>CM031240.1:454788582-460703206 GCA_018340775.1 Taxus wallichiana var. yunnanensis
CAACTTTATTATAGGGTCTCTAGTGAAGAAAGATATTATTCCTTCCAGATTTGCAAAGATTAGTGACAAATTTTAATTGTGAGAGGTTAAGATAATGGCACTTATCAAAAACTCACTCAACACAGAGAGTCTCCACTAAGAATTTTCACCTTAGTTGTGCAAATGCACTAAAACTGGTCTATCAAATTTCTCACAACACTAAATTCATGAAAATATTCATATATCTAACCTTCCTTTACCTGTATTTAAGATTGATGATGTAAAATTAATGTAAAAACCAATAAAACTGAAAATATTACACACAAAACTTGTAACTTACACAAATTGTACAGATCTGGACACGGGATGATGTTTAAACAATGTATTAGCACTTAGATCATGCAAGAAACATTAACAGGGAAAAATACAAGAATTCCTTTGAAGATCCCTAGAAATTGTGCCAAAATGGTGTTGTTGCCACACAAATAAGTCCCGGGGCTCAAATAATCCTTGACAAGTGAGTGCCAATCTGGTGTTGGTATCCAAATTGATTCTACCTTGGAAACCGAGTAACATCACAGATTTACCAAGACATTAAGAGACATACAAATCATATTATGAGTTGTTTTTTAGGTGGAGGAGGATTCATCGACTCTTTGTCACTCGGGTGCTAGAGAAATGGATATCAAAGCACATAAAAGGATTTAATCTATCCTCACTACTTTAGGCCATGCCTTTCGAACAGGTGAGAGGACATGTTTTGTAACCTTTGTTGGTGAAGGAGAATAAAGATATCCTTCTTTACACAAATTTGAAAGCAAACCATGGGAAAATCTGATCAATGCACCACAATTTAATCATCACGAGTTATCACTTCTAAAGAATTGTGATAATTTCTAAATAGGGTTAATGTTACTACAAAAATTATGGAATCATGATTGCTTCTATATATTTTGGCATCAAAATTTATTCATTTGTGGACATACAGGGAAAAGACGGGTTGTTAAGGTAGGATTCATTGTTTTTGAGTAATTTTTGGTGGGAGATTAAGCGGGATAAACATTATTTTTCCATATCTTTGAGAACCTTCATATTAATTGGGAAAACTAAATGACAGAATGATTCATAACAGCTAAAATATTCCTTCAACCAGAAGGTGTGCATCAATGGAGGCCCAAATTTACATGGTTTCACACAATATCCAAGAATTTAACACGAAGGCTTGAGCTAAAGACTTAATTAAACATTAAAGACCCCTAGTTCCTCATGCCTAAGATACACTCAAAGGCTTATAGACAATATTTATCAACAAAATGACAGTAAAGTGATTTTAAATTGTTTATCTCATTACAGGATGAAGGATCTTCTCGTAATGAAATTACAAATTCCACTAAACTATCACAGGATGAGATCCTATGTGATTCGAATGGATTTTAACAAAATATTACAATAGGAATAGGAAAAAATACTTGCAAACATTCTGAAATAAAGTAGACACAAAATTTCCCAAGATTAACATAGATTAATTTGAAGTTGATTAGATTCATTAGCAGGGGAAAGTTTCTTTGAATAGTCTCATATCTTGTCAATGGTTGTACACTTACAACCAACTTGACATGATCAAATCTAAAACATAAGAGATTAAAAAGTTTCTCAGATGGTCTCTCATGAAGATGGAATTTCTCAAATTTTCTCGTAATAATTAAACCCCCGACAATTTTCATGACTAAAGCATGATTTTTATAACACTCGTTTACATTAAATCTTTCCCTGCAAGAAAATAATATTCGAGAAAACTTTGTTTGTTACATATTCGATCATGATTTTTAGAAAATGATGTTTAACAGATTTGCAACAAAAAGTTTCAGTTGTTCAAAAAGGTGAATCATTGCAAAGATTTTCATCATTGTTTTAAGTAGGAACCCATTCATCTATGATGGCAACATGTTTTTCATCCCTTGTGCTGCTGACTCTACTCTACATCGAGATTCTCCGGTAATTCATGTTTTGCAAGTTCTGAGTAATTCCAACTTCAAAATATTGACATTTACAATCCTTGGACTCACAAATTAAGCTCTAAATTCATTCAATTGCACTTTGCAGACAAAAATGACAAATAATTTCATCAAAAAATGATTAAAAATAATGTGTATTCACATCTCCAGGAGTCTTGGAGCAAAAATGGTGGAAAAATCAGATGCAATACACATCAACGGTTGATTCTCCCCTTTCTCAAGTTTAGATTAGATCCATCCACATGTATCCTTAGCGTAACTACAAAGGTGAAGTACAAAGGAAAGTTTCCAAACAAGTGTAGGCCTTCCACGAGCCACGGGGCCTAAGGAAATTTCCTTTTTCTTTTGAAAAATTATTAGTATGAAAAGGAGCTAGTGGAAGCCTCCACGTGTCTCTTTGGCACACTTTTGATATGGTGCCCAAAATAGGAGACTCTAAACAAGCGCGGGATCACCATATGTCTCAGTCTGATAGAGTTGTTGAAAACATTTAAGAACCAACGGAAGGTGCCATGTGTCTAGGGTCCGAGAAAGTTTCTTCAGACATTAAAAATTCTAAGTATGGGAAGACCCAACGAGAAACCCCACGTGTCCTCTTGCGCTTCTTCAAAAGTAAATTATAGTGGTAGGTTCCAAATAGGCGCGGGCCCTCCACATGTCCCAAGCCTTAGAAAATTGCTTGAAAAGTTTAATTATAGAGAAGAGCCAGTGTAAGCCTCCACATGTCTCCTTGGCATAACTTTGATATGGTGCCCAAATGTGGAGACCCTAAACAAGTGTGGGCTCACCATGTGTCTTCATGGCACAACTACTAAGGTAGGACTCAGAGGAGGATTATCAAATGAGCACCGACCCTCCACATGTCCATGGTATGAAAAATTTGTACCGACCGCATGAAAAAAATGTCTAAGTCTAGGCAGGGCCAGTGGAAACCTCCATGTGTCTCCTTGGCACACTTCCAAAGGTCAAACCAAGAGGTGAATTTTCAAATGAGTGCGTAGGCCCTCCACATGGACAAGACTTGAGTTGAAGTGGGCCATATATTTTCAAAATTCCCCACCGAGATGCATCAATCTAAAAGGACCACGTTTCCACAGATGTTGGGACAAAAATTTACAGGGAAAACAAAACATGACTGTGGAAAAACAAAAGGAAGGGAAAAACCCAAATTTACGCCCAAAGTTACAAATTCTTTCATATGGACAGAGGAACAAAAACAAATTATGGACTTAAAGTGATTCTTGACTAAAATAAAGGGTGATCATGGAAACCAAATGAAGGATAGAGCTTTCACGGATCGACGGGGATAGAGAATATGATGTGAGCCCACATATTGAAGAATTTCAAGGATAAACGGGGTGAGATCAAATTGAGCACCATCAATGCTGATATACGAAAGGGTTATTTATTGTTAATGCTCCTGTAATACCAATCACAAAAACCATGATCAATCATAACTAAAAATAAATAACTTAAAAATTTTACCTTTAAAATGATGCCTTGAAAGTACAAAACGGAGCGATAAAATCAAAGTTTTAGAGCAAAAGCGAGTTAAAATGACAAGTAAAAATTTGAGTTTATATAGGAAAACCTAGAATTAATGCTTAGAAGCCGACACGTGTGGGGGTTTTTAGAGATTAAATGTTGTGGAAGGTCTGAAATTGCAACCCCCAAAACTCTGAAATGAAGTACGATCATTACAATGCAAAACCTGAAGTCTAAAACCTTGAAAGTATGAAGTTCCAAAATTTTGGAACTTGAGTTTCAGACTTTGAAAACTGGAGTGAACTTATCCACGAAATAATTTAAAACTCTAAAACCCGAAAGTCTAAAGTTCAAAAATTTCAGACTTTTGGGCTTTCAGAGTTCAGAACTTTGGAACTCTAAAATGAAAATAACAAAAACGTGAAAGAGGATTCTAAAACCCAAAAGTGTGAAAGTTTGAAATTTTGGACTTTCAAGATTTTGGCGTTCAGAAATCTAAATCTAAATTTTATTTTTAATCGACCAAACTCCAAAAAGAGGAGAAAAAAAAAACGACATCCAAAATCTGAAAATTCAGACTTTGGAGTTTTGGAAAACTTCAAAATTTTAAAATCATGTTCGGTGAGAAGAATTCTAGAAGGTTCAAGGAATTTTGACAATTTTTAACAACACCTTTACATTAAGGTAACTTTTAAAGGTTAATATTTACCTTGAAAATATCCCTGTTTCGCTCGGAATGTTTGACACGGGAATAGAGTTGCTTCTATCCTTTCATTCCTTTTAGAAATAGATGAGGTTAGGGTTAGGAGGAATACTGTTGAATGTCGAGATGGTGTGCGCGTACAGTAGAAAGATCGGGCCGATTGAGAGACTCCTTTTTGTCTTGGAAGGACTACTGCAAATAAGAACACAAGACCACAAGATTTTGATTAAACAATAAATGAGGAAGCGCCTTGGGCCAGGAAATATAAAACTTCCTTTCGAAGGTGGTCGGTTCCTTGCTAATATGAATTAACACAAGAGACTTGCAAAATATCAATTAAATTATTTCGTTAAACTAGGTAGGGGAAAGGCTGGTTTTCGGTTTTGATCGAGGAACCGATGGCGGTTCCGATAACCGATGAGGGTCAGTCGATAATAACCGATACCGGTGGGTTCTCTACGATCTTCTTGGTAGCTATGGTGTTTGTAATGGCTGGTTTTGGATGGTATTAGGAAATGGGATGATTAGAAGCAAAAGAATGATAGTTAGATGCAATGGCATGTTGGGTAGTGGATTCAGAAACGGATTTAGGAGGACTAAGATTCAAGAAGCATAAGAAATGTTATAACAAAAGGACATGCAAGATGTGACTTCCTTGGTTTTGACCGAGATGTAAGTTGATCTCCTTGGTTGTAAAACACATCTGGTTTCTTTACTCGTCTCTGCTCTGTCAAGTGAAGATCTGGACTCTGTTCCTCGCTCGCAATGCTCTCTGTTGATCCAGAAATCCTTTACTGATCTCCAAAATGAAATTCCGATCCGTTGTTTTGGTTTGGGGAGCCCATTTACTGAGAGGAACCGATGGCGGTTGCGTAACCGACTTAGCAAGCATGGTCGAGTAGAACCAAAGCATCGGTAAGGAAAAAGTAGGCTATTTTTAGTAAAATAGCCCACCTTCCCTGCTTTTCTCCCGAGAGATCAGTTGCGGGCTTGGTCAAGTGGCTAGAAGGTCGGCTTTGGGTGCGAGTAAGGAGGCATTAGTTATGGATGTGAGTCTAGACCAAGTCACAGGTCTTAATTAGGTTAGTTTAGGGTTAGGGCTAGGTCATGATGAGGTGGCAAAGTGAGGTGGCGGGTAAGGTGATGTGGATTTATCAATTACAAGGTAATTAATAAATAATTGTGTAAAGTTTAGGTAATGAGGTTAGATTGCGAGATGAGATGCGGGTCACAAGGGGTCGTAAGACACAAATTTGGTGTCTACATTAGCCCCTTATTGTCGTGTAGCTTGTTCTGTAAAGCTGCGCGGACAATAATATGAAGTGGTTTCTCATGTTAAGGATATAGGTAATCCCCCTCAAATCTATCACAGATTGAGTGAACGGGAAATCAGGGATAGGGTTGATAAAGGGTATATGTTGTAGAGAGGATGGTAAGGTGGTAGGTCCAAGGAAGCAGACGCATGTTGAAATGCAATAGTACGACTAGGGTACATGATTTGACGAGCAAACCAGCAATGTATAGGCAAAGGTCGATAGTTTATCCAAACAAGGGTGATATAATCCTGGTATCCAAGGTATAGGAAGTAGCCCCAGGGTATATAACAGGTAAGGTACCGGAACGTTTAGGCATGTTCGGCAGTACCAAAAGGTTGGTTTGGTTGAGATAAACGTCACGGTCTAGGTCTGGGCAAAGCTGGTCGACAGATCAAGTCAAGGACCCTAATCATGCTAAAACACGAACAGGTGAGCTCGATTGAACCAAAAACTACCGGATGGGTGGATAAAGTGTATGGTGTTGATTTTGGGTAAGGTATGGAAGTGGTACGGTCGTGGGTTGGGCCAAGTTGTTGGGTGGCGGCCTTGGGTCGGGCCAGAAGTGTAAAGGGAGGCCTTGGGTCGGGCCAAATAGTGAGGGCAAGGCCTTGGGTCGGGCCAAATGGGTAGGTTGAGGCCTTGGGTCGGGCCGAATAGGTAGGTTGAGGCCTTGGGTCGGGCCAAATAGGTAGGTTGAGGCCTTGGGTCGGGCCGAATAGGTAGGTTGCGGCCTTGGGTCGGGCCGAATAGGTAGGTTGAGGCCTTGGGTCGGGCCGAATAGGTAGGTTGCGGCCTTGGGTCGGGCCGAATAGGTAGGTTGCGGCCTTGGGTCGGGCCGAATAGGTAGGTTGCGGCCTTGGGTCGGGCCGAATGGTTAGGGTTGCGGCCTTGGGTCGGGCCAATTGGTAGGTTGAGGCCTTAGGTCGGGCCGAATGGTAGGTTGAGGCCTTGGGTCGGGCCAATTGGTAGGTTGAGGCCTTAGGTCAGGCTGGACAAGTGAACAAATGTTGTGCAGCAAAGGTGGATAGAGGCGATATTGGTGAAAAAGAGGCAAGGAGTAAATAAGGGCAAAGAATGGGGTGAAAGTTGGGTAGCGAACCGATGTCGATTCTGCATGACCGATATCGGTTAAGGTACCGATACCGGTTCTTTAGGGCAAAATGAAACCGACATCGGTTAAGGTCGAAAAACCTATAAAAAGAAAAATACGGCCTGTCATTGTTACTTTTGTTATTTGCAAACCAAAGTGACTATGTCACGTGGAGAGTTGATTTGGAGGATTATTGAGTGAGGTGGAGCTATTTGATTGGCGGAGAGAGTTGATAGTGGGCCCGATTGAGAAGGGAGCGGAGGTGATTGGCCAGGGACCCGGTAGATCGAGATTGGAGCCATGGCACAGCAGAGGAGGCTGGAGAGGCTGGACCAATTTGGACCGCCACCACCCATCCCACCACGGCGGCGTGTCGCCGTAAATGCCGAGGTTCTAAACTCGTGATTTTATGCATTGAAATGGTTATTAGGCTAAATGGGGGTTTGGGTAGGAATTTGTATTTTGTAGGAAATAATGAGTAAATGGAGGTAATTTGAAAAACGGAGAGGATAGATAGGTAAAATAGGGTAATGCGGCTAGGTGGGTAAAATTGGAGGGTGTTTGGGTGGGTAAATGGGTAGAAATAGGAAAAAATGGGTTTTGGGGCCACGCGGGGGTTCGGCTCCGGAAAGAAAACAGTGACCGATGTCGGTCGTGCAAGCCAGCATCGGTCGCAAATTTGCAGGGTTTGGTTGAGTTGGGAGGGACCGGCGTCGGTCGCGTATCGGCCGGTATCGGTGGCGTTGGGATGGGTTGAGGGTTTGGTGGTGGGTTAGGTGGGTTGGGTGGTTTGTGGTGGGTTAGTGTGTTTAGGGTTTAGGATGGGTTTGGGTGGTTTGTGGTGGGTTAGTGTGTTTAGGGTTTAGGATGGGTTTGGGTGGTTTGTGGTGGGTTAGTGTGTTTAGGGTTTAGGATGGGTTTGGGTGGCTTGTTGGGTATTAGGGTGTGGTTGGCCGTGTGAGTGGGTTAGGTGTGGGTTTTGGGTTGGGTTGTGGGTTTTGGTGGTTGTTTAGGGGGTAGAAAGTCGGGGTGTGGTCGGGGGGATACAAAAGGGGGTTTAGATGGTAAAGTAGATGTTATAATAAAGAGTAGGTCTAAGAATGTGGGTTGGTTTTGCAGGCACGTCAGCAGTTGACGATGCGTGATAGGATGCCTCCACTATTGAGTCGGATGAGGCCACACGTATCTGCGGCGCATTGGGCCATCATGCGCGAGGTGGGACTCGGCGGGGTCCAGAGGTACAGAGCGATAGAGAGGGATCACAGCCTGATGGTCGCCCTCATCGAGAGATGGGATCCGGCGGCCAATGTGTTCCATCTTAGGAGGGGAGATGGCCGTCACATTAGAGGATGTGTATCGCATCCTGCGGCTACCGATCGAGGGAGAGGCAGTCTTCCAGGTAGATTCAGAGAGGCGCCATGGACAACATACTTTGCAGGTTTTGGGGATAATTTGGAAAAGAATAAGGAAGTAGATATGAGAAAGACAACATGATAGCCGGGGGTATAGATGAGGTGAGTGTTATGGGGTAGGTAATTTGGGGTTGTTGGTATGTCTGTGTATATAGAAAGGAAGAAACGATCAATTTATTGTCGTAGGTGGTTGTTTCGAGAAAGATGTATGTAATTGATGCGGTGGCCGGTAGCGGTTAGGGAGAACCGGTATCGGTTACTCAACCGATATCGGTTATGTATAACCGATACCGGTTACTGGAGGAATTTCCAGAATGTTTGAAAAAACCCTGACGGATTGAATGGTTGTTTGTTGTTTTGGTGTATGCAGGCAGAGGCAGGATTGAGGATGAATGATAGTGTGCCAGCGCTGTTGTCACGAATCCGAGCGGATGTAACACCAGCTGAATGGACATTGATAAATCGTTTGGGGTTAAGTGGAATCCGCTATTATTCACGAATCACACGTAATCATGCTATGTTGCAGGCATTGATTGAGAGATGGAATCCCGAGACAAATACCTTTTATCTGCCAACAGGGGAGATGACAGTAACATTGGAAGATGTGTTTCAGATTTTGAGACTCCCTATTACAGGAGAACCAGTATATCAGGCACTACCTAGCGCGGCACGGGGAGCGATAACAGCAGTATTTGGTCCATACGCACGAGATTTGACACAGCGAGGTTTATCTTTTACATATGGGGTAATGTATGCAGCACACCCTGAGGAGACAAGGTTAGCAGTGATATTAATGATAGCGGTAGGGTATTATGCGTTACCGAGGGCGGAAGGGGGAAGATTTCCAAAGGCATTGATGTGTGTTATTTGGGAGATGATAGAAAGGAATGTGACTTTTGCATGGGCACCTGCATATTTGGCGGAGCTATACAGGGGTTTATGGGCTTGTAGGCGAAATCACAGGACGACACTGGATAGTTCATACTTATTACACTGTTGGGCCTATGAGCACATTGTTTGTGTGTGACAATATAGGTGACCCATCCAAATCGAGAGAAACCGAAGTGCAGAGGTTGGGATTCAGACGATGGGTCCAGACAGAACAAGAGGCCAGATCCCAGGCCGTGACGGGTGATATTGAGTATTACAGGCAGGTATGGGAGAGAGTGACGGTTGCGGATATCTATTGGAGGCCTTACGGGAACTATATGGTAACAGAGAGCATAGCTGAGGAGTTGAGGGGTGTAGAGCGATTGAGGTGGATCGCAGGGCACAGGCCGGGTGAGTATGAGAGGATTCCTATAGATCACGTGCGGTGACAATTTGGATTTGTGCAGGATATACCCCTGGCTTATAGACCATATATGAGGATCGACGCGAGGCAGCATTCTCACCTCCCACCCAACACCTCCGAGAAGGGCTGAAGAGGTAGCACCCGATCGCGAGGTAATGGATGTGGGAGCAGCAGAGGCCTATAGATTATGGTGGGTAAAAAGCGTGAGTGTACGTGAGCGCCCTGACATAGCGGTGATTACAGCAGAGAGGGATCGTCTGCAGCGTTTGGTTCAGCAGCTCCAAACGCAGGTGAATGAGACAAGAGGATTGTTAGTGGTTGCGGAGTCACGGGCGGGGAGACTAGAGGCTGGAGTCCTCCATGCGAGAGGGCGTATTCATATGTTACAGGAGAGATTGGCAGATCAGTGGGCGGTACCAATAGCCGTGGTACCTTTGAGGACAGAGAGGCCCGGTGAGAGGGGTCGACGATCACGATCATCACCTAGTTCGGGATGAGGCGTGAGGGTCTAAGTAAATGTTAGCAAGGTATAAGAATAAATAAGGATGCCGACCTGCGTGTCGATGATAGAGAAGATGTATTTGTTTAACATCTAAATAAAACTGAATATGTATGTTGATTTGAGTTATGATAATAATAAGATTGTTGGTGTTTTGATTTTCGGTGTTTCGAAAAAGGATAAAGAGAAATATGATTAAATAAAAATGCACAAAAATATTTATATTTACCACACATGATAAGTTATGGTAGGGGATGGTCAAGCTAACCTTGGGAGACCCCATGTCTCCAAAGTGCTGCCTACATAGCCCATTGCTCAAAGCAAGGAGGGGCCTCAGACCGATGTAGTTCTCCCTTAGGACCAGGGAGAGGTGAGTTCAGGCAATTTGGGTATGGTTAGGCAATTTGTTGGTTGATAAGAATTTGATGTTGATAGGGTAATGTTGTTGGTGTTGGTAAGGTATGGGCGATGTTGATGTAGGTATAGGTAAAGCGAAAGTTAACTTACCCAAATAGTAGAGGGAACCGTATCCGATTAAGGTCAACACACAATCCTAGATGCGAGGCAAAGTAGAAAGAGTGCTCCGTAGGTGAAAAGAGCTAAACAAACCACACAACGTGGAACGAGCTTGGAGCCCTAGGTACCGTGCATAGACGAGAAGTCAATAGGTGAAAAGAGTTGTATAATCACAATATATCGGATATACGTCACGTCCCTTGAGTTTTGTTGCTTTGACAAAGGGTGAGGTGAGGTGGTGGATATAGGCGGGGGTACGGAGAACTTATTACAAAGTGAGTGTTCTGACGGAAGAAAACCTACCCTAAATAGACAAGTCCATGACTCAAAAGTCCTTTTGAATGAGGATTTTATTTTATTGAATATAGACTGATCGATGCGGGAAGTCTACCAGGGATATTGATTGTTTTACTCTTGAGGTCTTCACGAAGCTGATCAATGCGAGAAGCTTCTGATAAAAGCTGACTGTGTATAGCTGTCCTTCGAGGGAGCAGTCTATTTATAGTAGCAGATATGATTGTAATGCATAGCTGTCCTTCGGGGGAGCAGTCTATATATAATAGCAGCAATAGTTCAGCATATAGCTGTCCTTCGAGGGAGCAGTCTATATTTAATTTAGATGACTAGATGTTCATTTGGCGTGAAGCATCTAGTTTAGTAGGAAGTTTGACTCAAGAAAATCCCATAAGAATACGGCTTATTTTAATATTTTGAAGTCATGGACTAGACTAAAAAGGGGAAGGCTTCATCAAGGGGAGGTGAGGATCAAACTATGTGAGCTTGATTGTTATTATGAGGTGTAGGAAACAGAGTGTATGTAGTGGTAAGTGAGCTCAAGGGACGAGCGGCAGGTAGATAAGAAGTGATATAACACTAATTTCAATAGTAGAATGGTCGAAGATGCAAGGCATTAAGGGGTTCAGGCTCAGGTTTACCATTAAGCGAAGCTAAACGATAAGTACCAGATCCATAGGTATGAGTGATTATATAAGGCCCAATCCAATTGGGAGCAAATTTTCCACGTTTGCTCTTTTCTAGTTTGGTTACATGTTGATTCTCTTTGAGAACAAGATCACCAACCTTAAAGGTACACTCATGAAGTCGCTTATCATAAGCACGTTTAATGCATTTTTGATAGATTTGAAGGTGATCAAGAGCTGTAAGACGGCGTTCGTCAAGAAGCTCCAATTGGGCTAACCGCTCTTGGCGGAAATCATCGTTGGTGAGAATATCCTGAAGAGATATTCTAAGGGAGGGTATTTGTATTTCGAGAGGCAAAATAGCCTCGGTACCGTATACCAAAGAAAAAGGTGTGGCATTAGTAGAGGTACGAATGCTAGTACGATAAGCCCAAAGGGCAAAGGGAATGTGATCGTGCCAATTTCTTCCGGATTCATTGACAACTTTCATGAGGATTTTGGTTAGTGTTTTATTAGAGGACTCGGCTTGCCCATTGGCTTGTGGATAGTAAGGTGATGAGAAACTAAGTTTGATACCAAAGTTGTCACAAAGGTCTTGCAACAACTTGTTTTTGAAAGATTTTCCATTATCTGTTATCAGGCGATGAGGAACACCAAAACGACAGATAATGTGGTGGTTAATGAACTCAACAATTTTTTTCTTTTTTGATTGAAATGAGTGGAATAGCCTCCACCCATTTTGTGTAATATTCGGTCACTGTGATTATCCAACGGTGACGTTGTGAAGAGGTTGGGTGAATCTCACCAATAAGGTCTAAACCCCATTGTGAGAAGGGCCAAAGATCTCGAGCGAGCTGAAGCGGGTGGCTAGGAGTATGTTGAAGGTTGGCATGTTGTTGACACATAACACAACACTTAACATATTCGTAGCAGTCGTTATTGAGAGTAGGCCAATAATAACCAAGGCGAAGGATTCGTTTGGCCATGGCAAGGCCGCTAAAATGTCCACCACAAATACCGTCATGGACTGTTGGATGGTATGAGTGGCCTCCGCGCCAGTTAGACAGCGAAGGAGGATGCCATCAAAGCCACGTTTATAGAGGAGTCCCCCCATGACAACATAACGTGAAACACTTTTAAGAAAAGCACGTTTGCCGTTACTAGTAAGGTCAGGTGGGAGGACAGAGATTGTAAGGTAGTCGTGAAATTGGTGGTACCAGGTATCTTGTGAATTAGTAGACACAGTATTTATCATACAAACTACCGGGGTTGAATAGGATGGGGCAAAAAGTTGTTGGACCACGACGAATAATTCAGAGTCAGTTGGCGCGGCGGGAATTTGCGAGGCTAAGCAAGCCATAGTATCCGCAAATTTGTTAGTGGAGCGGGGAATGGTTTGTATAGAATAGTGGGTAAATAAGGCTAGAAGTGAATCCACGCAGTGTTTGTATTTTTGAAGTTCCTCATTTTTGCATTGGTAGACGCCCATAACTTGATTGACTACCAATTGAGAGTCGCCAAAAATGTTGATAGATTTGATACCTAAGTGTAACGCAACTTGGAGACCCAGAATAAGGGCCTCGTATTCCGTTGTATTATTAGTGTTATCCAAAATTCACCCCAGGGGTAATTTTGATAACATGCATCGAATATTCAAGTCCCGGGAAAATTGATTGATTCGGGGCCAAAATCATGTTGCTTAGAGTCCCCTCAAATATTTTCTAAGTCCCCTGTCTCGAGAGGAAAAGAGCAAGCTCGAGGAAATGCAAAAAAAGGTTGCGCAGAAAGGCAAGTAGGTTGATCCGGGAAAAAGTGTGAAAATTGGCTAAGTCTGCTCAAGGTAGCATTTGGGACAAATGGGACAAAAAGGCTCGAACCTAGGCTGGATCGGTCGAAATGAGCATGAGCAGTCAAAAGAAAACAGGACAAATGGGCTGAAATGCACGCGGCGGGCGCGAAATGCCGGTTCGGCCGAGAGGAAAAAATTGGCTAAGCTCACGAGAGAGACGCCTGTGGGACAATCGGGCCAAAAAGGCGCGAAGCAGGCGAACAGGCGAAATGAGCACAAGCGATCAAAACAAAGTGGGACAAGTGGGCGAAATGCCCGAACCGGCCGAATCGGCGAAATGAGTCCAAAGGGCCAAAATCAAATGGGACATCCGGGACAAATGGACGCGAAATGCCCGAAACGGCGAAATGAGTCAGAGGGTCCAAAATCAAATGGGACGTCTGGGACAAATGGAGGCGAAGTGCCGAATCGGCGAAATGAGTCCAAAGGGGCCAAAATCAAATGGGACATCCGGGACAAATGGAGGCGAAGTCGTGAAGGAGCCGAAGGAGCCGAGGACCAATCGAAAGTGCCATGTGTCCTCACGGGAGAAAAAGTCAAAAGGTCAAAGGGGCGAGTTATCGAAAGCGCTGAACCGAACCAATGAAATGGCGCCACGTGTCCAAGTTTAAGGGGCCCGAGAAATTTCAAAAGGAAGGCCCACGAAAGACGGAGGACAGAGAATTGCTCGTCCAATCAGCACGTGCCACGTGTCGTCCAGACGGTGAAGAGCGGGAAAACATTTTAAAATCTGTCTTGAGTACGCTCCGTGCCCTAAATCTTTAGATCGCCATATCTTTTGATCCAGAGCTCGGATTTGCACGTTCTTTATATCAACGGAAAGCTGGTGAAATTCTCTACACGATTCCGGGGTCAATCTTGCGTTTTGGAGCAGTCTGGAGGGAGAAAATCGAGATACGGCTCTGACGCATGTTCATGACCAGAAATGACATTCCAGCGACCAGATTTAATGCAGAATGGGTCGCATTCTCCTGTAATCCGGTCAAAGTGACAGGGTATGCGTTTGTAAGGTCCCCCATACCATTTTAATGCACCTGCAGTCAAGAAGAATGGGCTCCCATGCCTTTGTACGTTTTCTGTCTCCTGGGTTCGACCCATGCAATGTAAAAGCCAGATTTGGCTCATTAAAAGAGGTTGTTCATTCTTTCTGCTCTGCCCTCCCTTCTTTTCTTCTCTAGGGTTGAAAATGGAGTTCGAGCCTCCTCCCTGCTCTGTAATGGTGTTTTTTTCCTTTTACTAATGGAATGATGTTCTGTGCAAACTTCTGAAGCAACAAAACGTGTTTTGTGATGCATCTGTCCATCCTTTCTCGTTTTTGCTTGTTTTCTTCTTGCCTCTCTTCATTGCAGGTATTTGTGCATGTTTGAACATTCACTTTGCAGATGGAGAGTGTGTTCATGGAGTTTTGGGACATTTTCTGTGTGAAATCTATCCTTGGGCCTGTGATGCATCTGTCCATCCTTCCCATTGCTCACCTCTCTTTGTCCCATGGCAGTTTTGATAGATGTCCAACATTCTCCTTCTCTGGTGTATCACCGTTTTAGTGTAGGCTTTTGCTGTTTTCCTTTCTCTCTCTCTCTCTCTGTCTCCTTGGCATGGTTAGATTAGGATTAGATTAGCTTGCCCGCACCTGGAATAGCTTGTGGCGAGTAGTTTAGGAGCGAGGAACCAGCCTTCTCGGAGATTCCTCTCTCGGTTTCACACGTCCCACGCTTGGAGAGAGGTTTCCATGTTGTGCAATCACACTTTGGATGCTGAACATCAACCTAGAAGCTGATGTGCGTCCGAAGTGCTTGTGATTTTGCACTAACGATTTCACAGCACGCCGGTGGGACCTTAGAGGTCTTTCACTTCATCTTTTGCAGGTTGGTGTGTTCCTGTGAAGATTTCAGCCTTTGGAGGCACTTGCAAACACATCTGGCGACTCCATCTGGTCAACAACCCATCTCTGAAGTTGCAGACCTTCCTTTCCATTCATTTTCATTCGTTTTCCATTCATCCTTCTTTCCATCCCTTTCATTCTTTTCCATTCCATGAGGTTGTGCAATCATGACTTCATTTCCATCATGGATTTCATATCAACAACTAGCAGTATATTCCACCTCCAACAGGTTTTACAAATCCTCCAGATCAGTATGCATACCCATATGAGCAGCAGTGCCAAAGTCAGTTTGGCTATGGAGCTTTCCAAGAGCAAGAGTATGCATACAATGAAGACCATCAGATCCAAGATGCTGGTCTGTTGGAGAAAATTCAAAAGATGGAGGTGGGGATAGTGCAGTCCAGGGCTCAAGCACAAATGAAAGCTTTTGGAATCGGTTATGGAGCACCCTGTCCATGGGTGGGACCTTTTCCAAGGCATTACAGCCCTCAGGAGAAACTTGACTTCATGATTGCAACGCTGCCTTTGCTTGCAAAGTGGATTGAAGAAATAGAGGTGTATGAGAGAAGTATTCAGCAACCTTGTCAATGGGTAAGCACACCATCTCATGCCTTTCTATTTCCTCTTTCCCAATCTGTTTCATTCAGCAGTGTCAAGTTTCAAACCCTCCATCTGCTGTCCCAAATGTTGAATCCATGCCTCCACCTCTCAGTCTTCCATCTCATCTCGATTCTTCTTTCCTTTTCCCTTCCAAACAGTCATCCCCTCCACAAGAGCTAACAGAAACACCCCCTCCTCCAAAGAAACAAGAGGTTTCACCTCCTCCACCACCACAAAAAAATGTCAAATCAGTTGAGTTTCAACCCATCCCTCCTCTTGCATTCCCAAATCCATGTTGGGAGGATGAAAATCAGAATGCCAGTCAAGGAAAACAACAGCAAAAAGAGAGTGCCAACAAAGATGAAGAAATTCAAAATCTGAAGAGTTGGGCTCTTAGATTTGGGATGACAAAGATCCCCTTGATGGTTAAGCCTACAGAAGAGGCTAAGGTTGAACAAATGGTGGTGAGGACTGATTTTGTTGGAGAAGAAGATCTTGCAGTCCCAACTTGTCCTCTAGAGCAACAAATTGAAGAGTTTGACTTGACAAACTTCATCTTTGGAGGAGGAGTTCAATCAAGAGCAAGATTGTCTTCAAACATTGGAGGAAGGAGAAGCTGCTCCAAATCCAAAAGAAGAGGAGCACAATCTAGCTGTGGAGGAGAAAAGTGCAGATCCAAGGGCTTTGAGCACAAAGCAGGCTACAGGAGAACCTTCAGTTCTTCTTTCCACTTCATCTCTCTCAAGTTCTAGTACTGAAAAGGAGTTTGATCTCTCAAACTCAATATTGGAGAGTGAAGGAAACCATGGTGGTCAAGTTGCAGATCAAGAGGACACCATGGAGGAAGTTGAACATGAACAACGGGACAACAATGAGGCAGTTTACCTATCAGATTTGGAGGACTGTTTTGATGGAGAAGAGCCGGTTGAGCTTTCACCTTTCTCTCTTTCATCATCCACATTCCAAACACAAGAGCCTGCTGCCATGAAGGAGAGCTTTCATTTGCAGCAGCCTGCATCTTACAGCAGCTCTTTGGGATCAAGATTGGAAGATTTTTATCTTCCATGTTCTTCATCGGAGGAAGAGAAAGGACAGAAGAATTCCACCTTTTCTTCCACACCATCCATTCAAGAAGGTCTACAAGAAAACTCCATTCTTGGAGTTGAAAATCAGAGCTATGGGCATATCAAACTGATCAGACCTTGCCCAATCAGGTATTTGGCTTCATTGGAGCCAAAGGAGAAGCCACAACCAGTCATGCTTGCTTCTGAGCATGAGGATGAGCTACAAAGTACCAAGGATCAGCTGCCATACCTCTCCAATCCAAATGCAGAGCAACTAAAAGAGGTATTGGATTTTTCGATTGATACCTTGATGATTTGGATAGAAGACCAGCTTCTTGTTGATTTTCCATCCATCCAAACAGCCATGATCGAGTGCAATTGCAAATCAATTTTGAAGAAAGGAAGCTATTTTGCACAACTTGATTTGCGAGGGTTTGTTTAGCTTGCCTTTGTTTCCAGTTAGAGTAGAGTAGGTAGGTTTGCTTTCAGCAGAAGAAGTGCTTGTGCACACTCTGCATGTTCCATTTGGGGCATGTATGATTTTCAGTTTTGTACATAGTTTTGGTGTTGCTGGTTCTGCTCTTGCACAGTTCATTTCAGTGGCATCTTGGTGAAGACACTCCAGGTTCAATGGGTTTCCAAGTGGCTCAGAGGGAGATTTTCAAGGTTCAGATCAGTTTTCAGGCTTGCTTATGACTCCATGCCCAATGGATTGCTTCAGGCTACTGGTCTTTTCATCTAGCAGGCAGATGACCCCACTGAGTCGCCAAACTGTTATCCAAAATTCACCCCCCCAGGGTAATTTTGATAACATGCATCAGAATATTCAAGTCCCAGGAAAATTGATTGATTCGGGGCCAAAAATCATGTTGCTAGAGTCCCCTCAAATATTTTCTAAGTCCCCTGTCTGAGAGGAAAAGAGCAAGCTCTGAGAAAATGCAAAAAAAGGTTGCAGAAAGGCAAGTAGGTTGATCCAGGAAAAAGTGTGAAAATTGGCTAAGTCCTGCTCAAGGTAGCATTTGGGACAAATGGGACAAAAAGGCCCGAACCGGCCGGATCGGTCGAAATGAGCACAGACAGTCCAAAAGAAAACGGGACAAATGGGCCAGAAGTACGCGGCGGGCGCGAAATGCCGGTTCGACAAGAGAGGAAAAATTGGCTAGCTCACGAGAGAGACGCTGTGGGACAATCGGGCCAAAAGGAATGAACCGGCTGAACAGGCGTAAAAGGTCCGAGAGGGTCCAAAATCAAATGGGACGTCTGGGACGAAAAGGCGTGAAGCGGCGAACCAAGGCGAAATGAGCACAAGCGATCCAAACAAAGTGGGACAAGCGGGCGAAATGCTGAACCGGCGAATTGGCGAAATGAGTCCAAAGGGCCAAAATCAAATGGGACATCCGGGACAAATGGACGCGAAATGCCCGAACCGGCGAAATGAGTCAGAGGGTCCAAAATCAAATGGGACGCCCGGGACAAATGGAGGCGAAGTGCCCGAATCGGCGAAATGAGTCCAAAGGGGACAAAATCAAATGGGACATTCGGGACAAATGGAGGAGGAAAAGTACGCGAAGGAGCCGAAGGAGCGAGGACCAATCGAAAGCGCCATGTGTCCTCACGGGAGAAAAAGTCAAAAGGTCAAAGGGGCGAGTTATCGAGCCCTTGAACCGAACCAATGAAATGGTGCCACGTGTCCAAGTTTAAGGGGCCCGCAAGCAATTTCAAAAGGAAGGCCCACGAAAGACGGAGGAGAATTGCTCGTCAATCAGCACGTGCCACGTGTCGCCCAGGACGGTGAAGAGCGGAAAACATTTTAAAATCTGTCTTGGTTTGCTCGTGCCCTAAATCTTGGATCGCCATATCTTTTGATCGAGCTCGGATTTGCACGTTCTTTATATCAACGGAAAGATGGTGAAATTCTCTACACGATTCCGGGGTCAATCTTGCGTTTTGGAGCAGTCTGGAAGGATAAAATCAAAATACGGCTCGACGCATGTTCGCATGACCAGAAATGACATTCCAATGACACTGCATTTAATGCGACGAATGGGTCGCATTCTCCCGTAATCCGGTCAAAGTGATAGGGTATGCATTTGTAAGGTCCCCATCTGTTTTAATGCACTGCGAGTCAAGAAGAATGGGCTCCCATGCCTTTGTGCGTTTTACTGTCTCACAGGTTCGACCCATGCAATGTAAAAGCGGATTTGGCTCATTAAAAGAGGTTGTTCATTCTTTCCGCTGCTCTGCCCTCCCTTCTTTTCTTCTCTAGGGTTGAAAATGGAGTTCGAGCCTCCTCCCTGCTCTGTAATGGCGTTTTTTGCCTTTTACTAATGGAATGATGTTCTGTGCAAACTTCTGAAGCAACAAAACGTGTTTTGTGATGCATCTGTCCATCCTTTCTCATTTTTGCTTGTTTTCTTCTTGCCTCTCTTCATTGCAGGTATCTTTGTGCATGTTTGAACGTTCACTGCAGATCTGGAGCTGTGTTCATGGAGTTTTGGGACACTTTCTGTGTGAAATCTATCCTTGGGCCTGTGATGCATCTGTCCATCCTTCCCATTGCTCACCTCTCTTTGTCCCATGGCAGTTTTGATAGATGTCCAACATTCTCCTTCTCTGGTGTATCACCGTTTTAGTGTAGGCTTTTGCTGTTTTTCCTTTCTCTCTCTCTCTCTGTCTCCTTGGCATGGTTAGATTAGGATTAGATTAGCTTGCCTACACTGGAATAGCTTGTGGCAGGTAGTTTAGGAGCAGGAACCAGCCTTCTCTGGAGATTCCTCTCTCGGTTTCACAAGTCCCATGCTTGGAGAGAGGTTTCCATGTTGTGCAATCACACTGGATGCTTGAACATCAACCTAGAAGCCTGATGTGCGTCCGAGAGTGCTTTGTGATTTTGCACTAACAATTAGTGCAAGGGAAATCAAGTCGAGAATGAAAGAGGCATAGGTTCAGCGTTGAGAGGAATGAGAACAATGCCGGCTCCTCCGCCGCGCTGGCATTTAGATCCATCGAAGAAGAGGGTCATTGGGTACGACTCCTCCATGAGGGAAAGAGTAGCGATGAGTTCGTCGGGAAATGTGAAATTGGTAAATTGTTCCCGGGTAAAGGAGCTTCCGCAAGTTGAGTCTGCGATGGTTTGTCCTTTGATTCATTTCTCGGTGGACAAACTCAAGGTCAAGGTCGGCGAGAAGCATGAGCCATCTAGCAATGCGTTGGTTCAGATGAGGTTTGGCATACATGTAATGGATGGGGTCTGTATTGGTGATGACAAAAGTCTTGTGATTTAGAAGGTAGTGTCGAGTTTGGTGGCCACGAATGAGAGGGCAAGGCACAATTTTTCTACATGTGTGTACCTAGTCTCATAGTCCACCAAAGTACGACTTATATAATAAACGGCTTGTTCGTGATTCTCGAGTCCACGATGTGCAAGCATGGCTCCTACAGTGGCGTGGTCGGTGGCGGAAAGGTAAAGGTAGAAAGGGCATCATCTTGGGGTGGGATAAGCACGGGTGGTGCGTAAGAGATAGGATTTGAGAGCTTCGAAGGCTTGGTGACATTCTTCGCTCCATTGGAATGCAATATCCTTTTTAAGGAGGTGATGGAAAGGTTGACACCGATCCGAGAGTTGGGAGATGAAACGTCGGATAGATTGGAGCTTACCTTGTAAACTACGCAATTGTTTGAGATTTTTGGGTGGGGGCATTTCTAGGATAGCTTTGACTTTAGATGGATCGACCTCAATGCCATGCAAAGAGACGATAAAGCCAAGAAGTTTTCCCGAAAGAACACCAAAGACACATTTCTTCGGTTGAAGGCGGACAGAATATTGTAACAGGCGATCAAAAATAATGGTTAAAACATCGAGATGTTCACTACGATGTTTAGACTTGCCGAGAAGATCGTCGACATAGTCTTCAAGGATAGTGTGCATAATGTCATGAAAAATGTAGGTCATAGCCCGCTGATAGGTAGCACCGGCATTCTTAAGGCCAAATGGCATGACACGATAACAGAAGGTTCCCCAAGGAGTTATGAAGGCAGTTTTGTGTTGATCGGCAGGGGCAACCAAAATTTGGTTGTATCCTGAAAAGCCATCCATGAGAGAGAGCATCTCATGACCTGCAGTTAGATCAACAAGTTGGTCAATGCTAGGTAAGGGGAAGTCATCCTTAGGGCAAGCGAGGTTAAGATCCCAGAAATCTGTGCATATCCGAAGTCCCCCTGTTGCTTTAGTGGCAGTGCGATGTTAGAAATCCATTGAGGATAGTCAATAGGTAAGATGAAGGAAACAGAAAGGAGTCGTTGGAGCTCCTCTTTGACCAAGAGAGCAATGCGTGGATGCATTTTTCTCAATTTTTGTTTGACTGGTTTGGAATCGGGGTTTAGGGTGATGTTATGGACGGCGATGGTAGGATCAATTCCTGGCATGTCAGCGTAAGACCATGTGAAATCTTGGTTGCGAGCACGGAGAAAGGTAGTAAAGGCGGCTTGTTCTGATGTGTTAAGGGATTGTCCAATCTTCACAATGTGAGGATCCTCCTCCGTGTGGATATTGATTTATATGGTAGATTCGTTCAAAGCATAGTTTGGGTTTGAGATGGTAAGGCTCGTTGAATATAAGAATCATCCGCGCGAGGTAAGTGAGGATGGAGTCGTCATCCTGGCATTCAACAACATTAATCAAAGGTGAATCCTCTTCGATCATGTCTGGATAAAGAAGGGGCAAAGAAGATGGGTCGTCATTATCGCGTTGATAAGTGAGAGGACCTATGAAGATAGCATTTATGAAAAAAAAAAGTTAGGAGGGATGGATTCAGGGTCTATAGATTCTGTGGGTGATGATGGCAAAGTGGGTGATGATGGTTTGGTAGGGGCGACGTCTTCTTCTTCCAGGATACAGCTGACAGGAGGTGTCTCCTGTGTAGGTGTTTCGGGAAAACCGAGACCACTGCGATCATTATGTTTACGGGTAGTCACGGGAATGAGTGTATGTCGGCCTTGTTCGTAAAGGCCAAAACCAAAGCCTTTCCACACACAGCGAGTCAAGAAGGTGAGGGTGAAACGATGATTTGTCAAGTATTGAAAATCGGATTGGAAAGGAACCACACCAAGAGGAGGTTCAGGGGTAATGGAGGATGCGTCAACACCCCCATACGTTAGGTTAGTGCGGCAATGGGGTGGTCCGTAAGAGATTATCTCCCCCACGCGACGGTCGTAGGTGGGATGTGCATGTAATTGTCCGTACTCCTACGGGGTAGGGAAAGAACTAACGTTATATAGGCGGTACTCCCCCAGCGTAAGGCGCTGAAAAACATCTACTAAGGGGTCGGAGGTTGGAATGTTAGCTGCGGGAAGGGAAGTGGTTTTTGCGATGGTGGTTTCATCAATCAAGGCGTAGGCGTGGTTGAGGTGGATGGTTGAGGTACATTTGAGGAGGATGGTTGGGTTGAATGTATGGGTGTCTTGATTGGTATAAGCACATCGTTAGGGCGGTATAACATATTACAGGTTTTAAAGGGGGGAGGGTCAGCTTTTACGGTGTAAGACTTCCCCTCGTACTCAAATTTTATGCATCTATGTAATGTTGAGGGAACACATCCCATGGCTCGGATCCAAGGACGACCCAACAATATATTATATTGGAACTCTCCCTCAAGGACATAGAAGAGTTCGGGTAAAGTACGTGGTCCTACGCGAATGTTGAGGATCACGGTGCCTAAGGTAGAAGTAATAGCATCATTGAATGACCGCAACATGATGGGGTTGGCACACATGCAACTAGAAGGGATGTTCATCTGTTGGAAGGCTTTTGAAGAGATGATGTTTAGGCTAGCTTTCCGTCAATCATAACCCGGCGTACTCGAATGTCCGGACGTAAGCGGAGATGAAAAGGGCAGGGTCGGGGTCTTTCGTACCAAAGTCGACAATGTCATCTTGAGCAGCTGCGCAGCAGACTTGTTGTATGAGAGACGAAGTGGTTGGGGCAGTGGGTTGTTTGGTGAGAGAAGTAACGTGATTGGGTGTTAGAATGGAGGCGACAGGAAAGGTTTCATTAGGTAAAACCTCTATCCCTTGAAGGATCTCAACGAGAGCTTGTCGATGAGATTCAGAAGTCTGAATGAGATCATACAGTGTCATTTTTACGGGCGATTGGTGAAGCTGTTTAATCATATTTCGGTGGGCAATGCCATTAGAGACAGGATAGGCGGGTCCGCGAATGACCACTTTAGGTGGTGGTGCAATCGGGATGTTTGACGGAGAAAGAGATGCCGCAGGTGTGTTTTCTTTTGCTTTCCCATTGTTTTTCTGCCCTCGAGTAGCGACACTAATCATATTAATCTCGTAGACCTGAGATGAGGAAGATGGTTGGGATAATTCATGGTCTTCAAGAGGTGGGGTTGTAATAATGATAGATCTTGGTGAGGCGGGGACAGATGGTATAGGAGAGGGAATGGAAACTAAAGGTCTCTCCCTTCATAAGTTGTCTTTCTTATTCTTTCTATCCGGGAGAGGTGACTGGCGAAGGATGGTTTTTAGAGCTTTGCATCCCTCCACATCATGTCCTGGTGTGTGGTGATAAGCGCAGATTTTAGACTCATCGTAACCCATAGGTCGGGGCTTAGACGGGTCATAAGGTCTAAGTGGAGGTAGGGAAATGGTCGCATTCTCCACCAACATAGCAAGGATTTTGGCGTAAGATCCTTTGAGTGGGTCAAAATCGGAAGAGGATGAGGGTATTGATTGTGTGGGTTTTGGTAATGTTTGGGCATGATTGGTTTGCATGGGTGGTGGTTTAGCCGAGGGGTGTTGATACATGTTTTTACTAAACGTGATTTCTTTGGCGCGAAGTTATGTTGGATGATGAGGCGCGAGATGACGTGGTATCGAAAACAACCACGGGGAAATAGGAGTGACTTAAAACAAATCTTTTGATGATGGAATTTGTTTAGGGTTGATAGGTGGACGGGATATGCGGAGTAGCGGTGTTGCTATACCCCTGTAATTTTCGTATAGGTGCGGAAGGCGTAGGTTGTTCAAGAAAACGCAGAGGTATGATATATTGATGTAAAGTAGAGGGATGGGGTCCCAATATGGAAGGTAGATATGATGATGATGGTTTTGATTGGGATAGGGGCACGGATTGAGTTTGTCTCCTAGGTGGCGGAGCGGATTTATTTTGGATAAATCGAGTCGCTTAGGCGGGTGCGTTAGGCTGGGCATTGGTGAGGTCCCAAGTGTAGGGAAGATCGGTTAAGTTGATAGAAGTGGACGGGGCATTTGGTAGAGGTGAGGGGGTGAAGGTGAGAACAGGGGGCATTTTAAGCGTAAGCACTTCGGGTATATGGTGGAGACATCAGGATCAGTCATTTGCATTTGAGTAGAAAAAGGGGTACTCAAGCGTTCCCATAGGGAACTGTCATCTTCTATGGAATGACGAGTCTCCAGTGTGATTTGTAATTTTTGTACGGAAGAAAGGTGGGTTGTAATTCCAGTCCACTGCGGGTGTGACACGGGGAGGTAGATGAGGCCTTCGTATCAATAGATGTTAAGAGGGTCAACCGGTCGTTGAAAAGATTTAGGCGATGAGGGACTAATAGGTAGGAGGGCGTGTTCGGGGATCATCACGTTTAAAGAATGTGGTGATGTTAGTGTAAGAGATTTCTCGTCTAAGGATGTCAAAAGGAGTGGCGAGCCTTCCTCTTGTGTAGCAAGAGTGGTAGAAGGGGACGTTTGGGAAATAGATAAATTAGATAGCATCCGCTCACAGTCTTGTAGGGATGTGGTGTAAGAAGACTCGTCGATGAGAAGAGAAGTCCGGGCAGTTAACTCTTCTATGGGTAAAGGAATGATTTCACTTTGGCTTGATGGTGGTGAAGGAGGTTCAAACTCCTGTGTTGGTGGAGAGGCTTGATTTAAAATTTTTTCAATAGAGGCTTTTGGCTGAGAATCGAAGACTGCATGGATCTCATGAACACTCTCCTCGGCTAAGATATCTTGGTTCACGTTACTGTTGGACGAGTGATTCGGAAATGGCTTGTTGAAAATTTTCAGATTTCGGTTAGCAGGGGCGTTAGGATTATCGAGGGTTATATCCCCTGCGTCAACCATTTCCTGCACTATGTTTTTCAACATCTTGCAGTTTTCATGACTATGTCCTTTTACGCGGTGAAAGTTACAAAAGTCATTTTCTTTGTACCAGGAAGGTATTGCGCGGGTGGAGTCAAACCCAGAGTGAGGTTTAACAGGGGGCAAGGTGATAGCCCCAGCTTTGAGAAATTTCTCCAGGATGACGCCATAAGTTTCTCCCAAGGGAGTGTAATTGGTGGGCTCGGCTTTGTACTTATAAGTGGTTTTGACGGAGTATTGGACGGTGTTTGAGATTTGACCATTCGCGTGGACAGCTCCTTTTGATTTAGAAGAAGTGGACGTGTGAGGAGTGGTGGTGTTTGGCTTGTTTGTAGAATCGGGAGTTCGAGAAATTGGGGTTTTGTTACGCAACCGCAATTTCTCTTCTTCTAAGGCTCGAATTTCAAGTTTCAGAGCCATGGTAAAGGCCTCGTCGAATGTGCGGAAAGTTTGAATTTGGAGGGTAGGGGAGATGTGCTTAGCGCAGGCCCGCGTAAATAGTTCAATGAGTTCGGTTTGAGGCAAGGCATACGTAAGTTGGTTGATAAGGCCCCGCCATCGTCCAACAAAATCTGCGATAGATTCGTCTTCAAATTGTCGGATGGCATAGAGGTCAGTGATAGATACTTTCTTGGCAATGTTAATGGAGAAATGATCCAAGAAAGATTGGGCTAGTTGGTTAAAGAGAAGATTGAGTCTTTGGGTTAAAAATCGTACCACTCAAGCGAGGTCGATAAGGACATGGGAAAGGTGTGGAGTAACAAGGCATCATCATGGGCAATCAAATAACAAGCATGTCTAAATGATCGCAAGTGTTGTTGAGGATCCTTTTTACTTGTTAAAGCGAGTAAACTTTGGCAACTCCCATTGAGGAGGATATGAATGAAAGGGGACGAGGAAGGGTGAATGGGCTCCCGACAAACTTGCTCGTATGTCACAGGCGCTACGACTTCAAACGGAAGCCTGGTTTTGCATTTTGTCCATCATTTGTTTGATGAAATCTATGGTTGGATGAGATGATGGTGCCCATGAATAGGGATGTCCCATATAAGGTGTTGAGGTTCTTTGGATACGTGTATGGGAATGAAAAGGTAGGCGGAGCTTGAGAAGGAAAGCTCGTGTGAATAGGTGGAGAGAGTAAGTCATGAATGGAGTGGTGCAGAAAGAAGAGAGATGAGATAGGGGCAGTTGGTGGTAACGATACGTGGGGTCCAAGGTTAACCAAAGGAAAGCTAATCGGGGTCGTATGAACCTCTGAAGCTGTCGGATTGGGAGACGGGGCTAGAGATGTAGGAAGTAAGGCATTGTTATCAGGAGGAGTGGGAGCTAAATGAGCAGCTATACTAATAGGCATGCCAATAAGGAGCTGACCATCAGGCGTACGGTCGGGGGCATGAGACAAATAGTATTGACAGTCTTGGGATTAGCATCCAGTAAATTTGGCAAAGTCCTTGTCTCCTGAGGAATTTGGGGATCTCACTTTGGTGTCCGTAGGGTTCCCTATAGAATGTGAAGGGGTGATGCGAGCAAAGACACGGCAGCGGGCATGTGAAACCATGGCGGCGGCTTGCTTCCGAGTGATGACAACCATAGACAAGAACACACAGGAAAGTTTTAATCTATCAAGAACAAAAACAACCTCAGAATGATGAATTTGGCAAGTTGCTGGTTTGTCAGGGGCTGATGAAGACAGTAACCGATATCGGTTTAGTAACCGGTGTCGGTCACAGAGAAAACGACGTCGGTCCCTTAACCGATGCCGGTGTCAAAAGTCTAGGATAAGAAGATATAAAAGGCTGCTAATTTGATTTTTAGCAACGTTGAGTATATTTATCAACTTATTGATCACAGAAGACAAAGTATGACAGAGAAAACAGAATTTGAAAACAAGCAAGAGGCACACGCAAATCTAGAGACTAATCCTAGGGTTAATTTTAGTTATCGTGGGCTTATGCCTTTAGACGTAAGATGATGTCAGAATCCTAAACAACAAGACCTAGGGGAAATGTCAAGTTTGTTTTGGCTTATAAGGTTACCTCAATCGGGTGGAGGAATACCGCGGAAAAGGGGGGATGTTTGAGCTGTTGTGTTAATTGTGAAGTGATTCGGTATGTGTTGTGCAGTGAAACTAAGGTTAATTTCCTGTCAATACCGTGGATATCACCCCCACGTGTACGACCTGTTACTTAATCTATGTTCACTAGAATTGAAGAACAACAAGCAGGAATGCAATGCACGTGTTTTAAACCCAAATCAAAAATTATATTCGATGAAGCAAGAGAGATGACTTTCACTAATGCGAAACTAGGAAAGCAAGAGAAATTCTTTACGAAATATATAACAAAAGCAACAGCAAATATGCTTCCTAAAATGAAAATAAGCAAGAGAAAGAAACCCAAAATGGGTCCCACCGGGCGTGCCAAAATGTTTCGCTCGGAATGTTTCGGCCTCTGGGAATAGAGTTGCTTCTATCCTTTCATTCCTTTTAGAAACAGATGAGGTTAGGGTTAGGAGGAATACCTGTTGAATGTCGAGATGGTGTGCGCGTACCGTAGAGAAAGATCAGGCTGACTGCAGAGACTCCTTTTTGTCTTGGAAGGACTACCTGCAAATAAGAACACAAGACCACAAGATTTTGATTAAACAATAAATGAGGAAACTGCCTTGGGCCCAGGAAATATAAAACTTCCTTTCGAAGGTGGTCAGTTCCCCTGCTAATATGAATTAACACAAAAGACTGCAAAATATCAATTAAATTATTTCGTTAAACTGGGTAGGGGGAAAGGCTGGTTTTCTGGTTTTTGATCAGAGGAACCGATGCCGGTTACTGATAACCGATGCCGGTCACTGATAACCGATACCGGTGGGTTCTACGATCTTCTTGGTAGCTATGGTGTTTGTAATGGCTGGTTTTTGGATGGTATTAGGAAATGGGATGATTAGAAGCAAAAGAATGACAGTTAGATGCAATGGCACGTTGGGTAGTGGATTCAGAAACGGATTTAGGAGGACTGAGATTCAAGAAGCATAAGAAATGTTATAACAAAAGGACATGCAAGATGTGACTTACTGGTTTTGACCGAGATGCAAGTTGATCTCCTTGGTTGTAAACACTTCTGGTTTCTTTACTCGTCTCTGCTCTGTCAAGTGAAGATCTGGACTCTGTTCCTCGCTCGCAATGCTCTCTGTTGATCCAAAAATCCTTTTACTGATCTCCAAAATGAACATCTTTCCCATTAAACATCATCCTGTGCTCCATAATATGCTCCAAAATATATTGTCCTTTGGCCTCCACTTGAAAGGAAGACTAATCCAAAACACGAGATGTGTCAAGAACATACTCTTACAACACTTAGATGTTGAAAACATCATGGGCACATGATATGCATGCTTACAGAGCTAAGAAATAGAAAATAAAACCAATAGCCTCCAAAACCTCAAAATTTTCAACAAACGAGGCGATAACTTAGAGCCCTTTCCATAACGAATTAGAATCTTATATGGATGTACTCTCGAAATAAATTGTCACCCATAAATAATTGACACTCAACCCTCTTTGTGTCATCATACACCTTCTGGTGTGCACGAGCCTACTTCAAATGTTGCATAATGAGGATAACCTACTACTCTATGTCCTAAAGATATGCAAGACCAAGAACAATCCTATCATCTAATTTTTCCCATCTCATAGGTGTCCCGATAAGGTTTCATGCTAATAGAAATATGGAAACTATTGTTTTAAGAAAAATAAAAGGGTAAAAATAATGTTACCACTTCTTTTGTTAATTCATGACGTACATCCAAATCATATCCTCAAGTGCCTGGTTCACCCTCTCTATCTATCCATTTATATCGGGGTGATACATCGAATCAATTTGAGATGAGTACCCAAGGCTAATCTGAAAAATATGTCTAGAAGTCGGAAGTGTAGATATTGCCTCAATAAAAATGATCATCCTCAAAATATCATGAAATATCACCACATCATCCATTAAAACTTGTTCTATGGAAATTGCATTATAAATGACCTTTAGAGGTGAAAAGCGGAAATCTTGGTAAAATTGTCCACCATCACCATGATACAACAACATTTTTCTAAAGTATAACTTTCATACTTTCCCTCCAAGGGCCCTTGAGACTCAACCAATCATTTGTCACCCTCATAGAATTTGTCACTTGATAGGTGTTGCAATATCCTACCACAAAGGTATGATCGCAACGTCAATGTAGAAATATCATGTCTCCACTTACTCAAAGAATCTACGATGACATTTTCCTTCCCCTTTATGTACTAGATGTCCATATTGTAATCATAGAGGAAATCCATCCAACACCATTTTTGGTCATTGAAATTGGATTGTGTAAAGATGTGTTGTAACATCCCGCTAATTAATCCATTTTATTTGACATTTAATTATTCTAATAAATATGAATAATGGGAAAATGTATGTTTATTTCAATTAATTATGTATTATTGATTGATGACGGTACTTAGTCATCTAAGTAATTAATTAAATATTAAGTACTTAGATTATTAAATATTACCTTTTCATTAGTGTTAAATGCAGTTTGATTTTATTGTGTTGCTACATATGTTCAATTCAGGTTTTGTGGTTGACGTGAAGATGATTAGGAAGACACCATCCTTAATTGATATGGTTGTTGTGTAATGTTATGTTGTGTTGGCGCCCATATGGACTAAGGGCAATGTCGCTCCTAAGTCGACTTGCACATTGCATTTGTTTTATAGGCATGAAAGGATTTATGTCACAGTGGTAATTATATTATGGCTGCGTAAGTCATTTTTGAGTTGGCATATTATGGCAAAAATATTTAAGGCTTATAATCCTGGTTGAATTGCTTTGGAACATTAATGTTGTGGATTTATTTAAAATATTATTATTATAAGGTGGGGGCATATTACCACACCCATTGAGTTGATAAGCAATGTTTGATTTAATATTATTTGACTTCAAAAATTAAAACGTGGTGATTGAACACCATAAAGGCATGTATATTCATAAGGTATTATTTGTTTGGGGATTCAATTGGGAAATGGTATTGAATACCATAATGTGGTCAAAATTTTAATAATTCCTAAATCACAAAGGTGGACATTCACATATATGGGGAAGATTTTAAATTATTGGTTGAATATTCAAGTTATGATAAGGGGAATCCCCTCCCCACGTTGGTTTTGGACTCCACAAACCATCCACTTGGTAGATGGAAGAGATGAGGCAATAGGGTTTTTGGGGATGTGTGGAGAGAAAGAGGGAAATGAAGTGGAGTTGGTTTTGGTTTGCATTCATTTGAATTTAGTTAGCTCCACTCATGGAGAAAATATGGAAAAAAATTCTGCATGTAATGCTTATTTCACTAAATTGGGACATATTCTAATGAATTGATACTCCAATATTTCACGTATCAAAAGAAATCCATCCCCATTTTTGCATATATTGGATTCAATTTTTGTCTATAATGGATTCCATTATTACTATTATTGGATTCCATTATTAACAATATTGGATTCCAATATTATCATTATTGGATTTATTCTAGTTCCAATTTCACTATTATTGGATTCCAATCTCATTATTATTGGATTCCAATATCATTATTATTAGATTCCATTCAGTTAATATTGGATTCCAATTTCACCACTATTGTAATCAATTTATAAATCCCGATTTTTGGATTTTAGTTTCACTATTTTAGGATTTCTATTTTGTTATTATTTGAATCCCCACATAATCCAAATGGTTGTTATCTTACATAAGCCTCATGGCCGTTATATTACATAAGCCTCATGGCCACTATCTTCAATAAGCCTAGCGGTTGCTAACTTACATGATGAAAGTGCATGCTAGGTGAAATTAGCCTAGTGGGGTCAAAGTTACATAAGCCTTGTGGCCTCTAAGTTACATAAAAGGATGATAAGCCTAGTGGCTATTATCTTACATAAGTGTATAGGTTGTTAACTTACATAATCCTAATAACCACTATGTTACATAAGCATATAGGTTGTTAATCTACATTATCCTAGGGTGCTAATTTACACAAGAGTAGAATCATCTAGGTGAAATAATCCTAGCGGTTGGAAAGTTACACCAGCCTACCGGTAGCAAGTTTCATAAGCCTACCCACCACTAAGTTACATAATCCTAGCTGATATTAAGTTACATAAGCCTAGATGCCACAAAGCTACATCAGCCCAAGGGTTAAATTTGAAAGCCACTTATGTGTGTCAAACCATTTTTAGATGATGGTAATTTTACAATATTTCCCTTTAAAAATACAAAACAATAGTTATTGAAATACTTAAAATTTATATTTATTTTATATTTTATATATATTATATATTGATATAATTTTTATATAAATATATAAAAAATACCATGATATTGTAAATATGCAAGTTGCATGTGATAAATTCAACTACTTTTATGCTTTTCCATTCTGTAAATCATAAAGAACAAAAAAGAGTTAAGAATTACATTAAACAAGTTGTTTTGAGGAAATGGATTTGAAAATGTATTTCCATAGGCAATCAATCCTTCGAGAAAATTACATAAGCATTGATCCCTTGCAAGGGTATTAATTATTGTTCTTGAATTTGTGCAAGGTATTGTTGGATAGCTTCATGACCTCGATTGGTATTTTAATTTGAACTCCTTTCCATGGTTTTCTTGGACTCCATGCCCAGATGACGTTGTCTATATCAATATCTAATGTGTCCCTTTATTTTTCCACCATTGCTTTTTTAATAAGCATTCCTTGTACCTTTCTTTTCTGTATTTGATTTTCCTAAGGGTTCCCACTACTGTACCCTTATCTTTAGAGTGTTTGTGTGAACATCATGTATTAGTTTTAGTTCTGCTTTGCCTATCCATATAGGTACATTATCATTAGCTGATATTACTAGTATCATTTTACCAACATTAACATCCACTACTAGGATGAATTCATCTTGAGGTATATCAAAAATAGGTCCAACATATATATCCTTATTTGAAAGGACATTTTCACAATAGTAGCTATCCATGCCAAGACATGGTTCACCCACTATCTGATCATATAGTGTGTTATCCTGAATTATTTTTTTCCAAAAATAATCTCTTCTGATCATGTTACAATTGACAAAGGGATTCTCTAGGGAACATAAAACATTTTTCCAACATTGAATCTTTGGAACATAGTATTCTTCTCTACCATATATTGAACTCTTTTCCCAATGTGTTATGTATGCTTGGATGCCTCTCTACATGTCATCCATCTATTTGGGTTCTTTGAAGGGTTCCAATGGAGGATCCCCTTTAAGCAAGAAAGGTTTCATGTCCATTGTTTTCTAGATATCAATTGAGTGTGACTAGATGGACTCCAATATTGATGCTTTGAACTCCATGACAAGCTTGTTGTCTTTGACATAGAATTTAAACATATTTGGTTTGCTTTGATACCCATGATCTTGTGGTTACCATCTAGCAAGTGTGGTTCCACAAAGGCCTTAAATTCATATAATTCCTTAATAAGGTATAGAGTGAATGTGCTAGACTTCTCTTGGAACGTTCTGTAAGTTTTGAGTAGTTTTGGAAAAGATAATGTATCCAATTTGCACAATGTTGTTGATAATCAGTCAAATGTCCCATTTATATCTTCATTCATGTGACCCACTGGAAGGAAACTCACGTACACTGTATTAAAAACCTTCTAGCTGTCCAAGATGGATGCAAACACAAACAATGTGTGATTTTTTTTGTCACTTGTAACATTATCTAGTTGCAAGTAGAGAGTTGGTGGTTGTTTTCTAAATGAACTTGAACAACTGCTTATAGTATTAGTTGTATGAGCACCCTCATTTTTCTGCTTGTATTCCTTGTATTTTTCATATGCATCATTTTACAATAGTGCATCCTATAATGGGTTTTTTGATGTCCCACTACTATATAAAAATCACCATATTGATTTGTAAGTGGTTCTTCTAGCTTCCGGATACATAATGCCAATGATGTTATTGTGAAGTTTTCTCCTCGGTCAACAAAAGGGAGACCAAAGTTCCCAAAACCCCCCATTTTTTGCCCATGTGTCAGTATACTAGTCAAGGTAATGGGAGATTAATAGAATTGCTTATTGATTTTGATTTTTTTCCCATCCTTGGTATTGTAGTTTTCATCTTGTCCATTTTGTCATGCACAATGCTCAAATAGCTATTAGGATTTTTTTGTGATTGCACTCTATGTGCATAGTAAGTTGCACAATTTTTTTAATGTAATCATTTTTCCATTTCTAGCGTTGATCTATTTGTGCTAGTGTTTCTAGACATGAGGTCATTGCACATTTGTTCTTAAGCTCTATGCACTCATCACATTTGGTGAAGAAGTTGTTCTTAGTGATTGAAACATGGGAGAAATTTTCTTGCCATATTTTGTTGAGATTTGATTGTGACGTTTGAGGAAGGCCCAAAAATGAAAATCCATCATTACACTTTTGTAGTATGTAAGAAAAATTATAACATGCGGCAACTTGATCTCATTGATAGTTCAAGTACCTTCTTGTCCCACCGAACAAGACATGTGTGGGGATATATCGAATTATTCTCCACCATTTTGCATATCAATGCAATATTTGCATACATGATGTTTGGCATTTTTTTTGGTTTCATGTATTTCCATTTACTGCCCTCTCATCGCCATTAATCCAAGATTTTTTGTATCTGTAATAGGTGCTTTTCATGATTCCATGACATCTATACCATACATTCTAACATACATCCCTTCCACATAACTTAAATTTATCTATAATATGTTCTGAAGTTTGACCTTGATAACAACTGATAGCATTTGTGGTGAATTTATTAAGTACAAAGTTTTTCATGAAAAGTTCATTCATATCTAGAGTTAATTTTCAACTGTGATTGAAAGTGCTTAGAGATAGATTGGAGAGACATCTTTCCTTGCAGAAAGGTTTTTCTCAACTTCAGAAAAAAATTATTCTCTTAATTTTTCATCATTTTCCATTGCCTTTGATGTAGTAGATGGAATAGAATTTACCTTTTTTCGTTTGTGTTGTAAGGTCTTTTTTTATCAAGTTTTCATTACTACTACATATGGAGGATTCATATGAATTTGGGTATACCAGTTGAGAAAATGGATCTTCAAATGTAGTCCAAATTTATACTAGCAACTCTTCTAGAATTTCTTTTAGCCTTACTTCCATAAGGGAACCATCTTGATGGGCCAAGCTAATTTGGCAGACCATTAGATGAGAGATCCTTCTGATATTGAGAAACCCTTGCAAAAAGGTGTAATTAATTTATCAACATGCACCCCAAATGTATTGCCATCTAATTTTTTAAAGTGCACCATGTCTCCTTTATAGACATTTGTAATTGTTGCTTTTGCAACAAATTTGTGTTCTTTTAAACAAAAATGTATCAACTTGGCATTAACCCCCTTGAAATTCAAATTGAAGTCATTGTTTGATGTGGCGGTTGTTTCTTGGAGTTTAGAATTTCCATTCACATGAAGTGCAGTTCTTGTTTCTAGATAAACTAAGTTTTTGATTGGCCAGGAAACTTCATTGTTACGTTGTAGACTTAGATAGAAATCATTGCATGTAGTTATAATATTATCCAAAAAACACCAAAGTGTGTGGGTCCCAACACCACTCTTGAAATCACATGTTGTTCTTATACCAGGGATATAAACCCTTCAACTATGTCACCTTCTTTATGAGGACACTTATGTTTTAGCACCACGTAGGTTATAGAAAATTCATCCTTGTATTTAGGAGTTGTGAAACAATGGCTATCACTGGTAGAATTTAAACCCTCATCTTTATTGAATGTATCCTCTGAGTCACTTCTCATGATGTTTTAAATGCCATCACCCCTACATGTGAAAAATTTGAAATCACATGCTTAATAATTTTCTTCCTTTCCCATTGGATAAAGTATCCTTGTTTTCCAATTTCCGCCAAGGTTTCAAAATCATCAATGTGTATGGCAGTCTTGATTTGCCATTGAATATAATACTTATTGTGACAACAAATAAGCTATAACCCACATCTCTAAAATGGAGTGTATCTATGGATGGATAAACTAGTCCCTCCACAACTTTCACACCTTTGGATAGTAAATCCACATGTTCTCCTTCTTCAAAAATAGAGTTCATTTTCAACTGTATCCATAAATAAAAAGAGAAAATTAGTAAAAAGAACACTTAAATATTTAACATTAGTATGGAGAATTGAAAAATAAAAATATACATCTTATATGAACATATTTAAAACCTCATTTAATCCAAATATTTAAACATATAATTTTTTTACACCCTTTAGATCCACATCTGTGTGTATAATTTTATCCATAAACCACATAGTGTAGGGGAAAGATTAAGATTTTTATAATGCACACATTTTATTTTGTGCATTTAATTTTTTTGAAAAAGTATTTCTAAGGGATTAAAAATAGGTACTTTTTAGTACAAAGAAAATTAATATTGGCCCTTTCTTGTGAATGAAATCACCTTTTCGGGACAATTGATGTGTCACCTTTTTATTGGCTTCTTTATACATGTGACTTGATTTTACTCGTCTTATTGGCTACCTTTTTATAAATTCTTAGTATACAAGTTATAAATGTTGACTTTAATTTTTACAACTAGTGGTACTATACTACACATTACCACTCACAGTCATTGGCTTCTTTCCCTATGGCTTTCAATAGTTGTATAGCCTAACAGCCGCTGTGATATAATTATTATTTTTACATGCTAAAATTCAAATATTGACTAGAATGGGAGGATAAAAGTTGGCGATCACACTTCAATGTGTGAGTAAGTGCAATTCCAAGTTCAAAACTCACACTTGGATGTGATAGTGATAGTTGATCATAGAGCGAGAGAGTTGTGGCCTCGTACATCTACCAAGTTCAATTCCTCACATGACTAAGTGTGATCCCTCACACATTGAAGTGCAATCCAGCACACGACAAAGTATATGCATTTTAAATATGAAGTACAAATTAACAATTGTAATAGTGATCACTCGCATATCAAAGGGCATATTTTCACTTGCCATTCTAGTCAAAAATTGTCTATAGCCTAGTGGTCTCTTGGACTTAAATTTAGGGCCATTAATATTGTGTCGAAGTAAATCGTTCATGTATTTAATTCTCTAATTGTATAGCTATGCTTATTTTATGGTATAGAGTTCAAGTTTTAGTCTTTATCGATTGTTTCCAAGCTTTTTATATCCTACATAATATTTTAACAATATAGGTTTATTTTTAATAATTTAGAATTTATTTGATTAACAATGGTGGTATATGATTTGATTCAATTATGTGTATTAATTATTTCTAAGATTTTTATATCTTTGTTTTTAATAATTGTATGTAATATTGAGTAGAAGTAACACATGCTACGTAGTTTTTTTATTAATAATTCTCAATATTAAAGACTTAATTTCAATTAAATTTTGAAATTAAGTCTCAAACAATGTCGAATTGTAGTTTTCATACATTAAAAATTATGTTATAAAAATGTTACCTTAATTTTAGATCATGTTGTCGTGTGTATAATTTTATCCATAAACCTCAGAGTGTAGGGGAAAGATTAAGATTTTTATAATACAATAACAATTACAATTTTTTCGTAAGGTCAAATGTTACATAATTAATATTGTGCTTCATTAAACATTAAATGGCCATTAAACGATGTAATGTAAAATATTCCACTTGAGAATATGTTTTTACTTTTTCATCGCATTTAATACTAAGTGGTTTTGTTGGTACCCAAATCAGTCCTCCCTTTGTGGAAAAGTAGCGAAACAGTAAAGATAAGGATGCCTACGAGGATGATAGAATTAGATTTGTGTCATTTTGTAGCCAGGGAAGGATCTCATCATCTATTTATCACTCACACTCGGAGGATTCAGGTAGCACCATGCTAAGGGTATGACCTACCATCTTACTTTAGGTTCCACCTTTATCCATAGTGAGAGAAACCATTCTGTAGTTTGTAATTATGAGTGGGGTGGATGTATCAAAAATATTTGGCACTCTTTTGTAGAGTAATTGAAAAATAACTCTTGGGAAGACATGGTCAATTCAACAAAGGATAACTCTCACAAGTTGTCACTTCTAGATAGTGTAAACATCTTCAAAACAAATCTTCGACTACTAAAGATAGTAAGGAACCAACTTACTTTAGCATGTTGTTGGCATTTAATGAGGAAAGCATGGGTAATTATGGTAGGATTAGTTAGTTTTGGATGCATCTGATTTGGGGAATTAAGCAAGATAAAGTTGATTATACCATATTTCATAGAAAATTCAATAAATGTTGGGAGATCTACCAAGTGTAAGAAAAACATACCTCAAATAGCTCACAATGATCCTTCAACCAGAAGATGTACACTCATGGAAGCCCAAGAGTGCACGGTTTCACACAATATTTAAGGATTCAAACACAAAATATCATGTTGAAGACTTAATAAAACATCAGATATTCATAATTTATCATACCTAAGATACACTCAAAGACTTACAAGAAACATTTAACAAAGTGGAGACATAGTGATTTTAAAATTGTTTATTACACAAATGAAATGAAAGCTCTTCTCAACAGTGCAATTGTAATTTCCAAAATGCTACCAGAATGATAAATTTATGTGTGACTTAAAGGATATCTAAAATAATATTGCAATGGGAGCATGAATAACTATTTTATAGTATATCATCTTGATGGTAGATACAACAATGCTCATGATTAACACAATTAGTTCAAGGCTCATCAAATTTATCAGCAAGGGAAAGTAGATCTATAGTCTCAGTGTTTGTCAATGGATGTACACTTGCAACCATCTTGACATGACTAAATTTGAAGGCTCAAAGAAAGTAACAGGTTTCTCCGATGAGTTCTTGGGAAAATGGTTTTTCTTTCAGTTCTCTTTTTTCTTTGAACAATTCTCTAGAAAATTTTAACCCCCTTTCTACATGATTATTTTCTTTGCATTTATACCATTCTATCCACTCATTAGCTTTCTAAATTTCCCCCAAAAGAATGAATATTCAAGGGAATATTCCCCTTTACAACATATATTTTAAACCACATTATTCTTTTGAAAATTATTTGTTTAGTGTTGTCAGGTGTAATAATTACGAGCCTTTTTCAATTTTATCTGTTTGTGTATGACTGGGATACCATGTCATCACTTTTGGCCAATTATTTAATTTTTCTTTTCACTTGGTGATTGGATAGTCACTTTTGATGATATTTGAGCACTTCTAGGTGATCTGATATGATCAGATACTCTTATCTACTTTCCAAGAATCCATCTTGGGTGTTGCACACTTATTTTCACATTTTTGGCTTAATCATCACACATGGTTCTTGTCAAATCATATTAATTCATCAATTATTCTCACTCCTAATTCATTTCAACTCTTAATTTTTCTTTATGTGAGATGAGAAAAATCTTCCTTCATCTAATGGGAATGATTTCTCTCAACTAAATCAATATGCACCATTCTTACTATAAAACTCAACTCTACCCTCTCACCAATATGCATTTCTTTCCCTATCTTGAAGGTATAAAACTTTTTCATAGTTCTTATCAGAAAAATGGTGAAGGTTCTTGTGGAAAATAGTCTAAAATATATTTCTTTAGAATATTTAAACCAAATATTCAACTTACATGGTCCAGATGAATCCTTTTCAGAGCTTTGTTTGATATAACACATTCAAGGGGATAGTAAAGGGTCTTTGACTTAATGACAGGTTCATCTTGCACTCCTCCTAAGGTTAATCAGAATCAATCCTGTCTTCTCATCCTTTCAATCCATGTATTTTCATCTCTTTTGGAAGGAACATCGAAGGATCCTAAACAACTAAATAGATTCACAATTTAAAGGAGGCATCAAGTGTCTAAGCATATTGATTTTCACTGTCCATTTTTATACAATGAAGAATTTTTGTTGAAGGAGGTCCCCAAAGAGTCTTATGTGTTGTATAGAAAGTCTTCTATTAATACAATTCCTGTCATTTCTCATAAAATAGACAAACTGGAGTGGAGGATTATTTCTCTGGAGAAAGTTTAGGTAGGACTCATGCCATCACAACCATTCACAATACCAGTACCATCTTTGGGTAAGAGAAGGGGTGAGTCAAGATCCCAACCCCCAATTATCATTTCAGATGGAGAAGAGGAAATGTATTTATTTTCTCATCACTCTAGAGTGGAAATTTCTTCTTCTAGAGATAACAGGTCAAGTTTAATATTCGGTGTTCCAATAATTTAGTGCATTATGCTCCCTCATTAGATCATGAATTCTCGTGGCCTCAACCAGTTCCTTCTCCAAGAAAATTCCCACCCCTCACAACGATATGGAAGGGTAAATCTAGTTCAATATCTCTTATTCTCCCCAGTCCCAAGGTATAGTTCATTTTCTTCTAATCACTCGTATGTTCCTTCTCATTATATTCCTAGTAAGTCTACCCTTCACAAGGGAAATTGGAAGATGGAATTCTTCACGACTAGTTTGGATCTTCTAGACTTGGTTTCTTCCTATCATAAGAAAATTGAGTTGGAAAGGATCATGAATAGTCCTAGAATGAATCTTGAGTCATTGATGGATATGGGTATGTCTCGGGATGTAGCGGGGTCCATTGTGTTTTTCCAGACAACACAGGGCTCAAATGAATTCAAGTTGAGGAAGAACAAAACTGTTAAACAAAATCCCTCCACTAGGGGGAAATTTAAAAGAAGGAATAAAGGACATCTAAACATTATCTTTCCTTCGGTGTCTTTACTTTTAAACATGTACACCACCTTCTTTCGTCATGGGTGGGCCCCTATAGAACCCCTTTTTATCTCTTTTCCAAATGCAGAAAGTAAAAACATATAATTAGTTTACAAGATTTTACAAACGGACATAAAATTTCAGTCAAGCAATATAAAAATCTATTGCATTATATCAAATTAATAATTATATAAGATAAGAATGAGATTCAAAGTAATATTCATCCTTCATGAAACAAAAATATCAAATAAAACACTAGTCACAAATGAAATATGGAAAGAAGATAAAGTTTTAAGAATGACAAGCCTAAGCTTGTTCACCATCTTTTATGTCTGCATCCTTTTCTTCTTCAATTTCTTCTCCTGTTTCTTCTTCTTCTAGCAGCCTTGCCACATATGCATCATATCTTTGAAAAATATCATTGATTTCTTCTTCATATTTTACTTTATGGTGTTGGAAAATCAATGTTTGTCTTGTTATTACATCCACATAGTGGCCCATTTTTTTCTTGTATTCTAGTGGCCTAGATTTTAGCTCTGTAATTCTATTCTAAATTTTCCTCATTGTTTTAATAAATTCATAGGAGAAATTTTCTTTCTGGATGTTTTTCTCAAAAGAGATGAACAAGAAATCAATTTTTAGATCACCATAGCTCTTCTTGAATTTTTCAAAAACCATATCTTCAAGTTTTAAATCAATAGCATCTAAAGTATCATCGACCCATTTCCTTTTAACTTCTATTTTTATTTGATCCCATTCAAAACTTCCACCTTGATATTTGCTAATTCCTCCATAGCATGTTGAGTTCCTTTGAATTCCTTTGGCACAATCCCTTATTTTTCAACCAATTCATCACTGAGTTGAGTTATACGGTCCATCTTGGGAAAAATTCCCTCAAAGTAGAAGATTTCATTATCACACTACTCAATTATTTCATCAATTTCATTAAGCCTATTCTTGAGTTCTTCATACTTTGTCTTGGCTTCTTTGATTGCTTCTTTTCCATTTTTTGTCAACTTCTCAACCCATGTGTCCACAACCTGAACCTTCTTAACAACCTTATACATCTTTTCTATTCCTTCAGGGGTATTGATAGAGGTACTTTCTTGAGTTTGAGAAGACTGCCCAATTAATTGTTGCAGAATAGAACTAAAAACATTGAATTGTTCTTTAGTTATCCTATCCTCATCAACATTTTGTAACAAGTCACTTACTACCTCTGATACTCCCTGTTTTAATTGATCTCTTGAAGGCTTTCCTAAGGGAATAAGTTGAACACATTTGATACTATTTGTTATATTATCTTTTGTTTTTTCCTTTCATGGGGATGCCACTTCTAAAGTTTTAGATCCTAGTGGATCAATATGAGTCTTGGTAAGAACCCTAGCTCTTTTGGAGGTTCTCACTGGTTTTGGAAAAGATAGAGCCATGAGGTATATGGCCTCAATAGGGATAATTTATTTTTCTTCCTTTGAAATCAACTCCCCTATCTAACCCTTTACAAGACTTGTCCCAACTTTTGTTTCTTGCAATTATTGTTGGGGTTTCTTGGGGACAACCACCAACTGCTTGGAAATATCTTGTTCACCTTGGGTTAATGATTCTTCCTGCTTTTCATGATCTGTTCCTAAAAGGAATGATAAGAATATTGTTCCAAGCCATGATCTCAGATGATAATAGCACACCACATTAGATTTTTAAAGTAGAAGAGAAAAAATACCATATATAGAAATCCATCATAATCCATAATGCTCAATACATTACAATAGAATGACTTAAATTATTCAATAAGAAATATATACATATAGGAGGTGGGAAGTGGAACTACTACCTAAATCGGTGGTGAATAACTCCCACTAATTGATCGGTAGTTAAGTTAACTCCAAAAGACTAGTAACCCACCTCGACATAACTGAGAAGCTAACTCCACACAACTAGTACACCTAAGCAAGCTAACCCAACAAGTGTAGGGCTAACAAAAGTGTAAGAATTATCCTAATAAATAAATAAAAGGATAAATAATAACCTACAATAACACCCTCCCGTAAGCATAGATTAGGTGAGTGGAAAATAAGGTGGGTCCCGACAACAAGGCCTGATGAGGTACCCACATACAATAACTAGGAAAAATAGACACTACAAGGTACCCAATACCGTAATAACAAAGTAGAGAGAAAAAACCTACCGCAAGATATCCTCGGAAGATCAACTCCAAAAACTTGCAATCTAAATGAAGAAGTGTGGTGCACACTATGGTATGAATCCACTACTCGATCATATAACTCAAAAAAATGACACTGGGCTTCACCAGAATAGCTCCATGCAAGGAGATTGTCAATGGAGTGATGTCGAAAAGTGAAAAACAAACACCAAACATAATTTGATCAACTGCTACAAATAGGTGTGCCACGATCTAAGAAAAACCAAGGCAACAAGGCAAGGACACGAGATCCAAATAAATAGGAGTGCCACGATCCAAGAAAAAGCCAAGGTAACAAGGCAAGGGCACGAAACCTGAAGAAGCAGTATCAACACCACACCCTCCCATACTGCAGAATGGGTAGAGTGACACCACAGATCTGTATGAGTTGTCAAAATCAACTACTCAAACACTAAAAAACTAACATTGGGCTCCACCAGAATAGCTCCCCCATAAGAGAGACTATCAACATGCCAAAAAATGTCAAAAATATAGATCTAAAATATCTCAACAAACAAGAGAGATATAAATGTATACACCCATAGATACAAGAATGCAATACCTAAAATTTTAGGACGTCAGGCTCAACCGAAAATGCATCCAAAATTTATCACAATACCCTCCCAAATATGATGAAAGGAATGATAAGAATATTGTTCCAAGCCATGATCTCAAATGATAATAGCACACCACATTAGATTTGCAAAGAAGAAGATCTGAAATACCATATATGGAAATCCATCATAATCCATAATTCTCAATACATTACAATAGAATGAATTTAATTATTCAATAAGAAATATGTACATATAGGAGGAGTGAAGTGCAACTACTACCTAAATCAGTGGTGAAGAACTCCCACTAACTCGATACTTGGTAGTTAAGATAACTTAAAAAAGACTAGTAATCCAACTCGACATAACCGAGAAGCGAACTCCACACAACTAGTACACCTAAGAAAGCTAACCCAATAAGTGTAGAGCTAACACAAGTGTAATAATTATCCTAATAAATAAATAAAAGGATAAATAATAACCTACACTAACATTCCTATAGTTATTTATTTATTCTTATTATGTACTAGCATTTCCCTAATTGTCTTCCTTCTTGGTCTTGAGTTTGGGGTTGATCAGTCTCTTTCTGACTTACATCAGTAATTGGGATATGTTATTTCCTTATTTCTTCAACTAATGCAATGTTAAACTCAGATTTTCCCTTGGGAATTTCTTGAACTAATATCTCTCTTGCAGGATCTCCTTTTCCTTCCAATATTTCCACCTTCTTTGGAGGTTGTTGGGTTGACACATCATCATCCTTTTTCTCTGTTGATATCTCAGGTTGTGTCATGGTGGATTGTCTTCCCATTGTTGGTTCCCTATTCTCACCCAAAATTTGTACATCCACACCAACAATAACTTCATCCCTAGTAGTTGCATCTTGTGCAACCTCTGCTATTTTTCATTTCTGATTTTCATGTTTAAGATGGATCACTATCCTTAGTGGCCTTGACATCATGGGAAGAATCTTATTTCACTAATATCTTAGTACTTACACCTTTTTCACTAAGCATCTCTGGCTTATTTGACTCTGAAGCCGCCTGATACCAGAGGAAAATTCTAATGCTTGAATTCTGATTTCAGTGGTTGGCATATGAGTAATGTTTTCCATTTATTCACTCATTTGAAGATAACTTACATTATTTTCTATTTGTTCATCAATAGATATGTCAAATGCATCCAATATGGAAAATTCCTTATCAATATCCAGATCCATTATCTCTATCCAGCCTTTCTTTGACTCTTGTAATTATTCAAATAAAGGTATATTAACATTTTCAACTGACATGGTTTTAGATGTTTTCACACCTTGATCCAATACTTCACTATCTAATGGATTAAATAAGACATTACCTTGAGTTGTTTGTTCTGAGTGTTCCCAATTTTCACTCCCCTCACGAATATAAAGGTGGAAAATAAATGAACTGGTTTCCCAACCTGTGGCACTGATGCTACATATTGTACTTGGAAAACATCAATTCTTTCATGTTCTGGGGGATTAATCACTACATCCCTATGCTTATGTTTCTTGTGTGTATGAGAACCTTCTCTCACCAGGATTAGCTTGTACACAATTTTTTGTCTCTTATGTTCCCTTTAAAACTTCTTAAGGTCTGGTGCTGCTCTTTTTCTTCATCATGTGGCTTAGATTGTGAATGGCCACTTTCTATGACCCCACTCATCAACTTATCAACACTGTGGGGTTTTGGAAAAACATCTGAAGGAGTCCTATGAGTATCCATACCCTTCCCTTTTGCTTGAAGTGGTAATGCAAAGGTGATAGGAGCATTCTCCATAGATTTCAGAAGCATTTCCTTAGTCTTCTATCTTAGAGCAGACATAGAAGTACCAGTCCCACTAGTAGAAAAATTTAATTTGTCTATAAGATTTGAAGTAGGAATTTTTGAAGGTAATTGAGGATATTTTCCTCCTAAGGGATCCATTTTTTCAGCTCCTTCTTTTAGGGGAGGAAGGTCATCTTTCAATTTTCCTAAATCCTTGAAGTTATTAAGAACTCTTGTGCTTTGAATTGATAAATCAATGTTCTTCTGGGATAACCAATTCAATGTTCTCCTCATTACATCAGTTATTTAGGCATATGGATATTTTGATTCCTCTTAATTATAGTTCAAAAGGGCTATTGGTCATTCATCCACCTTTTGATTAAGATAGTATTTAATCACAATATGTGGATCATCCACAATTCCCTCAGGGATAACAACAATCTTGAAGTATATAATTTGGGTAAGGGTCATTCTTGAGAAGTATCTTAGCCTGACCTCTTCCTCATCTCTATAATTCATCCAATAGTCCTCAAATTGAGGCTCATGTTCAAAAGTGTTTGTAAGATTGTTGAACACCCACCTGATGTCATAGTTGGCCCTTGCCTCAAACCTTTCCATCCCAAACATTTTCATCTCATCTTCCATTAATCTGGCCTTTATAATTGAAGGGCAAGATTAATTTCCAACCTTGATGGGAAACTTAATGTTTTTCTTGTGTTTTCCAACAATTAATTTGTGAACTAGTGTCAACTGTCTTTCCAATTCACACAAGGCCATTTTGTCATCTAAGTACTTGGGTAATTTACATGGTTGACCTTCAAATCCACTAACCCTAATGTATGTAAAATTCTTGTATTGAATGAAATAACATCCATATTCCATGATTAATTGTCTAGCCTCCTCGTAAAATCTTGTATTGTTCCCATTTTGTCCTGAATAAACATATGATTGGTGCAAATAAGGCATCATTAACCAATCTCACATTCCCTTTCCAATTAACCAACTGTAATTGGGGAAAATCTCATGCATTTGGAATTTTTAAAGTTAGCATGTGGCAAGAGGCTAGGGAAACACCTGTGTCCTATAATATTATAAATCAAATAAGTCATCATGTAAAATTCCAATTTTGTAACATCACCCATCTCTTTTTTTTTTTCGCTAGTGCAACCATGTGGTCATGAAGTGCTTCTACAATGAAGGTTTCCCAGAAAATGCTCCCTTTCTTCTCCAAAACTATCCACATATAGGTGCACATCCATTCCTTGAATTCATTTGTGGTCTCTAATCCATCCATTCGACTCAACAATACAATCACATCCTCTGCTTCTTCAACAAATTGTGCCCTAACCAATCTTTTAGGGATTCAAGTGGTTTCCTTTTTCTCTACTAAGAGCCATTTAGTATTTATGAGCATGGCATAGTCCTTTTTCTTGGCCTCATAATCTCGTAAGGATAAACTAATACCCAAGGTTATTGGATTTCTTATTACATGCAATTTTAGCATTATCCTGATGGCTATAGGTGTCAAAGTCAACACTACCTCACCACTTCCATCCAATACTTCCCTCTTTTTTGGGTTGTAATTCATAGCACAAAGCCATACTAATTCTAGGCAGTGTACTAAGGGTGGAATATCACCAGATAAAGAAATATTAATATCTTGAATTAATTTCATGGATTCACTCTTGTTAAAGCTATTCAATCTCTGTAGAAAATATTTTAATTGACAGTATTAGTTAAATCCATGTATGTGATTTTATCCAGATCTCTTGTGATTCAAGATGCAACCAAAATCTTAGATGACATGGTTTTCATATTTATTTCCCTAGTCTTACTTCAAATTTCCTTGCCAATGAAATAAGATTATGGGAGTGTCTTAGTTATTACTGATTTTCCCATGAATACCTATGTAATTCAAATTTAATTTGAAATATTTTCAATCTCTGGTCCTCAATATAAGCTCCATAATTAATTTCACATTGTTCCTTAACGAAATCTCCTCAATGTGTTTGAACACTTCAAAATTCCTCCTTGATTTGTGCAAAAATGCATTGATGGTGACATACATTAATGCATTGCATCATGGTCGTCCATTTCACTTTTCCCAATTTTAAATATGAGTCATCCACATGGAATAACCTTATGCAATGTGGGCTCAGGGAAACTCTTTGCAGTTTTTCTCATGTCATAAATGCATACACATTTAACTATTTGACTCGACTACCCACTTTTGACTTTCATCCTGAGTTTGAAACATGGTTACATCTTAACGGTGAAAAATCTATAGGCTGTTTTTGAATATTTATTCTCTTCCTCATTTGAGCCAAAAATAACCAAATTGCTCCAATGACCCACTTTTTGATCTTTACATGAGAAAGAACCATGTTTCCTTGGCATGCCTCGGAAGCTTATTTGCACTTTTATAATTTATTACCTTAGTGTGTAGAAATACAACCATGCCTTGATTCCCTACATTCAACCTATTTGTGACAAGTGTATTTCCTTAGAGGCGAGAGTAAATTTTTTTTTTTTTACACCTTTTGACTATGAATATTTGGAGGAATATTCATCGGCCTTGGGGATTAATTTGTAAATTGTGAATGTTATAAAATTGTTACAAGTTTGTAACTTAAACCTACCATACCACGACCAACTAGAACACGCCATGTATCATCGAGTGGTGGAGCCAAATATGAAATTTACAACATGATCAGGGAATAGTGTATAGAGGTAATTTTCCTGATTTAAAACTAATTCAAGATCAATTTTTGTAGGGATTTTGAGAACAACATGTCTAACACGATCCTCGACCGAAAAAGAGGAATAAAACCTACACATAGGATTTTCAAATGAATTTAACATGACTATAAATTTTGAACTTGCACTTCTCATGGGAAAAAGAAAATGTAAAAAATTTTGAAGGCATGTTCCAAACAAAGGGGTGAGATTATTTTGAGAACCAACACTGTCTCCTACTTAGGAATGGGCACACTCGGTGGGTGCCATAATAACCAAACACAATGAGACACACACATAAGACCAAGTGTTAAAATCCATTAGGCTATAGAGTCAAGTAACATACACACTAGGTCAAGTGACAATAACACATCTCTTAAAAACATACCGAGAAACAAGGGCATCTGGTCACTATATACCAAGAAAACAAAAAGGGAAATAAAACACACATAAAACTGAGAAATAAAGCAAAAATACTATACACTATACATTGATGCATACCTTGATTTGGAAATTAGTCAAGAAAATGTTTCAGGTGCCTGCCATTAATAGGAAACTCAAGTAATTCTCCATCTAGATCCTTTAAGAAGAAAGTGTGTTCACCAATTCTGATATCAATGGAATAAGGGCCCATCCATAATGCATCAAATTTTCCATGTTTTCCTTTTTCTTCATGTCTGCTATCCCATAATAACACAAGATCTCCCACACTAAAAGTTCTAGGAGTTACCTTTTTGTCAAATAATCTTTTAAGATTTTCCCTGAACTTCAAATGTCTCTAGTGGGATTCTCTTCTTTCTTCATCTAACTCAACAATCTGATTAATTATTGCATCATAAGGGATAACTTATTCATCCTCAAGTTGCTGAATGAATTGGTAAGAAGATAATTACATGTGTAGGGGAGAAGGGCCTAAACTCCATAGACTAGTTTGAATGGGATCTTTCTAGTGGATCTTTTAGTAGTGATTCTATCTGCCCAAACAACAAACTTCAATTGCTCACCCCATCTTCTTTTATTAACCTCTAGTGTCTATCTAATTATCTTTAGAATTTTTTTGCTTGATTCAACCTGTCCATTACCCTGAGGGTTGTAGTTAGATGCATATGTTAGGTTTATCCCATACTCTTGACACATGGCCACTAATGGTTTGGCTTGAAAGATCATGGCATTGTCAGAAACTATTTTGGTAGGTACTCCAAACCTACAAATTATATGATTTAGGATAAAATCCATAACAATATGATGAGTTTCTTTCTTATTAGGGATATCCTTGACCCACTTGGTGAAGTAATTAGTGGCCACCAATATCCATCTGTGGCCTGCCTTGAAGGATATGATATCTCCCCAACAAAATCCATACCCCATTATTTAAAAGGGGCTTCAATTGATACTAGTTGTAAAGGGAGAGCACCTGAAGATTTCATTCTTCCTGAAAATCATTGACAACTTTCACATTTTCTTACTAACAATGTTTTATCAGTAAAGAGTGTGGGCCACAAATAACTAGCCCTCAAGATCTTGTGGATAGTTACTCTTCTAGAAAAATTCCCTACATACTCCCCCATGAAAATATGTAATTAATTTGGGAGCTTCATCTTCAACAATACATCTTAGGAGAACCCCTTTAGGATTCTTCCATGCCAACCCATAATTAGTGATGATGTACTTTTGGGAGACTAACTTGAGTGTCCTTTTTTTATTTTTATTTAAATGTCCAGGACACTCCAAATTTCTAAGGTAAAATATGATGTCCTTGTACCATGCAGAACTGACTAATTTTTCATGAACATTCATATCTCCCTCCTCAACTTCATTTACCTCCATCACTTGCAAATTGATTTCTTCCATTATCTTTTCCAAGCCTAGACCTCTAACCAACTTAGTAGTCTAAATATCCATGTCATATTCTTGTAATTTTTTCACCCATTGACATATTTTACTTGATATTTCCATTTCGAAAAGATGTCCTTGACCATGGTATGGGGAACATAAGCTATGATTTTGGAACTTAAGATATATGGCCTGAATTTTTTTCTCTAACTAAGGAAAAGGCATGCTTCTCCATGATGGTGTATTTCAACTCAGCCCCATGTAATTATTTACTAAAGAAATAAATTGTCCTTTCACTTCCCTCCTCATCCTTCTACAATAATACAAATGTAATGGTATTTTCAAAGGCAAAAGAAAACATTTGAAAATATTTTTTGTAATCAGGAGCTGCTAAGATAGGAGCATTCTTTAGTGCTTCCTTGATTCTAGTAAAATCTTGGATAGCTTCCTCTTCCCATTTGATAATCTGATCCTTATTTAGCATACTTGTGATGGGGATGGTCATCTCGGAAAAATTGGAAATGAATCTCATGATGAATTTTATCTGACCAAAGAAGGATTGAATTCCTTTCTTGGTTTTGGGAATAGGAAATTTTCCAATAGCTTCCACTCTTTCAGGGTCAATCATGACCCCTTCCTTAGATATAATGTGCCCCAATAGCTTTTCTTTTTGAACCCCAAAATGACACTTCTTAGGGTTCAATGAGATGCCATACTCTCTACATCTCAAAGCAACATATTTTCCAAATGTTACAAGTGATCACTCCTCTTTCTTGAGAATACTTGTCACATCATCCTGGTACACAAAAATAAAATCATTTATGTAACCTGAGAATGCTACATCCATATCTCTTTGAAATGTAGCTCCAGCATTCATCAAGCCAAATGGAATTCTCACATACACATAGGTACCCCATGGAGTGGTGAAAGCATTTTTAATTCTTTCTGATTATTTTAATACCACTTGGTTATACCCGAGAATCCATCTAGAGTAGATAGCAACTCAGATGCAGTAACCAATTACAACATGTTATCCATATTAGGAAATAAATAGTTGTCTTTGATTGAGGCCTTATTCAAATTTCTAAATTCCACACACAATCTTATATCTCCATTTTTCTTTTGAACTGGCACTAGGTTTTCCACCCATGAAGAATATCTTGTTGGCTTGTATGATGCCTCCATCCCTTAATTTTTTAAACTCTTCTTTAATTTTGAGGGAAAGGAGTGGATTTATTGGCCTTTTATTTTTCCTAAATGGCTTGGCATTAGGTTCTAATGGTATCTCATGTTGGAAAATATCCTCCCTATATGCCTTCAATTCTAAATATGACCATGCCAAGCAATCCTAGTACCTTTTTAACAACTGGACATAAGACTACTTTTCTTCTTTACTCAGGTCACTACCTAGCCATATTTTTCTAGGTTTACCATCAGTCCCCAAGTTTTTCTCCTCCACATCTCTTGAGGTGACATATGTCTATTAACAATCCTATCAGCATTATCAAAGTTTGACTCTAATGCAACCAAACCTCTTGGAATGGTATTGGTCTTTAATTGAATAATGTCTTTGCCAAATAGAGTCTCTTTACCATCATAAATACAAACCATTGGTTCCTAGTCCATATTTTGGTTTGTAAACTCTCCTTCATTTTGTAAGAACCTCTGAACCTAGGAATCATCTTCAAAAACTTGTAAATGTCTGAAATTTTCAAGGACATATGGTCTTGACAACACTTCTATATCATATTCACAGTAAGGAGACATTGTACAATTTTCAAATCTAGATCCCAATATTGCCAACCTATTTGCAGTAGCATTCTGATTTTTGTCATGGTATATTATGTTGAAAGAGTCAAACATTTCAATAAAATCCCAAACTGCATGCTTATATTGTTTCATTCTTTGATTCTTGGTTGCATATAATTTCCTAACTTGTTTGACTACCAATTATGAATCTCCTTTAACAATAATGTCCTTGATACCATACCTCCAAGAAATTGTTAAACCCAAAAGAAGTGCTTCATATTCTACGTAATATTGTTAGTGTACTCAAATCTGAGTTTAAAGGAACAACTGAAAGCCTCCTTCTTTGGAGACACAATGACAACATGAGCATCGTTCCCAAATTTAGAACAAGCTCCATCAAACATAAAAATCCAAGTAGAGCAATTTTTTTAGGAAATTTACACTTATCAATGATATTCTCTTTAAAATTTGTATAGGACACAAAATTATCAGCATCTACATATGTATATAGTACTTCATAAGAAAACGGTGTTATGGTATTCAATCAAATGTAGCATATTTTTCTCACCATAAAATTATACAAGGTTTCCCTCTACTAGTATGGTTGCATATGATATATCCATATATACACTCCCACCCATACTAGCAACCCACTTTCTTGACAATAAAATTCCCCACATGGAAGGACAATCCATAATAACTACATTCATGGTTAAGAATTTGCCTAGGTAAGATGCCAATTGCGATCACGAACCCTTTAAAATATCTAATCACCGACACCTACCTTAAATCCATAACAATGCATTTTACAAACGATGTTGTCACTTTCATATTCAATTCATTCATTACCTTAAGAGGCATCACATTACATGAGGCCCCTAAATCAAACATGTAATTGTGCACTAACATATCTTTAATGATTAAAGTAGTATAGAAAGGATCAACATCAAGTTGAGATTCAACAAGAGAAGTACCCTAGATATACCTTAGGTGATTCTCCCAAGTCTTCCAATGCTTGTGGTACTTCCAGTTCTACAATGATAGGGGGATATCCACATTATTCACATTATTGTTTGGGAGTATTACCTCCTCTTTGAATCCCAAATATTCAAATGACCTTTTCTATGCTTAGGGATCCTAAGCAATTCAACAATAGACACAATGACTTTGATTTAACTCAACATCTGGGCTATATCACAAGGGATGTATTTGGGTAAGACTATATTAGGAGGGAGAGTTACTACCCCTTCTTGTGGTATGAGACTCTTTATAGCTTGGGCATGAGCTAGGTACAAGTTTTATTTGGAGTGACTGGGCCCTTGCTAAGTGTATCCTTTTTAGGGGATCCTTTGGGATATTAGTGAGAAGTGAAGTTTTTGGCTTGGATTATGGCCCTCCCCCTTTAACAAATCTACTTCTGAGATTATATTCATTTTCCTAAGAAACTAATACATTCATAAAAATTACATGTCTTCCTCAGAAGGAATTCCCCGATCATACTTCTTAATCATTAAATCTCTCAAATATTCAAATTCATGATTAGGTAAATAAAAATCTTACACCATATAAACTTAAATATCATCATTAGGAGGAAGAGGAGATACCCGGTGAATGCAATCCCAAAAATTTCTACATTCCTGACACTTATCAACTTAGTTGAAGTGGCACCTTGCTATGGATTATTAAGACACTCCATCATGCATGCATCACAATAATTTTCATCATCATTTGCCTCTTCAATTTCCTTATTTAGATCACAGAGGGGATGTGGTAAGAGACACTTGTCACACCAATCAATAACATGGTCTTCTTCTACCATGGAAACCCTAGCAGTCAAAGGATTAGGGACCAACTTATTTTCTCTAGGTTGTGGCTATTTATTTCTTGATCCCATGAGCCATTTTCCTCTTTCATCTGGTTTGTGATCACGTCTAGGATGATTTAAAATCTATCTTGTCCCTGTAGTTTGTGCTGGCCTTGAGAAATTTTTCCTATTCCCTTTTCTACTCTAGAAAGATTATAATATATTTCTTAAACTACTCAGGCGAGTCTTCACAACCTCTTCTAGATCCATTGCCTTTCCTGATTGAGGTTTCTTAGGATTAATCAATTTGACACCCTCCCTCTTAGGAGGTTTTCCAAATACCTTAATTTTTTTTTGGTTTGCAAGGCCATGGAAAAGACCTTCCTTAAAGTTCCAAGGTTTTTATCCCTTAGACAATAAGCAACGTTATTTTCAAAAGCATCAAAATATTTAATTAGGAAGGACTCATCACTAGGCCTCAAAATTATGGGTAGTCTAGTCAAAGTCTTATTAAATCTAGTATTTAAGTCTTGAATAGACTCATTGGGATTATTTTTTATATTCTCAAACTCAGATAAGAGGAAACTTGGGTTAGTCTTATTCCCATAATGTAATTTGGAAGTGTTCTTAATCTCATTCATGAATCTATTGAGTTGTCTGGTACATCTTTATATTAGTCACGCACATAAATAAATAGATTTACATATACATCTTCATGTTCTATTTCAAAATCCTCCATCATATTAACAAATATTTTCAAGTGTTGATCACCAGTGATGACATTATTTCCCTAAAATTTGGGCAACCTATTTCTTACATCTTGTGGTACAACATTAGGATGCCCAACCATGCCTCTAAAATATATTGGTCCAAACATATTGAAAACAAAGGGAGGTCTAGGTGGAGGATGAGCCATGTTATTATGAGGAGGTGATCCTATAGGAGGATTAAAATGGTGTGGGACAAGAGGTCTTTGGGACACATGCATATGATCTTCAAAGTAAGTATCCTCTAATGAATTAGTCTCACAAAAAACCCTATTAGTTCTAAGTGATAAAGGAGGGAGGTGAGGGATACCTATTCCAATTACAAATGATGGTCCTTCACCAGTCAAAGTGTTTATATTTGCATAAGGAATACCTAATTATGAACTATTTGAAGATGTAGGATAATCCTCTATTATAGGTTGATCACCTTCCATGACTGGTACTACCTTCTCTCCTAACTCTTGATCCCCCAACGCTTTCTAGACTTGTTTCTTATTTGGGTTTTTTTTTCCAAGATCTGGAAACAATATTCTAGTAGGATCTTTATTAAAGAAGGAACTTTTTCCTTCCATATTTGAAAATATGAAAACAAAATATCAGTTGTAAAAGCTTAAGACACTGGAATTTACTAGAAATCCCAAACAAAAAATGGAGTTACCACTAAGGATTTGCACCTTAGATATGTAAAACACTATAAATGACTTGTCAAACACACATCAATACTCATATTCTATAAAGCTTGACAAATCCAGTCATACTTTGTAAATATTTACCACTAGACAAGAAAATTTAGTGCAACGTTCACTTAAACTAGGAAATATTATGCAACTAACTTATGATCTTGCTTAATTTTTACAAAATTTAACAAAGGATGATGTTTAAACCACATATTTGCATCTAAACATGTATGAAATGTTACCAAAGGTCAGTATTTGTATGTATTTACACAAATGTCCCTAGCAATGGTGCTAGAGCAGTGTTGGTACCCAAATTGGTCCTCCCTTTGTGGTTGAGAAACATCAACGAAAGAGAAGGATGCCTAGAGGATGATAGATCTAGATTTGTGTCATTTTATAGCTAGGGAAGGATCTCATCATCTCTTTATCAATCAAGCTTAGAGGAGTCAGGTAACACTGTGCTGAGGGTATGACCTACCATCCTACTTTATGCTCTACCTTTAGCCATGGTGAGAGCACATGTTTTGCATTCTGTAATTGTGAGTGGGGTGGATGTATCAACAATATTTGGTACTCTTTTATAGAGTAATTGAAAAAAATCTGGGAAGACATGGTCAATTCAACAAAGGCTAACTCTCACGAGTTGTCACTTCTAGACAATGCAGATGTCTTCTAAAAAAATCTTAGACTACTAAATATAGTAAGGAACTAACTTGATTTAGCATGTTGTTGGATTTAATGAGGCAAACATGGGTAGTTCTGGTAGGATTAGTTAGTTTTGGATGCATATGATTTGGGGAATTAAGTAGGATAAAGTTGATTATACCAGATTTCAAAGAACCTTCAATAAATGTTGGGAGATCTACCAAGTGTAAGACAAACATACCTCAAATATCTCACAATGATCCTTTAACCAGAAAATGTACACTCATAGAATCCCAAGATTTTTGTTATCCAAATAACTATCCTAGTTATTTGGATAACTTATATTTTCATTCTAAATCTAACATTTCAAATATCATGTTGTGTACACTCACATTTTATCCCGTGGTACAATTTTCTTTGCTCACACTCTTCCACGCGCCCTATGCACCTTGCTTCCTTTCCTTCTTCTCCCTTTGCATTCTACTATATCCTTCCATTTTCCCTTTGTGCCTTCCTTCTGCGCACCCAATTTCTTTCCCCTCCTATTACACACCCCTTGCGCGCACCTCTATAGACTCACCTTCCAAAATCGCAAGTCCCCGACATTCCTCTTATGTGCTTGCATACACTAAACTCCCACGTCCTACTTTCTTCTTGTCATCTTGCACCCCGATTCCATACTTCCCTTCTACAAGTATGTCTTCTTTCCTTCTACACACATTATGTGTGCATCTTCTCTCTGTTTCCCCTCCATGTGCCTACCTTTCTATAATCTTGCACCTTCTTCTATGTCAGTCACTATACCACATCATTTTTCAGACTTGAGTCTGATGCACACAACCTATTAGAGTGCACCAACATGGCACCAAATTTGAACAACCAACCAATGCATAACACATGACGAAACAAAAAAATTAGATGCACAATTGGTCAATATTATTTAGTCAATCAACGTGTGCCACTTTTCTTATATGCCCGGATGGATCGAGATCTTCCAAAAACCTTATCTTCTCGCTATAGATCCCCGATCAACACACAATTAGACACCGTGAGAGAGTTGCTGACACAAGCTACATGTTGGACTATTCAAATTCAAATTTAGGAGGGATTTGGTAGGTGGAAAATAGGGAAACATATTTCTGATCATCAATGCACACATCTAATCAATCTCAACCAAAATATTTCAATCGAGATCTTACTTTCATTCCTTCTTCTACATGAAAATAGACATGGAGAAGTGCATCTAATGGATTGCGAGGTAGATTTGTAGGAATTTATCACATGTTGGTGGTGGTTACTGATTTGAATATGAGTTTCCCTCTTTTTCTCCTCCTCTTCTCTCCTTCAATTAATAAAAGAGTTCTACTTTGTAAAAGTATCCCTCTCTATGTAATGACACCATGCCAAAATGGTGGCCAACTTCCCAGGAATTTCAGACCTAAGCACGGTCTTTATAATAATTTATGACCTCCTTCCATGAATGTAAATGACTATGTTTCCCTTGAGTAATAAAACCATGTTTTATGGAACTCTTGTCTTCCCTTTCTAATGTTTCATTGCATTTCACCTCTCTATTTACATTATCTCGGCATCTTGTGTGTACTCATGTGCTTGTAGTCCCCATGTTCATATGTTGCACGCATTGGAAGGCTAAGCCCACATGTTGATCTATGATGTGCATCCTCCATCATATTCTCCTATGCCCTCTTTTTTTCCTTTGCCACTTATGGAGAGAGATCGACCCTTTATTTTTGGTGATATCACCTTCTAGAGCTTAGTATTTCCCCTTTCTAGACATCCTTCTATCCCCTGGTCCCGTGACATATTTAGTCTAGGATTTTCTTTTAGCATTAGGAGTAAGAGTAGCATTAGAGGTAGGTAGAGGAACCAACCTTCTCTCGAAGATCAGTCCAAAGAACACAAGGTACCACAACTTGGGGATGGTTCCATTATGGTATCAAATAACTTGGCTCTTCTAGATCCGAGACGTGGGTGCACATTTGAATGAATAATTGGATATAGCAGGCTTAGTGGGACAAATTTGAAGAGATTTACATCTTCATCTCAACAATTTTGATGTGTTTTTTGAGATCCATCCTTTGGAGGAATTTTTTCAACACATCTAATTACTCCACTGATCCAAATGGACCCATTATTTCATTCACAGACCATTCTTTGCCCCTTCTTCCCTTCATTTATCATTTTTCGATCATTCCACCTTCCTCTTTTGAATTCATGCAATCATTACTTCTTTCCTTTCATAGAATTCTCATTTTTAGCAGATGAACTATTTCCCTTCATCCCCATAGTTCTAGAATCCTCCTCCAAATTAGTTTTATATTCCCATTATCCTAAAAAGGCATACAAAAAAAAATTTCTAACCAAAATGCTTATGAAGAACGAGGTTTATGCAAATGATGGTGCTGAATCCATAGTAGAAGATGATTTTGAGAGGTAGGTGTAAAATATGTAGATGGACATGATGCAACTTAGAGTCAAGTTCTCCATAAAGGTATTTAAATTTGGCTACAAGGTCCCTTCTCCATTGGTCACCATGTACCAGGTTGGTTTAAACCCTAATAGAAGTTACAATTCATCACTAAGATGTTACCCCATATTAAAGAGAGGGTAGAAGAAATGGAGGCTCAAAATCTAGCGCATGACAACCTTGCTAATGGGGCAACCTGCACTACCATCTTATACCCTTCCCACTTCCCCAACCAAACTTACATCATCTCAACCTCTGCGTATGTTCCCGAAACTTCTTACACACTCCCCCTATTGAGAATTTCCCTCCATCCTCTCATCTTCGGTTTGTTTCTATTCCCTTTTTGTGTTTGCCTTTTTTTTCCTTCAACATGCGCGTATTTCATCCCTCCCACATGCGTTTCCACTCCTCTTATGTGCGTTCCTTCCATGTCGTCTCCTCGCATCCATCCTTCCACCTTTTCCTAATTCCCTTTACCTAGTTGTACCATTAATGAATATCCCCTTGCCAACACAACTTTCTCAACCAACATCATCATGTTCAACAACTACAAAATAGTTAAAGAATGACATTACTCATGTGACTCGAATAGGAAGAGGAAATCATATGGGCACCTATTTCGGAAGAAAATTAGTTAGTTCTAGAGGGTGTAGTTTTGGAGGAGACCAATTTTCTTGTAGCTCAACAAAATCATGGGTGCCCCTGACTCTGCGCGACCCACTGCAAGTAGTCACTGTAGAAGGAGATTCTACAAGAAAATCCCATCTGTGGGATTGAGCTTCAAAATAATGGGAAAATAACAAGGATTAGACTGTGCTCAATAAGATACTTGGCTAGTCTAGAGCCAAAAAAGAGTTACCACCAGTCATGCTCATTTCAGAGCATGAGGTAGAGCTTCAGTGTGCCAAAGGTTAGCAGTAGTGCCTCCCGAATCCAAGTGCAAAACAACTTCAAGAGGTATATATATTATGTTTGTTGATACTTTGAGGAGGGTGAAACACCATCTACAAGTTAGTTTTTCCAACACCAAATCAGTTACATGGTCGTAATTTGTGAGGAAGGGAAGCTACTTCTCCTACCTATTGCAAGTTTTACTTGAGTGCCCTTTACCTCTAGTTAGTGTAGGGTAGATTAGGTTTACTTTTAGTAAAACAAGTGCTCACACACACTCTACATATTCCGTTTGAGACATGTATGATTTTGAGATTTTGTACATAGTGTTGTGCTTATGGTTCGGTGTGCTCCCTCTAGTGCATTTCATTTCTTGTTGCGCCCATGCACCCCTTTTGTTGCTTCTTTGGATGATAGTTTAATTTTGGAAGAGGTAGTTCTAATGGTTAGTTCATAGATTTTAATCTCATCAATTCAATTCATAATATCTTCATATGAGAGCAAAGTAGTTCAGTTCAGATTTTAGACATAGCTTTAAGTGAATTCAAGGATGTTCTTAAAATTTACAAATCAGATCTTCAAGTTTAATGCTTGATGCCATGCCAAATGGAATTATAAGGCAATTGATCTCTTCATCTAATGCAGATGATGGCCCCTAAAAGTGTCTAAAACGTTATCCAAATAACTCTCCTAGTTATTTGGATAACTTATATTTTCATTCTGACTCTAATGTTTCACATTTCAAGTTGCGCACACTCAAGTTTTCTCCTTGGCACAATTTTCTTGGCTAAAATCTTTCATGTGCCCGTGCACCTTCCTTCCTTCGTACTTCTCCCTCTGCATTCTACTATCTCCTTCCATTTTCCCTTTACGCCTTCCTCCTGTGCACCCAATTTCTTTCCCATCCTCTCGCGCACCCCTTGTGTGCACTTCAATAGACTTTCCTTCAAAAATAGCTAAGTCCCTGATATTCCTCTTACGCATTTGCATACACTAAAATACCACATTCCCACTTTCTTCCTATATCCACGTGCCCTTCTTCCATACTTTCCTTTTGTAAGTATGCCTTCTTTCGCCACGCGTGTTATGCACACACTTTCTCTCTGTTTCCCCTCCGTATGCCAACCTTTTTAGTCTTGCACCTTCTTCTGTTCCATCACCGTGCCAAGTCATCTTTCAAACTTGAGTGTGATACACGTAACCTATTAGAGCATGCCAACATGGTGTTGAATCTAAACAAGCAATTGATGCATGACACATGATAGAAACAAAAATCAAATGAACAGTTGGTCAATCTCCTTCATTCAATTAGCACGCGCCATGTATCTTACATGCCCAACAAAATCTCACATCTTCTAACAACCGTATCTTCTACTACGGATCCCCGATTAGTTATTTCTGGACTTGTCGGAGAGCTACGATATAAGGTACAAGTTGGACTATTCAAATTCAAATTTAGGTAGGATTTGGTAGGTGGAAAACAAGGAAATGTATTTCTAATCATCGATACACACATCTAATCGACCTCAACTACCATATTTTAATCATATCTTTCCTTCATTCCTTCTTCTACTTGCCAAACAGACATGGAGAAGTGCATCTAACAACTTACAGGTGGATTTGTAGGCATTTATCACTTGTTTTTGGTGGTTACAGATTTTAATATGAGTTTCCCTCTCTTTCTCCTCCTCTTCTCTCCTTCTTCTTTAAATAGCAGAGTTATGATTTGTAAAAAGGATTCCTCTCTATTATAACGACACCATGCAAAAATGGTGGCCAGCTTCCTAGGGGTCTCGGAACTTGGCACAGTCTCTATAATATTTTCTCACCTCCTATCATGAATGTAAATTATTGTGTGTCCCTTGAGCAATGAAACCATGTTTTATAGAACTCTTTTCTTCCCTTTCTCTTTTTTCACTCCATCTCTCCTCTCTATTTGATTTTTCCGGCATGTTGTGCGTACTCTTATGCATGTAGTCCCCTGTGTTCATGTATTGTATGAACTGGAAGGACAAGCCCATGTGTTAATCTATAGTGCATGCCATCCACCCTCTTCACCTATGCCCTCTCTGTTTCCTTCATCAATATTGAGGAGAGATTGACCCTTTATTTTGGCGTTTTCGTACGTCCTTCTATCCTTGATCCCTTGGTATGTTTAGTCTAGGATTTTCTTTCAGCATTAGGAGTAACATAAGTGTTAGAGGTAGGTAAAGGGCGGCCTTCTCCAGAGATCCATCCCAAGTGCACAAGTTCCCACAACTTGGGGACATTTCAATTGTGGTCTCAAACAACTCATCTCTTCAAGATTTGAGACATGGGTGCACTTTTGAATGACCAATAAGTGCACGGTTTCATACAATATTTAAAGATTCAAACATAAAATCTCATGTTGAAGACTTAATAAAACATCATATATTCACAATTTATCACGCCTAAGATACACTCAAAGACTTACAAGCAACATTTAACAAAGTGGAGACATAATGATTTTAAAATTGTTTATTACACAAATGAAATGAAATCTCTTCTCAAAAAGTGCAATTGTAATTTCTAAAATGCTACCAAAATGATAAAGTTTTGTGTGACTTAAAGGATCTCTAAAATAAGATTGCAATGGGAGCATGAATAACTATTTTACAATATATCATCTTGACGGAAGATACAACAATGTTCATGATTAACATAATTAGTTCAAGGATCATCAAATTTATCAACAAGGGAAAGTAGATCTACAGTCTCAGTGCTTTTTAATGGTTGTACACTTGCAACCATATTGACATGACTAAATTTGAAGGCTCAAAGAAAGTAACAGGTTTCTCTAATGAGTTCTTGGGAAAATGGTTTTTCTTTCAGTTCTCCTTTTTCTTTGAACAATTCTCAAAAAAATTTAACCCCCTTTCTGCATGATTATTTTCTTCACATTTATACCATTCTATCCACTCATTAGCTTTCTAAATTTCCCCCCAAAAGCATGAATATTCAAAGGAATATTCCCCTTTATAACATATATTTTCAACCATATTATTCTATTTAAAATTCTTTGTTTAGTGTTTCCAGTGTAATAATTATGAGCCTTTTTCAATTTTCTCTGTTTGTGTATGACTGGGATATCATGTCATCACTTTTGGCCAATTATTTAATTATTATTTTCACTTGGTGATTGGATAGTCATTTTTGATGATCTTTGAGCACTTCCAGTGATATGATATGAAAAATACTCTTATCTAATTTCCAAGAATCCATCTTGGGTGTTGTGTAATTCTTTTCACATCTTTTTGGATTAATCATCACACATAGTTCTTGTCAAATCCTATTAATTCATCAATTCTATTCACTCTTAATTCTTTTCAATTCTTATTTTTTCTTAATGTGAGCTGAGAAAAATATTCCTTTATCTAATGGGAATGATTTCTCTTAACTAAATCATTATGCACCATTCTTACTATAAAACTCAACTCTACCCTCTCACCAATATGCATTTCTTTCCCTATATTGAAGGTAAAGAAATGTTTCATAGTTTTTATAATCAAAATGGTGAAGGTTCTTGTGGAAAATAGTCTGAAAGATATTTCTTTAGAAGATTTAAAATAAAACTTTGACTTACATGGTCCGGATGAAGCCTTTGTCAGATATTTGTTTGATATAGCACATCCAGGGGATACTAGAGGGCCTTTGACTTATCGACAGGTTCAACTTTCACTCCTCCTGAGGTTAATCAAAATCAATCATTTCTTATTAGCCTTTCAATCCATGTATTTTCATATTTTTGGTGGGAACATCATAAGGCTCGAAGACCTCAAGTGTCCGAGAAGATTGATTTTCAGTGTCCCTTTTTATGCAATGAAGAATTTTTGTTGAAGGATATCCCCAAGGAGTCTTATGTGTTGTATGACAAGTCTTCTATTGATATAGTGCCTGCCATTTCTCATAAAATAGATGAACTGGAGTGGAGGATTATTTCTTTAGAGAAAGGTCAATAAGGACTCATGCCATCACAACCATTCACAATACCAATATCGTCTTTGGGTAAGAGAAGGGGTGAGTCAAGATCCCAACCCCTAATTATCATTTTGGATGGAGAAGAGGAAATTTCTTTATCTGCTCATCTCTCTAGAGTGGTAATTTCTTCTGCCAGAGAAAATAGGGGAAGGTTTTTTGTTCATACTTCCACTCATTTAGTTCATTATGCTCCTTCATCATAGCATGAATTCTCGTGGCCTCGACTAGTTCCTTCTCTAAGATAACTCTTACCCCTCACAACGATATGGAAGGTTGAATATAGCTCAAGATCTCTTATTTCACCTGGACCCCAAGGTGTAATTCTTTCTCTTCTAATCACTCCAAACGTTCCTTATCAATATATTCCCAATAATTCTATCCTTTCGCAAGGGAAAAGGGAAGATGATATTATTCAAGGGTTATTTGGATATTCTATATTGGGTGTTTCCTATCAGAAGAAAATCGAGCTAGAAAGGATCATGAAAATTCCCAGAATGAATCTCGAGTCATTGATCGCTATAGGGATGTCCGGGATCTAGTGCGGTCCATTGTGTTTGTCCGGATAGCATAGGTCTTGAAGGAATTCATGTTGAGGAAGAACAAACTATTGAACAAACTCCCTCCATTGGGGGAAATTTCAAAGAAGGAATAAAGGACATCTAAACATTGTCTTTCCTTCGGTGTCTTTACTTTCAAACATGTACAATACCTTATTCATCATGGTATGTGACCCCTATAGAACCCCATTTTGTCTTTTTCAAAATGCAAAAAGTACAAACATCTCATTAGTTTATATGCTTTTACAAATGGACATAAAATTTCATCCAAGCAATATAAAAATCTAATGCATTGTATCAAATTACAATTTATATTAGAGAACAATGAGTTTCAAAGTAATATTCATCCTTCATGAAACAAAAATATCAAATAAAACACCAGTCACAAATGAAATATGGAAAGAAGATAAAGTTTTAAGAATGAAAAGACTAGGCTTGTTCACCATAATTTATGTCTGCACCCTTTTCTTCAGTTTATTCTCCTTCTTCTTCTTTTTTTGGAAGCCTTGCCACATATGCATCATATATTTGAAAAATATCATTGATTTCTTCTTCATCTGGTCCTATATGGTGTTGGAAGATCAATGTTTTTCTTGCTATTGCATCCACACAGTGGCCCATTTTTTGCTTGTATTCTAGTGGCTTGGATTTTAGCTTTGTAATTTTGTTCTCAATTTTTCTCATTGTTTTAATAACTTCATAGGAGAAATTGTCTTTCTAGATGTTTTTCTCAAGAGAGATGAACAAGAAATAAATTTTTAGATCACCATATCTCTTCTTGAATTTGTCAAAAACCATATCTTCAAGTTTTAAATCAATGACATCTAAAGTATCATCGACCCATTTCCTTTTAACTTCTATTTTTTCTTTGATCCCATTCAAAATATCCACCCTGATCTTTTCTAATTCCTCCATAGCATGTTGAGTTCCTTTGAATTCCTTTGGCACAATCCCTTCTTTTTCAACCAATTCATCATTGAGCTAAGTTATGCGGTCCATATTGGGAAAAATTCCCTCAAAGTAGAAGATTTCATTATCACACTACTTAATTATTTCATCAATTTCACTTAGCCTATTCTTGAGTTCTTAATACTTTTTCCTAGCTTCTTCGATTTCTTCTTTTCACTTTTTTGTCAACTTCTTGACCCATGTGTCCACAACCCAAACCTTCTTAACAACCTTAACAATCTTTTACCTTCCTTCAGGGGTATTAACAAAGGTACTTGCTTTAGTTTTACTAGACTACCAAATTAATTGTAGAAGACTAGAACTAAAATCTTTTAATTGTTCTTTAGTTATCTTATACTCATTAACCTTTTATAACAAGTAACTTATTGCCTCTTATACTCCTTATTTTAATTGATCTCTTGAAGGCTTTCCTAAGGGAATAAGTTGAACACTATAGTCACTAGTTGTTATATTATCTTTGGTTTTTCCTTCATGAGGGATTGCCACTTCTAAAGTTTTAGATCCCAGTGGATCAGTATGAGTCTTGGTAAGAACCCTAGCTTTTTTGGAGGTTCTCACCGGTTTCAGAAAATATAGATCTATGAGGTCTATGGCCTTAGCAAGGAAAATTTATTTTTCTTCCTTTGAAATCAACTCCCCTATCTAGCCCTTTGCAATACTTGTCCCAACTTTTGTTTCTTGTAATTATTGTTGGGGTTTCTTGGGGATAACCACTAACTGCTTTGAAGTCTCTTTTTCACCTTGGGTAAATTATTACCTTTGATTTTCATGATCTGTTCCTATAGTTATTTCTTTGTTCTCAGTCTTTACTATAATTTTCCCTAATTGTATTCCTTCTTGGTCTTGAGTTTGGGGTTGATCAATATCTTTATGACTTACATTAGTAATTGGGATATGTTCTTTCCTTATTTATTTAACTGATGTGATATTAAACTCAACTTTTCCCTTGGGAATTTCTTGAACTAATATCTCACTTGCAGGTTCTCCTTTTCCTTCCAATATTTCCACCTTCTTTGGAGGTTGTTGAGTTAACACATCATCATCCTTTTTGTCTGCTCATATTTTCAACTAACATGGTTTCAGATGTTTTCACACCTTGATCCAAGACTTCACTATCTACTAGATTAAATAAGACATTACCTTGATTTTTTTGTTCTGAGTGTTCCTAATTGTCACTCCCTCACGAAGATAAAGGTGAAAATAAAGGCATTAGTTTCCCAACCTGTGGCTCGATGCTACATGTCGTACCTAGAAAACATAAATTCTTTCATGTTCTGGGGGATTAATCACTACATCCCTATGCTTATGTTTCCTATGTGTATGAGCACCTTCTCTCACCAGGATTGGCTCATACACAATTTTGTGTCTCTTATGTTCCCTTTCAAACTTCTTAAGGTCTAGTGCTGCTCTTTTTCTTCATCATGTGGCTTAGATTATGAATGACCACTTGTTATGGCCCCACTCATCAACTTATCAACACTATGGGGTTTTGGAAAACATATGAAGGAGTCCTATGAGTATCCATACCCTTCCCTTTTGCTTGAAGTGGTAATGCAAAGGTGATAAGAGCATTCTCCATAGATTTCAGAAGAATTTCCTCAAGTCTTTTGTCTTAGAGTAGACATAGAAGTACCAATCCCACTGGTAGTAGAATTACATTCATCTATAAGCTTTGAAGTAGCCTTTTTGAAGGAAATTGAGGATCTTTTCCTCCCAAGGGATCCATTCTGTCAGATCCTTCTTTTAGGGGAGGAAGGTCATCTTTAAATTTTCCCAAATCCCTAAAGTTATTAAGAAATCTTATGATTTGAATTAATAAATCAATGTTCTTCTAGGATTACCAATATAATGTTCTCCTCATTACATCATTTATCTAGAATATGAATCATTTGATTCCTCTTTGTTCCAGTTCAAAGGGGCTATCGAGTTATCCCTCCACCTTTTGATCAAGATAGTATTTACTCATAGTATGTGGATCATCCACAATTCCTTGAGGGATAACAAAAATATTGAAGGATATAATTTGGGTAAGGGTCATTGTCTCTTAGCCTGACCTCTTCCTCATCTCTACAAATCATCCAAAAGTCGTCAAACTAAGGCTCATGTTCAAAAGTGTTTACAAGATTGTTAAACACCCACCTGATGTCATAATTGGCCCTTTCCTCAAACCTTTCAATCCCAAACCTTTTCATCTCATCTTCCATTAATTTGGCCTTTATAATTGAAAGGCAAGAGTACCTTCCAACCTTGATGGGAAAATTAATGTTTTTCTTGTGTTTTCAAGAAATTAATTTGTGAACTAGTGTCAACTATCTTGCCAATTCACACAAGGCCATTTTTTCATCTAAGTACCTGGGAAATTTACATGGTTGAACTTCAAATCCACTAACCTTGATGTATGTAAATTTCTTATACTGAATGAAATAACATCCATATTCCATGATTACTTGTCTAGCCTCCTTAGAAATCCTGTATTATTCCCATTCTAGCCTGAATAAACATATGATTGGTGCAAATAAGGCATCATTAACCAATATCACATTCCCTTTCCAATTAACCAACTATAATTGGGGAAAATATCATGCATTTGGAATTTTTTAAAGTCATCACATGGAAAGAGGCTAGGGAAACACCGTGGCCTGCAATATTATAAATCAAATAAGTCATCATGTAAAATTCCATTCTGCAGTATCACCCATCTCTATTTTTGTTGCCAATGCAACCATGTGGTCATGAAGTGCTTCTGTAATGAAGGTTTCCCAAAAAAATTCTCACTTTCTTCTCCAAAATTATCCAAATGGAGGTGCACATCCATTCCTTGAATTCATTTGTGTTCTCTAATCCAACCCTTCAACTCAACAATACAATCACACCCTCTTCTTCTTCAACAAATTTTTGCCTAGCGAATCTTTTAGGGATTTAAGTGGTTGCATTTTTCTCTACTTAGTATTTATGAGCCTGACATAGTCCTTTTTCTTGGCCTCATAATATTGTAAGGATAAACCAATACCCAAGGTTATTGGATTTCTTATTACAGAAATTTTAGCATTATCCTAATGGCTACAGGCATCAAAGTCAACACTTCCTCACCACTTCCATCCAGTACTTCCCTCTTTTCTAGGTTGTAATTCATAGCGCAAAGCCATACTAATTCTAGGTAGTGTACTAAGGGTGGAATAACACCAGCTAAATCAATATCGCTATCTTGAATTTCTTTCATGGATTCACTCTTGTTAGGGCTATTCAATATTTGTAGAAACTCTTTTAAGTCAACATTCATTAAATCTATGTCTGTGATTTTATCTAGATCACTAGTGATTTCAGAAGCAAAAAAAAAACCCATACGACATGGTTTTCATCTTTAATGCCCTAGTTTTACTTCAAATTTCCTTTCCAATGAAATAAGAGTATGGGAGTTTCTTAGTTCTTACTGATTTTCCAGTGAATACCTATGCAATTCAACTTTGATTTGAAAGATTTTCAATCTTTGGTCCTCAATCCAAGCTCCGCGATCAATTTCACATTGTTCCTTAAGGAAATATGCTAACAATGACATCTAGATCTCAACAAATGATAGAAAAATATCAATGCATTTGAAGAATTCAAAATTCCTCCTTGATTTGTGTGAAAACACATTGATGGCGAAGACATTAATGTGTTGCATCATGGTCATCCATTTCACTTTTCCCAATTTTAAATATGATCTGTCCATGTGGAATAGCCTTATGCAATGTGGGCTCAGGGAAACTCTTTGCACTTTTGCTTTGTGTCATAAATGCATACACATTTAACTATTTGACCCAATTGCCCACTTTTGACTTTCATCTTGAGTTTGACACATGGTTACATCTTAACGGTGGTGGAGTTGTGGGCCATTTCTGAATATTTGTTCTCTTTCTCATTTGAGCTCAAAATTACCAATTTTCTCTGATGACCTACTTCCCGCTCTTTGCATGAGAAAGAGCCACATGTCCTTGGCGGGCCTTAGGAGCTTCTTTGCAATTTTATACTTTATTACCTTAGTGTGCAGAAATACAACCATGCCTCGATTCCCCACATTCAACCTATTTGTGACACATGTATTTCCTTGGAGGTGGAGTAAATTTCTATTTTTACACCTTTTGACTACAAATATTCAGAGGAATATTCATCGGGCCTTGGGGCTTAATTTGTAAATTGTGAATGTTATAAATTTTTACAAGTTTACAACTTAAACATGCCATACCGTGACCAACTAGAACATGCCACATATCATCATATGGTTGAGCCAAATACAAAATTTGCAACATGATCAGGGAATAGTGTACATAGGTAATTTTCTTTATTTAAAACCGATTCAGGATCAATTTTTACGGGGTTTTTAGAACAACATGTCTAACATGATCCTCAACCAAAAAAGAGGAATAAAAACCTACACATGGGATTTTTAAATGAATTTAACATGACTGTAACTTTTGAACTTGCACTTCTCATGGGAAAATAGAAAATGTAAAAAAATTCAAAGGCATGTTCCAAACAAAGGGGTGAGATTATTTTGAGCACCAACAGGTACAATATTAAATTTTAATCCACACAAACTCTGCTAACGTATTTATTTAATACAATTAAATGGCAAATTGTATACTCATTTCGAAGGCAACCACACCAAAACAAGGAGCACATACACAAATGGGGGAAGAATAAAGTTACAAAAATTAAAAGAGGTAAAGCATTGTTATTTTATTTTAAATAATTTCAGTTTATACACCCATTTCACAGTGATTATAAATATTACATTTGTTAGTAGGTAATTAACCAATTTTCAATGGTTCTCCACATGTTTTGATTCTGTGATTTTATAGAGCAAAGGACCCCTTGTATATTTATTTTTAGAAAATGGAAAATGAAATTAAGTTTAGATAAAATATGGAGTACGTAAATTTTTTTATTTGTGATTGTTTATAGTAACTAATAAATTTGCAGGATATGGAAATATCACCATTTTTCTTGTTTTCAAGTTTTGAATCGCAAGTTTTCAAATAAACTCCAAGAAACTATACAGATAATATGGGTTTTTCAACATAGCTAAGCACCTACCATCCAAATGAATTCTACGTGTAAAAATGTATGGAAATAGTGTCTCAACTTTGCAAGATAATACAATTTTCACACATAAATTGGGTCCTTGCATTCCACATTCACAAATTGATCTAAGTTCTCCACATCTTGTTGATGATGTTGACGATTCAAAATTAGAAGAAACATTTTCAATAACCCATCCATATGAAAGAGATAGAAATAAAAAGGAGTTGATGAAAGAATAAAAAGAAGAGTTATGGTCAACATATGATGTGAAAACATTTATTTCAAAATATGAAGAGGTGTATGAACATTTAAATCATCGATATATCAGAAATAAACATTGGGATAATATAGCAGATGCTTTGAATTAAGTTTTTGGAAAAATTCATTGGGAAGAAATGCAAATACAAGATGAACAGGTTGAAGAAAACCCTCAAGAAGATGAAACAATTGGAAAACATAACATTGGAAACACAATCAATATGGAATTTCTATGAAGATATAGATCAAATTAAAAAAAAAAACACAAGGTAATTTGTTTTAATGAAAAGAGAGGGTTAATACAACCACTTCTACTTCTAAAAAATGCACGAGAGGGAAAAATGAAAAACCTTCTATCAACATTGAAAATTTGGAAGAGCAAACATAAAAACCCCTTTGAATAAAAATGGAATTCAAAGAAAAGATGTGAAGAGAAAAAGAAACTCTTATGGATATTTTAAAGAGGTAATCCAAAATACCATGCATATATTCAGTAGACATTGAAATAAATTGAGAATGGAAGGCTTTGACTAGAGAGTGAAAGAATGGAACAAGAGAGAAAGCTAATAGAGAAAATATTTGATTTATAACTTCAAGTTGCAATTCTTTTTACCCTGTAAATTACAATTTTTAACCTAAGTAATACAAAGATTGCATTGTTCATTCCATCTTAAAAGAAAAAGATCATGCATTGGAGTTAGCTAATACTTTTCTATTTTACATTCTTCCTTTTTATTTCAGAACAATGCCAACGATCAACATCATGGGTGCCACCAAGATCATTAACACACACATCCGAAGATATTGTTTGTGTAACAAAATAATTTAAAGACGATGTTGGTAAACATGTATATTTTTTTTGAGGACAATATGATAATTCAATATGTGTGAAATCAATTAAACCATATATCACTAGTAATATAGTCAAAGTATGGAATACTTATATACTCTCTATGCAATTTATAGATAATAATATTTCCAATGAGCATGGTGTTATTTTATTTGTAATGTTGATAATTTTGATATTATTTGTGTGTGGCATATATGGTTAATATTTGTGAGTACCATTAAACCAAAAAATGAAAAGTTCATACGATATTCGAAATATGATAATTCAGTATGTGAGATATTAATTGAACCACATATCATTTATAGCATAGTCAAAGTATGAAATACTTATATAATCACTATGTAATTTAAAGATGATAAAATTGACATTGAGCATGTTTTTATTTTGATGATATTGTTGTTAATATTGATAATTTTTGTGTGTGGCATATATGGTTAATATAGTGGTTCCCCTAAAATTAATTGGCCATTAACCAAACAAAGTAAAGTTCGCGTAATATTTGAAATATGTGTGCCATTTGATAGCCATTAATTATAAAGTAAATTAATGGTAGTCGTTTGTCTTTTGTAATTCGTGCGCCGAAGAAAGTGGTGGTTGGAAGTGTCCATTCCATATAATTATAGATTGTCATTCATTAGTATATTTCAAGGACACTTAAATTTGTGAAGCTTTGTGTGAGAACATTGGCGTAAGGGAAAAACTCCGTAAGTGTAATAATTCATTGGAAAATCATATCACGGTTTGATTGCCAAAATTCTGAGCATGGTTTGTTTTCGTGAAGGTGTCAAAAATTGGTATGCATTATCACCTTTGCTCCTTCCAAATTTTAAAATTCTATGTATGTAGAATATTATGTAGCCTTTTCAATGAAACCCTATTTTCTCTACTTTTAGTAGTCAAATCTATCTATTATTTAACACTCTTTGACAAAAACTTCTCAACTGATAGGGTTTGACATTGTTTTGTCATTCTTTTTTCCAATCCCTAAATGATTTTCTAAATATGTGTGTACCCCACTTGCAAGTAATGTAAAACATGTTATGGGTATTTTTTTGTAAGAGGACTGAGAAATGATTTGTAAAATACTGAGATTGACATCAATGATTATTGGAAGTGAAAAAATGGGTGTTGCTAAAAAGGCTAAGGAAAATAGATTTTTCTCAGTTAGGGTTGTTAATCATTTAGGGATTTTGGACCGTTAGCGACCAGTTTATATAGACATGTCATTTGTAATTAAATTGTAGTAATGAAATAATGATAGTAACTTCTAGTAGATGAAATAGTAATAGTAACACAAATAATTATTTTCTTGTTTACTGATAATTGTTTGATTACATAAGGAAATTGCTGAAAATATTTTTAAAAAACATATATGTGATTGCCAAAATTAAAATGCAAAGAGTTTAAATCTCGCTTATTTAAAAAGGAGTGAATCAATGAATTATAAAACCTATTATTTGAGAAGTTGGGCTAAACAAGATTTTGAATAAATTTTCACTTAATTGATAGTTTTGGAAATACATATACAACATTTATAGATTAAAATTACAGGCTCTAGTTTTTTTAGTTAAATTAACTAACAATATATCAACAATAAAAATTATAAGATGTCATGTCTTTTCTTTCTTAATGTGACAATAAGCATATGGAAATAAAGAGATGTGATATCATGAAAAATTATGAGGTTTAATAACAAGGGAGATTATACATCGGGTTTGGAGTTTGTATTTTCATACTAACACTACAAAGAGTGTGTTCATTATATTTATCAGAATTATACCATGGATTTTGAGACTTCATTTACTAACTAATTATAGATCACCATCTCTTTTGAGATTTCATTTATAATTAAAATGTGGAATTTTTATCTTCCTTTCAATAACTTATAGTAAATAGTATGAGAAATAGTTAAGGCTTGATCCCTCATGAGGGTATCTAGTGCAACACTTGGCTCAAACAAATTTTTGGAACAAACTAATGAGAGCTAAACAATGTGTGACCCTTGAATAAAACATGTAATGTAACTATTTTCTTAGTTCAATAATAGATGTCTAGTGAATGATGCCTTGTGAACACTAAGTTCAAAATATTTTGTCAATGCTGATCATAATGACTACTAAGCTTGTAAATATTTTTTTCGGTTGACCTTAGAGACCAATAGGAATAGAATTTCGTATGTTTTGACTACTCATTGTGATATTTAATGACCTAGGAGATTATACAATTATAATTAATTAAAGATATGTCCATTAAACGGTGTTTTGCTAACACTAAGTTTAAAAACTTTTATTCGGGTGGATGTTATTGACCACTAAGATTTATATAGTTTCTTGTTAATGCATTAGTAGTTTTCCTATTAATGATGCCTAATGACTGCTAAGCTATAGGTATATCCTTGGGGCTGATCATAGTAACAGGAAGGATAAAAATAGATATTTATTTGATAATGATTCATATACACCATTAAGTTCCAAAAAATATGTTGTGGGTATGTGTAAGAACCCTTTAGTAGAATACTAGAAAAACAACCCAATTTTTATTTTTATTTTTAATTTTAATTTTGATGCATTCCTTTGTGTGAGTTTCCATATAATTCCACCAAAGAAAAGAATCAAATCCCTAGTTCTTAACTTAAACTATCCACGAGGTAGAAACTAAATGGAACATCTAATTCTTGTTTGTTAAAGGGAAAGAACACTAATCAAAGAACACCGTCTATTTGCAATTTAATCAATTGACAAATATTATTGTAATTAGTTAATATAATTACATAAGATAATAAATTCATTCCACCTAATTTAATTCACTAAGCATAGAGAGAATACTAGCATATGAATGTAATGACACAAGAGATAATTCATTACCCATTTCCTTTTGCATTAAAGATACTAACGGTACAAAATATTATGTATTTTTAACTTAGTACATATTAGTTTCCAAGTACACTATATAATCATTATGCTCAACATGATTCTCTTGTTTTCTTTACAATACAAATTACAAATAAGAATACAATATTTTGTTGAGAGACACTGATATGGAAGAACATAAGGATAATTCTCAATGTGAGCACCATCGAGATAACACCGAGAGATCATGTCAAGGTTGCAGTAATGAAGTAGGAGAGGGAGAGCATCATCATAACACTTTTCCTCCAACCACAGAGCCAGTTTGGTTCCCCGCACAACTCTCGTATCCCAAGAGTGGCCCTACCCTTCACGAAGAAGGTAGATATAAAAATTGATACCAAAAGAGAGAGTGTTCCATGTATACAAATCCCTATATCATATGACCTAACCAGTCATGATGTAATACAAGATGGTGAACTGGAAAAGAATAATTAAATTCTTATTAATACTAAGTATTAATTTCTTATGGCCATAAGACTTAGATTACAAAGGGTTACCCTGATGTATCCTAACTCGTATATGAGGTATGCCTAGTAACCCCAAACATTGGGTCAATCTTTGGTAACCCCACAAAAGGACCCATATCCACTCGTATTGAGTCATGGTGAAGACTAAACTAATTCCCTTATCCTTTTAGTCCCACTTTCCAATGTTCACTATACATTACTCATAGCTATTGATTCATCTCATCCCTCCTAACCCCATACTGGATGACAATTGATCTCCCCAAGGTAAAAAAGACTTAATATGTGAATAAATCTGATAGGTATGTGGGTGATAACACGTCGTATTGATGAACCAAAGTATTATTTACCCGATTTACTGAGGATTGTTAAATTCAAGAAAACAAGATTCTAATGATAATTCTATGGTTTGTATGATAATGATAGACATAGTAAGTTTGACTACTTATTGTAAGGTGCGGAAGCATAAGCAATAAAAGAGGATGTATCCATACATTTCAACTCGTAATATAACATAGAGATGTTAGATTTCCATTTATTAAATTCATGTCATAGTTTGACACTATCCACATGGGATTTTTAACACCAATTAGATTATTTGGTAAAGGTGAATTCATGCTAAAACACCCACCTAGGATAGTTAATGATTTACTTGTACATGATCATTGATTTAATATATTCTTTCTCAAATTTAGACATATATCTAATCATGTCAATGTTTTGTATCAAATTACTTATAATCTATATCCTCATCAAATCGCCAAATTGAGATGGGTAATGAGAACTCGGATCTTCACCCCTCTAAATTATTAAGAAACTACCAATAATCATCTACATTTCCTTCACTTATCCCATATATCAATACACTCATAATCATATTTACTTATCTCATGTTAATTTTAAATTTAATATAATCCATTGTTCTCTATTTTATTATCATTTATAATCATTTTATGTCCATATACCTTAAATGATTAATATATTTATATTTTCATTCTCTTTATTGAATTTATTTGAAATTTATAAATTCCCACGATTAGTAATTATTGTTATTTTTTCAATTAATTTATTTTTATTTACTTAGCCCATACTAGAACTTTGACTTACATTGAATATATATTTTTCTTTTAAATTATAAGGATCATATTAAATAGCAATGAAGAAAATGAAATATAATATTTTAGATTAATGTGCAACATAGAAGTAATAGAATACATGTATTTTCATTTCATGAATTATAACTACTTCCGTAAATACATAGTTACACATTATTTAGTATTTACTTATCAACATACTAAATAGAATTTGTTTTTCCCCGACATATAAAAATCCGTTTTGTTTTGGGTGAATAAATATAAATACAAAAGAAATCATTTAAAACATTTAAAATTAAAAATTACATATTACAACATGAATGAAACATACATTAAGAAAATTAAAATTTCTTAAAATTAACATTAGTGAACAAAATTCATGACATATTGTTTTTAGTATTTACTTATCAACATACTCCCATAAATATATAGTTACACATTATTTATTATTTACTCATCAACATACTCTTGTAAATATATAGTTACACATTATTTACTATTTACTTATCAATATAATCCCATAAATATATAATTACACATTATTTAGTATTTACTTATCAACATACTCCCGTAAATATATAGTTACAGATTATTTACTATTTAATTTCCAATATAATCCCACAAATATATAATTGCTCATTATTTAGTATTTACTTATGAACATACTTTCGGGCAAAAATTAGGAACATTTGATAGAGTAAAAATGTAGAGAGTTTTATTTGGAACAAAAATTGCATAACCATATATATATATCCCAAAAAGCATGAAATAAAACCAGGATAAAAAAATGTTCACAAAGTAAATTCATAAAAATGCCTACCTATTCAAGCTGCACTTTTTTATTTATTTGTATGCATAAAGATCTCTCACAGCATATCAAATTGTCACTCCAACCGCTATGTCTCCTTCTAGTTGCTGTGCACTTCCCAAATTTTCTTTTAGCTCCTTGCCTACTCCTTTACTTGCAAATTTCTTCCAAAATAATATGCTGCTCTAAATTCTTGGCTCCCATTTTTTTCTCCCCAAGAAAAATGTTGCCTCTTCCTTTATTTCTTTCATTATTTATAGATTGAGGATTCCTTTTTATTGGTTTCTAATTTAAATGCATCCTTCTTTATTACCTTATGGGATTCCATCTTTCTTAAGGAACCCTAGAGAGAGCATTTAAAATTTCTCATACCTATTAATTGAAAGGGCACACCTTCCAACCTCATAAAGTCTTTCTTTATTTCTTTATTTCTTTTTTAAATAATTCTTTTCTTTTATTGCTCTACTCAATAGTTAATGCAATAAATTTTAAATGATGGCCCTCCATCTTTGTCAAATAAATTCTTTACTTTTTATTTTTTGATTCTTATGAAAGGGGATCTTATTTAAAACCCTATGGATCCCATCATGTATTAATGCATGTAGTAGGAGACATTTATAATTGTCCATATTATTTATTGAAAGGAACACTCTAATGTTTTTACATTTCTTTACATTTGCTTCTCTATACAATAATTAATGTTGTCATATTTTAAATTTGACATCCACATATTTTCCAAACTATATATATTTAACAATAGTTTTTCAATAGTGTTATTCAAAATATGGAAACACCGTTATAAAATAAAAATGATTCTATAAATATGTATTAATTTATTTTTATGTATAATTTTAAAATAATATAAATACTAATTTATATTATAAATCATGATTATATTTTAAATTTATTAGCTGGAAAATATTGTTAGTTTAAATATTTGTAATTATTTTATGATTAAGAACATGATACATGAAAATAATTATAATTTACAAACTTCGTATGCGAGATGGACCTATTACCAAACCTAAGTTAATATGGATACTCGAAATCTAACAAGGTAATCTAAAACTCTACCATATTTTCACATGCTACAAAATACTAAGGTGAATTTACATACCAAAAAGTGTATGTAAAATGGTAAAAGCATCTTACCCCTTTACAATCGGTATAACTACGTCATTTCCAAGGTTTAGGAGTATATATTCCCCTTTATCTTTTGGTACCATAACTTTCTATCTACTCTCCTCTCTTTGATGATGCTCTCCCTCCAGTCAAGGGAAATATATCCTACAACCAACTCATAACAATAACACACAAGTAGTTAACCAGATCATGATATAATAGAGGAAGTGTTAATCATATTATTGTCAATGATAATATTTATCACAAATTACATTTAAATAAACAAAATTAAACACTCTAGCATAATAATAATAATTCATAGTTCCACATAATCAACCACATGTTCCAATTATTACATCAAAATTTCAATACTAAAGAGAGAAATGTGATAATTTGACCCTAGCAACCGCTAGGATAATAAATAATTATATATGTACCCCTCAGTAGGGATTAGATTGGCATTATTTTTTCAATACAATAACTGTTGTGCTTTGAAATAATCCTAGATGCGAGAAGGTTTTAATAAGTCATTGTGGCTGAACATAGTGATCGTTAAGATCAACACTATGTATATCTTGACCCCCACTAGTTCAAAGAATGTATAAATTTTTCTCATTCTAATAATAGTTGTCATGTGAAAAAATCCTAGATATGGCCAATCTCTAAATATTTCATTGTTGATCAACTTAGCAACCACTAGGATTTGAACTACATAATACTTGAAGCCTCAAGAGTGCTTGTATTGACAAAAATTACTCATTACATTAATTTTTTTTACTGGAGTGACACCTAGTAAATGTCATGGTTAAAAAAATGTATATCTTGACCCCTCAGTGGTGCTTGTACAACACTTTGGTGATCATTCCATTAATAGTAAGTCTATGAATGATGTCTAGTAATGAGACGTATTCATGATCTTGCAACAAACTAATCAGACATAAGTAAATGTTGATCCCTTACGTATACATGTAATACAACAATTTTCTTAAGTCAATGATAGATTTCCATTGAATGGTGTTTTTCTAACCCTAATCTCTAAATATTTTTTTGAGGTGGATGTTATTGACCGTTAAGATTTATATATTTTCTTGTTAATGCATTAGTATTTTTCCTGTTAATGATGCCTAGTGACCGTTTAGATATAAGTATATTGTTTTGGCTTATCATAATGTTTCACCATTTTCTTCACGCTTTGAATGTGATGAAACAAATAATGTTATGGGATGAGGAGGAATACTTGTTGCAATGGTTGGTTTGAAGGTTGTGTGCGTGTTATGACTTCTCGATCCGATCTTGCCTGTGAGAGCTTCCTTTTGGCTAGGAGGAACTACTTGAAATAGAAAACAAGACCACCAAAGAAGAGTTAAATAATATATGATAGTGGACTACCTAGCATATGCTAGATCTAAGAAGTGTGATACTTCCTATAAGGTTGTCAATCCACTATTTTTATAAAACAACTATGAAATAATTGAAATACATATATAAACAAATCTAGTGATAATATTTTGATTTTGGTACCTCAAATCACTATCAGCGTCGATCCAATTAAATACTAAAAAATATGTAGGTAGAGGTCTTCAGGTCAGGTTGCATGTTTTTCAGGTGGTTTATTAGTCATAGAAAGGGTCTTAGTAGGGTTCGGTAAAAAGTTTAAGTTATCTTGGTAGGTAGGGTGGTTGCTAGTTTACACAATCTTGACAGACACAAAGACTGACATCACTTGAGGTGATACTGGTGTTGATTTTGGATGACTGGTATCAGTCACTGTGAAAATTGACAAGATTAAATGGGGGGTGTTTGGTCTCTCCTCTTTCTTGAGACAGAGATTTAGGAAGGTCTGGTGAGGTATATATTAGGTGTGGATTTAGGGAAAGTATTCTGAGGTTTTGGTTAGGTTTTTGGGTATGGTAAGGAAGAGTTATGGGGAGATGGGAAACGCAGCGGTTTAACCTCTCGTGGTCAAGGGGAACCAACCACGGTCAATAAGGACCGATGATGGTCACTATGAACAGGTCCGACGGTGGAAAGGGAGGTTTGGAGTTAAACAGAGATGAAAAGGGGAATTGTGAGGTCTGTGGTGATCTTAGGAACACTCAAAGATGTATAAAGGCCATGTATAGCTGATCAAATGGTATGGTGGTCGAAGGTTGAGTTTAGGAAAGTGAATGGTGGGGAAATGGAGATGCTAATAGAAAATGATAACAAAGATGAAAAAAACCTTTAAAACAAAACAAGGATGAAATAACATAGGTGATAAATGTACTTACTAATGTTGTAGGTCCAATGGCTAGGTGGTGGTGATGATTGATCGGTGGGATGGAGCTTGGTGCCACAATGGTACTTCCCAGAATGCTACCATGAGAGCAATACCTCTAGATATGTCTTGTTGCTGGCTATGGCTACTTGGATGACTAAAAGAGCTCGGTTCTTACTTGCATGCAGATCTCCTTTTTTCTCAAAAATTTGAGAATGTGGCCAACCTCTCAAACAAGGTTACCAAAATGGTTATATGGTAACCGAAGATGGTTCCTAGTTGATCAGTGTTAGTTAAGGTGAGATTATTTAGATTTACTAAAAAAAGAAAAATCTTCTAATCATTTGGGTCAGGTATGTCCATTTAGCATGGATCAAAATAGATGTTATGTTTTAATGAGGGGAATGTGGTTAGAGGAATAATGAGGTGTCTAGGTGATGTGGTGGGGTGAGGTGTCTAGGTGACCTAGAAATTGGGTTATTTAAGATAATTAAATAATGAATAAAGTGAGGATGAGTATTAATTTAATTAAAGTGATTAAATTAATATTAATGTGTGATGTAAGGGTCATGGTTAAGTAAAAGTGTTTAAGTTAGCTATTCGAAAGGGGACCAATGAAGTGTGACCCAATTTTTGTGTCTAAATTTTACCCCCTTTTGTTGCATAGCTTATATTGGTAAGTGATGCTGACAAAAATAGGAAATGGTTGTGTAAGTGAGGGTGGTGTTGCCCCAAGTGTGGGTGAAGGTAACCCCCCTCGAAATAGGAACTTATGAGGTGAAAGATGGAAGCGGTGAGTGGTTTGATAAAATGAGGAGGTGGGAAAATGAAGGTCAGTGGGCACATTAGGTAAAGGTTAAAGGTCAAATCAAGTAAACAGGTAAATGGGCTAGGGTCAAAGGTAGTGGTAGTTGAACACACACACACATTGGAAATTGTGGCATGGTACCAGGTTGAAAAGCATTCAAAATCTATGTTGTCTAAGGTCGATAGGTCTATCCAAATAGGGTTGATGTGGTTATGGTATGAAAGGTATATGATATGGTGTGGAAACACAACATAGGTCAGTGTAGGAAATTTAAGGTATTTTTCGGTACACCAAAGATCAGGTTAGGATAAATAGCATGGAAATTCGGTAGGCGAGAACAACATGGGTGATAATGTCATAAGGTAGGTACAGTGAGCATAGAGGGTCAAAGGTCACAAAAATGGGTCAGGTCAAGGACTAAAGGTAGCGGCATGAGTAAGGAAAAGGTGTGGTTGGTAGGATAAAACAATCATTAAGTAACAACATCGCAAGGTACAATGAGGAGATAAGGTGAAAGGTCACACCAAGTAGGTCAAGTTTAGGAAAACAGGTCATGGCACAGGTAAGGCCAAGGTATAGGTAAAATAACAATTCCTAAGGCATAACAAAGGAAATGTAGGGGTATGTTGGGTTGTATGTATGTTTCAATGGGTGGTTGGAATGATAAAAGATGTAGTGGCACTAGTGGTTGCAAGTAAAAGGAAGCAAAGCAAGGCCAAATAGTTATAAGGGTTAACCGATATCGGTTATAGGGTGACCGATATTAGTTGGCTAAGGCACAAATAGGATTGGCGTAGGTTAGGTAGGGTTGGGTTTATAAAACAAAAATTCCATTTTATGGAATCATTGTTGTGTTGTGACTTATGAAAAAATGAAAAATCCATTTGACTTTTGGGTACCATTTTCCAAGAGAAAAGGATAGGGCATTGTACCCAGCTGAGGTGGAGAGTTGATTTGGCGAGCCTTAGAGCGGGTAATTGGCATTCAATAGGTGTTTCCATGAGATAGGTGTGCTCGATTTGATTGGGTGGAGGTGAGGAGGGAATTTAGTGATGAGGAGCTAGGAGAGAGGGTCGGGTGGTAGATTGGTGGATTGATGACACTAGAGTTACAAACATGTATAGATAGTAGTGGGGGCGGCACGGCCTATGAGTAGTACCACTAAGGCCAAGGAAACCTAACTTAGGCACTATTACAGTTTAGACAGATGCCCTATAGGGACGGTGGTTACCCTAGTGACACAGTTAGGGATAGTGCAGGGGTAGTTGACAAGTTCGAGGCATAAGTTTCCACTTTGTAGGCAAGGCACAAGTAGTAGACTTACAAGCCTGTAACATAGGGATAGGTGCCCACACAAGGTGGGGGTGGAGATGTGGTACATGTGGCCACCCTATAGGTGTAGGTTTCATGTTTGAAGGGCCAGCTGGCCACTACATAGGTAAATATTGTGGCCCTTTAGGCCCGAGATATGGGGCAAGCACCTACACATGTTAAGGGATAGGGTCCCATGTTATAGGAAGGGATGGGACAGGGTCCCACGGTACATGTACAAGGTTAGAGGTTGATGTCACCACCATAGACAGTACCCATGGCCAGGTTCAGGGATGCCCTAGGTGAGGCAAGATACTATCAGGATCATCGATGGTGCGGAGGATATATGTGACTTCCTTTGTAGAGTATAGAGCACAACATGCCTCAAGTGAGAGGACTAGGTATCACACTCAGAATGTGGAGAGTAAAGGGGGCTGACACGCCCTGAGATAGGGTGAGGGAGAGGCTACTAGTGTACGGAGGCTATCTCTAGGTGAGGTACTAGAAGATGTTAGGCTGAGGCCCATGGAGGGTGGTGATATGTTAGCAGGACACTTTGCATGAAGCAGGAGAGGAGGAGGAGATCAATGTGATATGTATGGAGGGTATCCGATGGGAGATGCCTTATAGTTACGTGTACCTCCATTTTGTTTATTTTGATATATACCAGCCTACATGCTGAAGAGAGTGAGGATGTATCCAAGAGATTGGAGATATTTTTTATCATATACCGGCCTGCATGCCAAAAATGGTGATGTTGTATATGAGATTTTTGAGATATTTTGGTATTGTGTATCAGTGTATAGTGTATGGACACATGACTTTTATGATGAGATTTATTATATTTATGATATGGATGGTGTACTTGTTTTAATTTCCATTATTATTTTTATATGTGATGGAAATAAGATGAATTAGGCATGATTGAGTCGATGTCTTGTAGGCATGGATGAGTCGGGTTATAGGCATGATTGAGTCAGGTTTATTTAGACATGGTGGAGTCAGGTTGGATTTAATATCCGAGTTATTGTTAATAGGGGAATCAAATGGTGATGTATATGCATGGTATGGTTTAAATTTCAAAATATTTTCTATGGTGGAAATGTAAAGATGATAAATGAATGATTTGATGAAGTGATAAAAATGGTTGTTAATTGGGGCTTGTTTGGTTTAATTTCCAATTATTGATAAAAATGGAAACTAACTAAGGTAGACTGTGAATATGAGAATGAAGAGAAAATTGGTTAGGGTAAAGAGTGTCCAAGATAACCTTCAAGGGCCCCATGCCCTTGAAGTGCTGCCTATATAGCCTCACCAAAAAGGGGCCTCATGCCGATGTAGTTCTCCCATAAGCTAGGGAAGAATATGATGAAGTAGAGGAATGGGTTAGTAGGTTTTAAGCATGGTTGAATGTAGGCCATATGCATGATTGAGGGTAGGTCATAGGCATGGTTGAGTTTTTTTAAATATAGTTGTCAATGATATGGTCATGTATAAGATAATTGATAAGTAATGAGGAATGCACATGGTAAGAGGTGGCAAAAGAGCCACTTAATTGATAAGATCCCTAATGAGTCTACCATACCCCGGGTGGACTTATGAATGTAAGACCCAAAAGGCCTTGCATAATAGACTATTAGAAGGGTGAAGAAAGTCATAGGATCTGAAATGTCACGGTTGCGGTAAGTCCCTTGAGTAGAGAGGAAATTAGGATGAAAAGGAAACAAGGTGAGAGTGGGTGGTTTAGTGTAACTTGGTGTACAATGGCATGCTTTTCTTAAAGTAAGAAACCCGGGATAAAAATAGGCAAGTCCATGACAAAAATTTCATCATTTTCTTCATTTTTTCATTTTTTTGTTTTTAATAGACTTATCAATGTTGGAATTCTATATGGGATGAGTATATTATCTCCTTGAGTATATTCGAGAAGCTAGTCAATGCGGGAAGCTTCGGATATTTTTATTGTATTTTTGCAATGACTTTATATATTTGTCCTTGAGGAGAAGTCTATTTATAGTGATGGAAATAGAGTGAAGAGATGTCAATTTTGAGGGAGTCATATTTTCTAGAAGTTTGACTCAAGGATTTTAATCCCCTTTTTTTTACATTTAAGTCATGGATAAGACTATATAGGAAGACTAGGTTCTTGTTTAAAAGACATGACCATAACACACAAAGGTTAAGTATGAAATAGGTGGTCTTGAGTGATGAGCGACCATAGGATTCCAACTTAAAGAATATGAAAAGTATCCATGAGAATCATGCTATGAGTAGAGCCATGATACTCATATTGAAGATAAGAATTTGGAAGGTGACGGGTAATCACATGATTCTTGTTTAGCCATGGATCCTCAAAAATGGGTAATATAGAAGGTGAACAACTGCATGAGGATGGGTGATCAATTGATGGAAATTGATATAGGACTTGATGTCAACAATAAAATGGTCAAAGATATAAGGTGTTTAGAGGCTCGGGATCAGGTTTACCTTTAAGTGAAGACAAACGATAAGCACTTGATCTATAGACATTGGTAACGATATAGGTTCCAAGATAATTAGGAGAAAATTTTCCCGTTTAATTTTCTCTTCTTTGGTTACATGTTGATTTTCTTTCAGACGAGGTTGCCGACCTGAAAGGTCTGTTTTGAGACACGTTGTTGTAGGAACATTTGATATGTTGTTGGTAGATTTAGAGATGGTCAAGAGCATTGAGACAATGTTCATCTAATAACTCAAGTTGTCTTTGAACGATCTTAGCAAAAGTATTCTTCATTGAGCATGTCTTCTAGTGAGATGTAGAGATGGAATCTTGAATTCTAGAGGCAAGACAACCTTAGTACTATAGACTAGAGAGAAAGGTGTGGCTGCTATCAAAGTGTGAATACTAGTGCAAGTAAGCCCTGCAAGGAAAAAGGAATGTACATATGCCAATCCTTCCCAGTATTGTTAACTAATTTCATAAGAATTTTGTTCAAGGTTTTGTTGGTTGATCTACGCTGGCCATTTTCTTGTGGGTAATAAGGTGATGAGAAATTGATTTTAATGCCAAAAGCATCATAAATATTTTGTAGGGTTTTGTTTTGGAATTGCTTTCCATTATAAGTGATGAGATGGTGAGGAACACTAAACTAAAAAATGATGTGATGGTTGATGAATTCAGATATTTTCTTAGATTTTGTAGAAATGAGGGGAATGGCTTCTACCCATTTAGTGTAATATTCAGTAGTGGTTATGATCCACTGATAACATTGTGAAGAATGGGGATTAATCTTGTCGACAAGATCCAAGCCCCATTGAGAAAAGGGCTAAAGGTCTCGTGCTTTACCTATAAGACATGACTGGGTGTTTGATGAAGATTAGCATGTTACTAGAATTTTACACAATGTTTGACATAATCAAAATAGTCATGGTTTAGGGTTGGCCAATAATAGCCAAGGCAAAGAATGTGTTTTGAAATAGCTAAACCACTAAAGTGGCATGTAAAAATTCCATCTTGAAATTCCTTAATGGTGTAGGGAATTTCATAACTTGTAAGGAATCGTAAGAGAATACTGTCAAGGCCATGCTTATAAAGGAGACCACCCATGATGACATAATGAGATACACTTTTAAGAAAGGAATGTTGTCCATTACGAGTGAGATCGGTAGGTGGAATGGAAAGGGAAAGATAGCCTATAAATTGATTTTACCAAAGGTAATGAGGGTCAGTGTAACGGTTTAGATGGAGTAGACCTCACGAGGTAAGTAAGAGGGTGATTCCAACCTTTGTATTGTGACAAATATTTTAGAGTCGGCAGGAGAAGTGGGTATCTGAGAAGCCAGGCAGGCCATGGTATCCACAAACTTATTAGTAGAACGTGGGGTGGTTTGAAGTTCGTAACGGTCAAAGGTAGTCAAAAGTATGTCTATGTGATGTTTATACTTTTGAAGTATCTCATTACAACTTTGGTATATACCATTGACATGGTTTACGACCAGCTAGGAATCACCTAAGATATTGATTGACTTAACATGTAAGGCATAAGTAGCTTGGAGACCCAATACGAGTGCTTCGTATTTGGAAATATTGTTTGTACAATAAAAATTGAGCTTGAAAAACAAAGGCATAGGTTCACCATCAAGATGAATGAGGATAACACCACCCCGCCTCCATGCGACACTTGGAGCCATCAAAGAAGAGTGTCATTTGGTAAGCGAGGTTCGCCTAAGGAGAGAGTAGCTATATATTTATCTAGGAAATTAAAGTTAGAGGGTTTATTTAAAGAAAGATGTGCGTCTACTAGTTTTTCGGTGATAACTTGGCCAACGTGTGACACGTTGATGTTGATAGGGGTTAGCATACATATAGTGTAAGGGGTTAGAATTAGTAATAATGAAGGTTTTGTGGTTGAGTAGGTAATGGTGGAGCTTGGTGGTAATGAAAACTAAGGCTAAGTAGAGTTTTTCGGCGTGGGCATATATAGTTTCATAGTCTAGAAGGGTATGGCTTAGATAATAAACTACTTTCTCTATGTGTTGCTCATCACGATGAGTGAGAAATGACACCTAAAAAATGGTCGATAGCAGAAATATATAGGTAAAGGGTTGGTCATCCTTAGGAGGAATGAGCATTGGTGGTTGAATAAGGTATTATTTTAAGGTGTCAAAGGTTTTATGGAATTCATCATCCCATTTGAATGAAATTTCCTTCTTGAAAAGATGATGGAATGGTTGATAATGGTCGAGAAAGATGTGAGATAAAATGACGAATGGATTGTAACTTTCCTTGTAGGCTTTGAAGTTGATAGAGATTAGTAGGAAGAGGAATTTCTAGAATAGTCTTTAATTTTGCGGAGGTCGACTTCTATGCCATGTAAAGAAATGACGAAACAAGGAGTTTTCCTAAAAGTACCGCAAAGACACACTTCTTTGGTTAAAGATGAACACAATACGTGATGAGGTGGTCAAATATGACCTTAAGGATGATTAGGTGTTCATCTCGATGTTTGGATTTGGCAAGGATATCATCTACGTAATCTTCCAATATGCGATTCATGACGTCATGGAATATGTAAGTCATGGCTCACTGGTAAGTAGCACCAACATTTTTAATGGAAAAAGGCATGAATCGATAGCAAAAAGTCCCCAAGGGGTGATTAAGGTAGTCTTTTGTTGATATTCTAGAGCATGTAATATTTGATTATAACTTGAGAAACCATCCATGAGTGATATCATTTCATGGATTGTGGTGAGATCAACTAGTTGGTCAATGTCCTGCAGTAGGGAAAATCATCTTTGGGATAAGCTAGGTTGAGATCACGGAAGTACGTGCAAATGTGGAGTCCCCCTGTCACCTTTTTGACATGAATGATGTTAGAAATCCATTAGGGATAATTAATGGGTAGGATGAAGGAAAATTAGAGAAGGTGTTAAAGCTCATATTTGACCGAGAAAAACAATGCGAGGATGCATTTTTGCAGCTTTTTTATGGGTTTGGCATTAGGAATGGTTATGATATTGTGGACCATGATTTTTGGACCAATGTCGGGAATATTGGCATAGGACCAGGAAAAAGCGTTGTTATGCTCCCAAAGAAAAGAGGTGAAATCTTCATATTCAGTAGCATCTAAATATTGGCCTATCTTTAAAATGTGTAGGTCATCCTAAGTGTTAATGTTGATTTTAATGGTCAATTATTTCAATATGGTTTGCATATCGAAGGTAATGACCTGGTGAATATACAAATCTTCCACACCAAGGTAGGTGAGGATGGAATCTTCATCCTGACATTGAACGACATTAATAGAAGGTGTATTGTCATGGATCATGTCAGGATATAGGAATGGGAGAGAAGAGGGAGCCTCGCCATCATGTTGATAGGTCGAGATATTCTAAAGAAATTATGTTTACTAAATTTTTTTAGGAGGAATACATTCGAGACCTATGGACTCCATGGATGAAGATGGTGATGTTGGTGAATGGGGTGGAGATGGTTTTTCTTCCTCAATGAGGTCAACGCGGACCTTCTTGGAAGGTGGTATGATAAATCCAATGCCACTATGGTCATTGTGTTTACGGGTGGTACATGAAATGACAGTATGGTGGCCATGTTCGTAAAAACCGAAGTAAAATCCTTTCCATATGCAATGGTGAAGGAAAATGTGAGAAAAGCAGTGGTTAGTAAGGGAGTGTAAGTCAGATGAAAATGGTCATGTTTGGGATGGGGTTCAGGTTTATAAGTGGTAATATCAAGTCATCTATACATTAGATTAGTGTAAAGGTAGGGAGGACCACAAGGAAAAACCTTGCACTGCTTGCAGTAGTCATAACTAGGGTGCTAATGCAGGTACTCCCCGAGTAAGGCGTTCGAAAAAAAAATTCTAAGGGATCAGTAGTTGATATGTGGGTAGTAGGGATAAACAACTCACTAGATGATTGGGAAACATGTGAGTCAACTGTAGAGGTTGTAGCGATAGTAGGAATAGTAGGGTTATATGTGGGAGAGGCAATGACAAACTTGGTGGATGGGCTTGTGGGTGAAGGTGAAGTGGGAGTAGTGACAGATGCCTTGACTGGTACAAGTACATCGTTGGGCCGGTATAGCATGTTACAGGTCTTGAAAGGTGATGGGTCAGCCGGGATGGTGTAGTTATGTCCTTCGTGTTCAAATTTGAGGTAGAAGTGTAAATTTGAAGGGACATAACCATGGAGCAGATCTAAGGTCAGAAAAGCAACATATTATACTGGAACTCCCCTTCTAGGACATATAATAGTTTTGGGATAGTGCGGGGACCTACGCGGACATGGAGAATGATGATACCTAGGGTAGAGGTCATGGCATCATTGAAGGAGCACAACATAACTAGGTTACCATGCATGTAATTGGTAGGTATGCACATTTGGTTATACGCATGAGAGGACATGATGTTAATACTAGAACCACCATCGATCATAAAATGTCATATGCATATATTATTAAGAAATATAGTGATGAAAAGAGAGGGATCAAGGTCATCATCTTGAAGGGGTGATCTCTTAATTCAAAAATTTAAGGATGACTACTTGGCGAGTAGGTGGAGGTGTAGAGGAATGTGATGACTTAGTGAGAGAGGCTACGTGATGAGGGGTAATGATGGAGGCTACAAGTATGTTGGGTACAGGGTTGGTTGATGGGATAGTTTCCTTTTCCTTGCCTTTGTCTTTATGGGTGCGGGTGGCAATGTGAATCATGTTGATTTCAAATTTTGGGGGTGGATAAAAGGGTTGCGGGGGTGGAGATACTGGTCGCTGAGTAGGTAATGGAAGAAGATTTGGGGATATTAGTGAAGGCGGAATGGGGTCCTCATCAAGAAGATCATTGTCATCAAAATTTTCTTTGGGAGGACATAATTAGACAAGAGTGGTTTTTAAAGCCTTATAGTTCTCTACATTTTGTCCTAACACATGATGTTAGGCACAAATTTTAGTTTCGTCAAACCCTTTTAGTTTGGGTTTAAGTGGATTATAAGGTCTAAGAGGTGGTAATGTGATGACATAGGTTTTGAGGAGGTTGGCTAGGATAATGGCATACGACCCCGCCAACAGATCACAGTGTGAGGTGAGTGTGGGATTGGGTGGAATAATGGGTGGTTGTAGCATGAGAGGTGTCACAAATGAGGGGTATTGAAGAGGGGTAGGATGGACAATTGGTTTGGGAGTGGTAATTTCTTGGGCTTGGGTTTCTCCTTCTTAGGTAAAGGAGTAATAGATGAACTGGTAATGGGGGGAACAATAGGTCTAACCATTTTAATGGAGGGCATTGGGATTTTCAATTTCTATTGTACTTTCTTGGGTAGAGGTGAGGAAAGAGTACATGACATAGATGGAAATGTAGATGGTGGAAGGGGTGAGTTACCCATGGGGATAATCATGGTGCAGCAGCGATCGGCTAGTAGAGATCACGTGGAAGGTGCGAGTGGCGAGAGAGGAGAGTTTCATGGGTAGTGAAGAATTTATGGAAGGTAGTGGCGATATGGGTGGTAAGAAGGTCACTAGTGATGGAGGAGGTTGTGTTGATTTCTTGGGTATATTAGAGGGGCATGATGAGGATGTGGGCTCTTTGTGTTATTGGTTTACCGATGGAAGAAGGTTATTTGGCTAGGGTTGAGGGGTGAGGTCCTAGGATGGATGGAATGGGTGAAGGTGACAATGGCATGGTAGGTGACGTTTATGTGTGAGGCCTAGCAGGTTTGGTCTTCCTTTTAGGCATAGGAATGAGTTTAGTGTTGGTTTGGGAAGATGTGGTTAAATATAATTTGATGGGTGGATAAGTAAGGTTGGATGTCAGCATGACCCTAAGGTAGTGATGGGTTTAGGTAAGGGATGTGATATAGGCATAGGTAGGTGTTTAGGTATAGGTGTATGTTGGGTTGTGAGTAGAGATGTGTGTTAGGTTGTGGGAAATGACTTGGTAGGTGTTCCAACAGTCATGGTTGTGTTTGGTTTGGTCACTTGAAACACTTTTGGATAGATTGTGGAAGTTTCGGTGAGTGACAACTACATTTGGGTTGAAGAAGGAACTAGAAGACATCCCTAAACCAAGGCTCTATCAACATAATCTAGGAGATTGTCCAAGCATGAAAATGGTATTGCTATAAGTGAGGCCAATGTGGATCAAGTAGCAATCCCCATAAAATATGTTTGATAAATATGGAAATGGTTAGCTTCAGACTCTATGGATAAGAGAGCTGAAAGTAGGTCAACAGGATCTGGAAGGCCGATGGAGAATGGTCACCTAAATGCAATGGTATTTCTAAAAGATCCTCTATGGGTAAAGGAGATGATGGTAAAGATGAGGTAGACTCTCCTTGTGATGGTGTAGGGAGTGGACATGTGTCTCCTATGAGTAGGAGAGGTGTTATTGATGACTACTCGATAATTTGAGAGGCCAGAGGAAGAGTGCTAATTATGTTCTATTTCATGGGTGAAGGATAAAATGAAGGGGATTCCTCTATGGGTGGAGGAGTAGATGAAATAGGATCCTCTATAGGTAGGGGAATGTAGGCTAGGATTTCATCTATGGAAGAAATAGGGGGCAATTGGGGAGCAACTAGTATGTCATAGAAAATAACGTGGACCTCACGAACATTGCTATCATCAGTTGAAGCGTCACCAATTTTGTTGGAAGATGGGGCATGATTAGGGAATGGTTTTTTGAATATATGTAGGTTTTGGTTAGCTGGTGAATTTGGGTTATCCAAGACTAGATCTACATCTTCTAACATTTCTTGGACGATATTATTGAACGTGATGCAGTTACCATCGCTATGACCTTTAACATAATGATAGTTAAAAAAGTCAAGTTCTTTATACCATACGAGCGTGGGGCGATTAGGGCTAAAACCAGTGTGTGTTTTTATAGGTGGAAGGGTAATGGAACCAGCCTTAATAAGGTTTTCCAAAGAAGAAGAATATGGTTCCCCTATTGGGGTGTACTTTCGTTGTTCTTGTGTGAACTAGAAAGTTTAGATAGGAGAGATATTAAAAGAAGGTTTGACTTGGTTTGATGGGTGAGAGGGTCCAACCTAGAGAACCATGGCGTCGAAGATCCTTTGGGTTTTGAATAGTTGTTCTGGGATTTCAAAGATGAATAAGCATCATTCGATTTGAATGCGGTGTTTTTGTTATGTAGCTAAATTTTCTTCTCTTTGATAAAACAAATCTCTAATTTTTGTGCCATGGTGAATGCCTTGTCAAAGGTACGAAAGGTCTGCACCTATAGGGTTGGTGAAATGTGTCTAGCGCAAGCCTGAGTAAACAAATCTATGAGCTCATTTTGAGGTAATTGAAATGTGAGCTGGTTAATTAGGCTGCGCCAACGAGTGACAAAGTCCACGATAGACTCGTCGTCATACTGTCAAGTGGAATAGAGATCAGTCATGGTGAATTTCTTGATAATGTTGATTGAGAAGTGGTCTAAGAAGGCTTGGGCTACTTGATTAAATGAGTAGATGGAATGTCTAGGTAGCCCACTATACCAGTCTAATGCAGGTCCTGTCAGGGACATCGGGAAGGTCCGTAGGAGTAAAGCATCATCATGGGAAATCAGGTAACACCCATGTTTGAAGGACCAAAAATGTTGTTATGGGTCTTATTTACTATTGAAGCGGTTGAATTTTGGCATTTCCCAATGTACATGGTATGGGTGAATAGGAATGGATGGATGAATGGGATCATTACAAATTTCATCGTAGGTGAGAGAATTACATGAGCCGAAACCGATGCTTCTAATGTCTACATCCTTTCCATCATTAACTTGATGAGGTCATTGGTAGGTTGTGATAGAAGGGTGCCTCTGTGGTGTAAGAGGGCTGGTGCTAAACATGTGATGTGGGTGTAATTCCAGTGTATGTTGATGTTGAATAGGAAGGTTGAGAATGGTGGAGTGACATGGAGGGAATATACCCAGAATGAATGACAGATGAGATAGGGGGTTGTTGATAATATGTATATGTAGGTGGGGTAGTCGAAGTGACTCTAGTCAAGATTGAGGCGAGACTATGGGATGGAGAGGATAAGATTCTAGAATCGGGGCGGGGTTACAGGACACCTTTGTGGGTGGTTGTGTTGCAATTGGTATATGCGAGATAATGGGTGTGGATGTGGTTATGCTCTAGGTGGTCAATGAAGGAACAACTCATACTATGGGTGCAACTGATGTTGCGAGATGCAGCGATCATAATGAGTGTGGGGCCTAGCTACGAAACCACCTTTGGGGTAAAGCAGTGAAGTTAATGCTGAAATAGTAGGGGATAATGTAGGAGTGGGGACAATGGCAGGAGATATGGATAATGGCATGCCATATATCAACCGACCTAAGGAATCACGAGTGGAGGAGCTAGAAATATAGAATTATAATGTCTTTGCGAGATTCTAATCGAGAATTCGTGTGAAATCCTCGTCTCTATAAAATTGGTGGTAGGCGGAGTCGGATCCATGGGTGACAAGATAAAAGGTGGTGAGGGAATAGGTGGGAGTGGTTGATGGTTGACATGGAATATAAGAGTGTTAGTTTGGTTGTGAGTTAACCCCATGTGAATAAGTGTTGACCTGGTAATATTGTATTCGTAAATGACACAAAAACAACAGAATTAGAAAAATGAGGCTAGGAGGGTGAATTTGGTCAAGGGTTTAGATTTTGAAAACCAAACATAGACACCGATAATGGTTAGGATAAGCTGGTGATAGTTAATTAGGAATTGATGTTGGTCACAAAACCAATGTAGGTCACTATGGGAAAAACACCAATTTTAGAAAGTGAAATAGGACCAATGAATGTGTGAGGAAGTAGTTTTGTATGAGAGTAATACCAATAAGAGGAAAATATGTTGGTGCCCTGAGGGCAAAAATCATAATAGAATGAGCAAATGAAGATTGTCCCAGGAAAAATACCTAAAAATAAAAAATCCAACACTAGTTATGGTTAACCGTGTGATCAGATGAAGATCGATGACGGCCACCTGGATCGACGCCGATACTTATGAAATTTAAAGAGAATGAAGAAAACTAGGTTTTGTGAATTAAATTAGGTGAAGAATCAAATTCATGAATCTAATAATGAGAAGATGGGACCCTGAAACACATAGATAAAGTCATAATACTCAAACTATGATGGTGGAGTGTGTAAGGAAAAAAACATAGAATCGTAGTTATCGTACCCAAAATTGTAGAGATCTTGTGCTGCAGAACAATGTAACACGTGCCCCAATGATGATACAAGTCTCCTCACAAGGTGTTTGGGATCCAGAAAATCTCCCCAAGTGTGCGTTAACATCCCACATGCCCCACTTAGCCCCCACATGCTTTGTTTTTCTCTTTTCCCCTCTTTTCTTGGCCTTTTGCTCTTTAGTTACGAAACCGCTGCCCTGCCTGGGTGGCGGTCTCGTGACCGCCGCCCTAAGCAAGGCAGCGGTCCTATAACCGCCACCTTGCTCAGGGTGGTGGTCCTTCACGCATTTTCCAAAATGTTATTTTAATGTGACTCATGTAAATTTCAATGTTTACCAGCTTTTTTCACCGCATATAAGCTTGCATTAATGATTCGGCTCCTGGAATAGTGTTTTGCCATTGTTTCTAGTTTAAGAGATCAATTTGGTTTTTACCTTGGGTAAATGAAAATGCTATAAATAGTTGGCTTATGCTCAAGAAAATGGCCCTCAAATTTGCCTCTGAATTTCTCATTGCAATAGATTAGTCTTTCATTTTTGCTTAGAATCCTTAGTTGCATTCATTGCACGCTTAGTGTTGTTTCGTTGTTAGAAAGCCACATATCCATCTTGTGTAAAGTGCTGTTGATATTTCATCCAATCCATTGGAGTATAATAGTCTTTTTTTTAATAGGAAACCATTAAAGTTACAGGTTTTGTTCTTCAAGAAGGATGGTTTCAGGTTCTGGACATTTTATGTTGTATGACTCGCAATAAATCCTGCTAGGAATTGCATAAGCCAAGCTCTGTACTCTTGTGCTATCTCTCTCCTACTCGCATTGTATTCGAGCACCGTATCCTAAGCTGCCTTTGTCCCAATTTCTACTTCTGTTGATGCTAGCATTACATGCTTTTTTGGATCCATGTGAACACGAAGGAACGAGGAGATGGCACTGAGGGGACAAGATCACACACACCATCGGATTTGCCACTGTTATGCAGAATCCAGGTTCTAGCTTTCAAAGTTCTAATTAGAATCATATCAAATAGAGTAGTTAATCACTTTATTTCAGTCAATTTTACTTTCAATATTACCAGGGAAGCTATGGGGATTGATAGTCTCTGAGAGACTATGATTCTTTCCTCACTTCTGAGGTAGGATCGAGAGTCTTTCAAATAGATTAGATCAGTTATTTCATTGTTTAGAATAGATTTACAGTTGCACAGACAAATAGCTATACTCGGTTATCTTGTTTGTTTTAATTTGCTATTTTAGCTATCAATTCTAGATATATTAGATAGTTGTTCTTTAAATTTTGTTTAGTAGATAGATATATCAGATTTAGGAATATACATAGACGTATCTTTCACAATTAGCTTATTCTGTCATTAGTTAGATTTATATAACTTTCTTTTGTATGACAATCACGGGACCTAGAGAGCCCAGAGAATACGTATTCGAGCCAATCGTGCCCCAACCCAATCTCATCACAGTAATAACTGATATAGATCAGAATCTTAGGATCCAAGTCTTCCGAACAACGGTAAACTTACAACAAATCAGTTTCCAGTTAAGCGGGTTAAACATAGAAGATGACAAAGTGCACACATTTTGGTCAAATCAACCAAACTACAGATTACCCTAGATTCATATCCGCATGACTATAGAAGGGTTTGAAAGAGAGCATACATTTGGTTGTGATCCTTTGGTCCCACACCAGACGCAGGAGACACTCTCACTAGATATAGATACCAGCTTAAGAATTCAAGTTGCACGAATGCCTGTAAGATACTCTGAGAAGATCGCACAGTTATTAATTCTGAATATAGAAGCTGAGAAAGCATACGATTACTAGATACTAGGGATTAGGGACTAATTCCACACGTGACCATAGTAGGTCCACAACAACCACAAATCTACGGTTGTGACCCAAAAATCCCACAGCCCAATGAATCTATATGTGAATCAGACATAGATGCTAGCCTACGTACACTAGTATTCAGATCTACTCCACTTCCACCTATCATCATTGAACAGTTATCCTTATTATACATAGCAGCTAAGAAAGCTAAGGAGTTCTGGACTAGGCTAGAAAATCACCCATAGAGTTAGATATATTTACCATCTTCCCTATGACCTTATCTGGAAACATACACGAAACTATCCCAAGTCATTTTCCACGTATTCCACAACCTATAGACTAAATCTTGCCAGATCTCAATATTGATTAGAGCCTTCGAGCAGTCATCCTTGTTGATCAATCTATCACACCAGTTTAGGTTAGGAGGGCCTTCTTTTTCTTAGATTCACAATTTCCACTAGTGTGTGTCGAAGACATCAGATTGGCCAACTAGTTTGTCTGCATCCCATGCATATTCCATCTCCACCGGCTGTCTCGGCATGACCTCGGGAGGTCGGGTGTGAGGAAAAGTTACTTGTAGATTCCCACGCTCGTTTGTCACTTTTGCATCATACAAAATTGGTGAACCCGATGTGAAACTTTCTACTTTCTGGTCTGGAGTCAGATTTCTATTGGTTCTTTCAAATTAAAATGACTCTTTCATCTTTACTACCTCATTAGCTTTCACCATCACCTTCGCTCCTTCCCATTATTCTACAGGTATTCATATACCCCCCGAATATGTCGGGATTCGATGCATATGGTAGGCCTCTCTTAGGTCTTGAGGCATACTACGCTCAACTGAATAGATAGTCATCACCCTCACTCTTGGTATGGGGTGACAACTATTCAGATAACCAATTATCAACACAAACTCCATCTCCAAGGATCAGATATAACTCATCTTTCCAAACAGAAGAGTTGGATCAGTTCACTCAAACACGAGAAAATAGAGCCTTCAGGCTCGAACAATATGACGCTCACAGGAGAATCAAGTTCATCTCCTCAGGTACTACTTAGACCAAAAATTAGTAGACAATCAAACCCATATCTAGGTTTAGATGATGAGCATTCGGTATGTTATACCAGGAATGAACAACGTCCTTGAAGTATGTATCCACCTATAGGAGGTTTACAAACACAACCCGAGGTTTCTTTTCAAGGAAATACCTTCATACCACTACATACAGGAAATGCCCTCGGGGAAACTTGGTAGGGCAGCGATCAATTCATATCAGGATATCACATGCCTATACAACACCATGATATACAACAAACGCCGCTAAGGAAAAATACCGTGACTTCACCAAATGAAGTCATTTCAATGTTAGTAGAAAAAGTGAGGGGGTTAGAACTTACTCAGGCAAATCACCACTCTCAGTTCATGCAGGTAGGAAATCCTAATCCACCACATCATCCTAGCTAGGTAGACCTCCTCACAGGAATAGGCACGTTAGGCATGAATCCTCAGTATTCACAACAAACCCCAACAAGAGCCACCATTTCTAACACCGTTCTGACACCTCCCGGTCTAGTACAAAATAATCCATTTTTGGACAATACCCCTTCATACTTAAACATGTACTCCAAATCACCACAAGGGGATATGTTCTCCTCTCCGGCATGATTCCTCAAACATAGGGTTTTCCTTATGCTCCTACCAATGCATATGCAACGCCATGTCAACAGCCCATTCCACCCCACTGCTCCCTCAGTAGGCACCATCAATGGTCGAAAAATATATGATAGGGACTTACTCAGAATATTTGAATGAGCCCTTAGATTTCACCATACGAAGCATCATGCTTCCAAGGCCTCTTCTTGATTTTCCCAAATACAAAGGTGAGGGAGATCCGAATGCACATATCAAGGCTTACGCTATAGCCATTCGAGAACTACTCCCATGGGATGGGGTTGTTGCTAAAATATTTCCCAAAACTTTGGAAGGTATCACTCTCGATTGGTATTATAGAATACCTGAGGCTTGCATCCATTCATTCAAGCAACTTGTTTCAGAGTTCATCAAGGCATTTTACATGAACAAACTATTAAGAATAGGAATCAGGGAATTCTTACACATTAAGCAAGAACACAATGAATCTATCACCCATTTCATCTAGAGGTGGCATACAGTTCTTTATTCTTCAGCAAGTGCTCCAAATATGGATCAGATGGAACTATGTGATTTATTCCTTCATTCTCTTAGTAGAGAAGTGAAGGAAGAAGTCCAGAAGTTCCCACTAAGAACTTACGATGAAGTACTTGAGAGTGCTCTCCGAATAGATCAAGCGGCAATTGATAATGATCGCAAAACATATGGAGCAAATGGGAGGTTAATCACCAATAACTAGAATACTACATCTTATTCTACTACCACAAACGCGTCAATCCAGGACCTAAAATCCTTAATAAAAATCACAAAGTAACTACAGATGGAGTAACCAATCGGAGTTAAAAAGGTGAATGTTGTGAATACTCCACCTAATAATAAAAACCAACGGAACAACAACTTTACTCCAACAATCAATACGGTGGATTTTAATCATCCACAACAACAACAACAACAACATCAATGGCAAAGCCCTACACGGGATCCAAATCAAAATTCAACTAGGTATCAAAACCAGAATTCAAACCAAAGACAACAAATGCAAAATTTTAATCCTAATAGGCAACGGTTTGATCAGAATTTTGGGCCACAATATACATCAAGCCAACAACCTAGGAATTACAATCCCAACTCGTATTGTGGTTTCCACAAAATTCAGGGCCATGACACTAGAACATGTCGTGACTACAATAAATTCATGCAACATTTGCCAGATGAACAAAGACAACTTTTCATAGATATGTTCTTAGCAGATCCTACGTCACCAGCACCGAATACTTTTACAGGGGAAGTTTCCCCTCAAAATTCACCCCTTAAGATCTTTAATGATCTGCTCCCAAATCACAACAATAACAAGTTAAATCCAAGTGGCACAAACAAGGGTTTGATTGTAGGAAAAATGATCATGAAGCTTCAACTTCACTGAATCCATTAGTTGCGCCACAATTAGGAAGTCATCCTTGACCAAAGATAGTTGGTTTAGTGGAGTTAGACTCCGAACTACTCGTAGAAGCTGTAACAAGGACATAAGAGTATTCCTCTCAGCTAAGTCCAAGCTACCCACTAGAAACAGATGATTTCCAACAAGTATTAATAAAACCCGTAGGTTCTTATGATTTAATTAATAATCTAACAAAAACCTTCTCACACATCTCCTTTTTGGATTTATTGAAGAACTCCCCTACTCACAGGGTTGTTCTCTTAGAAGCATTGGGTTTAGGTCATCTAATTAGCATCACTCCACCTGCCGAAACACAAGTAAACCATATAGACTTTGATATCCATCCTTCGGGGTAGCTGGATAGGGATGTCAAATTCATATTTGAAATAAAAAAAATGCCAACAGATGCTAAGATCGCATGCCGAGGTGATCCATCCTTACACTTACAAGTGTGGGTTTATAACAATTATGTGAAACGCGCGATGGTTGATGATGGGGTAGTAGTTAATATAGTCCCCTTCTCTTTCCTTCAAAATCTAGGGTATGGAGAAACCAATTGTTCCACAACCTAAAATACACTAAGAGGCTATGACAGCCTTAAAGCCACCTCAATTGGAACTATAATACTACCGGTCACCTTAGGACCCAAAACAATCATGACTGAGTTTTATATTATAGATCAGGAAACTAATTATAATATGATTCTCGGCCGACCATGGATACACCGTATGAAGGCTATCCCTTCTATATTATTTCAAGAAGTAAGATTCTTGCATTTAGGAAAGGTATTCATGGCCAAAGGTGATCCAAAACCATTCGATGTACACCTGGCTGACCTAAAGAGAAGACCAGGCGTTCACTCATAGTTTGAACTCCCAACAAATCAACTTAATAAGCCTACCGGTCTAAAACCGGAAGAAAAGTTGGTACCTACGACAGATCTTGAAACTATGAGCCTAGCCAAGGCAGCCCCAGCCCCCAAAGATGAGGCTAACACTGTAGAAATAGTATCATTAGGAACTACTGCAAAAATTGTTGAATTACTAGAACAGGATCTACCAATGTTCCTACCATTTGATTCTATAGGCATGGGGTACACCCTAGGTGTTGGCTCTCTTCCAGTAGTGGATCTCTGCATGATAGAGGTAGAGAACGTTAGCACAACAAGTGTCCCAGCATCCATATTCCTGGCTAAGCATTGGAATCTCCATTTTGATGGAGCTAGATGTCACAGAATTTGGAGAAGGTGTAATCCTTACTTCTCCCGAGGGAAAAGTCCTACCATTTTCCTTTAAGCTAAAATTTGAATGCAATAACAATGGTGCCAAGTATGAAGCCCTTCTCCTTAGCCTCATCTTAGCTAAGAGAATCATTGTTGATAACATCAGAGTGTTAGGAGACTCACAATTGGTAGCAAACCAAGTCTCTGAAGTATATGAAACCAGAGCTGAGCACTTACTACTCTACAAAATAGTTGTATTGAATTTGAGCAAGGAATTTGACTTCATATCAATTGAAGCAATCCCGCGTGAACAAAATCTTCTCGCCGATTCAATAACAACCTCAGCATCACGCTTTACTCCAAATAGTAAGTTAGAGGATACCCGTTTCATGGTATCCCTTCGTGATGAACCATTGATAAAAACAATGTCAAAACCTCTTTTAAATGGAAATGAAAACAAATCTACTATCCTAGACCACATTGATAGTGATACAACCACTCTTGATTTCTTAAACACCTATGCGGCATTACATCTCACCCATCACATAGTAGATTTATCTTTGATCCCACATTCATCTTCCTATTACGGGAATCCCATGACAGAGCTTCCCCACAAAAGGAACTCAACATATACATAGTCAAGAATGGAGACGAGCTGGAACTACCCCCAGCCCCGCCTGAGTTTGAAGAAGGTAACACTTCTCTAATCGAAGAAATAATTGATATTAACATCGGAATGGAAGATGAACCAAGGATATTGAAGTTAGGATCCTCGTTAACTCCATCAGAAGTAGAAATACACACTTGGATCCTCAAGGAACATCAGAAGGTGTTTTCATTTAATTATAAGGAAATGGCAGGAGTTGCACCCCACATTGCGGTACACAACCTCGTTACTAAATCAGATGCAAAACCAATTAAATAAAAATTGAGACCAATGAAGCCCAAGGTAGCTCTCATGGTGAAAGAGGAGGTAATAAAACTCCTCCAAGTAGGATTCATCAAACCAGTCGATTACTCTCAATGGGTATCTAATATTGTCCCGGTTCTCAAAAAGAATGGAAAGATACACATCTACTTAGACTTCCAAGACATTAACAAAGCATGTCCTAAAGACGACTTCCCATTACCATCCATAGATGTCATTTTTGATGCAACAGCTGGATTTTAGCTTTTGTCTCTCATGGATGGATTCTTGGGATATAATCAAATCAGAATATCTGAACAAGACCAAGCTAAAACCACATTTATAACTTCTTGGGGAACCTATTGCTATGTTGTTATGTCATTCAGACTCAAGAATGCTGGTGCTACATACCAGCAGGCTATGACGTATATATTTCATGATCTTATTCATAAAATTGTGGAATCCTACATAGATGACTTGTTGGAGAAGGCCAAGAAGCATTGTGACCATCTGGAAGTGCTCTCACGTCATTCTTTCATGTTTGATAGAATATGGAGTCAAGCTAAATCTAGAAAAATGTGTTTTTGGTGTGACAGGAGGGAAGCTCCTAGGTTACATCATATCATCACGTGGGATTGATGTTGACCCAACCAAAATTAAAGTTGTTCTTGAAATGGTCCCACCTTCGGATGAATCAGGAATCAGGTCATTTCTCGGAAAGCTTGGTGCAATCCAGAGATTCATCCCGGACTTAAGCTTCACCATTCATCCAATCAACAATTTACTCAAGAAATATTATAGTATTGACTGGACTGAAGACTGCAATGAAGCTTTCAACGTAGTTAAGTATTTCTTGTTATCACTACCTCTGCTAATGCCACCTAAGCAGATTGCCGTTAATTTTATACTCGCAAGCTACAATGTCTCGCTTAGCTTTGTAGTATGCTAGCTCAAGAAGATGATGACAAGAGAGAACGTATGATCTATTTCATTAGCCAAACATTTCTCGACTATGAAACACACTACATGCAAGTAGAACAAGAATGCCTCGCCATAGTCTTTGCAACCAAATGCTTAAGACATTATATGTTAAATTAAGAAACAAAGGTCATTATAAAAATAGACCATTTACGAACTTTCCTCACGCAAGGGTCCTTGTCTAAAAAGGCTGGATGCTTTATAACCTTAATGGGTGAATTTGAATTAACATTCGTAAATCAAAAGTCTGTTAAAGGAAAAATCATCACAGGATTGGTTAGCTGATAATCCATTAAACGGAGGTGATCTAGTAGATCTGGATTTTCCGATGAATGCATATACTACATCAAAACCAGACCTCCTATCTCTGAATGTCCTTGGTATACCGATATTATTAATTATATCATGGACCATACGTATCCAGAAGGTGCTACTCCACAACAAAGAAGGTGGTTACGCATTATCGTAGCCAAATACGTCATTATAGAGAAAGTCCTCTATCGAAAGGCATTCAATGGAATGCTTCTAAGATGTGTCGACATAGAAGAATCCAAGAAGATTCTCCATGAATCTCATAGTGGAATGTGTGGAGGCCACTTTGGTGGCCATGCCACCGCTCGTAAAATACATCGAATGGGCTATTTTTGGCCCACTCTAGAACATGACGCAATAGAGTTTGTACGCAGGTGTCATAAGTGTTAAGAATTCTCCCACGAGATTCACATGCCAGCACAATCTCTGCAACCAATCGCTACTACGTGGCCCTTTTCCACATGGGGCCTAGATTTGATAGGGAAATTCTCTCCCTCATCCACAGACAGCCATAATTTTATAATCACGGCCATCGAATATTTTACCAAGTGGGTAGAGGCTATGCCTCTTACTTTATCTTGGGTTACAGTAATTGCCAAGTTCATTTTGAACCAAATCATTTGCAGGTACGGTGTCCCATAAATCATTATCTCAGATAACGGGACTTCTTTTAAGAATGATGAAGTTCATGAATTATGCAATAAATTTAAAATAAGCCATCATACAGCCTCCTTGTATTACCCTCAAGCCAATGGACAGGCTGAGGCGACAAACAAAACATTAAAATCCATTCTCCTTAAAACGGTGAAAGAAAACAAACAAGATTGGCATTTGAAGTTATATCCGGCATTATGGGCCCATCGAACCTCAATAAGGACACCAATAGGAGTGAATCCTTTCTCGCTAGTATTCGGGGCAGAAGTAGTTCTCCCACTTGAGGTTGAAATACCCAGTCTCTACATTTCATTACAAGGGATTCTAGATGAAGACGCTTATAGAGAAGCACATCTCTCCCAACTAGAAATCCTAGATGAAGCTAGGTTAGATGTTGAACAGTGGCACAGATTCTATGCTGACCGGATGTGCTGGCAGTATAAAAATAAGGTCTATGAATGCGACATATATGAAGGTGATCTAGTTCTAAGGCTAGACAGCCGAATCGATAAAAATACCGGCGAAAGAAGGAAGTTCCGACCCAAATGGTTGGGCCTGTACCGAGTCATGAAGGACTACGGAAATGGTGCATATCTCCTATGTATGCCGGAAGGTGAGGAATTTGGTGAAACACTCAATTCCCTACACCTCAAATGATTCTACGTGTAAGAAACCAACATTACTTATATAGCTATATCTACATTGCATCTTCACTTAGTTAGGATCATTTTGTCCGTTTGTTTCATACAATTTTGTGATCAAGGAATTTATTCTCAAAGCAATTCATTACAAACTCATGATGTTGTTGGCATGGACACTCTAATCATACTTCTCCATTTCCATGATGTCATCAAACTATTTTGGAATCATTTCATCAAATAAAGCTAGATATGACAAGGTCTTACTGGTAACCATACCAAAATCTGCATGCTTGTTCTCACTTTTGGTTTCTTCTTAGGATAGGTGTCTTGCCTATGGTCTATTCTAGAAGCTTCATCATGTCACATCTATCCCATATGTATATCTCTTTGGAAATAAGCACATACTAACATTTTACTCAAGTAAACAAGTCAAATATAAATCAAACAGAAAATTTTAATTTTACACATTTCCTTGCCCCACCAACCTTTGGTGATGAGCTTGCATCTCTTACTAGTGACGTAGGGTTGGGAAAGGATGGAAATGCCCTTACTCACCTATGCCTTGCCTATGGTGATAAACCCATGCTTCTTACTAGTAGCATGGGGCAAAGTGTAGGGGGTCCTCTTGACAAACAAATGCAAAAGGTCATAGACAAACAATTCAAATCTTGAAGTCTTGAGTCAAAAACAAATGAATCGGATGTCCAAAATTCCAAGAGAATTAAAAATCCTAAAACCTAGATTTTGTCTACCATGTGGCCATTTACGGATCTAAGTCTAGATAAACTACAAAGCAAGTTACATCCCAAACTATGGAGTCACTCGGGTAGAGTAGGCTTGTAGCACCCTAATTTGGTTCCACCAAAGCTTTCTCTATCTCTCATCACTATCACTTCAACACATTTCACAACTTGTGCCCTTTCTATCTCTCGGTGATGAGCCCTCGCATCTTACTAGTTGCGTGGGGTTAGGAGTGGGGCAAGTCTATCTGCTCATCGTACCCGCTTACCTTCACCACTTCAGAACAAATATGAAGTATCCAAAATTGCTTACAGAAACTAAGATTCAAAATCACATTGTATCTACATTATCATATATCAGCATCATGAAATACAAAAGGAAAGTAAACATTTGTATCATTTGTTCTCCATTGCATACATTCTAAACAACATATAAGTATAATATCACAGTTCACATGAAGAAACAAAAATGGAAACAAAGCCATAAATACCAAAAGTCTGATCCAAAAAGAATATAAATATATAAATAAATCAAAGTTTCGTACAATGCCATCATGTGCTAAGCATGGTCAAAACGCTCAAAGAGCCCAGGATATACAAAAGAATATATCATACAAAATCTAGGAGAGCCAAGTGGCTTCTCAATCCCTATGAGACCCCTCTGAAGGCGCACACCCACACCTAGGACTCGGCTACGCTGGCACTCTGAGTGCACAGAGGGCTCAGGATCCCGAGGGGGCAGCCGCAGTCTCACCACGAGAATGACTCCTCATCAGGCACTCGGCTGTCCTATACCCCGCTAGCTCTGTGTGGAGATTCGATACCATCCTGGCCACATGCCAAACTGGGGAAAAGATGTCAGTGTGTCTACCAACTACTGAGGGCTCCCCAACATCCATAGACAACTCTGCGTGGGTCCTATCTATGGGGATCATCAGGGTATCCGTACATACTCTGCGAATCAGGGCCCGCCACTCATCGGCGGTCTTTGCAAATAAAGGAGAAAACAAATTAGAAACAAAACAAGAGATAAAATAAAAGAGCAAACAAAAGGAGAGATAGCAACTAAGGAAATCCTAATTAAAAACAAACATTAAAAAGAAGGATGGTAACTTACTCAGATCACTAGGTCTCCAGGATGGATCTCTAGGGTTAGGACTGTCACGATGCCACTGCTTCTTGACCGAGGTGCTTCCCCCGTGGCTGGAGCAATGTAGTGTCTTGTAATGGACTCATCCTCCCCACCATGGCCCTGAGAGAGTGGCTCCTCTAAAACCAAAGTAACTCTCTCCACACTCTGCTCAGCCCTCTCTACCTACATGATATCCTGAGTGTCATGCCACTCAGGATCACTGTCCTCCTCAGTCTCCTCCTCTATCTCTCCCCCTATGAACTCCTCGAACTCGGAGTTTATGTCGATAGGGTCATTGCTGCTATGGGCAGGACCCATGGCAATCTAAAGCAAGGGTGCCTAAGGAACACCGGCTCTCCCTTAGGCACGTACTACCCTCTTGGCATGATAGGGATGCCAGGAGTAACAACTGTCCAACCCCGACCTCTAGGACCCCCTCGGCATCTCGGGCGACTTGTATCACTGGCACTCTGGGGAAGCATGCCCATCTAAGGTAGGCCAAACTACTAAGGAACTCAGCCAAAGGGGTGTATCTCCACTTGCCCCACTCTGTCAATAAGCTTCCCTGTGGTGGAGCAGGAGATCAAAGTAAGAGCCTCCTCACCCCATATGCCTACCATGGTCTGATGGTGTAGCCTCCATGTCGTCAGTGGTCAGAGAAGCAACTAGCTGATGAGGTGCTCTAAGCACCAACATATTTGTCCATCTGGTTGCCCTCACAGCTCCGGGATCTGTCACCTCTACACCTCTACCATAGGGGATGAAGTGCTCATAGACCCAGCTCATGACCAGGGTCGGGTGGCTCAATGACTGCCCCTATAAACAAACTACCTTGTACAAGTCATGGTAGGTAGTCCCAAGTATGTCTCCTCCCCAGGCATAAATCTGGTCATGGCCCTCGATCTGTGTAATGATGGGGGACTAGTAATATAATAGTGTGTCTCCTCCCTTGTCCCCGATCAATGTCAAGGTAAGGATCCCCATAATAGCCTAGCGAATCAAGGGGATGGATAAACTAGGAATGGACCGAACTATGACCCCCTTCTTCGAACCCATGGAGATAACTGCATCTCCCATATAAGTGGCCCACTGTGCTATCTGGGCCCGTGAACCTACTATCTCAAGGGTAAGACGTCTCCCAATGATCGGGACCCCTAGAATACGATAAACATCCTCCAAAGTGATGGTCCACTCACTGCGGACCCCTGGTAATCGAGAAGGTGTTCGATCAACATCCCAATAGGAGAATAGGTCACAAAGAATGTGACTGGATGGTGCAACATGTGGAACGCGTGAGATACATAGTATCCCGGCCCTCTGAAGAGTGTCCTCCTCATCCTGTGAAAGTGCATCTAGTACTGCTGGGAGCCAGTCACACTCTCTCTCTTGGCTCCACCGAATGTACTCCTCTCTCACTGCATACACCCAAAAACACACAAAACAAAGCAAGTTAGCATCCAAGTGACATTAGAAAAATCATGAAAACACATAGAAATGCTAAAAATGCAAAAACAATCTCAAACAAGTGTTCTTTTGGCATTTTGTGCAAAACCACCACCCTGAGCAGGGAGGCGGTTTTGTATAACCGCCGCCTTAAGGCTATGGTCATGTAACCACCACCCTGAATAGGGTGGCGGTCGTGTAACCGCCACCCTAGGTAGGGTGGTGGTCGTGGCCCGAAAACCCACGTGGGTTTTATACCCTAAAAGAAGCCTAAAAACGCCAAAAGAGGACCATTTTAACTAAAACAAGGCCTACCAGTGGCGCCCCCTAGATGGACCTTTTGAACCTAACATTTTCAAAAATAACCCCCCCACAACAAAGATTTTAGCATTTTAAAATTGAGGGGGTAAAAACGATAAATTGAGGAAAACTAACATGTGATCTCGCGGGTCGATGATCTGCACGTGGAGGCATGATCGCTATCTCACCATGAACATTTTGACTCTACTCTTGTAAGAAACCATCACCGTGGGTCCCAGAGCTTAGAATCAATCAAATCAACACACACAAATGAATAGGAAAATGGGCCCACTTTCATATATATAGCAGCCTGGCTTGTTTTGAATGTTTTTTTTCCTAGGTTTGGAGTGCTGACGGAGGTAAGTTCTTACCCCCACACAAATGGTACATCCTCATTTCCCATTATTTTAGTGTTTATTTTCTGATCTATCTTGTCTATCTGAACTTGATTTCTCTTTTCATTTTGCAGGAGTGGGAATTTTGGATGGCGTCATTTCGACACACGGAAATATCAGGTATAACTTCCAACTTCCCATTTTGGGACCGCCATACTCGAACCCACCGTTTTATGCCTCTTCATGGCTAAAACACTTCTCCGAGGGGGTAATATGTATGTACCCAAAATTGTAGGGTACTGCGCTACTGGAACAATGTAACATGTGCCCCAATGATGATACAAGTCTCCTCGCAAGGTGTTCGAGATCTAGAAAAGCTCCCCAAGTGTGCGTTAACATCCCACATGCCCCGCTTAGCCCCGCATGCTTTGTTTTTCTCTTTTCCCCTCTTTTCTTGGCCTTTTTTTCTCTTGATTCTGAAACCAATGCCCTACAGGTGGTGGTCTCATGACCGCCCGACCTAAGAGGAGGGCGATCCTGTAACCACCTCCTTGCTCAGGGCGGCGGTCCTTCACACATTTTCCAGAATTCTCTTTTAATGCGACTCATGTAAATTTCAACGTTTACTAGCTTTTTTCACCACCATAAGCTTGCATTAATGATTTTGGTTCCCTGGAATAGTGTTTTTCCATTGTTTATAGTTTAAGAGATCAATTTGGTTTTTACCTTGGGTAAATGCAAATGCTATAAATAGTTGGCTTGTGCTCAAGCAAATGGCCCCTCAAATTTTCCTCTAAATTTCTCATTGCAATAGATTAGTCTTTCATTTTTCTTAGAATTCTTAGTTTCATTCATTGCATGCTTAGTTAGTGTTGTTTTGCTGTTAGGAAGCCACATATCCATCTTGTGCAAAGTGCTATTGATATTTCATCCAATCCATTGGAGTAGAATAGTCTTTTTTCAATAGGAAGCCATTAAAGTTGTAGGTTTTGTTCTTCAAGCAGGATAGTTTCAGGTTCTAGACATTTTATGTTACATGACTCACAATAAATCCTGCTAGGAATTACATAAGCCAAGCTTTGTACTCTTGCACTATCTCTCTCCTACTCGCATTGTATTCAGTCTGTATCCTAAGCTACCTTTGTCCCAATATCTACTTCTGTTGATGCTAGCATTACACACTTTTATGGATCTACGTGAACATGAAGGAATGAGGAGATCACACTGAGGGGACAAGATCACACACACCATCGGATTCGCCACTGTTCTGCAGAATCCAGGTTCTAGCTTTCAAAGTTCTAATTAGAATCATATCAAATAGAGTAGTTAATCACTTTATTTCAGTCAATTTTACTTTCGATATTGCCAGGGAAGCTGTGGGGATTGATAGTTTCTGAGAGACTATGATTCTTTCCTCACTTCTGAGGTAGGATCGAGAGTCTTTCAAATAGATTAGATCAGTTATTTCATTATTTAGAATAGATTTATAGTTGCACAGACAAATAGCTATACTTGGTTATCTTGTTTGTTTTAATTTGTTGTTTTAGCTATCAATTTTAGATACATTAGATAGTTGTTCTTTAAATTCTGTTTAGTAGATAGATATATTAGATTTAGGAATACACATAGACGTATCTTTCATAATTAGCTTATTCTGTCATTAGTTTGATTTATATAACTTCCTTTTGTATGAAAATCATGGGACCTAGAGAGCCCGGAGAATACGTATTCGAGCAATCGTGCCCCAACCCAATCTCATCACAGCAATAACTGATACAAATGAGAATATTAGGATCTAAGTCTTCCAAACAATGATAAACTTACAACAAATCAGTTTCCAGTTAAGCGGGTTAAACATAGAAGACGACAAAGCGCACACGTTTTGGTCAATTCAATCAAACTACAGATTACCCTAAATTCATATCCGCATGACTATAGAAGGGTTTGAAAGAGAGCAGACCTTTTGTTGTGATCCTTTGGTCCCACAGCCAGACGTAAGAGACACTCTCATAGATATAGATACTAGCTTAAGAATTCAAGTTACACGAATGCCCGTAAGATACTCTGAGAAGATCACACAGTTATTAATTCTGAATATAGAAGCTGAGAAAGCATACGATTACTGGATACTAGGGATTAGGGACTAATTCCGTGCATGACCATAGTAGGTCCACAACAACCATGAATCTACGGTTGTGACCCACAAATCCCACAACCCAACAAATCCATAGGTGAATCAGACATAGATGCTGGCCTACGTACACTAGTATTCAGATCTACTCCACTTCCACCTATCATCATTGAACAGTTATCCTTATTAGACATAGTAGCTAACAAAGCTAAGGAGTTCTGGACTAGGCCATAAAATCACCCATAGAGTCAGATATATTTACCATCCACCCTATGACCTTATCTGGAAACATACACGAAACTATCCTAGGTCATTTTCCACGTATTCCACAACCTATAGATTGAATCATGCCAGAGCTCGATATTGATTGGATCCTTGAGCATTCATCCTTGTTGATTGATCTATCACACCGATTCGGAGTTAGGAGGGCCTTCTTTGCCTTAGATTTGTAATTTCCACTAGTGCGCGTTGAAGACATCGATTTCCCAACTAGTTTTTCTACATCCCACACATATTCCATCCCCACCATTTGTCTCGCCACGACCTTGAGAGGTCGGGTGCAAGAAAAGTTACTTGTAGATTCCCACTCTCACTTGTCACTTTTCCATCGACAATAGCCTCACACCTCAAAATGTAAGCCAAGAAGAAAGATAAGCAAAACATGATCCTAAGAGTGATTTTTCTTTATGTTTGTTTAGATTCCACTATTTATAACTAACCGTGTGCATTCATAATAGAATTTTTTGTTAGTAAGGCACCCTACGAAGAAGGATATTTAGAAGGTGTGGTTTTAGGTTATGTAATAATGGGGGAAGTCCTTCCTATGATAGGGTACTAGACAGAGATAACCAGCTAGGGACTACTTGTTAGTTCTTTGATCATGTGATCATTGACAAGCATTCTTAGGTAAGATGACATTTTATAAGGTGTGTATATTCATTTTTGTTGTTGTTTGGAAAGAGACGAGAGAGAGAATGTGCTTTCTATGATTCTTTTATGTCAACCATCAGTTGGGCATGACTTCCAGCATATAGGTTTCCCTTAGTTTTATTGTGAGCTAAATGTAGCATACAAGAAATGCAATGCAAGTGTTTTAAACCCAAATTGAAATATGATATTCAATGAAGAAAAATGATGAACAAGAGAGGGTGCTCTTTCACTAAATGTAGAAAGCAAGAAGAATGATTCTTTTTAAATGCACCAAAAGAAATGTTTCATTTAGAGAAATTAGAAAGAAAAAGAGGATTACTAGAGAAGAAGACCTAGTGAATGACAGTTTAGAAAGGAAACACACAAGATGCAACCTATATGAAATAAAAGAGAACCCAAAATGAGGGTCCCATTGGGCATGCCAAAATGTTTCTTGTTTTCTTTATGCTTTGAATGTGAAAAAATAGATAATGTTATGGGTGAGGAGGAATACATTGCGATGGTTGGTTTGAAGGTTGTGTGCATGTTATGACTTCTCGAGCCGATCTTGTTGTGAGATATTCCTTTTGGATAGGAGGAACTACCTAAAATAGAAAACAAGACCACCAATGAAGAGTTAAATAATATATGATATTGGACTAACTAGGGTATGCTAGATCTCAAAAGTGTGATACTTCCTAGAAGGCTGTTAATCCACTATTTTTATAAAATAAATATGAAATAACTAAAATATGTACATAAAAAATCTAGTGCTAGTATTCTGATTTGGGTACCTTAGATCACTATCAGTGTCGATCTAATTAAATACTAAAAACTATGTGGGTCAAGGTCTTCAGGTCATGTTGCAAGTTATTCAGGTGGTCTATAGGTCACAAACATGGTCTTAGTAGGGTTGGGTAAGGTGTTTGGGTTATTTTTGTAGGTAGGTTGGTTGTTGATTAACACGGTGTTGTGCAGACACGAGACCAATGTCGGTTGAGGTGAGACCGGTATGAGTCACTTTGTGGAAATTGATAGGGTTAAATGGGGTGTGTTTGGGCTCTCCTCTATCTTGAGATAGAGATTTAGGAAGATGCTAGTGAGGTATAGGTTAGGTTTGGATTTAGGGAAATTTTCTTGAGGTTTTGGTTGGGTTTGGGGTATGGTAAGGCGAGTTATGGGGAGCCGAGAAACAACGGAGCTTAAGCGATGCTAATCAAGGGAACTGACCATGGTCAATGGGGACTGATGATGGTCACTGTGAATAGGTCATATGGTGGAGAGGGAGGTTTGAGTTAGACACGAGATGAAAAGGAGAATTTTGAGGTGCAGTGGGGATCTTAGGAACACTCAGATATGTATAAAGGTCATGTATAGATGATCAAATGGTATGGTGGTGGAAGGTTGAGTTTGCAGGAAAGTGAATGGTGGGGAAATGGAGATGCTATTAGAAAATGATAACGAGAGATGATTTTTTTTTTTAAACAATACAAGGATGAAATAACACAGGTGATAAATGTACTTACCGATGTTAAGGTATAATGGATAGGTGGTGGTGATGATTGATTAGTGGGATGGATCTTGGTGCCGTCGTGGTGCTTCCCAAAGTGCTACCTTGAGAGCAATACCTCTAGATTTTTCTTGTTGTTGGCTATGACTACTTTGATGTGCGAAAGAGATCTGGTTCTTGCTTGCATGTAGATCTCTTTTTCTCCAAAATCCAAGAATTTGGCCTGAGTTCCCTAGGTTTACTAAAAATGATAGATCTTCTAATCATTTGGGTCAAGTATGTACATTTAGTGTGGATCAAAATGGATGTTATATTTTAATGATGGGGAATGTGGTTAGAGGAATAATAGGCATTGATTTTTAGGTTTGAACTAAGTCTTAATTAGTTATAGTGAGTAGATAGCTACTAAAAATAGGTTTATAATGAGGTGTCTAGGTGAGGTGGTGGGGTGAGGTGTCAGGTGATGTGGAAATTGGGTTAGTTAAGATAATTAAATAATGAATAAATTGAGGATGAGTATCCATTTAATTAAAGTGATTAAATTATTATTAATGTGTGATGTAAGGGTCATGGTTAACTAAAAGTGTTTAAGTTAGTAGTTCGAAAGGGGACCAATGGGAGTGTCACCCAATTTTTGTGTTTACACATAGTAACAACTATGATAAGAAGTATGCATGTATTTGTTAATGATTCTTATGAAACGTTAAGCTCTAAAAAATATGTTACAGCTAACCCTAGCGTTCGATAGGAACAAAAATACTTGTGTTTGTGCCCTCAAGAGTGCAAATATTGGCATTCTGTCTGATACAACCAATCTCTAAATATTTCGTTGTGGCTAAATGTAGCCATCGCTAGGATCTAAACTACGTAAGTCCTGAAGCCTCAAGATTTCTTCTATTGACATACTTAGATCAGACTTAGATCTATGCAATGTGGATGGTTATCATACAATGAATAATCCTTCAAAAATATGTTGCGTGTGTATAGTTTTTTAACTTAGCAATCCATAGTTGAATAGATAGTGATTACAATGGAAAATGTTAATGATATGAGCCCAACAGCCACTAAGCTAGACTAGTAATGGAGATTAGTGGTCGTTAATCATTTTATTTGATACGAAGAGAAATTATTAATCCCTCTCGATGGAAAGTAGTGCAAAAATTGGCTTTACTAGGTAACGCGCAACTAAATTGATACAATTATAGTCATTGACAATAACAATAATTCTAAAGTTGTAAAACCAATTATTACTACGATAAGAGGTAATGAAATTATCTCTCTTTTTAAATTAAGAACTAGAAAATACTAGCGAGTCTTTAAGTCATTCCATTCAATTAGTAATGGATTTTTTGGCTAAAAAGTGTTTTATATTATATGAACATATGTGAATTACGACATACTCCAATGCTCGATTTCAAATAAAACTAGTTAGGTATTTGGGGGTCCTACGTTATTCTTTGCAAAATGTGTTATGGGACAACTAAACATTTTTTTTTTTAAAAATTATGCTTAGTGACCGCTGGACCCATTATTGTGTTTTGTTTCTCACACACTCTTTTCAAAATTTGAAAAATTAAATCTTAATGGCCTTTATGCTAGTCCATTAAATTGGTGTTAATTACCAATAAGTAATGTTAAAATTATCCATTCATATGTTGACTTAAATCCTCTCTCTCGCTAACATCTATGTTTTAAAACTTTCCTTTCATGTTATCTACGCAATGTGGATGGTTTTCAAACAATGGATAATCCTTCAAAATATGTTACGTGTTAATTATCTTGAACCATTTTTAATAGTTTCTGAACTTAGCGTTCGCTAGGATATGAACTATGTAAGTCTTGAATCCTCAAGAGTACTTGTATTGACAGACTTATATATTTTCATTAATATTTTTACTACCATGACACCTAGCGAACACTACAGCTAAAATTATGTATATCTTGAACCCTCAGTGGTGCATGTACAACCGCACTTTTCTCATTACATTAATAGTATGTGAATAATGCCTAGCGACCGCTAAGATCTAAATATTTAGTAATTGCTGACTCTAGTGACTGCTAGGATCAACACTTCTTTCATTTATTTGGAAATTATTTTCTAAGCTTACCTAATATTCGTTATAAGGGACATATGAATGTTTCCATAAAATTAATTACGTCATTTGTCTCATAATTTATTTTTGTTAATGATGTATGCAATATTCGTGGCCCTTAAATTTTTCAACATGGCGAGAGAGCAGGCAATGGCAATGGTAGATACTTTTTATATTCCAATGACAATGAAAAAGTAATAAGAGATATCGTGTTCGATCTAGCAGCCTTAGATGACAAATTTCAGCATTACTCAACTCTATATTCCATGAGTTCAGAATGAAAGTGTTGATGTTGATGTCATAGACATAATGGGTATACCGAAAGAGAAAGCGCTACGGTTTTGAGACATAAGGGTGATAAAAAGAGTTGGTCTCCATTTAATTGCTACTAAACCAGAGGTGCTTCCATTTCTGGATTTGTTCACTTCCTATCTATTTCATGCCAAGTCTAAGGATTTGTCATTATTTTCTAAATAAGGGAAAAGAGAATAGGTTTGTTTGCTGGGAATGCATAAAAAAGTTATTATAAACTTCTAGAGCCATAATTCTTATACAAATCAGACACAGTCAAGTCCTAGATGGCCAAAAGGAGAGTAAGATATGTTTTGCAGAGTTGGGAATTTGACCCAATGGATAATATGGATGATTATAAGCTATCTGAAATCCTTATTAAAAGGTTTAGACCAAGAGTCCACATTGTCATGACACTCATGAATAGGCTATATGGAAATTCTTCAATCTCTAAGGTGGATGTTTCTTGGATCCCATTACTTTCTTTTATTATTGATGAATACAAGATTCCCTCCTTAGGTTAGATGCTCTGTTTCAATTTAGTGACACAAATAAATAATTTCGTCGACCATGGGAAACCATTTTACATGGCTTCCTATCTTCTTGATGATTTCCTTTGGTGTTCTCAAATGTACGGATTTCTATCAAATATAGTCTCCTTTGAGCCCTTTGAGGGTAAATGAGAAATATTTAGACTTGTATGCCCATCGTTTTAGATTGCATATTCAAGATATATGCACTTATTTGTATCCTTATCTCTACCAACAATTACATGAAATGGTGCCACCAAGAATATCGATGTCATCCTCACTTCCATAAGGAATATGGGAGCCACATTCTTCTATCCAAAATATATAGTTATCATGATTGAGGGATCCTTACACCTCCTTTTTAGTTTCCATATTATGTGCCAAAAAAATTGGTAGTATAAGAGGTTGCATATCATATTTGCAATGGTATTGCTTTAAAGTGTAAGGAGAAGAAGCTTAAAACACATCCCTCCTTCCCAGTCTTTGTGGGACACAAAATTTTTAATAGGTGGCCCAATTTGAAGGCTTCCTTGGCCCATAGAAATTCATTTCATCTCCCTAAACACCCTTTAAGGAAATATGACAAAAGGAATAGGGTTTCTTGACACCTTAATTCCCTTAAAGGACAGTTAAATATATTGTATGCTCATGTGCATGATGATAATGACTGGGTATGGATTACCCAAATAGAAGATATCCTTGTTCAACAGAATATGGAGTCATGGTCGGTTCCACCTCTAAGAACAATTATTAAAAAGGAGGCTATGAAAATAAAGTAAGCCTTGTTGTAGACACCAAATTTGGGTCACACTCCCCTTGGTCCCCTTTAATTAGTTAACATAACGTGTTCACCTAACCATGACCCCTTACCTTGCATTCATATTAATTTAATTAATTACAATTGAATTAATGTTCATCCTCACATTATTAATTAATTTAATTACTTTAATTAAGTTAATTTACACCTCACCTAGCCACATCACCTAGACACCTCACCATGGACTTATTCTTAGTCTATTAATTAACTAAGACTGAGTCTCTACTTATCTTAACCAACTAGGACTCTTTCAAACCCTAAAATTAAATTCCTATTCCTTCTCCAACAACACTCCTACTTATCTAAGTGCTAACCCTCACTTGAGACCTAGATTGACAATCAGAGCACTCAAAAATAGCAAATATTTTCCTATTGTTAGAAAACCCAAGATTTCTCACCTTAACCGACGTTGGTTATCCCTCAAGCAACATCGGTAACCTTTACCATCATCAGTCACCTTATATAACCTTTTGAAACCTTTTATTAAGGTTTTTCATTTTGTATTTCAGAGAGTTCTCTTACCGCATTCAAGCACAAATCGAGACCTCTCAACATCCAAACAATAAGATACACTTAACCACATGCCCAAGTAAGCATTAGATACTCGTCCCAAGCCATTAGAATATTCACGGAAAACTCTGGGAAGGTTTACCATGGAACTAACCACAAAATTTTTCTTGGATAAACCATTTCCTTCCTTCACCTACCAGACCTGTAAATACAAGTGTATTTGATTTTCATCATTATGTACTTGCTTAAAGTGTAGGTTCATTATATTTTGTTATCAGATCTTGTTCTTTCCTACATTCCTCCATCCCCACCTTCTTACAAATCTACCTATCCAACCAACCACAAACTTCTGGCTCTCTGTACCTAACCTCTATGCATTCTTGAGTCTTCTTGACATTATTATAAACAAAACCATCCTCCCTTCACCCTCTGTATAATTGTTAGTGCAAAATCACAGCACCCACGGAGGCACATCGGGCTTAGGTTGATGTTCGGAGCATCCGAGTGTGATTGCACAACATGGAAACCTCTCTCCAAGCGTGGGACTTGTGAAACCGAGAGAGGAATCTCCAGAGAAGGCTGGTTCCTGCTCCTAAACTACCTGCCACAAGCTATTCCAGTGCAGGCAAGCTAATCTAATCCTAATCTAACCATGCCAAGGAGACAGAGAGAGAGAGAAGGGAAAAACAACAAAAGCCTACACTAAAACGGTGATACACCAGAGAAGGAGAATGTTGAACATCTATCAAAACTGCCATGGGACAAAGAGAGGTGAGCAATGGGAAGGATGGACTGATGCATCACAGGCCCAAGGATAGATTTCACACAGAAAGTGTCCCAAAACTCCATGAACACGGCTCCAGATCTGCGGTGAGCGTTCAAACATACACAGATACTACCTGCAATGAAGAGAGGCAAGAAGAAAACAAGCAAAAACGAGAAAGGATGGACAGATGCATCACAAAACATGTTTTGTTGCTTCAGAAGTTTGCACAGAACATCATTCCATTAGTAAAAGGCAAAAACGCCATTACAGAGTAGGGAGGAGGTTCGAACTCCATTTTCAACCCTAGAGAAGAAAAGAAGGGAGGGCAGAGCAGAAAGAATGAACAACCTTTTGGAAAGAAGCCCCTCCTTACAATTTATAGGAAGAATGAGAGAGAGAAAGAGAGAGGAATTCGAAATCTGCCCCAACCACCTCCAGACTGCATTTAAAACATATCATAATGGTGGTAGGTGAGAACCCCAGCAAACCCAAAAGTGGCGAACTGTATTTTTAATTTTTAAGAATTTTTTCTCACCCAATTAAAGATATCTAGTCATAGTTGGATAGAGGACCTTGTAAGCTTTCCAAAAAGTCCAACCTTGCATGAATCCGAGCTCCCAGTCAAAAGTTATGGCCATCTGAATATCTGCACCAGGGTCTGCTTCCTGTCAGCGCTCAAAATGTTGCACCTCCCGAAGGTGCGCCATAGGCGCATCCATGTGTGTGTCGACATCCCTTTATGTGCGCCAAGGGTGCAAATTTTCCATTGTCGACACTCGTGTCGTGCGCCCTCTCGTGCGCCTTGGGCGCACCGTTTCCCTGTCGACATCCATTGTCGTGCGCGCTTGTGTGCCTTGGGCGCACGTTTTCCTGTCGACATCCATTGTCGTGCGCCGCTCATGCGCCTTGGCGCGCACCATTTTCCCTGTCGACATCCATTGTCGTCGCGCATACTGTCTCGTGTGCCTTGGCGCACCATTTTCCCTGTCGACATCCATTGTCGTGCGCCACTTCTATGCACCTTGGGCGCACCATTTTCCTGTCGACATCCATTGTCGTGCGCCATACGCCACTTGCGGTGCCATTTTTGGCGCACCATTTTCCCACTTACATCGACATCCATTGTCGACATCCATTGTCGTGCACCCATAGTGTGCCTTGGGAATGTCAGGGATTTGATCTTCTTTGATTTCTATATTCTTCTGTTGTCTGTATTTACCCGGGGGGGAAATATATACAACAATTTGGCGACTCAATGGGATCACCTGCCTGCTAGGTAGAAGATCAGTGGCCTTTTAGCAATCCATTGGGCATGGAGTCATAAGCAATAACCTGAAACCAACTTGATATCTGAACTTTGAAAACTTCCCTTCTGAGTCACTTGAAACCCATCGGACATGGAGTTGTTCTCACCAAAATGCCACTGAAAAGAACTGTGCAAGAGCAAAACCAGCAACACCAAAACTATGTACAAAACTGAAAATCATACATGTCCCAAATGGAACATGCAGAGTGTGCACAAGCACTTCTTCTGCTGAAAGCAAGCCTACCTACTCTACTCTAACTGGAAGCAAAGGCAAGCTAAACAAACCCTGCAACTGGTTGTGCAAAATAGCTTCCTTTCTTCAAAATTGGCAGCCATGCAATTGATTTGGCACTGATCATGGCTGTTTGGATGGATGGAAAATCAACAAGAAGCTGGTCTTCTATCCAAATCATCAAGGTATCAACTGAAAAATCCAATACCTCTTTTAGTTGCTCTGCATTTGGATTGGAGAGGTATGGCAGCTGATCCTTGGTACTTTGTAGCTCGTCCTCATGCTTAGAAGCAAGCATGACTGGTTGTGGCTTCTCCTTTGGCTCCAATGAAGCCAAATACCTGATTGGGCAAGGTATGGTCCGTTTGATATGCCCATAGCTCTGATTTTCAACTCCAAAAATGGAGTCTTCTCGTAGACCCTCCGAGATGGATGACGTGAAAGAAATGGTGGGATTCTTTTGTCTTTTCTCTTCCTCCAATGAACAACATGGAAGATTTAAATCTTCCAATTTTGATTCCAAAGGGCTGCCATAAGATGTGGGTTGCTGCGAATGAATGCTCTTCTTCATGGCAGCAGGCTCTGGTGTTTGGAATGTGGATGATGAAAGAGAGAATGGTGAAAACTCAACCGGCTCTTCTCCATCAAAACAGTCCTCCAAATCTGACAGGTAAACTGCCTCATTGCTGTCCCGCTGTTCGTGTTCAACTTCCTCCATGGTGTCCTCTTGATCTGCAACTTGACCACCATGGTTTCCTTCACTCTCCAATATTGAGTTTGAGAGATCAAACTCCTCTTCAGTATTGGAACTTGGGAGAGGTGAAGTAGAAAGAAGAACTGAAGGTTCTCCTGTAACCTGCTTTGTGCTCAAAGCTCTTGGATCTGCACTTTTCTCCTCCACAGCTAGAATGTGCTCCTCTTCTTTTGGATTTGGAGCAGCTTCTCCTTCTTCCAATGTTTGAAGAGAATCTTGCTCTTGATTGAACTCCTCCTCTAGCATGAAGTTTGTCAAGTCAAACTCTTCAATCTGCTGCTCTAGAGGACAAGTTGGGACTGCAAGATCTTCTTCTTCTGCTGCAACAGAATCAGTCCTGACCACCATTTTTTCTCCAACCCTAGCCTCTTCTCCAGGCTTAACCATCAAGGGGATCTTTGTCATCCCAAATCTAAGAGCCCAACTCTTCAGATTTTGAATTTCTTCATCTTTGTTGGCACTCTCTTTTTCTTTTTTCGTTTTCCTTGGTGGCATTCGATTTTCATCCTCCCAACATGGATTTGGGAATGCAAGAGGAGGGATGGGTTGAAACTCAACTGATTTGACATTTTTTTGTGGTGGTGGAGGAGGTGAAACCTCTTGTTTCTTTGGAGGAGGGGGTGTTTCTGTTAGCTCTTGTGGAGGGAATGACTGTTTGGGAGAAAAAAGGAAAGAAGAATTGAGATGGGGTGGAAGACTAGGGGGTGGAGAAATGGATTCAACACTTGGGACAGCAGATGGGGTTTGCAATTCCAAATGAGATGATGTTGCTTGAGTAATGGGAAGAGAAAGACCGGATGATGGTGCAGAACTTACCCATTGACAAGGTTGTTCAACAACAGGTGTATAGGCCTCTATCTCTGCTGTCCATTGTGCAAGTTGGGGCAGCATCTTTATCATGAAGTCCAGCTTCTCCTGAGGGCTGAAGTGTCTTGGAAAAGGGCCTCCCCATGGACAAGGAGTCCTGCAACCAATTCTGAAAGCTCTCATTTGAGCTGTTGCTCTAGACTGCACCATCTTTACCTCCATCTTTTGGATTTTCTCCAACAGACCAGCATCTTGCATCTGATGGTCTTCATAACCAGCATACCCTTGCTCTTGATGTGCTTCGTATCCAAACTGACCTTGGCACTGCTGCTCATATGGGTATGTATGCTGATTTGGAGGATTTGTAAAACATGTTGGAGGTGGAAAATACTGCTGTTGTTGATGTGAAATCCATGATGGAAATGAAGTCATGATTGCACAACTTCATGGAATGGAAAAGAATGAAAGGGATGGAAAGAAGGATGGATGAAAATGGATGGAACAGGTCTGCAAGCTCAGAGAAATGGGTTGCTGATCAGATGGAGTCGCCAGATGTGTTTGCAAGTGCCTCCAAAGGCTGAAATCTTCACAGGAACACACCAACCTGCAAAAGATGAAGTGAAAGACCTCTAAGATCCCACCGGGTGTGCCCGAACTGTTAGTGCAAAATCACAGCACCCCTGGACGCACATCAGGCTTCTAGGTTGATGTTCAGGCATCCAGTGTGATTGCACAACATGGAAACCTCTCTCCAAGCGTGGGACTTGTGAAACCGAGAGAGGAATCTCCAGAGAAGGTTGGTTCCTACTCCTAAACTACCTGCCACAAGCTATTCCAGTGCAGGCAAGCTAATCTAATCCTAATCTAACCATGCCAAGGAGAGAGAGAGAGAGAGAAGGGAAAAACAGCAAAAGCCTACACTAAAACGGTGATACACCAAAGAAGGAGAATGTTGAACATCTATCAAAACTGCCATGGGACAAAGAGAGGTGAGCAATGGGAAGGATGGACAGATGCATCACAGGCCCAAGGATAGATTTCACACAGAAAGTGTCCCAAAACTCCATGAACATAGCTCCAGATCTGCAGTGAACGTTCAAACATGCACAGATACCTGCAATGAAGAGAGGCAAGAAGAAAACAAGCAAAAACGAAAGGATGGACAGATGCATCACAAAACACGTTTTGTTGCTTCAGAAGTTTGCACAGAACATCATTCCATTAGTAAAAGGCAAAAAACGCCATTACAGAGTAGGGAGGAGGTTCGAACTCCATTTTCAACCCTAGAGAAGAAAAGAAGGGAGGGCAGAGCAGAAAGAATGAACAACCTTTTGGAAAGAAGCCCCTCCTTACAATTTATAGGAAGAATGAGAGAGAAAAGAGAGAGGAATTCGAAATCTGCCCCAACCACCTCCAGACTGCATTTAAAACATATCATAATGGTGGTAGGTGAGAACCCCAGCGAACCCAAAAGTGGCGAACTGTATTTTTAATTTTTAAGAATTTTTTCTCACCCAATTAAATATATCTAGTCGTAGTTGGATAGAGGACCTCGTAAGATTTCCAAAAAGTCCAACCTTGCATGAATCCGAGCTCCCAGTCAAAAGTTATGGCCATCTGAATATCTCGCACAGGGTCTGCTTCCTGTCAGCGCTCAAAATGTTGCACCTCCTGAAGGTGCGCCATAGGCGCATCCGTGTGTGTGTCGACATCCCTTTATGTGCGCCAAGGGTGCAAATTTTCCATTGTCGACACTCTGTGTCGTGCGCCACTTCTGTGCGCCTTGGGCGCACCGTTTTCCCTGTCGACATCCATTGTCGTGCGCCGCTTCTGTGCGCCTTGGGCGCACCGTTTTCCCTGTCGACATCCATTGTCGTGTGCCACTTCTGTGTGCCTTGGGCGCACCGTTTTCCCTGTCGACATCCATTGTCGTGTGCCACTTCTATGCACCTTGGGCGCACCGTTTTCCTGTCGACATCCATTGTCGTGCGCCACTTCTGTGCACCTTGGGCGCACCATTTTCCCTGTCGACATCCATTGTCGTGCGCCACTTCTGTGTGCCTTGGGCGCACCGTTTTCCCTGTCGACATCCATTGTCGTGCGCCACTTCTGTGCGCCTTGGGAATGTCAGGGATTTGATCTTCTTTGATTTCTATATTCTTCTGTTGTCTGTATTTACCCGGGGGGGAAATATATACAACAATAATCACAAAGAAGTCCAAAACTAATTTTATTTAATTACCACCAAATTGCCCCTACCGACGCTAGTTATATTAACCATCATGGGTCTCTCCTTTATACCGGCATCGCCTCATTAGACTAACGTCAATCTTTGTGTTATCTAATTCACTCAGCCATAAGCCCTCAAACCTCCCAAAACCTCATAAAACCTCACCCAAACCATGATACCCCCTACAACCTCACAACATACCTTCCCAACTCTCTTGTGTAGATAAAGAGAGAGCCTAAACACCCATTTTTTACATTCTACCATTTCTCACAATAATCGATATTGGTTATACCATAAATGACATCGATCATACTTGTACCAACATAAGTCACCCCGACGGCGGCGTCGGTCTCTGTGCCTAGTAAAATTTCCTTAGACCAGTAAGCTTACTAATCACCCAAAACCAACTCAAACTTCACCAAATATTACCCAGACCCCGTCTGTGACCCTTAGACCACCTACCTAGCTTAACCTGACCTGGGACCTTCACCAGTTTAGTTATCAAGAATTTAATTAGATTGACATGGATAGTAGTCTAAGACACCTAAATTAGAACACTAACATTAGATTATTTTATTTGCATGTTCAGTTATTTTATATTGATTTATATATCATTGGATTGACAACCATTAAAGAAGTATCACACTACCTGGATCTATCTCACATTAGGTAGTCCACTAACTTTTGTTATTAACTATATCTTGTGGTCTTGCTTTGTATTATAGGTAGTTCCTCATAGCTAAAAGGAAGCTTACACAATCAACTTGGATCGGAAATCAGAAGCACACAAACTCAACCTTCGACAAACGTAATAATAGGTATTAATTCTTAACTATTTACCTTATCTATTTCATATAGCACAAGAATTCAAGTGAAACATTTTGGCATGCCTAGTGGGACCCATCAAGGGTTCTTTTGCATTATTCATTCCTAGGTTATTTTTTTTTGTCTATTTCCCTTTAAAATTATTCACACTAATGTTTCTTCTCGGAACATTCTCCTTCTTTCTATTATCTAAATAAATTGTGTTTTTGGTGCTCTAAAAAGAACATGTCTTCCTTTCTACTGTATTGTATTTAGTGAAAGATCATTCCTCTTCCTGTTCTCTATTTTCTACATTAAACTTCATTATGGATTTAGGCTTAAAACATTTGTATTTCATTTATGAGTGTTGCATCTTTAGCTCACTTTAAATTGAGGGAAACCTATATGTTATAAGTCATGCCTAGATGATGGTTGACTAATTGAATCATAGTGCACACTATCTTCTCTGCACCAAACCACAAAAATAATTTACACATTTTCTTAAACAAAATCCTACCCAAAAGAAGTTGTCAATGATCACATGATCAGAGGATTGAAAATGGGCACCAAGCTAGTTTCTCTATCTAGTCATTATCTCAGAGAAAGGACCTCCCCCTACCAAAAATTACCTAAAACCATCCTTAGTTCTTGGATTTTCATAGGGAACCTTTTATCAAACTAAAAACTCTATTCACAATTCATTCCTAAATGACATAATCCGAAACATACAATCCACCACATAGGATTTTGTGTTTGCTAATTTTTGCTTGATTTGTGTTTTGAGGTGAGAGGTCATATTCTCCATTCTTTATTCCTTTCACACTCCATAATCATATTTGGTGTATTCTGACTCTTTTTGAGTATGTAAGGGTTCATCATCACCATACTCAGGTTTTGGGGTTGTCTTTTATTAGATCTAAGTCACTAAATTTATTTATTTTCCATCTTTTAAAATTTCACAGTGACCAACATCGGTCTAGTGACTGTCATTGATTTACTCATCTGACCGTCATTGGTGTACCTAACCATTATTGATTTCATGTTATTTTTTTCACCTTGAAAAAAGTAGCATTCCTCACATTTTTGTTCTTTTCTAGGGTTCCTCAGATACTTCACCATACCTCTGGATATTTGAAATCACTGTCAAACCCAGTTTTTCTTCATTTTCATCATTAATTTCCAAATTTTCAAAGATTTTAATTTTTTATAGAAGCTGGTATCGGTCACCTAAACATCATCGGTTACCCTCTATTACCAACATCAGTTATCAAACCACCATTGGTTCTTGTGTTTTAATTTTTCAGTTCAAATAGCAACCATTTTTCACCTCCCGGAACTATTTTCTCCATTCCTTCTATTCTTCTATGTCATCTACAGAGATCAAATTACCAGGTCTATGCTAACCCACATGGTTTTGACTCATATCTAAGACAATGTCTACCTATCCCATCACCACCTTTCATTCTACCACCCATGGATGCGAGTCAACCTATCACCATCGGAATTAGTGATGAGGAGTTTGTAAAACTCCTTGATTAGAACCCCACCACTTTACAGTACTATTTATCCCATTCATCCAATCGTGACTCATCTGGGAAACTTATCTACATCATGCCCATATCCATCCCACCTATACTTGCACCCATTATTGTCTTTACCACTACCAAAGCATTACCATGGCTTCCTCCACCTTACCACCTATTATTTCTTAGCATGACTCCACCTCATTGATTTATGTTACACCTACTGACATCTATCGCAACCACGAAATCCATCACCCCTACTAAATCCACCGTGCTTATATCCATCACCCCAAAGTATAGGTATGCCCATGTCTTCCACTACCTCATATACCTATCGCATCCCACCACCTTTGGTGTCGGTAGCCCACACTCCCTTCCAAAACCTCATCCTCTCTATCCCCTAGTCTCTTCCACCAATCACCACTAGGGTCTTTACATCCACCCCACCTACATATATGTATTACCAAAAACCACCTATTTCCTCTACTGCTTACTCTAGTTACTTCCCCTCCACCTCCATTCCCTCTCATATCCCTCCATCACAATTTTCGTATGTGGCACCACCACACACTGGGATGCCATCTACATCATACCAATATTATTTACCCCCTCATACTTCAGGAGGTGCCCCATCATCACAACCCACCAATGACCTAATCAAAATGATGATGGAAAAGATGTAGACATTGGAAGCATCTGTCTCAGGTTCACGTAACTCTTTAACATATCACGAGATTCACAATGAACATATTATCCCATCCATTCCTATTCACCCCCACTCTACGCATTGTGAAATGCCAAAAGTTAACTAGTTAAATAGCAAAGAGGATCTAAAAAAATACTTGCAATATTTTAAAAATGTCTACTACTACGATCGCTCACGATGATGTGTTTCTCCTTTGGACATTTCCAATGTCATTTACGGGACTGACTTTGGATTGGTATAGTTCTTTACCTAGACATTCTATCCTCTCATTTAAATAGGTTTCTCAAGATTTTCTTGACCACTTTTATATAAATATCATCAATAAAGTCATCATGACTAACTTATATGCCACATGCCAGTATGAAAATGAATCTATCACATATTTTGTTGCTTAATGGCACAATTTGATTAAACAACTTACATTCCAATTACCTCAGATAGAGTTAATAAAATTATTTACCAGGGCTTGTGCTAGACATATATCACCAAATCTCTAGGTCCAAACCTTCCGCACCTTTGATGAGGAATTTACCATAGCTCGGGAGATGGAAATAAGTTCCCTTGAATAAAAGAGGATATAAGCTGCGAAAGAAAAAATGTTGTGTTCAAATCAAATGATACTTCTTCTTCTAAACCCCAAAATACCTATTCTAAAACCAAGGGGTCTGCCAACGTGGTTGTTTTAAAATCTGGCCCATCTCATCCATCCAACCAATCAAAACCTTTGTCTAACCTCTCCCCCATCCAGACCTTTCAGTTTAGAAGAGAGCAACACAAGTATGCCCCCATAGGAGAGCCTTACTCTGCCATTTTAGAAAAACTCTTAAAAGATGGAGCCATTACCCTTCCACCCGTCAAACCACATATTGGTTTTGACCCTTCTCACCCTATGCCTACATGGTACAATGAAAATGATTACTACAATTACCATCATGTTTGAGGTCATAGTGATGGTAACTGTATCACTTTCAAAAACATTGTCCAAGAAATGTTAGATAAAGGATATCTTGTCTTGGACAATCTAAATGTACTTGATAACCGGAATATTCATATCTTCAAGAATCCATTCCCGAATCACACCCCTTCATCCAACTAAATTGGTGATTCTGGGCTAATGATGGTAATATCTGTAAGGTTCATGTTTTTTAACATCTTTCTAGCTCCTTTACATAGTTTCCTCCTACTTCATCTATTGAAGAAATTCTTACATGAGATCCTTCATCCAAGGAGGAACCTATGCCATCTACTCCTTTACCCATATATTATTCTCCCTCATCCCCCTACACCCACTAAGAAGTCCACCATATCTTCCACTCTTTGATTTTCATCTCTTTTTGTTTCATATTTGACAAATTCTTTAAAAAGTTTGTTTGATAATCACTAGGTATAAATTTTTCCTTAAGTTTTGTTACCATCGTATCCTATGATTTAATTATATTTTTTTCTTTATTTATCCTCTCATCCTATATGAAATATCACCAAAGTAATGCATGCCATTTAATTTTTTACACACATATTTTACCTTGTTTTCTTAAAGAACATTTTCATACTCAAAATATTTGTCTAACTTTGTAATCTAGTCGATGAGTTCGTCTCCATTGAGACTGCTTGCTTAGGTAGGAATCTCCACTTTTTTGGATACTTATCCCATTATCAATTTGAGAAGCTTATCTATTTTTCCTTCTTCCTATTTTTAAACTTCTCCTTTTGTTGGAGTAGTTTGTGATTCTTCTTCTCTAGGAATCACATCTCCTATGATTTATCGTCTTGTTTGATTTTCCTCTATAACTATTATTCTAGCATCAAAACTTAACCTCATTTTTATTATTTCCTCTAGAATAACATACCCTATCTGAAAACCTACTCTAGGTACTCTTTTTGGTGGCATTTAGACTTCTCAATGCAATTTACTAATCAACACATCAATTATATTTACTTCAAATATTATCAAACTTCTTTCAAGTCACTTCCTAATGCCAAACCTACTATAATACTAGTTGATGGAGAGAAATACACTCAACAACCTTGGCTATAATAAACTATAATCTTTCTATTCATCTCTTTAAATTAACAACGCATTAATTCAAACTTAGGAATAGTTAGATTTAGGTCTAGTTCACCTAAATATGGTGTTTAGCTTAAGAATTCTACCTCCAAACAGTTTATCTTCATGCATTCACAACTCTCTTTTGATGGGATCCACAAGAAAATTGGATAATTATGTTATTTCCTTACTTACCCATCTTCTTTATATTCTAGCCATGATTTCATACAAACCTTATTATTGGGTGAGATTTGTTGGTGCCCATTTTGATCCTCTACCACTTTGTCTTGTTTCCCCTTTCCTCTTTGTGCTCTGAAATGTTTTTTCCTCATGAAATCAATGGTGCAAAGTTGTAGCTCCATTCTTATGCATTGGATTGTTTGCAAACTCATTATGTTGCCCTAATATACTAAGGAGAAGTGCATTTTTCCCTATTTCGAGAAAAATGACTTTGGATTCTCCCATCCTTCACATTTAGTAAAAAAAAGGAACTTGTATCTACGTTTCAATGCTTTGAGTTGTTCATTTTTTCTTCATTTTGCACCATTTTGAAGGAATCTCTAAGTTTTCCTGTGTTTTGCCCTAATTTTGCATGTTCAAATGCCTCGACATTTTTCCCATGTTTTTTACGGCCTTTGGAGCTTGAAATTATTTGTTTTATAATTATTTTCCATAAAAATCCCTTACCATGGTAGTAAATTGCCTAAAATCATTTTCAATTTGTATTTTGATCAAAAAAATCTTCACCCATGAAGAAAAAAATTAATTTTGGGGGTCATTGGCAATTTTGTGTTTTTTTGATTATCATACAGTGTCCTTTTCCCATAAAATTCTATCTCATATACTTTTACATACATGGCCATTTGTAATTGGACAAGGATCAGCAGAGTCATTTCTAAAAAACTTAATGTTTTTGTGTTTTGGAAAAAAGTGCAAGTTACCCGGAGCTCATGCAAGCCCCGGAGGAGGTACACGTATCGCGAGCAAAGTGAAGGTGAATGGGTGGATTTTTTGGTGCCTTAGGGAACTTTGGAAAATGCGTGGAAATGAATAAAATCCACCAAGCCCCACATCTAATCGAGAAGATGACACATGGCAGGAGGGAATGGAGGTTGGCGGAAGACTTAGGAAAATTTTACTTTTTGGCGAAAGGGAGAAAAAGTTGTGAAAAGGTCCGCGGGTCCACCAAGACAATCAAGAGTGGACATGTGGTAGGATCGGGGCGGAGGGGAGTGCGGGCCACCGGTGAGTTTTTAAAAATTTAAAATTTTGTGAAGGAGGTATAAGGTAAAAAGGGAGTTATGGCCACAATGAATAACAGAGAGACATGTGGCAGGGAAAGGCGGAGGTGCGGGATGGTAGAGGAAACGTTAAAATTTTTCCTTCGCAGAAATATGATTAAAATATGAAATGAGAAGCACTACCCCTCAATAAATCATATGAGGACATGTGTCTGCGGGAGGGTGGAGGCTGTGGAGGAAAATTGAAAAATTCCCTTTTCCAAAAAGGTGGAAATGTGTCGAATCGGTCCACGCTTCCAATGGGGCCCACTTTGCGACACGTGTCAAGACTATTTTCAAAGGGAGGAGGTGCGAAGAAAAATGTAAAATTTTTACATTTTTCCAAAAGTGTTAAAATGTCAAAAATTGATCCCAAGGTCATTTCCAATCACATTGTGACATGTGGAGGGATCAGATTAAATTATAAAGGCAAATCATCGGCAATTGTACATTTTGTCATTTTTATCACCATTTTGGCTCTAGGAGGTGTGGAGATGCGTTTTTGCATCAATTTTGATCAAATATTTGTTGAATTCATGTCTTTTTCCCTTTAAGGATCAATGGAATCAATCTGAAAATTCAATTTGCATGAGATCGAGTACTGTTGAAATGATATTTTGTTCGGATCGAGTAGAAATGTGAAATATCAAATCCAAAAGTTGCAGAGTAAAATTTTGGAGGGATAAGGATGAAATAATGAAAGGAAGGGGTTTGCATGCTTTGAATATGAAAAATTTGCCTCTACAATGGATAATGATGTGAATTTTGCAATGATTCATCTCTTTTTGAGACAACTAGCAACTTTTTGGACGTGTTCTGTTAAACGTCACTATCTGCGAATCATGAGGAATTTTTGTAACATAATTAATGCTTAGCATATTATTTTCTTGGGAAATAAGAATTAAATTTAATAGAGAGATATATAATGCATGTTTTGAGACATGCAAAAGGTGGAGAGTTCATTTTCACGAGAAAATTTTTAGAAAAGCTCATCTTCTGAGAAATCTTTCTGAGAAACTAGGTTAACTTCCTTTGTGTCAGATTTTCATTCATGTTGAGTTGGTTACAAGTGTATAGCCATCAACAAGCTCTGAGATTGTTTAAAATAACTCTCCCCTACTGATGAATCTGATAAAATTTGATTTAATTTGTGTTAAATCTCTTGAAATTTTTGTTTATTTCATTTTAGAATGTCTGAAAGTAGTTGTTCTAGTTCCTATTGCAATCTTGTATCAAAATCCATCTGAATCACACAGGTCTCAATCCTTGTGATAGTTTAGTGGCATCTGCAATTTCATTTTCTAGAAGATCTTTCATCTGGGAATGAAATAAATGATTTAAAATCACTTTTCTTTCATCTGTTGACAAAGATTGTTTGTAAGCTTTTGGGTGTACCTTAGGCATGATTTATCTTAGATTTTGATGTTTTATTGGGTTTTCTAACTCGAGCCTTCATGCTAGAATCTCAAAGATTGTGTGAAAAGGTACAAATCGGGCCTCCATTGATGCACACCTTCTAGTTAAAGGAATGTTTTAACTATTTTAAAGCTTTCTATTATTGAAGTTCTTCATTTTTATTAAATTCCTCAAGGATATGGCAAAGTCCAATCTATCTTGTTGAACTCCCACCCAAAAAATCATTCAAAAAAACTAATCCTACCCTGTTTTACCCCTATTTTGACCTGTATACCCACAGAAGATCAAAATCCATTTGCTAAAGTATGTAGAACAGATCAGGATTCCAAATGTCTTTAGTAACCCGTGCCTTGCATTGAAATTATCTCCATAATCTGTAAGTGAAAACTTGTGAAAGTCAGATTTGGAGTGTTGATCATATTTTGCTAAGGAACTTTTCATCCTATTTACACAACTTGAGGGATATCTTCATCTCTTGCACAATTTAAGGGTTACAAAATAGGTTCTCTTACCTTGGTTGAAAGGCACAACCTAAAATAGTTAGGACAAGATCAAGTCCTATTTGAGTGTTATCCATCTCTCCTTAAATACGAGTGCCAGTTAGATAATATCCCCATCTAAAAAATGACATACATCATGATATATCTGCCTTAAGCTTCATTCCATATCTTTGATGCTTCTCGGTGAGAAGGAGAACAAATTTGGGTACCAACACTAGTGGCGCCATTGTTGGGGACATTCTTAGTTCAATATGATCCATGTGCATACATATTTGAGATATTTGAATGCATATCAAACCCTGGTAATGTCTCTTGTAAGTTTTTTCTACAAATATATTGTTAAAGCAACATTCTATACTCATATTTGTAAGGTGTATGCAAAGGTTTCAAATGTCATTCTAATTTTATCGATTTTCGAGTAGTAGTTGGACTTCATTTACATTTGTGGTTAATAAATTCAAGAAAAAGGAAGCTTTGTTCTATAAAGTTTGGAAATATTTTTCAGTGCTAATAGGTATTTGTGAGTATTTTAATGTATTTGCACAACTAGGGTGAAATTTCGTAGTGGTGAATCCATGCTGATTTGATCTTGATAAATACCAGTGTCTTAGATTTTGTCATTTGTTTTTGTGTTCTTTGATCTCTGTAAAACTTGAAGGAATAAGATCTCTCTTCATTAGAGACTCTCCTAAGATTTTTTTTTTTCAGATTCAAGGAACTCAGAGTTATAAGGGAGAAGAGTTTGGAATGTGGTTGGAGAGCAGAGCTCAAGGAAGGAAGTTCCTTTCGTTGAACTTGAGATTGATCAGCCTGTCATTGAGGACTGTAGTTCTTCTTCAGGTAAATCTGAATTAGATAGTCCTCTTGAAAATTTTCATTCTCCATCTAGAGAGGGACCTTCATTTGTCTTTGAAAATCTTGCTCCTCATTTTGCCCCTATTTTTTCCAAATCTACTAGATTTTATCAAGAAGCTGATCCTATAGGGGATATCCATTTTGAAGATTAAATTTCTATTCCCCAAATACCTCTCACTCCTCATCATTTTGTTTCTCCTCAAATATCACCACCTCAAAAAAATATGGCTCAGCCTAGACCTCCATTTTTTGTTAATACCTTTGGTCCTATAAACTTTATAGGAATGGATGGTTACCCAAATGCTATCCCTCAAGATGTCAGAAATAGATTGCCAAAATTCCAAGGTAACAATGCAATAACTAGTGATCAAAATCTCAAACTTTTTGTTAACATGATGGAGGATTTAGAAATAGAGTTTAAAGATGTGTATGTCAAATTGTTTATTCATACACTAGAAGAGGATGCAAGGGATTAGTACAAGGCTCTACCTGATAATTATATTGATTCTTGGACTGAAATGAAGAATGCATTTAGGTTGCAATATGGTGACAAAACTGATCCTAGGTTTCTTTTTTGCGAGTTAGAAAATATCAAGAAGAACCCCAATGAATCAAGACATGACTTTAACACAAGATTTAACAAAACCTTGAGAATAATTCTTGTTAATCGAGGCCTTGTGATGAATCTTGTTTAATCAAATATACTGAGATGCCTTTTACAAGAAAACAACCTATTACCTAAGAGACAAGAACCCTACCAATTTAAGACATGACTTTACCATGGCACTGCAGATTGAAAATAACATTAAGGCCATTGGGAAACCTCTCAAGAGGGATGGTGTAAAGTTGATAAACCCTAAAAAACCTCAAGCTAGAAAGGGTGATGATTTGGAGGAGGTTGTGAAAATTTTGCAGGGGATGTTAAGGAAATCTCATACAAGTTAGCCAGGAAGAGAAGGAATTGGGTAGACTTCACAAGGTCAAAGAAAAAGCACAAAACCATGACAAATTTGACAATCATCTTAGGGGTGATCAGAGATATTATGATAGAGGGAAAGGACCCATGGGGTATGCAAATAGACATCCTCAAGCACGTGAAGGAAGAGTGTTACCCGATCCCCTAATTGTTAGGGTTTCTGTTGTTGAGGAAGTTACTGATATTGATTGGTGTGATAGGTGTTGTCTGCCCCATCCTCCATATGAAGTTGACCATCAAGATGGTCAAGATAATAATTATGATGGTACTGATGATGATATCCACATGGTGGGTTGTTCTTCAATCTCACAAGAAGGAGCAACATCAAAAGAGGTAATAAGTGCAAGAATAGCTGTAACTTTTTGGGATTACATCAAACGGGTACAAATCCTTCTTCCCTCTCATACTCTTGAAGTTGATGTAGTGCAATATTTTTAAATTCCTAACAATGAATATGAATACTTAAGAGATTTGATGATTAAGAAGTATGATGGTGGTATCCCTTCAGAGGAAGATAGACAATTCTTAATGAATGTTGTTGTAGAGCCCAAGAGAAAAACTATAACACTAGGAGAAAAGTTGTTACGGGAGATGGGCCTCAAGCCAAACCTAAAACACCCTTACTCACAAGAATCCCCAATGAATATCCTAGAAGGGAAACACCGCCAAAATCTCTGCTGTCCCAGTAAAAATTATAGTCCTCCTCATGCTCGAGTTGTTAAGAATCCCATGCCATCTAATAAATTTTCTTGTTTCCCTTCCAATGTTTCCTTGCCAAAGAATGTTCCCTATGACATAGCCCAAGTATTGAGCGAAATCAAAGTGAGTGTTCCAATAATTGAGTTGCTTAGGATTCTTGAGCACAATAAGAGAGCATTTGAGTACCTAGGTTTGAAAGAAGAAAAGAGTACTATGCAAGTCGAAATGTAAACATTGTTGAAACTCCTCCTCGAGATCATTGCAAACCTTGAAACACCACTAGCATTAGATTTTATTAGAGAAACACCACGAGGTATACTTGGGGACATCCTTGGTTGATTCCTAATTTAATGTTGATCCATTCTTCACAACTTTGATCATAAAGGATAGGCTACTTCACAATTATATGTTTGATTCTAGTGCATCATGTAATGTCATACCTCTAGAAGTCATGAATGAGTTAGATATCAAAATCAAAGTAGCCTATGGAAAGTGTATTTCCATGGAATCAAGAGAAGTGCTGGTAGTTTGTTGTGTGAAGGGTTTGGTGGTACAACTTGTAGCCTATCTGGGTAAGGATTTGAAACTAGATGTTGTAATTTTTTGTTGCCCTTCCAAATGGGGTATGTTTTTGTCAAGAAAGTGGGTGTAAGTGTTGGTGGGAGTGTCAAAATGGACATGTATTTTTCCACTATTCCCATTGAAGGCATACTTTTCAATCTCTATGGAGAAAATAAGATGTTACTGTTGTAAATATCTCCCCCCCGGGTAGATATAGACAAACAGAAGAATATGGAAATCAAAGAAACTTAGAGCCTGATTTTTATTGCGTCACCAACAGCCAAAGGCGCAAGTAAGAGGCACACGACAGAAGGTGTCAACATGAAAATGGATGCACCCTTGGCATAGGTAAGAGGTGCACGACAGAAGGTGTCGACACAAAAGTGGATGTACCCTTGGTGAAGGTAAGAGGCACACGACAGAAGGTGTCGACACAAAAATGGATGTGCCCTTGGCAGGTAAGAGGTGCACGACAGAAGGTGTCGACACAAAAATGGATGCACCCTTGGCACAGGTAAGAGGCACATGACAGAAGGTGTCGACACGAAAATGGATGTGCCCTTGGCGCAGGTAGGAGAGTGTCGACATGGTAGAAGTTGCGCCTTGGTGCACGTAAAGGGCGCATGACACAGAATGTCGACATGAAGAATTCACGCCTTGGCACATGTAAGGGTATGTCAACATGAATATGGATGTGCCTATGGCGCACCTTCGGGGAGGTGCAAAATTCGAGGCCGATAGAAGCGAGACCACGACCCGAGATATTCGAGATGACCATAACTTTTCACGGGGAGCTTGGATTCACGCATGAGGTTGGAATTTTTAAGTTTCTTTAGGGTTCTCACCTACCACCATAATGAGATAAATTAAATGCAACCTGGAGGTGGTTGGGGTAGATTTGGATTTCCTCTCTCTTCCCTCTCTCATTCTTCCTATAAATTATAAGGAGGGGCTTCTTTCTAAAGGTTGGACATTCTTGTTTTGCCCCTCCCTTCTTCTCTTTAGTAGGTGAATTTGTGGAGTTCAAACCTCCCATTTAAAACTGTAATGCAACTTTGCCTCTTGGCATTTTGTAGTGTATTGTATCAATCTTTGGAGAAAATAATGCATGTCTATGGATGATTCTCAACCCTCTCTGTGTTCATTTGCGTCCTCCTGATCTTTCACTATGAATCTGGTTATCTGTGCATGGTCTTGCATTGCATTTTCATGGTTTGTGTTTATTGGCAAGACAGGTGTTCTTTATTCCTCGGTGCATCACCTTTGTAGTTTAGGTTTTATTTTATGCATCTCCTCACCCTATCTCCTTGGAAAGTTAGTTTAGGTTTTGAGTAAAACCTTTACATTTTTACGTGTGCATCCGAGCAGGAGGAATAGGAACCAGCCTTCATCTAGAGAGCTTTTCCAATTTTGCGATGTCCCACACTTGGGAAAAGCTCCATGTTATCTAATCAATCATTCGAGAGTCTTAACCCATTGAGTTGTAGACACTCGGAGTGCTTGTGATTCACCATCAATAGTTTTGGCACATCCGGTGGGACCAAGAGGTCATTCCACAAGATTTGAAGGAATTTTCAAGAAATTTGGACTAAAAATTACAGGTTTTACAATTTGATTTTTTACCTTCCAAAGCTAAACTTTGAAATCGATTTTCAAGGGCTTAACTTGCTCAAAAAAGTAAAAATTTCACCGAGTTGATAGATCGGGGATGATCTTCAAAAGCAGTATTCTTAGATTTTTGAGATTTTGATTTTCAAAATTTCATGGTTTTTGGTATTTCGGGTTTTCCTAGTTGCCTTGCATGACCTGAGTTTTCACTTGTACCTTTCAGAGATTAGTAGCTGCAAAATAATACCCCCATAACCAAATTGAAGAGCTGTATCTTCTGGGTCCTTCAAGTTTTAAATTCTATTTTTAATATTGTCATGTTTTGTGTGTAACTTGGCATAAGCTAGCCTTTTGAGGCTCATTATCTAACACATCTGGTGATTCCAAAGGGGTAGAATTTAGTGGTATAGCAGCAAAAGTTGCCCAGGCATATGAGAAGAATTCGAACCAGGTCTGATACTCGAGAAGAGGGGCTATTTTTCCACTTACAACTATCACCAGGAGGAGGAAGGAGAGGAAGAAGACCACGAAGATCACCATCTCCACCTAACCGGACTTTGTCTACACCTCCACCTGGTAGACCTTTTCTCGCATCAACAAGGGTTCTCAGGCCAATCAGAATGGTGCAACCACCAAATCCCTTTGTCAATTTCACTGGCAGCAGTCCACTTTCCCTCAATGCACAGAATCCAGTTCCAATTGCAGCATTGAAGAACATTCCATTTTTCACTGGAGAAAATCATACCACTCCTGGTGATCATGTCAAAGACATTGCTAACATTTGTGCAATCCATGAGATAAATGAAATGGATGTTACTATCAAATTTCTGGCATCTTCATTCAAAGGGAGGGCATTGTAATGGTTTAGGAGCCTTGGAGCTGGTACTATCCAAAATTGGAATCAGTTATGCATAGTTCTCCATGAGTAGTTTGGAGAAAAGGGAGACAATTTATCTTTGCTAGAACAATTGACAACTATCAAGAGAGCTCCTAATGAGCAGCTGACTGACTTCAACTTTAGATTTCAAAGGTCTTGGGATAGGATTCCAGTGGCCGTTAGGCCAATAGCTGAAGGTGCTTTTCTATACTATCTTAAGGCTTTGAATTCTGATATTTCTATGTTAATTCAATCTATGGGAGGCACAACCTTACCTGCTGCTTATAGCATTTCCATTAGGGCTGAAAACTATCTTATTCAAGCTGGTAAGCTGGCTCCTAGGCCTCCCATGCCCTTGTATCCAAACTTAGAAAATCCAAGCACTAGTCAAGCACCCACTTTGGCTCCTATTCCCACTCCTAGAAATCAAAGTTCAAATGAAACTTCTACTTCATCCTCTAGTGCTTCAAATGAATGTTATCCAAAATTCACCCCTGGGTAATTTTGATAACATGCATTAAATTCTTCGGTCCCGAGCAAGATAGATTGATTCAAGACAAAAATCATGTTTTGGGGTCCCCTCATCTTTTTCTAACTCTCTGTCCAAGGAGAAAAGAGTAAGTTCTAAAAAGGGTGAAAAAGTTATAAAAAACAAGCTTGGGGCAGGAAAAAATCATGAAAATCGGCTAAGTCCTAGTCCTCGCAGCAGTTGGGACAGTTGGGACGTCGGGGCGCGAATCGGCCGAAAGGCCGCCAGTGGTCTTCACAAAGCAAAGGGACATCTGGGCCATGGGGACGCACACGGGACGCGAAAGGGAGAAGCCGGTGAAGGTAAAAACAAAATTGACTAACTGCTGTGTAGAATAGGCTGGGACATCTGGGCCGTGAGGATGCGAAGGACGCGAACCGCCCGGATCGGCCGGCACAGGGAACTTTCATTCGGGACAGTTGGGACAAAGGGACACGTGGGACATGGAAAGCTGGAAGAGCCGAGAGCCAATGAAAGCATGCCATGTGTCTTCACCTCAAAGAGGGACAGGGAAGCCCGAATTGGGTGGATCGGAGGAATTTGTCCCAGATGGTTTGGGACACCCGGGCCAAAAATATGCGAGGGACGTGAAAATCCAGCAGGCCCGCGGATGAATCAAAACAGGACATGTGTCCTAAGGGCTGGGGAGTTCACGGCGTGGGAGTGAAATAGAATTTTGGCTAAGTGTTCGATGCAAGTTTTAAAGGGAGCGAGTTGGAGCATTGGCCCGAGCCAATAAAAAGAGGACGCGTGTCCAATGGAGCAGGGAAGTGCGGAGCTCGGGGGAACTTTGAAGTTTTTTGCAAAATTTCTTCAGCCCAAAAAAAAAATAAGCAAAGGTCTTCCCACGCCCCTGTCAACCAACCAAAGCGTGTCATGTGTCCAAGTGGTGGGGCGTGGGGAAAAAATGGAAAATTTTGAAAAGAGTTAAAAAGGTCGAAATTTAAAGGGAAAGCTGCGGAAAGGTGGAGGAGAGAGAATTGCTCGTGAACCAATTACGACATGTGGCATCCGGTGGAGTGCGGAAATTTTTGAAATTTTTTCCAAAATGCAAAAAGGTCAAAATTTAAAAATTTTGCCCGATATCCATTTTTGGGCCATTTTGCCCTAGAATTTCGAGACCTTCATATGTTTTGATCGGAGCTCGGATTTGCATGTTCTTCATATCATTGGAAAGCTTATTAAATTATCTATAGGATTTCATGGTCAATTTTGAATTTTGGTTCAGTTTCAAGAGAAAAAATTCAGAAATGGCTCTGGTACGTGTCCATGGCCAGAAATGACATTTCAGCGACTAAATTTAATGCAGAATGGGTCGTACTCTCCTCTAAGCAAGTGATTTTTTCAAGAATCAGACCTCTTCAAAGATTGTAACAGCTTTTCTACCTCTCGAGGTTGTAATGCGAGTGGTTTTGACCTTGGAAATGATAATGCAAGCTTTGTGAATGGGTTTGATCCTTGTTTGTATTATTTGCTTCATTTCAGATCCTAAATTATATTTTATCACCCTGTGTATATTTTATGTTGCAATCTTTGGTTTGTGTCTATTTGCATGAAAAAATATTCACCACTCCTTTAGTGCATCACCATCTTTAGTTAGTTTCAATTTTACACTTCTATCCTGTCTCCTTGCAATTTAGAGTAGGATTAGGATCTGAACCTCTGTAGTTGTGCAAGCATTAGATCTAATCAGAGGAGTTTGAGGAACCAGCCTCTAATCTAGAGATTCCTCTCTCAGTTTCACAAGTCCCACACTTGGAGAGAGGTTTCCATGTTGTGCAATCACATTGGATGCTAGAGTGGTCAAACTAGAAATCTGATCAACATCCGTGGGTCTTTGTGATTTTACGCTAATAGTTTTGGCACGCCCGGTGGGACCTAGAGGTCTCATTTTTATTTGCAACAAAGTTGATGTGCATCTTCTGCAATTTTCTTGCTTGAAAAGAGCTATTATTTGCATATCTAGTGACTCCAAGGGGAAGAATCAACTGGTTTCAGTAGTGCAGGCCTGAAAATTCATGAGAAGAATCACCACAAGGTCAAGAGTTGGAGAAGAAGAAGTGCTGTTTGAATACTTGCAATTATCTCCAAGAAGAAGGTAAAGAGGAAGAAGGACTCAAAGGTCTCCATCTCCACCAAACAAAACTCTCTCAACTCCTCCCCAGTAGGCCTTTCATTTGAAAATTTGGGTTTTAAGACTAATTAGAATGGCACAAAACAACCCCTATGTCAACATCACAGCAACATGCCCATTTGCCCTCAATGCACAACATCTAATTCCTATTGCAGCCTTAAAGAACATTCCGTACTTCACTTTGGAGAAAATTAGACTACTCCAGGTGATCATGTTAAAGATATTGCTAACCTTTGTGCAATTCATGAAATCAATGAGATGCAAGTGGTCATCGTCAAGAGTTCTTTGGCGTCTTCATTCAAGGGAAAGCATTGAAATGGTTTAGGAGCCTTGGAGTGGTTCTATCACAAATTGGAATCAGCTATGTATAGCTTTTCATGAGCAATTTGGAGAAAAGGGAGACAACTTGTCTCTTTTGAGCGATTGAAAACCATCAAGAGAGCTCCCAATGAGCGGTGACCGATTTCAACTTTAGATTTCAAAAGACTTGGGAGAGAATTCCGGTGCGATCAGCCTGCCAACAAAGAAGATGCTTTTCTCTACTATCTCAAAGCTCTAAATTCTGATATTTCTATGTTAATTCAGTCCATGGGAGGCATAACTATCCCTATGGCTTATAGCATTGCCATTAGGGCTGAAAATTATTTAATCCAAAGTGGTAAACTTGCCCCTAGACCTCCCATGCCATTGTTTCCAAGTTTAGAGAGCCCAAATGCCAATCAAGCACCTAATTTGGCTCCCTCTCCCACTCCTAGAAATCGAGTTCAAACGAAGCTTCCACTTCATCTCCAAGTGCCCCAAATGAGCTTGAGAAGTCATGAAGCAATTGCAAAACCTAGGCAATGAGTGGTTACTCTAAAAGGCAACGAGGCCCAAGGTTTTAGACCTTCTTATCAACCCCAAGTTTAGCTTAACAGGCAGCCATACCAACCACAAAGGCCACCTAATCCAGGTTGCAAATATAAATCAAACAAGGCCTCCCGCCAATAGACCATTTCAGCCCTATAATCCAAATGCCATATCTGCCTCTAAGGCACTAGTACCAACACAAAACAACATTGCCCAGGAGTATGATTGGTGTTTTCCATGCAATGAGCCTCATAACCAATCCATGTGCTTTAATGGTGCTTTGAATCAAGCATTAATGGTGACAAATACTTGGTGTGGAGGGTGAGGGCGAATGGGGAAACAACCAACAACAAAAACATTCCAACAAAGCAATCAGCCCCAAATGACACCACATTGGTAAATTGGCGGGCGGAGAGGATTTTTGTGGCATGAACCAGGAAGTTTCTCAAGGTGTTGCAGCCAACACAAGGTCAAAAAGAAGGAATTTGGGTGAAGAACAACCATTAACCCCAACCAATCCACAACCTTCCATGGCTCCACAAATGATTGGCAAGCAAAATCCAATTTCAAATGCACAAGGGCAGCCAAGAATAGCCCCTAGGCCAACTCAAATACTAGTTGTTGCTACCCACATACAAGGAGTGAATGTGCAAACCAAGGGACAGTTTAGAGACAATTCATCCCCATTCAACATCATTGATCGGATGAAGAAGACTAATGTTAATATATCAATGTGGGAATCCCTATTCATCCCAGGCCAAAGAGATCTAGTACAAGCTGCCATGAAGGATTTGGTCCACTTTAAATCAACGAGATCCAAAGGAAAGAGAAGGTACTTACAAATGCTTTTGCACAACCCGAGGGAAATCATGGAAGACAGTGAAGGTAAAATGTTGAAGACCCCTCCTTTCTATGTTTCATTGATCATTGGAAATCAATTAGTGCACAATTGCATGATAGACTCCGGGGCAAGTAGCTCAGTAATGCCTAAACAGATAGCTGATCAGCTAGGGCTCCAGTATGAAACAATATCCAAAGGGGTAGTACAGCTAGATGGGATAGTAGTAGCAACAGTTGGAGTGATTAGAAACTTGAGTCTTACCTTGCATGCATGTCCAAATGTTGTTGTTTTACAAGATGTATCAGTCATAGACCTTCCACCACTCTTTTCCCTTTGCTTGTCAAGGGACTTCACAACCAAGATTGGAGGATATTTGTCTGCTAATTGGTCACACATGCTGTTCAGAACAAGGTATGGCACCAAAGCCACAATTAGGTCGGAACCTATTGCAAACTTCCATATTGAGCCTTACACTCCAAGTCAGATTAATGCCAATTTCTCAGCATTTGATCAAGAAGATCACCCAAGCACTGATGAAGCTGACACCAAGGTTGGAAGCATCCCGGATCTAACTCTTGATGAATGGGAAAAAAAGGTACATGTATTTGATCCTTATCAAGAAGTGGAAGAATCGAGCTAGGGTCTATTTCATACACGAAGAAAATCAGCCTATTCCTAGCATCACCAAGCCAAACCACAAGGATGACAACGAGGTATGGCAGCTGTTTTTTGATGGATCAAGGAGTAGACAAGGTGCAAGAGGTGGAGCCATGCTTGTTTCACCTCAAGGAGTAAAGTACTATTTAGCTTTTAGATTTCAGTTTGCATGCTCCAATAACACTGCTGAATATGAAGCCTTAGTGCAAGGGATGCATTGGGCAATAAAGAAGAAAATAAAGAACTTGCAAGTATTTGGTGATAGTGAATTGATTGTAAATCAGGTCAAGGGACAACATGCTACCAAGAATGATCTACTCAAGTGCTACAAGAACAGGGTGTGGGACCTCATGGAAGATTTTGAGGGTTTTGACATCAAATCCATTCCTAGGAAAGAGAATCAAGCTCTTGACAAAGCTTACGGTAGTAGGGGCAGCCTTTGACATTATGGAAAGCATTCAACAAGACAAGGTATAGCCAAACATCCACGTGATTGTGAGGCCTTCAGTGCTAGATAACAATGTTAGTTGGAAAGTGTTTGAGAATGACCAGCAAATCATCCATTTCTTGCAAGAAGAAGCTGAGTTCTCAGCTAAGAATCAAGAAAAATTGGAACAACAGTATGGTGACCAAGTGGTACAACTGAGAACTAACAAGCTGCCCAAGGGACTTATCACTTTGGAGTCCATTTTTAACCCCAATGATCAGTTTAGAAAGGAGAAAGCAAACATTTAGGTCAAGAGAGAGGATTCAGTATCCATCTTGGTAGAAGAGAACAAACCATTGCAAATTGGAAGGATGACAACTGAACAAGAAAGGTATGAGTTCATACAACTATGTCAAGAGTTCCCTGATGTGTTTGCTTGGAGCTATGAAGACTTGAAAGGTTTCAATCCCAACTTAGCTTAGCATACCATCGAATTGGATCCAAATACTAAGCCTGTTAGGCAGAAACAAAGACTAGTCAATCCTCACATGGAGCCTCTCATGAGGAAAGAATTGGACAAGCTGATTAGGTCAAGGATCATATTCCCAATCAAGCATTCTAGTTAGGTTGCCAACTTAGTTCTAGTCAGAAAGAAGAATGGAGAGATCGGGTGTGTGTTGACTTCAGAGACTTGAATAGAGCCTCTCTCGAGGACCATTACCCACTCCCTTCCATGAAGCAAATCTTGCAAGTGGTGGCTAGCTCCGAGAGGTTTTCACTACTTGATGGCTACTCTAGGCTACAATTAGATTATGGTGAAGGAAGAGGACCATTCAAGACAGCCTTCACAACCAAATGGGGAACTTTTGCATACGGGAAAATTCCATTTGGGTTGTCCAACACTTGGTGCTACCTTCCAAAGGGCAATGGACATGGCATTCAAAGGTTTGATTAACAACATGGTGTTGATTTACCTTGATGATATCACTATTTTTTCCAAAAATGTAGTAGACCACCTCTCTCATTTGAGACAAGTCTTCACGAGGTGCAGGAGATTTGGAGTGTCTTTGAATCCTAAGAAGTGTATCTTTCTTGCACATGAAGGAAAGCTCCTTGGCCATATTATCTCCAAGGAAGGATTAGCAATTGATCCAGAGAGGGTTGAAGCCATAAGAGCACTACCATTGCCAAGCCACAAGAAAGCCCTTCAGAGTTTCTTGGGAAGGATAAACTTTGTTCAGAGGTTTGTCCCAGATTTTGCAGCCCTTATCAAGCCCATCACCAAAATGTTAAAGAAGAGCATGGCTTTCAAGTGGACAGCAGAAGGCAAGGAGAGTTTTGAAGCAATCAAAGAAGCCATCTCCCAAGTGCCAACACTCATCAACCCAGACTTCTCCAAGGATTTCATCCTCTATGCATTTGGAGGTAATGACATTATTTCTGGCATTTTGGTATAGCAAAACAAGGATAATGATGAGCAGCCAATTACCTTCTTCACCAGATCCTAGATGACTATGAGGTGAGGTACTCTTTTATTGAGAAGCATGTACTTGTAAAGAATCAGAAGCTTGAAGAAATTCAAGCATTTAGTCTCAAACAACAAGGTCCAGTTGCTGGTCTCGCATGCTGGGGTCAAGGACTTCCTCCTCAACAAGGATTTGAATGAGAAAAGGGCAGGTTGGTTCACCCTTGTCATGGAGTATGATGTTGAGATCAAGATCACCAAGCTGGTAAGAGGGAAAGGATTGTGTGAGCAGCTGGTTTTGGGGAAGCAAAAAGAAGTATGCAATGAAGAAGAGGCTGTTTTGACAGTCCAGGATAGCCATGAGCCAAGTGGCAATCAAGAAGAAGACAATGCTGCCCCCACTCCTTGCTGGACCCAAGATATAATGCACTTCCTAGGCACAGGCCTATGCCCTCTAGAGATGAACAAGACCCAAAGGAGACACTTCAGATTGCAGGCTGTCCCGTATGCCATTGTTGATGGAGTTTTGTTCAAGAAAGATGTGAATGGAGTGCTGCTGAGATGCATTAGCACAAATCAGATTCAAAGGGTGTTGGAAGAGTTTCATGGTGGACCAGCTGGTGGTCATTTTGCACCAAGAGTGACAGCTCTAAAAATCATGAAGGCTGGTTATTATTGGCCTAAAATCTTCAGTGATTGCTATGCATGGATCAAGAGGTGTAAGAATTGTGCATTCTTCATAGGAAAAGAGAGACTTGCTACCCTTCCATTACATCCAATCTCAGTTGACCAGCCATTCATGCAATGGGGTTTGGACTTCATTGGAGTCATTAATCCCAATTCAAGCCAAGGGCACAAATGAATTTTGTGACCACGGACTACTTCACCAGATGGATGAAGCCGTAGCACTCAAAGAGGCAAATGAGTCTAGCATCTTAGACCTTTATGAGGGGATAACAACTAGATTTGGTGTACCTGCTACAATAATCTCATGATAATGCATTGGCATTCATTGGATCTAAGGTGACTGAGTGGGCTATCAAGAACGGTATCTACCTAAGCACTTCATCAAACTATTACCCTCAAGCTAATGGCGGACCGAGTCTACAAACAAGAACTTGTTGAGGATCATTAGGAGGAATCTTGACGAGAATCAAAGGTCTTGGCATACCAAACTGAAATCAGCCTTATGGGCTGATAGGATAACTCCCAAAAGATCCACAGGTAACTCTTCATTCAAACTTGTCTATGGAAGAGAGACAATCTTGCCCATGTCACTTGAGTTGCCAACATTGGAACTCATGAAGCATTTGGAGTTGTTAGAGTTTGAGCCCATGGAGGTGAGGTATGCGAGTTAATGGAGCTGCAAGAGATCAGAAATCGGGCATCCTAAGCAATGGAAAAGGATCAAGCTTCGATCAAAAAAACCTTTGATAGGAAGGCCAAGGATAGACCTTTTCAGGTTGGAGATCTAGTGTTGAAATGGGATGTGGATAGAGAAAAACTAGGAAGGCATTCAAAATTTGATGCCATTTGGAGTGGCCCATACATGGTCACGAAGTGCAAGGACAACAATGCTTTCAATTGGCCCCATTAGATGGTGAAGAAGCTGCAGATTCCAGTAAATGAAATCTATCTCAAGCATTGCTTCTAGAGGGAAATTTATCACCTTGTAAATATTAGATTAGATTTTCATTCCTCCAAGTGCTTGTGCACATTGTTTTGTTGTAGGTTAGTTTTGTTTTCCCTAAGTGCTTTGGCACAGCTTGCTGTCCATGGAGATGTTTTGCAGTCCTTGCTTCCATCAGGTGATATTCCATCTTCCTCCTTACACATTCTAAGTCAGTTGGGGTTCTAAACAGAATATTTGATGACTCCATGCCCAATGGACTGCTTCAGGAAACTGGTATCTTCTACCTAGCAGGCAGGTTACCCCGCTGAGTCACCAAATTTGTTATCCAAAATTCACCCCCCAGGGTAATTTTGATAACATGCATTAAATTCTTCGGTCCCGAGCAAGATAGATTGATTCAAGGCAAAAAATCATGTTTCTGGGGTTCCCTCAGCTTTTTTCTAACTCTCCTATCCAAGGAGAAAAGAGCAAGTTCTAAAAAGGGTGAAAAAGTTGCAAAAAAAAAGCTTGGGGTAGGAAAAAATCATGAAAATCGGCTAAGTCCTAGTCCTCGCAACAGTTGGGATAGTTGGGACATTAGGGCGCAAATCAGCCGAAAGACCGCTAGGTGGTCCACGTAGCAAAGGGACATCCGGGCCATGGGGATGCGCAGGACGCGAAAGGGTGAACCGGCTGAAGGTAAAAACAAAATTGACTAAGCTGCTTTGTGCGCGAGCATGTGCCAGGACATCGGGCCGTGAGGGCCTTGAAAGGACGTGAACTACCTGGATCGGGTGGCACAGGAAATTTCATTCGGGACAGTTGGGACAAAGGGATGTGTGGGACATGGAAAGCTGGAAGAGCCGAGAGCCAATGAAAGCATGCCACGTGTCTTCACCTCAAAGAGGGACAGGGAAGCCCGAATCGGGCGGATCGGAGGAATTTTTCCCAGATGGTTTGGGACACCTGGGCCGAAAATACGCGAGGATGTGAAAATCCAGTAGGCCCGCGGATGACTCAGAATAGGACACGTGTCCTAAGTGCCAGGGAGTTCACGGCGTGTGGAGCGAAACATAATTTTGGCTAAGTGTTTGATGCAAGTTTTAAAGGGAGCGAGTTGGAGCATTGGCCCGAGCCAATAAAAAGAGGACGTGTGTCCAATGGAGCAGGGAAGTGCAGAGCTCGGGGGAACTTTGAAGTTTTTTGCAAAATTTCTTCGGCCAAAAACTAAAAAGCAAAGGTCTTCCCCGCGCCCCTGTCAACCAACCAAAGCGTGCCACGTGTCCCAGTGGCGGGCGCGGGGAAAAAATGGAAAATTTTCCAAAGAGTTAAAAAGGTCAAAATTTCAAGGGAAAGCCTACGGAAAGGTGGAGGAGAGAGAATTGCTCAGTGAACCGATTACTAACACGTGGCAACTAACCGGCGGAGCACGGAAATTTTTTGAAATTTTTTCCAAATTGCAAAAAAGGTCAAAATTTAAAATTTTTGCCCGATATCCATTTTTGGGCCGTTTTTCCCTAAAACTTCAGACCTTCATATCTTTTGATCCAGAGCTTGGATTTGCACGTTCTTCATATCATTGGAAAGCTTATGAAATTCTCTATAGGATTTCATGGTCAATTTTGAATTTTGGTTTAGTTTCAAGAGAGAAAATTCAGAAATGGCTCTGGTACGTGTCCATGGCCAGAAATGACATTTCAGCGACTAAATTTAATGCAGAATGGGTCGCACTCTCCTCCAATTTGGTCAAAAATGACAGGGTATGGGTTTGTAAGGTCCTCCATGCTGATTTAATGCATTTTTAGTCAATGAGGAATGGGCTCCCATGTTTTGTACATTTTCTCTCTCTTGGGCTTGACCCATGCAATGTAAAAGCTAGATTTGGCTCATTTTTTTAAAAGGGGGAACACTTTTGGCATAGCAAACTTCTTATTTCACCTCCAGCAAGTGATTGTTGCAAGAATCATACCTATTCAAAGATTGTAACATATTTTCTACCTCTCTGAGGTTGTAATGCAGTGGTTTTGACATTGGAAATGATAATGCAAACTTTGTGAATGGGTTTCAGTCCTTTGTTTGTATTATTTGCTTCATTTCAGATCCTAAATTATATCTTATCAGCCTATGTATGTTTTATGTTGCAATCTTTGGTTTGTGTCTATTTGCATGACAAAAATATTCACCACTCCTTTTGGTGCATCACCATCTTTAGTTAGTTTCAATTTTTGCACTTCTATCCCTGTCTCCTTGCAATTTAGAGTAGGATTAGGATCTGAACCTCTGTAGTTGTGCAAGCATTAGATCTAATCAGAGGAGTTTGAGGAACTAGCCTCTAATCTGGAGATTCCTCTCTCAGTTTCACAAGTCCCACACTTGGAGAGAGGTTTCCATGTTGTGTAATCACACTGGATGCTAGAGTGGTCAAACTAGAAATCTGATCAACATCCAGGGGTGTTGTGATTTTGCGCTAACATGAACTCCAGGAGGTTATGAAACAATTGCAGAACCTTGGAAATGAGCTGGTGACTATCAAAAGACAGCAAGCTCAAAGTGCTAGACCGTATCAGCCTCAAGCGTAGTACCAGGCTAGGCCCCCATACCAACAAAATAGGTCACTAGCTTAGGCTGCAAATCAAAATCAAAGCCAAGTAAGGCCTCCCGCTAATAGACCATTTCAGCCCTATAACCCCAATGTTGCATCTGCTTCTAAAGCATTAGTGCCAGTCTAAAACAACATAGCTCAACAGTATGATTGGTGTTTCCCATGCAATGAACCTGTAGACACCAAATTTGTGTCTTACGACCCCAGGGACCTCGCATCTCATTTCGCAACCTAACCTCATCACCTAAACCTTACACAATTATTTATTAATTACCTTGTAATTGATAAATCCACATCACCTTACCTGCCACCTCATTTGGCCACCTCATCATGACCTAGTCCTAACCCTAAACTAACCTAATTAAGACCTATAACTTGGTCCACATCCACACCCATGACTAATGACCCCTTTCTCGCACCCAAAACCGACCTTCTAGTTACTTGACCAAGCCCTCAACTAATCTCTCAGGAGAAAAGGAGGGAAGTTTGCTATTTTAATGAAAATAGCCCACTTTGACCTGACCGATACCGGTTCCTACTCGACCGCCGTCGGTTACGTAACCGCCATCGGTTCCCTGTAAATGGGCTCCCCTAACCAAAAACAAAGGTGGAAGGATTTTTGGATCAATCAGGATCATCAGAAGTGATCAAGAGAATCCGGATCTTTACTTGGCCGAGCAGAGACAAGTGAAGAGACAAGTAGAGTTTGCAGTGAAGGAGATCAAGCCCAAGACTGCAACTGAATAGCCAGAGCCCTGTGACACTCATCTGATCATTGGGAGGGAGACATCTCATCTTCTGGGTATCAGGCCATCCTACCTGAGTTCTGCCTTTGTCATCACAGTTCTTGGACCTGCATCTTCATCAATAACTAGTAAGTTATATCTTGCATGTCCTCTTTAGTAACATTTCTTAGACTTTTGAATCACAGTCCTCATAAAATCTATTCCTAGATCTACTACCCAGCAACACATTATACCTAACTATCATCCACTTACCTCTCATCACCCCATTACCTAATCCTGCTCATATACCAGCCTTACAAACAACACAACTATCCTACAACCGACCCTCACCAAAAGTCCCAAAAACAAAGACCCTACCGATATCGGTTGACAGTAACCGGTATCGGTTATTGTGACTCAAAACCAGAAACCAGCCTTTTCCCCTACCTGTTTCAATGAAGCAATTAAATTGATATTTTATAGTCTTTGGTGTTGATTCATATTAGCAGGGGAATTGACCACCTTCAAAAAGAAGTTTTATATTTCACGGGCCCAAGGTAGTTCCCTCATTTATTGTCTAATCAGAATCTTGTGGTCTTGTGTTCTTATTTGCAGGTAGTCCTTCCAAGACAAAAAGGAGTTCTTCGCAATCAACCTGATCTCTCTCTACGGTATGCGCACACCATCTCGACATTCAATAGGTATTCCTCCTAGCCCTAACCCTTATCTGTTTCTAAAAGGAATGAAAGGATAGAAGCAACTCTATTCCCAAAGAGCCAAAACATTCCGAGCGAAACATTTTGAGTACGCCCATCAAGCCAAAGAGAAGTCATTCCTTTACCTATAAAGGAGTTAACTGCCCAGAGTTCTCTTCTCATAGATGAGTCTTCTTACACCACATCCCTCCAAGACTACGAACGGATGTTATCTAACCTATCTATTTCCCAAACGTCTCCCTCTACCACTCTTGCTGCACAAGAGGAAGGCTCGCCACTCCTTTTGTCATCCTTAGACGAGAAACCCCTTGCACCGACATCACCACATTCTTTAAACATGACGGATCCTCTCAAACACACCCTCCTACCTATTAGTCCTTCATCACCTAAATCTTTTCAGCAACCGGTTGACCTCTTAACGCCTATCGATACAGTGCCTCATCTACCCCCACAGTGGACCGGAATCACAACCCACCTTTCTTCCATACAAAAGTTCCTATTCACACGTGAGGACTGTCATTCCCAGAAGATAGACAGGTCCTATGGGAACGTTTGAGTATGCCATATTCTACTCAAATGCAAATGACCGATCCTGATGCCTCTACCATATACCCGAAATGTTTACAGAAGCTTAAAATGCTGATGTCCTCATCTTCACCCCCCTCATCTCTACCAAATACCTCATCCACTTCTATTAACCTAACCAAATCTTCCCCTATGCTTGGGACCTCACCCATACCTAGTCTAACACACCCACCTAAGCGGCTTGATTTATCTAAAAATAAAGCCGTCCATCCCATTAGGAGATAGACTCAATCTCCTCAATCTATGCCGTTAACACAACTAAAACCCTCGTCGTCACACCTACCTTCCATATTGGGACCCCATCCCTCTACCTTACATCAATATATCATACCTCCTGCGTTTTCTTTAAAGTGACCTACGCCTTCTGCACCCATACAGAAATCCAAGGGTATAGCAACACCGTCACCCCGCGTATCCTGTCCACCTATCAACCATAAACAAATTCCATCATCAAAAGATTTGTTTTCTATCACTCCTATATCTCCGTGGTTGTTTTCTGATACCACATCATCTGTGGCCTCATCATCCAACCAGCTAAACATAGCTTCTACGTCAAAGAAACCACGGTTAGTTAAAACCCATTATCAAAACTCCTTGGCTAAACCACCCCCCATACAAACCAACCACACCACGTCATCACCAGAATCGACCCAGTCAATAGCCTCATTTTCCTCTGACTTTGACCCACTCAAAGGGTCTTACGCCAAAATCCTTGCTATGTTGGTAGAGAATGCGACCATTTCCCTACCCCCACTTAGACCTTATGATCCATCTAAACCTCGACCTATAGGTTACGATGAGTCTAAAATCTGCGCTTACCACCACACACCAGGACATGACGTAGAGGGATGTAAAGTATTGAAAGCCATACTTCATTCGTCACCTCTCTCAGATAGAAAAGTTAAGAAAGACAACTTACGAAGAGAGAGACCTTTAGCTTCAATTCCCTCTCCTATACCACCTGTCCCCACCTCACCAAGATCTATCATTATTACAGCCCCACCTCTTGAAAACCATGACCTATCCCTACCATCTTCCTCCTCTCGTATTCACGAGATCAATATGATTAGTGTTGCTACTCGAGGGCAGAAAAACAATGGGAAAGTGAAAGAAAACACACCTGCGGCATCTCTTTCTCCATCCAACATCCCGATTGCACCACCACCTAAAGTGGTTATTCGCAGACCCACCTATCCCATCTCTAATGGCATTGCCCACCGAACTATGATCAAACAGCTTCACCAATCACCTGTAAAAATGACACTGTATGATCTCATTCAGACTTCTGAATCTCATCGACAAGCTCTCGTTGAAATCCTTCAAGGGATAGAAGTTTTACCTAATGAAACCTTGCCCATTACCTCTATTCTAACACCCAATCACGTTGCTTCGCTCACCAAACAATCTATCTCCCCAACCACTTCTGTCTCTGTGTGCAAGCCGCATTTCTTTGTCGAGTTTCTCCGAAGATGAAATTATTAACCGGTGCAAAGATCCCGACCCTACTCTTTTCCTCTCGGCGTACATTCGGGATATTCGGTGCACGTCGTGTTATGATTGATGGGGGCACTAGCCTAAACATCATCTCTTCAAAAGCCTTCCAACAAATGAATATCCCTTATAGTTGCATGTGTGCCAACCCCATCATGTTGTGATCATTCAATGATGCTATTACTTCTACTTTAGGCACCGTGATCCTTAACATTCGTGTAGGACCATGTACTTTACCCGAACTCTTCTATGTCCTTGAGGGAGAGTTCCAATACAATATGTTGTTAGGCCACCCTTGGATCCGGGCTATGGGATGCGTTCCCTCCACCTTACATAGATGCATAACATTTGAGTACGAGGGGAAGTCCTACACCATAAAAGCTAATCCTCCCCCTTCAAAACTTGCAATATGTTGTATCGCCCTAATGATGTGCTCGTACCAGTCAAGACACCCATTCATCCAACCCAGCCATCTACTTCCGACGCACATACACCTTCAACCAATGAAACCGTCGTTACAAATATTACTTCCTTTCCCGCAGATAACATCCCAACCTCCGACCCCTTAGTAGATGTTTTTCAATGCCTTATGCTGGGGGAGTATCACCTATATAACGTTAGTTCTTTCCATACCCCGCAGGAGTACGGACAGGTACATGCACATCCTACCTATGACCATCGTGTGGGGGAAGTAATCCCCTATGGACCACCTCATTGCCGCACTAACCTAACATATGGGGGTGTCGATGCATCTTCTGTAACCCCTGAACCTCCTCTTGGCGTGGTTCCCTTCCAATCCAATTTTCAATACCTGACAAATCATCATTTCACCCTTACCTTCTTGACTCACTGTGCTTGGAAAGGCTTTGGTTTTGGTCTTTATGAACAAGGCCGACATACAATCATTCCTATAACTACTCGCAAACACAATGATCGTAGTGGTCTCGGATTTCGGGAACACTTACACCAAAGGAACCTCATGTCAGTTGTCTTCTGGAAGATGACAACGTCACCCCTACCAAACCATCATCACCCATTTTGCCTTCGTCACCCACAGAGTCGATAGATCCTGAATCTATCCCTCCTAACTTTTTTTCCATAAATGCTATCTTCCTAGGTCCTCTCACTTATCAACACGATAATGAGGACCCCTCTTCTATTCCCCTTCTGTATCCAGATATGATTGAAGAGGACTCACCTTCAATTAACGTTGTTGAGTGCCAGGATGATGACTCCATCCTCACTTACCTTGGTGCGGATGACTCTTATATTCAACGCGCCTTACCATCTGAAACTCAAACCATGCTGAACGAGTCTACTATAGAAATCAACATCCACACAGAGGAAGATCCTCACATTGTGAAGATCGGACAATCCCTTAACGCATCAGAACAAGCCGCCTTTACTACCTTTCTCCATCTCCGCAACCAAGCTTTCGCTTGGTCCTACGCTGACATGCCAGGAATTGATCCTACCATTGCCGTCCATAACATCACCCTAAACCCCGATTCCAAACCAGTCAAACAAAAACTGCGAAAAATGCATCCACGCATTGCCCTCTTGGTCAAAGAAGAGCTTCAACGACTTCTTTCTGTTTCCTTCATCTTGCCTATTGACTATCCTCAATGGATTTCTAACATCGTACCTGTCACTAAAGTGACGGGGGGACTTCGGATATGCATGGATTTCGAGACCTTAACCTCACTTGCCCCAAGGATGACTTCCCCCTCCCAAGTATTGATCAACTTGTTGATCTCACTGCAGGCCATGAAATGCTTTCTCTCATGGATGGTTTTTCAGGATACAATCAAATTTTGGTAACCCTGCCGATCAACATAAAAGCGCCTTCATAACTCCTTGGGAACCTTCATATTGTGTCATGCCATTTGGCCTTAAGAATGCTGGTGCGACCTATCAGCGGGCTATGACTTACATTTTTCATGACATTATGCACACTATCCTTGAAGATTATGTCGATGATCTTCTTGGCAAATCTAAACATCGCAGTGAACATCTCGATGTTTTAACCATTATTTTCGATCACCTGTTGCAATATTCAGTCCGGCTTCAACCAAAGAAATGTGTCTTTGGTGTTCTTTCAGGAAAAATTCTTGGCTTTATCATCTCTTTGCGTGGCATTGAGGTCGATCCATCTAAATTCAAAGCTATCCTAGAAATGCCCCCACCCAAAAACCTCAAACAATTGCGTAGTTTGCAGGGTAAACTTCAATCCATCCGGCGTTTCATCTCCCAACTCTCGGATCGATGTCAACCTTTTCATCACCTTCTTAAAAAGGACATTGACTTTCAATGGAGCGAAGAGTGCCATCAAGCCTTTGAAGCTCTCAAAGCTTATCTCTTGCAGCCACCCGTGCTTATCCCACCTCAAGACGACCACCCTTTCTACCTTTACCTTTCGCCACTGACCACGCCGTAGGGGCCATGCTTGCACATCGTGACTCTGAGAATCGAGAACAAGCCGTTTATTATATAAGTCGCACTTTGGTGGACTATGAGACTAGGTATACACATGTAGAAAAGTTGTGCCTAGCCCTATCATTCGTGGCCACCAAACTCCGACACTACCTTCTGAATCACAAAACTTTCGTCATCACCAACACGGACCCCATCCATTATATGTATGCCAAACCCCATCTAAACCAACGCATCGCCCGATGGCTCATGCTCCTTGCCGACCTCGACCTTGAGTTTGTCCACCAGAAATCAATCAAAGGACAAACCATCGTAGACCAACTTGCAGAAGCCCCTTTACCTGGGGAACAATTTACCAATTTTACATTCCCCGATGAACTCATCGCCACTCTTTCACTCAAAGAGGAATCGTATCCAATGACCCTCTTCTTCGATGGATCCAAATGCCAACGCGGCGGAGGAGCCGGCATTGTTCTCATTCCTCTCGATGCTGAGCCTATGCCTCTCTCATTCCGACTCAATTTCCCCTGCACTAATAATACAGTGGAATACGAGGCCCTTGTTGCAGGTCTCCAAGTGTTGCGTTACACTTAGGTGTCAAATCTATCAATATTTTTGGTGACTCTCAATTGGTAGTCAATCAAGTTATGGGCATCTACCAATGTAAAAATGAGGAACTTCAAAAGTACAAACACTACGTGGATTCACTTCTAGCCTTCTTTACTCACTATTCTATCCAAACCATTCCCCGCTCCACTAACAAATTTGCAGATACTATGGCTTGCCTAGCCTCGCAAATTCCAGCTTCATCAACTGACTCTGACATTTTTGTCTTGGTCCAACAACTCTTTGCCCCATCTTACTCAGCCCCGGTTGTTTGTATGATCAATAATGTGTCTGCTAATTCTCAGGATACCTGGTATCACCAATTTCACGACTACCTTACAACCTCCATTCTCCCACCTGACCTTACTAGTACCGGAAAACGCGCTTTTCTTAAACGCGTTTCTCATTATGTCGTTATGGGGGGACTCCTTTATAAACGTGGCTTTGATGGCATCCTCCTTCGATGTCTCACAGGCGCGGAGGTCACCTATACCATCCAACAGGTCCATGACGGTCTTTGTGGTGGACATTTTAGCGGCCTTGCCATGGCCAAACGAATCCTTCGCCTAGGTTATTATTGGCCTACTCTTAATAACGATTGCTACGAATATGTTAAGTGTTGTGTTATGTGTCAACAACATGCCAACCTTCAACATACTCCAAGCCACCCGCTACAGGTCGCCCGAGATCTTTGGCCTTTCTCACAATGGGGTTTAGACCTTATTGGTGAGATTCATCCGTCCTCTTCGCAACGTCACCGATGGATAATCACAGCAACCGAATATTACACAAAATGGGTGGAGGCTATTCCGCTCATTTCAACTAAAAAAGAAAAAATTGTAGAGTTCATTAACCACCACATTATCTGTCGTTTTGGTGTTCCTCATCGCCTAATAACAGATAATGGAAAATCTTTCAAAAATAAGTTGTTGCAAGACCTTTGTGACAACTTTGGTATCAAACTTAGTTTCTCATCACCCTATTATCCACAAGCGAATGGACAAGCTGAATCTTCTAATAAAACCCTAACCAAAATCCTTATGAAAGTTGTCAATGAGTCCGGAAGAAATTGGCACGATCACATCCCCTTTGCCCTTTGGGCTTATCATACTAGCATTCATACCTCCACTAATGCCACACCTTTTTCTTTGGTATATGGTACCGAGGCTGTCTTGCCTCTCGAAATACAAATACCCTCCCTCAGAATATCTCTTCAGGATATTCTTACCAATGATGATTTCCACCAAGAGCGGTTAGCCCAATTGGAGCTTCTTGATGAGCGTCGTCTTACGGCTCTTGATCACCTTCAAATCTACCAGAAACGCATCAAACGTGCTTATGATAAGTGACTTCATGAGCGTACCTTTAAGGTTGGTGATCTTGTCCTCAAAGAGAATCAACATGTAACCAAACTAGAAAAGAGCAAACGTGGAAAATTTGCTCCCAATTGGATTGGGCCTTACATAATCACTCACACTTACGGATCAGGCACTTATCGTTTAGCTTCGCTTAACGGTAAACTTGAGCCTGAACCCCTTAATGCCTTGCATCTTCGACCATTCTACTGTTGAATTTAGTGTTATATCACTTCTTATCTACCTAACGCTCGTCCCTTGAGCTCATTTACCGCTACATACACTTTGTTTCCTACATCTCAAAATAAAATCAAGCTCACATAGTTTGATTCTCACCTCCCCTTAATGATGCCTTCCCTTTTTAGTCTAGTCCATGACTTCAAAGTATTAAAATAACACATTCTTATGGGATTTTCTTGAGTCAAACTTCTTACCAAACTAGATGCTTCACGCCAAAAGGACATCTAGCTATCTAAATTATATATAGACTGCTCCCTCGAAGGACAGCTATATGCCAAACTATTGCTGCTATTATATATAGACTGCTCCCCCGAAGGACAGCTATACACTAAAATCACAGCTGTTACTATAAATAGACTGTTCCCTTGAAGGACAGCTATACACAGTCAGCCTTTAGCCGAAGCTTCTCGCATTGATCAGCTTCGTGAAGACCTCAAGAATAATACAATTAATATCCCTTGTAGACTTCCCACATCGATCAGTCTATATTCAGTAAAGTAAAGCCACATTCAAAAGAACTTTTGAGTCATGGACTTGTCTATTTAGGGTAGGTTCTCTTTCGTCAGAACACTCACTTTGTACCAAGTTCTCCGTACCTCAGCTATACCATCCACCTCACCTCACCATTTGTTTAAACTCAAGGGACGTGACGTACAATCGATATATTGTGATCATACAACTCTTTTCACCTATTGACTTTCTGCATGCATGCACGTACGTAGGGATTCAAGCTGGTTCTACGTTATTATGTGGTTTGTTTAGCTCTTTTCACCTACGGAACACTCTTTCCTCTTTGCCTCGCATCTAGGATTATGTGTTGATCTTAATCAGGACATGGTTCCCTACCACTTGGGTAGGCTAACTTTCGCTTCCCTTATACCTACACCAACAACGTCCATCCCTTACCAACACCAACAACATTACCCTATCAATATCAATATTTTTACCAACCGACAAATTGCCTAACCACAATCACATTGCCTGAATTCACCTCTCCCTGGTCCTAAGGGAGAACTACATCGGTCTGAGGCCCCTCCTTGCTTTGTGCAATGGGCTATGTAGGCAGCACTTCGGAGACATGGGGTCTCCCAAGGTTAGCTCGACCATCCCCTACCATAACCTATCATGTGTAAATATTTTTGTGTATTTCTATTTAATCACATTCCTCTTTATCCTTTTTTCAAAACACCGAAAGTCAGAATGAAAACATTCTTATTATTATCATAACTCAAATCAACATACATATCCAGTTTTATTTAGATGTTAAACAAATACATCTTCTCTATCATCGACACGCAGGTCGGCATCCTTATTTATTCTTATACCTTGCTAACATTTACTTAGACCCTCACGCCTCATCCCGAACCAGGGGATGATCGTGATCGTCGACGCCTCTCGCCAGGCCTCTCTGTCCTCAAAGGTACCAATGGCTATCGCCAGGTACCACCCACTGATCTGCCAATCTCTCCTGTAACATATGAATACGCTCCCTCGCATGGAGGTATCTCGCCTCTAGTCCCTCTGCTCGTGACTCCGCAACCGCTAACAATCCTCTTGCCTCATTCACCTGCGTTCGGAGCTGATGAACTAATCTCTGCAGACGATCTCTCTCTGCTGTAATCCTAGCTATGTCAGGACGATCACGTACACCTCGCAGTTCTGTTACCCACCATAATCTATAGGCCTCTGTCATTCCTGCATCCATTACCCTGCGATCGGCTGCTATCTCCTCTGGCCCTTCTGGAGGTGTCGGCCGGGGAGGTGAGAATGCTGCCTCGGCGTCGATCCTCATATATGGTCTATAAGCCAGGGGTATATCCTGCACAAATCCAAATTGTCGCCGCACACGATCTAGAGGAATCCTCTCGTACTCACCCGGCCTATGCCCTGCGATCCACCTCAATCGCTCTACACCCCTCAACTCCTCAGCTATGTGCTCTGTCACCATATAGTTACCGTACGGCCTCCAACAGATATCCGCCATCGTCACCATCTCCCATACCTGCCTATAATACTCAATGTCACCCGTCACGGCCTGGGATCTTGCCTCTTGTTCTGTCTGGACCCATCGTCTGAATCCCAACCTCTGCACTCCGGTCTCCCCTGACTGGATGGGTCGGCCTATTGGTCACACACAAACAATGTGCTCATAGGCCCAACAATGTAATAAAAATGAACAATCCAGTGTCGTCCTGTGATTTCACCTACAAGCCCATAAACCCCTGTATAGCTCCGCCAAATATGTAGGTGCCCATGCAAAAGTCACGTTCCTTTCTATCATCTCCCAAATAACACACATCAATGCTTTTGGAAATCTTCCCCCATCCGCCCTCGGCAACGCGTAATACCCTACCGCTATCATTAATATCACTGCTAACCTTGTCTCCTCAGGGTGTGCTGCATACATTATACCATACGTGAATGTCAAACCTCGCTATGTCAAATCTCGTGCGTATGGACCAAATACTGCTGTTATCGCTCCCCGCGCCATGCTCGATATAGGTAATGTAATTGGGATATATGGAACACATCTTCCAATGTCACTGTCATCTCCCCTGTTGGCAGATAAAAGGTATTTCTTTCTGGATTCCATCTCTCAATCAACGCCTGCAACATAGCATGGTTACGAGCAATTCGTGAATAATAGCGGATTCCACTTAACCCCAAATGATTTATCAGTGTCCATTCAGCTGGTGTTACATCCGCTCGGATTCGTGACAACAGCGCTGGTACACTATCATTCATCCTCAGCCCTGCCTCTGCCTGCATACGTCCAAACAACAAACAACCATTCAATCCATCAAATCCCCAAAGGTTTTTCTCACACTCTGGAAATTCCTGCAGTAACCGGTATCGGTTATAAACAACCGGTAGCGGTTTTGTAACCGATACCGGTTATCCTCTAACCGCTATCGGTCACTGTCAATTATATACACCTTGCCTAAACACGCCACCTACGACAATAATTTGATCGTTTACCCCTCTCTGTACATACAAACATACCCGAAAACCCCTGATTACATACCCCATTACATTCACCCTATCCCGATTCATTGTCTATCACCTTTTTCTTTCTCATCTTTATCTACTTAACTCTCCCTTATCACATGCAAGAATCAAATTACTACCAAAACGTTTACCTCTTGGGCTGCAGCAGCTTGAGGTGGCACTTGTCTTCCCTCTCGTCCCTGCCTGCTGGATGCTTCTCCTCGTTCTGCCATGTTCACCACCCTTTTCAAATTTGCCTTTCTGCCTTCTGAATCTCAGATCACATTCACTTTCCCAGTCTCTTTTCTCCTTATCACTCAATTCTCTCATGCAATTACTTGTCTCAGGCGTCAAAAAGCGTCGCATTCACGTATTTAACTTCTTGCATGGCTCTTAAAATAAGAACTTCAGTTGCCACCCCCACTTTTCTATTTTTAGAAAAGCTCCTTTTCTGAAGATAACCGGTATCGGTTATCTAACCGACATCGGTCTATTTACCACCGACATCGGTTATCTAACCGATATCGGTCATATACCTACCTTTTTTAAACATAGTCCTTTTCTTTATTTTTTACCTAATTTTTTGTGGCGCCGTCCCTTTTTTCCTGCATAACAACACCGTTATCTATAAGCATACATTAAATCCACCTCTCATTACAATTTCATCAATATCATCTATCTACATTACAAAAACAAACAAGCCATCAACAAACGATATTGAAAACCATCAATTTATACACCATTTGGATCCAACTTAACAGCTACATACATTCAATTTCACAAAACCAAAACATACAACATTTCATAATATAACATGTCAACTAAACTCATCATTTATATATACATACATACATCCCATCAACAAAAGACATCAACATCATTAATATATAACACCATGTAAATCAAACTCATCATACATTAAATATCACACACCATTTTCAAAACACTTAACACATTTTTACGCACAACATGTGGGTCAACTCATCATATCTATATATATACAAAGTTTCAAATATACAATGTGCCCTGCATCGGGGCCTCTGTGATCTCATAATACAACAAAGCCGGCACGCAGGCCACAATAACTATCAATAATCTTGACTCGGCTCGCAGGCCGGTCTCTCATATCAAAAACATACTCGGCTCGTAGGCCGGTATCCACTGTACAACCCATACTCGGCTCGCAGGCCGGTATATACAATAAATGAATGAATAAATGAATACATAATATCTAGGCACGCAGGCCTCTATAAACATAGCCGGTTCGCAGACCGGTGCCCATATCCAATAACCAATACAAAACTATGCGGGGATGCCTCGGCTCTCTCTCCCGCCTCTACTCGTCTCGCCGGTGGTCCCTCGTGTGCGCCTCTCGCCTCCTACCTATCACTGGACTCCACCGGGCCGTGGCTGCACCTCCCCCGAGATCTCGGCCCGAGAGGTCTCTCGCTCTATGTGCCGCATATGGTGATAATCAGCCCGGTACTATCAAGAATATCTCGAGTCAGGCCTCCGCTCTAGCCTCCATATAACGATCACGAGCCACCGTAGGTGCTGGGGCTGGTCCCCTGACTCCTACTACCAGTGCCCCCTGTGCCTGTGCTGGTGCCGCTGGTGGTGCCTGTGGCTGTGGTGGTACTGTACATTTCACGCGGCTGGTGCTGTGCTGGTGGTGTGTCTTAAGCTGCTGTGGTCACTGTACTGTACTTGAGCTCGTGCTGTCTGTATCAGAGCTCGAGCTCAAGCTAGCGCCTGTAAGACACCTATCTGTGCCTGTGCAGCAGCAAGCTGCCCCTGTAATAACTGTACCTGCCCTCTGAGCTGGTCCCTCTCTGCTCTAACAGCCGCTAAGTCTGGCTGTGTGGGCTGTGCTATCCTCGCAGCTCTCTCTCCGGCCCACCAAACCAAAAATGCTCCTGTGCAGCCGGCATCATCTACGGTATCATCTGCCGGCCTCTCAGCAACCCAATCTGGGTCCACGGGCTGTGGTGCAGGCAGTGGAGCCTCTACATCATCCCTCCGGTACTGAGGGAAGCGAGGGGGCTCATCCTGTCGTAGCCCCATCTGCCTGCGTACCCTCTCCAGGGGTATCCTCTCATACTCTCCCGGCCTCCGTCCCGCTATCTAGAATGTATACTGGATCCACTGCAACTATCCTCGGGCTCCTCCGTGAGGGTGATGACCTCTATACGGTCTCCATACAACATCTAACGCTGTCAAGCCCTCTAACATATGTCTGTAATAAGTGACGTCCCGCCCTGCAAGCACTGCTCGTGGCTGGCCCACGACCCCCAACCACCTCTGAAAGCCGTATCTGTAGATGACCTGTGGCCCTGGCTGCTGGGGCAGCCCTACTGGTCTAATGCATATGATATGCTCATACGCCCAACAGTGTAGTAAAAACGTCGAGCAAATCCCGAATCACCTCATTCGGCGATAGCCCCACAGCTCTCGGTATAACTACACCAGGTATACTGGTGCCCAAGCATAACATGTGTGCTCCTCCACCATCTCATGTAGCACCCCTATAACCGCCCGTGGAAAGTAGCCTCCCTTTGAGTCTAGGAGGGCGAAGCAGGTGATCCCAATCATCATCAGCACGGTAAGCCGTGTCTCATGGCGGTGGGCTCGGTACATATCCCCATACGCGATACTCACGCTATGATATGTCAGTAGCGCAGCCGCATCCCCGAATACGTGTAGGATGCTGTCCATGGTGGTCTCTGCATCCACCTGAAAGACTGCCTCTCCATCAATCGGCAGTCTAAGGATGCGGTACACATCCTCCAATGTAATAGTCATCTCCCCAGTCGGGAGATGAAACACATTGGTCGCCGGATCCCATCTCTCGATGAGGGCGACCATCAAACTGTGATCTCTCTCTATGGCCCTATAACGCTGGACTCCGCCAAGTCCCACCTCACGCATAATGGCCCACTGCGCTGCGGACACGTGTGGCCGCATCCGTCTCAACAGCGGGGGCATCCTGTCCCGCATCGTCAGCTGCTGACGTGCCTGTAAAACCAACTCACTACATTAGCCCTACTCTTTACAACAACAACTACTTTACCCCTCTCTATCCCCTTTCTTATCCACCTAACCACACCACGACTCCATAACGCACATCTACGCCCACCTATCTTACCCTAAAAACCTCTACGATATCCCCCTCCATCTTCACACCCAACACATAAAACCCAATCATACACAACAACAAACAACCTAACATGCCATCCCCAACGAGAACTTCACACCCAAAACCACCACCGAATGACGCAACAAAAATAGAAAATCCTGTCTAAGGACCGGTACCGGTCACCCATAACCGACCCCGGTCCCCTTCCCACCGACACCGGTCAAAGACCGACCGACACCGGTCGCCGACAAAGCCAACCTTTCCCGAAATTTCGTGACCGATGCCGGTCGCTTAGTGACCGGCATCGGTCGCTGTAAATTTCCGGAGCCGAACCCCGCGCGCCCCCAACTACATTTTTTCCTATTTCTACCAATTTACCCACCCAAATACCCTAAAAACCTACCCACCCTGCCGCCTTGACCTATTTAACCCATCTACCCTCTCCCTTTTTCAAATCATTTCCATTTCTTAATTATTTTCTACAAAATGTACATTCCTACCCAAAATCCCAAATATAGCATAATGCAATAAAATGCACACAATGAGGGGTTTCGAACCTACCCGTACGATGACACGTCATCGTGGTGGGATGGGTGGTGGTGGTCCAGCTGGTCCAGCCCCTCCTGCTCCTCCTGGCTGTGCCATGGCTCTAACTGTCCTCTTCTGAGTCCTCCACCAATCAACTGCTGCCTCCTCCTCACTCGGGCCCACTAACAACTCACTCCTCCACTAAAATAGCTCCACCTCAATCAACAAATGCTCCAATCTCAACTCTCCATGTCAGACAACTCAAATTGGTTTTCAAATTGCAAATGTGACAATGACTGGCCGTATTTTTCTTTTTATAGGTTTTTGACCTGTAACCGATATCGGTTTTATTGTGCCCTAAGGAACCGGTATCGGTTTCTTAACCGATATCGGTCATAGACAATCGACATCGGTTTTTCTCCAACCCTTCCCCCAACTTCTGCCCCTATTTACTAATCGCCCTTTCTCATAACATCGCCTATATCAACCTTTGCTGCAACCCCCTTTGTTAATCTATTCGGCCTGACCCAAGGCCGCAACCACCTAATCCGGCCCGACCCAAGGCCTCCCTCTACCCATCCGGCCCGACCTACGGCCCTCACCCAACCCATTTGGCCCGACCCCAGGCCGCAACCTACCCATCCGGCCCGACCCAAGGCCTCACCCTACCCATCCGGCCCGACCCAAGGCCTCACCCTACCCATCCGGCCGACCCAAGGCCTCACCCTACCCATCCGGCCCGACCCAAGGCCTCACCCTACCCATCCGGCCCGACCCAAGGCCTCACCCTAACCATTTGGCCCGACCCAAGGCCTCACCCCAACCATTTGGCCCGACCCAAGGCCGCAACCCAACAACTTGGCCCGACCCAAGGCCTCACCCTACCCATCCGGCCCGACCCAAGGCCGCACCCCAACCATTTGGCCCGACCCAAGGCCGCACCCCAACCATTTGGCCCGACCCAAGGCCGCAACCCAACAACTTGGCCCGACCCAAGGCCTCACCCTACCCATCTGGCCCGACCCAAGGCCGCACCCCAACCATTTGGCCCGACCCAAGGCCTCACCCCAACCACTTGGCCCGACCCAAGGCCTCACTCCTAACCATTTGGTCGACCCAAGGTCTCACCCCAACCATTTGGCCCGACCCAAGGCCGCAACCCAACAACTTGGCCCGACCCAAGGCCTCACCCTACCCATCCGGCCCGACCCAAGGCCGCACCCCAACCATTTGGCCCGACCCACGGCCCTCACTCATCAATCAGCCCGACCCAAGGCCGTACCACTTAAATACCCCACCCAACATCAACAACATACACTTTTATCCACCCATCATGTAGCTTTTTGTTCAATCGAGCTCACCTGTTCGTGTTTTAGCATGATTAGGGTCCTTGACTTGATCTGTCGACCAACTTTTCCTAGACCTAGACCGTGACGTTTATCTCAACCAAACCAACCATTTGGTACTGCCGAACAAGCCTAAACGTTCCTGTACCTTCCCCGTTATATACCCTAGAGCTACTTCCTATGCCTTGGATACCAGGATTATATCACCCTTGTTTGGATAAACTATCGACCTTTGCCTATGCATTGCTGGTTTGCTCGTCAAATCATGTACCCTAGTTGCACTAATGCATTTCAACGTGCGTTTGCTTCCTTGGACCTACCCCACCATCTCACCATCATCTCTACACCATTTACCCTTTATCAACCCTATCCCTGCTTTCACGCTACCTCAATCTGTGATAGATTTGAGGGGGATTACCTATACCCTTAACAGAGGAAACCACTTCGTATTATTGTCCGTGCAGCTTTATAAAACAAACTACACGACAATAAGGGGCTAATGTAGACACCAAATTTGTGTCTTACGACCCCCGGGGACCTGCATCTCATTTCGCAACCTAACCTCATCACCTAAACCTTACACAATTATTTATTAATTACCTTGTAATTGATAAATCCACATCACCTTACCTGCCACCTCATTTGGCCACCTCATCATGACCTAGTCCTAACCCTAAACTAACCTAATTAAGACCTATAACTTGGTCCACATCCACACCCATGACTAATGACCCCTTTCTCGCACCCAAAACCGACCTTCTAGTTACTTGACCAAGCCCTCAACTAATCTCTCGGGAGAAAAGGAGGGAAAGTTGGCTATTTTACTGAAAATAGCCCACTTTGACCTGACCGATACCGGTTCCTACTCGACCGCCGTCGGTTACGTAACCGCCATCGGTTCCCTGTAAATGGGCTCCCCTAACCAAAAACAAAGGTGGAAGGATTTTTGGATCAATCAGGATCATCAGAAGCGATCAAGAGAATCCGGATCTTTACTTGGCCGAGCAGAGACAAGTGAAGAGACAAGTAGAGTTTGCAGTGAAGGAGATCAAGCCCAAGACTGCAACTGAATAGCCAGAGCCCTGTGACACTCATCTGATCATTGGGAGGGAGACATCTCATCTTCTGGGTATCAGGCCATCCTACCTAAGTTCTGCCTTTGTCATCACAGTTCTTGGACCTGCATCTTCGTCAATAACCAGTAAGTTATATCTTGCATGTCCTCTTTAGTAACATTTCTTAGACTTTTGAATCACAGTCCTCATAAAATCTATTCCTAGATCTACTACCCAGCAACACATTATACCTAACTATCATCCACTTACCTCTCATCACCCCATTACCTAATCCTGCTCATATACCAGCCTTACAAACAACACAACTATCCTACAACCGACCCTCACCAAAAGTCCCAAAAACAAAGACCCTACCGATATCGGTTGACAGTAACCGGTATCGGTTATTGTGACTCAAAACTAGAAACCAGCCTTTTCCCCTACCTATTTCAACGAAGCAATTAAATTGATATTTTACAGTCTTTGGTGTTGATTCATATTAGCAGGGGAATTGACCACCTTCGAAAGGAAGTTTTATATTTCCTGGGCCCAAGGCAGTTCCCTCATTTATTGTCTAATCAGAATCTTGTGGTCTTGTGTTCTTATTTGCAGGTAGTCCTTCCAAGACAAAAAGGAGTTCTTCGCAATCAACCTGATCTCTCTCTATGGTACGCGCACACCATCTTGACATTCAACAGGTATTCCTCCTAGCCCTAACCCTTATCTGTTTCTAAAAGGAATGAAAGGATAGAAGCAACTCTATTCCTAAAGAGCTGAAACATTCCAAGCGAAACAGAACCTCACAACCAATCTATGTGCTTTAATGGTGCTTTGAACCAAGCCTTGATGGTGAAAAATACTGGCGTTGAGGGTGAAGTGAGTCAAGAAACAAATCAGCAACAAGGGACATCTCAGCAAAACACAGCTACAAATGATACCGCACTTGCGAATTGGCAAGCTGAGGATTTTTGTGGCATGAATCAAACAATTTCTTAGAGTGTAGTAGCTAACACAAGATCAAAGAAGAGGAATATTGGTGAAGGGCAGTCATTGGCTCCAAGTGATCTACAACCTTCCATCACTCCACAAGTTGTCGGTAAGCAAAATGCAGCTCCAAACATGCAAGGACAGCCCAAACCACCTTCTAAACCAATTCACATGCCAGCTATTGCTGCCCATGCACAAGAAAAGAATGCACAGACTAAAGGACAACAAAGAGATGTTTCATCCCCATTTAGCATCATTGATCAAATGAAGAAGACAAATGTGAATATATCAATGTGGGAATCTTTATCCATCCCAGGCCAAAGAGATCTTCTACAAGCTGCCATGAAGAATTGGTCAACTTCGAACCAGCAGGTCCATATGTGAGAGAATGTCCTCACAAATGCTGCTCATCCTGAAGGGAATCATGGAGGACAACAAGGTAAATTTTTGAAGCCCCCTCCATTCTATGTTTCATTAATCATTGAGGATAAACTAGTACACAATTGCATGATTGATTCCGGGGCAAGTAGTTCTGTCATGCCTAAGCAAATAGCTGATCAGCTGGGTCTCCAATATGAAGTAATATCAAAGGGGGTAGTGCAATTGGATGGGACAGTAGTAGCAATGGTGGGAGTGATTAAAAGTTTGAATCTTACCTTGCATGCATGCCCCAATGTTACCGTTTTGTAAGATGTGTCAGTGATAGATTTTCCACCACTATTTGCCCTATGCTTATCAAGGGATTTCATAGCTAGAATTGGAGGCTACTTATCTATTGATTGGTCACACATGTTGTTTAGAACAAGATATGGTACTAAGGTCACAATCAGATCTGAACCGATTGCAAACTTTCATATTGAGCCTCGTACTCTAAGCCAAATCAATGCCAACTATTCAAAGCATTTGATCAAGAAGATTATCAAAGCCGACACCAAAGTTGGAAGCATCCCAGATTTAATTCTTGATGAATGGGAAAGCAAGGTACATGCTTTTGATCCCTACCAAGAAGTAGAAGAATCTGAACTAGGAGTCTATGCATACATGAAGAAAACCAGCGTATTCCTAAAGCATCACCAAACAAAACCATAAGGATGACCATGAGGTATGGAAATTATTTTTCGATGGATCAAGGAGTAGGTAAGGTGTAGGAGGAGGAGCTATGCTTGTTTCACCTCAAGGAATCAAATATTATTCAGCTTTTTGTTTCCAGTTTTCTTGTTCAAATAACACAGCTGAATATGAGGCCTTGATTCATGGACTTCATTGGGCTAGGAAAAAGGGCATAAAGAACTTGCAGGTGTTCAGGGATAGTGAGCTGATCGTCAATCAAGTCAGGGGACAACATACTACAAAGAATGAACTGCTAAAGAACTACAAGAACAGGTTATGGGACCTCGTTGAGGATTTCAAAGCTTTCAACATCGTGTCCATACCTAGGAAGAAAAATGAAGCCATAGATAGGCTCGCAGCTGTTGGAGCAATGTTTGATGTGGTTGACAACATCAAAAGGGAAAAAACATAGCCACATATCCATGTGATTGTGAGGCCAACAGTTCTAGATAATAACACAAGATGGCAAGCATTTGAGAACGATCAACAGATCGTCAATTTCTTATAAGAAGAGGCTGAATTCTCAGCTAGGAATCAGGATAGATTAGAGCAGCAATATGGGGATCAAGTAGTGTAGTTGCAGAAAAATAAGCTTCCCAAGGGTTTAGTAACATTGGAGTCTATCTTCAACCCTAACGACCAATTCCGTAAGGAAAAGGCTAACATATAGGTCAAGAGAGAAGATTCAGAGCCAATTCTGGTTGGGGAAGGAAAAACACTTCAAATTGGCAAAGTGGCCACTAAGCAGGAGAAATCAGATTTCATACAACTTTGCCAAGAATTTCTAGATGTCTTCACTTGGAGCTATGAAGACTTAAGAGGTTTCAATCCGAAGTTGGCACAACATACCATAGAATTGGATCCAGATGCTAAACCCATCAGGCAGAAGCAGAGACCAGTCAACCCTCACATTGAGCCTCTAATGAAGAAAGAGCTAAACAAGTTAATAGAGGCAAGCATTATATTCCCGATCAAGCACTCAAGCTGGGTTGCAAACTTGGTTCCGGTCAGGAAGAAGAGCGGAGAAATTAGGCTGTGTGTAGACTTCCGAGACCTCAATAGGGCATCTCTTAAAGACCATTACCCACTTCCTTCAATGGAACAAATATTGCAAGTGGTATCCGGTTCGAGAGAGATTCTCTCTCTTAGATGGCTACTCAGGGTATAATCAGGTAATGGTGAAGGAAGATGACTAGTTCAAGACAGATTTCACCACCAAATGGGGCACATATGCCTACAAGAAGATGCCATTTGGCCTATCAAATGCTGGAGCCACTTTCCAAAGGGCAATGGATATGGCATTCAAGGGGTTGATTAATAAAATAGTTCTGATATATCTTGATGACATCATTGTATTCTCCAAAAATGCAGTGGATCACCTCTTTCATCTGAGGCAGGTATTTCAGAGGTGTAGAAGATTTGGGGTATCATTGAATCCCAAAAAATGCATATTCTGGCTCATGAAGGAAAACTTCTAGGCCATATTGTTTCAAAGGAGGGATTGATGATTGACCCAGAAAGAGTTGAAGCAATTCGAGCATTGCCATTGCCAAGTCATAAGAAGGCTCTTCAAAGCTTCTTAGGAAGGATCAATTTTGTCTGCAGGTTTGTTCCAAACTTTGCAGCTCTCGTAAAGCCAATAACACTGATGTTGAAGAAGAGCATGGCATTTAAGTGGACATTTGAAGGCAAGGCAAGTTTTGAGGCAATAAAAGAGGCTATATCTCAAGCTCTAACTCTCGTCAATCCTAGACTTCTCCAAGGATTTCATGCTATATGCCTTTGCTGGTGGAGACACAATTTCTGCAATCCCGCCAACAAAAAAATAAGGATTAGAACAACGACCGGTTGCTTTCTTCAGTCAAGGCTTGGAGGAATACGAAACTAGGTACTCTTTCATTGAAAAGCATGTCCTTGCAATGATCAGGAGTTTAAAGAAATTCAAGCACCTAGTCTCAAACAACAAGATCCAATTATTGGTCTCTCATGCGGGAGTCAAGGACTTCCTTCTAAACAAGGATCTAAATGAGAAACGTGCAGGATGGATAACTCGTGTCATGGAATATGACATCGAGATCAAGGTCACCAAACTAGTACGTGGGAAGGGACTATGCGAACAACTAGCCTTGAGTCAACAAGTTGAAGCAGGTGATGAAAAAGAGACTGTCTTGGTATTACAGGGTGGTCAAGAATAGGAAAATGATGATGTGCCTACTCCTTGTTGGACTCAGAGTATGATAAACTTCCTACAGACAGGCCTATGCCCTCCAGAAATGAGCAAAGCAAAGAGGAGATACTTCAGATTACAAGCCATTCAATATGTGCTTGTTGATGGTGTTTTGTTTAAAAAGGACATCAATGGAGTTTTATTGAGGTGCATTGGGACGGGTCAAATTGAGAGGGTGTTACAAGATTTTCATGATGGAGATTCCAGAGGACATTTCACCCCATGAGTAACAACTCTCAAGATAATGAAGGTAGGATATTATTGGCCGACAGTGTTCAGTGACTGCTATACATGGATAAGAAAGTGTAAGAAATGTGCACTCTTCACAGGAAAAGAAAGACTAGCAGCACTTCCATTGCACCCAATTTTGGTTGACCAACCATTTATGCAATGGGGATTGGACTTCATTGGGGTCATAAATCCTAACTCAAGCCAAGGCCACAAGTGGATTCTCACGGCAACGGACTATTTCACCAAGTGGACCGAAGCAGTAGCGCTCAAAGAAGAAAATGAGTCTAACATACTAGACTTTTATGAAGGAATAGTGACCAGGTTCGGTGTGCCGGCCACTATCATATCAGACAATGCATTAGCATTCATAGGTTCCAAGATTACAGAATGGGCTGTCAAGAATGGAATCTATTTGAGCACCTCTTCAAATTATTACCCGTAGGGTAATGGACAAGCAAAGTCCACGAACAAGAATTTGCTAAGGATCATCAGAAGGACTCTGGATGAAAACCAAAGGATATGGCATACCAAGCTAAGATCAGCATTGTGGGATGATAGAATAACGCTAAAGAGGTCTACTAGTAATTCTCCCTACAAGTTGGTCTATGGGAAAGAGACAGTATTGCCTATATCATTAGAATTGCCAGCATTGGAGCTCATGAAGTAGTTGGAGTTGTCTAAGTTCAAACCAATGGAGGCCAAGAATATAGAGTTGATGGAATTGGAGGAAATTAGAGAGCATGCAGTTCAGACGATTGAGAAGGATCAGGCCTTAGTAAAAAGATGGTTTGATAAGAAGGCAAGAGAAAGTACCTTCTAGGAAGGGGACCTAGTCCTGAAATGGGATGCAGATCGGGAAAAACTAGGAAAGCATTCCAAGTTTGACACCATTTGGAGTGGCCCCTATATGGTCATGAAATGCAAAAGTAGTAATTCCTTCCAATTGTCTACATTGGATGGAGAAGAACTCCTATTCTAGTTAATGAGAATCTATCTTAAACATTGCTACTAAAAGGAAAAGGTTTACCCTCGTAAATATTAGCCTAGATTTAAAATTCCTCTAAGTGCATATGCACATCGTCTTGTTGTAGTTAGGTTTCAATTTTCCTAAGTGCTCCAGCACAAGTTTTGTTTCTCTCAAGTTAATTTCTACAGTTCAGCATGCTCTCGAAGGAGTTGTGATACCAGGCTCAGGATCAGAGATCAAGTTGGTTTCAGGTTATTACTTATGACTCCATGCCCAATGGATTGCTAAAAGGCCACTGATCTTCTACCTAGCAGGCAGGTGATCCCGTTGAGTCACCAAATTGTTGTAAATATCTCCCCCGGGTAGATATAGACAAACAGAAGAATATGGAAATCAAAGAAACTCAGAGCCCGATTTTTATTGCGTCACCAATAGCCGAAGGCATAGGTAAGAGGCACACGATAGAAGGTGTCGACATGAAAATGGATGTGCCCTTGGCACAGGTAAGAGGCACATGACAGAAGGTGTCGACATGAAAATGGATGCGCCCTTGGTGCAGGTAAGAGGCACATGACAGAAGGTGTCGACACGAAAATGGATGCGCCCTTGGTGTAGGTAAGAGGCACATGACAGAAGGTGTTGACATGAAAATGGATGCGCCCTTGGTGCAGGTAAGAGGCACATGATAGAAGGTGTCAACATGAAAATGGATGCACCCTTGGCGTAGGTAGGAGAGTGTCGACATGGCAGAAGTCGCGCCTTGGTGCACGTAAAGGTGCATGACATAGAATGTTGACATGACAAAATTCATGCCTTGGCACATGTAAGGGTATGTTGACATGAATATGGATGCACCTATGGTGCACCTTCAGGAGGTGCAACATTCTGAGCGCTGACAGGAAGTAGACCCTGACCCAGATATTCAGATGGCCATAAATTTTCATAGGGAGCTCGGATTCACGCAAGGTTGGAATTTTTGGAAAGCTTACGAGGTCCTCTGTCTAACTATGACTAGATATCTTTAATTGGGTGGGAACAAGTTCTTAAAAATGCAAAATATAGTTTGCCACTTTTTAAGTTTGCTAGGGTTCTCACCTACCACCATAATGAGATAAATTAAATGCAACCTGGAGGTGGTTGGGGTAGATTTGGATTTCCTCTCTCTTCCCTCTCTCATTCTTCCTATAAATTGTAAGGAGGGGCTTCTTTCTAAAGGTTGGACATTCTTGTTTTGCCCCTCCCTTCTTCTCTTTGGTAGGTGAATTTGTGGAGTTCAAACCTCCCATTTAAAATTGTAATGCAACTTTGCCTCTTGGCATTTTGTAGTGTATTGTATCAATCTTGGAGCAAATAATGCATGTATGTGGATGATTCTCAACCCTCTCTGTGTTCATTTGCATCCTCCTGATCTTTCACTATGAATCTGGTTATCTGTGCATGATCTTGCATTGCGTTTTCATGGTTTGTGTTTATTGGCAGGATAGGTGTTCTTCATTCCTCGGTGCATCACCTTTGTAGTTTAGGTTTTATTTTATGCATCTCCTTACCCTGTCTCCTTGGAAATTTAGTTTAGGTTTTGAGTAAAACCTCTACATTTTTACGTGTGCATCTGAATAGAGGAATAGGAACCGACCTTCATCCGGAGAGCTTTTCCAATTTTGCAAGGTCCCACACTTGGGAAAAGCTCCATGTTATGCAATCACATTGAGAGTCTCAACCCATTGAGTTGCGAGACACTAGGGGTCTTGTGATTCACCATCAACATGATTACACCTTATTGAAGATCCCAACAATGCTTCTTATGAGGTGTTGTTTGCTGATGTTGATCTTGTGAGTTTTTTGGTTCGCTAATGGAAAAGAACACAAGATGGATTAGTCAAAGTTCCTTGAAAAGGTAGATTCTCCTTAGACCTTGTTATTTGATGGAGCTTGCTCCAAATTTGGAAATGGTGCTCGTATAATTCTGATTTCTCCTAGCTTGGAAGAGTTTGTTTTTTCCTTCAAGCTTAATTTTGAATGTACTAATAACATTCCTGAGTATGAATCCTTGTTGTTGGGTCTGAGAATTGCATGGAAGTATGGTGTCAAGGACATCATTGCAAAATGATATTCAGAGCTAGTTGTAAAAAAAATAAGAAAATTGTATGCTACAAAAATCAATGGATGAGATAGTAAAAACATGCAGTTTGGGATCTAATTGAGATGTTTGATTCCTTCAACATTGTGCATCATGACAAAAGTTTCAATGTTGTTGTTGACAAGTCGGCAGTGTTGGGATCAATATTTGTAAATTACACCATTTCACCTTATTGTGAGTACAATATTGAAGTGTTAAGTAGGCCGGTTGTCCCTAACAACATCAAGCATTGGCAAGTGTTTAATGATGATGCTCAGTGCAAAGGTTATTAAAAATCAAGGTGAGTTTGAATATCGAGTATTGATTGGGAATCAATGGTGTGTGTGGTTGAAGGAAGAGATACTTTTTGGAAAGGATATTATCCAATTGAAAACTAACACCATTCCTAGAGGTCTTGTTGCACTTGAGTCAAACTTTGACAATGTTGATTGCATCATCAATAGAAACATGTCTTCCTCAAGGGATGTGGAAGAGCATAACTTGGGCACTAATGATAAACCAAGAATTTTTTTGTTGGGAAACAATCTAAACAAAGAGGAAAAACAATCCTATGTTCAACTATTGAAGAAATATCAGCACTATCTTGCTTGGTCTTATTCAGAGCTAGAATCATATAGAGAAGACTTGTTTCAACATGAGATTCCTCTTGAAACAAATTCCAAGGCTTTCGAGATAAAATCGAGAGGACAATTAATCCACTCCTCTCCATGAAAATGCAAGATGAATTGAAGAAAATGAAAGAGGGAGGGATCATTCAGCTCACAAGGTATTCATCTTGGGTTGCAAACCTTATGCCACTCAGAAAGAAAAATGGAGATATCAGACTTTGTGTAGACTTGAGATATCTAAATAGAGCTTCATTAAAAGAAAATTATCCTTTTCCAAACATGGAAAACATGCTGCGATTAGTATTTGGATCTCAATTTTGTCCACCTTGGATGGTTTTTTTGGCTACAATCAGGTTGTTGTCAAGGATTCAGAAATATTTAAAACTTCCTTTACCACTCCTTGGGAACATATGTTTATATAAGAATGATTTTTGTCGTATGAATGATGGAGATACCTTACAAATATAAATGAATGTTGCTTTTGTTGGTTACATAAATGACTTCATTATAGTTTATTGTGATGATGTGATTTGTGTTTTCAAGGAGAGAAAATATCACTTGCGGCACTTGTAAAGAATGTTGATCATATGTAGAGAATATGGCATTTCTCTCAATCCAAATAAGTGTCATTTTGGGGTGAAAAATTCCAAGTTGCTTGTTCATATTGTTTCAAAGGTTGGTGTTATGATTGACCTTGAGAGGGTAGAATAAGGTTCCAATTCGAAGAACAAAGAAAGGCATCCAATCCTTCTTTGGGAAGATCAATTTCATTAGAAGGTTTGTGTCTAATTTTTCTGAATTGACTCTTCCTATTACATGCATGTTAAAGAAATACCAAGTTATCAAATGGGAGGAGGCTGCTATTTAGGATTTTGAAGGAATCAAAGAAGCATTGAAACATGCACCTGTCTTAGCAGCTCCAAATTACAAGAAGCCTTTCCAAATCTTCTCCTTTGCTTCTGAAAATACCATTGCATCTGTTTTGCTGTAGAAGGATGAAGATGGGGCTGAGAGGCCTATTGCCTTATTTAGCAAGGCTTTACAAGCTATTAAGTTAAAGTACACAATCATGGAAAAACAAGAATTTTCCTTGGTGAAAGAAACAAAGGTTTTCAGGCCTTATATCTTAAGTTCAAAAGTTGTTGCTTATGTTCCCCACACCATGGTAAAATACATCTTATTAGAGATGGAGATCTCAAGAAAAATATGTAGATGGGTGAAAAAACTACAGCAATATGACATGGCTATCCAAACCACAAAGTTGGTGAGAGGTTTGCGTCTTGCTAAGCTTATGGCTGAGAGCAACTTGTAGACTATGGAAGTGAATGAAGTAGAGGAAGAAAGGGAAGATGTTCTTGAGAAATTGGTAAGCTCTGAGTGGTACAAGGATGTAATATTTTATCTCAGACACCTATGCTTCCCTGATCATTTAAATAAAAATTAGAAAAGATCCCTCAAGATGGATTCTCAAAAATACATCATCACTGACTTAGGGATGGCTTGGAAGAACCCTGAAGATGTCCTCTTGAAATGTATAACTGAAGATGAAGCTCACAAAATTATTTTTGATTTACATGGGGGAGTTTGTGGAGGACACTTTTCTAGAAGGGTTACAACACACAAAATTTTAAGAGCTAGTTATTAGCGGCCTACTCTTTTCAAAGATGCAAACCTCTTTGGTTAGAAAATGTTAAAGCTACCAAAATTTCTCTAGAAGAATGAAAGCTTCAGGATCCCTTCCTTTGCATCCTTAATCAATTGAAGCTCCTTTCCAACAATGGGGAATAGACTTCATTGGTGAGATTTTAGACCCTTCTAGTTCGGACATAAGTGGATCCTTGTAGCCTGATTTCTTTCCCAAGTGGGTAGAAGCAATCCCCACCAAGAAAGTAACACACCAAGTTGTTATGGACTTCTTGTTGAATCACATCATATACAAATTTGGTGTTCTAGTAAATATTATTCTGATAATGCCATGTGTTTTGAGCTAAGCCCTTGATGGCAATGTGTAAGGAGTATGGAACCAATCGACTTATGCTTCAAACTATAGCCCTCAAGGAAAAGGGCAAGATGAGTCTAGAAATAAGAACTTGTTGAAGATCATTAGGAGAAACTTGGATTTAAACAAGAGAAAATGGGGTGAACAACTAAAATTTACTGATTTAGGGTGATAGAATCACTTCCAAAAGAGCCACTTTGGTAAGAGCCCATTTGAGTTGGTGTATGGAACTCAATCATTTCTTCCCTTACATATACAATTATCTTCATTTCAGCTTTTTTCAACAACTTGAAGATCAAGATGTCATCCATATGAAGCAAGGATTAATCATATTGTTGAGCTGGATGAAGAAAGAAGAGCATCCTACTAAAGGCATGTTAGATTTAGAGAGAATTTGAAAAGATTGTTTGACAAGAAGGTCACTCTAGGACCTTCAATATTGAGACTGGTTTTTTTATGGGATAGTAGAAATGAAGATAAGGGTAAACATGGTAAATTTGATGCATTGTGGATGGGCCCTTACTCCATTGATATCAAAATTTGTGAAAATACTTTTTGGCTCAAGGACTTAGATGGGGAATTGCTTGAACTACCTATTAATGGAAGGCATATGAAGAATTTCTTGGATTAATCCCCAAATTTGAGGTATGCACCACAGACATCTGATGTATAGTGTTTGGCTTTTGCTATGTTTTTGGTGTTTTGTCGGTTTATCCTTAGTGTGTGGCAGCCATTTTTTTGGTTTCTCAGCTAGTTTTTGGGTGGCTTTGGCTCATGACTCCGTTAGGCCAATGGATTATTTTAGCACTTGGTCTACTTTTGTTCTTGTGGAACTCACTGGGAAAGCCCATCCTCGAGAAGGAGTTGATGTTGGTGCCCATTTTGATCATATTCTATTTTTCCATATTTTTCTCTTTCCTCTTTGTGCTCTAAAACATTTTTTCCTCATGAAATCAATGGTGTGAAGTTGTAGCTCCATTCTTGTGCATTGGATTTTTGGTAAACTCATTACCTTGCCCTAATTTACTAAGGAGAAGTGTGTTTTTTCCCTATTTCCAGGAAAAAACAACTTTGGATTCTCCCATCCTTCACATTTAGTAAACAAAACAACTTGTATCTGCGTTTGAATGCTTTGAGTTGTTCGGTTTTTCTCCATTTTTGCACCATTTTGAAGGAATCTCTAAGTTTGCCCTATGTTTTGCCCTAATTTTGCCCGTTCAAATGCCTCTGCCATTTTTCCCATGTTTTCCCAACCTTTGGAGCTTGAAATTGTTTGTTTTATACTTATTTTCCCTCAAAAATACCTTACCATGGTTGTAAATTTCCTAAAAACACTTTCCATTTGTCTTTTGATCGAAAAATTCTTCACCCACGAAGAAAAAATTGATTTTGGGGTCACTGGCAATTTCTGTGTTTTTTGACGGTCATACGGGCGTCCTTTTCCTGTCAAATTCTAGCTCATATACTTTTACATACATGGTCATTTGTAATTGGACAAGGACCAGATGGTCATTTCTAAAAAACTTAACAGTTTTGTGTTTTGGAAAAAAGTGCAAGTTACCCCACTCTGCGCAGAGCTCCAAAGGAGGTACATATGTCACGAGGCATAGTAAAGGCAGATGGGCGGAGTTGTTTTGTGCTTTAGGAAATTTAGAAAATGCATGAAACTAATAAAATCCACCAAGGACTGCATCTAATTAGAGGAGGACATGTGGCGAGATGGGGAATGGAGGCTGGCGGAAGACTTAGGAAAATTTTGCTTTTTGGTGAAAGGGAACAAAAGTTGTGAAAAGGGTCATAGGTCCACCAAGTCAATTAGGAGTGAACACGTGGTGGGATCGGGGGTAGAGGGGACTGTGGGACACCTTTGGTGAGTTTTGAAAAGCTGTAAAATCTTGTGAAGGAGGTATAAAGAAAAATAGGAGTTATGGCCCCACAAAAAATCATAAAGAGACACATGGCAAGGAAAGGCGGAGGTGCGGGATGGTGGAGGAAATGTTAAAAATTTCCTTCGTGGAATATGATTAAAATATGAAATGAGAAGCGCTACCCCTCGGTGATTCATATTATGACACATGTCCTGTGGGAGGGTGGGGCCATGGAGGAAAATTGTAAAAATTCATTTTTCCAAAAAAGGTGGAAATGTGTAGAATCGGTCTGCAATTCTAATGGGGTCCACTTTGGGACACGTGTCGCCCATTTTCAAAGGGGAGAGGGGCGGAGAAAATTTTCAAATTTTTAGATTTTTCCAAAAGTTTTAAAATGTCAAAAAGTGATTGCAAGGCCATTTCTAATCACATTGTGACATGTGGAGGGCTTAGATTACAAGATAAAGGCAAATCAACTAAAGCGTACATTTTATCATTTTTACCGCCATTTTGGCTCGGAGGTGTGTAAATTCATTTTTGCACAATTTCGATCATTTTTTTGGTGAATTCATGTCTTTTTTTTCCTTCAAGGATAAATGGAATCAATTTGAAAATTCAATTTGCAGATCGAGGTACTTTTGAAATGAAATTTTATTCGGGCTCGAGCGAAACGTGAAATATCAAATCCAAAAGTTGCAGAGTAAAATTTTGGAGGGATAAGGATGAAATAATTAAAGGGAGGGGGTTTTCATGCTTTTAATATGAAAAACGTGCCTCCACAATGGATAATGATGCAAATTTTGCAATGATTCATCTCTTTTAGAGACAACTGGAAACTTTTTGGACATGTTCTATTAAACTTCCCTGTCTGTGAATTATGAGAAATTTTTGTAACAAACTTGATGCTTGGCATATTATTTTATGGGGAAAGAAGGATTGAATGTAATAGAGAGATATATAATGCATGTTTTGAGACATGCAAAAGATGGAGAGTTCATTTTCATAAGAAAATTTTGAGAAAATCTCATCTTCTGAGAAACTAGGTTAACTTCCTCTGTGTCAGATTTTCATTCATGTTGAGTTGGTTACAAGTGTATAGCCATCAACAAGCTCTAATATTGTTTAAAATAACTCTCCCCTACTGATGAATCTGATAAACTTTGAGTTAATTTTTGTTAAATCTCTGGCAATTTTGTGTTTATTTCATTTCAGAATGTCTGCAAGTAGTTGTTCTAGTTCCTATTGCAATCTTGTATCAAAATCCATTTGAATCACACAGGTCTCAATCCTTGTGATAGTTTAGTGGCATCTGCAATTTCATTTTCCATAAGATATTTCATCTGGGAATGAAATAAATGATTTAAAATCACTTTTCTTTCATCTGTTGACAAAGATTGTTTATAAGCTTTTGGGTGTACCTTAGGCATGATTTATCTTAGATTTTGATGTTTTATTGGGTTTTCTAACTCAAGCCTTCATGCTAGAATCTCAAATATTGTGTGAAAAGGTGAAAATATGGGCCTCCATTGATGCACACCTTCTGGTTGAAGGAATGTTTTAACTATTTTAAAGCTTTCTATTATTGAAGTTCTCCATTGTTGTGAAGTTCCTCAAGGATCTGGCAAAGTCCAATCTATCTTGTTGAACTCCCACCCAAAAAATCATTCAAAACAACTAATCCTACCCTATTTTACCCCTGTTTTGACCTGTATACCCATAGAAGATCAAAATCCATTTGCTAAAGTATGTAGAACATATCAGGATTCCAAATGTCTTTAGTAACCCTTGCCTTGCATTGAAATTATCTCCATAATCTGGAAGTGACAACTTGTGAAAGTTAGATTTGGAGTGTTGATCATATTTTCCCAAGGCCCTTTTCATACTATTTGCACAAATTGAGGGATATCTTCATCTCCTTCAACATTTGAGGGTTACAAAATAGGTTCTCTTACCTTGGTTGAAAGGCACAACCTAAAATAGTTAGGACAAGATCAAGTCCTATTTGAGTGCTATCCATCTCTCCACAAATCTGAGTGCCAGTTAGATCATATCCTCAGCTACAAAATGACATACATCATGATCTATCTACCTTCAAGCTTCATGTCATATCTTTGATGCTGCTTAGACTGAAAAGGAGAACAAATTTGGGTACCAACAAGATTCACAAAGAATCTGGGCTGACTGCACATAATTTTCAATACCCTTTATGGTCTTATAGGTGCACACAAAATTTTAGAATCTACAAGGTAAGGAAACCCCTTCAACTCTCTTGTATCAATTCACAATTAGGTCTATTTCCTAGTAGCCTTGATTTTACACAAATTTTATTGTTTAGAGAGACTCACTAGGCCTTAAGACAAATTATTCACCATTTGAGTACCCATTATTGAGTTACTGATGTCCTACTAGTTCTCGGACTTAGTCCATTAATGTAAACCCTTAAAATAGCTTTTCACTAGTTTAAATTAGGGCTCCTAATGTATAAAACAAATTTTCTTGGTTACAATTCCTCCAAATGTGCCAATCGAATCCTAACCACCAAAATCTAATAGAAAAAACCCTACTAGACTCTACAATTACAAATTTATCCCTTTAAATGGTCTATGTACTTATAAACACTTAGTTTTTTTCTAAAACCATGGTTAGATTTTATACACAAGATGAGAATAGATATTTTTAAGTTTTAGACTCAAAATTATATTTCAAAATTTCAAATTTGACTTATAATGTTTTTATAGGTCTATTACACCCTTATGAACAAATGTTAGTTCAAAAATACATCTATAAAACTTAAAAGCCAAAATTTACCAGTAAGAAATTTGACAGTACATGCATACAGTCCAAAATATTATATGAGAGTATCACTTGTATTACTCAATCACAAATTATATACATAATAATTTGGAATAGAATGTCTACAAACTCTTCTTGTACTTTCCACTCAGAGAAACTAGAGTAAAAGACTGAAAATAACATTTTCTTATAGATTTAGCCCATAAAAACCCTACATACACTCTGTCATGCACACACATTTTTAACACCATAAGTATCTTGTAGAATATTCACACTTCCTCATCTCTTTCATTACAAAACTCTAATAATATTATCCCTAATTTTTTTCCTATATGGCTACCTTTCAAAACTAGACTAAACCATGCTTTTTAACTCAAGTAAACATGCTTGATTTATATAAAGAGGAAAATTTCTCATAATAATATCTATAATATGTTATATGTCCCTAATACATGACTCAATATTTATATTATAACCCCCTAGCACTTCCTAGATGAAAAGAGACACAAAACATGAAAAACAATTCCCAAAATAAGGAGGTTTTACAAACAAGAAATTTAGATTTAAGTATTGGAGGTAAAAATGAATTTGAACTCAAATTTAAAATCTAAGAACTCCTACATATTAAAACTTACACTAAATTCTTCTAAGCATGTAGATAAGTAAAAAAAATTCTTGTGTAATCCTCCTAGATGATGCTTTCGCATCAACATGAAAAATTAAAAATATACAATAGTGAAAGCAATAAGCGTCACACAAAATTAAAACTATAAAACACAAAAGATTCAAACAAATAAATATACAAAATTAGTCAATGAATGCAATAGTAAGTTCCTAGATAAGTAAATTCAAGTAGATTCATACTACAGGTAATGATTTGGAACTTAATGAGAAATCAATTATATAATAAAGTAGTATCATGTGAGAAATTAGTTGAATAAGAAAGTTGTATCATGTGAGTAATCAATCATGTGAAAGAGAAATGAGTGTGAACAAAAATTGTGTAAGCCAATATTTTCATGTGTTAGAAAAAGAGATAGCCAAAACAATAACCCGGGGACAATAACAATGAAAAAGAAAAATTAATAAAGTAGGCATGGACCATAAGCGAGTATGTGTCTATAATAAATTAATGTAATAATTAGATAAAATAAAGGCATTGAATTTTTGGTAAGTAATAGAGTAGTATAATTCATGCAATGGAATATTTTTGAGAGATTTGATTTTATTAAAATTAGTATAGATGCCTCCAGCATAGGTATTCCCTAAGTTTGGTATGCACCCTTGATATAAAAGTGTTGTTTGGTGTTTTTGCATAGCTTAAAAACACTTATAAAAGAGGAATTAACCTCACTCATTTTAGAACCTAGTTGGAATTTTGGTTTAAAATATAAAATAATCAGCACATATAACTTTAATTGGGAGACTATATGAATTATTGTTATCCTATAGAGGGATTGTTGTGTCTTATAAGACCACCTATTAGATCGTGGTTTAATGGATATGAATTATCTTGATTTTGTATGAAGTTTGGACTACTGGTTATTTACAATGGTCTAAGGTGATTTGAGTCTCTATAGAAAAAATCAAAATGGATAAGGACATGGAAGAAAAGGATACTAGACTCTCTCTCTCTCTCTCTATCCCCTATCAAGCATGAAAATAACTTTGATCTCAATGAAATATTACACAAGAGACTAGAGAAGACCATAAATTGCATTAACACATTTATAAATGGAGTCTAGGAAGTCACATAGAGGAAAATGAACAAAAATATACATATCACTACATAAAACCAAACAAATAACTATTGTGCATTCACATAGATCATGAAAAGGGTAATTCAATCTAGCATTGGATCAAGCTAACAAGATTCAACAAATATCAAAGTAATTATCCATAAAATAACATATTTGAATAATTAATCTATAAGAATGCATGTGAACATCCTAGAAACCAACTGTTAGAAGAATCAATTCATGAAAATTAGACTAGTAAGACTCAATCTCTTACCCTACGGACATAATTGAAACCAGGTGTGAAATCTACTTAGTAAATTGAAAGATATTTAAATGCATAAGACATCAAACATAAATTATCAATTGGAACAAGTTAATCAACTCACAACACAAATGTGAAATTTTAAATCCTTTCTGCTATATTGAATTCAGTCTAGAATGAATTTTACAATATGATTACATCAATTTATAGGCCGTGACTAAGTCACTTTGCCTTTAAAATATTTGAAGCTTCTAGAAAATACACAACTACATTAAAAACTATGAATACAACTGGAAAAAACCACCAAGAACAAGATACCATAAGTTACAATAATTTCCTTCCCAAAATAGAATTCTCTTTGATTACAATTACAAGAGTTAAATACAAATGGTAGTTTAGAGGTCCATAATATTGAAAGATCCTAAAAATACTCAATTTGATCAATGTGATCCCTAGATTTTAAGAGAATAGATAAATTTAGAGTTGTAACTTGTAGAAAATAGACCATGATGTGTTTTAATAGCTTAATGATTGATCTAACTCCTATTCATTTTGTGGGATCAAAGAAAATGGAATATCCAATTGAAAGGAAATTTTGTAAAAAAATAAGTGATTTAGGTGCCAAGAGACTGAAGAAATGAGTAAAAAGGACAAAAAAATTATCATTAAAAATCCACATCCACTGAACTATTTTCTCCAAAACTAGTCTTTGTGTATATCCATGTGAATTACACACCCAATGGTTGAATTATCATCTGAAATATATGCTCTAGTTAAAATATATGATTGAAAAAATAGGTCCACAATCACTCCTCCTTGTGACTTCCATGATATCCCCTCTTACATAGGAGAAAACCATCAAATTTAAGCTAGGAAACAATGCACTTTCATGGATTACAAGGTTTTCCCACATTTCTACTAAGTTCCACATGTTGAATTTTCTAAAACTTGGGCTTTTGGGATTCCTTGAAATCTTTAGTTTTTTCCTTTCCTTTATCAATTAGTGACATTAATCCTCATGACATCATGAATTTACACTCTTGACTCATGTGTTATCCTCTTTTCCCACCTTGTTCTTTGGTTCTTATGGTCTTAGGATTTCATTTTATTTCTCTTTCATGAAATTCCTATGAAAATGTGGCTTTGTTTGATTTGATTTTGGAATTAAAAGCATTTAGTGACTCAGATTTAATAAAGTTAAATTCATTTGTCCACTTCTTTGTATCTCATAGTGTTAGGAATCTCAAGTTCTCAAGATCCCCTTTCTTTCTTTGATCCTTTGTTGTGAAAACTCATGGGAATGTGTGGCTTCAAGGAGGAACATGATTTGATCCATAAGTCTTGGGATTTAGGGACTTTGAGTTATCAACCTTCTTTGATCTTTATTTTTGAAACCTCTAGGAAAAAATGGATCTAAGTGGATAGATCAATAACCCTTAGAAATATTGGGTTTTAATGAATTCTAAAATATTCTCCCCATTTTATTGTTTTTGTGAAACTTCCAAGAACCAATCTCGGGATCTCAAGAGTCTCAAAAATTTTCTTTTCAGGATCTTTGATCTTTCTTTGGGCTCTCTAAACTTTTAGGTTCTCAAGAATTCTTGGCATTTATAAGACTTAGATTTTTATGATATGTAACAAACTATTTTAAGAATTAACAAAATTTACAACTGATCCAACAAGACCCTTCCACTTTGCCTTCTTGATTTTGACCATTCTCGTGTTCTCGGGATCTCGGGGATACTTAGATTTGGGACTTTAAACTTTGATTTGAAATATAAGTTTCCCAAAACATCAATAGGATATGACACGTGTCCTATAAAATTATGATGTTACTTTGATGGGTTGCATGTCTCAAGCCCATTGTGACTAAATTTTTTTCTAAAATTTGGTTTTATTCCTTTTCATAAATGAAACATAATAAACACTAAATCAAACCATTAAAAGGATGGTTAGTGATAAAATTAAAGTGAATTGAAGATTTAAAATATAAATATATAGAAAAGTTATAAACCTAATCAAATGTCATTTTAGCATGTTTAATAAAAACTTAAAACCATATACTTTGAACATGTCAAAGAGGTTTAAAACCAAGATTTAACATCTAATGAATAAAGTGTGGATCTATTCTCTTATTAAAAAAGGAATGGGGGTGTGTTGGTCACAACAATAAGGCTATAAGAAGTTGTAAGGTGTGAAAATGTGATTGAAATAATATTGGTATTTAAGATGCCCCTAATGTGAATATGCCCATGTGGTGGTAATGTGTGTAATTTCCTTGGGTCTTAACAAATCAACATGTCTATACGGTGAAAGTGATATAATAATGTAAGGTACTATATCTTGAAAATTAATAAGTCTCAAAGATAATAAATAAATGTATATGTCAATTTTAGGTCATGTTTTATTGTTGGAATAAGATGCTAAAAGATACAGTTGTTTGGGAAGTGGATAGAAATAGTATAAAAGGTGAGGTGGGGTCTTGGGTAGTTTTTTACCTCAAAAATTACATTAAATCCTTGATAATATTCTATATCCTTAGGTAGTGTTGTGATACTCAATAATTGCTCCTTGAAAAATCTCATTAAACCAATGAGAACGTTTATTACATCTATGTGATATGCCCTAGCTTAGAACTAGGGGGATGTCTAAATTAACAAATAAAAGTGTTATAATTTGTGTTTTTGTGAAGTATCGTAGTCATAATCACAAATAATTGATTTTTGTGATTGATTTTTATAATTTGAAAGTAAAGTATGATTGGAGATATTTGTTTAAGTTTCCAACTTGATTGTCAAGATAAACTGTTGTTTTGAGCTTGATTGAGTGATTTTTCATCGAGGTAGAAAAGTCAATATATATTTTGAATATTTTTATATTATGCTTTGAAATATTAAATTCATGTGTTTTTTTATTCACCCTAAAAAGTGATGTGAGTTTTATCTTTTGGGATATTTATTTAATTTTGGAATGCCATGCTTTATGGGATATGCTTAATTAACTCAAGTGCATGATTTGATTTAATCTAAACACCTCCTCTTGCATATATTTAACGATTTTATCTATAATTGATATGCTTTTCCTAGTTAACTTGAGATGTTAACTACTAAAGTGAAAGTGGATAAGAAGTGAGGTGGAAATGGATATGTGTAGGATTTATTAATTATTTTAATAAGAAATTAGCTAATGGGATATGGGATCAATAATAAGAGTGGTATGATTAATTAATTAATCGTAGGAATGGGATATGAGTGTAATAAGCTTTATAGTATAAATATTTAATAATTTGAGACCATATGTGACTGATAGGAATGATAGAATTTTATTTGAGACAATGTTGTAAAATGTCATTAAAGTTTGTAAAATAGTGGAATCTATCCAATGTGGACAAAAGTGGTAGAAAATGGTCATAATGTTTCATTAAGTAATTATAGGATAATTTCATAGATTTAGAATGTGTAATGTGATATTTTGGGGTGTCTACATTTTCCCCTCTTTAAATTATTATTATGAAGTAATATCACTTTAAACATAGTTGATGCACGTAGATAAGTGAACAAATGATAAATAAGTGTGGTGTCGATGCCTACTTTTCCCTAATGAAGCATTTGGATTCCCTAATGGGTATGGATTGTGCTAACGGAGTACCCCCTCGATCAAATGGGTGACATGATAAAGTTGTGGACAAGCACTTGATAAGAGAACATTAGAGAAGGTATAAATAATACAGGATCAAAAATGAGAGTTAGAGGGTAAAACGTAAAATTAGGATTTGCGGACCTAAATTAGGGTTGGTGGAAGGCTTAAATAAGAAGAAAATGAAGAATAGAAGAAATCATTGGTCATTTGTGATATTAAGGTTTTTATGGTTATGCATTGATTGTTTGATCTAGTTTGTGATAGAGATGGCACAATATCCATCATGTGTTCATAACACATACCAGGTTCGATAGTTTGGGAGGGATTATAGTGATGATGTTTTAGTGGGTACGGAAGAAATGAATTTATTTAGTGTGTGTATTACGTATTAGAGATAGAAGAAAGTGAAAAAGTAACACTAGCGCAAGGAATTACCTACATTATCATAACCCGCAAAGTGGTTTAGTGTAGGCTTTCTTGCGTTAGTATGAAATTAAGTACAATTGCGTAGAAATATGTGCTAGTGTAATAAGTGTTCTAGTGTTAAATTGAGTGCACTAGCATGAAAATATGTGCACTAGCATGACATTAGGTGCACTATCATGAGTTAGTGAACTTAGTAAGTTATAGAAATGAGACAAGAGTTAAAAATGATTTAGAAAGGACAAATGAAGTGGCACAATGTGTGTAGGAGAGATTATACACCTTACACATGTGAGAGAGACATTCATGGTTGTGGTCATTAGAGAGACCGATGATACAGCTTAGAGAGGTGAGAATTATGTGTGATACTAGAGGCATCAAGATTGACACATGTAGCATGGATGTTGGATATCATATTGGATCACTTCTTATTGAATGTGTTAGTAGAGAGATGGCACACCAATTCCTAGAAATTCATATTTCCTACCAAGGAGATGTCACCGACACTTGTGGATGTATACCACATGTTAAGGGTGTTGATTCAAGGCCATTTGATTTAGTGGGAGAGATGTTCAAGTAAAGATCCAAGTGTAGACATAGTTTCGATTTGGAGTAGAGGGGATTCATGGAGAGGGTATGGTGGTGTATTGTACGATGGAAAAGTGACAAGTGAGCATGGGAATCTACAAGTAACTCTTCCTCACACGACCTCCCGAGTTCGTCTTTGAGACAACTGGTGGGGATGGAATATGCATGGGATGTAGACAAACTAGTTAGGAAATCTTATGTCTTCGACACGCACTAGTGGAATCTGTGAATCTAAGGCAAAGAAGGCTCTCCTAACTTAAACCGGTGTGATAGATCAATCGATGAGGATGAGCTACTCGCTCAAGGCTCTAATCAATATCGAGAGCTCTCGTGTAATTCGGTCTATGGGTTATGGGATATGTCAAAAATGACCGGGATTGTTTCATATATGTCTCAGGAAAGGGTCATGAAAATGAATGATGGGTATAGTGGACTCTACGGGTGATTGCCTAGTCTAGTCCAGAACTCCTTAGCTTTGTTAGCTTCTACGTCAAACAAGGATAATTGTGTGATGATGATAGGTGGAAGTGGAGTAGATATGAATACTAATGTGTGTAAGCCAACATCTATATCTGATTCACCTATGGAATCGTTGGGTAGTGTGATTTGTGTGGGTCATAACCGTAGATTCGTGGTTGTTGTGGACCTGCTATGGTCATGTGTGGAATCAATCCCTAATCCCTAGTATCCAATAGTTATATGCCTTCTTAGCCTCTATATTCATAATTAACAGTTGTGCAATCTTCTCAGAGTATCTCACAGGTGTTCTTGCAACTGAATCCTTAAGCTAGTATCTATGTCTGTGAGAGTGTCTCCTGCGTCTGGCTGTGGGACCAAAGGATCACAACCGAACATTTTCTCTCTTTCAAGCCCTTCTATAGTCATGCGGATATTTATCTAGGGTAATCTGTAGTTTGGCTGATTTGACCAAAATGTGTGTGCTTGGTCGTCTTCTATGTTTAACCCACTCAACTACGAGCTGATCTGTTGCAAGTCTATTGTTGTTCAAAAGACTTGGATCCTAATATTCTGATCTATGTCAGTTATTGCTATGACGAGATTGAGTTGGGGCATGATTGGCTCGAATATGTATTCTTTGGGCTCTCTAGGTCCCGTGATTATCATACAAAAGGAAATGATACAAGTCTAACTAATGACAGAATAATTTAACTGCGTAAGATATGTCTATGTATATTCCTAAATCTGATAATTATTGATAAACTACTGGACAAAATTTGAAGAGCAATTATCTAATATATCTAAAATTAACAATTAAAATAATAACGTAATTAAAATGAACAAAGTAACCGAGTATAGCTACTTGTCCATGCAATTTGTAGATCTATTTCTAAATACCCGATAGTTAGTCTACTTTATTTGAAAGACTCTCAATCCTACCTAGAAGTGAGGAGTGAGTCATAGTTTCTCAGAAACTATTAATCCCCACAACTTCCCTAGCAATATCGAAAGTAAAATTAATATAAATGAAATGATTGGCTACTCTATTTGATATTCTTTTAACTAGAACTTTGAAAGCTAGAACCCAGATTCAGAAATAAAGCGGTGGTGAATCCAATGGTTTGTGGCTTTGTCCCCTCAGTGTGATCTCCTTGTTCCTTCGTGCTCATGTGGACCCAAAAAAGTGTGTAATGCTAGCATCAATAGAAGTAGATATTGGAACAATGGCAGCTTAGGATACAGACTGAATACAATGTGAGTAGGAGAGGGATAGCGCAAGAGTATAGAGCTTGGCTTATGCAATTCCTAGCGGGATTTATTGCGAGCCATGCAACATAAAATGTCCAGAACCTGAAACTATCCTGTTTGATGAACAAGACCTACAACTTTAATGGTTTCCTATTGAAATCAAACTATCCTACTCCAACTGATTTGGATGAAATGACAATAACACTTTGCACAAGGAGAATATGTGGCTTCCTAACAGCAAAACAACACTAACTAGGCATGCAATGAATGAAACTATGAATCCTAAACAAAATGAAGGGCTAAGCTATTGAAATGATAAATTCAGAGGCAAATTTGAGGGGCCATTTGCTTGAGCAAAAGCCAACTATTTATAGAATCCCATTTACCCAAAGGTAAAAACCAAATTGATCTCTTAAACCATAAACAATACCAAAACACTATTTTAGGGAACTAGAATCATTAATGCAAGCCAAAGGCGGTGAAAAAAGCTAGTAAACATTGAAATTTACATGATTCACGTTAAAAGAGCATTCTTTAAAACACATGAAGGACCACCGCCCTGAGCAGGGCGGCGGTTATAGGATGCTTTGCCCTGCTGGGTGGCGGTCACGAGACCGCCACCGGGAAGGGCAATGGTTTCAGAATGAAGAGAAAAAAACACAAAGAAAAGAGGGAAAAGAGAGTAACAAAGCACACAGGGGATAAGTGGGGCATGTAAGATGTTAACGCATACTTGGAGAGATTTTCTGGATCCCGAACACCTTGCGAGGAGACCTATATCATCATTGGGGCATGTGTTACGTTGTTCTAGTGGTACAGTACCCTACAATTTTGGGTACGTACATATTGCCCCCCTCGGAGAATCATTTTAGCAATGAAGAGGCGTAAAATAGTGGATCCGAGTAGTATGGGTTGTGAAATGGAAGTTAGACATTATACCGACACGTCCATGTGTTGAAATGATGCCATCCAAAATTCTGCTACTACTGCAAAATGAAGAGAGGAATCAAGTGCAAATAGACAAAATAGATTGAAAAATAAATACTAGAATATCATGAAATGAGGACATAACATTTGTGCGGGGATAAGAAATTACCTCCATCGGTGCTCCAAACCTACGGAAAGGGGCATTCAAAAAAAGTCGGAGTTCTTTATATATGTAAAAGTGGGCCCATTTTCCTATTCATTTGTGTGTGTTGATTTCGTTGATTTTGAGCTCTAGGACCCATGGTGACGGTTTCTAATGAGAGTAGAGTCAAAACGTTCAGACGAGATTGTGATCATGCCTCCACGAGCGGAACACCGACCCGTGAGATCACAGGTTAGTTTTTCTCAATTTACCGTTTTTATCCCTAAAATATTAAAATGATGAGAACTTTGTCATGGGGGGATAATTTTTGAAAAAGTTAGTTTTAAAAGGTCTATCTAGGGAGGGTGCCTACTGGGTAGGCTTTGTTTTAGTCAAAATGGGTTTTATTTGTGTTTTTAGGCGTTATTTAGGGCATGTGACCCATACGGAAATTTGGGACACGACCGCCGCCAGGCGGGCGGCGGTTACATGACCGCCACCCCGATCAGGAGGTGGTTACAAGACCACCGCCCTTAAGGCAGTGATTACGGAACCACCACCACCGCTCGGGCGGCGGTCTCGCACATAATGCATAAACAACACTTATTTGAATTTGTTTTTGCATTTTTAGCATTCTTATGTGTTTTCATGATTTTTCTAATGTCATTTGGATACTAACTTGCTCTATTTTGTGTGTTTTTGGGTGTATGTAGGCGAGGGAGGAGTACATTCGATGGAGCTGAGAGAGAGAGTGTGTGATTGGCTCCAGCAGTATTAGATGCCCTTTCTCAGGATGAGCAGGACACTCTTCAGAGGGCCAGTATACTACATATATCACGGGTTCCACATGTTGCACCATCCAGTCACATACTTTGTGACTTATTTTCATATTGGGATGCTGATCAGAACACTTTCTGATTACCAAGGGTCCGAGGTGAGTGGACCATTACTTTGGAGGACGTTTACCATATCTTGGGGTCCCGATTATCGGGAGATGGCTCACTCTTGAGATAGCAGGGTCACGGGCTCAGATAGCACAGTGGGCCTCATACATGGGAGATGCAGTTATCTCCACTGGTTTGAAGAAGGGGTGAGGGTCTGATCTATTCCTAGCCTGCCTATCCCCTTGATTTGTCAGGCCATTATGGGGATCCTTGCCTCAAGATTGATCGGGGACAAGGAGGAGACACTCTCTTTGTATTTTGGCCCCCATCATTGCACAGATTGAGGGACATGGCAGATTTACGCTGGGAGATGACATAATTAGGACTACCTACCATGATTTGTATATGGTGGTCCATTTACAAGGGTATTCATTGAGCCATCTGACCCTGGTTATGAGTTGGGTCTATGAGTATTTCATCCCCTATGGCAGAGGTGTAGAGGTTGCTGTTCCCAGAGTTGTGAGGGCAGCCAGATGGACAGACATTTCGATTCTCAGAGCACCTCACCAGCTAGTTTCTTCCCTGACCACTGATGACATGGAAGCCATACCTTATCAGGCCATGGTAGGTTTATGGGGTGAGGAGGCTCTTACTTTGATTTCCTGCTCCACCATAGGGCAGCTTGTTGACAGGGTGGGGAGGGTGGAGATACATCCCTTTGGTCAAGTGCCTTAGCAGTTTGGCCTACCTTACGTGGGTATGCTTCCCCTAGTGGCACCAGATATATAGATCAGTTCGAGAGGCTAGGGGAGGTCCTAGAGGCCGGGGTTGGACAGTTGTTACTCCTAGTGCTCCTATTGCAGCTAGGTGAGTAGTACGTGCTCGAGGGAGAGCCGGTGCTCTTCAGGAACCCTTACTTTACATTGCCATCGGTCCCGCCCACAGCAGCGACGATCCCATTGACATAGACTCCAATTTTGAGGAGTTCAAAGGGGAGAGATGGAGGAGGAGACCGAGGTTGAGGCTAGTGAGTCAAGTGGAGAGGAGGACAACGATCCTGAGTGGCATGACACTAAGGATATTTTACAGGCAGAGAGGGTGGAGCAGAGTGTGGAGAGGGTGACTCTGGTTTCAGAGGAGCCACTCTCTCAGGGCCTTAGTGGGGAGGATGAGTCCATAGCGGGATGCTATGTTGCTCTAGCCACGGTAGGAGTACCTCAGTCAGTGGCGGCATCTGTAGTAGGTGCTGACCCTAGGGATCCCTCTTGGAGGCCTGGAGATCCGAGTGAGTTTTCATCCTTCCTTTTAATGTTTGCTTCGAGTTAGGATTCCCTTAATTGCTATCTCTCCCTTTGTTTACATTTGCTTTTATCTCTTGATTATTTCTAATTCGTTTTCTCCTTTGCTTGCAGAGACTGCCGATGAGTGGCGAGACCTGATTCACTGGGTATGCACCGATACCCTGATGATCCCTATGGAGAAGACCCATGCAGAGCTATCCATGGATGCAGGGGAGCCTTCAGTAGCTGGTAGGCATACCAACATTTTTGCCCCTATCTGGCATGTGGCCAGGATGGTGTCTACCCTCCATACCGAGTTGGTAGGGTACAGGATAGTAGAGTGCCTGATGAGGAGTCATTCTCATGGCGAGACCTGCAGCTGCTCCTCGGGATCGTGATCCCTCCGTGCATTCAGAGCACCGGCGTAGCCGAAGTCCTAGATGTGGGCGTGCACCCTCAGAGGGATCTCATAGGGGTTGAGAGGCCACTTGGCTCTCTTAGACTATTGTATGATGTATTTGTATTTTCTGGGCTCTTTGAGCATTTTGACCATGCTTAGCGCATGATGGCATTGTATAGGAATTTTGACCATTTTTACATATATTCTTTTCGGATCAAATTCTTGGTATTATGACTTTGTTTCCATTTCCACATGTAAACTATGATGTTATGTTTATATGCTTTTTAGAATGTATGCAATGGAGAACAAATGATACAAATGTTTACTTTCTTTTTGTATTTTGTGATGCTGATATATGATAATGTAGACACAATGTGATTTTGAACTTTAGTTTCTATAAGAAATTTTGGTACTTCATATTTGTTTTGACAAAGTGTGATGATAAACTGGTATGATGAGCAGATAAACTTGCCCCACTCCTAACTCCACGCAACTAGTAAGATGTGAGGGCTCGTCACCGAGAGCTAGAAAGGGCACAAGTTATGAAATGTGTTGAAATGATAGTGATGAGAGATAGACAAAGCTTTGGTGGAACCAAATTAGGATGCTACAAGCCTACTCTACTCGAGTGAATCCATAGTTTGGGATGCAACTTGTTTCATGGTTTATCTAGACTTAGATCCGTAGATGGCCACATGGTAGACAAAATCTGGGTTTCATGGTTTTGAATTCTCTTGGAACTTTGGACATCTGATTCATTTATTTTTGACTCAAGGATTTCAAAGGTTCATTTGAATTTGATTGCTGACTGCTTTCAATGTTTATTATCAATAGGACCCCCTATACCTTGCCCCATGCTACTAGTAAGAAGTATGGGCTTATCACCATGGGCAAGGCATAGGCGAGTAAGGGCATTTCCATCCTTTCCCAACCCTACGTCACTAGTAAGAGACGTAGCTCATCACCGAAGGTTGGTGGGGCAAGGAAATGTGTAAAATTAAATTTTTTTGTTTGATCTATATTTGACTTGTTTTTTTGAGAAAAATGTCAGTATGTTCTTAATTCAAAGAGATATACATATGGGATAGATGTGACACGATGAAGCTTCTAGAATAGACCATGGGCAAGACACCAATCCTAGGAAGAAACCAAAAGTGAGAACAAGCATGCAGACCTTGGTATGGTTATCATTAAGACTTTGTCATATCGGCTTTATCGATGAAATGAATATGAAATGGTTGAATATGCCACGGAGGTGAAGAAGTATGATTAGAGTTTTCATGCCAATAACATCGAAGTTGTAATGAATTGCTTTGAGAATGAGTTCCTTGATCACAAATAATACGAAACAAGTGGACAAAATGAACCTAACTACATGAAGATGCAATGTAGATATAATTATATAGATAATGCTGGTCGCTTATGCATAGAATCGTTTAAGGTGTAGGGAATTGATTGTTTCACTAAATTCCTCACCTTATAATGTACATAAGAGATATGCACCATTTCCATATTCTTTCGTGACTCGGTATGGGCCCAACCATTTGGGTTTCCTTCCTTCACTGGTCTTTTAATCGATTCGGTTGTCTAGTCTTAGAACTAGATCACCTTCATAAATGTCTCATTCATAGACCTTCTTGTTATATTGTTGGCACATCCAGTCAGCATAGACTTTGTGCCCTTTTGTTAAATCTAACCTATCTTCATCTAGGCTTTCTAGTTGGGAGAGACATGCTTCTCTGTAAGCGTCTTCATCTAGAATCCCTTGTAATGAGATATGGAGACTGGGTATTTCAACCTCAAGCGTGGAGAAATTCTTCTTCCCGAATACTAGCGAGAAAGGAGTCACTCCTGTTGGTGTTCTTATTGAGGTTTGGTGGGCCCACAAGGCCGGGTATAACTTTAAATGCCAATCTCTTTTGTTTTCTTTCACCGTCTTGAGAAGAATGGCTTTTAATGTTTTGTTTGTTGCTTCAGCCTGCCCGTTGGCTTGAGGGTAATACAGGGAGGCCGTATGATGATTTATTTTAAATTTATTGCATAATTCATGAACTTTTTCATTCTTAAAAGAAGTCCCATTATCTAAGATAATGATTTGTGGGACACCGTACCTGCAAATGATTTGGTTCAAAATGAACTTGGCGATTGGAACCGGTATAGTAGTAAGAGGCATAGCCTCTACCCATTTGGTAAAATACTCGGTGGCCATGATTATGAAGTTATGGCCATCTATAGATGAGGGAGAGAATTTCCCTATCAAATCTAGCCCCCATGTAGAAAAGGGCCATGGAGTAGCGATTGGTTGTAGAGCTTGTGCGAATGTGAATCTTGTGGGAGAATTCTTGGCACTTATGACACCTTCATACAAACTCTACTACGTCGTGTTCTAGAGTAGGCCAGAAATAGCCCATCCAATGTATTTTATGAGTAGTGGCATGACCACTGAAGTGGTCTCCACATATTCCACTGTGAGATTCGTGGAGAATCTTCTTGGATTATTCGTGTCGATACATCTTAGAAACATTCCATTGAATGCTTTACGATAGAGAACTTTCGTATAATGGTGTATTTAGCTACGATAATGCGTAACCACCTTCTTCATTGTGGTGTAGCACCTTCTAGATACGTATGGTCCATGATATAATTAATAATATCAGTATACCAAGGACACTCAGAGATAGGAGGTCTGGTTTCGATGTAGTATATGCATTCATCGGGAAAGTCTAGATCTACTAGATTGCCTCCATCTAGTGGGTTATCAGCTAACCAATCCGTAATGATTTTTCCTTTAATGGATTTCTGATTTACAAATGTTAATTTGAATTCCCCCATTAAGGTTATAAAACATCCAGCCTTTTTAGACAAGGACCCTTGTGTGAGGAAAGTTCGTAAATGGTCTGTTTTTACAATGACCCTTGTTTCTTGATTTAGCATATAATGTCTTAAGCATTTGGTTGCAAAAATTATGGAAAGGCATTCTCATTCTACCTGTGTATAACGTGTTTCATAGTTGAGCAACGTTTGGCTAATGAAATAGATCACACGTTCTCTCTTTTCATCATCTTCTTGAGCGAGCATACAGGCTAGTGAGACATTGGTAGCTCGTGAGTATAAGATCAAAGGGTGATCTGGCTTAGGTGGCATTTGCATGGGTGGTGACAACAGGAAATGCTTAACTACTTTGAAAGCTTCGTTGTAGTCTTTAGTCTAATCGGTACTATAATATTTCTTGAGTAGATTGTTTATTGGATGAATGGAAAAACATAAATCAGGGATGAATCTTTGGATTGCACCGAGTTTTCCAAGAAATGATCTAATTCCAAATTCATCCAAAGGTGGGATCATTTCGAGAACAGCCCGGATTTTGGCTGGGTCTACATCGATCCCTCGTGACGATATAATGTAACCTAGGAGCTTCCCTCTTGTCACACCAAAGATGCATTTTTCTAGATTTAGTGTGACTCCGTATTCTATTAGACATGAAAGGATGACACGGAGCACTTCAGGTGGTCACAACACTTCGGCCTTAGCCAACAAGTCATCTACATAGCATTCTATGATTTTGTGAATAAGATCATGAAATATGTATGTCATTGCCCATTGGTATGTAGCGCCGGTGTTCTTGAGACCGAACGACATAATAGCGTAGTAATAGGTTCCCTAAGGAGTTATAAATGTGGTTTTGGCTTGGTCTTGTTCAGATATTCCGAGTTGATTGTATCCACGAGAACCCGTCCCGATGAGGGACAAAAGCTCAAATCCTAGCTGTTGCGTCAACAATGACATCAATGGATGGTAACGGGAAGTCATCCTTAGGACATGCCTTGTTAATGTCTCAGAAGTCTATGCAGATGCATATCTTCCCATTCTTTTTGAGAATGGGAACAATATTAGATACCCACTGAGAGTAATCGACTGGTTTGATGAATCCTACTTGGAGGAGTTTTATTACCTCCTCTTTTACCATGAGAGCTACCTTGGGTTTCATTGGTCTTGATTTTTGTTTAATCAGCTTTGCGATCTGATTTAGTGACGAGGTTATGTACCGCAATGTGTGGTGCAACCCCTGTCATTTCTTTATAATTAAATGCAAAATCCTTCTAATGTTCCTTGAGGATTTGAGTGTGTATTTCTACTTCTAATGGAGTTAACGAGGATCCTAACTTCAATATCCTTGGTTCATCTTCCGTTCCAATGTTAATATCAATTGTTTCTTCGATTAAAGAAGTGTTACCTTCTTCAAACTCAGGTGGGGCTGGAGGTAATTCCAGATTGTCTCCATTTTCTATTGTGTATATGTTGAGTTCCTTTTGTGGGGGAAGCTCTATCATGGGATTCCCAAAGTAGGAAGATGAATGTGGGATTAAGGACAAATCTATCATGTGATGGGTGAGATGCAATGTTTCATAGGTGTTTAAGTAATAAAGAGTGGTTCTATCACTATCAACATGATCTAAGATATTAGATTTGTTCTCATCTATGTTCGTTAAAAGAGGGTTTGACATCTTTTTCACTAATGGTTCAACAAGAAGGAATACCATGAAACGGGTATCTTCCAACTCACTGTTTGGAGTGAAGCATGAAGTTGAGGTTGCTATAGAATCGGTAAGAAGATTTTGTTCTCGCGGGATTGCTTCAATTGATATGAAGTCAAACTCTTTGCTCAAATCCAATATAGCTATTTTGTAGAGCTGTAAGTGCTCAACTCTGGTTTCATACATTTCAGAGAGTTGGTTTGCTACCAATTGTGAGTCTCCTAACACCCTGATGTTATCAACCCTGAGCCTTTTAGCTAAGATGAGGCCAAGGAGGAGGGCTTCGTACTCAGCGCCATTGTTTGTACACTCAAAATTTAGTTTGAAGGTGAATGGTAAGATCTTTCCCTCGGGAGAAGTGAAGATTACACCTACCCTAGCTCCATAACGACATCTAGCTCCATCGAAATGGAGAGTCCAATATTTGGCTGGGAATATGGATGTTGGGATATTTTTTGTGTTAACATCTTCTGCCTTGGTTACTTCCACCATGCAGAGATCTTCTGCTGGAAGAGAACCAACACCTAGGGTATATCCCATGCCTATAGAATCAAATGGTAGGAAGATTGGTAGATCCTGTTCCAACAACTCGACAATATTTGCAGTAGTTCCTAATGATATGGTTTCGACAATGTTAGACTCATCCTTGAGGGTTGGGATAGTTAGGCTCATAGTCTCAAGATCTGTCGTAGGTACCAACTTTTCTTCTGGTTTTGCATCGGTTGGTTTATTAAGTTGGTTTGTCGGGAGTTCAAACTCAGAATGAGTTCTGGCCTTTTCTTTAGGTCTGATAGGTGTATGTCGAATGGTTTTGGATCACCTTTTGCAATGAATACCTTTCCTAAGTGTAAAAACCTTACTTCTTGAAATAACATAGAAGGGATTGCCTTCATACGGTGTATCCATGGTGGCCGAGGATCATATTATAGTTAGTTTCCCGATCTATAATATAAAATTCAGTCAGGATTGTTTTGGGTCCTAAGGTGACCAGTATTATTATAGTTCTAATTGACGTGGCTTTAAGGCTATCATAGCCTCTTAATGTATTTCGAGTCGTGGAACAATTTGTTTCTCCATACCCTAGCTTTTGAAGGAAAGAGAAGGGGACTATGTTAACTGCTGCCCCATCGTCAATCATCGCGTGTTTCACATAATTGTTATAAACCCAAACTTGCAAATGTAGGGCCAAATCACTTCTATGTGTAATCTCGATGTCTGTTGGCATTGTTTTTATTTTGAATATAAACTTAGTATCCCTATCCAGCTTCCCTGGAGGGTGGTTATCAAAGTCTATATGGTTTATCTATGTTTTGTGAGGTGGAGTGATGTTAATTAAATGACCTAAACCTAATGCTTCTAAAAAGAAGCGATCTTGTGGGTAGGAGAGTTCTTTAATAAATCCAAAAAGGAGATATGAGAGAAAGTCTTTGTTAGGTCATTAATCAAATCATAGGCACCTATGGGTTTTATGAATGGCTATTGAATGTTATTTGTCTCTAGTGGGTAACTTGGACTCGGCTGAGAGGAATACTCTCATGTCCTTGTTACAACTTCTATAGGTAGTTCAGTGTCTAATTCTACCAAGATGACTATCTTAGGTCGTGGCTGACTTCCTAATTGTGGTGCAACTAGCGGATTTAATGAAGTTGAGGCTTCATGATCATTGTTTCCTGTCATTACACCCTTGTTCGTCCCATTCAGATTTAACCTGTTGTTATTGTGATTTGGGAATGGATCATTAATGATTTTGAGGGGTACATTTTTAGGGAGGCCTTTGTAAAAGTATTGGGTGTTGGTGACTTGAGAATCTACCAAGAACATATCTATGAAAATTTGTCTTTGTTCCTCGGCAAATGTTGCATGAATTTATTGTATTCACGGCACGTTCTAGTGTCATGGTGCCGAATTTTATGGAAACCATAGTACGAGTTAGGATTATAATTCCTAGTTTGTTGGTTTGGTGTATATTGTGGCCCAAAACTCGATCAAACCATTGCCTATTAGGATTAAAGTTTTGTATTTGTTGTTTTTGGTTTTGATTCTAGTTTTGATATCCAATTGAGCTTTAGCTTATACCTGTGTAGGGTTTTTTTGTTTTTGTTGTTGATTAAAATCCACTGTATTGATTGTTGGGGTGAAGTTGTTGTTTCATTGGTTATTCATTAGTGGTGGAGTATTCACAACATTTACCTTTTAACCTGATCAGTTACACCATCTATTGTCACACCGTGATTTTTATTAAGGATTTTAGGTCCTTGATTGACATTTGTGGTAGTAGGATAAGTCGTAGTATTCTGGTTGGAGGCGATTAACCTCCCATTTTCTCCATACGTCTTACTACTGCTATCTATTACCGCTTGATCTATTCGGAGAGTGCTCTCAAGTACTTCATCATAAGTCCTTAGTAGGAACTTCTGGACTTCTTCCTTTACTTCTCTCTCTTTGAGAGAATGAAGGAATAAATTACATACTTTCATTTGGTCCATGTTTGGAGCACTAGTGAAGAATAGAGGATTGTACACCATCTTTGAATGAAATGAGCAACAAATTCATTATGTTCCTACTTAATGTGCAAGAATTCCTTGTTTCTTGTTCTCAACAGTTTGTTCATATCAAATGCCTTGATGAACTTTGAAACAAGTTGTTTAAATGAATGGATGGAAGCCTCAGGTATTCTATAATACCATTCGAGGGTGATGCCCTCCAAGGTTTTGGGGAGTATTTTAGCAATAACCCCATCCCAAGGGAGTAGTTCACGAATGGGTCATTTGTGGCGTAAGCTTTGATATGTGCATTCAGATCTGTCTCACCTTTGTATTTAGGAAAATCAAGAAGAGGTCTTGGAAGCATGATGCTTCGTATGGTGAAATCTATGGGCTCTTTCAAATATTTTGAATAAGTCCCTATCGCATACGTTTCGACCATTGATGGTGCATGCTGAGGGAGTGGCGGTGGAATGGGTTGTTGATATGGCGTAGCGTATGTATTGGCGAGGGCATAAGGAAACCCCTGTGTTTGAGAAAACATCTTTGGGAGAGGAGAACATATCCCTTGTGGTGATTTGGAGTACATGTCTAAGTATGAAGGGGTATTGTTAAGGAATAGATTATTTTGTACTAGACTGGGAGGTATCGGAACGGTGTTAGAAAGGGTGGTTCTAGTTGGCGTTTGTTGTAAATACTGAGGAGGCATGTCCAATGTGCCTATTCTGTGAGGAGGTCTACTTGGCTAGGATGGTGTGGAGGATTAGAATTTCCTGCCTACATGAATTGAGAATGGTGATTTTCCTGAGCAAGTTCTAACCCCCTAAATTTTTCTACTAAAGTTGAAATGACCTCATTTGGTGAAGTCACGATATTTTGCCTTAGTGGTGTTTGTTGTATATCCTGATGTTGTATAGGCATGTGATATCCCACTATGAATTGATCGCTGCCCTGCCAAGTTTCCCGAGGGCATTTCCTATATGTAGTGGCATGGAGGTATTTTCTTGAAAAGAGACCTCGGGTTGTGTTTGTAAACTCCCTATGGGTGGGTACATACTCCGAGAGCGTTGTTCATTCCTGGCATAATGTACTGAATGTTCATCATCTAAAACTAGGTATGGGTCTAATTGTCTACTAATTTGTGGTCTAAGCAGTACCTGAGGAGACGAACCAGATTCTCTTGTGAACATCATATTGTTCGAGCCTGAAGGCTCTATTTGTTGTGTTTGAGCGAGCTGATCCAACTCCTCTATTTGGAAAGATGAGCTATATCTAGTCCTTGGAGGTGGATTTTGTGTTGACAACTGGTTAGTTGAGTAGTTGTCACCCCATACTGAGAGCAAGGGTGACGATTGTCTATTTAGTTGAGCGTAGTATGCCTCAAGACCTAGGAGAGGTCTGTAATATGCATCGAATCCCAACATATTCGGGGGGTATATTAATACCCATAGAATAATGGGAAAGAGAAAAGGTGGACAAAAGAGGTAATAAGGAAAAGGAAAGCACTGTGTTGTTCACGTCGGACTCCGAACTTAGAAAGTAGGAAGTTTCACGTTGGGTTCACCAATTTTGTACGATGGAAAAGTGACAACCAAGCATGGGAATCTACAAGTAACTCTTCCTCACACCGAACTCCCGAGGTCATGCTGAGACAACCGGTGGGGATGGAATACGTGTGGGATGTAGAAAAACTAGTTAGGTAATCTTATGTCTTCGGCGCGCACTAGTGGAATCTGTGAATCTAAGGCAAAGAAGGCTCTCCTAACTTGAACTGGTGTGATAGATTGATCGGCGAGGATGACTGCTCGAAGGATCCAATCAATATTGAGCTCTAGTGTAATTCGGTCTATGGGTTATGGGATACGTGGAAAATGACCTGGGATTGTTTCATATATGTCTCCAGACAGGGTCATGAAAATGGATGATGGGTACAGTGGACTCTACGGGTGATTGCCTGGTCTAGTCCAGAACTCCTTAGCTTTGTTAGCTGCTACGTCTAACAAGGATAACTATGTGATGATGATAGGTGGAAGTGGAGTAGATCTAAATACTAATGTGCGTAAGCCAACATCTATGTCTGATTCACCTGTGGACTTGTTGGGTTATGGGATTTGTGGGTCACAACCGTAAATTTGTGGTTGTTGTGGACCTGCTATGGTCATGTGTGGAATCAGTCCCTAATCCCTAGTATCTAATAGTCATATGCCTTCTCAAATTCTATATTCAGAATTAACAATTGTGCGATCTTCTCAGAATATCTCATAGGCATTCTTGCAACCTGAATCCTTAAGCTAGTATCTATGTCTATGAGAGTGTCTCCTGAGTCTGGTTGTGGGACCAAAGGATCACAACCAACTATTTTCTCTCTTTCAAGCCCTTCTATAGTCATGCAGATATTTATCTAGGGTAATCTTTAGTTTGCCTGATTTGACCAAAATGTGTGCGCTTGGTCGTCTTCTATGTTTAACCCACTCAACTGCGAGCTGATCTGTTGCAAGTCTATTATTGTTCGGAAGACTTGGATCCTAATATTCTAATCTATGTTAGTTATTTCTGTGACGAGATTGGGTTGCGGCATGACACGATTGGCTTGAATATGTATTCTCGGGCTCTCTAGGTCTCGTGATTTTCATACAAAAGGAAATGATACAAGTCTAACTAATGATAGAATAATTTAACTGCGTAAGATATGTCTATGTATATTCCTAAATCTGATAATTATTGATAAACTACTGGACAAAATTTAAAGAGAAATTATCTAATATATCTAAAATTAACAATTAAACTAATAATGTAATTAAAACAAACAAAGCAACCGAGTATAGCTACTTGTCTGTGCAATTTGTAGATCTATTTCTAAATAACCTGATAGCTAGTCTACTTTATTTGAAAGACTCTCGATCCTACCTCAGAAGTGAGGAGTGAATCATAGTTTCTCAGAAACTATCAATCCCCACAGCTTCCCTGGTAATATCGAAAGTAAAATTAACTGAAATGAAATGATTGGCTACTCTATTTGATATGCTTTTAACTAGAACTTTGAAAGCTAGAACCTGGATTCTGCAGAATAGTGGTGAATCTAATGGTGTGTGGCTTTGTCCCCTCAGTGTGATCTCCTCATTCCTTCATGCTCACATGGACCCAGAAAAGTGTGTAATTCTAGCATCAATAGAAGTATATATTGGAACAATGGTAGTTTAGGATACAGACTGAATACAATGCGAGTAGGAGAGGGATAGCGTAAGAGTACAAAGCTTGGCTTATGCAATTCCTAGCAGGACTTATTATGAGCCATGCAAAATAAAATGTCTAGAATCTGAAACTATCCTGTTTGACGAACAAGACCTGCAACTTTAATTTCTTCCTATTGAAATCAAACTATCCTACTCCAACCGATGTGGATGAAATGACAACAACACTTTTCACAAGGAGAATATGTGGCTTCCTAACAACAAAACAACACTAGGCTAGGCATGCAATGAATGAAACTATGAATCCTAAACAAAATGAAGGGCTAAGCTATTGAAATGAGAAATTAAGAGGAAAATTTGAGGGGCCATTTTCTTGAGCACAAGCCAACTATTTATAGAATCCCATTTACCCAAAGGTAAAAACCAAATTGATCTCTTAAACCATAAACATTGCCAAAACACTATTCCAGGAGCTAGAATCATTAATGTAAACCAAAGGTGGTGAAAAAAGTTGGTAAACATTAAAATTTATGTGAGTCGTGTTAAAAGAGAATTCTGGAAAATACGTGAAGGACCTCCGCCCTAAGTAGGGTGGTGGTTACGAGACCTCCACCTGCTCGGGTGGCGGTCACAAGATCACCGCGTAAGTAGGGTGGCTGTTTCAGAATCAAGAGAAAACGTAAAGAAAAAGAGGGAAAAAGAGAGCAAAAAGCACATAGGGGCTAAGCAGGGCATGCGAGATGTTAACACATACTTGGAGAGGTTTTCTGGATCCCGAACACCTTGCGAGGAGACCTGTATCATCATTGGGGCACATGTTACGTTGTTCGGAGGTGCAATACCCTATAATTTTGGGTACGTACATGTACCTTGCAGAGTGCATGGAGGATGATGTGATAACACAACTTCTACTTTACTTGATGGTGCTTATAAGTGACTATTTATTGTTTGATAAGATTGGGAGGCAATTTTATTTTAGATTGATTGGCATGGTAGTTGAGATGATGGATTCAACGAAAATGTTTATATGGGGACCATGCATACTATCCCATCTATACATAGAGATGGATATGATGGTGTATACGACTCAAAGGATTTTAGGCCCACCTGACACTATTACAAATTTGGGGATGGGATGATATTGTAATAGGTCAACTGGTGGGGATATTGAGAGATAGAAAACTAGATAATCCATCATTACATAGATAGGAAATAGTAGGTTATGGTCAAATAGGTCATTGAGGAGACCTAGCATTCTGCTGAGATGAAGGATAGATGATCTACAATTATGATTGATTATATGGAGGTTGTACATATTATAAAGATGGGTGATAGACATGGAAGATATTGGGTTAGTTGATATAACACCTTACATTATTGGTATCCGGTCATATATCATTGATATGTATAGACTGATAGGGTCATGTAACAACTTGGAGTTGTACAAGAAATACTTGAGGGAGATTAGTTTTATATGCATGTAACACAATAGAACAAGATGTTTTGGCCACACATCAAGCATAACACAGTGAGGGTTAGTTTTTCATGAGTGTTAGGACAGGTATTGGATGTATGATTAGATATCATGGACCTAAATGTATCGAGTAGGGTATACATAAGGGTACACAACTATATGACCTATTCGAGATGAGCATCCCGATGTATTTATGATAGTAGGGATAACAAAAAAATTGATGGTAGAATTACAGCGAAGAGAGAGGAGAGGTAGAGGATGATAGGGCCGGGGTGGAGGAGGAGGATAGGGTTGTGTAATGATGTAGGCATAGGTATTGAGATAGATACATGTATGTAGATGGATACATGGACATATAAAGAGTGTATAGGTTTGTGTGGGTTAGATTATACAAGTATAAGATGCACATGTACTAGTCTCACCATAAAGGATACCTACTCCGGGAGGAGTTGATGGGGATGACAAATGGAGTGATGGGGATAGAGATGATTGGGATAAGGATGATGAGGATATAGATGATGGGTGGGGAGATAGGGGGAGGTTGACATGTGGAGTCATATTCCACTAGTGCAGCCTCTAGGTCCACCAATGTAGTTACACGTAGCTCAAGCCTAGAGAGATAAAGCTATACAAAAGAGATGATACATCCTTAACCCTTGGTCATATATTGGTATATGAATAAATTACCTATGGATAATGTAATATCTTATCATATCATATCATATTTATTTATGATTTCATATGAATAGTGGTTCGGCCTTAGGGATTTTGATAGTATATCATGGTATATATATGATATTAACATGATATTGAGCACTTGAATCTTAGTGTATAATTTGGAGGTTTCCCCCTCAAAGTGGATAAGTCGTTATACTTGAATATTGTGATCATTTATCAATATTTTGGTGTTATATTACTGCTAATATTCATATTTATCTAAGAAAATTTATTACAAGTGGTATAAAAGCTATACTCTCAACCAAAATTAGATCAAAACTCCTAAATTTTTGGTTCATCTATATCTTGTGAATAGTTTTGAGTTTGTTAATAATTGTTTTATAGAAGTGGAGAAACATACTAAGTAATATTCTTGAATTTTCTTAGGATTTATCGACAAATTTTATAATAGTTATCACCATTTTAAGAATTTTCCTAAATTATCTCCATGAGCCATAATTTTTAGAAAATTTCAAAGTTATTTACATTTTGAAAATCTCTAATAAAATAAAAGGGGGTTTATTCTTTGTATTTTTTGAATTAAGGCTGAAATAATTCATAAATTGGACACTTAAATCTTGATTAAAGGATTTTATTCTTGAAACCCTAATTTTTGTGCATCATGGGGATGATTTTCTATGGAAAGGGTGAGGTGGATGCTAGAGAATGGTGGGTTGAATTTAAGAAGATTTATTTTTCATCTACATGGACATGGTTTTGGTTTTCATTTTGGCTTGATGGTCCAGCAAAGAGGTGGGTCTCTCAATTGAATCAAGAGTGTTTAAATTGGTCTTGGGAGGAAATGGAACATTATTTCTTGGTCGGTGTGGAATAAAAAATTAGGAGTAGAAGGAGGAGGACGAGGAGGATGAGGAGGAGGAGAGGAAGAAGAGGAAGAAGAAGAATGAGAAGAAGAAGAAGAAGAACAAGAAGAAGAAGAAGAAGAAGAAGAAGAAGAAGAAGAAGAATGAGAAGAAGAAGAATGAGAAGAAGAAGAATGAGAAGAAGAAGAATAAAAATAGAAAGGAGAAGCATAAGGAGAAGAGGAAGATGATGACAAAGAGGAAGAAGAAGAAGATCAATAAGAAATAGAGGATAAGTGCTCAGATAGTGTAGATCTAAAAGGGAAATATTTAATATTTTCATTTGAAGAGTGCACCGATCGAAAAATAATATAAAGGAATTTCAAGTGGATGGTAAGATTGATTTTTTACAAAATTGAAGCCCTTTTGTCTCAACTAGAGTTTTCCACTTTCACGTACACGATACATTTTTAGTTATGGAATGTCGTTGCACAAAAATTTTCATCCCCAATAGAGTTACTTATGTTGAATACAAAATTTTAAATTAGGTTAGAACATGAGGAAATTATTCAGATGCACATTAAGAGGGTGAAGAGGAGAGTAATTATTGAGTATCTAATCAAGTGGAAGAATCAAGATAATGCAACGGAAACATGGGAGGAGGAATATTTCTTGTACCAACATCCAAAGATCATTGACATTGAGGACTACACTTGTGTGAAAAAGCCTCCAAAAATTATCAACATTGGGGACAATATTTCTTTAAATGGGAGGGTCATGTTACGCCCTTAACCCTATGTCGTATATTGGGATATAGATAGCTGAAATATGGATAACATAATATCTTATCATGTCATATCATATTTATTTATGATTTCATATGCTTAGTGGGTCAGCCTTAGGGATTTGGATAGTATATTAGGGTATATATAGGAGATTAACATGATATTGAGAACTTGAGTCTTATTGTATGGTTTGGAGGTTTCCCCCTCAAAGTGGAAATTTTATTCTACTTAAATATTATGATCATTTATCTATTATTTTTGTTCTTTGGTGTTATATTGTTGTTGATATTCATATCTCTCTAATTAATTTCATTCTTAAAGATATGCCTCTCTCTTTGTTGTTCATACCATTTAGGCACAGTTGGAGTCGATTAGGGTAAATTTGTAGTAGAGGAAAATGGAGTCACAATAGGTGGAAACTAAGAGGGATGTGACCAATAGTGTTTTTGAGGCCAACGAGATGGGGATATTTTATAGGAGATATCGATAGTGACCACGATGTGGGTTATTATAGAGGTTTATAAAAGGTAGAATTACTAGAGAGTCAAATATATCTAGGATATAGCCAGAGGATAGGGATGAGGTAAGGGAGATTAGTGAGATCACATGGGCCATCTAGATCAACTAGATCAGTCCAAATGCTAACAATGAGGCCAGATGAAAGGCCAAATAGTCTAGGGTTTTGTGAGAGCCATGGTTGATATTGTATGGTAGACACCTATTTGTTTTGTATATGCCTCATGATGAAGGCACATTCATTATATAGATGCCCATTGTGGTATGATGATGTATATATGTATATGATATTTTGATATATTGGATGTTGTATATGATGATGTTTATAGATTATGTATATACATGATTATTTGGATGGTTTTATTTGTTTGCACATTGTTACAAATGTATGTTAATGAATTATTTTGAGATGATGTTTTTGATTATTTTTATAGTTTTTAATGAGATGTATGAATGTATATAATGATGATATGACTAAAATTGCTCATAGCTTTAGCTTCCATTAAAATATTATATTTTGGAGTAATCTTCTTTACTTTTACACAATAGAGTTAACACCAATATTATTAAATAACCATAATGATCAACCCATTATGTGTATAAACATGCATATTCAACATATAGAAAGGTAAAAATAGGCCTAATATACACAATATATGTTTTCACCATGGCTATATAAAAACTAAGATGGTAAACAATAAACTTGTAATTGGTCAAACAATTAATTAATAAACATATAAAATACCAACATACACAGTATATAGTTGCATCATGGCTATAAATTAACCAAGATGCCAAACAATAAACTTGTAATTGGTTAAAAACTAACTAAAAAAGTAACAATGTAACACAACATCACATAAAGACACTTAAATTTGTTCCAAATGTGTTCCACAATGATGATTGATTAATTTGGATTACCCCTAACAAGGATGCATGCTAGGGGTAAGATGATTTGGAATTGATTGGGTCATTTCCCGAAGAAAGGATACATGCAAGAGAGTAAATGAGAGATAGTATTTCCCTAAATGAGGACACACAAAAGAGATTTAGATTGTTTTGATTACTAGATATTGGAACTGACAATAGGAGAAGAGTAATTGTCTTGATCTTTTACTTTTTTGGTTGTTGCAATTTTTTTCTGATTTTTCATCATCGGTGGATGATTCTCATTTTGGTATTTGTTTTTTACGATTTTTGAGTAGATTTTTAGTTTTATACATGTTTTTGGTAGTTTTGGAAAATTTCGTTGTTTTTATTTGGAGTTTTGGAATTATATGAATGTTTTAAAATGGTTATAGATTATGATGGCATTTGAATGTTGAGGGATTTTTGTGTTTTTGAATTTTTATAACTAATGAAAAACTCTAGGTGATTTAGAACCCATTAAAGAATTCAAAAGAGCGTAATAACTTTCGAGACCAAGGGATGAATGAAAATGGATATGAGTGAATAAAAATAGTGAAGTAAGTGACAGAAAGTGTCTTAGGATGATATGGTAAGAAGAATAGGGTGAAGGAGTGGTAAGATGGTTTTTCAAAAATTCCCCGAGCAACAAAGGGTACTCATGGATGATTCAAGAATATAATATGTTCTTATGAACCAAATTCATGAGATATTTATGATCTTGGCCATTATCATTGGATAACTTGTACATACCCAATCTGTATTTTATAGTGATAATATAAGAACCTAACCAATTAGGTTCAAAATTTCCTTTCTTTTCTTAATCTTTTGTTGTGTTTTTATGATTTTACTTTAGTACAAGGTCACTAATTTCAAATTGTTTTGGTTTTATCCATTTTTGTAGCCATGAAAATTTTTATTCTAATACACTTTCAAATGATCTAAGGCATTAAGCCTCTTCTCATCCAAGAGGTGAAGTTCTGTAAGATGAGCCTATTTGTATTCATCTTCATTGATAAAATATTTGAGGGATATACAGAGTGATGGGAGCTCAACCTCTATGGGTAACACAAATTCAATTCCATATATGATTGAAAAGGGTGTGGCTCTTATTGGAGTATGGTAAGATGTGTGATAGGCCCAAAGGACAAGATAGAGTTGTGAATTCCAATTATGAACATGTTCATCGATAATATTTTATAATTTTTAAAAAATAATTATATTGGATGCTTCAACTTATGGTGAGATATTTAATGGTTTTATTTTTGAAGGATGTACCATTATCTGTAATAATGGAGGAAGGGATGCCAAAATGACAAATGATATGGTTAAATATTAACTTGGAAATATTAGTACTAGTAACATAAGTGAGAAGCATGGCCTCTACCCATTTGGTAAAATATTTGGTTGCATTGCTTAATAAATGTATGGCCATCGAGACGATGTGGGTTTGATTTTTACTATAAGTTTAACCCCCATGGGGAGAAAGGAAAAGGTGTGGTGATGGGTTAAATATCTTGTGAAGGTGAATGAATGAGATTTTGTGTGTTGCTGGAATGCTAAACAATTTTGATAGATATGTAAGAATCAGACTCCATAGTGGGCTAATAATAACCCCCATGAAAAATAATTTTGGATAGAACCATGCCACTTGTTTGTGTGCCACATATACCAACATGCACTTTGACTAGAGACTGGTTTTTTTCATCTTTATTGAGACATATTAGGAGATTTCCATCATATCCTCTTTGATATAAGGTGTTGGCAAGGATAGTGTAGCACGAAGCACATTGTGCTAGGGATCATTTATTTTGGTAAGTCATATTGTCAGGGAAATTTTTATCATGGATGAAGGTGTAAATATCATGATACCAAAGGTTTTAGGACCAACTATTTCACATATCATGGTTGAATTAGGAAAATTGTAGGTTGAAATCAGAATATGTTCTATGAGAAACTCATTGTGTGTTTGATTTGGACCAAACTCAAGAAGAGATCTGATAGTTGTCATAACATCCACTGATTTATTTTGGACCCGAGGAACTTGTTCAAAATAAATTATTTGAAAATAACCTTTAATATTATCAACCATGAGCTTATAGGGGACCAATTTTTCATCTTTGACTTGATATTCATCGGTGACTTGATTGATGAATGAAAGGGAATCACCATATAGCTTTAACTCTTTGACATTCCATGAAATTGTGAACTTCAATCCAACTATGATAGCTTCATACTCAACAATTTTGTTGGTGCAAGGGAAACCTATGCGGGAATATTTTGGAGTGACATCACCATATGATGTAAGTATAATAATTCCATCTCCTAAGCCATGAACATTAAAAGATCCATTGAAAATAGAGTCACAGAGAGAATTACATTAACATACAAGAGTTATTTGTGTGGGCATTCAAAGTGAAGAGGTTATGATCCTAGTAGAGGTGTTTTAATAGATGATCTGTAAGGGCTTGTCCCTTGATGGATTTTTGATTTATTTATTTTATATCAAATTCACTGAGTAGAACAACCCAACTAGACATTCTTCTATTTAGAACATGTATGTATAATAGATACTCGAGTTTATTTACTTTAGATATAAACTTAGTTGTATGATTAAACAAATATTGACATAGCTTGTGAAATGTAAAAGCCACTATTAATTATACTTCCTAAACTTGGGAATATTTAATTTTGTGGTCAATCAAGGTCATACTAAGGTAGTAAATAGCTTGTTCTTGGCCTTTATAATTAAGTTGTTCTAGTAATTCCCTATTACATATTGAGAAGATTTTTTTTTCTAGAATAGTAAACATGAGCACTGGAGGATTTGAGATATATTATTTTATTTAGAAGAAATCCTCTTAAAATTCTTGATTCCATTTGAACCGTACATCATTTTTGAGAAACTAATTAAAGTGATGGCACTTGTCTTCTAGTTACAAGAAGAAATGTTGGATGGATTGAATTTTTCGTTGAATACCTCTTAGCTTTCTCAAATTGTTTAGAGGAGAAATTTCCATGATAGATTTGACTTTTCACAGTCAAATTCAATACCTCATTGTGAGGCATTTAACCCTAATATTTTTCCCGAAGTTACACCAAACACACATTTCTTGGGATTGAGTATGACCTTGTATTCACGTAACCTTTCAAATATGTGTCTTAAAACTACTAGATGATCAAATCTTGTTTTTTATTTTTCCAAGATATAATATACATAATATTCCATAATTTCATGTAGCATGTCTTGGAAGATGAATTTCATTTCTCTCTAATAAGTGGTACCCGTTTTTTTCAAGCCAAAAGGCATAACCTTATAATAAAACTTACCCCAAGGTGAAGTGAATGCAATATTGGGTTGATTTTCTTTGACAATTTAGATTTTATTATAACCAAAAAATCCATCCATTAAGGAGAGCATTTCATGGCCTACCATAGAATCAATGATCATGTCAATATTTGGTAAAGATAAGTCATATTTTGGACATGATTTGTTTATATCACAAAATTATGTATCGATTATGATCCCAAGATTTTATTAGAAAATAGTAGTAAAATGTTTTAAATCCACTCTAAATATTCAATTGGTTTGATAAGACCAAATTCTAAGAGTTTATGAAGTTCTTCTTTGACTAATAATGCCATTCTCGGGATGCATTTTTTTGAGTTTTTGCTTGACTGGTTTGGAATCTAGACAAACAATAAGAGAAGGATCCAACCTTTGCATATCCTTATATTTATATGAAAAAAACTCAGAATTCAATAAGGAGTGTTTTAAATGTTTATATTTCCAATTATGTTAGGCTCACACTAAGTTGTAAGAGCTTAAGATGCTCACTTGTACTGATGTTGATTCTAACTGTGTCTTCTACTAGCATTTTTTATGTGTCTATTTATTGAAAAGATGTTGTAGGTTGATGTATATCATCTATTTTATTTTAATGAGATTCCCCTCTCTCTAGTGCCTTAGAATGGTCTTCGTAGGATATGTATTTTTATTTTTTTTCTTTTTGAATTTTTGTTTCTCAAATAGTATCTCAATGAGGTTTTCACTATGGGAGATTTTATTTTTCTATTTTTATTCTATTTGTGGAATGGAGCACTCAATTTATTCACCAAAATTAGCATTTGAATTTAAGTCGATATTGAATCCATTCTTGTGATTGGAAATAGGTATAGGGTAATGAGTCCCGATGAACTCTTCGATGGTCTCATCATTTTGAAAGAGATCCATAGATATGTGATTTTGTTGATCTTGACTTATGAGACAAACATGTATTAGGTCGAAGTCAATGGTATGGATGAAAATTTCTTTCAAAAAAATAATATTAGCTAATTCATCAAAGAGGTTGTGTGGAACCTATATCAATGTCTAAGTCAATATACTCACCACTAGTCAATAAATCAATTTATACAAGAATTATTTTAAATGTTTTTGAAACCTAGTACACAACGATAGATATTTTCTATGTACATGATAGGATTAGGATGACCTTGTTCACTTTTTATGATTCCTTTACCCTTAGAATACATGTTTTTATCATTTTATGTGATTTTTTTAGTCATGAGATTCCTTGCATGTAGCTAGCTGATTATTATACAACCAAGAGCCCATAGAACCATGAATGTGTTCATACTCTAGATATCCAAACCATTTCCAATGATTTATACAAAGATTCTAGATGGGAACTTATTTAAGATAAGAATCATTATGATTACCATAGATATATAGGGATAAAGGTAGTTTTCCAATATGAAAGGTATTTTGTAATTCATATTTGCCAATACCTTTGTGAAGGATCTTAAGCTTGGGTGGAGAAGTGGATGTAGAAGTCTAAATTTTCAAAAGGATTTTTGGATCAATGCAATTTTTATCTTTCAAAGGAATGATGTAAAGAGATGTAGATATATCAAAAATGGAAATAATTTATGAGATTATATCTCCCTCAATAATATTACAATATTCAAATGGTTTAGTATTAATGACTAGGGTAAACTCTTTACCTTTGTAAGGTAATTTTATACATTAATGGAAGGAAGAGGTACAAATTGCATAACATGAATCCATGGAAAACCAAGGAGAATTTTATATGAGGTATCAACATCCACAATATTAAAAATCATGTCCAATTCTTGAGGCATGACCTTAATTGATTATTTGATTGTAATCAGGAAATTTTCCTCACTATTATCATAAACATGAATAGTGATGATGTTAGCTCCTAAAATTTCCTCAATATAACCATGGTATCTTAACAAGTTCATGGAGAAAATATTCAATATGGCTCCATTATCTACAAGTAACCATTTGATTTTATGATGGAATATGAATGCTTTGATATATAATGAATTATTATTTTGAATGTCCTGGATTTAAAAGGTCATGAGGACCACATTAAAGTATTGGACTTCTAGGTGATAAATTTACAAGAAAGGCTTCAAATTACCGAGTATTACTATTCTTAGGAATAATTTCATCGTGAAGTGCACAAGTACAAATGTCTTGAAGCACAAGTGATGAATTAAGAAATTTGATAAGGGATGTTTGTGTGGGAATACTCTCCAATTATTTGATAATATTATAGGAATTGGAATAATATTTAGCATTGGAGGTTTTTCGATCAGTGGCAAGTTAGGAATTAGGTGTGAGGTATATTTGGTGTGGAGGGATTCTTGGCCACAGTACTATACGCACCAAAATTTGTATGTGCTACATTGTCGGGAAAATGGTTATAAAGGTCCCTAGTGATGATTTGAAATCCTTTCAAGAAGGTGTTCAAGCTCTAAAAACCCATTTATAGTATATATTTGAGCCTAGATAGCCTTACTTATCTTTCCCTTAAATTTTTACAGCTTCCCCCTTCTTTTTGTGCTTTTCTTGGCGTTCGGTGCGGGACCACCATCTTACCTAGGTGCAGCTCACAAACCACCACCTTGCTTGGGATGGTGGTCCTAAAACCGCCACCCTACGTAGGGCGGTGGTCTTGATTGATTTATCCAGAATATTCACGTGAGAAATTACATGCAATGATTCACTTAAGTTTACCTTTTGAGTGCATCTATGAGCTAAATTTGTTAAAAATAGCTTCATTTTTTGATTCTCCTTGTTCATTCTATTTTTAAATAGATTTAATGAGTGGAACTACCTTTTCATTACCTTATGCATGAAGTAACCTTCTACCCTTCATTCCTATATATTCCAAGCTTGTATTTAATTGAAAGGCCTAATAATTTTGTGTATCTTGCATTGTTGTGCTACCATAATCTTGCTAGGAATTGCATAACCAAGCTTAGATCTCTTGTCCCTGTCTTTCTTATACTTGCATTACATCCATATTGCTTCCAATCTGCCATTGCTTAAGAACCATCCTCTTGTTATTGTTCTTTCCATTCCCAACCCTTGGATGACATGAACACTCGAGAGAAAGAAAGGAAAGAGCTGATGGGAGAGATACTCATACTACTAGATTTTCCAAAGATATTTCTCTTCCAGGTTGGAGTTGTGTATTTATTTTCTTTGTTTTGTCAAATTGTCAATTGCATATCAAATAGAGTAGAGAAAAAAATCATTTCAATTAATCAGATAGTTACAAGAAGATCAAATCGGTAGGAGTTTTCTCTTCAATATTTCTAGGGAAGTTATGGGGGAACAATAGTTACTGTTAGAGTCATGATTTTCTCTTCACTTCTGAGGTAGGGTTGGAAAGATTTTATTTGAATTAGAATAGATCTTAGATTTAGATTCACACATCTACATAGATAGCTAGCTACATACGACCAGTTATTTGTTTTTAAATTGTTTATTAGATTAGATGCATTGTTTGAAAAGTTAGAAAAGCACAAAAATATTTATTTCCATAGATTAGTTTGTTTTATTGCTTTGTTTTGATATATTGAGAAAACACCAAAAATATAGTTTAGATTTCCTTTGATAGATAGTTTATTTACCGAAAAAAATCAATTCATCTTGCATGACCATCAATGGTCCACAACAGAAAAAGACCTACAATTATGATCCTCTGGTCCCACAACCCAACGGGCTAGAGCTAATAACTGACATTGACACAAGTTTGTGTTTAACAATATTACGCACACTCACCAAATACGTAGAGAAAATAAAACAATTAGAGACTTTGAACATAACTACTAATTAGGCCCGTGATTTTTAGACCGCTCCCGGAAATAGGATTTGATTGCATGCACGACCATACAAGGGCCTCAGCCTCAATGAGTATTTGGTTGTGACCCACATGCCCCATAACCCAACGTGCCTCCTAGTTAGTTAGATATCGACACTAGCTTATGCACACACATATTCATATCTTCACCGCTTCCACCTGATATTATCACACAACTTTCATTGTTGAATATAGCATCCGATCAGGCTAAGACTTTTTAGACAAGACCTAGAGAATCACCCTCAGTTCCTGCAGCTCCACTACATCTCTTGTCTTAATTTCCATGACCTTTTTGGAAACCTATACGAGGCACATGTAGGTTCTTGTTTAACCTTTTATTTCTTAGATCATTTCTTTGAAGCGTTGACAAAACAAATAGGGTAACAGGCGTAGGAGGAAAACCTGTTCAAATGTCGGTTGATGGGTTGTTGTGCCCGTATGACTTTGAATCAGTAGCTGATCATGAGAGCTTTCTTTTGGCTAGGAGGAACTACCTGTAATGAAAACAAGACCACTAAAAGGAATTAAAAATATGGGTATTAAAATGCCTAACATCGCCTAGATCTAGAAAGTATGATACTTCCTAGATGGCTTTACTCCACTGTTTTAAACAATTCAATTCTATAAAAAAGTAAATCCTATTGTTATTTTAAAATGATTTAGGTATCTCACTTAAAAACACAATAAGAAATAGATGAAATTCTAACAGGCTAAGCTAGAATAGAATCCAAAGGTTAAATGATTGGTTTTGGGTTCTACAGGTTTGGAAGGGGTCTCGAGTAGGTCAAAAGTGAATGAGGGTGAGATAAAATTAGGTGGGTATGTCTCTATTCTGTGGCTGTGTGGGCAAACACAAAGAATGGTGTCGGTCGGGGGTGACCGAGCGATGGTTAGGTATAATCGATGTAAGTTACTTATGAGATTTGGAAATGTCATAGAATGGGATTTTGGTCTCCTTTGTGATTGCACAAAGGAATTTGGTTGGTTGGGACAGTGTATTGGGTGACTGGAGTAGGATTTTGTGAGGTTTTAATGGGTCTATAGAGGTGGAAATGTGGAGAAGGTCAATAGGGAGCAAGATAAACAATGGATGATAAAATGATGATGAAATGAAATAACTAGGAAAGTATGATATTGTACTTACTTGGATTCCATTCTTGAAGGCATGTGTGTGAGGGATGGAGGTGCTGATGATGAGTTTGAAGGTTACAAGTGATCACCAACTGAAGAAAAGATTTTGCATGGGCTACATGTACACTCCTCTTTGCTTGGATAGATCAGATCATGGCTGGGATGGTTATGCAGGAGAAGATGCTCAATCTCCTTCCTTGGATGTGAGTTTTCACTGGAATTGGCTCTCTGAAGATGCGTTATCTCTTTGAGATGTGTTCTTGCTCATCAACCTCTTTTGCTTCCAACTTCTAACTTCCAACCTTGAGAATAAGGTTGTTTTGGGTTAAAAGGGGTAACCGATGGCGATCCGGATTAATCGGCGATGGTTAGGGGTAACCAACGTCGGTCAAGGTGGGATTTCCTAGGTTTACTAAAATAGGGAGATCCTCCTGATTTCCTTAGATCTCATGTCATTATCCCATGGATTAGACTGGGAGATTCTTGTGGGAATGTGAGAATGTGGTTAGAGCGAATGTAGGCCCCGATTTTTAGGGTTTGGGTAAGTCTTAGTTAGTTATGGGAACTTGCTAAGAATAGGTATTAGGTTGAGTTGGCTTTGTGAGGTGTCTAACTGAAATGCATGTGTGGATATTATTCAAATAAGATATTTAAAAAATAAATATAGTGAGGATAATGCATTAATTTAATTAAATTAATTAAATTAATATTAGTGGGGTGAAGGGGTCATGGCTAGGTAAATGTTACAAAGGGTACTTATTTATCGAGGGACAAAAGGGGAGTGTGACCTAATTTTAGTGTCTACATTTTTTCCCTTTTTGTTTCATAGCTTGTATTAGTAAGTGACACTAAAAAAATAAGACGTGGTTGCCCCATGTGTGGGTGAAGGGGATCCCCCTCAAACTAGGAGTGACAAGGCAACAAGCTAAAGTAGTGAGTGGTTTGATAAAAGGTAAATGTGAGGAAAAGGAAAGTGGGATAGGGGAAAGGGTGAAAGGTCTACTTGGGAAATATAGGTAATGGGTCAAGGTCACAGGTAGCAATAGTCAAATGCATGTACACATATAAACCGCAAAGCATGCTACCGGGCTGAAGAGGAGGCAAACTCTACATCATCTAAGGTCAATATGTTTATCCAAACAAGGTTGAAGTGAATCTAGTATCCAAGGTATAGGATATGGTTAGGAAACACAACATAGGTTAGGTGCAAGAACATTTAGGTATGTTCGGTACACCAAAGGTAGGGTCAAGATAAACAGTCACGACAATAGGCTAGGTAAGGTCATTAGGTCAACAACACAGGTAACAATGCTGCAATTTATAGCAAACACATGAGGTCAAAGGTCACTAGTGATGGTCCAGGTCCAAATATCTAGATCATGGCATGGGTAAGGCTGAGGTAGGGGTAAAATAATGAGTCCCCAAAGGAGGAAAAATGGAGGTAGTAAATGATGAGGTCAGGAAAGGTAAGGGGTTGGGTAAAGGGTGGTTGGGGTAAAGGGTGGGGTAAAATGGAAAAGTAGGGGCAATGTGTAGGGAATGGTGACCGGTGTGGATCATGGATAACTCGATGTCAAAGCGATGACGGTTCGGTAGGACACAAGATTGATGTCGGTCAAGGGAAACAATGTCGGTTAGGTCAGGTTTTGTATAAAAAAAAAAAATACACATTTTTATTATTCATTTGTGATTTGTGAAGTGAAGAAATGACAAAAAAGAGAGAAAAGTGAGAAAAGTGTCTAGAGGAAATGGGACAGTGAGTTGGCAGTGTGATTTAACGGTGGATGGGTTGGTGAGTAGTAGGTCCACGAGATCAAGGTGAGAGAGTTGATTGGTCGAGAGGTTGCGGGTAGATATTTAGTGATGGTAGAGGCTGGAGAGGGATCAAGAGGAGCACCGTAAGCGGTGGCGAGACGTGCCATTGAGATGGCGGTAGCATGACGAGGTAAGCACCTAACTCTATAGGGTGAATCAGATAGAGTAGAGGTTATAATAGTTGTTGTTTGAGGGGTTTTGTGGGTTGTCAGTATTTTGTGGGTGGGAAAAAGTTAAATTGGGTATGGAGGGGAATAATAGGTGAAAAAGAGGGGGAGGGTAGTAAATTGAATAGGTGGGGTGGGTTGAGGTTTTGGGGTAGTGTAGGTTAGTGTAGGTGTGGTAAAAGGGACAGGGAGGGTTTTAGAAAAAGGGGGTTTTGAAAGTCACATATTTTTCTTTGTGAAGTGACCGGTGTCGATCAAGTTTGGTCGGCGTTGATCAAGTAGAACTGGGATCGGTCACCTAATAGGTGAGCGATGCTAGTTACGTGGTAACTATATTCGGTATAGTTGAACCAAGATCGATCACTAAATAGGTGACCGATGCTGGTTTAAGGGTGACTGGAGTCGGTTAGGATGAACCGACACCGGTCGGGATTTTAGGCACAAGGGTCCAAAAAATGATGTAGGTTAGGTGGTTGAGATGGGTAGGGTAAAAAAATAGGGTGGTGGGTAATAATAAGTGATGAATATGGTCATGGTAAAGGTAGATTAACATTTTTCTTTGGATTAGATGTAGGGGAGATCGTAGTTACATATGCGAGACATGTTTCCATCACTACTGGTGACATTACACGGCTTACCGAGCCCTTTAGAGTTGCAGCATGTGGAGGTAGTGGGATTGAGTGGTATTCGGCACTACCAACATGCTGTTCAACATCCTAGTTTGATGGTCATGCTCATCGATAGATGGGACTCCGTGACCAACACGTTCCACCTTCCGACGGGTGAGATGACTATCACCCTGGAGGACGTGTTCTGGATTCTAAGGTTACCCATATTGGGGGCCCAGGTGTACTCTATCTCCTCCGAGGCCTCAAAGGAGTTGATTAGGATAGTATTTGGTGAGGGGGTGGTGGAGCTGAGATTCCATAGCACCAGTTTGAGCTATGGCGAGATGTACCTAGCCCGTCCGGATGAGATGAGGCTAGTGGTTTTATTGATGGAGGTAATGTGCTACTATGCACTGCCTGATGCAGAGGGTGGACACTTTCCCTAATCACTGAAGGGGGTACTCCATGATATGATGGTGTATGAGACATGCTTTTCCTAGGCACCAACATTCTTGGTGCAGCTATACAGAGAGTTGTGGGCATATGGGCGGTTGCGTTAAGGTTAGCCTGTGCTATAAATTTATACTACATTATTGGGCCTATGAGCACATTATCTCGTGTTTGAACTATAGGGATACCCCAAGCAGATGCATTCCCATCGAGATATGTGTGGTTAGGATATAGGAGATGGGTGCCGGTTGAAGGAGAGCAGAGGTTAGATAGGCCGACATACGATGTGGCCCATTTTTGGAAGTTTTTGGAGGGGTTATCATGAGTGGACATTATCCGGAGGCCATATGTGGGATTCCCCTCATAGGCACATGTATGAGGATCTAGCCGAGCTCCAGCCTAGAGAGGTCAATGCAAGGTCACCGTCTTAGGGAGGATGAGATGATCCCAAGAGAAAGGGTCCGATGGCGGTTTGGGCTTATACAAGATATTCCCTTGCCCTTCCCATAGTATCAAAGAGATGACGTGGAGAGGCCCTTACCTCTACCAGAACCTTTAGTGCCTATAAGAGAGGAGGAGTAGTTAGTGGATCAGAGGATTGAAGATGCTGGATGTATAGATAGGTATAGGTAGTGGTGGGTAGCTCAATTGCGAGCCATACCACCTAGACCAGGGCAACTAGACTTAGCTACCATGATAGTGCAGAGAGATTCCCTATAAGGGCAGGTAAAGCAATGTTGATAACAAAGATAGGTATCTGTAGACACACGGCTAGAGGGGTTAAAGGTAGAGGTAGCATAGCTACGATTACAGGTGGCCAGTCTGCAAGCCCAGATTGTGGAGGGAGAGGGTGGAGGAGATGGGGACAAAGATGGTCAGGTGGCAACCCTACTGGCTCATGTGGCAGGTTTACATGGCCAGTTGGCCATATCCCGAGCATAGATGGGGCCTTACAGCCGAGATACGAGCATAGGGGAGGGGGCACCACCATAGACATAGGGACAGGGGGGCACTATAGCCATAGGGAGCTGGTCCTAGTTCACAGGCTGGTGTAGGGAAGGTACAAGGGCTGAGACCTATGGGACCACCACAGACCATACCTATATCTAAGTTATGGGATGCCCTAGGTGAGGTGCGATACTATTAAGACTAGCTCATGGCAGCCAAGATAGACTTCCTCTTGTATAGAGAGTACAGGCACAACAGGCGTCTAGTGAGAGGACGAGATCCCACACATAATGTGGAGAGCACAAGAGGTCAGTAAGCTCCGAGGCCTAATCAGGGAGAGGCCACTAGCACATGGCAAAAATAGCTAGGTGATGTGCTAGCAGGGAAACAGGAGGCCAAGAGTGTAGGTGACATAGAGGTGGAGGACATCCTACGAGATGTCTAAAATGTGGCCTCCTAATTTTCAATGTATACGAGTGATTATTTTATATATATATGCTAGCCTGCGTGCTAAAGATAGTTGTATTTTTTATCACATACCGGCCTACGTGCAAAAGACAGTGAGGATGTACGAGTGATTTTGTTGTATATTTTGAGTAGATACCGCCTGCGTGCCGAATATTTTTTGTATTTATTCATTCATTCATTTCTTTTTGTATATATGAGACCATCCTGCGTGCCGATGACATTTTGTATTATAGATCAACCTACGATTCCGACATTTTTGAGATGATGGCCATGAGATAGGCATGTATTTTGAGATACATAGTTATTGATTTATATGATGAGATTCATGGCATTTTGTGATGCGTTAATATGTTTATGAGATATTGGATGTATGGCTTGTGTTAGATGAGATAGGGATTTGTTACTTTGATATGGATGGAAATTAGGTGAGTTAGGCATGATGGAGTTAGGTTGGTTTAGGCATGGATCGAGTCAAGTTATAGGCATGGATCAAGTTAGGTTATAGGCATGGTTGAGTTAGGTTATAGGGATGGATTGAGTTAGGTTATAGGCATGATTGAGTCTAGTTATAGGCATGGTTGAGTCTAGTTATAGGCATGGATCAAGTTAGGTTATAAGCATGGTTGAGTCAGGTTATAGGCATGGATTGAGTTAGGTTATTGTCATGGTGGAGTTAGGTTATATGCATGGATCGAGTCGAAAGTAGGTTTAGTTATGATTCATTATGTTGGCAATGAATGATACTATGGGTCCTATGTGAAATGTTCTATAATCTATGCATAGTGATGATAAAGAGATGGTAGGTGTAATAAATGTATACTTGTATTAAGCAACTTGTTATGTATGTGGCTTAATTTCTAATTTTGTTATAAAAGGGGAACTAAGTAAAATGTGATGTAAATGGTGAGTTAGGCATGGTTGATGAATTGGTTTAGGGTAGAGAATGGCCGAGCTAACCTCCAAGGGCCCCATGCCCTCGGAGTGCTGCCTACATAGTCTTGACAAAAGGGACCTCAAGCCGATGTAGTTTTCCCATGAACTAGGGAAGAATATGAGAATGAGTTGGTAGGTTTTTAGGCATGTTATGGGTTTAGGTTTAATAGGTGTGGGTAGATTATAGGTAAAATGATGTAGGTGAAGGTGATTATGGTGAAAAGGGGAGGATTACCCCAAAGGTAAGCATCAAGAACCAAGTCCTGTATAAGGTAATCAAAACATCAACAAAGATGGTTAAAAGATAAGAGGGGGAAATAGAGCCACCTGATTGGGTAGGATCATACCGAGTAGATCATACCTTGAAGGGGGTGATGAACACAAGACCCGAAAGGCATTACATGATTAATTGTTCTACGGTGAAAGTAGTCACAGGATCACCAAATGTCGAAATTCCAAGATGTCCCTTGAGGTGATGTAGGAAATGAGAGTGGAAATGGTAAGGTGGGTGAAAGGTAGTTAATTTTATATGTTTTGAGTGACAGGGCTTTTGGGCAAGAGGTCCGAGGTCACAATGGGCAAGTCCATGACTAATTTTTTTTTGTTTTGATAGACTGATCGATGTGGGAAGTCTATATGGGATAAATAATATGGTACTCCTTGAGGTATTTGTGAAGCTGATTGATGTGGGAAGCTTCGGTTTCTCTTGATTTTTTTCAAAAATCTTCACATAGTTATCCTTCGAGGGAGCAACCTATTTATAGTAGCAATTTGGTCGAAAGGAAGATGACCTTTTAAGGGAGTCATCTTTTTTATTTATTAGAAGTTTGACTCAAGGAGTTTGGTCCCATGTGAGGTCTTTGAAATCATGGACAAGACCAAGGTGGAGGATAGGACTCTTGTTCAAAAGGTAAGGTGGAACGACCATAGGATCTCATCTAAAGGTAGATGAAAAGTATCCATGAGAATCATGCTATGTGTAGTGCCGTGGTACACATATTCAAGAGAAGATAACAAGTGACAGGTTCTCACATGATTCTTTTTTAATTGTTAGGGTGGTGTATGGAGTGAATGACACTCAAGGGATGAGCCTGTAAAGAGATAAAGGGTGAGGTAGGATGATGAGTCAACAATAGAATGGTCGAAGATGTAATGCATTAAGGGGCTCAGGTTCGGTTTTACCATCAAGCAAGGATAAACGATAGGCACTTGATCTATAGGTATGAGTTACGATGTATGGTCCAAGCCAATTAGGAGTGAATTTTCCCTGTTTAATTTTTTCTGCTTTGGTTACGTGTTGATTTTCTTTTAGGACAAGGTCACCAACTTGGAAGGTTCGTTCATGAACACATTTTTATAAGCACATTTGATACATTGTTAGTAAACTTTAAGGTGATCCAGAGCGTTAAGATGACGTTCTTTTAATAACTCTAGGTATGCTAAGCGAGTCCTAACAAAAGTCATCATCAGTAATCATGTCATGGAGATAAATGCAGAGTGAGGGGATCTAGAATTTGAGAGGCAGAATAGCCTTTGTACCATAGACCAGTGAAAAGGGTGTGGCCATAGTGGAAGTGTAAATACTAGTGCGGTATGCCCATAGGGAAAAAGGAATGTGCGTATGCCAATCCTTCCCAGTATTGTCAACCACTTTCATGAGAATTTTGTTGAGGGTTTTATTAGTGGATTTGGCTTGGCTGTTGGTTTGTGGGTAATAAGGTGATGAGAAACTAAGTTGAATGCCGAAGGCGTCACAAAGTTTTTGCAATGTTTTGTTTTTGAATTATTTTCCATTATCAGTGATGAGGTGATGAGGGACACCAAAGTGGAAAATGATGTGATGGTTAATGAACTCACATATTTTCTCAGCTTTTGTGGAGATGAGTGGTATGGATTCCACCCATTTTGTGTAGTATTTGGTAGCAGTTATGATCCATTGATGGCGTTGGGAAGAATGAGGATTGATTTCTCCGACAAGATCCAAACCCCATTGAGAGAAGGGCCACAGGTCACAAGCGACCTATAAGGCATGACTAGGTGTATGATGAAGGTTGGAATGTTGTTAGCATTTTACACAATGTCTGACATAGTGGCAACAATCATGGTTAAGGTTCAACCAAGAATATCCCGGCCGAAGAATGTGCTAAGAATGACAAGGCCACTAAAGTGACCCCCACATATGCCATCATGAACCTCCTTAATGGTATAAGGAATTTCATAAATTTTGAGGCATTGTATTGAAATACCATCAAAGCCATGCTTATAGAGGAGTCCCCCCAGAATGATGAAATGGGAGACCTTTTTAAGGAAGGTGCGTTGTCCATTACGGGTGAGATCAGGAGGTAAGATGGAGAGGGAAAGGTAGTCGGAGTATTGTTTATACCAAAGGTCACTTAGGTCAGGGGTGTCGTTTCCAATTGAGTAAACATTGTGAGGTAAATAAGAAGGTGAATGGAGGCATTATACGGTGACAAATATTTTAGAATCGGCAGGGGAAGCAGGTATTTGGGAAGCTAAGTAGGCCATGGTATCTATAAATTTGTTGGTTGACCGTGGGATGGTTTGAAGGGTATAACAATCAAAGGTGGTCAAAAGTATGTCTAGATGATGTTTATACTTTTGAATTATCTCATTATGACATTGGTACATACCATTGACTTGATTAATGACCAATTGTGAATCACTAAAGATGCTGGTTGATTTGACATCTAGGGCATATGCGGCTTGGAGACCTAGTACGAGCACTTCATACTCGACAATATTGTTAGTGCATTCAAAGTCTAGTTTGAAAGATAAAGGCATGGTTACCCCATCCAGAGGAATGAGGATAACACTAGCCCCGCCCCCGTGCTGACACTTGGAACTATCAAATAACAATGTCATTTGGTAAGGGGATTTGTCCAAGGAAAGAGTAGCAATTGACTCATCGAGAAAGTCAAAATTAGAGGGTTGGTCCCCAAAAATAGGTGCATTATCCAGTTGGTTGGTGATATCCTGGCCCTTGATGGACTTTTGGTGAATGAATTTGAGGTCAAGATCAGCTAAAAGCATAAGCCATCACGCGACGCGCTGATTTTGATAAGGTTTGGCATACATGAAGTGTAAGGGATCGGTGTTGGTCACGACATAAGTTTTGTGGTTGAGTAGGTAATGGAAGAGTTTGGTGGCAATGAAAACTAAGGCTAAGCAAAGCTTTTCTGGATGGTTGTATCAGGTTTCATAGTCTAAAAGAGTATGGATTATGTAATAAACCACCTGCTCCCTATGTTATTTATCACGATGAGCGAGCATGGATCCCAAGGAATGATCGGTAGTTGATATGTATAGGTAAAAAGGTTGATCGTCTTTAGGTGGAATGAGTACAAGTTGTTGGAGAAGGTATTGTTTTAGGGCCTCAAAAATCTTTGTGACAGTCATCGTCCCATTTAAAGGAGACATCCTTCCTAAGGAAATGATGAAATGGTTGACACCGATCGATAATTGTGAAATGAAATGGTGAATGGACTGAATTTACCTTTGGCTATGGATTTGTTTGAATTTAGTGGGTGGAGGAATTTCTAGAATGGCCTTGACTTTAGTAGGGTCAAATTCTATACCACGAGGGAAATAATAAATCCCAGGATCTTTCCGAGAGAACCGTGAAGATATTAGGTCAAGGTGGACGTAATATTTAATGAGGTGGTCAAATATGGTTTTGAGGATGGTGAGGTGCTCGACACAATGTTTAGATTTGGCCAAGATATCATCCATGTAATCTTCTAATATGTGATGCATGATATCATGGAAGATGTAAGTCATATCACGCTAATATATAGCACCCGGTGTTTTTACGGCCAAAAGGCATCAATCGATAGAAAAGGTTCCCAAGGGTAATGAATGCGTCTTGTGCTGATCTTCTGGGGCAAGTTGAATTTGGTTATAACCCGAGAAGCCATCCATGAGTGAGAGCATCTCGTGACTAGCGGTGAGGTCAACTAGTTGATTAATACCGGGCAAGGGAAAGTCATCTTTCGAGTAGGCAAGGTTGAGGTCACGAAATTCTGTGTAAATTTGGAGTCCCGTTGTTGCTTTAGTAACAAGTAAAATGTGAGAAATCCAATGAGGATAATTAATGGGTAAGATGAAGGAAACTAAAAGAAGGCACTGAATTTCCTCTTTGATGAGAAGAGCAATGTGAGGGTGCATTTTCCTTAACTTTTTTTTGATAGGTTTGGCATCGGGAATGGTTACAATATTGTGGACCACTATGGTGGGGTCAATACTAGGCATATCTTCATAAGACCAAGCAAATGTGTGGTTATGATCTCGAGAGAAAATAAGTGATGGCTTCTGTTCAACAACATCTAAAGATTGTCTAATCTTTAAGATGTGCATGGTCACCTTGAGTATGAATTTTGATCTTGATAGTTGATTCATTCAACATGGTTTGCATCTCAAATGGTAACGAATGATGAATATATGAATCTTCTACACCGAGGTAGGTAAGTATGGATTCATCATCTTGACATTGAATGATGTTAATTGTAGGTGTGTCATCATCAATCATCTCAGGATATAGGAATGGGAGAGTGGAAGGGGCCTCACCTTCAGGTTGATAAGTAAAATTCCCTAAGGAAATGGTGTTTATGAAAAAAGAAGTTAGGAGGGATACATTCGGGATCCATCGACTCCGTCGGTGAAGGTGGTGATGAAGGTGGAGTGGGTGAAGGTAGAGATAAAGATGAAGGTGGAGGGGGCTAGGGTATTCAATGAGTTCAATGTGGGCTGTTTGATAGGAGGTTCATGGAAGCCGATACCACTATGGTCATTATGTTTTTGGGTGGTATAGGGAATAATAGTATGGCGGCCTTACTCGTAAAATCCAAAAACAAAACCCTTCCATGCACAAAAGTGTAGGAAGGTGTGATTGAAACAATGATTGGTAAGTGATTGGAAGTCAGTGGAAAATGGGTGGGGCTATGATGGTGGTTCAAGTGTGTAAGTGGCGTGATCAAGTCCCCCATAGGTGAGACTAGTATGAAGATGAGGAGGACCATAAAGGAGGAATTCTCCTATATGGTGATCATAGCGAGGGTGTTGGTGAAGGCTTCCATACTCATGCGGAGTAAGGAATGTGTTGACACTATATAGGCGATACTTCCCCAGTGAGACATCTAAAAACACCTTCCAAGGATCGAGTGGTTAGTATGTAGGTAGCTGGAATGGATTATGTGTTGGAGGTTGATGAGGAGGTGGGGTTACAGATTGGGAAGCTAATGGGTCAGTCATGAAGGTTATAGTAGAAATAGGAATAGAGGAGGTATGTGCGGTGAAAGAAATGGTTGTATTGGTAGGTAGAGGTGTAGGTGAAGCGGTATTGGTAGCGGAGGAAGATGGCTTGACAAGTATCAAAGCACATCATTAGGTTGGTAAAGCATGTTGCATGTTTTGAAAGGTGATGGGTCAGCTTGAATGGTATAAGTGTGTCCTTCTTGCTCAAAATTTACACAATGATGCAAAGTGGAAGGAACACAACCCATGACATGGATCCAGATTCTACCAAGAAACAAGTTATATTGGAATTCCCCTCCAAAACATAAAACAATTTTGGAATAGTGTGGGGGCCAACGTAAATGTGAAGGATGATAGTTGCTAGCGTGGAGGTGATAGCATTTTTGAATGAGTGCAACATGACCAGATGTTTATGCATATAATTTTTAGGTATGCGCATTTGAGTAAATGCATGGGATGAAATTATGTTAATGCTAGCACCTCCATCAATCATCAAATGATGTACTTGTATGTCATCAAAGTGGAAAAAGATGAAGAGGGCTGGGTGCTGGGTCATCATTTTGGTTTGGCGCGATCTCGTCCTACGAGAAGCTAAGGAGGCCACTTGGTGAAAAAGTTGAGGTGAAGATTAAGGTGGTAATTTGGTGAGAGAGGCTATATGATGGGGTGTGATAATGGAGGCTACGGGTGTAGGGTCATTAGTTAAAACCTCAATAGATTGAAGAACCTCCATGAGGGCTTGACAATGGGATTCCAAGGTTTTAATGAGGTCATATAAGGACATTTTGAGTGGAGATTGGTGTAGTTGTTTAAGCATGGTGCGATGTGTGACACCATTAGAAATGGGGTATGCGGGGCCGTGGATAGTTATTTTAGGTATGGGTGTAGATGATATGTTGGGTATAAGATTGGTTGGTGGGTCGGTTTACTTGTCTTTTCCCTTACGCACATGTGTAGTGACATATATCATGTTGATTTGAGGGAAGTTGGAAAATGGAGAAGGTATAGGGTGAGTGGTATAATGACACAACGGGTAAAAACCTACCGAAGGAGAAAACCATGTGAGGTTAGCTGGGTTAAATGACATTTGGGTGGTGGCGTGGCGGTTCTCTAATGCGAACCATATTAATTTCAAATCTTGGGTGTGGCTCTAGAAGTTGTGAGGGTGGAGGTTGTGGTTGGCTAGTGGTAGTGTGGGGATGGGTGTTGGTGAAGTAGGATCCTCATCAAGAAGGTCATCATCATGAAAGTTGGTTTCTGGTGGACACAATTGGATAAGGAACGGTTTTCAAGGCCTTGCAACTATCCACATCATGCCCTGGCACACGATGGTATGCACAAATTTTAGTATCATTAAACCCTTTTGGCTTGGGTTTGAGGGGATCATAAGGCCTGAGTGGTGGTAATGTAATAACAAAAGTCTTGAGGAGGTTTGTTAAATTTTTTGAATAGGACCCTACTAGTGGATCACAATGGGAAGTGAACATGGGTTTGGGTGTATGTGTGGTTGATTATCAAGGAATTTTTTTGGAAGAGTAGGAATGGGTCGAGTTATAGTTTTAGGTTCCAAAGTGTGGTTTTAGGTATCGGTCATGTTTGTTTGGGTAGGGTACAGTAGATGGATAGGTAGGAGGGTGTGTGATTGTTTTGACTACCTTATTGCGGGTTAGTAGTGTTTTGTTTATGGGTTTCACCTTCTTGGGTAAAGGTGATGTGGGTGTACGAGGTTGAGAAGGAAAATTAGATGGAGGAAGAGGGCAAGTTACCCATGGGGATAATGGGGGTGTTGTGAAGGTAGATGATGTGGGTCGTACTTGGGGTGTGAGGGACAATGACTGAAGTGTAGTGGGTAGTGAAGCAATAGCTGAAGGTATTGGAGGTATTGGTGGTAAAGAGACTACAGGTGTGGGTGTAAGTCATGTTGTGTGCCTAGGTAGGTTAGAGGTTTGTGAGGAAGGAATGGGTTGTTGTGTTATTGGTTTATGGATGGGTGAAGGGTACTTGACCATGTTAGATAGGGGAGGTTTTAAGGCAGATGGGACAAGTGTGGATGTGATTAGTATGGTATGGGTATGAGGTTTATGAGTTTTTTTCTTTGGTTTGGGTGTCAGTGTAGGTGTGGTTTTGACATTGGAGGATGTAGCTAAATCCAAGTTGAATAGATGAATGAGTAAGGTTGGTGGTCGGGGTGACCCCTAAAGTGATAATAGGTTTAGTGGAGGAAAATGTTATGGGTATGGGTTTGGATTTAGATGTAGGTTAGGTAATGGGTAAGGGTTTGGTGTGAGTGCTAATAGGTATTATGGAAGGGGTTGCAATAATACGGTGGTTATATTTGGTTTTATGGGTAGAAATGCATTTGGGTAGATAGTGGAGGTATCGGTGAGGGATCTCTACATCCGTGTTGAGATAGGAGTAAGAGGTACCTCCATAATAAATCCCTATCCACACAATCTAAGTGATTGGCCAAATGTGAGAATGACACGTTTTTGGGTGGAGTTGGTGAGGACCTAATAGGAAATCCCATAAAATGCATCTTAGAGATGGGGAATTGCTAGCTAGCTTCACGTGGGTAAGGGATCCAAAAGTAGGTCTATTGGATTTTCAAGAGCAGATGGAGAATAATCACCGAGAGGAAAAGGTATCTCAACCAGGTCTATGATGGGTGGAGGAGATTATGAGAGATCCTCTATAAATGGAGGAACAGATGGGTGCTCCGTTGTTGGTGGAGGAGGTAATGTGTGCTCCTCTATGGGTGGAGGAGGTAATGGGAGCTCCTCTGTGGGTGGAGGAGGTACTCAAGGTAAAGGTTCTCTAAGTGGAGAAGCCGGGGGTGAGATGGTCTCAATGTTAGCGTAAGACCCCTCCATAGGTGATGAAGGAGATGAAAGATGTTCCTTTTTGGTGAAGGAACAAGAGAGGTGGGTCCCAATGTGGAAGGAGTATTTCAGGATAGGATTCCTCTATGGAAGGGATGTGAGGTAATTGAGAGGTGATAAATACCTTGTTAAAGATAGCATGAACCTCACGGTATGGGTATCATGAGTTGATGTATCACTAGTTTGATTGGATGGGGCATGATTGGGAAATGGTTTTTTGAAGATTTATAGATTTTGGTTAGGGGTGGAATTGAGATTATCCATAGTTAACTCACCTTTCTCAAGCATTTCTTGGACAAAATTCTTGAAAGTGATGTAGTTGTCACTATGACCCTTTACTCGGTGATAGTTACAGAAATCATGCTCTTTATACCATGCGGGCATGGGGTGAGCAGGGTAAAAACTAGTATGGGGTTTTATGGGTAGAAGGGTGATGGCTCTAACTTTGATAAGCTTTTCTAAGATAGAAGAGTAAGGTTCCCCAATTGGGGTATATTTTTACTACTCTTGTCTGAATCAAAAAGCCTGGACAGGTGATAGATTAGATGAGGGTGTAGCCTGATTTGATGGATGAGCTGGGCCGGCCTTGAGTACCACTACGTTAGCGGTGCCCTTAGTTTTGGAATAATTAGTTTATGGTTTGGAAGAAGAAGATGTTTCATTCGAATTGAATGCCGAATTCTTATTTCGTAATTGGATTTTCTTCTCTTCGATGGCTGAATCTCTAACTTTCATGCCATAGTGAATGCCTCATTGAATATTTGGAAGGCTTGGACCTATAAGGTCGGGGAGATATGTCTAGCGTAAGCTCATGTGAAGAGCTTGATGAAGTCAATTTGTGGCAGTTGGAAGGTAATTTGATTGATTAGGCTACACTAGCGAGCGATAAAATCTGTGATAGATTTTTACTCATACTGACATGTGGAATATAGATCAGTCATGGTAACCTTCTTGATGATATTGATAGAGAAATGATCCAAGAAGGCTTGGGTTACCTGATTGAATGAGAATATAGAGTGTTTAGTTAACCCACTATACCAATCTAATGCAGGTCTAGTGAGGGACATGGGAAAAGTTATCAAAAGCAAGGCATCATCAAGAGCGATCAGATAACACCCATACTTGAACGACCACAAATGTTGTTGGGGGTCTTCTTTGCTATTGAAGTGATTGAATTTAGGAATTTCCCAATGCATAGGGTATGAACAGATAGGAATGGATGGGTGAATAGGCTCATTGCAAATCTTTTCGTAGGTGAGAGTGTTGTGGGAGCTAGAAACCGATGCCTCTAATGTCTGCATCTTTTCCAACATCAATTTAATTAGGTCATTAGTGGGTTGTGATGATTGGATGCCTCCTGTAGTGTGAGGAGGTTGGTTTTGAGTGTATGATGGGGGTGGCATCCTAGTGTATGGGACTCGCCATGTAAGGTGGTGGAGAAGAAGGAAGTGAAATAGGGATACGACTGGAATGAATAATAGATGAAACAGGAGGTTGTTGGTAGTATGTATATGGGGGTGGAAGGGTCATGGTAACCCTAGTGGCAATAGGGGCTAATGATTGTGGAATGGAAAGAACCATGTTCTGAAATGGGGTAGGAGTCACCAACACTAGAGGTGGGAATGTAGCTATAGGTATGTATGAGACAGTAGGGGTGGATGAGGTTGTGTTTGGGGTAGTCACCGAGGGTATGGTGGATGTGATGGATGCCTCAGGGGTAATAGACGTGGTATTCATAGCGATTCTGAGAACCTAACTATGAAATGACTGAGGGTAAAGTGGATGCGGGCAACATGGAACTAGATGGGGCCAATGCAGAAGTGGGTGCGAGAGTCAGGGGGATAGATACGGGCATACCATATATCAACTAACTTGAGGTGTCTTGAGTGGATGAGTGTGAAAGGTAAACTGCAAGGCGATAGGGTTCTAGTCAAGGAGTTGTGCAAACTCCTCATCTCAGTAGCGATAGTGGTAGGTTAGATGGGATCCATGGCTAGTGATAAAATAGAAGGTGGTGAAGGACTAGGTTGGAGTGGTTGACAACTGGCGTGGAATACGAGGGCATTTACTTGTCTTGGTCAGCACCATGTGAACCAAGATCGATCGATAGGGTTGATTTTCGTAAATGATATAGAGAACAATAGGAATAGGTGAATCTGGTGATAAAACATGGATGAAGTAAAAATGGTGGCTGGAATATGAAACAAAGCTAACCGATGCCGCTTAGGAAAAACTAACGTTGGTCGGGGTAACCACTTGCCGATCGGTCACTGTAGAAAATGGGCAGTGAGTAAATAGCGAGGTAAAAGGTAAAATATGATAGGTATGCCAAATATGGGGATGTTTAAAATTTCAATGGGAATAATGACAGTGATAGAGACTGTGAAAAGTGGAAGAAAGTGGAGTAAAATGTCCTTTTGAGTATATTAGCAAAAGGACCTAGAAGCAATGTTGGTTGGGTATAATCGATGGCGGTCGAGGTAACCGGCGACGATTCTTGTGAAATTGAAAAAATGATGAGAAAAAGTGGTTATGAATTAAAATCTAATGTAGGATCGGACACATAATTAGTGGGAATGATGATGATATGGCCGTGCACACTTAGGTGAAGCCAAAATACACCAGCTATGATGAGGAGCGTGTAAGGATGAAGAAAAAAAGTGATGAACGTGATCTTTCACCTCAAAACATAAGCCAAGCAAAAAAACTAAGAAAATGTGATCCTAGGAGTTCCTTTTCTATTATGTTTGTGTAGCTTATGCTATTTAGGGACTAACACATGAATTGTGAAATAGATTTTTTGGTGAGGATGGCTTCTTACGAAGAAGGAGATCTAAAAGGTGAGGTTTCAAGTATGTTATGGTGGGGGTAGGCTTCGCTTTGAAGTATGACTTGACAGAGTAGCAAGTTGGGTGCCCACTATGTCGTGATTGTGTGATCACCTACAACTTCTTCCAGGTAGGATGTTGTTTAAGAATGTATGTATTTTGAATTTTTTTGTGGTTTGGTAAGACTTAGAGAAAGAGAAAAGGATAGAAGTGATTTTCTATGATTTGTTTGTCAACCATCAGCTGGTCATGACTTCCAGTGTATAGGTTGCCCTCAATTAATGTGAGCTAATGCAATAAATCAGAATGGAATGCACTTTTTTAAAATCCAAATCGAAAATGTGAAATTGGATGACATAGTAAGATGAAGAGGAAGAGGGATGTTCTTTCACTACAATGCAAAAAAATGAAGAAATGATTCTTTTTAATTACACCAAAAGAAAAGTTTCCTTTAAAGAAAATAGAAAGGAGAGGTGGATTACCAGGGAAGAAAATTAGTGTGTACACTTTTTAGAAGGGAAAAAAAAACACCATTTTTTCCTAGGAATTAATGAAATGTGAGTAACCCAGATGGGTCCCACCGGGCGTGCCAACATGTTTCACCTTTTTTTCTTAGATCGTTTCTCGAAGCGTTGATGAAATAGATAGGGTAGCAGGCGTAGGAGGAATACCTGTTCAAATGTTAGTTGATGGATTTTTGTGCACGTATGACTTTGAATCCATAGCTGATCATGAGAGCTTCCTTTGGCTAGGAGGAATTACCGTAATGAAACTAAGACCACCGTAAGTAATTAAACAATATGGGCAATGAACTGCCTAGTGTGAGCTAGATCGGGAAGTATGATACTTCCTAGATGGTTTTCAGTCCACTGTTTTAAACAATTCAATGTTGTAAACAAAGTAAATCCTATTGTTATTTTAAAATGGTTTAGGTATCTCACTTAAAAACAGAATAAGAAATAGATCTAATTCTAACAAGCTAAGCTAGAATAGAATCCAAAGGTCAAATGATTGGTTCTGGGTTCTACAGGTTTGGCAAGGGTCTCGAGTAGGTCACAGGTGAATGAGGGTGAGATAAAATTAGGTGGGTAGGTCTCTGTTCAGGATGTGTGGGAAAACACAAAGACCAGTGTCGGTTAGGGGTGACCGACAATGGTTAGGTATAACCGATGTCGATTCTTCGTGAGATCTAGAAATGTCATAGAACGAGCTTTTGGTCTCCTTTGTGATTACACAAAGGACTTTGGTTGGTCGGATGGTGTATTGGGTGACTAGAGTAGGCTTTTGCGAGGTTTTAATGGGTCTATAGAGGTGGAAATATGGAGAAGGTCAATAGGGAGCAAGATAAACAATGGATGATAAAATGATGATGAAATGAAATAACTAGGAAAGTATGATATTGTAGTTGGATTCCATTCTTGAAGGCCTATGTGTGAGGGATGGAGGTGTTGATGATGATTTTGAAGGTTGCAAGTGATCACCAATTGAAGAAAATATTCTGGATGGGATGCATGTACACTCCTCTTTGCTTGGAGAGATCAGATCATGGCTGGGATGGCTGTATAGGAGAAGATTCTCAATCTCCTTCCTTGGATGTGAGTTTTCGCTGGAATTGGCTCTTTGAAGATGTGTTATCTCTCTGAGATGTGTTCTTTCTTGTCAACCTCATTTGATTCCAAATTCCAACTTCCAACCTTGAGAATAAGGTTGTTTTGGGTTAAAAGGGGTAACTTGCAATGGTCCAGATTAACCGGTGATGGTTAGGGGTAACCGATGTCATCAAGGTGGGATTTCCTAGGTTTACTAAACTAGGGAGATCCTCTTGATTTCCTTGGATCTCATGTCGTTATCCCATGGATTAGATTGGGAGCTTCTTGTGAGCATGTGGGAATGTGGTTAGAGAGAATGTAGGCATTGATTTTTAGGGTTTTGGTAAGTCTTAGTTAGTTATGGGAACTTGCTAAGAATACGTCTTAGGTTGAGTTGGCTTGGTGAGGTGTCTAAGTGAACTACATGTGTGGATATTATTCAAATAAGATATTTAAATAATAAATATAGTGAGAATAATGCATTAAATTAATTAAATTAATATTAGTGGGGTGAAGTGGGGTCATGGCTAGGTAAATGTAACAAAGGGTGTGTATTTGTTAAGGGAAAAGGGGGAGTGTGACCTAATTTTAGTGTCTACAGTTACTTTCCACGTATTCCACAACCAATCATTAGAATCTCAGTTGAAATATACATCAATTAGAGTCTCCGAGCAGCTATCATATCAGACCCTACCATAACACCCCTTCAGGTTAGAAGAGCATTCTTTGCCTTAGATTCACAAATTCTGTTATTGTGTGTCAAAGATATAAGGTTGCCTAATTAGCCTAGTCATCGCCATCACTTTCACTCTCATTTCAATTTCACACTGGTTGTCTCGGCATGACCTCGAGAGGTTGGGTGTGAAGAAGGTTACGTGTTAATTTTGTGTCGTACAAATTGGTGAACCCGACGTGAAGAGCTAGTCTCTAAGCATTTCCACTTTCATCCATCCTTTATTCTATGGGTATTCTTATACCCCTCGAATATGTTGGGATATGATGTGTATAGTTGACCCATTCTAGGTTTCAACATGTAACAATACTAATCAAACATATCAATTTCAACATGGGTAGACAACCGTTCATCCACTCAAAACCCTTTGCTTCAGGGAACCAATGTTGGTTCTTTTGTACGCATCGAATAATTGGATCAAGTTATTGAGACTTATCCCCTTGAACAATCAAGTTCAAATAACATGAAATTCATTGGTGAAGTGGTCTCATATCCTTAGGTATTATTTGGACAGCCCATTACCGTACAATCCGATCAACTCCCCATCTCGATGAGGAGTATTTAACATGATATGCTAGGAGTGAGCATAAATTCCAACAAATGAACCAATATTTCGATAGGTTGCAAGGAAAAGGTGATGTCCTACTTCAGAACAATAATGTTACCCCTCCACTAATTGACAATATAACCAATGAGGGGTGGTAACATCATGAGAAATTCATAGTTTATACCATTCTCCTCAACAACCTCCAAAGGTTCAACCAAAGGTATCTAAGCAAGGTATCACCCCATCAACGGGTGATGTCATTTCAGCTTTGGTTGATAAAGTTAAGGAGTTAGAGCTTTCCTAAAATACACAGAATTCATATGTTGGGCAAGCATGGGCTCCTTCCTACCCACAAAACTATGGGCAAGTGCCGACCGCACAGAATCCACCGGTATACATGAATACTCCAAATCATGGGGACTTGTTAACTGGGATGGGTACCTTGGGTATGCCTCCTCAAGCTACATATGGATATCTACAACAGGTGTTAGCTAGAAGTGTGTTCTTGAATGCTATACCAGCCAAAAATGTGACATTCCCTAGCTTCACACCTTCAGCTCCATATCAAAGTAATCAACCCCCTTATATGCACATGTATTCTAAATCTCCACAAGGAACATGTACTCATACCCAAGTCCATATGGACAATCATAGGGGATGTCATACACCCCACCCAATGTCTATCCTGTCCCATTTTAGTAGCCGATGCAGATCCCACCTCCCTAATAAGGTTCTTCAATGGTGGAAATGTATGCAATGGGGACTTATTCGAGTATCTCAAAGATCCCCTAGATTTCTCTATTCGGGTAGTCGGTCTCCGAAACCATTTTCTGATCTCCCAAAGTTCAAAGGGGATGGTGATCCAAATTCCCACATCAAGGTTTACGTAATAACCATTCAAGAGTTGCTCCCATGGGATGCAGTCGTTGCAAAGATTTTCCCTAAGACACTTGAAGGTATTGCTCTCAACTAGTATTATAGGATACCGGAGGCTTCAATACACTCGTTCAAACAACTTGTGTCATATTTTATCAAATATTTTGATATGAACAAGTTGTTGTGAACAGGAATCAGAGAATTTATTCATATCAAACAAGAACATAACAAATCTGTAGCCCACTTCATTCAGAGGTAGTGACATGTTCTCTACTCTTCCGCAAGTGCCCCAAACATAGATCAAATGGAAATTTTTGATTTGTTCCTTCACTCCCTCAACAGGGAGATGAAGGAAGAGGTTCAAAAGTTCCCATTAAAGAGCTATGAATAGTTGCTTAGAGGGTTCTCTCGTGGATCAATCAAGTGGTCATCGAGAGTGGTCGTAAGACCTATGAAATAAATGGGAAGTTAGTTACCCCTGCTCAAAACACTTCGGTTACTCCAACAATACAAACAACAATCAAGGACCAAAGATCCTTAACAAGAATTTTGGAGTCACGAACGACGGTGTAACTGATCAACCCAAAAATCCTAACATTGTCAATCCCACCGGTATAAGTGCTATGAATAACAAAAATAATGGCAACTATAATGGAAACAATCAAAGAAACAAAAATTTCTCACCCTCGATAAATGATTTGGATTGTAATCATCCCCAAAAATAGTAACAACAATAGCCTCAACCACAAAGACAAATGTCAACCCCAAGCCCTAACCAATACCCCAACCAATTCCAAAACCGGGGCAAGGGTTCCAAAGTGTTAATTATAATAGTCAACAACCAAACAAAACCATGGATTTGGACCACAATAAGGGACAAACCAAAGGCCCCAGGATTACGATCCTAACCTATATTACAATTTCCATAGGGTCCAAGGGCATGATGCAAGAACCTGTCACGATTGTAATAAGTTTTTGTAGTAGTTTTCTAAAAGACCAAAGATAGTTGTTTGTCGACATGTTTCTGACCAACCCAACTAGATCCTGTCAGAACACCTATATGGGATCAATGTCTCCATAGAACACATCATTTGGAATCTTCAATGATCCTCTCCCCACACATTCAAAGGATGGTAGAATGGATCCTAATGGTTTGAATAAAGGCATTATAATAGGGACTCATGATCATGAAGCCTCAACTTCGTCAAACCCATAGGTGGCACCTCCTTTGGATGGTCATTAGTAAACAAATATTGTAGGTTTGGTTGAGTTAGACACTTTGAACCCCAAATTAATGTTACAATAAGAGCCAAATAATATTCATCGCAACCAATCCCAATTTATCCAGTTGTGTCGGATAGTGTTCATGACATGTTAAGAAAGCTAGTAGGGGATTATGACTTGATCAATGATCTAACCAAGAACTTTTCACACATTTCCTTTTTAGATCTACTGAAGAATTCCCCCACTCATCGATCCACTTTGTTGAAAGTGCTTGGTCTCGACCATTTGGTTAATGTTACCCTGCCACTAGAGGCACATATAAACCATGTAGAATTTGTTGTTTTCCCTCTAGGGCAGCCCGAAAGGGATATTGGGTTTGTATTTGACATAAGCAAGATGCCTACGGATATTAAAATAGCTTGTAGAGGTGATCCAGCCTTGTTTTTATAGGTTTGGATCTACAACAACTATGTGAAGTGTACAATGATCAATGATGAGTCAAAGTAGTTAATATAGTCCCCTTCTCTTTTCTTCAAAAGTTAGGATATGGGCAGACTAATTTCTCCTTGAAATGAAACAAATTGAGGGGATATGATAGTCTCAAGGAAAATTTGATCAGAACCATAGTATTACTAGTCACTCTTGGGCCCAAAATGGTGCTTACTAAGTTTTATATTATAGATCAGGAAACCAAACATAATATGATCCTTCATCACCCTTGGATCCACCACATGAAAGCAAGCTTATCCACCCTATTCCAAGAATTGATTCTGCATTTAGGGAAAGTCTTTTCACCTAAGGTGATCCAAAGCCCTTTTATATACATCTAGCCAACTTAAGGAAAAAGCCAGGGGTCCACTCTAAATTCAAGCTTCCCACCAACCAGTTAAACAAACGAGAAAGCACGTTACTAGAAGAAAATCTAGTTCCCACAACAGAATTAGAGGTTATAGGTTTGATTGATGGTATTCCGGAAGTCAAGGATGAGAGTGTTGTTGTAGATACAGTTTCATTAGGAACTACAACAAAGATTGTTGAACTATTAGAAAAGGATTTTCCTATCCTTCTCCCCTTTGATTACATGGGTATGGGACATGATTTGGGGCTTGGTTCCCTTCTGATGGATGAGGTTTGTATGGTAGATGTAACTGAGATAAAATGAGAGCTCACAATGGATGAATCAACATCTATATTTCTTATTAATTATTGGACCCTTCATTTTGATGGGGCCGGTGTCACTTTGGTGCTGTGGGGTAGGTTTAATCCTTACTTCACCCGAAGGAAGGGTTTTAAATTTTCTTTCAAACTAAAATTTGAATACACAAACAATGGGGCCTAATATGAATCTCTCCTACTAGGTCTCATTATAGCTAAGAGAATGGGAATCCTCAATATTAGAGTTTTGGGTGATTCAAAACTAGTAACAAATCAGATATCCAAGGTATACGAGACTAGGGCTGAAAACCTACAACTCTATAAAGCTGATGTCTTTGGGCCTAACTAAGGAGTTTGATATATCAATTGAGGTAGTTATACATGAACAAAACCTTCTAGCAGACTCTATAGCAACTTCTGCCTCATACTTCATACCAAGTAGTGATTTACAGGACACCAACTTCACATTTTAACTCCGTGTTGAATCATTGATTCGTAAAGTGCCAGTAATTTTAATGTTGACATATGTGGAAGCTGAATACTAGCTTGACTCTTTGGACCCTATTGATAGGGATGATTCAACCTTAAGTTACTTAAACACTCTGACGAAGTTGCATCTTACTTGTCAAGAGGTATACTTTTCCCTAATTCCATGTTCCTCCTCTTATTTTGGCAATCCAATGATTGAGTCCTCTCTCGGGAAAAGATCTTGAGATTTATGATGTAGAAGAAGAAGGGGATTTGGAGTTGCCTCCAGCCCCACCTGAGTTTGAGGAGGGTAATGCCTCCTTAATCAAGGGAATGATTGATATAAACATCGGAATGGAGGAGGAACCAAAAATCTTAAAACTAGGGTCCTCTCTAACTCTAGAGGAAATAGAAATTCATACCCAAATCCTCAAGGAACATCAAAAAGCCTTCACATTTAGTTATAAAGAAATGATAGGAATTACACCACACATCGTAATTCACAATCTCATCACTAAGCCAAATGCCAAACCAATTAAGTAGAAATCAAGACCTATGAAGCCAAAGGTGGCCCTTATGGTAAAAGAAGAGGTAATGAAGCTTCTCTAAGTAGGATTTATCAAGCCTATCGATTATACAAAATGGGTATCAAACATTTTCCCCTGTCCTCGAAAAGAATGGAAATATCTCGTATTTACATAGACTTCTGGGACATTAACAAGGCTTATCCCAAGGATGATTTTCTATTACCATCCATTGATGTAACAACTAGGCTTGAGCTGTTATCTCTTATGGATGGGTTTTGGGATATAATCAAATCAAAATCTCTACCAAGGATCAAGCTAAAACTACATTTATAACTCATTATGGAACCTATTGTTATGTCATCATGACATTTGGTATTAATAATGATGATGCCACATATCAACAAGAAATTACCTACATATTCCATGATATTATTCATAAAATTGTGGAATCCTATGTAGATGACCTGTGCCAAGGCCAGGAAGCACTGCGATCACCTAGAGGTGCTTCGTATCTTTCTCTCGTGCTTGATTGAGTATGGTGTCACATTAAATCTAGAAAAATGTGTATTTTGTGTAATAGGTGGTAAGCTCCTAGGTTACATTATATCTTCATGAGGAATTGATGTTGACCCAACCAAAATATGGATAGTGTTAGAAATGGTTCTGCCATCAGAAGATTTTGGTGTTAGATCTTTTCTTGGGAAACTCGGTGCAATTAGAAGGTTCATCCCTGATTTAACCTTCTTTGTTCATCCAATCAACAATTTGTTGAAGAAATATTATAGCATTGATTGGACAAAAGAATGCGATGAGGCCTTCAAGGTAGTTAAACGATTCTTGTTATCTCCTCCCACAAAAATTCCACCAAGGTTAAATCACCCTTTGATCTTATATTCGTGGGCTACAGACATTTTTCTAGCTTGTATGTTGGCTCAAGAGGATGATGAAAAGCAAGAATGAGCTATTTATTTTATCGGTCAAATGTTACATGATTACGAGACATGCTACATGTAGGAAGAAAAGGAATGCCTTTCAATAGTTTTTTTGCAACCAAGCGCTTAAAACATTATATGATCAATCAAGAAATAAGGGTCATCGTAAAGTTAGACCACTTACGGACATTCCTCATGTAGGGATCCTTGTTGAAAAAGGCTAGGCATTTCATTACATTAATGGGTGAGTTCGAGATAACATTTGTAAATAAAAATCCAATAAGGGTCAAATCATTGTAGATTGGTTGGTGATAATCCACTAGATGGGGGTGACTTGGTAGATTTGGACTTTCCATATGAATTTCTATATTTCATTCAAACCAGCCCCCTATCTCTATGTGCCCTTGGTACACTGACATTATAAATTTCATCATGGACCACACGTACTTAAGGGGTAATGTCACAATAAAGAAGATAGTTACATTTAATTCCCACTAAGTACATTATCTTGGAACAAGTGCTTTATCACATAGCCTTTGACAAAATGCTATTGAGATGTGTTGACACTGAAGAGTCTGAAAAGATTCTTTATGAGTCACATAGTGGGGTATGTGGTATCCACTTTGGCAGCCATGCCACTTCCTAGAAAATACATCAGATGGGATATTTCTAGCCCACCCTGGAGCATGATTTGGTATATTTTGTGCATAGATGCCACAAGTGTCAAGAGTTTTCCCACGAGATCCACATATCGACATAATCTTTACAACCAATCACAAATCCATGGCCCTTCTCCATGTGGGGCCTAGATCTAATAGGGAAATTCTCTCCCTCATCAATGGATGGCCATAATTTCATAATCATGTCCACATAGTACTTTACCAAGTGGGTGGAGGCCATGCCCCTTACCACTGTCCCTTGCTTTGCAGTCGCTAAGTTCATCATGAACTAGATCATTAATAGGTATGGGGTCCCACAGGTCATTATTTATGATAATGGCACATCTTTCAAAAATGATGATGTGTGTGATTTGTGTACAAATTTCAAAATAAGTCATCACACGGCTTATCTCTACTACCCTCAGGCTAATGAACAAGTTGAGGCTACCAATAAGACTTTAAATTCCATTCTTCTAAAAATTGTTAAGGAGAATAAAAGAGATTGGCATCTACAGATTTTTTTGGCCTTGTGGACCTATCAAATGTCAGATATAACACCAATGGGGGTAACCCCCTTTTCCTTAGTATTCGATGCTGAGGTAGTTTTTCCACTCGAAGTTGAAATACCTAGCCTTTGCATTTTGCTACATGGGATCCTGGGAGAGGAGGGTTATCGAGAAGCTTGTCTCTCCTAATTAGAAGTCCTTGATGAAGCTAGAATGAATGCTAAGCAATGACACAATGTGTATGCTGACCACATGGCTCAGAAATATAATAAAAAGGTGTACAAACATGAGATCTATGAAGGAGATTTGGTATTAAGACTCGATAGCTGAATAGACAAGAAGACCGATGAGGGAATAAAGTTTAGACCTAGGTGGTTAGGTGTGTATCGAGTGGTGGAAGACTATAAAAATGGAACATTTCATTTGTGTACTCTAGAAGGTGAGGAGTTTAGAAAATCCGTGAACTCTCTTCACCTAAAGAGATACTATGAATGATCCATCAACATACTCATATGTACATTATTACATCTGCATTGAATTTTCATCTGTTCATTCATTTTGTAAAAAGTGTGATCAAGGAACTTATTCTTATAGCAATTCCTAAAAAATATTAAAGTATTGGCAAAACATTCAAATCATGTCTCTTAAAATATTAATTGTATCATCAACTATTTCTATATCACTCATCAATCTAAACAAGACAAGAAAAGTTTTAACAAGTATCCATACCAAGGCATGTATACTTAGTTCTACTTTTGGTCTCTTCATAGGATAGGTGTCTTTTGTTCATGGTCTGTTCTAGAAGCTTCATGGTGTCACATATATCCCACATACATCTCCTTGGAAATAATAATATTCTTAACATTTTTCCCAAATAAGTAAGTCAAATGCAAATCAACAAAAAAATTATTTTACACATTTCTTTTCCCTACCAACCTTCAGTGTTGAGCTTGCATCTCTTACTAGTGATGTAGGGTTAGGAAAGGAAGGAAATGCCCTTACTTGCCTATGCTTTTTCCATGGTGATAAGCCCGTGCTTCCTACTGGTAGCATGGGGCAAGGTATAGGGGGTCTCTTTGACAAACCTGAAAGTCATAAACAATTAAATCAATTACTATGAAATCTTAAGTCAAAACAAGGTGAATTAGATGTTCAAAATTCTAAGAGAATTCAAATACCTAAAACCAGATTTTGTCAACCAAGTGGCCATATAAGGATCTAAGTCTAGATAAATTATAAAGAAATTCACATTCTAAAGTATGAGGTAGCATGGGTAGGGTAAGGTTGTAGCATCCTGATTTGGTTCTATCAAACCTCGTCATTCAACAAATTTCACTCATCACTATCATTCAACAAATTTCATGGCTTGTGCCCTTTCTAAATCTCGTTGTTGAGCCCTCACATCTTACTAGTTGTGTATGGTTAGGAGTGGGGTAATCATATCTATTCATCAGATCATTATATAATCATATTTTGTTAGAACAAAAACAAAATACGAAGATTGTAAAAGAAACTAAGTTTAAAATCACATTGTGTTTACATCATCATATATCAGCATTATGAAATACAAAAATAAATCATTTTGTTATCATTTCACATCCATTGCATACATTTTGAAAAGCATAGAAAAGTGGAAATTATAAACATCTAGAGTACACATGAGAGATAATCCAAAGAGATTCAACTCGGATATAATAGAATGTCTAACCAAAAATAGAGTATGTATATATCATAGTGGATCAAGTTTGTATACAATGTCATCATGCGCTAGGCATGGTCAAAAACACTCGCAATGAGCTGAAAAAATACAAAAAAATCATATAATGTCAAAAAATGGTATCAAAGCAATAAAGGCTTAGCGGCCTATTAATCGCTGTGGGATCCCTCGAGATGGCGCATGATCACGCCTCGGCTCCTATTACAGATGCAATGACACTAAGAATGGTGAATGGTGTGAGTTTTCATGGTGGCACCCGCTTCCCATAGCCTCACTATGAGAATCACTTTGCCTCATCAAGTGCTTGACGGTCTCATATCCAACAAATTTGGTATGAAGAGAAGACACTATCTCTATAACCTTCCAGATGGGAGGTAACATGTCGATATGTCGGCCGGTGGCTAAGGGCTGCCCGAATTAGCAGTCAAATTGTCCGGGTCTTCCCCAAAAGGATCAACAAGGTATCTACACATACCCGATGAATGAGCTCTCTCCACTCATGTGTAGATGCTGTAAAGGAAGAAACGAAGAGATAATAAGCTAAGAGAAAATCATGAATGTGAGTCAAAAGAGAATTCTAAACTAAACATGTAAAAATTGATAGCAAAAATAGAGAAAGAAGTATTGAACATACTTGGGTCTCCAAGCATCCATGTGCGATCAGTGGCTCTTGTGGCGGGTAATCTTGGTGGTGTGGAGCCTCCCAGTCTCGAAGGCATGGTGATGTCCCATCATGGATTCGTTATCTCATCCAAGTGTCTCCTCTGAGACCAGAGTCTTTCTCTCCATGCTCACATCCTCACGTGCTGCTCTGAGGATCTCCCGAGTGTCATTCCACTCGGGGTCACTATCGATCCCTCTAAGGGTCCCCCCCTCATCCTCCTCTCCAACCAACTCTCCCTCTATATCATCTCTTGCCTCCTCCTTAGATTCAGATTCTAAATCAATCAGCTCAACCTCCTCCCCACTGTGAGAAGGAGTTGCCCCAATCTAAAGTAAGGGTGCTTGAGGATCACCATCTACTTTCTAATCTTGAACTATGCACCTAACTGCAATCAAAACACCGAAGTAACAACTATCAAACCAAGATCCCCTCTAGGACCTCTCCATGCCTCTTGAATATTTCGTAAAGAGGCATCATTGGAGGAAGCATGATAGGGTATGGAAGACCGAACTGCTGCTAAGGTACCCGGTCAAAGGGGTAAATTTCTTGTCTCCTAGCTTTATCAACTAGCTAGCTCATGTAAGAGAAAGCTACCATCATCATAGTATCCTCACCCCATATCCCTACCATGTCCTGATAGGGTGTAGGGGTCATGTTGGCCATATTCAAAGATACCATTGACTAGTGTGGAGTCCGGAGCACTAGCATGCCGTCCATCTAGCTACTTAGATAGCATATGGATCTAATACCTGCACCCCTCGCCATACGGGATGAAGCACTCATAGACCCAACTCATGACTAGAGTGGGGTGGCTCAAGGATTGTCCCTATAATCTGACGACTCTATATAAATCATGGTATGTGGTCCCTGAATATCTACTCCTGAGGCATACTTATGGCCATGAGACTCGATCTATGTAATAATGGGGTCCAATAGTACAAAAGTGTATCTCCTCCCTTATCCCTGATCAGTCTCAAGGAAAAGATACCCATGATGGCTCTCCGAAGGATAGGAATGGGAGTAGTAGCAATAGACCAAACCTTCATTCCCTTCTTTGAACTAGAAGAGACAATAATGTCTCCCATATATGTAGCCCCTTTGTGTCATCACAAATTCTAACCCGCTTTCACCAATGTTAGTCTCCTACCAAGTATCGGAGACCAATAATGTAGTAAACATCCTCCAAAGTGATGGTCCACTCCCTATGACACCTGGGAAATGGAAAGTGTTCCGGTCCACATCCCAATAAGAGAATAAGTCACATAGAATGTGACTGGCAGGAGTAACATGGGGCACTCGTGCTATCCACTAGATACTGTCCACTACAAAAGATCTATCTCAGCCTGGGTCAGCTGATCTAAAATCCCAGGGAGCTAATCACACTCTCTCTCTACTCCAGTGTATGTACTCCACCTTCTTCTGCATCCACCAAAACATGAGAAAAGAACAAGTTAGTAAATCACATCACATAATAAGCTCATCAAAAATATGGTAAACTCTCAAAAATCTAAAAAAGTTAAGTTTTGAGCATGTTTTGACATTCTATCTAGAGCTGTCACCCAAGACAGGCAATGGTTCTCGAACCACGCCCGCCTTAGATGACATCCTATGACCTCTGCCTTGGTTTAGGCGGTGGTTACTGAACCAATTTTAAAAACACACCCTTAACCCTTAAAACTACCAAAAACTTTAAAATTGACCATTTTTGATAAAATAAAAGCATGCCCTATGGGCTCCCCCCGTAAAGACCTATTCAAGAAAAAATATTTTGAAAATATCCCCCCTAGGTGAATTTTTCAACATTTAAACTTTTAGGGTACAAAAATAAAAAGGACATAAATAACCGAGAGCACACTATCCGATCTCCCACTCGTGGAGGCATGATCACGATCTTGACATGAACGTATCGACTGTATTCTCATCGAAAATGGTCACTGTGAATCCAGAGCTCCAAATCAATCAAACAATCCAAATCAACAATGCACAAATGAATTGGGAAATGAATTTGTTTTGATATATATATATATATATATAATATTTCTAACTTCGTTTTGAGTGTATGTGTTTATAGGATTGGAGCATTGGCGCAGGTATATTTCTATATCCCCACATAGATGGTAAGTCCTCTTGTCATTTTAATTTAGTATTTATTTTTCAATATTTTATCTATCTACACTTGAGTCTTCTTTTCCTCTTACAGCTAGCGGGAGTTTGGATGAAAATATTTCGACACACGGGCATGTCAGGTATATCTTTTAACTCCCCATTTTGGGAATGCCATACTCAGACTCTATGTTTTACATCTCTTTCACGGCTAAGACGCTTCTCCAAGGGGGAAATATGTATGCACCCAAAATTTCATGTGCTACATTCTCAGGAAAACACTTGGTTATAAAGGTCCCTAGTGATGATTCAAAATCCTTTCAATAAGGTGTTTGAGCTCCAAAAACCCATTTTTAGTATATATTTGTAGCTTAGATAGCCTTACTTATCTTTTCCTTGCATTTTTCTAGCTTCCCCCTTCTTTCTATGCTTGTTTTGGCCTTCGATGTCGGGACCACCGCCCTTCTTGGGCAAAGTGGTTTGCAAACCACCATGGCGATAGGCCCGATTGATTTTTCCATAATCTTCACACAAGAAATTGCATGCGACAATTCACTTAAGTTTACCTTTTGAGCACATCCGTGAGCCGAATTTGCTAAAAATAGCTTCGTTTGCTTGGTTCTCCTTGTTCCTTCTATTTTTAAATAGATTTAATGAGTGGAATTACCTCTTCATTGCCTTTTGCATGAAGTAACCTTCTATCCTCCATTCCTATATATTCCATGCTTGTATTTAAGCAAAAGTCCTGAGAATTTTGTGTATCTTACATTGTTGTGCTGCCATAATCTTGCTAGGAATTGCATAGCCAAGCTTAGATCTCTTGTTTTATATTTCTTCTACCTACATTACATCCAAATTAATTTCAAGCTACCATCACTCAAGCACCATCCTCTATTTGTTTTCTTTGCATTCCCAACCCTTGGACTCACATGAACACTCAGACAAAGAAAGGAAATAACTAAGGGGACAAATACTCATACTACTAGATTTTCCAAACCTCTTGCTCTTCCAGGTTGGAGTTGTGTATTTGTTTTCTTTGTTTTGTCAAATTTTCAATTGCATATCAAATAGAGTAGAGAAATAATTCATTTCAATTAATCTAGATAGTTGCAAGAAAATCAAATCGGTAGGGATTTTTCTCTTCAATATTTTCAGAGAAGTTGGGGGAACAATAGGTGTGTTAGAGTCATGATTTTTTTCTTAAATTCTGAGAGGTAGGGTTGGAAATATTTTATTTGAATTAGAATAGATCTTAGATTTATATTCACACATCTACATAGATAGCTAGCTACATCTAGCCGATTATTTATTTTTAAATTGTTTATTAGATTAGATGCATTGTCTCAAAATTTAGAAAAGCACAAAAATATTTGTTTCCATAGATTAGTTTGTTTTATTGTTTTGTTCTAATGTATTGAGAAAAAACCAAAAAAATAGTTTATATTTCCTTTGATATATAGTTTATTTACCAAAAATAAATTGTTTCATCTTGCATGACTATCAACAATCCTGCAATAGGAAAAGACCAATACCTGTGATCCTCTAGTCCCATAACCCAATGGGCCGAGCTAATAATCGACATTGACACAAGTTTGTGTTTAAAAATCTTATGCATAATCGCCACATACGTAGATAAAATAAGATAGTTATAGAATTTGAACATAGTGCTAATCGGGCCTATAATATTTGGATCTGCTCCTAGAAATAGGATTTGATTGCATGCATGACCATACAAGGGCCTCAACCTCAACGAGTCTTTGGTTGTGACCCATAGGTCCCACAACCCAACGGGCATGCTAGTTAGTTAGATATTGACACTAGCTTATGCACATAGGTATTCATATCTTCACCACTTCCACCTAATATTATCACACAACTTTCATTGTTGAATATAACATCCGATCAGGCTAAGAATTTTTAGACAAGACCAGAGAATCACCCTTAGTTCCTGCAGCTCCACTACATCTCTTGTCTCAATTTCCATGACCTTGTCTGGAAACCCATATGAGGCACCCTGCAGTTACTTTCCACATATTCTACAACCAATCAATAGAATCTTGGCTGAACTAGACATCAATTGGAGTCTCCGAGTAGTTATCATATCAGACCCTACCATCACACCCCTTCAGGTTAGGAGAGCATTCTTTGCCTTAGATTCACAAATTCTGTTATTGTGTGCCAAATACATAAGGTTACCTAATTATCTTGGTCATCTCCATCACTTTCACTCTCATTGCAATTCCACCTTTCATTTGTCTCGGCATGACCTCGGGAGGTTGGGTGCAAATAAGGTCATGTGTTGATTTTTGTTATGCAGTACCCAAACCTTTTTTACGTTGCATTGTTACCACATAATTATGAGTATTAATTTTTATGAAGGCCACAAATTTAGGTGTTTGATCTATGAATGAAATGATGGAATTGAACTCAACATTTTTAGAGGTTTGACCCTTGTCTTAAGATTTTTGATCATACCATGTTTTGGAAATAAGTCCTTAAACACATTTATTTTATCATTTAGTGTTCTAGAATTTGATGTGTTATTTATTTCAATATCTCCATCATCAATTAAATCTTGGATGTAATGGTGAATTTATATAAAATGATTTGTTGATACGATGGTACTCATGACAATATTCATTTTATTTGTTCCACACTAGTTTTTGTTTCCCTTATTCAAAGGGTATTTTTTTAGATAAGTTGTCATATTAACACTTACTAACTAATGGAAGATAGTAGAAATGATTTCTTTGAGAGGTGTGAATTTTCTTTGTTTGAATTCACGAGGAGTAGTTTATTTAGTATAGATTAGGATTGGTTGATTATTTGATTTATTTTAATTTGATTGAGAATTTTTTACATTTTCAACGTGGTGAGTATCATTGACCTTGTTATTCACAATGTTTGAGTTTTGATTATTATTTTTTATTTATCACAATTTTGATAATTATCCTTATTGGATTGATATTTTGAAGGACTTTCACTTAAACCATTAGCAATGAGAGTTGTTTCAATTTGTTCTCCTTTTTCAATTAATTCTCCAAAGTTTGTTAGGAAACACATTTTTGTTTGGATTGATAATTCTAGATTAATATTTTACTAATTAATTTTTGAGCATGGAACAAGTTAATCAGCTTGCGATCCCTCTTCATCATTGAAGAAATGATGTGAATGTTTCATTATTATTTTTCTTGTTTTCACAAAGGTCCACCATAATGAATTTAAAACATAGGTGAAAGTAGAAGTGTTTTTAAAAAATTCCAATAAGTCAACAAAATTTGTGATTAAGCCTTTTGGAAGATGTGAAAACAAATCTAAGGCTTGTCCTTCTAAACGTTTTTGGGAAAATATGCAAGAGATAAATGTCATTTTATGCTACTTCTTAACATGCCAAGAAGAATTTCTTAACATGTTCTCCTGGGTCATGTTTTCCTTTATCATTATCGAATTTAGGGGTTTCAAAGGATTAGGGAAATGGTATGCACAACAATTCTTTTTCAAATGGACATCGAAAAAGTTCTTCAAAGTTTAATTTTTTTGTTTGATTTTGCATTCCCATTATCGTTTCTTTCATGATTTTTCATTCTTGGGTGAATGGAGAGCTTTCTTGAGGGATGACCATAGTTATTTCCATTTTTGATTAGGTTGGGAATTTTCTTTATTTAGTTTGGAAAGCTTATAATACATATGAGAAGTTTCCCTTATCATTTCCTAAATTTTTGCTAGTAAGGATTCATTTGATGTGTTTTTTTAAGTGTTTGATTTTTGTTTGGTTTTTCTAGATTCATGTTTTTTAAAATATGTCTCAAGTTATCATCACCAAAATAAAATATAAAGGTATTTTGCTCCCATTTCTAGGAGATCAATAAGGCATTGATTTTTGTTTTTTCTTAGAAGTTATTCTATTTTCTCTTTTTATTCTTCTATAATTTCAGGTTGTCCAACTTATTCCTCTTCATCAAAACTATATTTTCCAAGGGATTTTATCATAATTGTCAAATATTTTATAGCTTATGTTTTGAGTTTCCATCATTTTGTACTAAAATTGTAAGAACCTAAAATTGATAGGTGGTTTGTGATTTTAATAAATATGATTTTATTTGATTGGATTGGATTGATTTGGATTCAAATTTGATTTGATACATTTGCTTAGATTTGGATGTATGTATCCAAAATATAAGACTTTGATTTGGATTGGATGTGCTTATATTTGGATGTGGGTATCTAGAATATATGACTTTTATTTATATTGTATTGGTAAATTGGTCAAAAAAATTGTACCCAAAAGGGTAAGACTTGTTTTTGAATTAGTCAATTTGATCAAATTTCGGTATAAAATTGGATTGTTTTGATTGTGATTTTGCATAGATAGGGATGTCAGTATCCAAGGGATATGATTTTTAGATTTGATTTTATAGAACACAAGTTCTAATGTTAAGTAGATTTGGATTTTGGAAAGACTAGTTTTTTTATCTCAATGGGATTGGATTTGTGTTTATGGAACACAACCTTTAATTTCAAATAGAATGAAAAATGGCATTCTTATAAGAATTTTTTTGAGAGAGTAAATTTGATGTAACCTTTCTTGTTTACAAACAACAAAAAATAGTATGATATGATTTAGATCATTTAGGATTTAAAGGCTTGAAATCCATTGGGTAATGCAATGTTTTATGAAAATGAAATGAGAAGTATGTCATGAAGAATGAAAGGATCTTATCACTCTAAAAATATATTTATTTTTATATATCATAGTCATGATATACCAAATTTGTATGGGGACATAAGTGGTATGGGAACCCTTAGAATCTGAAATACTCACCAAACCACTAACCATCTTATAGGAGTGAATAAACACTCCAATGATGGGTTTTATGACTAAGTGGTAGGGTAATGAGGGAAAGATATGTGAATAGTTTCCTCATGTATCCCTAAATATTTATAGGGATAATGCCAAAAACTTCATTGTTATATATATTTTAGGCATATATTCACATGTAACCCAATCACGATAGCTTCACTTATAAGTGGGGGATAAAAGTGAGGAATGCGTAAATTTTTTTTTGAGATTAGGTATCAAGTGCAATGTAATGTGTATGAGTTGGTGTGTGGTGGTGAAATCCACATCATTGGTGTAGAAAAGTGGTGGTGAAATCCATGTCGTTACGTGTAAATACAATGTATGAAGTGATTAAAGGCATTAAAATCCAACTTTTAAATGCGTAAAAGAATTATGTAATTGAAAAGGTAAATGCACTTACATGATATTTCTAGTAATTTTTCAAAAAAAATTAATTTTATTTGACTAAGAAAGCTTGCTTGTAAGAAAATACAAGAACATAGAGTGAGAAAGAGAGAACTGAAATAAAAGGGAGTTGATGCACCAAAATGGAAAATGGATAAATCCTAGCTCTAAAAGACACAAATGTAAAAACACAAGTAAATATCTATAGATTCATGTAACTAGGAAGGAAATAAAATGGAAAAGAGTGAAGGTGCGTAGGAGGACAAAGGTGTGTGTACTAAATGTGGAGCATTCAAAGAAATGAATTCAAACTTCTATAATATCAACAATTAACCATTTACAAAAATAGATCCGAGGTGAGAAATATCCATATGCACATTAGAGATGCCCCAAGAAATGAGTTTTGTAAGATAATAAGGAGGAGCCAAAATTTCATCAGAAAAGGAACCCTTATAATGTGTCAAAGCACTTATTATTGTTGGTCAAAAATGAATAAGTGATGGATAACCGCAAGAACCACCTACAGGATGTGCACATAGAGAAAGGAGTTATGTGAAGAAAAAGGATGCGTAGAAGAATGTATGAAAGGATGGGAAGTGGAAGCATGTACACAAGGATAGGAAGTAGAATCATAATAGTGCATAAAGGCGCGTGCACCATGGAATAATAGGCTAGTGTGCAAGGGATCACACATAAATAAAGAGACAAATTTGAGGACTTAGCCATTTTCATAGAAGGGGATAAAAATAAACAAAATAAATGATGGCATGACACACAATCAAGGGTTATAAATAGGATAAATCACATGTAAACAAAGGAAAGGGAAGCACATGATGACTCCTTATTTATAAGAATTAAATAATTTTAAAGAAAAGTACTTATAGCTTGAGTTATAATTAAGAGAAATTTGTAAGTACATACAAGATCTATTTAGGAACACCTTCTTAATAATTGCATGTAAACGGTGAAGGACAAGTCACCACCATGTATATATATATATATATATATATATATATATATATATATATATATATATATATATATATATATATAGGTGATGCACATTTTATTGAGGTCGTTTGTCAAGGGCTTGTTAGTGCGAGTTATTGTAGTTTGAGAGCCTTTTATGCACTCATGGTCCAACGCATGGAGGTCATTTAACTATGGGTATAATTAGTCTTTTCTATGTAATGAAGTATGTTTTTGAATGGATAATTTTTTATGTATTGTTAAAGTAACCAAATCTAAATATGGTGTAATGGAATTATAATTGTTGTAGGTAATTATGTATGTTGATTGAATTTCCTTATTATATGTGTTTCCCAATTTTATTCTATGATGTTCCTTCTTGCATGTATGGTTATGATGAATATGCATCTCTAACATCATAATAAGTGAATAAAGGATGGGCTTGGTGGCTATGTGTGCTTTGAGTGAATGTTTATAATTTTTATGGATGAAGTTCCAATGTGCCTAGCTAGGTTTTGGTTAAATAAAAGAATACATTTTTGTTCCATTTTCAAGACCTAATTTCTTTCTACTCTTGGGATGTGGCATACATATGGCATTCGATTGTCCTTGGATAACATTGATATCTAGATACATGATAGCTAGGATGTGTTTTCTCAAATATACAACATTTGACCTAACTTTAACGTGCACAAATGGGTGGAATAAAATATCTATGAAAGCTTATATTATACATTATTCATATTCTTCTCAATAGAATTATACAAGTGGTTAGAAGATTACATGCGGAAGAAGGGTTTGAGGCTTAGTAGAAAACAAGCATAGAGACAAGAAGACTATCAAGTACTCTTTGATTTGGACACTCCTTGGAATGGAGTTGTAGGTCATTGGTGGCAAGTGTGATGCACAACTATAAACTTGGATTACACAATTTTAACATACTTGTTCCATAAGGAAGTATATTTATAGTTTTTACACGAGCCAAAAGGATCATATTTACGTGTAACACCACTAGTTATCAAGATATTTATGATTGAGCTCATGATGGAGAACATACCTATGGAATGTAAAAACCCCACTCTGCGGGGGCAAGAAGAAGGTGTGGGAAGGATTGTTTTGGCTTAAATGGAAGAATAGATGAGAAAATAAACGCAGCTCGGATATAACAATGTACAAGAGAGGATTGTTTTAGAGGTGTGAGATCTTGAGGGAATGATGACTCGCTATAGTGATGAAAACCCTATAGAAGGCAAGGGATCACATGATCACGTATTTATATTATTATGGAAGCGTAGTAGGTAAAACCCTTGAGCATCAGATGAGAGTGAGTCTAAGGAGAGAATGAGAACCCTACACATACATGTGAACCAACCTATATACCTAACCCTTGCACAAGGTGCTTGGAATTCGGAAGTCATTATAGAAGATCATCATAGTGAAGGTGAGCATGAAGGAAATCAAGTATCACCATGTTGGGTAGGAGATACAAGAAGGAATATATTGATATCATATTAAGAAGTGCAACAGATTAAGGACACACATATGATAGTGTAAAACATGCCCTTATTTGAGCAAGAGTTTGTTTGGAACCAATTTTATAGGCACCTCATCGGGATAAAGAAGTTGCACACTACCATTTGGGAGTAGTGGTATTAGTAGTGTTATAGGAAAAACAATTAGTTTTTAGTTTATCATGACTATAGGGATGTAAGGTATCTATTCAAAAGGTCCTCGGGTCATGATGGGAGGCTCGGGAGGTTTAGGTCAACCAAAGTGTGGAGGTAATCCAATTGGAGTATAAATTTTAGGATATGGCCCCACTCTAGGACAAGGGCACAACATCCATTACAACAACCCCGATAACCTCAACAAGAAACCCCTTATAACTTCTTTGAGATCTATCTTAATTTACTAGAGTATAAGGGTGTGGAAGATACATCTAAGCATGTAAACAAGTGTGAGTTATTATGGAGATAAGGGACTAACATCTCCTAACCATAAGGTAATTCAATTTTACACCACGATTAAAGGGCATGCACATAGTTGGTACATTAAATATGATCCACATAACATTGCAGTTGATTATGCTGAATTTCACAACACCTTTTTGGATGAGTTTCATATCATTGAGTTTAAACAATAGAGTGGTATCATGTTAAAGGATATCAAAAAGGGTCTATCTCGAGAGTTTTGGGAATATGATGTGCATTTTAAGACATGTTATCTAAACTCTCCTATGAAATTCATCAAAACCAACAAGCACATTGGTTTGTAAGAGACTTATTAACACCATTCTAGAGAGTGTTTTCACATAAGATGTTTATTTATCTGCACAAATCCTTGGAAGTATCACTACATGTAGAAGTAGTAATAAGTGTTGACATAGGGGTAATTAAATTCCTTGAAGCTTAGATAAAAAAATGGATACTCATTTGGAGAAGTTGTCTTCTAATTCAATGCATAAGATGTGTAGTGGACTATGGTACACTAATTTTGAAGTATAAAGGATAGGTTCCCATGTATGAATTTGCATGTGTTGTTGCCATCATGTGATATCTTTAATAAGAACCATGATTTCCATAATCATCCACTTTTACGATTGCATGACATAAAAGAATATTTCCCTGTATTATAAAATATGTAATGTATGCGTACCCATACAGACCTGACTTCCATTTGATTGATCATATTCATGAGGCATTTGAGACAAGGTTATAATATACTACTATGGAAAACATCTCATGGGAATGTGAAGGACATATTAGCGTAGAGTTAACCAATAGTAATCAAGGATTTAGAGGTGGATTCAAAAGTAGATTCCATAGTGGTTATAGATGGTTTGCGTGAGAGACACATTATACACGTGGATCATCGATAATTATCAACACCAGTTTCAAAGAATCAAGTTTATGCATACAATGGAAAGGCACATAAGGTTGAGTATTGTCTAAACCTGTATGCCCATATGTGTAAGGATAATAAGAGGGAAAAATGAACTCCTATGATTAATTTGGAATGTGCTAATCAAAATCAGTGGATGCCCAAGAAGATGATTGAGCCTGAAGTCTAACCCCTTTTAGTCACTATGCATGCAGAGGAAGCACATGCACAAGTAAGGAAGGGGGAGATCTCTCATCAGATGTGAAGAGGTGGTCCATGAAAAGTATTTGTATGTATCCTAACAGAAGGAATTTTATCAAGAGACCATGGGTATCATCAGGGAGATGTAAGATATATCTAATGTTTGAAGGAGAAAGAGAACAATATGGAACAAGTGAGGGATATTTAACTCCCTCATAAGGTTATTAATGACCTTAAGGAAGTATGCAGGATGTTGAGGTAAGAGTACATCACCCCTTTAGGATAATGGTTGCAAGATAAGGTTTTGAAAGAGAGTACCAAATAATTCATGAAAATTCTCCATGTTAGGATGATGGATATGATACATAGATCACACTTTATGTAGTGATTAATTTATGGTTGGTGATTAATATCCTCATTGATATATGCGTAAAAGTTAATGTTCACTCCCTTGATGCTTAGAACCAAATGGGGAGGCCACCATTGTATCCCTTATCAAATGTGTTATATATGGAAAACAAGACAAGGGGAATTCCTATTGGGGTGTTTAAGGATGCTTCCATCACCATTTAGGGAGATAAATTTACAAAGCGATTTTTAAGTGTTGGAGCTTGTTGAGGAAAATAATTTCCCTCCACTTCTTGGACGTCCTTAGTGTTATGATAACAACAAAGAGTTGCACTTTAATAAAAGGTATATCAATTTTGAGAATAAGGATGAGTGCACGGTGATACCATTGGATGATAAAAAAGTTGCGCCATATATTGAGCCCATTAGTAAAGAGGAAAACAACCCAATCTATGTGCATATGGTGTGCAACCCTCATAACATTGAACCATTTAAGGATGCATTGCTTCATTTAGAAGACCCACAATCTATGAGTTTTTATGGCTTGTGACAATTGGGCCCATGAAATACATGAAATAGTATGTCATGAAGTACGAGGATGATTTATAAGGATGATAATGTCATACATAGTCATATGATTGGGTAAGGATGGATTTCCCAAGTATACGAGAGAAGAGAATCTGAGGAATTTTCAAATGCAATGAAAGAATAATGGCATAATGAAGGTCATAGGAGAAACATGATGTTATATACATTGTGTAGGACTGTAGCACACTGGTGGGAAACACATAGATATAGTTTATTGGGATGGTACAAGATCAAGGAAGCATTCTTAACAAGGTTTGTAAGGAATAATATCTCCTCTTTAGTATAGGATTATGATGGAAAGATCCTTCTTATTGTACATGTTCACCATTATGAGTGGAGTTAGACATAAGGACATAAATCTATACCACCATCTCTTTGGGTATAGAAGTTTTATTCTACTTTTCATAGATGCGCACATTCCCTGGTACATGCATGTGGAATTAAATAAGGAGACAAAAAGATGGCATGACCTAACTAAAGGTGTTGTTCACACTTTTGATTATTTTTCTACTAAGCCTCAAGTTCATGAATCCTTACAAATTATAAGGCACATCACATTGAGGAATATCATGAAGGATGAGGAGCTCATGATTTAGTTATTTAGTAAATATGATATTGAGGTGCATGAGGACCTAGTAGAAACATAAGAAAAATAGTTGGGGTAGATGAAGACAAATTTGAAGACCTGGATATTAAGAAAATGGAGGGTGCATGCACGGTAATGAATTCTATAGATGAGAATGCAAACACATACCATGTTCCCTTGAAGACTAATAAAGTTAACATTAATACTCAAGATGTGCCTAAGGAGACTATTATTGGTGATTACTTGGTGTGAGTATGAAGTTATGAAGATTATTAAGATGTTTCATGAATTTCAAGATTTTTTTCCTAGGGGATACCATAAATTGAAGGGAGTAAATCCATCCTTGGGAGAAATAAGAATAAAACTTATAAGGAGGGCATGCGTCTAATTTAGAAGAGACCTTATAGGATTAATCCCTACTTGTGCATGAAGGTAAAACAGGAAATTGATAAGATAATGAAGTCAAGAATCATTGATCCTATTGAGGAATCTGAATGGATAATCCATGTGGTGATTAGTATTAAGAAATATGGCCGGATAAGAATATTTATACACTATAGAGTTCTCAATGCTTCATGTGTCATATACCCTTTTCGTATGCCATTCACTAAAGAGATACTCGAAGGGTAGCAAGGTGTTAAATCTATTCATTCTTATATGGATTCTATGGATACAAACATGTGAGGATTATGCAAGAAGATCAGCAGAAAACCAATTTTGCAACTAAATGGGGAAGATTTACATACACTATCATACCCTTTGGATTGAAGAATGCACCAGCAATTTTCACGTGCATAGTTTTTCAGCCATTCCAAGACTACATTCACAAGTTTTTACAAGTAGAATTAGATGATTCAACCATGTGTGGGCTTGTTAAATATCATTGTGACTATATTATATTGATGTTTAAAATATGTAGGCAATTAAGTAACTCTTTGAACATCAAGAAATTCATCTTTGTAAATCCTTTTGGTACTTTACTTAGACATATAATTTGTAAGGAAGGCTTGTTGGTAGACCCAAATAAGATTACATTTATTTTGGGGATGGAAGATCCAACCAATCAGAGCAAGGTGCATGGGTTCTGGGGAATACTTGATATTAAAGGAATTTTATTAAGGGATATACATATATTATCACACCCCTTAAATATTTTTAAATTATAAAGGAAAGTTCTATTAGAGTGATGTGCAACAAAAGATGTTGGAGACCTTGAAGGAGAAGCTAACCACCACACCTATCTTGTGCTTCCCTTTTTAGAAAAATCCATTTCATGTACATGAGGATTCCTCTGGAGTTTCCATTGACATGGTATTAGAACATCCAAGTGATGAAAATGTTAATCATCCCATATGGTTTACGATCGAAGTTTGAAATCGACCAAGAAAAAAATATACAACTATTGAGCTCGAGGATTTTTAATGATTTATTTGCTTCTTAAGTTTACACAATACTTTTTTCCACACCATTCATATTTTATACAAATCATATGGTATTAAATTACTTGGTCAATGCAGGGGTGCATTTGTTGTTGGATCCTTCTCTTTCAGAATTTGACTTCACAGTCATAGTGAAACCTAGTAAGAGTAACTTACAATCATATCAATTGTAAAGCATTAACTATGGAGAGGATGTGCAAAGCATACAGGATACTATTCTATATTTATAATTGTTTAGATTAAACTACACACTAGGAGATTTAGAAGACATTGCAATAGTTTTGTGCATTGGACTAGCACCTAAGTGTATGAATACTTTAGAAAATAAGTAGATTGTTATTGACATTCTATCTTATCAACTCATTGGAGGAGATGTGTTTAAAATGGGAAGATATGATATCTTGCACATATTTTTTCGAATCATAAGCACAAAGCTATCATGGAGGAATTTCATGGTGGGATATCTAGTGGAAACTATGCGGGAAAAGAGATAGCGCCAAAGATCTTGTAATCAAGTTTATGGTTGGAAAAATTGTATAATGATACAAAATCATATTCCAAGGCTTGTGACGATTGTTAGATGATAGGTAAGCCTAGAAATAGGGATGAGATGCAATGTGACCTATAGAAAGTAGAAAACCATTTAAGAAATGTGAAATTAACTTTGTAGTCTTTATTGCACCACCTATGCATAGGAAAGGTGCATGTTATATCATCACATGCAAAAATTACTTGACAATGTGGGCAAAGGACCTACAATGGATTGTACCTAACAACAAAAACTAGGTTTTTATGGAAAAATATCCTAAGTAGGTATGTATGTCTATTAAGGCTTACAAGTGATAGAGGGACTCATTTTCTAAATGATACTATTAGAATCTTGTTAGAAGAGTTTATGGTGGCACACCATAAGACTACTCTTATCACCCACAAGCAAATGGAATCTGTTGAGGTCTTTAATAAGATTTTAGGAATAAAATTGAAAAATATTTGTGATGTTGGAAGGAAATATTGGGATGATAAGGTGTCAGTAGTATTATGGGCATATAGAATAACCTACAAGATGATGAATAAAACCCTTTTATTTGGTGTTTGGTACAGAGGAAATTTTTTTAGTTGAGTTCATATTACCCTCCTTGCGTATTTCACACGTAGGCAGATTGGATGATGAGAAATAAATAGAAGATCACATTGATAATTTGATGCAGTTGGATGAGTGGTGCATAATTTCTAGGTGGAGTCAAAAGACATAAAAATCTAGACATAAGGCTTGGTATGAAAGGAACATTAATAAAAATTTCTTCAAAGAGAGAATATGGTGCTCTTGTATGAATCCAAAATTTCACACCATTCGGGAATTTGAAAGTGGATTTTGGGACCCTTTATAGTAACTAAGATATTGGAATCAGGTGCATGTCAATTGAAAGCACTTGAATGAAACCATGTTTCCCAGTTACTTCAATGGGAGTAGGTTGAAGCCCTATTATAAATAAGTTATTTGTAATAAGGTACTATTATCACTTAGGGTTAGATTTCCCTTTTTGTGTGTTTTTTTGGTAATAAGTGTGTTCGTGTGTAGGAGATGATTACTTCATGTTAGATTGGTGTGAAAAGGACCACACATACTTTTAGTGTGGGGTGAAATAGGTGCAAGGTAATGCAAGAAATTATATGATGTTGATACATCTTATGAATTTGGTTTAGAAGTGTGCGTTGATATGAGATAGGTACATGAAATAAAATATGTGCACGAAAAGGAATGTATCATTGCACGTAATGATGTGAAAGAATGGTGCTCGATGGACATGTATTGGGGATACACGAAAGTGAAGGGAAGTGTTTCAAGTACTTGAGGATGATGTTGGTAGAAATAAATTACTTGGATCTAGAAACCATGTGAATATAGAGCCACACAATGTAATGCGAGGAGGAATGAATAAACAAGGTAGACTACTTAGAAAGTGGTACGAGAGGAAGATTATGTGTACCATAGGAAGGTACAAGCTAAATTTCTTGTATCATGGGGAGTATTTTTTGTTCATAAGGCTATGATTGTTATTCATAGAAGAAAGTAAATGGAAAAGAATGGGAAAAATCAAAAATGCATTTAAATCTAAAAACGGTGGTAGGTTGAGTGTAATTAATCGATAAAATTGAAAAACCTCTAAAAGGGGCATGGGTGAAGAATTTTTTATCTTTATTTTTATAACTTATGTAATTAGATAACTGAAGTAATGAAGTGAGAAGAACAAAGCTACATGTGAAGGATAAAATCAATAGCCAACCAAACCAGGGAAGTGATAATTGAGAACACACACCTTGGCATAAAAGAGCTCCTGGTGTGAAGTTGTATCTTGTCAAAGCTGGTGGAAGTGAGGCAAAAGGTGAATGTTTACTGTCAAGGGTGAAGAAATATGGTTTGTGGAGTTAGGATATGAGTGTTGCAAAGATAAATTGAGGCATAGAGTTGGATTGAACAAGTATAAGGATTAAACACTAAAAGGTTTGATCATTTAAGATATTTCCAACAAAGAATTCACAATTTAGGGGTTTGTGTATTATATAAAGAGAGTAATGGAATAATGGTGAGCACTAAAGGATAACAAGAAGATTTTGGATGAACTACCCAATGATTGGTTCTTAGATATGTACTACCCCTAAGGTGATAGTTGGAAAACTATGGGTGTCAAAGATTCAGATTTGTAAAATCAACAAGTACAACCATTATGCACAGTGGCACAAAGTTTCCATTAAAAAATATGTGTTGCACAAGTTGGAGACAAGGATTGCGAGAGGGGCAACCGATATCTTGGATGATTCTATGCTCAAGACTCCATATGATGTGGGATTACTTCAACTCTTTGAATTTCCATATTTGGGAAGGCATGTTCATTTATTTTAGTGGCTCATGTTATGTATACATAAGGACTACTTCTATTTTGTTGGTAGTAGGATGAGGTTGACTTCCAAGTTGATAAGCGGGGTCATAAGTCTTTATGGCACGGGAGAAGAGATAGAGTTATACTTGGATGTCGACACTAAGATTGAGGAGAATATATATTTTCTACAATATGAGAGTGGGAAGCAAGAATTTGAAATCGACAAGATTTCTAACCCTGCTATTATAGTGGCCGCATGACTCGTAAGCTGCAAGTTGGTAGCCTTAAAGTGCTGGAATGAAATAAACAATAAATTAATCCACATTATGCATAAGATGACTCATAAGACCAATTATAATATTTCCTCATACATAGGTAATGGAATTAAGGAAGAGGCTAAGGAAAAGACTCAACATGTTGAGAAGATAACATGGGGTTCAATCCTCCTCTTGATAGTATTATGGGAAAATGGAATTCTTGATGGGCACGAGGAAAAGATGAGGGTACATCCTTCTAAGGAGTCATGCAGGGTGTATATCATCCTTTGGCCAACAATGTTAGATGGAAATGAAGTAGAAGTCCATGATTGTATAATTCCACAACCTCCAAATAAGAAGATGGTGAATATACCTAAGCGAGCACACAAAAAGGCCATAGAAGAAGAAGAATAAGAATAAGAGGAAGGAGAGGAAGAACTAGCTATAGGACAATTAGACCATAGTAGGTGAAAGAAGAAAATTCCAATGTATGGAGAGTCAAGTGCTCCACAAAAGTAAAAGAAAGTGATCCTAGAAAAGAAGAAGAAAATTCAACAAGAAGAAGGATAATCCTGTGCGGGAAGAGCCACTAGTTATTCATAACCTAGATGAGGAAGAATATGTGGATACAATCAACAAAGAAGAGTTAGAGTGAAAAGAGATACAAGTGCACAAGTAAGATCCATGCATAGATAAAGGGTAGAATGAATAAGAGGAACATGAGGAGCCCATGTGATGCACTACCTCATCTCAACTTGAATACATCATGTCTAAGATTCACTTTTGGTCTAGAATGCTTCACAAATATCAATCATGATTAGACATCTTCCAAATCATGTGGATAGAACCTAATGTATATTTTTATTTATTTGGAGTTCATACACATTATAGATCAAATATATACTCCCAATCACACTTAAATACACCTGACCTGATCATCTAAAATAGTCAAATCCATTATTTTTGGTCATTAGTCCATACATCCATCTAGACTAAGCTAGTGGCTTATATCCCTATCAAACCTAATTTTTATGATGATTCCTTTACCCTTCTTGATATAGAAAAACTAAACACATATTCAGAGGCCCATTATGGAGTCACAAAACATGTGTAAAAGGAAAATGGTGTTACTTTGTATGGAATGCAACTTTCTTATAGGTTGATGACTATTATATGCCTAATTAGGTCTCTTGGAAGACTGTATGAATATTACATTATTTTTAAATATTAATTCACTCATAAAACACTTATATAAGGTTTCTACAAACCCTTCCAGGTCATCTCAGTCAATATCAAACCTTACTCATTCCCAAAACATCAACAAATTGCTAATGTAGCAGTGATCCTGAAGATCAAAGGCCTAGAATATAAAATTTCATGAAAAATATACTACCAATAGAGTAAATATCTTCACTCTTGGGAGATGGAATAAACCATTAATAACAAGATTTAAAAAATTGAGGATTTTTACCATACCATTTGGGAGATCATGTAAGCCCTAGTTCGGGGAAATGAGTACAAAATTAGCTCAACAAAACTCATACAATCACTTCAAGACCTAAAATAAATTTTATTGTTCTTGTATTAACCTCCTCTAACTAATCCATCCATCACATTCAACCAACTAGCTTAAATATCTTGACTGGTTACCTCAAGCTCTCAGTCTTTACTAGATTTTCATTGCATGCATATCAATAAAATATATCAAATTATTAAAAATACACCTTGTAGTTACTGAAAATCCTCATTAATATTTTATTATTGTTTTTATAGCCCTCATTCTACTTGCTTACATGAATGAATTGCATATTATATATATATATACCAAAATGCTACTTTTGGTGATTTATTCCATATCCCTATTCTTTCTTAACTATGCCTAGAAAGACTCAACAACCATTCTCAACCTAGAAAAATGATAAATATCACTTTATTATATCTATTAGCTTCTGCATGGATTCCACCTCATGATGACATAGCTATAAAGACCCATATTTAGCCTATAATATTTATTTACTAAGTCTAAAATTACCCTTATAACTCTCCTACAAGCACATATTCACCTATCACAACATGTCAAGGTGGATACACCACACAAAAGGATATAAATAAGTTCCTTAGGACGTTCAAGGTCATTACATATCTTGACTTCTTCCATGAAGTTGTTTTAGGACTTTTATAGCCTTTACACAATTTAGAAGTTTGAATAATCCATTTTGGGTGGGAAAATAACAAACCCCTATCAAACCACCTAAATTTGAATTCTTTTTCTTCAAGACCAGTTGAAATCATGTAAATATCCTCTTTCGTATTTCTGAAGTCATTTATTTGGTGTTTAGCTCATGCTCCCGCATCGAGTTATCACCCTCGAGGCATTTCATGGGCGTCGATCATGAGCTCTTATCTTTTCTTGTTGCTTCATGTTCTCTTTATCACTATTTCTTAGGTATTCACATTTATTTCTTTCTCCTTACCTAAAAATTTCTGATCACAATGTTGCTTTTTATTTCATGACGTCTTCCTTAATAATAAAAAATGATTGATTATTCATGTGTTTTCAAGTAATCTATGTTCTTTCTTGAAAAGTGCATGTTTATTATTTTTTCAGTTGTACTGCACATGTTAAGAAAAATCACTTTTCTTATTATTCTTTACTCCATACTCTTGCACAGTTCCATTCTTTTGTGTCATTATCAACTTCATTATCATAATTTTTCCTTGACTGTTCATTCTCATCTTGGATTACTTCTTCCTTTCAATCATTTTTGTCTTCCTTCTTCACATTACAATCAATTATTATCTTTTTATCAAATACTAGAAAATTTTACAAATTGATCTACCCATGATTTAGTACCTTTCTTATTAACTCTTCAAAAATAATCTTGGACTATACTTGGATTATATCCTTGAGGAGAATTGTCTTGTTTATAACTAGATTGCACTTAGTCCATTTTTCTACATAAAAGACCAAAAGTTATATATTACTTCCCTTTTCCTTCTTCATACTTTCTAACTTTACACCTATGTATGTTTGTTGAATATTTTCTTCAAGGTTTCCAATAAACCCCAAAAAATTTGAAGGATATTTTGGAGGATAAAAATTTTCCCACCTTCACTAAAATTTTTTTTGGATTTTCTATCTTCTTAACAAACTGAAATATGATATCATCAATGTAAATCTATAATTTTGTCTTAAATATCTTGTGTCTATACTTAGATGGCTCACCATATATGAACTCATATACACTTGGTAAATAAAAAGGCATTAAGAACCTTCTTTTCTCATTACATCCTTCCGAATAATCCCTCAACACCTGTAGATGTAAATTCATTTCCCAACTATGAAAGATAGCTTCAAAAGGTTCTAGGTTGTCTGAGTTCATTCCTTTGTTTACTTATCTTTAGTGTTTGTTGACCTGAAGATTTATTCTTATCATGGAAATTAGATAAGAAAATGCATGAGAAATTACCTTCCAATTGATCATTTGATTCCATTTCATGAGTTCTTCATCTTGTCATGGAATGCATATCAACTAGATTTTGTTCCTTTTCCAACACTCTCTCAATACAATTCATGGGAGCTTGAGAGTTTTCATCCTCTTGATATTAATCCTCTTCTCTAAGCCACTTCACAACCTTATCATGTTTACATATGGTCCTTTGAAATATCATTTCTTCTCTATCTTATTCAAACTCTGTCATAGGCTTCCTTAACTCTAAAAATTCCATCTTGTTTTCACCCTTATTTTCAACCTTTCTCCCAAGTATAGCTGGTAACCATATAGATTTTCTTATGTTCTTTTCTGTCCCTTGAACCATATTTTCCTTGAATGGAATTCTCATCATTAGCTGCTCATGCTGCTCGCAAATGTAGTCTTCATACTATCTTCTTGAACATTACTAAGAATGAATCCATAAGATTTGATCTATTTTGCATTATTAGAAAACTCACAAGGCTAGATTTTTTCATCTTCAGGTGTATGAAACATCTTGACCTTTTCTTATCTTAACTTAATGTATGGCTTCCCTTAAGGTTTGTGTGTCCTCTAACAGCAGTTGCTCCATGCTTGTATACATAAATTCATCTTTTAGTGCCTCTTCAATTTTCTACCACAATGCTTCAAACTCCCATTTATCTCCCATGTCCTTTACTCTTTCTTTGTCACCATTCAAAAGAGAGTGGAATGTCTCTTTCTTATTCATATAACACTCATTAAGACATGTAAACATAGTTAGACTGAAAACTTGGAGCTTCTTTAGCTCTTTCTTGTGCCATGGTTTCTTATTCTTCATACTTAATTTTCTTCTCTTCATCCTCTATTAGCTGCAACTATTACATATCTTCTTTCAACAAACATTTATATTATTCTTTCTTATCTTCATAGTTATTTAAGATATGAATTTTTCCTACTAAATAAAGCTGTTGCATTCTCTTCAAATGAGGCTAGGAATGCCTCTATCACCCCTTTTCCACTAAAGATCCTTTATCTTCATCTAGAACTACACCATTCAATGTTTCTTGTCCATTACTTGACTAGTCATATTCCTTTATTGTTATAATGCATACCTACATACAACCTTACTTGTTAGATCAAAACACGAGGCTCAATTGTCCCTATGGAACTATTTTTCATTGCTTCTCCTCTATTTTTCAAGTACTCTTTCACTACCATCATCACACTCCTATTGTCATTTTCTTAGAGTTATCTCTTCAATGGTATCAAGGTGTGTTCAATCCTGTATTTGACAAATACATATGTGTTCTTCTTCCCATTCTGATTTTTTTCCCTAACATACTTCCAAGGTCTTACTAATAACACATGGCATACATCTATAGGTACAATAGCACATGTTACCTTGTCCTTATAGCTTCTTATCTTGAATTCAACCTAATATTGTTCACTCACCATCAACTGATGACCCTACTATACCAAATACATATTATATGGTGTCGAATGAGGAAATTTTCTTAGTTTGAACTTCTCTACCATCTCTGTAGACACCAAATTCTCAGTACTCCCACTATCAATAATAAAATTACAACACTTTCCTTGAGTTTTACATCTTGTTTTGAACAAATTCCTTCTTTGAGTGATAAAATTCATTACCTTGTTTTGTTTAGGCAACATTCTTCTCATCAGAAGAGATTTACCTTCCTTAAACTCACCTCCATCAAACATTGCTCCTTTTCCATTCATAACAAGTACTTCATTACTCATTTATAAACACTCATTAGCTCTATGGCCTGCATATTTTTGACATTTATAGAATTTTCCTTTAAAATAAACATTTTGTACAAATTTATCTTTGTTAGGTAGTTGTATGCCTTGGTCTTGAGGTCTGATCACTACTTCTTTCTTGGTCATTTGTTCTTTCAAGACACTTATCTCCTCCATCCTTCTCTGGATAGTTTCCATATCTTCCAACCTCAAAAATAAATCTCTCATCACCTCATCTAACTTGTCTCCCAAGGAATTTCATCCTTCTCCTCTCATCTGCACCATTTTTCTCTCTCACGTGAAATCACTACTTCTTTCAAGCCTTTAATGGGTTATAATCTCATCAATCTTCTTCTTTAATGTTATCTACATGCACAATCCAATTCACTCCTATGAAATTGTATACATTCACTTACAATCAAAAACTCATATTTGATACCAAAATGATGCACCACCTTATCTCATCTTGAATACATCATGTATAAGATTCACTTTTGGTCTAGAATGCTTCACAAATATCAATCATGCTTAGACATATTTCAAATGGTGTGGCTATAACCTAATGTCTCTTTGTTATTTATTTAGATTTTATATGCATTTGATATCAAATATGTACTTCCAATCACACTTACATACACCTGAACTGATCATCTACTGAAGTAGTCAAATCCATCATTTTTGGTCATAAGTCCATACATCCATCTAGACTAAGCTAGTGGTTTTTAGCCCTAGTAAACATGATTTTTGATGATGATTCATTTACCCTTATTGATATATAGAAACTAAACACATATTCAGAGGCCCATTATGGAGTCACAAAACATGTGTAAAGGGAAAATGGTGTTACTTTATATCGAATGTAACTATCTTATAGGTTGATGATTGTTATAGACCTAATTAGGTCTCTTGGAAGACTATATGAGTACTACATATTTTTTATAGATGAATTCACTCATCAAACACTTATGTGACATTTCTACAGACCCTTCCAAGTCATATCAGTAAATATAAAACCTTACACATTCCCAAAACATTAATAAATTACTACTATAGAAATGATAATTAAGATCACAAGCCTAGAATATAGAATTTCATGAAAAATATACCCACCAATAGAATAAAGATTTTCAATTTTGGGAGATGGAAGACACCATTGATAAAACCAAGATTTCAAAGTTTGAGGATTTTTACCATACCGTTTGTGAGATCATGCAAGCCCTAGTTCAGGGGCAACGAGGACAAAATTAGCTCCACATAATTCATACAATCACTTCAAGACCTAAAATAAATTTTATTGTGATTTTATTAACTAGATCTAACTAATCCATCCATCATAATCAATCAAAAATCTCATATATATTAGCTCATGTGCACCTCAAGCTCTCAGTGCCCATGTTAGATTGTCATTACACGCATATCAATAAAATATATCAAATTACCCAAAATACACCTTGGAGTCACTTAAAATATTCATTAATAGTTTATTCTTCTTTTTTCAAGCCTCATGCTACCTTATTACATGAATGAATTACATATATAGATGAAAATTCTACTTTTTGTGCTTTATTCCATATCTCTATTCTTGCACAACTATGCCTAGAAAGACTCAACAACCATTCTAAACTTGGAATAGTGATAAATATCACTTTATTATATCTATTATCTTTTGCATTGACTCCACCTCATTATGAAATAGATGTAGAGGCCTATATTTAGCATATATTCTTTATTTACTAAGACTAAAACTACCCTTACAACTCTCCTACGATCACATATTCAACTTTGACAACATGTCAAGGTGGCTACACCACAAAAAAGGATATAAATATGTTCCCTATGACCTTCAAGATCATTACATCTCTTGACTTCTTCCATGAATGTGTTTTAGGCCTTCCATAGCCTTTACACAATTCAAAATTTTGAATAATCCCTTTTGAGCGAGAACATAGCAAACCCCTATAAAACAACCTAAATTTTAATTCTTTGTCTTGAAAATGACTTAAAATCATGTAAATATCCTCTTTTCCATTTCCTAAAGTTATTTGTTTGTTCTTGAGCTCATGCTCCTACATCACCATGTGGAACCATGAAGAAGAAACATGTGATGGATGCAAAGAGGATGCTATGGGAAAAAGAAAGCATGAGGAAGAGGATGATGGTGAGAACATGGAGGAAGAAAACAAATATGATGATAAATTCACTAGGGATGACATAAGAACAAGATTAAAGAATGGTGTGAAGGTTAATATTATGTAGGAGGTGTTGAAGAAACAATTTTTGAAGGGAAGAAAATGAAGGAAACCTCCATATGGACCCTAGATACAATACATTAATGACCCCGCTAAGGTTCTAAGGGACAAGTTTCAATATTCATTACCCACAGATGACTTATTCTATTGTGGAATGTTTGAAAATAACAAATACATGTTGTGCACATGTAAACTTACTCTCTGGAACTATTAAATGTATATCAAAGAGCTGGAGTTTGAGGTGAATAAGGAATCACTCTCTGAGACATGATTGAAGTCTTTTCCAATGAAAACCTTTACCAATCTTGACTTTTAACTATTAAATGATGGAAAAAAACATGTAATGCGCTTAAAAAAGGTCGTAGAGGCGGGATTGATAATTTTTGACAAATATTCTACCATTAAAAGGATACAATAGGAAGAATATATCAAGGACTAGGAATTTCAAAATCTTACAGAGAGTGAAAGATGAGAAGAAACAAACCACTAAAGCTGATGCAACCTAGAATTTACTGATAAATGACCCAAGTGTGTTGGAACATCACTCAGCTAGAGCTGATCACTCACCCAAAGTAGGAAAAGGCACCAGGTCCCTCTTAAGAGTTGCTTGTACAAAATGTTAACATGTTGGTGCATATAAATATCTAGATTTATTATCAATAGTAAACAACACATGACACATAAAACAAATCTAGTTCTTAGAATATATATAGAATGAATGAAACAATAACTATAATCAGATTTACCATGCAACAATGAGATTTAGTCATGTTCAATACCATTATCTAGCCAATATTATCCATTGTATTGAATATTATAAAATACAAAAGCTTCTTACATTACATAAGTATCTTCATGAGTCATGTGCATGACAAAACCAGCAACATAACTCTACCATAGTTTTTCACACTCACTAAATCGTAAAATTCAATACATATATATAGGGGTGGGTACTTTCCCTTCACTATGCATGTGCTTCTCAAAATAGGTCACATGCTAATAATAGCCATGCACCTTTACAATAAGATGCACACATGCAAGTGCTCTAACAATAGACTTCCTATAGTTAACTCTGAGTAGAAATCCTATTATTAGCTCAAACTATGCATGGTTCTCAACTGTAGCTTGTTCCCAAAATACCATTGTGTGGAACATAAATCTTCATGTCTTTTTCTAATCCACCTGATATATCCCAAAGTATCCCTTATCCAAAAAATGAATAAGTACTTAATTCAAAGTGTTGTGGAGTGTGTTGGTGTAAGTTGGCTCGGGTTTGCATACTTTGCCTAATTTTTCATGCCCATTTTACTCAAAAAATGTTTTATTTGTCAGGATGATGATCTGAAATTTGTTATTTGCAGTGGAATGCCTTCAAAATGCCCTTGATGTTCTTGTTTTTCCCTATTTTTAAACAATATTGCAAGTTGCCTTCGTTTTGTGCCCTAATTTCTTCTATTTTTGGGTTGTGTCGTTTTACCTTGGCCAAATCATGAAAAAACTCATATTTGATCAAATCCCAAATTTGTGCAATTGAAATCTTACTCCCCATCTCTAAAACAATGTTAAATCATAATTCAATTGATTTAAAACCAAGAAATCTGCCTTCCTTGTGAAAAAATTGATTTCTAGGGCACCCTCTACATTTTTACGTTTTGATGGGTATACGGGTGTCATTTTCTGTCAAATTTATCTTTGAAACATATTGCTAATGTGGCAGGCTCCTATTGGCCAAGGATGTGTGGGAGAATGTTCTAACTTGTTACTTTTTGAAATTTTGACAAAGGGAAATATTTGTCCGCAGCCCCGTGTTGCTCTGGCTGACAAGTGATTACGTGGCACAATTTTGATTGGCTAGAGGATTGGCGGTGGTGGGTTGCACTTAGGAATTTTTCTTTCATTTTGGAAAAATTCTCAAAATTAATTTTTTTCCCGAGGGCCCGCAACAAATGGGAGGTGGACACGTGGCAGGAAGGTCAAAGCGGATGGCGGGGATTTGGGAAAATTTTGTTGTTTTTGGCTTAAATGAGAAAAATTTGACCCGAAAGCCCACATCCAATAAAGCGAGTGGACACGTGTCTAGATAATTTAGCATGGGAGCGCTGGGGATTTGAATATTTTGAATTTTTTAAACTTTAAAATGTTAAGGTTTGAAAATTTTCCTTTTCTAAAAAAAGTGGCAAAATCTATCAAATTGGGCCGCAGTTTTTGTGGGGCCCACCTAGGGACACGTGGCGGGTCCAGGAGGTAGGCGAGGAAAATTTTCAAAAGTTTCCAAAAGTTTAAAAGGGGTTATAAATGCATTTTTAAGATGGGGGACCACTTAAATCATAGTTGGACATGTGTAGTTGGACACATGAACTACCTAATCCAACGGGAAAAAAGGGAATATCTAAGGATCTAATCGACCACGTGGAGGGCAGAAATTTAAAGTCGATTTTGATTGACGGTTGCTGAGTGTTCTTCATTTTTTACCACCATGGAAGCTCGAGGAAGCTTGGAATCATCATTTCTTCACCAAATTTCATGACATTTTATATGATTCTACATCCCCTTGGCCTTCTGAGTGTAATGGCATCATTTTTATGAGCTAATTCGGTGCCCTATGGTGTTTTTGATGAAATTTTTATTCACGCCCATGTAAAAAGTGAAAGGTGAAAAATTAAAGTTGCAGAGGTGAAAAATGATGAAGTAAAAGGTGGAAAATGATTGCAAACGCATGTTGGAATGTTCGAATGACAAAAATGTGACCCTAGGATGGATAAGGATCCAAATTCATGCAATATTTTAAAATATTTGTGCATCTCTGGCATTTTACGAGCTGTTTTACAGTTCAATGTAATTTTCATGAAATGGATAAGGTTTCTTGTAACAAATTTGATTTATAAGCATATTATTTTCTTGGGAAGCAAGGATCCAAGCTAACATGAGGTATAAAAGATAGTTTTTAAGAATTTTGTAAATCCTGGGAGAAAAAAGAGAGAAGAGACTTAGGATTTTCATGAGAAAAATAGGAAGAAGTCCATTCTTTTTAAAAAACCGCCTAAAAGCCATTTTGAATTCCACATTGTATCAAATTTCATCATGTTGAGTTGGTTTCAGCTGTAAATCCATCAACAAGCTCTAATATTGTTCTAAATAACATCCCCCTGCTAATATATTTGGTTAATTTTTGGACTATTTGGTTTCATCTCTTGGCAAAATTTGTACATGCTTATATTTTAGAATGATTTTAGTTTGTGTTTGTTGCTCATGTTACAATCTTGTGTGTGGGATCTTCATTGATCATACATGGTCTCATTTCTTGTAGAGGGTTTAATGGCATAAGAAATCTTTCATTCAGAAGAGCATTCATTTGAGTGAGGATAAACAGATTTAAATTTATTTTACCTTCCTTGAACATTGAGGGTGTTTGTAAACCTTTGGGTGTACCTTAGGTCATGATCAAATAAGGATTACTAGATGCTTTGTTGGTATTTTGCTTCAAGCTTTTGTGGCAGATTGTCAAAGGTTGTGTGGAATAGTGCAGATTTGGGCCTCCATTTGTGGCACACATCCTAGTTGAAGGAGTATTTCAAACCCATTGGAACATCTCTGTTGTTTAAGTGTTGCAAATATTTTGCAAAGGTTCCCAAAGAAGTTGGTGATTCCTAGCTACTCTTGTCCTAACATCTCCCATAGAATATCATTTAAACTAACTCATCCTACCTATACTACCCCTGCATTTGCATTGTGTGTCCACAAAAGAACTCAATCCTTTCACAAAAATGCACAAAGCATATCAGGGTTTTATCATGTCTTTAGCAGCCCTAGCTTTGTTTTGAGAACATTTCCATCATTTAGTAGTGAAAAATCCTTTGAGTTTGGATAATGGATGCTTGATCATGTTTTCACAAGGCCTCTTCCATACCATATGAAAAACACAAGGATATCTCCATCTCCTTTACCATACAAGGGCTGCAATATAGGTTCTCTTGCCTTGGTTGATAGGCACAACCTAAAATAGTGAGGGTTAGATCAAAATGCTTATTGAAGGTGCTATCCACTCCCTCAAATCTTGAATGCAAACAAGTAGATAGGTGTGCTCCCTAGCTACAAATGACATACAAACCATCTATCTATCCTTAAATGTCTTGTGTAAGTTCATGATGTTGTTCAAGTTGTGAAGGAGATAAAATTTGGATACCAACACCTGAGTGACACCATTTCTGGGGACTTCTTGGAATTTCTTTGTGGTTTTGAAGTGTTTGAAAGTTTATATACTTTGGATGCATTGTGTTTGGTGGATATAAGAAGAAGAATATTTGACTTGTAAAAACTTTCAAAGTTTTCAGTAGTAGCATACATTTTACAGAATATTTTATTACTTTCTTACACAACTAAGGTGGAAATCCATAGTGGTGACTCCATGCTATTGGGATCTTGAAATACTAGTTGTCTTATATATCTCTGCCATTTAGAACTTGTTTTTAAATGTGTCAAGCTGGAGGGAAGGAGATCCCTCTTCATTAAGGACTCTTCTAAGAAGTTGCTCACCGAATCAAGAAGCTCAGAACTAGAAGGAAGAAGAGTGTGGAAAGTGGTTGGTGATTTGGTTGCAAGAAAATAAATCCCCATAGTTGAATTTGAAGGAGAGTAGCCTGTTGTTGAAGATTATAATTCTTTTTCAAGTAGATCTGATTCAGACAATCTTCTTGCTGATTTGCATTCTCCATCAGGTGAGGGACCTTCTTGTGTATTTAAAAAACTTGCTCCTAAATCTGCTCCTGTGGTTTCTAAGTTTGCTAAATTTTATCAAGAGAAAGATCCTTTGGGGGTTGTCATTTTAAATATCACTCATCTATTCCAATCAAACCCATTACTACTCCTCACCATTTGTTTCACCTCCAAGATCACCCCCACCAAACAATATGGCTCAGCCTAGACCTCCATTTGTTGTTAACACTTTTGGTCCTATAAATTTTGGAGGAATGGATGGTTATCCAAATGTTGTCCCACAAGATGTGAGAAATAGGTTACCAAAATTCCAAGGTAACAATGCCATTACCGGTGATCAAGCATCTCAAACTGTTTGATAATATGATGGAATATTTTGAGATAGAATTTGAGGATGTGTATATCAAGTTGTTTATCCATACACTTGAATAAGATGCTAGGGATTGGTACAAGGCTCTACCTAATAACTCTATTGATTCATGGAATGAGATGAAAAATGCATTTAGGTTACAATATGGTGATAGGACTGATCTTAGGTTTATTTTTTCTGAATTTGAAAATATCAAGAAGAACCCAAATGAGACAGTCCATGACTTCAATACAAGATTTAATAAAACATTGAGAAGGTTTCTTATCATTTTTAGGCCTTGTGATGAATCTTTATTGATCAAATATGTAGATGCATTTGATGAAAATGCATCCTATTACTTGAGAGACAAAAATCCTACAAACTTGAGGCAAGCTTTCACCATGGCACTTCAAATTGAAAATAATATTAAAGCTATTGGTAAACCACTTAAGAGGGATGGTGTGAAGCTGATAAACCCTGAGAAGCCTCAAGCTAGCAAGGGTTCTGATTTAGAAGATGTTGTCAAGACTTTGACAGGGGCTGTCAAAGAAATTTCTTACAAATTAGCCTGAGCTGAGAAAGGAATTGGGCAAAGTTCATACAACAAAGAACTCAAAACCATGATATATTTGGTAATCATCCTAGGGGTGATCAAATACAAGATGATAGAGGTAAAGGGCCTGTTGGATCTACAAACAGACAACCTCAAGCTCGTGAAAATAGAGTGGTACCTGACCCTCTAACTGTAAGAGTTACTGTTATTTAAGAAATTTCTCATATGGATTGGTGTGATAGATGTTTTCTTCCTCATCCTCCATGTGAAATGGACCAACAAGTTATTGAAGATGAAATGGATGATGACATTTGTATGATGGGAAGCTCTTCAGGCTCACAACAAGCAGCAACATCAATAGATGTGATAAGTGCAAGGACTGTTGCAACCTTTTGGGATTGCATAAAGAGGGTACCATTTCTTTCTCTTCCTCAAGCTCATGATGTAGATGTAGTTCAGGCCTTTGAAATTCCTAATAATGACTTTGAATATCTAAGGGATTTAATGATCAAGAAGTATGATGGTGGTATTCCTTCGGAGGAAGATAGACAATTGTTAATGAATGTTGTGGTTGGTCAAGAGAAAGAGTACAATACTAGAAGTAAAGTTGTTAGAGCAGCTGGTCCTAAATCTAAGCCAAAAACACCCTTGCTCACAAGCTTTCCCAAAGAAAATCCTAGAAAATAAACAATTTCCAAGAACCCTGTTGTCCCATGCAAAAATATCAGTCCTCTTCATGCCCAGGCTGCCAAGAATACTTCTCCATCTGATGAACCTTCTTGTTTCCCTTCCAATGTTGTTTTACCAAATAATGTTCCATATGATATTGCCCAAGTATTGAGCCAAATTAAAGTGAGTGTTCCCATCATTGAGGTGCTTAGAATAACTGATCATAAGAAGAGAGCATTTGAGTACTTGGGATTGAAAGAAGAAAATATTACCCCAAACAGAAATGTAAATGTTGTTGAGACTCCTCTTCAAAAGATTGTTGGCCTTGAAACACCACCACCAATGGAAGATCTTGGAGAGGCACCTGAAGTATATTTGGGGACATCCTTGGTTGATTCCCAATTGAATGTTGATCCATTTTTCACAACTTTTCTCATAAAAGATAGGTTGTTTCACAATTTTATGTTTGATTCCAATGCATCATGTAATGTCATGCCTCTAGAAGTCATGAATGAGTTGGATATCAAAGTGACAACAACATATGGGAAATTTACAACCATGGATTCAAGGGAAGTGTCAGTTTTTGGTTGTGTGAAGGGTTTAGTAGTGCAACTTCAAGTATATCTAGGTAAGAATTTAAAACTTGATGTTGTAATTGTTGATTGCCCTGCCAAATGGGGTATGCTTTTTTCAAGAAAATGGGCTGCAAGTGTTGGTGGTAGTGTTCAAATGGACATGTCTTTTGCCACCATTCCCATTGAGGGAAGCCTTTTCAAAATCTATGGTGAAAAGAAGATGTTGCACTTGATTGAAGATCCTAACAATGCTTCTATGAAGTGTTGTTTGCTGATGTGGATGTTGAAAAATTCATTGGTTTTGCTGATGGAAAAGAGAACAAGATGGATAAATCAGAATGAATTGATATGATAGGTTCTACTTGGAGCTTTCTATTTGATGGAGATTTCTCCAAAGTTGGAAATGGTGCTGGTGTAGTTTTTCTTTCTCCTAGTTTAGAAGAGTTTCCTTTTTCCTTCAAACTTAACTTTGAATGCACTAACAATGTTGATGAGTATGAATGATTGTTGTTGGGCTTAAGATTTGCATGGAAGTATGGAGTAAAGGATATTGTTTCCAAAGGAGACTCAGAGCTGGTTGTCAAACAAATAAGAAAATTGTATGCTACAAAAATCAGCATATGAAACAATATAAGCATGTTGTTTGGGACTTGATTGAAATGTTTGATTCCTTTAACATTGTTTACCATGATAGAAGTCTCAATGCTGTTGTTGATAAGTTGGCTGTACTTGGCTCTAGATTTGACAATTGTACCGTTTCACCTTTTGTGAATATAACATTGAAATGCTAACAAGGCCAGTTGTCCCGGATAATGTGAAACATTGGCAGATTTTTGATGATGATGCCCAAGTATTGAGATTCTTACAATGCCAAGGTGAGTTTGCTGGTCAGAACATTGATTGGGAGCCAATGGTATGCATGAATGAAGGGAGAGAAACTTTATTTGACAAGGATATTATCCAATTGAAAACAAATACCATTCCTAAAGGTCTTATTGCACTTGAGGAAAATTTTAACAATGTTGATTGCATCATAAATAGAAAGATGTCTGCTTCAAGGGATGTGGAAGAGCACAACTTGGGAACCAGGGATAAACCAAGGAAGATTTGGCTGGGCAGAAATTTAAGCAAAGAAGAAAAATAGTCCTATGCCCAACTTTTAAAGAAATATCAAGACTGCCTTGCTTGGTCTTATTCAGAGCTGAAGGCATATAGAGAAGACTTGTTCCAACATGAGATTCCTCTTGAGGCCAAAACCAAGCCATTTAGAAAAAAACAAAGGCCTATTAACCCACTTATTTCCATGAAAATGCAAGAAGAGTTGAAGAAATTGAGAGATGGTGGTATCATTCAGCCTACTAGATACTCATCTTGGGTGGCAAACCTTGTGCCAGTTAGAAAGAAGAATGGTGATATCAGACTTTGTGTGGATTTTAGGAATCTAAACAAAGCATCTATGAAGGACAACTACCCTTTTCCAAACATGGAGAATATGTTGCAGCTTGTAATAGGGTTAGAGATGCTTTCTACTTTGGATGGTTTCTCTGGATATAATCAAGTAGTTGTCAAAGAATTAGAAAGACTTAAGACAACCTTCACTACTCCTTGGGGGACTTATGTTTTTATAAGGATGCCTTTTGGATTGATGAATTTTGGTGCTAATTTTCAAAGGGAAATGGATGTTGCCTTTGCTGGTTATATAAATGAATTTATTACTATTTACCAAGATGATGTGACTATTTTTTCAAGGCAGTGAGGAGACCATTTGAAACACCTAGCGAAGATGCTGATCAGATATATAGAGTATGTCATTTTGGCATGCAAAAGGCCAAGTTTCTAGGACATATTGTGTCCAAAGAAGGTGTTATGATAGACCATGAGAGAATGCTAAGAAAGGACCAAGTTATCAAGTGGGAGGAGGTTGCCATTCAAGATTTTGAAGGAATAAAGGATGCACTTAAGCATGCACCTGTTTTGGCAGCTCCAAAATATAAGAGGCCTTTCCAAATCTTTTCCTTTGCCTCTGAATTTACTATTTCTTCAATTTTGTTACAAAAGGATGAGAATGGAGCTAAGAGGCCTATTTCCTTCTTTAGTAAGGCTTTACAAGTAGCTGAGTTGAAGTATACAATCATGGAAAAACAAGTGTTTGCATTGGTGAAAGCAACAAAGATTTTTAGGCCTTACATATTGAGTTCAAAAGTTGTTGCTTATGTTCCTCATACCATGGTTAAAGACATCTTATCAGACATGGAGATATCAAGAAAGAGATGTAGATGGGTCAAAAATTACAAGAATATGATATGGATATCCAAACAAAAAAGCTAGTAAGAGGTTTGGGTCTTGCCAAGCTCATGGCTGAGAGTAATTTGCAAAATGTAGAAGTGAATCAGCTAGAGGAAGAAAGGGTAGATCTTCTTGAAAAGTTGGTAAATTATGAGTGGTACAAATATGTGATTTTTTACCTCAAACACCTATGCTATCCTAGTCACTTGAATAAAAATTAGAAAAGGGTCCTCAAGCCGATTTCTCAAAAATATATCATAACAGACCTTGGGCTGGTTTGGAAACCACTGAAGGTGTCCTCTTGAAATGTAGAACTGAAGATGAAGCTCCCAAGTTGATTCTGATTTCCATGGAGGAAATTTGTGGAGGACATTTTCTTTGGTAGAGTGACAACACATAATATTTAAAGAGCTGGTTATTGGTGGCCAACCCTTTTTAAAGATGTAACACAACTTTGGTTAGAAAGTGTGATAGTTGTCAATATTTCTCTAGAAGAATGAAAGCTTCAGGCTCCCTTCCTTTATAGCTTGTATCAGTTGAAGCCCCTTTCAAACAATGGGGAATGGACTTCATTGGTGAGATTTCAGATCCTTCTAGTGCTGGTCATAAATGGATCCTTGTAGCTACTGACTACTTCACAAAGTGGGTTGAAGCAATTCCATCTAGAAAGGCAACACACCAAGTGGTAATGGATTTCTTGTTGAATCATATCATATGTAGATTTGGAGTCCTAGTTAAGATTGTATCTGATAATGCCATGTGTTTTAGAGCCAAGCCTTTGATGGCAATGTGCAATGAATATGGAATCAATCTAACTTATGCTTCAAACTACAATCCACAAGGGAATGGACAAGCTGAGTCAAGTAACAAGAACTTTCTCAAGATCATCAGAAGGACCTTGGAAATCAATAAGAAGAAGTGGGGAGAGCAATTGAAATTTGTAGTTTGGGCTGATAGAATAACTCCAAAAAGATTAACTGGCAAAAGTCCATTTGAGTTGGTGTATGGAACTCAAGCATTACTGCCCTTACATTTGCAATTGTCCTCATTTCAGTTTTCCCAATAGTTAGAAGATCAAGAACATGGCCCATATGAGTCAAGGATCAATCAAATCATTGAGTTGGATGAAGAAAGGAGAGCTTCTCATCAAAGGCATGTCAGATTTAGAGAGAAATTGAAGAAGTTGTTTGATAAGAAGGTCACTCCTAGAGCCTTCAATGTTGGAGATTTGGTTTTTCTATGGGATATTAGGCATGAAGACAAGGGAAAGCATGGAAATTTTGATGCTTTATGGATGGGCCCTTATGCCATTGATATCAGGATTGGAGAGCATACTTTTTTTCTCAAGGATCTAGATGAGGATTTGTTGGAGTTGCCTATTAATGGCAGACATTTAAAACATTAATTGGATTGAATCCCCAAGTGAGGTATGCACAAGTTGTAAATTTTGTATAGTCCTTTGTCTTGCTTTTTTTTGTGTTGTTGTTGGCTTGTGGTTTTCCCTTTCGTCCTTGGCAACCTTTTTTGCTCTAGTTTTCTTGGTCTATTTTTGGTGAAATTTCTAGTTTTTTGGGGCTGCTCTGCATTTTTAACTCCTTTCCCAATGGATTTCTGGCACTTGTTCTACATTGTGATCTTGTTGCACTCATTGGGAGTGCCCATCCCCAAGCAGGAGCCAATGTTGGTGTAAGTTCTGGGTTTGCATACTTTGCCCTAATTTTTCATGCCCATTTTACTCAGAAAATGTTTTATTTGTCAGGCTGATGATCTGCAATTTGTTTTTTCCAGTGGAATGCCTTTGAAATGCCCTTTATGTTGTTGTTTTGCCATATTTTGAAACAATATTGCAAGTTTCCCTTGTTTTGTGCCCTAATTTCTTCTTCTTTTTGGGTTGTGTCATTTTACCTTGGCCAAATCATGAAAAATCTTGTGTTTGATTGAATCCCAAATTTGTGTAATTGAAATCTTACTCCCCAGGTCTAAAACAATGTTAAATAATAATTCAATTTATTTAAAACCAAGAAATTTTCCTTGTGAAAAAAATTGATTTCTAGGGCACCCTCTACTTTTTTACGTTTTGACGGGTATACGGGTGTCATCTGCTGTCAAATTTATCTTTGCAACATATTGCTAACGTGGCAGGATCCTATTGGCCAAGGATGTGTGGGAGAATGTTCTAACTTGTTACTTTTTGAAATTTTGACAAAGGAAAAATTTTGTCCACAGCCCCACATTGCTACAGTGAAGTGCCTATGTGGCACAATTTGATTGGCTAGAGGATCGGCGGGTGGTGGGTTGCACTTAGGAATTTTTCTTTCATTTTGGAAAAATTCTCAAAATTATTTTTTTACCCGAGGGCCCATAGTGAATGGGAGGTAAACACGTGGCAGGAAGGTCAAGCGGATGGTGGGGACTTGGGAAAATTTTGTTGTTTTTCAGCTTAAAAGAGAAAATTTTGACCCGAAGGCCTGCATCCAATAGCAGGTGGACACGTGTCCAGATAAGTCAGCATGGGAGGGTGGGGATTTGAAGATTTTGAAGTTTTTAAACTTCAAAATGTTAAGGTTAAAATTTGGCCTAAGAGCCCGCAACCAATTGGAGGAAGACATGAGTCCAAAAAGGAGGCGGAAGTTTGGAGCGTGGAGGAAATATTGAAAAATTTACAAATTTTGGTGAAGGCTTGCAAAGTCAAAAATTGATCCATAGCCCCAGTAGGAAAACTTGGAGGTATGCCCCTACATCCAATTAGGGGGCGACACGTGGCATATTTCAAAAGGAAAAAAGTGAAAGGTGGGCCCGCAAGGTGTTTTGGTGCTTGTGGAGGTTTGAAGGCAACATTGGATGCGTAGCTCCACAACGAATGGGAGAGCGCCACGTGGAAAGGAAGCGAGTGGGTGTTTGGGCCCACAGAGCATTGTGAGAAAATTTTCCTTTTCTCAAAAAAGTGGCAAAATCTATCAAATTGGCCCGTGGTTTTTGTGGGGCCCACCTAGGGACACGTGGCGGGTCCAGGAGCAAGTGGGGAAAATTTTCAAAAGTTTCCAAAAGTTTAAAAGGGGTTATAAATGCAATTTTAAGATGGGGGCCCGCTCCAATCATAGTTGGACACGTGTCCCACCTCATCTAGTGGGTAAAAAGGGAATATCTAAGGATCTAATTGACCACGTGGAGGGCGGAAATTTAAAGTTGATTTTGATCGACGATTCTTTGAGTGTTCTTCATTTTTACGCCATGGAAGCTCCAGGAAGCTTGAAATCATCATTTCTTCACCAAATTGCATGAAATTTTATATGATTATGTATCCTCTCAACCTTTTGAGTACAATGGCATAATTTTTATGAGCTAATTTATGTTCCCTATGGTTTTTTTGATGAAATTTTTATTTAGGCCCATGTAAAAATGTGAAAGGTGAAAACTTAAAGTTGCAGAGGTGAAAAATGATGAAGTAAAAGGTGGAAAATGATTGCAAAGGCATGCTGGCATGTTAGAATGACAAAAATCATGACCTTGGGATGGATAAGAATCCAAATTCATGTACTATTTTAAAATATTTGTGCATCCCTGACATTTTACGAGATGTTTTATAGTTTAATGTCATTTTCATGAAATGGATAAGGTTTCTTGTAACAAATTTGATCCCTAAGCATATTATTTTCTTGGGAAGCAAGGATCCAAGCTGACATGAGGTATAAAAGATATTTTTAAGAATTTTGTAAATCTTGGGAGAAAAAGAGAGAAGAGACTTAGAATTTTCACGAGGAAAAACAGGAAGAAGTCCATTCTTTTTGGAAAACCACCTGAGAGCCATTTTGAATTCCACATTGTATCAAATTTCATCATGTTGAGTTGGTTTCAGCTGTAAAGCCATCAACAAGCTCTGATATTGTTCTAAATAACATTCCCTTGTTGATATATTTGATCAATTTTTGGACTATCTGGTTTCATCTCTTGGCAAAATTTGTACATGCTTATATTTCAGAATGATTTCAGTTTGTGTTTGTTGCTCATGTTGCAATCTTGTGTGTGGGATCTTCATTGATCATACATGGTCTCATTTCTTGTAGAGGGTTTAATGGCATCTATAATCTTTCATTCAGAAGAGCATTCATTTGAGTGAGGATAAACATATTTAAATTCATTTTACCTTCCTTGAACATTGAGGGTGTTTGTAAACCTTTGGGTGTACCTTAGGTCATGATCAAATAAGGATTACTAGATGCTTTGTTGGTATTTTGCTTCAATCTTTTGTGGCAGATTGTCAAAGGTTGTGTGGAATAGTGTAGATTTGGGCCTCCATTTGTGGCACACATCCTAATTGAAGGAGTATTTCAAACCCATTGGAACATCTCTATTGTTTAAGTTTTGCAAAGGTTCCCAAAGAAGTTGGTGATTCCTAGCTACTCTTGTGCTAACATCTCCCACATAATATCATTTAAACTAACTCATTCTACCTGTAATACCCCTGCATTTGCATTATTTTTCCACAAAAGAACTCAATCCTTTCACAAAAATACACAAAGCGTATCAGGGTTTTATCATGTCTTTAGCAGCCCTAGCTTTGTTTTGAGAACATTTCCATCATTTAGTAGTGACAACTCCTTAGATTTTGGATAATGGATGCTTGATCATGTTTTCACAAGGCCTCTTCCATGCCATTTGCAACACACAAGGATATCTCCATCTCCTTTACCATACAAGGGCTGCAATATAGGTTCTCTTGCCTTGGTTGATAGACATAACCTAAAATAGTGAGGGTTAGATCAAAACCCTTTTTGAAGGTGTTATCCACTCCCTCAAATCTTGAATACAAACAAGTAGACAGTGTGTTCCCTGGCCACAAATGACATACAAACCATCTATCTATCCTTGAATGTCTTGTGCAAGTTCATGATGTTGTTCAAGTTGTGAAGGAGATTAAATCTATATACCAACAGAGTGCTCTCATTTTGGTATTCTTCCACTCCCTCAAATGTGCCTTGCTCCTGTGCATGCATCGTTAGAGAAATATATTATATTCTCAAAATTACCCCACACTAAATTACATTTCCACCCCAGAAATGGGAATTCCTTCTTAGGTATCCAACAATAAAGAATAAGGAATGAATGAAGCACTGTATAAAAGAATGAAGTTTACTCTGCAAAGTACCCTCTTCCTCAGGCAAGACTAACTCTGGATATTCATTTTTGAGTTCAGCCTCCAAGGTCTACCAATCACTTAGCATATTTCTTGTCTTCTCTGGGATATCTGTTATGATGGCATCCATTTCATCCTGAGTGATATTTTCCTTCTCATTTTGTAGTACTTAGACAACATGCACCATACTTGAGACCATTCCCTCCATGGAGTCCATTTTCTACGCTATAAGTTTCCCAAGTTCATTGATCATGTCTTTGTGTGGATCTTGGGCTATTGTAAAGGCCTTGTGTTTTTTTACCAAGGATAACCTCTTTGTGTGCCCTAGTGTTTCTTCCTTCATTGGATACAAAAATTCATTATCTGTGCTATAGTCCCGATTCTTATTATGGCGTCGATTACTACACACATGATCAAAGCTTTATCCACTTTCTTCAGATCATCTTTTAATGTTTGGAGAAAGGCATCAAAACTTGAAAATTTCCTAACAATGGTAACCTTGCTCTTGTTGTTTCTTCTATAGGATCTTTTTGGTGTAGCCATAACAGCAAGCACTTCACTCAAAACCAAACCCATCGAGTGTGCAAATAATGCATTGCAAAAGGAAACTTCCGAATAACTTTAGACTTCAAATGAGGCCTTACCTTAAGAATATGATCATGAATTTCCTTATCCACACTAAAAAAGGTCGTATTCTTTTCCTCTTCTCATTCCTTCTCTATTTTTAAGTGTGTTATTTCTGCAATCTTATCCTTGGTATATTCAAGTAGTGCTTAAATGGCGGTGGCCTTATCAATGTTTCTCCTCTCCACTTCAATAGATACCTTGACCAAGGAATTACTTACATGCTCATCGAAATTACCAAAGGCTTAACAATCATGTTCCTAATATGTAGTTGCTTCTTTACCCGGTGCACGACACATGACTCCTTGTACACATCAAAATTTGGTTCATCCATGTGTGTCTGCATGGGTTGGGACAAATTTTTCTAGTTCACGCATTAGCCTTTTCTAGGTCCATTAACTCCTAATAATATAAATTATTTGGCTCTACGATGCTCTAGGACCTGGTATGAATGATCTTTTTGGTGTCCTCTATGTACCCCATATTCAAAGTCACATATTCCTCACCTTCTTTTCCTTTCTTTTATTTCTTTACCTTGGAACCTAGGTGCTAGAATATGCATTGGGTACTTCATCTTCATGTGTGAATTGATGTGTGTTAGATGGATTACCCATCACCTCTTCTATCTCCTTGACCCCCTCTTCATCATATTTCATCTCCTCATCATGAGGCTCCTCTATATTTTTTTCTACACCGGGGTTCTGGCATGCTTTCACCAAACTCATCCTATTCAACCTCTCTAAGATTTAACTTTCTCCTCCTCTTCTTATTGGGTACTTATTACCGAGGGAGATCCTAGGTGATCTACATGGAGGATGTGATGGCCCCACACTATGAGTCCTTGTCATTCTGAACACCCTTTTAAATTGGTGTTCCTCATTTATTGGGTCTGCATCTAAGGCTAGCACGTCTATTTCTAAGTATTCCTCCTCTTATTACTTCCTGGGAGGAGTAACCTCACACTTACTTTCCTTAGTTTACGAGGGTTTCCTATGTCTCCCGTGTACTAAACCACTATCATCATCCTATTCGCTTCTTCTTCTACTACTGTTGAAGTGTGATTTTCATGCTAGGCTCCCAACTATATGTTTACCCTTTGGTGGGCCTGGTAGTATACATTTATTTTTGACATACTTACCATTTTCCAGCCTAGGCTTAAGCTAGATATAAATTAGTATAGCCCCACTTTGTCACCAATGGAAAAACTAACATGCCTCATGGTTGTATATTTACGATATGAACTTCTCAATATAAGCAGACTTACCTAGGTATGTGCAAGTCTTCCTCAAGGTATTTTAGCCACAATCTACCTTGTATGCATTATAGATTTACCCGTACGCATCAAAAACCTATGAACTACCCCCTATAATAATCACGTTGTAAAGGTGTAAGGGATTTTACACCAAGGAATCCATGTCCCGTCATTCATTGCAAAATGTGGAATGCAAAAGTGTTGGTTTAAAAAAATTGTATCGTCTTCCCAACTACTGATGGAAACTCCTTAGGAATTCTCCACTCCTCTTTGAAAGCAGAGCGAATTCTATCATACCACATGTATTCCCTTTTCCTGAATGAGCCACTCATATATCCCTCACATAAATACTTCTCAAACCTCTCTGCTAGAGAATTATACTCTGTAGGATACTCCCAAATATTTTTCTTTGGCCCATCGAACACTCTAATTTCAATAAAAATAAGAGATAGCAAAATTGTGCCAAATCTTATCTTATCACCTTTGCATGCTCTTTCAATGATTGTATGTATTATGTATCTTTCTAAGTTGTAATATTCCCCCTGTGATATCTTCTTTGAAATTCACAACCAAATGGTGTTCACTTATGACCATATCTCCTGATCATTAAACTTTTTGAGTAAGTGCGTAGCCGCCTATACCACAGGGTACTTATTTAACTTGTAAATATCCATTCCACATGGACTCTTTGAGTAACCCAACTCCTTATGGGTGGAAAAAATAGCTTATTTTTTAGATAAGTCACTGGTAATCTCTATCCTTGTTCCCTTCAAACCTGTCAAGCTTGCAATTAAGGGCACGGTGATCCTCATCCGCCACCCAAAAAAATAAAATAAGTCCTCGTGGACTCTACTCATAAGCCATTGGTATAGTTTCTCTGGTTTTCCAAAGTAAGGGAGTTCATAGAGTTGCAGGACCCCTACCTTCTTCAACAATTTCTCTCTAACATCATCATAAATAGGCATGTTGTCAACTATGTACTTGTTTTTCTTTCTACTTAACAATGTGTCCAAATCTTCCTTTTTGTTAATCATGCGATGATTGTAGTCGTTTACCGTGTTCTTGCAAATGTGAGAATCCTAGTCATGTCCCATAATTATGTCCTCTGGATACTACATTTCTTAGAACCTACTTTCAGAGGGAATCCTCTATCTCTACCTCGGTTTCTACCTTATTCTTCCCCTTTGTTCCTACTCCAGGTGCTTTCCTTGGTGCCATGGTAAAACAAGGTTATTATTTTTTACCTTTGTCAAGAAATCTCTCATTCCATAGCTCAAAAATACGTTCCCTAACTCGAAATCATGTGCCCTAGATTCTTCATAAACCTTTGCACCCTATTCCTCCTATTTACATGCCTATGATTCACTCAAACCCTTCTCTAATGGGAATGTAAGCCAACTTCATGCACAAATCCACTATCCTCACCTAGTTTTAAATATCTTTGCACCTTGACGCATGTTTCACATCTCAGTCATAAAAAACTCACTGAAAAAATCATAAACGTAAAGGTAATAATGAATTTTCATCACATTCTTATATAGACTTTGAAAAATTAATCACATTTATTTCTCCTCCACTTACCACCAATCCTCTCATTAATTAAACATTTTACCACATTTCCATGTGATACACTGTGTGCCATAACCATAACCTTACAGTTCCCTTTTTACCTTTTGCATGATTCCATGCACTAAAGTACCTCACCACTGTGCCTTCCCTTAAGTAGTTTCCATGGCCGTAACTTACCTCGTGTTATACTAGGCATTTTTTTAACTATGATCTTATTTTAGGAGAAATTTTCTTTCTAGCAACACCTTTCCATACCATCCGCACTTTCCAATAAGAGAAACCATCTGCACCAGTATTTACTTATGCATACCCATATTTGAATGAAAACCACCCCACACTAATGGTATGTGTATTCCGATGTGCATAAAAACACTCAGATTGTAATCAGCTTCTAGTGCGCAAACATACTTATTACACAAAACACGAAACTAAATTGACAAAGCATAAGACGAAGAAGGAAACAAATTAAAGGAAATACGGTGAGGGAAATACAATATAAATGTTAATACTACCTTATTACAAAAACCAAGAAGGCTTATTTCTTTGTAGGGCTTCAGCCTACTCCCCGTTGAAGTAATTAGGTAACCGTGTTCCATCAAGCACCTATAAGTGGTAAGTTCTTGACTCAAGTATATGAGTGATAACATACAATCCTAACTAATTCACCTTAAGCTTGTATGGGTGGCGTAGAAACTTTGAATAATAAAGGAGTGCCATCTTCCCAATCTCAAGATTCTTTTCCTTGATATTCATGTCGTGTCATGCCTTACGCCTAGATTTTTTCCTACTTCTGACTCCAACATTCTATGGTGCACCTCTCATCAAGTTGTAACAACTTGTCAATTCTTTCTTCCAATGATTTTTCATCAGCTAGACCTCCATCACATGTGATACACAAATAAGGTAACATGAATTCCATGAGAAGAACTTCTTCTACACCATACATCAATTGAAAGGGTGTTTCCTTATTCAAAAATTTATAAGTTGTTATATATGCCCAAAGTACTTTAGAAAATTTATCATCCTAGTCTCTCCTTCTAACATCAAAAATATTTTTCAAATTCTAGCTCAATATCTTGTTGAAAGCCTCAATAGTTCCATTTTCCCGAGGGTGATACAATGTTTTCATATGGTGTGCAACCATAAATTCATCTAATAACATCTTGATTGGTTCATTCAGGAAATGAGTTCCCTATCACTTTTCAAACTCAAAGGAAATCCATACCGGTAAGAATATTTTCCCATAAGAACCTTGCTTAATATAACCATTTTAAAATCCTTTGTAGATACTACTTCCACCCACCTTGTAAGATATTTTGTACAAGTGATGATATAGAGCGATTCAATTATGTGCATGTCTAGGAAATAGGACCCACAATGTCTATTTCCTATTTTTCAAAAGGCTCTACACTAGTAATGGGATTAAAACGAATTTCATCTCTCGACCATGTTTTCCAAGGAACTCACGGTGATCACATACCTTACAATACTCTTTGGAATCCTTATACAAGGTTTCCCACCATAAACCAACAAGTATAATATTTTGTGTGGTAGCGTCACCTATATAGTATCCACCTACAATACCGCCATGAGCCTCCTCATGATTGATGTGTACTTATGTTCCAAAGACATAGTAATGCAATACTTCATCATGTCCTAGTTTGTATAAGTCACCATTGATCAACGAATTGTAAGTTGTCTCTTTTCCAAGGCTTCCATTCCTTCTAGTGCCATACCTATGTGTAAAAAGACAACAACATCCTCTAATTCCAAGGGTGTATAGTTTAACATGTATAACTATGCATCTGGCACTGTATCTTCAATACTCTTTGTTTCCTCTCCTGATTGAATCCTTGATAAGTGGTCTAGGCCAAAATTTCTTTTACCTAGATTTACCACAACTATAAAGTCAAACTCTTAGAATAATTGAACCCATTGGCATATGCACCCCTATAAAACAAGATTATTTACCAAGTATTTAAATTCCATGTGATCTTAATAGAACATAAAGGTGTTGTCATCAAGTCTTGTCAGAGCTTATTGAGTGCATAGATCATTGATCAACTTTATAATAGCAAAACATATAGGATTATCTACAATACCTTCTCTAGGATGAGCTAGAACTATGCTAATGGCCATGCTAGAGGTGTCCACATGTACATGAAATGGGATATTATAGGAAGGAAAACATTAAATAGGTGTTTTAGTAAGCCTCTCCTTCACCATTTCGAATGCACACTGCTACGGTTCTTCCCAATAAAACTTCCCTTTACCTTTTAATAACTCCTCCAAGGGTGCAAAAATATTAGCATATCCCTTGATAAATTTTCTATAAAACCCTATGTGGCCCAAGAATATGTGTAACTCACTGACTGGTGGGTTCCTTCAAACCTAAAATTACTACAACCTTTGTTGGATCTACTAACAAACTCTCCTTATAGATGTTATACCCTAACATAGTTCTAAAAGGTATATCAAATATGTAGTTCTTGATATTTAAAGAGATGTTTAACTATCTCGCACCTCTCAAACATTAACTATAAACTATCACAATGATCCTTGATATACCCATACATGGCCCAATCATCCAAGTAAACTCTGTAAGATTTTGTGAATAAACTCCTGGAATTCTTGAACCATAATGCGTGAAAATACTGCAGACACGTTCTTCATTCCAAAGGGAATCATTTTGTATGAAAAAATTACCCATTCAATGGTGAAATTTTTCTTCTCTTAATCCTCCTTAATAATTATTACTCCGATGATACCGGAGAATCCATCTGCAAAAATTAAATTTCATGCAATGCTTCCAACATTTCCTCAATGAATGGTGTAGGAAAACGATCAATCACACATGCAACATTCATCTCATTGTAGTCCGGACAAATCTCGATTCTTCCATATTTCTTTATCCCGATTACCATATGACTAACCCACTTTTATTATTCTATGGGCTCAATAATGTCGATTCAACATCTTTTTATTTCTTCTTTAACTTTTATGCGCATGTTAGGGTTCATCCTATAAGGTATCTTCCTAACCGGGCACACACCTTACTTTAACTTAATTTTCATCTCACCCAAAGATTCATGCACCCATTTCAACTCATGGTAGACCCTAGGAAAAATTCTGGAAATCATGTAGTAACTATATTATCTTAACCACTTTAGATTTAGACCAATAATCTCCAATTTTGGCCTCCTTAGGTTCAACATCCGTGTTAATGATAATTTTCGTTGTCTTCATAGGTTAATGGTAGGCACACGCCTTCTCATCTACACTTTCTAAGACCTCACGAGTACCCTCTAAATGATCTATGTCAAAATTTTCCTCTTAGTCAACATCCACCATTAGACCATCTTTCCTTTCTCCTTCTCTAGGAAAGTGCACTCAAGCGATTATACATCTATCTCATCTACTTCATAAAAACGTGCTTCTAGATCGACTCATCAAATAAATCCTAAATGAGGTATTCAAAATTTTCACTATCTCCCATGGTCAATTTATTCATAACCTCTAATGCCTTTTTCATCGAGAGGTTTAGTGGAGAAGTAGTCGAATTCTAGATCATTCTGTGATCAAGCCTTGCCAATTTCTATTCTCCTTGTGCGGTTGCACATAAACATACCAAGCACACACACAACCTTGCAAGGTGAACTAAAGTTTGTGCACCCATAATGAAGGTGGTAAAGCTTCATACGCCTCTTTCTAGAGTCTCTCACATTGCTAAAAATGGTTTGAACATGATTATTACCATGATATTCATATATTTGAGTAGGTACACTACTCACGAAAGACTAGGCTAATAGAGATATTCCCACTTCACTCTATTCTATAATATTATCCCTATGAACCATCTACTAGTGCATTTCTTTCTGAATAGGGTATACACTAAAATATTACTTCTTACCACTTGATCATTCAATTATACTTGATGCATCATAGGAATACCTTAGGGTTTCCTTCACTAGTGTACCGACGTATAGGGTTGGTGCCTAACCTTCTAACATAGTACTGACCTACTTATGCACGTAGCTATGCTTCTTACTCCATGCCCAACCATTTCATAAGTTCCATGTGCCTAATTATCATAGGCGATACTTATAGTATCAGCGATGGGTTGTGCATCATCTCACTAGAGAATTTCTTCCTTAGATGGCTCAAATGCTTCCGAATCTCAAATGGTGTGCACATAAATTATTTTTAGGTATTATTCACTTAAGGGCTCATCATAAGGTGCATATTTCCTTTATGTTAAAGGGATAATAAATAATTCTTTTTCTTAAAGCTGATATATCCCTTATTGAATCGTAGATCAAAATTATTTGCATATCACAAAGGGCACCCAAGTAGAGTTGAGAAGTTGTCCTCTTATACAAGTGCTAATACCTCAAAGTGCCCAAAGTGAACTTGGCCCCTTGTATAGTAATAGATAAATCCTTCAATACTCCAATTGGCATGTCCTTAGTCCAATTTTACATATATAGTACATTGGAATATGGTTGTAATGGAGGTTTTCCCATTAAAACCCATGCATCTAAGGTAAGAACATTAACACGTGCTGTGTCAATCAAAATATTTCATAAAAGCCATCCATCTACAACAACATTCAAAATTCTCTCCTTGTCATAATCCAAGTGATGGGGAGAGAGATTAGTATGCAAAATCTTTCATCCAGTCTCAATACCAGCATGCAAAGTGTTTCATTTCAACCAACTCCCTACTAATGGAATAATGTTATCCTAATGCAAAACATTTCATACTTCCTTTAGATCATCAACATCTGACTGGAAAGTCTTAGTTTCCTTCTTCTGCTCCAACTTCCATGAATGTTCGTTTAAACACTATATTTCACCTGCTGATTTACGATTACCTATATGGTTTCTTGATAAACCTCCATCGATGTGTAGGGTCGGGATATTTTGCATGTAAAACCTCCTTCTTAGTGATGGTAGGCTTCTATGCGGTGATTATATGGTGTGCGCAGCCTCAACATGTGTAGTAATATTAAAAGGTACTACCTCGGGATCCGGTTCTAACTTTAACATCCATTGCTTTTCTATGATGCACTCTATCCTAACCATCCCTATACCCTTGTTCTCCTATTTGTGCTTCTTGCTTAGATGTTCTTATAATTATGGAAACTCTTCATATTTATGATTCTTTCCACAAAAATAACAAGTAACATTATGAGGACATTTGAACTTGTAATGGTTAGGGGAGCCACATGTATAACATGTTCCACGAGAGAACTCACCTCATCCACCACCACAACCTCAAACTCTGAATCCACCATGGTATCCTCAACCTCTAACATGATCTCCCTCAAAGTGCCCTTCATTTTGATCATAGCACCCTTGAGTGTGTTCATGATCATGTCACTCACCTTTATCCTTAGAGTTATTTGAAACCCCTATCTATCATACACCAATATCAATAGCATCATGGATCTGATCAATCAACCTATAATGTATTTTATTATGAGTCATGGACCAAAAAATTTTATAGTAGTTAAATAGGACATGATCTTTCTTACCGTGCATTGCAATAATGGGTAGTGGCTCACATCATGGTCCAAATGACATATCTCACATTCTAGTAACAAGGAGCACACCGATCTATGAGGAAAAATATCCTTAGTATGCCCCTCTACTTCACAATTTGTGCACCAAATTCCACTGCGTGTCTCATGTGTTATATTGGCTGATAGTTTCTCTAACTAATTTTCCATTCTTTGTTATCCAAGCTTCAAGAAAGGGCTCACTCTAGTGTTTATGCTCCTAATTTCCTCGGTGTGTAAAGTTGCTTTAAGTTCCTTGCATGGGTCTATATAAGTCTTATGTGAGAGCGTCCTCCTAAAAGGCATAACAAGTCCTCAATGAACCATTGTGCATGCTGATGTGCATGGATGTCATGTGATATTTTAGATAAGAGTGTTTTGAAATAAACATCATGTAGTCATTTTTACGACCACTAAAGAATAAGTGAATCTCATACGCGCTATCCTGTCACCTAATGAGCACTAGGTGCTCACAGAGGCATGTGCGGGCATCGAGTCTCTTTGTTATGTGAGTTTAGTGGGAAAACATCATCTATGATCCAAAATTTAAAGAAAGTGAGTGGGAATGGGACATGCAAACATCATAGATATCGAGAATAGATCTAGACCATTGCGGTCATTACACACACATATACTTTAACGGACTTACGAAACAAATCAAAATAGAAATGAAAATGAATAGGATTCATATTCATCTTATAAACATACATGAAAAATAACTATGAAGAATTATGTATGAGTCTCGAACCAAGAAGGATCATATTCGGATAACTTGGTAACCTCATTACATTCATTAGAACTACTACAAAACATCACATTATGGCAAACCGAAGTCATGCATCATAACTAGATCCATATCCTTTAGCTCTCAAAAATAAATTTTATAACACCAAGCCCTTCATACATACTTATCCTATATTTCATCTACCAAACCCAATTTGACTTCTTCGGACATTCATGCAGAGCTCTACTCTCTATTGATATCCTATTTCTTCTCTGGGCACTTGTATTTATAGGCCCCTTTAAGCGCCAACTTACCTTCGAGGCTTGGATCTATCGCCAAGTGTCTGAATGTGGTCCTCCATGGGCACATGCTCCTCCAAGCCTGAGCTCTCCACTCTTTGCCATGATGGCCTTCTAGAAGCCTCCATCGCAAGGCATATTCCTTCCTAGGCCAGCCTATCACCAGGCTAGCACCTTATCCACTCCGCATGCATAGTCAAGTCACGCTTTTCTCATGTCCTACCTGATATGCTGGATACGGATAAGTCCCAAGACCATTTTTGTTGGTGCATAACATGATAATTTTAAAACCTTCCTAGATCCCCGGCTTACGTTCCTTCTTCATGTGCACCCATCCTCTAACTTCGTAACACCCTTGACAGTTGTTATTTTCCTCCTTTGCATTTCAAGTGTTGACATGTGATTTTCCTTATAAGGATATGTTCTTCTGATTATTGGAAATCATGCTTGATATGGATAAGTCTTTTCTGCTCTTAAGATCCTTTGACTGAATTGGAATGGCTTTCCTGAATCCATTTTTTTCACTTCTTGTAGGTGATTTGCAATCTGGTTTAAAAGTTGTAAACTTACCTATTTATCTGACTCATCCTTGGATCAATTTCAGTGATCCAAGGAATGTTTTAAATCTGCTCTGTTGAACGAATGGTAAATTGACATTCCATGAATTAAGATACACGTTGGACTGAACTTTGTAGTTACAAGTTCTTTGATTTTTTTGTGTGAATGTGTTTCCATTCAGTGGTTTGTTTTGCTTGGGTCTTTGGAGATCGACCATGGCAGGTCATTGCTGACAAAAATGGAAATGCAGCTTGTTCACGGCATAGGAGAGATCCAGGATCCTATATAGGACTAACCTATGGGATCCTAAGCTAGGTATATATATATATATATATATATATATATATATATATATATATATATATATATATATATATATATTTCTACCTAAGCTATGTCACTTGATAGAATTTTGATTCTAACCTTAAGCTTCTTATTCTGTTAGGATTGGTTGATTTGCAACCTAACCTAAGCTTGGTGCAAATGGAATTGGAAAGGTTACTAGGTATTAAAATTAACCTAGATCCTAATACTACAAGGTAATATTGTAATCTAACCTAATGCCTAAAACTATTGTGTTTTGAATTAATTTGCCTATGTGGAAATTATCTAAACCTATTTGCTAAGGCCTATGGTGGGGGTTAGTTGTTAGTGTTGTTAGGAAATAAGAGATAAAATATGTTGAATAATCCCTTACGAGAATCACGAAATAGAAACTAATATGCGAAAATATTACAGATCTTAAATTAAAGTGTAGAATAAATGAAACAATACAAAGAGACAATATTTAACATGGTTCACCCAATTTGGGCTACATCCACCAAGAATCACTTGCTCAAATTTTATTACAATCCTCCACTCTCTCAATACAATACCCGAGATCCATTTGGAGCTATGCTCAACAAATTCTACTGAATTCAAACTCGAATTCAAAACACATCTACAATACATTTTCTTGTCTATGTATCTTATGAATAAGACCATATAAACAGACAATTACTTAAATAGTTTGATACAAAACCGTGGGTATCAAAACCATGGGAAAAAATTGTGGGTATCAAAACCATGGGCAAAAACCGTGGGTATCAAAACCATGGGCAAAAAAAAGCGTGGGTATCAAAACAATGGGTACCGAAAACCATGGGCCCAAAATAGCCCATAATGGTTACCCATTACCCATGGGTTAATAAACCACCCATGAAAATTTTCTTCAGGATTCACCCCAAACCCCACGACCCACTCATCGGCGAGCGGGACCACCAGTAAAAGTACCGAGTGTAACACATAGAATGTGTACCACACTCTAACATGAAAATAGGCTCCATAAACATAACAAGTGTTATATCCCAAGGTATAAATTTTAATCTACCTAAGATCTAACCTAAGAAATCTAATATATCCTAAACTAATGGATATGAATGGGGAATTAAGTGGTTGCATGCATTTGGGTGATGGTTCCTAAGGAATTTATGTTATTGATAAGGTTGGTAAATGCATACAGACTGCCAGTTTTGGAAGGGACTAGATGACTTGGTGGAGGCTTAGGTGGAAGTGTTACTAAAATGGAAATGCATGTTATTTTTGACTTGGCATTTGCCAGACTTGGAAGGCAATGGTAAGGAAGATTAGGTGGGAGATTTGGAATTAATGGAATTTATTACTTTCGGTTTTTGTGCTCAAACCGTCTTGGTAGGCATGCAAGCGGATTTTTCTTGGGTTGTTTCACTTTGCATGTTTCACAATTTTTACTCTACATGCTCTCTGGTTTTTCAAACCAGTAGATTGAACTACACTTCATGGCTATTTTTGAAGTTTCGAATCTATTTTCATTTCGTGGAATGTATAAGAGGAATTATGGAAAAGGAATTTGGTTGTTTGATCTTTTGTGGAGAAGAGGAGAAGTAGTGAGCTTGGTTGGAGGTCTTCTTCAATTTGACAGAGACACTATCAGGCATGATAGGCTCTAACTATTAAAATCTTGCTTTCTTCTAAGTGTTTTCATTAAAAAAACTCTACTCTGTTGAGTTTTGTGCATTGCATGCTCTATCTAGTTAATTGGTTGCTGGGTTTAGTAAATCTTGCATTCTTGGTTTCGAATCCATGGTATATGTGATTCTGTTGGAAACTTATGTTGTATTGTTTTAGCACAAGAACTATGCATGCAAGAATGAAGTTGGTAACTCTGCTTGGCATTTTCGGTTTTTGGTAATTGTTTGTTTTGGTTCGATGACTTTCATTGCCAATAAATTACTAGCTGAGTTTTTATGGAAACTCTGAGTTCCGCCTATGTTTGTTGAGATTAGTGTTTTGTGAACTTGATATGTTTTGTGATCTCGAGCTGGTAAAGAGCTCATGTTTTTATGGAAGCTTGTATGCAAGTTTGAGTTCTATCTGAAACTTGAGGAGTATTTGGGAACTACTATTAGGTTTCTTGGTGCTATGATGCTTGTGTTTCATTTCATAAATATAAGGAACCGTGATAGAGCAGTAGATGGCTTGGTTCTTGTTTTCTAACTTGCAAAAATTTGATTGTTGTTGAAACCCTCACACTGCTTGATACTTGTGTTGTATTATTATGGATAATATGGACTGTTGATTAAGCTGCATAGGGTTTGGTGCCTGTGTTTTATTGTGACCATATGAAATGTTATAGAGAGTTCATTAAGAACACGGCCTTCATATTTTGTGGTGTTTAGTCTGAACTCTGTTTAGGATCTTACAAATTTGTTTCAGTTGGTAACCAGGGTTTGATATGATGATTAATTGAAAATGGAAGCTTGATTCTTAATTTGAACTGTTTAAAATTTTATTCATTACATTCTATCTAGCATTATGATGTGGGAGTTATATTAACTCAATATGGAGTAATGTGATGCAAAGTGATTCAAGGAAATTGTTTCTTATTGTTGGAATTGGAAACCTGAGCAAGGTGTCGGTTTAGTTTGGATTCTTTCTAGTTTTCTTTGTTTAAAGATGTAAACCAAAAGGGAACATAAGTTTCCCGAACTTGTTTATAATCAATTGAATGATTTTGATCTTGGTGAGAACTTATGCTCATCATGGTGCTTGGATTTGTATTTTGAGTCTTGGGCAGAAAGTATCTTTTAAATATGTTGTTAGATCTTGTCGTTTAAATTGAGTTTATTACTGAAGTGAATTATTTTAAAACTCAGAACTCTTAAAAAGAAACAGATGCATGTGCATGGAGAAAACTGGAAACATGGTCTTGTGAGTTGTTTGGTAAACTTTGCGAGATTTTGACTGGAATCATCTTTGTAGTTTACCATTCTTATTGGGAATTCATTCTTATTTTTTACTCTTGAAGTAATACGTTGAAAATTATGGTAAATAATATTGTCTTGATTGAGCTCTTGGGTAATTCTGAGCGTTAGTACTTACTTGGATTTCTCTTCTTGTTAGGTCCATTGAAGGAATGTAGAACCTATAAAAGAATTAATTATGATTCTTTTGTGTCTATGGTGTGTATGACCTTCATTTTTTTAATGTTCCTATTTGAAATGGATCTCTTGCTTACAATGGGAATATTTTTAAAGAAAAGTTGCATTAGATTCCTTCTTACTTTAAGGTGTTCTTGTTCTTCTTTTGGGAACTCTTATATGAACTTAAACTGTATATATATTGAAAAAGGGATTTTGTTAATTAAGTTGAAGGAAATGATTACTGGGTAGGATCATTTCTGTTAAGCTTCTTTTCTAATACAGTTGGAATAAGTTCATTTGTTTGGAACCTTCTATTAATAATTCTTTTAGGAAAGAGTTAATCGTTACTTGATTAACCTTCTCATACTTATCATTTGACTGAAATGAAATAGAAAGAGAATGATGACTGGGTTGTTGAAAAGAGAATGCAAACTTGCTGGTTGGTTGATGATCCATCTTTCCTTCTTGGATTTTTATATTATTCTGTTCTGATGAATATCTTAAATGTTTGATTTTAAGGTAGTTAATCTTAAGTTGAAATAGATTAGGTCATGATGTGAACCTATTTCTACTTTGCGGATATTATATGTTTTAGTATAGTGAAATGGATTTTCTTCTTCTTTACTTAAAAGTTAGATGAAAACATCTTAATGAGATTATGTTGTAAACACTTCTTTTATCTTATAGTAAAGATAAGTGTTGTATTCTATTGTGGTAGAATTGGAAACAATGAGATGTTATGTTTTGTTGTTGGTAAAGATAATTGATAGGATCAAGTATACTTTAATTTGTAAGACAAATATTATAGATTATATTTTGTTCTTCTTTTAGAAGTGAATTCAGATTCATTAATGCTCTACTTTTCTGATTGTTTTTACTTATGCTTGGTGTATGAAATACTAATTGTTCATTAAAGAAAGGTTTTTTAATTGGAACAATTAGTGGAATGCACTTCGTTTTAAGGCTTAGTGCTTATCATGCTCAGTTCATTGAACTGAACCATGCTAGTAATTTTTGCAGATGGACTTTGTAAGTGATAAAAGAAGGCAAAACTTATATGATGCATTGGCTGATTTAAGTCTGATTCTTGTGAAGAATTTTGATTCATTCTTGAGTTGTATAAAAAAAAGAAAAGTTATATTCTTTTGAATGAAGGTTGTTGTTATGCAGTATGCCTAAATGCATAAGTTTGTAAATGTATAAGTTTTGAAAATGAATTGAAGGATGAGAATTTACTTGCATTGGTTGTGTAAATTATCTTGTACTTATGTAAAAGAAATGGAATCTTATCCTGTTGATATTCTTCATATTATTTATATGTTTAAATGAGTATTCTTGGATAAGTAGGATAAAGGGAATTAGAGTAATTTCCCTAAATGTGATGCAGCTAGATAAGTTGCAGAATTTAATGTTCTTATCTAAACAATTCATTATAGTAAGGTGATGTGTAATGAACATACAATGAAAACTACATAATTTGTAAAGGACATAAAGGGTGTGTTAAACCCTAGAACTTGACCATGAAGAGGAAGACTCTTCCTCTCTCATGAAAATGTAAACAAAAAGGGAGATATGATTTATAATCATTAGACTTCATTTAATAAAGTCTATTAAGTTACAACCTAGGTGGTTGTTACACTTCCTTGAATGGTTAAGTCACATTAAATGGAACTTATGAGGTTGCTGTCCTATTTTTTTGGGTAACTACTTGTTAAGTCAAAATTAACGAACATCAAAAGCAATCTTAAGTTAAGGAAGTTCTTCAAGGATTAATGGAACCTGATTTGGAAAAGAACTTAGGGAGAGTTGGATTAGGGTTTGGGCAAGGTTGTTGAAATCTACTTTTAATTATCCAAATTAATTAAATATTAATAATCTCCTAGGGGTATGTACATCTCGACTAGGATTTTTTTGTAGGATGTTGGCACACACCTACTATAGGGTTATACCTTCAAGAATATTAGGATCTTCTCAAGGATACAACGATGCAGTTAACATGTGGCAACACCCTTCTACATTGATCGTCAAGATCTACACACTTTTGGAATTGAACTTAGTTTTCCTCTAGGAATGGATAGTAGCATAGTTAGGATATGAAGTAGCCCTCTAGGACTCAGGGTACCTTGGCACACGGGGTTGACCTAGGTTGACCCAGTATGCCAATATACCCTAAGTCTTTGTGAGCCTCTTCCTATCATAACCTATGTTGTTAACCTGAACTAGGGTTAAACCTTGGGCAAGTGGACTGACAAAAGTCAGTAAAGGAAATTCTAGATAACAATAGAGTGGGGGTGAAGGACATATTCTATATTGATGAGTATGCCATCAAGGAATAAGTAATACGAATAGTATGTTATAAATCTTTGGCCAAAGTATCGCAAGCTACTGATTGTGTTTTCCTAGGTCACCTAGTCTAAGGATCATGATGTAGATGAATATTAGTAGAAAATATTCAGTTAGGTTCCTTAGATAGATCACTCAATACCCATAATAGGGTAATAAAACCAATATACGTAGTATACAAAAAAGTATTCAATACTTAATGTTAAACATGAATATATCGGTAGTTTACTGAGTCATGAAATGAATAGATCGGTAGCTCACCGAGTCATTACAACTGCATATGGTTATCTGTTATAAGAATGGTTGTTATGGAATGTGTGTTCTAAATTACATATTTAGAACAGAAAACATTACTCATAAAAATTAAATTTTCCCTTGTTTCTAAAGTCTTAAAATGGGAATGTTACATAACGTAGGCCTTGCGCACCCATGTGCTTTTTGTACTCATCTAAAATTTTAGGGCCCAACATCACCCCACACTTTACACATTCTCTTCCACGTGAACACTTATTCAAAGAAAGAATTAAAATAGGCTTAACACCTTGGAAAAATAATAAGGGAATGAAGAATTGGGGAAAAAAATGAAAGAATGAGGAAATGTTATCATTATTGCAACAAGATAGGAAAATATATTTCCAAGTTGGCCTCAAACTTGTTCTAGGCATCGAATTCATTTTGCTCTCTCGGCATAGGTCAGCGACTATGGTGCTTACCTCCTCAAAACCCGGTCTATTTCCTCGAGTGTTCAATGTTTCAACAATTCCTTACAGTTCCTTTTCCACATCCTCAAGTATATCCATCCTTCTTGTAATACGCGGGTATAACTCCTTCTGTTGGTTTTTAATTTAACCTCATAAGGTTTCAATAGCCTCTAACTTTTTCTTGACCTTGGCCAGGTTCTGTCCCACTCTACTTTGTTCCCTTTGTTATTCACTTAGAATTCCTTGAGCTCTACCTCATGAATGGCGACTAGAATGCTCGCCACTTTATCTCTATCTGCGCAACTATCATATGTGGCCTCAATAGTTTGGGTAGAAATTTTCACATCAGTAAGCACCATGTTGTACTCAGAAATGATTGCTACAAATTTTAATTCATCCTCCTTCTCTAGGTGCACTACTACTTCTTCCATGGATTCTAAGGCCGGAGATTACCTTTCCATGGTGAGGATGCACGCTAAGTCTTCAACGCACTCAAGGGAAGATCCATACTTTTGCGTGGGTAGTGTCAAGTCTAGATGCTTTGACCAATGGCATTTGTGATGGATTATACCTTCTTATATACCTCACGCACCCTTACATTTTCTTCCCTAAGTTCATGCTTTAGCTACACACTAATTAGTTCTTCCCGCTTTAAGTTTTGGTTCTCTCTTCTAACTCTTATTCCCTATTTTCTAGCTCTACCTCTAAAAATTTTCCCCTACCATTCCTTCCAAATAACCTAGATTCCATCTCAACTAAGACCTTATTTAAAGAATTACAGATTTGTTCATTCAAAATTTGTTGAGCTCTCACCAAGGGTTATTTCCTTTTGACTCTGCATCTTCATCGGTGATCCTTAGATTACCTTGAACTCGCACGTAGATGTTGTACTCAATTTCCTATGAAATTATCTTCCTCATATGAGGGTATTCACCTTATTCATAAAATGACTTCATTACCAAGAGTTGATCTATTTGTATTGTTCTTTGGAAGCATGCACACAACATCTTGTTGTGATCATCAATGTAGTCCATTCTTGGTCTCTATATCTCCATGTTCTTTCCTCCTATGTGTGTACCTTTAGGAATAATTACCTATAGACTGGGGTCTCCCACACTGCCTTGATATTTTCTTACACTTCCTTCCTTGTCTTCCTTCATCATTATATCAGTGTTGTGCTCCATTTCTTGTTCTACCAAGGCTTCAATGATTTTCACTGCTTCTCTTTCGCCACCTTGTTTGCTTCATCCTTAGTGATTTTTTGGGTCCTTTGACACTTCATGCTAACATCTTCACATTTTCCCATGTCCCGGGATCCATCCTCCTCATAGATTCCCTTCCTTCACACAAAATGATATTCGTTCTTCTCCTCTTTTCTTTCTTCTTCTGAATCATCTACGTTGAAAACAAGTGTTTCTTAGTATCCTTCAGGATCATATTCTTCATCATCATCCCTCTCACCCCTGTATTTCTCCAAGCTCTCTATTTCCTCTGAGTCAACTTCCTCCATCACCTTTTGTTTCTTCCTAACTGGGGATTCTAGTATAGGAGACTCTACTTTCTCTTCCTCCTCTAGTGATTTCTCCTTTGCGATAAGCTTTCCTTGCTCTGGTGCCTCCTCTCTGATTGGTGACCTCTTCCTACACATGTAAGTACTTGTTCTAGCACTTGTTCCTGGGGTGCCCACCACTTGAGTATCTTGGACACTTGGTGCCTTCTTCCTTATCTCTTCCATCTCCTTTTTCTTGGGTGTGGTCTTCTTCCTACCTGTTAGGTCCTCAGGTATAGCTATCTCATTCTCAAGATAAACACCCTTCTCAAACTTGGGCCTTATGCGAAGGTATACACACACTGTGGACCTCCCTACAATAGGTAGAGTCATGGGTTTTATCATCTAAACTTCATGTGACACATAATTTTCCATGTATGCACACTTCTTGGGGTAGACCAACATCCTACGCATCTCCCTATGATCCCGATCCATACTTCCAAGGTCAAACTTTAGCTTCTTGGATTCCTTGAATCTATTTACCCCACTTAGAAGTAATGAGAGGTGGAAGAAAATGGAAGTTTACACCAACGGCTCATGTTTTCATCAACTAACCTAAATATATCGATGTAGAAGTGTTGGTATACTATGAATTCAACTTCTCCCTCTGTAATATTTGGTAGTTGTTTTGGGATCCTCCACTCTGCCCCAAACGTATTCCTCAAGTGTGTATACCATTTCTTAAAATGATCCTTATGAATGGTCGTCATGCTATCGCAAGTATATTTTTTGAATCTCTTTACGGGTGATGGGTCTTCCTCTGGGTACCCGCACTTGAACTTATCTGCCGCATCGGTACTCGATCTCGAAAATACAATAGTTACAAGGATATTTCCAAAAAGTACCTTTTACCCTCCCATGTGTTGTTGATGATCTCATCCACGATGGACATGGACAAGTTTTTGATGGCTCCCTACGATATCCTTCTACAAACATTGAGCCATGATTTTTTCACTTGCGTCCACCTCTCTTGGTCATTAAGTTTGGTTACAGGGTGTGCGGCAATTCTTATAACCGGGTCTTGGATATCCACGATATCAAATTACCTTGACGCCTTCTTGTATGCATATGTGGCATCAATTTCTTTGATGGCTTGTTTGTCACATAGGTCATCCTATATATTATCTCCTTTATAGATGAGACTTGCGAATCTTGAAATAAGCCGAGGGTTATGCACATTTTACACCCCATGAAGTGAAAGTGATCTTCATCTATGTGTGATATCAGCCACTAGTAGGGGCACTCAGGCTTCCCAAAGTAGGGCAACTCATAGAGTTGTAATAATCCCACCTTCTCCAACTTCACTTTTACTTCGTTGCTATAAATGGGTAACCCTTCGGTGTCCTCTTGTTTGTCGGTGTGCTAACTCCAACACCTTTTCATTCTCAATTATGTTTTTGCAATGGTTATAATTACTTATTGTAATGTTTCTTAAATGGGACTCCCACTCCTTTCCAACAAAAACCCCATCTGAGTCTCGCATTCCCCGCATACCATTCTTCATTAGTACTTACGATGGTTTATTGTAGTTTTCCTTTCCCTTGCTCTTTTTAGGTTTTACATCTGGTTTCTTGGGTTCCATTGTGTAGGTTATCTTTGCACTTTAACCTCTCTGTCTCTACTTCTCTACGCTTTCCAAGTTTAGATCTCAAACTTATGAAGAAAATCCTTTCCAACCTGTTCCCTAGCTGCCAAATTCTCACTGGAATATCCCTTCATAAGATGACACTTCTCCACAACTCTCTCGATGCTCTGTGAACTATTTCCTCCTAGTTTACAACTCCAAACTAGTCACTCAAGGTTAAATTTCTCCATTTTTTTCTTCACACGGATCAACTCGGAAACCCTAGTCCGTAAAATCTCTTCCTTCTCGTATTCACAATGTAAATAATGAAGTTTCAAACCTTATATTTATAGTTTTTCCTACTTTTTAACATTAAATTCTACCTTACCAACCACCATAATTTAACACTTAATGAAAATTTTTCAAAAAAACCTAAGTTTAGTGCTTTAACTCATGCACCCAATCCTATGTGGACAATTCCCGAACCTTCTAGCGTGTAACCAATACATCTTGACAGAGACTGTTGCCTACATGTCACCTGCACCAAGGGTACTTCCATCATGATTTTTTCTCTCGCCTACCTCATGTTTCTTTTGCGCTTCTTCCTCTTTTGTATGTGGATCCACAATGTAGCCTTACCATGACACCAACCATCCTTTTTCACCTTTCCTTCCATGCACTTCCTTTCCCAGGGCCATCAAACCGGGCTTTCCAATGTAATCCTTCCTGGAACTTCATACTTTACAAATTCTTTCACCTTACTCCACCTCACACTAAAATGATGCACGGTCCTCTACGCAATTACAACCTTCAAAAATTAATGAGATTACTAGTGCCCAAGGTGCAGCACAAAACAACAACGAGAAAGGGAAACACAAGAAAAGAAAATGAATTAAAGGAAATCCTAATATAACTAGTAATACTACCTTATTTACAAACACGAGAAGACTTATTTATCGTAGGGCTTTAGCCTACTCCCATTGAAGTGTCCTGACAATCTCATCCCATCCAATGCTTATAAATAGAACTCACTTGAATCAAGGATGTAAGAGATGATGTAGGGGCCCAACCAATGGAATTTCAACCTCCCAAGATGGCACAAAACCTTGAATCATATACTAATACCATATGCCCATCCTTAAATTTCTTGTTCTTAATGTGATGATCACACCATGTCTTTTGTTTTGATTTTTAGTTGTGTGGCTCCACCTGGCGAGTGATCATATTTCATCCAATTGCATTAACTTGTGAATTATTTCTTCCAACACTTGTTCATCATCAAGCCCTCTTGCATGTGATATACAAAGCGAAAGTAACATAAATTTAACTATAAGTACAACTTCTAATCCAAACACCGGTTGAAACAGTGTGGCCTTGTTCAACCTCTTATAGGTTGTCCTATATGCCCAAAGAACGCAGTGATAATTTTTCATCCCAATCTTGTCTACCAACATCATAGATCTTAGTCAATGTGTGACTAAGTATTTTGTTAAATGCCTCAGTAGTTCCATTTTCTTGAGGGTGATAGGGAGTAGTTTTTGATGGGCCACCATGAATTCTAATAACATAATCTTGACCATTTCATTGAGGAAGTGTGTACCTCTATCACTTGTCAAACTCAATGGGCATCCATACCTACTGATTATGTTTTCCCATAAAAATATAGCAGAATGTAGCCACTATAATCCTTTGTAGGTGTTGCCTCTTCCCACCTTGTCAAATAATCAGTGCAAGTGAGGATATACCGTGAACTAGTCCTTCACACCACTGGTGAGATTGGTCTAAAAAATTTGATAGCCCACTTATCAAATGGTTCCACACTGGCTATTGGTCGCAAGGGCATTTCATCCCTTTTTCCCAGTTTTCCAAGGCATTGACAATGGTCACAAGCCTTGCAAAACTCAATGTAATCTTGATAAATGGTCTCCCACCAAATCCCTATGAGTAGAATCTTCCACACGGTTGCATTTCTGCATAGTGTCCTCTTACAATCCCACCATGTGCCTCTACCATAATTGTAATGTACTTGTGTTCTAGCATGCATCGACGATAATCTCATCACGACCCATTTTAAAAAGATCTCCACTAATCATCATGTAGGGTGTGGCATGTATGGCTAACTTCTTCTTCTCTAAGGCCTTCATTTCAACTGGTGCCACACCCATTTTGAGAAATACTACAATATATTCTAAGTCCGAGGGTGCATGCGCAACCTTAATAGCATGGTACCCTCAATGCTTTGCACATCCTCCCTTAATTCAATCCTAGACAAATGATCAGGTTTGGAATTACTTTTACCTAGTTTGACAACCACCATGAACTTGAATTCTTGGAACAATAGTACCCACCGACATATGCACCCTTGTAGAACGGGATTGTTCACCAAGTATTTCAATGCCATATGGTCAGTGTAAAATATAAAAGGGGTTTCCAACAAATAATTTCTAAACTTGTGAAGCACGTAGATCATTGACAATGCCTCACCCTCAGTTGTAGTGTAATTCTACTCTGTTGGTGTCAATTTCCTGATTACAAAGAACAAAGGATGATCAATGATCCCTTCACTAGGATGTGTAAGTACTACTCTAATGGTGGTTCTGAAGCATCCACATGAACATGGAAAGGATTATCCCAAGAAGGGAAATGTAGGATGGGCACGGTGACAACCCAATCCTTAAAAGTGTCAAATTCCTTTTGTTTCACCTCTCCCCAATGAAAGTAAATTTAATGTCTAAGAAACTCTTCTAAGGGTGCAGAGATCTTCACATATCCCTTAATGAAATTCATGTAGTACCCTATATGCTAAAGAAATCTGCACAATGTGCTTTGACTAGCAAGTTCCCTCAATCCCACAATTACTGTAACTTTTGTGGGATCTACTAAGTAGGCCCTCCTTACATATGATGTGCCCCAATAATGTTCCAAATGAGGTAGAAAAAACACATTTCTTAATGTTGAGGGATATCCTCAACTATTAACACCTTTCAAACATCAGCCTTAAGTTGTCACAATGGTCCTTCACCAACCCATATATTGTCCAATCATATAGGTAGACTTGAAGAAATTTATGGATGAAGTCCTCAAAGCTTGTACTACAATGCGTGAGAACACAACAAGCGCATTCTTCAACCCAAAGGGTATGAGTGTATAGGAAAAAATTCCCCACTCAGTGGAAAAATTCATCTTCCTTTGGTCCTCTTTCACGATCCTTACTTGGTGATAGCCTAAAAATCCATTTGTGAATGAGTAGACCTCACACCCTACTACTCCCTCTAGGATTTCTTTAGTAAAAGTGGTGGGGAAAGGATAAATGATACATACTACATTCAAGTCCATGTAATCAACATAGGTCATTATCCTTCCATCCTTCTTGATGCTAATTACCCTTGGAATTATCCATTCTGACTCTTCAACAACTTCAATAATGCCCGACGCTATCATCTTATCTATTTCTTCTTTGACCTTCACGCATAGGTTAGGATTAATTTGGTATGGTCTCGTCTAGACCGAGCACACACCCTCCTTCAACTTAATTCTCATTTCCCCAAGGAATGGTGAATGCCTTTAGTTCATGATACCCACATGGGAATAAATCCTCAAACTCACATAAAAGATCAATGATCTTTGAGACTTCCTTCTCCAACCAATAGTCTTTGATGATAGAATCTTTAGGCTCTTATTCTGAGTCAATGTTAACCTTCTTTGTCTTTAAAGGTTCATGATAGGCGCATGCCTGTTCATCAGAACTATCTAACACCTCACGTGTGCCCATAGAATGGTCAACATCTAATTTTTCACTTCTTCCCATCAATAACATACACCATATTTCCTTTTTTATTTTTCCAAACATGTGCACTCAAGGTGTATCTCTTTTATTTCTTCTTCCTCAAAGTGTGCCTCAGGCCAAGTTCACCTCGCAACTCCAGTAGCCTATCTTCTGCCATGGCACTATCTCCAATGGTAAGGCACTTGATAACCTGTAATGACTTATCCACCAAGGGTTTTGTACTCTGATACTCAAATGCAAGAACGATATCATCTACTAACTCTTACAAATTCCTTGTCTGGTGGCATGTCTCAAAATGAATGTACCGTGCGCGCACATAACCTTGTAATGTAGAATATAGTTTGTGTACCCATAATGAGGGTAGCAATGCTTCTACACTTCCCATCCAGTCATCTCACATGATTGGATATGGAAGGAAGTGGTCTCTTTACCATGGTATTATTTTATAGACATGGGTGCATTGCTCTGTAAAACCTTACGAGATGAGGAAATTCTCACCTTGTGTCATTCCAAGAGGTTATCCTAATGTTTTTCCCACTAGTGTGCAAATGTGATTCCGAGTAGGACATAACTTAACATCCCTCTTCGTTCATTCTCCTTCTTCCACTAAGCTTCCATCTCCTATAAAAATACCTTAGGGAAGGCTCCTCTTGAGTACTTAGGTAGCTTCTTTCCCCAAAGGCGAGTGGATATGCACGCGCCTTTGTCACCTTTGTCACTAATCCTCTCAAATGTTCTCGATTAACTCATAGGTTCCATGTGCCTAATTATCACATGCTATATCTGGTGATGTCACTTAAGGACCAAGAATCCTAAAATTGGATAAATCCTTCTATGGAAAAGATTACTCTGGATCCTTGATTGAGTGCACATATATTCTATCCAGGACCTCTTCTCCCAAAGGTTCAGTATAGGGTGTTGATTTTCCATCATCCAGGGTATGATGTATTGTTCCTCATCATTTTTAAAGCTTATGTATCCCTTGTTGAATTGAAGATCCAAATTGTTCTTATAGTACCATCAAGTGCCCAAGTAATGATGGGAAATTATCTTCCTTGGCGAGTGCTAAGATGTTGAAGTCCCCGATAAACTTAGCCCCTTGAATGGTGATATTTGCATCCTTTAAGACATTAATGGGCATTTCCTCTTTTTTTCACCATATACAACACATTCAAAGATGGCTATAATGCAGGTCTTCCCATCTGATGTTATGCATCCAAGGTGAGAACATTGACCTCCATGCCTATGTCAATGAGGATATTACTAAGGAGCCATCCATCAATGATTGCATTTAATGTGATCTCCCTATCATAGTCAAGGATGTGGGGGAAGGTTTTCATGTAAGACATACCTCTCATGCTCTTCTCAGGCACATTTTACCTTCTCTCTCAACCATGCTCCTAGCAAGAGAATAATATTCTCTTGCCTTAGCATTTTACATACATCCTTGACCTCATCCAGGTCATCCTTTGGCACCTTGACCTTCCTTCTTTGCTCCTCCCTCCTGGACTTATCCTTTAGACACTGGATCTATCCTTGTAAACTCCAAATGACATCCATGGTTTCTTGATATACCTCCTTTTAATGCATAGGGTCTAGGTTCTTCCCATGTACCACTTCTTCCCTTAAAACTAGGTTCTTCTGCCTTGTCACTTCCTTTACGCATGCAACCTCTTCTCTTTTTGTTACCATAACAGGTTCAAATCTTGCATCACGGGTCCTGTAGCATCCATTGTGTGTCATCCTTCTTAATGCTTACCATTGGAATGCCCTTGTCTTTCGGTCTCTTGATTCATATGCTCAAATAACTTAGGTCACTCCTCATACTTGTGCTTCTTCCTACACCATGAGTACTGTAACAAATCTTGGAACTCACACTTGTAGTGTTCAGTAGACCCACAATAAAAATAGGTTCGATGTGGGAACTCACTTATTCCTCCTTCATGGTTACCACAACCATGAAATCCTCTGCAAAATCTCCTTCCACGTGTGCCTCCATCTACGCACTCCTCATAATGGTGGTCATCACTCTTAGAACTACTAGAAATGCTAGCTGGTGCACACCATGATCAATGACCTCATGTATCCGGTCAATAAGCTTATAATACTTGGTATCATGGGTCTTGGAGGTGTAGATCTTACAGTAGCAAGACACATTCTTCAATTATGCTTATTTGTAACAAGGTACATCTACTCACATAATGCTCCCATGAAAAATCTCATAGTCTACTTTTGCTATGGTACGTACTAGATTTTGGGGGCAACTATCCTTGACATGCCCTCTACCTCATTATATGTACACCAATTCCACTACGATTCTCATGAGATAAGTTCAAAGATAAATTTTCTAGCTGCTTAGCCATATCAGTGATTTGAGCTCCTAGAAATGGGCTAGCACCGGCCAATGCTCCCAATAGCTTCAGCGTGTAGGGAAGCTTCCAACACCTCATGTGGGTCCAAAATTCTTATGAGATAAATCTCTTCTAAAAGGTGTTATCAACCCTATAAAAACCATTAAGAATGTTGTGAAGGGGGAATGTCATATGAAAAATTTGACATGAGAGTATTAAACCATGTGTCATACTATCGCACACTCTCCACCATTCCCTGTTAAATTTCCTTAAGGGTGTTGATGCTCTTCTGTTCAAACTCAGGGATGTGGAATTCTGCTAGGAAAACATTTTTCAATGCGGTGTAATCTACCACCGTATGATGGGGATCATACTTCTTATACCAGCTATACACTTGCCCTTGCAATGTCATTACAAATTGACTGGCCTTCTTTTTCGAGGTTATGATTCCCTTTACGCGGCATAAAAATCACACTTGTGAATATGCTTCACAACATCCTTAATACCCCGTAATTTGGAAAATATAAAGACATCTCAAAGAAGACTTGAAGAGGGTCTGGAGCCCTTGTCCTCTTGATCCAGTTCCTTGACTTCCTCTAATGTTTCCTCCTCTACCGAATCCACTAGATCCTCTAGGTCTTGTGCCTCCAGATCCACCGGTTCAACCTCTCGATCCACCAATAGCCAATAATGGGCTTGAAGAGGTTGCATCTAGGGTCCTCAACGTCCCACTAAATTTCTTACCAACCATCTATGACATTATGCCTCTACGGATGTGTGTCTCGCGCCACTCTCGACGTGTTATCCAAGCCTTGTATATTTTCTCCTTGTCAAAAACTCCTCGAATAGTGGAATAGTATGTGTAGCCATAGAAGTGGGAAATGAAAAATTATATCTCCTGGGAACATACCTATCACTTCCACTCGATACTAATTGGGTAAAGCGATACTCCTTCCTTGATCTAGAAAACCAAGCGCTAAGGTTTGGTCACTAGGTGGGTTCAAATGCACCCCAATGAATCTTCTATCTTTGTGTGACAAACTCTCATCGAAGCCAAAAGGGTCTCTCTTACGCACTTGATAAGATGGGGTAACACAGACTACTCAGTTCCACATCCTCGTGTGAACTCGGAATCATTCCCGCAATGTCTACCTCCATATATCTATCACACTTACAACCTCACATTGTCTAGAAATCTCCCTTTCACGTGCTTCACTATACTTGAGTCATCTTTCCTCTCTTTATTTCTCCATCACAATGTCTTCCATATTCCTCCACCTTAGCTTCCTCGCTTAGCACTCACGAAGGTTTTAGTGGCCATCAAAAATACCTCTAAACCCATGGTCATGATCAATATCTTCATTTCTAAAGGGATATCATGTAGAAATGATCCTCTCGTGCTCCGTAAAAACTCAAACTCAACAACTTCCAGACAAGAATATGTAGAAATAGCGTACTCCAGTGTAGCTATCCAATACTCCTTTTCACCAATGATCCATAACACAATTCCACATCAAATTTGCATCTTGTAACCTCCGGTATTCTTCTTGGATCCACACACATAGTCTATAATATCATCTTTATCTAAATGCATATGCCGAGAGCCATTCATACAGCTCTACTAGGAAGCAACAGAAAAATGTTTCATACAAATCATGGTAGTAGTTCTCTTCTACCCATCTACATGCATCAAACTTAGGTCCAGTGCTAAATCTCTGAGAAAATTCATCCTTCGCGCTTTTAAACCATGATTCAACACTTTCCAAGGTTAAACACTCTGTCATCACTCATTTCACAGATCATGATGTATGCCATTTCCGACTATAACTTTGAAAAGAGGTCCCGACAATAAAACTAAGATGTAGTCATTTTTACACCCATCAAATAATAAGGGAATCCCATGCACGTCAGCCTATCACCTAGTGGGCGGGCGCTCACCCAAGGCATGCATGGGTTCGAGTCTCTCTTTTATGTGATTTGAGTGGGAAAACATCATATATGATCCAAAATTTAAAGAAAGTGAGTGGGAATGAGACATGTAAACATCATAGAGCTCAAAATGGCTCTAGACCATTACAATCATTACAGACAGAGATACTTTAATAGACTTAAATAACTAAATCAAAATAGAAAGGAAAATGCATAGGGATTCATATTCATCTTATAAACATACATGAAAAATAACTATGAAGAATCGTGTATGAATCGAAACAAGAAGGATCATATTCAGATAACTTGGTAACCTCATTACATTCATTAGACTCACTACAAAACACCACATTATGGCAGACCAAAGTCATGCATCATAACTAGATCCATATCCTTTAGCTCTCAAAAATAAATTTTATAACCCCAAGCCCTTGATACATCCTTATCCTATATTTCATCTACCCAACCCAATATGAATCCTCATGGATTTCCTCTGAGCTCCACTCTCTATTTATCTCCTATTTCTTTTGTGGGTGCTTGTATTTATAGGCCCCTTGAATCGCCAACTTACCTTTTTGAGGATTTAGATCCATTTCAAGTGTCTAAATGTGGTCCTCCATGGGAAAATGCTCCTCCAGGCTTGAGCTCTCCACTCTTTACCATGATGGCCTTCTAAAATCCTCCATCACAGGGCATATTCCTTCCTATCCCATCCTGTCGCCGGTGGCACCTTATCGACTCTACATGTGTAGTCAGGTCACACTTTTCTCATTTCCTACGTCCGATACGCTGGATACGGCTAAGTCCCAAGACCTTGGTCTACCATCATGTAACACGGTCCTTTTAAAACCCTCCTAGAAGCCTACCTTACACACCTTCTTCTTGTGTGCCCATCCTTCAACCTAGGCCTTCTGCGCCCATGTCCCTTTTGTACTTAACCAATATTTTAGGGTCCTAACACATCATACTCCCAAACACTCTCGGTAGTTCCCTACTTGATATCATTGAGTGTGCCTATACTTTTCTACTTGAACTTGGGTATATAAAATTCCTTAATGAAAGCATCTTGTAACAATGTATAATCTACATAATTCTAATTAGGCTCAAAATTTTTGTACCAATTTTGTGTGCATCCCTAGAATGTAGTTACAAAATGAATGGCCTTGTGCTCCAAACTTATTATTCTTTTCATGTGACATTGTATCTCAAACATATGCACATACTCAACAACATCTTCTATCCCCTAGACTCACGGGAGATGAAGTGACACCTCTGTGTAAATATTTATGGGCTGGTGAGGACCATGCCCACCGAGATCCGAACCTCATGTGTTACCTCCAATTCTAGATCCACCGGATCTCAAGTTACCTATTCTACCGATCCTCCACCTATAGTAAGAATTGTACCAGAGGATGCACTTCCTTGTGTCCAAAAATTGGTGCTAAATTACACTCCTACATTCTATGAAGTTGTGTTGCTCCACGATGTGAGTCCAAAGTTACGCATGCCTATGTTTTATGCCGATGATGCATTTGAAATGGTTCCTTCAACAAGTCTTCCAAATAATAGGGAAGATGTCTACCCAACCATAAATTCACTTGCTATATGATTCGATCCTGAAATTTTTGATAAGTCAAATCTACCTCTTGCTACTCTACTGCCCAAACTAGTGTATTGGTTACTAGTACTTTAAACTATAAATCAAGTGCAAGGGCCAAGTTTTTAGGTAGATTCGGATGCACATCCATGGCCCAAGTTGTCTCTACTAACATGCTCTCATAAGAGGCCGATGAGGGTTCCTATCATGCTTACCCAAATGGGGAAGTTCTAGATGTTTTGGTTCTATGTCCTCTACGTGAGCTCTAAATCCTTGATGAGCCATCTCTCTCCTCAATGCCATACATTATGTAATATCACGTTGCTTCCTTAAATCCATCTCATATGCCTCATTGTACTTAAGCCACCTTTCTTCACTTTTCCTCTCTCGCCGCTAAGTCTGTCATCCTTAACCAAACATGCTCATGCCCCTGTGTGTGGTGGGGTTTAGCTATCCATTAGCTTCTCTTCCAAATTTAGGGTTACCAACAATATTTTGACCACCAGTGGAATGCCTTGCAGAGAGGTTCCCCTAGGATAACATAAAAATTGTTAGGTAAGAATAAGTGAAAATTGAGTACTAAAAAATATAGCTATTAAGAACACCATAGGACCAATTTTCCACAATGTGTATCCAAATAAAATAAGCATAGTAGAGGGCCATAAATTCTTCTTACATCCGAGAAAATTGTGTGAAACCTCCAATTCTTTTTAGAAACGTAAGTATCCAATCACTTGTATAACTCTATTGGGAAGATAATAAAGAAGCTCTTATATAAGTAGTCATATAGACTATCTTCCACCCATATGTGTGTGTCAAACCTAGATCTAGTACTAAATCTCCGAGAATACTCTTCTTACAGATCTATTATCCACTCCTAAACATCTCGCTTAGGTCAACCGGTATGTCTTAATCATGCAACATCCTAAAAAAGCTAAAAATGAGGTCTGGTAATCGAACTAATGATGCATCCTAGAATTTATAGTAAATGACCCATGCACGCTGGAACATCACTCAGTTAGATCTGAGCGCTCACCCAAAGCACACAAAAGCACCATGTCCCTCTTTAGAGTTGCTTGTACAGAATGTTAGCATGTTGGTGCATATAGCTATCCACATTTATTATCAATAGTAAACAACACACATTGCATAAACATGATCTAGTTCTTAAAATAGATATATAGTGAACTAAAAAATCACTATAACAAGATTTACCATGAAAGAACTAGATTCAGTCATGTCCAATACCATTATCCAGCCAATATTATCCACTATATGGAATATTTTTAAACACAAAACCTTCTTATATTACATAAGTATCTTCACAAGTCATGCGCACGAAAAAACCAGCAATATAACTCTACCATAGTTTTTTACACTCACTAACTCATGCAAATCAATACATATATATAGGGGTGGGGAATTTCCCTTCACTACCCATGCATTTATCAAAATAGGTTACATGATAATAATAGACATGTACCTTTATAATAAGATGCACACATGCAAGTGCTCTAGCAATAGACTTCCTATAGTTAACTCTGAGTAAAAATCCTATTATTAGCTCAAACTATGCACGATGCTTAGTGGTCATTTGTCCAAAAATACCATTATGTGGAACAAAACTTTTCATGTCTTTGTGTGCTCTACGCACTATCTCCCAAAGTAGCCCTTATCCACAAAACAACTAAGTCCTAAATTCAAATTATTCGGTGTGTGCTCATTATGTATTATTCCGCGCCCTCAAATGCACCTTTCTCTAGCGTGCACATCCTTAGAGAAATATATTATCTTATCACTATAATCTTATGATAAGGAAGGAGACTTAGTTTTGTAGTCACTAAATCATGCAATTTGGGTATTATTTAGTCCTAGTCTCATACTACCATTCATATGGTTTTTGAGTGAAGAAAATATTAATTAACCCATGTTCTTTGGCCTTTTTAATTTTCTTTCTATCGTCACTTGACCCTCTACATGTACTTTCCAAGTCTATTTTATCACCCCTGCATTATTACTATTCCTGAATGGGGTGCCCTGTGCACTCATGTTCCCCTCTGGGTGCTCGATCCTCTTTTTACTTTGTTTTCATATTTTGGGCACTTTCTATCTATTTGAGATTTCTATATTTTTATTGGTTAGCCTTTTCGAGGTTAACTATGAAATTATAACAAGATAACCATATAAATATAATGTTATGTGACAATAATGAGGACCAAGCACTAAGCATCTACTATCACCATCTAGAGTTACATCCATCAAAGGCATCTAAATCTACACTTGCATCCATCTAGATCCATCATAAGGCACACACGGATGGTTCATCTCGCATCAAAATTCATATGAGAGGAGTCTATTATTTCCATGCACACATTTAATACATCCTACATATACTTATTTTCTCCTTCATCCTTCATCCTTCATAAAGTGCAAATGACACAAGAGAAACCTAGGGAACAAATGCACAAACACACACACACACACACCTAGAACTACATTGGGTATAAGATGTAGTGTAGCACTTTGTTAGTAAGTCCACCATTGTGTTGCTGAGGACAATCTAACCCCTTCATATGCATCTTTATTTTTAGGGTTTTGATCCTTTTTATAGGGTTTTACAAGTGATTCTTCAATCTCTTATTCATAGCAACATCGACACGGTTCAATGACATTAGTACAACAGGAAGAAAATACAGGAGAACATCCAAAGAACTTCAAAGGAGGATTTTTAGCCATTTCTGTAGACGAAGGCATCCAAATCTTAGATCATGGCACCACAGTTATCCCTATCCCATTACAGGTGCTCCAATCTAGTCAAATAGCTCAGATATGTGCTTTCTCAGGCTTTTGTATGGTCATTTTCTCCTCCTGTTCACCTAGTCTACACTGCGACACAGTCCCATGACATCGACAAATCATCTAAATATTTTCTTAACTCTTCTCGCATATTAGGGTTTCATATTTTCTAGCTTAGTTTTCTTGGGTGTATTTTAGTATTTTATTCCTTCATTATTCACTTATTTTATTGCTCCTATAACATCAAATTAGGCTATCATTTTTCATTGTAGTTTAATCATTTTGATGAACTTGTACTCAATATTCATGCCTAGGATCCTCATTTTTCCTCCATCATGGACCACAAAATTCCTCAAATTTCTTTTTTTGACTTCCTTAAGATGCATCCTAATTACCAATATGTTCTTAAAAAATCCCTAAACACAATATATCTCCCTAGAGATACACCTCCACATCAAGTGAGTGTTATTTTTATCGTTTATTTGATGACCCTAGTATTCATGATACTCCATATAATCAACCCATGTTGGAGTAAATTCAAGATTTGAGTTATTTATTTTGAGAAAAATTAAGGCTATGGAATCCATGATTACATATCTCAAATCTGAAATCCAACATCATAAGGATGCTTTTCAGGCTCATGTTTATTCTCCCACTCCATCTAATCCTCATGATATGTCCACTACATGTTCTCATATCGATGAACCTCAAGTCACTCCATTACCATAACCTATCATATTTGATAACTGTACTAAGCAACATGACCTTATTACTGAGCCCCTTAGTCATCAATTGATCAATTTATTGCCTACTCATTACTATCCTCCTTATCAGCTAGAAAAGTATCAAGGGCATCCATATTACAATTATCATTAGATCAATAGACGTAATGACAATGATTTTTATGCATTATAATGATGAATCAAACATCTTGAGCATCAAGGATTTATCTCATTCACTATATAACATTCTATTACATGCCCACCTATGAATATTGTACCAAAATGGGCACCTAAGTTTGTTCCACCTACATCTAATGAGCATCATGCTACCACTTCTCATGTTCCTTCTTTGGTCAGTCAAGTGCCTTCTATTCAACTCACTCAAATTACACAATCACCTCCCAAGGGTTTTCTTTCATCGCATCCTTTTCCTTAATAATATATAGTTCTATCAAGTCAAGCTAAGAAACCTACTCTTAAGGATGATCTCACTCTTCTATTAAAGGTATTTGTGAAATCACCAGGTCATGCCCAAAAACCACCTTCTATAGTTAAACTTGTAATTACGTTGTCTACATAGAAAAAACATATGTCGATGACTGGGACCTAGATGAAGATTATGATGATGATGAACCATTTTATGGTCGCATACCTTTACCAACTTAGTGTCCCATCACTTTTGTCAAAGTAACTACTCCTACTGATAGAAAAGACACAGTTCACATTGTGAAACCATTGCATGCTCCTATTGTTGCTTTGGCATACCATTTTTGGACACAACACAAATAACGCTCTCCCATAATGGCATTATACCTCTCGTGTTGCTGCATAAATCTCCATCATTGAAACACATATGGGAGGCATTACACTTATCTATTCCATCCCCCTCCTACTCATATGTTTTCAATCCTAGTATAGACATGTTCATTGTGGTGCCCACATCCCTTTGACACCTCTTGATACTAATCTTGATACTATTGATTTCATTATGGACATTATTATAGTTTTGATTTAGTATGATGTTAGATATTTGATCATGGATTATTATTGATCTTGATTTGGTTATGATGCATGATGATTATTAGAGACACTCATATGTGGATGATGATATACTATTTGACATGGATATATTTTGAATGTTGTTTGGGCATGTGATTTTTGGATATTGTGAGTAGACCTAGAAAATGGACATTATATGATGATGATGATATAGTTGTTAATATAAATTGTAAGTGATATTGTTGATTTCCTTGATGTTGTTGTGATTCATATGTATATATGATTTTTGATTATATTTATATCATGTTGGATGTTCTGATATGGCCATGAGGCCGAAGGAGGTATTTGTGTTTTGTAGGTTAAAACATCACAACAAACATCAGGGATTGGAGACCAACCACTTTGGAATTCTAGATGAATTCAACAAGGTCACCATGGAAACTTGTTTTATTGTGTTTGTGTTTGATTGTTGTTAGGGATTCCCATGGGGGGATCACCTTTAAATGTGACCATGGGTTTTGTGTATTTATTCATGTGGTTCCTTGTTTTATTGTATGTGTTTTATTAGTGATGTGTCCCTTTCTTTTAATTAATTAAATTGTGGGAAATTAATGTGAGTAATATTATTGTTAAAATAAATAAATAAATCAAATTGGGATATGAGAAAGTAATTATAGAATTTTTGGCTTTTGTATTAAATATGTAAGAGATGTGTAAGTATGTGTAATTCAATTTTTGGAGTATGAAACACTCCACCTTCTTGGAAACTCGAATTTGTCCTTGGAGGCTATTTTCAAAGGCTTGTGGGACAAGTAAAACTTGTCCCATACCTCTTAATTTTATTTACCAACCATACCTATGGTTGGAAGGTTGTTTTTAGACCTTTTTAATGCATTTTTATTAATCATGTTGCATGTTTTAATTGCACTCTTCTTACATTTTATTTAATTCAGTCCTTTGGGGTGTGGGCTTTTGGAGTGTGCAAGTAAATGTTATATTTTCACCCACCTCTTTATTGTGCTTGGGAGAATGAAATTTGACTTTTGTGTTGGAGTTGAGGATGTGTGATGTGGCATCCTACATGGATCCACATCATCCTCTTCTCTTCCCTCTTCTATAAAATTCAAACTCTTTGCTTTGTTTTGGGTTGTTGAAACATTTTGCATGCTTCCTTGGGGGCGAATTTTCTTGTGATTAGAGCTCTTGATTTTGGAGGAGATTGGAGAACTTTGCATGCTTGTTGGTTACTAATTTTGGGACTGTGTTTTTGACATTGAAAGCTTGTTGTGTTGGAACAAAATCTACCATGGAGAGGTAGGAGCTTAGCTCTTCATTTATACTTTTATGTATTTTGTGTTTGCATGAATGGTGTATGTTTTGTGTGTTTATTGATTGTTGGTAGAATTCCATAGGAATGGTGTAGGAGAAGGCTATGGGGAATCCATGTGATTGGAGCTCTTGATTTTGGAAGTAGATAGGAGAACTTTACATGCTTATTGGTTACTTTTTGGGATTTGTGTTTTTGACATTGAAAGCTTGCTATATTGGAACAAAAGCTACCATGGAGATGTAGGAGCTTATCTCTTCATTTACACTTTTATTTCTTCTTGTGTTTATGTTAATGGTGTATGTTTTTTGTGTTTATTGGTTATGGCTAGACTACCATAGGAATGGTGTAGGAGAAGGCTATGAGGAATCCATGTGGGGGGAATAAGGGAAAGACATTAGAATTCTTGTGGGGAATTTGGGTTTGGGATCCACCATGGAAAAGAAATAGCTTTCATTTCTTACTTTGTGGGGGGTATAAGGAAATTTTTGGGGGAATAAGGAGGGATTTTGGGGGCATAAGGAAATGTATGGTGAATTTTATTGGAGGTTTGTTACAGGTGGATACCCAATTCCCATTGGGAGGCATAAGAAACTTCACCCATATTTCTTGATCCTTTGGCTTGCATGATGAAGCTTGAGTTCTATTTTAATGTTTTCAATAAAGTTTGAAACTACTATTTTTTTTTTATCTGTGTTTTACTTTGAAATGTGTATGTTGAAAGAATGTTGTGTGTATGTTTTTTTGAAGCCTGTTGTTGCCATGGGTTGAATCACACCTTTTATTGTATTGTGGTTGGGGCTCGGTGGCTAATGATGAAGGATGACTTCTCCTTTCATTGGATGTCTTGGTTTGGTGGAGATCGTTGCCTTTCCCCCACTTTTGTTGTGATCAAGCTGGAAGAAAAGGGAACCTTGCATGTTGCTTTTCATGAGTAAAGGATAGATAGTTTGACAATCCCTTGTGAAATAAATCTTCAGTAACCTTTCCCACTTTGAAGTGGATGAAATTGTAATGTATTTTTGAAGAAAAATGTTTGTAACTTGTTATGAAAGTTGTATATTCAAATTGTGAAAGATATTTATACTCTATTCGTACATTTGAAAGAAAGAAATTGAAATCTGCTAATTACATTAAAGAAAATTGGAAGATGTAAAGTTGTATTTGAAATCAATAAAGGATTGCAATACATTTATTCATTTGCATTGTTGTATTGAAATTTTATTTTTAAATGTAATGAAATTTCTGTTTGAAAGAAAGGAATACGTATGAAGGAATGTATTACTTGTCTTTTTGAAAATAGGTTAAAATTGGGAATTAGACATTGAATTTTGGGTTTAGAATGGTTTTTTTAAATTACTTAAATGTATTAGAATAGAATAGAAATGAAATTTCCATATATGGAAGATGAAATTGTTAAACAGATCCTCTAGAAATTGATCTCCGTTGTAAATTTAAAACTGCAAATAATTTATTTAAAATGCATAGTTCGGACCTACAAATAATAATCAACATGGAAACATTAAAATTTAGCATGATATGATATAAATGAACTTGATTTGACAAAAAAATTAGGGAAATAATTTAAAACATTGCAAAATTGGGTGCAACTTTTTCACAGTCACTAAAAATTGTATATTTTAGTAAACATGGAAATTGAATAAAACTTAGAAAAATGAACTAACTCTCACCTTGGTCTATGTAGGAGGCACTGGATGAGATGAGGGGGCTCCTCACATAGACTCGGACTTACCACCACAAGATTTGCATGTAGCAGCCATCCTACCCCAGATTTTGTAGACCCTTCGGGATGTTAATGCCACTCATACAGAGGATCGGTAGGAGGACATGCAACAGGACATAGTAGGGAGCCATGTTGATGCTCAAGAATCTCCTAGACCCAAAGTAAGGAGCATGGAGGAGAGAACTCCCATGTAGAGTCAGCTAGGGTAGAGTCACCACAAAGGGGATAAGGAGATCAAGTTTCAGAGAATAGAGAGAGGTCTCAAGCCCTAGGCTTAGGGATGAGTGTACAGAGAGGCCTAGAGGCCATCAGACCATAGCTACAAATCACATCAGGGAGATCCTGAAGCTTTGAACCTCACATTATTCTAGTGAAATAGGTGGATTCCAGGAAGAGGCCTGGCTAGTGAGCTTAAGTGGTTGCTTTAAGATTTTTCTTGTTCTAGCAACACGAAAGCTCATGTTGCGATCCATCTACTAAGGGATGGATCAAGAGTATGGTGGAGGAAAGAGGAGCGAAGCTCCATGTAGATTCTGAAACACTAACCTAGGGGATTTTTGAGGAGAGATTCAGGAGGAAATATTTGTCATGGAGGTTCATACAGTAGTAGATAGATGAGTTTCATGACCTCTTACAAGCATCTCTTTCAGTAGCAGTATGAGAGTAGATTTTTAGATCTACTCTAGTATGTTGAGTACATGCAGGATGAGTAGGTGTGGATTCATAGGTTCATCCAGGGGCCTAAATCTAGACATTGGAGGTGTAGTGCAGATCCATTGTCCACAGACATTAGCTAAGGCTGTTGAGAAGGCCTATATAGTAGAGGAGACTCGGGGAAGACCCAGTAGGCTAGAGACCAAGTCCGGAGCCACATACAATAGATGCAGGATAGTATATCGAGGGTGTCAGTACCTCTTCCTTGTGGTGGCTAGGTTTCAACATAGTCATCCTTTAGGCCACTACAACAATAGTAACAATAGTAGTCCTGCCCACCTTCTATACCTCCACAGAGAGCTGATGCATAGAGAGGTCAGAGTATGGGGCCTCCTCCTAGGGGTCCCATCAGGAAATAGGGTGGACCTACAACTCATTCAACTCAAGCTTTCAAAGAGAGAACTCGGCAGATCGCATCGGATCATCATCATCCATGCCACAAACTTCCGGTCACCTACGGGAGGTGCTACTCATGGGGAGGATTGGGAGGATGTTTTGGTTGTGGTGTTATTGGAAATTTTTAGAGATACTACCCACATAACCCTAATAACAAGGGTAAGACACATATCTCGAGTATTTGTTGGTGACATAGGATGTAGCCACAGGATTTATATAGTGGTTGAGAACCACCGGGTAGATCATCGATTACATTCATTGAGACTATAGGTAGCATTGGTGGTATTCCTACCTATGTATTGTTTGATTCTTATTCTTGATTCTTTCATTGCACCATCTTTAGTAGAGCAATGTAGACTAGTGTGATTAGGTAAGGTCATAGTTAGGATATTGAGATGGATTTTGGACCTTTCAACACTACCTCGAGATCTTTGTATCCTTCCTTTGGGATCATATGGAGTCATTTTGGGTATGGATTGGTTATCTCGCACATAGGGCTAGGATGGATTATTACCACAAGACTATATCTTGTGTATATTATCACGGGAGTTGAGTCGATGATTTCGGGGTAAGGAGACCCATTTATATTAGCATCATCTTTATGATGTAGCTTAAGCGAGTGTGTGTGATGGAGTTGTTAGATGTATGTTGTTACGATTAGTGACATGATTAGAAGATGGGTCTAGTGGACCATCGCTAGATGATCATCCCATTTTGAGAGATTTTGCTGAAGTATTTCTAGGATAGATATCGGGATTACCACCACCATGTGATATTGATTTTCATATAGATCTAGTTCTTGGAGCAGAGCTTATCTCATGAGCACCTTATTGGATGACCACCCCGAGCTCGTGAGCTCAAGTTATAACTTGAGGTCCTTTTGGACAAAGGTCTTATACATCCTAGTGTACCCCTTGGGGTGCACCGGTGATCTTCATGAAGAAGAAGGATGGATCCTTGCGGTTGTGTATTGATTACTACCATTTGAACAAGGTAATGATTGAGAATCATTATCCCCTTCCACATATTTATGATTTGTTTGATCGAGATGAAGGGAGCCATGGTTTTATTTAAGATTGATCTTAATTCAAGGCTATCATCGAGTTGAGGATTTTGGAGGTGGATATTTATAAGATGCCTTTTGTATGAGATATGGGAACTATGAGTTCACAAAGTGGTGTCTCTCGGTTTGACTAATGCCCCCCATGAGTGTTTATGAGTGTGATGAATGGGCTATTTAGGACCTTCTTAGATCACTTCATGCTCATATTCCTAGATGACATTTTAATTTAATCATGTACGTGTGAGGAACACGAGAGGAACCTTCACCGGGTTCTTTAGTGTCTTTGGGAGTAGCAGACTTTACAGAACTTTGAGAAGTGTGCATTCTTTCAAATAGAGGTGTAGTACTTGGGTCACATCATTTTTGGGGAAGGTATCACTATTGATCCTTCTAATATTAGATCCATTCGGATTGGCCAACACCCACTATGGTGACGAGGTGCACAACTTCATGGGATTAGCGGGACTTATCTCAGATTGTGCACCCCATCACTTCCCTTCAGAGGAAAGAGAATAAATTTGTTTGGTTAGACAGATGTGAGAAAGCCTTCAAGACACTGAAGGAGTGTCTCACTAGAACACCTATTCTTGTAGTGCCGGATCCAAAGGGTGAGTTTTTCGTTTGCACAGATGCTTCCTTAGTATGGCTTGGAGGTGTGTTGATGTAGGAGGGTAGAGTAGTGGATTTTGAGTCTCGCAAACTCAAGGATTACAAGATTAATTATCTAACTCATGATCTTGAGCTTGCAGAAGTTGTGCACACTTTGGTTTGATGGAGGCATTTTTTTCTTGGCAGGAGATTCACACTCAAGACAGATCACTTGAGTCTTCACCACCTCTTCACATAGCCCAATATCAATGCTTGTCAACGACATTGGATGGAGTTGCTTTATGAGTATGATATGGAGATTGAGCATGTAAAGGGGAAGGAGAATTTGGTAGGAGATGCTCTCAGCAAATGGAGACATGTGGTTATGGCCACCTCATTGAGCATAGATTTGTGGAGTAGAAATCTTCAGTAGCTTCCTCTTTACAACTTTTACATCACAGTTCGAGTAGAGATCGAGTCTCAAAGACCCCTTGAAGGGAAGTTTGATGGTTTTTCCTTAGAGGAAGATGGTCTTCTCAAGCATAGAGGCTGGATTTATGTTCCCAGAGAGGGAGGCTTGAGGTAGGACATCTTCGCAGAGGCACATCTTGCACCCTATTCAGCCCATCCAAGGGTGAATAAGATGCATGTAACCTTGAGATAGTTGTATCATTGGAGAGGAATTCATCAAGATGTGGCTCAATTAATGTCAAGATGTTTAGAGTGCCAGAGAGTTAAGGCTGAGCATCAGTATCTAGTTGGCCTTCTTTTTCCTCATGCTATACCGAATGGAAGTGGGACACCATTTCCATGGATTTCATTGTTGGGATACCGATGTCAAGATATTAACATGATGCCATCATGGTCACGGTTGATAAATTGACAAAAGTGGCACACTTTTCTCTCAGTGAAGACCACTTATACAGCTAGAGCAGTGGCATGGGTATATTTGGATGAGATTGTTAGGTTGCATGGGATTCGTGGAAGATCATTTGTGACCGCAATCCTTTGTATACTTCCCATTTTTGGACTACCATGTAGTATGTCCTCGGGATGAGAATCAACTTTAGCACAACATATCACTTTGAGACAAATGGACAACCGAGAGGGTAAACCATATTTTAGAGGACATGCTCGGGATGTATGTGATGGATTACGCAGTCTAAATGGGAAGAGTACCTGTAATTGGAGTTTTCCTACAATAATTGTTTCTAGAGTTCCATAATCATGGCTCCTTCGAGGATTTGTATGGTAGATAGTTCAGACACCTCTTAGCTGGGACAGGTTAGAGGAAAAAGTATCTCTTGGACCAGCTCTTCTATAGGACATGGAGCAACATGTGGTGTTAATCAAAAAGAGATTATAGGAGGCACAAGATAGGAAGAAGAAGTATGTAGATCAACATAGGATCGACCATAGTTTTGATGTGGGCATGAAGGTGTTCCTTCGTGTTAGGCCACATAAGATCCCTATCTATTATGGAAAAGTATCTAAGTTAGCTCCTAGATTCATGGGTCCTTTTCAGATCTTGGAGTGTATTGGCCCTTTGGCCTACCATCTAGCATTGCCACCTAGCTTGTCTCATGTACATGATGTGTTTCATGTTTTAATTCTTAGGAGATATATTGCAAATCCTTCTCATGTGCTAGATTGGACATCATTGCAGGTATAGGATCAGGGGCAAGTGATGGTTGAGCCCATTCACATCCTAGATCACAGGATCCTAGGCCTTTAAGGTAGAGAGGTTGATCAGGTTTGGGTATAGTGGGAAAGATATGATGAGATTGTAGTCACATGGGAGGATGCTACCTTATTATGAGTTCAATTTCCACATTTATTCCAGTGATTTTCAAAAGGAAGTCGAGTCTAAGGGGAGGGGGAAGTAGTGCCCACTTCCCTTTGACACCTTTTGATACTTGATCTTGATACCATTGATTTCATTATGGACATTATTTTAGTTTTGATTTAGTATGATGTTAGATATTTGATCATGGATTATTTTTGATCTTGATGTAGACACTAAAATTAGGTCACACTCCCCTTTGGTCCCTCGACATATAAGCACCCTTTATTACATTTACCTAGCCATGACCCCCCTTCACCCCACTAATATTAATTTAATTAATTTAATGCATTATCCTCACTATATTTATTATTTGAATATTTTATTTAAATAATATCCACACATATAGTTCACTTAGACACCTCACCAAGCCAACTCAACCTAAGACCTATTCTTAGCAAGTTGCCATAACTAACTAAGACTTACCCAAACCCTAAAAATCAATGCCTACATTCCCTCTAACCACATTCCCACATGCTCAGAGGAAGATTCTAGTCTAATCCATGGGATACCGACATGTGATCTAAGGAAATCAAGAGGATCTCCCTAGTTTAGTAAACATAGGAAATCGCCGCTGACCGATGCCGATTACCCTAACCATCGCTGGTTAAAACAAACCACCATTGGTTAACCTTTTAACCCCTAAAATACCTTATTCTCAAGGTTGGAAAACATTGGGAGAAAAGTTGACTAGAAAAAACACATCTCAGAGAGATAATGCATATTCGGAGGAAAATTCCGGTGAAAACCTACGTGCAAGGAAGGAGATTGAGCATATTCCCCTACACAGCCATCCTAGCCATGATATAATCTATCCAAGCAAAGAGGAGTGTGCATGCAGCCCATGAAGAATATTTTCTTCAGTTGGTGATCACTTGTAACTTTCAAACCCATCATCAGCACCTCTATCCCTCACACACAGGCATTCAGGAATAGAATCCAAGTAAGTATAACATCATACTTTATGAGTTTATTTCATTTCATCATCATTTTATCATTCATTGTTTACCTTGCCCCCTATTGACCCTCTCTGAAATTTTCACCTCCATATTTTTGGTATCCAGATTTAACCTCCTTCACAACTTGAACAACATCGAGAACTTGCACAAGGCACTCAAGGATAGATAGATGACTTGTATGTCATTTGTAGTCGGGGATGCACCTATCTACTTGTTTGTATTCAAGAATTGAGAGAGTGGATAGCACCTTCATAAGGTTTTTGGTCTAACCCTCACTATTTTAGGATGTGCCTATCAACCAAGGAAAGAGAACCTATATTGCAGCCCTTGTATGGTAAAGGAAGTAGAGATATCCTTATGTTTTACATATGATATAGAAGAGGCTTTGTGAAAACATGATCAAGTATCCATTATCCAAAATCAAAGGAGTTGTCACTAATAAATTATGGAAATGTTTTCAAAACAAAGATAGAGCTACTAAAGACATGATAAAACCCTAATCAACTTTTTGCATTTTAGTGAAAGGACTGAATTCTTTTGTGGACACATAATGCAAATGCGGGGGTATTATAGGTAGGATGAGTTAGTTTAAAATGATATTCGATGAGAGATGTTGGGATAAAAGTAATTAGAAGTCATCACCTTCTTTGAGAAACTTTGCAAATGAATTACAACACCTAAACAACATAGAGGTTTCAACAAATTTGAAGTGCTCTTTCAACTGGGATGTGTGCACATATGGATGCCCAAATCTACACTATTCCATACAAACTTTGATAACCTGCCACAAAGGATTGAAAGCAAGATATCAATGAAGCATTTAGAAACCCTTGTTAGATCATGACCTAAGGTACACCCAAAGGTTTACAAACACCCTCAATTTACAAGGAAGGTAAGATGAATTTAAATCTATTTATCCTCACTCAAATGAATGCTCTTTTGAATGAAAGATTGTAGATGCCTTCAAACCCTCTACAAGAAATAGGACCATGTATGACCAATAAAGATCCCAAACATAAGATTGTAACATGAGAATGAAACACAAATTAAAAACATATTGAAATACAAGTGTATGCAAGCTTTGCCAAGAGATAAAACTAGTTAATCCAAGAATTTGATCAGATGTATCAGCAAGGGAATGTTATTTAGACAATCTCAAAGCTTGTTGATGGCTTTACAGCTGAAACCAACTCAACATGATGAACATTTGATGCAAACAAGAATAAAAATGGCTCTCAGGTAGTTTCTCCAAAAGGAAATGGACTTCTTCCAGTTTTCCACATGAAAATTCTTCTCTCCTTCTCCAAAATTCTCAATAGAACCTTCAAAATGCCTCCAAATTACATCATATACCCTCTGCCAACTTGGATCCTTGCATCCCAAGCAAATAATATGCTCAAGGGATCAAATTTGTTACAAGAAACCTTATCCATTTGTGAAAATGACATCAAAATGTAAAAACAGCTCGCAGAATGCCAGGGATGCACAAAAATGTTAAAATATTGCATGGATTCGGATCCTTATCCATCCAGGGGTCATGTTTTGGCATTCGAGACATGCCAACATGCTTTAGCAATCATTTTTTTTCACTCTCGCATGACTTTTAATTTTTACCTTTCACGTGTTTTACATGGGCTAAGAAAAATATTTCATGAAAAAATCATAGGGCACCAAATTAGCTCAAATGGATGATTCCATTGCATTCAGAAGGCTGAAGGGATGTAGAATCATATAAAATTTCATGTGATTTGGTGTAAAAATGACAATTCCAAGTTCTTTGGAGCTCCAATGGTGGCCAAAGACCAAAACGCATAGTTACCGTCGATTAAATCAATTTTAAATCTCTTCCCTCCACGTGTCCGATGGGATTCCACACACATAAGCCAAAATTACCCTTTTTTGAACTCTGATAGGGCTGGACATGTGTCACAAGATGATTGGCTCGGGGCTATGCCTCTAAAATTGCATTTGAAACCTTTTTTGAACTTTGGGAAAATTTTGAAAATTTTCCCCACGAGCCTCCTGGACATGCCACGTGTCCCCCTGTGGGCCCTACAAAAACTATGGGCCAATTTGATGAATTTTTCCACTTTTTTGAGAAAAGGAAAATTTTCTCAAAATTCTCTCTTTGGCCTGAAAAATCATTGCTATTTCTTCTACCATGTGGCAGATTCCCATTGGGTGCGGAGCTGACCCTCTAAATTTGCCTTTAAAACTCCGCGAGTCACTACGACCTTTACGAGCCTCGTGCTCTACCTTTTCCCCTTTGAAAATTCCACATATCACCCCCTGATTGGATGTGGGGGACACCTTCAACCTTTCCGTTCGGGGCCAGGGACAAATTTTTGGTTTTGAGATTTTTACCAAACTTTGTACTTTTTTTCATTTTCTCGGCGCGTTCCACATCTCCACCGAATCTGGGACACGTGTCTTCCTTTCATTAGTGGTGGGACTTCGACCTCAAAATTTTCTTTTACCTTTTGAAGTTAAAAAACTTCAAAATCCTCCAAACCTCTGCCCCTCCATTTCATCCCCTGCATACGTGTCATTCTCTTATTCGATGCGGGCCTCCAGGTCGAAATTTTTTTGTTTGACATTTTGAAGCCAAAAACTTCAAAAAAATTCCAACTATTTGCCTCTCCATTCTGACTCTCTTGGATGTGTGTCGCCTTCCCATTGGGCACGGGCTCGTGGGCAAAAATTTTCCTCTAGCATTTTGAAGCCAAATTTTTCAAATTCTTCTAATTCCGCGCTTTTCCAGTCGACCTCCCTGTGCCATGTGTCATCATACCATTTGCTGTGGGCCTTTGGGAAAAAATTTGATTTTGGGAAATTTTCCAAAATGGAAGAAAATTTCCTAAGTGTGGCCCACCACCCACCGATCCATCAACCAATCAAATCGCGTGCCATGTAGGCACAAACATCGTAGCACTACGGCAACGGATTTTTTTCACTTCGTCAAAGGTTCAAAATGACCGAGTTATAAAAAAATTTCAATCTCCCCCGGCCAATGAGATCTGTCATGTTAGCATAAAGGTTACAATGATAATTTTGAAAGGCGGGTGACACCTGTATACCTGTCAAAAATGTAGAAAATGCATGGGATGCCCCTAAAACCAAATTTTTTCACAAGAGGACAAATTTATTGGTTTTAAATCAAGTGAAGCATGATTTTACATTAATTCCACGGGGAGCAAGATTTTTAACCTCAAATTACTTGGAACCAATCAACCTCGAGTTTTTTACATGTTTTGACAAAGAAAAAATGACAACCCATAGAGAAGAAAAAATTAGGGCATAGAGGGGGAAAACTTGGATTTTTGCTTAAATATAAGGCAAAACAACAACATCAAGGGCCTCTTGAAGGCACTCAATTGGATAAAACAAGTTTTAGGTCACTAGCTCGAGCATATAAATGTTTTCAAGCAAAAATGGAACATGGAGATTAAGGAAAAATGTGTAGACTCAGAAATTGTACGAACATTAGCTCCTACTTGGGGATGGGCACTCCCAATGAGTGCCACAAGACCAAAACGTAGACCAAGTGCTAGAAATCCATTGGGCAAGGATTATAAAAATGTAGAGCAGCCCAAAAAACTAGAAAATTCACCAAAAAGGACTCGAGAGAACTAGACCAACAATGTTTTCCAAGGAAAAAAGGGAAAACCAAAAGCCAACAACAGTAAGAACAAAGAAAATACAAAACAAAAGAAAGGGCTATACAAAATGTACAACTTGTGCATACCTCACATGGGGATTTAATCCAAGAAATGTTTTAAATGTTTACCATTAACAGGAAGCTCCAGCAAATGCCCATCCAAATCCTTAAGAAAAATGTATTTTCTCCAATCTTGATATCAATGGCATAAGGGCCCATCCATAGAGCATCAAACTTGCCATGCTTGCCCTTGTCTTTATGCCTACTATCCCATAGTAAAACTAGGTCTCCAACACTGAAATCTCTAGGGGTGACCTTCTTATCAAACAACTTCTTTAATTTCTCCCTAAATCTGGCATGCCTTTGATGAGAAACTCTCCTTTCTTCATCTAACTCAATGATCTGATTGATTCTTGATTCATATGGGCCATGTTCTTGATCTTCCAACTACTAGGAAAACTGAAAAGTGGATAATTGTAGGTGTAATGGCAGTAGAGTCTGAGCTCCATATACCAATTCAAATGGACTTTTACCAATTGCTCTTTTAGGAGTTATTCTATTAGCCCATACTACAAATTTCAATTACCCTCCCCACTTCTTCTTGTTGATTTCCAAAGTCCTTCTGATGATCTTGAGCAATTTCTTGTTACTTGATTCAACTTGTCCATTACCTTGTGGATTGTAGTTTGAAGAATAATTCATATTTATCCCATATTCATTACACATTGCCATCAACGGATTGGATCTAAAACACATAGCATTATCGGATAAAATCTTAACAAGAACTCTAAATCTGCATATGATATGATTGAAAGAGATCCATTACCAATTGGTGTGTTTCCTTTCTAAATGGAATGGCTTTAACCCATTTTGTGAAATAATTAGTTGCAACAAGGATCCATTTATGACCAGCACTAGAAGGATCTGAGATCTCACCTATGAATTCCATTCCCCATTGTTTGAAAGGAGCTTGGTGATATAGGCTGCAAAGGAAGGGAGCACTGGAAGCTTTCAATCTTCCGAGAAGCGTTGGCAACTATCACATCTTCTAACTAGTGGTTTGCATCTTTAAAAGATTAGGTCACAAATAACCAGCTCTTAAAATTTAATGTGTTGTCACTCCCAGAAAAATGTCCTCCACAAACTCCCCCATGGAAATTGGAAATCAACTTGGGAGCTTCATCTTCAGTTATGCATTTCAAGAGGACACCTTCACGGTTCTTCTAAGCCCGTGCAAGGTCTGTTATGATATATTTTTGAGAAGCCATCTTGAGGGCTCTTTTCTAATTTTTATTCAAGTGACTTGGATAGCATATATGCTTGAGGTAGAAGATCACATCCTTGTACTAATAAGAATTCATCGGTTTGTCAAGTAGACCTACCCTTTCTTTCTATAACTAATTCACTTCTAAATTTTGTAAATTACTCTCACCATGAGCTTGGCAACATCCAAACCTCTTACCAGATTTTTTGTTTAGATATCCATATCATATTCTTGTAATTTGTTGACCCATCTACATCTCTTGCTTGATATCTCCATGTCTCGATAAGATGTCTTTAACCATTGTATGAGGAACATAAGCAACAACCTTTGAACTCAAAATGGAAGGCCTAAAAATATTTGATGCTTTTACTAATGAAAATGCCTATTTTAACATTATTGTATACTTCAACTCAGCCTGCTTATAAATCCTTGATAAAGAAAGCAATAGTCCTCTCAGTTGCATTCTCATCCTTTTGCAACAAAACTAAAGAAACAATAAATTTTGAGGCAAAGGAAAATATTTGGAAAGGCCTCTTATAGTTTGGAGTGCCAAAATAGGTGCATGCTTGAGTGCATCCTTTATTCCTTCAAAATACTGTATGGCATCCTCATCCCACTTAATAACTTGATCCTTTCTTAGCATTATTGTGATTAGGAGAGTTAGCTTAGCAAAATTAGAAACAAACCTTCTAATAAAATTGATTTGGCCAAAAAAAGATTGAATACCTTTCTTGGTCCTTGGAATAGGAACCTTGCTGATTGCTTCCACTCTCTCAGGGTCTATCATAAAACCTTCTTTAGATACAATATGTCCCAGCAACTTGGCATTTATCATGCCAAAATGACACTTATTTGGATTAAGTGAAATTCCATACTCTCTGCATCGATTAACATCTTCTCTAGGTGTTGCAAATGGTCTACTCGTTGCCTTGAAAAAATAGTCACATTATCCTGATAAACTACAATAAACTTATTGATATAACTAACAAAGGAAACATCCATTGCCCTTTGAAAAGTAGCACCAACATCCATCAATCCAAAATGCATCCTTACAAAAACATAAGTCCCCAAGGAGTAGTGAAGGTTGTCTTAAGTCTTTTCGATTCTTTGATAACTACTTGTTTGTATCCAAAGAAACCATCCAAATTTGAAAGCATCTCTAACCCTGTTACAAGTTGCAGCATATTCTCCATGTTTGGCAAGGGGTAGTTGTCCTTCATATATGCTTTGTTTAGATTCCTAAAATCCACACAAATTCTGATATCACCAATCTTTTTCCTAATCGGCACAAGGTTGGCAACCCAAAAAGAGTATCTAGTAGGCTGAATGATGCCACCATCTCTCAATTTCTTCAATTCTTCTTGCATTTTCATGGATAGAAGTGGATTAATGGGCCTTTGTTTTTGTCTGAATGGCTTAGTCTTGGCCTCAAGGGGAATCTCATGCTGAAATAAATCTTCTCTATATGCCTTTAGCTCTGAATAAGACCAAGCAAGACAATCTTGATATTTCTTTAAAAGTTGGGCATAGGACTGTTTTTCTTCTTTGCTGAGATGGCTGCCCAACCAAATCTTCCTTGGTTTTCCCTTGGTTCCCAAGTTGTGCTCTTCCACATCCCTTGAAGAAAATAAGTTTCTATTAATGATACAATCAACATTGTTAAAATTGGATTCAAGTGCAACAAGACCTTTGGGAATGGTGTTTGTCTTCAATTGTATAATATCCTTGTCAAACAAGGTTTCCCTACCTTCATTCATGCATACCATTGGTTCCCAATCAATATTTTGACCAGAAAACTCACCTTGGCATTGTAAGAATCTCAATATTTGTGCATCATCATCAAAAATCTTCCAATGTTTCACATTATCTCAAAACAATGGCCTTGTTAGCACTTCAATGCCATATTCAAAAAAAGGTGAAATGGTGCAATTGTCAAATCTAGAGCCAAGGAAATCCATCTTATCAGTAGCAGCATTAAGAATTCTATCATGGTAAAAAATGTTAAAGGAATCAAACATTTCAATCAAGTCCCAAACAACATGCTTATATTGTTTCATACGCTGATTTTTTGTGGCATACAAATTTCTTACTTGCTTGACAACCATCTCTGAATCTCCTTTAGCAACAATATCCTTCACTCCATATTTCCATGTAATCCTTAATCCCAATAATAATGCCTCATACTCAACAAGGTTGTTAGTGCACCCAAAATTGAGCTTGAAGAAGAAAGGAAACTCTTCCAAACTAGGAGAAACCAGCACTATACCAGCACCATTGCCAAATTTGGAGCAAGCTCCATCAAATAGTAATGTCCATGGATAACCTACCATACCAAGGCATTCTGATTTGTCCATCTTATTCTCTTTTCCATTAGAAAAACCAATGAAGTTATCAACATCTACATCAGCAAACAACACTTCATAAGAAGCATTGTTGGGATCTTCAATCAAGTGCAACATCTTCTTTTCACCATAGAGTTTGACAAGGCTGCCCTCAATGGGAATGGTGGAGAAAGACATGTCCATTTGAACAATACCACCAACACTTACAACCCATTTTCTTGACAAAAGCATACCCCATTTGGCAAGGCAATCAACAATTACAACATCAAGTTTTAAATTCTTACCTGGATAGGCTATAAGTTACACTACTAACCCCTTCACACACCCAAAACTGGCACTTCCCTTGAATCCATGGCTGTACACTTCCCATATGCTACTATCACTTTGATATCCAACTCATTCATGACTTCTAGAGGCATGACATTACATGATGCACCGGAATCAAACATGCAATTGTGAAGCAATCTATCTTTTATGAGAAAATTTGTGAAGAATGGATCAACATTCAATTGGGAGTCAACCAAGGATGTCCCCAAATACACTTCAGGTGCCTCTCCAAGATCTTCCATCGGTGGTGGTGTTTCAAGGCCAACAATGCTTTGAAAAGGATTCTGAACAATATTTATATTTCCACTTGATATACTCTTTTCTTCCTTCAATCCCAAGCATTCAAATGCTCTTTTCTTGTGCTCAGGTATTCTAAGAAACTCAATGATGGGAACACTCACTTTAATTTGGCTTAATACCTGCGCTATATCATATGAAACATTCTTTGGTAAAACAACACTGGAAGAGAAACAAGAAGTTTCATTAGATGGAGAAGTATTCTTGGCGATCTGGCATGATGAAGAGGATTGATATTCTTGCATGGGATAGCAGGGTTCTTGGAAATTGTTTCTTTTCTAGGATTATCTTTGGGAATGCTTGTGAGCAAGGGTGTCTTTGGTTTGGCGTGAGGACCAACTCCTCTAAGAAATTTACTTCTAGTATTATATTCTTTCTCTTGACCAACCACAACATTCATTAACAATTGTCTATCTTCCTCCGAAGGAATACAACCATCATAATTCTTGATCATTAGAGCCCTTAGATATTCAAAGTCACTATTAGGAATTTCAAAATCCTGAACTACATCTATATCCTGAGTTTGAAAAAGGGAAAGAAATGGTACCCTCTTTATGCAATCCCAAAAGGTTACTGTAGTCCTTGCACTCATCACATCTTTTGATGTTGCTGCTTGTTGTGAGCCTGAAGAGCTACCCATCATACAAATTTCATCATCCATTTCACTCCCATTATCATCATAAATATCTTGCCGGTCCATTTCACATGGTAGATGAGGAAGAAAACATCTATCACACTAATCCATATCAGCAATTTCTTGAACAGTAGCAACTCTTGAAGTCAAAGGGTCAGGCACCACTCTATTTTCATGTGCTTGGGGTTGTCTACTTGCAGATGCAACAGACACTTTACCTCTATCATCTTTTCTTTGATCACCCCTAGGATGATTTCCAAATCTATCATGGTTTTGAGTTAATTTCTATCTTGGTGAACTTTTCCCAATTCCTTTCTTAACCCGGGCTAACTTTTAAGAAATTTCCTTAACAGCCCCTACCAAAGTCTTGACAACATCTTCCAAATCAGCACCCTTGCTAGCTTGAGGCTTCTCAGGGTTTATCAGCTTCACACCATCCCTCTTAAGTGGTTTACCAACAGCCTTAATACTATTTTCAATTTGAAGTGCCATGGTGAAAGCTCGTCTAAAGTTTGTAGGATTTTTGTCTCTCAAGTAATAGGCTACCTTTTTATCAAATGCATCTACATATTTGATCAAGCAAGATTCATCACAAGGCCTCAAAATGATAGGAAACCTTCTCAATGTTTTATTAAATCTTGTATTAAAGTCATGAATGGTCTCATTAGGGTTCTTCTTGATGTTCTCAAACTCATATAGAAGGAACCTTGGATCTGTTTTGTCTCCATATTGTAATTTAAATGCATTACTCATCTCATACCATGAATCAATAAAGTTATCAGGAAGGTCTTTGTACCAATCTCTTGCATCTTCCTCAAGTGTGTATGGATAAATAAATTGATATACACATCCTCAAATTCTATCTCAAATTCTTCCATCATGTTAACAAAGAGTTTGAGATGCTGATCTCCGATAATGGCATTGTTACCTTGGAATTTTGGTAACCTATTTCTCACATCTTGTGGGAAAGCATTTGGATAACCATGCATTCCTCCAAAATTTATAGGACCAAAGGTGTTAATGACAAATGGAGGTATAGGCTGAGCCATATTGTTTGGTGGGGTAATCTTGGAGTTGAAACACATTGATGAGGAGTAGTAAGGGTTCGATTGGAATAGATGAATGATCTCTAAAATGACAACCCCCAAAGGTTCTCTCTATTGATAAACTTTAGAAAACTTAGAAACCATAGAGCAGATCTAGGAGAAAGTTTTTAAATACGAAGAAGGTCCCTAACCTAATGGAGGATGAAAATCAATAAGAATATTTCTGAATTAGATCTACTTGAAGAATAATTACAATCTTCAATGACAGGATGCTCTCCTTCAAATTCAACTATGGGGATTTCTTTTCTTCTTTCCAAATCACCAACCACTTTCCACACTCTTCTTCCTTATAGTTATGATATTCTTGACTTGGTGAGCAACTTCTTAGAATAGTCCTTGGTGAAGAGGGATCTCCTTCCCTCCAGCTTGATAGATTTAAACAACAAATTTCAAATGATAGAAATGTGTTAGACAACTGGTATTTCAAGATCCCAACAACATGGAGTCGCCACTAAGGATTTCCACCTTAGTTGTGTAAGAAAGCACTAAAATATTCCTCAAATGTATGCTATGAATGAAAAATTTTCAAGGGTTTACAATTCATATCTTCTTCTTCTTAATTCAACCAAAAACAAGTGCATCCAAATCATATAAACTACTAGTAAATGAGAAGAGCAAGTTGAGCTTGAAATATTTTTACCAAAAACATGCAAATGAAGTATGAAATGATATCTCAAGAATGTAATAGCTCAAATACTTAATCAAAAAATGCTCAAACCTTTGAAATACTTCAAAACCATCAAGAAAATAAAAGACAGGTCCCGGCAACGGTACCACTCGGGTGTTGGTATCCGATTTAATCTCCTTCACAACTTGAACAACATCGAGAACTTGCACAAGGCACTCAAGGATAGATAGATGACTTGTATGTCATTTGTAGCGGGGATGCACCTATCTTGCTTGTTTGCATTCAAGAATTGAGGGATTGGATAGCACCTTCATAAGGGTTTTGATCTAACCCTCACTATTTTAGGTTGTGCCTATCAACCAAGGCAAGAGAACCTATATTGCAGCCCTTGTATGGTAAAGGAAGTAGATATATCCTTATGATTTGCATATGATATAGAAGAGGCTTTGTGAAAACATGATCAAGTATCCATTATCCAAACTCAAAGGAGTTTTCACTACTAAATGATGGAAATGTTTTCAAAACAAAGCTAGAGTTGCTAAAGACATGATAAAACCCTGATCAACTTTGTGCATTTTAGTGAAAGGATTGAATTCTTTTGTGGACACATAATGCAAATGTAGGGGTATTGTAGGTAGGATGAGTTAGTTTAAAATGATATTCTGATGAGAGATGTTGGGATAAGAGTAGTTAGAAGTCATCACCTTCTTTGGGAAACTTTGCAAATGAATTACAACACCTAAACAACAGAGATGTTTCAATGAATTTGAAGTTCTCTTTCAACTAGGATGTGTGCACATATGGATGCCCAAATATACACTATTCCATAAAAACTTTGATAACCTTCCATAAAGGCTTGAAAGCAAGATATCAATGAAGCATTTAGAAACACTTATTAGATCATGACCTAAGGTACACCCAAATGTTTACAAACACCCTCAATTTACTAGGAAGGTAAGATGAATTTAAATGTTTATCCTCACTCAAATGAATGATCTTCTAAATGGAAGATTGTAGATGCCTTCAAACCCTCTATAAGAAATAGGACCATGTATGACCAATAAAGATCCCAAAAACAAGATTGCAACATGAGCATGAAACACAGATTGAAAAATACTGAAATACAAGTGTATGCAAGCTTTGCCAAGAAATAAAACCAGTTAATCCAAGAATTTGATCAGATGTATTAGCAAGGGAATGTTATTTAGACAATCTTAAAGCTTGTTGATGGCTTTACAGCTGAAACTAACTCAACATGATGAACATTTGATGCAAACAGGAATAAAAAATGGATCTTAGGTAGTTTCTCCAAAAGGAAATGGACTTCTTCCAATTTTCCACGTGAAAATTCTTCTCTCCTTCTCCAAAATTCTCAATGAGAACCTTCAAAATGCCTCAAAATTACCTCATATACCCTCTACTTGCTTGGATCCTTGCATCACAAGAAAATAATATGCTTAAGGGATCAAATTTGTTACAAGAAACCTTATCCATTTGTGAAAAGGACATTAAACTGTAAAAATAGCTCACAGAATGCTAGGGATGCACAAAAATGTTAAAATATTGCATGGATTTGGATCCTTATCCATCCCAGGGTCACATTTTTGGCATTCAGACATGCCAGCATGCTTTAGCAATATTTTTACCTCTCAGAACTTTTTTACCTTTCACATGTTTTACATGGGCCGAGAAAAATATTTCATGAAAAAACATCATAGGAGACCAAATCAACTCAAATGGATGATTCTATTACATTTAGAAGGCTAAAGGGATGCATAATCGTATAAATTTTCATGTGATTTGGTGAAAAAATGACAATTCCAAGTTCTTTGGAGCTCCAATGGCGGCTAAAGACCAAAACACACGATTCTGCCATTGATTAAATCAATTTTAAATCTCTGCGCTCCACGTTTCCAATGGGATTCTACACGCATAAGCCAAAATTACCCTTTTTTGAACTCTGATAGAGCTAGACACATGTCACAAGATGATTGGCTCGAGGCTATGCCTCTAAAATTACATTTCAAATCTTTTTTGAACTTTGGGAAAAATTTGAAAATTTTCCCCGCGAGCCACCTGGGCATGCCACGTGTCCCCCTATGGGCCCTACCAAAACCATGGGCCAATTTGATGAATTTTTCCAATTTTTTGAGAAAAGGAAAATTTTCTCAAAATTCTCTCAAGGGCCCGAAAACCCATTGCTGCTTCTTTTGCCATGTGGCGTTTCCCATTGGGTGCGAGTTGACCCTCAAAATTTCCTTTAAAACTCTACGAGTCACTACGACCATGAGCCCATCATCTCCCTTTTCCCCTTTGAAAAATGCCACATGTTGCCCCCAAATTGGATGTGGGGGACATCTTCAACCTTTCTATTTAGGGCCGGTGCACAAATTTTTGGTTTTGAGATTTTTGCCAAACTTTGTAATTTTTTTCATTTTCTCAGTGCACTCCAACTCTTTGCCGAATCTGGGACATGTGTCCTCCTTCCATTAGTGGCAGGAATTAGACCTCAAAATTTTCTTTTACCTTTTGAAGTTAAAAAACTTCAAAATCCTCCAAACCTCCGCCCCTCCATTTCATCCCCCTGCATACATGTCACTCTCTTATTCGATGCGGGCCTCCAGGTCGAAAATTTTTGTTTGACATTTTGAAGCCAAAACTTCAAAAAATTTCCAACTATTCACGTCCCCATGCTTTGAATCTCTTGGATGCATGTCACCTTCCAATTGCGCACAGGCTCATGGGCCAAATTTTTCCTCTAGCATTTTGAAGCCAAAATTTTCAAATTCTTCTAAGTCCCCACTTTTCCTGGTCGACCTCCCTGTGCCACATGTCATCATACCATTCGCTGCAGCCTTCGGGAAAAAAATTGATTTTGAGAAATTTTCCAAAATGGAAGAAAATTTCCTAAGTGTGGCCCGCCACCCACCGATCCATCAACCAATCAAATCGTGCCACGTAGGCACAACACTGTAGCACTGTGGGGCCGCGGAATTTTTTTTTTTCCCTTCGCCAAAATTTCAAAAATGACAAGTTATAACATTTTTTCAACCTCCCCCAGCCAATGAGAGCCTGCCATGTTAGCATAAAGGTTACAATGATAATTTTGATGGGCGGGTGACACCCGTATACCCGTCAAAAACGTAGAAAATGCATGGGATGCCCCTGAAACCAAATTTTTTCACAAGAGGACAAATTTCTTGGTTTTAAATCAAGTGAAGCATGATTTTACATTAATTCTGACCAGGGGAGCAGGATTTTTAACCTCAAATTACTCGAATCGATCAACTTCGAGTTTTTTACACGTTTTGACAAAGAAAAAATGACACAACCCGTGGGGAAGAAAAAATTAGGGCATAGAGGGGGAACTTGGATTTTTGCTTAAATATAAGGAAAAACAACAACATCAAGGGCCTCTTGAAGGCATTCAATTGGATAAAACGAGTTTGGTCACCAGCTTGAGTAGATAAACATTTTCGAGAAAAAATGGAACATGGAGATTAAGGAAAAATGTGCAGACTCAAAAATTGTACCAACACATATACCCATTAAAACTTCACAAAATCTTACTCCAATAACCCAATATTTCACCCGACTCGCTAAAGTCCTTTGTGTAATCATAAAGGAGACCAAAATCTTGTTATGTGACATTTCCATATCTCACAAGAATTAGCACCGATTACATCTAAGCTGTCATTGGTCACCCCGACCGACACCTTGGTCTCGTATTTTCCCACACGCCTAGAATAGAGACCTACCCACAAAATTTCATCTCACCCCCATTCACTTGTGATCTACCCGAGACCTCTATCAAACCTATAGAGACCTAGAACCAATCATTTGACCTTTGGATTCTATTCTAGCTTAGCCTGTTAGATTAGATCTATTTCTTATTGTGTTTTAAGTGAGATACCTAAATCATTTTAAATAACAATAGGATTTACTTTTTTTACAACATTAAATTTTTTAAAACAATGGACTGACAGCCATCTAGGAAGTATCACACTTCTCGGATCTAGCATATGCTAGGTAGTTCACTACCCATATTGTTTAATTCCTTCTGGTGGTCTTGTTTTCATTACAAAGTTATTACGCCTAGCAAAAATGAAGCTCTCACGATCAGTGTGGATCCAAAATTCATACGCACACAACAACCCATCAAATAACATTTGAACAGATATGCCTCCTACACCGTTACCTTATCTATTTCACAAAACTTCAAAGAAATTATCTAAGAATCAGGTGAAACATTTTAACACACTCGATGGGACCCATCCAGGGTTCCTTGTATTTCATTCATTCCTAGGAAAAATTGTGTGTTTGTTTCCCTTCTAAAAAGCGTACACACTAATTTTCTTCCTTGGTAACCCACCTATTCTTTCTATTTTCTCTAAAGGAAACTTTTCTTTTGGTGTGATTAAAAAGAACCATTTCTTTATGTTTTTTTGCATTGTAGTGAAAGAGCATCCTCTTCCTCTTCATCTTATTGTGTCATCCAATTTCACATTTTCCCTTTGGGTTTAAAAATAAGTGCGTTCCATTTTGATTTATTGCATTAGCTCACATTAATTGAGGGTATCCTATAAGTTGGAATTCATGCCAAGTTGATGGTTGACAAAAAATCATAGAAAAGCACTTTTATCCTTTTCTCTTTCTCGAGTCTTACCAAAGCTCACAAAAATTCAAAATACATACATTCTTAAACAACATCCTACCTAGAAGAAGTTGTAGGTGATCACATAATCATGACATAGTGGCCACCCAGCTTGCTACTCTGTCGAGTCATACTTCAGAGAAAACCCTGCCCCCACCATAACATACCTGTAACCTCACCTTTTAGATCTCCTTCTTTATAGGAAGCCATCCTCACCAAAAACTCTATTTCAAAATTCATGTGTCAGTCCCTAAATAGCATAACCTAAACAAACATAATAGAAAGGGCACTCCTAGGATCACATTTTCTTAGTGTTTTTTCTTGGCTTGCATTTTGAGGTGAGAGATCACATTCTTCACTTTTTTGTTCATCCTTGCACACTCCTTATCACAGTGGGGTATTCCAACTTCACCTAAGTGTGTCAAGGCCATATCATCATCATTCTTATAATTTTGGGTCTGATTCTACATTAGATTTTAATTCACAACCACTTTCTTTCATCACTGTTTCAATTTCACAATAATGCCGCTTGTTACCTCTAACCACCATCGATTATACCCAACTAGCATCGGTTCCATTTCATTTTGATAACCTACTCAAAAGGAAAATTTTCCTCACTTTCTTCCACTTTTCACAGTACTGCCATCTTGTCATTATTCCCATTGACATTTTAAACATCCTTATATTTGGCATACCTGTCAGATTTTTTCTACCTTGTTGTTTACTCACTGTCATTTTCTATAGTAACCGGTAGCAGTTTCCCCTCACTGGAGTTAGTTTTACCTAACTAGCATCGGTTATCCTGTTTCATATTTTAGCCACCATTTCGCGCTGAATCCACTTTTTGTCTCTAGATTCACCTATTTCGCTGCTGTTCTCTGTGTCATTTACAGAGAAGTAGCCCTACCTAATGAGTACTGGTTCACAAGGTGCTAACTGAAGATAAGCAAGAAACCTCATATTTCATGTCAATTGTTAACCACTCCCACCTAGTCCTTCACCACCTTCTATTTTATCACTAGCTAGGGATCCCATCTAGCATATTACTATCACTACTAGAGATGAGAAATTCACATGACTCCTTGACTAGAACCCTATCACCTTGTAATTTTACCTTTCCCACTCATCCACTTGAGATGCCTCATGTTAATTGATATACGACATGCATGTATCTATCCCCCCGACTCTCGTACCCACTCCCACATTGGCCCCATCTGGCTCCGTGCTACCCGCATCCACCTTACCCCAGTCATTTCACAGTTAGGTCCTATACCCACTATGATTGCCATGTCTGCTACCTCTGTGGCACCCATTACATCCACTGTACCCTCAACAACTACCCCAAACACAACCTCATCCGCCCCTAATGTCTCCCACATACCCGTAGCTACATTACCACCTCCAGTGTTGATGACCCCTACCCCATTTCAGAACATGGTTCTTTCCATTCCATAATCATTAGCCCCTATTGCCACTAGGGTTACCACGACCCTTCCACCCCCATATACATACTACCAACAACCTCCTATTTCATCCATTATTCATTTCGTAAGTCACGTACCCCTATTTCACTAACTTCTTCTCCACCACCCTACTTGGCAGCCCCATACACTAGAGTGCCACCCTTGTTATATGCCCAAAACCAACCTTCTCACACTCAACTGGGAGGCATCTAATCATCACAACCAACCAATGAACTAATTAAATTGATGTTGAAAAGATGCGACATTGGAGGCACCGGTTTCTGGCTCCCACAACACTATCACCTACGACGATATTTATAATGAGCCTATTCACCCATCCATTCCTATCCATTCATACCATGTGCATTGGGAAATTCTTAAATTCAATCATTTTAATAGCAAAGAATACCCTCACTAGCATTTGTGGTCATTTAAACATGGGTGTTATCTGATCGCTCATGATGATGCCTTACTTTTGAGAACCTTTCCCATGTCCCTCACTAGACCTGCATTAGATTGGTATAGTGGGTTACCTAAACACTCTATATTCTCATTCAATTAGGTAGCCCAAGCCTTCTTGGATCATTTCTCTATCAATATCGTCAAAAAGGTTACCATAACCAATCTATATTCCACACGTCAGTATGAGGATGAATCTATCACATATTTTATCACTCACTAGCGCAACTTGATCAATCAACTTACCTTCCAACTACCAAAAACTGAACTCATCGAGATCTTCACATGGGCTTGCACTAGACATATCTCCCGACCTTGCAGGTCCAAACCTTCCGAACATTCGATGAGGCATTCACTATGGCACGAAAGTTAGAGATTCGGGCCATCAAAGAGAAGAAAATCCAATTACGCAATAAGAATTTAGCATTCAAGTCAAATGATACCTCTTCTTCTTCCAAACCACAAACCAATTATTTAAAAGCTAAGGACACCACTAACACAGTGGTACTCAAGGCCGACCTAGCTCATCCGTCAAATCAAGCTATCCCCTCATCTAATCTCTCACCTATCTAGACTTTTCAATTTAGATGAGAGCAGCATCGGAAATATACCCCAATTGGGGAACCTTATTCTTCTTTCTTAGAAAATATTATCAAAGTTGGAGCCATCACCCTTCCACCTATAAAACCACATAATTTTTTTCACCCTTCTCACCCCATGCCCGCATGGTATAAAGAACATGATTTCTATAACTATCATCGAGTAAAGGGTCATAGTGTGATGTAAATTCCATCACTTTCAAAACAAATGTCCACGAAATGCTTGAGAAAGGTGAGTTAACTGTGGATAATCCCAACACCACTCCGAAAATAAATCTACAAATATTCAAAAACCATTTCCCAACCATGCCCCTTCATCTAATCAAACCAGTGAGACATCAAATCATGATACCCATACCCACAATGTTCACGCTATCTTTAACGAGGTACCTGTCACCTCCCAATTACCCCATATTCCTTCCATAGAGGAGATCCTAGCCGAAATCCTCCTTCCACATTGGAACCAACCTCCCTTGTTCCTTCACCAACAAAGGAACACCTTTCATCTCCTTCATCACCAATGGAGGGGTCTTCCACTAACATTGAGCCCATCTCACCCTTAGCTTCACCACTTAGAGAACCTTTACCTACAGTTCCTCCTCCACCAGAGAGGAGCTCCCATTATCTCCTCCACCCACAAAGGAGAACCCATTTCCTCCTCCACCCACAGAGGCATGCCCATCTATTCCTCCACTTATAGAGGAGCTCCCATCATCTCCTCCACCTATCATAGACCCAATTGAGATACCTTTGCCTCTTGGCGAGCATTCTCCATCAGCTACCTAGAATCCTACCGACCTACTTTCGACTCTCTTACCCACGGAAGCTGAAGCTAGCCAATTCCCTATCTCTAAGACACATTTTATGGGAATTTCCATTAGTTCCTCACCAAACCAACTCCCCTACAAACATTCCATTCTCATGTTTGGTCGATCACTTAGATTATGTGGATAGGGATTTACTATGGGGGCGCCTCTTACTCCCTGTCTCAACACAGATGTAGAGATCCCTCGCTGATACCTCCACTATCTACCCAAACACATTTTTACCAATCAAACCAAATACAACCACCTCTATCGTAACCCCTTCTACGATACTTGTTAGCACTCAAACCACACCCTTACCCATAACCCAACCTATATCTAAACCCAAACCCACACCTACAACATGTGCCTCAACTAAACATATTACCACTTTAGGGGTCACATCAAGCACCGGTGTTACTCATCCACCTATTAAACTAGATTTAGCTACATCCTCCAATGTCAATACCACACCTACTTTGACACCCAAACCAAAGAAACAAACTCATTGAACTCATACCCGACCGCACCAATCACACCCACACTTGTCCTATCTATCTTAAGACCTCAGCTGCCCAACATGGTCAAACAACCTTCACCCATCCATAAACCAATAACACAACAACCCATTCCTTCCTCACAAACCTCTAACCTACCTAGGCACACAACATGACTTACACCCGCACCTATAGTCTTTTTACCACCAATACCTCCAATACCCTCAGCTATTGCTTCACTACCCACTACACTTTAGTCATTGTCCCTCACACCCCAAGTATGACCCACATCATCTACCTTCACAATACCCCCATTATCCCCATGGGTAACTCACCCTCTTCCTCCATCTGCTTTTTCCTTCTAGACCTCATACACCCACATTACCTTTACCCAAGAAGGTGCAACCCAAAAATAAAACCCTACTACCCCACAATAAGGTAGTCAAAACAACCACACACCCTCCTACCCATTCATCTATTATACCCCTACCCAAACAAACATGACTAATACCTAAAATCACACTCGAAACCTAAACCCCTAGTTTGACATGTTCCTACTTTTCCAAAAATAGTTCCTTGACAATCAACCACACCTACACCAAAACCTAAATTCACTTCCCATTGTGATCCACTAGCAGGATCCTATGCCAAAATTTTAACCAACCTCCTCGAGACATCTATTATCACATTACCGCCACTCTAACCTTACACCCCCTCAAACCCAAGCCAAAAGGGTTTGATGATACTAAATTTTTGCATACCATCATGTACTGGGGCATGATGTGGAGAACTACAAGGCCTTAAAACCATCCTTATCCAATTGTGTCCACCAGAAACAAACTTTGATGATAACAACCTTCTTGATGAGGATCCTACTTCACTGACACCCATTCCCACACTTCCCACTCAACAACCACAATCTCCACCCTCACAACTCTAAGAGCCACTTCCAAGATTTAAAATTAACATGGTTTGCATCGATCGAGAACTTTCCACGCTACCACCCAAATTTAATTTTGCCCACTCACCTCAAAAGAATTTTCTCCCCGTAGGTTTTTTCCCTTCATGTAATTATACCACTCGCCTTACACCTTCTCCATTTTCCAACTCCGCTCAAATCAACATGATACACGTCACTACACATGCGCAAAAGGGAAAAGAAAAGGCAATTGTCCTACCAACTAATCCTATACCCAACATATCATCTGCAGCCATACCTAAAATAACTATCCGTGGGCCCACGTACCCCATTTCTAATGGCATCACACATTGCACTATGATCAAACAATTACACCAATCTCCCATCAAAATTTCCTTATACAACCTCATCAAAACCTTAGAATCCCATCGTCAAGATCTCATGGAGGTTCTTTAATATATTGAGGTTTTACCCAATGACCCTATACCCGTAGACTCCATTATCACACCCCATCATGTAGCCTCTCTCACCAAATTACCAACTTCATCTTCACCCCATCTTGTTCACCAAGTGGCCTCCCTTAGCTTCTCAGAGGAAGAGATCGCGCCACACCAAAATGATGACCCAGATCCAACCCTCTTCATCTCCATCCACATTGATGACATACGGGTGCACCATGTGATGATTGATGGAGGCGTTAGCATTAACATCATTTCATCCCATGCATTTGATCAAATGTGCATACCGACAATTACCGGATAAACATCTAGTCATGTTGTATTCATTCAACGACGCTATCACCACCACACTAGGAACTGTCATCCTTCACATTCACGTGGGCCCCCACACTGTTCCATAATTGTTTTACATTTTGGAGGGGGAATTCCAATATAACTTGTTGCTTGGTAGACCCTAGATCCGTGTCATGGGTTATATTCCTTCCACTTTTCATCATTGTGTAAATTTTAAACATGAAGGACACGCTTATACCATTTCGGTGACCCATCACCTTTCAAAACATGCAACATACTTTACCGACCTAATGATGTGCTCATACCTATCAAGTTGACTACCTCTGTAACCACTACCAATTCACCTACACCTCCACCTACCAATATAGCCGCTACTTTCACCGCACATACCTCCTCCATTCCTACCCTCGTTATAACCTCCACGGCTGATCCATTAGCTTCCCAATCTATTAACTCCACCTCTCCGCATCGACCACCAACACAACATCCATTCTAGCTACCTACTTACCAACCACTCGATCCTTGGAAGGTCTTTTTCAACAGCTCACTCTAGGGAGTACCACCTATATAGTGTCAACACATTCCTTACTCCACAAGAGTATGGAATCCTTCACCAACACCCTCCCTATGATCTTTGCATAGGAGAATGCCCCCTTTATGGTCCTCATCTTCATACTTGTATCACCTATGGGGGACTTGATACTACCACTTACACACCTGAACCACCATCACAAACCCACCCATTTTCTACTGACTTCCAATCACTTACCAATCGTTGTTTCACCCATATCTTCCTAAACCACTATGCATGGAAGGGTTTTGGTTTTGGATTTTATGAGTAAGGTCGCCATCTTTGTTATTCCATGTACCACCCACAAACATAATGACCGTAGTGGTATCGGATTCCCAAACCTCTTACCAAATAGGCCCGCATTCAACTCATTGAGGACCCTAGCCCTTCTCCACCTTCATCTTCATCACCACCTTCACCTGCTCTACCTTCTTCACCACCCTCACCGACGAATTCGATGGATCCTAAATCTATCCCCTATAAAAAAAAAATCATAAACACCATTTCCTTGGGGCCTTTGACTTATCAACGTGAAGGTGAGGCCCCTTAGACTCTTTTATTCCTGTATCCTAAAATGTTTGATGATGAAACACCTACAATTAATGTCATTCAATGTCAGGATGATGAATCCATACTCACACCGCCTTGATGTAGAAGACTCATATATTCATCGGTCATTAACCTCTGAGACACAAACCATGTTGAATGAATTGACTATCGAGATCAACATTCATACTCAAGATGACCCACACATCCTAAAGATTGGACAATCTTTAGATGTTGTTGAACATGAAGCCATCACTTCTTTTCTCTGAGATCATAACCACGCTTTCACTTGGTCTTATGTAGACATGCCCGTATTGACCTCACCATAGTGGTCCATAATATCATAACCATTCCTGATGCCAAACCTATTAAACAAAAGCTGAGAAAAATGTACCCCCGCATTTACTCTTCGTCACAAAGAAGAACTTCAGTGCCTTCTTTCTATTTCCTTCATCTTACCCATTGATTATCCTCATTGGATTTCTAACATTGTCCCTATTACTAAAGCAACAAGGGGACTCTACATTTGCATGGACTTCGTGAACTCAACCTAGCCTACCCGAAAGATGACTTTCCCTTTCTTGGTATTGATCAACTGGTTGACCTCACCACTGGTCATGAGATGCTATCACTCATGGATGGATTCTCAGGTTATAAAAAAATTTTGATTTCCCCATAAGATCAACAAAAGACCGCATTCATCACCCCTTGGGGGACCTTCTGCTATCGAGTCATGCCTTCTGGCCTTAAAAATGTTTTTGCCACATATGAGTGTACTATGTCTTACATTTTCCATGATATCATGCATCTCATATTAGAAGATTACATGGATGATATCTTGGCCAAATTTAAATGTCTCTCTGAGCACCTTTACATCCTCAAAACCATATTTGACTGCCTCATTAAATATTACATCCACCTTAAGCCTAAAAAGTGTGTCTTCATAGTTCTCTCAGGAAAGCTCCTGGGATTTATTATTTCCCTTTGTGGTATAGAAGTTGACCCTACTAAAGTCAAGGCCATCCTTGAAATTCCTCCACCTACTAAACTTTTCCAACTTCATAGCTTGCAAGGTAAATTACAGTCCATTCATCATTTCATTTCACAATTATCTAATCGGTGTCAACCATTTCATCATCTACTCAAGAAGGATGTCTCCTTTAAATGGGATGATGACTATCACAAAGATTTTGAGGCCCTAAAACAATACCTTCTATAACCACCTGTACTCATTCCACCTAAATACAATCAACCTTTTTACCTATACATATCCACTACTGATCATTCCTTGGTAGCCATGCTCGCTCATCGCGATGAACAACACAAGGAGTAGGTGTTTTATTACATAATTCGTACTATTTTCTACTATGAAACCCGATACAAACATCTAGAAAAACTTTTCTTAGCCTTAGTTTTCATTGCTACCAAAATCCACCATTACCTTCTCAACCAAAAAAACTATGTCGTGACCAACACTGATCCCTTACACTTCATGTACACAAAACCTTATCAAAATCAGCATGCTGCACGATGGCTTATGCTTTTAGCTGATCTTGACCTTAAATTTATTCATCAAAAGTCCATCAAGAGCCAAGCTATCGCTAAGCAACTGTCCGATGCACCTATTTCTGGGGATCAACCCTCTAATTTTGACTTTCCCGATGAGTCAATTGCTACTCTTTCCCTGGATGAACCCCCTTACCAAATGACACTATTCTTTGACAGTTCCAAGAGTCAGCATGGGGGTGGGGTTGGTATTATCCTCATTCCTTTGGATGGAGAACCCATGCCTTTGTCTTTCAAACTATTTGAATTCACCAACAATATTTCTAAGTACGAAGCATTCATACTAGGTCTCCAAGCCACATATGCCCTAGATGTCAAATCAATCCACATCTTTGGTGATTTAAAATTGGTCATCAACCAAGTAAATGGTATGTTCCAATGTCATAACGAGATACTTCAAAAGTATAAACATCATGTAGACATACTTGACCACCTTTGATCATTACACCCTTCAACCCATTCCACGTTAAACCAACAAATTTATAGATACCATGGCCCGATTAGCTTCCCAAATACCCACTTCACCCGCAAATTCCAAAATATTTATCACCGTACAATGCCTCAATTCACCTTCTTATTTACCTCACAATGTTTAATCAATCGAATCGACACCCCTAACTCCGAGTGACCTTTGGTATAACCAATACTTCAACTACCTTTCTCTCTCCATCTTACGTCCTAATCTCACCCGTAATGGAAAATGCACCTTCCTTAAAAATGTCTCTCGTTTCATCATTCTATGGGACTCCTTTATGAGTGTGGCTTTAATGGTATTCTCTTATGATGCCTCACAAGTTCGGAAATTCCTTATACCATTAAGAGGTTCATGATGGCATATGTGGAGGTCACTTTAGTGGCCTTCTTTGTTGCTAAGATTATTCCTCACCTAGGCTATTCTTGGATGACCCTTAACCATTATTGTTGTGACTATGTCAAACGTTGTGTAAAATGTTAACAACATTCCAACCTTCATCATACACCTAGTCATACCTTACAGGTAGCTCATGACCTTTGGCCCTTCTCTCAATGGGGTTTGGATCTTATTAGAAAAATCAATCCTCATTCTTCCCAATGCCATCAATGGATCATAATCTACTGAATACTACACAAAATGGGTGGAAGCCATACCACTCATCTCCATGAAAGCTAAGAAGATATGTGAGTTCATTAACCATCACATCATTTTTCGCTTTGGTTTTCCTCATCGCCTCATCACTGACAATGGAAAACAATTCAAAAATAAAACATTGCAAAAACTTTACGATGCCTTCGACATTCAGCTTAGTTTCTCATCACCTTATTACCCATAAACCAACGGCCAAGCCAAATCCACTAACAAAACCCTCAACAAAATTCTCATGAAAGTGGTTGACGATACTAGGAAGGATTGGCATACACACATTCCTTTTGCCTTGTGGGCATACCGCACTAGTATTCGTACTTCCACTATGGCCACACCCTTTTCGCTAGTCTATGGTATAGAGGCTATTCTACCTCTCAAAGTCCAGATCCCCTCACTCTGCATTTCTCTCCATGACATGCTCACCGATGCCTTGACTTTCGTCGGGATCGCTAAAGCACAAATAGAGTTATTAGATGAACGTCATCTTAACGCTCTGGATCACCTTCAAGTTTACCAACAACGTATCAAATGTGCTTATGAAAAACATGTTCATGAATGAACCTTCCAAGTCGAGTGATCTTGTCTTGAAAGAAAATCAACACATAACCAAAGTAGAAAAAAGTAAACGGGGAAAATTCACTCCTAATAGGCTTAGACCATACATCATAACTCACACCTATGGATCAGGTGCCTATCATTTATCCTCACTTAATGGTAAACCCGATCCTTAGCCCCTTAATGTATTGCATCTTTGACCATTCTATTATTGACTCATTATCCTACCTCACCCTTTGTCTCTTTATAGGCTCGTCCCTTGAGCACTATCCACTCCATACACCACCCTAATGATTAAACAAGAATCATGTGAGTACTCGTCATTTGTTATCTTCTCTTGAATATGTGTACCATGACACTGCACATAACATGATTCTCATGCATACTTTTTCATCTACCTTTAGATGAGATCCCATGGTCATTCCACCTTTCCTTTTGAACAAGATTCCTATCCTCCACCTTGGTCTTGTCCATGATTTCAAAGACCTCACATGGGACCAAACTCCTTGAGTCAAACTTCTAATAAAAGATGGCTCCCTCAAAAGGACATCTTCCTCTCAACAAAATTATTGCTATAAATAGACTACTCCCTCGAAGGAAAACTATGTGACACTTTAAAAAAAAAAAAACGAGAGAAACAAAAGCTTCCCACATCGATCAGCTTCACGAAGACCTCAAAGAGTACCATATTCATTATCCCATATAGACTTCCCGCATCGATCAGTCTATCAAAAAAATAGTCATGGACTCGCCTATTGTGACCTAGGACACCTTACCCAAAGGCCCTGTTACTCAAAACATATAAAATTAAATACCTTTCACCCTCCTTACCATTTCCACTCTCATTTCCTCAATTGCCTCAAGGGACATCTTGGAATTTAGACATTTGGTGATCCTGTGACTACCATCATCGTAGAACATGTCAATCATGAAATGTATTTAGGGTCTTATGTTCCTCACCTCCTCCAAGGTATGATCTACTTGGTATGATCCTACCCAATTTGGTGGCTATATTGCCCCCCATCTTATCTTTTAACCATATTTTTTTACATTTTGATTACTTTATACGGGACTTGGTCCTCGGTGCTTACCTTTGAGGTAATCCTCCCCTTTCACCATAATCTCCTTCACCTGCATCCTTTTACCTATAATATACCCACACCTATTAAACCTAAACCCACAACATGCCCAAAAACCTACCAACTCATTTTCATATTCTTCCCTAGCTCATGGGAGAACTACATCGGCCGAGGTCCCTTTTTCACCGGGACTATGTAGGTAACACTCCAAGGGCATGGGGCCCTTAGAGGTTAGCTCGGTAATTTTCTACCCTAAAACAATTCATCAACCATGCCTAACTCACCATTTACATCACATTTCACTTAGTTCCCCTTTTCTAACAAAATTGGAAATTAAGCCACATACATAACAAGTTTCTTCCCATAGCATACATTTATTACACCTACCATCTCTCTATCATCACTATGCATAGATTATACAAAATTTCACATATGACCCATAGTATCATTCATTACAAAAATAATGAATCATAACTAAACCTACTTTCAACTCGACCATGCCTAACCCAACCTGACTCAACCATGCCTATAACCTGACTCGATCCATGCCTATAACCTGACTCAATCATGCCTAAACCAACCTAACTCAACCATGCCTATAACCTAACTCAATCCATGCCTATAACCTGACTCGATCCATGCCTAAACCAACCTAACTCCATCATGCCTAACTCACCTAATTTCAAACCACATTAAAGTAACAAATCCATATCTCATCTAATACAAGCCATAAACCAATGTCTCATACACACATCAACAAATCATGAAATACCATGAATCTCATCATACAAATCAATAAATGTGTATCTCAATATACATGTCTATCTCATCTTGTCCATCATCTCAAAAATGTTAGCACGCAAGCCGATATATATATATAGTACAAAATGTCATCGGCACGCAGGTCGGTCTCATATATACAAAAAGAATGAATGAATCAATACAAAATATCTTCAGCACGCAGGCCGGTATATGCTCAAAATATACAAAAATCACTCGTACATCCTCACTATCTTTGGCACGCAGGCCGGTATGTGATAAAAAATACAACTACCTTCGGCACGCAGCTAGAATATATATCACAAAAATCACTAGTATACATCAAAAATCAGGTGACTGCATCTCAAACATCTCGCCAGATGTCCTCCATCTCTATGTAACCTACACCCTTAGCCTCATGTGTCCCTACTAACACCTTACCGAGCCCCGGTCACCGTGCACTAATGGCCTCTCCCTAATCGGGCCTTAGAGCTTGCTGACCTTCTATGCTCTCCACACTATGTGTATGAGATCTCATCCTCTCACAAGATGCCTTTTGTGCTCTGTACTCAAAATAGGATATGAATTCTATCTCAGCCACAATGAGATGATCATGATAATATATAACCTCACCTAGGGCATCCATTAACCTAGATACAGGGATGGTTTGTGGTGGTTCCATAGGTCTCATCCCCTATATCGCCCGCACTGACCTATGAAATGGGACCAGTTCCCTGTGCCTGTAGTGGTGGCCCCTACCCTTGTGCATGTATCTGGGCCTATAAGGCCCCAATTTGTGTATGGGCTATGGCCAACTGGCCCTGTAAACTTGCCACTGACCATTTCTATCTCCATCTCCTCCACCCTCTCCCTCCACCATTTGGGCCTACAGACTGGCCACCTGTACTTGTAGCTCTGCTACCTCTACCTCTGACCCCTCCAGCTATGTCTATAGTATACCTATCTGGGTAATCAACGTTGCTACCTACCCCTGTAGGGTGTCTCTCTGCACTGTAATGGTAGCTAAGTTAGGTTACCTTGGTCTAGGTGGTATGGCTCGTAACTAAGCCACCCACCACTACCTGTACCTGTCTATACATCCAGCATCATCTATCCACCAATCCATTGGCTCCTCCTCCTCCCCTGTAGGCACTGTAGGCTATGGTAGAGGTAGAGGCCTCTCCATGTCATCTCTTTGATATTGTGGGAAGGATGGAGGAATATCTTGTATAAGCCCGAACTGTTGTCGGACCCTATCTACTAGGATCATCTCATCCTCCCCGACATGGTGACCCTATATCCACCTCTCTAGCTAGAGCTCAGCTAGCTCCTCATGTATGTGCCTATATGAGGGGAATCCCACATATGGCCTCCAGATAATGTCCACTCCGGAAAACCCCTCCAACAACTACCAAAAATGGGCCACATCATATGTTGGCCTATCCGATCTCCGCTCTCCTACAACCAAAACCCATCTCCTATATCCCACTTGCACAAATATATGTTGGAATGTATCTTCTCGGCCATCCCTATAGGTCGCATGTACACTATGTGCTTGTATGCCCAACAGTGCAGTATAAAGGTATAACATAGGCTAAACCCGAGAAAACTACCCATATGCCCACAATTCTCGGTATAGCTACACCAAGAATGTTGGTGCCTAGGAAAACTAGGTCTCCTCTACCATCATATTGTGGAGAACCCCATCAATGACTGGGAAAGCATCCACCCTATGCATCTGGTAGTCTATAGCAACACATTGCCTCCATCAATAGAACCACTAGCCTTGTCTCATTGGGACAGGCTAGGTAGATCTCTCCATAGCTCAAACTGGTGCTATGGAATCTTAGATCTGCCGCCCCCTTCCAAAAACTATCTCGATCAGCTCCTCTGAGGCCTTAGAGGAGATAGAGTAAACCTGGGCACCCAATATGGGTAACTATAAAATCTAGAACATGTCCTCCAAGGTGATAGTCATCTCACCCGTTGGAAGGTGGAATGTGTTGGTCGTGGAGTCCCATCTATCGATGAGCATGACCATCAAGCTAGGATATTGAACAACATGTCGGTAGCATCAAATCCCACTCAAGCCCACCCTCCATGTGCTACAGCTCCAAAGGGGTCGCTAAGCCGTGCAATGTCACTAGTAGAGGTGGAACCCTGTCCCACATGTGTAACTGCGCTCTCCCCTACATCCAATCCAAGCATGACATTAATCCCTATTTACCATGACCATATTCACCAATTATCATTACCCTCCACCCTATTTTTACCCTACCCATCTCAACTACCTAACCTACATCACTTTTTACACCCTGTGTCTAATATCTGGTACTGGTTTATTCTAACCGACTTTGGTCACCTTTAAACCAGCATCGGTCACCTGTTTGGTGACCACTACCGGTTCATCTTTACCAACCACGGTTACCACTTAACCGGCATCGGTCACCTATTTCATGACTGATCCAAGTTCTAACCAATCGCCATGGCCAAGCTTGATCGGTGTCGAGCCACATCATAGAAAATTTTGTGACTTCCCAAACCCCTTTTTAAAAAACTCTCCCACCTGTCCCTTTTACCCCACCTACAATGACCTACACTACCCCAAGACCCCTACCCACCCCACCTATACAATTTACTACCCTCCCCCTCTTTTTGCCCATTATTCTCCCCATACCCACATTTTATTTTTTAACCACCCACAAAACCCTACAAATACCAAATACCAAAACCTCTAATCTATCTAATCACCAATCTAGAGTTAGGCACTTACCTCATCGTGCTGCTACCATCTCGGTGGCATGTCTGGCCATTATGCCGGTGGTCCACCCAATCCTTCTCTAGCCTTTGCCATCATCGAATAACTACTCGTAGCCTACGACCAATCAACTCTCTCACCTTGATCCCGGGAGATACTACTCAACAACCCAACCCTCGTCAAATTAGACTACCAGCTCACTGACCCATTTCCTTTGGACACTTTTCTCTCTTTTCTCTCTCTCTTTTGTCATTTCTTCACTTCGCAAATAACAAATGAAAAATAAAAACATGGATTTTTTGTTTTTATAACCCACCCGACCTAACCGACGTTGGTTACCATTGACCGGCATCGGTCGCGTGCCCTACCTAACCATCACCGATTTTCCTATACCGACGTCGGTTATCCATGACCGCCATCGGTCACCCTCAAATACAAATTTCCCATACTTTTCCCTTTTACCCCACCATTTACCTTGCTCCTTTACCCCATCCAACATTTACCCAACCCATTACCTTACCTTTCCTAACCTCGTCACTTCTTACCTCCATTTTTCCTCCTTTGGGGACTTCTTATTCTTTTACCCCTACCTTGGCCTTACCCATGCCGTGACCTAGATATTTAGACCTGGACCATCGCTAGTGACCTTTCACCTCATGTGTTCACTATACCTTGTGGCACTGTTACCTATGTTGATTGACCTAATGACCTTACCTAGCCTATTGTTGTGACTGTTTATCCTGACCCTACCTTTGGTGTACCGGAACATACCTAAATGTTCCTACACCTAACCTACATTGTGTTTCTGACCATATCCTATACCTTGGATACCGGATTCACTTTAACCTTGTTTGGATAAACCTATCGACCTTAGACAATGTAGAGTTTTCTTTCTCTTCAACCCGGTAGTGTGCTGCAATTTATACATGTGTGTGCATTTTAATGTTGCTACCTTTGATTCCACTGACCCATTCCCTAGATTTCTCGAGTAGACCTTTCACCCTTTCCCCGTACCCACTTGTCTTTTCTTCACATTTTCCTTTTATCAAACCTCTCACCACTTCACCTGTTGTCTCATCGTTCTTGGTTTAAGGGGATCACCTTCACCCACACATGGGGTAATCACATCTTATTTTTGTTAGCATCGCTTACCAATAAAATCTATGCAACAAAAAGGGGAAAAATGTAGACACTAAAATTAGGTCACACTCCCATTAGGTCCCTCGATATATAAGCACCCTTTATCACATTTACCTAGCCATGACCGCCTTTCACCCCACTAATATTAATTTAATTAAATTAATGCATTATCCTCACTATATTTATTATTTGAATATTTTATTTAAATAATATCCACACATATAGTTCACTTAGACACCTCACCAAGCCAACTCAACCTAAGACCTATTCTTAGCAAGTTGCCATAACTAACTAAGACTTACCCAAACCCTAAAAATCAATGCCTACATTCCCTCTAACCACATTCCCGCATGCTCACAGAAGCTCCCAGTCTAATCTGTGGGATAATGACACAAGATCCAAGGAAATCAAGAGGATCTCCCTAGTTTAGAAAACCTAGGAAATCCCGCCTTGACCAACACCGGTTACCCCTAACCATCTCCGGTTAAGCCGGACCATCGTCGGTTACCATTTTAACCCATAAACTATCTTATTCTCAAGGTTCGAAAAAATTGGGAGAAAATTTCATGAGCAAGAACACATCTCAGAGAGATAACACATCTTCAAAAAGAAAATTCTAGTGAAAATCTGCATGTAAGGAAGGAGATTGAGCACCTTCCCCCACACACACCATCCCAAAGCAATGATCTAATATATCCAAGTAAAGAGGAGTGTACATGTAGCCCATACAAAATATTTTCTTTAGTTGGTGATCACTTGCAACCTTCAAACCCATCATCAGCACCTCCATCCCTCACACATAGGCATTCAGGAATAGAATCCAAGTAAGTATAACATCATACTTTCCTAGTTTATTTCATTTCATCATCATTTTATCATCCATTGTTTACCTTGCCCCCTATTGACCTTCTCCGACATTTTCACCTCCATATACCCATTAAAACCTCACAAAATCCTACTCTAGTAACCCAATATTTCACCCCGACTCACCAAAGTCCTTTGTGCAATCACAAAGGAGACCAAAAGCTTGTTCTATGACATTTCCAGATCTCACAATAATCGAAACTAGTTATACCTAATCGCCATCATTGGTCACCCTGACTAACACTCGGTTTCTATATTTGCCCACATAGCCTAGAACAAAGACCTACCCACCAAATTTCATCTCACCCCCATTCACCTGTGATCTACCCGAGACCTCTATCAAACCTGCAGAGACCTAGAACCAATCATTTGACCTTTGGATTCTATTCTAGCTTAGCATGTTAGATTAGATCTATTTCTTATTGTTTTTTAAGTGAGATACCTAAATAATTAAAAATAATAATAGGATTTACTTTGTTTACAACATTAATTTTTTTAAAACAGTGGAAGATAGCCATCTAGGAAGTATCACACTTCCCGGATCTAGCATACGTTAGGCAGTTCACTGCCCATATTGTTTAATTCCTTCTGGTGGTCTTGTTTTCATTACAGGTAGTTCCTCCTAGCCAAAAGGAAGCTCTCACGATCAGCTGTGGATCTAGAAGTCATATGTGCACAACAACCCATCAACCAACATTTGAACAGGTATTCCTCCTACGCCCTTTACCCTATCTATTTTCACAACACTTCAAAGAAACAATCTATGATGATTATTATTGAGACACTCATATATGAATGATGATATACTATTTGACATGGATATATTTTGAATTTTGTTCGGACATGTGATTTTTGGATCTTGTGAATAGACCTAAAAATGAACATTATATGATGATGATATAGTTGTTAATATAAATTGTAAGTGATATTGTTGATTGCCTTGATGTTATTGTGATTCATATGTATAGATAATTTTGTGATTATATTTATATTTTGTTGGATGTTCTGATTTTGCATGAGGTGAAGGAGGTATTTGAGTTTTACAGGTTAAAAATCACAACAAACATCGGGGATTAGAGATCAACCATTTTGGAATTCTAGATGAATTAAACAAGAGCACCATAGTAACTTGTTTTATTGTGTTTGTGTTTGATTGTTGTTAGGGATTCCCATGGGGGATCACCTTTAAATGTGACCATGGGTTTTGTGTATTTGTACATGTGGTTCCTTGTTTTATTGTATGTGTTTTATTAGTGATGTGTCCCTTTCTTTTAATTAATTAAATTGTGGGGAATTAATGTGAGTAATCATTTTGTTAAAATAAATAAATAAATCAAATTGGGATATGAGAAAGTAATTATAGAATTTGTTGGCTTTTGTATTAAATATGTAAGAGATGTGTAAGTATGTGTAAGTCAGATTTTGGAGTATGAAACACTCCACCTTCTTGGAAACTCGAATTTGTCCTTGGAGGCTGTTTTGGAGGCTTGTGGGACAAGTAAAACTTGTCCCATACCTCTTAATTTTATTTACCAACCATACCTATGGTTGGAAGGTTGTTTTAGACCTTTTTAATGCATTTTTATTAATCATGTTGCATGTTTTAATTGCACTCTTCTTACATTTTATTTAATTCAGTCCTTTGGGGTGTGGGCTTTTGGGGTGTGCAAGTAAATCTATTATATTTTCACCCACCTCTTTATTGTGCTTGGGAGAATGAAATTTGACTTTTGTGTTGGAGTTGAGGATGTGTGATGTGGCATCCTACATGGATCCACATCATCCTCTTCTCTTCCCTCTTCTATAAAATTCAAACTCTTTGCTTTGTTTTGGGTTGTTGAAACATTTTGCATGCTTCCTTGGGGCGAATTTTCTTGTGATTAGAGCTCTTGATTTTGGAAGGAGATTGGAGAACTTTGCATGCTTGTTGGTTGCTAATTTTGGGACTGTGTTTTTGACATTGAAAGCTTCTTTGTGTTGGAATAAAAGCTACCATGGAGAGGTAGGAGCTTATCTCTTCATTTATACTTTTATGTATTCTTGTGTTTGCATGAATGGTGTATGTTTTTTGTGTTTATTGATTGTTGGTAGACTTCCATAGGAATGGTGTAGGAGAAGGCTATGGGGAATCCATGTGGGGGCATAAGGGAATGCCAGTGGCATTAGAATTATTATGGAGGGAGTTTGGGTTTGGGATCCACCATGGAAAAGAAATAGCTTGCATTTCTTACTTTCTAGGGGGTATAAGAAAATTTGTCGGGGGCATAAGGAGGGATTGTGGGGACCATAAGGAAATGTATGGTGAATTTTATTAGTAGTTTGTTATAGGTGGATATTCAATTCCCATTGGGCATAAACAGCTTCCCCCATAGTTCTTGCTCCTTTGGATTGCATGATGAAGGTTGAGTTCTGTTTTAATGTTTTAAATGAAGTTGGAAATTACTGTTTTGTGTTTATCTATGTTTTAATTTGAAATGTGCATGTTGAAAGAATGATATGTGTATGTTTTGTGGAAGTTTTTTTTTTCTCTGGGTTGAATCGGACCTTCTATTGCATTATGGTTGGGGCTTGGGGGCTAATGTTGAAGGATGGATTATCCTTTCATTGGATGTCTTGGTTGGGTGGAAAGAATTGCCTTTCCCCCACTTTTGTTGTGATCAAATTGGAAGAAAAGGGAACATTGCATGTTGTTGTTCTGGAGAAAAAGAAATATAATTTGACAGTCCCTTGTGAAATAAATCTTGTGTGACCTTTCCCACTTTGAAGTGGATGAAATTGTAATGTATTTTGTGAAGAAAAGATGTTTGTAATTGGTTATGAAAATTGTATATTCAAATTGTGAGAGATATTTATACTTTGTTCTGTACATTTGAAAGAAAGAAATTGAAATCTACAAATTGCATTCAAGAAAATTAGAAGATGTAAAGTTGTATTTGAAATCAATAAAGGATTGCAATACCTTTCTTCATTTGCATTGTTGTATTGAAATCTGATTTATAAATGTAATGAAATTTCTGTTTGAAAGAAAGAAATACGTATGAAGGAACTGTATTACTTGTCCTTTTGAAAATAGGTTAAAATTGGAAATCAGACATTGCATTTTGGGTTTAGAATGGTTTTTTTAAATTAATTAAATTTATTAAACTAGAATAGAAATGAAATTTACATATATGGAAGATGAAATTATTAAACAAATCCTCTAGAAATTGATCTCTGTTGTAAATTTAAAATCAGATAAATAATTTATTTAAAATGCACCGATTAGACTCTACAAATAATAATCAACAAGGAAACATTAAAATTTTGCATGATATGATATCAATGAACTCAATTTGACAAAACACTTAGGTAAATAATTTAAAACATTGCAAAATTGGGTCCAAACTTTTCACAATCACTTTGCAGCCATTTTCTATCAAATATTGGAAAAATTCAAACTTGAATCAATCAAGAAAAATAACCTTCCAAATACATCCTAAATCCTTCTTAGAATAATTATCCATGTTTTTTGGCATGTTGAGTGAAGGAGAAGATCAAATTGAACAAAATTTATAAGTTAAAATTTACCAGTTTGCTTTTAAAAATCCTATAGGACGTTTTCATGAAATTAACCCCTTAAAATTTATCAAAATATAAAATTAATGATTCCTGTGAAAAGAGGGCATCAAGAGATTTCTAGAAAGTCCTCATTTTCCCAAAAATGAGATTTCTATCAAAATTTATGGCCCTCTGAAGTTTTCCTTCCTTGGCGGGAAAATTTGGGAAAATTTTCCTTAGTGGGCCCGCGGCCCGAAATTTTTCCTTAAAACACTTAGAATTTTTTTGGGAATTTTTTAAAGATTTTCCCCACCGCCCTGACTAATCACAAAGTTACCATGTGGCACCAAGGGGTGATAGTAGAGGGGTGGAACTCTAGCGACCTTGTCATTTTTTAAAAAATTGTTTTGGAAAATTTTCCTTAATTTTCCCCAGTCCCGCACTACAGCCCTTGAATTCTAGAAATCCTTCCGCGGATGCGCAAGCTCATGCGTTAAACTTCCCCATTATTTCCCCTTTCGGAAAATCTCCCCAAAATTCTTTGCCACCCCACCCTTCCCTCATTCTTTCCCTGCTTTGGCTTATTGAGCACCATGTGTCCCTGACGGTGCAATGGAGGCATGGGAAAAAAAGTGAACTTTTCCCCCACACGGGAAAATTTCGAAACATCTCCCGCTCAAGCTTGGAGCGCAAGAAAAGAATTTCAAAACCTCCCGTGGCTTGCCAACCCACCCGTTGGGAAAATTTTCACCCCAAGGCCCGTCGGCCCATAACTTGAGTTTTATAAGGAGTTAGGAGGACTTCTTTATATTGTTGGAAAGGTGAGAAAATTTCCTATCCAATGGGAATGATTTAGGGAAATTTTGAATTTGTTAAGTGTGAGAAAAATAAATTTGAAACTCTGATCCTATTAGAGAGTGGGTATGGTGATAATTTACCCCTTGAACCTAACTGAAACTTCTAACCTTAAAATTTGGACCTTGTGACCTCTGATAATTGTTAATAAAATAAAGTATGTTCTAGTAGATTAAACTTGTTCTAGAACTTGTTAGTGACAATTGTTGCCTTGTAACCTAGTTGTTGACACTTCTAAATAAAAAAATTATTCCATAATTTTCCTAACTAATCCTAGGTTGTTTCTTGGGTCTCAAGTGGGTTATTTTAACCGGGTATCACATTCATCTACACCTTAGCATCATCATTCCCTGATGAAACACTCTTGTGCTTTGGTTCACACTTGATTGTTGAGGGAATTATATATACATGAACCCCACACACTGCACAATAGTCATTACACCTTAGGCACCACATATCATCACGTGATATTACATCATCTACACATTACACATTATATTACAAGCTACACCATATATGTCACATATTGAGCATATTTCATACATCATACACATCATATTAAATTATACATCGTTCACCTCACATTTTACATCTTGAATATTACATCTACTATGTTACACATTTTAGGTCATCTACACATATTACATTACATATTGTTCATCCTACCACACATAATACACATTTTACATATTCACTTCTACGCGTTGCACTCACTACCTAATGACGCACTCTAGTCTCATGGTCCATACTGGATTTTTGAGGGTATACATCACAAATGGCCATCATCACCATTACATTTTCATCACTCAATCTCTCTCTCATGTGACATTCCTAGGATTAGTGATATACACTTTAGGCTATAGGGTCACTTCTTCTAGCATAATCTTGTGATAGGATACATAATCATTTTTATTACATTGTTTAGTGGTATACGCTTTAGGCTAAATCACCACTCCTTTATACTCATATTGTCATGATATACGCTTAAGCTAAAATGTCACACATACATCATCTCTATGTCATGTATCATTACGCCATCCTCATCGTAGCATAGTATACACATCACATAGTTTGACCATTTCGATGACACACTATCATTTATCGTTCATTCTTGACTATTAAGGGGGCATACTAAATGAATCTCACTGCATAAAAATCCATTCACTCGGGGGCATGCGGCTCCTATCATCCAAACTACATTTCCATTCCATCAGTCCAAAACATATTGCATTTTATGGTTGCATTTACTCATGCTTACACTTTCTCTTACATGTTCACTTTACTACACATGCTAGATAAATATTTTGTATTTCATTATCTTTCCCATACACACATGTGATTATAGTATAGATCTTCTCCACGCAACACCAATACTTGACACACTACCTTCGTAGGCATCCACCTTTGTACACAATAGGTGTTATTTTTTCATTTTTACTTAGAAATTTCCATTATCAGGCTATACATGCTTTCACATAATTGTTATTTTTATAACATGCAATCGAGTGTTTCATGTGCAACATTTTTTATGCAAGGATACTTATCTCCATAGTTGTTTGTTACATTATCACATATTACTTGTTATTATTTATGGGATTTTCCTTTGTTTTTCTGTACACACTTATTTTTATGTGGCCCTTTGTGGCATTGAGTGTCTTGTGACATAATGAGTGAAATTCTATATTTATAGCCCACTTTGTGTAACCTATATTGTCTTCTTGAGTGTTTACATTGTCTTCTTATTATATAGATTACACATTGTTTTTTTGGATTACACTTTTCTTCTACATGCCTGTTGTTTGACCTAACTCTTATTTACTATCCAATTGTTTATGTGTGCCTTGGTATTTACTAATCACTTTCCCTTCCCCCTGTAGGGTAGAGTTTTAGTTTGTGCGGTCAGTCCTCTTTTAGGGTAACATTCTCCTATCTACGATATTACATGTGCCCCCAAAGATGGGGACATAATTTGGGTTTATACACCCTACCTATAGTACCGAGTACACCTTAATTTTTAGTTTTTTTTTCCATGACATAATGGGTTATACAACGAGTGAGTTCAGACCAATCTACAAAATTCGTAGATAGTTTCTTTTATAGGGAATATTTTCCTTAGCATTCTGGGGAGTAGTTATATATTGGAGGATACAATGGACTTTCCTCCCTACACTACCTCAGCCAACATCATCGAATCACCCAAAAAAATAGGTGATACAAATATCTCTTCATATTCTCATGGAAGTAGTTACAGGTTGGAGAATAACACAACTTTCTCCTTACACTTCTTTGGCCACAATGGCATGAGATCACCCAAAAAAATCACACTTCACCTTGTGTTATAAGATATCCTTTTCTTCACCCTTTATCTCATGATAGATCAGTGCACATGTTCCTTTTTCACTTTCATACTTTTATTTTCAATATTTTTACTATATACATGCATTTTTACACACGGGTTTTACACATATACATGTGTATTTCACTACTTGATTGTCTTCTCTTTTAACAAGTTCATTCATATGGGAAGCAAACATCAACAATAAAATAATTATGTGGTAGCACACAAATCATACTAACATGCAAGTACATCACACACATTGTCAACTACACACATGTTTCCACCCTACGTTCACTCTCATCACTTTTTATAATTTTGTATGTTTAGTCTCCAAACTCCACTATTTTCTCATTCTAGGCTTTTTCTAGTCCCTCGACACAATTTTCTACATCACTCTACATGGATATCAGTACGCATCTCTACCTACTTTATATTCTTTGCGTTCCACTCACCAACATAAAGTGGGAGAAAATGTACTCACTAAATCACGCACTTTGGGTATTATGTAGTTCCAGTCTCATACTACTATTCATATGGTTTTTGAGTGAAGAATGTACTAATTAACCCATGTCCTTTAGCCTTTTACTTTTATTTTTTTGTCACGAACATTTGCATGTACTTGCCCAGTCTATTTTATCACCCTACATTATTCATATTCTTGATTGGGACACCCAGCCAAGAGTGGGGCACCCCAGATGCCCTGGTCTCCTTTCGGCACCCTGATCCTCTTTGTACTTTACTTTCATATTTTGAGTTCTTTCTAGCCATTTGAGCTTTCTATATTTTCAGTGTTCGGCCTTTTCAGGGTTAATTATGAAAGTAGAACAAGAGAACCATATAAATATAAAGTTATGCGACTATAATGAGGGACTAAGCACTAAGCATCTAGCATCACCATCTAGAGTTACATCCATCAAAGGAATCTAAAGTTACAATTACATTCATCTAGATCCATCACAAGGCACACAAGGTTGGTTCATCTACATCACACACTATAGGAGGGGATTTTATTGTTTCCATGCACACATTTACTACATTTTACATCTATTTATTTACTCACTACTTCAAAAATTACAACTAGCACAAGAAAAACCTAGGACATGATTTCACACACACACTTACCTCAAACTACATTGGGTATGAGATATAGTGTAACACTCATTTAGTAAGTCCACCATTTTGGCCACCAAGGATAGTCTAACCCATTCATATGATTTCTTTTTTATGGTTTTGATGCTTTTTCTATGGTTTTGTAGGTGATTCTTCCATCTCTTATTCACAGTGACATCTAGCACAATTCAATGACATTAATGTGATAGGAAGAAAACAAAGGAGAAAATCTTAAAGGAGGTTTTCTAGCCCTTTCTATAGCCTAGATCTTAGACCGGGGCACACACAGGCACCCCTATCTCTTTCTAGGCTCCCCACTCCGATCGGATAGCACATATTTGTGCTTTCTTCTCTCTCGGGATTCTGTGTGGTCATTTTATCCTCCTCCTCACCTAGTCAACACTTTGCAACATAGTCCCGTAACATCAAGCAAATCAGCTAAGTATTTTCTTAACCCTTATTGCACATTAGGGTTTCTTATTTTCTATCTTAGTTTGCTTGGGTGTATCTCAATATTTTATTACTTCATTTATTAATTTATTTTCTTCTCCTATAGCATTAAATTAGGCTATCATTTTAAAATTTTATTTTAGTCATTTTTCATCATTACACAAACATGCCCAGAGTTAGTTGAACATGAAAAGGATAAGTATCAATGGAGCTTCACTATTTAGTAGCTAGGTGTGAATGTTGTTAATGGAAAGGAAGAATGGGAAATCAACAATGAAAGAGGAGTTAGTCACATCGAAAAATCAGAATAGGGAACAAGTGGATAAATCTCATCGTGGAGTATGAAGCATTTGCAGTAGAAGTAAAATAGGCCACACGGAAGGCATAATTTTTCTTTGGTCACCGCAAGAGTTTTGACCAATTCTAAGTGCATACACTACTAGTAAGGAAGAAATATTAAGGAAAGTACATGTCAATATGAATAATAATAGGGTCCAACACAAAATATTCATGGATGAAGTCATGGAGAAAAGATATTTTATCAAATATATGAAGGAAACACTTAAGGTAAGGCTCAAGGAGATCTACCCTTTGGTGGCGTGCATGATGGATAGATTGGAGGGGGTAACCTCAAAATTTGATGTAATATTTAAGGAGGTAAAGGAGAAGGTAGATGATTTGACTCCTACATAAGTACTTGATATTGTAGAGGAGACTCTGGAAAAGTGGCAAGGGAGTTACAGGGATGGAAGGAGTTAGAAAATATTTTGAAAAAATGATTCCCATAACTTCTTCCACCTGAGAAGGCTTGAGTGTTGATGCATGAGTGGGTAGAAAATTTCCATTCTTAAATTCATTGGGTATATGCCCCCCTTTTTCTACATATACATTCATTTATACTTTTGAGGAGCATTGTTTATTGATATTTCTAAGGATGGACAATAATCATATTATGGGGTAATTTTGGTTAGAAGAAATGACTAAGTGGTAGCTAAGTGAAAGAACCACGTGTACAGCGGGGACATATACATAGAGAAATGATTTATGTGAAGAAAAAATGATGTAGAGAATCATGCACACAAGGATAAGAAGAAGAAGAAGAAGAAAAGTGCAAAGGCACATGCACCATAGAGGAACAAACTAGGGCACAAGGGCTCGTGCACAAACAAATAGATAGAGTTGAGGACTTAGTCACTTTCATAGAAGGGGAAAAATAGAAAAAATAATGATGACATGGCACACAAGAAAGGGTTATAAATAGGATAAATGAAATGCAAAAAAATCAAAGGAAGCACATGGTGACTCCTATTTATAGGAATTAAATCATGTTAAAGCAAGCTATTTATAGTTTGAGCTATAGTTAAGAGAGAGTTGTAAGTACATGTTAACTATGTTCAAGAATGCCTATTATTAAGAATTGCATGTAAATTTTGAAGGTAAATTCACCGTGTACATATATATATATATATATATATATATATATATATATATATATATATATATATATATATAGGTGATACACTTTTGTATTGAGGTAGGTTGTTAAGGGTTTATTGGTATGAGTTATTTTAATTTCAGTGTGTTGTACGCACATGTGGTTCATTGTATGGAGGTCATTGAACTATGGTGTAATCAGTATATTTGCTATGTAATGAAGTATGTTCTAAAATGGATAATTATCTATAGACCGCTAAAGTCACTAGATTTGAATATGGTGTAATGGAATTATATGTGTCATTGGTAATTATGTATTTTGATTTAATTTCCTTATCATATATCTTACCAAATAATTATTCTATTATGTACCTTATTACATGTATGATTATGATGAATATGCTGTCTAACATCTTGATAAGAAAACAAAGGATGGACCTGGTGGTTGTATATGCTTTAGGTATTTGTTCATACTTTTTTTGGATGAAGTGCTAATGTGCCTAGCTAGGTTTGGTTAAATAAAAGACTACAATCTGTACACAGAGAAATATTACACAATATAAATAAAATAAGACAAAATTTCAAACTCTATCCTTCCCTCGTATCTCCTTGTAGCCTCAGATTATACTACTAAATATTGGAATGAAGCATCGAGTTTATTGAATATAAATTATTAAATATGTTTGGATGCTCCAAAGATTTTTTTGAATGGAAGTAAATTTTAGCTATGAGAAAATTTATTGAATGAGTGGTTTTGATTGTTAAATTCATGATAAATTGGTCAACATAATGGAATGTGAAATTGAATGATAATTAGACACAATAAATATGTAAATTTCAAAGCTTTTAATGATGATAAATGGAGAGAAATAAGTTCTTATTTATAGATGAGGGAAGAGAATCCCAAATATTTGATTTTTTTGATTGAATTTTTTAATCTAAAGCTAACTAAAGTAGGATTGGAGGGATTTGTTTGATTTTTCAACTTGATTGGAAAGATAAATATTTTTTGAGCTTGATTGATTGAGTTTTCATCGAGTTGGAAAAGGTGGCATGTATTTTGAATATTTTTAACTTTTACATTAAAATATTAAATTCATGTCTTCTGCTTTATTTACCCAAAAATGATGTTTTTTTAATCTTTGGGGATACTTTATTTAATTTTTAAATGTCTTGCTCTATACGATATATTTATTTATTTTATTAAGGATAAAAAAATTGGTTGGGACCCTACCTAGTCTACAAATGGGCCAAAGCCCATATATTCAATATAGTACAAATAAACCAAAAAGGTTTAGAAAGATAGTCAATATCTTTAAAAAAATAATAGTAAGAAGTTAACAAGATATCAACAAATAATCAATAGCATGTCAACACCTTTATAGCGAGAGAATAAAAAGAAGCTTCTCAAAATCCAAGTAAAATGAGTGGGTATAAGATTAATTCATTAGTTTATGGAAGCTCTTCTTAACATGGTCGAGCCTCTTTTTGACATCACTGAAGCTTGTATCTTTTTTGGATTTGTCTCTACCTTTTTGGACATCAAATTGTGAAATGAAAAGTGAGAGGAAATCCATGGTTCTCTTCTCCATATTGAGGATGTCACACTACTTGGCCTTGATATTTTCCATTTATTTTTCAATTTTGTTAACATGGTTGTTGAGATCAATCATTATTTTTCTTTCTATCTATGCATCCACATTTTTAGGCTTGCATGCATCAATTTTCCATTGATCCTTTTGATTTTTTCTAACTAGATATCTGACTCAACTATTGTCTCTATGAAAACTGCAACATAGGATTCAAGACCATCCTTTCCAATTGATAGGAGTCCGAGAAAATCATCACCATCACCAATAATTTGATAGGTAGGGGCCTCAAGAGAATGAGAGGAATGTGAACTTCTCCTAGGGAACCTTCTTGTGAGGTAAGCTCTATATTTCTTAAGAGAAGGGGTCGGAGAAATAGGAGGAAGGGGAGGGGGACAAAGGAGGATGGTGGAACAAGGATTGATTGGGAGGAAACATGAGGATGTGAGGAGGTAGGGAGAGAATGGGATGTGGGGAAGAGGTAGAGGGAGTGGAAGAGAAGTGGGGAAGAGGGATTGATGGGGGAGAATGGAATAAGGTTGGGTATGGAGGACCGAGTAATCAAAATACTTATAAAGCATGAGAATAAGAGCATGATGAAATTGGAAGACATGCTTGCCCCATTTAACCAAATTCACATAATTCTCAAGAGAATGTAGTAAGAAAAAGGGAAATCTCACAGAACATTTCTTGTGGAAGTGGTTGAGAAAAATTAGGTGGTAATTGGACATGATCGAGAAGTGATCCTCTAACGTAATGAACTTCATTACCGCTAGTTTGAAAATGTTGAAAGGGAGAGGAAGATAATCCCTTTTAAAACCCCATGTCTTGTACACAATGGACTCACCACTATCCAAAGTTTTATCTCTTCGACCCATAATCCATGTTGTTTTTGTAAAAATTTAAACATTTTCTATGGAGACATGTAACCCACACAATGACATCTTCATTTATCTCAAACTATTTCCCTTTATATGACACCTTCATATCCTTCTAATTTTTGGTGAATTCTTAGGAAAATTGCAGGTCATAGCCCTTGAATCTAACCATAAAATTTTTGAGTCCACCCTTGCTCGAATGCTCTGGAGATCTTAATTATTCTTCCACTCATCAATATTCACTGACTTAACCCTACATCATTCTCCTCCCATTCTGGTGAAGATTAATCAAGGAAACCAAAAATGATAATGAATGGTACAATAAGGGTGCAAACATTTAAAAGGGAGTAGTTTCCCTGCCACACGAGATAAAAGCACAAAACATGAGATTTAATCTTCCTTTTCATTATTAATAATTTTGATAGAGATAGCTAGGGGAGTGTCATCCTCTTCCTACACATGGAAATTATTGATATTTGTTCCAATATTTTCCATGATGTCAGTGACTTTATTTCCATCCCAATAGGTATGTTGGACAATTTGAGATTAAAAATTGTTCATAATGTGGATGGATTCTTTAATAATATATCTAATGGACCAAATCACACTTTTATTCCCTTTTAGTTAGTTGGTGGTGTTTAAAAATTCACCCTAAAAAAAAGGTTTATAACATTGATTTCTCTAGCTAATCTAATCCCCCCAAAAGTGACAAGGGATTCAAACTAGTTATTAGTGTTTTTGCCCATAGGACCAGGAAATGTTTTGAGGACATGAACCTTTTCATTTATAATACAACGTCCCCCACTAGCCTTCCTTATATTCCCTTTGGAGGCACTATAATAGTTCATATTGATCCAACCATTAGGATGGGGATTCTATTTGATGTGATCCATGAAAGCCACGTTATTTAAGGTAGGATAGGTAGAAAATATATTTAGCTTCCATTTTTCAATAGTTTTGTTGCCTTATCTAATTTGATGAGTCTTTTTAGGGTGTGTGAAGCTAATAACATTCTGCCTGATTCCCTCCATCAGTCCATTAGTAATTCTTGGAAGATAAGGTCTCTTTTCATCAAAGATGGCAGCGTTGCAGGTTTTCCATATGATCCAAATTATGTGGGGGAAGGAGATGCTCCAAATATTCTTAGATATAATTTGTTTTAAGGTAATGACCATTGATTGCATGAAACCCTTTGTAGATTTTGGGAGGATCCACTTAATATCCATAATTTTCAAAAAGAAATTCCAAATAGATCTAGCAAAAGCATAATGCAACAATAGATGATTAACAATCTCTTCAAAATTTTTACAGAGAATACACATGTTTGGGAAGTGTTGTCATCTCTTCACCCACTTGTCTATATTCAAGGCATTATTATGCATCAAAATCTAGAAAAGATGATTGATCTTCAGAGTGAGTTCCTTAATCCATAATTTTCTCCAATAAAAATAAGCACACTGCATTTTTTATAAGAGGATGTACCCAGATTTAACTGAGTATAAGACATAAAATGTGTTATCCCAAAAAAATTCATCATATCTCTCTATAATAGAAAGATGTTGGTTTCTTATTTTATTCTAGATCTCTATAATATTATTAGTATTAATAGGGAGTAAACCATCCACATGAAGTTACACCCATGCATTATTTCTTATGTAGTTCTTGAATTGTCTCCTATACAAGACTTGAAGTACTCATAGAGCTGATATCCATCACAAGCACGTTATTTAGGGAGAGCCGAGAGACCCAATTTTATCTCTAGAATCATATGTCTTTTCCATTTCCAAGCTTCTACTGACTCCCTTTAATAATCACATTTCTATAGTTTACAATAGCTTACAAAATGCAGATCTGGAAGGTATCTAATCTCCGTCTATCCAACCAATATTTTACCTATATATGAGATATTTGTTTCTAAAAATGGAAGTCCAAGGAAGGTCCTATTTATGAAATCTCCATCCCATTTTTGTAATCATGGCCTTATTCATCTAGATGATGCTCTTTATTCCAAGCCCTCCACAACTCTTAGGAAGGAAAACGTTCTCCCAAGAGACCAAAGGAATTTTAATACTTTCCTCAAAACTTGACCATAGGAAGATCTTTTGAATTATTTCAATTTTTCATTGATTATTATAGGGATCTTGAAAATATACATTAAATAAATAGGAAGATTCTGGAGGGTACTCTTAATAAGTAAACACTTACTGGCTTGAGAAAGAACTATACCCTTCCAACCTACCAATTTCCTTTGAAAATGTTCAACTAAATAATTCCAACTTCAATGGGAATCTTACCGGTGAAAAGGGGCATGCCAAGATAATATGAGGGAATTTTTTTAGTTCTGCATCCAAGGATTTTTACAATCCTAATTTTTCTATATTTTAAAGTGTATAGGAAAATGACAGATCTTTTTTCAATATTAATTAGCTTCCCTAAGGCTTCTTCATAATCAATTAGAAGGGATTTAATTATCCTTGATTCCACCACTGAGTCCATCATGATATAGATTGTGTCATAAAAAAATTTGATTGATGACTTTGATATCATCGGATGACAAAGTTGAATCCTTGGAGAAGACAAGAATGTATGGAAACAACAATATTTCTACTTAGGATTTTAGCCATGAGAATAAATGAAAGAGGAGAGATTGGGTCATCCTTTATGATGTCCTTGATGCTACTAAAAAACTAGGGGAGTTCCATTGATAATTATAGAAAACATAAGAGAATATATGCATCGTAAAAAAATTCGAAGTGATCGTCGAAGCCAAACTTCACAAGAACCTCATCTAAAATTCTCTAGAGAAGACACTATTATATAATTGTGGGAATTTAAATCTAATGGAATACCACCATTAAAGCTAATAAAGGGTAGATTTATTTGATTCACCATGAAAGGGAAAGGCCTTAAATTTTTATGGAGAAAGAGAGGAATATACCAAGAGGAGGAGTGGAAATACTTCTAGTTGAAAGTGATGGATATTTCTATAATGATCTTTATCTTCTTCCCTTGATTATTCTTCTTGGTGAGAGTTATAAGTACTAATAAGATTCACCTCTTGATATATTGTGCCTTATTTGTATTCTTCTCATGGAAGAATGGAATAAGATTGTCGAAAATATATATTTTATATTTGGAGTTTCTAGATGTGTAGGAAGATTCCTCTAAAGGCTAGAATACACTAGCATACACACCAATATTAGTGAAAATGGTATATATTTCATCAAACTTGTTATTTTAGGTGTGCAAAAATTATTGTTTCTAAAATTCACACCCCTGATTGAATTAGGGAATTAACATTTCATTAAAAATGTTAATGATATTGAAATTGTGGGTGGAAATCAAGATCAAAAATCAAGTGGGAAGGTTGGTTCCTCTCACTCCAGCTTGCCACAACTACTCTAACAATTTTCTATCCTAATATATCTAATCCTCAACTAAAAACCTCTAAGGATACATACTCATAAATAGAGATAACTGAAATAAAAGGGAGGTGATGCACTAAACTAGAAAATGGATCAATCATGGCTCTAAAATACATAAATGAAATTACAAAAATGAATATTTAGAGATGCAACTAATTATGAAGAAAATAAAATGATAAAGAGTGAAGGTGTGCAAGATGAAAAAGGTGTTCACATTAAACGTAGAGCATTCAAAGAAAAAAATCACACTTGTATAATATCAACAATGAACCATTTACAAACATATATCTGAGGTTAGAAATCTCCTCATGTGCATTACAGAGGCCATGAGAAATGATTTTTGTGGGCTCAAAAGGAGGATTTCCAAATTAATCAGAAAAGGAACTTGTATAATGTGTCAAATAAATTATGTTTAGAAAAGGTTTTAGAGAGAGAACATCCAAGTGATCAATAATTTCAACCAACCACCACCACTAAGGACCATTTAGAGGCTAGACATGGGAATATAACATCTCCCCAAACACACAGAATGAGATCACAAGTGCGGGATAAAGATGACACTAAAATTAAATTGAGGTACTGGAGTATTTGAACATTTGGTTTAAAATAAGCATAGCTTTGTCATGCCTACGCAGAATTTAGGTGAATTTTATTGATCAATGCCTTATCCTTTTATTTAAAACATTATCACATATCTCACATTTTAAAATCTCTATTATTGATCCATTTAGTTCTCTTTCTATTCTCCGTATTTCTTTTTACTTGTGCTTATAATGTTTCCACCCATGACTATATTATTTTGTTTCATGGAATTGGATGTATTCTGCAATAAACCCATCTTCTCATACATGACATGATAGTTCAACGCTTCCCTTTTTGAAAATTTCCTTATTCTTTTTTTTTAATTGTCATGGATTTTTTATTTCTGTGGAATATTATGTTTTTAAAGTCCATGGAACACATTTCTTTTTTCTACGGCTTCCATCCTTAATTTTGCATTCCAACTTTCCTATCTTTTCTACATAGTGTGATGCATCACTTTTTCATCGTATCAAAGATTATTCCATGAATAAAACATGCCTTGTTGCATGAAATTAAAAAAATCCACTAAATATTATATCTAATAAGTCTCATGGAACACTATATCTTCCAAGTCATGAAGCACCTCACTTTTCCAATTTCTACAAAAGAATAAGTTTTTTCTTTCTTATTCCGCGGGTCTTTAATCATAATATACCCAAGTATGATACTTGGATGAGTTGTTTAAAATACCATGGGGTTCTATTGTGGACAATAGTTCCTATGAGATCTCATGTATTATAGCCCGGATGTGTAATAAGTGACATTGTGTAAATATTATAGTTAGAGACATTGTCAACTATAACACTTTGAAACTATTTTGAATCAATATATGCACAAATAAAGATAGGAAAATATGATTCATATTCATCAGGATGAATCTATAAATTATATAATCTAATAGGAGGTATATATCACATACCATGTGTAACACCAATTATGTTATCAACTAGATGAATTCCAGATGTGTAAGTTGGTGGAAGATAAGTTATATGATAAGCCATGTGAACTTAGTCAAAATTATTAGGTAATGGACCAAATATTAAGCATTCACATGAATCAAGTTCAACAAAAATTTCTCTTGGATGGTGGATAAATATATTTCACATAAATGTTATTTTTTTCTAGTAAATATTGTATTTTATTGTGTACTCTAATACATTAATTTGTAGAATGTCCATGAAATTGATGATAATCAAAATATTAGTGGTCATAAAATGTATATGCCTATTTCTTGGTTGTATTGATAATAGTAGGAGGTGGTAAATGTATAATATTGTACTCAAGTAACTTGCATAAGATAATATGAGGAGGTTTTGGTAAACAACCATAACCTCGTGTATAATTATTTGTAATGTGTTGTAGTATTAGGTTTTATGACATTAATAGTTTCAACATTCATAGTCTAAGTTGTATTACCCTTGTATATGGATTTTGATTGGAATTTGTTGTTATATGAATGTGTGCATTGGTATGTCAACATATTTTCTTGCATGATATTTTCTCATATAGTTTAACCATATGGAATAGTTATTCAAAAGATGTATAATTAAGAAACATAACTTGTTCATGAATATTAGGAATTAGAAAAGGAGTGAATAATTATATCAACCTAGTCTCATTAATATGTTTAGGCCTACATGCAATGTATTATATAGTAATACATAATATACCACCATTTTTGTAATTATTTCTTAACTTGTGTGATTTATGTGATTGATAAAAATTTCCCAATATTTATCAAAAACTATGTAAGGAAAATATCAAATAGAATTTGGAATATTTGTATGTAATGTGGAGGAAGTGTGTAAAAATAATTAAGAACATATTTCTCAAGGATATATAGAAATAACTTGATAAGTAAGGTGTCATCATAAATATAATCCATATATTAGGCCATAAAGGATGGATGTGTTGTTGAGTATAAATATTTCCATCGTTGAAAGAAATCTTAGGTGGAATAAATATTGTAGGTAGAGGATAATTAATAAATTCATGGGAGAAAGGGTTATTGATTAACCCAATGGAGATCATGTTGATATGTGAAATATTTTTCATTAAGAAATCTATTTTTTGCATAAATTTTAGTTGATGAAGGAAAATAAAAGTAACATTAGATGTATAAAGTAGGGTAGGTCTTTATTTAGAAGTCATATGATGTGTATATGTAGTATCTTAAGAAGCCATTTAATATACCTCCATATTTGGCACATTAGGTTTATGTGAAGGTGGTTGGAATGTTAGAGTAGTAGTACTAAAATGGGAATTAAATCCAATGGATGGCTGATTCTAAGTACTTGAGGGTTCACCTTGTGATTCCCCTACCTTATATATATCAAGTATTACTTTTTTACTTAGACAATATGTAACAAATGTTTTATTTGGTTGGGGTTATCCCTTATATAAGGTCATAAATAATCCATCATGAGCCAATATAGATAGGGGAGTGAATTAGGATCAAATTATTTGATAGTGTATAGGAGAAAAATGTTGAATAGGGTTTATAAAATTACTAAAAGAAGTGTGAAACTAATCAGATTTGATAAAATCTAAAACCATAGGAGTGAGGCATAAAGCCTTGTGATTACATATAATGAAATATGTGGATTCACAAAAATGTAATACTAATGTTAGGGTTAATATACTTAGGGTATTAAATAATATTTTTATTAATACAATAATATTAGATAACCTTGGAAACAATAAGTATACAAATCCTAATTCATATTCATGTAAATACAATAAATTACTCCTACATAGATTATTTAAACTAAGAATGTAAAAAAATAGGGGTTAGGGAGGATTGAAACAATTTTGGAATGATATAAGATGCATTTTTCTGAAATCGTGCAAGGAGGATGTGTAGACTATCATCAAGGAAACCTAAAAATAAGGGAGTTTTATTTTATAATTTGTCCTATGTTAATTATAGATAAAAATGGATTTTGGAACTATGTTCCTCTATGAATATAAATTATTTTTTGTGGTTGAATTCCCATTATTGCACCTAGGTGGTTGATTCATGATTATTTATTCTTCTCCTTTTCTTGAGATATAATAAGGGGTTAGTTAGATTTGGGTTGTGTGCCCTTACCACACTTACATAGAAACATTATGAAGAGGCATCAAAATCTTGTATTTCCATATTAAATGAATGTGTATAAGATGTTTATTGTAATGTGTTTTACAAAATAAGATCGATTAGGACCTATAACACTCGAGAAATGATATTGGACATGTGATTTAACTTTGAGATGGAATAAGGAATCTTTCAAAGATATGTATAGACTTAAACATGGATTGATATGATTGAGATATTGATTTTATGATTGGGTTCTTTGATACAATCTCCTAAGTAGTCAAAATATGTGAGGTGTAAGGCCCTTATAATCGAGTTAGTAAAATTATCTTACGTAGAAGACTATTTTGATAATATTTTCTCAAATAACACATGAAATACTAGGGTAACTAAAAGGTTTGAAAATATGACCATTAAGTGTAATTAGGAAAAAATAGTTATCTTTGGACAAATTTGGCAAGGGGATTTATTTTTGCATGGAAAAATTCAACGAGGAAGATTGCAAAATGTAATTTATCTATTGGAAAAGGTACCAACATATTTAAGGATGTATTTTGTAATATGATAACATGACTTTGAATGGTTAATTATAGATAATAAGTGTGACCTAGAGGCTGTTATTGATTATAGAGAAAATCAAGTGTAGGAATTATTCAATCTATTTCACATTGAGTTATTGAGATAAATTCAAAGATTAATTTTTAAATATTTATAAGTATAGATTTGGGTATTAAATTTCTGCCCAATTTAATCTAGTAATTAAAAATCACTAGATTAAAACATATCTAAAAATAAGCCTCTTGTAAGGCCAAGGATTATGTTATATTGGAATATGTGTGTCACTTATCCTTCATGTGGATAACCATACATGTGAACCTACATGATACTTAAAAATAATATGTTATATCTCAATTGAAAGGTATATATCAAATTATTAAATAACATAAACTGAAATTTCAATGAAATGAAACATGTAAACTTGATTTCCTCAAAGCGTTGAATGCGAGGGAATATTAACTAAAAAGGAATGAATAATGCATGAAATGTATGCACATAATTAACTTATTTATTGTTTGTGATGATTTAATAACCAAATATGAAAGAAAAATATACACATGATCACCTCCATTTCTTCTATGTGATGGTAGAATAACTACAAAAATCAATGCACAATGCATGATAGATATACACCTAATTACCTCAGGTAATTTTATGTGAGGGTGTGAGAACCAAATAATAATACACAATTCATGTAATTTATACGTCTAATTGAAAGGTATATATCAAATTATTAAATAACATAAATTGAAATTTCAATGAAATGAAACATGTAAACTTGATTTCCCTCAGTGTTGAATGTGAGGGAATATTAACTAAAAAGGAATGAGTAATGCATGAAATGTATGCACATAATTAAATTATTTATTGTTTTTGATGATGTAATAACCAAATATGAAAGAAAAATATACACATGATCACCTAACCTAACCTAAGTAATTACAGCTCTAATAAGTAAGCATGTCATAAAATATGTGATCCTATGAAGGATGTAGAAAAATATATATCATAGGATATTTTTGTTTTATTCTAATAATATAACAATTGTGTTTTGTAGGAATGATGAGGGATAGTGTGGCCCCAATGTAGATGAGCATAAATCAAACAAGAAAAGTAAATCAGACATAAAAATCTATGTAGATGAGTTAATAGAGCATATACATACTATTATATCAATAAAACACAACATAGTGCACACAATTTTAGGAAAAAAACATTATATACAACATAGAATAAGATGAAAAAATAGCATAAAACATATAATTGAATGGATCGGTAAGAGAAAAAACCTTCATAATTCAAAAAAGAGTTCTAAAGAAAATGCATAAGATAGTATCACATAATAATAAAATAAAGTATTCAATGTCAAACAAAAATCAATATCATATAATAAAAAGTAATGGAGCATTCAATTCAATCAATGCCACACAACAATCAAACTATGGAACATGCAATAGTACAAATAGTTAGAAGTAATCAATGTAACATAAAAATAAAAAACATACAACATGAAATATCAAAGAGCAATCAATATCCTAAATAATTCAAGGAATTTAATACAATAGTGAAAATAGAAGTTCAACTAAGAAATATCATAACAAAATTAATGATGTAGATAATCAAGGAAACTTAAATATTTTAAATAATTAGTATCATCTCGAGAAATGACTCATGTTAACAAGTAATATCATATGAGAAATCAATTTTGTTAACAAGTAGTGTAGTGTGAACAATAATTTTTATAAACCAATAATTTTGTAAGTAAGAAATTAAGGATAGCCAAAATAGTAGCTCAAAGATAATATAAGTGAAAGAGTAAAAGTAATAAGGAAATTAGGAATGAATAATTGTTGAGTTTATTTCTAGAAGAAAGTAATGTGATAATTAGATAAAAACACTTTATAACATATGTCATAAGAACCATAAAAGTATAGTGCATGTAATAGACCAGCAAGCATCAAGATTCGTGATTGTGATAAACTTTTAATAAATTCCCCTAGTGTAGGATTGAACCCAATGTGGTACATCCCCAAGATAAAAGGTTGTAATAAATTGTAAGGTGTGAAAAAAGTGATTCAATTAACTTCTATGTGTAAGGTGCCCCTAGTTTAGATAATTCCCCGGGAGGTAATGTGTGGAATGTTAACGAGTCTTAACCACTTGGTCTATCTATAAAGTGCAAGTGAGAGAGCAATGTAGAGTGATACATTTAAATGATTGATAAGAATCAAATCTAGGAAATGACTATATATGCCACATGTAGGTCTTGATTTTATAGTTTTGTAATATTGTATTTTATTTGGAATAATATATAAGACATATAAGAATAAAGGTGTCGGTGTAGTGTATATAAATAGAAAAAAAGATGAGCTCGTGTCCTTGGAAGTATTTTTCCCTCAAAAATCACATTGGACTCATACGAATGTGCTACATATTTAAGTAATGGTGTGGTCCTAGGTAAAATTTTCCCTTAATGATCACATAAAACTATTGAGAAAGTGTGTTTCATCATTGGGATGCACCCTAGATTATTACTATTGTGTGTGTGTGTGTGTGTGTGTGTGTGTGTGTGTGTGTGTGTGTGTGTGTGTGTGTGTGTGTGTGTGTGTGTGTGTGTGTGTGTGTGTGTGTGTGTGTGTGTGAGAGTGAGAGAGAGAGAGAGAGAGAGAGAGAGAGAGAGAGAGAGAGAGAGAGAGAGGAGTGTGATAATTGTAAGAAGTTGACCTATGATCAAATCAATGTGATAAAATCTATCATGTCAAAGTAAGTGTGAAAAAAATTGTCTAATGATTTATATTGATATAATAAATCAATGATTATGTTATACATATTATGATACTAAGTAATATAAATCTCTATGGTATAATGTGAATATATATTCATGTCAATAGTAGTCATAGTAACCATTGGAATTTTCTCGTAAATGAGAGTGCATCAGTGTCTCATGAGATTCAATCCCACATAGATGTTATTGAACTACCACGTGTTTCACATGGTAGATAATGCAAAATTTGTAGAAGGGAGGGTATAAGTCATCATGTGCTAATACTCTATGAGATATTATTTGATAAGTTGAGGTAAATGATCAATGCTTTTGATTATTAGATGCAATGTTTGTGTCTTATTATGAGGCATCATCTATGAAGTAGGTACTAATGTAGGTGACTGATTATAATGAATAAGATACTCATATGATATGATAAGGATAGCTACTACCATGTTATTGTGTATGAAATTCAAGAATCAATGTTTCTCTTGAAGGAATAACAAACCTATCATGGATCTAAGGGAATTCAAGTAACATATTGAATATTTCATTATAAGTAACTACAATGAATCAACTTAATCTCTTAGAACTATGCCCCTAAGTGTTTTTATCTCTTACCATTAAATTCATGAATCATGTTAATGGTTCCCATGAGTCAACTGTAGTATAGCCGAGAGATGTAAGAAGTTATATTGTGAAAATATTATATCTAGATCCACTATTGACCATAACAATTTGAATTGTTTTTGAATCAATGTAAGCCTTGGTAAATATAGGTTAAGACATTTATTCTTAATTAAGATGAATAATAAAATAAGAGAATTTAATATGAGGTACACATAATTTTGTATTGTGTGTATACCCATTGATTCTATCAAATAGATGAATTTTAGATGTTTAAATTAGTGGAGGATCATCTATGTGATTAGTCATATGAACTTCATTAGCATTATTTGTCTCATCATGATTTGGTAATGGATCAATACATAAGTGCATACAGGAATTAGGAAGAGAAAATATTGTATTAATGGGTGGATAATTTTTTTAATAGAAATCGTATTGTTTTTATAAATCTTATATTCAAAAACATCAATTTGTATATTTTTCTTGACATTGATGATAATTGCAAGCATATTGGTCATCAAATATACAGCCTTGTTGGTTTTTTTGTTAATTATAGTAGGTGATGCTTATTCGTAATATTGCACTTGTGTAACTTGTGTAAGATAATGTGAGTATGTTGTGGTAAATGACCATAAAATTGTGATAGGTATTATTATATTATGTTATGTGACATTAATAGTTTAAACCTTCTTAGTTTCAAATGACTTCCTCTTTTTATTATGGTTTTGATAGAAATTTTTATTATTAGATGATCATACGGGTTTTAATGTCAACATATTGGAAACCATAATATTGGTACCATTTAGTTTAACTATTTTTCTAAGGTCTTCAAAATATGTATGATTAAGAAACATGACTTATTCATAAAACTTAGGAACTAGACTATCAATGAATACTTCCATAAGTCACTCTTTTCAATGTGTTTAGGCATATGTGAAATAACGGTATTATAGTGTAATACATAAATATCCACCCTTTCATGTGAATTTTCTTAACTTGCATGATTTGTGTGAATTATAAATGATACCTATTATTGATCCAAAAATTGTGAGGAAAATATTAACTAGATCTTGGAATGTTTATATAGATCTTGGAGGAAGTATGTAAAACCAATCAAGCATCATGATGCTTATAATCCATAGAGGAGGACATAAAATATCAAAGGTATTTTTAGGACCAATATTTCCATTATAAATGGAGTAAATGACAAAGGTAGATGTTAGTTTATAAATTTAGGTGTTAAAGGGTTATTTAGTAATCCAATGGATATTGTGTTCATTTAAAACCTATTTACATTAAGAGAGATGGTTATTATTTCATTGATTGTAGTTTTTAAAGTAAATTAAGAGGAAACTTATCCATATAAGGTGGGATATGTCCTTATGTAGAATCCATATGTTGTGTATATGTAGCATCTTAAGGATCTAGCTGGCACATTAGGTGTATGTGAATTTGGTTGAAAAGTTTGAGTAATTGCACATTAAGAGGAAGGATATCCTATGGATGGTTTATTTTAGAACTTTAGGTTCCACCTTGTGCTTCCCTTACCTCACATTTTTAATTATTCCCTTTATACTTAGTAAATATGTAACAAATCTTGATATTGATTGGGACTATCCCTTATAGATTATTGTAACTCATCATCTGTCATGATAAATTATAAAGAAGAGAGTGTATTAGGATAAAAAATTATACTAGTGTTACAACTCAAAATTATATAGTGTTTTGATAAACATTAAATAAGTGTGAAACCAATTATATTTTAAAAATTTGAAATCCCAAAGGAAAAGTATGAAGCCATATGATTGTGTATAATGAAATAATTGGATACACCAAAATGTAACACCAAAATTATGTTAAATGTAATTAGTGGATTAAAAAATATGTGTATTAATATAATAATATCATATTACAATGATTATAATGATCATAAAAATCCTAATTCATTTTCATTTAAATACAATAAATTACACTAACATAGATAAGATAAACTATGAATGTTAAAACTATGGTTTAGAGATGGTTGCAATGATTTTGGATTGCTCGGTGAGATGAATTTTTCTTAAAAATATGGAGGGATGACGTGTAAATTTCCTTTAAGGTGTCTCTAAAGTATATGAGCATAATTTTACAATCTAGACAAAGTCACATGCCTTAGATAAATAAACTTATTTGACTTTTTTAAATTCATCTTCTTCTGATTTCAACCAAATCTTGATTCTAACAATGTGTTACTATATGTGTGTGTAATTTAATTTTCCATGGTTGATATTCCATAATTGCACTTGCCCAATTGATTATGGATTATTTATTCTTCTTATTTCCTTGGGATGTAAAAATGTCTTAAATCAAATTTGGGTTATGTGGCCCCTACGTGCCTATGTAAAAATACTCCAAAGAATAATCAAACCCTCCTAGATCCAAACTTAGTAAATTTGAGATTTTTTTAGTATAATGTGTATTGGTAATGAAGACCCTATTAGGACCTCTAACTATCAACAATGATATTTATCATGTAATGTATCTTTGTAATGACTGAGCTAGATTTGAATTATATGTGTAGACATATAACTAGTTGAATATACTTGAGAGACTAATTCTTCAATTGTGATATACTAGGTATCTGAAATATATGAGGTGTGAGCCAATTAGAATGGGTTAGATAAATTTTATTATATAAGTTATTATTATAATAATATTTATTTCTTAAATGAAACATGACCAGCTAAGGTAACTTATGGATTTGAAAATGTGACTGTTAAGTGTAATTAGGATGAATTCACTAAATTATGATGAATTTATCGAAACAAACTTATTATGCATATATGAATTTATCTACACATAGTTCAAATTGTAATCTATTAGTTGAAGAAAGTGGTTTTATAAAATAAGAATGTGGTTTTGACAAGTCAATGAAAGATAACTAGTGTGACCTAGTGGGTGGTTTTATTTATTAAGAAAGGAAAATGTGGGATTTAGTCAATTTATTACATAATGTGTTATGGGATGTGATAAATTCCATGATTAAGTGCCAAATGTTTATAAGTACATATTTAGGTATCTACAAAAGGATAGTGCTAACATGTGTAGTCCTAAATTCTATTAATTTCTAGGGTAACCTTTGTATTTGTGGCCTTCATCGACAAGACTAAACAATTTAAAAGGTTACATTGAGATAACCACAACATTTGTGTTAGTTCATAGGTTCTAGGTAGAAAAAATATGACACTATCTAGTTATTAAAAGGACACTTCTTGAAATTGAAAATGGGTTTCTTCCAAATTGGATCATTAATTATTATTTATATTGATTGAATTCACTTATGGCTTCTATAATTAATGAAGAAAACAAAATTTCTCCACTCTGCTTTGTAAGTAAATATGTTGTGGAGGATATAAATATAGAAATATAAAATACAAGTAAGAATTTAGGGTGATTTATACCCTAGAGACATATATACAAGAGTTCAAAACAAGGATATGTAATCCAAAAATAATTCACTTATATATACATTCATAGTAAGAAAATTCACCACTCAAAAAATATGCATAGTATGAAACAACAATATTTAAGGCCAATAAAATATTTTGAAATATTTTTATTTTCAAAACCATCTAATTTTTCCATATAGGATATGCAATGAGCTTGATAAAATGGGAGTCATATTTTATACACAAAATTTTTGATGTGATAAGGAATTTTGAGTCTTCTATAATGTTTGGTTGGGTTATTTAAAATAATAAATACACTTATTAGGATCATTTAAAATTCTCAGGAGTTACATAATGCTTATGTATTTATGTGTAACTTGATGAACTAAGGTTTTTAAGTGCATTTACAACTTCATTTTATTTATGTGTAAATTAAAGAAGTGTTTGTGATATTCCTATAAAATTCTTGGAGAATAAATGGGAGAATTTGTGGTAATTTTCATTAATGTTGGTTGACATAAAAAGAACAACCACTTGTTACTATATTTTTCCCACTTTGATTTTCCTTCAAGTAATTCCTTTTTCTTATCCTTTATTTTGTGTTTTTATATTCCTTTGCATATTCATCTTTGTCATATTGAATTGATTTCATAATTTCCATTATTTATGAAGCTTCACAATTATATATTATATAATTTTTCAATTAAAGTATTCAAAAATTTATTTCAAGTAAAATACTTAAGTAATGATCTTGATATTTGCAATGGAGAATTAGGAGAATTTTAAATATCTCATTATTATTATTATATTGGTATTAGAGCTGGGAGCATGGTTTTTGTTCCTTGATTTTTGATGTGATCAATTTTGTAAATTTTTTCTCTTGAATAAATCAACTAGACCAAGGGGTGGTGAATTTATTAATTTAAAATGATATATGTCCACAATGAATTGGATTAAAGAAGTGATAAGACACATAAATTATCTCAAAAGTATGACAAATCCTAAAAGGATAAATTATTGAAGTTTCATGTATCTCTCAATTAGTGTAGAAGCATGTTAAGATCAATAATATTATTAATGTAGTCATGATTAGGGGTATCGGTTAAGAGGTGCCTTGGACCATGTAGCCCATATTTTCCCAAAGTAATATCTCATTAAAGCTAGACCACAATATAACTTATGAGATACCATAAACATTGTTTGATGAAAAAATTACATAATCAAAAAAATACATTCTTGTACTACTATGACCTTATGAAATATTATGCATAAATTAATAGTCGGTATTTTTGTTCCTATGAACTAGCTTTGAATGTGTTTGCAATAGGGAATACTTCAATTGAACCATATATGGCCCCTTAAAATGGAGTTTCTATTGAAATTTCCATAGGGGTTTGTTTACTTCTTAGTTGCTTTGTCTCTAAGCTCTCTCACCTAAGAATGTATAGACACACTTTTCTAGATTGTATCATGCTCTAGATTATTTTCACTTCCATCTCTCCCTATACTTATAAAATTTTGTAGGATAATTAATGATAATTTTAAAAATATTCCTTAACTCGAGTAAGTCATTGTCAATTCAAATAATTATTTAGGAATCACCCATGGGGTGTATTCATCCAATGAATACATACCGGGTCACTCGATCATTAGTTGGAAAAAAGGATCAAGGCGACGTGTTCATGTAAAAAAATTTTGATGTTGATAGGCGTGCAAAATAATTTTAGCTCCAAAAAGGTTAACAATGCTAACAAATAGGTGCACAAAATGACACATAAAATTGCAACACTCTAACTCAAGAATTTTTATTTAATCTAATAATGCATGATATTATGAAAATTTACATATATTATGTTAATATTTATCATCCTAAATATTCCTTAATATTGTAAGGTAATAATTTAACCTAGATTGTATTACATCATATACCTCGAGTATGGAGAAATTTGATACCTTGTTTACGTGGGATTCATAAAATCTTAGATGGATCAATTTTTTTATAAAATTTACATGTTCTTAGAAAATATGCATTCTCAAATTATCTACCTTTCCACTTTACCAAATTTTATTTTTATTCTTTTTGTTTGTTTTATTTACCATGTGTGAATATAGAGAAGTTTCAATTTATTTACACAATTTATCTAATAATTGGTGCCTCCAATATCCTTTTGTGAATTTTTCATATTTACTTGTCTTACCCTAACAATATAGGTACAAATATACAACATTAAATAAATGTAAAATTTATCCCATTTGATATCTCTTATCTCAAGTTTACTTGGTGTAAATTTTTATGACTTTACATGGTCCAACCTTAATCCTATTATAATTATCATATGTTCTTATCAAAAACCTCTTATTGTAGAGGTGTGTAAGAAACATGTCTCCTTCCTCAATATATTTAATATGTGATGTTTTTTTCTGCATGAATCCATAATATCTTCAGTTTATTCATGTAATTTATCTATTATTTTGTGCCTCTAATATACTTCAATGTGGTTTTATTCTTTACTTGTATACCCCTCAAATTATGTGTGTGAATCTATAACAATAAAGATAGGACAAGTTTTTATCCCATGTGAAATGTCATATATCATACCAATTTGATGAAATTTTCTCTATAACTTTGTATTATCCAATATTATTCCACTTCACCTTAGCATATGTTCCTATTTTCATGCAAAATTACTAGCCTAAAAATTAAAATTGTAAAGTATGAGTACTAAGCCATAGTTCAAAATTAGGCTTGTAAATCACACTAAGCTCCTCTCATGGCCAACATTTCTTCATTATAACCATAAAACCCACTCCAAGGATGCCCCTAATGAAATTTTGAAGTATTCTTCTTCAGTGTGAAAGGAGGGGTGATTAAGTTTATGGATGAGTTCAGTAAGGTTATGTGAAAGATAAGTCCTCTGGAAGCCTAAAAGGATAATTTTGGTCATTCTAAAGCCAGTATAAAACATTTAGGAATTTTTAGGGAAAATATAAAACATATGAGGGTGGTGTTAGAGAGTATTGAAGGTGTATGCAGAATTTTAGGAAATTTTAGGAAAGAAAATCTCATTCAGGAACAATTTGTTTGACATCAAGTTTTCTAGGTACAGGGAATGAACATCCTAATGGTGAAAACTGACTTGTTTGCATGATTTTGGTAGTTCTGTAAGGAGTTAAGAAGAAAAAATCAATCACCATGGTAGAAACATGAGATTCTCTCCGAGGAATAAAGGTTTCTTCATATTTTTCAAAACATTGTAGCTGCCCATCTTAGTTCCAAATAAAAAAGGCCCTATATTTTTAGTTTCAAGAACAATAAAGTCTAAATAATGGATCCATTGATCTTATAATGTATTTATGAGTCAAAATAATATAATATTTTACCATAAAACATTATTCGATTCTCTGAGGTAAAAAAAACAAGTTCAGTGTCCAAATTTGGACATCCTGTGCAAAATGTACTTTCCATTTTTGGCCCAATCACACTTTGGAAACTATTGTTTCCTTATGTCCCTTAGCAGATAAGGGGACACAAAATTGCAACCACATCCTCTTCCCCAAATCACACTTTGGAAACCTAGGTGTCCCAATTGTCCCCTTTATCCCCTCTTCCTCCATGGTGTAAGGGGGACACCAAAGTGCAACCTCCCTCCTTCACCCATGTTGTAATTTGGTTATTATGGTGTCCCATTTGTTCCCTATATTCCCCTTATGATAATGGGGACAAAAACGTGTGACCCAATCATGTATGTATCTCTTGGACCCCCATGTGACCACACTCAGCTCCACTGGTGTCATTTCCTGGAGCCTCCTCATCTCATCAACCACACACCACAAGCTTACACTTATCAAAGATCACAGTGCAAGTTTCAATTTATTTTCCCTAGTGTCCCCTTTATCCCCCTTACACAATTTTTAAACTCTTGTTTACTCTATTCTAACCTCGTTAAGTGTTACGATTCTACAAGGTGAGTTAAAAATACATTTAAACCATCCTAAATCCTCATTCATAAAATAGTTAGCCATTTTCCATGCCAAAGTTACTGCTATAACATCCTCTAAACACCATTTTCACCCATATATGCTACCAATTTTTTTCTAGAACTCCATATCCATCAAAAAAAAGATTTGATTATATCTCATCATCTAAACACTCAATTGTCTCGAAAATGTTCTAGAATCTCCCTCTCTAAAATGACTTTGGGAAGACTATTAAAAAAATTAGTAAATCCTTGTATTTTTATAGCAGAAAACTAAAATCTCTAAATCCTAAAAAATATTTTTAATTTAATACGAGATCCAAAAGATGGAAAGCTTTGAAATTCGAAGTAGAAGGAATTAGTTTAAAACCTAGAATTTCAAGATCATTTTCATTGCCACCCAACACCTATAAGTAAAATTTATAAAAATAACATGTATTTAGAGAAATAGGTGTCTAAAAATACTAAATTTCTAAAAAATAGTAAGTTTCCATCATTTGTAACACTTTGAATGAAAAAGAAACATAAAAAGGTGAAAACTATGAAAAATTAGATGAGTGTAATCATGGAGAATGATGAGGTATGTGAAGGATCGATAACATCAAGAACCTCATTGAAATTCAAGTCATCAAGGGAATGATCCTCATGAGTATGATGAGAAATTATCACCATGAGTGATGATGACAGTCATATCAATCTCATAGCCAATGTATATCTCTTGAGAGTGTTGTTTCTACACACTTAACCAATAATTTTTATTGTTATCACATATTACAATATAGAGAGGTGGAATGTTTATTGTTTTAATGCAGTGTGGAGGTCAAGAACATGTAACTCATCCTACAAGTTTCATTCAGGGATCAATCCTCATATATGGGGAGGAAACCTATTTTCGCGAGGAGAAATTAAGTAAAAGGATTCCTAGGAACTATAAGTATGTTTCCACTCATGTTACATATTGGTTAATAATGTGAATTGTGAAGAGGTCATCATGTTCAAGAGTAAAATTTGAAGCTCAAGGATTGATTTGATGATCATCATATCCTAAATCCAACATTTTTTTCAATTATCTTCAAAAGACAAGTCGAGATGACCTAGACAAGATATCGAGGAATCCAAAATAATCATTTATGAATGATAAATAATACATCTACTCACAAGAGATACATGTGAACAATAGGGTGCATGAGAATCCTAAATTTGTTTCTATTCAAGGAGAATATTATATCCGAGAAGGGTAAAAGGATGATATTCATATGGAGCACCATGCATGCAAGAATGAGAAACTATTTCAATTTCATTTGATTCCACTCACTTATTACTGTTCTTAAACACTAATTCAACACCTTTTGGGAGATAACACCTTAAGGAGAAATCACATTATGATTACCTCAATTCATTTCAATGATGACCATAGGAAGAAAATATCATTTATGGAGCAATCCTCTATCTACAAGGTGAAGACAGATCTCAATAAGTGACAAACAAGTGTAAAGAAGTTTGAGCCTCATGGAATTAATTTGTGATTGCTAGGGTGAATTTTGAAGGCCTAGACAATTAATAAAGTGATCTTCACTCCTTTCTTCCGATTAGAAAAAATTAACATGTTTGCATCACATTGCAGATCTCATAATAGTGTTTATGAACACTTTTTTCTTTCTCTGGAATGTTTCATATCTCACGGAATGAGATTGTGATTATATTACTTTCATTCATTAATCTCTTCATCTCCAATTTCTTCATCTTCATCAGATTTATCAGCCCTCCTCTCTTTCTCTCTCTTCTTTCCCTTATCTTTATATTCTAATTTTTCACCGAGAATTTACTTTTTCCCTTTTTTATCTTATTCGATCACGTGAGATTTTATTTAACATTTTAAGAGTCTTATTTAATCAATAAAAAAGAATAATTTTCATCTCCTAGGAATGTTGAATGTCACAAGTGATGAGGAAAGGTGAAAATCCATGCGGGGAGATGAAAGGACATTTTTAATGGTATAAATTGGAATGGCTTCTCTATTTAAAAGGGTTGGAAATTTTTTATTGTTTTATGTTGTTGAGTTTTTATCACTACTAAATCAAGAAATAAAATATGAAATTCTTCCATTTATATGCTTAGGTTCCTCTACTCTTTCCATCTCTACTTTATAATTTTGGAAGAATGGTGATCTTGCATGAGGAAGAAGGAAATTTTAATCCTTAATTGGTGAATTTACATAACTTTGTGTCTCTAGTTTGTTAGTCTTAATGATTTCTTGCAATGTTGTGATATTCTAATTGAATGTGGAGATACTTTAGTTGATGTATCTGAATTTTATAATCCTACTTAGAACATTAACCCTCTCTCCTTATTTATCTTACTCCCATTTAAATCTCCTCATAGGAAATTCCTCCCTTTGTACTATATACAATCACTTTTCCACGAGTTTAGTGGAGTAATCCTATGTTATCCATGGCCTAACAACCACCCACTATTTTTAGTTAGTTTACATTCAATAATTGGAGCCTCCCCATAAACAAGAAGGAGGGACTCAGCCATGTGACCATTGGTGGAAAACAACAATTTACAATACAAAAACTATTTCTCCTACATTTCCTCTATAGAACCTCTCTTTTCATAGGTGTGAAAAAACCATGTCTCCTTCCCAAAAATATTTTCTTCTCAAACTTATGCACTCCTTTTTCTATGCATTACTCCTCTTCAACTATTTTCACACATATTTTTCCATCCTTCATGTATTTCACAAATTATTTTTCTTCTTTACTTTTTACCTTCTCTTGTGTAATGTCACACAATTATGCAGCTCCACATGAAATTTTTCCATAAGATGTGTGGTGAGGTGAAATTATAGTGATATTGTTTATATAAATATTATATGAAAATCATGCATATTCAAGGACATAATCCCACATAACTATATTCTCTACGGACAAATATAATTTTTGTTAAAGAATCCTATCAAAAATTCTTTCTATTTATCCTTTTGTGGGTGGTACACAAAAATAAACTACAATTTTTTGTTATATTTTCTAATATGAGACAAAATGAGTAGAGAAATTCGTGCTATATCCAACATAATAACACGTGATAATCTATGCAATCTTACACAATCATTAGGAAAAAAATTAGGTGTATGTGTAACATCACTAGCTTTCTTAGAAGAAATAAAACGATCCATCAGAGAAATAATATCATCAAAAAGAAAGATAGAAATATTACCCTTTCAAATTATAAACATCCTCCAAAACAATTCGTACTTTATTTTTGCATGATTTTGAGGTACTAGTAGTAGTTGATGTAAACCTTTATTATGATTCTTTCCCTTTTCTTATTGGTAAATTTAACACCTTCGTATGTGCTTACACACATCCATATCCATTCATGACCAATAATAATCTCACTTACATGTACTAAGATCTTGTCTATACCAAAGTGGCAAGTTAATTCCACACAATTTTTATTTTGGATGAAATTATATCATAGTGACCCTTTAGTTATACACAATTGTGTGCCCTATTAAAATAACCTATACTATAATAAACATCTAACCAAGGTGTTTGATTGCTTCTAACTGGTTATGTGGATTCTCTCTATTCCTCTCTAAATATTCATCTTCTATGTAAATTTACTTCATAACACTTCATGAAGCATATCACTTCCACATGCATCTCAATAAAAAATATGCATCTTATACTTAGTGTATCTGCAAATTTATTTGACTTCTCATTTCCATTCTATAACAAAATTGGGTGACTTTTTAAGTAGTAAACCCATTTCATGTGTCCTTGATTAGAATTTAATTTACTATTTATGAATTTTAATACCTAATGCTTTGTGAAAAACACAAAATCTTTGGGAAATAAATAGAAAATCCACATTTTTAGATCTTGTAATATGGCATAAAACCCCTTATCATAAAGCGAGACTTCCTTCTTGTGTCATTTAGTTTTGTACTAAAATACGAAAATGGGACTACCACATTGATGTTTTCAGGTGAGCTCTTAAGTGGTTCCATTGACATAAAATATGAATTAATGAAAAGTGGACAATGTTAAGGAGTGTAAAGGGAATATTTTAGTGTTTTTGGCATGAGTAGATAGGAAGTGATGTAATTTCAAGAGTGAATAAGGAGAGAATGGCTTGGTCTTGAAGACTTATTCATGAGACCTAGTTATCCTAGGTGATGGTTCATGGAGAACAACTATATATGATGGCTTGATAAGCTTGGTATAAGAATGGAGATTATGAGGAGATTGTATTGAGACATACATGTAAGTCTCACGGTTTAGGTACATGTTTGAGAATTGTTTTGCAGGTGTTCATCTTGACCTTATCTAAGTGCTTGGAGGCCAAATGAATCATGAAGGTGTGTTACAAAATAGTGTGTTCCTATGAGGTCATAAAGAGGTGTGAGATACGGTGTCTCAAGGGTGTTAGGTATTTTTGAATAGTTTCTAAGAAAATTTATAGTGGTTTCCTTCTTTGACCAGGTCTAAACAAGACCTAATTCTAGGACCTAGTTGGGAAAGTCCTAGTGGTTGAGAAGATGTAGGGATATTTATGAGTAGGTGATAGTTTGAGAATTTATTATACGTTTTCTTAGTAATTTCGGGAAAAAAATAGGTTGGTATGAAGATGTAATTGCAACATATGATGTTTTTGGTCATATCAAGCTCAAACAAGTGTGTTTTACAGCTAGAAGTGAAATTTTATACACTTTGTTTGGCATGTGTAGTGGTTACATGGGACCCTAATCCTTTTAGGGATGTTGAGGAATGGATTTAATAATATCTCATAGTTGTAATGAGATAAAATGAGGCCATAATATTTATGAACTATTGTTAAGAAGACAAGGTGTTCATAAACCCTAGTTTACTAGCGATGGAGAAAATATTCTTGGTATGAGCCCAACATACATTGAATCATAAAATGTGATGATTAGAGGATGGAGATGAATCTCCCAAATTTTAGATTGTGGAATTTTGAGGTTATGATTGTAGATGGAGCCCACTCATAATTGTAAGTTTCTAGTAAAGTTTTTAAATCTCTCATGTTTACCACTTGACCTATGAATTAAATTGGTGTTATGTATTTTATGATATCTATTCTACATGTTTGTAGTGATTTAAGAGTTTTTAAAGTCGTTTTATGGTCTATACAAGTCCAAATAGCAAAATTGGTTTTTAGGGATAAAAGGGTAGTTATGTAGTCATGGAGAATGGAGGTGTTTACGAACTTATGGAGTTGGTGATGATGGTTGATGGCCTTTGGGGTTTTTAAACATCCCATATGACATGATTAAATTATTGGTAAATGTATAGAGATGAGTTGAGGTGGAGTGAAGAATGTCACAAGTTGACCTAGTTTGAATGGTTCGGACAATAGTTCTTTGTTTTGAAGATTGGTCTATAAGACCAATACTTTGGATTAGATCATGATGCCTATTCATTGGAGTTTTAATAAGGATGAAATTTTATTCTATTCCATGCATTTGTAATTCTTTTAAGTGTTATCAAGGGTGTAAGAAGGTCATACTTCCAAAAAGGTTTATGGTTAGATCAAATTACTTAATAGGAGAAGTTGTTCTATTGGCTTTGTAGGTTGAATGACGATGGAGAATCACCTTAGATAGATAAATAAACCATGAAGGCATCATATTTTGTGTTTTAAATGTGTTCACGGGTCCTAAATGTATTTAGGTGTCAATTATTATTCTTTTCTAGTGTCTCACCTTTCCAATTTCAAATGAGGTATTTTCCTCCAAATGGATAATTCAAATTGTAAGGTGAACATAGGCATAGTTTGAGAATTTAATGTAATATTGAAGCTTTAGAACTTTTTAAGATTCTAGAATGAATTAAATATTGTCAAATTAGGTCCTTTTATTGTCACATATCATGTAATGAGTTAGTCATGCTAAAGTGAGACATGTTTGGTAAATGTAACTCCTAAGAGGGAATCTCGTCATTCATTCATGTTTTGTAACTAATATCATGAAGGATAAATTTGGGTGATGGTGATGGAAAAAGGATAATAATATTAATGAAACTAAAAATAGTAATTATATCATGGTATGAATCATGTGTGAAGTTTCAAGAGGAACAATGATGAAGAAAAGTTAGGTTTAGATAGTTCTTGTTATCATGCATGTTAGATATTGTTGTTCCAAGAGTTAAGTTAACTATATTTTTGGAGATTAGATGTCAAAATTTATGTATAAACATGTTTGATAATTATTGTAATTTTCAGTATTAGTTTCCATGATGATCTAGCATTATGGAACTATTATGATTCTTGAGATATTACAGAAGTGTATTTGAGTACCAACTTGAAACCATTAGTTTAGGACTATATCATTAAATTAAAATCCATGCATAAGAGTCTATAAGAGGTAATATACTAATAATATTGATGAATTTTGGTCTAATCATGTCCATGAGCCTTTATGGTAAGTTTTATGTGTTTGCATTTCATGTGTAGCAATGCATGTTGGAAAAATTGAGAAATTTGAAATAGTGTTATAAGTTTACTTAGATAATTAAATTTGTGAGTTTTAGCAAGGTATCTAAAACCATTTGTTTGTGATAATAAAGAGGTAGTCCCTAAAGGTGGGGGTTATAGTGTGAAGTTAATATGAAAATTATCTAACAATGAATACTTTGTCTGTCTTGTATCTTATGAGACTTCTAGTCAACTTGAATCATTATATAGGCCACTATGAGAAGACACCTAGTTATCCATATGGAAATAATTATTAAACCATTAGAGAAGACAAAGAGAAGTTTTTATTAGAAGGCATCAGTGGGTGGAGTTTGTTACTAGAGGTCAACTATGTATCTTGATATGTTATAGTTTTGTAAGGCTTAGTATAGAGTGAATCCAAATAATTTCAAGGATTAGAAAGTTATCTCTTTTCAATGTGAACTAAACCATGTGCATGATAATGAATTAAAAATTAGGAATAAGTATAAGACCATGGATACAAGAATTTTAATATCTCTCGGGTTCCTTGACAAAGTGTACAACTAGGGTTCATAAGGGTTTAGTGGTTAAGAACCTTAAACTTTGAGTTCACACTTTAAAATTGAAAATAATCTATGTAGCTAAGAAAGGAAGGGTATTCAAAAGGAATTTTTGGATTCCAGTGGTCAACTTAGGAGATTTCTGTAATAGTCTTGCTCTTAGGATAGTACGAAGTGGGAAACCTAGTTTGGCATTGTCCAAATATAAAGGAAAGGTAGTAATCAAAGGGCTTCAAGTTTTTCACTCGGTACATATAATGATCAAGAAAAATGGCACTTTTAAAGGTTTTTATCCATCCCTAAATACTAATCCTAAGAAGGTATGAATGGAAGTATGGGAGAGTAGGGTTAATAGGCCTAGGGATAACCAAAGAAGGAATTGGGGGAAATAATGAAGAGTATAAAGAATTAGGTCATAATATTTGGACCCCTCCAAAGTAGCAAGGAAATAATTATAATGAGGTTAAACTTCCTTCTATGTATGAATATAATATACTAACCATGATTCATGCAAGATACTTGGGTTAACAACACTAGATATGTAGATGGAGCAAGATAGGTAAGTATGAATTTTTGATCAATGATTTGGTGAGATTATCACTTTTTAGATTGTATGATATATGGAAAGGAATTGGAGAGGATCCCTTGAATTCCAAGAAGTGAAATTGGTGTGTTTGAAAAATGAGCTAGTGAAGGGTGTTTAAGGGTAGTCTAGTGCCATGAAGAGTAAGGTTGTAGTTGGAATTTTTGAGTTGATTTATTTTAGTTATTCTATACATGTTAGAACTGAGAGAAAAGGGAAACTTAGGAAAGGAGAAATGGAGAGGTTTTAGAGTCTAAAATTACATTCTAGACAAGGATCAAGGAGCTAAAAAATGATAAGGTGTTGAAAGGTGAGTTCCAAAACGGTAGTGCTTAAAACTAAACAAGTTGGATGATTTAATAAGAGGTAAATAAAGGTGTAATAAAGTTATGAGGATAATGAGTCCTTTCTAGCTGCATATTATCAAATCAAGAAAGATTTAAGCCTTTTGAGTCAAAGTGGATCCTCTAATGTAGAGATAGGGGAGAAAATTGTCTTTAGCCTTATTAGTTGAGTGAAATAAATGGTTTTAAGTATTTTCTCTACATCACTTGGTATCAAAGCATGGCATTGAGATTGAATGAATAGTTTCTATTGTTGTTAACAATGTGTGTGTAGTAAAAGTGACGATGAAGATGAGTGAAGTGAAAAGATTGAAATAATTCATGGACCATGGATATAGAATTACAAAGTGCATGAAGAATTTTTATATAAGAGATAAAATGTCAAGTCAAATAAAGCACATGAGAATATGAGATAGAAATAAGAAAATAATAAGGCAAGAAATTAAGATTTATGGATTGAACAGAACTCAAAGAAATCAAGAGAGATGTGGAAAGGTTAGTAGAGTTGATAAAGTCTAAAAGAATGGAAAAGGAGGGAGCATACTTGTCTTTCAGATGAAGAAGGGAGTCAAGTGGCCATTAAAGCTTATTGTGAGGAAGAGGAAGAGAAATTAAATGAGAAGAGAGAAGACAAGAAGAGAGGAAACTGACACAAGAGGAGAAAAGGATGAGAAATAAAGAAGAATAAATTGACAAGAAGGTAGTGTATGAGGAAAATGGTTATGAAGTGAAGAAGTAAATTGTTAAAGAGGAAAACTAATTAATGGATATTCTTAAGGGGCTAAAGAGCCTCAAGGTTTAAAATTTTACTGTCTTTGAGTGTTTGAATGTAAGTAAATGAAGATAAGAATAAGATGTATGAAATTATGCCTTAAATTAAGCAACAAAGAACAAGAGTGAATACAAGATAAAAGAATAAGTTTTTGGGCCATCTCAAGCTCACTATGGATCAGATAAGAGTGATAATGAATAAATTGGGATGATGAAGAGATCATGGAGAGTTTTCACAAGCATGTGGATCTATATTAGTGGAAAGGATGAGATGCAAGCTAAAACAAGTGATAGAGAGACCTTGGAAAATGAAGAATATCATGACAATGGAAGCATAGAAAAATAAATGGAGATTAAGAATGAAAATAAGCATGGTGTGGAAGAGTATTATATGAAGCAAGTGAATGAAAAACTAGAAGAAAAGAATCATTAAGAATCATTTTTAATCAAATAAGAGCAACAACAACAAGTTCAAGAGGAAGAAATGATGACTAAAGAAGAAAATGAAGGAGAGGAAACCTATGGAAAAACATACTACATTTAGGAAGGTCAAATACAAGATGAAATTCAAGAAAATCATGTGATTGAATCCAAATATGATGAACCAACTGAAGATAAAGATTATATTAGAGTAAAGGTGAAGAAGAAGATAAATTGGAAAAAGAAGAAGAATACTAAGCTATGAGGACTAATATTTTTCCTACCCCTAGAGTATGATGCAAGAGCATCACCTTAGCTATCTAAATAAACCATGAAGACATCATATTTAGTGTGTTAAATGTGTTCATGAGTCCTAGATGTCTTTAGGTGTCAGTTAGTAGTTTATTCTAATGTCTAAAGCTTCCAATTTAAATTGAGGTATTTTCCTCCAAAAGACTAATTCAAATTATAAGGTCAACATAGGCATAGTTTGATAATTTAATGTAATCTTGAATCTTGAGAACTTTGTAAGAGGGTAGAATAAATTAAATATGGTGAAATTAAGTCCTTTTAGGGTCACATGCCATGCAATGAGTTAGTCAGTTAAAGTTGAGACATGTTTGGTAAATTTAACTCCTAAGAGGGAATATCATCATTCCTTTGTTTTTGTAACTCATATCATGAAAGAGAAATTCGAGTGAGGGTGATGGAAAAAGGATAAGAATCTCAATATAAGTAAAAAATTATCATTCCACCTAGGTATGAATCAAGTTTGAAGTTTCAAGAGGAACAACAAAGAAGATTACTCAGGTTTTGATATTTCTTATTTATCTTTAGTGCTTGTTATCATGCATGTTATATATATTGAGAGTTGATTTAAAGATATTTTTGGAGATTTTATGTGGGAATTTGTGTACACACATGTCTAATAATTCTTGTAATTTACACTATTAGTATTCATTGTGATTTTTGTTGTGGAACTATTCTAGTTTTTGAGATATTAGGAGTGTATTTGAGTACCAAATTGAAACCATTGGTCTATGAATGTGTATGTTAAATCAAAATCCATGCATAAGATTCTATAAGAGGAAGAGACTCATAATATTAAATAAGTTTAGTTTACTCATGTGCATGAACCTTAATGATAAGTTTTGTGTGTTCTCATTTCTTGTGTAGCAATGCATGTTGGCAAAACTAATAACTCTGTAATAGTGTTGTAATTTTACTTAGCTAAGAAAATTTTTGAGTTATAGAAAGGTAGCTAACACCATTGGTTTTTTATCATAAAGAGGGAGTCCCTATAGGTGGTGGTTATCTTGTAAAGTTCATGTGAAAATGATCTATCGGTGAATACTCTTTCTTGTATCTTATAAGACTTTTCTAGTCAACTTTGATTAGTATATAAGTCACTTTGTGAGAACACACCAAGTTATCCATAGGAAACCATGCTTAAAAACTTAGATAGGAAAAAGAGAATGTGTTTCTAGAAGGAATGAGTTTGTGGAGTTGGTTACTAGAGGTAAAAATAGTTTCTTGATATGATACAGTCTTATCGGGATGAGTAGAGAGTGAATCCATGTTGGGCCCCTTAAGTAACTAAATACCTAAGGCACAAAGCCTTGTGGCACGCGTAAACAGGGAACAAAGCTACACATAGAATTAATTATTAGAGAAATGTGAAGGCTCGTGCTGGGAAGGATGTATTCAAGATTTAGTGAGTTTTAGACAATAGGGAAAGGCATGTGTAGGGAGAAAATATAAAAGTTATGAGATACATATGTGGATAAGCCATGGAGACTTGTGGCTCAAGGAAAAGATATTCCAGGTCATACTTATGGTTATCATCAATGGATAAGGAGTTGAGATTGTTAAGGATTAACGGTAAATGCATTCTAAAGGCACTCGATTGAGGGAAATGCATGGTGACATCTGGCATATTCCTGGGTAGTGGTAGAGCAATCATAAACTGATTCCTTTAGGATTTTGTAGGTAATAATGATGAGCAGTTAAGAGGGAAGGTTGATGATTATTCTAGAGGAATGGATGGTTTTCATATAGGGAGTGAGAGATATAGTGATATTGGGTAATGTGTAATGGTGAGCTCTGTGATGTAAAGAAATCTCTACTAGTGTGAACATTTCCATGAATGGGACTCTTTTGATGTAATCTTGGCTACCATATTTTGGCTAATAAATATAATGAAGTGATTTTGAAACACTCATGTGATGGATCTTGATATGTGAATTTTCCTTATGTTCATATGCATGTTATGGGTTTTCTTGATGGTATTTCATGGTTGATTCTACTTTCATTGAGTTGATCATGTTGTTCTATGCTCAGGTGCATTAGGCTAGGAGTTAATGCTTACATCTTAAATTCCATAAATGGATGCACTTATTTTATGGTTGTATTACATCCTTGTATTAAGAAAGAACATTCCCACAAGGCTTGTATAAAGGAGGGTCTCGGTGCTGTGCATGCCTCGGGTGAGCTTCTAGGCTAAACTGGATGATATGCTAGCACATTTGGGAATGGTTGTTGAGGAAAGCAGTGATTAGAGACTACATTTTGGTTCCATTGTTGGGACCTATTTTCAAAGCTATTGTGAGAATGGTACATTATGAAAAAGTGCTTGATGTTGGACAATGTTGAAGCATGGTTTAAAAGCATGGAGGATGATTTTTATCGAGATTTAATAATGGACCTAAGTTTGATGCACATAAATGGGTAGAAGAGCACATATATCATGAGTTGTATGAGACATTATTTTATTACTTTCTAGTGGAGTTGTATGAATGGATTTTAACATACACCTCTAGGTTGAGTTGGTACTATAGACCTCGTGTATGGAACCAACATGAGAATCTGAATCTACATGATGCTAAACCCAAGATGAGTATCAGAATCTACATGATGCTAATCTAACCTAAACCCGTGTTATTGACCACTAGTTAAAAAGAGTGTTGACTAGTTATACCCTAGAATACACCATTTCTATGTATTCTTTTCTATAGGTTACTCAATTTGAGTTCTTGAGGGATCCTAGAGGATTATTTTTGTGTGTTATCCCCTTATCCATCAAGATCATGGTCATTACTTTAAGTTTGGAGGCTTTTCCCATGGCTAGATAAACTTCCTCTAAGCACTTTGGGTGAGGAAGCTAGAGTGGAGAAAGATGGCAGACCTTGTGGCTGAAATGGAGAGGGAAGAGAGATGGCTCAAGTATAATGAATCTCGTGAAAGGGATTTAGGAAGAAAATGAGAAGTTACAGGAGTGATGGAAATATGGAGGTAGATGTTGTAGGAAAGAAATGAGGTTGACGCAAAGGACATGGAACTTGAGCATTCTATGCTACCCCATATTGGAAATCACAAGAGAGAAACCCCTTCAACTTATGATGACAAGACATCACTTGGAGGAAAAATATTTTTCAGCGTGCATCGAATCTACATGGTGACCAACCCTTGGTGATTAGTTTTCCAAATCCAAAGATAAGTATTACTAACCCAGTTGGTTTTGGTGGAGGTAACCAATCATCACCTATGAGGTATCGATTTTCATTTAGTACATCTATGGCTACACAATCATTTCCTATGTTTGTAGGTATATTATCTAGAATGAAATTTGGGAAATGTATGGGTAAAAAAGTTTGGGTATTGCATTTGGAAGTGGCACAGGCACACATCCGGTAGTAGCATAATATCACAAACTATTGGCACGTATTTTAGCGAGATGGTGAGGACACAAGGTGCAACCACTTTGGGACCCTTTCTAGCTACGAGAGGTGGATTTGGTGAGTACGGTGGAGTAGCAGCTAGCGGGCCTGGTTGACCTAGCAAGTCTAAAGGATCTATTGGGATAGGAGGGATAGGCACTCGTGGATCTAGTGGGGAGACAACATGAGAGGGAATCAAGGTTTTGTATCAAGCGGATAAGGGCCTCAACCACCTCAGTAATTATTTTTGAAATGTATTTGCATCTACCAGATTACAAAGTTGTTTAGGATGCTCTAGAATATGTACACAAATAGGGTTTTCTATGGCACATAAAGGGGATCACTACCCCGGAACGGAAGGCAAGTAAGTTTGCAATAGCGTTGCAAGGGTGTGCACATAGTGGTACCAAAATTATGACCCCCGCAAGACAATAGTAGATTATACTACATTGCATAATGCCTTCTTAGTTGAATTCTATATTCTTGAGTTTGAAAAGAAGAGCATTAGTGTGCTGAAGGAGATTCTACAAGGTATGGAAAAGAGTGTGTAGGAGTATGATGTGCATTTTAAAATTCTCTTATCAAAATTGCCTTATGATATTCATCCTTCTCAAAGATGCTAAATTGTTTTTGGAGGACTAATAACATCCTTAAGGAGAGAAATTTCACATAAGACTTTCTGAGACCCTCACAAGGCCTTGGAGGCTTCCCTACACACCGAGGCTATAGGAAGTGTGGATACTAGTGTTAGTCCTTTTCTTGAAACTCAAATATCACATGACAAACCAACTAAAAAGTTGTTTTTGAAATCGGCACATAAGACTCGTCTTGGCATATGGTGCATAGATTTTAGGGTAGAGGAGAATACAAAGGAAATTTTTCCTCAAACATTGGTATGCACGCTAACGGTAAACTCGTGACATTTTCCATGGGGATAATGATGCAAGTAGGTTTCCACCGGTACAACACATGATCTCGTAAGAACATGTCTTCATATTGCAAGATTTACACCTCTAATACTCATGACACCAAATATTGTAGATTGATTAAACAAATACATGATGCTATTCATAGTGGTGTGCACAAGACCAACATTGAAAAAAATACCAAGGAAGATGGTCGTCACTAAGAAGAGTGTATAGATGAGGGAGCTCGTGGGTGAGGCTTTCGTGGAGGATGTAGAGGCTGTGGGAATTGTGAATTTCCTTGTGGGGCCTATTTTCACTATGGGTCACAAAACATTACAAGCGTGAATGCCTTGACCTACTATAATGCTATTGTTGTGGGAAGAAGAACAAGTATGAGGAGTTCCCAGAGTTATTTGAGCACATGATCTAATAATAGTGGAAGAATAAAGGTGCCGAAATGGTAAGCATGAAAAAGGTTAACTCGCGATGGATGCCAAAGGTGGCGTGTGAGTCGATTCAAAACTTGTCACTGGTGCCAATGTGAGCTGAGGCTGCATGTGTCAGGGAAATATCAAAGCAAAGACCACTAGTCACAAGAGAATAGGTTTTACAAGGGAAGTATCTGGATCCTTCTCCTCAAAAAGAGGTTTATCAAGAGACCATGGTTGTGATTCAAATCCTTCAAGGAGAGATTCAAGTGCCGCAAGGATAATTCATGTAGTTAGAGAAAAGAAAATGCATTGAGGCTCCATAGAAGGATCTGGATGAAGTCAAGGAAGTATGCAAAATGATGAGGCAAGATAATATCATCCCTTTACTAGGGGAATGGTTATGGGAGAATGTACAACACACCGGAGGAGTGAGATAGTGATAGATCTTACATGCTAACCTTCCCCCTCACACCATTTATTATGATAAGTAGATTACCTAGAATGCAATAGTTGATGGATGGCTCCTAAGAAAAATTATGATAGACATGGGTTCGGAGGTAAATGTTCTTACCCTAGATGTATGACATCAAATGGGAAGGATCTCATTACAACCATCCTCAAATGTTCTATATATTGTTAACAAGACAAAGGTGATACCTATTGGTTTCTTAAAGGATGTTTCTATCACTATTTAAGGAGATAAATTCACTAGAGACTTGAATTCTTAGCACTAGCTGAGGTGGACAACTTTCCTACATTACTTGGGCACCCCCGGTGCTATAAGAGTAATGTAGACCTAAGGTTCAATAAGGTATATATAAGTTTTGAGAACAAGGAAGAACGTGTTATTATCCCCTTGACCGATGGGAATTCAACAACCTATAATGAGCCCTTAGGAGAAGAATCCCTTAACCTAATCTATGTACATGCTATCAGTGACCCTGAGATGATACATCCTACGGAAGTAGTTATTTAGTGGGAAGACACTCAATCTATGAGTGGTACCACTAGTGTAGCATGTGAAAATTGGGTAATAATTGCGAGGCTCTATTACAAGGGTGACAAAGGCACACTTGCTTAGGAATTTGAGAGGAAAGTAGTTACCGAGATACACTGGGGAAGGAAACCCTGATGGTTTCCTATGAGCCATGGAATCCCAGTGGAGATGCAAGATCAAAAGGTGGAGCATAATTATCTACACATTGTAATGGATGACCACATGATGGTGGGAAATGCACCGGGATAATCTTATAGAATAGCATGAGGTGAGGAATGCACTCTTTATTAAATTCTTTCAAAGAAACGCACCTACTAATATATGTGGCTATGATGGAGGGGCACCTATCTCGAGCATGTTCAAGAATGCAAGAGATCATGGATGATAGGCATAGAATATTTACCCCCTTCCCTTTGGGTGCAAAATTTTTATAACACACTAGAGGGATTGACACGCACATGGTACATTCATTTAGAATTATGTTGTCGATAGGGAACTGGTGGGAGTTAACAAATGACTTGATTCAAACCTTTGAATATCAAATTACTAATTCATTGGTGAATGTTGAGGAGCCACAGTATGATACTTAGCAGAAGGCACATATAAGGTTTACACATGGGAACAGGGTGCATTCAAAGGTGCGAAGAACAGAAAGGAAACGTGTGTGAAAGACAAGGAAAAATTTAGGACTTAGCCATTTTTAGGATTACGGGCTATTTTTGGAGATAATGTGTAGAGCACACAAACCGGATAAATACTTGCATGACATGTAAGGGCTATTTTTGGAAGAGCATTTACTAAGCACTTTGTGTGGGTTCGAGTTAATAATAGAATTATTACTACCAATTAACCACATAGATATATTAGTAGCACACTTGTATGTGTGTCTATTATTGTAAAGACACATGGTTATTTTCATCTTGCGACCTACTTTGGGAATTATGTAAGTTAAAGTGAAGAGAAAGCTCCCACCCTTATAAGTATGTAGTAACTGCGTATGTTAGGATAGGACTGGATATGAGTTATTATGAGGTTATGCTTCCATCTTTGATGCGCACATGAACTTATGGTACTACTTATTATAAGAAACTTCTATGTATTTATTGTGTTTAATATAATGGAGTGTATTGACAAATTCAAGGTGTTAAACATGGAAACAAGTAGATCTTGCATGGTATAATTCATATGGATATTGCATTAATCTATTAATCCTTAGATCTAGATCTGGAATATGCTCTACATAATGTTTATACTATTTTATGGATCTGAATGCATTAACCCTTCATCATGTTCACATCATGCACAATAAACTATAAGGAGGGTCTTGGTACCTTTATGCACTTTGGGTGAGCACTCATTCTAGGCTAGGTGTTGTTCCAAATCGCATGGGGTATTTCTAGTAAATTCTAGGCTGCATTATTGGTTACGTTTCCAGGACCTATTTTTCAATTGTTTTCAGGATGGTTCGTGATGAAGACATACCGGTTGACCGTAACAAGTTTTGAGGAGTGGATACAATATCTAGAAGAATAATATGCATGGAGGTTTAGCATTGGATCTGAGTTTAACACATGCACATGGGTGGAGTAGAATATGTATGACAGTTTGTATGAGAGCTTCTTTTCTTAATTTCTAGTAGAACTGTATGAGTGGCTAGTTTCTTATGGGTTTAAAAGGGACTGGAGGTATCGCACACTTTTCTGGATGTAGGAATAATTTTAGGCCCTTTTTTATGCTGATATGATTTGGACATGCGTTGTGGATACTTGGTTTCATTGTGTTTTGAATAGTTATATTCTGGAGTACTCAATTTCCACTTATTCTTTCGCAGAGGTAGTAGAATGAAATTTTTTTATGGTATCCCGTGGGAACTTACTTGCAAGCCATTATAATGGCAATCAAAATATTGATGGTGACCCTAAACTTGGAAAGAAAACTGATGGCTAACTAAACCCCACCACACGCAGGGGTAGAAAAAGGTTTGGTGAAAGATGGTAGTGTAGACAAAAAAATTGGGTCACACTCTTCTTGGTCCCTCGTCAAATAATATCATCCACCTAACCATGGCCCCCTTCACGCCACTATAATATTAATTTAATTATTTAAATTAAATTAATTCATTATCCTCACCATATTTATTATTTTAAACATCCCAATTGAGATAATGCCCACATATCCACCTCACTTAGACACCTCATCTAGCCATCTCATCCTAAGACCTATTCTTAGTAAGTTACCATAACTAAATAAGACCTACCAAACCCAAAAAATCAATGTCTACTTTCCCTTTAACCACATTTCCACATGTTAGAAGGAAGCTTCAGTCTAATTGATGTGTAAGTGAAATGAGATCCTAGAAAATCAAGGGGATCTACCCAGTTTAGTAAACCTAATAAATCCCACCCTAACCGACATTGGTTACCCTTAACCACCACCGGTTAAGCCGGAACCACCATCGGTTACCATTTAACTCATAAAAAACATTATTTTTGAGGTTGGCACATTTTTTAGAGGGAGGGACATCTTATGAGAACAAGTGATAAAACTAGAGCTACATACAAGCAGAACCAACATCCATACAAGCATCAAAACACCCATAGCAAGTACCTGAAGCAATCACACAGCCACCTATCTTCACAATAGCATCCGGAGAAGAGCCAAAGACCGCACCAAGTCCATGTGATCACCCACCATTACCAACTAGGCATCATGCTCATACAAATAGTAAGTCACATTCACTTGTATTTGTTCCTTATCATTTGAGTAGATCCCTTTACATTGGTTATTATTTTCTACTTTCATTTCCATTCCCAACCATTTTATCTCCATTTAAATCTGAAACCACTATCGATTACCATTTAACTCCCAAAATAACCTTATTTTTGAGGTTGACACATTTCTGAGAGGGAGGGACATATTCTAAGAACAAGTGACGGAACCAGAGATGCATGCAAGAAGAACCAACATCCATACAAGCATTAGAACACCCATAGCCATTACCGAAAGCAATCACATAGCCACCTATCTTCATAGGAGCATATGGAGAAGAACCAACACTACAACAAGTCCATGTGATCACCCACCATTACCAAACAGGCATCACGCTCATACAAATAGTAAGTTTGTTCACCTATATTGGTTCCTTGTCATTTGAGTAGATCCTTTTACATTGGTTATTAGTTTATGCTTTCATTTCCATTCCCCACCATTTTATCTCCATGTAAATTTAACCACATCTTTACCGACACCACCGAACTATCTATACTTGAACTTTCATCATTCCTGTGCATATCCAGGATTCATACGAATCTTTCCATTGCACTTCCACCTTCATCTAATCTGGATCTATCACCCAACCAAGTTTATTAAGTTTCTGTACTTCGACCATACCGGGTGCTGGTCACCCATAACCATCACCCGTTAACCTAAACCAATGTCGGTCTTTGTGTCTTATATTAGAAACCCATATCAAAGCCTAAAACCTCCACCAAATACCCTAAACTACCTAGAATCGACACGACCAATAACAAGATCCTCTAAAGTGACCTTGACCTTTAGATTCAATCATAGCCTAGCCTATTCTGAATGAATTTGCTTATTATACGAATGAGATACCTAAATCATTTTAACTACTAGTAGGATTTTCTTTATTACCAGTAAGAAGTTTTTATAAACGGTGGATTGACAGTCATCTAGGAAGTATCACACTTCCTAGATCTAGCACATGCTAGGCAATCCACTGCATATATTGTTTAACTTTTATTTGGTGGTCTTGTGTTCCATTTCAGGTAGTTCCTCCATGCAAAAAGGAATCTCTCATGATCAGTTGTGGATTCGAGAAGTCTCACGCGCGTAACAACTTATCAACCAACATTTTAATAGGTATTCCTCCTAGCCCATTACCCTTATTTGTTTCATCATTTTCAAAGAAATGTCTAAGAATCGAGGTGAAACATTTTGGCACATCCGGTGGGACCCATTCGAGGTTCCTTACATTCATTCATTTCTACGTGAAAATTTTCATGTTTGTTTCCTTTCTAAAAGGTTCTCACATTAAAATTTCTTCCTTGGAATCTTCTCTTCTTTCTATTGTCTCAAAGCAAATCATTTTTTAGTGCTTAAAAAGAACTCTTCTTCTATTTCATTGGCATTGCATTAGTGAAAGATCATACTTTCTCCTATTCCTCTAATTATGTCATCGAATTCCATATTTCAATTTGGGCTTAAAAATCATTGCATTTCATTTCGATTTTATACATTAGCTCACATTAACTAAGGGTAACCTATATCTTTGGAAGTCATGACCAGTTGATGATTGAAAAAAATCGTAGAAAGCACTTTCTTTCTCTCTCTCTCTCTCTCGATTCTTATCCAAACACCACAAAAATTTAAAATACACACATTCTTAAACAACATCTTACATGGAAGAAGCCGTAGGTGATCACACGATCACAACATAGTAAGCACCCAACTTTCTGCTCTATTGAGTCATACTTCAAAGTGATGCCCACCACCACCATAACATACCTAAAACCTCTCCTTTTAGATCTCCTCGTAGGAAGCTATCCTCACCAAAAACTCTATTCTACATTTCATTAGTCGGTTCTTAAATAACATAAGTGAACAAACATAATAGAAAAAGAACTCTTAGGATCGTATTTTTCTTAGTGTTTCTGCTTAGCTTGAGTTTTGAGGTGAGATATCATGCTCTTCATTTTTCCTTTTTCTCCTTGCACACTCCTCATCACAGTTGGTGTATTTTAGCTTCATTTGAGTGTTCTGGACCATATTCTCATTATTCTCAGAATTTTGGGTCTAATTCCACATCAAATTTTAACTCACAACCATATTTTCTTCATCACTATTTCAATTTCACAGTAACCAGTGTCGGTCTAGCGACCATCGTTGGTTACCCTTTGACCGTCATCGGTTATACCCAACCGGCATTAGTTCACTGTCATTTTGGTTAACCTACCCAAAAGGACACCTATTCACCTTCTTCAACTATTTAGAGTCCCTATCACTCTTATCATATACATTGACCTTGTAAATCTCATCAGTATTTGGCATACCTATCAAATTTGGCCTTATACCTTATTTTTGACCAATTGTTCACGTTCCACAGTGACCGACCACAGCTTACTCGTGCGGATGGTATCAATTTACCCTAACCGACATTGGTTAGCCTATGTCATTTTCTAGCTACCATTTTAGCCCCAATTCACCCACCACCACCTATTTATCCTACCTATGTTGTATTTTTGTGTCACTTACAGAAAGCAGTCTTACCACACTAGTACTGTTCACATGGTACTGACATGTTGACAAGCAAGTGCCCTCTTATTCCATACCAGTTGTCAACCAATCCAACCTTATCCTTCACCACCTTCCATTTTATCACCAGCCATGGAACCTATCCAACCTATCACTATCACTACCGAAGATGAGGAGTTTGCACGACTCCTTGACCAAAACCCTGCCACCTTGCAGTTTTATCTTTCCCACTCATCCACTTGAGATGCCTCAGGTCAGTTGATATACAACATGCCCATATCTATCCCCCTAAATCTTGTTCCCACTCTGGCATTAGCCCCATCCGGCTCCGCGCTACCCACATCTACCTTACCCCCAGTTGTTTCATAGCTAGGTCCTATACCCATTATGACTGTTGCATCTACTACATCCATTATACTCACCACATCCACTATACCTTCGCCAACCACCTAGAACACAACCTCATCCACCCATATTGTCTCACATATACCCGTAGCTACACAATCACCTCTTGTGTCGTTGACCCCTACTCCTTTTCAAAGCATTGTCCTTTTATTCCACAGTCCTTATCCCCCATAGCTATTAGGGTTACCATGACCCTTCCACCTCCATATATGTACTAACAAAGTAGCCTCTTGTTTCATATATCATTCATTCGGGGTACATACCCCTATCTCACTCCTTCCTTCTCAATCTACCTATTTAGAAACACCATATACTAGAATGCCACCCTCATAATATGCCCAACACCAATCCTCTTACACTACAGAGACACCCAACCATCACAACCTACCAATGACTTAATTAAGTTAATGATGGAAAAGATGTAGAAATTGGAGGCATCGGTTTTCGGCTCCCGCAACACTCTCACCTACTATGAGATTTGTAACGAGCCTATCCACCCATCCATTCCTATTTTTCCATACGCCTTGCATTGGGAAATTCCTAAATTCAACCATTTTAATAGCGAGGAAGACCCGCAACAACATTTGTGGTCTTTCAAACATGGGTGCTACATAATCGCTCACGATGATGCTTTTCTCTTGAGGACCTTTCCCATGTCTTTGACTAGACCCACATTAGATGTGTATAGTGGGTTACCTAGAAACTCTATATTTTCATTTAATCAAGTATCTAAAGCCATCTTGGATCACTTCTCCATTAATATCACTAAGAAGGTTACCATGACTGACCTATACTCCACGCGTCAATATGATGATGAATCTATCATAGATTTTGTTGCTTGTTGGCATAGCCTAATCAATCAACTCACATTCCAACTACCACAAACAGAACTCATCAAGCTCTTCACATGGGCTTATGTTAGACATATCTTTCTAACCATGTAGGTCTAAACTATTAGAAACCTTTGACGAAGCATTCACCATGGCACGAAAGCTAGAGATTCGGGCCATCAAAGAGAAGAAAATTACGCAAGAAGAGCTTAGAATTCAATTTGAATGATACCTCTTCTTCTTCCAAACCATAGAAAAATTATTCAAAGGCCAAGGGTACCACTAATGTAGTGGTACTCAAATCCGGCCCAGCTCATCCATCAAATTAGGCTAGCCCCTCATCTAATCTCTCACCCGTTCAGACTTTTCAATTCAGATAGGAACAATGGAAATATACCCTAATTGGGGAACCTTATTCTTCGTCTTAGAAAATCTCATCAAAGCTAGGGCCATCACCCTTCCTCCTATAAAACCACACACTATTTTTTACCCTGCCGCCCCAAACCTTCATGGTATAAACAACATGACATCTATAAATATCATCAAGTAAAGGGTCGTAGTGATGGCAATTTCATCACTTTCAAAAACATTGTCCAAGAAATTCTTGAGAAATGTGAGTTAACCGTGGATAATCCTAATGTTCCTACCAATCAAAACCTACACATCTTCAAGAAACCCTTTCCCAATCACGCCCCTTCATCTAATCAAACCGGTGAAACCCAAACTCATGATAGCCATACCCGTGAGGCCCATGCTATTTTCAGCGATGCACCCATTACTTCCCCATTACCTCATATTCCTTCCATGGAGGAAACTCTATCCCAAATTCCTCTAGATACACTTGAACCTACTTCCCTATTCCTCCACCCACAGAGGAACACCTTTCACCTCCTTCCTCACCCATGGAGGAGCCTTCCACTAATATCAAGACTATTTCACCTTTGGCTTCTCCACCTAGAGAATTGTCACCCATAATACTTCTTCAGTTCATGGAGGATACTTTTTTATCTCCTCCACCCATAGAGGAGTACCCATTTTCTCCTCCACCTATTAAGGATCCAGTAGAGATACCTTTGCCTATAGAAAACCATTCTCCATCAGCTACCCAAGATGTTGTAGACCTACTTTCAGCTCTCTTACCCACGGAAGCTGAAGCCAACAAATTCCCCTTCTCTAAGATAAATTTTATGGGAATTACCATTAGGTACTCATCAACCTCACCAACAGACACACCATTCTCACACTTAGCCAATCACTTAGATTATGTGGATAGAGCCTTACTTTGGGGCATCTTTCCTTCTGTTTCAACGAAAATGTAGATGTCACTTGTTGATACTTCTACTATCTACCTAAAAATATTTTGGCCAATTGAATCGATAATAACCACCTCTACAACAAATTATTTCACAACACTCATCACATCTCAACATACACCCAAACCCATAATCCAACATACATCTAAATCCAAACCCACATCTACATCATCATCTTCCTCAACTAAACCTATTACTACCTTAGGGGTCACCCTAACCACCAGTCTTATTCATCCACTGTTAAACTAGATTTAGTCACATCCTCCATAGTCAACACCCAACCTATGCCAGCACCCAAACAAAAGAGCCAAGCCCATATAACTCACACCCCAATTGTGCCCATCATACCTTTATCACCTACACCCTTTCCATCTATTTTGGGAGCTCAACCTCCCAAGATGATCACCAAAAACACAATAGCCCATTCCTTCCCCATGAACCTATAACATACCTAGGCGCCCGACATAACTTATACCCATACCTACAACATCTTTACCACCCATACCTCCAATACCCTCAAGCAACTTCTTCTTCAATACCCCTATACTTGGCCTATGTCCCTCACACCCCCTCCATGACCCGTGTCATCTACCTTCATAGCACCTTCATTATCCCCATGGGTAACTCACCCTCTCGCCCCCATTTACTTTTTCCCTCTAGATCTCGTACACCGTATCACCTTTAGCCAAGAAGGTACAACCCAAATATAAAAATCATTTACCCTCTAATAAGGTAGTTAAAACAATCATACACCCTCCTACCCATTCATCTACTATACCCCTACCCAAGAAAACATGACCAAGACCCAAGACCACTCTAGCACCCAAAACCATAACTTGACCCACTCCCTCTCCTACAAGGACCGTTCCTCAACAATTAGCCACACCTATGCCCAAACCCACTTTCACTTCCCATTTGACCCACTAGTAGGGTCCTATGCCACAATATTAACCAACCTCCTTAAGACTTATGTCATCACATTACCACCACTCAGACCTTAAGCCCCCTCAAACCCAAGCCAAAAGGGTTTGATGACACTAAAATTTTCACATACCATCACGTACTAGGACATAATGTGGAGAACTCGCAAAACTTTTAAAACCTGTCCTTATCCAATTATGTCCTCCTGAAGAAAACTTTAACGATGATGACCTTCTTGATGAGGACCTCATTTCACCAACACCCATTTCCATATTCCTTCCCTCACTGCCTACTCAAAAACCATGACCTCCACCCCCTGAACTCCTAGTTCCATCCCCAAGATTCAAAATTAACATGGTTTGCATCAGATAACTTGCCACACCATCACCCAAATGTCATTGCACCCAACTCACCTCACAAGGCTTTTTCTCCTTGGTAGGGTTTTGCCTGTCATGTCGTTATACCACTCATCCTACCCCTTCTCCATTTAAAAAATCCCCTCAAATCAACATGATCCACGTTGCTACCCATTCTCAAAAGGACAAAGGCAAGGAAAAGGTAACTTACTCGCCAACCAATTCTATATCCAACATACCATTTGCACCCACACCTAAAATCACTATCCATGGCCCCACATATCCTATTTCTAATGGGGTCACACATCGCACAATGCTCAAATAACTGCACCAATCCCCCTTAAAATGTCCTTATATGACATCATCCAAATCTCAAAATCCCATCATCAAGCTCTCATGGAAGTCCTGCAATCTATTGAGGTTTTACCAAATGACCCTACAACCGTAGCCTCCATCATCACACTCCATCATGTAGCCTCTCTCACCAAACTACCACCTTTATCAATACCTCACCCTACTCACCAAGTAGCCTCCCTTAGCTTCTCATAGGAAGAGATCACACCACACCAAACCGATGACCTAGACCCAACTCTCTTCATATCTATCCACTTCGATGATATATGTGTACACAGTGTGTAATGATCGATGGGGTGCTAAAATTATAACTATTTCATCCCATGCATTTGCTCGATGCGCATACCGATAATTACATGCATAAACATCCTATCATGTTACGTTCATTCAATGATGCTATCACCTCTACACTAGGCACCATCATCCTCCACGTTCATGTGGATCCCCACACTATTCAGAATTATTTTACATTTTTTGTGGGGGGGGGGAATTTCAATATAACCTATTGCTTGGTAGACCCTGGATTTGTTTCATGGGTTGTGTTCCTTCAACTTTGCATTGTTGTGTAAAGTTTTAGCATGAAGGACACACCTATACTATTTTGGCTGATCCATCACCTTTTAAAACATGCAACATGCTTTACTAACCCAATGACATGCTCATACCCATTAAGGTGTCTACCTCCATGACTACTATCACTTCACCTACACCTCCATTTACCAGTACATTTGATACCTCAACCACACATGCCTCTTCCTTCCGATAACCGCCACAACCTCCACGACCGACTCATCATCCTCCCAACTGTTAGCTCCACCTCTCGCGTAAACCACCGACACATCATCTATTATAGCTACCCACATACCAACAACCAATCCCTTAGAAGGCATTTTTAATGCCTCACTGGGGAATATCTCCTATATAGTATTAACATATTCCTTACTGCACAAGAGTATAGAAGTCTTCACCAGCACCCTCGCTATGATCACCACATAGGAGAATGCCTCCTTTATGATCCTCCTCACCTTCATACCAGTCTCACCTATTGGGGACTTCATACTACCACTTACACACCTAAACTACCATCACAAACCTGTCCATTTTCTACCGACTTCCAGTCACTCACCAATCATGATTTTGTCCACACCTTCTTGCACTACTGTGCATGGAAGGGTTTTGGTTTTGGATTTTACGAGTAAGGTCGTCATAATATTATTCCATGTACTACTCCCAAACATAACGACCATAATGGTATTGCCTTTGTTGAACCACCTACCAAGAAATCCCACATAGAACTTAGCAACGACATTAGCCCTTCTCCACCCTCTTCACCCATGTCTCCTTCATCACCACCTTTGTCAACGGAGTTGATGGATTCAAGATATATCCCTCCTAAAATTTTTTTCATAAACACCATCTCCTTAGGGCCTCTAACTTATCAACACAAGGGAGAGGCTCCTTCTTCTCTTCCCTTCGTATCCCTGAAATGATTAATCTTTGATAGACCTTTAATTAACATCATTCAATGTCAGGATGATGAATCTATACTCACCTACTATGGTGTGGAAGACTCATATATTATCATTCATTATCCTCTGAGACACAAACAATGTTGAATGAATCAACTATTGAGATCAACATCCATACTCGGGATGACCCACACATCCTAAAGATCGGTCAATCTTTAGATGCTGCTTAATAGGAAGCCATCACTTATTTTCTCAAATATAATAACCATGCTTTCACTTGGTCTTACGTAGACATTCCCGGTATTGACCCCACTATAGTGGTCTACAATATCATAACCGTTCCCAATGCCAAACTCATCAAGAAACAATTGTGGAAAATGCACCTCGCATTTGCCTTCTTCTTGTCAAAGAAGAACTTTAACGTCTTCTTTTCATTTCCTTCATCCTACCCATTGATTATCCTTATTGGATCTCTAACATTTTCCCTGTCACCAAGACGACAGGGGCACTCCACATTTACATAGAATTCTGTGACCTCAACCTAGCCTGCCTAAAGGACAACTTTCCCTTACCTGGTATTGAACAACTAGTTGACCTTACCGCTGGTCACAAGATGCTATCATTCATGGATGGCTTCTTGGGTTATAACCAAATCTTTCTTGCCCCAGAGGATCAGCACAAAACCACATTCATCACCCCTGGGGGAAATTTTACTACCGAGTCATGCCTTTTGGCCTTAAAAACACCAGAGTTCCACATATCAACGTGCTTTATGACTTACATCTTCCATGACATCTTGCATCGTATATTGGAAAATTACGTGGATGATCTCCTGGAAAAATATAATCACTGCTTTGAGCACCTTTCTATCCTCAAAACCATTTTTTACCACCTCATTAAATATAGCGTTCACCTAAGAAGTGTGTCTTCGTGGTTCTCTCAAGAGAGCTCCTAGGATTTAGCATTTCCCTACCTGGTATAGAAGTTGCCCTTGCTAAAGTCAAGGCCATTCTTGAAATGCCTCCACCCACTAACCTTAGGAAACTATGTAGCCTGCAAGGTAAGTTGTAGTCCATTCATTATTTCATTTCACAATTATCTCGATCGGTTTCAACCATTTCATCACCTTCTCAAGAAGGATGTCTCCTTTAAATGGAATGATGATTGTCAAAAAGATTTTGAGGCCTTAAAACGACACCTTTTCAATTTCCTATACTCATTCTACCTAAATACAATCAACCCTTCTTCCTATACATCTTAGCTACCGATCACTCTTTGGAGGCCATGCTCGCTCATCATGATGAACAACATAGGGAGAAGGTGGTTTATTACATAAACCGTACTCTTTTATACTACGAAAATTGATACACCCATCCCAAAAAAATTACTTAGCCTTCGTTTTCATTCCACAAAACTCCACCATTACCTACTCAACCACAAAACCTATGTGGTGACTAACACCAAGCCCTTACACTTCATGTATGCCAAACCTTATCAAAATCAAGTGGACCACACACTAAATTATGATTTTAGCTGACCTCGGCCTCGAATTCATTCATCAAAAGTCCATCAAGGGTGATGATATCACTGACCAAGTGGTGAAGCACCTATTTCTAGGGATCAACCCTCTAATTTTGAATTTTCAGATGAGTCCATTGCTACCTTTTCCTTAGATGAACCCACTTACCAAATGACACTCTTCTTCGATGGTTCCAAGTGTCGGTGTGGGGGTGGGGCTAGTATTATCCTCGGTCCGCTTGATGGTGAACCCATGAATTTTTCTTTCAAACTAGATTTTGATTGTACAAACAATATTACAGAATACGAAGCACTCGTATTAGGTCTCCAAGCTATGTATGCCCTAGATGTCAAATCAATCAACATCTTTGGTGATTCTTGATTGGTCATAAACCAAATCAATGGTATATACCAATGTCGTAATGAGATAATTCAAAAGTATAAACATCATGTAGACATACTTTTGACCACCTTTTACCATTACGCCCTTCAAACCGTCCCCCGTTCAACCAAAAAAATTGTAGATACCATGGCCTGCTTAGCTTCTCAAATACCCGCTTCACCTACCGATTCTAAAATATTTGTCACCATACAATGACTCAAATCACCCTCTTACTTACCTCACAATGTTTAGTCCCTCGAAATTGTCACCTCGGACTCCAAGAGACCTTTGGTATAACCAATATTATAACTATCTTTTTCTCTCCATATTACCTCCTGATCTCACCTGTAATGGACAATGCACCTTCCTTAAAAGGGTCTCTTGTTACGTCATCATGGGGGGCCTCCTCTATAAGCACAAATTTGATGGTATTATTTTACGATGCCTCACGAGTTTTGAAATTCCTTATACAATCAAGGAAGTTCATGATGGCATATGTGGAGGTCACTTCAGTGGCCTTGCTGTTGCTAAGTGTATTCTTCACCTAGGTTATTACTAGCCAAACCTCAACCATGATTGTTGTGACTACGTCAAGCATTGTGTCAAATGCCAATACAACACCAACCTTCATCATACACCAAGTCATGCCTTATAGGTCGAGTGACCTTTGGCCCTTCTCTCAATGGAGTTTGGATCTTGTCAGAGAGATCAACCCCCATTCTTCCCAACACCACCAATGGATCATCACCACTACCAAATACTACACAAAATGGGTTGAATTCATACCACTCATCTCCTTGAAAGATGATAAAATATGTGAGTTCATCAATCATCACATCATTTGTCACTTTGGCATTCCTCATCATCTCATCACTGATAATAGAAAACAATTCAAAAACAAAACATTGTGAAAACTTTTCGATGCCTTTGACATTCGTCTAAGCTTCTCGTCCCCTTATTACCCATTGACCAATGGCCAATCCCAATCTACTAACAAGACCCTAAACAAAATTCTCATGAAAATGTTTAACGATACTGGGAGGGACTGGCATACGCACATTCCTTTTTCCCCATGGGCATACCGCACTAGTATCCATACTTCCACCGCTACCACACCATTTTCTCTGGTCTATGGTACATAGTTTGTTCTACCCGTCGAAGTGTAGATTCCCTCACTTTGCATTTCTCTCCATGACATGCTCAATGGTGATTAATTTTGTTAGGACCATTTAGCACAACTTGAGTTATTAGATGAATGCCATCTTAATGCTCTTGACCACCTTCAAGTTTACCAAAAACATATCAAACGTGCCTATGAAAAACGTGTCCATGAATGAACCTTCCAAGTTTGTGAAGTTCTCCTCAAAGAAAATCAACATGTAACCAAAGAAGAAAAAAGTAAACGGGGAAAATTTTCTCCTAATTATATTAGACCATACATTATAACCCATACTTACGGATCAGGTGCTTATCGTTTATCTTCACTCGATGGTAAACCGACCTGAGCCCCTTAACACCTTGCATCTTTGACCATTCTATTGTTGACTTTTAGTCCTACATCACTTTTTTCCTCTTTCCATGCTCGTCCCTTGAGTGCTATCCACTTCTTACACCTCATCGATGACTAAACAAGAATCATGTGAGTACCCATCACTTGTTATCTTCTCTTGAATATGTGTACCATGGCACTGCACATAACATGATTCTCATGGATAATTTTCATCTACCTTTAGATGAGATCCCATGGTTGTTTCACCCTACTTTTGAACAAGAATCTTATTCTTCACCTTGGTCTTTTCCATGACTTCAAATCTCATTACATGGGACCCAACTACTTGAGTCAAACCTCTAATAAAAATATGACTCCCTTAAAAGGACATTTTCCTCTCAAAATCACTGCTATAAATAGACTGCTCCCTTGAATGATAGCTTGTAAAGTGTTTGAAAAAAGAAGCAAGAGAATTTGAAGCTTCCCACATCAATCAGCTTCACGAAGACCTCAAGGAGTTAATTTCCTCGTCCCATATAGACTTCCTACATCGATCAATCTATCTCAAATACAAGTAAAAAAGAAGACTTTTAGACATGGAATTTCCCATTGTGACCTTGGATCTCTTTCCCAAAGAGCATGCCACAACATATCCTATAAAAATTAACCACCTTTCACCCTTCTCACCATTCCCACTCCCATTTCCTACTACCTCAAGGGACCTCTTGAACCGTGATATTTGGTGATCATGTGTTTATTATTCACCCTTAGAACAATCAATCATGTAATGTATTTTAGGGTATTACATTCATCACCTCCTCTAAGGTATGACCTAATCGGTATGGTCCTAACCAATCAAGAAAATTTCTTGCCCCCTCTTATCTTTTAACTTTCTTTATTTATGTTTTGATTACCTTATAAAGGACTCGATCCTCGACACATACCTTTGGGGTAATCTTCTTCTTCTAACACAATAAAAATTGCCTATACCAATTTTCCTATAACCCACCCACACCTAATGACCTAAACCCAAATCATGCCTAAAACCTACCAGCTCATTTTCATACCTCCTCATATTCTTCCCTATCTTATGGGAGAACCGCATGGCCTGAGGTCCCTTTTTGCTAGGACTATGTGAGTAGCATTCCAAGGGCATGGGACCCTTGGAGGTTAGCTCGACCACTCTCTAAACTAAGGAATTCATCTTTCATATTCCTAAATTACATTCTACCCCACTTAGTTTCCTTTTTCTATCAACAATTGACAATCAAACCAAATAGACAACAAGTTGCTTAACATTTTTATCATCATCAAAACATACATTTCTTATGACTACCATTTCTCTACCATCATGCATGTATTATAAAGCATCTTATACATGACCCATATTTTCATTCATTACACAAATTAATGAATCATAACTTCAACCAATTTCAACTCAACCATGCCTAAACCAACTTGACTCAATCCATGCCTAAACCAACATAACTTAATCCATGCCTAAACTAACCTGACTCAATCCATGGCTAAACTAACGACTTGATCCATGCCTAAGACCTAATTCACTCCATGCCTAAGACCTGACTCGATCCATGCCTAAACCAACCTGATTCCATCATGCCTCACTCACCTAGTTTTCATCCATGAAAAAATAAAATTCTCATAAAACACCAACAAATCAAGCATCTCATCCATCTCATCATATAAACAAATATGTGTGTCTCAATACAATATACGGATATCCAATCATGTCCATCTCAAAAATTATCAAAGACACAGTGATACTCAATACAAAATGTCATCGGCACGCAGTGGGTATCATATACAATGAAACAATAAAACAATACAAAATCTCTTGACGTAGGATGATATATAATCAATAATAAAAACTCTCGTACATCCTCACTCTCATCGGCATGCAGGATGGTGTATATCAAAAATCACAAATATGTCCAAATCGGGAGCCATATATCAGGCTTCCTCTCGAAGACATCCTCCATATCTATATCACCTATCCCCTCTACCCCTCGGCCCTTTTCGATGACCTACTAACATCTCCATTCCCATCATAGGTGGTGGCTAGGTCCCTATTGGTGGTGCATCAACTGGAACTGGCCTCTGGGAACTGGTAGCCTCACCCTGACCATATCTTGGGGCTCGTTGGTCCCCTATACTCTCCACACTATGGGTACATGATCTAGTCCTCTCACTAGAGGCTTTCTCGGGCCCTTTACTCAGCATATGATAAATAATCTATCCCTACCATAGTAAACTCATCTTGATAGTACTTGGCCTCCTCTCTTGCCTCCCACAATCAAGATACGAGCACTTTCTTTGGTGGCCCCATCTCGCCTTTGACCTGTGCACTGTGCCCTGTGGGACCCTGTCCCACCCCTGCCTATAAACTGGGACCCTATCCCTGTGCATGTGGTGGTGCCATTGGCCTCTACCCCTATGCCTATATCTGGGCTTGTAAATCCCCAATTTGTGCCTGTGTTGTGGACAACTGACCCTATAACCCTGTCACCTGTGCTTGTAGGGCAACTACTTGACCATCATCTCCATCTCCATCTCCATCCCCACCCTCGGCCATCTAGGCCTAAAGACTAGCCACATGTACATGTAACTTGGTCACCTCCACCTCTAAGCTAGCTAGCTATCCCTGCACCATACCCAACTGGGTAATCAGGGTCACCATCTGCTCCTGTAGGGTCTACCTCTACACCATGATGGTGGATAAATCTGGTTTCCCTAGCCTGGGTGGTACTTCTCATAAATTAGCCACCCACCACTATTTGTATCTATCTGTAACCTTGAAATCATCAATCCATTAGTCTACCACCTACTCCTCCTGCCCTTTGGGCACTATAGGTTATGGTAGAGGAAATGGCCTCTCCACGTCATCTCTCCTATACTGCGGGAAGGGTGGAGATATGTCCTATGGCAGTCCAAAGTGTCATCTAACCCTGTCCATAGGGATCATCTCGTGCTCCCCGGTATTATGCCCCTCTATCCATATCAATAACTAAATCCCATCTAACTCATCGTGCATCTACTTGAATGAGGGATAACCCACATACGGCCTCCATATGATGTCCACTCTGGACAACCCCTCCAATAACTACCTATAATAGGCTACATCATGTGTAGCCCTATCTCGATCACCACTCTCTAATCATAGGTACCCATCACATGTACCCCACCCACACCAATCTTGGTGGAAATGCATCTGCTCAGGGCATCCCTACTGGCTGCACACAAACTATGTGCTCATAAGCCCAACAGTGTAGTAAAATGTGCAACATAGGTTGAACCTGTGTAGATGCCCATACACCCCACAAGCTCTCTATATAGTTACACCAAGAATAATGGAACCTGTGCAAATTAGGTATGATCTATCATCATGTCATGTAATAGCCCCATCAACGAGAAAGGAAATCTCCCTCCCTCTACATCCAAAAGTAGTGTGAAATAGCACACTGCGCCTCCATCAATAAAATGATGAGCCTTGTCTCCTCTAAATGGGATGTGTACATACCTCCGTAGCTCGATCGACACTATGGAATGTCATGTCTACAAGTCCCTCTCTAAACAATGTCAACATTAACTCCTCGAGGCCTCGAGAGGAGATAAAGTACACTGTGTATCTAGTATCGATAGCCATAGGATCCTAAACACATCCTCCGTGGTGACTATCATCTCACTCCTCGGTAGGTGGAACGTGTTGGTCATCGAATTCCATCTATCGATTAGAGTTACCATCAAAATTGTATGCTAGACCACATGTCAATAGCATCAAAATCCACTCGAGCCCACCTCCTCCACGCTCTACCACTCCTAGCTTGAGTTTCCGTGCCTCGTACTCTCAAGAGAAGGGGTGACACCCTATCTCTAGTTAGCAATCGATCTCTCCTTGCATCTAATACAAACCAAAAATTAATCCACCTTCATCATACCCATACTCACCCACTCTCATTTCCCCAAACTTATTTTTCCCTCCGCCTACTCTATGTTTTTCACTTCAACACCTTATTCTACCCTTCCATATCTCATCCACTCAACTTAAGACCCTTGTGGCCCCTTGTTTCTCTAAAACTGACTGGTACCGGTTATCTCTAATCGACACAGGCACCCCTAAACCGCATCGGTCACCTATTTTATGACCGATCTTGGTTTAACCCTACCGATGTTGGCTACACCCAACCGACACTGGTCACTATCACGGTGAAAATCCATGACCCCCAAACCCTCCCCTCTCAAAAATTACCTCTCTCTGGACACTCCTACCCACCTATTCTCACCTACACCTCCCCTTAACCAAATCACACCCCTATTCTCCCACTTACCTCTTTCCCCCATTCCTATTTTACCCAACTTACCCTCCGACATTTAAAATTTCCTTTCCCCCACAAAAAAAAATTCTTCCCCACCCCGACTTATCACCTAATCTATCTAACAAAACATCAATATGGGTTTGGTTCTTACCTCATCATGATGTCGCCGCCATGGTGGCATGTCTTCCCACCGCACCGGTGGCTCACCTGATCCCTCTCCGGCCTCTACCATCACTAATTGCTACCCGTATTTCTAGCTCATCAAATCCCACAATATGATCCTATGGACCCACCTCTCACTAACAAATCACCCACCATTCAACTCACCAACTCAACTCTCTATTCCATCCAGGATACTTTCCAATTTTCTCTCTCTTGTGTTGTTTTTCCAATTTGCTAGAAGACAAATGAATTACAAAAAATGTTGATTTTTTTTTATAATACACTGACCTAACCGATGCCGGTTTTACCTTCACCGGCATTGGTCATGTGCCCTACCTTACTATGATCGGTTACCCTATACCGGCATCGGTTACCCTTGACCGGCATCGGTCACTCTCTCTTCCACATTGCCTAAATTTCACCCTATTAATTTTCTGTCACTCTTTTTCCTCACCTAATGCTTACCCTGACCATTCACCTCACCCTCCTAACCTCATCATTTACTACCTAACCTCATCCTCATTTGGGGACTCATTTATTTTACCCATACCTCAGCCCTACCCGTCGTGACCTAGATACTTGGACCTATAAAATTTCTAGTGACCTTTGACCTCATGTGTTTGCTATAACCTTGTGGCACTATTACCTATGTTGATTGACCTACTGACCTTACCTTGCCTCTTACCATGACCGTTTATCTTGACCCTACCTTTGGTGTACCAGAACACACCTAAACGTTCCTACACCTAACCTATATCGTGTTTCCTGACCATATCCTATACCTTGGATACCAGAATCACCTCAACCTTGTTTGGATAAACCTATCGACCTTAGACAATGTGAAGTTTTCTTGCTCTTTAGCTTTGGAACGATGTTGTAGTTTATATGAGTGTGTACGTGTGATTTGTTTCTACCATTGACCCCGACCCATTACCTAGATTACCTAAGTGGACCTTGCTCTTTTTTCCCCATTACCCACCTTCCTCTTTGTAACATTCACCTTTTATCAAACTACTCACCAATTTTGCCATCTGCCTTGTTAGTTCCTAGTTTGAGGGGGATCACGCTCACCCCCACATGGGGAAACCACATCTTATTTTTGTCAATGTCACTTACCAAGTACAAGCAAAACAACAAAAAGGGGCAAAATGTAGACACCAAAATTGGTTCACACTCTCCTTAGTCACTCATCAAATAAATACCTTGAACACATCCACCTAACCATGGCCCCCTTCACACCACCATAATATTTATTTAATTATTTAAATTAAATTAATTCATTATCCTCACCATATTTATTATTTTAAATATCCTAATTAAGATAATTCCCACATATCCACCTCACCTAGACACCTCATCTAGTCACCTCATCCTAAGACCTATTCTTAGTAAGTCGCCATACCTAACTAAGACCTACCAAACCCTAAAATCAATGCCTACATTCCCTCTAACTACATTACTGCATGTTAGAAGGAAGCTTCTACTCTAATCAGTGGATAAATGAAATGAGATCCCAGAAAATCAAGGGGATCTACCCAGTTTAGTAAACCTAGGAAATCCCACCCTAACCGATGTTGATTACCCTTAACCACCACCGGTTAAGCCGAAACCACTGTCGATTACCATTTAACTCCTAAAACAACCTTATTTTCGAGGTTAGAACATTTATTAGAGGGAGAGACATATTATAAGAACAAGTGACATAACCAGAGCTACATGCAAGAAGAACCAACATCCATACAAGCATCAGAACACCCATAGCTAGTACCAAAAGCAATCACGTAGCCAACTATCTTCACAGGAGCATACGGAGAAGAGCCAACAATACACCAAGTCCATGTGATCACCCACCATTACCAACTAGGCATCAAGCTCATACAAACAGTAAGTTTGTTCACCTATATTGGTTCCTTGTCATTTGAGTAAATCCTATTGGTTATTAGTTTATGCTTTCATTTCCATTCCCCACCATTTTATCTCCATTAAAATTTAACCACCTCTTTACCGACACCACTAAACTATCTATACTCATATTTTCATCATTCCCTGTGCATATCCAGGATCCATACGAATCTTTCCATTTCCCTTCCACCTTCATCTAATCCTGGATCTATCACCCAGCCAAGTTTTATTGAGTTTCCTATACCCTGACCATATTGACGCCTGTCACCCATAACCATCATCGGATAACCTAAATTGACATTGGTCTCTGTATCTTATATCAGAAACCCATATCAGAGCCTAAAACCTCCACCAAATACCCTAAGCTACCCAGAATCTGACCCTGACTAATAATAGTATCCTAGCATTGACCTTGACCTTTAGATTCAATCATAACCTAACCTGTTGTGAATGAATTTGGTTATTATAGATGAATGAGATACCTAAATCATTTTAACTACAGTAGGATTTACTTTATTACCAACATTAAGTTGTTTTAAATAGTGGAATGATAGTCGTCTAGGAAGTATCACACTTCCCGGATCTAGTACACGCTAGGAAGTCCACTATACATATTGTTTAATAATTATTTGGTTGTCTTGTGTTCCATTTCAAGTAGTTCCTATAAGTAAAAAGGAATCTCTCACGATCAGCTATGAATTTATAAGTCATACATATAAAACCTATCAACCAACATTTCAACATGTATTCCTTCTAGCCCATTACCCTTATTTGTTTCATTATTTTAGAAGAAACGTCTAAGAATAAGGTGAAATAGGTAGAACTAGCAGCATAAAGGAAGAGAGAAGAAATGTGTATTAAGTATAATGAGGTGCATAAGAGGGAGATAAAGAAGAAGTGGGATGTTGAAGAGTGAATGACGTTGAGGAGAAATATGGATCGCGAAGGATTTAGAGCTCATACGAAGGAATGGAGCCAGGGAATAATGAAATCCCCATTTGGGAAAGCATGACAAGGAACCCCCTTGGCCTCACATGAAAGCACACCAACAGAGATGAACTGGGCCATGGGAATGCATCTAAATATACCTAGCAACCTAGCCCTTGCGCTTAGTTTTCTAGTATCTATTACAACAAACACTCAACAAGGTAATTTAAGTAGCAAGAGAGTAGGAGTAAGTCACATAACAAGCACATCAATGTTAGGATAGAGGTATTCATATTTGTTTGAAGGTACCTTTTCAGGTGCATTATCTGCACAAAATTCAAGTGCGTAAAATTTTGGACTCACTTCCGGGAGTGGAAACACTTCAGATTTGTAGGAGTTTAGTTCAATACTACTATTGGGACACATGGAAATACATCTTCTAGTCTGCTTCCATCTATAGGTGGAGTATAAAGAGGTATAGGTGGTTCTAGTTCCATTGGATATAGTGTTTCTAGAGGCAAAGGAAATACAAGAGGTTCTCAATCAGGTGGGAAATGTCTCGCACCAACCCAAGAATATTTACATGGAGATGTCTCTTTATCTCGCTGAGAATATATGGGCATAGAATATGCTTATGAACATGTGCACATGTGTGAGATAATGTGGAATGTAAGAGGAATCATAGCTTCTAAGCATAGGGAAATTCAATTTATAACTACATTGTATGGATGCACACACAACCGGTACAAATTTTTGACCTTGATTAGACTTACGTAGACTATGCAACATTAAAAGATGATTTCCTTAAAGAGTTTCATATCCTTGAGTTCGAGTAGAAGAGTATAAGCACACTCAAGGATATTAAGCAAGGCACTACTGAGAGTGTGAGGGAGTATGATTCCCATTTCAAAACTCTTTTATCTAATATTTATTATGATATTCACGTAAGAAAACATGTGCAATGACTTGTCAAAGGTCGATTACAGCTATTAGGAGGGCACTATCACATAAGACATACACTGATCCACGCGAAGCACTTGAAGTAGCTTTATGAGATGAGGTCATCACAAGTATAGACACTTGAGTTAGCCCATTCCCGAAGCACATATTATAACTATGGCGAAGCGATTGGAGAAACTATCGACAACTCAACACATGAGACATGCACAAGGATTTGGTGTAATGATTGTGAAGTAGAATGGAACACCAATGATAGTTTTCCCTATAGATCAATACATTCATTTATGCTATACTATGAGATATGTCATTTAAACCATGATGCTAGCCACTTCCCATTATTAAAACCCACGATAAGGAAGAACGTCTCTTGCTATTGTAAAATTTGTATGTGCATGACTCACAATATGGAATACTTCCGATTGATTGGTCGATTCATGATGTAATAGATATTGATGAATGATAGATGGGCGTATCAGATAACTCTAAGGTTAATGGTGGGCATTAGGATTGGGATCACAATCAAGTGAGCTATGATCGAATGAAGGGCATTTTGAATGAGGTTATGGCAGAGGTCAAGGATACTATGGTGGATTCAGAGACCAAGGCCATGAAGGTGGAGGAGGAGATTTTCTCATGGAAAATGTTCTATATACGGATCTCCTAACCACTACGGGAAGGAATTTCCTCATAATATTATGAAAATAATCATAGCTATGAGGAATTCCCAGACTTATATGAGCATCTTAGTAAGTACCATAAATAAGAAAACAAAGGAATGGGGATGGTTAGGATATAATGCACTTTTTAAAATCGAGAGGACTCCCAAGATGGAACCTAAATCTAAGGTATTTCTTGTAAAGATAACTACTGCTACCAAGTGGTGCACACCAAAGAAGTAATACAAAAGAAGCTTAACATCACTAAGGAGGAGGTTCTACATACACGGTACCTAGATCATGTCCATCGAAGGAGGTTTATTAGGAAACCATGGAGGTACTCAAAAATCTTCAGGGTGAAATATATTCTTTAAAGGAGAAATCATAGAAGATGGAGCAAAATAAAGCAGCAGAGATGGTCCAATATGATATTCATGACTTGAAGGAGGTGTGACAAATGTTTCATCAGGAGAATATCATTCCATTTTTAGGGAATTGGCTAAAGAGAAACACTCCACGTGTAAGTATTAAGACTAGACGATAGATCCTGCATGAAAATGCTCCCCCTCATAGCTTAGACTATGATAAGGAAATCACTCTAAATGTTTTTGTGGATGGATGGATTTTGAGTAATATATTGATTGATATAGGCACGGAAGTTAATGTGATTACTTTAGATGTATGGGTACAAATGGGGAGACCCCCATTATAACCATATTCTAATGTGTTGTTTATGGCTAATCGAACCAAGGCCACCCCTATTGGAGTTTTAAAAGATGCATCCATTACTATACAAGGGGCCAAGTTCACAAGAGATTTTTAGGTTTTAGCACTTGTAGAGGTAGACAACTTCCCAAATCTACTTGGGTGTCATTGGGTTATGTAAATAATGTTGATCTTCAGTTCAAAAAGGGTTATATTAGTTTTTAGAATAATGAGGAAAGGTTTATTATCCCTTTAATCGATGGGAAATATATGCCCTATGTTGAGCCTTTGAGTGAGGAAGATCTGAATAGGATTCATTTATGCACCATCTCGAGACCGGAAGTTATCAAGCCATCTAAAGAAGGAATCCTTTAGTGGGAAGATGCATAGTCTATTAGTGATACTACAAGTATTGATTGTGATAATTGGGATAATGGTACTTATGATTTGGTAAGGTGTGAAGTAAGAAGCACATTTATGCAGAATTGCAGACCTCGTTGTATTAGGAGAATAGGTAATAACTCGGTACCTCAATACACTAGAGAAGGAGATCCTACAGTATTTTTGTGAACCATGGAGAAACAATGGATAAACAAATTGGAGAGATGGAATATGCTAGTATATACCCTGCATGGGACACCAACATGCTAGTGGGTGGTTCACAAGGATAATATTGTAGGATGTAATGAAATTAGGATTTCTCTTTCTACTCAGTTTTCCAGGAGCAATGCACCTAATCAAATCTACACTTATCATGGTAATCAACCTATTCAAGTACCTCATTCAAAAATGTGAGAGACTCGGACAACGGGGCAGGAAGCTTTACCACCATCACTTTGTGGGTGCACAAATTTTATTCCACTTTACAAGGTTGTGCGCATGCTTGGTATGTATATGTAGAAATCCAGAGAGACTAAAAATTGATCGGATTTGATTGTAAGAATGAAATAGTATTTTGAATACTTCTCTACTAAAACTCTAGTAGAAGAGGCATTAAGGGTTATAAAGTGGTTAACTATGGAAGACAAAGTGTAAAGCAAGAAGAACTCATTTAGGAATTATTTGATGGAAAGCGCTCAGAGTGCATTTCAATAAAAAAATAGAGACAAATGCCACAATACTTAAGCATGTTTACTTTGAGAAATAAAAAGGAAATATGGTCTATTTAGTGGATGATTAAGAAGTATAAAATATGGATGTAGATCATTCAATAGGTAGGCGTGAGGTTTTAGATAGTACGAGATAAGACCATGTGTGCATATCATGAACCTATGAAAACAAAGAAAGGAAATATTAGATCGAATGTTGAGCCTAAGGAGGCCATAATTGGGAATTATTGTTCTAAATCTGAAGTGGAAAAAATCATTGAGTTACTACGAGATTATCAGGAATTATTTCCTAGGGGATACCATGAACTAAAAGGAGTGTATGAATCATTAGGAGAAATGAAGATAAAGATTAAGGAAGATGCATGCCCGGTCAGAATCAACCCTACAAGATGAACCCCAACTTGCACAAAAAGGTCAAGGAAGAAATTGACAAAATGTTAAAGTCCGTAATCATCAATCCCCCGAACAAATCGAATGGGTTAGCCCAATGGTGATCGAGTGATCAAGAAAGATGGTTAGATTATGATCTCGTGTGGACTACATGGAGCTAGATGCTGCATGTGTGACCGATCTTTTCCCTATGCCATTCACAGAGGAAATATTATAAGGTGTTGTAGGGCACAAGATCTATTCCTTTATAGATAGATTCTCTAGGTATCATCATGTTAGGATTACACAGGAGGATAAGGAAAAGACTACTTTTACCACTGAATGGGGAATGTTTTCCTCTACTATGATGCCTTTTGGTCTAAAAAACATGCGTATTTTATTTTTGCGCATAGTTATCCAAGCATTCAAGGATTTTATTCACAACTTCTTACAAGTTTGTTTAGAGGACTAGATGGTGTATGTACTTGTTACAGATCATTGTGATAATTTACATTTAATGTTTGAAAGAGGCTGAAAGTTAAGCATCTATTTGAACATCAAGAAATGTGTCTTTGCTACACCATTTGGCTCATTATTAGGTAAATCATCTTCAAGGAAGGTTTGGTTGTTGATCCAAATAAGGTTTTTGTCAATATTGGCCTGGAAGAGCCTACTAGTCAAAGTGAGGTGCACAAATTCTTAGGTCACATTGGGTATTATAGAAAATTTATTAAAGGGGTATGCTAAGGTTTCTACACCCTTGGAGGAGTTACTAAAAGGAAAAGGGAAATTTTATTGGGGGTGACGTAACAACGCGCATTTGAGACATTGAAGGAGAAACTTACTACAATGCCTATTTTGCACTTTCCCTCATGGGACCAATCATTTCATGTACATGTGGACACTTATGGAATGACCATTGGTGTGGTGTTGGCTAATCTCTAGAGAAGGTATTATAGATCATCCTATCTATTTTGTTAGTAGAAAGTTCACTCATGCAAAGAAAAATTATACAACTACAGAGTGCGAAGATTTATCAATGATTTATGCGCTACATAAATTCAGGAAGTACCTATTAACAACAACATTTGTATTATATACCGATCACATGGCATTGAAATACTTGGCTAAGAAGACCATTTTACAGGGGTGCATATGTCGATGGGTAATCTTATCACAATAATTTGATTTTACAATTGTGGTAAAACCAAGGAAAAGTAATTTTGGAATAGACCATTTATCCGAATATAGTCGGGAGAAGACGCGCAGAAATCAAAGATACCATGCCCGATACATAGGTATACTGGTTATAGTGTGCACCATTGGAATTAGAGGACATAGATCTCTTTTTACATACATGTATGACACTAAAAGGAATGAAATCATTAGATAATAAACAACTTTCCATTTTCATGACACCATTTATGTTGATTAGCAGTGACTTGTACAAGTTAGGGCAAGATGAATTATTGTGCCGATGTGTACTTTGGAACATGAGCGCATAGATATCATAGAAGAGGCTCATAGTGGTTTTTCAAGTGGGAACTATGTAGGTGATTCCACCGCATGTAAGATTATACTAGTTGTATTATGGTGGGAAACCTTGTATAAGTATTATAAGGCATATTGCAAGGCCCGTGATCATTCTCGCACCTTAGAAAACTAGGACAAAGAGATGAAATGAATTTAATACCTATACCTAGTGCGTAACCATTTAAGAAATGGGCTATAGATTTTGTGGGTCCTCTTTCACCAGCCACACATAGGAGTAGATCACGCTATATCATCACTTGCATATATTATCCGACAAGGTGGGTAGAAGCAACATCTAAAAAGGATTATACAAATATATAACAACCAGTTTCGTGGGAAAATATTATTATAAGGTATGGATGTTCATTGAGTTTGACCAAAGTGATAGGGGAAAACATGTTTTGAATGAGACAAATAGAATTCTATTGGATGAGTTCATTATTGAACACCATAAGACTACACCATATCAACCTCAGGAAAATGGGAATGCTAAGGCTTTCAACAAGATTTTGAGCCAGACATTGACAAAACATTTTGATGTTGGAAGAAAATATTGGGATGATAAATTTTCAGTTGTGCTTTGGGCGTATAGAACAACATACAAGTGGTTAAACAAGGCCACACCCTTTCAATTGGTGTTTGGCACAAAATCAATTCTTCCTATGGAATTCATGTTACCTTCTTTACATATTGTGTGTGCTGGAGGTCTAGCTGATGAACAAGCATTAGAAGAATGAATTGAAAAGTTGATCAAGCTAGATGAGTGATGAGAAATAACATGTTGGAGTCATAACCAAGAAAAGGCCAAGAAAAAGGCATGGCATGACTAACACATTAGGGACAAAATTTTTGAGATTGATAAAATGGTTCTTCTTTATGATTCTAAGTTTTTTTCCATTCAGAAAACTTAAAATACATTGGTTAGGACCGTATGTTATCACTCACATACTTGAAACATGTGCTTGTCAGTTAGAGATGCTTGATGGAATACAGTTACCGGTTACTTCAACAAGAGTAGGTTGAAGCCCTACTATAAATAAGTCTTCTTGGTGTTTATAATAAGGTAGTGTTTCCATTTAGATTAGGTTTTCAATTATGTATTCATTTAATGTATTTCCTTCTTCGTTGCTATGATTTGTCAATTTAGTTGGTGTTTTGTGTAATAAGCATGTTTGCGCGTTGAAAGATAATTACCATTTGAAGAATTTTTATGCATAGAGGACTGCACATACCATTTGTGTGGGGTGGCTATTGAAAAATGGGTACACATAAAGGAAAAAAATGCTACATGTGTTATTCAAGTTTGGAGAGTTGGTGGAAAGAATATTTCTTCCAAATAAGGACCATAGATGGAGATAAACAAAGGAACAATATAATGTGAGGTAAAAAATGACCATGGAGACTACCAAGAGAAGGTGTAGTGGCAAGGTACTCATGTGGATGGAAGTGCACTAAAGAGAATTCTATAGCCAGAAGGTAGGAATGTGCACTAAAAGGTTATAGCTGAGGCGTGAAGATGTACCATGTAGAAATTGTGAAAATGGTTAATTAATGAGAGGATTGTTGGTAGGTGAAGGAGAAATAAATGCACCAACTTTTTGAAAATCTATAAGGATGTGATGCAAGTTCATTTTTACTATTGTGATCACAAGAATTTGAATAGGCTAAGTGCGACTGAGCTGAGAAAAGAGTATTGAGTTGTGAAGAGTGTGAAACCAAATGTGGAGAGTATAGTTGTGTGTAGAAGAAGCTTGCATTCCCATTTGTGAAGGGTTTGAGTGAAGTGGAGTGTTGCAAAGCGTTAGGGCACTTGATTTCAACTAGGGCATGTGGATTTGAGCTAGGGTTTGGAATTTATCGCTATAGAGGATAGAAGGAGATGTATTTACGCACCACAAAGGAGATAAAGGTGGGAATTTCATATGGCACCAAATAAAGTACCTGTTATAGGAGCTAAAGGAAAGAAGAAAGTGGAGGTAGAATTTGAAGTTCTTCCCAAAAGTAATGTTTTAGAGATGTAATACCCATAAGGTGTTATAGTTGGGAAAGAATGGTATTCCCACATCCGTAAGTGTAAAATAAGTGATTACAACCACCTCACATTGAATAACAAGGAGTTAGACATGTTGTTGAGCATAAAGACCAACAAGCACATGAAATAGGACATGCCAATATATGATGATGTTGGGGAAAATTTTTTAAAGCAGGTTGGAGTCTATCAGTTGTATGAGCTACCTTATTTTGGAAAGTAAATGATTATTTTAGTGTTTAATGAGCAGAGTCCATGAGGATTTATTCTATTTCACTAGACAAAGGGTCAGAATCACAGCCATCTTGATTATAACAATGACAAGATTAAAAGGCATAGGGGTGGACCTTACTAGTGATATAATAGATAAAGCAAAAATATTGGAAACATGGAAGGATTTGGGATATACAAAGGGTTCATGTGAGATTGACATTGAAAAGTTAAAGAAGTACCTAGTGGTTTAGAAATTTACACATCTGGTAACAAATTTGAATGACCAAGAGAGGTGGTCGCAAGTGAATACAAGGTGGCTATATATTGTGAGGATAATGTCACAGGGAGTGATCTACAACATAACATGATACATTACAGTGAACATTATCAAGGAAGTGTGCACATGTGAAAAAATTAGTTTTGGTGCTATTTTACTTTCTTTAGTATTTATGGAGATTGGAGTGCCCGATGGGCCAAAGGACAAGATATGGGAGTATCCCATGGAGAAAAAATCCCTTACAAATTTTTTTGATAAATATTTATGTGAAGGGTCAATGAGTGGGCCATTCAAATAGAGGGTGGAGATGTGGTATGATAGGCTTCGCGTGGCATTTGAAGAGGAGTGGTGCATTCCTAAGGAGTTACCATCAGTGGTGGGAAAGGTAGTATAATTCGTGGTGTACTAGCACTTCGCATCACATAGTTTTCTATGAAGGATGGGACTTGGAGCCCATGGTGCAAATTGTCATATGTCTTCACAACACGCTACTTCCAGGCATCAGTCCACCACTATACCGATGTGCACCACTTGAAGTTTATTGTAGGAAAGGTATACTATGACTACCACACTCTAAGGAAGACATATGTCTATCCAGGAAAGGCTACCTATGTTGAGAGACTCATTTCAGACGTTATAAACATGAATCCTATAATCTTGGTGATTAGGGACATTGGAGAAACACTCGTATACCTTCAGCTTAAGCCCGGGTTGGGAATAACAAATATTTGGAGAATGAGTTCGAACTCCCATGGCCACCTAAGGGAATGTAGATAGTGGAGAATTTACCACTCCAAAGTCAAGCGAAACCTATAGAGGTAGATGATGAGGAAGAAGAGCGTGAAGACAATGGCAACTTAGAGCATAGGGGTAGGTAGAAACCCACATATAGAATGGATACTAATCATGTAAGTACACCACCATAGGTACAAGAAGAAGAAGAAGAGGACTTTAGAAGCAGTATAAGGAGAGCATCATTTCAAGAGGGTTTTGGAAGAACAAGAATGCAAGGCATGGGAACTCCTCGATCTATCGGGAGGTCACCACGACTCTCCCCATAGAAAGATAAAACTAGGATGAGAAGGAGAAAGTTTAAGTTGAGTGAGGAGGTAGAGGAATCTACATAGATCACACCTAGAACTCCTATACTACCGAGAGGATGTGGAAGAACCCAAGGACAAATAAATGAAGGATGCGAGAAGGAGTAAAGAAGGTAGGCGTAATAGAACAAGATATTTCTTAGGATATAAAATATCGACTCCAAACCTTGGTGCTCAAGTTCCTAAGGAGAAAAGAACAAAGAGGGCAAGTGGGGAGTATGCTGCACCAATCATGGGATTTGAAGAGGACACCAAGTAAAAGTTTCGTGCCAGATTCTAGAATACGGTGGGCCTCAATGACTTGTATGGATGGGATTTTATGGACCCCGACATAACAACCACACATGAGAGGAAAAAAATTTCATGGTCCATGCAAAAACACATGGATGAGCCTAATTTTTATGTATGGAAAGAGTCCTATATGTCTAGAATAATGAGAAAGGAACCAAAAATAGGAACATACCCATAAAACCCATGGTTATGTCTCGATGAACAGGTGAGTAATTCCTTGGTGAAGGTATCTATAGAGGTAGCGTGTAGGAATTTGGATAAAGTTGTAACTATTAGATCACTGAGAGAATATATCAATGCTAAAGATGTATAAATAATGTGTTTGAAAGGAAAAAAGGACCTAGAGAAAAATAAGAATGGGGTTCTCATCACCATGGCAGAGGAGATTGGTGATCATGTCCTGTAATCAAGACCACACTTGGAGTCCAAGGTACCCAAAACTTTCTCTTCGGTTATGCATTATGTGTGTACCTTAGTTGATTTGGTGCTTGAGGATGGGACAGATCGAATGCCAATGCCAAAGGACCCTGAGAAATAAGTAGAGAGAGTAAGGGATTAAATGGTTATAAATATTTCATCTTATGAAGCATTACTCCAAACCTTGCAAGAGGAGTTGAAGAAAGTAGACTAGGCATTGAATATATGTACAGCTCCAGAGGTAGTAATAAGAATCAAGACCATGGTAGAAGACAATGAAGTTCGAAGGCCATGAAGGATGAGGCTTTGGGGTGCATGGAGAGATTTACGCTAGTAAAACAAAAGCACAAGGCCCTTGTAGTGGCCCAAGATCCACATAAGGAAAGTCTGGATGAAATTGGAAAGCTTATAGTGCAGAAGATGTATCTTCTAGAAGGAAGGGTGAATGAAATTTCCAACATCATTTAATTATTACGTAACAAGAAGGAATAGATTACACAAGATGAGTTAGATTCTATTGCATCAAATATTCCAAAAATGGTATAAGTCGCACTAAGTGATTATAAAACCTTAGAGGCTGAAATCAAAGAGGAATATCTAGAGTTAATTCTTCCAGTTGAAATAGAGGATGTTGTAGGGTGAAAATTCATTCTTTGTATAAGTAATTATTTAATTTACATTCATTCCATTCCTTATACTTTATTCTTTGGATATCAAGAGGCAACCATTGTCGGGGTGGCAATGTAGTTTTGTGTGGGGTAATGTTGAGTAGAAAAAGTATGATACTTAGTAGAAGGAACACAAAAGGTTTACACATGGGAACAAGGTGTGTTCAAAGGTGTAGAATAATAGGAAAGGAAACACGAATGAAATATAAGGAAAAATTTGGGACTTAGCCATTTTCAGGATTACGGGCTATTTTTGGAGATAGCGTGTAGAGCACACAAATTGGATAAAGAATTGCGCGATATGCAAGGGATTATTTTGGAAGAGCATCTATAAAGTTATTTGTATGGGTTTTAGTTAATAATAAAATTATTACTATCAGCTAGCCATAAGACATCTATTATTAGTGCACTTTCATATGCATTTATTATTGTAAAGATACATGGCTATTTTCAGCATGCAACCTATTTTGGGAATTATGTAAGCGGTGAAGGGAAATTCCCCACCCTTATAAGTATGTAGTAACCTACGTAGGTTAGAAGAGGATTAGATATGATTTATTCTAAGGTTATGCTATCGGATCTTATGCGTGCATGAACTTATAGTACTACTTATTGTAAGAAGATTTCGTGAATTTATTGTGTTTAATATAATGGAGTGTATTAACTGATTCAAGGTGTTAAACATGGATATAAAAAGATCTTGCATGGTAGAATTCATATGGCTATTGCTTAAATCGATTATTCCTTAGATCTAGATATAGAATATGCTCTGTAGAATGTTTATATTATTTATGGATATGAATGCATTAACCCTTCATCATGTTCACATCCTACACAAACAACTCTAGGGAGGGGCCTGGTACCTTTGCACACTTCAGGTGAGAACTCGAGTCTATCCTAGGTGATGTGCCAAAGACGCCTAGGTTATTTTGGGTAAATTATAGGTTGCATAAGTGAACAAGGCATTGCAAGTTATTAAGCACCTATGGGAGACAATGTCATAGTTGAGGATAGAATTTTTGAATTATTTGGAGAACCTAAGTTGGAGGCACATTTTGATGTGGAGGAACAAGAGGAACTACATCTTGAACGCACTGCGCATGGAGAAAGAGAAGGCAAATTTGGTGTATGTGATAGATGGGGAGGAAGTTGAGAACTTGGATGTTAACCATACTATGGGTATGTGTGAGGTAATAAATAGTGTTGATGAGAAACCATGTGCCTACCATGAACCTCTCAAAAAAATAAGGTTAACATTGGCTTAGATACGGAACCTAAGGAGGCTCTGTCAGGATTACTAGTCAAAAAGGAGGTTTTAAAGATCATTGATCTATTACATGAATTTCAAGATTTATTTCCACACGGGTACCATGAGCTTAAGGGAGTTCACCACTCTTTAGGGAGATGAAAATAAAACTAAAAGAGGGAGTGCACCTGATTCGGAAGAGACATTACCAAATGAATTAAAATCTTTACATCTTGGTCAAGGACAAGATTAAAAAGATGATCGATTTAGGTATTATTGAAGTTGTTGAGGAATTAGAATGGATAATCCCAATGGTAATTAGCATTCAAAATGATTGGAGGATTAGGATTTGTGTTGATTATAGGGATTTGAATGTGATATGTTTCATTGATCCCTTTCCCACCCCTTTCACCGAAGAGATCTATTCATTCATAGATGGTTTCTCAGGATATCATCAAGTTAGGATTGCAAAGGAAGACCAAGAAAAGAAAACCTTTGCCACTGAATGGGGAAGTTTTTCCTAGATAGTTATGCTGTTAGATTGAAGAATGCACATGTTGTGTTTTTTACACATTGTGGTGCAAGAATTTCAAGAATTCATCTATAAGTTTCTTCAATTCTACCTTCTTGTTGGACAATGTATGAACTAGTGAAGGACCATTGCAACAATCTACAATTGATGTTTCAGAGATGTTGATAGTTGTTCATATCCCTCAATATAAAGAAATTTCTCTTTCTACTCCATTTAGAACCTTGTTGGGGCATATCATATGTAAGGAAGGCTTGTTGGTGGATCCTGCCAAAGTTATTGTTATTATAGGATTGGAAGAACCCATCAGCCAAAGCATAGTGCATGGATTCCTTGGGCATATGGGGTACTACCAAAATTTTATTAGGGGTATGCCAAAATCACCATGCCACTAGAGGGATTACTAAAGCATAGATGTACATTCCATTGGGGAGAGGAACAACAGATGACATTTGACACATTGAAGAATAGGATTATCACTGCACCCATATTACATTTTCCTTCCTAGGATAATCTTTTCCTTGTGCATTTTGATGCCTCATGGATGGACATCAGAGTAATGTTAGCACAACCTGGTAAAGGGACTTTTGATCATCCTCTTTATTTTGTAAGTAGGAAGTTGACACCAACAAAGAAAAACTATACTACTACTGAGTGTAAGGAATTATCAATGATCTATGCGCTACACAAATTCAGGAAGTATCTACTTCTAGAAACACCCTTTATATTCTACATAAACCACATGACGTTAAAGTACTTGGTAAATAAGCCCATTTTAAAAGGGCGCATATGTATATGGGTCCTATTATTTCAAGAATTTGAGTTTACGATTGTTGTAAAACTAGGTAAGAGTAACTTGGGTCCTAAACATTTATAAAGAATTGACTCAAGGGAGGATGCATAAAGCATTAAGGATAAAATTCTTGATGCGTGCCCTTGGAACTAGAGGATATTTCTCTATTTCTCAAAATAAGTATGGTGCCTAAGGAAATGAAGACTTTAGAAAGAAAACGAGTTGGATATATGTGTCATGCCCCTGTATATTAATTTATGGAGATTTATACAAATTAGGTCATGATGGGATTCAAAGCACTGGTGCATGTTAGAACATGAGCGCATTGCAATCATGGAGGAAACACAAGGTGGGATTGCAAGAGGACATTGTCTAGGAATTCCACCTTGTGAAATATTCTATTGAAAGGGATTTGGTGGGAAATCATCTACTCAGATTACATTGAGTTTTGCAAGGTCTATGACTATTGCACACTTGGAAAACTAGGAAGAAGAGATGAAATGCCCTTGAGACTGATAGCTAACACAAAACCATTTGAAAAGTGAGCTATTGATTTTGTAGGACCAATTTCACCTTCCCCGTAAAGGACTAGTTCGTACTATATCATTACTTACACTAATTACTTAACAAGGTTGGTGGAGGAAATGCCTACGAAGGATTACATGGTGAAAAAACAACAAGATTCATGTGGGAATACATAATCAACAGGTATGGGTGTCCTTTAAGGGTGTATATTGACAAAGCCACAAAATTTTTGAATGAGATGGTTAGGATTGTGTTAGAAGAGTTCATGGTGGCCCATCACAATACAACCTGTATCACCCTCAAGATAATGAAACTCTTGAGGCATTTAACAAGATACTGAGTCACACATTGACCAAAATTTGTGATGTGGGGAGACAAGATTGGGATGAAAAAGTCTCAGCAATACTATGGGCATATAGGAAAACCTACAAGATATTGAATAAGGCCACGCAATTTCAATTGGTGTTTGGCACAAAGGCTATTTTACCAATAGAATTTATTCTACCATATATGTGAATAGTGCACATAGAAGAATTACCTAATGTGTAAGCACTATAAGAGTGCATGGAGAAGTGAATGCAATTAGATGAAAGGTGATAAATTTCTAGGTGGAGTTAGAAGAGGCGAGAAGGCATGAAAATTATCATGGCATGATTGTCATATAAAAAATTAAAGTTCGAGGCTAGGCAAATGGTCTTGATTTATGACTCTAAATTACTACGCCACCCTAGGAAACTAAAATTTCATTGGTTAGGACCATACATCATCTCGTACATCCTTGATTCTGGTGTGTGCTAGCTACAAGCACTTAATGGGAAGAGGTTACTAGGTTACTTCAATGGGAGTAGGCTGAAGCCCTACTATAAATAGTGCTTATTTGTAGTAAAAAATTAATTAGCATATTACCAATTAGATTAAGTTTCTTTCTTGTACTTTTTTCTTTTGGTTGTTTCCTTTATCATCATTTTTGGTTTGATTTTACATATTGGCGTCTTTGGTAGCTAATTAGATTGTAAGAGATTATATGTGAAAGGGACCATGAATAAATTTTTGTGTGAGGTGAAGTAGAAGATATATTGAACACAATTAACAACAAAATTCTCTCGATAGTGGACTGTTGAGAAAAAATAATGCAAAGACAGAAGAACGAGCAACATGATGGCTAGGGTGTGTAAATTCCTACAGTTACGAAGGTGGTTTGGTAGAAGTTTGAAGACCACAAGAAGGGAAATATCGTATGATATAACATAAGGTAGGTAGCACTATGGGGAACCACTTAGTAAACAATGCAGAGGTTATGTACTTTAGCACGGTTATGTGCACGAAGGATGTCCATGGAATTTTAGTCGTATTGGAGTGCCAAAAGGTTATAGATGAAAAGTGTGAGAGAAAGTCACGGAATTTAATTTAAGTGAAATAAAGTTATTTATAAAAAAGTGACATTAGGACATGTGGTCGGAGGAACTCTAAGGCATTGATAAATTATAAATAAGAGGTAAGAATAGTTATTTTGACTACTTTACTTTAAGAGAATTTATTTTGTTCTCCCAAGCTCAAAGTGTGATGAGGGTTTTATAAAGAAGAATGGTGTGAAGCATTATCATGAACCATTGGACTTGTGAAAGTTGTAGTGTAATTTTGTGGCATAGAAAGGTGGGGAGAAGACAACGAAGAAGGAAGGAGGTTGCATGAAAAATAAGTGGGGAAGCTATTGAGTTAGGGAAGATAAAAGAGGGGATCAATGCACCTAGGGCATGAGGGAAAGAATGTGTAATATGGAACTGAATAAGGCTAAACAAAGAGACCAAAGTGGTGGAAAAGGAAGTTCCAATGGAAATGTAATAAGAATTTTAATACCCCCTTGAGTTATCAAGGAAGAAAAGTGGAGCTTGAAGCTATACAAATGCAAGATTAACAAATATAACCACAGAACATCCGATAATGAAAATATGATGTAGGCGGACCTAGTATTAGACACTCCAATAGTGGACAAGCTCAAAAACCCTAAGGTCAACAACTCGGTGCAACATGAGCAACAAAATATTGGAGTTTTGTAGATATGGGAGATATATGTATTCGCCAAACCCACCACATTGTTCAAGTGGTTAATGTCATGGGTGTACGAAGACTTATTCTACTTCATGGGAAGAAGAATGAGGATCACAGGCCATTTGATTTGGATGGTTATAGGCCTGCAGAACACTAGAGAGGATATGACACTTGATTTATGTGTCACTGCCAAGATTGAGGAGCTGACAAAGAAATTGAACTATGAGAAGGGAGGTAGGGCACATGTAATTACAGATCTTCTAGACCCAACATTAAGAGTCACATCCCAGCTCATTAGCTGTAAATTAGGTGCATCGAAATGTGAACAAAAATTAACCGGAGGTTTCTATACATGACCTATAGGGTGTCTAAGAGGGAACACTACATTTTTTCCCAATTTATTGCAAATGGAATTATCAAAGAGGTGCGGGTGCAAAATGAGGTAGGATCAAATATCACATGGGGCTTCATTCTGCTCTTGATCATTTTTGGAATATTGGTTTCCCAAATGGGGCATATGGGAGCATTTGGATTTACCCACCCATGCACACGTCCCCCTGCAGTCCAATTCAAAAATTTCACCTATGATGGGACCATCTCAAGTGCTTACAAGGCTCAGATGAACATGTGGTTCGGGTGATTGTGCGAGATATTTTGAGAAAAAGTGGTGCATTCCCCATGAGTTATCACGAGTTATTGGGGACGAGGTAAAATTTTTAGTTATATAACATTTTTCTCTAATAAAGTTTATGATGGCTAGGGGAGAGATCAGGCCATGGTGTAATCTCCCTTCACTTTCATGGAAAAATATATGAATTATACCATCAAAGCAGATCAAGGAGGACCAAAAGTTGATTTTGATGCGAAAAGGTGGATGTTGATGTTCACATGTTATGCACTACATATATGTATAGCACTAGACCTACATATATCAAATTTTGGGGCCAAACCTTCGGACTTGGACTTACACCCCCAAGTCAACATTATAATTAATGGATATGTTTATCGGGTGTTTGTATAGCTACACCCCAAAACACATGGGGAATTGAGGTGGAGGTTAGAGAACCCCCTTTCCAAAGCCATGGGGAACACCAATCCCACCCATGAAAGTAGTATAGTAAGAAGAAGAAGAAGAGCAGGATGAAGGGAAGTTAGATACTTCCAAGAAGAGGAAGTACTACACACGATGGAATGGTAGTAAGGGTGAAAAATCTTTGGTATAGGGTGGTGCCAAGGCCTCATTTCTAGGGTACGAGGGAGAGAAGGAACAAAAGGAAGAGGAGGAAGAGATGGAAGAGCATGAAGAAAAGAGACAAAAGAAACATGAAATATCAATCCCCATAATAGGATCAGAGGAAGGAGAGGAAGAATACCCCACCACTTTCAGGGAAAAATTGGAAACAGAGCTAGAGAGGAAGGAAGTTGAGGAGGACACCACGAGATGCAAGAAAGGTGTGAGAAGGGGAGGAATATTATGCGGGGATAGAGAAGATTCCATCTTGTAAGGCCTCTACACCTCAGACCACCATCCCAAGGGGAGATAAATGGGAATACTTTACCATAAATGAGGGTAAGGGATCCCCCCTAGGGTGAAGAAACAAAGGACAAAGGAAAAAACTAAAAGGAAGAGGTGGACACCCATGTCCCCACATATGGACTTTATGGATGACCCCACGAAGGTCCTGCATGTGAGATTCTAGGCCACCCTCCCACTAGAGAAATTTATGGATGGGATTTGATGGATCAAGAAGGGGGTGTCTCTCAGAACCAGAAATATGCTTAGCTAGAGAATGCACTACCACTCGAAGAGCTTGAGTTTGAGGTAAATGATCATGTGATTGAGACCATTCATTTGAAGAAGAAGGGAGGAGAAGTATATAAAGTGGTGGATCCTAACCACCTAATAGAAAAACAGGCATGCAATGCATTGCAAAATATTTATTAAGAGGTATACGACATAATTTGGATACATGGGCCATTTCTCGGATCCTAGTCACATAGAAGAAAAGGTAGGTGAAATAAATAGATATATTGCACTAAAGGTTAAGGGGAGAACATGCACAAACAAAGGAGGCATATGACCAAACCGGCACCCTCATAAAGAGCATCATGGGACAATGTCTGACATTGGTGAGCCAGGACAAGACCAATTACGGGGATGAAATGGAGTACCTCGAGGACCTCGTAGGGATGTTACTCATTAACATCAAGGATGGCGCGGGCCCCATAGTTATAGAGCTCACAAAGGAAAAAGAAGAGAACAATCTTGTAATTAAATCTTGGATCACCGAGTTAGAAGACTTGCTCTCCCAACTCAAGGAGGCAAATATACTGGTAGATAGGGGCTTCAATAGCTATAGAAAATGTGAGCCAATCATCGATGCAAGGGTAATAGAGGAAGAGGAAGTTTTATAGTAGACAGTCCCTACCAACAAGGTGAAATGCACACAGTTGGTCATTAACACAACTACCTAGAAGGAGAAAATAAGGACAAAGAGTAAGAAGATAGACTTTAGAATCAATCAATTATAAAACTCAATCACTGAATGGATGGATGAGTTTGAGGGTGTCTTAGCAAAGTTAGGGGTGGCTATCAACATGTTGAAGGGGAGGACAGAAGAAATCAACCTATTGGTAAAAAAAAATTCTCCTTTTTAGTCTGAGAAGCATCAAAGATATGGCATCAAGCTTGAAGACAAATAGATCATGATGTGTGTCATTTTGTAGTGGGGATTTGATCTAACTACCACTTTGATTTGTGGAGAGATAGATAGCACTCAAATATGACTTGATCTTGTCCTACTTGTTGTAGGTTGTTCCTTTTAACTAAGGTAAGAGAACCTATTTCGTAACCCTCAAATGGTGAAGGAGATGAAGATATCCCTCAATTTATGCAAATAGTATGAAAAGGCCTTGGGAAAATGTGATCAACACTCCAAATATGACTTTCACAAGTTGTCACTTCCAGATTACAAAGATAATTTCAATGTAAGGCAAGGGTTCTTGAAGACATAATATGATCTGATTTGCTTTGTGAATTCTTGTAAATGGATTGTATTATTTTATTGATACACAAGGCAGGGCGAGGGCGGTATAGGGTAGGATTAGTTGTTTTGAATGATTTTTTTGTGGGAGATTTTTGACAAGACTAACTTGAATTTGCCAAATTCTTTGAGGATATTTGCAAGAAAATTTTAAGACCTAAATAGCATAATCCTTCAAAGGGGTTAAGGTACTCCTTCAACCAGAATATGTGCACCAAATAGAAGCCCGATTTGCACTCTTCCACACAATATTTGACAACCAGATACAAAATCTCAAAGCGAGATGAACCAAAAAGTATCTAGGAATATCTATTTTATCATGACCTAAGGTGTAGCCAAAGGTTTACAAACAATCTCGAATTCAAGGAAGGTAAAGTGATTTTAAATTTGTTTATCTCTTTATTAGATGAAAGATCTTATAAATGTGAGAATGCAAATGCCACTAAACTATCAATAGGAAATGAGACCATGTATGATCAAGGGAGATTTTAAACACAAAGCTGCAACAGAGTAAGAAACACAAATTAAAAACATTCTAAAACATAAATGTATGCAAATTTTTCCAAGATATAACACAAAATAATCAAGAATGACCAAATTTAGAAGTATGGAAATGTTATAAGAACAATCTTAGATCTTGTTGATGGATTTACAACTGAAACCAACTCAACATGATACAAATCTGATGCAAAAAGGAATTATAAATTGTTCTCGGTGGTTTCTCAAAGAATGGAATTCTTTCCATATTTTCTTATGAAATTCTATGTTTCTCCAACCATTTGCATGATAAATTCATGCAATATATAAATTTTTCACTCACTCACTCACAAATCTTCCCTCCAAAAATGGAATATTCAGAGCACCTTTGCTTTGCAATATTTTTGGAAAATGACATCTAACAGACTCGTAAAAAGTTGCAGGTTTTTCTTTCAAAAGGTGAATCATTACAAAAATTTCATCATTATCCATTATGGAGACATGTTTTTCATCCTCAAAGCATACAAGCCCCTATCATTTCATCTTTATCCCTCCAAAATTGACTCAGTAACTTCTTGATTTGATATTTTACATTTTTACATGGGCTAGGGAAAAATTCACTTGAGAAATATCTCAAATCTAAAAATTAATCCTTCCAACCAATTGCATTGGTCCTTGCGCAGCACAAACGACACAAATTTTCCAAAATTTGATGAAAATTGGCGCAAAATTCACATCTCCAAGCTTCCTAGAGCTCAAATGGCGCCAAACTAAAAAAGCAGCGATTACCATCCATTTTCCTTTCTCTCTTCAATCTGAGCCCTCCACGTGTCGAATATGATTGAAAATGGGCTTGGGATCACTTTTTGATATTTTAATGTAAAAATTTGACATTTTTCTCCGCCCCTCCACCCTTGAGATTTGGTGTTGACACGTGGCACAAGGTGGGTCCCATTGGAATCACGGCTCGATTCTACACTTTTCCACCTTTTTTGGAAAAAGGAAATTTTCCAAAAATCTATGTGGGTCGACCCTCATGCAAGACATGTGTCCTCATATAATTAGGCGAGGGAAGTGCTCTAACTTTGTACTTTAGCTCTTTTTTCCAAAGGAAAATTTTCAACCTTTTCTCTGCAAACCCATTCCTTTGATTTTGTCAACTGCTACGTGTCTCTGTTTGATTCATTGCGAGGCGAGCACTTCAATTTTTGCTCTAACTCATTTTGCTAAAAGGGAAAAATTTCCCTTTTTTCTCTGGAGGCCCGCCAACCCGCTCTATGCTCTAATGCTACCACATGTCCTCTCTTGATGGCCCGATGGACTCGCGGCCCTTTCCTCAACCTTTTTCCCTTTTTCCAAAAAGGTAAAAATTCTGAGTCCCCCTGTCATCCTTTCATCCGCTTTTGATGAACACACAACACGTGTCCACCCCACGATTCATTACTGAGCCTACGCTTTGAAGTCGCCACGTGTCCACTCCTAATTGTCTGGCGGGCCCATGGATTTTTCTTCATTTCCACGCATTTTTCTAAAGCTTCCTAAGGCACAAAATGACTCGCCCGTCCCACTTCATTCTACCTGTGACATGTGTACCTCCTGTAGGGCCTGCAAAACTATGGGGGAAATTTTGATTTTTTGCCAAAAACATAAAAAATGCTAATTTTTTCAAACAAACCTGCCGAACATTGTCCAATCACACACAACAACATATGAGGATATTTTTAAACTTAAAATTGATGGGTAAAGGACACCCGTATGGCCATTAATCAACGCAAAATTTTTCTAGTGATGCCCTAGGATCTTTGAAGATGAATTTGGTAGGAAAATGACGCCCGTATGATTTGTAAAAAACACAAAAATGCCTAGGATGCCCAAAATCAATTTTTCCTTCACTTGATGAAGATTTTTAGAACAAAGTGTTTCACACGAAATTCTGGAATAGATTTGCTTCTATCCTTTCATTTCTTTGAGAAACAGATAAGGGTTAGGGCTAGGAGGAATACCTGTTGAATGTTGAGAGGGTGTGTGCGTACCGTAGAGAGAGATCAGATCGATTGCAAAGAACTCCTTTTTGTCTGGGAAGGACTACCTGCAAATAAGAATACAAGACCACCAGATTCTAATTAGATAATAAGTGAGGGAACTGCCTTGGGCCTAGGAAATATGAGACTTCCTTTCGAAGGTGGTCAGTTCCCCTGCTAATATGAATTAACACAAATTATAATAGATAAGCTATTGTCCAATTACAATTTATTTACCTTGTTAAAATAATAGAGAAAAGGTTGGTCTTGGTTTTGAATCACAAATGGATCGATGCGATCCACCGTCACCATCTTGGTTCTTGATAACCGATATCGGTAGGGGCAGTGATTTAGGGGCTTTGGTGAAGGTTGGCTATCAGATGGCTATATGATAGCTATGGTGTTTATAAGGCTGGTAAATGATTGGGGATAGGTAATGAGGTGATGGAGAAGACTCAGAGAGTATGGGGGCTATTCTTGGGGCAATGTAGGGGTAGAGGAATGAAAGTTAGATGGAGAGTGTTACCTGGTAGTGGATCTGGGAGTAGACTTGTAATTACTGTGATTCAGAAGTCCAAGAAATATTATTAAAAGAATGTACAAGATAGTACTTACTAGTTCCTGATGAAGATGCGGGTTCAAGGACTGTGATGACGAAGGCAGGGTTCAGGCAGGATGATCTGACAATCCAAGATGAGCTATCTTCTCTCCCAATGCTTGGATGAGTGTCACTGGGCTCTGGTTATTCAGTTGCAGTCTCGGACTTGATGTCCTTCTCTGCAAACTCCTCTCTTTTCTTCACTTGTCTCTGCTCGGCCAAGTGAAATCCTGATTCTTTCAATGACCTCTGATTCGGATCAATGAAAATCTATCTCTTTGTTTTTGGTTGGGGGAGGTCATTTACAGGGAACCGATGGTGGTTACGTAACCGACGGCGATCGAGTAGGAACCGATGTCGGTTAAGTCAAACTGGGCTATTTTTAGTAAAATAGCCAACTTTCCCTCCTTTTCTCTTGAGGGATTAGTTATGGGCTTGGTCATGTCATTATGAGGTTGGTTTTGGGTGCGGGTGAGGAGTCATTAGTCATGGGTGTGGATGTAGACCAAGTTATAGGTCTTAATTAGGTTAGTTTAGGGTTAGGACTAGGTCATGATGAGGTGGCGAAATGAGGTGGCAGGTTTGGAGATGTGGATTTATTAATTATAAGGTAATTAATAAATAATTATGTAAGGTTTAGGTAATGAGGCTAGGTTGCAAAATAAGATGTGGGGCAAGGGGGTCATAAGACACAAATTTGGTGTCTACATTAGCCCCTTGTTGTCATGTAGCTTGTCTTGTAAAGCTGCACTGACAATAATAAGAAGTGGTTACTCCTGTTAAGGGTATAGGTAATCCCCCTCAAATCTATCACCGATTGAGGTAGCGTGAAATCAGGGATAGGGTTGATAAAGGGTAAATGGTGTTGAGATGATGGTAAGATGGTGGGGTAGGTCCAAGGAAGCAGACACACGTTGAAATGCAGTAGTGTGACCATGGTACATGATTTGAAGAGCAAACAAGCAATTCATAGGCAAAGGTCGATAGTTTATCCAAACAAGGGTGATATAATCCTGGTATCCAAGGCATAGGAAGTAGCTCCAGGGGATATAACGGGTAAGGTATAGGAACGTTTAGGCATGTTCGGTAGTACCAAATAGTTGGTTTGGTTGAGATAAACGTCACGGTCTTGGTCTAGGAAAAGTTGGTCGACTGATCAAGTCAAGTACCGTAATCATGCTAAAACACGAACATGTGAGCTCGATTAAACAAAAGGCTACATGATGGGTGGATAAAATTGTAATTTGTTGGTTTTGAGCAAGGTATTTAATTGGTGCGGCCTTGGGTCGGGCCGATTGGCTAGTGAGGGCCATGGGTCGGGCCTGATTGGTTGGTTGCGGCCTTGGGTCGGGCCAAATTGGTTGGGTGTGGCCTTGGGTCGGGCCAAATGGTTGGTGGTGGCCTTGGGTCGGGCCAAATGGTTGGTTGCGGCCTTGGGTCGGGCCAAATGGTTGGTGGTGGCCTTGGGTCGAGCCAAATGGTTGGTTGTGGCCTTAGGTCGGGCCAAATGGTTGGTGGCGGCCTTGGGTCGGGCCAAATGGTTGGTTGCGGCCTTGGGTCGAGGCCAAATTGGTTGGTTGCGGCCTTGGGTTAGGCCAAATTGGTTGGGTGCGGCCTTGGGTTGGGCCAAATGGTTGGTTGCGGCCTTGGGTCGGGCCAAATGGTTGGTTGCGGCCTTGGGTCGGGCCAAATGGTTGGTTGCGGCCTTGGGTCGGGCCAAATTGGTTGGGTGCGGCCTTGGGTCGGGCCAAATTGTTGGTTACGGCCTTGGGTCGGGCCAGATTGGTTGGGTGTGGCCTTGAATTGGGCCAATGGAGTCAAAAAAGGCTATTTAGCAAAGGAGGGTATAGGTGATGTGGTGAGAAAGGGAGATTAGTGAATAAGGGCAAAAATTGTGGTAAAATAGGGATTAAACCGATATCGATTAGCTATGACCGGTATCGGTTAGATGACCGATACCGGTTGTTTAGGGCATAAGATAACCGATATCGGTTATAGGTCAAAAACCTATAAAAAGAAAAATACGGCTTGTCATTGTCACATTGTCAATTTGAAAACCACATTTAGTTGTCTGAGGTGTTTTAGTGGTATTGTTGAGATTGTCGGCTGAGGTGGCATTATTTGAGTGGAGAAGTGAGTGGTTGGTAGACCCCAGTGAGTAGGAGGCAGAATTTGATTGGTGGAGGACCCAGCAGAGGAGATTTATAGCCATGGCATAGCCAGGAGGAGCAGGAGGTGCTGGACCAGCTGGACCACCACCACCTATCCCACCACGACGACGTGTAGTCATACCGGTAGGTTCGAAACCTCTCATTATGTGAATTTAATGTTTTTAAGCTAGATTTGGGTTTTGGGTAGGAATCCAAGTTTTTAATAAAATAATGAATAAATTGAAGTTGTTTGAAAAATGGAGAGGGTAGGTGGGTTAGTTAGGCTAAAACGGTAGGGTGGGTAGGTTTTTAGGGTTTTTCAATGGGTAAAAGGGGAGTAATAGGCAAAAAAAATGGGTTTGGGGGCCGCGTTGGGTTTGGCTCAGCCGTGGACAGTGACCGATGTCGGTCACTAGGCGACCGACATCGGTCACAAATTTTTAGGGAATCTGGGTTGTGGGTGGACTGGCGTTGGTCGTATGTCGACCAAGCAGTGTATATCATGTGCTGGAGGGGACCGGTGGTGGTCATGGGTGACCAGTACCGGTCATTAGTTAGGATTATTTATTTTTTGGTTTGGTTTTGTTGTTGTTTTGGGTTTTTGGTTGTTGTTTGGGTTGTTGTTTTGTTGTTTTGTTTTGAAAAAGGATAAAGATGAATGTGAGCGAATAGAAATACACAAATAGATTTATATATACCACACATGATAGGTTATGGTAGGGGATGGTCGAGCTAACCTTGGGAGACCCCATGTCTCCTAAGTGCTGCCTACATAGCCCATTACACAAAGCAAGAAGAGGCCTCAGACCGATGTAGTTCTCCCTTAGAACCAGGGAGAGGTGAATTCAGGCAATTTGGTTGTGGTTAGGCAATTTGTTGGTTGGGTAATGTTGTTGGTGTTGGTAAGGTATAGGTGAAGCGAAAGTTAGCTTACCCAAGTAGTAGGGAATCGTGTCCTGATTAAGGTCAACACACAATCCTAGAGTCGAGCAAAAGAGGCAAAAGTGTCCCGTAGTTGAGAAGAGCTAAACAAACCACATATTAACATAGGATGAGCTTGAATCCCTAGGTACCTTGCATAGGCGAGAAGTCAATAGGTGAAAAGAGTTGTATAATCACAATATATCGGATATACGTCACGTCCCTTGAGTTTTGTTGTTTTGACGAATGGTGAGGTGAGGTGGCTGATAAAGCTGGGGCGCAGAGAATTTGTTAGAAGGTAATTATGCTGACAAAGAGAACCAAACCTAGATAGACAAGTCCATGACTCAAAAGTGCTTTTGAATACTACTTTTATTTTGTTCTGGATATAGACTGATCGATGTGGGAAGTCTACATGGGATATGTATTTTGTTGTTCTTGAGGTCTTCACGAAGCTGATCAATGCGAGAAGATTCTGATAAAGGCTGACTTTGTATAGCTGTCCTTCAAGGGAGCAGTCTATTTATAGTAGCAGATGCGGCTTTTGTGTATAGCTATCCTTCGGGGAGCAGTCTATTTATAATAGGAGATGTGGCTTTACACATAGTTGTCCTTCGAGGGAGTAGTCTATGTATAACTTAGAGGTCTAGATGTCCGTTTGGCATGAAGCATCTAGTTTTGTAGGAAGTTTGACTCAAGAATATCCCATAAGTGTATAATTGAGAACATGTTATTTTGATACTTTTAAGTCATGGACCAGACTAAAAAGGGGAAGGCATCTTTAAGAGGAGGTAATGACCAAACCACATGAGCTTGATTCTATTTTGAGATGCATGAAAAAAAGTGTATGAGGTGGTAAACGAGCTCAAGGGATGAGCGCAAGGTAGATAAGAAGTGATATAACACTAAATTCAATAGTAGAATGGTCGGATATGCAAGGCATTAAGGGGTTCAGGCTCAGGTTTACCATTAAACGAAGCTAGACAATAAGTGCCGATCTCGTAAGTATGAGTGATAATGTAGGGCCCAATCCAATTAGGAGCAAATTTTCCACGTTTGCTCTTTTCTAGTTTGGTTACATGTTGATTCTCTTTGAGGACAAGATCACCAACCTTAAAGGTACGCTCATGAAGTCGCTTATCATAAGCACGCTTGATGCATTTTTGATAGATTTGAAGGTGGTCAAGAGCTGTAAGATGACGCTCGTCAAGAAGCTCTAATTGGGCTAACCGCTCTTGGCGGAAGTCATCATTGGTGAGAATATCCTGAAGAGATATTCTTAGGGAGGGTATTTGTATTTCGAGAGGCAAGACAGCCTCGGTACCATATACCAATGAAAATGGTGTGGCATTAGTGGAGGTACGAATGCTAGTCCGATAAGCCCAAAGGGAAAAGGGGATGTGATCAGGCCAATTGCTTCCAGAATCGTTAACAACTTTCATGAGGATTTTGGTTAGGGTTTTATTAGAAGATTTGGCTTGACCATTGGCTTGTGGATAGTAAGGTGATGAGAAGCTAAGTTTGATACCAAAGTTGTCACAAAGGTCTTGTAACAACTTATTTTTGAAAGATTTACCATTATCTGTTATTAGGTGATGAGGAACATCAAAACGACAGATAATGTGATGGTTAATGAATTCTACGATTTTTTATTTTTTGGTTGAAATGAGTGGAATGGCTTCCACCCATTTAGTGTAATATTCGGTTCTTTGTGATTATCCAACGCTGACATTGCGAAGAGGGTGGGTGAATCTCACCAATAAGGTCTAAACCCCATTGTGAGAAAGGCCAAAGATCTCGTGCGACCTGTAGCGGATGGCTAGGAGTATGTTGAAGGTTGGCATGTTGTTGACACATAACACAATGCTTAACATACTCGTAGCGATCGATATTAAGAGTAGGCCTATAATAACCTAGGCGAAGGATTCGTTTAGCCACGGCAAGGCCACTAAAACGTCCACCACAAATACCGTCATAGACTTGTTGGATGATATAGGTGACTTCCGCGCGGTTAGACATCGAAGGAGGATTCCATCAAAGCCACGTTTATAAAGAAGTCCCCCATGATGACATAACGAGAAATTTTTTTAAGAAAAGCACGTTTGTCGTTACTAGTAAGGTCAGGTGGGAGAATAGAGGTTGTAAGATAGTCATGAAATTGGTGATACTAGGTATCCTGTGAATTAGCAGACACATTATTTATCATACAAACAACCGGGGCTGAGTAAGATGGGGCAAAGAGTTGTTGGACCAAGACGAAAATGTCAGAGTCAGTTGGTGAGGTAGGAATTTGCGAGGCTAAGCAAGCCATAGTATCCGTAAATTTGTTAGTGGAGTGGGGAATGGTTTGGATAGAATAATGAGTAAATAAGGTCAAAAGTGAATCCATGTAATGTTTGTACTTTTGAAGTTCCTCATTTTTACATTGGTAGATGCCCATAACTTGATTGACTACCAATTGAGAGTCACCGAAAACATTGATAGATTTGACACCTAAGTGTAACGTAACTTGGAGACCCAAAACAAGGGCCTCGTATTCCGCTGTATTATTAAAGCATGGGAAATCAAGCCGGAATGAAAGAGACATAGGCTCAGCGTCAAGAGGAATGAGAACAATGCCGGCTCCTCCACCGCCGCACTGGCATTTGGATCCATCGAAGAAGAGGGTCATTGGATACGACTCCTCACTGAGTGAAAGAGTGGCGATGAGTTCGTCGGGGAAATTAAAATTGGTAAATTGTTCCCTAGGTAAAGGGGCTTCCGCGAGTTGGTCTGCGATAGTTTGTCCTTTGATTGACTTTTGGTGTATAAATTCAAGGTCGAGGTCAGTGAGGAGCATAATCCATCGGGTGATGCGTTGGTTTAGATGTGGTTTGGCATACATATAATGAATGGGGTCCATGTTGGTGATGACAAAAAATTTGTGATTCAGGAGGTAGTGTCAGAGTTTGGTGGCCACGAATGAAAGGGCTAGGCACAACTTTTCTACATGTGTATACCTAGTCTCGTAATCCACGAGAGTACGAATTATGTAATAAATGGCTTGTTCGCGATGCTCGGACTCATGATGTGTGAGCATGGCTCCTACCGCATGGTCGGTGGTAGAAAGGTAAAGGTAGAAAGGGCGATCATCCTGAGGTGGGATAAGCACAGGTGGCTACAAGAGATAGGCTTTGAGAGCCTCAAAGGCTTGGTGGCACTCTTCACTCCATTGAAAGGCAATGTCCTTTTTAAGGAGGTGATGGAAAGGTTGACATCAATCCAAGAGTTAGGAGATGAAACGCCGGATAGACTGGAGTTTACCTTGCAAACTATGCAATTGTTTGAGGTTAGTAAGTGGGGGCATTTCTAGGATAGCTTTGACTTTAGATGGATCGACCTCGATGCCACGCAAAGAGATGATAAAACCAAGAAGTTTTCCCAAAAGGATACGAAAGACACATTTCTTTAGTTGAAGACGAACACAATATTGTAACAAGCAATCGAAAATAATGGTTAAAACATCGAGATGTTCACTGCGATGTTTAGATTTTCCAAGAAGATCATCAACATAATCCTCAAGGATAGTGTGCATAATGTCATGAAAAATGTAATTCATAGCCTATCGATAGGTCGCACCAAAGATTCTCAAGGCCAAACAGCATGACACGATAACAAAAGGTTTCCCACAGAGTTATGAAGGTAGTTTTATGTTGATCGACCAGGGCTACCAAAATTTGATTGTATCCCGAGAAGCCATCCATGAGAGAAAGCATCTCATGGCCCGCAGTGAGATCAACAAGTTGACCAATACTCAGGAGGGGGAAGTCATCCTTCGGGAAAGTGGGGTTAAGGTCCTAAAAATCCGTACATATCCAAAGTCCCCCCATCACTTTAGTGATAGGTACAATGTTAGAAATCCATTGAGGATAGTCAATAGGCAAGATGAAGGAAACGGAAAGGAGTCGTTGAAGCTCTTCTTTGACCAAGAGGGCAATGCGTGGATGCATTTTTCTTAGTTTTTGTCTTAATTTGAGTAGAATATGGTGAACACAAATGTTCCAATAGGACTCGTCTATCTTCTGAGGGATGACAATCCTCATGTGTGAATAGGAAATTTTGTATGGAAGAAAGGTGGGTTGTGATTCCGGTCCACTGTGGGTGTAATACAGGGGGTAAATGAGGCACTGTATCCATGGGCGTTAAGAGGTCAACCGGTCACTGAAAAGATTTAGGTGATGAAGAACTAATAGGTAGGAGGGCATGTTTGAGAGGATCCATCATGATTAAAGAATTTGGTGATGCGGTTCAAGGGGTTTCTCATCTAAGGATGACAAAAGAAGTGGCGAGCCTTCCTCTTGTGCAACAAGAGTGGTAGAAGGAGATGTCTGGGAAATAGATAAGTTAGATAACATCCACTCACAGTCTTGCAAGGATGTGGTGTAAGAAGGCTCATCTGTGAGAAGAGAACTCTGGCGGTTAATTCCTTTATGGGGAAAGGAACGGCAAGGATTTCATCTTGTCTTGATGGTGGTGAAGGGGGTTCGGGTCCCTGCGTTAGTGAAGGGGCTTGATTCAGAATTTTCTCGATAGAGGCTTTTGGTTGGGAGTCGAAGACTGCATGGATTTCATGAACACTCTCCTCGGCTAAGATATCTTGGTTTATGTTACTGTTAGAAGAGTGATTTGGGAATGGTTTGTTGAAAATTTTCAAATTCCGGTTAGCAGGGGCGTTAGGATTATCGAGGGCTATATCCCCTACATCAACCATTTCCTGCACTATGTTTTTCAACATCTTGCAATTTTCATGACTGTGTCCCTTCACGCGGTGGAAGTTACAGAAGTCATTTTCTTTGTACCAAGAAGGTATAGCGCGGGTGGAATCAAACCCGGAGTGAGGTTTAATAGGAGGTAAGGTAATAGCTCCTACTTTAAGCAATTTTTCCAATATCACACCATAAGTTTCTCCCAAGGGAGTGTAATTGATGGGCTCAGCTTTATACTTATAGGTGGTTTTTGGCGGGGTATTAGACAGTGGTTGGGATTTGACCATCACCGCGTGTACAGCTCCTTTTGATTTTGAAGCAGTCGATGTGTGAGGATTGGTGGTGTTAGGTTTGTTGGTGGAGTCTTGGGTTTAGAAATTGGGGTTTTTGTTGCGCAACCGCAATTTCTCTTCCTCTAAGGCTCGAATCTCTAGTTTTCAAGCCATAGTAAAGGCCTCATCGAATGTGTGGAAAGTTTGAATTTGGAGGGTAGGAGAAATGTGCTTAGCACAGGCCCACATAAAGAGTTCGATAAGTTCAGCCTGAGGCAAGGCATACGTAAGTTGGTTGATAAGGCCCCGCCATCATCCAACGAAATCTGTGATAGATTCGTCTTCAAATTGTCAGATAGCATAGAGGTCGGTAATAGATACTTTCTTGGAAATGTTAATGGAGAAATGATCCAAGAAAGATTGGGCTAATTGGTTAAAAGAGAAGATTGAGTGCTAGGTTAAAGCACTGTACCACTCCAAGGCAGGTCCTGATAAGGACATGGGAAAGGTGTGGAGTAGTAAGGCATCGTCATGAGAAATTTGATATCAGGCATGTCTAAATGATCACAATTGTTGTTGAGGATCCTCCTTACTATTAAAACGAGTTAATTTTGGTAATTCCCATTGAGGAGGATATGAATGAAGGGGGACAGAAGGGTGGATAGGCTCCTGACAAACTTGCTCGTATGTCAGGGTGCTACGGCTTCCTGAAACAGAAGCCTCCAGATTTTGCATCTTGTCCATCATTTGTTTGATTAAATCAGTAGTTGGATGAGATGATGGTGTGGTTGCCATAAATGGAGGAGGATTGGGCCAAGGGCCACCATTAGACAATGGTGGGGTTGAATGTTGATAAGGTATTGAGGACGAATATGTTGAGGCAACCGAATAGGGATGTCCTATATAAGATGTTGAAGTCACCGGGTACGTGTGTGGAAATGAAAAGGTAGGCGGAGCTTGAGAAGGGAAGCTTGTGTGGATAGGTGGCAGAGAGCAAGTTATGAAAGGAGCAGTCTGCGAGAAAGATGAGGTAGGAGCAGTCAGTGGTAATGATATGTTGGGCCCTAGATTAACCAAAGGAAAGCCAATCTGTGCCGTATGAACCCCGAAACCACTGAGTTTGGAGACGGGGCTAAGGATGCAGAAAGTAAAGCGGAGTTATCAGGTGGAGAAGGAGCTAAATGAGCAGCTATACTAATAGGCATGCCAACAAGGAGTTGACCATCGGGTGTACGGTCAGGGGCATGAGACAAATAGTATTATACAACACTAGGATTAGCGTCCAAAAATTTCACAAATTCCTTATCTCCTACAGGGATTTTGGGAACCTCACTGGTGTCCGTAGGATTCCCCACAGGATGTGAAGGGGGTGATTCAGGCAAAGGCACGGAGCAGGCATGTGAAACCATGGCTGCAGCTTGTTTCGAGTAATAACAACCATGGACAAAAGTACATAGTAGGGATGCAATCTATCAGGAACAGAAGCAGCAACAAAGTGTTGGAATTGGTGGGTTGCTGGTTTTGGGAACTGTGAAAGATAGAAACCGATATCGGTCAGGTAACCGATGTCGGTTATACTATAGCCGACGTCGGTAGGTTAACCGATGTCGGTAGAATAGGACTGGTGTAAGAATCTGTAGGAAGTTGCTGATTTGGGGTTAACAGTGCTTAGTATGCCTACCAAACTGTTCTGAAGTGATCACAGAAAATAGTGTATGACAGAAAAACAGAACCACAAACAAGCAAGATGCACAAGCAAATTAACAGACTAACCCTAGGATTAGTTTTAATCACTTTGGGCTTATGCCTTAGACGCAAGATGATGTCAATCCTAAATAGAAGACTTAGGGGAAATGTCAAGTTTGTTTTGGCTTATAAGGTTACCTCAATCGGGCGGAGGAATACCACGAAAAAGGGGGATGTTTTGAGTTGTTGTGTTAATTATGATGTGATTCGGTATGTGTTGTGCAGTGAAAGTAAGATTAATTTCTTGTCAATACCGTGGATATCACCCCCACGTGTATGACCTGTTACTTAATCTATGTTCACTAGAATTGAAAACAACAAGCAAGAATGTGATGCAAGTGTTTTAAACCCAAATCAAAAATGATATTCGATGAAGCAAAGAAGATGACTTTCACTAATGCAAAGATGTGAAAGCAAGAAAAATTCTTTTACCACAGATAACAAAATATCTTATGAATATTTAGAAGAAGAAAATAGCAAGTATGCTCCCTATATGAAAGCAAGCAAGAAATGAAAGAAACCCAGAATGGGTCCCACCGGGCGTGCCAAAATGTTTCACACAGAAATGCTTCCGTTCCTGGAATAGAGTTGCTTCTATCCTTTCATTTCTTTGAGAAACAGATAAGGGTTAGGGCTAGGAGGAATACCTATTGAATGTTGAGAGGGTGTATGCGTACCGTAGAGAGAGATCAGATCAATTGCGAAGAACTCCTTTTTGTCTGGGAAGGACTACCTACAAATAAGAATACAAGACCACCAGATTCTAATTAGATAATAAGTGAGGGAACTGCCTTGGGCCCAGGAAATATGAGACTTCCTTTCGAAGGTGGTCAGTTCCCCTGCTAATATGAATTAACACAAATTCTAATAGATAAGCTATTGTCCAATTACAATTTATTTACCTTGTTAAAATAATAGAGAAAAGGCTGGTCTTGGTTTTGAATCATAGTGACCGATGCGTGCTGAATCACCGATCTTGGTTCTTTAATAACTAATATCGGTAGAAGGGGCGGTGATTTAGGGTCTTTGGTGAAGGTTAGCTATCAGATAGCTATATGATAGCTATAGTATTTATAAGGCTGGTAAATGATTGGGGATAGGTAATGAGGTGATGGAGAAGACTCAAAGAGTATGGGGGCTGTTCTTGGGGCAATGTAGGGGTAGAGGAATGAAAGTTAGATGGAGAGTGTTACCTGGTAGTGGATCTGGGAGTAGACTTGTAATTACTGTGATTCAGAAGTCCAATAAATATTATTAAAAGAATGTACAAGACAGTAATTACTAGTTCCTGATGAAGATGAAGGTTCAAGGACTGTGATGAAAAACACGAGATTCAGGCGGGATGATCTGACAATCCAAGATGAGCTATCTTCTCTCCCAATGCTTGGATGAGTGTCACTGGGCTCTAGTTATTCAGTTGCAGTCTCGGACTTGATGTCCTTCTCTGCAAACTCCTCTCTTTTCTTCACTTGTCTCTGCTCGGCCAAGTGAAATCCTGATTCTTTCAATGACCTCTGATTCGGATCAATGAAAATCCCTTTCTTTGTTTTTGGTTGGGGGAGGTCATTTACAGGGAACCGATGGCGGTTACGTAACCGACGGTGGTCGAGTAGGAACCGATGTCGGTTAAGTCAAAGTGGGCTATTTTTAGTAAAATAGCCAACTTTCCCTCCTTTTCTCCCGAGGGATTAGTTGTGGGCTTGGTCATGTCATTATGAGGTTGGTTTTGGGTGCGGGTGAGGAGTCATTAGTCATGGGTGTGGATGTAGACCAAGTTATAGGTCTTAATTAGGTTAGTTTAGGGTTAGGACTAGGTCATGATGAGGTGGCAAAATGAGGTGGTAGGTTTGGAGATGTGGATTTATTAATTATAAGGTAATTAATAAATAATTGTGTAAGGTTTAGGTAATGAGGCTAGGTTGCGAAATAAGATGCGGGGCACGGGGGGTCGTAAGACACAAATTTGGTGTCTACACAAAGGACAAATGGAAAGTGTTTTTAATAAATTCACGACCCTGGTAAGGGATTTTGAGGGAAAATAAGTATAAAATGAATAACTTCAAGCTCCAAAGGTCGGGAAAAATTGAAAAAATGATAGAGGCCCATAGTTTTGGAAAATTAGGGCACACATGCATTTTTTCAAATTAGGAAAAACAATAAGTTTATGAGCATTTCAAGGAATTCAATCTAAAGGGAAAAGTAGCAGACCACCAATTTGGGAGAAAAATGTTTTGAGCAAGCAGAGTAAAGGGAAAAAAATTGCAAAATGATGGAGGGTCAAAATGGACACCAACATCAACTCTGCGTCGTGGATGGGCTCTCCCAATGAGTGCCACAAGAACAACATAGACTAAGTGCAAAAATAATCTAGTAGGAAAATGGAGTCATGAGCTAAAGCCACCAAAAAATAGCCGAGAAACTGAAAAAATGGCTGCCACACACCAAGGCAAACCAAAAACTAACAAGACACCAAAAATAGACTAAAAGCTAAACACTATATCTTGTATACAAGTTGGTGCATACCTTAGATTTGGGAATTAATCCAAGAAATTCTTCAAATGCCTATCATCAACAGCTAGTTAAAGAAATTCCCCATCTAAATATTTGAGAAAAAAATGTATTCGACCAATTCTTATATCAATGGAGTAAGGGCCCAACCGTAATGTATCAAATTTACCATGTTTTCCCTTATCTTCATTTCGCTATCCCACAACAAAACCAGATATCCAATATCAAGGCCCTAGTAGTGACCTTCTTGTTAAACAACCTCTTCAACTTCTCTCTAAATATGACATGCCTTTGTGGCATGCTCTTCTTTCTTCATCTAGCCCAACAATCTGATTAATCCTTGCTTCATATGGATTGACCTCTTGATCTTCAAGTTGTTGCATGAATTAAAATGAAGATAATTGTAGATTTAAGAGTAACAAAGCTTGAGTTCCATACACCAACTCAAATGGGATCTTACTAGTAGCTCTTTTGGTAGTAATTCTATCAGCCCAAACTACAAATTTCAGTTTCTCACCCCATTTTCTCTTGTTTAACCCCAAGGTTCTCCTGATGATCTTCAACAAATTCTTATTATTGGACTCAGCTTTTCCATTTCCTTAAGGGTTATAGTTTGAAGCATAAGTCAGATTGGTCCCATACTCATTCCACATTTCCATCAATGGTTTAGCTCTAAAACACGGGGCATTATTAGCAATAATCTTGACTGCACACCAAATCAACAAGAAGTCCATAACAACTTTGTGTGTTTCTTTCTTGGTGGGGATTTCTTCTACCCACTTGGTGAAGTAATCTATGGCTACAAGGATCCACTTATGTCCAGCACTAGAAGGGTCTGAAATATCACCAATGAAGTCCATTCCCCATTTTTCTAAAGGAGCTTCAATTGATACATGTTGTAAAGGAAGGGGCCTAAAGCTTCATTCTTCCAAAGAAATCTTTGGCGGCTTTGATTTCATAACCGTGAGGGTTGAATCTTTGAAAATAGTAGGCCACCAATAACCAGCTCTCAAATTTTTTTGTGTTGTAACCCTTCCAGCAAAGTGTCCTCCACAAACTCCCCTAAGGAAATCAGAAATTACTTTGGGAGCTTCATCTTCAGTTATACATTTTAAGAGGACACCTTCATGGTTCTTCCAAGCCAGCCAAAAGTCAGTGATGATGTATTTTTGAGAAGCCACCTTGAGGATATTTTTTTTTTTTTCAAATGATCAAGACAACATAGGTTTCGAGGTAAAATATTATATCGTTGTACCACTCAAAACTTATCAATTTCTCAAGAACATATGCCCTTTCTTCCTCTACTTCATTCACTTCCACAGTCTATAAGTTACTCTCAACCATGAGCTTAGCAAGACCTAAACCTCTTACCAACTTTGTGGTTTGGATGTCCATGTCATACTCCTACAGTTTGTTCACCCATCTACATATTTTTCTTGAGATCTCCATCTCTGATAATATGTCTTTTACCATGGTGTGGGGAACATAAGCAACAACTTTTGAACTTAAGATATAAGGCTTGAAAACATTTTTAGCTTTCACAAAGGAAAATACTTGTTTTTCCATGATTTTGTACTTTAACTCAGTAGCTTGTAAAGACTTGCTAAAGAAGGCAATAGGCCTCTTAGCCCCATCTTCATCCTTTTGTAGCAAAATAGATGCAACGGTATTTTCAAAAGCAAAGGAGAAAATTTGGAAAGGTTTCTTGTAATTCAGAGCTGCCAAGATAGGTGAATGTTTCAATGCTTCTTTGATTCCTTCAAAAGCTTGAAAAGCATCCTCCTCCCACTTGCTAACTTGATCTTTCTTTAACATGCATGTAATAGGAAGAGTCAATTTATAAAAATTGGACACAAACATTCTAATGTAATTGATCTACCTAAAGCAGGATTGGATGCCCTTATTTGTTCTTGGAATTGGAACCTTGTTGATTGCTTCTACTCTCTTAGGGTCAATCATGACACCAGCCTTTGAAACAATATGACCAAGAAACTTGCCCTTTTACACCCCAAAGTGACACTTATTTAGATTGAGAGAAATTCCATATTACCTACATCTGATCAACATTCTTTCCAAGTTCTGCAAGTGATCTTTTCTGCTCCTTGAAAACACAGTCACATCATCCTAATAAACTACAATGAATTCATTTATGTAACTACCAAAAGCAACGTCCATTGCTCTTTGGAAAGTACCTCTAGCATTCATGAGACCAAAAGGCATTCTTACATAAACATATGTTCCCCAAGGAGTGGTAAAGGAAGTCTTAAATATTTCTAACTCCTTGACAACAACTTGATTGTAGCCAAAGAAACCATCCAAGGTAGATAACAATTCAGATCCAGTCACTAAGCGTAGCATGTTTTCCATGTTTGGCAAAGGATAATTGTCTTTCAATGAAGCTCTATTCAGATTTCTGAAGTCTACACAAAGTCTGATATCTCCATTTTTCCTTCTGACTGGCACAAGGTTTGCAACCCAAGATGAATACCTTGTGGGCTAAATGATCCCCCCTCTTTCATTTTCTTCAATTCATCTTGCATTTTCATGGAGAGGAGTGGATTAATTGGACTTTTATTCTATCTAAATTTTTTTACACCTTTCTCAAGAGGGATCTCATGTTCAAAAAAATCTTCTCTATATGCTTTTAACTTGGAATATGACCAGGAAAGACAGTCTTGATATTGTTTCAACAATTGGAGGTAGGATTGTTTTTCTTCCTTGTTTAAAGCACTCCCTAACCAAATATTTCTTGGTTTTTCTGTTGTTCCCAAGTTATGCTCTTCCACATCCCTTGAGGTAGAAATGATTTTATTGATGATGCAATCAACATTCTTAAAATTTGACTCAAGTGCAACAAGACCTCTAGGAATGGTGTTAGTTTTAAATTGGATAATATACTTTCCAAACAAAGTCTCTTTTCCTTGATCACACATACCATTGGTTTTGAATCAATATTCTAATCTGCAAAATCACCTTGATTTTATAAGAACCTTCACACTTGAGCATCATCATTAAACACTTGCCAATGCTTGATATTGTCGAGAACAAGCTGGCCTAGTTAACACTTCAATATTGTACTCATAATATGTAACACGCTCGACAATTGATATATTCCTTTTTGCATTTCAAGTGTTGACATGTGATTTTCGGATAAATATGTTTTCTATTGACTATTTAAGATTATACTTGATAAGGATAAATATTTTCTGTTCTTAAAAAATAATTAGACTAAAATGATATGGTTATCAAGAATTCATTTTCACTTTGGAAGGAGGAGTTGCAATTTGGCTTTAAGAGTTGCAGACTTATTTCTTCTTTTGACTCATCCTTGGATCAATTTTAGTGATCCAAGGAATGTTTCAAATCCTCTTCATAGACTGAATGATAAATTGGCATTTAGTAGTTTAAGGGACATTGAAGACTGAACTTTGTATGATACAAATTATGTGGTCTTATGTGAATATGTTTTTGTTCAGCTGTATGTTGTGCTCGGGTCTTTGGTGATTGATCTTGGTAGGACATAAAGGACATAAGAAAAAATTCAATTCATAGAGGAGGAGTTTAGAGTCCTAAAACCTAAGGATTATCCTAACGGTATCCTAAGCTAGGTAAGAACACCTATGTTCTAGCTATGTTTACTTATTTGAATTTTATTCTAACCTAAGCCTCTTATTCTATTTGTTGGGTTGGCGACCTAACCTAAGCATTGTGCTAAATGAATAAGGGAAGGGGTTACTAAAGTAATACTAGGCTATTTTAACTAATACCTAATACTAAAGGGTTATGAATTGAACCTAACCTAAGGTGGGAATTCTAATGGCAAATGTTTTAAGACCTATGTTGGTAATTGCTAAACTAACCTAAGTTCTATTTGAATCCATCCTAAACTATTAAAGGGAACCTAAGGGGTCACATGTCTCAAGGGTGATGGTTCCAATGGAATTTAAATGAGTTGAAAGGGTTTAAATGATGGAAGTACTGCTAGATTTGGCAGGGGCTAGTAGACTTGGTGGAGGCTTACGTGGAAGCTCCACTAAAAGATGGAATTGTATTTTTGTATGGAATTGGCATTTGCCAGATTTAGGAGGTGGTGGCAAGGAAAGATAAGTGGGAATTTTGGATTGAATGGAATTTATGGCATTAATGAGCCTTGGTATTTGTGTGCAAACCATCTTAGAAACTTAGAAGGTGGGTTTGTAGGAGGTTATTTGGTTTTGCATGCATGGCAGATTTTTCTCTGCATGGAGCTAACTGGTTCTTCAAACCAACAGTTTAACCTTCACTTCAAAGCTATTTTTGGTTTCTTCGGTCTATTTTTGATCAAAGGAAAGTATATGAGGCATAGGAGGAAAATATGTTTGATTGTTGATCTTTCATGGAGGAGAAAAAGAGTTGGAAGCTTGGCTAGAAGTCTCCTTCGATTTGGTGGAAGCACTATTAGGCATGATAGGCTCTAACTATTAAAATTATTTGCTTTCTTCTAAATGATTCATTAGAATAACTCTGCTCTCATGAGATTCTTATTTTCATGTTTGTCTAGTTATTTTCTTGCTGGGTTTGGTGAATCTTTGTGTTGTTTGGATTTGTATCCATGGAAAAAATAGTGATGTTTTGGAAACTATCTTTCTGTGAAATTTTTATGACCAGCATGCAAGTGAAAATGGTATGCAAAACTTGTTTTGTATCTCTATTTTTGCACTCTAGATCTTGTTATCGAAGTTGTGATTTGAACTGATCTTTGTGGCAATATAGGAATCTGAGCTTAGGGGAAACTTGAGTTTCGTTTGATGCTGCTTATGGGTTGCATTTTTGGATGTAGACTTGTGTTGGAACTTTGTGTTTTGATTAAACTTGTGTTGGAGCTTTGTTTTGATTGGAACTAGTGTTTGGAAAACTTATGCATTGTTGAACTGTTGCTTGGAGTTTGTATTTGGCATTGTACTCAATTTATTTTACTTGTGAAGTTCTGAACATTTGTGTGAAGCTCGGGTTCAAAACTGAATTCGTATGTAACACTTGTGTGTTATGAGTTTGAAGTTGGGTCGATGTATTTGATTCTATTCTGGCATGTTAGTGTTGGGTTTCTCTTGTAGTAAAATTATTAAGCTTATAATTCTTTTATTGAGTGACTACTCACCAGGGAACTGGGTGAAAGCTTGTTTGAGTCGTTTAAAATATCTTTGAGATTTGGAACTAGAAACATCTTTCTTAAAGGAATGTGGAACTTCTGTTTTATGACTGTAACGAATCCTTTGAGATGGTATTGGTGTGAGAATAGAAGGGGGTTTTATTTCCACTTTGATTTGAGGAATCCTGTGTTCAAGGTTGACAAATTTATCGAAGCTAAGTCACCTCTATCGTGATTTTTTTGGATGTGAAAGTTTTGTTTTGAATTTTTCTCCTATTGCTTGGAGTTAAGATTGAGACCTCTTCTGACTTAAACATATTTGGTTCTTACTCTCTCTTCTAATTCTTTAAAACAATTTTGGGTCTCAGTGGGTGGTTGAGTTATTACCGTGGACACTGGATCTATACGGGAAAGATACTTTCTGTTCTATTTTTTGTGCTTAGTTCTTTGAATCACGAATTGTTTACTCTTTGTATTAAGTGGTGAAGCCTTTGTGAGTCTTCAGTCTTGGGTTCATGGATAATTCTAAACTTGATAGGTTACTGTTTTGGGATGTTATTCTCGATTGATACAGTGAATGATTCCTTGGCTTCTTTTTGTGGAAGAAAATATATAAGTATTCTCTTGGGATCAATATGTTGTTTTGGGTCTGCAATATGCTTTCATCTTGATTTGATTTGAAATTGGAACTTCTTTTGTTCAGTAGAAGGAAACAATTTATTATTGGTCTTTTCCTTATTAGAGTTACCTTTTCTTCTTTGGATAAGCTCATTGTTTGAACTTCTTTGTACTTGATTCTCTTTTGAGATGGTGATTTCTTATGACCTGTTGGTCTACTTTGTTCGAATTATTGTTGCAATAATGTAGAAAGTTAGTAGCCAAGAGGGTTTTGCTAATAAGTGAATGCATACTTATGGGTTCGACTATTGTTGATTAGCCTTGCCTAGTTTAAATGGATAGGAGTAGCTTAGTCTCATGTAATCTTTATCTTTTGAGATGAAATTGAGTAGAGATTAACTCCTCTTTGGGCTACTTTGTGAAAATCGGTTTCAGATATTTGATTGATAACTTCTAACATGTAGAATTGGAATTAGAATTATAGTTAGACTGTTCGGTTTTCTATACCTTCTTCTATGGTTATGAAATTTTGTTTGGATGTATATCTTAATGTTGAATTTACAATATTGTTATCCTGGAAAGGAACAAGTAACTCATGTTATGAATCTGGTCTGTTTTTCAGATGTTATAGGTTTAGGCATGGTACGTAATGGTTCTTATTCTTGCTTAGGATATAGATGAATAATCCTAGAATGAACCATGTTGTTTACACTTATTTTGTCTCATAGAGAAGATAAATGTGGTATTCTATTAGGATAGAATTATGAAATAATGGGATGGCAGGATCTATTATTTGTTTACAAGCCATTGATAGGATCAATAGAACTTTAAGTTCTTAGGTAGATATTGTTTATTATATTCTGCTCTTCTCTTAAAATTTGATCTAGATTTATTAATGTACTTCCTTTCTGTTTGATATCACTTATGCTTATTGTATGATGTTTTAATTATCTCATTAAAGCAGTGTTGCTTTAATGAAACAATTAGTGGAATGTACTTCATTTTAATGCTTAGTGCTTATCATGCTCAATTCATTGAACTAACCCATGCTAGCAATTTTTGCAGATGGACGATGTAAGTGATAGAAGAAGGCAAAAACTTATATGATGCATTGGCTGATATATGTCTAATTCTTAGTAAAGAATTCTAATTCATTCTTTTGTTGTATTGTAAAAGAAAAGTTGTATACTTTATAGAATGAGGGTTGTTGTTATGCAGTATGCCTAAAGTGCATAGTCTTGTAAATTTATAAATTGTAATGATGAATTGCAAGTTGTGATTTATTTGCATTGGTTGTGTAATTTATCTCGTACTTTTATAAGAAGATGAAAGTTCTATCTTGTTTATATTCTTCATATTATATTATGCTTATCTTGTTATCTTTGATAAGATGGATAAAGGGAATTGGTTCAATTTCCCTTATAATGGTGCAACTTGTTGAGTTGTATAATATGATGTGTTTTACCTAAACAATTTAACATAATAATGTGATGCATAATGAACATGCATTAAGAAATATGGATATTGTGAATGATATACCCTAACACTTAATTATGTAGAGAAAGACTCTTTCTCTCTCTTAATTGAATGTAAACCAAAAAGGTTTGGAGATATGATTAATAATCATTAGACTTCATTTTGTATGAAGTCTACTTTAGTTGGATTTATGTGGTTGTTAAACCTTCCTGAAAGTTAAATTACATTTTAATGAAAATTATGATATCGTTGTCCTATTTTGGTTAACTACTGGTTAAACTGTGAAAACGAACATTAAAAAGCAATCATAAGTTAAGGAATTTTTCATGGACTAAATGGAACAAATTTATGAAAGAACATATGGAGTATTGGATTAGGGCTTAGCAAGGTTGCTATAAATCAAGACATAATCCAAATTAACAATGTATTATTGATCTCTTTAGGGTATGTACATATCAATGAGGCAGTTTCTGTAGGATTTTGGCATATGCCAACTATAAGGTTGTACTTTCAAGAATACTTGGGTCTTCTCAAGAATACATCATTGTAGTTGACATGTGGCAACACCCTTCCACATTAATCATCTAGATCTACACACAAACTTGGACTTGAGCTTAGTTTCTCTCTAGGTCAAGTTGGTGTCATATTTAGGATAGGAAGTAGCTTCCAATGGCTCAGGGTACCTTGGCACATCCGGTTGACTTAGTTCAACCGAGTATGCCCATTTACCCTAAGTCATTATGAACGTCTTGCTATAATAATTTATGTTTCTAACTAGGGCTAGGGTTAAACCTGGGACAAGTGGACTGACGGTAGTCAGTAAAGGTAAATCATGATAATAGAGGAGTGAGGTGAAGGACGTATTCCAAAATGACAAGTATCTCATCTAGGAATAGAGATATATGTATTATGTTGTAAAAATTTGGCCAAAGTATCACAAGATGCTGGTTGCATTGTCCTATGTCACCAAGTTTAAAACAACGTGATATCGATGAATATTGGTGAAAAATATTCATATATGTTCTTTATACTGAGATCACTCAAGACTGGTGTAGGGTAGGCAAACCAAGTATACAATATGTATTCAATACCTAAGATAACATAAATATATCGATAGAATACCGAGTTATTAAATGAATAGATCGGTGGATCAATGAGTCATTTGATTGCATATGATTATCTATTTGAATTTGATTTACATGGAATGTTTGCTCTAAATAATGCTTTATTTAGAATAGAGAACATTATTTATAAATAAAAATCCCTTGTTTCTAAAGTCTTAAAATGGGAATGTTACACAATAAAGTGAAATGGTGCAATTTCAAAATTTTGACCCCAAAGCGCCAACTTCATCGTGAAGCAGCATTCAAACTTCTGTCATGATGCACAATGTTGAAGGAATCAAACATCTCAATTAGATCCCAAACTTCATGCTTGTACTATTTCATCTGCTAATTTTTTGTAGCATATAATTTTCTTATTTGTTTCACAACTATCTCTAAATATCCTTTTGCAATGATGTCCTTGATACCATACTTCCATGCAATTCTGATACCCAAAAACAAGGCTTCATACTCAACAATGTTGTTAGTACATTCAAAATTAAGCTTGAAGAAAGAAAAATTCTTCCAAGCTCGGAGAAATCAACATTATACCAGCACCATTTCCAAATTTGGAGCAAGGTCCAAGGATAACTTTCTGTTCAAGGAACCTTGAATGATCCATCTTGTGTTCTTTTCCATCAACAAACCCAATAAAATTATCAACATCAACATCAGTAAAAAACACCTCATAGGAAGCATTGTTGGGATCTTCAATTAGATGCAACATATTATTTTTTCCATAGAGCTTGAAAAGGCTTCCCTCAATGGGAATAGTGGAAAAAAACATATCCATTTGGACACTCCCTCCAACACTTACAGCCCACTTTCTTGACAATAACATACCCCATTTGTCAGGGAAATCAAAAATCACAACATCCAATTTTAAATTCCTCCTAGGATAAGATGCAAGTTGCACCACCAAACCCTTCACACAACAAAATACCGGCACTTCTCTTGAGTCCATGAAAATACACTTTCCATAGGATATTGTCACTTTGATATCCAAATCATTCATGACTTCTAGAGGCATGACATTACATGATGCACCGGAATTAAACATGCAATTGTGAAGTAGTCTATCATTTATGATGAAATTTTTGAAGAATGGATGAAAATTAAGTTGGGAATCAACCAAGGATGTCCCATAGTATACCTCAAGTGTTTCTCCAAGATCATCTACTACTTGTGGTGTTTCAAGGTCTGTAATGATTTGAGGATGAGTTTCAACAACGTTTACATTTCTACTTGGGCTACTCTTCTCCTCTTTCAATCCCAAGTACTCAAATGCTCTCTTCTTGTGCTCAAGGATCCTAAGAAACTCAATTATTACAAAAGTCACTTTGATTTGGATCAATACCTAGGCTATGTCATAGGGTGCATTCTTTAGAAAGGTAACATTGGAATGGAGACAAGCAGATTCATTAGATGGAAAGGGGTTCTTGGAAGCTTGGGCATGAGGAGGACTGATTTTTTTCCTTGGGACAACAGAGCTTTTGGCGGTGTTTCTCTTCTAGAAGCTTCTTTGGGAATTCTTGTGAGCAAGGGTGTCTTAGGTTTGGCCTAAGGCATAACTCCCTTAACAACATTGCTCCTAGTGTTATAGTCTTTCACTTCAGCTATAACAACATTCATCAATAATTGTCTATTTTCCTCCGAAGGGATACCACCATCATTCTTCTTAATCATCAAAGCTCTTAAGTATTCAAATTCATTGTTAGGAATTTCTAAATATTTCACTACATCAACTTCAAGAGTATGAGGGGGCAGAAACACTTATACCCATTTGATGCAATCCCAAAAGGTTGCAGCTTTCCTTGCACTTATTACCTTAGTTGATGTTTCTCCTCCTTGTGAGCTTGATGAACAGCCCACCATGCATATGTCATCATCAGTTCCATCTTAATTATTATCTTCACCATATTTCTAGTCCACTTCACATGGAGGATAGGGTAGGAAATACCTATCACACTAATCAATATCATCAACCTCCTCAACACTAGAAACCCTAGTAGTTAGGGGATCGAGTAACACTCTTCTTTCACGTGCTTGAGGATGTCTATTTACAGACCCCATGGGTCATTTCCCTCTATCATCAGATCTCGATCACCTGTAGGATGATTGGAAAATTTGTCATGTTTTTGTGCTCCTTACTGACCTTGTGAAGTCTTCCCAATTCCCTTCTCTACCCAGGATAACTTGTATGATATTTCTTTGACATCCCCTGCCAAAGTTTTCACAACCTCCTCAAAATCAGCACCCTTGTTAGCTTGAGGTATTTCAGGTCTATCTACCTTACACCATATCTCTTGAGAGGCTTCCCAATTTCTTTGATATTATTTTCAATTTGAAGTGCCATGGTGAAAGCCTACCTTAAATTGGTAGGATTCTTGTCTCTTAGGTAATAGACTACTTTCTTGTTAAATACATCTTCATATTTGATTAAACAAGACTCATCACAAGGCCTCGGACTAACAGGAAGCCTTCTCAAAGTTTTGCTAAACCTTGTGTTGAAGTGGTGGTGATTCATTGGGATTCTTCTTGATATTTTCAAATTGACAAGAGAAATCTAGGATCGGTCTTGTCACCATATTACAACCTAAATGCATTCTTCATTTCAGTCCAAGAATCAATTGAATTATTAGGTAGATCATTGTACCAATCCCTTGCATCCTCTTCTAGTGCATGAATGAACAATTTGACATACACATCTTCAAACACTATTCGAAAATCCTCCATCATGTTAACAAAAAGTTTGAGATACTCGATCACCGGTTATAGCATTGTTACCTTGGAACTTTGGCAACCTATTTCTGACATCTTGTGGGATAGAATTTGGGTAACCATCCATTCCTATAAAATCTATAGGACCAAGAGTGTTAACAAAAATGGAGGTCTAGGCTGAGCCATATTGTTTTAAGGTGGTGATCTTGGGGGTGACACAAGTTGATGAGGAGTGCAAGGTCTTTGGGGCTCAAAAATGTGGTTCACAAGATTGGTATTCTCTAAGTGATGAATTTCTTGGAAAGTTTTATTTGAATTGAAACAAAGAGGTGTAGATTGAAGAAGGAACTCACCAAGTAAAGTAGAAGAACATTCACTAGTTCAAGTAAACAAGTTTATGAGAGGATTTCTTGAATTAGAATCAATCGAAGAAGAGCGATAATTCCTTACCAAAGGATGATCTCTCTCCCTAATGGATATACCTTTTCCGGATGTCCGAATTTTAACAACCTTCCAAACTCTTCTCCTTCTAACTCTAAGTTCCTTGAATTTGAAAACAACTTCTTAGCAGAGTCTCGATGAAGAGAGATCTTGTTCCTTCCAGTTTTGTAGAGATTAGCAACACCAAAATAAATGATGTAAAGGTAAAACATTAGTATTTATCAAGATCGAATATCATGGATTCACCACTAAGGATTTTAACCCTAGTTGTGCAAATGAACTAAAATACTCTATCAAATACCAATCAACACTGAAAATATTGAAAAACTTTATAGATTAGACCTTCCTTTTTTTTGAATTTATCAACCACAAATGCAAATGAAGTGCAACTACTACTCTGGAAACTAATCAAATTGCGGGATGTAACTTGAAACCTTTGCATACACCTTGTAAATATGAGTATAGAATGATGATTTAACAATATATTTGCAGGAAAAACTTGTAAGAGACATTACTAGGGTTTGATATGCATTACAATATCTCAAATATGTATGCACATAGATCATATTAAACTAAGAATATCCCCGGTAATGGCACCATAAGTGTTGGTACTGATTTTTTTTCTCCTTTTTAGTTTGAGAAGCATCAAAGATATGTCATGAAGCTTGAAGATAGATAGATCATGATGTGTGTCATTTTGTAGCCAGGGATGTGATCTAACTAGGAATCAGATTTGTGGAGAGATGGATATCACTCAAATAGGACTTGATCTTGTCCTAACTGTTTTAGGTTGTTCCTTTCAACTAAGGTAAGAGAAACTATTTTGTAACCCTCAAATGGTGAAGGAGAAGAAAATATCCCTCAATTAGAGTAAATAGTATGAAAAGGCCTTAGGAAAATATGATCAACACTCCAAATCTAACTTTCACAAGTTGTCACTTCTAGATTATGGAGATAATTTCAATGCAAGGCAAGGGTTACTGAAGACATAGTATGATCCTGATTTGCTTTGTGCATTGTTGTAAATGGATTGTATTATTTTGTTGATACACAAGGAAAGGTAGGGGTAGTATGGGGTAGGATTATTTGTTTTGAATGAATTTTTTTGTGGGAGATTTTTGACAAGACTAACTAGAATTTTCCAAATTCTTTGAGGATATTTCAAGAAATTTGTAAGACCTAAACAATAGAATATTCAAAGGGGTTAAGGTACTCCTTCAACCAGGATATGTGCACCAAATGAAGGTCCAAATTTTCACTCTTCATCGCAATCTTTGACAACTCACCACAAAAGCTCAAAGCAGATGAACCAACAAAGTATCTAGGAATCTCTATTTTTCATGACCTAAGGTGCACCCAAAGGTTTACAAACAATCTTTGAATTCAAGGAAGGTAAATTGATTTTAAATTTATTAATCTCTTTATCGATGAAAGCTCTTCTGAGTGTGAGATTACAAATGCCAATAAACTATTAATAGGAAATCAAACCATCTATGATCAAGGGAGATTTTAAACACAACACTGCAATAGGAGAAAGAAACACAAATTGAAAACATTATGAAACATAAGTGTATGCAAATTTTTCCAAGAGACAACACAAAATAATCTAGAATGACCAAATTTATCAGTAGGGAATGTTATAAGAACAATCTTAGAGCTTGTTGATGGCTTTACAACTAAAACCAACTCAACATGATACAAATCTGATGTAAAAAGGAATTAGAAATGGTTTTTAGGCATTTTCTCAAAGAATGGGCTTCTTCCCATATTTTTCCATGAAATTATAAGTTTCTCTAAACATTTGCATGAAAAATTTATTTAATATATAACCTTTTCACTCATTCACTCACAAATCTTCACTCTAAAAATGGAATATTTGTAGCACATTTACTTTGTAACATTTTTTGGAAAATGACATCTAATGAGAATCACAAAAGCGTTGCCAATTGTTCTTTCAAAAGGTGAATCATTACAAAAATTTCATCATTATTCATTATGGAGGCACATTTTTCATCCTCAAAGCATGTAGGCCCCTCTCATTTCATCATTTCATCCTTATCCCTCCAAAAATTGACTTCTGTAACTTCTTGATTTGATATTTTATGTTTTTACACGGGCTAGGGGAAAAATTCACTTCAAAATATCTCAAAACTACGATTTGATCCTTAAAACCAATTGCATTGGTTCTTGTAGGCACAAACGACATGAATTAGCAAAAAATTCCATGAAAATTGATGCAAAATTCACATCTCCAAGCTTCCTGGAGCTCAAATGGCAGCCAAACTGAAAAATGCATAGTTACCATTGATCTACCTTTCTCTCTTCAATCTGAGCCCTCCACATGTCAGAATATGATTGAAAAGGGGCTTGGGATCACTTTTTGATATTTCAACATTTTTAGAAAAATGTAAAAATTTGACATTTTTCTCCGCCCCTCCACCCTTGAGATTTGAGTGCTGACACATGCCACAACATGTGTCCCATTGGAATCGCGGCTTGATTCTACACATTTCCAATTTTTTGGAAAAAGGAAATTTTTCCAAAAAATCTCCATGGATTTGCCCTCCCACAAGACATATGTCCTCATATGATTAGCTGAGGGGAAGCACTCTGACTTCATACTTTAACTCCTTTTTACCAAAGGAAAATTTTCAACATTTCCTCTGTGGACCCGCACCTCCGATTTTGTCCTTGCCACCTATCTCCCTTTGATTCATTTTGGGCCAGCGCTTCAATTTTTCACTCTAACTCATTTTGCTAAAAGGGAAAAATTTCCCTTTTTCTCTCGATGGCCCGCCGACCCGCTCTCCGTGCTCGATGTTGCTACATGTCCTCTCCTAACTAGTTCAATGGACTCATGGCCTTTTATTTTTTTATTCTTGCCACGTGTCTCCCTCTCGATTCATTAAGGGCCAACATTTCAATTTTTTTCTCTAACTCAATTTGCTAAAAGGGAAAAGTTTCCCTTTTTTCTCCGGTGCTTATTGACCCACTTTGTGCTCTGAAGCTACCACATGTTCTCTCTGAATAGGACCGATGGACCCACGGCCCTTTCCTCAACCGTTTTCCCTTTTTCCAAAAAGGAAAATATTTTCTAAGTCTCCCACCAGCCTTCCATCCCACTTTTGATGAACACATGACACGTGTCCACCCCTGACTCATTACAGGCCTACGCTCTGAATTCACCATGTGTCCACTCCTAATTAACCTGGTGGGCCCGTAGAATTTTCTTCATTTCCACACATTTTTCAAAAGTGCCCTAAGGCACAAAATGACCCACCCATCCACCTTCATTCTACCTATGACACGTGTACCTCCTCTGGGGCCTATGGAGTGCGGGGGAAATTTTTATTTTTTGCCAAAAACATAAAAATGTTAAGTTTTTAAAACAAACCCACCAAACCTTGTCTAACCACAAATGGCCACATATGAGGAGATTTTAAACTTAAAACTAATGGGCAAAGGACACCCGTATGACCAACAATCAATGTAAAAATTTTCGGTGATGCCCTAGGATGTCAAGATGAATTTGACGGGAAAATGACACTGTCGACTATCAAAAAAACATAGAAAATGCCATGGATTCTCAAAATCAATTTTTCCTTCAACGATGAAGAATGTTTTGGAACAAAGGACAAATGGAAAGTTTTTTTAGGCAATTCATGACCATGGTAAGGGATTTTGAGGGAAAATAATTATAAAATGAACTTCAAGCTCCAAAGGCCGGGGAAAGTGGAAAAAATGGAAGAGGCCCGTGGTTTTAGAAAATTAGGGCACATAATAGGGCACACGTGTAGTTTTTTTTTCAAATTGAGGCAAAACAATAAGTTTATGAGCATTTCAAGGCATTCAATCTAGAGGAAAAGTTACAGATCACCAATTTGGGATAAAAATGTTTTAGAGCAAGCAGAGCAAAGGGAAAAACATTGTAAAATGATGGAGGGTCAAAATGGGCACCAACACATCCACACCAGGTACCAAGGGTCATAGATGAAGCACCACGGAAGGCCTTATCGAATTGAAGTTCGAGAGAAATTGAAGGACGAGATAGATGTGGAATTCCCCAAACTCCTCTAACTTTTCACATAGAATTCCCACCCCCATTCCTCATTTATTTATTCAGATTATCTCCCAACCACTATTATTTATTGTTTGGAGTAGTATTCCGATCGATAATTTTTTTGCAGAAGTGCGGAGGATTGCACAGGCTGCGCAAGATTTAGTGTGGGGTAATTTTGGGCCCTTAAAGTAACTAAGTACCTAAGGCGCGAAGCCACACACATAAGTAATTATTGGAGAAGCGTGAAGGATCATGCTTGGGAGGATGGATTTGGGACTTAATGATTTTTGACAACAAGAAAAGACACCCATAGGGAGCAAATTAAAAAGTGACTAGATACAAATGTGGATAAGCCATAAAGACTTGTGGATTAAGGAAAGGATATTCTAAGGCATCATTACAATTATCATGAGTGGATAATGATTTGATGTTTTTAAGGATTATCTAACACATTCATGCTAAAGTAAATTGACGAGGGAAATGCATTGTGACACCTAGCATATTCTTGGGTAGTGGTAGAGAAATCATAAACTGATTCCTTCAAGATTTCGAAGGTAATAGTGATGAGTGGTTAAGAGGGAATGTTGATGATTATTCTAAATGAATGAATGGTTTTCATATAGGGAGTGAGGGATATAGTGATATTTGGTAATGTTTAAAGGTGATATCGTGATGTAAAGAAATATCTGCTAGTGTGAACATTTCCATGAATGGGACTGTTTTGATGTAATCTTGGCTACCATATTTTGGCTAATAAATATAATGGAGTGATTCGATACACTATGTAATGGATCTTGATTTGTGAATTTTTCTTATCTTCATATGCATGTTATGCTTTTTCTTGATGGTATTTCATGGTTTATTCTACTTTCATTGAGTTTTTCATGTTGTTCTATGCTCGGGTGCATTAGGCTAGGAGTTATTGCTTACATCTTAAATTCTATGAATGGATGCACTTATTTTCTTGTTTTATTACATCCTTGTTTTAAGAAAGAAATTTATCATGAGCCTCATATAAAGGAGGGGATCAATACCTACACATGCTTTGTGTGAGCTTCTAGGCTAAATGGATGATATGTTGGCACATTTGGGAATGGTTGTTGAGGCAAGCAGTGATTAGAGACTACAATCCATGTGATTTCAAGGAATAAAATACATAGAATTCCCCCGCCCCCATTCCTTAATTATTTATTCATATTATCTCCCAACCACTATTATTTATTGTTTGATTAGTATTTCGGTCGATAATTTTTTTTTCAGAAGTGCGGAGGATTGCACAGGTGGCAACTAGTTTAGTGTGGGGTTATTTTCGGCCCTTAAAGTAACTAAGTACCTAAGGCATGAAGCCACACACATATGTAATTATTGGAGAAGCGTGAAGGCTCATGCCGGGGAGGATGGATTTGGGACTTAATGATTTTTTGACAACAAGAAAAGACACGCGTAGGAAGCAAACGAAAAAGTGACTAGATGCGAGATGTGGATAAGCCATAAATACTTATGGATTAAAGAAAGGATATTCTAGGGCATCATTATAGTTATCATGATTGGATAATGACTTGATGTTTTTAAGGATTAGCTAACACATTCAAGCTAAATTAAATTTATTGGGGAAATTCATTGTGACATCCGGAATATTCTTGGGTAGTGGTAGAGAAATCATAAACCGATTCCTTCAGGATTTGAAGGTAATAATGATGAGTGGTTAAGAGGGAAGGTTGATGATTATTATAAATGAATGAATGGTTTTCATATAGGGAGTGAGGGATATAGTGATAATCGGTAATGTTTAAAGGTGATATCTGTGATGTAAAGAAATATCTGCTAGTGTGAACATTTCCATGAATGAGAATCTTTTGATGTAATCTTGGCTACCATATTTTGGCTAATAAATATAATGAAGTGATTCTGAAACACTCATGTAATGGATCTTGATTTATGCATTTTCCTTATGTTCATATGCGTGTTATGGGTTTTCTTGATGGTATTTCATGGTTTATTCTACTTTCATTGAGTTTATCATGTTGTTCTATGCTCAGGTGCATTAGGCTAGGAGTTAATGCTTACATCTTAAATTCCATGAATGGATGCACTTATTTTCTGGTTGTATTACATCCTCGTTTTAAGAAAGAAATTTCTCATGAGGCTCACATAAAGGAGGATCGTTACTCGCACATGCCTCGTTTGAGCTTCTCAGCTAAACTGAATGATATTTTGGCACATTTGGGAATAGTTGTTGAGGAAAGTAGTGATTAGAGACTACAATCCATGTAATTTCAAGGAATATAAAGTTGTCTCTCTTCACTATGAACTAAAACAAGTGCATAATGATGAACTAATCCTTAGGAATAAGTATCGAATGTGGAGAAAAGAAACCTTCATTATACAAGAAAGTTATTACCTCTCGGGTTCCTTGACAAGATATATGCGGGGTTCATAGGGGTTGTAACACCTTTGACAAACTGTTATATTTCTCTTTTGCATTGCAAGCATTGACATGTGATTTTCTTGAATGAGGTGTGTTCCTTTGATTGTTGAAGATCATGCTTGCCATGGATAAATCATTTCTGCTCTTGGATTCATTAGACTAAAATGATATGGTTTGCAAAGAATCCATTTTCACATTTGGTAATAATGGTTGCAAACTTATCTCTATTAACTAACTCATCCTTGGATCAATTCCATTGATCCAAGGAATGTTTTAAATCTCCTTACCTAGTTTGAATGGTAAACTGACATTCAGAGGTTGAGAGACGTAACAAACTAAACTTTTGTATGTTTACAAATTCTTTATTGTCTTGTAAGATTATGCCTGTATTTTGTTGTATGTTTTGTGCTCGAGATCTTCTTGATTGATCTCAGCGGGATGCTTATGGTGTTAAGTGAAATAAGGCCTACTTCAAGACTATTGAGGAACAATCTAAGTCCTAGACCTAAGAGATCTATCCTAACAAGATTCTAAACTAAGGTAGATGTACCTATTTTTCTAGATCTGTCTATTGTATTCGGGACAACATCCTTTCCTAAGTTGTATGTTCTCATTGAGGGAACCACCTAAGGTAATGCTAGGATATTTCTAATTATTATACCTTATGTTATATGGTTGTGAGTTATGACCTAACCTAAGGTGGAAATTACTTATTGGAATGTTTTTAAACCTAAGGTTATTATTTATAAACTAGCCTAAGGTCTTATCCTAAGCTAATGGTACCTATCCTAAACTAATGAAGTGTGGAAAGGGGACCTAAGGGTTGTATGGAAAATGGGAGGCTAGGCAGCGGTTCCTAAGCTATTTATGAGATTTGATTTTTAGTATTAAATTCAAGTGAACTGCCAGATTAGGTAGAAGCTTGAAAAGTTAGCTAGAACCTATGTGGAGTCTTGACTAAAGTTATCAATGCATGTAAAAGTCAAATTAGGATTCACCAATTCTAGATGGTGGTGGCATGGAGAGATAGGTGGGAATGTGAGAGTAAATGTCATTAATGAATCTCAATTTTTGTGAGAAAACCATCTTGGAAACAATGAGGGTAGATTTGTTGGAGGTTGTTTGGTCTTGCATGCTTTGCAATTTTTGACCTTGCATGGAGTTTTCTAGTTCTTGAACCAGCAATTTGGTTTTCACTTTGTGGCTCTTTTTGGTTTCCATGGTATATTTTCAATTCAGGGAAAGTATATGAGGCATTTGAGAAAGAGATGTTTTGTTGTTGATATTTCTTGGAGGAGAAGAAGAGTTGGAAGCTTGGATGGAAGTATCCTTGAATTCGGGTGAAGCACTATCAAGCATGATAGGCTCTACCCATTAAGATTTCTTGATTTTCTCTAAATGTTTCATTAAAATAACTCTACTCTCTTGAGATATATGGTTATCTATCTTGTTCTGGTTATTTACTTCATGTTGATGGAATCCCTATGATTTTTGGATATGAATCCATTACATGATAATAATAGTTTTGCTTGTTCTCTCTCTCTGAGAAAGTTCAATGGTGAAATTCATTTAGAACCTTTGAGACTTTTTGTGTTTGATTAGAATTAGCATTCTCGGGTATCTGCCTTGAGAAAATATCTTGAGTAAATGGTTTTTGGTTGAGTTTGAACTCGTAGTCTCTTTAGAAAAATTCTATTTGATGCAAATTTGAGTTTGAAAAAGTTGTAGTACTTCTATCTCAGACTGTACTGTTTACTCTGAACATGAACTTGCATGAAAACGTGTAAGGATATCTTATTTTCCTCTTTTTTGGGTAACCCGCGTCTTTTTAAACTGAAATTCCTTGCTTGTTTTGAAAGATAGGTGATTATCCTTTTATAAAGCGTAGCTTGTTTTGCAAGATATTACTTACATTTGGGGATCAGTATTGTATACTTTGTTCTTCTTTATAAGCTCGAACTTTATGTTTCTTTTTGTTATGGAGCTGTGTAAGCACTTGTAGTTAGAATAATTGCTATAGTTTGAATTCATGAGGACTAAAGAAAAATGTTTGACTTTAAACTTAGTGTTGGGTTTTTTTATTCTCTTTCGGATCCATTTTAATGGATTTCGGGTATTTAAGAGAGAAAGGAGTTGAATCCTCTTATAAAGCTGTATCTTATTTTGATAAGTTTTTTTACTTTTGCTTCGAGACCGCATCTTGTATACTTTACTCTACAGTATGAACTCAAACTTGTGTTAAAACAATGATGAATAGATGAATGTGGATTTTGGCATTATATGCATCCTAGATTTATATTTGTATATGAACTAGGTTAGTGTTGGTATTGATGTTCTGATAAGGTTTGAATTCGTAAGGAAAATAGAAGTATTTTTTTCTTTAATCTTCATGTTTGGTTTTATATTCTCTATTGGAACTTTCGAAAGAACTTCTGGGTTTTAAATGGGATTTGGAATTTAATTGATAAAACAATGGTGAATGAATTCTAGGTTCGGATCCTCTCTATTGAGTTTCCTTTAAATTTTGGGAAGTTAAGTTCTGTTTTCTTGAACTACTGTATAGATCGACTCTCTCCCATGTTGTTAGAGTGTTTACCCTCCTAGGCATGTTTGATTTCTTAAGTTCGGTTCTCGACCTTTTGATCTTGGATGAGGTAATGAGAACTCACTCTCCATAACCGGTTACTTATTTTTGGTTGTTTAATTAAACTTGTTGCTAGTTGACTGTGGAAAGTTTTGGGAATAGTAGAATGTTCAGGAAACTTTTGGGACTGTCATTTCTAGTACTGGGAAAACCAAATCATCCCCATTTGATCTTTCTTGATCTTATATATTTTGTATAGAATCAATTATCATGTTGATTTGGGAAGTGTATAGTTGAGTCTGTCCTATAGAAAGGAAAACGTAATCATTTCTAGTCTGATTGTTTTGAATGAATGAGTCATGCATCATTAGGATATTGTTTTCGGATGGAATCCTCTCTGTGCATTCAATAATAAATATGAACCTTCCATGGAAGGACATGAGTAAGAGATAATCCTTTTATAAGTATTTCTTTGATTTATGGAACATATGGTTTCAGATCACTGAATGATAACTCCAATAATGTAGAATAATACATAAGGCTTGTAAGTAGGATGATGATTGTTTTTTTCTCTCCCTTCTCAGATTGGTTTGGGATTCTTGTTATCGGATGTTGTCTCTTAAATGGTGAATCCTTTTATTGGTTTCCTTGACTAATGCAGTAATATAGGTAATTGGTTATGTACTTTCTGAACCTGATTTCTATCTCTTAGATGAATGGTGAATTGTGGATAGTCCATATTGATTCTTCTTCTTATTTATTTAAGTTGTAGGATGAATCATCCTAAATATGTACTATGCTGAAATGAACTTGTTTGTACATGATTTTTGGAAACTTGGTAAAATGACAATAAGGTTTTTGGTTCTGAAAGTAACTCTTTTTGTTACATAGTAAAGTTAAATTCTATATTTCAAATTTAGAAAGAATTATGAAATGATTAAACGACAAGGGTTGTTGTTTGATATAAATAAGTAATTGTTTGGGACAATACTTACCTAGTATAATGTAGTAGTTGCTGATTATATTATGATCTTTTCTTAAAAGTGAATTCTGATTTATTATTTGTACTTCTTTTATGGTTGTTATTACTTATGCTTATTTGTATGATACATTAATTGTTTCATTAAAGTAGAGTTGTTTTAATGGAACAATTAGTGGAATGCACCTTTTTTGATGCTTAGTGTTTATCATGCTCGGTTTAATGAACTGATCCGTCTAGCAATTTTTACAGATGGAATTTGTAAGTGGTAAAAGAAGGAAAAAGTTTTTATGATGTATTGATGATGTAAATTATGGCTCTTTTGTAAAGAATTCCGATTCAATCTTGAGTTGTATTGAAAAATAAAAGTTGTATTCTTCGTGATCTTAATTTTGTTTAAAATGTAGTATGCCCGGAATGCATAGTCTTGTAAAGTGTATATTTTATCATGATGAATTAAAAAGTTTGGAGACTAACTCCAAATTGTTGTGTGAATTCTCTTATACTTTTTATGAAGGAAATTTGAATTTATCTTGTTGATATTCTTTGTAACTATTACATACTTATTATTGTTATCATTTAACAAGTTAAATTAAGGGAATAGTTAAATCTCCCCTTACTAAGCTGTAACTTACTAAGTTGCATAAGATGTCATTCTCTATCTAAACAATTATAGTATGATTATGGAATGTGTATTGGAAATACAATTAAGCTATATGAATTATGAAAGATAAAACGGGGTACGATAGCCCTAACATGAAAACATGTAGAGGAAGAATCTTCCTTTCTTAAAAGAATGAAAAATAAAAGGAATGGTGGTTATGATCATTAATCTTTGTAATTCGTTTTCTATGAAGTAAAATCTAGATGAACCTAGGTGGATGATAAACCTTTGAACAACTATTCTACATTAAATTAACCGTCGATGTTCACTATCCTGTTTTTGGATAACTACTTGTTATCTTTGAGTTAATAAACATAAAATAAATCATGCGTTAATGAATTTCTTAATATTAATCATATTAATTATGGATGAAAAACTTAATGAATTTTGGAATTAGGGTTTTGCAAGGTTGTTTCAATCTGAATCTTAATCCAAATTTAATTATGAGTTAATGACCACCAAGGGTATGTATATTGTGATGAAGCAGTTTATCGGATGTTGGAACATGCCACCGAAAAACTATACCTTTAAGAAGACTAAGGGATTCTTGAAGATATAGTGTATGTAGTTGACATGTGGCAACACCCTTTCATAATTATTCATCTAGATCTACACACATATGGAATTGAACTTAGTTTATCTCGAGGTCAAGTTAGTAGCATGATTATAATAGGAAGTATCTTTCAATGACTCAGGATACCTAGGCACATTCGGTTGACTTAGGTCGATTGAGTATGCCCATATACCCTAATTCATCGTGAGCATCTACCTATAGCAATTTATGTTGCTAACTTGGGTTAGGGTCAGAAATTGGGCAAGTGGAATGACGAAGTCGGTAAAGACCATTCTAGATAATGATGAGAGTGAGGTGAAGGACGTATTCGAATTGACAAGTATGTCGTCTAGGAATAGTAACATGAACACTATGCTGGAAATCTTTGGCCAAAGTATTGCAAGCTACTAGTTACATTGTCTTATGTCACCTAGTTTAAAGAAACGTGATGTCAGATGAATATTGGTAACAAATATTTAGATAGGTTCTTTAAATAGATCTGTTTCGCATACGGAATGTTTCAACTTTTGGGAATAGAGTTGCTTCTATCCTTTCATTCCTTTAAGAAACAGAGATAAGGTTAGGGTTAGGAGGAATACCTGTTGAATGTCGAGAGGGTGTGCGCGCATCGTAGAGAAAGATCAGATCGATTGCGAAGGACTCCTTTTTTGTCCTGGAAGGACTACTGCGCAAATAAGAATACAAGACCACCAGATTTTGATTAGACAATAAATGAGGAACGCCTTGGGCCCAGGAAATATAAAACTTCCTTTTGAAGGTGGTCAGCTCCCCTGTTAATATGAATTAACACAAATTCTAACAAATAAGCTATTGTCCAATTACAATTTGTTTACCTTATTAGAACAATAGAGAAAGGGCTGGTCTTGGTTTAGAATCAAGGTGACCGATGCCGGTCACTATAACCGGTACCGGTTGGCTCTAACCGATATCGGTAGGGGCAATGTTTTAGGGGCTTTTGGTGAAGGCTGGTTGTAAGGTAGTTGTGTTGTTTTATAAGGCTGATAAATGAGTGGGGTTAGGTAATGGGGTGATGAGAAGGACTCAGAGAATACGGGGGTGTTCTTGGGGGTAATGTAAGGGTGGAGGAATGACAGTTAGATGTAGTGTGTTGCTGGGTAGTAGATCTAGGAATAGACTTATGATGGCAGTGGTTCAGAAATTCAAGAAATGTTATTAAAAGAACGTATAAGACTTACTAGTTATTGATGGAAAATGTAGGTTCTGGGACTGTGATGACGAAGACAGGGCTCAAGTAGGATGATCTGACAACCCAAGATGAGCTATCTCCTCTCCTGATACTCCGATGAGTGTCACAAGGCTCTGGTTACTCAGTTGTAGTTTTTGGGCTTGATGTCCTTCTCTGCAAACTCTTCTTCCTTTTCTTTCACTTGTCTCTGTTCAGCCAAGTAAATTCAGATTCTTCCAATGATTTCTCCTTCGGATCCCCTAAAAATCCCACCCTTATTTTTGGTTGGGAGTGGTCATTTACAGGGAACCGATGGCGGTTACGTAATTGATAAAGTGGTTGAGTAGAATCAGTATCGGTCAGGTCAAAGCGGGCTATTTTTAGTAAAATAGCCAGCTTTTCCTCTTTTTTCTCCCGAGGGATTAGTTGCGGGCTTGGTCAAGTCATTATGAGGTTGTTTTTAGGTGCGGATGAGGAGTAATTAGTCATGGGTGTGGATGTGGACCAAGTTATAGGTCTTAATTAGGTTAATTTAGGGTTAAGACTAGGTCATGATGAGGTGGCGAAATGAGGTGGCAGGTATGGTGATGTGGATTTATTAAGTATAAGGTAATTAATAAATAATTGTGTAAGGTTTAGGTTATGAGGTTAGGTTGCAAAATGAGATACGGGGAACGAAGGGGTCGTAAGACACAAATTTGGTGTCTACATTAGCCCCTTGTTGTCATGTAGCTTGTCTTTGTTAAAGCTGCGCAGACAATAATAAGAAGTGGTTACCCCTGTTAAGGGTATAGGTAATCCCCCTCAAATCTATCACAGATTGAGGTAGCGTGAAATCATGGATAGGGTTGATAAAGGGAAATGGTGTGGAGATGATGGTAAGATGGTGGGGTAGGTCCAAGGAAGCAGACGCATGTTGAAATGTAGTAGTGCGACCAGGGTACATGATTTGAAGAGCAAACAAGCAATTCATAGGCAAAGGTCGATAGTTTATCCAAACAAGGGTGATATAATCCTGGTATCCAAGGTATAGGAAGTAGCTCCAGGGGATATAACGGGTAAGGTACAGGAACGTTTAGGCATGTTCGGCAGTACCAAATGGTTGGTTTGGTTGAGATAAACGTCATGGTCTTGGTCTAGGAAAATTTGGTCGACTGATCAAGTCAAGGACCCTAATCATGCTAAAACACGAATAGGTGAGCTCGATTGAACAAAAATCTACATGATGGGTGGATAAAATTGTATTGTGTTGATGTTGGGTGAGGTATTTAATTGGTGCGGCCTTGGGTCGGGCCAAATGGTTGGTTGTGGCCTTGGGTCGGGCCAGATGGTTGGTTACGGCCTTGGGTCGGGCCAAATGGTTGGGTGCGGACTTGGGTTGGGCCAAATGGATGGTTGCGGCCTTGGGTCGGGCCAAATGGATGGTTGCGGCCTTGGGTCAGGCCAAATGGTTGGGTGCGGCATTGGGTCGGGCCAAATGGTTGGTTGCGGCCTTGGGTCGAGCCAGATGGTTGGTTACGGCCTTGGGTCGGGCCAAATGGTTGGGTGCGGCCTTGGGTTGGGCCAAATGGATGGTTGTGGCCTTGGGTAGGGACAAATGGATGGTTATGGCCTTGGGTCGGGCCAAATGGTTGGGTGCGGCCTTGGGTCGGGCCAAATGGTTGGGTGCGGCCTTGGGTCGGGCCAATGAAGTTAACAAAGGGTTTTCAGCCAAGGTGGATATAGGCGATGTTGTGAGAAAGGGTGATTAGTAAATAAGGTCAGAAATTGGGGAAGAGGTGGGATAAAACCGATATCGATTATCTATGACCGATATCGGTTAGGTGACCGATACCGGTTCTTTAGGGCATAATAGAACCGATATCGGTTATAGGTCGAAAAACCTATAAAAAGAAAAATACGGCCTGTCATTGTCATATTGTCAATTTAAAAACCAATTTTAGTTGTCTGAGGTGTTGTGGCGAGATTGTTGAGTTTTTCGGCTGAGGTGGCACTATTTGAGTGGAGAAGTGAGTGATTGGTAGGCCCTAGCGAGGAGGAGGCAGCATTTGATTGGTGGAGGACCCAGCAGAGGAGAGTTAGAGCCATGGCACAGCCAGGAGGAGCTGGAGGTGCTGGACCAGCTGGACCACCACCACCCATCCCACCATGACGATGTGTCGTCGTACCCGTTAGGTTGAAACCTCTCATTGTGTGAATTTGATGTTGTTAAGCTATTTTTGGGGGTTTGGGTAGGAATCCATGTTTTGGTAAAATAATGAATAAATTGAAGTTATTTGAAAAATGAAGAGGATAGATGAGTTAAATAGGGCAAGGCGGCAGGGTGGGTAGATTTTTAGGGTGTTTGGGTGGGTAAATAGGGATAAATAGGGGAAAAATGGATTTGGGGGCGCACCGGGTTCGGCCCGGTAATTTTTCAGTGACCGATGCCGGTCACTAAGCGACCGGCATCGGTCAAGAAGTTTCGGGGCAGGGTGGGTTCGTGGGTGACCGGTGTCGGTCGTACGTCGACCGGCGTCGGTGGAGAGGGGACCGGTGGTGGTCATGGGTGACCGGTACCGGTCCGTAGCTAGGATTATTTATTTGGTTGGTTGGGTTTGGTTGTTGTTTTGAATGTGTGGTCGTTGTTGGGGTTGTTGTGTGGGTGTTTTGGTAGTGTTTGGGTTGTTGTTTGGGTGTGTTGGTAGTGTTTGGGTTGTTGTGTAGGTGTTTTGGTAGTGTTTGGGTTGTTGTTTGGGTGTGTTGGTAGTGTTGGTATTAATGGTTGGGGTTTTGTGTTTATTGTTGGGGTTGAAGAGGGAAGGGGTAGAGGTGGAGAGGAAGGGTGATTAGTAGGTTGGGGAAAAATGGGGTGGTTGTGTGGTCGGGTGGGTAAAAGGGGGTATAGAAGGTTAAAGGAGTTTTTTTGAAAGGGTAGGTCTAATGAAGTGAGTTTTTTTTTGCAGGCATGTCGCCAGTCTAACGATGCGGGATAGGATGCCCCGTTGTTGAGACGGATACGGCCACACGTGTCCGCAAGCACATGTGGGCCATCATGTGCGAGGTGGGACTTGGCGGACTCTAGCGTTATAGGGTGATAGAGAGGATCACGTCTTATGGTCGCCCTCATCGAGAGATGGGATCCGGCGACCAATGTGTTCCATCTCCCGACTGGAGAGATGACCATTACATTGGAGGATGTGTATTGCATCCTCGATTACCGATTGATGGAGAGGCAGTCTTCCAGGTGGATGCAGAAACAGCTATAGACAACATCCTATAGGTATTCGGGGATACGGCCGCGCTATTGACTTATCACAAAGACGAGCATCGCCTATGGGGATATGTATCGTGCCACCGACATGAGACACGGCTTGCTGTGTTGATGATGATTAGCATTACATGCTTCTCCCTCCCGGACTCAGAGGGAGGCCACTTTCCACAGCGCTGATGGGGGTATTACACGAGATGGTTGAGGAGCATACATGTTATGCTTGGGCACCAATATACCTAGTGCAGTTATACCGAGAGCTGTGGGGCTACCGCCGGATGATGCGATTCGGGATTTTCTCTACATTTTTGTTACACTGCTGGGCATATGAGCATATCATATGCATTCGACCAATAGGGCTGCCCCAGCAGCCAAGGCCACAGGTGATTTATAGATATGGCTTTAAGAGGTGGCTGGGGGTCGTGGGCCAGCCACGAGTAGTTCTCGCCAGACGGGATGTAGCATATTACCGGCATGTATTAGAGGGCGTGACTGCCCTGGATATTGTATGGAGGCCTTACGGAGGTCATCAGCCCCGCGGAGGAGCCCAATCACAGTTGCGGTGGATCCAGTATACATTCTAGATAGTGGGACAGAGGCCGGGAGAGTATGAGCGGATACCCCTAGAGAGGGTACGACGACAGTTAGGGCTACGACAGGATGAGCCACCTCCCTTCCCTCAGTACCGGAGGGATGATGTAGAGGCTCCACTGCCTGCACCACAGCCTATGGACCCAGATTGGGTAGCCGAGAGACCAGCAGATGATACTGTAGACGATGCCGGCTACACAGGAGCATTTTTGGTATGGTGGGCAGGGGAGAGAGCCGCGAGGAGAGCACAGCCCACACAGCCAGACTTAGCAGCTATTAGAGTAGAGAGGGACCAGCTCAAGGGCTAGGTATCACGGTGATTATTACGAGGTAGCTGCTGCTACATACAAGCACTGATAGGTGTCTTACAGGGTCAGCTAGCCCAGCACAAAGCATGCCCACAGCCCCACCACAGCACCACCGGTGGCACCACTAAGCGGCACCAAAGACAGTACCCGTATAGCCATAGGCACCGGCACAGGGGGCACTGTTATTAGGATTCGGGGGACCAGCCCCAGCAGCGATGGTGGCACGGGCCCGCTATATGGAGGCGAGAGCGGAGGCCCGGTATTATCAGGATGTTCTTGATGGTACCGGGGCTGACTATCAGCCATATGCGGCACACAGAGCTGAGACATCGCGTAGCCAGAGATCCCAGGGGGGTGCAGCCACAGCCGGTGGGTCCATTACAGGGAGGAGGTGAGAGGCAGCACAGGGACCAAAGCAGGGAGACAGTAGAGGCGGTGGGGAGAGCTGAGGGATCCCTGCAGAGGAGATAGTTTGTGTTTGTACAGTGGATATGGGCACCGGTCTACGAACCGGTTATGTTTATAGAGGCCTGCGTGCCTACATATGATGTATTCATTCATTTATTCATTTATTGTATATACCAGCCTGCGAGCTGAGTACAGGTTGTATAGGTGATACCGGTCTGCGAGCCGAGTATATTTTTGATAGGAGAGACCGGCCTGCGAGCCGAGTCGAGATTATTGACAGTTATTGCGGCCTGCGTGCCGGCTTTGTATTATTATGAGATCACAGAGGCCCCTATGCAGGGCACATTGTATATTTGAAACTTTTGATATATAGATATGATGATTTTGACCTACATGCTGTGTTTAAAATGTTTTAAGTGTTTTGTCGATGGTTTGTGATATTTAATGTATGATGAGTTTGATCCACATGGTTTATATATTGATGGTGTTGATGTCTTTTGTTGATGGGATGTATGTATATATAGATGATGAGTTTAATTGACATGTTGTGTTATGAAATGTTGTATGTGTTTTGTCGCTGGTTTGTGAAATTGAATGTATGTAGCTGCTGAGTTGGATCAAAATGGTGTATAGATTGATGGTTTTTTTTTATCGTTTGTTGATGGTTTGTTTGTTTTTGTAATATAGATAGATGATATTGATGAAATTGTGATGAGATATGGATTTGATGAAAAATTATAGATAATGGTGTTGTTTATGCAGGAAAAAGGGACGGGCGCCACAAAAATTTACAAAAACAAAGAAACGGCTTAGGTTTAAGAAAAAAGGGGACACATGACCGATATCGGTTATGTAACCGATGTCGGTAGTTAGATGACCGATAGCGGTTATGTAACCGATATCGGTTATTCCAGAATTATTTTCCTAAAAATAGAATTGCTTGGTTGGCAACTTAAGTTCTTATTTTTAGCATTCTTATTTTTAGATGCATGTAACAAGTTAAATATGTGAATGTGATGTTGTTTGACGACTGATACAGGTAATTACATGAAAGAATTTGAGTGATAAGGAGGAAAGAGATAGGTGAAGTGAGTGTGGGCTGAGATTCAGAAGGCAGAAAGACAAGTTATATTTGAAGAGGGTGGTGAACATGGCTGAATGAGGAGAAGCATCCAGCAGGCAGGGACGAGGGGGAAGACATGTTCCGCCCCAAGCTGCTGCATCCCGAGAGGTAAACTGTAATTTAAGCAGGTAAATGGGAAAAATAATTAGGAGTAAACGGGAAAAAAAAATTATCGTAGGTGTATGTTTTAAGCAGGGTAGGTACATTTTTGACAGTGACCGGTATCGTTTAGAGATAACCGATATCGGTTACCGTAGGAGTTTCTAGAATTTTGAGAAAAAACCCGTGGAGATTTGTTTTATTGAATAATTATGTGTCGTTTTGATGTATGCAGGTGGAAGCAGGGTTAAGGATGAATGATACGGTACCAGCGTTGTTGTCACGAATCCGAGCGGATGTAACACCAGCTGAATGGGCATTGATAAATCATTTGGGGTTAAGTGGAATCCGCTATTATTCAAGAATCACACGTAACCATGCTATGTTGCAGGCGTTGATTGAGAGATGGAATCCAGAAAAGAATACCTTCTATCTGCCAACAGGGGAGATGATAGTGACTTTGGAAGATGTGTTCCGTATTTTGAGACTCCCAATGATAGGAAAAACAGTGTATCAGTGTTTCTAAGCGCAAGGTGCAGCGATAACAATGATATTTGGTTCAAATTGCATGAGATTTGACATGTTGAGGTTTAACATTTACGTATGGTACAATGTATGCAACACACCCTGAGGAGACAAGGTTGGCCGTGTTATTAATGATAGCGGTGGGGTATTATGCATTACCGAGGGCGGAAGGTGGAAGATTTCCCAAAGCATTGATGAGTGTTATTTGGGAAATGATAGAAATGAGCGTGACTTTCGCATGGGCACCCGCATATCTGGCAGAGTTATATAGGGGTTTATGGGCCTGCAAGCGAAAACACAGGATGACACTGGATTGTTCGTACTTATTACATTGTTGGGCCTATGAGCATATTGTTTGTGTGTATCCAATAGGCCGACCCATTGAGTCGGGAGAGGTAGGAGTGCAAAGGTTGGGATTCAGACGATGGGTCCAGACAGAACAAGAAGTGAGATCCCAGGCCGTGATAGATGACATCGAGTATTATAGACAGGTATGGGAGATGGTGACGATTGCGGATATTTGTTGGAGGCCTTACAGAACTATATGGTGATAGAGAACATAGCTGAGGAGTTGAGGGGTGTAGAGCGATTGAGGTGGATCGTAGGGCACAGGCCGGTGAGTACGAGAGGATTCCTCTAGATCACGTGCGGCGACAATTTGGGTTCGTTCAGGATATACCTATGACATATAGACCATACATGAGGATTGATGCCGAGGTAGCATTCTCACCTCCCCGGCCTACACCTCCAGAAGGGCCAGAAGAGATAGCAGCCGATCGTAGGGTAATGGATGCGGGAACGACAGAGGCCTATAGAGTATGGTGGGTAGCAGAGCTGCGAGGTGCACGTGAGCACCCTGACATAGCTGTGATTACAGCGGAGAGAGATCATCTGCAATATTTGGCTCACCAGCTTAAAACACAGGTGAATGAGACAATGGGATTGTTAGAGGTTTCACAGTTACGAGTGGAGAGACTGGAGGCAAGATTCCTCCACGTGAGAGGACGTATTCGTATGTTACAGGAGATGTTGGTGGATCAGTGGGAGGAACCAATGGTAGTGGCACCTTTGAGGATGGAGAGGCCAACTGAGGGGCATCGACGATCACGATCACCACCTGATTCGGGAGGAGGTGCAAGGATCTAAGTGAATTTCATAGGAATATAAGAATAAATAAGGATGCCGACCTGCGAGTCGATGATAGAGAAGATGTATTTGTTTAACATCTAAAATAAAACTAAAGATGTATGTGGTTTTGAGTGATGAGAATAATAAGAATGGTTGTTTTTTTTTTTTTTTTTTAATGTTGTTTTTGTTTTGTTTGAAAAAGGATAAAGATGAATGTTGGCAAATAGAAATACACAAAAAATATTTATATTTACAACACCTGATAGGGTATGGTAGGGGATGGTCGAGCTAACCTTGGGAGACCCCGTGTCTCCTAAGTGCTGCCTACATAGCCCATTGCACAAAGCAAGGAAGGGCCTCAGACCGATGTAGTTCTCCCTTAGAACCAGGGAGAGGTGAATTCAGGAAATTTGGTTGTGGTTAGGCAATTTGTTGGTTGGTAAAAATTTGATGTTGGTAGGGTAATGTTGTTGGTGTTGGTAGGGTAATGTTGTTGGTGTAGGTATAGGTGAAGCGGAAGTTAGCATACCCGAGTAGTAGGGAATCGTGTCCTGATTAAAGTCAACACACAATCCTAGAGTCGAGTAAAAGAGGTGAAAGTGTCTCATAGTTGAGAAGAGCCAAACAAACCACATATTAACGTAGAATGAGCTTGAACCTCTAGGTACCTTGCATAGACGAGAAGTCGATAGGTGAAAAGAGTTGTATAATCACAACATATCGGGTATTACGTCACGTCCCTTGAGTTTTGTTGCTTTGACAGATGGTGAGGTGAGGTGGTAGATATGGGCGAGGGTGCTGAGAGCGTGTTACAAGGTGATTATTCTGACGAAAGAGGACCAAAACCTAAATAGACAAGTCCATGACTCAAAAGTGCTTTTTTGGAATACTGCTTTTTATGTTTTTGGACATAGACTGATCGATGCGGGAAGTCTACATGGGATATATATTTTGTTGTTCTTGAGGTCTTCACGAAGTGGATCAATGTGAGAAGCTTCTGATAAAGGCTGACTGTGTATAGTTGTCCTTCAAGGGAGCAGTCTATTTATAGTAGCAGATGCGGTGTTTATGTATAGCTGTCCTTCGGGGGAGCAGTCTATATATAATAGTAGCAATAGTTTGGCATATAGCTATCCTTCAAGGGAGCAGTCTATTGTATAATTTAGAGGTCTAGATGTCCGTTGGGCATAAAGCATCTAGTTTTGTAGGAAGTTTGACTCAAGAAAATCCCATAAGTGTTTAATTAAGAATGTGTCATTTTGATACTTTGAAGTCATGGACTAGACTAAAAAGGGGAAGGCATCTTTTAAGGGGAGGTGATAATCAAACTATGTGAGCCTGATTTGATTTTGAGATGTAAGAAACAAAGTGTATGTGGTGGTAAATGAGCTCAAGGGACGAGCGTAAGGTAGATAAGAAGTGATATAACACTAATTTCAACAAAGAGAATGGTCGAAGATGCAAGGCATTAGGGGCTCAGCTCGGGTTTACCATTAAGCAAAGCTAAACGATAAGTGCCGATCCATAAGTGTGAGTGATAATGTAAGGCCCAATCCAATTAGGAGCAAATTTTCCACGTTTTCTCTTTTCTAGTTTGGTTACATGTTGATTCTCTTTGAGGACAAGATCACCAACCTTAAAGGTACGCTCATGAAGTCACTTATCATAAGCACACTTGATGCGTTTTTGGTAGATTTGAAGGTGATCAAGAGCTGTAAGAGGACACTTGTCGAGAAGCTCTAATTGGGCTAACCGCTCTTGGCGAGAAATCGTCGTTGGTGAGAATATCCTGAAGAGATATTCGGAGGGAAGGTATTTGTATTTCGAGAGGCAAGATAGCCTCGGTACCATATACCAAAGAAAAAGGTGTGGCATTAGTGGAGGTACAAATGCTAGTACGATAAGCCCAAAGGGCAAAGGGGATGTGATCATGTCAATTTCTTCCGGACTCATTGACAACTTTCATGAGGATTTTGGTTAGGGTTTTATTAGAAGATTCAGCTTGACCATTGGCCTGTGGATAGTAAGGTGATGAGAAACTAAGTTTGATACCAAAGTTGTCACAAAGGTCTTGTAACAACTTATTTTTGAAAGATTTACCATTATCTGTTATTAGACGATTTTTCTTTTTGATTGAAATGAGTGGAATGGCCTCCACCCATTTTGTGTAATATTCGGTTGCTGTGATTATCCAATGGTGACGTTGCGAAGAGGGCGGGTGAATCTCACCAATAAGGTCTAAACCCCATTGTGAGAAAGGCCAAAGATCTCCGTGACTGTAGTGGATGGCTAGGAGTATGTTGAAGGTTGGCATGTTGTTGACACATAACACAACGCTTAACATATTCGTAGCAGTCGTTATTAAGAGTAGGCCAATAATAACCTAGGTGAAGGATTCGTTTAGCCATGGCAAGGCCACTAAAATGTCTGCCACAAATACCGTCATGGATTTGTTGGATGGTATAGGTGACCTCCGGTTAGACATCGAAGGAGGATGCCATCAAAGCCACGTTTATAAAGGAGTCCCCCCATGACAACATAACGAGAAACACGTTTAAGAAAAGCACATTTTCCAGTACTAGTAAGGTCAGGTGGGAGAACAGAGGTTGTAAGGTAGTCGTGAAATTGGTGGTACCAAGTATCCTGCGAATTAGCAGACACATTATTTATCATACAAACAAGCTGAAATTTGAGTAGGATGGGGCAAAGAGTTTTTGGACCAAGACGAATATGTCAGAGTCAGTTGGTGAGGCAGGAATTTGCGAGGCTAAGCAAGCCATAGTATCTGAAATTTTTTTAGTGGAGTGGGGAATGGTCTGGATAGAATAACGAGTAAATGAGGTCAAAAGTGAATCCACGTAATGTTTGTACTTTTGAAGTTTCTCATTTTATATTGGTAGATGCCCATAACTTGATTGACTACCAATTGAGAGTCACCAAAAATATTAATAGATTTGACACCTAAGTGTAATGCAACCTGGAGACCCAAAACAAGGGCCTCGTATTCCGCTGTATTATTAGTGCAGGGGAAATCGAGTCGGAATGAAAGAGGCATAGGCTCAGCGTCGAGAGGAATGAGAACAACACCGGCTCCTCCACCACGCTGGCATTTGGATCCATCGAAGAAGAGGGTCATTGGATACGACTCTTCCCTGAGTGAAAGAGTGGCGATGAGTTCGTTAGGGAAATTAAAATTGGTAAATTGCGCCCCTGGTACAGGGGCTTCCGTGAGTTGATCGGCAATGGTTTGTCCTTTGATTGACTTCTGGTGTATAAATTCAAGATCGAGGTCAGCAAGGAGCATAAGCCATCGGGTGATGCGTTGGTTTAGATGAGGTTTGGCATACATATAATGAATGGGGTCCGCGTTGGTGATGACAAAATTTTTGTGATTCAGGAGGTAGTGTCGGAGTTTGGTGGCTATGAATGATAGGGCTAGGCACAGTTTTTCTATATGTGTATACCTAGTCTCATAATCCATGAGAGTTTGACTTATATAATAAACGGCTTGTTCTTGATGCTCAGAGTCACGATGTGCGAGCATGGCTCCTACGGTGTGGTTGGTGGTGGAAAGGTAAAGGTAGAAAGGGTGATCGTCTTGTGGTGGGATAAGCACCGGTGGTTGCAAGAGATAGGATTTGAGAGCTTCAAAGGCTTGGTGACACTCTTCACTCCATTGAAAGGTCATGTCCTTTTAAGAAGGTGATGAAAAGGTGACATTGATCCGAGAGTTGGGAAATGAAATATCTGGATAGATTGAAGTTTACCCTGCAAACTACGCAATTGTTTGAGGTTTTTGGGTGGGGAATTTCTAGGATAGCTTTGACTTTAGATGGATCAACCTCAATGCCACGCAGGGTAAGTGCACCAAGTTGGGGGACAATTAAGTGGACATCAAATCCTGAATTTTACATTAAAAACAACAAAACATCAAATTTAGTCTTCCACGGACTTGAACCATGCCGAAAAGTAAAAAATATGTCATAAAAATGGTACCATTGCATAGGGGAGATTGTTAGCTTTGTAGAAATACTGATTTTAAAGTGAATAGAATAGGATAAATATCATTTTATAATTTTTTACTAATAGTAGGTCTTTAAGACACTTTTTCCCTGTGAATGTTTATGTCTAGGTTTAAGACTGTAAATTTTGTTTCACTTATTAGAATGTGATAAAACTTATACCATCCCAACCGTGGTGAAATTATACACATGTTAAAAAAAAATTATTTGATTTCAATATTTTTGATGGAGTTATGGAGCAAATGAAAAGTGCTCTGTTTTCTTTATGTTTTCATACCACTTTCACGGAAAAAATCATAAAAAATAAAATATTACTCAAAAAAATAAAAAATAAAATCCTTCCCAAGATAGATAGTGGCATCTAAATTCTCACCAAAGGAGAAAAATATATATCAATTTTTGGTCATCTAAATCGTGGGCAAACAGACTATAATTTTATAGGCGTTTTTAAAAAATACCAAGTCATTGAATTTTGAGTGTTTAATATAGCTAATCTTGTCCATTTTTAAAAAAATTAGTATTTTAGAAACTAGATTCTGGATGCTATGATTCATATTGCTATAAGTTTTTATAATTTTGAGTGTATGTATTGCTAATAATCCCTACAAGTTGATATTATGTTGTTATTTACAATACGGCGTCCACTTATGACCCCCTTTTTGTCCCCCAACTTGCTGCACTTACCCGCAAAGAGACGATAAAGCCAAGAAGTTTTCCGAAAAGAACACCAAAGACACATTTCTTTGGTTGAAGTTGGACCGAATATTGTAACAAATGATGAAAATAATGGTTAAAACATCGAGATGTTCACTGCGATGTTTAGATTTTCCAAGAAGATCATCAACATAATCCTCAAGGATAGTGTGCATAATGTCATGAAAAATGTAAGTCATAGCCCAGCGATAGGTCGCACCAAAGCATTCTTAAGGCCAAATGGCATGACACGATAATGAAGGTTCCCAAAGAGTTATGAAGGTAGTTTTATGTTGTTGATCGGCGGAGCAACCAAAATTTGGTTGTATCCAGAAAATCCATCCATGAGAGAAAGCATTTCATGGCCCGAGTGAGATCAACAAGTTTATCAATAATTGGGAGGGGAAAGTCATCCTTGGGGCAAGCGAGGTTAAGGTCTCGAAATCTGTGCATATCCGAAGTCCCCAGTCGCTTTAGTAGGACAGTACGATGTTAGAAATCTATTGAGGATAGTCAATAGGCAAGATGAAGGAAACAGAAAGAAGTCATTGAAGCTCTTCTTTGACCAAGAGGGCAATGCGTGGATGCATTTTTCTCAGTTTTTGTTTGACTGGTTTGGAATCGGGATTTAGGGTGATGTTATGGACAGCAATGTCAGGATCAATTCCTGGCATGTCAGCGTAGGACCAAGCGAAAGCTTGGTTGTGGGTACGGAGAAAGGTAGTAAAGGCGACTTGTTCTGATGTGCTAAGGGATTGTCTGATCTTCACAATGTGAGGATCCTCCTCTGTGTGGATGTTGATTTCTATAGTTGACTCGTTCAACATGGTTTGAGTTTCAGACGGTAAGGCGCGTTGAATATAGGAGTCGTCTGCACCAAGGTAAGTGAGTATGGAGTCATCATCCTGGCACTCAACAACATTAATCGAAGGTGAATCCTCTTCAATCATGTCGGGATACAGAAGGGGAAGAGAAGATGGGTCCTCATTATCGCGTTGATAAGTGAGAGGACCTAGGAAGATAGCATTTATGAAAAAAAAATTAGGAGGGATAGATTCGGTGGTCTATCAATTATGTGGGTGACGATGGCAAAATGGGTGATGATGGTTTGGTAGGGGTGACGTCATCATCTTCCGTGATACAACCGACATGAGGTTTCTCTGGTGTAAGTGTTTCAGGAAAACCGAGACCACTACAATCATTGTGTTTGCGTGTAGTCACGGGAATGAGTGTATGTTGGCCTTGTTCATAAAGACCAAAACCAAAGCCTTTCCAAGCACACGGTGAGTCAGAAGGTGAAGGTGAGGGCAAAATGACGATTTGTCAGGTATTGAAAATCGGATTGGAAGGGAACCACCTCAAAAGGAGGTTTAGGGGTAACAGAGGATGCGTCAACACCCCCATACGTTAGGTTGGTGCGGCAATGAGGTGGTCCGTAGGGGATTACCTCCTCCACGCGACGGTCGTAGGTAGGATGCGCATGTAACTGTCTGTACTCTTGTGGGGTATGGAAATAACTAACGTTATATAGGTGGTATTCCCCCAGCGTAAGGCATTGAAAAACATCTACTAAGGGGTCGGAGGTTGGGATGTTATTTACGGGAAAGGAAGTGGTATTTGCGACGGTGGTTTCATTGGTTGAAGGTGTGGGTGCGGTTGAGGTAGATGGTTGAAGTGCGGTTGAAGTGGATGGTTGGGTTGGATGAATGGGTGTCATGACTGGTACAAGCACATCATTAGGGTGGTACAACATATTACAGGTTTTGAAGGGGGGAGGATCAGCTTTTACGGTGTAGGACTTCCCCTCGTACTCAAATTTTATGCACCTATGTAAGGTGGAGGGAATGCATCCCATAGCCCAGATCCAAGGGCGGCCTAACAAAGCATATTGTATTGGAACTCTCCCTCAAGGACATAGAAGAGTTCAGTAAAGTACATGGTCCTACGCAAATGTTAAGGATCACGGTGCCTAAGGTAGAAGTAATAGCATCATTGAATGACCGCAACATGATGGGGTTGGCACACATGCAGCTAGAAGGGATATTCATTTGTTGGAAGGCTTTTGAAGAGATGATGTTTAGGCTAGTGCCCTCGTCAATCATAACACGACGTACCCGAATGTCCCGGACATAAGCTGAGATGAAAAGAGCAGGTCGGGGATCTTCAAACACCAAATTCAATAATTTCATCTTTAGAGAAGCGATGTGGCTTGGCTTTGAAGCAGAGACAGAAGTAGTTGGGGAGATAGGTTGTTTGGTGAGCAAAGCAACGTGATTGGGTGTTAGAATAGAGGTAACAGGAAAGGTTTCGTTAGGTAAGACCTCTATCCCTTGAAGGATTTCAATGAGAGCCTGTCGATGAGATTCAGAAGTCTGAATGAGATCATACAGTGTCATTTTTACAGGTGATTGGTGAAGCTGTTTGATCATGGTTCGGTGGGCAACTCCATTAGAGACGGGGTAAGCGGGTCCTCGAATAACCACTTTAGGTGGTGGTGCGATCGGGATGGTGGACGGAGAAAGAGAGGATGCAGGTGTGCTTTCTTTCACTTTCTCATTATTTTTCTACCCTCGAGTAGCAACACTAATCATATTGATCTCGTGAATACGAGAGGAGGAAGACGGTAGGGATAGGTCATGGTCTTCGAGAGGTGGGGCTGTAATAATGATAGATCTTGGTGAGGCGGGGACAGGTGGTATAGGAGAGGGAATTGAAGCTAAAGGTCTCTCTCTTCGTAAGTTGTCTTTCTTAACTTTTTTATCTGAGAGAGGTGACTGATGAAGTATGGCTTTCAACGCTTTGCATCCCTCTACGTCATGTCCTGGTGTGCGGTGGTAAGCACAGATTTTAGACTCATCATAACCTATAGGTCAAGGTTTAGATGGATCATAAGGTCTAAGTGGGGGTAGGGAAATGGTCACATTCTCCACCAACATAGCAAGGATTTTGGCGTAAGACCCTTTGAGTGGGTCAAAGTCAGAGGAAAATGAGGCTATTGACTGGGTAGTTTGTGGTAATGACGGGGTATGGTTGGTTTGTATGGTTGGTGGTTTAGCCAAGGGGTTTTGATAATGGGTTTTAACTAAACGTGGCTTCTTTGGCGCAGAAGCTATGTTTAGCTGGTTAGATGATGAGGCCACAGATGATGTGGTATCAGAAAACAACCACGGAGAAATAGGAGTGGCAGCAAACAATTCTTTTGATGATGGAATTTGTTTAGGGTTGGTAGGTGGACAGGATACGCGGGGTGATGGTGTTGCTATACCCTTGGATTTCTGTATGGGTGCAGAAGGCATAGGTCGCTTTAAAGAAAATGCAGGAGGTATGATATATTGATGCAAGGTAGAGGGATGGGGTCCCAATATGGAAGGTAGGTGTGACGACGAGGGTTTTAGTTGTGATAGAGGCATAGGTTGAGGAGATTGAGTCTGTCTCCTAATGGGATGGACGGCTTTATTTTTAGATAAATCAAGCCGCTTAGGTGGGTGTGTTAGACTGGGTATTGGTGAGGTCCCAAGTGTAGGGGAAGATTTGGTTAGGTTAATAGAAGTGGATGAGGTATTTGGTAGAAATGAGGGGGGTGAAGATGAGGACATAGGCATTTTAAGCTTCTGTAAACACTTCGGGTATATGGTAGAGGCATCCGTATCGGTCATCTGCATTTGAGTAGAATATGGCGTACTCAAACGTTCCCATAGGACTCGTCTATCTTCTGGGAAAAGACAGTCCTCACGTGTGAATAGGAACTTTTGTATGGAAGAAAGGTGGGTTGTGATTCCGGTCCATTGTGGGTGTGATATAGGGGGTAGATGAGGCACTGTATCAATGGGCGTTAAGAGGTCAACCGGTCACTGAAAAGATTTAGGCGATGAAGAACTAATAGGTAGGAGGGTGTGTTTGAGAGGATCCGTCATGTTTAAAGAATGTGGTGATGTCGGTTCAAGAGGTTTCTCGTCTAAGGATGACAAAAGAATTGGCGAGCCTTCCTCTTGTACAACAAGAATGGTAGAAGGAGACGTTTGGGAAATAGATAAATTAGATAACATCCGCTCACAGTCTTGCAAGGATGTGGTGTAAGAAGGCTCATTTGTGAGAAGGGAACTCTGGGTGGTTAATTCCTTAATGGGTAAAGGAACGGCCAGGATTTCGTCTTGTCTTGATGGTGATGAAGGGGGTTCTGGTTCCTGCGTTAGTGAAGAGGCTTGATTCAAAATTTGTTCGATAGAGGTTTTTGGCTGGGAGTCGAAGACTGCATGGATCTCGTGAACGCTCTCCTCGGCTAAGATATCTTGGTTTAGGTTACTGTTAGAAGAGTGGTTCGGGAATGGTTTGTTGAATATTTTCAAATTTTGGTTAGCAGGGGCGTTAGGATTATCGAGGGCTATATCCCCCGCATCAACCATTTCCTGCACTATGTTTTTCAACATCTTGCAGTTTTCATGACTGTGTCCCTTCACACGGTGGAAGTTACAGAAGTCATTTTCTTTGTACCAAGAAGGTATGGCGCGAGTGGAATCAAACCCGGAATGAGGTTTAACAGGAGGTAAGGTAATAGCTCCTGCTTTAAGCAATTTTTCCAATATCACACCATATGTTTCTCCTAAGGGAGTGTAGTTGATGGGCTCTGCTTTATACTTATAGGTGATTTTGGCGGGGTATTAGATGATGGTTGGGATTTGACCATCACCACGTGCACGGCTCCTTTTGATTTCGAAGCAGTCGATGGGTGAGGATTGGTGGTGTTAGGTTTGTTGGTAGAATCTTGGGTTCGGAAACTGGGGTTTTTGTTGCGCAACCGCAATTTCTCTTCCTCTAAGGCTCAAATCTCTAGTTTTCGAGCCATAGTAAAGGCCTCATCAAATGTACAGAAAGTTTGAATTTGGAGGGTAGGAGAGATGTGCTTAGCGTAGGCCCACATAAAGAGTTCAATAAGTTCGGCCTGAGGTAAGGCATACGTAAGTTGGTTGATAAGGCCCCACCATCATCCAACGAAATCTGCGATATATTCATCTTCAAATTGTCGGATGGCATAGAGGTCGGTGATAGATACTTTCTTAGCAATGTTAATGGAGAAATGATCCAAGAAAGATTGGGCTAGCTGGTTAAAAGAGAAGATTGAGTGCTGGGTCAAAGCACTGTACCACTCCAAGACAGGTCCTGATAAGGACATGGGAAAGGTGCGGAGTAGTAAAGCGTCGTCATGAGCAATTAGATAGCAGGCATGTCTAAATGATCGCAAGTGTTGTTGAGGGTCCTCCTTACTATTAAAACGGGTAAATTTTGGTAATTCCCATTGAGGAGGATATGAATGAAGGGGGACTGAAGGGTGGATAGGCTCCCGACAAACTTGCTCGTATGTCAAGGTGCTACGACTTCCTGAAACAGAAGCCTCTAGATTTTGCATTTTGTCCATCATTTGTTTAATTAAATCAGTAGTTGGATAAGATGATGGTGTGGTTGTGGTAAACAGAGGCAAATTGGGCCAAGGGCCACCGCTAGACAATGGTGGGGTTAAATGTTGATAAGGTATGGAGGATGAATGTGTTGAGGTGACCGAATAGGGATGTCCTATATAAGACGTTGAGGTTACCGGATATGTGTGTGGAAATGAAAAGGTGGGCGGAGCTTGAGAAGGAAAGCTCATGTGGATAGGTGGCAGAGAGCAAGTCATGAACAGAACAGTCTGCAAGAGAGACGAGGTAGGAGCAGTCAGCGGTAATGACATGTTGGGCCCAAGATTAACCAAAGGAAAGCCAATCTGTGCCGTATGAACCCCTGAAGCTGCTGAGTTAGGAGACGGGACTAAGGATGTAGAAGGGAAAGCGGAGTTATCAGGTGGAGAAGGAGCTAAATGAGTAGCTATACTAATAGGCATGCCAACAAGGAGTTGACCATCGGGCGTATGGTCAGGGGCATGAGACAAATAGTATTGTACAGTGCTAGGATTAGCATCTAGAAATTTGGCAAATTCCTTATCTCCTACAGGAATTTTAGGAACCTCGCTGGTATCCGTAGGATTCCCTATAGAATGTGAAGGGGGTGATTCAGGAAAAGGCACAGAGTAGGCATGTGAAACCATGGTGGCGGCTTGTTTTCAAGTGATAACAACCATGGACAAGAGTACATAGTAGGGTTTCATTCTTATCGTGAGAATGAAACATGCCTCGAGAATGTTGAAATTGGTAAGTTGTTGGTTTGTCAGGAACTGTAAAAGACAGTAACCGATATCGGTCTGCTAACCAATGTCGGTTAGACTATAGCCGACATCATCAGTTAACCGATGTCGGTGTAATAGGATTGGTATAAGAAAATATAAGAAGCTGCTGATTTGAGTTTTTAACAATGTTTAGTACATCTATCAAATTGTTCTGAAGTGATAACTGAAACAGTGTATGACAGAGAAATAGAACTGAAAACAAACAAGATACACAAACAAATTAACAGACTAACCCTAGGGTTAATTTTAATCAATTTGGGCTTATGCCTTTAGACGCAGAATGATGTCAATCCTAAACAAAAGACCTAGGGGAAATGTCAAGTTCGTTTTGGCTTATAAGGTTACCTCAATCGGGTGGAGGAATACCGCAGAGAAGGGGGGATGTTTTGAGCTGTTGTGTTAATTATGAAGTGATTCGGTATGTGTTGTGTAGTGAAAGTAAGATTAATTTCCTGTCAATACCGTGGAAATCACCCCCACGTGTACGACCTGTTACTTAGTCTATGTTCACTAGAATTGAAAACAAGCAAGCAAGAATGTAATGCACGTGTTTTAAACCCAAATCGAAAATGATATTCGATGAAGCAAAAGAGATGACTTTCACTAATGCAAAGATGTAAAAGCAAAGCAAGTTCTTTTACCAAAATAACAAAATACCTTGTGAATATCTTTAGAAGAAGAAAACAACAAGTATGCTCCCTATATGAAAGCAAGCAAGAGAAATAGAAACCTGAAATGTGTCCTACCAGGCGTGCCAAAATGTTTCACACGGAATGTTTCAACTTTTGGGAATAGAGTTGCTTCTATCCTTTCATTCCTTTAAGAAATAGATAAGGTTAGGGTTAGGAGGAATACCTGTTGAATGTCGAGAGGGTGTGCGCGTACCGTAGAGAAAGATCAGATCGACTGTGAAGAACTCATTTTTGTCTGGGAAGGACTACCTGCAAATAAGAATACAAGACCACCAGATTTTGATTAGACAATAAATGAGGGAACTGCCTTGGGCCCAGGAAATATAAAAATTCCTTTCGAAGGTGGTCAGCTCCCCTGTTAATATGAATTAACACAAATTCTAACAAATAAGCTATTGTCTAATTACAATTTATTTACCTTATTAGAACAATAGAGAAAGGGCTGGTCTTGGTTTAGAATCAAGGTGACCGATGCCGGTCACTATAACCAGGATCTTGGTTGGCTCTAACCGATATCGGTAGGGGCAATGTTTTAGGGGCTTTTGGTGAAGGCTGGTTGTAAGGTAGTTGTGTTGTTTTATAAGGCTGATAAATGAGTGGGGTTAGGTAATGGGGTGATGAGAAGGACTCAGAGAATACGGGGGGTGTTCTTGGGGGTAATGTAAGGGTGGAGGAATGACAGTTAGATGTAGTGTGTTGCTGGGTAGTAGATCTAGGAATAGACTTATGATGGCAGTGGTTCAGAAATTCAAGAAATGTTATTAAAAGAACGTATAAGACTTACTTACTAGTTATTGATGGAAAATGCAGGTTCTGGGACTGTGATGACGAAGACAGGGCTCAAGTAGGATGATCTGACAACCCAAGATGAGCTATCTCCTCTCCTGATACTCCGATGAGTGTCACAAGGCTCTGGTTACTCAGTTGCAGTTTTTGGGCTTGATGTCCTTCTCTGCAAACTCTTCTTCCTTTTCTTTCACTTGTCTCTGTTCAGCCAAGTAAATTCCGGATTCTTCCAATGATTTCTCCTTCGGATCCCCTAAAAATCCCACCCTTATTTTTGGTTGGGAGTGGTCATTTACAGGGAACCGATGGTGGTTACGTAACCGACGGCGGTCGAGTAGGAACCGGTATCGGTCAGGTCAAAGCGGGCTATTTTTAGTAAAATAGCTAGCTTTTCCTCTTTTTTCTCCCGAGGGATTAGTTGCGGGCTTGGTCAAGTCATTATGAGGTTGTTTTTAGGTGCGGATGAGGAGTAATTAGTCATGGGTGTGGATGTGGACCAAGTTATAGGTCTTAATTAGGTTAATTTAGGGTTAAGACTAGGTCATGATGAGGTGGCGAAATGAGGTGGCAGGTATGGCGATGTGGATTTATTAATTATAAGGTAATTAATACATAATTTTGTAAGGTTTAGGTGATGAGGTTAGGTTTCGAAATGAGATGTGGGGCACAGGGGGTCGTAAGACACAAATTTGGTGTCTACAAGATCACTCAACACTGGAATAGGGTAGGAAAAATAAGTATACGTAGTACACATAAATTATTCTATACTTAAAGACAAACATGATAGATTGGTTAGAAACCGAGTCATGAAATGAGAGATTGGTAATTTACCGAGTCATTTATAGCTGCATATGGTTATCTGTTATGAGATTGATTGGCATGGAATGTGTGTTCTAAATGATGTTTTATTTAGAACAAAGAACATTGTGTAAAAAAAATCCCTTATTTCTAAAGTCTTAAAATGGGAATGTTACGGGGGTTTAGTTGTTAAGACCATTACACTTTGATTTCACACTTTAAAATTGAAAATAATATCTATGGATAAGAAAGGAAGGGGATTCAAAAGGAATTTTGGATTCCAGTGGTCAACTTAGGATATTTTTCTAATAATATTGCTCTTGGGACATTGCACAATGGGAAACCTAGTTTGGCAGGGTCTAACTACAAAGGAAGTTGTAGTAATCAAATGGCTTCAAGTTTGTCACTTATTACATATAAGGATCAAGAAAAAGTATACTCTTGTAAAAGGTTTTCTCTATCCCTAAACCAAAATCCTAATAATTTATGACTTATAATATGGGAGAGCAGGGCTAATAAGCCTAGGGAAAACTAGAGAAGGAATTGGGGAATATAATGAATATTATAAGGAGTTAGGTCACAATATTTGGACCCCACCAAGGAAGTAAGGAAAGACATCTAATGAGGTCAAAACTTCCTTCTATGTATGCCTAGAAAATATTTACCATGGTTTGCGTAGGCTACTTGGGTTAAGAACAATAGATAGGTAGATGAAGCAAGATAGGGAAGTAGGATGTTTTGATCAATGATCGGTGAGATTCTAACTTGTTGGATTGTATGATATAGGAAAATTAATTGGAGAGGATCCCCTGAAGGCTAGGAAGTGAAATTGGCATGTTTGGAAAATGATCTAGTGAAGGATGTTTAAGGGAAATCTAATACCATGAAGAGTAAGGTTGTAGTTTAAATTGTTTGAGTTGATTTCTTTGGGTCAATATAACCATGTTTGAATTGATTGAGTAGGAAAACCAAGGAAAGGATCATTGGAGAGGTTTCAACGTCTAAAATTGCATTTTAGAAAAGCATCAAGGAAGTTAAAATTGATAAGGTGTTGAAAGGTGAGTTCCAAATGGGTAGTACTTGAAATTAAACAAGTTAGATGATTACATCAGAGGTAAATAAAGGTGTAATAAATTTATGAGGCAAACAATTCATTTCTACATTGATAGTATCAAATCAAGAAATATTTAAGCCTTTTGAGCCAAAGTGGATCTTCTAATGTAGAGCTAGGGGAGAAAATTGTCTTCATCCTTATTAGTTGAGTGAAATATATGGTTTTAAGTATTTTTATCGAATCATTGAATCACAATGTATAACATGATTATAAGTGTTATTCAATTCATTATATTTTCAATGAGTGGTTTTATGCCATGGTTGAGGTGTTTATTGAGTTTTTGGTCTTCATCTTCTAATACATGCATGTTGGAATTGTTTATTTAAGTTTGAAACAATCCTACTTAGTGGTTTTATGAGATGAATGAGTGATGCAGAGGTTATTAAATGTATAGGAGATGATAACAATATGTGTTTTACGTATTTGGAGCTTCTTGAGTCTTGAAAAATATTGATTGTGACCTTGGAGTCCATCAAGTGCTCAATGAAGGGAAACTAGCCTTTTAGGCCTAGTTGTCTTAGTGCATTGCTAACCCATATGGGCCCTTATTATGAAGTTATATGTTATTGTAGGTTTTTTTGTATGAACCACCTTGAGTTCCATGTCTGAGCTATTAGTGTGTAGGATATGAATCATGTATTTAAGTGAGTATATGTGTTCATTTTAGACTAGTTGAGAGAGAGGGAAAAGTGCCAGCCTAGGGAGAGGATCAAGATGGTGTGATTGCATCAAAATAGAGATAATAGATGGTATTAAAGTTTGAGGAGAGATTAGAGACAAATTATCAAGGGAAATTTATCTAATCATCCCATGAAGAAGAGATATTGAGAGAAGTAGGAGAGAGTGCATTTGAAGAGGGTTTTGAGGTGTGTGAAATGAATTTGTGATCACAATATATTGTGGGAGAATCATACACTAGTGTTCATCATCATTAGGTAATTTATTGGGTTCTTGATCATCTTGGGGGTAGTTTCCTCCTTGTATAGTTGGTGATATACTAAATATGGAAGGGTGTTCCTTCTGAAGTGGATGCTCCACTAAACAAATATTGTGTGATGTGTCATATTCATGCAAGTATTTTGGTTTATGTAATATAATTAGAATTTTTATTGGGTTTTCTTCCCCTTGAGGGTTTCTCACTTCACATCTTATATTATTTTGTACTTATTGATTTATATTTTAATTTAATGGATGTTTCATGTTTCTAATCTCATATTAATGTATGGTTAAATTATTAATGGTTTGAACAAGTCATGTAATTGGTTTAAAGTTTTGAAGGATTGATTCACCCCCCCAATCTATTTTTATTCCATCAATTTGTAATAGACAAGGGTATTTTTAAATAATTTTGATCACTTGAAAGGATATCCTTGAAGTAAAAATATGGCACGTAGTTTAGTGCAATGTGGAAAGATGCTTTTGATCATAATAAGGATTTTCTTGAAAGTCTTGATGATTGACATATGGTTGTTAGTATTTAAAATATCTACTAAAATAGGTACAACTGATAGAGAAATATATCAATATATCAAATAATATAAGAAGGAAAAAACTATGGTGTTAGCTCTTTTCGATGATAGGAAAGAATATAAAATAAGGAAAAAGGATGCCGAATCACTCAAACTTCTTTTAACCTTGAAAATGAAGTCTTGATATGGTACATTCATAGTGGTTTATCTGGCCATATGATTGGTGACAAGAGTAAGTTTATCTCACTTAAATAACATGCATTTGGTTTAGTCATATTTGGAGATAACACAACTATTAGCATTGTTGGGAAAGGTACATTAAGCTTAGACAATGTGAAGACCATAAATAAGAATTTCATATATTTTGATGGAATGAAACACAATCTTCTTAGTGTGAGTCAAATGTGCAAGCAAGGGTATATTCTAACCTTTTATGATAAAGGATGTAAGATCATAAAAATGGGAACATGTAAGCTTGTATCCAAATCCAAGAGGACTTAAAATAACCTATACATTTTGAAAGAGATCAACAAAGAGAAATTTCTTATGCGCAAATTAGATAATAGATGGTTGTGGAATATGAGTTTAGTACATGTGAACTGTTAAATCCTTGTCAAGATAAGCTCTAAAAAATGGGTGAAGAACATGCCAAGAATCAGTAAACCAAAATATACTTTATGTAAAGCATGCCTACATGGAAAATAAACAAGAAGAAAATTTAAGACCAAAGAACATGACTCTAGTACAATACCTTTATAGGTGATTCACAAGTGACCTTTTTGGACCTATGAGGATTGAAATAACCTCAACAGATTATTACTTCATATTGTTGATAGATGATTACACAAGATACACTTGTGTTGCTAGTTCAAGGAACAAATAAGAAGCACTTGATGTATTCAAGTCATTCAAGGAACTCATAGAGAATGAGAAGAATGGTAGAATAAAAATTTTTAGATCGAGATAAAAGAGGAGATTTTTGGTCTAATTTTTTTGATGAGTTTTTTTAATCTCGTGGTATTAGGAGGTAGTTATCATCTTCTTGAACACCTCAGTAGAATGGTGTAGTTGAAAGAAAGAATAGGATTGTTCAAGATATGGCTAGGACAATAGTAAATGAATCCAAATTACCTGATGGCTATTGGAAATAAATAGTTTGTATAGTTGTCTAAATACTCAAATAATGTCAAGTAATGTTAAATAGTGATACAACTCCATATGATTTATGGAAAGGAAGACCTAAAAATGTGGAAAAATTTAGAGTCTTTGGATACAAATTGCTTCATCAAAATGACTAAAGATAATTTAAGAAAATTTGATTCCATATCTCATGTGGGTATATACTTATGATATTCCTCAAATTTTTCAGCTTACATATACTATGATAAAAGGCGCAAACAATACTTGAAAAGATAAACTATGAGGTTTGATGAGTCCTACCCCATTAGATTTAAGTATTTGTAAAAAGAGACACCAGAAGTGGCATATTCCAAAGAAGAAGAAGATATTACAAAGACAAGTGAAGAATAATAATAAAGACAAGACACTAAATCTCCATCAAGACATGTCACAAAAGACCATCCGAAGATCAAATCCTAGCAAATAAGGATTCTAGAGTAACAATAAGAAGAAATTAGGTAAGTTGTAAAACTAAAAATAATATTGTTTTTATCTAAATTTAACCCTAAAATTTTTGAAGAGGAAATCAAGGATGAATTTTGGGTCAAATCCATGATTAAATAACTTGATCGAACGAGAAATATAGAAATTGGGAATTAGTGCCTAGACCTAAGGATAATAATGTTATTGGAACTAAATGGGTGTTTAGGAATAAAATTAATGAGGATGGAGAAGTTACATGAAATAAAAATAGATTGGTATGTAAAGGGTATGCATAGGTTGAGGGAGTTAAATTTAATGATACATTTACACCAATTGCTAGAATGGAAAGGATCATATTGTTTCTAGCATATGCATGATATAAATGTTTTAAAGTATACAAATTGAATTCCAAATATACCTTTCCAAAATTGAAATATAGAAGAATAAGTGTATATTAAGAAACCTGATGGATTCTCATTAACATATGATAATTATTATATGAAAATTGAAAAAGGAACTTTATGGATTAAATCAAGTCCAGAGGGCATGATATGGAAGATGCAGACAAATACTTGATAGAACAAGGTTTCAAAACAGGAGTTGTTGATAGTAACTTATCAAGAATTAAGGAGGAAATATATTGATTGTAGTTGTGTATGTGGATGATATTATATTTGGAGGAAAGCTTGTTAACATATGACACATAAATTTGTAGATTTTATTGTTGTCCAAATCAGCAGCACTCATGGATGTTGATCAGGCTTCTAGTTTGACAGTTTGGACATCTAGTGTGATTGTACAACATTGAATCCTCTCCCCAAGTGTGGGACTTGAAAAATGGGAAAGGAATCTCTAGATTAGAGGCTGGTTCCTCAACTCCTCTGATCAGATTTATCACTTGCAAGTTGCAGAGGTTTAAATTCCTAGTTCCTACTCTAAATTCCAAGGGGACAAAGATAGGAAATGTAAAAACTAAAACTAATGCTAATAAGGTGATGCACCAAAGGAGTGGTGAGCATTTCTTACTTTTGCATAGATTGACATAGTTCATAAAAATGCAACAAAACTTCATGCACAAACTGATAACTGTAATGGAGGGTCAGAAATGAATCAAACAACACAAACAAAGGATTAAAACTCATTCACAGAGCCTGTATTGTCATTTTAACATCAAAAACCACTTGCATTACAACACCTGAGAGGAAAAATAGGTTGCAGTCTTGGAAAAGGTCTGATTTTTCCACAAAAATCACTTTCAAAGTGAAAGAGGGAGCCTGCAATACATAAAAAATGTTCAACCCTTTGAAAATGAGCCAAATCTGGCTTTTACAGTGCAAGCCATGACCCCAAGAGAGAGAAACGTGGGAAAACATGGGAGAGATTCAACCACTAACCAAAAATGTAGTAAAACAACATGGGCATCCTTACAGGCCCATCCCCTAACATTTTTCGCCATGCTGGGAGAGAATACGAGCCATTCTTCATTAAAAATGGTGGTTGAAACATCATTTCTATCCATGACCACGTGCCAGAGGCATTTTTCAATTTTCTCTCCAAAATCCATCAAAATGCAAAAATTACCCTAGAATATTGTAGATAATTTCACCATATTTCCATTGATATAAAGAACATGAAAAACCAAGCTCGAATCGAAAGATATGGTTGTTTGAAATTTTAGGGCAAAACAGGGCCAAATCATATTGGCGGGCAAAATTTTGAATTTTTTCAACTTTTGCATTTGGGAAAATTTCCCAAAAATCCTTGTGCTCCACCAATCTAGGTGCCACGTGGCATGTTTTGATTGGGTGCGGGCCCTTTGCACTTCATTTTCCATTGTTTTGCCCTTTGGAAAATTTTCCAAAATTTCCCGCTCGGCCGATGATCTAAGGACACGTGGCACGTGCTTTGATTGGCCTCGGGCTTGTTCTCCTAAATTTTCCATCACTATTTGACCATTTTTCCCCATTAGACATGTGGCAAAACCCCATTGGGTATGGGCTTTACCCTTCAAATTTTCCTTGCGAGGCTTTGTTGTATATATCTTCCCCGGGTAGATATAGACAAACAAGAGTATGGAAATCAAAGAAACTCAGAACCTAACATTTATTGAATCGACACGGAGTTAAGGGTGCAAGAAAAAGGATTTCGACATGTAAAAAGTCACGACCATGGCACGGAGTTAAGGGCACAGGTAAAAGGATGTCAACATGAAAATGGATGCACCCATGGCGTAGGTAAAAGGATGTCGACATGCAAAAAGTCACGCCCATGGCGCAGGTTGGAGGTGCAAAGCACAAAGTGTCGACATGGAATTTTCAACGCCTATGGTGCATGTAAGAGTATTTCGACATAAGGATGGACACATCGAGGCACATCTTCAGGAGGTGTAACATTTTGAACATTGACACCTCGACAGGAAGAAAACCCAGCACGAGATATTCAAATGGCCATAAATTTTCTGGGATCTCAGATTCATACAAGTTCTTAAAAATGCAAAATACAGTTTGCCACTTTTTGGGTTTGCTAGGGTTCTCACCTACCACCATAATGAGATGAATTAAATGCAACCTAGAGGTGGTTGGGGTAGATTTGGAATCTCTCTCTCTTTTCTCTCTCATTCTTCCTATAAATTATAAGGAGGGGCTTCTTTCTAAAGGTTGGACATTCTTGTTTTGCCCCTCCCTTCTTCTCTTTGGCAGGTGAGTTTGTGGAGTTCAAACCTCCCATTTAAAACTGTAATGCAACTTTTCCTCTTGGCATTTTGTAGTGTATTGTATCAATCTTTGGAGCAGATAATGCATGTCTGTGGATGATTCTCAACCCTCTCTATGTTTATTTGCATCCTCTTGATCTTTCACTGCAAATTTTGTTATCTGTGCATGATCTTGCATTGCATTTTAATGGTTTGTGTTTATTGGCAAGACAGGTGTTCTTCATTCCTCGGTGCATCACCTTTGTTAGTTTAGGTTTTATTTTATGCATCTTCTTACCCTGCCTCCTTGGAAAGTTAGTTTAGGTTTTTTAGTAAACCCTCTGCATTTCTACATGTGCATCTGAACAGAGGAATAGGAACCAACCTTCATCCAGAGAGATTTTTGATTTCACAAGGTCCCACACTTGGGAAAAGCTCCATGTTATGTAATCACACTAAGATTCTCAACCCATCGAGTTGCAGAAATTCAGGGGTGTTGTGATTCACCATCAACGAGGCTTGTTTTGAGTTTTTTGCCACCACTGGACATGTGGCGAGATTCCATTGGTTCGCTACTGGGGGTGATTTTTCCCTTTGAAATTTCCTTCTTTTTCCTTTGGGAAAATTTCCCAAATTCTCCCCGCCTTCCGCCGGTCTAGGACACGTGGCCTATTCTGAATGGTTTGCGAGCCTGTGGGCCAATAATTTTCCTTTTGAAAATTTCCCAACACTTTGCCAAAATTTTAAGTTTTCCCCTACTGTCCGCGGGTCTTGAGACATATGGCATGAGGCCATTGGATGCGGACCCCGTGGGAAAAATTTGACCTTGTGCCTTAGCAAAATATTTTGTAGAAATTTTAACTTGACCTCTGTGTTCCACCCTTAGGCCTCTGATGACATGTGGCAAAACGTGATTAGGTGCGGGCCCTTCCTCTGAATTTCTTCCACAGTGCCAAACCTTAGTAATTTTTTCAATTTTTTCCCTCTGGACACGTGGCGTAATCTAATTCATCGACGGGCCTTCAGGGAAAAATATTCCTTTTGAAATTTTTGCCAAACACTTGGTAAAAAAAAAGTTTTCCTCTGATCCCGCCACTTCCTTGGACATGTGGCACTATTTCATTGGCTGTGGGCCTTTCAGGGGAAAATTTCCCACAAAAACTCTACCGAGCCATAACTTCAAAAATACATGGAGTCAGGAGGAAAACTTTACCTTTCTAGAAAGCTAAGAAAGAGCTCTATCCAATGGTGCCATTTCTAGAAAGTTTTGAGTGCCTAAAAAGCAAAAAAATAGGACTAAGGCACAAGAGAGGAAGAATGAAGTGAGTTAGCCACAAAATGAGTAAGGGGAACATTTTGGATAACAGTTATGAAAAGGGAATGTGAAATTTCCATGCTTGGAGAATCATACTTCTTTTTAGGACTTCAATTCAATCACTCTGAGGGTATATTGATATCACAATAAAAATCCATAGAGGAATTGTTGAAAAAGTTTCAAATGGAATATTACAATCCTGTTGGGACCCCCATGGTCACATGATGTAAACTAAGCAAGGAAGATGTCTCACTCAAAGTAAATAAGACTAAGTACAAATCCATGATTTGAAGTCTATTGTATGCTACTACTTCTAGACCTAAAATTTTGTATTTTTAGGTCTTATTGGAAGGTTTTAGGAGGATCCAAAGGAGGTACAATTATAATATGTTAAGAGGATATTTAGATATCTCAAGGGGACTACATAATATGGCTTATGGTACCCAAAGAGTGAAAATTTTAAATCAAAGTTTTCTCGATGTTGAATGGACAAGAAGTATTGATGACAGAAGTACTACTAGTGGAGGATTTTTCTTTGTAGGAAAATGTCTTGTTTCTAAGATAAGAAAAAATAAGTCCTTAGTATCTATTTCAACATGTGAAACTAAGTACATTTCATCTGCACCATGTTGTGCAAAAGTTCTTTGGATTAGGCATACCTTATAAGACTATAAGGTGGAGTGTGATGGGCTTACTCTCATCTATTGTGATAGTAAAAGTGTCATTAGTGATTCAAAGAACCTTGTTTTGCATTTTAATACAAAGAACATTCCAATTGAATATAATTTCTTGAGAGATTAGATTAGTGAGCAAAGGATCAAGTTGGAACATGTGTTCACCAAGGAAGAAATTGTAGATATCTTGACCAAACCTATCCCAACAACATTATTTGAGTCTATTAGGGTAAAGTTGGGCGTGATTCCTACCCTTGATAGTCACTTAAAGGTCAATACATTTAACTTTAGAAATTTAAATGATCAATCTACTCCAAGGATCATTGAAAAGTGTCTAGTAGGGAATGTTGCTTAAAATTATGTTTATGAATTTGTTCTTGTAAAGGAAATTATGTGGTAAAGGAAAGTATACCTTATTTTACTGTGTGGAGATTCATAGTGTTTTGCACAAATACATGCGTTAAGAGGAATATTGAGTGATCATTATCTTTGGGAAGAAAATATAGGAAGGAATTAGGATATGTATGAGTGAATGTTGCATAATGAAAAGGTACTTATTAAGTACAATAATGGTGTGATACAGTAATTTAAGGATTCTTGAAGTAGGGGTGTTGTAAATGATCTTCAAACAAGTGTCTTAAGAGTAAAGGACAAGTATGGTAGAATGTTCATGATTGAAAGAATACTCGAAGGGGGAGAAATTTATGATTTCAATCAACTATGATAGTAAGGAAAGAAGACCAAAAACAACGAAGAGTTGCTTCGGGAATGTGGTGATAGTTCGATCCATCTCCATCGCTTGTATGCAAGGTATGTAAGCTTATTTTTTCATATAATGTTAGAAATAGATAGTATGACCTTAAGGGGAGAAATAAAGATTTTTTCATGTTATTTATGGGATTCTACAGCTAGTAAAAGTTGGAAAAATGGTATGAAAAGGTGATTGGGGTCTCTCTATCATAAAGTTTCTAAATAGTCGAGTATATAGAAGCTCAAGTCAAAAAATTTGTATCTTCATCTAAGATAAATATAAAAGGGGTTATGTATGATGTTTTTACTAGAAAATAAAGTTTTTGGAATGTATATGTGTGATATTTTTTCCCATGAGAGCTACAATGCTCAAATGATATCATGAAGCCAAAAATAGAGATTAGTGAAGTATAAACTAGAATAATCCAAATCAAAACAAAATATACATACATAACACAACATATACCATGGTATACCCAGTGTGGGCTATGTGCACCAAAGATAGGGATCTCATATATATAATACAACAAGAGTACAAACCAAATCTTCAATACAAGAGTATAACGTATCTCTCCAAGAGTATCTCCTCTCCTCCATATCTTTAAATGGATCTCCATGAGTGCACTAAAAGCTGTGCCTCCAAACACTGCCGGCCCAGATCTCACATAACCAGGGACTACTACATCTACGAACTGCTACCAAGTTCTCTATGGATCTGCAACAAGACCTCCTGCATGGGTCTACCATTGTGCAACTATTATTGTACACCAAGAATTAACTATGTCTCTCCATCACTTTGCATGCATAACTTGTGTAAACTTGAAGACAACCTCCTCTACAATATCTAGATCTCCATGGATCTATAATTCAAGATCTCAAACAACTTGTGGATCTAACAACATAAGACTAGATATACATTAATCAATAATACATCATGATCTCATGTATCTACAATACAAGAATAGATCTATAATACAAGATCTCACCAACATGTGGATCTACAAGAAGAAACTCTATGTTCTTTGCATACTATGCAAGCCATTACAATGAGACAATAACTATACAAAGAAAATACAGTAGAAGATGTTACTCTCTTCTCACCATTCAAATGTACTTGATATTTTCTTCTGTCTAGCTCCTTTCCATGGAAACTTTGTCTTCATGTAACCTATTCTTTCTTTTTCTTCTTCTTCTTTATCATCATCCTCTCAATCTAGAAGAATAAGGATATAAGTCAATCCTTCTCTTAATTCACCTTCTAAACCCTAGCTTTTATGCTTATATAGTCGTATATAAACTTAGGGCACTTAGCCATGCAATTACAAACAATAAATCTACTTTATGTGAAAAATATATCTAATTCCCGAGAGTTAATTAAAACATCATCGCACAGGTAATCGATGATGGTTACTCTAAGCGATGGTGGTTCATTTGCTAACCAATGGTGGTTCGTATGCTAACCGACCTTTGGTTAATATGTTGACCGACACTAGTTCTTTGTGTAAACCACCACATGTAATGCATGCTATCTATGAAGCAATTCAACTCCATAACCTAACAATCTCCCACTTGGAGATAAATTGCTGAACCTATGTACCTGTACCTGTACATCACTGTCCTCTACACACCGTGAAGACCATCTATTCTTTCCTTCAACAATTCTCTCAAAAATAAAACCAGGAAGATCAAACTATCTTCTAAAAACAAGAAGATAAAACCATGACTCACCAAACCTACACAAAGCTACAACTGATTCATGAAACCGAGCCACAAGCTCCCACTGAATCGTAACACCATACCAATTGTTGGTATTAGGAAATAAATCCAATCAAGCTCCTCATGCAACCAAGCCATCATGACTAACACACCTGCAAGAGCTCCCACTCAAACCTGAAAGTACTGAGCTTCAACTGTAACCATAGCCATACCTGTAAAACCAACCATGTTCTCCATCCATCTATCCATGTCTCCATGCAACCACCAATGCAATTGTCCAAAGACAAGTCAAACTGGAATATGCAAAATCAAAACAATATCCGGGTAAAAACAACCCCAAATGAGTTCTACATGCAACAATGGGTGATCAATCCACAAACACCTGCATAACTCAAAGAAATCCAAACACTACAATATATAAATCCAACCCTGCATTAACAACTAGCATGTCCAAGAAATTTAATTATAGATTACATACCTATAAAGGAGTAACACAAGTAATCATGAGGAAATAAAAACATCCCTAATCGTGCTCAAGGCATCTAAAATGTGCTCATAGGAATCCATGTGCAAATCAAACATCTACATCATCATAGACTCACGAAAATCAATCTATCCACATGTAGAAACTCACCTATACATCCATCCATATCATCAGGCTCTCCAGAAGTGCCAAGTCTCTCACCAACTAACTCTAAAGCCATATATGAATCCTATGCTCATCAATGTTAATAAAAAAACCATGTTAATCCATGCAACTAATACCAAGTGCAAATACCAGCAAACATGTCATCAACATATTGCACAAACCAAACCAAACCAAGATGAAAGAAAAACAAGGGCACCATCTAAAAATGGTAAATAAACATTGTTGTCAAACATGTGACCAAACCAACCATGGTTTCCCCTAACCGAACCGGTCACTATATGACCGACCACGGTTACTAGATGACCGACCACGGTTAACACTAACCGACACCGGTCTCTATAATAGTCATATTTTCTCCTTTTCACCCTTCAAACTATACAAATCCATGATTACCCTCCAAAACAAACTAGTCCCTCTGCCACTCTGAATAGTAGCATTCTCCTCTCACTCTGCATGTGCATCATGTATCCAATCCTACAATGCCAACAACCATGACTTGCTCCCAGTGAGCACGAAATTCCCTGCACTGCCTCTAACACCATGCTCAAAAGCTAATATGTAAGTGAGAAATAAAACTAGATGAAAGAAAATATAAAGCTGATTCCTTTCTTATTAAAGAATAATTCTACATCACGAAGTTTGGAATTCTTGTGAAGTAGGTGAATCAACTTCATTTCATTCTATGTACTCAACATCTTACTGTTACTCTGCAACTGTCTCTAACCATGACTTTTCATTGAGGATCTCATCCTTAGACTAGATATCCTTGTCTTCAAGATTCCACACAAGCTTGAAATAAAAGTCAAAAAAACACCAAAAATGATGTAAATTTGTGCACACTATCCAAACATAATATCAGCTACTCCAAAAGAAAGAAATAAAACATGAACCATATAGAGATATCTAACGTAAAGTCTCACTGGACTAACCAAGCCAACTCCGTCCTCTTTCTGATCCAAACATTGAAGTGATCTACACCATCTCTACCATATACACTATGTGCAAGAAACTTGATCCTCCAAAATAGGACACTGAACCATCCATGCCCTCTTCTATTGTAAGAAACCATGTGCAAACTCGTTGTCACAAATATCGACCATGGTTATTTGACGTGATACCGAATACCCTTTGTGACCGATGTTGGTTCCCTAATCAACATCAATGTTGCTAGAACTAACACAACACCCAAAATTGGCATAGGTCACCAAACTAGGTTCCTACTCCAACCAAATCCAATAGTTGTGTTAAGCCAGTCATTTCAAGAAGCACCCAACCTTGCACAAAAACTTAACAGTAATAATACAGGTAATAAAATTGCACCAAGATGAAATACATCACCTTACCAGCACCAAGATACTCAACCACATCTTCAACTGAAGAACATGTTTCTATGATGGAAACCTCGTCTTCATTCTGTGCTACTATATTCATCTTCTCTAATGAAGCCCATGCATCTAACTACACCAAAGGATGCATAACTACCCTTTTCTCTCATTCTTAGATCTAGATCTGCAATCCCAAACATGCATGTGCAACCAAAATTATATAAGCATTGTAATACAAAGATAAAACCATACCTCAATAACCGGATCTACAATCTGACCAACATTCTTGTGCCTCCAAGAACTAGGGACAACTCAACAAACAAGATACATTTTATGCATCTTCTCAATTCTCTAGATCTGTGATCTTATGTTTATAACTAGGTTGCCCAGTAACCAACCATGGTCACCATGTAACCAACCACAGTTACCCTATAACCAACCACGGTCACCTTGCCAATGCCGGTTGCCACTTAACCGATGCCGGTCACTGTAATTTATAGAAACCTTACTCTTCCAGATCCCACTTGAGATTAAATCTCTTCCTGTGATCTTCACATCAAGAAAAACAAACCCTGCTCTCATACACCTGTCAGTAAAACACTAACAATATACTAAAGCAAAACCTTTCTCTAAAATAACCAAGCTAACCAAGATAACAGAACTATGATACTAGTTTTTGGGAATACGGGACTGCAGAATAGTGCTATGATTTAATAATAAACAAAATCATGCACACAAGATCTAAACAATTCCCCAAAATCTACAGTAGTGGAAGTATAAACTAGAATAATCCAAATCAAAACAAAGTATACATACATAACACAACATGTATCGTGGTTCACCCAATGTGGGCTACATCCACCAAAGATAGAGATATCATATATATAATACAACAAGAGTACAAACCAACTCTTCAATACAAGAGTATAATGCATCTCTCCAAGAGTATCTCCTCTCCTTTGAGATCTTTAAACAGATCTCCATGAGTGCGATAACCTGTGCCTCTAAACACCACCAGCATATCTCACATAACCAGGAACTACTACATCTTTGAACTGTTACCAAGTTCTCTGTGGATCTACAACAAGACCTCTTGCATGGGTCTACCAATGTGCAACTATGATTGTGCACCAAGAAGTAAGTATGTCTCTCCATCATTGCATGCATAACATGTGCAAACATGAAGATAACCTCCTCTACAATATCTAGATCTCCATGGATCTATAATTCAAGATCTCACAACAACTTGTGGATCTAACAACATAAGACTAGATCTACATGAATCAATAATACATCATGATTTCATGTATCTACAATACAAGACTAGATCTACATAGATCTATAGTACAATATCTCACCAATGTGTGGATCTACAATAATAAACTCTATGTGCTTTGCATACTATGCAAGCCATTACAATGAGACAATAACTATACAAAGAAATATAGTAGAAGATGTTACCCTCTTCTCACCATTTAGATGTACCTGCTATTTCCTTTTGTCAGCTCCTTTCCATGGAGACTTTGTCTTCATGTAACCTGTTCTTTCTTTTTCTTCTTCTTCTTTATCATCATCCTCTCAATCTAGGAGAATCAAGGATCTAAGTCAATCCTTCTCTTAATTCACCTTCTAAACCCTAGCTTTTATGCTTATATAGTCGTATATAAACTTAGGGCACTTAGCCATGCAATTACAAACAATAAATCTACTTTAATGCTAAAAATAGATCTAATTCCCGAGAGTTAATTAAAACATCATTGCACACAGTAACCGATGTGATACCCTGACTAATGGCGGTTCATCTGTTGACCAATGGTAGTTATTATGCTGACCGACTACTGTTCTTATGCTGACCGACGCCGGTAATATGCTGACTAACACTAGTTACTGTGCAAACCAGCCACATGTAATGTATGCTCTCTATGAAGCAATTCAACTCCATAACCTAACAAGGAGACCTAGTTAGCCTAGGTGATGGTTCATGGAGAACAGAGATATATGATGGCTAAAGAAGCTTGGTAGAAGCATGTATAGCATGAGGAGAGTGTGTTAAGACACTTGTGTGAGTCTCTCCACTCAAATTTTATCCTTCTTAACAAATGAAAAGGTAGTTATGGTTAACTCATGGTCATCAATTCGTAGTTTAGGATAAGTAAGGGCCTTGACAACAAAATATAGAGGTTAACACATTTTATATGGTACCCATGAGGTATAAGTTTACCTTTAAGTTATTTTCAAACCTTACACTTTACATAAATCCTCTTCTCATACACTTAAGATTTCAAATTTTTAAAAATCCCATTTTGGAGGAATTTACACAAGGGACCAAATCACCCATGACAGACTCAAGGAATATATAGATTATCTAGAAATACCTAAGATATCTACTAAGAATCCTCACAATCCAAAATATAGATGAAAACCATAATGTGACTATAAACAAGATGATGTTCTCACATCTTAACCCGAAGAGGAGAGAATTGAGCCCAAATTGTGTGTTTCTTTATTCCTCTTTTCCAATTCTTCTTATTTTTGAATTTCTTCCTCTTTTTCTACATTTGAGCTCATTTCCATATTATTTAACTTATTTTGTCTTCTCCTTAATTGTTTGTCTCCTAGTTTTATTCTCTTGTCATCCTCTTGCTTCATTTTCCCTCTTTCTTCATCTTTGGCTTCTTCTTCTAGTTTTATATGTGTTTTCTCTTCAATTTCTTTTTTCTCTTCCTATTTCTTATTCATTTATTGATCTACACTTGCACATTCATAGCCAAAATCCACCTTAGATTGTAAATAGAGAAATAATAGTCTCCTTCTTGTCTTCTATTTTCACTAACTTCATTTCTTTATCCATTTTCTCCTCAACCCATGTTAAGAGCATTATATCTTGTTGTAGATTATCAAGTTCTTTCCTAATTTTTTCTTCTTCGATGTTATTTTCAATTTCCTCTTCATTATATGATTCACTTACCACGGTTTCTCTAGGATTTTCCTTAACTTTGACCTCATCTTCTCCACTCAACCAATTCCACATGCTTGTAATATATTTCCATGATCCCTCTCATCACACAACCAACTATACTTCCACCCTTGAATGATCCAATATGAGCTTAAAATTGTTCAAAAAAATATTCCTCTTTATTTTCTTCATTTTTGTTCTCTAGCTCTTTATTCCTCTTCATTTTATTCTTCACCTTATGCACCATTGAAAATTTTGATTCCATTTGGCCTCTTAAGAATATTTTTCAAGAGCTATTTTCCATCTTCTTAAAACTACTTTTCTTCCCCACTACTTTATTCTTTATCTTCACTAAGCACCTCTCCCACTTCGAATGACATAGGTTGACTTACATGCATCCTTTCTTCCTTATTTCATCTCTTTTCCATGCCTTCATTTTCCTCCTTCATTGTAGTAATTTTTACCCTCAATATTTTTTTCTAACCCCAAACACACCAAATTATCATCTAGCATACGTTAGGTGCTCACTTAAGGCCGTGCATGTGGCGAGCCCCTCCTTTATGTGAGCTTGGCAAGAGAGTTCTGCCATTAATGGGGGATTATTTGTAGAAACAAAAGTACATTCATCTACTTTAAAAGGTATAAGATATAAATAATAGATCTATACATTAATGCATCACAAAATTTAATAAATAGTGTAAGAAGTACAAGAAACTAGAACTAAGTCATGATAATCCAAATACCATGAGGGTTTACACCCATAAGTAAGTTGTATAGAATAGATCCATGTATATTGATTTAACAGATTTATGACAGCCATATTACATTGAAAAGGGTCATCTCGAGACCATATTAATCAAATGACAGAGACTCAGTTATTACAAACCTATCGATTAGAGACCGTAAGTATGCTTTTCCTCATTATATAACTTGTTACAAATCGCAGTACCTATACATATGCTTAATGGTATCCCTTACAACCCTCTAGCACTAAGTACTCTAAACCTTAGCACAATGAAATCCAAACCCCTATCATTCCCAAAAATTTATGCAAAACCTTGTTACCCTCCTTATCTCAACACTTTCATACCTCCTAGTGACTTCTTGTCTCTCTCTATATCTGTTCTTGTCCCAAACACCTCTTTAAATAGGATCCACATCCACCGCCATGCCTTCTCTCCTAAGTACATCATGTGAAAAGTGTTGATGTGGTCCTCCATTAGTGAATTCTATCCTCTGTAAAAACCTTTCACTAACTCTAATGATTCCTCTAGGAATATCCTTTTCTTGACCACCAAGGTTCCAGGCTAGCACCTTATCCACTTATCACACCTAGTTGGGTTATCACATTTTTCCTCAAGTGTCTCCATGATGCCAAATATGGATAAGTCCTTTAAACCCTTATTTTTCTCCCATGCACACCCTAGTTCCACCTAAACCCTTTTTATGTGCTTTTCCCTAAGCGCCTTTCTATTTCTTGATCTTGCACACGCCCACCTCTTAATACCTAGAAAATATTTTAGGGTCCAACATCACCCCACACTATGCATGTTCTCCATCGTTAGAAAAATTATTCTTCCTCAAAGAATAAAGAATAGAGGTATTCAAGCAATTAAGGAATGGAAGAATCAAAGAATAGAATAAAATTTTACTTCTACATGAGGAGTGGGAACTCCTTCTTTATAGATGCCTCAATCTTCTCCCTAGCGTCTACTTATCTCTGCACCTGCTGAAGTAGGTCACCTACTAATGCACTTACTTCATCAAAAATAAGTTCCTCACTCATAGATTTTAGTATATCTATAATTCTTTCTAGTTGATTTCTAAGATCGCCTAGTGTGTCCATCCTGTGAGTGAATTGGAAGTACAGTTCCTTTAGCTTATTCTTAATCAAATCCTACAAGGTTTTGATTTCTTCCAAATAATTCTCAACTTTGGCTAGAATATTTTAATGATTTATCCTATTGCTTTTGTGCTTTTCCTAAACTTATTTCAGATCCAACTCATGTGTAGCAACCAATATGTTTGCTACCCTATCTATATTGGAACAATTCCCATTATGGCTTCAGCCATATGTGTGGTGGTATTTACTATAGAAAGGATCTCGAGTACCGATTCTTTGTCTCCCCAATCTTCAACTTTTCCTTCTCCTTGTGGCATGCCATAACCTCCTTTGGTGACTCTGATGAGAGTGGTTTCCTTCAATAGTGAGGATGCAGATTAAGTCTTCCAAGTAGTGCATGGATGACTTGTATTTCTACTCAAGCGGGTCGAGGTCTAGGTGCTTCAATATTATGATGTTGAAATGGCCTCTATCTTCTTATGGAATTCGTGCACCTTTTCCTTTTCATCCCTTAGCACACACCTTAAGCTGTACATAGATCAATTCCTTCTATTTTATTTCTTTGTCCCACTCAATGATCTCCTTATTATTTTTCTCAAGCTCTTCCTTCAAGACCCTTATTTTGTTGTTTTTGCCGAAGAGTCTTGCCTCCACCTCCACCGATGCTTTGTTGAGAGAGTTACAAACATGCTAATCGAACAGTTGTTGGGCATTTACAGAGGTCTTACGCCCTTAGAATTTTGTATCTTCATCAATACATCTCGATTTACCTCAAACTTGGGACTCAAAAGACCAAGATATAATTTTCCTTATGCGCAGGTAATTACCTTCTTCATTAATAGAATACCAAGTGAGGAGTTGGTTTGCGGGCATGGTACTTTGGAACCATGTGTGTAGTACCTTGTTTAAATCATTAATGTAATTTATCTCTTGTTCCTACGTCATTATTATGCCCTTTCCACCTATGTGCACTACCTTTGGGAAGCTTAATACTAAGTTGGGGTCTCCACCCATGCTCCCATACTCCTTTCCTATACTTACGCTCTCCTCAGTTTCCTTCAACACTTCTTCGGTGTTTTACTCGACTTCATGCTCCACTAACTATTGGATAATTCCTGCCACTTCCCTCTCTATAGTATTATCCATCTGCTCCTTGGTTGGGGTCAAGGTCTCCTAATCCTTCATGCTTACTTCCTTTTTCCCTCCCTTGTCATGAGTGCCTTCCTCATTATCATCCTTCTCTTCATTTCCTTCTTCATCTAAATCATGTACATCATACACAGGATGATTCTAAGCCTCATCATGCTCTTCATCATCTTCATCACCCTTTTTAGCCTCCATGATTTTTGTTTCACCTGATTCTGACCCTTTTATCACCCTCTACTTCTTCCTTACTAGTGACTCCAATTCAAGGGACTTATCTTTTCTTCTTTCTCAAGCAACTCTCCCCTTACCGATGACTTTTCCTTTTGTGGTGACTCTTTCTTATGTGGTGAATCTTCCTTCTATGACTAATATTTTCTCACGAGAGACCTCTTTTGCTAGACATAAGTACTTGCTCCCACACACGACTCCTATTCCCCTATATGTCCGTATTTTCTACACGCTCCACACCTTTTTCTCAGTTGCCTCTCCTTTGTCTCTTTTCCTTTGCACATTCTTTTTTGTGTGGTGGGGTCCTAAGGAATGAATACATCATCTTCAACATAAGTTCCATTTTCATACTTATGCCTTATGCATAAATAAACCCTTGTTGTTTTCCACCCTGCAACAGGTAATGTTACCGGTTTTAACATGTGAATGTCATGGGAGACATACTTCACCACATAGGCATGCTTCTTGGGGTATGTTGATTTCCTACATAGCTCATGGTAGTCCGATCTACTACACTTAGATCAAACTTGAGTTTCTTCACCTCTTTAAAATGATTAACCCCAACTTGCAAGTACTATGTTGTGAAGGAGAAAGGAAATTTACACTAATGACTCTTGGTGCCATCTATTAAAGTAAATATGCTGATGTAAAAATGTTGGTATACAAAGAACTTAGCATGTCCTTGTACTAATCAATGTATCTTCTCGGGTATTTTCCATTCTTCCTTAAATGCATTGCGCATCCACATATACCATTTTTATAGGTGTGTCTTATGAGCATACGTTATCGTGTCACAAGTATACTATTTAAAACTCTTGCCCAAAGAGGGGTTCTCATCTAGATACTCCCAAAAAAATTTATCGGCCCATCAGGCACTCAAATATCGAAAAGAAAATGGTGAGGAAAACATTACCAAACATGATCTTCTCTCCATCACGTGTATCGTTTATGATCTCCTCTGTAATAAAATTTGAGAGGTTATAAATGGTCCCCTCCGAGATCTTGCAGCATAAATTCAACTAGGCCTTGTTGATCTATCTCCATCTCTCTTACCCATTAAACTTTATGACCAATTGTGTGACCATCCTCATCACTAGGTCAGTAATTACAAAAATGTGGAAGTAGTGTGAACCATTCTTGTATTTATAAGCCTCAACGGTCTTCTTAATGGCTTCCTTGTCTTTAAAATTATCATCCAATGAATATCCTTCATAGATAAGGCTGGTGAACTTAGAAATTAGCTAGGGGGTTATGCACATCCTCTGACCTATGAAATAGAAGTGGTCTTCATGTACACATGACATTAACCATTGGTATAGTCACCCAGGCTTGCCAAAATAGGGAAAATCATAGAGTTGCAACAACCCAACCTTCTCCATCTTCACCTTTACTTCATCGTCATAGATGGGCATTCCATCTAGTGTCCTCTTCTCTATAGGGAAAACCAATTCAAGTGTTAGTTAATTTTTTGAGGTTCTCGTTTGTTGGTTGTAATCACTAACACCATCTTCTTCATGTGAGACACCAATTCTTTACCAAGTAATATGTCATCTGGCACTGTTTGTATTTATGCGTACCATTCTTCATTCAAAGCTGGTAGAAATGGCTTAGTTTCCCTTTCCTTTCTCTTCTTTGGTGAAACAATTTCTACTTTCTTTGGTTTCATTCCTTCGTTAGGTCCTTAAAAATTCTTCCTATTTCCTTTTCCTAGCTCTACCCAACTTCGTGGCTCCACTCCTTTGAAAAATTCCTTCAAACCTCATGCCCTAGCTATGCAACCATAACCTAGAAAACACTTTTTCCATAAGACAATGTAACACGTGTGGGAATTTTCCACACAAAATTTTCCCTTTATGCCTGTGCACTCCTTTTCACTATGGTTCACTCATCAAACTATATATGCATGCAAATATTCAAAACTCTTCTCAAACATTCTTTGCAAGGATGCCATAGTTTGAGAGAGATCTTTGATAACTTAAAATGTAAGGTAGAAAATAATTCACCCCTAATATCCTATTTATAAATTTATTTTTTTCCACAATAAATGCCATGCCACCTACCAATGTAATTTTGCAATAAAGGTGGATTTTTTCTAATGCAATCCTTCGGTGTTTTCCTCCACGCTCCATCATATGTGAAAAAACTCGCAACCTTCAGTGCACAAAAACCCCTTACTAACCACATATCCTTACATGCACGTGTACAATGCTTTGAATGAATTCTTCCTCTTTGTCCTAACCCTAGTTCTTGAAATTTCTTAGCTCATGTTATTCCTATACTTTTCATTCTTATAGGTGGTTTCTATACAACCTTTTGACACCATCCTTACCTTATTTTCACCTCTTCTACACGTGATATTTCAATCCACACAATTTTTCAACCGGGGCCGTCAACAACCATAACATCCAACACTTGTCATATCACTCCACCTCACACAAAAATAGATGCACGGTCCTCTACACATAGAATTTAAAAAATAATAATAAGTGGTTACCTACATGAAAACATGCACAAAACAAAGCAACAAGAAGGGAAACACAAAGAAAGAAAAGCTGCACCAAAGAAAATCATAGGCTAACTTGAAATATTATGTTATTTACAAACATAAAGAAGACTTATTTACAATAGGGATTTAGCATACTACCATTAAAATGTCCTAGAAATTGTGTTCCATGCAACAATTGTAACTGGAAATCACCTAAATAAATTATATAAGATATAATGTACGTGCCCAACGAATGGACTTTTAATTTCCCATGATGGCGCAGAAACTTGGAATCATATAAGAGAACCATCGCCCAACCTTAAACTACTCGTTCTGATGTGTCTATCATGTAATTCCTTTTACATGGTTTTTTTTTTTTTGTAGGGAGAAATAACTTGCCTCTAATCCAACCTGTATCAACTTATCAATCCTTTCTTCAAGTGTTTGTTTAAGATATATCCCTTCGCATGTGCTATACGTAGTGATGGTAACATGAACTTAACAAGTAACAAAACTTCCACGAAAACCACCAATTGAAAAGATGTGGCCTTGTTCAGTCTCTTACAAGTAGTCCAATATGACCATAACACAACAAAAACTTTGTGATCCCTATCCTTTCTTCCCACATCACAAATATTGGTTAACATGTGATTAATTTTTTTAAACACCTCAATAGTCCCATTAACTTGTGGGTGATAAGGTGTAGTCTTGTGATGGGCTTCCATGAATTCTAGCAATAATATTCTAACTATCTCATTTAAGAAATAGGTGCCCCTATCACTTTTTAAGCTCGGAGGAATCCATATCTAATGATTATATTTTCCCACAAGAACCTAGTTGTTGTTTCGCTATGCAATCCATTTTAGGTGTTGTTGTTTCCCACCTTGTAAGGTAACATATACATGTAATGATATAGCACGAACATGTCCTTGGCGTGGTTGGAAAAATATGGCATATAAATATAATTTCCCACTTCTCGAACGGTTCTGCACTAGCAATTGATCTTAATGGAATTACATCTCTTTTCCCTAGTTTACCAAGGTACTATTAGTGGTCACATGCCTTATAATACTTAATACAATCTTTGTAAATTTTTTCCGACCAAAATCTCTGCTAGAAGGATCTTGTGCGTAGTTGCATTACTTGGATAGTGTCCTCCTATAATTACACCATGTGCTTCCTCCATGATTACAAAGCACGTTCATGCTCTAATATGTACTTGGTGTAAAACCTCATCAAAGCCTAAATTGTATAAGTCTCCATTATTCATCCCCTCTAGTACCACACCCATTTTGATAAACACTAAAATATCTTCCAAGTCGGAGGGTGCACAGTGTAATCTAAAAATTTGTGCATTTGGTATTGTATCCTTAATGCTCTGCATGTCCTCTCCTAATTCTATCCTTGATAAATAGTCGGGCTCCAAATTAATCTTACGGTTTTACAAAAGCGTAAACTCAAACTCTTGAAATAGTACGACCCACCCGCATATGCACCCTTGTAGAATAAGATTGTTTACCAAGTAATTCAATGCCATGTGGTCCATGTATAATATAAAGGGTGTTTCAAACAGATACTTCATGAATTTATGCAATGCATAGATCATCGACAATGCCTCATGCTTAGTATTAGTATAGTTATGTTCTGTAGGGGTTAGCTTCCTACTAGCAAAACCTAAGAGATGGTCAACAATTCCATCTCTAGGTTTTTCTAAGATTACTCCAATTTTCATCCCTGAAATATAAAAATAGACATGGAATAGCTTATACCGGGAGGGAAAGTGCAATATGGTCAAAGTGATAAGCCTTTTCTTTAATGTGTCAAATTCCATCTGTTGTGCCTCTCCCCAATGAAGTGTACTATTGTGCTTCATTAAATTTTTGAATGGCACAATGATATTAGCATACCCCATGATAAATTTATAGTAATACCCCATATGTCAAAGGAATCCACACACCACACTCTAAATGACATGTTACCCCAATCCCACAATAATGAAAAATTTGGAAAGATCCACCAGAAACCTTCCTTACGTATGATATGTCGAATAGAGTGCCAAATGGAGTAGGAAAAACACATTTCTCAATGTAAAGGGATATAATCAACTACCAAAACCTCACAAACATTAGCCTTAGATTATCATAGTGTTCCCTTAATAATCCATATATTATTCAGTCATCTAGGTAGAATTGTAGAAACTTATGGATGAAGTCTGGAATGCCCGAACCACAATGCATGAAAAACACAACGGGAGGTTTCTTCAGCCCAAAAGGCATGACCATATAGGAAAAAATTCCCCATTTGGTGGAAAAAGTTGTCTTTTCTTGGTCCTCTTTAACAATTCTAACTAGATGATATCATGAGAATCCATTTGTGAAAGAATAGATATCACACCTAGCTACTCCTTCTAGGATCTCCTTAGTGAAGGGGGTTAGAAAAGGGTCAATGAAACATACCAAATTTGAATCTATATAATCAATGAAAATCCTTATCCTTCCATCCTTATTAATGTTGATGACCTTTCTACTTATCCATTACGATTCTTCAATGACCTCAATGATGCTTGATGCAATCATCTTGTGAATCTGCTCCTTGACTTTGATGCATAGATTGATTCATTTGATAAGGTCTCTTCCGAATTTGGAATGCACCTTCCTTTAACTTGATCTTCATTTATCGCAAGTAGTGTTTAATTCCTTTAAGCTCATGGTACCAAAGTGTCGAAAAAAATCTTGAAATTCATGCAATGAGACCGATGATCTTGAAACCTCCTTTTTTTCTAGTAGTCTCTAATAGTAGCATCCTTAGGTTCGCCTCAAAACAAACATTAACCTTATTTCTTTTAAAGGGTTCATGGTAGGTGTGTGCTTTCTCATTAGCACTATCCATAACCTTGTGCATGCCCATGGTATCACCGATATCCAAGTATTACACCTCTTCACCATCTATTACATAGACCAATTTTCATTTCTCTTTTTCCTTGCATACGTGCTCAAGTTGTACCTCCCCGATTCTTTCTCATCAAAGTGTGCTTTGAAGATAGGTTCACCTAACAATTCCAGTATTCTATCCTCTACCATGGCACTATCTCCCATGGTTAAAGGCTTAACAACATAAAATTCCTCATACACCAATGGCTTTGTAATCCAATATTCAAAATCTTGAAGGAGATAAATCGTCAACTCCTACCGGTTTGTTTTCTAACAATGCAACTCTGAGTGAATGTACCATGCATGCACATAGTCTTATAAGGTGAAGTAAATCTTATGCACCCATAAAGAAGGTGAAAATGCTTCCGCACCTTCCATCCAATCCTTCTCACATGCCTAGATGTGAAATGAGGTAGGTTCCATCCCATGATAATCTTGTATAGTAGTAGATGCATTGCTTTGGAAAAAACTAATAGAGAATGAAATTCTTTCCTCATGAAACTCTAGAAGGTTATCGTGATGGGTCACCCACCAACATGTTGTGGTCTGAGAAAATTATAGCTAAGCATCCTTCTTTGTTTGATCTCACATCTTCATTGGGTCTCCATTGTTTGTTAGTTGTAATCACTAACGGCCATCTTTTGATGTGAGACACCCATTCTTTACCAAGTAATATGTCATCTAGGTACTACATTTCTGCATACCATTCTTCATTGAAACTGGTAGAAATGGCTTGTTTTCCCTTTCCCTTTCTCTTCTTTGGTGAAACAATTTCTACTTTCTTTGGTGTCATTCCTTCGTCGGGTCCTTAAAAATTCTTCCTATTTCCTTTTCCTAGCTCTACCCAACTTAGTGGCTCCACTCCTTTGCGAAAATTCCTTCAAACCTCATGCCCTAGCTATGCATCCATAACCTAGAGAACCTATTTTCCACAAGACAACGTAACACCCGTGGGAATTTTCCACACAAAATTTTCCCTTTATGCCCGTGTACTCCTTTCCACTATGGTTCACTGATCAAACTAGATATGCATGCAAATATTCACAACTCTTCTCAAACCTTCTTTAAAAGGATGCCCTAGTTTGTGAGAGATATTTGATAACTTAAAATGCAAGGTAGAAAATAATTCACCCCCGATATCCTATTTATAAATTTTGTTCTTTTCCGTAATAAATGCCATGCCACCTACCAATGTACTTTTGTAATAAAGGTAGATTTTTTCTAATGCCAACCTTGGTGTTTTTTCTCCGCACTCCATCATATGTGAAAAAGTCAGCAACCTTCAAGTGCACAAAAACCCCTTAATGACCACATATCCTTACACGCACGTGTACAATGCTAAATAAATTCTTCCTCTTTGTCCTAATCCTGGTTCTTGAAATTTCTTACCTCACGTTATTCCTATACTTTTCATTCTTATAGGTGGTTTCTATAAAACCTTTCGACACCATCCTTACCTTATGTTCACCTCTTCTACGTGTGATATTCCAATCCACATGAATTTTCAACCAGGGCCATCAACAACCATAGCATCCAACACTTGTCATATCACTCCACCTCACACAAAAATGGATGCGTGGTCCTCTACACATAGAATTTTAAAAAATAAAATAAGTGGCTACTGCATGAAAATTTGCACAAAACAAAGCAACAAGAAAGGGAAACACAAAGAAAGGAAGCGCATTAAAGAAAATCATAGGCTAATTTGAAATATTACGTTATTTACAAACATAAAGAAGACTTATTTACAATAGGGCTTTAGCTTACTCCCATTAAAATGTCCTGGAAATTGTGTTCCATCCAATGCTTGTAACTGTAAATCACCTAAATAAAGTATATAGGATACAATGTACGTGCCCAACGAATGGACTTTGAATTTCCCAGGATGGCACAGAGACTTGGAATCATACAAGAGAACCATCTACCCAACCTTAAACTACTTATTCCTGATGTGTCTATCATGTAATTCCTTCTGCATCATTTTATTTGTTTTCTAACTATAGTGAGAAATAACTTGCCTCTAATCCAACTGTATCAACTTATCAATCATCTCTTCAAGTGTTTGTTTAAGATATATCCCTTCTGCATGTGCTATACGCAGTGATGATGGTAACATGAATTTAACAAGTAACACAACTTCCGTGAAAACCAAAAATTGAAAATATGTGGCCTTGTTCGGTCTCTTACAACTAGTCCAATATGACCATAACACAATCGAAACTTTCTCATCCCCATCCTTTCTTCCCACATCACAAATCTTGGTTAACATGTGATTAAAATTTTTTTAAACACCTCAATAGTCCCATTAACTTGTGGGTGATAAGGGGTATTCTTGTGATGGGCTTCCATGAATTCTACCAATAATATTCTAACTGTCTCATTTAAAAAATAGGTGCCCCTATCACTTGTTAAGCTCAGAGGGCATCCATATCTAATGATTATATTTTCCCACAAGAACCTAGCTATTGTTTCCACTATGCAATCCATTTTAGGTGTTGTTGTTTCCCACCTTGTAAGGTAATATATAGATGTAATGATATAGCGTAAACATGTCCTTGGCATGGTTGGAGAAATATGGCCTATAAATATAATTTCCCACTTCTCAAACAGTTCTGCACTAGCAATTGATCTTAATGAAATTACATCTCTTTTCCCTAGTTTACCAAAGTACTATTAGTGGTCACATACTTTGCAATACTTGATACAATCTTTGTAAATTTTTCCCACCAAAATAATGCTAGAAGGATCTTGTGTGCAATTTCATTACTTAGATAGTGTCCTCCTATAATTACACCATGTGCTTCCTCCATGATTGCAGCACGTTCATGCTCTAATATGTACTTGGTGTAAAACCTCATCAAATCCTACATTGTATAAGTCTTCATTATTAATCCCCTTTGGTACCACACCCATTTTCATAAACACTACAATATCTTCCAAGTCGGAGGGTACAGTGCAATCTAAACGGTTGTGCATCCGGCATTGTATCCTTAATGCTCTGCATGTCCTCTACTAATTCTATCCTTGATAAATGGTCAGGCCCCAAATTAATCTTACCTAGTTTTACAAAAACTATAAACTCAAACTATTGAAATAGTATGACGCACCCGCATATGCACCCTTGTAGAACGAGATTGTTTACCAAGTAGTTCAATTCCATGTGGTCCATGTATACTATAAAGGGTGTTTCAAATAGATACTTCATGAATTTTATGCAATGCATAGATCATCGAAAATTCCTCACGCTTATTATTAGTATAGTTAGTTACTGCTACTGGGGTTAGCTTTCTACTATCAAAACATAAGAGATGGTCAACAATTCCCTCTCTATGTTTTCCTAAGATTACTCTAATTATCATCCTGAAACATCAAAATAGACATGGAATATCTTATACCAAGAGAGAAATTACAATATGGTCGAAGTGATAAGCCTTTTCTTTAATGTGTCAAATTCCATCTATTGTGCCTCTCCCCAATGAAATGTACTTTTAGGCTTCATTAAATTTTTTAATGGAACAATGATCTTAGCATACCACTGTAATAAATTTCTAGTAATACCCCATATGTCAAAGGAATCCACACACCACACTCTAAACGACATGTTACCCCAATCCCACAATAATGAAAACTTTGGAAAGATCCACGGGAAGCCTTCCTTACATATGATATGTCCGAATAGAGTGCCAAATGGAGTAGCAAAAACACATTTCTCAATGTAGAGGGATATACTCAAGCTGCAGAAACCTCTCAAAAATTATCCTTATATTATCATAGTGTTCCCTCAATAATCCATATATTATTTAGACATCTAGGTAGAATTGTAGAAACTTATGGATGAAGTCCTAAAATGCCTAAACCATAATGCGCGAAAAACACAGAGGTGCTTTCTTCAACCCAAAAGGCATGACCATGTAGGAAAAAATTCCCCATTCGATGGAAAAAATTGTATTTTCTTGGTCCTCTTTAACAATTCTAACCAGATGATATCATGAGAATCCATCTGTGAAAGAATAGATATCACGCCTAACTACTCCTTTTAGGATCTCCTTAGTGAAGGGGGTTGGAAAAGGGTCAATGACACATACCACACTGGAATCTATATAATCAATGCAAATCCTTATCCTTCCATCCTTCTTAATGTTGATGACATTTGTACTTATCCATTTTGATTCTTCAACAACCTCAATTATTCTTGAGTAATCATCTTGTCTATCTCCTCCTTGACTTTGATGCATAGATTCGATTCATTTGATAAGGTCTCTTCCGAATTTAGAACGCACCTTCCTTTAACTTGATCTTCATTTATCCCAAGGAGTGGTGAAATCCTTTAAGCTCATGGTACCCACATAGAAAAAAATCTTGAAATTAATGCAACAGATTGATGATCTTTGAAACCTCCTTTTTCTCCGGTAGTCTCTAATAGTAGCATCCTTCGGTTCCACCTCAAAACAAACATTAACCTTATTTCTTTTAAAGGGTTCATGGTAGGTGTGTGCTTTCTCATTAGCACTATCCATAACCTTGCGCATGCCCACGGTATCGCTGATATCCAAGTATTACACCTCTTCACCATCTATTACATAGACCAATTTTCATTTCTCTTTTTCCTTGCATATGTGCTCAAGTTGTACCTCCCGATTCTTTCTCATCAAAGTGTTCTTCCAAGACGAGTTCACCTAACAATTCCAGTATTCTATCCTCTACCATGGCACTATCTCCCATAGTTAAAGGCTTAACAACCTAAAATTCCTCATTCACCAATGGCTTTGTAATCCAATATTCAAAATCTTGAAGGAGATAAACCGTCAACTCCCACTAGTTTCCTTTCGACAATGCAACTGACTACGAGTGAATGTACCATCCATGCACGTAGTCTTGTAAGGTGAAGTAAAGCTTATGCACCCATAAATAAGGTGAAAATTCTTCCACACCTTCCATCTAGGAATTCTCACATGCCTAGATGTGAAACAAGGTGGGTTCCTTCCCATGATAATCTTGTATAGTAGTAGGTGCATTGCTTCGGAAAAAACTAATAGAGAACAAAATTATTTCCTCGTGCCACTCTAGAAGGTTATCGTGATGGGTCACCCACCAACATGTTGTGGTCCCGAGAAAATTATAGCTAAGCATCCTTCTTCGTTTGATCTCACATCTCCATTGGGTCTCCATTGTTTTTAGGAAAATTATTTTCGTCCCAAGCACCGACTAAGTGCTCCTTTATTACTCTTATCATAGAGACTCTTAACTACCTTTGAACATTTCATATGTCTCATGCACTCAATTTTCACATCCCACACTATTTGTATCACTTATAGATGTATTATCTTCCCACTTTGAATAACAACTTCTTTTATTACTTGCATAACCTTAGGGTCCCTTATAGTGTGCACATAAATTCTATCTAGGTATTCTTCTCCCAAGGGCTTGGTATATGGAGTTGAATTCCCATCCATCAAAGGAATCATAACATGATCCTCCTTGTTCTCAAATTTTATATACCCCTTATTGAAATGTAATTCAACATTGTTCTTATAGCACTAGGGACACCCATGTAATCTTTGGAAAGTTGTCTACCTCAACAAGCTCCAAGAATTCAAAGTATCTAGTGAATTTTCCCCCTTGGATAGTGATAGTAACATCCTTTAAAGCACCAATCATAATTTCCTTTGTTTTTTTAGCCATATACAACACATTTTAAGATGGTTGTAATTAAGGCCTTCCCATTTGATTCCGTGCATCCAAGGTGAGAACATTAACTTTTGGACCCATATCAATCGAATACTTGGATCCATCCATCAACAACCACATTCAAGGTAATATCATTATCATATTTAATTTATTTTTGGGCCTCAAAATATTAGCTAAGTACAAAAATGTGTGTGCACATGAAAAAAATATGAAGAAGGGTGCATGAGGTAAAGGCACACAAGAAAGAGGTTTTAGAAGGGTTTAGTAGAAACCACGGCATGTACTCAAGGAAAATAAAAGGGTTTTAGGACTTAGCCATATTCGGCATTCTAGGAAGCACATGAGAAAAGCGTGACCCGACTAAGCATGCAGAGTGGATAAGGTGTCATCCTTGCAACTTGGTGGTCAAGAAAGGAATATTCCATGTGATGGAAGGATCTAAAAAGACATCATTATAGAGAGTGGAGAGCTCGGATGGGAATAAGCATGCTCCATTAGAGGACCACCTTGACACTTGGTGACCGATCTGCTACTTCAAAAAGGCATGGCGGTGGGCAATACAACTATATATATATATATATATATATATATGCTCGAGTAAAGGAAAAAAAAAGGGATGCTATCAAGGAAGAGAGCATGACTAGAGAGAATGGAAGGGTGAAGCTCTGCGAAATAGTAGGAGGTTCCTAGAGAGTTGGGGTTCTCATTTAGAGGACTGTAGGAGTGATAGCTTGTCTAGAGGGATGGGGCTATGATAAATTCTTTGTAATATGGGAAGCATAGTTAGGACTTTTGATGCATGAATCTTATCTACATTGATATATTGGCTGTCATGGCCTTGGTGAATGTAATATGGTTGCTAAACTATGATCAATATGAAATATATGGTTATGTTCTAAATATGTATTATTCATGGGTGTAAAACCTAGTGCATTTCCTTTATGGTATGGATCAGATATGTTATTCGTATGATGTTTCTCCTATTATCAAGATAGGTATAATGATATAATAACTCATCTTAAGCTCTCAGAATGAATGCATGGTTATTTTACCCTTTGCATCTAAGTTTATGTCCATAGCAATGTATTCTCATAAGAATCACATAAAGGAGGGGCTTGACGTGCGCGAGTTCTTGGGGTGAGCCCCTAGATCCTACTAGGTGATAGGTCAACGCACATGGGATTATATTGTTTTTCTAAGGGCATAAAAATGACTACAATGTTATGAGGAGGAATGTTAATGCGCAAGACCTACCTCTCGCACTATCTTCCAAAGCCACTTGGTACTTTATCTCTTAACCATTCTCCTAACAGAGGAATGATATACTCTTGGCACAACATATTACACACCTCTCGACATCATTTATATATCTGAATGAGGGACCTCAATGATATTATTTTACTCCAACTTCTTATATTTCTATTTTAGACACTAAATTTCCACTTGAAGACTTCGACTACATCCATGATCTCTCCATAAACCGATGGGTACAGTCCAAATACTTCCCATATAACACCTCTTCTCTTTTAACCAGTAATCACTGCATAAAAATGACTACATCTATAACACCTCTATAATGATAGGTACCTAAGATGAAATCTACCTAGAAGATGCAAAAATTAACATGTGATTTGGTCTTAAGACAATGTAATCTTGTGACTATGGAAATCATTTTTGTAGGAGAAAATAATCCATCCTTTGTACATGTTCATGTTGTAATGTTTATGTATTAATAGGAATAACCCACCTCCTTAAATAAGCACTTATCTGGATTAATGCTTAAATAATTTTAATATAAAACAATAGTATAAAGTTGAATTTTTTACATCATGAGCTATTCTAAATTATGATATGGTTATCACCTTATATATATATATATATATATATATTTCTCATTATGACTATTATTTCCTTTTGGTATGTCTTTGAATGCTTAAACTATTTCATAAAAGTAGAGTTCTCTTTATGAAACAATTAGCTAAAAGCACATAATTTTAATGCTTAGTTCTTATCATGCTCAGTTTAATGAACTGACCCGTGCTAGCAATTTTGTAGATGGACTTCGTAAGTGATGAAAGGAGAAAATATCTTTTAAGATGTTACTTTTGTTTACCAAAGAGACTGGATCTTTTATGATGAAATATGAATCATTATTGAAATGTAATTATTGGAAAGGAAATTTGTATTTTTAATTGATCTTATTGATGTTGTTTGTGATAATAATTTCAAGTGTTTTGACTTATAATGTATGAATCCCACTTTGGATAATGAAAGAATTATGGGTTTATTTAAGATGAATTAGAGGTTAAGAGTGCTAGATAAACTACCCTCTTAATTAAATGCAACTTATTAAAGTTAGCACTCGTGATTGGACATTCAACTAAATCTATATGGATTTAATAAAACAATGTTTGTGGGTAAATTAAATTATGATGCTAACTTGTAAAATAATATGGAGCTATAAATGAACTTTTATTCTTAATAAGTAATAGGGAATGCAAATTTTCTGCAATGATAAATAGTTTATATTAAGACCTTATGGAATTAAATCCTATTGTTATCTTGGATAGATAAAGGTGTGATTCTTCTTGATTAATTCCTTAATCAAAATAAGAACAGTGGAAAGATAATATATAGGATTAGATTTAATCCCAATGAATTCTATTATAAAAATATCTTATTCAAAACTTAAGCAAGCTAAGACTTGGGTAAGTAAATTAAGTTAACATCATTGTTAGTATGGTGAATCAGTTTGTGAAACTAAAACATAAATTAGAATGTTAATGGATGAAAAACAAATCTTAAGAAAAGGTTTGGATACGAGATGTATGTGCATAGAAATTATGATACCATTTTTTTCTTATAATCCTAATGGATAATGAAAGTAGTTGTTCAGTAGGGCTACTATAATTAACCCTTAATAAGGAAAATTATTAAGTCATTAAATTTTTCTTGGGTATGTACATCTAGATGAGGAAAACTTAGTTGGATGTTGGCACACGCTAACTACATTACAATACCTTCATGAAGACTTAGGTCTTTATGAGGATACTATGTTGCAGTTGACATGTTGCAACACCCTTTAGAGTTTAATCATCTAGATCTACATAAACTTGGACTTGATCATAGTTATGCCCTAGGATAAGTTAGAAGCATGATCCTAGTGTTAGGGGAAACTCACGACGACTTAGGATAACTAGACACACGTAATCAACTTAGGTCGATTGAGTATGTCTATTTACCCTTAGTCACCATGAGTAGTCCTCTATACTAAACTATGTTTCTAATCTTGGTTAGGGTTAAACCTTGAAAAAGTAGACTAACATAAGTCGGTGAAGACCATTCTAGATAATAGATGAATTGTGGTGAAGGATGTATTTTGTTTGACAAGTATGTCATATAGGAATATAAACATGAACAGTATGTTGAAAATATTTGGCCAAAGTATCACAAGTTGTTGGTTGCATTGTCCTATGTCACCTAGTTTAAGAAGTGGGATTTCATATGAATATTGGTAATAGATATTCAGATAGGCCTCTTAAACAGAAAACTTAATACCCCGAAAAGGGTAAGAGAAAAATTATACTTAGTATATAAATCATTAAGTTAACATAATATTGTTTTTAAAAGTACAAAAGATAAGGAGGGGGTGACCCACATACAAGTGCCGGATGGTTGTCTGCATAGAGCTCTTGAGAAAACTAATCTCACCCTCATTGGAAATTTTTGGGAGCTAGACCCAATGTTGATATTATCAGAAAATGGGCCATGCGGCGTTGGAAACCAAAAGGAGATTTAAATATTACCACTCTAGCAAAGGGTTTTTTTCTAGCCCATTTCAATCAACAGTGATATGGATTCAGTCCTACTTGGTGGCCCATGGTGTATTGGCAATATGGGGCTTTTCTTTAAAAACGGTATCTAGGGTTTAACCCTAATATTGAGAATATACATACCATCCCCATTTAGTTTAGACTCCTAGGGATGCCCCTTCATCTTTGGGATGATGAAATCCTTCTTCATATTGCTAGATCGATTGGTTCTCCAATCAGTCTAGATGGGCCTACAAAAAATAGATCTAGACTTGATTTTGCAAGGTTCTGTGTCTCATCTGAAATGGAGAAGGAGGCTGGCTTGATCACATCATTCTTCAATAAAAATTTGGGGCATGGAAACAGTCAATAAAATATGAGGATTTTCAGCTAAGATGTCATAAATGTCATAAATGCTAGCAAATGCAGATATGGAGGAGCTCATAGACAATGAATACAATAGAGAATCCCATGTAGCTCAATAGCTTGTTTTTGATAAAGGAAAATAAGAAGGAGAAATTACCCCTGCAATGACAAAGAACCTGCCTGAATGTGATAAGGATGGATTCATCATAGTCCGGCGTAAGAAATGAAGAATGAAAGGCTTTGAAGAAATTATGGAATCACTTTATAGTGATAAAAAGAAACAAATAGGAATTTGGGAAGCTTCCACTTCAAGAATCACAAGAGCTACTACCAAAAGAGTTGCGAATATTGGAGTTATTAATAAAAAAGGTAGGCCCTCCAAAAGTGATGTAAGGAAAAAAGAAACTGAAAAAGAAATTGTAGATGACACTCAAAGCCTTTTGAGCCATCCGAAAACCACCTCCCCAATCCTTTTTTAATGAAGGTTTTATCTTGGAATGTCAGGGGACTAAATGGGGGTCCTAAACAAAGAATGCTTAAGGAACTTAGAAGATCAAGCTAGGCCTAGTATCCTTCTAATTCAAGAAACAAAAATGAAAACCAAAGCTATTGAAGAGTGCAAAAAGACTTTCTGGGAGAATGCTACCTTTGCTGCTTCTGATTCTCAAGGGGCTTCTGGAGGCTTAGCGGTCTTCTGGGACATTAAAATTGTTCATGGTAATGTGCTTTTCTCCTCTCAGAATCATTTAGCTATAAATTTTATAAGTCTTGAGAACAACTCTAGTTGGATCCTTTCCAATATCTATGCTCCTAATACTGTTGCTGGTAGAAGGAATTTATGGAAAGAGTTAGTTTGTTTTAGAAATAATTTTAAGGATTCAAATTGGTGATAATGGGGGATTTTAACACTCCTCTAAACCCTGGGGAGAAATTTGGAGGGAACTCTGATTTCTCTACTAGCATGGAAGACTTTGTTGACCTCATCTCGTATCTCAATCTTATGGACATTGAACTCCATGGTAATCAATACACTTGGTCTAATAGAAGAATTGGGGAAAATTTGATTCAGGTTAGATTAGATAGAGCTCTCATTTCTACTAACTAGATCTTAAATCAGAATTTTCATCTCTCCTCTCTACCCAGAACTGGCTCAGATCACAATCCTATTGCTCTTAATTTTTTCAATTGGTCTAATCCTTTCCATTGTAACTTCAAATTTGAAAATATGTGGCTTGAGCATGAAGACATTATTGATAGAATTAAAGAATGGTGGACTTGGGAAGGAACAGGAATTACTCAATTCAGACTTCTTCAAAAGTTGAAAAATGTGAAACAAAAGGTTAGAACACTGGAATAAAGAGGTTTTTGGCAATATCTTTGAGAAAAAGAAAGAAATTAAGCGGCAAATGGAAGATTTCAAGCTTAAAGTCTCAATGAAGGGTATGACCTTGGAGGATCACCAAAGAGAAAAAAAGCTTCTTTTTGACCTTCATAATATCAATAGCTGTGAGGAAACCTTTTGGAGAATGAAATCTAGAGCTCTTTGGTTAAAGGCTGGTGATAGAAACACAAAATATTTTCATATGACCACCCTCAAGCATAGGGTTTGCAACAAAATTACTGAAGTCTCTAAGGGAAATGGAACCATTGTTAAGGATGCTAAGGATATTAAAGTTGAAGCCCTAAAATTTTATGAGATTCTACAAATAATTATTGTAATGAGCAAGAAAACTCCTTTCTTTTAGACTCCATTCCTAATAATTTGCTCCCATAAGAGAGATTTAAGATCCTTTCCAAATACGTCACCATTGAGGAGTTAAAAAAATTTGTCTTCTCTCTTGAAGGTGATAAGGCCCTAGGCCCTGATGGATTCTCTGCTAATTTCTTCCAAAATTTTGGGATATATGCTCTGAAGATATGTTGAAAGCTTTCAATGAGTTTTACAAAATGGAAATATTATAAAGGAGCTAAATAACACACATATTATGCTTGCACCTAAGAAGTTGGATGTAAAATATTTCAAGGATTTTAGACCAATCATCCTGGTTAATGTGGTTTTACAATTTTTACTAAGATTTTAACCACTAGATTATAACCTCTTCTCATGGAAATTATCTCCCAATAGTAGAGTAGATTTATAAAAGGTAGAATTATCCAGGATGGAGTAATTATGGTCCATGAAACAATTCATTCAATGGATAAAAGTAGAAAATATGGGATGGAAATCAAGTTAGACATGCATAAGGCTTTTGATAGAGTCTCCTGGAAATTCATTGATGAGGTTCTGACCAAGTTTGGGTTTCAAAATAAATTCAAAAAAATTGTCCAAGCTTGCATTTCCTCTCCTATATTTTCTGTGGTTGTCAATGGAGAACCTGTTGGTTTTTTTACTAGCAATAGAGGCATTCACCAAGGGGACCCCATGTCCCCCTTGCTATTCATCATAATGGCTAACAACCTAAGCCATTCTATTACAAAATCTATTCATAATGGTATGATAAAAGGCTTTCAACCTACTTCTGGCAATCATATTTCTTCCCATCAGTAGTTTTCTGATGACACTATTCTTCTACTTATGGCCTCCATCATTTAAGCTAAGGCTATTAAAACCATTCTTAGATTCTATGAGGAATCCTTGGGTTAGAAAGTAAACTTTGATAAAATCTTGGTTTACTTCTTCAATACTCCTATTGAAAGACAAAAAAAGATTGCTCTTATTCTTGGGTGTAAAATCAACTCCCTCCTAGCTACATATCTTGGGCTCCCTATGAGTACTAGTAAGGTTTCTAATGAGGTTTGGAATGATCTTGCTTAAGAGATTTCAGAAAAAGCTAGCTGGATGGAAAGGTGCTATCCTCTCAAGTGTTGGTAAATGTTTATTGATTAAAATCACTCTTCAAAATCTTCCCATATATATCATGTCAATGTTCAACATTCCAACAACAGTGGTGAATAGCATTGAAAAAATTCAAAAACACTTCTTATGGCATGGGACAGAAGACAGGTTCAGATATCATTTAGTAGCATGGGAGCAGGTCTGCAAGCCAAAGAGGATTGGGGGTTTAGGTATTAAAGATATAAGAAATATGAATGTTTCTCTAATTGCAAAGCTTGGTTGGAGGCTCATCAAAGAGCATAAACCATGGATTGAGTTAATCAAAGTAAAATACCTTTCCAATCAAAACTTATATTCCTTTCTATTTGACTAGCATTTGCTTCCAAATGGTTCAATTTTTTGGAATAATCTACTCCACATCAGGCATATTCTTTCCCAGGGCTGTAGATGGAAACTTGGAAATGGGCATGATATTGATTTCTGGGATGACATCTGGTCTGACACAAGTTGGGATATCACTTTTAGCTCCATCAAAGACAACCTAATTAAAAACTATGGAAAGAAAGTCAAAGACTATATTGAGGTGTCTAACAACATAAGGAAATGGAAGCAACTTAAAGTTGATGACGAAAATATGCAACCTATTATTTCCTACATGCATAATCATCTCTCCTAATTCATATCAGTCAACATGATAATAAGGATGAGATTATTTGGAAAGATTCCTTTGATGGAGAATATTCTGTTAAATCTGGTTACAACTCTTTTTTTGCTTCTATTGATAGTGAAATTGAATGGCACAAGCTTTGGATGCCCGAGCTAACCCCTAAAGTAAATTTCTTCTGGTGGCTCATCATCAAGGGTAAGATTCTCACTAATGACAATATCATCAAGAAAGGTTTCATCATGCCTAATGAGATCTTTGCATGTGTAGGGAAGAAGATGAAGACATTAAACATCTTTTTCTACATTATAAGTATACTTCAAAAATATGGCATCTTATCCTTGAAAATTTCAATTAGAATTGGGTTTTCCCCCATACTTGTCTGTAGGCATGGAAGCAATGGAACTCCCCTTATAAGCATTGTATGGTTAGGAGGATTTGGCAACTAGTTCTCCCTCATACCATGTGGAGAGTCTGGAAAGCTAGAAATGATGTTATTTTCAAAAATACTAGAAAGATATGTACAAAAGTCTTTAATGAAATTATCATTGCAGTGAAAGACAACATTGAAAGATTTAAGCCTCCCAAAAATAAACTTTATCTTGAGGATGAGGAGCACATTCTTGCTGCTTGGAACATTGGCAGTATTAGCAGTAAATGTAAGGACAACAATAGCATTGATAGATCTACTGTACAATGGATCCAACCTCCCACTGCATGGCACAAACCAAACTTTGATGGAGCTTCAAAAGGTAATCCTGGGGATTTGGGAGGTAGTGGGGTGATTATATATCACAGAGGCTACTTTGTTGCCACTTTTTCTGGCAAGATGGGTAAGCAAACAAATCACTACTTGGAAGCTTTAGTAGCACTCTGGGGAATAAGGTTGGCTAGAGATTGTAATATTTCCAATATTATAATTGAGGGGGATTCGTTGAACATTATTAATTTGTTAAATCAAAATCAACCTCCAAGATGGTCCATCAAGGACTTCATTAATGAAGCTACTAAAATATGTAATGGTTTTAATAACTATAAGATTATCCACACCTACCATGAGGGAAATAGAGTGGCTAATGTTTTAGTGAATATTGGGGTCAATAATACAATGCAAACTTGGCTAAGTGGCGACCCCCTTCCTGCCAAATTACTTGATGACATCACTAAAGATATACATGATTTTAAACCTAATTATTAATAGATACAATGCTTTGATGCGAAAAGGTGATTATTAATTGTAAATTTAAGTTTAATGATGATCTTAAAATTTTGCATGCTTCAAAGGTCCCCAAAAGCAGAGGTGGTGTTGAGTGCATGAGTTTCAAAAATTTAATACCATTGTGCAGCATAGAAAAAATACAGGAAAAATGGGGGGACCTCCTTACAAAACTGAACCCATTCATGACCCAACCTGGAAAAAATATACAATTCTTTGGAATTATCTGCAAATGGGGATTAATTTAAATTTCATTGAAAAAATAAAGGGTTTTGATTAGGAAATTTTGGTGAAGTTTTCTAATGGATGTAGAAATCGTGCAGTTGAGTATGGGGATATCGGGGTCGATATCTACGAGGAGATCATTTCCCAGGTCACAACACTGAACATGAAAGGTGCCAAGTTCTTCTACAAACATGTTGACAGAGAGGTGGAGGTGAAAAAATTTCTTGATGAAGGGGAGAACCTTGAGTTTTTTTGGCTGGCATAAAGGTGGCCTCTATACCTGAACCCTTTACTGAGATTGCACGTATGATGGTTAAGTATGTCTCTTTGGAGGGAAGATATGTCACCATTCCCCTGAAACATTTAATTTTCCTCAATCACTTTCACAGGAATCTTACAGTAAATTTCCCGCATTATTTACTAAACTCCTTAGAGAAGTCTATCCTTGAAGTTCAAAAACATACCAGGGTTGTTCCCCTTCACCAAGGCCTGATCCTGCTCATCCACCACCATTGCTTCTCTGGCTCTCACCCTCTACCCACTCCCCCTATGATTAACCCTCTCCCAGCTGACAGAGATTTAGGACACTGCTACCTCGGGTAGGAAGAGGAAAGATAAGAAGGTTAAGGTCGCTTTGCCTTCTTTACGAGAGAATTTTGCGTAGTCATAGGGATTTGGAGCTTGCAGAGAACTTATTGCACATAAGTAATCCTGTGGATAATTCCAGAGAAGTGGAACTTCTTACTAGAGTTAGTAAACTTGAAGAGGAGATCAAAGACCTCAAAAATTCTCTGAGGAATATGGAAAAAACAAAAGGTAAGAGGAAGCTACAAAATCCTGAAGACATGGATATTGTTGCTGAGATTTACAAAAAACTTCTTTCACTTGATACTAGGATAGGAAATGCCGAGGGGCCTCATGATTGCATCCTCTACCCCGAGCTTGGTGTCTATAATTTTATGGAACAACACGTGAAGAGTGTGTGCAGCCTTAGTGGCATTCTGAAAATATTTGGGATTCCAACGAGACCCGTGACCTTGCACTTGCTAAGGCAGACATGAGTGATCCTTCTCATGCCATGGCCATTGCACTCTTCATCTCTCTCCAGAAAATTAAGGTCAAGATTGACAGGGAAGTCAAGTGATATGGTGCCCAGATGCTACTTTGTTGCTATGATGGTGTTGTTTTTCAGCGGTTTTGATGTTGTTTTCTTGCTGGGATGCCCTGTTTTGGATCCCTTTTTGTTATTTGGTTCTTATGTTATTCTTTGGATCACTTTCGGATTGATTATTTTCTTCTCTTTTATTGTTGTATCCGGTTTTGAGCCTCCATGTTTAAGGCATTTAGCCTTTCTTGGTTGGGTTTTCTCCTTATATTATCTGGCTTCTTGAGCCTTTTTGTATATAGGGTATAGTCCCTTCAAAAATATTTATCCTTAATAAAAAAAAGTTAACATGAGATATTGGTAAGATACCAAGTCATGAAATGAGAGATCAGTGTTCCACCGATTCATTTACAACTGCATATGGTTTTCTATTATGAGATTGATTGGCTTGGAATGTGTGTTTTAAATTATGATAATTTAGAATAGAGAACATTATTAAAAAAAAAAAGTTCCCTTGTTTCTAAAGTCTTAAAATGGGAATGTTGCAACATCTTGGGATTAGACTTACTTCTAAGGTCATAAAAATGACTACATCTTTGATCCATTATTAGGACCTCTTTTTGAAGTTATTGTGAGAAATGGCTACATCTTGGTTCCATTGATGACATTACACTTGACCTTGGAAAGTTCTAAAGCATGGTTCAGAGTACGAAGGATGCATTTGCTAAGAGATTCAAGATCTTGGGCCTTAGTTTGATACACATAGATAGGTAGAATAAAACTTGTACCATGAGTTATATGAAACCTTCTTATACGGATTTCCATTGGAACGGTATGAATGGATTTAATCATATGCATCCAGAACATGATGGTACTATAGATCGTGCATGTGGACCCAAAATGATTACCAAAGGCTGTAGAATGTAGATATGACTTGGATGCATATTGTAGATCACTAGTGGAAAGGAGTGTTGACCAGTTATATGTTAGAATATGCCATTTATATGTATTATTATGCATAGGTTATTGAGTTTGAGTTCTTGAGAGAACCCATAAGATCATTCTTATGAGATATCCCATTGGCTATGAAGATATTGATCATTACATTAAGTTTGGAGGCATTCCTTATGTCCATCTAAGCTTCTCTCGAGTGCTAGATGAGGAAGCTAGGGTGGAAGAATATGTCAGATATTGTGGCTAAAAAGGAAAGGGAGGAAAGAAAACTCAAGTATAGTAAGGCATGTGAAAGGGATTTGGCTAGAAAATGTGAGGTTAAGGAGTGATGGATTTATGGAGAAAGACATTGCAAGAAGGATTTGAGGTTCATGCAGAAGACATAGAACTTGAGCAGTTTGTGCTACCCCATCTTGGAAAGTGTGAAAGAGAAGGTCCTTCAGATTTTGATGAGAGATATTCATGTGGAGAAAGGAGAGCCATCAGTGTGCATCCGAACCCACGGTGACCAACCCCTGGTGGTTAGTTTTCATGATCAATAGATAAGTACTGTTAATCCAATTGGTATCGAAGGGAGTAACTGATCTGCACCTAGGAGATATGATTTCTCATTTTGGACATCTATGGATGCACAAACCATTCCTATATTTGGAGGAATGTTAAGAAAAGGTGTAAATAAAATTTTTTTGGGTATTGCATCTCGGGAGTGGCACGGGACACACAAATGGTAGTGGGGAAATATCACAAACCATTGACACGTAGTTTAGTGGGACATTGGGAACACTAGGTGCGACCACTTTAGGACATTTACCAATTACAAGAGGTGGATCTAGTGGTGTAGGGGCTAGAGGACCTGGTAGACTTAGCGTATCCCGGAGGATCAGGGGGTCAGGAGGGACAAGACCTAGTGAGTCTAGTGGATCTTCCGGCGGATGAAACACATGAACAAACTAAGGCTTTAGGTCAGGTGGACAAGGGCCTCAGCCACCCCTAAAAGTACTTTTTGAGATGTCTTTTCACCTACCAAACTACATGGGTATTGAGGATGCTTTAGATCATGTGCACAACTGTGAATTGCTATGGTGCGAAGGAGATCACTACCCCAGAGTGAATGTCAAGTCAGTTTGCAACAACATTGTAGGGGCACGTGCATAGTTGATACCCCAAGTATGACCCCCATCAGATGGTCGTGGATTACACTGCATTGAAAAACACCTTCTTAGTAGAGTTTTATATCCCCGAGCTCAAGAAAAAAAAGCATCAACGCTCGAAGGAGATCCAACAAGGAATGGTAGAGAGTGTGCTAGAATACGACACGATTCAAAAATATCTTGTCAAAACTATTTAATGATAAACACCCCTCTTAGCATTCTCAATGGTTCTTTGGGGATTAATAACACCATTTAGAAGGGCATTGTCACACAAGACTTTCACGAGACCCTCTTGAGGTCTTTAAAGCTACCCTATGCGTTGAGGCTACCGTGAGCATTGATCATAGTGCGAGTCCTTTCTTGGAGGGTTAAATTACTATAATGGCCAAGAAGTTGGAGAAGCTATCGTGAACTTAGCGCATGAGGTTCGTAGTGGTGTTTGGTGTATATATTTTGAAGGTGAGGGCCATGCAAAGAATATTTTCCCTCATAAATCGGCACACGCTATGGCATTAGACTTTAAAATTTACCACAAGGATCATGATGCAAGTAGGTGTCCTCTACTACAATGCGTGATTCACAAGAATGTGTCCTTTTACTACAATATTTGTACCTCTATGACCCATGACACTAAGGATTGTAGGTTGATTGACCAGATTCATGATGCCATTGATCTTGGTGTGTGTCAGACTAGCCTTGTAGGAATTTCTAAGGATGATGATCTCTGTTATGAAGGGCGCACGAGATGGAGGAGCACATGGAAGAATTTTTCACGAGAGGATTTCATGGTTGCGAGAATCGTAGTGGAGGAAAAATTGATTTCCCATGTAGAGCTTGTTATAATTGCGGATCTACGGAGCATTATAATGTGAGTTTCCTGATCTATTGGAGTGCTCGTGTTGTGGAAAGAAGCATAAGTATGAGGAGTGTCCCAATTTTTTTGAACACATGAGCCAACAACACCAAAAGGATAAAGGTTCTAGGATGGTAAGAATAAGGGAAAAAAACTCTCAGTGGATGCCAAGGATGGCGCATGAACCATAACTATAACCTTTCCTAGTTACAACACACGTAGAGGTTGCGTGCATAAGGGAAATGCCAAGACAAAAACTGGTTATTAGGGAAGAAGTGGTATATGGGAAGTATCTAGACTCTTCTCATCAGAAGGAGGTTTATCAAGAGAATATGGATGTAATTCAAATTTTACAAGGGGATATCTAATGTCTAAAGGAGTAGTTAAGGCAGTTGGAGTAAAGGAAGAATGTTGAAGCTCCGCATAAGGATCTGGATGAGGTCAAGGAAGTGTGAGAAATATTAATGTAGGAGAATGTCATTCCCTTACTAGGAGAATGGTTACAGGAGAAGGTACCACGCGTCGGGAGGGAGCACAAGAGGCAAGTGTTACATGCTAACCTTCCTCCCCATATCCTTGACTATGACAAAGAAATAACCTTGAATGTTGTTGTAGATGGATGGCTTCTGAGAAATATTTTGATCAACATGGGTATGGAATTCAATGTACTCACCTTGGATGCATGACATCAAATGGGAAGGCCCACACTACAACCATCCTTGAATGTGTTGTATATAGCAAAAAAATACAAAATCAATGCCCATTGATGTCTTGAAGGATGTCATTATCATTATTCAAGGGGTCAAGTTCATTGGGGATTTTGAAGTCTTGGGACTAGCTAAGGCGGATAACTTTCTATCATTACATGTGTGCCCCTGGTGTTACAAAAACAACACCGACCTACGGTTTAACAAGGGGTATATCAATTTTGAGAACAAGGAAGAATAGTTCATCATCCCTTTAATAGATGGGAAATCAACACCCTATACTTGAGCCCTTGGGAGAATAAATCCTTGATAGAATCTATGTGCACTCCATCAGAGACCCTGAGATAATTCCTGCTACACAAGGAGTTATCTATTTTGAAGATGCTCAGTTGATAAGTGATACAACTAGAATAACATGTGAAAATTTGGTGCATGGGACATATGAGTTGATTGGGAGATAATTGAGAGGATATGTAACAAGGGTAACAAAGGTGCACTCAATCAAGCACCTGGGAGGGAAGAATTTTCCAAATTACTCTAGAGGATCCAACCCGGTGATTTCTTACGAGAAATGGAGGCTAGGTGGAAAAATGAGAATGGTAAAAGAGGAATTCTAATTTATAACTTACTTGGTACTACAACATGTTGGTGGGATACACATCATGAGAATCTCATAGAATGGCACAAGGTGAGAGTCACATTCTCTATTAGGTTCTCTAGAAGTAACACGCCCACTATCATATATGACTACCATGGAAAGGAACCTACCTCATTTCATATCCAAGCATGTGAGGGAGACTGGATGGGAGGCATGAAATCATTTCCACCTTCGTTATGGGTGCATAAGTTATATTCCGCTTTACAAGGTTATGCATGTGTATGGGATATTCACTCGAGGCACACCATCGACAGAAATTGGAAGGATTTAATGACTGATATCATTCAATATTTTGAGTACCGAAGTACCAAGCCATCAATAGATAAGGCATTACAAGTTTTCAAGTGCCTTACAATGGGAGATAGTGCCATGGAAAAATATAGGGTACTAGAGTGTCTAGGTGAACATAGTTTGGAGATGTGTTTCAATGAAGAGGAATCATAAGAGATACAACTTGAGCACGCATGCATTAAAAAGGAAAAACTAAAACCGGGTCTCATGTAATAGATGGTGAAGAAATGGAAAGTATGGATGTTAACCATTCGATATTACATGTCAATTCAAAAATAATGCCAATGAGTGAGCGCATGCCTAGCATGAGCCTTGAAAACAAAGAAGGTTAACAGTGGGTTAGAGGCAAAAGCTAAGAAATCTATCATTGGGGATTATTGGTCAGAGAAAGAAGTTTCAAAGGTCATTGATCTGTTTAATGAATTTTAGGACTTATTCCCACATGGGTACCATGAGCTCAAAGGAATTCACCATTCCTTGAGGGAGATGAGGATAAAGTTGAAGGAAGGTGTGTGCCTGATTCATAAGAGACCATATCAGATGAATTTGAACTTACGCGTATGGGTCAAGGAAGAGATAGACAAGATGATCACTTCAAGAATCATTGAAGATGTGGAGGAATCAGAGTGGATAATCCTAATGGTCATCAATATCAAGAAGGATGGGAGGATAAGGATTTGTGTTGACTACAGGGACTTTAACGTAGTGTGTGTCGTCAAACCTTTTCCAACCCCAATCACTAAAGAAATTCTGGAAGGAGTAGCTGAGCGCGAGGTCTATTCCTTCACCGATGGGTTCTCGGGTATCGCCAGTCGGGATTGCAAAGGATGACCAAAGAAAGAAAACTTTCACCACTAAGTGAAGAATATTTTTGCACACAGTCATGTCTTTTGTATTGAAGAATGTTCCCATTGTGTTCTTGCACATCATGGTACAAGCATTTCAGGAATTCATTCATAAATTTCTTCAAGTCTACCTAGATGATTGGGTTGTGTATGGGCTGGTAAAAGATCGTTGTGACAAATTGAAGCTGATGTTTTAAAGATGTTAGTAGTTAATGATATCCCTCTACATTAAGAAGTGTTTCTTTGCTACTTCATTTAGAACCTTGTTAGGACATATTATATGTAAGGAAGGCTTGTTAGTGGATCTTGCTAAAGTTGTTGTTATTGTGGGATTGGGAGAGCCTACTAGTCAGAGCGCAATGCGTGGATTCCTTGGGCATATGAGGTACTACAGAAATTTATTAAAGGATATGCCAAGATCGCCACACCCTTGGAAAAATTACTTAAACACAAAAGTTCCTTTCACTAGGGAGAAGCACGTAGAAGGTGTTTGACACTTTGAAGGATAGGCTTATTACTGTGCCCATACTATATTTCCCTTCCTAGGATAAGCCTTTCCATGTTCATGTTGATGCCTTAGGGACAACCATTGGAGCAGTACTAGCACAACCTAGTGAGGGGATTGTTGATCACCCCCTTTGTTTTACAAGTTAGAAGTTGGCACTAGTAGAACAAAATTAGACAAGTGATAAGTGCGAGGCACTATCAATGATTGACCCGCTACATAATTTTAGGTAGTATATGCTGGAAACACCTTTTATATTCTACACAGATCACATGGTATTGAAATATTTGGTAAATAATCCCATTTTGTAAGGGCACATATGTCATTGGGTCTGTTGTTTCAAGAATTTGAGTAGTTTAGTTGTGGTAAAACTAAGAAAAATTAATTCACAACTTGATAAATTATCAAGGATTGACTTGAGAGAGGACTTGTAGAGCATTGAGGATACCATGCTAGATGCACAACTATTTAGGTTATAGTGCACGCCATATGACTTGGATGATATTGTGGTATTTCTTAAAGTGGGTGTTGTGTCGAAGGGATGAAGGATTTAGAGGATAAACAATTTTCTATCCGCACCACACCCTACATGTTGATTAGTGGAGATTTATACAAGTTAGGTCATGATGAGGTTCTGTGTCGATGCATATTAGAACATGAGCACGTGACTATTATAGAGGAAGCACATGGTGGGATTACATGAGGACACTATACAGGAAATAGAACCGCATGAAAGATTCTACTCGCAAGTATTTGGTGGGAAAGTATTTAGCGAGGATTGTAGTGAGTTTTGCAAGGCACGTGCCACCACCTGCAAGCACCTTGGAAAACCTGAAAGGGGGGATGAAATTCCCTTGTGACCAATAGAAAATGTTGAACCATTTGAGAAATGGGAAATCAAATTTATAGGACCAATTTCACCTACCACGTAAATTATTGGCTTGCGTTACATCATCACTTGCACTGATTACTTGAAAAGATGAGTAGATGTAACTCCTATAGAGGATTGCACTACAACAACTGATAGATTATTATGGGAAACCATAATCAACATGTATGGATTTCCTTTGATCCTGACTAGTGATAGGGGAACACATTTTCTTAATAAAATGATCATGATATTATTGGAAAAGTTTATGGTGGCCCATCACAAGACTACCCCTTATCACCCTCAATCAAATGGAACAACTGAGGTGTTTAACAAGATACTAAGTCACACATTGACAAAAAATTGTGATGTTGGAAGAAAAGACTGGGATGACAAGGTATTAACAATTATATGGGCATACACGATAACCTATAAGAGGATGAATAAGCCCACACTTTTTCAATTGGTGTTGGCATGAGGCTATTTTTCTAGTTGAATTCTTGTTACGATCATTGCGTATATAGCACACGGAAGGATTGGCTAATGAAAAAATGATTGAGGAAAGGATTGACAAGTTAATGCAGTTAGACAAAAGGAAATCACTTGGTAGATGGAGTCAGAAGAATGAAAAGGCTAGATAAAAGGCATGACATGATTGTCATATTGAGAATAATAAGTTTGAGGTTAGGAATATGGTTCTATTGTATGATTCTAAGTTTCTACGCCATCCTGGGAAGTTTAAAGTTCATTGGTTGGTCCCTTACATCATCTCATACATCCTTGATTTAGGTGCTTTCAAGTTACAAGCACTAGATGGGACAAGGTTACTGACAATTTTAATGGGAGTAGGATGAATCCCTACTGTAAATAAGTCTTCCTTGTGTTTGTAAATAAGGTAGTATTGCTAGTTAGCTTAGGATTTCCCTGTATGAATTTCCTTTCCTTATGTTTCCCTTTCTCGTTCCTTGATACATTATTTTTTATTTTTTTCACCTTGTGAGTCGGTAACCACTTATTACTTTCAAAAGGTTGTGTATGTGTAGAGGACACACATCTGATTTAGTGTGGGGTGGATTAATGGGGAGTAGTGTGAAGTGAATGATTAAATTGAGATGGGAGTTGTGTTAAATGGCCCAGTTGAAGGATAAAAAGCACGTAAAGAAGGAACGCACATGGAAACAATGGAAAAGAAATTTTGGTGTCAAGATATCTTTAAAAATACCACATACAAAGGATAATAAGCACAAGAATAACATGAGTTAGGAAACACAAAAATCAGGTCAAGAAACGAGAAGAAGTGCCTTTGGCGGTGCGGACACATGCATCAAAGTCTTGGTTGGTAACGATTTTTACGCTTTGAAGGTTGTAGAAGTTTTTGCGTAGGATTGGGAACGTGGGTAAGGGTGCTTAAGGTAAGATTTAGTGGAAAATCTGCATTTAATGCTAAGTATGTTAGTAGGTGGTGTAACATTTATTGCTGAAAAGGAGGAAAAAGCTATAAGTATGAAGTCGGGCACGTTATTATTTACCTTGCTATTACGATATTAAAGAGATCTTGTGAACTAGGGCATCCACAAAAAGACTGTTGTGTGAATGGATAATTATAGATATTTAAGTATGTGACTAGGGTTGATCTACAAACCAAAGTGGAAGGAGTACATGGGCATAGGGAAGAGAGTTTTAGAGGAGTACACCATCTTGTGGAAGAGTTTTTCCAAGTTAGGGTTCTATAGCTAGGGCATGGGAGTAGAAGGATTCTTCCATAGAGTTGAGCCACAAGATTGAGAAGAGAAAGGAAGAGGAGCAAGAAGATTTTAGGTTGTAACCCAGACAAGTAAAAATGGAACCAAAGAAGGTGATCGTTTCACCAAAGAAGAAGGGAAAAGGAAAAACACTGCCACAACTAGTTTTAATGAGGAGTGGTATGTAGAGATGTAGTACCCAGATGGAGTGTTTCTAGGAAATAATGGGTATCACATGTCAGGAAGATGGTTGTGAGTGACTATAATCATTACATGAGTACCACAGAGAAGGAGATGGCATTGGAACTGGTTCATCCAACTGATACAAGGACACCATAAGGAATGTTGATCTACATCGATGAGGTGAAAGTGAAGTTCGGTAAGGCCAAGTTGTTGTAACTATATGAGTTTCCCTATTTTGGAAATATTTAGAGGTCATACCGGTGGTTGATTTTTCACATACACAAAGACCATTGCTATTTTATAGGCCGCAAAATGTGCATAACCCCTCATCTCATATCAAAATTTATTATCCTAGTTTGTGAAGGGGACTCCATAGATGACGACTTGGAGGATAAGGAGGCCATTAAGGTGACTATGGAATCCTATGACTACAAGAAGGGTTCACACTACTTTGATATTACAAATATCACCGACTTAATAATGAGAATGGTTATGTGCTTGGTTATCATGTCGCGGAAAAGCAACAAGCGGCGTGGTAATCTACAGTAACTCTTTCCGCGCACTGACCTCCCGAGGTCGTGCGAGACAGCCGGTGGAGATAGAATAAGCATGGGATGCAAACAAACTAGTTAGGAAATCTAATGTCTTCGACACGCACTAATGGAATTTGTGAATCTAAGGCAAAGAAGGCCCTTCTAACTTGGACTGGTGTGATAGATCGATCAGCAAGGATGACTGCTCGAAGGCTCCAATCAATATCGAGCTCTGGCATGATTCGATCTATGGGTTGTGGAATACGTGGGAAATGACCTGGGATAGTTTCGTGTACGTCTCCAGATAAGGTCATATGGTGGATGGTGAATACAATTGACTCTATGGACGATTCTCTAGCCTAGTCCAGAATTCTGTAGCTTTGTTAGCCGCTATATCTAGTAAGGACAATTGTTCGATGATGATGGGTGGAAGTGGAGTGGATTGGAATACTAGTGTGCGTAGGCCAGTGTTTATATCTGATTGACTTATGGATTCGTTAGGCTGTGGAATTTGTGGGTCACAACCATAGACTCTTGGTTGTTGCGGTCCTGTTATGGTCATATACAAAATCAAGTCCTAATTCCTAGTATCCAGTAATCGTACGCTTTCTCAGCTTCTATGTTTAGGACCAATAACTATGCGATCTTCTCAGAATATCTCACAGGCGTTCGTGCAACCTGGATCCTTAAACTAGTATCTATGTCTGTGAGAGTGTCTCCTGCACCTGGCTGTGGGACCAAAGGATCACAACCAAAGGTTTGTTCTCTTTCGAACCCTTCTACAGTCATGTGAATGTTTTGCCTAGGGCAATCTGTAGTTCGGTTGATTTGACCAAAACGTGTGTGCTTGGTCGTCTTCTATATTTAACCCTCTCAACTGAGAACTGATTAGTTGTAAATCTGTTGTTGTTTGGAAGACTTGTATTCTAAGGTTCTGGTCTATGTCAATTATTGCTGTGACGAGGTTGGGTTGAGGTACGATTGGCTCAAATACGTATTCCCTGGGCTCCCGAGGTCCCGTGATTGTCATACAAAACAAAATGTAAATCTAACTGCAACAAAGCAAATTTTGACTATCTAAAGCATATATAACTTCTATTTTTGTATTTAACTTTCTAAGAAGAAAAAGCAGCTATTGAAGCGTATCTAGAAATAACAATTTAAAACAAACAAAATAACCGAGTGTAGTTATTTGTCTATGTAATTTGTAGATTTATTCTAAATAATGAAATAACTTGCTTGATCTATTTGTGCAATTTCTCGATCCTACCTCAGAAGTGAGGAGTGAATCATAGTTTCTCAGAAACTATCAATCCCCATAGCTTCCCTAGTAATATCAAGAATAGAATTTACTGAAATGAAGCAATTAACTACTTTATTTGATATGATTCTAACTAGAACTTTGAAAGTTAAAACCTGGATTCTCAGAACAGTGGCGAATCTGATGGTGTGTGTGATCTTGTCCCCTCAGTGTGATCTCCTCGTTCTTTCGTGTTCACGTGGATCCAGAAAAGCGTGTAATGCTAGCATTGACAGAAGTAGATATTGGGACAAGGACAACTCAGAATGCAGACTGAATATAATGCGAGTAGGAGAGGGATAGCGCAAGAGTACAGAGCTTGGCTTATGCAATTCCTAGTGGGATTTACTGCGAGTCATGCAACATAAAGTGTCTAGAACCTGAAACTATCCTGTTTGAAGAGCAAAACCTGTAACTTTAATGGCTTCCTAAGCTATTCTACTCCAATGGATTGGATAAAACAACAACACTTTGCTTGTAATTTCTGGATATGTGGCTTACCAACAATTGAAAAATGCTAACTAGACATATAATGAACTAAACCAAGCACTCTAAGAAAAATGAAAGCTAAGTCTATTGCAAAGAGAAATTCAGAGACAAACTTCAGGGCCATTTGCTTGAGCACAAGCCATTTATTTATAGCTTTCATTCACCCAAAGATCAAAACCAAAATGAACTCTAAAAACTATAAACAATGGCCAAACACTATTCCAGGGGACCAAAAACATAAATGCAAGCCCAAGTCGGCAAGGAAAAGTCTGGTGAAACGTTGATCTTTACATGAGTCGTGTCAAAACACTTTTTGGAAAATGTGTAAAGGACCGCCGCTCTAAGCAGGGCGGCGGTTACAGGACCGCCACACTGATTAGGGCGGTGGTCACGAGACCGCCACCCAGGTAGGGTGGCGGTTTCGTCACTGAAGAGCAAAAGGCCAAGAAAAGAGGGGAAAAAGGAAAAATAAAGGATGTAGGGGCTAAGTGGGGCATGCGGGATGTTAACACACACTCGGAGAGCTTTTCCAGATCCGAACACATTGTGAGGAGACCTGTATCATCATTGGGGCATTTGATACACTGTTTAGCAAAGACAAGATACCTTACAATTTTGGGTACGTACGAGTTACCAAGCTAAATGGTCAAGAAAGGTGGACACAAGTAAACAAGGCATGGTTGAATGTATGCTAAAAATTTCAAAAGGAACCATCTACAACTTGTCTGCCTTTATTGTAGATGAAATCATTAGCGAAGTCAAAGGAGGGGGACAAGATAATGTTCATAAATATTCTCCTCACCATCATCATCTTAGAGATTAGAGTGCCTGATGGGCCAATGAAGTTTGTATCTCGCCCACAAAAATATTTGAGAAGTATACTTGTGATACCATGATGGCCACCCACAAGGCACACTGAAGAAATGGTACAAGTGAATGTGCGATGCATTCGAGTAGAGTGGAGGATACCTAAGAAACTTCCCACACTTGTAGATGGAGAGGTTGAGTTTGTTGTATATCAGCATTTCTGCATTGGAAACTTCACTCTGACAAATGGGACTAAGATTCCAAAGTGCAAATTTCCATTTTATTTTAGTATGCAAGTATTTCTAGGTAGGGGTCAACCATTTCAAGGAGGCCAAAAGGCTAAGGTTTAACTGAGTGAAGTAGACCAAGACCACCATGAGCTATGTAGAAATCTTGTATACCCAAAGAAGCATGCATATGTGGAGAAGTATGTCTCCCACAAAGTGCATATGATGAAGCCATTGATGCTACCAGTTTCCGGAAGGACTCTAATGAGAGTATACTTTTGCATTGGGCCAAATTTTGAGAACGGATCCTACTTATAGAATGATTTCTCCATTCTATAATACTCCATAGGGAGGAAGAAGGTTGCATTCAAGAAGAGGGAGAGAGAAAAAGTGTAGGAGAATAAGGCACCAAGTGTACAAACAACATAATCTATGGGCACATCAGAAACAAATGCTAATCCAAGCACTTACGCACGCAAAAAGACATCCCGTTAGGGAGAAGACCCCTAAGAAGAGGATCTAGATAAAAATAACCTCCCACACAAGAATAATCACCAAGAAAGGAGTTTCTGTTGAAGAAAAAGAGAAGAAATAATCTCCTATACTAGAATCACTAGTTAGGAAGAAGCATAAGGTGGAAAAGAAGGAAGACTCGGAGGATATGGAGTGCTTGGAGGCCTATAGGGGCAAGAAGGATGATGATGAGGATGAAGAAGTTTAGAATCATCCCATGTATGATATACATGATTCAGAAGAAGAAGGAAATGAAGAGAAGGATGGAAAAGAGGAAGCTAGATGCTCAAGGCAGAGGGGTGAGTGAAGAGGTGAACAAGAAAGATTAGAGGACCCCAAGCCTCATTAAGGAACAAGTAGAAGAGGTGTGAAGAGAGAAGTAGCAGGAATTATTGAAAAATTATTGGAATAGGAGATAGAGTACAATGTGGATTAAGTGCTCAAGGAGATAGAGGAGATAATTAGAAAAGAGTATGGTAGCATGGATGGAGACCTAGGCCTAGCAATAAGCTTTCCAAAGGGCACACACATAAGAGGAAAGGGTGTGGTTGTAGCATAAGGATATGTAATGGCCTATATCAATGATCCCAATAAGGTGTTATGCACACATTTACAAAACACCATTCCAACAGAACAAATCGTGGAAATGTCTTCATTTGATGAATAAGGTGCATACCTATGGACTAGGAAGATGTTATATTAGACATTCGACTCCCATGTTGATGAACCTGATTTCGAAGTGAGAAAAGGGGTGCTAATGAAGATGCCAGAGGAAAAATGAATAAAAACCATGGTGAATTCTCAACAGTTTTCAGATGAGAAATTTTGTAATGCACTCAACAAGGTTTTAGTTGAGGTTGAGGCCAAAATTTTTGGGAGGAATGATAGGGTGAGATTCCTAGAAGGGGAATTGGAGAAGAAGGAGGAGGAGCTCCTCGAGAAGAGAAAGGAACTGAAGAAAGAAGAGCTAATCAACACACGGTTAAGGCAAAAACTAAAATAGGAAAAGACAAGGGTGTGTAAAGTATATAATAAAATTGAGATGATTATGGATGCTATTGTCTTAAAGCATCCCGACCTAGCGCCACCTGAAAAAAAGTATGAATCAACCTTGTAGTGCCTAGAGGATTTGACTCACATCCTCACAATGGAAAGGAGGCCACTTGCCTTGGATTCCATAGAAGAGGTGTTGGCATGCCAAGAAAGAGAAGAAAAGCGAAGGTTGTAGAGATCATTTCTTGGTATACCAAACTCCTTGCCAATGTAAAATCTGCTACGTAAATTGCTGAATCTTCTTATGATAATTGCACTGATAGAGATAGGGTAGCAAGCATTCTAGTTGCTACACATGAATCGAGCTCAAGGAGTTTTAGGAGAATAATAAGGGGAACAAAGTAGAGTGGGATAAGATCCTAGCTAAGGTGGAGAATAAATTAGAAGCTATCAAGACCTTGTGGGGCTTGATCAAAAACCGATGAAGGAATTATACCCCTAGATCACCCGCAGAATGGACGTGCTCAATGATTTTGGAAAAAAATGGAACATATTTTTGATACGATGAATTCCAAAGGGGATGAGCTAAGTTTTAAGGAGGTGAGCACCCTAGTAGGTGACCTTTTTCAGCAAGCATAGAGCAAGGAAGATGCCTGGGAGAATCTTGAGGTGGATATAAGAAAGGATTTCCCACTCCTCCTTCAACAATAAACAAATTATTCTTCATTCCCCCATTATTTAATTTGTTCATTCCTCATTATTAATTCCTTCATTATTTATTCCAACCTTTCAGAGTCTCACCATTCTTTATTCTTTAAAGAAAAGGTGTTCCCAAGGACGGAGAACAAGCTTAGTGTGGGGTGATGTTGGGCCTTAGAATATTGGCTAAGTATAAAAAGGTGCATGCACATGTGAGCAAAATATGAAGAAGGGTGCATGGGGTAAAGTGGTGTAGGATATGGGTGTTAGAAGGGTTTAGTAGAACCTATAGCACACACGCAAGGAAAAGTAAATGGTTTTAATACTTAGCCATATTCAACATTCCAAGGAGCACATGAGAAAAGTGTGACCCGATTAAGCATGCAAAGTGGATAAGGTGCCAGCATGACAACTTGGTGGTCAAGAAATGAATATTCCATGCGATGGAAGGATCCAGAAAGACATCATTACAGAGAGTGGAGAGCCTAGATGGGAATAAGCATGCTCCATTAGAGGACCACCTTGAAACTTGACGACCTATATGATACTTCAGAAACGCATGGAGGTGGGAAATATGACTATATATAGAAATGCTCAAGTAAAGGAAAAAAAGGGACACTATAAAGGAAGAGAGTTCAACTAGAGAAAATGCAAGGGAAAATCTCTCCATAAATACTAGGAGGTTCCATAGAGTTTTTGTTCTCATTTAGAGGACTATAAGAGTGATAGCTTGTCTAGAGGGATGGGGTTGTGAAAAATCTTTATAATATGGGAAGCATAGTTAGGACTTCTAATGCACGAATCTTATCTACATTGATATATTGGCCTATTATGGCCTTGGTGAATGTAATATGGTTGTTGAACTATGATCAATATGAAATATATGAATCTGTTCTAAATATGTATTGTTCATGGGTGTAAAACCCAGTGCATTTCCTTTATGGTATGGATCAGATCTATTATTCATATGATGTTTCTCCTATTATCAAGATAGGTATAATGATATAATAACTCATATTAAGCTTGCAAAGTGAATGCATGGTTCTTTTATCCTTTCCATCTAAGTTTCGTCTATAGCAATGTATTATCACAAGACTTACATAAAGGAGGGTCTCGACACCCACACATGCCTCGGTGAGTGCCCAACGCCCTCTAGGTAATAGGATGACACACATGGGATTAGACTGTGTTTCTAAGGGCATAAAAATTACTACAATGCTATGAGGAGGAAGGTTAGTGTGTAAGACCTACCTCTCGCACTCTCCTCCAAAGTGCTTCGTACTTTATCTCTTAACCATTATCCTAATAGAGGAATGATATACTCTTAGCACAACATCATACACACCTCTCTAACATCATCTATATCTGATCGAGGGACCTCAATGCTCTTATTTTACTCAAAATTCCTATATTGTTATTTTAGACATTGAACTTACCCTTGAAGACTTCTTTCGATGGGTACAACCCGAATACTTCATATATACCACCTCTTCTATTTTAATCAGCATTCTTTGCTTTGGTATTTCCCTGGCACATGTAGCCTCAACTCACATTGTCACTAGTACAAGTTTTAACTCTGACTCATGCACCATTCTTGGCATCCATTGTTGATCAACATGCTTTATGCTCACCATTCTATCACCTTTATCCTTCCACTTCTTCTAACTCATGTGCTCAAACAATTCCGGACATTCCTCATACTTATTTTTTTCCAACACCAAGAGAATTGTAATATACTAGGGCATTCATGGTTATAGTGTTATGTATACCCACAGATTGTAACAAGTCCCACATAGGAATTCACTTCTTCCACATCTGCGGTTATCACATGCCTCTAAATCCTCCTCAGTAAACACCTCTTTATTAACCTCCTCCATCCGTATGCCCTTCTTAATGAGGACCATAATCCTTAGAGCTCTATGCAACACTATTCTAGCACATAGTAGTATCAATGGTATCATGTATTTGGTCAATCAATCTACAATCATTAGTGTCATGAGTAGTAGAGGTGTAAATTTATTGATAACAAGACACATTCTTATGAATCGTGTGTTCTAGCAATGGACACCTACTTGCATCATAATCCCCATGGCAAATCTCATAGTCTTTGTCATCACGCACACCAGTATCTGAGTAAAATTGTCCTTTGTATTCCCTTCTACCTCAAAATCCATACACCATAACCCATTGTGAGTCTTATGAGTTTAGTTCGTAGAAAATTTCTATAGCTACTTTGTCATTATAGTAATTTGGGATTTTATGAATAGACTAACTCCTGCATAAGGGCTTCCTACTACCTCATCACACAAGGAAGCCTCCAAGACCTCAAAAAACTATGTGAAAGTCTTCTTTGAAATTTCCCTCCTAAATGGTGTGATCATTCCTCTGACAAACCATTGAGCATGCTGCGAAGGGTGAATGTCATAAGATAACATGGATAACAAAGTCTTGAAACACACATAATACTCCCATAAATTCTCCACCATTCCTTGATAAATATCATTTAACATGTTGATGTTATTCTATTTAAACATAGGTAGTTATAACTTTGCCAAAAATTCATTATGCATCACAATGTAATCCACCACTATCTAGTGTGGGTCACACTTCCTATACCAGCTATGTGCGTGTCCCTACAACGTGGTTAAAAATGATTTTTTTAATTCTTTAAGGTAGTTAATCCCTTTGTATGCCATAGTAAATTACACTTGTGTACATTTTTCATGGCATCCTCAATGCCCTTGTAATCAGGTAAGTGGAGTTACATCTCATAAAAAAATTGTTGATGGTGTTGTGGACCTTGTCTGTTAGATCTAGCACCTTGATTCCCTCTGATATTACCTCCACCAAAAAACCCACTAGATCCACTAGTGCCAACTCCTCTAGATCCACCAAATCCTCCTCTTTTTTTAGGTAAGTTTCCTAACACATTTTTTACACTACGAACCCACCGTCATGCTAAAGCGCGCACCAAAATTCTATGACATCTTGAACCACTCCTAGATGTGTTTCCTACATCACTTCTAGATGTGATACTCAAACCTTGTGATCCCACACCTTTCCCAAATTTTGTGTCAAACAAAATACCCCCAAACACAAGAAATGATTTTTCAACCATAGATGTATCAAATGAAAAATTATACCTCTTAGGTGTTACTTGACTATGAATACCGATACCAACTAGATTATCAAAACTTATCTTAGGAACTAGAAAACTAAGCACAAGGGTCTGGTCACCATGTGGGTTAAGATGTGTGCCTACGACTCTTCTCCTTTCTTCATATGATGAGATCTCTCCAGAAGCTGAGGTGTTTTCTCTTCCGCTCTTTCCAAGATGGGGTAGCTCAGACTTCTCAGGTTCCACATCCTTTAGGAAAACCTCAAATCCTTCCCACAATGTCTACGTCCATAAATAAATTACTCATGTAGCTTTGTTCTCTATTTCCAACTCCCTCTCCTAAGATTCATTATACTTGATCCACCTCTCCTCTCTCTCCATTTATGCTGCAAGGTCTGCCATCCTTCTACCATGCTAGCTTCCACACCCCATGCCTAGTAGGAGTTTAGCTAGCCATGGTAAAGGATTCTAAACTAAAATTAATGACCAGGATCTTGATAGCCAGTGGAATAACACACAATAATGATCCTCTAGGCTCTCTCAATAGATCAAACTCATAAATATCTAGGAAATAATACGTAGAAATCATGTATTCCATGGTATAACTAGTCGAATATACTCCACCAATGATCAATAACATGGGTCTAGGTCAAATCAATATCATGCAACCATTGATTTTCCTCTTGGATCAAAACACAAGGTCTATAGTACTAACTTGTCCTTATGCATATGCTAATAGCCATTCATATAACTCTACTAGAAAACAAGAGAAGAATATCTCATAGAATTCCCGATATAGGTTCTCCTCCACCCATTTTCATTCATCAAACTCAAATCCAATACTAAACCTATGAGTAAACTCATCCTATGTGATTTTAATCCATGTTTCGACACTATCCAAGGTCAAGTGCTTGATCATCACACATTTATATCACAATAGATTTACAAGAGGTCCCAGAAATGGAACCAAGATGTAGTCATTATTTTAACATCAATACTTCTTTCTAACCCCAAGTGTGCCATCTTATCATCCAACATACATTGGGCACCCACCCGAGGCAAGGTGGGTGTCGACACTCTCCTTTATGTGAGTTTTACAAGATATTTCTGCCATTAATGGGGATTATTTGTAGAAATAGAAGTACATTCATTTACTTTAAAAAGGTAGAAGATATAACTAACATATTTACACATTAGTGCATCACAAAAGCTAATAAACATTGTAAGAAGTACAAGAATCTAGATCTAAGTCATGATAAGCCAAATAACATGAAGGTTTACAACCATAAGTGAGTTGTATAGAATAGATCCATGTATATTGATTTAACATAGTTCTGGTATCCATATTACATTAAAAAGGGTCATCTTAGACCATATTCATCAAATAACAGATACTCAACTCCTAGAAACCTATATGATTAGAGATCCTAACTATGCTTTTCCCCATTTTATCTCTTATTACAGATCCCAGTACCCATACATATGCTTAATGGTATCCCTTACAACCCTATAGCACTAAGTACTCTAAAACCTAACACCATGAACTCCAAACCCCTAGCATTCCTTAACATTTCTACAACACCTTGTTACTCTCCTTCTCTTAGCACTCATCTACCTCCTAGCAACTTCATGTCTCTCTTTATAATTTTTCTTGTCCCAAGCACCTCTTTAAACAAGATCTCGCATCAACCACCATGCCTTCTCTCATGAGAAGATCACATGTCAAGTGTCGATGTGGTCCTCCATTGGTGAATTCTATCCTCTTTGCAAACCTTTCACTAACTATAATGATGCTTCTAGGAATATCCTTTTCTTGACCTCTAAGGTTCTAGGTTGGCACCTTATCCACTTATCACGCCTAGTCGGGTCCTCACATTTTTATCAAGTGACTACATGATGCCAAATATGGCTAAGGCCTTTAAACCCTTTTTCTTCCTCCCGCGCTTGCCTTGGTTCTACCTAAACCCTTCTTAAACCATTTTCTCTGCACACTTTTTCCCGAGCACCCTTCTATCTACTAATCTTGTGTGCATGTACCTCTTGTTACTTAGAAAATATTTTAGGGTCCAACATTCATCTTTGAATAAGCCATTGCATAGGGTTTTTCACTCTCTTCCTCATATTCCACCCCAAAAACATAGTTTCTTCCTTTCTTCTCTCTATTAGCTAATGAAAATTTGATTTTATCTCTCTAATATCTATCATCACCTCTTCATCAGTCATTATCATCTTCCTCTTACTCTCTTTTATCTATTTTTAGTAGTCATATATCAAGAAACCTCTCATTTTTCTCTCGTGTTCTCACTCCTTTCTTCTTTCCTCAACAAATTATTTTGCACCTTTCTTCTTCTCGAAACCTCACCTAAGATTCCTACCTATTTTTTTGGTGCTTCCTCACTCTTCTCTCTCTCTCTCTCTAAGTCCTGTTTCACCTTGTATTTTCTCCATCTCTTCTTCTTTCTTGTTTAAGCCTTCTAGGATAGGTTTCTTGCTTACTACACCTTCCACTTTTCACTTCTTCTTTTCAACTTATTTATGATTTAATATAAATTGAATTAAATCTTAATTTCAGAGTAACTATTGTAATGAATGATATATAAATAATAAAATATAGTAAATGGACAAGAAATAAGCATGCAATAATATGAAACCCTAATAAAATGAGAGAGATAGATGACTTAGTTGGTTTCTAAGTGATCAAGAAGTGTTCTGGATTGAGGAACTATTAAAATAGAATGAGAAGAGTGTTGTTAGGTCTCACTAAAGGTTTTGAAAATATTAACTATGCATGATAAGAGTTCCCATAGAAGGACGAGAGAATCTGGGTTCTAGTGAATAGATCTAGGTGCTAGTGTCCATCCAAATACTCAAGTTTTGATATTTTCTGTGCAAGAGGAGCTTTGATGTTGATCCCTATTTTTTACTCTCGTATTGCTTCAATGTTTCTGATTGCACTTGTAACCTAAAAAATAAATCTCTATCTGTACATACCCATTACCCACATAAAATCCTAAAATAAAAGGTATGTGGAGTTGGAGTGACCCTAGAGGTTAGCCAAAGAGTAAACTTAATATCGATTGTTGCACTACATTTCAGACTCCATGTAGTTCTATGTGAATGTGTGTGTAATGATGCCTTAGGATTCCCTTGTGTAAGTTGTATAGTGATATCAATATAGATCTAGAATATAGATAATGTATAGAATTTGTGGGATGAAATAGAATAAACTTCCCCTTCTATGTTTTGTATGCAGAGTGATGCAGCCCTTGTCCCTTGAGTGAATGTGTTAGATGAATGCTTTGTAATGCTCTTGTGCCTTTGGATGCAAGATTAGGTGATAATAGATAATTATAATGTTTGGACCTTATTCAAGAGCTATAACTATGTATATATATGATTCCCTTGTTTGAATTTTGTAATTGACAACTGGAAGGCCAACCCAAAAGTGTAAAAGATGCCCAAGAAGTAAAAGAGACCCAAAAGAGTGAGAAAAAGATAAAGAGGATGAGGAGCACCTAGAAGGGGCAGGAGCACTTGGGTGTTAATTTACTAACTAAGTGCTAGTGTCCAAGGCCATGAAAGATAAATTAGTCAAATACCAAAAATGTTGTAGGGTGTTTAAGGTCAATAAAAGTATAAGAGACAAATCAAAAGGCCCAAAAGTCATTGTCAATTACTAGTTTTATTTCTTAGGAATCATGTATATATTAGTATGCTCTAGGACCAAGAAATGTTCCTGAGTGCATATATTTTTTGTCTACAATTTCTTCTTTTAATCTCAAGAGCATAAACTCACTCTAATACCAAATGATGCATAAAAAATCAATACACTTCACATAAACACAAACTTTTAGATATGGATGAAAAATTCTTCAAATTAGGCAATTTGCTTAAGAATTTGAGAACTTTCAAATGCCACTAAACACAAAATTTATAATTTAAACTTGTTTAACATATTTGAACACCTTTTCCCCTATCCTTAATAACAAATAAACTTGATCAACTCATTCAAAAAGATTCACAATGTCTTTTTCCTTTACAACCAAATTTTCTCTTCTTCATTGCTTTAATAGCCCTCCTAGATTGCATTTAATGTAGTTTTGAGAGTAATATTGGATTTCACACCAAACCATACACTTTTAGAGATACCCTATTTTCATATACAACTAATTACAAAGTTTCATACCCTAAAAATTAGGACATCACCTTCAAAATACAATATTTTCTCAAAATTAGGTCTCCTTGCCAACTAGGTTTGCTGAGAACAAATTTCCATTATTAGAAAATTTTATAAGGAATCCTTAGAAACTAATAGCATATTAAGATACCCATTTTAACATTCTAGATTTCTACCAATTTTCTAGAGCTAGTTCCTAGTCTCACCTCCTCAAGTCACTTTGACCAAATCTAATTAGCCCCTCTTATTGAGTCCAAGACTAAGTTTTACACTTTTATAACTCCATCTATTTGTAATGTGTCATTTTCCTCTCAAGTCACTTAGGACTACTTTCCTATGGGTTGGGGCTGAGGAGAAGTTCAAATTTCCTCTTGTGGCCTAGGAAAAAGTGACCAAGCCTAAGGATTGTGGGGGATAGGATTAAAGAATATGAGACTCGTGAATGAAGATCTTGTGGCTAAAGCTAGTTGGAGAGTGATAAAGGAAGAGGGCCTATGGATTGATATCATCAAAAGGAAATATTTAAGGAATATTGGTAGAATAGAGACTTTCTTTTTGTAGGACAATATCCCTAAGGGATCCTTTTTTTGGAATTATTTTCTCTCTTCTAGGGAGATCTTGAGTAGGGGTATTAAATGGAACATTGGGAAAGGTGATAGAATTCACTTTTGGAAGGATTTTTGGATCTCTAATAAACCTATTGTGGAGGATTATCCTGGGAGAACTGTGGCATAGTTCTTTGAAGACAATGGTAAAGTTTGGGTTAAGGACTATTGGAGCTTCTCCAATAATCTTGTTCTTTGGGAGAAGGTGCTTCCCCCTCCCAACTTCATTGGGGACACTCAGTTTTTGATGACCTCAACTCAAAGTTAAAGAACATGTATATTCCTCTTTTCCAACAAAATGAGGACTCTATTATTTGGAAGGAAGAGGATTTTGAAAATTTCTCTGTTAAATCTACTTACCTCCTTAACTTCAAGAATTCTAGCCAAAAAGATTACTGGAGTAAACTTTGGGTAAAATACCTTCTACCTAAAGTTAACATTTTCCTATGGTTGGCTACTTAGAATAAAATCCTCACTATGGAAAATTTGAGGAAACATGGCATGCTCCTCCCCAATAGGTGTGTCCTTTGCAAAAAAAGAGGAGGAAAGTGTCAACCACCTCCTCATCTCATGCCCCTTTGCTCGAGTGGTGTTGTCTAAGGTGTTGGAGATTTTAAAGGTTCAATGGGTCTATCCTAATTCCATTGAAGAATGTTGGTTACAATGGGATTTCCCTTTTAGGTATCCCTTTCTTATGGCTACCTAGAAAATGGCCCTACCACACTTCTTTTGGAGCTTATGGAAGGAAAAAATGCTCCCATGTTCAAAGATCGAAGGCTAATTTCAGAAAGGTCAATAATGGGATGATTTCCTCAATTAAAGAGAACTCGAACTCATTAAGGTGAAGTCTAAAAATCATTATTCTAGTAGAGAAGAGGAAGTTCTCAAACAGTTCACCTTCATTCCACCTCAAGTCAGTTTCCCATCCACTAAAATTAAATGGTCCAAACTTGAAAGGGAAAAGTCAAACTTAATTTTGATGGGGCTTCTAAAGGTTACCCTGGCTCGACTATTGAAGGAGGCATAATTAGGGATCATAATGGGGATCGGATCTTGGCCTATGCTAGTCTTTTAGGGAATCAAAGAAAAAATGTGGATGAAGTTTGTGCTCTTCTCTGGGGTGTTAGTCTTACAAAGGAGAAAGGTATTAAACATATCCTTATTGAGGGGGAATCTCTTCTCATTTAAACTATAATTAGTAAGACTAGGCACAATAATTAGATCTTGGGAAATATTATTAATGATACTAAAGAACACCTTAAGTACTTTGATTCCCATATCATTACTCATATCCCTCGCATAGGAAATGCTTGTGTGGATAGATTAGAAAATGAGGGAGTTAAAAATAATGATTACAAGGTGTGGAAAAAAGGTGAGGTCATACCTATGCATATTAATGATATTATCAATCATGAAAAGTTGTAAGCACTTCACCTTAAGTAGCACGAGGGAGAATAATGGGTTCATTTTCCAATATTGCAAAAGCATGTCTGGCTTAAGCTATTCTTGGAAAGACAAGTCTAATTTCAAAATTACAGACCTCAAAGTGTTGTGCATTGTCTGGCTACCATGGGTGGTGATAGAACCAGAGTCAAGTCATCCAGCCATGGGCGTATTGTGGAGGATAAGTCTATGTGGAACCTTTTTCAAATTGGGGGTTTCAGGAACTTTATCACCAGAATCCAAGGGCATGATTTCTTGCTCACTATGGAGTTTAGACTGGCATGGAAGGAAGGAAAGAACTTATTTGTGGCATGGAAATAGAAATTTGAAGGAATCCATAGCCCATGCTACTGGAATGGACATGGAAGGTCTGAAAATATTCAAGGATAGGAATCAAAGAGAGCATGAAATCAATACTTTCTTTGTCAGAAAGGAAAATGTACATTACTTCACCAATGGTATTGCTCATACCTACATTCCTGGGGTGTGGAGAGAGGTCTTCCTACACATCATGAAATATATGACTCTGGAGGGTAAATATCGTAAGATATATACCCACCACTTGTCATTTCTGAACATGTTTAGACATAAGAAGTTACTCAGTATCCCCTTCTATCTTTTTATGTCTTTGACCACCTCGGTGAGGGATTTCCAATAGAGTAAGGTGGAGTATCCCATCCACGAGGGTCTCATTCTTCTCTTGTTTTGCAATGGGAATCTGACCTAGGATAAACAAATGCCCCCAATTGATGAGGAGGAGGATATTACCCTAGCTGAGTGTCTATCCAAAATGAGGGAAGGAAATTTGGGTTCTAAGCAGATGGGTGATGGGAAGAATGGGGAAGGGATGGAAAATCAAGAAGTCGGTCTATCGAAGGGGAAGGATAAATTTACCTTGGAAGGAGAGCATGGTATTGATATGTGGAAGAACAAAGTTCAGTACTTGGAGATGGTTGTCTAGGTCCTGGAAGAGACTAACTCGGTGGTGAGAAAGGGCATGATTGATAGTATCAAAGCCACCAAGCAAATATTCTTGGCCCAGAATAACATCTGTGGGGATATCAAGTAGTTGGATTCTTTGGTTCGAGATTTGGGCATTCGTCTGGATGTTGTGGAAAAAGAGAAGCGGAAAAGGAGGTGGATCAGTTATGATGAAGAGGATGAGGAGGAGTCTGAGGAGTAGGAGGAGGCATCTGAGGAGGACATCAAGGAAACCCCTAGATGAAGTTGAATTTGGATTCTAGCATGAAAGAGGAGACCATGGAGGTTAATCCCTAAAAAAAACTAAAGCTAACTAGTGGAACTTCTTCCTAACTATCTACCGAATTTTGGGGAAATTTCTCTATTTTTTTATTTCTTGGTTTAGTTCACTTGTTCTCTCTATTTCTTGGACCCCATTCTCTAGTTTGGAGTTTATTCTATTTAATGTTGGGGTCCCTTTCCTTTTTTATCTGGATGTGCTTCTATCATGATGTGATATTTTTTTCTCGGCCTCTCGGGAGCCTATCCCTGTTTTTTACCCTATCTAATAAAAAACTTAGGACTAATTGAATCCACCTCACATTAACTTCATTTTCCACCTAACTCTCCACTTTTCTTCTAAAGCACAACTCTATTTTCCAATAATTTCTTACACTCTTACTTATTCATTGTTTCCCTCTTACTTCATTAATCACTTCTTCAATTATCATTCCACACTTAGATAGTTCTTAGTCAAGGCTCCAAGTTTTTAAAACTCTACCTTTGCACAACTCTACCTTTAATGACTTGGTTAAGACCCAAAAAGGGTCATAACCTTACTTATTCTTATTACCACTATTATTTCACACCCGTTTCTTTTCCACCATTCTCAAATGTAACCATTTTGAATTAAATTTCCTCAAAAAAATATTGACTTTTTTATTGGACACTAGCCACTTTTCACTTGACTATGCATGACTATGAAAATTTTCTCTTGGGACTATGTTTATGATTTTTAGCTTTATATCCCTCTTAAACCTCTCTAAACCATTTTACCACCTATATCACACTTATTTCCATTCATAATAGTAGTTGTAAGAATAAGAAATTTTATATATTTTTGTTTGATCAAATTTTCTATCAAAACCTTAGAATAGGATCTCCTAACATCGATAACTAAACTATCAAGATATTTCCCTATCAAAAATTACCCAATATCTTTGAAACATAAACCATATCTATTCCCATCAACATGAAATATTCTACAAAATTTTATTCTTTTCCAAGTGTTAGAACTCAAATTATACCTTATTACATTGCTTAAACCCTAAAGAAGGTTTACCAAGGTAGTGAGAAGGTATTATAGGTTTATTTTTAATTTGTATTAAAATTTAGGCTTAATATGAATTGAGACACCTCCCTAAGTCATCACTACACTTTATCGATCCATTTTTTTATAATAACTAGTTAATTATCTATACCTTCAAAACTAGAAGGATACAATCCTCACGTCCTTAAGACGCAAATTGTCGAGTTTTCATTTAAACCTTTGTTTTCTTCAATGAAGATCTAACCAATATTAAGGTTACATTTATAAAAAAATTACAAGTTATTAAGAATGGCATATTATGAATTCCGACCATTTGAATATGCATCTTAAAACAACAAACATGAAACTTAGTCTTCATCCAACAATTATGAATCATTCACCTTGTCCTACCTTCTTATTGATTCCTCATGCATGGTAGTCTCATTGACTAATCTGATCATTTATTCTTGAAACATCACTCTAATATATCATACAAAATTCCAAGTCACATCATCATAACATTAGCAAGCACATCAGGTTTTATAACACCAAATATAGAAGAATACATCGGATTGAGGAATAATTTTAATACTTTTATTTAAATAAGAGGTCTATTACAATGATTTCTTGAGAGCTACAAACCTCATGAGCCCTTTCCCTTATTCTTCACACGTACCTCTTTCCTTATATCCACTTTTCCAATAAACAAATAACTCTCTCCACTGAAATTTTCTACTTCTTAATAAACGAAAAGGTTTTTATGGTTAGTTAACTCAAGATCATCCATTCATAGTTCAAGATAAGTAAGGTCCATGACAATAAAAGATAGAGGTTAAACCATTTAATATGCTCCACATGAGGTGTGGATTTACCTTTACATTATTTTTAAACCTTAAACTTTACTTCAAACCTATTCTCATAGATGAAGATATCAAATTTTCAAAGATGACATTTTGGAGGAAAATTACTAAAGGGAACAAATCACCCATGAAGGAATCAAGGAAGCTATATATTATCTAGAAACACCTAAGTTATCTACTAAGACTTCTCACAATCCAAAATATAGATGAAAACCAAAATATAATTATAAAAATATGAAGCACATGCATCATACTCCCCAAGAAGAGAGAATTGAGTCCAATTTTTGTGTTTATTTCTTCCTCTTTTTCCAATTCTTTTGCTTCTTTGAATTTATTCATATTTTGTTCTGTTTGAGCTCATATACATGTTATTTAAATTCTTTTGTATTCTCCTTTATTTCTTGTCTCCTAGTTTGTTTTCCTTTTGATCCTCTTCCTTCATTCTTCCTATTTCTTCCTATTTCTCTTCTTGTTGTTGTTTTAGTTGTGTTTTCTCTTCAATTTATTGCTTCTCTTCCTATTTATTATTCAATTATTAATCTAATCCTACACATTCATAGCTAAAATCCACCTTATATTGCAAAAATAGAGAAAAAATAGTTTCCTTATTGTCTTCTCTTTTCACCAACTTGATTTCTTCATCCATTTATTGCTCAACCCCCGCTAAGAGCATTTTATCTTGTTATAAATTATCAGGTTATTTCCTCATTTATTCTTCTTGGATGTTCATTTCACTTTCCTCTTCCTTTTATCCTTCACTTACCAAGGTTTCTCTAGGTTATTCTTTAGCTTTCAATTCATCTTCTCCACTCAAGAAGCTCCACATGCTTATACGAGATTTCCATGATCCTCTCATCACACTAACAATTTTACTTTCATCCTTTACTGATACAATCTAAGCTTTAACTTGTTCACAAACTTCTTCCTCTTGTTTTTCTTCATTTTTGTTCTCTATCTCTTCATTAAAGCAAATATTTCTTGCCTTTATTATTAACCTTTTGTACCTACAAGACTAGTGGAGAACAAGACTAGTGTATGCGGCCTATAAGGTTGGGTTTTCCTTTTAGGTGGGAGGATAATATTGGTGAGGAATTGGGAAGACTCAATTAATTCCAATCTGATAGGTGGGTGAGTAAATCTTGATGTCATCATGACACCCAAAGTATTGATGGATATAGATACGGGTGAGGAGATAGGTGTGAATAGGATTTCAAGTTTTGAAATGGTTTTGGTCATGGGTAAAGGTTTAGATGTAGGTAAAGATAATGAATAAGAATATGTTTCAATTGGCATGGTCAACATTGTTTTGGTTTCTAAAAATACCTTTGGGTAGATCATGGAAGCATCCTCAGGAAACATTTGCATTTGGGTTGAAACAGGAGCTGAAAATTTCATGCAGAACATGGAATTAATGTAATCCAAACGATTGACCATTTGTGAAAAATAGACTACTGAAGAAGAGGATGGAATGGGCTCGATGGAAATCCTGTAAAATATGTCGCAAGATAAGGAATTGGCTAGCTTTAGAATTTATAGGTAAAATAGCTGAGATAATGTTAATAGGGTCCTAAGATTTGGGGAGAATTGTCCCCAATAGTACTGGCATATCTAAAGAATATCCCATGGGAAGAAGAGACAATAGGTTGTGTGAGGTATAATTATCCCTTAGTGGAGGATAAGGTGATGATGATTCTCCTATGGATGTGAGAATAAAAAGTGTTGACTAAATAGGCTGGCAGGAAGATGATGACATGACATCGATAGAAAGCTTGGGTTTCTCTGTGAGAGAAAGGGGAGATGAAGGGGACTCCTCTGTGGGTGGAGGAGTAGAAGAGGTATGCTCCTATTTGGGTAGATGATATTGTGCTAATATTTCCACAATAGATGAAGTATGTAGGTTTTGAGGAACAATTGGTATGATATCAAAAACCGCGTGGACTTCACGGACATTACTATCACTGGATGAAGGTTCATTATTTTGATTAGATGATGGTTTATGATTAGGGAATGAATTTTTGAAGATGTGAAAATTTTCATTTCCTGGTGCATTCGGTTTATCCATGACAAGGTATCCATTATCTATCATCTCTTGAACAATGTTTTTAAAATTTATGCAGTTACCATCACCATGTCCTTTAACACAATGGTAGTTATAGTAATCATGTTATTTATACCATCCATGCATAGGACAAGTAGGGTTGAAACCTATATGATATTTTATGGAAGTGTAATGGCTCTAACTTTAAGAAGCTTTTCTAAGACTTAATAATAGGGCTCTCTAATCGAGGTGTACTTTTTATTCTCTGTCGAGTTGAAAGGCTTGGATGGGAGAAAGATTGGAAGAAGGTTGGGATTGATTAGAAGGATGAGGTGGTCCTGCCTTGAGGACTACCACGTTGGCAGATCCTTTGGTCTTTGAATATTTATTTGGAAGTTTTGAAGATGAAGAAGAATCATTTGATTTGAATGGGGTGTTCTTGTTTCATAATTGGATCTTCTTTTCTTCAATGGTGCAAATTTCTAGTTTTTGTGCCATGGTGAATGCTTCATCAAAGGTTTGGAAGGTTTGGACTTGTAGAGTTGGTGAGATGTGTCTAGTACAAGCTCTAGTGAAAAATGTAATGAGTTTAGTCTAAGGTAGTTATAATGTCAATTGGTTAACAAGACTCCACTATCGGGAAACAAAATCTGTGATATATTCATCTTCATACTATCTGGTTGAATAGAGATTGGTCATGGTGAATTTCTTGGTAACATTGATTGAAAAATGATCTAATAAATCTTGGGCTACCTAATTAAGGGAATAAATGGAATGTCTAGGTATTCCACTATACCAATCTAATTATGGTCCCATTAAGGACATTGGGAAAGTTCATAAGAGCAAAGCGTCATCATGGGTGATTAGGTAGCATACATGTTTGAATGACTGCAAGTGTTGTTGTGGGTATTCTTTACTATTAAACCAATTGAATTTAGGAATTTCCCAATGCACAAGGTAGGGAAGAATGAGAATAGAAGGATGGATAGGCTCGTTGCATATTTTTTCATATGTTAAAGAATTATGGGAGTAGGAAGCAGATGCTTACAATGATATCCAGATCTTTTCTATCATCATGTTAATGATGTCGTTAGTAGGTTGGGATGAAGCGGTGCCCCTATAAAGAAATAGGGTTAATGGTGAATGTATGAGGTGGGTGGTATGCTAGTGTATGGTGACGTTGAGTATGAGAAATGTGCAAGAGGAAAAGATGTAGGCAACACAAATCCGAATAAGTGATGTATGAGGTCAGAATTTTTTGGTAGTATGTGTAAGTGGGTGGGTTTGTCATATAAAAAAATATAGTGGTTATTAGGGGTAAGGAATCTGGGATAGAAAGGATGAGGTTTTGAAAAGGGGTGTAAGATGCCAACACTAGAGGTGGTTATGATGTAATGGGTATATGTGAAGCAACGGGTGTAGATGGGGCTATACTTAAAGTGAGTGTTAGAGGGACAATAAATGTCATGGGCATAATAGATGACATAGAAACTACAATTATAGTGGTTGTGGGGTTCAAATGAGACACCACACAGGTTGTAAATTGGAAGATTGGTGCTAGGCGACGTAGAAGTGGGGGTGACAGAAGGAGGGATAGATACGTGAATGTCATATATTAATCTGTTATGAGGAATCCTCGGTGGAATACGAAGCAAGGTAGTACTAGAGGGCATCATGATTCTACTAGAAGATTCTCGAAACTCCTCATCACCGATAGCTAAGGGGATGAGATGAGTCGGATTCATAGGTGATTGGATGGATGGTGGTGATGGACTAGGTTGGAGTGGTCGAAGGTGACATGAAATACAAGGGTGTTATTTTGGATATGAGTGAACACAATGTGAATCAACATATATTTGGTGAATTGTACTCTGTAAATGACATAATGAACAACAAATATGGGACAAAATAGATATGAGATGGAAAGGTGATAAATGTTTTGATTAAAATAAAAACAGAGTGATCGATGCCGCTTGCACTAGCCAATGGTGGTTAAGGGGTGACCAATGGTGGTTAAGGGTGACCAATAATAGTAACAAGAACTATTAGTGGTTACTCCGAGAAAACAATTGTTTTAGAAAATAAGGCAAAAATTGATGGTTTTCATGCGCAGAAAGTTATATTTGATGGCTGTTATCAGAGTACAGAAATTACAATGATACACATAGACTCTAAAAAAAAGAAAAGATGAGATAAGTGTACTTTAGGTAAACCAATGAAAAGAACAAGGAACTGACATCGGTTAGGTAAACCGATGATGGTCAGATGTAAACCAAAGGTGGTCACTGGACCAATGCCGGTTACTATGAAATTTGAAGAATGAAGAAAAATGTATTTTTGTGGATTTAAATTGGATGAATAATCAACCCAAAAGTATGTGGATGATAGGACAAGGTCCTGACACACTCGTAAAGAGTCATAATTCTCCAACCTGTCATGGTAGAGTGTAAAAGAAAAAAAGAGAAAATGAAGAATCATATCCTCACACCTAAAAATGCAATTCAAGAACAAAACTAAGAAAGATACATAATCCAACAAGTTAATTTAGTGTATTTTGTCAATTCTATTTAGAATATTGAGTCGTGAATTATAGTAGATTTTTTCGTTGGGAAGGCTTCCTATGAAGAAGTAAATTATAAAGGTGAGGTTTCGAGGTTATGTTATGGTGGGGGCGGGCCATCCTCTGATGGGGTACTAGATAGAGATAACTAGTTGGGTGCCCACTTTCAATCATTTGATCATGTGATCATTGGCAGCTTCTTTCGGTTGGGATGTTGTTTTAATAAGATGTATATATTTTGAATTGTGTAGTTTGGAAAAGAGAGGGAAGAGAGAATGTGCTTTCTACGATTTAGTTTTGTCAACCATCAGCTAGGCATGACTTCTAGCATGTCAACCATAAGTTGGGCATGACTTCCAAGCATGTATGTTTCCCTCATTTTAATGTGAGCTAAAATGTGATAAATTAGAATGTTCTGTAATTTTTTAAAGCCCAAATTGAAGTGTGATATTCGATGTAGCAAGTAGTGAATATAATAGGAAGAGGGATGCTATTTCACTAATGCAATACTTATGAAAGAAAAGATGTATTATTTTTATAGCACAAAAACATGATTGCTTTTAGACAATAGAAAGAGAGGAAGATTCTAGAGAAGAAAATTAATGTGGAATATTTTCAAAAGGGAAACAAACACACAACTTTCACCTAGGAATGAATAAAATGCAAGGAACCCTAGATGGGTCCCACCAAGTGTGCCAAAATGTTTCACCATTTTATTTAAGGATTTAGAAAAAATAGATAAGGGTATGGGCCAAGGAGGAATACTTGTTGTGATTGTTGATTTGAAGGTCATTGCCCGCATTCGACTTCTTTATCCCATGATGACCGTGAGATATTCCCTTTGACTAGGAGGAACTACCTAAAATACAAAATAAGACCACAAAAGAGAGTTAAATAACATATGATAGTGGAATGCCTAGCCTATGCTAGATCTGGGAAGTATGATACTTCCGGAAGATCACCCACCGTTTATAAATCAATATAAAAAAATTAAGCAAGTAAAATAATCTAGTGCTAGCATTCTGATTTGGGTGCCTCAGATTACTATCAATGTTGATCCGATTAAATACTAAAATGTTATGAAGGTAAAATTTTTGGATTGGGTTGTGGGTAGTACAGGTGGTATGCATGTCACATATAGAGTCTTCATAAGGTTGGGTGAGATTCTGGGTTGTTTTGGGTGAGGTAATTAGGGTGGTCTAGGTCTGTAAAATGTGATTATCGACACGAGACGAACACCGGTTACAATGATCGATGTTAGTTTATGTATGACCGATATAAGTTTAGGGTGACTGATGTTGGTAACTATGGAAAGTGGTAGAGAGTTAGGTGGAAGATGTTTGGGATCTCCTCTGTCTTGGAATAGATAATTATAAAGGTCTCTGTGGGGGAGGGTGAGGTGACAGGTCCAAAACAGGTGTGGTAATATTCTAATTGAGGTTTGGGGTAGGATAAGGGTTGAGTTTTCAAGTTGGGTTGATAGTCACAGAATCAATATTGATTGAGTAAACCAATGTCATTAAAAGATGAATTGACCACAGTTAGTGTTAACTAGTGTCAGTGACTATGGGGAACTGGAAGATGTTGTAAAATGAGTTTTGGGTCATCTCTGTGATTACACAAAGATTTAAGAGGATTTTTTTGAGGTCTACGTGAGGGAGGTGGTTTTGGGATAGGTTTTTAGTGAAGTTAAGGTGGGATGTAAAGGGGGTGATTGATAGAGAGGAAGCTAAAGGATATATATATATGTAAGAATCGTGGATAAATAAAGGCAAATGGAGAATAAACCGAAAGTGATAGAGGATAAACTAACTTATTTGGAGTTTAGAAGGATTCCAAATAATTGTAGTGGTGGAGAGGTGACCAAAGATGCTAGTGATGTTTTTGTCTGTGGAATGGTGCTTAGTTCTCGCCAGGTTGGTGCTGAGTTTGTTTTGGGTGAGAGTAATTATTCTAGAGCGATTTCGGACACGAGGCAGACACGGTTACAATGATCGATGTTAGTTTATGTATGACCGATATAAGTTTAGGGTGGTGATGTTGTGTATAGGAAAGTGGTCCGAGTTAGGTGGAAGATGTTTAGGACTTTGAGATAGATAATTATAAAGGTCTGTGGGGGAGGGTGAGGTGGCGGGTCAAAGCGGTGTGGTAATATTCTAATTGAGGTTTGGGGTAGGATACTACGGCAGTTGCTTCCTATAATGCTACCATGAATTCCAATACCTTTTGATCGTGATTGGTGCCAAATATGGTTTTGTATGGATGTGCGAAAGGGATTTGGTTCTTTCTTTCATGCAGATCTCCTTCATTCCAAAAACTTGAGAATGTGGCCGTGCTCTCAAACAAGGTTACCAAGAATAATATAAGATAACCGATGGAAGTTTAGGGTAATGGTGTTGGTTTATGGTTGAATAACATCGGTTACATGTAGGAAATCCTAGGTTTACTAAAAATTCCAAATGTCAAATCTTGGTGATCTATTTGGGCGGTTCACTCTATTCTCCCAGATCAAAAATGGAACGTTAGGTTTTAATGAGAGGGAATGTGGTTAGTTATGATGAGTGAATGTTGAGTCCTAGTAAAGGGGAAATATGCTAAAAATAGGTTTGAGGTGAGGTGTCTAAGTGAGGTGGATATTAGTTTTAATTAAGGTATTTAAATAATGAATGAAGTGAGGATGAGTATTAATTTAATTATAAATAATTAAATTACTATTAATGTGGGGTATAAGGGTCATGGTTAGGTGAATATGTTTAAGTTATATATTCAAAAAGGGACCAAGGGAGTGTGACCCAATTTTGATGTCTATAGTTTGATCAAATTTTCTATTAGAACCTTAAAATAGGGCCTCTCGAACAACGTTGAATGAACTATCAATCTATTTCCCTATAAAAAATTTGCTAATCTCTTTGAAACATAAACCATGCCTAATCCCCTTCAACATGCAACATTATACAAAATTTTATTCTTTTCCAAGGGTTAGAACTCAAGTTATACCTAATTACATCGATGAAACCCTCCACAAGGTTTACCAAGGTAGTGAGAACGTATTCTAGGTTTTTTTAAATTTTTCTTTACTTTTAGGCTTAATATGAATTGAGACACCTCCCGAAGACATCACTACAATTTATGAATCCCTTTTTTCTTGATAACACCAGTCAATTGTCTATACCTTCAAAACTAGAAAAAATACAATCCTTACATCCACATTTTCTTCAATGAAGATATAACCACTATTGAGGTTATATTTAAAAAAACATTTTCAATTTATTAGTAATGGCATATTATGAATTCGAATCATTTGAATGTGCATCTTAAAACAAAAAACATGAAACTCAATCTTCATCCAACAATTATGAATCATTTACCTTATCCTACCTTCTTATCAATTTCTCATAGATGGTAGTCTCATTGGCTATTCTCGATCATTTCTTTGTGAAACGTCACTCTAATCTATCTATTGGTGAAAAAAATTATTAGAGAAAAATTGGTGTTTGTCTTGTCCATCTACTTAACCAATTTAGCTATCGTATGTGCATGCGTGAGAAGATATGGATTTTTGTGGTGGTCTTTCGACTAGGGATCCAACAGGGGCACTCCACTAACCCTACATAGAAAAGCTAGCAATATCTTGCTAGGGAATAATTTGTCTGAAGAGTGGGAAAGGGGAGTGAGAAAAGAGGTAGGAGAACTAATGCTACAGGTAGAAAATTAGATTCCTAACACACTAGTTAGAAACTTCAACACATGCATTCATGAGAAGAAACAACCCTACAAATAGCAATAAGACCAAATAGAATTTATCGACCACAAATTATCAAGAAACCCCTTAGTCAAAGAAAGATAGAAAATCCTTCTTCTTGTATTGATTGCTCAAACCAAAGTTGTACATAGTGGAGAAATAGAGGAAATTTGAGAATGAGGGGAATGGAAGAATTTGGCTACCACCTTTGTTCTCTCATTACACTCTTGAGTTTACAAAATCAATCACTAACCCTTTGAAATAGGAATGGCGTTACAATTTATAGAATGAGAGGTGACTTATTATTTTCCTCATGACCCTTCGAATACCTTAATATGACTTAAGACTATTCATATTCCACTTTAAATATTTAAGTCCCTTTTATAATAGTAGGGTGACTTAATTTACATTATATTTCTAAAGTCATTTAAGTCATATTAAAAAGTGCAACCCTCAATGCAAAAATACAACATTGAAGAGAGAGAGATAAAAGAGGAAGAAGAAGAAGAATTATGTCGAAGGATGAGTTGCTATAGTGGAATTAGCTCCTTTCTACGAATGTTCTCCACTTCTTAATCCCGAGAAGGATTTCACCCATCCACTTTGGATTCATATCTCCCTTATAAAAATAAACTTACTATTTTCATTAAGTGTGAGAAATCAATTCCTAATCTTCAAATGGATGTTGCGGCTCCATTTTCCTCTTTCTCCCTGTGTTCCTCGTTCCTTCTGGATCAAATTTCTATTTTTAGCAGGTGCTCAAGGGCCCACTTACTATTTTTAGTAAGTGTCAAAATGTTCGCTCTGGTGAATTCTTAGTGTAGTGCACCTCCAATGTCTTTATCTTCTTCACGGAGTTCTTCTATCAATGAATTTCCAAAATAGCAGTTTATATGTAGTAGACCTACTATTTTTAGAAAGTTTTCCTTTGGGAGTTGGATTGATGTGGAACAAAGTTTTTTTGATATGGGTTTTTTCCCAATATCCTCCCTCTAAAATTTTGGGCCCAATCGCTTAATAGTCCAGGAGATTTTAAATTTTTAATTTTCAGACATAGCAGTGCTTCTAGGTACAGCAACCACTAATGGACCTCAAAATTGTAGGTCTAGTTTTCTCCTCTATTTGCAAAGAAAATTATATTTTTTATGTGTATTTTTTCTTTTGGTGCTTCACATGCAATCTTACTTCTATCCAAAGAATGGTTTGACGAGAAATCCCACTTCTTTCTTCATTCAAGCCGAGAAAAGAGATTTCTTCATTGTGGATGCTCTGTTGCACATGGGGGAGTTTGAACATGTCTTCTTGATGGCCTTGGGTAGAGGAATGAGTATAAAAATATATATGTTTGCTTCATGTATTCGTTTGGGATATTTATTCAACTTCTCATTTCATGGCTATGGATTTTTCTTTGGTTTCTCCTTTTGTGCTCCGTGCTTCTCCTTATATGTTTGATGAGGATTCCTTCTAGGGACTACATTCTTTCATGGAGTTGAGGGGAGTGAATTTTTAGTAGGTATGGTTTGATTTCCTGTAATGCTGGAGTGATGGAATAAAGTTGCAGAGGAAGTATGGAGGAATGAAGTGCACATATAACTCTTAGAAGTTAAAAGCGGAAAAAAGTGGCACTTGGAAAATTTTCAAAAAGATATGCACAGGTAGGGTTTGGCGCATTTTTCCATGCTTGATGTCCCTAACCTCAGGGATGTGAGGGACATCAAATTCCACTGTGGTCAAGAGGATGACATGTGGCGTTTGACCCAACAATAGGGAATGAAGGAGGAAAAAGTTGTTTTAAAGCCCTGGGAGCTGAAAAGTGGTCACGTGGGTGTCAAGAAGACTCCCTATGGTGGCTGGGTCAATTTTTCAAGGTCTTATGTTCCCCACCTAAATTGCATAAGGGACATAAAATTCCACAGAGGTCCTGGAGCTGACACGTGGTGCCAAATCTGACGACAGGGAATGGATGCTCCAAAAATGCACCTAGGGGCTTAAATTCGGTCACGTGGGTGTCCAAATGACTCCCTATAGGGTCTAGGTACATTTTTCTATGTATTATGTCTACCATCTTACGGAAATAAGGGACATAAATTTCCACGGTTATCATGGAGGTGACACGTGGTGCTCGATTTGACGACAAGGAATGGATGCTCCAAAAATGCACGGGGGCTGAACTGTCAAGTCTGGAGGTCACATGAGGGTCCAAGAGGTCATATGGGGTTGAGAGGTATTCAAGATGGCTGGGTATACTTTTCCAACCTTGATTTCCTTGAACTTGGGGGACACAAAATCCCATCAGCTCCCGGTGCCGACATGTGTCCTCCAAAATTTAGCTAAGTTCTCAACTTGTAATGTGATGATAACGTGAGCTTGTGATGGATGTTTTTGGAAATATTTTATATAATCCTGATTGTAAATAGACTTATGAATAAAATGGTTGGGGTCTCATGTCCATATTATTCCATTTGATACCTAAAAAATCAGATTTTTGATTTTTTACTCCACTCATGGCCTCAAAAAATTGCCTCAGCACTGATGCACCAAAGTGTTGTGAAAATATTATTTAACCATAATTTAGGTCTTTAAATCCTCTTTCTAGATATATATTTTTTCTTCTAACTACATCTGGAGCTCTGAATCTTCTTCCAAGCCAAGCAACTATTTTAGGCTTGTGTACCACCTAGGCTTGTGAACCTGTTTTTACTCAGACTACTCCAAGTCTTGAAAAAATTCCGCAAACCTTCAAATATCATTTCCATTATGTTATAAGGTATTCCATTCACCTCCATGTTGAATTTTTCCCTTCCATTCTACTCCAAGAGGGTTGATCCAGTCTTGGGAAGGCCAGTGATAGCCCTTTCCATGACTCCCCAAAATTTGCATTTTCAATGAACTCCTAAAATCACCTAGGGGGAATGAATGGAATTTCCTAAATCACCTAGGGGGTGATATAACATTGGTTGGGAGGTCATTTGGACTAACTGGATAGAGCCGGGGTTGCCTAGGAATGATAAAACTTGAAAAATTTGACACTGGGTATACTAGTTCTGCTAAAAATTATCAATTTCCTAATGCACATTTGCACGAAAATAGCCTGGCTCTAACTTGGGGACATGACATGGACTGAGAAAATTGAAGACATGGCATGGGAATCTAGAATATCAACTTAGACCATATAATTCAATGAGTAGTGCCTTATCCATTAGGCCTCGCATGGAGTTATGTACAACTTCTAGAAAGGAAGATTAGAAGAAGGATACACACACACACACAAAATAAAGGAAAGGAAACACAAGACACATAACATGAAGGGAAATGTGCACAATGTAAAGGGAAACACAGCTATCAATCACCTATGGTACAAGGTGGGGGACAACCCACTTTCACTAAAATACTTTTCATTTATAAAAATTACCCCTCGAAGAGGTAACACCGAATAATGATGTTACTCGAAGCCATTGATGGGTTCTAGAAAGTAGCCTCCCTTCCTCAACTACTTATGAAAGCTAGGTGCTTTCATAATTGTCCTTTTACTTTGTAGGAGTGAGTCCATATGAGCTTCTTGATTCTCAATTCCTTGCTTGGAAATTCCACTACCTTCATGCTCTTTGAAATTGGTTTCATCGTGCCAGTTTCCTTCCATGTTTATCCATATAGCTGATTCTCCATTGAGCATCTCATCGCTGCCCCAATGCTGATTTTCATTCCAATTCCTTGGATATTCTGAGTTACTTTCTTTCCCAGTTCTATGCTCATTGACATCTCCTCCATGAGAAACATTAGATTCCTCCCTTATCCCTACTCCACTATGAAGTGCTTGAGTACTAATGGAAGGATTGGATGTGGCCTCATACTTGTCTTGTATGTCTATGGCACAAGTGAAGAGATCAAGAATCAGCTCAGGGTCTTCCACAACTTCTACTATATCCAATAGTTCTTGCATAGAGATCTGCTTCATTATTTCTTGTAGTTCCTCTTTATTTTGCAGCTCAAGGCAACTACCTAGAGGGATTACCTCATCATCTTGGGAATCACTGCACTCTAACGATCCTTCATAAAAAAGAGATTCATCTTCAAAGGAATTGAAACTCCATTTTGTCATTACATCTATCAATCATTAGTTCGGAGTGGCATCATATTTTTCATATTGATTTATCTCAATGTGGCCAACCTTCACACCGGTTAAGGCTTCCAAATTAGCTTCATGCTTGTCTTGTAGATTTGTGGCTTGTATCAGGAGCTTGAGGCTGAGCTCAAGATCTTTAGTTTCTTCTGTGGCTCTAAGCAGTTCTTGTACAAACATTTCTTTCTCATTTCTCAAGGGCTCATTATAGACTGGCTTGGTATCTTCCTGGGTGACATGATTAAGGGAGTCCTCATCTTCAAATGGGAATATGAAAATGTCTCCATCACGGATAAGAACATGAGATAATTTTTCTTTTTGAAAATCATCAAGAACCATCTCCTCTTCTTCATGGTTTGCATCATCTAGAAATTTGGGGTTTCCCTCTTGTAACTCAAATCTCCTCACTGCTTCTTCAAAATCCAAATCTCTCTAGGAAGGCATGTCTATCCCTATCAAGATGGGAATATCTTCTTCCTCCTCAATTGTCACCAAGTGATTCATATGCCAGTATTTTGGTAGAAAATGTTAGCTTCTGGGCTTCCTTAATTTTATACAATGTACCTCATATTATTTTCTGGAAGTAATTTCTCCATGTCTTCCTTCAATGGTATGGTTTCAGATGACCAATTCATCTAAATTTTCCCTCCCAAGTCTCGGTAGAAACTTCTACTCAACAACATTCGAATGAGGTGGGATATCGATACAAAAATCATTGCTGAAATTTTCTTGTCTATAAATTTGGCAAGAGACACCTGTGCATCTTTGACCTTCCCTACAAGTGGGACCTTTTTTACTCCAAAGAGTAACAAGAGCCACCGGGTGGAGCCATGGTGAGTTTGAGAGCTTTAGTGACCTTCAAAGGCATCACGTTATCTGAGGCACCAGAATCTATTATGCAATTTCTCAGTACATATTCTCCAACAAGTAGAGAGACATAGAAAGGTTCAAATTTATCAGTCTTTGATGCACTCAGAGAAAGCATGTTCTATGAGGAAGGTGTAGGTGGTTTGGTAGTACTTCTTGTTATGATGCCCATTAAAACAACCCACTTGAGACCCAAGAAACAACCTAGGGTTAGCTAGAAAATTATGGATTTTTTTATTAGAGCTTTCCACAACCAAGTTCAGTAAGACAACAATGATTGACCCTATTAGGTTCCAGAATAATTCTAAAATTACTATATCATACTTTTCATTTACTAACAATTATCAAGGTCACATGTTCCAAATTTTAGGGTTAGAAGTTTCAGGTAGATTCAGGGAGTAATTTATCCCCATACCCACTCTCTAGCAGGCTCAAAGTTTCAAATTTTTCTTTTCACACACTTAACATATTCAAAATTTCCCTAAATCATTATCATTGGATAGGAAATTTTCTCACCTTTCAGTGATATAAAGAAGTCCTCCTAACTCCTTCAGGAACTCAAGATATGAGAAAATAGACTTTAGGGATCAAATTTTCCCCGGGAACATGTGTCAAGTAGGGGTGAAAAGCAAATTTTGGGTTAACGGATTGTGGGGCAAAGTGTTTGGAAATTTTCCTTATGTGTGAGAAATTTCCCAGTTGTGCTCACGCCTCTGTGGGTCCTCCAAGGACACGTGGTGGCCTTTGAGTCATCGCCGACAACAAGGAAAGGAAGGGCGGGGTGGCGAGAGTTTTTTACAATTTCACCAAAGGGGAGGAAAGTCCATTTGGCATCCACACACCCACGGGTCTGCTAGGGACATGTGGTGCTCCACAATTTGCCATAGGAGAGAAGGGAGATAGGTGAAGTGGCGGGGATGTGGGGCCGCGGGGAAATCTTTCAAAAATTTCCAAAGGCAAAATTTCCCAAAAAAAAGGGGTGCCTCCTCCACTAGCACCCAAAGCTACCACGTGGCAACCTATGATTGGCCGCAAGCCGACGGTGCTAAAAGGAATTTTTTTCCAAAATTTTCAAAAAAGTCAAAGGTAAAAAGATACTATGCCTCTACTGCTGCCCCATGAGGAAATGTCACACCTCTCGATTGGTTGCGGGGGGCTGGAGGAAAATATGAAAATTTTCTAGACCAAAATTTTTCAAAAATTTTTCTAGGGCAATTTAATGGGAAATTTTTGGGTTCGAGCCCTACCAGAAAATTTTCCCAAATTTTCCTGCCAAGGCTCAAAAGCTTCAAAGTGTCATAACTTGAGCTAGAAAGATTAGTTTTGGGAAAATGAGGACTTTTTGGAAATCTCTCGAAGCCCTCTTTGCACAAGAAACATAAATTTTACATTTTGGTAAAGTTTAAGGGGTCAATTTTACAAAAAGGATCTACAGGATTTTAATTAGCAAACTGGCAATTTCTAACTTTTCAATTTGATTAAATTGGATCTCCTCCTTCACTCAACATGTCAAATAGGAATGGAGAATTGATCTAGGGAGAGTTTAAAGTGTTTTAGGGAAGTTGATTTGTTCAATTTATTCAAAATTTGAATTTTTTCCAACAAATGAGAAAAACAGTTGAGGAAGAGATTGAGCTCAATTTTACAATGGTTCAAGTTATTCTCTTAAATATTATTTGTCAATTGAGTTCATTGCTAATATATCATGTTGAATTTTAAGGTTTCCAAGTTGATTGTTAAGTGCTGGTCCAAACTGTGCATTTTATTTAAATTTACCAGTTTTAAAATTTACAGCAGAGATTCACTTCGAGGAAAAATTCTATATATCCCAATTTATCATTTAAGTGTAATATCTTATTTCTAATCTAGTCTAATACATTTAGTTGTATGTAAGCAATTCATTTCAAAACTAGATGGTAAGGTTTGATTTCCAATTTCATATATTTATCAAAAGAAGACAAGCAATATAAATCCCTCATACGTATTTTTCTTTCCTTTGCAATTAAACAGAGATTCCATTCACAGTTTGATATTCCAACTCAATCACAACAATGCAAAAGAGAGATGAACTTGAAATTCTTTATTGACTTCAAAAAAAAGAAACATCTTTACATTCTTTCATTCCTTGAATGCAATTAACAAATTTTCATTTCTTTCCAATAAACAAAATCAGAATTTAAATGTCTTTTACAATTTGAATATCCACTTTCATAATCAATTACATACATCTTTCTTCACAAAATACAGATTACAATTTCATCCACAACAAGTGGGAAAGGATTACAATTAAATATGTTTTCACAAGGGACTGTCAAACTACATTTTTTTCCTTTGCTCCAGGACAACAACATGCTCATTTTCTTTTTCTCCAAGTTGATCACAACAAAAGAGGGGGAAAGGCAACACTCTCCACCCAACCAAGACATCCAATGAAAGGAGAATCCTTCCTTCATCATTGGCCCCCAAGCCCCAACCAAAATACAATAATAGATGCAATTCAACCCATGGAAACAATTGGCTTCCACAACACACAACATTATTTTACATACACATTTCAAAATAAAACATAGATCAATACAAAACAACAGTTTACAACTGTAATTAAAAACATATCAATCAAAAATCAGGCTTGATCAAGCAAGACAAAGGAGCAAGGTCTATGGGGGAAGCTACTTATGCCTCCCAGGTTGGGAATTGGGCATTTAGCAGAATAACCTACCAAAATAATTCATCCCACACACATCCTTATGCCCCCACAAGTTTTTCCTTATGACACCCCTGAGAATTCCTTATGCCCACCCAAAGTAAGAAATGCAAGCTATTTCTTTTCCATGGTGGATCCTAAACCCAAACTCCCTCCAAAAATTAGATGCCAATGGAATTTCCTTATGCCCCTCCCCCGCCCCCAAATGGATTTCCCATAGCCTTATCCGACACATTTCCTAAGGAAGTCTACCTAACCAGCCAACAAATAAAACTAAACATGCACCATACACACAACACAACAAGAAAATAACAGTAATAAAAGAGGGAATAATCTCCTACCTCTCCATGGTAACTTTGATGTCTAAATAGCAAGCTTCAAGTGCTAAAACACAGTCCAAAACAAAAATTTCCAAGCATGCAATATTTCTCCAAAATTTCTCCAAGAACAAGAGCTCCACACAAGAAAAATGCAGCCCCAAGGAAGAATGTAAAGGTTCAACAACCCAAAAACAAGGAAAGAGTTTGAATTAAATAGAAGAGGGAGAGAAGAGGATGATGTGGATCCATGTAGGATGCCACATCAAACATCCTCCAAAACAAACACAAAAGAAAAAAATCCATTCTCCCAAGCACAATAAAGAGGTGGGTGAAAAATGACAAGTTACTTGCACACTCCAAAAGGCCCACACCTCAAAGGACAAAAAATTAATTAAAATGTAAGAACGTGTAATTAAAAACATGCAACATAATGAATAAAATGCATTATAAAAAGTCATAAATCACTTCTCCAACTATAAGTATTGTTGGTAACATAAATTTAGAGGCATGGGACAAGTTTTACTTGTTCCACAAGCCTCCAAAAACAGCCCCAAGGAAAATTTTAATTTCCATGGAGGTGGAGTGTTTCTTACTCCAAAACTAACTCGCACAAGCTCTTACACAACTTACACATCCCTTACAAAATTAATTCAAGGAGCCAACAACTCCCATTATTATTTTCCCATATCCCAATTTAATTTATTTAAATTTTAATCATATGATTTCCCACATTAATCTATCACAACTTTAATTAATTAAAAGAAGGGAACACATTACTAATAAAATACATACAACAATAAATAAACATTTAACCACATTAATAAAATACAAAAACCCATGGTCACATGTAAAGATGATTCCCCCATGGGAATCTCTAGCAAAACATCACACACACAATAAAACAAGTTTCCATGGTGACCGTGTCGAATTCACCTAGAATTCCATTGTGGTTGGTCTTCAATCCCCCGATGTTTGTTGTGATATTTTAAACCTGCAAAACACAAATACCTCCTTCGACCTCATGGCCATATCAGAACATCCAACATGATATAAATGAAATCACAAAACCAACTATATAAATGAATCACAACAACATCGAAGCAACAACTACATTTACATTTTTAATCCACAACTATATTAGCATCATAAAATATTCATTTTCTATATCTACTCATAATATCAAAAATCACATGTCTGAACAACAACCATAAAACATCCATGTCAATAATATATCATCATCCACATATAAGGTGTCTCTAATAATCATCAGCATCATAATCAAATCAAGATCAAGCATAATCCATGATCAATGTCTAACAACATACTAAATCAAAACATAATAATGTCTATAATGTAATCACAAAGTATCAAAAAAGGTACCCAAAAGGTGTCAAAGGGAAGTGGGCACTACACTTGCATACACCAAAATTGGATCACACTCCCCTTGGTCCCTCGTAAAATAAACACCTTGAACACATTTACCTATCTATGGACCCTTTCATTCCACTCTAATATTAATTTAATTAAATTAATTTATTATCCTCACAATATTTATTATTTAAATATCTTAATTGAGATAATGCGCACATATCCACCTCATCTAGCCAACTCACCCTAAGACCTATTCTTAGTAGGTTACCATAACTAACTAAGACCTACCTAAACCCTAAAAATCAAAGCCTACATTCCCTCTAACCACATTCTCACATGTTGAAAATGGAAGCTTCTATCCTGATCCGCAGAGCCAAACGAATGAGATCCCAAAAAATCAAGGGGATCTGCCTAGTTTAGTAAACCTAGGAAATCCCACCCTAACCGATGTCTGGTCACCCTAAACCACCGCCGGTCAACCAGAAACCTCCTTCGGTTACTATTTAATTCCCAAAACAACCTTATTTCAAGGTTGGGACATTTCTAAGAGATTGACACATCTTCTGAGAGCAAGGGAAGAAACCAGAGCTACATGCAATTAGAACGAGCATTCATACACACATTAGAGCCCCCATTTCCAGCCTCAAAAGCACCCACAAAGCTATTTTCTTTTGTGGGAGCATCTCGGGAAGTGCGTACTACATCAAGTTCATTCCATTTGATCACCCACCATTACCAAAGAGACAACAAGCTCGTACAAACAATAATTTCTTTGTTAACCAGCATTTGTCCATTTATCATTTGGTAGATTCTTTTACTTCTGTCATTAGTTTCTACTCTCATTTCATTCCCCACCATTTACCTCCATAAAAACTTGACCATCCTTTTATCCACACCCTTGAACTGCCCATACCTAGATTTTAATCATTCCTGTGCATACCTAGGACCCACACGAGCCTTGTCATTTCCTTCCATTTCCATCTAGCCTTAGATCTGTCACCCCACCAAGTTTTTATTGAGTTTCCTATACCATGACCATACCAATGCTGATTACCCACAACCACCGCCGATTAACCTAAATCGGCATCATTCATACCAGATCGATGTCGGTCTCTGTGTTTTTACCAGAAACCAAGAACAGTCTTTTAAAACCTCCACCAAATACCTAAAACAACCTAGAAGCTTACCCTAACAAATCCGAGTACCTCGACAGAGACCTCAAACTTCAGATTCAATCATACCTTATCCTATTGTGAACAAATTTAATTATTGTAGATGAATGAGATACCTAAATGATTTTAACTACAGAGGATTTCCTTTATGATTTGCATTAAGTTGTTTTAAATAGTGTATTGACAACCATCTAGGAAGTATCACACTTCTCGGATCTAGCACACACTAGGAAGTTCACTTTGCATATAATTTTTAACTTTTATTTGGTGTTGTTGTTTTCCATTTCAGGTAGCTCCTCTAAGAAAAATGAAGTTCTCATGATTAGATGTGGATCTCTGGAAGTCATATGCGCACAACAACCTATGACCAACATCTTAACAGGTATTCCTCCTATTCCTTTACCCTTATCTATTTCACAACATTGAAAAAACTCTTTGGAATCGGGTGAAACATTTTGGCATGCCCGATGGGACCCATTTGGGGTTCTTTGCATTCTTTCATTTCTAAGTGAAAAATTTCATGTTTGTTTCCTTTCTAAAAGGTTCTTACATTAAAATTTCTCCTTAGAACCTTCTCTTCTTCTATTGTCTAAAAGTAAGCGTACTTTGGTGCTTTAAAATAAACATTTCTTCCTTTCATTAGTATTACATTAGTGAAAGACCATCCCTTCTCATGTTCATATTTTTGTTTCATTGAATTCAACATTTCAATTTGGGTTTAAAAATCATTTCATTTCATTATTCTTCTCTACATTAGCTCACATTAATTGAGGGCAACTTATACACTTTGGAAGTCATGCACAACTGATGGTTGACAAATAAATTGTAGAAAAGAACTTCCTTTCTCTTTCTCTCTCTGAGTCTTATCCAAACATCAAAAATTAAAAATACACACATTCTTAAATAACTTCTTTCCTAGAAGAAGTTGTAGGTGATCACATGATCACGGTATAGTAGGCACCTAGTTTGTTTCTTCCGTCTAGTCATATTTTAGAGAAAAGCCCACCCCGCCATACCATACCCGAAACCTCTCCTTATAGATATCCTTCTTCGTAGGAAGCCATCCTCACCAAAAATTTCTATTCTAAAGTTCATGATTCAGTCCTTAAATAGCATAAGCTAAACAAACATAATAGAAAGGGCACTCTTAAGATCACATTTTTATTAGAGTTTCAACTTGTCTTACGTTTTGGGGTGAGAGGATTTTGTTCTTCATTTTTCTTATTTCCCCTTGCATGCCTCTCATCACAGTTGGTGTATTCTAGCTTCATCTAAGTGTGTCTAGAACCATATTCTCATCATTCTCAGAATTATGGGTTTTATTTCACATTTAATTTTAACTCACAACCACATTTTCTCCATCGCTATTTCAATTTCACAATAATTAGTGTTGGTCTAGCAACCTTCGCTCGGTTACCCTCGATGTCATCGATTTTACTAAAGCGACATTGGTTCATTGTTCTTTTGGTTAACCTACCCAAATGGATACATATTCACCTTATTTACTATTTAGAGTCTCTATTGCTCTTATCATATTCATTGACCTACTAAATTCCCTCAAGCATCTTGCATACTTGGCAAAACTATTGGCCTTTTACCTTATTTTGACCAATCTGTCCACTTTCCACAAGAATCGATTGCGATTAGCACGGTGATCGACATCATTTAACCCTAACCAATATCGTTAGCTTGTGAATTTTCTAGCTAACATTTTATACCTAATCCACCTACTATCAATTATTCTTCCCATATTTGTTGTATTTCTGTGTCATTTATAGAAAACAGTCCAACCCGATCATTACTATTCACATGGTGTTGACGCATTGCTAGGAAAATGCCCTTGTATTCCATGCGCTTTTCAACCACTCCCAACTAGTCCTTCACCACCTTCTATTCTATCACCACCCATGGAGCCTATCCAACCTATCTCTATCGCTACCAAAGATGAGGATTTCACATGTCTCCTTGATCAAAACCCTACCTCCTTGCAGTTCTATCTTTCCCACTCTTCTGCTCAAGATGCCTTGGTTTAGTTGATATACGGCATGCCCATATCTATACCCTCGACACTCACTCCTAATTCTACTCCTACCTCTGCTAGCTCCATGTTGTCCATATCTACCTTACCCCAAGTCTTTTCATAGCTAGGCCCTATACCTGTTATGACCGCCACGTCTGCCACATCTATAGCACCCGCTACATCCACTATACCTTTGCCAACCACCCTAGAACGTAACCTCATCCGTGCCTATTGTCTCACATATACCAGTAGCTACACAACCACCCTTGGTGTTGGTGATCCCTCCCCTTTTCAAAATTTCCTCCTTTATATTCCATAGTCCTTAGCCCCCATTACAACTAAGGTCACCACGACCCTTCCACCTCCATATACATACTATCGGTAGCCTCCCATATCATCTATCATTCATTCGGGTACATACCCTTATATCACTCCATCCTTCTCAATCTACCTATATGGTAGTACCATATACCTGGAATGCCACCCCATCATATGCCCAACACCAACCCTCTTATGCTACGGGAGGCACCCAACCATCATAACCTACCATTAACCGATCAAGTTAATGATGGAAAAGATGTAGATATTGGATTTATCAGTTTTTGGAACCCACAACAATCTCACCTACGATAATATTTGTAATGAGCCTATATACCCATCCATCCCTATTTGTCCATATCCCATGCATTGGGAAATGCCTAAATTTAACCACTTTAATAGCAAATAAGACCCACAATAGCATTTTTGGTCTTTCAAACATGGGTGTTATCTAATCGCCCATGATGACGCTTTGCTTCTGAGGACCTTTCCCATGTCTTTGACTGGGCCTGCATTAGATTGGTATAGTGGGTTACCTAGACACTCTATCTTCTCATTTAACTAGGTAGCCCAAGCCTTCTTGGATCACTTCTCCATTAACATTGTTAAGAAGGTTACCATGACTGACCTCTACTCTACGCGTCAATATGACAACGAATCTATCATAGATTTTGTTGCTCGTTGGCATATCCTGATCAATCAACTCACATTCCAATTACCACAAAATGAACTCATAGAGCTCTTCACACGGGCTTGTGCTAGACATATCTCACCGACCTTGCAGGTCCAGACTTTCTAAACCTTTGATGAGGCATTCACCATGGCACGAAAGCTAGAGATTCGGGCCATCAAAGAGAAGAAAATCCAACTACACAATAAGAACTTAGAATTCAAGTTGAATGATACCTCTTCTTCTTCAAAACCACAAAACAATTATTCAAAAGCCAAGGGAACCACTAACGTAGTGGTACTCAAAGCTAGCCCAGCTCATCCATCAAATCAAGCTAGCCCCTCATCTAATCTCTCACCCATTCAGACTTTTCAATTTAGATAGGAATAATGGAAATACACCCCAATTGGGGACCTTAATCTTCTCGTATTAGAGAAGCTCATCAAAGCTAGGGCTATCATCCTTCCTCCCATGAAACCACACATTGTTTTGACCCTGCTCACCCCACACCCATGTGGTATAAAGAGCATGACTTCTACAACTATCATTGAGTAAAGGGTCATAGTGACGGAAATTGCATTACTTTGAAAAAAATTGTCCAGAAATGCTCAAGAAAGGTGAGTTAAGCTTGGATATTCCTAACGCACTGTCAATCAAAACCTACATATATTCAAGAAACCCTTTCCTAATCATGCCCCTTCTTCCGATCAAACTAGACAGACCTCACTCATGATAGCCATACCTACGAGGTCCATGCTATTTCTAGTGATACACAAGTTACTTCCCAATTACCTCATATTCCTTGCGTAGAGGAATTTCTAACCCAAAGTCATCCATCCGCACTTGAACCCACCTCACCTATTCCTCCACCCACAAAGGAACACCTTTCACCTCCTTCCTCACCCATGGAGGATCCTTCCATTAACATTGAGACTATTTCACCTTTATCTTCTCCACCTAGAGAGCTTTCACCCGTCGTACTTCTCTAGTCCATGGAAGATACTTGTTTATCTCCTCCACCCACAAAGGAGCACCCATTATCTCCTCCACCCACAGAGGAGCACCCATCATCTCCTCCACCCATAGAGGAGCACCCATCATCTCCTCCACCTATCAAAAATCCAGTAGAAATGCCTTTACCTCTAGGTGACCATTCTCCATCAGTTACCCAAGATCCTATAGACTTACTTTTGGCTCTCTTACCCACAGAAGCTGAAGCTAGCAAATTCCCCATTTCTAAGACACATTTTATGGGAATTACCATTGGATCCTCATCAACCTCACCGTAGTGGTGCCTTTCTCATGCTTAGCTGATCACCTAGATTATGTGGATAGAGCCTTACTTTGGGGGCATCTTCTGCTTCCTGTCTCAACACAAATGTAGATGTCACTTGCTGACACTTCCACTATCTACCCTAAGATATTTCAGCCAATCGAACTGAACACAACCACAACTATTACAAATTATTCAACGTTACCACTCATGGCTCAACTCACACCGCTACCCATAACCCAACATACATCTAAATCCAAACCTACACCTACATCATCTTCCTTGCCTAAACCTATTACTACCTTAGGGGTCATCCCAACCACTAGCCTTACTCATCCACCCATCAAATTAGATTTAGCTACATCCTCCAAAACCAACACCAAGCTTAATTTGGCACCCAACCAGAAGAGCCAATCCCATAGAACTCATACTTCAACCTCGCCAATCACACCTTCATCACCTTCACCCTTCTTTTCCATCTTAGAACCTTGCCCTCCCAAAGGTAGGATTAAGAAACCTACACCCACCGATAAACCAAAAACACAACAGCCCATTCCTCCCTCGCAAACCTCTAACATACCCAAGCGCTCGACACAACTTACGCCCACACCTATAACATATTTACCACCCATTCCTCCAATACCATCGGTAAATGCTTCACTACCTACAAAACTTCAATCTCTATCCCTCACACCTACCGCACAACCCTTGCCATCTACCTTCATAGCACCTCAGTTATCCTCGTGGGTAGCTTTCCCTCTTCCACCATATGCTTTTCCCTCTAGATCTTGTGTGCCCATATCACCTTTACCCAAGAAGGTCCAACCTAAAAAAAAATCTTTTACCCTTCAATAAAATAGTCAAATCAATCACAAATTCTCTTATCGGTTCATCTACCATACCCCTACGCAATAAATCACGAATAACACCTAAGACCACACCAACACCTAAAACCATGGCTCGACTAATCCCCCTCTACGCAAAGACCGTTCCTCTACATCAACCGTGTCTATGCCCAAACCCACTCTCACTTCCCTTTCGATCCATTAGCGGGATCCTATGCCAAAATATTAACCAACCTCCTTGAGACTTCTATCATCACATTACTACCGCTCAGACCTTATGAACCTCTCAAAGCCAAACTAAAAGGGTTTGACGACACCAAAATTTACACCTACCATTGTGTTTGGGGCACGATGTGGAGAAGCGTAAGGCTTTGAAAATCATCCTTATCCAATTGTGTCCTCCTAAATTAAACTTTGAAGATGATGACCTTCTCAATGAGGACCCCGTATGATGGAAAAGTGAGAAGCGAGTGTGGGAATCTACAAGTAACTCTTCCTTGCACCCAACCTCCCGAGGTCATGCCGAGACATCCGGTGGGGATGGAATATACATGGGGTATAGGCAAACAAGTTAGGTAGTCTTATATCTTAGACATGCAATAATGGAATCTGTGAATCTAAGGCAAAGAAGGCCCTCCTAACCTAAATTGGTGTGATAGACCGGTTGGCAAGGATGACTGCTTTCGAAGGATCCAATTAATATTGAGCTCGGCGTGATTCGGTCTATGGGTTGTGGGATGCATGGAAAATGACTCAGATTGTTTCGTGTATGTTTCCGGATAGGGTCAAGAAAATGGATGATGGATATAGTGGAATCTATGGTTAATTCTCTAGTATAGTCCAAAAATACTTAGCTTCGTTAGCTACTACGTCTATCAAGGATAAGCTGTGTGTGATGATGATAGGTGGAAGTGCGGTGGATCTAAATGCCAATGTTTGTAAGCTAGCGTCAACATCGGATTAACCTATAAACTCATTGTGTTGTGGGATTTGTGGGTCACAACCATAGATTTGTGGTTGTTGTAGACCTACTATGGTCATGTGCGGAGTCAGTCCCTAATCCCTAGTATCTAATAGTCGTATGCCTTTTCGGCTTCTATGTTCAAAATTAACAGTTGTGCAATATTTTCAGAGTATCATATAGGCGTTCTTGCAACCTAAATTCTTAAACTAGTATCTATGTCCATGAGAGTGTCTCCTACATCTATCTGTGGGACAAAAGGATCACAACCGAATGTTTTCTCTCTTTCAAGCCCTTTTATAGTCATGTGGATATTTGTCTAGGGTAATCTGTAGCTTGGCTGGTTTGACCAAAACGTATACGCTTTGTTGTCTTCTATGTTTAACCCTCTTAGCTGTGAGCTGATTTCTTGTAGGTCTGTTTTTATTTGGAAGAAATAAATTCTAAGGTTATGATCTATATCAGTTATTGCCATAATAAGCTCAGGTTGAGGCATGATTGACTCAAATACATATTCTTTGGGCTCTCTAGGTCCCGTGATTGTCATACAAAAGGAAATGATATAAAGCTAACTAATGATAGAATAAATTAACTATGCAAGATATATCTACGTATATTCCTAAATTTGATATTTATTGATAAACTACTGAAAAAAATTTAAAGAGAGATTATCTAATATATCTAAAATTGAAAACTAAACTAATAACAAAATTAAAGCAAACAAAGCAACCGAGTATAGCTACTTGTCTGTGTAGTTTGTAGATCTATTCTAAATAACCTGATAACTGATCTACTCTATTTGAAAGACTCTCGATCCTACCTTAGAAGTGAGGAGTGAGTCATAGTTTCTTAGAAACTATCAATCCCCATAGCTTCCCTGGTAATATCAAAAGTAAAATTAACTGAAATGAAATGATTGACCACTCTATTTGATATATTTTAACTAGAACTTTGAAATCTTGAACTGGATTCTCTGAATAGTGGTGAATCGGTTGTGTGTATGGCTTTTTCCCTCGAGTGTGATCTCCTCATTCCTTCATGCTCATGTGGATCTAGAAAAGTGTGTAATGCTAGCATCAAAAGAATTAAATATTGGAATAATGGTAGCTTAGGATTTAGACTGAATACAATGCGAGTAGGAGAGGGATAGCGCAAGAGAACAGAGCTTGGCTTATGTAATTCCTAGCGGGATTTATTATGAGTCATGCAACACAAAACATCCGTAACGTGAAACTATTCTATTTAACAAAAAAACCTACAACTTTAATGGATTCCTATTGAAAATCAAACTATCCTACTCCAATTGATTGGATGAAATAATAACAACACTTGCACAAGGAGAATATGTGGCTTTTTGACAACTAAACAATACTAACCATGCATACAAAGAAAGGAAACTATGAATCCTAACCAAAATGTAAGGGCTAAGCTATTGAAATGAGAAATTCAAAGGAAAATTTAAGGGGCCATTTTCTTGAGAAAAGCCACTATTTATAGAATCCCAATTACCCAAAGGTGAAAACAAATTTTATCTCTTAAACCATAAACAATGCCAAAACACTATTCCAGGGAACCAGAATCATAAATACAAGAAAAGGTGGTGAAAAAAAGCTAGTAAACGTTGATTTTTATGTAAGTCAAGATAAAAAGAACATTCTAGAAAAACACATTTAGGACTGCCACCCTGAGTAGGGCAGCAGTTGCAGGACCACCACCTTGTCTGGGCGGTGGTCACAAGACCGCCACCCAAGTGGGGTGGCGGTTTCATCACTGAAGATCGAAAAGAAAAGGAAAAGGGGGGGAGGAAAAAGTAAAGCATGTAGAAGCTGAGTGGGGCATGCGGGATGTTAACGCATATTTGGAGAGCTTTTCGGATCCCGAACACCTTGTGAGGAGACTGTATCATCATTGGGGCACGTGTAACACTGTTCTGGCGGTGCAGTACCCTACAATTTTGGGTATGTACATATTGCCCCATCAGAGAATCATTTTAGCCATGAAGAGGCATAAAACGGTGGGTCCAAGTATGGTGGTCCTGAAATGGGAAGTTAGAAGTTTTACCTGATACGTCCATGTGTCGAAATGATGCCATCTCAAATCCCCGCTACTGTAAAATGAAAAGAGGAATTAAGTGCAGATAGAAAAAATAGATCGAAGAATAAATACTAAAATATTATGAAATGAGGACATACCATTTGTGTGGGGATAAGAACTTACCTCCATCGGTGCTCCAAACCTACGAAAAGGGGCATTCAAAACAAATCAAGATGCTATATATGTAAAAGTGGGCCCATTTTCCTATTCATTTGCGCGTGTTGATTTGGTTGATTTTGAGCTTTGGGACCCATGGTGACGGTTTCTCATGAGAGTATAGTCAAAATGTTTGGGATGAGATCATGATCATGCCTCCATGAGTGAAATCTTGACCCTTGCAAGATCACAGTTAGTTTTTCTTGATTTACCTTTTTGCCCCTAAAATTTTAAAATGTTGAAAACTTTGTCATGGGGGGATTATTTTCAAAAATGTCAATTTTAATAGGTCTATCTAGGGGGGTGCCTACTGGGTAGGCTTTGTTTGAGTCAAAATGGTCTTTATTTTTCTTTTTTAGCCGTTTTAGGGCATATGACCCGCGTGGGTTTTCGGGACACGACCGCCACCCTGAGCAGGGCGGTGGTTGCGAGGCTACCCTGATCAGGGTGGTGGTTACAAGACCACCGCCTTTAAGGTGGTGATTACCAAACCACCACCCTACTCAGGGCGGCACTCCTACATAGAATGTAAAAACAACACTCATTTGAATTCATTTTTGCATTTTTAGCATCCTTACCTATTTTCATGATTTTTCTAATGTCATTTGGATACTAACTTACTCTATTTTGTGTGTTTTTGGGTGTATGCAGGTGAAGGAGTATATCCGATGGAGCTGAGAGAGGGAGTGTGATTGGCTTCTAGCAGTATTGGATGCCCTTTCTCAGGATGAGTAGGACACTCTTTAGAGGGCCGGTATACTGTGCATATCACGGGTCCCGCATGTTGCACCGTCTAGTCACATACTTTGTGACTTATTTTCATATTGGGATGCTGATCGGAACACTTTTTGATTACTAGGGGTCCGGGGTGAGTGGACCATTACTTTGGAGGATGTTTACCATATCCTGGGGTTTCGATTATCGGGAGATGGCTCACTCTTGAGACAGCAGGGTCACGGGCTCAGATAACACAGTGGGCCTCATATATGGGAGATGTAGTTATCTCCACTATTCAAAGAAGGGGGTGAGGGTCTGATCTATTCCTAGCTTACCTATCCCCTTGATTCGCCAAGCCATTATGGGGATCCTTGCCTCGAGATTGATTGGGGACAAGGGAGGAGACACTTTACTATATTGCTGGTCCCCCATCATTGCACAGATTGAGGGACATGGCTGGATTTACGCCTGGGGAGCCGACATTCTTGGGACCACCTATCATGATTTGTACTAGGTGGTCCGTTTATAGGGGCAGTCATTGAGCCATCCGACCCTAGTTATGAGCTGGGTCTACGAGCATTTCATCCCCTATGGGAGAGGTGTAGAGGTGGCAGATCCTAGAGCTGTGAGGACAACCATATGGACAAACATGTTGATGCTCAGAGCACCTCACTATCCAGTCACCTCCCTGACCACTGATGACATGGAGGCCACACCTTATCAGGCCATGGTAGGTTTATGGGGTGAGGAGGCTCTTACTTTGATTTCTTGCTCCACCATAGGGCAGCTTATGGATAGGATGGGGAGGGTGGAGATACATCCTTTTGGTTGAGTGCCTCAGCATTTTGGCCTGCCTTATGTGGGTATGCTTCCCCTAGTGGTGCCGGTATACAGATCAGTTTGAGAGGCCAGGGGAGGTCCTAGAGGCCGGGGTTGGACAGTTGTTACTCTTGGTGTCCCCATTATAGCTAGGTGGGTAGTACGAGCTCGAGGGAGAGCCGGTGCTCCTCGTGCACCTTACTTCCTGGGATTGCCCTCAATCTCGCCCACAAAGCAGTGATGACCCCATTAATATAGATTCGAATCAAGAGTTCACAGGGGAGAGACAGAGGAGGAGACCGAGGCTGAGGTTAGTGAGTTAGGCAGAGAGGAGGACAACGATCCTGAGTGGCATGACACTCAGGATATCTTACAAGTGGAGAGGGCAGAGAGGGTGACTCTGGTTTCAGAGGAGCCACTCTCTCAAGGCTTAGGTGGAGAGGATGAGTCTGTAGTAGGAAGTTATGTGGCCCCGGCATAGGAGGAGTGCACTAGTCGGCGGCGTCATCTGGCAGGTGCGAGCCCCTAGAGATCTATCCTAGAGGCCCAGAGATCCGAGTGAGTTATCATCCTTCCTTTTAATTTTTGTTTCTAGTTATGATTGCCTTATTTGCTATCTCTCATTTTGTTTACATTTGTTTTAATCTCTTGATTATTTCTAATTGGATTTTCTCCTTTGCTTGCAGAGACTACTGATGAGTGGTGAGACCTGATTCGCCAGGTATGCACTGATACCCTAATGATCCCTATGGAGAAGACCCGTGTGTAGCTGTCCGTGGATGCAGGGGAGCCTTCACATAGCCAGAGGAGTACCGATGTGTTTTCCCGTCATCGGCATGTGGCAGAGATGGTGACTTCCCTCCATACCGATCTAGCAGGGTATAGGACAACAGAGCACCTGATGAGGAGTCACTCTCATGGTGAGGCCGCAGCTACTCCTCGAGATCGTGATCCCTCCATGCACTTAGAGCGCCGGCATAGCCGAGTCCTAGACGTGGGCGTGCACCCTTAGAGGGATCTCATAGGGGTTGAGAAGTCGTTTGGCTCTCTAGGTTGTTTGTATGATGTATTTGTATTTCCCGGGCTCTTTGAGCGTTTTGACCATGCTTAGCGCATGATGGCATTGTACATGAATTTTGACTATATTTATATATTCCTTTTGGATCAGACTCTTGGCATCAATGTTCTTGTGATTTGATTTCTTATGTAAATTATAATGTTGTTTTTATATGCTTCTTAGAATGTATGCAATGGAGAACAAATGATACAAATGTTTTCTTTCCTTTTGTATTTCGTGATGCTGATATATGATAATGTAGACACAATGTGATTTTGAACTTTAGTTTCTATAAGCAATTTTTGGTAATTCATATTTGTTTTGACAAAATGTGATGATAAACCGGTATGATGAGTGGATAAACTTTCCCCACTCCTAACTCCACGTAACTAGTAAGATGCGAGAGCTCATCATCAAGAGCTAGAAAGGGCATAAGTTATGAAATGTGTTGAAATGGTAGTGATGAGAGATAGAAAAAGTTTTGGTGGAACCAAATTAGGATGCCACAAACCTACTCTACTCAAGTGACTCCATAGTTTAGAATGCTACTTGCTTTGTGGTTTATCTAGACTTAGATCCGTAGATGGCCACATGGTAGACAAAATTTGGTTTTCAAGGTTTTGAACTCTCTTGGAATTTTGGACATTTGATTCATTTGTTTTTGACTCAAGATTTCAAAGGTTCATTTGAATTGTTTGTTGACTGCCTTCAACGTTTATTGTCAAGAGGACCCCCCATACCTTGTCCCATGCTACTAGTCAGAAGCGTGGGCTTATCACCATGGACAAGGTACATGTGAGTAAGGGAATTCCCATCCTTTCCCAACCCTACGTCACTAGTAAGAGATGCAAGCTCATCACCGAAGGTTTATAGGGAAAGGAAATGTGTAAAAATAAAATTTTCTATTTGATCTTATATTTTACTTGTTTGTTTGAGAAAAATGTCAGTATGTTATTACTTCCAAAGAGATATATATATATGGGATAGATGTGACATGATGAAGCTTCTAGAAAAAACCATAGGAAAGATACCTATCCTAGGAAGAAACCAAAGTGAGAACAAGCCTGCAGATCTTGGTATGGTTACCGTTAAGACTTTTTCATATCTAGCTTTATCTGATGAAATTATTCAGAAATGGGTGATGTGACTATGAAAGTGAAGAAGTATGATTTGAAAGCTAATGTCAATACCATCAGAAGTTTGTAATGAATTTCTTTGAGAATAAGTTCCTTGATCACAAAATTGTATGAAACAAGCGGACAAAATGAACCTAGCTACATGAAGATGCAATGTAGATATAATTATACAGATAGTGCTGGTCACTTATGCATAGAATCGTTTAAGATGTAGGGAATTGACAGTTTCACCAAATTCCTCACCTTCCAGTGTACATAAGAGATATGCACCATTTCCATAGTCCTTCGTGACTCGGTATGGGCCCAACCATTTAGGCCAGAACTTCCTTCCTTCACCGGTCTTTTTATCGATCCGGTTGTCTAGTCTTATAACTAGATCACCTTCATATATGTCTCGTTCATAGACCTTCTTGTTATACTTGTCACAAGACATCTAGTCAACATAGACTCGTGTCGTTGTTCAACATTTAACCCGGCTTCATTTACGATTTATAGTTAGGAGAGACGTGTTCCTCTATAAGCGTCTTCATCGAGAATCCCTTGTAATAAGATGCGAGATCGGGTATTTCAACCTCAAGTGGGAGAACTACTTCCACTCGAATACTAGTGAGAAAGGAGTTACTCTGTTGGTGTTCTTATTGAGGTTTGGTGGGCCTACAAGGCCGGGTATAACTTTAAATGCCAATATTTTTTGTTCTCTTTCACTGTTTTAAGGAGAATGGATTTTAATGTTTTATTTTTTGCTTCATCCTATCCATTAGCTTGAGGGTAATATAGAGAGGTTGTATGATGATTTATTGCGAAGACTATGGCAAGGCATTCTCACTCGCTTGCATATAACGTGTCTCATAATCGAGTAATGTTCGGATAATAAAATAGATCACATGTTCTCTCTTGTCATCATCTTCTTGAGCCAGCATGTAGGCTAGCGAGACATTGGTAGCTTGCGAATATAAGATTAAAGGGCATTTCGGCCTAGGAGGCATTAGCGTAGGTGGTGATAACAAGAACCGCTTAACCACTTCCAAAGTGTCGCTGTAGTCTTTGGTCTAATTGATGTTGTAATATTTCTTAGTAGATTGTTGATTGGATGAATGAAAAAGCTTAAATCTGGGATGAATCTTTGGATTGCACCGAGTTTCCCAAGAAACGACCGGATTCTAGATTCATCTGAAGGCGGGATCATTTCGAGAACAACCCGGATTTTGGCTAGGTCTACATTGATCCCTCGTGATGATATAATTTAACCTAGGAGCTTCCCTCTTGTGACACCAAAGATGCATTTTTCTAGGTTTAGTGTAACTTTGTATTCTATTAGATGTGAAAGGATGGTGCAGAGCACTTCCAGGGTGATCACAACGCTTCGGCCTTGGCCAACAAGTCAATCTACATAGGATTTCAGGATTTTGTGAATAAGATCATGAAATATGTATGTCATTTCTTGTTGGTATGTAGAGCGTGTTCTTGAGACCAAATGGCATAACAACGTAGTAATAGGTTCCCAAGGAGTTATAAACGTGTTTTTAGCTTGGTCTTGTTCAGATATTCTGATTTGATTGTATTATGAGAATCCATCCATGAGAAACAAGAGCTCAAATCTAGTGGTTGTGTCAACGATGACGTCTATGGATGGTAACGGGAAGTCATCCTTGGGACATGCCTTGTTAATGTCTCGGAAGTCTATGCAGATGCGTATCTTCCCATTCTTTTTGAGAATAGGAACTATATTAGATACTCACTAAGAGTAATCGACCAGTTTGATGAATCCTACTTGGAGGAGTTTCATCACCTCTTTTTCACCATGAGAGCTAGCTTGGGTTTCATTTACCTCGATATTTGTTTTCGGTGACGAGGTTGTGTACTGCTATGTGAGGTGCAACTCTGTCATTTCTTTATAATTAAATGCAAAATCCTTCTAGTTTCATTTGAGGATTCAAGTGTGTATTTCTATTTCTTCCGGACTTAATGAGGATCCTAGTTTCAAGATCTTTGGTTCTTCCTCAATTCCAATGTTAATATCAATTGTTTCTTCGATTAAATAAGTGTTACTTTGTAACACCCTGAACTATTGTTACTTCCTCCTGGGCATTCAAGTGTTGATATATGATTTCTTCTGTAAAAGGATGTGTTCCTTTGATTGTGAAGTCATGCTTGATATAGATTGTATCTTCTTTGCATTTGAAGATCTTTGACTGAGCCAGGATATGCTTGGACTCTTTTATTTCTTTCATTTTTGCACCTGAGTTTAATCTGATTTGAAATGAATTGTGGATTTACCCGTCTATATGACTCATCCTTGGATCAGTGGCATTGATCCAAGAGATGTTTTAAGTTTATTCAGAAGGTATATCTGTTGGTTCTTTTACTGAACGATTCTATTTGTTAGACCTAGACTGGTTCTATTAAGGTTAATAACCTAAACCTAAACTATAATCTAACCTAGCCCTAAACTATAAGCTAAATGTTCTAAGGTTAGTGACCTAGCGCTAAGGAGGTTAGACTAAGTATCACCTTAAAGTCTAACCTATGTTTCTAACCTAACTAATGATCATGGATGAAAGGGACCTATGAAGGGGTGCGAGCCATGGGCAGTAGTTTCTATGGCATTAAATGAGATGGATAAGTATGAAGGACGAGGGATTTGGTGGAAGTTTCAAACGGCTAGTGAAATCCGACGTGGCAGAGTCGCCAAATCTGGAAATGGTCTTTGGTTTGTTTTTGTCCATCGCCAACTATGGCGGTCGGTGGCAATGGAGATTGAGCGGGAACTTGAGTTAATGCAATTAAGGAACTCGATTTCCGAGCATGGATCGCTCGGGAAGGCATGCAAAATGGAAAACTAGTTGTTTGTTTGGTTTTCCATGTGCTCCAGTTTTCTCTCTGTTTGATCACTGGTTCTTCGAACCAGTCTACTTGGTGTTGCATGGCAACTATGAGAATAACTAGCTCTTTTCTCTGTCGAGGAAAGTTTATAAGGCATGGAAATAACAAATTATTGTTGTTGAATCTAACGTGGAAAAAGAGGAGAAGGCTCAATCTCTTTCAGAGGTCTTCTTTGGATTTTTAAGTGACATTATCAGGCATGTTAGGCCCTAACTTTTAAAAATCTTGCTTTCCTTCAAATGATTTCATTAGAACAACTCTGTTCAGATGATTTTTGGTCTAGTTGGTTTTTATGGTAGCATTGTATGAATTTGTTTGTTGTATTTTCATGCTGGTTCGATTATACAGTTGAACCCTTGCTGGGTGTACATTTTGTTTCATTCGGTTGAATTATCTTGCTGTGTTTTGCATTTCGGTTAGATTTCGTAGAAACGCTTGCAAGGGTAATGTAAGAAAAAGACTCTGTTGGAGTCCATGAAAAGTTTTCTTGGTTGCGAATACTTATTGATATTGGCTCTGTTGGAGTCCTTAATATGTATCTTGTATTTAGACTTCTGTAGAAGTTTAGTCGTGAATGCTATATGTTTTTGAATATTGTTGGAATCCTTGAATAGATAGTATTTTTAACTTCTGTAGAAGTTTAATCGAGAATACTATATGGGTTCGATTCCTTTTTGAGTCCTTGAAAGGTAACATACGTTTCTACTTCTGTAGGAGTTCAGTCGTGAATACTGTATGTTATTGATATAGTTGGAATTCTTGAATTTAATATGTATCTTGTATCTTTCTACTTCTGTAGAAGTTTATTTGAAGAATACTACATGGGTTCGACTCCTTTTGAATCCTTGAAGCGTATATTATGTTTTTCTCTTCTGTATAAAGCTCAGTTGTGAATACTGTGGTTATTGACTCAGTTGGAGTCCTAGATATGTAACCAGTGTTTCAACTTCTGTATAAGCTTGGTTGCAAATACTTATTGATATTGGCTCTGTTGGAGTCCTTAATATGTATCTTGTATTTAGACTTCTGTAGAAGTTTAGTTGTGAAGACTGTTGGTGTTGAATTAGTTGGAAACCTTGAATGTTTTCATATGAATTCAACTACTGATCTAGTCCACGCTGTGTTTACTTTTTAAACTCGACTCTATATGAGTCCTTGTTGTATTCGTATTATCTCGGCTTGGATGAAACTTTGTTGAAAATAATGAAATGATGATGACTTTTATGAAGATCTTGTTGAGGTTAATATTTCTTGAAAACGACTTCTAATTTACACCCATGTTGTATAATCGTAGGGATTAGCTTAGTTGAATGAAGCTGTGCATATTGTGTTTCGACTCTGCGTGAATGTCACTGTATTTCAATGGAAACGTTAATTGTTTTAATGTGATCTTGTTTCAAGTTTGACTGAAACAAAGAGCTCTTGGTTGTGCCATGACAGGCGATGGCGTTGGATATTTTTCATGTTTGTTGAATAATATGGAAAGTTTTATTGAGCCTATTGGAGTTGGATTATTTATTAATGCTTGTTGCGTGAACTCTTGAATTGTTTAGTAGCTACAGGTGACCTTTATATTTGGAATTAGATGGAACTGTAGCTCTTCTTGTAATTTCAACTGTTTAGTCGCATGCATAAATGTATTTGCATGAATCGGTACAGTTCAGAATGTTATTGACTTAAGATTCTGATGGACTCTATTTCTTTCTTCTTGACTGTAATTTATATGTTGATATATATATGGTAAATGGAATAGGAAAAATCCTCTCTCTCTTAGATAGGAAAACTTGTGTGCTTTCTTCTTGCATCCTTTTGCGATCTCTATGGTAGGGACATAACAAGAATAAACTGAGTACTGTATGGAGAGCCTGGCATAAATTGTGTGTTGCTATATAAGTGGCTATGCTTGCCTGTACCATTAACATAGTGTATGATTGAAAAGGAATTATGTCAGTGAGCTTGCTGGTTATTTTAAACTGCCTTGTGAACTTGGTTGAATCATACTTGTTGAAATACGAGTTGATAGTATATTCTTTTTAGAATGGAATAAATTGATGGATTGATGTTGTCTTGGAGATACAGATGGATGGATGTTTTGGAATTATTTTGTTCTTCTTAGTCTCTAAAATGTACGTTAAGTCATCTAAAAATATTTAGGACTAATTGATACTATAATAGAGATTATGCATTATAGTCATGTTAAAATTGTAGAAGGATATTTAGCCTGATTTCATTTAAACAGGTTGTTCAATGAGAGCAATTGGTGGATTGCATTTGTTTTAAGAATTAGTGCTTATCATGCTCAGTTCACCGAACTGACCCGTGTTGACAATTTTTGCAGATGATTGCCGTAAGTGGTAAAGGCACGCAGATCTGATATGATGTTCAGATTGTTTAATTTGGTTTTATGATGAATTACAGCTTGATTCTCTAAATGTACTACTTGAAGAAAGATGTTCTTTTGTTGTTGAGTATTGTATCAAATATGTTGAATGCATAAAATGTATTTGATTAGCTTTGAAATGAATAAACTGAGGTATTTGTTACTTATGTGTTTGCATTCGTATCTGGATGGTTTGATCTTCTTCGGTTCGAATGATTTTAAGACCATTGTTATTATTGTATAACTTGGAGATGTTTGTGATTATCTAAGTAAGCGTTGCAAGGTTATGTGACTGAATACTTATGATTGTTTAGTAGTTCTATTACGATCTAATTAAAGCTAATTGTAATTTAGATCACTAATTTTTGTGAAGCAAAGGTTAAAATAAACCCTTTCAAGAAGCTGAACGGGAAGAGTAATCTGTTACTCTCTAACCTTGATCTAAGTCAAGACAACGTACTGAATGTTTTTAAAATCACTATATCTTAACACTAATAAGTAAGATATATTTCAAGTTTAAAGATCTGGAATAAACCCAAAAAGGGATAAGTTTGGAATCTTATAAGAAGACTTGGGGTTACTACCCAATTTCGTAGATCAGGATTATTGTGAAACAATGATCTCCTTGTTGAGACCTCAATCTTATTAAACTTCTCTTTGTGGAATGGGTCTTAATACGAAAGGCAATTTTAAGATGAGGAACCCAGGGGTTGGGAAAAGACTACCCTAAAAAGGAGTGTCTTGGAGTATAATTTAAACTCCACGTAAGTAACACCTTAAAGTTTAGTAGATCTTATCGAGGTGGATTTGAAGGTTGATGGCACAAGTCGATTGCAGGGTTGTACCTTCGAGAAGATTAGGATCTTCTCGAAGATACAACAATGCAGGTGACTTATGGTGACACCCTTTGCATTGATCGTCAAGATTTACTCCTTAAACTCGAACAAGTTTTGACTTGGGACTGGTTACCGACATGGTCATGTTATGAGGCTGCCCCTGGAGACTCGGGGTACCTTGACACATAGGGTTAACTAGGGTTGACCCAGTATGTCAGAGTATCCCTAGTTCTCAAGAGCATCCTTATAACATTGCCATATTATTAATCCGTTTCTGAGTGAATAACTTGGGGCAGGAGAGACTGACAGAAGTCAGTATAAGACATTCTACATAACAAAGGAATGGGGTGATGGACGTATTCCAGATTGACGAGTATGCCGTCAAGGAATACGAGACATAAGCATTATGTTTCAAATCTTTGGCCAAAGTATCGCAAGTTGCTGATTGTATAGTCCTATGTCACCTATTCTAAGGGACGAAATGCCGATGAATAATGGTAACAATTATTCAAATAGGTTCCTTAGACAAAGCATTCGAATCCCATTAGGGAAGAGAACCGTAAGAGTGATGTGTTAAAATAAAACGCCAACACTTAATACTCATGAATAGATCGGTAGACTACCGAGTGATGGAATGAATAGATCAGAGGTACTCCGAGTCATTACAGCTGCATATGGTTATTTGTTATAAGAATGGTTGTTTTGATTTGTGAGTTCTAAATTATGTTTTTAGAACCAGGAAGCATTTATCAAAAATAAATAAAAAATTACTTGTTCTAATGTATAAAAATGAGGATGTTACATCTTGGTATCAGAGCTGAAGGTTGCAGCTCTTGGACCTATTGTGTCCATAATCTGATAAAAACCTGAATTTTCTTGTAACAGAAAATGGTTAGAACAAGGGGGAACGTTGTGAATAATGCTCCACCTAAAGGAAGGGCAAAGAACAACCCAAAAGCTTGATGAGATCCTTGCTTCCTTGTTGGACACAAGAGATCATTTAGTTGTACTTGAAAAACAAGTAATGGGAAATGAGGAGGAAGAGGAAGTTGGTAATAACAATCAGCAACCTCCAAAGGACAACCCCGATATGGGTGTTGATATTAATGTTGGAAATTCACTGTTCAATCAGAAAACAAAAAGGCTAGGTTGGCGGTAGAACTCACTAATGATATAAAAGGATAATCCCACCTAAATATGATGGCACCACATTAGGTGATGGAGCCGAGAACTGCTCAAATGAAATGGAGAAGTACTTTGCAATAAGAAACTTCTCGAGGAAACCAAAGCTATTTGGGGAGCCTATCGCCTTTCCCATGAAGCATCTTCGTGGTGGGATAGTCAGAAGCCGAGATAAATATTGCTGAGACCAATATTACTTGGGATCAATTTAAGGGCTATTTTAGGCAACGTTGGCTTCCACAACTTTTCTATGATTAGAAAATGAGAATTCTTAACTTAGCTCAAGGGAAGCTAACAGAATCAATACCGGGAGTGGTTTACAAAACTCCTCAAGTATGTACCTTGCAGTATCAAATTGACGAGAAGTTCAGAATAAGGAAATTCATCATGGGATTGAATCCCGTGATAGGGGGAGAGGTCGATGTTCATAGTCCAACCACTATGGAAGGAGTTGTTGAAAAGGCCATAAGATAAGAACAGAAATTAAAGGCTATTTCTGCTCATAAAGAGGAAGTGCGGAAGAAGATTGCAAACCATTCTTCAACTTCACTTGCACCCAAAAAGGGACCATGGAAAAAGTTTGGAAACAAAAGTAAGTTTCCAGGGGATAATAGTAAGAAGGCAGTAGCAAATAAGCCTGCTGGAAATGTAAGGGATAATTTTACCAAAAATTATAACAATGGGCAGAAGCCCTATCGAGGACAACGTGATAATTACAAGGCTGGAGGCAATTTTGAGCCTAAAAAGGGACCTGTAGGAGGCTGCTACAATTGTGGCAAAGAACACTACGCAAATTAGTGCCCTTTGAAGAAGGATGATCGTAATCAGCAGCATAAGATACATGTTGAAGAGTGAGACAAGCAAGCTGAAAAGTAGGTGACACCTATAGAAGTTCCTGTAAGTTATTTGGCATACCTGTCACTATTCTTTTTGATACAAGAGCTACTAAATGTTTTATTTCTAGTAAAATTTCTTCTAAACTTAAGAGAAAAGATGGAAAAATGGATAAATCTTGACCTGCATAAAGATGGCAATAACTCTATTCATACGGTGAGTATGTGTCTTTTGGGGGCAGTCCTTGACTTACCTAACTTTTCCACTTAAGTTTACCTCTATGTTACACCTTTGGGGTCTTACGACATTGTCATTGGTGTCAATTGGTTAGCTGAACATAAAGCAAAAGTAGACTGTTATGAAAAGAATATAAAATGTTTAGATGATCGGCTGGAAACAACAGAGATTCAAGGGGTGAAACGGGAAATTTCAGTTAGAAAACTATCAGCTATGCAGCTTAAAAAGGCTAAAAACAAAGGATGTACCCTTTATGCAGTAAAGATATCTGAATTTTCAGAAGAAGATGGTGATTCCATGAAATGATTTCCTCTGCTACAAAGTTTCGAGGATGTTTTTCTGGAGGAATTACTAGGTTTACCACCCAAGAGGGAATTTGACTTCACCATCGAAATCAAACCAGGAACGGAACCTATTTCCAAAGCACCTTATCGGATGACTACTACAGAGTTAGTCGAGCTTAAGGCACAATTGCAAGAACTTTTGTCTAAAGGTTTGATTAGACCAAGTGTTTCACCTTGGGGAGCACCAGTAATATTTGTAAAAAAGAAGGATGGAACCCTTAGGTTGTGTATTGATTATTGGATGTTGAACAAAGCAACAATCAAGAATAGATACCCACTTCCAAGGATCGACGATCTATTTGGTCAGATGCATGGGGCAGCGATTTATTCTAAGATAGATCTTCGATCTGGTTATCATCAATTAAGGATTAGAGAAGAAGATATTCATAAAACAACTTTCCGAACAAGGTACAGACATTATGAATTCACGGTTCTACCTTTTGGATTAACTAATGCACCCGTAGCTTTTATGAACTTAATGAATAATATCTTTCAAGAATATTTAGATAAGTTTGTACTTGTATTCTTGGATGATATTCTCATTTATTCTAAAAGTGTTGAGGAGCACAATGAGCATTTGAAGATAGTTTTGGGAATTTTGAGAAAAAGAAAGTTGTATGGTAAGTTATCCAAATGTTCTTTCTTTGATACAGTAGTTCACTATTTGGGTCATGTCATTAGTAAAGAAGGAATTGCTGTAGATCCTTCAAAAATAGTGGCAATAACTGAGTAGCCTGCGCCAAAGAATGTGCACGAAGTAAGAAGCTTCATGGGTCTTGCTGGTTACTATAGAAAATTTGTTAAGGATTTTTCTAAAGTGGCTGCACCGATAACTTCATTGTAGAAGAAGGATAAGAAATTTATTTGGAATGATAAGTGTGAAATGGCTTTCAAAAGTCTGAAAAACCAGTTGACTTCCATACCTATATTAGCTGTACCAGACCCTAATGGGAGCTTTACTGTAGTAACGGATGCTTCTAGGGAAGGCCTTGGAGGTGTTTTGTTACAAAATGATCAAGTCATAGCATATGAAAGTAGAAAACTTAAGTTACATGAGCTGAATTATGCTCCTCATGATTTGGAGCTTGCTGCCATTATTCATGCACTTCAAGTCTGGAGACACTATTTACTTGGGAAACCTTTTGAGTTGAAAACTGATCACTTAGGACTAAAATATATTTTCACTCACCTAATCTAAATGCCGGAAAAGAGAAGGTGGTGAGAGTTTTTATCCCAATATGATTTTGATATTAGCTACATCAAAGGGAAAGAGAATAGAGTAGTAGATGCTCTAATTCGTAGGAGGCACATTTCTGCTCTTATGACATTAAGAACTCAGTTTAAGGATGAGGTAAAAAGTGCCTCAGAATTTGATACATACTTTCAGCAAGTAAAAGTAGCACTTGCTGCAGAACCTAATGATGAAAGGTATAAGGGATTTCATTTTGATAATGAAGGAATCTTACGTTATGAAAACAAGGTATACATACCTATGCTGAATGATTTATGAAAGAAGTTGTTAGTTGAATTTCATAATTCACCTTTCTCTGGACACCCGGGTATCACAAAAATGCTTACTGATCTGAAACAACAATACTTTTGGAAAGGTATGAAAAAGGATGTCATTGATTTTGTGATTCATTGTATGCGGAATGTCGGTGGGTTAAGGTGAGAACACATGCACTGCCGATGGTGTTATATCCTCATAGCATACCACGCAGTACAAATGGCAAGTAATAAGCATGGACTTTGTACAAGGGTTATCTATGTCCAGGAATAAACATGATGTTATCTTGGTAGTTGTAGATAAACTAACTAAGGTAGCTCATTTCATCGTTGGAAATCTAAAGGATGATTCACTAGTGCTGGCCAAAAGATTCGTACATGAAATTTTCAGGTTACATGGTGTACCAGAATTGATTATATCTGACAGGGATCCTAGAATGACGTCAATATTTTGGAAAACGCTTAATACAGCTCTTGGAACAAAACTAAACTTTAGTTCTCGCATATCACCGAAACGGATGAACAACCGAGAGAGTAAATCAAGTGTTGGAAGACATGTTGCGAATGTATTGCATGGATCAACAGTATAAATGGGAAGAGTATCTTCCATTAGTTGAATTCGCATACAACAACACTTATCACTCATCTCTTAAAATGGCACCATTTGAAGCACTTTATGGAAGGAAGTGCAGAACCCCTGTTAGCTGGGATAGTGTTGAGGATAGAGTGGTAATTGGACCAGAGATCCTCACTGAAATGGAACAGCAAGTAAAGTTGATTCGTGAACGATTAAAGGAAGCAGCAGATAGGCAGAAGAGCTATGCTGACCTTAAGCGGGTTGATCGAAGGTTTGAGCTTGGTGAGAAGGTTTTTCTTCATGTTAAACCCAGAAAGAGTTCTATAACTTTTGGCAAGGCTGCCAAGTTGTCACCTCATTTCGTGGGACCTTTCGAAATTGTCGAAATAATCAATCCTATAGCTTATCGATTAGCATTACCACCTACTTTGTCTCGCATGCATGATGTTTTCCATATTTCTTTGCTTAAGAAATACGTTTCAGATTTGTCACATGTCTTAAATTGGAATTCCTTACAGGTCCAAGACCCAGGAATAATCGTGGTTAAACCCACACGAGTGCTGGAAACTCACCAATTGCATTTGAGAAATCATGAAATACAACAATGTAAGGTCTAGTGGGACCAGTTTAACGAAGAAAGTGCAACTTGGGAAAATCTGGAAGAGATGAAAATTGCTTTTCCTTTTCTTTTTCAACAGGATGAAATCTGTTGACAAAACATTTTTTATATGAACTTATCTTTTTCATGTTCATATGAAAGCCAGATTGAGGCAAACATTATTCAGGCTGAATAAAATGTATCGTGACATTGATTTCTGAAACTATTCAAGTTGGAAACAGTCACATTGTATTGTGAACTAATAAATTGGTTGACCTGAAGGTAAATCAAATATGTAATCATCGGGATGATGAATCTTTTAGGAGGGAAGCATGTAACACCCTGAACTATTGTTACTTCCTCCTGGGCATTCAAGTGTTGATATATGATTTCTTCTGTAAAAGGATGTGTTCCTTTGATTGTGAAGTCATGCTTGATATAGATTGTATCTTCTTTGCATTTGAAGATCTTTGACTGAGCCAGGATATGCTTGGACTCTTTTATTTCTTTCATTTTTGCACCTGAGTTTAATCTGATTTCGGAATGAATTGTGGATTTACCCGTCTATATGACTCATCCTTGGATCAGTGGCATTGATCCAAGAGATATTTTAAGTTTATTCAAGAAGTTATATCTGTTGGTTCTTTTACTGAATGATTCTACTTGTTAGACCTAGACTGGTTCTATTAAGGTTAATAACCTAAACCTAAACTATAATCTAACCTAGCCCTAAACTATAAGCTAAATGTTCTACGGTTAGTGACCTAGTACTAAGCAAGTTAGACTAAGTATCACCTTAAAGTCTAACATATGTTTCTAACCTAACTAATGATCATGGATGAAAGGGACCTATGAAGGGGTGTGAGCCATGGGTGGTAGTTTTATGGCATTAAATGAGATGGATAAGTATGAAGGACGAGGGATTTGGTGGAAGTTTCAAACGGCTAGTGAAATCGCGTGGCGAGATCACCAAATCTAGAAATGGTCTTTGGTTTGTTTTGTCCATCGCCAACTATGGTGGTCGGTGGAAATGGAGATTGACGGGAACTTTGGAGTTAATGCGATTAAGGTCCCCCCGGAAGGTAATGGAACTTTGTTTGTTTGGTTTTCCATGCAAAGGCTTAATTTATCACTAAAATGCGAAAAAATTTCCATGCACTCCGGTTTTTCAAGGTTCTTGAACCATTCTACTTGGTGTTCGTAATCCTATGAGAATAACTAGCTCTTTTCTCGTCAGGAAAGTTTATAAGGCATGGAAATAACAAATTATTGTTGTTGAATCTGACGTGGAAAAAGAGGAGAAGGCTCAATCTCTTTCGAGAGGTCTTCTTTGGATTTTTAAGCGACATTAGAGCATGTTAGGCCCTAACTTTTAAAAAATCTTGCTTTCCTTCAAATGATTTCATTAGAACAACTCTGTTCGAGGTTCATTTTAAGACACCCCTATAAAATTGAGGTGGAAAATACGGCGAATATCCCCGTAACCACTTTCAGTGAAATGACGCTGTGATATTAAAAAACAAAATTTTCGCTTTGGTTTTGAGCGCGAAATCAGAATCCAAAACAAATCACGCGGCGCGGATAATACTAATGACGTGCGATAATCAACGGAGCGACACTAGATCGTAATGACGCGCGACATTGTAAACAAATGACGCGCGACACAGCCACAAAATGACGCTACGACATTGTAAACAAATGACGCGCGATGGCGACATTGTAAACAAAAATGACGCGCGACATTGTAAACAAATGACGCGCGACATCAGTAAACAAAAATGACGCGCACGAATGACGCGCGATATGTAAACAAATGACGCACATATGTAATCAAATGACGCGCGACACTGAAATCAAATGACGCGCGACACTCTAGACAAATGACGCGCGACACTATAACCAATTGACGCGCGACACTATGAAGAAATGACGCACGACATAGCAACCTATTGACGCGCGACAAAGCAATCTATTGACGCGCGACACTATAATGAAATGACGCACGACACTGCTTCCTATTGACGCGCGTCATTTGAAGCAAATGACGCGCGTCAATAGGGGCAGTGACGCCTATATCTAGGTTATAAATACCCTTATTCCGCTCATTTTCTCGTTTACGTTTTCCTATTCTTGAATTTTTGCAGGTCGAAATCTTCTTCAAAGACGCAATTTCAGCTACAATGTCGACTTCACATGCCTCCCAATTGCAAGTTCAGCAAGAAAATGAAGAGAATCCAAGTCAATCGATTTCCAAGATAACCTACAGGAATCCCTTATGCCCTCACATCCATACGGCTTTAAGGATGTCTCCAGAATATCAAGGTATAATAGAAGAGTGTGGATTTACCGGGTTAGTTAATATGCCCCATTTCGAAACAGATCCCGATATTTTGAATTACCTTCTGTCATGCTACAATTCAGAGGACGGTATATTTTATGTGACTCTGAACGATGGCCACATGTTCCAATTCTCTATCGATCCGAATGACATACATCGGTTTACCGGCCTTCCTATCAGAAACTTACCAAATGTTACAACCAAAGCAACACTCGTGGAAGAAAACAAGAAATTTCTCGAATCAAAGTACGGTTTCCATGTTGATTGTAAGTAATTTATTCTGTTTTTTATTCTGTTTTTTATTCTGTTTTTTATTCTGTTTTTTATTCTGTTTTTTATTCTGATACAATTTGCTGTTATAAATTGATGCTAATTTTCACTGTTTCGCATTTGCAGCCCATGTCAATAAATCCAGGCGTGGTGTAGATACACAATCAATTGCACACCACTTTCTTGCTGCACTTATTGCATTTTTTCAAGCCAGAATTGTTATGCAGGGTCGCCAAACAGATATCCCAAATTGGGCTATCAGATACATTTGTGCCACTATCTCAAAACAACAATTCGATTGGTGCACATTTATATCAAAAATTAGAGAGCCGACATATCAAATTCAAAATGTCGAAAAACCTTTCATTTATTCAACCAACTATCTCCTCGGCTTCTACTATGAGGCACTTTTAAATTTAAAAGCTAAAGAAATTCCTACTTGCTCGATGAGGCTTTGATGAAATTCTCAATTCCATCTAACAACAGTATAAACTTTTAGTTTGTAAATTGTATTACAATTTTCTTCATTACATGCGGTTATTAAAACTTAAATTTTAATGTTTTGCAGAGAAGATATCTTCAAGCCATTCCTAAAAAAAAAAAAAAAAAAAAAGATGTCGAGAGGAAGAGGCCAACTACACGCGGAGGCTTCTGGGACTCCCATTCCGAAATGGAAGCTCACTCCTCTCCGCACCCTCAACAATTTGAACTCGTTAAACGCCAGAGAAGTAATACATTCTCATATATTAATTACAAATTCCAAAGTTGCAGATTTATTTTTCAATTTAAATTTTATCAAACCGAATTCGACAACACTTAATATTGATGAATAAGCAGGACTATGGAACCTTCTTCCCCAACTCACTCAATACACCCCATGCATTGATATCTTCAGTAATGTAACAGCCACCGAGTACAACTCCTACAAGGCCACCCGTAAAGACCAAAAAAACAACCCTCGACAACAAGGTACAATTTTTGTATAGAACGCGTTTAATTTCGTAGTTTTTAGTTTATGAAATGTTTTAATATTTTTAATTTTTTCTTGTACTTTTCAGCACATGTCTAGCCATGAGCAAGCCACGGCACCGACACCCACTCAACCATTAATTTTAAAATGCCAACCAGAGGAACAAAGTGAAAAGACCATTGGTAAACGAATGCCTTTTGCTCCGGCCCCTAAGTGGGACATCGAACCTTGACTCCTCGCTTCAATTCCATCTCTCTCACTTGGTGGCTTGCCCAAAGGCAACGGGCATATCTGCTTTTGAACAATATAAATTTAGATGAAGATTATTTGGGCATTGATAGCAATGACCCAACCGGTTTTTTTTCGATACCCGCGAGATGATTCAAGGCCACAGGTATACTTGCCTTCAAATTTCAATTTTAATATTCTTTACAATTTTTAATTACATTCGATTTATCTAAATCTAAATATTCAGTTTTCAAATTTATTTATCTAAATCTTGATTTATTTTTTCAACAACAGGATCAGCCCACCCAAAGACAGAAACAAGGAGCAGTTGATCTTGGTCATGGTGAAAGCCCCCACTCTTCTCCAGCAAGATCTTCTGCATCAGATTCAGAAAGTGAAGAGTTTCCACATTTTCCTTTGGAGAACCTAATTGGTAATGATTGTCAATCCCATGTCAGTGAGTTTATAATTCCTCAAATGCAACAGCTTATAGAATGGGAAAAAAGGGCTAAAATTCTTATCAATGAGATTATTAGTCGTTATGAAAATTATTGGCAAAGGGATAGTTTATACGCTGCAGTCCAGAATCAACCTGCAAAGATGGATTCCCTACTTACCCAAGTAAAATGTGGGACTGTCACTTTTAACAACGACTATAAAGATGGCATTTTAGATAAAGCACTAAACAGATTGGAAAATATTAGTGCCGAGGCCCAGGCATATTTTAACAAATGGTCAAAGGACAAGGATTTGGTATCAATCGCAAATGCCGAAAGAGATAGAGCGGTTGTAAGTACTATTACATTCTAACAATCATTTTTGTTAATTTGAAATTTTGAATTTACATTAATACTTTGAATTGACGTTACTCTTTTTGTGCAGTTGAAATATGAAAATTTGAAGAGTCAAAGTAAGGTTTTGCAAGTTCACTTGGAAACAAAGAAAGAACAATGACTTATCCGCAGCAAAAATTTGAAGCAAAATATTGTTTTGGTTAACAAACAAAACAATACACTAAAGCGGATCATTAAAGAGCACGGTCTCGACTCGACATCTTGTTCAAAGCCAAAGCAGCCATGATCCAAATTTGCTGTCTCATGGAGATGCAACAAATCAAGAAGAAAGAATTATAAAAATCTGGGACAAGGTCGCGTAAGATCTTATAAGTTCGGGGGTTATTTCTCTGTTGGGAAAGGGTTACAACCATAGTGGAAGAAGCCGTTGGGGAAGGGAGCAGAGTTGTACATAACCGGATAAAGAAAAAGAGGGTTGAAAACTAGAAACTTTTATTATTATTGGGGAAACTATAAATATTGAGTTTGAAAACTTCTAATATTGAGTATGGTATTTGAATTTAATTATATACAATCTTAAATTTTGATTACATTAGATGGTTGTGAAAATTAGAAACTTTTATTATTGACTAAACTTTTAATATTGAATTTGAAAACTTCAACTATTGAGTTTGTACTATGCTATTTGAATTTAATTATATGGTGATTAGATGGTGATTATCATGAATTATATGTATGTTTCTTGTTTACTTGCATTGTCATGAATAGTATGTGGACGTAGATGATGAATGATGACAATTGATAATCAATGATAGATGATGATGAAATACGATGATCGATTTAATGTGTATAATCTAAAATTTAGTGCCTGAATATCTTGTGGGACTTTAATTATCTTTAAAATTATGTCGTGGGACTTTAATTGTATCTGTGGGGTTATACTGTCTATGAAAGTAGACTTAAGGTTGATAGGTTAAGAATCTCTGTTGTACTATGATTTTTCAACGTGTTGAGGACTTCAAAGTGTGTTTGGATTTTATGAATGACCTTTATCAGTCTAAAATAAAGATAGCCAAGTCAATGATGCTAAGGTCTAGCAATCTGTCCTGTTATCTAGTTGGTAAAGCTCAATCAAATGCAAGTTACTCACGTTTCAAGTTAAGCCGACTCTACCCTAGTTGGTGATGAAAATTCTCTAAAAGTGGTATAAGTGGTAATTGGAAACAGCTCTTCCAAAGACAAGAAGATTCATGGTGTATGGTCAAAGTTATCTAAGATGAGCTTTGTAACTTTGTTTGACTCCGAGGAGTGCAAAGTGGAAAAGTTTAAACAAAAAAAGATCTTAAGAAAACTCGATGGAACCAAGAAGGGGAAATTAATTGATGTTCCCAAACTTGATGCAAATCAAGCAGGAGGGAAGAATTCTGATCAATGTACTTTAATATTAACGGAGGGTGACTCAGCCAAGGCTCTTGTGGTTTGAATCAGGGAAATGTGAATATTGAATTTGGTAGTATTGTGACATGTTTCGACATCACTTTCCAATTTAATTTTTTGTTATTTTAGGTATCCTTATCCTATCAGGTGGCAGGAATATCTATTTTTTGGGAAGCTACCACTCACCAACAAATGGAGAATAAAGAGATAGTAAATAGAAAAAAAATCCTTGGTCTAAGGTGAAGATAAAATATATTAAAAATAAATAAAATATAATTCTAAGAAATCAAGAAAGAATCATCACTGGTAAGAAATTAAACATAATTGCAAATATGCTAGGATTTAGCTTACCTCTTGCGTATTAGATTGCTGTGAAATCATCAAGGGTAACGTGCTAGATCTTTGTTTCACATGACATTGTAGATGGAGGGGTGAGTGCTTGACATCATTGTCAGGCCCCGAGAAGTGCCAAAGAACATCTTTAAATATATAGACCAACAATATCTTTAAAGGTCAAGTAAATATAAATATTATGTTGAAGAAGATACCTATTTAAAATTGAAATCATCAACGGTAATGTGCTAGATCTTTGTCTTAAAAAATTCAACACAAAAAATTGATTAGTAGATAGATGGGTGAGTTGCCTGACGTTGTCAGTCCCGAGAAGTAAAAGCTTCCTCGGACGGATGTCAACCCACGTTTTCAAAAAATAAAAATTTTGTATTTAACTAAATGTAAATACATACACCTGTAACATTTTTAATTATAACCAGAGTTGAAAAAATGAATAGTAACAAACAATAAGATTAAGGGGAAAAAGATACCTGCTTAAAGTTGAAATCATCACTGCCACTGGTAACAATATAGATCTTTGTTTTAAAAAAATCCAACACGAGAAATGGATTAGTAGATAGATGGGTGAATTGCCTGACATTTTTAGTATATAGACCTGTAACATCTTTAATGATAAAGATAAAAGATAGATAAAGAAGATACCTACTTAAAGTTGAAACAATCCATTATCAGGAGCTTCATCAAAGTCGATGTTGTCTTCTGGAGAATGTGACGAAGAGCCAACTACACTCTCAAGGTTAAGGGGAAAAAGATACTTGCTTAAAGTTGAAATCATCACTGCCATTGGTAATGAGCTAGATCTGTGATTTAAAAGAATCCAACACGAGAAATGGATTAGTAGATAGATGGGTGAATCGCCTGATATTTTTAGTATATAGACCTGTAACATCTTAAATGATAAAGATAAAAGATAGATAAAGAAGATACCTACTTAAAGTTGAAACAATCCATTATCAATAGCTTCGACAAAGTCGATGTTGTCTTCTGTAGAATGTGACGAAGAGCCAATTACACTCTCAAGGTTGGGTATATTTGTACTTGTAGCTGTATTATTTACACCTCTTCTTTCGCAGGGAATTCCAAAGGCGCAATTGTTGCTCACAAACGGAAAGGTTTCGAGGGAGTATCGTGAAACGTAACACCTCATGCAACTTTCCAGATTTTTATCCAACCTGTTTCTCAGTTTTGATTTTATAAATGACAATGCACTGAAAACTCTTTCATCCTCCCATGCACCCCAAAATCATTGTCGGCATAATTCATATAGTCCGAAATACTCACCGATATCTTCTTGTAAGATAGAACTTTGATAGATTCCTCTCCACAAATTTGTAATAGCACCACTTTTTAAGGTTGATCTAAATTCTTATATTGGTTCCTCATTGTTGTTGCAAAATTGGTTCGATCAAACTTTAATAAATCGGCATTCAAGATACCTTTGATTTCCGCACTTGAGCTCGACGCCTTAGTAAATTGTTCCATTATTGTACCCATTGATTTATGGAAATGCTTATCGACAAAGTCCAGACGGCCACCTTCTGTATTCCAAAAATTCGGATTCATCACACCCATGGCTTCCAGAATTTTATCTTTACAGAAACGTTCCCTAATTTCTGACGACAAGGTTTCTGAAATTTTTTTAAGCTTTATTCTGGTTTCAACTATCACAGACTCAAACAAATTACGTGTTACAGGAACATCTTCTCGCTCCGAACCTGTAATATCTTGACGTCTTTGCAAAATGTGCATAGGTATTTCCTTCCCATTAACAGAGATGCATAGGTGATCGTGAATATTAAATCTCAAATAGGTGTTAGGATTTTTAAGATCTAATAAATCTCTCCAATTTTTAAAAACAGGTGCATCAAAACTATCCTGCGAACAATACAATATATCAAGACTTTGACATACCATTTTCCTCATCCTTATAAAATCCACAATATAGATCAATCTGCCCTGTGCATGCTTCATCAGTGTATTGATCTCCTTTAACATTGGAAGAATACCAAGCAATGTAAGCAAAGTCTCCAAATCAGTTAAGCGGAACAACAGGTCCCTTGCCCTATCAACTTCATGACGGTATTTGTGCATGAAACCAACCAATGAAGGATACTCCTCACGAACTCTGCATGCTGGTTCATACAAAGAGATCCATCTAGTCTCCACATCCTTCAGAAGTTTTTTGCCGTCTGTAATTCCAATTGCAAATTTTTGGAACTCCAGAAAACGTTTTGGGCTGCTTGACATATAGGCATGGAGTTCTCTTATTATGTCTTCTAATTTAGCAACACTTTCATGGTTGCTTACCATTTTATACGCTAAATTCATTCTGTGAGCCATGCAGTGAATTGGTAGCATATATGGGGCCACTGTTGTTTGTAATCTAACACAGAGCCCTGTTCGGTGACCCTGCATGACAGATGCACCATCTGCTCCAACGCATACCAACTTCGTAGCAATTTCATAATCAGTCATACCAGCAACATCTTTCAAATGAGAAACAACTATTTTGTATAGGTTTTCAGCATTGCAGTTTTCAACCATTTTCATAACACCCAACAGATGAGGTGTCCTTATATGATTTTCTAATGTATAGATGTGGATACATACCCATGCGGTGTTGTCGACTGCTGTCACTTCATCAATTGAAACAGAGATAAAGTTTGCTTTTTTTACATTCTCTTTCAAATCTTCCTTCTCTATCATCGAGAGGCATTTTGCCATTTCCCATCCACTACTCTCAGACCAATGAGACTGAGGTACATTCAGCATTCCGTTAAATTGATACAAAACTTTGAAATCAAGGAAATCTGACATCGCCCTTCCTTTTTTAAGTATTTGAAAAAGAGTAGAGAATTGTATGAATTTTGCATGTAGATTTGTTTCTTTCATCTTACCAATATGTGATGTGATTGTTCCTCCCTTTTCCAACAGATGTCTGTGTTTTTTCTGCTCTGCCTCATATTCCGCTGCATATCTGACATGCATGCACTCCTTTTCAGTTTTCCACCTATGTGTTTTGATTTTCTGGCCATCCGCCCCTGTTACAGTTAAATATTGTTTTCCACAATGTTTTTCTATTGTGTCCAGCTTCAGTTGCATTTTTTGTTGCTTTCCCAATTTCCACGTACATATTGTACATGTACATTCACATGGGATTTCTTCAGAATTTGATGATTGTACAGGTTCAATAAATGGAAATTTAGCTGCCCAATCAAACTTGTATGTCCTGCCAATGGTCCACATATTCTTGTTTGTTTTCAATGCTTTACTTTTTTGAGTCGAATTTTGAGCAATATCGCAATCACCTGGTTTCCTCTTTCTTGGACCGAGTTTGATATTGATTTTGCCTTCCATTTTGCTCGGTGTTTGATTCGTGATATCTAGCTGCACTTCTGGTTGCACCCCAACAGGAACAATATCTTCAAGATCTGGCATATTATCGTAGGTTTCATTTGTTTGACTGTGATACTGTGCAGAATGCATGTCCACCTCAATAATGCCTTCCACACAGTCAGTATTCTGATTCTTTTTGGTGGCATCTATATGATTGGTATTTACATTATCTGTATCCGCAGAGTTTCCAAAATACTTGAAGAGTGATTTCTGAGATTTCTTACTTACTTTTAGGTTATTCGTATTCTTTGAGGTGGCACCTTCCATTATTCTGAAAAGAGTCGCACACAAAGAAAAGAACCAAGAAGCGACTCAGTCATCGAGGTCTTGTCGAGGTCGATGTGCGCGCGTGAAAGCGTCGCTTCGATGTCGCGCGCCAATACGCTTCCTGTGTCGCTGGCCAAGCCTTCATCCTAGGCGTCCGCAAGCGTCAAGCCTTCCTCGCCGCTGCCAAGCCTTCCTCTCGCCGCGCGCAAGCCTTCCTCTGTCGCGTCAAGCCTTCCTCTCGGTATTTCGCGCGCAAGCCTTCCTCTCAACAATCGCGCCAAGCCTTCTCTCGTGCAAAGGGTATGCGAGTTCAAATTTCACACGGTATTGGCCAAGCCTTAGCCCAAGTCGCGCGAATCAAAGATTTTTTATCGCAGATGTTTTCAATAATGCATTTGTCGCAAAAAAATATACTTTATACAACAATCACAGGATAACAAAATAAAATGAATCTTTCGTGCAAAGGGTATTGCGCTAAAAGTTCAAATTTCATGATTGGTAATTTGGTAAGCTACGAATTGAGGTATACTACCCTGGCCTTTTAATCAAATAGGTTTTTATAGGAGATGTTTTCAAATTTGTGTTTTGCATTTTGGTTAGATTTTGTAGAAACACTTATGCAAGGGTAATGTAAGAAAAAGACTCTGTTGGAGTCCAAAAAATATACTTTTATATTTTTAGAGTCCTTAACATGATCTTGTATTTAGACACTCCGAAGTTTAGTTTCGCCTAGTTTCAAATTTTCCTGAAAATTTCGTATGAATTCCCATATGATCTAGTAATATGTGTTTACTTTTTAAACTCGACTCTGTATGAGTCCTTCTTTGTATTTGTATTATCTCGGCTTGGATGAAACTTTGTTGAAAATAATGAAATGATGATGACTTTTATGAAGATCTTGTTGAGGTTAATATTTCTTGAAAACGACTTCTAATTTACACCCATGTTGTATAATCGTAGGGATTAGCTTAGTTGAATGAAGTTGTTCATATTGTGTTTCGAATCTGCATGAATGTCACTATATTTCAATGGAAACGTTAATTGTTTTAATGTGATCTTGTTTCAAGTTTGACTAAAACAAAGAGCTCTTGGCTTTGCCATGACAGGCGATGGCGTTGGATATTTTTCATGTTTGTTGAATAATATGGAAAGTTTTATTGAGCCTATTGGAGTTGGATTATTTATTAATGCTTGTTGCGTGAACTCTTGAATTATTTAGTAGCTATAGGTGACCTTTATATTTGGAATTAGATGGAGCTGTAGCTCTTCTTGTAAATTCGATTTGTTTAGTCACATGCATAAATGTATTTGCATGAATCGGTACATTTCAGAATGTTATTGACTTAGGATTCTGATGGACTCTATTCTTTCTTCTTGATTGTAATTTATATGTTGATGTATATGGTAAATGGAATAGGAAAAATCCTCTCTCTCTTAGAGAGAAAAACTTGTGTGCTTTCTTCTTGCATCCTTTTTGCGATCTCTATGGTATGGACATAACAAGAATAAACTCGAGTACTGTATGGAGAGCCTGGCATAAATTGTGTGTTGCTGTATAAGTGGCTATGCTTGCCTGTACCATTAACATAGTGTATGATTGAAAAGGAATTATGTCAGTGAGCTTGCTGGTTATTTTAAACTGCCTTGTGAACTTGGTTGAATCATACTTGTTGAAATACGAGTTGATAGTATATTCTTTTTAGAATGGAATAAATTGATGGATTGATGTTGTCTTGGAGATACAGATGGATGGATGTTTTGGAATTATTTTGTTCTTCTTAGTCTCTAAAATGTACGTTGAGTCATCTAAAAATATTTAGGACTAATTGACAGCTATAATAGAGGTTATGCATTATAGTCATGTTAAAATTGTAGAAAGATATTTAGCCTGATTTCATTTAAACAGGTTGTTCAATGAGAGCAATTGGTGGATTGCATTTGTTTTAAGAATTAGTGCTTATCATGCTCAGTTCACCGAACTGACCCGTGTTGAAAATTTTTGCAGATGATTTCCGTAAGTGGTAAAGGCACGCAGATCTGATATGATGTTCAGATTGTTTAATTTGGTTTTATGATGAATTACAGCTTGATTCTCTAAATGTACTACTTGAAGAAAGATGTTCTTTTTCTGTTGAGTATTGTATCAAATATGCTGAATGCATAAAATGTATTTGATTAGCTTTGAAATGAATAAACTGAGGTATTTGTTACTTATGTGTTTGCATTCGTATCTGGATGGTTTGATCTTCTTCGGTTCGAATGATTTTAAGACCATTGTTATTATTGTATAACTTGGAGACGTTTGTGATTATCTAAGTAAGCATTGCAAGGTTATGTGACTGAATACTTATGAATGTTTAGTAGTTCTATTACGATCTAATTAAAGCTAATTGTAATTTAGATCACTGATTTTTGTGATGCAAAGGTTAAAATAAACCCTTTCAGGAAGCTGAATGGGAAGAGTAATCTGTTACTCTCTAACCTTGATCTAAGTCAAGACAACATACTGAATGTTTTTAAAATCACTATATCTTAACACTAATAAGTAAGATATATTTTAGTTTTAAAGATCTGGAATAAACCCAAAAAGGGATAAGTTTGCAATCTTATGAGAAGACTTGGGGTTACTACCCAATTTCGTAGATCAGGATTATTGTGAAACAATGATCTCCTTGTTGAGACCTCAATCTTATTAAACTTCTCTTTGTGGAATGGGTCTTAATATGAAAGGAAATTTTAAGATGAGGAACCCAGGGGTTGGGAAAAGACTACCCTAAAAAGGAGTGTCTTGGAGTATAATTTAAACTCCACGTAAGTAACACCTTAAAGTTTAGTAGATCTTATCGAGGTGGATTTGAAGGTTGATGGCACAAGTCAATTACAGGGTTGTACCTTCGAGAAGATTAGGATCTTCTTGAAGATACAACAATGCAGTGACTTACGGCATTGATCATCAAGATTTACTCCTTAAACTCGAACAAGTTTTGACTTCGGGACTGGTTACCGACATGGTCATGTTATGAGGCTGCCCCTGGAGACTCGGGGTACCTTGACACACAGGGTTAACTAGGGTTGACCCAGTATGTCAGAGTATCCCTAGTTCTCAAGAGCATCCTTATAACATTGCCATATTATTATCTGCTTCCGAGTGAATAACTTGGGGCGGAGAGACCGATGAAGTCAAGTATAAGACATTCTACATAACAAAGGAATGGGGTGATGGATGTATTCCAGATTGACGAGTATGCCGTCAAGGAATACGAGACATAAGCATTATGTTTCAAATCTTTGGCCAAAGTATCGCAAGCTTCTGATTGCGTAGTCCTATGTCACCTAGTCTAAGGGACGAGATTTGATGAATAATGGTAACAATTATTTAGATAGTTTCCTTGGACAGAGCATTCTGAATCCTAGATTAGGGAAGAGAACCGTAAGAGTGATGTGTTAAAATAAAAATGCCAACTCTTAATACTCATGAATAGATCGGTAGACTACCGAGTGATGGAATGAATAGATCGGAGGTACTCCTAGTCATTACAGTTGTATATGGTTATCTGTTATAAGAATGGTTGTTTTGATTTGTGAGTTCTAAATTATGTATTTAGAACTAGGAAGCATTTATCAAAAAAATAAAATTACTTGTTCTAATGTATAAAAATGAGGATGTTACAGTTACCTTCTTCAAACTCGAGGTGGGGATGGAGGTAATTCTAGATCATCTCCATTCTCTACTATGTATATGCTTGAGTTCCTTTTGTGGGGAAGGTCTATCATGGGATTTCTTAAGTAGGAAGATGAATGTGGGATTAAGGACAAATCTACCACGTGATGAGTGAGATGTAACACTGCATAGGCATTTAAGTAATCCAGAGTGGCTCTATCACTATCAACGTGGTCTAGGATAGTAGATTTGTTCTGTTTGTGTTCATTAAAAGAGGGTTTGACATTTTTTTCACTAATGGTTCAGTACGAAGGGATACCATAAAGCGGGTGTCTTCCAACTCACTATTTGGAGTGAAGCATGATCATTGAGGTTGCTATAGAATCTGCGAGAAGATTTTGTTCTCGTGGGATTACTTCAATTGATATGAAGTCAAAATCTTTGCTCAAATCTAATACAACTATTTTGTAGAGTTGTAAGTGTTTAGCTATGGTCTTATACACCTCATAGACTTGGTTTGCTATTAATTGTGAGTCTCCTAACACCCTGATGTTATCAACCCTGAACCTCTTAGCTATGATGAGACCAAGGAGGAGGGCTTCATACTCTACGCCATTGTTTGTACATTTGAAATTTAGTTTGAAGGTGAACAGTAGGATCTTTCCCTTGGGAGAAGTAAAGATCACACCTGCCCCAACCCCATAATGACATCTTGCTCCATTGGAATGGAGAGTCCAATATTTAGTTGGGAAGATGGACATTGGGACATTTGCTACGTCAATTTCTTCTGCTTCGGTTAGTTTTACCATGTAGAGCTATTTTGCTGGCAAAGAACCAACTCCTAGGGTATATCCCATGCCTACATAATCAAATGGTAGGAAAATTGGTAGATCCTATTCTAGCAAGTCGACAATCTTTGCAGTAGTTCCTAATGATATTGTTTCTACAATGTTAGTCTCATCCTTGAGGGCTGGGATAGTCTTGATTAGGCTCATAGTCTCAAGATTTTTGTAGGTACCAACTTTTATTCTAGTTTTGCGTCGATCGGTTTATTAAGTTGGTTTGTTGGGAGTTCAAACTCAGAGTGAATGCCTGGTATTTTCTTTAAGTCAGCTAGGTGTATATCAAATGGTTTTGGATCGCCCTTGGCTACGAATATCTTTCCTAAGTGCAAGAACCTTACTTCTTGGAATAACGTAGAAGGGATTACCTTCATATGGTGTATCCGTGGTCGGTGAGGATCATATTATAATTGGTTTCCCGAGCTATAATATAAAACTCGGTTAGGATTGTTTTGGGTCCTAAGGTAACTAGTAGTATTATAGTTCTGATCGAAGTGGCTTTAAGACTATCATAGCCTCTTAATGTATTCCGAGTCGTGGAACAATTTGTTTCTCCATACCCTAGCTTTTGAAGGAAAGAGAAGGGGACTATGTTAAGCTGCTACCCCATCTTCAACCATTACCTGTTTAACATAATTATTGTAAGACCACACCTATAAATGCAAGGCCGGATCACCTCTATGTGTAATTTCAACATCTCTTGGCATTTTGTTTATGTTGAATATAAACTCGATATCCCTATCTCGGCTTCCCCTGAGGGTGGAAATCAAATTCTATATGGTTTACCTGTGTTTCAGAGTTGGAGTAATGTTAATTAAATGACCTAAACCTAATGCCTCTAAAAGAGTAGCCCTGTGGGCAAGAGAGTTCTTTAGTAAGTCCAAAAAGGAGATGTGAGAGAAGGTTTTTGTTAGGTCATTTATTAAATCATAGGCACCTATGGGTTTCACTAATATTTGTTGTATGTAATCTGCCTCTAGTGGGTAACTTGGAATTGGTTGAGAGGAATACTCTCATGTCCTTGTTACGGTTTCCATGGGTAGTTCCATGTCTAATTCTACTAAACCGGCTATCTTGGGCCATGGTTGACTTCCTAATTATGGTGCAACTAGTGGGTTTAGTGAATTCGAAGCTTTATGATCATTATTCCCTGCCATTACACCTTTGTTTGTCCCATTTGGATTTAATTTGTTGTTATTGTGATTTGGGAGCAGATCATTGAAGATCTTAAGGGGTGCATTTTGAGGGGAAACTACCCCTATAAAAGTATTTAGCACTAGTGATGCAGGATCTGCAAAAACATATCTATGAAAAGTTATCTTTGTTCCTCTAGCAAACGTTGCATGAATTTATTGTAGTCATGACATGTTCTAGTGTCATGGCCTCGAATCTTGTGGAAACCACAATACGAGTTGGGATTGTAATTCCTAGGTTGTTGGTTTGGCACATATTGTGGTCCAAAACTCTGATCAAACTGTTGCCTATTAGGATTAAAGTGTTGTATTTGTTGTTTTTGGTTTTGGTTCTGGTTTTGATATCCAGTTGAGTTTTGGCTTGGACCCTATGTTTGGATCCACCGTTGTTGTTGTTGTTGTTGTGGATGATTAAAATCCATTGTATTGATTGTTGGGGTAACATTGTTGTTTCATTGATTATTAATCATTGGTGGAGTATTTACAACATTTTCCCTTTTAGCTTGGTCAGTTACTCCATCTGTGGTTGCGTCGTAATTTTTGTTAAGGATTTTAGGTCCTTGATTGACATTTGTGGTAGTAGGATAAGTTGTAGTATTCTGGTTGGGGGTGATTAACCTCCCATTTGCTCCATACGTCTTGCGACCGCTATCTATTACCGCTTGATCTATTTGGAGAGTGCTCTCAAGTACTTCATCGTAAGTCCTTAGTGGGAACTTCTAGACTTCTTCCTTTACCTCTCTGCTGAGAGAATGAAGGAATAAATCACATAGTTCCATTTGGTCCATGTTTGGAGCACTGGCCGAAGAATAAAGGACTGTATGCCATCTCTGGATGAAATGAGTGACAAATTCATTGTGTTCTTGCTTAATGTGCAAGAATTCCCTGATTCCTATTCTCAATAGTTTGTTCATGTCAAATGCCTTAATGAACTCTGAAATGAGTTGTTTAAATGAATGGATGGAAGCCTCAGGTATTCTATAATACCAATCGAGGGCGATGCCCTCCAAGGTTTTGGGGAATATTTTAGCAACAACCCCATCCCAAGGGAGCAGTTCTCGAATGGCTGTGGCGTAGGCTTTGATATGTGCATTCGGGTCTCCCTCCCCTTTGTATTTGGGAAAATCAGGAAGAGGTCTTGGAAGCATGACGCTTCGTATGGTGAAGTCTAAGGGCTCTTTCAAATATTCTGAATAAGTCCCTATTACATAGGTTTCAACCATCAATGGTGCCTGCTGAGGGGGTGGAGGTGGAATGGGTTGTTGATATGGCATAGCGTATGCAGTTTGCTGGGACATAAGGAAATCCCTGTGGTTGAGCAAGCATGCTGGGAGAGGAGAACATATCTCCTTGTGGCAACTTGGAGTACATGTTTAAGTATGAAGGGGTATTGTCTAGGAATGGATTATTTTGTACTAGACTGGGAGGTATCGGAACGGTGTTAGAAATGGCGGTTCTAGTTGGTGCTTGTTGTGAATACTGAGGAGGCATGCCCAACGTGCCTATTCCTGTGAGGAGGTCTACTTGGCTAGGATGGTGTGGAGGATTGGAACTTCCTGCCTGCATGAATTGAGAATTTTGACTTGCTTGAGCAAGTTCTAATCCTCTAACCTTTTCTATTAGAGTCGAAATGACTTCATTTGGTGAAGTCACGGTATTTTTCCTTAGTGGCATTTGTTGTATATCCTGATGTTGTATAGGCATGTGATACCCCGCTATGAACTGATTGTTGCCCTACCAAGTTTCCCGAGGGCATTTCCTATATGTAGTGGCATGGAGGTATTTTCTTGAAAAGAGACCTCGGGTTGTGTTTGTAAACTTCCTATAGGTGGGTACATACTCCAAGAGCATTGTTCATTCCTGGCATAACGCACTGAATGTTCATCATCTAAAACTAGGTATGGATCTAATTGTCTACTAATTTGTGGTCTAAGCAGCACCTGAGGAGATGAACCAGATTCTCCTATGAACATCATATTGTTCAAGCCTGAAGGCTCTATTTGTTGCATTTGAGCGAGCTGATCCAACTCCTCTATTTGAAAAGATGAGCTATATCTAGTCCTTTGAGCAGAGTTTGTGTTGACAACCGGTTAATCGAATAATTGTCACCCCATACTGAGAGCAAGGGTGATGACTATCTTTTCAGTTAAGTGTAGTATGCCTCAAGACCTAAGAGAGGTCTGTCATATGCATCGAATCTTGACATATTCGGGGGGTATATGAATACCTGTAGAATAATGGGAAAGAGAGAAGGTGGAAGAAAGAGGTAATAAAGAAAAGGAAAGCACTATGTTGTTCACATTAGGTTCACCAATTTTGTACGATGGAAAAGTGACAAGCGAGCATGGGAATCTACAAGAAACTCTTCCTCACACCCGACCTCCCGAGGGCGTGCCGAGATAGCTGGCGGGGATGGAATATACGTGGGGTATAGGAAAACTAGTTAGGTAGTCTTATATCTTCGACACACACTAATGGAATCTATGAATCTAAGGCAAAGAAGGCCCTCCTAACCTGAATTGGTGTGATAGATCGGTCGGCAAGGATGACTGCTCGAAGGCTCCAATCAATATCGAGCTCTGGCATGATTCGGTCTATGGGTTGTGGGATGCGTGGAAAATGACCCGGGATTGTTTCGTGTATGTCTCCAGACAGGGTCATGAAAATGGATGATGGATATAGTGGACTCTATAGTCGATTCTCGGTCTAGTCCAAAAATCCTTAGCTTCGTTAGTTACTATGTCTAACAAGGATAAGCGTGTAATGATGATAGGCGAAGTGGATTTGATCTAAATACTAATGTGTGTAAGCTAGCATCAACATCAGATTGACTTGTAAACTCATTGGGTTATGGGATTTGTGGGTCACAATCGTAGATTCGTGGTTTTTGTAGACCTACTACGGTCATGTGTAGATTCAGTCCCTAATCCCTAGTATCTAATATTCGTATGCCTTTTCAGCCTCTATGTTCGGAATTAATAGTTGTGCAATCTTTTCGAGTATCTTATAGGCGTTATTGCAACCTGAATTCTTAAACTAGCATCTATGTCCGTGAGAGTTTCTCCTATGTCCTGGATGTGGGACCAAAGGATCACAACCAAAAAATTTCTCTCTTTTAAACCCTTCTACAGTCATGTGGATATTTATCTAGGGTAATTTGTAGCTTGGCTGGTTTGACCAAAATGTGTACGCTTTGGTGTCTTCTACGTTTAACCCTCTTTGTTGTGAGCTGATTTCTTGTAGGTCCATTGCTATTTGGAAGACCTGAATTCTAAGGTTCTGATCTATATCAGTTATTTCTGTAATAAACTTGGGTTGAGGCATGATTGGCTTGAATACATATTATCTGGGCTCTCTAGGTCCCGTGATTGTCATACAAAAGGAAATGATATAAAGCTAACTAATGATAGAATAAATTAACTATGCAAGATATATCTACGTATATTCCTAAATTTGATATTTATTGATAAACTACTGAACAAAATTTAAAGAGAAATTATCTAATATATCTAAAATTGAAAACTAAACTAATAATGCAATTAAAACAAACAAAGCAACCGAGTATAGCTACTTGTCTGTGTAGTTTGTAGATCTATTCTAAATAACTTGATAACTGATCTACTCTATTTGAAAGACTCTCGATCCTACCTTAGAAGTGAGGAGTGAATCATAGTTTCTCAGAAACTATCAATCCCCATAGCTTCCCTGGTAATATCAAAAGTAAAATTAACTAAAATGAAATGATTGACCACTCTATTTGATATATTTTAACTAGAACTTTGAAAGCTTGAACCTGGATTCATCAGAACAATGGTGAATCCGGTTGTGTATGGCTTTTTCCCCTCAGTGTGATCTCCTCATTCCTTCGTGCTCACATGGATCCAGAAAAGTGTGTAATGCTAGCATCAATAGAAGTAGATATTGGAACAATGGCAGCTTAGGATGCAGACTGAATACAATGCGAGTAGGAGAGGGATAGTACAAGAGAACAGAGCTTGGCTTATGTAATTCCTAGTGGGATTTATTGCGAGTCATGCAACACAAAACATCTAGAACCTAAAACTATTCTTTTTGACAAACAAAACCTACAACTTTAATGGCTTCCTACTGAAAATCAAACTATCCTACTCCAATTGATTGGATGAAATAATAACAACACTTGCACAAGGAGAATATGTGGCTTTCTGACAGCTAAACAATACTAACCATGCATACAACAAATGAAACTATGAATCCTAAGCAAAATTGAAAGGCTAAGCTATTGAAATGAGAAATTCAAAGGCAAATTTGAGGGGCCATTTGCTTGAGCACAAGCCAACTATTTATAGAATCCCATTTACCCAAAGGTGAAAACCAATTTGATCTCTTAAACCATAAACAATGCCAAAACACTATTCCAGGGAACCAGAATCATAAATACAAGAAAAGGCGGTGAAAAAAATTTGGTAAACATTGATTTTTATGCAAGTCGTGATAAAAATAACATTCTAGAAAAACACGTTCGGGATCGCCCCCGAGTAGGGCGACATTTGTAGAACCACCGCCCTGTCTCGGGGCGGTGGTCACGAGACCGCCACCCAAGTGGGGTGGTAGTTTCGCCACTGAAGATTGAAAATCAAAGGAAAAGGGGGGGAGGAAAAAGTAAAGCACGTAAAAGTTGAGTGGGGCATGCGGGATGTTAATGCATAATTGAAGAGATTTTTCAGATCCGGAACACCTTGCGAGGAGACTTGTATCATCATTTAGGCACGTGTAACACTATTCATTTGGTGCAAGACCCTACAATTTTGGGTACATATAGACCCCATTTCATTAGGACCCATTCCCATAGTTCTTCCTCACTTCCTATTCAATGACCTAAAACTTCACCCCCATAACTCCTAAAGTCACCCCCAAGGTTTGAAATTAACATGGTTTGCATCGAGAGAACTCGTTAAACCTCCACCCAAATGTCGGTGTGCTTAACTCATCTCACAAGGTTCCTCCTACCACTTGGCTTTTCCCCTCTTATTGCTATACCTTTCATAGATCACCTACTTCACCTACATCCCCACATTAAATGAACATGGTCCACGTTACTACCCATGCTTAGAAGGACAAAGGCAAGGAAAAGGTGACAGACTCACAAACCAATCCTATACCCAACATACCATCTGCACCCACACCTAAAATCACTATCCACAGCCCCACATATCCTATTTCTAATGGGGTTACACATCGCACCATGCTCAAACAGTTACACCAATCCCCCCTCAAAATGTCCCTATATGACCTCATCCAAACCTCAGAATCCCATTGTCAAGCTCTCATGGAGGTCCTTCAATCTATTAAGGTTTTACCTAATGACCCTACACCCATAGCCTCCATTATTACACCCCATCATGTAGCCTCTCTCACAAAATTACCACCTTTATCCACACCTCCACCTACTCACCAAGTAGCCTCCCTTAGCTTCTCCAGAGGAAGAGATCGTACCACACCAAATTGATGACCTATACCTAGCTCTCTTCATCTTTGTCCACATCGATGATATATGTGTACAACATGTTATGATTGATGGGGGTGCTAGCATTAATATCATTTCCTCCCATACATTTGCTCAAATTCACATACCTGACAATTACATGCATAAACATCCCATCATGTTGCATTCATTCAATGATGCTATCACCTCTACACTTAGTACTATATCCTCCATATTCACGTGGGCCCTGTACTTTATTCCATAGTTATTTTACATCTTTGATGGGGATTTCAATATAACTCGTTACTTGGCAGACCCTAGATTTGTTTCATGGGTTGTGTTCCTTCCACTTTGCATTACTGTGTAAAGTTTGAGCATGAAGGACACACCTATACCATTCTGGTTGAGCTATCACCTTTCAAAACTTGCAACATGCTTTACCGACCCAATGTCATTCTTATACCCATTAAAGCGTCTACCTTCATGACCACTGTCTCTTCTCCTACACATCCACTCACTAGTGCAGTCACTACTTCAATCACACATAAATCCTCCATTCCCACTTGCTTTGCCAAAACCTCCATGGCCAAACTATCAACCTCCCACTCCATTCGCTCCACCTCCGAGCTAACCTCGACACATTGTCTATTCCAGCTACCCACATACCAACCACCGATCCCTTAGAAGGCATTTTACATTGCCTCACTCTAGGGGAGTATCGCCTATATAGTCTCAACACATTACTTACTCCACAAGAGTAAAAAGTCTTCACCAACACCCTCATTATGATCACCATCTAGGATATCACTTCCTTTTGGTCCTCCCCACCTTCGTACTAGTATCACCTATTGGGGACTTGATACTACAACTTACACACTTTTAACCACCATCACAAACCCACACATTTTCTAGTGACCTCCAATCCCTCACCAATCGCCATTTCACCCACATCTTCCTACATCGATGTGCATGGAAAGGTTTTGGTTTTGGATTTTATGAACAAGACCACCATATCGTTATTCCATGTACTACCCATAAACATAATGATCATAGTGGTATCGGCTTTGTTGAACCACCTACCAAGAAGGCCCACATTGAACTCATTGAGGACATTAGCCCTTCTCCACCTTCTTCACCCGCTCCACCTTCTTCACCACCTTCGCTAAAAGAGTCAATGGATCTAGAATCCATTCCTCCTAAATTTTTTTCATAAAAACCATCTCCTTGGGGCCTCTGACTTATCAATGTGAGGGTGAGGCTCCTTCCTCTCTTTCCTTCCCGTATCTGAAATGATCAATGACAATAAAACTTCGATCAATGTCATTCAATGTCAAGATGATGAATCTATACTCACCTACCTTGGTGTAGAATCATATATTCATAGGTCTTTACCCTCTAAGATGCAAACCATGTTGAATGAATTGACTATCAAGATCAACACTCATACTTAGGATGACACACACATTCTAAAGATAAGACAATCTTTAGATGCTGTTGAACAAGAAACCATCACTTATTTTCTCAAAAACTATAACCATGCATTTGCTTGGTCTTACGTAAACATTCCTGGTATTGACCCCACTATAGTGGTCCACAATATCGTAACCATTCTTAATGCCAAACCCATCAAACAAAAGTGAGGAAAATGCACCTCACATTTCTCTTATGGTCAAATAAAAACTTCAACGCCTCCTTTTGGTTTCCTTCATCTTACCCATTGATTATCCTCATTGGATTTCTAACATTGTCCCTGTCACTAAGGCGATAGGGGGACTCTGCATTTACATAGATTTCCATGACCTCAACCTAGCTTTCTCGAAAGATGACTTTCCCTACTTGGTATTGACCAACTGGTTGACCTTACTGCTGGTCATGAGATGCTATCACTCATGGATGGCTTCTCGAGTTATAACCAAATCTTGCTTGCCCTCAGAGGATCAACACAAAACCACATTCATTACCCCTTAGGGGACCTTTTGCTATTGAGTCATGCCTTTTGGCCTTAAAAATGTTGGTGCCACATATTAGCGGGCTATGACTTACATCTTCCATGACATCATGCATCGTATATTGGAAGATTACGTGGATGACCTCCTTTCCAAATCCAAACACCACTCTGAGCACCTCACCATCCTAAAAACCATCTTTGACCATCTCATTAAATATTACGTTCACCTTCAGCCCAAGAAGTGTGTCTTTGCGGTTCTCTTAGGAAAGCTCCTGGGATTTATCATTTCCTACATGGTATAGAAGTTGACCCTACTAAATTCAAGTCCATTCTTGAAATGCCTCCACCCACTAACCTTAGGCAACTCCATAGCCTACAAGGTAAGTTGCAGTCTATTCGGCGTTTCATTTCATAATTGTCGATTGGTGTCAACCCTTTCGTCATATTCTCGAAAAAGGATGTCTCCTTTAAATGGGATGATGAATGCCACAAATATTTTCAGGCCTTAAAAAATACCTTCTTCAACCACCTGTACTCATTCCACCTAAATATGATCATCCCTTCTACTTATACATCTCATTCTTGATCACTCCTTGGGGGCTATGCTCATTGATCTTGATGAACAAAATAGGGAGCAAGCAGTTTATTACATAAGCCATACTATTTTAGACTACGAGACCTAATACACCCATGTAGAAATTTTTTTCTTAGCCTTAGTTTTTGTTGCCACAAAACTCCACCATTACCTACTCAACCAAAAAACCTATGTTGTGACCAACACTGATTCCCTAAACTTCATGTATACTAAACCTTACCAAAATCAGCATGCTTTGCATGCTATCTTATGCTTTTATCTAACCTCACCTTGAATTTATCCATCAAGGGCCAAGCTATCATTGACCAATTAGCTGATGCACCTATTTTTGGGTATCAACCCTCTAATTTTGACTTTCTAGATGAGTCAATTACTACCCTTTCCCTGGACGAACCCACTTACCAAATGAAACTCTTCTTTGATGGTTCCAAGTGTCAGCATAGGGGAGGGGCTGGTGTTATCCTCATTCTGCTTGATTGTGAACCCATGCCTTTGTCTTTCAAACTCAATTTTTATTGTAAAAAAAAATTCTAAATACAAAGCACTCGTCTTAGGTCTCCAAGATGCCTATGCCTTAGATGTCAGATCAATCAACATCTTTGGTGATTCTCAATTGGTCATAAACTAGGTCAATGGTATATACCAATGTCGTAATGAGATACTTCAAAAATATAAACATCATGTAGACATAATTTTGACCACCTTTGACTATTATGCCCTTCAAACTGTCCCACATTCAACCAATAAATTTGTAGATACCATGGCCTACTTGGCTTCTCAAATACCTACTTCACCCACCGATTCTAAAATATTTTTCACTGTACAATGACTCCAATCACCCTATTATTTACCTCGTGAAGTTTACTCTATTAGAACCACTGATCTTGACCCGAGTGACCTTTGGTATAACCAATACTCAGACTATCTTTCTCTCTCCATCTTACCTCTTGATCTCACCCGTAATGGACAACGTGCCTTTCTTAAAAAGGTCTCTTGTTACATCATCATGGGTGGCCTCCTCTATAAGTGCAGATTCGATGGTATTCTCTTAAGGTGCTTTACAAGTTCTGAAATTCCTTATACCATTAAGGAAGTTCATGATGACATATGTGGAGGTCACTTCAGTGGCCTTCTTTGTTGCTTAAGCATATTATTTTCCTAGGTTATTCTTGGTTGAACCTCAACCATGATTGTTGCAACTACGTCAAGCATTGTGTAAAATTACAACAACATGCAAACCTTCATCATACACCTAGTCATTCCTTATAGGTCACCCATGACCTTTGGCCCTTCTCCCAGTGGGGTTTGGATCTTGTCAAAGATATCAATCCCCATTCTTCCCAACAACATCAATGGATCATCATCACTACCGAATACTACACAAAATGCGTTGAATCCATACCTCTCATTTCCATGAAAGGTGAGAAAATATGTTAGTTCATCAATCATCACATCATTTGTCACTTTGGTGTTCCACATTGCCTCATCACCGATAGTGGAAAATAATTCAAAAATAAACCCTGCAAAACTTTGCAACGCCTTTAGCATTCAACTAAGTTTCTCGTCACCTTATTACCCACAAACTAATGGCCAAGCCAAATTCAATAACAAAACCTTGAAAACAATTATCATTAAAGTGGTCAATGATCTGGGAAGGACTGGCATATACACATTATTTTCACCTTGTGGGCATACCGCACTAGTATCTACACTTCCACTACCGCCACACCTTTTTTTCTAGTCTACGGTACCAAGGTTGTTCTACCTCTCAAATTCTAGATTCCCTTACTCTACATTTCTCTCCATGACCTGCTCAATGATGATGACTTTCATTAGGATTGTTTAGCACAACTTGAGTTATTAGATGAACACCATCTTAACGCTTTTGACAACCTTCAAATTTAACAAAAACATATCAAACATGCCTTTGAAAAACATGTCCATTAATGAACCTTCCAAGTCAGTGACCTTGTCTTGAAAGAAAATCAACATGTAACCAAATCGAAAATAGTAAACGGGGAAAATTTACTCCTAATTGGCTTGGACAATACATCGTGACTCATACTTATGGATCAGGTGCTTATCATTTATCTTCACTAGATAGTAAACCAAAACTGAGCCCCTTAATGCCTTTCATCTTCGACCATTCTACTATTGAATTTTGGTCCTACCTCACCTTTTTCCTCTTTTCATGCTCATCCCTTGAGCGTTATCCACTTCCTACACCTCACCAATGATTAAACAAGAGTCATATGTGTGCCCGCCACTTTTTATCTTCTCTTGAATATGTGTACCATGATGCTACACATAGCATGATTCTCATGGATACTTTTCATATGATTTTAGATGAGATCCCATGGTCATTTCACCCTACTTTCTAAACAAGAATCCTATTCTTCACCTTAGTCTTTTCCATGACTTAAAATCCCTCACATGGGATCCAACTCCTTGAGTCAAATTTCTAATAAAAAGATGACTCCCTCAAAAGGAAATCTTTCTCTCTACAATCGCTGCTATAAATAGAATACTCTCTCAAAGGATAGCTATGTAAAGCTCTTTAAAAAAAAGACAAGAATCTAAAGCTTCTCGCATTGATCAGGTTCATGAAGACCTTAAGGAGTTAATTTCCTCATCCCATATAGACTTCCCGCATTGATCAGTCTATCTCAAATATCAGTCAAAACAAAATGCCTTTTAGTCATTGACTTGCCCATTGTGACCTTGGATCTCTTACCAAAAAGGCATTCTACCTAATACCATATAAAAACTAACCACTTTTCACCCTCTCACCATTCGTACTTTCATTTACTACCACCTCAAAGGACCTATTGGACCATGACATTTGGTGATCATGTGACTACTTTTTCACCTTTAGAATAATCAATGATGTAATTCTTATAGGGTCTTACACTCATCAACCCATCTAAGGTATGATTTTCCCATTATTATCCTTACCAATCAGGTTAATTTCTTGCCTCCTCTTATATTTTAAACCTTCTTCATTACGTATTGATGACCTTATATAAGACTTGACCCTAGAAACTTATTTTTGGGTAATTTTCTCCTCCACCATAATCAACTCAAAATCACCTATACCAATGTGCACACAAATCACCCATACCTAATAGACCTAGAATTAATCATGTCTAGAACACACCCACCAATACTCATACCTCCTCACATTCTTCCCTAGATTATGTGGAGAACTACATCGGCCTAATGTCCCTTTTCGTCGGGACTATGTAGGCAGCACTCGAGGGCATAGGGCCCTTGGAGGTTAGCTCTACCACTCTCTACCCAACTAATCCTACCCAAATTCCCCCTACACCCTTCCCCACACCTTCTTCACCCAATTAACTCTCTCCCCATTCCTATTTTCATTAATTTTCCCTCCCACAAATTAAAAATTCATTTTCCCCCAAAAACAAAAACCTATTTCACCCACCGACCTCTAATTCAATCCAATAAACCAAACAAAGAGTCACATTAAATCCTACCTCATCACACTATTCTGCGTGGTGGCACCTTCGGCCACTATATTAGTTGTCCCCCCGATCCCTCTCCTGCCTTTGCCATCACCAAATGACCTCTCACTCTCCGGTTAATAACTCCAATCAAATTGATCCACCCTAGCTTGTGGATCCACCTATCAACCAACTCTCACCAACCATGTGGCTCACTAACTCACTCCTCAATCTCACTCTATTACTTTCCACCTTTTCCTCTCTCTCTTGTCATTTTCCCAGTTCGATAAAAGACAAATGATTTGAAAAATATGAAAAAAAATCTTTTTATAACTTACCCAACTTGACCGACGACGATTTCACCTTGAACGACATTGGTCTTGTGCCTAGCTTACTAGGTTCAGTCCATTGTGACCAGCATAAGTTCCCTTCAACCATCATTGGTTTACCTACTTAGTATTTTTCCTACCCCCTACCCCCAATTTTTGACCTGAATCCTTTTTTACCTCACCCACACCTCACTTGGACACTTCACTTTACCCTATTGACTTTATCATTTACCCCCTCACCATGTCTACCTTCCGAGACTCGTTATTTTATCCATACATTGGCCCTACCCATGTCGTGACCTAGATACTCAGACCTAGAACGTTGCTAGTGACCTTTGACCTCATGTGTTCACTATACCTTGCGGCACCGTTACCTATATTGATAGACATACCAACCTTACCTTGCCTCTTTCGTGACTATTTATCCTAACCCAACCCTTGGGTGTACGAACATACCTACACATTCCTACACTTGACCTATGTCATGTTTCCGATGATATTCTATACCTTGGATACGAGAATCACGTCAACCTTGTTTGGAAAAACCTATCGAATTTAGACAATGTAGAGTTTGCCTACTCTTCAACCTTGTATTGTCTTTTAGTTTATATGTGTGCGTGTATTTGATCGTTACTAACTCGACCCAGATTGATTACCTTGATTACCCGAGTGGACCCTTTTCCATTTTTACCCATGTTTCCCACCTTCCTCTTCATCACATCCACCTTTTATCAAACTACTCACCGATTCTACCTTCCGATTCATCAATTCCTAGTTTGAGGGGGATCAACTTCACCCATACATGGGGTAACCACATCTTATTTTTGTCGGGGTTTCGCTTACCAATACAAGGTACATGAAAAAAAGGGGAAAAATGTAGACACCAAAATTAGGTCACACTCCCCTTGGTCCCTTGTCAAATAAACACCCTTAGCACATTTACATAACCATGGCCCCTTTCATTCCACTCTAATATTAATTTAATTAATTAAATTAAATTAATTCATTATCCTCATAATATTTATTATTTAAATATCCTAATTGAGATAATGCCCACATATCCACCTCATCTAGCCACCTCACACTAAGATCTATTCTTAGTAGGTTGCCATTACTAACTAAGACCTACCTAGACCCTAAAATTCAAAGCCTACATTCCCTCTAACCACATTCCCACATGTTGAAAAGGAAATCTTCCATCCTAATCTACAGAGAGTCAAACAAACAAGATCCCATAAAATTAAGGGGATCTACCTATTTTAGTAAACCTAGGAAATCCCACCTAAGCGATGCCGCATTACCTAAATCGCCGCCGGTCAACCTAGAACCATAGTCGGTTACCATTTTATCCCCAAAAAAACTTATTTTGAGGTTGGCATATTTCTAAGATATTGACACATCTTCCGAGAGCAAGGGATGAAACTAGAGATGCATGGAAGGAGAATGAGCATTCATACATGCATCGAGTGTTGATAACCAGCCTCGAAGCACCCACAGAGCTATTTGCCTTCATTAGGAGCATCGAGGGTAGTGCTAGCACTACATCGAGTTCATTCCATTTGATCACCCACCATTTCCAACATGAAAACAAGCTCATACAAATAGTAAGTGCTTTGTTAACCAACATTTTTCCATTTATCATTTGGTAGATTCTTTTACTTCTATCATTAGTTTCTGCTCCCATTTCATTCCCCCACCATTTACCTCCATGCAAACTTGACCATCCTTTTATCCACACCTTTGAACTGCCCATACCAGATTTTAATCATTCCTATGTATATCTGGGAACCACACGAGCCTTGCCATTTCCATTCCATTTCCATCTAGCCTCAGATTTGTCACCCCACCAAGTTTTTATTGAGTTTCCTATACCACGACCATACCGATGCCGGTTACCCACAACCGTCGCCGGTTAACCTAAACCGACATCGGTCATACCAAACTGATGTCGATCATTGTGTTTTTGACCAGAAACCAAGAACAATGTTTAAAACTTCCACCTAATACCCAAAACAGCCCAAAACCTTACCCTAACCAGTCCCAGTACCCTGAAAGAGACCTAGACCTTCAGATTTAGTCATAGCTTAGCCTGTTGTGAAAAAAATTGCTTATTGTAGATGAATGAGATATCTAAATCATTTTAACTATAGGAGGATATCCTTTATGGTTTACATTAATTTGTTTTAAACAATGGATTGACAAATGTATAGGAAGTATCACACTTCCCGGATCTAGCACATGCTAGGCTATTCACTACATATACTATTTAAATTTTATTTGGTGGTCGTGTTTTCCATTTCGTAGTTCCTCTAAGCAAAAAGGAATTTCTCATGATCAGCTATGGATCTAGAAGTCATACGCATGCAATAACCTATGACCAACATCTTACCAGGTATTCCTCCTAGCCCTTTACCCTTATCTATTTCATCAACATTTGAAGAAACACTCTAGAATCAGGTGATACACTCCTTTAGGACGATGAGCTACATCATTGGGTGTTAGAATACCATTTCTTATGTGTTAGAAAAACCTCTCAAATTGTTCAGGATGAGTCCTCAAATATTCAGTTTCAAAATTTGGACTTTGGATTTGTTCACATATTATATGAAATCAAAAGGAGCAGATACCGACAAGGGGGGTGAAGGGACTGATTTTGGAGTCTGGACAGGCTTAGGAGTAGGATTTGATGTTTAAGGAATGGAGGATATTTTGAAAGGTACACTAGGAGAATTCAAAGTACTAGATTTTACAGGAGCAGATTTAGATATAGACTTGAAAGAGACATCTAGAAGACTTACTTGGGATTTTGGGAGCCTTCTTAATTTCTACAGGATCAGGTTCTAACAATTCAAACTTCATGGAGGATGGAAGTGGGGATCCTCAACTAATTTTTTTTTTTACGGAGTCGCCATAGGAGGATCATCAACCTTATTTTTCTTAGTAGCAGTGGAGGAAGAGGCTCCTTTCTCATACTGAGAATGAGTGAATACTACACATGAGAAACTAGGTGTATCTTCTTCATCTCCTTCATCATCTTGAGAATACTCAAAAATCTTATTTGTGTATCATTCTCAAACTCATCACTTTCTAGGAAACTACCACCTTCACTTTCTTGAAATCTGTAATTTAAGTTCATGGGTGAGGTCTCCAAGTTGAGCCTTTGGGGTGCTCTTGTAATTTGATTTATGTTGCTTCTTTGAGAAGATACTCGTTCAAATAATTCCCTCTTCAAAGATGCTATCACATTCACCAAATTTTGCAGTGATGGATTAGTTCTCTCATCTCCAGGATGTAGGGCATTTCCCTTTGATTGATTCTTGATCTTTCTAGAGAGGATGAGATTGTTGTCAAGTTCAATTGCCATCCTTTGTTCTTCTACAATTCTCCTTGGTTGGGATCTTTGAAGAAAAAATCCTACTTCTAATGATTGAGCATTGATGAAGAATATCTTGACATTGTTTTGAGATGGTGAATCCTCTTCAGGTATCCTGCATGAAGCAACTATTCAAAATGAGCCATCAAGTCTCTCATGGTTTAATTTTCTCCTTTCTTTATTTGATCCAACTACACCAAGAGGTCTTGACAATCTTCAGTTGATTTAAATATTTCCTTGAAGGTAGTCTTGATATCATTCCAACTCGTGATGGAATGGGCGTAAAGGAGGTAAAACCATTATGCTGCTTTTTCTTAGAGGGACTCCATGAACAATCTCATAGAAACATCTTCATGTTGGACACAAAGAATTCAATATGATGTCATGAAAGCAGCGATGTGTTCTATTGGATGTTGTGTGTTGTCACCTTTGAACTTTGGAAAGTTCTTGTAGAAACTCGTTGGTATATCATGCAGAGGGGGTTCAAGAGCAAGTGGACTTGTATTCCTTCCCCATGGAACAATGGGTTGAGGTATTTCTTCTTCATCCACCATTGTTTCTTCTTCTTCTATTTCAGATCTTACTTTGGAAAATCCTTTTTCAAATTACGACACTGAAAAAATTTGCAATGGGAATATGAAAAGACAATATGGAATGTGAAAAGTCACGTGCAGAAATAAACAATGTCTCTTACGGCAATGGACTTTTATTAACTTTTTTTGTTCAATATTTGATTTTTTTAATTTTCAGACCTTGTAGTTGTATATTGGGTGCAGATGCTACTAAATCTACCCCATAGTGGGCGCCAAAAACTATTGGTGAGAAATTTTTTTGGAGACAAATTGATGGTTATCTTGCCAACACTTTGGGAATCTAAGTCCCTCTACTTAACTGGTGCAACTTTCATATGTGCATGCACGAGAAGATGTGGATTTTTGTGGTGGCCTTTCAACCGAGGATCTAATAGGGGCACTCCACTGACCTACGAAAAATCTAGCAATATCTTTCTAGGGAATACTTTGTTTGAAGATTGGGAAAGGGGAGTGAGAAAAGAGGTAGGAGAACTAATGTTGTAGGTAGAAAATTAGATTCTTGCATGCACTAGTTAGAAACTTCAACACATGCATTCATGAGAAGAAACAACCCTACAAATAGCAACAAGACCAAATAGAATTTATTGACCACAAATTATCAAGAAACCCCTTAGTCAAAGAAAGATAGAAACTCCTTCTTGTATTGATTTCTCAAACCAAAGTTGTACATAGTGGAGAAATAGAGGAAATTTGAGAATGAGGGGAATGGAAGAATTTGGCTATCTCCTTTGTTCTCTCAATACACTCTTGAGTTTACAAAATCAATCACCAACCCTTTGAAATGGGAATGGCATTAAAATTTATAGAATGAGATGTGACTTATCATTTTCCTCGTGACCTTTCAAATACCTTAATATGATTTAAGAATGTTCATATTCCACTTTAAATATTTAAGTCCCTTTTATAATAGCAAGGTGAATTAATTTACATTATATTTCTAAAGTCATTCAAGTCATATTAAAAAGTATGATGTCCCTCTCCATTTATCTCTTCTATCTCTCTCTCTTCGATCTTCTTCTTCTTCCTTTTCAAGGTATAATGTCCCCCACCTCAAGTTCATAAGGGACATCAAATTCCACGGTGGTCTTGGAGCTGACACATTGCACCCGATCCAACGACAGGAAATGGATGCTCAAAAAATGCACCTGGGGGTTGAAAGTCAGTCACATGGGTGTCCAAATGACTCCCCATAGGGGCTGGGCACATTTTTACATGTCTAATGTCCACCACCTCATAGAAATAAGGGACATCAGTTTCCACAGTGGTCCTGAAGGTGACACATGGCACCTGATCCGACGACACAAAATGGATGCTCCAAAAACTAACTTGGGGGCTGAACTGTCAAGTCTAGAGGTAATATGAGGGTCTAAGAGGTCATATGGGGGCTGAGAGGTCTTAAAGGGGTCTAGGAGAAATTTTCCAATTCTGATGTCCCTGACCTTGGGGGACATGAGGGACACAAAATCCCTCCAGGTTCTTAGTGCTGACACATGTCCTCCAAAAATTTGGTTAAGTCCTAAACTTGTAACAGTGATAACTTGAGCTCCATGTAGACACTAAAATTAGGTCACACTCCCGTTTGGTCCCTCGACAAATAAACACCCTGCATCACATTAACCTAGCCATGGTCCCCTTCACCCCACTAATATTAATTTAATTTAATTAATTCATTATCCTCACCATATTTATTATTTAAATATCTTAATTAGGAATAATGTCCACATACACCTCACCTAGACACCTCATCAAGCCAACTCACCCTAAGACCTATTCTTAGTAAGTTACCATAACTAACTAAGACTTACCCAAAACATAAAAATCAATGCCTACATTCTCTCTAACCACATTCTCGCATGCATACAAGATGCTTCTAGTCTAATCTACAAGTTAATGACACGAGATCCTAGAAAATCAAGAGGATCTCCTTGTTTAGTAAACATAGGAAGTCTCTACCTTGACCGACACTGGTTACCCCTAACCATCGTCGATTATGCCGAAACCACTGTCAGTCACCTTTTAATCCCCAAAACTACCTTATTTTGGAGGTTGGAAAACATTGGCACATTCCTGAGTCACATCACATCTTCGAGAATGAGTTTCTGGGGAGAACAAGTTTCAGCAAGAACACGCATGCAAGGAAAGACATCAAGCATTTTCTCCTACATAGCCATCCAACATTAAACCCAAGATAGATTTGATCCAACCAAGAAAAAAAAAGAATGCACATGCAGCCCATGTAGGAGATTTAAAAATTTGGTGATCCTCAAGAGCATTAAACCCCTTTCAAGATACCTTCATCCCTCACTCACAAGCATCCAGGACCAGAATCCAAGTGAGTGGAACATTATATTCCCTTGGTTTATTTCATTTCATCATTATATTCTCACCCTTTTGTTCTCTTGGCCACCCACAAACCTTTATTAATACTCACCCCTCCATATACCCATTAAAACCTCGTCAAATCCCACCCAAACCACCTAATACCTCATCCTAACCAACCAAAGTCCCTTGTGTAATCACAAAGGAGACCCAAAACTCTATTCTCAGTAGCATTCTCAATTTTCCACACGTGCAAGCACGGTTTCACCTAACCGCCATCGGTCACCCTTAACCAGCATCGGTCTCTATATGTGCCCATACAACCCAAAATAGTGACCTATTCACCTAATTTCACATCACCCTTATTCACCCGTGATCGTCTCGAGACCTTTGTGATACCTGCAGAGACCAGAACTAATTTTTGACCTTCGATCTTATTTTAACCTAGCCTATTATATTAGATTTTTCTTATTGTGTTTCAAATGGGATACCTAAATCATTTCAAATTACAATAGGATTTATTTTACTACTCACATTAAATTGTTTTAAAACGGTGGGATCGATAAATGTCTCAGGAAGTATCACACTTTTCCAAATCTAGCACATGCTAGGCGCAGTTCACCGCACATATTGTTTAACTCTTTTTGGTGGTCTTTATTTTGATTATAGGTAGTTCCTCTTAGCCAAAAGGAAGCTCTCATGATCAGCTATGGATTTAGAAGTCACACGCGCGCAACAACACATCAACTAGAATTTCAACAGAATTCCTCCTATGCCCATTACCCTATCTATTTCATCAATATTTCGGAGAAATGTCTAAGAATCAGTGAAACATTTTGGCACACCCGATGGGACCCATCTAGGTTCCTTGCATTTTATTCATTCCTAGGAAAATTTGCGTGTTTGTTTCCCTTCCGAAGAGCATACACATTAATTTTCTTCCTTGGTAACCCTCTTTTTTCGTCTATTTACTCTAAAAGAAACCTCTCTTTTGGTGTACTCAAAAAGAACCATTTATTCTTGTTTTGTGCATTTTAGTGAAAGAGCATCCCTCTTCCTATTCATCCCTTTGTGTCATCGAACTTCACATTTTTATTTGGGCTTAAAATAAGTGCATTGCATTCTAATTTCTTGGATTAGATCACATTAATTGAGGGCAACCTATACACTGGGAATCATTCCCAATCGATGGTTGAAAAATGAATCGTAGAAAGCACGTCTCTCTCTCTCTCTAAGTCTTGCCACATACAAAAAATTAAAAACACATACATATTCTTAAATAACATCTTTCCTGGGAAAACTTGTCAATAATCGCATTGATTATGATGAGGATTGGCAGGTACTTCCTAGCTCACCGCTCTATCGAGTCATACTTGAGTGAATCCCACCCCGCCATAACATACCTAAAACCTCACCTTTTAGATCTCCTTCTTTGTAGGAAGCCATCCTCACCAAAAACTCTATTCTACAGTTCATGAGTCAGTCCTTAAATAACATAAGCTAAACAAACATAATAGAAAAGAAACTCTTAGGGTCACATTTTTTTAGTGTTTTTTCTTGGCTTGCGTTTTGAGGTGAGAGGTTATGCTCTTCATTTATTATTTGTTTTTCCTCGCACACTCCTCATCATAGTTGGTGTATTCCGACTCTTCCTAAGTGTGCCTGGACCATATTCTCATCATTCTCAGAATTTTGGGCTTGATTCCCCATCATATTTTAATTCACAACCACTTTTCTTTCATCATTGTTTCAATTTCCATATTGAGTGGTGTCAGTCCAGTGACCGTCATTAGTTACCCTCTATCTGTCGTCGGTTATACCCAACCGACGTTGGTTCTAGGTCCTTTTGTTAACCTACCCAAAAGGACATCTATTCATTTTCTTCCACTTTTCACAGTCCTTATCACTGCTATCATTCCCATTGATGTTATAAAACGCATCATATTTGGCATACCTGGCAAATTTGGCCTTATACCCTTGTTCTTGACTCACTATCCATTTTCGATAAAGTGACCGTGCAACAGATTACCTATGACTAGCGTCGGTTTACCCTAACTAACATTAGTTAGCTCGTGTCATTTACCCACTAACATTTGGTACTGTTCCAATTTTCACCACCTATTTCACTTGTCCCCGCTATTTTTCTCGTGTCATTTACAAAGAAGCATCCCAACCTCGGTCAAGATCTTGGTTCACATAGTGCTGACCCAAAGACAAGCAAGCACACTCGTATTCCATGCCAGTTGTCAACCACTCCCACCTAGTCCTTCACCACCTTCCATTTTATCACCTGTCATGGATCCTATCCAACCTATCACTATCACTACCAGAGATAAGGAGTTCACGTGACTCCTTAATCAAAACCATACCACCTTAGTTTTACCTTTCCCACTCATCCACTCAAGATGCCTCGGGTCAGTTGATATATGACATGCCCATATCTATCCCCAGCTCTCATTCCCACTCCTACGTTAGCCCCATCTCGGTCTGCACTACTGTCTCACCTTACCCCTAGTTGTTTCACAACTAGGTCTTATATGCACTATGATGGTGATGCATCTATTACCTCTATTGCACCCACCACATCCACAATACCTTCAAAACTACCCAAAATGCAACCACATCTGCCGCCTAATGTATCACATATACCTGTAGCTACATTACCACCTCTCGGTGTCGGTGACCCCTACCCATTTTTAGAACATGGTCCTTTCCATTCCATAATCATTAACCCCCATTTCCTCTAGGGTTATCATGACCCTTCCACCTCCATATACATACTATCGGTAGCCTCATGTTTCATCTATTATTCACTCTAGGGATGTACCCCTATTTCACTACCTTCTTCTCAATCAAGCTACATGAAAACACCATATACCTTTGGAGTGACACCCCGTTATATGCCCAAAACCAACTCTCTCACACTACAAGAGGCACCCAATCATTTTAACCTACCAATGACTTAATCAAATTGATGTTGGACAAGATGCAAACATTGGAAGCATTAGTTTCGGCTCCTACAACACTCTCACCTATAATGAGATTTTCAATGAGCACATCCACCCATCCATTCCTATTCATCCATATCCTGTGCATTGGGAGGTTCCTAAATTCAATTGTTTCAATAGTAAAGAAGACCCACAACATAAGTTTTGGTAGTTCAAACATGGGTGCTACCTAATGAATCATGATGATGCTTTGCTCCTGAGAACCTTTCCCATGTCTCTGACTAGACCTACATTAGATTGGTATAGTGGGTTACCTAGACACTCTATATTCTCATTCAATCAAGTAGCCCAAGCCATCTTGGATCACTTCATCATCAATATCATCAATAAGGTTACCATGACCGACCTATACTTCACGCATCAGTATGAGGATGAATCTATTGCATATTTTTCACTCCTTTGGCGTAGCCTGATCAATCAACTCACCTTCCAACTACCACAAATATGACTCATTGAGCTCTTCACACGGGCTTGTGCTAGACATATCTTGCCAACCATATAGGTCTATACCTTCCGAACATTCGATGAAGCATTCACCATGGCATGAAAGTTAGAGATTAGTGCAATTGAAGAGAAGAAAATCTAATTACGCAATAAGAACTTAGCATTCAAGTCGAATGATACCTCTTCTTCTTCCAAACCACAAAACAATTATTCAAAATTTAAGGGCACCGCTAATGCAGTGGTACTCAATTCCAGCCTAACTCATCCGTCAAATCAAGCTACCCCTCATCTAATCTCTCACCCATCAAAACTTTTCAATTCAGATGAGAATAGTGAGAATACACCCCAATTGGGGAACCTTACTCTTATGTCTTAGAAAAGCTTATCAAAGCTGGGGCTATCACCCTTCCACCCATAAAACCACACACTAGTTTTGATCCTTCTTGCCCCATGCCTACATGGTATAAAGAACATGAATTCTATAACTATCATCGAGTGAGGGGTCATAGTGATGACAATTACATCACTTTTTCAAAAAAATTGTCCAAGAAATGTTCGAGAAAGTCAAGTTAACCATGGATAATCCTAATGTACCTACAAACCAAAACCTACACATCTTTAATAAACCATTTCCTAATCATTCCCCTTCATCTCGATCAAAATGATGAGGCCTCAACTCATGATACCCATACCCACGAGGTCCATGCTATTTTTTCGACACACCTATTGCTTCCCATATTCCATCCAAAGAGGAGATTATAGCCCACAATCCTCCTTCAACATCGAAACCAACCTCCCCTATTCTTTCACCCACAAAGGAACACCTTTCACCTCCTTCCTCACCTATGGAGGCATCTTCCACTAACATCGAGACCATTTCACCTTTGGCTTTTCCACATAGAGAACCGATACCCATAGTACTTCTTTAGTCCATGGAGGATACTTATTTACCTCCTCCACCCAAAGAGGAGCTCGATCATCTCCTCCCCCTATCACATACCCTATGGAGATACCTTTGCCTCTTGGTGAGCATTCTCGCATCAACTACCTAGGATCCTGTAGACCTAATTTGGCTCTCTTACCCCGAAGTTGAAGTTAGCCAATTCCTCGTCTCTAAGACACATTTTATGGGAATTTCCATTAGGTCCTCTTCAACTCCACCTACAAACATGCCATTCTCACATTTGGTTGATCACTTAGATTATGTGGATAGGGCCTTACTATGGGGGCACCTTTTTGCTTCTGTCTCAATACAGATGTAGTTGTCACTTGTTGATACTTCCACTATCTACCCAAAAATATTTTGACCAATTGAAACGAACACAACCACCTCTATCACAACTTCTTCCATGACACCCATCATAGCTCAACATACACCCTTACCCATAACTCAAACTACATCTAAACCCAAACCCACACCTACAACATCTTCCTCGAATAAACCTATTACCACTTTAGGGGTCACCCCAACCACCAGCCTTACTCATCCACCTATCAAACTGGATTTAGCTACATCCTCCAAATTCAACACCACACCTACTCCGGCACCCAAACAAAAGAACCAAACCCATAGAACTCATACCCTTGTTGTATTAATCACACCTGCACCTATCCCTTCTGTCTTAGGACCTCAGCTTCTCAACACGGTTAAGAAACCTCCACCCATCACTAAACCAAAAATAAAACAGCCCACTCCTTCCTCACAAACCTCTAACCTACCCAAGCGCCCGACATGACTTACACCCACACTTGTAGCATCTCTACCACCCATAGCCCCAATACTCTCGTAAGTTCTTCAATATCCACTACACTTCAGTCTTTGTCTCTCACACCCCCTGCATGACCCGCATCATCTACCTTCACAGCACCTCCATTATCCCCTTGGGTAACTCGTCCTCTTCCCCCATCTACTTTTCCTTCTAGACCTCGTACACCCATATCACCTTTACCCAAGACTGTGCAACCCAAAGCCAAAACTCTGCTACCTCCCAATAAGGTAGTCAAAACAACCACGCACCCTCCTACCCATTCATCTACCATACCCCTAACCAAACAAACACGACCGACACCCAAGACCATGCCAAGCACCCAAAACCATAACTCAACCTATTCCCCCTCCTGCAAGGACTATTCCTCAACAATCAGTTGTACCTATACCCAAACCCACTTTCACCTCTCATTGTGACCCACTAGCAGGGTCCTATGCCAAAATTTTAACCAACCTCCTTGAGACTTATGTTATCACATTACCGCCACTCAGACCTTATAACCCCCTCAAACCCAATCCAAAAGGGTTTGATTACACTAAAATTTGTGCCTACCATCGTGTGCAAGGGAATGATGTGGAGAAACGTAAGGCCTTGAAAACCATCCTTATCTAGTTATGTCCTTCAAAATCCAACTTTGACGATGACGACCTTCTGGATGAGGACCCTGCCTCACCGACACCCATTCCCACACTGTCCACTCAACAACCACAACCTCCACCCCCACAACTCCTAGAACCACCTCCAATATTTGAAATTAACATGGTTCACATCAGATAACTTGCCATGCCACCACCCAAATTTCATTGTTCCTAGCTCACCTCACAGGGGTTTTCTCCTTTGGTAAGTTTTTTCCCATCATATCGTTATACCACTTACCTTACACCTTCTCCATTTTCCAACTCCCCTCATATCAACATGATCCATGTTACTACCCATGCTCAGAAGGATAAAGGTAAAGAAAAGGCAACTGACCCACCAACCAATCCTATACCCAACATACCATCTACACCCATACCTAAAATCACTATTCGTGGCCCCACATATCCCATTTCTAATGGAGTCACACATCGCACCATGCTCAAATAATTACACCAGTCTCCCCTCAAAATGTCCTTATATGACCTCATTCAAACCTTAGAATCCCATCGTCAAGCTCTCATGGAGGTTCTTTAATCTATTGAGGTTTTTTCCAATGACCCTACACCCGTAGCCTCCATCATCATGCCTCATCATGTAGCTTCTCTTACCAAATTAGCACCTTCATCTTCACCCCACCCTATTCACCAAGTAGCCTCCCTTAGATTCTTAGAGGAAGAGATCATGCCACACCAAAATGATGACCCAGAACCAACTCTCTTCATCTCTTTCCACATCAATGACATACGGGTGTGGTGGTGATGATTGATGGGGGCACTAGCATTAACATCATTTCATCCCATGCACTCTCTCAAATGCACATTCATGATAATTACATGCATAAACATTCTGTCATGTTGCATTCATTCAATGATGCTATCACCTCCACAATAGGCACCATCATCCTCCACATTCGTGTGGGCCCCCGCACTATTTGAGAATTATTCTATGTCTTGGAGGGGGAATTCCAATGTAACTTATTGCTTGGTAGACCCTGGATTTGTGTCATGGGTTACATTCCTTGCACTTTGTATTGTTGTGTAAAGTTTGAGCACAAAGGGCATACCTATACTATCCCCTGATCCATCACCTTTTAAAACATGCAACATGCTCTACCAGTCCAATGAAGTGCTAATACCTATTAAATCATCTACCTCTGTGACCACCGCCACTTCTTCTACACCTCCACTTATCAATACCGTCGCCACTCCACCACACGTGCCTCGCTCCGCTCCTACCGATGCCACAACCCTCACAAAGAAACCCATCATCTTCTTGATCTGTTAACACCACCTCCACATTGACCTCCAACACATCATCTATTTCAGCTACCCACATACCAACCACTGATCCCTTAGAAGGCATTTTTCAATGCCTCACTGGGAGTACTGTCTATATAACGTCAACACATTTCTTACTCCACAAGAGTATGGAAGTCTTCACCAACACCCTTGCTATGATCACCACATAGGATAATGCCTCCTTTATGGTCCTCCTTACCTTTTTACCAATCTCACCTATGGGGGACTTGATACTACCACTTACACACCCGAACCACAATCACAAACCCACTTGTTTTCTGCTGACTTCTAGTCTCTCACCAATCATCATTTTTCCCACACCTTCCTGCACCGATGTGCATGGAAGGGTTTTTGTTTTAGATTTTATGAGAAAGGCCACCATACCATTATTCCATGCACCACCCGCAAACATAATAATTGTAGTGGTATCGGATTTCTTGAACCACCTACCAAATAGGCCCGCATTGAACTCATCAAGGACATCGCTCTTCTCTCGCCTTCTTCACCTACTCCACCTTCATCACCGCCTCACCGATGGAGTCGATGGATCCAAAATCTATCCCTCCTAAAACAAAATTTCATAAACATCATTTCCTTGGGGCCTTTGACTTATCAACATGAGGGTGAGGCCCCTTCCTCTCTTCCCTTCCTGTATCCTAAAATGATCAATGACGATACACCTTCAATTAATGTCGTTTAATGTTAGGATGATGAATCTATACTCACCTACCTTGGTGTATAAGACTCATATATTCATCGATCGTTACCTTTTGAGATGCAAACCATGTTGAATGAATTGACTATCGAGATCAACATTCACACATAGGACGACCCACACATCCTAAAGATTGGTCAATCTTTAGATGCTGCTGAACAGGAAGCCATCACCTCTTTTCTCAAAGATCATAACCATGCATTTTCTTGGTCTTATGCAGACATGCCTGGTATTGACCCCACCATAGTGGTCCACAATATTGTAACCGTCCCCGATGCCAAACCCATCAAACAAATACTAAGGAAAATACACCCTCACATTTCCCTTCTCGTCAAAGAAGAGCTTTAGCATCTTCTTTCTGTTTCCTTCATATTACCCATTGATTATCCTCGTTAGATTTCTAACATTGTCCCTATCACTAAGGTGACAGGGGGACTCTGCATTTGCATGACTTCCGTGACCTCAACCTAGCATGCCTAAAAGATGACTTTCCCTTACCGGTATTAGTTGACCTTATTGCTGGTCACGAGATGTTATCACTCATGGATGGATTCTCGGGTTATAACCAAATCTTTCTTGCCCCAGAAGATCAACACAAGACCTCATTCATCACCCCTTGGGGGACCTTCTACTATCGAGTCATGCCTTTTGGCCTTAAAAACATTGGTGCCACATATCAGCAGGCTATGACTTACATCTTCCATGACATCATGCATCACATATTGGAAGATTACATGGATGATCTCTTGGCCAAATCTAAATGTTGATCTAAACACATTGCCATCCTATACACCATTTTTGACTACCTCATTAAATATTGTGTTCGCCTTTAGCCAAAGAAGTGTGTCTTCATGGTTCTCTTAGGAAAGCTCCTAGGATTTATTGTTTCCTTATGTGGTATAGAAGTTGACCCTGCTAAAGTCAAGGCCATTCTAGAAATACCTCGACCACTAACCTTAAACAACTCCGTAGCCTACAAGGTAAATTGCAGTCTATTCACCATTTCATTTCACAATTATCTGATCGGTGCCAACCATTTCATCATTTAATCAAGAAGGATGTCTCCTTTAAATGGTATTCGACTATCACAAAGCTTTTGAGGCCCTAAAACAATACCTCCTCCATCCACCTGTACTCATTCCACCTAAATACGATCAACCTTTTTACCTATACATCTCAGCTACCGATCACTCCTTAGGAGCCATGCTTGCTCATCACAATGAACAACATAGGGAGCAGGTGGTTTATTACATAAGTTGTACTCTTTTGGACTACAAAACTTGATACACCCATCCCAAAAAACTTTTCTTAGCCTTAGTTTTTTTTTCCACCAAACTCTTTCATTACCTACTTAACCATAAAACCTATGTTTGCAACCAACATCAACCCCTTACACTTCATGTATGCCAAATGTTATCAAAATCAATGTGCCACTCGATGGCTTATGCTTTTAGTTGACCTTGACCTCAAATTCATTTGACAAAAGTCCATCAAGGCCAAGCAATCACCGATCAATTGGCCGACACACCTTTCTGGGGATAAAGCCTCTAATTTTTATTTTCAACATGAGTCAATTTCTACCCTTTCCTTAGAGGAACCCCCTTACCAAATGACATTCTTCTTCGATGGTTCAAAGTGTCGCATGGGAGTGGGGCTGGTATTATCCTCATTCCACTTAATGGGGAGCCCATGCCTTTGTCTTTTAAACTTTATTTTGAATGCACAAACAATATCGTTGAATACGAAGCACTCATATTATGTCTTTAAGCTACCTATGCCCTAGATGTCAAATTAATCAACATCTTTGGTGATTCTCACTTGGTCGTAAAACAAGTCAATGGTATATACACATGTCATAATGAGCTACTTCAAAAGTATAAACATCATGCAGAAATACTTTTGACCACCTTTGATTATTACACCCTTCAAATTGTCCCATGTTCAACCAACAAATTTGTAGATATTATGGCCTTCTTGGCTTCCTAAATACCGCTTCACCCACCAATTCTAAAATCTTTGTCACCATATAATGACTCTAATCACCTTCTTATTTACCATGTAAAGTTTACTCTATCGAAACCACTACCCTGCACTCCAAGTGAACTTTGGTATAAACAATACTCCAACTATCTTTCTTTTTCCATCTTACCTCCTAACCTCACTTGTAATGAACAACGCGCCTTCCTTAAAAAGGTTTCTCGTTACGTCATCCTGGGGAATCCTCTATAAGTGTGGATTTCATGGTATTCTCTTTCGATGCCTCACAGTTCTAAAATTCCTTATACCATTAAGGAAGTTCATGATGGCATATGTGGAGGTCACTTTAGTGGCCTTGCTATTACTAAACGTACTCTTTTCCCGAGCTATTTGGCCAAAACTTAACCATGATCATTGTGACTATGTCAAGTGTTGTGTCAAATGCAAACAACATGTAAACATTCATCACACACCCAGTCATGTATTATAGGTCACCGTGACCTTTGGCCATTCTCTCAATGGGGTTTAGATCTTGTCGAGAGAAATCAATCCCCATTCTTCCCAAAGTGCCATAAATGGATAATCATTGCTACCAAATACTATACAAAATAGGTGGAAGTCATACCACTCATCTCTATGAAAGCCTGAGAAAATATGTGAGTTCATCAATCATCATATCATTTGTTGCTTTGGTGTTCCTCATCAGCTCATCACTAACAATGGAAAACAATTCAAAAATAAAACATTGTAAGGACTTTGAGATGCCTTTGACATTCAGCTCAATTGATGATCACCTTATTACCTAAAAACTAATAGCCAAGCCAAATCCACTAACAAAACCCTAAACAAAATTATTATGAAAGTGGTTAATGATACTAGGAAGGATTGGCATATGCACATTCCTTTTTCCTTGTGGGCATACCACACTAGTATTTTCACTTCTAATGCCACCACACCATTTTCTCTGGTCTACGATACCGAGGTGGTTCTACCTCTCAAAGTCCAAATTCCCTCACTCTGCATTTCTCTCCATGACATTCTCAATGATGACAAATTTTTCAGGACCGTTTAGCATAAATAGAGTTATTAGATGAACATCATCTTAATGCTCTTGACCACCTTCAAGTTTACCAAAATAATATGAAACATGCCTATGAAAAGCACATCCATGAACGAAACTTCCAAGTTGGTGACCTTCTCTTGAAATAAAATCAACACGTAACCAAAGTGGAAAATTGTAAAGGGGGAAAATTTTCTCCTAATTGGCTTGGACCATACATCATGACTTATACTTATGGATCAGGTGCTTATCGTTTATCTTCACTCGATGGTAAAACCAAACCTGAACCCCTTAATGCCTTGCATCTTCAACCATTTTATTGTTGAATTGTAGTCCTACCTCACCTTTTGTCTCTTTCCATGCTTGTCCCTTGAGTGCTATCCACTTCATACACCTCACCAATGATTAAACAAGAATCATGTGAGTACCCATCACTTGTTATCTTCTCTTGAATATGTGTACCATGACGCTACACATAGCATGATTCTCATGGATACTTTTCGTCTACCTTTAGATGAGATCCCATGGTTGTTCCACCCTAATTTTTGAACAAGAGTCCTCTTCTTCACCTTAGTCTTGTCCATGACTTCAAAGCCCCCACATGGGACCCAACTCCTTGAGTCAAACTTCTAATCAAAATATGACTCCCTCAAAAGGACATCTTCCTCTCAGCAATTGCTACTCAGTAAATAGACTCGCTCCCTTAAAGTATAGCTATATAAAAATATTCCAAATAATTAAAAAAATAACAAGAGCAACCAAAGCTTCCTACATTGATCAACTTCATGAAGACCTCAAGGAGTTAAATTTTCTTCATCCCATATAGAATTCTCACATCAATCAGTCTATCTCAAATACAAGTCAAAACAACAAACTTTTTAGTCATGGACTTTCCCATTGTGACCTCAGATCTCTTTCCCAAAGAGCATGCTACCTCATACCATATAACAAATCAACCACCTTTCACCCTTCTCACCATTCCCACTCCCATTTCCTACTGCCTCAAGGGCCCTTGGAAACCAAGACATTTGGTGATCATGTGACTACTTTTCACCGTAGAACAATCAATCGTGTAATGTCTTTAGGGTCTTACATTCATCACCTCCTCCAAGGTATGATCTAATCAGTATGATCCTAACCAATCAGGTGGATTTATTACCCCATATTATCTTTTAGCCATTTTTATTTACGTTTTGATTTCCTTATACAAGAATTGATCCTTAACACTTACCTTTGGGGTAATCTCCTTCTTCTTTCACCACAATCGACCTCACCTACATCACTTTACCTATAACCCACCCACACCTAACAAACCTAAAACCCACATCATGCCTAAAACCTACTAACTCATTTTCATACCTCATCGTATTCTTCCCTAGCTCCTGGGAACTACATTGGCCTGAGGTCCTTTTCATAGGGACTATCTAGGCAAAGCACTCCGAGGGCATGGGGCCCTTGGATGTAAGCTCGGGCACTCTCTACCCTAAATAATTCATCTTTTATCTTCCTAACATTACATCATACCCCACTTAGTTTCCCTTATATACCCAAAATTGGAAATTAGAGCACATACATAACAAATTGCTTCATATTTTAATCCTCATTACAACATACATTTATTATGCCTACCATTTCTCTATAATCATTATTGACCCATATTATCACTCATTGTACAAAATAATAAATCACAACTTCACCTACTTTGAACACAACCATGCTTAAAACCTAACACATCCATTCCTAAAGTAGACCTGACTTGATCCATGCCTAAAACTAAACTCAATCCATGCCTAAAACCTAACTCGATCCATGCCTAAACTAGACTTGACTTGATCCATGCCTAAAACCTAACTTAATCATGCCTAAAAACGACACATCCATACCTAAACTAGACATGACTCGACCCATGCCTAAAACCTAACACATCCATACCTAAACTAGACTTTACTCGATCCATGCCTAAAACCTGACTCAATCCATGCCTAAAACCTTACTCGATCCATGCCTAAGACCTAACTTGATCCATGTCTAAACTAGAAATAACTTGATCCATGCCTAAAACCCGACTCAATCATGCCTAAAACATGACTTGATCCATGCCTAAAACCCGAATCGATCCATGCGTAAGACCCGACTCGATCCATGCCCAAACCAACATGACTCCATCATGCCTCACTCGCCTAATTTACATCCATATCAAAACATAAACAAATCAAGAATCTCATGTATCTCATCCTATAAATAAATGTGTATCTCAATACAACATACATGGATAGCCGATCATGTCCATCATCTCAAAATTATCGACATGTAGGATGAAACTTAATACAAAATGTCATCAACATGCAAAGCTGGTCTCATATACAATAAAATAATGAAAAATACAAAATATCTTCGGCAAGTAGGCCGGTATATGCTCAAAATCTACAAAACCTCTCATACATCCTCACTATCTTTGGCACGTAGGCGGTATGTGATAAAAATATAACTATCTCTCAAAGATGCATGCCGATATCTATCACAAAAATGACTATCATATATCAAATCTTAAAATCCTCATATCATGCTTCTCGGTGGATATCCTCCATCTCTATATTACCTGTACCCTCTACCTCCTCGGCCCCTATCTGGCGACCTGCTAGCATCTCCCCACCCATCATAGGTGGTGGTTGGGTCCTTGTTGGTGCTTCACCTAGAGCAGGTCTCTCGTGTGCTAGTGTCCTCTCCCTAATATGGCCTCGGAGCTCACTGGCCCCCTGTGATCTCCACACTATGAGTGCGGGATCTATTCCTCTCACTTGAAACCTATTGTGCCCAGTGTTGGTGCCTATTCGATCCTCTATTATTTTCCCATCTTTCCCCTTTGTTCTACATGCTCAAAAAATGTTTTTCTTCAAACTTGGTGGTCTAAAACTTTGTTCTCTAGATTGAATGCTTTCAAAGGCTCACAAACTTATTATTTTTCCTATTTTGAAAGAAAAATACATGTGTGCCTTACATTGTGCCCTAAAATTCCAAATCCATGGGCCTCTGTCATTTTTTCCATTTTCCGGCCTGTGGAGCTCGTGTTTGTTCATTTTTTACATTTTTTCCCTCAAAAATCCTTTTCCATGGTCAAAAATTTCTTTAAAACACATTCCCTTTGTTTTTTGACCAAAAATCCTTCACCCATGATGAGAAATTTGAATTCGGGCATCTTTAGCAAATTTTTTCTTTTTTACGGTTGTACGGGTGTCATTTGCCTGTCAAAATTAAGCTCAAGCCATCCCTCACACATGGCCACTTCTGGTTGGATGAGATTTAGCGGGTTTTTTCTAAAAACTTAGTGTTTTTGATTTTTGGAAAAATTACAAATATTCCCTATAGCTCTGTAGGTCCTAGAGGAGGACATGTGTCTCATTTTCATGTGAAGGTGGAGTGGGAGGTTGGCGGGGGACTTAGGCAAGTTTTTCCTTTTTGGTGAAAGGAAAAAATGGTGTGGAAAGGCCCGTGGGTCCACCATGGAGTAGGGGGTGGACACGTGGCAGAGCGGGGTCAGAAGGGAGCATGGACTGTGGAAGACTTAGGCATTTTTTGCCTTTTTTGGCGAAAGGGGTGAAAGTTGCAAATGGAACCGCGGGTCCGCAATGGCGCAAAAGGAGACACGTGGCGGGTAGAGCGGGTTGGCAAGTCGACGGAGGCAAAAGGGAATTTTTCCCTTTTTGCAAAATACTTAGAATGAAATATTGAGGCATGGCTCTGTGACAAATTAAAAGGAGACACATGGCGAGGAGAAATCGAGGTGTGGGCTCGTGGAAGAAAAATGGAAAAATTTACCTTGGTGAAAAAGGGGTTAAAACATGAAATAAACACACGGAATTTTAGTGATAGAGAGCATAACACGTGTCACAGACAGAGACAGAGGTGCGGACTGCAGGGAAAAAGGGATTTTTTTCTAAATTTCAAAAAGGGTCAAAATGCGTAGAATTGAGTCGCGATCCCAATGGGACCCACCATATGCCACATGTCATCACCAAATTTCAAGGGTGGAGGGGTGGGGAAAAATTCAATTTTTTCCATTTTTCCAAAAATGTTAAAAAGTCAAAAAGTAAGCCCGAATTCATTCCCAATCGTATTTTGACACGTGGAAGGCCCAGATTAAAGGAGAAAGAGAAGATCAAGGGTAACTATACATTTTCATTTTTGGCCACCATTTTTTCTCCAGGAAGTGTGGAAATGTGAATTTTGCATCATTTTTCATCAAATTTTTGGTGAATTTGTGTCCTTCATTCCTGCAAAGATCAATGCACGTGGTTTTAGGGATTTATTTACAGATTTGAGGATTTTTTGAAATAAATTTTTACTCAGGCCCTGTAAAACATGAAATATCAAATTATAAATTTGCAGAATCAAATTTTGGAATGATAAGGATGAAATGATGAAATGAAAGGGGTCTGCATGCTTGGAGAATGAAAAATGTGCCTCCACAATGGATAATGATGAAGGATTTGTAATGATTCACCATTTTTGAAACACTTGGCAACTTTGGTTGCAAATTTGTTAAATGTCCCTATCTTGAATCATGTTGGAATTTTTGTAACAAACTTGATGTTGGGCATATTATTTTCTTGGGAAAGAAGGATCAAATGTAATTGAAATTTATATAATGCATGTTTTGAGACATGTAAAAGGTTGGAGAAACTTAGAATTTCATGGGAAAAATATGGGAAGAAGCCCATTCTCTGAGAAACCACCTGAGAACCATTTCTAATTCCTTTTTGCATCAGATTTGTATCATGTTGAGTTGGTTTCAGTTGTAAAGCCATCAAAAAGCTCTGAGATTTTTCTTATAACATTCCCCTACTGATAAATTTGGTCATTATGGATTATTTTGTGTCATCTCTTGGTAAATTTTTCATGCACTTATGTTTCATAATGTTTTCAATTTATGTTTCTTGCTCTGTTGTAGTCCCGTATTTAAAATATCTCTTGATCATACATGGTATTATTTCTTATTGATAGTTTAGTGGCATCTACAAGATTATCACATTCAGAAGATATTTCATCGATAAAGAGATAAACATATTTAAAATCACTTTTACTTCCTTGAATTCTTATATTTTTGTAAACCTTTGGGTGCACCTTAGGTCATGATAAAATAGAGATTTCTGGATACTTTGTTGGTTCATCTACTTCAATCTTTTGTGGCAGGTTGTCAAAGATTGTGTGGAAGAGTGTAGATCTGGGCCTCCATTTGGTGCACATATCCTAGTTGAAGGAGTACCTTAACCCCTTTGAAGCATTCTATTGTTTAGGTGTTACAAATTTCTTGCAAAGGTCCTCAAAGAATTTGGAAAATTTTGGTTAGTCTTGTCTAAAATATCCCACCAAAAATTTCATTCAGAATAACTAATCCTACCCCATACTACCCTTGCATTGCATTGTGTGTCAACAAAAGAACATAATCTATTTACAAAAATGCACAAAGAAAATCAGGATCATACCATGTCTCTAGCAGCCTCAACCTTGTCTTGAAAGCATTTCCATCATTTAGTAGTGACTGATTTGTTGAGTTTGAATAATGGAAAATTGATCATGTTTTCTCAAGGCCATTTCCATACAATATGCACAATATAAGGACATCTCCACCTCCTTCACAAAATAGAGGCTATAATATAGGTTCTATTACCTTGGTTGAAAGGCACAACCTAAAAAAGTGAGGATTAGATCAAAATCCTTTCAAAGTGCTATCCATCTCTCCATAAATCTGAGTGCCAGTTAGATCACATCCTTGGCTATAAAATGACATATATTAAGATCTATCTACCTTTAAGCTTCATTGCATATTTCTGATGCTACTTAGACTTAAAAGGAGAACAAATTTGGGTACCAACACTTAGTGGCACCATTTTTGGGAACTATTTTGAATTCTTGGAAATAATTTATATTGCAGAGATTGATTTGTTGTTTCATTTCTAGTCCATATTTACTTAGCCCGTCAACAACCCTTTCTGGTGCCATTTCTAGGGACTTCTTTTGAATTCTTGAGAAATAATTTTTAGTGCTAAGATTTATTTTCTAATTCATTTTCCATTCTATGTCTATTCAGATCCATGGTAATACTTTTCGTGATTTATGTGTAATTACAAATCTGAGTATCATCTTCTGATCAGATTTATAAGATTGGAATGAAGAGTAGAGTTTTGAGTTTGATATTCTCTTAGTTCAATATGATCCATGTGCATACATATTTGAGATATTTGAATGCATATCAAACCCTGGTAAATTCCCTTGCAAATTTTACATGCAAATACATTGTTGAAGCATCATTTTATTATTAGACTTGTAAGGATTAAGTGAAGATATAAGTTCTGCCTATAATTTTATCAGTTTCCAGTAGTGGTTGCACTTCATTTGCATTTGTGATTGATAAATTCAAAGAAAGGAAGGTTTGATCTATAAATTTTGGCAAGATTTTCAGTGTTGATAGATATTTGACAGAGTATTTTAGTGCATTTGCACAACTAGGGTGAAAGTCCTTAGTGGTGACTCCATGTTGTTCTGATCTTGATAAGTACCAGTGTCTTAACCTTTTTGTCATTTACTTTGGTGTTGCTAATCTCTGTAAAACTAGAAGGAAGAATATCTCTCTTCATTAGAGACTCTACTAAGAAGTTGTTTACAGATTCAAGAAACTTAGAGTTGGAAGGGAGAAGAGTTTGGAAAGTTGTTAAAGGTCAGACATTAGGAAAAGATATATCCATTGGTGAGAGAGATCAGCCTTTGGTAGAGGATTATCACTCTTCTTCAAGTGATTTTGATTCAAGCAATCCTCTCATAAACTTATTTGCCTCATCTAATGAAGGTCCTTCTATTGTACTGGGTAAGTTCCTTCTCCAATTTACACCTCTGTGTTTGAATCAAATAAAAATTTCCAAGAAAATCAGCACTTAGAGAATACTAGTATTGTGAATCACATTCTTAAGCCCTAAAGACCTTGCACTCCTCATCAGCTTGTGTCACCCCCAAGATCACCTCTACCAAACAATATGGCTCAGCCTCGATCTCTATTTGTTGTTAACACCTTTGGTCATATAGACTTTAGAGGAATGGATGGTCACCCAAATGCTATCCCACAAGATGTCATAAATAGATTTCCAAAATTCCAAGGTAACAATGCAATAACTGGTCAAAGTTTTTGTTAACATGATGGAAGATTTTGAGATAGAGTTTGAAGATGTGTATATTAAATTATTCATTCATACACTAGAGGAGGATGGTAGGGATTGGTTCAAGGTTACATGTCTCGATAATTCAATTGATTCTTGGACTGAAATGAAGAATGCGTTTAGGTTGCAATATGGTGACAAGATTGATCCTATATTTCTCTTTTTCGAGTTTGAGAATATCAAGAAGAACCCCAATGAATCGGTACATGACTTTAACACAAGGTTTAACAAAAATTTGAGAAGGTTTCCTGTTAGTCTAAGGCCTTGTGATGAGTCTTGTTTAATCAAATATGTAGATGCATTTGATAAAAAGGCAGCCTATTACCTAAGAGACAAGAACCCTACCAATCTAAGACAATCTTTCACCATGGAACTTCAAATTGAAAACAATATCAAAGAAATTGGGAAACCTCTCAAGAGATATGGTGTAAATTTGATAAACCCTAAAAAACCTCAAGCTAGTAAGGGTGCTGATTTAGAGGAGGTTGTGAAAAATTTGGCAGGGGCTATCAAAGAAATCTCATATAAGTTGGTAAGAGCTGAGAAAGGAATTGGGAAAACTTCACAAGGTCAGCCAAGAGCACAAAACCATGACAGATTTTCCAATCATCCTAGAGGTGATCAAAGGGAAAATGATAGAGGAAAAGGACCCATGGGGTCTACAAATAGACATCCTCAAGCATGTGAAGGAAGAGTATTACCTGATCCCCTAACTACTATGGTTGTTGTTGTTAAGGAAGTTGTTGATATTGATTGGTGTGATAGGTGTTTTTACCCCATCCTCCATGTGAAGTGGACCAGCAAGATGGTGAAGTTAATAATGATGATGGTACTGATGATGATATCTACATGATGGGTTGTTCTTCAAGTCCACAAGGAGGAGCAACATCTACTGAAGTGATAAGTGTAAGGACAGCTGCAACTTTTTGGGATTGCATCAAATGAGTACAAGTCTTTCTTCCCCCTCATACTCTTGAAGTTGATGTAGTGCAAGCTTTTGAAATTCCTAACAATGACTTTGAATATTTAAGAGCTTTGATGATTAAGAAGTATGATGGTGGTATTCCTTTGGAGGAAGATAGAAAATTGTTGATGAATGTTGTTATAGCTCAAGAGAAAGACTATAAAACTAGAAGAAAAGTTGTTAAGGTAGTTGGGCCTCAAGTCAAATCTAAAACACCATTTCTCACAAGCATTCCCCTAGAGAGAAACACTTGCCAAAAATCTACTGTCCCAAGAAAAAATTATAGTCCTCCTCATGCCCAAGCTGCCAAGAATCCCTTGCCATCAAATGAATCTTCTTGTCTCCCTTCCAATGCTGATTTTCCAAAGAGTGTTACCTATGACATAGCCCAAGTATTGATCCAAATCAAAGTGAGTGTTCCAATCATTGAGTTTCTTATAATTCCTAAGCATATGAAGAGAGAATTTGAGTACTTGGGGTTGAAAGAAGAGAAGACTACTCCAGTAAATGTAAATGTTGTTGAGATTCCTCCTCAAATCATTATAGACCTTGAAACACGACCAGTAGTAGATGAACTTTGAGAGACACTTGAGGTATATTTTGGGACATCCTTTGTTGATTCCCATTTGAATGTTGATCCATTCTTCACAACTTTGATCATAAAGGATAGGCTACTTCATAATTGTATGTTTGATTCTGGTGCATCATGTAATGTCATGCCTCTAGAAGTCATGAATGAGTTGGATATCAAAGTGACAGAATCCTATGGAAAGTGTACAGCCATGGACTCAAGAGAAGTGTTGGTTGTTGGTTGTGTGAAGGGTTTGGTAGTGCAACTTGCATCTTATCCCGGGAGGAATTTAAAATTGGATGTTGTGATTGTTGATTACCCTACCAAATGGGGTATGTTATTGTCAAGAAAGTGGACTAAAAGTGTTGGAGGAGCATCCAAATGGATATGTATTTTTCCACCATTCCCATTGAAGGTATCCTTGTCAATCTCTATGGGTAAAAAAATGTTGCATCTAATTGAGGACCCAAACAATGCTTCTTATGAAGTTTATTTGCTGATCTTGATGTTGATAATTTTATTGGTTTTGCTGATGGAAAAGAACACAAGATGGATCAGTCAAAGTTCCTTGAACAGGTATGTTCTCCTTGGACCTTGCTATTTGATGGAGCTTGCTCCAAATTTGGAAATGGTGCTAGTGTAATTATGATTTCTCCTAGCTTGGAAGATTTTTTTCCTTCAAGCTTAATTTTGAATGTACTAACAACATTCTGAGTATGAAGCCTTGTTGTTGGGTCTAAGAATTGAATGGAAGTATGGTATCAAGGACATCATTGAAAAGGGAGATTCAAAGCTATTTTTCAAACAAACAAGAAAATTGTATGCTACAAACAATCAGCAGATGAAGCAAGATAAGCATGCAATTTCGGATCTAATTGAGATGTTTCATTTCTTCAATATTGTGCACCATGACGAAGTTTGAATGTTGCTGCTGAAAATTTGATAGTGTTTGGGTCAAGACTTGGAGTTTGCACCATTTCACCTTATTGTGAGTATAATGTTGAAGTATTAACTAGGCTAGTTGTCCCTGACAACATCAAACATTGGCAAGTGTTTAAAGATGATGCTCAAGTACAAAGGTTCTTACAAAATCAAGGTGAGTTTGTAGATTAACATATTGATTGGGAATCAATGGTATGTATGACTAAAGGAAGAGATACTTTGTTTAGAAAAGATATTATCCAATTGAAAAATAACACCATTCCTAGAGGTCTTGTTGCTCTTGAGTCAAATCTTAGCAATGCTGATTTCATCATCAATAAAAACATATCTGCCTCAAGAGATGTGGAAGAGAATGACTTGGGAACAAAGGAAAAACCAAGAAAAGTTTTGTTAGGAAGTAGTTTAAACAAATAAGAAAAATAGTCCTACCTCCAATTTTTGAAACAATATCAAGATTTCCTTACCTAGTCATATTTAGAGCTGAAATCATATAGAGAAGACTTATTTCAGCATGAGATCCCTCTTGAGAAAAGTTCCAAACCATCGATTAAGAAAAGGCCAATTAATCCACTCCTCTCCATGAAAATGCAAGATGAATTGAAGAAACTGAAGGAGGGAGGGATCATTCAGCCCACAAGGTATTCATCTTGGGTTGCAAACCTTGTGCCAGTCAGAAATAAGAGTGGAGGTATCATACTTTGTGTAGACTTCAAAATCTAAATAGAGATTTATTGAAAGATAATTATTCTTTTCCAAACATGGAGAACATGCTGTAGTTAGTGACTGGATCTAAATTTTTGTCCACCTTGGATGGTTTCTCTGGCTACAATCAAGTTATTGTCAAGGAGTCAAAAAGATTTAAAATTTCCTTTACCACTCCTTGGGGAACATATGTTTATGTGAGAATTCCTTTTGGTCTCATGAATGCTAGAGCTACCTTTCAAAGAGAAATGGATGTTTCTTTTTCTAGTTATATAAATGACTTCATTGCATTTTATCAAGATGATGTGACTGTATTTTCAAGGAGCAGAAAAGATCACTTGTAGCATTTGGAAAGGATGTTGATCAAATGTAGAGAATTTGGAATCTCTCTCAATCCAAATAAGTGTCACTTTGGGGTGTAAAAGGCCAAGCTGCTCGGTCATATTGTTTCAAAGGCTGGTGTCATGATTGACCTTGAGAGAGTAGAAGTAATCAACAAGGTGCCAATTCCAAGAATGAAGAAGGGCATCCAATATTTCTTTGGGCAGATCAATTTCATTAGAAGGTTTGTGTCTAATTTTGCTGAGTTGACTCTTCCTATCACATGCATGTTAAAGAAAGATCAAGTTATCAAATGGGAGGAGGTGCTATTTAGGATATTGAAGGAATCAAAGAAGCACTCAAACATGCATCTGTCTTGGCAGCTCAAGTACAAGAAGCCTTTAAAAATCTTCTCCTTTGCTTCTGAAAATACTATTGCATCTGTTTTGCTCCAAAAGGATGAATATGGGGCTGAGAGGCCTATTACCTTCTTTAGCAAGGCTTTACAAGTTGTTGAGTTAAAGTACATAATCATGGAAAAACAAGAATTTGCCTTGGTGAATATCCTCGGTTCAAAAGTTTTTTCTTATGTTCCCCACACCATGGTAAAAGACATCTTATCAGAGATGGAGATCTCAAGTAAAAGATGTAGATGGGTGAAAAACTGTAGGAGTATGATATGGACATCCAAACCACAAAGTTGGTAAGAGGTTTGGGTCTTGCTAAGCTCATGGCTGAGAGCAACTTGTAGAATGTGGAAGTGAATGAAGTAGAGGAAGAAAGGGAAGATGTTCTTGAGAAATTGGTAAATTATGAGTGGTACAAGGATATAATATTTTACCTCAAACACCTATGTTGTCTTGATCATTTAAATAAAAATCAGAAAAGATCCCTCAAGATGGATTCTCAAAAATACATCATCACTGAATTTGGGTTGGCTTGGAAGAACCCTGAAGGTGTCCTCTTGAAGTGTGTAACTAAAGATGAAGCTCCCAAAGTGATTGCTGATTTCCATGGGGGAGTTTGTGGAGGACACTTTACTGGAAGAGTTACAGCACAAAAAGTTTTGATAACTGGTTATTGGTGGCCAAATATCTTCAAATATGAAACCATGTTGATTAGAAAATGTGAAAGTTGCTAACATTTCTCTGGAAGAATGAAATCTTCAAGCTCCCTTCCTTTGCAACATGTATCAATTGAAGCTCCTTTCAAATAGTGGGGATTACTCCATTGGTGAGATTTTAGACCCTTATAGTGCTGAGCATAAATGGATCCTTGTAGCCATAGATTACTTCACCAAGTGGGTAGAGGCAATCCCCACCAAGAAAGCAACACACCAAGTTGTTATGGACTTCTTGTTGAATAATATCATATGTAGATTTGGTGTGCTAGTCAAAATTGTGGCTGATAATGCCATGTGTTTCAAAGCTAAACCTTTGATGGAAATGTGCAAGGAGTATGGAACCAATCTAACTTATTCTTCAAACTATAATCCCCAAGGAAATGGACAAGTTGAGTCCAACAATAAGAATTTTTTAAAGATCATTAGGAGGACCTTGGAGTTGAACAAGAGAAAATGGGGTGAACAACTGAAATTTGTAGTTTGGGCTGATAGAATCACTACCAAGAGAGCTATTGGTAAGAGCCCATTTGAATTGGTGTATGGAACTCAATCTCTACTACCCTTACATCTACAATTATCTTCATTTTAGTTTGTTCAACAACTTGAGGATCAGGAGGTCATTCCATATGAAGCAAGGATTAATCAGATTGTGGAGCTAGATGAAGAGAGAAGAGCATCCCACTAGAGGCATGTTAGATTTAGAGAGAAGTTGAAAATATTGTTTGACAAGAAGGTCACTCCTAGGGCCTTTAATATTGGAGATCTGGTTTTGTTATGGGACAACAAAAATTAAGATAAGGAAAACATGGAAAAATTGATGCATTATTGATGGGCCCTTACTCCATTAATATCGAATTGTTGAGAATACTTTTTTCCTCAAAGATTTAGATGGGGAATTTATTGAAGTTCTTGTTAATGGTAGGCATATGAAGAATTTATTGGATTAATCCCCAAATTTGAGGTATGGACCACTCGTACTGATGTGTATAGAGTTTGGTTTTTTTTTCTATTTTTGGTGTTTTATCAGTTTGTGGTTTACCTTATTGTGTGCCAGCCATTTTTGTTAGGTTCTCAGCTAGTTTTTTGATGATTTTGGCTCATGAGTCCTTTTCCCAATGGATTATTTTGGAACTTAGTCTACTTATTGTTCTTGTGGCACTCACTGGGAGTGCCCATCCCCAAGCAAGAGCCAATGTTGGTGCCTATCTTGATCCTCTAATATTTTCTCATCTTTCCCCTTTGTTCTATATGCTCAAAAATGTTTTTCTTCAAACTTGGTGGTCTGCAAACTTTGTTCTCTAGATTGAATGCTTTCAAAGGCTCATAAACTTATTATTTTGCCCCATTTTGAAAGAAAAATACATGTGTGCCTTACATTGTGCCCTAAAATTCCAAATCCACGGGCCTCTATCATTTTTTCCATTTTCTTGGCCTGTGGAGCTCGTGTTTGTTCATTTTTTCATTTTTTCCCTCAAAAATCCTTTGCCATGGTCGAAAATTGATTTAAAATGCATTCCATTTATTTTTTTGACCAAAAAATCCTTCACCCACGATGAAAAATTTGAATTCGAGCATCCTTAGCAAATTCTATGTTTTTCTATGGTCGTACGGGTGTCATTTGACCATCAAAATTAAGATTAAGCCATCCCTCACACGTGGCCACTTCTGGTTGGATGAGATTTGGCGGGTTTTTTCTGAAAACTTAGTGTTTTTGATTTTTGGAAAAATTTACAAATATTCTCAAGCTCCGCAGGTCCCATAGAAGGACACGTGTCTCATTTTCATGTGAAGGTGGAGTGGGAGGTTGGCAGGGGACTTAGGCAAGTTTTGCCTTTTTGGCGAAAGGAAAAAATGGTGAGGAAATGCCCATGGGTTCGCCACGGAGCAGGGGGTGGACACGTGGCAGAGCGGGGTCAGAAGGGAGCGTGGACCGGCGAAAGACTCAAGCATTTTTTGCCTTTTTTGGTGAAAGGGGTGAAAGTTGCAAATGGAACCACGGGTCCGCAATGGCACAAAAGGAGACACGTGGCGGGCAGAGTGGGTCGGTGGGCCAACGGAGGCAAAAGGGAATTTTTTCCCTTTTGCAAAAGACTTAGAATGAAATATTGAGGCGTGGCTCCACGAAAAATCAAAAGGAGACATGTGGTAGGGAGAAATTGGAGGCACGGGCCCGTGGAAGAAAAATGGAAAATTTTCCCTTGGCAAAAAAGGGGTTAAAACATGAAATAAGCCCGTGGAATTTTAGTGATAGAGAGCATGACACATGTCAAGGACAGAGATGGAGGTGCGGGCCCACGGGAAAAAAGTGAATTTTTTCCAAATTCCAAAAAGGGTCAAAATGTGCAGAATTGAGTGCAATCCCAATGGGACCCACCATATGCCATGTGTCATCACCAAAATTCAAAGGGTGGAGGGGTGGAGAAAAATTCAATTTTTTCCATTTTTCCAAAATGTTAAAAAGTCAAAAAGTAATCCCAAATTCATTCCCAATCATATTTTGACACATGGTAGGCCCAGATTGAAGGAGAAAGATAATATCAAGGGTAATCTGTACATTTTCATTTTTGGCCACCATTTTTCTCTAGGAAGTGTGGAAATGTGAATTTTTGCGTCAATTTTTATCAAATTTTTGGTGAATTTGTGTCCTTTGTGCTGCAAAGATCAATACAAGTGGTTTTAGGGATTAATTTGTATATTTGAGGTGTTTTTGAAATAAATTTTTACTCAGTGTCGCGTGAAACGTGAAATATCAAATTATAAAGTTGTAGAATCAAATTTTGGAATTATAAGGATGAAATGATAAAATGAAAGGGGTCTACATGCTTAGAGAATGAAAAATGTGCCTCCACAATGGATAATGATGAAGGATTTGTAATGATTCACCATTTTTGAAACACCTAGCAACTTTGGTTGTAAATTTGTTAAATGTCCCTATTTGTGAATCATGTTGGAATTTTGTAACAAACTTGATGCTGGGCATATTATTTTCTTGGGAAAGAAGGATCAAATGTAATTGAAAGTTATATAATGCATGTTTTGAGACATGCAAAAGGTCGGAGAAACTTAGAATTTCCTTGGGAAAATGGGAAGAAGCCCATTCTTCAAGAAATCACCCTAGAACCATTTCTAATTCCTTTTGCATCAGATTTGTATCATGTTGAGTTGGTTTTAGTTGTAAAGCCATCAACAAGCTCTGAGATTGTTCTTATAACATTCCCATGCTGATAAATTTGGTCATTCTAGATTATTTTGTGTTGTCTCTTGGAAAATTTTGCATGCACTTATGTTTCAGAATGTTTTCAATTTGTGTTTCTTGCTCCTATTATAGTCTTGTGTTTAAAATCTCTCTTGATCATACATGGTCTCATTTCTTATTGATAGTTTAGTGGCATCTGCAGTCTCACATTCAGAAGAGCTTTCATCTGATAAAGAGATAAACAGATTTAAAATCACTTTACCTTCCTTAAATTCTGATATTGTTTGTAAACCTTTGGGTGCACCTTAGGTCATGATAAAATAGAGATTTCTAGATACTTTGTTGGTTCATCTGCTTCAAGATTTTGTGGCAGGTTGTCAAATATTGTGTGGAAGAGTACAGATCTGGGCCTCCATTTGGTGCACATATCCTGGTTGAAGGAGTACCTTAACCCCTTTGAAGAATTCTGTTGTTTAGGTGTTACAAATTTCTTGCAAAGGTCCTCAAAGAATTTGGAAAATTTTGGTTATTCTTGTCTAAAATCTCCCACCAAACATTTCATTCAGGATAACTAATCCTACCCCATACTACCTCTACATTGCATTGTGTGTCAACAAAAGAACATAATCTATTTATAAAAATGCACAAAGAAAATCAAGATCACACCATGTCTCTAAAGAACCCCAGCCTTATCTTGAAAGCATTTCCATCATTTAGTAGTGACAGATCTGTTGAGTTTGAATAATGGAAAATTGATCATGTTTTCCCAAGGCCATCTCCATACAATATGCATAGTATAAGGACATCTCCACCTCTTTCACAAAACAAAGGATGCAATATAGGTTCTCTTATCTTGGTTGAAAGGCACAACCTAAAATAGTGAGGATTAGATCAAAATCCTTTCAAAGTGTTATCCATCTCTCCACAAATATGAGTGCCAGTTAGATCACATCCCCGACTACAAAATGACATATATCAAGATCTATCTGCCTTCAAGCTTCATGCTATACTTCTGATGTTTCTCAGACTAAAAAGGTGAACAAATTTGGGTACCAACACCCGGTACTATCCATAGGATAGAAAGTCTATCCTGGCTGCCATCAGCTGGTCCGGTAGTATCTCGGCCTCACCTAGAGCATCCTGTAACTCTGGATATAGGCACGGTATGTGGTGGTCCCATAGATCTCAGCCCTGTACTATTTTATAGGACCCTATCCCATTATTTCCTATGAACTGGTACTCGGTCCCGGTTCTGTGGTGGTGCCCCTACCCCTATGCTTGTATCTGGGCCTGTAAGACCCCAATCTATGCCTAGGCTATGGCTAATTGGCCCTACAAACCTACCACCTATGCTTGTAAGGCTGCCACCTGACCATCACCCTCCTCTCCATCTCCATCCCTTCCACAAAGCTATCTGGGCTCGCAGATCGGTCACCTATACATGTAGCTTTGCTACCTCTTCCTCTGAGCTCTCTAGCCGTGTCTCGCACTGTACAACTGGGTAATTAGAGTAGCCACCTGCCCCTATAGGGCATCTCTCTACACCATGATGGTGGCTAGATCTAGCTACCCGGTTTGGGTGGTATGGCTCATAGGTGAGTCACCCACCACTGTCTATACCTATCTGTGACCCCGACATCATCTATCTATTGGTCCACTACCTACTCCTCCTACCCTATGGGCACTGTAGGGTATGGTAAAGGTAAGGGCCTCTCCATGTCATCTTTTTGGTACTACGGGAAGGGTGGAGGTACATCTTGTAATATCCCGAACTACCACTAGAGTCTCTCCACTGGGATCATCTCATGCTCCCAAAGACGGCGAATTCTGTATCCATCTCAAAAGATGGTTCTTAGCTAGCTCCTCATGCATATGCCTATATGAGGGGAATCCCACATAAGGCCTCTATATAATGTCCACTCTAGATAACCCCTCTAATAACTACCAGAAATAGCCCACATCATGTGTGGGCCTATCATAAATCCGCTCTCCAATATCTCTGGAACCCATCACTTGTATCCCACGCACAAAAAATTGATTGGAATGCATCTACTCAGGGCATCCCTACTGGCTGCACACAAACTATTTGCTCATAAGCCCAGTAGTGTAGTAAGAAGTTACAACATAGGCTAAACTTGCGTAGTAGCCCATATGTCCATAATTCTCTATACATCTGCACTAGGAATGCTAGCACTCGGGAAAAGTGGGTCTTCTCTGTCATCATGTAGTGGAGTACCCCCATAAAAATCAAGGAAAGCGTCCACCCTCTACATCTGATAGTGCAAAGAAACACACTTCCTCCATCAAAAGAACCACTAGCCTCATCTCCTCCAGATGGTCTAGGTACATCTCTCCATATCAAATGTTGGCACTATGGAATGTCAACTCGGCCATCCCCTCACTAAACACCATCAGCATCAGCTCCTCCAAGGCCTCGAAGGAGATAGAGTAGACTTGCATACCCAATATGGGTTTCCGTAAGATCCTAAACATGTCCACCAGGGTGACAGTGATCTCACGCGTCGGTAGGTGGAATGTGTTGGTCACGGAATCCCATCTATCGATGAGCACGACCATCAAACTAGGCTATCGGACTACATGCCAAGTATCACGAGACTCCACTCAAGCCCATCACCTCTACATGTTGGAGCTCCTTAGGGGTCGCCACGCTATGCATCTGTCACCGAGTAGGGGTGAAAACCTATCTTGCATACGTAGCTGATCTCTCCCCTTCATCCAATACATTTTCACACCCATACTTTCCCCCTATAATTTCCCAACAACTTATTTTACCCCTACCCATCTTAATCACCTGACCTGTAGCATTTTTGGCCCCTTGTCCCCCAAAAAACCAACCAAAGTGCGGTTCTCTCTAACTCGACCCAGTACCACTGTTTAGTGACCGATACTAGCTACACACTACCAACACCGGCCACACCTAACCGACATCTGTCACTTTCACGGTAAAAACCCGTGATCCCTAAAACCCCCTTTTCTCACAAAAATTCCCCCTACCCCTTTTAGCCACCTAAAATTACCTAAACTACCCTTGCACCTCAACCCATCCCCCTCTCCCATTTATTACCCTCCCTATTCCTATTTTTACCCACTTTTCCCCCCATTCCTAAATTTAATCTTTTCCCCACCCACAAAATTTAAAAAAAAACAAAGAAAAACCAACAACAACAACAAAAACCATTTACCAATCATCTAATATATCTAACCAACTACAAATCGAGTTGGGTGCTTACCACATCACACTACCATCATCTCGGTGGCACGTCTAGCTGCTGCACCGGTGGCCATCCTGATCCCACTCCAACCTCGCCATTACCAAATCACTACCTGTAACCAAATCAAATCACTCACACTGATCCTGTGGACCTGCTTCTCACAAACTAATCACCCGTCATTCACACCGCCAACTTAATGCCCTGTTTCATCTGGACACTTTTCTCTCTTTTCTCTAACTTTTTTCATTTTCTCAATTCACTAAATGACAAATGAATAACAAAAAACATGGATTTTAGCTTTTATAACAAACCCGACCTAACCGACGCTGGTTTCCCCCTCACCGGCATCAGTCTCATGCCCTACCTTACTATGGATGGTTTCCCTATACCGAGTCAATTACCCTTAACCGGCATCAGTCACCCTATCTTGTACAAAACCCAACATTTTACCCTATTACCCTACCTATCCCTCCTTTCCCACGACCAATTATCTCACCTTCCTTTACCTCAACTATTTTCCTCACCTCCTAACCTCATCATTTATTACCTACCTTTTTCCTCCTTTTGGGAATCCTTATTTTACCCATACCTTAGCCCTACTCATGTTGTGACCTATATTCTTGGACCTAGAATATTGTTAGTGACTATTGACCACATGTGTTTGTTATACCTTGCAAGCATTGTTACTTTTGTTGATTGACACGATGACCTTACCTTGCTTCTTGTTGTGACCATTTATCCTGACCCTACCTTTGGTGTACCAAAACATACATAAATTTACCTGCACCTAACCAATGTTGTGTTTCCTAACCATATCATATACTGTTGTCAAAATTTCACCCCCCCAGGGTAAATTTCGATAACATGCATCAGAGTTTTGCAGTTCCAGGCAAGTAGATTGAAACAGGAAAAATCACAAAAAATGGCTAAGTCCTAGTCCTAGGAGCAGTCGGGACATTTGGGACATCTAGGCGCGGATCGGCTGAAAAGCCTCCAGGCAGCCCGTGAAGCAAAGGGACATCTGGGCCACAGGTACGCGTGGGACGCGAAATGCCGAATCGGCCGAAAGAAGGAAAAAATTTCCCAAGTCTTCATCCAGGACAAACGGGACACAAGTACGTGAAGTACGAACCGGCCGGTTCGGCCGAAATGAGAACAAACAGTCTGGAGGAAAATGGGACATCTGGGCCGCGAGGACGCGAATCGGCCGATCGGGCGAACCGGAAGAATTTGTCCCGCAAAGCACAGGGACAAGTGGGACAAATGGACGCGAACCGGCCGAATCGGGCGAACCAGAAGATTTTGTCCCAAGCAGCACTGGGACATCCGGGACAAATGGACGTGGTGGACGCGAAGGAGCCGAAAGGGCTGAGAACCAACCAAATCATGACACGTGTCACAAGGGAAAAGGTCAAAAGGTCAAAGGGCGAGATTTGAAGGGTCAGCCCGAACCAATGGGATAGTGCCACGTGTCCCAGCTAGGGCCCACAAGGAAATTTCAAAAGAGAGCCCACCGAGAGGTGGAGGAGAGAGAGTTGCTCAGTGAATCAGAACCTGCCACGTGTCATCTAGGTGGCAGAGCACGGGAAGAAATTTAAAAATCCGTTTTCACCTGTTTTGTGCCCTAAATCTTCAGATCGCCATAACTTTCGATCCAGAGCTCGGATTGGCACGTTCTTTATATCAATGGAAAGCTGGTAAAATTCTCTACATGATTCCAGGGTCAATCTTGCATTTTGGTTCAGTTTGGAGAGAGAAAATCAAGAAAATCCTCTGGCGTGAAATAACAAGCAGAAGTAATGCTTCAACAAACAACTTTAATGCAATGGGATTCGCCGCTTCATTAGATGACCCATTGTTTTGCTTTGAGATCCGTCACTTCGTCATAATGAGATGAATGAATGCAACCTAGAGGTGGAGTAGATTTGGCTTCCCCCTCTCTCTTTCCTCTCTCATTCTTTCTATATATTGTAAAGAGGAGCTTCTTTTCAAGGGTCGAACATTTTCTGTTTTGCTCCTCCCTTCTTCTCCTATCAGGTGAATTTGTGGAGTTCGAACCTCTCATTTGAAACTGTAATATGACTCTACCTCTTGGCATTCTGCAGTGTATTGTATCAATCTTTGGAGCAAGTAATACATGTCTGTGGATGATTCTCAACCCTCTCTGTGTTCATCTTGCATCCTCCTGGTCTTTCACTACAAGTTTTGTTATCTGTGCATGATCTTATATCACATTTGAATGGTCTGTGTTCACTGGCAAAATAGGTGTTCTTCATTCCTCGGTGCATCACCTCTATTAGCTTAGATTTATTTTATGCATCTTCTTACCTTGTCTCCTTGGCAGATTAGATTAGGTTTTGAGAAAACCCTCTGCATATTTCGTGTGCATCTGAACAGAGGAATAGGAACCAGCCTTCTCTGGAGAATCCTTTCTCATTTTTCAAGTCCCACACTTGGAGAAAGGATTCAATGTTATGCAATCACACTGGATGCCAAAGTGATCAACCTAGAAACCTGATCTACATCCAGGGGCTTTGTGATTTTGCATCAACAATACCTTGGATACCAAAATCATTTCACCCTTGTTTAGATAAACCTATCGACCTTAGACAATGTAGATTTTTCTTGTTCTTCAACACGGTAGCGTGTTGCAATTTATATGTGTGTGTGCATTTGATTGTTACTACATTTGACCCGACCCATTACCTAGATTACACAATTAGACCTTTAACCCTTTTTCCCCTGTTCACCACCTTCCCTTTCTCACATTTCCCTTTTATCAAACCACTCACCGATTCTTCCTTCTTCCTCATCGGTTCCTAGTTTGAGGGGATCACCTTCACCCACACATGGGATAACCACATCTTATTTTTGTTAGCATCACTTACCAAGACAAGCTATGCAACCAAAAGGAAAAAATGTAGACACCAAAATTAGGTCACACTCCCTTTTGTCCCTCGACAAATAAGCACCCTTCATCACATTAACCTATCCATGGCCCCCTTCACCCCAATAATATTAATTTAATTAAATTAATTCATTATCCTCACCATATTTATTATTTAAATATCTTAATTAGGGATAATGTCCACATACACCTCACCTAGACACCTCATCAAGCCAACTCACCCTAAGACCTATTCTTAGTAAGTTGTCATAACTAACTAAGACTTACCCAAACCCTAAAAATCAATGCCTAAATTCTCTCTAACCACATTCCCACATGCATACAAGACGCTTCTAGTCTAATCTGGAGGTTAACGACATGAGATTCTAGAAAATCAAGAGGATCTCCCTAGATTAGTAAACCTAGGAAATCTTGCCTTAACCGACACCGGTTACCCCTAACCATTGTTGGTTATGTCGGAACCACCATCGGTCACCTTTTAATCCCCAAAACAACCTTATTTTGGAGGTTGGAAAACATTGGCACATTCCTAAGAGATATCACATCTTCTAAGAATGATTTTCAGTGAGAACATGCATGCAAGGAAGAAGATCAAGAATTTTCTCTGCACAACCATCCAACATTCACCCCAACATAGATTTGATCCAACCAAGCAAAAGAGAATGCACATGCAGCCCATGCAGGAGCTTTCCAACGTTTGGTGATCCTCAGCAGCATTCAACCCCTTTCCAGTACCTTCATCCCTCACTCACAAGCACCCAGGACCAGAATCCAAGTAAGTGGAATGTTATATTCCTCTGGTTCATTTCATTTCATCATTATATTGTCACCCTTTTGTTCTCTTGGCCACCCACAGACCTCTGTTAATACTCACCCCTCCATATACCCATTAAAACCTCATCAAATCCCACCCAAACCACCTAATACCTCATTCCGACCAACCAAAGTCCCTTGTGCAATCACAAAGGAGACCCAAAACTCATTTTGTAGCATTCTCGATTCTCACAAGATCGGCACCGGTTACACCCAACCTCCATTGATCACCCTTAATCGCATCGGGATCTCGTATGTTCCCATACAACCTGAATAGTGACCTATCCACCTAATTCCACATCACCCTTATTCACCTGTGATCTGCCTAAGACCTCTGTCAGACCTGCAGAGACCCAGAACTAGTTGTTTGACCTTCGGATCTTATTTTAACCTAGCTTGTTAGATTAGATATTTCTTATTGTGTTTCAAGTGAGATACCTAAATCATTTCAAATTACAATAGGATTTATTTTACTACTCACATTAATTTTTTTTAAACAGTGGACTGACAACCGTCTAGGAAGTATCACACTTCCCAAATCTAGCACACGCTAGGTAGTTCACTACACATATTGTTTAACTCTTTTTGGTGGTCTTGCTTTTCATTACAGGTAGTTCCTCCTAGCCAAAAGGAATCTCTCACGATCAATTGCTGATTCGAAGTCACACGCATGCAACAACCTATCAACCAACATTTCAACAAGTATTCCTCCTATGCTCGTTACCCTATCTGTTTTGTCAATATTTCAAAGAAATGTCTAAGAATCAGGTGAAACACTCCCGATGAAAGTTTTTAGAAACATTTTATGCAATACTTACTAGAAATTTCTTCTTAATCCAATGGTCGGGATATCATGTCTTGATTATTCCATTTGATCCATAAAAATCAGATTTTTGATTTTTACTCCACTGCACCTAAGAAAAGCGCTGCCGACCTAATGCGCCAAAGTGTTGTGAAAAATATTATTTCACCATCATATAGTTCTTGTAATCCTCTTTTCTTTATATATAATTTTTCTTCTAACTCCATCTAGAGCATCTTCTAAATCCCAATGTACTATTTTAGGCACGTGTACCGCTTTAGGCTTGTGAACCCTGTTTTTATTCACACTACTCCAAGTCTTGAAAAATTTCTGCAAACCTTCAAAAATCATTTCCATTATGTTATAAGGTATTACTTTCACCTCTATGTTGAATTTTTCCTCTGTTTTTCTCTAAGGGGTTGATCCAATCCTGGGAAGGCCAATAATAGCCCTTCCCATGACTCCCCAAAATTTGCATTTTCAATGAACTCCTAAAATCACCTAGGGGAATGAATGGAATTTCCTAAATCACATAGGGGCGATATAACATTTGTTGGGAGTTCATTTGGACTAACTAGAATAGAGTAAGGGTTGCCTAGGAATGATAAAACTTGAAAAATTCAACACTAGGGTATAGTTGTGCTTTCAGAAATTATCAATTTCCCTATTGCAAATTTGCACGAAAACACAATCATACAACATTCCAAGTCACAAAATTATAACATTAACAAGCACATCAGGGTTTTATAACACCAAATATAGAAGAATACACTTGATTGAGGAATAAATTTAATGCTTTTATTTACATAAGAGGTTTTTATAATGTTTTATTAAAAGCTAAAAATCTCATGAGCCTTTTCCTTCTTCTTCACATGTACCTATTTCCTTGTATTAAATTTTCCAATCAACAAAAATCTCTCTCCACTCAAATTTTCTACTTCTTAACAAATTAAAAGGTTGTTATGGTTAACTCAAGGTCATCCATTCATAGTTCAAGATAAGGGTCATGACAACCAAAGATAGAGGTTAAACCATTTTATATGATCCAAATGAGGTCTAGATGGACCATTAAAGTATTTTTAAACCTTACAATTTATTTCAAACCTCTTTTCATAGACTTAAGATTTCAAATTTTCAAAAATTGCATTATGGAGGAAAATTACTGAAGGGAACAAATCACCCATTAAGGACTTAAGGAAGCTATATATTATCTAGAAACACATAATATATCTACGAAGACTCCTCACAATCCAAAATAAATATGAAAAGAAAATTTCATTATAAAAAAGATGATGCTCATGCATCATACTCCCCAAGAGGAGAGAATTGAGTCCAATTTTTTTTCTTTCTTCCTCTTTCTCAAATTCAACCTATTTCGCTATCAAATATTACCCAATATTTTTGAAACTTGAACCATATATCTTATCCATAAATGAAACATTCTAAAAAAATTGATACTTTTCTGAGGGTTATAACTCAAGTTATACCTAATTACCTTGTTGAAACCCTAGAAAGGGTTTACAAAGACAGTGAGAAGGTATTCTAGGTATTTTTTAAAAAATAAATCACTTTTAGGATTAATATGAATTGATACACCTCCCTAATACTTCACTATGCTTGATCAATACCTTATTTTCTTGATAATAACTATTCAGTTGTCTATAGCTTCAAAACTAGAATGATACAGTCCTCACAACCTCAAGACTACAAATTAGACAAACTTTACAGGTTTGTAAGAATGAAATATTATGAATTTTGACCATTTTAATCTACATCTTACATCAATAAACGTGAAATTCGGTCTTCATACAACAATCATGAATCATTTACCTTGTCCTACCTTCTTGTCAATTACTTGTGCATGTTAGTATCATTAAATAATATGATCATTTATTCCTTAAAATTCACTCTAATCCATCATAAAACATTCCATGTCATAACATCATAACAAAGAACATGCGCATCAGGTTTTTATAGTACCAAATATAGAAAAATACACCAGATTGAGGAACAACTTTAATATTTTTATTTACATAAGAGGTTTGTTATAATGTTATCTTAAAATATATATACCTCCTAAGCCCTTTACCTTATTCTTCACATGTACATCCTTCATTATATCCACTTTTCCAATCACCAACTAACTCTCTCCACTTGATTTTTAAACTTGTTGACAAATGAAAAGGTAGTTATGGTTAAATCAAGGTCATCCATTCATAGTTTAGGATAAATAAGGGTCATGAAAACCAAATATAGAGGTTAAAATATTTTAAATTATCCCCATGAGATCTATATTTATCTTTAAATTAGTTCAAACCTTAAAATTTACATCAAACCTCTTCTCATAGACTTAAGATTTCAAGTTTTCAAAAATCCCATTTTGGAGGGAAATTATTCATGGGACAAAATAACCCATGAAGGACTTAACAAAGATATCGATTATCTCAAAAAAATAATATACTGACTAATACTCCTAAAAATCCAAAATGTATATGGAAACCAAAATGTGACAATAAAGAAGATAATGTTCTGCATCAAGGCCCTAAGCTTCATATACGGTTGTTAAGAAGGCAAGGTGGTCATAAACCCTCTATAAACCCTAATTTACTATATATTGATGAAATATTATTATTATTATCCTATAATGCATTGATTCATAAAATTTTATTATTTTAGGATTGAGAGGACTTTCCTGAGATGGTAGTGGTTTGAGGTCATGACTGTAGGTGGAGCCCACTCAAAATTGCTAGTTTTGAGGAAAGTTTTATTTCTATTATGTTTTCCACTTAACCTATGAACTAAATTAGTGTTTTTAGTTTCATGGGATATATTATACATGTTTGGAGTGATTTCATATCTTTTTGAATTCATTTTATGGTTTATATAGGTCAAAATAGTAAGACTAGTTTTTAGGGATAAAAGGGAAATTTTGTAGTCATGGAGAATGGAGATGTTTGTGTATTCATGGATTTGGTGATGATGGTTGATGGCCTTATGAGTGTTTTACACATCCAATATGACATAAATTAATTATTTTTGCAGCTTTGGAGATGAGTAAAGATGGTATGAATAAGGTCAAAAATTGACCTAGTTTGACTAGTTTAGGACAACAATACTTTGGTATGAAGATTGGTCTAGAAGAACAATATTTTGGATTGGTTAATGATTCCTATCCATCTGAGAGTAAATATGGATGAAATTTTATCCTATTCCATACATTTATAATTATTTAAAGTTTTATCAAGGGTTAAATAAACTCGTACTTCAAAAAATGGTTTTGGGCAATTCAAGTTGCTTGAGAGGAGAAGTTGTTATATTGGATTTTTAGGTTGAATCATGATGTATAACATCATTAGAAGTGTTCTTCAGGTCATTTTATTTCCAATTAATTTTTTTATTCCATGGTTGAGGTGTTTGGTGAGTGTTTGGTCTTCATCTTTGAAGACTTTTCGCTAGAAGTGCCTGTTTGAGTAGGAAACAATCCTACTTAGTGGTGTTATGAGATGAATGCATGATAAATAGGTTATTTATATTGTAGGATATTATGAGAGTATTTGTTTGAAATTTATGGATATTATTTAGTCTTGAAAAAACTAGATTGTTCCTTTGGATTCCATGGAGTGCTCGGTGAAGGAGAAACTAGCCTTTTAGGCCTAGTTGTGCATTGTGGTTGTCTTGGTACATTTCACCCATATGGGTCCTTGTTATAATTATGTATTTTTGTTAGGTTTTTTTTTTTTTTTTTCTGACTAAACTTAAGGGTCATGGCCAACCTAGTAGTTTTTAGGAGATGAATCATGTATTTAAGTGAGTGTATGTGTTCATTTTGAACTAGTTGTGAGAAAGGGAAAAGTGCCTGACCTATAGAGAGGATCAAGATGGTGTGAGGGAATAAAGATATATTAGAGAGGGTATGAATGTTTGAGGAGATATGATAAGTAGAGTATAAATTTTTTTATTTAATCAGCCCATGAAGAAAGAGGATTGAGAAAATTAGGAGAGAGTGTGTCTAAAGAGGGTTTTAAGGTGTTTGTGTTGAATTTGTGATCATAACTTGTTGTAGGAGAAACATACAAAAATTTTCATCATCATCAAGTGGTTGAATTGGTTATTGATCATCTTGGGGGTATTTTACTCCTTGTATAATGTTTTTATACTAAATAGGGGTGGGTGCTCCACAAAACAAATATTGTGTGATGTGTCATATTCATGCAAGTTGATGAGTTGATTAAACCATGTGTATAAACAAATAATATTCTATACTTTTTTAAGCCATGGAAGCCATGGATTTTTATCTCCATGTCATATTATTGAACATCATCACTATAACTCGAGCTTATTGGCATAATACTAATTAATATAGTTATTACTAGTTAACTTTGTTTTGTTGTATTTTGAGTATGTATTTATTCTTATGGTTGCAATAAGTTGTTTGAATGATGTTTTGTGTGATTCCACTCTTGTTTGTGAGAAACTTTTTATTTGAAGAAAAATGTATGTAATAAATGATCCATCCATAGAAACTCATCTACAGCCAAAGGGAATCACCTACAACCATAGGAGTTGTCCATAACCAAATAATACCATCTATAACAAAGGATCCGTGATTATGCAGTCTATTAGAACATGAAGTATGACACTCCAAATCTATACATGTCACGAAGAGGTAGTTACAAGCTGGAACATGAGAACTAAAGATAACTCAGCAATAGATCTGATTATTTATTACAACTAAATGAATAAATCATTGATGGAATTTTTGATTTTAGAACTGATTGATTAAATTGATTAGTTAATTTAGTTAAGTGTTTGAAATCTAAACACTTGTTGATTAATTTTGTTGCATGCATCAAATATCTGGATGATATGTTACTTGATTTGTTTGAACTCCTAGTCGAACTCTGCTTCTCACATTCTACTACAAACAAGGAATATAAAAGAGAAGGATTAATGTTGGGAATGTATCGGATGTAGAGATCTAGGAAGATAATTAGAATAGAGGATACACAAATACAAAATTTGTTTTTCTCCTAAATGTAATCTTCATGCCAATTTAATAAAGAATATGAGTTCTATTTAGTAACTTCTAGGTACAATCCTTATGAGGGATTAACACCCAAGGTAGAGCCCACTTGTGGTCTGCTAACCCCCTCCATATTTTTTTTCTTTGTTTTATTACATGGATAGATTAACAAGAAATTCATTCCTTTATTTGTATTCTAAATTTACAAGCTCTGTTTTAGTTATAGTATTTGGAAGCTATTTACTTTCAGTCTAAGTTTAGTTTGTTTTCAACATTATACTTTCAATATTTGTTATTCTAAGTATAGTAGTGAAAACTATTTCCTTTCCATACCTCCTAAACGCTTTGTAACTGTGCATACAACACTGACATTATTGAAATTTTATGTCCCTTGGTTTGATGATTAAATGATTGTAGATTAATGAACAACATATTAATTTCTACAAGTTAATTTGCACCAGAACATGTCTTTTGGTTTGTTTAGTATAGTAAAAAGTTTCAAAGTGGGTTTTCTTCCCTTGAGAATTTCCAACTTCACATCTTATGTTTTTGTACATAATATATTAGTTTATACTCTAAGTGAATGGATGTTTCATTTTTTTAAGCTCACATTAATGCATGGTTAAATGATTAATGGTTTTAACAATTTAAATGCAATTTATTTAAATATTTTAAGGATTGGTTCACCCCTAGTCCATTATTATTTAAACAATTTAATCATTACAAGTCCAATCATTGTTCCCATCACATCAAAATAAATTATTTAGGAAATGTCAACTATGGCTACTTAGTAAATTTATTATGTAACTTTTTAAATCCATATTCTCCATCTTTAGTCCATGTAAACAATCTTCTCCCCCACATCAATTTATTGATCGATTGCACAAATACGCAAACTTTCCATATGAAATTTCTATAAAATCTACCCAAACTATGGAAAAATTATTTAATTAAAATATAATATTTGGCAATGGCCATTACACAATAGATCACACCTTTTAGGATGTATGTTCAATCCTACTTTAGATATAAAAATCCCAAGTATACCAAACCAATCTTCATGAAACTAGACTTCATGTTTACAATAAACTCCTCTTTACACAAAACACTTCCTATAAATGGACCAAGTTATCTTCCCAATTTTTTTCCAAAAATAATATTTTCATCCATATACACAATGAAAAACTTTCCTATATAATAATTCAAAACTTCATTCATGAGTCACGTGAACATGCTTGGTGCATTATTTAACTCAAATGACAAGACTACCCACTCATACAAGCCATCCCACATCTTAAAATAAATTTCCTATTCATCACCTTACCTTATATAAATATGGAAATAAGCAATATTTAGATAAACAATTGTGAAGTACTACACTCCATTTAAATAATTCATCAAATTATCCATGCACAAAATGTAAACCTATACTTCATGACAATAATATTGATGGATTTAAAATCAATGTACATTCTCAATTTACCTCATTTATATAGTTCTAATATGGCAGGTATTATGCATTATATCAAATACCCTCTAATCAACCCTTTCTCAATAACATCAGAACATTTTTCCCGAATTACTCATTCTCCATAGCCATCAACCTATTTTTGGCCTTGTCTAGAAACTATACCTAGAATCATATCCATATGATGAACCATATTTCTCGCACGAGGTAATCATATGAAATATTGTGCATCATGATATCAAAACAATAAGCTATAATATTCTTCACTTCACTCTAAATTAATCCACTCTACATCACTGTACCATATTTCTAATTTTACACAATATTTGGAATGAGCAAAAACATACATTCTTCCCCTTCATTTTGTTCATAATTTTTTTCTCAAAATTTGTAACACTTTACTACCCCTATCTACTTATTCATGTGTATCCCCGCAATGGATTTAAAATGTATTTCTAAATGTCCTTCACTAAGATGTAAATATTTATGTGTGCATCATGTTGTGATTCCCTATCAAGCGTCCAATATTGACCAAGTACCACATGACATACATCAATGGGAATTATATCACACAAAAATTCATATACATATGCAGCAATCTTAAATCACAATTTTCTCATTCACATGTAATGGATGTCCCTTTAATAACTAAGATACTTTATAAAAACTTACATGTACATTCATTCTTAGAACAAGATTCTAAGCCATCTTATTAGAAACCATATTACTAGTGGTATGGCTATCAATAATTACTTTATAACACCTATTTAACCCTTAATTAAATGTTAGGTCAATTTAAATAAGTTTGATTTGAAGTAATATTACAAATATCTTTTTTATTAAGGGTAAATAGTTTTTAAGGGACTATACCCTGTATATAGAAAGGCTCAAAAGCCAGATATCAAAATAGGTAGAAACAACCCAAAAAGAGAAAAACAACCAACACCAAAGGGCTCAACAGCCAGATAAGACAACATAGTAATAAAAAGGATCAAGACGTATAGTGATCCGAAAATTAGCAGAAGAGACAAAAAACTAACAAGAGACTGGTCATCACAAAAAAAAATAGCACCAAAACCACCACCAATCAAAGAACTTCACGGCCAGATAGGCAAAGCAACAGAGCACCACTTCACTTGATAGCCCGGTCAATCTTGGCTTTGATCGTTTGAAGTGAGAAAAAGAATGTAATGGCGGTGGCCTGGGAAGGGTATTTCAGATCCACCGAGAAATTGCAATATCTCTTTTCTCCTTGGAACCTTAAATGTCCTCGTAATCCCGTTAAGACTACAAATACTACGAATGTGTTGTTCGATGAAATTGTAAATACTTTTAAAGACAGAGAGAATACAGTCATTACGTCCTTTTTCATTTCCAAGTATTCCATATAGAGATTGAAGATTCTTGAAAATATCAGTAGTGACATCCTCTTCTTCATCATTTTGCAGTTTCCTTTTCCCCTTAACTTTTTCCATATCTCTAATAACACTCTTAAGCTCTTGAATTTCCTTTTCCATCTTTCCCACTCTACTCAACAAGTCCTCATCCTTAGGATCCTCCACTAGATGGCTAATTTGTAGGATATTCTCAGCAAGCTCTAGGTCTTTGTGACTTCTAAGAACCCTCTGCGAAGCAGGGACCTTAGTTTTCATTCCCTTCCTTTTCTTACTAGATGAAGCAATGTCGATCTTCCTTTCGAGCAGGGGAGGAATGGAGGAAGTGGGGAAGGGGGAATGAAGGTAGAGGGAGGAGCAGAATCCAAGTGGGGACAGGCTGAGTAGTGGTAGTGAATAAGCAATATTAACTCTTAATGCAGGGAGGCGCCTAGTATGATTTTGCACTTCCCGAACATATTTCTCCAGCAAGTTTATCAAGTAGTGAGGGAAGTTGATAATGATGTTTCTACAAAAGTGATTGAGAAAGATCAAATGTTTTAGAGGAATAGTGACAAATCTCCCCTCAAGAGTTACATACCTTACTACCATTCTAGCAATCTCAGCAAAAGGCTCAGGAACCAAAGCCAACTTGATGCCTGCTGTCACAAATTCAAGATCTTCCCCTTCATCCAAGAATTTCTTTGTCTCCACCTCTCTAACCACCTTCTTGTTAAAGAATTTAGAACCATCAAGATTGAGTCCGGTGACATGAGAAATAAACTCCTCTCGTAATCTCAACCTCAATGTTGTTGTATTTTACCACGCGATTCCTCCATCCCTGAGCAAATTTAATAGAGATATCCTGATCAAAACCTTGGATTTTTTCAATAAAGTTCACAAGACCCCCTATTTGAAGATAGTTCCAAAGAACCGTATCATCTTTCCAAGCTAGATTATGGGTGGGCTCTGTCTTGCAAGGTGGTCCCCCCATTTTTCCAGTGGCTCTGCCCGCAATGGTAAAAATTTTAGAACTATGCGACCCAGCCTCAACTCTATTTTTGAATCTCTCCCAATCATGTAGAAAGATATAATTATTAGACCTTACTTTGTAATTAGTGACCCACTCCTTAGCATCCACCCTATGACTAGTAATGATGTCACTCTAGGTCACACAAATCTTAGGAGATGTCATCATTCTGTACTTAAAAAGCCACTCCTTTGCATCAACATTATAGCCATTAGTGATTACTTGCCAAGTCATGTAGATCATTGATGATGTCTTCATTAACTTGAGTGGGAATAATGTCACCCCTTAGCCAAGTTTGAAAAGTATTATTAACCCCAAAGTTTGCCAAACTATCCACGACCCTATTGCCTTCCCGGTAGGTATGTTTGATTTCAAAATTTTCAAAACTCTTGCAAATATCAGTAGCTTCAACAATAAAATCTCTGATTGACTAGCTGGGGGGTTGTTTTTGGTTCAAGAGATTGATGATGTTCATCAAATCACCCTCAATTATAATATTTGGGATATTGCAATCCCTGGCTAGCCTTATTCCCCAAAGAGTAAAAAGAGCTTCAGAGTAATGGTTAGTTTTCCTTCCCATCTTTCCAGAAAAAGTAGCAACTAAACAGCTCTGTGATCTCTAATGACTCCCCCACCTCTAGAATCTCCAAGATTACCTTTTGAGGCCCCGTCAAAATTCAATTTATGCTAAACATTGGGAGGCTTAATCCATCAGATAGTGGATCTATCAATACCATTATTGTTCTTATTCAAGACAGTGCCAATATTCCAAGCAACCAAAATTTTCTCTTCTTCCTTAGGGAAAATTCTATTTTTAGGAGGTTTAAATCTTGCAATGTTGTCCTACACAACAATGATAATTTATTTGTAGACTTTGTTACATAACTTTCTAGTATTCCTGAAAATGACATCATTACGAGCCTTCCAAACTTGCCACATGGTGTGAGGTAAAACAAGTTGCCATAATCTCCTCACCACACAATGTTTGTAATGAGAGTTCCATTATTCCCAAGCCTAAAGGAAAGTAAGGGGAAAGATCCATTCCGATTACGTTTTTAAATACAATATGCCAAATGTTGGATGTATACTTATAATGAAAAAATAAATGTTTAATGTCTTCTACTTCTTCCTGACACATGCAACATCTATTCGGCATGATAAATCCTTTCCTAATGAGATTTTCATTGGTTAGTATCTTGCCTTTAATGATGAGCCACTAGAAAAAGTTCACTCTAGGGGTTAGCTCTGGCATCCATAGCTTATGCCACTCAGTATCACTTTCAATAGAGGCAAAGAAAGAATTGTAGCCCGATTTAACCGAGTACTCTCCATCAAAAGAATCTTTCCAAATGAGCTCATCCTTATGACTTTGTGGACTGATATGAATTAGGGAGATTTGATTCTGTATAAATGAAACATCAGACTACACATTCTCCTCCTCAAATTTGAACTATTTCCATTTTCTTTTGGTTTCATCCACCTCAATATAGCCCTGTACTTTGTGCCCATAATTTCTAATTAAGTTGTCTTTAATGTGGCCATAAGAGGAAATCCAGTTAATATTTGACCATTTATCAGTCCAGAAATTAATGTCTTGACCATCCCCAAGCTTCCAGCTACATCCCTGAGAAATAATCTGTCTATTGTGTAGAATATTGTTCCAGAAAATAGAACCATTTGGAAGAAACGAATCAGAAATAAAGGAAATCTTGCTTTGGTTGGAAAGGTATTTGATTTTAACCAACTCTGTCCAAGGCTTGTGTTATTTTATAAGTCTCCAACCTAACTTTGCAATAAGAGTAGCATTCATATGTTTGATGTCTTTGATTCCTAACCCCCCAAGCCTCTTAGGTTTACAAACCTACTCCCAAGCCACTAAATGGTACCTAAACCTGTCCTCAGTACCATGCCATAAAAAGTGCTTTTGTATTTTTTCAATACTATTTATCGTCTGCTGCTAGAATGTTGAACATTGACATGATATAAATAGGCAAGTTCTGAAGAGTGCTTTTTATCAATAAACACTTGCCTGCACTTGAAAGTAAAGCTCCTTTCCAACCAGCTAGTTTTTTTTGAAATCTCTTAATAAGATCATTCCAAACCTCATTAGAAATCTTGCTAGTACTCAAAGGGAGCCCTAAATAAGTAGCAGGTAATGAATTAATAGTGCATCCAAGAATATGAGCAATCTTTCTTTGCCTTTCAATGGGAGTGTTGAAGAAATAGATAGAGCTTTTGTCAAAATTAACTTTTTTCCCCAAGGCTTCCTCATAAAATCTAAGGATAGTTTTGATAGCCTTTGCCTCAATTATTGAGGCCATCAGAAGTAGCAGTGTCATCAGCAAACTGTTGGTGTGAGGAAACCTGATTACCAGAAGTAGGTTGAAAGCCCTTTATCATGCCTATATTAATAGCTTTTGAAATAGATCTGCTTAAACTATCAGCCATTATAATGAATAATAAAGGGGAGATTGGGTCCCCTTGCCGAATTCCTCTATTGCTGGAAAAAAAACCAATCGGTTCCCCATTAACAACCATTGAAAATCTAGATGAAGAAATGCAAGAATGGATAATTTTCTTGAATTTATTTTGAAAACCAAACTTGGCTAAGACTTCATCCATGAATTTCCAGGAGACTCTATCAAAATCCTTATGCATGTCAAGCTTTATGGCCATTCCTGCTTTTTTACTTTTATCCATGGAATGAATTGTTTCATGTACCATAATAACTCCATCCTGAATAATTCTTCCCTGGATGAATCCGCTCTGCTGTTGAGAAATAATCTCCATAAGAATAGGTTGCATCCTGGTGGTTAGAATCTTTGTGAAGATCCGATATATTACATTAACTAAACTGATTGGCCTAAAATATTTGAAATCATTTGCATCCATCTTCTTAGGAGCAAGCACAATATGTGTATTATTTAACTCTTTTATGAGATTTCCAGTTCTATAAAACTCATTAACAGCTTTCAACAGATCTTCAAAATAGATTTCCCAGCATCTTTGGAAGAAGTTTGCCGAAAAACCATCTGGGCCTAGAGCCTTATCCCCTTCTAAAGCGAAATTTTTTTTTCAATTCCTCAATGGTGACTGTTTTGGAAAGACTCTTAAACCTCTCAGCAGGTAGTAAATTATTAGGAATGGAGTCTAAGAGAAAGGAGGCCACTTGCTCATTGTAGGAATTATTCCCAGTGAGTAGATTCTTGTAAAAATTGAGGGCTTCTTCTTTGATGTCTTCAAAATCTGTAGTAATGCTCCCATTTCCTTAGAGACTTCAGTAATTCTATTACAAGCCCTATGCTTGAGGGCTGTCATATGGAAAAATTTTGTATTCCTGTCTCCTACTTTTAACCAGAGAGCTCTAGACTTCATTCTCCAAAAGGATTCCTCTCAGTTGTTTATATTATGTAGATCTGAGAGAATATTTTTTTCTGTTGATGATCCTCTAGGGTCATACCTTTCAAAGAAACTTTAAGCTCAAACTCTTCCAAGCTGCTGCTTAAGCTCTTTCTTTTTTTCAAAAATATTCCCAAAAACCTCTCTATTCCAGATTCTAACCTTTTGCTTCACATTTTTCAGCTTCTGAAGAAGACTGAATTGGGCCATCCCTATTCCTTCCCAAGACCACCACTCTTTAATTCTATCCAGAATATCCTCATGCTCAAGCCACATTTTTTCAAATTTAAAATTGCAGTGGAAAGGTTTTGACCAATTGAAGAAATTAAGGGCAATAGGATTATGATCTGAACCCGTTCTGGGGAGAGAAGAGAGATGAAAATTTTGATCTAAGATCCAATTAGTAGAAATGAGAGCTCTATCCAGTCTAACCTAAATCAAGTTCTCCCCAATTCTTCTGTTAGACCAGGTAAATTGATTACCATGAATTTCTATGTCCATAAGATTAAGAGTCGATATGAAGCCAACAAATTCTTCCATGCTGATAGAAAAATCAGAGTTCCCTCCAAAATTTTCCCCATATTTAAAGGAGTGTTAAAGTCTCCCATTATCAACCAGTTCATATCCTCAATATTATTCCGAAACAAGACTAACTCCTTCCACAAATTTCTTCTACCAGCAACAGTATTAGGGGCATAAATATTGGAAAGAATCCAACTAGAATTATTCTCAAGGCTAATAAATATTATAGCTAAATGATTCTGGGAGGAAGAAAGCACATTACCATGAACAATTTTGTTATCCCAGAAAATCGCTAAGCCTCCAGAAGCACCTTGAGAATCAACAACAAAGCAAAGGAAACATTCTCCTAGAAATATCTTAAATTATTAAAATCACTCAAATTCACACTTGAGATCATATTAGAAGAATGAAAAACATAGAAATCAATTATAGAATTCAAGTAATTATAATTGGAAGCATAATAGGATGAAATATGCCACCTAACTTATTTAGAATACTATTAGGATGTGTCACCTCTAGAACTTGGAACTATGAAAGATTTTGATAAACCTATATCAACTATTTTATGGAAATAATTATTGGTGTAGAACCATAGAATAGGGTTGAGATTTTAAGGTCTAGTTCTAATCTTCCCTACTTTCTTGGACCATCAACTCCTCATACTATAATTTTTTCTAGATTCCTTTTTTAATGAGTGCATGTTAAAATATGACACTTTATAATTATAGTGCAATTCTCAAAATAAATATTTCCAATGGAGACAACACAGAAAAACAATCACTTTTACAAAAAATGACACTCAAAACCGAGTTACCGATCAAAAGTTACAAGCTTTTCAATATTATGCTCTACTATTTATTTTAGTTGCCACTAAAATAGAATAAAATACTCTTTCCTTCACCACACAAATAAAATGAAAGGGGGCTGGAGTTAAGAACCTACTAGTAAAAATCACAAGATTTAAGCCCTCATATGACCATACCATATGACCGGGGATAAGAATTTTAATGGGTGTGATGGCAAATCGTTTAGCCCCGATACTGGAGGTAGTTAAGCACACCAGCCCTAGAGTAGTGCTAGGATGGGTGACCTCACAGGAAATTCCCAGTGTCAATTCCTCTTAATATGCCATTGGGTCTGATTGGGTGTATACCCGGCTCCATTTTGTGGGAGGGTATTGGCGTAGCAACTGATTAACATGATGAGATCCCTCTCCACCATCAGTTCGAGCTTTTGGTGTGATGGAAAATTGTTTAGCTATGATACCATAAAAGGAACGATAACCAGATCGTGCTAAGCTAAGAACACAGATGCTAATCAAACATCATGATCAATAAGATGAAAGTAATTTTCCAGAATAACTTTACATAAACCTTTGTAAACAAATGAGTAGCAATATCATATATTATTATGGAACTCAATGAAATACAATGAGAATGGGCCTTGCTTATATAGGCAAGGAATAACAATCTAAGAACCAGTCAAAGTTGTAGATCAAGCCATAAATCATGGAAATAACTAGTCAAGTCCATAGATTTATGAGAGAACTAGACATAAAGGATCTAGTTAATAACATAGATCTAGGAAAGAGCTCATCAATACCATAGATCAAGGAAAGAACTATAACTAACAACTAGATAATATCTCCTAATATCTAAATAAATAAAAAGAAATATCCACACACATAAGTGGGTGAAGATAAATACAATAAAGGTAAATAATGTACCTAGGTGAACATGAGCTAAGGAAAATGCCTACTCTAACACCCCCCTCAAGTGAAGCTAGGGGCCAAAATAGAAGTGGCATGTCCACAAGTATGAGTCCCGACAACTAGGCTTGATGAGGTACTCATGTATAATATATCCATGAAGAAATCTCGAACCAAAAGAAGGAAAGAATCCTGCTAGAAGGAAAGAGAAAGAAGAAGAAAAGAAAGAAGATGTTCTCACGAACACCCCTAAGAACAACTTCCAAAACCCCAAGCATTCCATGCAACTCAAGGTAGCGAGGTGATGCAAAAGGCTTCATAAAGATGTCTGCAACCTACTGCTAAGTCAAAATGTACTCCAAGCAAAGAAATCCATCCTGAATGTGCTAATGAATGAAGTGGATGTGTATCTCAATATGCTTGGTCCATTGGTGCTCAACTGGGTTACAAGAAATGTGAATTGCACTTTTGTTGTCACACCAAAGTACAATCGGTGAATCCTATGGGAATCTAAACTCTGTCAATAACTAGTGAAGCCAAAGAATTTGTTGACTCACCTGTAACTACTACCCTGTACTCTTCCTCTGAAGATGAAAGTGCAATATCCTGTTATTTTTTTCATGCCCAAGCAAATGGAGAAGAACCAAGACAAAAAGATAGCCAGAAGTGGAATGTCTGTCATCAATAGAACCTGCCCAATCTAAATCTATATATCTAACCAAATGAGTATAGACCCTAGTGTAGTGTAGGACAAAGTGGGAAGTGCCATGCAAATAGCACAAAATCCTTTTAGCAGCTTGTCAATGACTACTATGAGGAGAATGTGAAAACCAAGATACAAGCCCTACTGTAAATGAAATATCAGGGTGAGTATGGGTCAAGTACATGAGACTCCCAACCAACTACCTATATAATGTAGGATCACAAAGTGGTGTGGTACATGTGGATGTAAGAGTAACTCCAGACTGAAAAGGAGATGGACTTGGCTTGCAATCAGCCATATCAAAGTGCCTAAGAAGATCATGGGTGTACTTTTTTGACTCAAATGAATCCCTAAATCTGTCTGAGAAATCTAAAAAAAGAAATAATGCAATAGCCCAAAATCTGTCATGTCAAACTATGTAGAAAGATCCCTCTGAATACTTTGAATGTGGGAAGAAGAGCTTCCAGTAAGTAATAGATCATCAACATACAAGACAAGTATCACAATATCCTCACCAACATGCTGGAGATACATTGTATGATCGAGTGGCAATGAACAAAACTAGTAGATAGAAGAAAAGAATCCATCTTCTCATACTAAGCCCAAGGGGCTTGTTTAAGACCGTAGAGAGACCTTTGGAGCCAACAAACAAGAGAAGAATCCTAAACAAATCCATCTACCTGCTCCATATATATTTCCTCTTGTAGATCTCCATGTAAGAAGGCACTCTTCACGTCCATCTGGTATATGGGCCACCCTTGTGATGTAGCAATAGCAAGTACAAGGTGTATAGAATCCATCTTGGTAACGGGTACAAAATTCTTAGAGTAATCAATACCTTCAACTTGTGAAAAACCCTTTGCAACAAGATGAGCCTTATACTTGTTAATGGACCCATCAACTATGTATTTGGTTTGGTATACCCACTTACACCTAACCATCTTTCTTCCTTTAGGAAGAGATACCAAATCCCAAGTATGATTCTTCATCAAAGAAGAATACTCAGCTGCCATCACATCATCCCACTCCGGTATCCCATGAGCCTTTGAAAAATTTGTGGATCCTCAGAAAACTACCTGACACAAAAGTCCAGAACCTGTAGAATGTGCATGATGATGCCTAGTGGGTGGAAGATCCTCTATGAAAGGTGTTGCCTCATAAATTGTAGTACGAGCCCACTTAGGCATAGTGACAACATCAGTGGGAATAGGATCCTCAATGGCATCTATAACCTCCTCATCAATCTCCTCAAAGAAAGGATCCTCAAGATGAGATGAAGAAGAAGAAGGAATGGAAGAAGATGAAGAATCATGAGGAGTGAAACACTCATCAAACTAAACATGTGTTCAAAAAAGAATGTCATGTGTATCAGGATCTAAAAGATGATAATCTCTCATGTCCTCACAATACCCTACAAATATCAAGGGTTTACTCTTCTTATCCAAAGCTTTCCTTTTCTTCTTTGGCACAAAGGCCCAAGCATGGCTCCCAAAGACTCAAAAAAAATGAGACATCTAGCTTAGTGTTGGACCAATCTTCCTCTGGAGTCAAATGCTCAAGTGCTTTGTGTGGTTGTGTGATTCTGAATATAGTTAGCACAATTAACTACTTTTGCCCAATAGATAGGAGGTATATCTCTAGAATGCATCATACAGTTAGCCATTTCCTTTAAATTTCTATTCTTCCTTTCTGCTAATCCATTTTTTGTGGAGTATGAGGAATAGAATGCTGGTGAATAATGCCTTGAGTTGCCAAAAATTTAGAAAACTCATTACTGAAGTACTCCCCCCATTATCAGTGTGAAGGTTCTTTATGCTACTAGAAGATTGTTTCTCGACCAAAGCCTTGAAGACTTTAAAGTGTGAAAAAACATCACTTTTGTACTTGAGAAAATAAACCCAAGTACACCTCAAGAAATTATCAATAAATGTAAGTGCATACTTAGCTCCATTGAAAGATGGGGTAGGAAAACCATCAAGTCACTATGCACAAGCTCAAGTGGTGAAGAAGCTCTCTTAGACAAATTCTTAGGAAAAGGATCTTGGTGTTTTTTCCCTAATGCACAACCATGACAAACTCCCTTAAGACAAGAAACTCTAGGAAGACCATCTACCATACCATGAGTGCTCAACTCCTTCAAATATATGTAATTGAGATGTCCAAATATTTCATGTCAAAGCTTACTCTCTGAATCGAATGAGAAACCAATCCTGTCCCTATAGAAGAAATGTCATCAAAACCCTCAAAGTGATATAGTATTGAACTATGATCAACAATACCCTAAGCAACAAGTGAATAAGGCTCCAAAAAAGTTCTTACTTCTACCCCATGTGGTGTAAAAGTCACTATTTTCCCTTGACCAGAATGAAAATTTGATATACATAAAGAAAATTTGTAGTGATGTTAGGAACATATAGTGCATCTTGGATATTGCCACCATCAAGTTATATATCACCTTTTCCCTCAACAGAAAGAAAGGAAGAATCTCCAACCTCAATTTTGGAAGTAGAACTCAAACCTAGAGAAACAAAAGACTCCTTGGAAGAAGTCATGTGATGAGAAGCACCAGAATCTATAACCCAATTGTCTACAAGTGGTGACTGAGATCTTCTAACAACATTAAGTGCTTTTCCATGCTGATTAGAAGGAGGTGGAGTGGAGATAGAAATTTTGTGTTTCTTGACTACATCCTCTAAGGCTTGCATTCCTTATAACACCTATTTTCTTCATGATTACTACCCCCACAAAAAGAGCATGAATGGCTAGACTTATTCTTGGATTTATAAGACTCCTTGGGTTTTGAGTTGTTTTCTTTGGGTTTAGGAGCATTTTGAGATGGAGAAGGTGTGGATTTGGTTTTACTTGTTTGGTTTTCCCTTGCCCTTAGGATTAGATGCAACTAATGCCTTTGAAGGTGGAAGACTCAAGGTGAGATAATTTGGATTCTTCCTAGTAAGTCTTTCACAAAATATTTATAAGTTGGAAATTTTGAATGTGTCACCTAAGACATCCATGCTAGAGAAAAAGGTAGAATTTTTTTTTGGAATGGTCCTCTCAACTTGGATAAAATCAAGTAAACACACTCTTCATATTTCTTATCTCTTCCACTCCCCTTCAATTGTGTCAACAAATGCTTGAACTTGGTAAGATAGTCTATAATTGTTGAAAATCTTCAGGATTAAGAGAGGTGATCTCAATTTCAAGTTGCATGGCTCTCATATGATCCACCTTACCAAATAAATCCTCCAATTTCTCCCATATTTTGAAAGGAGAGTCACACTTTTCCAAATGAAATAAAATACTATCACTTATATAAGTTCCTATCAAACCCATACACTCATCAAATTTGTACCGGTATTGAAATTTCTCATATTCTCTAGTGAACACTGGTTGTTCTTTAGAAGTTAAAGCCCATAATCCTTTCTACTTAATTATTGTTTCCATTCTTGGTTTCCATGTGTGGTAATTATGTGTTTTTAATGACTTAACATGATCTAATGCAGAAGTAGATGCCATCCTAAAAAAAAATCACAAAAGAAATGAAAGAACCAAGCAATGCAACAAGAGCCCCCTAGATTTTGGCACTTTATAATGAGTGCGTGTTACAATATGACACTTTATAATTATAGTGCAATTCTCAAAATAAATATTTTCAATGGAAAGAGCATGGAAAAACAAGCACTTTTGTAAAAATGGTACTCAAAAGTGAGTTACCGATCAAAAGTTACAAGCTTTTCAATATTATGCTCTACTATTTATTTTAGTTGCCACTAAAATAGAATAAAATACTCTTTCCTTCACCACACAAATAAAATGAAAGGGGGTTGGAGTTAAGTACCTACTAGTAGGAATCACAAGCTTTAAACCCTCATATGACCATACCATATGTTATTTCTAGACTGTGTGTTCAAAGAGACCTTTGCCTCCCAATATAGTAGTCTACATATTTTCCCGAAAGTAAAAGCCATGCGTAGCATCCGTGGACCCCTGCCAAAAAAGGAAAGAAAAGCCTTTTCAAAAATATCTCTGCGCGTAAACCAAAAAAACTATGCCACAATATAAAAATACCCAAATCGGATCTCAAGAAACCCAACAAAACCCAATTTTTTTCTAGATTTCCTTTTTCATACGGCACGAATCCCGAGGCAATCTAGTATGTTTCTTTGCACAACAAAAAAACCAAAAAATGACTACCTCCCAAAATGGTTGAGTTTACAAAGCCAATCTTAGGGTTTTTCTACCTTCCAGATCCAATGGAATCCTCTGTTTTGCATAAAAATGCACGCAGAAATAAAATACGAGAAAATCTCAAATATATGAATATATAAAGAATTTATTTGCAAAATAAAACTTACAGATGAATGTCAATAGCAATCTCCTACTCTAATACCATAAAAGGAACAATAACCAGATCGTGCAAGACAAGAACACATATGCTAATTAAACATCATGATCAATAAGATGAAAGTAATTTGCTAGAATAACTTTACATAAACCTTTGCAAACAAATGAGAAATAATATCATATATTATTATGGAACTCAATGAAATACAATGAGAATGGGCCTTGCTTATATAGGCAAGGATTAACAATCTAAGAACCAATCAAGGTCATAGATCAAGCCATAAATCATGGAAAGAACTAGTCATCAAAGAACTAGTTAAGTCCATAGATTTATGAGAGAACTAGACATCAAGGATCTAGTCAATACCATAGATCAAGGAAAGAACTAGTTAATACCATAGATCAAGGAAAGAACTTTACCTAACAACTAGATTATATCTTATAATATATAAATAAATAAAAAGAAATATCCACACACATAAGTGGGTGAGGATAAATACAATAAAAGTAAATAATGTACCTAGGTGAACATGAGCTAAGGTAAATACCTAGTCTAACATTGTTATCACTTGTTTCACACTTTTATATGTTTAGATCCATTTGTAACCCTAGATTTTCCACATGTGATTTGAAAAAAACCCTAACTATCTTGCAACACCCGTAAGCATTTGTTAACTCTACAAAAATATGTAAATGCTTGAGTCATACATACCTTAATGGTCACCCTATTTTTGAATCACTGAGTGATGCACTATATTACATACTCAATGTAGTTCTCTCTGTTACTTTATACAAATGTGCATGTAACTATCCCTTGACCTAGGTTTGACCGTGTTCCTCAACACCAATAATAGGATATGCTACTTCATCCCAATAGAAACCCTTGTGTGTAGATAAAAAATTCAAAATGATGCCCTCCTATGTTGTGTATGTTTTATGCAAATGTACTAATTTATTTCTTAGCTTGATATGTGGTAGATAGATAGGTGATATATCCCAAATAAATTCTTAGGTTAGAATTTAATATAAATGTGTTCTTTCTTTGAAATTAGGTCCTTAGTGGTAGGAATATTTGACCTAGGAAATATATTTTGAAAGATAAAAGAGTATCAAATGGGCCCTATTTTTAAATAAGAACTTATGCTTATTTGGACAAGTTGTTTCAAAAATAAAGGGAATTACCATCTTCCTCTTTTTCTGTGGGTCCTTACAATCTATGTCCTCTTTATTTTCTATAGATCCTTAAAAATTTTCAGCTTCCTTATTTTTTGCAGATCCTTAGAATTCACGGATTGCTTATTTTGTATATATCCTTAAAATCTAAGGATTCCCTTTTCCGTAAGTCCTAATTACCCAAAATTCATCTCTTTCCATGGGTCCTAGTTTCACATGATTCCTTATCTTACACAGTTCCTAGTTATCCATGGATTCCTCTTTTCTTATGGTTCCTAGTACCCCAAAGATTCCTTCTCTTCCATGAATCCTAATTATCATGGATTCCTATTTTTGTGGGTCCTATTCTCCCATATTTTCCTTCTCTTTCATAGGTCCTAGTTACCCATAGATTCCTCTTTTTCCACCAGTCCTATTTTCCTATGGGTTTCTCTATTTCTGCAGGTCCTAGTTACTTGCAAATTATTGTTTTTTTGTATGTCCTAGTTTCCCACGGGTTTCTATTTTTTACAGGTCATATTTTCCCATGGATTCCTCATCTTTCACGAGTCCTATTTAACACTGATTCCTCTTTTTTTTTGGGTCCTAGTTACCCACATATTCCTCTTTTTTTGTGGATCCTAAGAGTCCACAAATTCTTCAAAATTATCGATTAAAAATGGGAGATTTATATATCTAATGGGGATTCAATATGTCATGAGGGGTGATCCGAAAGTTAAATTTTATGGCCCCATGGCTGTCCATGATGCGGACGACATGGTGATCATTAAATGCTCATATATTTTGATCCAGGTCACCAAATAAGACAAAAATTATATTGTTAGAAAGGTATTGAAGATTACTACAACTTAGAAGTAGTTTTGGGTTACGAAAATTTATTATATTGGGTTAATAATCTAATAAAAAAACTTATGGGTTTTTTCAGGTATGGGTTATGAAAATATTTATTAATATCCATCTTGGTTTTGCACACTTGAATTTTAAGTGGTCCTTGGTGATTGTAGAGGTGGGTGATTTACTGAATTTTGTATTTCAACTTCCACTTATCCTACTCTTATATATGAATATCATTTTCATTGTAACACATCCTCCCTTAAATGTAAGGCTACATTACCCTTTTGTGTAGCCAAGTATTTTGAGTTGTAGACTTTTGTGTTGATATTATACAATGCACTTAGTACCTCCTCCATTATTATAATATACCGTGAACATTATTATCAATAATATTTTGTTATTATGGATCTATTTTTTCCCTTTAATATGTGTTATTGTATTCATGTTTTTCTATTATTTTATGGCATGTTGTGTGTGAGTTATACTTACATGATTTCCATTCTTTATGTTAATTATATAGATAATCGAGTTTAGTAAAATTAAACGAGTTAAATGTGTCTTCTTTCTAACCTCTTGGATTTGCATTTTCCCTCTCATTCTTCATCTCAAGGAGATAATCCACTTCTATTTTAGTGCATCACCTTATTTTATTCAAGTATTTCATCTTTATGAACCCTGGTTTCTTAGAAATCTTACATTAGAACTAATTAGTAATAGAGTGTAGAGTTGGTGAGATTAGTTGTAGTGAATTGGAGTGAAAATAAACATCCTTATCACCTAGATATTGAAATTAGAGCAGCCATTGTCCCACACTTTTAAGGTCTTTCCATGTTTCACTGAGGTTCTAATTTTATCTTTAGAAAAGGATGTAACTTTAAGTGATTTTTTTTTTGGCATGCTCAGTAGGAATTATTTGAGAAATATATAGCTCATTTTTATCTATAAAATTGAAATTGGTGTGTGTTTAAGTGGTATTTTTCCTTTAGAGGAAACAAGTAACATATCTGACAACTCCTAACTTCAAATTTACTAGTTTCAGTAGTAAATTGTTTGATTTTCATGATAATAGTTCAAAAAAAACAAACGATAAAAATTGGAGATCCTTTTAAATGGTTGAAATTATCACCAAAAAGAAGAAGAGGCACATCAATTAAAATATCACCATCACCTTGAGATAGAGTTCTCTCTATTCCTCCTAACATGCCTTTCTTATTGTCTTCTCGGGGTTATAAAACCCATCAAATTCACGGACCATCAAATAAAGTGACATTTTATGAGCTTTAATGATGTAATTACCTTGGATTTTAATGCCCAAGATGATATACCGGTATTTATCCTAAAGAGAATTCCATTTTTATTGGTGAAAATTCAACTACCCTTATTGAGAAAATCTTATATACTGATAATTTTTATCATTTCATCTTGTTATTGAAGATGATGTGGCAGTCAGGATCTTGGCCTCATCTTTCAAAGGAAAAACATTATAATGGTATAGGAGTTTGCATCCTTCTTCTATTCATACGTGGGATGAACTTGGAGAGAATATTTGCAAGCATTTTGGAGAAAAGGTAGATAGCATTTCTTTATTGGAGCAACTAACAACTATTAAAAGGGAACCATGTGATCTGATAATGGAATTACACTTCAGGTTTCAAAGAACATGGGAAATAATTCCACCCCTCCTTAAGCCATCTTCTACGCTTATATTTTTTAATATGTTTTAGAGCTCTTGATTATGATCTTGTTGTGGTGATTTTTTTATTAGAGGTAAAAAGGGTTGAGGGGAACCTACCCCATACAAAGTATTACTAGATCATTACAAAGAGGCCAAGGGATTAACATTGAAGCCCAACCAAAAACCTAAAGCATCACAAACCAAACAACTAAGAGAAACCACCACAAAGTAAATGTTTCCAAACAACAGATAAGAAGTAAAATAACTAACAACAGAAAGACATAAGAACTAACAACAAAACAAATAAGAACTAACAACTAAAAAACCATTATCCCATTTTTCTTCATCATTATTTTATCAAGTCCCCCACTATATTCATATAGCCATTCCATTCTTTGATAAGGAGTCGATAGTAGATTTCCAATACTTGTAGTTAGGCTCAGAATCTCCACTTTGGGGCCTTTTCCTTATTTTTCTTTTTCCTTTACAAGTTCCATAGAATGAATCATCTCTACTAATAGCTTAAGGTGGTGGATGGTGATTTTAACATTGAGGAGATGGACATCATGAATCTGAAGAATGATTTCTTTCATCTTTAGCATTTCCTTTTCCATCTCCAAGATTCTTTCATTAGCATTTTTGAGTTGTTCACTAAGAACCAAAGAAGATAAATTTTCCAATTTTTAGTTAGTTCCCTTAAGTCCATGGAAACCATATTGATATTATGTGTATTAATATCAGTATCAAGCCTGTAATTCTCAAATTAGCACATGAATGCATGTGACTTGGTAGCAGAGTCCTAGGCGGTAAACAATTTATTTTGGGCAGTTTTAAGAGCATGCAGGATTTCAATGGCCTCCTCCGAGTTCTTTGAACGCTTTCCTTCAAAATTTTCCATAGATTTCTTGCTCTCCATCTCATCACTATTATCCCCTTCAGCAACATATTTATCCTTACTTGGAAACCAATGGTCCGGGTTTCCTTCTTGGTTCTCACCTGAATCTAAGATAATCTCCACTTCCTCAACCATCTTAGGTGCCTCCTCTACCCTACTTCATTTCTTGATGCCACCTTGACTCAGGTTGGATCTGGTTCTTTTAGCCACTAGTTTTCCAAATAGATCCTCACTAAAACTTTCCTCCTTGGGCTCGAACATTCAGCAAGCTGAAGCCCCAAATTTTTCATTTTTTCCCAAAAGGGGAGTTCCCAGCCTGATAAGGGATTTGATGAGGCCTTGGTGCAAAGGTAAGGAGAAGGTACCTTTCTTGACCATGGAAATATATTTCATAAGGGAAGTATACAAGAAGAAAGGGAAATTATAGGGCTTAGCATTACAGACATGGTTTTGCATAGGAAGTAATATCTATAAATCACTTTCTATCACCCTTCTAAGGTAATGTAGGAAATAAACAACTGAACAATTTCATCAAAAGGAGGGGAAAATTAACCCGAGCATAATCATTATGGAGAGAGATAAGTGCCCCTTACCTTACATAAAGTATTCAATCTCCAAGCTGTAGTCTAACTTAGGTTTGTAGATGCATCTTCCTTTTAGAGCTAGACCTAAAAATCGGCAATAAGCCCTGGGGGTAATGGTAAAGGAGAAGTTACTAACCCAAACATGGTCGTATTTCCATGTTTTCGCCACAAATTCACTCAACTTTTCATCATAGCCATCAAAGATATTGAAGAAGGGTAACATACTAGCCTTTTCAAGAAGGATCTCGGCTTCTTTGGATATCTCCTACCTCTTGCTAGGTTTAGTTCTCACTAAGTCACCCCCATGCTTCTAAACTTGTTCTTCTTTCTATTCTACTAATGGTTACCTTCCACGATCTTATTGTCCCACTTCCAGAAATTAGAAATATCTAACCTTCCCCTGCAAGGATTAGAAAGGAGATTTTACGAGTTCAGGAATCATGAAAAAGAGATGTCACGAGTCTGAATAATTATTGCCTCCTCATTTGTAGGAGTATTATTAGTTATACCTTCCCTTTTCATGATTTCGTTAAATTTGGATTTCATCTTATTGGGATCATCAACCACCTTAAGACCCCTTGTGTTTACCCCCATATTGGCCATAAAATCAGCTAGAGTTTTTCATTCGCGATACACATGTTGAAAGGATATAACCTCAAAAGAGGATAATAAAAGCTTAGTTTTATTGATGAAGTCATCAACAAAAATAGAAGGTTGAAATTTTCCTTTCAAACATGATATGATATAAAGATTCCCCTTCCACTTCAAGGTGTTTTAATCCTTTCTCTTTGGATAACTTCAACCCCCAGAATATCACATCTACCTCTACAACATTGTTAGATTGAAATCCTAGGTTAAATAAGTAGGCAAAAAGAAATATTCCTTAAGAATCATGAATAACACCTCCCCCTTTTCTTTCTTAGGATTACCTTTCACTACCCCATCAAAGTTGAGTTTGAATAAACCTTCCCTAGGTGTATTCCACTTAATCCCCAGATAAGAATTACTTCTTTTGGGTTTGGGGTCACCTATAATGTTCTAATTCTTAAACAAGTGTTGTTCATTTTCAAGAGTTTCCATTTCATTTTTCCTTAGGATAGAAAAATTGTTTCTAACAACCTATAGGAGTTTTTTTATAGTGAATCTAGTGGGAAGTTTCTTATTTTTGAAGATCCTTTTGTTTCTTTCTTTCCATAATTCCCACCAAAGGTGACCCAAACTCATGACCCATAGATTTTTTAGCCCCTGACTAAAGAAGGGACATTTCCATTGATTTTAGGCATGCTTGATCTCTTTAGGGATTACCCAGTAAACCAAGAAGCATCCCAGAATAGAAGAAAGCATTAGATGGACAAAAGTACATTCCAAGAATAGATGATTTACAGTTTCCATATTCACTTCACAAAGAACACATCTATTGGCCATCTGGAATCCTCTTTTTACAATATTGTCAACAACAAGAATTTTATTTATTACTAAAAGCCAACTGAAAACATTAACCTTAGGAGTTATGTTCTTGTTCCATATCTTACCAGCATTTAAATCTTCTTCTCTAGTTTCTCCTTAAAAAAAGGGAGTAGGTAGATTTGACAGAGAAATTACCACTTTGTTCTTTGTCCCAGACTATTCTATCTTGGTCCTTGCTATTATTAGAAGATACATATTTTTTTAGAAAATCATTGAGCCTACTCAAGTGTTCATTGAGTTCTGTTTATCCAATTCCATGAGTTTCCATGTCTGAAATTTTTCTTCATCATCCATATAGTTATTGATTTTTCCCCATATTTATCTTCGAGTGACTAGAAATTTGGGGGAATTGGTATTTAAGGACAAAATTCCTAGCCCATTTATCTTTCCAGAAGCTTATCTCATTTCCTTTTCCTATTTTCCACCTGCTGCCCCTAGCCACAATTTCTTTTTCCTAGTTAATATCTTTCCATATGCATGAGCCATTGAAGGATGTCTATTTAAAAATCCATCTATTGTCATGAACATCCATCCAATACATGAAGACTATGATAAGATACAACAAGATAGGTTGGAAAATAAGGATACAGGAAAAAATAAAGATCAAGGACAAAGGGAAGGGATACCCCTTAACCAACTAGAGCTGAATTATAAGAAAGGAAAAAAGGGATTTAGAACTCCAATTAGGAAACCACTGATTTGCAGGAAGCTCTGGCATCCTAAAACCCCAGCGATGGGAGCATTTGAAGTTCACCCAACCTCCAAAGAAGATTTAGATATACAGACTCCAGTAAAGGTGATTCTGGAGGTTGATGAGAAAAATGAGATAATTATAGTGAATCTTCTCTCTAAGGAGGTAGCTCAGAATGGACTTTGGGATAAGAATAAGGACACTAGTGTTGTGCTAGGGAAAAAGCAACTAAGAAAGTTAATCCTGATCCATTGTACATCATTGAGGAAGATCTAAATGAGGAAAAAGAAAAGGCAGAATCAAAAGCCTCATTGAAGAAAATCTCTCCGTTGATTAAAAAAATTTCACCTAAAAGTGGGAACCCCCTACCTAGTAACAAATCAACAACTTTACAACCCTTTGACAATAATTAGGGAGAGAAAGAGGAGGGGGAAGTAACGCCACTCAAATAAAATATGTTTTTGATGGAGATCTAGAATTGACCAATGGTTTTTTAGAGGTTAACTCTAAAAAAAGAAAAGATTGAAGGGATTTGAGAAGATCCCAGATTCACTTTATAATGTAAAAAAGAAAATTGATAATTGGGGAGCTTCAACATATAGAACTACTAGATCATCTTCTAGAATAATAGTGGATTTTGGAAGTAGCTCAAAAGAGGTAGACCCTCAAAAAAGACTCTCAAAACTAAAATAACAAAAAAGATATTGCAGATGGTACCTAAAGCCAAGTGAGCCATCAGGTAATTTCAAAACCTATATCATTTAGATGAATATCATCTCCTAGAATATCAGAGGTCTGAATGGGAACTCTAAACAAAGAATAATCAAAGAGTTAAGAGTCTCTAGTAGACCTAGCATTTGCTTCATAGAAACCAAGATGAACTCTAAGGTACTTGAAAATTGTAAAAATAATTTTTGGGAAAATTCAAACATGGCTACGGTGGATTCTCAGGGAGCTTTAGGTGGCATGGCTAATTTTTGGGATAAAAATCATTGTACTAGTATGATTTTATCTAAAACTAGTAACATCTTCGTTGTTAAATTCCATGCTATTAAAAATAACAGTACTTGGATCCTTTCTAATATCTATGCACCAATACGGTTATTGGAAGAAGGAAACTCTGGAATGATCTAAAGATTTTAAGAAATCAACATAGTTTTGACAACTAGCTTATTATGGGTGACTTCAACTCTCCTTTAAATCTAGGGAAAAACAAGGGGGAAACTCTTGTTTCTCCACTGGCATGGATGAATTTTCTAATTTTGTTGCTGATTTAAATCTCATGGATGTGGATCTTCATGGCAATCAATATACCTAGAAAAACAAAAGGTTGGGTAGGGATATGATTCAAGTCAGAATGGATAGATCTCTTATCTCTACTAGTTGGATTCTACACCAAGACTTTCATCTCACCTCTTTGCCCAGAATCGGATCTGATCACAATCCAATAAATTTAAATTTTGTCAAGTGGGTTAAGCCCACCAAGAGCTCCTTCAAATTCTAAAATATGTGGATGGAGCATGGTGGAAACTTTGATAAGATTAAGGAATGGTGGAATTGTATTGGTGAGGGAACTACTCAATTTATACTTATTCAGAAGCTTTAAAATGTCAAAAATAGGTTAAAATTTGGAATAAAGAAATCTTTGGGAATGTTTTTGTGAGAAAAAAGGAATTAAAATAGAAACTCCAAGATTTGGAAATCAAAATAAATTCAAAGGGGAGGTCTTTGGAGGATCATTTAGCAGAAAAAATATTCTTTTAGAGCTACACATGGTTTGTAGCAGGGAAGAATCCTTATGGAGACTTAAATCTAGGGCAATCTGGCTGAAAGAGGGTGACAGAAATATGAAATTCTTCCATATGACCACTTTGAAGCATAGAGCCTATAATAGGATTGTGAAAGTTTCTAAAGGAAATGACATCATCATAAAAGATCCGTAGATCATCAAGGATGAAGCTCTTATATTTGATGAAAAATTGCTTAATGAAAAGAGTGCTACTAATGTTGTGGCTGCCTCTTTTCTATTAGAGGATATTCCACAAGATAAAATTGAGGATTAGAGATTTAAAGACATTACCAAATTTTTCACTTTGGAGGAGATTCAAAAATTTGTTTTTACTCTTGAAGGAGATAAGGCTCCGGGACCACGACTTCTCTATCAATTTTTTTGAGAAATTTTAGGAATTTTTTCGGATGATCTACTTAGGGATGTAAATGAATTATTTAGGACTGGTAATTTACTGAAAGAGCTAAATAATATTCATATTTTTCCTTCTCCAAAAAACTATATGCTAAATATTTCAAAGATTTCCAACCCATCAGCCTGGTTAATGTTGTTTATAGAATTTTTACTAAGATTATTGCTACAAGACTTCAGTTCATTTTGAATGATTTAATCTCTAAACAAAAAAGTGGGTTCATAAGAGGAAGGATAATTCAATATGGTGTGATCATGGTGCATGATATTATACATTCTATGGATAATAATAAAAAATCAACCATGGTCCTTAAACATGACATGAATAAAGCCTTTTATAAAGTCTTCGGTATTTTCTTGACAAGGTTCGCCAAATTTGGTTTTTTGAACAAATTCAGAAGAATTATCAAGGCTTGCATTTCTACTGCTATATTCTTTGTGGTGGTTAATGGTGAACTAGTGGGATACTTTACCAGTAGTAGGGGTTTAAGAAAGGGGATCCTATATCCCCTTTTCTCTTCATTATTATGGTGGATAGCCTCAGCAGAACAATTAACAAAGCAGTTAAAGATGGTATTATTAAAGGCACTAAACCTACCTCTATAAATTAGACGTCTTCTCATCAGCAATTTTTGGATGATACAATCCTTCTTTTAGTGGATTCTATCCTAGAAGATAAGGCAATCAAGTCCATTCTAAAATTTAATGAGGCTACTTCTGGGCAAGAGATCAACTTTGATAGAAGTTAAATTTTCTTTTCAACACTCCTATGGAAATACATCATAGAATTTCTAAAATAATGGGGTGTAAAATCAATTCACTACCCACTACTTATTTGGGGCTCCCACTTGGTACTAAAAAGTCTCGACCAACGTTTGGAATGATATAGTGGAAATATTCCAATGTAAAATAGTTTGGATGGAAAGGGGCCATTCTTTCCAGTGCTGGTAAATGTTTGCTAATCAAAATCACTCTTCAAAATCTACCTATCTACATTATGTCTCTCTATAATATTCCTTCTGCCTTCAGAGAAAAAATTGAAAGGATCCAGAAGCACTTTTTATGGCAAGGAATGGAGGAAAAATTCAAATATCACCTGGTTGCTTGGGATCAAGTGTGCACTCCTAAAAGAATTGGGGGACTGGGCATAAAATATATAAGAAAAATGAATATGGCCTTAATTGCAAAAATGGGCTAGAGAATGCTCTTGGAGGAACAACCATGGATTGATCTAATTAAGGCCAAGTATCTTGAACAACAAACAACTTTCTCTTTCCTTCATGATGAACAACTTCCCCAAGGTTCCATTTTCTAGAATAACTTGATTCAAGTCAGGAATTTCATCAAGAAAGGATGTAGATGGAAAGTGGGAAATGGAAGAGACATCAATTTTTGGGGGGATAATTGGTCTAATTTCAGCCTCAATGACATATTTGGTGCAGTCAAAGATAGTCTTGAACATAAGTATGGTACTAAGGTCATTGATTACATGGAAATTGATGGTAACAAGAAGAGATGGAAATAACTCTTGGTGGATAGGATTGAACTGAGCTCCATGATGTCCTCTCTACAGGAACAATCTGGACCTCATTCCCTTGAATCAATTGGAAGTCAAGGATGAAATTTTCTGGTACAATTCTAGAGATTGAGATTACATGGTTAAATATAGTGAGTTTAATTGGAGCAAGATTTGGATGACTGAAATAACCCCTAAAATTATTTTTTTCTTTTAGCTTGTTCTCAGAGGAAAAATTCTTACTAATGGAAACCTGATGAAGAAAGGATTCATAACACCTAATAGATGTCACCTTTGTAAAAAAGAGTGAGGATATTAAGCACCTTTTTTTCCACTATGAGTATGCTTCAATGATCTAGAGCTATTCCTTTTCTAAGTTCAATATTTTCTGGACTGTGCCAAAGGATTTAATCCATTTTTGGACCCAATGGAATCCTCCTTTTAAACACTGTGTTGTAAGAAGACTTTGGAAACTGGTGATGCCCCATATTATTTGGAGGGTTTGGAAAGATAGAAATGACATCATTTTCAAAAACAATAAACAATATTGCAAGCTTAGCTTTGTTAAGATTGGTCATGCTATTAAAGAAAATATTGAGAGATTCAAACCTCCCAAGAATAAGAAATATCTTGAGAATGAAGAATATATTCTTTCCAACTAGAAGATTGGAGCTGAAAATATGTAGATTAGGAATAATTCAAACATTGATAGGTCTTTGATTCATTGGATCCCTCCTGAGATTAACTGGCATAAACTAAACTTTGATGGTGCCTCAAGGGTAATCCTGGAATTGATGTTGGGGGAGGTGTAATTTGTGATCATAACGGCTGCTTATGTTGGAAAAATGGGGATTCAAACAAATCACTATGCATAATCCCTTGCTGCTCTATGGGGCTAAGGGTTGCCAAGATTATAAAATACGAGAACATAATTCTCAGTAACAAGATTTACTAAACATTATCAATCACCTCAATCAGCTTTCTCCTCCTCGCTAGACTAGTAAGGAATTTATTATGGAATCCATAAATATTTATCCAAATTTAAAGAATATCATCATTAGGCATGTTCATGAAAATTCTATGTTTACACACTTTGCCCTAATTTTCTTTATCATTTTTTGGTCAAAAACATTTTATTTACTTGAGTGGGTGATCTCGCAACTCATTTTTTCTAGTTGAATGCCTTCAAGATGCTCATGATGTGGTTATTTTTCCCTAAATTGAAACAAAATCAAATTTTCCCCCCATTTGTGCCCTAATTTTTTCATTTATACGGGTTGTGTCATTTTTCCATTTACCAAATTGTGAAAAACTCGAAGTGGATTGAATCGAGTAATTTGAGGTTAAAATCCTGCTCCCTAAGTCGAAAACAATGTAAAATCATGTTTCATTTGATTTAAAGCCAAGAAATTTGTCTTCCTAGTGAAAAAATTCCATATCTAGGGAATCCTCTATATTTTAAAAGTTTTGACAGGCATACGGGTGTCATTTTCCCGTCAAATTACTCATCGCAACCTTTCGGTGACATGGCGAGCTTCTATTGGCCGAGGGTGGTTGGGAAAATGTTATAACTTGTCACTTTTGATTTTTGGCATAAGGAAAATTTTGGTCCTCGGCCCCTGCATTGCTTCTGAGTGATGTGCCTATGTGGCACAATTTGATGGACCTGGAGGATCGGTGGGTGGTGGAGGTCACTTAGAAATCTTACCTTCATTTTTGTAAATTTCTCAAAATCAATTTTCTTCCCGAAGGCCCGCAGCGAATGGGAAGCGGACACATGGCTCGGAGGGCATGCGGGTGGAGGAGGGACTTGGAAAATTTTATTGTTTTTTGCCTCGGATGCTAAGGTAAAATTTTGACCCAAAGGCCCACCTCTAATAAGAAGTGGACACGTGTCCAGAAAGTCAGCATGGAGGGGCGGAGTTTGTGAAAATTTTGAAGTTTTTAACTTCAAAATGTTAAAGTTAAAATTTGGCCCGAGAGCCCGTGACCAATTGGAGGAAGACACGTGTCTAGGAGGCAAGATAGAAAAAGGGGCCAAAGAATTTTTTTATGAATTTTTGGCTTTATGTTTGTAAGGTAAAAAATGAAAAATGGGCCCACCTCTAATGAAAAGTGGACACGTGTCCAGGAAGGTCAAACAGAGAAGCGAGAACTTAGAAAAAATTGTTTTTTTGGCTCAAAGTTACAAAGGAAATTTTTTTCCGAAGGCCCGTGTTAAATTGGAGGACACGTGTCCAAAATTTGGTGGTGGTTTGGGGCATGGAGGAAATATTGAAAATCTTACAAATTTTGGTGAAATTTCTCAAAGTCAAAAATTAATCCATGGCCTTGACAGGAAAATTTGGAAGGGTGCCCCGCATCCAATCAGGGGATGACATGTGGCACTTTATAAATGGCCAAAAGAAGAGCATGGGCATGTAAAAGGTTGTAGTGTTTTCGGAGGTTTGAAGGAAAAACTTGGAGGGTCGGCTCCGCAGTGAATGGGAGACCGCCACGTGGCAAGGGAGTGAGCGGGTGTTTGGGCCCACGGGAATTTTGAGAAAATTTTCCTTTTCTCAAAAAAGTGGAAAAATTCATCAAATTGGTGCATGGAATTTATGGGGCCCACCTAGGGATATGTGGTGGGTCTAGGGGGCAAGCGGGAAAATTTTCAAAAATTTCCAAAGGTCAAAAAGGGTTAAAAATGCATTTTTTTAAGATGGGGACCCGCTCCAATCATGTTTGGACACGTGTCCACCTTATCCAAAGGAAAAAGAGGGAATATTCATGAATCTCATCCTCCACGTGGAGGGCTGGCATTAAAGGTTGACTAAAATCAATGGTCACTATGTAATTTCATTTTTGGGACGCCATGGGAGCTCCAAGGAGCTTGGAAATCACGTTTCTTCATCAAAATGCATGAAATTTTATATGATTTCACATCCCCTCAGCCTTTTGAGTGCAATGGCACCATTTTTGGGAGCTAATTTGATGGCTTATGATGTTTTTGATGAAATTTTTCCCTAGACCCATGAAAAACATGAAAGGTGAAAATAAAAGGTTGCAGAGGTGAAAAATGATGAAGTAAAAGGTGGAAAATGATTGCAAATGCATGTTGGCATGTCTGAATTCCAAAAACGTGACCCTAGGATGGATAAGGATCTGAATTCATGTAATATTTTAAACTATTTATGCATCCCTAGCATTTTACGAGTTGTTTTACAGTTTAATGTCATTTTCATGAAATGGATAAGATTTCTTATAACAAATTTGATCCCTAAGCATATTCTTTGCTTGGGAAGCAAGGATCCAAGCTAGCATGAGGTATAAAAGATATTTTTGAAGAATTTTGTAAGAAGGGAGATAGAAGAGAAAAAAAGACTTAGAATTTTCAAGTAAAAAAGATGAAAGAAATCCATTTCTATGGAGAAAACTACCTGAGAGTCATTTTTAATTCCATTTTGTATTAGATTTCATCACATTGAGGAGTTGGTTTCAGTTTTAAAGCCATCAAAAAGTTCTGAGATTTTTCTTATAACATTCCCCGCTAATGTATTTGATCGATTTTAGATTATGTGGTGTTATCTCTGGAAAAATTACATATACTTATGTCTCAAAATGTTTTCAATTTGTGTTTCTTACTCATGTTGCAATCTTGTGTTTAGGATCTCTTTGATCATACAGGGTCTCATTTCTTGTTGATGGTTTAATGGAATTTTCAATCTTATATTCAAAAGAGCTTTCATCTGATAGAAGATAAACAGATTTAAAATCATTTTATTGTCCTTGAATAATGAGACTGTTTGTAAACCTTTGGGTACACCTTAGGTCATGATTAAATAGGGATTCCTGGGTACTTTATTGGTATTTTGCTTCAAGATTTTGTGGAAGAGTATAGATCTGGGCCTCCATTTATGCGCATATCCTTGTTAAAGGAGCATTTAAAACCCCGAAGCATTCTGTTGTGTAGATACTACAAATTTCCCTGCAAAGGTTCTCAAAGAAGTTAGTAATTCCTAGCTAGTCTTTTCTAAACATCTCCCCACAAAAATTTCATTCAAAATAACTCATCCTACCAATACTACCCCTCCATTGCATTGTGTGTCAACAAAAGAATACAATCCTTCCACAAAAATGCACAAAGCATATCAGGGTTTTATCATGTCTTTAGCAGCCCTAGCTTTGTTTTGAAACACTTCCATCATTTAGTAGTGACAACTCCTTTTAGTTTGGATAATGGATGCTTGATCATTTTTTCACAAGGCCTCTTCCATACTATATGCAAAACATAAGGATATCTCCATCTCCTTTACCATATAAGAGCTGAAATAGAGGTTCTCTTACCTTGGTTGATAGGCACAACCTAAAACAGTGAGGGTTAGATCAAAACCCTTTTGAAGGTGCTATCCACTCCCTCAAATATTGAATGCAAACAAGTAGATAGGTGTGCTCCCTGGCTATAAATGACATATAAACCATCTATCTATCCTTGAGTGTCTTGTGTAAGTTCATGATGTTGTTCAAGTTGTGAAGGAGATTAAATCTAGATACCAACACCTGAGTGGCACCGTTTCCGGGGCTTCTTGGAATTTCTTGGTGGTTTTGAAGTGTTTGAAAGGTTTGAGAATTTGTTTGATCAAGTATTTGAACTATTAAACTCTTTAGATATCATTTCATACTTCATATCTGCATGTTTTGGTAAAAGTTTCAAAGCTCAGCCTGCTCTTCTCATCTACGAGTAGTTTATATAATTTGGATGCATTGTTTTTGGTTGAATTAAGAAGAATAAGATCTGATTTGTATACCCTTGCAAATTTTTCAACCATATCATACATTTGATAGAATATTTTAGTGCTTTCTTACACAACTAAAGTGGAAATCCTTAGTGACGACTCCATGTTATTGAGATCTTGAAATACTAGTTGTCTTATGCATCTCTGTCATTTGAAACTTGTTGTTTAAATCTGTCAAGTTGGAGGGAAGGAGATCTCTCTTCATCAAGGACTCTTCTAAGAAGTTTCTCACCGAATCAAGAAGCTCAGAACTAGAAGGAAGAAGAGTGTGGAAATTGGTTGATGATTTGGTTGCAAGAAAAGAAATCCCCATAGTTGAATTTGAAGGAGAGTAGCCTATTATTGAAGATTATAATTCTTTTTCAAATAGATCGATTCGAGTGCAATTTTCTTACTGATCGATCTACATTCTCCATCAGGTGAGGGACCTCCTTGTGTATTTAAAAAACTTGCTCCTAAATCTTCTCCTATGGTTTCTAAGTTTGCTAAAGTTTATCAAGAGAAAGAGCCTTTGGGGGTTGTCATTTTAAAGATCACTCATCTATTCCAATCAGACCCATTACTACTCCTCACCAACTTGTTTCATCTCCAAGATCACCCCCACCAAACAATATGGCTCAGCCTAGACCTCCATTTTTGTTAACACCTTTGGTCCTACAAATTTTGGAGGAATGGATGGTTATCCAAATGTTGTCCCACAAGATTTGAGAAATAGGTTACCAAAATTCCAAGGTAACAATGACATTACCGGTGATCAGCATCTCAAACTATTTGATAATATTATGGAATATTTTGAGATAGAATTTGAGGATGTGTATGTCAAGTTGTTTATCCATACACTTGAAGAAGATGCTAGGGATTGGTACAAGGCTATACTTGATAACTCTATTGATTCATGGACTGAGATGAAAAATTCATTTAGGCTGCAATATGGTGACAGGACTGATCCTAGATTTCTTTTGTCTGAATTTGAAAATATCAAGAAGAACCTGAATGAGACAGTCCATGACTTCAATACAAGATTTAATAAAAAATTGGGAAGGCTTCCTGTCATTTTAAGTCCTTGTGATGAATCTTGCTTGATCAAATATGCAGATGCATTTGATAAAAAGGTAGCCTATTACTTGAGAGACAAAAATCCTACAAACTTGAGGCAAGCTTTCACCATGGCACTTCAAATTGAAAATAATATTAAAGCTATTAGTAAACCACTTAAGAGGGATGGTGTGAAGCTGATAAACCCTGAGAATCCTCAAGCTAGCAAGGGTGCTGATTTAGAAGATGTTGTCAAGACTTTGGCAGGGGTTGTTAAAGAAATTTATTACAAATTAGCCTGGGCTGAGAAAGGAATTGGGTAAAGTTCAAAAGGATAGCAAAGAACTCAAAACCATGATAGATTTGGCAATCATCCTAGGAGTGATCAAAGACAAGATGATAGAGGTAAAGTGTTTGTTGGATCTATAAACAGACAACCTTAAGCTCATGAAAATAGAGTGGTGCCTGACCCTTTAACTACAAGGGTTGTTGTTGTTCAAGAAATTGCTGATATGGATTGGTGTGATAGATGTTTTCTTCCTCATCCTCCATGTGAAATGGACCAGAAAGTTATTGAAGATGATAATGAGGATGAAATGGATGATGACATTTGTATGATGGGAAGCTCTTTAGGCTCACAACAAGCAACAACATCAACAGATGTGATAAGTGCAAGGACTAGCTGCAACCTTTTGGGATTGCATAAAGAGGGTACCATTTCTTTCTCTTCCTCAAGCTCATGATGTAGATGTAGTTCAGGCCTTTGAAATTCCTAATAATGACTTTGAATATCTAAGGGCTTTAATGATCAAGAAGTATGATGGTGGTATTCCTTCGGAGGAAGATAGACAATTGTTGATGAATGTTGTGGTTGGACAAGAGAAATAGTACAATAATAGAAGTAAAGTTGTTAGAGGAGATGGTCCTCAAGCCAAGCCAAAGACACCTTTGCTCACAAGAATTCCCAAAGACAATCCGAGAAAAGAAACAATTGCCAAGAACCATACTATCCCATGCAAAAGTATCAGCCTCTTCATGCCCGGGTTGCAAGAATAATTCTCCATCTGATTAACCTTTCGGTTTCCCTTCCAATGCTGTTCTACGAAAGAGTGTTCCATATGATATTTCCCAAGTATTGAGCCAAATTAAAGTGAGTGTTACTATCATTGAGTTGCTTAGGATACCTGAGCATAAGAAGAGAGCATTCAAGTACTTAGGATTGAAAGAAGAAAAGATTACCCCAAGAAGAAATGTAAATGTTGTTGAGACTCCTCTTCAAAGCATTGCTGGCCTTGAAACACCACCACCAATGGAAGATTTTGGAGAGGCACCTAAAGTATATTTGGGGACATCCTTGGTTGATTCCCAATTGAATGTTGATCCATTTTTCATAACTTTTCTCATAAAAGATAGGTTGCTTCACAATTGCATGTTTGATTCCGGTGCATCATGTAATGTCATGCCTCTAAAAGTCATGAATGAGTTGGATATCAAAGTGACAGCAGCATATGGGAAATGTATAGCCATGGATTCAAAGGAAGTGCCATTTTTTTGTTGTGTGAAGGGTTTAGTAGTGTAACTTGTAGCATATCCGGGTAAGAATTTAAAACTTGATGTTGTAATTGTTGATTGCCCTGCCAAATGGGGTATGATTTTGTCAAGAAAATGGGCTGCAAGTGTTGGTGGTAGTGTTCAAATGGACATGTATTTTACCACCATTCCCATTGAGGGAAGCCTTGTCAAACTCTATGGTGAAAAGAAGATGTTACACTTGATTGAAGATCCCAATAATGCTTCTTATGAAGTGTTGTTTGCTGATGGAAAGGAGAACAAGATGGAAAAATCAGAATGCCTTGGTATGGTAGGTTCTCCATGGACCTTGATATTTGATGGAGCTTGCTCCAAATTTGGAAATGGTGCTGGTATAGTGTTGGTTTCTCCTAGTTTGGAAGAGTTTCCTTTTTCCTTCAAACTTAATTTTAAATGCACTAAAAACATAGCTGAGTATGAAGCATTATTGTTGGGGTTAAGGATTGCATTGAAGTATGGAGTAAAGGAAATTTTTTCCAATGGAGACTCAGAGCTAGTTGTCAAACAAATAAGAAAAGTGTATGTTACAAAAAATCAGCATATGAAACACTATAAGCATGTTGTTTGGGAATTGATTGAAATGTTTGATTCCTTTAACATTGTTTACCATGACAGAATTCTTAAAGTTTCTGCTGCTAACTGGATGCCCTTGGTTCTAGATTTGATCATTGCACCATTTCACCTTTTTGTTAATATAACATTGAAGTGCTAACAAGGCCAGCTATCCTAGATAATGTGAAACATTGGCAGATTTTTGATAATGATGCCCAAGTATTGAAATTATTACAATGCCAAGGTGATTTTGCTGGTTAGAATATTGATTGGGAACCAATGGTATGCATTAATGAAGGTAGAGAAACTTTTTTGACAAGGATATTATACAATTGATGACAAACATCATTCCTAAAGGTCTTATTGCACTTGAATCCAATTTTAGCAATGATGATTGTATCATTAATATAAACATGTTTTCTTCAATGGATGTGGAAGAGAACAACTTGGGAACCAAGGATAAGCCAAGGAAGATCTGGTTGGGAAGCCATCTCAGCAAAGAGGAAAAATAGTCCTATGCCCAACTTTTAAAGAAGTATCAAGATTGCCTTGCCTGGTCTTATTTAGAGCTAAAGGCATATAGGGAAGATTTATTTTAGAATGAGATTCCTCTTGAGGCCAAGACTAAGCCATTCAGACAAATACAAAGGCCTATCAATCCACTTCTTTCTATGAAGATGCAAGAAGAGTTGAATAAATTGAGAGATGGTGGTATCATTCAGCCTACTAGATACTCATCTTGGGTGGCAAACCCTGTGACAATTAGAAAGAAGAACGGTGATATCAGACTTTGTGTGGATTTAGGAATCTAAATAAAGCATCTATGAAGGAAAAATACCCCTTGCCAAACATGGAGAATATGTTGTATCTTATAATAGGTCAGAGATGCTTTCTACAAAGTGGATGGTTTCTCTAGATACAATCAAGTAGTTGTCAAAGAATCAGAAAGAGTTAAGACAACCTTCACTACTCCTTGGGAGACTTATGTTTTTGTAAGGATGCATTTTGGATTGATGAATACTAGTGTTACTTTTCAAAGGGAAATGGATGTGCCTTTTCACGGTTATATCAATTAATTTATTGTAGTTTACCAAGATGATGTGACTATTTTTTCAAGGCAGGGAAGAGACCATTTGTAACACCTAGAGAAGATGCTAATCAGATGTAGAGAGTATGGCATTTACCTTAATCCAAAAAAGTATCATTTTGGCGTGCAAAATGCCAAGCTATTGGGACATATTTTGTCCAAATAAGGTGTTATGATAGACCCTAAGAGAGTGGAAGCAATCAACAAAGTGCCCATTCCAATAACCAAGAAAGGTATTCAATCTTTCTTTGGCCAAATCAATTTCATTAGAAGGTTTGTTTCTAATTTTGCTGAGATAACTCTTCCAATCACAAGCATGCTAAGAAAGGATCAAGTTATCAAGTGGGAGGAGGCTACCATTCAAGCTTTTGAAGGAATAAAGGATGCACTTAAGCATGCACCTATTTTGGCAGCTCCAAACTATAAGAGGCCTTTCCAAATCTTTTCTTTTTCCTCTGAATTTACTATTGCTTCAGTCTTGTTGCAAAAGGATGAGAATGGAGCTGAGAGGCCTATTGATTTCTTTAGCAAGGATTTACAGGAAGCTGAGCTCAAGTACACAATCATGGAAAAACAAACGTTTACATTGGTAAAAGAAACAAAGATTTTCAGGCCCTACATTTTGAGTTCAAAGGTTGTTGCTTATGTTCCCCTTACCATGGTTAAATACATCTTATCGACATGGATATATCAAGAAAGAGATGTATATGGATCAAAAAATTACAAGAGTATGATATGGATATCCAAACAACAAAGCTAGTAAGAGGTTTGGGTCTTGTGAATCTCATGGCGAGAGCAATTTGTAAAATGTAGAAGTGAATCAGCTAGGGGAATAAAGGATAGATCTTCTTGAGAGATTGATGAGTTCTGAATGGTACAAGGATGTAGTCTTCTATGTCAAAAACCTATGTTGTCCTAGTCATTTAAATAAAAATTGGAAAAGAGCCCTCAAGCTAGCTTCTCAAAAATATATCATAACAAACCTTGGGCTAGCTTAGAAGAAACTCGAAGGTGTCCCGTTGAAATGAATAACTGAAGATGAATCTCCCAAGTTGATTGCTGACTTCCATGGGGGAGTTTGTGGAGGAAATTTTTCTAGGAAAGTGGTAGCACATAAGATTTTAAGAGCTGGTTATTTGTGGCCTACTCTTTTTAAAGATGCAACCTAGTTGGTTAGAAAGTGTGATAGTTGCCAATGTTTCTCTAGAAGACTGAAAGCTTTAGGCTCCCTTCCTTTACAGATTGTATCAATTGAAGCTCCTTTTAGACAATGGGGAATGGACTTCATTGGTGAGATTTCAGATCCTTCTAGAAGTATTCATAAATGGATCATTGTAGTAAATGATTATTTTACAAAATGGGTTGAGGCAATTCCATCGAAAAGCAACACACCAAGTGGTAATGGATTTCTTATTGAATCATATCATATGCAGATTTGGACTTCAGTTAAGATTGTATCTAATAATGCCATGTTTTTTAGAGCCAAATATTTGATGGCAATGTGCAATGAATATGGGATAAATTTGACTTATTATTCAAACTATAATCCACAAGGTAATGGACAAGTTGAGTCTAATAACAAGAACTTACTCAAGATCATTAGAAGGAATTTGGAAATCAACAAGAGGAAGTGGGGAGAGAAATTGAAATTTGTAGTTTGGGCTAATAGAATAACTCCTAAACGAGCAACTAGTAAGAGAACATTTGAATTGGTGTATGGAACTCAAGCTTTTCTGCCCTTACACCTGCAATTATCCACTTTTCAGTTTTCCGAACAGTTGGAAGATCAAGAACATGGCCCGTATGAATCAAGAATCAATCAGATCATTGAGTTGGATGAAGAGAAAAGAGCTTCTCATCAAAGGCATATCAGATTTAGAGATAAATTAAAGAGGTTGTTTGATAAGAAAGTCACTCCTAGAGCCTTCAGTGTTAGAGATCTGGTTTTTCTATGGGATAGTAGGCATGAAGACAAGGACAAGCATGACATGTTTGATGCCCTATGGATGGGCCCTTATGCCATTGATATCAGGATTGGAGAAAATACATTTTTTCTCAAGGATTTGGATGGGGATTTGTTGGAGCTACTGTTAATGGCAGACATTTAAAACATTTCTTGGATTAAATCCCCATGTGAGGTATGCACAAGTTGTACATTTTATATAGTCCTTGTTTTTCATTTTGTCTTTTGTTGTTGTTGGCTCGTGGTTTTCCCTTTTGTCCTTGGCAACCATTTTTGGTCTAGTTTTCTCGGTCTATTTTTGGTGAAATTTCTGGTTTTGGGGCTGTTCTACATTTTGACTCCTTTCCCAATGGATTTCTAGCACTTGGTCTACGTTGTGATCTTGTGGCACTCGTTGGGAGTGCCCATCCCCAAGAAGGAGCCAATGTTGGTGCAAATTCTAAGTTTGCACACTTTGCCCTAATTTTCTATATCCATTTTTGGTCAAAAATGTTTTATTTTCTCGAGTGGGTGATCTACAACTCGTTTTTTTAGTTGAATGCCTTCAAGATGCTCATGATGTGGTTATTTTTCCCTAAATTGAAACAAAATCCAAGTTTCCCCCATTTTTGCCCTATTTTTTCATTTATATGGGTTTTCTAATTTTTCCATTTGCCAAATCATGAAAAACTCGAAGTGGATCGAATCCGAGTAATTTGAGGTTAAAATCCTACTCCCCAGGTCGAAAACAATGTAAAATCATGTTTCATTTGATTTAAAGCCAAGAAATATGTCTTCCTTGTGAAAAATTCCATTTCAAGCGCATCCTCTATATTTTTATGTTTTGACGGGCATACGGGTGTCATTTTCTGTCAAATTAGTCATCACAACCTTTTGGTGTCGTAACAAGCTTCTATTTGCCGGGGAGGTCGAGGAAAATGTTATAACTTGTCACTTTTTTATTTTTTCGCACAAGGAAAATTTTGGTCCTCGGCCCCGCATTGCTACAATGATGTACCTAAGTGGCACAATTTGATGGGCTGCAGGATCGGCGGGTGGCGGAGGTCACTTAGAAATCTTGCCTTCATTTTTGTAAATTTCTCAAAATCAATTTTTTGCCCAAAGGCCCACGGCGAATGGGAACAAGACACGTGGCTCGGAGGGCATGCGGGTGGAGGAGGGACTTGGAAAAATTTATTATTTTTTGCCTTGGATGCTAAGGTAAAATTTTGACCCAAAGGCCCGCCTCCAATAAGAAGTGGACACGTGTCCAGGAAAGTCAACATGGAGGGGCGGAGTTTGTGAAAATTTTGAAGTTTTTAACTTCAAAATGTTAAAGTTAAAATTTGGCCCAAGAGCCCATGACCAATTGGAGGAAGACACATGTCCAGGAGGCAAGATGGAAGAAGGGGCTGAAGGAAAATTTTATGAATTTTTGCCTTTATGTTTGCAAGGTAAAAATGAAAAATGGGCCTGCCTCTAATGAAAAGTGGACACGTGTCTAGGAAGGTCAAACGGAGAAGTGGGAACTTAGAAAAATTTGTTGTTTTTAGGCTCAAAGTTACAAAGGAAGTTTTTTTCCGAAGGCCCATGTTCAATTGAAGGAGGACATGTGTTCAAAGTTTGGCGGAGCTTTGGGGTGTGGAGAAAATAATAAAAATCTTACAAATTTTGGCAAAATTTCTCAAAGTGAAAAATTGATCTATGGCCCCCGAAAGGAAAATATGGAAGGGTGCCCCGTATCCAATCAGGGGATGACATGTGGCATAATAGAAAGGGAAAAAGAAGAGTGCAGCCCATAAAAGGTTGTAGTGTTTTCAGAGGTTTGAAGGAAAAAATTGGAGGGTCGGCTCCGCAGCGAATGTGAGACCGCCACGTGGCAAGGGAGTGAATGGGTGTTCGGGCCTACCGGAAATTTTGAGAAAATTTTCATTTTCTAAAAAAAGTGGAAAAATTCATGAAATTGGGCCGCAGTTTTTGTGGGGCCCACCTAGGGATACGTGGCAGGTCCAGGGGGCAAGCGGGGAAAATTTTCAAAATTTTCCAAAGGTCAAAAAGGGTTAAAAATGCATTTTTTTTAGATGGGGACTTGCTCCATTCATGTTTGGACATGTGTCCACCTTATCCAAAGGAAAAATATGGAATATTCATGAATCTCATCCTCCACATGGAGGGATGGCATTAAAGGTTGACTAGAATCAACGGTCACTGTGCAATTTCATTTTTAGGATGCCATGGGAGCTCCAAGGAGCTTGGAAATCACGTTTCTTCATCAAAATGCATAAAATTTTATATAATTTTTCATCCCCTCAGCCTTCTAAGTGCAATGGCACCCTTTTTAGGAGCTAATTTGTTGGACAATGATGTTTTTGATTAAATTGTTTCCCTAGACCCGTGAAAAACGTGAAAGGTAAAAATAAAAGGTTGTAAAGGTGAAAAATGATGAAGTAAAAGGTGGAAAATGATTGCAAATGCATGCTGGCATGTCTGAATGCCAAAAATGTGACCTTGGGATGGATAAGGATCTGAATTCATGCAATATTTTAAACTATTTATGCATCCTGGCATTTTGCGAGTTGTTTTATAGTTTAATGTCATTTTCATGAAATGGATAAGGTTTCTTGTAACAAATTTGATCCCTAAGAACATTCTTTGCTTTAGAAGCAAGGATCCAAGCTGGCATGAGGTATAAATATTTTTGAAGCATTTTGTAAGGAGGAGATAGAAGAGAGAAAAAGACTTAGAATTTTCAAGCCAAAAAGCTTGAAGAAATCCATTTCTTTGGAGAAAACTACCTGAGAGTCATTTTTAATTCCATTTTGTATCATATTTCATCATGTTAAGTTGGTTTCAGTTGTAAAGCCATCAACAGGTTCTGAGATTGTTCTTATAGCATTCCCCTGCTGATGTATTTGATAAGATTTTTGATTATGTGGTGGTATCTCTTGGCAAAATTTGCATATACTTATGTCTCAGAATGTTTTCAATTTGTGTTTCTTTCTCATGTTGTAATCTTGTGTTTAGGATCTATTTGATCATACAGGGTCTCATTTCTTATTGATGGTTTAATGGCATTTACAATATTATTTTCAAAAGAGATTTCATCTGATAGAAGATAAACAAATTTAAAATCATTTTACTGTCCTTTAATAATGAGATTGTTTGTAAACCTTTGGGTGCACCTTAGGTCATGATTAAATAGGGATTCCTGGTTACTTTGTTGGTATTTTCCTTCAAGATTTTGTGGTAGGTTATCAAAGGTTGTGTGGAAGAGTGCAGATCTAGGCCTCCATCTATGCACATATCCTAGTTAAAGGAGCATTTAAAACCCCTAGAAGCATTCCTATTGTGTAGATATTGCAAATTTCCTGCAAAGGTTCTCAAAGGAGTTGGTAATTCCTAGCTAGTCTTATCTAAACATATCCCCAAAAAAATTTCATTTAGACTAATTCATCCTACCAATAATACCCCTACATTACATTATGTGTCAACAAAAGAATATAATCCTTTCACAAAAATGCACAAAGCATATCAGGGTTTTATCATGTCTTTAGCAGCCCTAGCTTTGTTTTGAGAACATTTGCATTATTTAGTAGTGACAACTCCTTTGAGTTTCAATAATGGATGTTTGATCATTTTTTCACAAGGCCTCTTCCATACCATATGCAAAACATAAGGATATCTCCATCTCTTTACCATATATAAGGGCTGCAATAGAGGTTCTCTTACCTTGGTTGATAGGCACAACCTGAAAAAGTGAGGGTTAGATCAAAACCTTTTGAAGGTGGTATCCACTCCCTCAAATCTTGAATGCAAACAAGAAGATAGGTGTGCTCCCTGAGGCTACAAATGACATACAAACCATCTATCTATCCTTAATTGTCTGTGGATGTTCATGATGTTGTTCAAGTTGTGAAGGAGATTAAATATAGATACCAACAAGGTATATATATAGGGAGGGGAATAAGGTTGCGGATAACTTGGCCAATTTTGGCATCAATAATAATCTAACCATTTGGGATAATGAGAATTACATCCCTAAGGAGGTACACAATAGCATTAATGTGGATAAATATAGGAAATCAAGCATGGAGTAGGAATAATAATGAAATGGCATGGGCTTTAGCGGGTATGAAAGATCACACATGTGAGAAATATAATTTGAACTATGGCCATATTAATGCCCATGATCCTTAAATAGGTTGTTGGGTTCTCAAAAACCGAGACAGACATAAGGAAAATAAATATTCAAATGAGGGTTTTGAGCAGAGAAATTACAAAGAGCAGGGAGAAGGATATGGGAGGTACCCCATGCCATTTAGAGCCCTATAATGATCTATCTTGGAAGAACAATGTGGAGCTATCGAACCTCCTACAAAAGGGATGTATTTCCAATTTTATAGAACGCATGTAAGGGCATGACCAAAATATTTTGGGTTATTTCTCAATGGTGGAAGGATAGAAAGGTGGAGTATGGTGGTCACTGAGTTATTATAAATGAAGAATTGATTGCTGAGGCAACAGGCCTCAAGTTGGAGGGATATCATTTTTTCAACAAAAGGATTGACAGGACCGCCGAGGCTAAGAAATTATCTGAAGAAGGAGAGGAGCTTGAATTTTTTTCTGCGGGTGTTAGGGTAAGTTCTATCCCCAAGCCTTTTGATGAAGTTACAAAAATGATGGTTAGGTACATTTCTCTAGAAGGGCACTACAAAACTATCCCTATCAAGCACCTAGTCTTTCTTAACCACTTTAGAAGACAATTTGCAGTCTGCTTCCCACATTACCTACTAAATTCCCTTCAGCGCTCCATTTTAGATTTCCAGAAGCACTCTCGTGCTATCCCTCTTCACTAGGGCCTTATCTTCCTGCTTCATAAGCTTTATGTCTCCAAGTTCCCCAGCTTCCCACCCTCTCCCAGTGATCCACACATCACTACCTCCACTACTCCCACTTCCATTCTGAATACCTCTTCCAAACCCAAGACTAAGAACCCAAAACTTCCCAAAATTGACATCCCTCACTCTGCCTGGGTTCTTAGAAGCACCAAAGAGCTGGAAGTTACGCATAATTTTCTGCATATTAGTAATGATTTTTAGGATATGGCCTTGCATTAGGAGGGGAATAATATACCACATAGGTTGGAATCTCTAGAGAAAGAGATGATGTAGTTAAAGAAGGACCTATAGTGCATGGACAAGCGAAAGGAAAAAGAAAGATTGATGATGATACTAATAATGGGAATTATCACATTCCTGATATTTATAAGAAATTGAACTCTTTGGACAATAGATTGGGGAGAGCTAAAGATAGACATGATCATAACATGGATATCTTCAATTCCATTAGTGACTTCTTAAAACAGCATGTTTGAAGCATTACCATGCTTAGTGAGGTCCCTGACACTATCTGGGGGACTAACAAGGAGAGAAGTTAGACCATATCAAAGATAAATGTAACTGACCCCACGAACATCACTACTTTGGATTTGTTCACTTCATTACAAACAATCAAATCTAGGATTGAAAGAGATTCCAAGAAGTAATCTCCCTCGGGATGGAGGGCCTCATTCTAGTCGTTGCTTTATTTTGGTCTTTTTTTTGTTTCTCTACTACATTTTTTTTTGTCTTATTGCATTTTTTGTTCTGTTTATCTTTCTACTAGTAACTATCTTTTGGTTACCGATGGACATAATGCTTTATCTCAATTTGATCCTCTTTTTTGTCCCTCTATAACTCTATTTGGCTGTTGAGCCCTTATTGTAACAGGGTATAGTCCCTTCAAAACTATTTACCAATAATAATAAGAAATATCTATCCAATATTTTTTCTTTAGAATTCTGGTCCAAACTCCATTTTCTTTAGTTAACCTCCACCCAATTTTCACAAGAAGGGATTTATTCATTTTAGTCCAGTCTCTAAGACCAAGTCCCCTATCTTTTTGGGTTTATAAAATCTGTCCCAGGACACCAATGGGATTCTTATTTTTCTTTTAATGCCACTCCATAAGAAACGTTTTTGGATTTTTTTCCAATTTTTCCCCGACACCTCCAAGAAGTTGATAGAGGGAAATGACATACACCAGGAGACTCTGAAGAGAACTAATGAGAAGAGTAATCTTTCCAGCCTGGTATAACACATTAGCTTTCCATCCAACAAGTTTTCCTTCAAACCTTTCAATTAAGAAATTCCTTTCCGAACAATAAGGTCTCTTGTCCTAAGAGGGATTCATAAATAAAAGGTAGGGAAAGATTTATAGTCACATTCCATAATTTCAGCTATCTTCTTACAATGTCATGTCCATGGTGTTAAGAAGAGAGAGATTTTTTTGAAGTTTACCATTTTTCCTTAAACTTCCATATAGTCATGTAGGAGAGATTTTATTTTATTAGCTTCAGAACAAAATCTCCCCCACAAATAAAGTTTTGTCAACAAAATGCTGGTGTGACACTTTTTCCATCTCCCTTGCTAGGGAAATCCCTTTGATGAAGCCATTTTCAGTTTCAACATTTAATCTTCTGCTTAAAGCTTCCGCCATAATAATGAAGAGGAAAGGGGAAATGGGATCCCCTTGCCTCAGACCTTGAGAGCTAGGAAAAAAACCAAAGGGGGACCCATTAATGAGAATTGAAAACTAGACATTAGAGATACATGCCTTAACTAGATTCCTAAAGGATACATCAAAGCCAAACCTATCAAGGATTTTATCAAGAAAGCACCATGAGACCCTGTCATAAGCTTTGGCCATATCTAGTTTTAAAAACAATGCAACCTTCTTACTGAGCTTAGCTGAGTGAATAATCTCTTTGATTGTAATGATCCCATCCTAGATTTGGCGTCAATGACAAAACCCCCTTGTTGATCAGAAATGATAGAGGGGAGTAACAGTTGTAGATGGAGAGCCAAAATTTTTGTGTAAATTTTATAGGATGTATTGCAGAGACTTATAGGTCTGAAATCTTTTAATTCCATGGCATTACCACATTTTGGAACCAAATTTAGAAAGGTATAGTTCATGTCTTTTAGCATAACTTTATGTTTGAAAAATTCCTTCACATCCTCAAAGACATCTTTTTTAATTATGTCCCAAAAGTGTTGAAAGAAGAAGGCTTGGAAACCATCGACCCAGGAGCCTTGTTAGGATTGAGGTGTTTTACTATGAATTCCACTTCCTCCATTGAAGGGATCGCATTAAAAGCATCAAATTATCTTCATCTGAAACCAAAGGAGGAATGCACTTTAAAAAGTCTTACTCTTTAATCAAATGTGGATAACAATTATTAGTCAATAGGTTTTCGAACAAAGGAGATAGCCTCTTTACATATTTCTTATTTTTCTTCCACCATAACACCTGCTCTTTTCTAATTCTATTAATTATGTTAAATCTTCTAGGTTTTAAAGTGGACAAGTGAAAGAATATTGTATTTTTATCCCCTTCCTTTAGCCAAGTAATTTGATATTTTTGTCTCCGAAAGATTTCCTCTTTGCCTAAGATATTGTGGTATTCCACTAGAAGGGAACGTTCCTTTTCATGGTCCTCTATATCCATCTCGAGAATCCCAAATCTGCTGTCTATCTTTGAACATTCTGCAGCTTCAGCTCGATTGTTTTCTTCTGAAAAATATTTCCAAATATTTTTTTATTCCAGGATTTGAGGTGAACTTTAACATTTTGGATGTTTTAGAAATTTTATACATTTCTATTCCTTTAACCTTCAATTTCCACCAGTCATTAATGGGGGCATAGATTTCCTCATTTTGGAGCCACATCTTCTCAAAATGGAAGGTATTTCTTCTCTAGATGGGCTCTTGATTTGTAAGAGAATAGGGTTATGATCAGACCCTATCCAAGAAAGAGAGAAAAGAGAGATATCTTGGATTAACCACTCCTCCGATACTAAAACCCTTTCTAATAGTAGGGTAAGTGTATCAAGTTGGGGAAAATTAAGTGGACATCTAATCTGAATTTTACATCAAAAACAACAAAACATCAAATTTAGTCTTCCGTGGACTTGAACCATGCCAAAAGTAAAAATATGTCATAAAAATGGTACCATCACATAGGGAGACTGTTAGCTTTGTATAAATATTGATTTTAAAGTGAATAGAATAGGATAAATATAATTTTATAATTTTTTACTAATAGTAGGTCTTTAAGACACTTTTTCCCGTGAATGTTTATCTCTACGTTTAAGACTAAAAAATTTCTTTCATTTGTTAGAATGTGATAAAACTTATACCATCCCAACCTTCATGAAATTATATACATGTTCAAAAACAATTATTTGATTTCAATATTTTTTTGATGAAGTTATGGCGAGAAAATGGAAAGTGCTCTGTTTTCTTTATGTTTTCAGACCACTTTCATAGAAAAAATCATAAAAAATAAAATATTGCTAAAAAAATACAAAATAAAATCTATCCCAAGATAGATAGTGACATCTAACTTCTCACTAAAGGAAAAAAATATATATCAATTTTTGGTCATCCAAATCATGGGCAAACAGACTACAATCTTATAGGCATTTTTAAAAAATACCAAGTCATTGAATTTTGAGTGTTTAATATAGCTAAACTTGTCCATTTTTAAAAAAATAGTAGTTTAGAAACTAGATTCGGATGCTACGATTCATATTGATATAAGTTTTTCTAATTTTGAGTGTATGCATTTCTAATAATCCCTACAAGTTGATATTATGTTGTTATTTGCAATATGACATCCACTTGTGACCCCTTTTTTGTCCCCCAACTTATTGCACTTACCCATTACTTGAATATGTTGGGTTCCAACTCTTCTATTAGACCAAGTGAAAGTGTTTCCTTTAAGATACATATTGTGGAGATGTGAGGAAGTAATAAAATCATTAAAATCCTCTATGCCTACTATAAACTCCTTAGATCCTCCTTTTTTCCCCTGAGTCCAAGGGGTATTGAAATCCCCATGAAAATCCATCCTGAACCTTTGATGGAATGATTAAATGAAATAAGGTGATGCCAAATATTTTTCCTTTCTTTATGAAGGGTAGGAGCATAAATGTTAGATAAAACCCATATATTTCTATTTTTAAGATCTCTCATCATCACCGCCAAATGATTATCTATTTTGACGAAAAGATTTCCTTCATAGCGGGCTGGATTCCACATCACAAATAAACCTCTAGAGGCTCCTTTCAAGCTAACAACAAAAAATTTAGAATTATTCTAAAAAGACTTGTAAGAACTTAAAAAAGGTCTTCTTTCATTTTAGTTTCTTATACAGCTAACATATCAATTTTCCGTCTTTAAATCATGTCTTTGATAATCCTCCATTTCACAAGGCTATTGAGCCTTCTATGATTCCATGAGATGTAATTCATTTTTGTATATTGGGTTTATTTTTCTTAAAGACCTTTTGGTCTAAACACATATGTTTCCCTGAATCTATATCCTTTTGGATTTTTTTCCTTGATTCAAATTTGTTAGGTCTACCTTGTTTACTACTAACAACTTCCACATTTATAGGATTCTCAATCTCATGATATTTAGGAGGGGAGGATATTGAGGATTCCCCCTTTTTCCTTTTGACTCTGCTTTTATTTTTCCTCGGGGTTTTTTTCCTAGAGATTCCTTTATTTCTGGTGTTATTTCTTCTTTCTTCTCTTCCATCATCTTGATTGGGGACGTATTAACATTCAAAATTTCCTCCATGGAGAGGTTACTAGAATTTCTCCCTATCATCCCCTCACCCACATGGGAATCCAGACTTACCTTCTGCCCTAGTGTTTCTTCCCCCTTACTTTGTTCCTTAACAATTTCCTCCAACACAAAGTCCCCCAACTTCCCATCTTCCTTTAAATTTTGTTCAATCTGACCCTGATCCTTGGGAGTGTCCTCATTTCCTCTTGAGGAAAAAATCTCTATCTTCCTACCCTTCATGAAATCCTTAATAGGTTCTTCCATTTTTCCCTTACCTTATAATCTGACCAGGATAGAAATTTTGATTTCCTTTTGTTGACCATTAGGGTGAAACCATCCTCATCCATTTCCGTGGAAGATTTAATTAGAGATTCATTTTACTACCTTTTCATTTATTCACAAAGGATTAGAAATTTTTAGATTCTTTAGAGAAATATTTCCTATGATCAGAAACACTTTGCATTAGGCCTTTCCCTTTTTCCCCTTTACCTTCATTTCCGACACTGGAATATATATTTTGGATACCTTGAACTTATAGTTCTGGGAAGAATGACCCCAACCATTGCACTTGGAGCATTTTGTAGGGGAACTTTCCATTTCAATATTTTACTCCCAAATCCCTAGACGTGACTTTAGTTTGATATTGTTGGGAATATCCTTATCTGCTATTGTATAAATATAAAAATGAGCATAGATAAGTCTAGTCATTTTCCTAGTAGCATTATCAATTATGACCAAAGAACCTAGGGAGTTCACTATGCCTTTGACAATGTCTTCATGCCAAAATTCCAAAGGAAGGTTAGGAAGGCGTATCCAAATAGGAAATTGGTTCAAATTTTCCTTTTCGAATTGAAATTAGGTTCCCACTTCCTAAGATACCAACCAAATTTTGCCTAGAACCTTCGCATTTCCTCTTGGGTATTAAACCTAAAAAGGAAAAAAACATTAGAAATAGTACTTACTTCTAAGTGACCTTTTGGAATACACTTTAGTTTATCCCATCTTCTAACAACGTCAATATTGGGTCTCCCACCTACCAAACTTCCCTAACATTGATTTCTTTAACTTTTCAAGTAGTTTGTTGCGAAGCTTACCAAGGATATCTAGATTACTTCCAGAAACCTCCTTAACTCGCTTGGAGGAAGAACTTTTTGTTTTTCAATTCTGATCCACCATTTCTAAATTTATTCGACTATGAATATAGAGATTTTACGGGAGTGCTCCTATCCTTTTAAACATCATCCCCATCTATCTCTCCTTCCTTAAAATTTTCCAAATGATCATTTGATCTAGGTAGGATTTCCCTTCCATCACTTTCCCTCTCAAAAAAATTCAAAATCTCTTCCCGTTCATTGTTGTGATCATTCATTCAATGGGAGCTTTTGATTTTCTTGCTACTTATGAGACAAATATTTAGGCTAAAAATTGGTTGGTTTAGGAAAGAAAAATAGCCCCTAAACCCCCAAATCATCTTTTGTTAGAGTTTTCCCAAGAAATTCAACCTTCTCTTTCCCCAATCCTTGAGTCTAAATCTAGTTCATCTACCTCTACATCTAATTTTTCCTATGAGATAGATTATCTCAAGGCCTTGATAAATAATATTTCAAATGAGATAGTTTCCCTTAAAAATAAAAAAACAAAGCTCCTATGCCCTACCAAAATTAGAATCAAGGGTATCAACAAAGGAATTACTATCCAAATCAGGGGTATGGATAGAATTACCTACAAAGTAGGTTTCAAGGTGAAAATCCTAACTTTCATCTTCAAGCATTACCACCTCCACAACATGCACCTACTCTTAGGTTGAGAAAATCTATTATTCCTATCCAAAACAATATGATTCAAGGATTTGAATGGTGTTTCCCATGTAATCAGCCCCATGATAACAATTATTATGGAAATGGAATGAAATTTTGGGCTCTCGTGGTGCAAGGTTCCTTCAATCAACACAAACCAATGATGGAAGTCCCAAATACTGATGTTGAAAAAACTCAAAAATCTTCCCACAAGGTGAATCTCATATTTTTTGGGTCTGATGAGTTTTATACAATCAATTAAATTATGGGCAGCCCCAATAGACCTCAAATTCATTTTATTAATAATACAAGGTCTAAGAAGAGAGTTTTGGACACCCAACCTTCATCTTCCTCTAATCAATACAAACCTCTTCAAAAGAAATGGAAGTTAGGGTAGATTCAAGTAAGAATAGGCTACCTCATGTTTCTAGACAACCTACCCCCATGAATGAGGTTGTTTCTCAACCAAGAGTATCTTTCCCAACATTGGAGCAGCTAAGGAAAGAAATGGTGACACCAATGATGCACAAGGTGGTAGGAATTCCTATGAACATCATTGAAAAAATGAAGAAAACTAATCTGAATGTGACAATGTGGGATGCCTTGTCCATTCCATATCAATTGGATATATTTAAAAACTATTTGAAGTAGCTCATTCCATCAGACCAAATGGTAAAAAAAGGCCAAGCTCTCAAATTATCTTATGTCAACCCAAAGAGGATAAAGTAAGTGAAATAAAGAAACCTCCACCCTTTTATATCTCTTTAATTATTGGCAAGCATATAGTGCATAATTATATGATATCTTAAGGATCCAATACCTCTTTGATGCCTTGGAATATAATATACACTTTCGGCATTGGTTATACTCTAATCACTAAGGGTGTTTTGTAATTAGATGGTACTACAATTAGAATAGTTGGAGTAATCAAAGTCCTTGAGATAACTCTCCATGCATGCCCTAAGCTTAAACATTTCTCTTATTAAAAAATATGAATTTAAGAAGTTAATGTAATTAGTACAACAATGAAATAATTGATATAAACTGGAGTATAAATGATAACTAATTTTAGTTGATATTTTAAATGAAATGAAATAATTGAAATAGAAGAGAATAGGTACTAAACTGAAATGGACTTACCTCAAGGTGATTTTTAACTAGACTAGATGATAAATAGGTGGGATAGAGTATGAAAATACACCTCAAGAAGTTATAGTAGATGCAGATTTGGCTAGACTGGGGCACCTAGAGGAGGATTAGAACACTTGTGGGTGCTCCGGTCCATAGTATGGGAAACCTAGTTTGCAGAAAATCTCCAAACATAAGTTTGGAAGGGTCACTAGATATTGACAATGATTCAACTTTTTTCACATGGATGTCGCACTAGTTTCATTGATGACACCATAACTCGTAATGAATAATCATGTGTAAAACCCCATACAAAGCATCAAACCCCTAAAAATAAATATGCATATGAAGGGATTAGATTATCCTTAGTGGCCATAATGGTGGACTTACAACTAAGTGTTGTACTACATCTTAGACCTAATGTAGTTTTGTGTGCTTGTGTGTGCAATGGTGTTCTTAGTGTGCCCTAGTTCTAATGATGCACAGATAGTGGGAAATAGATAGATAGAATGTAAAATGGTGAATGGAATATAATAGAATTCCCTTTCCTATGTAGTGTGTGTGATGCAAATAGTTCCCAAATATAGTCCATTTCCTTAGTAGATAACTATCCCTTAGTATTTTTAGTCCTCCTTAAGATAGTAAGTATGTTTTGTTTATATAGGGATCTCTTGCTCAAATTTCAACACTAATGACCTGGTATGATGACTATTACCTAGGGAATGGAAGGGAAAACCATAAAGACCGACCTCAAAACTATAAATGAGAACCAAGTACAACCAGGACTAGGGTTCCCAAATCCCTCCCTAGGATCCATAGTTAAATACTAGAGATGACAACCAAGTAATTAATGATAGCTTATCCTCCCGAGAGATGACGGAAGTAACTGTTTAAAAATGAATGAATGTGCAATATACTTAATGACAATGACCAACTAAAATGAAGATAGGAATAGGGGATGAGCCATTAGTGAATATGTTTGCTATACGATATCCATATATAAAACAACATACTTTTTAGTATAATTTTAATAGTAAGTGTGTGATTTTGTGACTACATTTTCCCCCACTTTATGTTGGTGAAAAAAATATCAGTAACATAAAGTATATAGATATGCATACTTGAGAGAAGTTTGGAGAATCCCACAGTGTATTATATTGAGAAAATGTGGTAGTAAAAGTTTTCGAAAGAACCATATAGGGTGTAAACCATGGATCAACATGTTGATCCATATAACGTAGTGAGAAATGTAATGCCATGATGAAATAAAATAAATGAGAGTGATGATTATGATGTTTGATAATTAATGATTTCAAATGTTATATGATGATAATGATATAGGGTAGGGATTGATTAGTTCCCAACCCAATTCACGTGTATAATAAAAATTGACTAGAGGATTTGGTCACCCTACTACCATAGGAAGAGTGTAGGGTGAAAAGTGAGTTATTCTCTAACCTCTAACTACATCCTCAAGATTTAGCCATTGCAGATGGTCTCAGATCAAACATTTGTGTTTTTTGGATCAAAATAATTTTGATCAAACATTAGACCCATATATGAGTTGTATAGGTAAGGCAATCTTGACCACACACCATAGGTGTTTCCACAATGTGATAGCTTCCAAGTTAGGTCATCCGGAAGTAAATAAGAAATTTATGATGTCTTCGAGTTAGGTCATCTTCAAGAAAATGTGAAATATAGAATAAATTCCCAAGTTAAGTTGAATCTGGGAAAGTAACACATGTAATTCCCAAGTTAGGTCATATGAGAGACCAATTGTGTTCTATTGTATCAATTAAATGATATGATTTTGGTTTTTATATATTTGAATGTGTTGATTGATTTATTGATTGGTTACATGCATAGATATTTTATGCTAGTTTCCCCCAAGTTAGGTAATTAGGGGGAATCAATAGAGATTGGTGAATGATTGCATGGAAATATTTTAACGCTTATTTCCCCTAGGTTAGGTAATTAGGAGAAAGTGATGAAATTTCATATAGAAATATTATTCGTTTGTTTCCCCAAGTTAGGTCATTAGGGGAATCAATGATGAAATGTCACATAGTGTATTAGTAAATGTTTGAAATTATCTAATCAGTAGTTTTTGTTTGAATGCATGGTGATAGAGTGGGAATTATAAGATGACACCCAATTGTATGCCCCTTTTGGCTGAAGAGGTAGTGATGATAGGAATGAACGATGATCCTAAAGTTAGCATGAAATAAATAGAATGTGATAGAAAATGAGGATATATATAACATATGTTTCATGTGTATGATAGGATAGTAGGTGGAATTCAGAAAATAATTCCATAAATGGGGTGTAAATCAAAGAAAAAACACTTAATATATAACAAAAATCATGTGGTGTGTATTGGTTGAGAGAATAAGCTCAAAATAATGGCTATAGTAAAGTGGGTGATGAAAAGTAACTATAAATAGTAAAATGGAAAAGTGATTAGTCACTTCATCTGTCTTTTGCATGATTTTGATAGTGAGCTTTGAGTAAGTAAGGAAAGTGAGAGTAATGTGTCCTAGATGATTCGAGATGGTAGCAACCATCATAGCATCACGTACACCAATGGAGTTGGTAAGTGTGTTGGTTTTTTGAAAAATGTGTGTATGGTAGTCTTTTATAGTGATTTTTTTGTAAAATTGTTATTTGTACATTTCTCAGCATTTTAGACTTAGACAATAGTGAGGAACACACTAGTTCCCTTCAAGATAGGAATGCCTAGACCTTGGTGCTAGTGTGTCCGCTCTTGGGCGCCCAAATCTTTCTTTTAGGTTCCCTAATCAAGAAGGTGTGAATTTAGTCTATAATGGTGTATATATTATTTTTATTGTGTAATAATGTCGTAAGTGAGTGTGTATGGGTTTGTATAATGTTATAACATTACGTTTGGTGTCATTTTGTGTTGTCTAGGGGATATTCATTCAAGGGAATTCCACGGTGCTCATCATATGAGTAATTTGCTTGGGTTGATCTGTTAGACAATGATTGGGATGTTATGGACCATGCTAGCCTACGGAACATAACAAGAATGGGGATGTGCCCGTAATATTCCTATTTTTACTGCATTATGTGAGAGATGGTGTGTGGATATGTGTACATTTTGGTTGCCTATGAGTGAGATGACAATTACTTTAGAGGATGTGTATCGTATATTACGGTTTTCATTTATTGGAGAGAGAGTATAGATTAAACCATTTGAGGATATGGATAGATAGATGCAAGTTGTCGAGATGATATTTTGTGTGGAATCAAGAACTTGTTGAGGCCTATATCAGTTTGGATGTTATATTGAGGTCTAGGCTTCCACACTTGTGGAAGTTCATATCATTTTTTATTTCTTCATCTATCGCAATGGAGGGAGGAGGTGTGGGTATATTGTATACTATGCACAACATATGTCATTTGATATAGGAGAAGAGTACTAGATATGTATGGGCATTTTGTTGGTTATCCCACCTATACAGAGATCTATACATATTTACTCTTAATGAGCATGGACGTGGGATATGACCTACTACGTTATTGCATGTATGGGTGTATGAGCACATACAAGTATTGATGCCACTTGGAGGTCCATGAGTAGAGTGGGATAGGTTTGAGATATTTTCTAGGATGTGGATTAATGTGCGTGGGTGGAAGATGAACATTGATACTTATAAGGCCTTGATAGATAGGATGGGGCCTAAGGTAGTTGTATGGAGGCCATACCACGATTATGGAGGATGGTTAGAGGATGTTGTAGAGTTATGGTGTATATGTAGGACTATGTGGTTAGAGGACCAATTTATAGGAGTATCCAAGATCTTTCATGTGGAGAGAGTATCACGATAGTTTGGCATATCTTAGGATGTGTCCTAAGATCCATATATATGGTTGAGAACTATAAGAGCACCTAGGAGGGCCAAAGATAGACTAGGGACAATAAGAGATCAGCTAGTACCACCTAGTCTAGATGAGGTAGACATGGAAATTGAGACGATAAATTCAGATGATGTAGGTGTATGGAGGAGTACTACGCATGGTTGCGAACATCTATTCATATTCTTGTTTATGTTGTTTCTAGAAGTAGCAAGATTACCACAAGGAGGAGGAGGAGATGGGAAAGTACATGCCCTTGACAATGTGGCAACATCTATAGTGGAGCGTGTGTATCTATTTATAGTTATTTTGTGTGTTTTTGTTTTATTATGTAATAGTGATGGTTATCTAATCTTGTTGTTTTGTTTGTTCTCTAGCATATTGGTCTTTGATATTGGACACATCCATCCACACATTGATGTAGAATGGGTCCACTGATGTACTCACAGATGGAGGGATGCTAGAGCACATTGATGACATTGCAGATGATCATACCCATTTGTTTGAGCTAGTAGTGGAGTAGTAGTGACATGCGTTGTGTTTTTAGGAAAGATGGATGAGGCACATGAGGAAAATTGACAAGCTAGAGGGGTATATGGTGGTGGTCCATTGGAGCATGATTTGTTTACACATTATGTTGAGTTGCAACACCAGTTTTTATATATGTCTACCGAGGTCACTTTACTACAGAGGTAGGTTGAGAGGTGTAGACACCTATAATTTATCCGAACAATTTAAACACTTAAATTATGCTAATTATCCCCTTTCACGCAAATTGGAAACATATCATTAATAATGCTCATCTTCTCTTCTATTATCATTAATTAATTAAAATAAGTAATTAATTAAGTCTTATATTCAACAAGTACCCTAATTAACGAGCTTGTGTTAATTAATCCTTCCTTCTATCTAAACTAATTAATTATTATTAATAAAATAGGATCCCTTTCATTAAACCAATAAATCATTATTTAATTGATTTAATCCCCTTCTATAGTCTAAATCATGCTAATATTCCTCTAAAAATATTTTATAAGCTTGCACATTTATTAATTAATCATCTTGATTAATTAATAAACCCCTTTATCCACATGAGTCACTAAAGGACAAGCTAAACTCTCCTAAACTTAACTCAACCCTTTCTAAACCACGTTTATCCACAACTAACTCAACATATCTATTATCCCACATGCAAAGGGATGTAGAGATCCCTTTATCCATTGGGCTATATAAAGATATGTTCTCCTACCTTTACACTTACACCTAATTCTTGAGAAACAAAAGAAAGCATATAGTACATACACTATAAGCCTTTTGTCATCCTTAAGCATTTCACCACTAGAAGAGATAAGCCTAATTCTTGCATTTCATCCACTTAAGTCTTTGGGTCATATGGAAATAATCAAAGTGGTGTTTTAGCTATGCTTTGATGAGCTTCCATTCCTAATCCCTTAAAATCAAACAATAAACTTTGATTGCCATGAATCTACCTAGGTTCAATTTAGTTGTTTTGGTAGTCTAAAGAGTAGAGGCTTTGATAATTAACATGTTAGTTTGATTTCCATTTCAAATTTTATGATAATATTTTTATTTAAATTTTCTTAGCTCCTAATAAGATAGTGTTTAGATTTTGATTTAACTTTGTTAATTGAGACTACTAGGTGTTATTTTTAATTTCCTTAACTTAGTTAAGTAAAATTGTGCATACATTTGGCATGCCCGATGGGATGAATCCTTAGTCCCTTAACATTCTAGCTTGAATTATATTATTTTTGGATAACCTTTGATATACACATATAGTAAATAATGTTCAATTTATTAGGATTTTGCTAGTATTATATGTGTAGGTTCTCATTTAGAGCTATCATTTTAATGGGTTGTTGTCAATTTCAATATAACTTACTAAAATTTGAAGTGGTGTGATATTTTTTTGTGTCTTTTTCCATACTTTGATTGTAGGAGGAGTGGAAGTGCACTAAACCTAGAACATTCACACTAAATCTACCGTAGGCACCTCTCGGGTGGCGTAGGCACATTGTCAGATTTTTGTATCTCTTTTTCCAACCCTGGCACACATACCTAATCATGGCATAGGCACACAAAATTGGGTGTAGACACTATGTTTGCACTATACCTTCATTATAGCAAAAAAACCTATCAGGTGGTGCATACACCCTAACCCTAACACAAGTACCTCTCGGGTGGCATAGAGACTCTATTCATACTATACCTTCACTACAATGGAAAAATCTATTAGGTGGCACATATGCCCTAACCCACGATGCAGGAACTGTTATCCAATTTTCACCCCCCAGGGTAAATTTGATAACATGCATCAGAATACTCAAGTCCCAGGAAAATAGATTGATTCAAGGCAAAAATCATGTTTCTAGGGTCCCCTCAGATTTTTTCTAACTCTCCTGTCCAAGAAGAAAGGAGCAAGTTCTAAAAAAGGGTGAAAAAGTTACAAAAAACAAGCTTGGGGCAAGAAAAATCATGAAAATTGGCTAATTCCTAGTCCTCACAGCAGTTGGGATAGTTGGGACGTCGTGGCACGAATCGGTGAAAGGCCTCCAGGCGGTCCGCGAAGTAAAGGGACATCTAGGCTGTGGGGACACGCGAGACACAAAAGAGTGAACCGGCCGAAGGTAAAAGCAAAATTGACTAACTGCTATGCAAATGAGGCTGAGACATCTGAGCCGTGAGGACGCGAACCACCTGGATCGGCCGAAATAGAGAACTTTCACACTGGGACAATTGGGACAAAGGGACGCGTGGGACGCGGAGAGCCGAAGGAGCCGAGAGCCAATCAAATCACGCCACATGTCTTCACCTCAAAGAGGGACAGGGAAGCCCGAATCAGGTGGATTAGAGGAATTTGTCCTAGATAGTTCGGGACAACCAGGCCAAAGGGATGCGAGGACGCAAAAATTCGGTAGGCCGCAGACAAATCAGAAACGCCACATGTCACTGTGTGGAAAACGTCCAAAATTTCAAAGAGCAAGGTTTGAAGTGTTGGCCCGAGCCAATAAAAAGAGGACACGTGTCCTAAGGAGAAGGGGAGTGTGGAGTTCAGGGAGGAATTAGAGAATTTGGAAAAAGTTTTGGCCAAAAACTAAAAGGTAAGGGATGACCCCGTGCCCCTGTCCTCCAACCATATCATGCCACATGTCCCAAGTGGCGGGGACGTGGGGAAAAAATGAAATTTTTCCAAAGTTACAAAAATTCAAAACTTTCAAGGAAAACCCACGGGTAAGGGAAGGAGAGATAATTTCTCATCCAATCAGTGCCCAACACGTGTCATCCAAGTGGCGGAGCGCGGGAAAAATTTTCAAAACCCATTTTTGCCTGTTTTGTGCCCTAAATCTTCAGATCGCCATATCTTTCGATCCAGAGCTCGGATTTGCACGTTCTTTATATCATTGGAAAGATTATAAAATTCTCTACATGATTCTAGGATCAATCTTGAATTTTGGTTCAGTCTAGAGAGAGAAAGTTAAGAAACGGCTCTGACGCATGTTCATGGCTAGAAGTGACATTTCAACTACCAATTTAATACAGAATGGGTCGCGTTCTCCTCCAATTTGGTCAAAAATGGCAGGGTATGAGTTTTTAAGGTCCTCCATGCTGATTTAATGCATTTGCAGTCAATGAGGAATGGGCTCCCACGTTTTGTACATTTTCTCTCTCCTGGGCTCGACCCATGCAATGTAAAAGCTAGTTTTGGCTCATTTCTAAAGGGTCGAACACTTTTGGGCAGAGAAAACTTCTTCTTTCACCTCCAGCAAGTGATGGTTGCAAGAATCAGACCTCTTCAAAGACTATAACAGTTTTTCTACCTCTCGAGGTCGTAATGCAATGGTTTTGACATTGGAAATGATAATGCAAGCTTTGTGAATGGGTTTTGATCCTTTGTATTATTTTCTTCATTTCGGATCCTAAATTATATCTTATCAGCCTGTGTATGTTTTATGTTGTAATATTTGGTGTGTCTATTTGCATGACAAAAATATTCACCACTCCTTCGGTGCATCACCATCTTTAGTTAGTTTCAATTTTTGCATTTCTATCCCTATCTCCTTGCAATTTAGAGTAGGATTAGGATCTGAACCTCTGTAGTTGTGCAAATATAGATCTAAATCAAAGGAGTTTGAGGAACCAGCCTCTAATCTAGAGATTCCTCTCTTACTTTCACAAGTCCCACACTTGGAGAGAGGTTTCCATGTTGTGAAATCACACTGGATGCCTAAGACATCATTTAGAACCTTGATTTGCATCCAGGGGTGTTGTGATTTTGCAACAACAAAAACCTCTCGGGTGGCACAAACACTCTATAGGAATTTGGTACTTCTTTTTATCTAATTTGGTGCACACACCTAACCTTGGCACATGCACCTCTTGGGTGGCACAGGAACTCTGTTAGAATTTGGTACTACTTTTTATCTACCCTAGCATGCATGCCCTAATCCTAGTGGAGATACCTCTCGAGTGGCGCAGTGCTTTGTGAGTCCGAAAAACATAGAGGGGCATATCCACCCTAACCCACACACACATGCCTACACTTTGGGGCATATGTTTCTTTGATATTTCTCAAATTAATGTGTTAAAGTGCTAACTTATTTGTAGGTTTTATCTAATTAATGCCTATTTTTGTAGGGTATGTTTACATGCTTTTGCTAGACTAGATAGACTTTTCATGCTTTCTTATAAGAATAAGGTCACATATGCTCTTCCCTCATGTCATTTGCGGTGATCTTAGGAATTAAAAATGATTCTTAGGTATTTTTGATGCTTTGAAATTGTTAAGAATATCTGAATTGGAATGAGTTAACTTGGTGTGTTTAAATTAAGTGTTTTTTCCATTTGGTATCTTCTTGGATTTTAGAAACATCACGTATGCTCTTCTCTTGCATCCTTGGATGATCTTGAGAATAAAAAATTATGTTTATTATCTTTATGGAAAATTACTAACCCATTGTGTAAGACCAAAACACACGCTTGTCAAAGAAAGGTGGAATCAAAATAAAATCAAACTACTAATATAGTTTTCGTACAGGTTGCCAAAAGGTGTTCAAGCAAACCACATCAAAAATAAACAAGATAAAAAGAACACCATATTCAAAAATTGTATTACAAAGTTTAGAAAATGGTACGTCCCTATCCACTCAATCTGGAACATAAGCCCTTTGGCATAATGCCTTAAGCTGCAACAATGGGGTGGTACCAAGAACCCCAAAGTAGTCCACACAAGCGAGGAACCTTCGGATGAAATAGGAAGTTCTTCACAAAACCTAATTGTCTATTTGTTCCTTGTGAGTTCATTACCGGTTGTGTGTATGGTGATCCCATTAATGGTACACATAGATGTACTAGTTTCCTACTATGCTTGAAGGTGGTAAAGTAAAGCCAAGATACTCCCAAATTAGTGATTGTGACTTTTCGGTAAATGAAGCTCACTTAAGATAACTTTATAACACCTAGGAAGAGAGAACCACTTAGGAAGATATTCTTTGGCCAGGAGCCCACTTTGACCATTTCAAAATAGTATTGAGTTGTGAGCCATCATTCATCACGAAACGTGGGAAGCATTACTTTTTTTTAGTTTTTCACTTACCTTAAGGTGAGTTGAAACTATGTTGAAGTAAAGCCAATATTTTTCATCCCCATTTTGATCTACTTCCCTCACATTCTATTGACACTTTATTTATCAAAAGAAGAGTGACTACCTTTTCATTATCAATTGATTGTTTCTACCACTTTTTTTTTTTTTTATGCCCATCCATGCTTGCATTTGGGTAAGTTAAACGTCTAAACTGTGTGAAGGAATATTCATATCATTGGTGGCCTTTGTGATCTTGATACCCATGTCAGTATTTTCATCATAGTTAGGTATGGTTCATCATCTTGAACTTCCTTGGAAAGCTATGTTTTTATATCGTATCACTACAATTTTGGTATTTACGTCTTGTTTCTTGTAAACTTGACCTAAATATTTGTATTGTAAGGTTAAACTATACACATTTTAACCATTCTTAGTTATACTATAACCTTTTAGTTTGATTCCATTACTACCTCAATTTTGAAAAGTGCTACATGTTACCACTTTTGTGTGTTATATTAATATCATCTTGATATTAATACATTACTTTCTCACAAAGGTTGGTTAACATATCTTGGTGACATTGTTGTGTCACTCACAAATTGTAACTGGCACTTTTTGGGATATAGGTATTAATTGAATTTAAGCTTGCTTCTAGTATACCTTGTTAGGAGGTCACATTAACTTCTTGTATTTACTTATGTCTTGTTCATTCCCTTGAACTTGACATAAGTGAGGACATCTTGTTAATTATCTTTCGATACCAACTACCTTTTTGAAACAAACCTAGGAATTACTTCATTTGATTAATAGGCTTAGGTACCAAACATTGTGTCCTTTGTTAACTTATCACTCTATCACTTTGGTACTTTAACATTTATACTCATTCATATTCTTAACATTCTTTTTGCATTTTCACTTAGGTGTGGTCATAAAATTTGGAACACATTTACAACATACCTTGGTGAAACTATTGCACATCATGGATCATAAAACATGATTAGTGTTCAAAAGGAAAACATTCGAAGCACAACAAGAACAAACTTGGGAAGCCTCAAACAAACGAGGGTCAAACCCTTTTATTGGTCATGATCTAGGGATTTTATTTTCTGTTGAAAAGGATATAGAAGACATGATAGATCATAGTGGTGACAAATTGGAATCGTCACATGCGACATTTGATTTCTACCCCACATTATTAGATGAATTCCATTTTAGAAACAAGGATAGGGTGTTGGCATAAGTTGTAGAATTGGGAGCCAAAATGACCACTAAACATCAAACAATCCCACCTACAAATAACTTTAATGATGAAGAGTGACCTCTTATCAACATGGAGGATATTTTAACACATGGACATGATTCTACCTCCAACATGGGAAATGATAATGTAGTGGGACATAGAATACCCTTTATTAAAGTTCCACGTAAAATCAAGTTAGGACACAAGAATGTTGAAGAACCTCCACAATATGAAGAAGAAGAGGAACCTTTGGAAGAAGAAGTCACTATTCAACAACAAATTAGTGACCTTATTCAAAAATTAGCCTTGCTCACCTCTCATGTACAAAAATAAACAAGAAATAATGTCCAAAATACAAGGCCTAAGGTGAAAATAAGTGAACTTCATAGGGAAAATCAAGGAGAAGAAAATATGGAGCATCATCGTGTATATATCCCTTCTTCTCCCACTAAAGAACAATTACTCGCACAAGAAGTACAATCTATGAAATCAACACTCACAAGCCTTTAAGAGAGAAATGTGGGGAGCATAAGAAAATATCAATATGAAGAACTATGTCCCCATTCATTTGACAAAGCTATGACACTTCAACCTTTCCCTAAAAAATTTGACATGCCGAAATTTGAAAAATATAGAGGAAAGGGAGACCCATAAGATCATGTAAAGGATTTCTATATGGCATGTCAAGAGGTGTCCTATAGCAATAATTACCTCATACGACTCTTTCCCAAGATTCTAGGAGGCCAAGCCTTGGAGTGGTTTACTTGTTTACCTCGGGGGTCTATTTTTACCTGGCCAGAACTTGAAGAGAGGTTTGTGTATCACTTCTCATACAATATAGAAAGCGATATCACCATGGCAGAATTCTGTGGCACCAAAAATCCTAATGAAACATTCATGAGTTTCCTACAATGGTGGAGAGGTATAGCCAGTCACTTCCCTTGTGAATTCCCTGAAAAACAACTTATAAGTATCTTTGTGCCAAAACCTAAATCCAGACATCATTTTCTACCTTCAAATGCATTGTGTTCATACTTTCAAGGAGGTCATTGAAAAATGTGTTCAGATAGAGAAAGACCTTATTGTAAAAGTAACTCTTAAGTCACAATCTAAGGATAACCAAAGTGCTAAACATGTGTAGAAGTTGAAAGTATTCAAAAAAAACAAAAACATGGTGGGAGACGGGATCGTAGATTCCAAATGCGTGTAAATGGTTCAAACTAGTCAACCTTTTAAACTGACCAAAGGACCTATTCAACCACCACCTAAATGAAGAATGTTCACTCCTCTCAATGAGCCTTTGTCAATTATATTGAAATAATTAGATGCAGCTCACATGGTGACTTATCCCATGACATAACTCTTTGATGAAAATGCTCTAAAACCATCATGGTACAAAGAGCATGACTATTGTGAATTACATCGTGTCAAGGGACACAAAACAGAAAAATGTTTGTGACTTCATCACTACATCCAAGACCTCATCGATAATGGGGAGATAGAAGTGGACAACCCAAAAAAACTCAAACACCCAATGAAAAGATGGGGATATAGAAAGAACCATTCCCCAAACATGGTAAGTTAGAGGAGCCAAATCCGGATCAAGGAAACTCATCTCGAGTTATAAAGCAGCAAATTACCTATATACCAAGAAAGACAATAATCATTATGATTCACTCATTGGATGTATTCTCTCTCCTAGTGACCATGTGAACACCATTCAAATCAAGGGAAAGGATTACACTGTGGTAACAAGATTTTCCTACCTCATGATCCCTGAACCCTCTCCGTCAACCCCACAAAATGGTAGGTAAAACCTCTTAGAACAACTTGAGAATACATCTACCAAGATTTTGATCTTGGATCTTCTTAAGTCATCGAATGTACATAACGACATCTTGTACCAAACTCTTCGGGGTCGGAGTGCCACTAGAAGTAGATCCTAAACATCTTTAGTCCACGGTAGTAAACATTGTACCAACCGAGAAAATTGCCTTTAATCATAGGGAAATCCCTATTAAAATCCAATGCATAATCTACCCTTGTATATTGAGGTATTCGTTACCCTCTAAAAGATCATACGGGTGCTTATGGATAATGGATCAGGATTGAATATATAAACACTGAAGTTAGTTAAGAAACTGGGACATACCAAAGAAGACCTCGAGTCAAACATCATTACCATAACCACTTACAAAAATTTGGAAAGAGATTCAGCTAGCACAATCACATTTCCCATGGAAGTTGGTCCCACTTGTCATCACACAAAGTTTCATGTCCTAGAATTAGAACTCCCATACAATATTCTTCTAGATTGCCATGGATTCATGCCATGTAGGTCGTGCCATCAACATTCCATCAATACATTAAACTGAAGCATGGGGGACACACTTTTACGATATAAGGAGATTGAGCCCTTTTCTCAATGCAGAGCTCTCAATATTTTTACACGTAAGGGTACCTATACGTTTCCCTCTACTGATATAGCTATTCCTCTTAAATCTAAAGTCATGGAGTCTCAAGTAGATTTAGATTCTCTTAGTTCTTTTGCCCATGGTGCCTCGACATCAACTTATCCTTTTGATTCATGGGAAATGAAGGTTCTGTAATATGGTTATGGAGAATATAATGTGTAACAAGACCTTTTAGTTTCAGACCTCTCATTGTTACCTAAAACTAGAGGTCGACCCAACTATCATTTTAGATGACCTAGAGATGAGGAAAATATTGGGCAGATTTACCTCAAGGCTTGCTAGATGAAGAGAAATTATTGGATCCACCTACGACTTGGGTCCTAGAAGATACTTAACAAACTTGCTACCAAACCCCTTAGTATGGTAAATATAGTAGAATGATCTACTCCATGGGCTACAAAGTTCTAAGATGCGAAGGAATGAGAAAGGACATCGAGAACCAATTCCTCTCCCACATTTTAAAATAGAAATTTATGACATTGTAATTTGACCTTATGGGGCACATCATAATGATCAAGAAGATACCTACTTTAAATGAGAAGATAGCTCGACTATTTAGATAGTGATACAGATTCCCACTGTAGCCAATACGAGGATCTTGCCTCCATGAACCTATTCATAAATACCATTGTCCTCACCATAACCCCTATTTATCCTACACTTGACCATTTTTACCCTTGCCTTGTTGAATGGGACCAAAAACGTCATATGTCACTAGATCTATTTGAAAATGATGAAGCTATTGTAGAGTTTATGGGCATTCAGGATACAATCCCCATTAGAGACCACAAAAAGGGCTTCTATATTGACTTAGATACCTCTTCCTACTTTAGAGAGAAAGTTGAGCTTCATAGTCAGCAAAATTTAAGAAAAATTGAGGGAAAAATTTCCAATGCAAAGCCTCGGTAAAAGTCAAAGTCCAAGTCACATAGTGAAAACCTCTTTGAGGTGCTGACAGACAAATAGGTGCAAAAATCAAAGGACAATAAAAGTGACCACACCAAGGATGAAAATCTTGTGGAGACATCCTTGGATGAAGATCTCAACCTTCCTCCTAATCCTATGCATATGGAGGATTTGTCAAAGTTACTGGTAGAAGAGACTATTGATGTAAACATTGGCACAGAAGATGACCCAAAAATAGTCAAGTTGGGAGCTTCACTCTCAGCATGGGAACAAAAACATTCACCATGCTACTATGGGAGTTTATAGATGTGTTTGCATGGTCCTATAAGGATATGCTAGGCTTGGATCTAACTTTGGTCATGCACAACTTAGTTGTACATGTAGATATTAAGCCTATTAAGCAAAAGCTCAAAAAGATGCACCTGAGGGTGGCTCTTCTAGTTAAGGAAGAATTAAAAATATTGCTTGTGGCGGGTTCATTTGAACCATTGATTACTCGAATGGATATCCAATATCATCCCTATCCAAAAAAATCCTGTTAGGATCAGATTTTGAATAGATTTTACAGACATAAATAAGGCACACCCTAAGGATGATTTTCCATTACCAAATATTGATATGATTATGGATTCAACAACAGGATATGAAATGTTATCTCTTATGGATGGCTTTTCAGGTTATAATCAAATCAACATAGCCAATGGAGATCAACACAAGATGAATTTTACAACTCCTTGGGGTACCTTTTGTTATCGAGGTAATGTTGTTTGCTCTTGAAAATGTAGGAACTACCCATCAAAGGGAAATGATGGCAATTTTCCATGATATGATTCATGATATCATGGAAGACTATGTGGATGATATCCTTAGGAAATCTAAGACAAGGGAGGACCACCCTGTTATTTTAGGCATATCTTTGAATGCTTACGAGAGTACAAGGTCTGTCTAAACCCAAATAAATGTGTGATTGGCATGATATCAGGAAAATTACTTGGTTTCATCATATCAAGAAGGGGAATTGAGGTAGACCATGCTAAAGTGTCTGTTATTATTGAGATGCCTCCTCCTAAAAAAATTAAGTAACTACACAACTTACAATGAAAATACATGATATTGACCACTTCATCTCCCAACTTACCAATAAGTGTCATTCATTCACTCAACTTATTAAAAATGATGTTGCCTTTATCCGGGGACTATAGCAACAAATGAGAACTTCACTTTGCTTAAGAAATACTTGGCCAATCCGCTTGTCCTCATGCCTCCAAATCCTAGTGAGCCTCTTCTTCTTTATATCTCTACTACTCAATTTACTATTAGTGCACTTCTCACCCAATACAACCTTGGTCACAAAGAAAAATAGGTATACTACCTCAGTCGTACTCTCATCTCTTATGAGCTCAACTATCCCCAAATCAAAAAAGCTTATTTGGCTGTAGTTTTTACCTTTCAAAACTTTTTCATTATGTATTGAATACCAAAACCAAGCTTATATCAAAAGTTTACCCACTCAAATACTTGATGTCTAAACCCACCCTCACCGGTAGAATGGATAATTGGATCATTCTATTGAGTGAATTTGACATCGAATTTGTGCACCAAAATTCGGTCAAGGGATAGGTACTTGTTGATCAATTAATAGAAGCACCTTTATAAGGAACTGAACCTGTGAATCTGGATCTCGCGGATGTCTCATTCTTGTACATTAAAGAGTCTCGTAATGTGGTAGGTACACTTTGATGGGTCTTTTAATTTTCATAGTTTAGGGATAGGTGTGGTCCTCATTACTCCTTCTCGGTTACCCCATACCTCGAATTTCTGCTTTGGTTTTCCTTGCATGAAAAATATCACATAGTATGAGGCACTCATCGTTAGGATGAAGATTCCCATCAAATGGGACATTCATCATGTTAATATTGTTGTGTTGAGTTGTGGAGCTCAATTACTTTAGTTTAGAATGCAATAGAAACTTGCTGGAAAATACGATGGATCGGTATCGGTTAAGGAGGAACCGGCGGTGGTCACCAGGGACCAGCAAAGTGTCGGTATGATTGGAATTAGTCAAGTAAGGAAGTAACCGATATAGGTTAGGGATAACCGGCATCGGTTACCTGTGCGAGGATGTTTTAATTAACTCTCGGGAATTAGATCTATTTTTAGCATTAAAGTATTTCTATTGATTGTAATTGCATGGCTAAGTTCCCTAAGTCTATAAATGACTATATAAGCATAAAATATAGGGTTTAGAAGTAAGAAAGAAGATTATTAATAAGAATTAGAAAGAACTTGTAAAAGTTCATGAGAGAGAAAATTCTTGGTTATGAAGAAAAAATCTTGAGGGAAAGCAATAAGCGTACATCGAGAGGTGTGGAAGATTGTAAATCTTCATTGTATATCTTGTCAAAGCTTTGGATAATAGATTGGATTGTTTCTTGGTGGACGTAGTCCACACTAGGTAAACCACATTAAATATAGTATTGATTTATGTCTCTTATTTTGCATATTTCTTCTGGTAGAATATTCACTTTTATTTGCATGTATTCTTAGATATGATATATTGTCTATATAATCTGGTGTGCTAACCCCAACAACTGGTATTAGAGATTTTTTGAGGGTTTTTGTGTTGACAAATTTAGTCATAGAGGGTTTTATGATTAAGTGGGAGATACAACAATGGCATAAGCTAATAAATACAAGGTAGAGAAATTTGACGGCTGAAATTATCAATTATGGAAGATGCAGATTGAGGATTATCTGTATCAAAGATATTTTTACTTACCGTTGGATGAGAATTCTAGACCTATGAAGATGACTGATGAAAAATGGAATATTCTTGACAGAGAGGATTTGGGATCTATAAGATTGAGCCCGACAACATTCGTGGCTTCCAATATTATAAAAGTGGCTTCTACAAAGAGACTTAATGAAATGTATTGCTAATTTATATGAAAAACCTAGTGCTTCAAATAAAGTTTATTTGATGAAGAAACTATTTAGTTCTAATATGCATGAAGGTGGATATGCTTCTATTCATTTGAATGATTTCGATCTATTGTAAATCAGTTAAAATGAATTGTTATACCTTTTGATGATGAAGTAAAAGAACTTTTATTCTTATGTTCTTTTCCGATAGTTGGGACAACTTGGTAATGGTTGTTAGTGATCCAACATCTGCTAATAATATTTTGAATTGTGATGATGTGGTTAGTAAAATATTGAATGAATAAATTTGCAGGAGAACAAGACAAAGGAATATTCATCCTGGAAATGCTTTGAATGTAGAAAGCAAGGGCGAGGTAGAAGGAGAGATCCAAGAGTAAGAGTAATGGGAAATCAAAGTCAAGGGATAGCAGATCCAAATCCAAAAGTAATGGAATTACTTGTTGGAAATGTGAAAAGAAAGGATTTGTTATCCAAAATGTGCCCCTACTCATTTTTGTGGCTAACTCCTTGTGTTCTTACCTCTCTTGTGCCTCAGTCTCCATTTTTTATTTTTAGGCACTCAAATATTTCTAAAAATGGCACCATTAGATAGAGCTCTCTCTCAGCTTTCCAGAAAGGTAAATTTTTCCTCCTAACTCCTTGTATTTTTCAAGTTATGGCTCGGTGGAGTTTTTGTGGGAAATTTTCCCCTAGAAGGCCTGCAGCCAATCAGAACTCGCCACGTGTCCAGGCCAAAAATATCAAAGTGACCCGATTTGGCCCTGTTTTGCCCTAAAACTTCAAATCGCCATATCTTTCGATCCAGAGCTCAGTTTTTCACGTTATTTATATTAATGGAAATCTAGTGAAATTCTCTACAAGATTATGGGGTCAATTTTTCATTTTGGTGGATTTTGGAGAGAGAAAATCAAAAAACACTTCTGGTACATTGTGATGAACGAAATGACGTTTCAACGACTAATTTTAATGAAGAATGGCTTGCATTCTCTCCCAACATGGTTAAAAATGTCGTGGCATGGGTATGTAAGGATTCCCTTGTTGTTTTAATGCATCTTCATTCAATGGGGAATGGCTCCCACATTTTTTACACATTTTCTCTCTCCTGGGCTCGACCCATGCATTGTAAAAGCCAGATTTGGCTCATTTTTGGGGCTTGAACATTTTTTTGGATAGCAAGCTTCTTCTTTCACCTTCAACAAGTGATTTTTGCAAGTATCAGACCTTCTTCATGATTGTAACAGGTTTTTCCTCTTTGATGTTGCAAATGCAAGGATTTTGACAGTGAAAATGATAGTGCAGACTCTGTGATCAATTTTCAGTCCTTTGTTTGTATTGTCTTACTTCATTTCAGACCTCTAATTGCATCTTATCAGCCTATGTATGATGTTTCATGTTGCATTTTATGAAATTGTGTCAATTTTCATGAACAAGAAGTGTTCACCACTCCTTTGGTGTATCACCTATTAGTTTAGTTTCAATTTTTGCACTTTCTATCTCTGTCTCCTTAGAATTTAGAGTAGGATTAGGATTCAAACCTCTGCAATTGTGCAAATAACAGATCTGATCAGAGGAGTTTGAGGAACCAGCCTCTAATCTAGAGATTCCTCTCTCATTTTACAAGTCCCACACTTGAGAGAGGTTTTAATGTTGTGCAATCATCTTGGATGCCTAAAACATCAACTTAAAAACCTGATTTGCATCCAGCGTGTGCTGCTGATTTACAACAAGTGGTTTTAGCACACGGTGGGACCTTAGAGGTCTCATTTTCATTACAGCAAAGTTGATGTGCATCTGCTGCAATTTTCTTGCTTAAAAGAGCTATAAATTACACATCTGGCAACTCCAAGGGGAAGAATCAGCTGGTTTTGGTAGTGCAGACCTGAAAACTCATGAGAAGAATCAACACAAGGTCAAGAGCTGGAGAGGAAGAGGTGTTGTTTGAATATCTGCAGTTATCTCCAAGAATAAGGCAAAGTGGGAGGAGAATCCAAAGGTCTCCATCTCCACCAAACAGAACTCTCTCAACTCCTCCACCTGGTAGGCCTTTCATTCAGTCAACAAGGGTTCTAAGACCAATTAGAATGGCACAAAACAACCCCTATGTCAATTTCACTGGTAGCAGCCCACTTGCTCTCAATGCACAAAATCCAATCCCAGTTGCAGCATTGAAGAACATTCCATACTTCACTGGAGAAAATCAGACCTCACCTGGTGATCATGTTAAGGATATTGCTAACATTTGTGCAATCCATGAGATCAATGAGATGCAAGTTGTTGTCAAATTATTGGCATCTTCATTCAAGGGGAAGGCTTTGCAATGGTTTAGAAGCCTTGCCTCAGGTTCTATTCAAAATTGGAATCAGCTATGTATAGCCCTCCATGAGTAGTTTGGGGAAAAGGGAGACAACTTGTCCCTTTTGGAGCAGCTGACAACTATCAAAAGAGCTCCCAATGAGCAGCTGACTGATTTTAATTTCAGATTTCAAAGGACTTGGGAGAGAATTCCATGGCGATCAAAGTCAACAGTAGAAGGTGCTTTTCTTTACTATCTCAAAGCTCTAAATTCTGATATTTCTATGTTGATTCAGTCCATGGGAGGCATAACTATCCCTATGGCTTATAGCATTGCCATTAGGGCTGAAAATTGTTTGATCCAAGCTAGAAAACTAGCCCCTAGACCTCCCATGCCATTGTTTCCATGTTTAGAGAGTCCAAACACTAATCAAGCACCTAATTTGGCTCCTTCTCCCACTCCTAGAAATCAAAGTTCAAATGAAGCTTCTACTTCATCTCCAAGTGCCCCAAATGAGCTTCAAGAAGTCATGAAGCAATTACAAAATTTAGGTAATGAGCTGGTTACTCTCAAGAGGCAACAAGCCCAAAGTTTTAGACCTTCCTTCCAACCTCAAGCTCAGCCTAACAGGTAGCCATATCAACCTCATAGACCACCCAATCCAGCTGCAAATCTAAATCAAGCAAGGCCTCCTACCAATAGACCATTTCAGCCCTATAATCCAAATGTTATATCTACCTCTAAGGCATTGGTGCCAACACAAAACAACGTTGCTCAGGAGTATGATTGGTGTTTTCCATGCAATGAACCTCACAACCAATCTATGTGCTTCAACGGTGCCTTGAATCAAGCATTAATGGTGACAACTACTGGTGTGGAGGGTGAGGGCAATCAAGGAAACAACCAACAACAAGAAACATTCTAGCAGCAATCAGCTCCAAATGACACCACACTTGTGAACTGGCAGGCAAAGGATTTTTGTGGCATAAATCAAATAGTCTCTCAAGGTGTTGCAGCCAACACAAGGTCAAAAAGAAGGAATTTGGGTGAAGAACAGCCATTAGCTCCAACCAATCCACAACCTTTTATGGCTCCACAAATGGTTGGCAAACAAAATCCACTTGCAAATGCACAAGGGTAGCCAAGAACAGCTCCTAGACCAACTCAAATACCAGTTGTTGCTTCCCACATGCAAGGGATGAATATGCAAACCAAGGGACAGCAAAGAGATCCTCCATCACCATTTAGTATCATTGATCAGATGAAGAAGACAAATGTAAATATATCAATGTGGGAATCCCTATCTATCCCAGGCCAGAGAGATTTGCTACAAGCTGCCATGAAGGACTGGCCAACTTCGAATCAGCAAGTCCAAATGCAAGAGAAGGTGCTCACAAATGCTGCCCAGCCTGAAGGGAATCATGGAGGACAGCAAGGTAAAATGTTGAAGCCCCCTCCTTTTTATGTCTCATTAATCATTGGAAACCAATTGGTGCACAATTGCATGATTGATTCCGGGGCAAGTAGCTCAGTGATGCCCAAGCAAATAGCTGATCAGCTAGGACTTCAATATGAAACCATATCCAAAGGGGTAGTGCAGTTGGATGGGACAGCAGTAACAACAGTTGGGGTGATTAGAAACTTGAGTCTTACCTTGCATGCATGTCCAAATGTTGTTGTTTTACAAGATGTATCAGTTATAGACCTTCCACCACTCTTTGCCCTATGTTTGTCAAGAGATTTCATAGCCAAGATTGGAGGATATTTGTCTACTGATTGGTCACACATGATATTCAGAACGAGGTATGGAACCAAAGCTACAATCAAGTCTGAACCTATTGCAAACTTCCACATTGAGCCCTACACTCTAAGTCAAATCAATGCCAACTGTTGGGTATTTGATCAAGAAGATCACCCAAGCACTGATGAAGTTGACACCAAGGTTGGAAGCATCCCGGATTTAACTCTTTATGAATGGGAAAATAAGGTGCATGCTTTTGATCCTTATCAAGAAGTAGAAGAATCTGAGCTAGGGGTCTATTACATACATCAAGAACATCAGCCCATTCCTAGCATCACCAAGCCAAACCACAAGGATGACAATGAGGTATGACAGATATTTTTTGATGGATCACGGAGTAGACAAGGTGCAGGAGGTGGATCTATGCTTATTTCACCTCAAGGAGTAAAGTACTATTCAGCTTTTAGATTTCAGTTTACATGCTCCAATAACACTGCTGAATATGAAGCCTTGGTGCAAGGGATGCATTGGGAAATAAAGAGAGGAATAAAGAACTTGCAAGTCTTTGGTGACAGTGAATTGATTGTAAACCAAGTTAAGGGGCAGCATGCTATCAAGAATAATCTGCTCAAGTGCTACAAGAACAGGGTGTGGGACCTCATTGAAGATTTTGAGGGCTTTAACATAAAATCCATTCCTAGAAAAGAAAACCAAGCTGCTGATAGGCTTGCAGCAGTTGGGGCAGCCTTTGATATTGTGGAAAGAATTCAAAAGGACAAGGTACAGCCAAACATCCATGTGATTGTGAGGCCTTCAGTGCCAGATAACAATGTAAGTTGGCAAGTGTTTGAGAATGACTAGCAAATCATCCATTTCTTACAAAAAAGTGAGTTCTCGGCTAAAAATTAGGAAAAATTGGAACAACAAGATGGTGAAAAAGTGGTACAAATTGAGAACTAATAAGCTGCTGAAGGACTTATCACTTTGGAGTCCATTTTCAATCCCAATGATTAGTTTAGGAAAGAGAAAGCAAAAATTTAGGTCAAGAGAGAAGATTCAAAGATCCATCTTGGTGGAAGAGAACAAACCATTGCAAATTGGAAAGATGACAACTGAATAAGAAAGGTATGAGTTCATACAGTTGTGTCAAGAGTTCCTTGATGTGTTTTCTTGGAGCTACGAAGATTTGAAAGGTTTCAATCCCAAGTTAGCTCAGCACACCATTGAGTTGGATCCAAATACTAAGCCCATCAGGCAGAAACAAAGGCCAGTCAATCCACACATGGAACCTCTCATGAGGAAGGAATTGAACAAGTTGATTGAGTCAAGAATCATATTCCCAATCAAGCATTCTAGTTGGGTTGCCAACTTAGTTCTAGTCAGAAAGAAGAGTGGAGAGATCAGATTGTGCGTTGATTTCAGAGATTTGAATAGAGCATCTCTCAAGGACCATTACCCACTTCCTTCTATGGAGCAGATTTTACAAGTTGTTGCTAGCTCCGAAAGGTTTTCATTGCTTGATGGCTACTCAGGGTACAATCAAATTATGGTGAAGGAAGAAGATCAGTTCAAGACAGCCTTCACAACCAAATGGGGAACTTATGCATACAGGAAAATGCCATTTGGGCTGTCCAATGCTGGAGCTACCTTCCAAAGAGCAATGGACATGGCGTTCAAAGGTTTGATTAACAACATGGTGCTGATATATCTTGATGATATCACTGTTTTTTCAAAGAATGCAGCAGACCACCTCTCTCATTTGAGACAAGTCTTCCAAAGGTGCAGGAGATTTGGAGTGTCTTTGAATCCTAAGAAGTGTATCTTCCTAGCACATGAAGGAAAGCTCCTTGGCCATATTGTCTCCAAAGAAGGATTAGTAATTGATCTAGAGAGAGTTGAAGCCATAAGAGCACTACCATTGCCAAGCCACAAGAAGGCACTTCAGAGTTTCTTGGGGAGAATAAATTTTGTTCGAGAGGTTTGTCCCAGATTTTGCAGCCCTTGTCAAACCTATCACCAAAATTTTAAAGAAAAGCATGGCTTTCAAGTGGACAGCAGAAGGCAAGGAGAGTTTTGAAGCAATCAAAGAAGCCATCTCCCAAGCACCAACTCTCATCAACCCAGATTTCTCTAAGGATTTCATCCTCTATGCATTTGGAGGTAATGATACTATTTCTACCATTTTGGTACAGCAGAACAAGGACAATGATGAGCAGCCAATTACTTTCTTCAGCCAAAGCCTAGATGACTATGAGGTGAGATATTCTTTTATTGAGAAGCATGTACTTGCAGTAATCAGAAGCTTGAAGAAATTCAAGCATCTAGTCTCAAACAACAAGGTTCAGTTGTTGGTCTCTCATGCGGGAGTAAAGGACTTCCTCCTCAACAAGGATTTGAATGAGAAAATGGCAGGTTGGATCACTCATGTCATGGAGTATGACATTGAGATCAAGGTCACCAAGCTGGTAAGAGGAAAAGGATTGTGTGAGTAGCTGATTCTAGGCAAGCAAAAAGGAGTATGCAATAAAGAAGAGGCTGTTTTGACAGTTCAAGACAGCCATGTGCAAGGTAGCACCCAAGGAGAAAATAATGGTGTCCCCACTCCTTGTTGGACCCAAGGTATAATGTACTTCCTAAGCATAGGCCTATTCCCTCTAGAGATGAAAAAGACCCAAATAAGAAACTTTAGATTGCAGGCTGTCCCATATGCCATAGTAGATGGTGTTTTGTTCAAGAAAGATGTCAATGGAGTGCTGCTGAGATGCATTAGCACAAATCAGATTCATAGGGTGTTGGAAGAGTTCCATGGTGGACTAGCTGGTGGTCATTTTGCACCAAGAGTGATAGCTCTAAAAATAATGAAGGCTAGTTATTATTGGCCCAAGATTTTTAGTGATTGCTTTGCGTGGATCAAAAGGTGCAAGAATTGTGCATTCTTCACAAGTAAAGAGAGGCTTTCTGCCCTTCCATTGCATCCAATTTCAGTTGACCATCCATTCATGCAATGGGGTTTTGAATTCATTGGAGTCATTAATCCTAATTCAAGTTAAGGGCATAAGTGGATTTTGACAGCCACAAACTACTTCACCAAGTGGACTGAAGCAGTAGCACTCAAGGAAGCAAATGAGTCTAGCATCTTAGACTTCTATGAGGGGATAGTAACCAGATTTGGCATACCTGCTACAATAATCTCAGATAATGCATTAGCATTCATTGGATCCAAGGTGACTGAGTGGGCTATCAAGAACGAGATCTACCTAAGTACTTCATCAAACTACTACCCTCAGGGTAATGGCCAGGCTGAATCTACAAACAAGAACTTGTTGAGGATCATTAGGAGGACTCTTGATGAGAATCAAAGGTCTTGGCATACCAAATTGAAATCAACCTTATGGGTTGATAGGATAACTCCCAAGAGATCCACAGGTAACTCTCCATTTAGGCTTGTTTATGGAAGAGAGGCAATCTTTCCCATGTCACTTGAGTTGCCAACAGTGGAACTCATGAAGCAATTGGAGTTGCTAGATTTTGGGCCCATGGAGGTGAGATATGCAGAGTTGATGGAGCTCCAAGAGATCAAAGATCAAGCATCCCAAGCAATGGATAAGGATCAAGCTTTGATCAAGAAGACCTTTGATAGGAAGGCCAAGAGTAGATCTTTCCAAGTTGGAGATCTAGTGTTAAAATGGGATTAAAATAAAGCAAAACCGGAAGGCATTCAAAATTTGATGCCATTTGGAGTGGCCCATACATGGTCACAAAGTGTAAGGAAAGCAATGCCTTCCAATTGTCTTCATTGGATGGCGAAGAACTGCAGATTCTAGTCAGTGGAATCTATCTAAAGCATTGCTACTAAAGGGAAATTCTCCACCTTGTAAATATTAGCTTAGGTTTTTATTCCTCCAAGTGCTTGTGGACATTGTTTTGCTGTAGGTTGTTTTTCTTTCCCTAAGTGCTTTGGCATAGGCTTGCTATCCCTGGAGATGTTTTGTAGTCCTTCCTTCCATTAGGTGATATCCATCTTCCTCCTTGCAACATTCTAAGTCAGTTGGGGTTCCGAACAGAAATTTTTATGACTCCATGCCCAATGGACTGCTTCAGGCAACTGGTATCTTCATCTAGTAGGCAGATGACCCCTCTAAGTCACCAAAATTGTTATCCAAAATGTTCCCTTGCTCATTTTTGTGGCTAACTCCTTGTGTTCTTACCTCTCTTGTGCCTCAGTCTCCATTTTTATTTTTAGGCACTCAAATCTTTCTAAAAATGGCACCATTGGATAGAACTCTCTCTCGGCTTTCCAGAAAGGTAAAGTTTTCCTCCTAACTCCTTGTATTTTTCAAGTTATGGCTTGGTGGTTTTTTTGTGGGAAATTTTCCCCTAGAAGGCTCATGAGCCAATCAGAACTCGCCACGTGTCCAGGCCAAAAATATCAAAGCGACCCGATTTGGCCCTATTTTGCCCTAAAACTTCAAATTGCCATATCTTTCGATCCAGAGCTCAGTTTTTCGTGTTATTTATATCAATGGAAAGATCGTAAAATTCTCTACAAGATTCCAAGGTCAATTTTACATTTTTGTGGATTTTGGAGAGAAAATCAAAAAAACTTGGCACATTTCATGAACAGAAATGATGTGTCAATGATGATTTTAATGAAGAATGGCTCGCATTCTCTCCCAGCATGGTTAAAAATGTCAGGGCATGGGTTTGTAAGGATGCCCATGTTGTTTTAATGCATCTTCATTCAATGGGGAATGGCTTCCACATTTTTTACACATTTTCTCTCTCCTAGGCTCGACCCATGCATTGTAAAAGCCAGATTTGGCTCATTTTTGGGGGTTGAACATTTTTTGGATAGCAAGCTTCTTCTTTCACCTTCAACAAGTGATTTTTGCAAGTATCAGACCTTCTTCATGATTGTAACAGGTTTTTCCTCTTTGATGTTGCAAATGCAAGGATTTTGACAGTGAAAATGATAGTGCAGACTCTGTGATCAATTTTCAGTCCTTTGTTTGTGTTGTCTTGCTTCATTTCATACCTCTAATTGCATCTTATTAGCCTGTGTATGATGTTTCATGTTGCATTTTATGAAATTGTGTCAATTTGCATGAACAAGAAGTGTTCACCACTCCTTTGGTGTATCACCTATTAGTTTAGTCTCAATTTTTCCACTTTCTATCTCTGTCTCCTTGGAATTTAGAGTAGGATTAGGATTCAAACGTCTACAATTGTGTAAATAACAGATCTGATCAGAGGATTTTGAGGAACCAGCCTCTAATCTAGAGATTCCTCTCTCATTTTACAAGTCCCACACTTGGAGAGAGGTTTCAATGTTGTGCAATCACACTGGATGCCTAAAACATCAACTTAGAAACCTGATTTGCATCCAGGGGTGCTGCTGATTTGCAACAACAAGGACATGCAAAGAAAAATTGTTGGTTAAGGAAAAATAGAACCAACAACTAGAAAAAGGTAAAGAATCAAATCTTGCTGCATCAGAGGTAATGCAAGATGCTCTTATTATTTCTTTAGATAGTAGAATTGAATCATGGGTTTTAGATTCAGGATCTTCTTTCCATGCAACCCCTAATAAGGGTTATTTCAGAAATTATGTCCAGGGTAATTTTGGGCATGTTTATTTAGGTGATGATGAACCTTGCAGTATTACTGGTAAAGGAGAAGTTCATCTAAAATTTTAGAATGGAAATACATGGGTATTGAAGGATGTGGGGCATGTGACAAGCCTCAAGGAATCTTAATTCTACAGGGAAACTAGGTGAATCTTGTTCCATGGTTACTTTTACAGGAGACTCTTGGAAAGTCACCAAGGGTGATTTTATTATGGCAAGAGGTAAGAAGGTAGGAACTTTATATTTATCTACATGTATTATTGATTCTTTCTCTACATTATCTACTTCAGATTCAGATGCATGCATGTGGCATAATCTGTAGGGTCATAAGAGTAAAAAGGAATGCATATCTTAAAGGCTAAGGGTAAGTTATCATATTTGAAAGATTTAGATCTTGATTTCTAGGAGCATTGTATCTTTGCAAAGAAAAAGAGAGTGAGATTTCTCAAAGTTGGGGCAACTAAGGAGTAAAAATTAGAGCTTGTAAACTCGGATGTGTGGGGACCAACTCGGGGGAGCTTCTCATGAAGGATCCTAGTATTATGTCACTTTCATTGATGATGCTACAAGAAAGGTATTGGTTTATTGTATTAAAAGTAAATATAATGTTTTTGAGATTTTTAAAAGATGGAAAGCCCTTGTTGAGAATGAATCAAATTCTAAGTTAAAGTGCCTTAGATCTGAAAATGGTGGTGAATATTGTAGCAAGAATTTCAATGATTATTGTTCATTAAATGTGATACATAGAGAAAAAATGGTTTTAAGAACACCACATGAGAATGGTGTTGTAGAAAGAATGAACATGAAAATCATGGAACGTGCTAGAAGTATGAGGATAAATTTTGGATTGCCCTTGCTGTTTTGGGAATAAGTAGTTAATACAAAGTGGTTTATTTGATTAACCGTGGGCCTTCAAGTTCACTAGATGGAGGAATACTAGAGGAAGCTTGGACCGAAAAAGAGGTAAATCTTTCGTTTCTTAAATTTTTGGTTGAAGCTTTTGTGCATGTTGATAAGAAAAATATGAAAATGTTGGATGCAAAATCCAATAGATGCACTTTCATTGGTTATGGATCCGTGATTTTAGTTTCCATTTTTAGGATTTAGAGAATTCTAAAATTATTAGGATTCGTGATATTGAATGGAATGAAAAGAGAATGTATAGGGATAAAATTTGGTACACAAGGATGAACCGTTGAGAAGTTTATGAATGAAAATAAAATCTCATATTTAAAATAATTACCAACAGGGTTACATATTAACGCAGATCGCTGATTGACCCCCCGATCGACACCACCATACAAACCGGTATCGATTCTGAGAGGATCAAACTAACATCGATTAGCAAAACCGATGTCGATTAGAGGTGACTCGGTGTTAGTCAACTGTCATATTTGGATAGGAATGTCCAGAGGTCTAGATTGAGCCCAGCACCCAAAAATCCTATGAGAAGGTCACAAAGGGGAAGTAAACTTCTAGAAATATTTACATCTTCTCTATTTTATTTATTATTGATGATAGTGGTGAACATGAGATCTTTGAATAAGCAATGTAGGATAAGACTCACATCTAGTGGGACCATGGTATGGATGAGGAGATGGAATTCTTGGAATAGAACCAGACTTGGGATTCGGTTAAGTTGCCAACAGGTAAGAGAACATTACATAACAAGTGGGTTTATAGGATTAAGGAAGAAGAGGGTAGACAAAAAGGTACAAGGCAAGACTTTTAGTAAAGGGATTTACATAGAAAGTAGGTGGAATTAAAGTTAGTAAAGGGATTTTGGATGGTAGAAGGAGCACTCTTGGATAGATTTTCACAAGAGGTGGAATTAAAGTTAGTTGGATTTAGAGATTGTAGAAGGTTGTGGCTTTGTATACTATAGAGGTAGAGTATGTTACGTATACAAAGACTATCAAGGAGATGATATGGATGAGTAGGTTCATAGAAAGATTTGGGAATGTAGAAAAGTGATTGTAAACTATTCAAAGTGATAGTTAAAGTGTAACTCATTTGGAAAATAACTCAGCATTTCATTTGAGAATGAAACACATTCAATTGAGGTATCACTTCATATGAAAGGTATTGGAGAATGGAAAGTTGAATCTGGAAAATATTCATATGAGAAAAACCCTAAAGATATGCTAATGAAGCCATTAGCAAAGGAGAATTTGGAGCTACACTCCACTTCTATTGGTCTTCGAGTTTGAGACTTGAAGAGGAAAAAAAAGATAAGGAAGGATCCAAGAATGATGTTGTACAAGTTTGGTGCAGTAATTAATATCCAAGTGGGAGATTGTTTAGTTGTGGAGCTCAATTACTTCAGTTTAGCATGTAATGGAAACTTGCTGGAAAATACAAAGAACTAGTATCGCTTAAGGAGGAACCGACAAATCACACCCAAGATCAGCAAAGTAGTTAGGTATGACTAGCATCAGTCAAGCAAGGAAGGAACCATTAGCAGTTAGGGATAACTGGCATTGGTTACCTATGTGAGGATGTTTTAATTAATTCTTGGGAATTAGATATATGTTTAGCATTAAATTATTTCTATTGATTGTAATTTCATGGCTAAGTTCCCTAAGTCTATAACTTACTATATAAGCATAAAATATAGGGTTTAGAAGTAAGAAATAAGATGATTAAAAAGAATTAGAGAGAGCTTGAAAAATTTTGTGTGAGAGATAATTATTAGTTATGAAGAAAAAAGCTTGAGGGAAAGAAAGTACTGTACATCCGAGAGGTGTGGTTGATTGTAAATCTTCATTGTATATCTTGTTAAAGATTTGGATAATAGATTGTATTGTTTATTAGTGGACATAACCCACCTTTGGGTGAACCACATTCGATCCGGTGTTGATTTATGTATCTTATTTTGTATATTTCTTTTGGTAGAATATCCACTTTTATTTGCATGTATGCTTAGATTTGATATATTACATGTACAATTATTGTGCTAACCCCAACATGTTGGTGACTCTCGATTAATCATCAATAAATTCATTGATGAGTATAAAGTTAAGGATGAGAAACTCATACCTTAAAAGAATATGGTAGAAAATATGAAAGATTATTTTGTGCGCATCACATTTGAATAGATTCCAAGAGCAAAAAACAAATCTATAGATGTTATGGAAACTATGGGTTCTATGCTCGAATTCTTCCAAAAAGTAATGACATGCCATTATTTGTGGAAAATCTATGCCAACCTACATACAACATGCGAATCCTATTTGTCTTGCGTTGTTATTGGCCCAAATTCCCCATGGTATGAGCCCATCTTCACCTACCTCAAAGAAAACACATTCCCTCCCGACATCTCCCATTCCAAGAAACAAATCCTAATTCGCCAGATAGCCCACTATACCCTTTTAGGAGGTGCACTCTATCATCATCGCTATAATGGGAATTTGTTACATTGTCTCAATATGACTGAGTCGGTCCAAGTGATTAAAGAGGTGCATGAAGCGGTGTGCGGGGCCCATACTAATGGAATGGTTCTAGCCAAAAAATTGTTAAGAGTGGACTACTATTTGCCTACCATGGAATCGATTATTGTAACTATGTAAGGAAGTGTGTCCTTTGTCAAAAGTATTGAAATTTCATCCATGCTCCATCACACCATTGCAACCTATCATTGCCCCTAGCCATTTTCTAAATAGGGACTTGATTTAATAGGAAGCTTACCCCTACTTCACTTGATGGCAACCAGCTACTAAATACTTTACCAAGTGGGTGGAAGTTATCCCTTTGACCTATGTAACTGGTGCTCATATTTCCAAGTTCATCATGAATCATCTTATTTCCTAGTATGTCATTCGTCTAGCTATTATTCTTCGATAATGAGAAAACAATTCAAGAATAAAAAAGTAAAGTATATTTGTCATGGGTTTAAAAATAAGGTTAAAATGGTCTACACCATATTATCTCCAAGGTAATGGACAAGTCGAGGCCACTAATAAGACTTTGGTTTAAATCATGGAGAAGATGGTAAGTAAGACAGGTCGTAATTGGCATTTTCAAATCCACCCAGCTCTTTGGGCTTACAAGACCTCTATTCACACTCCTACTGGTGCAACACCATATTCCCTAGTATTTGGAACATAATCTCTCATCCCATTAGAAATCAAGCTTCCTTCCCTAAGAATATCTCTTAGAGATTATCGGACAAGGATGAATATTACCGAGGGGCTAGACCGATAGAGTAAGAATTTCGGATGAGAAGTGCATCCGCACCCTAAATCACCTTAAAGTGTATCGAGAAAAGAGTTTCTCATAACTACAAAATAGAATCATACCTCGTCATTTTGAAGTTGGTGATTTGGTCATGAAGGAAAATCCATTCAACACAATGGCGAGCGAGAGAAGAAAGGAAAGTTCAAAGCGCATTGGTGGGACCTTATGTTATCATGGCCAAGTATGGCACAAAGCATACAAACTTGCCCACTCCAATGCGATGAGATCCGTGAGCCCATGAATGCCATATACCTTAAGTGGTTCTATGCTTAAACATGGCATGGAATTTAGAAAAGTAAATAAAAATAAGGTAAAAATAATCAATATACAAAAAATAAAAATAAGAGAAAAAGAAAAGAGAAAACAAGTCATCCATAAGTGAAAACTACACAATTGTGGCACTTTGGATAGGTGAAAATTGGTTTTCCGGTGCCTTGGGAGGATTCGATGTTCACAAGCATCTTGCATCTAGAGGGTACTTTTACTTATCCTAGGGCTAGTTCTCCATCTACCTCCAAGATTCCCTATGATCATAATCTTATCAAGCCTTGATTTGGTGTTGTCTCCTATTATTTGTTTGTGAAGGCATGGTCTTTGTCTATTCCCCATCTCACGCTAGGGGCACTTATGTGACTTTACCTTCCTATTTATAAGTGCGTGGAATTTTTCCTTCTATATTCCCTATCTAACGCTAGGGGCATCCATGCTTTCTTGATTACTGTACATAGATCTGGAAATCTGTTAGAAAAATAGAAAAATATTCAACAATAGATTTTTTTTAACGAAAACACAAAAACAATAGAAAAATTGTTTCACAAAACTCTAAACAATAGAAAATTGTTTCACGTAAATCAAAACAATAGAAAATTGTTTCACAAAACAATCTTACAAAAACATTCACTTTAGTTTACTTTCATTATCTTGTTTTTTTCCTTGCTTGATTGCTTGGTTACTTAATTTTTGTACATTTTTATTGTTTGTTGCTTGGACATACTTTGTTAGGATTCATCTTTTCTTATTTAGATCAGATTTATTCTTTCTTTTTCATACTGAGGTGTGTTTTTGCATGTTGGTGAATCATGGTACATTATTGTATTGGTTCATTATGTTCTTTGTTAAACATTTGATTGTGTTTGCATGTTGTATGTGCATCGTTTTGTTATCACATCATCATATTTCCATCAAGTATCATCACATCTATACATAATATATCAAGAAAAATTTAAATATACATCATACATGAATGCTAAGCTAATCATTACATATTGTATCATCAAATGGGGGCAAGAGGGATCGCAAATATCAAAATATATCCCCCCACACCCATATCATCATATCATCCCATCAACTAAATCTAGCACATCGCATGAGCTAATAAATTTGATATAATCTGCTGATTTATCATCTAAAAATCAAAGCGCATGCGATACATCAAAAATCGGGATACATGTACATGTGCAATCAAATAAGATAACATCATAACACATCCATATATCCATGTACTCAATCAAAACTAACAAAAAAATATCCATCATCTCATAACACATGTGTCATGTCAAAAATGTCCATATATACATATACATGTGTGTGGTATATTTGTATCAAAAATAGATATACATCACTACTATACATCAAAAATGCCTTCATCTGAAGCATGTAAAATGAATAATATACATCAATGAAAGAATACAACTACCTTCATCAGATACATATGCCAAAACTTCTATACATAAAGAATGTTGTACATCGAGCACAAGATACTCATAGCCTTCATCAAGAGGCACATGTATCAATACAATATGAATCAAGGGTGACTCAAGCCCTCAGATGGGTTGGCTGGTATGTCTCATGATGGATGCATAGTATGAGCATCACTCGGTATCACAAGCTACCCTTGTGGCTGCTCCATTGAGGCCTAAGTCCTCTTTTTCCTCATCACTCTACTCAAATGTTGGTTGTAAGAAGGTGTCCAATGCCAAGTCAGTAACTACCTCATAATATAAAGATCGTAATAAGATGATCTCGCCCTCTTCAAGCTAGATCTCTATGAGTCTGAGATGTCACCACTGTGCCATCTCGTGCTTCGAAAGGATGTTATATCTACGATACTCGGGAAATCTCAGCGTTACCTATGACTCACTCTACTCTTAGCCTATCTCTCTCCAATATCACAGGTTGTAGCTGAGCCTACATCTGCTGATATAGGCTCATCACCTAAGCCATTTGTACTTCCATCTATTATATCTGTTGAAAATGGATTACACCATCACCTCCCTGGCTAGCTTGGGCTCGAGCCTAATCCCACTCTGTTGTCATTTCCAAACTCTGAGCTCGGGCCTGGTCTCTCTCTGCTATGGTCTACTATAGCTACTACTGTAAGGTGGCTATTTGTTCCACTGGCCACACCACGGGGCCTATCCCCGTGCACGCGCCTATCTTGGTCTAGAGGCCTATCCCTACTCTTGTAATTTAAGCCTCGAACCTGTGCAGGTTCTTGTACTAGTCCCTACTACCTCGGTCCTTGCACCTATGTTACACCCTTCCTGTCATGTGGAAACCCATAAAATGGATCATCGGGTCATGGGATAATGCTTCCTCCATCTTGTCACCGCTATAAGGAATCTCTTGCGGTGATCGAGTGCCTACTACCTATGCCTCATTTGAGATAGTCAAACATCAAGGTAAAACAAAGTTGGTACATGGATCTCTAATCTATCGGGCTGGGTCCCATGCCTATGGTACCACCTGTAAAAATTTGGCCTTGGTTCAGGCCACTTGTATGCATGGCCCCATGGTCTCGCATCTCGAGTCTTGGTAGGTATACCATAAACTGCGGATATGGAACCCCTTGCACCCCGCATAGCTATTGCGACATCAGTCTACTCTATATAACTCAATGATGTAATTAGGGATACCTAAAAGGAAGTGCTCCACCACACAAACACTGATATGTGCTCCATTCTCTAGCCACTGTATCTTCTGTAAGGCCTCCATATAATGTCTCTATCTAGTAGCTCATCAAAATCTCATCGATAATGGTACAAGCTACCTAGGTGCCCTCATATGTCATCACCTATAGAAACCCAAGCCATGTATGATAGATCCTTTGAGACTCGGACATGTAATGTGCCTATAGGGTGCCTGATAGCTATATGGTCCCAAGACCAAATATGTAGTAAGGAGGTAGGCCCCACCCTCTTCGATGGTGGTATGTAATCAGGTGCAAGTCCCAGTATAGATGTGTCAGTATGCATTGGCCCCAACAATAGCACTCACCACTGAAAATATCATGAACCAATGTCATCAAACCCCTAGGGAAGGATGTCCCAGTCTTATCAGTGAGAAAAAACCCACTAATAAGTGACATCACATATAATGGCCCCCGGTGTAATGTCAGATCAGCTATGCACTCGTGTAATGAAATTGTCATGCCATCGTGTGGTATCTCATCATGATCAAACAAGTCACTGACCGCCACCCTAATCTGCCCAAGGTCACTCGTGTACTTGATCAGTGAGCCTATGATAGGTATGTAGATAATCTACCATATGTCCTCTAGAGTGACTATCATATCTCTAGTAGCGAGCCTAAAGAACATGCTATCTCGTGTCGCTACTTAGTTAATGCGGTCAATAGCCCATGATCCAATGTGATGGAAGGCATCTAGGATACGGGGCCTAGGCCCACTGCCTCTAATAGTATCATCACCATGCATTGATCTTGTTTGTGCATGCTCCCCTCTATCTCCACTATTCACATATGTCACTCTCGCATCTGTAGCCCGGGAAACCGTCTCTGTAAAATCATTCCATTTGTCAGCTACTAATATTTCTTGTAAGTTCTACCTATCCTTTTTTAGGGTTAACCCAAAAATCCTAATTTTCTTATAAATTTCATCATTCTTGGCATTTTTCTATCTCTCCTCCATCTACTTAGTGTTCCTATGTGCCTTTTGGGGCATGTGTGCACCCCATGGCATGTGCACCCTCCTTTTGGTGCATGCACATATGCACATCCACCTATGGATGCTTACATCATCCTTTAGGTTCTTGCATGTGCGCACATAAGTGTACCCTATATGTGTGTGTTTTATCATGTTGGTGTGTGCATGTGCGTGCACATGTATTGTGTGTGCACTATCATGTGGGAATATATACGTGTGCATATATGTCTATTTGGTACTTGTGCATGTGCGCATACGCTCCAAGGGCACCTGCACCACCATTAGGGCACTTTCTCCCCGCGTATGCGCGCACGTGTAACCTTGCCCTAGTTTTCTACTTCGACATTAATTACTAGCATTAATTATGAAATTAACGAATATGGTTAGGTTACTCACAAAGATGCAACCGTATGTGTGTTGATCATACCCATGAACTGTGTCCACTTGTCTCAAATAGTCTCGTGCTCTCACCATCATCCTCGTTGCTATTAGAGTCTCGCAAAGTAAAAACACGGCAACATTTGGTAACAAATGAATTGGTCACAGTGATTTACCCCCTCGGATGGGGTATATCAAGCTATTTTTCACCGGTAGTGATGCCTGGAGGCTTGTTTTGACTGTAGTTTTCTCTTCTACTCACCGCTAAATAATTATTTTAATTAAATAATTATTTTTCTATTATTTTTATCATGTTAGGGAATTTTTTTCCATCTATTACCCATTTCTTCTCACTAGGACAATTTTTATTTCTCTTAGGTGATTTTTCTTCTTACCCACACTCTATCAAATAATTTTTTTAAATAATTATTTTAATAATTTTACGCTATACGGGGACATTACTTGTCACTGTTTCTTCTTTCTTCCCACTAGGGAATTTTCTTTTGCATATAGGCACTTCATTCCCGATTTTTCTATTTTCTTCTACACATCTAATGTCGACCACATTTTAGACAACAAAAAACAATATATATATCTATATATATATATATATATATATATATATCACTTCAAAATCCAAAAACAAGGTAAAATTCTCAACAAAATCTTAAAAATTAGAAAAACTGCAAAAATAGGTAACCCGCTTATTACCACTGAAAATTATGTCTTGCGCATGGTATTCTTTTTGTATCCTACTGGTTTATTTCACATCTTCACCAATCAACATGACTTGTGGATCACTAAATTCACAACCATTCACAAAGCTAGTTTCTTTCTTCATTTGTACTCTAGGGCACATCTCGTTGCTTGGTGTTGTTTCATTGTGCATAAAGCTTTCTCCTTAGACCTAGTGTCCATCATCATTTTCCCTTGCATGTATCCTTTCTCGGGGCATCATTTTTAACCCTTTTCATCAATCACGAACATGTGGACCTCTTGATTGATAACAAAACATTTTTACAACTATCTTGAATATGGTTGGGTTGGATATGTGCATTCGTACTATTTTCCCTGTTAAATGAGCTTGTTTCCTTCTCATATTGCATTGCATTTTGTATGTTGCATGGGGTTAGTGTTTTTAGCAATGGAAAATTGTTTGTATTATTGTTTTTCATGTCATCCTAATTTTTTCATATGATTATGTTTTTAATAAGGACCCATGATGTAGATATTTTGGTAATATGATGACAATAAAGTTGTTTCAATACACTGGATGAAATCTTGCTCTTTTTCTTCCCATCTTCACTTCTTCTACATCACCCTCCTATCGACACTATTATTCTGCTTCACCTGGAGCATCCTTATCCTCTCCATTTCTCACCTTTTTCGATCGTCGATCGTCTTCCTTCATCACCCCATCAACACTCGGGGAATCTCTCATTTCTACTAATTCTTCTTCCCCTTCAAAAATTTATCCGTCTAGAATATTTGAAGTGGCATATCTTATGCCACCCCAAAGAGGGGAAAATTTAGACACCTATAATTTATCCTGAACAATTTAAACACTTAAATTGTGCTAATTATCCCCTTCCCGCAAATTGGTGACATATCGTCAATAATGCCCATCTTCTCTTCTATCATTGTTAATTAATTACAATAAGTAATTAATTAAGTCTTCTATTCAACAAGTACCCTAATTAACAACCTTCTGTTAATTAATCCTTCCTTTTATCTAAACTAATTAATTATTATTAATTAATTAGCTTCCCCTTTCATCAAACCAATAAATCATTATTTCATTGATTTAATCCTTCTATAGTCTAAATCATGCTAATATTCCTATAAAAATATTTTATAAGCTTTCACATCTATTAATTAATCATCTTGATTAATTAATAAACCCCTTTATCCACACGAGTCACTAAAGGACAAGCTAAATTCTCCTAAACTTAACTCAACCCTTTCTAAACCCCCTTATCCACAACTAACTAAACATCTCTGCTATCCCAAATCCAAAGGGATGTAGATATCCCTTTATCCTTTAGGATATAGAAAGATCCCTCCTCCTGCCTTTACACTTACACCTAATTCTTGAGAAACAAAAGAAAGCATATAGTACATACACTATAAGCCTTTTGTCATCCTTAATCATTTCACCATTAGAAGAGTTAAGCCTCATTCTTGCATTTCATAAACTTAAGTCTTTGGGTCATATGGAAACAATCAAAGTGGTCTTGTAGCCAAGATTTAATGAGCTTTCATTCCTAATCCCTTATAATCAAACAATCAACGTTGATTGCCATGAATCTACCTAGGTTCAATTTAGTTATTTTGGTAGTCTAAAGAGTAGAGGTTTTGATAATTAACATGTTAGTTTGATTTCCATTTCAAAGTTTATGATAATGTTGTTATTTAAATTTTCTTGGCTCTTAACAAGAAGGTTTTTAGATTTTGATTCAACATTGTTAATTAAGACTACTAGGTGTTAGTTTTAATTTCCTTAACTTAGTTAAGAAAAACTATGCACCCAAGAGGTATTGAAGTTGTGACTAGTGACATAGAGTTAGTGGTGAGGAATCGAGTAAGAGGGATCTCATAGTACTCGAGAGCGATAGTGATGATGAGATTTGAGTTGTATTGTTGTATATGATGTAGGGGAGTTTCCCCAGGTGATGAGATGTTTTTGTAATGATTTTTTTATTTGATATATACGAGATAGATTTTATTGGTATATGGTGATTTTATTGCATTGCAGATTGATGTTGTAATGTGATTGATGATGTATGATTCAATTATTATTGTCATAATGTATGTAATGTGTTGGATATAATTCATGTTTATTGATGTATGTTTGTATTATGATGTTGATAATGATAGAAAAAATGTGTAATGTGAATGATGATAGATAACATATGTAATTTTATTGATGAGTTAAGTGAAATGCATATTTATCGAATAGAATGTGTAATGTGTAGTTAGTGTAATAATGATAGGAGAATGTATGTAAAAATAGATAATGTATGATTTACCCACCAATGTGTCGTGATAATGTAATGTAATCGTGATATGTTAGTGTGATGAATATGAGTGGGGTAAGAATAGTGATGCCCCCACCATATGGATGATTAGGTTCATTTAATTAATACCCCTAAGTAGACAAGAATGAACCACATTAATAAAGTGTAAATCATCAAGAAATGATTTAGTGTACTAGATGAATCGACGAAGTGCATGATGAAAGGTTCTTATAGAAAAAGCCTAAACAATTGTGTAAGAACCATAAGAACACAAGTGCATCATCGGGGGGGTAAGGTGACAAAGTAATCACCTAGTAGAGACTAAAGTGACATGAAGAGGTGGAAACATGTGGCATGGAAGAAGTGTGAGAATATGAACTGAATCGAATATCATGTGGAGTAGTGATGGGATTGTGAATGTAGAGAGTGTAGAAGAAAATGTTAAGTAGTGACATGATGTGGTGGATATGATGGATGAAGTGGATATGATGGATGTGATAATGAATCACCGTATTTTTGGGCACGAAAAATGATTAAGTATTCAAAGTATGCATAGGTACGATCATGTACGGAATTTATACAAAAGAGACACATGGGATTTCTATAGAAGAAATGCATGGAAGGATATACTGGTGAGTGCACTAGAAGGACAAGGTTTTGTATGTGGAACATAGAAGGAGACCACATGATAATTTTTTTAGAAAGACAGAAGAATTAGTGAATTTTTTTATATGTGGAGATAAATATAGACTTGGATTAAGCAACATGTAAGGAGGTATGGGCAGTCGGGAAGAGTCTATTTTTGAGGAAAAATTACAGTTTAAACAGAACATGGGTCTAATAATAGGATCAAAACTAGAATTTCACTATAGATGATCTATTATTAGGAAAATCTTGCATGATTCTATAGATATATTGTAATAGAACATGTCTATTCTTAACATAAAACCTATTTTTAAGTTCATGAGAAGGGAAGGAAAATTCCCCACCCCTATATATTTGTATTGATTTACATGGTTTAGACAGGTGAATGATTTGTAAGATTATGCTACTAGTTTATGAGCGCGCCTAACTTATGATAGTCATATATATGTATTAAACTATTGTGTATTAATATAATGGATCATTATGGTTGGATATTGATTGTTGATGTCTTTATTACTGGTAACTATATGGTGAATTTGATCTTAATGGTTGTGTGAATGGTATGTTTAATTTTTTATGTGTGTTTCTAAATTGAACTCATGGATCTAGTTGTTATGATTATGGAATATATGTTCATGCATGTTAAATCCTTGAAAAAGATAACATAAAAGAGGAACTGGTACCTTTGCTCTCGATTTTTTCGAGTGATGTGCCAACTTGTATAGGGTTTGATCAAGAAATACAGATTACATTTTATTTCCATTTCAGGACCTATTTTCAAGCTATTTTGAGGATGTTACACATTGATGGATTATTGGTTGACTCTTGTGACCAGTGAATATTGGGTTATTGATAGAAAAGATAATTTTTATCGAAGATATGTTTCTAGACCTAATTTCAATGCATGCAAGTGGGTTGAGGAACACCTTTATCATGAGATTTATGAGCCATTATTTTGTTACTTCCCTATAGAATTATTCGAGTGGTTATCTACATATGCATTAATGAGGATCTATTATTATAGATCAAGGGTTTGGATGTAGGAGGAATACCATACTTTTTTGATGCAAATGAACCTTGGATGCATGTTGTAGATCATTGGTGGGCTGGTGTTGTGAATAGTTATACTCTAGAGTACGTTGTTTCCACATAAAATTTCCCGAAGTTGTAGATTTTGAGTTTCTGTGTGATCCTAGAGGTTCTTACCTTTGTACTATTCCTTTAACAATTAAGATCTTGATGGTGGTTTTTAATTTAGAGAACCTCCTCTGCGGCTAAATAAAATTTCCACCATGCATGGGGGTATAAGAAGGTGTTGTGTAAGATGATAGACCTTACGACAAAAAGGTAGAGAGAAGAAAGGTGGCTTAAGTATAATGAAGTGCAAGAGAGGGAATTAGCAAAGCATCATGATATTGAGGAGAGAATGGTGTTGTGGAGAGATACCACTTGTGAATGATTTGTAGGTCATGTAGAAGATATGGATCATGAGTATTTGGATCTCCCCATTTGGGTAAGCATGATAGAGAACCCCTCTTAGCTTCAAATGAGAGTGCATCCAAAGAAAGTATAAAGACCACGGGTGCACATCTAATCCAACCAAAGCTACCTTACCCTTGAGTTTGGTGTCCCAGTTCTCAAAACAATTATTGATAAGCAAGCTAGTGTTGGTGATAGAGTAGTGACACATAGATTTCATTTTCCATTAAGTATAAGAGTTAATCAGATAGCACATTCATCTATGGTGGCGTAGACATCATATTTTTTATTTGGGGGTCTAGTTGGAGGTAAATTTTTGGTGCATCATCTGGACATAGTTTGGGTGTGCATAATCTTATTACCACATATGGAAGTACTAGCACGTCACAGACTATGGGAGTTCAGTTTAGTAAAACTATTGGAACTCAAGGAAGTACATCCACTGGCCCATTTCCCACTATAAAAGGTGGATTGGGAGGATCAAGAGGATCAAGAGGCTCAGGATAAAGTTTATCTAGTGGTTCTAGAGGTTAAGGAAACACTAGACGTAATACATGTTGTTGATCTAGTGGGCATGGTCCACACTAACCCCAATAGGTTATCTAGAAATTTCACTTCGCCTACCGAATACAAAGGCATTGAGGATACATTGGAGCACATACACATGTGTGATATACTATGACACACGAAGGGGATCACAACTATCGAGAAAAAGGAAACCTATTATTTATTACTTTCCAAGAGAACGCATATAGCTGGTATAGTAAGTATGATCCGAACCAGACAACTGTGGATTAAAAAGTGTTGCATGATGCTTTCTTGCCAGAGTTCTATAGACCTGAATTTGAATATAAAATCAATATAGTGTTGAAATATATTAAGTAGGGAATGAATGAGAGCATAAGAGAGTATGATGCATGAATTAATAATTTGTTATCAAAGTTGTCCTATGATATCCACCCTAGCCAACATACATAGTGGTTTTTGGTAGTTTTATCACACCTATTAGAAGGGTAGTTTTTCTTAAGACTTTTATAGATCCATGCGAGGATTTGGAGGAATCTTTACGTGATGAGCTAGTCGAAGTGTAGACATTGGAGTTAGCCCATTTCTAGAAGCAAACATTACATCGATTGATAAGACATGCGATTGGATTTGTTGTACAAATTTCAAGGTGAAAGGACATACTAATGATATCTATCCTCATAAATTGCTGCACGTCATGTTGTTATATTGTGATATATTTCATTTGGACCATGATGCGAGTAGATTACCCCTCTTTAAATGTCCGGTCCATTAGAATGTATCCATGTATTGTAAGATTTGTAAGTCTCATACTCATGACACTATTAATTGTAGAATAATCGATCATATTCATGAGGCTATTGAGACTAGTGTGCACCAAACCAATGTAACAAGTGTATCCAAGGATCATGGATAGAAACATAATGTAGGGCACAATAATGGTGATAACTAGAATAGTTGATTCCTTAGAGGATATAGAGAGGAGGTTGTAATAGTGGAAGAGGAGGATTTCCTTGAGGTACTTTCTTTACATGTGGATCACCTGATCATTATCAGTGTGAATTCCCTCATAATATCATTTTCTCATGGTGTGGGAAACAACAAAAGTTTGAAGAGTGCCCTTATTTGTATGAGAACATGAGAAATTAGGCATAAGCGGGATAAGCCTACAAATATGATTCAAATACACGGTGCATCGATGGAGGTCAATGGATACCAAATGTGGGATTGGATTCGAATTACAACACGAGTTAGTCACTACCCATGTTGAGGCATCATGCATGCATGAGGAACCACAAACAAATCTTATTATAAAAAAGTAATAAGTGATTAATGATAAGGGCTTTGATTTGAACATTAGAAAGAATTATATCTAGAGACCATGGACATCATTAGTAATTTACAAGGAGAGATTTAGGGCTTGAAGCAGCAATGCATGTGATGGAAAAAGAAAATAAGGTTGACCTTCCACAGAAATACATATATTATGTAAAAGAAGTATGTTGAATTTGCGATAGGAGAACATCATCCCATTTTAAGGAAAATGGTTAATATAAAAGGTTATGTGTGTAGGACATGATTGTGAGAGGAAGATACTCCATGAAAATTTTCCTCCCAATAATCATGAGTATGATGAAGAAATTACACTGAATGTGGTCGTAGATGGATGAATTTTTAGTAACTTTTTGATATATACATGTGCGGAAGTTAATGTGCTCACACTTACTACTTGGAATTAGATGGGAAGACCACCTTTTCAACCTCCTACAAATGTTTTATACATGGCAAATAGAACTAGGGTCAATTCTATTGGGGTGTTAAAGGATGATACTATTGTGATTCAAGGGGTCAAGTTCACTTTGGAGACTTTGAGGTACTTGGAACTTGTAAAGGAAGATAGTTTTCCAGCATTGATTGGTCACCCTTGGTGTTATAAAAATAATATATAGGTGTTCTTTAACAAGGATTACATTATCTTTGAGAATAAAGAAGAACGCATCATTATACCATCATGAGATGTAAATATTGTTCTTTATGTTCAACCATTGAGTGAAGGGGATATGAATAAAATATATGCATGCATGGTCAAAGATCCTAAAATAAATGAGCCATATAAGGAGGGAGTGATACACTGGAAGGGTTCCTTTTAATATCCCCCTCTAAAAAATTATTTTAGAATTGGTGGTGAATATCCAAAATCAACTTTTGCATTGATGCCAAATTTCTGAAAAATAGTTTTGTAGTAAAGTTGACTAGTTTGGATGGTCATCCATCATCTTCTCAGTATAAACTAGATTGGATGACATCCAACCCAAGTTATACGGAAGACAATGGATGACCATCCGACCTTGGTTGGATGACTATCCATTTTCGCCATCCAACCTAGTAATTTAACCTTGGTTAGAGGGTCATCTGCATCTTTTGTACAACCTAGGATAGATGACATCTAACCTAGGTTTTACAACAAAAAATTAATGAACATCTAATTAGGGTTAGATGACCATCCATTGTCTGTCATCCAACCCAACCATCCAACATGGGTTAGACGATTGTCCATTGTCTACCTTCTAACCCAACTATCTAACTTCGGGGTTGGATGGTCATCCATTGTCTATCGTCCAACCTAGGTTAGATGATTGGGTTGGACGACAAATGATCATCCATCATCTATTGTCCAACCTAGGTTGGACTGTAGATAATGGTTGTTTATCCAACCTAAGTTGTATGAACATTCACTTGTTTTTTATGTCTATATTAAATGGGCACCCTATTCGCAACCCCCATGTTATGTATTATAGCTTGAAAAATACATGCATAAATTAATTTTTAGATATAAATAGTAGGTGAAATTACCCATACAAACTAATTTTCAGATGAAATTTTAGGTAAATTGGGCAGAATTCAACTCCTAAAAATTCACCATTTCCAATTTCCAAAATCCCTTATATTCACAAGTTTACGAAAAATCACCACTAAACTTTTCCCTGTACAATGGGATGATGCTCATTCATTTAGTGACACCACCAGTATTGCTTGTGATAATTGGGCACATGGAACATATGAAGTATTAGGACAAGATATTAAGAATACTATTACTCGTGTAGTTAGGTAGCGCATTGTTTGGCATTTGGGTGATAACCGGGTGTTGCACTATCCGGTGAAGTGAAACCTGATGTATTCTTGTGTGCCATGGAAGCTCACTTTGGGAGGATGAAGGAGATAGAAGTAGTATGTTTATATATAATCTGTGTAGGAATACAATGTCTTTGGTGGGTTATACATAGAGATAACTTACTAGAATGGAGGGAAGTGAGTATCATCTTCTATACTAGGTTTATTAGGAGTAATTTACCCTCAAAATATGTGAATTTCATGGGAAGGATTCTTCTTCACGATACATTCGAAGTGTGAGTGACTCTAGAATGAGGGGAAATAATCCTTTCCACCATCACTCTAGGTACAAAAATTATATGCTAACTTAGGTGGTCGTTGCATGAGCACATGGTATGTGCATGCTTACTTAACAAGAGTAAAAACAAATTGGTAGGAGATGACCTCAAGTATGATTCATACTTTTATTATTTTTCAACTAAGCTCTAGGTTAATGAAGCACTACATATTTTAAAGCACATTACCATTGGAGATACCATGAAGTCTCGAAGAACTATTTCTAGATATGTTTGGAGAATTAGACCTAGGCGTGTGCCTTGACCTTAAAGAGAGTGAAAAATAAGATATGGTCCACATTGGAGAATAAAAAGAGAAGGGTAAGTTGTTATGCGTAATATATGGTGAAGATGATGAGGATAATAATCTAGATGTTAGTCATACTAAAGATGGGAGTGATGTGATGGATACGGTTGATGCAAAGTCACGTGCATATCATGAACCTATAAAAATGAAGAAAGTAAAATTTGAGATGGATGCAAAGCCCATGTAACATTCCCATTTTAAGACTTTAGAAACAAGGGAATTATTGTTTTTATGAGTAATGTTCTCTGTTCTAAATACGTAATTTAGAACACACATTCCATAATAACCATTCTTATAACAAATAACCATATGCAGTTGTGATGAATCAGTGAGCTACTGATCTATTCATTTCATGACTCGGTGAACTACTGATCTATTCATGTTTAACACTAAGTATTGAGTACTTTTCTGTATACTACGTATACTTGGTTCTCTTACCCTGTTCTGGGTATTGAGTGATCTGTCTAAGGAACCTAATCGAATATTCGTTACAATACCATTCATTCATCGCATCACAATCCTTAGACTAGGTGACATAGGACAACACAATCAACAGCTTGCGATACTTTGGCCAAATATTTCTAACATACTATTCATATTGCTTATTCCTTGACGACATACTCGTCAATCCAAAATATGTCCTTCACCCCCACTCTATTGCTATCTAAAATGTCCTTTACTGACTTTTTTCAGTCCACTTGCCCAAGGTTTAACCCTAATTAAGGTTAAAAACATAGGTTATGATAAGAAGAGGCTCATGAGGGCTTAAGGTATATTGGCATACTGGGTCAACCTAAGTCAACCCCATGTGCCAAGGTACCCTGAGTCTTAGAGAGCTACTTCTTATCATAACTATGCTACTACCCAGTCCTAGAGAAAACTAAGTTCAAGTCCATAAGCATATAGATCTAGATGATTGATGTAGAAGGGTGTTGCCACATGTCGACTGCATTGTTGTATCCTCGAGAAGATCCTAATCTTCTCAAAGGTATAACCCTGTAGTTGGCATGTGCCAACATCCTACAGAATAACCTCATCGAGATGTACATACTCCTAGGAGATTATTAATATTTAATTAATTTGGATAATTAAAACTAGATTTCAACAATCTTGCCCAAACCCTAATCCAACTCTCCCTAAGTTCTTTCCAAATCAGGTTCCATTAATCCTTGAATAACTTTCTTAACTTAAGATTGTTTTTGATGTTCATTAATTTTGGTTTAACAAGCTGCTACCCAAGAATATAGGACAACAACCTCATAAGTTCCATTTAATGCGACTTAACCATTCAAGGAAGTGTAACAACCACCTAGGTTATAGCTTAATATTCTTTATTAAATTAAGTCTAATGATTAGGAATCATATCTCCCTTTTTGTTTACATTTTCATGAGAGAGGAAGAGTCTTCCTCTTCATGGTTAAGTTCTAGGGTTTAACACACCCTTTATGTCCTTTACAAATTCTATAGTTTTCATTGTATGTTCATTACACATCATCTTACTATATTGAATTGTTTATATAAGAACATTAAATTCTACAACTTATCTAGCTGCATCTTAATTAGGGAAATTACTCTAATTCCCTTTATCCTATTTATTCAAGAATCCTCATTTAATCATATAAATAATATGAAGAATATCAACAAGATAAGATTCCATTTCTCTTACAAAAGTACAAGATGATTTACACAACCAATGCAAGTAAATTCTCATCTTTCAATTCATTTTCAAAACTTATACATTTACAAGCTTATGCATTTTAGGCATACTGCATACAACAACCTTCCTTCAAAAAGAATATAACCTTTTTTTTTCAATACAACTCAAGAACGAATCGAATACTTCACAAGAATCAGCTTAAATCAGCCAATGCATCATATAAGTTTTTGCCTTCATTTATCACTTACGAAGTCCATCTGCAAAAATTGCTAGCACAGGTCAGTTCAATGAACTAAGCATGATAAGCATTAATCCTTAAAACTAAGTGCATCACACTAATTGTTCCAATAAAAACAACCCTTCTTTAATGAAAAATTAGTATTTCATACACTAAGCATAAGTAATAACAAAGAAGAGCATTAATGAATCAAAATTCACTTCTAAAAGAAGAACATAATATAATCTATAATATATGTCTTACAAATTAAAGTATAATTAATCCTATCAATCATCTTTACCAAACAATAGAACATAACATCTCATTGTTTCCCATTCTACCAAAATAGAATACAACACTTATCTTTACTATAAGATAAAAGAAGTGTTTACAGCATATTCTCACTAGGATGTTTCATCTAACTTTCAAGTAAAGAAGAAGAGAAACCATTTCCATTATGCCAAAGTACATAACATCCGCAAAGCAGAAACAAGTGCATATCATGACTTAAATTGTTTCCTTTAAAGGACATCTACTTTAAAATTCAACATTTTAAGGTATTCATCAGAATGATTCACATAAAAGAAATCCAAGAAGGAATGATGGATTAACAGTCAAACAACAAGTTTGCATTTCCTTTTCAACAACCTAGTCATCATTCTCCTTCTATTTCATTTTAGTCAAATGATAAATATGAGAAGGTTAATCAAGTAACGAATAACTCTTTCCTAAAATAATTATTAACTGAAGGTTCCAAACAAATGAACTTATTTCAACTGTATTGGAAAATAAATTTAATAGAAATGATCCTAACCAGTAATTATTTCCTTCAACTTAATTAACAAAATCCCTTCTTCAATATATATACAGTTCAAGTTCATATAAGAGTTCCCAAAAGAGGAACAAGAACACCTTAAAGTAAGAAGGAATATAATGAAACTTTTCTTTAAAAAAACTTCCCATTGTAAGCAAGAGATCCATTTCAAATAGGAACATTAAAACAATGAAGGTCATACACATTCCATAAACACAAAAGAATCATAACTAATTATTTTATGGGTTCTACATTCCTTCTAGTGGACCTAACAAGAAGAGAAATCTGAGTAAGTACTAACATTTGGAATTACCCAAGAGCTCAATCATAACAAAATTATTTACCATACTTTTCAATGTATTACTTCGAGAGTAAAGAAAAAATAATGGATTCCCAATAAGGATGGTAACTACAAAGATGATTCTAGTCTAAATCTCGCAAATTTTACCAAACAACTCATAAGACCATGTTTCAGTTTTCTTCATGCACATGCATTTGATTATTTTTAAGAGTTCAGAGTTTTAAAATAATTCACTTCAGTAATAAACTCAATTTAAATGACAGGATCTAACAACATATTTAAAAGATACTTACCGCCCCAAGATTCAAAATACCAATCTGAGCACCATGATGAGCATGAATTCTCACCAAGATCAAAATCATTCAACTGATTGTAAAAAGTTCAGGAAACTTATGTTCCCTTTTGGTTTATATCTTTTAACAAAGAAAACTAGAAAGAATCCCAACTGAACGACACCTTGCTCAGGTTTCCAATTCCAACAATAAGAAACAATTTCCTTGAATTGCTTTGCATCACATTACTCCATATTGAGTTAATATAAATTCCACATCATAATGCTAGATAAAGTGCAATGAATAAACTTTTAAATAGTTCAAATTAAGAATCAAGATTCCATTTTCAATTAATCATCATATCAAACCCTGGTTACCAACTGAAACAATTTGTAAGATCCTAAACAGAGTTTAGACTAAACACCACAAAATACGAAGGCCATGTTCTTAATGAATTATCTCTAACATTTCATATGGTCACAATAAACCACAGCACCTTGTTAGGATAAAATATTATTATCCTAATATTAATTATGCATAGTTTAATTATTTAATTAATTAAATTAATTAAATAATAATGGTTATTTTGTTATATGGTTCATAAACCATATTTGTCTTTTATACATGTTGTTATATTGTTTTGAAAAATATATTTGTATTTATTCATTTGTGCTTCCCGGATGTTATTGGAAGCTTGTGCATTTTGGAATTTGGTTGCACCTGTGCAACTTAATCTCCCGTGTGTATTTAGCTATGTAATATCTATAAATATTACAGCCCATTCTCTATAAAGGTTGATTGATTGAGATTAATAAAATTGATCAGGATTTCGTCCCTGTTTCTCAATCTTCATTTGGTACCAGAGTGAATTGAAGCTCCTGGCAAGGTTGGAGAAGGTTGCAGAAGAAGGAGAATTCATTGAGAAGAAATCTGCAACAGAAGGAGAGCTAGTGCTACCTTCTCGCAGCCTTCCCGAGAACCCTTGCAAACCCACAACCTCTGTTCGGCCGAGGTGTTTGAACGCAAATTTTTTTACCTTTGGTGCACTCAACACGAGCAAAATTTGTTGCAGTATAATTTTTTTATTTATTTTTACTCCATTACGGGTTTTATCTCTAAATTAGAGAAGAAATATAGCTCCTTTTAGTGTTAGTAGACCTCTGCATTTGGAGGACTGTGTTACTATTTTGCAATGAGTTGTGCTGAGTCAAAGTGACTCCATATAGGCGCAAATCGAGAGAGAAAGCGGTGTGTGTGTATAAGCCCAAAGGCACAAAACTGAGAGGGGCGGTTGAAAGAGGTGTGGAAACTCTATTTAGACTGCGCATGCTCCATGCACCTGCCAAAGACTCCACGCACCTGCCATCCACATCTTCATTGTCCACACTGACTGCCATAATCCACACACCGCACATAAGAAAGCGGCCAAAGCAAATCATACAAAAGCAAACAAAATAGGATATAAGGCGGTGACAAAGCAAAATGACATAAAGAAAGGAAAACAACGGTGGAGAAGCGGCCGCACACAAAAATACGGAAGGAGTGGTCTGCACGCACACAAGCAAAAAATAGTGAAAGAGTATTTAAAAAAAAGCGGCCAAAGCTATAGTCATCCTCCACTTGAGACTGTAGAGAAAAACAACGATCAAAAGGAGTCAAAACCTGCAAAAACGGTGGCCATAAGAGAATATATCACAATACAAAGGCATGAAAATTAAAAAAGGTCTCAAATCCATTTTCTATGCATAAGGAAACCCTAAAAATGCCTCTCACCGGCAAGATGTGACACGTGCAAAGCATCTACCAAGTCGCATTTTCAAAAAGGTAAGTCGATTCTACCGTTCATTAAATACAAATTTGTTCAATTCCATACCAAGCGCCCTTACGTGGCCAAGTTGGATAGAAGGAAAGCCTTAGAAGTGGAAGGTGCATGGTTCAAATCCCACCCCCAACTTCACCTTTTGCATTTGGCGGTTTTTTTCGCGAAACTGCTAAATTTAGCAGATTTTTTGAATTTAGTTATAACTAACTAAATTTAGCGGAGAAATCCCTAAGCTAGGGTAAAAAAAAAAAATCTCCCATCTGGTCTTTTTTTTCATTTCGGACATTTTTTGTAAAGGGATAGCCATCTAAAAATTGCATCTTCACTTCTTTTTGCAATTTTTAGCATTTTATGTCGTATTGGGCTCGGGAGGCCACCGGGGCCCACGAAAGCAGATTTTTTTGCTGCGCCATTCAAATTGTCTAGTTTTTGAATGTAAATTGTATACTACTGCATATTGTACTAATTTACGAGTTGCCATAGTCAAGCGCAAACTTGTATGCTTGCTCAAAAATGGTAGAATTGTAATCAAAAATAAAAAAATTGGTTCGTAACACTCACGAGATCCTAGATCTCATTCATGCGATTCGGTATATACGGTGCCTGCGGGAAGTGCTTACGGGTAAAGCCGTCATGACTACTACTACACTTAATGCCTAATATATCTGCAACAACATCAAATCTAGGCATCGTCCCTATAAATTGACGGGGAGTAATAAGGTCATAGTGCACACACTATGAACCATCCCATCCATCTATGAACGATTGCAAGACATAAATCTGGACTGAGAAATTATCCGAGTATATAGTGAAGTTACGCGTGTGTATGAGGATATTTCTTTGAACCGGTGTCAATAATCGCATAGACCCCATCAGTACTGTCTTGGTACCATGTATTGAATTCTTTCACATACGTTAACGCCTCTTTCACGTACCACCGGGTATATAGAAAGGGCAAGCTTCTTCCACGCATCCTGATGGGTATATCAGAAGGGCACATATATAGAAAGGTTCGGTATATCAGACTAACGGTATATAGATTGGGAGACCTAATACCTGGAGTGATAAGAGCCAAACCCTGTCAGTGATCTCTGCAAAATGGGCACCAATGCCCCCAAATTTTTTTCTTCCGGATTCACAATTGCTCAGAGGAAGCAACTATGCTGCATGGAAGACAAAAATAAAGACACAACTTGAGTTTGAAGAAATCTGGCTTGTTGTGACTGGTACTCTAACTAGATCAACAACTGATACAACACAACAATGATAGTTTGATAGAGAAGATTAGAAAGCAAAACTCATAATCTTGTTTGGAGTGTCCGATGATGTGCAAGCCCACATTCGAGATTCCACAACAGCAAAAGAAGTGTGGGATAAGATGAGCACAATATATGAGGCCAAGAACAAGAATGTAATACTAAATTCACAGAGTCAGTTGCATACATTGAAGTTCAAGCAGAATGAGAAAATTGAAGCTTTCCTAAAAAGAGTTGCAGAGTTGAGGGCTTCACTTCTAGCCCTAAGAGAAGAGGTCAAAGATGAATCTCTCATTCCCATTGTTCTGAGATCTCTCCCTTCTTCTTACCACATTTTTGTCACAACTCTAAACTTGTCAGATACGACAATTAGTTTTGACAAGCTAGTAAACCTGCTGCAATAAGAGGAAGAAATGCACAATAAGGATGATGAAGAGGAGCAGGCACTGTCTTCACATCAAAAATGGAAAGGAAAAGGTAAAGGAAAACCTAAATCCTATCAGAAGTCCCAACATCATAATCAGTATCATGGGGAAAATCAACAGAAGAAGCGATGTCCAATTTGCAAAAGAGGACATGACTTACAAGATTGTTGGTATAAAACTTATAAGAAAGGTTCATAACTCTGGACCTCAACAACAACAATCTTACAAGGGACATTCTAACAACTATCATGGGAAGAAAAAGGGGAACTGGAAAAGAAGACCCCACCAGCAAGGTAATATTGTTGAGCAACAAGAACAGTCAGACAATGAAGACTTCTTGTTCACTGCTTGATCAAGTGAACCATCCACGTCATCTAGTGATGTCTGGTATGTTGATTCGGGAGCCACTTGACACATGACCAGCCACAGAGACTGGTTTATTTCAATGAGGGACATGCCATCGAAAAATCATGTTTCATTGGGAGATGATTCTTCATATACAGTTCAAGGGATTGGAAACATTTCTCTACCCCTTGGTTCACACAAATGCAAACTATCAGATGTTCTATATGTCCCTAGGTTGACAAAGAATCTTATTTCGGTCAGTCAACTCCTAGATCACAACCTGAAAATTGACTTTGATAGTCAATCCGACAAGAAAATGTGTTTGATTCGAGATAAATCCAGAGGCTCGAAAATAATTGCAAAAGCCTCAAATGTGGGACGTATGTTTCAACTTGATTTCATTCAAAAAGATGATCAAACACTTGTGGCTAAAAACTCCACCTCAGCCCAGTTGTGGCATCGAAGATTTGGTCATGTAAGTTTCAAATATCTCAAAACACTTTGCCGGTGTAATATGGTACATGGGCTACATCTCTTCAGAAGGATACAGACAAGTGTCCTCACTGCTTAGCAGGAAAACAACACAAAGTTTCATTCCAAAGGAGTACATTTCGAGCTCATGGTAAACTTGACCTGGTTCATACCGATCTTTGCGGTCCACTGCAGCCAAGTCATTCTGGGTTCCAGTACTTCATGCTTTGTGTTGACGACTATTCACGGAAAATGTGGATTTTTTGTCTTCGTAAGAAAAGGGAAGCCTTTGAAACATTAAAAAAGTTCAAATTTACGGTTGAGAAAGAAAGCGGTCGTCAGATCAAAACTCTCCACTCGAGATCGAGGGGGAATTCACCGGTGATGAGTTCGAGACTACCTACAAACTCACAGGATTCGTCGACAAATTCCTCCTCCTCACACACCGTAGCAAAAAATGGTGTTGTCGAGAGAAGAAATCATACTATCATGGAAATGGTGTGATGCATGATTGATGATTCCAGGACTCGCAAAGACATTTTGGGCGAAGTAAGCAAAAACAAAGTGTATTTGTTGAATAGAGCGCCCTGTTGCTCTTGATGGAATTACACCACAAGAAGCATGGTCAAAAAGGAAACCATCCATTGCACACCTCAGAGTATTTGGGTGCAAAGCAAGCATGCACATACCCAAACAGAACAGAAAGAAATTGGACATGAAGTCACAAAATCTCATCTTCATTGGATACAGTGAAGAGACTCTTGGGTATAGATTGATGGATCCTAAGACCAGAAAAGTCTACACAAGCAGAGATGTTGAGTTTTTCGAGAAGAAGGAAGTAGAGGCTCCTCCTCCTGACTCACATGATGTAGACATTCCACCAGTTATAAAAATAGAAGCTGATGTTCCCTCAGATAATGAAAGTGATGATGGGGATGATGGTGGTGATATGATAGAACCACGACCCACGGGAATAGCTCAGCGTATGCCCAAGTGGTGTACTAGCACATTACGAGATGCAAGAATGGATGTTCCACCAGATACATCCACCCCTGGACCACGGACTCGCAGTAAAGCAAGAGAAGAAGTTAACTTTGCTTTGATGAGTAGAGTTATTGAATCAGATGAGCCCTCTACAGTCCAGGAAGCCCTACAGTCAAAAGCTTGGAAAGATGCCATGGATTCTGAATATCAATCAGTGATGAAGAATAACACTTGGCAGCTTGTTGATCTTCCACCAGGGAAGAAACCCATTGGATGCAGATGGATATTCAAAACTAAGTACAAAGTAGATGGGATAGTGGACAAGTACAAAGCAAGACTTGTAGCAAAGGGGTATGCACAAAAAGAAGGCATTGACTATGAGGAGACATTTTCTCCCACAGCTAAGATCAAAATGATCAGGATGATCTTTGCTCTAGCTGCTCAGTTTGGATGGAAAGTTCACCAAATGGACGTAAAAAGTGCCTTCCTGAATGGAGATTTACAAGAAGAAGTCTACATGACTCAACCTAAGGGATATGTTGTACCTGGTCAAGAAGAAAAGGTATGCAGACTCAGGAAATCTCTGTATGGCCTCAAACAGGCACCTCGGGCATGGTACATCAAAATTGATGAGCATCTCATACAACATGGATTTGTTAGAAATCCATACAATCCCAATCTCTACCTCAAAAAGTAAGGGGGAGATGGTGATTGTTGTAGTTTATGTCGATGATCTAGTCATCACTGGTAGTTTAGTGAAGATGATTGATGAAATGAAGAAATATCTTAAGCAATCATTTGACATGACAGATCTCGGGCTTATGCACTACTATCTTGGACTAGAAGTATGGCAGAAAGAAAATCACATCTTTGTTTCTCAGATGAAATATACCAAGACTACGCTCGAGAAGTTTAGGATGATGGATTACACACCAATTGCTACACCCATGGAGAACAGATTACAATTATCTCATTCAGATCCATCTCCTGAGGTAAGTGCCACTCTCTATCGGCAGCTGATTAGGAGTCTCATTTACCTGACCTACACTAGACCAGATATCGCTTTCTTTGTGAGCTATCTATCCAAGTTCATGCAGGAACCCAAAGTTTGTCATTGGAAAGAAGAAAAGCACATTTTGAGATATCTCAAAGGATCAGTGGATCTTGGTCTAGAATACAAGAAGAATGAAAACTTCTTCTTGACTGGATATTCGGATTGGACCATGCGCAGTAACATTAATGATAGAAAATCCACTTCTGGATTTTTATTCTTTATGGGATCTGGACCTATATCATGGGGAAGTAAGAAACAACACTTTGTTTCTCACTCTTCCATAGAAGCCGAGTATCGTTCTGCAGGATATGTTGTCTTTGAAACAATTTGGCTACGTCGCATCTTTGGAAGGACTTGGAATACCACAGGACAAACCGACTACCATGTATGTTGACAATGAAGGTGTACTCAAACTTGTTCGCAATCCAATTTTTCACGAAAGAACAAAGCACATTGAGGTTCAGGTTCATTTCATACGTGAACATGTGTTGAAGCACAACATCCAGCTTCAATTTTGTCCAACTACTGAACAACAAGCAAATATTCTCACAAAGTCACTTGCACGTGAAAAGTTTGAGTTGTTCAGAGAGTTCCTCTCCTCATCTCTTCAGACAATGCACAATTAAGGGGGGGAATGTTAGGATAAAATATTATTATCCTAATATTAATTATGCATAGTTTAATTATTTAATTAATTTAATTAATTAAATAATAATGGTTATTTTGTTATATGGTTCATAAACCATATTTGTCTTTTATACATGTTGTTATATTGTTTTGAACAATATATTTGTATTTATTCATTTGTGCTTCCTAGATGTTATTGGAAGCTTGTGTATTTTGGAATTTGGTTGCACTGTGCAACTTAATCTCTTGTTTGTATTTGGCTATGCAATATCTATAAATATTGTAGCCCATTCTCTGTAAAGGTTGATTGATTGAGATTAATAAATTTGATCAGGCTTCCGTCCCTATTTCTCAATCTTCACACCTAACCCTATGCGGACTATCAACATTCCATATTATCCATAATAATACAACACAGGTATCAAGCAGTGCAAGGGTTTCAACAACAGTCTAAGTTTTTGCAAGATAAAATACAAGAACCAAGCCATATACAGATTTAACCATAGTCCCATCTATCTATGAAATAAAACACAAGCACCATAGAACCGAGAATCTCCAACAACAGTTCTTACCTACCAAAACAAGTTTCCAACAGAAAACTCGAGCTTGAATACAAGCTTCTAGAAAAACTACGAGCTCATTACTAGCTCGAGATCACAAAACACTAACTCCAACAAAAACAGGTGGAACTCAAAGTTCCCATAAAACTCAGCTAGTATTTATTGGAAATGAAAGTTGTCAAAACTGAACCCATCAATTACCAAATCCAAAGATGTAAAGCAGAGTTACCAAATTCATTTTTGCATGCATATTTCATGTGCTAAAAAAACATAACGTAAATTTCCAACAGGATCACATATGCCATGGATTTGAAATCAAGAATGCAAGATTTATCAAACCCAACAACCAATTAACCAAATAGAGCATGCAATGCATAAAACTCAATAGAGCAGAGTTTCTTTATGAAAAAACTTAGAGGAAAGAAAGAGATTTTAACAGTTAGAGCCTATCATGCCTAATAGTTTCTCTGTCAAATCGAAGAAGACCTCTAGCTGAGCTCACTACTTCTCCTCTTCTCCATGAAAGATCAAACAACCAAATACCTCTTCCACAATTCCTCTTATACATTCCATGAAATGAAAATAGATTGAAACTTCAAAAATAGCCATGAAGTGCAGTTCAATCTGCTAGTTCGAAAAACTAGAGAGCATGCAGAGTAAAAATTGGGAAACATGCAAAGTGAAACAACCCAAGAAAAATCCGCTTGCATGCCTACCAAGACGGTTTGAGCACAAAAACTGAAAGTAATAAATTCCATTAATTCCAAATCTCCCGCCTAATCTTCCTTGCCACCACCTTCCAAGTCTGGAAAATTCCAAGTCAAAAATAACATGTATTTCTATTTTAGTGACACTTCCACCTAAGTCTCTACCAAGTCATCTATCCCACCAAAACTGGCAGTCCGTATGCATTTACCAACCTTATCAATAACATAAATGCCTTAGGAATCATCACCCAAGTGCATGTGACCACTTAAGTCCCCATTCATATCCATTAGTTTAGGATAGATTAGATTTCTTAGGTTAGATCTTAGGTAGATTTAAAATTTATACCTTAGGATATAACACTAAGCAACTAACCCCCACCATAGGCCTTAGCAAATAGGTTTAGATAATTTCCACATAGGCAAATTAATTCAAAACATAATAGTTTTAGGCATTAGGTTAGATTACAATAATACCTTGTAGTATTAGGATCTAGGTTAATTTAATACCTAGTAACCTTTCCAATTCCATTAGCACCGAGCTTAGGTTAGGTTGCAAATCAACCAATCATAACAGAATAAGGAGCTTTAGGTTAGAATCAAAATTCTATCAAGTGTCATAGCTTAGGTAGAAATATTATTTTTTTACCTAGCTTAGGATCCTGTAGGTTAGTCCTATATAGGATCCTGGATCTCTCTTATGCCGTGAACAACTACATTTCCATTTTTGTCAGCAATGACCTGCCATGGTCGATCTCCAAAGACCCAAGCAAAACAAACCACTGAATGGAAACACGTTCACAAAAAAATCAAAGAACTTGTAACTACAAAGTTCAGTCCAATGTGTATCTTAATCCATGGAATGTCAATTTACCATTTGTTCAACAGTGCAAATTTAAAACATTCCTTGGATCACTGAAATTGATCCAAGGATGAGTCAGATAAATAGGTAAGTTTACAACTTTTTAAACTAGATTGCAAATCACCTACAAGGAGTGAAAAATAAATGGATTTAGAAAATCCATTCCAATTCAATCAAAGGATCTTAAGAGAAGAAAATACTTATCCATATCAAGCATGATTTCTAATAATCAGAAGAACATATCCTTATAAGGAAAATCACATGTCAACACTTGCAATGTAAAGGAGGAAAATAACAACTGTTAAGGGTGTCGTTAGAAGGAGGCCATCATTGGTGACTAATGGTCGAGAGAAAGAGGTTACTAAGATTATTGAGCTCACGTGTGACTTCCAAGATCTGTTTCTCGAGAGGATATCATGAATTTAATGGAGTACACCCTTCTTTAGGGGATATGTAAATAAAACTAAAATAAGGCACACACCCAATTAGAAAGAGGCCTTACAAGATGAATCCTAATCTATGGGTTAAAGTGAAAGAAAAAATTGATAAAATGTTGAATTATGGTATGTATCATTGAGCTTAATAAGTAATCGAGTGGTTAAGTATTTTGGTCATCAAAATAAAAAATGATGGGTAGATAAGGATCTGTGTGGATTATAGGGAGTTGAATTCTTCATGTGTAATTGATCCTTTTCCCACCCCATTTATAGAAGAGATACTTGAAAGAGTTGTTGGGTGTGAGATTTAATATTTTATAGATGGGTTCTCGAGTTATCATCATGTGCGTATTGATAAGGAAGATCAATACAATACCACTTTCATCACAAAGTGGGAATTTTTACATACATTATGATGCCTTTTGGATTGAAAAATGCACCTGTAGTGTTTTCGCGCATCATGGTACAAGATTTTTAGGAATTCATTTATAAGTTTTTATAGGTTTATTTGGATGATTGGACAATATATGGTTTGGTGAAGGAACATTGTGAATTGTTTTTAATTATGTTTGAAAGGTGCAGACAATTGAGTATCTCATTAAACAAAAAAAGTGCATCTTTTTGACACCTTTTGGAACTTTTGTAACATCTTTGACAAACTGTTAACTTTTCCTCTTGACACTGCAAACATTGATATGTGATTTGTCCTAAGAAGGTGTATTCTTTTGACTGTTGGAAATCATGCTTGCAATGGATAAATTATTTTTGTTCAAGGATTCATTTTGCTATGTTGTTGTTGCTTGATATGAATCCATTCTTCCTTGAATTCTGAAAAGTTGTAAACCAGTATTGTTGTTTGCATGCTTATCTTCTAATAAAAAAACCTTGGATCAATTCCATTGATCCAAGGTATTCTTAAATTTTTCTAACCTTATCATTTTGATAAACTAAAATTCTGAAATGGAAGGTAATAAGGGATTGAGTCTTTGTATGTTTACAATTTTATGGATCCTTCTTTTGGAGTCCTTGCTTTGCATTTTTCTATAAATTGGGAGCTTGGATATTTTTGTTAATATCTTTTAAAACACTTTGAATAGCATAAGAGGGATAAGGATCTACTACAGGACTATTAAGGTAAAACCTTAGTCCAAGTTGTAAAGATCTATCCTAATTGGATTCTAACCTAAGGTAATGAAAGACCTATCTATGACCTATTACCTAATATTGAACTACTATGGGTTATGACCTAATCTTTAATGGCATGTTTAACTATGGAAATTTTGAATGACCTAAGGTAAATACTATATACCTAGGCTAAGGTTGAATCCTAATCTAATGTCTATCTAACCTAAACTAATGTTAAGATAAAAGGGAGCCTAAGGGGTCGCATGGCAATTGGGAGGTGGTGGTGACGGTTTATATGGCATTAAAGTGATTTGATTTTTGAATTTATGAACTTGGCATGCCAGTTTTGGTGGAGGCATGGAGAAAGGAGGGAATGCCTAGCTGACATCATCACTAAAGTTAAAAATGCATGCATTAGTTGAAATTGAGCTCACCAATTTTGGATGGCGGTGGTGTGGAGATTTAGGCGAGAGAGTTGGTCATCCTTGCATTAATGAGTCTTGGAATTCGTAAAGAAACCACCTTTGAAGACATGCAAGAGGATTTTTGGGAGGTTTTTTGGTCATTTTCTCATGTTGATTTTTGATCTACATGGAGATTTTAGGGTTCTTCAAACCAGCAGTTATGTTTTCAATCTATTACTATTTTTGGCACCTCTGGACTATTTTTGATCCAATGGAGGTATAAGAGGCATAAGAAGAAGAATTTTTGGGTTGTTGACTTCATTTGGAAAAGGAGGAACTGTGGAGGCTTGTCTGGAAACCTTCTGTGAATCAACAAAATCTCTATCAGGCATGATAGGCTCTACCCATTAAGTTGTTCTATTTTTTACTAAACGTCTTCATAAAAACAACTCTGCTCTTGGAAACAAATGGTTTTTATATTTGTGAAGGTTATTTGAATTCATGCTTGGATTGTTCTTTGTATTTTTCTGATGATGAAACTCTGTTAGATAATAATGAAATGTGGGTTTTGTGCCTGTTGAATATAGAGGTGAATCATGTTTAAATCATTGGGACTAGAATGAGGTCAAATATTTGTGAATCTTGTTGTGTGTGCAAAATAGATTTTGGAAAATATTGTTTTCAAAAAATTTGATCTAGGTTTATATTTATCTATCGGAGGGAGGTATGAAAGGTACTCTTCTCATTTATATCTTTAGTTGTTTTGAGTCTTGATACTTCTGTTGGGAACTGTGTTGATATGGGTGCTTGGATTCAATGTTTTTGTGAATTCAAACCTGTTTGAAAACAACATTAAATGAGTAACTTCTTCTGATATTTTTAGTTAAAACTTAGTTGTTTCAAATCTAGTTCCTTCTATGGAAACTATGTGGAAATAGTTACGTGGATACAAAGATTTGTGGAATCATCTTGTTTGAATATAGTAATAAATGAGTTCTTCCTTTTTCTGAACTTTATATGTTTTTGGGTTTTTAAACCTCTGGAAGACTAAACTAAAGTTGGGTAATAGAAGTTTTGTTTAATGGAAGATATTTCGAGTGTTGGTTCTATCTAGGTTGGAAATTGGGTTATTCACGTTAACTCCTACTTGATCTTGCATGACATCGACCTTGTTGTTTTTACTTGAAAGTTAGAAGATGGTTCATAGATGACTTACATGTTCTTGATCTGAACAAACCTCTTGATTAAATTTGTTTTTGAGTAAGTGTGTTAAAAACCATACGGTTGTGATTTTGGGAAGATTTGATGAATGTATATGCATATTTTGGGATGACATTTCGTGCTTCAGGAACTAACCAATCAGTTCAGTGTGAAGGGTTTTCTAGATTCTTACAATTTCTATGATCTCTAAATAATGTTGAGGGATTAGAATGTCTTGGTGAATTAATAGGTTTGTACAGTTGAGTATGTCCTTAGGAATGGACTGAAAAGAATTCGGTTTATCTAATCATCTCTTGAGATTGACTTGTATACCTGTAACAAAATCATGTGGTTACTTGTTGCATCTTCTTTGAGTTTGAAACTATGTGGATCTTTCTCTTACCATCTGAAGAATTTGTTTCTCCTATCTCTGTGAAGTTGGGAATATGAGTCGACTTTATTGATTGTATCATTTTTCATTTTTTGGAAAGGATGATGAGGCTTTGGTCTCAATGGATCTGAAACTATTGGATGATTTGGAATGTCTTATGATTGTTGTTATTTCATGTAATGTTGTTTAGTAAATTCTTTTAAACACATCTCCTTCTTGATGTAGCTAATGTGTTACTATTATTGTTCTTGTTTTATGCTGGAAGAACTTCATCTTTGATATTTAACTTGCATACTACAGTCACATAATTTGGTCAGTATCATTTAGTACATGTTTTATATGTTTAACAAGCATTCAAGGATTTTTTTTCTGTGATTGGACCTATACTAGTCTTTTATTCGGATATGTCCTTCTTTTCTTGGGAAAGAATGGTGGGATCTTCTTCTATTCTTGTTGATGACTCCCTTCTCTTTTTCTCCTATGAGATAAGGTTTTCATTGCTGTTTTCTTTGTAAGTTATACGATATTATATGGTGTAATCTCTTCTCTCTGTGTTGTGAAATTTAATATAAATATTCTTGAATTGGGAGGGAAGTTCTGAGTGGTGTATCTCTCAAGTCACATTTTTCCCTCTTCTGTGTTACTCTTGTTTATAGAATTGATCAGTTCATTTTGTGTTACTTAATAGGATTGCAAATGAGTAGTTAGATATAATCCTACTTATTCACTTTGATTTGTGTTGAATGGAAACAATATTTGGTAAAGTGTGACTAATGTGTAATGCACGTAATCGAGTGAATACTTTCCTATTCCTAACCTATTATGTCCTAACTTAAGACTTAGGCTATATCTTGGGTTTTAAATTTGGATGTAGCATCTAAAATAGGAATCTCTTATTTTTATGTTGATGATGACTCAACCTAAAACCTTTCATGGAGGTTGAATTAGCTTGGTTATAGATGTTTTCGGATGGAACATGTTAATGCTTTGAGATTGATGGTTCTTGCTTCCTAAAAGTAACTCTATTTTTGGGAAATATTGGAGTTAGTGTCTTTATTTGTAACTTAGATTGAATGAAGTAAGAAATAACTATAAGTACCTCTAGTAGGAATGAGATAGGTATTTAAGATGAAATATTACTTATCTGATATAATTACTTATATAAAACAATGACTAGAGAATGTTGATTATATCATGATCTCTTCTAAATGTTAATTTTGTTAATCACGTGTTCTTTCCTTATGATTTTTATCTCACTATGATGTATCTATCTATTTGGATTTATTGTTTCATAAAATAAAGTTTGGTTTTAAGGAATGGTTAGTTGAAGGTACATAGTTTTAATGATTAGTGCTTATCATGCTCAGTTCAATGAATTGACCCATGCTAGCAATTTTTACAGATGGACTCGTAAGTGATAAAGGAAGGAAATAACTTTTATGATGTTATTTGTTACTTAAAGACTAGATATTTTATGAAGAAATCTGATTCATTATTGAAATGTATTGAAAGAGGAAAATTTGTATTCATTTATGATCTTGATGATGTTTGACATGAAATATGTCTGAAATGCATGGTCTTGTAAAATATGTATTTCACCATGATGAATTGAAAAATATTGAGAGTTACCTTTACTTGTTGTGTCATTCTTCTTGTGCATTATGTGAAGGAAATTTGTAATCTTATCTTTAATTTCTCTTATTCTTATCTGAATGATCTTTTTTTAGTTGACATTAAATAAGTTAGATGGAAGGGAAATAAGTATAATATCCCTTAATTGAAATGCATATTACTAAGTTGGCATGTATAGAAGTTCCTTTATCTAAGTTCCTATGATTAATTAAAAAAATGTTAATGAAAGTGTAACTTAATTATGATGACTTGTATAATGGAAAAAGGGTATAATGAACCCTAACTCATAACAAGAAAGAGGAAGGTGCACTTCCTCTTGATCAACACCTTGATAGGTTTAATACAAATGTATGGTAAATATGAACTTTTATCAACTAGACTATTAGGAATTAGAGAAAAATATGTGGAAAACATTCCTCAAATCACAAATGGTAGGAAACTATATAGCAGATTTATACTTGCGAAATATAACAACATAAATAAATAATGCACAAAGAAGAAGACAAGATTTAACGTGGTTTACCCAATGTGGGCCATGTCCACCAAGAACTTTTTCATATTTTATTATCAATAAGAGTAAAACAACTCTCACAGTCTTCTCTCATTTATAAACTCACAACAAAATTCCAAAGATGCTAAAGCACATCTAAACCACAATTGACACCCAATTGCTTAACCTTGATCACTCTTGATCAGCTCTTTATTTCTAAGACTCAAGACCTCTTTACCACTCAAGATATCTTCAAGATACCCTAAAACCTATATTTATAGTATTACAATCCTTTTAAGAAGTCATAAAGTCGGCCCTAGATGTTTGAAAGTCATGACCTTTCAACTTCCCATGGCTAGAAAAACTATCATGATGTTAACATCCAATTAACAACATATTAACAACAATGACACATCAACGACATAGCAATGTCACAACATACAACTATATAATGCTTCTGAAGTCTCCAAAATTAACTGTTTGAACTCCAACACTTTAATACTGATTCAAGAAGACCCAAAAATAGGCTCCACACCCCAACAATCTCCCACTTGGAGACTCTGTTTTCACTAAGAAAAGTTTTTAACCATTAATTATCAACCATGAAGGCCAATAAAAGTTGAACACAACTTCAAATTCTCCCTTGTGAGTGCCTTGTTCATCATATCCACAGGATTTTGACTAGTATGAATATTTTCTAGCTTCAAATTATCTTCTTCCAAAGCTTCCCTGATGAAATGATATCTCATTTGAATGAGATTCATCTTAGAGTGGAAAGCGAGTTCTTCACCAAATGAATAATGCTCCAACTATCTTTGTGTAGTCTCCCAACTTTCTTCTTATTATATAACTCATCAAGAAAATGTTCTAGCCAAATCATCTCCTTGCTTGCCTCTATGGTAGCAACATACTCAACCTCTGTGGTTGACAAAGCCACAACCTTTTGTAACCGTGAAATCCAACTCACCATTGTATCACCAACCGTAAATACATAACCTGTCACGTTCCTCCTACTGTCCAAATATCCTGCCATGTCCAAATCTACATAGCCACGTAATGTATCTTTTGATCCACCGAAATACAATGTTGCTCCCATGGTCCTTCTCAAGTACTAAGGGATTCACTTTATCGCCTTCCAAAGTGCTCTCTACCAAGATCACTCATAAACCTGCTCACTTCTCCCATTACATGGGAAATGTCAGGTCTAATGCATATAATAGCATACATTAAGCTACCAACTACTGATGAGTATGGTACCCTAGACATCTGGATTCTATCCTCCTTAGTCTTGGGACTTTGCTCCTTTGATAATTTAAAGTGACCTACCAAAGGAGTACCAACTGGTTTAACATCCTGCATACTAAACCTCTCCAAGACCTTCTTTATGTACTCTTCTTGAGATAATACCAGCTTCCTCTCCTTCTTGTTCCGAGTTATTCTCACACCAAGTATTTTTTTCTGCCCTCAAATCCTTCATAGCAAAGGAGTCACCTAGCTACTTCTTGAGTACCTTTATTTCCTACATGTTCTTCCCTACAACAAGCATATCATCCACATACAGGCATAGAATAATATAACTACCATCAAGAAAATTCTTGTTGTACACGCAATGGTCTAAGTAACACAGAGTAACCGTGCTCCTGCATGAAACTATTAAACTTCATGTACCCTTCTTTGTGGAGCTTGTTTCGAGCCATACAAGCTCTTCTTCAATTTTCACACTAACCTCTCCTTCCCTTTGACCTCATTACCATGTGGCTACTACATGTACAATTCCTCCTCCAAATCACCATGAAGAAATTCCATTTTCACATCCATTGCTCTAATTACAAGTCTTCTACTATAAATAAACCAAGAATAATCCTACTAGAAGTCATTTTAACAACGGAGAAAAAAATCATCAAATTATATACCTTTCTTAATGCAAATCCTTGACCACCAACCTGGGCCTTGTATCATTTCCTTCCTCCATCTTCCTATTTGATTCTATACACCCAATTATTACGCAATGCTCTCTTGCCCTCGGCTAGCTCCATAAGATCCCAAGTCTAGTTTTCCATAAGAGATCTATGCTCTTCATCCATGGCCTACTCCCACTTCTTCCTAACATCCACCTACACTGATTCCTCAAAGAACTCTGGCTCTCCACTGTCAGTGAGCAATAAATAATTCAAAGATGGAGTAAATCATTTAGGTTCCCTTCTTACCCTAGAATACCTTCTCACCTTAAGAGTTTGGGGTTCCTGATGAGTAGGTACCTAAACTGGTTGTGCCAGAACATGTTGTACCTAAACCAGCCCCTTGGACACCTTGTTGTCCACAATGTCCTCTAACACTATGTATTCTTTCTTTGATTCCTCTTTTTATTCCTCATGCAACTGATCTTTATACATGATTTTTTCATTAAATACAATATCTCTAGACCGAAATATTTTATTTTCTTTAAGACTCCAATAACAAAAACCAAAGTCATCTTCACCATATCCAAAAAGGTGCATTTCTCAAACTTAGCCTCTAGCTTGGTCATATCATATATATCAATGTGAACAAATACCTCACATCCAAATACTCTAAGAAATGAGACATCAATTTTCTTACTTGACCAAGCCTCCTCAAGTATACCTCCATCCAAGGCCATAGAGGATCCTCTGTTAATAGATAAACAACTGTGCTTACTGCTTCTACCCAAAACATGAGTGGCATCCCGTATGTAACCTCATGCACCTAACATGCTCCATGATTTCCCTATTCATTCTCTCTAACACTCCATTTTCTTGTGGAGTATTTGGAACCGTTCTTTACCTGTGGATCCCATTTACCAAACAGTAATCAATAAATTCATTGCTACAATATTCCCCTCCATTATCTGACCTAAGACATTTCAACTTGAGACCTATTTCATTCTTAACCAAGGATTTCCATCTTTTGAAAGTTTTAAACACATCATATTTCTTTCTAATGCAATATACCCAAACTTTTCTAGTTGTATCATCAATTAAAGTGACATAATAACATGAACCACCAATAGAGTTTACCTTAGATGGCCCCCATACATCTGTATGCACTAACTCCAACATACCCTCCTTCCTAGTAGGTCCAACCTTGAGGAATCTCACTCGCTCTGTTTCCCATAAAAACAATCCTAAAAAAGTCCAAATATAACTCCTTTAATCTAGGAAACCTTTCCTTTATAATATGCATGCCCTTATGACTCATATGACTGAGTCTCTAGTGCCATAAAGTTTCATCTCCATCTGCAGTAACTAAATTGCAATAATCGGCACCTTTGGTTAAATATTAAGTGCCGAGTTTTCTTACCTCTTTGCAACGACAAGAGGTTCCTTGTAACCTTCCAAGAATCTATTGTAAAACTAACCGTACAACCATCATTACCTAGCTGATCCGTTGATATCAAGTTCCACCTCAACTTAGGCACATGCCTAACATCCTTAAGTAGCCATGTGTTGCCATTATGAATTTTCACCTGAACACAACCTTTCCCTACTATGTTGCATGGTTCATCATCACCAAGATATACATGTCCAAAATCACCTTGAATAAAATCAGTAAAGTAATGTCTATGTGGGGTGGCATGGAAAGATGCCCCCAAATTTAACACCCAAGATTCAACAATATTATCTAAAGAAATAATTAACGCATCGACAAACATCACTGCTTTGCCAAATTTACCTCTTTAGATTCCTCCTTGTTCTTTTTATCTTAAAGAGCCCAACAATCTTTCTTAGCATGACCAACCTTCCCACAGTGCCAACATTCTAATTTACTCTTGGAATTTGACCTTCCATGATCATTCAACTTCCCATGGTTACCTTTCCCTCTGTTCTTTTTGTCCCTCTACTCTCCACCATCAAAGCATTTCCATAAGTAGAAGAATCTCTGGTTATCTTCCTTCACATTTCCTCCACCTATTACATCCTCAAAATTCAGCTTTGAATTATTAGAGAATGAATTACTTACAACCATAACCATGTTATCCCAGCTATCTATAAAGGAGTAAAAATCAACAAAGCCTTGACCTCATCATCAAAGTCAATTTTTATTGAGTTTAACATACTCAAAACCATATTAAATTCATTGAAATGATTAGAAATAGAACCATTCTCAGAAATATTCATATTAAATAAAATTTTCATCAAAAATATTTTATTAGAGGAAGAGGGTTTTTCATATAACTTCCCCAATGCACTCATGAGACCTTCCGTGGTCTTCTCCTGTGATATGTTGAAATAAACCGAAGATGCAAGCTATAAAAATTTTCCCTGAGTGCCTTTCTATCCAACAACTCCCAATCCTCATCCAACATGGCTATAGTTTTCTTTGCTTTTCTAGCCAAAGGAACATGGAGGTCCTTCTGATATAAGTAATCCTCCATTCGCATCTTCCATAAACCAAAGTTCTCCCCATTGAACTTCTCAACCCTCGATATGTGCTCATCCACCATAGCTCCCACTCAAGCTAAACTTTTACTATGATTTACCACTTCAACAAAGAACCACCAAAGCTATGATACCAATTATTAGGAATTAGAGAAAAAATATGAAAACAATTCCTCAAATAATAGAAGTAGGAAACTATATAGTAGAATTATACTTGCAGAAATATAACAACATAAATAAATAATGCACAAAATAAGACAAGACAAGATTTAACATGGTTCACCCAATGTGGGATACATCCACCAAGAACTTGTTCAAATTTTATTATCAACAAGAGTAAAATAACTCTCACACTCTTATCTCATTTATGAACTCACAATAGAATTCCAAAGATTTTAAACCACATCTAAACCACAATTGACACCCAATTGATTAACCTTGATCACTCTTGATCACCTCTTTATCACTAAGACTCAAGACCTCTTGAACACTCAAGATATCTTCAATATACCCTAACACCTCTATTTATAGGATTACAATCCTTTTAAGAAGTCCTAAATCTGAACCTAGAAGTTTGAAATTCGTGACCTTTCAACTTCCCACGGTGGAAAAATTGTCATGATGTTAATGAGCCAATTAACAACATGTTAACAACGATGACACAACAATGACACATCAACGTCATAGAAAAAATCTCTGAGAATGATCCTAAAGTCTCAAAACTTAATTATTCACACTCTAACACTTTAATACTGATTCAAGAAGACCCAAAAATAGGCTTCACACCCCAACATAAGCTTCATCTCAATGAATTCTATTAAATTTGAACCTATTTTGGGACTTAAAAAGCAGTTTATGAATGGTGGAGTTATGCTAAAAAAATATTAATGATGTTTCTATTCTCTTTTAATTAACTAAATCCTAAAATAATTAGTTAATGAATAAAAATAAATCATGAAGTTTCTGCATTACTTTAATAACTCAAATGTGGATGTCAACCTTAAGGGCTAATGGAATTAAGGTTCTACAGGGTTTTTATAATCAAATCATAATTAAGAAATATATTTGTGTATATAAATTCTTTCTTGGGTGTGTACATTGAGATGGGTAGTCCGTCAGGATGTTGGCACACGCCAATCTGTAGAACCGACCTTCGTGAAGACTTGGGTCTTCACGAGGATACAATGTTGCAGTTGACATGTTGTAACACCCTTTTGAATTGAGTCATCTAGATCTACATAAACTTGGACTTGATCTTAGTTTTACTCTAGGTCAGGTTAGGAACATGTTTTTATACAAGGAATAACTCATGATTACATAGGGTAATTAGACACATGTAATCGACTTAGGTCAATTGAGTATGTTTATGTACCCTTAGTCACTGCGAGTAGTTCCTTATACCAAAATATGTTTCTAACCTAGGTTATGGTCAAACCTCGAACAAGTGGACTAACAAAAGTCGGTGAAGACCATTCTAGATAACAAATGAGTGGGGTGAAGGACGTATTCTGTTTTACGAGTGTGTCATCTAGGAATGCTAACATGAACAATAGGTTAGAGATATTTGGCCAAAGTATCGCAAGCTATTGGTTGCATTTTCCTATGTCACCTAGTTTAAGAAATGGGATTTTAGATTAATATTGGTAAAAAAATATTCAGATAGGTTAGAAACACTCAAGACCCAGAATAGGGTAAGAGAACCAAGTATAATTAGTATATAACATCTTAAGTTAACATGAGATATCGGTTAGCAACCGAGTCATGAAATGAGAGATCAATAGTTCACCGAGTCATTTATAGCTGCATATGGTTACATGTTTTGAAATTGATTGGCATGGAATGTGTGTTCTAAATTATGATTATTTAAAACAAAGAACACTATGTATAAAAAAATTTCCCTTGTTTCTAAAGTCTTAAATTAGGAATGTTACAACTTTGCTAGGACATATTATCTATAGAGAAGTATTTTGGTAGATCCAGCCAAGGTTGTTGTAATCTTGGTATTGTAAGAACCTAGAAACCAAAGTGAAGTGCACAAATTTATTGGACATACATGGTATTACAAGAATTTCATAAAAGTCTATGTAAACATCGCAATGCCCCTAGAGGAACTATTAAAGGCTTAGGGGAAGTTTTATTGGTATGAAGCACAATAGTTGGCATTTGAAACACTAAATGAAAAATTAACCACTTCACATATTTTACGCTTTCCTTCATGGGAAAAACCATTTCATGTTCATGTCGATGCTTCTAGGATGGTAAATGGCATGGTACTAGCCTAACCAGGTCGGGGAAAAGTGGATCACCCAATTTTTTATTCAAGAAGGAAGTTGACATCAGCTTAAAAAAATTATACAACTCTTTGGCGCGAGGATTTATCTATGATTTACACATTACACAAGTTCAGACAATACTTGTTGGCTACAACTTTCATATTATTCTGAGATCACATGGTGCTTAAGTATTTGATCAATAAGACTATTTTACAATGGATATGTAGGTGGATCCTACTATTTCAAGAATTTCAGTTTACACTTGTTTTAAAACCAGGAAAAATCAACTTAGGACCTAACCATTTGTCAAGGAGAAATTGGCAAGGATGCATAGATCAAAGAGGAAATAATGCTAGATGCACATTTTTTCATATTGAACCATGCACCTCTTGAACTCGAGGACATTACAATATTCTTGTGCACTAACAAGGCTGCGAGGGGATGTAGACTTTAGAAAATAATAAAATTGTAATATGTGTGGAGCCCTATCAGTTGATAGGTGGAGATTTGTATAAACTTGGTTGTGATGAGGTTTTACACTTTGGTGTGTTTTGAAATATGAGTTCGAGGGGGTAATGGAAAAATATCATGGTGGGATTTTAGGAGGGCATTATGCTAGAGATGTCACTACGTATAAGATTTTTTTGGCTAGATTATGGTGGGAGACCCTTTATAAGTATATTACGAGAATACGTCAAAGCGTTTGACCATTGTTAGAGCCTTAGGAAGCCATGAATAAGAGATGAGATTCCTTTGAGGCCTATTGAAATCTTTGAACCATTTGGAAAATGGGAAATTGACTTTGGGTCCTAGTTCCCCACTCCGCACATAGGAGTGATGCACTCTACATCATAACTTATATATATTATGTAACAAGGTGGGAATAAGTAACACCTATAAAGGATTTCACTACAACTACAACAATGAGATTCTTATGGGAGAACAATAGCAATTCCTATGGATGTCCATTGATTCTTACAAGTGATAGGGACACACTCTTTTTGAATGAGACAATCAAGATTTTATTGGAAGAATGAATAGTGACACACCACAAGATAACACCCTATCACCCATAAGCCCATAAAACCCTCAACAACTGATATATTCCTCTTTGCATTCAAGTGTTGACATGTGATTTTCTAGATAAAGATGTGTTCTTTTGAATATTAAAGATCATGCTTGATTGGGATAAATATTTTTGTTCTTAAAAATTATTAGACTGAAATTATATGGTTGTCAAGAATCCATTTTCACTTGAAAGATGAGTTGCAATCTGGTATTAAGAATTACAGACTTATTTCTTCTTCTAACTCATCCTTGGATCAATTTTAGTGATCCAACAAATGTTTCTAGTCTTCTTCATAAACTGAATGGTAAAATTGACATTTAGTAGCTTAAGCAACATAGAAGACTTAATTTTGCATGATACTAATTCTTTTCCTTGTTACAACGTGTTTTCGTTCAGTTGTATGTTAGTGCCCAGGTCTATGGTGATTGATCTTGGAAGAACATGAAGGACTTGAGAAAAATTCAATTCTCTGTGGAGAAGTTTGGAGTCCTAAAAATATAAGGACTATCCTAATGGTAACCTACACTAGGTGAGAACAACTAAGTTCTAGCAATGTTTACTTATGTGTATACTGTTCTAACCTAAGTCTCTTATTCTATTTTGGGGTCGGCATCCTATCCTAAGTGTGACACTAAGAAAATTAAGGAAGATTTACTAAGGGGATACTAATATATTTTAACTACTACCTATAACTAAAGGGTTGTGATTTGAACCTAACCTAAGGTGGGAATTCTAATGGCTAATGTTCTAAGACCTATGTTGGTAATTTTTAAACTAACCTAAGTTCTATTTGAATCTAACCTAAACTAAGGGGAACCTAAAGGGGTCACATGACATATGGGTGACGGTCCCAATGGATTTTAAATGATTTGAAAGGGGATTTAAATGCAAAGGTACTACTATATTTGGCAGAGGGCTAGTGGACTTGGTGGAAGCCTATGTGGAAACTCCACTAATGGATGGAATTGTGTTTTTGTGTTGAAATGGAATTCACCAAATTTAAGTGGTGGTGGTAAGGAAAAGTAAGTAGGAATTTTGGTTTAACTGGAATTATGACATTTATGAGCCTCGGTCTTCGCGTGCAAACCGTCTTGGAAACATAGGAGATGGGTTTGTAGGAGGTCATTTGGTTTTTCTTGCATGGCAGATTTTTCTCTGCATGGAGCTAACTGGTTCTTCGAACCAACAGTTTGACCTTCAGTTCAAAACTATTTTTGGTTTTTATGATCTATTTTTGATCAAAGGGAAGTATATGAAGCTTGGAAGGAAAAGATGTTTCATTTTTATCTTTCTTGGAGGAGAAAAAGAGTTGGAAGCTTGACTGGAAGTCTCCTTTGAGTTGGTGGAAGTGCTATCAGGCATGATAGGCTCTAACTATTAAAATTATTTGCATTCTTCTAAATGATTCATTAGAACAACTCTTCTCTCATGAGATTCTTGTTTTCTTGTCTATCTGGTTATTTTGCTTGTTGGGTTTTATAGATCCTTGTGTGTTTGATTTAAATCCATGGCAAAATAGTATTGTTTGGAAACTGTCTCTCTATGTGAGTTTTATGACTGCATGCAAGTGAAATTGGTATGTGGAATGTGTTCTGTATCTCTGCTTTGCAATCTTGATCTTGTATTCGAGGTTAGGGAGCTTGATTTGATTTTCGTGAAATTATATGGATTGGAATTTAAGGAAAACTTCAGTTCTATTTTATATTGCTTCTAGGTTGTGATATTTGGATGCAGACTCAAGTGGAACTTTGTGTTTGTTTAAGCTTGTGTTTAGCTTCGTTTGAACGAAACCACTATTTTGGAAACATATGCATTACTTCAAAGAATTATTGCATGGATTTCGCGTTCATCACTATGTTCACATTATTTTTCTTGTGAAGTTTTGAACATTGTGTGTGAAGCTTGGGTTTGGCACTAAACTTTGATTTAACACTTGAGTGTTAAGAGATTTTATTTTGATCGATACATATTTTGATTTTGTATAGGCATTTTTGGTATTGGGTATTATTTTGTTAAAATTTTAGCTTATAACTCTTTATTTTACAACTCACTCACTGGAGGTAGGTGAAACTTGTTTGAATCATTTGGGTTTTAAAAGCTGGAAATGTCTAAATGAATGTTGAACTTCTGTCTTATTTTTGACTATATCGAATCGCTTGAGATGGTACTGGTGTAAGAATAGAACAGAATTTATTTTCCCATGGATTGGAAGAAACCCACATTCTAGTTGACTATATATTTGGTACTAAGTCACCACTGTCTCTATTCATGGTTGTGAAGTTTGTTTTTCTTTTACTCTGTTCCTATTGTTTGGAACTATGACTGAAACATATTCTGTATCTAGTGTTTGGGGTTCTTGCCTCCCTCTCAGTTGTCTCTTTTAATTAAATCTGGGTCTTTTTGAAAGATTGTGATATTACCTTGGACACTGAAATAATAGGAAGGATTCCTTCTCTGTTCAGTTGTATTAAGTTGATTCTTTGAATCACGAACCATTTACCCTTTTTGGTATTTATTAGTGAAGTCTTTGTGAGTCTTTAGTTTTGGTTTCATGGGTAATTCTAAACTTATCATTTATTGTTTGGAATGTCACTCTTGACTGACTCAATGATTGAGTCTTGGGATTCTTTCGAGAATGAAATTTTATATTCTTACTCTTTGAGATCTTTTATATCGTTCTGGGTCTGTAGTATGTTGTCATCCTGAATTAGTCTAATTTGGAACTTCTTATTCAGTTGAACAAAATGATCTATCATTGGTTCTTTCCTTATTATGATTACTTCTTTTTTGCCCTTGGATAGGCTCAATGTTTGAACTTTTCTTTACTCGAATCCAATTTGAAATTGTGATTTCTCTTGACCTATTGGTCTACCTTGTTTGAATCATTGATGGAAGTAGTGTTGAGAGCTAGTAGCCAGTAAGGTTTTGCTATTAAGTTCATTGATACTTATAGTTTGACTGTTGTTGACTAGTCTTGTTTGGTTTATATGGAAAAGTGTAGGTTTGTCTCTTGTACTCTTTATCTTTTGTGAAGATTATGAGTAGAGAATAACTCCTCCTTGGAGCTGCTTGTTTGTGAACATTGTTGTTTGATTTGATTGAAGCTTCTAACATGAATAGTTGGAATTGGAAGTGTAGATGGCCTGTTCTGATTTTCTGTACCTTCATGTTTGGTTATGGAATTCTGTTTGAGGTATATTCTAAGGATGAATGTGTAATATTGTTATCCCAGAAAGGAACATGTGAATCATCCTTGAAGGAACTATTATCCAAGATTCACCCCAGGGTAAATTGATAACATGCATCAAAATCCTCAAGTCCCAAGCAAATAGATTGATTCAGGGCAAAAAATCATGTTTCTAGGGTCCCTCAGATTTTTTTTTTGACTCCCCTGTCCAAGAAGAAAAGAGCAAGTTTTGAAAAAGGGTGAAAAAGCTGCAAAAACAAGCTTGGGCCAAGAAAAATCATGAAAAATGGCTAAGTCCTAGTCTTCGCAGCAGCTAGGACAGTTGGGACATCGGGGTGCGAATCGGTCGAAAGGCCACCAGGCGGGCCGCAGAGCACTGGGACAGTTGGGACGCGCGGGACGCGGAAAGCCGGTTCAGCCGAAGGAGAAAAGAAAATTGACTAACTATTGCACAGATAAGGTTGGGACATCTGGGCCAAAAAGATGCAAAGGATGCGAAAAGGTGAAGCGGCCACAAAGAGGGACAAGGAAGCCCATTTTGGGCGGTTCGGAAGAATTTGTCCCAGATAGTCCAGGACAGTTGGGACACAAGTACGCGGAACATAGAGAGCTGAAGGAGTCGAGAGCCAATCAAATAACGCCACGTGTCTTCACTTCAAAGAGGGACAAGGAAGCCCATTTCAGGTGGATCAGAAGTTTTCATCCCAGACGGCAAAGGAACATTTGGGACAAATGGACGTGGTGGACGTGAAAAGTCAGAAAGCCTGTGGATGAATCATAGCATGACATGTGTCAGAAGGGGAAACATCCAAAAGTTCAAAGGGAGAGGTTTGAAGGGTCAGCCCGAGCCAATCAGAGGAGGACACGTGTCCAAAGGAGTAGGGGAGTATAGAGCTCGGGGAGGAGTTAGAGAATTTGGAAAAAGTTTTAGCTGAAAAGTTAAAAAGTAAAGGATGACCCCGCGCCCCTGTCCTCCAATCAGATCATGCCACGTGTCCCCAGTGGCGGGGGCGCGGGGAAAAGTGGAAAAATGTTCCAAAATCATCAAAAAGTCAAAATTTTCAAGGGAAACCCACGGGACAGGGAAGGAGAGAGAATTACACATCCAATCAGCGCTTGACACGTGTCATCCAGGTGGCAGAGCGCGGGAAAATTTCAAAACCCATTTTTGCCTATTTCGTGCCCTAAATCTTCAGATCACCATATCTTTCGATCCAGAGCTCAGATTTGCACGTTCTTTATATCAACGGAAAGCTTATAAAATTATCTACATGATTCCAGACGTAATTTTGAATTTTGGTGTAGTAAAGAGAGAGAAAGTTAAGAAACAAATCTGACACGTGTTCATGGCCAGAAGTGACATTTCAGCGACCAAATTTAACGTCAGAATGGGTCGCATTCTCCTGCATTTAAGTCAAAAATGATAGGGTATGGGTTTATAAGGTCCCCCATGCTGTTTTAATGCATCTGTAGTCAAGGAGGAATGGGCTCTCATGTTTTTGTACGTTTCTGTCTCCTGGGCTCGACCCATGTAATGTAAAAGCCAATTTTGGCTCATTTCTAAACAAGGGGGAACACTTTACGGCATAGAGACTTCTTCTTTCACCTCCAGCAAGTGATTTTTTGAAGAATCAGACCTCTTCAAAGACTGTAATAGTTTTTACCTCTCTGAGGTTGTAATGCATGGTTTTGACACTGAAATGATAATGCAAGCTCTATGAATGGGTTTCAGTCCTTTGCTTGTATTATTTGCTTCATTTCAGATCCTAAATTATACCTTATCAGCCTGTGTATGTGTTATGTTACAATCTCTGGTTTGTGTCTATTTGCATGACAAAAATGTTTCACCACTCCTTTTGGTGCATCACCATCTTTAGTTATTTTCAATTTTTGCATTTCTATCCCTGCCTCCTTGCAATTTAGAGTAGGATTAGGATCTGAACCTCTGTAGTTTTACAAAATATAGATCTAAATCAAAGGAGTTTGAGGAACCAACCTCTAATCTGGAGATTCCTCTCTTAGTTTAACAAGTCCCACACTTGGAGAGAGGTTTCCATGTTGTGCAATCACACTGGATGCTAGAGTGATCAACCTAGAAGTGTGATCTACATCCAGGGGTGTTGTGAGTCTACAACAACAGTTTTGGCATGCCCGGTGGGACACTAGAGGTCTCATTTTTATCGTAGTAAAGTTGATGTGCATCTGCTGTAATTTTCTTGCTTGAAAATAGCTATTATTTGCATATCTGGTGACTCCAAGGGGAAGAATCAACTAGTTTCAGTGAGTGCGAGGCACGAAAACTCATGAGAAGAGTCACCACAAGGTCAAGAGTTAGAGAGGAAGAAGTGTTATTTGAATACACAGCAATTATCTCCAAGAAGAAGGCAAAGAGGAAGAAGGATTCAAAGGTCTCCATCTCCACCAAACATAACTCTCTCAACTCCTCCACTGGTAGGCCTTTCATTCGATCAACAAGGGTTTTAAGACCAATTAGAATGGCACAAAACAATCCCTACGTCAACTTCACAGGCAGCAGCCCACTTGCCCTTAATGCACAACATCCAATTCCTATTATAGCCTTGAAGAACATTCCCTACTTCACTAGAGAAAATTAGACTACTCAGGGTGATCATGTTAATGATATTGCTAACCTTTGTGCAATTCATGAAATCAACGAGATGCAAGTGGTTGTCAAGTTCTTTGGCATCTTCATTCAAGGGTAAAGCATTGCAATGGTTTAGAAGCCTTGGAGTTGGTTCTATCACAAATTGGAATCACTGTGTATAGCACTTCATGAGCAATTTGTAGAGAAGGGATACAACTTGTCTCTTTTGGAGTAGTAACAACCATCAAAAGAGCTCCCAATGAGCGGTGATCGATTTCAACTTCGAGTTTCAAAGACTTGGGAGAGAATTCCAGTGTGATCGGGCAACAGCAAAGGTACTTTCTCTACTATCTCAAAGCTTTAAATTCTGATATTTCTATGTTGATTCAGTCCATGGGAGTCATAACTATCCCTATGGCTTATAGCATTGCCATTAGGTCTGAAAATTGTTTGATCAGTGGCAAACTTGCCCCTAGACCTCCCATGCCATTGTTTCCAAGTTTAGAGAGCCCAAACACCAATCAAGCACCTAGTTTGGCTCCTTCTCCCACTCCTAGAAATCAGAGTTCAAATGAAGCCTCCACTTCATCTCCAAGTGCCCCAAATGAGCTTCAAGAAGTCATGAAGCAATTGTAAAACCTAGGCAATGAGCTGGTTACTCTCAAAAGGCAGCAAGCCCAAGGTTTTAGACCTTCTTATCAATCCCAAGCTCAGCCTAATACGAAGCCATACCAACCACAAAGGCCACCTAATCCAGATGCAAATATAAATCAAACAAGGCCTCCTGCCAACAGACCATTCCAGCCCTATAATCCAAATGCCATATCTGCCTCTAAGGCATTGGTGCCAACACAAAACAACATTGCCCAGGAGTATGATTGGTGTTTTCCATGCAATGAGCCTCATAACCAATCCATGTGCTTCAATGGTGCTTTGAATCAAGCACTAATGGCGACAACTACTGGTGTGGAGGGTGAGGGAAATCAAGGAAAAAGTCAACAATAAGAAACATTCGAGCAACAATCAGCCCCAAATGACACCACATTGGTAAATTGGCAAGCAGAGAATTTTTGTGGCATGAATCAAGTAGTTTCTCAAGGTGTTACAGCCAACACAAGATCAAAAAGGAGGAATTTGGGTGGAGAACAACCATTAGCCCCAACCAATCCACAACCTTCTATGGCTCCACAAATGATTGGCAAGAAAAATCCAGTTTCAAATGCACAAGGGCAGCCAAGGACAGCCCCTAGGCCAACTCAAATGCCAGTGTTGTTGCTGCCCACATGCAAGGAGTAAATGTGTAAAACAAGGGAAAACAAAAGGATACTTCATCCCCATTAGTATCATTGATCAGATGAAGAAGACAAACGTCAATATATCAATGTGGGAATCCCCATCTATCCCAGGCCAAAGAGATCTGCTGCAAGCTGCCATGAAGGACTGGCCAACTTCAAATCAGCAAGTTCAGATGCAAGACAAAGTGCTTACAAATGCTTCCTGACTGAGGGAAATCATGGAGGATAGCAAGGTAAAATGTTGAAACCCCCTCCTTTCTACGTTTCGTTGATCATTGAAAATCAGCTAGTGCACAATTACATGATAGACTTCGGGGCAAGTAGCTCGGTAATGCCTAAACAGATAGCTGATCAGCTAGGACTTCAATATGAAACAACATCCATAGGGGTAGTGTAGTTGGATGGGACAGTAGGAGCAATAGTTGGAGTGATCAGAAACTTGATTCTTACCTTGCATGCATGTCTAAATGTTGATGTTTTACAAGATGTATCAGTCATAGACCTTCCACCACTCTTTTCCCTATGTTTGTCAAGGGACTTCACAGCCAAGATTGGGGGATATTTGTCTGCTGATTGGTCACACATGTTGTTTAGAACAAGCTATGGAACTAAGGCTACAATCAGGTCTGAACCTATTGCAAACTTTCACATTGAGCCTCACACTCCAAGTCAGATCAATGCCAATTTCTCAACATTTGATCAAGAAGATCACCCAAGCACCGATGAGGTGACACTAAGGTTGGAAGCATCCCGGATCTAACTCTTGATGAATGGGAAAACAAAATACATGCATTTGATCCTTATCAAGAAGTGGAAGAATCGAGTTGTGAGTCTATTGCATACACGAATAAAATCAGCCTATTCCTAGCATCACCAAGCAAAACCACAAGGATGGCAATGAGGTATGGCAGCTGTTTTTTTATGGATCAAGGAGTAGACAAGGTGCAGGAGGTGGAACTATGCTTGTTTCACCTCAAGGAGTAAGGTACTATTCAGCTTTTAGATTTCAGTTTTCATGCTCCAATAACACTGCTGAATATGAAGCCTTGGTGCAAGGGATGCATTGGGTAATAAAAAAGAAAATAAAGAACTTGCAAGTCTTTGGTGACAGTGAATTGATTGTAAATCAGGTCAAGGGACAGCATGCTGCCAAGAATGATCTTCTTAGGTGCTACAAGAACAGGGTATGGGACCTCATAGAAGATTTTGAGGGTTTTGGCATCAAATCCATTCCTAGGAAAGAGAATCAAGCTGTTGACAGGCTTACAGGAGTAGGGGCAGCCTTTGACATTGTGGAAAGCATTCAACAAGACAAGGTATAGCCAAACATCCACGTGATTGTGAGGCCTTCAGTGCCAGATAACAATGTCAGTTGGTAAGTGTTTGAGAATGACCAGCAAATCATCCATTTCTTGCAAGAAGAAGCTGAGTTCTCAGCCAAGAATCAAGAAAAGTTGGAACAGCAGTATGGTGACCAGGTAGTACAGCTGAGAACTAACAAGCTACCCAAGGGACTTATCACTTTGGAATCCATTTTTAACCCCAATGATTAGTTTAGAAAGGAGAAAGCAAACATTCAGGTCAAGAGAGAGGATTCAGTATCCATCTTGGTAGAAGAGAACAAACCGTTGCAAATTGGGAGGATGAAAAGCCGAACAAGAAAGGTATGAGTTCATACAGTTTGTGTCAAGAGTTCCCGATGTGTTTGCTTGGAGCTATGAAGACTTAAAAGGTTTCAATCCCAACTTAGCTCAAAGCATACCATCGAATTGGATCCAAATACTAAGCCTGTCAGGTAGAAATAAAGACCAGTCAATCCACACATGGAGCCTCTCATGAGGAAAGAATTGGACAAGATAATTGAGTCAAGGATCATATTCCCAATCAAGCATTCTAGTTGGGTTGCCAACTTTGTTCGGTCGAGAAAGAAGAGTGGAGAGATTAGATTGTGTGTTGACTTCAGAGACTTGAATAGATCCTCTCTCAAGGACCATTACCCACTCCCTTCCATGGAGCAAATATTGCAAGTTGTAGCTAGTTCAGAAAGGTTCTTTTTGCTTGATGGCTACTCAAGCTACAATCAGATTATGGTGAAGGAAGAAGACCAGTTCAAGACAGCCTTCACAACCAAATGGGGAACTTTTGCATACAGGAAAATGCCATTTGGGCTGTCCAACGCTGGTGCTACCTTCCAAAGGGCAATGGACATGGCATTCAAAGGCTTGATTAACAATGTGGTGCTGATTTACCTTGATGATATCACTATTTTTTCAAAAATGCGGTGAGACCACCTCTCTCATTTGAGATAAGTTTTCATGAGGTGCGGGAGATTTGGAGTGTCTTTGAATCCTAAGAAGTGCATCTTTCTTACACATGAAGGAAAGCTCCTTGGCCACATTTTCTCGAGGAAGGATTAGCAATTGATCCAGAGAGGGTTGAAGCCATAAGAGCACTACCATTGCCAAGCCACAAGAAAGCCCTTCAGAGTTTCTTGGGAAGGATAAACTTTGTTCGGAGGTTTGTCCCAGATTTTGCAGCCCTTGTCAAGCCCATCACCAAAATGTTAAAGAAGAGCATGGCTTTCAAGTGGACAGCAGAAGGCAAGGAGAGTTTTGAAGCAATCAAAGAAGCCATCTCCCAAGCACCAACTCTCATCAACCCGGATTTCTCCAAAGATTTCATCCTCTATGCATTTGGAGGTAATGACACTATTTCTACCATTTTGGTACAGCAGAACAAGGCAATGATGAGCAGCCAATTGCTTTCTTAAGCTAGAGCCTAGATGACTATGAGGTGAGGTACTCTTTTATTGAGAAGCATGTACTTGCAGTAATCAGAAGCTTGAAGAAATTCAAGCATTTAGTCTCAAACAACAAGGTCCAGTTGCTGGTCTCACATGCTGGGGTTAAGGACTTCCTCCTCAACAAGGATTTGAATGAGAAAAGGGTAGGTTGGATCACACGTGTCATGGAGTATGACATTGAGATCAAGATCACCAAGCTGGTAAGAGGGAAAGGATTGTGTGAGCAGCTGGTTTTGGGGAAGCAAAAAGAAGTATGCAATGAAGAAGAGGTTGTTTTGACAGTCCAAGACAGCCATGAGCTAAGTGACAATCAAGAAGAAGACAATGCTGCCCCCACTCCTTGCTGGACCCAAGGCATTATACACTTCCTAGGCATAGGCATATGCCCTCTGGAGATGAACAAGACCCAAAGGAGACACTTCAGATTGCAGGCTATCTCGTATGGCATTGTTGATGGAGTTTTGTTCAAGAAAGATGTGAATGGAGTCTTTGCTTGAGGTGCATTAGCACAAATTAGATTCAAAGGGTGTTGGAAGAGTTCTATGGTGGACCAGCTAGTGGCCATTTTGCACCAAGAGTGACAGCTCTAAAAATCATGAAGGCTGGTTATTATTGGCCTAAAATATTCAGTGATTGCTATGCATGGATCAAGAGGTGTAAGAATTGTGCATTCTTCACAGGAAAAGAGAGACTTGCTGCCCTTCCATTGCATCCAATCTCAGTTGACCAGCCATTCATGCAATGGTGTTTAGACTTCATTGGAGTCATTAATCCCAATTCAAGCCAAGGGCACAAATGGATTTTGACAGCCACATAATACTTCACCAAATGGACAGAAGTAGTAGCACTCAAAGAGGCAAATGAGTCTAGCATCCTAGACTTTTATGAGGGGATAACAACCAAATTTGGTGTACCTACTACAATAATCTCTGATAATGCATTAGCATTCATTGGATCTAAGGTGGTGAGTGGGACGTCAAGAAGCGATATTTACCTAAGCACTTCATCAAACTATTACCCTCGAGGTAATGGCGGGCGAGTCTACAAAAAAACTTGTTGAGAATCATTAGGACTCTTGATGAGAATCAGAGGTCTTGGCATACCAAACTGAAATCAGCCTTATGGGCTGATAGGATAACTCCCAAAAGATCCACAGGTAACTCTCCATTCAAACTTGTCTATGGAAGAGAGGTAATCTTTCCCATGTCACTTGAGTTGCCAACATTGGAACTCATGAAGCAAGCTGGAGTTGCTTGAGTTTTAGCCCATGGAGGTGAGGTATGCGAGTTGATGAGCTGCAAGAGATCAGAAATTAGGCATCCCAAGCAATGGAGAAGGATCAAGCTTTGATCAAGAAGACCTTTGATAAGAAGGCCAAGGATAGATCTTTTCAGGTTGGAGATCTAGTGTTGAAATGGGATGTGGATAGAGCAAAACCGGGAAGGCATTCAAAATTTGATGCCATTTGGAGTGGCCCATACATGATCACGAAGTGTAAGAACATCAATGCTTTCAATTGGCCTCATTGGATGGTGAAGAAGCTGTAGATTCCAATCAATGGAATCTATCTCAAGTGTTGCTTCTAGAGGGAAGTTCACTACTTTGTAAATATTAGATTAGTTTTTATTCCTCCAAGTGCTTGTGCACATTGTTTCTTTGTAGGTTAGTTTTATTTTCCCTAAGTGCTTTGTTTGATTTGTCCATAGAGATGTTTTATAGTCATTTCTTCCATTAGGTGATATTACATCTTCCTCCTTACACATTCTAAGCCGAGTTGGGGTTCTAAATTGAATATTTGATAACTCCATGCCCAATGGGTGCCTTGAAGCTCTTGGTATCTTCTACCTAGCGGGCGAGTAACTTGTTGAGTCGCCAAATTGTTATCAAGATTCAGCCCTGAGGGTAAATCGATAACATAACATGCATCGAGAATCCTCAAGTCCCAGGAAAATAGATTGATTAAGGGTAAAAAATCATGTTTCTAGGGTCCCCTCAGATTTTTTTTTAACTCCCCTGTCCAAGAAGAAAAGAGCAAGTTCTGAAGAAAGGGTGAAAAAGCTGTAAAAACAAGCTTGGGCCAGGAAAATTCATGAAAAATGGCTAAGTCCTAGTCTTTGCAGCAGCTGGGATAGTTGGGACATCGGGGCACGAATCGTTTGAAAGGCCGCCAGGTAGGCCGTAGAGCACTGGGACAATTGGGACGCGTGGGACGCGGAAAGCCGGTTCGGCTAAAGGAGAAAAGAAAATCAACTAACTGTTGCACAGATAAGGTTGGGACATCTAGGCTGAAAAGACGTGAAGGACGTGAAAAGGCAAAGTGGCCACAAAGAGGGACAAGGAAGCCCATTTCAGGCGGTTCGGAAGAATTTTCCCAGACAGTCCAGGACAGTTGGGACACAAGTACGCAGCAGACGCGGAGAGAGATGGAGGAGTCGCGAGCCAATCAAATGACGCCATGTGTCTTCACTTTAAAGAGGGACAAGGAAGCCCATGTCGGGCGGATCGTAAGTTTTCATCCCAGACAGCAAAGGAACATCTAGGACAAATGGACGAGGTGGCCTGAAAAGCCCAGCGAGCCCGTGGACGAATCGCAGCATGACACGTGTCACAAGGGGAAATGTCCAAAAGTTCAAAGGGTGAGGTTTGAAGGGTCAACCCAAGCCAATCGAGAGCAGGACATGTGTCCAAAGGAGTAGGGGAGCATGGAGCTCAGGGAGGAATTAGAAAATTTGGCAAAAGTTTTAGCCAAAAAGTTAAAAAGTAAAGGATGACCCCGCGCCCCTGTCCTCCAATCAGATCATGCCACATGTACCCAGTGGTGGGGGACGCGGGGGAAAAGTGGAAAAATGTTCCAAAATAATCAAAAAGTCACAATTTTCAAGGAAACCTATGGGACAGGGAAGGAAAGAGAATTACTCATCCAATCAGTGCTTGACACGTGTCATCCAGGTGACAGAGCGCGGGAAAATTTCAAAACCCATTTTTTGCCTATTTTGTGCCCTAAATCTTCAGATCGCCATATCTTTCAATCCGAGCTTGGATTTGCACATTCTTTATATCAGCGGAAAGCTTATGAAATTCTCTACATGATTCCGAGCTTAATTTTGAATTTTGGTGCAGTAAGGAGAGAGAAAGTTAAGAAATAGCTCTGACGCGTGTTCATGGCTAGAAGTGACATTTCAGCGACCAAATTTAATGCGGAGAATGGATCGCATTCTCCTGCATTTCGGTCAAAAATGACGGGGTATGGGTTTGTAAGGTCCCCATGCTATTTTAATGCATCTCGTAGTCAAGGAGGAATGGGCTCTCACGTTTTGTACATTTTGTCTCCAGGCTCAACCTCGTAATGTAAAAGCCAGTTTTGGCTCATTTCTAAACAAGGGGGAACACTTTCTCGGCATAGCAGACTTCTTCTTTCACCTCAATTAAGTGATTTTTGAAGAATCAGACCTCTTCAAAGACTGTAATAGTTTTTACCTCTCTGAGGTTGTAATGCATGGTTTTGACATTGAAATGATAATGCAAGCTCTGTGAATGGGTTTGATCCTTTTCTTGTATTATTTGCTTCATTTCAGATCCTAAATTATACCTTATCGGCTTTGTGTATGTGTTATGTTGCAATCTCTGGTTTGTGTCTATTTGCATGACAGAAATGTTTCACCACTCCTTTTGGTGCATCACCATCTTTAGTTAGTTTCAATTTTTACATTTCTATCCCTGCCTCCTTGCAATTTAGAGTAGGATTAGGATCTGAACCTCTGTAGTTTTGCAAAATATAGATCTAAATCAGAGGAGTTTGAGGAACCAGCCTCTAATCTAGAGATTCCTCTCTCATTTTAACAAGTCCCACACTTGGAGAGAGGTTTCCATGTTGTGCAATCACACTGGATGCTAGAGTGATCAACCTAGAAGCCGATCTCGCATCCGGGGTGTTGTGAGTTTGCAACAACGGGAACCATGTTGTTTACATTTATTTTGTCTCTTAGAATAGGTAAATGTGGTATTCTATTAGGATAGAATTAAGAAATAATGGGATGGTAGGATTGATTGTTGTTTACAAGCCATTGATAGAATTAATAGAACTTAAGATCTTAGGCAGATATTGTTTATTATATTCTGCTCTTCTTTTTAAAGTTGATCTAAGTTTATTAATGTACTTCCTTTCTTTTGTTATCATTTATGCTGATTTTATGATGACTTAATTATCTCATTAAAACAGTGTTGCTTTAATGAAACAATTAGTGGAATGCACTTCATTTTAATGATTAGTGCTTATCATGCTTAGTTTATCAAGCGACCAATTCGCATAGCTATTATTACAGATGGATGACTTAAGTGGTAAAAGAAGGAAAAAACTTATATGATGCATTGGCTGATATATATGTAATTCTTAGTAAAGAATTTTGATTCATTCTTTTGTTGAATTGTGAAAGAAAGTTGTATACTTTATTGTATAAGGTTGTTGTTATGCAGTTGCCTAAAGAGCATAGTCATGTAAATTTTATAAGTTGTAATGATGAATTGCGAGTTGTGTTTTATTTGCATGGGTTGTGAATATTATCTCGTACTATTTTAAAGAAGATGAAAATTCCATCTTGTTGTTATTCTTTATAGTATGTTATGCTTACTTTGTTATCTTGTTTAAATATGGATAATGGGAATTAGTTCAATTTCCCCTATAATGAAGCAACTTGTTGAGTTGCATAATATGTTGTGTTTTCTAAAACAATTTAACATAATAAGGTGATGCATAATGAACATGCATTAAGAAATATGGACATTGGGAATGATATATCCTAATACTTAAACATGTAGAGAAAGATTCTTTCTCTCTCTCAATTGAATATAAACCTAAAAGGTTTGGATGTATGATTACTATTTATTAGACTTCATTTAGTATGAAGTCTACTTTAATTAGTTACATGCGGTTGATAAACCTTCCTGAAAGTTAATGAACACTTAAAAGAAACTTATGATAACACTTGTCCTGATTTAGTTAATTTTTGGTTTAACTGAGAAATGAACATTAAAGGAAACCATAAGTTTAATGAAGTTCTTCATGGACTAAATGAAAAAAATTAGGAAGGAAATTATTGAGTGTTGGATTAAAGTTTAGCAGGGTTGTTGTAATCAGGAAATAATTCAAACTAACAACGTATTAACAATCTCCTTGGGGTTTGTACATCTCGATGAGGCACTCTCTATCGGATGTTGGCACACATCAACTACGAGGGCTATACTTTCGATAAGACTTGGGTCTTCTCGAGAATAAAATGTTGTAGTTTACATGTGGCATCACCCTTCCGTAGATCATCCAGATCTACACACAATAGAACTCGACTTGAACTTAGTTTCTCTTTAGGTCGGGATAGGAGCATATTTAGGATAGGAATTATCTTCCAATGGCTCATTACATGTTGGCACATCTAGTTGACTTAGGTCAAACAAGTATGCCCATTTACCCTAAGCCATTATGAGCATCTTCCTATAATAAGTTATGTTTCTATCTAGGGCTAGGTTAAACATGGGACAAGTGGACTGACGATAGTCAATAAAGACCAATCATGACAATAAGAGTGAGGTGAAGGAAGTATTCCAATATGACGAGTATGCCATCTAGGAATAGTGGCATACATAATATGTTGTAAATATTTTTCCAAAGTATCACAAGTTGTTGGTTGCGTTGTCTTATGTCACAAAGTTTAAAATGACCTAATATCAAAAGAATATGGGTAAAAGATATTCAAATATGTTCTTTAAATAGATCACTCAAGATCCGGTGTAGGGTAGGAAGACCAAGTATATGAAGTATATGATATGTATTCAATACATAAGATAACATAAATAGATTGGTAGCTTACTGAGAGTTATGGAATGAATAGATTGGTGAATCACCAAGTCATTAAAGCTACATATGGTTATCTAATTGAATTCGATTGGCATGAATTTTTTTCTAAATAATGCTTTATTTAGATGCAGTGAACATTATACTTAAAAATAAAATAAAATTCCCTTGTTTCTAAATTGTTAAAATGGGAATGTTACATCTTGGTATCGAGTGAAGGTTACGGCTCTTGGACCTATTATGTCCATAATCTGATGAAAATTAATTTTTCTTATAAGATAAAATGGTGAGAACAAGAGGAAATGTTGCAAATAACCCTTTGCTCGAGGAAGGAGAAGCAACGGCCAAGAAACTCGATGAGATCTTTACCGCTTGTTGGATATAAGGGATTGTTTAGTCGTGCTTGAACATAAGGTAATGGGTAATGAGGAGGAAGAAGAAGATGATAATAATAATCAGCCACCTCCTGGGGACAATGTCAATGTGGGTGTTGACAATAACAATGTTAACATACTGTTCATCCCGAGAACAAAAAGGCTAGGATAGTAGTAGAACTCACTAATGGCATAAAAGGATAAGTCCACCCAATTTTGATGGCACCACATTAGGAGATAGAACTAAGAACTAGCTCAAAGAAATGGAGAAATAATTTGCAATAAGAAATTTCTTAAAATAAACAAAGGTGATATGGGGAGCATATTAGCTTTCTCATGAAGCATCTTTATGGTGGGATAGCATGAGGTTGAGTTAAAAATTGATGAATCTAATATCACATGGGACCAATTTAAAGGTTACTTTAGGCAACGATGGATGCCACAACTCTACTATGATAAAAAATGACTGAATTTCAAAACATAGCTCAAGGAAAGCTAATCAGAATCGAGTATTAGGAGTGATTTACAAAACTCCTTAAGTATGTGCCTCAAAGTACCAAATTGATGAGAAGTTCAGGATATGAAAAATCATCATGGGATTGAATCTCGTTATAGGGGAGAGGTGGATGTGCACACGGTCTAACCACGATGGAAGGGGTTGTTGAAAAAGCCATAAGGCAGGAACATAAATTAAAGGCATTTTTGCTCACAAGGAGGAAGTAAGGAAGAAAAATCCCAACTCCTCTTCATTGTCTCTTGCACCTAAGAAAGGACCATGGAAGAAATTTGGAATGAAAATTAAGTTTTCATCTTATACAAACAAGAAAGTAGCTGCAAACAATTTTACTGGTAATGCACGAAACAACTTTGCTAAGAACAATAATAATGGATAGAAGCCCATGGGGGTCGAACGATAACTCTAAGGATGGAAATAAACCCGAGCCTAGGAAGGGACTTGTAGGAGGTTGTTATAATTGTGGTAAAGATCATTACATGAATCAATGTCCTTTGAAGAAGGATGATCATAATCAGTAGGACAAGATACATGCTGATGGAGTGACAAAGAAGTTGAGAAATAAGCTACATCCATATAAGTTATGGGTAAGTTATTTGGCTTACCTATAACTATTATTTTTTATACTGGAGATACTGAATGTTTTATTTCTAGTAAATTAGCATAAAAATTAAAATTAAAAGCTGGAAACATAGATAAAACATGGACTGTATAGTATGGGAATAATGTTGTTCATATAGTTAGTATGTGTCTTTTTGGAGCAATCCTTGATTTACCTAAGTTTTCCACTGATGTTGATCTTTATGTTACACCCTTGGGGTCTTATGATGTAATCATAGGTGTTAATTAGTTAGCAAAACATAAGGCTAAAGTGGACTATTTTGAAAAACACATTAGTTGTTTATATGACCTATAAAAAATAGTAGAGATTTAGGGTGTGAAATGTGAGATTTCTATTAGAAAACTGTCATCTATGTAACTTAAAAAGGCCAAAGATAAAGGATGTACCTTATATCTTTGTACAAATTCTTGAATCAATGAAGAGTGCAATGATATTATGGAATGATATCAGCTATTATGGGACTTCGATGACGTATTATCGGAGTAATTGCTAGGTCTTCCACCCAAAAGGTAATTTTATTTCATGATTGAGATCAAGCCTAAAATTGAACCTATTTCTAAAGCACCATATCGAATGACTTCTATAGAATTAATAGAGCTTAAGGCTTAGCTACATGAAATTTTGTCTTAAGGTTTGATTAGACCAAGTGTTTCACCTTGGGGAGCACCCGTAATTTTTGTGAAAAAGAAAGATGGAACACTTAGATTGTGCATTAATTATAGAATGTTAAACAAGACAAAAATCAAGAATAGATACCCACTCCCTAGGATTGATGATTTATTTGATCGGATGCGTGGAGCATCAAGTGTATTCCAAGATAGATATTTGATATGGATATCATCAATTACAAATTAAGGATGAGGACATTCATAAAATAACTTTCGAACATGGTATGGACATTATGAGTTTACGGTTTTACCTTTTAGATTAACTAACTTTTTGAAGAATTTATGAATTTAATGAATAATATATTACAAGAATACTTGGAAAAATTTGTGCTCGTATTCTTGGAAGAAATTCTCATATATTCAAAAATTATTGAGGAACACCATGAGCATTTGAAGATAGTTGTAGGAATATTAAGAAAGATACGAGTTATTTGGTAAGTTTGTCTAAATGTTCTTTCTATGAAACAGTACACTATTTGGGACATGTAATAAGTAAAGATGGAATTGTTGTAGATCCTTTTAAAATTATAGCTATAAAAGAGTGGCTGCGCTAAGAATGTACATGAAGTTAGAAGCTTCATGGGACTTCTTTCAACAGCTACTATAGGAAATTTGTACAAGATTTTTCTAAGATAATTTGCACCAATAACTTCCTTATAGAAGAAAGATAAAAAAATTTGTTTGGAGTGAGAAATGTGAAATTGCATTTAAAACCTTGAAGGAAAAGTTAACTTCAACACCCATTCTTGCAGCACTGATCCTAATGGAGATTTAATGGTGGTAATTGATGCATCGGTGAAGTTCTAGGAGGTATTTTGTTACAAAATGGTCGTGTCATAGCATATGAAAGTAGAAAACTAAAGTTACATGAGTTGAATTATGCTCCACATTATTTAGAGCTTTTTCGCCATTGTTCATGCACTACTCAAGTTTTGAGACATTACACGCTTGGTAAGCCTTTTGAATTGAAAATTGACCACCTTGGACTGAATTATATCTTCACTCGGCTAAATCTTAATGCAAGACAATGAAGGTAGTTAGAGTTTTTGTCTCAATATGCTTTTGAAATCAGTTATATAAAGGGTAATGAAAATAAAGTGGTTGATGATCTAATTCATAGGTAGCAAATTTCTACTCTTATAACATTAATAACTCTGTTTAAGGATGAAGTAAAAAGTGTTATGGAATCTGACTCTTACTTTCAGCAAGTAAAAGCAGCACTTGCTACAAATTCGAATGATTTGAGGTATAAAGGTTTTCACTTTGATAAAGAAGGAATCTTACGATTTGAAAATAGAGTCTATGTACCTTTGCTAAATGATTTGAGAAAGAAATTGTTAGCAGAATTTCACAATTCACCTTTTTCTGGACACCTTGGTATTACAAAAATGCTTGTTGATATAAAACAACAATATTTCTAGAAAGGAATGAAAAAGGATGTTCTAGAATTTGTGACACATTTCCTTGAATGTCAACGTGTTAAGGCGGAACATATGCACCCAGCTGGTTTTTTGTATCCTCATAGCATACCACAATATAAATGGCAAGTAATAAGCATGGATTTTGTACAAGGGTTACCTATGTTGAGAAATAAGCATGATGTTATTTTAGTAGTTGTGGATAAACTAACAAAGGTAGCACATTTTATTGCTGGGAATCTAAAGGATGATTCTCCTATTTTGGCAAGAATATTTGTACACAAAATTTTCAGATTACATGGAGTACCTGAATTAATCATTTCAGATAGAGATCCTAGAATGACATCAAGATTTTGGCAAACACTTAATGCAGCTCTAGGAACTAAGCTGAATTTCAATTCTGCATATCATCTAGAAATAGATGGGTAGACTGAAAGAGTAAATCAAGTTTTGGAAGATATGTTATAGATGTATTTTATGGATCAATAGTATAAGTGGGAAGAGTACCTTACATTAGTTGAATTTGCATACAATAATACATATCATGCTTCTCTTAAGATGGCACCTTTTGAGGCATTATACGAAAGAAAATGCGGAACCCTTTTTAGGTGGGATAGCATAGAGGATAGAGAGGTAATTGGACCTAAAATTCTTACTAAAATGGAACAACAAGTTAAATTGATTCATGAATGCTTGAAAGAAGAAACAAATAGGAAAAAGAGTTATGCTGACTTAAAGAGGGTTGATAGGAAATTTTAACTTGGTGAGAAAGTCTTTCTTCGGGTTAAACCGAAAAAGAGTTCTATAACTTTTGGAAAGGCTGCCAAGTTATCACCTCGTTATGTGGGACCTTTTGAGATAGTTGAAGTAATCAACCATGTAGCTTATCGTTTAGCATTACCTCCTGCTTTTTCATGAATGCATGATGTTTTCCATATTTATTTGCTTAAGAAATATGTTTCAGATTTATCACATGTGTTAAATTGGAATTCCTTGTAGGTCCAGGACCCAGGAATAATCGTGGTTAAACCCATATAAGTGCTTGAAACTCACCATTTGCATTTGAGAAATCATGAGATAAGTCAATGCAAGGTCCAATGGGACTAGTTTAATGAAGAAAGTGCAACTTGGGAAAACCTTGAGGATATGAAAACTACATTTCCATATCTATTTGAATAGGATTGATTCTGTTGACTAATAAAAATGTGTGATTTTATCTTTGTAACACAATAAGTATGCTAGTTTTGGGCAGATATTTATTTATTTTGAATAAACAGCCATATAATGCTGATTTTGGAACTTAATTAATGCTGATATGTTTTTGAATAAGATGATTTTTCCTTTATGTAATCTGTTAAAAATGAGATAATCATCGGGATGATGATTCTTTTTAGGAGGGAAGCATGTAACACCCTCGACAACTGATATATTCCTCTTTGCATTCAAGTGTTGACATGTGATTTTCTAGATAAAGATGTGTTCTTTTGACTATTAAAGATCATGCTTGATTGGGATAAATCTTTTCTATTCTTAAAAATTATTAGACTGAAATTATATGGTTGTCAAGAATCCATTTTCACTTTGGAAAGATGAGCTGCAATCTAGTATTAAGAGTTGCAAACTTATTTCTTCTTCTGACTCATCCTTGGATCAATTTCAGTGATCCAAGGAATGTTTCAAGTCTTCTTCATAAACTGAATGGTAAAATTGACATTCAGTAGCTTAAGGAACATAGAAGACTGAATTTTGCATGATACTAATTCTTGGCCTTGTTGCAATGTGTTTTCATTTAGCTATATGTTAAAGCCTAGGTATTTGGTGATTGATCTTGGTGGTACATTAAGGACTTGAGAAAAATTCAATTCTCTGTGGAGAATTTCAGAGTCCTAAAAATCTAAGGACTATCCTAACGGTAACCTACATTAGGTGAGAACAACTAAGTTCTAGCAATGTTTACTTATGTGTATATTTTTCTAGCCTAAGTCTCTTATTCTATTATGGGGTTGGCATCCTAACCTACGTGTTATGCTAAGAAAGTTAAGGAAGAGTTACTAAGGGGGATACTAAACTATTTTAACTACTACCTATAACTAAAGGGTTGTGATTTGAACCTAACCTAAGGTGGGAATTCTAATGGCTAATGTTCTAAGACCTATGTGGGTAATTTTTAAACTAATCTAGGTTATTTTTGAATCTAACCTAATCTAAGGGGAACCTAAAGGGGTCGTATGACATATGGGAGATTGTTCCAATGCATTTTAAATGATTTGAAAGGGGTTTAAATGATAAGGTACTGCTAGATTTGGCAGAGGGCCAGTGGACTGGGTGGAAGACTATGTGGAAACTCCACTAATGGATGGAATTGTGTTTTTGTGTTGAAATGGCATTCACCAAATTTAAGTGGCGCTGGAAAGGAAAAGTAAGTGGGAATTTTGGTTTAACTAGCATTTATGAAATTTATGAGCCTCGGTATTTACATGCAAACCATCTTGGAAATATAGTAGGTGAGTTTATAGGAGGTCATTTGGTAATTGAAATGATTTGGGTATCTCATCCAAAATACAATAAGAAAGATCTAATCTAACAGACTAAGTTAAAATAAGATCTGGAGGTCAAGTAACTGGTTCTAGGTCTCTGTAGGTCTGACAGAGGTCTCAGGAAGGTCACAGGTGATTAAGGGTGATGTGGGAATAAGTGGATAGGTCATTGTTCTAGGTTGTATGGGTAAATATAGAGACTGATGCTGGTTAAGGGTGACTGATGCCGGTTGGGGAAAACCGGTGCCGGTTACTGTGGAATACTGGGAATGCCACAGAATGGGCTCTGGATCTCCCTTATGATTACACAAGGAATTGATTGGTTGGAAAGAGGTATTAGGCTATTTGGGTGGGGTTTGGTGAGGTTTTAATGGGTATATGGAGGGGTGAGTATTAAATGAGGTTAGTGGGTGGCTAGGGAAACAAAGAAGGACAATACAATGATGGAATAAATGAACCAGAGGAGTAAACTATTCCACTTACTTGAAATCTGGTCCTGGGTGCCTGTGAGTGATGAATGAAGGTGCTGGTAAGGGGTTGAATGCTGCTGAGGATCACCAAATGTTGGAAAGATCTTGCATGGGCTGCATGTGCATTCTCTTTTGCTTGGTTGGATCAAATCCATGTTGGGGTTAATGCTGAATGGTTGCTAGATGATTGTTGGATGCCTGTGCAAGAGGAAATGCTTGATCTCCTTCCTTGCATGCATGTTCTCGTGGAAACTTGCTCTAAAAGATCTGTTATCTCTCAGGAAAATTCCCAATGTTTTCCAACCTCGAAAATAAGGTTGTTTTGGGAGTTAAAAGGTGATCGATGGTGGTTCGGCTTAACCGGTGACAGTTAGGGGTAACCGGCGTCGGTCAAGGTAGGATTTCCTAGTTTTACTAAACTAGGGAGATCCTCTTGATTTTATAAGATCTTGTGTCATTAACCCACGGATTAGACTGGAAGATTCTTGTAAGCATGCGAGAATGTGGTTAGAGGGAATGTAGGCATTGATTTTTAGGGTTTTGGTAAGCCTTAGTTACTTATGGCAACTTACCGAGAATAGGTCTTAGGGTGAGTTGGCTTGATTAGGTGTCTAGGTGAAATGCATGTGTACATTATCCCAATTAAGATATTTAAATAATAAATATGGTGAGGATAATGAATTAATTAAATTAAATTAATTAAATTAATATTAGTGGAGTGAAGGGGTGTGGCTAGGTTAATGTGATGAAGGGTGCTTATTTGTCGAGGGACCAAAGGGGAGTGTGACCTAATTTTAGTGTCTACACTTGGTGAGCATGTTAGAAAGAAATATTTTTATGCACGAAACATGGAATGAAATGTGTGTAAGAAATTCATTAGAAAATCAAAAGACTTGGTGAATTTTTGGTATGTGGACCTAAATATATACTTGGAGTACATGACATGCAATGAGGTTTGGGTAGTCAGGAAGAGTCTATTTTCTACTGAAATAACTTGTACTTCAAACAAGAGCATATATCTAATAATAGGATCAGAAGTAGAAGTTAACTATATATGATCTATTATTAGGTGAAACTTGCATGCTTCTATAGATATCTTGTAGTAGTGCATGGATATTATTAGCATGTAACCTATTTTGAGAGTGCATGTGTGGTGAAGGGAAAGTTCCCCACCCCTATATATATGTATTAATTTACATGGTTTAGAAAATGAATTACTTGTAAGGTTATGCTTCTCGGTTTATGAGTGTGTCCAACTTACGACAATCATATATATATATATATATATTCAACTATTGTGGATTAATATAATGGATCATTATGGTTGGATATTGATTTTTGATGTCTCTGTTACTGGTAACTATATGGTGAATCTGATCTTAGTGGTTATGTGAATTGTATGTTTACTTATTTATGTGTGTTTCCAAATTGAGCTCATGGATCTAGTTGTTATGATTATGGAATATATGTTCATGCATGCTAACTCCTTGAAAAATTTGACATAAAATTGGAACCTTGTACCTTCACATGATTTGGGTGAGCACTTTGATTTTTCCGAGTGATATGCTAACATGTATAGGGTTTGATCAAGAAATACAGACTTCATGTATGGACATGATAAAGATCAGGAATGAGTAACAAACTAAATTGGTAGACGTACCATAACCTAAGAATCAGATGGAGGATATCACTCAATTGTAATAAACAATCTATAATGAGGTAGAGGAGAGATGGATCACTCACATGAGTGAGAGCCAAAGGAGATGATGCCCTTATCCTCTAATTGTTGTAATATATCGTGAAGAGTAAAATAATCAGTGTCCCTAAGGCCATTAATGTGATGATAATTACAATAAATTTGGTCACAATGATGTTGTAGTCTATGTTGTGGATGATATTGGTTGGATAGAAAGAGAATGAGACACTTTTCAAGTAAGGTAAACAACAAATCATAAGGTTTATCATAATGATAGAATTATAATGGATCATGTGAAATAGATGGAATGGAAGGAGAAGTATCCTATCACAGAGGAGGAGAAGAATTATTTATTGTGATGGAGTAGGTTGAGCCTACTTGTTAGAGTGAGATAGAGATTGTGTACGATGTTCAACTCGATGTTAATGGACGATAACTAGTTGAGACAATAGTAGTGGAGAGTGCATGGAGGATCAATTATGTGTGTCAAAAGAATAAATTTTTCTATGTCTATAACTTTATAGCATAGAAGAATGAATGAATCACATGTATTATATTGTAATCTTTTCTTAATCACAGAATCAGATGATGACATAAAATTAATTGTTTCTCTAAATCTATAGGTTGGAATACTAGTTGATTCATACAAGCATTGAATCATAATATATAATCCTTGATATATTCTAATGATCCTTGATGTAAAGTAATTATACAGTCATAAGTAACTCTAGGGACATTATCGATGATGAAATGATGAAGGAAAACATTCTCCATGTCATAGTAAGTACCAATGTACCCACATGGTAGATGAGTGTACCATTGTAAATCCTCATCAATAAGATTGTATCAAAATGCCTTAAGCAATAATATATCATTAGAATAAGAGGCCATAGCCATGAATTAATGTAGGAGATGAGAATTAGGGTCACCAGTAGCATCAAAACATGTGAATGTAGTCATGAAAAAGTATTTATGAAATGAAGAATTATGAATCTTCTTAAGAACAAGGCTACCATGTAATGAGTTGTTATCAATAGTAGCATAGTAATCCTTAATTTCTAAGGTGAGTGACTGAACTGTGGTTGTAATTGACCTATGACATGCATGAGAGATATGATATACTATAAAGGAGTAATAGAAGACATAAATAATGTATTAAGTAGTTGTAACTTTCCATTGTGAGTCATCATAAGAACATCAAGAAAAGATAATGGAAGTCCTGATGCTAAGGGAACACTAGGATTGGGTGTTGAAGAAGCTATAGTAGATGATAGAAATGGAATACCCATATCAGATGTAGGAGTAACATCGAAAACATTCCTAGAAGGTGAAGTGACCACTTGAGACATACCTGTAGGAGAAGATGTTCTAATAAGTATATGATGTGATAAAACGAGATGAAACGGTATGAGAATAAGAACCCATAGATGGAGAGGAATAATGCACTATGATAGATGCAAACTTAGGAGAAAGTGGTGATAGAGATTCACACTCAACAAAATGAAAAGTAGGAGAATCATGGATATCAATTTTTTCATCAAAATCTCCTAAAGACTCAGATATGAGAATTTCATTAAGCGTACTATCAATATGATCATCAACATAATATGAATGTGTATGAGAACTATTATGTGATGAATGATGAGAAGCAATATCAAAAATAGGAGAATCATGAGATGGAACTATAATAGTAGTTTGACTAGGAGAAGAATCAGTATGCACATGTGAGTGATTGTCAATACCAAGCAAGTAATTGATAAGAGAATCATCTAAAATTTCCTTAGAAAGATCAGAAGGAGGATCACTAGTATCCATATAGCATGGTGTACAATGAGTGAAGGCTATCGGATCCTCAACAATACTAATTCCAATGGGAGAATATTCAAAAAGAGTAGGAACATATTGTTGACCATCTAAGATTTATTGTTGGATATTAGCGAGACATATCAAGTATTAGTATAGAGATTTGTGAGATCAGCGATGACAACCTCATCATAAATAGGGTTGACACTAAAATGAGACATGATGGGTGGAGAAGAAGATGAACTATCCTTAGCCATTAGGGTTTGAAGTGGATCCTAGGGAAAATATTTTAAAGTATGGGTTCACTAAAATGATTAACAAAAATATGAATTTTATAAGTGAATCTAAGTAGTACATCAATGAAATAACTTATATAAACATAAGTATAAATGCTAACTAGTTTTATATGATATTTTAAATGAAATGAAATAATTAAAATATAATATAATAGGTACTAACCTCAAATGGAATTACCTCATCGTGATCTAGAACTAGACTAGATGATGAAGAGGAGGGAAAAAAGTACGAGAACACACCTCAAGAAGTTGTAGAAAATGCAGATTTGGCTAGAATGGGGCACTTGGAGGAAGATTAGGGTGCCCATAGGTGCCTTGGTCTGTAGTATGGGCACCACAGTGCGTAGAACATCTCGGCACCTAAGTCTGGAAGGGTCACTAGATCTTCGCAGTGATTCACTTTTTGTTACATAGATGTCACACTATTTTTGTTGATGACATTGTAAACCTACAATGAATAATCACTTGTAAAACCCCATACAAAGCATCAAACCCCTAAAAAAGAAAGATGCATATGAAGGGGTCAGACTATCCTTAGCAGCCACAAAGGTGGACTTACAACTAAGTGTTTTACTACATCTTAGACCCAATGTAATTTTTGTGCTTTTGTGTGAAATGGTGTGCCTAGGGTTCCCTAGTGCCAATGCGATAGAGATATCGGAAATAGCTAGATAGAATGCAAAATGGTGGATGGAATAGAATATAATTCCCTTTCCTATGTAGTGTGTGTGATGCAAATAGTGCCCAAATGCAGTCCCTCTCATTATTATATAAATATTCCTTAGTATAAATAGTCTTCCCCTAAGATAGTAAGTATTTTATGATTATATAGGGATCTCTTGGTCAAATTTCAACACTAATGACCCAACATGTCAACTAGTACATAAGGGAATGGGAGGGAAAACCATAAAGACCGACCATGAAACTATAAATGAGACCCAAGTATAACTAGGACTCGGGGCATTATAGTCTTATTATTTCACCAAAAATCCAATACGCGTTGACACATCACTCATCCGTAATCGAGTGCTCACCCAAAGTGTGTAAGGGTACTAGGTCCCTCTTTTATGACAACTTTTTCAAGAAGTTAGCATGATCATACAAATATTCCATATACATAATAGGCATCCAAGAATGGAGCATAACATAACATGGATATTTAATATATACAAGATTAAATCACACCAAAATCAAGATTAAGTTTATCATGCATGAACTAGTCACGTATGTGTCAACAATCAATATCCATCCATAAAGATCCATTATATTACTTCCATAAAACAAAAATCTCCATACATACATAATAATGTCAGCATGAGTCATACACATACACAAACCAACAACATAACTCTATCACAAAAGTAGTCCTCCAAAACTATGTAGATCCTACATATATATGAGGGTGGGGACTTCCCTTCACCGCAAACGCATCCTCAAAGCAGGATACATGATAAGAATATCCATGTGCCACTTACAAGAAAAATAAAAATCATGCATGTACTTATACTAATAGTTATTCTATAGATAAATATAGTTTACATCTTATTATTAGCTTAGAACCATGCATGTCATTTAGTCTTCCTCTTATCCCAAAATAAACCTTGATTGAACCGCAAGTCTTCTTGCTTTAATCTTATCTTCAAAATCTTGTTTGGTCTCTACTCCAAGTCTAAATTTATTCATTTTACATGCTCAAAATTACCCCACACTTGCTTCATTTCCACCCCCAGCAATGGGTAATCTGATTAATCTCTTCATGAATAAAGAATAAAGAATCTGGAAATCACAAAGAATAAAATAATATCTATTGTCGTCAAAGAATAAAATAATTTGGTCATTGTGTAAGGAGGATGGGAAAATCCTTATTCAATGATGCTTCAATTGCATTCCATCCTTCCACCTCACTATGCACTTGTTTGAATAGATCCCCCATCATTGTACTTGAATTCTTCTAATGTAAGCTCTTCACCCTTGGATTTGAATGTGTCAACCAAAATTTTCAACTGTTTTTCAATGTCTGTCAACGTGTCCATTCTTTGTGTTAACTGGGGATAAAATTACTTGAGCTTATTCTTTATAGAGGTCAATAATATATCAATAGTGTCACTCTTCTTCTCAACATATGCAAGGATATTATCTCATTCCACCTGATTATAGTTGTTCTTGGCCAGAAACTCCTTTAAATATGCCACATGAGTGGTGACCAACATGCTTGTCACCTGATCTTTGTCTTCATATTTTTCATAGATAAATTTGCCCATATGAGCCATGGTATTAACTGATGGAAGAAGATTAGTGTATTAAGTTATGCTCACCTTGATCTATCCTTTATCTTGTTTTTTTGTGCCATAACTTCTTCCGCAGACTCTAATGCTAGGGGTTGCTTTTGCATCATGATTATGTGTGTTAAATCCTCCAAATAATGGAGATATGATTCATACTTTGGTGAAGGGGGATAGTTCGGGCTCACTAGTATGATTGAATCGTGATCAATCCTTCATTTTTGTATACTTCACATATTTTTCCCTTTTCCTCCCTCAACTCAGCCTTTAACTGTGTAACCATATGTTTTTCCCCTTTATTTCCTTGTCTCTCTCAATAATTTATTTATTCTTTTCTTCTAACTCATTTTCTAGTGCTTTGATTCGTTATTCCTCCCAAATAATCTAGCCTCTACTTCCACCGATACTTTATTCAATGCATTACATGCTTGTTCATCAATTAACTGTTGAGAATTCACTATTGGATTTACCTCCTTAGAGTTTAGTGAAGTGCGTGTATCCAGTAATGATCCTGCATTGACTTCAAACTTAGGCTCATCAACATGGGACTCAAACATCTAAGGAAACATATTCCTTGTGCATGGTAATGCACCTTCCTATCAAAAGATGACTAACAAAAATTTTGTCCTTCGATACTATAATTTGGCAAAGCAAACATGCAATACCTTGTTGGGGTCTGCATCATAGGCCTTTGCTAGGAGGATGCACATATGCCACTCATGCACACACCCTTTGGGAACCCTAACACCATTTTTTTCTCCCCCAGGACTTCCACCTTTCTCTTTTTCTTATTCTTCTTCCATGTTGCACTCTACCTCCTGATCGACCAAGGTTTGTATAATACTAATGACCTCACATTCTGCCAAGGTCTTTACTTTTGGGACAGAGATACATGTAGTATCCTAAACATTTGTTCCAAATTCTTCTTCTCCATCTACTTCTTCCTCTCTAACCTCCTCCAAAGGTACACTCTACTCCTCATCAGACTCGTGCACATTGTACATGAGGGGGTTCTTCTCTTAATCTCATTCTTCCTCCTCCCCTTAGTTTCTTCATTCTTCAAGCTCTCTATTTCTTCAAAGTCAGTACTCGAACTACCCTTGGTTTCTTCTTCACCGGAGACTTGTCTTTTACTAGGGACCTTGCCCTAGGAGTATAACTACTCATACTGTACCTATTTCCTTTCTCCTATAGTCGGCCTTCATGTGCACTCAACACCGACTTATTATATGAGTCTCTTATTTATAGTTCTTATTGGTTTCCACCTTCTTTCTTCCGAATGTTCCTTGGGTATACTTACATCATCCTCTAAATTTTTTTCTTGTTCAAAATTTAGCCATAGGTAAATATATACCCTTGTTGCAAAGTGGCCCCACAAATTGGTATGGTAATAGGCTTGACCAACTATATGTCATGTGAGACATACATTTCCACATATGTGTGACTATTCTGGGTATAAAAGTGTTTGGTATAGCTGGCGATGCTCTTGATCTATAGTACTTAGATAAAATCTCAGCTTCTTTACCTCTTTAAACACGTTAATCGCACTTTGGAAGTACTTGTGTGGTGAAGAAAATGACAACTTGCACTATAGGCTCTTGGTTTCATCAATCGAGTGAACCTACCAATGAATTTTTTTTAGTAAACTACAAACTCAACCTCATATTTTACCAAGGATAGAAATTGTTTGGGGATCCTTCACTCTGTGCCAAAGGCATCACACATATTCTTATACCATTTATTGAAGCATGCTTTATATGCCAAAGTGTCATAGTATCACAAGTATAAGCTACAAACCTCTTAGTAGGAGAGGGGTATTCTTCAGGGTACTCCCACATGTTTTTATTTGGCCCATCGGGCACTCCAATCTCAGAAAACATAATCAAGAGCAATATATTTCCATACATTATCTTGTCTCCATATTGCACTACATCAATTATATCTTTTTTAATAAAGGCTAAGATGTTGTAGATGGTTCCCTTAGATATCTTCTTGCATACATTCAAACACCTCTTATTAACTTGGGTCCACCTTTCTGTCCACTTAATTTGGTAAGTAGGTGCACACCCATCTTTATCACCAAATTAATGATCTTTGAGATATAAAAGGTGAACCCACCTTTCTTATACCCGTATTCCTTATTTGTTTCTTTGAAAGCCTCATTATAACCCAAGTCATCATCAAATGAATCCCCAATGTAGATGAGTCTAGTGAACTTTGAGATTAACTGTGGAGTTATGTGCATTCTCTTTCCAGTGAAGTAAAAATAATCTTCATGTATGTGTGACATTATCCACTAGTAAAATCTCTCAAGTTTTCCAAAAATGGTAGTTCATACAATTATAGTAAATTGAACTTCTCTAAAGTCTTCTACATCGAGTCATAATACACTAGTTTATCATCGTCCGTCCTCTCACCTGTGGGTCGAACCAGTTCCAGATTCATTTCCTTCTCATTTATATCAGTTTTTATGGTTAAAATCACTTATAACAATGTTTCTTACTCACGACACCCACTCCATCCCCATATATACCCCATCCGAGTATTGTACCTCCGAATACCATTCCTCATTGAATTTTTTTGCCATACTTGGTTTATCTTTGACCTTGCCCTTTTTCTTGGTTGAAATAGTTTCTCCCATTATTGGTGTCATTCTTGGTCGTACTTGTTATTTTTACATCATGCTTCAGTTTCCTCGATGTCTCAAACCATAATCAGTAACTCTCATGTGAAAATTCTATGAACCATGCCATAGCTCTTCAAACCCTTACCAAAAACCTTCTCCTTCACACTACTTTGTCCAAATGCGTAGAAATTATTTCTAAAAATTTCTCTGTGCACATCCATCTTCTTCTCCACAATATAGTTTACAAATATTTACCTTTGCAATCAATCCTTCACCAATAATCTCAAGGATTCTCTAGTTTGCACAAGTTCATTTGTAAATTTTCACAAGATAAAAATGATTTAGCATGATCCCTTATTTATAGTTTGTCAATTTTTACCACATTAATTACAATACCACCTACCACCATACTGCCACAATAAATTTAGATATTCCTACCTTCCCAAGTGTATTTTCTCCACACGTCCAACCATGTGTAACCTCTGAAAACTTATGACACATAAAAATACATTGACTATAAACCTCTTTACACGTACTCCCAACGTTGAAGTACATCAACCATTGTGTCCTATTCGAAGTAGTTCTCCCTACCACTACCTACCTCACATTACCCCGTGCATCCATTCAAGTAAGTGGATTTTTATTTTGACATTTTCCTTATTATCACCATATTCCTTATAACGCCTTATCATTTTTTGACAACCATTATCACCACCACTATGCATGCCCCTTTGGTACTTAGGATTCCCATTGCACACTCTTGTTTTTCCTCGGTTGTTATCAACATCATATCTTATACGATTATTTTTCTTGTACCCTACCCCACACTAAATGTATTTGCAGCCCTCGTGCATGAAATCAAAAATAGATTAATCAGCTTCGCATGCAAACATGCTTATTACACAAAAAATTGAACTAAATTGACAAAGCATAACAATTATGAAAGGAACCACACATAAAATAAATGCATTAATAAAAACCTAATATAGCTTGAAATACTTCCTTCTTACAAACACCAAAAAGACTTATTTATAGTAGAGATTCAACCTACTCGCATTGAAATAACCAGGTAACCATGTCCCATATAGCGCATTTAATAGGAAAGCATATGAATCAGGTATACAAGTCACCACATATGGTCCCAACCAATAAACTTTAATCTTTCTAGCTTAGTGCAAGAACTTGGAGTCATAAATAAGAACCATATGTCCAACTTCAAGATTTTTATTCTTAATATGTCTATCATGTCATGCCTTCTATCTATCCTTTTCTGTCTTTTGAATCCATCTAGAAATGATGCACCTTTCATCCAATTGCATCATTTCATCAATATGTTCTTCAAGTGATTTCTCATCAGCCAAACATCCTATGTGTGTAATACATAAAGAAGGTAACATGAATTCTATGGGGAAAGCAACCTCCATGCCAAACATTGACTGAAAGGGTGTGGATTTTTTCAATCTTTTATAAGTTTTCCAGTATGCCCAAAGTACAACAAAGATTTTATCATCCAAATATTTCCTTCCAACATCACAGATATTAGTCAATGTTTGGCTCATTATCTTGTTAAAAACCTCAATAGTTCAATTTACATATGGGTGATAGGTTGTTGTTTTATGGTGTGCCACAATAAATTTTTCCAATAGTATCCTGATGGTCTCATTAAGAAAATGAGTACCCCTATCACTTGTCAAAATCAATGGGAATCCATGCATGATGATAATTTTCTCCAATAGAAACCTTCTATGTAGCTTCCATGAAATCCTTTGTAAGGACCACTTCTTCCCACCTTGTAAGATAATTTGTACATGTTATAATATAGCATAATCTAGTCCTACACATGGGTGGGGAAATAGGACCCACAAAGTCAATTTCCCATTTTTAAAAGGTTTTGCACAAGAAATAAGCCTCAAAGTAATTTCATCTCTATGCTCAGGCTTTCCAAGGTGCTGAAAATGGTCACATGCCTTACAATATTATTTAAAATCCTTATAAAGTGTTTCCCACCATAAAAAAACAAATTAAATCTTACACATGATAACGTCTCCTACATATTGTCCACTTGCAATCCCACCACGAGATCCCTCCATAATATATTCATGTTCATGCTCACACACACAATGGAAAAACATTCATCATGATATAGTTTTAATAAGTCTCCAATAATACACATGTAAGGTGTGATGTGTATTGCAAGTTGTTTCTTCTCTATAATCTTCATTACCTCAAGCACCACACCAATACGTAAAAATAAAACAATATCCTCTAAGTAAGAGGGTGCATGATTCAATATGAATAAATGTACATCTATCATTGTATCCTCAATGCCTTGCGTTTCCTCTCCGGAGTTAATCCTTGATAAATGATTTGGTCCAAAATTATTCTTTCCTGGTTTGAGAACCACTATAAAGTCAAATTTCTAGAACAATAAATCTAATGGCATATACACCCCTATAAAACCAAATTGTTCACCAAGTAATTAAATTTCATATGACTTGTATAGAATAAAAATAGGGTATCTAGCAAGTATTGTCCAAACTTATGCAGTGTGTAGATCATGGACAAGGATTCACACTCCATAGTTTTATAATTCTATTCATCTCGAGTCAAATTTCTACTTGCAAGACAAATAGTATGATCATAAATACATTCTCTAGGATGGGCTAATATTTTACCAAGGGCCATGTCGAGGCATCCACATGCACATGAAAAGTTTTGGTCCATGAACATAAAATTAGAATATTTGTTGTAGTAAGTGTTTCCTTCAATGTCTCAAATGCGCATTGTTGTGCTTCACCTCAAAGGAACTTACCTTTACTCTTGAATAATTCTTATAAAGGCATGATAATCTTAGCATAACCTATTTTCCCCAAGAATTAGCATACCTCACTCTAGTTAGTTGGTTACTCTAAGCCCAAAATAACAGCAACATTAGATCTGGATTTACCAATAAGCCTTCTTTACAAATAATATGCCCCAAAATAGTCCCAAAAGGTGTAGCAAAAATTCACTTATGAATGTTTAAGGAGATGCTTAACTTCTAGTACCACTCAAACATAGGTCTTAAATTATCAAAATGATCTTTTTCTACCCTATATACTGTCCAATCATCCAAATAAACCTGCAAAACTTATGAATGAAGTCTTCAAATGCTTGAACAACAATGCATGAAAAGACTGCGGTACATTCTTCAATCCAAATGGAATAACTATGTATGTAAAACTTTCACATTATGTGGTGAAATTTGTCCTCTCTTGATCCTATTTAGCAATTTTTACCTAATGATATCCAGAAAATCCATCAAGGAGTATATTTCATGCCCTGTAACACCTTACAAGATTTATTTAGTAAAAGGTGTTGGAAAGGGATCTATTACACATGAAATGTTCAACTCCCTATAATCCACAAAAATTATTATTATTTCATGTTTATTTATACTTATCACCATAGGGATAACTCATTTTGATTCCTTCATGGGCTCAATGATTCTAGAATTCAGCATCTTATTAGTTTCTTCCTTTATCTTGATCCACATATTAGGATTCATCTTATAAGGCCTCTTCCTAACCGGGCACACATCTTCCTTCAGCTTGATCCTTATCTTTCCCAATGAGTGATTTACCCCTTTCAACTCATGATAACCTCTAGGAAATATGTCTTGGAAGTTATGAAATAACTCAATTATTTCAGCAACCTCCGAGTCAGACTAGTAATCACCAATGATGGCCTCCTTAGATTCAACATCTATCCATATGTTGACCTTCTTCATTTTCCTAGGCTCGTGATATATGCATGCCTTCACATCAGCATTTTCTAAGACCTCATGTGTACCTTTATTGTGCCCAACATCTATATTATCCACTTCTTCATCATAAATTACATAGACTATCTTACCATATTATTTTTCCAAGTAAGCACGCCCAAGCTACTCTACATCTGTCTCATCTTCTTCAAAACGTGTTTCTAGATCTTAATCACCTAGTAACTCTTTAATAAGTTCCTCAACCTTTGCACTATATTCCATGGTCAAGCACTTCATAACTTATAATGCCTCATTCATTGGAGGTTTAGTGGAAAAATAGTCAAATGTCTGAATCATACCTATAGTTAGTTCTTTCCAATTTCATGTTTCTCTATTCAATCGTGCCTAAAAATACCATGCACATGCGTAACATCACAAGGTGTAGTAGAACATGTGCACCCATAGTAAATGTGGAAAGGCTTCCTACCCTCTATATAGAGTTTATCACCTTTGCTAAACATGGTGATGAGAATCCATCCTATGAAATTCACATGTATTGGTAGGCACATTGCTCTAAAGAAATATTATAGAGAAGTTGTTTCTCACTTCTCACCACTCCGAAATATTATCTCTATGAATCATCCACCGGTGCGTTGTTATCCCACGCAAGGTATACACTAGCACATTCCTTATTTCCACTTGTTTTGTCCACTTAAATTCCATAGTATGTATGAAAAATTCAGGATTTACTTCATCAATGTACCTTGGTACTGTACTGCTATGGCTAAACGCCTAATACAACATGATCTCGATTACGTGCATGATGACACTCTTTATCATGTGCCCAACCATTTCACAAGTGTCATGTGCCTAGTTATCACATGTAACACTTATAGTATCACTAATAAAGTGTGCATGATCCCATTGAATAACTCCTTTCTTTGATGGCTCAAGTACTTTAGGAACCCTAATGGTATGCATATATTTTGTTCAAATGCTCTTCACTTAAAGGATCTACATAAGGTGTAGCTTTTCTATCTGTTAGAGGAATGATGACGTGCTATTTTTTGTTCTCAAATAGAATATATCCTTTATTAAAGTGTGGATCAAAATTATTTTCATAACACTAAGGATGCTCAAGAAATGCTAGAAAACTATCTACCTCTGCAAACGCCAAAACCTCAAAGTCCCCAGTATACTTGGCACCTTGTATAGTAATAGTAACATATTTCAAGACTCCAATGGGCATGGATTTAGTCTTGTTTTTCATAAACCACACTTTTGAATATGGTTGTAATTTTGGCCTCCCCATCTAATTTCATGCATCCAAAGTGAGTACATTTACTTTTACAAATATATCAATCAAAATTTTACTCAAAATCCATATGTCAACAACAACATTCAGAGTGATCTCTTTGTCATAATTAAGATAAGAAGGAGGTATGTTAGCGTGCAAAATTTGTCTTTCGCACTCAAATCTCGTGAGAAATCTCCCCTTAACCATTTCCCTAATAAAGGAATGATGTTTTCTTGTCGCGCATCTTGTAGAACTCCTTTAAATAATTGATATCCTTCTAAGGAAGCTCAATTTTTTTCCAACTCCAACTTTTTGACTTCTCTTTTAAACATTGTATCTCACCCTACAATTTTCTAATCACCTTCATGGTTTCTTAAGAAACTTCCTTCCGATACGTAGTTTCGGATACTTTTCATTCAATACCTCCTCATTTATAATAAATAGGCTTCTATTTTGGAACTTACGTCACGCACGTAGCCTCAATGCATGTATTGATAAACATAGGTACCATATCGGGATAAGATTATAACTTCAACATCCACTGATCTTCCGTAGCACGTTGTACTATAACCATTCTCGCACCCTTATCCTACTTGTTTTTTTACTCAAGTGTTCATACAAATCCAGAATTATTCATAGCTATGGTTCTTTCCATAAAATTAAAAATAATATTTTGAGGGCATTTTCACCTATAATAATAAGGGGATTTGTATGTATAACATGTTCCTTATGGAAATTCACTTCTTCCACCATCGTAAGTTTGGCCTATAAATCCTCCACAATAACCATGACCTCTACCTCGGCCGCCATAAGAGTGACCTTCATTGTGATTATGATCATGATGCTTACCTTACTCCTTGTAACTATTTGCAACAATGGTTTGACATACACCATTAGTTGTGACATCATGAATCTAATCAATCAACCTAAAATTCTTGGTATCATGAGTGGTGGACCTACAAATCTTGTAGTAATAGGACACGTTCTTCCTTATCACGCTGTAACAATGGGAACCTACTTGAATCATAATCTAAGTGAAAAATCTTGTAATCTAAAAATATGGTGCACACTAATTTTCAAGGACAAATATCCTTAGTATGTTCTTATACTTCACAATCTATGCACCAAATACCACTACGTGTCTCATGTGTTGAATTAGCTAACAATTTTTCTAACTCTTTAGCCATAGCCCCAATTTGAGCCTCCAAAAATCGAATAACTCTAGTGACTACACTCCCCACTTTGCCTAGGCATGTAGAGCTACCTCAATTTCCTCACACTTTGAAAGGCTTGATCAAACCTCCAATGAACCATTTAGTATGTTGAATTGGGTGAATGTCATAAGATAACTTCGATAAAAGGGTTTTTAATCATGCATCATACTCCCTAAAACTTTTAGCCATGCCCTATTTGATTTCATTCAAAGCATGATGATGCTCTTCTTCTCACACTCAAGTATATGGAACTATGTAAATAAAACATCACACAACGCGAGTGTAGTCTACACAAGTTTGTTTCAGATCATACTCCTTGTACTAAATATGCATGTGACCTTGATAAGTAGTTACAAAATGACTTTCCTTATGATATGGAGATGTAATATCTTTCACGCGCTATAGTATTTCACACATATACACATTGTCATTTACATCATTGATCCCTCTATATTCTCGGGAGGTGAAGAGTGTAGAGACTTTTTGCGATTAGTGAGGACCGTGCCCACTAGATCCAAAACCTGTATTACCTCTTGTGTTTCCTCCACCTATAGAACTACCACATCCACTAGATCCCGTGACATGTTATCCTCCTCATCCCCTGTTGTGGTAGGAAATAGACTAGAGGATGCACCTCCTTTTGTCCCAATATTTGTGCTAAACTAAAATCCCATGAAAAAGTTGTATTACTTATAGATGTGATACCAACATTCGTGTTGATGATATGACATAAAATATACCTATGACTAGACCTCCAAATAATACGAGACAAAAACTATGACACCATAGATTAATAAGTTACTGATTAACACCATAAATTTATTACAAATTAAATTTATATGTCGCTACTCTCCTATACAAAATAACATGTTTACTAATTCCTATCGTAAAAACTTAAAACCAAACACAGGGGCTATGTTTCCAAGAGGGGTAAAATGCACACCTTCAGTCCTTCTAGTCTCAACTGGAGTGATCTCATCTAAAGTCAAAGAGGTTTCTCTACCATGATTACCCAAATAGGGGATTTTTCAGATGCTCTAGCCCCATGTCTTCTTCGTGAGCTCCAAATCCTTCACGAGCCATCTCTTTCCACAACACCATTCATTTTGTAACTTCACACCACTTCTCCAAATCCCCTCATGCACCTCTTTAAATTTAATCTTCCTTTCTTTCTTGTCTTATTTTCTTCTACTGGTCCTCTATCTTTCACCACACCTACTCTTTCCCAAAGTGCATGGTGGGGTTTAACTATCCATAAGATGTTGTTCTAAATCCAGGTCATAATGAAGATCTTAATCACTAAAGGGATACCATGTAAATAAGATCTTATAGGTTCACGTAAGAATGAGAACTTAGAAACCTTTAGATAGGGATGATTAGAAATCGCATACTTTGCAAAATATATTTATTCGAGAACACTACTCGCTAATGATATACAACATGTATCCAAGTAAGATCGACATCATGCAAAGCTTGGAATTTGACCTACATCCAAACAAGTGTTTGAAGCCTCCAATTCCTCTTCAATTCATAAGCAACCAGCCACTCGTACAACTAAATGCATAATAACATCTCATATAGATCATGATACAGATTCTATTCAACCCACATGCGTGCATTAAATTTAGGTCCAATGCTAAATTTGTGAGCATACTCTTCCTCTAAATTGTCTAACCACTCTTCAATATTGGCCAAGGTCAACTGGTATGTCTTCATCATGCAACATCCTGGAAAAAAACTAAAAAGAGGTCCCAAAAATGGAACCAAAATGTAGTCTTATTATTTAACCAACAACCCAAGGTACACTGCCACATCACTCAACCAGAACTAAGTGCTCACCCAAAGTGTGTAAGGGTACCAAGTCCCTCTTTTATGGCATATTTTTCAAGAAGTTAGCATGATCATACAAATATTCCAGATCCATAATACCCATCCAAACAAGGAGCATAACATAACTTGGATTTTAACTATATATAAGATTAACTCATACTAAAATCAAAATTAAGTTTACCATGCATGAACCAAACATATATGTGTTAAAAATCAATATCTATCCACAAAGATCCATTATATTAATTACCATAAAACACAAAAGCTCCATACATACATAATAATGTCACCATGATTCACGTATGTATGAAAACTATTAGCATAACTCTATCACACAAGAATTCCTCCAAAACTATGCAGATCCTACATATATATAGGGGTGGGAATTTCCCTTCACTGCCCATGCATCATCAAAATAGGATACATGTTAAGAATATCCATGTGCTTCTTACAAGACAAATACAAAAGCCTCTGCAAGTACTTCTACTAATAGTTCTTTTATAGATAACTCTAGTTTACATCCTTTTATTAGCTCGAGAACCATGTATCTCATTTGGTTTTCATCTTATCCCAAAATAAACATTTCTTGAACCGTAAGTCTTCTTGATTTAATATTATCTTTAAAATATTTCTTGGTTGTTACTCTAAGTGTATATTTATGTGTGTATCCCAAAATTAGTTAAGTTTTCGGTCTTTCCATTCTTTCCTCCTACGCGCATTCTTATCCAACTTCAGCGTGCTAACCCTATTTTTCTCATATGTGTGTCCTCATGTGCCTTTATTATTTAATGCCTCTTGTGCATGCTAACCATTTTCTCAAATATTTATTCATTTTCCATGCTCAACTGAGTTCCTAAAAATAAGGACTAGGAGTCCATGGGTGCCCTAATCTCTCCTAGGCACCCTAGTCAAAGACTAGAGACAAAATCTAGGTAATTAATGACAACTAAGACTCCTAAGAGATGACCATAATTGTGTATAAAAATTATGAATGTGTAAGACACTTATTGTTAATGAATGACTAAACCGACGATAGGACTAGGGGATGAGGTACTAGTGAATATGTTTCTTATGCGAGATCCATATATAAAACAACATACTTGGAAATTTAATTGTCATATTAAGTACGTGATTTTGTGACTACATTATTAAGACATATTGGTTTATATATTTTCTTCCTTTATTTTTGTTTGTTTGTCAAGGGACTTCACAACCAAGGTGGGAGGTTACTTTTCCTCATATTGGTCTCATATTCTCTTGAGGAAAAGGTATGGGACTAAGTTTACAATTAAATTTGATTCTATTTGTAACTTGCATTTTGAATTCTATGATCCTATCCCTATTAGCTCATGTGTCATGGTGCAAAGAGATAGGGAAACTACCTTTGAGTTTACTATTTACAAAAATTATAAGGCTATTTCTATGAAGAATATGTCTCCCTCTTCCTTGCCTAAATTTCATGGATCCATGATGAAGACCCCAGGACACAATTTTTTCTAGTTTGATGTTATATGAAGGAGCTATGATTATACCAATGATGCACATAAACAAAAGTTAATCCTAGCTATAATAAATGATGTAACATTAATATGGTTCATGGGTTTAGGGAGATATGTCATTACCACTGGGAAAAAATGAATTATAAGTGTCTCACTAAGTAACATGAATATTACAAACCGATTAGTAGAGGAGGTGATGCAATCTCAAAGATGGAACAGAAGGAGGATGAACCATTGGAAGACTATCTAGAAATATTATTATTCTACATTCAAAAGAAAAGGAACACACGAATACCTCCTGAATCTCTCAAATTACTCTTTTTTAGGATACTCGGTGAGGAGGACATGGATGCTCTTGATATGATAGGAGCTAGAGACATTTCAAAAACTACCTTTAACGAGATTTGTTAAGCCTAAAGGAATTAATCCATAGCCACCATGAATAAAATAAGAAATGTAAGATCAAGAGGTGGATCATCTACCTAAACAAATTGGTACATATCCAAGTTAGAGATTGTTAACATGTTCAAGAACATGAAGTAAGATATTGCCACTAACATGGCCACTCAACTAGATGCTTTACATGAAAAGAAGAAAAGATAACATGTAGAGGAACCACTTAAATATTTCTACCATACATGGAGAAGGAAGAAATATGACTGCAGATGTAGAGGATTGGCCAACATTGCAAAATAAAGGGAGGCTTCACCTGAATTCAAGAAGTTAGAGATAGAGGATGGGTTATTCTTCTTTGTTTCTCAAATAAAACTATTGGTTCCAAGACAAGGAGGTATGTCACAAGACCCTATGCCATCATTTCATAATTAGGCTAGTAATAAATATATACAACCCCCACCTTGGGATAATCCATAGCAATATTAGGCTCCATAACCTATTGAATACCATAAAAAAGGAAATCTTTATTTTAAGGACAAAAATAATGGCATCCTTGGAGAGGAGGGAAGTCATGGAATAACCCACCTCCTAATTACCAAAAATCTTACCAATAACCTCCTTATCCATAAAAAAATCTCGATGCCAAATTCCCAACCCGGCTCTCAACCAAATGTAACTCGGATACTAGCTCAACAAAATCCTAACCCGGTAATAAAGCTTCTCATCTAGCCTATTCCACTAAACCATTTTAATACCCTGCCTATTCCATTTATGTTAATAACATTCATCTCTACTCAGGAAGATCACTTCCCCACCAAGTGGACCCACCATTATAGATATTGCAGATGAACCACGGTTGTTCAAGAATGATCCACATAAAAGTGACAACATGTTGCAAGATGGTACAAAACAACCTAAATATATTTCTAGTAAGGGTAAATTGTAAGCTAATGAACCACCATTTCTAGAGAGATTACAAGAAAAGAAGACAACTCAAATCAGAATCTGATTCTAATTTTTTCAATCAACGAGAGATATTTGTGTCAATACTTATTTAATCCATCAAGGATGTTACCATCTAAAAAAAGTTGGTTAAAGATATATGCATTAAAAAAATATTTAAAAGGAAGGACCCATCCACTATACAAGTTATTAGACATCTAGCTGATATCATGTTTAGGAATCCATTTTTACTAAAGTATATAGACTAAGGCGAGTCCTTTGGTAAACATTACAATCAATGACACAACAATAAATAACACTATGATTGACTTGGGGAAGCCATTAACTTCATGAAAAGTAAAATTATGGATGATATGAAAATGGAATGACTAAGTCCAAGCTACAGTCTTACAACTTATAGATAGATCAATAGTGAGACCTGAAGGAGTACTTGAGGACATAGTTGTGGTGGTAGAATCTTTGGAATACCCTGCTGAATTTATTGTCCTTTAACCAAAATCAAGTTTAGGAGGATATCCTATCATCCTAGGAAGGCCATGGTTGGCCATTGTTGATGCATTCATAGGTTGCATGTTTGTTGGCTAGATTTTATGCAAAACTAAACACAAAACCTAGGTATTCATGGGATAAATCCCCTTCATTTAATGGTGAGGCTCATGTGTGATTTATTTTTGTATCCTGTGGCCTATTTTAAACTAAGTTTAGGGTATTACTTTAATTGAATATCTCATGAACCATAGCTAAACAATTTTGCAGCAAGTAAGCAATTGTATGATTAAGTGATTGCTAGTAGAAGTAAGAAAGGAATGTGGAAAATAAGAATATCTTGTGTAGAAGAAGTGTGCTTAGTAATAGGTAGATAGTAGAGTGAGTTATGGTCACACAAAATAAACAAATATTAAATGATTCTTACAAATTTAAGAAAATGAAAAGAAGCATACTCATATGAAATCTAAAGATAACACAAAGTTTACCATTATCATTCACAACTTGCATAGTAAGACTTTAGTGGACACAAAGTTCAACCAAAATCCTCCTTTCTTCTTATTCAACTTTCAACCATTTACAATATGCACATCTAATTATTTCAACACAAAGTTTGAAACAACCATGTACAATGTAAAGCAACAGTTTTCCAAAAATTATAGATCCCTTGACCCATAGGTCTCTTCTTCTATTTATAGTTATCATAAGTAAAGTACAAGGAGACAATATCCATCATACTTCAATAAATGAATAAGTAAAAAAATAGTTAGGAGTTGAGCACTTTTCTCCTCAAAATCTTCGTTACATACCACATAGAAATTTGGAATGTTCTACTATTAAAACTAGAATAACCGACTCATAACTACCACCAAGTAATTGAATTTATCAAACAACTTGAAGTAACAGTGATTAACCATTGAGTTACTAAAGTCTTATAATGAATATAAGTAGAGATAAGAAGAGTAAGAAAAACAAGAATTAAAATAAGAAGAATAATAATCATTCCAAATTCACAATGGCCTTATTCGTTTCCTCATCCTTGTCTTGATTTCATTTTCATCTGCATTCCTCTTATTTTCCCGATACTTGGCATATTGATCTATCATGCATTTGATTACATCATTATCTACCTTCAAGTAGCCTCCATCTCTTTTTTTCCAATGTGAATGATTCCTTTTCCAAAATATTACAAGTAGCCTCTAACCTTCCCAAGACATGACCCTAAATAATAAACATCTTCTTGAAGTTTTGAAAATTTCTCCAAGGATGCATGAATAAAAGGAATGATGGTGTTATTTATTTATTTCTAAAGTAACTAAAGGAATTCTTCAATGTCTTTTAGAGGTTTTTAGTTTCATACTTTTTTAAATCATAAATTCCATCATCCAATTCATCCAATGTTGGCTCGACCTGTTCTTCCAAGAGCTGCATCTTTTGTATTATATGCTTAAGAATTATTTTCCTAAATGAGAGAATAATATGTTTTTGTTTTCCTTTCTTCACATATCCTTATAGTACCATATTATCCTTAATCAAGACATTACCTAGGAGTGATTCTATTTCTTCCAAACTCTGAAGTTGTATCTCAATAATTCCACATTCATTGTCAGCCTCTAACTTTAAATTCTTCAATTTATCCCACTTTTCATGACACTCTTCTATTTTCACAAGTATTTCCTTATAATAATCTATGGATACTTTGGTAATGTTATCCACCCATTCATCTATAGCCTTTTATTTATCTCCAGTCTCTTCCATTATGGTGATCACTTGAGGATTCACCTACTCTCCTGTTAGCACTGGCTGCATTGAAGACCTCACAACCTTCATGATTATATCACAAAGATTGGATGTTTGTTCCTTCAACTTAGTATTCTTTTCTTTTTCTTCATTTAGCTTAAGAAAAGGTTTTTTGATTAATGTAACTGTGTCTTGCTTCAATCCTTCAAAGGTGGTCATTTCTCTTAGGGTTTTGTTATCCAAAATGAGCCCCCTACTAATTTTGGCTAACTTGCCCTCATTCTTTCCTTATTCTTCAAATACAATTTTAAAACAATGCAATAATTTAAAGGATTCTGGAAATGGCTTCATCAGAGAGGATTTTTCTTCTCCTTTCCAGAAAGGTAAGGAAGTCCTCCTAACTCCTTGTATTTTGCAAGTTAAGGATCGGTGAAGTTTGGAATGTAAATTTTACCTAGGAAGGCCCACACCAATGAGAAGTTGACACGTGTCTCAGTGGTGGGCATCGAGGGAGTTTTTGGCACTTATCCCTTTTGTCTAAAAGGCACAAGGGAAAAAATTGGCCCACGAGCTCGCAAGGAGTTTGAGAAAATTTTGGTTAAGTCCCGCTGTGCAATAAAATGATGCCATGCGTCCTATCGGTGGTAGGAGTTAGGCTGGTGGGAGGATTTGGAAATTTTTCCAAAGTTACAAAAAGTGCAAAAGGAAAAAGTTGAAGCGCATTCCCCCAAGAAATTAGAAGGTGCCACATGTCACTGGGAGAGTGGGGTGTGGGGAAATTTTGGGAAATTTTCCCAATGTGAAATCAAAAAGAAAAAGGCAAAGTTTGAGCCCACGATTCCTTGAGCAAACTAGCTGATGCCATATGTCTCAGAGTGGTGGAGGTGTGGAGTTTTTGGGAAAATTTTCCAAAAGGGAAAATTTTAAAGTTTGACCCCGCCGACCCAATTTTGACTCTGTTTTTGCCATTTTTTCCCTAAATCTTCAGAGGGGTATAACTTTCGATCTCAAGCTCAGATTTTCATGTTATTTATATCATTGGAAATATTTTAAAATACCCTACATGATGAAGGGTTTAATTTTAATTTTTATGGAGACTTGAGGGATAAAAATGGGAAAATTTCTTTGGCATGCAAAAAACACAGGAAATGACCCCAACCACTAAAATTAATGAAGTATGGGTCATTTTATTTGGTCTGTGAAGTATATGCATAGAAATATGAGCTTTTTCATCCATCCTATCATTTTTTAGGTTGTTTTAAATGGATCTTGTTGGTGGTTGGAGTTGCAAATCAGATTTTCCCGCATTTTCACCTTTCTTTCATTCTGTTCGATGGTTAAAAGCCAGTTTTGGATCATTTGTAAAATGGTTGTTCATTATTTCTTGTCTTCCCTCCCTTCCTTTCTTCCATAGGGTCGAAAATGGAGTTAGAACCTCCTCCCATGATCTGTAATGGCATTTTTTCCTCTTACTAGTGAAATGATGTTTTATGCAAACTTCTGAGCAATAAGAAACATGTTTTGTGATGCATTTGTCCATCCTTGCTCATTTTTTCTTGTTTTATTCTTTCCTCTCTTCATTGTAGGTATTTGTGCATGTTTGGATGTCTATTGCAGGTTTTGGAGCTGTGTTCATGGAATTTCAAAACATTTTTGTGTGAAATCCATCCTTGGGTCTGTGATGCACTTGTCCATCCTTCCCATTGTTCATCTCTCTTTGTTTCCATGGCAGTTTTGATAAGATGTTCAACATTTTCCTTCTTTGGTGTATCACTTTGTTTTAGTGTAGGCTTTTTTTTTCTTGTTTCTTCCTCTCTTTGTCTCCTCCGAAGTTAGATTAGGATTAGATTAGCTTTCCGCACCGGAATAGCTTTTGGTAGGTAGTTTAGGAAGAGGAACCAGCCTTCTATGGAGAGATTTCCCCATTTGCAAAGGTCCCAAACTATGGGAAAGCTCAATGTTGTGCATTCACACCAAATGACATTGCCTTAGAAAATAAAATCCATAAGTCATTTTGGGGGTGCTGTGAATTTGCACTAAGATTTCCCTGGTTATCACCAAATCTTCTCTAGTTAATTATTCTTTATTCTCTCCAACTGTTGGCATAGATGCTTCAACAAATTTATTTCCAGAAGGTTCAATTGTCAATTTAGAGGTCAATTTGGATACTTTGGATATTCTTCCTTTCTTTTTAATACTCTTCAACAATCAAAGATCCATTTATTCTAAATTAACCACCTCCTTAGAATGGGAAGTGTTTTTGTAGATAACCAAGTTGAAAAATCTTACTTTGAAGAAGATTGACAACTAGAATGGACAACCATTTCCTGACCAATCACTTCCATAGGTGGAAGTATAATTGTTTCTATTGTTTCTCGAGATATTTAGGAGCAAAACCTTGTAGAAAGACTTTCTCCACTTTGGCCATCTTTTTAATCACCAAATGATCTTAAGTTGTCTTCTCTTATTTATTCCTTGTATCAACACCACTTTCATCTTATTTTCCTTTCTTAATATCCTTCTCCATTGGAGGTCTTAGAATTGAAGATACCTTAAGTGTTTGGTTATTAATGTCTCCTCCACTTTCTTTCTCATTTTCTACCTCTTTAAACTCTACAAGATGCTACAAGATTTTACCCTTTTCCAATGGTTGTGATACCCCATGGGGTGACGGTACTTTATGCAACTTAGAATTTACAAAATAATACCCAGATCAGCGTTGACACATCACTCACCCTAGATCGAGCACTCACCTAAAGCGAGCAAATGTACCAACTCCCTCTTTAGGGTTTCTATAATAGGATGTTAACATGATGAAGGGAGAAACATATAGATTCATAACTAGTCCATCATTCTAAAGTCCATGCTACCCACATATCTATGACAGAACAAGCTTAAACATTAATCACCATTGAATTAATAACATGCACTACTCATTTACACACAATGACACTTAGATTCAGCCAATATCTTCCATCTATTAATAAATATAGAATCTCCTTATAGTACTATCAATTTATATCGGGCGCATATGGTTTTGATACACAAATTCATACATCCATAATCATGCATACAATGCTCTCTCGTGTTCTCCCTCTAATATGCACATAACATCATATATATATAGGGTGGGGACTTTCCCTTCACCACTTGTCTATTCCAGAAATAGGTCACGTGCTATTGATAGCCACATGTCGTTTACGATTATAGCCACACAGCAAGTGCACTATTTATAGTCCTCTTACTGAGATAATCTGAAGTGTCAATTCCATTATTAGCTTGTATTCATGCATAGACACTTTAAACCACTTCTCCAAATATATACAATGTATGGTGTGCACATCTCTACATCGTTGATGTGTTCCGCACACCATCTTCTAAAAATAGGGCTCTATGCTCAAAATCAGCTAAGTCCTGAAATCTGAATTTGCCTTCCATGCCTTTGATCTATGCATTTTATCCGTGTAGATTCCATGTGTGATCTTCAACAAGTATTCTTTGATCAACATTACCCCACACTAATCTCATTGTCATCCCGACAATGGGTATCTCCAAAAATTTGAATGAAAGAATAACAATGAAAGAATAAGAATGAAGAATGTGGATAAATAAAGAATTTATATGAGGTTATTTAAGCAAACTCCTCTGTATCATTTTGTAGAACCAACACAACATTGGACATGGATGTCATTCTTCCTTCAAAAAGTTCCATCCTCTGTGTAATAATTTTTCCAAGCTCTTCCATCTGAGTCTTGTGTGACTCTTGTGCTCTACGCTGTGGCTTCATGCTTCGTTTAACCATTGACAACCTTTATGCACGGCCCAATGTCTCATCTTTCATGGATTTCTAGACCTCATTATTCTCTTCCAAGGTCTTAATGTTGATGAGCGCCTCTGGAGATGTGCATATATTTAAAGCTTGATCCACTTTCTTCAAGACTTCTTGTAATGCCTACAACAACCCTTCATAAGATGTAATTTTTCTCATCATAGATGCTTTCTCCCATTCGGCATCTTATTCTAATCTTTCTAGAACTTGCATACATAGAGTTTCATCTTCAAGCACCAAGTCCACCAACTTTCCCACATAGTGTATTACTGAAGGAAATTTTTGTGGTACCTTGGGTTCTAAGTGTGGCCTTGCTTTGATTACATTGTCCCCAGTATCCTCTGCAATGCTTATTTACACTTCATTCTTCTTCTATATGAAGTCCCTTTCATGTGTTATGCACACTATCTTAGCATCCTTTTTATTTAACACTTCACGCAACGTTTTGATTGTGGCATATTTGTCCATGTTTCTTCTCGCCACCTCCATAGAAAATTTCACTAGTGCATTTATGACCTACTTATCTAACATGAATGGTGAGGCTTTTTTGTCATGGGTCTAGCCTGAGTTACCTTCTTCATCTGTCTCAAAATGCATGACTATTCACACACATCAAAATCAGGCTCATCCATGTGGGTGTTCATCGACCATAATAGTTGCTTTCTAGTTTGTACGTTCACCATATCCTCATCTATCAACTCCCGGTGAAATAGATCCTTCGCACTATTGTGCTCTGGAAGCGGGAGCAAATAATCTTTCCTACGTTCTTTGCATACCCCATGGCTAGTGGAATGTGCTCCCCACTTGTCCTCCTAGACCTTTGCTACTTAGGAACCCTAGCCTCAAAATTTGGGACTTACATCTCCATGTCCTAAATATATCTCTGCAGATTGTTTCCTCTTCAACCCTACAACTCGTGAATCAAACCCTAGCTTGAGTCAATTATGCCCTAGGTGGAAACTTCATAACCTAACCCTTTGCTATCTTTCTACTTCACTCAAATCATTCACCACCGGGATGCAAGCATCTTATATAAAATATCTAGTTTTCACTCTTATTTTCAAACCCTTTGCACCTTAACTCAATCACTCAGCTCTTCACACTTGGCTCTTCTTGTGAATACTCTTAGTTACAACAATAAAAATGAATCCACATCCCTTCCTTATATAATTTTTCAAATTTTGATGCATTTATTACTCCTCACCTACCAAATATCCCTTCATTTATTGACCAAATCCATTCATTTTCCGTGGTACATCTTCACACACAGCTATAACCTTATAGTGTGCCTTCCTACCCTCTACGGTTAGATACTTCTCTTGATGTGCAGGCACTCTTGCGGTGAGTACCTCATCACTGCACCTTCTCCTGGTAGCTAACATGGCCTCTACTTACCTCACGTTATATTGTTCTTTAATTCATCTCCATCCTTGGTCATCTTTGAGAAACAATCTTCTTTTGACTTAAAGTACACCCATAACAACTTATTCCTTTCATCTTTCAATTCCCACAGTCTTTTTCTGTCTTTCTTTTGGATCACTACAACCACCCCACACTAAAAGTATGTGTAGTCCTCTATGCATAAACATTATTCATATAGTAATTAGCTTCATGTGCGCATGTGCGCTTATTACACAAAAAGCAACTAAATTGAAAAAGCATAACGACAATGAAGGAAATACATTAAGGAAATACATAATTGAAAACCTAAACTAAATGGAAATATTACATTATTACAAACACCGAGAAGACTTATTTATAGTAGGGATTCATCCTACTCCCATTAAACTAACCAGGTATCCATGTTCCATCAAGTGATTCTAAGCGGCATGCACCTGATTCAAGTATAGAAGTGATAACATATGACCCCAACCAATGTACTTGGATCTTGCCTAGATGGTGCAAGAAATTTGAGTCATAAAGGAGTACCATTTGTCTAATCTCAAAATTCTTATCTCTTATGTTTTTGTCATGCCATGCCTTCTGCCTAGCATTTTCCTGTTTTTGACTCCATGGTGTTATGGCTCGGTGCTCATCCAGTTGAATCATCTTTTCAATACATTCTTCTAAAGCCTATTCATCAGCTAGACCTCCAACGATGCACAATGCGCAAAGAAGGTAACATAAATTCTATAGGAAGAATAACTTCCACACCAAACACCAACTGAAATGGTGTGGCTTTATTCAATCTCTTGTAATTTATTCTATATGCCCAAAGAACAATTGACAATTTTTCATCCCAATCCTTTCTTCCAACATCACATATTTTTGTCAAATTCTGGCCCAAAATTTTGTTAAAGGCCTCAGCAATTCCATTTTCTTAAGGATGGTAAGGTGTAGTTTTATGGTGTGCAACCATAAACTCATCTAATAGGATCCTGATTGTCTCATTCAAAAAGTGTGTACCTCTATCACTTGTCAAGATTAAAGAACATCCATATCATGTAAGAACATTCTCCCATAGAAATCTAGTTGTTGTAGCTACCGTACAGTCTTTCGTAGGTGCTGCTTCTACCCATCATGTAAGATAATTTGTGTAAGTAATGATATAACATGATCCAGTCCTATGTGTGGTTGGTGAAATAGGTCCTACAAAGTCAATGGCCCATTTCTCAAATGGTTTGGCACTAGTAATTGGTCTCAAAGGCATCTCATCTCTTTGCCCTAGTTTTCCTAGGTGCTGACAATGATCACACACCTTACAATAATCTTTATAGTCTTTATACAATGTCTCCCACCATAATCCAACAATTAGGATCTTTTGGGAAGTCGCATCACCTACATAATGGCCTCCTACAATACCACCATGAGCTTCTTCCATGATATCCTTGCGCTCATGCTCTAACACACAACAATGTAATACTTCATCTCTTCCTAGCTTGTAAAGTTCACCACTGATTAACGTAAATAATGTTGTGCCTATAGCAATATTTTTATTTTCTCGATTATTTCATTCCTTCGGTGCCATACTGTTCATAGAAATCCAGCAATGAATTCTAATTCCATCAATGCATGTTGTAAATTGTATAAATTTGCGCCCGGCATTGTTTTTTCAATTTTTTTTTGCATCCTCTCCTGAATTGATTCTAGATAAATGGTCTGGTCTAGAATTAATTTTCCTTGGCTTCACCACAACTGTGAAGTAAAATTCTTGAAATAGGATCACCCATGTGTATATGTGCCCTGAAAGATGGGATTTTTACCAAGTACTTCAATGCCATGTGATCTATATAAAACACAAATGGTGTTGCTAATAAGTACTTTTGAAACTTGTACAATGCGTAGATCATTGAAAAAGCTTCGTGCTCTATAGTTGTATAATTCCTTTCAGCAAGAGTCAGCTTCCTACTAGAAAAACAGATTGGATGATCAATAATACCTTCACTAGGTTGAGCTAACACAACGCCAATGGCCATACCAGAAGTGTCCACATGCACATGAAATGGTTTATCCCATGATGGAAAGTGCAAAATGGGCATGGTAGTAAGTTTCTCTTTTAATATCTCAAACACGCATTGTTGTGGTTCTCCCCAATAAAATGTACCTTTCCCCTTCAGTAATTCTTCCAAGGGTGCAACAATTTTGGCATACCCTTTTATGAATTTTCTATAATATCTTGTATGACCTAAAAATTCATGCACCTCACTTTGACTGGTAGGCACTTCCAGGCCTAAAATGACTACAACCTTGGCTGGATCAACTAGCAAACCTTCCTTGCAGATTATATGTCCTAATAGTATCCCAAATGGCATAGAAAATATGCATTTCTTGATGTTCAAAGAGATACTCAATTGTCTGCATCATTCAAACATTAAGTGCATATTTTCACAATGATATTTCACAAGCCCATATACTGTCCAATCATCTAGATAGACCTATAAGAAGTTGTGAATAAAATATTTGAAATCTTGAACAACTATGTGCAAGAATATAGCAGGCCCATTTTTCAATCTAAAGAGCATCACAAAGATAGGCAAAGTTGCCCCATTCAATAGTGAATGTTCTCTTTTCCTAATCCTCCTGAGCAATCCTAACTCCGATGATATCTAGAAAATCCATCTATGAATGAATATATTTTGCACCCTGTAACTCCTAGTATTTCCTCGAGTGAATGGCATAGGGAATGGATCTCGTGACGCAGCATTCATCTCCCTTTAGTACAAACATATCCTAATCCATTCATCCTTATTGATACTGATCACCATTGGGCTAACCCATTTTGACTCATCAAGGGGCTTGATAATTCTATATTTCAACATTTTATCAATTTCCTCTTTCACCTTTTCATGTAAATTAGGATTCATTTTGTAAGGTATCTTTCTAATTGGTCTCTTTCTAAGTTTGATCTTCATTTCCCCAAGTTATTCATGCACACATTTAAGTTCATGATATCCTCGAGGGAATAAGTCATGATAATCCCTGAGTAACTTGATGATCTTTTCTACCTCTTATTTTGAGGAGTAATCTCCAATTATGGCCTCCTTAGGCTCGGCTTCCAAACCTATATTTACTTTCTTTGTCTTCATGGGTTCGTGGTAGGCACATGTATCTTTTCTCGTGACCGTCCAAGACCTCACACACCCCATTTGAATGTTCAATATCTAGATACTCAACTTCCTCATCATCCACGATGTAGACCATATTCCCTTTCTCTTTCTCAAGGCAAGCGCATTCAAGTAGTTTGGAGTATATTTCTTTGTCCTTTTCAAAACATGCTCCAAAATTTGTCTCACTGAATAATCCCTAAATATGCTCTTATTCTTTTACACTATCTCCCATAATTAAGCACTTGACAAATTTTAATGCCTCATCCATGAAGGTTTAGTCGAGAAGTAGTCAAATTTCTCGGATCATACCTACAACCAACTCATGCTAGTTCCCAATTTCTCTATGTAGTTCTGCATATACATACCAAGCGTGTGCGCATCCTTGGTGCATGGAATACAATCTATGTACCTAGAGTGAAGGTGGTAGTGCTTCCTATCTTGTTGTCTAGAGTCTCTCACACTACTAAATGTTATGTTGAACAAGTTGATCATCATGATAAGTGTAGATTTACATAGGTGCATTGTTCCTTATAAACTTGGTTGATCTCGTGGACTATCCACTAGTGCATTGTTGTCCCACGTAGTGTATATAATAACATATCCCTCCTTGTATCTTTGCCAACAATTTTTCCATGGTCTTCAGTGAAGGCGAAATATCTTCGGTCCCTCGTATACCAAGGTATTGTGCTTCCTATCCATCAAATTGAGTGAAATCTATTCTTATGCACAACCACACTTTTCACCTCACACCCTACCAATTCATATGTACCATGAGCCAAATTTTCACAAGCAATACTCGTAGTATCACTAATAGAATGAGAATCCTCCCACTATAGGATGCCTTCCTTTGATGGCTCATTAACCTCCGGGTCCTGAATAACATGTACATAAAATCTGTTTAAATCCTCCTCACTTAGAGGCTCAACATATGGCATAGAATTCCCATCTGTCAAGGGTATCACAACCCTTACCTCATTGTTTTTAAAGCTGATATATCCCTTATTGAATCTCAAGTCACCATTATTTACATAACACCAAGGGAAAGAGTTCTTCATAGTCATCATTTAGACCCCAAAGAAAGAAAGAATAACAACAACAAAAAGAGTCCCACCCACCTTATAGACCTCCATAGAGATTTGATGCACAAAGAGGTCAGATTATGGGGCCTCCTCCTAAGGGTCCCATCAGACACATGGTGGGCCTAGAGATTAGTCAATAGGAACTTTCCAGCAGAGGCCACAAAAACCACTCACTGGATCATCAGGATCCACAACAAAGACTTCTAGAGCACCTACTAGAGGTGCTACTCATTGGGGAGGATCAGAAGGATGTTTTGGTTATGTTGTTACTGGACATTTTTGGAGATACTACCCACATAACCCTAATAAAAATGGTAAGACACAAATCTCATAGCCGACTATTGGTGACATGGGATGTAACCACGGGATTTATTCAATGGTTGAGAACTAACGGGATGAGCATCGTAGTATAATCATTGAGACCGCAAGTAACATTAGTGGTATTCCTACTTCCATCTTGTTTGATTTTAGTTCTTCTAATTCTTTCATTACACCATCTTTAGTAGAGTGATGCAGGCTGGTGGCAGTTAGGCATGGTCATAGTTGGGATGTTGATATGGCTTCTGGAGAAAAGATCTCTGTAGACTCCTTAGTTAATGAGTGTGTAGTGGATTTGGGGCCTTTCACCACTACCTCGATCTTCATATCTTTCCGTTGGGCTTTTATGGAGTCATCTTGGGTATGGATTGGTTATCTCGAACATAGGTCTAGGATGGATTGTTACCACAAGATCATATGTTTTGCAGATGATTTTGGAGTTGAGTCGGTGATTTCTGGGGTCAAGAGACCCGTTTATATTCATACCATCTCTACTATGTAGCTTAAGAGGTGTGTGTGACGGGGTTGTGAGATGTATTCCATTACGATTAGTGACAAAGTTATAGGATGGGTCTAGTGGACCATCACTAGACAATCACCCCATTTTGAGAGAGTTTGTAAATGTCTTTCTAACGGGTTTTCGGGGTTACCACCCCCATGTGAGATAGATTTTCATATAGATCTGGTTCCAGGAGTAGAGCCTATCTCATGAGCACCTTATCGGATGACCACCCCTGAGCTCTATGAGCTCAAGTTGTAGCTTGAGGGCCTTTTGGAGAAAGGCCTTATCCATCCTAGTGTATCCCCTTGGGGTACACCAGTGATCTTTGTGAAGAAGAAGGATGGATCCTTGTGGTTGTGTATTGATTACCGCTTTGAACAAAGTAACGATCAAGAATCATTATCCCCTTCCATGCATTGATGATTTGTTTGATCAGATGAAGGGAGCCACGTTTTTCTCTAAGATTTATCTTAAGTCAGGCTACCATCAGCTGAGGATTTCAAAGGTGGGCATTCATAAGACCGCTTTTTGTATGAGATATGGGTAGTATGAGTTCATAGTGGTGCCTTTTGGTTTGACTAATGCCCCACAATATTTATGAGTTTGATGAATGGGGTGTTCAAGAAATTCTTAGATCACTTCATGCTCATCTTCCTTGATGACATTTTTATTTACTCACATACACGTCAGGAGCATGAGGGGCACCTTCACCAGGTTCTTCAGTGTCTTCGGGAGTAGAAATTTTACGAGAACTTAGAGAAGTGTGCTTTCTTTTAGATAGAGGTGCATTATTTGGGTCATCTCATTTATGGGGATGGTATTGCCATTGATCCTTGCAAGATTAGAGCTATTATGGATTGGCTAGCACCCACTACTATGACTAAGGTATGTAACTTTGTGTGATTAGCAAGCTACTATCGGAGATTTTTTTAGGACTTCTCTCGGATTGCACATTGACCTATCACTTCCCTTTGGAGCAAAGGGAAGAAGTTTTTTTGGTCAAACAAATGTGAGCAGACCTTTAGGACACTGAAGGAGTGTCTCACTATAGCACTTATTCTTGCAATGTTGGATCCTTAGGGTGATTTTTTCATTTGCATGGATGCTTCGTTGGTAGGCCTTTGAGGTGTGTTGATGTAGGAGGGTAGATTAGTGGCTTTTGAGTCTTACAAACTCAAGGATTATGAGCTTAATTACCCGACTCATGATCTTGAGCTTACAATAGTTATGCATGACTTGGTTTGATGGAGGAACTTTCTTCTTGTGAGGAGATTCACACTCAAAACAAATCACTTGAGTCTTCATCACCTCTTCATGCGGCCCAATCTCAACGCTCGTTATTGGTGTTGGATAGAGTTGCTTTGTGAGTATGATATAAAGATAGATCATGTGAAGGGGAAGGAAAATGTGGTAGTAGACACTCTCAAAAGATGAAGACATGTGACTATGGCCACCTCAGTGAGCACAGATTTATAGAGAAAAATTCTTTAGCATCTTCCTCTTGACAACTTCTACATTGCGGTTCGATTAGAGATCGAGTCTAAGATACCCATCAAGGGGATTTTTGATGGTTTATCATTAGAGGTAGATGGTATTCTCGGGGACAGAGGTTGGATTTATGTTCCCAGAGATGGAGGCTTAAGGAAGGACATCTTGGCAGAGGCACATTGTGCACCCTATTTAGTCCATCCTAGGGTGAAAAAGATGCACGCCACTTTGTGATAGTTGTAACATTGGAGAGGACTTCGTAGAGACATGGTCCAGTTCATGTCATGATGTTTAGAGTGTGAGAGAGTTAAGGCCTAGCATCAACATCCAAATTTCCTTATTTTTCCTCATGTTATACCAGTGGAAATGGGACACCATTTCCATGGACTTCAATGTTGGGCTACCGATGTTGAGATATCACCACAACGCCATTATGGTCATGGTTGATAAATTGAAAAAATTGGATCAATTTTCTCCATTGAAGACCACTTATATAGCTAGAGTAGTGGCACATGTATATTTGGATGACATTGTCGGGTTACACGGGATTCCTGAAGATCATTAGTGACCGCGATACTTTGTAGACTTCTCATTTTTGGACTACCATGCAAAGCATGCCCTCGGACGAAGATCAATTTCAACACAACATATCACTCGAGATATATGGATAGATGGAGATGGTGAATCATATTTTAGAGGAAATTCTTAGGATGTATGTGATAGATCAGTAGTCTAAATGGGAGGAGTACCTATACTTAGTGGAGTTTTCCTACAACAATACTTTCCGAGTTCCATAGGCATGGCTCCTTTTTAGGCTTTGTATGGTAGAGAGTGTAGGACACCTCTTAGCTGGGACAGGCTAGAGGAAATGGTTTCTCTTGGACCAGCTTTGCTATAGGACATGGAGCAACAGGTGGTATTGATCAGACAAACACTACAAGAGGCACATAACAGACAAAAGAAGTATGTAAATCAGCATATGATCAACCATATTTTTGATGTGGGCATGAAGTTATTTCTTCATGTCGGGACACATAAAATCCCTATCTATTATGGAAAAGGTTCTAAGTTAGCTCCTACATTTGTTGGTCCTTTCGAGATCTTGGAGCATATTGGCCCTTTGGCCTACCATCTAGCATTGCCACCTAGCTTGTCTTGTGTACATGATGTTTTTCATGTTTTATTTCTCAAGAGATATGTTGTAAACCCTTCTCATGTGTTAGATTAAACATCATTATAGGCGAAATATCATGGGCAGATGATGGTTGAGCTCGTTCGAATCCTAGGTCAAAGTACCCTAGGCCTTTGAGGTAGAGAGGTTGATCAGGTTTAGGTGCAGTGGGACAGTTATGATGAAACTGCAGCTACATGGGATAATGCTACATTATTACAAGTTTAGTTTCCACATTTGTTCCAGTGACTTCTAGGATAAAGTCGAGTCTAAGAGGAGGGGGATGCAGTGCCCACTTCCCTTTGACACCTTTTGATATTGATCTTGATACTATTGATTACATTATGGACATTATTATGGTTTTTATTTAATATGATGTTAGATGTTGGACCATGGATTATTGTTGATCTTGATTTAGTTATGATGCATGATGATTATTAGAGACACTTCATATGTGGATGATGATATACTATTTGACACGGATATATTACAAACGTTGTAAGGACATGTGATTTTGGATATTGTGAGTAGACCTAGAAAATGGACATTATATGATGATGATATAATTGTTGATATAAATTGTAAGTGATAATGTTGATTTGCTTGATGTTGTTGTGATTCATATGTATAGATGATTTTGTGATTATATTTATATCATGTTAGATGTTCTGATATGGCCACGAGGCTGAAGGAGGTATTTTTGTTTTGTAGGTTAAAATATCACAACAAAAATAAGGGGATTGGAGACCAACCACATTGGAATTGTAGATGAATTCAACAAGGTCACCTTGTCAACATGTTTTGTGTGTGTGTGTTTTGTTTGTTAGGGATTCCCATGGGGGGATTACCTTTGAATGTGACCAAGGGGATTTGTGTATTTTATTAATGTGGTTCCTTTTTATTATTGTTTGCATGTGTTTATTTTATGATGCATTTACCCCTTTCATTATTATTTTTATTGTGGATAATTAATGTGAGTAATCACATTGTTAAAATAAATAAATCAATCAAATTTGGGATATAAGAAAGTAATTATAGAAGTTGTTGGCTCTTGTATTAAATTTGGTAAGTGATGTGTAAGTATGTGTAAGAGTTGTGTAAGTCATATTTTAGAGTATGAAACACTCCACCTTCTTGAAAATTCGAATTTGTCCTTGGAGGTTGATTTTGGAGGCTTGTGGGACAAGTAAAACTTGTCCCATACCTCTTAATTTTATTTACCAACCATACCTATGGTTGGAGGGTTTATTTTAGACCTTTTTAATGCATTTTTATAAGTCAAGTTGCATGTTTTAATTGCACTCTTCTTACATTTTATTAAATTCAGTCCTTTGGGGTGTGGGCTTTTTGGAGTGTGTAAGTTTATTGTCATATTATTCACCCACCTATTTATTGTGCATTAGAGAATGAATTTGAATTTTGTGTTGGAGTTTAGGATGTGTGATGTGGCATCCTACATGGATCCACCTCATCCTCTTCTCTTCCCTCTCCTATAAAATTAGAACTCCTTGCTTTATTTTGGGTTGTTTAACATTTTGCATACTTTGAATTTTTGTTGTGTGGAGCTCTTGCTTTTGGAAGGAGATTGGAGAGAATTTCATACTTGGGCATTGCATATTTTGGGACTGCATTTTGACATGAAAATCTTACTCTATTGGAACAAAGTCTACCATGGAGAGGTAGAAGCTTAGCTCTTCGTATATGCTTTTATTTTTTTTATGTTTGTGTGAATGGTGAATGTTTTGTGTCTTTGTTGGTGGGTGGGTAGACCGCCTATGAATGAATGGTGTAGGAGAAGGCTATGAGGAATCATTGGGGGCATAAGGGAATGCCACTTGTATCAGATTTATTGTGGAGGGAGTTTGGGATTGGGATCCACCATGGAAAAGAAATAGCTTGTATTTCTTAATTTATGGGGGATAAGGAAATTTTTGGGGGCATAAGGAGGGATTGTGGGGGGCATAAGGATATGTGTGATGATTTATATTGGTGGTTTGTTACAGGTGGATACCTAATTCCCATTGGGAGGAATAAGTAGCTTCCCCATAGCTCTTGCTCCTTTGTCTTGCATGGTGAAGCCTGAGTTTTATTTTTTGTCTTTCATGTGGTTGCAAAACTATTGTTTTGTTTTGGACTGTGTTTTTAATTTGAAATGTGCATGTTGAAATATTTCTTTGTGATGTGGAAGCTTGTTGTTTCCATGAGTTGAAATACATTTCTTATTACATTGTGGTTGGGGCTCAGGGGCCAATGAAGAAGGATGGCTTCTCCTCTTCATTGGATGTATTGGTTGGGTGGAGAGCGTTTCCTTTCCCCTACTCTGTTGTGATCAAATTGGCAGAATGAGAAGAATGCATGTTGTTGTTCTAGAGTAGAGGAGAAAGATAGTTTGATAGTACCTTGTGAAATAAAATCTCATTATAACCTTTCCCACTTTGAAGTGGATGAATTTGTAAATGTTTTGAAGTGGAAAGATGTTGTATGGATTATGAAATTTGTAAAGTGAAATGAAAAAGAGATAGAATCCTTTTTTGCTTTGAAAGAATGTGAAGGAAATGTAATATGTATGATGAATTTTGAAGTTAGAAAGAAAGAAATTAAAATCTTGTATTTGCATCCAAGGAATTGAGAGATGTAAAATTATATTTGAAATCAATAAACGATTGCAATAAATTTATTCATTTGCATTGTTGCATTGAAATCTATTCTTTAAATTTTATTTAAATATTTGTTTGAAAGAAAGCAATACGTATGAAGGAATTGTATTACTTATTCTTTTGAAAATACGACAAAATTGGAAACTAGACTTTACATTTTAGACATTAAACGGTTTGATTAAATCACTTAAATGTATTAGACTAGAAAGGAAATGAATCTCCATACTTGAAAGAATAAATGGCAAATAGATCCATTGAGATTTGGTCCCTATTATTTGTAATTATAAAACTTGTAATTATCTAAACCAAAAATATGCAGTTTGAACTCGCAAGCAAGAAATAACTATGAAACATTAAAATTGAACATGCCAAGGTATAAATGAGTTCAATTTGACAAAAACACTTAAGGAAATATTTTAAAACATTGCAAAATTGGGCCCAAACCTTTCACAGTCTTTTTGTTGTCAGAAGTTGTAAAAATTCAAATTGGAAATCAATCAAGCAAAATTACCTTCCAAATGCATCCTAAATCCTTCTTAGAATAATTCTCCATGTTTGTTTGGCATGTTGAGTGAAGGAGAAGATCAAATTGAATAGATCTAATAAGTTAAAATTTACTAGTTTGCTTTTAAAAATCCCGCAGCCATTTTCTTAAAATTGACCCCTTAAACTTTATCAAAATATAAAATTAATGATCTCTGTGCAAAGAGGGCGTCGAGAGCTTTCCAGAAAGTCCTTGTTTTCCCAAAACTAAGCTCTCTATAAAAATTTATGGCCCTCTAAATTTTTCCTTCCTTGGCGGAAAATTTTGGGAAAAATTTCCTTGGTGGGCCCGCAGCCCGAATTTTTCCTTAAAACACTTAGGAAAATTTTTGGAAAATTTTCAAAATTTTCTCCTCTACCCCACTAGCCCATAACCAATCAGAGGTTACCATGTGACACAATGGAGGTGAAAACGGAGGGGAAAAACCTTGCAACTTAATCATTTCAAGAAAATAGTTTTTGGAAAAAATTTATAATTTTCCCCACAGCCCTGCCAACCCGCAACCAATAGGGTGCTGCCACATGGCTCGGCGGAGGCACGGGAGTATTTTAGAACTTAACATTTATACCCCCTTGGAAATTTTTCTTAAATCTCTCTCCAACCCACTATCCTACAACCAATGAAAGGATGACACGTGGAAGCCTTAGGCGTCGGCGAAGGCACGTGTAAAATTTAACCCCTTGCACTTTTTGAAGCAAAAGTCTAAAATTTGTATGTTTCCCTAGATGTCTTATTTTCCCGTGCCAACCTGAGCTTAACACGTGTCCTCTTCAGGCCCATGGGTACGTAGAGGAAAATCACACTTTTTCCCCAAAAAGGAAAAAAATGCTAAGACTCTTTCCCGCTCCGCCAACCCCCGCAAGGGAAAATTTTCACCCCTGGACCCACCCTTGGGAAAATTTTCCTCCCAAGGTCCACCGCCCATAACTTGAGTTTTATGAGGAGTTAGGAGGACTTATTTATATCATTGGAAAGGTGAGGAAATTTCCTATCTAATGGAAATGATTTAGGGAAATTTTGAATGTGTTAAGTGTGAGAAAAATCAAGTTGAATCTTTAAGCCTGTTAGAGAGTGGGTATGGTGAGGAATTACCCTCTGAACCTGGTTAAAAATTCTAACCCTTAATTTATGACCTTATGACCTCTAATAATTATTAATAAAAGAAGATTATGTTCTAGTAGACTAGAATTGTTCGGAACCTGTTAGTGACAATTGTTGTCTTGTAACCTAGTTGTAGATTCTTTAAAAAAATTATTCCATAATTTTCCTAACTAAACCTAGGTTGTTTCTTGGGTCTCAAGTGGGTTGTTTTAGCGGGTGTTACGGTTGGTATCGGAGAAATGGTTCAAAATCTTGGACTATTAGGTACAATAGAAAACTTGAGACATGAAACTTAAACCTAGCACATGTTTAAATCTAGGAAACAACTTAGTATAGAAATTGCATATTTTAGTAAACATGGAAATTGAATAAAACTTAGAAAAATGAAATAAATATCGCCTCAGTACGTGTAGGTGGCACATATGGGATGAGGGGAATTTTCACATAGACCAGACTTACCAAACACTAGATCAACTGTAATAGCCATCCTACCCCAGATTTTACGAGACTCTTCAGATTTTAATGCCACTCTTTATGAAGGATTTGTAGGAGGACATGCAGCTAGACATTACATAGCCTCTTCCATTGAGGGTCGAGAATATCCTTGACCCAACGAGGAGCATGGAGGAGAGAATTTCCATGTAGAGTCAAGCAAGGTAGAGACACCACAGAGGGGATAGAGTGATCAAGTTTCAGAGCATAGAGAGAGATCTCGGAGCCCTAGGATTAGGGATGAGAATGCAGAGAGATCTAGAGGCCCTTATACCACAGTTGTAGATCACATCAAGGAGATCCTAAAGCTTCGACCGTCACATTACCTAGGTGACACAGGTGGATTTTAGGTAGAGGATTGTCTAGTGAGCTTAAGCAGTTACTTCAAGCTTTGTTCTTGTTCTATCAACATGAAATATTGTGTTGTGATCCATCTACTAACGGATGGAGTAGGAGTATGGTGGAGGAAAGAGGAGCAGAATCTCCATGTTGATTCTAATACGATTACACAGGAGCTCTTTGAGGAGCATTTTAGGAATATACATTTGTCAAGGAGGTTCATACAGAAGCATATAGATGTGTTTCATGACCTCTGATAGGCATCACTTACAGTATTAGAGTATGAGAGTAGGTTTTTGGATCTACTCCAGTATGTTGAGTACATGCAGGATGAGCAGATGTAGATTCACAGGTTCATCGGGGCCCGAACTCGGACATCGAGGTGTGGTTCAGATCCACTACCCACAAAATTTAGTAGAGGCCATTGAGAAGGCCTAAATAGCAGAGGAGACTCAGGGGAAGACCCAACAGGCTAGAGACTGAGTCCAGAGCTACATACAGTAGATGCAGGATACAAAATTGAGGGGGTTAATACCTCCTCCTTATGGTGGCCAGATTTTTTCATAGTCATCATTTAGACCAATTCAATAGTAGTAACATAAGAAGTCCCACCAACATTATAGACCTCTACAGAGAGTTGATGCACATAGAGGTCGAAGTATGGGGCCTCCTCCTATGGATCCCATCGGGACACAGGTGGACCTAGATCTCATTAAGTGGAAGATCGTCAATAGAGGCCATAGTATACCACCTTTGGATCATCAAGATCTACATCACATAATTCGAGAGCACCTACTAAAGGTGCTACTCATTGGGGAGGATCAAGAGGATGTTTTGGTTATGGTGTTACTAAATTTTTTTAGAGATACTACCCATAGAACCCTAATAACAAGGGTAAGAAACAAATATCTGAGCCAACTATTGGTGACATGGGACACAACCACAAGATTTATACAATGATTGAGAACGCCAGTGAGCATCAGTAGTACAATCATTGAGACCGCAAGTAACATTAGTGGTATTCCTACTTCCATCTTGTTTGATTCTGGTTCTTCTGATTCTTTCATTGCACCATCTTTAGTAGAGAGATACAAAGCTAGTGGCGATTACGCATGGTCATAGTTGGGATGTTGAGATGGCTTCTAGATCCAAGATCTCTATAGACTCCTTAGTTAAGGAGTGTGTACTAGATTTGGGGCCTTTCACCCCTACCTTGGATCTTCATATCCTTCCTTTGGGCTCTTATGGAGTCATCTTGGGAATGGATTGGTTGTCTACACACAGGGCTAGGATGGATTGTTACCACAAGATCATATCTTTTGCAGATGATTTGGGAGTTGAGTCAGTGATTTAAGGGGTTAGGAGATAGTTTCTATTCGTACCATCTCTACTATGCAGCTTAAGAGGTTTATGTAGTGGGGTTGTCAGATGTATGCCATTATAGTTAGTGATAGGTCATAGGATGGGTATAGTGGACCATCCCTAGATGATCACCCGATTTTGAGAGGGTTTGTGAATGTCTTTCTAGAGGATTTATCAAGGTTACCACCCCCATGTGAGATAGATTTTCATATAGATTTGGTTCCAGGAGCAGAGCCTATCTCATGAGCACCTTATCAGATGACCACCCCTGAGCTCTATGAGCTCAAGTTGTAGCTTGAGGGACTTTTGGAGAAATCCCTTATCTCTCCTAGGGTATTCCCTTGGGGTACACCAAAGTGATGTTTGTGAAGAAGAAGGATGGATCCTTGTAGTTGTGTATTGATTACCACCATCGAACAAAGTAATGAGTAAGGATCATTATCCCCTTCCACACATTGATGATTTGTTTGATCAGATGAAGGAGCCATGATTTTTCTAAGATTGATCTCAAGTCGAGGATACCATCGATGAGGATTTTGAGAGGTGGACATTCATAAGACCAATTTTTGTACGAGATATGGGCACTATGAGTTTACAAAGTGGTGCCTTTTGGTTTGACTAATTCCCTCATAGTATTTATGAGTTTGATGAATGGGGTTTTAAGGACATTCTTAGATTACTTCGTGCTAATCTTCCTAGATGAAATTTTGATTTACTCATGTAAGCTTGAGGAGCACAAGGGGCACCTTCACTAGGTTCTTTAGTGTCTTCGGGAGTAGTAGCTTTACGAGAACTTAGAGAAGTGTGCTTTCTTTCAGAAAAAGGTGCAGTATTTGGGTCATATCATTTCTACGAAAGGTATCGTTGTTGATCCTTCCAAGATTAGAGCTATTGTGGATTGGCTAGCACCCACTACTATGACTGAGGTATGCAACTTCATGGGATTAGCAGGCTACTACCGGAGATTTGTTCAAGACTTCTCTCGGATTACACACCCTATCACTTCCCTTTAGAGGAAAGGGAAGAAGTTTGTTTGGTTAGACAAATGTGAGCATGCCTTCAGGACACTGAAGGAGTGTCTCACTACAACACCTATTCTTGGAGTGTCAGATCCTCAAGGTGAGTTTTCCATTTACACAGATGCTTTGTTGGTAGGCCTTAGAGGTGTGTTGATGTAGGATGGTAGAGTAGTGGCTTTTGAGTCTCGTAAACTCAAGGATTAAGAGCTTAATTACCAGTAATCGGGATCTTGAGCTTTTGGTAGTTATGTACACCTTGGTTTTATGGGAGTCACTTTGTTCTGGTAGGAGATTCACACTCAAGACAAATCACTTGATTCTTCATCACCTCTTCACATAGCCCAATCTCAACGCTTGTCAATGGTGTTGGATGGAGTTTCTTTTTGAGTATGATATGGAGATAGAGCATGCAAAGGGAAAGGATAATGTTGTAGTAGACAATCTTAGTAGATAGAGACATGTGGCTATGGCCACCTCAGTGAGCATATATTTATGGAGTAAGATTATTTAGCAGCTTCCTCTTGACAGCTTCTACATTGTAGTTCAAGTAGAGATCGAGTCTCAAAGACCCCTCGAGGGGAATTTTGATGGTTTCGCATTAGAGGTAGATGGTCTTCTCAGGAACAAAGGATGGATTTGTGTTCTTAGAGATGGAGGCTTGAGGTAGGACATATTGGCAGAGGCACATCATACACCCTATTCAACCCATCCTGGGGTGAAGAAGATACACGCCACCTTGTGACAATTGTATCATTATAAAGGACTTCATAGAGACGTGTCCCAGTTTGTGTCATAATGTTTAGAGTGTGAGAGATTTAAGGCTGACCATCGACATTCAACTGGCCTTCTTTTTCCTCATGCTATACCGGAGTGGAAATGGGACACCATTTCCATGGACTTCATTGTTGGGCTACCGATGTCGAGATATCACCACGATGCCATTATGGTCATGGTTGATAAATTCACAAAATTGGCTCACTTTTCTCCAGTGAAGACCACTTATATAGCTAGAGCAGTGGCATAGGTATATTTGGATTAGATCGTTAGGTTACAAGAGGATTCCATGAAAGATCATTAGTGACCGCGATCCTTTGTATACTTCCCATTTTTGGACTACCATGCAGCATGCCCTCGGGATGAAGATCAATTTTAGCACAACATATCACCTTGAGACAGATGGACAAATGGAGTGGGTGAATCAGATTTTAGAGGACATGCTCAGGATGTATGTGATGGATCAGAAGTCTAAATGGGAGGAGTACCCGTACTTAGTTGAGTTTTCCTACAACAATAGTTTCCGAGTTTCATAGGCATGGATCCTTTTCAAGATTTGTATGGTAGAGAGTGTAGGACACCTCTTAGCTAGGATAGGCTAGAGGGCATAATTTCTCTTAGACCAACTTTACTACAGGACATGGAGCAGCATGTGGTATTGATCAAACAGAGACTACATGAGGCACATGATAGACATAAGAAGTATGCATATCAGGATAGGACCGACCATAGTTTTGATGTGGGCATGAAGGTGTTCCTTCATGTCAGGACACATAAAAGCCCTATCTGTTATGGAAAATTTTCTAAGTTAGCTCCTAGATTCATTGGTCCTTTTGAGATCTTGGAGCGTATTGGCCCTTTGGCCTACCATCTAGTGTTTCCACCTAGCTTGTCTCGCATACATGATGTTTTTCATGTTTTATTTCTCAAGAGATATGTGCAAACCCTTCTCATGTGTTATATTGGTGATCATTGTAGGTGTAGGAGCAGGGTCAGGTGATGGTGGAGCCCATTCACATCCTAGATCATAGGATCCTAGGCCTTCGAGGCAGAGAGGTTAATCAGGTTTGGGTGTAGTGGGACAGATATGATGATACTGCAACTACACGGGAGGATGCTACCTTATTACGAGTTCAATTTCAAAATTTGTTCTAGTTACTTCCATGAGGAAGTCAATTCTAACAGGGAGGGGGATATAGTGCCTGCTTCCCTTTGACACCTTTTGATACTGATCTTGATACTATTGATTACATTATGGATAACACTATGATTTTGATTTAATAGGATGTTAGATGTTGGACCATGGGTTATTGTTGATCTTGATTTAGTTATGATGCATGATGATTATTAGAGACACTTCATATGTGGATGATGATATACTATTTGACATGGATATATTACTTAATGTTGTTCGGACATGTGATTTTTGGATATTGTGAGTAGGCATAGAAAATGGACTTTATATGATGATGATATAGTTGTTGATATAAATTATAAGTGATAATGTTGATTTCCTTGATGTTGTTGTGATTCATATATATAGATGATTTTCTGATTATATTTATATCATGTTGGATGTTTTGATATGGCCACAAGGTTGGAGGTATTTATGTTTTACAAAGGTTAAAATATCACAACAAACATCGAGGGATTAAAGACCAACCACATTGGAATTCTAGATGAATTCAAAAAGGTCACCATGGCAACATGATTTGTGTGTGCGTGTGTTTTTTTTGTTAGGGATTCCCATGGGGGATTACCTTTGAATGTGACCAAGGGTATTTTTGTATTTTATTAATGTGGTTCCTTTTTTATTATTTTTTACATGTGTTTATTTTGTGATGGATTTACCCTTTCATTATTCTTTTAAGCTGTGGAGAATTAATGTCAGTAATCATATTGTTAAAATAAATAAATAAATCAAATTTGGGATATAAGAAAGTAATTACAGAAATTGTTGGCTCTTGTATTAAATTTGGTAAGTGATGTGCAAGTATGTGTAAGAGTTGTGTAAGTCATATTTTTGAGTATAAAACACTCCACCTCCTTGGAAATTTGAATTTGTCCTTGGAGGATGATTTTGGAGGCTTGTGGGACAAGTAAAACTTGTCCCATACCTCTTAATTTTATTTACCAACCATACCTATGGTTGGAGGGTTGATTTTAGACCTTTTTAATGCATTTTTAAAAGTCAAGTTGCATGTTTTAATTGCACTCTTCTTACATTTTATTAAATTCATTCCTTTGGGGTGTGGGCTTTTTGGAGTGTGTAAGTTTATTTTCATATTATTCACCCACCTCTTTATTATGCATTGGAGAATGAATTTGGCTTTTGTGTTGGAGTTGAGGATGTGATGTGGCCTCCTACATGGATCCACCTCATACTCTTCTCTTCCCTCTCCTATAAAATTATAACTCCTTGCTTTATTTTGGGTTGTTGAACATTTTGCATACTTCCTTTTGGGTGAGTTTTTGTTGTGTGGAGCTTTTGATTTTGGAAGGATATTGGAGAGCATTTCATACTTGGGAATTGCTGATTTTGGGACTATAGTTTGACTTTGAAAACTTGTTGTATTGGAAAAAGTCTACGGTAGGAGCTTAGCTCTTCATATATGCTTTTATTTCATTTTATGTTTGTGTGAATGGTGAATGTTTTGTGTGTTTGTTGGTTGGTTGGGTAGACTACCTAGGAATGGTGTAGGAGAAGGCTATGGGGAATCATTGAGGGGGCATAAGGGAATGCTAGTGGCATCAAATTTATTGTGGAGGGAGTTTGGGATTGGGATCCACCATGGAAAATAAATAGCTTGCATTTCTTACTTTGTGGGGGCATAAGGAAATTTTTTGGGGGCATAAGGAGGGATTGTGGGGGCATAAGGATATGTGTGATGATTTATATTGGTGGTTTGTTACAGGTGGATACCCAATTCCCATTGGGAGGCATAAACAACTTCCCCCATAGTTCTTGCTCCTTTGGCTTGCATGGTGAAGCCTGAGTTTTGTTTTTTTTTTTCTTTCATGTGGTTGCAAAACTATTGTTTTCTTTTGGACTGTGTTTTTAATTTGAAATGTGTATGTTGAAATATTTCTTTGTGATGTGGAAGCTTATTGTTTCCATGAGTTGAAATACATTTCTTATTGCATTGTGGTTGGGGCTCAGGGGCCAATGAAGAAGGATGGCTTCTCCTCTTCATTGGATGTCTTGGTTGGGTGGAGAGCGTTTCCTTTCCCCTACTCCTGTTGTGATCAAGTTTGAAGAATGAAAATAATGCATGTTGTTGTTCTAGAATAGAGGAGGAAGACAGGTTTGATAAAGTACCTTGTAAAATAAAATCTCATTATAACCTTTCCCACTTTGAAGTGGATGAATTTGTAAATGTTTTGAAATGGAAAGATGTTGTATCGATTATGAAATTTGTAAAGTGAAATGAAAAGAGAGAATCCATTTTTTCTTTGAAAGAATGTGAAGGAAATGTAATCTGTATGATGAATTTTGAAGTTTGAAAGAAAGAAATTGAAATCTATTATTTGCATTCAAGGAATTGAGAGATGTAAAGTTGTATTTGAAATCAATAAAGGATTGCAATACCTTTCTTCATTTGCATTGTTGCATTGAAATCTGATCTTTAAATGTTATTGAAATCTCTATTTGAAAGAAAGGAATACGTATGAAGGAATTATATTACTTTGTTCTTTTGAAAATATGACAAAATTGGAAACTAGACTTTACATTTTAGCCATTAAACGGTTTGATTAAATCAATTAAATGTATTAGATTGGAAAGGAAATGAATCTCCATACTTGGAAGAATAAATGACAAATAGATCCATCAAGATTTGGTCCCTATTATTTGTAATTTTAAAAATTGTAATTATCTAAACCAAAAAAATGCATAGTTTGAACCTGCAAGCAAGAAATAACTATGAAACATTAAAATTGAACATTATAGGATATACATGACTTCAATTTGAAAAAAAAAACACTTAAGGAAATATTTTAAAACATTGCAAAATTTGGCCTAAACCATTCATGATTATTTCTTGTCGAACTTGTAAAAATTTGAATTGGAAATCAATCAAGAAAAATTACCTTCCAAATGCATCCTAAATCCTTCTTAGAATAATTCTCCATGTATATTTGGCATGTTATGTGAAGGAGAAGATTATATTGAACAAATCTAGTCTGTTAAAATTTATCAGTTTTCTTTTTAAAATCTTGCAGCTATTTTCTTTAAATTGACCCCTTTAAACTTTATCAAAATGTAAAATTAATGATCTATGTGCAAATAGGGCATTTAGAGCTTTCAGAAAGTCCTCATTTTCCCAAAACTAATCTCTCTATCAAAATTTATGGCCCTCTAAAGTTTTCCTTAGCAGAAAATTTTGGGAAAAATCTCCTCAGTGGGCAGTGCCCTGAATTTTTCCTTAAAACACTTAGGAAAATTTTTGGGAAAATTTTCTCCGTCATCCCGTCTCCGCCTGGCCAATCAGAGGCTGCCACGTGACACCATGGGGTGATAGCATAGGGTGGAACCCTTACAACTTAATCATTTTGAGAAAATAGTTTTGGAAAAAAATTATAATTTTCCCCAAGCCCCGCCAACATGCAGCCAATAGGGTGCTGCCACGTGGCTCAACGGAGGCACGGGAGTATTTTGGAACTTAACCTTTTTACCCCCTTTTGGTAATTTTTCTTAAATCTCTCCACTGACCCACTAGCCCGCAACCAATGAAAGGCTAACATGTGGCAGCCTTAGGCGTTGGCGGAGGCACGCGTAAAATTTAACCCCTTGCACTTTTTGAAGCAAAAGTCTAAAATTTGTATGTTTCCCCACATGTCCGATTTTCCCCATGCCAATTTGAGCTTGACAGGTGTCCTCTTCGGGCCCATGGGCATGTGGAGGTAGATTACTCTTTTTCCCCAAAAATGAAAAAAAATGCTATAACTCTTCCCGCTCCACCGACCCACGCAAGGGAAAATTTTCACCCCTGGCCGTAGGCCCGCCCTTGGGAAAATTTTCCTCCCAAGGTCCACCGGCCCATAACTTGAGTTTTATGAGGAGTTAGGAGGACTTATTTATATCATTGGAAAGGTGAGGAAATTTCCTATCCAATGAAAATAATTTAGGGAAATTTTGAATGTGTTAAGTGTGAGAAAAATAAATTTGAATCTTTAAGCTTGTTAGAGAGTGGGTATGGTGAGGAATTACCCTCTGAACCTAGTTGAAACTTCTAACCCTTAATTTTTGACCTTATGACCTCTAATAATTATTAATAGAAGAAGATTATGATGTAGTAGACTAGAATTTCTCTAGAACCCATTAGTGACAACAGTTGTCTTGTAACTGGTTGTATATTCTTTTAAAAAAAATATTCCATAATTTTCCTAACCAACCCTAGGTTGTTTCTTGGGTCTCAAGTGGGTTGTTTTAGTAGGTGTTACACTTCATAGCTATGGTTCTTCCCACAAAAATAACATGCATTATTCTAAGGACATTCACACTTGTAGTGGTCATGAGATCTACACGTATAACATGTCCCATGAGAAAATCTCCTCTTCCTCCACTTCAGCCTCGTCCTCCATATCCACCATGATATCCACATCCCCATTCCATTTCTTCCTTCAAAACCCCCTCATTAATTTCATAGCACATTTGATTATGATCCCAATTTTGGTGCTCATTCCTACCCTTGTAATCCTCCAACGAACCATTGTGCATGCTTTGGCTTGCATGGATATTATAAAACAACTTAGATAAAAGTGTCCTAAAATGAGCATCATACTCCCTACACTCTCATTAGTTCCTTACTTGAAATATTTGAGCACACTTATACTCTTCTGCTCAAACTCAAGCATATGGAACTCTTTCAAGAAGCTATCTCTCAATGCTACATAATCCACATAAGTTTGATCAAGGTCAAACTTCCTATACCAGTTGTGTGCATGCCCCTATAATGTAGTAGCGAACTGAATTTCCTTTCACTCAGCAGTGATCCCTTTACTGTGCCACAAGATTTCACACATATACACATGTTTGGAAGCATCCTCTATACCTCTATACTCTAGGAGATTGACAGACATATCCATATATATATCTATGGTTGTTGCAGACCTTGACCACCCGATCCAGAACCTCCGGGTTAACTCGCCTCTAGAACCACCAGATCCACCAGAACTAGAACCACCTATACCTCTTGATCCACCACCTGTAGTTGGAAAAGTTCCTATAGATGTAATCCCTTGTGCTCTGATAGTAGTACTATATAGAACCCCTATAGTCTGTGAAGTAGTTCCACTTCTAGAGGTGAATCAAAATTATGCATGCTCACATTCTATGCAGATGATGCACCTAAGAATGCTCCTCTAAATGACATTGAAGTTGTTTGTCCTACCATTGATGTACTTGATCCCTGACTTACTCCCACTTTCCTACTTCTTAAGTTAGTTTGTTGGTTACTTTTCATAATAGATCTTTGAAAAACCCAAAGCACAAAGGCTAGGTCACTAGGTGGATTAAGATGCACGCATGTGGCGAAAGTAGTATCTGCTGGTGCACTTCCGTGTGAGGATGAGAAGGTATCTTTATCATGCTTTCTAATATGGGGGAGTTCATGATGCTCTGGCTCCACGTCTTCTACGTGAGCCGTAAATCCTTCATGATCCATCTCTCTCCTTAATACCATACTTTTTGCAATGGAATCCTGCTTCTCTATTTCCCTCTCACGTGCTTTATTATACTTAAGCCACCTTTCCTCTCTCTATTTTTCTACCGTTAGGTCTGCCATCTTAATACCAAACCTATTCCTACCTTTGTGCGTGGTGAAGTTTAGTTAGCCATTGGTTTACTCTCTAGGTTCAAGTTTACCATTAAGATCTTGATTACAAAGTGAAATAACGTGAAAATATGTTCTTATTGGATACCAAAAAAATTGGAATTCAGCTACCTATGGGCATGAATATGTCATAATTGAATATTCCGAATATAACTATTTAGAACACCACAAAATGACGTATCTATCACGTGATTCCGAACAGATCAACATCATAAAGGGCCTGAAATTCTTCTTGTGTCTAGACAAGGGCATGATACCTCTAGTTCCACTAAGATGCATAAGCAGTAAGCCACTCGTATAGCTCTACTAGAAAGATAGCGAAAAAGCTCTTATATAAGCTATCATACAAGTTTTGTTATACCCAAGTACATGCATTAAATTCAGATCCACTGTTGAACCATCGTGCATAATATTCCTCCATATCATGTATCCATTCCTCAATACTTGCTAGGGTTAACTGGTATGTCTTCCTCACGAACCATCCTCAAAATAACTAAAAAGAGGTCCCAAAAATGGAACCAATGATACAACCTAGAATTTACAAGATAACACCCTAGTCACGTTGGCACATCACTCAGCCTAGACTGAGCACTCACCCGAATCATGCAAAGGTACCAGGTCTCTCTTTAGGGTTACTGTAACAAGATGTTAACATGATGAAGGAAGAAACATATAGATTCATAACTAATCCATCATTCTATAGTGCATGTTACCCACAGATCTATGAAAGAACAAGCTTAAATAGTGCCCATCATTGAATTAATAACATGCACTACTCATTTACATAGAATGAAACTTAGATTCAGCTAATATCTTCCATCTATTAATAAATATAGAAGCTCCTTATAGTACTGTCAATTTATATCAAGGTGTGTATGGATCTGATACACACATTCATACATCCAGAATCATACATACACCACTCTCTATGATCTCTCTCTACTATGCACCTAACATCATATATATATAGGGTGGGGACTTACCCTTCACTACTTATCTATTCCAGAAATAGGTCGCATGCTATTGATAGCCACATGTTGTTTACAATTATAGCCACACATGCAAGTGCGCTATCTATAGTCCTCTTATAGATAACTGAAGTGTCAATTCTATTCTTATCTTGTCTTCATGCATAGATGCTTTGAACCACTTCTCCAAATATAGACAATGCATGGTGCACACATCTCTACATTGTTGATGTGTTCCGCATGCCATCTTCTAAAAATAGGTCTCTATGCTCAAAATTGGCTAAGTCCTGAAATCTGAACTTGCCTTCCACGTGTGGGTCCTTCCTGTCCTTCCACGCTTTTATCTTGGCTTTCTATCTTGCGTGGATTCCTTGTGTGATCTTCGAAAAGTATTCTTTGATAAAAATACTTCCAAAATAAAATCTTGTACCTCCTCTAGTTTAGAAACAGATGGTTCTTCATAAGATGGAGGAGGAGGAACGTTCAGTGGAGAGCAAGGAGGACAATGAGGAAATGGAGTTTTTGAAACAAATTAAGGAAATAAAAATGTAGCTTACTTGAATTATGGTTGTATAACCTCTCCTTCTGTAGGAGGGTCTTGAATTCTAGGAGTAGTAATTGATGAAGATACCAATAAATGAGAAGTATCACCTAGGGTGACTTTTGTAACTAGAGTTTTCTCTAGAGATGTTTTCTTTAGAGGCACTTGTTCAGTTCTAGGCTTCTTGATTGGTTTTAATTTTGTAGCCCCTCCACTGCTCTCTCTTGGGCCTTCCTTTCTCTTTATTCCCAACTAAATTATCTCATTCATGACTGATTCTTCTAGAAAATAACCTTGGATAAGCATCTAGTTGGAAGTATAAATCAACATTGTTGATGTTCTCTCCATAATTATCTTAGATTTATTTCTTACTACTGGAAATGAAGCATCATCACCTCCTCTATAGTAGGCATCTAAAATTACTTTCCCATCATCTGGGAAATTATTTAGAATGTTTTCCAATCCTAAGATTAGGATTTTTATACCATCATTCTACTATAATATCTTCTTCTGATTTAATATTCATATCTATAATTAATAAAAGAATCCTCTAGCTATAGAAAATGTGCGTGGTCTAATGAAACTATTTTTCGAGAAATATTTTTGTAGTCAAAATTTATTCTAGCCTTGTAGTCTACTTGAGTATAGTTGTGAAACATTTCTTTGGAAACATTTCAAGATTTGTGGATGTTGGCACAGTAACTCCCAATGACAATTGGAAAGTGAACTACTACTCTATGAATCCCTTGTTGCAAATCATGAAGTTCCACTAGTTATCTACATAGTTCAAGTAAAATCCACCTATCACTAGGATACCTTGGGAGTTTTAGTGGTTTTCTTGAGAAACAAAAAACTCTCAAATATGTGAAATGAGAGAATTGAAAAAATGTGTATGCATATTGTACTACCGCATTCCATGCATCATCAACTACTCTCTTTTTCTTCAAATCACTATTAATATTTCAAATGATTTCATAGAAAAATAAATCATTGACTTATCTGTACTCCTTGAAATACCTAGGAAAGGCCAATTGTGGATAATACTCATGAAATAGAATTTTATCTACAATACCTTAAGTCCTTAACCTAGGAAAAGCACCATGTGTTGTTGCAACATACAAAAGATAGGAAGTCATCTTGAAGTCTAGTGTTTGGGTGACATTTTGTAATTGGTTTTCAATGTTATTACTAATAATCTCAGCCCAGTTGATCAAAGTACTAGGCTTTCCATTCTCAATCATTCTTATAAAGTAATACATCCAAGTAGAAAAGCATTTGGAATTTTTCTCTCCATTGATTCTACACAATAGCTGAGTAATATCATCTGCTTCTTAGACTAGATCAAACCTCACAATAGTTCTAGGAAATCTTGATGCCTACTTTTTTTCCTTCAAATAACTCAGGTTCATGATCCAAATGGCATCTTCTCTATTGTTCTTCCAGTACTCTTCTTCCTTTTCCATACTAACACCCAAAGTGCTTTAGGTGTAGTAGGAATCTTTAAATAGTAGTTAAATAAATGAGTATCAAGCCTTATCACCAAATTACCTGAGGCATCCTTAATTATCCTTGTCTGGGAATCATAATGTTTAGCACATTCTAGTACAAATTTAGGAAATTGAGTAGTACTAGGAAAAGTAACTGCTTGTATCAACCCACTCCTAGTTAATGCCTGCATGAGGGGTGTTTGAACTTTAGCCTTGGATATCTCAATTAATTCAATGATGGAGACATTCCCCATATCTGTATCACTAATTTATATGAACTTGGACACAATACAAGACTATGTTGGATAGCCTTTATATTCATACTTCATTTTACTTCCTTTGGCTTCACCAACTGATTTAGCTTTCCCTTTTCCCTTCTTGGCTTTGGAATTTTCCTCAATAGTAAGATTAGGATCCTCTCTAATCACAAAAATTCTTCTTCTCCCACTAACTTCTCACTTACTTCAATTGATTCTTCTCTTGCCTCAGACATTTTCTCTCCTTCAAGTAACTAGTTTTTTTCCAACTAATAAAGATTAGGAGTTGATGTTGATTTTATATATAGAACTCAAGTCAAGAAAAATTATTATAATTAAATTTAGCTACTCGTACTCATTTTGGTCATGAAAGAGAATTAAAATCCTTTTAGAAGTGAAGTTCAAGGTTTTCTAGAAGTGATGAAGTGAAATAGTTCACTTTGCAGTTCATTGCAAATTTTTCAGGGTGCTACTACTTGAGACTTGCAATTAACAAGAAGAAGTAATTCAATTTTGTGTAATGAATGGGAAGTAACAACTCTTTAAAATAGTGCAATATATGAGAAGTAATAGCTCATCGGTTTAGCTTAATGAATATGAAGTAATGAGTAATCAATTTACCGCAACACATTGGGAAGTAGAAGTAATGTGAATTAGTGCAAAGATAAACAAGTAATAAGTAATTAATTCAGCATAACTTAAGTTGTGAAGTAGAATTAATTCAATTCAACACAATACAATGGAATTTATAGGTATTAGGTTTATTGCAAGTAACATTAGTTCCAAAAATGAAATACATGGGAAGAAAAATTTGTTCAAAATCATGCAAACATGTAAAGCAAAACAATGTTTAGAAATGATGAGGAATCAGTATAGATATATTCAATAACTTTGATGAATATTATTATGGAATTGGGAGTGGGAGCAAGAAGTGGAATTTTTAATGCAATAGAGGTGGGAAGTCCCAGTTTGAATGGTGGAAGTGGGAGTGATGGAAGCCCTACTATGGATTCTATGGAATCTGTGAAGCCTCATGGACCATTGCAAGAGCACATGCTTGACCGGGTAAGGAAAATAAAGTGGAGATAGATGTGGAATCCACATGGGTGGAAATATTGGTTGAGAAAAATATAGAAAAAAATGCCTTGGAAGGATTAGAGATTCTAAAGATAAGGGCCTTCTGGCTCTTAAAATACTGAGACTCTCTCTTGGAGTGAGCCAAGGAAAATATGGAAGGAGATTTATTCACCAAATGTTCTTGATCTCATCCCAACATTGATTTCTTCCACAGCTGGGCTAAGAGAAGATGGGCGAAAAATGGATCTATTGAGGTAACTGCATATGTGAATGGTTTTTTCTTAATTTCTCTTCCTAGTAAAGACCATGTCTTAAGAATTATATCTAGAGGGCCTTGGTTCATTGGTAAATCCCATGTGGTGGTGTAACAATGGGAACCGACCTTCAACCCCTTTGTAAAAACCATCTCTGAATATCCTATTTGGGTGAATCTCCCTGGTGTTCTTGAGTTATGGGAACATGAGGTCCTGATTGGTATAGCCAAAATTCTAGGAACCCCGATAGTGATTGATCCTGTTACTAAATCTAGAACCAGGCTTACGCATGTGAGGTTTTGCGTTAATATGAAAGAAGAAGTTGTGCTGGAAGAAACTATCACTTTGATCTCAAAGTTTGGGGATTGGGTGCAAAGATTTGAGTATGCTCCATCCCCTTTTGTTTGTTACAAATGCAAATCTATAGGGCATGATCCTCGAAAGTGCCCAACATAGAAGAAGAAGTAGGAATTAGGTCCAAGATCTCATTCTATGGGTCCTAATAAAGATAACACAGAATGGAGAAAAGTTGGGAAAAATGGAAGAACTTTCAGAAAGACCCTAGAAGGGATCAAGAGGTTCCAAAGGAGACTATAGTTGTTGAAACACAAATTGTGGTTGAGGCTGAAGCTGAAGCTGAAGAAGACAATCCAAAGAACAAGGTTGAATGGGGTAAAGTATAAAATGAGAAGATGTGTGAAGAGGAATTTTCCCCAAATCTAAAATAGAAGGAAGCTGAGTATCTATCTGATTCAGAAGGGAACTATGCGCTAAAAGTGGCTCAAGGTATTTCTCTGGAAGATCTATCCATGATTGGACAAATATCTTTCAGCCAAAGATAGGAGGAAGGCATCTTGACTTCTAATGCTTTTGACCTCTTGATGGGAGGTATTGTTTTGGATTTTGTTGATCTAGTTTCCTCCTGTTACTCCCGTAACAAGGTCCAAGCCTATTACTAGAAGTAATTTCAGAGCTGATGTGGGTAAATATTTAACTCCTAAAGGGAGAAAATATAACAAGGAGAAGAGGGAGACCTTGGTTAAGAAATACATGGATAAAGGGTTACAAAAACCACTTAGGTTTCCTCAATCAAAGAATAAATGATCTTACTCTCTTGGAATATTAGAGGGTTGAATAACCCCAATAAGCAAAGAATCCTGAAATATTTTAGGAACAAATACAAACCGATATCCTGATGATACAAGAAACAAAGATGAGTATGGAAAGATTCAAATAAGTGGGAAAGATTGTCTAGAAAGATGAGTATGGAAAGGGTAAGCTCGGAAGGGGATTTAGGAGGAATTTTCACCCTCTGGAATCCCCTCTTGGTTAAAGGCATGGTGCTCTTGTCATCATCCAACCACCTAACCATGGGTTTTACTGATTTAACTTCAAACAAGTCTTGGATTGTTTCTAATATATATGCCCCAACTCTGTGATTGGTAGAAGGAATATTTGGAGAGAAATTTCTAAGGGGATGTCCCTTTTTAAATATGGTGATTGGATTATTAGAGGAGACTTCAATATTCCTCATTCCCTGGGGAAAAAGAAGGTGATGCCATTTCTTATATAGATAACATGGATGAGTTAGCTAATTTTTTAGTTAATAATGATCTTGTGGACCTTGATCTTGGAGGGTCCAAATTTACTTGGGCTAATAGAAGAACTGGACAAGACCTTATACAAATCAGACTAGACATATTTTTGGTGAGCCATTCTTGCATGATTAATCAACTCTACTCTCTTTCCACCTTGCCCAGAATTGGATCTGACCACAACCTGATCATTCTCAAGATGGGTATGGCTATTCCTAAAAATATAGACCTTTCAGATTTGAAAAAATGTGGCTCCAACATCCTGACATCCTCTTGATAATTTAGGAGTGGTGGGGGATCACAAGCCATGGGGTTTTGATGTACAAATTAAGTTTAAAGTTGAAGCATGTTAAACAAAATCTGAAAACTTGGAATAAGGAAATTTTTGGGAACATTTTTCAGTCTAAGAGAAGAATAGAGGAAGACTTAAGGACTATTGAGGAACTGATGGAGGAATATGGGCTCAACCAAGAACTTAAAAGTCAAGAGAAATATCTCCTCATTGAATACCATGATATCTTGGCCAAGGAGGAAGTCTACTGGAAGCAAAAATATAGAGTTAAATGGCTAAAGGAGGGTGATAGAAACACTAAATTCTTCCACTTCTCTGCCACCTCCAAGAAAAATCATCTCAAGATCAAGGAGATTAGGAAAAATGATGGTACTCTCACAGAAGATGAAAAAGAAATCAATGAAGTTATTGTCAATTATTTTAAGGACCTCTTTCTCCCTGGGGCTGATCCAAATAGAACATCTTGGGAGAAGGCCCTCGGAATCTTCCAGAATGTCATTTTGGATCAAGAAAATAGAGATCTCATGCTCATTCCTGGGGAGGAAGAAATCAGATATGCCATTTTTGACATGGAACCGGATAAATCTCCTAGACCAGATGGGTTCCCGACCTTCTTTTTCCAACAGTTTTGGGAAGTGGTCAAGAATGAGGTCATTGAGATGATCCAGACTTTCTTTAGTAATGGTCAAATTCTCAAACAGATCAACAACACTTTCCTAGTCCTTATTCCCAAGATGATAGGGGCCAAGGATGTGAAATATTTTAGACCCATCAGTCTATGCAATACTAACTACAAATTGATTACCAAAATTATCACTTTCAGGCTCAGGAAAGTGTTGTCTAATTTTATCTCTCCTAATCAAGGAGCTTTTGTTCTTGGGAGACAAATTCTTGACAACATTGTGGTCATCCAAGAAGCCATTCACTCTATCAAAATTTCAGGAATATCTGCCATGTTTGTCAAGCTGGATATGCACAAAGTGTATGACATAGTTTCATGGGCCCTCCTTTATGCCATTCTATCCAAGTTGGGGTTTGATGCCTTCTTCATCAATATGGTTATGGTCTACATTTCTTCTTCCAGTTTCTCTGTTATGATCAATGGTAAAATAGAAGGCTTATTTCAAGCTGGTAGAGGTCTCAGACAGGGATACCCCCTCTCTCCCTTCCTCTATATGATTATGGCAGAAAATTTAAGAAGACTCTGCAATTAGGTGGTTTCCTTAACCTCTTGCAAGGTCTCAAAATTTCTAATGGCCTTTAGCCTACCTACCTCAACCAATTTTTGGATGACAATTTATTGATGGGGAAGGCATCTATACAGGAAGCCTATATCTTCAAAGAGGTTTTGAATGAGTATGAGGAGGTCTCTAGCTAGCTGGTCAACTTCCTCAAAAGTGTTATATTCTTCATAAATGTGGAAGAGAATTTCCAAGAGAGATTGGCCCACATTTTTGGCTATAAGATAAAGAATTTTCCTAACTCCTATTTGGGAATTCCCCTCATTCAAAAAAAACTGAATCATTCCATCTAGAACACTCTGCTTGATAGAGTTTCTAATAATTTAATTTCCTAGAAAGGGGTTCTCCTATCTCAAGCTAGAAAAATTCAACTCCTACAAAGTATCTCTTCAAGGTGTTCCAATCTATGTCATGTCCCTTTTTGGCTTCGAGTAAGATTTTGGAAGCTCTTGAAAAATTTCAAAAAGGTTCCCGTGGCTCAAAAGCTTAAAGAAAGGTCAAATTTCCTCTTGTGGTCCTGGGAAAGAGTGACCAATACTAAGGATTGTAGGGGATATGATTAAATAATATGAGACTCATGAATGAAGCTCTTATGGCCAAATTTGGTTGGAGAGTGATAAAGGAAGAGGGCCTATAGATTAATATCATTAAGAGGAAATATTTAAAGAATACCGCATAATAGAGACTTTATTTTTACAAAGACAATATCCCTAAGGGATCCTTCTTTTGGAACCATTTTCTCTCTTCTAGGAGATCTTGAGCAAGGGTATTAAATGGAACATTGGGAAAGGTGATAGAATTCACTTTTGGAGGGATTGTTGGATCTCTGATAAACCTCTTTTGGAGGATGATCCCATGAGAACTGTGGAGCGATTCTTTGAAGACAATGGTAAAGTTTTGGTTAAGGACTATTGGAGATTCTCCAACAATCTTTTTCTTTGGGAGAAGGTGATTCATCTTCCCAAATTGATTAGGGATAGTCAGTTTTTTGATGAACTCAACTTGAATTTAAAGAACGTGTATATTCCTCTTTTCCAAAAAAATGAGGACTCTATTATTTGGAAAGAAGATGATTTTGTAAATTTCTCTGTTAAATCTTCTTACCTCCTTAACTTTAAGAATTATAGCCAAAAATATTACTGGAGTAAACTTTGGGTAAAATAACTTCTACCTAAAGTTAACATTTTCCTATGGTTGGCTACTCAGAATAAAATCCTCACTGTGGAAAATTTGAGGAAACATGGCATGCTCCTCCCCAATAGGTGTGTCCTTTGCAAAAAAAGAGGAGGAAAGTGTCAACCACCTCCTCATCTCATGCCCCTTTGCTTGAGTGGTGTTGTCCAAGGTGTTGGAGATTTTCAAGGTCTAATGGGTTTGTCCTAAGTCCATTGAAGAATGTTGGTTACAATGGGATTTCCCTTTAGGTATCCCTTTCTTATGGCTACCTAGAAAATGGCCCTGCCACACTTCTTCTAGAGCTTATGGAAGGAAAGAAATTCTCTCATCTTCAGAAATCAGAAGGCCAATTTTAGAAAGGTCAGTGTTGGGATGATTTCCTCAATTAAAGAGAACTCTAAACTCATTAAGGTGAAGTCTAAAAATTCCACTTCTAGTAGAGAAGAGGAAGTGCTCAAACAATTTACCTTCATTCCACCTCAAGTCAATTTCCCATCCACTAAAATTAAATGGTCCAAACTTGAAAGGGGAAAAGTCAAACTTAATTTTGATGGGGATTCTAAAGGTAACCCTGGCCTAGCTAGTAGAGGAGGCATAATTAGGTATCATAACAGGGATTAGAAATTATCCTATCCTAGTCCTTTGGGGACTCAGAGCAACAATGTGGCCGAATCTTGTGCTCTTCTCTGGGGTGTTAGTCTTGCAAAGGAGAAAGGAATTAAACATATCCTTATTGAAGGGGACTCTCTTCTCATTTTAAATGCAATTAGTAAGAATAGCCACAATAATTGGATCTTGGGAAATATTATTAATGATACTAAAGAACACCTTAAGTAATTTGATTCCCATACAATTTCTCATATCCATTGCATAGAAAATTCTTGTGCTAATATATTAGCAAATGTGGGAGTTCAAAATAATGATTACAAGGTCTGGTAAAAAGGTGAGGTCATCCCTGCTCATATTAATGATATTATCAGTCATAAAAAGTTATTAGCACTTCACCTTAAGTAGCGTGAGGGATAATAATGGGTTCAGTTTCCAATATTTCAAAAGCATGTCTGGCTTAAGCTATTCTTAGAAAGAAAAGTCTAATTTCAAAAATTGCAGCCCTCAAAGTGTTGTGCATTTTCTGGCTACCATGGGTGGTGATAGAACCAAATTCAAGTTGTCCAGCCATGGGCATATTGTGGAGGATAAGTCTATGTGGAACCTTTTTTGAATTGGGGGTTTCAGGAACTTTATCACTAGACTCCAAGGGCATGATCCCTCGCTCACTATGGAATTCAGGGTAGCATGGAAGGAAGGGAAAGCGGTGATTTTTGCATGGAAATAGAAACTTCAGAGGAAGCCATAACCCGTGCTACTGGAATGGACATGGAAGGTCTGAAAATATTCAAGGATAGGAATCAGAGAGAGCATGAAATCAATAATTTATTTTTGGAAAGGAAAATGTAAATTACTTCATCGATGGTATTTCTTGTACCTAATTTCTGGGGTGTGGATAGAGGTCTTCGTGCACATCATTAAATACCCACCACTTGTCGTTTCTGAACATGTTTAGACATAAGAAGTTTATCAGTATCCCCTTCTATATTTTTATGTCTCTGACCACCTTGGTGAGGGATTTCAAATGGAGTAAGGTGGACTTTCCCATCCATGAGGGCATGAATCTTCTCCTATTTCGCAATGGGAATCTAGCACGGGATAAACAAATGCCCCCAATTGATGAGGAGGATAATATTACCCTAGATGAGTCTATATCGAAAATGAGGGATGAAAATCTAGGTTCTAAGTAGATGGGTGATGGGAAGAATGGGGAAGGGATGGAAAATTATGAATCTGGTCCATCGAAGGGGAAGGATAAAGTTACCTCGGAAGGAGAGCATGGTATTGATATATAGAAGAACAAATTTCAATACTTGGAGAGGGTTGTCCAGGTCCTAGAAGAGACTAACTCGATGGTGAGAAAGGGAATGATTGATAATATCAAAGCCACCAAGCAAAAAATTTTGGCCCAGAAGAACATCCATGGGGTTATCAAGCGGTTGGATTCTCCGGTTAAAGATTTGGACATTTTTCTCGGATCTTTGTGGAAAAGGAGAAGAAGATAAGAAGGTGGATCAACTCCGATGAAGAGGATGAGGATGAGTATGAGGAAGAGGAATCATATAGGAGGACACTAAGGATTACATCAAGGAAACCCCCAGATGAAGATGAATTCAGATTCTAGCATGAAAGAGGAGACCAGGAGGTTAATCCCTCCAAAAAAAGTAAAGCTAACTAGTGGAACTTCTTCTAAAATGTTTACGAACTTTCAGGAAATTTCTATGTTTTTTCTTGTTTCTTGGTTTAGTTCTCCTATGCTCATTGTTTCTTGGACCCCCTTCTCTATTTTGGAGTTAAGTTTATTTAACTCTAGGGGTCCCTTTCCTTTTTTTCTGGATTTTCTTTTAGTAATATTTTGTTCTCAGCCTCTGGGAGCATATTCCTACTTTTATCCTATCTAATAAAATATGTATCAAAGCAATGTGCTAATGAGGCATTTTACGATGCAATAAATTTTATGATAATTTTCTACTCTAAAGAATGAGTAAAAGTAATGTAAAAACTCACATTGATAGATAGTGGAATGATTTGTTTTATGGAGTTTTCACAACACTTTACTCTTATTAAACTCATAAGAAAAAAGTTCCAAACACTACATAAGATGGAAAGTAGAAGACATTCAAATCAACATAAATAAAGAGGGAAGATCATGGAGTGTTTGAGGATATAATTACTTTGGGAACATTAATCTTTAAAATTCCAATTAAAATTAAGTCAAAACTATGTAATATAAAATGGAACCATGATGTTTTATGCGGATATTTGGTATTAATTTGCTTCTTCTAAACATAAGAGAAGAATAAGTAAACTTATACATCAAAAAATGGAGTCACTCATAACCATAGAAAGAAGAAGAAATGGACCTAGGGAAAAACCAAGGTTTTGCAAATAGTGAAATTGTTAAGACAACCCATTAAAGGTAGAAACAGATTCATTTAACTAACAAACCCTAATAAAAATAAACATGAATGCCCTAATTTCATACCATTTTACATAACACAGAGAACAAAAAAACCTAGAAGAAAGAACACCAACCTAAAATAAAACCAAACACAGAGGAATACAAAAAGAAGAAAAGAAAGGAAAAATAATAAAGAACCAACCTCTCCTACAAATGGGTTTAAGACCTAATGTGAAAATTCTCCTTCAATTAGTTGAAGGAAGATCACCTAGGGTTTGGGAGGTGAAAACTTATCCCCGTGAATAAGTGAATGCATGGATACGACATGGAATCAATTGAGATTATATATTTTCCATGTCATTAAATTTTATTCGTACAAGTTCCATGGCATCCCTCCTCTTATATGCTGATTTTTAAGACAACTTTATTTCATGTTTTGTTAAAATAATTAAATCATTCTCCAAACATCGATAACCTAAATGACTAGTTATGCAGTCCTTAGGAGTTACTTTACTTGTCTTATTTTTTAAGAATTAAAGTTTTTTTTTTTTTTACGGAGAAGAAGGAAATTAATACGGTGTCGATTTAGTACAATCAATAAGCTTAGTTTAGTGGTGTTTAAGAAAAACTTTATTTGTTTCATAATAAGAAGTAGAAGCATATTGATTTAGAGTAAAGGTAAAAATTAAAAGCACTCGAGTAACGCTAAACGAGGAAATCTAAGCTAGTTATGTGGTGTTTTAGGACTACTTGTCTTATTGAATTTTAACAAGAAGAAGTACTTCCAATCAGTGTAAAGAAGAGAAGTCTATTCAAATTGGGTTTTTTGGATATGGACAACTTGTTACTTAGAAGTAAAGCACTCTAAGAAACCCGATAACCTAAGAGAGAAAGTAATTGATTTTCCAAGGGATTTTAGGCATTTTGAGCATATGGGTATTTCATAAATCAACCCCAAGCAACCTCCTGCAACTTCTTGAAGAATTATAAAGCACTCCTGTAACCCAAATGAGTTAAGGAAATAACCTAAACACACTAAACAACAACCTAAAATATAGAAACAACATGAACAAAATCATCACAAGTCATGCAATCTCAAAATTTTCAAGGGGGTACTAGGTAAATTTTTGGGGACATCAAGATCTGGAAACATGATTATTTATAATAGAAGTGTTGCTAAAAATTTTATGCTCTATCCTCTTGCCCAACCATTGAATGATGAAGATCAGAAAATTTGGGTATAAACCAGAAGCAAATCAAAACTCTGTGCAACAACTCATGATTTTAGAGATGTCTTGTATAATTAAAGGACAAGAAGAAGATTTTGTTTTCTCCAATTTCTTTCAGAATAACTATGGAGGAAACAAAGAAGTGGATGAAAAATTAAGGTGTTTAAATTTCCTCTTGAACCAAGTTCTACCACAACAAAGCACCATGGATATTCCATGTAAAATTTGTATTCTTTGTGTTCATATTAAAATTGCTATGTTGATTGAACGGAACTAACGCCTAGTAGTTTCAAAGAAAAATAAATCCAACATTAAAATTATGATCAAATATTAAAGGAAACTATTTTTTTAATAAAAATGAATTAAATCACCTAATGCTAACCATTCCTACTCTATTAATGTATGACTACTCTATAATATAAGCCTATTTAGATCATGAGTAATCAAATTAATGTTTTTATCTCCAAAGAGAGGGAAGGATCTCAACAAGAAATGGATATAAGGCCATGCTTCAATCTTCCTTTTACTCAATAATGGTAGAATGGATGCAAAGATGAAGTAGCTATTCTAAAGAATGGAGAAGGCTCTTATCATAAGCTTGTATAAATCACTAATCAAAGCAATGGTTTAGGTGTGAAAGGATGTAGGAGGGTCCTTTATAAAGATTTTCCATTTGGGAAAATATTGAATCCCAAATGAATGTGGGATAAAGGATAAAGTAGATTTAGACTTTTTACGATTGATTAAACAAATTAACAAGTGACTAACAACTCATGGGGGTTGGAGATAATTAAGTTAATCAACTAGGATTAAGTAATAGGATAAAATAAGATTTTTAAGCTATCTCGGAGGTGATTTAGGAGGAATTTAATATGATTGAAGCATTTAAAAGTGGTATTTAGTCAATAAAAGGGTTTATTGATTAAATGCATTGTCAAAAAGGCTTAATTAACTCATAATAATTAATTAATTAATTAGAAGTGGATTATAACTAATGAAGTGTCAATAATTGGAATCTAGAATGTGATAAAGGTTAGTTAATTAATGAAGTGTTGTTAATTGACCAAAATAGAGGGAAATATTATTTAATTAGTAAGAAATCACTAATTATAATGGAAATCATAGGAAAAATGATAGTTAGTACAACTTTATTAATAAAATTACGTAAGCGGATTTTAGGTGTCTACATTTGCCCCTCTTTGGGGTGGTCTAAGCAATTCCACTTCAAAGATAGTAGGTAAGTATAAACAAGTGAAATTCAAAGATAAATTAGTAGAATGAAGGATTCCCCCGAGTGTTGATGGGGTGATAGAAGAGGTTGATCGATGATCGAAAAAATATGAAGAAATTGGATAGAAGAAACAAGGTAGGGGGGATAAAAATGATCTCGATTTCCCTAGGTGTTTTGAAAGAAAATTTGATAGTGGTAATACATGATGGTAAAGAATATAAAAAAAAATTACATCCAGCTCATTTAATAAAAAACTTTGTTTCATCACGCTGCTCAGATGATCTAAATCATCGGCTCTTATTAAAATATGCACATAGAACAAAAGTGTAAAGTAACATGAAAAATTATAATACTAACATTTGTTCATTTATAAATCACTAACTCCATGAAACACACAAAAATTAATGCAAATCAATAAAGAAAACAAGATAACACAATAAGGAAACAAGTAAAAACACACATACTCAAACAAACAACGTTCAAGACAGTTATTTTAATGTTTTTGTTATCAAGATTTAGTTCCCAAATGTTCAAGTTAATGACAAGGGTTAAAAATGGTGCCACAAGAAAGGATACATGTGAGGGGAATACATGGAGGAAATAGGGGTCCCATGGAAAATAAATTGTGCACTATGAAATAGTACCTAGTAACTCGTTGTGCCAAAGAGTACGACATAGTAAAGCAAACCAAATTTGTTATGGAGATAGATAAAAATGATCCACGAGTCTTTGTGAAAAGAACAAGCACAAAACAAATAAATATTATTTGTAGAACACATTTCAATGTTTGAGGATAATGCGTCCTATGCATGCTTCATCTCTGTGCATGTTTTTTACCAATTCTTGAATTTTTAAAAGAAAAATTGGAATTTTCTATTTTTACAATTTTTTTGGATTTTTGAAGGTTTTTAAAAATTGTTTTTTTAATTTTCTGAATTTTTAGGAAGAAAATGATCTAGAAGAATGAAAAACCCATGGGACATCTTAAAAAATCATTGCAAATTAAAAATATGCAACATGTAGCGAAAGGGTCACTTTGGGAAGAAAAAACATGCCCAAACGTAGTGAAAATAATAGAAAAATTATTATTTAATAAAAATAATCATCATGAAATATATAGAAGAATATCGAGGAATTATGGTGGTCATCTAGCATGTTGAAGGTAATAAAAATGATGAACTAGGTTGAATTGATTATAAATAGAAACTTGGGAGGGAAAAATCCATTGCGACAAGTTATTGTTATTATACATTTTTGAGATATGGAGATATTTTTTATCTAACATTGAAGAGAGATGGTATGTATCCGTAACCAAAACACCTTTGCATATATCAAGTTTGATAGTTCAGGAGGCCTCCTACGGACCCGACACCAGTATGAAAACCAAAAAAATTAAATTTTGAGTGCATTTATTATGTTTTTTAGCTAGGTAAAAACGTGGGTTCGTGGTAGCAAAAGCCATGGGGTGTGCTAGCATGAAGAATGTGTACTAGCACAAACAAGTTATGTGTGCGGGCATAGAGGGGCTACACACTAGTACAAAACTAGAACTTAGACTTGTTTAGGCATTTCTTGGCATGAAAATAGGAAAGTTAGTGGGATAATAGGTACACTAGTAGAAAAATGAGTGAGTTAGTGTGTAAAGGTACGTGCTAGTGTAAGCTTTTGCTAGTGCTAAAATGGGTGTGCTAGCACAAACATGCTTGCACTAGTGTAACTTTTGTGCCTTAGGAAATTTTTAGAAGAAAATTCAAAGTTTGTGAAAAACTTAGGAATGAATAGAATAACATAAAACCAAATAGAACACCTTAGGAATATGTTTATCGGATGAAATGTTAAGAATCAAGTGGGTTTGTGTAATTTTATAGGTGAAACTATGTAATGTGTATGTGGATGAGTGACATGGGTGCCTTAGAGCCTCATTCACCCAAAGCATGAGTAACAAGGATTAATTTCCATTCTAAATTTCATAAGTTTGACTCCTATTACATAGATGCCTCACATTACTGGTGGATCATGCCCTCCTAAATTTTTAAGTAGAGAGATGGTAGAGTGAGAGAAAGACTTTCGAGAATGTCGACCGATGAGATGACAGTTACCATAGAGTATGTTTAGCAGATCCTCAAATTTTTGATCTAGAGGATCTTGGTGGAGTATGATGGGGATCTTGGCTAGATCCTAGTTAGCATTTGGGACATGTTTTTACACTGGGACATAACCTAGAAAGGTATGGCCATAGATCTTTATTCTTGCTTCAAGGATCGACATATTGCAGGGATTATTTCTTATTTGATGGGTCTTATTATTTGTTACTTATTTCCGACAATACTAGAACACACTTCCCACTTGGTTTGACAGAGTAGTGCATAGGATGATGGATGGAGAGGTCCTCTGCTTTGGGGCTAGTGTATCTTAACCCACTTTTATTGGGATCTCGCATTTGATTTCCTACTAAGTTCAAAATAACATAGGATTAGGCACACTACTACAAATCTGGGCATGGGATCACATGGTGATAGGGCGCTCATTACTGTGAGTCAAGGTTGCAGATGAGCCCTCCTCTATGGGATGGGAGTTAGTGCATGAGGATTTTCACTTGCAAATTGGGGATACTTTATATTACAAGTGAAAATTTCATGACTTATAGCTTTAGATGACTACTTAGTAGCCCTATTGATTGTATCAGTCACATAATGACCACATATATCTTAGCAATACAGAGGTTGATAAATTTATTATTAGTAGTCGAGTCACATCAGAGAGTGGTACCATGTTGATTGGGTATAACTTCATCTTAGCTATATCCAAGGCATACCGGGAGATGAGATGTGGTACACGTGTAGGGAACATGAGATATTTGATTTTGGGTCACAGATTAGAGTGCAGTGAGCTCGTGATAGTTACAATTATATTGTCTTGTAGTGATGGATTGTACAACTATATGTGATACACCTCGGGACTACACCAGATTATGGGTCATGGTATCCATAGTGCTTTTTATGAACCTTATGATCCCACAGGAAGCCATAGATGCTTTTGTAGTTGCAAAAACACATGGTTTACACGGATAGGATTTGAGAGATGTGACTAGACTAGGATAGTCAAACGTGAATGCAAATTTTCAAGGACATGGTCAAGGGATATCCTAGAAGTAGGGTCCATAGGCACATGTACCATTAGTTCTAGTACAACCACAAGGTCCTCCTCCACAGTGCCTCCATATGTGTCTTTATAACAACATACACATGTTCGGATACCAAAGTGGTATAATAGGTGATTATACATGAACCAACATCACCACCTCATGTACTGAGTCTATACAGGGGAGTAGGTGGGGATGGATGAGATGGATGAGATGGAGGAGATGGATGAGGGTCTCTACCACATAGTCCAATAGGTGGAGGATGGAGAGTAACATACATATCACTACAAATATCACCCCCAAGATATATTGATAAGAGTTTAGGGATCTGGATTCCTTAAGGTAAAAATTACAATAGGTCACTATAGAGAGAGACCAATTATATACCGAGTGGAAACATATGTAGGAAGATGTGGCTAGAATGACAAGAGAGTGTGATGTGCTCCAGTATGCGGTTGTGGCGTAGGTTCTTAGGACAAGTATATTAGTTTTCCACCAGTACTGGTGAGGCTACATATTATAGGTAATTATATCACGGGGACATTCTAGAAGGATAGAGGGCCATATATTCTATTCACTTAGTCAAAATTCGGTCTAGATTGAGATCATACAGGCCTTCTCGATCAGCGAGATCAGTACAATAACCATCACCTCACCAAGTAGCTTCTGCACAGAAGATGCTACCAAGAAAAATCACATCACAATAGAATCCTCCACTTGGATCTAGGCCAAGCGGTCCAGTGTGGGCTATAGTCATGGTTGAATCTCATTATTATACTGCTGTGATCCTTTTTTAATGTATGCCTCGTGATGAAGGCATAGTTTATATCGGATGTATATATATTATTTTTTATTATTCCTCAAGATGGAGGCACATTTTTATCCATTACCATGATGGCTTATCTTATTTTAAGTATATCGAGAAACATTGTTTTCTATATGGAAAATTTTATATGATAATGATGGACTATGTTTATTTATCTTGTTATATGTTATATGAAATAACATATAATTCCCATGTTTTTATTACGGTCTATTAGGATGTGGGATAAAGATAATCCCTCTTTCCCTAATTGGTGATATTATATGATGTTAGCTTAGAATACATGATTTATTTTTCATTTGTATGATGATTTATCCTATCATTTATTGATATGTGATTATGTTTATATGTGATGATATATGATATTGATGATGAGATGATAACAAACCGTACATGGAAACAAGATAATCACAAGTAAAATTTAATCAAAACAACACTGACTATATAAAAGCATGCAAGATAAAATGAATCGATGATCTCCACAATAGATAAAAGTAAAACTTAATCTAATCAAGAAAATGAATCCAATTTAAAGAACACAATAGGAAAAGGAAAATAAACAAAACTATATATAAACAAACAACCAAGTAAGAAAACACTACTATGTTTTTGTGGGATAGTTTTGAAAAATTTTACACTATTTTTGGTATTATCTCGAGACAAATTTATATTGTTTTTGAGTTTTCTATCAGACATATTTGAATTTTTTGTTTTTTCCAACTAAACACACTTGAATGTTTTGGTATTTTCATAAGTTATACGAATGCTTTTGTGATTTTCCGAATTTTTCCGAAGCTATGTACAATAAAACAAAGAAGCGTGGATGCACCCAACGATAGATGGGATGTACAAGGGTATAATGTCACACATATTTGTAAGAAGTGATGATGCAAAGTTTCCCCCAACATTAGATGGTAATATACAAAGACAAACTCTTCACATACAGGATCAACCAGATCAAGGCCAAGAGGGATAGGATCAAAAGTATCTCTAAGACAGAAAAGACTATCTTAGGATAAAATCACTATAATCCTAGATATGAGATGCTTGTAAAAAAAATACCCTCCAATGGCATAAGAAACCGGTTTTCAACAAAGGAATTGTCTAAAGTTCCATAATTGTGTGTTTCACACATTTGGACATGTTAATTACTGTTTACTTTTTATGATATTATATTTTTTGTTTGTTTTTAAGATATTTTAAGGACCCCTTACTCAAGCATACAAAAATTTCAGATGCATGGAATTCATGGGTTCCCGTAGTTCATCACCACCGAGTTAGCAAGCTTCTATACACATAAACCAAATTTAATGACTACAACATATGGTTCTAACCAGTTAGGCTCAAAATTTCCTTTCTTTTCATGATCTTTAGTGGTATTGAACTGATTTTTCTTTATAAAAAGGAATCCTACCTCATATTAGTGAGGTATCAATATTTTTATAACTTCAAAGCACTTGATTCTAATACAATTTGAGGTGATCAAGGGCATTAAGGAACTTCTTATCTAATAGCTATATCTCTACTAGGTGAGCCACTCTTTAATCCTCCTCTTTATCTAGGTAATATCTTAGCTCTATGCACAAAGAGAGGAGCTAAATCTCAAGGGTAATACAGTTTTTATGCCTAAAACTAGGGAATATGAAATAGCACTAGTAGGGGTGTGGATGGATTTTCAGTAAGACTAAAGGGCGAGATGAATCTACAAATGCCAATCGTGTCAAAAAAATTTCACCACATTCTCTATAATATGAACAAGGATTTTGTTTGAGGCTTCATTCTATCCATTATGTCAAGGGTAATAGGGGTTGAATACTTGAGATGGATTTGAAAGTATTGACACAATGCCTTCATATTTTTATTCTTGAATGACTTACCATTCTTAGCTTCAATGGAAGATGAGATGTCGTATCAACAAATGATATCGTTCATTATAAACTTGGATATCTACTCACTAGTAACATAGGTGAGAGGGATAACCTCTACCCAATTTTGAAGTATTCAGTGTTAGTAATAATGAACATATGGACATCAAATGATATAGGGGTAACATTACCGATGAGATCGAGTCCCCACTTTGAAAAAGGACATCTTTGTCGTAATAGGTTGAAGTAATTATGTCGGGGCATGTATCAAGTTGCCATATTTCAAACACAAAGTACACATTTCTTAACGTACTTGCAATAATTAGTCTCTAAGGTAGGCCAATAATAGCCTACTCTCGGTATCTTTTGGCCAAGATTATCCCACTTGTATGGGATCAAAAGATTCCTTTGTGTACCTCCTTAACTACTAAGATAGATTTATCCATGTTAAGATAACGAAATGATTCTTGTCATAGCCTCTATGGTAGAGAGTGCCCCTAATTAAGGTGTAAAGGGCTATGCAATAGATAAGGTTTCCTTTTCAGAGTGGGAAATGTTTGGAGGGAAGGTTTGATCATGTAGGTAGTTGAATATGTCATTATACTAAGGGGAAAAGGGACCAAAAACTTCACATACCAAACATGACTCCAACATGTCATATGATGGTGTTTGTAGATGTTTAATGAAGAATGACATATCATTGTTTCTACGAGTGATGCATAAAATAGACCTAACTATGGCCATAACATCCACTAAGTGATTCTGTCCTCTAGGTATCTACTCGCAACATGATTTTCTCAAAGAACTCCTTCAAAGTGTCAACTAATTTCTTGTAAGGAAGAATTTTTTCATCCTTAACCTTATATTCATCATTTACTTGTTTGATGATTAACTGAGAATCACCTATTACATTTACTTGTCTAATGTCCCACTTGATATCCAATTTCATCCATGCAATGAGGGATTCATATTTTACTATATTATTTGTACATTGGAAACCAAGTCAGAATGCTTGAGGAATATGATCACCCATAGGGGTGATAAGCACAACTCCTACTCATGAACCATGGAAGGTAAAGGATCCATAAAATTATAGCTTTATGTAATAGATTCCTCAAGGTACATTGTAGAAGAATATGGAGGTTTCAGACTCAATGGTTTAGTACCTAGTAAAGGGGCTTCGGATAGTTAATCCACTAACACCTTCCATTTAACTGATTTCTAATGGACTTACTCAATATCAAATTCACTAAGTATTTCAATGGGTCCACTTTTGATATGAGCTTGGTCTTATTATTTAGTAAATAATGAATAAGTTTATGAAAATAAAAAACAATGGTCAAGTAATCCTTCTTAATATGCGGGTAGTTGAGATTGTAAGCAATCAACATATGACTAAGATATTACACAAATTTTTCTTTCGATCTATATTGTATTGGGCCAATAGTGTACTAATTGTAAATTGAGTAGTGAAAAATGTATAGTAGTAGTGGTTCACCTACGGTAGGTGATATTATAACCAGGGGGTTGAGACATATATTCCTTAAGAAAAGAAAATACTTATTGTTTTTCTAGACCCCAACGAAAAATCAACATCTTTCTTGAGAAAATGTGTAAATGAGTGGCACTTGTATGTGAGCTAGGAGATGAATCTTATGATTTCTTTAATCTTCCCCCGTAAACTAACCAATTCTCTCGATGTTATTTAGAGGTGGCATCTTCGATAGAGCTGAGAACTTTGTAGGATCTACTTCAATTTCTCTCCTTTAAATAATAAAACCTAAATTTTTTCCCGATAGTATGCCAAAGACACATTTATTTGGTTGAGTCGACCTTATAATATTTCAAAGACACTTAAATATGCACTATAAGATAGTTGGGTGATCTTCTCTAGTCCTGGATTTACCCAAGATTTCATCCACATAGTCTTCCATTATAACATTGAGCATATCGTGCGGGATGATAGTCATGTCCCATTGACATGTTATGCTTACATTCTTCACATGAAATGATAGTAAAATGTCCACCATGGGCTTGTAAAAGCTATCTTGTGTTTATCTTCCTAAGCAATTTTAATCTAATTATATCCTAAAATCCATCCATGAGTGATAGCATTTCATCAAGATAAAGTTAACTCAAAAATCATGTCAATGTTAGGAAGAGGAAAGTTGTCCTTGGGACATGATTTATATATATATATCTTAAATCTGTACAGATTCTAATGCCAATGGGTTTCTTCTGTACATGGACTATGTTTGAAATTTATTGGTACCCGATCTTACACCTCTTTAAGGCTTTGAAGCATGAGTTAATGAAATTATATACTTCAAGGATGAAATACTTTGTTTATGTCATTTTTTAGCTAGGAAGATGTCTAAAAATGTCATTTGAATCTAGCTCTTGGGGGACTAGGTGACACGTACATGTGGGATGGTTTTCCCTTTTACTTTATGCCTTGCCTTTGACCAGTGTGAGAACCCGTTATGTAACTTGAAAATGTAAGGGGATGATTGAAATCTTCAAGATATTAAAGAAATTAAATCAGTCCTAGATGAACATGGACAATGAATTCACTTTTAAATCTCATGATTTATTAGACTAAATGGTGCATATTGGACTCAGTTTCCTTTTGCTTCTAGGTTGATCACTCTAGCATCCAGTGTGATTGCACAACATGGAAACCTCTCTCCAAGTGTGGGGACTTGTTAAACTGAGAGAGGAATCTCCAGATTAGAGGCTGGTTCCTCAAACTCCTCTGATTTAGATCTATATTTGTAAAACTACAGAGGTTTGAAACCTAATCCTACTCTAAAATCCAAGGAGACAGAGATAGAAAGTGCAGAAATGAAACTAAACTAACAGGTGATACACCAAAGGAGGAGTGGTGAACACTTCTTGTTCTGCAGATAGACACAGATCATAAAAATGCAACATAAGACATCATGCACAAGCTGATGAGATGTAATCAAAGGTCTGAAATGAAACAAACAACACAAACAAAGGACTGAAAACTGATCACAGAGCCTGTATTGTCATTTACACTATCAAAATCCTTGTATTACAACATCAAAAGGTAAAGAAAACTCGTTACAATTTTAGAAGAGGTTTGATACTTGCAAAAATCACTTGTTACAGGTGAAAGAAGAAGCCTGCTATCCAAAGAAATGTTCCCCCCCTTCAGAAATGAGCCAAATCTAGCTTTTACATGCATGGGTCGAGCCCAGGGGACAGAAAACGTACAAAAGCATGGGAGCCCATCCCTTCTTGACTGCAGGTGCATTAAAATGGCATGGGGAACCCTACAAACCCATACCCTATCATTTTGACTAGAATACAGGAGAATGCGGCCCATTCTGCATTAAATCTAGTCGCTGAAACGTCGCTTCTGGCCATGAACACGTGTCAGAGCCGTTTCTCAATTTTATCTCTCTAGAATGCACCAAAACTCAAGATTAACCCTAGAATCATGTAGAGAATTTTGTGAGCTTTCCGTTGATATAAAGAACGTGCAAATCTGAGCTCTGGATCGAAAGATATGTCGATCTGAAGATCTAGGGCACAAAACAGGTGAAAACGGATTTTTAAATTTCTTCCCGCGCTCTGCCACCTGAATGACACGTGTCAAGCGCTGATTGGATGAGAAATTCTCTCTCCAGACCTTACCCGCGGGTTTTCCTTGAAAATTTTGACTTTTTGATGATTTTGGAACATTTTTTCATTTTTTCCCGCGTCCCCGCCACTTGGGACACGTGGCATGCATTGATTGGTCGACAAGGGCGCGGGGGAGACCTTTGCTTTTAAACTTTGGGCCAAAACTTTTACCAAATTCTCTAATTCCTCCCCGAGCTCTGCACCTCCCTGCTCCATTGGACATGTGTCCTGTACTAATCGGCTTGGGCCAGCGCTTCAAACCTTGCCCCTTTGAATGTTTTAGACGTTTTCCTTGGCGACACATGTCGTGTCGCCGTGATTCGCCCACGGGCTCGCTAGATTTTCACGCCCATCGCGCCCTTCGTCCCGGATGTCCCAAACCTGTCTAGGACAAAAAACTTCCGATCCGCCCGAAATGGGCTTCATGTCCCTTTTCTACTGGGCTAACACGTGGCGTGATCTGATTGGCCCTCGCCTTTCTTGGCTATCCACATCCCACGCGTCCTTTTGTCCCACTTGTCCCACTTGTCCCGAAAGTTTGAAGTTTCCGTTTCGAACCCGAATCGGCCGGTTCACGTCCTTCCCGTACATTTGTTCCACTTGTCCTAGTGCTTTGCGGGCCACTGCAGTGTTTTGGCCAAACCACTCCTTGGTGATCCGATGTCCCAACTGCCTTCCTAGGATAAGGACTTAGATTTTCACAATTTTTCTCGCCCAAGCTTATTTTCTCGCAACTTTTTCACATTTTCTCAGAGCTTTCTCTTTTCAACCTGGACAGGAGAGTTAGAAAATTTCGAGGGGACCCTAGAAACATGATTTTTCCCTGAATCCATCCATTTGCCTGGGACTCGAGAACTCTAATGTATGTTATCAAATCAACCCTGGGGGTGGATTTGGATAACAATTTGGTGACTCAGTGGGGATACCTGCCTGCTAGGTAGAAGATACCAGTTGCCTGAAGCAGTCCATTGGGCATGGAGTCATCAAATATTCTGTTTAGAACCTCAACTGACTCAGAATGTGCAAGGAGGAAGATGGAATGTCTCCTGATAAAAGCAAGGACTGCAAAACATCTCCATGGACAAAGTAAGTGTGCAAAGCACTTAGGGAAAACAAAACTAACCTACAACAAAACAATGTGCACAAGCACTTGGAGGAAAGAAAATCTAATCTAATATTTACAGAGGTAGTGAACTTCCCTCTAGAAGCAACGCTTGAGATAGATTCCATTGACTGGAATCTGCAGTTCTTCACCCTCCAGTGAGGCTAATTGGAAAGCATTGCTATTCTTGCACTTTGTGACCACGTATGGACCACTCCAAATGGCATCAAATTTTGAATGCCTTCCCGGTTTTTCTCTATCCACATCCCATTTCAACACTAGATCTCCAACTTGAAAAGATCTATCTTTGGCCTTTCTATCAAAGGTCTTCTTGATCAAAGCTTGATCCTTTTCCATTGCTTGGGATGCCTGATTTTTGATCTCTTGCAGCTCCATCAACTCTGCATACCTCACCTCCATGGGCTCAAATTCCAGCAACTCCAGCTACTTCATGAGTTCCAACGTTGGCAACTCAAGTGACATGGGCAAGATTGCCTCTCTTCCATAGACAAGCCTGAATGGAGAGTTACCTGTGGATCTTTTGGGAGTGATCCTATCAGCCCATAAGGCTGATTTCAGCTTGGTATGCCAAGACCTCTGATTCTCATCAAGAGTCCTCCTAATGATCCTCAACAAATTCTTGTTTGTAGACTCGGCCTGGCCATTACCCTGAGGGTAATAGTTCGATGAAGTGCTTAGGTAAATACCGTTCTTGACAGCCCACTCAGTCACCCTAGATCCAATGAATGCCAATGCATTATCAGAGATTATTGTAGCAGGTACACCGAATCTGGTTGTTATCCCCTCATAAAAGTCTAAGATGCTAGACTCATTTGCCTCTTTGAGTGCTACTGCTTCTGTCCATTTGGTGAAGTAGTCTGTGGCTGTCAAAATCCATTTGTGCCCTTGGCTTGAATTGGGATTAATGACTCCGATGAAGTCCAAACCCCATTGCATGAATGGCTGGTCAACTGAGACTGGATGCAATGGAAGGGCAGCAAGTCTCTCTTTTCCTGTGAAGAATGCACAATTCTTACACCTCTTGATCCATGCATAGCAATCACTGAAGATTTTAGGCCAATAATAACCAGCCTTCATGATTTTTAGAGCTGTCACTCTTGGTGCGAAATGGCCACCAGCTGGTCCACCATGAAACTCTTCCAACACCTTTTGAATCTGACCTGTGCTAATGCATCTCAGCAGCACTCCATTTACATCCCTTTTGAACAAAACTCCATCAACAATGGCATATGGGACAGCCTGCAATCTGAAGTGTCTCCTTTGGGTCTTGTTCATCTCCGGAGGGCATAGGCCTGTGCTTAGGAAGTGCATAATATCTTGGGTCCAGCAAGGAGTGGGGGAAGCATTGTCTTCTTCTTGATTGCCACTTGGCTCATGGCTGTCCTGGACTGTCAAAACAGCCTCTTCTTCGTTGCATACTTCCTTTTGCTTCCCCAAAACCAGCTGCTCACACAGTCCTTTCCCTCTTACCAGCTTGGTGATCTTGATATCAATGTCATACTCCATGACACGGGTGATCCAACCTGCCCTTTTCTCATTCAAATCCTTGTTGAGGAGGAAGTCCTTAACCCCAGCATGTGAGACAAGCAGTTGAATCTTATTGTTTGAGACCAAATGTCTGAACTTCTTCAAGCTCCTGATGACAGCAAGGACATGCTTTTCGATGAAAGAATACTTTATTTGTAATCTTCCAAGGTTTGGCTGAAGAATGCTATGGGCTGTTCTGAACCTTCTCTATTCAGCTATGTTAAGATAGCTGAGATTGTGTCTGATCCTCCAAATGCATACAACATGAAGTCCTTTGAAAAGTCTAGGTTGATAAGAGTTGGAGCCTGTGATATTACATGCTTGATGCTTTCAAAACTCTCTTTGCCTTCTGTTGTCCATTTGAATGCTAGACTCTTCTTCAACATCATTGTTAGAGGCTTCACAAGAGTGGCAAAATTAGGCACAAATCTACGGACAAAGTTTATCCTTCCTAAGAAGCTTTGAAGAGATTTCTTGTGGTGTGGCAATGGGAGCGTTTGGATGGCTTCAACCCTTTCAGGATCAATTGTTAGCCCTTCCCTAGAGACAATGTGGCCCAACAATTTGCCCTCGTGTGCCAAGAATATACACTTCTTTGGATTCAACGACACTCCGAACCTTCTACACCTCTGAAACACTTGCCTGAGGTGAAAGAGATGGTCTGCTGCATTCTTTGAGAAGACAGTGATATCATCTAGGTATACCAGCACTATATTGTTGATTAAGCCTTTGAATGCCATATCCATAGCTCGCTGAAATGTTGCTCCGGCATTTGATAGGCCAAATGGCATCTTCTTGTAGGCATATGTGCCCCATTTAGTTGTGAAAGTTGTCTTGAATTGGTCTTCTCCCTTCACCATAATCTGATTATAGCCTGAGTAGCCATCAAGTAGTGAAAACCTTTCTGAACCAGCCACCACCTGCAATATTTGCTCCATGGAAGGGAGTGGATAATGATCCTTGAGAGAGGCTCTATTCAAATCTCTGAAGTCGACACACAACCTGATCTCTCCATTTTTCTTTCTGACTGGGACTAAGTTGGCGACCCAGCTTGAGTGTTTGATGGGGAAGATGATACTGGCCTCAATAAGCTTGCTTAACTCTTTTCTCATTAGAGGTTCAATATGGGGATTCACTGGCCTTTGCTTTTGCCTGACAGGCTTGGATTCCGGATCCAGCTCAATAGTATGTTGTGCCAACTCTGGGTTGAAACCTCTCAGATCTTTGTAAGTCCAAGCAAAAACATCTGGGAATTCTTGACAAAGCTGAACAAAATCAGATTTCTCTTGTGAGGTACTTACTTTGCCAATCTGCAATGTTTTGCTTTCTCCCACTAAAATAGGCTCTGAATCTTCACCCTTTACTTGAATGTTCGCTTTCTCCTTCCGGAACTGATCATTCGGGTTGAAGATTGACTCCAAGGTTATGAGGCCTTTTGGTAATTTGTTAGTTCTCAGCTGTACTACCTGATCACCATATTGCTGCTCCAGCTTGTCTTGATTTCTGGTGGAGAACTCAGCTTCTTCTTGTAGGAAATTAACAATTTGTTGATCATTCTCGAAGACTTGCCAACTTGTGCCATTATCTGGAACAGCTGGTCTCACAACCAATTTGATATGAGGCTGAGATTTCTCACTTTTGATACTCTCTACAACATCAAACGCAGCCCCAATTGCTGCAAGTCTGTCAGCGGCTTCATTCTTTTTTCTTGGGATGGAATTGATGCTAAAAGCTTCAAAATCTTCAATAAGATCCCATACCCGATTTTTGTAGCACTTAAGCAGATCATTTTTGGCAGCATTTTTTCCTTTGACTTGGTTTACGACCAGCTCACTATCACCAAATACTTGTAAATTCCTGATGCCTTTCTTCATTGCCCAGTGCAGTCCATGAATTAAGGCTTCATACTCAGCCATGTTGTTTGAACAGGAAAACTAGAAACGGAAGGCTGAGTAATACCTTATACCTTGCGGTGAAATGAGCATAGCTCCTCCTCCTGCACCTTGTCTACTCCTTGATCCATCAAAGAACAATTGCCATACTTCATTCTTGTCCTTATGATCTGGCTTGGTGATGCTGGGGAGAGGTTGATCCTCTTCATGTAAACAATAAACTCCTAGCTCAGATTCTTCTATTTCTTGATAGGGATCAAAAGCATGCACCTTGCTTGCCCATTCATCAAGAGTCAAATCTGGGATGCTTCCAACCTTGGTGTCAGTTTCATCAGTGCTAGGGTGATCTTCTTGATCAAATGCTGAGCAATTGGCATTAATTTGGCTGGTAGTGTAAGGCTCAATGTGAAAGTTCGCAATAGGTTCAGACCTGATTGTGGCCTTGGTTCCATACCTTGTTCTGAATAGCATGTGTGACCAATCAGCAGACAAATACCCTCCAATCTTGGCCGTGAAGTCCCTTGACAAACACAATGCAAAGAGTGGTGGCAGGTCTATGACTGACACATCTTGTAACACTATTACGTTGGGACATGCGTGCAGTGTGAGGCTCAAACCTCTGATTACTCCAACCGTTGTCACTGTTGTCCCGTCTAATTGCACTACACCCTTGGAGATGACTTCATATTGAAGCCCTAGCTGATCAGCTATTTGCTTGGGCATTACTGAACTACTTGCCCCAGAGTCAATCATGCAATTATGTACCAACTTATCTCCTATGATCAATGAAACATAAAATGGAGGGGGCTTCAACATTTTACCTTGCTGACCTCCATGATTTCCTTCAGGCTGGGTAGCATTTGTGAGTACCTTTTCTTGCATTTGGACCTGTTGATTTGAAGTTGACCAGTCCTTCATGGCAGCTTGTAGCAAATCTCTTTGGCCTGGGATGGATAGTGATTCCCACATTGATATGTTTACATTTGTCTTCTTCATCTGGTCAATGATGTTGAATGGGGATGAAGCATCCCTCTGCTGTCCCCTAGCTTGCGCATTCGTTCCTTGCACGTGGGCAGCAGCAACTGGCATCTGAGTTGGTTTAGGAGCTGGTTTGGGTGCTCCTTGCATGTTTGGAACTGCATTTTGTTTGCCAACACCTTGTGGAGTGACAGAAGGTCGTGAACTACTTGGGGCCAATGGCTGTTCTTCACCCAAATTTCTTCTCTTTGACCTTGTGTTGGCTGCAACACTCTGAGAGGGTATTTGATTCATACCACAGAAATCTTCAGCCTGCCAATTGACAAGAGTAGTTTCATTCGGAGATGTCCCTTGCTGAGATGCTTCCTGCTGCTGATCTCCTTCGTGGCTGGACTCTTGCGACCCACTGACGGTTTGCACCATCAGGGCTTGATTTAATGCACCGTTAAAGCACATTGATTGGTTGTGTGGCTGACTACATGGGAAACACCAATCATATTCTTGGGCCATGTTATTTTGGACTGGCACTAATGCTTTTGAAGCAGATACAACATTGGGGTTATAGGGCTGAAATGGCCTATTAGCGGGAGGCCTTACTTGGCTTTGATTTTGATTTGCAGCCTGAGTTGGTGACCTATTTTGTTGGTATGGCTGCCTATTAGGCTGAGCTTGGGGTTGATAAGAAGGTCTGAAACCTTGGGCTTGCTGTCTCTTGAGAGTAACCAGCTCGTTGCCTAGGTTTTGCAACTGTTTCATGACCTCTTGGAGTTCATTTGAAGCACTAGAGGATGAAGTAGAAGTTTCACTTGAACTTTGATTTCTAGGCATAGGAACAGGAGCCAAAGTGGGTGTTTGACTAGTGCTTGGATTTTCTAAGTTTGGATACAAGGGCATGGGAGGCCTAGGAGCCAGTTTACCAGCTTGAATAAGACAGTTTTCGGCTCTAATGGCAATGCTATAAGCAGCAGGTAAGGTTGTGCCTCCCATAGATTGAATTAACATAGAAATATCAGAATTCAAAGCTTTAAGGTAATATAGAAAAGCACCTTCTGTTGTTGGCCTGACTGCCACTGGAATTCTATCCCAAGACCTTTGAAATCTGAAGTTGAAGTCACAACTGCATTGGGGGCTCTCTTGATAGTTGTTAGCTGCTCCAAAAGAGACAAGTTGTCTCCCTTCTCTCCAAATTGCTCGTGAAGTGCAATACACAGCTGATTCCAGTTTGTGATAGAACCAACTCCAAGGCTCCTAAACCATTGTAATGCTTTACCCTCAAGGAAGATGCCAAGAACTTGATGTACCACTTGCATTTCATTGATTTCATGAATTGCACAAAGGTTAGCAATATCTTTAACATGATCACCTGGAGTAGTCTGATTTTCTCCAGTGAAGTAGGGAATGTTCTTCAAGGCTGCAATAGGAACTGGATGTTGTGCATTGAGAGCAAGTGGGCTGCTACCTGTGAAGTTGACGTAGGGGTTGTTTTGAGCCATTCTAATCGGTCTTAAAGCCCTTGTATACTGAATGAAAGGCCTGTCAGGTGGAGGAGTTGAGAGAGTTCTGTTTGGTGGAGATGGAGACTCTCGAATCTTCCTCTTTGCCTTCTTCTTGGAGATAACTGCAGGTATTCAAACAACACTTCTTCTTCTCCAACTCTTGACCTTGTGGTGATTCTTCTCATGAGTTTTCAGGCCTGCACTACTGAAACCAGTTGATTCTTCCCCTTGGAGTCGCCAGATATGCAAATAATAGCTCTTATAAGCAAGAAAACTGCAGCAGATGCATATCAACTTTGCTGCAATAAAAATGAGACCTCTAGGTCCCACCGGGCATGCCAAAACTGTTGTTGCAGACTCACAACACCCCTGGATGCAGATCAGGCTTCTAGGTTGATCACTCTAGCATCCAGTGTGATTGCACAACATGGAAACCTCTCTCCAAGTGTGGGGACTTGTTAAACTGAGAGAGGAATCTCCAGATTAGAGGTTGGTTCCTCAAACTCCTCTGATTTAGATCTATATTTTGCAAAACTACAGAGGTTTGAAACCTAATCCTACTCTAAAATCCAAGGAGACAGAGATAGAAAGTGCAAAAATGAAACTAAACTAACAGGTGATACACCAAAGGAGGAGTGGTGAACACTTCTTGTTCTGCAGATAGACACAGATCATAAAAATGCAACATAAGACATCATGCACAAGCTGATAAGATGTAATCAGAGGTCTGAAATGAAACAAGCAACACAAACAAAGGACTGAAAACTGATCACAGAGCCTGTATTGTCATTTACACTGTCAAAATCCTTGTATTACAACATCAAAAGGGCAGAAAACCTGTTACAATTTTAGAAGAGGTTTGATACTTGCAAAAATCACTTGTTACAGGTGAAAGAAGAAGCCTGCTATCCAAAGAAATGTTCCCCCTTCAGAAATGAGCCAAATCTGGCTTTTACATGCATGGGTCGAGCCCAGGGGACAGAAAATGTACAAAAGCATGGGAGCCCATCCCTTCTTGACTGCAGGTGCATTAAAATGGCATGGGGAACCTTACAAACCCATACCCTATCATTTTGACGAATACAGGAGAATGCGCCCATTCTGCATTAAATCTGGTCGCTGAAATGTCACTTCTGGCCATGAACACGCGTCAGATCTATTTCTCAATTTTCTCTCTCTAGAATGCACCAAAACTTGAGATTAACCCTAGAATCACATAGATAATTTTTGAGCTTTTCGTTGATATAAAGAATGTGCAAATCTGAGCTCTGGATCGCAAGATATGTCAATCTGAAGATCTAGGGCACAAAAACAGCAAAAACAGATTTTTTAAATTTCTTCCCACACTCTGCCACCTGAATGACACATGTCAAGCGCTGATTGGATGAGAAATTCTCTCTCTAGACCTTACCCATGGGTTTTCCTTGAAAATTTTTACTTTTTGATGATTTTGGAACATTTTTTCATTTTTTTCCTGCGTCCCCGCCACTTGGAACATGTGGCATGCATTGATTGGTCGACAGGGGCGCGGGGGAGACCTTTGCTTTTAAACTTTTGGCCAAAACTTTTGCCAAATTCTCTAATTCCTCCCCGAGCTCGCACCTCCTCGCTCCATCGGGACACGTGTCCTGTACTAATCGGCTCGGGCCAGCGCTTCAAACCTTTCCCCTTTGAATGTTTTGGACATTTTCCTTGGCGACACGTGTCATGCCGTGATTTGTCCATGGGCTCGCCGGATTTTCGCATCCATCGCATCCTTCTATCCCGGATGTCCAAACTATCCGGGAAAAACTTCTTCCGATCCGCCCAAAATGGGCTTCCATGTCCCTTTTTCTGCCGGCGACCACATGGCGTGATCGATTGGCCCTCGGCTTTTCTCGGCCTATATCCGCGCCCCACTCATCCTTTTGTCCCACTTGTCCCGGGCTTGAAGTTTCCGTTTCGGCCGAATCGGCGGTTCACGTCTTCGCATACATTTTTTCCACTTGTCCAAATGGCCCAAGGCATTTGGAACTGCCTCTTGGTTTGTTCTCCAATCTCAAGTGTTCTAGGACAAGGACTTAGCCGATTTTCACAATTTTTCCACTTATTTTCCAACTTTTCGCATTTTCTTAGAGGCTCTTTTCAACCTGGACAAGAGAGTTAGAAAAATTTCGAGGGGACCCTAGAAACATGATTTTTTCCCGAATCCATCCTGGCTGCTCCCTGGTGATCCAATGTCCCACTCTGAATCCATCCATTTCTCCGAGAAATGTGTTATCAAATTAACTCCCGGGGTGGATTTGGATAAGGACTTTGCAAAGCCTTATAAAATGTTTTTATTTTCACAATTTTTAAGCCCAAGTGGGTTTATATTTTGTGTGAATGGGAGATTTTGGGATTTTCTATAACATGTTTCTCATAACTTCAATTTTCAACCAAAAATAAGAGAGTATAAAGACAATAAATTCATTAGAAGGGGACCCTTAAAGAGAAGGTGTGCATTCATGAGGCCCAAGAATACATGTTTTCATACGACCATAAAGCCTATGATATCAATGTTTATCAATGGTTTTACACTTGCAACCATCCTAACATAGGAAATTTTGAAGAAGTAAAACAACTCACATATATCTCAATAAAATTAAACATTCAAGAAAGCACATTAATTATCTTTGTCTCTTCTAAAGCTTAGAAAATTTTAACCCCAAATCTTTATATGAAGACATTCCCTCATACTTTATACAATTATAATGAGTTCCATTAGTTTATTCCCCCAAATTCCAACAAACAATTCCTCCTCTTTTACAATAAGAGAATCTTTGAGAAGAATATACTTTTGATTAGATGAAAATATTTGGTTTTCAGTTATTGATTTAGGGATATTTTCAATCCTATTATGTCATGTGGAATAACTGCTAGTAACTACTACCAGGTGTGAATTGTGATAACCTAGGCTTCACGTCATCAATTTTTCATTTATTTAGCATTCATTTCATACCTTAAATCATTTTTCCCATTCGGGCAAGTTGAGAAACTCTTTAATGATTTTTGGATATGCCAAAGTAACCTGATTTGATATTAATCATTCTCTCTTCTTGGGAATTTATTTTTAAAGCTCACACAATAAATACTCCCTTTTTGCAATTAATATCCCTCCGTGTGATTTGTTACATATTTTCAAATGATGCCTTTTTAATTGACGTCTAGCTATTTCATATTTACCAGTATCGTGTGAACATCAAAATAAAATCTATTATTTACTCATGCATGATTTTTTTCACATCAACTATAGGGATCTGTTTTTAATATAAATTCACACTATTCTCTATATAGTTTTACATCTTATCTTCAATTTTTTAGGGTGAGAATCTCAGTGAAATTTTCTTTCAGTAGGATGGAGGGAATAATATTAACACATAGCTTAAAATAAATTTCATCAAAAAATTTGTATCAAATTTTTTACCTTTATGGTCCAAACGAGGCATTTGTGAGAATGATTTTTGATGTTGTATACCAAGGAGAATGTGTGGGACATTGAAAACTCAAGTGTTCAAGATATCTTTTATTATGAGGATAGTTAATATAAATATACTTTTGTATTTTCCAGACCATATATTTCCACTTGTTCAAGTTGGAACATCAAAATACTCCTAAAGGATTAAAGAAATTCTAGCTTAAGTGTCATCCAACTGTGAAGAGTGATTCTACCACCCCTTGTCATTTTATTTGTAATGAATAATTTGTGTGGAAATAGATACTAGTGGAGGCATATGTTCCTCATGGAGAAGCCTCTCTAGATGACCTACCTTCCCTCTCCCATAGAATGGATGATTTTAAACAACACCTTTCTCGCTTGGAGAAGAGGCCATTAGATGCCAAGGAATAAGGGATAAAATATGCGGAAAAATCACTCATAGAATCACAACAATAGTAACTAATATGTAGAAAATATTATAGATCTAAAATAAAAGTGCGTAATAAAAATAACATAACACAAAGAGATTATTTAATGTGGTTCACCCAATTTGGGCTATGTCCACAAAGAATAACTTGCTCATATTTTATTACAAGCCACCACTCTCTCAATACAATACCCAAATCTATTTGGAGCTATGCTCAATGAACTCTGAAATTCACACCTAAATTTAGACACATCTACAATGTTACATTACATTCCTACCATATGCATAAAATCACATAAGTAGACAACTTTATTATCTTGTTTTTAGTAATTTCAGATAAAATTGAGATAACCATAGAAATTTTTTGACAAAATCATCTAAAAATGCCCTTTGAAGGAGATTTTCAGGTTTTTGGGTTTCCATCGCATGGAAACATATCCTTGCACGCTTCTTGTCAATTGTTTCCTAAAACCTGAAACCTAATTACAAGACTGTGTATCAGGTTTTTGGAACTTAGAAGCATCAGAACATACCTTGCAAAAAGCATGCTTCATGTCATTTGGTTCCCGAAACCTAAAACCCGAATGATCCTTTGTGTCGGGTTTTCAGAACTTGATAACATCCAAACACCTCATGCTTCATGTCGCTTGTTTCGAAACTGAATTAATAGTAAAACCTTTGTATCGGTTTTTAGACACTCTGAGCATGATGACATGGAATTAATGTCGAGTTGTCGGTAGTAGTTGGCACACATGTCGGATGAGGTGTAATTAATGCTAGGGCTTTATAAATAGTTTGAATTTACACATCATTTTTACTGGTATATTTTTCATTGCATGGATTTTTTGTGCATGTTCCTTCAACCTCCAAACCCGACTGAACCTCTTGATCGATTTTATGATCCGTCTTCAACCATTTTTTGAATTTATTGAAGGTATTTTTCTCTTCTTACCACTTTGAGGTCTTTGGGGTTGTTTTTGAGGTATTCTTTTGGTGTTTTTCTTCTTTTCTTTTTCTTCCCTCTAGGTTTAGGGTTTTGGGTTGTTTTCTTCATTTCCTGTTGTATTCCTATGAAACCTCTTGTTTGGAATTCACCCTTTGGGTGTTTTCTTATTTTTCCCATGGGATATACTCTTTTTGGTTTTTGAGATGAATCTAAAATCCTAATTTACAAACTTGGCAGGAATTTTACTTGTTCTAACATCTCAGAAACCCGTTGTTTCAAGTTTTACATAGTGCTTAACATCATCTTGGCTCTGTAGTCTATCGGGTTTTACAAAGTACTTAACATCCCTTGACTTCTGTAGTGTATCAAGTTTTGTAAGTGTTCAACATCATCCTGGTTCTACCTTTAGGTCGGGTTTTGCAGAGTTCTTAACATCCCCTAAGTTCTACCTTTGGGTCGGGTTTCACAAAGTGTTTGAAATGATCAAATTTATGATATACATTGCACTGTTTTAGGTTTCAAGAAGTGCTTTGTAGGTCCTAAAGTACGGTTAGTGTGGCGGGTATGTAGGGTTGCTCAACAATATTTCAAGCCCGATTGTTTAACCAGAGGTCATCTAGGCATTCTTTCTTCAAAATTATCATGTCGATCTGTATAATCTAAGGATAAGTCGTAGAAAGGTCAGGAAAGATGAAGTACAAGTACCAAAAGATACAATATCCTTCCTACATAGGTTATAATTATGACATCCAAGACATGGAGCTTGGTAATATAGACATGGAAGAATTTTTGAAAAGGATCAAGGATTCTTCTCAAAGTCCATGGATGAAGTCAATAGCCAAGCAAAGTGGCGTAACTCTCTGATGGGATTCCTAATGTCTACTCAATGCCCCAAGTTCATTCTGGCCTATGCTTCCAATTATGACTCAGCTTCCTGCTCAATGAGAAATCAATCAGAGAAACCATAGTCAAGTTGGATGAAGGTTACTTTAATAAACTCTTAAGATTTCCCAACTTTTCAGAATATGTGGATTTGAACCTTCAATCAGAGCAAAAGGCCTAGGACAAAGATCAAGAAGATTACATCAGGGATGTAAATACAAATTTCTTAATCAAGACAAAGCCAGTCATCTCTAGGTTTTCCAAGTTTGTCCCTAGGAGTGATTTCATCCTTGAAATCAGTGATATCATCACCCTGCTAAGTCGAGTATTTAGACTCCCCGAGTTGAGAGAATTCTAAGGGTGGATGTATCAATTCATGGTCATCATAAAGAAGAATGACCAAGGAATTGATTGGAGTAGTCTTATAAGTGATGAGATAGACTCCCAGATGAAAACAATCTTGACTACTAGCAAGTTCTATATGTCATCATACGTCACCTATGTAGCAATTGGCATGAGAAATTATCCAGGGTTGGATGTAAAGGGAAATAGAGAAAAAGAAAATATATATCGATATTTCCCTTAGCTAACAATGAAGGGGTCCGAGGATCAATTTAGAAGAGTGAACAACACCTTCTTTTATGAAAACATCTACATGTTGAACTCTGATTTAAGGAAGAGAAGATCCTCTCGATGAGGCATGGCCGAAGTATCGAAATAGGGGTCAGATCTTCTCGCAATTCAATAAGTTCACATACCTTCAGGTGGTTGTGTACTCGAGTGATCCTTTCCATTTTCTCAGGTTCCCAGGTGATAAGATGATCTTGATGGAGTTGGTTAGACAATTGTTGGATTTTCACAAATTCCAACATAGTAAGCACAAGGCCACCATCTCCTTCCCTATTTCCATCAGAAGGTACACATGCTCAACATAGTGGTTAAATCAAAGAATGTGGTGCACGAGCTGTAGGATAAGTTAAAAAATCACATGAAGCATAGAGATGGGTTTGATTTCCGAGGAGTCCTTAAGTCATATGGGACCTTATATCTACATGTGCCCAGTGTAGAAGACATTTGGGTTGATCTTCGGGATGAAGTTTCCATCCGAAGAAAAGATAATAATAGGTTACCACTTGAAGAGATTCAGATGTTAGATCTATCTAACATCCTAAGGCACCATGGAAAATGAAAGTGTCCTTGACACCTCGTACGATGGGCTGAACTAAGAGAAGTATGTATTCCTAGCCATTGATTAGTCCATTCACGGGAAAGCTTCTATTACAGGAAGAGCTACTCAAATTCTTTCTTGTACTAAGGTGTGGCTCATTTCTTGTGGAATGATTTATAAAGAAAAGAGTTTTTAAAAACTAGCTACTTTTGAATCGAGAACCTCCAAGGAAAAAAGGAAAAGGATAAGGACTCTTCTAAGAGGCCAATAAAGGTTAAGTTTTTCAAAAGGGAGAAGAGAAAGTGACCACATCATTGGCCACTATGCCACAAATGGTTGAGATACTTAATTCACCTATACCACCAAAACAAGGAATTCTTCCTTCAGAAAAGAGGTTTTTCAACCTCTCATTCCCTTTTGGTTGGTAGCTCATCGAGGTAAGTCTTCCTCTTACATCTCAAGCCTTGACTTCAGAATCATTACCTCCTCCCATTCAGCCTTCCTTGCCCCATATTTCTTCACCAAGTTCCTCACCATGGCCGCATCTTCTCGGCCTCTCACCTCTCCCCACTAGACCTAATTTAACCATGGATATGCCTCCTCCTTTTGTACCTTCATTCCCCGAGTCCATTTCCATGGACACTACACTCGCATGATGATCACCACTCCATAATAAAACCTTCCTCCACCCGAAGATGTGACTATAACACCTACGATGGGAGAAAATTCTTATAGTATGCCTCAATGGTTAATAGATCAGACCCCAAGGAAGAGGAAGGTTGTAGTTCCCCTACCAGCCTTTGATTTCAGTTCTCACTCCTACCAATTTTTCCAAGAAACCCAAAATGGTTTCAAGGGTTTATGGATGATGTCTGGGCATAAGTTTGTGGCAATTTCCACTCCCATGGCTGACAAAACCAAGAATGATATAATGGTCACTGATTATCAAACCACAAGGGTTGATCTAGAAAAAGTAACAATGGAGGGAGCACAACAGGATGCACAAGATTACATGAATGTGTTGTGCAGAAGCTAAAGGAAAAAAAGGCAAGCAAAGATGAGCTAAAAGAGAAAGTAAAGCAGCTGATAGAAGTATTACTCAAGCTCTCAAAGCCTCTTGAGTCAACATCATCATCCTCTACTCCTATTAGGTTCGATTTCTCATTAGTACCCATGATTGAGAAGACTAATGAGAAGGAGAGAACGGTTGATGAGTGGATCTAGTATACTGGCTCCTATAAGGGAAAGAGGTCATTTATGACACCATGTGGAAGCTTACAAATCCTTGGAGGATATAAAGAAGGATGGTGAGAAAATGGATGATGAGTTTTTGGTAGAAGCCGGGAATGTAGAGTTAACTTTTGAAGCTCACAATACACTAAAATAGGTTCCGTCCCCGCATCTTAGTCGAAGAAGGAATCATTCCATGTGGGTACAAGAATTTTTAACTCGACCAAATCAATTTGATTTAGAATAAATATTATCAATGAATCTTGCAGGTAAAGTAAATTGAGGGAATTAAGAGATAAATTTCTTGATGGCACAAATGACATAGAAGAAGAGCTAATCAAGATCCGCTAAAGTGTTGAATGAAAGCTTGAGTATTCTACTTGCTGATGATCTTTACAAGTAGATCCAAGAATCAATTCAGCACGAACCAACTTATGGCTTTATCCTAGAAATCATTGATAGGTTGTGAAGATTGAACATTCTTTGGAAACACTGAGGAAACTCAACAAGAGACTAAAGAAACTTCCTGGTAACGCGAGTGATACTTAGGAAACGTGTGAATTCTGAGTGACCATTCCACCACACCTGATGAAGATGAGATGCAGGGCATAATCTGAAAGTTCCAAGAATTTTGGGACAAGCAGGCTTTGCTAGAGGAAGAAAAAGATGATGAAACAGAATAGGCATAATGTTTCATGTCATTTCAATCCTGAAATCGACATGTCTTTTTCATTTTCGTTTCATCATGTAGGAAGAAAATTTTTACTTGGTCTCCTATGTGAGAGTCAAGAAAAATAGGTCTCTCATTAATAGACTATTTCCTAGGATTTATCCTATTTTATCTCAACTCTTTTTATTATAAATAAGGGATACTTATGAATTCCAAAGGGTTAAGATTTTTGGAATATTGAGAACTATTGTGAAGAAGAAAACTTTGTGTTTTCTTTTAATAATTTGAGGAATAGGAACCGATGCTATTCCTCAAACTTTGTGTTGTGAGATTCATCTCTCTTAAGATATTGTTCTTATGTTGAAGCTTAAGCTATTTTTTTATCACTCTCGATTATTTTAATTATTTCAAACATTACATTTGTTATCTAGAACTCATATGATTATTTCGTGATCTGTGTTTTCTTGAAAGAAAATACTTTCCCTAATTTCCTTTCCATTGTGTTTCTTCCATAACAATAATTTCCTTTCTGATCCATTCCATTTACAAAAACATCAACATCTTCACCTAGTGTGGATATGGATTTCGGGATTCTACCCAACCCCAATGGTTAGAATAGTGTGAATATTGTATTACTATTTTTGTTGTGTTTTAGATTAGTAATAAATAAGAAGCCTCACCTGTCTTTAAGGAGGGATTTAATCCCATGTATTGTGGTTGAACCTCATATTTTGGCTTGAAAAAATATCCAACCAACAGTTTTTGGTGACTCCACTGAGGAATACGGATTAATAAGATTAATCTTATCCTGTTGGTGTCTGGCGACTCCATATTTGTCTTATTTTCAAAAAGGTCTATTTTATAGTTCAAGGTGGCTAGAAATATACTCACTCAGTCAAGCTGAGCCAGGGGTGAAATTGATCCGTTCTTTTATTTGCTTCAGCAACATAATTTCAGACTTTCACCCAATAGTGTTGCATCTAACCGAGCAAGAAGTTCTTCACCTATCCAAAGAACTTAGGTTCCTCAAGAACAAGAAGTTTCTACAACCTGCCATGCATTATTCTTGTCTGATACTTAGATTCCTATACACACTTCATTCAGAAGAATGGAAACACAACCTGTGCCTTGGGGTGCAGACTATTGGTCCTCTTTCCCTAACTCCACCATTGCACGATCTACCACATGGGTCTCATAAGAATATTCCTAAGTTCAATGGTGATGGGAAGTAGCACCCTGATGAACACATCACTTCATTCTTTGTCGCATGTGGCATTCTTGGAGTTTCTCATGAAGATGTCTCTATTTGACTCTTCATTGAGACATTGCATGGTGTAGCAGCAGAATGGTTCTACCATCTTCCGAATGCATGCATTACCAACTGGGCTACCATGAGATCTCGTATTTGAAGCAAGGTTCAAACCAGCTAAATATTCTCATGCTTTGTTAGCACAACTTACACACATGAAGAAGGAATCTTATGAACCCATGCAGACTTCATAGCCAAATTCAACAAGCTGATCCGTAAGATTCCAAACCTAGTTGTTCCCACTCTTGAAAATCAAAAGTGTTTCTTCATCAACGCTCAGCCCCCTGATGTGAGCTTCTTGTTGAGAATATCTGTTATTCCCAATTTGACCACTGCTTAAGCTATAACCACTGAGATAGAATATGATCTTATTATGGTGGAAAGTTTAGAAGAGAATCATCTAAGCCTAAAAATCATATTTCTTCTCAAAGTACTATTGATCCTATAATTCAAAATATGGCCAATGACTTGATCACTTTAAAGAAGAAAATGTCCCAATAAGTGACCAACGCTCCTTATCGGGATATTCCTAAATGTAATTTCAACAATACCAATGGCGCTCCTGCAAGAGACAAGAATTGGTTAATCACTACTCCCACCAAGCTAGCCATTGAAGCTCCTCCTATCAACACAGTAGTTGAAATAGTTGAGGAGGGTGAAGAACCAGATGATCAAGACTCTCATGAAGCTTTCAAAGCTTCAGGATATGTTGATGAGTATTTTGATGATTTAGCTAATGACTCCAACATTGGGTACTTAGAGTACAAGGAAGATGAAGGTGAGAAGATGGCCAATCATTGTAGTCTTCACTCAATCCCAATCTCAGAATCCTAGAAATCTAGTTGAAGGCTCTAAGGAGAAAATTAAATAAGCTCCCGTGGTTATGGCTAAAAGAGGCTCTCCCATCTCAAAGGCAAACTAAAAAGGAGACAACTAAAAAAGTAACTTCATCTTCTAATTCTTTTTCTCCTTCCCTCAAGGCTAGTACCTCATCTCAGACTAGTGTAACAAGAACTGAGACCTCCATTATTCCTTCATATACTACTTTTGATATCATTGATCATGCAAAGAAAACAAAACTACAAATGTCGAAAGCCGAGTACCGCAAATCCAACCCCGAGAAATTTAAGAAACTTTCCATATTCATTAGAATAAATACTATTATTCCTTCATCTTCAAGAGGCATTTTCCTAGACCAACTCCGCCTTTACCTCAGAGTAATATGACCTCGCTTTGCTTCTTCAGAAATATTCAACTATTTTATTTTTCCTTACTTATAAATGGTTTTAAACTCAAAGAACTACATAATTAACTTAGGATCCTCTCGATAATGTAATTCCCACAAAATTAGCTCATCCCGTTGGACTCACCTTGACTAAATATTATGGGCGGTGTTATTCCATAGAAACCAAATAGGTCCCCTTGATTGGCCAAATCAAGGATGCACAATTTGCATTTGTTGCCTTCCTTGAAAAGAGAGTGAAAATGACTATCTTGGTTGTTGATATCCCAGCTACTTATGGCATTCTCTTAGGAAGAGGTTTTTGTAAAGATGTTGGAGGAGAAATCAACATGGATTAGACCAAAGCTAAAATTCTAGTAAATGGAGTTCCTTGTGTCCTTCACCCGAAGCACAAGTAAAGTACCTGGTCACTAAATCAGATGATCCTAAGGCTCAAATTCTCTTTGAAGATGCAGGCTTGGGTAATTATTTCATGAAATCTAAGGTGCCCTCTGTAGAAGTCAAAGAAGAATATCCTAATACTGTTTGGACCCTTGAGTTCGACAAGAGCTATTCAACTACTGGTTCAAAGGTGCTGGTGTGGTTCTTATATCTCCAGATTTCGATATTTTTCCCTTTTATTTCAAGTTTGCAGTTTGATAATACTAATAACACAACCGAATACAAAGATTTGTTATTAGGGTTAGAAATGGAAATACAAAAAGGAGTCCAAAATCTTAAAGTGTGGCGAGATGCTTTGAGTTGATTGTGAACCAAGTAAGGGGAATCTATCGTGTAAAAAATAATCACTTAAGACATTACAGAACAAGGTTTGGGATAGCATAGAATTCTTTGATTATTTTTCCATTAAGGTAGTCCTAAGAGATTACAATGATAAAGTTGATTCTTTATCCGTATCTCGAATCTCTTCTCGCTTCCTCACCCAAAGTTCAAACATTACATGTATACCATTGAGATTGTATATCGTCCAAGTGTTCTAGATAATTCAACACATTTACAAGTATTTAATGATGATCAATAGGTATTGTCTTTTCTTGAGAAAGATGATAATTTCAATGAGCTTTATTTTGAAGGATGATAATCAGTGTTTTGGGAGTTCGTCTTGAATTCATATCAAGAAATTGATGGTGAATTCATCTAGCTTAAAGGCAATAAGATTCCAAAGGGATTAGTTTCTCTGGAAGGTCTGTTTGACAAGCATGACCATTTCATTCAAGATAAAAGGCAAGCTGAAGGTGCTTCCTCGTTAGAGGTAGATCAAGTTAACCTGGGCTCCATTGATCAACTACAGATGGTAAACATCGGTAAATGTTGTTCTCTGGAGGAAAAAGAAAGATTCTCTTCACTCCTGAAGAGATATATGGACATCCTAGCATGGTCATATGTAGATCTAAAGTATTTCAAGCCCAAGGATGTGTAACATAGCATTCCTTTAAAGCCTGAGGTTAAACCCTATAGGTAGAAGCAAAGGAATTACAACCCAAAGATCTCAGGGACTATCCTTGCTGAAATTCAAAAGATGTTAGATGCAAGGATTATCTTTCCAATCCATCATTCCACCTGGGTTGCTAATATTGTTCCCGTCAGAAAGAAGAACAGTGAAATCTAGATTTGTGTTGATTTCGGAACCTCAATCAATATTCATTGAAAGAAAATTATCCATTTCCCATCATGGACCAAGTATTATAGACCGTCACTAGATAAAAATGTTATCCATGCTTGATGGATTTTTGGGGTATAATCAAGGTTGAGGTAGCTACTAAAGATCAACATAAAATGACATTCACCACCCCATGGGGAACCTTTGCTTACAGGAGGATGCATTTTGGTTTGATTAATACGGAGCCACATTTTAAAGGGCTATGGATTTATCTTTTAGATATTTGATGGGCAAGGTCATAGTTGTGTATTTGGATGACTTAATGGTCTTCTCAAAAAAGTGAAGTGATCATTATGATCATCTAGAATAGGTACTCTTAAGGTGCAAGTGTCATGGGATTTCATTAAATCCTAAAAATCCATGTTCAAAGTAATAGAAGGAAAGTTTATAGGTCATATCATGACTAAAGAAGGAACCAAGATCGACCCAGAGAGGGTGAAGGCCATCCAAAGCCTTACCCTGCCCACAAGTAAAACTGGGGTGCACTCCTATTTTGGGAAGGTTAATTTCCTAAGAATATTTGTACTTGACTTTTTCGATAAAACCAAGGATATCCTTAGCATGATGAAAGGTAAAAATTCATTTTGATGGAGCAATAAAGTGAAGCTTGCTTTCGAATAATTCAAAAGAGTGATTTCTCACGCTCCCATTCGGGTGTGCCCAAATTTCAAAAATATATCATCATGTACAACTATGCTTCGTACATAAAGTATCAACCATCCCGATGTAGGAGAATGAAGAAGGAATGAAATCTCCCATCAATTTCATGAGCTTCCCATTAAAGGAACATGAATTGAAGATGTCACAAATATAAAAGCATGCTTATTCAAGAGTGAGAGAAGTGAAGCGTTTGTGTATTATGTGTTGAGTTCTCATGCTCTCATTCTTGTTCATAATCTGTAGTTAAATACATCTTGACCCAACAGAAGTTGGGTAGTCAATGGGGTAATTGGATAGCCAAAGTCTAGGAGTATGACCTAGACATTAGACCTACCAAGTTGGTACGGGGAAGAGGCCTGTGCCAAATGATTATGGAAAACAATGTTGAGACAGAATGCAAAGAAACTGAAGGTACTTCTTCAGAATTTCCCATGGTGCTTTTTGTAAGCACAACTGATGAATGGTACATAGATATTGCTTTCTTTTTAACTTATGGTGAATTCCCTTTGCATTTAAGCCAAAAATAAAAGAGGATAGTTAGGTTAAGGTCTGCAAGATACATTCTATGGGATAATGGTATATACAAGAAAGGTATTGATGGTGTATTCTACGCTATGTTGATAAGTCTCAACAAGTAAGGTTACTAGAGTCCTTCCACAATCTAGCATGTAGAGGACATTTCTCTTCCTCCATAATAGCTTACAATATCTTATGGGATAGGTACTCTTAGCCCACTCTCTTTCAAGATTTAGTTGAATGGCTAGCCAAGTGTGAAGCTTGTCAACATTTTGTTGGTCGTCCTAAGTTGGCAGCTCTTCCCTTAAAACCTGTGGTGATTGAAGAACCTTTTCTCCAATGGGGGATTGATTTCATTGGAGTGTTGAATCCTACCTCTAGTTCCGGTCATAATTATGTGCTCACCACCATAGACTATTTCACCAAGTGGGTGGAAGTTGCTCTAATCAAACAAGCTACCTCCAAAGTTGTGTGTAACTTCCTCAAGGAGAATATAATTGTTAGATTCGGTGTGCCTCACAAGATCATTGCTGAAAACACTTCTAATTTATCATCCCATGAGTTGATAGAATTTTTTTATGGCTTTGGGATCACATTGGCTCATTCATCTGATTATTACCCCCAAGGTAATGGTCAGGCTGAATCAAGCAACAAGAACCGGTGGCCATAATAAGAAATTTGGTCTATCAGAATCAGAATACATGGCACAAAGCATTGCATGATGAACTATGGGTAGATCAGATTAATCCTAAGAGAGCTATTGGAATGTTCCCATTCCAATTATTGTATGGGATTGATGCTGAGATTCCTATCTCTGTAGAATTTCCAGCCTTACGGTTGGCTAAAGCAATTGAGGAGGAAAATTTTCAAAGTTCCATTGAGAAAAGGATAATGTACCTAGCAAGGTTAGAAGAAGAACGGAGTAAGGTGGTGGATCACATTGCATATCATCAGAGAAAAGTTAAAAGGATATTTGACAAAAAATGAAGCAACGCGATTTCCAGATCAGAGATCTAGTACTTCTTTGGGACAAAAGAAGGGAGCAGAAAGGGATGCATGGCAATTTTGTCTCCTTATGGAAAGGTCCTATCAAAATACATCAGCGAAATGGTGAAAATAGATTCTTTCTATTGTATATGGATGGAGATTTTCTCCCTCCACCTTTCAAAGGGTCAACAATTGAAGCTATTCCATCGTAATTCAAGACGCTCTCTTGCACTGTATCATAATTTATTTTTTGTTGTGTGTTTGCTTTCTTTTCTTTCTTTCTTTCTTTGTTTTTAGTTTTTCTTCTTCAGACTCCGTAGCCCAATGGATAAATTTTTTTGATATATGAGTTCTCTTCCTTTGATGTCGCAAAGAAATTCCCTAACTGGAGCCAGTTGTTATCTCATTTTTATTGATTTCAACTAAAATTGAGATAACCATAGAATTTTTTTGACAAGATCCCCTAAAACTTCCCTTTGAAGGAGATTTTTAGGTTTTTGGGTTTCCATCGCATGGAAACATATCCTTTCATGCTTCTTGTCAATTTTTTCCTGAAACATGAAACTTGATTACAAGCCAATGTATCAGGTTTTCAAGACTCAGAAGCATCAGAACATACCTTGCAAAAACCATTCTTCATTTCCCTTGGTTCCCGAAACCCGAATGATCCTTTGTGTAGGGTTTTCAGAACTTGATAACATCCAAACACCTCATGCTTCATGTTAATTGTTTCCTGAAACCTGATTTGATAGTAAAACCTTTATATAAGGTTTTCAGACACTTCGAGCATGATGACATGGCATTAATGTTGAGTTTTTGGGTAGTTGGCACACATGTTGGATGAGGTGTAATTAATGCCAGGGATTTATAAATAGTTTGAATTTACACGTCATTTTTACCTGGTATATTTTTCACTGCGTGGATTTTTTGTGCATGTTCCATTGACATCCAAACCCAAATGAACCTCTTGATCAATTTTGTGATCCGTCTTTAACCATTTTTCAAATTTATTGAAGGTATTTTTCTCTTCTTACCACTTTGAGGTCTTTGGGGTTGTTTTTGAGGTATTCATTTGGCATTTTTCTTCTTTTATTTTTCTTCCCTCTAGGTTTAGGGTTTTGGGTTGTTTTCTTCATTTCCTATTATATTCCTATGAAACCTCTTGTTTGGAATTCACCCTTTGGGTGTTTTCTTATTTTTCCCATGGGATATACTCTTTTTGGTTTTTGAGATGAATCTAAAATCCTAATTTATGAACTTGGTAGGAATTTTACTTGTTCTGACATCTCAGAAACCCGACGCCTTTGTTTTAGGTTTTACAGAGTGCTTAACATCATCTTGGCTCGTAGTCTATCAGGTTTTACAAAGTGCTTAACATCCCTTGACTTCCATAGTGTATCAGGTTTCACAAGTTATTCAACATCATCCTAGCTCCGCCTTTGGCTCAGTTTCGTAGAGTGCTTAACATCCCCTGAGTTCCGCCTTTGGGTCAGTTTCACAAAGTGTTTGACACAACCAAATTTTTGATATACATTGCAGTGTGTCAGGTTTTAGGAAGTTCTTTACAAGTCCCAAAGTTCGGTTAGTGTGGTGGGTCTATAGGGTTACTCAACAAGCTTTCAAGCCTGATTGTTCAACCAAAGGTCATCTAGGCATTCTTTCTTCAAAAATTCTCATGTCAAATCCTAGAAAATCTAAGGATAAGTACGCAAGGTCAGGAAAGATGAAGTATAAGTACCAGACTATGGAATCCCCTTCCTACATAGATTTTAATTACGACATTCAAGACACAGAGCTTGGTAATATAGACATGGAAGAATTTTTGAACAGGATCAAGGATTCTTCTTAGAGTCCCCAGATGAAGTCAATATAAAGCAGGTGGCATCCCTCTCACAACAGGATTCACAATGTCTACTCAATTCCCCGAGTTCATTCTAGCATGTGCTTTCAATTATGACTCAACTTCCCTCTCAGTGAGAAATCAATCAGGAGAAACCATAGTGAATGGAGGTTACTTTGATGACCTCTTAAGATTTCCCAACTTTGTAGAATATGTTGATTTGAACCTTCAATCAAAGTGTAGAAGGCCCTGGAACAATGATCAAGAAGATTGCATCAGGCATGTAAAAAAATTCTTTATCAAGGCCAAGCCCAGTCATCTCTTGGTTTCCCAAGTTTGTCCCTAGGAGTGATTTTTTCCTTGAAATCGGTGATATGATCACCCCGCTAAGTCAAGTATTTGGACTCCCGAGTCAAGAAACTTCTAAGGGTGGATGTATCAATTCATGGTCATCATAAAGAAGAATGACCAAGGAATCAATTGGAGCAGTCTTTATAAGTGATGAGATAGACTCCCGGATGAAAATAGTCTTGACTACTGGAAAGTTCTATATATCATCATATGTCACCTATGCATCATCTGGCATGAGAAATTATCTAGGGTTGGATGCAAATGGAAATAGGGACACAATATATATATACCGGTATTTCCCTTAGCTTACAATGAAGGGGTCTAAGGATCAATTCAAGAGTGAATGACACCTTATTTTATGAAAACATCTCGTATGTTGAACTCGATTTAAGGAAGAGAAGACTCTCTAATGAGTCATGGGCCGAAGTATCGAAATGGGGTTGTATCTTCTTGTAATTTAAGAAGTTCACATACCTTTGGGTGGTCGTGTAAGTGATTTATCCTTTCCATTTGCATAGATACTAGGTGATAAGTTGATATTGATGGAGTTGGTTAGACAATTGTTGGATTTTCACAAATTCCAATAGAGTAAGCAAAAGGACGCCATCTCCTTCCATATTTCCATTGGATGGTACACATGATCAACAAAGTGGTTAAAGACAAGAACGTGGTGCACAAGCTGTAGGATAAGTTAAAAAATCATATGAAACATAGAGATGGGTTTGATTTGAGGAGTCCTTAAGTCATATGGGACCTTATATCTACATGTGCCCAAGTGTAGAAGACATTTGGGTTGATCTTCGGGATGAAGTTTCCATCCGAAGAAAGGAAAATAACAGGTTAACACTTGAAGAGATTCAGATGTTAGATCTATCTAACATCCCAAAAGGCACCATGGACAATGAAAGTGTCCTTGATGCCTTGTATGATGGGCTGAATGAAGACCAATATGTATTCCCAACCATTGATTGGTCCATTGCTGAGAAAGCTTCTATTATAGGAAGAGCTGCTCAAATTCTTGCCCATACTAAGGTGTGGCTCATTTCTTGGGGAATGAGTTATAAAGAAAATATTTTTTCAAAACTAGCTACTTTGGAAGCGGGACCCTCCAAGGGAAAAAAAGGAAAAGGATAAGGAATCTTCCAAGAGGCCAATAAAGTTTAAGTTTTTCAGAAAGGGAGAAGAGCAAGTGACCACATCATTGGCCACTATCCCACAAACGATTGAGAAACTTGATGCACCTCCACCACGAGAATAAGGAAATATTCCTTCAAGAGTAGTGGTTGGTCAACCTCTCGATTCACCTTTTGGTTGAAATCTCATCGAGGTAAGTCTTCCTCTTACCTCTCAAGCCTTAATTTCAGAATCACCCTCCTCCCATTCAGGTCTTCCTTGCCTCAGATTTCTTCACCAAGTTCCTCGGCCATGGCCAATATCTTCTCTAGCCTCTCACCTCTCCCCACTGGACCCAAGTTAACCATGGATATGCCTCCTCCTTCTATACCTTCATTCCTTGAGTCCATTTCCATGGACACTACACTCGGAGTGATCACCACTCCACAAGCAAACCTTCCTCCACCTAAAGATGTGACCATAACACCTACAATGGGAGAAACTTCTTCCAATATGCCTCAATGGTTAATAGATCAAACCCCAAGGAAGAGGAAGGTGGTAGTTCCCCTACCAGCCTTTGATTTCAGTTCCCTCAAGGTCACTCCTACCAAGTCGCCAAGAAACCCAAAATAGTTTCAAGGGTTTCAGTGGATGCCTCAAGGCATGAGTTTGCAAAAATTTCCACTCCTGCGGATGACAAAACTAAGAATGATATAATGGTCACTGATTATCAAATCACAAGGGTTGATCTAGAAAAATTACAATGGAGGGATCACAATAGGATGCACAAGATGCCATGAATATGTTGTGCCGTAACTCTTGAAGGAAATAAAGGCAAGAAGAGATGAGATAAAAGAGAAAGTAAAGCAGGTGATAGAAGTATTACTCAATCTCTAAAAGCCTCTTGAGTCAACACCATCATCCTCTACTCCTATCGGGTTATATTTCTCATCGGTACCCATGATTTAGAAGATTAATGAGAAGGGGAGAATGGTCAATGAATGGACCAAAGCGGCTACTCCTACAAGGGTGATGTGAATCCAGCTGCAAGAGGTTGAAATACCTCCAAAAACACACATAAACATCTTTGCAAATAAAACCAGGAGTTTCAAAATAGCTTACTTCTCATTCTGGAATTCACACTGATCTATTACATCATTACAATTCTCCTTTTATTTCAAGACTACTCTAAAACCCTAAAATGCCAAAACCCTAAAATGTAAAACAACTCAGATTGACCCCAAAATTTTTGTGCCAAATATGCATTCATAAATTAGGGCTCACGCGAAATTTGGACTTATTCTGATAAGCACAACAAAAGTTATTAAAGTTCTAAGACCTAGTCAAAAGTGGAAAAAACATTCAGAGCCAATTTTAGGCCACTAGATGACGGAATCCGAGCCCGAAAACGTGCCAAAATGAGCACAAACTTGCAAGAAAAGTTGACCCCAGCATAGTACTAATGTATATCTACCACCCTGTAAAATTTCAGGACAATCCAACGGTCGGATCAAAAGTTATGGCCTCTGTAAGTTATGCTTCCGCATCAAAGGGAAAGAGTTAATTGATGACACCATGGAATTTTATAAATCCTTGGAGGATATAAAGAAGGATGGAAATAAAATGGATGATGAGTTTTTGGTAGAAGTTAGGAACCTAGAGTTAACTTTTGAAGCTCTCAATACACTGAAACAGATTCCGTCCCGCATCTTGGTCAAAGAAGGAATCATTCTACATTGGGACAAGCATTTTCAACTGACCAAATCCATTAGATTCAGAATAAAGATTCACAATGAATGTTGCAGAAAATTGAGGGAATCAAGAGATCAATTAGTTGATAGCACACATGACATAGAAGAATAGATAATCAAGATCTGCGCTAAAGTTTTGAATGAAAGCTCGAGTATTCTGCCCACTGACAATCTTTACAAGCAAATCCAAGAATCAATTCAGCACAAACCAACTTATGGATTTAGCCTGGAAATCATTGATAGGTTCGTGAAGATTGAACATTCTTTGGAAACACTGAGGAAACTCAATAAGAGACTAAAGAAACTTCCTAGTAATGTGAGCAATACTCAGGAAATGTGTGAAGTCATGAGTGACCATTCTAATACACCTGATGAAGATGAGATGTAGGGCATAATCCAAAAGTTCCAAGAATTTTGGGATAAGCAGGATTTGTTAGAGGAAGACAAAGATGATGAAACAGAATAGGCATAATGTTTCATGTCATTTCAATCCTGAAATCGACATGTCTTTTTCATTTTCATTTTGTCATGTAGGAAGAAAATTTTGACTTGGTCTCTGTGTGAGAGTTAAGCAAAATAGGTCTCTCATTAATAGACTTTCCTAGGATTTACCCTATTTTCTCTAAACTCTTTTTATTATAAATAAGGGATACTTATGCATTCCAAAGGGTTGATATTTTTAGAATATTGAGAACTATTGTGAAGAAGAAAACTTTTTGTTTTCTTTTAATCATTTGAGGAATAGGAACCAATGCTAGTTTGTAAACTTTGTGTTGTGAGATTCATCTCTCTTAAGATATTGTTCTTATGTTTAGAATCTTAAGCTATTATTTTTATCACTCTTGATTATTTTAATTGTTTCTAACATTACATTTATTATCTAGAACTCGTATGATTATTTCGTGATTCGTGTTTTCTTGAAAGAAAATATGTTCCCACATTTCCTTTCCATTGTGTTTCTTCCATAACAATAATTTCCTTTCTGATCCATTCCATTTACAAAAATATCAACGTCTTCACCTAGTGTGGATATGGATTCGGGATTCTATCCCAACCCCAATGGTTAAAATAGTGTGAATATTGTATATATTATTTTTGTTGTGTTTTAGATTAGTAATAAAAAGGCAACCTCACCTGTCTTTGAGGAGGGATTTAATCCCATGTACTGTGGTTGAACCTCATATTTTGGCTTGACAAAATATCCAACCAATTAACTTCTTAAGCAGTTTTACAAAACCATGGGTATTAAAACCATGGGTCAAAACCGTCCCATAAACCTATGGGTCAAAAATCCTTCCCATATGAGAAAAGCATGTTTCCTAGTATATCGGGCATGTTTTAAGGCCAAAAACTATGGAAAGTTTACAATACTCTTAGTGTAAAGTCTTCAACACTTTCACACATGAAAACATTCTCCACAACCTAATGTTAGAGTCCCTACCTGTATGGAATCCGGGAGCACCACCATTCCTTATGAATAAATGTAGAGGAGGAGGATTCATCTCCAAGCATTCACTTCAAGCATTTTAACTTTCCCGAGTTGTACCTCCAACTCCTGCAAAAATTTCTCCACCACCTTCTATTTCAAAAGCTACAGGAAAGAAATCATATCTCACAGGTGGTTTAAGTCTTAAGGAATGGGTGTCTTCTTATGAGAAGAAGTTGGAATTAACTCAAATTCTGGATGGCCCTAAGATTGGTATTAATGAACTCATGGATTTAAACATGTCTCGGGACTTTGCAGGAGACATTTTATTTATTCAAGGTGCTAAGGAATTTGGGGAATTTATTTCTAGGAAAAATAGACTTTTGGATAGGCTTCCTCCTTTCAAGGAGGATTTTTGGGTCAAAATGACAAATGTATCTTTTCTTTTTTTTCCCTTTTTGGTATAATATCAAATATGTATACAAATGTTTTCTAGCCTGGGGCCCCTATAGAACCCCATTTTGTTTTTCTTCAAAATACAAATGATTTAAAATGTTACAATGAATTTCATATTTATAATAGATCTAAGTTTTTATCAAAACAAATGAAATCATATTGCATTAATTACATCAGATACACAATTGAAAACATAAAAATTTAAGAAATTATATAATTGTCATGAATGAAAATAACAAATCAAGAAGGGACTTTTTAAAGAAAAAATGCCTAAACTTGTTAATGGTGTATTACGATCGTTATCACTTTATTTATCATCTTCTGGATTGTCAAGTATCCTGCCCGAAAAAGCATCAAATCGATGGACCAATTATACTATATACTTCTCATATGATCCTCGGTGAAATCAAAATATCAATGTTGTTTTTTCACCACCTCATTACATTTATGCATCCTGCTCTTATACTCTTTCACTTTTTGAGTTAACTCAACAATCACACTTTCCAAAGTGATGAAATTTTGGATGGCTTCATAGAAATTTTTTCTTTGGTAATGTATCGATCAAAGAATTGTGTCTAAGTATCTATTCTCGATCCCCATAAGTATATTTTTCTTTATCAGACACCATCCTTCTCAACTTGTTGTCTATATTATTAACACATTTTACTATCTCATCCTTTTCTATTGTTAATTTATCCTTGACTTGGTTTACAGTTTCCACTCTGAGTTTGGTTAGATTCTCAAGCATATATTGAGTTCCTTTTTCCTCAGGTGGCACAATCCCTTATTTCTCTACCAAGTCTTTGTCAAGCTAAGTTATGGCTTCAAGTTTGGGAAGAATTCCTTCCTAGTAATATAATTCATTTTAACATTTCTCAACTTGTTCATCTATGTCATTGATTATTAAATTTAGTTATGTATAGCTCTCTACCACTTCTTCAATGACCTTCTTCCCCTTTTGAGACAACTCCTCTTGCCATTTACAAACTACATTGGCCTTTTCTCTAGAATTATCCACCTCGTTTAGGATCTCTAGAGTTATACTAGTGATAGCCTCTTGCCCCTCTCCTACTTGATGTGGCCATTTTTATATACATGAGGATAATGTTTTAAGTTGTTCTTTTAATTATTTCTTTGAAAATTTATCATCATAAATATTTTGTAACAAGCCCCCAACAAATTTTGTAATATCTTGCTTCAATGTCTCCTTGGTAGGCTTTCCTAATTGAATGTGTGTGACATTATAGTCACTCAGTGTAATTTCATCTTTCAACTTTCCTTCTTGTGGGGTTGTTATTTCCATATTTCTAAACCCTTGTTGGTCCACATGAATTTTAGCGAAGACGTTTTATTTCTTTGGGGATCTCTTGGGTTTTGGGAATGAAATAATTTTAATATCCACATATTATTTTTGAACCACCTCTTTCTCCTTATCTGGAAGGATTTTTCTAGCCAACCAGATTTAGGAACATTTCCCATACTTATCCCTTGTAGTGCGAGTTGTGGAGTTTTTGAAAAGGGTACCATTTTCTTAGATGTATCTTGCAAACTTTTTAGTATTAGTACTTATTCATGTGGCTCCTCTACTTTTGTTACTTTCTCCTCACTACTTGGTGCCACTATTTTTGGTTTCTCTTTTTCTTGATCTTGAGTTTGGGGTTGGATGATATTTTTTGAAACTTTATCACCAACTAATACTTCATCTTGATCCTTGCTCCCCACTGAAGTAGTAGGAACACCATCATATTCTTTTAAGATTTCCTCTATAGTAGCTAATGTATATGTATCTATCTTTGGATCTTCCTTCTCTAGGATTGAAACCTCAAGTAGTTCCTTATTCTCTGAAATATATGCCTCCTTCAAAGGTTATTGTTTTGTGGGAAACTTATCATGGGAATAGTTATCAACAACCTCTTGTTTTTCCAAATCTTCTCCCTATTTCTCGACAGATTGGGATCCAGTGGTTAACTTTTGATCTTTATCATCAATTGGTACATCTTCAGTAACATTTGTTTCCATTGGTCTACTATCTTTTTTTGCAGTTTCAATTATAACCTCAACAAAATCTATGCTTTGGGAAGCTTTATATTTCTTTTCCATCCCTAATTCTTTTTTAGGCTGATCCTCATCAGATTTAACATATTTTATAAATGGTTCTCCTACGAGTGTTTGGGTCATTTTTTATTTTTATTGTAAGATTTTGGTAGTCTCAACTTGGGTACTTTGAGATCCAACTCCATATTCACCACTTGATGCCCGAGAAATGTATTTGATTTTTATTTCTTCTTGTAAGATATTTATATCTCCCATTATATATGTTTAAACCTTTGCATCTGTAATTTCAAGCATATGAAATTCTTGAAATACATCTACATACTCTATTTCAATGGGTTTATTAAGTTTTTATTATTGGTTGACTTATCTTAGCAACATACCGACCCTTAAAATGCATCACAACTAGTTCCCCTATCGTTGTTCGGACACAATGCCACTGGGCTGATTTGATATGGGGATACTATGGGTTTTTTGTTCTTGAACTATGTATGCTACAATATCTTTGGAAATAAAACTAGAGTTACAACCTATGGTGGTTTAGGTGGATTAACTTGAACTCTTTTCTAGACCTATGGTGTCATTGCTTGCTCTACTAGTGAAGTAATAAGTTTTCTTTGAGTCTCAGTAAGTGGGATAGGATCGATCACTTCAAGATCCTTTCTTCTATGTTTCTTTGAAGCATGGCCACCTTCCTTCACTAAAATTCTAGTATCCCTTACCAAAGGTAGTATTATCTTATCTTTCTTTATAGCTCTCTCAAATTACTTGAGGTTTGGTGCCTCTCTTTCTTTAGCACTTTGTACTTTGAGTTTTGGATCAACACTTTCTAGGACTCCCATCATCTTTTTCCCATTCTCGATGATCCTAAAAATGTTACTGAAGGAATCCTTGGTTTAATTAAACCTTCCCCTTTAGTCTGTAAGGGAACTGTTTGTGTAATAGGTGCATCTTGCATAGCTTTTAAAAGCATTTAATTTATAATTTTTGTTAGGGAATTCATAGAATTCCCATCTTAATGGTAGATGCATTCCATTCATCAATGATTTCAGTGGTTGGTTTAATACTTGGTAGTCTATGAGTCTTTCCATTTAAAGGATCCATTTTTTCATCTCCCCTTTTAGAAGAGGGATATCTTCCCCCAAAATCTTCAAATCTCTAAACTCATTTAACACCTTTGTATTTTGGAGAGAGAGATCCATACCTTTCACTTTTAACCAATTCAAGGTCCTTCTCATTACATCAACTATTCTCTTATGAGGACTATCTAACTCTTCTTCACCCCAGACTATGGGAGTGATTAGTTGTGACTCAATTTTATGGTCAATATAATATTGAATCATTATTTTCTGATCATTTGTTATTCCTTGAGGTACCAAAACAACTTTAAAATCAATAACCTTCCTGAGATTCATCCTTGAGAAGTCCCTGAGCCTGACCTCTTCTTCGTCCCTACAATTCATCCAATAATCTTAAAATTTAGGCTCATGCTCAGCTGGGTTGACAACCCATTTAATATCATACTTGGGCCTAGGTTAAAATTTATCCATGTTAAACCTCTCCATTTCCTCTTCCATCAACCTGGCCTTTGTAATAGTGGGGAAATAATACCTCCCAATCCTGATAGGAAACTTAATGTTAGTCTTATGCTTCCCTGTAATCAACTTGTGTAATGGTGCTAAATACCTTGAGAGTTCACAAAATTCCCATTTATCATCCATGTACCAAGGAATTTTGTATGTATGCCCATTAAATTGACTTACTCTGATGTAAGTAAAAAAATTTATATTGAATGAAGAAGAAACCATAATCAAGTATTACATTCTTGGCTTCAGTATATATTCTATATTTCTCCCACTCTGGTTTGAAAAGGAAGACTATAGGTGCAATAAATGCATCATTCACTTATCTCACATTTCCTTTCCACTTATCCAGATTTAATTGGGGATATACATCATATACTCTATGATATTTAAAACTTATAGTTTATGGGAGACTAGGGAATGTCTTGCAGCATGCAATATTGTAGATCAAATAAGACATCATGTAAAATTAGATGTTATAGGTAACACCTGTTTTGATTTTTGTGGCCATTTCCATAAGTTGGGCATGGATTGATGTAGATATAAAATTTTTCGAAAAACAATTTCCTTATTCCTCCAAAATAACCCTTATGAAGGGGAACATCCATTCATGGAACATATAATCCATATCTAATCCTGCAATTCTACTCAACATTATAATTAGATCCTCCACTTCTTCAACAAATAGTACTTTGTTCAATATAGTGGGAATTCTTTTGGTAGATCATATATTAGTTATCAACCATTTATAATTTATTAATATAGCATAATAATCATGTTTAGCCTCATAATCATTCTATAATGATTCCATAGTAATACCTATTGGTTGCTCCACATTTGGTAATCCTAGTATCAACCAAAATGATTCGGGTGTTAGGGCTAACACCCTCTCTCCACTTCCATCCGTAACATATTTCTTCACAAGATCATAATTATTGTCACAAATCCATATAAGTTCTAGAGAATGTATGGAAGGTGGGAACATTGTAACTAGGGAAAGTTTTCTAGCATCAATGGCCTCTATGCATTTAATTTTATTTGGAGCATGAAGTCTTTGTAGAAAGTCATTTAAATAAGAATTTATCAATTTTTTATCAAGAATCGTATCTAAATTATTGGTGATACTAGAGGTCACATGGAATCTCGACTCCATAGGCTTCATCTTGTGAATTTTAATCTCCTTTCTCAAGACTTAACAAATTACAGACTCGGTAAAATAGGAAATACACAAATGTTATGCAAGAAATTACCCATTTTTCATAGATCCTCCGAAATTATCCCGCACCCTTGATTTCAAATTATTTGACTAAAATATACCCTCCACAGTGAATATATTCTCTTTATGTCTCAAATTTGTAGAGATAGGGATTCCAAATTTATTTTTTATGTAAAGTGAAGACCGAAATAATCGAAGAAACATTTTTAAAAATCCCATCTTGATCCGTGGCAACATGCATTAATGGTGGTAGCCATTAATGTTTTGAATCCTGATCATTCAAGTCACCCTTCTTATTTAAATTTGATCCATCCACATGTGTCCATCGAAGAAATACAGGTTGGGGATATTTTTCACATTTTTGTTCATTTTGTCAAAGAGGTACAAAAGTATAACTTTGACCTAATTCCCCACTATTTAATTTGATTAAAAGGTTGATATGTGTCCCCCTTTGAGCTTAAAACTTGTAATTGCACTTTGTACTTTACCAGGTGTAAAATAAAAATTTGAATAAAAGGTTCGCTTCCTTGCCCCAATGATATCTTTGCACGTGTTTCCTTTTGGGGATAGAGGTTATGTATGCATTTTACATCATGCTCTCATGAATATTCCATCGAGCCTCGGGGATTATTTTTCACATTGCACCCTTATATAATTTATAAAAATATTCAAGCATGACCTAATACCACAAAGCGAACCAAAACTTAGCACATGATCTTAGGTGTCGAGGAATAAAATGAAATTTTCTTAAGAACTCAAACTGAATGACACATAAAGTATTTTGTAGGGATTTTTACATGGTTGGTTGGTAAATTTTACAAGGAAATTTTTATGGAAAAATATGTGCTTGGAAACTTAGATTTAGCACAAAAAATGTATACACATATTCAATACCTTTCTTAGGTCAAAATCAATTTGATTTCAAAGGTATGCGGATTTTCAAGTGTTATAGACCTTGGTAATCATGACGGACAATTTTTTGGAGGAAATATTTCAAAATATGGTGTGAGATCAAAACTAACATCAAAAAATCCACTCTGAATAATCAATAGTCCTGATGAAGCCTACTACCAATAATTTCTCTATCTCTTCTTTTACCATTAAGGTGATGTAAGGATGCATCTTTCTCGAGCTTTATTTTTATAGGTTTTTTTCTCTCAGTGCACAAATACGCTCGCACTAATAATTATGGATCTAACCATAACATATCTATGTAGGAACAAGAAAATATATCTTTAAATTCATGAAAAATAATCACAAAAATTTTCTATTCTTGGGATGAGAGAGAAGTTCCCAACTTGACCATTCCAGAAATTCCCTATACCAAATTTTACATATATGGTATCCTCCACAAGCAACTTGGATTCTTCCTCCATGTGTGTATGATTGATGGGGAGATTGATATCTTATTCTAAATTCATCTCTATGATATTTTCACCTTTAGCATGGTCACTTTTTATGTCTAGTGATTTTTCTATTTATTTTTCTACAAGTGCCTCAAAGAGGTTTTCACTATAGGACTTGGAATTTTTATTTATACAAGGCTTCTCTCGTAAATATTTCCTTTCTTTTCTTTTGATTTTTTAACCTTCAATTTCATCATCCTCCTCAACGTATGTCCATACATCAAGATTAATGTAGAATCCCTTCTTATGATCACCAACTAGAATGTTATTAGGGAGACCCATAAACTCACCAATAGCTTCATTATTTTCAAAAAATGTAATTAGTACGTGTTTTTTTTTGTCCCAGTTAACAAGGAATGGGTAGAAAAGGTCTAATCCTAGAATGGTAGGTAGTATGACAGGGGTTATAGTCAAGATATAAGTGTCAGAAAATAATTTCATGGAGGAAAGGTCTTCGTAAAGACTACACCAGGAATCTATTTCAATTTTGTAATTAGACGAACTATCTTCACATTCGTAAGAGGTAGTATAGGCCTCAGAGGATTGGACCCATACGGTCAGACCACAATACTATACTTACAAAATTTTGTTGAGGCATTGGAAGAGGTTCCCACACTCATTTTTTGTTTATTTCATAGCCATACCCTTGGTATCCCTGTGGTGTACATCATCTTATTAGGAATTACATATGTGGGTGTTTGGTAACAAGACACCATCTCATCAGTGGGAGGTGGTAACATTAAAGTATAAAAAAAATCATCTTCTAATAGGCCACTAAGAGTAAAATAACCAATTTTTTAATTCTCTTTGGACCGTTGATATTTGTAGTTGGGTCTACCTAGCGCCTTGGGCGCACGGGGAGTTTGGAAACTAAAAGGGTTTGTTGGAGATCATATTATCCAAATCCATTTGTAACAAATTTCATCTCCCATGAAGTGAAGGGATATTCAGACATAGAAGCACCATCTGTATGAGAACCTATGGTGTCTAAATCAACACATGAGGTAAGATCCCTAGATTGAATTCAAACGAACATCTCTCGTAAAAGGGAATTCATATGTGGTGGAAAGTAACCTAACGATGCTCGTAATAAGAAAAGGGTTTTGGATCCCCCGAATATTGATGTTTAATCCTTCATGGTATAACTTAAAACATTGATGATACATAAAAGGTGTGGCCTGCATGGCATGAATCCATGGGTGACCAAGCAGTATGTTGTAAGGAAGCTCCAAGTCTAAAACATGGAACTTAGTATCGTGAGTAGTAAGCCCTACTCCCAATGTGATAGTGATCATGTCATCCGACTATCATTCTTCATTATCATACAGATTGATGGTAATTAACTTATTTTCTAGATCAACCTCAAGATGACCAAGTTATCAAATAAGTTTTAGAGTACAAACTTTCAATCTCAAGTTGCTGTCCATAAACACCCTCTTTATCTTCTTACGATTGATAATGAACTCAATGTGTAATGGTAAGTTATAGTTAGAGATTTTGAGAAGATATAAGATCGAAATCTTGGTAGTAGTTTTCTAAATTTTCTAAAATATTATAATAACTTTCATGAGGATAATAAGGAGGAGATTATGAGATAACAAGGAGATCGTGTCGCATTACCATAGTACATTCCTTTATTTTAATCTTAATGGTATTGATATGATGAAAAGGTGGGTTAACACATCCAATGAGGACATCAAAAGGATTATTCATTTTTGCAGCATACTTGGAATTTTTGTTTTGGAAGACTATCCTTGATCAAAAATTTCCTTTACTTTATTATGCTTAGGGAAAGGTTCTTTCAAATTCCTAAGTTTGCATTGGTAAATTTACTAGGGGGAGAGAAATCCATTTCCCGTCCCCACTATCAATTGAGTTTTGGATGAAGTGTTTCAACTTAAAACATTTATCAGCTTTGTGAACCATGCCATGATGAAATCCAAAATATTAATTTTCTCTAAACCATGATGACTTAGGTGCACCATCACCATAGGGTATAGTTTCTAGGTATTTAACCATGTTGGCTGCCTCTATCTATTTTAATATCGATGACATAAAGTCAAATAGAGGGTGAAAATCATGATGTTTGTACTGTGAGGCATGTTGTCCCTTAGCAAGTTTCAAAGGAGCATGGTTTGGAAAATCTTGCACTCGTTTAGATTTTGTTATATTATCACCTATGACATTATTTTTCTTTTTTGGAATGAAATTTGATTTTTTGTTAGGTTTTGAATCATGATTATCATGTGAGAAGATTTTTAAAGTACCTTTTGATAACAATGCTTTTTCAATTTGACTACCTTTTTCCATTACCTTTTAGAAGGTATTACCACAATGCATCCGTAAGTGGAAAGTAATCTCAGTGGTGTAAGTTAGACATAAATATGTTGACCAGCTTGTTTCTTCAAGTATGGAGAAAGGGAAGTGACTAGCTAACCCTCACCATCATTGTAAGAAACTAGTGAAACTTTAATTTTTATTTTATTTTGCATTACTCAAATCTATCATTGCAACTTCATTTTCCATTTTAAAGGAGAAGTGACACACAAAGTGTTTTGCTATTTTGACCACATAGAAATGGACCCTTTAGGTATATGCAAAAATCATTCAATTGCTTAACCCCGTAGACTCCACAGAAGAGGAAAATAAGATAATTATCACCGAAAGTGACCTCTTGACATGCCATGTATAATTATTTAATATTGTCTCTTAGATCACCTTTTCCTTGTATTTGTCAAATTTAGGACAATAAAAGTGATGAGGGAAAGGTACTTGCAACATAGCCATGCCAAAGCCTGGATATGGTCATAGCTCCTCAAAATGATACTTTTACCGTGTCCTACATTTCCTTATTATAAAAAAGTGAGGGCGTTTCTTCACAAATGACCACTCTTGTTTAAAGAGTTTCCTTTGTAGGAGGGGTTGGCCTATATAGGTGGTTAAGTCTTGTTATTTCACTACCTGGATTGTCTATATATAAATCCTCCTATGAATCTTTACATTTTTCCTGATGTGGAGGTTTGTTATAAAACTCATGATACGAATCTCCGTGTTTTTCTATTATAAGAGTCTTCGTTGGTTATTTGTTAACATGTGAATCCAAACTTTCCAATTAGTGAGTAAGAGCTTGTATTTTTTGTTATAAGGTAACCTCTTGGGTTGGTATATCTTCATGATTCTCACAAGGAGGAGGTTGTTCATGATTAGTATGTTATTCATGATCTTCAAAATGAATTTTGACAATGGGGATGTGATATCCTCCATCATTTCAGAAGGATATTCTTCATCATTTTGTTTCCGTAATTAGAATCATGACTGGTTTAGGATTTCATCAATGTTACATAGAGGACATTGTACTTATTCCTCTCCATGAAATATGTTGGAAAGGAGAGAGGGATCAAATGTAAGTGGAAACTTGGCCCCTAGCTTTACAACATGCGCAAGAACCTCGTATTTATTTTTAAACAAGAAGTTGTCTATTTGAGAGGGACTAAATCCAAACTCCACTTGACGAGATTTAACCTCACCACCACTATGATTAACCATGGTGTTGTCTTAAAAAATTGGGTTTATGCCTCATCCTTGTGATAGGAGGCATAATATGAAGGTTGATTTAAAATGGACACTAGGAAAAACAAAGAAGTGTAATGATGTCAAATTGTCACAAAGAATGTCAAATAATGAATGGAAATAAATTGAAAGGGTCACGTAAATATGAACAAGCGATACCAAAGAATAAATAATGACACACTAACAAGGTATCATATAACAATAAGTATCTAGGATACAACCATAAAGTATAATACTATGATCCAATCAAAATAATAATTATTCCCTACATTCTCAAAGATAGGTTTGGTGTAAATAATGGCAACACAATATCAACACTTAGATCAATTTTATAATAAAAATACCTAAATACTAAATAGGTGTTGACGTGATCTCTAAAAAAGGTATACTAAAACAATTTTAGATACAAAAAAATCCAAGTCTTGAAAATGGAGGCTACAAATGTGAGCAACGCAACAACACTATTTGGACACGTTAATCAAGATTTGTAGAAAAAGTAAGATTTTAGTATCAAAATGATGTTACCACAATGTGAGTAGTGTAAAGCAATACCACTTTCCAAAACTCAAGGCAATTTTGGGATCAAAACCAAATCTATGTATATAAAGAAGTTGTTATTTATGTGAGCAGCATAATAATACAACTTAGAGACTTAGACCAAGTTTCAAAAAGTAAACAGACATAATTATCAAAATTATATTAATATGATACGAGAAGTGTAAAAATCAAAGGAATTCAATGATGAGACAACCAAACTACAATGATAATGAGTAACAATATGGTTGTAAGATAAAGGGCCTATTAGAACATGAAGATGTATCATTCATACTTTAAACACTCACATTCGAGAATGCAACCAAGCCATGTGAGTAGAATAAAAAGTGGAGGACATGATTATTTATAACAATATCTCACAGATGTATGCTTTCTTTTTCCCAAATGGGAAACAAGAAAACAAAGGATTAGAGCAAGTAGTGATGAAAAAAACTTGGCGTAACTTTGGCAGAGTTTCACCTTATCTTAAGACAAGTGAAAACTAGGACAAAATAACACTTGGTAAGTTTCATGATGAGTAATAATAGGCTCAAAATTCAATGGACTCTTCCCTTGTTTGACTAACAAGGTTTAGACTCCGTGGAAGTTCTTTCTTCATGAGAGTTTAATAGACAAGTTGGATAAAGTCAAGTTGGCCCCAATGTCAATTGGTTTCCTAAAATTTTGTTTACAAACTCTCCAATTCTTTCCTAAAGGAGGTTTGTATTTCTATAATTACTTATAGATAATATAACATCACCCCATAATCAAATTAATGAATAGGGCCCCATATGGGAAGCATGAATATTTTATCACAAGGGTTTTCAACTATTAAATTGGGTAGTGGGTCACTTCCTATTTCGCCCACCAGTTCTCTCAACGTATTGACTAATTTGGGGTTCCTAGGGTAATCCTCATAATTATTTTTATGGATTATGTCAGAAAACTTCCCTCATTTTAAAGAGGATGAGCCATAGCTCTTAACCAAAACCTACAAATACAATGTGTTAAATGAAGTGGTGTATTTTTTATCTTTTTATTAAAATGTGGTTTAGTACACCATTGGAAACCTACAACACACATGTAGTTAGAGTTTGTTTAGATCCCAAGTATTTGAAAAGCATTAGGTCTTGCACACAAAAGATTTAGTAGTTTTCAATAGAAATTGAACCAAATTTAATTTTTATCCTCACGATCATCCAAGGACACAAGAGAAGAGCATACACAATAATTTGATTCAACTAGATAAATGCAAAGGAAATTTTTAAAATCAAATGTACTTTAAACAATGTTTGATAAATTGTTCATTCCCTTAAGAAAAAATGAAAGATTAAGTTTCTAATTTAACCAAATGTTAGAAAAAATGAAAACTAAAGTTGTTTTTGATTCTCAAGATCACCCTAAGGTGCAAGAGAAGAGCATACACAAACTTTAGTCTAACTTAAGCAAAACATGGAAACATGACATTCATTAAAGCTTGACAACATGTTAGAAATATGATTTAAAATGTTAAAACCTGTAGAAAATAGTTAGAAAAACCTATAAAATAAAAGAAACACAGAAATTTGGAATCTAGAAACCTCAAAAATTGAGCCAAAATTCAACACAGAGCATTAGCATAAGCATGTGTAGAAGTAGCATGTGCATTTGAGAAGTAGCGCAAGGATATATCCCGCTAGTGCAAGACAACTCTCACTAGTGCAAGGGTGATAACAAAAATGTAGATCGAGACAAAAACACAAAAAAAAAATTGGTAGCATAGGAAGAGGAGCGCTAGTGCAAGCCTATGGTACACTAGTGCATGCCTTATATAATGTAGCAAAAATTTAAATTGATCAAAAATGTAGGTCGAGAATTACTAGCCCAAAGTAGTCAAGTGGTAGCATAAGCTTAACAACGGTAGTAGAATACAAAGTTTTGTAGTAGTGCAAGATTCAAAGTAGTAGCACAAGGATCCCTCTCACTAGCATAAGACACCTATATAAGCACAAAAATATGGTGTTTTCTAAAAAAATCCAAAAATCTTTAAAAATTCAATTTGATCTAAATTGGTAGCGCCTCACCTCCTCCATAATCTGTAAAGAGAAACATAGCAAGAAAAAATCAACTAATCTAGTTAAGAAACACCATATTTATCTAAAAATATGCTAAAATGAGGGTTAGTAACCAAAATTGAAACTAATCTAAAAAATATTGGAATTAAATGCAAAGGACAATGGAGTAATTCCCGCCGGGCATGCCAAATGTGTTCATATTAAAATTGCTATGCTAATTGAAAGAAACTAACACCTAGTGGTTTCAAAGAAAAGATAAATCTAACATTAACATTATGATTAGAGCTTAAAGGAAACTAGATATTTTTCATAAACATGAATTAAATCAGCTAATGATAACCATTCCTACTCTATTAATGTATTATTACTCTAAAACATGAGCCTCTTTCCATCATGAGTAATAAAATTTATGTGTTTGATCTCTAAAGAGATGGAATGATCTCACCAAGAAATGGCTACAAGGGCAAGATTTGATCGCCCTTTCTACTCAATGATGGTAGAATGGATACAAAGATGAAGTAGTTGTTGTATATATCTTCCCCTCGGGTAGATATGGGAAAAAAGTAGGTAAAGGGCGCACGACGTAAGGTGTCAACATGAAGAAATCTATGCCTTGGCGCAGTAAAGGGTGCACGACATAAGGTGTCGACATGAAGAAATTCGCACCTTGGTGTAGGTAAAGGAGCACGACATAAGGTGTTGACATGAATAAATTCATGCCTTCGGGCATGTAAAGGGTGTATGACATAAGGTGTCGACATGAATAAATCCATGCCTTGGCAAAGGTAAAGGGTGCACAACATAAGGTGTCAACATGAAGAAATTTGCACCTTGGTGTAGGTAAAGGGTGCATGACATAAGGTGTCGACATGAAGAAATTCACGCCTTGGCAAGGTAAAGGGCACATGACATAAGGTGTCGACATGAAGAAATTCGCGCCTTGGTGCAAGTAAAGGGTGCACGACATACGGTGTCGACATAAGGTGTCCTCTATCTAACTACAACCTGGATATCTTTAATTGGGTGGGAACAAGTTCTTAAAAATTCAAAATACGCTTTGCCACTTTTGGGTTTGCTAGGGTTCTCACCTACCACTATAATGAGATTAATTAAATGCAACCTGGAGGTGGTTGGGGTAGATTTGGAATTCCTCTCTCTTTTCTCTCTCATTATTCCTATAAATAGTAAGGAGGGGATTCTTTCTAAAGGTTGGACATTCTTGTTTTTCCCCTCCCTTCTTCTCTTTGGTAGGTGAATTTGTGGAGTTCAAACCTCCCATCTAAAACTGTAATGCAACTTTTCCTCTTGGCATTTTGTAGTGTATTGTATCAATTTTTGGAGAAAATAATGCATGCCTCGTGGATGATTATCAACCCTCTCTATATTCATTTGTATCCTCCCGATCTTTCACTACAAATTTGGTTATCTTTGCATGATCTTTCTTTACATTTTAATGGTTTGTGTTTATTGGCAAGACAGTGTTCTTCATTCCTCGATGCATCACCTTTGTTAGTTTATGTTTAATTTTATACATCTTCTTACCCCGTCTCCTGGCAAGTTAGATTAGGTCTTTGAGTAAACCCTCGCATTTTTATGTGTGCATTTGAACAGAGGAATAGGAACCATACTTCATCCGGGAGAGCTTTTCCGATTTCATAAGGTCCCACACTTGGGAAAAGCTCCATGTTATGCAATTGCACCGAGAGTATCAACCCATCGAGTGTAGAAACTCGGGGTGTTGTGATTCACCATCAATAGTTTTGGCATGCCCAAAGTGGAACAAGAGGTCATTCCACAAGATTTGAAGGAATTTTCAAGAAATTTGGACTAAAAATTACAGTTTTACAATTTCAGATTTTTCACCTCCTAGGCTGAAATCTGAAATTGATTTTCAAGGGCTTAACTTGCTCAAAACAAGTCAAAATTTCACTAGTTGATAGATCGGGGGTTAATCTTCAAAAGGGTATTCTTAAATTTTTGAGATTTTGACTTTCAAAATTTCATGGTTTTTAGTATTTTGGGTTTTCCCAGGTGTTGAGCATGTCCCAAGTTCTGACACGGTGTATTTAAGGTTTTGTAAGTTGCCTTACATGACCTAAGTTTTTCCTGTACCTTTTGGGGATTAGTAGCTACACAAAAAAACCCGATAACCGAATTGAAGAACTATATCTTCTAGGTCCTTCAAGGTTTTAAAAAAGTATTTTTTAATATTGCCATGTTTGGTGTGTAACTTGGTAGATTCCATCCTTTTCGTGCTCATTATCTAACACATCAAAGCGACTCCAAAAGGATAGAATTCAGCGGTGTAGCAGAAAAATTTACCCAGACATATGAGAAGAATTCAAACTAGGTCTGATACTTGAGAAGAGGGGCTATTTTTCAACTTGTAACTATCACCAAGAAGAGGAAGGAGAGGTGAAGACCACAAAGATCACCATCTCCACCTAATAGGACTTTATCAACCCCTCCACCTAGTAGACCTTTCATCCAATCAACAAGGGTTCTCGTGCCAATCGTAATGGTGCAACAAAACCTTTCGTCAACTTCACCGGCAGAGCCCACTTGCCCTCAATGCACGTAATCCAGCCCAATTGCAGCATTAAAGAACATTCCATTTTTCACTGGAGAAAATCATACCACTCTTGGTGATCATGTCAAAGACATTGCTAACGTTGTGCAATCCATGAGATAAAGGAAATGGATGTTGCTATCAAATTGCTAGCATCTTCATTTAAAGGTAGGGCATTGCAATGGTTTAGGAGCCTGGAGGTGGTTCTATCCAAAATTGGAATCAGTTATGCATAGTTCTCCATGAGCAGTTTGGGAAAAGGGAGACAATTTGTCTCTACTAGAACAATTGACAACATTCAAAGAGAGCTCTCAATGAGAAGCTAACTCGACTTCAACTTTATATTTCAAAGGTCTTTGGATAGAATTCTAGTGGTCATAGGGCAACAATGACGGTGATTTTTTATACTATCTTAAAGTTTTGAATTATGATATTTCTATGTTAATTCAATCTATGGGAGGAACAACCTTACTTGCTACTTATAGCATTGCCATTAGGGCTGAAAACTGTCTTATTCAAGCTGGTAAGCTGGCCCCTAGGCCTCCCATTCCCTTATATCCAAACTTAGAAAATCCAAGCACTAGTCAAACACCCACTTTGGCTCCTATTCCCACTCCTAGAAATCAAAGTTCAAATGAAACTTATACTTCATCCTCTAGTGCTTCAAATGAACTCCAAGAGGTTATGAAACAATTACAGAACCTTGGAAATGAGCTGGTGACTATCAAAAGACAACAAGCTCAAAGTGCTAGACCGTATCAGCCTCAAGCACAGTACCAAGCTAGGCCACCATACCAGCCCAATAGGCCACCCAATCTAGCTGCAAATCAAAGCCAAGTAAGGCCTCCCACCAATAGACCATTTCAGCCCTATAACCCTAATGTTGCATCTACTTCTAAAGCCTTAGTGCCAGAGCAAAACAACATAGCTCAAGAGTATGATTGGTGTTTCCATGCAATGAACCTCACAACCAATCTATGTGCTTCAATGGTGCTTTGAACCAAGCCTGATGGTGACACCTCATCGGCGTTGATGGTGAAGTGAGTCAAGAAACAAATCAGCGACAAGGACATCTCAAAAAACACAGCTCTAAATGATACCGCACTTGTGAATTGGCAAGCCGAGGATTTTTGTGGCATAAATCAAACAATTTCTCGTAGTGTAGCAGCTAACACAAAATCAAAGAAGAGGAATATTAGCAAAGGGAAGTCATTGGCTCCAAGTGATCTACAACCTTCCATCACTCCACAAGGTGTCGGTAAGTAAAATACAACTCCAAACATGCAAGACAACCCAAACCACCTTCTAAACCAACTCAAATGCCATTGTTTCTACCCATGCACAAGAAAGGAATGTGCAGACTAAAGGACAAGAAACAGATGTTTCATCCCCATTTAGCATCATTGATCAAATGAAGAAGACAAATGTGAATATATCAATGTGGGAATCTTTATCCATCCCAGGCCAAAGAGATCTTCTACAAGCTACCATGAAGAATTGGTCAACTTCAAACCAGCATGTCCATATGCAAGAGAAGGTCCTCACAAATGCTGCTCAACCTGAAGGGAATCATGGAGGACAACAAGGTAAAGTTTTTAAGCCCCCTCCATTCTATGTTTCATTAATCATTGGGGATAAACTAGTACACAATTGCATGATTGATTCTGGGGCAAGTAGTTTTGTCATGCCCAAGCAAATAGCTAATCAGTTGGGTCTCCAATATGAATTCATATCAAAGGGGTAGTGCAATTGGATGGGACAACAAGTAGCAATGGTGGGAGTGATTAAAGGTTTGAATCTTATCTTGCATGCATGCCCCAACGTTACCATTTTGTAAGATGTGTTAGTGATAGATTTGCCACCACTCTTTTCCCTATGCTTATCAAGGGATTTCATAGCTAGAATTGGAGGATACTTATCTACTAACTGGTCACACATGTTGTTCGTAACAAGATATGGTACTAAGGTCACAATCAAATCCAAACCAATTATAAACTTTCATATTGAGCCTCATACTCCAAGCCAAATCAATGCCAATTGTTCAGCATTTGATCAAGAAGATTATCCAAGCACATGAGATGAAGCCGACACCAAAGTTGGAAGCATCCCAGATTTGAATCTTGATGAATGGGCAAGAAAAAAGTACATGATTTTGATCCCTACCAAGCAATAGAAGAATCTGAGCTAGGAGTCTATGCATACATGAAGAAAACCAACCTATTCCTAAAGCATCACCAAACAGACCATAAGGATGACAATGAGGTATGACAGGTTATTTTTTGATGGATCAAGGAGTAGGAAAGGTACAAGAGGAGGAGCTATGCTTGTTTCACCTTTAGGCATCAAATATTATTTAGCTTTCTATTTCTAGTTTCCTGTTCAAACAACACAGCTTGAATATGAGGCCTTGATTCATGGACTTCATTGGGCTGGAAAAAGGGTATAAAGAACTCTTGCAGTGTTTGGAGATAGTGAGCTAATCGTCAATCAAGTCGGGAAAACATGCTACAAAGAATGAACTCTGAAGAACTACAAGAATAGGGTGTGGGACCTTGTTGAGGATTTCAAAGCTTTTAATATCATTTCCATACCTGAGGAAGAAAAATGAAGTAGCGAGATAGGCTCGCAGCAGATTGAAGCAACGTTTGATGTGGTTGACAACATCAAAAGGGAAAAATGCAACCACCTATCCTTGTGATTGTGAGGCCAGCAGTTCCAAATAATAACACAAGTTGGTAGGTGTTTGAGAACGATCAACAGATTGTGAATTTTTTACAAGAAGAGGCTAAATTCTCAGCTAGGAATCAAGACAGATTAGAGCAGCAAGATGTGGATCAAGTAGTGTACCTACAGACAAACAAGCTTCCCAAGGGTTTAGTAACATTGGAGTTTATCTTCTACCCTAATGACCAGCCTGTAAGGAAAAGGCTAATATACAAAGTCAAGAGAGAAGATTCAGAGCCAATTCTGGTTGGGGAAGGAAAAACACTTCAAATTGGCAAAGTGGCCACTAAGCAGGAGAAATCAGATTTCATACAACTTTGCCAAGAATTTCTAGATGTCTTCACTTGGAGCTATGAAGAATTGAGAGGTTTCAATCCGAAGTTGGCACAACATACCATAGAATTGGATCCAGATGCTAAGCCCATCAGGCAGAAGCAGAGACCATTCAACCCTCACATTGAGCCTCTAATGAAGAAAGAGTTAAACAAGATAATAGAGGCAAGCATTATATTTCCGATCAAGCACTCAAGCTGGGTTGCAAACTTGGTTCTGGTCAGGAAGAAGAGCGGAGAAATCAGGTTGTGTGTAGACTTCCAAGACCTCAACAAGGCATCTCTTAAAGACCATTACCCACTTCCTTCAATGGAACAAATATTGCAAGTGGTATCCGGTTTAGAGAGATTCTCTCTCCTAGATGGCTACTCAGGGTATAATCAGGTAATGGTGAAAGAAGATGACCAATTCAAGATGGCTTTCACCACCAAATGTGGCACCTATGCCTACAAGAAGATGCCATTTGGGCTATCAAATGCAGGAGCCACTTTCCAAAGGGAAATGGATATGGCATTAAATGGGTTGATCAATAAAATAGTTCGATATATCTTGATGACATCACCGTATTCTCCAAAAATGTAGTGGATCACCTCTTTCATCTGAGGCAGGTATTTCAGATGTGTAGAAGATTTGGGGTATCATTGAATCCCAAAAAATGCATATTCTTGGCTCACAAAGGAAAACTTATAGGCCATATTGTTTTAAAGGAGGGATTGATGATTGACCGAGTAAAGAGTTGAAGCAATTCGAGCGTTGCCATTACCAAGTCATAACAAGGCTCTCAAAACTTCTTGGGAAGGATCAATTTTGTTCGTAGGTTTGTTCAAACTTTACAGCTCTCGTAAAGCCAATAATATTGATGTTGAAAAAGAGCATGACATTTAAGTGGAAATATGAAGGCAAGGCAAGTTTTGAGGCAATAAAAGAGGCTATATCTCAAGCTTTGACTCTCGTCAATCCAGACTTCTCCAAGGATTTCATGCTATATGCCTTTGGTGGTGGAGACACAATTTTGCAATCTCAGTACAACAAAACAAAGAAGGATTAGAACAACCAATCGCTTTCTTGACCAAGGCTTGGAGGAATACGAAACTAGGTACTCTTTCATTGAAAAGCATGTCCTTGTAGTGATCAGGAGCTTAAAGAAATTCAAGCACCTAGTCTCAAACAATAAGATCCAATTATTGGTCTCTCATGCGTGAGTCAAGGACTTCCTTCTAAACAAGGATCTGAATGAGAAATGTGCAGGATGGATCACTCGTGTCATGGAATATGACATCGAAATTAAGGTCACTAAGCTAGTACGTGGAAAAGGACTATGTGAACAACTAGCTTTGAGTCATAAAGTTGAAGCAGGTGATGAAAAAGAGACTGCCTTAGTACTGCAGGATGGTCAAGAACAAGAAAATGATGATGTGGCCGCTCCTTGTTGGACTCAGAATATGATACACTTCCTACAAGCAGGCCTATGCCCTCCAGAAATGAGCAAATCAAAGAGGAGATACTTTAGATTACAAGCCATCCCATATGTGCTCGTTGATGATGTTTTTCTCAAGAAAGACATCAATGGAGTTCTATTGAGGTGTATTAGGACAGTCAAATTGAGAGGGTGTTACGAGATTTTCACGATGAAGATTTTGGAGGAAATTTCACCCGAGTAACAACTCTCAAGATAATTAAGGTAGGGTATTATTGGCCCACAAAGTTGTTCAATAACTGTTATACATGGATAAGAAATTGAAAGAAATGTGCACTCTTCACGGGAAAAGAAAGACTAGCAAAGTGCTTTCATTGCACCCAATTTTGGTTGACCAATGATTTATGCAATGGGGATTAGACTTCATCGGGGTCATCAACCCAAAATCAAGATAAGGCCACAAGTGGATTCTCACGGCAATGACTATTTCACCAAGTGGACCAAAGCAGTAGCGCTCAAAGAAGCAAATGAGTCTAACATACTTGACTTTTATGAAGGAATAGTGACCGGGTTCGGTGCGCCACCCACTATCATATCGACAATGCATTGGCATTCATAAGTTCCAATATTACAAAATGGGCTGTCAAGAATGGAATCTATTTGAGCACCTCTTTAAATTATTACCCGAAGGATAATGGATAGGCAGAGTCCACGAACAAGAATTTACGAAGAATCATCAAAAGGACTCTGGATGAAAACCAAAGGACATGGCATACCAAGCTAAAATCAACATTATGGGCTGACAGGATAACACCAAAGAAATCTATAGGTAATTCTCCCTACAAGTTGGTTTATGGGAAAGAGGCAGTATTGCCTATATCATTAGAATTTCTAGCATTAAAGCTCATGAAGTAGTTGGAGTTGTCTGAGTTTGAACCAATGGAGGCCATGTATGCAGAGTTGATGGAATTAGAAGAAATTAGAGAATATGTAGTTCAGATAATTGAGAAGGATCAGGCCTTAGTAAAAATATGGTTTGATAAGAAGGCAAGAGCAAAGACCTTCCAGGAAGGGGACCTAGTTCTAAAATGGGATGCAAATCGGGCAAAACTAGGAAAGCATTCCAAGTTTGATGCCATTTGGAGTGGCCCCTACATGGTCACAGGATGTAAAAGTAGTAATGCCTTCTAATTGTCTACATTGGATGGAGAAGAACTCCCATTTAGTTAACGGAATCTACCTTAAACATTGCTACTAAAAGGAAAGGGTTTACCCTTGTAAATATTAGCCTAGATTTCAATTCCTCTAAGTGCGTATGCACATTGTCTTGTTGTAGTTAGGTTTTAATTTCCCTAAGTGCTCCGGATAAGTATTTTTGCTCTCGGGTTGAATTTCTGATTAAAGCATGCTCTCAAAGAAGGAGTTGTGGTATCAGGCTTGGGATCAGAGATCAAGTTGGTTTCAGGTTATTTCTTATGACTCCATGCCCAATGGATTGCTAAAAGGCCACTGATCTTCTACCTAGCAGGCAGGTGACCCCGTTGAGTCACCAAATTGTTGTATATATCTTCCCCCTCGGGTAGATATGGGAATAACAGAGGTAAAGGGTGCACGACATAAGGTGTCGACATGAAGAAATTCGCACCTTGGCGCAGTAAAGGGCACACGACATAAGGTGTCGACATGAAGAAATTCGCGCCTTGGCATAGGTAAAGGGTGCACGACATAAGGTGTTGACATGAATAAATTCATGCCTTGGCACAGGTAAAGGGCACACAACATAAGGTGTCGACATGAAGAAATTTGTGCCTTGGTACAGGTAAAGGGAGCACGACATAAGGTGTCAACATGAAGAAATTCACGCCAAGCGCAGATAAAGGCACACGAGATAAGGTGTCGACATGAATAAATTTGCGCCTTAGCACAGGTAAAGGGTGCATGACATAAGGTGTCGACATGAAGAAATTAACACCTTGGCACAGTAAAAGTATGTTGACATAAGGATGGATGCGCCGAGGTGAATCTTCAGGAGGCACAACATTTTGAGCATGACACCTCGACAGAAGCAAACCCCGGCGCAGATATTCGAGATGGCCATAAATTTTCACAGGAGCTCGATTCATGCAAGGTTGGAATTTTCAGAAATCTTACGAGGTCCTCTATCCAACTAAAACTGGATATCTTTAATTGGGTGGGAACGAGTTCTTAAAAATTCAAAATACAGTTTGCCACTTTTTGGGTTTGCTAGGGTTCTCACCTACCACCATAATGAGATGAATTAAATGTAGCTTGGAGGTGGTTGGGGTAGATTTGGAATTCCTCTCTCTTTCTCTCTCATTATTCCTATAAATAGTAAAGAAGGGCTTCTTTCTAAAGGTTTGACATTCTTGTTTTGCCCCTCCCTTCTTCTCTTTGGCAGATGAATTTGTGGAGTTCAAACCTCCCATCTAAAACTGTAATGCAACTTTGCCTCTTGGCATTTTGTAGTGTATTGTATCAATATTTGGAGAAAATAATGCATGCCTATGGATGATTCTCAACCCTCTCTATATTCATTTGCATCCTCCTAATCTTTCACTACAAATTTGGTTATCTGTGCATGATCTTGCATTGCATTTTAATGGTTTGTGTTTATTGGCAAGACAGGTGTTCTTCATCCCTCAAAGTGCATCACATTTGTTAGTTTAGGTTTAATTTTATGCATCTTCTTACCCTGTCTCCTTGGAAAGTTAGATTAGGTCTTTGATTAAACCCTCTGGATTTTTATGTGTTCATCTAAACAGAGGAATAGGAACCGGCCGTCATCCGGAGACCTTTTCTGATTTCGTAAGGTCCAACACTTGGAAAAAGCTCCATGTTATGCAATTACACTGAGAGTCTCAACCCATCAAGTTATAGACACTCAGGGGTGCTATGATTAGCCATCAACAGTAGCTATTACAAATAATAGAGAAGGCTCTTATCATAAGCTTGTAAAACTAACTAATCAAATCAATGGTATAGGTGTGAAAGGATGTAGGAGGGTCCTTTATATAACTTTTCCATTTGGGAAAATCTTGAATCGTAATGAATGTGGGATAAAGGATAAAGTAGATTTAGACTTTTTAAGCTTGATTAGAGGAATTAACAAGTGATTAACAACTCATGGGAGTTGGAGATGATTTAATTAATCAACTAGGATTAATTAATAGGCTAGAATAATATTTTTAGGCTATTTAGAGGTGATTTAGGAGGAATTTGATATGATTTGAAGCATTTGAAAGAGGGATTTAGCCAATAAAAGGGTTTATTGATTAAATGCATTGTTAAAAAGGCTTAATTAACTCATGATAGTTAATTAATCAATTAGAAGAGGATTATAACTAACAAAGTGTCGTTAATTGGCATCCAAAATGTGATAAAGGCTAGTTAATTAACGAAGTGTCATTAATTGACCAAAATAGAGGGAAATGTTAGTTAATTAGTTCGAAATCACTTATTATAAAATAAATGATATGAAATAGGATAGTTAGCATAATTTTATTAATAAAACTATGTAAGATAATTTTATGTGTCTACATCCTCCATCAACTTATTCCCCATGATTGTTACTAAATTATTTAAGCAACAATGTATATTCAATGATTTATCTCTCCAAGAAAGTAGAAATAACTCCAAGAAGGCCACTTAATGCAAATAATCTAATATGCTTTGGTTCATCGGCCTCTTATTGGATGGGCATTTATAATGAGGGTCACATCATAAATTCAAGTACTGGGAGGGAATGCCTCTTCTTTGATTAAAATTCATGTAGTTTGAAGACAGTTGGATATCCTCCTAGAAGAATCTAATGCCACAACCCACTCATCTTTTCTTTTCATGTGAGAATTTGAGGATGGACCATAATTTTTTTGGTTCTTGTGTTTGGGCTAAAAGAGGAAGCACTATTGTTGTTGCAAATCAGCAGCACCCGGATGTTGATCGGGCTTCTAGTTTGATACTTTAGACATCCGGTGTGATTGCATAACATTAAATCCTTTCCCAAGTGTGGGACTTGAAAATGGGAAAGGAATATATAGTTTATAGGCTATTTCCTCAACTTCTCCGATCAGTTATATCACTTGCACAGGTTGCAGAGGTTTGAATTCCTAATCCCTACTCTAAATTCGAAAGGGACAAAGATAGAGAATGCCCAAAAAAAACTAAAACTAATGCTAATAGGGTGATGCACCAAAGGAGTGGTGAGCATTTTTTTTTACTTCTGCAGATTGACACAAATCATGGAAATGCAACAAAAATTCATGCACAAACTGATAAACTGTAATGGAAGGTCAGAGATAGATCAAACAACACAAACAGAGGATTAAAATTCATTCACAAAGCCTGCTTTGTCATTTCCATTACCCAAAACACATGAATTACGACACCTGAGAGGAAAAAATAGGTTATAGTCCTTGAAAAGGTCTGATATTCCACAAAAATCACTCTCCAAGTGAGAGAGGGAGCTTGCAATACACAAAAAGTTCAACACTTTGAAAATGAGCCAAATCGGCTTTTACAGTGCAAGGGACGAGCCCAGGAGAGAGAAACATGGGAAAACATGGGAAAGATTCAACCATTGACCAAAATGCAATAAAAATAGCATGGGCATGCTTATAGGCCCATCCCCTGACATTTTTAGCCATGATGGGAAAGAATGTGATCCATTCTTCATTAAAAATGGTGGTTGAAACGTCATTTCTGTCCATGACCACGTGCCGAGGAATTTTTTCAATTTTATCTCTCCAAACTCCATCAAAATGCAAAAATGACTATATAATCTTTTAGATAATTTCACCATCTTTCCATTTATATAAAGAACGTGAAAATCGAGCTTTGGATCAAAAGATATGGCCATTTGAAAATTTAGGGCAAAACAGGGCCAAATTGGGTTGACGGGCAAAAATTTTGAATTTGTACCCTTTTTGGTCATTTGGAAAATTTCCTAAAATTTCCCCACATTCCACCAGTCTGGGTGCCATGTGGTATTCTTTTATTAGGTGCGGGCCCTTAATGCTTCATTTTCCTTCGATTTTTTCCTTTGGAAAGTTTTCTAAAAATTCCCCGCCGGGTCGACGAGTTGAGGACACGTGGCACGTGCTGATTGGGTGCAGCCTCTCCTCTAAAATTTTCCATCGGTGTTTGACCATTTTCCCTGATGGACACATGGTGAAACCCCATTGGATGTGGGTCTATACCTTCAAATTTTCCATGCGGGCTTTGCTTGTGTTTTTGGCCGCCACCTGGACACATGGCGAGATTCCATTGGCTCGCATCTTGGGGGCGGGATTTTCTTTTTAGAAATTCCTTCATTTTTCCCTTGGGAAAATTTTCCAAATTCTCCCCCCCCCATGGATCCAAGACACGTGGTGGCATATCATTTGCTATGTGGGCCTTTCACAAGCATTTTTACTTTCACGCAAACACTTTGAAAAAATTCCAAATTCCTCCCGTGCTCCGCCTTTCCAGGCTCCGGTGACACGTAGCCTAACTGGTTGGTCGATGGGGTAGTGGGCCAAAACTTTCTTCTTTGAAATTTGGCAAAACACTTTTCCAAAATTCCAACTTCTCCTCTGCCCTCCAAAATTCTGGCTCCATAGGACACGTGGCATGTTTTTATTGGGCGCGGGCGTTTCCTCCAAAATTTTCCATGTGCCAACACTTAGTCAAATTTTCCAAATTTCTCCCCTAGACACGTGGCATCACTTGATTCGTTGGTGGGCTCGTGGGGAAAAATATAACCTTTTAAAATTTTGCCAAAACACTTGGTAAAAACTCCGCCGAGCCATAACTTCAAATATACATGGAGTTAGGAGGAAAACTTTACCTTCTACGGAAAGATGAGAAAGAGCTCTATCCAATGGTGCCATTTGTAGAAAGTTTTGAGTGACTGAAAAGCAAAATTTTGTGACTGAGGCACTAGAGAGGGAAGAATGAGAGGAGTTAGCCACAAAATGAGCAGGGGGCACATTTTGGATAATAATTTTGGTGACTTATAGGGTCATCTTCTGTTGGATGAAGTTACTGGGTTGCTTGAAGCAATCCATTAGACATGGATTCATCAAATTATCCGTCTCTATTGTACCCCAACTATCTAGAACACTGCAAGGAGGAAAATGGAATATCACCTGATGGAGTAAGGCCTGTAAATACATTTCCAAGAATAGCAAGCTTGTGTCAAAGCACTTAGGAAAGCAAAACTAACCTATAGCAAAACAATGTGCATAAGCACTTAGAGGAATGAAAACCTAAGCCAATATTTACAAGGTGGAGAATTTCCCTTTAATAGATGTGCTTTAGATGGATTCCATTGACTGGAATATGTAGTTCTTCACCATCCAATGAAGACAATTGCAAGGCATTGCTATCCCTACACTTTATAACCATGTATGGGCCACTCCAAATTGCATCAAATTTTGAATGCCTTCCCGCTTCAGTTTCACTCTGTCGCATCCCATTTTAACACTAGATCCCTAACTTGGAAGGATCTATTCTTGGCCTTTCTATCAAAGGTCTTTTTAATCGAAGCTTGATCCTTCTCCATTGCTTGGGATGCCTAATTTTTGATTTCTTAGAGCTCCATCAACTCTGCATATCTAACCTCCATGGGCTCAATCTCCAACAAATCCAGTTGTTTCATGAGTTCCAATGTTGGCAACTCAAGTGACATGGGAAAAATTTCCTCTCTTCCATAAAAAGCTTGAATGGAGAGTTACCTGTAGATCTCTTGGGAGTTATCCTATCAGCCCATAAGGCTGATTTCAACTTAGTATGCCAAGACCTCTGATTTTCATCAAGAGTCATCCTAATGATCCTCAACAAGTTCTTGTTCGTAGACTCACTGCCATTACCCCGAGGGTAATAGTTTGATGAAGTACTTAGGTAGATCCCATTCTTGACCGCCCATTCAGTCACCCTGGATCCAATGAATGCCAATGCATTATCTCGATATTATTGTAGTAGGTATGCCAAATATAGTTGTTATTCCCTCATAAAAGTCTAGGATGCTAGATTCATTTGCCTCCTTGAGTGCTACTGCTTTAGTCCATTTGGTGAAGTAATTTGTGGCTGTTAAAATCCATTTGTACCCTTGACTTGAATTGGGATTAATTACTCTAATAAATTCTAAACCCCATTGCATGAATGGCTGGTCAACTGAAATTGGATGCAATGGAAGGGCAGCTAGCCTCTCTTTACCTGTGAAGAATGCACAGTTCTTGCATCTCTTGATCCATGCATAACAATCAATGAAAATCTTGGGCCAATATAAGCCAGCCCTCATGATCTTTAGAGCTATCACTCTTGGTACAAAATTACCACCAGCTGGTCCACCATGGAACTCTTCCAACACCCTATGAATCTAATTTGTACCAATACATCTCAGCAAAGTATTCCATTCACATATTTCTTAAACAAAACACCATCAACAAGGGCATATGAGATAGCCTGCAATCTAAAGTTTCTTCTTTGGGTTTTGTTCATCTCTGGAGGGAATAGGCTGTGCTTAGGAAGTGCATTATACCTTGGGTATAGCAAGGAGTGGGGATACCATCATTCTTCTCTTGAGTGCTTTCTTGCTCATGGTTGTCTTGCAACGCCAAAATAGCCTCCTTCTCATTACATGCTTCCTTTTATTTGCTCAAAATCAAATTCTCACACAATCCTTTTCCTCTTACCAACTTGGTAACTTTAATCTCAATGTCATACTCCATGACACGAGTAATCCAACCCGCTCTCTTTTCATTCAAGTACTTGTTGAGGAGGAAGTCTTTAACTCCCACATGAGAAACCAGCAATTGGACCTTATTGTTTGAAACCAGATGCTTGAATTTCTTCAAGCTCCTGCTTACTGCAAGAACGTGCTTCTCAATGAAATAATATCTCACCTCATAGTCCTCTAGGATTTGGTGAAGAAAGCAACTAGCTACTCATCATTGTCTTTGTTCTGCTATACCAAAATTGCAGAAATAGTATCATCACCCCAAATGCATAGAGAATGAAATCCTTGGAGAAATCCAGGTTGATGAGAGTTGGAGCTTGAGAGATGGCTTCTTTGATTGCTTCAAAACTCTCCTTTCCTTCTACTATCCATTTGAAAGCCATGCTTTTCTTTAACATCTTGGTGATAGGCTTGACTAGGGCTGAAAAATTTGGGACAAACCTCCAGAACAAAATTTATTCTCCCCAAGAAACTTTGAAGGGCCTTCTTGTGGCTTGGCAATGGTAGTGCTTTTATGGCTTTAACTCTTTCTGGATCAATTACCAATCCTTCTTTAGAGACAATGTGGCCAAGGAGTTTTCCTTCATGGGCTAGAAAAATACACTTTTTAGGATTCAAGGAAACTCCAAATCTTCTACATCTTTGGAACACTTGTCTCAAATGGAAGAGGTGATCTGCTGCATTCTTTGAAAAAATAGTGATATCATCAAGATATACCAGCACTATGTTGTTAATCAAACCTTTAAACGCCATGTCCATTGCCCTTTAGAAAGTATCTCCAGCATTGGACATCCCAAATGGCATTTTCTTGTATGCATAAGTTCCCCATTTGGTTGTAAAGGTTGTCTTGAACTTATCTTCTTCCTTCACCATAATCTGATTGTACCCTGAATAGCCATCAAGTAATGAAAACCTCTCAGAGCCAGCAACAACTTGTAAAATTTGCTCTGTAGAAGGGAGTGGGTAATTTGCTCCTTGAGAGATGCCCTATTCAAATCTCTAAAGTCAACACACAATCTGATTTCCCCACTCTTCTTTCTCACCGAAACCAAGTTGGCCACCCAACTAGAATGCTTGATTGGGAATATGATTCTTGATTCTATTAACTTATTCAATTCTTTTCTCATGAGAGGCTCCATGTGTGGATTAACTAGCCTTTGTTTTTACCTGATGGGCTTAGTACTTGGGTCCAATTCAATGGTGTGTTGAGCTAACTTAGGATTGAAACCTTTCAAATCTTTATAGCTCTAAGCAAACACATCGGGAATTCTTGACAAAGTTGTATGAACTCATACCTTTCTTGTTCGGTTGTCATCCCGCCAACTTGCAATAGTGCCTTCTTCCACCAAGATGGACACCGAATCTTCTCCCTTGACTTAGATGTTTGCTTTCTCCTTCCTAAACTAATCATTAGGATTGAAAATGGACTCCAAAGTAATAAGTCCCTTGGGTAGTTTGTTGGTTCTCATCTCTGCACCACTTGATCACCATGATGCTGTCCCAACTTTTCCTGATTTTTAGCTGAGAACTCAGCCTCTTCTTGCAAGAAATGAATGATTTGTTGATCATTTTCAAACACTTGCCAACTTACATTGTTGTTCGGGAATCGAAGGCTTCACAATCACATGGATGTTTGGCTATACCTTGTCTTCTCGAATGCTTTCAACAACGTCAAAGGTTGCCCCAACTGCTGCAAGCCTATCAGCAGCTTGGTTCTCTTTCCTAGGAATGGATTTTATGCCAAAGCCCTCAAAATCTTGAATGAGGTCCCACACCCTGTTCTTGTAGCACTTGAGAAAATCATTTTTGACAGCATGCTGCCCCTTAACTTGGTTGACAATCAACTCACTATCACCAAAGACCTCGTAAGTTCTTTAGTCCTCTTTCGATTGACCAATGCAATCCTTGTATCAAAGCTTCATATTCAGCAGTGTTGTTAGAGCATGCAAACTGAAATCTAAAAGCTGAATACTACTTCACTCCTTGAGGCGAAACTAGCATAGCTCCCCTCATGCACCTTGTCTACTCCTTGATCCATTAAAAACAAATGCTATACCTCATTTTCATCCTTGTGGTCCGGCTTGGTGATGCTAGGAATAGGCGGATTTTCTTCATGTATGCAATAGACTCCTATCTTGGATTCTTCTATTTCTTGATAAGGATCAAAATCATGGACCTTGTTTGCCCATTCATCAAGAGTTAGATCCAGGCTGCTTCCTACCTTGGTGTCGGCTTCATCAGTGCTTGGATAGTCCTCTTGATCAAACGTGAACAATTGGTATTGAGCTGATTTGGAGTGTAAGGCTTAATGTGGAAGTTTGCAATAGGTTCAGATCTGATTGTGGCCTTGGTTCCATATCTTGTTCTGAACAACACATGTGACCAATTAGTAGATAAGTAACCTCCAATCTTAGCTGTGAAATCCCTTAATAGACATAGGGCAAAGAGTGGAGGAAGGTCTATTACTGAGACATCTTGTAAAACAACAACATTGGGGCATGCATGCAAAGTAAGACTCAAGTTTTTAATCACTCCAACTGTTGTCACTGCTGTCCCATCCAATTGCACTACCCCTTTGGATATGACCTCATCTGGATTCCCAAATGATCAACTATTTTCTTGGGCATTTCTTGAACTACTTGATCCGAATCAATCATGCAATTGTGCACTAATTGGTTTCCAATGATCAATGAAACATAGAATGGAGGGGGTTTCAACATTTTACCTTGATTTCCTCCATGATTCCCCTCAGCCGGGCAGCATTTGTAAGCACCTTCTCATGCATTTGGACTCACTTTGGTTTGAAGTTGACCAGTCCTTCATGGCAGACTTGTAACAAATCTCTTTGGCACGGGATAGATAGTGATTCCCACATTGATATGTTTACATTTGTCTTTTCATCGATCAATGATATTGAATGGAGATGAAGCATCTCTCTATTGTCCCTTGGCCCGCACATTCATTCCTTGTGTATGGGCAGCAACAACTGGCATTTGAGCTGGCCTAGGAACTATTTTAGGCAGTCCTTGTGTGCTTGGAGCTGAATTTTGTTTGCCAATAAATTGTGGAGTGATAGAAGGTTGTGGATTGATTTGAGCTAGTGGTTGTTCTTCACCCAAGTTTCTCCTTTTTGACCTTGTGTTGGATGCAACACCTTGGGAAACCTGTCGATTCATGCCACAAAAATCTTCTGCCTGCTAGTTTACAAGTGTGGCATCATTTGGAGTTGATTGCTGCTGGAATGTGTCTTGTTGTTGGTTATTTCCTTGACTACCTTCACCCTCCACACCAGTCATTGTCACCATTAATGCTTGATTCAAGGCACCATTGAAGCACATGGATTGGTTATGAGGTTCATTGCATGGGAAACACCAATCATACTCTTGAGCTATATTGTTTTGTACTGACACTAATGCTTTAGATGTAGATGTAGCATTGGGATTATAGGGCTAAAATGGTATGTTGGCAAGAGGCCTTGCTTGATTTAAATTTTCAGTTGGATTGGGTGGTCTTTGGGGTTGATATGGCTGCCTGTTAGGCTAAGCTTGAGGCTATAAGGAAGGTCTAAAACCTTGGGCTTGCTTCCTTTTGAGTGTAACCAGCTCATTGCCTAGATTTTGCAATTGCTTCATGACTTCTTGAAGTTCATTTGAGGTACTAGAAGATGAAGTAGAAGCTTCACTTAAATTCTGATTTCTAGGAGTGGGAATAGGAGCTAAAATAGGTGCTTGAATAGTATTTGGGCTCTCTAAACTTGGAAACAATGGCATTAGAGGTCTAGGAGCTAGCTTGCCAGCTTGAATCAAACAATTTTCATCTCTAATGGCAATACTATAAGCAATGGGGATAGTTGTGCCTCCCATGGATTGAATTAACATAGAAATATTAGAATTTAAAGCTTTAAGATAGTAAAGGAAAGCACCTTCTACTGTTGGCCTGACTGCCACTAGAATCCTCTCCCAATTCCTTTGAAATCTGAAGTTAAAATCAGTCAGTTGCTCATTGGGAGCTCTCCTGATGGTTTTCAGCTACTCCAAAAGGGACAAGTTGTCTCCCTTTTCTCCAAACTACTCATGGAGAGCTATACATAGCTGATTCCAATTTTAGATAGATCCTAAGGCAAGACTCCTGAACCATTGCAAAGCCTTCCCTTTGAATGAAGATGCCAACAATTTTACAACAACTTGCATCTCATTGATCTCATGGATTGCACAAATGTTAGCAATATCCTTAACATGATCACCAGGAGTGATTTGATTTTCTCTAGTAAACTATGGAATGTTATTTAATGCTGCAACTGGGATTGGATTCTGTGCATTGAGAGCAAGTGGGCTGCTACCATTGAAATTGACATAGGGGTTGTTTTGTGCCATTCTAATTGGCCTCAAAACCCTTGTTGATTGAATGAAAGGCCTACCAGGTGGGGGAGTTGAAAGAGTTCTATTTGGTGGAGATGGAGACCTTTGGATTCTCCTCCCTCTTTGCCTTCTTCTTGGAGATAACTGTAGATATTGAAATAACACCTCTTCTTCTCCAACTCTTGACCTTGTGGTGATTCTTCTAATGAGTTTTCAAGCCTGCACTGCTAAAACCAACTGATTCTTCTTCCTTGGAGTCACTAGATGTGTAATTTAGGGCTCTTTTAAGAAAGAAACTTGCAACAAATGCATATCAATTTTGTTGCAAAGAAGATGAAGACCTCTAAGGTCCCATAGGACGTGCTAAAACTGTTGTTGCAAATCAGCAAAGCACCCCTATATATTGATCGGGCTTCGGTTTGATACTTTAGACATCTAGTGTGATTGCACAACATTGAATCCTTTCCCCAAGTGTGGGACTTGAAAATGGAAAAGGAATATCCAGTTTAGAGGTTGGTTCCCCAACTCCTCATGATCGTTATATCACTTGCATAGTTGTAGAGGTTTGAATTCCTAATCCCTACTCTAAATTCGAAAGGGACAAAGATAGAGAATGCCCAAAAAAACTAAAACTAATGCTAATAGGGTGATGCACCAAAGGAGTGGTGAGCATTTTTTTTTCTGCAGATTGACACAAATCATGGAAATGTAACAAAACTTCATGCACAAATTGATAAACTATAATGGAAGGTCAGAGATAGATTAAACAACACAAAAATAGGATTAACATTCATTCACAAAGCCTGCATTGTCATTTCCATTACCCAAAACACATGCATTACAACACCTGAGAGGAAAAAATAGGTTGCAGTCCTTGAAAAGGTATGATATTCCACAAAAATCACTCTCCAAGTGATAGAGGGATCTTGCAATACACAAAAAATGTTCAACACTTTGAAAATGAGCCAAATTTGGCTTTTACAATGCAAGGGATGAGCCCAGGAGAGAGAAACATGGGAAAATGTGGGAGAGATTCAACCATTGACCAAAATGCAATGAAAAAAGCATGGGAATCCTTACAAGCCCATCCCCTGACATTTTCGGCCATCTTTGGGAAAGAATGTGAGCCATTCTTCATTAAAAATGGTGGTTGAAATGTCATTTCTTGTCCATGACCACATGCTAGAGGCTTTTTTAATTTTCTCTCTCCAAAATGCATCAAAATGCAAAATTTACCCCATAATATTGTATAGAATTTCACCATATTTCCATTGATATAAAGAACGTGAAAAACTGAGCTCTGGATCGAAAGATATGGCCATTTGAAAATTTAGGGCAAAACAGGGCCAAATCGGGTTGATGGGCAAAATATTTGAATTTTAACCCTTTTTGGTCATTTGGAAAATTTCCCAAAATTTCCCCATGTTCCACTAATCCGGGTGCCACATGGCATTCTTTTTTATTGGGTGTGGGCCCTTAATGTTTCATTTTCCTTTGTTTTTTCCTTTGGAAAATTTTCTAAAAATTCCCCGCCGGGCCAACGAGTTAAGGACACGTGGCACGTGATTGATTAGTGAGCCTCTCCTCTAAAATTTTCCATTGGTGTTTGACCATTTTCCCGATGGACATGTGGTGAAACCTCATTGGATGCCGGTCTATACCTTTGAATTTTCCATGCGGGCTTTGCTTGTGTTTTTGGCCGCCACCTGGACACGTGGCGAGATTCCATTGGCTCGCATCTTAGGGGGAGGCTTTTCTTTTTAGAAATTCCTTTGTTTCTCCCTTGGGAAAATTTTCCGAATTCTCCCCACCCCCCATCGATCTAAGACACATGGCAGCATATCATTTGTTGTGGGCCTTTCGCAAGTATTTTTACTTTCACGCAAACACTTTGAAAAAAATTCCAAATTCCTCCCGTGCTCCGCCTTTCCAAGCTCCGGTGACACGTGGCCTGATTTGATTGGTCGATGGGGCAGCGGGCCAAAACTTTCTTCTTTGAAATTTGGTGAAACACTTTGCCAAAATTCCAACTTCTCCTCTACCCTCCAAAATTCCAGCTCCATAGGACACGTGGCACATTTTTATTGGGCGCGGGCATTTCCTCCAAAATTTTCCATGCGCTAACACTTAGTCAAATTTTCCAAATTTCTCCCCTGGACACGTGGCATCACTTGATTCGTTGGCGGGTCAGCGGGGAAAAATATTTCCTTTTGAAATTTTGCCAAAACACTTGGTAAAAAACCAAGTTCTCCTTCGACCCCGCCACTTCCTTGGACACGTGGCGGCATCTCATTTGCTGCGGGCCTTCAAGGGGAAAATTTCCCACAAAAACTCTGCCAAGCCATAACTTCAAAAATACATGGAGTTAGGAGGAAAACTTTACCTTTTTGGAAAGATGAGAAAGAGCTCTATCCAATGGTGCCATTTGCAGAAATTTTTGAGTGCCTAAAAAGCAAAATTGTGTGACTAAGGCACCGAGAGGGAAGAATGAGAGGAGTTAGCCACAAAATGAGCAGGGGGCACATTTTGGATAACAAATATCTCTTGCAAGGAGGGGGCATAATATGCTTTAAGCATATGCCCATAGTTTCACAAACATGTGGGAAATGGAGACCAGTGATTCCTTAGTGACTTTAGAGTTAAATATAACTCTAGGAGGACTAGGTGAAATTTAATGGTTTGGAAAATAGGGAAGGAATGACACATCTCAGCCAAACAATTCAAGGACAACACTAAGGTTTCTTGATGAGGTAAATATTAGGGATTGGATATAATATTTGGCACACTAAAAACCTGAATAATTAAGGCCTCATTTGACTCTAGGATTTGGAAAAATTGGCCTATGTGGGCCAATTCCTCTCCTTGAGGACTTGTACTCAAGGGAACCTAGGCCATAGATGAGAGAACTGATATGGAATGGGACAATATGAAGGGAAATGGCTTTGAAATTTTATAGATGGTGGTGTAAATTAGAAAGCAAAAGAATATGGAAAAGATAGGTGATGAATGGAAGGATGGTAGACTGTTTAAATAGACAGGTATTGGTTATAATGTGGAAAAGGAAATTATTTCTCTATGAATACCATATCCCATTCCGATTTATAGGTAGATGTGAGGTGTAAATAAATATTAACTATTTATGCAGAACATGTTGTCGAGAGATAGATTAAAACCCTGTGTATTTTAAAAATGTCTTATCGCATTAAAATTTCAGGCCAAGTCATGCTCAACCACATGTGGAAATTATAAATATTAAATGTGACATGACCTGGAAAAAAATTTGTTGTATCATGATGACAAGTAAAGGACACAAAGTGGCAATTGGAAAAGTTGGTGTTCATTTGTGAGTATTCATTATCATTTTCATGGCAGCTGAAAGCACGGTTGTATGGAGTGGTAGTTTGTGGAAGATCTAAGGAATATGCTATAAAATTGTAAGGATGATAATAAGATAAAAAATGAGAGAGGGGTTCTTGGAGAGAGGGATTGGAAAGAAGGGAAAAGGTTGGGAGGCTCTAGAGGAATAAATTGGAGGGAATTTGGAGAGGCGTTAACGACGGAAGGATGGACTATGTTTTGATAAATATTTTTTCCTATGTAACCCAATTATCAAGAATTTATGTTAAGATGATTGCATCTGTATAGTCATTAACAAGATTTGAGAGCATTAATATGTGTTTCCCTTATCTTTTCCTAAGTTTAATGGGTTTTACCTGGAAAATTTATCAGGATGTATGGTTTCTCTTTGTTTTTGTTGTGAAATGATTTTTGGGCAGAAGTGAAATATGTCTTTTGTTATTATTTTGTGTGAATCGTGGTTGTAATTCAATTTTGAAAGTATCCTATAACTACTTAGCTCTTTCTAGGAAGGGTGTGAGTATTTGACATTTTCTAGGGGTACCTAAAAGTGTCATTTCGAAGCTTGTAAAAATATCCTTACGGACTAAGTAGGATTTTTGGGTATGATTTGTAAATCTTGGGGGTACCTTGATACAAACTATTTAGCATGATTTACATGGGATAATTTATCCTTAGGTGTACTAAGATGGATTGCAAGAAATTTAGAGTTTGATCTACTATGAGCCTTCCTGCAAGCTAGTCTCCGCAAGAGGCCCATTCATTTCTTTTCCTATATTCATGTAGTAAATGGGGACATACGATAGTTAGCATTTTGTTTTGGAATTCCCCTAGTTTCCCTTACAATATTTTTCCCATTTCCCAATTCTCAATCAAAATTCTTCCTCTTATCTCCACTAAAAATTTGAAAGACCTTTGGGAAACATCTTAACACACTACATGGATCTCAAACTATTTATTCATACTTTACAGATCCACCCTAGAGAACACATTACCGATGTGTATATCTTGCATGTTCTTAACACTTCCCTTTAGTGGTCCATATCAGGTCCCCGGGTGCTTACAAAACTTAAGTGACCACTCTTTCCGATAAGCATTACATCCGGTGGCTGCATCTAACCCTACTGATCTGGGATTTCATTCTAGTATACGGCATTACCTTGTATCCCCTTACCATAACTCATGTCCTCTCACCCTAAATAAGGAAGAGATCATTAGTATTAGGGACACTAGCCCCTTTTTTAGGTGTCTCCCTTTTCTCTCCCTCAAGAAGGGTTTGTGAGTACGAAGAGAAGGACCCCACCACCAGCTACCAAATGACATTTCATGTGGACTGAATCCATTTCCTTTCTTATTTCCCCATTTTTGAGTCTTGTTCCCTTTATCCTTGGGGGTGTAGATCCGGGAGCCAAAACATTTCGGCACCATTGCTTGGGAAAACATTTGGTACTCATTTGGGTTTTGGATTTGACCTTATTGTTTTGATATTTTATGACATTTGAAAATGTGTTTTGATCTATGATTTACTCTCATGAGGTTATATGATTTATTTTTCTAGATTTATCACTCTAGTGGCGACACCGTTATCCTTTTGATTGTAATAGACTAGTGGTTTTTCATTTTGATGAGGTTCAATTGAATTTTTGTGTCTTGTTTAGACTATGTGTTCATTTTTACCATTATGTCATCTAGGCTTTATATGGTGAAGATTTATATGTAAAAAATAGTTCTCTATGAAGTGTTCCATGGGTATCTATGATAGTGGTGAGATTTTTGTCCTTTTAAATTCCCTTTAAACCAAGTTCATTCAAACCCTTGGAATTTAAGAAAATATGTGGATACCCCCATCATATCCCCATTGGGATCACGCTTAAATTGCATATGTTTCGAGGGTATGGTGATATTCTGTGAAAAAAATCTACGCATGTTTGAAGAAATGATGCATGAATACCATGTGAGTTATGAAGATGATTTTATGAGGTTATTTATGTAAAAATGCAAGGAAATAATAGAGACTGGTTTATTTCTTTACCTCAAAGATCTGGTATGTTCATGGATGGAAATGATAACTTTATTTGGAAATAAATTTAGTGATGACCTTTCTTCCTTTTCTATGGCTATGATGAAGATGTCTTGTACTTGTTTGAAGGAATAAGGTTCATCTGTTTTAGGAATGAATAAATCGACACTACATAATATGTGTCATTTATTAAGACACTGATTGATGATTGTGTTGAGAAGAATGATTAGATTGGTTATGTTTGTGTTTGGTGTGACAATTTTTTATGTACCACGCCCCTATGTTGTGGATAGTGTGCTCAATGTTGACAAATTGAAATTAGGAAATAAGAGAGAGATGTATTATATGGTTCCACAAACCAAAGTGGTGGGGTGTCCTCCACTAACCATTTATGTGCCGAAACAGGTTATGAGTTCAATGATATTCTCTCTAGAGTATGTCAGGATTTGATCGAGATGTTTTGATGTAGTGGTTTTAAACATAGGTTGTATTTTATCTACTCCTAATTGTTTTTGATAAAGGATGAAATGGTTTCTAAATATAATGGAAATGTGCCCTCAATAGAAGACAAATGTGTTTTTCTTTGTATAATAGTGGAGCAGGAGACACATCTTAGAATATGGTATAAGTTGTAAGAATACTAGAATGCTTTGATGAGTTTATATCCTTATATGTTCTTGAAAATGGTGTAATGACCTTGGATAAAGGGGAAGATCACTTTAGTAACAATACTAAGAATGTTTTATCAGTCAATGAAAGGTACAAGGATAGTGATTTGGTATAGGTCCCATAGGTTATTAGTAATAGATGACCTCTAAAGCAAGGGATATATGATTTAGATCTCCTCTATTCGATCAAGTGATGGAGAAATCCTTGTTTCCCAACATTTAAGGAATGTAATAGGTTATTTCACCTAAGGATTATAAATTTCAAATATAGGTCAGTTCCTACCCTTAACAAAATGAGAGTTTGGTGTCGGTTCCCCACTGTTAAGAAAAATGCAATAAGAACAGATGGTATCCTTTCAAAAGTAGGTATGGTAAATACAAGTAAAGGTGAGTATGTTAACCATTGTCTTAATGCCTATGTTGATTTTAAGGATTGGATGAATGGAGATTTATCTACTCTAGAAAGAGAGAAATTTATTAAACATCTTGAGAAATGCGTAAAGATCCTATTTTTTCTATATCATGTGGTGTGTTGTGAAAATGAAATTATCTATGAACGGAATGTGCCTAGAGGGCAGAGTGTATATATGAGTATGAATGGAGACATGATTTTTCTTCTACAAAATGAAGGGTTTCTAGGTGATGGAAATCAGTTGATAATATGTGTTTCAGTTGAAGTGATTGTAATTATTACCTTTAGAAGTTGGCATGGTAATTTGTGTATTTGGATGGGATGTGGGCATATTGTATGGGATCCCAATGGATTATGATGGAATTTTTGGGTCCTTAGACCCCGGTGGTTTTCTTGTACAATGTATAGTGGCATGCTTTGTCCTTTTTGGGTTTCTGTTGGTTTTTGGTGTTGGTGTTTGCTCTCTTGGTGGTGAATTACAGTTTTAATCATCTTTGATTACGTTTCCCAATGGATAGGTGATTGAACTTATTACTCCAGCATTTTTCTTGAATTCTTTGGACACCCGTAGGATAAGTCTATCCCGAAATGGAGCCGATGTTGGTACCTATTTATGTTTGTCCTATTTTCAATGTTTTTCTACCCCTTGAATCCTTCTTCAAGAAGATTGATCGATGAGGGATAAATTTTGAAGATTAATTTCTCCTTCTGTTATGTCTTTTATAGTTAGATGGATGAGTATATAGTTGGTCTTATTTCGCTATTAAGGTTCTTTAAATTCTACATACTTAAGGTACATAACATATTGTATTTTGGTGCAAATTTGGGACTTCGGAAGTTTTGGGATAAATGTGAGTATGGTGAGTGCATTTTTTCCCCAAAGCCCAAAGGATAAGTGTTTCGAATAACTTAACCTAAATGTAAACCGTAAAGTTCCCTTAGAAATCCAATCCTATTTGTACCTTCCATAGTAATAACAGATGCGTGTTATCTATTTTTGGGCTTTACCCAAGACTGTTCAAAAAGGAAGTTTTGTCCCAACATCCGAGAAAACATCCTTATTTGATCTTTCAAAATAAATAATATTTCGAAGCTTGGGGCCCAATTTTTGTTGTTTGGCTTTAAAACAATATGTGAGTTTTTTTTCTGGACCCATCCAAATTTGGTTGAAGTTAGAAAAAGTAAATAAAAGTAGTTTCTCCCAATTTCTAAGGGAAAACAAGGTGAAAAAGGCCCAATTATTTTTCCCATGATTTGGTATAATAATGTGTGATATATGAAGATGCATCCATGAGATGGAGTGTTTTTCTTGAGGGTGTTATTATTTACTAGAAAGGAAAATAAATAAAAAATGTTGAATATTCCTAAATTATTTCAAGAAATGATATTTGCACATGTCACACATTTCAAAAATAGAAAGGAAACCCAGAGTAACATTTACAGTAGCAAAATTAGGGTTCTATTTAAGGCGTCCCAAACCTCTTTTGTATAATTATACAAGAAAAAAAGATACATTTAAATACATATAATATAGTGGCACATATATCAAACTTCCATTACTCACATTTGGGGTACCCTTTAGAAACTGGTCTCGATGCCAAATAAATTCCTCATGGGCCATGACGTTGAATATGAATTGTATGCCTCCCATAAGAACCCTCGATATCCCTCTCACATATAACTCAATGATATGCATTCTCATCCCATTAAGAATATTAACCATCTCCTTCCTCCACTCAGGTGTGTTCACCCATTCAAGTAGATTGATCCCTCCCCTTTCATATGCTTTGGTGTGTCGGCCTCTGGTCCGATAGGCCTCTAGAACTGGGGTAACATCACAAATTTGGGCATTAGGGAGGGCATGCCCCTTCTTGGATTGAAATACATGTAGTCTCGACCATAGCTTAGGTATCCTCCATAACACAATCTAATGGCACAACCCACTCATTTTTTTCTTCTCGTGTGAGAATTCAAGGATGGACCATAATTTTTTGGTTCCATTGCTCAGGATAAAAGAGGTAGCTCTGTTTGTAGCAAGGAGGGGGCATAATAGGCCTTAAGTGTATGCACATGGTCATCGTGAACACTCTAGAATTGGTGAGACCAGTGGTTCCTCAATGACTCTAGAATTAAATGGAACTCTGAGTAGACCAAGCGGAAGTGCAGGTTTGGAAAATAGGAAAGGAAGGACACATCTCAACCAAAATAGTTAAGCAAAACACCAGGGCTTCCCGATGAGGGAAATCTTGGGGATTGGCTCTAATATTTGGCACACTAAAAACCTGACAAATTAGGGCCTCGTTCAGCCTTGAGAGTTGGAAAAATTGGCCTATGTGGGCCAATTCCTCGCTTGAAGGAATTTCAATCACAGGAGATGAGGCCATGGTTGAGATAAATGATATGTAATGGGACAATAGGAAGGGAAATGGATCTAAAATTTTATAGATGGTGGTGTAATTTGGAAAGAAAAAGACTTTGAAAAAGATAGGTGACAAATTTAAGGATAGTAAACCATTTAAATAGGCATGATGCTAGAGTTGATGTGGAAAAGGAAATTATTTTTCTATTAATACCATATCCCATTCTAATTTGGTATGTGTGAGGTTTAAATAAATATTAACTATTTATGTGGAATGTGTCACCGAAGAGAGATTAAAATTCCACACATTTCAAAAATGCCTTGTCACATTAAAATCTTGGGTCATATCATGCTCATACACATGTGGAAATTATAAATATTAAATGTGACATGACCTAGAAAAAAATTTGGCTACGTCATGATGATATATGAAGGACACATGGCAATTGGAATAATTGGCGACCGTTTGTGAGTAGTTATTTTCTTATTTTTGGTGGTGGTCCTAAGCGGTTTGACGGAGTGGTAGTTTGTGGGAGATATGAGGAATATGCTCTAAAACCATAAGATGATAAGACAATATATAAGGTGAGAGAGGGGTTCTTGGAGAGAGGGATTTATAAGAAGGAAAAAGTGTGGGAAACTCTTGAGGAAAAAAGTAGAGGGAATCAGTAGATGCACTACTAACCGGAATGAAGGAATATGTTGTGATGAAGGTTTTTCCTGTGTAACCCAATTATTAGGAAATTATGTTAAGATGATTTTATATGTACATTTAGTAATGGGATTTGAAATCATTAATATATGTTTCCCTTGTCTTTTCCTAATTTTAATGGGTTTTACCTAGAAAATATATTAGGACATATGGTTTCTCTTTATTTTTATTGTGAAATGATTTTTGGGTGGAAGTGAAACGTGTATTTTTTAAATTTTGTGTGAATCGTGGTTGTAATTAAATTTTGAAAATATATTACAACTACATATCTCTTGTCTAGAAGAAGCGTGTGAGTATTTAATGTTTTCTAGGAGTACCTAAAAGTGTCATTTCAAGCTTGTCAAAAATCCTTACAGATCTTGAGTAAGATTTGGGGGTATGATTTGTAAATCTTAGGGGTACCTTGATATAGACTATTCAACATGATTTGCATGGGATAATTTATCCTTAGGTGTACTAATATGGATTTTCAGGAATTTAGAGTTTTGTCTTCCTAGATACTTCCCGTAAGTTAGTCTCGCAAGAGGAATGTTCATTTCTTCATTTGTATTCATGTAGTAATGGGGACATACGAAAGTTGAAATTTTGTTTTTGGAATTCCCACAATTTCCCTTAGAGTATTTTCCCCTTTTCCCATTCTTCGGTTGAAGTTCCTCTTATCCCCACTAAAAATTTGAAAAACCTTTGGGAAACATCTTAACAAAATGCACATATCTCATCTTGTTTATTGATACTTTACAGATCCACCCTAGAGAACACATTTCGATGCGCATGTCTTGATTTTTATCAACCCCAATCCAGTTCCCCATAATTTACCCATTATCAACTTGTGCAAACTCGTAAGATTAATGTGTGGGTCGTGCCAACAACTCCCTTTAGCAGTCCATATCAAGTCCCTTGGTGCATTCAATGCTTAAGTGACCACTCTTTCCGAGAAAGTGTTACATCTGGTGGCTTTACCTAACCCCGATAATATGACCCTATCTATCCAGGATTTCATTTTGGTATCCTTCCTTACCCTATATCCTCCTAACCACATCTCAGTCATCTCACACTAACCAAGGAAGAGGTCAAAGTAGCGGGGACACTAGCCACACCCTTTGTTTGGGTACCTCTATTTTCATTCCTTGGGAGGGGCCTGGTGGGCGAGCTAAGTACCCCACCCCAGCCTACAAAACAATGTTGCATGTGGGCCCAAATTTATTTCCCCACTTCATTCCCCATTGTTTGATCCTTGTTTCCCTTCCCCCTAGGGGTGTAGATCTAGGAGCCAATAGGCACTACTAAGTCGAGAAAAGTGAGAAAGTAGTAAAGTTTCTCTATGATCATATCTTCACCAGATATGGATTTTAAAGGGAGATTATCATTGATCAAGATACAAAATTTACTACGATGTAATTTTTGATCTAGCTAAAGAGTATGAAATCAGGCATAAGAAGTCTACACCATACCATCCCTAATCTAATCTCCATGTAGAGGTGACAAACAAAGAGATAGAGGTTATCTTAACAAAGACCATTGTACTTCACACAAAATATTGAGTAAACAGACTTCCAGAGGTAGTATGGAAATTCAACACAACGTGGAAGAAAGCAAATGGCTTCACACTATTTGAAGTCTTTAATGTAAGACTACAAGTTTTCTTATTGAATTTTAGCAAAAACACTAAAGAATGCACTTGAGATAGGAATACATATATCTTAAGCTCAAAGGAAAAGGATTCTCCAACTCAATGATGTAACCTAGAATTTAGAATTTTAGCATGAAGGTTCATATAGATATCTAGATTCATTATCAATAGTAAACAACACGTAGTACATAAACCAAATCTAGTTCTTAGAATAGTATAGAATGAACTAAACAATGACTATACCAAGATTTACCATGCAAGAACCATAATCGGTCATGTTCAATACCATAATCTAGACAATATTATCCATTCCATTAGTACTATAAAAACATAGCAGCTTCATGCATTGTAATAAAATCTCAATGATTTATGTGCGCATCAAAACCAACAACATAAATCTACCATAGTTTTTCACACTAATCTATGCAAATCAATACATACATACATACATACATATATATATACATACATACACATACATACATATATACATACATACACATACATACATACATACATATATATATATATATATATATATATATATATATATATAGGGATGGGGAGTTTCCCTTCGCCACCCATTGTAGTGCCCACATTTCACACACCCGAATACAACAAAGTAAAATACTAGGATAATTTTTTTTTTTTGACTTACATTGTTCACTACACACAACACAACACGGTCTCCAAGTACAAAACTCGACTCACATAGACCCATGAAAATGACATAGGCATGTTGATGCAACACTTTTCCCAATGAACGAATACTAGCAATGACCCAACCACAAGAAACGTGACTTCAGGAACGGCGAACCCACAACACATCATTACTTTAAATGTATTTTAGTTATGATTAACATTCCAAGAACATTATTATGTAAGCATAATTTTCTCCCTTTTTCCACCTACATGTTCTGAAAATTTGTTTCACATTACACTTATTGTTCAACAGTATAATTTTTCTCTTTACCCTTATGACAATCTTCATAACTTACATAAGTATTTTCCATATTTCAAATTTCATACAAAATTCTAATTCTCTCATTCTTATGTTAAGATTATGCTTCCCAAAACGCTTATTCAATGTTTAAAATTTAACCTTGCTACACAAGTGAACCTAACATGATGTCAAGATGAAATATTGGGATTGAGGGAGACTTAGATTCAATATAGCTTTTTCCCAAAAAATTCTTTGATCACGGTATAGTTATTTCCCTACCATTATCATTATAGTTCAAAAACTTGTTGATTTCCAAAATTGATTTATATATATATATATATATATCTTTTATTTTCTTGAAGATTGATCACACCAAACAATTCATATTCTTTGCAACACATGATAATGTTTAATTAAGTTAAAAGGACTCCAAGATTGACCTTAATCCTAATCTCCAATCTCGTTCTCATCTTATATTATATGGTCTTACATCGCACTATGGTCTCGTTATTAGCATTGTTTTGTAACAGGAGTTACATAATTATTTCTCTAATATCTTAAAGGCGTACATGATTGGAATAATTGTAAACTATACATGAACCACAAGTGACACCTCCTAATCAGCTCAAGTTTGGTTTATTCCAATATACACCTAATGATCTACGCATCAACTATATAATAGTTTAAGGCAAGCGAACATATTTATACTAAACCACATTCAAGAAAATACCAAGATGTTATTTTGATAGAAACCAAGGTATCACCGCTTAGTCGTTCCTTTGAACAAGGACTCATAAGGTGACTTCCAAGGTGGTCTTCAACACTGAACCTAGTGTCAAACCTGAAGAGAGGGCATTCTTCTCACGATTACCAAAACTAGAAGGAAACCACATACTCTAGATAAAGTTGGACCATGACATTCCTAAAATATGGGTTCACGACAATGTCGCTAAACATAATGACTATGATGGTAAACTCCAACTAGGGGTTTTATTTACCTAACCTAGGAGGTTCCATTGAGTGCAAAGCTTAAGTTCGTTCTACGGTTTTAAATTTCTTATATGGTAAAAAGGATCACACATGCAAGCAAGTTATGCACGAATATTTTATTAGGGTTGAGTGTTCCCATTAAATTTTTTTATTACATTTACAAGGTAAGAAGATAACCTTGATAATTAATTTAATTGTTTATTGAATACTAAAAAGTACTACAATATATTAACTTCAATTTCATTTACTATATATATATATATATATATATATATCAAACCCATTTTTCCGTACACAACTAAGAATCAAATTGGTGGCAATTAGATGCACATTTTCTAAGATATCCCTAAAACTAGCATCTCATACATATTAACAAATTTCAATTATAAATTTTTTGTAACAAGTGACTACATTATATAGTTATTCATTTTACAATGACCTGTAAAAATTACAATAATAATAATTAAATTACACATCACCTTTTTCATCATCATTCTTCCATCCTGCAAAACCCACGTGAGCATGATATCAATGATAATTCACTGGCATGGCATCCACCCTAACCTAACATAAGTGTCATTTTTCAGTTTCTCATTTACATATGAAAATAACCAAAATTTAAAATCGAAATAAAAAGGTCTAGAAACATGTATTCATTGCATTTCATTTTTCTTCATTTTGTAATCTAGGAGAGAGAAAGAGAAGGGAAGGGAGAGAAAACACATTTTGTCAAAATTTCTAATGCAAACAATAAGTTCCACTATAGAGTTTTAAACGGTTATTTGTATGTGTTAAGAGTTTACAGGGTGGTTTGGAAACCCTACGAGGGTCCAGTAACTTTCTATTTTTACATTTTCTTACTAGCTACAAAAACATAAAAATGGGCTCAGAGGCTAAGAAACGCTTCCAAAAGTTATCTTCCGATGAGAATGCACACCATGATAAAATTTCTACATGTCCTCAGATATACCAAGAGTTCATAGCAACTGATGGAAATGGGAAAAAGTGATCGGTTTGCATTTGGCGGCTAGTTCTCTAGGGCCACCGGTCATAGTTGACCATTGTAAATGAACGACATTTAGCTCAAGGGACCAAAAACCACATCCATAGCGACGTTCGATGGATGAGCATGTAACGAGGCACTTCCTTCAAGTTCCCTATACAAGGATAATTCATCGAGTCGACGGGTCTCGAGAACTAGGAAACCATTTTCAAACGGTGAAAATTTTTCTAGAGCGACAAGTCGAAATTGGTCGATTTGACCTCGTTAAACTACGGCCAGAGGCCTACAAAATGGCTTTGCCAAACTATCTAGAAGAGTGATTTTCCCTAATTTGAATGTTCCTTGAAATCATCTAGTATAAACACTAGAGGTTTGCGAAGATGGGAAATAATTTCTCTATCCTGGGTTTCAAATGGCGGTTCAAAACGAAAGCCAACTTTCTAGATTTAACAGTTTTCTATTGTTGTAAACCAAGATAACAGGCTCCTATAAGAGCATCGGAAAGATCACATAAGTTTGTTCGGGGTAAATCCAGATGTCATGGTAACTCCTCACATAACAAGGTACACAAATGAAACCCAACATCTCATTTTCAGAGTTTCCGAACGGTACTTAATGAGTCTCTGAAAAATGTAAAAATTAACTATTTAACAGGAAGAAGGTCAGCAATATTACTGGGAAGTCAAACTTGTCTTGTCGATATATCAATATTGTAGTAATCTAACTAGGTAGAGAGATTTCTAAATCACCTCGAGAATGAGGGCGAAGTTCATGTTTTAATGTAACGAGTTATTTTGACATCATGAGTACCGACAAGACGCGTTTCATTGTTTTACATGAGTTGAAATAAACAATTAATCGCATTAAGATCTTAATATTTTAAAATTAATTTAAGTTGTAAACGAAAACTAAAATATGAGACTTATGAAAGATGAGGGAAGGTGAACCATGCCTGGAAAAGAGCTGGCGAGGCAGAAGTCGAGGAGTTGACATCACACCGATTGATTTCACTTGCTTGTAGCCACGGAAGGAAACCCAAAAATAGCATCCACAATAATGTCCAAATCAGTGGCCAGTTCATCCAATATAGGGTAAGCCTCTCACTCGAGATCTGCAACATTTGAATCCATATATGTATAAACCACCTCCAGAGAAATTTCCAGCACACGGAACTCAAACGAAAGCTCATGTTGTAGCCCATCTCACGCTGCTTCTGGGACAAGTAGCCAACATTTAAGGGAACTTGCAAAAGAAGTAACAAGATTTTTATATCATCAAGAAAATTGGCAGCCCACATGAAACTAGTGATGAGAAGCATATGTACGTAGAGGTAGGTGATGAGAAAACTTGAATAGTCTCCCTAGATACTACTTTTTGCTCATATCTGGGATTCTCATTCCATCAAATATCTCCAACTTCGCACCCACTTTAGCCCCTTGTCTCTCATACAAATAATATCAGACAAAATCCCTCCTCCATTTTGCTTTGATGGACGTCCATACTCTGTTTCAAGAGCTCCATTTTGGCACAGGTAGTGAGAATGCTTGCAAAGGTTGTTAAATTTGGCTTTACTCTGTTATTTGCATTTGGTTGAAATATTCTAAAGCCTTTTCAACAAATCCTTTTTGTGTAAATCCTTATGAGGGAAAACTTGTGTCTTTGGTACGCTGCACTAGAAATATTCCATGAGAGTTGTCTCATTCTTTCATTTGGTCAAACCCTACAATAGCATCCCCCAATGCATTGTAACTACAACATGTGACAAAAAAACCTCCAGTTCATGTTTTGGCAGCTATCCACGCAGGTCCCATAACTTGTTTTTTTATACAAGTAGGGAGGACGCTGGCACAGGTCGCAGCAATCTATGGCACCCCATGAGATGACATCTGGTGATGCATTTCTTTGGAAAGGTAAAAACATGCCCATAGCACATTGTTTGAGTAAAAAAACTACGGCCAAAGCATTTCGTGAACCACATTTTCTCTCAGGCATTTTCTAGCTGCCACAACCTCCTCCACACCTTCTTCAACCTTTGTGGGGTGTGTAGAATCTGGTCAGAGCTCCCCCCCTCCCTCCATGGCAGCGGCTGCCCTCCTTCTCTCCCTTCCACAAAACCAAAGGCAGAAAAAGAAAAACAAAACAAAAGGAGCCCGAGCCCCCATGCCCTAACTCGCCCAAAGGAATCACGACCTCTTTTTATATTTATTTATTTTTAATTCTTTTATTTTATTTAACATTATCATTATTTTAAATTCATTTAACTCATTTCATTCATTTTGAAAAACTATTTCATTATTAAAATAATTTAATATGTTTTCATTATTACTATTATATTTTATTTTGTTGGAACACATTTATAGAAAAGGTGGAGTAGAATGAATGTTGCGTGAGGATGGATTTTTCTACTATGCCAATGAGGAGGAAGGAGGGGCACTACACCCATTCACTTCTAAAAATAGGTCACATGCTAAAAATAGCCACACACCTTTACAATAAGATGCGCACATGTAAGTGCTCTAACAATATACTTCCTATAGGCAACTACGAGTAGAAATCCTATTATTAGCTTAAACTATGCATTAATCTTAGTTATCACTTCTTCCCAAAATGTCATTACATAGAATGCAAGTATTCATGTCTTTGTGTGCTCTGCACGCTATCTCCTAAAAAACCCTTATCCATAAAATGGCTAAGTCTTTAATTCAAAGAGTTCGAGTACGCACTCATTCTCGCTATTTTTTCATTCCCTCAAATGTTCCTTTCTCTAGCGCATGCATCCTTTACGTGCCTTCACCTTAGATAAATATATTATCTACTCAACATTACCCCACACTAAAGTACATTGCCACCTAGGCAATGGGAGTTCCTTTTTAGGTCTCCAACAATAAAGAATAATGAATGAAGCATTGTAAAAAATAATGAAGTTTACTCTGCAGCACCCTCTACCTCGGGTATGACTTATTATGGATATTCATTTTTGATTCCATCCTCCAAGGTATTTCATTCTCTTAGCACACTTCATGTCTTATCTAGGATATCTATTTTGATGACATCCAATTAATCCTAAGTGATATTTTCCTTCACATTTTGCAGTACTTGGACAACATGTGCTATACTTGAGACCATTCCCTCCATGGAGTCCATTTTTTGTGCTATAAGTTTCCCAAGTTCATCAATCTTATATTTGTATGGATCTTGGGCTGTTTTAAGGGCATAATGATTGTGTTTTATCAAGGCTAACCTCTCCACGTACCCATTTTCTTTTTCCTTCATTGCCTTCATCACTTCATTATCCTTTGTTATAGTCCTAATTCTCAAAGCTTGATCCTCTTTCTTCATCTCATATTTTAATGTTTGGAGCAAGGCCTCAAAACTTGAAATTTTCCTAACAATGGTATCCCTTGCTCTTTTTGTTTCTTCCATGGGATCTTTTGGTGTAGCCATAACAACAAGTGCTTCATTCAAAACTAGACCCACCAGAGTGCACAAATAATGCATTACAGAGGGAAACTTCGGAGGAAATTTAGACTCCAAATGAGGCCTTACCTTAAGAATATGATCACCGATTTCCTTAACCATGCTAACAAAGGCCTCATTATTTTCCTCTTCTCATTCCTTCTCTTCTTTTAAGCACTTTATTTCTGCAGTCTTATCCTTGTTATCTTCAAGTAGCACTTGAATGGTGGTGGCCTTATCAATGTTCCTTTGCACCACTTCAACAAATAACTTGACCAAGTAATTACTTACTTTATCATTAGACATTACGGAGGCTTCAAAATCATGTGCATAATCTAGGTTTCTTCTTTGCCTAGTGCAAGACACATGACTCCTCGCACACATCAAAATATGGTTCATCCATGTGTGTCTGCATGGACCAGGACAATTGTTTTATAGTTTGTGAATTTACCTTTTTTGGGTCCATTCACTCCCATCCATATAAATCCTTTGGCCCTATCATAATCTATAACCTAGCATGAACGATATTTCTGGTGTTCTTGATGTATCCCATAGCCAAATTCATATAGTCGTCACCTGCTTTTCCTTTATTTTCATTCTTGTCCTTAGGAACCCGAGTGCTAGAATCTAGAGTGGGTCCTTCACCTTCCTGTGTGGAGTGAGGAGTCTCAGATGGCTCACCTATATCCTCTTCTATCTCCTTGACCCCCTCTTCATCATATTTCATTTCCTCATTATGAGGCTCCTCTATATTTTTGGCTGCATTGGGGTTCCTGGTGCGCTTTCACTAGATTCATCCTCTTCATCCTCCGAGCTTTAAATTTCTCCTCCTCTTCTTCTCAGGTACTTATTTATGAGGGGATATTTGAGGTAATCTGTGTGGAGGTTGTGATGGCCCCATGGTTTGAGTCTTTTTCCTTCTAAACACCATTTTAAATTGGTGTTCCTCATTTATTGGGTTTGTATCTAAGGTTGGCGCATTTGTTTCTAATTCTTCCTCCTCTTGTTGTTGCCTAGGAGGAGTAACCTAGCACTTACTTTCCTTAGTGTCTGAGGGATACCTCCATCCCCTGCACACTAAACCACCGATGTCCTCTTGTTCATCATTTTCTTCTTCTAATGGTGAAGTGGGATTTTCAACCACCAGGCTCCCAACTGTATGTTTCCTCTTTGGCGGGCTTGGTAACATACATTAATTTTCAACATACTTACAATTTTCCAACCTAAACTTAAGGTAAATAAAAATTAGTGTGGCCCCACTGTCACAAATTTCCAAATTGATAGGCCTCATGGTTATATCATCTGATATGAACCTCTCAATATAATCAGACTTACCTGGGTATGTGTAAGTCTTCCTCAAGGTATGGTAGTCACAGTCTACCTTATCTGCATTTTAGATTAACCTGCATGCATAGGAAAACCTGTGAAATGCCCCTTGTAAGAACCATACTGTAAAGACATAAGGGAGTTTACACTAAGGAATCCACGTCCCATCCTTCATTATAAAATGTGCAATGCAGAAGTGTTGGTACACAAAAAATTATACCGTCTTCCCAACTAATGATGGCATCTCCTTAGGAATTCTCCACTCTTCAAAAGTTGCGTGAAGTATGTCATATCATATCTCTTCCCTTTTCTTAAATGGGCCACTCATAGATCCCTCACATAAATAATTCTCAAACCTCTCTGCTAGAGACTTATTCTCTGTAGGATACTCCCAAATCTTGTTCTTTGGCCCATCGGGCACTCCAATTTCAACAAAAATAAGAGATAGCAAAATGGCACCAAATCTTATCTTCTCACATTTGTGCACTTCTTCAATGATGGTATCTTCTATGTATCCTACCAAGTTGTAAACTTCCCCTATGATATCTTCTTATCAATATGTAGCCACATGGTGTTCACTTGTGACCATCTCTCCTGATCATTCAACTTGGTGAGTAAGTGTGTGGTTTCTGTACCACATGGTACTTCCTTAACTTGTAAATATCCATTTTGTGTAGGGAATTTGAGTAACCCAACTTAGTACGAGAGGCCAAAATATCTTCTTAGAAAGATAATTCATTAGTAATCTCCATCCATGTTCCCTTGAAATATATGGGGCTTGCGTAATTAAGGGCGCAATGATCCTCATTCGTCGCATGGAAAAATAAAGAAGTCTTCATGGAATCTTATCATAATCCATTGGTATAATCTATTTGGTTTTACAAAGTAAGGGACTTCATAGAGCTGTAAGACCCCTACCTTCTTCAACAATTTCTATCCATTATCATCATAAACAAGCATGTCATTTTAAATGCGCTTGTTTGTATTTCTTCTTAATAGCGCGTCCAAATCTTCCTCATTGTCAGTCATGTGATGATTGTAGTCACTTACCTTTCTCCTATGAACATGAGAATCCTAGTCACGTCCCATGATTTTTTCCTTTGGGTACTACATTTCGATAACCTACTTTTGAAGGCATGCTTGATATCCGACTCGGTTTCTACCTTATACTTCCCCTTTTTTCTTCAGGTGCTTTCCTCGTTGCCATGGTAAGATAAGGTTGTCCCTTTTTACTCCTGTCAAGAAAACTCTTATGCCCTAGCTTGAAATCACGTGACCTAACTTAAAATATCATGCCCTAACATATTCTCAAAGTATGACGCCCTATTTATCCTCTTTGCATTCCTATGCTTTGCTCAAACCATTCTTTAATGGGGACAAAAGCCAATTTTGTGAAAAAATCAACTATCCTCTCCTAGTTTTAAATTTATTTGCACCTCGATGCGTCTCACACATCACAATCACAAAAAAATCATTCAAAACATTATAATCACAAAGGTAAAAATGAACTTGCACCACGCTCTTATATAGATTTTGAAAAAATAATTGCATTTATTACTCCTCCACCTACCATCAATCCTCTCATCAATTAAACCATTTTTACACATTTGCATGTGTTACACCGCATGCCATAGGCATAACCTTCTAGCATGTATTTCTACCTTTTGTACATATACCTCCTTTCGTGCACTTCTATGCACTAAATTAGCTTGCTAGTGTGCCTTCCCTTAAGTATTTTCCATGGCCACAGCTTACCTTGCATTAGATAGGGCATTTTTTCAACCATGATACTCTTTTAGGATAAATTTTCTTTCTAGCAGCACCTTTCCATACCATCCACACTTTCTAACAAGAGAAATCACTTGCATAATTATTTCCTTATGCATACCCATATTTGAATGAAAACCACCCCACACTAAGGGTATGTGTAATCCTCTGCGCATAAAAACACTTGATTACAATCACTTATGGCATGCAAGCATGCTTATTACACAAAAAACTAAACTAAATTAACAAATCATAACGACGAAGAAGGAAACCCATTAAAGGAAATATAATAAGGGAAATCTAATCGAATGGCGTATTGCCTTATTGCAAAAAACCAAGAAGGATTATTTATATAAGGGATTTAGATTACTCTACATTGAAGTAACTAGGTAACCATGTTCCATCAAGTGCCTCTAATCGGAAAGCACCTCTAAGCTGGAAATTTCCTAACTCAAGTATATGAGTGATAACATATGATCCCAACTAATGCACTTTAAGCTTGCCTGGGTGGTGTAGAAACTTTGAATCATAAAGAAGTACCATCTTCCCAACCTCAAGCTTCTTTTCCTTGATGTGCCTGTCGTGTCATGCCTTCTGCTTAGATTTTTCTTGCTTTAGACTCCAACATGCTATGATGCACCTCTCATCCATCTGTATCAACTTTTCAATTCATTCTTCCAATGATTTTTCATAATCTAGACCTCTCGCACGTGCAATACACAAAGAAGGTAATATGAATTCCATGGGAAGAACTACTTCTGTGTCATACACCAACTGAAATGGTGTTTCCTTATTCAACCATTTATAGGTTGTTCTATATTCCCAAAGTACAACAAAAACTTTATCATCCCATTCTTTCCTTCTAACATTACAAATATTTTTTAAAGTCTAACTCAATAGCTCATTGAAAGCCTCAACAATCCCATTTTCCTAAGGGTGATACAATGTTGTCTTGTGGTGTGTGACCATAAATTCATCCAATAATATCTTGATTGTCACATTCAGGAAATGAGTGACCCTATCACTTGTCAAACTCAAAGGACATCCATACCTAGTAATAATATTTTCCCATAAGAACCTTTCTCTTTGTAGGCATTATACAATCCTTTGTAGGTGCTGCTTCCACCCACCTTGTAAGATAATATATACAAGTGATGATGTAGCGTGATCTAGTTCTGTGCATGGCTAGGGAAATAGGACCCAAAAAGTCTATTACCCATTTTTAAAAAGGATCTACACTAGTAATGGGCCTCAAAGGAATTTCATCTCTCTTTCCAGGTTTTCTAAGGTACTAACAGTGATCACATGCCTTACAATACTCCTTACAATCCTTGTACAAGGTTTCTCACTATAAAGTCATGAGTAGAATCTTTCATGTAGTGGCGTCACATGCATAGTGTCCTCCTTCAATACCACCATGGACCTCCTCCATGATTTTCATGAACTCATGCTCTATTTCAAACCAACTTAATACTTCATCTTGGCCTAGTTTGTATAAGTCACCACTGATCAACATGAAATGTGCAACATGAATTACAAGTTATTTATTTTCCAAGGATTTCATTCCTTCTAATGCCATACATGTACACAAAAATACAACAATATCCTCTAATTTTGAGGGCACATGGTTTAACATGTATAACTGTGCATCTAACATTGTATCTTCAATACTATGCACGTCCTCTCCTAATTGAATCCTTGATAAGTTGTCTAGGGAAAAATTGTTTTTCCTAGTTTTACCACAAATGTAAAGTTACAATATTAGAATGATAGAACCCATTGTCATATGTTCCCCTATAAAATAGGATTTTTACCAAGTATTTTAATGTCATGTGATGTATAGAACACAAACGAGTATTGCTAGCAAGTATCGTCTAAACTTATGCGGTGTGTAGATCATTGACAAAGCTTTGTGCTCCGTAGTTGTATAATTTTTTTTTTTTCTGCAGGATTCAAATTTCTACTAGAGAAACATATAGGATGATCTATAATTGTGCCAATGTCTATGCCAGAGGAGTCCACATGTACATGAAAGGGGAGATTCCGGGAAGGAAAACATAAATAGGCGTCGTAGTCACCTTTCCTTGGCGCTTCGAATGTGCGTTGTTGTGGTTCTCCCCAATAAAACTTCCCTTTACCTTTTAATAAATCCTCCAAGTGTACGGAAATATTAGCATATTGTTTGATAAAATTTAAGTAATAACCTATGTGGCCCAAAAACATGCACACCTCACTCGGACTCATGGATTCCTCTAAGCCTAAAATGGTGAAACCTTAAGCTGGATCTACTAAAAAAACCTCCCTGCAGATGATATGCCCTAGCAAATTTCTAAAAGGTTATAAAATACACACTTCTTGATATTTATAGAGATGTTTGATTTTCTACACTTTTCAAACATTAACCATAAATTTTCACAATGATTCTTGATAATCCCATAAACAGTCAATCATCCAAGTAAAACTACAAGAATTTGTGAATAAACTCTTGGAATTATTGAATCATAATTTTTGAAAATCTGCAAGTGTGTTCTTCAATCCAAATGTCATCACTTTGTATGTAAAATATTTCCATTCAATGGTGAAAGTTGTCTTCTCTTGATCCTCCTTATCAATTCTTACTTGATGATACCTAAAGAATCCATTTGTAAAAGATTAAAATTCGTGCCGTCAATGCCTTCCAATACTTCCTTAGTGAATGGTGTAGGAAAGGATCGATCACACATGAAACATTTAGCTCCATGTAGTCCACACAAATCCTGAATATTCCATCTTTCTTTATGTTGATTACCACAAGGCAAACCCATTCGATTCCTTTATGGACTCAATAATTCCATATTCCAACATCTTGTCTATTTCTTCTTTAAATTTTACACACAAGTTAGGGTTCATCCTATAAGGTATCTTCTAACCAAGAACACACCTTCCTTTGACTTATTTTTCATCTCACCCAAAGATTCATGCACCCCTTTGAACTCATGTTATCCCCTAGGAAACAAGTCTTGAAAATCATGTAGTAACTCAATTATCTTATCCACTTCAAAGTCAAACCAATAACCTCTAATTATGTCCTCCTTACGTTCAACATTTGTGTCAATGTTCACTTTCATTGTCTTCATAGGTTCATGGTAGGCGTAAAAAATCTCATCTGCATTATTTGAGTCCTCACGTGTACCCAGTAAATGATCTATGTCCAACTTCTCCACTTCTTCATAATCCACCATATAGACCATCTTTCCTTTCTCCTTCTCTAGGAAAGCACGCTCAAGAAATTTTGCATCCATCTCATTTACTTAATCAAAATTTTCTTCTAGATCTAACTCACCAAATAACTCATGATTGAGTTCTTTAGCCTTTGCACTATCTCCCATGGTCAATCACTTCATAACCTGTAATGCCTCTTTCACCAAAGGTTTAGTGGAGAAGTAGTTAAATGTATGGATCATTCATGCAGTCAAGTCTTTCCAATTTCCAATCTCCCTATGTAGCTCTACATAAACATACCAAGCATGTGCACAGTCTCACATGGTGAAATAAAGTTTATGCACCCGTAATAAAGGTGGTAAAGCTTCTTGCCCCTCTTTCTAGAGTCTCTCACAGTATTGAACATGGTGCTAAAGAAGATTATTACCATGATATTTACATATTTGAGTAGGTGCATTACCCCTGAAAAACTAGGATGATAGAGAAATTATCACTTCTATTCATTCTATGAGATTATCCCTTTAAACCATCCATTAGTGTGTTGTTTTCCTTCATAGGGTATACACTAACATATTCCTTTTGTCCACTTGTTCCTTTCATTGTACTTCTATGGATTATATGAAAACCTCGGGGTTTCCTTCACTAGTGTACCGGGGTATAGGGTTGTTGATATCCTCCTAACACAACACAACATCCTTACACATGTAGTTGTGCTTATTACTATGTGGCCAACCATATCATAAGTTCCATGTGCCCAATTTTCATAAGAGATATTTGTAGTATCAGCGATGGATGTGCATCATCCCCTTTGGATAATTCCTTCCTTCGATGACTCAAATTGTTTCGGATCTCAAAGGGTGTGCACATAAATTTTGTTCAGGTCTTCTTCACTTAAGGGCTCAACATGAGGTGTAGATTTTCCATCTGTCAAAGGGATAGTAACTTGTTCTTCCTTGTTCTAAAAACTAATATGTCCATTATTGAATCATAGATCAACATTATTTGCATAGCACCAAGGGTGCCCAAGTAGAAGCTGGGAATTTTTTCGCTTCATGCAAGCATTAATAAATTAAAGTCCCCATTGAACTTGCCCCCCAGTATAGTAATAGATACATCCTTCAATACTCCAATTGACATGGCCTTAGTCTAATTTTCCATATGCATTACATTGAAAGATGGCTGCAATGGAGGTGCCCATTTGAACCCATGCATCTAAGGTAAGCACATTCACTTGTGTTCCTATTTCAATCAAAATATTGTTCAAAATCTATCCATCTACAAAAAAATCAGATTTATCTCCTTGTCATAATCCAAGCTATGGGGGAGGGAGATTAGCATGCCAAATTTTTCATTCGGTCTCAATACTAGCACAGAAGTGTTTCCTTTCAACCAAATCCCTAGTAATGGAATAATGTTTTCTGATGTAACATATTCTATACTTCCTTTAGATCATTAACATCCATTGGAAAGTCTAAAATTCTTCTTCTTCTGTTCCAACTTCCAAGATTTTTCCTTTAAACATTATATTTCTCCATGTAGATTTCGAGTACCTCCATGTTTTCCTAAGAAACATCATTCTAATGTGTAGGGTCTAGGTATTTTTCATGTATAACCTCCTCCTTAGATATGGTAGGATTACGGTGTAGTTCTTTCTGGTGTGCACAACCTCGACACATGTAGTAATCTTCACATGTACTACCTCATGATCCGGTGCTAAATTATACATCCATTGGTTTTCCACATCACACTATATCCTAACCATTCCTGTACCCTTGTTCTCCTATTTTTTCTTCTTTATTATATGTTCATATAAGTCTAAACACTCTTCATAGTTCGATTCTTTCAACAAATAGAGCAAGTAATTTTTGAGGACATTCACACGTGTAATGGTCGGGGATCTGAATGTATAATATGTTCCATGAGGGAACTCACCTTGTCCACCACTACGACCTCAACCTCGGAATCCACCACAGTATCCTTGACATCTACCAGGGTCTCCCTCAAAGTGCCCTTTAATTTTTTCATTGCACCATTAAGTGTGTTCATGATCATGTCACTCACCTTTCTCCTTAGAGTTATTTGAACCCCCCATATCGTACACCAATATCAATGACATCATGGATTTTATCAATCAACCTATAATCTCTTATATTGTGAGTTATGGAATTAAAAATTTTACGGTAGGAGGACACGTTATTTCTTATTACATGTTGTAATAATAAGAAGCATCTTACATCATGGTCCAAATGACATATCTCACATTCCAGTAACAAGGAGCACACTGATCTACAAGAACAACTATCCTTCATATGCCCCTTTACTTCACAATTTGTGCACCAAATTCCACTATGTGTCTCATGTGTTGTATTGGATGATAGTTTCTCTAACTAATTTTCCATTGTTGTGATCTGAGCTTCCAAGAATGGGCTCACTCCAGTGTCTATGTTTTCGACTTCCTTAGTGCGCAGAGCTACTTCAAGTGCCTCACACAAGTCTGTATAAGTCTTATGTAAGAGAACCCTCCTAAAAGGTGTAATCAGGCCTTTGACAAACCAATGTGCATGATGAATTGCATGGATATCATATGATAGTTTAGAAAATATTATTTTGAAATGAGCATCATATTCCCAGACACTCTCAATAGTGCCCTGCTTGATGTCCTTGAGTGTGCTTATACTTTTCTAGTCTATCTCGGGTATATAAAATTCCTTAATGAAAGCATCCTGTAACATTGTATAATCTACAAAAGTTTGATCAGGGTCAAAAATTTGTACCAACTATGTGCACATCCTTGCAATATCATTACAAACTGACTTTGCTTGTGCTCTGAAGTTGTTATTCCTTTCACGTGCCACAATATCTCACACATATGCACATGCTCAGCAACATATTTTATTCCCTTATATTTTGGGAGACAAAGTGACATATCCATGTAAATGTTTTGGGGCTAGTGAGGACCATGCCCACTAGATCCAGAACCTCCTGTGTTACCTCCACCTCCAGATCCAACAAATCTACTAGATCCCAAATTACCTTTTCTACTTGATCCTCCATCTCGTAGCAAGAATTGGACCAGAGGATTTACTACTCTGTGTCCCAACAATGGTGCTAAACTTAACTCCTATAGTCTATGAAGTTGTTCTTCTCCCCGATGTGAGTCCAAATTTCTACATGTCTATGTTATGTGCCGATGACATCTTTGAAAATTTTCATCTAACTAGTCCTCCAAATAACATGGAATATTTCTTCTCTTCCATAAATGCACTTGCTATATGATTCACTCCGAACTTACCTTGATAAGTCCACTCTACCTCTTGTTACTCTACTACCAAAACTTACTTTTGCGACTATGTGGTTATACTAGAAAGCTGGAAAACCAAGCACAAGGGATAGGTTTCTAGGTAGATTCGGATGCATGCCCATGAAAAATTTGTCTCTATTAGCACATCTTTGTAATAAGAGGATAATGAGGGTTCTATGTCATGTTTTCAAAAATTGGAGAGTTCCGGATGATGCGGATCCATGTCCTCTACATGAGCTCCAAATCTTTCACGATCCATCTCTCTCCTCAATACCATCCATTACGTAATCTCACACTACTTCCTTATATCCTTCTTATGCACCTCATTATACTTAGGCCACCTTTATTCTCTTTTCCGCTATGCCACTATGTTTTCCATCCTTCACCACACTTACTCCTACCCCCATGTGTGGTGGGGTTTAGTTAGCCATCAACTTCTCTTCAAAATTTAGGGTTACCAACAATATTTTGATTTCAGGTTGAATGCCTTATAGATAGGTTCCCCTGGGATAATGTAAAAAATAAAACTCAGCTACCTTCGGGAAAGAATAAGTGGAAATTGAGTACTCCAAAATATAGATATTTAGAACACCACATAACCAAGTGTCTGCAACACATGTCCAAATTAGATCAACATCATAGATGGTCTAAGATTCTACTTATGTCTATAAAAGTATGTGAAACCTCCAATTCCTTTTAGATGTGTAAGAAACTAGCCACTTGTATAGCTCTATTGGGAAGATAGAAAAGAAGCTATCATATAATTAGTCATACATATTCTACTCCACCCACGCAAGTGCATCAAACCTAGATCCAGTGTTGAGTCTCTAAGTGTACTCTTCTTCTGGATCTATTATCCATTCCTCAACACTTTCCAAGGTCAACTGGTATGCCTTCATCATGAAACATCCTGAAAACAACTGAAAAAGAGGTTCTTATAATGAAACTAATGATGTAACCTATAATTTATAGTAAATAATGCAAGTGTGACCGCCACATCACTCGGGTAGATCTGAGTGTTCACCCGAAGTTCAAAAAGGCACCAGGTCCCTCTTTAGAGTTGCTTCTACAAAATGTTAGAATGATGGTGCATATATATATCCATATTCATTATCAATAGTAAACAACACATTGTGAATAAACCATATCTAGTTCTTAGAATAGATATAGAATGAACTATATAATGACTATAACAATATTAACCATACAAGAACCAGATTCAGTCATGTTTAATACCATTATCTAGCCAATATTATCCATTCCATTAGTATTTTAAAAACATAGAAGCTTCATACCTTTGTAATAATATCTGAATGAATCATGTGCACAAGCAAAACCAACATTATAAATCTACCATAGTTTTTCTACACTAACTCGTGTAAATGAATACATATATATATAGGGGTGGGGACTTTCCATTCACTAACCATGCACTTCTCAAAATAGGTCACATGCTAATAATACCCACACACCTTTACAATAATATGCACACATGCAAGTGCTCTAACAATAGACTTCCTATAGTTAACTATGAGTAGAAATCCTATTATTAGATCAAACTATGCATGGCTTTGGTTCGTCAATTTTTCCTAAAATACCATTACATGGACCGCAAGTGTTCATGTTTTTGTGTGCTTCACATGCTATCTCTAAAAATATCCTTTATCCATGAAATGGCTAATTTCTAAATTTAAAGTGTTCTTGCGTGTGCTAATTTTTCTATTCTTCCACACCATTAAATGTACCTTGCTTAGCACACACATTATTTATGTTCCTTCACCTTAGAGAAATATATTATCTTCTCAATGCTCAATGAGTTGGATGAAATGATCGGGATCTACATAACACAGAGGTAGTGCCAAAGAAAAGAATCGAATGACATGACGGGTACATAAAAATATCATAGTTTCAAGAAGGTGATTGGGCACTCTTATTTGACTCAAAGTATAAGGATTGTGTGCTATGAAAAATCATAAAAATGAAAGAAAAATAAATAATTTGCAAACCTTCCTATAATTTCTCCAATGCAAACCTTAATAAGGGTCTCATGTGAAACCTTACAAATTAATGTCAGAAATGAATGTGGATGCTCTTTGAATTCTCTCCAAACTTTGAATGCAATTGCTACCAACACAGTGAATTTAGCAAATTTTTTGTACTTCAAATTCAAGATGATTTGTAAGGAAGGTAAGCCTACAATTTATAGAGGAAAAATTAGTTAAAATTGGTTATACATGAATGAATAAATATGCTAAAAATAGCATTGTGGGAAGTTACAATAGTGTCGGGGTAGTAAATGAATTAATTGCAAAAATCTACATCTAGAAAGGTGGTTGTATGTGCAATTTAATTTCCCCCACCTTTCTAGGATTCTAGAAGTGCAGTTAACTAGGATAAGGATAAGGAGTCCAAGTGGAGTCTAAGTGGATGTTTGATCAAGTGGCAGATGACTAGGATGTGCACACACTTAATTAATTAATTATTTAATTAATAAATAATAATTACTTTATCTAAAGGGATATTAAGGATACATGGGATTAATTTAATTAATCCAAAGGGGTACAATGTGTGTTAATTAATTAATATAATGAATTAATCGCAAATGGGTGAGTAATAGGGTGTACTAAGACAACACTAGGAACAAGTGGAAATAAGAGTGTAATTTTGGGGTGTCTACATTTTTTCCCTCTTTAAAGTGCTATTGCAAAGTAATAGTTTTTTAAAGATAGTAGATGCATGCAAATCAGTGAGCGAAAAAATTGTGAAGCATTGTGATGCCCCAGTAAAAAGAATGGTATATGAATGCCCCCTTAAGTGGGTGGATAATGTAACAAGGTGGTGGATAACCACTTGATAGGAAGAAAGAAATGGATTAGAACAAGGATAGGAAAGGATTGTGTTTGTAGCATGAGCGTTATTTGGAGAGTAATTTCTTAGAGCAACCTGATTTTTTTGTTGAACACTAGAGTTGTCACCATGATTATGAAAGAATGAAGATGGTTAACCCAGATGCATGTAAACAAACACACACAATAAAGAAAATATAAAAAGGAAAGAAAACCCAATATACAAAGTAGGTACTGACATTAGGGTTATAAAGGAACCAAGATGTAATGACACTACTTTTAAGTGGTCCAAAAAGAGTAAACATCAATAATAAAACACAAGTTCAGAAAATAAGATAATTAGCCATGCCCCTAATGTGCTCCATAATGATGATTAAGTAGATACAAATGCTCCTTAGTGGGAATAGGATCAGACTAGAAGAGTGGAGTTAAAGAGACTCCTTATGACACTCTTGTTGAATCTGTTGTGCAAATGATCAAAGTTAAAATTGCCCGGGTGAAGTTATATCACAAAGGAAAAAAATTGTGACTTTCCCCAAATAGAGTTAGCATATCATGCAAAAGGAAGAAATTGATCGTTGTAAGATTGGCATGATCACTAGGGTAATAGATAAAAGTATAAATTTTATCAAGATTGTATTGAGATGTTGAATAATTCACTTTAAGGGTTTTCTAATTGTAGTATTTTTGTGATAAGTGAATGTTTCTTTGAAATTTTTGTGATTTTTTATAGATTTTGAAATATTTGATTTTTTCATATTTTTATTCACATTTTATTATTTTTGTAGATTTGCGCAAGTTTTGAAATACAAATGAAAACAAAAATGAATACATTCCATGGCTTAAATAAACCAAGAGTAAAATACAACATGTGCAAAGGAAAAAAGATATAAAAATAACCAATAGAAAGAAACCCAATATGAATAGGAAGGAAAAACACCGAGTCATATACAAACTAAGATGTAAGTAAATTTCCTAAAATTGGTCTATAGTAAAGGTAAACAAAGTAAAACACAATGAAAAACTGAAAGAATAAAAACATTGTCACAATGTTAACAAATTGCAATAGTACAATACAACGTGTAAAAACGACGTCTAATGACACTTCAAATGTGTTCCACATTAAATAAATAGACAAATTTGAATGCCCCCAAGTGATATCTTAGCATGCGAGAGGATTGGATCGGGGTGAAGAGTGGAGTGATACTTAGATACTCTAAAGATACTCTTATTGGATCCCATTGAAGTTTGATCTATATTGGATTAAAATGTAAAATCCAAGTGTGCCCCAAGCAAAGTTATATTGCGAAAGGGTAAATGATTTCCTCAAGCATAGATATACACCATGAGCAATAAATATGAGTATGATCTGGAACAATCATGAGGAGCACCATCAAATGGAAAAGTTGTTGAACTGTGTTATCTAGTTGTTGAAATTTTGTCAAACATTATCTGAATGTTTTGATTATGACAGTTTGAAACTATTTTTGGAGTTTTGGACAATTTTATATTATTTTTGTATTTTGTGATACATTTTTGGTTTTTTTGTAATTTTACAACTCAGTAAAAAGGTACACTACTTGAAAGCATGTATAAATAATTAAAAGCATTCCATTCCATTGGCAGAAATGTAGATGATAAAATGATAGGGTGTGTCACTCTGCTCGTGGCTCCATGCAACTAGGAAGATGCAAGGGCTCATCACTGAGAGCCAAGAAGGATGTGAAAATGAGATGAATAGTAACATATTAAAGGGTGAAGAGAAAGGATGTCATGACACAAGTTGTAAAAATGATCCGTATGAGAAAAATGTAACTCATCTCAAGTCAAGATTACGACCGATTCATTACAAGATGATTCCACTTCAAAGCTTTTGAATTGAATTAAATCTATTGATGGACTACTGATTGGAAAAATATTGTTGAAGGAATTGGTGTCTTTCTTAACATGAGAAACTAAATTACTTTTTGGGAAATTTCTGATATAGTACTTTGATTTAAATTTCTATTGTAGAGAAAAGTTTTGGGTGGAAAAACTTGTGGATTTCTTACCAATGCTCTAGGAATGTAAACCCCTTTACTTAATCGGTGCAACTACCGTATGTGTATGAATAAGAAAGTGTGGATTTATGTGGTGGTATTTCAATTGGGGATCTAGCAGGGAACTCCATTGACCCTACGGAAAATCTAGCAATCTCTTACTAGGGAAGACTTTGTCTATAGAGCGGGAAAGGGGAGTGAGAAAGAGGTAGGAGAACTAATGCTGCAAGTAGAAAATTAGATTCCTGCACACACACTAGTTAGAAACTTCAACACATGCATTTATTAGAAGAAACAACTCTACAAATAGTAGCAAGACCAAATAGAATTCACCAATCACCAAGTATCAAAAAACCTCTTAGTCAAAGAAAGCTAGAAACTCCTTCTTCTTGTATTGAATGCTCAAATCAAAGTTGTACATAATGTGGGAATAGAAGAAATTTGAGAGGGGAAGAGAGTAGAAGAAAATGGCTATCTCTTTTGCTTTCTCTAGGTACAATGCACTCTTAAGTCTTCAAGATCAATTGCCAACCCTTTGAAATGGAAATGGCTTTACAATTTATAGAATAAAATACGACTCTTCATCTTCCTCATGACCTTTCGAATACCTTAATATGACTTAAGACTATTCATATTCCATTTCAAATATTGAAGTCCCTTTTATAATAGAAAGGCGACTTAATTTACATTATGTTTCTAAAGTCACTTAAGTCATATTAAAAGTGCAAACCCCAATGCAAAATTAGAATATTGGAAAGTGAGAGAAATTTGGGGGAAGAGGAGAGAGAAAGAGAGGGAGAAGAAGAAGAGGAGATGTCATTCCCGATGAAGTCCGTTGATCCTCGTTGATGGAAAGCTCCAAATGTAGTGAAACTCTGAATCTTCAAACTCCTTACACACTGTGAAACTCCTCCAAATTATCTCATGAATGCTTGCTAAGTTGAATGAACTAAGGTGGATCTTGAATGCCCTATGAAAAATGACTAGGATGCTCCCAAAAATGATGTCCCCCTGAATGATTATCCTTGTACATCCCATTGTGCCAAAACTTCTCTTTGAGTGTAACTTACTATTTTTAGTAAGTGTGAAAAAGAAGCTCTCTCGATCCTTTCTTTGAGTGTTGTGAATTTCATTCCCCTTTCTCCTGCGTTCCTCACTCCTTTGGATGAAATTTCTATTTTTAGCAGGTGCTCGAGGGCACACTTACTATTTTTAGTAAGTGCCAAAAATGTCCGTTTTGGTGGATTCTCAGCTGTAGTGCACCTCCAATGTCTTTGTCTTCTTCGCAGGTTCTTCTATCGATGACTTTCCCAAAATAGTAGTTTCTATGTAGTAGACCTACTATTTTTAGAAAGTTTACATCTTGGAGTTGGATTGACGTGGAACAAAGTTTATTTGATACGGGTTTTTTCCCAATATCATCCCTCTAAAATTTTGGGTCCGCACGCTTATTAATCCAGGAGATTTTAAAGTTTTAATTTTTTAGACACAGCGGTGCTTAGGGTATGTCGGCCATTAATGGACCTCAAAATTGCTGCTCTAGTTTTTTTCTATGATTTTGAATAAAATAATATTTTTATGTGGGTTTTTTTCTTTTGGTGCTTCACGTGTAATCTTACTTCGATCGCTGCCCGGTTTGTGGGAAATCCCACTTATTTCTTCATTGAGCCGGAAAGGAGATTTCTTCATTGGGGATGCTTTGTCGCACATGAGGAGAGTTTTAAGGTGTCTTCTTGATGGCCTTGGGTAGAGTAATGAGCTGAAAAATATTTCTTGTTGTTTCATACATCTATTTGGGAGATTTCTTCAACTTCTCATTTCATGGCTATGGAGTTTTCTCCGTTTTCTCCTTCTGTGCTCCGTGCTTCTCCTTCTGTGTTTGATGAGGATTCCTTCTGAGACCTGCACATCACTATGGGGAATGTGTTTTAGTTCTTGGGTTGAGAAGGTCTGAGCATTTTCAATGGCGGAGTGATGGAAGAATGTTGCAGAGGAAGTATGGAGGAATGAAGTGCACATATAACTGTTAGAAGTTAGAAGCAGGAAAAAGTGGCACTTGGAAAAATTTCAAAAAGATATGCATAGGTAGGGCTTGGGTGCATTTTTCCATGCTTGATGTCCCTAACCTCAGGGATGTGAGGGAAATCAATTTCCACAATGAGCAAGACGGCGACACGTGGCACTAGATCCAACGACAGGGAATGAAGGAGGAAAAAGTTGATTTAAAGCACTGGGAGCTGAAAGGAGGTCACATGGGTGTCCAAATGACTCCCTATGGGGGCTGGGAAAAATTTTCAAGGTCTGATTTCCCCACCTTAGGTGCATAAGGGACATCAAATTCCACGGTGGTCAAGAGCATGACACGTGGCACCCAATCGACGGCAAGGAATGCACGCTCCAAATAAGCACTGGGGCTGAAATATGGTCACGTGAGTGTCCAGAAGACTCCCTATGGGGGATGGGCACATTTTTCAAGGTTTTATATCCCCCACCTAAATTACATAAGGGATATCAATTTCAACGGTGGTCCTGGAGCTGACATGTGGTGCTCGATCCAATGGCAGGGGATGAATGGTTCAAGAATGCACTGGGGTTGAACTGTGAAGTCGAAGGTCATATGAGGGCCCCAGAGGTCACATGGGGGCTGGGAGAATTTTCCAAGGGCTGATGTACCTGACCTCAGGGACTTTAGGGACATGAAATCCCATCAGGATCCTGGTGTTGACACGTGTCCTCTTGAAAAAATGACTAAGTCTTGAATTGCGTTTGAGAGGGTAACTTAGAACGAAGATAACTTGAGCTCCCAATGGAATTTATTGGTGAAATTTTATATGATCCTAACTTGAAATGGAATTTTTAATCCAATTATGGTTGTTTCATGTCTTGATTCATCCATATGATCCTTGAAAAATCAGATTTTGATATGGTACTCCACTTGTACCTAAGTGAAACTACCTATCAATCATATGCACCAAGGTGTTGTTAAAAATATTATTTTACCATCATGTATGTATTAGAATCCTCTTTTTTATGATTTTTTTTTTTACTTCTAAATGTATCTAGAGCTCCCAAAATCTTCTTCTGAATTCGAGCAACTATTTTAGGCCTATGTGTCGCTTAGGCTTGTGAACCATGTTTTTAACTCAGACTGCTCCAAGTCTTGCAAAACTTTCCCAAACCTTCCATTATCATTTCCATTATGTTATAAGTTCCTCTAATCACATCCATGTTGAAGTTTTCCCTTTTGTTCTACTTCAGGGGGTCGATCCAGTTCTGGGAAGGCGGCGACAACCCTGCTATGACTCCCAAAATTTGCATTTTCAATGAGGTCCTAAAATCAACTAGGGGAATGAATAGAATTTCCTAAATCACCTAGGGGGATGATATAAAATTGGTTGCGAGGTAATTTGGACTTACTAGAAAAATTTGGGGTTTCTAGGAATGATAAAGCATGAAAAATTTGGCATAGGGGTATAGTTGTCATGCTTGGAAATTTCCAATTTCCCTATTGCACATTTGCACGAAAAGATGGCTCTAGCTTGGGGACATGACATGGAATGAGAGAAGTGAAGACATGGCATGGGAATCTAGAATCTCAATTTTAGACCATATAATTTGTTGACTAGTGCCTTATCCATTGGGCCTTGCAGAGTCATGTACAACTTCTAGAAAGAAAGATTAGAAGGAAACACACACACACACAAAACAAAGGAAAGGAAACACACAACACACAACAGGAAGGGAAACACATGCAACAAAAAGGGAAACACACCTATCAATCACCTATGGTACAAGGTGGGGGACAACCCACTTTCACTGAAGTACTTTTCATTTCTCAAAAGTTACCCCTGAAGAGGCAATGCCAAATGATGATGTTTTGTGAATCCATTGACGGGTTCCAGAAAGTAGCCTCCTTTCCTTAATTGTTTATGGAAGCCAGGTGCTTCCATGATTTTCCTTTTACTTTGTAGGAGTGAGTCCATGTGATCTTCTTGATGTTCTGGTCCTTGCTTGGAAATTTTATTGCCTTCGTGTTCTTTGAAGTTGGTATCATAGTGCTAGTTGCCTTCCATGTTTATCTATATAGCTGATTTTCCATTGAGCATCTCATCACTGCCTCAGGGATGTTTTTGTTCAAAATACTTGAACATTCTTGATTCTTTTCTTTCCTAGGCCTATGCTCATTGACATCTTCTCCATGAGAAACATTTGATTCGTCCTTTATCTCTACTCCACGGTGAGGCATTTGAGTACTGAAGGAAGGATTGGAGGAAAACTCATACTTGTCCCATATGTTCATGGCATGAGTGAAGAGATTGAGAATCAACTCGGGGTCTTCCGCAACTTCTACTGCATCTAATATTTCTTACACAGAGTTATGCTTCATCATTTCCTACAGCTCATCTTGATATGCCTTTGAAGAATATTTATTTTATAGCTCAAGGAAACTATCTGGAGGGATTACCTCATCATCTCAAGAATCACTACACTCTACCGATCCTTCATCAAAAAGAGCTTCATCTTTAGAGGTCTTGAAACTCCTTTCTTCAATTTCTTCATCATGGAAAGAGTCTTCATCTTCAAATGGGAAAGAAAATATTTCCATTTCGGTATTGCATCCATCAATCATTAGCTCAAGAGTGGCATCATATATTTCATCTTGCCTTATCTCAATATGGCCAACCATTGCATTGGTTAAGGCTTCTAAATCAGCTTCACACTTGTCTTGTAGATTTGTGGCTCACATTAGGGTCTTGAGAATGGGCTTAGGATCTTGAGTTTCTTACGTAGCTTCAAGAATTTCTTGTATAGAAATTTCTTTAAAAATTTCACGTGCTCATCACAAGTTGAGTTTTTATCTTGATAGATGGCTTGAGTGAGATCATCTTCAGCCCCAAATGGGAATGAGAATAACTCCCCATCTTGTAAAATCATATAAACTAATTTTTCTTCTTGAAAATCATTAAGAACCATATCTTCTTCCTCATGATCTACATCATCTAGTGATTCAGGGTTGTCCTCTTTTAACTCGAATCTCCTCAATGCTTCTCCAAAATACAAATCTCTTTGGGAAGGAATGTTTGGGCCTATCAAGATGGGTATATCGTCTTCTTCCTCGATTGCCACAAAGTGATTCATCTACCTTCTACCTTGATACAAGATGTTAGCTTCAAGGCTTCGGAATTTCATACTATTTACCTCATCTTATTCTAGAGAAGTAATTTCTCTATGTCTCCCTTCTTTGGTATAGTTACAAAGGAGCAATTCATCTGAATTTTCACTCCCAAATCTCTGTAGAAATTTCTATTCAAGAATAACATTACGAATGAGGCGGGGACATCTACTACCAAAATCATTGATGAAACTTTCTTGTCTAGAAATTTGGCGAGAGCCTCTTGTGCATATTTAACCTTCCCTACAAGTGAGACCTTTTTTATTGCAAAGAGTAACAAGAGCCACTATGTGCAATCATTGTAAGTTTAAGAGCCTTTGCGACCTTAAAAGGCATCACGTTGTCTGAGGCACCAGAATCTATTATGTAATTTTTCAATACATATTCTTCAACAAGAAGGGAGATGTAGAAAGGTTCAACTTTATCAGTCTTTGATGCACTTAGAGAAAGCATGTTCTATGAGGTAGGTGTAGGTGGGTTTGGTATCATGCCTTTAGAATGATGAGCTACATCATTAGGTGTTAGACTACCATTTCTGATGTATTAGACAAACCTCTCAAATTGTTCAGGATGAGTCTGCAAATATTTAGTTTCAGTAATTTGCACTTTGGCCTTGTTTACATATTCTATGAATTCAAAGGGAGAAAATGTAGATAAGGGGGGTGAAGGGACTAATTTTGGAGTCTAGATAGGCTTAGGAGTAGGATTTTATGTTTGAGGAATGGAGGGTATTTTGAAAGTAACACTAGGAGCTTTCAAGGAATTAGATTTTGTAGGAGAAGATTTAGATTTAGACTTGGAAGAGACATTAGAAGACTTACTTGGGATTGCGGGAGCCTTCTTACTTGCTACAGGGTCAGGATCCAACAATGCAGAATTCATGGAAGATGGAAGTGGGGATCCTCGAATGATTATTTTATTTTGTAGAGTTACCACAGGAGGATTATAAACCCTATTTTATTTTGTAGTAGTGGAGGGAGATACTATTTTCTCGGGCGAGAATGAGTGAATACCACACATGAGAAACTAGGTGCATCCTCTTCATCTTCTTCATCACATCCAGAATACTCATAGAATCTAATTTGTGCATTGTTCTCAAACTCATCATTTTCTAAGAAATCACCACCTTCACTTTCTTGTTCAAGCTCTTCTTCATCTTCTTGAAATCTGTAATTTATGTTCATGGGTGGGGCCTCTAAGGTGAGACTTTGGGTTCCTCCCGTAATCTATTTTTTGTTTCTTCTTTGTGAAGAAACAAATTCAAATATTTCCCTTCAAAGATGCTATCTCATTCACCAACTTTTGCAATGATGGATTGGTTCTCTCATCTTTAGGACGTTGGGCCTTGCCCTTTGATGGATTCTTTATCTTTCCAGAGAGGATGAGATCATCATCTAATTCAATGGCCCTCCTTTGTGCTTCTATAATGTTCTTTGGTTGAACCCTTCATAGGAGAAAGCCTACATCTGGTGATTGAGAATTTATGAAGAATCTTTTGATATTTTTTTGAGAGGGTGAATCTTCTTACGGTAATTTGTGAAGCATGGCCTGATTTAAACGAGCCAAAAATTCTCTCACCATTTCACTTTCACCTTTCCTCATTTGAGCCAACTGCACCAAGAGGTCTTGACAATATTCGAGTTGATTTAAATCTTTTCACAAAGTCAGCCTTGATGTCATCCCAACCAACCTTGAGGTCTTGACAATATTCGAGTTGATTTAAATCTTTTCGCAAAGTCAGCCTTGATGTCATCCCAGCGGGAGGTAGAACCATTCAGCTACTTTTTCTTGGAGAGACTGTACAAACAATCTTACAACAACATCTTCATGTTGGACACCAAGAATTCCACATGATGTCGTGAAAGTAGTAATGTGATCTTCGGATGTTGTGTGTTAACACCTGTGAACTTTGGAAAGTTCTTGTGGGAATCTATTGGTAGATCATGAAGAGGGGGTTCAAGCGGAAGCGGGAATGTATTCCTTCCCATTGGAAAAATTGGTTGAGGTATTTCTTCTTCATCCACCATTTTTTTCTTCTAATTCTACTTCAAATCTTGCCTCTACAAATTCTTCTTTGAACATGAACTCAATGTTTAATGGTTGTTGAAAAATTACAAAATTTGAAGGATTTTGGATAGGATTATCAGGTGAACTTCTTGAAGAGCCAGATGAAGAGGAGGCTTGAGAGAAGAAATATGGATTATCTCTAATTCATTCTTGTAGATGTTTCAAAGTCTCAAAATTGGAATCAACAATACCTCTTATCCCGCTCAACACTGGTGTATCTTCCTTGACCATATTTTGGAAACTTTTGTAGTCAAAAAATGAAAGGATATTGTGGAATGAGAAAATTCACTTGCAAATATTAGTAGTGTATATTTCAATAATGGAACTTCATGAGCTCTCTTTTCTAATTTTCAGACCTTGCGGTCGTATATTGGGTGTAGATGTTGCTAAATCTGCCCCACGGTGGGCACTAAAAACTGTTGGTGAGAAAATTTGTCGAGTGGAAAAACTTGTGGATTTCTTGCCAACACTCTGGGAATATAAGTCCCTCTACTTAACCGGTGCAGCTATCATATGTGCATGCGTGAGAAAGTGTGGATTTCTGTGGTGGTCTTTTGACTGGGGATCCAACAGGGGCACTCCACTAACCCTGCGGAAAAGCTAGCAATCTCTTGCTAGGGAAGTCTTTGTCTATAGAGCGGGAAAGGGGAGTGAGAAAAGAGGTAGGAGAACTAATGCTGCAGGTAGAAAATCAGATTCCTACACACACACTAGTTAGAAACTTCAACACATGCATTTATTGAAAGAAACAACTCTACGAATAGCAACAAGACCAAATAGAATTCACCGATCACCAAGTATCAAGAAACCCCTTAGTCAAAGAAAGCTAGAAACTCCTTCTTCTTGTATTGATTTCTCAAATCAAAGTTGTACATAATGTGGGAATGGAAGAAATTTGAGAGGGGAAGAGAGTAGAAGAAAATGGCTATCTCCTTTGCTTTCTCTAGGTACAATGCACTCTTGAGTCTACAAGATCAATTGCCAACCCTTTGAAATGGGAATGGCTTTACAATTTATAGAATAGAATATGACTCTTCATCTTCCTCATGACCTTTCGAATACCTTAATATGACTTAAGACTATTCATATTCCACTTCAAATATTTAAGTCCCTTTTATAATAGCAAGGTGACTTAATTTACATTATGTTTCTAAAGTTTCTTAAGTCATATTAAAAGTGCAAACCCCAACGTGAAATTAGAATATTGGAAAGTGAGAGAAATTTGGGGGAAGAGGAGAGAGAAAGAGAGGGAGAAGAAGAAGAGGAGATGTCATTCCCGATGAAGTCCATTGATCCTCGTTGATGGAAATCTCCAAATGCAGTGAAACTCTAAATCTTTGAACTCCTTGCACACTATGAAACTCCTCCAAATTATCTCATGAATGCTCGCTAAGTTGAATGAACTAAGGTGGATCTTGAATGCCCTGTGAAAAATGACTAGGATGCTCCCAAACAATGATGTCCCCCTGAATGATTATCCTTGTACATCCCATTGTGCCAAAACTTCTCTTTGAGTGTAACTTACTATTTTTAGTAAGTGTGAAAAAGTATCTCTCTCAATCCTTTCTTTGAGTATTGTGACCTTGATTCCCCTTTCTCCCTACGTTCCTCACTCCTTTGGATCAAATTTAGTTCTTGAGGGCACACTTACTATTTTTAGTAAGTACCAAAAATGTCATTCTAGTGGATTCTTAGTATGTAGTGCACCTCCAATGTCTTCATCTTCTTCACAGGTTCTTCTATCGATTAACTTTCCCAAAATAACAATTCCTATGTAGTAGACCAGTTATTTTTAGAAAGTTTTCCTCTTGGAGTTAGATTGACATGGAACAAATTTTTTTGATATGGGTTTTTCCCAATATAATCCCTCTAAAATTTTGGGCCCACCCGCTTAATAATCCAGGAGATTTTAAAGTTTTAATTTTTTAGACCTAGTAGTGCTTTTGGGTATGGCAACCATTAATGGACCTCAAAATTACAAGTCTAGTTTTCTCCTCCATTTGCAAAGAAAATTTTAATTTTTACATGGTTTTTTTCTTTACGGTGCTTCACCTACAATCTTACTTCGATCCAAGACCCGGTTTGACGAGAAATCCACTTCTTTCTTCGTTGACCCAGAAAGGAGATTTCTTCATTGTGGATGCTATGTCACACATGGGGGGAGTTTGAAGTTTTTTTATTGATGGCCTTGGGTAGAGGAATGAGAAACAAAATATATCTTGTTTTTTTATGCATCTGTTTGGGATATTTCTTCAATTTCTCATTTCATGGCTATATAGTTTTCTCCATTTTCTCCTTTTATGATCCATGCTTCTCCTTCTGTGTTTGATGAGGATTCCTTCTGAGACCTACACATCACTATGGGGAATGTGTTTCAGTTCTTGGGTTGAGCAGGTCTGAGCATTTTTAATGGCGGAGTGATGGAAGAATGTTGCAGAGGAAGTATGGAGGAATGAAGTGCACATATAACTGTTAGAAGTTAGAAGCGGGAAAAAGCGGCACTTGGAAAAATTTCAAAAAGATATGCACAGGTAGGGCTTGGGTGCATTTTTCCATGCTTGATTTCCCTGACCTTAGGGACGTGAGGGACATCAATTTCCACAATGAGCAAGACGGCGACACGTGGCACTAGATCAACGCACAGAGAATGGAGGAAAAAGCTGATTTAAAGCACTGGGAGCTGAAAGGAGGTCACATGGGTGTCCAAATGACTCCCTATGGGGGATGGGAAAATTTTTCAAGGTCTGATGTCCCCCACCTCAGGTGCATAAGGGACATAAAATTCCATGGTGGTCAAGAGCATGACACGTGGCACCCGATCCAACGACAGGGAATGCACGCTCCAAATAAGCACCTAGGGGGCTGAACTACGGTCACGTGAGTGTCCAAAAGACTCCCTATGGGGGATGGGTGAATTTTTCAAGGTCTTATGTCCCCCACCTCAGGTGCATAAGGGAAATTAGTTTCCACGGTGGTCGTAGATCTGAGACGTGGCGCCTGATCCAACGACAGGGGATGAATGCTCTAAGAATGCACCTGGGGGCTGAACTGTCAAGTTTGAAGGTTAAATGAGGGCCCTTGAGGTCACATGGGGGATGGGAACATTTTCAAAGGGCTGATGTACCTTACCTTAGGGTCATCAAGGAAATTAAATCAGGCCAGCTCCTAGTGTTGACACATGTCCTCTCGAAAAAATGACTAAGTCTTGAACTACGTTTGAGAGGGTAACTTAGAACGAAGATAACTTGAGCTCCTGGTGGAATTTCTTGGTGAAATTTTATATGATCCTGACTATAAATGGAATTTTGAATCCAATTATGGGGTTTTCATGTCTTTATTCAGCCATATGATCCTTTAAAAATTGGATTTTTGATCTGGTACTCCACTTGTGCCTGAGAGAAACTGCCTGTCAATCATATGCGCCAAGGTGTTGTGAAAAATATTATTTTACCATCATGTAGGTATTAGAATATGATATATTATGATGTTTTGTTTTACTTCTAAATCCCTCCGAGCTTTTGAAATCTTCTTCTTAAGCCGAGAAACTATTTTAGGCATGTGTGCCGCCTAGGCTTATGAACCCTATTTTTAACTTAGACTGCTCCAAGTCTTGCAAAACTTCCCCAAACCTTCCAGTATCATTTACATGATGTTATAAGGTCCTCCAATCACCTCCATGTTGAATTTTTCCCTTCTGTTCTACTTAAGGGGGTCATTCTAGTCCTAGGAAGGCTAGAGACAACCCTTCCCGTTACTCCCCAAAATTTGCATTTTCAATTAAGTCCTAAAATCACCTAGGGGAATGAATGGAATTTCTTAAATCACCTAGGGGGGTGATATTAAATTGGTTAGGAGGTAATTTTGACTAACTAGATAGAGCTGGGGTTGCCTAGGAATAATAAAGCATGAAAATTTTGGCATACGGGTATAGTTTTCGTGCTTGGAAATTTCCAATTTCCCTGTTGCACATTTGCACGACAACAACTGGATCTAGCTTGGGGCCATGACATAGACTGAGAGAAGTGAAGACATGGCATGGGAATCCAAAATATCAATTTTAGACCATTTAATTTGTTGACTAGTGCCTTATCCATTGGGCCCCTGTAGAGTCATGTACAACTTCTAGAACAAAAGATTAGAAGGAAACACACACACACACACAAAACAAAGGAAAGGAAACACACAACATACAAAAAGAAGGAAAACACATGCAACGAAAGGGAAACACACCTATCAATCACCTATGGTACAAGGTGGGGGACAACCCACACTCATGAAGTACTTTTCATTTGTCAAAAGTTACCCCGAAGAGGCAACGGCGGCGAATGATGATGTTCTGCGAAGCCATTAACGAGAGTTCCAGTAAAGTAGCCTCCTTGCCTTAATTATTTATGGAAGCTAGGTGCTTCCATTATTTTCCTTTTACTTTGTAGGAGTGAGTCCATGTGATCTTCTTGATGTTCTGGTCCTTGCTTGGAAATTTTACTACCTTCATGTTCTTTGAAGTTGGTATCATAGTGCTAGTTGCCTTCCATGTTTATCCATATAGCTGATTTTCCATTGAGCATCTCATCACTGCCCCAAGGCTGATTTTTGTTCAAAATACTTGAACATTCTTGATTCTTTTGTTTCCCAGGCCTATGCTCATTGACATCTGCTCCATGAGAAACATTTGATTCATCCTTTATCTTTACTCAATGGTGAGGCATCGAGTCTTGAAGGAAGGATTGAAGGAAAACTCATACTTGTTCAGTATGTTCATGGCATGAGTGAAGAGATCGAGAATCAACTCGGGGTCTTCTGCAACTTCCACTGCATCCAATATTTCTTACACAAACTTATGATTCATCTCTTCTTGAAACTCATCTTGATATGCCTTTGAAGAATATTTTTTTGAAACTCAAGAAAACTATACGGAGGGATTACCTCATCATCTCAAGAATCACTACACTCTACCGATCCTTCATCAAAAAGAACTTCATCTTTAGAGGTCTCAAAAATCCTTTCTTCAATTTCTTCATCATGGAAAGAGTCTTCATCTTCAAATGGGAAAGAAAATATTTCCATTTCGGTATTGCATCCATCAAACATTAGCTCAAGAGCAGAATCATATTTTTTATCTTGCCTTATCTCAATATGGTTAATCATCGCATTGGTTAAGACTTCTAAATCAACTTCACACTTGTCTTGCAGATTTGTGGTTCACATTAGGATCTTAAGAGTGAGCTCGGGATCTTTAGTTTCTTACGTAGCTTCAAGCATTTCTTGTATAGAAATTTATTTTAAAATTTCATGGGCTCATCACAAGATGATTTTTTCTCTCCATAGATGGCTTGATTGAGATCATCTTCATCCCCAAATGGGAATGAGAATAACTCCTCATCTTGTAAAATCATATAAACTGATTTTTCTTCTTGAAAATCATCAAGAACCATCTCCTCTTCCTCGTGGTCTACATCATCTGGTGATTCAAGGCTTTCCTCTTGTAACTTGAATCTCCTCAATGCTTCTTCAAAATCCAAATATCTTTGGGAAGGCATGTCTGGGCCTATCAAGATGGGGATATCCTCTTCTTCCTCGGTTTCCACAAAGTGATTCATCTTCCTGCTACCTTGATACAAGATGTTAGCTTCAGGCTTCTAGAATTTCATACTGTGTACCTCATATTCTTCTCGGGAAGTAATTTATCCATGTCTCCCTTCATTGGTATGGTTATGAAAGACTAATTCATCTAAATTTTCCCTCCCAACTCTTGACAAAAATTTATACTAAGTAACATTCCAAATGAGGTTGGGATGTCTACTACCAAAATCATCGCTGAAAATTTCTTGTCTAGAAATTTGGTGAGAGCCACCTATGCATCTTTAACCTTCCCTACAATTGAGAAATTTTTTATTCCAAAGAGTAACAAGAGCCACTAGGTGGATTCATTGTATGTTTAAGATCCTTGGCAACCTTTAAAGGCATCATGTTGTCGAGGCACCATGATCTATTATGCAATTGTTCAATACATATTCTCCAACAAGAAGGGAGATGTAGAAAGGTTTAACTTTATCAGTCTTTGATGCACTTAGAGAAAGCATGTTCTATGAGGGAGGTGTAGGTGGGTTTGGTAGCATTCCTTTAGAATGATGAGCTACATCATTAGGTGTTAGACTACCATTTCTGATGTATTGGAAAAACCTCTCAAATTGTTCAAGATGAGTCCACAAATATTCAGTTTCAGTAATTTGCACTTTGGCCTTGTTTGCATATTCTATGAATTCAAAGGGAGAAAATGTAGATAAGGGGGGTGAAGGGACTTATTTTGGAGTCTGGATAGGCTTAGGAGAAGGATTTGATGTTTGAGGAATGGAGGGAATTTGTAAAGGCACACTAGTTGCTTTCAAGGAATTATATTTTGTAGGAGTGGATTTATATTTGGACTTGGAAGAGACATTAGAAGACCTACTTGGGATTGTGGGAGCCTTCTTACTTGCTACAGGGTTAGGCTCCAACAATATAGAATTAATGGAAGATGGAAGTGGGGATCTTGGAATGATTATTTTATTTTACGGAGTCATAATAGGAGGATCATCAACCTTGTTTTATTTTGTAGCAGTGGAGGAAGATGATATTTTCTCAGAATGAGAATGAGTGAATACCACACATGAGAAACTAGGTACATCCTCTTCATCTTCTTCATCACATCTAGAATACTCACAGAATCTGATTTGTGCATTGTTCTCAAACTCGTCATTTTCTAAGAAATCACCACCTTCACTTTCTTGTTCACACTCTTCTTCACCTTATTGAAATATTCAATTTATGTTCATGGATAGGGCCTCTAAGGCGAGCCTTTGGGGTGCTCCCATAATCTTATTTTTGTTGCTTCTTTGGGAAGAAACACATTCAAATATTTCCCTCTTGAAAGATGTTATCTCATTCACCAAATTTTGCAACGATGAATTGGTTCTCTCATCTTTAGGATGTTGGGCCTTGTCCTTTGATGGATTCTTTATCTTTCTAGAGAGGATGAGATCGTCATCCAATTTAATGGCCCTCCTTTTTGCTTCTACAATGTTCCTTTGTTGAACCCTTTGTAGGAGAAAGCCTACCTCTGGTGATTGAGCATTTATGAAGAATATTTTGATATTGTTACGAGAGGTCAAATCTTCTTAGGTATCTGTGAAGCAACCGATCGAAAGGAGCCAAAATTCTCACATCGTTTCACTTTCACCTTTCCTCATTTGAGCCAACTTTGCACCAAGAGGTCTTGACAATATTTAGTTGATTTAAATATTTTCTCAAATTCATCCTTGATGTCATCCAAACCAGTGATGGATCGGACAGGCAGGAGGTAGAACCATTCAACTTCTTTTTCTTGGAGAGACTCTACAAACAATCTTACAGCAACATCTTCATGTTGGACACCAAGAATTCCACATGATGTCATGAAAGCAGCAATGTGTTCTTCTAGATGTTGCACGTTGTCACCTTTGAAATTTGGAAAGTTCTTGTGGGAACCCATTGGTAGATCATGAAGAGGGGGTTCAAGAGCAAGCGGGCTCTGTATTCCTTCCCCATGGAACAATGGGTTGAGGTATTTCTTCTTCATCCACCATTGTTTCTTCTGATTCTACTTCAGCTCTTGCCTCTATAAATTCTTCTTCAAATTCTTCTTCTTCCATGAACTCGATGTTCAATGGTTGTTGAAAAATTGTAGAATTTGAAGGATTTTGGATAGGATTATCAGGTGAAATTCTTGAAGATCTAGATGAAGAGGAGGCTTGAGAGAAGAAATATGGATTATCTCTAATTCATTCTTGCAGATTTTGCAAAGCCTCAAAATTGGAATCAACAACACCTCTTGACCTACTCAACCTGGTGTATCTTCCTTCAGCCAGCTTTTGGAAACTTTTGTAGTCAAAAATGAAAGGACACTGTGGAATGAGAAAATTCACTTGCAAAAATCAGCAGTGTATCTTTCAGCAATGGAACTTCATGAACTCTCTTTTCTAATTTTTTTAATATATGATTTTCAGACCTTGTGGTCATATATTGGGTGCAGATGTTGCTAAATCTCCCCCACGGTGGGCGCCAAAAACTGTTGGCAAGAAAAATTTTCGGTGGAAAAACTTTTGGATATCTTTCCAATTCTTTGGGAATCTAAGTCCCTCTACTTAACCGGTGCAACTTCGTATGTGCATGTGTGAGAAAGTGTGGATTTCTATGGTGGCCTTTCAACTAGGGATCCAACAAGGGCACTCTACTGACCTTGCAGCAAAGCTAGCAATCTCTTGCTAGGGAAGTCTTCATCCGTAGAGTGGGAAAAGGGACTGAGAAAAGAGGTAGGAGAACTAATCCTGTAGGTATAAAATCAGATTCTTGAATACACACTAGTTATAAACTTCAACACATGCATTTATAAGAAGAAACAACTCTGTAAATAACAACAAGACCAAATAGAGTTCATCGATCACCAAGTATCAAGAAACCCCTTAGTCAAAGAAAGATAGAAACTCCTTCTTCTTGTATTGAATGCTCAAATCAAATTTGTACATAATGTGGGAATGGAAGAAATTTTAGAGGGGAAGAGAGTAGAAGAAAATGGCTATCTCTTTTTCTTTCTCTAGGTAAAATGCACTCTTGAGTCTACAAGATCAATTTCCAACCCTTTGAAATGGGAATGGCTTTACAATTTATAGAATAGAATATGACTCTTCATCTTCCTCATAACATTTTGAATACCTTAATATGACTTAAGACTATTCATATTCCATTTCAAATATTTAAGTCTCTTTTATAATATCAAGGTGACTAAATTTACATTATGTTTCTAAAGTCGCTTAATTCATATTAAAAGTGCAAACCCCAATGCGAAATTAGAATATTGGAAAGTGAGAGAAAGTTGGGGGAAGAGGAGAGAGAAAGAGAGGGAGAAGAAGAAGAAGAGATGTCATTCCCGATGAAGTCCATTGATCCTCATTGATGGAACGCTCCAAATTCGGTGAAACTCGAATCTTCAAACTCCTTGCACACTGCTGTGAAACTCCTCCAAATTATCTCACGAATGCTCGCTAAGTTGAATGAACTAAGGTGGATCTTGAATGCCCTGTGAAAAATGACTAGGATGCTCCCGAACAATTATGTCCCCCTGAATGATTATCCTTATACATCCCATTGTGCCAAAACTTCTCTTTGAGTGTAACTTACTATATTTAGTAAGCATGAAAAAAGCAGCCCTCTCGATCCTTTCTTTGAGTGTTGTGACCTTGATTCCCCTTTCTACCTGCATTCCTCACTCCTTTAGGTAAAATTTCTATTTTTAGTAGGTGCTTAAGGGAACACTTACTATTTTTAGTAAGTGCCAAAAATGTTTGTTATGGTGTTTTCTCACTTATATTGCACTTCTAATGTCTTTGTTTTCTTCGCAGGTTCTTCTATCGATGACTTTCCCAAAATAGCAGTTCCTATGTAGTAGACCTACTATTTTTAGAAAGTTGTCCTATGGGAGTCAAATTGACATGGAACAAAGTTTTTTGATATGGGTTTTTCCCAATATCATCCCTTTGAAATTTCGGGCCCGCCTACTTAATAATCCAGGAGATTTTAAAGTTTTAATTTTTCAGACCTGGCAGTGCTTTTGGGTATGGCAGCCATTAATGGACCTCAAAATTGTAGGTCTAGTTTTCTCCTCTATTTGTAAAGAAAATTATATTTTTTATGTGGGTTTTTTCTTCTGGTGCTTCACGTGCAATCTTACTTCGATCCGGCAACCAGTTTGATGGGAAATCCCACTTCTTTCTTCATTGAGCCGGAAAGGAGATTTCTTTGTTGTGGATGCTCTATCACACATGGGGGGAGTTTGAAGGTGTCTTCTTGATGGAATTGGGTAGAGGAATGAGCAAAAAAATATATCTTGTTGTTTCATGCATCTGTTTGGGAGATTTCTTCAACTTCTCATTTCATGGCTATGGAGTTTTCTCTGTTTTCTCCTTCTGTGCTCCATGCTTCTCCTTCTGTGTTTGATGAGGATTCCTTATGATACCTACACATCACTATGGGGAATGTGTTTCAGTTCTTGGGTTGAGCAGTTCTAAGCATTTGAAATGGTGGAGTGATGGAATAATGTTGCAGAGGAAGTATGTAGGAATAAAGTGAACATATAACTGTTAGAAGTTAGAAGCGGGAAAAAGTGTCACTTGGAAAAATTACAAAAATATATGCATAGGTAGGGCTTGGGTGCATTTTTCCATGCTTGATTTCCCTAACCTCAGGGACTTGAGGGACATCAATTTCCATAATGAGCAAGACAACGACACGTGGCACTAGATCCAATAGCAGGAAAAAACTGATTTAAAGCACCTTTGGGAGCGAAAAGGAGGTCACATGGGTGTCCAAATGACTCCCTATTGGGGATGGGTGAATTTTTAAAGGTCTGATTTCCCCCACCTTAGGTTCATAAGGGAAATAAAATTCCATGGTGGTAAAGAGCATGACACGTGGCGCCCGATCCGACGGCAGGGAATGCACACTCCAAATAAGCACCTGGGGGCTAAACTACGGTCACGTGAGTGTCCAGAAGAGTCCCTATGGGGGATGGGAACTTATTTCAATGTCTTATGTTTCCCACCTTAGGTACATAAGGGACATCAGTTTCCACAGTGGTCCTGGAGCTGACATGTGGCACCCGATCCAACGACAAGGGATGAATGCTCCAATAATGCACCCGGGGCTAAACTGTCAAGTCTAAAGGTCATATGAGGGACCTAAAGGTCACATAGGGGATGGGCACATTATCTAAGGTCTGATGTACCTAAACTTAGGGACGTTGTGGACATGACATCCTACCAAACTCCTAGTGCTTGTTGATTCAAAGCAAACAGGGGTAAAAGCCCGATTAAATTTTATTAAACTTAATTAACCAACATTACAATGAATGGGCTGCAATATTTATAGATATTGCATAGCCAAATACAAACAGGAGACTAAGTTACATAGGTGTAACTATATTCCCAATTACATTAGCTTCCAATAACATTCAAGAAGCACAAATGAATAAATACAAATATACTGTTAAAACTATAACAACATCCGTGAGAAACAAATATGGTTTAGAAACCATATAACAATACATAACAAAAATATGGTTTATATTATAACCATTATTATTTAATTAATAAAATTAATTAAATAAATATACTATGCATAATTAACCTAAGATTCCCCCCCTTAATTTTGCATTTTCTGAAGAGATGAGGAGAGGAACTCTCTGAACAACTCAAACTTGTCACGTGCAAGTGACTTTGTGAAGATATCTGCTCGTTACTCACCTATTGGACAATATTGAAGCTGGATGTTGTGCTTCAACACATGTTCACATATGAAATGAACCTGTACCTCAATGTTCTTTGTTCTCTAGTGAAAAACTAGATTGTGAACAAGTTTGAGAACACCTTCATTGTCAACATACATGGTAGTTGGTTTGTTTTGTCATATTCCAAGTCCTTCTAGTATGCAACGTAGCCAAATTGCTTCACAGACAACATCTCCTGTATAATGATACTCATCTTCTATGGAAGAACAAGAAATAAAGTGTTATTTCTTTCTTCCCCATGATATTGGTCCAGATCCCATAAAGAATATAAATCCAGAAGTGGATTTTCTATCATCAATGTTACCTACATGATTTGAATTTGAATATCTAGTCAAGAAGAAGTTTTTATTCTTCTTGTATTCTAGACCAAGATCCACTGATCCTTTAAGATATCTCAAAATGTGCCCTTCTGCTTTCTAATGACACACTTTGGGTTCCTACATGAACTTCAATAGATAACTTACTGCAAAGATGATATGTTGTCTAGTGTAGGTTAGGTAAATGAGACTCCCGATCAGTTGCCGATAGAGAGTGGCACTCACCTCAGGAGATAGATATGAACGAGATAACTACAACTGTTCTCCATGGGTGTAGCAATTGGTGTGAAATCCATCATCCTAAAATTCTCGATTGTATTCTTGGTATATTTCATCTGAGAAACAAAAATATGATTCTCTTTCTGCCACACTTCCAATCCAAGACAATAGTGCATCAGCCCGAGATCGGTCATGTCAAATGATCAATTAAGATCTTTCTTTATTACATCAATCATCCTCATTGAACTGCTAGTGATGACTAGATTGTTGACATAGACAACAACAATCACCATCTCCCCCTTTCTTTTGAGGTAGAGATTGGGATTGTATGGATTTCTAACAAATCCATGTTGTATGAGATGCTCATCAATCTTGATGTACCATGCCCGGGGTGCCTGTTTAAGGCCATATAGAGATTTCCTGAGTCTGCATACCTTTGCTTCTTGACCAGGTACTACATATCCCTCAGGTTGAGTCATGTATACTTTTTTGTAAATATCCATTTCGGAAGGCACTTTTTACGTCCATTTGGTGAACTTTCCATCCAAATCGAAAAGCTAGAGAAAATATCATCCCGATCATTTTGATCTTAGTTATGGGAGAAAATGTCTCCACATAGTCAATGCCTTCTTTTTATGTGTACCCCTTTTCTACAATTCTTGCTTTATACTTGTCCACTGTCCCATCTACTTTGTACTTTGTTTTGAATATCCATTTTCATCCAATGGGTTTCTTCCTAGTGGAAGATCGACAAGTTACCAAGTGTTGTTCTTCATCACCGATTGATATTCAAAATCCCTAGCATCTTTTCAAGCTTTTGATCGTAGGGCTTCTGGACTATAGAGGGCTCATCTAATTCAATAACTCTACTCATTAAAGAAAAATTGACTTCTTCCCTTGCTTTACTATGAGTCCGTGGTCAGGGGTGGATGTATCTCGGTGGAGCATCCAATCTTGCATCTCGTAATGTACTTGTACACCATTTAGGCATACGCTGAACTGTTCCCATGGGTCATGGTTCTATCTAATCAACACCATCATCCCCATCATTACTTTCATCTTATGAGGGAACATCAACTTCAATTTTTACAATAGGTGAAAAATATACATCTTGTGAGTCTAGAGGAGGATTCTCTGCTTCCTTCTTCTCAAAAAACTCAACATCTCTGCTAGTGTAGAATTTTCTAGTCTTAGGATCCATCAATCTATACCCAAGAGTCTCTTCACTATACCCAATGAAGATGAGTTTTTGTGACTTCATATCCAATTTATTTTTGTTCTGTTTGGGTATGTACATGTTTTCTTTGCACCGAATACTCCGAGGTGTGAAATGGATGGTTTCCTTTTTACTATGCTTCTTGTGGTGTTATTCCATCAAGATCAGTTGTGGGTGCTTTGTTCAACAAATACACTGTTGTTTTTGTTTCTTCTTCCCAGAATGTCTTTGCAAGTCTAGAATCATCGATCATGCATCACACCATTTCCATGATAGTACGATTTCTTCTCTCAACAACACCATTTTGCTATAGTGTGTGTGGAGGAGAAATTTGTTGAATAATCTCATGAGTTTGTAGGTAGTCTCTGAACTCATCACTGGTGAATTCCCCCTTGATCTGAGCGGATATTTTTGATGTGACGACCAATTTCTTTCACAAATGCTACTTTGAAGTTTTTGAAGGTTTCAAACACTTCACTTTTCTTGTAAAGACAGAAAATCCACATTTTCCATGAATAGTCATCAACACAAAGCATGAAGTACTAGAACCTAGAATGAATTGGCTGCATCAGACCACAAATATCGGTATGAACTAGGTCAAGTTTACCATGAGCTCAAAATGTACTCTTCTGGAACAAAGCTCTATGTTGTTTTTTCTTGCTAGGCGGTGAAGACACATGTCGTATTATCTCAAGAGATGGTAGCCCATGTAACATATTACACCGACAAAGTGTTTCGAGATATTTGAAACTTACATGACCAAATCTCTCGATGCCACAATTGTGTTGAGGTGGATTTTTTAGCCACAAGTTCTTGATCATCTATGTGAATGAAATCAAGTTGGAACATGTGTCCCACATTGGAGGATTTTGCAATTATTTTCGAGCCTCCTTATTTATCTTGAATGAAACATGTTTTCTTACCCGATTGACTATCAAAGTCAATTTTCAGGTTGTGATCTAGGAGTTGACTAACTGAAAGAAGATTCTTTGTCAACCTGGGACATATAGGACATATGATAGTCTACATTTGCGTGAACCAAGGGGTAGAGAAATGTTTCCAATCCCTTGAACTATATATGAAGAATCATCTCCCAACAAAACATGATTTTTTCATGGCATGTCTCTCATTGAAATAAATCAGTCTCTATGGTCAGTCATGTGTTGAGTGGCTCTTGAATTAACATACCAGACATCACTAGATGACGTGGATGGTTCACTTGATCGAGCAGTGAACAAGAAGTCTTCATTGTCATCTGATCGTTCTTGTTGCTCAAAGCAATATTACCTTGCTTTGGTAGGGTCTTCTTTTCCCCTTTTCTACCCATGATTTTTTTAGAATTTCTCTTCTAAGATTGTTGTTGTTGTGGTCCGAGTTGCTGGATGAACCTTTCTTGTAAGTGTTATACAAACAATATTTTACGTCATGTCCTCTTTTGTAGATAGGACATTTATTATTCTTTTGATTGTCCCCATGATACTGATTTTGATGTTGGGTCTTCTTATAGGAATTAGGTGTTCCTTTACCTTTTCCTTTCCATTTTTGATGTGAAGATAATGCCTACTCCTCTTCATCATCCTTATTGTGCATTGCTTCCTCTTGTTGCTATAGGTTTACAAGTTTTCGAAACCAACTTTTGTATCTGACACGTTTATTGTTGTGAAAAAAATGTGGTAAGAAGAGGGGAGTGTTCTCAGAACAATGGGAATGAGAGCATCATTTGTGACTAGTTCTCCTAGGGCTAAAATTGAAGCCCTCAATTATGTAACTCTTCTTAAGAAAGCTTCAATTTTCTCATTTTGCTTGAACTTCAGTGTATGTAACTAACTCTATAAATTGAGTATAACATTCTTGTTCTTGGCCTCATATATTGTGCTCAATTTATCCCATGCTTCTTTTGATGTTTTGGCATCTCGAATGTGGGGTTGCACATAATCAGACACTCTAAACAAGATGATGAGTTTGGCCTTGTAATTTGCTTTATCAAACTACCACTGTTGTGTTGTATCAGTGGCTGATTTGGTCAGAGTACCATTTACAACAAGGCTAGATATCTTCAAACTCAAGTTGTGTCTTGATTTTAGTCTTCCATGCAGCATAGTTATTTCTCTCCGATTAATTGTGAATCCGAAAGAAAAAATTTGGGGGCATTGGTGCCATTTTTGTAGAGATCACTGACAGGGTTTGGCTCTTATCACTCTAGGTATTAGGTCTCCCAATCTATATACCATCAGTCTGATATACTGAACCTTTCTATATACGCGCCCTTCCGATATACTCGCCCTTTCTATATACCTTGCAGTACATGAAAGAGGCATTAACATACGTGAAAGAATTCAATACATGGTACCAAGACAGTATTGATGGGGTCTGTGTGATTATTGACACCGACTCAAAGAAATATCCTCATACGCGTGCGTAACTTCACTATATACTTGGATAATTTCTCAATTCGGATTTATGTCATGTAATCATTCATAGATGGATAGGATGGTTCATAGTGTGTGCACTGTGACCTTATTACTCCCCATCGATTTATAGGGATGATGCCCAAATGATGTTGTTGCAGCTATATTAGGTGTTAAGTGTAGTAGTAGTCATGACGGCTTTACCCGTAAGCACTTCCCAGAGGCACCGTATATACCGAATGTTGTGAATGAGATCTAGGATCTCATGAGTGTTATAGAACAATTTTTTTTTATTGTTTTTATTACAATTCTACCAGTTTCTGAGAAGTTACAAAGTTTGTAGTTGACTATGGCAACCTGTAAATTAGTACAATATAAATTAGTATACAAATTACATTCAAAAATCTAGAAAATTTGAATGATGCAGACAAATTATTTTGTTTGCAGGCCTGGTGACCTCTCGGAGCCCAAAACGACCCAAAATGCAAATAATTGTAGAAAAATAGCTTAAAAAGCAATTTTTAGATGGGTCTCCTTTTGCAAAAAAATGTCCGAAATGAAGAACCAGACCAAATGGGAGAAAATAATAATAGTTTGCCTTAAATTAGGATTTCTCCACTAAATTTAGTGGTTCCACTAAAAAAACTACCAAATTCAAAAAAAAAAAGTTTGGGGTTGGGATTTTAACCTCACACCTCTCACTTCTAAGTCTTTCACTCTAACCAACTAGGCTCTGTATGAGCACTTGATATAGAAAGTGAGGAAATTGTATTTAAAGAAAGCAAATTCGAACTGACCTTTTGAAAGAAGGATGAGGCACCAACTGTGCAATCCACATGTCTGAACTTGTTTGGAGGGAATTATCCATGTGTCTTTAAGCTATGCATATTAGGGTTTCCACCTGATAATACAGATCTGAGTCTTTTCGCGGTGCTTTATCTCCTTTTTCTTTGTTTTGTTTTTGCTTAACTCTTTCTTTTGTTGTTTCTTCACCATTTTTTTTTCTTGTTTTGTGTAGGCCGCTTGTGCGTGGAGGGAGTCATAGGTTGTTGTGGAGGGAGTTTGTTTTGCAGTGTAGAAAATGGATCTTCCCTCCCTATTTCTAATCCACCTTTTTGTTTGTTGCAGAGTGCGTGGAGATGCACAACAATATGGCCGCTTCAACGTTTTTGAATTGTTGACGCCTCGTGTTTGGAAATGTGTAGGTCGACGAGGGTCACCCTCTTTTTTTGTTTTGTTTGCTGGTTCGGCCAATACAGCAGTCAATTTTATTACACAACAAGTCAAATTTATTGCCCAGCAGGTAAATACCAAACAAAATAAGACCTGAAGCACCAAATGAAATCCAAACGTAAATACCTCCACCATTTTTGATGCCATGCTTTTAATTAATCTTCCTTTTTTTTCTTGTGTAGGTCTACATGGAAGCTCGGACGTTGAGAAGGGAGTGCACATAATGCAAAAACAAGCCTGTTATGTTAATTGATGCCCACGTATGGGCTTGACTAGATAGACAACCAACACGACTTTAGTAACAGCTTAAACTACTCGTCTTGCTTCACCACGCCAATCAAAAACCAATGTAGATCACTGCAAAACTTCTGCAAATAACTTGTTGGCGGGATCGATCAAGATTCTGCAACAAATTTTTCCTAGTGCTGAGTGCACTAGTGCAAAAAAAAATTTGCATTCCAAACACCTGGAACATGACTAGGGGATGTGGGGAGGCAAGGATGAGGCTGGGAGGTTGTAGGAGGTTGCACAGGCTCTCTATTGCTGCATACTCTTCTCCAATCTTCTCTATCTCTACTACACTCTCTTTCCACTCCTTCACAGGTCCAGATTCTCGCTCTGGTACTAAATGTTGATTCAGAATAAGGGGCGGAAGCTTGATTAAATTTTATTAAACTTAATCAACCAGCATTACAATGAATGGGCTACAATATTTATAGATATTGCATAGCCAAATACAAACAGGAGACTAAGTTGCATAGGTGCAACTATATTCCCAATTACATTAGCTTCCAATAACATCTGGGAAGCATAAATGAATAAATACAAATATACCGTTAAAACTATAACAACATCCGTGAGAAACAAATATGGTTTAGAAACCATATAACAATACATAACAAAAATATGGTTTATATTATAAACATTATTATTTAATTAATAAAATTAATTAAATACATATATTGTGCATAATTAACCTAAAGATCTTGACACGTGACCTCTCGATAAAATGACTAAGTCTTGAAGCTGTGTTCGAGAGGGTAACTTAGAACGAAAATAACTAGAGTTCCCAGTGGAATTGCTTGGTGAAATTTTATATGATCCTGAATAGAAATGGAATTTTTAATCCAATTATGGGGTTTAATTTCTTGATTCAGCCATATGATCCCTGAAAAATTGGATTTTTGATCTAGTACTCCACTTGTGCCTGAGAAAAACTACCTATCAATCATATGTGCCAAGGTGTTGTGAAAAATATTATTTTACCATCATGTAGGTATTAGAATCCTCTTTCCGATGATGTTTTGTTTTACTTCTAAATCCATCCGGAGCTCCAAAATCTTCTTCTAAAGCCTAGCAGCTATTTTAGGCTTGTGTGCCACCTAGGCTTGTGAACCCTATTTTTAACTCAGACTACTCCAAGTCTTGCAAAACTTCCCCAAACCTTCCAGTATCATTTCCATGATGTTATAAGGTCCTCCAATCACCTCCATGTTGAATTTTTCCCTTTTGTTCTGCTTCAGGGGATCGATCCAGTCCTAGGAAGACCAATGACAACCCTTCCCATGACTCCCCAAAATTTGTGTTTTCAGTGAAGTCCTAAAATCACATAGGGGAATGAATGGAATTTCCTAAATCACCTAGGGGATGATATAACATTGGTTGGTAGGCATTTTGGATTGACTGGATAGAGCTGGGGTTTCCTAGGAATGATAAAGTATGAAAATTTTAGCATAGGGGTATAGTTGTCGTGCTTGGAAATTTCCAATTTCCCTATTACACATTTACACAACAACAATTTCATAAAGGATTTATTGGTTAATTAATTTTTTAATTTTGTGAAAGACACCCTACATACTATCCCATGCCATCAGTAAAAGGAAAGGGCTCAACACTGAAGACAAAATGTAGGTGAGTAAGGGATTTCTCCTTCCCTAATCTCATATTACCAGTAAGAAGTATGAGCTTATCACCAAATACTATGAAGGATGAAATGTGTAATGATTTTATAGTTTTTTTGTATTTATTTTTATTGATTTAATTTTCCTTGTATGTTGATAGTGTGCTTGTTGGGAAGGAGAATTATTCCCCAAGTCTTAACCTCTTGTGAATAGTAGGATGCAAGGGTTCAACACTGTAGATTGAGATGTGCGGTCAAAAAGGACCAGGTAAAGAAGTTTAGTGCTTTCAATTAAAGAGAGATCTTACTTGAAAAATATATTGATGGACTACTAATTGGAAAAATCCTATTGAAGGAATTGGTGTCTCTCTTAACATGAGCAACTAAATTACTTCTTGGGATGTTTTTGATTTATCAATTTGATTTAAATTTCATAAAGGCTTTATTGGTTAATTGATTTTTAATTTTGTGAAGGACACCCTACATGTTACCCCATGCCATCAGTAAAAGGAAATGGCTCAACACCAAAGAAAAAATGTAGGTGAGTAAGGGATTTCTCCTTTCCTAATCTCATATTGCAGTAAGAAGTATGGGCTTATCACCAAACACTGTGAAGGACGAAATGTGTAATGATTTTATAGTTTTTTTAATTTATTTTTATTGATTTAATTTTCCTTAAGTGTTGATAATGTGCTTGTTGGGAAGGAAAATTATTCCCCCAAGTTTTAACCTCTTGTGAATATAGGATGCAAGGGTTCCACACTGTAGATTGAGATGTGTAGTTAAAAAGGACCAGGTAAAGAAGTTTAGTGCTTTCAGTTAAATAGAGATCTTACTTTAAAGGATGAGTTTGCCATCAGTAAGCTTCAATAAAAACCCATAGATAAAAAAATATGAAATGATAAGAACCATAACAAAGATGAGACACATAATGCCTAAGAGGAAGAACATTAACTTGTGTCATGAATGGGTGAAGAAGGTGAGTATATGATAATGGTATGATTAAGGTATCTACTAATATATGGAATGCCTAACATTATTTGTATGCACTTTTCCATTTCCAATTGGAAAAAAAAAATGCTCTAATAAAGATTTTTATTCTCTTTTTATGCTTTTTAAGTTTTTTGGATGTTGGTGGATGAGGAGTTGAAATGGAATTATCAAGAAATATGTCCATGTTTATTAAAGTTGAATGGTCCTAAGATAAAATACTTATGTAGATGAAATGCAAGTCATGAGGGAGAATTAAAAGATTCGATAACTCCTTAAATACGAGACTTGGACAAACATGAGCCAAGTCAAAGGAGTGAAACTGAAGTTTTGATAAGTCCTATGATACGAGACTTGGGTGGACAAGATCCAAGTCAAAAAATTGAATCAAATGATTTGATGGGTCCTGAAGTTCTAGACATGGGGAGACAAGTTTCAAGTCAAAGGATTCAATAAGTGATTAGATAAGTCTTTGATTAGATCGAAAGACATATGTGATGTTAGAAGAAGAATTTAGATTTAGAAAATATGTTGAGATACATATTCACCTGTGAGAAAAAGAGTGTTAGAAAATAAGGATAGATCACTAGATGTATACTCGTGGATTCCTTTTAATCCATAGAGAGGAAATAATCAATATTTCTTCTTCTAGGTTGTGAATTAATTGATTGGACAAAACATTTACAATTAAAGCTTGAAACAGTTGAATAAGGTATTCTTGGGTATACGTACTTCAAAGAATATGCGCATGTAGATATCTTGACAAGTAGGAATCATCATTGATGATATTCTTATAGGATGGATCATGTGAGGTATAATGGACATGGAAGGTTGCGTTGTCACAAGTGTCCAAACTTGTTGTGGTTGTATTTTGACAACAAGACTAGAGATGTTAGGCATAGGAGTTGGAATGGGAAGAATGGAATGAAGCTCAATTGTGCTTGATGAAGGACCCTCCTCCTGGTATGTCAAGGGTTAAAAGAGACTTTTGAAAAAAATCCAGCTCTCATTAGATGTTAAAAGATTGTCGAAACAATTTCAATGTCTGTTTGGACTATAGGAAGAAAATCTTTAGAAGAAATGGATTGGTTTGAATAGGGAGATACTTGACTGTGTCATGATCTTGCAAAATTTGAGTATGAATAGAAGTGGGAATAACAGTCAAATATTCATTTGAAGGTGTGGAAGTTGACATGTCATCAGTTGCAATAGATTCATCGTCAAGGTCTATAAATATCTCTCCATCATCAATTAAATCTTTGACATAATTCTTAAAATGTGTACATTTATCGGTTGAGTGGCCATCAATGTGATGAAAATCATAATATGAATGAGGTTTATACCAATATGGATTAGGTTCCCCTTCAATCCAAGGTATTGTAAGGGTATATTTTATCATCCCAACAACTTTGATTTGATGAAAGACACTAGAGAGATTTTCACCGATGGGTGTAAACTTACCTTTAAATTTACGTGGCTTAGTTTCTTCACTCAGTTGTATGATTGTTATTTTTATTAATTGGTCATGTATGCTGGGTATATTGTGATTATTCATGACACTTGAAATGATGATATTTTGTTTACGAGTTGATGTACCAAGATTCATCATGAGAATCTCTAGTATGATGATTATTGCAAGTGAGGTTGAAACAAAAGTGTTTGGAAAACTTCTTTGAGAAGTCTGCAAAGGTGGTGATAGATCCATTTGGAAGGTTTAAGAACCAATCTAAATCTTGTCATCCTAGACTTCTAGGGAAAAATGTACAAGAGAAAGCTATCGTTATATGGCACTTTATGACATGCTATGGAAAAATCTTTAATAGGTTGTCTTGGATCAGTTTTTCCCTTGTATTTGTCGAATTTGGGCATCTCAAAAGACTATGGAAAGGATATGGACACCATTCATCAAAATTGAATTGTTTATGTTATTTTTGTAAACCCACAATAGTGTCTTTCATCATTTTCCATTCATGGTTAAAGGATGAATTGTATAAATCCACCATTATAATGAGAAATGAGGTAAAGTGAAGAAAGGTATGATGAATAACACAACCCTTAGAAAAATGAATGCTAAGACGAAAGAAATGATTTTTTTTGAAAACTTCGAATCCTAGAAAATTGAATGTTAAGATGAAAGAGGGAAGAATATGGAAAAAATTTGACCCTTGAAAAATGAGTGCTAAGAGGGAAGAAGAAAAAAAAATGTTAGTCAAGTGACCGTCTCTTAACAGAATGATAATAAAGAGAAAGAAGGAAAACAAGAAGTTATATGTGCTCTATTTGGTAACAAAATGAATGTTACAGGAAAATATACTTAACAAGGTGAACGTGATCAAATCATCATCAAAATGAATGATAATAATGATGAAAAGATGTAATAAGTGTTAACTCCTAACACACTAAGTGTTAAGAGAAACGAAAAAGGGGGAAAAGTTAAATGTTCTCTAGACTTAATAAAATGAATGTCAAGGGAGACAAGATGTAACAAGATGAATTCTATCAACTCCTTAAAAATGTGTGATAAGAGTGACAACAAGAGGGGACTTCACAACACCTAACAAAAATGAGTAAAGTTAAGGTGGAAGATGTGTTGAAATGTTAGTTTAGATGATTCTTAAAAAAGTGAGTGTTAACAAAAATGAAGAGGGTTGAAATGACTTTACGATCCTTTACAAAAGTGAACGTAAAGAGGGGAGAGATGAAAGGTTAGTATGCTGAAATTACAATAATTATAAGTGCAATAAGACAAGACTTAAAACATGTTAGATGATGCTCAATTATTAACGAACATGTTGATTGAAGAGACTTCGAGTAAAGAAAATGATGGATTTTCTCAACTTTTAACAAGATGAATGGTAAAAGGGGAGACTTAGGAAAGAAAATGATGGATTTGCTCAACTTTTAACAAGATGAATGGTAAAAGGGGAGACTTAAGAAGATGAGTTGACAAAAATGGGTTAAAAGATAAGACACGACAAGGAAGTGAAAGCACTAAAAGAATGAAAAGGGAAAGGTCATCATAAGAAGTGAATAAACGATGAGAAAAAGGTCTGAATCTCACAAAAAATGGAGATAAGAGACAAGGGGGAAGTAAGGGATTAGTGACCTCAAATTAAAACAAAGTGAATGCTTTAATGAGAGAAGTGAAGAAATATTGAGGATGTCGAAAATGCAACAAAATGATTGTGAAGTACGACAACATAAGATGATAGGATAAAAAATGGAAGACGTCGCAACTCAACAAAGTGGATGCAAAAATGTGATGATGTAAGAGTGAGTAGAGAATGATAGTGAAGAATGTCAATAAGTTGAGAAAGTAAATGTGAAATGTGATAATGTAAGAATGGGGAATTCTTAGAGTTCAACAAAATAATGTTAAACTTAAGACTTATGATGATGAAAGATCAAGGTGATCAAGAAATGTCTTGACCGTGATAAAAAGAGTATCGCAACATCAAGACTTAGATGAAAATGAAAGTTCTTAAATGTGAATATGGCCACAACCCAAGACTTAGACACATGTATAAATCAACAAGATGGATGAGAGAGAAAACATGAATGATGAAAGTGAAACACAAGTGTGTAACATGCGAGAAAAATGAAAAGTGGTGAAGTGAAAGTTGTGGCCTTTATCTTAGATTGGCTTGGACAAGGCATGGCTTCCTAGGTGGCTCTCTCAATTAGGTGTCAGCAGTATATCCAAGCGATCTCAATGCCATTGATAGTTGGAAACTTTAATTTACCCCCTTTGAAACCTTGAGAAAATATATTTGTCAGAATGAATCACACTGGGGTCGCCACTAAGGCTATCTACGTCTGTAACTCACAAGGCTTTACTAGTCACGTAGGATAAAAGGTTCATGTTTCATCCACTAGTTCCCTTAAGGTGTGGGCTGCTTTGGGGTTCCTAGAATAAACCCATTTATTGTAGATTAAGGCTTATGCCAAGGGGGTTATATTCTAGTTAAGATATCGAGTTGTAGCTCTTAGCGAACCTGCAAATCAAGTGTTTTAAATGTGGTGGTTTTTATATATTTTAATTTAAATGTGGTTTCATTGAACTCCTTTGGCAGCATGTAGTTATTAGTTTTGGAATGTTTTATCCACCTTATGGGAGAGCAGGGTATTATAAACAATGATCAGAAATTTTTCTCGGAATGTGGTAAAACAACAAAACAAATAAACAAGGAAACATAAGTGAACCCACGTTTTTATTTAAAATATCACTTAAAAGTGCAAAGAGAAGAGAATACGCATGATTGTGTCATGGTTAGTGTCAGAAAAATAACAAAATGATAAAGGAAAAGTATGAAAAAACACATTAGAAAGGGTTAGTGTGCAAAAGTAATTAAAAAGATGATAAAATTTGAACCAAAAATTCCAATAACACTAAAGTTTCAATGTTGACAAGTAGCACCCTATATTGATTAAAAGCTTCCATGAACCCTACAAAATCAAATTACACAGTTAGTCCTACTAACGAAAGGATCACAATGTAGTGGAAAATACCTAATTAAATAGAACAAACTAATGAATTAGATAACAAAAAAATAAACTAACAAATTAATTAATAAAATAAACAAAGGAATTAATTAGATAAACAAATGAAATAAACTAATTAATAATAAAAAGAACGAGGAACAACCAAAAACTAAACTAAACTAAATGTTACTAGACTAAACTAATAATTGGATATATAAAATATACAAAACCTAAAACAAATGCATTGGTTATGAGTTGAGAGGCTGGAATCTAGGTGAACTAGTGGGAGTAGGTATCTTGAGGTGAGTAGAGGGAGCAGGATTTGGGAATGGGGCTTGGTTCGGGTGTGATAGAGAGCATGTAGGGTTGAGGCATGGGATCAAGAGGGATATTTTTCTGCGGGGTAGAGGCTTGGTCTAGGTGAGTGATGAGGTCGTCTGTGAGGGTTCGAGGTATAGATGAGTTGGTTGGGATCAAGATGGGTAGAGTTGGGCATAGGGGTAGGGTGATTTAGGGCTATGATCTGGATTGGGTAACAGGGGGGGAAGGAAAGGATGGGGATGGGTTGGTAAGTTGTAGGACATATTTGGGATGTGGTGGGAACTTACAGGGGATGGGGAAATAAGGTTAGGGTCATGGGAAATCGGGTAGGGAGGTCTCGGTCGAGATAGGTGGGTATGGGAAACGGGATGGGTTGTGGGATGTGAGGTGAGGGAATGGGACAAGGAATGGGTTAGGAAGGGATGTGGCTTGGACGATTTGTGGCCGATACGAGGTAGGGAGGGGGTGTAGGGGTAGGTTTTTTTGTTTATTTTTGTTTTCTTTTTTTTTGTAATTGTAAAACAATTTATAAAGGAAAAAACATATCTAGATAGATATATTCAAAACATTTATTGAACATATAATCTAAACTATGTTGTTTTTTGTGTGCAGTGTGTGGATTGCTAAAAATATTTTTGACGTAAGTTTTCTTTTGTTCAGGATAACCAAAAAAATCTAACTGTATATTTTTTTATTTTCCAGTTGTGCAGAAAGTATAGAAAAGAAATTAAGAGCATAAATGTGTACACAATGCAGAAATTCATAAACTAAAAGAGAAGTCACTTTTAACACAAGTATAACTCCTTCCTGCAAATGTAAAACAATAAAGAATGGTAACTTTGTGATTCACCTGTGAAATCTACACACAAATAAGAAGATTGTTTTGAAACAAATAAAACACAGGAATAAGAAATGAAACCAAAAATGAAAGGAAATGGGGTTCAACTCCCACTTTGTGTGCCAAAATGTATGCTATGAAAAATCACGGTAATGAAAGACAAACAAATAATTTTCAAACGTTCCCTGTACTTCCTCTAATGTAAACCTCAATAAGGGTATCTTGTGAAACCTTGCAAATGAATGTTATAAATGAATGTGGATGCTCTTGAATGCTCTCCAAACTTTGAATGCAATTGCTACCAACACAGTGAATTCAATAGAGTTTTTGTACTTCAGATTCAAGAGGATTTGTAAGGAAGGTAAGCCTATAATTTATAGAGGAAAAAGTAGTTAAAGTTGGTTATACATGGATGAATGAATATGCTAAAAATAGCATTGTGGGAAGTTGCAATAGTGTTGGGGGAAGTAAATGAATTAATTACAAAAAGTTGCATCCGGAAAGGTGGTTGTACATGTAATTTAATTGCCCCCACCTTTCTAGGATTCTAGAAGTGCAGTTAACTAGGATAAGGATAGGGAGTCCAAGTGGAGTCTAGGTGGATGTTTGATCAAGTGGAAGATGACTAGGATGTGCACACACTTAATTAGTTAATTAATTATTTAATTATTTAATAATTAATAATTAATTTAGCTAAAGGGATACAAATGATACATGAGATTAATAAATAATTAATCCAAAGGGGTACAATGTATATTAATTAATTAATTTAATCAATTAATCACAAATGGGTGAATAACAGGGTGTACTAGGATAACACTTTGGGAATAAGTGGAAAGAATAGTGTAATTTTGGGGATTCTACAAGGACTATATGGGAAAAATTAGGAAAAGGTGGTCAAGCCCCTATGAGATTGAGAAAATAATTCCCAATGAAGTTTTAAAGCTCACCACTATAGAACCTTTGAGGTTCAAGCTATTGGTGAATGACCACAAGGTTGAGGTTGTATAAGAGTCCAACTTACAAAATTACCTTCATGCAAAGTAGTTGAGAGGAGGACAAAGCAGGATGGAAATAAGGACATCGAGTTGAAATCGAAGTTGAGCCTGTTGGTTCATTTTTGAGATTTCAGAGGATTGAGATATTTTAGTGGCCTTGGTATACTCAGCTTGTTGATTATTCTAACGTTGAATAAAAGTGTTAAGATCAACCCTCTAGGTGATAAGAAAAACTATGCTAATATTTTTATTTTCTTATAATTTTTTTGTTTTGCAGGGATTTGATGTTAGGTGGTTGCAAGAGTTATTAGTCTCCATTACAAGGAGAGCATGCAATGACTAAAGGTCCACTTGCAACAACATATCAAGCCCCTATTTTTTTCACGTTTGACAGAGATCATTATTACATGAAGAAGATCAAAGATATTATGCACGTGTGAGAGATGACAAAAGATAGTTGGTACCCCAATAGATCAGTGTTCCCTCTCCGAAAGTTAGTTGATGGTAGTAAGGAGCAACTAACATAAATTCAACACATGCATGCTACATCATAGTGATGTTCATAGTATAATAACAAGGTTATATGAAACCAAGGCACAATTCAATAAGCATGCACAATTATCATTTCAAACATGAATAAAGAAAAGTGCACTTAACTACCACTTTATTAAAGTATAACTAGAATGATTATTATTGATTCATATTTATGTCAAGTCATCATGTCTTTATTTGCATTCATAAAATACTGCCCTTTATGCTATGAGGTGTCATTACACGTCATCCCATACTGTCATATCACTTTACCTCACACACTTCATGTAGTCACATCAATTAATTACCTCTCCCATCACCGTGATGCATGTTCTTCAGTATCAAAATTTGAAAACACTCAAAACATTCAAATAACTCAATTGTGTATTTTTCTTCAAGCAAAAATTGTGTGATTACGTGATTGAGACTAGGGAAAGCTGCAGTTCACAATGGGAAGAGATTTTATTTTCCATGAACCCACAGAGCACTCTCATATTATTATAAACCCTTATATTTCACATAATTTTTAGTTAAATTGTGGCTAGACTATATAAAACGGTTCCATGGTTTAGTGAATCAATGGTTGAGGAGTTTTCTAATACATTCAGATGGAGCAATAAAGATAAAGGGTTTGTCAATGATAATCAGTGATGATATCTTTGCAGAGGTAAGCTGGATTTGTTACACAAAGTGTGAAGTGTTTCTTAAGAAAGGAAATCCAAAGGCAACTATAAGGGAATTTTCTAATGAAGATGATGTATTCATAAATGAGAAACATGATACATATAGAAATTCTCTCAAAACTTTCTAGTCTGAAGTTGTAAATTATATTATCAAGTATTTTAAATGTGAGGGGAGATACTCTGAGTTAAATATAGTTCACTTTAAATTACTGAATCAACTTTGAAAAATTGTAGACACAAAATCACGCACTTTAGGCATTAATTAGTCCCGATCTCATACTACTATTCATATTGTTTTTGAGTGAAGAAATTACTAATTAACCCATGTCCTTTGGCCATTTTACTTTGCTTTCTATCGTCACTTTCGACCTTTAGAAAATAATTTCCGAGTCTATTTTTTTCATTTTACGGCATTCTACCACTAACTAGGGCACCTTTCCCCATACTAGGGTGCCCCAAGCACCCTGGTCCCATTCGGGGTGCTCTACGCCTTTTTACACTTTCCCACTACTTTGTAGGCACTTTTTAGCCATTTTAGCTTCATATCTTTTTTGTGGTCAATATTTTTAGGGTTAATTAAGAAATTAGAACAAGAGAACCATATAAATATAAAGTTATGAGACCATAATGAGGGACCGAACACTAATCACTAGTATCATTACCTAAGGTTACATCCATCAAAGGATCCATTTAAATCTATCTAGCTCCATCACAAGGCACAAGGCTAGTTCATTTGCATCACACTGCATAAGAGGGTAGTTTATTCTATTTCATCCACCGTTTTATTACATTTATACATATAGTTATTGCTCACTAATTTCACAAATTGAGACTTGCACAAGAGCACCTAGGGCATGATTACACACACACACACATAGAAATACATTGAGTTTGAGATGTAGTGCAGGGCTATAGTAGTAAGTCCACCATTTTGGTTGTTGAGGATAGTCTGACCCCTTTCATATGCATATTTCTTTTTTTTTTAGGGATTTGATGCTTGTCTTGGGGTTTTGCAAGTGATTCCTTATTGCAGGTATATCAAAAACATTTAACACAGTTCAAAAAATTTAGTGTGACAATAAGATAATACATGATAACATCCGGTGATACCTCACAGGAGGGTTTCAAGCTATGTTCATAGAGTAGGGAACCCATATCTCAGACCAAGGTTCCCATGAGCACCCATGTCCCTCTCCAGGTGCTCTAGTTCAACTAGAGAGCTTAGGTATGTGCTTTCTCAGGATTATGTGTGATCATTTCCTCCTCTTTTTTTCCTAGTTCATATTGTGACACATTCCAACACCTTCTTCAAATCATCTAAGCTCTATCTAACCCTTATTGCACTTTAGGGTTTCATATTTTCATAGCTTAGATTATTTGGGTCATTTTATTTATGTATTTATCTATTATTTATTGTTGTTCTTAATATTAGATTAACTTAGAATAATTCCACATTTTAGTTAATAATTTTGTTGAACCCGAACTCGATCTTCATGCTTTTAGGATCCTCATTCTTTACTTATCATTCTAAATTATAGTCATCATGAGCATCTCAATCAGCGATTATTTTCTTGCACATCTTGATGTAAGGCATAGAGTCCATCATCTTCTTTCTGCTACTTACATTTGTGTTGATATGCATCCTGACTCAATCTACCAAAATTTTGTAGATGCATTTTCTCAACACATAGCATTCAATTCTAATCTTCCTGGTGATCTTAACACTTTTGAAAATAAACCACCCTTGTATATCATGATTCACATCTTCAATATGGGTATTAATTTTACTTTAGTTAACAATGGATTTGAACTCAAGTTATATCCCATGCCATTTATTGAGAATATATGTCTTTCTACTTGTGATGTTAGTCCATAATCTCTTTCACTTCGTGTATATGATGGTTTAGTTTTCCCATGCGTAGGACATGTTGTTCTTCCTATTACTGTAGGGCCAAAAACTCTCCACATAGTCTTATTTGTCATTGATTTTCCAATCTCATATAATTATTTGCTTAGTAGGCCATGGCTTCATGCCATACAATCCATTACCTCTACCATACATCATTGTTTCAAATTCATACATGAGGGTGTTGAATATATTGTCCTTCATGACCGTGACGCTTACAAATATTGTGACTGAGATCCTAATACTACTCTTCCTACTCTTACTAAAAAACCTCAACCGATGGATGAACTACCTCATTTGCCACCACTCGAGGGTGTTATTTGTGTCATTGATGTGGTTCCCTCAACTTTTCCACCTTCCCCACCTACTACTACAGCTATGGTCATTTATCAGGGGTCTTTTCTACATAAAATGTTTCCTTAACACCTCCATATTCTTATATGCCATCTTCATCACAATGAATGCTCTTCACATGTACACTCTTCATGAATGATTCATATTAGGAACATATTCCATTTTATCCTACTTTTGATGACACCATATGCTCACATGATGTTCTATCTCGAATCCATTTTGATTTTGATGACCTCTATCCTCCTACTCATGCTTCTCATCTATATTATGGATTCATCACTATTACTACTAATTATGGCTTACGTTCCATTCATATTATAGTATATCTATCATGTAATCCTTTCTATTCTCCACCCACATTAGGGAAATTGTGGATTGATTAGATTGGGATTGATCTAGATCATATAGACATCTCTTTCCCCATTCCTTTTAGTCGTGTCTTTATTTGCAGTAGTTCATTTCATGGCTATACACAAAATCTCACTTAGTGGTATGCACATGGTTGTCCACTTCCTCCATTCACTGATGAAGAATATGTTATGGTTATGTACAACTTGTGTCTTAATGGCTCATTACATGATCAACCTGACACCATTGCTTATCAGGTCTCTAATGCCTATCCATATGACTTTGACCCTAAAAATGATGATCTCTTAGATGACATTACATGATGGCTTCCTTATCTTCCACATTTGGGGGGCATAACATTTACACATTACCCCCATCCCCATCATCCTAACATCAACAACTATCTCACACTCACATTTACATATATCCATATTCTAGCATTTGCATAGCCATTTACATATAATTTGACCACTTCCCAATGACACACTTTTGTGTTTCATTTCACACTTGAATTTTGAGGGCATACTCCACATGAACCCCAAACATTGCATAATAAATACTACACATTATGACTCTTCATACATCTCATGTCATATGTTTTACATCATACATCATACATTCTACATTTTTTCTACATATTTTCACCATTTACACATCTATACATCATGCATCATATTAGTCTTCATCATACATATGTTATACTCTTATCTTCTATGAACCTTGCATCACATACTCCTTATTCTACATAATACATATCATTCTTACATTACATACTATACATCACACATTACACATCACTTGGTCATCTTTAATCATCACACATTCTCCATTTTCTTCTATGTGTTGCACTCACTACCCTTTGACACACTTTAGTTCCTTGGTCCATACTCGAATTCTAAGGGTTTACTAATCAAATGGACCTTATAATATTCACATGTTCATCATTCAACCTTTTATTATGCAACATTATTAGGTTAACAACTTATGTTATATGATAAATGGTCACCTATTCCTTCATCTTGTAGTGGTATAGGATTTAGGATACATCATCACTTTGTTGATCATCTTGTCATGATATACGCTTCACATATAAGGTCACATACACACTTCATCACTAGGTTGCATATCATCAACACACATACAAACTCATCACAATGCATTACACACAACCCACCTCGATCATTTTCGATGACGCACTCTCATTTATGGTTTATTCTTGATTGTTGAGGGGGTATACTAAATGAACCTCACTTTATACACTTACATTCACTCGGGGGCACGTGGATCCTATCATCCATCTTGCATTACATTCCATCCATCCACAACATTTTGCATATCTGGGTTACTTTTATTGTTTCTTACATTTTCTTTTTCATGTTTTCTTATCACACATACTAGCTAGATCTCTTGTATTTCATTTACTATACACACATGCGCGTTGAATTCCTTTTCTATTTGTGATCAAAAATTCAGGTATCTCACATGTAGCATGGATGATTAACTCATACCACTCTTACAATGGTTGTTGGGGGCATCCATATTCATCTCTTAAAGGTTTTCTTGTTTCATTTTGTACATGACACTTTACATTACTTTATTATAAAATATTTTGACTTATGGGTTATCTTTCTAACATGTTAACGGGTACTTAATTTGCAATATTTTTTGTAATATTATTTATTTCCATGGCTATTTATTTGTTTGGTTGCTATTTTATGTGGGCCTTGACATGTTTTTTGTGTGAACATTTATTTTTGTATGCGACAATTGTGGCCTTGATTGTCTTGCAACATTGTGAGTGGTGTCCCATGTTTGTAATTTTCTTTGGAAGTCTATGATTGTATTCTTATGTGTTTAATTTATTTCTCACTTATATGTTGTTTGCATATCTTACACATGTTCTTTATATGTAGACTTATTTATACTAACACTTGTTTCCTAGCCAATTATTTATGGTAATCTTGGTTTCTACCAAGCGTAATCCCTTCCCATTGCAAGGAAAATTTTATGTGATTGGTCCTATTTTGATGACACATTCTCCTATCACCAACATTGCATACACCCATAAAAATGGGGTAAATCATTTGGGGTTTTATACACTACACAACACTCTCTACTAATACAATTACATTCAATTTCCATCCTTAACATTGTTGGTTATACATTGAGTGGTTTTAGACTAGTCTATGAACCCTATACATAGTAGCTTTTATAGGACATGGTTTTCCTTAGCATTCTAGGGAGAAATTACAGGCTAGAGGATACAAAAGATTTCCTCTCTACACTACTTCAGCTAGTGGCATCGGATCTCTAAAAAAAAAAGGCGGTTCATTGATATCTTCACTTCACGAAAGTAGTTACAAATTGGAGAATAATGAATCTTTCTCCCTACACTTCTTTGGCTAGGGTGGCATGAGATCACCCAAAAAAATTGCAATATAGGATATCCTCTCTACACCCTTTTCTCTCATCATGGATCAGGTGCACATGTTCCTTTTACATTTTTCATATTTCCATTTCAGTCTTTTCATTTCTACATACATGTATTTTTACACATATATACATGCATATTTGACTACTTGATCATCTTCTCCTTGTAGTTTTGACCCTAAGAGAAGAAATTAGTTAAAAATGACAAAAATGAAATTCTACAAGAGGTAGCACACACCTCATACTAATATGTAGTTACATCACACACATTAGAATATACACACGTGTTTCCTCCCTAGGATCACTCTCATTGCTTTTTTATCTTTTACATCTTTAGTTTCTATGCTCCATATTTTTGTCACTTCATGCTTTATCTATTGCTTTGGTATGCTTCCTACATCACTCTACATGGACATCAGTTTCAAATATCTATCTAATTTATGTTACCAAACATTCCTCTCACCAACATAAAGTGGAGGGAAATGTAGACATAAAATGACACACTTTAGGCATTATTTAGTCCTAGTCTCATATTATTACTCATATGGTTTTAAGGGAAGAAAGAACTAATTAACCCATGTCCTTTGGCCATTTTAATTTGCTTTATGTTTTCACTTCCGACCTTCATCACATACTTTCCCAGTTTGTTTTTGTCAATTTTCATCATTCTACCTCCGATTAGGGTGCCCACCCCGTACTAGGGTGCCCTAAGTTCCATGATCCCATTCGGGATGCCTTGATATTTTTACACTTTCTTGCCACTTGTTGGGCACTTTCTATCTATTTGAACTTCCTATATTTATAGTGGTCAACATTTTTAGGGTTAATTACAAAATTAAAACAAGATAAACATATAAATATAGAGTTATGATACCATAATGAGGGACCAAATACTAAGTAATACTATCATAATCTAAGATTGTATCCATCTAGCTCAATCACAAGTCATAAGGCTCATTCATCTCGCTTCACAATGAATAAGAGGGAAGTTTATTCTATTCCATTCACCATTTTATTACATTTCTACACATAGTTATTTCTTGCTAATTTCACAAAGTGTGACTAACACAAGAGCACATAGGGCATGATTACACACACACACATAGAACTACATCAAATCTAAGATACAGTGTAACACTTAGTTATTAAGTATTGGAGCTCGAATAATCTTTCCCCTTTTTCCTTGAGTAATGCCTTAAAATTCCTTATGCATAGTTGATTTGTTTTAAAATGTGTATATGTTAAAGGGAAAATTTATGACGCATACTATGTGGGACCCAATCTTTATTTTGTGAAAATCCCTTCTTACGGTTGAAGATCCTAAAGGCTACTGAAAAATCCCATAAAATTGGCAGAGGGTCAGAGACAAAATTCAAAAACTGCTAAAAGAACAGCCCCCATGAAATATAATAAGAGTTTCCACATGTTTCCATGATGCAACCCCAAGTCGACCACCCCCAAGTGTGAGAATTCACTACGTGGCTAATGCACGGAAGGGAATTCCTAGTAAGATTAAAATTCAAAGAAAAGGGGAGGATTTGGATGTTGCCATGTGTCACTAAGGTGTAATTTGGAAAAAGGAAGGGCCCAAAGATGGAAGGAAATCCCAACAAGATAAGAAAGAGATCCCGAGAGGTGATGTTTGGAGCCATGCAACTCAAGGGTAGTGTTGTGAACTAAGAAGACAGTGTGAGGAGGATTGTGAAATCACCATGGGATAGGTTGTCTCTTCCAGATGAGTCACAACAGGTTTGAAATAATGTGATACACTAAGAGGATGAGGCAAAGTGCATGATTGTGAACCATTAAAAGCATAGTAGTAGTTTCTTTTCATTACTGGTGTCAGTACTAAGCTAAAGAGTCTATAATGCAGGAACAAAAAATAATTGCATGTCAAGAGGTGAAAATATAGATGTGACATCATTTGAAAGTATTCTAATATATGATTCAAAATGGGGATTATATAGGGGCCATCCCATGGTGAAAGGTTATGTTTACATAATTGAAAACAAAGGCATAAAAGAAAAAATAATGCTCAAAGACCCTTCACTCTTTCATAAGTCCCCCCTCCTGGAAGAGGCAGTTTGTTCACAGATTATTCTTCCTTAGCATGAATTCATTAGAGCCATGTGATGTCTAGATAAACACGATGGACACTGCTAAATCTCGTGACATACACATATCTAATAATGACTCAAGAGTCATTATTGGTTCATGTATGATCTTCTCCATCTCAATCTTCTTCTAGTAAGAAGACACCCAGTCTAGAAGATCCAGGCCACCTATGAGGAATTTCATCTTCCCCTTCCCCTTGTGAAGGGTAGACTTGTTGAGAATAAAATGAGAAGGAATGAATGGAGTGGTTGAAATACCAAGGACTACATCATAGGGGCTAGAAGGAATAAGATACTTTGAGCTATATTTATGTCTCCATCTCCTTATAAAGGGTGGATTCTCTCTTGGGAATGGATTGGTCAAGGACACGAGAATCCATACCCCGATGAAGGAGCATAACTCGAGAGTGAGTAGATGACAAAAATGTAAACTATCCCTGTTGTCTTGAGCAGAGGATAATTCTTCCCTTGAATGACAAGAAAATATGGATAACTCCTCTTCTCCATCCGAGATAATTATTGGGTACCGAGAGCTTGATTTTCCCTTTCTCATGCCCAAGGATGATGTTGGCATTGAACTTGGTTGTGTGGATATGGGTCATGTATTCCCCTTCTTCAGAGAGGAAATCATCTATTCTAATTCATCCACCTTGTGAGAGATATAAGATACAATGTCAATGGAATATTTTTTATATAACACATAAGATTCCTCAGGAATCTCCATTAATACAAATTCTTCATCAAATAAGAATGGACATTAAAATTCAGTTTTCCAAGATACTTGGGGCCTCCTTTCAATCCATAATATCTTCAGATCTTCAGGAGCTTTCCAATGTTCCCATTGAAAGAGATGAAAGTACATGAATTCAAAGGATGCAAAGACAATATTGATCCTAATTATCCTTGTGAGAAGTGCGAGTCAGACCTGCTGATAAGTCAAGGTTCCCTTGGTTTATCCTACATATTCTATGTCAAACAAGGCCCTAATGAAATCCTCATCAGTACCATACAGGTCGAAGATTTTATTCAAATATTACGATAAAAATTCCTTCAAAATATTTTCCATAGGTACTCTCATCATGTCGCTAGTATGAGGTTGTGAAAAACTTCCTCCCTTACATGATAAAAAAATTAATGCATCCTGGTGATGGGATAAATTTGGGTTTTATAGTAGAAGTGGCATAAATTGATTAAATTTAAATAAATCATTTAAACCCAATAAAGGAATATCTTTCTCAACTTGCGCGAGGAAAATTTAATGGATTATGTAAATCCGAACAAGCATGGTTGATGAATTAATTTTATTTGACAAGAACCACACATGATATTTAAAAAATAAAATGTTAGAAAGAATATGTAGCACCCAATATGTATCTTCAGATAGTAGATAAAAAGTGTCTGTCACTTTAGGTCACCTTAGAGTGCTCAAAGGATATCAGAAGTAACCATCCAATCACCAGGTGGAAAGAATCATGAAAACATTAGTCACAAGCAATGAAATGATTTTCTAGTCATTTATGATAAGATCAAAATGAAGAAGGCCCATACTCTTCACACCTAGAAGAGCCAAATAAAGTATTTTCATAGAAGGTTTAATTGATACACCTAGCATTTTTTGAAATTAGGATACATTTGTGAAATATCCATGTTTTTGGGGGTAAATTGAAAGGAAAATTGGGATGGAATTATATAAAGGTGACATGAATACTCTCACAAAGGCGGGTTAAGATTTATCGAAATTAAAAAGAGAAAAGAGAGAAAAAACTAAAAAAACATTTTTCGAAAAGACTTATCTGAGAAACCTGTTAATTTATTGAGCCTTAAAAATAAATCATGTCAATATGGTTGCAAGTGTACATCCATTAATAATAATTGAGACTATAAATGGAACTTTTTCATTGCTAATGAATTTGATAACCCCCGAGTTAATTTTCATAATCATGAGCATTGTTGTGTATTATTTCAATTTAAAGATGTTTCAAATAGTCATTCATATTCCTATCACAATCTTATGTTAGAAATTCCTCTGAATCACACAAGATATTTTCCTTGTGGAAGTATTGTGGCATTTGTAATTTTGTTGTGAGAAGATCTTTTATTTCACTACGCAATAAAAAATTTAAATTCACTTTACTTCTATTTTGTTGATAAACATTGTTTGTTAGATTGTGAGTGTATCTTAGGCGTGATGGACCAAGGATTTTTATTTTTATTTGATTCTTTGACATGAGATTTTATATTAAATTCTCAAATAATGTGTGAAACCTTGCATCTTTGGGCTTCCATCGGTTCACACCTTCTAGTTGAAAGTTCATTGTTAATTATTTAAAGTGTTGTTACCATCTTACTTGACAAATTTTCCAACATTTGTTAGAAGTTCCCAAGAATATAGTATAATCAACTTTATCTTGCTTAATTCCCCAATAAAATCCATCTATAAATGATAAATCCTATAATACTTACCCTTTCTTGCAATGTATGTCCATAAATTATAGGGAGATTTGTTTAATTTACCCATCCCTTACTCAAAATATACGAGAATAAATAAATTTTTATTTTCGGCTTTAGTAACTGAACCTTGTTTAGAAGAAATATTCATTCTCTAACATGATAACTTGTGAGAGTTAGATTATGTTCCATTAACCATGTATTCTCAAGACTTTCCTTCAATATCATAGAAGGAGAGTCAAATAATGTTTATCCATTACAAATTCAAAGTTACAAAATGGGTCCTCTCACCCTGGTTGAAGGCACAACCAAAAGTAGGAGGGTAGGTCATTCCCTCAACATGGTTCTATCCAGCTTCTCCAAGATTGAGTGATAAAGAGTCGAGTTAAATCTATCGCTGGCCAAAAAATGACTCAAATTTTGATAGATTTGTCTCTAAGCATTCTTCCCTACTGTTGATGTTGTTCACCTTCAAAGGGAAAACTGATTTGGGTACTAAAACCAATTCTTATGCTACTGTTGGGGAATATTTGTGTAAATACATTGTTTAAACATCATCATTTGTTCATTATTGTAGATATTGAGCAAGATCAGAGGTTTATTATGTAATATTTTCTAGTTTAAGTGAATGTTGCACTAGATTTGTATTGCTAGTGATAAATATTGATGAAGGATGATCAAATATGTAAAGCTTTATACAAATTGAGTATTGATAGGCACTTGACAAGATAATTACAGTGATTTTACACATATAAGGTAGAAATCCTTGGTGGCGACTCCATTTTGATTTGAAATTTTTGGTGAATACCAGTGTCTTAACCTTCGTCAATTAAGAATCTGTTGTTAATATTTGCAAATCTGGAAGGAAGAAGGTCCTTCTTTAATAAGGACCCCACTAGAAAATTGTTTCCAGAGCTTGGGAAAAAAATCCAAAAGGGAGACAAGTCTGGAAAGCATTGGGGGATCAAGAATCAAGAGAGAAGGTAATACTAGTCATAGAGGTTGATCTACCTATAGTTGAGGATTATCTTACATCTTCAAATAGTTCAGAATCAAACAATCCTCGAGTGGATCTAAATACTCCAATTGGTGAGGGGTCATCATTTGTATCTGGAATAGGTGTCCCTCATTCCTTTCCTTTATCACTCAAGACTGATAGGGATTTCTATGAAAACAAGTCATTAGAGGTTATTTACTTTGAAAATCATACGCATGTATCCCAAAGACCCTTGGTCCCACACTGTCTTAATCCTCCTATAGGATCACCTCCTCAAAATAACATGGCTTAGCCTCCACCTAGTCCTCCTTTTTTTTGTTAACATGTTTGGACCAATAAATTTTAGAGGCATGGTTGGGTATCCTAATGTTGTACCGTAAGATGAAAGAAATAGGTTGCCTAAATTCTAGGAAATAATGCCATCACTATTGATCGACATTTGAGACTTTTTGTTAATATGATGGAGGATTTGAAATAGAACATGAAGATATATATGTAAAGCTATTCATCCATACTCTCGAAGAAGGTACACATGATTGGTACAAATATTTTCCAGATAACTCATTAAATTCATGGACCGAGATGAAGAATTCTTTCAGATTGCAATATGGGGATAAGAAAGACCAAAGGTTCCTCCTGTCTAAGTTTGAGAATATAAATAAGAACCCTAATGAGGTCTTTCTAGGACTTCAATACTAGATTTAATAAGAATTTAAATAGATTACCAATAATTTTTAGGCCTAGTAATGAGTCTTTCTTGATTAAGTAATCTAATACTTTTGAAAAAAATGCTTCTTATTATTTGACAGATAAGAACTTTGGAAATTTAAGATATGCCTTTACAATGACCTTGTAGATCAAAAATAGTATTAAGGCAGCTGGAAAACTACCTAAGAGGGATGGTGTCAAATTGATTAATCCTAATAAACCTCAGTCAAATAAGGAAGTGGATTTAGAGGAGGTTGTGAATAATTTTGGCTGGATCGGTTAAAGAAATATCTTATAAGCTTACCTACCGGATCGGGAAAATCAATAGGACAAAGTTATCAAGGTTAGTAAAAATCACAAGTCCAAGATAGATTTGAAAATAATCTTAGGAGTGATCAAAAAATAGATGTGTTATCCAAAATTCACCCCCCAGGGTAATTTTGATAACATACATTAAATTCTTCGGTCCCGAGCAAGATAGATTGATTCAAGGCAAAAAATCATGTTTCTGGGGTCCCCTCGAATTTTTTCTAACTCTCTTGTCCAAGAAGAAAAGAGCAAGTTCTAAAAAAGGGTGAAAAAGTTGCAAGAAAAACAAGCTTGGGGTAGAAAAATCATGAAAATTGGCTAAGTCCTGGTCCAAGCGGCCCTTGGGACAGTTGGGACGTCGGGGCGCGAACCGGCCGAAAAGCCTCCAGGCGGTCCATGCAGCAATTGGGACATCCGGGCCGTGGGGATGCGCGGGATGCAAAAGGGTGAACTAGCCGAAGGTGAAAAAAATTGACTAAGCATTGTGCAAATAAGGTGGGACATCCGGCCGTGGGGACGCGAAGGACGCAAACCGCCTGGATCGGCCGAAACAGGGAACTACAGTCTGGGACATTTGGGCCAAAGGGACATGAGGGACGCGAAAAGCTGAAAGAGCCACCGATGAATCAGAACATGCCACGTGTCTTCGTGGATTGGAGCAGCGGAGGAAAGGGTGAGATTTTTACTTAATGTTTTTCCGAGTTTCCAAAGGTGAAGTTTGGAGCGTTGGCCCGAGCCAATAAAAAGAGGACGTGTGTCCTAAGGAGAAGGGGAGTGTGGAGCTCGGGGAGGACTTGGAGAATTTGTCAAAAGTTTTGGCCAAAAAACTAAAAGGTAAAAGATGCCCCGCACCCTGTCAACCAACCAAAGCATGCCACATGTCCCAAGTGGCGGGGCATGGGGGAAAAATGGAAAATTTTCCAAAGAGTTAAAAAGGTCGAAATTTCAAGGGGAAGCCCGCGGAAAGGTGGAGGAGAGAGAATTGCTCAAATGAACTAGCACTTTTTGATGCATGGCATCCGATCACGGAGCGTGGAAATTTTTCAAAAATTTTCCAAAATGTAAAAAAGGTCAAAATTTAAAATTTTTTGCCCGACATCCGTTTTTTGGGCCGTTTTGCCCTAAAACTTCAGACCTTCATATCTTTTGATCCAGAGCTCAGATTTACACGTTCTTCATATCATTGGAAATATTTTGAAATTCTCTACAAGATTCCATGGTCAATCTCTAATTTTGGTTTAGTTTGAAGAGAGAAAATTCAAAAAATGGCTCTGGTACGTGTCCATGGGCAGAAATGACCTTTCAGCGACCAAATTTAATGTAGGATGGGTCGCATTCTCCTCCAATTCGGTCAAAAATGACAGGGTATGGGTTTTTAAGGTCCCCCATGCTGATTTAATGCATTTTTAGTCAATGAGGAATGGGCTCCCATGTTTTGTACGTTTTCTCTCTCCTGGGCTCGACCCATGCAATGTAAAAGCCAGATTTGGCTCATTTCTTCAGGTGGAACACTTTTTGGCATAGCAAACTTCTTCTTTCACCTCCAGCAAGTGATTGTTGCAAGAATCAGACCTCTTCAAAGATTGTAATAGTTTTTCTACCTCTCTGAGGTTGTAATGCAGTGGTTTTGACATTATTTGTTTCATTTGAGATCCTAAATTATATCTTATCAGCCTGTGTATGTTTTATGTTGCAATATTTGGTTTGTGTCTATTTGCATGACAAAAATATTCACCACTCCTTTTGGTGCATCACCATCTTTAGTTAGTTTCAATTTTTGCATTTCTATCCCTATCTCCTTGCAATTTAGAGTAGGATTAGGATCTGAACCTCTGTAGTTGTGCAAATATAGATCTAAATCAGAGGAGTTTGAGGAACCAGCCTCTAATCTGGAGATTCCTCTCTCATTTTCACAAGTCCCACACTTGGAGAGAGGTTTCCATGTTGTGCAATCACACTGGATGCCTAAGACATCATTTAGAACCTTGATTTGCATCCAGGGGTGCTGTGATTTTGCACTAACAGGTTTTGGCACGCTTCGGTGGGACACTAGAGGTCTCATTTTTATTGCAAAAAGTTGATGTGCATCTGCTGCAATTTTCTTGCTTGAAAAGAGCTATTATTTGCATATCTGGCGACTCCAAGGGGAAGAATCAACTGGTTTCAGCAGTGCAGGCCTAAAAACTCATGAGAAGAGTCACCACAAGGTCAAGAGTTGGAGAAGAAGAAGTGCTGTTTGAATACCTACAATTATCTCCAAGAAGAAGGCAAAGAGGAAGAAGGATTCAAAGGTCTCCATCTCCACCAAATATAACTCTCTCAACTCCTCCACCTGGTAGGCCTTTCATTCAGTCAACAATGGTTTTAAGACCAATTAGAATGGCACAAAACAACCCCTATGTCAACTTCACAGGTAGCAGCCCACTTGCCCTCAATGCACAAAATCCAATTCATATTGCAGCCTTGAAGAACATTCCATACTTCACTGGAGAAAATCAGACTACTCTAGGTGATCATGTTAAAGACATTGCTAACCTTTGTGTAATCCATGAAATCAATGAGATGCAAGTGGCTGTCAAGTTACTAGCATCTTCATTCAAGGGGAAAGCATTGCAATGGTTTAGAAGCCTTGGAGATGGTTCTATCACAAATTGGAATCAGTTGTGTATAGCACTTTATGAACAATTTGGAGAGAAGGGAGACAACTTGTCTCTTTTGGAGCAGCTGACAACCATCAAGAGAGCTCCCAATGAGCAGTTGACTGATTTCAACTTCAGATTTCAAAATACTTGGGAGAGAATTCCAGTGGCAGTCAGGCCAACAGCAGAAGGTTCTTTTCTCTACTATCTCAAAGCTCTAAATTCTGATATTTCTATGTTGATTTAGTCCATGGGAGGCATAACTATCCCTATGGCTTATAGCATTGCCATTAAGGCTGAAAATTGTTTGATCCAAGCTAGCAAACTTGCCCCTAGACCTCCCATGCCACTGTTTCCAAGTTTAGAGAATCCAAACACCAATCAAGCACCTAATTTGGCTCCTTCTCCCACTCCTAGAAATCAGATTTCAAATGAAGCTTCCACTTCATCTCCAAGTGCCCCAAATGATCTTCAAGAAGTCATGAAGCAATTGCAAAACCTAGGCAACGAGCTAGTTACTCTCAAAAGGCAGCAGAGCCCAAGGTTTTATACCTTCTTATCAACCCCAAGCTACAAATATAAATCAAACAAGGCCTCCTGACAATAGACCATTCCAACCCTATAATCCAAATGCCATATCTGCCTCTAAGGCATTGGTGCCAACACAAAACAACATTGCCCAAGAGTACGATTGGTGTTTTCCATGCAATGAGCCTCATAACCAATCCATGTGCTTTAATGGTGCTTTGAATCAAGCATTAATGGTGACAAATACTGGTGTGGAGGGTGAGGGCAGTCAAGGAAACAACCAACAACAAGAAACATTCCAACAGTAATCAGCCCCAAATGACACCACATTGGTAAATTGGAAAGGAGAGGATTTTTGTGGCATGAACTAGGTAGTTTCTCAAGGTGTTGCAGCCAACACAAGGTCAAAAAGGAGGAATTTGGGTGAAGAAAAGCCATTAGCCCCAACCAATCCACAACCTTCCATGGCTCCACAAATGGTTGGCAAGCAAAATCCAATTTCAAATGCACAAGGGCAGCCAAGAACAGCCCCTAGGCCAACTCAAATACCAATTGTTGCTGCCCACATGCAAGGAGTGAATGTACAAGCAAAGGGACAGCAAAAGGATACTTCATCCCCATTCAACATCATTGATCAGATGAAGAAGACAAATGTTAATATATCAATGTGGGAATCCCTATCTATCCCAGGCCAAAGAGATCTGCTACAAGCTGCCATGAAGGACTGGTCAACTTCAAATCAATAGGTCCAAAGGCAAGAGAAGGTACTTACAAATGCTGCCCAGCCTGAGGGAAATCATGGAGGACAGCAAGGTAAAATGTTGAAACCCCCTCCTTTCTATGTTTCATTGATCATTGGAAATCAGCTAGTGCACAATTGCATGATAGACTCGGGGCAAGTTGTTGTTCAAGAATGCCTAAATAAATAGCCGATCGGCTAGGGATCCAAAGATGAAACAATATCCAAAGGGGTAGTGTAGCTAGATGGGACAGCAGTAGCAATAGTTGGAGTGATTAAAAACTTGATTCTTACCTTGCATGCATGTCCAAATGTTGTTGTTTTACAAGATGTATCAGTCATAGACCTTCCACCACTCTTTGCCCTATGTTTGTCAAGGGACTTCATAGCCAAGATTGGGGGATATTTGTCTGCTGATTGGTCACACATGTTGTTTAGAACGAGGTATGGAACCAAAGCCACAATCAGGTCAGAACCTATTGCAAACTTCCACATTGAGCCTTACACTCCAAGTCAGATTAATGCCAATTGCTCAGCATTTGATCAAGAAGATCACCCAAGCACTGATGAGGCTGACACCAAGGTTGGAAGCATCCCGGATCTAACTCTTGATGAATGGGAAAACAAGGTACATGCATTTGATCCTTATCAAGAAGTAGAAGAATCTGAGCTAGGGGTCTATTGTATACACGAAGAAAATCAACCTATTCCTAGCATCACCAAGCCAAACCACAAGGATGACAATGAGGTATGGCAGCTGTTTTTGACTGAGATCAAGGAGTAGACAAGGTGCAGGAGGTGGGTCTATGCTTGTTTCACCTCAAGGAATAAAGTACTATTCCGCTTTTAGATTTCAGTTTGCATGCTCCAATAACACTTGTTGAATATGAATCCTTAGTACAAGGGATGCATTGGGCAATCAAGAGAGGAATAAAGAACTTGCAAGTCTTTGGTGACAAAGTGAATTGATTGTAAATCTGGTCAAGGGACAACATGCTGCCAAGAATGATCTACTCAAGTGCTACAAGAACAGGGTATGGAACCTCATGGAAGATTTTGAGGGTTTTGGCATCAAATCCATTCCTAGGGAAGAGAATCAAGCTGCTGACAGGCTTGCAGTAGTAGGGGCAGCCTTTGACATTGTGGAAAGCATTCAACAAGACAAGGTATAGCCAAACATCCATGTGATTGTGAGGCCTTCAATGCCGGATAACAATGTCAGTTGGCAAGTGTTTGAAAATGACCAGCAAATCATCCATTTCTTACAAGAAGAAGCTGAGTTCTCAGCCAAGAATCAAGAAAGATTGGAACAACAGTATGGTGACCAAGTGGTACAACTAAGAACTAACAAGTTTCCCAAGGACTTATCACTTTGGAGTCCATTTTTAACCCCAATGATTAGTTTAGAAAGGAGAAAGCAAACATTCAGGTCAAGAGAGAGGATTCAGTATCCATCTTGGTAGAAGAGAACAAACCATTGAAAATTGGAAGGATGACAACTGAACAAGAAAGGTATGAGTTCATACAACTGTGTCAAGAGTTCCCTGACGTGTTTTCTTGGAGCTATGAAGACTTGAAAGGTTTCAATCCCAACTTAGCTCAACATACCATCGAATTGGATCTAAATACTAAGCCTGTCAGGTAGAAAAAAAGACCAGTCAATCCACACATGGAGCCTCTCATGAGGAAATAATTGGACAAGCTGATTGAGTCAAGGATCATATTCCCAATTAAGCATTCTAGTTGGGTCGCCAACTTAGTTCCAGTAAGAAAGAAGAGTGGAGAGATCAGATTGTGTGTTGACTTCAGAGACTTGAATAGAGCCTCTCTCAAGGACCATTACCCACTCCCTTCCATGGAGAAAATCTTGCAAGTTGTGGCTGGCTCCGAGAGGTTTTCACTGCTTGATGGCTACTCGTGCTATAATCATTATGGTGAAGGAAGAAGACCAGTTCAAGACAGCCTTCACAACCAAATGGGGAACTTTTGCATATAGGAAAATGCCATTTGGGCTATCCAACACTGGTGCTACCTTCCAAAGGGCAATGGACATGGCATTCAAAGGTTTGATTAACAATGTGGTGCTGATTTACCTTGATGACATCACTATTTTTCCAAAATGTAGCAGACCACCTCTCTCATTTGAGACAAGTCTTCACGAGGTGCGGAGATTTGGAATGTCTTTGAATCCTAAGAAGTGTATCTTTCTTACACATGAAGGAAAGCTCCTTGGCTATATTGTCTCCAAAGAAGGATTAGCAATTGATCTAGAGAGGGTTGAAGCCATAAGAACACTACCATTTCCTAGCCACAAGAAAGCCCTTCAGAGTTTCTTGGGAAGGATAAACTTTGTTCGGAGGTTTGTCCCAGATTTTGCAGCCCTTGTCAAGCCCATCACCAAAATGTTAAAGAAGAGCATGGCTTTTAAGTGGACAACAGAAGGAAAGGAGAGTTTTGAAGCAATCAAAGAAGCCATCTCCCAAGCACCAACTCTCATCAACCTGGACTTCTCCAAGGATTTCATCCTCTATGCATTTGGAGGTAATGACACTATTTCTACCATTTTGGTACAGCAGAACAAGTATAATGATGAGCAGCCAATTGCCTTCTTCAGCTGGAGCCTAGATGACTATGAGGTGAGGTACTCTTTTATTGAGAAGCATGTACTTGCAATAATCAGAAGCTTAAAGAAATTCAAGCATTTAGTCTCAAACAACAAGGTCCAGTTGCTGGTCTCGCATGCTGGGGTCAAGGACTTCCTCCTCAACAAGGATTTGAATGAGAAAAGGGAAGGTTGGATCACCCATGTCATGGAGTATGACATTGAGATCAAGATCACCAAGCTAGTAAGAGGGAAAGGATTGTGTGAGCAGCTGGTTTTGGAGAAGCAAAAAGAAGTATGCAACGAAGAAGAGGCTGTTTTGATGACCCGACAGCCATGAGCCAAGTGGAAATCAAGAAGAAGACAATGCCACCCTCACTCCTTGCTGGACCCAAGGTATTATACACTTCCTAGGCACAGGCCTATGCCCTCTGGAGATGAACAAGACCCAAAGGAGACACTTCAGATTGCAGCCGTCTCGTATGCCATTATTGAAGGAGTTTTGTTCAAGAAAGATGTGAATGGAGTGCTGATGATGCATTAGCAAAAATTAGATTCAAAGTGTGTTGGAAGAGTTCCATGGTGGACCAGCTGGTGGCCATTTTGCACCAAGAGTGACAGCTCTAAAAATCATGAAGGCTGGTTATTATTGGCCCAAAATCTTCAGTGATTTCTATGCATGGATCAAGAGGTGTAAGAATTGTGCATTCTTCACAGAAAAATAGAGACTTGTTGCCCTTCCATTACATCTGATCTCAGTTGACTAGCCATTCATGCAATGGGGTTTGGACTTCATTGGAGTCATTAATCCCAATTCAAGCCAAGGGCACAAATGGATTTTGACAGCCACGGACTACTTCACCAGATGGACAGAAGCAGTAGCACTCAAAGAGGCAAATGAGTCTAGCATCTTAGACCTTTATGAGGGGATAACAACTAGATTTGGTGTACCTGCTACAATAATCTCTGATAATGCATTGGCATTCATTGGATCTAAGGTGACTGAGTGGGCTATCAAGAACGGTATCTACCTAAGCACTTCATCAAACTATTACCCTCAAGGTAATGGCTAGGCCGAGTCTACAAACAAGAACTTGTTGAGGATCATTAGGAGGACTCTTGACGAGAATCAAAGGTCTTGGCATACCAAACTGAAATCAGCCTTATGGGCTGATAGGATAACTCCCAAAAGATCCACAGGTAACTCTCCATTCAAACTTGTCTATGGAAGAGAGGCAATCTTGCCCATGTCACTTGAGTTGCCAACATTGGAACTCATGAAGCAGCTGGAGTTGTTAGAGTTTGAGCCCATGGAGGTGAGGTATGCAGAGTTGATGGAGCTGCAAGAGATCAGAAATCAGGCATCCCAAGCAATGGAAAAGGATCAAGCTTCGATCAAAAATACCTTTGATAGGAAGGCCAAGGATAGATCTTTTCAGGTTGGAGATCTAGTGTTGAAATGGGATGTGGATAGAGCAAAACCAGGAAGGCATTCAAAATTTGATGCCATTTAGAGTGGCCCATACATGGTCACGAAGTGCAAGGACAACAATGCTTTCCAATTGGCCCCATTGGATGGTGAAGAACTGTAGATTCCAGTAAATGGAATCTATCTCAAGCGTTGCTTCTAGAGGGAAATTCACTACCTTGTAAATATTAGATTAGATTTTCATTCCTCTAAGTGCTTGTGCACATTGTTTTGTTGTAGGTTAGTTTTGTTTTCCCTAAGTGCTTTAGCACAGCTTGCTGTCCATGGAGATGTTTTGCAGTCCTTGCTTCCATCAGGTGATATTCCATCTTCCTCCTTACACATTCTGAGTCAGTTAGGGGTTCTAAATAGAATATCTCATGACTCCATGCCCAATGGATGCTTCAGGCAACTAGTAACTTCATCTAGCAGGCAGATGACCCCGCTGAGTCACCAAATTGTTATCCAAAATTCACCCCCCAGGGTAATTTTGATAACATGCATTAAATTCTTTGGTCCCGAGCAAGATAGATTGATTCAAGGCAAAAAATCATGTTTCTGGGGTCCCCTCAAATTTTTTCTAACTCTCCTGTCCAAGAAGAAAAGAGAAAGTTCTAAAAAAGGGTGAAAAAGTTACAGAAAAACAAGCTTGGGGCAGAAAAAATCATGAAAATTGGCTAAGTCCTAGTCCAGGCGGCCCTTGGGACAGTTGGGACGTTGGGGTGCAAACCGGCCGGTGAAAAGCCTCCGCATACCCATGCAAAGAATGGGACATCCGGGCCATGGGGACGCGTGGGATGTGAAAGGGTGAACCGGCCGAAGGTGAAAAAATTGACTAACTATTGTGCAGATAAGATCTGGGACATCGGGCCATGGGGACGCATGGGACGCGAAAGGGTGAACGGCCAAGGTGAAAAAATTGACTAAGCTGTTGTGCGAGATAAGGTCATGACATCTCAGGCCATGAGGACGCGAAGGACGCGAACCACCCAGATCGGCCGAACAGGAACTACTGCTCGGGACAGTTGGGTCAAAGGGACGCGAGGGACACAAAAAGCCAAAAGAGCCGCCGATGAATCGTAACGTGCACATGTCTTCATGGATCAGAGCAGCGGAGGAAAGGGTGAGATTTTTACTTAATGTTTTTCCGAGTTTCCAAAGGTGAAATTTGGAGCGTTGGCCCAAGCCAATAAATAGAGGACACATGTCCTAAAGAGAAGGGGAGTGCAGAGCTTAGGGAGGACTTGGAGAATTTTTCAAAATTTTTGGCCAAAAAACTAAAAGGTAAATGATGCCCCCACACCCCTGTCAACCAACCAAAGCATGCTACGTGTCCCAAGTGGCGGGGCACGGGGGGAAAAATGGAAAATTTTCCAAACAGTTAAAAAGGTAGAAATTTCAAGGGGAAGCCCGCAGAAAGGTGGAGGAGAGAGAATTGCTCAGTGAACTACCACCTGACGCATGGCATCCAACTAGCGGAGCGCGGAAATTTTTCAAAAAAAATTCCAAAATGCAAAAAAGGTCAAAATTTAAAATTTTTTGCCCGACATCTATTTTTTGGGCCGTTTTGCCCTAAAACTTCAGACCTTCATCTCTTTTGATCCGGAGCTCGGATTTGCACGTTCTTCATATCATTGGAAATCTTTTGAAATTCTCTACAAGATTCCATAGTCAATCTCTAATTTTGGTTCAGTTTGAAGAGAGAAAATTCAAAAAAGGCTCTGGTACGTGTCCATGGGTAGAAATGACCTTTTAACGACCAAATTTAATGTAGGATGGTCGCATTCTCCTCCAATTTGGTAAAAAATAACAGGGTATGGGTTTGTAAGGTCCCCCATGCTGATTTAATGCATTTGTAATCAATGAGGAATGGGCTCCCATGTTTTGTATGTTTTCTCTCTCCTAGGTTCAACCCATGCAATGTAAAAGCCAGATTTGGCTCATTTCTTCGTGGTGGAACACTTTTTGGCATAGCAAACTTCTTCTTTCACCTCTAGCAAGTGATTGTTGCAAGAATAAGACCTCTTCAAATATTGTAATAGTTTTTCTACCTCTCTGAGGTTGTAATGCAGTGGTTTTGACATTGGAAATGATAATGCAAGCTTTGTGAATGAGTTTCAGTCCTTTGTTTGTATTATTTGCTTCATTTCAGATCCTAAATTATATCTTATCAGACTGTGTATGTTTTATGTTGCAATCTTTGGTTTTTGTCTATTTGCATGACAAAAATATTCACCACTCCTTTTGGTGCATCACCATCTTTAGTTAGTTTCAATTTTTGCATTTCTATCCCTGTCTCCTTGCAATTTAGAGTAGGATTAGGATATGAACCTCTGTAGTTGTGCAAATATAGATCTAAATCAGAGGAGTTTGAGGAACTAGCCTCTAACCTAGAGATTCCTCTCTCAGTTTCACAGGTCCCACAATTGGAGAGAGGTTTCCATGTTGTGCAATCACACTGGATGCCTAAGACATCATTTAGAACCTTGATTTGCATCCAGGGGTGCTGTGATTTTGTACTAACAAGATGAAAAAGCAAAGGGACCCATAGGATCGGAAATAAACAATATAACATAGAGAAAATAAACAAATCCCTTATCATTTAACGATTAAGGTTGTCTTGGTGGAAGAAAATCATGATATTGTATGGTGTGATAAGTATTTTTTTCGACATTCCCCTTATGGATCTATTAAGGAAATTGAAGAAAAAAATGATGATGAGACTTATGGTGATGTATGTATGATGGAAAGCCCTAAAAATCAATAGAAAAGAGCCAATTCAACGAATCGATAACTATTGGGACTATAGAAAGTATCTAAGATTGCATTCAACAGTATTACATTTTCCTCTTGATGATGATATCAAAGTTGATATGGTGCAAGTGTTTTATTTACCTAATCATGATTTTGAATATATGAGGTATTTAATGATTAAGAAATATTATGGGGGAATTCCTTCTAAGGAAGATAGGAAAATTTTGATGAATGCAACAAAGATCTTAGGAAAAGGAATACAAATATCGAAGTTGATTTTTTAAAAGAGGAGGACTACATCCCAAACTCAAGAATCCACTTCTTACTAATATCCTGAATGAGTCTCCTAAGAAGGATAAACCAACTTAGGGTGTGATTATCCCAAATAGAGCTTGTGCCCTAGTTCATACCCAAAATGTAAATATTCTTATACCACCAGAAGTAATTCTTACTCTTCCTCCTTACACAACCCTACCAAAATATGTCACATGTGATATTTCCCATATTTTAAGTCGAATCAAGGTAAAAGTTTCTATTCTTAAATTAATTTGAATCTCTGAACATAGAAAAATATCATTTTATTAGTTGGGATTCAAAGAGGATGCACTACCCTAATATAAAAATGTGAATCATGTGGACACTCCCCCTTTCTTTTTAGAATTGGAAGTACCTCAAGTATTAGAGGATTTGGGATAACTAATGTAGTTATATTTGGGAACTTCTCTTATTGAATCCCAACTAGATGTTGACCCTTTTTACACTTATTTGATCATAAAAGATAGGTTACTACACAACTGTATGTTTGACTCAGGGGCCTCTTGCAATGTTATTCCGCTTTAGGTGATGAATGAATTGGATATAAAAGTAAAAATAATTTTTGAAATTACACCGCTATGGATTCAAGATAAGTACTTGGTGATCGTGTATGTTACAAGATTGGTAGTGCGGTTGGCAGCCTTATCCGAGAAAATATTGAACCATGAATGTATTCATTTTGGATTGTCCCGCTAAATTAGGAATGTTATTTTCAAGGAAATGGGTTGTTAGTGTTGGAGGAAGTGTGTAGATGGATTTTTTCATATGTGAATATACCAATAGATGGAAGCCTTGTTAAACTATGTGGAGAAAAAATAATGTTGTATTTGATTGAGGACCCTAAGAATGCATCCTATGAGGTGTTTGTTAGTGCAAAATCACAGCACCCCTGGATGCACATCAGGCTTCTAGGTTGATGTTCAGGCATCCAGTGTGATTGCACAACATGGAAACCTCTCTCCAAGTGTGGGACTTGTGAAACCGAGAGAGGAATCTCCAGAGAAGGCTGGTTCCTGCTCCTAAACTACCTGCCACAAGCTATTCCAGTGCAGCAAGCTAATCTAATCCTAATCTAACCATGCCAAGGAGACAGAGAGAGAGAGAGAAGGGAAAAACAGCAAAAGCCTACACTAAAACGGTGATACACCAGAGAAGGAGAATGTTGAACATCTATCAAAACTGCCATGGGACAAAGAGAGGTGAGCAATGGGAAGGATGGACAGATGCATCACAGGCCCAAGGATAGATTTCACACAGAAAATGTCCCAAAACTCCATGAACACAGCTCCAAACCTGCAATGAACATTCAAACATGCACAGATACCTGCAATGAAGAGAGGCAAGAAGAAAACAAGCAAAAACGAGAAAGGATGGACAGATGCATCACAAAACACGTTTTGTTGTTTGTGAAGTTTGCAGTAACATCATTCCATTAGTAAAAGGCAAAAAACGCCATTACAGAGCGGAGGAGGAGGCTCTAACTCCATTTTCAACCCTAGAGAAGAAAAGAAGGGAGGGCAGAGCAGAAAGAATGAACCACCACTTTGTTATGAGCCAAATCTGGCTTTTACATTGCATGGGTCGAGCCCAGGGGACAGAAAACGTGGGAAAACGTGCAAGCCCATTCCTCATTGACTGCAGATGCATTAAATCAGCATGGAGGATCTTACCAACCCATACCCTGTCATTTTTAGCGATTTTGGAGGAGAAAGTGACCCATTTGTATTAATTTGGCCGCTAAAATGTCACTTCTGGCCGTGCAGAAGAAGAATGCGACCCATTAGCATTAAAACGGGTTGTTGAAAGGTCGCTTCTGGCCATTACCACACGTCAGAGCCGTTTCTCGATTTTCTCTCTTCATACTGCACCAAAACTCGAGATTGATCCCAGAATCATGTAGAGCATCTCAACAGCTTTCCGTTGATATAAAGAACGTGGAAATCCGAGCTCTGGATCAAAAGATATGGCGATCTGAAGATTTAGGGCACGGAGCAGACCAAGACAGATTTTAAAATGTTTTCCCGCTCTTCACCGTCTGGACGACACGTGGCACGTGCTGATTGGACGAGCAATTCTCTGTCCTCCGTCTTTCGCGGGCCTTCCTTTTGAAATTGCTTGCGGGCCCCTTAAACTTGGACACGTGGCGCCATTTCATTGGTTCGGTTCGGGCGCCGATAACTCGCCCCTTTGACCTTTTGACTTTTTCTCTGTGAGGACACATGGCGCCTTCTCGATTGGTCCTCGGCTCCTTCGGCTCCTTCGCGTACTTCGCCTCCATTTGTCCCGGATGTCCCATTTGATTTTTGGCCCTTGAACTCATTTCGCCGATTCGGGCACTTCGCCTCCATTTGTCCCAGACGTCCCATTTGATTTTGGCCCTTTGACTCATTTCGCCGATTCGGCTGTTCGGGCATTTCGGCCCGCTTGTCCCACTTTGTTTCGGATCGCTTGTGCTCATTTCGCGGTTGGCCGCTTGCGCGCTTTTCATCCCGTGACGTCCCATTTGATTTTGGACCCTCTGGACCTTTTCGCCGGTTCAGCCTGGTTCGCGCCTTTTGGCCCGATTGTCCCACAAAGCGTCTCTCTCAAAGATTAGCCAATTTTTCCTCTGGCCGAACGGCATTTCGCGCCCGCCGCGCACTTCCGGCCCATTTGTCCCGTTTTCTTTTGGGACTGCCTCGTGCTCATTTCGACCGATCCGGCCGGTTCGGGCCTTTTGTCCCATTTGTCCCAAATGCTACCTTGAGCAGACTTAGCCAATTTTCACACTTTTTCCTGGATCAACCTACTTGCCTTCTGCAAGCTTTTTGCATTTCCTCGAGCTTGCTCTTTTCCTCTCGATGGGGACTTAGAAAATATTTGAGAGGACTCTAGCAACATGATTTTGGCCCCGAATCAATCAATTTTCTTGGGACTTGAATATTCTGATGCATGTTATCAAAATTACCCTGGGGGGGTGAATTTTGGATAACAGTTTGGCGACTCAGCAGGGTCATCTGCCTGCTAGATGAAAAGACCAGTAGCCTGAAGCAATCCATTGGGCATGGAGTCATAAGTAATAGCCTGAAAACTGATCTAAACTTTGAAAATCTCTCCTCTGAGCCACTTGGAAACCCACCGGGCATGGAGTTTTTCTCACCAAAAATCACTGAAAAGAACTGTGCAAGAGCAAAACCAGCAACACCAAAAACTATGTACAAAACTGAAAATCATACATGCCCCAAATGGAACATGCAGAGTGTGCACAAGCACTTCTTCTGCTGAAAGCAAACCTACCTACTCTACTCTAACTGGAAACAAAGGCAAGCTAAACAAACCCTGCAACTGGTTGTGCAAAATAGCTTCCTTTCTTCAAAATGGGCAGCCATGCAATTGATTTGGCACTGATCATGGCTGTTTGGATGGATGGAAAATCAACAAGAAGCTGGTCTTCTATCCAAATCATCAAGGTATCAACTGAAAAATCCAATACCTCTTTTAGTTGCTCTGCATTTGGATTGGAGAGGTATGGCAGCTGATCCTTGGTACTTTGTAGCTCATCCTCATGCTCAGAAGCAAGCATGACTGGTTGTGGCTTCTCCTTTGGCTCCAATGAAGCCAAATACCTGATTGGGCAAGGTCTGATCCGTTTGATATGCCCATTGCTGTGATTTTCAACTCCAAGAATGGAGTCTTCTTGTAGACCTTGAATGGATGGTGTGGAAGAAATGGTGGAATCCTTCTGTCCTTTCTCTTCCTCCAATGAAGAACAGGGAAGATTAGAATCTTCCAATCTTGATTCCAAAGGGCTGCTATAAGATGCAGGCTGCTGCAAATGAATGCTCTCCTTCATGACAGCAGACTCTTGTGTTTGGGATGTGGATGATGAAAGAGAGAATGGTGAAAACTCAACCGGCTCTTCTCCATCAAAACAGTCCTCCAAATCTGACAGGTAAACTGCCTCATTGCTGTCCTGCTGCTCGTGTTCAACTTCCTCCATGGTGTCCTCTTGATCTGCAACTTGACCACCATGGTTTCCTTCACTCTCCAATATTGAGTTTGAGAGATCAAACTCCTTTTCAGTAATAGAACTTGAGAGAGATGAAGTGGAAAGAAGAACTGAAGGTTCTTCTGTAGCCTGCTTTGTGCTCAAAGCCCTTGGATCTGCACTTTTCTCCTCCATAGCTAGATTGTGCTCCTCTTCTTTTGGATTTGGAGCAGCTTCTCCTTCCTCCAATGTTTGAAGACAATCTTGCTCTTGATTGAACTCCTCCTCCAGCATGAAGTTTGTCAAGTCAAACTCTTCAATTTGTTGCTCTAGAGGACAAGTTGGGACTGCAAGATCTTCTTCTCCAACAAAATCAGTCCTCACCACCATTTGTTCAACCTTAGCCTCTTCTGTAGGCTTAACCATCAAGGGGATCTTTGTCATCCCAAATCTAAGAGCCCAACTCTTCAGATTTTGAATTTCTTCATCTTTGTTGGCACTCTCTTTTTGCTGTTGTTTTCCTTGACTGGCATTCTGATTTTCATCCTCCCAACATGGATTTGGGAATGCAAGAGGAGGGATGGGTTGAAACTCAACTGATTTGACATTTTTTTGTGGTGGTGGAGGAGGTGAAACCTCTTGTTTCTTTGGAGGAGGGGGTATTTCTGTTAGCTCTTGTGGAGGGGATGACTGTTTGGAAGGGAAAAGGAAAGAAGAATCAAGATGGGGTGGAAGACTAGGGGATGGAGGGATGGATTCAACATTTGGGACAGCAGATGGAGAGTTTAAATGAGATGGTGCAACTTGAGAAAGAGAAAGACCAGATGATGGTGTAGAACCTACCCATTGACAAGGTTGTTCAACAACAAGTGCATAGGCCTCTATTCCTGCTATCCATTGTGCAAGTTGGGGCAGCATCTTTATCATGAAGTCCAGCTTCTCCTGAGGGCTGAAGTGTCTTGGAAAAAGGCCTCCCCATGGACAAGGAGTCCTGCAACCAATTCCGAAAGCTCTCATTTGAGCTGTTGCTCGCAGACCGCACCATCCCCACCTCCATCTTTTGAATTTTCTCCATGCAGACCAGCATCTTGGATCTGATGGTCTTCATTGTATGCATACTCTTGCTCTTGGAAAGCTCCATAGCCAAACTGACTTTGGCACTGCTGCTCATATGGGTATGCATACTGATCTTGAATCTGCTCAAAATGCTGATTTGGAGGATTTGTAAAATGTGTTGGAGGTGTGATATACTGCTGTTGGAAATGTGAGTTCCATGATGGAAATGAAGTCATGATTGCACAACTTCATAGAACGAAAGAATGATGGAAGAGATGGAAGGAAGAATGGATGAAAATGGATGGAAAGGAAGGTCTCGGCTTTGACAGATGGGTTGTTGACCAGATGGAGTCGCCAGATGTGTTTGTAAGTGCCTCCAAAGGCTGAAATCTTCACAGGAACACATCAACCTGCAAAAGATGAAGTGAAAGACCTCTAAGGTCCCACCGGCGTGCCAAAATCAGCTGTAGTGCCGCACGGTGGCTTAAGATTTTCTCGTTTGATAATGAGACACCTCGAAAGATGAAACTCTAACTCGTGATGTCCCACCGGCGTGCTAAAATCGTTAGTGCCACACGGTGGCTTAAGATTTTCTTTTGATAATGAGACACCTCTGAAAGATGAAACTCTAACTTCTGTGATGTCCCACCGGGCGTGCCAAAACTGTTAGTGCAAAATCACAGCACCCCTGGACGCACATCAGGCTTCTAGGTTGATGTTCGTGCATCCCAGGTGTGATTGCACAACATGGAAACCTCTCTCCAAGCATGGGACTTGTGAAACCGAGAGAGGAATCTCCAGAGAAGGCTGGTTCCTGCTCCTAAACTACCTGCCACAAGCTATTCCAGTGCAGGCAAGCTAATCTAATCCTAATCTAACCATGCCAAGAGAGAGAGAGAGAGAGAGAAGGGAAAAACAGCAAAAGCCTACACTAAAACGGTGATACACCAGAGAAGGAGAATGTTGAACATCTATCAAAACTGCCATGGGACAAAGAGAGGTGAGCAATGGGAAGGATGGACACATGCATCACAGGCCCAAGGATAGATTTCACACAGAAAATGTCCCAAAACTCCATGAACACAGCTCCAAACCTGCAATGAACATTCAAACATGCACAGATACCTGCAATGAAGAGAGGCAAGAAGAAAACAAGCAAAAATGAGAAAGGATGGACAGATGCATCACAAAACACGTTTTGTTGCTTCAGAAGTTTGCACAGAACATCATTCCATTAGTAAAAGGCAAAAAAATGCCATTACAGAAAGGGGGAGGAGGCTCGAACTCCATTTTCAACCCTAGAGAAGAAAAGAAGGGAGGGCAGAGCAGAAAGAATGAACCACCACTTTGTTATGAGCCAAATCTGGCTTTTTACATTGCATGGGTCGAGCCCAGGGGACGAAAACGTGGGAAAACATGCAAGCCCATTCCTCATTGACTGCAGATGCATTAAATCAGCATGGAGGATCTTACCAACCCATACCCTATCATTTTTAGCGATTTTGGAGGAGAAAGCGACCCATTTGTATTAATTTGGCCGCTAAAATGTCACTTCTGGCCGTGCAGAAGAAGAATGCGACCCATTAGCATTAAAACGGGTTGTTGAAAGGTCGCTTCTGGCCATTACCACACGTCAGAGCCGTTTCTCGATTTTCTCTCTTCATACTGCACCAAAACTCGAGATTGATCCCAGAATCATGTAGAACATCTCAACAGCTTTCCGTTGATATAAAGAACGTGGAAATCCGAGCTCTGGATCAAAAGATATGGCGATCTGAAGATTTAGGCACTGAAAGTGACCAAGACAGATTTTAAAATGTTTTCCCGCTCTTCACTGCTCGGGACGACACGTGGCACGTGCTGATTGGACGAGCAATTCTCTGTCCTCCGTCTTTCGCGGGCCTTCCTTTTGAAATTGCTTGCGGGCCCCTTAAACTTGGACACGTGGCGCCATTTCATTGGTTCGGTTCAGCGCTCGATAACTCGCCCCTTTGACCTTTTGACTTTTTCTCCTGTGAGGACACGTGGCAGCTTCTGATTGGTCCTCGGCTCCTTCGGCTCCTTCGCGTACTTCGCCTCCATTTGTCCCGGATGTCCCATTTGATTTTTGGCCCCTTTGAACTCATTTCGGCCGATTCGGGCACTTCGCCTCCATTTGTCCCAGACGTCCCATTTGATTTTGGCCCCTTTGGACTCATTTCGGCCGATTCGGCCGGTTCGGGCATTTCTGGCCCGCTTGTCCCACTTTGTTTCGGACTGCTTGTGCTCATTTCGCCGGTTCGGTTCGGCCGCCCGCGCGCTTTTCGTCCCAGACGTCCCATTTGATTTTGGACCCTCTGGACCTTTTTCACCGGTTCGGCCGGTTCGCGCCTTTTTGGCCCGATTGTCCCACAGGCGTCTCTCTCAGAAGTTAGCCAATTTTTTCCTCTCGGTCGAACCGGCATTTCGCGCCCGCCGCGTACTTCTGGCCCATTTGTCCCGTTTTCTTTTGGGACCTGCTCGTGCTCATTTCGACCGATCCGGCCGGTTCGGGCCTTTTTGTCCCATTTGTCCCAAATGCTACCTTGAGCAGACTTAGCCAATTTTCACACTTTTTCCTGGATCAACCTACTTGCCTTCTCGCAACCTTTTTTGCATTTCCTCGAACTTGCTCTTTTCCTCTCGTGACAGGGGACTTAGAAAATATTTGAGAGGACTCTAAAGCAACATGATTTTGGCCCCGAATCAATCAATTTTCCGGGACTTGAATATTCGATGCATGTTATCAAAATTACCTGGGGGTGAATTTTGGAAATGATGTTGTATATCCGATATGGATGTTGACAATTTTGTGGGTTATGCAGATTTTAAAGAGCATAATATTGACAAATGTATATGTCCTGAGCAACTGGGAACCCCTTGGATTTTGATGTTTGATGGAGCTTGTTCTAAATTTGGAAATGATGCTGGTGTTGTCCTAATATCTCTAAATCAGGAGGTTTTTAGTTTTTCTTTTAAACTCATATTTGAATGCACTAACAATATTACAGAATATGAAGCACTTCTCTTGGGTTTGAGGATTTCTTAGAGGTATGGTATTAGGGACATTATTGTTAAGGGATATTCAAAGTTAGTGGTTAAACAAGTTAGGAAGCTTTATGCAACTAAGAATCAAAGAATGAAACAATATAAGCATGTAGTTTGGGATTTTGTTGAAATGTTTGATTCTTTCAACATAATTTACCACGAGAGAAAGCATAATACTACTACATATATTTTTAGAGTATTGGGATCCATATTTTAAAATTTTATAATGTCTTTGTACGATTAGTATGATATATAATTGTTGACAAGACCATTTTTTCCCGACAATGTCAAAATTGGTAGGTTTTTGAAGATGATTTTGAGGTTCATAGATTTCTTAAAAAGAAGGGAGATTTTACATAACACAATATGGACTAGGAACTGATGATTTCTATGTGTGATCGTAAGGAGACTCTTTTTGGTCAAGAGGTTATTCAACTAAAAACAAATACAATTCCAAGAGGGTTAGTTGCTTTGGAATCAAATTTTGACAATGTTGATAGGGTTGTTCATAGACACATCCATGTTTCAAGAGATGTAGAAGAACACAACTTGGGGACTAATGATAAACCTAGGAAAATATGGTTGGGAAGTAACTTGAGTAAAGAAGAAAATTAGTCATATGTCCAGTTGTTAAAAAGGTACCAGGATTGCTTGGCATGGTCATATTCAGAATTGAAGGCATATAGGGAGGATCTTTTCCAACATGAAATACCTTTGGAACCCAATTCCAAGCCATTTAAGAAAAAATAGAGGCCAATTAATCCACTCTTGTCTTTAAAAATGCAAGAATAACTCCAAAAAATTAGGGATGGAGGTATTATACAACCTACAAGATATTCTTCTTGGGTGGAAAACTTAGTACCAGTTAGAAAGAAGAATGAGGATATAAGACTCTGTGTAGATTTTAGAAATCTGAATAAGGCCTCAATAAAAGATAATTATCCATTTCCTAACATGGATAATATGTTGCAATTAATCACTAGGTCAAAGCTATTGTCTATGTTAGATGGATTCTTGGGATATAACTAGGTGGTTGTGAAGCAATCAGAATGAATCAAAACTACCTTCACCACTCCTTGGGGTACTTATGTGTATGTAAGAATTCCATTTGGTTTGATGAATACTGGTGCCACTTTTGAAAGAGCTATGGATGAGTAATTCACTAGATATATAAGTGATTTTATAGTTGTATACTAGGATGATGTGACAATATTTTCAAGAAAATGGATGATCATTTCGAAGCATTTGGAAAATATGTTATGGAGGTTCAGGGAATATAGTATCTCGTTGAATCCTAAAAATGTTATTTTGGGGTTTAGAAAGCCAAGTTGTTGGGGCATATCATGTCAAAGGAAGGGGTCATGATTGACCCTAAGAGAGTGGAAGCCATTGGGAAAGTTCATGTCCCAAAGAATAAGAAAGGTATTCAGTATTTTTGGGCTAAATCAATTTTGTAAGAAGATTGATTTAGAATTTTATAGAAATGAATATTCCTATCATGAAGATTTTGAGGAAGGATAAAATTATTAAATGGGAGGATGAAGCTATCCAAGATTTCACTAAGATAAAAGAGGCATTAAAAATGCCCATGTTTTAGTGCCCCCTGATTATAAGAAGATTTTTCAAATTTTCTCTTTTGCATCTAAAAATACCATCGCATCTATGTTATTGCAAAAGAATGAGGAGGGGAATGAAAGGCCAATTGATTTTTTTCAGTAAATCATTGCAGGGAGCTGAGTTGAAGTACACCATTATGGAAAAACAGGCTTTTTCCTTGGTTAGAGCAACAAAAAGCTTTTCGACCATATATTCTAAGCTCAAAGATCATAGCTTATGTTCCTCATACAATGGTCAAAGACATTTTATCAGAGGTGGAGGTTTCCAGAAAAAGATGTCAATGGGTGAACAAACTACAAGAGTATGACATGGATATTCAGACTACTAAATTGGTTAGAGGTCTGGGCTTGACAAAGCTAATGGCTGAAAGCAACTTACAAGTGATGGAAGTAAATGAGGTAGAAGGAGGAGATGCAGAGATACATGAGAAGTTGATCAATTCCATATGGTACAAAGACATCATATTCTACCTAAGAAACTTGGAATGTACAGGGCATCTAGATAAAAATCAAAGAAGGACACTCAAGTTGGCTTCCAAAAATATATCATCACTGATTATGGGTTGTCTAGGAAGAATCCTAAAGGGTTTCTTCTAAGATGTATAATGGGTGATGAATCCCCTAGGGTAATTTTATACTTTCATGGAGGAGTGTGGGGGAATTTTTCCGGAAGGGTAACTTCCCATAAGATACTAAGGGTATGATATTCGTGGCCCACACTCTTTAAGGATACATATTTTTGGTGAGAAAATGTGAAAGTTGTCAGAAATTTTAAGGGAAAATGAAGGAATCTGGTGCTCTCCCTTTGCAACTAGTATGCATTGAGGCTACTTTCAAGCAGTGGGGCATGGATTTTGTAGGGTAATCACAAAACTTTCCTACATAGGAAATATATGGATATTGGTGGCTACTAATTATTTCACCAAATGGGTTGAAGTTATCCCCACCAAGAAGGTGACTCATTAGGTTGTTGTTGATTTCATCATGAATCATATAATTTGTAGGTTTTGTGTACCCGCAAAGATAGTTTTTGATAATACCATGAGTTTCGAGCCAAACCATTAGTTTCTATGTGTAAATAATATGGTATAAAATTAACATATGCATCTAATTATAACCCAAAAGGAAATGGACAAGCTGAATCAAGCAACAAAAATTTACTGAAGATAATTAAAAGGACATTAGCAATCAACAAAAGAAAGTTGGGGGAGTAGTTGAAGTTTGTTGTTTGGGAAGATAGAATTACTACTAAGAGAGCCACTAGGAAAATTCCATTCAAGCTAGTTTATGGATTCCAAGATCTCCTTCCTTTACACCTGCAATTGTATTCTTATCAGTTCATCCAACAACTTGAAGATGAGGAAGTTATCCCTTATAATGCGAGAATAAACCAAATCATTAAGTTGGATGAGGAAAGATGAGAATCCCACCAAAGGCATTTAAAGTTTAGGGAAAATCTCAAAAACTATTTGACAAAAAGGTGACTCCCAAAATCTTCAACATCGGGGATCTTGTATTCTTATGGGACAATAGACGTGAGGATAAGGGAAAACATGGAAAGTTTGATGCATTATGGATGGGCCCTTATTCCATCGATATCAAGATTGGTGAACATACATTCTTCTTGAAATATCTAGATGGAGAGATGCTTGAATTTCCTATCAATGACAGAACCTAAATAATTTTCTTGATTAGATTTCAGAGCAAGGTATGAACCAATGTACAGTGTATATTTTTCCTTCTTTATTTTTGCGTTCTTGTGTGTGTTTTTGTTTCCATTTTCTTTCCCAGTCTTTTGTGACCAATTGCTTTGGTTTCTCGGTTTGTTTTTGGGAGAATGGGTTGTTATCACTTGAACTGGTACATATGATATTTGACTCCATATCCCAATGGATTTTTGGCACTTGGTCTGCATTGAATAGTTCTTATGGCACCCGTAAGGGGTACCCATCCCGAGTTGGAGCCAGTGTTGGAGCTCGAATAATCTCACCCCTTTTTCCTTGAGTAATGCCTTCAAAGTCCTCATGCCTAGTTGATCTGTTTTAAAATATGTATATGTTGAAGGGAAAATTTATGACTTGAATTATGTGGGACCCAGTCTCTATTTTGTGAAAATCCCCTCTTACGGTTGAAGATCCTAAAGGCTACAAAAATTCCCATAAACTTAGTGGAGGGTTAGAGAAAAAATTTAGAAACTACTAAAAGAACATCCACCACATAAGATAAGAAGAGTGTCCATGTGTTTCCTCGATGCACCTTTGAAAAGGCATAATAGGTTGGATGACCCCCAAGTGTGAGCATTCACCACGTGGCTTATGAGCGGTAGGGCAGTCCCAGTAATATGAAAAGGAAAAGAATGGGGGAGGATGTAGATGTTTCCATGTGTCACTCATGTGCAATTAGGAAAATGAAGGGCCTATGGAGGGAAGGAAATCCTCGAGAGATGAGAAAGAGATCCCGAGAGGTGATGCTTGGAGCCAAGCAACTCAAGGGTAGTGTTACGAACTAAGAAGACAATGTGAGGAGGATTATAAAATCACCATGGGATAGGTTTTCTCTTCGGATGATTTGCAATAGGTTTGAAATTATTTGATACACTAAGAGGATGAGGCAAAATGCATGATTTTGAACCATTGAAAGCACAATAGGAGTTTATTTTCATTACTTGAGCCAAAGACTTAAGCTAAAGAGTCTCGTAATGCAGAACAAAAATAATTACATGTCAAGAGGTGAAAATATAGATGTGATATCATTTGAAAGTAGTTTGATATATGATTCAAAATGAAGATTCTATAGGGGCCCCAACCCATGGTGAAAGGGTTTGTTTACATAATTAAAAACAAAGGCATAAAAGACAAACATAATGCTCAAAGACCCTTCACTCCTTCATAAGTCCCCCTCCCAATAGAGGTAGTTTGTTTAATAACTTATTCTTCCTCAACATGATTTCATCAAAGCCCACTACTCTCTGGATAAACATGATGGACCCTGTTAAATCTCATGAAATCCCCATATCCATTAATGAATGAAGAGTCATTCTTGGTTCATGAATGATATTCTATAGCTCAATCTTCTTTTGATAATAAGACACCCAATCTAGAAGATCCAGGACACCTATGAGAAATGTAGTCTTCGCCTTCCCTTGTGAAGAGTACAATTATTGAGAACAGGATGAGAAGGAATGGATGGAGTGGTTGAAAGACTTGTTAGGAAATTAGTGTTCATAGTGTGAACATATGGTTTAAATATATGTATTATTAAATATTTAAATAATATGTGAGTGTGCACAATTATTTATCATGCACAACTCATGGATAGGGGTGGGAGAATGACTAGGGATTAGAGGAGAGATATGCAGATACGGCGATGAGACTTGAATCCATGATTATAGGAGCAAGAAATTGTATAAAATGCACTCTAATATTCAATAGAAATTGCTGCATTCTACTTTCATTTTCTATGTATTTTCTATACTTTCCATTTCATGAGTTAATTTGATTTATTGTTGTTAAATTTATTTATGAAAATCTAGAGATTTAGCATCATCTGGTATCAGAGAAGGAAAGGAAAATCTATGAGAGTGATTTTAGGACAAAATCGTAGCCTCTAGGATACAGATCTGAGAGTTTTGAAGCTTCGTCGCTATTTTCTTGATTCTAATACTAAAATATACGACCGGTGAATCGTGTTTTTATCAAAATCCTAGATTCCAAATCTTCTAAATTTTTTCAGGTTTAAAGATACATATTTTATTGCTCGTTAAAATTTCAGAATAACCCAGTTTCTAGTTTAAGAGAAAACGTGAAATAGATTCTGGCATTTGAAGAAATTATGGAATTTGTATATGATTAAAATATTTTTTTTGTCAAAGTTTGTTTTTGCATCTATTTGGAATGGCGATTAGATATGGTGTGAGTTCGATCTAATCATACATTGGTTTGTGCTTCAAGATATTATCATTCATCTCAAGCCATTTGTTTAGTTGTGGTCCTATTGTCTATGTCCTACCTCTTAGGAATCATTTGTGTGTATTTCCATTAAAATTGTCAACTTTGTTGTGTCATAGTCAGTCATCCGAAAGTGTTGAATCATTGTAGATTTGTGAGTCATTGTAAAATTATATTATAAAAAAAAATTTCCCCACTTGTCAAAAATCAGATGCATTTTCACTTGTACGTGACGTCCATAGTGAGGGGGTGCATTATCGGTTGAAACCGACACCCAATAGAATTGTAAAATGAGACTCAAAGACAAATTCAGTTGAGTTAGCAACATCACAATGGAGGCTAGAGGCAATGGAGGAAGGAGGTGTTTTAGCAACCTCTCGTCAGGCACCATCGATGAGGCCGCAATATTACTTTGGTGGCCATGTTTTTTAGTTGTGTTCAGTGTGTTTAATTTCAACATGTGTGGTAGTAAATAAAGAACATATGGATAATTCCTATTCATAGTAAGGAACATATTTTCCTATATTTTGTTCTCTTTTGTAAATTATGGATGAGGAAATGTGTATGCTACTATGAAAGTGGTTGGTGGTCCACTAGAAAACCAATTTGAGAGTTTGTGAATCTCTTAGAAAATCACATATAGAGTGGTTAATGGTTCCACTAGAAAACCTATTGGAGTTGATGGTACTCTTTGAAAACCATCGTATTGTAGAACATGAGTAGGTACTAGACATAACTCACCCATGTTCACTCTAAGGGGGTGAATGTTAGGAAATTAGTGTTCATAGTGTGAACATATGGTTTGAATATTTGTATTATTTAATATTTAAATAATATGTGAGTGTGCACAATTAGTTGTCATGCACAACTCATGGATAGGGGTGTGGGAGTATGACTAGGGATTAGAGGAGAGATATGGGGATAAGGTGATGAGACTTGACTCCATGATTATAGGAGCAAGAAATTGTATAAAATGCCCTCTAATATTCAATAGAAATTGCTCCATTCTACTTTCATTTTCTCTGTATTTTTTGTACTTTCCATTTCATGAGTTAATTTGATTTATTGTTGTTAAATTTATTTATGCAAATCTAGATATTTAGCATCAAGACCAAGGACTACATCACGAGGGATAGAAGTAACAAGAGTCTTTTAGCTATATTAATCTCTCCATCTCCTTTTAAAGGGTGGATGCTCTCTTGGGGAAGGGATTGGACGAGGACCTAAGAAGATATGCCCTAAAGAAGGAGCATAATGCCCAAAGTGAGTAGATGACCAAACTGAAAACCTATCCCTATTGTGCGAGAAGAGGAAATTACTACTCTTGAATGACGAGTAGATATGGACAACTACTCTTCTCTATCTCGAGATAATGATTAGGGATTGGGAGCTTTATTCTCCCTTTATCTTTCCCGAGGATGATATTGGCATTGAAATTGGTTGTGAGGATATGGGTCATGTCTTCCCCTTCTCTAGAGAGGTAATCCTCCACTCTAATTCATACACCTTGTGACAGATGGAAGGCACAGTGTTAATGGAATATTTTTCATATAACACATAATAATCCTCTAGAATATCATTTAATATAATTTCTTCATCACATAAGAATGGACACTTTGAAAGTTAGTTCTCCTAGAAAATTAGGGCCTCTTTTCAATCTATAATTTCTTCATGTCTTGGGAGATTTCAGATGTTCCCATAAAAAGAGATGAAAGTACATGAATTAAAAGTTTGCAAAGATATGATTGATCCTAATTATCCTTGTGAGAAGTACGAGTTGGAATATTGATAAGTCAAGGGTCCCTTGGTGTCTCGTGCACATTATATGTCGAATAAGGCCCTAACGAAAGACTCATCAGGACCACGCAGTTGAAGATTTGATTCAAATATTCTAACAAAATTTCCTTCAAACTATTTTCCATAAGTACTCTCTTCATGTTGCTAGTAGGAGGTTGTGAAAAATTTCCTTGCTTACAAGATAAGAAAAGTAATGCATCCTGGTGATGGGATAAAGCTAGGTTTTATAGTAGAAGTGCAATAAACTTATTGAATTGAAAGAAATAATTTACACCCGATAAAGGAAGATATTTCTCATCTTTCATGAGGAAAATTTAAAGGACGAAGTAGATCGGAACAAGTATGGTTGATGAATTAACTAGATCTAACAGGAACCATGTGGGATATTTAAACCAAGAAGATGTGAGAAGTAATGCGTAACACCCAAGATGTATCTTCGATAGTAGATAAAAATTATCTTTCACTTCAGTCACCTCGAGTGATCAAAGGATATCGAAGCAACCATCCAATCACTAGGTGTAGATAATCACCAAAACATTAGTCACAATTAATGACATGATATTCTAGTCATATATGATAAGATAAAAATGAAGAAGGGTCATACTCTTCACACGTGACAGAGACAAATAAAGTATTTTCATAAAAGGTGTCATTGATACACCTAGAATTTTTGAAAGAAGAATATATTTGTGAAATATCCACATTTTTGGGGGGAAAATTGAAAGGAAAATGGGGATGGAATTGTATAAAGGTGATGAGAATACTCTCGTAAAGGGGGTTAAGATTTATGAGAAATTAAAAAGAGAAAAGACTGAGAAAATCCATTTTTCCAAAAGACTTGTCTGAGAAACCTGTTAATTTCTTGAGCCTTCAAAATAAATCATGTCAAGATGGTTGCAAGTGTACAACCATTAACAAACATTGAGACTATAAATGAAACTTTCCCTTGTTGATGAATTTGATGAGCCCTGAGTTAATTGTGTTAATCATGAGCATTGTTGTGTCTACTTTCAATTTGAATATGTTTCAAATAGTTATTCATGTTCCTATCACAATATTATGTTAGGAATTCCTCTGAATCACACAAGATCTTGTCCTTTTGGTAGTATTGTGGCATTTGTAATTGTGTTGTGAGAAGAGATTTCATTTCACTGCACAATAAACAATTTAAACTCACTTTACTTTCATTTTGTTTATACTGATTTTTATTATCTTATGAATGTATCTTAGGCATGATGGACCAATGATTTTTGATATTTAGTTGATTCTATGACATGATATTTTATGTTAAATTCTCAAAGAATGTGTGAAATTGTGCATCTTTGGGCTTCCATGGGTACACACCTTCTTGTTAAAGGTTAATTGTTAATTATTTGAAGTGTTGTTACCATCTTTCCTGGAAGATTTTATAACATTTGTTAAAAGCTCCTAAGAATCTGGTATAATCAACTTTATCCTACTTAGTTCCAAAACAAAATCCATCTATAAATGATAAATCCTAAAATACTCACCCTTTATTGCACTATTTTTCCATAAATTCTAGGGAGATTTTTTTAATTTACCCATCCCTTACTCAAAACATACAGAGCAGTCAAATTTTATTATCGTCTTTAGTAACCTAAACCTTTTTAGAAGAAATATTCATTCTCTAGTGTGAAAACTTGTGAGAGTTAGATTATGTTGCAATGACCATGTCCTCTCAAGGTTTTTCTTCAATATCATAGAAGGAGAGTCAAATAGTGTTGATCAATTACAAATGTAGGCTATAAAATGGGTCCTCTCACCATGGTTTAAGGAAAAACCAAAAGTAGGAGAGTAGTTCATTCCCTCAACACAATACTATCCAAATTCTCCAATCTTGAGTGACAAAGAGTCAGTTAAATCCATCCCCGGCTACAAAATGAATCAAATTGTTATATATCTACCTCTAAGCATCCTTCCCTGCCTGTTGATGTTGTTTAGATTCAAAGGGAGAACCGATTTGGGTACTAACACTAAGTCCACCATTTTGGCCATGAGGATAGAACGACCCCTTTATATACATCTTTTTTTTTTAGGAATTTGATGCTCATTTTGGGGTTTTATAGGTGATTACTAAATGCGGGTATTGGAGCGACATTTGACGTATTTTAGAAAATTAGTGTGACAAGAAGAGAACATATGAAAACATCAAACAACACCTTAGAGGAGGGTTTCAAGTTATTTCCATCGACCGGGGAACCCACAGTGCCCCTATCCCTCTTTAGGTGCCCAGGTTCATCTAGAGAGCTCGGGTATGTGCTTTTTAGGATTATATGTGATAATTTCCTCCTCCTAATGCATGTTCACACTATGACACTATATAACATTGTCGTCAAATCAGCTAAGCTTTACCTAACCCTTCTTTCACTTCGTGGTTTCATATGTTCATAGCTTATATTACTTGGGTCATTTTCTTTATGCATTTATATGTTATTTATTGTTGTTATTAATATTAAATTAAATTAGAATAATTACACATTTTAGTTGATAAAAAATAATAGAAAAGTGAATGTTCCCAATTTCCTACATGGAATATTGAAAATGATGATTAGGGAAACAAAAAGGTAGGTCTGCACTATCACACCACTGTCTCATTACCTTGATTATAAAGCACACCTTGCAGATGGATTATCCTGAGATAAAATGGGAAAATGTTATAGAAACTAAATATATTGATGAATTATTGGGAAATAAAAGAAATAGGGGAAGAAGTACTGTAATCTCCTCCATAAATGTATCTGATCCCACATCTTCTACCTCCCAACCTTAACCATAACCAGAAGAACACCTTGCTCTCGAAAATTTACCACATACTAAAAAAATCCTATTCATGTATCCCCTGAAATAATTTTCATTGTTGAAGCCATCCTTGAATTCTCTAATCCTGAATCATCCACCTCAAAGGGTGAAATAAAATCTTCCAAGCCCACATCTACACCATAGAGGCTCTCTCATAGGATGAAAATCAAATGGCCAAAAACCTCCACACAAAAATTCACAAACCATATCACTTTATAGTGATGTGGAAGCTACGAAGGAGAGAATTGAGCCTATAGAGACATATTAGGGAGGTACTAATGCTACATTCCGTGATTAGAAATACCGAAAGAGCATATTTATGGCTAAGGAGATCAAGCGTAGAATCTAGAGATAGTGTGTTTGAAGGAGAGTCATGAAGAGAGAAATGAAGAAAAGGTAAGGGGAGAAATTGAACAAGAGTACCCTGAGAAGTGCATGGAGGAGAATACAACATCACCTCATAGTGATGAGATAGTTTTTGAAATAGAAGGATCGATGAGAAAATGGGAAAATAAATTGACAATAAAACTAACCAAACCGTTCATTTACCAGAGGGTAATGAGGAAGAAACATAAAAAGATATTTGTGAACAAATTACACATGTTGAGAATGTTATTGGGCACTTGGTCCATGGAATTGAGGAAGAGTAGATTTATGTGGGAGTTGAACAAGTACCAGGACATGCCCCTATACTTGCACCACCATTTTTACCACATGCTAGCATACAACACGTAAATGTCACCCCATTGCAACCAAAAATTGTAATCAAATAAGTAATAAGAGATTTTGTCAAACCATCAGTAGAGAAATGGTAACACAAACAAAACTGATTGACTTGGGTGAATCAATTTAAAACCTATATCAATAGGTTAAAATGAAAGTATAAAAGAGAAAAATAATAACATCTTCCAAAGACAAGAAATAAATTGAGGTAAAAGAAAAAGAAAGAAGAGACACTTAAAGTGGCCCATGAGATATTCAAATACAAGCCTCCTTCTAATGTTTATGCCATTTTCTTGAAAGAAAAGATGTTGCAACTCAAACTTACTTGTATCAACTCTGATATGCCATTTGACATCAATGGATCAAGAAACTTCTTTAGGTTGTATTTGAATAGCCCTCCGAAACTCATATTTTACTTTGTGAACTCTACATGTATAATTATGTTCTTGAATTTGATAGGGATTGGATTACAGTACTATACGTTGGATATATTCCAATTAAGCAATTTGTTCCTATTTTCAGATTTAGTTGGATTGAAATAGAAAAATGGAGAACTACGGGAATCTGGACAAAGTATAACCACTCATGGTCAAGGCTGAAGTTAGTAGCGCAAAGAAATTGTGGAGCAATATGGAAAGTATATGCAAAAGAAGGAAATTAGAAGAAGGGTGCAAAAATGAGGAAAGAAGCTCATGAGGAGGTTAGAGATATGATTAAATATCATGGAATTTAGATAGTTCAAGCCTACAAAATGTGTTGGAATGAAATGACTCCTGAACTAAAACAAAAGGAAATACATTCATACCCTAACATAATACCAACTCTAAGAAGAGTGAATGCATACATTCACATTGCCACTAGATGTGCAGAAAAATGGTTCCCAATTTCTTATCATCCCCCAATCTTCCACTTTCTAATACCACATTGGTTAGGTGATCAACCATTGAATGAAATAATACATGACAGAGTCATGAACATGCTCAAGATGAATGGAGGTTACTTATTCACTAAACTAGGAGGTATGGATACTCCAGTGGACTTCGAGACGAGTATGTAACATTATTCGGGAAGAACCTAAGAAACCAAAATGAGGAAATTTAGGAAATTAAGCCTAAGGATGTGATGAGTTGATTAAACCATGTGTATAAAATATCATATTCTGTATTTTTTAAGCCATCGAATCCATGGCCTTGTATCTCCCTATCCTACTGTTGACCATTATCACTATAACTTGAGCTTGTTGGCATAATATAGGACATATTTCTATGATTATAGAGTGGAGAGAATTGAATGTGAGAAAAGTGTAGTTGTAAACATCATAACAAACAAAATGTAGTATAGAAAGTAGACAAGATGTTTCATGAGATAAATTGTTAAAGCTCAATTTTTGTATGGAGTATAGAGTAATCATAGTGTGTAATTATTATGCAAGTAAATTCTCATCCAAAACGTAACAAGTGCGCAACATATGATGACCATCCATGATGAAAGTATGTTTTGATTTCCATGCATAAAGAGGAGTATAATTTCTATCATCAAATTGAATAAGTAACTATAAAAGGTGTATCTTTAAATTTTTAAGTTTTGTACCTCATATAATTGGGGATTGGTTTCTTCAATGAGTTGGTGCTTGATGAATCAAGCTAATTTGGTGATCGGCATTGGGGAGTGGTGTCTTTAGTGAGATTTTTCTCATGAATCGGGATGATTTGGTGCTCAACATTGAGGATTGGTGTCTCCATTAGGTTAGTACCTAGGAATATTTATAATATAGTTAATGTTGTGGATGGATTTGGACGGTAGATTAAATTAGTCTTTTCTCTTTGGTTTTCTCCGAAAGGTTTTTCACATAAATCTGTGTTGTGTAATTTTCATATATCATGTGATTACTATTTTTATGGATGTTGATGTTTAAATAAGTAAAAATATAATTATATTGATTCAACCCAGGAATGTCTATGTTTTTTCTACAATTGGTATTAGATCAGGTTCTTTTAGAACAATTTGACCGCTAGAAGGTTGATCTCCATAACAAACACACATGGTTTGTTAATAAGGTTTCTCCTCAAATAGATATCCATTGTTTGATGTAACTAAGTATGCCTTTTAGAATATAAGGATGTACCTATCTAATGGATCTTGGGTTTGAAATTTGGCAATCATTTGTAAATGGTTATGCATCTGTACAAATCCTCCTATAGATGTAAAATTGAGTGGATTATCTGAAACATAATTTTTAAGGTGATGCATTGTGTTTCAGCTAAGGAAATTGGGGATAAAATCATAACGCTTATGATGGAGATGATAATTTGAAGAAATAAAAACTCAAAACTCATAGAATTCAATTTGAGGATTTGAAAATGAAGGGCTAGGAAAGAAACTATGACAATGATAGAGAATAATATTTTCTCATGATGAAAAGAAAAGGAGAGATGTTTTCAAACTATGAAGATGCTGAAATTCAGGTGTATCTTGAAGGATATCTCATCGATACCTAGATGAGATCAAGATATTAAAGAATAAGAATCAGAAGAAAAATATAAAGTTTAAAAAATTAGAAGAAGATTATGGTGCCTCAAATACACATTTATCTCAAGACCTTGAAAAAAACCAAAATATAATCAACAACCTTTATATTGAACTTGAAGAGATGAAAAATATGAATGTGGATGTGAGAACCCAGATGAATAAAAAAGAAGACAATTGTACTAAGCTAGAATCAGAGGTTGTGATCCTAAAGGAGGAATTAGAGAAGATAAATACTAAGTTGAAAAAATGCCTTAATTTTGAGATAATCACTAAGACACCAGATAATATACTCAATAATCCAAGGTCATTGTTTATCAAAACTATATTTGGGTACAAAGAAGATCAAATAACCATTAAAGAAGATTACAAAAACTACCACAAAAGGAAAACACATACAAGTAAAAGACCTACGGAAATAATCTTAAAAGTTATATCATAGATGAAAGTAGGAAGGATAATGAGACTCATGTTTCTTAAAGTACAAGCACTCCAAATGAAAGAAAAAAGAAGAAAGATATTTATGTTACTGAGAATACAAGCATGATAACTCGAAAAGCTGTAGAAGATCTTTTCCCCCTTTCGCCAAGGAAACATCACATAAACAAGTTTCAAAAATATTTTTATGGTTATTGTTTTTCATGAAATTAGTTTGGACATAAAGTAGTATTCGTAGATCTTATGTAATAATTTTTGATAAGAATTAAAATTCAAATGTAAGTTCTTATGGGGTTTGAAATATAAACTACAATTCACTTTCATAATACAAAGAAAATGGTATTACATGTTATAAATGGAATAATTATGGACATATGGCATGTTCTTGTAAAAGTGTGGAATCTCCCAAACAAAATAGGAATGATCTTGGATGGAATAGAAACAAATTGGCACATGGTTTCTTAGGTAGAAGGTATAATTCATAAGCTATTTTATAATATGATATAATATGTTATAATTGCAATAAGCATGGACATATAACATGACAATGTAGAATTAATATTTCATATAAAGATAAGAAATTGGATACTTGTCTTTGAGCACAAAGGTGAATTCATAAATGTATGGAATCTGAAGTAAAATAATGTTGCTAAAGATCAAACTAAAGATGCTACGAATAACAAAGAACAGTCTCGAGAACCATGATGAAAATAATGAATGTAAAAAATTTCCAAAAGAAATAAAATATTTGAAATTTAGATGGAAGCAAATTAGGACTTTAGGAAAATAAAGTATAGCCAAGAGATCCATGGGAAATAAACAGAGTCTTCAAGAAAATTTGTAAGGTTCAAGGTAAGAATTTAAGTGTGATCATGGTGTTAGGTTAATTATTATTTACCTAATATAATTAATTATGCATTGTGATTAGTTAGATTATTATTGGTTATATTTAACCATATAATTGTTTTTTTAACTATAGAGAATTGTTAAAATAATCTTTTTCTTTATTTGATTCCCATATGGAATTTTGTGCTCTGTTGTAACAAATACATTTTTATTCATCTTATTTATAATTCCTATAAGAATTTCAGCACTCCATTGTAATGTTGGTTGATTTCATACTAATAAAGTTTATCGGGATTCGCCCTCGTTGCTCGGATTACATTTGGTACTAGAGCGAGAATCTAGACCTGTGAAGCAGAGTAGGTGTGGAATGAGAGAGAAGAAGAGATAGAGGAGATTAGAGAATAATTTACAATAATTAAGAGCCTATACACCACCTACAACTTCCCGGCCCCATCCCCCGTATCCCCATAACCTCTTATTCATTCCAGGTGTTTGGAACGTAATTTTTTTTTACACTTTGGTGCACCTTGCATTGGGAAAAATTTACTATAGGAATAAAAAAATTTAAAAAATTCCCCATCTAGGGTTTTACCTCTAATTTAGAGGAGCAATTTAGTCTCTAATATTTTTATTAGACCTCTACATTTGGAGGACTGTGCTAAAAATTGGAGATTATTTTTATATGGAGGACCAAGCTGAGTTGCTTCATTGTTGAAACAAGTTGGTTAAATATTGGCTTGCATTGGCCATTATCCTTCCCGAGTTGGAGATCTACACACCAAAGGCCAAGTTTTGTGTAAACATTGGTGTGTAGGTCTCCAACCCGCAACCAAAAAGCAAACATTACTGCAAAACCTACAAAACATAGGAGCATAAATCAAATAATAACAAAGCAGGATAAGAAAAGGATAAAAGCATTAAAAGTGATAGAAGATCCACTTTATCGGGGAAAACTTGATTCTCCATGCAAACACCACATGGATCCTTCACCAGTCATAAAGGTTGGAATTTTTGCATTAATTTAAATTAAATCTATTTCATTTGAATACACAAATTCTCATAGAGCTAAGGCGGTTAGATGGAAATACTTTGGTGTTTGAGGTAAAGGGTTCAATCCCCACCCCCAATTTGACTTTTAACCCATTTTTCCATTTAGAGGAAAATTTGGAAAAACTACCAAATTTGGTGAACGTTTAGTGGAAAATCCTTCTCAAAACATTTTAGTCGTAACTAAATAGGTCACTAAAATTTTCGTGAGAAAAAATCTAATATAGGGGAAAAAAAATTCTCGTAATAGCCCCTGTTTTTTCATTACGAGCAACATTTGCTAAAGGGGGTACACAAAAAAATTTCAAGTTTGATTTTTTTGCAATTTTTGGCATAGAGGGTCATTTTGGGCTCTAGAGGCCATCAAGGCCCACAAAACAATTTTTTTTCCTACCATTCAATTTTCCATAATTTTTTTAATGTAATTTATATACTTAGTTGTATTGTACTAATTTGCGGAGTTTCCATAGTCAACCACAAACTTTGTAATCGCTTAGAAACTAGCAGAATGGATTTGTTAGATATCCACATGATCCCAATCTTTACCTCAAAAAACAAGGGGGGAGATTGTCATTGTTATTGTCTATGTTGACGATCTAGTCATCACTGAAATTTTAGTGAGGATGATCGATGCAATGAAGAAATATCTTAATCGATCATTTGACATGACAAATCTCGGGATAATACACTATTGTCTTGGATTGGAAGTATGGCAGAAAGAGAATCACATATTTGTTTCTCAGATGAAATATACCAAGACAATACTCAAGAAATTCAGGATGATGGATTTCACACCAATTTCTACACCTATGGAGAACAGATTATAGTTATCTCATTTAGATCCATCTCCTAAGGTAAATGCCACTCTCTATCGATAGTTGATTGGGAGTCTCATTTACCTGACCTACACTAGACCAAATATCAGCTTTATAGTGAGCTATCTATCCAAGTTCATAAAGGAACCCAAATTTTTCATTGGAAAGAATCAAGGTGCATCTTGAGATATCTCAAAGGATCAATGGATCTTTGTCTAGAATACAAGAAGAATGAAAAATTCTTCTTTTCTAGATATTCAGATTCAAATCATGCAGGCAACATTGATGACAAAAAATCCACTTTTGGGTTTGTGTTTTTATGGGATCTAGACCAATATCATGTGGAAGTAAGAAATAACACTCGGTTTCTCATTCTTCCATAGAATCTAAGTATCGTTTTTAGGAGAATTTGTCTATGAATCGATATGGCTACGTCACATAATAGAATGAGTTAGAATACCACAAGACAAACTGACCACCATGTATGTTGACAATGAAGGTATTCTCAAACTTGTTCGCAATCCAGTTTTTCATGATAGAAAAAAAAAATTGAGGTACAAGTACACTTCATATATGAGCATTTCTTGAAGCACAATATATAACTTTATTTTTTTCCAATAGCTGAATAACATGAGCAGATATCTTCACAAAGTCACTTGCATGTGAAAAGTTTGAGATGTTCAGATACTTCCTCTCCTCATCCCTTGAGGCAATGAAAAATTAAGGGGGGGAATGTTAGGTTAATTATTATTTACCTAGTATAATTAATTATGTATTTTGATTAGTTGAATTAATATTGGTTATATTTAACCATATAATTGTTTTTTCTAACTATGGAGAATTGTTAAAATAATGTTTGTCTTTATTTGATTCACGTATGAAATTTGTTGCTTTGTTGTAACAAATATATTTTTATTCATCTATTGTACAATTCCTATAAAAATTACAACACTCCATTATAATGTTGGTTGATTTGATATTAATAAATTTTACTAGGATTTTGCCCCTCTTTCTCAGATTACACATGGATAATGGTAGTAGTGATAATTTACCATCTAGAGGTGTAAGTAGTTAATGAGGTATTTTGAGTTCACAATAAGTGAAGGAGTGGCATATGAAAATATGATTGAGACTGATGAAATATGTTTCTTGGAGACCTCATGAAAAGAAAGAAGCTAACTCAATTGAATTCATGCAAGTAGAAGATTGAGATGTTAATTGTTTATGAAATAATTAGTTTAAGAGGAGGAAAAGTATTTATGGGAAAAAAATTCATATCTTGTAAGATAAAGAAGCAAGTATTCTATTTTTATTTACAACAAAGGCAATGCACTTTACAAAAATATCATGGTACACATAAGTTCTATGAAGGAAGTATAAAATAAGGGAGAGTCAATCACTTCAACATCATAGTTAAGACAATATGATAAGAGATTAGTGTATGCATACTCCAAGGGGTAGTATTTTGAGAGTTATTTTTTTACTCTTTTACTATTGATGTCAAAGGGGAGAGCTAAAGCAAGGGATAATAAATCATTACATCAACATTAAAAAAGGAGAGTACATAAAGGGGAGGACTAAAACAAGGTGGAAAATTGTATTCTTGATATTCCTTCAGGGAAATTGAAATTTACATTATGTATTTATGGTTTCTATATAGGTTATCATTAATTAAAACATGGGATATTGTTGGAAATATAGTCATTAATGTCATAGTAATGATGATAAAAAAATAAATTTACATGTTTCATACATTGGAAATAATTTTCACTGATGTCTAATAAATGAATGAATCACAAAAATCTAATAGAGTCTGAATTCTACATGCCACACTTCAAAGGAAAATAATTTGTACTATTATTATGGTCTCGTAGTGTTTTTGGGTCTTGTAGTATTCTCGGGTGTGTTGTGGTGTTTTTCGGATTTGAAAATGATCATCATTATTCTACAAGTTGGTTAAAGTATTTCATAGGTACAAGATAATACTACATAACAAAGTTTGCATGCCACGGATCAAAGGAAATAGTCTCTTGTAGGTGATAGAAATAAAATGTCTTGATATAAATGACGAGTGAAAAAAATGAAGAGAAACTAAAATAAATTATTCGAGGTTAGGAAATGCTACGAGAGGTCATAGAAATCTCGTGGAGGTGAGGAAATGTTGTGGAGGTCAGAGAAATCTCACGAAATTTAGATTTACGTAAAGGAACAAAAAGTCCACAATGGTCATGAAAATAAGTGGGACTAAGAAAAATAGTAGTTTTTTGCAGAATTCTTGAAGAATATCATATATCATTCTACAAAGATTTACTCAAGCTATGTATTCAAATGAATTTTTTTACATGACCTCATCCATTTTGGCACTAAAATGTTTCATGCATAAATCGACCAACTTTGTTTTAGCATTATCATTTGAATTGGTTTGGTTGAATCTCAAATGTTACTACATATTTTTTAGAAATGAATATGATATAAAAGAGATTCAAATTGGATATTTTTATGCTTAAGGAGTGGAGAGCATTGAATATGAGGAAATATTAGTTGTAAAGAGTGTGACAATAAAAATGGAGTAGAGTAAGTAGAGAAGAAGGTTAAATATTTGAATTGTGAACATAAATTGTTAAAGCTTAGTTTTGTATAGAGTATGGAGTAATCGAGTGTACAACTAATATGGAATGAGTGCACATCCAGTATGTATCCAACATGTAACAAGTGTGAAATATGATTGACCTTAATCCATGGTAAAAGTATGTTTTGATCTATGTGTATAAAGAGGAGTGGAATTTCCATCATCAAGTTGAAGAAGCAACTACAAAAAGTGGATCTTTGTATTGTTGAGGTTTGTGACTCATACAATTGGGGATTGGTGTCTCCAAAGTGAGTTGGTTCTCATGAATCAATTTGCGTTGGTTCTTGGAATTAGCTATTGGTGTCTCTAATTATATTATGATCACAAATCAAGTTGATTTGGTGCTCGACATTGGATATATTTGTCTCTCGATAGGTTGGCTCCTACGAATAGTTATAATACAATTATTTTTGTGGCTAGATTTGGACAATAGTTTCAAGCATTATTTTCTCTATGGTTTTGTCCAAAAAGGGTTTCCACATAAATCATGTGTTATGAATTTGTTATATCTCATGTGATTTCTAATGTCATGGATGTTAATTTCGAATAAGTAAAAATTATAAGTATGTTGGTTCACCCCCTCTCAGTATTTGTGTGTTTTCTACATAGTTTAGTAAAAATTACCTTTGTTGAGTGTATCTTCTTTCGACATCTTGGATTTGCATTTTCCATTTTATTCTTCATCGAAGGAGAGAATCTACTTCCACTTTGGTGCATCACCTAATTTTTTTAGTATTTCATCTTTTTGAACCCTAGTTCCTTGGAAATATTAGATTAAAACTAGTTAGTAATATAGTGTAGAGCTTGTCATATTTGTTTAGAAGAACCGAGTAAAAGGAACCACAACATTTTTACCTAGATAGTGACCATATAGTATCCATTTTTATAAATTTGAAGGTATTTCCATGTCTCACTAAGGTATTGAGCCTAGCTATAGAAAAGGTGAAACTTCAAGTGACAACATGCCCATGAAGAGAAAATAACTAAAAATTAAGAGGGGTTAAGACCATATAAAAAGGTCAAGACTGTAAGATTCTTGTTTTAAAGCTTTAGAAACAATGGGGTTTTTTTTAATAGTGTTCTCTGTTCTAAAATATCATAATTTAGAACAAAAATTTCAAGTTTTTAAATAATTTTCTTTGTTCTAAATGATCATGATATATAACACACATTCCATGCCAATCAATCTCATAACAGATAACCATATGCAATCAGTAATGACTCGATGAACTACCGATCTCTCATTTCATGACTCGGAGTTTCATCGATCCTTCGTGTTAACTCAATGTAATATATACTAAGTATACTTGGTTATTTTACCATTTTTAGGGTATTGACGTGTTCCATTTAAGAGGCCTATCTAAATATTTGTTACTAATATTCATCCGAAATATTGCTTCTTAAACAAGGTGAAATAGGACAATGTAACCAATAGCTTGTGATACTTTGGGAAAATATTTTCACATGCTTTTCTAGATCATATTCTTAGAAGAAATAATCATCAATGGAATACATCCTTCACCCCCACTTCATATATTATATAGAATGGTCTTAATCTGAATCTGCAGTCCTATTGTTCAAGATTTAACCATAACTCGGGTTACCAACATAGATTGATATAGAGGGCCACTCGCAGTGATGAAGGGTACACAGACACACTCAACCAACCTAGGTCTATTACGTGTGTCTAGTTATCTTTAGTCATTGGGAGTCCTTCCCTATACAAAATCATGTCCCTAGACTGAATTAGAGTGTAACCAAGTCAAGTACAAGTTTATGTAAACCTATATGATCTAATTCGGAAGGGTGTTGGGACATGTCAGCTATAAAATTGTGTCATCATCAAGACCTAGTCTAAATGATGACACATTATTGTAGTTGGCATGTACCAAAATCCCATGGAATCCCCTCATCTAGAGGTACATATCTAGATAAGAGGTTAAATACTTTCTTATCTTCTTAATTTAAGATTCAGTTTCAGCAACCCTATTAATTTTCTAATCTCTTCGATCATTATGGTTGCTAGTCATAAATGACTTATGGTTATAATGTAAATTAATATACAACAAATCCTTCTAACCGAAGTATTGTATGGCATTCATTGGTTTCTTAATTTAAGTTGAGGATTACATTCCAAATCATCTTAACACAGTAGGATTTAACTTACTAAGCTTAACCAAGTTTATTCATGACTGAATTTAAATCCAAACTCCTTAATAATGGACTTCATTAAAATGAAGTCTATTTCTTATACATATGTATTCATTTATTTTCAATTACCTTACCTTAGTTAAGGTTTTCTAGGAAGAGGTATAATTTCCTCTTTCCAAATTTCCTTTGGGTATAGTACCCGAAAGAGTCAGAATGAAATATTTATCCCGAAGACTAATTGTCATCCCTTAACATATACTAGTTAGGGTCCATTGCCAGTTATTTTCTTATACAAGGGTCCATATGTATTTTACTCTTCTATTAATGTCAATTAATAATCCATATTGACCTAGTTGAGTGTTCATCTATGTATGCCAACTTAGAAGTTGCATTTAAGAGGAGAATAGAGTATCAATACTCATTTTCTATATTTCATTAGATTCCAACTGAAATAATCCAAAACAAATATGTTTAGAAAAGAATAAGAATAAGTTTACAATCCCCTTATAGTAAGCCCAAAATATAATGTCACATCAGATATCAATAACACTCAATCTTTTCTCGTTGATCAAATAAAATACATATTTTACTGTGTCTAAACATTTTAGACATTTTTCATGTCATTCTTCATTGATAAAATCAAGAAAAATTTACAACTTTTTCCCTTTTTCAATTACATCTAAAAAAGAATAATAAATTCTCATTAAAAATGTTGTCGTTAAGTAAACACAAGAAGCATCATAAAGGAGCTAGACTTATTTTATCACTTATGGAATCCATCTACAAAAATTGCTAGCACAAGTCAGTTCACCGAACTAAGCATGATGATGACAGATAATTGTTAAAGTGATGTTATTTTGACTAACTGTCTCATAAAAAGAAATCTACTCTTATGAAACATTAAGCAATACAAACAGATACCTAGTAAAGAATTAAGTACCACTAAAAGAAGAACAGAGTGAGAAACCTTGTCACATTAAATAAGTATCAAGATTAAACAACAATATTTGTTCAGAAATTTCATAAGAAAAGCTACAATAGACAAGTAATATTACATCCCAATTACTTATTTGTTTCATACTATAGTGTCTTTGAATCATTCCAATTTAAGCAAACTCTAGCCTAACCTTTTTGTTCAACATTAACATATTTTACAAGGTTTAAATTCCATGTACTTCTCCTGAAGATAGTCACACATCGATTCATTACCTTCTTAACAATCAATTGAGAAGGAAATAAAAAGGAAAGAAAGTGATTCATCCAACTATCTACTCTGAAATCCCCTTCAGCTAACCTAACCAAAACGGTTAGCTTCAAGCAAGATGTAATAATAATGAGAAATAATAGTCAGAGAGAGATAACAATCAACTACCTTTTGAGCACAAGAGTAACAGTAATGAAATCCACAACTCAAAAAGGAGAGAGAGAATGAGATGGAAGTCAATAATCAAGATGAGAGAGAGATTCTCATTATTTCTTCCCAATACTAAACCGAATTATATAAATTGTAACATGCAAATCAGTTAACAACAATGTACTTCCCTCAACACAAAACATGAGAGATAGTTTTAGTAGCTTACTAGCTACCACTAAAGGAAATATTCAAAGAATTCATTCTACAATTGTACCAGAAGTATCAAGCAATAACTGATCTTCTAAATTCATCCACATTGATAGATTTGCACACTACAAACAAAGCTTAATCATCCCAAATAGAAAGCGATTAAGAGATTACAGTCAAGTAAAAACATGTTTCCTATTCCATAGGAAGGAAAGAATTTGTTTTCAGATACAATGAAAATAATTCCAACCAGATTCAAATACAATTGGGATCAGTGAAAGGATTACAATTCCCTAGCACATGTGTTCATCATCGAGCCTAAAAGGAGAAGGAGAAAATTTACGCTCCAACTGAATTTTGACTAAGATGAAAGCAATAAAAGGAAATGAAACCCCAAATTGGTTCCTAAAATCAAACAAAAGAGAGGATAATAAAATAGAACATTCCAAATCTTTCCCCTCACATAACCAAAATAAAAATAATTCTACATTCCACTACAGTAGTTGATTTTCACATCAACATCTACAGATGTAAATCAAAAGGTTTTCCACAAACCATTTCATACATATAGGTAAGAGAACAACAAGAACTTCTACCAATTATTTCAAATGGATACACAAGAATCCACAAAATTTATTCATACCAAGCATAGTAAGACTTCCTTATTGTTATTTTTAATAAGTTTGATTCCATAAAATAGAGGCTACCAACAACCATGACAGTAAAGGGTCAAACTAGAGTGACATAGACCAAAACTACTTCAAGAGAGCTAAGGTTATCTTCCTTCAAAGAATTCTAACAGATATTCACAACTCAAGCATGCAAGGTTCAGAAGTAATAAACTCTTTTCTTATTACATCTAACATATATGTAAATCTACCCAATGTAGAATCCAAACCACCGTTCCATTATAAATCAACATGAACAAAAAGATTCTAAGCAACTCAAGCTTCAACAAATGACACAAATTTTAATACTTTCCTTTAACATAGGAAACAAACTATATCAAATATTTTCCCAACAATTTTTCCTAATCTATTTTGAACAGGAAGTCAGAAGTCCATGCGACTTAAGAAACAATCAAGTTTCAAATAAGATAAACACAATTTACTCAAACATGCATCAAGAAAATACCCATATTGCATCCTTTCAAATCAATAAACTCAAACAAAAGATCACAACCAAAATACACCAAAAATTTCCATAAATACTTTCATTTCAAAGAGCAGAGTTGTTCTAATGAAGATGCTTAGTAAAAAGAAAAAAATAATAAGAAGAGCTGTCATGCCCGATAAAATTTCTTGTTGATTTGTAAAAGATCTCCAACCGAGCTTCTCAAGAATATCTTCTTTTAAAAAAACATCAAAAACCAACTCTCCCAACTGCCTCCATTTTTCCACAGGTTTAGAAATAGTTTGAGGATGGTCAAGATGGCTATGGGTCAAAAGAAATAGAATTACTAGTTTGAAGAACTAGAACGACATGCAGAGCAAAAACCAAAAAGACCGAATGGTGAATAACTTCCACAAATCACCCTTCTCCTCTTTCCTAGGTGGTATCTTCACTAAAATCAATGCCATTAAATGCATTGAATGAAAATTCCCTCTCTTTTCTTGTGCCACCGCCACTTCAAATTTGGTGAAGTTGATTTCAAGATTTAACATGCATTTTTTTAAATTTAGCAATGATGCCAGCTAGGCATCTTACCTACCTTCCTATCCTCTGCCAAACTTGGAAAATTAATATGTAATAACTAAGATTTAATTCTCATTAATACTTTAGAAACCACCTCCACCAACCTTCCATTTTCCACGTAACCCATAGGTCCCCTTTCAACTTAGTAATAGTTTAGGTCACCTTAGCATTAGTTAGGTTTCCATCTTAGTTCTTAGGTCTTTCAAATTTATCTTAGGTTAGTTCAAACCCCATAACTATATCAAATACCATATTAGGCTAGGTCATAACCCCTTAGGTTAGAATCCATATAGTGTAGGGCTCGCAACATAGTTTTAGGCGTTAACCCAAAAAAGTTGAGTAATATATCCTATGTAAGTATTAATACCTTAGGTCAAAAATCAAATAGGGTAAACATTACATTTTGTAGCATGGTGCCGAGTAAGGACACCTGAACCTGGGTCCTTCAAAATTTACACCAAAACACTTCTAGGTTCCATAATATGTTTCATTCAACATGTCAATTAACAAGATGACAGAAAAGAAGAACAAAAGCATACCTTGGATCAATGGAATTGATTCAAGGTGTGTTGTTATCATATAGAAATGTGAAAACAACAATACAAATTTATGACTTATTATTCACAAAATAGAATGGCCTTACTTCCAAGTAAATAGAATTATAGCAAGCACAAATTTTGAGCAGTAATAACTCATCCATTGCAAACATGATTTTCAACGTCAAAAGAATACACCTTCCTAAGAAAAATCACATGTCAACATTTGCAATGTCAAAAGTGGAAGTCATCATAGTAATAGTCATGACCAAGACGTTACATACCTTCCTCCTTAAAAGAATCATCATCCCAATGATTAACTTAATCAAACCATTATAGTTTAGGACAAAACTTAATTATAGTCCTTCCATTCATATGTTCATAATAGAACTAAATTTGAAAATTCAAGTTTTCAAAACAGTATCAAAATACCTATCAAATAGTTCAGTAACTACCCAAGTTTGGTAGATTTAACATCAAAATATGAATAAGGTTTTCAGATTTTATCAACCTTAAGAATCAATTCTAATCAAACAAGTATGGAAAAGTAGATCGATATCTTCAATATTTTCCCAAAGTTACACTTTCTTCATTAAATTGGTCCCACTTTGGACCTTACATTGACTTATTTCACGATTTCTTAAGTGCAACAGGAAATTTTATATCACTTGAATGGGTTTAACCACAATTATTCCTAGGTCTTGGACCTACAAGGAATTCCAATTCAACACATGTGATGATTCTGAAATGTATTTATTAAGCAAAGAAATATGGAAAACATCATGCATTCATGATAAAGTAGGAGGTAAAGCTAAACCATAAGCTATATGGTTGATTACTTCAATAATTTCAAAGAGTCCCACATAATGAGGTTATAACTTGGTAGCCTTTCCAAAAGTTATAGAACTCTTTTTGGATTAACCGAAGAAAGACCTTCTCACCAAGTTTAAAATTCCTATCCACCGCTTTAAGTCTACATATTTTTTCTACCTATCTGCAACTTCCTTCAAGCATTCACGAATCATTTTAACTTGTTGCATTTATTTAAGGATTTTATGCCCTATCACCTCTCTATCTTCAATGTTGTCCCAGCTAATAGGGGTTTTGCATTTCCTTCCGTATATTGCTTCAAAAGGTGCCATTTTTAGAGAGGCGTGATAAGTATTATTATAAGAAAACTCAACTAATAGAAGGTACTCCTCCCATTTATATTGTTGATCCATATAATACATTCTTAGCATATCCTCTAAAACTTGATTAACTCTTTTAGTCTATCCATCCATTTCAGTGATACGCAGAACTAAAATTTAGTTTAGTTCTCGAGCTGCATTAAGCATCTACCAAAATCTTGATGTCATTCTTGGATCTCTATCTGATATGATTAATTTAGGTATTCCATGTAACCTGAAAATATCATGCACAAATATTCTTGCTAACATAGGTGAATCATCCTTTAGATTACCAACAATAAAGTGTACTACCTTTGTTAGTTTATCAATAACAACCAAAATAACATCATTTTTATTCTTTTACATAGGAAATTCCTAAACAAAATCCATAGTTATCACTTTCCATTTGTCTTTGCGTAATATTGTGAGGGTACAAGAAATTGGCTAGATGCATATATTTTGCTTTGACATGTTAAACTCTAAGTAGTGTTTCACAAATCCCATTACATCCTTCTTCATCCCTTTCTATAAATATTTAAGGAAGGATTTAAAGAAACCTATGGTGTGCATGTGGAGAAAGCCAAGTTTTGAGACTTATCCATATTGGGCATTTTGGGCAAGATGCGAGAAAATAATGACCTGAATGCACATACGAGTGGATAAGGTATCGGCCTAGTGACAAAGTTGGTCCAAGAAGTAATATTCCCTACGTTAGAAGATTATAGAAAGAAATCATGGCATGAAGTGGTGAGATTAGGCCTAGAGGATCATGTGCTCATGGAGGACCACATTCACACACTTAGCAAAAGATCTCGAGGCTGCGAAGAATGTGTTGGTAGTTTGAAAAGGATATATATACAAGTGCTTGCAGAATTAAAAGATAGACATGGAGAGAGAGACATAGATAGAGGAAGGAGCCTTGCGAAATATCTGCAAGGACTCTATTAGCTTGGGCAAATAAGGGTAGGTAAGGGATGTATTAAGGGTTGAGAGTTATAAATTCTCTTTTGAGGGCCTAGTTATATGGGTCTAGTTATAATGCATGACTACGGTCTACCTTTCTATGAAATTCACGTAATGGGCCTAATGAATGTAATAAGGTTACAATTTCATATGAATATGAGAATTAATGGTTACGATGCAAACATCCTTCTTCATAGTTATTTTTCATTTATGTTTATAAACTAAGTATGAATGCTTGTATGAATTCCTTTTTATTTTGGTGTAAGTTCTATAATCTGTTAAGCACTTTATGTCTCGAATGACTACAAGGACCTAGAAGCTGTTCTAAGCTCTATGGTGTTTGTATGTCTTATTTCCTTTCAAAAATCTTAAACTCATATCATAAATGATTTCTCCCACTAAACTCACATAAAAGAGATACTCGGCACCTATGCATGCCTTAGGTGAGCATCCAACACCCATTGGGTGATAGGTTGCACACATGGGATTTATTTCCTTTGTGATGGGGGTAAAAATGACTACATCTTGGTTCATTGCAGGACCTCTTTTCAAAGTTGTAGTGGGAAATGGCATACATCATGATCTAGGTAATGAGTAAAGACATAACATTGAACTCTTGAAAGTGTTAAATCATAGTTCAAGAGCATGGAGGATGGATTTTCTCGAGAGATTCAAAGCATTGCACCTAAGTTTGATGCACGTAGGTGGGTAGAAGAGAACTTCTACCATGATTTATATGAAACATTTTTTTGTTGCTTCCCAAAGAGAAGCTGTATGAATGGATCTCATAATATGCATCTAGATCAAGCTGATATTATAGATCATGTGCATAGACCCAAGAATAATAACGAGAGGTGTAGGATGTAGATATGATGTGGACTTGTGTTATGGATCATTAGTGGAAAGGTGTGTTGGCTAGCTACACTCTGGAGTACACTATTTATATATATTCTTGTCTAGAAGTTACTGAGTTTGAATTTCTTCAAGAGCCCAGAGGATAATTTCTACACGCTATCCCTATGGAAATGAAGATCTTTATTTTTACTTTAAGTTTAGAGCCATTTTCAATGGTGGCTAAACCATTCGAGTATTGGGCGAGGAAGCTAGGGTGGAGGAAGATGGCAGATATTATGATGGAGAAATAAATGGAGGAGAGATGACTCAAGTATATCTTGAATCATGTGAAAGGGAGATTGCTAGATAATGTGAGGATGCACGTTTTAAGGATCTATGGAGGTAGACATTTCATAAAGGAGTTGAGGTTCACATGAAGGATGTAGAACTTGAGAAATATGTGTTATCCCATCTTTGCAAGCGCATAAGAGAGAAACCTTTAGCTTCTGATGAGATTTCATCATGTGAAGAGAGAAGATTCATTAGCACATAACTAAACTCACCTAGTGACCAAATCATAGTGCTTAGTTTTCCGGATCAAGGAAGGAGTATCATTGACCCATTTGGTATCAATGGAAGTGATAGATTTGTACCGGAGATACAATTTTTAGTTCCCACTTCTATGGCTATGCATATTCCAAAGATTTGGAGGAGTCTTTAGATAAGGAGCAAGTATATAAGCCTTTGTTCTCATGTGCGGGAGTGGTACGAGGTACATTAGTGGTAGTGGGGCATTATCACGGACCATCGGTGTGTAGTTTAGTGGAACCTTGGGGAAAATTAGCATGACCACTATAGGTCCTAGTGGTTTTGGTGGATCGGTGGGTTAGGAGGAACAAGACCTAGTGGACTGGTGATTTTGGTAGATCGGTGGCTTAGCAATCACATGATTTCGTGGATCTCGGTGGCGAGAGGGCGCACGTACCCAAAAAGTAGGCATCTTGATTACCGAAAAGAGGTTATAGAAACCCCAATGATGATTCAGATCTCTTTGCAAGGTGTTCGAGAATCCGAAGAACTCGCCAAAGTGTATATTTTCATCCTAGAAAGCCTTTTCTACCTTTTTCATATCTCATTCTAACCTCGACCCTTTTTCCTTATGTTTTGCCTTTAAGTTCTGAGTTAACCGCTGCCCTACCTAGGCAGTGGTCCCGTGACCACCAGCCAGGACAAGGCGGTGGTCCTGTAACCACCTCCCTACATAGGGTGGTGGTCCTATGTGTTTTTTCTAGAATGTTACGATGATTTCCTCCAGCGTAAAATTCAAATTTCTATCCACATTCCTTAACCACTAAAGCTTGCATTTATGTTTTGGCTGTATAGTAAATAGTGGTTTCCCTTTATTTATATTAGAAGAGTTCAATTTGGATTTACCCTATAGTAAATGCAAATGTTATAAATACCCACTTGCTTTCAAAAAAATGGCCCCTCTCCTTTTGTGTTTGATTATTAAGTTTGTTTGAAGTTCTTGCATGAGTTTTAATAGTTTTATATTTTGCATGAATTATCAGCCTCTCCTTTCTGCTTTAGATCATTTGATCTTCTTGCTTTCATCTTACTTCATTGTTGTCCCATACAATCAGTTTAGAATAAGGTAGTTTCATTTTTATATTAGAATCCATTTATAGTTACAGTGGTATTCCTACATTTATGTTTTGTTTTGTCATAAAATATAGATTCGAGAATTCTTGGCGTATTTGCGTTATATACCCCATGATAAATCCTACAAGGAATTACATAGTCAAGCTTTGTTCACTTGCACTATCCCTCTCTTACTTGCATTATATTCGGTTTATATCCAAAGCTTCCATTATTTGAGTATCCTCTTTCGCTAACGTTATCACATACACACTTTTCGGATTCACGAGAACATGAAGGAACGAGGAGATCACACTGCGAGGGGACAAGTCATGACACAATTGGATTCACTACTCTCTGTACCTTAAACTCCAGGTTTGAGCTATCAAATTTGTAGTTAAAATATATCAAATAGAGTAGAAAATTATTTCATTTAGTTAAAGCTCATTTTTGATATTGCCAGGGAAGCTATGGGGAATGATAGTTTCTAAGAAACTATGATTCATTCTGTTGGTATCCAAATTTGTTCTCCTTTTCAGTCTGAGTAGCACCACAGTTATGTCATGGAGCTTAAAGATAGATTAGACCATGTTGTATGTTATTGGTAGCTAGGGATATGGTCTAGCTAGCACTCAGGTTTGTGGAGAAATGGATAGCACTCCAATAGGACTTGATCTTGTCCTAGCTATTTTAGGTTGTGCCTTATAACCAAGGTAAGAGGACCTATTTTGTAACCTTGTAATGGTGAAGGAGATGAAGATGTCCTTCTCTTTTCTTGAAATTCTATGATGGAGACCTTGATGAAAACATGATCAACACCCCAGATATGAACTCTCACAAGTTGTCACTTCTCAAAACATGGGTATGTTCTCAAAACAAGGCAAAGGTTACTAGAGACATTAGAAATCCTGATCTATTATGCATACTTTTACAAATGGATTTTTATCTTTTGTGGTTATACACATGTAAATCAAGGATAATGCATGATAGGATCTTTGTTTTTGGATGATTTTTGGTGGGAGATTGACAAGACAAACCGAGATAGCTCATATCTTTGACAATTTGTACAATACATGATTAACTATTAGAACAAATGCCTAAAATAATCGGGATGTTCTTTCAACTAGAAGAGGCATAGATGGAAACCTAAGTTTCACTCTTCATACAATCTATGAGAACTCACCCCAAAATCTTGAAGTAAAGAACTCAATTAAACACAAAAACCCATGATCAAACCATGCCTAAGGTGCCCCTAAAGGCTTACAAGAAATCTCTACAGTTAAGGAAGGTAAAGTGATTTTAAATTTGTTTATCTCCTTATTAGATGAAGGCTCTTCTGAGTATGAGATTGCAAATGCCACTAAACTATCAACTAGAAATGGAGATCCTGTGTGATTCCTAAAGACTTTTAATGCAAGATTGCAACAAGAACAATAAAATTTATCTGTAGGCATTTAAAATTGGTAACAGACATTATATTGCCCAAAGATAAACACAGATTTAATTCAAATCTTGTTAGATTAAAAAGTAGGGGAGAGTTACATGAACGATCTCAGATCTATGTGGTGGCTATACACTTGTAACCAACCCACATACATGAGTTTTCCAATAAATGAGACATTAACTGGTTATTTGGCAGATTTTCTCGAGAAAATGAGCTTTTTCTCCAAATTTTCTCATGATTTTCAACTCCTGACCCTTTACCATTTCTCCAAAATGCATAATATACTTCATTCCACCTTGGAGTATTCTTTCCCAAGAAAAGAATATGCTATGGGATCAATTATGTTACAAAAACTCTTCATGATTTGCAAAAAGGGACAACAAATAGAAAAACATTTGATGAATGTCAGGTGTGCCAAAAAAATTTAAATCATTACAAAATCTGGATCATTATCCACCCCAGGGGCATGTTTTTATCATTCAAGCATGCAAGCATCTTTCATTCATCATTTTTTACCTTTTCACCTTTTCAATTTTACCTTTGTAATTTCTAGATTTGACTTTTACATATTTTGGTGGCCCTGAGCCAACATTACGTCAAAACACCATATATTGAAAAATTAGGTCATAAAAATGTTGCCAATGTTATCAGAAGGCCAAGACAACCCAAAATCATATAAAATTCGATGAAATTTGATGCAAAAACTTGATTTCCAAGCTTCTTGGAGATCCCATGGTGGCCAAAATGAACAAATGCATAGTATCCGTCAATCTCATCCACCTTTTAATATTATCGCTCCACATGGAAAATGAGATCTAAAAATAAGCTCAAAATTTTTTTTTAAAATTTTGGATAAGGCGGGACACGTGTCAAAATGTGATTGGATTGGGCCCCCGCCTTTAATAAAAAAATGTGTTTGCGAACTTTGAAAATTTGGAAAAAATTTCCATTAAATTCCACCTACCTTACGGGCCCGCCATGTGTCCAAAGGTGGGTCCCATTGAAACCGTAGACCAATTCTATCAATTTTGCCACTTTTTTGAAAAAAGGAAATTTTTCCATAAAACCCTCGTGGGACCGAAATCCCGATCTCTACTCCACCATGTGGCATTCTTTGATTCACGATGGGGCCAAGCCTTCTATTCCACCTTAAACCTTCGAAAAAAATAAAAAAATTTCAAAACTCACCGCGGTCGCATGCCCTTCCTTTGACTTTTTAGAATGGCCACGTGTCCATCATGGATAGGCTGTGGAGCTAATTTTTTCATTTTTACCTTTTAGACAATAAAGGTCGAAAGTTATAAAATTTCCTTCAGCCCCTTCCTCCACCTTTTGTAATTTTGGACATGCATCCTCTCCCTATTCACTATGGGCCTTCGCGCCAAGTTTTGATTTTTACCATTTGAAGTTAAAAACTTCAAACTCATTGCAAAACCCGCTGCCCCATCCTATCCTTTCCTAGACATGTGTCCACCGATGATTTGTCGAGGGATTTTGGGCCAAAATTTCACTTCATCACTTTGAGCCATAAAACATCAAAATTCTCCAAGTCCCCCACCACCCGCATGCCCTCCATGCCATGTGTCCTCTCCCTATTCGATGCGAGGCCTTCGGGCCAAAATTTGAATTTGAAAATTTTGCACAATGAAAGAAAAATTTCCTAAGGAAAGCCCACCAATCCTCTAGCCAATCAAAATGTGCCACGTAGGCACCTCAATGCAGAAGGCGGAGCCGTGGATCAAAATTTTCCCTTTTGCCAAAATTTCAAAAATGATAAGTTAGAGATATTTTCCTTCTCTTCTCAGCCAATAGGAACCTGCCACATTTCCCTTGCATGTAGAGGATGAGTTTGATGAGAAAAAGATGCCCGTCTAACCGTCAAAACATGGAAAATTTAAAGGATGCCCTAGAAATTGAATTTTTCAACAAGGATGGCTGATTTCTTGATTTTAAACCAACTGAAACATGATTTTTCATTATTTTCAGCCTTGGGATTGGGAAATTAATTGCATATAATTTAGCTTTGATCAATTCAATTTTTACATGATTTGATGAAGGGAAAATGACACAACCCAAAAATTTGAAAAAACTAGGGCTCAAAAAGGGGTAAACATGGAATATTTGTTTGAATTAGGGAAAAACAACTAGTTTATGGGAATCTTTGAAGCACTCAACTGGAGGGGCCAAATTGTAAATCACCAATTAGAGAAATAAAATGTTTCTAAGAAAATATGAACATGAAAAATTTAGGGCACACAATGCAAGCTCAGAAATGGCACTAACACATTCCTCACTTCGAGGTAGGATCGAAATTCTTTCGATTAAACTAGTTAGTTATTTAAATATTTAGGATAAATTCACAAATGCAAAGGTGAATAGATATACTGGGCTACCTTTCTTGTTTTAATTCTATTATTAGATTAATTGTCCATTTTCTGAATATATTAGAATAGATGCTCTTTTAATTTCATTCAAAACCATAGTGTAGATATATCATTCATATTTAGTTTGTTTCGTTAAAAGCGAATCATCTTTTGTATGAAAATTACGGGACCCAGAGAGCCCAGGGAATACGTGTTAGAACCAATAGTATCTCAGCCAAATATCTTCACAAAATTAACAGATATAGATCAAGGGCTTAGGATTCATGTATTTCAAATGACAATAAATCAATAGGCAATTAGTGAACAACTGAGGCAACTGAATATTGAAGACGACAAAGAATACACATTTTGGTCGAGTCAAACCAACTATAGATTACCTTGATAGGGATATCTGCATGACCATACGGGGACTGAAGAGAACAAATATTTGGCTATGATCCATTAGTTCCACAACCAAATACATGAGACATTCTTATTGACATAGATATAGGATTACGTATACAAGTTTCGAGAACCCTCGTAAGGAATTCTCGAGAAGATCGCACAAATCCTGGTGTTAAACATATAAGTTGAAAATGCTTATGGCCATTGGATAGTCGGAAGAAGAGATTGATTCTTCACATGACCTCAATAGGTCCACAACAACCATGAAATCATGGTTTTGATCCCCAAGTCCCACAACCTAATGTGCCTCGTAACTCAATTAAGTATTGATACCGGTTTACGAATCTTGGTATTTAGATCCTCACCACTCCTTCCGAAATCATAACGTAATTTTCCATATTAAACATAGAAACCAATCAATCCAATATTTTTCGATCTAGACTATAAAACCACCCATAATTCATTATAAATCCAATACACTTCCCATTACCACTTTCCATGACCTTGTCTAGAAATATACACGAAGCACCTACAGGAAACTTTCCACGTATCCAACAGCCAATAGATAGGATCTCGGCAGGACTTGACATTGAGTGGAGCCTCGAGTAGCTATTATATCTGAATGGTCCATTACACCAATTTAGGTTAGGAGAGCTTTCTTTGCCTTATATTCATAAATTCCATTATTGCTTGTTGAGGATATAAGATTGCCCAACTATTTTGTCTGTATCCATATATATTCCATTTCCTTTGTTTGTCTCGGATCGAGCTTAGGAGGTCGAGTACGAAGAATATCTACTTGTAGATTCTCATGCTCACATGTAACTTTTATATCATACAAAATTGGTGAACCTGATGTGAAACAAAAACTGTTCTCCTTTATTTTCATTTATTTCATCTACCTTCTCTCTTTCCCATTATTCTGTGGGTATTCATATACCCCAAAAATATGTCAGGATACGACACATATGGCAAACCTCTCTCAGGTCTCAAAGGAAATTATGGTCAAACAAATAGGAAACCATCACCCTCACTTTCTGCATTGGCTGACAACTATTCAAGTAACTACTTGTCATCACAAACTCCCCTTCAAAGAACTAGTTCTAGTTCTTCATTCTGATTTGAGGAGTTGGATCAACTTGCACAAATGCAATAACTAGAGCCCTTAGGCTCTAACAATATGACATTTACCAGAGAGTCCATTTCATCTCCTTGGGTTTTGTTAAGACCACAAATCAGTAGACAGTAAGATCCACTCCCATTTTTGGATGAGGATTATTTAGCGCGCTACACTAGAAGTGAACAACGCTTCCAAATCATGTACCCACCTATAGGAGGATTGCAAACACAAATCGATACCCTACTCCAAGAAAACACCCCCATTCCTCCACCTATGGGAAATAATAGTGGTGAAGATTGGCGGGGTAATGATAAATTCATACCGAGGTATCATACCCTTTACGACCTCAAGGTGTACAACAATCACCTTTAAGACAAAACATTGTGTCTTCACCAATCGTGGTCATCTCAGCCTTAGTTGGAAAGGTTAGAGGATTGGAAATTGCTCAAAAAATCAAAATTCATATTTCAGGCAAGCAGGAATCCCTAACCCTCCGAATCATCCCAGCCAAGTTGACCTCCTTACAAGAATAGGCATGTTAGGCATGCCTCCTCAACATTCATATAACTATCCATAGTAAACACCAACAAGAACCACATTTTCAAAAGTCACTCCAGTTGAAAGTATGATATCTCCCGGTTTAGCACCAAATAGTCCATATCAGAAAAATGCTCTTCCCTACTTTAACATTTATTCAAAATCACCACAAGGAGACATGTTCTCTTCTCTTGGGATGTTCACTCAACCCCAAGGATTCCCTTACATCCCTGTAAATACATATGTTGTGCCATATCAACAACCCATTCCACCTCCACCCCCTCAGCAAGCACCATCAATGGTCAAAGCCTATGCGGTAGGGACTTACTCAGAATATTTAAAAGAGCCCTTAGACTTCACCATATGAAATGTCATGCTTCCAAGGCCTCTTCCTGATTTACCCAAATATAAAGGGGAGGAGATCTAAATGCACATATCAAGGCCTATGTCATGGCCATTTGAGAAGCGCTCTCTGTGGATGGGGTTATTGCTAAGATATTCCCTAAATCCTTAGAGGGTATTTCCTTGATTGGTACTACATAATACCTAAAGCCTCGATACACTCATTCAAACAACTTGTGTTAGAGTTTATAAAATATTTTGATATGAATAAATTATTGAGAACAATAATCAGGGAATTCTTGCATATTAAACAAGAGCATAATGAATCCCTGCTCATTTTATTCAAATATGGCATACGGTTCTCTACTCGTCAAGCAAGTTCTCCAAACATGGATCATATGGAACTATGTGATTTATGCCTTCATTCCCTCAATAAAGAGATAAAGGAAGAAGTCTAGAAGTTTCCACTAAGAACTTATGATGAAGTACTCGAGAGTGCTCTCCGAATAGATCAAGAAGTAATAGATAGTGGTCGTAAGACATACAAAACAAACGGAAAATTAATCACTCCCAATCAAAACACTATGACCTATCCTAATGCCGAGAATACCACTCAAGGACCCAAAATCCTTAAAAAAACCATGAGGTTACAACAGATGGAGTAAATATTTTGCCACCTATTAACAATCAATGAAATAACAAATTTACTCCAATAATCAATGCGGTAGATTTTAATCATCCATCATGACAACAACAACAACAACGAGAATATCCAAACACAAGTTCCAAATTGAAACCTAACTGGATATTAGGGTCAAAACCAAAGGCAATAACCTCAAAATTTTAACTCTAACAACAAGCAACCTAATCAGAATTTTGGACCACAACAGGTTTCAAATCAACAACATCGAAACTATAATCCCAACTTGTATTTTGGTTTCCACAAGATTCAAGGCCATGATACTAGGACTTGTCGTGACTACAATAAATTCATGTAACACTTGCCAGAAGACCAAAGAAAAATCTTTATAGACATGTTTTTAGAAAATTTTGTAGGACCCACGCCAAACACTTACACAGGGGAAATTTCCCTTCAAAATGCACCCCTCAAGATCTTTAACGATCTGCTCCCAAATCACTCTAATAATAATAGGTTAGATACAAACGGGATGAACAAGGGTGTTGTGACAGGAAATAATGATCATGAAGCTTCAACTTCATTAAGTCCACCGGTCACACCCCAATTAGGAACTCAACCACAAACCAAGATAGTTGACATGGTAGAGTTAGACACCGAGCTACCTGTAGAAACCATAACAAGAACACAAGACTATTTTTCTCAACCAGTTCTAAACTAGCCATTAGAACCGGACAACATTCAACAAACATTACAAAAATGCATAGGTGCTTATGATTTAATCAATGACTTAACAAAGACCTTCTCTCATATTTTCTTCTTAGATTTTTTTAAGAACTCTCCTACCCATAGGGCTACTCTCTTAGAAGCATTAGGCCTTGGTCATTTAATTAACATCACTCCTCCTCTAGAAATGCAAGTAAACCATGTAGACTTTGACGTCTACCCTCCAGGGAAGATAGATAGGGATACTAAGTTTATATTTGATATAAGAAAAATGCCAACAAACACTGAAATTACACGAAAAGGTGACCCAACTTTACATTTACAAGTATGGGTTTACAATAATTATGTTAAATGCATAATGATTGATGATGGGGTAGTAGTTAACATATTCCCCTTCACTTTTCTTCAAAATCTAGGATATGGAGAAACAAATTGTTCCACAACACGAAATATGTTAAGAGGTTATGATAAGGCCACTTCAATTGGAACCATAGTTTTACTAGTCACCTTAAGACCCAAGACAGTTCTCACCTTGAATTGTATATTATAGATTAGGAAAACAACGATAATATGATCCTTATTTGACCATGGATACACCACATGAAGGCAATCCCTTCCACGTTATTCTAGGAAATAAGATGTTTGTACCTAGGGAAAATATTTGTGGCACAAGGTGACCCAAAACCATTCGATATACACCTATCATATTTGAAGAAGAGACCAGGTTTTCAATTTAGTTTAAACTCCCAACAAATCAACTTAATAAGCCAATCAACTCAAAACCGGAAGAGAAATTGATGCCTACAACACAATTAGAAATTACGAATCTAGTCGAGGGAATTCTAGCACTCAAAAATGAGACTAACATCATAGAAATGGTATCATTAGGTACTACCAAAAAAATTGTTAAATTACTGGAGAAAGATCTACCCATTCTCCTACCATTTGATTTTATGGGTATGGGATATACCCTAGGAATTTGTTTCCTTCCATCAGACGAAGTTTGTATGGTAGAAGTAATCGAGGTAGAAAAGCAGACCCAGGATGTCCCAACATCCATTTTTCCAACAAAATATTGGACTCTCCACTTCGATGAAGCAAGATGTCACTTTGAAGTGGGGTAGGTGTGATCTTTACTTCTCCAAAGGAAAGATCCTACCTTTTTCATGTAAGTTAAACTTTGAATGTACAAACAATGAGGCTGAGTATGAAGCCCTCCTCCTGAGCCTCATTATATCCAAAAGAATGGGCGTTGATAACATTAGAGTGCTAGGAGACTCACAACTAGTTGCAAACCAAGTCTCTGAGGTATATGAGACTAGAGCTGAGCATTTACAACTCTATAAAACAATGGTATTAGATCTAAGAAAAGGATTCAACTTCATATCAATTGAAGCAATCCCATGAGAAAAGAACCTTCTCACAGATTCAATAGCCACCTCAGCTTCCCGTTTCACTCCAAACAGTGAGTTGGAAAATACAAGTTTCACGGTATCACTACGTACTGAACCATTGGTGCGTAAAATACCAACAAACCCACTCCTGACTCATATAGAAGCTGAGAATGAGTTTTCTATCCTAGATCACTTTGATAGTGATAGAGTCACTCTTGAATATCTAAACACCTATGCGGAGCTACATCTCACTCATCACATAGTGGATCTTTCCCTAATCCCACATTCCTCTTCCTATTTTGGAAATCCTATGATAGAGTCTCCTCCATAAAAGGATCTCGATATCTACAAGGTAGAGAATGGAGAAATTTTGGAACTACCTCTGGCCCCACCTAAATTTGAAGAAGGAAACGCTTCCTTAATCAAAGAAACAATTGACATAAACATTAGAATGGAGGAAGAACCAAATATTTTAAAGTTAGGATCCTCGTTAACTCTAGAGGAGATAGAAATACACACCCAAATCCTCAAGGAACATCAAAATTATTTTGCATTTAACGACAAAAAAATGATAGGAATTGTGCCACATATCGCAGTACATAATCTTTTCACCAAGCCATATGCAAAGCCAATTAAAAAAGTCAAGACCAATGAAGCCAAAAGTGGTGTCATGGTGAAAGAATAATTAATGAAACTTCTCCAAGTGGGATTCATAAAAATAGTTGACTATTCACAATGGGTATCTAATATCATCCCCGTTCTCAAAAAGAAAGGGAAGATACACAATTTTATAGAATTTTGGGATATTAACAAAGCCTATCCCAAAGATGACTTCCCATTGTCATCCATTGACTTCATTGTTGATGCAAAAACTAGATTTGAGCTTTTGTCCCTCATGGATGGGTTCTTAGGGTATAATCAGATTAAAATATCTAAACAAGATCAAGCCAAGACCACATTTATAACTCCTTGGGGAACTTATTGTTATGTTATCATGTCATTCGGTCTTAAGAACACCGATGCTACATACCAGCGGGAAATGACATACATATTCCATGACCTTATTCATAAAATTGTGGAATCCTACGTAGATGACTTGTTGGTGAAGGCTAAGAAGCATTGTGATCACCCAGAAGTACTCGTATCATTCTCTCATGATTGATCGAATATGGCGTCACATTGAACCCAAAGAAATGTGTATTTGGCATGACAAGAGGAAAGCTTCTAGGTTAGATTATATCCTCATGAGGGATTGATGTTGATCTAGCCAAAATCTAGGTTGTTCTTGAAATGATTCCACTATCGATGATGAGTGCAGTATCAGATCATTTCTTGGGAAACTCGGTGTAATCCAAAGATTCATTACAGACTTAATTTTTGTTGTTCATCCAATCAATAATCTATTAAAGAAAGATTATAGCATTGATTGGACGAGAAGAATGTAGTGAGGCATTCGAAGTAGTTAAACACGTCTTATTATCTCCTTCCACGTTAATGCCTCCTAGACCAAATCATCCTTTGATCCTGTATTCATGGGCTACTAATGTATCATTAGCCAACATGTTGGCTCACGAAGACATTGAAAAATGAGAACGTGTAGTCTATTTCGTTAGCCAGACATTTCTTTATTATGAAACACATTATACACAGGCAGTAAAGAGAATGCCTTGCTAAAGTCTTTGTAATGAAACGTTTAAAACATTACATGTTCAACTAAGAACCAAGGGTCATTATAAAGATCGATCACTTACAAACATTCCTCACGCAAGGGTATTTATCTAAAAAGGTTGGATGATTTATAACCTTAATGGGTCAATTCAAATTAACATTTTTAAACTTTAAATCTATTAAGGTAAAATTCATTGCATCTTGGTTAGCTGAAAATCCTTTAGATGGAGGTGATCTACTAAATATAGATTTTCCCACCGAGTGCATATACTTTGTCGAAACCAGACCCCCATCTCTACATGCCCTTGGTACACCTGACATTTTCAATTTTATCATGGACCATACTTACCTGAAGGTGCCACATCACAACAAAGAAGGCGGTTGCACATTATCACTGTTAAATATGTTATCTTAGAACAAGTACTCTATCATAAACATTTCGATGGAATGATTTTAAAATGCATTGACATGAAGAATCCAAAAAGATTCTTTTACGAATCCCACAATGGGATATGTGGAGGAAACTTTGATGGTCATGCCACCACTCATAAAATACATCAAATGGGATATTTCTAGCCAACTCTAGAACATGATGTAGTAGATTTTGTGTGCAAATGCCATAAATGCCAAGAATTCTCCCACGAGATTCAAATGTCAACACAGAGACTCAGAACCAATCACAACCCCATGTCATTTTTCCACATGGGGCCTAGATTTGATAGGGAAATTATCTCCCTCATCAATAGATGGCCATAACTTTATAATCACAGCCACAAAATATTTTACCAAATGGGTAGAGGCCATGCCTCTCACCACCGTACCAGGTTCTGTAATCGCTAAGTTTATTTTGAATCAAATCATTTATAGGTACGGTGTCCTACAAGTCATTATCTCAGATAATGGCACATCCTTTAAGAATGATGAGGTTATGAATTATGCAGTAAATTCAAGATAAACCATCATACAACATCCCTTTACTACCCTCAAGCCAATGGACAAGCTAAAGCCACAAACAAGACATTAAAGATATTCTCCTCAAAATAGTTAAAGAGAACAAATGAGATTGGAATTTAAAATTATACCCGGCCTTGTGAGCCCATTGAACCTCAATAAGAACACCAACAGGGGAAACCCCATTCTCATTAGTATTCGGGGCAGAAGTAGTTCTCCCACTTGAGGTTGAAATACCTAGTCTCCGCATCTCATTACAAGGGATCTTGGGAGAAGAATCCTATAGAGAGGCATGCCTCTCTCAACTAGAAATCCTTGATGAGGCTAGGATGAATGCCAAATAACAGCATAGAGCCTATGCTAAGCTGGATGTACCGGCAATATAACAAAAATTTCTATGATCGAGAAATACATGAGGGAGATCTAGTTCTAAGACTAGATAATCGTAATGATAAGAAAACCGGCGAAGGAAGGAAATTCCGGCCCAAGTGGTTAGGCCCATACCGAGTCATGAAAGACTACAAAAATTATGCATATCTCTTGTGTATGTTAGAAGGTGAGGAATTCAATGAAACAGTCAATTCCTTACATCTTAAACAATTTCTGTATAAGACATCAAGCGTCACCATTTGTATATTATATCTACCTACATTGCATTAGTCACTTTGTCATTTCATTTTGTTCATTTGCTTCATAACTATTGCGGTCAAGGAACTTGTTCTTAAGCTAGTTCATTACAATATTTTGAAAATATTGGCAAAAACATTCAAGTCATATCTATGCATTTTTCATAAAATCATCAAATGGTTCCAAAATCATTTCATCAATTCGATAGACAAGGTCTTGACCAGAACCATACCAAGGCCTGCATACTTGGTCATACTCATTCTTTTCTACTTGGCTAAGTTGTTCTTACCTATGGTCTATTCTAGAATCTTCTTGGTGTCATATATATCTTTCTTACATCTCTTTTAAACAAGGATACTCCAAAGTCACAAATTAGAAGTGTCAAGTTAAATAAAAAATGCTAAACCAAATAGAATATTTTATTTTTACACACTTCTTTGCCCCACCAACCTTTGGTGATAAGCCTGCATCTCTTACTAGTGATACGAGGTTGAGAAAGGAAAGAAGTTCCCTTACTTGCCTATTTCTTGCCTTCGGTGATGAGCCCATGCTTCCTACCAGTAGCATGAGACAGGGTGTAGGGGGTCCATTCATGTAAATCAATGAATATTAATATTTTAAAGCAAATTATATTAAGAGAAGTTAAAAATCCAAATTCTAAAGAGATAAAATCCTTAAAACCATATTTTTTCAATCAAGTTTCCATCCATGGATCTAAGTCTAGATAAACTGGAAAATAAGATGCATTCGAACTATGTAGTAGTTTCGAGTAAGAGTAAGTATGTAGGTATGAATTTTATTTATGTCAAAACCTTGTCTTCCTCTCATCATTTCCATTCATTCAAACTCATATAACTTGTGTCCTTCCCAACTCTTGGTGTTTAGCCCTCACATATTAATAGTTTTGTGGAGTTAGGAGTGGGGCTATTTCATCTCATTATCATTATACATTCATCACGTTTTGCCAAAATAAGAAGAAGCAATGAACAATGCCAAAAGAATCTAAAAGTCGAGTACTACAATATGCTTACATCATCATGTATCGGCATTACAAAAACAAATAAAAAGAGAAACATTATGTTCAAAATTTGTTATCATTTGTTATCCATTGCATAAATTCTGAAAAACATATAAAAACAAAGATTATAAAAACATCTAGTGTACACATGGGAAACGAATCACAAAAATTCTAGACACAAGAAGATCTAGATCCAAAAAGATCTATATATATATATAGATGAATCATGTTTTATATACAATGCCATCATGCACTAGGCATGGTCAAAACACTCAGTTATCCCTAGAAAATAAAAAAACACTCATATAAACATCCAACCAAAAATCACTACAAAAAGACACCATGATCTCTTAATCCCTGTGGGATCCCTCAGATGGTGAACGACCGCATCTAGGACTTCTGCTGCAATGACACTCTAAATAAATTAAGGGCTCATGATCACAACCAGTAGCTGTGGTCTCACCATGAGAGTGACTCCTCCTCATCAAGCACTCAACAGTCCTATATCTAGCCAACTCAGTACAAAGGGAGGTCATGATCTTTGCCACCTTCTAGACAAGGGAAAAGACATCAGTATGTCAGCTAGCATCGAAGGCTCTCCAACATCCTTATTAAGCTCGGCTGAGTACCCTCTGAAGGGAGTAATAGAGTCTCCATGCACACCAAGCGAATCAAGTCTCGCCATCCCTCATCTATCACTGCAAATAAAAAAGGAGTAAACAAGTTAGAAAATTGTCCAAAATAAAGTCAAAAATAAATGAAACAACAAAATTGAAATATCAACTAAACAATTCTAACTAAAACAAAATCAAGAAAAGAGTAGTAACTCACTCGGATCTCCAGGCATCTAGGTGGGATCTCTAGGATCTGCACCTACCACTGATGTTGCCACTAACTACAGAACCTCCCCCAAATCTAAAAAGAAGTGGCGTCTTTCCATGGACTCATCATCTCCCCAACATCCCAAGAAAGAAACTCCCCCGAGATCGAGTCACCTTCTCTACACTCTACTCCACCCTCTTGGCCCTCAAGATACTCTGAGTGTCATGCCACTCAGAGTCACTATCATCCTCTGTCTCACCTCCCTTTGTCTCCTCCTATGTCTCCTCTCCTGTGAACTCCTCAAAGTTTGAGTCCACATCAATAGGCTCATCTCTCTCTCCACTATGAGTAGGATCACCTCCAATCTGAAGTAAAGGTGCTCAAGGAGCACTGGCTACCCCTCAGGCATGAACCACCCACCTAGCTGCAATGGGAACTCCAGGAGTGATCATAGTCCAACCTCAGCCTCTAGGACCTCCCTTGGCCTCACGAATAAACATGTATACTGGCCCCATTGGAGGAAACATATCAATATAGGGGAGGCCAAACTGCTGTGGTACTCTATCAAAGGGGTGGATCTCTAACTTCCCCATCCTGTCTATCAGCTGACTAGTAGTATAGTAAGTGATCAATGTGTGTGTCTCCTCTCCCCATAACCTTGCCATGGCCTAATAAGGAGTGGCCTCCATGTCTGCAGTAGTCAAGGAAGCCATTGGCTAGTATGGTGTCAAAAGTATGGTCATCCATGTCTACCTTTCTGCCATGACAGCCCCAAGATCCTCTTCCTATACACCTCTCCCATAGGGAATGATGTGCTCATACACCCAACTCATGACTAGAGTAGGGTGACTCAATGACTACCCCTGTAATCTGACCACCCTATACAAATCATGATAGGTGGTCCCAAGGATTTCTTCTCCTTAAGTGTAAACATGGCCATGTACCTCAACCTATGCCATGATAGGATCCCAGCAATATAAAAGAGTATTCCATCCCTTGTGCCCAATCAACCATGAGGCCAAAATACCCATAATGACTTGACAAAGCACGGTGATATCTAAAAAAACAATAGAACGGACCTTCATCCCCTTCTTCGAGCCCATGGAGACAATAACATCCTCCATATAGGTGGTCCACTGAACCATTTAAGATCTGGATACTACTGTCTTAAGAGAAAATCACCTCCCAAGAATCGGGACCCCTAGTATGTGATAAACATCCTCTAAGGTGATGGTCCACTCACCCCTAACTCCTGGAAATCAGAAATTGTTCTGATCTACATCCTAGTATGAAAATAAGTCACACAATATGTGACTAACAGGTGTAACATGAGGGACCTATGTAATCCTCCAAATTCCATCCCTCTGTAGAGTATCCCACTCTTCCTGAGTAAGTTCCTCTAGCACCACTGAGAGTCGATCACACTCCCTCTCTCTGATCCATATGATATACTCCTCCTTCTGCATCCACCCAAAATAGAGAAAAAGAGTAATTTAGTAACATAATCCAACTAGAAAAATTATCAAGAACATATAAAAATGTCAAAAATGTAAAGACAATTAAAAATCACATCTTTTTTTGCATTCTATTCGTATCCACCACCCTGTGTAGAGCGGCGGTTTCCTAACCACCGCATTCTAAGGCGATGGTCATGTATACACAACCTTATGAAGCTGTGGTCCTATAACCACTGCCATCATAGGGTGGTGGTCCCATGACCACCACTCTGTGTAGGGTGGCGGTCTTGTCCCAAATCGCCAAATAGCTCAAAAGCCCTAGAAACACTTAAAAAAAAAATACACAATTTTGAGTGAAATAAAGACCTACCTTGTGGACACCCCCTAGAGACTCATTTAAAACTAACATTTTCAAAAATAATCCCCCCAAGATAAAGATTTTAATGTTTCTATATTTTTGATTTAAAAATGATAAAATGAGAAGAATTAACCTGAGACTTCACGGGTCAATGTCTTGCTCTTGGAGGCATGATCATGATCTCAAAATGAACATTTTGACTGTACTCACATCAAAAATGGTCAGTGGGTCCCAGAGCTCAAAAACCATCAAATCGACACACGTAAATGAATAGTAAAATGAGCTCATTTTAAATATATAGAGTATTCTAATTTTGTTTTGAGTGTTTTTACGCATAGTTAGAGCAATCGACGGAAGTAAGTTCTTATCCTAGTACAAATGGTAAGTCGTCATTTCATATTATTTTTGTATTTATGTTTTGATTTGTTTTATCTATCGAACTTGAGTCCTCTTTTCATTTTACTGAGATAGTGGGAATTTGGATGATGATGTTTTGACACACGGGCATGTCACGTATATCTTCTAACTCCCCATTTTGGGACTGTCATACTCAGACCCACCGTTTTACACCTCTTCATGGCTAAAATTATTCTCCAAGGGGGCAATATGTATGTACCCAAAAATATAGTCTGTACTACCAGAAAGACATTACGAAAACCCCAATGATGATTCGAGATCTTTTTGTAAGGTGTTGAATCTAGAAGAACTTGCTAAAGTGTACATTTTCATCCTAGAAATCCTTGTCTAGATTTTTCATATCTTATTCTAACCTCTTCCCTCTTTTCCTTGCATTTTCCTTTAAGTTATAGAACCGCCACCACCCGTCGGGTGGTAGTCTGTGACCACCGCCTAAGACAGCAGGCGGTGGTCCCTGTAACCACCTCCATGCACAGGGTGGCGGTCCTGTGCACATTTTCTAGAATGTTCGATGATTTCGTCAAATGTAAAATTCAAATTTCTATCCGCATTCCTCAACCACTAAAGCTTGCATTTATGTTTTGGCCACCTAGTAAATAGTGTTTTCCCTTTGTTTATATTAGAAGAGTTCAATTTGGATTTACCCTCTAGTAAATGCAAATGCTATAAATACCTAGCTTGCTTTCAAACAAATGGCCCCTCTCCTTCTGTGTTTGATTATTTAGTTTGTTTGAAGTTCTTGCATGAGTTTCAATAGTTTTATATTTTACATGAATTATCAGCCTCTCCTTTCTGTTTTAGATCATTTGATCTTCTTGCTTTCATCTTACTTCATTGTTGTCCCATACAATCAGTTTAGAATAAGGTAGTTTCATTTTTAGATTAGAATCCATTTAGAGTTGTAGGTTTTGTTTTGTCACAAAAGATAGATTCCAAAATTCTCAGCGTATTTGCATTATATCCCCGATAAATCCTACTAGGAATTACATAGTCAAGCTCTGTTCACTTGCACTATCCCTCTCTTAATTGCATTGTAGTTGGTTTATATCCAAAGCTACCATTTTTCAAGTATCCTCTTCTACCGATGCTATCACATACACACTTTTTTGGATTCATGAGAACGCAAAGGAATGAGGATATCAAGGCGAGGGGGCAAGTCATGATATAACTAGATTTATCACTATTCTGTAAACTCCAGGTTTGAGCTATCAAAGTTATAGTTACAATATATCAAATAGAGTAGCAAATTATTTCATTTCAGTTAAATCTCACTTTCGATATTGACAGGGAAGCTATAGGAGTGATATTTTATAAGAAACTATGATTCATTCCTCACTTCTGAGGTAGGATCGGAAGTCTTTCGATTAAACTAGTTAGTTATTTAAATATTTAGGATAAATTCACAACTGCACAGGAAAATAGCTATACCAGGATACCTTGCTTGTTTTAATTCTGTTATTAGATTAATTTTCCATTTTCTGAATATATTAGAATAGCTGCTCTTTTAATTTCATTCAAAATGCATCATTGAAAATACAAAAATAAAAGGAATATAAGCATAGTGTAGATATATATTTCATATTTAGTTTGTTTGTTTCTATTAAAAGTGAATCATCTTTTGTATGACAATTACGGGACCCAAAGAGCCCAGGGAATACGTGTTCGAACCAATAGTATCTTAGCCAAATATCTTCACAACGTTAATAGATATAGATCAAGGGCTTAGGATTCAGGTCTTTCAAATGACAATAAACCAACAGACAATTAGTGAACAACTGAGGAAATTGAATATTGAAGATGACAAAGCATACACATTTTGGTCGAGTCAAACCAACTATAGATTGCCTTGATAGGGATATCCACATGACCATACAGGAACCCGAAAGAGAAAAAAATATGTGGCTGTGATCCATTAGTTCCTGACTAGATGCGGGAGACCTTTTTATCAACATAAACACATGATTACGTATATAAGTTGCGAGAACCACCGTAAGGTATTTACGAGAATATCGTACAACTCTGGTGTTAAACATAGAAGATGAAAAGGTTTATGACCATTGGATAGTTAGAAGAAGAGATTGATTCTTCACTTGACCATAAAAAGTCCACAACAACCATGAACTCATGGTTGTGATCCCTAGGTCCCACAACCCAACGGACCTGTAACTCAATTAAGTATTGACACCAGTTTATGAATGATGGTATTTAGATCCTCACCACTCCTACTAGACATCATAACGCAATTTTTATATTAAACATAGAAGCCAATCAATCCAATATTTTCTGGGCTAGACTAGAAAACCACCCATAATTCATTATAAATCCACTACACCTCCCATTACCACTTTCCATGACCTTTTCTAGAAATATACACAAAGCACATATAGGAAACTTTCAACATATCCAACAACCAATAGATAGGATCTCGATAGAGCTTGACATTGATTGGAGCCTCTAAACAACTTTTATATCTGAATGGTCCATTACACGAATTCAAGTTAGGAGAGCTTTCTTTGCCTTAGATTAGCAGATTCCATTATTGCGTGTTGATGATATAAGATTTCCCAACTATTTTTACGTATCCACATATATTCCATTTCTGTTAGCTTTTTTGGCATGACCTCAGGAGGTCGACTATGAAGAGCTACTTGTAGATTTTCATGATCACATGTCACTTTTCTATCATATAGGAACAAGGCTCTAGCTTAGGAGGAAAAGGGCCCCAACCACCCCCTCAAGTATTCTTTGAGAAGTCTTTACATTTTCTAGATTACAAAGGTATTCAATATGCTACAGAACATGTTCACAAGTGTGAGCTGCTATGGCACATAAAGGGGTTCACAACCTCAGAGCAGAATGCTAGTCAGTTTGCAACGATGTTTCATGGGTGCGCACATAGATGGTATAGGAAATATGACCCTCATCAAATGGTGGTGGATTATATTGCTTTAAAGAATGCCTTCTTGGTAGAATTCCACATCCCTGAGTTTGAATAAAAGAGCATCAATGCCCTAAAGGAGATTCAATAGGGAATGGCAGAGAGTGTGCGGGAGTATGATGCACACTTTAAAACTCTCTTATCTAAATTATCATATGATATTCACCCATCACAACATGCTCAATGGTTTTTAGAGGGTTGATCACACCTTTTAGAAGGTCCTTATCTCATAAAACTTTCACAAACCCACGTGAGGTGTTAGAAGCTACTCTACATGTCGAGGCTATTGGAAGTGTTGATACTGGTATTATCCCATTTTTGGAGGCTTAGATTGCCACTATGGCTAAACACTGGAAAATTTACCTGTGAACTTAGCCCATGAGACTCGCAGTGGTTTATGGTGTACATATTTTGAAGTAGAGGGGCATGTCAAGGATAGTTTCCCCTGGAGGATAGTGCATGTCATGATAGTAGACTGTGAGATTTTTCATGGGGACCATGATGCAAGTAGATTCCCCTTGTTACAATGTGTAATTTAGAATAATGTGTCTTACTACTGTAAGATCTACACCTATACAACCCATGATACTAAGGATTGTAGGCCAATTAACTAGATCCATGAGGCCATTGATCATGGGGTGTGACAGACCAGCATTGTTAGCGGTTCTAAAGGTGATGATCACCGTTATGAGTGCATAGTTGGAGGCATGCACATAAGGGTATTTTGTGGAGGATTTCATGGTCGTGGTAATCATGGACGAATAATTGAGTTCCCAGACCTATTGTAATGGTCATGGTGTGGGAAAACATAAGTATGAGGAGTTCCCTGAGTTGTTTAAGCACATGAATCAACAATAATGGAAGGTCAAGGGTGCTGCAATGGTACATATTAAGAAGACATACACATAAAGGATGCCAAGGGTAACATGTGATGTAGGCTTAGAACCTATTTTAGTAACAAGAGCAGAGAGGTCATGCACGCAAAGGAAATACCGAGGCAAAGGTCTCTAGTGTTAAGAGAAGTGGTGGTGCATGGAAAGTACCTAAATATTTCTCATCGAAGGAGGTATATCAAGATACCATGGACATCATTTGGAGTTTACAAGGAGAAATCTAGTGTCTAAAGGAGCAGTCCAGGAGGGAGGAGTAAAGGAGGAATGTCAAGGTGCTAAGAGATGACCTGGATGAAGTCAGGGAAGTATGTAAAATGCTAAGGCAAGAGAATTTTATTCCCTTGCTAGGAGCATAGTTGAGGGAGAAGGTACCATGCACGAGAGAGGAGTGTAAGGGGTAGGTTTTGCATGCAAACCTTCCCCCTCATAGCCTTGACTATGATAGGGAGATCACATTAAATGTAGTAGTGGATGGATGGTTATTGAGTAATATCCTCATTGACACAAGTGTGGAGGTCAATGTTCTCACATTAGATGCATGGCATCAGATGGGAAGACATACATTAGAGCCATCTTCGAATGTATTGTATATGGTAAAAAAAAAAAAGGCAATTCCCATTGGTGTATTAAAGAATGTGGCTATCACCAATCAGGGAGCTAAGTTTACTAGGGACTTTGAAGTCTTGGTGCTTGCTGAGGAAGACAATTTCCCAACACTACTTGGGTGCCCATGGTGTTACAAGAACAATGTGGATCTTTGGTTCAATAAAGGGTACATCAGTTTTGAAAATGAGGAGGATCGATTCATCATACCCCTTGCTAATGGGAAATCAACACCCTATACTAAACCGTTAGGAGAAGAGGTCCTAGATAGAATATATGTGTGCTTAATCAGGGATCCATAGATAATCCATCCTACCGATGGAGTTATCTAGTTCGAAGATGCTCAGTCGATAAGTGAAACCACTAGTATAGCATGTGATAATTGGGTGCACAGAACCTATGAATTGATCGGATGACATTTAAGAGGATCGGTGACAAAGGTAACAAAGGCATCCACAATCAAGAACCTAAGAGGAAAAGAGCTACCTAAGTACTCAGGAGGATCCTACCCTAAGGTATTTTTGTAGAAAATGGAATCTCGGTGGAAGGAGGAAAATGAAATAAGAGGGATGTTAAGTTACTTCCTACTAGGAAGCTGTTGTGCACAAAGCGGGTAACACATCGGGATAATCTCTTGGAATGGCATGAAGTGATAATTGTGTTCTTTGTTCATTTCTCTAGAAGCAATGCACCCACCACCTTCAAGGAATACCATGGTAAGGAGCCCACCTCTTTCCATGTCCAAGCTCATGTGAAATAATCTAGAGGGAAGGCATGGAAGCTTTTCCACCATCCCTCTAGGTGCACAAATTGTATTCTACATTGTAAGGTTGCGCGTGCATGGTACATACATTCCGAGACATCTTTGGCAAATGGGGAATTGGAAAGAACTAACGGCTGACCTAGTTTAAACATCCAAGTATTGAAGTACCAAGCCATCAGTTGATAAGGCATTGTAAGTTGTTAAGTGCCTTACCATGGGGAATAGTGCCATGGAAAAAGATAGGCTACTAAAATTTCTTAGTGAACCAAGTTTGAGGAGCACTTTGAAGAAGAAGAAATAAAGGAGGATTGGTTTGAGCACGTGTGTGTGAAAAAGGAGAAAGGAAAGCTTGTATATGTGATTTATGGGGAGAAAGTAGAAAGCTTGGATGTTAACCATTCTATAGGGATGCACAAGGTAGTGGATAGTGCTGATACTCACGTACGTGCCTACCATGAACCTTTAAAAACTAAAAAGGCTAACATCATCTCGGAGAAGAACCTAAGGAAGATATCATTAGAGATTACCTGGTTGGAGAAGGAATTATCTAAGATCATTGATCTTTTACATGAGTTTGAAGATTTATTTCTACATGGGTACCATGAGCTCAAAGACGTCCACCATTCCTGGGGAAATGAGGATAAAGGTAAAGGACAGTGTGCGTCCGGTTAGGAAGAGACCCTCTTTGGATGAATCCCATTTTACACGTGAAGGTAAAGGAAGAGATAGAAAAAATGATAGCATCTAGGATCATTGAAGTTGTTGAAGAATCAGAATGGATAAGTCCAATGGTAATAAAAATCAAGAAGGATGGGTGGATTAGGATCTGCATGGATTATAGGTAGCCGAATGCAGTTTGCATCATCCTTTTCCAACCCCTTCACCGAATAAATTTTTGAGGGAGTCCTTGGGCATGAAATATATTCGTTTACGGATGGATTTTGGGGTATGACCAAGTCCAGATTGCAAAAGAAGACCAGGAGAAGACAATTTTTGCCACTAAATGGGGAAGTTTTGCATACATGATCATGCCCTTTGGGTTGAAGAATACACCTACTATTTTCTCACGCATAATGGTACAGGCATTCCAAGACTTCATCCACAAATTTATTAAGGTCTATTTGGATGATTAGATGGTGTATGGGCTAGTCAAAGACCATTGTGATAATTTGAGGCTGATTTTTGAGAGGTGTCAAAGCAATTGAGGATATCCCTCAACATTGAGAAGTGTGTCCTTGCTACCCCCTTTAGAACGTTATTGGGGCATATCATATGTAAGGAGGGTTTTCAAGTAGATCCTACCAAGGTTGTAGTCATTATGGGATTGGGGGAGCCTTCTAGCCAAAGTGCAAAGTGCATGGATTTCTTGGACACGTGGGCTACTATTGGAAGTTCATCAAGGGGTATGCCAAGATCACCCCACCTTTAGATGAATTTCTCGGACATAAGATTGCCTTCCATTGGGGAAAGGCACAATGAAGGTATTTTATACATTGAAGGATAGGCTTGTAACCACACCTATATTACGTTTTCCCTCTTAGGATAAGCCCTTCCATGTTCATGTAGATGCCTCTGGAATGGACATTGGGGCAGTGCTTGCACAACCTAGTGAGATAATTGTTGATCATCCCCTATGCTTTGCAAGAAATAAGTTGACACCATCATAGCAGAATTATACTATGGCTGAGTGTGAAGCATTGTCAATGATTTATGTGCTTCACAAGTTCAGACAGTATCTAATGGTAACTCCCTTTGTGTTTTACACCAACCACATGGCGTTAAAGTACTTGGTGAAAAAGCCCATTCTATAAGGACCCATATGTCGGTGGGTGTTGTTATTTCAAAAGTTTGAGCTCATAGTAGTTGTGAAGCCTGGAAAGAGTAACTATGGACCTGATCATTTGTCAAGAATTGATTCAGAGGAGGATGCACAGAGAATTGAAGAGACAATTCTAGACACGCAATTGTTTATGTTACAACTTGTGACCTTAGATTTGGAGGAAATTGTAGTATTTCTAAAGGAAGGTGTTGCACCAGAAGGGATGAAGACATTAGAGAAGAATTAACTAGCCATACGTGTCACTCCCTACATGTTTATTAGTGGGGAATTATAAAAATTAATGCATGATGAAGTTTTGTGCATGTGTGTACTAGAGCATGAGCACCTTGCCATCATAGAGGAAACACACAGAGGAAGTGCAGGTGGACATTATGTAGGTGATGCCACCGCATGTAAAATATTAATGGTAGGCTTGTGGTGGGAAACTTTGTATAAGGATTGCAAGGAATACTTTGTAAATAATGTGACCACTTTCGGTGCGTTGGCAAGTTAGGAAGGAGAGATGAAATGTATTTACACCCTATTCCTAGCACTAAACCTTTTGAGAAATGGACAATAGACTTTGTAGGCCCTATTGCACTAGAAACACGTAGGACTGGATCACACTACGTAATCACTTACACGGACTATTTGACAAGGTGGGAAGAGGCAGCCCTAATTAAAGACTGCACAATAGCTATAACAACAAGATTTTTGTGGGAAAACATTATCACAAGGTATGGATTCCCTTTAATTTTAACAAACGATAGGGGTACACATTTCTTAAATGAGACCATGAGGATCTTGTTAGCAGAGTTCATGGTGGCTCATCACATGACTACACCTTATCACCCACAAGAAAATGGAGCTGCAGAAGCATTTAACAAAATCTTCGAGTCATACCACGACAAAAATTTGTCATATCAAAAGACAAGATTGGGATGACAATGTATCAGCCATATTATGGGCTTATAGGACAACTTACAAAAGTCTGAACAAAGCCACACCATTTTAATTAGTTTTTGGCACGGAAGTTGTTCTACCAGTTGAGTTCATGATACCTTCTCTACGAATAGCATGTGTAGGAGGGCTGGCTAATGAAAAAGCAACTGGAATAGAGAATTTATGAATTGATTAAGCTAGATGAAATACGACCACTCACGAGGTGGAGCCAAATAGTAGAAAAAGCAAAGGAAAAAGTATGGCATGATCGCTACATTAGGAACAAGAAATTTGAGGTTAGGTAGATGGTCTTACTATATGATTCTAAGTTTTTGTGCCATCTTAGGAAGTTGAAAGTACATTGGTTGGGTCCCTACACAATCTCGTACATCCTTGATTCGGGGCGTGTGCGATTCAAGTTACTGGATGGAATGAAATTTCATAGATGCTTCAATGGGACTATGTTGAAGCCCTACTATAAATAAGGGTTCTTGGTGTTTGTAACTAAGGCAATTTTTCCAGATAAATTTAGAATTTCCTTTATTGAATTTTCCTTTCTTGTGTTTCCCTTTCACGTTATTGTTTTGTTTTGTGCCTTAGGCACAAAGTAACCTTGTTACTTTTTTAGGGTTTTGAATGCCTGAGAGGGCCACACATTATTTAAGTATGGGGTGGAGTGATGCGAATGAAAAAAATGGGTAAAGTGACAAGGAGGATTCGATTGGAAATATTGGTTGAACGACACTATTGAAAGAGGTGCATGAAAGAAAAGGTGGAAAAGGATGGTTGGTGTCAAGATAAGGCTACCTTCAGATCCCACGTATAAAGAAGGAAGAAGAACATAAACAACATGAGGTAGGTGAGAGAAAAAATCATGATAGAAGTTCCTTCGGTGCTGGTGATGCATACGCAAGAGTCTCCTATCAAGATGGATTGGTTACGTGCCATAAGGTTGGAGATTATCCTCATAGGGTTGGGCGCATGAGTTAGGGCACAAAAGCCAGGATTTTTTGAAAAAAAATCCACCTTAAACCTTAAAAGTATGGTGGTAGATGAATTAGTATTTAATGCTTAAAAATGGGAAAAACTATAAATAAAGATTTTGGCATTTCATTACTCACTTTTTGTATAAGGAGAAAGAAGTGCTTGTGCATCTTTGCAAACTAGGGCTTTCAGAACTGATTAGTGTGAAGAAAAATTTGAAGAGTTTGAGCATGAGTATCTAGTTTTGATTTATAAGAGAAATTGTGAGAAGGCTTTGTCTTGTGAAGGAACTATCCCAATTAGGGTTTAAAGAACTAGGACATGGGTTTAAGGGGTTTTCTTCACAAGTTTGAGATCTAAGATTAGAGGGATTGGAAGAACATAGTAACAAGAAGTGATTGAAGTGATAAGAGAACCTAGACAATGGTACCCAAGAAAAAAATTATCACACCTAAGAAGGGAAAGGGCAAGAGAAAATAACACGAAACTAGCACGCATACAAATGAAGAGTGGTACGCATAAATGTAGTATTTAGATGGAGAGTTGATAGGAAAGGAGTGGGAGTCCCATTTAAGAAATATGACATTAAATGATTGCAATCATCATTCAAGCACAATCGAGAATGAAATGGTGCTATAGATAGTGTACCCAATAAATAAAGGGACTAGGGCAACACCTTTGGAGGCCCCACTTTAACTCTAGTTATTCCTAAGGGCACACATATGGGAGGAAAGCACATGGAGGAGAAGAGGCCAAGGATGGGTTATATTGATGACCCCAACAAATTGTTATGTGCACAGTTCCAAAGCACAATTCCATCAAAGAAGCTCATGACGATGTCATCTTTTGATAAAGAGGTTGCTTACCCGTGGACAAGGAATATACTCTCATGGGCATTTGAGTCCCATCTTGATGAGAGATAATTCTAAGTAAGCCAAGGGGCAATCATAACATTTCTAGAATCAAAAGGAGATAACCCATTGGTGAATGTTCAATAGCTCTTAGATGAACAACTATGCAACGCACTCAACAAGGTCTTCATTGAGTTTGAAGTTAGAATATTTGGGTGGAATGATAGAATCAAAGATCTGGAGGATGAATTGAAGAAGAAAGAGGAAGAGCTAGCTGCGAGGACAAAGGAGCTAAGTCAAGAAAATTTGATCAGTGCCCAGTGGCAATGAGAGTTAAGGGACAAGAAGGCTAGAGTGTTTGAATTACACAAAAAATTGGAGTCCATTATAGATGCCATAGTGTTGAAGCATCCAGACCTAGCACCTCTCATGTGGAAGTATGCATTTTCCCTGGAATGCCTGAAGGACTCAACAAGAACCCTCACCATGGAGAGGTAGCTACTAGCTTTTGAGGCTGCGAAGAAGTGGCCATGCACTTAGAAGAGGAGGATAAATTGAATTTCATGGCACTCATAGCATAATATAGTAAGGTCCTTATTGATTTAAAGATTGCCTCCCAGAATGTTGAGGTCGTGTATAATAACTACGCAAACAAAGACAAAGTGGCGAGCATGCTGGTCGCCAATGATGAAGTGAAACTTAAAGAGTTCTAAGAGAAGAACAAGGGGAATAGAGCAGAGAGGGAAAATATCCTACCCGAGGTTGAAAATAAATTCGAGGCCATTGAAACCTTAAGGGGTTCAATCAAAAACCGGTTGAAGGAACTATACTCGCAGATTACACGAAGGATGGATGCACTGGAGGATATAGGTAAGGAGTTAGAAAATAATGCTAACACCATGAGCGCACAAGGGGATGGGCTAGGTTTTGATCAGGTGAGTGCCTTAGTGGGTAATCTTTACGAGAAATCACAAATCGAAGTTGATTCTGGAACAAGTTGGAGGTCGACTTGCAAAAATATTTTCCTAGCTTATTGTAGTGATGCCATCATTGTCCCATTCTTTCTTCTTTCCCAAATTCTACATCCCTTTATTCTTTTTTCCAAGGTGCAAGCCTACTATGATTCCTTATCCATTTAAGAATTGTTCTCGTGGATGGAGAACAAGCATAGTGTGGGGTGATGTTGGGCCCCTAAAATATTGGCTAAGTGCAAAAAGGTGCATAGGCACACAAGGCCTAGTTGAATAAAGGTGTGCAAGGAGAAGGTGCACATGGAAGGATTTAAGGAAGGGTTTAAGGAAACATGTGGTGCATGTGCAGATAAAGAAAAGTTTTCATGACTTAGCCATATTGAGAATTTTGGGTAGGATACGAGAAATGCATGACCCAACTGTGCATGCGGTGTGGATAAGGTGCCATCTTGGTGAGAAGTTGGCCATGACATAGAATGGTGAGATCAGGATTGGAGGAGCATGTGCTCAAGGAGGACCACATTAAGACACTTAGCGACAAATTTGAGGCCATAGAAGAATGAGTTAGCAGTTCAAAAAGGTTATATATACAAGTGCATGTAAAAGTACAAGATAGACATGGAGAGAGAGACATAGAGAGAGGGAAGAGCTCAGTAGAAATACTGTAAGGACTCGTTAGCTTGGGAAAAATAGGGTAGGAAAGGATGTATTAAGGGTTGGGAGTTATAAATTCTCTTTTGAGGGCCTAGTTATATGAGTCCAGTTATAATGCATGACTACGGGCTTCCTTTCTATAAAATTACGTAATCGGCCTAATGAATGTAATAAGGTTACTAGTTGATATAAATATGAGCATTAATGGTTCTGATTCATACATCATTCTTCATAGTTATTTTTCATTTATGTTTTTGAACTAAGTATGAATGATTGTATGACTTCCTTTCTATTTTGGTGTAAGTTCTATAACTGCATTAAGCACTTTATGTCCGGAATGACTGCAAGGATTTAGAAGCCATTCTCGAGCTCTATGGTGCTTGTATGTCTTATTTCTTTTCAAAAATCTTAAAATCAGATCATAGATGATGTTTCCCAAGTAAAATCATATAAAAGAGAGACTCGGCACCCACGTGTGCCTCGGGTGAGCACCCACCCAAGACCGGGTGATAGGCCGATGTGCATGGGATTTATTTCCTTTGTGATGGGGGTAAAAATGACTACAAATGTCTCACATTCAGGTTTGGCTAGGTGAAAATATAATTCAGCCCAAGATGGTTAGTTTTTAGTTCAAAAGGCCTACCGAGAAGATAATGCCTCCATATTTGAAGGGCATGAACAATGAAAGCAAGCTCTAGGTCATGTGGAGCATAATTCCATTCATGTAACTTGATTTTTCTACTTTCATAAGCTATGACATGGTCATCCTACAACAAAATACCTCCAAGGCCCTCTCCAGATGCATCATTACAACAATAAAGTCCCCATTTGGATCAGGTACAGTCAGAATAGGTGTTGTAGTTAACTAATCCTTTAGAATCTTAAAAGTAGATTCGCATTTGTCATTCCAAACAAATTTCTTATCTTTCTTTTGTAATGAAGTTATTGGTGCAACAATCTTAGAAAAGTCTTTAACAAACTTTCTATAGTAACCAAGTAAGACCCATGAAGCTTCTAACTTCATGCACATTCTTGGGTATAGGCCACTCAGTTATAGCTATGATCTTCAAAGGATCTACAACTATTCCATTTTTTCTTATTACATGTCCCAAATAGTGTACTTCCGTGTCATAGAAGGAACATTTAGACAACTTACCATACAAATTTATCTTTCTTAAGATTTCAAAAACTATCTTGAAATGCTTATGACGTTCTTCAATGCTTTTATAGTATATGAGAATATCCTCCAAGAATACAAGAATTTTTTTCCAAGTATTCTTGAAAAATATTACTCATCAAATTCATAAAAGTGACAGGTGCATTTGTCAACCCAAAAGGTAAAACTGTGAATTCATAATGCCCATACCTTATTCTAAAATTTGTTTTATGTATGTCTTCATCCTTTATTCTCAACTGATGATATCCCAATTTAAGATCTATTTTAGAATACACCGATGCTCCATGCATCTGATCAAATAGATCATCAATTCTAGGAAGCGGATATCGGTTCTTAATATTTTCCTGGTTGAACATTTTGTAATCAATACACAGTCTAAGTGTGTCATCCTTCTTTTTCACAAATATTACTGGTGCTCCCCAATATGAGACACTCAGTCTTATCAATCCTTTTGAAAAAAGTTCCTATAATCGAGTCGTAAGCTCTACCAATTCAATGGTATTCATTATATAAGGTGCCTCAGATATAGGTTTAGTTCTTGGTTTTATCTCTATTGTGAATTCAAACTCTTGTTTGGGTGGAAGACCAGTACCTCTTATGTAAATGCATCTCTAAAATTTCAGAACAAAGGATATTTTTACATAAAATCCTTACCTTCGTATGTAGTCCGGAAATATGTACTACATATAAGGTACAATTTTTGTTTTTGGCCTTTTAAGTTACATTTCGACAACTTCCTAACTGAAATCTTGTGTCTTACACCCTGAATGACCACCGATTTCTACAGATCATCTAAATAACTAATATGTTTTTCATAAAAATAAACTTTTGATTTATTCTCAGCTACCTAGTTAACACCTATGGTTACATCATAAGACCCAAAAGGAGCAACATAAAGGTAAACTTCTAAGGAAAAATAGGAAATTTGAGGACTGATCCAAAAAGACACGTATTAACCATATGAGTAGCATTAATTCCATAATGCACAATCTGCAATTTATCCATTTTCTCATATTTTATTTTTAATTTTGAAGTTATCTTTTTAGAAATAAAACATTCAGTAGCTCTAGTATCAAAAACTATAGTCACAGGTATATCAAATAACTTACCCATAAATTTTATGGGTGTGACTTACTTTTTGTCTTGCTTGTCAGCTACCGCAGTGTGTATCCTATGCTGCTGATTGTGGTCATCCTTCTTCAAAGGACAATGACTCATGTAATGGTCCTTACCACAATTAAAACAACCTCCAACAGGCCCCTTCCTAGGCTCAAATTTATTTCCAGTCTTGAAGTTATCATTCTGGCTTCCATAAGACTTCTGCCCATTGTTGTCATTCTTGACAAAGTTGTTCCACATACTAGAAATAGGTTTGTTTATTTCTGTTCTCTTATTATTATCAGTGGCAAAAAAATTCATGCCAAACCTCTTCTAGGGTACCTTTTTAGGTGTAAGATATGAAGAAGAGTTTGGAACCTTCTTTCTAATTTCCTCTCTATGAGTAGAGATTTCTCTTAATTTCTGTTCTTGCCTTATGGATTTTTCAACAACCCCTTCCATAGTGGTTGGACTGTGAACATCCACCTCACCTCCTATAATGGGATTTAATCCCATAATAAATTTCTGTATCCTAAACTTCTCGTCAGTTTGATACTAAGGCACATACTTAAGGAGTTTAGTAAACCTTTCCCAATACTCTGTCATAGTTAACTTTCCTTGAGATAAGTTCTAAAATTCAGTCATTTTCTAATCATAGAAAAGTTAAGGCAACCACCATTTCCTAAAGTAACTTTTAAATTGATCCCAAGTTATGTCTGCTTTGACCATATTCAACTCAGCCTTACGGCTGTCCCACCACAAAGATGCCTCATGAGAAAGTTGATACACTCCCCATATTGCTTTTGTTTCCTCAAAGAAGTTTCTTATAGAAAAGTACTTCTCCATTTCACTGAGCTAGTGCTTAGCCCCATCCCCAAGTGTAGTTCCATCAAACTTAGGAGGACTTATTCTTTTTATATCATTGGTGAGTTCCACTGCTAATCTTTCCTTTTTATTTTCAGGCTGATTAGGTATGTTTACATTACTATTATCAAACTGAAAATTAAGACCATTATAGATAACATATGTTTCCAATTTAAGCTAACTCTAGCTTAACCTTTTTTCAACATCAACATATTTTACAAGGTTTAAATTCCATGTACTTCTCCTGAAGATAGTCACACATCGATTCATTAACTTATTAACAATCAATTGAGAAGCAAAGAAAAAGGAAAGAAAGTGATTTATACAAATATCTACTATGTAATCTCCTTGGGTAACCTAACCAAAATGATCAGCTTCAAGAAAGATATAATAATAACGAGAAATAACCATAAGAGAGAGACAAAAATCAACTACGTTATGAGCACAAGAGTAACAGTAACAAAATCCACAACTCAGAAAGGAGAGAGAGAATGAGATGGAAGTCAATAATCAAAATGAGAGAGAGATTCTCATTATTTCTTCCCAATACTGAACTAAATTATATAAACTATAACATGCTTATCATTTAACATCAATGTACTTCCCTTAGTGCAAAACATGGATAGTTTTAGTAGCTTACTAGTTACCACTAAAGGAAATATTCAAATAATTCATTTTACAAATGTACCGAAGTATCAAGAACCAATTGATCTTCTAAATTCATCTATGCCTTTGATAGCTTTGCACACTACAAACAAAGTTTAATCATCCCAAATAGAAAGTGATTTAGAGATTATAGTCAAGTAAAAATATGTTTCCTATTCCACAAGAAGGAAATCAGTCATTTTCAGATAGAATGAAAATAAGTCCAACCAGATTCAAATACAATTGGGATTAGTGAAATTAATGCAATTCCCCATCACATGTGTTCATCATCGAGCCTAAAATTAGAAGGAGAAACTTTACGCTCAAACTGAATTTTGACTAAGATGAAAGAAATCAAAGGAAATGAAACCCCAAATTGGTTCCTAAAATCTAATAAAAGAGAGGAGAATAAAATAGAACATTCTAACTCTTTCCCCTCGGATAACCAAAATCAAACTAATTCCACGTTCCACTACAATACCAATTTTCACATCAACATCTACAAATGTAAATCAAAAGGTTTTCCAAAACCATTTCATATATACAGTAAGAGAACAAAAAGACATTCTATCAATTATTTCAAATAGATACATAAGAATCCAAGAATTTATTCATACCAAGCAAAGTAAGACTTCCTTATTGTTATTTTCAATAAGTTTGATTCCATATAACAGAGGCTACCAACAACCATGAAAACGAAGGGTCAAACTGGAGTGATATAGATCGAAACTACTTCATGAGGGCTAATGTTATCTTCCTTCAAAGCTTTCTAACAGATATTCATAACTCAAGTGTGCAAGGTTCGAAGTAATAAGCTAATTTTCTATTACATCTAACAAATGTGAATCTACCCAATGCAAAATCCAAACCATTGTTCCATTATAAATCAACAGGAACAACAAGATTCAAAGCAACTCAAGCTTCAGCAAAAGACACAACATTTTATACCTTCCTTTAATAGAGGAAACAAACAGTATCAAATCTTTTCCCAACAATTTTTCCTAATCCATTTTACATAGGAATTTAGAATTCCATGCGACTTAAGAAACAATCTAGTTTCAAATAACATAAACACGATTTACTAAAACATGCATCAAGAAAATACCCATATTGCATCCTTTAAAATCAACAAACTCAAATAGAAGATCACAACCAAAATACACCAAAAAATTTCCAAAAAGCCATTCAATTCAAAGAGTAGAGTTGTTCTAATGAAGATGCTTAATAAAAAGTAAAAATGTTTAATAAGAAGAGCCTATCATGCCTGATGAAATTTCTTGTTGATTTGCAGAAGACCTCCAGTCCAGCTTCTCAAGAATCTCTTCTTTTCAAACAATATCAAAAACTAACTCTCCCAATTGCCTCGATGTTTCCACAAGTTTACAAACAGTTCAAGGATGCTCAAGATTGATATGGGTCAAAAGAAATAGACTTGTTGGTTCAAAGAACTAGAACCACATGTAGAGCAAAAACCAAAAAGACTAGAATGACCAACAACTTCCACAAAACACCCTTCTCATCTTTCCTAGGTGGTTTCTTCATAGAAATCAATTCCATTGAATGCGTTGAATGAAAATTCCCTCTCTTTTCTTATGCCTCTCGCCACTTCAAATTTGGCAAAGTTGATTTCAAGATTTAACGTGCATTTTTTAAATTTAGCAATGATGCCGCCTAGGCATCTTACCTACCTTCCTTGGCTCCGGGAAAACTTAGCATTTTAAGATGTAAGGAATGAGATTTGATTCTCATTAATACTTTAGAAATCGCCTCCGCCAACCTTATATTTTCCATGTAACCCATAGGTCCCCTTTCACCTTAGTAAAAGTTTAGGTCACCTTAGTGTTAGTTAGGTTTCCATCTTAGTTCTTAGGTCTTCAAAATTTATCTTAGGTTAGTTCAAACCCCATAACTATATCACATACCATCTTAGGCTAGTTTATAACCCCTTAGGTTATAATCCATATAGGGTAGGAATCGCAACATAGTTTTAGGTGTCAACCCAAAATATTTTAGTAATAGATCATAGGTAAGTATTATCACCTTAGGTCAAAAATCTAATAGGGTAAACATTACTGTTTGCAGCATGGTGATCAGTAAGGACACCTTAACCCAGATCCTTCATAATTTATGCCAAAACACCGCTTGGTTCCATAACATGTTTTATTTAGCATGTCAATTAACAAGATGGAAGTAAAGACGAACAAAAGAATACCTTGGATCAATGGAACTAATTCAAGGTGTGTTATTATCATATAGAAAAGTGAAAACAACATTACAAATTTATGAATTATTATTCACAAAATAGAATGGCCTTTCTTTTAAGTAAATGTAATTACAAAGAAGCAAAAATTCTAAGCAATAATAAATCATCCATTACAAACATGATTTTCAACGTTAAAAGAATACACCTTCCCGGGACAAATCACATGTCAACATTTGCAATGTCAAAATTGAAGTCATCATAGTAACAGTCATTACCAAGATGTTACAAAGGCTATAAGGTATAATTCGACCTTGTTTGGTTTTCACCAGCTTAAAAACAATAAAATAGTAAAACGTAACTACTAAGTATATCTAAAATTTGGTTCAAAAGTAAACCAAATAGTTTAATAGTAAGAAATGGGGTTCAATCAAGTCATAACAAGCAATAGAAAATAAGACTATTTCGACTAATATATTGCTTCATTTTTTATGACACGTGTTTATAACAAAATAACAAAATCGTGATGTATTTGTGCATATTTTAGTGTGTATATTTCCCCCCCTTTATGCTAGTGAATGAAATTTACTACTATAAAGGAAAATAGAGACATTCCTATGAGAGTTCTAAAGAAAGAAACATACAATTATGATAAGGTAAAATAACAAATCATGGAAAACAATGTGATTCACCACTTAACCCATGAAGAGATGAATGAGAAGTGTTTTATAGGCATAAAGAGGGGATATCATATTTGCACAAAAAGTGTTTATAAACATGGAGATTTGAAATTGGTGAATTTGTAGAGTTGGGGTGTGATCAAATCCCAAAATAAGTTCTTAATTTTGAAACAATTTAAGACTTGGGTGTTCTCAACACCAAGTGAAGATTGTCACATGGCTACTTAGTTTTCCCCTAATAAAACTTCCCAATAATGGGACCATAGTTCTACAAAGGGATATAGGTATCAAAATTTTTAAAAACCCTATAAGGTAAAAGATAATGATGTCCCATTACCCCCACCATGTATTATGTAGATGTATATTGTGATATGGGTGCTTATATAGTAATTTATATATATATATATATATATATATATATATATATTCCCTTATATTCATAGTGAATATAGTGGAATTTAGTTCTTATTGTGTTTTGGGTAATCAAGAGTGACCACTTGGGTGTTGAGATTACATTGTCGTTGGTGAGGAAAATTATCCTTGCATAATTAACTTGCTAAATTTGAATGAAGTTTGTGTGGGAGAGGATATCCTTACATAGCTAACCCTTTGTACTTTCTTAGTGATTTGTGGTTAGACAAGAAAAAGGGTTGACCTTGCATAGTTAGTCCCATATATTTTTACCCTTTGCAATAAATGGAAGAGTGTAAAACATGATTTCTTGAGGTGAAAGTGAAGAGAATGAACAATATTAAGAGATATTTTTGTAAAGTATATAGGAATTGGAGCGTGTGTAATGAGAATTTTTATCTTGAGTAAAATAGCCAATGATATGTGATATAGTGTAAGTATGTAATAGTGCTAATAACATGGATGATAAGGGAAATGAATGTGTAGATATGGAGAATAAGTGAAAATAAAGGTAATGAGGTGTTGACATGAAAATATGAGAAACATGATCACAATGTCACGGAAAATATGAAAAATGAGCAAGTAGAGTATGAGATATGACCCACACCATTGTACATCCTTAATTGGATAAATTGAGTATATAGTAAAGAATATTGTGTAAATGTCACCAGCAAAAGGTGTTATAAATGGTAAGTTAAAAAATTAAGATAATTTCTATTGTGTGATTACGATTGAGTGTGATAGGATCTCTAAGTTTGCGAGGATTCCAAGAGCTAGAGAATTTGTGTGGACACAATTTGAACATGTGATAGATGTGATTCATCAAAAATGAAAAATAGGTTGGTAAGTGTATTTAATGATGTTGGTTTTGTGAAAAATAGGGTATCTTTACGTAATTGATTGAAATATATAAATTTTGTTGAATTTTTGCATATATGGATGAGACCAAAGTGAATGGTATAGTTTTTTCTTGGCCCTGGACCATATGGAACCGGACATTTTTGACCGAACTATATGGTGTTGACTATGATATATATATACTCAATATCTTTGTAAAGAGGGCATACTTTTGTTTCTAAAAAGGGGTAAGTTAATATATTTTCAAAAACATTTAATGGAGATTATTTTATATGTATTATCGGTTATAAGCAACATCCAAGGTGGGTCTTTACATTGAGAGGATATTATGAAAATCATGTCAATGAATATCACACTCCGACTATTATGTCCTCGCCCCATGTTAGCACTAAGTGGGGGTGTTAGGAATTAGTCCTAACATGGGTGTATTGTGAGTGTGTGGGAAATAATAATAAGTGAGATATGAATAACACTCATGTAGGATTTAGGAGAGTGATTTTAGGGAAGGTTGAGAGAATGTAGGGTGTGAGAGATTTTAGAGATGGTTAGTGGTTATGAGAGAATCTAGGTGGTTAGAAACCATCCTAGATTAGTGTAGTTGTTATATGAGTTATAATAGCTAGCTCTATATATTTGTATCATTTTTAATAGTTATGTGTTGATTAAATTATATTTGAGGTTATGCACTTGCTGAATATGTGGTATCTCCCACATGGTCCAAACCTAAATTTCTAAAAATGACGCAAGCATGAGTTTTTGATGTTGTAGGTAGTTTGGATACAACTTGAGCATTTTATATTGATTTATGATGAGCTTATTACAATATTTTTGATGTTCTAACATGATTTTTTTGTATTTTTATTCTTAAAGACGGACACCCATGCAAAAAAGTTTCGTGATGGTTAATACATGAAAACCCTATTTACTTTGGGTTTAGATGATGTAGGTGAGGATGTTCTTGATAGGGACATGGTACAACATGTGGATCAATTAGGGAATTTCCCTAAATTACACATTTTTTACATATTTGAATGAGTGCTGGAATAGAAATACTTGCACATTTTAACTCTCAAAAGGGGAGATGATAGTGACATTGGAGGATGCGTATCGATATTGTAGCTACCTATCGTAGGTGAAATGGTGTATGTATTTCCTTGAGACATGCCATATCACATGATACTTGCACAAATATTTTGGTGGGTCACGATCGAGAGAGAGAGAGAAGGGATAAAGGAGGAGCCCAGAGCTCACGAGGACTAGTGCCTATTGACATTAGTGAGGAGGATGAGTGACTCCATGAATGGTTGTATCCTCAGTATATTATATATGGATTTTTTGTAAACTTTTGATAAATATATATATATAAGCATGGATTTGATGACGTGTACACAAGTTTTAGTTGATGTGATGAGTACAAAGGTGTCATGATTCTCGTATTAATTTAATTGATATGTGATTATGACTATGTGATATCATTACAGGAGGATTTATGTATGATTAACATTTAATTGATGTATATTTCTTATTGTATGATTAATGTGTGTGATTGGATTTAATTCCTTTCGAGAATGGATTTAATCATATATTTTTGAAGTAGGAAATGAAAAAATGGTGAATTATATGTAGTTAATTATTATGAGTATAGTGCACATGGATCCCACATAAGTACCAATGAGCATATATGGCGAGGAAATATATTATTATACAAAGTAAGGGAGGTATATCCTCATATATTCCATGTGGGACTTATTAAGAATAACACATTATGGTAAAATCAATAAGCATGGAAGAAAGTAGATATCATGCTAGATCATAGTGTCATAAATAAATGATGAATGAGAAATGATACGACATACTAAGCTACCGAGAGATCACTAGTTTGAACTATACAAGACGATTCAACTTAGCCATATGTGTTATGGATGGTGAAAAAAAAGAGGTGGAATTCAAGTGTGTAACTATTCGTACCCACCTCTACTCCATGGAAAACTATATTTTTGTGGGTTTTGGAGGATCCAATGGAATAGTTCTCCACTATGAGAAACGTAATCTATTGCATTGATAGGAGGGTTGAGAGTTACACTTGTTATATGATAGAGATGTGGAGGAGGTGAAGAAAATATATTATAATTTCATGTATCAAATTTAATGATGTCATTGTCTTCTAATAAATTAAGCTTATGATCTAGTGCATATGAATCATTATCATAATTTCCATTAATGTAATGATTTTAAAAAAAAAAATTAGCCTCATTCTCACAAAATCTAGTGAAGAGGGTGATGATTGTTAGGTGGTAAATGAAATAATCTATTATACATGAATGAAATTAGAATAACATGTGGTCAATCAAAAATCTTGTCAAAATAAACTAGTCTATGTTGAGAGTGAGGAGGATATTGTATGAAAACTATATGTTTAGGATGAGGTTGATAAGAGTTGTTACCCCAATGAAAAATATTGACTTGATTATTATCAAATGAATGTGTTGACAATGAATCATAATAATTTGAAATATAAGCAACCTTATTATTCATATCCATATGATCTAGGTGATTTGAAAGGAGAAACTATGACACTAATTCCATAAAAAAGGCACATATTAGTAAAATTCACAAGTATAATATAGTAAGTGTTCTTTGAGGGTCCAGATAAGGCCTCTACAAAAGATAAATTACATCTCTAAGGAATGGGTTGATATAATAACAAGAGCATATTAGATTTTAATCATAATATATAATGATATACATGCTCATTTCTATTTTTATAGAGAGAAGTTAAATGTGCATATGTAGTCTTAGGTCCTTTATTGAAGCTAAAGTGATATAGGAAAGCATATTCGATTTCTAAGAAAGTACTTAAATAATCTGTTAGGAAAATGTGTAAACCAATATGAAGCATCTCCTATGAGGATATAATGGAAAGTTTTAAGAAGTAAATCATCATTTCTATATGAGGACATAAGGGCCCTATAATTATTAATGTAAAAATAAGGATCTAATGTTCCATCAAAAATAGAAGTGCAAGAATGATAAAATTCATAGTGAATGGAGATCAAAAGATATTGTGTGAAATGGAATTTCCATAAATATTATTAAAATCAATGCTATCATGATAATATTTTATCTCAAGGGTCAGATTTTGAACCTTACCTTGTAAATCACCTACTACATGCATAAGGTAAACTACCTCTTAACAAGGTATGGAATAAATATCTAAAGGATCATTCAAATATTTCACCTTACCATTAATGATATCCATTGGGACATTATTTCTTTTGAAACTAATGTGAGGTGATGTATCATGTGAAAGTACCTCGGGAAACACTTTGGGTTCTACGTGTTTGGTTTCATGTTGAGGATCTAAAGGGATACTATCAATTTGTAGACACCAAATTTGGGTCTTACGACGCCCACTCCCGTATCTCATCCCGCAACCTAACCCTACCTCACCACCTAAACCTTACACACCTAATGATTTATTAATTACCTTATAATTAATAAATCCACATCTCCAACCCTGCCACCTCATCTCGCAACCTCACTGTGACCTAGCCCTAACCCTAAACCAACCTAATTAAGACCTATTACTTGGTCCAGACCCACACTCATGACTCATTACCCCTCACCCGCACCAAAATGAGCCTACTAATGACTTGACCAAGCCCACAACTAGTCCCTCGAGAGAAAAGGAGGGAAAGATGGCTATTTTACTAAAACTAGCCACTTTGACCTAACCGACATCGTCCTACTCAACTACCGTCGGTTACGTAACCATCATCGGTTCCCTATTAATGACCTCCCCAAACAAAAAGAGAAGATCCAAAATTAATTTGGCAGAAAAAGAGAAGTGAAACAAGCGAGTAAGAGGTTGAGAGAAGAGGATCAAGCCAAAGACTCAGTAATCGAGCAACCGGATCATTTGTCACACTCGTTTAAGCATTGGAAAAGACCGAGGATAGATTCATCAGCTCGCTTCCAATACTAGATCATCCCAACTAATCCTCATACTGTCGCCATCACATTCCTTGGACTGTATCTTCATCAGGAACCAGTAAGTAGTATATTGTAGCTCTTTGTTATCATTTTGCTTTAATTCATATTAAAAGGGGAATTGACCACCTTCGAAAGGAAGTTTAATATTTCCTGGGCCTAAGGTAGTTCCCTCACTTATTGTCTAACTAAGATCTGGTGGTCTTGTATTCTTACTTACAGGTAGTCCTTCCTAGACAAAAAGGAGTTATTCACAATCGATCTGATCTCTCTACGGTACGCGCACACCTTCCCAACACTCAACATGTATTCCTCCTAGCCCTAACCCTTATATGTTTCTCAAGAGAATGAAAGGATAGAAACAACTCTATTCCGGAACCAAATTCTGTGTGAAACATTTTGGCACGCCCGGTGGGACCCTTTTTGGGTTTCTTTCTTTCTTGCTTACTTTTATATAGGGATCACACTTGTTGTTTCTTTCTTCTAAATATTTTATACCCTTACCTGGGAAACCAATTTTATTATTGTCGGTGTAGTTGTAAAATACAAGCCACATGACAATAAGGGGCAAATGTAGAAACCAAATTTGGGTCTTACGATGCCTGCACTCCCTTATCCCATCCCGCAACCTAACCCTACCTCACCACCTAAACCTTACACACCTAATGATTTATTAATTACCTTATAATTAATAAATCCACATCTCCAACCCCGCCGCCTCATCTCGCCACCTCACCATGACCTATCCCTAACCCTAAACCAACCTAATTAAGACCTGTTACTTGGTCCAGACCCACACCCATGACTCATTACCCCTCACCTGCACTAAAATGAGCCTAATAATGACTTGACCAAGCCCACAACTAATCCCTCGGGAGAAAAGGAGGGAAAGATTACTATTTTACTAAAAATAGCCACTTTGACCTAACCGACATCGGTTCCTACTCGACCGCCGTCAGTTATGTAACCATCGGTTCCCTGTTAATGACCTCCCCCAACCAAAAAGAGGGGATCCAGAATTCATTTGGCAGGAAAAAGAGAAGTGAAACAAGCAGAAGAGGTTGCAGAAAAGAGGATCGAGCCAAAGACTGTAACTGAGCAATTGGATCACTGTCACACTTGTTCAAGCATTGGAAAATACTGAGGATAGCTTCATCAGCTCACTTTCCAATACTGGATCATCCCAACTAATCCTTATTATCGCCATCACATTCCTTGGACCTGTATCTTCATCAGGAACCAGTAGTCCTTCCTAGACAAAAATGAGTTCTTCACAATTGATTTGATCTCTCTACGGTATGTGCACACCTTCCCAACACTCAACAGGTATTCCTCCTAGCCCTAACCCTTATCTATTTCTCAAGAGAATGAAAGGATAGAAGCAACTCTATTTCGAACCAAATTCTGTGTGAAACATTTTGGCACGCCCGGTGGGACCCTTTTCGAGTTTCTTTCTTTCTTGCTTGCTTTCATATAGGGAGCACACTTGTTTCTTTCTTCTAAATATTCAAAAAATATTTTGTCATTTTGGTAAAAGATTTTTTTTTTCTTTCATGTCTTTGCATTAGTGAAAGTCATCTTCTTTGCTTCATCGAATATCACTTTCGATTTGGGTTTAAAACACGTGCATCGCATTCTTGCTTGCTGTTTTTAATTCTAGTGAACGTAGATTAAGTAATGTGTCGTACACATGGTGGTGACATCCACGGTATTGATGAGAAATTAATCTTACTCTCACTACACAACACATACCAAATCACATCATAATCAACACAACAGCTCAAACATCCCCCTTCCCCAGTAATCCTCCGCCCGATTGAGGTAGCCTTATGAGCCAAAACAAACTTGACATCTCCCTTAGGTCTCTTTGTTTAGGATTGAAATCATCTCGGCATCTAAGGCATAAGCCCAAAGTGATTAAAACTAATCCTAGGGTTAGTCTCTTGATTTAATTGTGCATCATGCTTGTTTTTTAGTTCGTTTCTCTGTCATGCATCTGTTTTGATCACTTCAAGACAATTTGGTAGGTATATTAAGCATTGTTATCCCCAAACTAGCAACATCTTACATCCTCTCTTTGCTTTCACAAAGTGGACCGACACCGGTCCTATACTACCGTCATCGGTTAACTGACCGATGTTGGCTACATTTTGACCGACATCGATTATCTGGCCGATATCGGTTACTATGTTTAACAGTTTTTGACAAACCAGCAACCTATCAATTCCAACATTTTGTTGTTGTTTCTATTCTGGATTGATTAAATCCCTTTTGTGTCCTCTTGTCCTTGGTTGTTATCACCCAAAAACAAGCTACAGCCATGGTTTCACATGCATGTTCCGTGCCTTTGCCTCAGTCACCCCTTTCGTATCCTATGGGGAATCCTAGGGATACCAGTAATTTTCCCATGATCCCTGTAGGAGATAAGGAATTTGCCAAATTTTTGGATGCTAATCCTAGTGCCGTACAATATTATTTGTCTCATAACCCTGACTGTGCACCCGATGGTCAGCTCCTCATTGGTATGCCTATTAGTATCGCCGCTCACTTAGCCCCTTCCCCACCTAATAACTCCGCCTCACTGTCTTCATCCTTAGCCCCATCTCCCACCTCAGTAGCTTCGGTGGTTCATACTGCACCAATTGGCTTTCCTTTCATTAATCTAGGGCCCCATGTGTCAATACCGTCCACTGAACCTACCTCATCTCTCTCATAGACTGTCTCTTTTATAACTTGCTCTCTGTAACCTATTCACATGAGCTTTCCCTCACAAGCTCCACCCACCTTTTCATTTCCACAAATTCATCCAAAGTGGCATCAACCTCTCATATAGGACACCCTTATTCGGTTTCCCCAACAAATTCATCACCATTATCTTATCAACATTCAATCCCACCACTGTCTAGTAGCGGCTCTTAGACCATTCCTCCTCTATTTACAATGACAACACCATCATCTAACCCAACCAATGATTTAATCAAATAGATGATGGACAAGATGCAAAATCTTGAGGCTTCTGTTTCAGGAAGTCGTAGCACCCTGACATACGAGCAAGTTTGTCGGGAGCCTATTCATCCTTCTGTCCCCCTTCATACATATCCTCCTTAATGGGAATTACCGAAATTTACTCGCTTTAATAGTAAGGAGGACCCTCAATAACACTTGCGATCGTTTCGACATGATTGCTATCTGATTGCTCATGATGATGCCTTACTACTCCATACCTTTCCCATGTCCTTATTAGGACTCGCCTTGAGTGGTATAAAGGTGCTTTAGCCCAAAGACTCAATCTTCTCCTTTAACTAGTTAGCCCAATATTTCTTGGATCACTTCGCATCAATATTGCCAACAAAGTATCCATTACCAACCTCTATGCCATCTCGACAATTTGAAGATGAGTCTATCACATATTTCGTTGCACGATGGCATGTGGCCTCATCAACTAACTTACTTACGCCTTACCTCAAAGCCGAGCTCATCAAACTCTTTACGTGGGCCTGTGCTAAACACATTTCTCCCACCCTCCAAATTCAAACTTTCCACACTTTTGATGAGGCCTTTACTATGGCTCGAAACTAGAGATTCAAGCCTTAGAGGAGGAGAAATTGAGGTTATGCAATAAAAGCTCAAATTTTGGACCCAAGACTCTACCACCAAACCCAACACCACCAACTCTCATCCATCAACCTGCTTTGAAATAAAAGGGTGCAAAGTACATGCGGTGATGGTCAAATCTCAAGCACTATCCAATACCCACCAAAATCCACCTAAAAGTATAAAGCCGAGCCTATCAATTACACTCCCTTGGGAGAAACTTATGGTGTGATCTTAGACAAATTGCTTAAAGTGGGAGCTATCACCTTGCCTCCTGTTAAACCTCACTCCGGGTTTGATTCCACCCGCGCTATTCCTTCTTGGTATAAATAAAATGACTCTCGTAACTTCCATCGCATGAAGGGAAATAGTCACGAAAACTGCAAGATGTTGAAAAACATAGTGCAGGAAATGGTTGATGTAGGGGATATAACTCTCGATAATCCTAATGCCCCCGCTAATTGAAATTTAAAAATATTCAACAAACCATTTCCAAACCATGCATCTAATAGTAACACAAACCAAGACACCTCAGCTGAGGAGAAGAGTGTGTATGAGATCCATGTGATTTTCAACTCCCAACCCAGGGCTTCCATTGAGGAAATTTCAAATCAAGCTTCTTCACCAACGCAGGGATTCTCACCCCCTTATCCTTCATCAGGACAAGAGGATAGTCCCACTATTCCTTTACCCATAAAGGAATTAACCACCCAGAGTTCTCTTCTCACAAATGAACCTTCTTACACCACATCCCTGTAAGATTGTGAGCGGATGTTATCTAACTTATCTATTTCCCAAACATCTCCTTCCACCACTCTTGCTGCAACAGAAGAAGGCTTACCACTTTTTCTATCACCCTTAGAGGAGAAACCCCTCGAGCCTACATCACCAAACTCCTCAATCATGACAAATCCCCTCGAGCATGCCCTCCTACCTATTAGTTATTCATCACCTAAATCTTTCTAGCGACCGGTTGACCTCTTAACACCCATTGATACAGCGCCTCATTTACCCCTTGTATCACACCCACAGTGGACTGGAATCACAACCCTTCTCTCTTCCATACCAAATTTCCTGTTCACATGTGAAGAGTGTCATCCCTCAGAAGATAGATAGGGCCTTATGGGAGCATTTGAGTACACCATACTCTACTCAAATGTAGGTGACTAATCCAGACACCTCTACCATATACCCGAGGTGTTTACAAAAGCTCAAAATGCCTATGTCCTCACCTTCACCCCCCTCATCTCTATCAAATCCCTTAGCCACCTCTATCCACCTAACCAAAACTTCCTTTATGCTTAGAACTTCACCAATTCCCAGCTTGACACACCCACCTAAACGTTTAGATTTATCCAAAAATACTGCCGTTAATCCACCTAGGAGACAAACCCAATCTCCTCGAGTCCAATCTATGCCTCTTCCACAACTAAAACCCTTGCCCTCGATCAAACCGATAACAAAGCTCGGCCTCAGCCTTCACAATCACACTTACCTTCTATATTAGGGCCTCACCCTCCACCTTGCCTCAATACACCTTGCCTCTCACACCTTCTTTAACATGACCTATACCTTTTGTACCCCTAAAAATATCGTCGCGTCTCAATACCGTCACCCCAAATATCTCACCTACCTACCAACCTTAAGAAAACTCGATCATGAAGGACTTGTTTATCCTGTCACTCCTCCCTCCCCATGGTTGTTTCCTGCCACCACGTCAGTTGGGGTCTCATCATCTAACCAGCTAAACATAACTTCTACGCAGAAGAAACCACACCTCATTAAAACCAATCATCAAATTCCCTTGCCTAAATCACCACCCATATAAACCACTCGTACCCAACCATTACCAAAACAATCAAAAATCTCACCTACTCAATGAACAAATTACCTCATCTTCATCCGAATTTGACCACACTCAAAGGATCTTACTCCAAGATCCTTGATATGTTGGTAAGGGATGTGACCATTTCCCTACCCCGCTCAAACTCTACGATCCATCTAAACCTCGACCTATAGGTTATGATGAATCTAAAATTTGTGCTTACCATCGCACACCAGAGGAAACAATGCGTAAGGATGTAAAGCTTTGAAAGCCATCCTTCACCAGTCCCCTATCACAGATAGACAACCTAAAAAAGATAATTTACAGAGAGAGAAGCCCTTAGCTTTGATCCCTTCTCCTATACCACCTGTCCCCACCTCGTCAAAATATATCATCATTGCAACCCCGCCTCTTGAGAGAAATGACTTATCCCCGTCATCTTCCTCCTCTCGTATTCATGAGATTAACATGATTAACATTGCTACTCGAGGTCAGAAAAACAATGGAAAAGCTAAAGAAAGCACACCTATGGCCTCTCTTTCTCCTTCTGCCATCCCGATCACACCACCACCTAAAGTGGTCATTCATGGACCTACCTATCCCATCTCTGATGGAGTTTCCCACCGCACCATGATCAAACAACTTCACCAATATCCTGTCAAAATGACACTCTATGATCTCATTCAAACATCTAAATTTCATCGACAAGCTTTAATTGAGATTATTCAAGGGATAGAGGTCCTACCTAACAAAACCTTTCCTATCACCTCCATTTTAACACCCAACCACGTCACTTCTCTCACCAAACAACCTGCCTCCACAACCACTTTCGTCCCCCGTACAAAAAACCGCCGCTTGTCGCTTTATCCGAAGAAGAAATTGTCATCTTTGGTGCGTAAGATCGATCGATTTCTTTTTATCTCGGCTTACGTCTGAGACATCCGATTACCTCATGTTATGATTGACGGGGGTGCTAGCCTAAACATCATCTCTTCCAAAGCCTTCCAACATTTGAATATCCCTTCTAGTTGTATGTGTGCCAACCCCACCATGTTACGTTCATTCAACGATGCTATTACTTCTACCTTAGGCACCGTGATCCTTAACATTCATGTAGGGCCACGTACCTTACCCAAACTCTTCTATGTCCTTGAGGGAGAATTCTAATACAACATATTGTTAGGCCACCCTTGGATCCGGGCTATGGGATGTGTTCCCTCCACCTTACATAGATGCATCAAATTCGAGTATGAGGGGAAGTCTTACACCGTCAAAGCTGACGCTTCCCCTTTCAAAACCTACAATATGTTATATCACCCTAATGATGTGCTTGTACCAGTCAAGGCACCCATTGATCCAGCCCAACCATCTACTTCAACCATGCCTCAACCATCCACCTTAACCACACTCACACCTTTGACCAATGAATCCACCGCCGCGAATACCACTTCCTTCCCCACGGACAACATCCCAACTTCAGATCCCTTGGTAGATGTTTTTCAATGCCTTACGCTAGGGGAATACCACCTATACAATGTTAGCACCTTCCATACTCCCACGAAGTACGGACAGTTACATGCACATCCTACCTATGACCGTCGTGTGGGGGAGGTGATCTCCTACAGACCACCTAATTGCCGCACCAACCTAACATATGGGGGTGTCGACACATCCTCTGTCACCCCTGAACCTCCCCTTGGTGTGATTCCCTTCCAATCTGATTTTTGATATCTAACCAACCGTCATTTTTCCCTCACCTTCCTGACGCGGTGTGCTTGGAAGGGTTTTGGTTTCGGTCTTTATGAATAAGGCCAACATACAATCATTCCCGTAACTACCCACAAACACAAAGATCGTCATGGTCTTGGATTTTTTGAACCACCTACACCGAAGAAACCTCATGTCAATTGTATCCTGTGTAAACAATGAAGTCACCCCTTCTGAATCTATCCCTCCTAACTTTTTTTTGTGAATGCTATCATCTTGGGTCCTCTCACTTATCAATGTGATAGTGAGGACCCATCTTCTCTCCCCCTTTTGTATCCAGATATGATCAAAGAAGATTTGCCTTTAATTAATGTTGTGGAGTGCCAGGATGATGACTCCATCCTCACCTACCAAAAGTGCGGTTGACTCTTATAATCAACGTGCCTTACCATTGGACACCCAAACTATGTTGAATGAATCAACTATAGAAATCAACATCCACATGGAGGACGATCCTCACATTTTAAAGATCAGACAATCTCTCGATGCATTAGAACAAGCCGCCTTCACTACCTTCCTCCGTGCCCGTAATCAAGCTTTTGCTTGGTCCTATGCCAACATGCCAGGAATCAATCCTGACATTGCTGTCCATAACATCACTCACGAAACCGGACACTAAACCAGTTAAACGAAACTCGAAAAATACATCCACACATTGCCCTCTTGGTGAAAGAAGAACTTCAATGCCTCCTTTCTGTTTCTTTCATCTTACCTATTGACTATCCACAATGGATTTCTAATGTTGTACTTGGCACTAAAGTAGCAGGGGGGACTTCGGATATGCATGGATTTTTGATACCTTAACCTTGCTTTCCCAAAGGATGACTTCCCCTTACCTAGCATTGATCAACTTTTTGATCTCATTGTGGGCCATGAGATGCTTTCTCTCATGGATGGCTTCTCAGGATACAATCAAATTTTGGTAGCCCCGGCCGATCAACATAAAACCACCTTCATTACCCCCTAGGGGACCTTCTGCTATCATGTCATGCCATTTAGCCTTAAGAATGCTAGTGCGACCTATCAGTGAGCTATGACTTATATTTTCCATGACATTATGCAAACTATACTTGAGGATTATGTTAATGATCTTCTTGGAAAATCCAAACATCGCAGTGAACATCTCGATGTTTTAACCATTATTTTTGATCACCTATTACAATACTGTGTTCGTCTTCAACCAAAGAAATGTGTCTTTGGTGTCCTTTCGGGAAAACTCCTTGGCTTTATCATCTCTTTACATGGTATTGAGGTCAACCTAGCTAAAGTCAAATCAATCCTAGAAATGCCCCCACCCACTAACCTCAAACAATTACGTAGTTTGCAAGGAAAACTCCAATCTATCCGGCATTTCATTTCACAACTCTCAGATCGATGTCAACCTTTCCATCATCTCCTTAAAAAGACATTATCTTTTAATGGAGTGAGGAGTGCCACCAAGCCTTTGAGGCTCTTAAAGCTTATCTCTTGCAGCCACCCGTGCTTATCCCACCTCAGGATGATCACCCTTTCTACCTTTACCTTTCTGCCACCGACCATGCTGTAGGAGCCATGCTCGCACATCATGACTTTGAGCATCGAGAACAAGCAGTTTATTACATAAGCTGTACTCTTGTGGATTACGAGACTAGGTATACACACGTAGAAAAGTTGTGCCTAGCCCTATCATTTGTGGCCACCAAACTCCGACATTACCTCCTGAATCACAAAACTTTTGTCATCACCAACGCTAACCCCATACATTATATGTACGCCAAACCTCATCTAAACCAACGCATCACCCGATGGCTTATGCTCCTCACCGACCTTGACCTTGAGTTTGTACACCAGAAATCAGTCAAAGGAAAAACTATCATGCACCAAGTCATGGAAGCCCCTTTACCTGGGGAACAATTTACCAATTTTACTTTCCCTGATGAGCTCATCGCAACTCTTTCACTCAATGATGTGTCATATCCAATGACCCTCTTCTTCAATGGATCTAAATGCCAATGTGGTGGAGGGGCAGGCATTGTTCTCATTCCTCTTGAAGGTGAACCTATGCCTCTTTCATTCAGGCTCAATTTCCCCTGCACTAAAAATACAGCGGAATATGAGGCCCTTGTTTTAGGTCTCCATGTTGCGTTACACTTAGGTGTGAAGTCTATTAATATTTTCGGTGACTCTCAATTGGTAGTAAATCAAGTTACTGACATCTACCAATGTAAAAATGAGGAACTTCAAAAGTACAAACATTACGTAGATTCACTTTTGACCTTATTCTCTCATTATTCTATCCAAACCATTCCCTGCTCAACTAATAAATTTACAGATACTATGGCTTGCTTGGCCTCACAAATTTCATTCTCAGCAATCGACTTAGACATATTTGTCTTGGTATAACAAATCTTTGCCCCATTTTACTTAGTTCCGGATGTTTGTATGGTAAATAATGTATCTATTGATTCGCAGGATACCTGGTATCACCAATTTCACGACTACCTTACAACCTCTGTTCTACCACCTGACCTTACTAGTAATGGCAAACGTGCTTTTCTTAAAAGTGTTTCTCATTATGTCATCATGGGGGGACTCCTCTATAAATGTGGCTTTGATGGTATCCTCCTTCGTTGTCTAACCGGCGCTGAAATCGCTCATACCACCCAACAAATCCATGACGGACTTTATGGCGGGTACTTTAGTGGCCTCGCCATGGCCAAGCGGATCCTTCGCCTAGGATATTATTGGCCCACTATCAATAAAGACTGTTGCGAATATGTTAAGCATTGTGTTATGTGTCAATAACATGCCAACCTTCAACATACTCCTAGCCACCCATTACAAGTCGCACGAGATCTTTGGCCTTTCTCACAATGGGGTTTAGACCTTATTGGTGAGATTCACCCACCTTCTTCATAGCATAACCATCGATCATCACGGAAATTGAATATTACACTAAATGGGTGGAGGCCGTTCCACTCATTTCAACCAAAAAAGAAAAAATCGTTGAGTTCATCAATCATCACATTATCTGTCGTTTTGGTGTTCCTCATCACTTGATAACAAATAATAGAAAATATTTCAAAAATAAGTTGTTGCACGACCTTTGTGACAAATTTGGTATCAAAATTAGATTATCATCACCCTACTATCCACAAGCAAATGGACAAGCCGAATCGTCTAAAAAAACCTTACTCAAAATTCTCATGAAAGTTATTAACATTTGGGAAAAGCTGGCATGATGACATCCCCTTTGCCCTTTGGACTTATCGTACCAGCATTTGTACGTCCACTAATGCCACACCATTCTCTCTAGTGTATGGTACCGAGGCTGTCTTGCCTCTCAAAATACAAATCTCTTCTCTTAGAATATCTCTTCAGGATATTCTCGCCAATGATGACTTCCGCCAAGAGCGGTTAGCCCAATTAGAGCTTCTTGACGAGCGTCATCTTACAGCTCTTGACCACCTACAAATTTATCAAAAGTGCATCAAGCGTGCTTATGATAAGTGAATTCATGAGCATACCTTTAATATTGGTGATCTTGTACTCAAAGAGAATCAACATGTAACCAAACTAGAAAAGAGAAAACATGGAAAATTTGCTCCTAATTGGATTGGGCCTTACATTATCACTCACACCTACGGATCAGGTACTTATCGTTTAGCTTCACTTAATGGTAAACCTAAGCCTAAACCCCTTAATGCCTTGCATCTCCGACCATCAAACCCCTTAATGCCTTGCATCTCTCGACCATTCTACTGTTGAATTTAGTGTTACATCACTTCTTATCTACCTTGCGCTCATCCCTTGAGCTCATTTACCACCTCATACACCTTGTTTCATGCATCTCAAAATGGAATCAAGCTCACATGGTTTGATCATCACCTCCTCTTAAATATGCCTTCCTCTTTTAGTCTGGTCCATGACTTAAAATTATCAAAATAACAAGTTCTTAATTATATGATTCTGGGATATTCTTGAGTCAAACTTCATGCAAAACTATATGCTTCATGCGAAATGGACATCTAGACCTTTACGCTCTAAACTAGACTGCTCCTCGAAGGACAACTATGTGCAAATCCGCACCATGCTACTATAAGTAGACTGCTCCTCAAGGACAACTATACAAATTCAACCTCTATCGAAGCTTCTCGCATTGATTAACTTCATGAAGACCTCAAGCAACAAAAAAATGCATATCCCATATAGAATTCCCACATCGATCAGTCTATATCCAGAAAAATAAAAGCAGTATTCAAAAGCACTTTTGAGTCATGGACTCGTCTATTTAGGTTTGGATCTATTTCGTCAGAATAATCACCTTATAACAAGTCCTCTACACCCCAGTTATACCATCCACCTCACCTCACCATTTTTCACAACAACAAAACTCAAGGGACGTGATGTATATCCGATATATTGTGATGATACAACTCTTTTCACCTATCAACTTCTCGCCTATGCAAGGTACCTAGGGATTCAAGCTCATCCTATGATAATACGTGGTTTGTTTAGCTCTTTCCAACTATGGGACACTTTTACCTCTTTTGCCCGAATCTAGGATTATGTGTTGACCTTAATTAGGACACGGTTTCCTATGCTAGGGTAGGCTAACCCTCGCTTCACCTTTACTCACACCAACACCAACAACATTACCCTACCAATATCAAACTTTTACCATCCAACAAATTGCCTAACCACAACCAAATTTCCTGAATTCACCTCTCCCGGTCCTAAGGGATAACTACATCAGTATGAGGCCCCTCCTTGCTTTGTGCAATGGGCGATGTAGGAAGCACTTAGGAGACATGGGGTCTCCCAAGGTTAGCTTGACCATCCCCTACCATAACCTATAATGTGTGGTGTTTTTCTTAAAAATATAAATGTTTTCACATATTATATTGATAACACTCACCTTTGTCCTTTACCAATCCAAACATTCAAACTGAAAACATTTCTTATTATTGTCATAACCTCAAAATCAACATACATATTCAGTTTTATTTAGATTTTAAACAAATACATCTTCTCTATCATCGACACGTAGGTCGGCATCCTTATTCATTCTTCTACCCCTATGAAATTCACGTAGGCCCCCACACCTCATCCCGAACTAGGTAGCGATGGTTATGGTTATCCGACGCCGCTCACTCGGCCTCTCCATCCTCAAAGGGGCCACTTTGTTATTGGTTCCTCCCACCGATCCACTAATCTCTCCCGTAACATATGAATACGCCCTCTCACATGGAGGAATCTTGCCTCTAGTCTCTCCACTCGTGATGCGAAACCTTTAACAATCCCATTGTTTCATTCACTCGTGATTGAAGCCGGTGAACTAAACCCTATAGGCGATCTCTCTTCACTGTAATCACAACTAAGTCAGGATGATCGGCCCTCTCATGTGCACCTCGCAGCTCTGCTACCCACCATAATCTATAAGACTCTATCACTCCTGCATCCATTACCCTGCGATCGGCTGCTGTCTCCTCTGGTCCTTCTAGAAGTGTCGGTCGTGGTGGTGAGAAGGGTGCCTCAGCGTCGATCCTCCTGTATGGTCTATGAGCCATGGGTATATCCTAAACAAATCCAAATTATCGCCACACGTGATCTAGAGGAATCCTCTCGTACTCACCTGGCCTATGTCCCGTGATCCACCTTAATCGCTCTACACCCCTCAAATCCTCGGCTATGTTCACCATCACCATGTAGTTCCCGTAAGGCCTCCAATGGATATCCGCAATTGTCACCATCTCCCACATCTACCTATAATACTCGGTGTCATCTATCATGGTTTCGGCTCTTGCCTCTTGCTCTGTCTGGACCCATCATCTGAATCCCAACCTCTGCACTCCTGTCTCTCCTCCCTGGATTGGTCGGCCTATTGGTCGCACACACACAATGTGCTCATAGGCCCAACAATGTAATAAGTATGCACAATCTAGTGTAGTCCTGTGATTTCACCTGCATGCCCATAAACCCTGTATAGCTCCACAAGATATTCAGTGCCCATGCAAAAGTAACGCTACCTTCTATCATCTCATGAATAATACACATCAATGATTTCAGAAATCTTCCCCGTCCGCTCTAGGTAATGCATAATACCCCACCGCTATCATTAATACCACTGCCAACCTTGTTGCCTTAGGGTGTGCCATAAACATTATACCATAAGTGAATGTCAAACCTCGCTATGTCAAATCTCATGCAGCTGGACCAAATACTGCGTCGTTATCGCTGCCCGCGCCACGTTAGGCCCTACCTGATACACTGGTCTTCCTGTAATTGGGAGTCTCAAAATTTGGAACACATCTTCTAACGTCACTGTCATCTCCCCTGTTGGCAGATAGAAGGTATTCTTTTCAGGATTCCATCTCTCAATCAGCGCCTGCAACATGGCATGATTGCATGCAATATGTGAATAATAGTGGATTCCACTTAACCGCACACGGTTTATTAATGCCCACTCAGTTGGTGTTACATCTGCTCGGACCCGTGACAACAAAGTTGGCACCCTATCATTCATCCTCAACCCTTCTTGTGCCTGTACACATTAAACCAACAAACAACAAATCAACAAATAGCTTCCAACGTGTTTTTTATCCCAATCCGCAACTTTACACAGTAACCGATATCAGTTATAGACAATCGATACCGGTTATTCCTAAATGATATCAGTCACTGTCAATTCCAATCACCCCACTCAAAAAACACCACCTATGATAACTTCTGCACTCGTTTTCCCCTCTCTGTACCTACACACATATCTCCAACACCTGATTACTTACCCTACAACACTCACCCCATCCCAAACCTTTTGCCTATCACCTTTCTTTTTCATCTCTACCCACTTACCTTCCCACATCCTATTCACATACATGCAATTTTTTTAACTCCAACCAAAAATCATATATACCTCCTGGGATGCAGCAGTTTGAGGTGGAACCTGTCTTCCCTCTCCTCTCTGCCCGCTAGATGCTTCTCCTTGTTCAACCATGTTCACCACCCTCTTCACTATTACTTGCCTTTACACCTTCTTACTCCAAGCTCACGATCACTTTACCTGTCTCTTTCCTCCTTATCACTCAATTCTCCCATGCAACTACCCTGTATGGATGACAACAACCTCGCATCCTCGTATTTAACATGTTGCATGGCTCTAAAAATAAGAATCTAAAATTGCCTCCCCATCTTTTCTATTTTTAGAAAATCTTGTTTTAACATAACCGATGTCGGTTATGTAACCGGTATCGGTCAATAGTGACCAACATTGGTTATCTAACCGATATTGGTCACCCTATACCTATTTTGATTATATCCAAGCCTTCTCTTTGTTTTTTGCAAAATTTTGGTAGCGCCCACCTCTTTTCCTTGCATAATGACATCAATATTTCAAAACATATGCATATCATTAAAACATCATCAACATCATTTATATATACATCACAAACATTCCAATACCATCAACACAAAAACATAAAGCATTATAATATATGCACCAAATCCACAATTACACACACCATATGGATCAACCTCATCATCTATATATATCATCAAAACAATGTTACAATATACAAATTACCCTGCATGGGGCCTTTATCATACAAACAAAAATACAAAGTCGAATGTACGCAGCCACTGTCATGCGTGTCAAAATCTCAACTCAGCTCACAAGTCGGCTTCTCATGTCAAAAATATACTCGGCTCATAGGCCGATATCAACTATACAACATGTACTCGGTTCGCGGGACGGTATATATAACAAACATGAATACATCAATCCTATGAGGGCACGCAGGCATCTATATACACACTCGGTTCATAGATCGGTGTCTCTATCAAAACAACACATCTCTGCTCCTAGGGTGACTCGGCTCTCTCCCCCTCCCTCGGTTCGTCTCTCAGCTAGCCCCTGTGCCGGATCTCACCTCCTACCCGCCATCGACCCACCGGGCCGTGGCCGTGGCTGCGGCCCCTGTGACTCGTGACTGGGATGTCTCAGCTCTGTGAGCTACATATGGCCGATAGTCGCCCTGGTAACATCTAGCACGTCTTGGTAATAGTGGGCCTCTGCTCTCACCTCCATGTATCGGGCCCGTGCCACCATGGCTGGTGGGGCTGGTCCCCTCGCTCCTAATATAACTGGGACCTGTCCTGCCTGTACACCCTGACCTTGCGCCTGTACTAGTGGTGGTGGTGGAGCTACCATCGGAGCCTGAACAGGGACCTGTGCCTATGCCTGAACAAGGATCTGGCCCTGTGGCTGTGCTTGTGCATGTACATGTGCCTGTACCTATGCTCGCCCTCGTACTGTCACGTCCTCGTGCCTAAGGCAACCGCCTGTAGCACTCCAATCGTGCACTCGTGTAATCAGCAAGCTGCCCCTGTAATAACTGCACCTAGCCCAAGAGATGGTCCCTCTCCGCTATAACAGCCACCAAATCTGGCTGTGTGGGTTGTGCTCTCATGGCTGCCCTCTGCCCTGCCCACCAAACCAAAAATGCACCTGTAACACCGACGTCATCCACCGTATCATCCGCCGGTCTCTCCACAACCAGACTAGGTCCAATGGCTATGGAAGAGGCAGTGGTGCCTCTACATCCTCCCTCCGATACTGTGGGAAGGGAGGTGGCTCATCCTGTTGTAGGCCCAACTGTCGGCGTACCCTCTCTAGGGGAATCTGATCATGCTCCTCGAGTCTCCGTCCAGCTATCTAGAAGATATACTGGATCCATCGTAGCTGTGATCGGGCTCCTCCACGAGGCTGATGGCCTTTATATGGCTTCCATATAATATCTAAGACGGTCAGCACTCTAACATATACCGTAGTATGCAACATCTCACCCGCAATAACCACTCATGGCTAGCCCATGACCCCCAACCACCTATGAAACCCATACCTATACAATGCCTCGTGGCCTTGGCCGCTAGGGTAGTCCTACAGTCATAAACACACAATGTGCTCATAGGCCCAGCAATGTAGCAAGAATGTCAAGCATATCCCAAATCACCTCATATGGTGATAGCCCCAGAGCTCTCTGTATAGCTGCACCAAATACACCGGTGCCCATGCATAGCAGGTGTGCTCCTCCACCATCTCATGTAATACTCCCATCAGTGCCCATGGGAAGTGACCTCCTCTGAGTTTAGGAGGGCGAAGCAGGTGATACCAATCATCATCAGCACAGCAAGCCGTGTCTCCTGTCGATGTGCGCGATACATATCGCCGTAGCAGATGCTCGCACTATGGTACGTAATCAATGGGGCTGCATCCCGAATACCTGTAGGATGCTATCCATCGCTGTCTCAGCATCCACCTAGAACACCGCCTCCCCTATGATTGGTATTCTCAGGATGCGATACACATCCTCTAGTGTGACTATCATATCTCCAGTCGGGAGATGGAAGACATTAGTTTCCAGATCCCATCTCTTGATGAGGGCAACCATTAGGTTGTGGTCCCTATCCATAGCCCTATATCTCTAAACTCCACTGAGTCCAACCTCCCGCATGACTGCCCACCGCACCGCAGATCACATGTGGCCGTATACGCCCAAAGAGAGGTGGCATCCGATCCCACATCGTCAGCGGTTGGTGTAACACCCGAATGTTGTTACTTCCTCCTAAGCATACAAGTGTTGATATGTGATTTCTTGTAAAAGGATGTGTTCTGATTAAGAAATCATGCTTGATATGTTGTATTTTCTTTGCGAGATCTTTGGTGAGTCGAATATGATTAGACTCTTTTATTTATTTCATTTTGCATCTGAGTTTAATCTGATCTCGGAATGAATTATAGAGTTATCCACCTATAAGATCTAACCTTGGATCAGTGGAATTGATCCAAGTATTGCTCTAAGTTTGTTCGTGATGAATTAAAATTACAGACCTTGAACAGGTTGCAAGGTCTAGAAGCATTGAATAAGCTAGTCAAGAGTATGACTCAGGTTGATCATGTGAAATGGATTGGTTCCCGATATGGAAGTATATCTGGAAGGTCTCGATCGTGGACCCGGTAATAATTCAGTTTCATATAATTCTGTAGCCTAAGGCGGAGCAGAAGCTAACCCTGTTCGAGAATGAATGATTGTAAGTCTTTTTCTGAGCGTACAGAATGCAGACCTAACTGGAATTATTATTGATTAGTAACCTAAAACTAAACCTAACCTAGGGGTTAGATTAGTGATAATCTAACCTAGACGTAGGCTAAGAACTAATGTCCTAAGTTAGTATCTATGCTTATAGAAGTTAGATTGGGTGTTATCCTAAATTCTAACCTAATATACCAACCTAACTGTTGAGCAGGGAATAAGGGGACCTATGGAGGGGTGCGAACCATGGGCGGATTTTTCTATGTTATTTAATGCATTGGATAAGTATGAAGGACAGGTCTTGGCGGAGGTTTTAGGAACAGCTAACCTAAGCCGACGTGGCAGGTCGCCAAAACTAAAAATGGTCTGGGGATTTTATTTGACTGTCGCCAATTTTGGCGGTCGGTGGCAGTGGAGTTTGAGCGGGAAAGTTGGTGTAAATGCATTCAATGTGCTCGGTAGTTGAGCTCGGAACTCGTGTGAAGGCATGCAAACTGGGAAGTTGTTGGTTTATTTGGCTTATCGTGATTCGGTTTTTCTTCACTCATTCTTGGTTCTTCGCACCAGTCTTCTTGGTGTTGCATGGTGAGTATGAGCGTATCTAGCTCTTTTCTCTGGCAAGGGGAATATATATGTCTTGGAGATAGCAAAATTTTGTTGGTCACTCTAACTTGGAAAAGGAAAAGGAAGTCGAGCTCTTCCAGTGGTCTGCTTCGGAATTTTGAGTAAAAATCCAGGCATGTTAGGCCCTAACCTTTAAAAATCTTGCTGTCTTTCAAGTGATTTCATTAGAACAACTCTGTTCAAATGATTTATGGAAATAGATGATTTTTCCTTGGTGGTCTTGTGTGATTTTTGGTACTGTATCTCTTCTGGTTCGATTTTTTTGTTTACACCTTGATGGGTGTTGTTATATTCGAACGGTTGCTATATTTCTTGGTGTTTGCATTCTGGCTTTTATATGTGAAAATATAGCAAGATTTTGTGCTAGGCCTGCTCTGTGTGAGTCCACGAATTGTCCTCCCGATGGGTACAGGCTATTGATGCATGTTGATATATATAAATGTATATAATATTTTGTTAATACTTGTTGTGGAAATTGTTAGAAGGGATACTGATGGATATCGTATGATTGTTCAGTTATATTGAACCTTTGTAAGCTCTGTCATGGTTATTGGTGATAGTGGCTATTGATACTCGTTGGGTTTCATTTTGTCTTTTAAATTGTTGGGAAGAGGTAACTTACTGTGTTACTGTAGTCTTTATGACCTGGCCGGAGATGTTTTTCCCTCGCTTTGTGGTTATGGGTATAAACCCATTAACAGTATGCAATATATATATATATATAGATTTATATTGTTATAATCTGAATGACTCTGTGGAGTCGATTGAATGATTTATATGTATTTGAACCACTGTTCAAGTTGAATATAATTGAATATTGGAATTTGATGTGCCAGCGACTTAAGGGAATAACATGTATTTCGTCCTCTGTTATTTTGTAAGAATACAGTCGTGTCGCAAGGATCTTGTGGTACAGATTCTTTGGGTGTATTTTTACGTCTCCATTCTGTGCAATCTTGTGCGAAAAATATTGGTAAGGGTACCGTTGGATTCCTTGTTTTGGAAATTCAGTATTCTGATTTGTTCTGCCTGAATTTAAATGTTGCCATTGATGGCACGGATGGATTCATCATATTTTATTATTTTGTTTACTATTGTTTAAACTCAGTGGAACTTGATAATTAAACAGTGTTATTGTCTCAATTTAAGCCTGTTGGTTTACTATTGTTTGACGCCGTTGAGTACCGTGAGTATGGAAAGTTATCTTGTATGTCGGCTTTTGGGAAGCTAAACTGTGAACACTGGTTATGGACTTAGTTTTAAATCCTCGAATGGTAATATATGTCACTGTTGTCTGTAGAAGCCCGAGTATGAACAGGTAATGTTCTTGGATTTGTTGGCTTTCTTTAATAGCTTGACATCATGAATTATGGCTTCTATAAAGTAGGTTGTGAACAACATACTTTCAGTTCTGATTGCGTTCAGAAGTGACTACGATGTCTCATGTTATATTTTCTTCTGGTTGCACACCCGTTTAATGTGACTGTTCATGGTGCGTGGTTTTCGTTTAAAAATCTCTTGCTTAGCCATAGGGAAATGTCATGGCTTAACGTTTTCAAGTCTCTTGTCGACTGCGACAACAAAGGAGACCCTTTTGAACTCGACCTTGGGTCTAAAACCCTACACAGAAGAAAGGCTTGAACGGGCTGTAGGTTGTTATTGGGATTGAAGACGTGATACGTTTTCTTCGCATTGTTATCCATTCTTGTGTATGTTTGAATTTGGAGTTGTTGTCTGTACCTAAGCAGGTAACGGCTGTGTTATCTTCTTGTCCGTCGCTTCTTGTGAAAGGTCACTCTGAGTCTGCCTGGTAGATAGACATCATTGTTTGGCATGGGGGCTACCGACTGTAGTTGCTTAATTGTAAGTTTTAACAATACAGTGTGCTGTTGACGGACTCGACTGATTTATTTGTTGTGTTCTATTTTTTTTTTTTAAGCAGTGATTCTTCTTGTGGCTTGTCAAACTTGTTCGTATACTTACAAGGTGAATGCTTTCCATATGTGGAGATGGTACAGTAGTGAACTTGTGTGAAAGGAAGCGTGAATGATTTGTTTCTTTCTCTTCTATTATTTTAATACATGTTGATATCTGTAACAGTAGGAGCTGTTTTTAACATATTGATGTACTCAAGAGTTGTTATGATATTTCCTTTTCGGATGAATGGAACGATCTGTCCAATGTTGCTGATATTGGCTTCAAATGGTTGTTTTGGATACTTTCGTTCTTTGATTCTTAATATTTGATGAAATATTTGAGAAAAGTTTAGGACTATTCTCGTAACAATGATAGAGTTACACAATTGTAGTCATTTTTGTAATACGAAGGCATAGTTCGAATGTGTTTACTTGTTGGGTTAATTGATCTCATTTAAACAGGTGTTTAATGAAAACAATCGATTGTGGATTGCAATTATTTTAAAAGTTAGTGCTTATCATGCTCGGTTCATCGAACTCGACTCATGTTGACTATTTTTGCGAGATGGTTGCCGTAAGTGGTAAAAGCAATGCAGATCGGCGACAGATGATCAGATTGTTTAATTGATTTATATGAATTACAAACTTGATTTTATAATGTACTAAATGAGGAAAGATGTTCCTTTTCCGTTGAGCATTGTATCAAGTATGCTGAATGCCTAAAATGTATTTGTATAGTTCTGAAAGGAATGGAAATAAGTATTTGATACTTATGTGTTGTATTCTTAATTCTGATAGTTGACCTTCTTCGGTTTATATACCAGAGTGGCAATGTTATCTTTGTGTAATTTGGATGCTTTTGTGATTGTCAATAAAAGCTTAAAGAAAATGTGATTGAATTCTTATGAGTGTTTAGTAGTTCTCATTTGTTCTATCGAAAGCTAAATTAAAGTTTAAATCATTGTCTTTTTAAAAGATAGGGTTAAAATGAACCTAAGCAGAACACTAATCAAGCTGAGGTAAATTACTAATCCCTAGTCCTGAGTATGACAGGACAACATTAAATGGGATTCTTAACCATTTATATCTTTATACTAATAAGTATGATATAAATTCAGTTAAGAGAACTGAAATAAATCTAATGGGGTTCAGATGGCAATCTCATACGAAGGTTATGAGTTATTGTCCAATTCTGTTGTTTTAGAATCATGTATATTCTAATAACTCCTTGATGAGACCTTAACCTCAATATCTCCACCATGCAATGGGCTTTATTGAGGAAGGTTATCTTAAGACAAAGAATCCAGGGAACGGGAAAGGCTAACCTTAGGGGAAAGTCTTTGATGTAATTAAAAACTCAACGTGCGTAACGCATATTCTTTAGTAGATCTTTTCGAGGCGGATTTAAAGGATGACGGCACAAGTCAACTGCGGGGTTGTACCTCCGAGAAGATTAGGATCTTCTCGAAGTTGCAACAATGCAGGTGACTTATGACGACACCCTTTGCATTGATCGCTAAGATTTACACTTTGATCTCGGACGAGTTACTCTGGGACCAATTAGGAATGTGGCCATGTTATAAGGCTGCCTAGGAGATTCGGGGTATCATGACACACTGGTTTAACTGCAGGGTTGAACCAGTATGTCACCGTATCCCTAATCCTCGTGGGCATCCATATAACATTATCACCTTGTTAATCTGTCTCCGAGTGATTAAGTTGTGAGAGGAAGGACTGACAGGAGTCGGTATAAGACATTCTATATAACATAAGAATGGGGTGAAGGGCGTATTCCAGATTGACGAGTATGCCGTTAAGGAATACGAGACATAAACAGTATGTTTCAAATCTTTGGCCAAAGTATCGCAAGCTGCTGACTGCGTTGTCCTAATTCACCTAGTCTAAGGGATGAGATGCCGATGAATGATGGTAACAATTATTCAGTTAGGTTCCTTGGACAGAGCATTCTGAATTCCCAGAATAGGGAAGAGAACCGCGAGAGTGAAGCGTTAAATAAAATGCCAACTCTTATTACTCATGAATAGATCGGTAGGTTACCGAGTCATGGAATGAATAGATCGGAGGTACTCCGAGTCATTACAGCTGCATATGGTTGTCTATTATAAGAATGGTTATTTGATTTGTGAGTTCTAAATTATCTATTTAGAACCAGGATGCAATTATAAAAAAAAAAAATTCACTTGTTCTAACTTATAAAATGAGGATGTTACATCTTGGTATCAGAGTTGAAGGTTGTAGCTCTTGGACCTATTGTGTCCATAATCGATAAAAACCTGAATTTTCTTGTAACAGAAAATGGTTAGAACAAGGGGGAACGTTACGAGTAATGCTCCACCTGAAGGAGGAGCGGCAACAACCCAGAAACTCGATGAGATCCTTGCTGCCCTGTTGGACACAAGAGATCGCTTGGCTGTACTTGAATAGCAGGTGATGGGAAATGAGGAGGATGAAGAAACTGATAATAATAATCGGAAACCTCCTGAGGACAACCCCGACATGGGTGTTGATGTTAATGCTGGGAATGCACCTGTCCAACCAGAAAACAAAAAGGCCAGATTGGCAGCAGAACTCACTAATGATATAAAAAGGATAAGTCCACCTAAATATGATGGCACCACATTAGGAGATGGAGCTGAGAACTGGCTCAGTGAAATGGAGAAGTACTTTGCAATAAGGAACTTCTCAGAGGAAACCAAAGCTATTTGGGGAGCCTATCAGCTTTCCCATGAAGCATCTTCGTGGTGGGATAGCCGTAAAGCTGAACTAAACATTGATGAGACCAATATTACTTGGGATCAATTTAAAGGCTATTTTAGGCAACGTTGGCTGCCACAACTTTTCTATGATCAGAAAATGACAGAATTTCAGAACTTAGCTCAAGGGAAGCTAATGGTAACTGAATACTGGGAGCGGTTTACAAAACTCCTCAAGTATGTACCGCAGTATCAAACTGATGAGAAGTTCAGAATATGGAAATTCATCATGGGATTGAATCCGTGATAGGGGAGAGGTCGATGTTCACGGTCCAACCACTATGGAAGGAGTTGTTGAAAAGGCCATAAGGCAAAAACAGAAATTAAAGGCTATTTTACGCTCATAAGGATGAAGTGTGGAAGAAGGCGCAAACCCTTCTTCAACCTCTCTTGCACCTAGAAAAGGACCATGGAAAAAGTTTGGAAACAAGAGTAAGTTTCCAGGAGACAACAATAAGAAAGCAGTAGCAAATAAGCCTGCTGGAAATGTAAAGGATAATTTTGCTAAAAATTATAATAATGGGCAGAAGCCCTATGGAGGACAGCGTGACAATTACAAAACCGGAGGCAACTTTGAGCCTAAAAAGGGACCTGTAGGAGGTTGCTACAATTGTGGTAAAGATCACTACGCAAATCAGTGCCCTTTGAAGAAGGATGATCGTAATCAGCAGCATAAGATACATGCTGCAGTAGCGGACAAGCAAGCTGAAAAGCAAGTGACACCTATAGAAGTTCCGGGTAAGTTATTCGGCATACCTGTCACTATTCTTTTTGATACAGGAGCTACTGAATGTTTTATATCTAATAAACTTGCTTCTAAACTTAAAAGAAAAGCTGGAAAAATGGATAAATCTTGGACTGTATCAGTATGGTAATAATTCTGTTCATACAGTGAGTATGTGTCTTTTTGGGGCAGTCCTTGACTTACCTAACTTTTCCACGGAAGTTGATCTCTATGTTGCACCTTTGGGATCGTATGACATTGTCATCGGTGTCAATTGGTTAGCTGACCATAAAGCAAAAGTAGACTATTACGAAAAGAACATAAAATGTTTAGATGATCAGCTGAAATCAGCAGAGATTCAAGGTGTGAAACGAGAAATTTCAGTTAGAAAATTGTCAGCTATGCAGCTTAAAAAGGCTAAAAATAAAGGATGTACCCTTTATACCATGAAGATATCTGAATCTTTAGAAGAAGATGACGATCTCATGAAACGATTCCCTCTGTTACAAGGTTTCAGGGATGTTTCTCCTGAGGAATTACCAGGTTTACCACCCAAGAGAGAATTTGACTTCACCATTGAAATCAAGCCAGGAACAGAACCTATTTCCAAAGCGCCTTATCGGATGACTATTTCAGAGTTAGTTGAGCTTAAGGCACAGTTGCAAGAGCTTTTGTCTAAAGGTTTGATCAGACCAAGTGTTTCACCTTGGGGAGCGCCAGTAATATTTGTGGAAAAGAAGGATGGAACACTAAGGCTGTGTATTGATTATTGGATGTTGAATAAAGCAAGCGAGTCAAGAATCGATATCCACTTCCTAGGATCGATGATATGTTTGATCGAGATGGAGAGCGGTGGTTTATTCTAAGATAGACCTTGATCCGGTTATCACCGGTTAAGGATTAGAGAGGAAGATATTCATAAAACAGCTTTTCGAACAAGGTATGGACATTATGAATTCACAGTTCTACCCTTTGGATTAACCAATGCACCTGCAGCCTTTATGAATTTAATGAACAATATCTTTCAAGAATACCTGGACAAGTTTGTACTTGTATTCTTGGATGATATTCTCATTTATTCTAAAAGCGTTGAGGAGCACCATGAGCATTTGAAGATAGTTTTGGGAATTTTGAGAAAGAGGAAGTTGTATGGTAAGTTATCCAAATGTTCTTTCTTTGATTCAGAAGTTCACTATTTGGGTCATGTTATAAGTAAAGAAGGAATTGTTGTAGATCCTTCAAAAATAGTGGCAATAACTGAGTGGCCTGCACCAAAGAATGTGCATGAAGTAAGAAGCTTCATGGGTCTTGCTGGTTACTATAGAAAATTTGTAAAGGATTTTTCTAAAGTAGCTGCACCAATAACTTCATTGCAAAAGAAGGATAAGAAATTCATTTGGAATGATAAGTGCGAAGCGGCTTTCAAAAGTTTGAAAGACCAGTTGACTTCCGCGCCTATTTTAGCTGTACCAGACCCTAATGGGAGTTTTACTGTTGTAACGGATGCTTCTGGGGAAGGCCTTGGAGGTGTTTTGTTACAAAATGATCAGGTCATAGCATATGAAAGTAGAAAACTTAAGTTACATGAGCTGAATTATGCCCCTCATGATTTGGAACTTGCTGCCATTGTTCATGCACTTCAAGTTTGGAGACACTACTTACTTGGGAAACCTTTTGAGCTGAAAACTGATCACTTAGGACTGAAGTATATTTTTACTCAGCCCAATCTGAATGCCAGACAGAGAAGGTGGTTAGAATTTTTATCACAATATGACTTTGATATTAGCTATATCAAAGGGAAGGAGAATAGAGTAGCTGATGCTCTAAGTCGTAGGAGGCACATTTCTGCTCTTATAACATTAAGAACTCAGTTTAAAGATGAGGTAAAAAGTGCCTCAGAATCAGATGCATACTTTCAACAAGTAAAAGCAGCGCTTGCTGCAGAACCTAAGGATATAAGGTATAAAGGTTTTCATTTTGATAATGAAGGAATCTTGCGTTATGAAAACAGGGTATATGTACCTATGCTGAACGATTTGAGAAAGAAGTTGTTAGTTGAATTTCATAATTCACCTTTCTCTGGACACCCAGGTATCACAAAAATGCTTGCTGATTTAAAACAGCAATACTTTTGGAAAGGTATGAAAAAGGATGTAATTAATTTTGTGACTCATTGTCTGGAATGTCAGCGGGTGAAGGCAGAACATATGCACCCTGCTGGACTGTTATATCCTCATAGCATACCGCAGTACAAATGGCAAGTAATAACCATGGATTTTGTACAAGGACTACCCATGTCCAGGAATAAACATGATGTTATCCTGGTAGTTGTAGATAAACTGACTAAGGTAGCTCATTTCATCAGCTGGAAATCTAAAGGATGATTCACCAGTGCTAGCCAAAAGATTCGTGCATGAAATTTTTAGGTTACATGGTGTACCAGAATTGATTATATCTGACAGGGATCCTAGAATGACGTCAAGGTTTTGGCAAATGCTTAACGCAGCTCTTGGAACAAAACTAAACTTCAGTTCTGCATATCATCCGGAAACGGATGGACAAACTGAGAGGGTAAATCAAGTGTTGGAGGACATGTTGCGTATGTATTGCATGGATCAACAGTATAAATGGGAAGAGTATCTTCCATTAGTTGAGTTTGCATACAACAATACTTATCACTCATCTCTTAAAATGGCACCATTTGAAGCACTTTATGGAAGAAAGTGCAGAACTCCTGTTAGTTGGGACAGTGTTGAGGATAGAGTGGTAATTGGACCAGAGATTCTCACAGAAATGGAACAGCAAGTTAAGCTGATTCGTGAACGACTAAAGGAAGCAGCGGATAGACAGAAGAGCTATGCTGACCTTAAGCGGGTTGATAGAAGGTTTGAGCTTGGTGATAAGGTTTTTCTTCATGTTAAACCCAGAAAGAGTTCTATAACTTTTGGCAAGGCTGCCAAGTTGTCACCTCGATTCGTGGGACCTTTCGAAATTGTCGAAATAATCAATCCTGTAGCTTATCGTTTAGCATTGCCACCTGCTTTATCTCGCATGCATGATGTTTTCCATATTTCTTTGCTTAAGAAATACGTTTCAGATCTGTCACATGTTTTAAATTGGAATTCCTTGCAGGTCCAAGACCCAGGAATAATCGTGGTTAAACCCACACGAGTGCTGGAAACTCGCCAATTGCATTTAAGAAATCGTGAAATACAACAATGTAAGGTCCAGTGGGACCAGTTTAACGAAGAAAGTGCAACTTGGGAAAATCTGGAAGAGATGAAAATTGCTTTTCCTTCTCTTTTTCAATAGAATGAAATCTGTTGACAAAGCATTCTTTTCAGAACTTTTTTTTTTTTGTATTTATGAAAGCCAGATGATGGCAAACATTATTCAGGTTGAATAAAATGTGTTGTGACATTGATTTCTGGAACTATTCAAATATGGAAATAGTCACATTGTTTGTGTACTAATAAATTGGTTGACCTGAAGGTTAATTGAATATGTAATCATCGGGACGATGAATCTTTTAGGAGGGAAGCATGTAACACCCTGAACTGTTGTTACTTCCTCCTGAGCATACAAGTGTTGATATGTGATTTCTTGTAAAAGGATGTGTTCCTCGATTAAGAAATCATGCTTGATATGTACTGTATTTTCTTTGCAGATCTTTGACTGAGTCAGAATATGATTAGACTCTTTTATTTATTTCATTTTGCATCTGAGTTTAATCTGATCTCGGAATGAATTATAGAGTTATCCACCTATAAGATCTAACCTTGGATCAGTGGAATTGATCCAAGTATTGCTCTAAGTTTGTTCGTGATGAATTAAAATTACAGACCTTGAACAGGTTGCAAGGTCTAGAAGCATTGAATAAGCTAGTCAGGAGTATGACTCAGGTTGATCATGTGAAATGGATTGGTTCCCGATATGGAAGTATATCTGGAAGGTCTCGATCATGGACCCGGTAATAATTCGGTTTCATATAATTCTGTAGCCTAAGGCGGAACAGAAGCTAACCCTGTTCGAGAATGAATGATTGTAAGTCTTTTTCTGAGCGTACAGAATGTAGACCTAACTGGAATTATTATTGATTAGTAACCTAAAACTAAACCTAACCTAGGGGTTAGATTAGTGATAATCTAACCTAGACCTAGGCTAAGAACTAATGTCCTAAGTTAGTATCTATGCTTATAGAAGTTAGATTGGGTGTTATCCTAAATTCTAACCTAAGATACTAACCTAACTGTTGAGCAGGGAATAAGGGGACCTATGGAGGGGTGCGAACCATGGGCGGATTTTTCTATGTTATTTAATGCATTGGATAAGTATGAAGGACAGGTCTTGGTGGAGGTTTTAGGAACAGCTAACCTAAGCCGACGTGGCAGGTCGCCAAAACTGAAAATGGTCTGGGGATTTTATTTGACTGTCGCCAATTTTGGCGGTCGGTGGCAGTGGAGTTTGAGTGGGAAAGTTGGTGTAAATGCATTCAATGTGCTCGGTAGTCGAGCTCGGAACTCGCGTGAAGGCATGCAAACTGGGAAGTTGTTGGTTTGTTTGGCTTATGCGATTCGGTTTTCCTTCTTTCACTGCTTTGGTTCTTTTGATCTTCTTGGTGTTGCATGGCGAGTATGAGCGTATCTAGCTCTTTTCTCTGGCAAGGGGAATATATATGTCTTGGAGATAGAAAAATTTTGTTGGTCGCTCTAACTTGGAAAAGGAAAAGGAAGTCCGAGCTCTTCCAGTGGTCTGCTTCGGAATTTTGAGTAAAAATCCAGGCATGTTAGGCCCTAACCTTTAAAAATCTTGTTGTCTTTCAAGTGATTTCATTAGAACAACTCTGTTCAAATGATTTATGGAAATAGATGATTTTTCCTTGGTGGTCTTGTGTGATTTTTGGTACTGTATCTCTTCTGGTTCGATTTTTTCGTTTACACCTTGATGGGTGTTGTTATATTCGAACGGTTGCTATATTTCTTGGTGTTTGCATTCTGGCTTTTATATGCGAAAATATAGCAAGATTTTGTGCTAGGCCTGCTCTGTGTGAGTCCACGAATTGTCCTCCCGATGGGTACAGGCTATTGATGCATGTTGATATATATAAATGTATATAATATTTTGTTAATACTTGTTGTGGAAATTGTTAGAAGGGATACTGATGGATATCGTATGATTGTTCAGTTATATTGAACCTTTGTAAGCTCTGTCGTGGTTATTGGTGATAGTGGCTATTGATACTCGTTGGGTTTCGTTTTGTCTTTTAAATTGTTGGGAAGAGGTAACTTACTGTGTTACTGTAGTCTTTATGACCTGGCCGGAGATGTTTTTCCCTCGCTTTGTGGTTATGGGTATAAACCCGTTAACAGTATGCAATATATATATATATATATTTATATTGTTATAATCTGAACGACTCTGTGGAGTCGATTGAATGATTTATATGTATTTGAACCACTGTTCAAGTTGAATATAATTGAATATTGGAATTTGATGTGCCAGCGACTTAAGGGAATAACATGTATTTCGTCCTCTATTATTTTGTAAGAATACAGTCGTGTCGCAAGGATCTTGTGGTACAGATTCTTTGGGTGTATTTTTACGTCTCCATTCTGTGCAATCTTGTGTGAAAAATATTGGTAAGGGTACCGTTGGATTCCTTGTTTTGGAAATTCAGTATTCTGATTTGTTCTGCCTGAATTTAAATGTTGCCATTGATGGCACGGATGGATTCATCATATTTTATTATTTTGTTTATTATTGTTTAAACTCAGTGGAACTTGATAATTAAACAGTGTTATTGTCTCAATTTAAGCCTGTTGGTTTACTATTGTTTGACGCCGTTGAGTACCGTGAGTATGGAAAGTTATCTTGTATGTCGGCTTTTGGGAAGCTAAACTATGAACACTGGTTATGGACTTAGTTTTAAATCCTCGAATGGTAATATATGTCACTGTTTCCTGTAGAAGCCGAGTATGAACAGGTAATGTTCTTGGATTTGTTGGCTTTCTTTAATAGCTTGACATCATGAATTATGGCTTCTATAAAGTAGGTTGTGAACAACATACTTTCAGTTCTGATTGCGTTCAGAAGTGACTACGATGTCTCATGTTATATTTTCTTCAGTTGCACTTTGTTTAATGTGATGCTCATGGTGCGTGGTTTTCGTTTTAAGATCTCTTGCTTAGCCATAGGAAATGTCATGGTTTAACATTTTCAAGTCTCTTATCGATCATGCAACAACAAAGGAGACCCCTTTTGAACTCGACCTTGGGTCTAAAAACCCTACACAGTAAGAAAGGCTTGAACGGGCTGTAGGTTGTTATTGGGATTGAAGACGTGATACGTTTTCTTCGCATTGTTATCCATTCTTGTGTATGTTTGAATTTGGAGTTGTTGTCTGTACCTAAGCAGGTAACGGCTGTGTTATCTTCTTGTCCGTCGCTTCTTGTGAAAGGTCACTCTGAGTCTGCCTGGTAGATAGACATCATTGTTTGGCATGGGGGCTACCGACTGTAGTTGCTTAATTGTAAGTTTTAACAATACAGTGTGCTGTTGACGGACTCGACTGATTTATTTGTTGTGTTCTATTTTTTTTATTTTAAGCAGTGATTCTTCTTGTGGCTTGTCGGACTTGTTCGTATACTTACCGGGTGAATGCTTTCCATATGTGGAGACGGTACAGTAGTGAACTTGTGTGAAAGGAAGCGTGAATGATTTGTTTCTTTCTCTTCTATTATTTTTAATACATGTTGATATCTGTAACAGTAGGAGCTGTTTTTAACATATTGATGTACTCAAGAGTTGTTATGCTATTTCTTTTTCGGATGAATGGAACGATCTGTCCAATGTTGCTGATATTGACTTCAAATGGTTGTTTAGGATACTTTCGTTCTTTGATTCTTAATATTTGATGAAATATTTGAGAAAAGTTTAGGACTATTCTGTAACAATGATAGAGTTACACATTTGTAGTCATTTTTGTAATACGAAGGCATAGTCTGAATGTGTTTACTTGTTGGGTTAATTGATCTCATTTAAACAGGGTGTTTAATGAAAACAATTGACGGATTGCAATTGTTTTAAAAGTTAGTGCTTATCATGCTCAGTTCATCGAACTGACTCATGTTGACTATTTTTGCAGATGGTTGCCGTAAGTGGTAAAAGCAATGCAGATCTGACAGGATGATCAGATTGTTTAATTGATTTATAATGAATTACAGCTTGATTTTCTAATGTACTAAATGAGGAAAGATGTTCCTTTTCCGTTGAGCATTGTATCAAGTATGCTGAATGCCTAAAATGTATTTGTATAGTTCTGAAAGGAATGGAAATAAGTATTTGATACTTATGTGTTGTATTCTTAATTCTGATAGTTGACCTTCTTCGGTTTATATACCAGAGTGGCAATGTTATCTTTGTGTAATTTGGATGCTTTTGTGATTGTCAATAAAAGCTTAAAGAAAATGTGATTGAATTCTTATGAGTGTTTAGTAGTTCTCATTTGTTCTATCGAAAGCTAAATTAAAGTTTAAATCATTGTCTTTTTAAAAGATAGGGTTAAAATGAACCTAAGTAGAACACTAATCAAGCTGAGGTAAATTACTAATCCCTAGTCCTGAGTATGACAGGACAACTTTAAATGGGATTCTTAACCATTTATATCTTTATACTAATAAGTATGATATAAATTCAGTTAAGAGAACTGAAATAAATCTAATGGGGTTCAGATGGCAATCTCATACGAAGGTTATGAGATATTGTCCAATTCTGTTGTTTTAGAATCATGTATATTATAATAACTGCTTGATGAGACCTTAACCTCAATATCTCCACCATGCAATGGGATTTATTGAGGAAGGTTATCTTAAGACAAAGAATCCAGGGAATGGGAAAGGCTAACCTTAGGGGAAAGTCTTTGATGTAATTAAAAACTCAATGTGTGTAACGCATATTCTTTAGTAGATCTTTTCGAGGCGGATTTAAAGGATGACGGCACAAGTCAACTGTGGGGTTGTACCTCTGAGAAGATTAGGATCTTCTCGAAGTTGCAACAATGTAGGTGACTTATGACGACACCCTTTGTATTGATCGCTAAGATTTACACTTTGATCTCAGACGAGTTACTCTGGGACCAATTAGGAATGTGGCCATGTTATAAGGCTGCCTAGGAGATTCGGGGTATCATGACACACTGGTTTAACTGTAGGGTTGAACTAGTATGTCACCGTATCCCTAATCCTCGTGGGCATCCATATAACATTATCACCTTGTTAATCTGTCTCCGAGTAATTAAGTTGTGAGAGGAAGGACTGACAGGAGTCGGTATAAGACATTCTATATAACATAAGAATGGGGTGAAGGGCGTATTCCAGATTGACGAGTATGCCATTAAGGAATACGAGACATAAACAATATATTTCAAATCTTTGGCCAAAGTATCGCAAGCTGCTGACTATGTTGTCCTAATTCACCTAGTCTAAGGGATGAGATGCCGATGAATGATGGTAACAATTATTCAGTTAGGTTCCTTGGACAGAGCATTCTGAATTCCCAGAATAGGGAAGAGAACCGCGAGAGTGAAGCGTTAAATAAAACGCCAACTCTTATTACTCATGAATAGATCGGTAGGTTACCGAGTCATGGAATGAATAGATCGGAGGTACTCCGAGTCATTACAGCTGCATATGGTTGTCTGTTATAAGAATGGTTATTTGATTTGTGAGTTCTAAATTATGTATTTAGAACCAGGATGCAATTATAAAAAAAAAAAAATCACTTGTTCTAAGTTATAAAATGAGGATGTTACGGTTGGCGTGCCTACAAAAACAACCCACTCCATCAGGCCTACCCTTTCCAAAACAACTACCCAATAACCCCAATATAACTAACCCTACCCAACAAAACACCTACAATATCCCTAATAACCTTTCCTACCAACTCTACCTTTTCCCCCTTCACCCCACAAATCTATCCTACCCGCCTACAACAAACCAACACAACAAATTTCACACCCTTTCCTCCTACCCATGGTGACCGGTACTGGTCACCCTCGACCGCCATCGGTCCCCCACCCCTTGTCTATACCCTACTTTTATGCACCGACGTCGGTCGACACATGACCGACGCCGGTCTCTGAACCCACATATCTAAACAGCTTGCGTGGTGACCGATGTCGGTCGCTTAGTGACCGACATCGGTCACTGTGGGATTTCGGGGCCAGATCAAAAATGGCCCCCAAATCCCCTTTCTTCCTATTTCTACCCATCTACCCAGCCCAATTGCCTAAAAACTCACCCACCCTGCCGTTTTGACTCACCTAACATATCTACCCACTCCATTTTATGATTTACCTTCATTTATTCATTATTTTCTCAAATTTTAGATTCCTACCCCAAAACCCACATCCTAGCTAAATTCATCAACTTCACACAAAGAGAGATTTAGAGCCTACCGGTACAACTACACGTCATCGTGGTGGGATAGGTGGTGGTGGTCCAGCTCCTCCAGCACCTCCTACTCCTCCAGGATATGCCATAGCTCCAAATCTCCTCGGTGGGTCCTCAACCAATCAAACTCTACCTCCTGATCTCTGGGGCCTACCAATAACTCACTCCCCCACTCAACTAGTGCCAACTCAGCTCAAATACCCAACTCAATCAATTCAAAACTCAGACAAGAAACAGGTTGGCACTCAAATTCACAATGTGAAAATGACACGCCGTATTTTTTCTTTTTATAGGTTTTGACCTCTAACCGATATCGGTTATGGCGCGCCCTAGGAAACCGGTATCGGTCTTCTAACCGATACCGGTCAATACTAACCGATATCGGTTACCTGCCTAGTTTACCCTAACTCCTGCTCTTCTCCACCGAACTCTATTTTTCACCACATCGCCTACCCCTGGCCTTTGCTCAATAGCCTTATTTTGAATTCATTGGCCCAACCCAAGGCCGCAACAAACCAATCGGCCCGACCCAAGGCCGCAACAAACCAATTGGCCCGACCCAAGGCCGCAACCAACCAATCGGCCCGACCCAAGGCCGCACCGAACCAATTGGCCCGACCCAAGGCCGCAACCAACCACTCGGCCCGACCCAAGGCGCAACCAACCACTCGGCCCGACCCAAGGCTGCAACCAACCACTCGGCCCAACCTAAGGCCGAAACAAACCAATTGGCCCGACCTAAGGTCACATGACCAACCAATCAGCCCAACCTAAGGCGCAACCAACCAATCATCCTGACCCACGGCCACACCGAACCAATCGTCCCGACCCAAGGCCACAACCAACCACTCGGCCCAACCCAAGGCCGTAACAAACCAATCGGCCCAACCCACGGCCACACCATTTAAGTACCTCGACCGAAGCCCACAAATTATGATTCTATCCACCCATAATGTAGCTATTTGTTCATGTTTTAGCATGACTAGGATACTTGAATTGATCCGCCACCCAGCTTTGCTTAGACCGAGACCGTGATGTTTATCTCAACCAAACCAACCATTTGGTACTGCTAAACATGCCTAAATGTTCTGGTACCTTCCCCGTTATATTCCCTGGAGCTACTTCCTATGCCTTGGATACCAGGATTATATCAGCCTTGTTTGGATAAACTATCGACCTTTGCCTATGAATTGCTTGTTGGCTCTTCAAACCATGTACCCTGGTTGCACTACTACATTTTAACATGCGTCGGCTTCCTTGTACTTACCCCACCATCTTACCAGCATCTCACCATCATTTACCCTTTATCAACCCTATCCCTGATTTCATGTCGCCTCCATCTGTGATAGACTTGAGGGGGATTACCTATACCCTTAACTGGGGCAACCACTTTTTATTATTGTCAGTGCAGCTTTAAAATACAAGCCACATGACAACAAGGGGAAAATGTAGACACCAAATTTGGGTCTTACGACGCCCTGTACCCCGTATCTCATCCCGCAACCTAACCCTACCTCACCACCTAAACCTTACACACCTAATGATTTATTAATTACCTTATAATTAATAAATCCACATCTCCAACCCCACCACCTCATCTTGCCACCTCATCATGACCTAGCCCTAACCCTAAACCAACCTAATTAAGACCTATGACTTGGTCCGGACCCACACCCATGACTCATTACCCTCACCCTCACCAAAACGAGCCTAATAATAACTTGAGCAAGTGCACAACTGGTCCTCGGGAGAAAAGGAGGGAAAGATGGCTATTTTACTAAAAATAGCCACTTTGACCTAACCGACATTGGTTCCTACTATTTCGCCGTCGATTCACGTGAATCGCCATCGGTTCCCTATTAATGACCTCCCCAACCAAAAAGAGAGGATCCGGAATTCATTTGGCAAGAAAAAGAGAAGTGAAACAAGCGAGAAGAGGTTGCAGAGAAGAGGATCGAGCCGAAGACTCAGAATCGAGCAACTGGATCATTGTCACACTCGTTCAAGCATTAGAAAATACTGAGGATAGCTTCATCAGCTTACTTTCCAATACCGGATCATCCCAACTAAGCCTTACTGTCGCCATCACATTCCTTGGACCTGTATCTTCATCAGGAACCAGTAAGTAGTATCTTGTAGTTCTTTGTTATCATTTTGCTTTAATTCATATTAAAAGGGGAACTAACCACCTTCAAAAGGAAGTCTAATATTTCTTGTGCCTAAGGCAGTTCCCTCAATCTGGTGGTCTTGTATTCTTACTTACAGGTAGTCCTTCCTAGACAAAAAGGAGTTCTTCACAATCAATCTGATCTCTCTACGGTACGCGCACACCTTCCCAACACTCAACAGGTATTCCTCCTAGCCCTAACCCTTATCTATTTCTCAAGAGAATGAAAGGATAAAAGTAACTCTATTCGGAACCAAATTCTGTGTGAAACACAATTATCAAATTATCCACACTAGGAAGAGAAGATAAAGCTAAAATATTTGTATCAACATGTTCATTTGTGATAAGATAAGTAAACACGTTATCATTTATAAGTGAATTATATGTACAACTTTTAATTTGAATTTTAGTAGAAGAAACACAATTTGAATTGATACTATTATGTGTAATTAGAATAAAATCAACTGTATTATTAGTGTATGCAAGAATACCATTATGAATATCAATAAAAGTAGTAAATAACTCTTTTCAAATTTAAAATAAGATGTGGAAATATTAGTATAAGCATGTTCAAGAGGCATAGGAATAGTATAATTATTAACATTACTTTTGCATTTAAGAGCAAGAGTAGAAACATAATTAAGGTCATGCACAATAGAATATTCATCATGCATATCAACACTAGGGAATTCACTATGGGTGGATTTTGAATCACTATCACAAATACAAGGAACAACATCAATCAATGTAAGAATAAAAGGGATATCCTCATCTTGTAATTTAAAAATAGTCTCATCATCACAAGAATCTATGAGATATAAGGCATCAAGAGGAGCATCAATAGGTGTGGATGAATATGTTTAGTCACCATCACTCTCCCAAGCATCTATATTCCATTCAATACCAATGGTAGTAATGAAATCCATATCATAAGAGTTCTCTAGATCTTTGGATGATGTAATACACAAAGTAACATTATTAATGAAGTTTATTGTGGGGAATGTCTCTTGCATGAACTCCGTAATAGATTCATGTGGTAAAAATATGGTCTCGGAGGGAAATATTTAGGTAGAGTATAAAAATGAGGTGAAAGATCTCAAAACATAAGAGGAAGAGAGTATTAATCATAGTTAAATAAATATTCATCATCATAAGGAGTACTACAAAAGAGTTGTCGATAATAACATCATGATAGGTAATATGACTAGAGGTAACATAAGTAGGAACAAAATCATAAGGGATAGACTCGAAACTTAGGAAGCATCAAAATTATGACTTCCACTTGTAGATCAATGAAAGAACCATCAACTAGAGTATGATAAAGAGGAATGAGCTTAGAAGTATCATGATAGTTTGCAATACCTAAACTAGTATGGACCTTGTTAGAGAAATGGGAAATTATATGGTTTAGAAAATATATATAGAAATCCACGTCATTACAAAGAAGAAGGTATAATCCTAGAAATAATGCACATATTCCCTAAGACATTGCTAGGGTTTTGGATTAGCAAGAATAATACCCGAGGAATATTTTTAACTTATCAATTAATGTAATCATACGTGTAGGCACCTAAAATATGCTTACACTTAGCATTTCCTCTAATTCAACCAATTGAAGACACTTTGTTAATTAACCCCTCTTCACTCCATTCTTGGATGCCCATTCACGACCCTATTTTGGTCATATTCCTCCTATAATAAGATAATTGCACTAATATCTCTCTTATTAGCTAAACATTCCTCCATTTGACCATTTAGAATGTCCTTAGTTCTCTCTAAACAACTTCTACAAGATTCCTAGGCTATCTATTAGCCCCAAATGGTTATCAAACCCCTCCCAACTCTCAATGAGTCTCTAATAACTTGCTAATAAATTTTAAGTAGCCTAAACCCTAGTTAACTAGCCTAAAACAAGCTTAACTAATCCTAAAGCATGTTTATCCTAATCTAATCTAAAATTTCTTTTCGAGATCTGGTCCCACATGCACCTAAATTTCAATCTCTCCCAAACCAAAAACTATAAATACAAGGCTAGGCCTACCCATTCAAACACACAACTTTACATAACACAAAAACAAAACAATCCTAAGAAATATTTGAGATCTCATTTATGTTAGCTTTAAGCTAATTAGATATTTGATCGTAAGTTTACCTCCTCCATTGGCCTTTAGCTAACACCTCCATTTACATCCATAATCCAAGTTTTAAGTAAATAGAGAGAACCATAAGGCCTAGAAGCCATTAATGGTGAGACTCCATTCTTGAAAGCTTGAGTTTCATATCAAACATCACATTTGATTACTAGGATCTTCATAGGTTCAATGTTTTATAGCTTTCAAAAGAGTAGAGAGTAGTATATATGCTAGGTTTTGATGTTTTTGTCAAAGTTATGATGCATGTATAGGATTAACTCTTGTTTAGCTCTTATCTCATGGTGCATGGTTGAGTTTAGTTAAGCTTTGAGGTTCTTTAGCCTCATTCCATAGCTTTGCAACTTTTCCATTGCATACATTTGGCAAGCCGGTGGGACACTTAGTCCATCCTCCATTAATGGAGGTCTTTTAAGCTTTTCAAAGTTCACTTTCATGTTTTCTAGGAGAAATAACTTGTTATTTACTTGATTTCATTTTTTAAATGAGCTAAATCATCCTTGTTCATATATATTTTATGGGTTTTAACTAGAAATAATATTCTTGACTAACAAATAGCTTGTTTTCTTTTGAAAATTTTCAAATTCTGTGACTTTTATAGGTTTTTCAGGGGGTGAGCATGAGCATCAAACTATGAGTGCAGACATCGGCTTGTATTTTCAACTTTGTCATTTTTACAAAGTTGAGTGCAGGTGTCAAATTGTGAGTGTAGGCATTAAAGCTGTGAGTGCACGTGTCGGTTTATATTTTCAAATCTATCATGTTTACAAAGATGAGAGCGGTGTCGAATTGTGAGCACAAACGTCGAAGCGTGAATGCAGCATCAAACTATGAGCACACACATCAACATGTATTTTCAACTATCTATCATTTTTACAAAGGGGAGCATAGGCATTGAAATGTGAGTGCAAGCATTGAAACATGAGCACACACATCGACAAGGGTGCACGTGTGTGTCTGTATAAATTTTTCCAGCAAACTCAAAATTTCCAGTTTTGGTTTTTAGGATTTTTGTTACTTTTCAGAGGTTTTTAGAGGCCATTTTTGTCAATTTCATAGATTTAGAGTAAGTTTTCTCATAAAATCACTTAGGATTTGAAGGAATTAATCTTGTTTCCATGCTTTGTATGAGTTTGGGTTAAGGTGTGTATGCTCTTCTCTAGCACTTTGTGTGATATAGATAATCAAAAACACTTCCAAAACATTCTTATTGCTTTTAAAAACACTTATTTTTCACTTCCTAATGGATGGAACTTTAAAATTTGGTTAAAAATGAACTCTATCTTTTGTAAGGCACACTTACAAGTATTTTTCCATAAAACTTATTTTATTGGAGTTTTCATGTTGTGTATGCTCTTCCTTAATGCCTTTTAGTGATTTTAGGAATAAAAAACAAAATGCAAGCTCTCTTTTTTTGATATCATGATCGGTTGTGGAAAATTACTAACTCTTTGCATATAGGGCCTAAATGCTTGTCAAAGAAAGGAGGAGTAAAAAAATACAAAAACCCACTAACATGTGTTTTATATAGATTGCCAAACAATGTGCTACTTAAAACAACATTAAGTTGAGCAAGATAAAAATGCACCATTTCACTTCACATTGTATTACAAGTTTGAGAAAAGGCTATGTCCCTATATGCTCAAGTAGAACATAACCCCTTTGGCATAACACCTAAAGCTACAACAATGGGGGTGGTTCGAGGAACTGTTGGTTACTCAAATGTGCACCGTGTCTCGAGATCTCGAAGGGCCTAGGTGTTTGAGACCATAATGGAACCATCCCCAAGTTGTGGGACCTTGTGTGCTTGGGATGGATCTCTAGAGAAGGCCAGTTCCTTTACCTACATCTAACACTACTACTAATCCTAATGCTGAATGTAGATCCTAGAATAAACATGCCAAAGGACTAGAGATAGAAGGATGTGTAGAAAGGGGAAATCCTAAGATAAGGAAGGTGATACTACTAGAAGGAAAGGGTTGACCTCTCTCTCACGAGTGATGACGGAAACAAAGCGGGTGTGGGAGAGGTGGGAAGACAATGCATGCCATAGATCAACACGTGGGATCTATATTCCAACATGCACAACACATGAACATGAGGAATACAAGTACAAGAATACGCACAACATGCCAAAAAATGTAACAAAGAGATGAGAATGCAATGAAAATGAGAGAGAGAAGACAGAAGTTCCACAAAACATGATTTTATTGCTCAAGGGGCACATAGTCATTTACATCCGAACATGAGGCAAGAATACATTGTAAATACCACACTAAGGTCTTAGACCCATGGGAATTTTACCACCATTTTGGCATGGTGTCGTTACAACAAGGAGGATCCTTTTTACAAAGCAGAACTTTGTTATTTATAGAAGAAGAAGGAGAGAAGAGAAGGAGAAAGGGAGGGAAACTCGGATTCAAATCTTCAACCACCAATAACCAACAATAAATTCCTATAAATCTTCCTAGAAGGTTGTCAAATGTTCTTCCCCATGTATGTTTGGCATGTAGAAGAAGGAAGAAGGCAAGATCTGATGAAGTCTAGTGGTTGAGCTTGATTGGATGTATGCATTGATGAGATGAGAAATGTTTCCCTATTTTTTTACTAACAAATCCCTTCTACATTTGAATTTTAATAGTCCAACATGTAGCTTGTGTCACTAGCTTTCTAACAGGTCTAGGTGTGCATCTAATCGAGCTCAGAGAAAAGCTACGATGGTACTGTCGGAAGATTTCAGATTTGTCGGTGCATGCAAAACACGTGGTGCGTGTGGGTTGGCTGAAATGATGGCCAAATGTGTAAATATTTTTCATTTCTACCACATGTCACTCACTGATTTGTTGCAATAATTTGGTACCCTATTGGCATGCTTTGATAGGTTGTGTGTGGCACACTCAAGAATGTCAAAAAATGATCTAACACAATGATTGGCATAGAAGAAGGTGCAAGGCACGAGAGTGAGAGGCAAGTGTGAGAAAGGGTAACAAAGGGGAGGCTCATGCGTAAAAGGAAGGCATGCTTATAAAAGGAAAGTGTGGGAATAATACGTGAGAATTAAACTGAAGGAAGGCATGCGAAGAACATAGAAAAGAGGGCGCACAAAGGAACTGAGTCTATATAAGCATGTGAGAGGAATGCCAAGAACTTATTTGATTTGAAGGTAATTTTGCAGAGGTGTGCACAAGGAGTGCATGAAAAGATATGAGAGAAAGAGGCACATAAAGGAAAATGGAGGGATATACAAGAATGTAAAAGGGAGTAGGAAGGCACGTAAGGGTGTGCGGAGGAGGCTGAAACTATGCCAAGGTGTTAAAATAATAATCTTGAGTGCACACAAATTGAAATGAGAAACACCTGAGTTAGAATGAAAATATAAGTTATCTAGATAAGTAGGAGAGTTATTTGGATAACATAACCCTAAATTAATCCGCCACCGAGTAACCTCGTGGATGAAACAAGAAGTGCTCCACTTACCCACTTGACTAGTTTTTCATTGTGAGTTAGATTCAAATACTATCGTATCACGACCCCGGTGATGGTACAACTAAACATACTAGTTTCTCATTGTATTATAAGGGGGTAAAGTAAAGTTGAGATACTACCAAATCACTCAGTGTGAATCTTTGGGTAAATCATGTTTGCATTAGACAAACTTGTGAAACCTATTTGAGAGATATTATTAGGGAATAAATTCCATCAAGGATCCTACTTTTCTAATCCATTATTGCATCTTAGACATCATGAATTGATAACTTGTTTAGATTCAAAACCTTGTTTTTCAAACATGGTAACGAATCCATTTAAGTTAGATCTAAGTGTATCTCATCATGGAGTTTACAACATGTTACTTATCTTGGTTTATGTCTCACCTTCGGATGAGGAAAAACTCTGCCCAAGTAACGCTTAGTTTATTTCCATCTTTTGATCTATACCTTTGCATTCTTGTTGCCCATTTGGGAAAATAGAAGGCATCTTTCAAGAGTGTTTTCATAGATAGTTTTCACCACTTTTTTGTTCATTTACACTCATCCATGTTTGCGATTGATTTTTTAAATGTCTAAAGTGTGTGGATGCATCCTCATATCTTTCATGGCTACCGATCTTGATTTCAATATCAACATCATAGTTAGGATTGATTCCTCGGTTGATCTTCCTTTGACGTGTTACCTTGTTCTCATTTCCTCAACACAATTAATATACTTATGTCATGTTTCTCATAAATGTGATCTGAGTGTCTACATTATGGCATTACACTGCCCACATTTTAGCACATCCTTAGTATAATTTGACTTAGTTTGATTTCAAACATTGTCCCAAATCTTGAAAAGTGTTGCTTACTTTGTTTGTGTCATTTCGATACCACTTTGACACTAATATCTTGCTTCTCCACAAAGCTTGATAGACATGTCCAATTGGTGTGGTTACGAGGCTTACATTTGTAATCCTTTCCCTTTAAAATTTAGGAATTGTTGGTTGTTGAACTCATCATGGTATCCTTTGATTAGGAGTCGCACTTACGCTTTGTTAATACTTATGCCTTGTTCACTTTTTTGAACTTGACATAATTATTGACATAGAGTTGGCTATCTAGCGTCAAAACTATTGTTGAAAGAGAAAGGTAAACACTTTGATCAATTTATTTGGTTATCTATACTTGCATGATTGTTCCTTGCGTGTTAACAAACTCATAGACTTATTCTAGGAAAATCTTGTTGGATTATCAAAATTGTGTCATCACAATGTCTATTTTCCTTAGACCTTCTTTAGAAAATCACACATGCATCTCCATACTTATGAATTGTCTAGTTGGATGTCATTATGGTTCCTTGAATCGACATGTCACTTCCTTCCCTTTGAAGGAGTTCCATTACACTATATAGGCCTAGAAATTTGTGCTTAAACGATGCAAAAAATGACTAACTATCGTGTGGTTTCTCACTCTTACAAAAATACGGAACCTAGGTTTAGTAATTCAAATCAAAATATTCCCATTACAACTAAACCTAATTTGGTTCTTTGTGCTAGATGAAACATTTAGGTACGTTGTTCTCCAAATTAAGCTCATAGTTAGTGGTATGGTTTGGATTCTTCTAATATAAATTATTATTCAGGTTCCCCCACTCTTCTTCTAATTAAGATCCAAAGTACTATTCAGACTCTCACTCTTCTTCTTAGTATTCAAATCCTAACTATAATTCAGATACCCCTAGATCAAATCTTGAATCACGGTCCTCCCTTCCTTCACGGAAATTTATTCCAAATAACCTTAATGACATCTTCCTCCTTTGAAGAATCATGTGAATCCAAGTTCCATCAATCAAACATTTGATTTGGTTCTTGAGTCACATGATCATCCCTTCCTTCGCAGGACCACCTTTATCGGTCATTTCAAATATCTCTTCCTCCATCAAATAATTACACGACTCAGATTCCATCTATTCAATAATTTAATTTTAATCCTACATCGCAACTTAATAGATGGCTATGTGATCCTATTTTCTCTTCCACATTAAGTCATCTTTTAGAAAAATGATCTAATACCAAATCTAAATCATCCATTCATAAGACACTTGCCTCCAATCCAAATTGCTCTCTTGAGTCATCTTCTTACGCCAATCATTCATCCCTTCTTATCGGACCTATTTCTTTTATTCAACCTTCTATGGAAAAATAAAAATAACCTCTACTAATTGATTTCTCTCAGGATGATGGAACAATCAAACTACATGAAGAAATCACTCTAGAGGATTACAAACAAGGGTTCTTCCTTTAACTTGATATGCTCGTGTATCAGAGTGAAGAAATTGATCCCTTTTGTCCGGAATGTAGATGAGGATCCTAAGGTCATGGAACTTTACTCTTCTTCTGTCATTCCATCTTCACTTTCTTGTGAGCATGATGAGATGTCAGTGTCTAGCATTGATCCATGGTCTATCTTCTCATTACCAAATCATTCATTATCTATCATCATTCCTCAATCAAAATCCTACCTTGGGTCACCGCTAAGTATCCCATCATCTTCTTCTATTCTGAGAGCCACCCCTAGGTAGCCCTCCATTTTCTACTTGTGGTTCAGCTCCTAGTATCCCATTACCTTATATTATTGGGCCACATCCTAGTATCCCTTCCTCTTCTATCTATGGGACCCCTCCTATTAGTCCCTCCTCATCTATACTTGGGCCACACCCTAACAACCATTTTTCATCTTCTTCTATTCTTGGGATATTTCTTGATAGAAAATATTCTTCCCTTTACGGCTATATTCTATTAGCCCTTCGTCATCTACTATTAGTGGCTCACCTCTTGGTAGACCATCCTCTTCAATTCTTGGACAATATCCTTTTCATCCATCACATCTTTCTTCTATCAATGGTTGTGGTAATCCTAAGGTCATTTCTCACATCATTTCTAAACACCCATGTTCACTTTGTTTTCCTTCTCGAGATCAAACAAGTCACACATCAACTTATAAGAAACCAAAAAAAAAATTTAATCAAGCTTAGGTCAAAACTTCCAAGATCTTGAAAGCCCCCAACAACTCAAACAATCTCAAAATTGTAAATCAAGTGTGATTCAAGAATGCACATCAACGTAACCATCAAGTATGGCCCAAAGTGCATAAACCTATGGATAGGGAACTCAAGATCCCACATGAATAATCAATATTTGAATATACATCGCAGTCATTTATTGAGTACATGCTCACCACGATCATCGAGATCAGAGAAAATATTACGCTTGATAAACAAAAATGCCTAGTCTACCTTATCAAGGAAGTCATAGACATCATTGTTGGATCTTACCACGTAGAGTGACTTTGTTAGTCCCAAACTCCTAAAACTATAAAAAAATCCAAAAATAAAAAAACAATGCAAAAACACAAAAACATGATAAAACATAACAAAAATCAAAGGTACAAAGGTCACACATTACAATTAGGTATTGCATACACATGGATGTTCTTTCCTCCCTTCCTTTCTATTCTTCTGCAAGTCTTCCTACCATTTTCATCCCTTCGGTGATATTTTGGTTAGCCAATTCACACGTATACTTTGTGACATTTATTTCTATGGTAACCATTTGACCCCATCCTTTTATTACCATGGTGAATTAAATAATGAATGGCCTCTTAGATATCTTATCACATTAAACATCTAATAAACTTGTTGTGAAGAAATTTGAGACACTAGCCAATATCCTCATCATAATCACTTCCACCTCCTTCCATCAAGCCATCGGTGGTTCTTAACCCCTTGTCAAACAAGAGAGATGAAATAAGTTTTTAGAAAGAAAAAGAATAAAAATCAATCAAAAAACAAAAGCTAAAATCTATAAGGCAAAGAAAAATTATATATTACTCTCTCTTACGGTATTTCCAATAATCTCTATCAGGATACAAACACGACTAACGGAGAGAAATATTTCTATTAGAATCAAATGCATCTCCATCAAGGCTATGAACGCATGGTTGGTAGCGGAGAAATATATGAATATCCTTCCACCCTCCATTCACAAATCACCTATTGAACTATATCATTCCTACACATTGGCTACAATGTTTTCACTTGTTGTCTATTAAATCTTCCCTTCAAGAGGTAATTAAATTCCACGTGCACACATTGGATCTCTATGAGTGAACAGGATTAGTATGTTACCAAGTGTTTGTTTTTGGACCTTGTTTAGACTCTTTCCTTAGTCCTTATATCGTCTCACGATTTGTGCCTTTGGCTAATCACTTCTTCATCATGAGGCTTCTCAACTACATTCATAAAATTCATTGTTATTCTATTTCATTCACAACATCCATTTGTACGGTAATTCCTTTTTGCCATGTTTTTGGACACCTTTGTAACCTTTCACAAAAACAATCTTCTCCTTCCTTTCTATCATGTGTTTTTAGGAAAACTTATGTTGGGGGAATCCTTGCCTCTTCCCAAAATTTCATTGTTTTACGTTCATTATCATGTTGAGCCTATCCATAATGGCTTTGGGCTTCTACCCGTGAAGATCTTTCCTTTGAATACTCCCACCTAATCATTGGGGAATTTTTGCATCTTCACCTTTCTCATACGTGTGTGGCCTTCTTCCCTTATACATCACATTTATTGTTGGGGCATCCATGCTTATTTTTCTTCCTGTACATAGCTTCAAAAAAATTTAAAATAAAAAACATTAAAATATGTTGGAAAAATCAAAACATTCAAATGTGTTAGAAAAATAAAAACATTCAAATATGTTATAAAAATCAAAACATTCAAATATGTTAGAAAAATCAAAACATTCAAATATGTTAGAAAATTCAAAACATTCAAATATGTTAGAAAAATTAAAAACAATATAAATCATACTACAAAAAGCGTTGCTCTTTGGTTCTCGCCTATTCATGTGCACAACTCACGAGATCATCTTGATCTACCGTCATCAACAAAATCTATTCTACATGCTTTGTCTATAATTTGTGGCAAAATGAGTTTTCTTGTCTTGTTTCATGGCGCACATTGCTTTTCATAGGACCCATGTGTCCTATGTTATTCCCCCTACAGGTATCCTTTCTTGGGGAACCATCATCAACCCTTGTCATTAATTCAAATAGGATGGAACTCAAGCTTGATAACAAAAACATTACATTATGTTTCTCTATTAGGTTGGCTTGTGTACTTTCTCGTATTACATTGCATTATGTATTTTACATGGAGCTAGGCATATTTTACTTTCTCGTATTGCATTCATTTTTATGTTGCATGGAGTTGATGTTTTTATTAATGCACATTTATTCGTGTATGGATTTTCATGTCATACTACACTTTTGTTCATTATTTTTAATAAGGACCGATGATGAAGATCACTAGCAATATGATGAAAAATAAAGTTGTTTAAATGGGCTGGATGGATGTTAGCTCATTCCCCCTTCCTCATACTCATGTTCTTTTATATCCCTTTCCTTATTCTTCACACTATTAATTCTTTTGTTATCTTTCTATCATATTTTTGATCATTGATCGAGTTCTTCTATCACCCCATATACTATCGAGGGGCATCCTTCATTCTACTCATCATTCTTTTATCCCTTCAAAAATTTCTACTTGCTTATGCTATTCTACTTTCTTTGAAGTGACATCACTTACACCACCTCAAGGAGGGGAAAATGTAGAAACCTAAAATATGTTACACTTAGCATTTCTGTAATTCAACCAATTGATGAAACTTCATTAATCAACCCTCTTCACTCTATTCTCGGATTCCCATTCACAACCATGTTTCAGTTGTATTCCTCCTATAATCAACTAATTGGGTTGATATCTTGCTTATTAGCTAAACATTCCTCCTTTTAACCATTCATAATCTCCTAGTTCTCTCTGAACCACTTCTTCAATCTTCCTAGGATATCTATCAGCCACAAATGGTTATACAAACCCTCTCAACTCTCAATGAGTCTCTAATCACTTGCTAATCAAGTTTAACTAGCCTAAAATCTAGTTAACTAGGCTAAACCAAGTTGAACTAAGCATAAAGCATGTTTATTCTAATCTAATCTAAAAGTTCTTTTTGAGCTTTAGTCCCACATACACCCAAATTCCAATCTCTCCCAAACCAAAACTATAAATACAAGGCTAGGCCTACTCATTCAAACACACAACTTTACATAACAAAAACCAAAACAAGCCTAATAAATCTTTCAGATACCATTTGTATTAGCTTTAAGCTAATTAGAAAATTGATCATAAGTTTACCTCCTCTATTGGCCTTTAGCTAAAACCTCCATTTAGATCCATAATCCAAGTTTTAAGTAAATAGAGAGAACCATAAGGCCTAAAATCCATTAATGGTGAGGCTCCATTCTTGAAATCTTGAGTTCCATATCAAACATCACATTTGATTGCTAGGATATTCATATGTTCAATGTTTTATAGATTTTAAAAGAGTATAGAGTCATATATAAGATAGGTTTTGATGTTTTTGTCAAATTTATGATACATATATAGGATTAACTCTTGTTTAGCTCTTATCTCATGGTGCATGGTTGATTTTAGTTAATCTTAGAGGTTCTTTAGCCTCATTCCATAACATTACAACTTTTAAATTGCATATAATATGCATTTGAAAACCAAGGCATGCTTGAAAATATAATTATGCCTTCCCTTGAGGATAAGGTGATAGTACCATGGAGATATGTTTTCGAGGAGAAGGTTTTAGTGTGATTGGGAGGAAAAAAATTGTAGTGTAGGCATATTTGTCATGCTTCAAATTTTAAAACTCTTAGACTATTGATTTCACATGACAATAGCTAGCTCGACTCAGGGAAATTAGAATGTAAGGGGTAATAGAAAACCTCAGAAATCTCATGGGTGAGCATACAGGTGCCTTATCTATTGGGAAATAAATTTCCTTATTACAAGTAATATACATAAACAGGGAAAGGAAAACACAGAACATGAAGGAAACACATAAAAATGGGAAGGAAAGACATACAAAATGAAAGGGAAATTATTGTACAATGGTTTTCAAACAACCCACCTCACTTCCTATATAGCTTCAGATGTTTCCCACTACAAGGAAACTCTAATAGGGTTTCATCAAGGTAAACCGGGTAGTATGTATTTTCTCTGAAGAAATATTTGATCTTGAATGGAATGAGCCAAAGTGAATTAAACTTCCTGTGTCCTCCTTGGTCTCTCTCCTTTTGTCCCAGGAGGAGGATAAGATATTTGATTTAGAATATTTTATCTTGTGTTTCCTAATTGAATATCCTTTTACCTTAGATTAATATCTTCTCAATGTATCAACTTCTACTAACATGTATTCATTCAACTTCTCCAAGTATCAAATCCTCTTGTCAAGAACATCTAAATATTCTTTATTTTCTACTACCTTCACTAGTTATAAGGCAAGTATTTCCTAAGAGATTGAGATTTGAGCCTCAAGTATATATAGATGCTAGAAAGGGAGGTTCCAATAGCTTTCTTGGGTGTGATCCCTTCAACCCATAAGGCATCATATAATTTCTTATGTCAATCTCTTTGATTGACATCCACTAACTTCCAAACAATAATAAAATTGTTTTACTACTAGATTCCACCTAGCCATTTCCTCACAGATAGTAATTAGTGGATTTATACAAGGAAATACATTGATTATAGAAAAACCCCATTAGCTCACTTGAAGAAACTTAGGTGGCATTATCTTCCACTATCTTGTTTGGTATTCAATTTGACAATGATGTTCTCTTTCAAGAATTTTCACAACATCTCGAGTTGGTATGCTTTATTCAAATGGATTATACCCACTTCATGAAGTATTATTTATTAGTAAGAAGATACATGTGGCCTACTTTAGAGTATGGGTTTAATGCATTGATGAGTTCAGACCCCACTATTTAAGAGGTCTTTTAATGATTCTTGTACTTAGTGTGTTAGTTATACTCATTGATGTCGATTGTCACGTTGATGTCAAAGGGAGTATTGATTTCTTGGGTGTTTTTATGAGGTGTCAGCCATGAGTTAAGGTGAAGTTTGATTGGTAGTAAAGGGATCTTATGACATGAAGAGTTCTTGTAGTATGATGTCTAGTTGAGTTGCATTGTTCTTAGGAATGGTTCAACCTTGTATGGTCTTTGTGTGAGCTCCAAAGGGTTTTAAAGGTTTGTATGAGGTATAAAAAGGTTATTAAGATATGTTAGAGGTGTTATTAGGTCTACAAGGGGTTTTCAAGGTTAGTTATTGAGATTCATGTGTTGAGTCAAGTCATTTTAGGTCTTATTACTGAGCTAGTGGAAGAAGAATGAGGTGGTAACATGTGAAATGATGAAGATCAAGTCAGTATAAACATATAAGGCATATTATGGCATTACATGACAGTGTGTAGAAGGCATAAAAGGTCATATTTTAGAGGTATAGTGCATGTAAAAGGTCTTTTTGAAGAAATAGTATGAAGACAAATCTAATTTTCATGGTAAAGTCATGAGTCGTTAGAGAGTTTTAGATATGGATAAGAATGGTGTTAGTTGGAAAAATTGTTTTGAAGAATCAATCAATGGTTTAGGGGATGACAGTCCCTCCTCTTTAATGGGGAGGTTCCCTTATTGAGCCAAAAACTTGGAACTCTAAGTTATTTACAAATATACAGACTAATTAATTCTTAATGAGGATATTAGTGTACATGAATGGCTTCATGATTCTCAATATAGAATATAAACAAATAAATACGAATATAATAATTACAGTAACATGATTATGGAAATCTAGATTAATTAGAGAAATACGAGTTATATATAAATAATAAATCAAGGATATGTAGATCCCCTTAGTTTTACAAGATTATTGATTTGACTATATAAGTGAAAGAAAGAGGAAACAATGCTTTCGAGATAATAATATTACAGATATTTATCACACTTATGCATGTAAATGAAATTAAATAACACATGTTTGCATAAATGGAAACTTCACAACACATAAAATGCAAATAGAATCAAATTTCATAACATCCGAATCCATAAATCAAAATATAAAGCTTCGATTCTAGATAAAACAAAAATATATTAATTATACGAGACAAAGGGACATTTGGAAGAACAAGAATTGAGAGAAAGAGTATGTACCTTTACATTCGAAATGCACCAATATCCAACCCCTATTATAAATAAAATGAATCATTATATATGCTAAGGGGAGGAAGTAACGACCTTAACTAATTAATTGTTAAAACACTTAATTATTTGATTTACATAAATTGAATTTATATTACAATTTTACTTTTTTAATAGAATAAATCTAATTTCAAAATAGAACAACTAGTAAAACTAGGAAATGGAAGAAGAGGGTACAAAAAAATGGATGAGGTGGGAACTTTGAGCTTGAGAATGTGTATTCGAAACTTGGTGGCTCAACTTATGGAGATTTCCATATCTTTGTGGATGATAGTGTTTAAAATATTGGTCTTCCAAACTACCAAGGGTAGACTCCATTTCTTTTGCTATGCCACCATACTGAGAAAGTCCCTTGGCTACTTCAATGATAACATTGTTGAGTTATGATAACTCATCCATCCTCTCCTTGTTAACCAATTCCTCCTTGAATATATTCTCCTTGATAAGTGAATTTAATTTCCTCTCTATATGGTCAACTGAATACCTATCCGATGAGTTGTCCTTGAATAGTTAATAGTGGAGGGCTTGAAATTTTTTAAATATTTCATCTTTTAGTGATTCAACCTTTTGAACTAAACTTTTCAATTAAGTGGAAAATTCTTCTAGGACTCTGATCCTTCATTCCACATTGAATGTCCAAGTTCTAGAAAAATTAATTTTACAATCATCAAAAATATTCTCTAAAAGAAGGATTTTCTCATCCACGAGCATCATGATTCTAATATCTTAAACAACATCAGCCCAAATATTGGATATCGTAACCAATACCATCAATCCCTCGAACTTATTTGATTTCAAGATGAGATAATATTATCATGAATCTTACATACTTCATCAATGAATTGCATCCCTTTAAAAACAATACTTTTAACCGGGATTTTGAATCCTTCTCAAAAGTGGAATGCTTTTGGATATCCCTAATTTATTTCATATCAATCATGGCATTGGTAGTAGTGAGTGGAAATCTTGAGAGGGATGTTGGATCACGAGGAGTCTTATCCAACAAAAGGAATGACTTGATGAAACTAGAAAGTAGTTGCACTTGCTCTTCCACTACTCCGAGTTTTCTTTCCTTTTTAACTCTTTTAATAAATTTAGAAATAGTTTCTCTAAGGTTTTGAACTTCACCTTCATAAGTTGATTCACCTAATGAGATCCTAGTGAGATCAATATCTGAGATTGATCTATCTTTTTCTCTTTAATCCTCTTTTTGTCTAGATTTTTTAAGAATCGCTTCCATGTTGAGTCAAAAACTAGACAAGATGTTTTCATGGATTTCTGTGGAGGGGGATGATATGTACCAAGGAGGGTAGACACTCCATCAAATTGATGAACCTCTACTTGATGTTGATCCTTATTATTTTTACTATCGACCATGTGTTGAACCTAGCTGAAATAATATCCGAATATGTTTCCGAAGGAGGAAATGCAAGATAAATTTGGGAACTTGGAGGTTGAAACTTATAAACCTAAATTGTGGAAGTTACAATAGAAGAGGAGGTAGGCACTAACATCTAACTTACACCTTGAAACATTTTCCTTTCTTGTATCTATGTAACTAATTTCAAACATATCCTCTTCTTCATCATATTCTCTAGATTTTTCTTGTTTTTGTTCATATTATTTTCTCTAAACTATTTCTTCCTCACCGGACTATGGTGTTTGCTCAGAACTACTTCACTAACTAGTTATTTTGTTTTCTATTGCTCAAATCCTTTCTCAGATGTTTCTACTCTCCTCTCATCCTCTTTAGCTTTGTATTTATTCATATAAACCTATTTCCTTGAATCCAAGTTAGAGGAGGAAGGAGTTTGTTGAGTAGGGGCATCCTTTTGTGAAGAGGAAGCCTCTTGAGAAGAAGACATATGAGATTCCTTAAATTCACTAACTTTTGTATGTAACCAATGTCTTATTGTTATGGGTACTTGAGTATTCATGTCATTAAGGTTATCACTATCCTTTTGGGACCAATAAATGGTGGGTAGAGGAATATATTGGATATATTTTATGTACTCTAGAGTGAAAATGTTAGAGTCATCCTTGACCATCCCTTACGGAACTATATATAATTTGAATTCCTTGATCTCCTGTAATGACAACCTCCTAAACCTTATTTTCCTGATTTCATATTCATCAACATAGTTATCCCAATAGTCTTAAATTTTTGAAAGTGGTAATATGTTATCCTTAAATTTTTTGCATTGAATCCTTTACTATTAAAAGAATATCTTTTTTGGTATGAGTGGAAATTCAATTCAGATGGTTCCTTCAACGTTCTGAATATCTAGGGATAATATACATGTATAATTCCCCAAAGATATGGGGAATTAGATTCATGAGATTTTATTCTCCCTACAAGTTATGTGAAGAACATCCATCTGTCTGCAAATAACAACCAAAACTATTTTTTCATTATACTAGATTGGAAGTTTGTATGGTGCTCCTTCGAACCTAGTTGTTCAAATATCGAGATAACTTTTGGAATTGTATAAAAAGATTCTAGATGTAGAAATCCATTGTCTAGCCTCATGTGATACCATATTAGCCACATTCCCTTCAAGAAACCTTACCAAGAACATGGTGAAGACATCATTAACTCTCTTATCATGACTTTCTATTTTCATAGGTGAGTTGAGTATAATATTCATATATTGTTGAGATTTATTTCTTTGTCTTGCCCTATTAGAATGATCCATATTCTATACCATGTCATAGTATATGTTGGTGCTTAATTTTATGTCTCCCCATTTATCCTTGAAATTCTTCATCTCGTGGGCTCTTTCGTGTTTTCTATATCCCCGTATTGATGCATGAAAGATTTGTCCTTCATTTGGTTTCCATGATCAATCTTTTCCTTTGGTCGAGGATCACTTAAAGTCTATAATTTTTTTTGTTCCTCTTTCCATGTGGAAGAATTTGTAACTTGGGCATAAAATCAAGTTTTTTCCCTTCCTTCCTTTTTTCCATAGTCACATTTTATTTTCCCTGTCAATATTTGTGCCAATACCTATGGAAAAGTGGTCCTCTATGATTGAATGCAGCTCAATGAATCACATTTGGGCCTTCTATCATTTCCAAATTCTCTTTCCTTAAAGAAAGATTCATTTCCAGATGCAAATGGTGATTTCCCTACATTTTCTCATTTGACGGGTGTGTTTTCCCCATTAAATATATATCTAAGCATCTATGGAACATGGCCCTTTCTGATTGGATGTGGCTCGGTGGGGAACTTTGAAACTCTAAGTTCCAATTCAACTCAAAGCTTGTCCATGTGGAGGTCCAGTGCTCATCTAAAAATTCACCTTTTGGTTTGACCTTCGAGTTGTACCAGGGAAACATGTGGAGGTTTCTGCTGCCCTTCCCAAACTTAGAAAATTTTTCATGTGGCTGGTGTAGCTTTGTCGGACCATGGATATGTGGAGGGCTGGAACTCATTTGAGGATCCACCTCGGGTCCCACCTTATTAGTTGCACCAAGGAGACACGTGGTGATCCCATGCTTGTTTGGGGTTTACACTTTTAAGGACCATATCAAAGTTGTGCTAGGGATACACGTGGAGGATTCGCTAGCTCCTCTCTATAGTTATACTTTTCAAGAAACTTTCTAAAAACTTGGGACATGTGGAGGGACCGTGCTAGTTTGGGGACTGGACCCTAAATTTTATTTTGAAGAAGTGTCATGAGGACACTTAGAGGCTTCTTCTCACTCTACCCTTGTTTGGACTTTTCAATGGCCAAGGAAAATTGTCTCAAACCCTAGACACATGGCACCTTCCACTAGTCCTTTAACTTTTTCAACAACTATGCTTTGGATGAGACATGTGGTGATCCACGATTGTTTAGGTTCTCCACTTTTGGGGACCATCTCAAAGTGTGCCATTGAGACATGTGGAGGCTTCTGATGACTCCTTTTTATACTGAGACTTTTCAAAGGTCAAAAGATGATTTTCTTCGGCCCAGGGAATGTGGAAGGCATATGCTTGTTTAGAAACTTGCCTATGTAGCTCACCTTTGTAGTTGCATCAAGGAAACACGTGGACGAATCTAATCTAATTTTTAGAAGGGGAAGAATAAATTTTTGTTGTGCATTGCATCTATTTTTCTTCTATTTTTCTCCAAGACTCCTAGAGATGCGAATACACACTATTTTTCATCATTTTTTGATGAAATTCCTTTTTTTGTCTGTAAAGTGCCATTGAATGGATTTAGAACTTAATTTGTGAGTTTGAGGATTGTTAAGGTTGATATTTTGAAGTTGGAATTACTTGAAAACTTGTAAAAACGTGAATTACTAGAGAACCTAGATGCGGGATAGATTTACGAGAGAGGAAAGAGAGGGAAAATTATGAAATGATAGAGGTTATAAGTGCAAAGGATGAAAAAGGTGTTGCCTCGAGGGAGAAAAGGATTACGTGTCAGATCTAGCTATACAGAGCTACCGGAAAATGATTAAAATGAGGATTTCTCATATGACAGAATAATAAGAATGGTTAAAAGGACTATTAAAAAGTTGTGGCATGGCATCCTAGTCATTAGTCAAGGGTCTGAGAAACGTGATCAGTTCATAATTTGTCCACCTGTCGATTTGGTGTGAATTTTCTAACCATTGCTTTCGAGGAAAATTGATAACAAGAAAAGGTTCCTCAAATATTCTTCTTTTTGAGGGGAAAATATGGGATGAGTGAGTGAGTAAAATGTATAAATGTAATGAGAATACTCTTGCAAAGGGTTGGGGTTGAATTCTTAAGAGGAAATTTGAGAGAGCCTATCTTCCTTAGAGACCAATATAAGAAACCTGTTAATTTTATTTGTTTTAGACTTCAATCACGTCAAGTTGGTTGTCAGTGTACATCCATTGATAAGATCGAGACTCTTCAAAGAAACTTTCCCCTGCTAATGAATCCAATTAATTTTGAATTAATCTATGTCAATCTTGGACCAATTTGTATGCCTTTATTTTCGGAATGTCTGCAAGTAGTTTTTATTATTCCTATTGCAATCTTGTGTTAAATTCCCTCGAGTCACACATGATTTCATCCCTATGACGATTTAGCGAGAATTTGTAATTTCATTTCAAGAAGAACCTTCATCCAAAAATGAGATAAACAATTTAAAATCACTTTGATAATTTGTTGATACCGATTGTCCTGTAATCCTTTGAGTGTATCTTAGGCATGAGGAACTAGGGGTGTTAATGTTTAATTGAGTCTTTAGGTCAAGCCTTCATGTTAAATTCTTGGAGATTGTGTGAAAGTGTAAATTTGGGCCTCCATTGATGCACACCTTACGGTTGAAGGAATATTTTAGTTATTTTGAATATTTCTATATTTTAGTATTCCAATTATTGTGAAGGTTCTAAAATATCTAGTATACTCAATTTTATCTGCTTAATCTCCCTATTTCACACGATTCTAGATCGTTTCTTTGAAGTATTGATGAAACAAATAGGGTAATGGGCGTAGGAGGAATACCTGTTCAAGTGTTGGTTGATGGGTTGTTGTGTGCGTATGACTTTTGAATCCACAGATGATTATGAGAACTTCCTTTTGGCTAGGAGGAACTACCTGTAATGAAAAGAAAGACCACCAGAAGGAATTAAACAATATATGCAATGAACTGCCTAGTGTATGCTAGATCGGAAAGTGTGATACTTCCTAGATGGCTGTTAGTCCACTATTTTAAACAATTTAATGTTGTAAACAAATTTAATCCTATTGTAGTTTGAAATGATTTAGGTATCTCACTTAAAACACAATAAGAAATAGATCTAATCTAATAGGCTAGGTAAGAATAGGATCTAAAAGTAAAGTGACTGGTTCTCGGTCTCTGCAGGTCTGATAGAGGTCTCAGGTATATCAAAAATGGATGAGAGTGAGATGAAATTAGGTGTGTAGGTCTCTGTTCTAGGTTGTATGGGAAAATACAGAGACTGATGTCAATTAAGGGTGATCAACGACGGTTAGGTGTAACTGGTTACGATTCTTGTCAAGATCTAGGAATGCCATAAAACAAGCTTTGGGTCTCCTTTGTGATTTCACAAAGAATTTTGTTAGTCGAGATGAGGTATTAGGTGACTTGGGTAGGATTTGGAGATATTTTAATGGGTATATAGAGGTGGAAGTGTTGGAGAATGTGAATATATGGGTAGGTAAACAATAGATTATAAAATAATGATGAAATCAAATAAACGAGAGAAGTATGATGTTATACTTATTGGGATTCTGGTCTTGGATGTCTGTGAGTGAGGGATGAAGGTGCTGATGAGAGGTTTGAAGGCTCCAAGTGATCACCAACAAAAATAAAGATTTTGCATGGGCTGCATGTACATTCCTCTTTGCTTGGTTAGATCGGATCATGGTGTGATGGTGTGTAAGAGAAAGTGCTTGGTCTCCTCCTCATGCATGTGTGTTCTCTTTGGAATTCACTCACTAAAGATGTGTTATCTATCCGAGATGTGTTAATGCTCACCAACCTTCGGCCAACATTTTCCAACCTTCTTTTTCAACTTCCAAACCTAATAATAAGTTTTTTTAGGGGTTAAAGGGTAACCAGAACGGTGGTTTTGGCTTAACCGGTGATGGTTAGGGGTAGCGACATCGGTCAAGGTAGGATTTCCTAGGTTTACTAAACTAGGGAGATCCTATTGATTTCCTCGGATCTCATGTCGTTAACTCGCGGATTAGACTGGGAGCTCCTTGTAAGCATGTGGGAATGTGGTTAGAGGGAATGTAGGCATTGATTTTTAGGGTTTGGGTAAGTCTTAGTTAGTTATGGAAACTTACTAAGAATAGGTTTTAGGTTAAGTTGTCTTGGTGAGGTGTCTAAGTGAATTGTATGTGTGGATATTATTTAAAATAATATATTTAAATAATAAATATAATGAGGATAATGAATTAATTTAATTTAATTAATATTAGTGAGGTGAAAGGGGCCATGGCTAGGTGAATGTGATGAAAGGTGTTTATTCGTCGAGGAACCAAATGAGAGTGTGACCTAATTTTAGTGTCTACATTTTGCCCCTTTTTGCTTCGTAACTTGTATTGGAAAGTGATGCGAACAAAAATAAGATGTGGTTGCCCCATGTGTGGGTGAAGGTGATCCCCCTTAAACCAAGGCGACGATGCGCAAGTAGGTAGAATCTTTGAGTGGTTTGATAAAAGGTAAATGAGAGGAAAAGGTAGGTGGGCATAGGGAAAAAGGTAAACGGTCTACTCGAGCCATTCTAGGTAATGGGTCGGGGTAAAAGGTAAGCTTGATCAAATGCACGCATACGTCTAAACTATAGCACACTACTAGGTTGAAGAGTAAGAAAACTCTACATTGTCTAAGGTGGAGAGGTTTATCCAAACAAGGTTGAAGTGATTTTGGTATCCAAGGTATAAGATAAGGTTAAGAAACACAATGTATGTTAGGTGCGGGAGCGTTTAGGTATGTTCCAATACACCAAAGGTAGGGTCAAGATAAATAGTCATGGCAATAGGCTAGGTAAGGTCATCGGTCGGTCAACACAGTAATTGGTGCACAAGCTATAACAAACACATGAGGTAAAAGGTCACTAGCGATGGTCTAGGTCCAAATATCTAGGTCATGGCATGGGTAAGGCCAAGGTAGGGGTTAAGGTGGGGTGAGGTAAATGATGAGGGTTGGAAAGGTAAAGTAACTAGGTGTAGTAAAGGTGGGGTGGGGTAAAGGATCGGGGTGAAGGGTGGGGGTGACTAATGCGATCCACAGATAGTGATGTCGGCATAGGTCAAATGATGATGGTTAGGTAGGGCACATGACCAAGGTTGGTCAATGGTAACCGACGTCAGTTAGGTTAGGTTTATTATAAAAACAAAAAAATCACATTTTTGTTATTCATTTATTATTGTGCGAAGTGAGAAAATGACTAAAAAGAGAGAAAAGAGAGTAAAGTGTCTAGATGAAGCAGAACAATGAGCTATCTGTGTGATTGGATGATTGATTGGTTAGTGATCAGCGAGTCCATGGGATCAGGGTGAAAGATTTGATTGGTCGGAGGTTATGAGTAGCTATTCGGTGATAGAAAAGGTCGAGAGAGGGATTAGGCGGGCCTCGAGTACGGTGGCGAATGTGCCAGCTTTGAGAGACGAGAGATAGTGCAAAGGTAAGCGCCCTACTCTATGTTGTTGATTTGATAGATTAGAGGATTATTGTAGTGTTGGTTTAGGTTTTGTTTGGTTTTTCGGTTTTGTGGGTGGGTAAAAATAGAATTTGGGAATGGGGGAATATTGGGTAAAAAGAGGAATGGGGAGGGTAGTAAATAGTATAGGTGGGATGGGTAGAGGTCCAGGATTAGTTTAGGTCATTGTAGGTGGGATAAAAGGGGCAGGGGGAGGTTTTTAGAAAAGGGGGGCTTTGGGAAGTCATGGGTTTTTCCACGATAGTGACAGTGTCAATCAAGTGTGGCCGACATCAGTTAGGTGGAACCAGTATCATTTACCAAACAGGTGACCAATGCTAGTTAAGGGGTAACCGTGGTCGGTAAGGGTGAGCTAGTATCAGTCACCAAACAGTGGCTAGTCTTTGGCTAAAGGGTGATTGAGGTCGAAGGATGAACCGGTGCAGTCATATTAGTGGGTACAAGGGTCCAAAAGTTATGTGGGCTAGGTGGTTGAGATGGGTAGGGTGAAAATAGGGTGTAGGAAAATGATAATTGGTGAATAGGGATTGATACAAGTAAATTAATGTTGTGTTTGTATTAGATGCAGGGAAGAGTGTAGTTACATATCTCTGGGGACAGGGTTCAGCCACTACTAGTGACAGTGCATGGCATAATGACCCTGTTGGAGTTATAACATGTGGAGGTAGTGGGTTTGAGTGGATTTTGCTACTACAGACATGTTGTTTGACATCCCAGCTTGATGGTCATGCTCATCGGCGACCAACATGTTCCACTGCTTTGTGGTGAGATGAATATCACCCTGGAGGATGTGTTCTAGATTCTTGATCACCCATATTGGGTGCCTAAGTGTATTTTATATCTTATGAGGCCTTAGAGAGTTAAGCGTGACTAGTTTTAGTGAGGGGTGGCTGATATGAGATTCCATAGCTTTGATTTGAGCTATGGAGATATGTACATAGCTCGCCCGAGGAGGAGGCGAGGCTAGTGGTCCTATTGATGGAGGAAGTGTGCTTCTATGCACTTCTAGATGCATAGGGTGGATGATTTCCCCAATCACTAATGGGGTACTCCATGATATTATGGTGACCTAGGCACCAACATTCTTTGTGTAACTATACAAAGAGTTGTGGGCATATGGGTGATTGCGTAGGTTTAGCCTATGTTCTACATTTATACTGCACTGTTGGGCCTATGAGCACATAATCTATGTGTGGCCTATAGGGATGCCCCAAGTAGATGCATTCCCACCTAGATTTGTATGAGTGGGGTACATGAGATGGGTATCGGTGATAGGAGAGTGGAGATCGAGATAGGCCGACAAATGATGTGGCCCATTTTTGGTAGTTACTGGAGGGATTTTCCAAAGTGGACATTATATGGAGGCCATATGTGGGATTCCCCTCATATAGGCATATGCATGAGAAGCTAGCTGAGCTCCAGCTAGAGAGGTGGATATAGGGTCACCGTCTTTAGGGAGGATGAGATGATCCCATTAGAGCAGTCGCATTTGACGGTTTGGGATCTTACAGGACATTCCTCCGCCCTTCCCACACTATCAAAGAAGTGACATGGAGAGGTCCTTACCTCTACCATAGCCTATAATTCCTATAAGGGATGAGGAGTATCCAGTGGATCGGTGGATAGATGACGCCGAATGTACAAACAGGTATAAGAAGTGGTGGGCAGCTCAGTTACGAGCCATACCACCTAGACTGGGGTAGCTATACCTAGCTACCATTATAATGCAAAGAGATGCCCTACAGGGGTAGGTAGCTATGCTGATTACCTAATTGGGTATGCTACAAACACAACTAGAGGGTTCAGAGGTAGAGGTAGTAGAGCTACACATACAGGTGGCTAGTCTGCAGGCCCAAATGGTTGATGGAGGAGATGGAGATGGTCGAAGGGGGATGGTCAGGTGGCAGCCTTACAGGCTTAGGTGGCAGGTTTATAGGGCCAGTTGGCCATAACCGAGCATAGATTGGTTCCATACGAGCCCAAATGCGAGGCACGAGTGTAGGGGCACCACTATAGGCCTTTGTGAGTAGGTCCCAAATCATAGGTAGGTGCGGAGGACAAGGTGCTACAAGGTAGGTATAAGGGCAAGACCTATGGGACCACTACTGACGCGCACTGTATGATGCCCTAGGTGAGGGAGATACTATCGGGACCAGCTTATGGTAGTTGGTATAGATTTTATAACCTATGCGAGTATAGGAACAATAGGCATCCGGTGAGAGGATGAGATCTCACACTCATAGTGTGGAGAGCACATGAGGTTAATGAGCTCAAGGACTAATCGGGGAGAGGCCACCGGCGCACAAACACCATCTCTAGGTGACGTGCTAGTAGGGACATAGGATTTCGAGGGTGTAGGTAACACAAAGATGGAGGATAGCCGGTGAGATGCCTGATATATGGTCACCTGGTTTTTGATGTATGATAGCTATTTTTTGAGATATATATATATCGGCCTGTATGCCAAAGATAGTTATATTTTTTTATCACATACCGGCCTACGTGATGAAGATAGTGAGGATGTACAAGTGATTTGTATATTTGAGTATATACCAGCTGCATCTTTGAAAATTTTTATTATTTCATTATTTTTTTGTATATATGAGATCGGCCTGCGTACCGATGACATTTTGTATTATATATCAGCTTATGTGCCGACATTTTTGAGATGATGGACATGATGAGATAGCCATGTATATTTGAGATACACATTTATTTATTTATATGATGAGATACATGGTATTTTTTGATTTGTTGATGTGTTTATGAGATTTTGATTTATGGCTTGTGTTAGATGAGATATGGATTTGTTGTTTTGATATGGATGGAAATTAGGTGAGTTAGGCATGGTGGAGTCAGGTTGGTTTAGGCATGGATCAAGTCAGGTTATAGGTAAGGATTGAGACAGGTCGATTTAGGCATGGTTGAGTTAGGTCGATTTAGGCATGGTTGAGTTAGGTCGATTTAGGCATGGTTGAGTCAGGTTGGTTTAGGCATGGTTGAGTCAGGTTATAGGCATGGATTGAGTCAAGTTGATTTAGGCATGGTTGAGTCAGGTTATAGGCATGGATTGAGTCAGGTTTGTTAGGCATGGTTGTGTTGAAAGTAGGTGAAGTTGTGATTCATTATGTTTTGCGATGAATGATACTATGGTTCATATGTGAGATGTGGTATAATCTATGTATAGTGATGATAGAGAAATGGTAGGTGTAATAAATTTATGCTGTGATAAAGTTTAAAATATGAAACAACTTGTTATGTATGTGGTTTAATTTCCAATGTTGGGTATAAAAGGGAAACAAAGTTAAGTTTTATGTAATGTGAGGCACATGGAAGATGAATTATTGAGGGTAGAGGATGGCTGAACTATCCTCTAAGGGCCCCATGCCCTCGGAGTGCTACCTACATAGTCTTGGTGAAAAGGGACCTCAGGCCAATGTAGTTCTCCCATAAGCTAGGGAAGAATATGAGGAGGTATGAAAATGGGTTGGCAGGTTTTTGGGCATGTTGTGGGTTTAGGTTTGTTAGGTGTGGGTAGATTATAGGTAAAATGATGTAGGTGAGGGTGATTGTGGTGAAAGAAGAAGATTACCCCAAAAGTAAGCGTCGAGGACCAAGTCCTGTATAAGGTAATCAAAACGTAAATAAAGATGGCTAAAAGATAAGAGGGGGTAATAAAGCCACCTGATTGGGTAGGATCATACCGAGTAGATCATACCTTGGAGAAGGTGATGAACATAAGACCCAAAAGATATTGCAGGATTGACTATTCTATGGTGAAAAATAGTCACACAATCACCAAATGTCTAAGTTCCAAGAAGTCCCTTGAGGTAATGAGGAAATGGGAGTGGGAATGGTAAGAAGGGTGAACGGTAGGTAATTTTTATACGGTATGAGGTAGCATGCACTTTGGGCAAGAAATCTGAGGTCACAAAGGGCAAGTCCATTACAAAAGGGTTGTTATTTTGACCTATATTTGAGATAGACTGATTAATGTGGGAATTCTATATGGGATAAATAAAATTGAACTCCTTGAGGTATTCGTGAAAGTTTGAGCGATGCGGGAAGCTTTGGTTGGTCTCATTTTTTTTAATATGTACATAGTTTTCCTTCAAGGAGCGATCTATTTATAGCAGAAATTGTCGAGAGGAAGATGTCCTTTTGAGGGATTCATCTTTTTATTAGAAGTTTGACTCAAGGAGTTTGGTCCCATGATAGGTCTTTATAGTCATGGACAAGAACAAGGTGAAGGATAGGAATATTGTTCAAAAAGCAAGGAGAAATGACCATAAGATCTCATCTAAAGGTAGATGAAAAGTATCCATGAGAATCATGCTATGTGTAGTTCTGTGGCACACATATTCAAGAGAAGATAACTAGTGACGGGTACTCACATGTTTCTTATTTAATCATTGGTGAGGTGTATGGAGTGAATAGCACTCAAGGAAAATCCTAAAAAGAGACAAAGGGTGAGTTAGGATGATGAGTCAATAATAGAATCATTGAAGATGTAATATGTTAAGGGTCTCGGGTTTGGGTTTACCATTGAGTGAAGATAAGCGATAAGCATATAATCCATAGTTATGAGTCACGATGTATGGTCCAAGACAATTAGGAGAAAATTTTCCCTATTTAATTTTTTCTACTTTGGTTACATGTTGATTTTATTTCAAGACAAGATCACCAACTTGGAAGGTTCATTCATGGACATGTTTGTCATAGGCACGTTTGATACATTTTTGGTAAACTTAAAGGTGATCTAGAGCGTTAAGATGATGTTCGTCTAATAACTCTAGTTCGCTAAGCGGTCCTAACGAAAGTCATCATCATTAATCTTGTCATGGAGAGATATGCGGAGTCAAGGAATCTAGACTTCGAGAGGTAGGACTACCTCTATACTGTAGACCGAGATAAAATGGTGTGGCCGTAGTGGAAGTGTGGATACTAGTGCAATATTCCCACATGGAAAAAGGAATGTGCGTATGCCAATCCTTCCCAGTATCGTCAACCACTTTTATAAGAATTTTGTTGAGGGTTTTGTTAGTAGATTCACTTGGCCATTTTTGTAGGTAATAAGGTGATGAAAAATGAAGTGAATGAGAAAGGTGTCATGAAAGTTTTTACAATGTTTTCTTTTGAATTGCTTTCCATTATTAGTGATGAGGCAATGAGGAACACCAAAGTGACAAATGATGTGGTGGTTAATGAGCTCACATATTTTCTCAACTTTTGTGGAGATGAGTGGTATGGCTTCCACCCTTTTTATAGTATTTGGTAACATTGATGATCCATTGATGGTGTTGGGATGAATGAGGATTGATTTCTCTAACAAGATCCAAACCCCATTGAGAGAAGGGCCAAAGGTCACGAGCAACTTGTAAGGCATGAATGGGTGTATGATGAATATTGGAATTTTTTGGCATTTTACACAATGTTTGATGTAGTCGCAACAATCATGGTTAAGGGTCGGCCACGAATGTGACCAAGGTGAAGAATACACTTAGCAATAGCTAGGCCACTAAAGTGACCACCACATATGCCATCATGAACACCGCCTTAATGGTATAAGGAATTTCAAAACTTATGAGGCATCATAAAGAATACCATTAAAGCCAAGCTTATAGAGGATTCCCCCAAGATGACGTAACGAGAGACCTTTTTAAGGAAGGCACGTTGTCCATTACTGAGTAAGATCAGGAGGTAAGATGGAGAGACAAAGGTAGTTAGAGTATTGTTTATACCAAAGGTCACTCGAGTTAGGGGTATCGGTTCCGATCGAGTAAAAATCACGAGGTAAATAAGAAGGTGAGTGTAGTCATTATATGGTGGCAAAGATTATATAATCGGCACGTGAAGTGGGTATTTGGTAAGCTAAGCAGGCCATGGTATTTGTAAATTTGTTGGTTGAACATGGGATGGTTTGAAGGGTGTAATGATCAAAGGTGGTCAAAAGTATGTCTACATGATGTTTATACTTTTGAAGTATCTCATTATGACATTGGTACATACCATTGACTTGGTTTATGACCAATTGAGAATCACCAAAGATGTTGATTGATTTAACATCTAGGGCATAGGCAGCTTGGAGACCTAGTACGAGCGCTTCGTATTCAGAAATATTGTTGGTACATTCAAAATATAATTTGAAATACAAAGGCATGGGTTCACCATCAAGAGGAATGAGGATAATACCAGCCCCACCCCCATTCGACATTTGGAACCATAAAAAAGAGTGTCATTTGGTAAGGAGATTCATCTATGGAAAGGGTGTGAGTTGACTCATCCGGAAAGTCAAAATTATAGGGTTGATCCCTAGAAATAGGTGAGTCACCAATTAGTCGGTGATATCTTGGCCCTTGGTGGAATTTTGATGAATGAATTTGAGGTCGAGATCAGCTAAAGCATAATCCATCATGTGACCCATTGATTTTGATAAGGTTTGGTGTACATGAAGTGTAAGGGGTCGGTGTTGGTAACAACATAGGTTTTTGGTTGAGTAGGTAATGACGAGTTCGATGGCAATAGAAAATAAGGCTAAGAAAAAAATTTCGGGATGGGTGTATCGAGTTTCATAGTCCAAAAGAGTATAGCTTATGTAATAAACCACCTGCTCCCTATGTTGTTCATCGCGATGAGCAAGCATGGCTCCCAAGGAATGATCGGTAGCTGATATGTATAGGTAAAAAGGTTGATCATATTTAGGTGGAATGAGTATAGGTGGTTGGAGAAGGTATTGTTTTAAGGCCTCAAAATATTTGTGATAGTCATCATCCCATTTAAAGGAGACATCCTTCTTGAGCAGATGATGAAATGGTTGACATCGATTAGATAATTGGGAAATGAAATGGTGAATGGACTATAACTTACCTTGCAGACTACAGATTTTTATAAGGTTAGTATGTGGAGTCATTATAAGAATGGCCTTGAATTTAGTAGGGTCAACTTCTATACCATGGAGGGAAACAATAAATCCTAGGAGCTTTCTTGAGAGAACTGTGAAGATGCACTTCTTAGGATGAAGGCGGGACACAATATTTAATGAGGTGGTTAAAGATGGTTTGGATGATGGTTAGGTGCTCGAAGCGGCATGTATATTTAGCCAAGATATCATCCTCGTAATATTCCAATATGTGATGCATGATGTTATGGAAGATATAAGTTATATCCCATTGATATGTGACACCAACATTTTAAGGAAAAAGGCATGACTCGATAGTAGAAGGTCCCTACGGGGTGATGAGCGAGGTTTTGTTTTGATTCTCTAGGGAAGCGGGATTTGGTTACTGAACTCGAGAAGCCATCCATGAGTGATAGCATCTCATGGCGGTGGTAAGGAAAACTAGTTGGCCAATACCAGGAAACGAAAATTCATCTTTCGGGAAGGCTAGGATGAGGTCACGGTAGTCCATGAAAATGTGGAGTCCCTTGGTTTCTTTAAGTAATGAGGACAATGTTAGAAATCAATGAGGATAATCAATGGGTAAGATGAAGGAAAGCAGAAGAAGGTGCTGAAGTTCTTCTTTGATGAGAAGAGCAATGTGAGGGTGCATTTTCCTCAGCTTTTGTTTGATGGGTTTGGCATCGGGAATGGTTACAATATTGTGGACCACTATGGTGGGGTCAATACCGAGCATGTTTACATAAGACCAAGTGAAAGTGTGGTTATGATCTTTGAGAAAAGAAGTGATGGCTTCCTATTCAGCAGCATCTAAAGATTGTCGATCTTTAGGATGTGTGGTTCGTCTTGAGTATGAATGTTGATCTCAACATTCAATTCATTCAACATGGTTTACGTCTCAGAAGGTAACAGCTGATGAATATATGAGTCTTCTACACCAAGGTAGGTGAGTATGGATTCATCATCTTGACATTGAATGACATTAATTGAAGGTGTATCGTCATCGATCATTTTAGGATACAGGAAGGGAAGAGTGGAAGGTACCTCACCCTTGCATTGATAAGTTAGAGGCCCTAAGGAAATGGTGTTTATAAAAAAGTTAGGAGGAATAGATTCAGGATCCATCGACTCTGTCAGTGAAGGTGGTGATGAAGGTGGAGTGGGTGAAGAAGGTGTAGAAGAGCTAGTGTCCTTAATGAGTTCAATGCGGGCCTATTTGGTAGGTGGTTTGGGAAATCCGATACCACTACGGTTGTTATGTTTACGGGTGGTACATGGAGTAATAGTATGGAGGCCTTGCTCATAAAATCCAAAACCCTTCCATGCACATTGGTGCGAAGGCATGGGTGAAATGGAAATTGGTAAGTGATTGGAAGTCAGCAGAAAATGGGCAGGTTTGTGGCGGTGGTTCAGGTGTGTAAGTGGTAGTATCAAGTCCCCCATAGGTGAGACTAGTACGAAGGTAAGGAGGACCATAAAGGAGATGTTATCCTATACGATGATCGTAATGTAGATTTTGGTGAAGGATTTCATACTCTTTTGGAGTAAGGAATGTGTTGACACTATATGTGTTACTCCCCCGAGTGAGGCGTTGAAAAACACCTTCGAGGGATCAATTTTTGGTATGTAGGTAGCTGGTATGGATAAAGCGTCGGAGGTCGATTGAGGTAAAGTTAACAAATTGGGAAGATGATGGGTCATTGTGGAGGTTATGGAAATGGTAGGAATGGAGAAGGTATGTTCAGTAGAAGTAGTGGCTATCTTGGTAGGTGGAGGCGTAGGTGAAGAAGTAGTGGTTGTGGAGGTAGACTTGACTTAATAGGTATGAGCAAATCATTAGGTCGGTAAAGCATGTTGCATGTTTTGAAAGGTGAGGGTCATTTGGAATGGTATAAGTGTGTACTTCATGTTCAAATTTTACAGTGATGCAAAGTGGAAGGAATGCAACCCATGACACGGATCCGGGTCTCTTAAGCAACGAGTTATATTGGAACTCCCCTCCAAGACATAAAAATATTTTGGAGCAGTGTGGGGACCACGCAAATGTGGAGGATGATAGTGCCTAGTGTAGAAGTGATAGCTTCATTGAATGAACGTAACATGATTTGGATGTTTATGCATGTAATTTTTAGGTATGCACATTTGATTGAATGCATGGGATGAAATGATGTTAATGCTAGCACCCCATATATCATCACATGGCATACTCGTATGTCGTCGATGTGGACGAGAGATGAAGAGGGTTGGAGTGCAGGTCATGGTTTCTTTGTGGCACAATCTCTTCCTACGAGAAGATAAGGGAGGCTACTTGGTGAATAGGGTGGGGTGAAGATGAAGGTCGTAATTTGGTGAGAGATGCTACATGATGGGATTTGATAATGGAGGCTACGGGTCTAGGGTCATTGGGTAAAACCTCAATAGATTGTGAACCTCCATGAGAGCTTGACAATGGGATTCCGAGGTTTAAATGAAGTCATATAAGGAAATTTTTAGGGGAGATTGATGTAATTTTTGAGCATGGTGTGATGTGTGACGCCATTAGAAATGGGGTACATGGGGCTGGGGATAGTGATTTTAGGTATGGGTGTAGATGGTATGTTGGGTATAGGATTGGTTGGTGGGTTAGTTTCCTTTTCTTTTCCCTTATCCTTTTGTGCACATGTAGTGACGTGTATCATGTTGATTTGAGGGGAGTTGTTAAATGGACAATGTGTAGGATGATTGGTATAACAACATGAATGACAAAAACCCCTTTGGAGGATAAAATCCTTGTGAGGTGAGTTGGGTGCAATGACATTTGGGTGGTGACATGGCAAGTTATCGATTCAAACAATGTTAATTTAAAATATTTGGGGTGGCTCTAGGATTTGTGAGGATGACGGTTGTGGTTATGGAGTGGGTAGTCCGGGAATGGGTTTCGGTGAAGTAGGATTCTCATTCGGAAGGTCGTTATCGTCAAAGTTGGTTTTGGTGGACATAATTAGATAATGATGGTTTTCAAGGCCTTGCAGTTCTCCACATCATGCCCTAGCACACGATGGTATGTGTAAATTTTAGTATCGTCAAACCCTTTTGGCTTGGGTTTGAGGGGGTCATAAGGTCTGAGTGGTGGTAATGTGATGATAGAAGTCTCTAAGAGGTTGGTTAAAATTTTGGCATAGGACCCTACTAGTGGATCGCAATGGGAAGTGATCGTAGGTTTGGATGTAGGTGTGGTTGATTGTTGAGGAATGGTATTTGGAAGAGGAGGAGTGAATCAAGCTATGGGTTGAGGTGCTGGTGTGGTTTTAGGTGTCGATCATGTTTGTTTAGGTAGGGGTATAGTAGATGGATGGGTAGGAGGGTGTGTGGTTGTTTTGACTACCTTGTTGTGGGGTAGTGGAGTTTTCTTTTGGGTTGCACCTTCTTGGGTAAAGGTGATGTGGGTGTACAAGGTCTAGAAGGAAAAGAAGATGGAGGAAGAGGGTGAGTTACCCACAGGGGATAATGGGGGTGCTGTGAAGGTAGATGACATGGGTCGTGCTTGGGGTGTGAGAGACAATGACTGAAGTGTAGTGGGTAGTGAAGCAATAACTGAGGGTATTGGAGGTATGGGTGGTAAAGATGTTGTAGGTGCCGGTGTAAGTCATGTTGGGAATTTAGGGAGATTAAAGGTTTGTGAGGAAGGAATGGGTTGTGTTTTTGTTTATTCGTGGGTGGAGGTTTCTTGACCATGTGGGGAAGATGAGATCCTAAAATGGAAGGGATATGTGCAGTGTGATTTGCATAGCCGGGGATGAGGTCGATGGGTTTGGTTCTTGTTTGGGTGTAGGAGTAGGTATGGTGTTGAATTTGGAGGATGTATCTAAATCTAGTATGATAGGTGGATTAGTAAAGGTGGTGGTCATGGTGACACCTAAAGTGGTAATAGGTTTAGTCAAGGCAAATGTTGTAGGTATGGGTATGGGTTTAGGTGTAGGTTGAGTTATGGGTAAGGGTTTGGTTTGAGCTATAACAGGTGTTGTGGAAGGATTTATGATAGAGGTGGTTGTGTTTGGTTTGATTGGTAGAAATATTTTTGGGTAGATAGTGGAGGTATCAGTAAGTGACCTCTGCATCTACCTTAAAACATGAAGCAAAAGGTGCCCCCATAGTAAGGCTCTATCCACATAATCTAAGTGATTGGAAAAACATGAGAATGGCACGTTTGTAGGTGGAGTTGATGAGTACATAATGGTAATTATTGTAAAATGTGTCGTAGAGATGGGAAATTGGCTAGCTTGACTTCCTTAGGTAAGATAGGTGAAAGTAGGTCAGTATGATTTTGGGTAGTGGATGGAGAATTCTCGCCAAGAGGCAAAGGTATCTAAACTAGGTCTATGATAGGTGGAGGAGATAATGGGTGCTCCTCTATGGGTGGAGGAGGTAATGTAGGTGTCGGTTCTCTAAGTGGGAAAGCCAGGGGTGAGATGGTCTCAATGTTAGCAGAAAACTCCTCTGTAGGTGATGAAGGAGATGAAAGGTGTTCCTCTGTTGGTGAAGGAATAGGGGAGGTTGGTTCTAACGTGGAAGGAGGATTTTGGGCTAGGATCTCCTCTATGGAAGGAATATGGGGTAATTGGGAGGTGACGGGTACATCATTAAAGATAGTGTGAACCTTGCGGGTATGGGTATCGTGAGTTGATGTCTCAATGGTTTGGTCAGACGAAGGGGTATGGTTTGGAGATGATTTCTTGAAGATGTGTAGGTTTTGGTTGGTAGGTGTATTAGGATTATCCATGGTTAACTCACCTTTCTCGAGCATTTCTTGGACAATATTCTTGAAAGTGATGTAATTGTCGTCACTATGACCCTTTACTCAATGATAATTATAGAAATCATGTTCTTTATACCATGAGGGCATGGGGCAAGCAAAGTCAAAACAAGTGTGTGGTTTTATAGGTGGAAGGGTGATGGCTCCAACTTTGATAAGGTTTTCTAAGATAGAAGAGTAAGGTTCCCGATTGGGGTATATTTCCACTGCACTCATCTGAATTGAAAAGTTTAGATGGGTGAGAGATTAGATGAGGGGGTAGCCTTATTTGATGGATGTGTTGGGCTGGCCTAGAGTACCAATACGTTAGCGGTGCCCTTAGATTTTGAATAATTTTTTTGTGGTTTGGAAGAAGAAGATGTATCATTTGACTTGAATGCCTAATTTTTATTCCGTAATTGGGTTTTCTTCTCTTAGATGGCCCAAATTTCTAACTTTTGTGCCATAATGAATTCTTCATCGAATGTTTGGAAGGTTTTGACATGCAAGGTTTGTGAGATATATCTAGTACAAGCTTGTGTGAAGAGCTCGATGTGTTCTGTTTGGGGCGGTTGTAAGGTGAGTTGGTTGATCAAGATACACTAGCGAGTAAAAAAATCTATGATAGATTCGTCCTCATGCGACATGTGGAGTATAGATCGGTCATGGTAATATTCTTGCGATATTGATAGAGAAATGATCCAAGAAGGCTTGGGCTACCTAATTGAATGAGAATATAAAGTGTCTAGGTAACCCTCTATACCAATCTAATACTGAGTCCAGTGAGGGACATGAGAAATGTTCTCAAGAGTAAGGCATCACCATGAGCGATCAAATAACACCCATGTTTAAACAACTAAAAATTCTTATGCGGGTCTTCTTTGCTATTGAAACAATTGAATTTAGGCATTTCCCAATGCATGGGGTATGAGCGAGATAGGAATGGATGGGTGGATGGGCTCATTGCAAATCTTGTCATAGGTGAGAGTGTTATAGGAGCCTGAAACCGATGCCTCCAATGTCTACATCTTGTCCAACATCAATTTAATTAGGTTGTTGGTGGGTTGTGATGATTGGGTGCCTCCTATAGCGTGAGAGGGTTGGTTTTGGGCATATAATAGGGGTGGCACTCCAGTGTATGGGGCTGCCATGTAGGTTGATTGAGAAGAAGGTAGTGAAATAGGGGGTACGTACTCGAGTGAATAATGGATGAAATGGGAGGTTGTTGGTAGTATGTATAGGGAGGTGGAAGGGTCATGGTAACCCTAGTGGCAATAGGGGCTAACAATTGTGGAATGGAAAGGACCACGTTCTAAAATGGGGTAGGGGTCACCGACACGGGAGGTGGTAATGTAGCTACAGGTATGTGTGAGACATTAGGGGTGGATGAGGTTATGTTTGGGGTAGTTTTCAAGGGTATGGTGGATGTAACGGGTGCCACGGAGATGGCAGATGTGGAAATCATAGTGGGTATAGGACCTAGTTGTGAAATGATTGGGGATAAGGTAGATGCGGGTAGCACAGAGCCAGATGGGGCTGATGTAGGAGTGGGAATGAGAGTTGGGGGATACATATGGGCATGTCGTATATCAATTGACCTGAGACATCTCAAGTGAATGAATGGGAAAGGTAAAATTGCAAAGCGACAGGGTTTTGGTCAAGGATTTGTGTAAACTCCTCATCTCCAGTAGCGATAGTAATAGGTTGGATGGGATCCATGGCTGGTGATAAAATGGAAGGTGGTGAAGGACTAGGTGGGAGTGGTTGACAACTAACATGAAATACGAGTGTGCTTTCTTGTCTATTGATTAGCACCATGTGAACCAGTATTGATCAGGTAGGGTTGCTTCTCTGTAAATGACATAGAGAATAATAGGAACAAGTGAATTTGGTAGAAAAAAGTGGATTAGGTACCAAATGATGGTTGGAATGTGAAATAGGCTAACCGATGCTGGTTAGGGAAAACTGACGCCATTCAGGGGTAACCAATGTCAGTCACTGTAAAAAAATGGACAGTGAGTGAAAAACAAAGCAGAAGGTGAAATATGACAGGTATGCCAAATTTTATGATGTTTACAACGTCAATGGGTATGATGGTAGTGATAGGGACTGTGAAAAGTAGAAGATGATGAATAAAATGTCCTTTTGGGTAGGCTAGCAAAAGTACCTGGAACCAATGTCAGTTGGGTATAACCGGCGATGGTCGAGGTAACTATTTGTTGCAAATCAACAAAGCACCCCCTGGATGTTGATCGAGCTTCTAATTTGATCATTCTAAGCATCTAGTGTGATTGCACAACATTGAATCCTCTCCCAAGTGTTGGACTTGTAAAAATGAAAGAGGAATCTCCAGATTAGAGGCTGGTTCCTCAATTCCTCTGATCAGCTATTTCACTTGCACAATTGCAGAGGTTTAAACTCCTAAATCTACTCTAAATTCCAAAGGGACAAGGATAGAAAATGCAAAAAGAAAGAACTAATGCTAATAGGTGATGCACCAAAGGAGTTATAGACACTGATCTTTGCATGAAATACACAATCCACAAGGAAACATAGCACAAAACATGCACAAATGCTCAAAATGTAATGAAAGATCAAGAAAGCAATGATAGATATATGAAAGGATTGAGGAATTTTAATCACAAAACATATATCAACATCTCGAGATCAATACAAGTACATTACGGTGATCCAAAGGCAAGAAAAGGTGTTGCATTACATGGAAAGGTAAAATTTCTTCACAAATTCTACCAAGGAGGAAGAAAAAGGAAGTTGCAGAGCTGAAAAAGTGTCTCTCCTTGCAAAATGAACTCATTCTAGCTTTTACAGTGCAAACCACGACCCAGGAGAGAGAAACGTGGGAAAACATGCAAGGGGTTCAACCATTGACCAAAATTCCATCAAAATAGCATGGGCACCTGGTAGACCCATTCCCTGACATTTTTAACCATCTTTGGGAGAGAATGCGAGCCATTCTTCATTAAAAGCGGTGGTTGAAAGCGTCATTTTGTCCATGACCACGTGCGAGCTGTTTCTTGATTTTCTCTCTCCAAATTCCACCAAAATGCAAAAATAACCTAGAATATTTTAGAGAATTTCACCAGATTTCCATTGATATAAAGAACGTGAAAAAATGAGATTTGGATCGAAAGATATGGCGATTTGAAGTTTTAGGGCAAAACAGGGCCAAATCGGGTCGGTGGGAAAAAATTTGAATTTTTGCACCTTTTTGGTCATTTGGAAAATTTTCCAAAATTTCCCCATGCTCTGCCACTCTAGGTGCCATGTGGCAGCATCTCATTGGCCGTGGGCCTTTTAGGGGAAATTTTTCCAAAAACTCCATGAGCCATAACTTCAAAAATACATGGACTTAGGAGGAAACTTTACCTTTACGGAAAGCGAGAAAGAGCTCTATCCAATGGTGCCATTTCCAAAAGGTTTTGAGTGCTTGAAAAGCAAAATTTTTTTGGACGAGGCATAAGAGAGGAAGAATGAGAGGAGTTAGCCACAAAATGAGCGGGGGCACATTTTGGATAATAATTTTGGCGACTCGAGAGGGTCATCACTCTTTGGATGAAGTTACCGATTGCCTTTTAGCAATCCATTGGGTATGGAGTCATAAGAAATAACCTGAAACCAACCTGATATCTTGAAGAATTCCCTCGAGCCACTTGAAACCCATTGAACTTAGAGTTGTTCTCACCAAAATGCCACTTAAAACAGCTGTGCAAGAGCAAAACCAGCAACACCAAAACTATTTACAAAACTGAAAATCATACATGCTCCAAATGGAACATGCAGAGTGTGCACAAGCACTTCTTTTACTGAAAGCAAACCTACCTACTCTATTCTAACTAGAAGAAAAGGTAAGCTAAACAAACCCTGTAACTGGTTGTGCAAAATAGCTTCCTTTCTTCAAAATTGGCAACCATGCAACTGATTTGACATTGAACATGGCTTATTGGAAGAATGGAAAATCAACAAGAAGCTGGTCTTCCACCCAAATCATCAAGGTATCAGGTGAAGGAAAATTCAATACCTCTTTTAGTTGTTCTGCATTTGGATTGGAGAGGTATGATAGTTGATCCTTGGTTCTTTGTAGCTCATCCTCATGCTTAGGAGCAAGCATGACTGGTTGTGACTTCTCCTTTGGTTCCAATGAAGCCGAGATACGATTGGGAAAGGTATAGTCCTTTAAGTATACCCATTGCCCCGATTTTCAACTCCAAGAATGGATTTCTCTTGTAAAAATTTTGAATGGATGGTGCGAAGCAAAGGTAAAACCTTTTTGCCCTTTCTCTTCCTCGATGAAGGACATGAAAGATTAAAATCTTCCAATCTTGGTTCCAAAGAGCTCTTTATAAGATGTAGGCTACTGTAAATGGGTGCTCTCCTTCATGACAGTAGGCTCAGGTGTTTGGGCGTGGATGATGAAAGAGAGAATGGTAGGAACTCAACCGGTTCTTCTTCATCAAAATAGTCCTCCAAATCTGACAGATAAACTACCTCATTGTTGTCCTGCTGCAAATGCTCAACTTCCTCCATGGTATCCTCTTGATCTGTAACTTGATCATCATGGTTTCTTTCATCCTCCAACATTGAGTTTGAGAGATCAAACTCTTCTTTAGCACTAGAACTCAAAAGAGATGAAGTAGAAAGAAGAATTGAAGGTTCTCTTGTAGCTTGCTTTGCACTCAAAGCCCTTGGATCTGCAATTTTCTCCTCCACAACTAGAATGTGCTCCTCTTCTTTTGGATTTGGAGCAGCTTCTCCCTCTTATACTACTTAAAGAAAATCTTGTTCTTGATAGAACTCTTCCTCTAGCACTAAGTTTGTTAAGTCAAACTCTTCGATCTGCTTCTCTAGAGGACAAGTTGGGACTGTAGGATCTTCTTCAAAGCTTTCTTCCTCCATGGCTGATTGTGAAACTTGAATTGAATCAGCATTCTCTTCAAATAGAATGCTAACATGGAAACTAATTTCTTAGCAAACTGATTGCTGATCTTCTTCTTCTTTTTGCTCTTCTCCTGCTGCAACAAATTCAGTCCTAACCACCACTTGTTTTCCAACTCCAACCTCTTCTAAAGGCTTAACCATCAAGGGGATCTTTTTCATCCCAAATTTAAGAGCCCAAATCTTGAGACTTCGAATTTCTTCATCCTTGTTTGGCTTTTCTTTTTGCTGTTGTTTTCCTTGACTAGAATTCTGATTTTTATCCTCCCAACATGGATTTGGGAATGCAAGAGGAGAAGTGGATTGTAACTCAAATGGCTCGGCAATTTTTTGTGGTGGTGGAGGAGGTAGAAACTCTTGTTTCTTTGGAGGAGAGGGTATTTTTGTTAGCTTTTGTGGAGGGGATGACTGTTTGGAAGGAAAGGGGAAGGAAGAATTGAGATGTGGTGGAAGACTAGGGAATGGAGAAATGGAATTAACTCCTGGGGTAGCATTGACTGGATTTAGAATTTGAAATTTCAAATAAGATGATGTTACTTGAGTAATGGGAAGAGAAAAACTAGATGATGGTGTAGAACTTACCCATTGACAAAGTTTTTCAACACCAAGTGTATAAGCCTCTATTTATGTGTTGTCCATTGTGTAAGTTGCGGCAACATCTTCATCATGAAGTCAGCTTCTCTCCCGAGGGCTGAAGTGTCTTTGAAAAGGGCCTCCCCATGGAAAGGATTCCTACTGACCAATTCTGAAAGCTTTCATTTGTGCTTGAGCCTGGATAGCACCATGTTTACCTCCATCTTTTGGATTTGTTCTATAGATCTGCATTTTCTTCTTGACTTGCCCTCATAACCAGACATACCCTTGTGCTTGACATGCTTCATATCCAAACGACTTTGCACTTTGCCACTCATATGGGTAGACATGCTGATTTTGAATTTGATCAAAATGCTGATTTGAAGGATTTGTAAAACATGTTAGAGGTGTGATATATTTCTTTTGTAAATGTGAATTCCATGATGGAAATGAAGTCGTGATTGCACAACTTCATGGAATGGAAAAGAATGAAAATGATGGAAAGAAGAATGGATGGAAATGAATGGAAAATAGGTCTGTAACTTAGAGAATGAGTTGTTTACCAGATGGAGTCGCCAGATGTGCTTTTGAAAGTGCCTCCAAAAGGCTGAATCTTTAATAGGAACACACCAACCTGTCAAAGATAAAGTGAAATACCTCTAAGGTCCCACCGGGCATGCCAAAACTATTGTTGCAAATCAGCAGCACCCCCTAGATGTTGATCAGGCTTCTAATTTGATCATTCTAAGCATCCAGTGTGATTGCACAACATTGAATCCTCTTCCCAAGTGTGGGACTTGCAAAAATGGAAGAGGAATCTCTAGATTAGAGGCTGGTTCCTCAACTCCTCTGATCAGCTATTTCACTTGCACAATTGTAGAGGTTTAAACTCCTAAATCTACTCTAAATTCCAAAGGGAAAAGGATAGAAAATGCAAAAAGAAAGAACTAATGCTAATAGGTGATGCACCAAAGGAGTTATAGACACCTGATGCTACATGAAATACACAATCCATAAGGAAACACAACACAAAACATGCACAAATGCTCAAAATGTAATGAAAGATCAAGAAAGCAATGGTAGATATATGAAAGGATTGAGGATTTTAATCACAGAACATATATCAACATCTCATATCCAATACAGTACATTACAGTGATCCAAAGGCAAGAAAATGTGTTGTATTACATGGAAAGGTACAATTTCTTCACAAATTCTACCAAGGAGGAAGAAAAAGGAAGTTGCAGAGCTGAAAAAGTGTCTCTCCTTGCAAAATGAACTCATTCTAGCTTTTACAGTGCAAACCACGACCCCAGGAGAGAGAAACGTGGGAAAACATGCAAGGGGTTCAACCATTGACCAAAATTCCATCAAAACAGCATGGGCACCCTGACAGACCCATTCCTTGACATTTTTAACCATGTTGGGAGAGAATGTGAGCCATTCTTCATTAAAAACGGTGGTTGAAACATCATTTCTGTCCATGACCACGTGCCAGAGGTGTTTCTTGATTTTCTCTCTCCAAACTCCACCAAAATGCAAAAATAACCCTAGAATCTTGTAGATAATTTCACCATCTTTCCATTGATATAAAGAACATGAAAAACCGAGCTTTGGATCGAAAGATATGGTGATTTGAAGTTTTAGGGCAAAACAGGGCCAAATCGGGTCGGTGGGAAAAAATTTAAATTTTTGCACCTTTTTGGTCATTTGGAAAATTTTCCAAAATTTCCCCATGCTCCGCCACTCTAGGTGCCACATGGCGGCATCTCATTGGCCATGGGACTTTTAGGGGAAATTTTTTCCAAAAAAATCCGTCGAGCCATAACTTCAAAAATACATGGAGTTAGGAGGAAAAATTTACCTTTCTGGAAAGCTGAGAAAGAGCTCTATCCAATGGTGCCATTTCCAGAAGGTTTTGAGTGCCTGAAAAGCAAAATTTTGTGACTGAGGCACAAGAGAGGGAAGAATGAGAGGAGTTAGCCACAAAATGAGTAGGGGGCACATTTTTGATAACAAGAATTTACGACGGTCAAAGGTAATCGGCAATGATTCTTGTGAAATTGAAATAATAATGAAAGAAAAGTTGTTGTAAATTAAAATATAATGTAGAATCAGACCATAATGATGATGATATGGCCCGAGACACACTCGGGTGAAGCTAGAATACACCAGCTATGATGAGGAGAGTGCAAGGATGAACAAAAAAATGAAGAACATGATCTCTTACCTCAAAACACAAGCCAAGTAGAAACACTAAGAAAAAATGTGATCCTAGGAGTGCACTTTTCTATTATGTTTTTTTAGCTTATGCTATTTAGGGACCGACACATGAGTTTTGAAATAGATTTTTTGGTAGGATGGCTTCCTACAAAGAAGGAGATCTAAAAGGTGAGGTTTTGGTATGTTATGGTGGGCGGGCTTCACTCGAAGTATGACTCGATAGAAGCAACAGCCTGGGTGCCTTTGTACCATGATCATGTGATCACCTACAGCTTCTTCCAAGTAGGATATTGTTTAAGAATGTGTATATTTGAATTTTTTGTGAGGCTTGATAAGACTCAGATAAAGAGAAAAGGAAAGAAGTGATTTTCTATGATTCATTTTTCAACCATCAGATGGTCATGAATTCTAGCGTATAGGTTACCCTCAATTAATGTGAGCTAATGTGATAAATCAGAATGCAATGCACTTATTTTTTAATCCTAAATCGAAGTGTGAAGTTGGATGACACAATAATATGAAGAGGAAGAGGGATGATCTTTCACTACAATGCAGAAAACATGAAGAAATGGTTCTTTGTAGTTACACCAAAAGAAAAATTTCCTTTAGAGAAAATAGAAAGAAGAGGTGGGTTACCAAGGAAAAAAATTAGTGTGTATGCTTTTCAGAAGGGAAACAAACACTCCACTTTTCCTAGGAATGAATGAATATGCAAGGAACCCTAGATGGGTCCCACCAGGCATGGGAAAATGTTTCACCTGATTCTATATAATTTCTTTGAAGTATTGACAAAAAAATAGGGTAACGAGCATATGAGGAATACATGTTCAAGTTTTGGTTGATGGGTTGTTGTGCGTGTATGACTTCCGAATCCATAGCTGATTATGAGAACTTCCTTTTGGCTAGGAGGAACTACCTGTAATGAAAAGTAAGACCACCAGAAGGAATTAAACAATATATGTAGTGAACTACCTAGCGTATGCTAGATCCGAGAAGTGTGATACTTCCTAGATGGCTATCAGTCCATTATTTTAAACAATTTAATGTTGTAAACAAAGTTAATCCTATTGTAGTTCGAAATGATTTAGGTATCTCACTTAAAACACAATAAGAAATAGATCTAATCTAACAGGCTAGGTTAGAATAGGATCCAAAGGTCAAGTGACTGGTTTTGGGTCTCTGCAGGTCTGATAGAGGTCTCAGGTATATCGCTAGATGGATGAGGGTGAGATGAAATTAGGTGGGTAGGTCTCTGTTCTAGGTTGTATGGGAAAATACAGAGACCAATGTCAGTTAAGGGTGACCAATGATGGTTAGGTGTAACCGGTGCTAGTTACTGTGGAAATATGGGAATGCCACAGAACAAGCTTTGGGTCTCCTTTGTGATTGCACAAAGGATTTTGTTAGTTGGGATGAGGTATTGGGTGACTTGGGTAGGATTTGGCGAGATTTTAATGGGTATATGGAGGTGGAAGTGTTGGAGAAGGTCAATAGGTGGGTAGGTAAACAATAGATGATAAAATAATGATGAAATGAAATAAACTAGAGAAGTATGACGTTATACTTACTTGGGATTCTAGTCCTAGATGTTTGTGAGTGAGGGATGGAGGTGCTTGATGAGAGGTTTGAAGGCTGCAAGTGATCACCAACTGAAAGAAATCTTCTGCATGGGCTACATGTACATTCCTCTTTACTTGGTTAGATCAGATCATGGTTGGGATGGCTATGCAAGAGAAAGTGCTTGATCTCCTTCCTTGCATGTGTGTTCTATTTAGAATTCACTCTCGAATATGTGTTATCTCTACGAGATGTGTTAATGCTTTCTAACCCTTCGCCAACGTTTTCCAACATTATTTTTCAACTTCTTACCTTGAGAATAAGGTTGTTTGGGGTTAAAATGGTAACCGATGGCGGTTCCGGCTTAAGCGACGATGGTTAGGGGTAGCGATGTCGGTCAATCTGGGATTTCCTAGGTTTACTAAACTAGGGAGATCCTCTTGATTTCCTCGAGATCTCGTGTCGTTAACCCACAGATTAGACGGGAGATTCTTGTAAGCATGTAGGAATGTGGTTAGAGTGAATGTAGGCATTGATTTTTAGGGTTTGGGTAAGTGTTAGTTAGTTATGGTAACTTACTAAGAATAGGTCTTAGGTTAAGTTTGCTTGGTGAGTGTCTATGTGAATTGTATGTGTGGATATTATTCAAAATAAGATATTTAAATAATAAATATAGTGAGGATAATGAATTAAGTTAATTAAATTAATTAAATTAATATTAGTGAGGTGAAAGAGGCCATGGCTAGGTGAATGTGATGAAGAGTGTTTATTCGTGTCGAGGGACCAAAGGGGAGTGTGACCTAATTTTAGTGTCTACATTTTTCCACTTTTTGTTGCATAGCTTATGTCTTAGTAAGAGATGCTAACAAAAATAAGATGTGGTTGCCCCATGTGTGGGTGAAGGTGTTCCCCTTAATCCAAGAATTGACGAGGCAGCGGGAAGAATTGGTGAGTGGTTTAATAAAAGGTAAATGTGAGGAAAAGGCAGGTGGGAACAATGAAAAATTGTAAAAGGTCTACTCGGGCCATTCTAAGTAATTGGTAAAAGGGTAAAGCAACAATCAAATGCACACACACGTCTAAACTGCAGCATGCTACCGAGTTAAAGAGCAGGAAAAATCTACATCGTCTAAGGTGGAGAGGTTTATCCAAACAAGGTTGAAGTGATTCGGTATCCAAGGTATAGTATATGGTCGGGAAACACAATGTAGCTTAGTTGCGGGAATGTTTAGGTATGTTCAAGTACACCAAAGGTATGGTCGGGATAAACGGTCACAAAAATAGGCTAGGTAAGGTCATTAAGTCAATCAACACAAGTAACGGGGCCATAAGGTATAGCAAACACATGAGGTCAAAGGTTACTAGCGATGGTCTGGTCCAAATATCTAGGTCACACAATGGGTAAGGCCAAGGTAGGGGTTAAGGTGGGGTGGGGTAAATGATGAGGGTTGGAAAGGTAAGGTAAATAGGTCGGGTAAAGGTGGGGTGGGGTAAAGGATCGGGGTGAAGTGTGGGGGTGGTGATGCTAGTCATAGATAACTAACGTCGCGATAGGTCAATCGACGATAGTTAGGTACAACATGCGACCAAGGCTGGTCAAGGGTAGCGGGACGTCGGTTAGGTCGGAGTTTATTATAAAAAAAAAAATCCTTGATTTTTTTATTCATTTCTTAATGTTCAAAGTGATAAAATGACAAAAAATAGAGAAAATAGATTAAAGTGTCCAGATGAAATAGAGCAAGTGAGATGGATGTGTGATTGGATGAGTGATTGGTTAGTGAGTAGTGGGTAAACGAGATCAGGGTGAGAGATTTGATTGGTCGAAGGTTACGAGTACCTATTCGGTGATGGTAGAGGCCGAAGAGGGATTGGGTGGGCCACTGGTATAGTGGCCAGACATGCCACCGAGATGGCAGCAAAGACGATGAGGTAAGTGCCCTACTCTATGTTGTTGATTTGATAGATTAGAGGATTATTGTAGTGTTGGTTTAGGTTTTGTTTGGTTTTTAGTTTTGTGGGTGGGTAAAAATGGAATTTGGGAATGGGGGAATATTGGGTAAAAGGAGGAATGGGGAGGGTAGTAAATAGTATATTTGGGATGGGTAGAGGTCTAAGAGTATTTTAGGTCATTGTAAGTGGGGTAAAATGGGCAGGGGTGAGGTTTTCAGAAAAGGGGGGTTTTGGGATGTCACTTTGGTTTTCCATGCGGTGACCAGCATCGATTAAGTAGTGGGCGGTATCGGTCACCAAACAGGTGAACGATGCCGATTAAGGGTAGACATGGTTGGTAAGGGTGACGGTATCGGTCACCAAACAGTGGCTGGTGCCGATTAAAGGGTGACCAAGGTCGATTAGGATGAACTGGTACCCGATCAGATTAGTGGGCACAAGGGTCAAAAAGTGATGTGGGCTAGGTGGTTGAGATGGGTAGGGTGAAAATAGGGTGTAGGAAAATTATAATTGGTGAATAGGGATTGATACGAGTAAATTAATGTTGTATTTATATTGGACACAAGGGAGAGTGCGATTACATATGCGGGATAGGGTTCTACCGCTACTTGGTGATAGTGTGTGGAGCCGCAAACCTGTTGGAGGAGCTGTAACATGTGGAGGTAGTGGGTTTGAGTGGGGTTTTCCACTACAGACATGTTGTTTGGCATCCCGGCTTCATGGTTGCGCTCATCGATAGATGGGACTCGTGACCAACATGTTCCCGAAAATGGGTGAGATGACTATCACCTTGGAGGGCGTGTTCAGATTCTTGATTACCCATATTAGGTGCCCAGGTGTATTATATCTCCTCAAGGCCTCGGAAGTGTTGATTGTGACTATTTTTAGTGAGGGGGTGGCTGATCCGAGATTCCATAATGCCGTTTGAGCTATCTAGAGATGTACCTATCCCTGTCTAGAGGAGATGAGGCTAGTGGTCATGTTGATGGTGGAATTGTGCTCCTATGCACTGCTAGATGTAGAGGGTGGATGATTTCCCGATCACCGATGGGGTACTTCATGATATGATGGTGCATGAGACCCACTTTTCTTGGGCACCAGCATTCTTAGTTTAGCTTATACAGAGAGATGTGGGCATATGGGTGGTCATGCGAGGTTTAGCATCTACATTGTACATTTATACTGCATTGATGGGCCTACAAGAACATAGTATGTGTGTGGCCTATACAGATGCCTCGAGCAGATGCATTTCCACCTAGATTTTTGTGTGTGGGGTACAGGATATGGGTCTTTGTTGATAGGAGAGTGAAGATCGCATAGGATGACAAATGATGTGGCCCATTTTGGCGATTCTTGGAGGGATTGTCTAGAGTGGAAATTATATGGAGGCCATATGTGGGATTCCCCTCATATAGGAATATGCATGAGGAGCTAGCTGAGCTCCAGCTAGAGAGGAGGATATAGGGTCATCATGCCGGGGAAGATGATATGATCCCGTAGGCAGTCGACTCGTGTAGTTCGAGCTCTTATAGGACATTCCTCTACCCTTCCCATAGTATCAGAGAGATGACATGGAGAGGCCCTTACCTCTACCATAGCCTACAGTGCCCACAGGGGAGGAGGAGTAGCCAGTGGATCGGTGGATAGATGATGCCAGATGTATAGATAGGTACAAGAAGTGGTGGGTGGCTCAGTTACAAGCCATACCACCTAGACCAGCCTAGCTACCATTACAGTGTAGAGAGATGCCCTATAGGGAAGGTAGCTACGTTGATTACCCAGTTGGGTATACTATAGACATAACTAGAGGGTTCGGAGGTAGAGGTAGCAAAGCTACACGTCACAGTGGCTAGTCCAGAGGCCCGAGATGGTTGATGGAGGAAATGGAGATGGTTAGGAGGATGGTCGGTGGCGGCCTTACGAGGCTCGAGTGGTAGGTTTACGAGGGGCAGTTGGCCAAAAACTAGGCACAAATCAGGGCCCTATAGGCCAAGATATAGACATAGGGGGGGAGGTACCACCATAGGCATCGGGAGTAGGTCCCGGTTCACGAGTGTAGACATAAGGCGGGTGCTACGGGGAAGGTACGGGGGTCGAGACCTATGGGACCACCATGGAAAATTCTGTATGATGCCCTAGGTGAGGCAAGATATTATCATGACCATCTTATGGTGGCCGGGATAGATTTCATATCCTATGTCGAGTACATGGCATAGTAGGCATCCAGTGAGAGGACGAGATCCCACACTCATAGTGTGGAGAGCACACGAGGTTAGCGAGCTCGAGGCCGATCGGGAGAGGCCACCAACACATGGAGATCGAATCTTGGTGAGGTGCTAGTAGGGACATAAGAGGCCAAGGGTATAGGTGACATAGAGATGGAGGACATCCGGAGAGATTCTGATATGCAAAAGTATCCTAGTTTTTAATGTATGATAGCTATTTTTGTGATATATATCTTGCTTTGTGTGTAGAAGATAGTTGTATTTGTATCGTATAATGCTGCATCTTGAAAACGATTAGGATGTACCAGTGATTTGTATATTTTGAGTATATACCGCCTACGTGCTGAAGAGATTTTGTATTATTTCATTATTATTTTTATATATGAGACCGGCCTGCATGCCGATGACATTTTGTATTGTATATCAGCCTACGTGCGACATTTTTGAGATGATGGACATGATGAGATAGCCATGTATATTTGAGATACACATTTATTTATTTATATGATGAGATACATGGTATTTTTTTATTTGTTGATGTGTTTATGAGATTTTGATTTATGGCTTGTGTTAGATGAGATATGGATTTTTTGTTTTGATATGGATGGAAATTAGGTGAGTTAGGCATGGTGGAGTTAGGTCGGTTTAGGCATGGATTGAGTCAGGTTATAGGCATGGATTGAGTCAGGTCAATTTAGGCATGGTTGAGTCAGGTTATAGGCATGGATTGAGTTAGGTTATAGGCATGGATTGAGTCAGGTTTGTTAGGCATGGTTGTGTTAAAAGTAGGTGAAGTTGTGATTCATTATTTTTTGCAATGAATGATACTATGGGTCATATGTGAGATGTGGTATAATCTATGCATAGTGATGATAGAGAAATGGTAGGTGTAATAAATCTATGATGTGATAATGTTTAAAATATGAAACAACTTGTTGTGTATGTGGTTTAATTTCCAATATTGGGTATAAAAGGGAAATGAAGTTAGGTGTGATGTAATGTGAGGAACATGGAAGATGAATTATTGAGGGTAGAGGATGGGCGAGCTAACCTCTAAGGACCCCATATCCTCGCAATGCTACCTACATATTCCTAATGAAAATTGACCTTAGGCCGATGTAGTTCTCCCATAGGCTAGGGAAGAATATTAGGAGGTATGAAAATGAGTTGGCACATTTTTGGGCATGTTGTGGGTTTAGATTTATTAGGTGTGGGTAGATTATAGGTAAAATGATGTAGGTGAGGGTGATTATGGTGAAATAAGAAGATTACCCCAAAAGTAAGCGTCGAGGACCAAGTCCTATATAAGGTAATCAAAACGTAAATAAAGATGGCTAAAAGATAAGAGGGGGCAATAAAGCCACCTGATTAGGTAGGATCATACTAAGTAGATCATACCTTGAAGGAGGTGATGAACATAAGATGTGAAAGACATTTCCGGATTGACTTGTTTCTACGATGAAAAGTAGTCACATGATCACAAAATGTCTAAGTTCCAAGAAGTTCCTTGAGGTAATGAGGAAATGGGAGTGGGAATGGTAAGAAGGGTGAGAGGTAGTCGATTTTTATATGGAATGAGATAACATGCACTTTGGGCATGAGATCCGAGGTCACAATGGGAAATTCCATGAGAAAAAGGTTGTTATTTTTATCTATAGTTGAGATAGACGATTGATGCGGGAAGTCTATATGGGATAACTAAAATTGAACTCCTTGAGGTATTCATGAAGCTAAGTGATGCGGAAATATTTGGTTTCTCTCATTTTTATTTTTATTTTGTTAAGCTATACATAGCTGTCCTTGGAGGAGCAGTCTATTTATAACATCAATATTCGAGAGGAATATGTCCTTTTGAGGAGCCATCTTTTTATTAGAATTTTGAGTCAAGGATTTTGGTCCCATGTGAGGTATTTGCAGTCATGGACAAGACCAAGGTGAAGGATAGGACTCTTTTCAAAAGTCAAGGAGAAACGACCATGGGATCTCATCTAAAGGTAGACAAAAGTATCCATGAGAATCATGCTCTGTATAGCTCTGTGGTACACATAGTCAAGATAAGATAACTAGTGATAGGTACTCACATGATTCTTGTTTAATTATTGGTGAGGTGTATGCAGTGAATAACACTTAAGGGATGAACCTGGAAAGAGACAAATGTTGAGGTAGGATGACGATTCAACAATAGAATGGTGGAGGATACAAGGTGTTAAGGGGCTCTGGAGTTCGGGTTTACTATTGAGTGAAGCTAAATGATAAGCACCTTATCCATAGGTATGAGTCATGATGTATGGTCTAAGATAATTAGGAGAAAATTTTCTCCGTTTACTTGTTTTTTCTTTGGTTACGTGTTGATTTTATTTCCGGACAAGGTCACCAACTTGGAAGGTTCGTTCATGGACACATTTGTCATAGACACATTTGATACATTTTTGGTAAACTCTAAGGTGATCTAGAGTGTTAAGATGGCGTTCGTCTAATAAATCTAGCTATAGTAAATGGTCTTGATGAAAGTCATCATCATTGAGCATGTCATGGAGAGATATGAAAAATGAGGGAATCGGACTTGAGAGGTAGGACTACCTCTATTCCGTAGACTAGAGAAAATGGTGTGGCTGCGCAAGTGGAAGTGTGAATACTAGTGCGGTATTCCTACAAGGCAAGAGCAATGTGTGTATCCCAATCCTTCCCAAGATTATTGACAACCAATTTCTTAAGAATTTTGTTGAGGTTTTGTTAGTAGATTCATCTTGGCCATTGGTTTTGGGTAATAAGATGATGAGAAATGAAGTTGAATGCTAAATATGTCATAAATTTTTTACAATGTTTTGTTTATAAATTTTTTTCCATTGTCAGTGATGAGGTGATGAGTAACACCAAAGCAACAAATGATGTGGTGGTTAGTGAACTCGCATATTTTCTCCTCTTTCATGGAGATGAGTGGTATGGATTCCACCCATTTTGTATAGTATTTGGTATCGATTGATGATCCATTGATGGCGTTGGAGCGAATGAGGATTGATTTCTCGACAAGATCCAAACCCCATTAAGAGAAGGGCCAAAGGTTGCGAGTGACTGTATGGCATGACTAGGTGTATGATGAATATTGGAATGTTATTCACATTTTACACAATGTTTGACATAGTTGTAACAATCATGGTTAAGAGTCGGCTAGTAATATCCCGAGGCATAGAATATGCTTAGCAATAGCCAAAGCCACTAAAGTGACCACCACATATGCCATCATGAACCTCCTTAATGGTATAAGTAATTTTAGAAATTTTGAGGCATCGTAAAAGAATACCATCAAAGCCACACTTATAGAGGTGTCCCCAAAGATGACGTAACAAGAGACCTTTTAAGGAAGGCGTGTTGTCCATTATGGGTAAGATCAGGAGGTAAGATGGAGAGAGAAAGGTAGTCAGATTATTGTTTATACCAAAGGTCACTTGGGTCGGGGGTATCGGTTCCGATTGATTAAACATCGTAAGGTAGATAAGAAGGTGAGTGGAGTCATTGTACGGTGATAAATATTGTAGAATTGGTAGGTTAAGTGGGTATTTTGGAAGCTAAACGAGGCCATGGTATCGCAAATTTGTTGGTTGAATGTGGGATGGTTTGAAGGGTGTAACGATCAAAGGTGGTCAAAATTATTTCTACATGATGTTTATACTTTTGAATTATCTCGTTATGACATTGGTACATACCATTGACTTGGTTTACAACCAATTGAGAATCACCAAAGATGTTGATTGATTTAACATCTAGGGCATAGGTGGCTTGGAGACCTAGTACGAGTGCTTTATATTCAACAATATTGTTGGTACATTCAAAATCTAATTTTAAAGACAAAGGCATGGGTTCACCATCAAGAGGAATGAGGATAATACCAGCCCCCCCCACGCTGACACTTGGAACCATTGAAAAAGAGTGTCATTTGGTAAGGAGGTTCATCCAGGGAAAGGGTAGTAATTGACTCATCTGGAAAGTCAAAATTAGAGGGTTGATCCCTAGAAATAGGTGCATCGGCCAATTGGTCAGCAATAGCTTGGCCCTTGATGGAATTTTGATGAATGAATTTGAGGTCAAGATCAGCTAAAAGCATAAGCCATCACACACACTGCTAATTTTGATAAGGTTTGGTGTACATGAAATGTAAGGGGTCAATGTTGGTCATAACGTAGGTTTTGTGGTTGAGTAGGTAATTACGGAGTTTGGTGGTAATGAAAACTAAAGCTAAAAATTTTTTTTTGGGATGGGTGTATCAGGATTCATAGTACAAAAGATTCTAGCTTATGTAATAAAACACTTGCTCCTGTGTTGTTCATCGCGATGAGAAAGCATGGCTCCCAAGGAATGATCGGTAGCTGATATGTATAGGTAAAAAGTTTTATCATCTTTAGGTGGAATGAGTATGGGAGGTTTGAGAAGGTATTTTTTTAAGGCCTCAAAAGCTTTGTTACAGTCATCATCGCATTTAAAGGAGACATCCTTCTTGAGTAGATGATGAAATGGTTGACATCGATTAGATAATTGGGAAATGAAACGACGATTGGACTGCAACTTACCTTGCAGACAACGGAGATGTCTAAGGTTAGTAGGTGGAGGCATTTTGAGAATGGCCTTGACTTTAGTAGGGTCAAATTCTTTACCATGAAGGGAAACAATAAATCCCAGGAGCTTTCACAGAGAGAATTGCAAAGACACACATCTTAGGCTAAAGGTGGATGCAATATTTAATGAGGTGGTCAAAGATGGTTTTGAGGACGGGTAGGTTCTCAAAGTGGAATTTAGATTTAGCCAAGAGATCATCCTTGTAATATTCCAATATGTGATGCATGATGTCATGGAAGATATAAGTCATGACCCGCTGATATGTGGCACGGTGTTTTTAAGGCCAAAAGGCATGACTCGATAGCGAAGGTCCCCAAGGGGTGATGAACAAGGTTTTGTGTTGATCCTCCGGGGCAAGCATGATGATTTGTTTATAACCAAGAATCCATCCATGAGTGATAACATCTCATGGCGGTGGTAAGGTCAACTAGCTAGTCAATACCGGGTAAGGGAAAGTCATCTTTCGGGTAGGCTAGGTTGAGGTCACGGGAAGTCTGTGCAAATGTAGAGTCCCCGATTGCTTTACTAATAGGGACAATGTTAGAAATCCAACAAGGATAATCAATGGGTAAAATGAAGGAAATGGAAAGAAGGTTCTGAAGTTCATCTTTGTGACGAGATGAGCAATGTGAGTGTGCATTTTCCTCTTCTTTTGTTTGATGGATTCAAGCATCGGGAATGGTTATGATATTGTGAACCACTATGGTGGGGTCAATCTTGGGAATGTCTTTGTAAGACCAAGTGAAATTGTTGTTATGATCTTTGAGAAAAGAAGTGATGGATTCATGTTTGGTAGCATCTAAAGATTGTCGATCTTTAGGATGTGTGGGTCATCGTGAGTATGAATGTTGATCTCAATAGTCGATTCATTCAACATGGTTTGCATCTTAGAAGGTAACATCGATTAATATATGAGCTTTCTACACCAAGGTAGGTGAATATGGATTCATCATCCTAACATTGAACGATGTTAATTGAAGGTGTATCATCATCGATATTTTAAGGATACGAGGAAGGGAAGAGTGGAAGGGGCTTTTCCCTCGCATTGATAAGTCAGAGGCCCCAAGGAAATGGTGTTTATGAAAAAGAAATTTAGGATGAATAGATTCAAGATCCATCGAATCCATCGGTGAAGGTGGTGATGAAGGTGGAGCAAGTGAAGAAGGTGTAGAAGAGCTAGTGAAATTAATGAATTTAATGTGGGCCTATTTAGTAGGTGGTTTGGGAAATCCAATACCACTATGGTTGTTATGTTTATCGGGTGGTACATGGAATAATGGTATTGCAGCTTTTCTCATAAAATCCAAATCCAAAACCCTTCCATGCACATTGGTGCAAGAAGGTGTAAGTGAAATGGTGATTGGTAAGTTATTGGAAGTCAGCAGAAAATGGGATAGTTTGTGGTAGTGGTTCGGGTGTGTAAGTGGTAGTATCATGTCCCACATAGGTGATACTAGTATGAAGGTAAGGAGGACCGTAAAGAAGATGTTCTCCTATACGGTGATCATAACGTGGGTTTTGGTGAAGGCTTCACGTACTCTTGTAAAGTAAGGAATGTGTTGATACTATATAAGTGTTACTCCCCAGAGGAGGTGTTGAAAAACACCTTCAAGGCATCGATGGTTAGTATGCAGGTACCGGTATGGATAAAGTGTCGGAGGTCGATGCTAAGGTAAAGTTAATGGATTGGGAAGATGATGGGTCAGCTGTGGAGGTTATGGCAATGGTAGGAATGGAGTAGGCATATGCGGTAGAAGTAGTGGCTGTACTAGTTGGTGGAGGCGTAGGTGAAGAAGTAGTGGTTACGGAGTTAGACGGCTTAATAGGTATGAGAAAATCATTGGGTCGAGTAAAGCATGTTGCATGATTTGAAAGGTGAGGCGTCGAGATAGAATGGTATAAGTGTGTCCTTCATGTTTAAATTTTACACAACGATACAAATTGGAAGGAACACAACCCATGACACAAATCCGAGAGTCCTGCTAAGCAACATGTTATATTGGAATTCCCCCTCCAAGACATAAAACAATGCGGATCGGTGCGGGGGACCACACGAATGTGGAGGATGACAGTGCCTAGTGTAGAAGTGATAGCATCATTGAATGAATTCAACATGACTGGATGTTTATGCATGTAATTGTTAGGTATGCACATTCGGCGAATGTATGGGATGAAATGATGTTAATGCTTAGCACCCCATCAATCATCACATGGTGTACCCATATGCCATCGATGTGGACAAAGATTAAGAGGGTTGGGTTCAGGTCATTGTTTTGGTGTGGTGCAATCTCTTCCATTGAGAAGCTAAGGAAGGCTACTTGGTGAATAGTGTGGGGTGAAGATGAAGGTGGTAATTTGGTGAGAGATGCTACATGATGGGGTGTGATAATGGAGGCTACGGGTGTAGGGTCATTGGGTAAAACCTCAATAGATCGAAGAACCTCCATGAGAGCTTGACAATGGGATTCCGAGGTTTGAATGAGGTCATATAAGGACATTTTGAGGGGATATTGATGTAATTATTTGAGCATGGTGTGATGTGTGATGCCATTAGAAATGGGGTACGTGGGGTTGCGGATAGTGATTTTAGGTATGGGTGTAGATGGTATGTTGGGTATAGGATTGGTTGGTGGGTCAGTTTCCTTTTCTTTGCCCTTATCCTTCTGTGCACGTGTAGTGACGTGTATCATGTTTATTTGAGGGGAGTTGTTAAATGGAGAAGGTGTAGGATGAGTGGTATAACGACATGAAGGGAAAAAACCTACTGGAGGAGAAAATCCTTGTGAGGTGAGCTGGGTGCAACGACATTTGGGTGGTGGCGTGGAAAGTTCTCTAATGTGAACCATGTTAATTTCAAATCTTGGGGGTGGCTCTAGGAGTTGTGAGGATGGCGGTTGTTGTTGTGGAGTGGGTAGTGTGGGAATGGGTTTTGGTGAAGTAGGATCCTCAGTATGAGAAGGTCGTCATCGTCAAAGTTGGTTTCTGGTTGACATAATTAGATAAGGACGGTTTTCAAGGCCTTGCAGTTCTCCACATCATGCCCTGGCACACGATGGTATGTGTAAATTTTAGTATCGTCAAACCCTTTTGGCTTGGGTTTGAGGGGGTTGTAAGGTCTGAGTGGTGGTAATGTGATGATAGAAGTCTCCAGGAGGTTGGTTAAAATTTTGGCATAGGACCCTGCTAGTGGATCGCAATGGGAAGTGATCATAGGTTTGGATGTAGGTGTGGTTGATTGTCAAGGAATGGTCTTTGGAAGAGGAGGAGTGGATCGAGCTATGGGTTGAGGTGCTGGTGTGGTTTTAGGTGTTAGTCGTGTTTGTTTAGGTAGGGGTATAGTAGATGGATGGGTAGGAGGGTGCGTGTTTTTATTTACTACCTTTTTGTGGGGTAGTGGAGTTTTGATTTTGGGTCACACCTTCTTGGGTAGAGGTGATGTGGGTGTATGAGGTCTCGAAGGAAAATCAGATGGAGGAAGAGGGTGAGTTACCCACCATGATAACGAGGGTGTTGTGAAGGTAGATGACGTGGGTCATGCTTGGGGTGTGAGAGACAGCGATTGAAGTGTAGTGGGTAGTGAAGCAATAACTAAGGGTATTAGAGGTATGGGTGGTAAATATGCTATAGGTACTGGTGTAAGTCATGTTGGGTGTGCGGGGAAGTCGAGGTTTTTAAGGAAGGAATGAGTTGTGTTTTTAGTTTATTGGTGGGTGGAGCTTTCTTGACCATGTGGGGAAGCTAGGATCCTAAAAGCGAATGGGATAGGTGCGAGTGTGATTGGCACACGAGGGATGAGGTTGATGGGTTTGGTTCTTCTATTTGGGTGTAGGAGTAGGTATGGTGTTGAATTTGGAGGATGTAGCTAAATCTAGTTTGATAGGTGGATGAGTAAGGCTGGTGGTCGGGGTGACCCCTAAAGTGGTAATAGGTTTAGTCGAGGCAAATGTTGTAGGTATGGGTTTGGGTTTAGGTGTAGGTTGAGTTATGGGTAAGGGTGTGGTTTGAGCTATAATAGGTGTCGTGGAAGGAGTTATGATAGAGGTGGTTGTGTTTGGTTCGATTGGTCGAAATATTTTTGGGTAGATAGTGGAGGTATCAGTAAGTGACCTCTACATCTGCATTGAGATAGGAAGCAAAAGGCGCCCCCATAGTAAGGCTCTATCCACATAATCTAAGTGATTGGCCAAATGTGAGAATGGAACATCTATAGGTGGAGTTGATGAGGACCTAATGGAAATTGGGAGGTGATGGGTACATCATTAAAGATAGCGTGAAGCTCATGGGTATGGGTATCATGAGTTGAGGTCTCACCCATTTGATTAGATGAAGGGGCATGGTTGGGAAATAGTTTCTTGAAGATGTGTAGGTTTTGGTTGGCAGGTGTATTAGGATTATCCATGGTTAACTCAACTTTATCGATCATTTCTTAGACAATATTATTGAAAGTGATGCGATTCTTATCACTATGACCCTTTACTCAATAATAATTAGAAACCATGTTATTTATACCATACGGGCATGGGGGCAAGTAGAGTCAAAACCGGTGATTGGTTTTATAGGTCAAAGGGTGATGGCTCGGCTTTGATAAGATTTTCTAAGATAGAGGAGTAAGGTTCCCTGATTGGGGTATATTTCTCTGCTATCATCCGAATTGAAAAGTCTGGATGGGTGAGAGATTAGCTGAGGTGTAGCCTGATTTGATGGATGTGCTGGGCCGGCCTTGAGTACCACTGCGTTTGCGGTGCCTTTAGATTTTGAATAATTTTTTTGTGGTTTGGAAGAAGAAGAGGTATCATTCAACTTGAATGCCAAATTTTTATTACGTAATTGGATTTTCTTCTCTTCGATGGCCTAAATCTCTAACTTTTGTGCCAAAGTGAATGCTTCATCGAATGTTTGAAAGGTTTGGACCTATACGGTGTGTGAGATATGTCTAACACAAGCCCGTGTGAAGAGATCAATGAGTTCTATTTGGGGTAGTTGGAAGGTGAGATGGTTGATAAAGCTACACCAGCGAACAAAATAATCTACGATAGATTCATCCTCATAATGATGCGTGGAGTATAAATCAGTCATGGTAACCTTCTTAACAATAATGATAGAGAAATGATCCAAGAAGGCATGGACTACCTGATTAAATGATAATATAGAGTGTCTACATAACCCACTATACCAATCTAATGCAGGTCTAGTGAGGTACATGGGAAAGGTTCTCAAGAGCAAGGCATCATCATGAGTGATCAGATAACATTCGTGTTTGAATGACCACAAATGCTGCTGCGGGTCTTCTTTACTATTGAAACGATTGAATTTAGGAATTTCCCAATGCATGGGGTATGAGTGGATAGGAATGGATGGGTGGATGGGATCGTTGCAAATCTCATCATAGGTGAGAGTGTTGCGGGAGCCTAAAACTGATGCCTCCAATGTATGCATCTTGTCCAACATCAATTTAATTAGGTCATTGGTGGGTTGTGATGATTGGGTGCCTCCTATAGCATGAGAGGGTTGGTTTTGGGCATATAACAGGGGTGGCACTCTAGTGTATGGGGCTGCCATGTAGGTTGATTGAGAAGAAGGTAGTGAAACAAGGGGTATGTACCCGGAGTGAATAATGGATGAAATGGGAGGTTGTTGGTAGTATGTATAGGGAGGTGGAAGGGTTGTGGTAACCCTAGTGGTAATAGGGGCTAACGATTGTGGAATGGAAAGGACCATGTTTTGAAATGGGGTAAGGGTCACCGACATGGGAGATGGTATTTTAGCTATGGATATGCATGAGACATTAAGTACGAGATGAGGTTGTGTTTGGGGTAGTTATCGAGTGTATGGTGGATGTAACAGTGCCACAAAGATGGAAGATGTGGCAATCATAAATGCAGTATAGGACCTACATTTGTTAAAATATTGGGGTAAGGTAAATACAGGAAGCATAGAGCCAGATGGGGCTGATGCATGAGTGGGAACGAGAGTCGGGGGATAGATATGGGCATGCCATATATCAACTAACCCGAGGCATCTCGAGTGGATGAATGGGAAAGGTAAAACTACAAAGCGGTAGGGTTTTGGTCAAGGAGTCGTGTAAACTCCTCATCTCGGTAGTAATAGTAATAGGTTGGATGGGATCCATGGCTGGTGATAAAATGGAAGGTGGTGAAGGACTAGGTGGGAGTGGTTGACAACTGGTGTGAAATATGAGTGCACTTGCTTGTCTTTGGGTCAGCACCATGTGAACCAATACTAATCAGGTAGGGTTGCTTCTCTGTAAATGACACAGAATAGTAGGAACAGGTGAATCTGGTAGTAAAAAGTGGATTAGGTACCAAATGATGGTTGGAATGTGAAATAGGCTAACTAATTCCAGTTAGGGAAAATCGACACCGGTCATGGGTAACCGTTGCGATCACTTATAAAAAAAATGGACAAAGTGAGTTTAAAACGAAGCAAAAGGTGAAATATGACAAGTATGCCAAATTTGATGATGTTTACAATGTCAATGGGTATGATGGTAGTGACAGGGACTGTGAAAAGTGGAAGATGATGAATAAAATGTCCTTTTGGGTAGGTTAGCAAAAGGACTGAAAGCGACATCAGTTTATAACCGACAATGGTCGAGAGGTAAGCGGCTTGTAAACCGTGAAATTGTGAAATAGTTATGAAAAGAAAATTGGTTGTGAATTAAAATTTGATGTAGAATCAGACCCAAAATTTTGAGAATGATGATGATATGGCCCAGGCACACTCAAGTGAAGCTGGAATACACCAGTTGTGATGAGGAGCATGCAAGGATGAACAAAAAATGAAGAATGTGATCTCTCACCTCAAAACACAAGCCAAGCAGAAACACTAAGAAAAATGTGATCCTAGGAGTGCCCTTTTCTATTATGTTTGTTTAGCTTATGCTATTTAGGGACTGACACATGAGTTGTGAAATAGATTTTTTTGGTGAGGATGGCTTCCTACAAAGAAGGAGATCTAAAAGGTGAGGTTTCAGGTATGTTATGGTGGGGGTGGGCTTCACTCAAGTATGACTCGATAGAGTAGCGAGCTGGGTGCCCACTATACCGTGATCGTGTGATCACCTACAACTTCTTCCAGGTAGGATGTTGTTTAAGAATGTGTATATTTGAATTTTTTGTGAGGCTTGGTAAGACTCAGAGAAAGAGAAAAGGAAAGAAGTTCTTTTCTACGATTCATTTGTCAACCATCAGCTGGTCATGACTTCCAGCATATAGGTTGCCCTCAATTAATGTGAGCTAATGTGATAAATCAGAATGTAATTTACTTATGTTTAAGCCAAAATCAAAGTTTGAAGTTAAATGACACAATAATATGAAGAGGAAGAGGGATTTTCTTTCACTACAATTCAAAAGCATGAATAAATGGTTCTTTTTAATTACACCAAAAGAAAAGTTTCCTTTAGAGCAAATAGAAAGAAGAGGTGGGTTGCCAAGGAAGAAAGTTAATGTGTATGCTTTTCAGAATGGAAAAAAACACACAACTTTTCCTAGGAATGAATGAATATGCAAGGAACCCCGAATGGGTCCCACCGGGCATGCCGAAATGTTTCACCGATTCTAGATCATTTCTTTAAAGTATTGACAAAAAAAAAAGGGTAATGGGCATAGGAGGAATACTGTTCAAGTGTTGGTTGATGGGTTGTTGTGTGTGTATGACGTCTAAATCCACATCTGATTGTGAGAAATTCCTTTTGGCTAGGTGGAACTACCTGTAATGAAGAGCAAGACCAATGAAGGAATTAAACAATATATGCAATGAACTACCTAGTGTATGCTAGATCCAGGAAGTGTGATACTTCCTAGATGGATGTCAGTCCACTGTTTTAGACAATTTAATGTTCTAAACAAAGTTAATCCTATTGTAGTTCAAAATGATATAGGTATCTCACTTACAACACAATAAGAAGTAGATCTAAATTAATAGGCTAGGTCGAATAGGATCCGAAAGTTAAGTGACCGGTTCTGCGTCTCTGCAGTCCGATAGAGCTCTCGGGTATATCACAGATGGATGAGGGTGAGATGAAATTAGGTGGGTAGATCTCTGTTCTAGGTTGTATGGGAAAATACGGTGACCAATTTTTGTTAAGGGTGACTGTGATGGTTAGGTGTAATCGGTGCCGATTTTGTGGAAATCTAGGAATGCCACAGAACAAGATTTGGGTCTCCTTTGTGATTGCACAAAGGATTTTGTTAGTTGGGATGAGGTATTTGGTGACTTGGGTAGGATTTGGTTTAATTTTAATGGGTATATGGAGGTGGAAGTGTTTGATAAGGTCAATAGGTGGGTAGGTAAACAATAGATGATAAAATAATGATGAAATGAAATAAACCAGAGAAGTATGATGTTATACTTAATGGGATTCTAGTCCTGGATGTCTTTGGGTGAGGAATGGAGGTACTGATGAGAGGCTTGAAGGTTGCAAGTGATCACCAAATGAAAGAAAGCTTCTACATGGGTTGAATATACATTCCTCTTTACTTGGTTATATTAGATCATGGCTAGGATGGCTGTGGAAGAGAAAGTGCTTGATCTCCTTCCTTACATGCATGTTCTCTTTGGAATTCACTCTCGAAGATGTGTTATCTCTCTAAGATGTTTTAATGCCTTATAACCTTCTCGCCAACATTTTCCAACCTTATTTTTTCTACTTCCAACCCTGAGAATAATGTTGTTTTGGGGTTAAAAGGGTAACCGACGACGGTTCCGGCTTAATTGGCGACGATTAGGGGTAACCGCGCCAATCAAGGTGGGATTTCCTAGGTTTACTAAACCAGGGAGATCCTCTTGATTTCCTTAGATCTCATGTCATTAACCCACAGATTAGACTGGGAGCTTCTTGTAAGCATGTAGGAATGTGGTTAGAGGGAATGTAGGCATTAATTTTTAAGGTTTGGGTAAGTGTTAGTTAGTTATGGAAACTTACTAATAATAGGTCTTAGGTTAAGTTGGCTTGGTGAGGTGCCTAAGTGAATCAGTATGTGTCGATATTATTTAAAATAAGATATTTAAATAATTAATATAGTGAGCATAATGAATTAATTTAATTAAATTAATAGTAGTAAGGTGAAAGGGGCCATGGCTAGGTGAATGTGATGAAGGGTGTTTATTCATCGAGGGACCAAAGGGGAGTGTGACCTAATTGTAGTGTCTACACTCCCACAAAAATTATTCAAAAACAATGAATCCATCCACGAACTACCCTGTTTCCCCTGTGTGCCCGCAAATTTATAAATTCTACTACCAAAATATGTATAAGCAATTAGGATCCCATAATGTCTCTAGTAACCTTTAACCCTGTTTAAGAAATATCACCATTCTTTAGAAATGACAACTCGTGAGAGTTAAATTATGGTGCATTGATCATATTTTCTCAGGGTCTCTTTTCAAATTTGTGTAGAGAAGGAAATATTCATTCTCCTTCACCAATAGAGGTTGCAAAATGGGTCCTCTCACCCTGGTTGAAAGGCATGACCTAAATCAGTGAGGATAGATCAAATCCTTAATGAAGGTGTTATCCATTTCTTTGATTCCTGAGTGACAAACAGTAAGAAAATCCCCCTCCTTAGCAACAAAATGACTTATAATATGATCTGTATGTCTCTCAGTTTCCTGCTAAATCTTTTATGTTGTTCGGTTTCTAAGGTAGAATCAATTTGGATACCAACACCAAAATGGCGTCGTTTTTAGGGAACTAATTTGCATTCTTATATTCAGCCTTGGTAATGCTTCTTAAAAATTTTAAAGTGTAAATACGTTGTTGAAACGTCATCCTGTGTCCTGATTTATAAGAATCGAGCAAAGTTACAAGTCCTACGTGTAATATTTCTAGTTTATGTTGTTTTTTGCACTAAGTTTACATCATGAATGTTAAATATGGGTAAAGGAAGGTCATATCTATGAAGATTTATGGGAATTTTTGTTGTGAGGACATTCTGATGCACCAATTTTAGTGCATTTACAAAACTAAGGTGAAAATCCTTAGTGGCGAATCCATATTGAAAGAATTTTTGATAAATGTCAGTTTCTTAACCTCTTTCAATTACAATTTATCACTAATATTTACAAATATGGAAGGAAAAAGATATTTTGTAACTAGAGACCCTACCGTAAAACTATTTCCAGAGTTAGGAAAGACAAATTCGGGAAGGAAGAAGAATCGGAAAGTTTTTGGAGATCGAAATCAAGAAAGGAGTTATCAATTGAGGAAACTAATCAGCCTATCATTGAATATTTCCATACTTCCTCAAGTGCTTCGAATTAGGGATTATCTTTGTAAATCTGAATTATCCAACCTGGAGAGGGTCCTTCTTCGCATTTGAAAAGTTTGCTTCTCATTCGTCCTTTTGTTCTCCAAAGCTAGTAGGATCTTCTAAAAATTAGAGTTTTTAGATAACATTCATTTCCGAGAATTGTATTTTTGTGCCCAACAGACCCTCATTCCTCATCATTTTATTTCTCCCGTAAGATCACCTCCCCGAAAAATATGGCCCAGCCCCCATCTAGACCTCCATTTTTTGTGAGCACTTTTGGTCCTATAGATTTCAGAGGTATGGTTGTATATCCAAATGTTGTGCCCTAAAATGTTAGAAATATGTTGCCTAAATTTCAAGGAAATAATGTTATTATTGGTGATTAGCACTTAAAGTTTTTTTTCAATATGATGGAATACTTTGAGATTGAATTTGAGGATGTGTACATAAATTTGTTTATTCATACTCTAGAGGAGGATGCATGGGACTGGTATAAATATTTTCCAGACAATTCCATTGATTCATGGATAGAGATGAAGAATGCTTTTATCTTATAGTATGGAGATAAAAATAACCTAGGTTTGTTTTATCAAAAATTGAAAATATAAAAATAATCCTAATGAGTCATTCATGACTTTAATACAAGGTTTAATAAGACCCTAAATAGGATACCTGTGATCCACGAGGCCAAGTGATGTTTCTTGTTTAATAAAATAATCTGGTGCTTTTAATAAGAAGGTTTCCTTTTATTTGAGGGATAAGAACCCATAAACAAAGTGAGGCATGCCTTCACCATGGCTTTGCACATTGAAAATAACATTAAGGAAATTAGTAAACCTCCTAAGAGAGAAGGCATCCAGCTAGTCAATCTAGAGAAACCTTGGTCACATAAAGTTATGGATCTGGAGGAGGTTGTGAAAACTTTGGCCGGAGCTGTTAAGGAAATATCCTATAAACTAGATAGAGCAGAAAAGGGGATTGGACAAGGTTCTTAGGGTCAACATAGGACACAAGGTCAAGAAATATTTTCCAATCATCCCAGAGGTGATCATAGATCTGATAACAGAGGAAAAGGACTCATGGGATCTAGAAATAGACAGCCCCAAACCCGTGAGAATAGAATTGTGCCTGATCCTTTGACTACCAGATTTGCTAATATGGAAGAAGCCAATGAAATTGAGTGGTGTGACATATGTTTCTTGCCACATACACCATGTTATGACAAAAATAAGTTGAGGAAGTTGATGATGACACTGATGATGATGTTTTCATGGTGGGGTGCTCTACAAGATCACAGTAAAGGAGCAAATTTGATGAATTAATTAGTGCGAACTGCCACTGATTTCTAGATTTCTAGGATTGCATCCACCGGGTATTAGCCCTTCCTCCCTCTCATACTTTTAAAATATATATTGTACAAGCTTTTGAATTTCCTAGTAATGATTTTTAATACTTAAGGGAATTAATGATTAAAAAGTATGATGAAGGAATCCCTTCCGAGGAGGATAACCGATTGTTAATGAATGTTTTAGTTGGCCATGAAAAGGAATATAACACTAGGATTGAAGTTATCAAATGGGAAGGGCCTCAAGCCAAACCAAAAACTCCAGTTATCACCAATATATAAAAAGAAACTCCTAACAAATATATACATCGGAAAAATCCTTGTGTCCCCAAGTAGAACGGTATCCTGCCCATGCTCTGGACCATGAAAAATCCATTTTTGTTAGATGAGTTTGTCAGTCTTCCTCCAAATGATGCTTTACCCAAATACATTCCTTATGACATTTCCTAAGTCTTGAGTCAAATCAATATTTATGTTCCAATTGTTGAGCTTCTTAGGATTCCTGAGCACAAGAAAAGGGCCTTTGAGTATTTGGGATTGAAGGAAGAAAATATTACCCAAGGCATAAATGTAAACAATGTTGAGACTCCTCCTACCATTTCAGAGTTGAAAAAACCCCAAGTGCTAGAAGAACTAGATGAGCCACTTGAAGTATATTTGGGAACATCCTTGGTTGAATCCCAATTGAATGTAGATCCATTTTTCACTACTCTGATTATTAAAGACAGGTTGTTACACAATTATATGTTTGATTCTGGAGCATCATGCAATGTTATGCCTCTTGAGGTCATGAATGAATTAGATATCAAAGTGACATCAGCTTATGGGAAGTGCACTACCATGGATTGAGGAGGTGCCATTGGTGGGATGTGTCAAGGGTCTGATAGTGCAACTTGCATCTTACCTAGGAAAGAACTTAAAACTATATGTTGTTATTGTTGATTGCCCTACCAAATGGGGAATATTTTTATCAAGAAAGTGGGTTGCTAGTGTGGGTGGTAGTGTGCAAATGGATATGTCTCTTACCACTATACCTATTGAGGGAAGCCTTGTAAATTTGTATGGTGAAAAGAAGATGCTACATCTCATTGAGAATTCCAATAATGCTTCCTATGAAGTGTTATACACTGACACTGATGCAGATAACTTTGTTGGATTTTCTGATGGTAAAGAGAAAAAAATTGATCAATGCAAGTCTCTTAATCAAGTAGGTTCTCCTTCAAACTTTTTTGTTTGATAGAGCTTGCTCTAAATTTGGAAATGGTGCTAGTATTGTTCTAATATCTCCAGGAAGGAAGAGTTTGTTTTCTCTTTTAAACTCAACTTTGAGTGCACTAAAAATATTGTTGAATATGAAGCATTTCTCTTGGGTATAAGAATTGCTTGGAAATATGGTATTAGAGACATCACTGTTAAGGGATATTTAGAGCTAAATGTCAAGTAGGCTAGAAAAGTATATGCAACAAAAATATTAGAGAATGAAGAAGTATAAGCATGTAGTTTGGGATTTCATTGAAATGTTTGACTCCTTCAACATAATACATCATGATAGGAAGTACAATACTCTAGCAGAAAAATTGGCCGTATTGGGGTCTAAATTTGAAAATTATACTATATCCCCCTATTGTGAGTATAATATTGAGGTATTGACTAGGCCATCTATTCTTGACAATGTTAAACACTGGCAAGTGTTCAAAGACGATGCCCAAGTGAAAAGGTTTTTGTAGAACCAAGGAGAATTTGTTGATCAACGTATAGATTTGGAACCATTGGTTTGTGTGGCTGATGGAAAGGAGACTCTATTTGGAAAATACATCATTCAGTTGAAGACTAATACTATTTCTAGAGGTTTGGTAGCACTTGAATCAAAATTTGATAATGCATATTGCATTGTCAATAGACATAAGTCAGCCTCGAGGTATGTTGAAGAACATGACCTAGGAATGAAGGATAAACCACGTAAGATCTGGCTAGGTAGTAATTTGAGTAAGGAAGAAAAGCGAGTTGTATGTCTAATTATTGAAGAAATACCAGGACTACTTAGCATGGTCTTAGTCGAACTGAAATCATACGTAAAGGATATTTTCGGCAAAGACGAAATTCCCTTAGAAGCTTCTACCAAGCTATTTAGGTAGAAACAGAGGCCAATCAATCCACTCCTTTCCCTAAAGATGTAAGAATAATTGAAAAAATTGAGGGATGGAGGAATCATATAGCCCATAAGGTACTCATCATGGGTTACAAACTTGTAGTACCTGTTAGAAATAAGAATGAAGATATAAGACTGTGTGTGGACTTTAGAAACTTGAATAGAGCATCAATGAAGGATAACTACCCTCTACCAAATATGGACAATATGTCGGAATTGGTTACTAGTTCGGAACTATTATCCACCTTGGATGGTTTTTTGGATATAACCAGGTTGTTGAGAAGGAATCAGAGCGAATCAAGAATGCCTTTACAACTCCTTAGGGAACATATGTATATGTCAGAATGCCTTTTGGTCTAATGAATTTTGGAGCAACTTTCCAAAGAGCAATGGATGTAGCTTTATCTAGCTATATTAAAGATTTCATTGTTGTATATCAAGATGTTGTGACTATTTTCTCCGTAAAGAGGACTGACCACCGTAACACTTAGAAAAAATGTTGTTAAGATGTAGGGAGTATGGTATTTCACTAAATCCCAAGAAGTGGCATTTTGGAGTTCAGAAAGTAAAGCTTGTTGGGAACATTATGTCAAAGAAAGGGGTCATGATTGATCCCGAAAGGGTAGAAGCCATAAAAAAATCCCTATTCTAAGAACCAGGAAGGGAATTCAATCCTTTTTTGGAAAGATTAATTTTATTAGGAGATTTATCTCCAACTTTACTAAACTAACTATCCCAATCACTAGTATGCTGAAGAAATACCAAAGTATCAAATGGGAAGAAGCATCTATTCAATATTTTTCTAGGATCAAATAAGCATTAAAGAATGCCCCTGTTTTAGCAGCTCCAAATTATAAGAAGGATTTCCAAATGTTTTCTTTTGCTTCAGAAAGTACTATTGCATTTGTTTTCTTGTAGAATGATGATGTGGTAGCTGAAAGACCAATTTCCTTTTAGTAAGGCATTACAAGGAGCTGAGCTAAAGTATACTATCATGGAGAAGAAGGAATTTTCTTTGGTAAAAGAAACAAAGGTCTTCAGGCCATATATTCTAAGTTCCAAAGTCATTTCTTATGTTCCCCACACCATGGCAAAATATGTCCTATCGTAAATGGAGGTTCCAAGAAAAAGATGCCGATGGGTAAAAAATTACAAGAGTATGATATGGATATCCAAAAAAAAATTGGTCAGAGGTTTAGGCATAGAAAAAGTATGGCAGAGAGCAATCTACAGAACAATTGAGGTAAATGAAGTTGAAGAAGAAAGGTTGAATGTCCTGGAAAAACTGATAAATTTAGAATGATACAAGAACATCATTTTTTATCTCAAACATCTATAATTCCTTGAACATATGAGAAAGAATAAGAAAAGAGCACTTAAGTTAGCTTCCCAAAAATATGTCATTACTAATTTTGGGTTATCTTAAAATAACCCTGAGGGAGTTCTCTTAAGATGCATTACTGAAGATGAAGCCCCTAAGACAATTCCTGATCTCCATGGAGGATTTTTTGGGGGAAATTTTGATGGAAGAGTCACAACTCATAAAATATTAAGGGTTGTTTATTGGTGGCCAACTCTCTTCAAGGATAAAACTCTGTTGGTAAGAAGATGTGAAAGTTTCCAATGATTTTTTAGAAGACTAAAATCTTCAGGCTCCCTTCCTTTTCATATTGTATCAGTTGAAGCCCCATTTAGGAAATGGGGAATGGATTTCATTGGGGAAATTTCTGATCCTTCAAGTGTAGGCCATCAGTGAATACTAGTGGCCAAAAATTACTTCATTAAGTGGGTGGAGGCAATCCCCACCAAGAAGGCAACTCACCAAATTGTCATGGATTTTTTCCTGAATTATATCATTTGCAGATTTGGGGTACCTGCCAAAATAGTTGTTGATAATGCCATGATCTTTCAAGTTAAACCTTTGGTGGCCATGTGCCATGAATATGGGATCAATTTGAAATATGCTTCTGATTATAATCCCCAAGGAAATGGACAAGCAGAGTCCAACAATAAATTTTTTTCAAGATAATTAGAAGAACTTTGGAGTTGAACAAAAGGAAGTGGGGTGAGCAAAGTTGAAATTTCTTGTTTGGGCTGACCGAATCACTATTAAATGATCTACTAGAAAAATCTCATTTGAGTTGGCGTATGGAACTCAAGCTTTGCTGCCCCTGCATATGCAATTGTTTTCTTTTTAATTTCTTCAATAAATGGAAGATCCAAAGTTTAGTCCCTATGATGCTCACATAAATCAGGTTGTTGAGTTAGATGAAGAAAGAAGAGCATCCCATCGAGGTATGTGAAATTCAAAGAAAAATTAAAGAAGTTGTTTGATAAGAAATTGACTCCAAGAGCTTTCAAAGTGTGGGAAATCTTGTGCTATTGTGGGATAGCAAGCACGAGGATAAGGGAAAACATGGAAATTTTTATTAATTGTGGATGGGCCCTTATTCGATTGACATTTGAATTGGTAAACATACCTTCTTCTTAAAGACTTAGATAGGGAATTGCTTGAATTGCCTATTAATGGAAGGCATTTGAAACATTTCTTTGATTGATTTATCATAAATAAAGGTATACACCATTGTACAGTGTATAGTCTTTTAGTTTATTTCTACTTTTGTGTTTTTCTATTTTGTTTTATCCTGGTCCTTGGTGGCTATTTTGTTGGTTTCTTGGTTCGTCCTTGGGGGAGTTGGTTATTATTGTTCTTCTCTATAAGCTTGTTCTTTGAATCCATCACCTAATGGTTTCTTTTTGACACTTAGTATTATATTTGTTTCGTGACACTCATAGGAGTTCCCATCCTTGAGTCGAAGCCCATCCCTGAGTCGGAGCCGATGTTGGTGCTCAATTTGATCTCGCCCCATTTTCCTTGAAATTTTTCAGTTTGCGGGCTCTGTCGTGTTTTCTATCTCCCGTATTGATGCATGAAAGCTCTATCCTTCATTTGGTTTCCATGATCAATATTTTCCTTTGGTTGAGGATCACTTAAATTCTAGAATTTTTTTCCATTCCTCTGTCCATGTGAAATAATTTGTAACTTGGGTGTAAAATCAGGTTTTTTCCCTTCCTTCCGTTTTTCCATAGTCACGTTTTGTTTTCCCTGTCAATCTTTGTCCCAATACCTATGGAAAAGTGGTCCTTTCTAATTATATGTGGCTTAGTGGATCACATTTGGGCCTTATATCATTTCCAAATTCTTTTCCTTAAAGAAAGATTCATTTCCAAGCACAAATGGTGATTTCCTTGCATTTTACAGTTTGACGGGTATGTTTTCCCCATCAAATATATATCTCAGCATTTGTGGAATGTATCCATTTTTCATTAGATACTGACTGGCAGGTGGAACTTTAAAACTCTAAGGCCCAATTCAACTCAAAGCTTGTCCATGTGAAGGTTTGGTGTTCATCTGAAAATTTTCCTTTTGGTTTGACCTTGGAGTTGTGCCAGGGAGACACGTGGAGGTTTATGTTTTCTTACCCTGACATAAACATTTTTCATGCATCCAGTGCAGCTTTGTCAAAGCATGGACACATGGAGGGCTGGCACTCATTTGAGGATCCACCTTAGGCCTTAGTAGTTTCACCAATGAGACATGTGGTGAGCCTATGCTTATTTGGGGTCTCCGCTTTTGGGAACCATATCAAAGTTACGCCAGGGAGACACGTGGAGGCTTCCTTCTGCTCCTCTCTATAATTAAAATTTTAAAATAAATTTCTTAAGGCACTGGGACATGTGGAGGGGCCAAGCTTGTTTTGGGACTAGCCCCTAAATTTTATTTTGAAGAATCTCCAGGAGGAAACTTGGAGGCTTCCACTCACTCGCCTTTGCTTGGAATTTTTAATGGCAGGGAAAAGCTGTCTCGAGACCCTAGACACATGGTGCCTTCGCTTCTCCTTCAAATTTTTCAAAACTTTGTCGACTAAGACACGTAGTGAGCCCGCACTTATTTAGGGTCTTCACTTTTCGAGAGCATCTCAAAGTGTTCCATTAAGACACATGGAGGCTTCTGCTAGCTCCTTTTTATCTTTGAGACTTTTTAAAGGCCAAAAGATGATTTTCTTGGGCCCAGGGCACGTGGAAGGCCCATGTTTGTTTGGAAAATTACCTCTGTACCTCAACTTTGTAAGTTACGCTAAGGAAACACATGGACAACTCTAATCTAAAGTTGAGAAGGGGCGAATCAACAATTGTCGTGTATTGCATCTATTTTTTTGCCATTTTTACTCCAATTCTCCGGAGATGTGAATATGCACTATTTTTCATCATTTTTGATGAAATTCATTTGTCGTTTTTGTCTCTAAAACCGCCATTAAATGGATTTATAACTTAATTTGTGAGTCCAAGGATTTTTAAGGTCACTATTTTGAAGTTGGAATCACTCAGGAACCTACAAAAACATGAATTACTAGAGAAGCTAAATGGGGACAGAGTTGCAGAGAGGAAAGAGAGGGAAAAAGATGAAATGATAGAGGTTACAGGTGCAAAGGATGAAAAAGGTGTTGCCTCGAGGGTGAAAAGGATTACCTATCAGATCCAACTATATAGAGCTATCCAGAAAATGATTAAAATGGGGATTTTTCAGATGATAGAATAATAATAATGATTAAAAGGATTGTCAAAAATTTGTGGCATGGCATCCTAGTAATTAGTCGAGGGTATGAGAAACATGATTAGTTCATAATTTGTCCACTTGGCAGATTTAGATGTGAATTTGTTAAACGTTGCTTTCTGAGGGAAATTGATAACAAACAAAGGTTCCTCAAATATTCTTCTTTTTTGGGGAAAAATTTGGGATGAGTGAGCGAGTGAAATGTATAAATGCAATGATAATACTCTTACAAAGGGTCAAAGGTTGAATTCTTAAGAGGAAATTTGAGAGAGCCTATCTTCTTGAGAGACCAATCTAAGAAACATGCTAATTTCTTGTGTTTTAGACTTCTAGTTGTGAGTGTACAACCATTGAAAAGCTCTAAGACTGTTCAAAGAAACTTTCCCTACTAATGAATCTAATCAATTTTGAATTAATCTGTGTCAATCTTGGACCAATTTGTGTTTGCTTTATTTCATAATGTCTGCAAGTAGTTTTTCTTATTCCTATTGCAATCTTGTGTTAAAGTCCCTCCGAATCACATAGGATATCGTCCCTATGATAATTTAGTGGCATTTGTAATTTCATTTCAAGAAGATCCTTCATCCTGCAATGAGATAAACACTTTAAAATCACTTTACTGTCATTTGTTGATATAGATTGTTTGCAAGCATTTGAGTGTATCTTAGGCATCAAGAACTAGGGGTCTTAATATTGAATTAATTCTTTAGCTCGAGCCTTTGTGTTAAATTCTTGGAGATTGTGTGAAACCGTACAAATTTGGGCCTCCATTGATGCACACCTTTTGGTTGAAGGAATATTTTAGTTATTCTGAAGCTTTCTATCATTTAGTATTCTAATTTTTGTGAACGTTCTCAAAGATCTAGTATAATCAATTCTATCCTACTTAATCTCCCACCAAAATTATTAAAAAAAAAATGAATCCATCCTAAACTACCCCTATTTTCCCTCTATGTCCACAAATGTATAAATTCTATTGCCAAAATATGCAGAAGCAATCAGGATTCCATAATGTCTCTACTAACCTTTAACCCTCTTTAGGGAATATCACCATTCTTTAGAAGTGACAACTCGTGAGAGTTAAATTGTGGTGCATTGATCATATTTTCTAAGGGTGCCCTTTCAAATTTGTATAGAGAAGGAAATATTCATTCTCATTCACTAACAGAGGTTACAAAATGGTTCCACTCACCCTGGTCAAAAGGCACAACCTAAAGTAGTGAGGATAGATCAAATCCTTAATAAATGTGTTATCCATTTCTCCGATGCCCAAGTGACAAAGACTCATACAAATCCCTCCCGACTACAAAATTACTCATAATATGATTTGTTTGTCTCTTAGTGTCCCGATAAATATTTGATGCTTCTCGATTTCTAATAGAGGATCAATTTGGATACCAACAAAGTATACATAAGATATAAGGTCATATAGAATGTTTTCTCTGGTGCAAATGGTTACGTTGGTGAGTTAGATTTTCAAAATAATCTCTTTCTAGATTAGGTGTTGTGTGCCTTCACATATTATGTTGATATACATGCTCATCCATTTTTTTAACTCATTGGTTGATGAAAAACCCATTTCACTTGTAAGTAGTGTGATTATATCAGAATTTTCTTCTAAAAAGTCAATTCTATAGAGGGTTTTGGTTAATTTGAATGGCCCCGTTATTTTAATCTTTCACCATCTCTTAGAAATCATTGTCTTGTATTTATTTAGATTGAGGTCAAATAATGTTTGAGCTTATGCATTAGTACCTTAGAGTTTTCAAAAGTGGGAATACCCAAGGATACATTGATATGTTGGGAATCTAGCTAAGAAATGACCTACCCTTGGGGATCCTTCATTTATTTTGTTTTGTGGATTGAAACTATAAGCATAGGTCGAACAATGTTAGTGCATTAAACTGAGGTGGGGAAACTAACACCATGAGATAACATATGGGCTAGCGGGCTTGGATTATCATCTCTTATCCTAACCCAAAATTCATCTAGATTTATATGCTTAACATCACTGTCACCAATATCGGGCACAAAGGTTTCCGGGGAAGAGATATGCTTGTATCCACCATATTATAACTTTATGATGAAAATTTTATGAAGAACTCAGGTAAAATAAAGGCTTAATAGTGAATATTGAGGAGGATATGAAGGGGAGAAATGATAACTCAAATAACTACCAAAACAGATAAAATTAGGATAAACCCACTCACCTTTTAGATGAAAAAGATGGCTCCTTCATAATGGTCCCAATGCACTTGGAATTTTCTAATTTGAATAAGGAATGAAAAAGAGATGTACAAAATACCAACTTGACACACAAGAGGAGGGATAGACACAACACTTTGCAAAACCAAGTCTTTTTACAAATGTAAAAATGAGTTGAGTTGGGGATAATTTATATAAGAATTGGGTTCGAACTATCCAATTTAAAAAATAAAAAAGTGGATCCGATATTTTGCGGCTGTGGGAACACATTATAGCACTATTGTGCATTTTTTTATTGTAAATAAGACATGTCGGGCTTGGGAAGAATCGGAGGACCACAACATAAAACTCTAATTCATTGAAATATGGGTATATTGGAGATTTAGAGATCTTGAAGCCTAGTTGAACTTGTTATAAGTGTTCCCATAGTTCCTAAAATTTTTGATATGATTGACATGTGGGAGAGATACAACTAAAACAGAGAATGCAGAGAACTCCAGGATGATAGGAACTTATTCCTCATCTTCCAACAAATCTCACAATTTCCTATATGACTTACATGAACAATGTAATGCAAAAATTTAGATGATGCAAGGAATCAAAGAACAAGGGAAACTTAAAAACTGTTCTAAAATTTCAAGTAAAATTGTATTTACCTAATGAAACCAAGTGATGTGGGCCAAGCAACAATGCGGGAAATGGAGGAACGTTGGAATTGTTCCACAAAAGTCTGATATAAGATCAAATTGACTTAAAAATGACTAATTGTTTATATTTTCACTCATTTTTGACATAAAAAGATAAGTGTAACATAGATAAGTAGGTGAATTAGCCAAAAATTCACATTTTGGGGATCCATGACAATAGTTGGATCTTTATGTGGATTTACTTGGATTGACATAAAGTGCAAATAAGAAAAATAAAAGAACTCTAGAATATTTGGTTCATAACATTAGTACATATACATTAGGTAAATTATAGAAAAATATATAGAAGATAACCAAAACAACAAGGAGATTAAAACACAAACACACACACACACACACACACACACACACAAGTACAACCAAAATAAAGAATATGTAAAAGGAACTGACATTCATTGAGTACTTAAACAATTTGAGATATTTTCCAATATATGGTAATGGGAGATAATTCCCATCCATATAGTCCAAATAGTAGGAATTTTCTCCAACAAAATATTGAATCCAAATTTATTGAGCCAAATTAAGTCAAACTTACCATGGCTCCCACAAGGTTCTCTCCTTTTTCCCAAATTAGAACAATATCTCTAACTTGGAAATCATAGGACTTGGCATTCTTATTAAAAACATATTTGAAATTTTGTTGGTGAGATGAGATATGATCAACCACACGAGTCCTTTCTTCTTCCAACTTCTTTAAATACATGATCTTTTTTTCCAAAGCATCCTTGAACTGTTCATCTTCAATCACTTTGGCTAAGTGTAAGGCGAGTAACTCAAGAGTAACTAGAAATTGAGCATCCATTTTATAGACTAGATGAAATGGTGACATTCTAATAGCCCTCTTAGGTGTTACCCAATCATACCAAAGAGCATCATACACCTTATTGTGCCACTTGTTCTATTATTCATCAAGTAAGTTTTCTAATTATGGTTACCATGTTCTTGTTGGTTGATTTAGCTTTCCCATTTCCCTATGGGTAGTAGTCTAAAAAATTAGGAAGGAAATTCCATAGCCATAAGAAAAAAATATGAGTTCATAAGAATAAAAATACGGATCATTATCTGTTATGATCTTATTGGGAACTCCACATCAAACTAAATTTTTTCCTTTAATAAAATTATAGACAACCTAGGAAGTGGTTTTCTTGACTAGAATGACTTCTAACCACTGTGTGAAATAATTTGTTGCAATTAGAATATGAGTGTGCCTTGTACTAGAGTTTGGGTTTAGGGTTATAATGAAGTCTAATCACCATTTCTGAAAAGGATTTTTATCACCATGGGTTTGATGGAGGGGTGGCCAACTTGGGTTTCCAACAAAATTTTACAAGCTTCACACTTTGATACCCATTTATTTGCGTCTTGGAAAAACTTTACCTAGTAATAACCTCCCCAAAGAATATTGGAGTTGTTATAAAGGAAGAGAAGTTCCCTCCACAAGCTTGATCATGGCAAGATATAAAAATTATTTTATGTTTTTCTTTATCGACACATGTTAATAAATGAACATCAATGCCTTTCTTGAAAAGGGAGTTTTCCCAAAGAACATGCTTGGAACATCAAATTTTAATGGCTCTCTTCTCCTTAGCACTAAGATGAAGAATAAATTCCCCATATGTGATCAAATGAGAAATTTTTGAATACCATTCATCTGTGGAACTTAGGAATTAATAGAGGGCACTTCAACATTTTCATTTTTACATGAATATCCTTTTGAACTCTTTATAGTTAGCTAACACAAAACCCATCCTTGGAATAACTTAGTTGACTTGATTTCAAGGTCATACTCTTAAACCTTTGCAATCCATTAATTTCTTAGATCCAAACTCTTGACGAGTTATAGTACAATCCATAATTGTATTAGGAACAAAAATAGTCAAGTGGGAATTGAGGATATAAAATATGAACTATTTCACAACATTAACTATAGAAAAAGCATGCTTTTAAAGTTGAGAGTAATTAAATTCATGATATTTCAAGACATAACTCATAAAATCAATTGGAACTTCATCCCCTGAATATTATGTTTGACTAAGATAGAAAACAAGGTGTGTTCAAAATCATAACACTAGATGATAAAGTTCATGTCAAAATCGGGAAAACAAGAACAGTGTTATTGACTTCTTTATTTCTTCCAAATTATTCTTTCCTTCTGAACTACAATGAAAATTGTTCTTATCTTGCATCACATTATCTATGCTACAAGTCAACTCATTAAAATTTGGAATGAAACTCCAAAGAAAATTTATTTTTCCAAAGAAAGAGTGAACACCTTTCTTACTTGTAGGAAGAGAAATATTCTAAATATCTTGTACTCACTTTAGATCTATCTTAATTCCATCTCTTGAGAAAATATTCCAAAACAACTTTCCCTCCATGAATCCAAAAATATATTTCTCTAGATTAAGTTAAATGTCATGATCTCTACACCGTTGAAGAACAAGCTTAAGGTGTTGAAAGTGATCTTCCCTATTCTTAGAGAAAATAGTAAGATCATCCAAATAAAAAAATCCACTTATTTTTAAATCCCCAAAGAAGAAATCATATCTCTTTGGAAAGTAGCACCTTTGTTTATTATACCAAAAGGCATTCTATGGTAAGAAAATGTGACCCATTGAGTTGTAAAAGAAGTCTTGTGTTGATCTTGAACATCTACTTCAATCGGCTATATCCTAAATATCCATCCAACATTGATAAAAATTTTGAACCAGTCAATCCTTATAGAATATGATCCATCATGTGAAGAGGGTAATTATCCTTTAAGGAAGATTGATTTAGGTTGTGAAAGTCTACACAGATTCTTATTTCTCCATTCTTCTTTGGTACTAGCACAATATTAGTAATCCATGCTTAGTGTTGAATGGGAAAAATAATCTTTACACTCAATAATTTCTTAATTTTCTGATATATTGCTATTGCAATCTTAGGATTATATTACCTTTAATTTTTCTTGAAAGGTTGAATTATTGTTTTTTGAGGAATATATTGTTGCATTTCTCTTTGTTTAAAGGTTTTCATATCTTCATATGAATACGAAATCATTTCAATGTATTTTCTGAATAGTTCAACTAGTTTCTTGATTTCTTTAGCAGAACAAAACTTTCCTATATTAACAAACTTAATCTCCTCATCATTTCCCATATTTACTTTTTCATAATTAGATGAATGATTTGTGCTTTGAGATTTTTTTCCCCTTGATATACAAATCATTCTTATTAAACAAATATTCTAGAATAACAACACCTCTAGGTATCTTATTACCTTTCAACTTTATACACCCATCTTGGTCTAATTCAAATTCAATTCCTTCTTCATTTATAGATGAAGTTGAATCCCAATAACCACCTTCACTATATTCAAAGTAAAATTAGATAAAATTATCATTCAATTCAAGAAAATAAATGAGATGTTAGTCATCATTGAAAATTTTCCAGATTATTCACATTTTCTATAACATTTGGTCTGAATATAATCTCAATTGTGAAATTATATTGAATGAATACCAGACGGGGAGTTAGAAAATAACCTGAAACTACTAAGGCATCTAGTTTGTAATTATTATCCCTCATTATTACATCAATTAAGAAAGCATCAAAGAACTCAATTGAATCCAATACCTTATTTAATTAATGCTTCAATATTTCATTCTTGACCTAAAATGAGCCGCATACTTGTTTTACTCGATTTTTGCATCTCCTTATGCATGAAGGTTCTTTATTCCCATATCTTTTGTTGTTGCTAGGCCAAGAATAAAGTCCTCATACTTAGCAGTATTATTGGTATTAGAAAAATATAATTTTTATGAGAATGAATGAATTTCTCTGGTGGGTGACACAAGAACTACTCTTTCTCCAAAACAACCATTGAATAGATTCCATCCAACTCAAGGATCTAAATGTAACTTGAACCATCTTGAATAACCTCAAAGTATTCAATTCTGGTCCAAACATCACCATGTAATTACCATATCCAATTTCTTCATACAAAATTTATGCTTTAGGATCATCATTCTTCTAGATTATATACTTAGCTTTCCTTTTAGGTAACAATTTCTTCATCTCTCCTTTCATAGGAATCAAAGAATGGAACTAGTCAATTTATATTTCTCCTCCTATGTCTCTCCAAAAATTATGCTCAATATTATTCCATAAGATGGAGTTATGTCAATAGCCAAAATATTAGCCTTAACTCTCTTTTTAGGGAAAACTTTGAAGGCTACCTGGGCATATTTTATTCTCCCTACTAAAGGCACCTCTTTGGTCTCCATGGAGTAGCATGAACCAAATTTTTGAGTTATGATAGGGCCTAATGCATGGGATACCTATGTAGGAATTACATTATTTGATTCCCCATAATCAATAACACAATTTCTTATCTTTTTCTTAGCTATCAACCAAGTCACAAAAAAAAGGTTCAATATTTTAAAATGTGGGAGGAGTAGAGGCCATCAAATTTTGTAGAGATGGGGATTTGGGAGTTAGCAAGAATCCTTTGGAAGATAAATTGGTCTAATTAGGCTTGGCATTTACAAATTTGACAACTTGGGTAAAATCCTCCAGATGAGTTTAGTAAGATTTAGCTTCAAAGATCAGAATTTTCATTTTCTATTTATGATCTATGATATCAAAATATATTGAATATGAAGGGGTTTCTTGGATACGAATAATGAGAGTTTTGGGTTTATCAAGTTTATGATTTACATTCATTCTAGACACATGTTTTGAAGTTAAAGGGATGTTTGAAGGTGTAGTAGTACTTACTTTCATGGCAGTAGAAGGAATGGGTGATCCTTTCTCTGCAACAACTAGAATGACATTCAGAGCTTCCTTAGCCTTCTCCTTCTTTTCAAGATGAACAATATTTTTCTTCTTACTCATTTGTTCTCTAGTCATGAATGTATATGACTCACTATTCATCCTAGCCATTATTTCCTCATAATCATCCTCTTCATAATCACACACAACATAGTTGATATGAGAATCTTTAGCCTCTTGATCGGTCTCTTTAAGTTCCTCTTCCGCGATGACTTTATATTTTTCTTCTTGCACTTCACCGGTTGCAATAAAATTTTGTGGAGATGGGGATTTGGGAGTTATCAAGAGTCCTTTAGAAGACAAATTGGTCTAATTAGGCTTGGAATTTACAAATTTTATAACTTGGGTAAAATCCTCCAGATGAGTTTTGTAATATTCCACTTCAAATATCAAAATTTTCATTTTTTGTATATGATCTATGATATCAAAATATCCTAAATATGAAGGGGTTTCTTGGCTAGGAATAATGGGAGTTTGGGTTTTATCAACTTTATGAGTTACATTCATTCTAGAAACATGTTTTGAAGTTGAAGGGTTGTTTAAAGGTGTAGTAGTACTTAATTTCTTGGAAAGAAGGAACATGTGATCATTTCTTTGCAACAACCTGGAATGAGATTGAGCTTCCTTAGACTTATCCTTATTTTTAGGCTAAACTATAAATTTCTTCTTACTCAACTTTTCTATGGTCATGACTTCATATGACTCACTATTAATCCCAACCATTGTTTCCTCATAATAATCATCTTTAGAATCATACACAACATAACTTATATGAGAATATTCACCTCTTGACTGGTATCTTCAAGTTCCTCTTCACTTCTTGAAACTCTTCCACGATGACTTCATATTTTCATCTTGCACTTCACAAAAGTTATATTTACTAAAAATTTCACATGATGAGCTTCAATGAAAGGCTTTGGTTGAGAAGTGGGAAAATGATTTATTGGCTGAAAGTTATTTCTGGGAATATATTTATAGGGCATATTCTATGAAATATTCTTCTTAATTACAATCAAATTATTAGCTAACTTTTGGACCAATTGATCAAAATTGGTTGGACCAGAATTGGAAGCCTTAGATTTAGAGTGTTCTTTGTAAAACTTACCCAAAATTTAATCAAGTAATATTCAACACTTGTGGTAAGATATTGATCTTCATTAGAATTTTCTAACCATGCTCTTCTTAATGTGAAGTTCACCTCAGGAATTTGAGCATTGATGAAGAAACATTCAAAATTCTCAAGAGTAGGTTAGGCATCATTTGGAATTTTTTGAACCAATCTATTAAACCTTGGTACAAATATCTTCATCGGTTCACAAGGATCCTTATTCATCTAAGATAATTGGGCCAAAATTACATGTGCATCCTTTTCGGTTTAAACATAGCCTCAAAATTAGTTTTTACTATATCCTAGTTAGTTATACTACTAGTCACAAGATGATAAAAACATTCAACAACATTATGCTGCAATATTTCAACAAATATCCCAATAGATATATCCTCATGTACAATTTTGAGGACCCCAAGAGAAACATAAAATGTTGTGGGATGTTCATCTGGGTGGAACTTGCCATCTCCTCTTTATTTTGGAAAGTTATTATGAATTCCTTTCCAGGTAAGTCATGAAGAGGTTGTGCAAGGGATGGGGCCCAAGGTATAGGTGTAACCATTCTCACAAAAAATAATTTGTAAAGGGAGAGAAACACCCGCTATAATTGAATCTTGAGTACTACTTATGAAAATAAACTAGGTATTCTCTTTGTTGGAGGTGTGCTAGTAGACCTTATTCCTTTACCCTTTCTTTCGAGAGATAATTGGATAGAACACTACTACTGCAACTGAAAATTAGGATCTTCAATACCTTAAACACTCATAATTTGAGTGTATCTCCACTTGGCCAGTGTGAAAAAATATCTATATTTATTGTGGTGAAAATATTATGTGGATGTCATGATACATGCCCCACTATGGGCACCAATAAACTATTGGTTGGAAACAAAATTGTTGAAGAAGCAATCAATAATTTATGGGATGGTAGTCCATCCTCTTTAATGGTGAGGTTCCCTTATTTCACTAAAAATTAGAATTATAAGTTATTTACAAATATACAAACTAATTAATTCTTAATGAGGATATAGGTGGAACACTTATTTCACTAAATATAGACATATTCCAGTGAATCTGGACTCCAATATTACAAGTATTAGAAGAAATCCATCTCCATTTTTGTGTATATTGGATTCCATTTTTGGTTATACTAGATTCCATTATTACTATTATTGGATTCCATTAGTAGAAATATTGGATTCCAATATTGTCATTATTGGACTTATTTGAGTTCCAATTTTACTATTATTGGATTCTAATTTCCCTTTTATTGGACTCCAATTTTTCTATTACTGGATTCCAATAATGTAATTAATGGATTCCAATTTTACCACTAATGGAATCCAATTTCTAAATCCCAATTTTGGATTTCAATTTCATTATTTTAGGATTTATATTTTTTTTTATTTGATTCCCCCACATAAGCCTCGCGAGCCGCTAACTTACATAAGCCAAGCGGATGCTAACTTCAAGATAGTGCATAAGTTATTATTGTCATTTATGCCACATATCAATCTTAATATCATCATACATATACGACTATTTATGCATACCTTATTCAAATCAATAAATGTTGACGTTGAAAATCCTATCCAAATTATACTCTAAGATAGATGTCATCTATTTTAGAACTTAACATCCTTGAATGGTGTTAAATTTGACATATGCTTAGACATTTTTTCGTGATTTTATACATAGCATACTTTGAAATATTTTATATAAGCTGGCATGTGTGACTCACATGTTTAAAAGGTGACCGTTAATTTTATATAAAAAAATTCTATATATTAAGAATAGTTAAAAAACATTGGTGATTTTCATTTATAAATTTTGTAAGTAGTGTATAACTATGAGTGATTACACTTACAAGTGTGACTGGTCACACATCTAAGTGTGAGCCTCAAGTCATACTTCTCTCAACTCACACTTTTAAGTGTGAGTACTCACACTTCTACGTGTGAATCTTGACTCACACTTCTAAGTGCCAATATCGACTAGCACTTCTAAGTGTGAGTCTTGATTCATACAACTAAGTACGAGTCTTGATTCACACAACTAAGTGTGATAACTCACATGTCAAATAATTTTTGGGCAATGGTAATTTGTCAACACTACCCTTCAAAAATACAAAACAATGTTTATTTATACCAATTACTATGTATAAATTTCATTATTTTAAATATATATTGATGTAAATTTTTGTAATTTTTATAATTTATATATAAATATATATTAAAAATTGACTATCAAATATTAAATATGCAAGTCATGTGTGACATTTATTACAAATATTTGCAAGTATTTTATGGCTAAAATCAATAAAAACGTATAAACAGCGTTAAGTGTCACACGCCAAAGTGTGAGAAAAAGAATTAAGGGCTTTAGTTTACTCAAATTAAATAAGGGGTTTTATTTACTATACAAAAATTATAATATTAAATTCTTAAATTTATTCTTAACAATACCAAATGTAATATTAATCATAACAATTTTGTAATGAAAAATGTTAATTAATGTTGTGGTCTCCTTGACATTAATTAGTCACTAAAATAGACGATGTAAAATTCTCCATTTTAAAGTACATGTGCCATTCAAAATATGTATGCCTATTGGAGCATGTAAATATTTTCAGCCATTAATTAGCCATTTAATGTAAATAAATGTAAAATCATATGCATTCCCTCTTAAATTCACGTGCCAATGAAATTGGTAGTTGGATTTTTCAGTTAAATATCACTATAAATAGATAATTTTTAGTTTTTTAGTTTTTACATTTTTCTTTCTATTTTGTTTGTCATTGTGTAAGTGGGACACTTTATTCATCAATACAAAAATCTCACCAAGGCAAGCGTCAAAAATTCTATGCTAGATATCTGGAAACATTTTTATTTCCTCTCCATGTAAATTTTTTTTTATGCGTTCTAACTTTCACCCTCCAAAATTATGATTTTTTTAAGGTAAAATTTTACATAGCTGATTAGGATTATATCCATGTAGGTATTTTGTAGATAATTAAAATGAAGCAATTTTTCTATTCAATATTTTTTAGAATGTTGTGTTTTTTATCAAATAAATAATTTTTTAATATAGTAAACATTTGTTGGAGAATTGAAAGAGGATGGAATGGATCATATTTTGATAGATAATTGACACAATTTAATCCGTAATAACATGAGAGGAAAATTTGCAGAATTTTTACAAACCCATAACACCTACCAAGAACTTGTTCTTGTTGTGTTTTGAAAAAGAAGACTAGTGGTATGGATGGTGGCTCAATTTATGCAGTAAAAAAATGAATATCAGAATAGATTTAGGTTCATGGTGGTGCACAGAATCGATGAGAAGATGTATTTGATAAAGTTGATATTATTTTTTTGGCCTTATTGTTGTCCACAAATAGTCCTTTGTTGCACATACTCAGTAAAATTCAATGGCTACAATGTCATTGACATTGTCAATGACAATATTTTAGAAGATATTCATGTTAAGAATGAGTTTTCATTCAATGTGTTGGTGTTGGATTACAAGTGATCTATTTGTGAAAAAATATGGTAATGCAAGAGTAAGAGAACCAAATAGATTTTGGAGAATGAAAAAATGAAAACAATGTTTTAAACAGATAATTTGAGGAATAAAGAAATTCTAAGATGTTTCTTATTATATTTAACATAAGCACCATTTCTTCTACTGTGGAAGCAACAACTATCCTTTAAAATATTCACAAAATGTAAAATTTACTCTGCTTGTGTTGTGCCTATATGGATTTTTATCTTTTTCTACTTATGGGATTTCTCTCTTCTATGCTTTAATGTCATATTTTACCTTAAGGGCCTATTTGTAAAAGGATGTGGGTCTTTTAAAAACTCCCATATTCACCCTTTTACAAAAAAATGGACATAGCAGTTGTACATCGAAATATGTTGTTGTGGCATAAATTAGTAGCCTCTTTGATGAAACTATCTTAATTAATTTTGTTAAATCCTATCAATCAATAATATCCAATTACTATGGTGTCGCATAAGAAATCGGACGCTAAGCTAAAATTATTATTCTTTGACTTTTTAACTGCTAGTGATCCATAAGCTCAAAATATTATATTGTGGAATTATTAGGTTGGTTACCTTGGCAGAGGCTAAGCTCAAAACATCTTACATTATTAGCTTTTGAAATATACATATTAAATTCAAAATAGAAGACAAAACAAAACAAAAATTAAATTAGGTACTTACGGTATAATGCAAAATTTAAATTAGGTACTTACAGTATATACATATTTTATGCATTCAAAATCATTACATAGGGGCATTCTATTTTTTAGCATTATGTGGATGTCAACATACCATATGTGCATATTTTATACATTAAGTATTGGTACATTCTACTTTCTAGAAAAATTTGAAAGTGGTTATTCTTAGCAATATAAAGAATATAATATAAAAAATTATAAAAAAACTTTTTAAAAATCACACAACTAGCACATCTCCCAACCTTGAGGCATGAACTTTCCACTTTGTCTTGTTTAATTTAAAATGTCGTTAACAAAATTACTATTAACAAGGTTTATTAAATGTACATGAACATAATGATTAGCTACTTTATATAGGGATTATGGCACCTAAAAACCTTGCAATATAATGCATCATGTGCATCAAAAAGAAGGAACAAAAAATAAACAGGACAAAAAGGGATAAACCAACTTATCCCAAACTACAGTACAAAAAATCAATATAAGGAAAAATCACAAAACATGGAGGGGAAAACATCCCAAATGATACAGTCCATAGAAAGTAAAATAAAATATCCAAGATCCAAGGGACTAGTTAGTCTTAAAATGTTTTTACTCTTTTAGTTAATGCTCTTCTTGTCCTTTCATCTTATCATCCTTATTGATTGTGATATGGATGTCGTCTTCAACCTACTCTTCCTCATTAGAACTATTGAGGTGGAGATTATACCTGCAAAATTTTTATCCCTACTCTAGCTTGACCAAACACTCTTGTAACTCTAAAACCAAATTTTTTATCTCTACCCTATCCTCCCAGATAGAGTTTTTGGTGATGTAAATTTTCTTAGAGGCATCGATGCAATGCATGACATTTTTTCCCATATCCATTCCAAATTTTCCTAAGGCCTCCATATCCCTTTCTACCTAACTCACCCTAAGAGTAATTTTATCAAAAGACACATTCTAACCCAAATCCAATCTCTTTTTCCCTTTATATGACTCCCATTTCATATCAATCAAATAACCTACAAACCCAAAGTACCAAGATTTCCCTTCCCCTAAGATGCCATAATCTTCTTTCTCCTCAATTTTTCATATGATCAGCAAGAGTAAAATTTTCATTTGAATCCCTAGATTTGGGCTCTATTAATTTATCACCACCTATTTACCATTCTTAAAAATAAAAATAATTAGACCATGGTGTATCGAGGTATCAATCTTTCCCTATTGAAAATCATTCACCGATGTAGAGAGTGACATAAACAAGAAAAAGGAAAGGCTCATAGAAATTTTATTCCTAAACATATTAAGCATAGTAAAATGATGAGTAAATATATTTCTATAATTCACTTCAAGAGTAATTTACCTCATAAGGTTGAGGAAGACTGTATTCCAAATATCAAGGATGCAAAATCTAGTTATGTCGTCTACCAGTAGATAAACCATTTCTTTACCATGGAAGAAAGTCTCAATTCCATGCTTGTGTTTGGCTTAGTATTTGAATATATTTAATCCCTCCATCTCAAATATAGTTTCATACACTATTGAATCCTTTAAAACCTAAATTTGCATGAAACAGATCACCATGTTGTCATTGTTCCATGCCCAAAAACTCTACTACCGAGATAAGGACCAGACCCAGTGATTTTGAGATGAAATTCCTAATCCCCTAAATTTTAGAATGTGCCACAAGGAGGGGTTGTCCTTCGAGGAACCAAAGCTCATGGGCTCAGTTCTTAAATGACCACTTCCCATGTTTTTATTCGAGTGAGATTAAAAATGGAAGAAAAAATGGCCAAAATAAATCGTAAGAGCAAATTAATACAAATCCCACAATATATCCTGCATGTGTGAAGGGTCCTGCTAACCATAAGAATAACGATGACATCTCAACAAAGGAAAAGAACCACTATAACATTAACACTTAATGTTATTAATGATATTAATAACATTGGGGATATTATATCCCCTCTTACACACTTTAAAGTTACTACCTTTATCCCCCAAATTGGAAAGATGATCCACACATAAATATTACCCTTTCTAGGGATATGAATAATTACATTTATCAAACTCTTTCAACAAATTTTCTTTAGTATCTTTAAGGATATTTCTTAAGGTCTAATTATTAATTGTATCCTTTCTCACATTCTCAAGGGTTAAAATCTTGTTTTGAACAACTAACCATAAAAACATGTTGACCTTGGGAGTAAATCCTTAATCTAATTTTTCCTCTATAAATCCTTTAAAAGACAAAATATGTTCGACAATGAATATGTTTAGTCTAATACTAATATGTCAGGGATTATAATTAAGCATTGTAGTCATTAATCTCCATCAACACATGTAGGAAAATCATTTTTGTGAAAATAATTGATCTAGGAAATTTAAAACACATCAAACTATTTTAGAAATATATTCAATATTTTTCATTTAAACAACAACATATTATAAGTACAACATAAAAGGTATTTTATAGTAACTAGAAAATCTTTCCAATAAATACAATTTTCATCCTCCAATCTTTACAATTCAATTCCATTTAAGGTAGGCATACTTCAACTTGTTGACCTTGGGAGGTAAATCCTTAGTCTAAGTTTTCCTCCATAAATACTTTGGAAGACAAAATATGTTTTGAAAATGAATATGTTTGGTCTAATAACTGATATGGCAGGTGTTATACTTAAGAATTGTGTAGTCATTGATCTCCATCAATACATGTAAGAAAAGAGTTTTTGTGAAAAAAATTTATCTAAGACATTTAAAAGGAATCAAACTATTTTAGAAACATGTTCAATATTTTTCACTCAAACAACAACATATTATAAGTAAAACATAAAAGACATTTTGTAGTAATTAAAAAATATGTCAATCCTTTTAATAAGAATAACTTTTAACATCCACGAGGCTAGTCAGACTTCTGTTCAAGTAGTAAAAAATTTAAAAAATAGGTTACAAATTCCACTTCAATCCCAAACTACTATAATTTTTTGTTAAATCAATTCATCCTCCAACTAGGTGGAAGTTCATCACAAGATTAACACTGGAGATACTAGCAGAAACTAAACTCAATATGTATTTATTTAGCTTTTTAAATGATAGTGACTCTTTAGCTTGAAATATTATATTCTTCAAATACATAGTGGTCACTAAGCTCAAACTAGGTTGATTTAATTTGTTAAATCCCAGTGACCACTAAAATCCAAATAATATCTCACTTTCTTTTGTTGAAACCTAGAGACTACGAAGATCCAAATATTATGTTGTGTCATAAGCTAGCGGACACTAAGTTCAAAATATCATTCAGTAACTTGTTAAATGAAAGTGACCACTAAGCTTGAAATAATATAAAAAACCAACTTTTGACTATACCTAGAACAAAACAATCTTGATTCAAGTTAATATATATACCCACACCAATCTGAAGTCATGTAAGGGTTCAATATAAGAAGAAATTTTAACATCCACAAGGCTAGTTAAAAGATTAATATTGGGCCTATATTTATGCTTTTCCAAATAGGTGGAAGTTCATCACAAGATTAATATTAGGCCTACATTTATGCTTTTCCATGTCAACATGAAAAATCATATTATTCTTGTCATGTACTTATAATTGTACCTATAAGAGAACACAAACCCAATAAGCATATTATTCTTGTCATGTACCTATAATTGTATCTACATTTAAGTTTATCTTGGTCTAGAACTACACACACTGCTCTCCGTTGAGAAAATCAGACCTCAAGATAGAGAGGACTCATGGGGATGTATTTTTTTTTCTAAAACAACACCTTCCCCATCTCATTCCAATTAAACAATGTTTTTTGAAATCACCTCACCAAATATCAAAACAAATTCCCATCAGAAGTGTTGTTTGTGCTCCTTGTAACATCTTTGTGCTTACCCTCTTCATTTCCATGTGCAGTATGAACAACCTTGGAGAACCTAAATGTAAAAAATAGATGTGTCAATAAATAAATTCTAATAAGATATTACTTTCTGATTTGTTGTCTGATAATCTATACAATATGAAATCATGTCTAGCAATGTTAGTTATTTCACCTTGCTCCATTTTGTTTGTAGATTCTTCCTTTATAATATATATATATATATATATATATATATATATTGATAGATAATAATTTGGAAAAAAATTCTCCAAAGGACCAATTACAAAAAGATATTACATCTAATATATATTTAACTAAATACATCTAATATCGCTAACATTCAAACCTTCAACCTCCACTAAATGTAGTAATTGCAAGAACATTAACTAATTAATGTTACAGTTGCCTAAACATTAACTAAGATTACAATAAAATTTGTTAGGTTATGTTGAGGCATAACAAGGTTCATTTTAAGACCCTCCTCTAAAAATTTATTTTAGAATGGGTGGTGAATCTCCAAAATTGAATTTCAAATCGATGGATAATTTCTTAAAAATTGTTTCTGGTTTAAGACGATTTGGTAGCCATCCTTTTTCAATGGTTTCATACATATGGATGGTTGTTGGAACATTGGACAGCCATCTATGCAAAAATGGATAGCTATCTCTTTAATCCTATCCATCGACATCCTTTCCTTCCTTGTTAGATAGATGTCTCATTCTTGTTAGACGGTTGTATTTTCCAGGATGGTTGTTCATCCCTTCCTTGATGGGCATTATATGATCATCCTACTTGTTGGATGGCCATCTCTTTATTTTTGGTATTGGATGGATCCCATTTTGTGTTTGTCCTTCTATTTGATGGCCATCTTGAGAATCCCTATTGGGTGGATTCCTTTGGAAACTTTATTTTTAGGTCCCTAAAATATTGACTAAGTAAAAAAAGGCATGTGGGCACGCAAGGCCTATTTGAATAAGGGTGCGCAAGGACAAAATGTGTAGGAAACAATTTTAGGAGGGTTTAGAAGAATCGGTGGTGCATATTCGCAAGGAAGAGCTAAGGTTCGGGACTCAGCCATATTTTGCATATCAAACAGAACATGAGAAAAGCATGACCCAACTACACATACGAGTGGATAAGGTGCCATCTTGGTAACTTGGAGCCAACATAAAGAATATAATTTATGCTAGAATATTATAGAAGGTCATCATGGAAAAGGATGGAGAACTAGCATCTCGAAGGAGCATGCTCCCATGAAGGACCACTCGGACACATGTTATTAGATCTACAACTTTAGAAAGGAATGGTGATGCTTTCTAAGGATATATATACAAGCATCCAATAGAAGCAAAGAAGAAGGATGTAGAGATAGAGAATGCGAAAGAGGTGAATCTATGCCGGAATACTATGAGAGATCTATGGGCTGGGGTTAGAGGATCTGTGAGGAGTATGTTGTATCAAGGGGATGGATCTGAATATTTTTCTTTTTACAAGGAAGGGCTTATGTCCAGTTTTGATGCATGACAATGGTACGCCCCATTATATGGATCTAGGATTACCTCGATTAATGTAATATGGTTATCAATATACTTAATATGAATATATGTGTGGTTCTAATTTTACTTAAATCTATATGGATCAATTTTATATATATTTCATCTAAGTGGGTGTAAAACCCTATGTATTTCCTTTCTGTTATAATTCAAATCTATGTTATGTAATGCTTCTCTTATCTGAATGCATACATTGGTCTAGAAGCCCATTCTAAGCTCTAAGATGAATGTGTGGTTCGTATCTAGTCTCTTCATTTAATTTTCTATCATAAATAATGCATTATCACACAAATCAAATAAAGGAGGGGCTGGATGCTCATGTGTTCCTTGGGTGAGCACAAAGGCCTACCTTGGGTGATAGGTTGGTGTACACGGGATCTCCTTATTATTTTAAAAGGGCATGAAAATGACTACATCTTGGTTCCATTACCGTGAACTTTTTCAAAGTTTTTTTGACAAATGGCATTTGTTTTTTTCTATGTGATGTGTGATGACAGAGAGCCTAACTTTAGAAAGTGTTGAAACATGGTTTAAGAGGACAGAGGATAAGTTTTCTCAAAGATTCAACACTGGACCTAAGTTTAGTATGTGAATATGAGTAGAAGAGAACCTAAACCATGCGTTGTATGAGACATTCTTTTTTTACTTCACAATACAGCTATATGAATGGCTTTCAAGCATACACATCCGAGATCAAGCTAGTTCTATAGATCGTGTGTGTGGACCCAAGATGAATATAAGAGGCTACAAGATGTAGATCTAACTTAGACATGTGTTATTGATCACTCATGGAAGGGATTTCTGAAAAATTACACTTTAGAATACACCATTTTGACATATTAGTTTGAGTTTCTAAGGAGCCTAGAGGGTCATTTTTGAGTGTTATTCCTCTATCTATGAAGATCTTGGTTGTTACTTTTAGTTTAGAAGCATTCCCCATGGTGGCTAAGCTAATATAAGCATTGGGAGAGGAAGCTAGGGTAGAGGAAGATGGCATATGTTACAGTTGTGAAGGAAAGGGAGGAGAGGTGACTCAAGTATAGTGAAGCACATGAAAGGGAGATGAATAGACAATGTGAGGTTGTAAGTGTGATGGATCTATAGAGGAAAATGTTACGAGAGGGTTTTGAAGTTCACACAAGTGATATGGATCTTTAGTAGTCTATGTTACCCCATCTTGGAAAGCACAGGAGAAATGCCCCTTTAGCGTCTCATGAGATTTCATGACATGGAGAAAGAAGAGTCATCGGCGCGCATCTAAACCCACCTAGTGACCAACCCATGGCACTTGTTTTTCAAAATAAAAGGAGGATTATTGATAAGCCGGTTGGTATCGATGGGAGTGAATGATCGGTGCCAAGGAGATATAATTTTTTGTTTGGAACATCCATGGATACACATAACATTACGGTGTTTAGAGTAATTTTTACACATAGTGTAAGTATGCAAGGTTTAGGCAACACATTTGGGAGTGGCACGGGTTACACTTCTAGCATTAGAAAAATTTCATGGAATTTTGGTGTGTAGTTTAGTGGGATGTTGGGGACACTAGGTGTGACTACTTCAGGTCCATTTCCAGCTAGAAGAGGATCTAGAGGAGGAACTAGTTGATCTGGAGGCACAGGACCTGGTGGATCTAGTGGATCTGGTGGAGGGAACACCGGAGGAAACACCAGAGGGAACCAAGGATCTAGATCAGGAGGACAAGGACTTCAGCCACCTCCCAAGTGTTTTTCATGATGTCTTTACACTTACCAGATTATAGGGGTATTAAGGATGCTACCTGAGCATGTGCACAAGTGTGAGTTACTATGGTGCGTGAAGGGGATCACTACCCCATAATGGAAGGAAAGTTAGTTTTTAACTACGTTACAAGAGTGCGTGCATAGTTGGTATAGAAATTATGCGGCTATTAGATGGTAGTAGAATATACCTCGTTGAAGAACATTTTCCTTGCATGGATTTCTATATTCCAAAGTTTGAGAAGAAGAGTATAAATGCTTTGAAGGAGATCCAACAGGGAATGGAAAAGAGTGTGTGGGATTATGACGCATGTTTTAAGTCTCTCTTATCAAAGCTCTCCTATGACATTCACCCTTCACAACATACTTAATGGTTTTTTCAGTGGTCGATCACTCCATTTAGGAGTAAATCATCCCATAAAACATTTAATGACCTATACGAGGCTCTAGAGGATACCTTATGTAGTGAAGCAGTTGGGAGCATTGATACTAGTGTGAGCCCTTTTCTAGAGGCTCAAATCACTTCCATGGCCAAATAGTTAGAGAAGTTGTCTATAAACTCTACACATAAGACTCGTAGTGCTCTTTGGTACATGGATTGTAAAGTAGAGGTTCATGCCAAGGATGGTTTCCCCGAAAGTCAAGTACACGCCATAACAAAATATTTTGAATTTTTTCATGGAGACCATGATGGGAGTAGATGTCTCGTGTTACAAAGTACACAATCAGGAATAATGTGTCTTACTACTGCAATATATACACCTCTACAACCCATGACACTAAGGATTGTAGGATTATTGACCAAATCCATGAGGCCATTGATCATGGTGTGTGCCATACCAGCCTTGCCAGTAGTTCCAAGGAAGATTTTGTCATTATGAAGGGCACACAAATGGTGGGGCACATGGAAGGGGTTTTTACAGGAATTTCATGATCATGGTAACCAAAATTGAGGAGAGCGTGAGTTATCACGAGGAAAATTTTATAGTTATGGATCTACAGAGCATTATAAATGTGAGTGTCATGATCTATTATAATGCTCATGGTGCGGGAAGAAGCACAAGTATGAAAAGTGTCTAGAACTCTATGATCATATGAACTAGCAGCACTAGAAAGATAAGGGTGCTTCTATTGTGAGTGTAGAAAAGGCCAATTCATAATGGATACCAAGAGTGTAACATGAGTTAGAGCTAGAACCTATACTAGTGACAACGTGATTAAAGTCTGTGCACCATGGAGATGCCAAGACCAAGGACACTAGTTTCTAGAGAGGAGGTACTACATGGAAAGTAACCTGAGACCCTTCCCATTAGAAATAAGTATACCAGGAGACTATGGACATGATTTGGAGTTTACAAGGGGAGATACAGTGTCTCAAGGAGCAATCGAGGTAGGTGGGGAAATGGAAGGATAACAAGGTTCCAAGGAGTGACCTAGATGAGGTCAAAGAAGTATGTAAAATGTTGAGGAAAGAGAATATTATTCCCTTGCTGGGAGAATGGCTTAGGGATAAGATACCATGTGTCAAAGAAGATCATGAGAGAGATTTTTTGCATGCAAACCTTCCTCCTCATAGCCTTGAATATGACAAGGAGATTAATTTGAATGTGGTTATTGATGGATGGCTTCTGAGCAATATCCTCATCGACACGAGAGTAGAGGTGAATGTTCTTACCTTAGATGTCTTGCATCAAATGTGAAGTCCCACATTGTAACCATCTTCAAATGTGTTCTATTTCGAAAAAAAGACTAAGGTAATTCCCATTACTGAGTCTGAAGGATGCGGTTATCACCATTTAAGGGGCCAAGTTCACTAGGGACTTCGAAGTCTTGGAACTCGCAAGGGCAGACAACTTTCCAACATTTCTTGGGCACCCATGGTGTTACAAGAACAACGCCGACATAATGTTTAACAAAGGGTATATAAGTTTCGAAAAAAATGAAGAATGGGTGGTCATCCCTTTGATGGATGGGAATTTAGCACCCTACATAGAGTCGTTGGGAGAGAAAGTCCTTAATAGAATATATGTGAGCTCCATGAGATATCCCGAGATAATTCACCCCACATGAGGATTTATTTAGTTTAAGGATGATCAATCCTTAAGTGATACCACTAGTGTTGCATATGACGATTGGGCACATGGAACCTATGAGTTAATTGGGTGATAATTAAAAGGACCTATAATAGGGGTGAAAAAGGTGCACTTTTTCAAGCGCCCGAGAGGAAATAAGTTTCCTAGTTACTCTAGCAGGGCATACCCTATAATTTTCTTGTAGGAAATGGAAGCTCAGTGGAGAAAGGAGGATGAAAGAAAAATAATTCTCAGCTATAACCTACTTGGGACTAAAGAACCCTGGTGGGAAACACATCAGGAGAATAACCTGGAGTGGTGCAAGTTGAGGATCATGTTTTTCGTAAGGTTCTCTAAGAGAAACATGCCCATAGTTATAAAACACTACCATGAAAAAGAGACCACTACATTTCATATCCAAGCATGCAAGGAAGCCTGGATGGGAAGCATGGAAGCATTACTACCTTCATTGTGGGTACGCAAGTTGTACTCCACCTTGTAAGGTTGTGCACATGCATGGTACGTTAATTTGGAGATGCACCATCAGATGGGTAATTGGCAAGAGTTGGTAGATGACATCATTCAAGAATTTGAGTATAGGAGTACCAAACCATTAGTGGACAAGGAATTGCAAAAAATCAAGCACCTTATAATGGGATATAGTGCCATGGTTGAGGATAGGCTACTATAATTACTAGGAAATCATTATTTGGAGATGTGCCTTAATGAGGAAGAATCAGAGGAAGTACATTTTCGGTGCAGTGCATGTGTATGGAAAAAGTAAAAGGAAAAAGGAAAAAGGAAAATGGGGAAGAGATGGAGATGTTGGATATTGATCATTCGGAGGGTATGCATGAGGTCATAGACAATGTTGATGAGAAATCACATGCCTACCATGAGCCTTTGAAGATAAAGAAGGTTAACATTGGGTCGGAGGAAAAACATAAGGAAGCTATCATTGGCAACTATTGATCGAAAAGGAAGTTTCGAAGATCATTGATCTATTGCATGAGTTCCAAGATTTTTTCCCTCATGGGTACCATGAACTCAAAGGTGTCCACCATTCCTTGGGGGAAATGAAGATCAAGTTGAAAGAAGGTGTGCACCCAATTTGGAAGAGACCTTATTGAATGAATCCAATTTTTGCGTATGGGTTAAGGAAGAGAGAAAAAAAGATAGCGTTATGTATCATTAAGGTGTGGAAGAGTCAAAATGCATAAGCCTAATGGTCATCAACATAAAAAGGATGAAAGGATTAGGATTTATGTTGATTATAGTGACTGAATGCAATGTGTCATTGATCCCTTCCCAACCCTGTTTACTAAAGAAATCTTAGAGGAAGTGGTCGGGTGCGAAGTCTACTCCTTCACGAATGGATTCTCAGGATACCACCATGTGCAAATTGTAAAGGAAGACAAGAGAAATACAAATTTCACCTGCTTGAATGGGTAAGTTTTTCATATACAGATCATGCCTTTTGGACTAAAGAATGCACCTATTATGTTCTCACACATTATAGTACAAACCTTTCAGGACTTCATCCATAAATTTCTTGAGTCTATCTCTGGATGATTGGGTGTGTAAGGTCTAGTCGAGATACCATTGTGATAACTTAAGACTAATATTTGAAAGGTTTCAGCAATTGAGGACATCCTCAAAGCATCAAGAAGTGTGTATTTGCTACCCCATTTGGAACCTTATTAGGGCATATCATATAAAGAATGCTTACTAGTAGATCCCACCAAATTTGTAATCATTGTGGATTCGGGGGAGCCTACTAATAAAAACATCATGCATGGATTCCTTGGACACATGGGGTATTATAGGAAGTTCATCAAGGGGTATGCCAAGATCGCCACGCCCTTAGAAGAATTGTTGAAACACAAAAGTGCCTTTCATTGGGGAGAGGCGCAACAAAAGGCATTTGAAACTTTAAAGGAAAGGCTCATAATGGTGCCCATATTACATTTTCCTTCTTGGGATAATCCTTTCCATGTGCATGTGGATGCCTCAGGGACAAAAATGGGGGTAGTACTAGCACAACCTAGCAAAGGAATTGTCGATCATCCCTTGAGATTTGCAAGTAGGAAATTGACACCAGCAAAGAAGAATTACACAACTACTGAGTGCAAAGCATTGTCAATGATCTATGCACTACATAAGTTTAGGAAGTATCTGTTGGCAATGCCCTTCATATTCTACACAGACCACATGGAATTAAAGTACTTAGTCAACAAACCCATTATGCAAGGGCGCATATGTCGTTGGGTCCTTCTATTTCAAGAGTTTGAATTTACAGTGGTGGTGAAGCTAGGAAAGAGTAATTTAGGGCTTGACCACTTGTCAAGGATTGATTTGGGAGAGGACATGCAAATCATTGAGGATACCATGCCATACATGCAACTATTTATATTATGGTGCACACCCTTTGACTTGCAAGATATCGCAATGTTTTAAAAAAGTGTGGCATCTAAAGGGATGAAGGCTACGGAGAAAAAGCAATTAACAATACACGTCACACCCTACATGCTTATTAGTGGAGACCTGTACAAGTTGGGTCATGATGAGGTTATGCGCTGATGTGTTTTGGAACATGAGTGCATAGCCATTATAGAAGAAGCACATGTTGGGATTGCAGGAGGACACTCTGTAAGAAATGCTACTATGTAGAATTTTTTATTAACAGGGATTTGGTGGGAAACCATCTACAAATATTGCATTGAGTTTTGCAAGGCCTGTGACCATTTCCAGTGCCTGGGAAAACTGGGAAAGAGAGATGAAATTACCTTGTGACTAATAGCTAGCGTTGAACCATTTAAGAAATAGGCAATCGACTTTGTAGGACTAATTGTGCCATCCGCGTGAAGGACTGGTTCATGCTATATCATCACTTTCACCGATTACTTAACATAGTGGGAAGAGGAAACACCTACAGAGGATTGCACCATGATGATAGTTGCTAGATTCTTATGGGAAAACATAAACAATAGATATGGTTTACCTTTAAGTTTAATAAGTGATAGGGGTACATAATTCCTCAATGAAACAATAAGGATCATGTTAGAAGAATTTATGGTGGCCCATCATAATACTACCCCATATTACCCTCAAGAAAATGTGACTACTAAGGAATTTAACATAATACTAAGTCATACGTTAACCGAGATCTATGACGCGTCGAAGAATGGATTGGGATTATAAGGTATTAGCCATTCTATGGGCATACATGACAACCTATAAAATGTTGAACAAGGCCAAACTATTTCAATTGGTGTTTGGTGTAGAGGATATTTTACCAATGGAATTCATGTTAGCATCATTGCATATAGTGCATCCAGGAGGTTTAGCCGATGAGAAAGTCTTGGAAGAAATAATTGATAAATTGATGCAGTTGGATGAAAGGTGATCACTTGCAAGATGGATTCAGAAGACATAAAAAGCAAGAAAAAATCATGACATGATCTTCATATCAAGAACAAGAAGTTTGAAGTTGGGAAGTTGGTGTTATTGTATGATTTGAAGTATATGCGCCATCCTGGGAAGTTTAAAGTCCATTGGTTGGGACCTTACCTCATATCGTACATTCTTGATTTAGACACTTGCGATTCTACAAGCACTAGATGGGTCAAGATTATGAGGTCACTTCAATGGGAGTAGGCTGAAGCCCTACTATAAATAAGTCTTCTTGGTGTTTGTAAATAAGGCTATGTTTCAGTTAGTTTAGAATTTCCTTTATGCATTTCATTTCTTGTGTTTCCATTTCTCTTTTTTTTTTGTGCCTTGGGCATTGGTAACCACATTACTTTTTGAAGGTTTTGCATGCACAAAGGATCGCACATATTTTTAGTGTGGGGTGGAGTGATGAAAAGTATAGGTATGTAATACAAGTTGAACTGGTAGTAGATGTTGCAATAAATGGCCTGTTTGATGGATATAAAGTGTGCGAGAATGAAGGAAGTGCATGGAAGAAGAGGTGGATGAAAATTTTTTTGTCAAGATAATAATTAAGAGGAACCATGTATAAAGGAGGAAGACGTGTAGTAACAACACGAGGTAAGTGAGAGAAAAAATTATTTGAAGGATAGAAGAAGTGCCTTGGGTGTTAACACATGTGTAATAATCTTCAGATGGATTGTTTTCACACTAGAAGGTTGTAGAAATTTTGATGTAAGATTGGGCACATAAGTTAAGGCACGTAAGGTCAGCTTGGTGGGAAAATCTACATTTAGTGTTAAATACGGTGGTAGGTAAAACAACATTTAATGCTAGAAAGAAGGAAAATATATAAATAAGAAGTTAGGCACTTTGGTGGAGTGATGTGAAGTATAGGCCTGTAATACAAGTTGAACTAGTAGTAGAGGCTACGTTGAATGGCCCGATTGATGGGTACAAAGAATACAGAATGAAGTGCATGGAAGAAGAGGTGGATGAAAAATTTTGGTGTCAGGATAAGACTTCAGATAAACCATGTACAGAGGAGGAAGAAGTGTAGTAACAACATGAGGTAGGCGAGAGAAAAAATTAGGTGAAGGATAGAAGAAGTGCCTTCGGTGCTGTTAACATACACGTAAGAATATTTTGTGAGGATGGATTTTTTCATGCTAGAAGTTTGTAGAATTTTTCATGCAAGATTGGGTGCATAAGTTAAGGTGTGTAAGGTTGGATTGGTGGAAAAATCTACATTTAGTGTTAAGTATAGTGGTAGGTAAAATGGAATTTAATCTTAGAAAGAAGGAAAAGCTATAAATAAGTCGGTCACTTCATTATTTTACCTTGTGTTTATAAAGTGAAAATAGTTCTCACGAACTAGGACATCCAAAGGCAATCTAGGCAAAGAAAAATTTAAGAAATCCAAGAGGACGTGACTAGTGTAGATCCACAAACCAATAGGGAAATATTACATGGGAATAGAGGAAGTTGTTGAGAAGTGTTTTCTTATGGAATAAGTGTTCCAGTTAGGGTTTGATAGCTAGGGCACAGAGTTAAGAGGGTTTCTTTACAAGATTGACCCTTGGGGTTGGATAGAGTGGTAGAGCAGAGCAAGGAGAAGACATTTGAAGTGTTAACATCACCCGGAGAATGACACCAAAGAAAGAAACCATATCACCTAAAAATCATAATGGAAAGGAAAGGGGAAGTAAATGACTTCCATCACAAACATGAATGAAGAATTATATGTGGAGATACCCGGATGGGGTATTACTTTGGGAAAAGAATGGGAATATCATTTATAAAAAAATATTGTGAGTGAATATAATCAACGCACCAAAGCATGACATAAAAATAAATGGCTTTGGAATTGGTTTGCCCAAAAACAAAAGGACACTAGAGGGCATGCCCATATACAATGACGAAGTAAAAGTTAAACTTGAGAAGACAGGTTACTACAACTTTACAAATTACCCTTCTTTGGAAAACCTGAGCACCTTTACCAGTGGCTGATGTCGTATGCGTTCACAAAGACCATTCTTATTTTGTGGGGTGCAATATGTGCATAACTCCCGATTGATTTTGAATTTCATAGGACTTATTTGTGAGGGGATAACATTGATGATGACCTAAGTGATAATGATTTCATCAAGGAAATAGTAGCCGCGTATGACTACAAGAAAGGATCATTATAATTTGACATCATATATATCCCAAACCCCATGATGAGGATGGCCATGCACTTGGTAACCAAGCTCAATGACTAAGAGATATGGACTCAAGTGAACAAGGCATGGCTAGACGTATGCCGAGAAAATATCCGAGGCACCATCTACAAATTATCCACTTTAATTACGAGATGAAATCATTAGCGAGTGTGTAAGAAGGTGAGAAGATATTATTTGGCAAAGTCCCCTCACAATTATTTTCTCAGAGATCGGAGTGCCTGATGGGCTAGAAAGGTTTGTTTGGGAATACCTAGAAAAGGATCCCTTACTGCAAAGTGGTTCGTAAAATATACTTGTGAGACCATGATACCCACTCACAAGGTGTGCTTAGAAAGTGGTACAAGTGCATGAGGGATGCGTTAGGGGTAGAATGGAGGATTCCAAAGAAATTTCCTACACTCCTGAAAGGAGAAGTAGAATTCGTAGTATATCAACACTTTTGCATTGGTAGATTTAGGTTGACAGATGAAACAATGAGCCCCTAGTGCAAGCTTCCCTTTTCCTTCACCATGTAATACTTCTAAGTGGGGGTGAACAAGTTAAAAGAGGCCAAGAGACTAAGGTTTGACCTTATTGAGGTTGATCAAGACCATAGAGAGTTGTACGCGAAGTTAGCATACCCTAAGAAGCACACATACGTTGAGATATACGTCTCCCATGAGCTATAGATCATGAAGCCAATAACATTTCCATTCACTTGAAAGGGATGCATAAAGGATATACCTTCGCATAATGCCAAAATTTTAAAAGGGAACATACTTGGAAAAGGATGTATCCATCCTCGAAGACCTCACAAGAAGGAAGAATCTCATGCCAAAGAAGAGGGAAAGAGAAGAGGTGTGGAAAGCACCAAGTTTTTAGGCTACATAAGTGGTAAGTGTTCCGAGAGACAAGAACTAAGCCTAGCACTCGATGTGTGGAGAAAGAAGTCCGCAATAAAATCAAAGACTCCAGAGAAGAAGTGTTGGAGCATGAAGAACCCATCAATCAAGAGAAGTCACCAGAGGAGGAGGAAAAGGAAGTAGAATATCTTGTCATGAAGAAGTAGAAGGTGACAGAAGAAGATTACTCGGAGAAGGGTAGAGAGAACACGGAGGCTTATATAGGTGAAAGAGATGATGATTATTATGAGATTGAGGTATTTCAAGGCCCTCGCGTATTTGAAGTACATGAATCATAGGAGGAATGAGAGGAAGAATAAAATGAGTACATCTTTGTCAAGAGGAAGAATGACAAGGAAGAGGAGGATACTCAGGAAAAAGGAGTAAGCGAAGAAGTTACAAAAGAAAAAAGGACCCCAAGCCTCACCAAGGAATAGATAGATGAGGTCATGGAGAAAGAAGTAGAAAAAATCATCAAGGATATGGTGGAGAAAGATATGAAACAGAGCGTAGACACTGGTGATGAAGGAAGCAGAGGATGAAACATAGAAAAGGAATATGGAAACATGGGAGGGGATCCCGTTTTGTTGTGAGCTACCCTAAGGCCACGCGCACGGGTATAAAAATTGTAGAAGCATCACAAGTTTAGAGGATGGGCTATATTGAGGATCCAAACAAGGTGTTGGGTGCACCATTTCAAAGGACCATACCAATGGAGAAACTCTTGGCTATGGCATCCATTGATGAGGAAAGTGCATACCCTTGGACGAGGAAAATGATTTCTTTGGAATTTGAGTCCCACATCGACGAGTCAAAGTTTGAAGTAAGCCAAAGGAAAATAATGAAGGTACTAGAGTCAAAAGGAGACAACCCCTTGGTAAAATCTGAATGGATATCAAACAAACAAATCTACAATGCGTTGAAAAAGGTTTGGATTGAAGTAGAAGCCAAGATCTTCGAGAGGAACAACAAGGTGAGGTTCCTAGAGGAAGAATTGGAGAAAAAGGAAGAAGGACTCAAGGAAAGAACTAAGGAATTAAAATGGGATGAACTAATTAGCGCTCAGTTAAGGTGTGATTTGAAAGAAGAGAAGTCGAAAGGGTGCACGAGGTTTACAAGAAAGTAGAGATGATTACAGATGCCATTTTCTTAAAGCATCCAGATCTAACACCACTAGCGCAGAAGTATGGATCTACCCTAGAGTTCCTAGAGGACTTGACCCACATCCTCACAATGGAAAGGTGACCACTAACCTTGGAGTCTACAGAAGAGGCATTGATGTGTAAATAAAATTAGGACAAGATGAAGGTTGTGGCAATTGTGGCCCAGTACAAGAAATTCCTCACGGATGTGAAATACGTCACCCAAGTCGCTGAGGCTGCCTACAACAATAGCACTGATAGAGAGATCAAGGAGTTCCATGAGAATAACAAGGGGAATAGAGCAGAACATGAAAAAATTCTAGTTGAGTTTGAAAAAAAATAGAGGCTATTAAGACCTTACAGGGCTCAATCAAGAAATGGCTAAAGGAGTTGTATCCCAAAATCACTCAAAGGATGGATGTTCTTGAGGATTTGGGAAAACAATTGGGGGATTATGGAAAAAATGAGTACCCATGGAGAATAGCTAATCTTTCGGAGGTGAGTTCCCTTTTCGGTGACCTTTTTCAACAAGCACGAGAGAAAGGTCAATACCTAGAATAAGTTGGAGATAAACTTAACGAAATATTTCCCTCTCCTCTTGTAGAAGTAATCATAGTTTCCCCATTCTTTAAATATTCTTCAAATTCTTCATTTCTTTATTCTTTCTCCAAACTATATAGGAATAGTCATTCTTCATTCATTAAGAAGGCGTTCCCAAGGGAGGAGAATAGGTGTAATGTGGGTGGTGATGTTGGGCCCCTAAAATATTTACTAAGTACAAAAATGAATGTGGGCACACACGGCTGTTTGAAGAATGGCATACAAGGAGAAACTACATAGGATAGGGTTTTAGGAGGGTTTAGAAGAACTATTGGCACATGCACGTAAAGCGAGCTAAGATTATGGGACTTATCCATATTTGGAATATCAGGCATAATGATAGGAAAGCATGACCCGACTATGCAATCGGAGTGGATAAGGTGCTAGTCTAGAAACTTGGAGCCCACATAAGGAATATACCTTGTGTTAGAAGATTCCAAAAGGGTCATCATGGAAAAGGATGGAGAGCTCACATTTGAAGGAGCATCCTCCCATAGAGGACCACTTAGACACATGGAATTTGATCTACAACTTCGAGAAAGGCATGGCGAGTTCTTGTTAAGGCTATATATACAAGTTCTGGTAGAAGAAAAGAAGATGGATGCCGAGATAGAGAATGCAAAGAGGCAAAGCTAAGATGGAATATTGTGAGAGCTCTATGGGTTGGCTTCGGAGGATGCGTAGGAGTATATTATATCAAGGGGATGGATTTGAATATATTTTTTGTACTATGAAGGGCTTATGTTCAGTTTTGATACATGACAATGGTCTGCAGTATTATATGGATATGGAATTGCCTCATTCAATGTAGTATGGTTATAAACATACTTAATATGAATATATGTGTGGTTCCAATTTTACTTACATCTCGTATGGATAGTTTTATATATATTTCATCGAGTGGGTTTAAACCCCTATACATTTCCTTTCTTTTATAATTCAGATCTATGTTCTCTAATACTCTTCTTATCCGAATGCATACATTGGTCTAGAAGCCCGTTCTAAGATCTAAGATGAATGTATGGTTTGTTTCTGTCTCTTCACTTAATTTTCTATCATAACTAATGAATTATCACACAACTCACATAAAGGAGGATCTTGGTGCCCATGTGTGCCTCGGGTGAGCACCCAGCACCCTTTGGGTGATAGGGTGATGTGCATGGGATCTCCTTATTATTTGAAAAGGGCATGAAAATGACTACATTTACTAATTGGATGACCGTCTATTTAATATACTTTGGTGAATATGTGCACATGTTGATTCAAAACATTGGCAAAATACATGCATAAACTCATTTATATGTGTAAATACTAGGTGAAATGAACCATACAAATGACTTGTCATCCAATTTTTTTAGAAAACTATGTGGTAGTCGAATGCTGAAATTTTTCCATTTCCAATTTCCAAAAACCTGAATATTTATCAGTTTACAAAAATTCACCCCTAAAAGTTTCCCGAGGCATAACCTCTTTTGCCGAGAGGTAAGAGGATACAACATTTGTGAATTTTTGAAAATTTATGACATTGATAGATTGTGTTCATGTGATGGGTGGGATCAATTAATGACTATTAATAATTAGGACAAATTTCAATTAGAAATCTTGGAGACACATGTTGAATATTAGAATGAAGGTGCTCAACATCTCTATTAAAGATTGTCTATAATGAGCCTTTGGAAATAATTACCACAATATCCCTATTCACTATGCGTGGCACCATTAAACACATTGTGCCTTCTTCTTGTGAAGAGGTCAAGGCCAACCCGGTAGTATGGAATATTTTTATGATGGTGGTGTTATGTCATTTATGGAAAGACTATCTAGTCACTCTATTTGAGTGACCAACAATGTGTTGGAAACCTAGATGAAAGGAAGAGTCAAAGTGGGAAAGATAATTTTTTTATTTTGATAAATTCCATTTTGGATGTGACAAGGCTCTCCATGGAGGAGACATTTATTTTAAACATTTATCTAGGAAGAGATGGATGATGTTAGTTAGATAAAATACTTAGTAGAACTCACACACGATTCGTGTGGAAAAATAGGAAGGGATCAAAGGCGTGAAGGAATAGGTAGGCGTCACACGTGGAGGTGTAGAGTCAAATTTTAGGACTTAGCCAATTTCATAGATCAACTCTATTTTCAGAGGTTGGCATGTAGAACACACAAAGAAATGCTAAGACTTATGCGCCACACTTTGTCTATATTTCAACGAACATATCGAAGCACTCTTTCATGGAAGTAATTCAAGAATAGATTTCTCACTCTAGTTTATTGTAAGTGATCTATAGATAGCATACTTGCATGTATGGCTATAATTGTAAATGATGCGTGGCTATTATTAGTCTGTAACCTATTTTTGGCATAGTTAGTGGTGAAGGAAAGTTCACGAGTGCATGAGACCGGATAATTATAACGAGATCCATGCGCACATGACTATTATTGTATCAAGCTTCTCGTATTATCGTCATGCTTACTATATGAATAATATTGGCTGAACTAAGGTGTCTTCTATGTGTTATCATTACATGCTATTGATTTCTTGATGACTTATACTTAAATGCATGCATTTATAGATCTGCGTCGATACAATTGTGTAATGATGGATTAGTTTCTAAATATGTCTTATCATGTCACCATGCTACCATCCTACTACAACAACCCTAAAGACGGACCTATTACCTTGGTGCACTTCAAGTGAGTGCTCATCCTATCCGAGTGATGTGCAGTAGCGACTAGGTGCTAACTAAGAATTCTAGGCTACATCATTGGTTCCATTGTCAGGACCTCTTTTTCAGTTGTTTTTAGGATTGTTCGCGATAAAGACATCTTGGCTAACTTTGGTGTGTGTTGAAGAGTGGATTCATGATCTAGAGGAAGAATACACATGAAGGTTTAGCACTGGATCCATATTTAACGAATGCACTTGGGTAGAGTAGAATTTGTATGACAGTTTGTATGAGAGCTTATTTGCTATCTTTCTTATAAAATTATACGACTAGTTGACTGCATATGCATCTAAATGGAATTGGATGTATCGCACACTTGTTTGGACATAGAAGTAATTTCAAACACTATATGATGCTACATTGATACGGACTCGTGTGGTAGATACTGGTTTTGTGATGTTCTCGAACAACTATATTCTAGAGTATTCAATTTCAACTTATTAATGCTCGAGAGGTAGATGATTTCCAATTCCTATGGTATCTTAGAGGGAATCATTTACAAGGTATTCGATGGCCATCAAGATATTCATGGTAACGTTGAACTTGTAAGATAAACCTATGGCAAGATAAAAATCTCCACACGTGGGGGTAGGAACAAGATTGTCAAAATATGGCAGACCTATTGGTAGCACAACAGAGGTAAGAGAGGTAGTGAAGTATGATGAGGCGTATGAGAGCGAATTATGAAAGAAGTAAGAAGTTACAGAATGGATGGCGTTGTGGAGAGAGATGGCTCGTGAAGGATTTGAGGCTCATGAGGATGAAGAAGAGCTAGAGCATCAGGAACTCCCCCATCTAGGAAAGCATGACATATAACCCTCTTCGGCCTCACATGGAAGTGCACCAATAGATATGACCTAGGCCATGGGTGTGCATCTAATCTAGCCTGCTGACCTAGCCCTTGCGCTTGGTTTTCCAATATCTAGTACAACAGGTAAACAAATTTTTCATTTAGGAATTGAAAGAGTAGAAACACGTCGATAGCAAGTGTATCAATGGCGGCAGAGAAAAATTCATTATTCTTTGGGGGTACATTTTTAGGCTCATCATCTACACAGAATATGAGTGCGTCGAGTGTGGGATTCACCTCTAGAAGCGTGACTACTTCACGGACCATAGGGTTCCAGTATAGTAGCAACCGCTGTCGGGACACGGGCAATGCATCTACGAGCCCTATTCCAACTTCAAGGGGAGGATCGGGAGGTATAGGTAGTTCTAGTTCCAAAGTGGTTTGGGTAGTTTTGGAGGTAGAGGAAGCTAAGGAGGTTCTAGGTTAGATGGTCAAGGCCCACAACAACCCCAGAACATTTACATAGAGATGTCTCTTCATCTCCTAGAGTACTGAGGTATTGAGGATGTTCTTTGAACATATTCATATGTGTGAAATATTGTGGCATGTGAAAGGTATCATGGATTATGAGTGTAAGGAAAGTCAATTTGCTACTATGTTACAGTGCATGCGCACAAGCTGGTATAGGAAGTTTGATCCCAATCAAACTTGTATTGATTATGTAGCATTGAAAGATGCTTTCTTAAAAGAGTTCCATATCCTTGAGTTTGAGCAGAAGAGTATAAGTGCACTTAAGGATATAAAGCAAGGCACTACTAAGAGTGTACGTGAGTATGATGTGAATTTAAAACACTTCTATCCAAACTCTCCTATGATATACATAAAATTTAGCATGTATGATAGTTTTTGAGAGGATTGATTACTCCATTTCGAAGGGCACTATTGCATAAGACTTATACTAACCCACGTGAAGCATCTCTACGCATTGAGGTAGTTGGGAGTATTGACATTGGAGTTATTCCATTCTTAGAGGCTCATATAGTAGCTATGGTGAAATAATTAGAGAAATTATCAGCAATCTTAGCTCATGAAATGCGCTCGGGAATCAAGTGTACTGATTATGAAGTGGAAGGCCACACCAAGGATAAATGCCCTCATAGATTTGTATCTTCACTTGCTATTAAAGCGTGAGATTTTCCATTTGAATCATGATGCTATTGACTTTACCTTACTACAATGCGCAATCGGGAAGAAAGTATCCTCTTTTTGTAAAATTTGTAGGTCCACGACCCATGATACAAATATTGTAGATTGATTGGCAGATCCATGATGCCATTGATATTGGGGTATGATAGGAAAGTGTGGACAATAGTTCTAAAGGAAATAATGAGCATCAGGATAGGAATTATAATCAAGCGTGCTATGACAGAAATGATGGAAGATTTGAAGGAGGTCATGGAAGAGGATGGGGATATCGAGGTGGATATGGAGGATGAGGCCGAGGTAGGGAAAGAGGTGAATTCCCTCGAGGAACTTCCTATACATATGGCTCACCTGACCATTATAGATGTGAATGCCCGTAGAATATTTCCTTTTCATTTTGTGGAAAGGGGCATAGTTATGAAGAGTTTCGGACTTGTATGAGCATCTCAGTAAGTAGCACAAGCAAGAAAACAAAGGCACAAGGATGGTTAGAATCTAGCACATGGTAGAGAATTAGTGGATGCCCAAGTTAACACTAGAACCCTGAGGTAGTAACAGTCAAGATAACCACATGAGATGAGGTGGCACGCGTAAAAGAGGTATTGCAACAGAAGCCGACAATCACTAGGGAGGAGGTTTTGCATGCTAGGTATCCAGATCCAACTCATCAGAAAGAAGTCTATCAAGAAACTATGGAGGTCCTTAGAAGCCTTCAAGGTGAAATACAATGTTTGAAAGAGCAGTCTCAGAAGTTGGAGCATAAGGATACAGAAAAGGCCTCATCTGATATTGATGACATCAGAGAGGTATGTAGAAGGTTGTGCCAAGAGAATATTATTCCTTTATTGAGAAATTTGTTGAAGGGGAATACTCGGCGTGCTAGAACTGATATTGGAAGACAAATACTCCATGTGAATCTCCCCGATAGCATTGACTATGACAAGGAGATCACTTTGAATGCTGTTGTGGATGGTTGGTTGTTGAGTAATATTTTGATTGACACAGGTGCGGAAGTGAATGTACTTACATTGGATGCATGGGTTCAAATGGGGAGACCTCCATTATAGCCATCATCTAATGTATTATTCATGGAAAATAGAACAAAAGCTACTCCCATAGGAGTTTTGAAGGATGTATCTATCACTATACAAGGGGCCAAATTCATAGGAGACTTGAAGTGTTAGCACTTGCGAAGCATATAGCTTCCAAGATTTTCTTGGGTGCCCTTAGTGTTATGCAAATAATGCTGATTTAAGGTTTAACAAGGGGTATATCAGCTTCGAGAACAAGGAGAAAATGGTCATAATACCATTGATGGATGGGAAATCCATACCATATGTGGAACCTTTGAGTGAAGAGGACTTGAACAAAATTTATATACGTGTTATTCGGGACCCAGAGGTCAATGAGCCATCTAGGTAAGGAATTCTTCATTGGGAAGATTCTCAGTCAATCAGCAATACTACCAGTTTTGCTTGTGATAATTAGGCTCATGGTACTTATGAACTAGTGGGGTGTGAAGTTAAGCGCACGGTTGCTTGCAAAAAGGGTTTTCTCTATGTCTGATGTATAAGTCACTCAGTACCCTCATAAACTAGATCTGAAGATCTAGCTAGATTATTATAGGCCATGGAGGAAAACTGGGCTTACTAGATTAAAAGATGAGATATGTTGTCATATACTTTTCACGAGGACAACAATAGTGGCTAGTGGTTGGTTGATAGGGATAATCTCTTGGGATGAGGAGAGATTAGGGCCACGTTATCAACCAATTTTTCAAGAAGTAATGCACCTACAAAGATTTTCCCTTATCATGGTGATCAACCTGTTCAACATCATATCTAGTAGTGTGAGAGACTCTGGACAGTAGGATAGGAAGTATTACCACCCTCACTTTGGGTGCATCGGTTTTATTCTACTCTACAAGGTTGTGCGTGTGCTTGGTATGTATATGCTGAATTACATCGCGACACTAGAAATTAGTAGAAATTGACTGCAGGATGATCCAAACTTTTGACTTCTTCTCATCTACACCACTAGTGAACAAGGCTTTAAGCTTTATCAAGTGCTTAACCATGGGAGAGAATGAGAAAATGGAAGAACTTATTCAGGAATTATTTTGTGAGACAGAGACAGGGGCACATTTTGAGGAAGAAGTAGATGATACCATACTACTTGAGCATGCTTCTCTGGAAAAATACAAGGGGAAGTTAGTTTACATAATTGATGATGAGGAAGTTGAGCACTTAGAAGTTGATAATTTGTATGGAGCATGTGAAGTGTTAGCCAGTGCAGATGTAGATACACGTGCATATCATGAACCTATGAAGATAACAAAGGTAAATATTGACAAAGAAAATGAACCTAAGGAGGTGATAATTGGGGATTACCGGTCGAATCGAAGTGGCAAAGATCATAGAGTTACTTCAAGACTATGAGGACGTATTCCCAAGAGGATACCATGAACTTAAAGGTGTGCATAAATCACTTGGAGAAATGAAGACAAATATTAAGGAAGGTGCACGCCTTGTTAGGAAGAGCCCTTATCGAATGAATCCCAATTTACGAGAGAAAATAAAGGAGTAAATTGATAAGATGTTGAAATCTAGGATCATTCGACCATTAGATGAGTCGAGAATGGGTTAGTAATATGGTGATAAGTAATATAGAACAGAAATCTTTTGAAAGAGCTTAATAACACTCACATTGTGGCCCCAAAAAAATGGATGCTAAAGATTTCAAAGACTTCAGACCTATCAGCCTTGTGAATGCCATCTATAGAATTTTTACCAAAATTATTACTACTAGGCTTCATTCATTATGAATGAACTTATCTCAAGGTAGCAGAGTAGCTTCATCAAAGGCAGGATTATACAAGACGGAGTGATTATGGTTCACGAGACCATACATTCTATGGAAAATAATAAAAAGGAAAATATGGTCCTCAAGCTTGATATGAATAAAGCTTTTGACAAGGACTCTTGGGTTTTCCTTGACAAAGTCTTAACAAAATTTGGGTTTCCAAAAAAATTTAGAAGAATTATTAAGGCTTGTATCTTTACGGCGATTCTCGGTGGTAGTTAATGGTGAGCTGTGGGTTTTTTCACTAAAGTAGAGGACTTAAATAAGGGGACCCTATCTCCCCTTGCTGTTCATTCGTTTGGCTAACATCCTTAGTAGAACAATTGGAAAAGTAGTTAATGACGATATTTTAAATGGCTCTAAGCCCACTTCAATCGATCAAGTTGTCTCCCATCAGCAATTCTGACGACGACGCTATCCTTCTTCTTTTGGCATCAGTCATTGAAGCCAAGGATACCAAGGCTTTAATACGGCTCTTGAATCTACTACAGGAAAGAGATCAATTATGATAAAAGCTCCATCTTCTTTTTCAACAGTCCTAAGGAAAGGCAAACTTAAAATTGCTAAAATTTTGGGTTGTAGAATAAGTGCGCTTCCAGCCACTTACTTGGGCCTTCCTCTCAGCACTAGGAAAGTCTCTTGCAAGGTGTGGGATGATTTATTGGAGAGATTCCAAAAAAAATGGCTGGTTGGAAAGAAGCCATTTTATCTAGTGCTGGTAAGTTCTGCTCATTAAAATTACTCTTCAAAATCTTCCCATTTATGTCATGTCGCTCTACAAGATCCCCTCTTTCTTCAAAGATAAGATTGAAAGGATTCAGAAAAAAATTTTATGGCAAGTCATGGAAGAGAATTTCAAATTTCACTTAGTGGCTTAGGACAAGGTTTGCACCGAAGTTTATGGGAGGTTTGGATATAAAAGATCTTGAGAAAATGAATGAGGCCCTCATTGCTAAAATGGGCTGGAGAATGCTATCTGAGAAATAACCATGGATTGATTTAATCAAAGAAAAATACCTAAATCATCAAACTGTGTACTCTTTCCTACAAGATGAGCACCTCCCCTATGGTTCCATTTTTTGGAATAATCTGGTCAAGAGCAGAAATTTCATCAAGCAGGGCAGTAAATGGAAAGTGGGGGATGGTAGGGACATAAACTTCTGGGAGGATAATTGGTTTAATGGAAATCTCATGGATAGATTTGGGACTGTTAAGGATAGTCTTATAAGCAAGTATGGCATTAAAATCAAGGACTATATTGAGGGAAATGGTACCAGCAAGAATTGGAAAAAACTTACTGTGGAGAGAAATGATCTGATGCAAATTATTTCCTCCCTTCAAGATCAATTAGATCTTATTCCATTAAGTCAACTGGATTCCAAGGATGAGCTGGTATGGAATAATTCCAATGATGGGAATTACTCTGTCAAAACTGGATATAATAATTTCTTCCACAGTAGTCAAACAGAGTTCAATTGGAATAAGATTTGGATGACTGAATTAACTCCTAAAATAAAATTTTTCCTTTGGCTGGCTATTAGAGGTAGGATTCTTACCACTGACAACCTGATGAGAAGAGGATTTATAATCCCTAATAGGTGCCATCTTTGTAAGAAAGATTCTGAGGATATCAGCCACATGTTCATACATTGTGAGTATGCTACCAGAATATGGAGTTTTTCCCTCTCTAAATTTGAAGCTCTCTGGGTGGTGCCGAAGGATCTTAATCAGCTATGGACTCAATGGAACCCACCCTTTAGGCATTGTGTTGTCAAAAGGATCTGGAAGTTGGTTATCCCTCATTTAATCTAGAGGATATGGAAGGATAAAAATGATATTATCTTTAGAAATAAGAAGAAAAAATATAAACTTAGTATTGGTAAAATTTCTAATGGTATCAAAGAGAATATTGCTAGATTTAAACCCCCCAAGAACAAGATATATCCAGAGAATGAAGAATACATCTTATCTAATTGGCAGATTGGAATTGTCAATAGTCGAAGCAATCCCAGGAATAACATTGATAGATATTTGATTAAATGGAATCCTCCTGATTTTAATTGGTATAAGTTGAACTTTGATGGGGCCTCTAAGGGGAACCCTGGGATTGTGGCAGGGGGAGGAGTGATACGGGATCATAAAGGTAAGCTGATTGTTGCGTATGCTGGGAAAATGGGAATTCAAACTAATCATTTTTCCGAAGCATTATCTGCTCTATGGGGCCTGAGAATTACCTAGACTCAAAATATCCAGAACCTCATTATTGAAGGGGACTCCCTGAATATCATTAATCTCCTTAAATAGTGCTCATCTCCAAGTTGGAGCATCAAGGATTTTATCTCAGAGTCCATAAGTATTTGTCAAACATTCAATAACATCAGGATCATGCATACTTACCGGGAGGGTAATAAATTGGTAGATGCACTAGCTAATTATGGCATTAATGTTAACCACATTGTTTGGGATAATAATAGCATCCCTAAGCAGCTTCAAAACAACATTCATGTGGATTTCTATACGCACGCAATATCTTGAGCTGAGTTATGATTATTGGGTGTGGATCAGCATCAATAATACTCCCACACGTGTTGACTTAAAAAATATGATTATGCAAATCATGTCAAATAATCAAGATAGTGTGAAGTATATGGGGAATTCCAAGTGGAGTTACATTGATTTGAAAATCACACATGCGGGGCTGCATCTGCTAAAAGTTGGATACAAGGCTCCACGGAAACTGAAGACAGTAGTAATGTGATTGATGATAGGGAGCAGGCTAACAAAAAGGCCGTTATTCCTGCATGTGATTTTTCGTAAGCTCAGATCAGCAAACACACAGCCGTTCATGGGAAAAGCAATGGCTCTCATTTCCAACATTGTAGGGATTACAATAGTAAAAAGTAGACTGGCTTCAGCTCTCACAAGGATTTCAGAATTTGTTGCAAATAGTTAAGCACAGTGAAGATGGGGGGCCCCCTTGCCAAATCGATACTAGTGCGGACCCGGAATGGAAGGATAATATTGAGCTATGGAGCATACTCAGCAAGGGTGGCATCACCAACTTCATAGAGAAGGTTCAGGGGCATGATCAAAGCATCTCAGTGTGTTTTGCGAAGGATTGGAAGGAGCAGCTGACTGTGGAATATGGGGGGCAGAAGATCTTGGTCAATGAGGAACTTATTGCTGAAGCGACCGGCCTTGGCTTGGAGGGCTACCATTTTTTTAACAAAAGGGTCGACAGAGATGTTGAAGAGAGGAGATTTGTGGAGGGATCTGAGAAGCTGATCTACGTTACAGTGGGCCTACTTGTTAGCTCGATCCCTCCACCTTATGATGAGGTTACTCGCATGATGATACGGTTCATTTCCTTGGAAGGAAGGTTTGTCACTGTACCTACTAAGCACCTTATCTTTCTTAACCACTTCCATAGGAATCACATGGTTTGTTTCCCCCATTACTTGCTGAACTCTCTTGAGCGCTCCATTTTGGAGTTTCAAAAGCATACCAGGTGGTTCCTTTACACCAGGGGCTTATTTTTCTGCTACATAAATGTTGTCTTCTTAAGTATCCTGGTCTCCCATCCTCTCCTAGCTCAGTTCCCCCTCTGCCGGGTTCTGCTGCTGCTAGCCCCGTTTCTCCATTCTCTACCCCCGCCACCACTGCTTGTCACCCCCCTTCCAGCCATCCAAGATTCTTCTTCCATTCCCCCTACTACTTCTCCCACCCCCACTTTTCCTCCACCTTGACCCGGACCAGTTACCAAGGCTTCTAGAAAGCTTAACCTTGAGACTCTTGCTATGGGGAAGGGTCCTCATGAAATTGAAATTACACATGACCTACTGAATATTAGCAAAGTGCGTCCCCAGGATGTGCATATGGAAAGCTCTTCAAAAATTTGGAAGCCTTAGAGGCTAATATGAAACTATTGAAGGATGAGGTTAAGAACTTGGAAAAATAGAAAGGTAAGAGGAAGAAGGAGGAGGAGGTGGATATTGATAATAGCTATATTGATTATATCTATAAGAAGCTAAACTCCTTAGACTCCAGTTTAGGGAAGGAAAAACTCATCATGATTACAATATGGCCATCTTTAGGGCGATTGAGGAGTTCATTGAGTAACATGTCAAAAGTGTCTCCAACCTCAGTGGAGTTCGACAACACTTTGGGGCAATGATAAGGAAAGAAAAAGGACCATTGATCAGTTGGATAATACTGACACTTCCCACATGACTACTTTGGGTATGTTCCATTCCTGGAAGAATATCAAGACCAGCATAGACAAAGCTACCAAAAAGTAGTTGTAGGTGCTTTAGATGTTCTTGTCTATTTTTATGCTATTTTTTTGTGGTCTCTCTACTACTTTTTTGCAGTGTTTTTGTTGTTTTGTCTTGTTTGGGTAGCTATTTTTTGGCTACTTTGGGATTCATTGTCACATTTGGATTCTGATCCTTTTCTCTCTGGTTTTCATTCCTATTCGGCTCCTAGGCCATCTTTTGTACTCAAGGGTATAGTCCTTTCAAAAAACCATTTTCTAATAATAAAAAAAATCTGGTGGTAAGTATCAAAAAGGATGGTAGGATTCGAATTTGTGTTGATTATAGAGAGTTGAATGTAGTATATGTTACAGATCCCTTCCCTACACCATTCACAGAGGAAATATTAGGAGTGGCTAGGCATGAGATATATTCATTTATAAATGGGTTCTCAAGGTATAATCAAGTTAGGATTTCCCCAGAAGATCAAGAAAAGACCACCTTCACTACTAAATGGGGAAGCTTTTCCTATACTGTGATGCCCTTTGGATTGAAGAATGCACTTGTTGTATTCTCAAGGATAGTGGTACAAGCATTCAAGGATTTTATTCACAACTTCTTACAGGTCTATCTTGATGATTGGAACATTTATGGGCTAATTAAGGATCATTATGACAATCTGTGCTTAATGCTTGAAATATGTAGACAATTGAGTGTCTAGTTGAATATAAATAATTGCATCTTTTATACTCCCTTTAGCATACTTTTAGGACACATAATCTACAAGGAAGGGTTGTTGGTCGATCCAGCTAAAGTTGCGGTCATTTTAGGCTTAAAAGCACCCACCAGTCAGAGTGAGGTGCACGGATTTTTGGGTCATACAGGGTATTACAAGAAGTTTATAAAAGGGTATGCCAAATTTGCTACACCCTTGGAAGAATTTCTCAAGGGGAAAGGTACATTCTATTGGGGGAGTCGCAACAACGTGCATTTGAGATATTGAAGAAGAAACTTACTACCACGCCTATCTTGCACTTTCCTTCATGGGATAAACCTTTTCATGTTCACATGGATGCCTCTGGCATGGCCATTGGTGTTGTCTTAGCTCAACCTAGAGAAGGTATAGTTGATCATCCCATTTTTTTGCTAGTATGAAGTTGACCCCTATAGAATAGAATTATACCACTACAGAGCACAAGGCTTTTTCCATGATATATGCCTTGCACAAGTTTTGAATGATGTCATTAGCCACTCCTTTTGTGTTTTATACGAGATCATATGGCATTGAATTATTTGGTGAACAAGCCCATCTTACAAGGGAACATATGTAGATAGATGCTCTTATTTCAAGAGTTTGACTTTTGATTGTGGTAAAACCAAGGAAAAGTAATTACGGACCGGATCACTTGTCTAGAGTCCAATTAGGTGAAGAATCCCAAACAATAGAAGAGACCATGCCTGATGCATAGTTGTATAGGTTACAATGCACGCCAATGGAATTAGAGGACATTGTTGTCTTCCTAAGGACAGGGATGGCACTAGAAGGCATGAGGTCCTTGGAGAAAAAGCAACTTGTTATACGCGCGACACCATTCATGTTAATCAGTGGTGACTTATACAAGTTAGGCAGAGATGAGGTGTTACACTGTTGTGTATTAGAGAATGAATGAAAGGATATAATGGAGGAAGCCCATGGTGGTATTGTAGGTGGCCACTATGCAGGTGATGCTACAAAGTGAAAGATCCTACTTATTGGTTTGTGGTGAGAAACATTGTATAAGGATTGTAAGGAATATTGTAAGACATGTGATCATTGTCGGCATCTAGGTCGACCAGGATGGAGGGATGAGATGAATTTACGACCAATTACAAGTACAAAACCCTTTGAGAAATGGGTGATAGACTTTGTAGGGCCTATTTCACCAGTGCACATAGGACTGGATCGTGCTATATCAATACTTGTATAGATTATCTTACGAGATGGCCAAAAGAAGCTCCTACGAAGGATGGCCTGTACAACATTGACCTACAATAGCAAGGTTCTTATGGGAAAATGTTCTTACTAGGTATGAATGTCCTTTAAGTTTAACCAGTGATAGGGGCACCCATTTTTTAAATGAGACAATTCGAATTCTGTTAGATGATTTTATGGTTGCCCACCACAAGACTACACCCTATCACCCTCAGGAAAATGGAACTGCTAAGGATTTCAACAAGATTTTGAGCCACACATTGACCAAGCTTTGTGATATGGGATGAAAATATTGGGATGAAAAAGTATCTGCGTTCTTTGGGCCTACCGAACAACATATAAGAGATTGAACAAAGCCACACCTTTTCAGTTGGTGTTTGGTGTAGAAGTTGTTCTTCCTATAGAATTTATGTTACCTTAGTTGCGCATTGTGCACGCTAGAGGTCTAGCTAATGAGAAAGATTTGGAAGAATGGATTGAGAACATGGTTCAACTAGATGAGCACCAGGCCATAGCATGATGGATTTAGAAACAAGAGAAATCACGGTAGAAAGCATGGCACGATAGGCATATCAGGGATAAGAAACTTGTGGTCGACAAATTGTATACGTATGACTCTAAGTTTTTGCGCCATCCAGGGAAGCTCAAGGTGCGTTGGTTGGGGCCGTATGTTATAACTCACATACTTGAGGTAGGTGCTTGCCAGTTAGAAGCAATTGACAAAACACGGCTGCCCAGTTACTTTAACGGGAGTAGGTTGAAGCCCTACTATAAATAAGTCTTCTTGGTGTTTGTAATAAGGTAGTGTCACCAGGTAGATTAGGTTTCACTTCCTTCATTTCATTTATGTGTTTCTTTCATCATTGCTATGCTTTGTCAATTTAGTTCTTGTTTTTGTGTAATAAGTGCGCTTGCACGCATGAAGCTAACTACAATATGAAGCATGTTGATGTGTAGAGGAATGCACATACTTTTCGTATGGGGTGGATTATTGGTGACTCCTAGGTATAATCTGTGAAGATTGGAAGGTACAATACTATGGATGTTGAGGAAGTAAGCTAATAAAGGTGATTTACAAAGGATTGTTTCTCAAAATTAACCAAGAATGGAGATGAATGAAGGAAAAGTATAACGTGAGGTAAGCGGTAGCCATGATAACTACTAGGAGAAGGTACAATGACAAGGTACTCGGGTGCTAGAGTGTGTGCTGAAGAGAAGTCTGTGACCAGAAGGTAGGAAGGTGTGCTAGAAGGTTATAGTTGTGGCATGAAGATGTACCACATGGAAATGACAAAATTAAGCAATAAATGAGAAATATTTGGTAGGTGGAGGAGTAATTAATGCATCAAAAATTGAAAATCTATATAAGGATGGGATGTAAATTCATTTCTACCCTTGCAACTATGAGAATTCGATGAAGAGCTAAGTGTGAAGAGTTGAGTAAGTGATTCAAGGTGCGAAGAGGGTGAAACCAAGCATGAAAGGAAGATCTGTGTATTGGAGAAGCTTATATCCCTGTAGGAGAAGGGTTTGAATGAAGTAGATTGACAGAGTAGAGCTAGGGCATGTGATTTCGTGATTACAATTTAGGGCATGATTGAATCAGGTTAGGGTTTGAAGTAAACCATTAAAGAGTTACGAAAAAGGTGTAGAAACACAACACAAAGGGAAGAATGGCTCCAAAGAAGGAAGCAACAACAAAGCAAAAGGAAAGAAGAAGGTAGTAGTGGAAGAGGAGGAAGAGATGACTCCTGAGAGAAATTTTTCAGAGATGCAGTACCCTAAAGAGGTAATTATGGGCTAGGAATGGGATTCCCACATATGACAGAGAAAAATAAGCAAGTACAACCATCAAACCAAGGACAATCAAAATAATTTGGATGATTTACTTAACTCCCGAATGGACAGGTGAACTGGTGATGGGATGTCGATATATGATGACACAAGGGAGAAGTTATTGAAAAGGATTGGCATTTACCAATTATATTCTCTCCCATAATTTGGGAAATATGCACCATTATACGGTGGCTAATGAGCCGAGTCCATGAGGAATTCTTCTATTTTACAGGACAAAGGGTAAGACTAACACCCATTTTGATTGCCATGGTAACAGGTTTGAAGGAGATGGGTGAGGACATAAAAAATGACCTAACTGACAAATTTTCCATATTAGAAACACACAAAGCTTTGGGATACCAGAAAGGACCACGTGGAATGGACATCGATAAATTACATGATTGTTTGGTAGTAAAAGTAGTAGCGCACCTAGTTACAAAATTGAATGACCAAGATCGTTGGTCACAAGTAAACTCAATGTGGTTGCATGTGGCAAAGTGCATGTCAGAAGGGGTTATTTACAACATTGCCAGATTTATTACAGAATAAATAGTAGAGGAAGCATGCACATGAAGTAAGATAAGTTTTGGTTTTGTCTTACTTTCTTTAGTATTCATGGAGATTGGAGTACCGAATGGCTCAAAAGAAAATATATGGGAATACCCCATGAATAACAAGTCTCTAGTTGAAAGATTCAGCAAGTATCTATGCAAGGGGTCTATGAAAAATGAGGTAAAGGAGAGAGTGGAGATGTGGTATGATAGGCTCCGTGTGGATTTTAAAGAGGAGTGGCACATACCAAAGGAGTTTCCCTTGGTATTGGGAAGCATGCTCGGTTCTTGTTTAAAGCACTTTTGTATTATGTGTTTTTCGATGGTGGATGGATTATGGAGCCCCTGGTGTAAACTACCATACGCATTCACAACATGGTATTTCTAAGATTCTTTTCATTGGTTCATTGATACAAGGAGGTTAGTGTTTAATGTAGACAAGGTGGATTGTGAATACCACACCTTGTGAAAGAAGTATGGATATCCAGGGAAGAATGCTTACAATGAGAGTATTATCTTAGAGATTTTGAATATCAAACCAGAAACACTTACTATTGGGGATATCGAGGCCACACTCATATATCTCCAACTTAAACCAAAGATGGAAAATAATAAGTATGTAGAGAATGAGTTTGTGCTCCCAGGACCACCAAAGGGGAAGCATACTATGGAAAACATCCCAACACCTAGGCCTTCTAAACCCATGCAGGATGATGAGGAAGAGGACAAAGAGCATGAGAATAGTGGTAGTTTGGTGCACAAGAGGAAGAAATTGTCTTGAAAATAGGAGGAAGAGCACGTGATGACTTCACAAGGAGAAGAAAATATTAAGGTAGCGTAGGGTGACCAAAGGTTCAGAAAGGTGTTCAAGCGCACAAGGTCACAAGGAGAAGCCTAATAGATAACAAGGAAGTCACCATGACTCTCACCGATAAAGGAACCCGAGGAGAAGAAGAAAAGAAGAAATCTCAAGCTAGATGAAGAAGTGGAAGAGTCTGAGGAGAAAGTGCTTCCATCTCCAATCCGTCATAGGGCAGAAGAGGAGCCTCAGAATGAGGAGGAGGAAAAATTGAGTAGAGAGGAAGAAAGGGAGCAATCAGAAGCTACACAAGGCAAGGATGAGGATACAACCAGTATTCCTAACCTTGATGCCACCATTCCAAAAGGGCCAAGGTCCCATCAGACAAGTGAGGACGTGAGGGTACAAACAATGGGGTATGCAGAAGACCAGGAGAAAATTGTTCACACTCGGTTCAAGAGCACTATCACGTAAAAATATTTATTCGGATGGATGCTTATGGACAAGAACAAATTGACATTATAAAAATGAAATCAAATTTCATGGTTGATGCATACACATATGGATGAACCGGATTTTGATGTCTATGAAGAATCATGTGCGTCTAGATGATTGAAGAAGACACCGAAGCCCAACACATGACAATTAAACCAACTGTTATGACAGATGAGCAGGTAAGTAATGCCTTGGTGAAAGCATCTGCTGAGGTAGCTAGAAGAAACATTGACAAATATGCTGCAATTAAAGTGCTAACAGAGGAGCTAAAGGTGAAGAAAATGGAAATAGTGCGTTTAGTGCGGGGAGAGGGATCGAGCAAAAGGAAATATGAGAATTTTTTGGTATGGTAGAGGAAATTGGAGATGATGTACTAAAGGTACATCCACATTTGGAATGACAAGTACCAAAATAATTTCCTTACGTGATGCAATACGTAAAGATAATGATAAAATTAGTATTGGAGGATGAAAAGGTGCATATACAGAGCAGCCCAAGGACCCCAAGAAGAGGTAGGAAAAACACATGCTGAGTAGCAAGGAATATTGTTACATATAAGGGTGTACTACAAGCACTCCAAGGGGATATGAAGAAATCAATCATGCCTTAATGATATGCACAGCCCCAGATGCGCTAATAAGGGTAAAAACACTAGCGAAGACAATGAGGTGTAAAAGACCATGAGGGATGACACACTAGGCTGCGCTGAATGACTAACTATCATGAAGAAGAAGTGAGAGGCATTTGTAGTGGCACAAGCACTTTGCATAAAGAGAGGTTAGATGAACTTAGAAAACTCATTTCTCAAAAGATGGATGTGCTGGAAGGGATGTATACATCTATGTCAAGCATAATGCTTGTAATCTAGAATGAGCAAGGAAAACTAACTCAAGATGAGCTGGAATCTATCATTGTGGATGTTCCAAAGAAAGCTAGGAAAGGCATTAACAGAGTGGGAGAACTTAGAAGTAGACATAAAGGAGGAGTATCCAAAGATGATACTTTAGAAAGAAACAGAGGAGCTTGAAGCCTGAATAATTCTTTGATTCTTTAATTCTTTTCTATTCTTTGTGTAAAATTCATTCAACATTCTATATTTCAACTATTCTTTACTCAGTTGTGGACATCACCATTGTCGGGGTAAAAATGAGATTAGTGTGGGGTAATGTTAGTCAAATAAAACACTTAGCAGTACTCACACACACCGCAGTCCCTGCGGAAAAACAAGAAGGGATCAAAGGTGTGAAGGAATAGGAGACATCGTGCATGGAGGTGTAGAGTCAAACTTTCGAGACTTAGTCTTTTTTTTATTAAGGGAAAATAGTTTTGAAGGGACTATACCCTGTATACAAAAGGGCTCAAAAGCCAGATATCAGAAGTGGGAAAAACAACCCAGAGAAGGGAAAATCAACCAACCTCATAGGGCTCATCAGCCAGACAAAAAAACATATTAAAAGCAAGGATCCAGTCATACAATGATCCCAAAAACAACGAAAAGTTCAAAAATCAAACAATAGGTATCTATCCTAGAATATATCAGCCAAAAAATAGTTCCAAAACCGCCATTCATCAGCAACTTCGCGGCCGATAAACAAGCAAAGAGACGGCACCACGTTACTTGATAGCACTTTGTCAATCTTGGTTTTGATCGCTTGTAGCGAGACAAATAAAGCAATGGATGTGGCACGAAAAGTGTCTTTCAAATCTTCTGAGTAATTTCCATATCCCTTTTCTCTTTGGGGCCCCAAATGTCTTCATTAATCCCGCTTAGGCTACAAACACTGTGAACATGTTGTTCAATGAAATTGTAAATACTTTTAAGAGTAGATAGGATGCAGTCATTATGAATTTTTGCATTTCCCATTCTGCCATCCAAAGACTGTAACTTCTTGAACACTTCAGCAATAACACCCTCCTCATCATCATTTTGTAGTATTCCTTTTCCCTTAGCTTTTTCCATATTTTTAATAACCCTTTTGAGCTCTTGGATTTCCTTTTCCATCCTACCCACTCTGACCATCAAATCCTCCTCCTTAGGCTCCTCCACCGGTTGGCTAATGTGTAGGAGGTTCTCAGCAAGCTCGAGGTCTTTGTGGCTTCTAAGAACCCTCTGAGAAGTAGGGATCTTAGTTTTCATGCCCTTTCTTTTCTTGCTAGACGAAGCAGTTTCAATCTTCCTTTCGAGCGGGGGAATGGAGGCGGTGTGAGTAGGGGGAGGAATGGAGGAAGAGGGTGGAGCAGGATTCATGTGGGGACAGTTTGAGTAGTGATGATGGATGAGAAGAATTAGCCCTTGATGTAGAGGAACTACCCTAGAATGACTCTGCACTTCCCGAACGGATTTCTCCAATGAGTTTAACAAGTAATGAGGGAAGCTGATGGTTATATTTCTATGAAAGTGGTTAAGAAATATCAAATGATTTTGAGGAATAGTAACAAATCTCCCCTCAAGAGTTACATACCTAACAACCATCCTGGTGAGCTCAGCAAAAGGCTCAGGAATCGAAGCCAACTTGATGTCGGCTATCACAAACTCAAGATTTTCCCCTTCGTCCAGGAATTTCTTTATCTCCACCTCTCTGTCTACCTTCTTATTAAATAATTTGGTGCCATCAAGACTGAGTCCCGTGATCTGGGCGATGAGCTCCTCCGTGATCTCAACCTCCATGTTGTTGTATTTAACAACCCGATTCTTCCATCCCTATGCGAATTTAATAGAAATATCCTGATCAAAGCCTTGAATTCTTTCTATCAAATTTGCAAGACCTCCAATTTGAAGATAGTTCCAGAGCAAAGCATCTTCTTTCCATGCTGGATTGTGGGTGGGCTCTATTTTACACGGTAGACCCCCCATTTTTCCAGTGATTCTGCTCTCAACGGTAAAGATTTTAGCACTATGTGTTGCAGACTTAGCTTTGTTTTTAATCTTTCCCTTCCATGATAGAAGATGTAATTATTAAACCATACTTTGTAATTAGTGACCCGCTCCTTGGCATTCTCCCTATGACAAGAAATGATGGCTATCTAGTTCACACAAATCTCATAAATCACACAAATCTTATATGATGTCATCATTATGTACTTAAGAATCCACTCATTAGCATCAACATTACAGCCGTTAGTGATGATTTTCTCACCATGTAGATCATTGATTATGTCTTTATTAACTTGAATGGGTAGAATGTCCCCCCTTAGCCAAGTTTGAAAAGAATTGTTAACTCCAAAGTTTTCCAACCCACTTGCAACCCTATTGCCCTCCTGATAGGTGTGAGTGATTTTAACATTTTCAAAACTCTTGCATATATCAATAGCTTCAACAATAAAATGTTTAATTGACCAGCTGGGGTGTTGCTTTTTGTTTAAGATATTGATGATGTTTAGAGAATCACCCTCAATTATAATATTCAGGATATTGCAATCCTTGGCTAGCCTTATTCCCCATAGAGCAGCAAGAGCTTCAGAGTAATGATTAGTTTGCCTACCCATTTTCCCAGAAAAAGTAACAACAAAACAACCTCTTTGATCTCTGATGATTCCTCCACCTCCAGAATCTCTCGAATTGCCTTTTGAGGCCCCATCAAAATTTAACTTATGCCAAGCATTGGGAGGCTTAGTCCATCAGACGGTGGTTCTATCTATGCCATTGTTATCCTTTTTGAAAACAGTGTCAATATTCTAATCAGTCATAATGTATTCTTCTTTCTCAGGGTAAAGTCTAATTTTAGGAGGTTTAAATCTAGCAATATTATCCTGCACAGTAATGATAATTTACTTGTAGATTTTGTTACATTCCTTTCTAGTGTTTTTGAAAATTTCATCATTATGAGCCTTCCAAACTCGCCACATAGTGTGAGGTAAAACAAGTTGCCACAATCTCTTCACCACACAATGCTTATATGAAGAGTCTCATTGTTACCAAGCCTGAAGACAAGTAAGGGGAAAGATCCATTTCTAATTAAATTTTGCAAAAACAAGATGTCAAATTTTGGAAGTATACTCACAATGAAGAAATAGATGTTTTATGTCTTTTGTCTCTTTTTTACACATGCAACATCTATTCGGCATTATGAATCCCTTCTTAATGAGGTTGCCATTAGTCAGAATCTTACCTTTAATGATGAGCCACCAGAAAAAGTTCACTCTAGGGGTTAGCTCTGGCATCCACAACTTATGCCACTTAATTTCACTTTTAATAGAGGCAAAGAAAGAATTGTATTCTGATTTGACTGAGTATTCCCCATCAAAAGAATCTTTCCAAATGAGTTCATCCTTAAGATTTTGATTACTAATATGGATTAGAGAAAGTTGATTCTGTAAAGCTGTAACATCAGACTGTACATTATCCTTCTCCGCTTTTAACTGTTTCCATTTTCTTTTGTTTTCAACCACCTCAATATATCCCTGTATTTTGTGTCCATACTTTGTAATTAAGTTGTCTTTAATGTGTCCATAAGAAGAAATCCAATTAAAATAAATCCATTTATCAGTCCAGAAGTTAATGTCTTGACCATCCCCAAGCTTCCAGCTACATCCCTGAGAGAGAATATGTCTGCTATGAAGAAGATTGTTCCAGAAAATAGAACCATTCGGAAGAGACTGATCAGAAATAAAGGAGATCTTGCTTTGGTTTGAAAGGTACTTGATCTGAACCAACTCTGTCCAAGGCTTGTGTTCTTTTATAAGTCTCCAACCTAACTTTTCAATAAGGGCAACACTCATATGTTTGATATCTTTGATACCTAACCCCCCAAGCCTCTTTGGTTTACATACCTACTCCCAAGCCACTAAATGATACTTGAACCTGTCCTCAGTACCATGCCATAAAAAGTTCTTTTGAATTTTTTCAATACGTTAAATCCTTTGCTTTGCTAGTATGCTAAACATTGACATGATGTAAATAGGTAGGTTTTGCAGCGTGCTTTTTATCAATAAGCACTTGCATGTGCTTGAAAGTAGAGATCCTTTCCATCCAACCAGTTTTTTTTGAAATCTCTTAATAAGATCATTCCAGACCTCATTAGAGATATTTCCAGTACTTAAAGGAAGACCTAAATAAGTAGTGGGAAGAGAATTAATAGTGCATCCTATAATATTAGCAATATTTCTTTGTCTTTCCATAGGAGTATTGAAGAAATATATAGAGCTTTTGTCAAAATTATTTTTTTTCCCCGAGGCTTCCTCATAAAATCTAAGGACATTTTTGATAGCCTTTGCCTCAATTATTGAGGCCATCAGAAGAAGTAGAATGTCATCAACAAACTATTGGTGGGAGGAGACCTGATTGAAGTTGGAGGAAAGTCTTTTATCATGCCGGTGGTAATAGCTTTGGAGATAGATATGCTTAAACTGTCAGCCACTATAATGAATAATAGAGGGGAAATTGGGTCCCCTTGCCGGATTCCTCTATTGCTGGCAAAAAAACCAACCGGTTCCCCATTAATAACCACTGAGAATCTGGAATTAGAAATACAAGAGTGAATGAATTTCTTGAATTTATTTTGAAAACCAAACTTGGATAAGACCTCATCCATGAATCTCTAGGAGACTCTGTTGAAGGCTTTATGCATGTCTAACTTTATAGCCATCCCTTCCTTTTTACTTTTATCCATAGAATCGATTGTTTCATGAACCATGATAATTCCATCTTGAATAATTCTTCCCTGAATGAATCTGCTCTGCTATTTACTTTCGAGACTTAGTCGATTTTGTATATCAAGTCTATTTTCAGAGGCTGGCACGTGGAACAAAAAAGTGATGTCAAGACTTGCGTGCCATGATTTGTCTATATATTTTGAGGGTCATATCGAAGCACTCTTGTATGGAATTAATTCAAGAATAGATTCGTCACTCTAGCTAAGCTTGTAAGTGATCTATAGATAGAATACTTTCATGTATGGCTATAATTGTAAACGGCGTGTGGCTATTATTAGCGTGCAACCTATTTTTGGCATAGTTAGTGGTGAAGGGAAAGTTCCCACCCTATATATATTAGATGAATTACCTAGTTAAAAACGCGGTGGTATTGAAGAGTTAGAGATTCATGCGCATTTGCATGAAATTTGGATAATTGTAAAATTTCCATGTGCACATGACTATTATTGTATCAAGCTTTTGTATTGTCATCATGTTTAATATATGAAGAATATTGGCTGAACTAAGGTGTCTTCAATGTGTTATCATTGCATGCTATTGATTTCTTTATGACTTATACTTAAATGCATGCCTTTATAGATCGGTTTATTACTGTTGTGTAATGATGGATTAGTTTCTCAATATATGAATTATCATTTCACCATGCTACCATCCTACTAAAACAACCCTAAAGAGGGACCTAGTACCTTAGCACACTTTGGGTGAGTGCTCATCCTATGTTGAGTGATGTGCCAACGTCACTAGGTGTTAAATGAGAATTCTAGGTGGCATCAAATGAGTTCCCATGTCCCAGTGAAAACCCGAGAATGTATCACTCGAGATATGAACAAGAATTTATTCCAAAACCTTGGGATATAGTTGCTGAGATATTAAGGAGGTACTTCATGTTGGAGCGACACTATAAATTGATCTATGGACCTCAATTTTTTCTTCTTGTACATCTTCGACATGATTACAAGGTAACCTTTGTGGATATTTTGTTTCAATCACTTGAGAAGTCCCTTAAACTGGCTAGAGAAGAGGAAGGTCCTTTCCTCCACCCAATCCATTTATATTTTCTCGTTAAAATGGTAGATTCCCAAAAATAAATCTCACACTTCCCCTTTAATCCAAGAAATCAACATTTTGTCCCCCTACTCCTCCATAACTAGTTCCCTCTTTTCATCACTGTCATCACTTCCTTCATCTCCTTTCCAACTCCAATTTAGACATCATGATCATTAGCAAAAGTGGTCTAGTGGTATCCCCTTGTTCTTTTTCTCTTGTCTTTCCCTCATTTTATCTTGCAGATCTTAACCATTCTGACCACTCAGAGTACTCTCCTAAGGTATCTTAACCTCTTTTGGACCTGATATCTACTTCCTCTCCACCTCTTTCTGACGCTTCTATGGATTCTCCTCTCATCTCCTTAGACATTGTAATGGCTATAAATGACTTAACTCACCTGATCACAGAAGCATGTGTGGATGCCTCCCCTATTTTTTCATGGAAGTTAGCATGGAATTGGAAATTCCTAATGTGTTGTAGGATATCTCCTTGGTTTACCTTGTTTCTCCTCTGTCGGAGAAAATGGGCTCCCCCACTATAGCTTCAAACACCATGAGAATTTAGAGAAGATATCACCTGACCCATACAAGGCCATTGAATATTATGTTACACTTAGTAGCTTCTATCAAGGAATGGAAATTCACACAGACATGACTTGGATGAAAATCAATGGAGACTTCCTAGAAAAATTAAGTTAGTAGATGTGTTAGTTTAAGGAAGTCGTGCTGCTGATGCTAAGGATGAAGAAACTACTCTTATGAATATCCATAAAATGTAATTTTTCTTTTTCTAGTTTAGGAATTTTTGCTTATTTGTTTTTTTCTGCATACCTGATTGTTCTCTTCTTGTTTCTTTGTAATATCTATCTATGAGGTATTTTTTATATAGGTATGTGGATCATTTGGAAAAAATCACTTTTACTCTAATTCCAAATATTTTTATGTTCTGGCATATCGTATCCATGACTAAGCTCCTAATATCTTAATTTGTTTTCTTACATCCTTAAGATCGTTATGCTCCAAATATTATGTCTTGGTATAACCTAGTGGCTTTTCAGATCGCAATATCCTACTTTATTTTGATGAAACTTGGTGACCACTAAGCACCAAAAATTTATGGTGTGGCATAGCATATCGTTGCCTAGTATCAAAGTATAATTCTCTTACTAGCTAGGTGCTAATGAAAACTAAGCTCATAATATTATAGTATGGGATTAGCACCCAAAAATTTATAAATATATTCCTCTAATTTGTTAAATGTTGTAAAATATCTTAATTATAAATTATTAAACCCTAGTGATGAAATATCCAAATAACATGTTGTGGCATAACCTAGCGGCTGCGTAGCTCAAAATATCTTTCTTTTGTTTGTTAAATGCTACTATCTTTTGAGCTTGAAATAATATATTGTTTAAGTACCTAGCAGCCGCTAAGCTCAAACTATGTTGATTCAAATTTGTTAAATCCTAGTGACCACTAAGATCCAAATATTATGTTTTGGTGTAACCCCTTTGGTAGCTAAGCTAATAATATCTTATTTCTTTTGTTTAAACCTAGTGAGCACTAAGCTCCAAATATTATGTTGTGTCATAAGCTAGTGGACACTAAGATCAAAATATCATTCAAGTAACTTGTTAAATGATAAAAACCACTAAGCTCAAAATAATATATTATTGAAGTATTAATCCTATCAACCGTAAGCTCCATATATTATGTCGTTGTTTAAACTAGCGCCAAATAAGTTTAAAATATCTTCCTATAATTTGTTAACTACTGTAAAATATCATAACTATGAATTATTTAACCCTATCAAATACAATCTCTAAATAATATGTTGTGGCATAATCTAACAGCTACTAAGCTCAAAATATCTTAAACCACTAGTAGTCTCCAAATATTATGTGGTGGCATAACCTAGCGGGTGCTAAGCTTGAAATATCTTAATTCCAAATCTTAAATTCATACAAAAAAATCAACTAATTTATATTGGTCTTGATTGCTATAAAGATCTCCAAATTTAATGTCGTTGATAAACTTAGAGGTCACTAAGCTCAAAACAACGTAATTTAATTTTTTAAAACCTCATGCGAATTCTAAGTTTACAATATAATTTGTTAGGTTGTGTTTAAGCATAACCTAGAGGTCATTGGAATCAAAATGTCTTTCTTTTGTTTGTTAAATACTAGTGAATTTTTATCTTGAAATATTATATTATTAAGTACCTAGCGGTCGCTAAGCTCAAACTATGTTGATTCAAATTTGCTAAATCCCAGTGACCATTAAGATCCAAATATTATGTTTTGGCATAACCCACTGTAGCTAAGATAATAATATCTTATTTCTTTTGTTTAAACCTAGTGAGCGCTAAGCTCCAAATATTATGTTGTTTCATAAGCTAGCAGACGCTAAGCTCAAAATATCATTCAATAACTTGTTAAATGATAGAAACCACTAAGCTCAAAAAATATATTATGGAAGTACCTAGTCTCCACTTAGTTCAAAATATGTTAATTTAATTTGTTTAATCCTATCGACTATAAGCTCCATATATTATGTCGTTGTTTAAACTAGCGTCAACTAAGTTCAAAATATCTTCATGTAATTTGTTAACTGTTGTAAAATATCGTAACTATGAATTATTGAACCCTTGCGAATACAATATCTAAATAATATGTTGTGGCATAAGCTAAAGATTGCTAAGATCAAAATATCTTAAACCACCAGTAGTATTCAAATATTATGTGGTGGCATAACCTAGTGGTGCTGAGATTGAAATATCTTAATTCCAAATCTTAAACTCATACAAAAAAATCAACTAATTTATATTGGTCTTCATTTCTATAAATATCTCCAAATTTAATGTCATTGATAAACTTAGGCGTTGCCAAGATCAACACAACATAATTAATTTTTAAAAAACCTAGCAACTTCTAAGTTTACAATATAATTTGTTAGGTTATGTTTAAGCATAACCTAGAGGACATTGGACTCAAAATGTATTTCTTTTGTTTGTTAAATACTAGTGAATTTTTAGCTCAAAATATTATATTATTAAGTACCTAGCGGCTGCTAAGCTCAAACTATGTTGATTCAAATTTTCTAAATCCTAGTGACCATTAAGATCCAAATATTATGTTTTGGCGTAACCTACCAACCGCTAAGCTTATAATTTCTTACTTTCTTTTTTTGAAACCTAGAGACTACTAAGATCCAAATATTATGTTGTAGCATAACCTAGTGGCTGTTAAGTTCAAAATATCTTAATTTAATTTATTAAATCCTAACCACCGATAAGATACTAATATTGTGTGGTGAAATAACCTAACATGTGCTAGGATCAAAATATCTTAATTTTAAATCTTAAAATCATACAATAAAGTCAACTAATTTATACAATATTAATTGTTATACAGTTCTCCAAAGTTAATGTTGTTGATTAACTTAGAGGTCGATAAGCTCAAAACAACTTAATTTAATTTTTTAAAACATTGTGACTTAAAATATTTTAATAAAAATTGTTAGGGTATTTTGAGGCGTAACCTTTTTTGCGACGATAATAGGATATGGCATGGGTGGCTTTAATGGGCATTTATAACATCGATAGATTTCATTTGTGTGATACAAGAGATAAATTAATGGTTATACAGGAGATATATAAGATGAAAATAGGCATTTAAAATTTTTAATGGGAAGCATGATATTTATGATTAGGATATCCAATCGATGATCTTCGGTACCCCACTTGCCTCCTTTTTGTGTGTGTATTTGGTGGCTTTATATCTTTGAGTTGGCACGACATTTCACTACCTTTTTCCTTTTTCATTTTTGTTCGTTTTCTTTGTGTCTCTCTATGATGGTGACACGGGGGTGCTTTGGTGGTTTCTTAGGTATCATGGAGTGTGGTCCTAGTAGGAAGATGTAAAGATATATGATAGGAAAGGATGTTGGGAATCATTTACTTATGTTATGGATGGGAATATTTGGAATGCAGCCATGTGGAATTATCTTGATAAGTTCTCTTCGGTCATGGAGCATTTTGAAGAATAAGAGGATGGTGATATTTTTGATAGCATGTGCGGTGATGATTGACACTGAACTATTCCAAAGGGGAGGAACATTTTTGACATGGCGCGAGGGTTGAGTTCAACAAATATATCTTGTCAAATTCTTTAGGGAAGTTTATCTTGCATAAGGAGCATGAGAATTTGGAAGAGCATATAGTCATCCTTCAGTATCATGTCCATGCCTTTACATAGGGGATGTAGGTGATTGCACATGCTCTAGAGCTGGTTGCGAGAAATCAAGGTATATAACTCCTTACGGCACTAAAGTGAAAATTTCATAATGTTGTGTGAATTATTCCTACTCCTCTTATCAAATTAAAGGAGAATCGATGTCGAGATCATTGGCAAGGTGAAGTTGAGAGGTAGAAAGGCATAATATTTCCTAGATGCATTTATCTCTAGTTTGTAATCAAGGGTCGGAATGGATTTCTGTATAGTGAAGTGTATATATATATACATAGGAAGTATTTTTGGGTGAAGGAATTTTTATTACAACTCTTCCCCATTCATAATGAGAGTCAATTCCTAGAAGAATTATCATGTAATGGTTCCTCATGTACTATTTTTTGAAGACTTATCATCAAAATATCTTAGTTTAAAATCTTAAAATCATATAATTAATTTAGGTAATTTATATATATCTTATTTGCGATACATATCATGTTTGCGATACATAACATAGTGGAAACTAAAATCAAGTTGGCAGATGCTAAGTTCAAAATATCATTCAGTAACTTGATATACTAGTCAAAACTAAACTCAATATGTCTTTCTTTACTTAGTTAAATAGTAGTTACTTTTTCAGCTCGAAATATTATATTGTTTAAATACCTAATATGCTATTAAGCCCAAACTATGTTGATATAATTTAAATAATATATTGTTTAAATACCTAGAGCATGTTAAGCTCAAACTATGTCGATTTAATTTGTGAAATCATAGTGACCACTAAGATCTAAATATTATGTTTTGTGTAACCCACCAGCTACTAAATATTGTAAAATATCGTAATTGAAGTTATTAAACCATAGCAAATTAAATACCAAATAATATGTTGTGGCATAACCTAGCAGTCGCTAAGCTCATAATACCTTAATTTAGTTTATTAAATCCTAACCACCACTAGGCTCTAACAATTATGTGGTAGCATAACCTAGCAAGCGTTATGCTCGAAATATCTTAATTTAAAATCTTAAAATCATACGATAAATTCAACTAATTTATACATATCTTGTTTGCATCTTTGAAGATTACACTATCATTTGTTGAAGTTTTGTTGAAACAAAACCTAGCGGAAACTAAACTCAATATGTCTTTCTTTAGTTTGTTAAATGCTAGTGACTCTTTCTGTCAAAATAATATATTGTTTAAATACCTAGCGGCTACTAAGCTCAAACTATGTTGATTTAATTTGTTAAATCCTAGTATTCACTAAGATCATATTATTATGTTTTGGCGTAACCTATCGAGACGCTAAGCTTATAATATCTTACTTTCTTTTATTGAAACCTAGAGACTACTAAGATCCAAATATTATGTTGTGTCATAAGCTAGCGGATGCTAAGCTCAAAATATCATTCAATAACTTGATAAATTATAGTGCCCACTAAGCTGGAAATATTATATTGTGGAAGTACCTAGCACCCGCTTAGCTCAAACTATTTTAATTTAATTTGTTTAATCCAACCGATCGTAAGGTCTTAATATTATGTCTTGGGCTAACCTAGTGGATGAGAGACCATGAATATTTAAAACAATTTTTTAGATACAACGTGATATACTCAATGAAGCCTAGCGGCCGCTAAGCTATTCTTAAAAGTAAATATATTATTTTTATAATGAAGTTGTGTTATGAATTTAATTTTTAGTCTTTGCGTATTTAACACAAGAAAAATAACAAAGCGATCAATTGTCCCAAAAAAGTTAGTTTCCTATAAAAAATCCACTTATCGTGAGTCTTGCAAGGTAAACAGAGACTACCTCCAAATAAGATTTATAGCCTAATGGTCACTAAATTAGGAAACATTTTTCATGTAGAGTGTATTCATACAAGAGTTTATATAAATGGTAAAAATAAATAAATCTGAAATTCATATAATTGATACATAAATATGTGTGTAGAATCATGTATTTTATGTGATATATAGGTATATGTATAGACTTGGACTAGTGATTGAGAAGTTATATAACCATATTTTAAGTACAACTTGATCTATTCGTTGTACCCTAGTAGAAACTAAGCTATTCTTAAAGTTAAATATATCAAGTTCATAATGAATTTGTGTTACAAATCTAAGTTGTTAATCTTTGCATATATAATAGGAGACAAACAACAAAATCAATCGCTAGCACCAAATAATAGTGTGTTGCCTATATAAAAAAACAATGCTCCATGAGGCCACTAAAGGTAAATGAATGTTTTCTCTAATAATAATTATTGGCTAGAGGGTGCTAATGTATGCAAGTTTTTTCATGTAGAGTGTATTCACACATGAGAAATCATATTGAAAATATGTATGTGATAACAAATAAATATGGAATTTATATAATGGATACATAAATATACATTTAGAATCATGTATTTCATGTGTTACACAAGTATACGTATAGATTTATTTATTTCTTATGAGATTTTGGCAGAATATTTTTACATTTATGACAAGAAAAGAAACTTGGAATAATGACCTAGAAGTTATAGAAAAAAATTTAAATACAATGTGATCTACTTGTTGCTTTGAGGTAGATCAATTGTTCATAATGAAGCTATTTTATAAATATAAATTCTTAATCTTTGAATATATAAAATGAGACAAACAAGAAAAGTGATTTCTAACACCAAATAAATGGTGTCTCGAATAATAATTATAGCCTAGTGGGTGCTTGTATATGAAATGTTTTTCATGTAGAATGTATTCATATAAGAGAAATCATATTGAAAAGCTATAAATGATAATAAATAAATTTGGTGTTTATATAATGGATACATAAATATACGTGTAAAATCATATATTTAATGTGTTATACAAGTATACGTATAGATTTCTCTACTTCTTATGAGATTTTGGCAGAATTATTTTACATTTATGAAAATTATAGAAACTCGGAATTGCGACTGAGAAGTTATAAAACAAGTTTTTACATACAATTTCATCTACTCATTGTATCATAGTTGCTTCGCTAATATATTCTTAAAGGTAAATATATCATGTTCATAATGAAGTTGTTTTATAAATATAAATTGTTAATATTTGTGAATATAATAGTAGACAAAGAACAAAAGCGATCGCTAGGACCAAAAAAATTGTGTTTCCTATATAAAAATAACTGATCCGTGAGGGGCCAAGGTAAATGAATGTTTTTTTCAAATAAGAATTATAGCCTAGTGGACACTAGGGTAGAAAAATTTCCCATGGTAGATTTTATTCATATAAGAGAAATCATATTGAAAATATATAAACGATAACAAATAAATATGGAATTTATATAATGGATATATAAATATACGTGTAGAATCCGGTATGTAATTCAAAATAAAATTAGGGGTTTACTAAATAAGTGTCAAAAAAGAATTATATCATGACTACCTCAAATCTATGTGAATTTTTGGCATAGATTAGAGGGAACAAAAGGAACAATATATTAATTATTAAATACATAGTGATTAAAATTATATTTAATAATATCAACACATATATAATGTGTTTAACTTCCAATGTACAGAACATGAAATTTCTGAAGACATTACATTTGGTTAATTCTACCTGGAAACATGTATATAATTGAAAATAATTATCATACAATTGAATTCTTAATATGGTTTTATAGTTTTAAAGTACTTTTTTAGCCTCATATATTTTCCTAAAATGTAATATGAATTAATTAGTGACATTTCTTTGCATCATCTTGATGAAGAACATTAAAATATTTTAGTTCTCCCAACCAAATAAAATTTAAGAAAAGGTGACAATGCCACAGGCTATCATTATCCTTAAAAAATAACATGAACGAGAATGAAAAATTATCAAAGAGAAACACAAAATGGCAGAAATGGGAAAGCGTTAAACAAATATAAATACTATAATAGAAAAGGGATTAAATTTTATTTAGTTAATGCACAAAAAAATTGTTTTCATGAAGAACAAGGGAAGAAAGCAAGGCTTGATTGTGGAGCACGATTTAGTAGGACAAAGAAGGAATGGTGTGGATCACAATTGGATTGTCGTGAAAAACATAGAACCATTCGACTATAGAGAAACTAATAGATCCCGGGATAAAAAAGGTATACCTTTACTATAAATACTTGATTTAGTAATATCTGGGATTATTTTGTGCTTTATGTTGTTAGTGAAACCTCTATATGCTACCTCAATCAAACAATCTACGCGATTGTATTTGCAACCTTAGTTGCTTGCCTCCTTTCTATGCATATTTTGCGTGTCTTCTTTGCAAATAAGATTATAATCACATGCAAAAAAACAATCAGATTCAAACACTCGGCCATGTAATCTACGATCTACACGTATTCTTTATTTTGAAGCCATGCTTTTCGTGTGACCAAAAAAATAAGAACCCTAATCAACATTTATTTGAGGTATTTAATATTTTTTTAGCACATTCCATGAAATAAATTTCAAAAATATAAAAAGAGTAGGATATGAAAATTTAAAATTTTCAGTTTCCCCTTTATTAAAGAAAAATGGCAGGCTATTAAAATTTCAAATATCTTAAAATGTGGGGGATTTAAAATTTCACTATTTTATTTTTCCATGGTTTAAAAATTAAAACTAAACATGAATTAAAAATAATGAAAATTTTCATTGTCTATAGCCTATAATAATATAAACATAATAACAAATATATTATATAACATATATTAAAACAAGCATAATAAAAATATATATTATAAGAAAATAGAAGAAATAAATCCTAAACATAGTTTTGAAGTTTAATAGAATAATATATAGACATTTACATTCCATTTTTTTATCAAAATTGATTTCTACATTGTTAGATATAGTGTATGCTAATTTAAATTAATTCTCTAATTAAAATGTGCCACGTGCCAAGTTCGAACAAGCTATTTGGGACACATAATAAGGCTAGCGATCCAACATTTTATAGATAGTGTTTATGTATGGATATTATAAAAATAATAAACGTTTGATCCTAGGGTATGGTATGTCATTTTTATCAATAAGTAAAGGAGCTTAGCGGGCACTAATCATTTTCTTTGTTAGGAAATGATGTGAAATATGTGTTGAAAACCATGTATCTTATGGAAACTACATACTAAGGCTAGCGATCCACAACTTTACAAATAGTGTTTATAATGAGAAGAGGTAAAGGTAGGAGCCTAGCGGCCACTAAGCTATACCATGATTTGTTATTTTATGGATATTTTCAAAATAAGAAACTTTTGAGCCTAGGGTCTGATATGTCATTTCTGTCAATAAGTAAAGGAGCTTAGTGGGCACTAAGAATTTTCTTTGTTAGGAAACAATGTGAAATATGTGTTGAAAACCATGTATCTTATGGAAACTACATACTAAGGCTAGCAATCCACAACTTTACAAATAGTATTTATAATAAGAAGAGGTAAAGGTAGGAGCTTAAGCATTGTTAAGCTAAACCATGATTTGTTATTTCATGGCTATTTTAAAAATAAGAAACTTTTGAGCCTAGGGTCTGATATGCCATTTCTATCAATAAGTAAAAGGTCTTAGTGGGCACTAAGATTTTTCTTTGATAGGAAATGATGAAGTGAGTTGAAAACCATGTATCTCATGGGAACTACATACTAAGGCTAGTGATCCAAAAATATAAAGATAATGTTTATAATGAGAAGAGGTAAAGGTAGGGGCCTAACGGACACTAATCTATACCATAATTTGTTATTTTATGTCTATTTTCAAAATACGAATCTTTTGAGCCTAGGGTCTGATATGTCATTTCTGTCACTAAGTAAAGGATCTTAGTGGTTGCTAAGCATTTTATTTGATAGGAAACGATGTAAAATATGAGTTGAAAACCATGTATCTTATTAGAACTACATATTAAGGCTAGCAATCCAATATTGTATATATATTTTTTATAATGAGAAGAGGTAAAGGTAAGAACCTAGTGGCCCCTAAGCTATACCATGGTTTGTTATTTTATGGATATTTTCAAATATAAGAAAATTTTGAGTCTATGGGAAACAGATAATATGTATTGATCCATTTCAAGGGTATGTAATGCATGACTTTATATTTTCCACACATATCCTAGTAAATATGGTACAATTAAAATAAATTGATAACACTATCATTCAAAAACCATGCACATAGTGTTGAAATAAGAAACAATTGATCCTAGTGGTCATTAGGTCATTCCATTCAATACATACATAAGCTTAGCGGTCACTAAGAATTTTCTCTCATACAAAAATATGTGAATTATATGTTACAAACAATACATCTTATGAGTACTACATAATTCATGATCCTTCTTGAGGGTTTGTAGTGCAGCACTTGGATCCATCAGGATAGAAACAACAATATGTTACAATTAGAATAAATGAAAACATAGTAGTGACCCAAAGCTATACATATAGTATTTATAATGACTAGCAGTAATGGTGGGAGCCTAGCGACCACTAAACTAGAGCATGATATTTTATTTTATCACTATTTTCAAATTATGAAACTATTGATCCTAGTGTTTGTTATGTCGTTACTTTCGATAAGGAAAAAATTCTTAGCGTTCCTAATAATTTTCTCCCATAAGATTTGATGTGAATTATGTGTTTCAAATAATATACCTTATGGGAACTACATAAGGCTTGATCCCTCTAGATGGTATCTAGTGCGTTATTATCTCTTCTAGGTACATTCCATCCAACATGATACAATTATAATCAATGGAAAACACTAGCGATCCAAAGTTTTACAAATAGTGTTTACAATGACCATAATGGTAGGAGCCTCATGGTCACTCAACTAGGTCGTGATTTATTATTTTATCACAATTTTCAAAATAAGAAACTATTGAAACTAGTGTCTGTTGTGTCGTTACTTTCGATAAGTAATGAAACTAAGCGTTAGGTAAAAAAATTCCCATACAAAACGTTGTGAATTATATGTTACAAACAATATATTTTATGGACAATACATATGGCTTGATCCCTATTAAGGATTTTTAGAGTAACACTTGTTTCCGCCATGGATAGTCTATCAAATATGATATAATTATAATCAATGAAAATCACTAGCGAGCCAAAAGTGTACAGACAGTGATTATAATGACAAGATGAAATGGTAGGACCCTATCTTCCACTAAGCTAGGTCATGATTTGTTATTTTATCACTATTTTTAAATTCTTAGTGATTTTACCCTCAATCAATACAATGTATCAGACAATTAATGTTTACAACCTAAGATGCTGGCACTCTAAATGCATCATAAGTTTGAACAATATGGAATAAATTTCTTCAATTAGTATTGTAAATCTAACTTATAGTCAGATTAAGAGAGAATAGACCCTTGTTTTAGTGGTACTCATTAATCATTGTTAATAATCAAATCTTTTCTCAAATAGGTATAATCCACCATGACCTTATATAGAGCATTGTTTCCACGAAACGGCTATTGTGACAAGGTCCATACCTACATTTAGGAAAAGTGTAATATTTCCCATTTTTTATAGTTTTTCGTGTACACTTAAAATATCATACTTAGACTAGTTATAGACATTTAAACATAATTATTAAAGCATGTTTGATATAAATATATTTCACATTGTCTTATATAACGAAAAATGATGAGCTATAACTAACTCCATTAATATGATTTTTTTCTTAAATACTCTCCTCATAATACCAAATATTAGATCTTCTATCTGTTATCCTTTAACCATCTTCCTTAGTCTTTTTACAGGAATTTTATCCTCACTACTACAGTATGAATGATATGCACATAAATCACATCATCTTCTAAAACATAAAATCCCGAGCTACCATGCAAACTCCGTTATTGTTATTTGTTTCTCAAACACTCTCTTCAAAATACCAAATATTAGATCTTAATGTCCTCTATGCTTTTCCATTCAATAGGTGTAAATGGATAAAAAAATGTTTTAGGTTGTTCTTTTATATGTTGACTAGAAGTCTATCTGCCACTAAAGTATTTTTAATGTTCCTATCATGCCATCTATATAATGTTATAGATTTTCTGACTCATATGTAATTCTTTCAAAATTTACAAATGGTTTCATATCTTTCAATGCATCATAATTCAATTTTAGTCTTTTAGAAAAATTCTATCATTATTGATTTAATCCACAATATATGAATTATTGTAACAATTGAATGATACATAAGATTTCCTATCAAATCTTAGTGGTCACTAACCATTATTGTCAATAACTCTAGAGGTTGGTGACCACTAGGGTAGTATTTAAATTCCTTATCAGACAATGCAAAAAAACATTTAAAAGTTCAGAAATGACCTAATTATTAATGTATTTTACTCTAATTATAGGTAAAATGTCTTCCATTATCGTGCTCCATTAGAATAATTCCATTCATCGTAGGTGGTATTTGTTGGAAGAAAAAGAGACAAGGAATAGTTTTGGAAATCCATTCTCATGAAAACTACCACATTGACCTATGGTTGTTTTTTTATATATGATAATAACGAGGAAGTTGTTATTGTCCTATCATTAGAATTTGTTGATTTGCAGACATTGAGTTTCTAGGTGGAACACTTTAACTTTCAAAAAAATAAGGGTCTTATTCGGGATATGGAGTTGGATTTGTTCAGGAAATAGGAAATTCATGCCTCCATAAACAACAAATGATATTCATGTTCAAAATATGGTTGTAATTTGGGGATTCTAATAGATTCGAAAAAAATTGGTAGTTTAAATGCGAACACATGCACAAAGGCATATTTACAGTATTCGGATAATTGTATACGAGAAAAACAAACATCTTTTTTTCATTTCTTGCATACAAAAGGTTTTCTTTCACCTTGAAACATGCCAAGTTTTTCTTGTCTTGAGGAAATAATTTTTGACTAAATTGGAGATAGACCCATCTAAATCAAAATTGAATGGGTTGAAAATGAATACTACATCAACTAAGTCTGCCGAGAAATTTGGTGTAATAGTAGAGACATTTTATTATTACTACCGGAGAATAAAAGTAGACAAAAGAGAGAGAAAAATTTATACATTATTTAAGAAATAAGCATTCGAATAATATTGTATTGATAGCTTGCTTTGAATCAATGTTATTAAAAAAATTAAATTGCATGAATCACAAGTCAAACCAGGTTTTCTATATTGTTGAGTGAAGAGAGAAATGGAAAAAGAAAATATGATTCCCATATAAGGGAAAAATGGAAAAATGAAAAAAATATCATTAGGTGGAAGAAGTTCTTCTCATCGAGGATAAAAAATAATAGACATTCTATAGAGGTGTAGGAGATTTGGGTGTACTTTCCTCGGAATCTTACGCTTTATTCATTTAGCTTCAACTTCCTTATTCACTTCTCGAGTTTTCTCCTTATGTGGAGAGATTAAAGGTGGTTTGAACATTGATTATGGAGTAACACCTTGGGTTCTTTTTCTTCTAAATATGATTTTAAAGTGGCACTCTGCTTGTCTTTGCATCTATATCCTCATCATCTCCTTCTTGTGGTGGGGTGGAGTAGTCACACGCTTAACATCTTCCCTATTTGGAGGATGCCTCCTGCTTCTATGCTCCAAACCACCACTATCTTCATTCTCCTCTTCTTCATCATCTACTTATATTGTCTCGGTGTGCTTAGGTGCCAAAACATTTTCCACTCTATGCTTACCTTTTGGTGGCCCTGGGAGCGTGAACTCATTCTCCACATACTTATTATTCTCCAACTTGGGCTTGAGTTAAAGGTACAAAAACACCGTCCTAGTGTCCCCAATTACCAATCTTACATGGTTCATGCTTATAATATCTAAGATAAGCCTCTTAATGTAGGTAGTCCATCCTGGATAGACATATGTCTTTCTCAGTGTATGGTAGTCACAATCTACCTTGTCTGCATTATAGGTTAGGCGGTGCACATCGAAAAAAGTGAGGCGATTCCTAAAAATATCATGTTGTGAAGGAATATGATAATTTTCACCATGGGATCAATCCCCATCCTTCATCGCAAATCACGTGATGCAAAAATGTTGGTAGACTGCAAATTGTACTACCTTACCCACCATCGAAGGCAACTCCTTGGGTATGCACACTCCTCTTCAAACACTATGTAGAGTCTATCATACCACTTCTCTACCCTCTATTTGATTGGTCTGCTCATTGATCCTTTGCACAAGTACTTGCTAAATATATTCGCAGGTGAATTTTTCTCATAGGGTATTCCCAAATTTTCTCCTGTGGCCCATCGAGCACCCCAATTTCCATAAACACCAAAGACAATAGAACAGCCCCGAAACTGATTTTCACTCCTATGCATACTTCTTCAATGATATTTTTCATGATGTAACTAGAGATTTTGTAAACCACTCCTTATGACATATTCTTTGCAATGTGTAGCCACATTATGTTTACTTGTGACCATCTTTCTTAGTCATTCAACTTTGTCACTAAGTGGGCAATTTGCTTGTATGATTGGGTATTTCTTTAATTTATCAATGTCCATTCTACGTGGACCCTTGGCATACCCAAACTCCTTACTTGTGTCTAGGATTTCAGCCTTATTAGGTAAATTACCATTTAGATATATCCTTTTTCCTTTCAACCATGTTCTTGTTGAGATCAACGTGGCTATAATCCTCACCTTGCATCTGCAAAGTAGAAGAAATCTTCATGTACCTTGCTTATCAACCAGTGATATAATGGTTCATATTTCCAAAATTAGGGGAGCTCATACAAGTGGTAAACTCCAATTTTCTTTACTAACTTCTCCCCAGCATCATCATACACCAACATGTCTTTTGTTGTGTGACTTATTTGTCTTTGTGTTTAATAACGCTTCTAGCTAATTATTTTTAGTTGTATGATGGTAAAACTAAGCTGATCTTTCTCTTCTAGATGTGGGAATCCCACTCCCGACCCATAATCACACCCTCCAGATACTACATTTCTGAGAAATTAATCTCAAGAGTCATTTTAACCTCTACTTTCACTTTCTTCTTTCCTTTTACTCCTGCTGTGGATGCTTTCTTTGGTGTCATTTGTAACCTGCAATCTTCTAACTCCAAATACTTTCCTTTTATCTCCAAAAATGTGAAAACAAAAACTCTAGCTTGATTCAATGTGCCCTAGTTGAAATTATGTGCCCTATATATTTTATAACACCTTGCTTTGCTCAAAACCTTCGCAACTAGGGACACAAGATTCCTATATGCACAAATCTACTCATCGCATCCCAATTCACACTCTTTGCACCTAAATACTCTTCTCACAGCTCGGTCGCACTTAGATCTTTCAAATTATCACAATTACAATGGTAAGAATGAACTTGCATCCCATCCTTATATATATTTTCAAAAATTTAGTGCATTTATTGCTTCTTCACCTACCAACAATCCTCTTATTAATCGACTATTTTCATTCTTTTCGCGTGGTACATCTTCACGCCCAAGCTATAACCTTCTAGCATGCCCTCCTACTTTTGGATGAAGAATTCTCTTCTTCAAAGACGGTTCCATGTGTTCAAGTACCTCTCCATTACACATTCCCTTAGTAGTTCATATGACCCCTACTTACCTCGTGTTATACTTGTTTCTTCATTCATCTCTACATATGGTCCTTGTTTCCGAATTAATCTCTTTTTCAATTATCCAACTCAAATAAAATTGGTAGAGTTTCTTCATTTCATGTGGACTTATTTTCAACATTCCTCTATCTCGGCTATCAATAACCTACCCCACACTAAGGGTATGTGTAGTCCTCTACACATAAAAATTCTTCAAATAGTAATTAGCTTTTGGCACGTAAACATGCTTATTACACAAAAAAACCAACTAAATTGACAAAGCATATTGATGAAGAAGGAAATAAATTAAGGAAATGTAGAATTGAAAACCTAATCTAAATGGAAATACTTCTTTATTACAAACACCAAGAAGAATTATTTATAGTAGGGCTTTAACCTACTCCCATTGAAGTATCCTAGTAATCATATTCCATCAAGCACCTGTAATTGACAAGAACCTATTTCAAGGATGTGAGTGATAACATATGGACCCAACCAATGTACCTTGAGTTTGCCTAGATGGCGCAAAACTTTAGAATCATTAAGGAGAAAAATCTATCCAATTTCAAAAAAATTATCCCTAATGTGCCTATCATGCCATGATTTCTACCTGGCCTTTTCTTGTTTTTGACTCCAACGTGTTATTGCTCGTCACTCATCCATCTTAATTAAATTTTCAATCCATTCTTCCAATGCACTAGTAATAGGTCTTAGAGTCATTTCATCTAATTGACCTGGTTTCCCTAGGACGTTGAAAGTTATCACAAGCCTTGCAATAATCCTTACAATATTTATATAGGGTCTCCCACCATAATCCAATGAGTAGAATCCTATGAGAAGTGGTGTCACCTAAATAGTGGCCACCTACAATACCAACATGAGCTTCTTCCATAATATATGTGTGCTCATGTTCCAATACATAACGGCGCAATACTTCATCCCGACCTAATTTTTACAGGTCACCGTTAATCAACATATAGGGTGCCATGTGTATAACAAGTTATTTCTTCTCCAAGGATTTTATTCCTTCTAATGCCATACTTGTTTGTAGAAAGAAAAAAATGTCCTCTAATTCTGATGGCACTCATTGTAACTTTGTATAAATATGTATCAAGAATGGTATCTTTAATGGCCTTTTTTTTTCTTCTGATTGTATTCTAGATAAATGGTCTAGTCTAGAATTAATCTTTCCTAGTTTTACCACAACCTGTGAAATCAAATTCTTGAAATAAGAGTACCCATCTGCATATGCATTCTGTAAAATGGGTTTTTACCAAATAATCCAATGTCATATGATCTCGTATAAAAGAAAAATGGTGTAGCTATCAGTCTTTGTTAGAATTTATATAGCACATAGATCATTGACAAAGCTTTGCACTTTGTAGTTTTGTAATTGTGCTGCAGAAGTCATATTTCTACTAGAAAAATAGATAGGATGATCTATAATACCTTCTCTCGGATGAGCCAACACTACACTAATGGCCATGCCAGAGGTGTCCACATGTACATGAAATGGTTGGTCTAAAGAAGGAAAACGCAGAATATGCGTGGTAGTAAGTTTCTCCTTTAATGTCTCAAATGCACATTGTTGTGGTTCTCCCTAGTAGAACATACCTTTTACTTTCAGTAACTCCTCCAAAGGTGCGGAAAACTTGTCATATCCATTTATGAATTTTCTATAATACCCCATGTGACCCAAGAATTTGTGCACCTCACTCTGACTGATAGGATCTTTGAGGCCTATAATGATAGCAACCTTATTTAGATTAAGCGACAAATCTTCCTTGTAGATTATGTGTCCTAATAGTATTCCAAATGGTGTAGAAAATATGCACTTCTTGATGGTTAAATAGATAATAAAGCGTCTAGATCTTTCAAACATTAAACGTAGATTGTCATAATGATCCTTAATAAGTCCATACACCATCCAATTGTCTAAATAAACCTATAAAAGTTGTGAATAAACTATTTAAATTCCGAACAACTATGCAAAAATACATGAAGGCACATTTTTCATACCAAAAGGCATCACAGTATAGGCCAATCCACCCCACTCAGTAGTAAAAGTAGTCTTTTCCATGTCCTCCTAGGAAATCCTAACCTAATGATACCCACATAACCCATCTATAAACGAATATATTTTGCACCTACAATGCATTCTAGTATTTCCTTAGTGAATGGCGTAGGAAAGGGATCTATCACACATGCAACATTCAGCTCCCCGTATTCCACAAAGATCCTAATCTGACCATCCTTCTTGATACTGATAGCCATTGGACTAACCCATTCCAACTCATCGACGGGCTTGATGATTTCAGACTTCAACATTTTTCAATCTCTTCCTTGACCTTTTCATGCAAGTTAGGGTTCATCTGTAGGGTCTCTTTCTAACCGGTCGTACACCCTCTTTAAGATTTATCTTCATCTCCCATAATCATTCATGCATTCTTTTAAGGTCATGGTACCCATGAGGGAATAAATCCCGATAATCCCTTAGTAACTCTATGATTTTTTCCACTTGAGTCCGATTAATAGTGTCCAATTATGGCCTCCTTAAGCTCAACATCTGATCCAATATTCACTTTCTTTGTCTTCATAGGTTTATGATAGGGGAACGTGGTCTTATCTCGCACTTTCCAACACCTCATGCCTACCCGTTGAATTGTTTACATCCATATTTTATACTTCTTCATCATCCACTAAGTAGAACAATTTTCCTTTTTCTTTCTCAAGTAAAGCACACTTTGAAGTAGTGTGGCATCGGTCTCTGTTTCTTCAACAAAACATGCTCTCGAATCTCCTTCATCCAATTTTTTTTGAAGAAGTTATTCAACCTTGGCACTATCTCCCATAGTTAAGTGCTTTATGACTTCTAATGCTTCTTCCACTAGAGGCTTGGTAGAGAAGAAGTCAAATGTCTGAGTCATTCATGTCATTAAATCCTACCAATTTCCAATCTCTCTATGGAGTTCTACATATACATACCAAGCACGCATGTAGCCTTGTAAAGTGGAATAAAAATTTTGCATGCATACCGAAGGTGGTAAAGCTTCCTACCCCTTTGTCTAGAGTCTCTCACAATTCTGAACATGGTGCTGAATAGGTTGATTACCATGATAAGTGAAGATTTTAATAGGTTCATTTATCCTAAAGATCCTAGTAGCAAGAGCAATCCTAATTTCATTAGATCCTTTAATATTATCCTTCCGGCCCACCCACCAAGCATGATGTTTTCCCACGTAGGGTATAGGCTAGAATATTCCTTATCTCTAGCTGATATATCTACTATTCTTCCATGGTGTGTAGGAATACCATAAGATCTCATGCTTAGGTGTAACAAGGTATAGAGTTATAAAGCAGTTTGTAATCCTTAGAAAATATATCCTTTATTTTGTACCCCACCAACTCATAAGTGCTATGAGCCCAGTTATCACAAAAACACTTGTATTATTGCTTTGATAGACCGTGCATCCTCCCACCGAATGATTCCTTCTATAGATGGCTCAAGCACCTCCGGGTCTCGGATGACGCATACATAAATCCAATTTAGGTCTTCTTCACTCAAGGGCTCAACATAGGGCACATATTTTCCATCTATTAAATGGATAATAACTCTTTACTCCTTGTTTTAAAATCTGATATAACCCTTTTTAACCAAAGATCAATGAGTATTTGCATAGCACCAAGGACACCCTAATACAACCGGGAAGCTATCTCGACTCTTCCAAAGTGCTAAAACCTCAAAATTTCAAGTTAACTTGGCTCCTTCTATGGTAATGGATGCATATTTCAAAACTCGATTGGAGTAGCCTTAGTCGATTAGCCATAAACAATACATTAGAGGATGGTTGTAATGGGGGTCTCCCCATTTGTACCCATTCATCTAAAGTAAGAACATTGATTTCCATGCCTATATCAATCAATATATTACTCAATATCCAACCATCTAAAACATCATTCATAGTGATTTCCTTGTCATAACCTAGGATATGAGGGGGAATATTCACATGTAGGATCTATCATCCAATCTCAAAACTTGTGCGCAGAGTGTTTCCCTTTAACCAATTACCTAATAGTGGAATGATATTCTCTTGGTGCAAAATTTTGTACACTTCTCTCAAGTCATCCATATCAGTTTGGATCATCTCTGATGCTTTCTTTTACTCCATCTTTCGTGATTGTTCCTTTGAATACTATATTTCACCCTAAAGATACGAGTACCTCCATGGTTTCTTGATAAACCTCCTTCTGATGGGTAGGATCTAGGTACCGTGCATGTAGAACCTCCTCCTTAGTGATGGTAGGCTTCGATTAAATACTTCTCTAACAAGTGTTGCCTCAACGTGGGTAGTGATCCTTACTTACAATGACTTAGATTCTTCTTCTAACTTGGGAATCCATTGATTTTCCACACTACATTATATCCTAACCATCCTTGCGCCTTTGTTTTATTGTTTATGCTACTTGCTAAGATGTTCATACAAGTCTGATAATTCCTTATAACTATGATTCTTTCCACAAAAAGAACATGTAATATTATGAGGACATTCACACCTGTGGTGGTCAGGAGATCCACATGTATAACATGTTACATGAGGGAACTCACCTCTTCCACCACCACAGCCTCATCCTTTGAATGCACCATGGTATCTTCAACCTCCGCCATGACTTCCTTCAAAACACCCTCAATTTTGGTCATAGCGCACCTAATTTTTATCCCAATCCTCGATGCTAGTTCTTTCCTCTAGAGTTATCTAAAACTCCTATTTTTGGTACAAAAATATCCATAGCATCTGGATCGACCAATCAGATTGTTAGTCTTCTATGTCATGAGTCATGGACTTGCAGATTTTACAGTTACAAGAGATGTTCTTCCTTATCGTGCATTGCAATAATGGACAATGGATAACATCATGGTTTAAATGGCATATCTCACAATCCAACAACAACGAGTGCACTAATCTACGAGTGAAAATTATGCTTTGTGTTACCTTCCACTTCGTGTCTCAGGCACCAAATCCTTGTGTGCATCTCATGTGCTGAATTTTCAGATAGTTTCTCCAACTACTTTTCCATAGCTTCGATCTGTGATTCTAAAAAATGGGCTCACCCCAGTGTCTATACTTCCAACTTCCTCAGTGCATAAGGATACTTCAAGTGTTTCATGTGGATTAGTGTATGTCTTATGTTATAATGCCCTCCTAAAAGGGGTACTCGGGCCTCAACAAACCATTGTACACATGTTGGCTTACATGCATACCATAAGAAAGCTTGGATAACAGTGTTTTAAAATGGGCATCATACTCTCTGACACTTTCAGTAGTGCCTTTCTTAATATCCTTGAGTGCACTTATACTCTTATGCTTGAACTCAGAGATGTGAAACTCTTTAAGGAAAGCATATTTTAAAGATATATAGCCTACGCAAGTCTGATCAGGGTCAAACTTTCTGTACCATCTGTGTACATGATCTTGTAACATAGTAACAAATTGGCTTTCCCTACACTCAGATTACATGATTCCTTTTATGTGACACAATATTTCACACATTTTTACATGTACCACAACATATTTTATGCCCCTATATTATAGAAGACAAAGAGACAACTATATGTAAATATTCTAGGGTTGGTGTAGACCTTGCCCACCCGATCTAGAACCTTTTGTGTTTTCTCTACCTCCGGAACCACCGAGATCCACTATAACTAGAGCTACTTATGCCTCCCGATCCCGAAAATGTGGATGGGGTTAGACCAAAATATGTACTTCCATGTGTCCCAATAGTAGTATCTTGAATTGTACCACTGACAGTTTACAAAATATTACTAATCCTAGACGATCGTCAAAAATTTACACACTTGAACTTTGTATGGATGATACGCACAAAAAGTTACTCCCATATAACAATGAAGTCATTTGTTTTGCCATTGTTGTGCATCTTATAAGACTCGCTCCTACTCTTCCACTACTTAAATTAGCTTGTTGACTATTTTTTTGTAATAGATCTTTGGAAAACCAACCGCAAGGGCAAGGTTACTGTGTGGATTCAGATGTGCACCTATGGCTAGGTACTCTCTATTGGCATTATTTTTGTGAGGCCAAAGAGGGTTCCCTATCATGATTTCCCAAATAGGGGAGTTCCTGATGCTCGAGTTCCATGTCTTCTACATGAACTTTAACTCCTACCCAAACTATATTTTTCCATGATGCCATTTGCTCTGCAACCTCCAGTTGCTTCTCTATCTCCCTATCGCACACCTCATTATAATTAAGATGCCTTTCCTCTCTCTGTCTTTTTGCTGCTAGGTATTCCATATTTCACCAAACCCACTCCTATCACCGCGTGTGGTGGGGTTTAGTTCGTCATCGGTTTAATCTCCAAGTTCAGAGTTACCATCAAAATTTTGATCACTAGTGGAATGCCTTAGAGGTAAGTTCCTCTGGGATATCATAAAAACTAGAATTCAGCTACCTCTGGGCACAAATAAGTGGAAATTGAGTACTCCAAGATATAACTATTCAAAAAAAAATAACCATGTATCCACAATGCAAGTCCAAATCATATTAGCATCATACAAGGTTTGAAATTCTTCATGCATCCATACAAGTGTGTGATACCTCTAATTCCATTTAGATGTGTATGCAACCGGGAACTCGTATAATTCTACTAGAAATATATCGAATAAGCTCTCATATAAATTTTCATAAAGATTTTGTTCCACCCATACACATGTGTTAAACTCAGATCTGTTGTTAAACCTCCATACACTCAGATTTGGTGTTAAATGAGTGTAGCCTAGAATTCACCAGTAAAATCCCATGCACATTAGCACATCACTCACCTTAGACTAAGAAATTTCCTAAAGCGCGTAAAGTCTTGGGCCCTTATTTAGGGTTGCTTTTGTAGGATGTTCGCATGAGGAAGACTTGTTACATTCAGATCCATAACTAATATATCATTCTATAGTGCATGTTCAGATCTAGATCTTAAAGTATCATGAATCAAACAATAATCATAGAGAAACCATTTATGCAGTAATAAAATATAACCGTGATCAACACCTTGATTCAGTTAATTACCCCCATTATATTAAATACAGTAATACACAGAAGCTTCTTACAATAATGGCATCATAGCCTCATGCACATATAGATCTGATAGTATAATCTCACAGTAGTCCAGTCCTTACATACTATTTCTATATGTGTATCTCATACTACACATTTCACTACATATTTATAAGGGTGGGGACTTTCCCTTCACCACTTATCTAATCCCAAAATAGGTCACATGTTATTATTAGCCACGTGTCATTACAATAATAGCCACACATGCAAGTGTGCTAACAATAGACTTATTCTAGTTAACTATCAGTAGTAAATCTATTCTCAGCTTGTATCCATGCAAATTTCTTTGTATCCAATCCTCCAAAAATATCCAATGTGTGTTGTGCAAGTCTCTAACCAGTTTGTGTGTTTGGCACACTATCTCCAAAAATAGCTCATCATCATGAAAATGGCTAAGTCCCAAATCTATCTCTATCCTCAGTTCATGATTCCTTTTTGATCTTCCTGTTCTTTTGAATGCACTCTTCTCTACTACGTAAACCTTCGTATGTCCTTCACTACGTACTCATATTTTGAGTAACCAATAATATACCTTCTTGTCTACAACACTAGTAGGTGGAGTAGTAGGATTAGTTTAACCATCTTCCAATGTTTTCTAAACATCAAACCTTGGAGACATGATATAAGTATTAATCCTTAGAATCCAAAAAGTGTAGTTTGTTCCATCAAATAATGGTGCTAGTTTGGTAGAGATACCACTCTACTGACTTTCCATTTTTGTTCTTCACAGGATCTCCTTTCAAGTGATTAAACTTTCTCTAAAAGGACCTATTTTGATACCAATTGTTGTAAGTAAAATAGACTAAGAGAGGGATCGGGGAAAATTTTAGTAGTGAATATTCATAGATTGGTGAATCATATGGTTTCTAGAATTTGATTTTGGAAAATTTTAGGGCCATGTCGGTGCCCGGGTTTCACCCAAAATTCCACAAGAAATAATTTGTCCCATGTGAATAGCCAACATATATCCAATCCCAATGTATATTTTAATATTAAATCACCACATGATCAATGAGACAGGATTTTAAAACATTCTTGTTTCACCAAGAAATATATGGAACCTTATTGGTCCTTTAGACTCATTTCATTGACATGCATGGGAGTTTTTTAGGAATGTGATTAAATTTTCAATATATATAGATATATATACACACATAGATGTATATTTTTTCTTGCGATTTTCCAATTTATGAATTTACAAAGTAGTAGAAAAGGATTTAGCAAACCAACATATTGCAATTTTCTTACAAAATTTCAAATAAATCAAGGTCTTGTCAGGGCCCAGCTACTGCGTTGTAGTTTACATCCTAGAAGAACTTACTACAAGTGAGTCTATTTGAGACCTATTTTCATTCATGTCACATTTCTTTATCTGTGATTATGCCTTTGTAAGTTATTTATGTCATTTTTTTATTTTATGGTATCGCAAATGTCATGACACTACAATGCCTTAGTCAATTTTCATCCCATAGCTCTATCAACTCAAAAATTGTCCTTATAGTGCACTAAGTATATATTTCAATGCTATAATTTTCATAAAATGTATCCTGCATATGATTTTTAAATCATGTTCCATTTTATTTTGTTACAAATCCTGAACATCCTCATCTTCATAATCACTATGATTTTTTATGTCATCTAGAATAGTCCTCTGGATGCAAAGAATTATAACTATCTTTTTCATCTTAGATACATCTATGTAATATATATATATAAAATTTAAAATTACCCTGTTGCTCTTTATAATCCTTGTTGTATCTTCTTTGAATATTTTTTTATCTCTTATACTATATATATGTGTGTGTGTTTGTGTGTGTGTGTGTGTGTTGCAGTTTATTCCATGACCATCACATCCACCGAAGTCCATTATTGTTAAGTATGGCGAGAATGTTGCCACATGTCTCTATTTGTACCATTGATCATGGACCTCGACACTACTTCATGAATTTTCCCACAGTGGACCCAAAGGACATATAAAATGTAACACATTTAGCATGTTTCATGTCCATTAGGGGAATTTCCTTGGGAGATTGACGAAATGGAAATATGTGGCATAGACCTCCATCTTTGAACCTAAAAAACTATCAATTGTAGCTCATTCTTCAGGTTCACGTCCACCGATAGGATTTTTTTTGGAGGTTAATAGAATTGTGATATGTTTCCCAAGATTACATAACCATTAATTTCAACAAGGTTGAATGAATGAATGAAGTATTTTAATAATGTCCACGAGACCAAACAGTCTATGGTTCTCATTCAGAAAAAATTCATTTGAAGGTTCTCTTCCTCAACATTTTGGATTCAATTTTTCCTTATTGATTTTAAAAGAATAAATTTAGTGGAAGTACCCTGTTGCCTTCATCTTTGATGACAATTTCTAAATTCTGTAACTTTTCAAAGATTTGCTTTGTCTTTGGGTGTGATCCATTTCCTACACAAAAGAATGTACTATTTTATGGTATTCGATCCAACTACATATGGGGATATTTTTAATTCATGCATATTTCATCGATCTCCTCATCATGTGAAACTTTTCCCACCTACCCCTTTTGCATAGATGTTTGATAGAAGAACATAAGTGGCATCATTTTGATAATCCATCTCAAAAAGAAGAGTTTTTATAAATATTGCTAATGATAGAGATGACATTATATGATAGGAAGAGAAGCATTTAAAAATCATCAAAATGTGCAATATAAATAAGATAATATGAAAAATCAAGAATTATTTAATATTAATCAAAATATGTCATGTTTATTACACAAAATAAAAAATTCATACAATGAAATTTGTAATAAGTAGATGACATTATTTATCTTCTTAAGGACTTTAGTCTCACTTACTTAGCCTTTTGTTGAATGAAATTATTTTTCCTTTCATAATATTTTCATAGTGTTAATATGTAAATGGTAGTAATATTGAGATGATTACTTTGTTCCTTTATCTAGGAGTAATTTTGAGAAACCAAACTTATAGACTTCTAAAAGAATCATATTGTACCTCTTATCTTGTCACTAGGTTTTCATGACAACTTTCTTAATGATACATTACTTTTCTCTGTTTCTTAAGATCCTCATAGACCTTCATCATGGCCAAGTCTCAACAAAGTTTCATGAAAGTGACTGAATCTCCTTAAAACCCTGAAACTTTATCCATTGTTGCTAGTCTTCTAATCATGCCTTCATATTGCAGATACTTTCTTGTAGATATTCATCAACATGTCTCTAAACATTGTGTTCTTTCCTAGATGGTGATCAAACCCTAAATTGTCATCATGATACTGGATTCAACCTTGTCAACTTGATTGCTAGCCACATGATATGCTTCTTGACTATTCCTTTTGACTGTGCCAATATTTCAATAATACACTTATGAATTTAAAAATGGTTTTTCTCACCTTCTTGACTTCACAAATCCTCTCATACTCAGACTTAAGACATAAAGTTCCCTGATCATACAATCAACATATTTCTTTTGATGCTCCTCATGAATGAATCAAGCCTTAGAAAAACTATTAATTTTACTTACTCAAGGGTATACAAACTTGCAAGAGATTTATAGAAGTATAGCATTATTCCTTGGTATAGACATAGCTTCATGACTTGTGAGTATATTAAAACCTTGATCCCTTACCTATAGTCTACACTATTCTCTTCAAATATTGTAATAAACTTTCACACATTACTATCATTGTTACTTTATGATAATAACCTTCAATTTTCTTGAACACATTCTCCAAGTAGGAACAAGACAGTATACAAAGAATACCCTTCTCATAGTTGTATCATATGTCAAACATCAAATCAAAGAATTCAATATTCTCTGAATATTAATGATATTTTATCTAGCTTTGACACATTAACATTTCATTGTCAAGCCAAATAAGCTGCATACATTCTCAACCTTGAATTCACAATCTCATACCACAATGATTCCTAGATAGAAGACCATACATTCTATCTCAAATCCTTTGAAATGATGAACACTCTTGGTAATTGGATTTTCTTATGAAATACCTCATATCTCTCGATGAATCAATAATATCTTCATGAAAATATGAACACGTTATTTGGCTTGATGACAACATTTATAACCTCGATACAACAAGAAAAACCTCTATACTTTATGACAAAGCTCGGTTATCAAGAATCCTTCATTAATTAACTAAAGATAGGTCATACCTTGAATGAATCAATAAACTCGAGTCCTTCATGAGAAGATAATTACTATACTTTGATTTCAAACTGAGCACAAACCTTGAGATTAGCTACAACAAATATTTCTTCTCATTAGAGTGTCTTATCATTAGATTTTTTTGGTTTCTCAATAAATCATCTAAGTTGTTTGTTCTCTTCTCAAACCTTTGATACATCTTTAATTTTCTTGATGTATGCTCTAATTTTGACTATAGTAATATTCTTATTCCTTCCAACTAAGTTATATGAGAGATAGCTAAAAATATCACCTCATCCTTTCACTTTGTTCTATATCAATTTTTATTTCAAAAGAGTCAAACCTTGTGATTTTTGTACTAAAACATGTAGATCAGACTAATACAAATCAAGTGCATTGAAACTGAATAAATGGTAGGCAATCCTTATCCAATTTGATGTAACATGTCAATCAAGAAACCATGAAAAATTATGGAAAAACTTTTGTAATTTCTTCTTATACTAATGTAACACTCTTGCAAAAAGTAGTACATGTTAAGTGACACAATATTATATAGACCATGTCAAAAATCACTTGAAAAGAATTCAAATATATTTGAAGAATTCCATTGGGATTAGTTACATTTTTTTCTCCTTAAATTTCTTAATTTTACATCTAAACTTCTTCTAGGTTTCCATGATGACTCTTCTTTTAAATTATTATTTTATATTTTTCTATTTCTTGTAAGATGCAATGTTGATTGTTGTCTCCTCTCATATGTCATTATTTTGTGCATTTTTTCAATTGACATCCATTACATCTTGAGATGCACCATCTAGTGTTTTGAGAACATGATATATGGATATTGAAATCACTTCTTTGTAATCAATGTTAACATTAGCAATCAGTCAATGAGAGTGCCTTTGAAATGATTCATGATGAATTTCTTCTCTATGTTGTATTTCTACCTAAATAAATTCATCTGAATGCATTTGCATGCATAATATTTTTATTTATACATATTTCTCATGTTGATATGTTTGTGCACATATCAATATAATTTAATCTACATGTTGTATCTTTTTTCTTTCAATTCTATAAGATTCACTGATTTAGGAAAATGGAAACTAAAAGGAAAACTCAATCTCAGGCCAAAAGCTATCCCAACCCCTCCTAGTAGTGGTACTGGCATTCAAAAAATAACATCTTATTTTGAGAAACCATATAAGGAAACCCATCCTTCTCCAACATGACCTTCAAAATCAAGGGATAATGACTACATTCAAAATGAAACTCAGAACATGTTCATTTTTATTTTCCTAATGCTATCAATGATGACAACAAAGAAATGCCTTCCCTTAAAGACATTCCATTCAATGATGTTGAGTTTGACACTATACTACCTACCCAATTGAATGAAGATAACACTCCATCGTATTCCTAAGTGAATGTTGAGGTGAAAATTATGGTATTTAATGAAATTTAAATTCCACCAAGGTAAATACTCAGTAGACACCTATTTTTGGAAGAAATTGAAAGGAAATAAAATGGGACTTGGGAAGGAGTTTGAGTTCGAGTAGGATTCTAAATTTCTATTTATTGAACCTAGTAAAAATGAGAATAAATTTGAACATCCTAAAGAATCAAAATTTACAATATGTAGCTAGAAATTGGGTAGGGAAAATACAATGTAACTTAAGTTGGATACTATTGAGAATCATATAGGAAATATATATGAAAATATAATTATAGATGGTGTTGAGGAGAATGTTTTTAGACGGAAAATTGTGGATGATTTTTTGCATATTAGGTATGAAAAATAATTTAAAGAGCACAAGAGAACTAAACCAATAATTGCAATGAATGGAGGGACAATTACCTCTCAATTCAACAAGATCATTCAAAACTATCTTGTAGGTAAAATATTTAGTAGCTACTATTTTTCATATTTTGAAAAAGAGCCCATCCTATAATATATTTTCCAAAACAAAATAAGATGTCGTATGTTATTGGTGTCCAACACTTTCCTCATTCTCATTGGTCATAAATTAGTGTTTGGGATTAGGAAAAATGCCTAGATATGGTTGAGAAAGAAGACTTGAAAGAGAAACGGAAGTCTACAGAAATACATATATTTGTCTATTGATGAGGTTACAATAGTAGATATACTACTTGGGTTTGTATTACTCTGTATAATGTTTAAAATAATATGATACATTCTCACTTACTTGTTATTCATAATATGAGAGAGAAATCCAATGTTGAAAACCTTTGTAAGTTGGTGATAAAAAAATTTAAAGGAGATCGGTGACATGGATGATGTTACAATTACATAAAAGTTGGTATGTGTCAAGGAAAATGGGGCATCTATGATGAAAGCTCATCGTAATGGATTGTGTAAGACTCCAAACATCACATTTACCATATATTATTTCCATTTAGTATATGGCTCATATAATGAACCTAGCTTACAAAATAGTTGGCAAATTTAAACCTGTAGCAAAAGTTGAAGACCTTGTTCGAGAGGTGCATGCTTATTTCTATCATATTCCTAAAAGGTTCATATAATTCCAAATATTTATAGAAATACTAAAAAATGGGCATAAACTATTAAAATATGTCAACACCAAGTGGATCTCATTGTACCAAATAGTTTGTAGGGTATATGATGAGTATCAATCCTTATTAGGAGTGATGTGGAAAAATAACATGGAAGTGTACAAGGCCAAGGGTTTGAAACATCATTTGATTGATATATATTCATTGTTGATGTTATGTGGTATCATTCCCATATCGGAATAAATGCATTATTTAATTAAACAATCACAAGAAAGAACTATTTATATTGTTGGTTTTTCTAGTTTGAGGAAACGAGTTTGTTTGGCAATAGAATATTTGTTTTTCAATGAAACTACTTTTATAGGTCCAAAGTTTTATGGTTGGAATGATTTGATAAATATTGGAAATGCAAGTATATTTTTAAATCTCAACTTTTTTGGGAAGTATGTGCTTCTATACGTGGATTTGAGATACCGATGTACATGTTTAAAGTAGTAGTTGGTAAGGTTGAGAAGGTAAATGTCACAGGGATGTTGTTTGATAACATGGTATCATCAACAAGGGTGGAGTTAAGAGAAAATGTAGTGTCCCTACTAGAAGAAATAAGGGAATGATTTAGAAGGGATGCTTTACTTAAAGAAATGGTTGTAGTAAATCCCACCTTTTGGAATCCTATCCAAAATGAAATATATTTGTAAGAAGACAACCACAAGAGGTTGACTAAATTAATTCAACATTTTTTAAATCATGTTGATATCAATGGAATGAATATTAAATATATTTTAAGAAAGGATGGTTTGATTGATCAATCCCATGAATTCTCATTTACAATGATTGAGTAATTCAAATGTTTGGATAATCCCTTAGAGTGTGGAGCAATAACCGGATATGGGAAAAAAATTGGGTTAAGTACTATTTTACGAGAAAACCATGTCTGAGTTTTTCTCATTGGCTGATCTATGTCAAACAATGATTTTGGGTTCAGTTGAAGATGAGAGAATTTTCAGTGCCTTGGCCTTTATAAAGTCAAAATTGTGAAACAAGCTTGACAAAAATTTGGAAAATTGTTTGAGAATTTACATATCATGGTACGAAGTGCGCAGAACTTTCCCTATGACATGGATCTAACATTATAGAATTTGATTAATGAAAGGAGAGGGGATAAAAATAATGACAAAAATACAGTAGAGGACCCTTTTACAAAGCAATTAATCACAATGAAGAGAGATTCGATGATCGGAGATCCGGTGAATCAAATGATAGAGATGATCCAAGTCCATTAAATTGGAAGCTTTAATTTGTGGATATCCCATGATGTAGATGTTCTAATAATAATTAATATATTCAAATATTCAGTATATTATTATGATAATTTTTTTCCTTATTTGTATTTCTTTTTAAATATTTTCGATTTGTAGTCTTTGGAATGAAACTTGAAATGCATTGCATTGATTTATTATAGTATGTACTAAAATGATAATGCATCCATCCAAATTTGGAGTTAAATAATGAAATAAACATCTCTTCAAAACCCCTTATAAGTTAAAGAACAAATAAAAACCCAACTTTAATCCCGCCAAAATGCAATCAGAACTTACTCAAAAATGATTAACATTCCTCAAACAAGGATTAAAACTCACCCCAAACATACATGTTCCTAAATGTAAATCAAAAAGGAAAACAATATACAAACCTACATGAATTTATGAAATATTTGTTGAAAATAAAATCCAAACTTAAATGAAAAATTAGTTAATTTTTTTAGGAGGGGAGTCATCCTAGATAGATCATAGCATTGAAACAAAGTATCCAACCACCTCCTCAACACATTTCCTATTGATTCAATCTATAATCATAACAGTCAGCTCCAATCTATAATCCTATTGATTCCATTTCCATTTTGATTGTTGAAACATTACAAAGTCATTTTTTAATGAGTATTTAATATATTTCACATACAATGTTGTTGATCTCTTTTATAGAAAGCATACACCATGGTTGGTTGGCTATTAAATCACAATGCATTTGCATTATTATATACTTTAGGCATATAAGAGTTGTGGTGCTTGATTCTAAGATAGAATAAGTGGATTTTCTTGAATCATTACTAAAATGAAAATTTAAAAATAACACTATTCCTCATTCAACTTGGTTGAGACATGCCTTGTATGAAAAAATTGAAGATTTTGACAAATGGAACAATTTTCAAAATTAAATTACTCTAAATTCTATCATCTTATGTATCATGCTCCACTCTTCATTTGTTGTAATTACAATTTTTTATAAATCAAAGTGACTGACATGTAAATTTTTTCACAATTCATAACTGAGAGTGGAGCTTTCCTTTACTATTGTATGGAAACTTACGTGACAAGGTTATTAATGTTTTGACAAAGCAAAAATGTTTGTATCATATAGCTTCTCATGAATTTGGTTCTTCTCTTACATCATTTTTTCTTTCATGTTCTTCTGGAATGCATATTTCTTAATGAATTGGTGTGTTTTTTCAAAAGGCATTGGAAAACCAAGTTTTGTGAACTTATGTACCTTTCCATGCATCTTACGTAACATTTTTGACACTTATTCAGAAATTTTTATGTCTTTCCTATCATCACACACTTCTGAATGATAGATGATACCTTTATTGAGGCATTAAACTAGTTAGAAATTCCTCTGGATGTTAGTTTTGTGTCCTTTGAATTTATAGATACCTTCCAAAATTTTCCTTGTTGTATCCTTTTTTAAAGTCATCACTTTTCCGCTACGATTACGTATTCATGGATCTTATCATAAATTATCCGTAGATCAACCATGAATTAAAATTTTTTAATCAAATCATCAATTTTTTGTTTTATTTCCCCCAAACATTATATGTCATATTAATCAATGTCTTTTAATAAAATTAAGATAGTTTGATGTTGGAAGATTGTATTTCCTTTTTGCTTTCACCAACTCTTATTGCAATATTTCATTTTGTTTTTTATCTTCCTTCTACATTTATCCCCTTATTTTCTCTCTTCATCTAGGATTTGTTCCCATTTTTGGCATTTTCTTTCTCTTCCTTCAAAACCTCTTTCAATTCTCCCAATGTTTGTTCTAATCTATTATTCTTACTCATTGTTTCCTATAAAATTTTCTTCACTTCTTCTAGTTCTACCTGTGCCTGTTCATTCATAATCGTTGTTTCTTGTAAATTTATCTTTGCTTATGCTATTTCTATTTGTACTTGTTCATTCGTAGCAACTATAGTCATAAAGGTAGATGATTTTATCTTCCTCTCCAACTCACCTATCTTATTAAGTGTCATTTTTCCTTTTTCTTTCTCATTTTCCATGTCTGCCTCTAACTTTTGAATCTTATTATTCAACTTATTTTTCTCCCTATCTGCCTTTATAAATGCTATGTATACCACATCATTATTCCTTTTTGATACATTTATTTTTTCAGAAGGTTTCATTCCCTTAAAATCCATTTGAATGGAGCTTAGATTTTAGTCACTAAAAACCATTTGATTCTCCAGTTTTACAACTTTAGGCACAACATACATGTATTCCATTGTATTTTTGACTGGGTTATATATAGGAAATACCCTCATTCGGTAGGATATGAAGTTACTGTAGCTTTTAAAATTTATTCTTGTTTCTTTTATCTCTTTCTAATTTATTGGAAAAACTCAGCCTAGTAATCAAAACCTAAGGTGTTTGTAGGAATGAACTATTTCACCTTGAATAGAGGAGTAATTGAAGTTTTGGGAGAATTTCCCTATGGAATGAAATTTTTTTGAGGGGTGGTAGTGGCACTACCTTCTATAATTAGTTTCCTTGAGGCAAGAGTAATTGTATCTGTGTCTACCTCTATCTTTTGCCTCTTCTCAGTTCCTTGTTGGACAATAGGAACTTCAACTGTATGTATTGGCATCTTTAGAATAATTTGTTGTTATGGTACTTTCTGACCACTACTACCATCATCACTAGAACCACCAACATTAGCAATACTAATAGATTCATGGCCAAATTATCCTCTAGGATTTTCAATGTGTGGTTGAACTATTTGTTGAGGATTTGACTCCTAAGATAAAAGCACTGGATTACAACTTTTAGTTGTTAGATGTAGTGGTCATTTCTCTAAAGGAGAATATCCAATGTCTTGCCTATCAAAAATATTCTAGGATGTACCTTTGGTAGAAGCCACATGCCTTGTCCTGTTGAACCCAAAGCACCACCACTAAAACCCATCTTTTAATCTATAACTACTCCTGTAGAATATTATTGTTTCAATATTTCACCGAGACTCGGTTTATATGTTCCAAGGGAGTGTGTAATTCCTTAGAGTCAGTCTCATCATCAATACTTTCCTCTCTGCAGGATGTGTTTCATTCCATAATTTGTTGAAATCTACATCTTCTGGAATAGAACCATACTCTAAAACAAATTTTGGATCACCTAGGTCCTGCCTCATAGACCAAAAGGTAGTAATTTTTGACCTTGTCCAATTTTTATCTTGAAATTCATGATATATATGCTTTGGCATGATTTTAGAGGACTTTTTATCATATTTTGCATAAAATTTGGCAGATTGAAAATCCTCTGCCTATTTTTGTGGAGGCTCGAGGAAATCCCAAAATTTGTGTTGACAACTCTTGAAAACTAATTCCTTTCTCAATAGAAATTTCATCCATTATTTTTTTGTTGGTTGTGGAGCCTGATAATGATGGGAATTATAAGGGGGATTTTCCCCCTTGCAGGGGGTCCGGGGGATGCCCCCTCGTAGGGGTCGGGCTGCATACCGGCTGGGGTTTGGGGGGCGGTGCCATTATAAGCCACATTTTATATGTATTTATGCATTGTGAAATCTAGACCGTTCCTTATTAGGTCAAAAATCTAATAGGTGGTTTTTATATGTTTCCCCAAAATGATAAAAAACCTAATATCTAAGTAAAGGGTTGTTATGTATGAGGCTCATTGTATCAGTGGTGGCACTGTGTGAGAGAGTTTTAGCTGGATGAAATAAAAGGATTGGTTGTTTCTGGTGGATGTAGCCCATTTTTGGGTGAACCATGTTAAATATGTGTCTCTGTTTTATTGCATTTATTTCTATTTTACGTTTTCCACATTATTCATTGCATGTTTGTTTATCTATACAACTGGTATAATCCTAACATTTTTACTTCATCCCAAGAGTTATTCTTTTCAAATTTTCTAGCAGGGATTTTCTTTCATGTTGAATTTTAGTAGCATAGTTATTGTTTTCCACTACCCTTACTTTAATCACCTCACATGGGTCATAAACCTAGTGAGAGTAAACATCAAACTTAAAAATTTGTAAAATTTCATGTGCCACATTGAATGCTTTTCTCTCAAATGTGAACCCTCCACATGAAAATAGTAAGGAAGGAAATATGCTCCTCTTTTGCTAAGTAACAAAATACAGTTTATCTATGCTTTCCATCTGCCGTATATATTCCAAGGAAAAAACCCTCTTTATCATATATATTATAAATTTGTAAGGTTGTACTCCTGATCCATAAAACCTTAGCACAGTATATTCCTCCATGAAGTACCAATTAGATAACTATATTTTTGATCCCTGTTGAATGTAATCTCTATAGTTCATAACTAATTAGGAAATGTACTTTTTCAAATGTTTTGATAAATTGGAGCCCAAAAATAATCCAAAAATTGATTGTATTCCCTTCGATTATCAAACATCCTTATCTTGGGGGTCCAATAAGCTAATGGATGCAACACTTTTTGATGGCACTCAACATTATATTACTAAATTACAAGTTTTTTTTTTCCAAACCATTCACCAAACTAACATAGAATTAAATAGTAGAAGTAGGTGGTGAACCTAAAGGTCTTATTACAAGAGCCTTCTTTAATTGTTAAGACTTATTTATGCATAGATTATGTAATGTGCTAAAAAAATATATATCCACAAGGTGGAGAACCAATATGGATATTGTATACCATTTCCAAGAGGGTTTCATCCACTTTCTCATCACTATCAAATCCAAGGAAAAATACTAGCATAGAAATGGTATTCCTAACCCACTATTTAAACATCTCAATTGCATACAGAGGCTTCCCTTTTTTTACCATTTTATCAACTGTTAATTTTCTCAAAAACTCATCTCTGTCATTTTGAGTGGTGGTATGATAGTCTCTAGTAATTTTATCTATGTTTATGTTGATAGTTCTTAAATATTTTATTTCAAACACCAATGCATGGCTAAGATTTACCTCTGTAATGGAAAATTTTTCCTCTCTAGTGCCATTTGTAAAAAAAATCTTTTTTTTCCCATCATAATTATTGGTACATAGAGTGATAAATTTAAGGTAGAGTAGAACATCATGGAGCATGATACATCCCAATCCAACACCCCATGTTATCCAACCTTTATGTTTATTTGATGGGTTTGAATGTTTACTTTTATTTGCCTTATTATCGAGATATGTATTTAAGCTATGAATTTCTTGTGCCAATTACCTAAAAACTTTACCTAAAGGGGTTGAATCATTCCTTAAAAATTTACCTAAAGGGGATTTTAAGAATTTTGATGTATGAGATTTGGGTTTTAATTTTATTTTGGCTCTTGTGGAATTAGACATTCTTGGAATTTTGGATTGTGGAAACCCTTAAACCTAATTTTTCAACGCTTATAATTAAATATTTCAAAGTGAAGGATTATACAGTGATAATTATAAAAAGATAATATTTAAAGAATCAATATTAAAATGTAAGATGACACTTTCTTGGAAAAATGAAGGTCTTGATTCTTACATGGTCCGCCACTTCTATGAATCTATTATGCCTTTTGTTGTAATATGCCTTCCAGAAACAAAATTTCAATTGTCAATGGACGTTTAATATCAATAATCACCTCACAACTTACAAGCAGTACCACATCACTATAAATGATTACGTCTTTCACTGTACTTTGTAGACGTAAAATTTAGTCTCTTTTCAAATTCCATTCAGTGGATGATAGTTGTCACTTAGCTAGGCCTATTTCGGGAACTTCCATTCGAAATGTGAGTGTGTCAGGCCTTTGTCCTAGGATAGATCCTGCATCATTGATCCTAATATATTAAATGATCTTGATCATTTAGTAGATGACCACATGGAATTATTTTGGTCCTCATCAAGGAAAAGGCATTACGCGGACTTTAATTTGTGGAATCAATCAATTCAATAAATTTTTAGATCTGCGGTATGACATGTCGGTCATGAAAGGAAGAGTGGCGGTGAGAAATCAGAAAATGGCACATGTCATTTTATTATTACTATAGAATGATGCGATTATTTATCAGATGGCCATGTAGCAATATTCCACTCCTCCTTAAGGAAAAGGCATTCCTTGGACTCCAAGCCCGTAGAATGAACTGATTCAATAAATTTTCAGTTCTGCGAGATCAATGAGGTAAGGAAGAGTGGTAGTGAGTAATCAAAATATGCCATGTGTGATTATCTTGTTCCTTCGAGTGGCCAAGTGTCACACATTCCAGACACTTGAGCATAAAGGACCTAAGACTAAAGTAAGGCATGTAAAAGAAGCCCTGACAAGCCAATGCCTATAATTGAAATGAAAATTTGCGGGCCTTATTCAAGTCAAATTTGAAAATTGGTATTTTCAAAACTAGTTACAGGATATTTTCCATTTTATTTTCAATTTTTTTTATATTTTTACCATTTTCACTGAAAGTACAAAACAAGTTTCAGGGATATTCGCCAAAACCACGAAACTAGTTACAAGGATATTCACCATGATTTCTATAATTTGTTTTCAGGGGGGTTCCTTAAAAATTTACCTAAAGGGGGTTGAATCATTCCTTACAAAATTAATTCAATTTTAGATTACTCACATAATTCAAAAATCCTTTATTCAACCATTAATGTGTGTACAATATCAAATACCATACATGTAATCAACCATGAATAAGCAAATCAACACCATAACAAACAATATAAGTGGGAAAACCTAAAGGGGAAGAAAACCACTGAACACAATATTTATATTTATATTTTTCAAATTTAGTAAGGATCCACCCTCAAAATGAGCACCAACCCCTAGTTTAGTAGAGTTACAACCGTACAAGGAACATTGACCCCTAGTTTTGTGAAACACTAAATTGACAAGCATGATAACACATCCCAAGATAATCAAGCACCCACTTAACCACCTTATGATGAATATATCATATTTATGTTTCTATCAAAATTTATAGATATCACAAATTCTGCTCACACTCCTTGGACCCTTGTTCAAACCCTAGGCCTTCAAACTTGTACACTTCTTCACTTTCTTCAATTTTCAAAGCTTCAAACCCTTATACACACATCTAAAAAAATTCCCCTATATTTCATACAATTTATTAGATCACAAATCATTCTTACACACCTAAAAATCAATCACACCTAGGTCTCACTTTTTACATACACTCAACTATTTCACAAAAGCACCCAAAACTTGACTTTTATAACTTCTTCTTTATTAAAATTAAAAATAGGTAAGTTTCCCTCCTTTATCTTGACCATACCAACTTAAAAAATCCCATATGAATCATCACAATAGTCACATATGACCCATGTAGGTCAGCCATGCTAAAAACCACTCACCATGCACCAAAAATCCTCAAAATCCCATCACTAAGATGAGAAAAATCCCCTCATGCAAAAAATATTTTTATTCAAGCTCTAAAAATAACCAAAAATGTGTAATATGACATTTAAACATCATCCATGGTATAAATTTACTTGAACCAATCAAATTATTTCATTTAATGGGCCCACTTGGCTCATTTCCTTCACAAAATAGTTATTTTCAACAATCTGATTTTACCTTTAGGCCTCGAGAACACCCAAGAAGATATAAACTATGAAATGTGACCACTAAAGTGAAATCCAAAACCCTGTAGAATACTCTTAAGAAAGTTAGACATCATGAAAAATTCACTTGCTCAAACCAAAGCTATTTTTGTCTTCACCAAAACAAGTTGTCCAAAAACTAATTTTACAAATGCAATTGTTTTACACCCTTATAACACTTTAAATACCTAAAAATAGATTAAATATATTCAAAATTAATCCATATTCACTTTTTCAGGTGATATCAAGCATCAAATAAATCATCTCATGCTCCAATCAACTCATTCTTTCAACAAAAGAAAACATGTCCTAAAAATCAAAAAACCTTCTTTCTCACAAATGACCTAGAAATAACATAAAATAAGCTCATCATGATAAAAAAATTATATCATTGTAAATATATATGAATTAAATTTCTATAACATATTGTAACTCCTTCCAACTCTAAGTGGAAGGCCTTCAACGAAGCTCATTTTTACAAACTTCTTGAAACTACCGCAAACAACCCTTTGACCAGTACCAACCTAAATAAATCATAATTGACCATTTAACTACATCATAATTACATTAAAAATCATGTACATCAATAAAAAATCACATACTCACAATAGTGATCACTTATATTGCAACTCCTTTAGATAACCTTGTCCCAAACTGAACTTCTTCATAAATTGGCTTGTTTGAGTGGGGTCCACTCATCACCAAAAACTCTATCATATATTTATGGAAACATGGAGGATAAATATTCATTATCCCATCATCATCTAATTACTACCAATAAATTATGGTCACTTAAGATCATTTTCTCTCTTACCAATTTTGAGCTATGTTTTCAAACACATAAAGAGTTGTTTACCTTCTTAACATACATTCATAAAAATATGACGATGAAATGACCTTGTTATTTTTGAAACCTTCTAGACTAAATGTCAAAAATCCCTGAAAGACATAAGGTTCCATTCAAATCACATAGTTTAGGGTGAGCATCAGAGGATATAATTTGAACTGGAAAAGACCTTCTTCTTTACCTTGTTTCACCAAAGCGGCATAACATGCAAAAATACTCATCATGATAACCTGAAAGTTTTCCCACATAATCAAGACACACCCTAATAACATATAGAATCATCCATTTCAAAAATATATGTCAATATTTCCAGCCACTAAGACTTACATAGTTAGCCCTTATGGTTGTGCCTTTGTAAAGGCTAGGGTCAACTGAAACAACCTCATAACACATCATACAAACTCTCCAAAATGTTCTAGCATACTTGGTAAACTATGATACAACTTCCTACATACATCCATGATCTCACATGGCTCCACAACTCATCCTCATGTTTCCTAACAACCATGTGTGGTCTAAATGAGCACCTGAAATATGGTCACCATCTTATATTTGCACCCTGAAACTCATGTGAGTTCCCAAGAACTCTCTAAACATGATATACATCATGAAAAATGCTTATCAATCCATCATGAATCTCAATCCACTAGGTATTATCACCTAGGCTATCTAAGTCACCAAAATATGCTTGCAAAAAGTAGCAATTCTCATCTAATCAACCTATGCACCCAAGAACATACCTGAATATACATATTATAATCACTCTAAGAATCATGTCACTCCACTCCATCATCTAATTTTTAATTAATGGGGTTTTTCAGCAATGAAAACACCTAAATCACAACATGTCAATATATCTGTTTTACATCGTCGATGATATCAAATTTTGAGGAAGGGTTTTCAAGAGAATGGGAAACATTATCTTGATTTGAATTATAATAATTGATCACATATTTCTCATTTTTTTTACTTTTATAGGTAGAAAAATAATTCTTGGAGGGAGTATAGGCATTGGACTTACCTTAATTATAATATGTCTTGTGATCGGTGTGGCTTTAGGATTATTCTTGATTGATCTTCTAAAGATGTGGGGAGTGGAGATCCTCTCTTAGTTATTATATTTTTAGGAAGTAGAGTCATCAGTTGAGGATATTATCTCTAATTTTATTTATTCTTAGATATTTTATCCTTCTCAATATTTTTTGATGAGTGAAAACATCATAAGAGTGATTTGTTCATTATAGCTATAGAGTCTTCATACTAATCCTTAGAAGAGGGTGCATACTCACATAAAACATCCACTATAGGTCCAACTTCTTCAATAAAAACTCACCTTCCTCTTCTTCATTTATCAAATCTACTTCTTCACTTTCATCATCTAATATGGTCCCACTTGTTATGTTCATGAGAGGGGATTTAACAACAAGCCTTTGAGGTGGGGGACCAATTATTTATCTGTTTGAGAAATTCCTCCTTGGAATGTATTTATAAAGGGAATTTTGAGATAGATTATTTTTTAGGAAAGTACATCATTAGCTAATTTTTGCACCACTTAGTAAATAGCATCGGAACTTGAACTTTGAGATTTTTCTTTTTTAGCCTTTTTGAGTTGTTTTGGACGTCAATAAATAAACATCCGAGAATGACTTCAAGCTCATGTGCCATTCCAAAGTATCTAGTTGACTCCTTCTCAACATGCAATTGGCCTCAGTAATCGAGCATTCTTGAATAATCATAGTTTTTAATCTTCGTAGGCCTAGAAACCTCTGGAATTGTTTAGAGCATATTGTTTAACTTAGCTACAAATTATCCCATGGGTTTGTGAGGCCCTTTTTAAACTCTGTGACCATTGTGCAAAAACAACATGAGAATATTCAATAGATTTGAACTGATGTTTGAATTTGGACTTCATACCTACCCAATTTGTGATTGACCTTCTTGAAACATAGTATAACCAATCCATATTATAATCTTGTAGTGATTCCCCAAAGAAATGAACTAAAAGATATTCATACTACATGCCCAACACCCTATAAGTCGTGATGAACATTGTGATATGATCATCAGAATGTCGTTTTCCATCTCCTCAGAACTTAGGAAATTTTTACCTAGATCCTTTTGGTAATTCATGAAGTGGAGGATTCAAGGCCAATAGGCATGTATTATTTCCCCAAGTAATGGGCGTAGCTATCCTTTCTTATTCTTCCTCTTGTTCTTCTTCTTCTTCCATAGGAATAAGGTTCGAGTGGCTCAATCTGTTGGTTTTTTAATGGTACATTAAAGAGGAAATTTTGGATCAAACTCAGGAAAATATTCTTGACCAGTTCTCCTTCCTAGTTGAACAATGGGAAGTCTGAAATCAGATTGATGTTTCTCCTTGAATATTGAATCAATTATGCCACTAGCTCAAATATCTCTCATGTATCTTATTTATACCAATTTTTAGGATTTATGTGTAGCTTGAAAAAATTTCCTTATGCTCTCCTTTTCTGATTTGGAACTTGTCTCACATGTTGCAACTCTTGGACACATTACTCTTCAAAATACCTAATTCTTGAAGTAATGTAATAGTTATTAAAATTTTCTTGTTTTTTCCAAAATCAGTTCCCCAAAATAGATATGATATATTCTTGAGTGTCTTAGAAGAAAATAAAATTAGGATACAAAACAAGATCATTTCTAAGAATGGTCACTATGGGAAAAATATAGAGTAGAAATCAAGTCTCTTGGGTTTCTAATCTCTATTTTTTTACTTTTCAAATATATTATTTTTAAAGATTTTTTGGTTTCAGAGTGGTGCAGAAATATCAAAATCTACCACATAGTAGATGCCAAAAACTATTGGAAAAATAATTTATCGCAAGGAAAAATTAATGGATTTTCACCAATTACCTAGAAAAATTCCCTCCTCTTAGTAATGCGGAGGCTTCCATTTACTGAAAGTAGAAAAAAAAATTGTGGGTGGCCATGAAGTCGGGGATCATACAGGACTACTCCACTAGACCTGTGGAATTTTTTTACACTTAGTGCAAGGGAGGAATTTTCTTAGGAGGTGAGGTAAGAAGCGTAATAATCTATGGAAGAAGGGTTAATTTTATGAATAGGCACTAGAAGAGTTTCACAACATTAACCATAATTAATCCACACTCAATTAGAAGAAAATAACTTTGCTAACAATGATAAGACTAACAAATCATAGACACAAAATTCTATTGATCCATTAATCAAAGGAAATAACACCTTTCTTGGTCTTAAAATATCAGCATGTGCACAAAATTTAACATGTAAGGAAATAGAGGAAATGTAGAGGAATAGGAAAATAGAAAAATGTAATATCTTTCTTGTGTCTTAGTAGTGCAAATATATCTAATTAGAAACTTACAATTGAAAACCCCTTGAAATAAGGAGATCATATAAATATATATCTTTAAAAATAATCATTTCATTTACCCCCACATGGCATTTCACATCCCCTTATCACTTGTGACCTTTTATATTCCTAGGAAACAAAATTGATCCCTTTTTCATTAATTAAAAGGAACTCATTACAAATTTTTTAGATTAGGTAACTATTTAGTTTTGGGGGACCAAAAAACCCATAGTACATAAAAGGAAATAAATTATTTAGGAAAAAAACATCCCAAAACCAAACAAGGGCCCAGATAGGATAAAACAACTTGTGGTACAAAGGCCCAACAAGTGTCAAGGAAAACATAGCCTCAAATATGTGGATTTTTTTATATATGAACGCTAAAGATAAATAGATAAAAACATGACATGACCAAAAACTATTCTCACAAAGGTCGGTTAAAGTTTCTTTTCCTTTTTACTCCTAGGTCACAATATTAGACTATAGGTCACTTAAGTGGATAATGGAAAAAATTGAAAAGTACCTCCTTAACAAATACCTAGAACATGAGATAGAAAGAGGAAAGAATAAGAGAGGGGATATCACTCGATGAAGGAGAGGAAGATTATGTTGATGAATAACTTGATCTTGTTGAACCCTGTGGGATTTCATATGGAAATATCTCTTCACCATTGGATTATTTGTTGAAGCAAACTACTGCAAGTCTTACCTTTTTCTTTTTGAGGAATGTTAACAAATATCAAGGAATGGATCCAATTCTCGAAAGTAATGATGATGCTCTTGTACTAATTGAACCAAACTTGATGATATTTGTTAGTTTTGGAAATCGTACATATAATTTCCACGAGGGATTCCAAGGTTTCTTTATTGAACAAGAAGGGATCCCCTACTTGTTTCTTGACCAATTATTTGAATGGTTTTAAAATATCTTCCACTAAAAACTTTTTTTTTGATTGGAGGAAATCCAAATATATATACATTTTTGTTTATACATTTTTGTTTATCCTTATTTAATATTTTATACGAGACCAAATAGGTGACAAGTTCTTAGTTATGGAAATGAATACATTTTTACCCATCAATACAAAAGATTTGAAAGTACGCATCTCTCGACACGGTGGAAACACAATGTCTAAATGATCCTTTTCCTTATCAATTTCCTCTTTAATCATGTTTAATTTTATAGTGCTAGCAAGAGAAAACTCATATAATGAAAGAATTTCATGAAATAATTTTTCACTTTCTCCATAATCTTATCAACCCACCTATCACTATCCCTTCCCTTTATTGTGTGACCTTGAGCCTTATTGATTGTCACAGGGTTGAAGCTGATAATAGGAGTAAAAAACTCATAAATAAGAGATTTAATTGTAGTATGATCCATGAATTATTGCACATAATAAGTGAGATTTCTCACATTCTCTTCTAACCGCTTAATCATCTGTTTGTACTCCTCTTTTATGGAAAGTATGTAGGTATGAGAATCCTTGAAAAAATGTGCATCACCCTCATGTATTTATTGGTCCAAAGATATTATTTTCATTTCATAGTCTTCCTGATTCATATCCTCTATGAATTTCACAAATTTTGGGTAGGAAAATTCTACATACTAATTACTAGAAACACAACTAAAAAAGTGACAAGTAAAATGAGATTTCTTACCTCACTTAATCTTTACAATTCTTAAGATATCTTGGAAATATAGTGTTGATGCATATTGTACTATTCTTGGCTCACTCCCAATCATTTATCAGATCCAAGGAAAAAGTTTAGTTGTTATGGGGTCAACATTAGGCATGATGTCACTTTCAGGTTCACAATGAGGTATTGCATTTTGAACTTGATGAGATGACTCAAGTACCTAAAGAGGAAACACTTTGGGATAGATGTAGAACTATATGTTGAGAAGGATAAATATCACATTTATCGAGATATTTAACAGGGTTCTCAAAGTGACTCTAGTTTTCTTATGAAATTTCATGGGTTGAGATCCTTCAATGTTTAATTCTTCCATTGATTTTCTCTTCATGGGTTCCCCTAAGTGAGAGAAGCTCATAGATTTCTTATATACCTTAAAAGATGATATATGATATGTTTTCCTCCAAATAGTTAGGATACCACAAAAATTGATGAGAAGAACACTCTTTTTCTGAACCATTCCCTTATCTATTAATCATTATTTAAGTCCTCTCATTAATGTCTCTTGACTCTCTTATGTTACAAAAGATAATCGAAAGAGGTGTATATTTTACCACTTTGTACTATAGATCAAATAGATAATATCCATAATCCCCACTCCTTCAATTAACCATTCGAATATGAGACTCCTCATTTGACCAACAACGATTCACATATGATCTATTTTCCTTACTTCAAATTCATCCAGGTAATTGATCTAATAATCCTCAATTTGGGGATTATGGTGAAATCGAGGGAGAGTGATGGTTTCAATATTTTTGAATGTCAAAATCATGATTAGATGTATAAGAATAGAATTTGAGGGAAGCAAAGGAGTCTTTAATATTTGATGCATCAATTTTTTTGCATGAATAGATTTCGAGGGATATGGGGAAGGATACACCCTTCTTCTTATTATTGCTACACTTGTTATGAACCTGAGTAAGTTACCTACACAATTAAAATATTAATATATTATCACTAGGGTACCTGGGAATTATACAAGGATCAAGATCAAATCCCAAAACCTTGATGTAGGTTAAATATGAGAGATGGGTGAAGAATCTCCCATATTTCTTGAACAATGTTGTATCTTGAGAAGATTTCCTTATATTTATATTTCCTTCTAGAAGTCTGATAGAAAACATGGTGAATGCATCATTCACCCTAGAAAAATGATGGTTACTCTCCTTGTACATGATCTAAGGATACTTTTCATAGGTTGATGCTCTTTAAGATGCAATAATTACAACAGATTAGGCCTTTGAAATATCTTTTGTAGGTGAGAAGGTACACCAGATATGAGGTCATAGTGAAATTTTTGGTAGAAGGAAAATGGATTAACTACTAATGAATATGGTAACTTATAATCTATTCATAATTCACTACTTGGTTCCCCTCAATAGCAGAAAGGATGAATTGATCTAACCAATCCTAAAACTATTTTATTATCTCTCTTGTTATTACCCCGCTTAGTAGGATGATAACATATGAATAGCCTTCATGGAACTCACTTCTTGAAAAAAAATTAGGCACATGATAAGGTTTCATGCCTTACTTGAGCCATCATCTGAGTTTGAGGCCTTATGAGTATTATTTATCTTTCACCCATTCATGTGATGTAAAATCTTGTTTGATTATGACCATACTACCACTTATTGGAATTTGTAAACACTGAGAGCTTCCCTTAGGAGTGAGAACTATGAGAACTAAGTTGCCATCCACCCACACTATTCTAGAGTTAGGCTCATAATTTTTTATACTTTATAGGACAAATTATTTACTTTAAATAGATAACATATGACTTCTTGTTGTAAACAATCTACTTGAGAAGAGTTTTTCTTCCACTAGCTCTATAGGTCCTCCGAGAATCTAATTTTTTAGGTGTTTGAGATCCATGTGAGTGGTTTCGTTGTCTCTTACACCTATATTTTATATTACTAGGGTTGAAATAGGATAGATACGTGAGTATTTTAACTTCATTTTACCAAAAAGCAATAAGATAAGCAAAAATGGAGTCAACAACAACTTTCTATTTTAAACGGGAAGGGTCCAAATTGTTAGTTTTAGCATTTCACCACTATTTTGGTTTCCTAATGTTCTTAACTTATCTATATCATTAAAATTTACAAGACTTTATTATTTTCATAAACATGTTATTTTTAGATTTCAAACCCTAATACAACTATTTTTATAAAGCTTCCCAAAATACCCTTTTTTGATGTTTCTTACATTTTCAAGGAATTAAAATTAATAAGAATTCATCATTTTAGAAAAATTACTATTTTTATTAACCTAATATTCCTAACACATACTATTTTTATAAATTATACTTGCCTATGTTGGGTTCAAAATGAAACTATCGTCAACATTTTTGTTTTGCAATTGGGCCTTCTGCTATGAATTTCATCATTTTTAATCTGTCATATCTCTAAGAAATTGAATAAGTATGTTTTAGGGTTTGGAATTTAATTTTTCTACTATGTAAAATATATGGCATCAATTATTTTTATGTTACGATCTTCCCAAAGGCATTTTGGATAGGAGATTGTGGAAATATTTCATAGCTATCCAACTTCGGGTGAAAAGTTATGTGCAAATATTCATTTTCATTACCTATGGATGTATGGAAGAATTTTTCAGAAGATCTACCAAAAATTTAAATTTGAGATATTTTTAGCTGCAAATTTTCATGAAAATGGAAACCTATGTGGTGGGAGAGAGTTTTAAATGTGTTTTATAATGTTTTAACTCACACACTAACTACACATTTAACTCAAGTTGAAATGGAGTTAAAGAGAGGTTACAAATGATGCAATGGGGAAAAAGGGAGATAAAGGATAGAAAAGGATGACTTATAGAAATATGGTGACAATTGATAATATTTGGAGTGATTTGAATGAGATGGGGGTTGAACATGAAGGCTTGGGGATTGAATAATCAGCCTACAGACCTATGTGAGGTCATGTGAGGGTCTAGGAGATCCATCTTGGCTCTGAGTCACACTTTTGTGTCCCCTAAAGATATGTGGGTCACAAGGGAAAAAAATTTTACTTGAGAGAGGGGGTGAGGTCACACTTTTGTGCCCCTCTTGTCCCCCTTTCACTGTGAGGATGAAAGGGACAGTGAGGACACTCAGGACATTTGGGTGTCAAAAGTGCGACCTAGGGAGGAGGATGACATCACACTTTAGTGTCCCTAATCTACCCCATATCCCCAAGGGATTATATGGGACACAAGGGTGTCAAAAGTGTGAATGCGCTATAAATGGAAAACCAGATTTCCTTAGGATGTCCAGAAATAGACATAATACTTGTTTTTTACACCTTGAAGGCTTAGGTTGATGTTTTATGGTAAAATACTATATTATTTTGACTCAAAAACACATTATAAGATTAATGGAGCTACTCTAAATACTTTAATCTACTTGAAATTTAAAATTTAATCCCATTTTTTCTAAAACATGTAGAGTAATTACATGTTTTGGAATGTTTCAAGAAACCCTTAAACCTTAAAACAAAGTTGATGTTTCCAACTTGTAGATAATTCTCATATATTTATATTATCTAATTTTTCCCTCATAACTCTTTACCGAGCTCCCAAAATCATCCAAATAAGTCAGGTTTCACTTTTAGAGTGTTCATTCCTTGCACCTAAAAACTTGTTTTTGAGAAGATTATCCCTCAATGATTAATTCTTTCCTAAATATTCCTAAATTAATTCTAATGATTTCAAGACTCCACTACATCACCTTAACATGTTTTATATTTTTCCTAAACTCTTCTAAAGGGTTCATATTGGCTTCATAATGAACAAAATTGGCCTTTTTAGGCCTCGAGAAGAGTTTTATTTCAATGAATCTTGTTGAACTCGTACATCAACTTTGAGTGCTAGGGTGGTATTACCATAAATAATTGTTGGCTAGGAGGAGGTTTCAGTGTGACCCGGAGGAAAATGTTTACAACATAGGCTTAGATGTCATGCTTGAAATTTTTAAATTCTTAGGCTACTAATTTTGCATGAAAACATATTTAAATCAAAATTATATAAACTTTAAAGGGTTATTTGCATTCAAGGACACCAAATTTTTGCAAACATAACCATGTAATCTCTAAAATACTTTAATGTAAAGACTTGTGATTAAAACTGCATATATTTACTACACCAAATCCATTAAACCTATGATAACCTCAGAGGAAGAAAATATTCACTCCCATATTGCAATTAAATAAATTAATTTTATAATTGAAACAAATATTTCCAAGTAATACTACAAAATGACATTCATTCAATAACCATCCCAATACAATGATCTGAAACTTGTTTCTTTGTATGTCATTGATATGATGGATAAAAAATTACAACAGAAAGGATTACATCTCTTGATTAAATATATATTTACATTGGGAAATACCATACTTATGCATTTAAAAATGTTCTTTTGTATTCAATTGAAAAGGGACAAGTTCAAAAATTCTCTTAATGTCTACTAATGACTATACAAGATGAAATCACCCTAGCTAAAATCTAATATTAGAATCTATAAAAGTGAAAACAGCCTTCAATTTTATACATTTTTTTAAAAAGGAATATACCCAGATACCCCATGGAATAATGAAAATAAGATATGCATGGGGTTTTTATCTTTACTCTACAATTCATATGGGAGAGGTGCCCAAACTAAAAAAGATATCATCTTGATTTTCTTAGCTAGAATGATTTTGTTTCATGATGAATTTTGTGGAGGATTGGAGAATACTATTTTACTTATTAATAAAATATTTTGTCTTTTTATAAAAATTTCATCATTCCTTGTTTGCTTTAGGAAAAATTAGGTTACACATTCTAATCAAATTAATTAATTCTCCTTGTAAAATAATAGATAGAATAAGGAATAGGGAACGAATAATAAGGAATGCTAGGGGACAGATTGAGGTCCACTATTTTTACCTTCTACTCTTCCTCTTTTTTATTCTTGTATACATAAAATATTTCAAACATAACAAAAATTGGATCCTCATCCAACCCTTTGTGATAAAGGAATATTATTTCCTTCTTGGAAAAAATGATGTCAAATTTAGTATAAATAACCTTCTTCCTTTTAAGTCTCTTTTCCAATTTATTTATATATCCTTATAAATGAATAAATTTTTGTATTGAATAATAAACAAAAAATTTGAAGGCTCCAACTCTCCTATAATGTGTTGTTAAATTATCTTTGTCATCCTATCTTCATATGCGGATCTCGTTGTGTATATATATTTTAGGGGAGAATTCTTTCAAGATTTTAATCTATATCACCCATATAATCCCATGTCTTTTCCCTCATGTTGTGGAGTTTTATTACACAAGCCTCTAAGGTTTCAATTTATAACTTGATAGCCCCTGTTTATTCATATTATCTTCCTATGCAACCTGAGGATATTATACCTTTCTTTTCAACCACTTCATCTCTTAAATATGTTATGGCCTCGATCTTGGGTAATAATCCAATCCAATAATCAATATTTTTGATACTTTTCAATAAAGACATTTCTTGCTTCAATATATTCAGAGACATGATTATGTGATTTAATGATGTCCTTGATGGCCTTGCTACCTCTTGTCACTAGTTCACTTTCCCACTTTATTGTTACCTCTCGTTTATAATTCAAATCTTCAACATTCTTTATTACTTATGAGGAAAAGGATGGGGTTATATATATACTTGTTAGAGGAATTTGTATCAATTTTTTCACATAGGTGGATAAGATATCAACCTTCTCTCTTAATTGATCATTGGTTTCCTTATCCTTGTCAATATTTTGGAAGAGACTGATAAGTGCCATAGTAACATCATGGTTTAAGCTCTCATTGGTCTTCTTTCCTAGTGATATTTTTGATTTGATAATTAGAAATGGAAGCTTCATAACTTAATGCATCATATTATGGGGTATCCACCTCCAAAAACCTTTCTCTTTGAGCCCTATCTACTATTCTTGATAAAATTCTTACTTTCTTTGGGGGCCTTGATGGATTCAAGGAGATGATGCTTCAAGGTCAAATTTCTCAACCTTTACTTTCACCTTTATCTTCCATGGGAGGGTTACTCCCAACTAACTTCAAGTTTCAATACTACCTTTGCCTTATTCTTGTTCTTGTGGAGAAATTTGCACTATCATTTGTTCCTAGGGTGCAAGGAGTGTTAGACCAAATTCATCAATCTATGCCTTTGAATTATCCAAAGAATGGACATATTGTTCATGTGTTTCTCCTTCTTCTACCCCTTGGTATTTCACTTCTTCCTCTATTATGGTTGAATATGATTAAACACTTGTATCTATAATATTTTTGGCCTCAGCCTCTTCTTCTCTGGATGGAGAAGGTGATACAACCTAGAATTTACCGGATAATACCCTAGTCATGATAGCACATCACTTAGACTAGATGGAGCGCTCACCCGAAGCACACAAAGGTACTAGGTCCCTCTTTAGGGATTTTGTAGTAGGATGTTAGTGTGATGAAGGAAGAAACATATAGACCCATAACTAATCCATCATTCTACAATGCATGCTACATTTAGATCTATGAAATAAAAATCTTTAAATAGTAATCATGATTGAATCAATAACATGCACTACTCAATTATACACAGGAATGACACTTAGATTCAGCCAATATCTTCCATCTATTAATAAACACATAAGATCCTTACAATAATGTCAATCTATACCAATGCGTACATGGATCTGATATAGTAATTCAGTCATATGTGTATATCTCTATACCTTCATACATCCATCACACATATATATCTCTCCTACTAAGTTATTCATATCATATATATAGGGTGGGGAATTTCCCTTCACCACTTATCTATTTTAGAAATAGGCCACATTCTATTAATATCTACACACCGTTACATGTGCATAGCCACACATGCAAGTGTGATATCTATAAACTTCTTATAGTTAAGCTGAATTGACAATCCTATTCTTAGCCTGTCTCCATGAAAAATGCTTCGATCCGATCCTCTAAAGATAGATAATGTGTGGCGCGCACATCTCGAATCATTGGTGTGTTCCGCACACCATCTTCTAAAAATAGGTCATCATGCTCAAAATCAGATAAATCCTTAATTTTAAAGTTTCCCTCCATGTACGGGTTCTTCTTGTCCCTCTCGCGCCCTTGATCATGTCCTTCTCTCATGCGTAGAATTCTTGTGTGATCTCTAACAAGTATTCTCTAATCAAAATTACCCCACACTAATCTCATTATCATCCTGACAATGGTTATCTCCAAAAATTGAAGTAAAGAATAGAAGAATGGAAAGAATAAGAATGAAAGAATGTAGATAAATAAAGAATTTTTATGAGGCTATGAGGCACCTCTCTTTTCATTAGTTTAAAGTATCAACTCGGATACTCCTCCTTTCTTTCGGCCTCCAAGGCCTACCATTCAACGAGTGCTTGTTCTAATTTTTCTAGAATGTCCAAAGCAATGGAATCTAATTCATCCCTCACAATCTACCCTTTTTTATTTTGTAGAACTAACAAAACACTAGACATTGATGTCATTCTTCCTTCGAGTAGATCCATCTTCCACAAAATTAGCTTCCCAAGCTCTTCCATCCGAGTCTTGTGTGGCTCTTGTGTTGTTGCCAAGGCCTCACGCTTTTGTTTAACCATTGACAATATTTCTACACGGCCCAATGTTTCATCCTTCATTGCTCTCTAGACCTCATTACTTTCTTCCAAGGTCTTTATGTTGATAAGCACCTCTAGAGCTATGTAGATGTTTAAAGCCTAGTCTTCTTTCTTCAATACTTCTTGTAGTGCTTGCATCAACTCTTCATAGAATGTAATCTTACACATCACTGAGGATTTCTCTTGTTCTGTCTCTTGTTCAGATTTCCTTGGTGCTGTCATACACAGAGGTTCATCTTCAAGTACCAAGTCCACCAACTTTCCTACATAGTGTATTGCTAAAGGAAATGTCTGTGGTACCTTGGCCTCCAAGTGTGGCCTTTCTCTAATGACATTGTCCCCAATCTCCTCTGCGATGCTGATAAATACTTCATTCTTATTTTTCATGAAGTGCCTCTCTAGTGTTATGTGCGCTATCTCTAAATCCTTTGTTTTTAGCTCCTCACGTAGTGCTCGATTGTTAAAGTTGTATCCATGTTTCTTCTAGCAACTTCAGTAAAAACCTTTACCAATGCATTATTAACCTGCTCATCTGACATGACAGTAGGCTTTACTGTGATGTGTCTAGCTTGGGGTGCCTTCTTGAGCTATCTTGAAATGCATGAATCTTCACATACATAAAATTCAGGGTCATCCATGTGGGTGTGCATTGACCATGATATTTTCTTTCGAGTGCACACAATCACCATATCATCATCCATTAGCTCCTAGCCGAATAAATCCTTCTGTGCTATCATGATATGGGAGCGGGTGTGGATAATTTTACCTACATCCTATGCATATCCCATGGATGGTGGAATGTGCTCTCCACTCATCCTCTTTGATCTAGGACCCTTATGAATTATAGCTTCAAGGTTAGGAGCATGTCTTATTACATCTGAATAGTTGCATGCAAATCAAGATATTTCATTTTCTTTTTCTTCTCCATCTTTCATCTCTTCATCTCTTTTATCTTCCTCATTCTGTGGCTTTTATTCTTGCTCGAGTGGGGTAGGAGATGCACACTCACTCTCTTATGATTCCTCCACTTCTTTATCCAACTTTAACTCTCTTCTCTTCTTTGGTTTAGTGGTCTCCTTGAGTGGAAAGAGATGAGGTGATTTTTGTACCATTTTTGGAGTTCCACTTTGAGTCCTTATACGTTTGAACACTTTCTTAAACCAATGTTCCCCCGCTTAACCTCCATATATTCCTCTTCATCTTTTCCTTGAGGTGGAGTAGCCATGAGCCGTGACTCTTCTCTATCATATGGTTTCTTTCTTCTACGCTCCAAGCCTCCACTATCTTCACGCTCCTCCTCTTCACCCTCTACTTCAAAAACTTTTTTAGTCCTTTGACTGATATGTTTTCTATTTTGTGCTTACCCCCTTGGTGGCCCCAGGAGCACAAATTCATTCTCCACATACTTGTTGTTCTCCATCTTGGGCTTCAGTTGAAGATACATAAATGTTACTCCTACATCCGCTACAACAAGACTTATTGGCTTAATATTCAGCAACTCCAAAATGATCCTCTCAGTTTAGGCACTTCTTTCAGGATACACATACTTCTTTCTCAATGTATGGTAGTTGTAGTCTACCTTATCTACATTGAATACTAGTCAACGCATGTCTGTAAATCTATGAATAGATGCTTGGAAATACCTTGCAGTGAATGTGTAAGGTAATTTACACAAAGGGCTCTAGAATCCATCTCTCATTGGGAAGCACGTGATGTAGAAATGCTAATATATAGAAAACTAGACTTGTCTCCCTAACAATGATAGTAGGTCATTTGGGATGTGCCGATCTTCTCCAAATACCACGCAGAGCCTATTGTACCATTCCTCTACCCTTTTCTTAATGTCATCTTTCATGGCCTCTTTACATAGGCACTTTCTTAACCTTTCAAAGCTCGACTTATTCTCCATGGGGTATTCCCACACCTTTTCCTTTGGCCCATCTAGCACTCCAATTTCCATGAATACTAGTGATAGTGGAACAACCCGAAAGCTGATCTTACCTCCTATGTGTGCTTCCTTGAATATTTTATCTCGCAATGTAGCCTATAATATTATATATTGCCCCTTCGAAATCTTACATGCAACGCGTAACCACATGCTATTTACGTATGACCACCACTCCAAATCATTATAATTTGTAACAAGGTGTGTTGTTTCTTGCACAACCGGAAAGTTCTTCAATTTTTCTATATTCATACCACGTAGACCATTTAGGTACCCTAACTCATGTCCGGTCTTTAAGATCATGGCTTTATCTCGTGAGATAGTTCTTTATTTCCTCTCATGTGGCCTTCAAACTTATAATTGATGAGATAAGTACAAATGATATTTTAACTCTATATCCCGCAAAGTAGAAGAAATCCGTGTGCACTCGCTCATGAGCCACCGATACAAGGGCTCATACTTCCCAAAATATGGAATCTCATATAATTGGTAGACCCCAATTATCTTCATAAAATTCTCACCTGCATCATCATAAACTAGCATGTCATCCGCCATACACTTGTTTTTCTTAGCAGTGAGAAAGGAATCGAGCTCTTTCTTATTCTCTGAGGTCCTAGGATTGTATTCACTTACATTGCTCTTTATGATGGGTGAATCCCATTCTTGACCAAAAATGATGCCTTCTAGATATTTCATTTTCGAAAAAACACTTTCAGTGCCATCTCTTCCTCCTCGATGACCACCTTCTTCTTTCCTTTTGTTGTTTCTATAATTTCCCTCTTGGGTGCCATTTTTCCCTCGCAATCTTTTATAGATCCTTTCCAATAAAATTCGTAATGTGCGAAGTAAACCCTAGCTCGATTCAATCATACCCTAGATGGAAACTTCATGCCCTAACTCCTCTCTGTCACCTCACTTCGCTCAAACCCTTCACCACCAGAGACAAAAGCTTCTTCGGCACATAGATCTCTTCATCATGACTGGTTACACACCTCTGCACCTTAAAATGATCACTCGGCTCTTCACACTTAGCTTCTTTCAAATACTCTTAATTGAAATGGTAAAAAGGAATTCACATTCCATCCTCATATAGATTTTTCAAAATTTTATGCATTTATTACTCCTTCACCTACCAAATATCCCCTCATTCATTAACCAAATTCACTCATTCTACATGGTACATCTTCATGCCCCAACTATAACCTTGTAGCACACCTTCTTACCCTCTCATCATATACTTCTCTTCAATGCATGCCCATGCACCCGAGTACCTTGTCACCGTAACTTCTCTTGGTAGTTATCATGGTCTCTAATTACCTTGCTTTATACTATCCTTTCATTCATCTCCATCCTTGGTCGCTTTTGAGAAGTAATCTTCTTTTGACTTAAATCACACCTGTAACAACTTATTCTCTTCACCTTTCAATTCCCACAGTATTTTACTTGGATAAGTAAAACCATCCCACACTAAAGGTATGTGTGTTCCTCTATGCATAAACATGCTTCATATAGTAATTAGATTCATATAATAATTAGCTTCATGCATGCAAGCATGCTTATTACACAAAAACAACTAAATTATCAAAGCATAGTGACAAATGAAGGAAATACATTAAGGAAATGCAGAATTGAAAACATAATCTAAATGGAAATACTACTGTTGATGTAAAATCACAACACCCCTAGATGCCGATCGGGCTTCTAGGTTGATCACTCTAGCATCCAAGTGTGATTACACAACATGGAATCCTTTCTCCAAGTGTGGGACTTGCAAGAATGAGAAAGGAATCTCTAGAGAAGGTTGGTTCCTATCCCTCTGTTCAGATGCACACGAAAAATGCAGAGAGTTTACTCAAAACCTAATCTAACTTGCCAAGGAGACAGGGTAAGAAGATGCGCAAAAATAAACCTAAGCTAACAGAGGTGATGCACCGAGGAATGAAGAACACCTTTCTTGCCAATAAACATAGACCATTCAAATGTGATGCAAGATCATGCACAGATAACAAAACTCATAGTGAAAGACCAGGAGGATGTGAATGAACACAGAAAGGGTTGAAAATCATCCACAGACATGCATTACTTGCTCCAAAGATTGATATAATACACTACAAAATGCCAAGAGGTAGAGTCACATTACAGTTTCAAATGGGAGGTTCGAACTCCACAAATTCACCTACCGAAGAGAAGAAGGGAGGGGAAAAATAGAAAAAGTTTGACCTTTAGAAAGAAGCCCCTCCTTACAATTTATAGGAAGAATGAGAGAGGGAAGAGAGAAGAAATCCAGATCTACTTCAACCACTTCTAGGTTGCATTTAACTCATCTCATTATGGCAGAAGACGGTGAATCCTAGCAAAACGGTAGACTGCCAGCAAAAATGGCGTCTTTGCATTGCCTATTATTAAAGCTAGTTGTTGTAATGTCACTTCTGTCTATTATTACGTGCCAGAAGTGTTTCTAAATTTCTCTCTCAAAAATGAACCAAAATGCAAGATTGACCATGGAATCGCGTAGAGAATTTTGCCAGCTTTCCATTGATATAAAGAACGCGATAATCCGAGCTCTGGATCGAAAGTTATGGCTATCTAAAGATTTAGGGCAAAAAACAGGCCAAAGCAGATATTTGAATTTTTTCCCACGCTCTACCACTTGGATGACACGTGTCGGGCACTGATTGGATGAGAAATTCCCTCTCCTCCACCTTTCCATGGGTTTCCCTTTGAAATTTTGACGTTTTATAACTTTTGTGAAATTTTCCATTTTTTCCTCGCTCCCCGCCACTTGGGACATGTGGCGTGATCTCGGTTGGAGGATAGGGCGCGGGTCATCCTTGCCTTTTAATTTTTTTGGCCCAAGACTTTTGCAAATTTTCCTAAGTCTTTCCCGGCTCCAAACCCCCACCTTAGGACACATGTCCTATTCCCGATTCATCCGCGGCCTCCCAACTTTTCACGTCCTCCGCATCCTTTTGTCCTGGATGTCCCCAAAGCGCATGGGACAAAATCTCCGAACCACCCGATTCGGGCTTCCTTGTCCCTCTTTGTAGCGAAGACACATGGCAAGATTCCATTGGCTCTCGGCTCTTCCAGATTTTCATGTCCTTCGCGTCCCTTTGGCCCTACTGTCCCAAACCAAAGTTCCTGTTCTAGCCGATCCGGGCAGTTCATGTCCTTCGCATACCTTTGTCCTAACTGCCCTGACTATCTCTGGGGACAAATTTCTCTGAACCGCCAATTCGGGCTTCCTTGTGCTAAATCGCAATCCAAGCGTCTTCCACGTACTTTTATCCCAGATGTCCCAAATCAGTAACACCACTCGAATCCGTTGTTACTTCCTCCCGAGCATTCAAGTGTTGATATGTGATTTATTTTGAAAAAGGATGTGCTCCTTTGATTGTGAAGTCATGCTTGATATGGGTGTATCTTCTTTGAAATTACAGATCTTTGATCGAGTCGAACATAATTGGACTCTTTTAATTCTTTCATTTTAAACCCGAGTTTAATTTGATCTCAAAATGAATATGGAGTTATCCATCTATAAGACCCAGTCTTGGATCAGTGGCATTGATCCAAGTAATGCTTTAAGTTTATTTGGGATGAACTAAAATTATAGACCTTTCACAGGTTGCAAGGTCTAGATGCATTGACTAAACTGCTCGAGTCTAACTCAGGCTGATCGTGTTAAATGAATTGGTTCCCGATATCGTAATATCAGGAAGGTCTTGATCGTGGACCAGGTAATAAATTCAGATACATTTATTTCCACTAGCCTATTGGCAGTGCAGGAGTGAACCCTGTTCGTGAATGTATGTTGTAGATTCTTTTTCTGAGCATTTGAAATGTTAGACCTAAGCTGGATTTATTAAGGTTAGTAACCTAAAACTAAACTATGACCAATCTAACCTAGGCCTAGGCTATAAGCTAATGTTCTAAGTTAGTATCTATGTGCTATGAGGTTAGACTAAGTGTTATCTTAAATCCTAACCTAAGTTACTAACCTAACTAATGAACAAGGAAGAAAGGGGACCTATGGAAGGGTGCGAACCATGGGCGGCAGTTTCTATGGCATTAAATGGAGGGATAAGTATGAAGGACAGGTAATTTGGTAGAAGTTTTTAAACGGCTAGCTAGAGCCGACGTGGCAGGTCGCCAAAGTTGGAAATGGTCTTCGAACTGGTTTTATCCATCGCCAACTATGGCGGTCGGTGGCAATGGAAATTGAGTAGGAAATTAGGAGTAAATGCCATTTATGAACTCGGTCTTCGAGCTCGGGTTTCACGGGAAGGCATGCAAAATGGAAAATTAGTAGTTTGTTTGGTTTTTCATGCGCTCCGGTTTTCCCTCTCGCACGATCACCGGTTCTTTTTCGATCTTCTTGGTGTTGCATGGAAAGTATGAGCGTAACTAGCTCTTTTCTCTGGCAAGGAAAATTTATAAGTCATGGAAATAACAAATTTTTGTTGGTGAATCTAACTTGGAAAAAGAGGAGAAGGCTCGAGCTCTTTCAGTGGTCTTCTTCGGATTTTTAAGCAAATAACCAGGCATGTTAGGCCTTAACCTTTAAAAATCTTGCTTTCTTTCAATTGATTTCATTAGAACAACTCTGTTCAGATGATTTATGGGTTTAGATGGTTTTTATGGTAGCTTTGTGTGATTTTGTTACTGTATCTTCTTGCTGGTTCGATTTTTCAAGTTTAACCCTTGATGGGTGTGTATTGTGTTTCGAACTGTTGCTCTATTTCATTGTGTTTTGCATTCCGGCTTAAGTTTGTGAAATGTATGCAAGAAAGAATATTAGACCTGCTCTGTGAGAGCCCATGAATTGTTCCCTTGTTGGGTTCAGGCTACAGTTGATACTTGTTGTTGATACTTGTCAGAAAGGATACTGATGGACTTTTGTTTGAATGTTCAGTTTAATTGGACTTCTTTGTAAGTTCCGTCGTGGTTAGTATAGGTGGTGGTTACTGAATCTTGTTGGGTTTCACTATGATACTTAGGTTATGTTGAACGGATAACTGGCTGTGTTTCAGTATTTGATGCGACCCTGTAGAAGTTGTTTTTCCCTCCCTTGTGTTGCAATTACGGGATTTAACCCGTTGATGGTTTGCATTATATTTATTTTATTTACAAGATGACTTTGTGGAGTCCTTGGATTGGTTCGTATATTGGACTACTGTATAAGTCATGTATGTGTATACTGGTAGCATGATTCCGTCGGAGTCCTGGAGGGGTAACTTGTAATACGACTTCTGTTATCTTGTAATGTATACCTTCGTTTAAGTAATGAAATTTTGGTACAGACTCAGTTGGTGTACTTTTTACGTTTCCTATCTGTGTAAGCTTGAGCGAATAATGTTTTAGAGGCTCAGTTGGATTCCTTGTTACGAAATCAGTATTTAGCTTTTGTATAAGCCTGATTTTGGATATCTACCATTGTTGGCACGGTTGGAATCATTAACTAATAATTATCTTGTATATCGGCTTCTGAAGAAGCTTTATCGAGTAGACTGTTGTTCGGATTCAGTTGAAATCCTTGACAGGTAACCAGTCTATATAAGCCTGTTTTTGTACACTTGTTGTTTTTGGCTCTGTTGGGTTCCTTAAGTTAGATAGATATCATGTATCTTGGCTTCTGTAAAAGTGGGTCGTGATTACCATACTTTTCAAACTCTGAATGAGTTCAGATGTGAATACAGTATGTTATGTTTCTTTCTGAATAATTCCAGTTAAATGAGGCTGTGCATGTGCGTGGATTTTGTATGAATATCTCTGCATAGTCTTAGGGAAACATCATTTGCTTTAATGTCAAGGAGTCTCTTGTTGACTGCGATAAAAGAGAAGTTCTTTGATTTCAACCTTGAATCTAAAGCCTTACAGTGTTTAGTAGGGATTAGAGCGAGCTGTAGGTTGCTGAGAGGGATTGTTGTCGTGTTTGAGCATGATTACGTCTTCTGTTGCATGGATATCTAGTCTGGAGCTTGATTGAACTTAGGAGCTGTCGACTGCACCTCAACAGGTGATGGCAGTGAATATCTTCTTGTTTGTCGCTTCGTGTGGAAGGTCATGTGGAGTCTGTTTGGTAGATAGTCATCACTGTTTGGCATGAGAGCTACTGTACTGCTATTAAACTCCAGTAGTTTGTTATATTTTAAACTTTAACAAAACTGTGGTGCTTCTGGTGGCCTCGTCTGATTTATTCGCATGTGTTTAAGGTGAATGCTTTGCTCTTGGAAAGACGGTACAGTCATGAGCTAGTTCTGAGGGAAATATGTATGATTCGTTTATTTCTCTTCTGTTGTAAAGTATAGGTTGATATAATTGTTTATCTAACTTTTGGAATTGTTCTAACATGCTGATGGAATCATGAAAGGTTATGATATTCATTTATTATGTTGAATATATTAGTCCGTCTGATGTTGCTGTCCTTGGGATTCAGATGGATAGTTGTTTAGATGCATTTGTCTTCTTGGTCACTAACGTTTTGATGAAATATTTGAAAGGTATCCGAGACTATTTAGTGACTATAATATGAGCTACGCGTTTATAGTCATGTTTGTATTACAAGAGCATAGTCTGAAATATGTTTACTTGTTTGGTGAAATGATCTCATTTAAACAGGTTGTTTAATGAAAATAGTTGGTGGATTGCAATTGTTTTAAGAGTTAGTGCTTATCATGCTCAGTTCATCGAACTGACCCATGTTGACAATTTTTACAGATGGTTTCCGTAAGTGGTAAAAGCACGCAGATCTGATAGGATGTTCAGATTGTTTAATTTGGTTTTATGATGAATTTCAGCTTGATTCTCTAAATGTACTATATGAGGAAAGATGTTCTTTTTCCGTTGAGTATTGTATCAAGTAAGCTGAAAGCATAAAATGTATTTGATTAGCCTGAAGGGAATAAAGTGAGATATTTGTTACTTATGTGTTTGTATTCTTATCTAGATAGTTTGACCTTCTTCGGATCAGAAGATCTTGAGAGCTTGTTATTATTGTTTAAATTGGAGACTTTTGTGATTATCAATGTAAGCTTGCAAGAATATGTGAATGAATACTTATGATTGTTTAGCAGTTCTAGTATGTTCTATCTAAAGCTAAATTAAGATTTAGATCACTGTCTTTCTGGAAGCTAGGGTAAAAATAAACCTAAGCAAGATGCTAAACAAGCTGGATTAAATTATTAATTCCTAGTCTTGATTAAGCCAGGACAACGTTTAATTGGATTCTTAATCATTATATCTTGATACTAATAAGTACGATATAAATTCAGTTATGAGAACTGATATAAACCAAAAAAAAGGGGTTTGGTTAGCAATTTCATGTGAAGGATGGGAGTAATTGTCCAATTTTATTGATTTAGAATTATGTATATTCTATGAACTCCTTGATGGGACCTCTAGTCTTAATAACTTCTCTCGGTGTATTGGGTTTTATTAAGAAAGGTCATTCTAAGGTGAGGAACCCAGGGTTTGGGAAAAACTACTCTTAAAGGGAGCGTCTTATGGTATAATTTAACTCAACGTATGTAACACTTTTTAATAAGTAGATCTTTTTGAGGTGGATTTAAAGGTTGATGGCACAAGTCAACTGCAGGGTTGTACCTCCGAGAAGATTAGGATCTTCTCAAAGATACAACAATGCAGGTGACTTATGACGACACCCTTTGCATTGATCGTTAAGATTTACATCTTAAACTCGAACAAGTTACTCGGGACCGATTAGGAATGTGGTCACGTTATAAGGCTGCCTAGGAGACTCGGGGTATCTTGACACACCTTTGGTTTAACTAGGGTTGACCCAAAGATGTCATCGTATCCCTAGTCCTCGGGAGCATCCATATAATGTGTGTCACCGTACTAATCTGCTTTCGAGTGAATAACTTGGGATAGGAGGACCTGATGTAAGTCAGTATAAGACATTCTACATAACATAAGAATGGGGTGAAGGACGTATTCCAAATTGACGAGTATGCCATTAAGGAATATGAGACATAAGCAGTATGTTTCAAATCTTTGGCCAAAGTATCGCAAGCTGTTGATTGCGTTGTCCTAAGTCACCTGGTCTAAGGGATGAGATGCCGATGAATAATGGTAACAATTATTCAGATAGGTTCCTTAGACAGAGCATTCTGAATCCCAGAATAGGGAAGAGAACCGCAAGAGTGGTGTGTTAAATAAAAACGCCAACTCTTATTACTCATGAATAGATCGGTAGATTACCGAGTCATGGAATGAATAGATCGGAGGTACTCCGAGTCATTACAGCTGCATATGGTTATCTGTTATAAGAATGGTTATTTGATTTGTGAGTTCTAAATTACGTATTTAGAACCAGGATGCATTTATCAAAAAAAAAAAAATGACTTGTTCTAATGTATAAAATGAGGATGTTACATCTTGGTATCAGAGCTGAAGGTTGCAGCTCTTGGGCCTATTGTGTCCATAATCTGATGAGAACCTGAATTTTCTTGTAACAGAAAATGGTTAGAACAAGGGGGAACGTTGCGAATAATGCTCCACCTGATGGAGGGGCGGCAACAACCCAGAAACTTGATGAGATCCTTGCTGCCCTGTTGGACACAAGAGATCGTTTAGCTGTACTTGAACAGCAGGCGATGGGAAATGAGGAGGATGAAGAAGCTGGTAATGACAATCAGCCACCTCCTGAGGACAACCCCGATATGGGTGTTGATGTTAATGCTGGGAATGCACCGGTCCAACCAGAAAACAAAAAGGCCAGGTTGGCAGCAGAACTCACTAATGATATAAAAAGGATAAGTCCACCTAAGTATGATGGCACCACATTAGGAGATGGAGCTGAGAACTGGCTCAGTGAAATGGAGAAGTACTTTGCAATAAGAAACTTCTCAGAGGAAACCAAAGCTATTTGGGGAGCCTATCAGCTTTCCCATGAAGCATCTTCGTGGTGGGATAGCCATAAAGCTGAACTAAATATTGATGAGACCAATATTACTTGGGATCAATTTAAAGGCTATTTTAGGCAACACTTGGCTGCCACAACTTTTCTATGATTAGAAAATGACAGAATTCCAGAACTTATCTCAAGGGAAGCTAATGGTAACTGAATACTGGGAGCGGTTTACAAAACTCCTCAAGTAGGTACTGCAGTATCAAACTGACGAGAAGTTCAGAATACGGAAATTCATCATGGGATTGAATCCTGTGATAGGGGGAGAGGTCGATGTTCACAGTCCAACCACTATGGAAGGAGTTGTTGAAAAGGCCATAAGGCAAGAACATAAATTAAAGGCTATTTCTGCTCATAAAGAGGAAGTGCGGAAGAAGACTGCAAACCCTTCTTCAACCTCTCTTGCACCCAAAAAGGGACCATGGAAAAAGTTTGGAAACAAAAATAAGTTTCCAGGGGATAACAGTAAAAAAGCAGTAGTAAATAAGCCTGCTAGAAATGTAAGGGATAATTTTGCCAAAAATTATAACAATGGGCAGAAGCCCTATGGAGGACAACATGACAATTACAAAGGCTGGAGGCAATTTTGAGCCTAAAAAGGGCCCTGTAGGAGGTCAAGCACAATTGTGGCAAAGACCACTATGCAAAGCAAGTGCCCTTTGAAGAAGGATGATTGTAATCAACAAAGCATAAGATACATGCTGCAGTAGCAGACAAGCAAGTTGAAAAGCAAGTGACACCTATAGAAGTTCAGGGTAAGTTATTTGGCATACCTATCACTATTCTTTTTGATACAGGAGCTACTGAATGTTTCATTTCTAATAAACTTGCCTCTAAAATTAAGAGAAAAGCTAGAAAAATGGATAAATCTTGGACTGTACAATATGGTAATAACTCTGTTCATACAGTGAGTATGTGTCTTTTTGGGGCAGTCCTTGACTTACCTAATTTCTCCACGGAAGTTGACCTCTATGTTACACCTTTGGGATCGTATGACATTGTTATCGGTGTCAATTGGTTAGCTGACCATAAAGAAAAGGTAGACTGCTATGAAAAGAACATAAAATGTTTAGATGATCAGCTGGAAACAACAGAGATTCAAGGTGTGAAACGGGAAATTTCAGTTAGAAACCTGTCACCATGCACTTAAAAAGGCTAAAAATAAAGGATGTACCCTTTATGCAAAGAAAGATATCTGAATTTTCAGAAGAAGATGGTGATTACATGAAGCGATTTCCTCTGTTACAAAGTTTCAGGATGTTTTTCTGAGGAATTACGTGGTTACCACCTAAGAGGGAATTTGACTTCACCATCGAAATCAAACTAGGAATGTAACCTATTTCCAAAGCACCTTATCGGATGACTACTACAGAGTTAGTAGAGCTTAAGCCACAATTGCAAGAACTTCTATATAAAGGTTTTATTAGACCAAGTGTTTCACCTTGGGGAGCACCCGTAATATTTGTGAAAAGGAAGGATGGAACACTTAGGCTGTGTATCGATTATCGGATGTTGAACAAAGCAACAATCAAGAATGATATCCACTTCCAAGGATCAACGATCTATTTGATCGAGATGCATGGGGCGAGTGGTTTATTCTAAGATAGATCTTCGATTTGGTTATCATCGATTAAGGATTAGAGAAGAAGATATTCATAAAACAACTTTCTAAACAAGGTACGGACATTATGAATTCACGGTTCTACCCTTTGGATTAACTAATACACTGCATGACCTTTATGAACTTAATGAACAATATTTTTCAAGAATATCTGGACAAGTTTGTACTTGTATTCTTGGATGATATTCTCATTTATTCTAAAAGCATTGAGGAGCACAATGAGCATTTGAAGATAGTTTTGGGAATTTTGAGAAAAATAAAGTTGTATGGTAAGTTATCCAAATGTTCTTTCTTTGATTCAGAAGTTCACTATTTGGGTCATGTCATTAGCAAAGAAGGAATTGCTGTAGATCCTTCAAAAATAGTGGCAATAACTGAGTGGCCTGCACCTAAGAATGTGCACGAAGTAAGAAGCTTCATGGGTCTTGCTGGTTACTATAGAAAATTTGTAAAGGATTTTTCTAAAGTAGCTGCACCAATAACTTCATTGCAGAAGAAGGATAAGAAATTCATATGGAATGAAAAGTGCGAAGTGGCTTTCAAAAGTCTGAAAGGCCAGTTGACTTCTGCACCTATATTAGCTGTACCAGACCCTAATGGGAGCTTTACTGTTGTAACGGATGCTTCTGGGGAAGGTCTTGGAGGTGTTTTGCTACAAAATGATCAAGTCATAGCATATGAAAGTAGAAAAATTAAATTACATGAGCTGAATTATGCTCCTCATGATTTGGAGCTTGCTGCCATTGTTCATGCACTTCAAGTCTGGAGACACTATTTACTTGGGAAACCTTTTGAGTTGAAAACTGATCACTTAGGACTGAAATATATTTTCACTCAGCCTAATCTTAATGCTAGACAGAGAAGGTGGTTAGAATTTTTATCACAATATGATTTTGATATTAGCTATATCAAAGGGAAGGAGAATAGAGTAGCTGATGCTCTAAGTCGTAGGAGGCACATTTCTACTCTTATAACATTAAGAACTCAGTTTAAGGACGAGGTAAAAAGTGCCTCAGAATCTGATATTTACTTTCAAAGCAAGTAAAAGTAGCACTTGCTGCAGAACCTAATGATGAAAGGTATAAAGGTTTTCATTTTGATAATGAAGGAATCTTGCGTTATGAAAACAGAGTATATGTACCTATGCTGAATGATTTGAGAAAGAAGTTGTTAGTTGAATTTCATAATTCACCTTTCTCTGGACACCCGGGTATCACAAAAATGCTTGCTGATCTGAAACAACAATACTTTTGGAAAGGTATGAAAAAGGATGTCATTAATTTTGTGACTCATTGTTTGGAGTGTAAGCGGGTTAAGGCAGAACATATGCACCTTTGGGATCTGTTATATCCTCATAGCATACCGCAAAGACAAATGGAAAGTAATAACCATGGATTTTGTACAAGGATTACCCATGTCCAGGAATAAACATGATGTTATCCGGTAGTTGTAGATAACCGACAAAGGTAGCTCATTTCATCGCTAGAAATCTAAAGGATGATTCACCAGTGCTGGCCAAAAGATTCGTACACGAAATTTTCAGATTACATGGTGTACCAGAATTGATTATATCTAACAGGGATCCAAGAATGACGTCAAGGTTTTGGCAAATGCTTAATACAGCTCTTGGAACGAAACTAAACTTCAATTCGCATATCATCCGGAAATGGATGGACAAACTGAGAGGGTAAATCAAGTGTTGGAGGACATGTTGCGAATGTATTGCATGGATCAACAGTATAAATGGGAAGAGTATCTTCCATTAGTTGAATTCGCATACAACAACACTTATCACTCATCTCTTAAAATGGCACCATTTGAAGCACTTTATGGAAGAAAGTGCAGAACTCCTGTTAGCTGGGATAGTGTTGAGGATAGAGTGGTAATTGGACCAGAGATTCTCACAGAAATGGAACAGCAAGTTAAGCTGATTCGTGAACGATTAAAGGAAGCAGTGGATAGGCAGAAGAGCTATGCTGACCTTAAGTGGGTTGATCGAAGGTTTGAGCTTGGTGAGAAGGTTTTTCTTCATGTTAAACCCAGAAAGAGTTCTATAACTTTTGGAAAGGCTGCCAAGTTGTCACCTCAATTCGTGGGACCTTTCGAAATTGTCGAAATAATCAATCCTGTAGCTTATCGTTTAGCATTACCACCTGCTTTATCTCGCATGCATGATGTTTTCCATATTTCTTTGCTTAAGAAATACGTTTCAGATCTGTCACATGTTTTAAATTGGAATTCCTTGTAGGTCCAAGACCCAGGAATAATCGTGGTTAAACCCACACGAGTGCTGGAAACTCGCCAATTGCATTTGAGAAATCATGAAATACAGCAATGTAAGGTCCAGTGGGACCATTTTAACGAAGAAAGTGCAACTTGGAAAATCGGAAGAGATGAAAATTGCTTTTCCTTCTCTTTTCAATGAATGAAATCATTGACAAAACATTTCTTTTATGAACTTATTTTTTTAAGTTTATATGAAAGCCAGATGGAGGCAAACATTATTCAGGCTGAATAAAATGTGTTGTGACATTGATTTCTGGAACTATTAAGTTGGAAAATAGTCGCATTGTTTTGTGAACCAATAAATTGGTTGACTTGAACGTTAATCGAATATGTAATCATCGGGACGATGAATCTTTTAGGAGGGAAGCATGTAACACCCTGAACTGTTGTTACTTCCTCCTGAGCATTCAAGTGTTGATATGTGATTTCTTTTGAAAAAGGATGTGCTCCTTTGATTGTGAAGTCATGCTTGATATGGACTGTATCTTCTTTGAAATTGCAGATCTTTGACTGAGTCGGAACATAATTGGACTCTTTTAATTCTTTCATTTTAAACCTGAGTTTAATCTGATCTCGGAATGAATATGGAGTTATCCATCTATAAGACCCAGCCTTGGATCAGTGGCATTGATCCAAGTAATGCTTTAAGTTTATTTGGGATGAACTAAAATTATAGACCTTTCGCAGGTTGCAAGGTCTGGATGCATTGACTAAACTGTTCCAGAGTCTAACTCAGGTTGATCGTGTTAAATGAATTGGTTCCCGATATCGTAATATCAGGAAGGTCTTGATCGTGGACCAGGTAATAAATTCAGATACATTTATTTCCACTAGCCTATTGGCGGGCAAAGGCAGAGTGAACCCTGTTCGTGAATGTATTTTGTAGATTCTTTTTCTGAGCATTTGAAATGTTAGACCTAAAGTTGGATTTATTAAGGTTAGTAACCTAAAACTAAACTATAACCTAGGGGTTAGATTAGTGTTAATCTAACCTAGGCCTAGGCTATAAGCTAATGTTCTAAGTTAGTATCTATGTGCTATGAGGTTAGACTAAGTGTTATCTTAAATCCTAACCTAAGTTACTAACCTAACTAATGAACAAGGAAGAAAGGGGACCTATGGAAGGGTGCGAACCATGGGCGGCAGTTTCTATGGCATTAAATGGAGGGATAAGTATGAAGGACAGGTAATTTGGTAGAAGTTTTTAAACGGCTAGCTAGAGCCGACGTGGCAGGTCGCCAAAGTTGGAAATGGTCTTCGAACTGGTTTTATCCATCGCCAACTATGGCGGTCGGTGGCAATGGAAATTGAGCGGGAAATTAGGAGTAAATTCCATTTATGAACTCGGTCTTCGAGCTCGGGTTTCACGGGAAGGCATGCAAAATGGAAAATTAGTAGTTTGTTTGGTTTTTCATGCGCTCCGGTTTTCCCTCTGCCTGATCACTGGTTCTTCGCACCAGTCTTCTTGGTGTTGCATGGCAAGTATGAGCGTAACTAGCTCTTTTCTCTGGCAAGGAAAATTTATAAGTCATGGAAATAACAAATTTTTGTTGGTGAATCTAACTTGGAAAAAGAGGAGAAGGCTCGAGCTCTTTCAGTGGTCTTCTTCGGATTTTTAAGCAAATAACCAGGCATGTTAGGCCTTAACCTTTAAAAATCTTGCTTTCTTTCAATTGATTTCATTAGAACAACTCTGTTCAGATGATTTATGGGTTTAGATGGTTTTTATGGTAGCTTTGTGTGATTTTGTTACTGTATCTTCTTGCTGGTTCGATTTTTCAAGTTTAACCCTTGATGGGTGTGTATTGTGTTTCGAACTGTTGCTCTATTTCGTTGTGTTTTGCATTCCGGCTTAAGTTTGTGAAATGTATGCAAGAAAGAATATTAGACCTGCTCTGTGAGAGCCCATGAATTGTTCCCTTGTTGGGTTCAGGAGCTCTGATTGATACTTGTTGATAATTGTCAGAAAGGATGCTGATGGACTTTTGTTTGAATGTTCAGTTTAATTGGACTTCTTTGTAAGTTCCGTCGTGGTTATTATAGGTGGTGGTTACTGAATCTTGTTGGGTTTCACTATGATACTTAGGTTATGTTGAACGGATAACTGAACGTTTTGTGTTTCAGTATTTGATGCGACCCTGTAGAAGTTGTTTTTCCTCCTTTGTGTTGCAAATGCGGGATTTAACCCGTTGATGGTTTGCATTATATTTATTTTATTTACAAGATGACTTTGTGGAGTCCTTGGATTGGTTCGTATATTGGACTACTGTATAAGTCATGTATGTGTATACTGGTAGCATGATTCTGTCGGAGTCCTGGAGGGGTAACTAGTAATACGACTTCTGTTATCTTGTAATGTATACCTTCGTTTAAGTAATGAAATTTTGGTACAGACTCAGTTGGTGTACTTTTTACGTTTCCTATCTGTGTAAGCTTGAGCGAATAATGTTTTAGAGGCTCAGTTGGATTCCTTGTTACGAAATCAGTATTTAGCTTTTGTATAAGCCTGATTTTTGATATCTACCATTGTTGGCACGGTTGGAATCATTAACTAATAATTATCTTGTATATCAAATTCTGAAGAAGCTTTATCCAGTATACTATTGTTCGGATTCAGTTGAAATCCTTGACATGTAACCAGTCTATTTAAGCCTGTTTTTGTACACTTGTTGTTTTTGGCTCTATTGGGTTCCTTAAGTTAGATAGATATCATGTATCTTGGCTTCGTAAAATTGGGTCGTGATTACCATACTTTTCAAACTCTGAATGAGTTCAGATGTGAATACAAGATGTTATGTTTCTTTCGAATAATTCCGCTTAAACAATGATGTGCATGTACGTGGATTTTGTATGAATATCTCTGCATAGTCTTAGGGAAACATCATTTTCTTTAATGTCAAGGAGTCTCTTGTTGATTGTGATAAAAGAGAAGTTATTTGATTTTGACCTTGAATCTAAAGCCTTACAGTGTTTAGTAGGGATTAGAGCGAGCTGTAGGTTGCTGAGAAGGATTGTTTTCGTGTTTGAGCATGATTACGTCTTCTATTGCATGGATATCTAGTCTGGAGCTTGATTGAACTTAGGAGCTATGGACTGCACCTTAACAGGCGATGGCAGTGAATATCTTCTTGTTTTTCACTTCGTGTGGAAGGTCATGTGGAGTCTGTTTGGTAGATAGTCATCACTGTTTGGCGTGAGAGCTACTGTACTGCTATTAAACTCCAGTAGTTTGTTATATTTTAAACTTTAACAAAACTGTGGTGCTTCTGGTGGCCTCGTCTGATTTATTCGCATGTGTTTAAGGTGAATGCTTTTCTCTTAGAAAGACAAGATGCGAGTCATGAGCTAGTTCTGAGGGAAATATGTATGATTCGTTTATTTCTCTTCTATTGTAAAGTATAGGTTGATATAATTGTTTATCTAACTTTTGGAATTGTTCTAACATGCTGATGGAATCATGAAAGGTTATGATATTCATTTATTATGTTGAATATATTAGTCCATCTGATGTTGTTGTCCTTGGGATTCAGATGGATAGTTGTTTAGATGCATTTGTCTTCTTGGTCACTAACGTTTTGATGAAATATTTGAAAGGTATCTGAGACTATTTAGTGACTATAATATGAGCTACGCGTTTATAGTCATGTTTGTATTACAAGAGCATAGTCTGAAATATGTTTACTTGTTTGGTGAAATGATCTCATTTAAACAGGTTGTTTAATGAAAACAGTTGGTGGATTGCAATTGTTTTAAGAGTTAGTGCTTATCATGCTCAGTTCATCGAACTGACCCATGTTGACAATTTTTGCAGATGGTTGCCGTAAGTGGTAAAAGCACGCAGATCTGATAGGATGTTCAGATTGTTTAATTTGGTTTTATGATGAATTTCAGCTTGATTCTCTAAATGTACTATATGAGGAAAGATGTTCTTTTCCCATTGAGTATTGTATCAAGTAAGCTGAAAGCATAAAATGTATTTGATTAGCCTGAAGGGAATAAAGTGAGATATTTGTTACTTATGTGTTTGTATTCTTATCTGGATAGTTTGACCTTCTTTGGATCAAATGATCTTGAGAGCTTGTTATTATTGTTTAAATTGGAGACTTTTGTGATTATCAATGTAAGCTTGCAAGAATATGTGAATGAATACTTATGATTGTTTAGCAGTTCTAGTATGTTCTATCTAAAGCTAAATTAAGATTTAGATCACTGTCTTTCTGGAAGCTAGGGTAAAAATAAACCTAAGCAAGACGCTAAACAAGCTGGATTAAATTATTAATTCCTAGTCTTGATTAAGCCAGGACAACGTTTAATTGGATTCTTAATCATTATATCTTGATACTAATAAGTACGATATAAATTCAGTTATGAGAACTGATATAAACCAAAAAAAAGGGGTTTGGTTAGCAATCTCATGTGAAGGATGGGAGTAATTGTCCAATTTCGTTGATTTAGAATTATGTATATTCTATGAACTCCTTGATGGGACCTCTAGTCTTAATAACTTCTCTTGTGTATTGGGTTTTATTAAGAAAAGTCATTCTAAGGTGAGGAACCCAGGGTTTGGGAAAGACTACTCTTAAAGGGAGTGTCTTATGGTATAATTTAACTCAACGTATGTAACACTTTTTAATAAGTAGATCTTTTCGAGGCAGATTTAAAGGTTGACAAAGACAAGTCAACTACAGGTTATACCTCCGAGAAGATTAGGATCTTCTCGAAGATACAACAACGCAGTGACTTATGATGACACCCTTGCATTGATCGTTAAGATTTACATCTTAAACTTGAACAAGTTACTCTAGGACCAATTAGGAATGTGGTCATGTTATAAGGCTGCCTAGGAGACTCGGGGTATCTTGACACACTTTGGTTTAACTAGGGTTGACCCAATATGTCATCGTATCCCTAGTCCTTGGGAGAATCCATATAACGTTGTCACCGTACTAATCTGCTTTTCGAGTGAATAACTTGGGATAGGAGGGACTGACAGAAGTCAATATAAGACATTCTACATAACATAAGAATGGGGTGAAGGACGTATTCTAGATTGACGAGTATGCTGTTAAGGAATACGAGACATAAGCAGGATGTTTCAAATCTTTGGCCAAAGTATCGCAAACTACTGATTGCATTGTCCTAAGTCACCTAGTCTAAGGGATGAGATGCTGATGAATAATGGTAACAATTATTCAGATAGGTTCCTTAGACAGAGCATTCTGAAACCTAGATTAGGGAAGAGAACCGCAAGAGTGGTGTGTTAAATAAAAACGCCAACTCTTATTACTCATGAATAGATCGGTAGATTACCGAGTCATGGAATGAATAGATCGTGAGGTACTCCGAGTCATTACAAAGCCTACATATGGTTATCTCTGTTATAAGAATGGTTAGAGTTCTAAATTACGTATTTAGAACCAAGATGCATTTATAAAAAAAAATGACTTGTTCTAATGTATAAAATGAGGATGTTACACAAACTCTGTGAAGCAAGACTTAGGTAATTTTCTTCATTTTTCTCGGCTGGTTCGATTTTCGTGCCCCACGCATCCCGATGTCCCAACTTTCCCGGATGCAGTGCATCGCTTGAAGGATTTTTGGTGGTTCGCGCCCGACACCCCAACCTGTCCCAAGGACCGCTTGGACTAGGACTTAGCTGATTTTCATGATTTTTTCTACCCCAAGCTTGGTTTTTGCAACTTTTCACCCTTTTTAGAACTGTTCTTTTGTTCTTGGACAGGAGAGTTAGAGGGAAATTGAGGGGATCCCCAAAACATTATTTCAGGCCTTGAATCATTCTACTTGCTCGGGACTGACAATATGATGCGTGTTATCAAAATTACCTTGGGGGGAAATTTTGGACAACAGTTTTGGTGACTCAATGGGGTCACCTACCTGCTAGGTAGAAGATCAGTGGGCTTTTAACAATCCATTGGGCATGGAGTAATAACCTGAAACTAACCTGATCTCTGATCCCGATCCTGATACCATAACTCATTCTTCGAGAGCACTCTGAACTATAGAAATTCAACCTGAGAGTGACAAAACCTGTGCCAAAGCACTTAGGAAAAAGAAACCTAACTACAACAAGACAATGTGCATACACACTTAGAGGAACTGAAATCTAGGCTAATATTTACAAGGGTAAACCTTTTCCTTTTTAGTAGCAATGTTTAAGATAGATTCCGTTAACTAGAATCGGGAGTTCTTCTCCATCCAATGTAGACAATTGGAAGGCATTACCACTTTTACATCTCGTGACCATGTAGGGGCCGCTCCAAATGGCATCAAACTTGGAATGCCTTCCAGGTTTCACCCGATCTGCATCCCATTTCAGAACTAGGTCCCCCTCCTGGAAGGTCCTTGCTCCTACCTTCTTGTCAAACCATCTTTTACTAAGGTCTGATCCTTTTCAATCATCAGAACTGCATGTTCTCTTATTTCTTCCAATTCCATCAACTCTGCGTACCTGGCTTCCATTGGTTTGAACTCAGACAACTCCAACTGCTTCATGAGCTCCAATGCTGGAAATTCTAATGATATAGGCAATACTGCCTCTTTCCCATAGACCAATTTGTAGGGAGAACTACCTGTAGACCTCTTTGGTGTTATCCTATTAGCCCATAATGCTAATTTTAGCTTGGTATGCCATGTCCTTTGGTTTTCATCCAGAGTTCTTCTAATGATCCTTAGCAACTTTTTGTTTGTGGACTCTGCCTGTCCATTACCCTGTGGGTAATAATTTGAAGAGGTGCTCAAATAGATTCCATTCTTGACAGCCCATTCTATAATCTTGGAACCTATGAATGCTAATGCATTATCTGATATGATAGTGGCCGGCACACCGAACCTGGTCACTATTTCTTCATAAAAGTCTAGTATGTTAGACTCACTTGCCTCTTTGAGTGCTACTGCTTCGGTCCACTTGGTGAAATAGTCTGTTGCTGTGAGTATCCACTTGTGACCTTGACTCGAATTGGGATTGATGACTCCAATGAAGTCCAGTCCCCATTGCATGAATGGCTGATCTACTGAAATTGGATGAAGGGGCAGCGCTGCTAACCTTCCTTTTCCTGTGAAGAATGCACATTTCTTGCACTTTCTTATCCATGTATAACAGTCACTGAACACTGTGGGCCAATAATACCCTGCCTTCATTATCTTGAGAGCTATTACTCATGGGGCAAAATGGCCTCCTGCCTCCCCATCATGGAACTCATGTAAGATCCTCTCAACTTGACCTGTTCCAATGCATCTTAATAGAACACCATGGATGTCTTTCTTGAACAAGATACCATTAATGAGTACATATGGGATAGCTTGTAATCTAAAGTATCTCCTCTTCACCTTGCTCATTTCTGGAGGGCATAGGCCTGTCTGTAGGAAGTGTATCATATTCTTAGTCTAACAGGGAGTGTGCACATCATCATTTTCCTGTTCTTGACCATCCTGTAGTACCAAGACAACCTCTTTTCCATTACCTGCTTCAACTTGCTGACTCAAGGCTAGTTATTCGCATAGTCCCTTCCCATGTACTAGTTTGGTGACCTTAATCTCGATGTCATATTCCATGACATGGGTTATCCATCCTGCACGTTTCTCATTTAGATCCTTGTTTAGAAGGAAGTCCTTAACTCCCCTGCATGGGAGACCAATAATTGGATCTTGTTGTTTGAGACTAGGTGCTTGAATTTATTTAAACTCCTGATCACTGCAAGTACATGCTTTTCAATGAAAGAGTACCTAGTTTCGTATTCCTCCAAGCCTTGGATGAAGAAAGCAACTGGTTGTTCTAATCCTTTTTTGTTTTGTTGTGCCAGGATTGCAGAAATTGTGTCTCCACCACCAAAGGCGTATAGCATGAAACCCTTGGAGAAGTCTGGATTGACGAGAGTGGGAGCTTGAGATATAGCCTCTTTTATTGCCTCAAAACTTGCCTTGCCTTCTGATTTCCACTTAAATTCCATGCTCATTTTTAACATCAGCATTATTGGATTTGAAAGCTACAAAGTTTGGAACAAACTGCGGACAAAATTGATCCTTCCCAAGAAGCTTTGAAGAGCCTTCTTGTGGCTTGGTAATGGCAACACTTGAATTGCTTCAACTCTTTCTAGGTCAGTCATCAATCCCTCTTTTGAAACAATATGGCCTAGAAGTTTCCCCTCATGAGCCAGAATATGCATTTTTGGGATTCAATGATACCCTAAATCTTCTACACCTCGAAATACCCGCCTCGGATGAAAGAGGTGATCCACTACATTTTGGAGAATACAAGTGATGTCATCAAGATATATCGAACTATTTTATTAATCAACCCCTTGAATGCCATATCCAGTTCCCTTTGGAAAGTGGCTCCAAAGCATTTGATAGGCCAAATGGCATCTTCTTGTAGGCATACATGCCCCATTTGGTGGTGAAAGTTGTCTTGAACTGGTCTTCCTCCTTCACCATAATCTGATTGTAGCTTGAATATCCATCTAGCAATGAAAACCTTTCTGAACCAGCTACAACCTGCAATATTTGCTCCATGGAAGGGAGTGGGTAATGGTCCTCGAGAGAGGCTCTATTCAAGTCTCTCAAGTCAACACACAATCTGATCTCCCCACTCTTCTTTTCTCGACTAGAACTAAGTTGGCAACCCAACTAGAATGCTTGATTAGGAATATGATCCTTTATTCAATCAGCTTTTTCCAATTATTTTCTCATGAGAGCCTCCATGTGTGGGTTGATTGGTCTTTGCTTACACTCGATGGCTTAGTATTCGGATCCAATTCAATGGTATGCTGAGCTAAGTTGGGATTGAAAACTTTCAAGTCTTCATAGCTCCAAGCAAACACATCGGGAACTCTTGGCACAACCGTATGAACTCATACCTTTCTTGTTCAGCTTGTCATCCTTCCAATTTGCAATGGTTTGTTCTCTGCTACAAAGATGGATACTTTGAATCCTCTCTCTTGACTCAATGTTTTCTTTCTCCTTTCTAAACTGATCATTGGGATTAAAAATGGACTCCAAAGTGATAAGTCCCTTGGGCAGCTTGTTAGTTCTCAGCTGTACCACTTGGTCACCATACTGTTGTTCCAATTTTTCTTGATTCTTGGCTAAGAACTCAACTTCTTCTTGCAAGAAATGGATGATTTGCTGGTCATTTTCAAACACTTGCCAACTGACATTGTTATCCGGCACTGAAGGCCTCACAATCACGTGGATGTTTGGTTGTACCTTGTCTTGTTGAATACTTTCCACAATGTCAAAGGCTGCCCCTACTGCTGCAAGCCTTTGTGCCAGACTTGATTCTCTTTCCTAGGAATGGATTTGATGCCAAAACCTTCAAAATATTCCATGAGGTCCCACACCCTGTTCTTGTAGCACTTGAGTAGATCATTCTTGGCAGCATGCTGTCCCTTGACCTGATTTACAATTAATTCACTATCCCCAAAGACTTGCAAGTTCTTTATTCCTCTCTTGATTGCCCAATGCATCCCTTGTACCAAGGCTTCATATTCGGCAAAAGTGTTATTGGAGCATGCAAACTGAAATCTAAAAGCTGAATAGTACTTTATTCCTTGAGGTGAAACAAGCATAGCTCCACCCTCTTGCACCTTGTCTACTCCTTGATCCATTAAAAATAGCTGCCATACCTCATTGTCATCCTTGTGGTCCGGCTTAATGATGCTAGGAATAGGTTGATTTTCTTCGTGTATACAATAGACTCCCACTCAGATTCTTCTATTTCTTGATAAGGATCAAAAGCATGTATCTTGTTTGCCCATTCGTCAAGAGTTAGATCCAGGATGCTTCCAACTTTAGTGTCACTTCATCGAGCTTGGGTGATCTTCTTGATCAAATGCTTTGAGAAATTGGCGTTAATCTGACTTGGAGTGTAAGGCTCAATGTGGAAGTTTGCAATAGGTTCAGACCTGATTGTAGCCTTAGTTCCATACCTTGTTCTGAACAACATGTGTGACCAATCGGTAGACAAATATCCTCTAATCCTGGTTTGTGAAGTCCCTTGACAAGCAAAGGGCAAAGAGTGGTGGAAGGTCTATGACTGATACATCTTGTAAAACAACAACATTTGGACATGCATGCAAGGTAAGACTCAGGTTTTTAATCACTCCAACTGTTGCTACTGTTGTCCCATCTAGCTACACTACCCCTTTGGATATTGTTTCATACTAGAGCCCTAGCTGATCAGCTATTTGTTTAGGCATTACTGAGCTACTTGCCCCGGAGTCTATCATGCAATTGTGCACTAGCTGATTTCCAATGATCAATGAAACATAGAAAGGAGGGGGTTTCAACATTTTACCTTGCTGTCCTCCATGATTTCCCTCAGGCTGGGCAGCATTTGTAAGCACTTTGTCTTGCATCTGAACTTGCTGATTCGAAGTTGGCCAGTCCTTCATGGCAGCTTGTAGTAGATCTCTTTGGCCTGGGATGGATAGGGATTCCCACATTGATATATTGACGTTTGTCTTCTTCATCTGATCAATGATATTGAATGGTGATGAAGGATCCCTTTGTTGTCCCTTGGTTTGTACATTCACTCCTTACATGTGGGCAGCAACAACTGGTATTTGAGTTGGCCTAGGGGCTGTTCTTGGCTACCCTTGTGCATTTGAAATTGGACCTTGCTTGCCAACCATTTGTGGAACCATGGAAGGTTTTGGATTGGTTGGGGCTAATTGTTGTTCTTCACCCAAGCTCCTTCTTTTTGACCTTGTGTTAGCTGTAACACCTTGAGACACTGCCTGGTTCATGCCACAAAAATTCTCTGCTTGCTAATTTACCAATGTGGTGTCATTTGGGGCTGATTTCTGTTGGAATGTTTCTTGTTGTTGGATGTTTCCTTGACTGCCCTCACCCTCCACACCAGTAGTTGTCACCATTAATGCTTGATTCAAAGCACCATTGAAGCACATGGATTGGTTATGAGGCTCATTGCATGGAAAACACCAATCATACTCCTAGGTAATGTTGTTTTGTGTTGGCACCAATGCCTTAGAGGCAGATATGGCATTTGGATTATAGGGCTGAAATGGTCTATTGGTAGGAGGCCTTGTTTGATTTATATTTGCAGCTGGATTAGGAGGCCTTTGTGGTTGGTATGGCTGCTGTTAGGCTGAGCTTGGGGTTGATAAGAAGGTCTAAAACCTTGGGCCTGCTGCCTTTTGAGAGTAACCAGCTCGTTGCCTAGGTTTTGTAATTGCTTCATGACTTCTTGAAGCTCATTTGGGGCACTTGGAGATGAAGTGGAAGCTTCATTTGAACTCTGATTTATAGGAGTGGGAGAAGGAGCCAAATTAGGTGTTTGATTGGTGTTTGGACTCTCTAAACTTGGAAACAGTGGCATGGGAGGTCTAGGGGCAAGTTTTCCAGCTTGGATCAAACAATTTTCAGCCCTAATGGCAATGCTATAAGCCATAGGGATAGTTATGCCTCCCATGGACTGAATCAACATAGAAATATCAGAATTTAGAGCTTTGAGATAGTAGAGAAAAGCACCTTCTACTGCTGTTGGCTTAACTGCCACTAGAATTCTCTCCCAAGTCTTTTGAAATCTGAAGTTGAAATCGGTCAGCTACTCATTGGGAGCTCTCTTGATGGTTGTCAGCTGCTCCAAAAGAGACAAGTTGTCTCCCTTTTCTCCAAATTGCTCATGAAGTGCTATACACAGCTGATTCCAATTTGTGATAGAACCAGCTCCAAGGCTTCTAAACCATTGCAATGCTTTCCCCTTGAATGAAGATGCCAACAACTTGACAGCCACTTGCATCTCATTGATTTCATGGATTGCACAAAGGTTAGCAATATCTTTAACATGATCACCTGGAGTAGTCTAATTTTCTCCAGTGAAGTATGGAATGTTCTTCAAGGTTGCAATAGGAATTGGATGTTGTGCATTGAGGGCAAGTGGGCTACTACCTATGAAGTTGACATAGGGGTTGTTTTGTGCCATTCTAATTGGTCTTAAAACCCTTGTTGACTAAATGAAAGGCCTACCAGGTGGAGGAGTTGAGAGAGTTCTATTTGGTGGAGATGGAGACCTTTGAATCCTTCTTCCTCTTTGCCTTCTTCTTGGAGATAATTGCAGGTATTCAAACAGCACTTCTTCTTCTCCAACTCTTGACCTTGTGGTGACTCTTCTCATGAGTTTTTCAGGCCTGCACTGTTGAAACTAGTTGATTCTTCCCCTTGGAGTCGCCACATATACAAATAATAGCTCTTTTTCAAGCAAGAAAATTGTAGTAGATGCACATCAACTTTGCAATAGAAATGAGACCTCTAGTGTCCCACCGGGCATGCCAAAACTATTGATGTAAGCACACGGTGGCTTAAACTTTGCTTTGTTGATAATGAGACACCTCTCGAAGATGAAATAATCTATCCTCAGTGTCCCACAGGGCGTGCCAAAACTGTTGATGCAAAATCATAGCACCCCTAGATGCTGATCAGGCTTCTAGGTTGATCACTCTAGCATCCAGTGTGATTGCACAACATGGAATCCTTTCTCCAAGTGTGGGACTTGCAAGAATGAGAAAGGAATCTCCAGAGAAGGCTGGTTCCTATCCCTCTATTCAGATGCACATGAAAACGTAGAGAGTTTACTCAAAACCTAATCTAACTTGCCAAGGAGACAGGGTAAGAAGATGCACAAAAATAAACCTAAGCTAATAGAGGTGATACACCAAGGAATGAAGAACACCTTTCTTGCCAATAAACACAGACCATTCAAATGTGATGCAAGATCATGCACAGATAACAAAATTCGAAATGAAAGACTAGGAGGATGCAAATGAACACAGAAAGGGTTGAAAATCATCCACAAACATGCATTACTTTCTCCAAAGATTGATACAATACACTACAAAATGCCAAGAGGCAGAGTCGCATTACAGTTTCAAATGGGAGGTTTGAACTCCACAAATTCACCTATTGAAGAGAAGAAGGGAGGGGCAAAACAGAAAAAGTTCGACCTTTAGAAAGAAGCCCCTCCTTACAATTTATAGGAAGAATGAGAGAGGGAAGAGAGAAGAAATCCCGATCTACTCCAACCACTTCTAGGTTGCATTTAACTCATCTCATTATGGCAGAAGTGGTGAATCCTGGCAAAACGGTGGACTGCCTAGTAGAAATGGTGAGCTGTCTGTTGTATTAAAGCTGGTTGTTGTAATGTCACTACATCATTATTACATGCCGAGGCGTTTCTCAAGTTTCTCTCTCCAAACTAAACCAAAATGTAAGATTGACCCTGGAATCACATAGATAATTTTTCCAGCTTTCCATTGATATAAAGAATGCAAAAATCGAGCTCTGGATCGAAAGTTATGGCGATCTAAAGATTTAGGGCAAAAAACAGGCCAAAACGGATATTTGAATTTTTCCCGCGCTCTGCCACTTGGATGACACGTGTCGGGTGCTGATTGGATGAGCAATTCTCTCTCCTCCACCTTTCCATGGGTTTCCCTTTGAAATTTTGATGTTTTATAACTTTTGGGAAATTTTCCATTTTTTCCCGCGCCCCCGCCACTTGGGACACGTGGCGTGATCTGGTTAGAGGATAGGGGCGCGGGGTCATCCTTGCCTTTTAATTTTTTTGGCCCAAGACTTTTGTAAATTTTCCTAAGTCTTTCCCTGGCTTTGAACTCCCCCACCTTAGGACACGTGTCCTGTTCTGATTCATTCGTGGGCCTCCCGGTTTTCACGTCCTCCGTGTCCTTTCGTCTCGGATGTCCCAAACTTCTTAGGACAAAAATCTCCGAACTACCCGATTCGGGCTTCCTTGTCCCTCTTTGTAGCGAAGACACGTGGCAAGATTCCATTGGCTCTCAGCTCTTGCTGCTTTTCACGTCCTTCGCGTCCCTTTGGCCCGACTGTCCTAGACCAAAGTTCCCTATTTCGGCCGATCCGGGCAGTTCGCGTCCTTCGCATACCTTTGTCCCAACTTTCCCAAACTGTCTAGGACAAATTTCTCTAAACCACCCAATTCGGGCTTCCTTGTGCCAAACCGGGTGATCTACGTCTTCCACGTACTTTTGTCTCGAGATGTCTCAAACTTTGTGAAGCAAGACTTAGGCAATTTTCTTCATTTTTTTGGCCAGTTCAGCTTTTCGCGCCCCACGCGTCCCGATGTCCCAACCTGCCCCGGATGCCGAGCAAACCGCCCAAGGCTTTTGGCTAGTTCATGCCCCGACGCCCTTAATTTGCCCCAAGGACCGCCTGGACTAGGACTTAGCTGATTTTCATGATTGGACAAAACTACCTTATTACAAAAACCAAGAAGACTTATTTATAGTAGGGCTTGACCTACCGCCATTAAAGTAACTTGGGTAGTTGTGTTCCATTAAGAGATTCTAACTGGAAAGCACTCGATTCAAGTATGTAAGTGATGACATACAGTCCCAACCAATGTACTTTGAGCTTTCCTAGATGGTGCAAGAACTTTGAGTCATAAAGAAGTACCATTTGTCCAATCTCAAACTTGTTATCCATTATGTTTCTTTCATTCCATGCCTTGTACATGGCCTTTTCATTCTTTTGAATCCATCATTTTATGGCTCATCACTCATCCAGTTGAATCATCTTCTTGATATGCTCTTCTAAATCTTGTTCATCAGCTAGACCTCTAGCGTGCACACTATGCAAAGAAGGTAACATAAATTTTATAGGGAGAATTGATTTTGTGCCAAACACCAGCTGAAATGGTGTGGCTTTGTTCAATCTCTTATAATTTTTTCTATATTCCCAAAGAATAGCTGACACTTTTTCATCCCAATCCTTTCTTCCAACATCACAATTTTTTCTCAAATTCTGGCTCAAAATCTGGTTGAAAGCCTCAATGATTCCATTTTCCTAAGGATGATAGGGTGTAGTTTTATGGTGTGCAACCATAAACTCATCTAATAGGATTATAATTGTCACATTCAAAAAGTGTGTACCCCTATCACTTGTCAAGCTTAAAGGACATCCATATCTTGTAAGAACATTCTCCCATAGAAACCTAGTTGTTGTAGATTTATTATACATGAGTCCTTCGTAGTGTTAGAATATGCAGAGAGAGAAAGAATAAAGAAAGAATAGAATGTACAAAGATGGAATGAAGAGAAACCGGAATGCACACATTTGAGATTGTGTGTCCGTCTATTTATTATGAATGATGTAGTTACAAAACGGTTGATATAGTTACAACCAGTTACAACCAACTTCAGTAGTTAAATAACTAATAACATCCTTATAAATAAGTCTTATATTCTCATACCCCCTCTTAAGGCTTATTCTACATAAAGAGAAAAAAATTCTCACAAAACAAAATTATGTAATATTTAGAGGCTTTCACTTTGAAATAAATATTATGGATAGGTAGGGCTCCATCAAACTACTTCGTGACCTTCGTAAAGGTGTAGCTCCCAAGATGAATTCCCAAGTTCCTGGATTCCACTTCCCTGAACTCCCGAATCATAGATCTCCGAATTATTGGACAACCATCCATACCGAGCTATCCGAAGCTTCATAAAGTTATCTCATGACCCTCATGCGGGTATAATTCCCAAGATACACAGTCTCACGAACTATCGAGCAACCATCTCGTACGAGATTCATCTACCCTGTATCCTTTCTTGCCTTCAAAGTTTAAAGAAACTTTATATTGTGTATTTTTCACTGTCCTCACTACCTTCTGCATCTGGTGGGTCTTCAACCATGGCTATATTGGTTGTATTTGATATGTTTTTACCCTTGAGCACATCATTGGCTCGAACATGACAATCCCACAAATTTTTATTCATAAGTTGCATTTGTATTTTCACTTTCCATGTATGAAAAGATAGACCAGAATATCTTTCTACTGGAATTTCCATAAAATAAAATAAATACTAATGTGCATTTACCAAGATAAATAAAATATCAGTTCCTCTGCCCTACGACTGGTTTAATGCTCTTATACGACTGCAAAATTTTGTGCCCTAGAAATTCGTGAATGTTGTACCTGTCAACCTGTAGCCTTTAGAAATTGCAACGAATGTATTTGTTCTGGTTTTGTGGTTATTTCATACTCAAAATCGTGACTGTATTCGCGTCTGGTTGCAGCATTGTTAGTTTGACTGTAATGGCTTGAAAATGTGCCCTTCCACGACTGTGTTTGCAGTGTGACTTTATGTCGTGGCCTTCGAAGAAGCCCTAAATGATGTCCCTCGAAAATCTTCTTGTGATTTCCATTGATTTCCTTGCAAACTCTGTGAAAATAATTGTCCGTGCCCTAGTTGGTATTCACAGCCACTTTTTCTGTCCTTTTGTGATTCACATTTGTGTATATAATCAGCCTTTTACAAACTATAACAACAGCAACAATGGAGACCTATTTCCTTCTCTTTCTCCCTTTTTGCTTGCCCCACGCTCTGATACCAATGTTAGAATATGTGGAGAGAGAAAGAATATAATGTACAAAAATGGAATGCACACATTTGAGATTGTGTGTCCGTCTATTTATTATGAATGTAGTTACAAAACAATTGATATAGTTACAGCCATTACAACCAACTCATAGTTAAATAACTATTAATATCCTTATAAATAAGTCTTATATTCTCATACATAGGTGTTGCTTGTTCCCACAGTGTGAGATAATCTATGCAAGTAATGATATAGCATGACCCAGTCCTATGCGCAGCTGGTGAAATAGGTCCTACGAAGTCAATGGCCCATTTCTCAAATGGTTTAGCACTAGTAATTAGTCTCAAAGGCATCTCATCTCTTTACCCTAGTTTATCTAGGAGCTGAAAATGATCACACACCTTAAAATATTATTTGCAATCTTTATACAATGTCTCCCACCATAATCTAGAAAGTAGGATCTTTCGAGAAGTCGCATCACCTGTATAATGGCCTCCTACAATACCACCATGAGCTTCTTCCATAATATCCTTACACTCATTCTCTAATACAAAATGGCATAATACTTCATCTCTTCCTAACTTATATAGGTCACCACTGATTAACATAATTGGTGCCGCACATATAGGAAATTATTTCTTTTCTAATGCCTTCATTCCTTCTCGCACCGCACTTTTGCCTCAGAAAGAAAAAATGTCTTCTAATTCCATGGGTACACATTATAACCTATATAACTATGTATCCGAATGGTTTCTTCAATTTTCTATGCTTCCTCTCTTGATTTGATTCTAAATAAATGGTCTGGTCCAAAATTACTTTTCCCTGACTTCACCACAAGTTGTGAAATTAAACTCTTGAAATAGAGTACCCATCTACATATGTACCCTTGCAAGACCAGTTTTTTTCACCAAATAAGTTAATGCTATGTGATCTCGTATAAAACAAAAATGGTGTCGCTAACAAGTACTATCAAAACTTGTGCAATGCATAGATCATGGATAAAGCTTCACACTCTGTAGTTGAATAATTTTGTTCAGTAGGAGTCAGCTTGCTACTAGTAAAAAAAATTGGATGATGGACAATACCTTCCCCAGGTTGAGCTAACAAAATTATTATGGCCATGTCAGAGGCATCCACATGCACATGAAATTATTTATCCCATGAGGGAAAGCACAGAATGGGTGTGGTAGTAAGTTTCTCCTTTAATATCTCAAACGTGCGCTGCTGCAATTCTCCCCAATAAAATGTACCTTTCCCCTTGAGTAATTATTCCAAGGGTGCAGAAACTTTGGCATACCCTTTGATGAATTTTCTATAATATCCTATGTGACCTAAAAATCCATGCATCTCACTTTGACTAGTAGGCACTTCGGGCATATAATGACTACAACCTTTGTTGGATAAACTAGAAAATGTTCCTTACTGATTATATGTCCCAACAATATTCCAAATGGTGTAGTATATATACACTTCTTGATGTTCAAAGAGATACTAAATTGTATGCATTTTTCAAACATTAAGCACATATTGTCACAATGATCTCTCACAAGCCCATATATTTTCCAATCATCTAGGTATACCTTTAAGAAGTTGTGAATAGAATATTTGAATGCCTGAACAACTATGCATGGGAATATAACAAGTGCATTTTTCAGTCTAAAAGGCATCATAGGATATGAAAAACTACCTCATTTAGTATTAAAAGTGTTCTTTTCTTGATCCTCCTAAGAAATCCTAACCTGATGATACCTGGAAAACCCATATGTAAAAGGATGTATTTCACACCCTGCCACGCCTTCTAGTATTTCCTCATTAAATGGCGTAGGGAATGGATCTATGATGCATGTAGCATTCAACTCCCTATAGTTCACACATATTATAATTCGTCCATCCTTCTTGATACTAATCACAATTGGACTAACCCATTCTAACCCATCAAGGTGCTTGATAATTCCAAATTTCAGCATTTTATCGATTTCTTCTTTGACCTTTTCACACAAATTAGGGTTCATTCTGTAAGGCTTATTTCTAACTAGGCATGCACCATCCTTTAGTTTTATCTTCATTTCTCCAAGTGATTCATGTACGCCTTTAAGTTCATGATACCCTCTATGGAACAAGTCCCGATAATCCCCGAGTAACTCAATGATCTTTTCCACCTCGAGTCTAACCGGTAGTCTCCAATGATGGCCTCCTTAGGCTCATCCTCTGAACCTATATTAAACTTATTTTTCTTCATGGGTTTATGATAGGTGCATGTATCCTTGTCTGCATTGTCCAAGACCTTGTGCAGCCCTTCTAAATGTTCAATACCTAGGCTCTCAACTTCCTCATCATACATGATGTAAACCATCTTTCCTTTCTCTTTCTTAAGGCAAGTGCATTAAAGTAGTATGGAATCCAATTATTCTTCCCTTTCAAAATGTGCTCCAAACACTACCTCACCAAATAATTCTTGAATATTCTCTTCTTCTTTTACACTATCTCCCATAGTTAAGAACTTGATAAATTTTAATGCCTCTTCTATTGGAGGTTGGGAAGAAAAGTAGTCAAAGGTCTAGATCATTCTTGCAATCAAATTTTACTAGTTCTTGGTCTCTCGATGTATTTCTATGTATATATACTGCACGTGCACATGCTTGTAGTGTAGAGTACAATCTATGCACCTAGAGTGAAGGTGGTAATACTTCTGTTCGATGTCCAGACTCTCTCACACCGCTGAATGTGATGTTGAACAGATTGATCACCATGATAAGTGTAGATCTACGTAGGTGCATTGTTCCTTACAAACCTAATAGATAAGATTATTTAAATCTCTTCCTATCCCATAAGATTATCTGTGTGGACTACCCACTAACATAGCTCTTCTCTTAATTTGATCTTTCCACTATGTTTCCATGGCTTTCAAAAATGCAGGAAGATCTTCTGCCCCTTTATACCAAGGTATTGTTCTACCTATCCGTCAAACCAAACAAAGTCCATTCTTGCGTGCAACCATGATTTTTACCTCTCGCCCTAGTATTTCATATGTACCATGAGCCTAATTTTCACAAGTAATACTCATAGTATCACGAATACAATGAGAATCCTCCCACTATAGGATGCTTTCTTTTGATGGCTCATTGACCTCTAGGTCCTGAATAACGTGTACATAAATTCCGTTTAAGTCCTCCTCACTTAGAGGCTCAACATATGGTGTAGACTTCCCATCTATTAGAGGTATCACAAATCTTTCCTCCTTGTTCTCAAAGCTGATATACCCCTTATTGAATCTCAAATCAACATTATTGGTATAACACCAAGGGAATCCAAACAGGGCTGGAAAACGTGCTGCTTTTGCAAGTGCTAATGACTCAAAATCCCAGTGAACTTGGCCCTTGTATGGTTATATATACATCCCTCAAAACTCCTATGGGAGTTTCCTTAGTCCATTTTTCGATAAACAACTCATTATATGATGGCTATATTGGAGGCCTCCCCACTTGTACCCATGCATCTAATGTAAGAACATTTACTTTCACACTTGTATTAATCCATATGTTGCTCAACAGTCATCCATCAACAACAACATTCAAATTAATTTATTTTTCATAGTCAATGCTATTAGGGGAAGATTTGCATGTAAAATATATGATCCAGTCTCAAGACTTGCACATGGAGAGTTCCATTTTAACCAACTTCCTAATAGTGGAATAATGTTCTCCCAAGGTGCAACATTTTGCACACTTCCCTTAGATCATTGATATCAGTTTGGACTATCTCTAATGCTTTCTGTTGCTCCTTTATGTATTGTATATCACCACGAAGATTCCTTATCACTTCCATGGTATCCTGGTAAATGTCCTTCGATGAGTAGGATCTGGGTACCCTGCATGAAAAACCTCCTCCTTGGTGATCGTAGGATTTTTTTGCAATGCCTCTCTTACATGCATCACATCAACACATGTGGTAATCTTCACTATCAATGCCTCAGGTCCTTGTAATATCTTGGGCATCCACTGATCTTCTACCATGTGTTGGATTCTAACCATCCTGGTGCTTTTTTTTCTTGCTTATGCTACTTACTCAGATGCTCATATAAGTCTAGGCACTCTTCATAGCTATGGTTCTTCCCGTAAAAAGAACATGCAATATTCTGAGGACATTCACACCTATAGTGGTTAGGAGATCTGCATGTATAACATGTTCCATGAGGGAACTCACCTCTTCCTCCACCATGACCTCATCCTCCATATCTGCCATGATATTCACGTCCCCTTCCACGACCTCCTTCAAAACGCCCTCATTCCTGTCATAGCACGTTTGATTATGATCCCAATCTTGGTGCTCATTCTTACCCTTAGAATTATCTATTACACTTGTCTGTTGTACCCCAATGTCTATAGCATCTTGGATCTAACTAATCATTGATAATCCTCAGTATCATCGGTCATGGACCTATAAATTTTTTAAAAGCAAGATACATTCTTCCTTATCGCATGTTGTAACAAAGGAAAGTGATTATCACCACAATTGAAATGACAGATCACACAATCCAACAATAATGAGCATATAAATCTATGAGGGAAACTATCCTTGATGTGACCTTTCACTTCACAAGTTGTACACCAAATTCCCGAGCACGTTTCATGGGTTGAATTTTCTCATAGCTTATCTTACTTTTTTCCATAGCTGCAATCTGTTCCTCCAAGAATGGACTAATGCCAGTGTCAATACTCTCAACTACCTCAGCACATAAAGCTTCTTCTAGTGCTTCGCATGGATCAGTGTATGTCTTATGTGACAACGCCCTTCTAAATGGTGTAATCAATCCTCCAACAAGCCATTGTGCATGCTGGCTTACATGAATATCATAAGATAGCTTATATAGAAGTGCCTTAAAATGGGCATCATACTCACATACACTTTCAGTAGTTCCCTACTTGATATCCTTGAGTGCACTGATACTTTTATGCTCAAACTTAGGGATATGGAAATATTTCAAGAAATCATCCTTCAATGCTATATAATCCACGAAATTTTGATCGTGGTCAAACTTCATGTACCACTTATGTTCACATCCTTGTAATGTAGTAGAAAATTGACTTTCCTTACACTCGCATCCATGATCCCTTTAGCACGCCACAAGATCTCACACATGTGCACATGTTCCACAACATCTTCTATACCTCTATACCCTAGAAGACAAAGAGACATCTCCATATAAATATTTTGTGGTTGTTGCGGGCCTTGACCACCTGATCCAAAACCTCATGTGTTCCCTCTACCTCCGTAACCACTGGATCCACGAACTACAACCACCTATACTTCTTGATCCTCCAGCTATAGCTAGAATAGGACATGTAGATGTACTCCCCTATGCTTTGATGTAGTACTATACTAAACCCCTAGAGTATCTCGAGGTAGTTCCACTTCCAAAGGTTAATCCAACATTATGTGTGCTCACATTCTATGTGGATGATGTGCCTAAGAATTTTCCTCCAAATATCATTGAAGCCTTCTATCCTACCATTGATGTACTTTCTCCCTGACTTACTCATGCTCTCCTACTTCCCAAGTTAGCTTGCTGGTTACTTATCATACTAGATACTAGAAAACCAAGTGCAAGGGCTAGGTCACTAGGTGGATTAACATGTGTACCCACATCAGGGTAGTCTTTTCGACACATTCGTGTGAGGTTAAGGGGGATCTCTGTCATGTTTTCCAAGATGGGGGAGTTCCTGATGCTCTGGCCCACATCTTCTACGTGAGTTGTAAATCCTTCATGAGCCATCTCTCTCCTCAACGCCATACTTTCTGCAATGGAACATTGCTTCTCTATCTCCCTCTCACGTGCCTCATTATACCTAAGCCGCCTCTCCTCTCTCTACCTCTCTGCCACTTGGTCTGTCATCTTTCACCAAACTTGTTCCTACCCTTGCGCATGGTGAAGTTTAGTTAGCCATCAATTTACTCTCCAGATTTAAAGTTACCATCAAGATCTTGATCACCAGTGGAATGTGTTGCGAGATATACTCCTCTTGGATACCACAAAAACTAGAATTCAGCTAGCTTCGAGAAAGAGTACATCAAAATTAAATACTACGGAATATAATGGTTTAGAACACTACAAAACCACGTATCCACAACGCAAGTCTAGATTAGATCAACATCATAAAGGGCCTGAAATTCTTCCTATGTCTAGACAAGTGCACAATACCTCTAATTCTAATGTAGACACTAAAATTAGGTCACAATCCCCCTTTGTCCTTTGACATATAAGTACCCTTCATCACTTTCACCTAGCCATGGCCCCTTCACCACACTAGTATTAATTTAATTAAGCTAATTAAATTAATACTTTACCCTCACTATATTTATTATTTAAATATCTCATCTAAATAATATCTACACATATAGTTCACTTAGACAACTCATCAAGCTAACTCACCTTAAGACCTATTCTTAGCAAGTTACCATAACCAACTAAGACTTATCCAAACCTGAAAAATCAATGCTTACACTCCCTTTAACCAAACTCCCACATGCTCACGAAGCTCCTAGTCTAATCCATGGGATAATGACACAAGATCGAAGAAATGATGAGGATATCCATAAGTTTGGTAAACCTAGGAAATCCTACCTTGACCGACATTGGTTTCCCCTAACCACCGCCGGTTAAGCCGAACCGCTGTCGATTACCCCTTTTTAACTCCTAAACTACCTTATTCTCAAGGTTGGAAAACATTGGGAGAAAGTTGACGAGCAAGAACAAGATCTCAAAAAGATAACGCATCTTCAGAGAGCCAATTCCAGCAAGAACTCACATCCAAGGAAGGAGATTGAGCATCTTCTCCTACACAGCCATCCCAGCCACCTTCTGAATTATCCAAGCAAAAGAGGAGTGTGCATGCAGCCCATGTAGAAGCTTTTCTTCAGTTGGTAATCACTTGCAGCCTTCAAATCCATCACGGAACCTCCATCCATCACACACAAGCCTTCAAGAATGAAATCCAAGTAAGTACAATATCATACTTTCCTGGTTATTTCATTTCATCATTGTTTTACCACCTATTGTCCATCTTACTCCTTATTGACCATCTCCAACGTTTTGTACCTCCATAGACCCATCAAAACCTCATAAAAACCTACCCCTGTCACCTAATACCTCCTCCCAACCAACCGAAATCCTTTGTGCAATCACAAAGGGGACCAAAAACCCCATTCTGTGACATTCCCAGATCTCACAATAACTCGCACCAATTATACCTAACCGCGGTCGATTACCCCTGACCGATGCCGGTCTCTGTATTTTCCCACACAGCCTTAAACATAGACCTATTCACTTTATTTTACCTCACCCTCACTCACCTGTGACCTACCCAACACCTTCATCAAACTTGCAGAACCCATAACCAACCATTTGACCTGTGGATCCTATTCTAGCTTACCCTGTTAGATTAGAGTAATTTCTTATTATGTTTTACTTGTGAGATACCTAAATATTTTTAAAATAACAATAGGATTTACTTTTTTTTCAGCATTAATTTGTTTAAAATAGTGGACTGACAGCCATCTAGGAAGTACCATACTTCCGGATCTAGCTCATGCTAGGCAGTTCACTGCCCATATTGTTTAATGCTTTCTGGTGGTCTTGTTTTCATTACATGTAGTTCCTCCTAGCCAAAAGGAAGCTCTCACGGTCATCTATGGATTTAGAAGTCATACGCGCTTAAAAACCCATTAACCGACACTTAAATAGGTATTCCTCCTACGCCCGTTACCCTATTTGTTTCGTCAACCATCTAAGAAAAAAATCTAGGAAAAAAAAGGGTGAAACATTTTGCACGCCTTGATGGGACCCATCCGGGGTTCCTTGCATTTCATTCATTCCTAGGAAAAAATTGTGTGTTTGTTTCCCTTCTAAAAGTGTACACACTAATTTTATTCCCTAGTAATCCACTCCTTCTTTCTATTCACTCTAAAAGAAACTTTTGTTTTGGTGTATTTAAAAGGAATCATCTCTTCATGTTTTCTACATTTTAGTGAAAGAGCATCCCTCTTCCTATTCATCTATTTTTTGTCATCGAATATCATACTTTCAATTTGGGTTTAAAATAAGTGCATTTCATTCTAATTTTCTACATTAGCTCACATTAATTGAGGGCAACCTATACGCTGGATGTCATTACCAGCTGATGGTTGAAAAATGAATCATAGAAAAGCACTTCTATCCTTTTCTCTTTCTCTGAGTCTTACCAAACCACACAAAAATTAAAATATATACATTCTTAAACAACATCTTACCTAGAAGAAGTTATAGGTGATCACACGATCATGACACAGTGGGCACCTAGCTCACTACTCTATCAAGTCATACTTCAGAGCATAGCCCACCCCCACCATAACAAACCTGAAACCTCACCCTTTAGATCTCCTTCTTTGTAGGAAGCCATCCTCACCAAAAACTATAGTTTACAATTCATGTGTCAATCCCTAAATAGCATAAGTTGAACAAATGTAATAGAATAGGAACTCTAGGAATGTTCTTTCTTAGTGTTCTATTTGATTTGCATTTTGAGGTGAGAGCTTTTGATCATTATTTTTGTCTTTCCTCACACACTCCCATTCATAGTCGGTGTATTTTGACTTCGTCTGAGTGTGTTCAAACCACATCTTCATCATTTTTAGACTTTTTGGTTTGATTCCACGTTAAATTCTAATTCACAACCACTTTTTCTCATCACTATTTCAATTTCATAGTGACCGTCATTGGTTACATCTGATCGCCATTGGTTACACCCAACCGCCGTCGGTTCTGGGTCCTTTTGCTAACCTATTCAAAAGGACCATTTCACTTCACTTTCTTCCACTTCCCATAGTCTCTGTCACTGTCACTTTTTCCATTGACATTTTACATATTCCCAGATTTGGCATACTTGTCAGATTTCCCCTTCTGCTTCACTATTTACTCATTGCCTATTTTCCACAAGAATGAGATAGAGCTTACCCTAACCGACGTCGGTTTTGCCTAACCGGCATTGGTTAACCTATTTCACATTCCACTCACCATTTGTCACTTCATCCATTTTTTATCACCAGATTCACCTATTTCTACTATTCTCTGTATTATTTATAGAGAAGCAGCCTCGCTTGATCAATACTGGTTCACATGGTACTAACCCGAAGACAAGTAAATGCCCTTGTGTTCCATGCCAGTCACCAACTACTCCCACCTAGTCCTTCACCACCCTCTATTTTATCACCAGCCATGGATCCCATCCAGCCTACCAATATCACTACTGGAGATGAGGAGTTCACATGACTCCTTGACTAGAACCCTGCTACCTTGTAGTTTTACCTCTCCCATTCGTCCACTCAAGATTCCTCGGGTCAGTTGATATACGACATGCCCATAACCATTCCCCAAATCTCACACCCACTTCCACATCAGCCCCATCTAGATCCATGTTACTGCATCCACCTTATCCCCAGTTGTTTCACAGTTAGGTCCTATACCTATTATGACTGTCATGTCTGTTACCCCGTAGCACCCATTACATCTACCATACCCTCATCGATTACCCTAAACACAACCTCATCCATCCCTCATGTCTCACATATACCTATAGCTACGCCAATCTCTAGTTTCGTGACCCCTACCCCATTTCAAACGCGTCATCCTTTCTATTCCACAATCATTAGCCCCTATTGCCACTAGGGTTACCATGACCCTTCCTCCCCCATATACATACTACCAACAACTACCTATTTCATCTATCATTCATTAGGGCATGTACCCCTATTTATTTGACTTCTTCTCTACCACCTTACATGATAGCCCCATACACTAGAATGCCCCACCCATTATACACCCAAAACCAACCTCCTCACGCTATAGGAGGCATCTAATCATTAAACCCCCACCAATGACCTCGATTAAATTGATGATGGACAAGATGCAAACACTAGAAGCATCAATTTCCGGCTCCTATAACACTCTCACTTACGATGAGATTTGTAATGAGCCTATTCACCCATCCATTCCCATCTGTTCATACCTTGTGCATTGGAAAATCCGAAATTCAATCGTTTCAATAGTAAGGAGACCCACAACAACATTTACACTCATTTAAACACGGGTGTTATTTGATTTCTAGTGATTATTCCTTACTTTTGATAACTTTTCCCATGTCCCTCACAGACCTGCATTAGACCTCGGTATAGTGGGTTACCCAAACACTCCATATTTTAATTTAATCAGGTATCCCAAGGTTTCTTGGATCATTTTTTTATCAACATCGCCAAGAAAGTTACCATGACCAATCTATATTCCACACGTCAATACGAGGATGAATCTATCATAGATTTTGTCACTCTTTCATAGCACTTGACCGATCAATCAGCTTACCTTTCAACTCCCACAAATTGAACTCATTGAGCTCTTCACTTGAGCTTGCACTAGACATATCTCCCCGACCTTGCAGGTCTAAACTTTCAGAACATTCGATGAGGCATTCACTATGGCATGAAAGTTAGAGATTTGGGCCATCAAAGAGAAGAAAATCCAATTACGAAATAAGAATTCGACATTCAAGTCGAATGAAACCTCTTCTTCTTCTAAACCCCCAACTAGTTATTCAAAGGCTAAAGGTACCACTAACGCAGTGGTACTCAAGGCCAGCCCATCTCATCCATCCAATCAAGCCACACCCTCATCTAATCTATCACATGTATAGGCTTTTCAATTCAGACAAGAGCAGTGAAAATATACCCCAATTGGGGAACCTTACTCTTCTGTTTTAGAAAAGCTGATCAAAGTTGGTGCCATCACCCTTCCACCCATAAAACCACACACTAGTTTTGACCCTACTCGCCCCATGCCCGCATGGTATAAGGAACAAGATTTCTGTAACTATCACGTGTAAAGGGTCATAGTGATGGAAACTACATCACTTTTAAGAATATTGTCCAAGAAATGCTCGAGAAAGGTGAGTTGACTATGGATAATCCTAATGCCGCCCCTAACCAAAATCTACAAATCTTTAAAAAACCATTTCCCAATCATGCCCCTTCATCCAATCAAACCGATGAGACATCCACTCATGATACCCATACCCGTGAGGTTCACACAATCTTTAATGAGGTACCTACCACATCTCAATTACCTCACATTCCTTCCATAGAGGAAATCCTAGCTCAACACCCTCCTTCCACGTCTGAACCAACCATCACTATTCCTTCACCAATAAAGGAACACCCTTCATCTCCTACAAAGGAGTCTTTTGCTGACATTGAGACCCTCTCACCCCTAGCTTCTCCACTTAGTGAACCTTTACCTACCATAACTCCTCCACCCATAGCGGAGCACCCATTATCTCCTCCACCCACAGAGGAGCACCCATTATCTCCTCCACCTACAGAGGAGCACTTGTTATCTCCTCCACCCTTAAAGGAGCAGCTATCCGTTCCTCCCCTCATAGAGGAACTCCCATCATCCAATCCACCCATCATGTACCCGGTAGGGATAGCCTTGCCTCTTGGTGAGCATTCTCCATCCACTACTTGACATCCAACAAACCTACTTTCAACTCTCTTACCCACGGAAGCTAAAACTAACCGATTCCCCATCTCTAAGATTAATTTTACGGTAATTCCCATTAGGTATTCACCAGATCCACCCACAAATGTGCCATTCTCATGTTTTCTGATCACTTAGAGTATGTGGGTAGAGCCTTGTTATGGGGGCACCTCTTACTCCTTGTCTAAACATAAATGCAGAGATCCCTCGATGACACCTCCACTATCTACCCAAGCACATTACCACCGTTAAACCACATATAACCACTGTTATTACAACCCCTTCTATGACACCCATTATCACTCATACCACATCCTTACCCATAACCCAACCTATGCTTAAACCCCAACCCATACCCACAATATTTACCTCCACTCAATTTATTACCACTTTAGGGGTTACCCGACCACCAGCCTTACTCATCCACCTATTAAACTAGATTTAGCTACATCCTCCAAAACCACACCTACTCTGACACCCAAGCTAAAGAAACAAACTCATCAACCTCATACCCTTACTACACCAATCACACCCACACTTGTCCCATCTACCTTAAGACCTCAGCTGCCTAACATGGTCAAGCACCCCTCACCCATTCATAACCCAATACCACAATCACCCATTCCTACCTCACAAATCTCTAACCTACCTAGTCACACAACACGACTCATACCCACACCTGTAGCCTCTTTACCACCAATACCTCTAATACCTTCAGCCGTTGCTTCACTACCTACTACACTTCAGTCATTTTCCTCACACCCCAAGCACGAACTACGTCATCTACATTCATAGCACCCCTGTTATCCCCATGGGTAACTCACCCTCTTCCTACATATGATTTTCCTTTTAGACCTCCTTAACCCACATCACCTTTTCCCAAGAAGTTACACCAAAAAAAAAACCCACTACTCCATAACAAGGTAGTCAAACCAAAACCACACCTTCTTACCCATCCATCTACTATACCCATACCTAAATGAACCCAACTGATACCTCAAACCACACCGGCACCTAAACCCATAGTTCAACCTATTCCTACACTTCTAAAAATAATTCCCAGACAGCCGATCACACCGTGCCCAAACCCACATTCACTTCCCATTGTGATCCACTAGCAGGATCCTATGCCAAGATTTTAACCAACCTCCTCGAGACATATGTTATTACATTACCACCAAACCCAAGCCAAAAGGGTTTGATGATACCAAAATTTTTGCATAACATCATGTGCCAGGGCACGATGTGGAGAACTGTAAGGCTTTAAAAGCTATCCTTCTCCAATTATGTCCACCTGAAACCAACTTTGATGATGATGACCTTATTGACGAGGATTTTTCTTCACCTAGCCCCATTCCCACACCGCATACTTAAAAACCACAACCTCCACCCTCATAACTCCCAGAACCACACATAATTTGAAATTAACATGGTTCACATCAAAGAACTTACCACACCACCACCCAATTGTCGTTGCGTCCAACTGACCTTACAGGGATTTTTTCCTCCCATAGGTTATTGTCATTATACCACTTACTCTACACCCTCTCCCTTTGAAAAATTCCCTCAAATCAACATGGTACACAGTACTACATGTGTGCAGAAGGGTAAAGAAAAGGCAATTGACCTGACCACCAATCCTATACCGATCCTGAAAAAGTATGTTGTATTTTTTTCACTTCTAAAAGTTTCCAAAGATAGTTATTTTCTTAACCAATTTTAAGTATCCTAAACTCTAAAAATTGATTGAATTCTGATTATTATGCATCCATATAAGTTTATAAAACTTGGGTAACAAATACATAATCAAAAAAACTAAAAAAATCTCGAGATAACAAACAAGATTGTTTACGGGGTTCGGAAATTCCTATGTCCCCGGGTTTGGATTGAACCGATCCTTTACTAATATTGAAATCTAAGTACAATAACTCTTACAAATAACCAATAATGAATCACAACCTAAAAATGAGTTGATCAATGTCCTAAGAACTTTGAAAAATAGCAAAAATTGTCTCAAGAATGATCCGTGTCTCCTATAGTGTTTTCACAATGTGATCTCCCTACAATTGCGTTAGAAAAACACCTACAAATGGATATTTAAAAACATTATATGAAAAAAAATCATATATCTGAGATCATCTCTGAATTTTGAACACTTTTCATGTTTACACCAAGTCACTTTTCGGACCAGAAGTGCATTGAAATTCATGTTTTCCAACTAGTTGTCTTGAAGATCCTGTTAAAAACTGCATTCAAAGCTTCCAAAAACAGGTCAAAAATCAACAAAAAAACATCAAATCTTACATCATTAAAATCGTCTCAGAATTCCCTCCATTTCACCTTTTTACTCCAAGTTCCCACTCTGAAAGTAAGGCCTTCAAAAATGGCATTTTCTGAGAACTGCCTCCTTATCCTCCCCCACAGTCACTGCCTGAGTGCTGTTTAAATAGAATTGAGTGTTGTCTCATCTCATCTGAGCTTGTAGCTGAATTGGTTTGGCTGATAAGTCTTTAGGAGTAGAGGTCGTGGGTTCAAAACCTGGCGGCATAGTTTTTAGAAGGACCAGATTTGCATGTGGGTGAGATATCCCACATTGAGCGGAGGTAGTCATGGTTGGAGGTTTAAATGTAAAATGACCCACCATTTTAAACGTGGCTTAGGCCACACCTATTCACCCTTTTTGGCCACCACTTATATTGGCTCGATAAATTTTAGGAACACTTAACACTAAAATTTATCCCCTGATCATAGACCTAACATACCATCTGCACCTATACCTAAGATAACTATCTGCAGCCCCACATACCCCATTTCTAATGGTGTCACACATCACACCATGCTCAAACAATTACACCAATCACCCCTCAAAATTTCCTTATATGACCTCATCCAAACCTCAAAATCCCATCAGCAAGCCCTCATGGAGGTTCTTCAATCTATCAAGGTTTTACCCAATGACCCTACACCCGTAGCATCCATTATCACACCCCATCATGTAGCCTCTCTCACCAAATTACCACCTTCATCCTCACCTCACCTTGTTCACCAAGTGGCCTCCCTTAGCTTCTCAGAGGTAGAGATTGCGCCATACCAAAATGATGACTTGGACCCAGCCCTCTTCATATCTCAGTACACATTGATGACATACGAGTATGCCGTGTGATGATTGATGGAGGCACTAGCATTAACATCATTTCATCCCATGAATTTGCTCAAATGCGCATACCTGAAAATTTCATGCACAAACATTTGGTCATGTTGCATTTGTTTAATGATGCTATCACCTCCACACTAGGCACTGTCATCCTTCAGATTCACGTGGGCCCCCTCACTATTCCAAAATAAATTTATGTTTTAGAGGGGGAATTCCAATATAACTTGTTGCTCGATAGACCCTAGATCCATGTCATGGGTTGCATTCCTTCCACTTTGCATCGTTGTGTAAAGTTTGAGCATGAAGGACACACTTATACCATTCTAATCTGACCCATCACCTTTCAAAACATGTAACATGCTTTACCAACCCAACGATGTACTCATACCGGTCAAGCCATCTACTTCCGCAACCAATACCACTTCACCTACACCTACACCCACTCCTACTAGTACGTGCATTTCTTTCACCACACATACCTCCTCTATGCCTCGCTGTTATAACCTCCATGGATGACCCATTAGCTACCCAATCCGTTAACACCACCTTCACATCGACCTCTAATACATAGTCCATACCAATCGTTGATCCCTTGTAAGGTGTTTTTCAATGCCTCACTCTAGGGAGTACCGCCTATATAGTGTCAACACATTCCTTACTCCGTATGAGTATGGAAGCCTTCACCAACACCCTCGCTATGATCACCATATAGGAGAACACCTCCTTTATGGTCCTCCTCATCTTCGTACTAGTCTCACCTATGGGGGACTTGATACTACCACCTACACACCTAAACCACCTTCACAACCCCGCCCATTTTCCACTGACTTCTAATCACTTACCAATCACCGTTTTGGCCACACCTTCCTACACCACTGTGCATGGAAGGGTTTTAGTTTCAGCTTTTATGAACAGGGTCACCATACTATTATTCCATGTACCACCCAAAAACATAATGATCGTAGTGGTATCAGCTTCCCCGAACCTTCTACCAAACAAGACTACATTAAATTCATTGAGCACCCTAGCCCTTCTCCACCTTCATTAGCCCCCTCACTGATGAAATCGATGGATCCTGAATCTATTCCTCCTAACCTTTTTTTTCATAAACACCATTTCCTTGGGGCTTCGACTTATTAACATGAAGATGAGGCCCCTTCCACCTTCCATTCCTCGTATCCCGAGATGATCGATGACGACACACCGACCATTAACATTGTTCAATGTCAGGATGATAAATCCATACTCACCTACCTTGGTGTAGAAGACTCATATATTCATCGGTCATTACCCTCAAAGATGTAAACCATGTTGAATGAATCGACTATTGAGATCAACATTCATACTCAGGATGACCTACACATCCTAAAGATCAGACAATATTTAGATGTCTTTGAATAGGAATCCCTCACTTCTTTTCTTTGAGATCATAACCATGCTTTCACTTGGTCTTACACTAACATGTCTGGTATTGACCCCACCATAGTGGTCCACAATATCGTAACCATTCTCAATGCCAAACCTATCAAAAAAAGCTCAAGAAAATGCACCTCGGATTTCTCTTCTCATCAAAGAAGAAATTCAAAGCCTTCTTTTGGTTTCCTTCATCTTACCCATTGATTATCCTCATTGGATTTCTAACATTGTCCCTGTCACTAAAGCAATAGGGGGACTCTACATTTACATAGACTTTCATGAGCTTAACCTCACCCCGCCAGTAAATATGACTTTCCCTACTCGGTATTGATCAACCGGTAGAGCTTACTACGGGTCACAAAATTCTCTTACTCATGGATGGTTTCTCAGGTTATAACCAAATTTCACTTGCCCCAAAGGATCAACACAAGACCGCATTCATTACCCCTTGGGGGACCTTCTACTATTGAGTCATTCCTTTTGGCCTTATAAATGCGATGCTACATATCGGTGTGCTATGACTTACATCTTCCATGATATAATGCATCACATATTGGAGTATTACATGGATGATCTCTTGGCTAAATCTAAATGTTGTGCCGAGCACCTTGTTGTCCTCAAAACCATCTTTGACCGCCTCATTAAATATTACGTCGCCTTCACCTAAAAAGTGTGTCTTCACGGTTCTCTCAAGAAATCTCCTGGGATTTATCATTTCCTTATGTGGTATAGAATTTGACCCAGCAAAATTCAAGGCCATTCTGGAAATGCCTCCACCACGAACCTCAAACAACTCTATAGCCTGTAAGGTAAATTACAGTCCATTCACCGATTTATTTCCCAACTCTCCAACCATTGTCAACCATTTCATCATCTTCTTAGGAAGGATGTCTCTTTCAAATGGGATGACGACTACCACAAAGCTTTTGAGGCCTTAAAACAATACCTTCTCCAACCACCCATACTTATCCCACCTAAAGATGACCAACCTTTTTACCTATACATATCAGCTACCAATCACTCTTTGGGAGCCATGCTCACTCATCATGATGAACAACATAGGGAGCAGGTAGTTTATTATATAATCTATACCCTTCTGGACTACGAAACCCAATACACTCACCTGAAAAATTATGCTTAGCCTTAGTTTTTCGTTGCCACCAAACTCCGCCATTACCTACTCAACCACAAAACCTATGTTGTGACCAACAATGACCCTTTACACATCATGTACGCTAAACCTTATCAAAATCAGCGCACCGCATGATGGCTTACACTTTTAGTTGATTTTGACCTTGAATTCATCCACCAAAAGTCCATTAAGGGCCAAGGCTATCACCGACCAATTGGCTAACGCACCTATTTCTAGGGACCAACCCTCAAACTTTGATTTCCCTGATGAATCCATTGCTCACCTCTCTTTGGATGACGACCCTTACCAAATGACCTTATTCTTCGATGGTTCCAAATGTTAGTGTGGGGTTGTGCAGGAATTATCCTCATTCCTCTTGAGGGTGAACCCATGCCCTTATCATTTAAACTCGACTTGAATGCACCAACAATATCACCAAATACGAAGCACTCGTATTGGGTCTCATGACTACCTATGCCTTAGATGTTAAGTCCATTAATATCTTTGGTGATTCTCAACTGGTAGTAAACCAAGTCAATGGTGTTTATCAATGTCATAATGAAATACTTCAAGAATACAAATGCTACGTTGGCATCATGTTGACTACCTTTGACCGCTATAAAATTCAAACCATTTCGTAATCCACCAATAAATTTGTGGATACCATGGCCTACCTCACTTCTCAAATACCCACTTCACCTAATGATTCAGACATCTTTGTTACCATAAAATGCATACCGAGACCTTCTTATCAATCTTGTTGTATTAACCTCGTCCAAACTACCTCACTGAACACACACGATCTTTGGTATAAGCATCTTGTAGATTACCTTTCCCTTTCTATATTACCTCCTGATCTCACACATAATGGACAACACACCTTTCTCAAAAAGGCCTCTCGTTATGTCATCATGGGTGGCCTTCTCTATAAATGAGGCTTTGACGGTATTCTCTTATGATGCCTCACTAGCTCTGAAATCCCCTATACCATTAAAGAAGTTCACGATGGCATATGTGGAGGTCACTTTAGTGGCCTTATTGTTGTTAAGCGTATTATTTACCTAGGCTATTACTGGCTGACCCTTAATCATGATTGTTGTGACTATGTCAAACATTGCATGAAATGTCAACAACATTCCAACCTTCATCATACACCCAGTCATGCCTTACAGGTCGCTCATGACCTTTGGCCCTTCTCTCAATGGGGTTTGGATCTTGTCAGAGAAATCAATCCTCATTCTTCCCAATGCCATTAATGGATCATAGCAGCTGCCACCGAATACTACAAAAATGGGTAGAAGCCATACAACTTATCTCCATGAAAGCTGAGAAAATATGTGAGTTTATTAACCATCACATCATTTGTCGCTTTGGTGTCCCTCATCGCCTCATCACTGACAATGGAAAACAATTCAAAAACAAAACAATGCAAAAATTTTACGACGCTTTTAACATTTAACTTAGTTACTCCTCACCTTATTACCCACAAACCAATGGCCAAGTTGAATCCACTATCAAAACCCTCAATAAAATTCTCATGAAAGTGGTTGACGATAATGGGAAGGATTGGCAAATGCACATTCATTTTTCTCTATGGGCATACCACAATGCTTATGGCCATGCTAGAGGCATCCACATGCACATGAAATTATTTATCCCATGAGGGAAAGCGCGAGAATGGGCATGGTAGTAATTTTCTCCTTTAATATCTCAAACGTGCATTGCTGCAAATCTCCCCAATGAAATTTACCTTTCCACTTGAGTAATTCTTCCAAGGGTGCAAAAATTTGGCATACCCTCCGATGAATTTTCTATAATATCTTATATGACCTAAAAATCCATGCATCTCACTTTGATTGGTAGGCACTTCCAGGCCTAGAATGACTGCAACCTTTGTTGGATCAACTAGTAAATATTCCTTGCAGATTATATATCCTAACAATATTCCAAATGGTGTAGTAAATATAACCTTCTTGATGTTCAAATAGATACTCAATTGTATACATTTTTCAAACATTAAGTGCATATTGTCACAATGATCTTTCACAATCCCATATATTGTCCAATCATCTAGGTATACCTCTAAGAAGTTGTGAATAAAATATTTTAATGCTTGAACAACTATGCGTGGGAATACAATAGGTGCATTTTTCAGTCCAAAAGCGTCGTCACAAGATATAAAAACTGCCCCATTCAGTATTAAAAGTGGTATTTTCTTGATCCTCCTGAGCAATCCTAACCCGATGATACCCATAAAACCCATAGGTAAAAGGATATATTTCACACCCTTCCATGCCTTCCAAAGTATTTCCTCATTAAATGGCGTAGGGAATGGATGCGTGATGCATGCAGCATTCAAATCCATCTATTCCACACATATTCTAATTCATCCATCCTTCTTGATACTAATCACAATTGGACTAACCCATTCTAACTCATCAAGGTGCTTGATAATTCCAAATTTCAGCATTTTATTGATTTCTTCTTTGACCTTTTCACACAAATTGGGGTTCATTCTGTAAGGATTCTTTCTAACTGGGTGTGCACCATCCTTTAGTTTTATCTTCATTTCTCTAAGTGATTCTGTACGCCTTTAATTTCATGATACCCTCTAGGAATAAGTCCCGATAATCCCTGAGTAACTCAATGATCTTTTCCACCTCCGAGTGTAACAAGTATTCTCCAATGATGGCCTCCTTAGGCTCATCCTCCGAACCTATATTCACCTTATTTTTCATCATGAGTTCATGATAGGTGCATGTATCCTTGTCTACATTGTCCAATACCTTGTGCACCCCTTTTGAATGTTCAATACCTAGGCTCTCAAATTCCTCATCATACATGATTAAAAACATCTTTCCTTTCTCTTTCTCAAGGTAAGTTTGTTCAAGTAGTATGGAGTCTAATTCTTCTTCCCTTTGAAAATGTGCTCCGAACTCTACCTCACCAAATCACTCTTGAATATACTCTTCTTCATTTGCACTATCTCCCATAGTTAAGTGCTTGATAAATTTTAATGCCTCTTTTATTGGAGGTTGGGAAGAAAAGTAGTCAAAGGTCTAGATCATTCTTGTAATCAAATTTTACTAGTTCTTAGTCTCTTGATGTAGTTCTATGTATACATACTAGGCACATGCACATCCTTGTAGTGTAGAGTACAATCTATGCACCCAGAGTGAAGGTGGTAATGCTTCCTGTCCTGCTGTCTAGAGTCTCTCACATTGTTGAATGTGATGCTAAACAGATTGATCACCATGATAAGTGTAGATCTACGTAGGTGCATTGTTCCTTACAAACCTAATAGATAATATGATTTCAATATCTTCCTAGCCGATAATATTATTTGGGTGGACTACCCACCCAAGCAATGTTATCCCATACAAGGTATATACTAACATAGATCTTCTCTTAATTTGATCTTTCCACTATGTTTCCATGGATTTCAAAAATGTAGGAAGATCTCTGCCCTTGTATACCAAGGTATTGTTCTACCTATCGTCGCCAAACCGAACGAAGTCCATTCTTGCGTGCAATCATGCTTTTGACCTTGCACCCTAGTATTTCATATGTACCATGAGCTCAATTGTCACAAGAAATAATCATAGTATCACTAATAGAATGAGAATCCTCCCACTATAGGATGCTTTATTTTATGGCTCATTGACCTCTAGGTCCCGAATAACATGTAGATAAGTTTCATTTAAGTCCTCCTCACTTAGAGGATAAACATATGGTGTAGACTTCCCATCTATTAGAGGTATCACAAATATTTCCTCCTTGTTCTAAAAGTTGATATACCCCTTATTGAATCTCAAGTCAACATTATTGGTATAACACTAAGGGCATCCAAACAGTCCGGAAAATTGTTTTCTTCTACAAGTGCTAATACCTCAAAATCCCCAGTGAACTTGGCCCCTTGTATGGTTATAGATACATCCTTCGAAAATTCTATGGGAGTGGCGTTAGTCGGTTTTCCATAAACAACACATTAGATGATGGCTATATTAGAGGCCTCCCCATTTGTACCCATGCATCTAATGTAAGCACATTTACTTCAACACTTGTATTAATCCATATGTTACTTAGCAACCATCCATCAACAAAAACATTCAAATTAATTTATTTTTCATAGTAAATGCTATCAGGAGGAAGATTTGAATGTAAAATCTATCATCCGGTCTCAAGACATACACATGGAGAGTTCCTTTTTAACCAACTTCCTAATAGTGGAATAATGTTCTCCTGGTGCAACATTTTGCACTCTTCCCTCGATCATTGATATCAGTTTGGACTATCTATGATGCTTTCTTCTGGTCCTTTAAGTATTTTATCTCACCCTGAAGATTCCTTATCACTTCCATGGTATCTGGTAAATGTCCTCGATGAGCAGGATCTAGGTACCCTGTATGAAAACCTCCTCCTTGGTGATCATAGGATTTTGTTGTAATGCCTCTCTTGCACACACCACTTCAGCGCATGTGGTAATCTTAATTATCCAAAATGAATTTCTAACATCGTTCTTGTCATGAAAGTGATAGGGGACTCTGCATTTTCATAGATTTTTGTGACCTCAACCTTTCCTATCCCAAAGATAATTTCCCACTACTTGGCATCGACCAACTAGTTTATCTTAATGTTGGCCATGAAATGTTATCACTCATGGATGGCTTCTTAGGCTACAATCAAATATTACTAGCTCTAGAGGATCAACACAAGACTACCTTCATCACCCCTTGGGAGACTTTCTGCTATAGATTCATGCCCTTTGGCCTAAAAATAATTAGTGCTACTTATCAGGTAATTTGTGACTTACATCTTCCATGACATCATGCATTTCATATTGGAGAATTACGTAGATGATCTACTTGCCAAATCCAAACATCAAACCGAACACCTACCTATTATTAAATTCAACTTTTACCGCCTCATCAAATATTGTGTTCGTATTCAACCAAAAATGTGTCTTTGCAATACTTTCATGGAAACTCGTAGACTTCATCATTTCTTTACGTGGCATAGAATTTGATCCTACTAAAGTAAAGGTTATCCTTGAAATTCCACCACCCACTAATCTCCGTCAACTTCACAGCCTACAAGGTAAGTTGCAATCCATTAGTCATTTCATCTCACAACTTTCGACCACTTTGTCAACCATTTGATCATCTTCTCAAGAAAGATGTTTCATTCAAAAGGGATTATGAATGTCATAAAGCCTTCAAGCCTTAAAATAAAACCTCCTTCAACCATCGTGATTTTTCCTCCTAACGTTGACCAACCTTTCTACCTATATATTTCTGCCATTGACCATTCTCTAGGTGTCATGCTTGCTCATCACGATGAAAAACAATGGGAGCAAGTGGTTTATTATATAGGTTACCCTTCTTGACTACGAAACTCTATATACCCACATTGAAAAACTTTTCCTAGCTTTAGTTTTTGTCATCACCAAACTCATCCATTACCTACTCAACCACAAAACCTTTGTCATTACTAATACAAACCCATTACACTACATTTATGCCAAACCTTATTGATCAGGGGATAATTTTTGAAAGTTTCTTAAATACCCCTAAATATTGTTAGTGCAAAAGATCATCTTGAGATCTTTCCAATGACTATGAGAACGTGACAAACAGACATCAGGAGATCTAGCTATGTCCGATCAAAGTTTAGATAAGCGGGAACGTCAACTCGGTCTACTTGTCAATATTGGATCAATAACACTGTGGCACATGGTGAAAAGGAAAAGGGAGTCATTTGATGAATCGAATACAATAATTTTTCCTATCGAGAGACGACAAGTGGAATATATGCTATTGACCAAGTTAATTATTTTCTATACCCCATGGTATGGGTCAAATTTCTATTTACTTGGTAAGTCCACTTTCCAAATGCCACGCATATATTCCAAACCGCTATATATATTAATGTTTATACATTAGTATTAAACCATACCTAACCAACAACTTAACCATGCTATTTCCAAGCTTCCACATGGAAGGGAGAAGGTAAAGTGTTGAAGGGGAAAAAATGCGTGGAAATCAATGTGGGAAGAAGGTGATGAAGTGATGTTGTTGGGGCTTATGCCATGCGTGGAAAGATCCATGTGGTGAACAAGGTTTGGTGGTTAGGCTCTAAAGTGGTCCTTTGACCACTTCATACAATGCGTGGAAAGGCTTTAATAAGCCTAAAACCTTATCATTCCACAAAATTTGGGATTTAATCCCATTAAACATGCTAATCCGCCCATTATTGGGAATTTTGATCCCATTTATTTTGCTATGGGATTAGACTAATATTATCCTAAGGATGATATGAAAATGCATTTTTAACGGCCCTAAAATTGTATAAGTAGGAAACCCATTTGCTATTGTAAACACACAGTCTAATAGAGAAGCTCACTTGTTAGAGCGCGGAAAGGTGGACACATTAGCCCAAGAAGATTATTATTTGCTAAGATTATTTTTTGGGATGTGAAGAATTAGTAACAGGGAAATTTTAAGATTTTTTTGTAAAACTATATTAAATTCCTAAAAATTACTATAGACAAATATTGTCTATTGGCCTATTATTCTAGGTAATAGTAGATGAAATATTTGTGATTGGGAGTAAATTATAAAGTACCCAAAAGGCCCATTGAGCCACACCAATTACTTCCAAATCTTGGATTGTCGAATGGAGTGCTAGCATCACATTAATAGTGTCAAGAAGGCCGATTGAATCCAAACGATATTTGCATTAGGAAGGTGAAGAACAATTCGACTAATCATCGAGAAGTTTTGAAGAAGCGATGTCTTGATAGGCAAGTAAAATTCCATTAGGTTTTCTTATGAAAGTACTATTGTAACTTACATGTTTTGACTAATGGAATGGTTCAACCATGAATTCGGAGATGTAGGAAATTGCCAAACTCCGTAATCAATCTTTGTGTAGTTGTCTTTAATGTCTTGCATTTATTTTAAAGTGATTACTTATAAGGAGAAAATTATCGGTAAATAATTTAAGCCTACAAGGGTCCGAGATCGAGGTAGTAATAACGTTATTATTTTTAGGTCAAGTTGGTATCGAGTAGGTGATCGACACTTGCAAAATTTCTAATCTCTCGCGAAAGTTTGGTATCAAAGGTGGTTGTTGGACTTAAAACTTGATAATATTCAAGAAAATTTGGTATCAAAGCTGGTTTAGCTCTAAATTTGTTTTTAGTAAATCTAATTAACAGAGTGATTGCTTCAAGATTGGTGTAGTTGGTTCAATTTGTGTGAACAGGGTACAAGTGCACTATGGGAAAGATGTCTAAACAGGTGAAGCTTGATGAGGTTGAAGCTTATAATCACCAGATCTAGGAAGAGAACTCTCTCCGCGATCAATGTATTACTCCTTGGAAGAGGAGAATTCTCGTTTGAAATCAAACCGAAAACCAAGGATGAGCTCTTGAAAGGTTCGGTAGCAGTGGTGATCGGAGAAAGGAAATACCTTCAACTTCAGATGTAGTGACCATGGCAGATGACTACACTATAAGTTTTTCACCACTTGGAATCTTCTTCTTCCTCCCATTTGGTTTTGGATTCAGGTAATGAATTCTTTGGTTTGTTTGAAAAGCATACTAGAGGCATTAGATCTCGAGTTACTAGATAAAAAGGGATTTGATGGAAGAGGCCATGGTAAAAATGCCCAAGGTATTGCTAACCCAATACAAGGTTGAGGATTGTCCTCATTTTACAAGTTTTGGCTATCCTAGTGTGGGAATGGAAATTGGAGAATGCTCTAAGAATGTCAAGGGAGACAAGCTTAGAAAGCAAAGTGAATAACCCACTAGTCCTGCAAGAAGATTTTGAGTAGGAAAGTTGTGCTTCATCATAACATGTAAGATGTGGTAAGAGAAATCAGTGAAGAGGTAATGAGATTCCACCTCTAGGTTTCTTACCATAATCATAAGCGAGTAAAACTTCTGATCCACTTTTTCAGCGTAAGAAGTATGGTTATGATTTTTAGAAGATGTGGAATTCTTTTCCATGTACTTTTTGTGGATTACATAATCATTTTGTGGCCAGATGCTAGAAGAGAAGGACACTGATGAAGAAGTTGATGTCGTTCGTCAGAATAAGGAAAATCAAAAAGACCAATCTCATCATGCATAGTCGAGAAATGGCGCAGAAAGAGTTCCCGATCCTTAAAAGGATTTTAAGAGGAATTTTTTTGCTCATTTCTAGAGGAATGGGAATTAGGTGGAAAATTTCTGGAAACTGCATCCATCTCACCATCAGAGTAATGGCAAGCCAAATATGGAATGGAGGCCTATTGCAAAGGTAGAACAAGTTTTTACTCCACCACTAGTTGACAAGCCAACCCATGACCGAGTAATACACGAAAGTGAAAGTCCTTTAAAATGGGTAAGTCAACAATTTTTAAATTATATATTACATAATTTAGGTTGATGAATAATATGTATTTTTTGGAGATCGATTCTGTGAGAAAATGCCTGAGAGAAAGGTTTACCATTCTCGGTGGATATTCTTACTTAGAAAATTTGATTAATGCTCCAAACCTATCTCCTAATAAACTTGTGAGTACCTGTTACTGATTGGATACAAGATTTAACTCATATAAAGCTTGGAGATTGATTTGTCATTTGTGTAGATAGTAGAGTTTGCAGAGATCGATCGAAACTTCATTTTGTGTAGAGGCATTACGACTATGCAACATAATGGTAATCTGAATCACCATTGGAATTAACGTCAAGTCAAAACTTCATTATGTGTAGAGGAATTATGACCATGAATCACAAAGTGGTACCTAATATTAGTGTGTCAACAAGAGGATCTCTAAAAGGATCATCTCATAACGTCATTCGGTGTCAAGGAATTGTGACCACACATACGAATGGTAGCTGATCATCAGACTTAGCATCATGCATTGGAGGCTCAAGGTCTTGAAAGAGGCTTAGCATCATGTATTGGAGGTGTTGAGGTCTATAATAGACTTAGCATCGTGCATTAGAGGCTCCAAGTCTTGAAAGAGGCTTAGCATCATGCATCAGAGGTGTTGAGGTCTACAGAGACTTAGCATCATGTATCGGAGGCTTGAGGTCTTGAAAGAGGCTTAGTATCGTGCATCGGAAGCATTGAGGTCTGAAAAGGGACAAGTCATTGTCCATCATCGACATCGGATCAAACATAGCTCTACGTAACATGGATTTCCTTAAAACCAATTCAGATTCTGGTGGAATCAACTCAGAGCCAAGAGCTATGTTATAGAGTAAAAAAATCCTTGTTGTCAGATATCAAGAAGCTTAGCACCGCACAAAAGGAGCATTGAGGTTTCATTCAGAAACTTAGCACCATACATCGGAGGTGTGGAGGTCTTCTTTGGATATCAAAGTGGTGCAATGGAAGCATGGTGGCCCCATAACCCACAAGTCTAGGATAAGATAAAAGTTGTCAAAGTGAGAATGTTGCAGAGGAGAAGACCCAAGGGTCTACTACAACAAAACTTCCAAGGTGGCAACAAAGTTTCAAGATTCAGGATAGCATGGCAAAAGGTTCCAATATAAGCTTTTTGGGACAAAAATCCTTTCTCAGTGGGGAGGTGTGATCAGGAGAACATTTTTGAAAGTTCCCTTAAATACTCCTAAATGGTGTTAGTGAAGATGATCATCTCGATATATTTCCAATGACCTGTGAGAACATGAAAAACAGACATCAGGAGCTCTAGATATGTCCGGTCAAATTTTAGACAAGTGAGAAAGTCAACTCTAGTCTATTGGTTGATATTGAACCAATGACACTATGGCACATGGTGAAAAGGAAAAGGGAGTCATTTGACAAATCGAATACAATCGATTTTTCCTATTAGGAGACCATAAGTGGAATATATGTTATTGACCAAGTTAATTATTCTCTATACCCCATGGTATGGGTCGAATTTCTATTTCCTTGGTAAGTCCACTTTCTAAATGCCATGAATTATGCCACAAACCACATATATGCCAAACTGCTATATATATATTAATGTTTATACATTAGTATTAAACCATACCTAACCACCAACTTAAGCAAGCTATTGCCAAGCTTCCACATGGAAGGGAGAAGGTGAAGCGGTGTTAGAGGGGGCAAAGCCATGCGTGGAAATCAACGTGGGAAGAAGGTGATGAAGCAGTGTTGTTGGGGCTTATGTCATGCGTGGAAAGATCCATGTGGTGAACAAGGTGGGGTGGTTAGGCTCCAAATTGGTCCTTTAACCACTTCATACAATGCGTGGAAAGGATTTAATAAGCCTAAAACCTTATCATTCCACAAAATTTGGGATTTAATCCCATTAAACATGCTAAGCTGCCCATTATTGGGAATTTTGGTCCCATTTATTTTGCTACAAGATTAGGCTAATATTAGCCTGAGGATGATATGCAAATGCATTTTTAAGGGCCCTAAAATTGTATAAATAGGGAACCCATTTGCTATTGTAAACACACCGGTAATAGAGAAGCTCACTTTGTTAGAGCGCGGAAAGGTGGACACATTAGCCCAAGAAGATTATTATTTGCTAAGATTATTTTTGGGATGTGAAGAATTAGTAACAGGAAATTTTAAGATTTTTTTGTAAAACTATATTAAATTCCTAAAAATTACTATAGACAAATATTGTCTATTGGCCTATTATTCTAGGTAATAGTAGATGAAATATTTGTGATTGGGAGTAAATTATAAAGTACCCAAAAGGCCCATTGAGCCACACCAATTACTTCCAAATCTTGGATTGTCGAATGGAGTGCTAGCATCACATTAATAGTGTCAAGAAGGCCGATTGAATCCAAACGATATTTGCATTAGGAAGGTGAAGAACAATTCGACTAATCATCAGAAGTTTTTGAAGAACTGATGTACTGATAGGCAAGTAAAATTCCATTAGGTTTTCTTATGAAAGTACTATTGTAACTTACATGTTTTGACTAATGGAATGGTTCAACCATGAATTCGGAGATGTAGGAAATTGCCAAACTCCGTAATCAATCTTTGTGTAGTTGTCTTTAATGTCTTGCATTTATTTTAAAGTGATTACTTATAAGGAGAAAATTATCGGTAAATAATTTAAGCCTACAAGGGTCCGAGATCAGGTAGTAATAACGTTATTATTTTTAGGTCAAGTTGGTATCGAGTAGGTGATCGACACTTGCAAAATTTCTAATCTCTGCGAAAGTTTGGTATCAAAGGTGGTTGTTGGACTTAAAACTTGATAATATTCAAGAAAATTTGGTATCAAAGCTGGTTTAGCTCTAAATTTGTTTTTTAGTAAATCTAATTAATGAGTGATTACTTCAAGATTGATGTAGTTGGTTCAATTTGTGTGAACAGGGTACAAGTGCACTATGGGAAAGATGTCTAAACAAGTGAAGCTTAATGAGGTTGAAGCTTATAATCACCAGATCTAGGAAGAGAACTCCCTCCTGCGATCAATGTATTACTCCTTGGAAGAGGAGAATTCTCGTTTGAAATCAGAACTGAAAACCAAGGATGAGCTCTTGGAAAGGTTGCAGTGTGGTGATCAGAGAAAGGAAATACCTTCAACTTCAGATGCAGTGACCATGGCAGATGACTACACTATAAGTTTTTCACCACTGGAATCTTCTTCTTCCTCCCATTTGGTTTTGGATTCAGGTAATGAAGTCTTTGGTTTGTTTGAAAAGCATACTAGAGGCATTAGATCGAGTTACTAGATAAAAGGGATTTGATGGAAGAGGCCATGGTAAAAATGCCCAAGGTATTGCTAACCCAATACGGGTTGAGGATTGTCCTCATTTTACATGTTTGGGCTATCTAGTGTGGGAATGGAAATTGGAGAATGCTCTAAGAATCGTTGAAGGGAGACAAGCTTCCGAAAGCAAAGTGAATACCCCACTAGTCCTGTAAGAAGATTCTGAGTAGGAAAGTTGTGCTTCATCATCACAGGTAAGATGTGGTAAGAGAAATCAGTGAAGAGGTAATGAGATTCCACCTCCAGTTTCTTACCATAATCATAAGCGAGTAAAACTTCGATCCACTTTTCAGCGTAAGAAGTATGGTTATGATTTTTAGAAGATGTGGAATTCTTTTCCATGTACTTTTTGTGGATTACATAATCATTTTGTGGCCAGATGCTAGAAGAGAAGGACACTGATGAAGAAGTTGATGTCGTTCGTCAGGAATAAGGAAAATCAAAAAGACCAATCTCATCATGCATAGTCGAGAAATGGCAGAAAGAGTTCCTGATCCCAGAAAAAGGATTTTAAGAGGAATTTTTTTGCTCATTTCTAGAGGAATGGGAATTAGGTGGAAAATTCTGAAAGCGCATCCATCTCACCATCGAGTAATGGCAAGCCAAATATGGAATGGAGGCCTATTGCAAAGGTAGAAGAAGTTTCTACTCCACCACTAGTTGACAAGCCAACCCATGACCAGGTAATACCTGAAAGTGAAAGTCCTTTAAAATGGGTAAGTCAACAATTTTTAAATTATATATTACATAATTTAGGTTGATGAATAATATGCGGTATTTTTTGGAGATCGGATTCTGTGAGAAAATCTTTGAGAGAAAGGTTTACCATTCTCGGTGGATATTCTTACTTAGAAAATTTGATTAATGCTCCAAACCTATCTCCTAATAAACTTGTGAGTACCTATTACAGATTGGATACAAGATTTAACTCATATAAAGCTTGGAGATTGATTTGTCATTTGTGTAGATAGTAGAGTTTGCAGAGATCAGCTCGAAACTTCATTTTGTGTAGAGGCATTATTGATTATGCAACATAATGGTAAATGAATCACCATTGGAATTAACGTCAAGTCAAAACTTCATTATGTGTAGAGGAATTATGACCATGAATCACAAAAGTGGTACCTAATATTAGTGTGTCAACAAGAGGATCTCTAAAAGGATCAGCTCAGAACGTCATTCGGTGTCAAGGCATTGTGACCACACATACGAATGGTAGCTGATCAACAGACTTAGCATCATGCATTGGAGGCTCGAGGTCTTGAAAGAGGCTTAGCATCATGTATTGGAGGTGTTGAGGTCTATAATAGACTTAGCATCGTGCATTAGAGGCTCGAGGTCTTGAAAGAGGCTTAGCATCATGCATCGAGAGGTGTTGAGGTCTATAGAGACTTAGCATCATGCATTGGAGGCTTGAGGTCTTGAAAGAGGCTTAGCATCGTGCATCGGAGGCATTGAGGTCTGAAAAGGGACAAGTCATTGTCCATCATCGACATCGGATCAATCATAGCTCTACGTAACATGGAGTTCCTTCAAACCAATTCAGATTTTGTGGAATCAACTCAGAGCCAAGAGCTATGTTATAGAGTAAAAGAAAATCCTTGTTGTCAGATATCAAGAAGCTTAGCACTGCACAAAAGGAGCATTGAGGTTTCATTCAGAAACTTAGCACCATACAGCGGAGGTGTGGAGGTCTTCTTTGGATATCAAAGTGGTGCAATGGAAGCATGGTGGGCCCATAACCCACAAGTCTAGGATAAGAGAAAAGTTGTCAAAGTGAGAATGTTTTGAGGAGAAGACCCAAGGGTCTACTACACAAAACTTCCAAGGTGGCAACAAAGTTTCAAGATTCGAGGATAGCATGGAAAAGGTTCCAATATAAGCTTTTTGGGACAAAAATCCTTTCCCATTGGGGAGGTGTGATCGGAGAACATTTTTGAAAGTTCCCTTAAATACTCCTAAATGGTGTTAGTGAAGATGATCATCTCGATATATTTCCAATGACTGTGAGAACATGAAAAGCAGACATCGGGAGCTCTAGATATGTCGGTCAAATTTTAGACAGGTGAGAAAGTCAACTCTAGTCTATTGGTTGATATTGAACCAATGACACACTATGGCACATGGTGAAAAGGAAAAGGGAGTCATTTGACAAATCTAATACAATCGATTTTTCCTATTAGGAGACCATAAGTGGAATATATGTTATTGACCAAGTTAATTATTCTCTATACCCCATGGTATGGGTGAATTTCTATTTCCTTGGTAAGTCCACTTTCTAAATGCCATGAATTATGCCACAAACCACATATATGCCAAACTGCTATATATATATTAATGTTTATACATTAGTATTAAACCATACCTAACCACCAACTTAAGCAAGCTATTGCCAAGCTTCCACATGGAAGGGAGAAGGTGAAGCGGTGTTAGAGGGGCAAAGCCATGCGTGGAAATCAACGTGGGAAGAAGGTGATGAAGCGGTGTTGTTGGGGCTTATGTCATGCGTGGAAAGATCCATGTGGTGAACAAGGTGGGGTGGTTAGGCTCCAAATTGGTCCTTTAACCACTTCATACAATGCGTGGAAAGGATTCAATAAGCCTAAAACCGTATCATTCCACAAAATTTGGGATTTAATCCCATTAAACATGCTAAGCTGCCCATTATTGGGAATTTTGGTCCCATTTATTTTGCTACAAGATTAGGCTAATATTAGCTTTGAGGATGATATGCAAATGCATTTTTAAGGGCCCTAAAATTGTATAAATAGGGAACCCATTTGCTTCTATAAACACACCAACAGTGCAATAGAGAAGCTCACTTGTTAGAGCACGGAAAGGTGGACACATTAGCCCAAGAAGCTTATTATTTGCTAAGATTATTTTTGGGATGTGAAGAATTAGTATGAGGAAATTTTAAGATTGTTTTGTAAAACTATATTAAATTCCTAAAAATTACTATAGACAAATATTGTCTATTGGCCTATTATTCTAGGTAATAGTAGATGAAATATTTGTGATTGGGAGTAAATTATAAATTACCCAATAGGCCCATTGAGACACACCAATTACTTACAAATATTGGATTGTCGATTGGAGTGCTAGCGTTGCATTGATAGCATCAAGAAGGAAGATCAAAGCCGAAGGAGATTGTGCATTAGGAAGGTGAAGCACAATACGATTGATCATCGAAGTTTTCAAAGAAGCGGTGTCTTGATAGCAAGTAAAATTCCATTAGGTTTTCTTGTGAAAGTACTATTATAACTTACAAGTGTTGACTATTGGAATGGTTTGACCACGACCCAGAGGACGTAGGCAATCGCAAAGTCCGTAATAAATATTTGTGTAGTTTCCTTTAATGTCTTACATTTATTTTGAATTGATTACTTAAAAGGAGAAAATTGTCAGGAGATAATTTAAGCCTACAAGGGTCCGAGATTAGGTAGTAATAACTTGATTATTTTTGGATCACTTATCAAAATCAACATGTAGACATCTTGGTTTATGCTTCTAGCTGACCTCAACCTCAAATTCATCTATCAAAAGCCCATCAAGGGCTAAGATATCACTCGACCAATTGGTGATGCACCTATTTCCGGGGATCAACCCTCTAACTTTCACTTTCTAGATGAGTCTATTACTACCCTTTCCTTGGACGAACCCACTTACCAAATGAAACACTTCTTCGATGGTTCCAAGTGTCAGCGTGGGGTGGGGCTGGTGTTATCCTCATTCTACTTGATGGTGAACCCATGCTTTTGTATTTCAAACTTGATTTTGATTGTACAAAAATATTGCTGAATACAAAGCACTCGTATTGGGTCTCTAGGCTACTTATGCCTTAGATTTTAAGTCCGTCAACATCTTTAGTGATTATTTTCTGGTCATAAACCAAGTCAATGGTATATACCAGTGTCATAATGAGATACTTCAAAATTATAAGCATGATGTGGACATACTTTTGACCACCTTCAACCATTACACCCTTTAAACCACCCCACATTCTACCAACAAATTTGCAGATACCATGGCCTGCTTGGCTTCTTAGATACCCTCTTCACCCACTAGACTCTAAAATATTTTTCACCATACAAAGACTACAATCACCCTCTTATTTACCTCATGAAGTTTACTCTATCGGAATCACTTCCGCTCCTGACTTGAGTGACCTTTGGTATAAGAAATACAAAGACTATATTTCCCTCTCCATATTACCTCCCAACCTCACTTGTAATGGACAATGCACCTTTCTCAAAAGGGCCTCTCGTTACGTCATCATGGGTGGCCTCCTCTATAAGTGTGGATTTGATGGTATTCTCTTATGTTCCTTACGAGTTCTAAAATTCCCTATACCATTAAGGAAGTTCATGATGGTATTTGTGGAGATCACTTCAATGGTCTATTAGTTGCTTAAACATATTCTTCACCTAGGCTATTACTAGTTGACCCTTAACCATGATTGTTGCGACTACATTAAGCGCTGTGTAAAATGCCAACAACATGTTGTTGTCCACTCAAAATTCCCTGCCCTAATGAAAGTAAAATTTCATTATTTTGAGTTATGAGTGTTTTCCTCTAAAGTGCCTAAGTCGTGAAAAGTGAGAAAATCTGTGTTTCGGGTCATTTTATATGTATTTCGGGCCTGTCGGACATTTTTGTCCCACCTGTCCCAAGTACGAAAGTGCATTCTGTTCCCCGATCAGCTGAAATCCCCGAAATTGTTCCATTTTTGGGCCCGTTGGAACTTTTTGTCCCAAGTGTCCCACAAATTATTGTGCAAGTTGTTTCAATTTCAGCCGAATCACCCAAACCGCATACTTCACACTTTCTTGTTCCAAATGTCCCAAATCAAAAAGTGCGAGTTGTTCCATTTTCACCCGAACCGGCCGAGTCGCGTACTCTGGAACTTTTTGTCTCAAATGTCCCAAGTTCAAACGGTCCTTTTGTTCCATTTTCGGCCGATTCACCCGAACCATGCTTTCATGTCCCAAATGTCCCAAAGTTAATCGGGCAAACTGTTCCATTTTCAGCCGATTCACCCGAACCGCGTCCTTCGCGCAATTTTGTCCCAACTGTCCCGAGTTCCAAATTGCTCTCTGTTCCCGATCAGCCAAAAATCCTGAGTCACGTACCTCAGAGCTCTTTGTCCCAAATAAAAAAAATACAAACTGTTCCAATTTCGGCCGAAACACCCGAACCGCGTCCTTCGCGCGTTTTCGTCCCAAATGTCCCAAAATGCATTTGTGCGTCTTCTCCCTGTTTCACCCGAATCGGCCAAGTCACGTGTTTCGCGCATTCACGTCTCACATGTCCCAAGTGAACCTAATGCAATTCATACTTAGTTTTTCCCACTTCGACCGAATATGCTAAAATATGAATTTAAGTTGCGGCTCTGATGCTATCAATCCGAAGATCAAATTTCAAGGACAGCTGGCAGAAGGACGAAGCTCTCAAGATGTTGGTTACATCAGTTTTCAAAGATATTCATTGTCATCCTCAATATGAAAATTCTAGTGTGTCCCTTGTGGCAAGGACATAGCTGATACGTGGAAGAAAATTCAAGCAGCGGTTTCCGAATGACGGTGGGTCCCTCTCAGCTGGCCACCTGTCTTCTTCTCCTTGTTCTTTTCTCCTCTTCCCTTTCTTTTCCGTTTTCTTTGTAATAGGTTGAGGTATTGCGGTTGGCAGTCCTTAACGGTTCTTGATTAAAGAAACGGTTACGAAGGGTAACTGATTTGTAATCTATATAACGGCATTTCTACGCCACAGGTAGAGGAGGAAGAACTTGGCATATTTTCTGCAAGTGTAAATAGATTATAGAGAAATCAATACGAAGGACTTTCCTTTCTTTGTCTATCTGATCTCTGTCTTTTCTAAGCTTTCATTTGTTTTCTTTGTGAAGATCATTTATCTCAAATTCGTTAGTCTCATCGATTGCATACTCTTCAACTTTGCAAGCACGGTGATCTTGCATAACCAAGAAGGAACTTTGTTTCCTTGATAATGAATCTGTGTTACATTAAGAAACTTTGCGTTCTGGCAGATGTTATTTACAGAACTTTGTGTCTTTAAATTCCATCTTACTTGTTCTATACGAATGATCTTGTTTTCAATTCATGGTGACTTCGCATACATAAAGAATTACTCTGATATCTATAATTCTGCATGTTTTCCTTTCTGCTCTTTTCCATGCTCTCATTTCCTCAGTCCTTTTGTAATTGATGACCTTCATAGAAAACACTTTCGTGGTATCCAAGTTTAACCAACAAATCATGTTTTTATATTTGTAAATAAGTTCGTTTCTGAATAAGGGAACCTCTCCCATTAAAGAGGAGGGACTTCTTGTCCCCTGACTGTTGCTCTTCTTAAAAGTCCTATTTGACGACCAACAGTTTTTGGCGACTCCGCTGGGGAAAATCACATTCCAGTTCTGTAATTTTTGATCATCTTTTGATCTGGCGACTCCACATTTTACTCGAGGGAGAAGGACCCTTGGTATTGAAGACTCTCAGTTTCAGCTTTTGGAGCAGCAGGGTTTTCCTCTTCCTTCCACAAGAAATAGAAGGACTCGTTCGACAAGCACACCACCTGTTCAAGAAAGAAGTCCTGCGGGTGGTATTCCTTCAGAGCCAGCTAGCCCTAATCTTCAAGCTTTGATTCTTGCTGGTGTTACAGTTCCTCTCCAAGCCATTTTTCAAAGAATGGCGGCACCATTACCTTGGGGTCATCGTGTCGGGCCCCTGGCCCTTGCTCAGCCGCTGCATGAGTTACCCAGAGGTAACCGGAAGAACTTCCCCAAATTCAAAGGCGATGGCAAAGTGCATCCTGACGAACACATCGCAGCCTTCATTGTTGCATGTGGAGTTACGGAGTCGAACATGAAGACGTCTCGTAAGGCTGTTCGTTGAGACGTTACAAGACAATGCTGCTGATTGGTTCTACCACCTTCCGGCTAACGCTATCACCGACTGGAACACAATGAGAACTCAGTTCGAAAACCGTTTCAAGCCGGCAGAAGATGTGCATGCTTTGCTTGCCCAAATTTCTCAGATAAAGAAAGATTCACAAGAACCCATGAGAGAGTTTGTGGCCCGATTCAACAGACTGATCAACAAAATTCCTGTAAATACTCGGCTGTTGATCAAATTCAAAAGTGTTTCTTCCTAAATGCTCAAACGCCCAAAGTTAGTTATGCACTAAGAAGGGCTAATCTCACAACATTGGTCGAGGATCAAACTCTTGCTTTGTTAGTATCGAGGATGACTTAATCATGTCGGGAAGTTGAGAAGAGACCCTCCCAAATCAAGTCTCTTTGCTTCTTCCTCCTCCTCCTGGACCTAACTTGATCCATTAGTTCGAAACTTGCAAATGATCTTATTGCTATAAAGAAACAAGCTGGCTCAGCCACGCTCCTTATACGAGATGTTCGAGGAGAAATTTCCAGCCCGGGGAATCGTTTGCACTGCTTCTCAAACAAGATTAGCACTTGAAGGACCTCTGTTAGAGTCCCCTGTCAATGCGACTGTGAGGTGGAAGAACCGAGGATGATGATGAAGATAACGAAGCTTGCGAAGAGTTTGCGAGAGAATTTGATGATGAGCGAGAGGAACTTGAGGGGTCTCGAGTGAATTTCTTTACCACCGAGGGCATTGATGATTATGGTGAAGTGGTAGCGAGACATGAACAAGTGAATCTTTTGCTTTGTCATGACTCGAGAACAGACAAAGCGAGAGGAGAAGGTGACCCGACCACCTAAGAAATCCAAGGAGCGATCGTGCAACTATCCTGTAATTGCAAGAAGAGGATCTCCTATCCCTACTTCTTCTACACCAAAGGTGAGTCCTATCAATCCAACTACCAAATTTGCTTCTTCTTTTTCTCCTAAGGTTGATAAGCCTAGAATTCCACATGATGATGGCCCGTCCACTTGGATCCTTTGATATTGTTGACCACTGAAAAAGACCAAGGTCCAAATCTCGGAAGTGAATACTATCAAACCCATCCCAAATCCTTTGCCAAAATGATCCACTTTGTTAATTCCAACTCTAAGACCACTTCTAAAGGTCTTTTGCCTACTCCTCTTCGCACCACCCTGACCTAGCACAGTAGCTGCTTTGTCACCTCTCTGGTGACAAAATTAAACCTTTTATGTAACACTTCTTATAGCTGGCCATAGGCTCGTAATGGTGTGTCATTGATCAAGAGCCTCGAGATAATGTAATGCTGCTAAAGTAGCTCATGCTTTAGGCACGACCCTCACTCGCACTTATGGATCTGTTACTCCATGGAAAGTAAAGAAGTGCCCCTGGTCGGGAGGATTAAAGATGCACAAGTGGCTTTTCTTTGCCTTGCACGAAAAGAAAGTGTTGGCTACTATCTTAGTAGCGAGATATCCCTCCTTCATATGGGATGTTGCTAAGTAGGAACTTCTGCAAAGATGTGGGTGGAGAAATCCAAATGGACTGGTCGCATGCACTCGTGCCTGTCAATGGACAAATGAAGAAGTTGTTGCCGAGAAGCGATCGAGTATATTGTGCGAAAAGCGAGATGATCCTAGAGCAAAAATACTCTATGAGGATATGGGTCATGGCAATTACATGATTATGTCCCTGATGAAATCCAACCCCCAGAAGTGTCACCTAAAGATCCTAATGGTATTTGGATTTTAGAATTTGATGGAAGTTGTTCCTCGGTGGTTACGGAGCTGGTGTTACTCTTTGGTGTCACGGAAGGTGTCCTTCATCCTTTTTCGTTTAAGCTGCAGTTCGAAAACACTAATAACACAGCAGAGTATGAGGCTCTCATTCTTGGACTGCAAGTGGCCAAAGAACAAGGTGTGAAGAATCTTCTGGCTCGTGGTGATGCAGAATTGATTGTAAAGCAGGTCAGAAGCCTTTTTCAGGTAAAAAATGGGAGGCTGAAGCATTACCGGAATCAGGTTTGGGATTCCATTGAATTCCTTGATGCTTTCTCTATTGAAGCAGTACCTAGGGAAAAGAACAGCAGGGCTGATTCGCTAGCTGTCTCAGGGTCACTGTTGATTCCTCATCCTGATTTCTCTCAGGACAAATTCACCATTAAAATGGTCCATCGGCCTAGTGTACCTAACAACACCAATAACTGGCAGGTTTTTAATAATGATCAGCATTTGCTTTCCTTCCTGGAACTCAAAGGTAATTTTGAACAACTATATTTTGAGGAAGTGACAACCTGCCTCGTGAAAGTGTGTCCTTTGGCCAAGCTGTCACCCAAGGAGAAGAAACAAATCAGGAAGGGTGCATTAAACTCAAAGGAAACAAGATTCCTAAAGGGTGGTGAGTTTGGAGGAACTATTTGATAAGCATGACAGGTATGTGAAATCTAGAGCTTCTTACGGGCCTCGTGCCCAATCATTTGAGTATGATAAGATTGATATTGGGAGTTCTACTGACCCCAAGCTCGTGAACATTGGAAAATGTTGCACAGCAGATGAGAGGAGAAAAGCAATTGATCTTCTAAAAAGGTATAAAGATGTTCTCGCTTACTCTTATGAAGATTTGAAAGCTTTCAAACCAAAATATATGCAGCACTCTATTCCCCTCAAGCCTAGAATTAAGCCTTTCAAGCAGAAACAGAGACAATACAACCCCAAAGTAGCTGACACCATCTTTCAGGAGATACAGAAGTTGTTGAAAGCTAAAATTATCTTTCCTATCACCATTCAACATGGATTGCAAATATGTGTGCTGTCGGAAAAGAAGAATGGTGAGATCCGCATCGTGTTGATTTGAAACTGAATCAAGCTTCTCGAAGGATAATTACCCTTTGCCTATGATGGATCAAGTATTGCAAGCGATATGTGAGGATCTGAAATGTTATCTATGCTTGATGGATTTTCTGGATATAATCAGGTAGAGGTGGATACTGTAGATCAACACAAAACAGCTTTCACTACTCCTTGGGGTACCTTTGCCTACAAGAGAATGCCTTTTGGGCTTATTAATGCTGGTGCCACTTTCCAGAGAGCTATGGATCTGGCTTTTGGAAGCTTAAAAGGGAAGTGTATTGTCATCTACCTTGATGACCTGACAGTGTTTTCCAAGACAAGAGCGGATCATTTTGATCACCTAGAGACAGTTCTGCTGAGATGCCGAGAGCATGGGATTTCTTTGAATCCTAAAAAATCTGTCTTCTGTGTTACAGAGGGAAAACTATTAGGGCACATTGTCTCCAAGGATGGTATTAAGATTGATCCTGAATGAGTTCAAGCCATCCAGCAAATTCCTCTCCCAACTAGTAAAAAGGGCGTGTACTCCTTCTTGGTAAGATCAACTTTTTAAGAAGGTTCATCCCTGATTTTGCTGAGTTAACTTTGAATATTTCTCAGATGATGAAAGGGAAACAAACATTTGGTTGGTCTTCTGAAGGAAAGGAATCCTTTGAAGGTATTAAAAGAGCTATCGCTAAAACTCCAGTTTTAGCCTGTCCTGATTTCAGCAAAGATTTCATCATCTATTGCTATGCTACAGATAATACCTTGGCTGCTGTCTTGACTCAAGAAGACTCTGATGAGCATGAGCTACCGATTGTGTTCATGAGCTATATTCTGAAAGATCATGAGTTGAAATACACCATGATGGAGAAACATGCTTTTGCAGTGGTCAAAGCTGTTAAACAATTTCGTTTCTATATCCTCAACTCTCACTCCATGGTGTTGGTTCCAGATACAACTGTTAAGTCGATTCTTACACAAAAGAATTTGGATCCAAGAGAGGGCTGGGTGGCTAAAGTCCAAGAGTATGACATTGATATCAAACCAACCAAGCTGGTTCGTGGAAAAGGTCTTTGTGAGCTCATTGCTGAAGGAGCCAAACATGAGTTGCTTGAGGAGAAAGTTGACCTTCCTACTGTTCTGTTCCTGAGTTCAGTTGATGAATGGTATGCTGACATCGCCCATTTTCTCACCTATGGGGAATGCCCCTCTCATTTAACTGCCAAGGAAAAGAGGACTGTTAAATTGAGGTCAGCGCAATATGTATTATGGGAAAATGCTTTGTTCAAACGTGGCTTGGATGGGAGATTTTTAAAGTGTGTGGACAAGGAACAACAGAGAAAGTTGCTCTCAGCTTTTCATGATCATGCATGTGGAGGGCACTTTTCATCAACGGTTACTGCTCACAAGATACTCCGTGGAGGATACTATTGGCCTTCCTTGTTTAGAGATGCATCCAAGTGGGTTGATAAATGTGAGGCTTGTCAGACTTTTGTGGGAAGACCTAAATTGGCTTCTTTGCCTCTCAAGCCAGTTGTGATTGAGGAACCATTTCAACAGTGGGGTTTGGACTTCATTGGTGCACTCAATCCTGCTTCTAGTGCTGGTCACACTCATGTGCTAACTGCCACTGACTACTTCACCAAATGGGTGGAAGCTATTCCAGTTAAGAGCACTACTTCCGAAGTGGTTTGCAACTTCATCAAGGAGAATATCTTGGTAAGGTATGGTGTACCTAACAAGATTGTAACAGATAATGCCTCAAATTTCTCTTCAGCTGAGATAATGGACTTCTGCTACGGATATGGCATTTCTTTGGCTCACTCTTTAGATTACTACCCTCAGGGCAATGGGCAAGCAGAATCCACAAACAAAAATCTGGTGACTATCATAAGGAAGTTGGTCAATGAGTCTCAACGAAACTAGCACAAGAAGCTCTATGATGCCCTTTGGGCAGATAGAATTACACCAAAGAGAGCCATTGGAATGTCTCCTTTTCAAGTGATATATGGAGCAGAAGCTCAATTGCCAGTGAGTGGAACTACCAGCCTTGCACCTAATGAAGGCCATTGAGGATACTAGTTTAGTGATGCTCTGGATAAGAGGATTATGTACCTGCATAAACTGAATGAGGACAGATTGATGGTTGCTGATAGGATATCTGTTCACCAGCAAAAGGTAAAGGCCCTGTTTGACAAGAAAGCTAGGTTCAGAGATTTCCAAGTTGGAGACCTTTGTGTTCTTTATGGGATAAAAGACATGAACCTCGTGGCGGCCATGGAAAGTTTGATTCCCTTTGGCTCGGGCCTTTCAAGATCAGGCACTTTGCTGGTAAGAATTCTTTCTATCTTGATTACATGGATGGTTCCCCCCTCCCACTTCCTTATAGTGGGCAGTACCTCAAGTTGTTCAAGTCCTAGGTGATTAGGGAGTCCCTTGTATATTCTGTACAGTGTTTTTGCTTCTACGTTTTTGTGTTTCCTTCCTCCTTTTGTTTTGGTGTGTTGCCCTCTGTATTGGTCTATTTTTGACTCCGTTGCCCAATGGATAAGGCACTGGTCTGCTTTCCCCGAGTTTGTCTAAGTTCTTGCCTTGCCTCATTCCTTGAATTTATACCAAGTCATCCCCAGAAGGAGCCAGTTGTTGTCCACTCAAAATTCCCTGCCCTAATGAAAGTAAAATTTCAAAATTTTGAGTTATGAGTGTTTTCCTCTAAAGTGCCTAAGTCGTGAAAATTGAGAAAATCTGTGTTTCGGGTCATTTTGTATGTATTTCGGGCCTGTCGGACATTTTTGTCCCATCTGTCCCAAGTACGAAAGTGCATTCTGTTCCCCGATCGGCCGAAATCCCGAAGTTGTTCCATTTTCGGGCCCGTCGGAACTTTTTGTCCCAAGTGTCCCAAAAATTATTGTGCAAGTTGTTTCAATTTCGGCCGAATCACCCGAACCGCGTACTTCGCACTTTCTTGTTCCAAATGTCCCAAATCAAAAAGTGCGAGTTGTTCCATTTTCGCCCGAACCGGCCGAGTCGCGTACTCCGGAACTTTTTGTCTCAAATGTCCCAAGTTCAAACGGGCCTTTTGTTCCATTTTCGGCCGATTCACCCGAACCGCGCTTTCATGTCCCAAATGTCCCAAAGTTAATCGGGCAAACTGTTCCATTTTCGGCCGATTCGCCCGAACCGCGTCCTTCGCGCAATTTTGTCCCAACTGTCCCGAGTTCCAAATTGCTCTCTGTTCCCCGATCGGCCGAAACTCCCGAGTCGCGTACCTCAGAGCTCTTTGTCCCAAATAAAAAATGCAAACTGTTCCAATTTCGGCCGAAACACCCGAACCGCGTCCTTCGCGCGTTTTCGTCCCAAATGTCCCAAAATGCATTTGTGCGTCTTCTCCCTGTTTCACCCGAATCGGCCGAGCCGCGTGTTTCGCGCATTCGCGTCTCACATGTCCCAAGTGAACCTAATGCAATTCATACTTAGTTTTTCCCGCTCGACCCGAATATGCTAAAATATGAATTTAAGTTGCGGCTCTGATGCTATCAATCCGAAGATCAAATTTCAAGGACAGCTGGCAGAAGGACGAAGCTCTCAAGACGCTGGTTACATCAGTTTTCAAAGATATTCATTGTCATCCTCAAGATGAAAATTCTGGTGTGTCCCTCGTGGCAAGGACATAGCTGATACGTGGAAGAAAATTCAAGCAGCGGTTTCCGAAGACGGTGGGTCCCTCTCAGTGACTGGCCACCTGTCTTCTTCTCCTTGTTCTTTTCTCCTCTTCCCTTTCTTTTCCGTTTTCTTTGTAATAGGTTGAGGTATTGCGGTTGGCAGTCCTTAACGGTTCTTGATTAAAGAAAGCGGTTACAAAGAGTAACTGATTTGTAAGCTATATAATGGCCTTTCCACGCCCATTCCAAAGGGGGAAGAACTTGGCATATTTTCTGCAAGTGTAAATAGATTATAGAGAAATCAATACAGAAGGACTTTCCTTTCTTTTTCTATCGATCTCGTCATTATCTCTAAGCTTTCATTTGTTTTCTTTGTGAAGATCATTTATCTCAAATTCGTTAGTCTCATCGATTGCATACTCTTCAACTTTGTAAGCACGGTGATCTTGCATAACCAAGAAGGAACTTTGTTTCCTTGATAATGAATCTGTGTTACGTTAAGAAACTTTGTGTTCTGGCAGATGTTATTTACAGAACTTTGTGTCTTTAAATTCCATCTTACTTGTTCTATACGAATGATCTTGTTTTCAATTCACGGTGACTTCGCATACATAAAGAATTACTCTGATATCTATAATTCTGCATGTTTGCCTTTCTGCTCTTTTCCATGCTCTCATTTCCTCAGTCCTTTTGTAATTGATGACCTTCATAGAAAACACTTTCGTGGTATCCAAGTTTAACCAACAAATCATGTTTTGTATATTTGTAAATAAGTTCGTTTCAGAATAAGGGAACCTCTCCCATTAAAGAGGAGGGACTTCTTGTCCCCTGACTGTTGCTCTTCTTAAAAGTCCTATTTGACGACCAACACATGCTAATCTTCATCATACACCCAGTCATGCCTTACAGGTTTCCTGTGACCTTTGACCCTTTTCTCAATGGGGTTTGGATCTTGTTGGAGAGATCAATCCCCATTCTTCCTAGAGACATCAATGGATCATCACCACTACCGAATACTACACCAAATGGGTTGAATTTGTGCCTCTCATCTCCATGAAAGCTGAGAAAAAATGTGAGTTCATTAATCATCACATTATCTGTCACTTTGGCATTCCACATCACCTCATCATTGATAATGGAAAACAATTCAAAAATAAAACCTTACGAAAACATTGCGACACCTTTGGAATTTAGCTAAGTTTCTCATCACCTTATTACCCACAAACCAACAGCCAAGCCAAATCCACTAATAAAACCCTAAACAAAATTCTCATGAAAGTGGTTAATGATTCTGGGAAGGACTGGCATATGTACATTCCTTTCACCCTGTGGGCATACCGTAATAGTATTCACACTTCCACTATTGCCACTCCTTTTTCTATGGTCTATGGTACAAAGGTTGTTCTGCCTCTTGAAGTCCAGATTCCATCTCTTCGTATTTCTCTCCATGACATGCTCAATAATGATGACTTTCACCAGGACCGTTTAGCACAACTTGAGTTATTAGACGAACATTGTCTTAATGCTCTTAACCATCTCCAAGTTTACCAAAATGTATCAAACATGCCTATGATAAATGTGTTGATGAATGAACCTTCCAAGTTGGTGATCTCGTATTGAAGGAAAATCAACATGTAACCAAAGCAAACAAAAGTAAACATGGAAAATTTTCTCCTAATTGGCTTGGGCCATACATCATGACTCATACCTATGGATCAGGTGCTTATCATTTATCTTCACTTGATGGTAAACCCAAACCTGAGCCCTTTAATGCCTTGCATCTTCAACCATTCTATTGTTGACTTTTAGTCCTACCTCGCCTTTTAACTCTTTTCATGCTCATCCCTTGAGTGCCATTCACTTCCCTCCTTCAACTATGCCATCCCCAATGACTAAACAAGAATCATGTGCGTACTGTCACTCTTTTATCCTCTCTTAAATATGTGTACCATGACTCTGCACATGGCATGATTCTCATGGTTACTTTTCATCTTGTTTCAGACGAGATCCCATGGTCGATTCACCTTGGTTTCTAAACAAGAATTTTATTCTTCACCCTAGTCTTTTCCATGACTTAAAATCCCTCACATAATTTCCATATGGGATCCAACTGCTTGAGTCAAACTTCCAATAAGAAGATGACTCCCTCAAAAGGGACATCTTTCTCTCTACATCGCTTCTATAAATACGCTACTCCCTCGAAGGACAACTATGTAAAGCGTGCTTCAAATAAAATAAAATACGAAGCTTGCCGCATCGATGAGCTTCACAAATATCTCAAGGAGATAATTTCTTCATCCCATGTAGACTTCCCACATCGATTATTCTATATCAAATACAATTCAAACAAAAAAATTGTCATGGACTTGTTTATTATGATCTTGGATCTCTTTCCAAAAGGCATGATACCTCATACCATATATCCTAACCATTTTTCACCTTCTCACCCTTTGCACCTTCATTTCTCTGCCTCAAGGGACCTATTGAAACTGTGACATTTGGTGATTATGTGACTATTCTTCACCTTTAGAATAATCAATCATGCAATGTCTTTAGGGTATTATGTTCACTAGCCTACCTAAGGTATGGTCAACCCATTATGATCCTCACCAATCAGGTGGCTCTCTTACCTCTTATCTTTTAACTTCTTCATTATGTATTGATTATCCTATATAGGACTAGACCCTCGATGCTTATCTCTAGGAAATTTTCCTCTTTCACCACAATCAACTTAAAATCACCCATACCTATTTTCCCACAATTCAACCAAGCCTAAATAACCTAGACTCAATCATGCCTATAACCTACCGACCCATTCTCCTACCTCCTCACATTTTTCCCTAGCTTATGGGAGAACTACATCAACCTGAGGTCCCCTTTTCCAAGACTATGTAGGCAGCACTTTAAGGGCATGGGGCCCTTGAAGGTTAGCTCGGCCACTCTCTACCCTTACCAATTTTCCCCTATTTTCCTATTCACATTATACTTGATTTTTTTCTTTTGTATATCGACAACTGGAAGTATGATCTCAACACACAATAACTAATACACATATCTACCATCCATGTTTCAAACATCATCATAACATTCACAAATTCATCAGTTCAAATTTCTACACACAAATGTTTTTGGAAAACTAAATCATCATGTATATCTACATTACCATTTGTTATTTGTATCACAAATTACTTGTAATCTACACCAAAACTTGACTCCATCTATGCCTAAACTGACCTAACTCAATTCATTCCTAAACCAAAACCTGACTCAATCCATGCCTATGACCTGACTCCATCCATGCCTAACTTGACTCAATCCATGCCTAAACCAAAACCTGACTCAATCCATGCCTATGACCTGACTCCATCCATGCCTAACTTGACTCCATCCATGCCTAAACCAAAAACCTAACTCAATCCATGCCTATGACCTGACTCCATCCATGCCTAAACCACCCTAACTCAATCTATACCTACATCAACCTAACTTGATTCATGCTTATGACCTGGCTCTATCATGTCTACACTACTTGGTTTCCATCACATATATAAATCATAATAGCAAGTTACACACAACCATATATACATCATGCCATAACCACCATCATCTCTATAAATAAATCATCCAAACATGTGTATCCATATACATGACTCTCAAATATCTTTGGCATGCAAACTTTTGGTGTATATAACAAAATATCAAAAAATTCATGCATATCCTCACTATCTTTAGCATGCGAGGCCATTATATATGTCAAAAGTAAACTAATCATACATGGAGCTCAATCGTCTCCCTATCTCGATATCAAGCTTGTCTCATCTATCTCCTCATCCGCTCCTCTAGCTCGACGTCGGCTAACCTCTCTATGCCTCACCCCGGTCTCGACCTCTAATGGTCCTACCCCTAAAGCTGGCCTCCATGTACTAGTGGATTCACCCTAACCTGCAGACCCTCGGCTCACCAGCCCCGTACTCTCCACACTATGTGTGTGGGATCTACTCCTCTCACTCGAGGCCTAATGTGTGCTCTGTGCTCGGCATATGATAAGACATATATCCCTGCTGCCATCAAGTGATCCTGATAGTATCTCACCTCGCCCATGGTGTCTCTCAACCTAGCTATAGGTACTATCTGTGGTGGTTCCATCAACCTTTCACCCTTCCCTGCTCCTACCTAAACAACGGGACCCTATCCTTGCCCTTGTGTTGGTTCCATTAGCCCCAACCTATACCTAGGCACGAAGGGCAGCTATCTATGCATGTGTAGTGGCTAGTTAGCCCTATAAACATGTAATATATCCTGCGACATGGCTAATCGGCCCTACAAACTCCGTCATCACATGCACCTATAGAGTGATTATCGGCACCCTATCTCTATCTCCACCCTCTCCCTCTCCCCCTAGTGCGGGTACTAGTCCATGTACTCCCTATGCATGAAAAGTGGCCATCTGCACCTACAGAGTCATAACTTTGTTCCTCAACCCCTATCGGATGTCCCCTGTCATTTATGCCTAATTGGGTCACCTGGGTAGCCACCTACCCCTGTAGGGTGTCTCTCTAAACTGTGATGGTGGCTAAATCTGACTTTCTCGGCCTCGGCGGTACTGCTAGTAGTTGTGCAGCCCACCACTGTCTATATTTTTGTCACTTTGGCATCATCTATTTGTGTATCGACTGGCTCCTCCTCCCGATCATTCGACACTATAGGTTTTGGAAAATACATAGGCCTCTCCACATCATCTTTACTATATCCTGTGGGAAGGGTGGGGTATATCCTATGGCAACCCAAACTACCGTCTGACACTGGTCTATGGGTATCATCTCATGCTCCCCTAACCATCGCCCCTCTATCCACCTATAGATCTATAACCCATCTAGATCCACTTTGTCATCCACTGTATGAGTGGAAGCCCACATAGGGCCTCCAAATGATTTCCATGTTGAACAACCCCTCTAGTAATCATGTGTAATATGTTACATCATGTGTAGCTCTTGGATCTTAGTGCTCCCCAATAGCCAATACCCATCGCTATAGCCCATCGGCAACAATCTTTCCTCAAATGCATCAACTTGGGGCATATCAACTGACCGTACACACACAATATGCTCATACACCCAATAGTGTAGTAATAATGCATAGAAAGGTTGGACCGCCGTCACCACCCATAAGCCCACGGCCTCCTATATAGCAGCACCAAGAACGCAGGCACCCATGCAAACCGAGTCCTTCTCTCCACCATGTCATGTAGAACCCCCATCAGTGACCATGGGAATCTCCCACCCTCTACATTTGGTAGTAAAATTAGTAGAATGCCTCCATCAGAAGCATTACCAACCTCATCTCCTCGGGGTAGGCTTGGTACATCACTTTGTAGCTCATACTGACACTGTGGAATCCTAACAATGTCATCCCCTCTCCAAAAATGGTAATAGTAACTCCTCGGATGCCTCTGAGGAGATTGAATAAACTTGTGTACATGTTATAGGTAGTTACAAGATCTTGTAGACATCCTTCAAGGTGATCGTGACCTCACCCATTGGCAGATGGAATGTGTTGGTCACCGAATCCCATCTATCGATGAGGGAAACCATCAAACTCGCCTCCCAGACTATGTGCCGGTAGTGTCTGACCCCAATCAGGCCCACCTCTACAACATGGCACCACTCCTCGCATGTCATGCTTGCTCGTACCTCCACTAAAGTGGCAGTACCCTATCTCTCATCCGCATCTGGTCTCTTTCCTATAGAAAACAACCAATCATATTATTAAAACTTTCCCACACCTACATTCAACCTTGCCACCCCCACTATACCACTTACCCTACCTATATTGCTTCGCATTATACCTTTCACCTATACCTATGCCCTAAATCAACACTACCTATCTACCCACACCTCAGACCCTTACCTATTTTCATTTTTGACCCTCTCACCAATCTTACTTATTCACCCACCTACCAATACCCATAACTCTTCCCCCTACCTAACTCTCCATACCCCTACCCCATCTATTTTACCCCCTTTTGGGCCTTCATCTCTAGCATGCCGACTAGCACCGGTCATCTGTGATCAACCACGGTCCAACAACAATCGGCATTAATCACCACACCTATGACCTAATATCTTTGGTCCTCACCCACCAATGTCGAGATAACATTGGACAGACGTTAGTCACTATCACGGCGAAAAACCCTTGACGCCTGCCTTATTTCTACCTAAATGTCTCATTTCTACCCATTTCCCCCACCAATTCCTACCCAACACCTATCCCCACCCCTCCTTTACCTAAATCTACCCTCCCTTGTTCCCCTTTTCTCTTTAAATTCCCCGCATTCAAATTTTAATATTTTCCCCCCAAAAACCCACTTTCCTCCTACCTGATTTCTATCCTCCACCTACTCAAACAAACAAAGATAGGAATTGACTCTTACCTCATCATGTTGCCATCTGCATGGTGGCACCTTGGGCTGCTGCATGGGTCCACCCGATCCCTCTCCTACCTCTACCATCACCAACTACCCTCTGGCTCTCCACCCAATCAAATTGATCACACCGAGCCTCAGACCCACCTATCAACCAACGATCACTCACTTTGTGGCTCACCAACTCAGCTCTCTATGTCACTTGGTATTTTTCCACTGCTCTCTCTCTCTCTCTCTCTCTCTCTCTCTCTCTCTTTTAATTTTCTCATATGTGGCAACTAACAAATGATTTTCAAAAACGTAGAAATTTTTCTTTTTATAACCTTCCCGATTTCACCGATGATGGTTTAAAAACATGACATCAGTTCTATGCCTTAGCATACCATGGCCGGGATTCATGACGACCAACATCAATTAATTCTAACCACTATCGGTTATCCTACTTAGCCTCATTACTACCCATTACCCCTAATATGAATCCTGAATCCTTTCCACCTCACCCACACCTGACTTGGACACTCCACTTTATCCTCCTGACCTCATCATTTATCACCTAACCTCATCATCATTTGGGGACTTGTTATTTTCCCCTACCCGACCTTACTTGTGTTGTGACCTATATACCTAGACCTGAAATATTGTTCGTGACCTCTAACCCTGTGTGTTTGTTATACCTTACAACATTGTTACTCGTGTTGTTTGACCTAATGACCTTACTTTTCCTATTGCCATGATGTTTATCCTAACCCACCCTTGGTGCACTAGAACATACCTAAACATTCTTACACCTAACCTATGTTGTGTTTCCTAACCATATCCTATACCTTGGATACTAAAATCACTTCAACCTTGTTTAGATAGCCCTATTGACCTAAGATAATATAGAGTTTGTATGCTCTTCACCTTGGTACCGTGTTGCAGTTTATATGTGTGCGCGCATTTGACTATTACTACCTTTGACCCTAACCCATTACTGGGATTACCTAATTAGACCTTTACCCCTTTACCCCATTGTCCACCTTCCTCTTCATCACATTCACCTTATATCAAACCACTCACCGATTCTACCTTTTGCCTCATCAGTTCTTGGTTTGAGGGGGATCACCCTCACCCACACATGGAGCAACCACATATTATTTTTGTCAGTGTCACTTACCAATACAACCTATGCAACAAAAAAGGGAAAAATGTAAACACCAAAATTGGGTCACACGCTCCTTAACCCTTTGTTAAATAATCAACTTGAACACACTCACCTAACCATGGCCCCTTACACCCTACACTAATATTAATTTAATTAATTTAATTAAATTAATCCATGTCCTCACAATATTTATTATCTAATTATCCTAATTTCCACCTCACCTAGACATCTCATCTAGCCACCTCACCCTAGACCTATTCTTGACATGTTTCCATAACTAACTAAGACCTAATCCTACTTGCCTTAATGAGCTAAGATTTGGCCTAACCCTAAAAATCAATCCCTACAACCTCTCTAACCACACTCCCCCATTAGAAAGGAAGCTTCCATTCTAATCCGTGACAACAAACTAACCAGGCCCAAGAAATCAAGAAGATCTACCCATTTTAGTAAACCTAGGGAATCCCACCCTAACGATGCCGGTCACCCCTAAACTGACGTCAGTCAACCTGGAACCATCGTCGGTCACCTTTTATTCCCTTTTGGTAGTCTTATTTCAAGGTTGGTATATTTTGAGATCAAGAGAAAGTAATTACATCGCATGCAACCCGAGTGAGCATCTAATCACACCCAGACATCCACAACCATCCAAGCCAAGATCTGATTTAGCCAAGTAAGGAGGAAATCCCAAGCAGCTCAAGCAATAGTTTCCTATCAACTAGTGACCCTCTATAGAAGAAACCTCCAACCACCATCTCCTATCTTCACCCACATCCAACTGCTCATAGATTCCAAGTAAGTACACTTATCTATTCAATCCATTTTGTTTATATACTCTCAGTATTTACATCCTTTTGTGTGTTATTAATTTTCCAGCCACTCAGTACTTTTCTCTGATAACTATACCCTATACCTCTTCCACAACCCCTCAAAACCTATCCTAGCAATCCAACACCCTATTATGACCTACCCAACCATTTGTGCAATCACAAAGAACATCCAAAATCTGTTATGCAACATCTTCCATTTTTCCATAGTCATCAAGGCGTCAATGTCCCTAAACCGTCATTGGTCGAGCCTATATCAGCATCGATCTACCTACCCGATACTGGCCTTTGTTACTATTCATCAATTTAACCCATAACTCTTTCCCACTTCACCAAAACCCCACCATACCTACCCACTGACCTCCATCCCTTCCCACACCTCATAGAAACCTCACTCATCTCCCCATCAATCTAGAAAATAGACCTAGACCCTTGTTCTTGACCCCCTATCATTTCTTCAGTGACCAACATCGGTCACAATTAACCAACATCGGTCAAGACTTGATTGGCATTGGTCTTTGTGTCTATCGACACGCATGGACCAACAACCTACCTATTTACTCCCAAGTTACCTATAATCACCTATGACCTCCATTAGACTCTCCTGCTCATCGGACATGCGAGAAACCCATAACCATTTACCTGATCTCCAAATCTGATCCTAACCTAGCCTGTTAGATTAATTTTTGTTTATTGTGTTTATATGAGATGCCTAAATCATATTGACTATAGTAGGACAATATTTACCTTATTTCTCACATTAATTTGTTTAAAACAATGGATTGACAACCTTTTAGGGAGTATCACACTTCCCGGATCTAGCATACGCTAGACAGCCAACTGCAAATGTTGTTTAACTTCCATTTGGTGGTCTTGTTATTTATTTCAGGTATTTCCTCCTAGCCAAAAGGAAGCTCTCATGATCATCTGTGGATCAAGAAGTCAACTCGCACACAACAATCTTCAACCAACTTCAACAGGTATTCCTCCTAGCCTTTTTACCCTTATCTGTTTCATCACATTCCAAGAAACGTTCTAGGAATCAGGTGAAACAGTGTAATGGGCATCTAAACTTGTGAAGTTACCCCCTTAACTATTTATTTTGTGGTTGTCTCCATTGTAGGTTTTGCCACCTTTTCCCTCTTACTTCTCAAAAAATGTAGATTTATAAGCTCCTCTTCACCATATTCATGGTCATTTTCTAATATTGGACCCATATTTGGATGGCTTTGGGAAACATTATTTTTATTTTGTTTCATCCTACTAGACTACCCTCTATGGAAGAAATAGGCATATCAACTAGGTAGTTTCCTTTTCCATAGATGTCTTAGGTATTGATGTTGTATTTAGAACTACTTGCAAAAGTGTGGCTGCAATAATAGGAACATCCTACATAATTTTCTTCAATCTCTCTTATGTCATGTGTGTCAATTTCAAAATTGAAGTTCCTATCTTATTTGTAGAAACAATTAGTTCCTCTCTGAAGTTATTCCCTTGATAGAAATCTATGGGGATTTTCCTTCGGGGTATCTAAAATTTTAGCTCCCTTTTCAAAGGGGGAGTACATATTTTATGGCACAAATTTTTCTATACTCCTTAAGATGGTTATATTTTTTCGAGTTACATTGATTCCCCTTTCAATTAGTGCAATCAAATTCCTCTTGATAATGTGGGTAGTTTTATTAGACAATGAGGTACTTTCGGGCTTTTTCTAATCAATACTTTGGAGGGGTTTTTAGGCTATTTTATTCTCAAAATAATACTTGTTTATGAGTTCCTTTCCATCTTCTAAACTCAAAGGTACAACTTAAATTTTTTAGTCCATAATTTTTGTGAGGGTCATCCTAGTATAGTCCCTAAATCTTACCTCCTCCTCATCCTTGCATTCCATCCAATGGTCCTCATAATGAGGCTAATTTTCAAGGGAAGTACCCAAAGCTCCCTAAAATATCCATCTAATTTCATAATTGTCCGTCTGAGTAAATATATTTAAGGTGATCCCTGCCCATATTTTCTTCTAAAATTTTGGCCTTAAACTAAGGAAGGGCATGTATACCTCCCAATACTAATAGGGAACTTAATATTAGCCTTATGCTTCCCTTAAATCATATTTTTCACTGCTCTCAACTGAATTAACACTTCCAAAAGTTCCCATTTTTCATACAAGTACCTTGGTAGCATATAAGGGGTGTCATGAAAACCACTTACCCTGATGTAAGTGAAAGTTATAAATTGGATGAAGTAACATCTGTATTCAATGATTACCTTCCTTTATTGTGGAGATATCCTATTATATTCCAATTTAGGCTTAAAAAATCATATGGGGAAAAAACATATCATACACCATTATGAAATTATAGATGTAATTGTCCAAGTTCAGTTATGGGTACACATCATAAAAACTTTAATTAGAAAATTCATTCACTCTATCTAGTAAATGGAATGATCTATGGTGAGAAATGTTGTAGACCAAGTAAGAGGTTATGTAAAACTCCAATTTTTTAGTATACCCCTACTCTATCTATATTACCATTCTAAGTAATTGTTGGTGGATGTAATCACCGATAATTTTACACCATTAAATGTGCATCTTTCCCACAAGGATTATATGAATGAAGTTGAACGTATGTTCATAGTAGGGATATAGAGACTCCTTCCCCATAACGTTGTTTATTAAAGTTATTATATCCCCAATTTATTTAATAAAATCATCCTTGTTCAACTTTTTGGGGATCCTAGTGGCGGAGATTCTTGGCTTTTCAAGCCAATTATTTTTCAATATCTTGGAAAATTTTGCATTATTGATATTTCAATATTATTCTACATTTTCAATGGCTATGTATGCCACTTCTAAAGCATCAAGGAGACCTAGAAATTATTTAAAGGTTTCAATGGTTAATGATAGGACCAAAGCATTGCTTCCATCCCTAACTTCCACAGTTCTTGGATTATAGTTTTGTACACATACCCATAGAAATTATAGACACTGAGAATATGGGGAAAAGAAATAACTAGGGAAATATCACTCTAATAAATCCTCCTCATTTTCTCATTTCTATTTACTACATGTAACCTTTGCTAGAAATCAGCTAGATTCGCATTGCCTAAGTTGGTGTCTATGACTTTTTCTAAGTCAGAGGTAAGGTGGGAGGTGGTTTGGAAACTAGAAAACTAAATGTTCTTTTTTACAAGGTGGGGGCACAAAATCTAGATAAAAAATAAGTATATGAAACAATTCAAATATACCCAACACATCTAATAATATTAATCGACACATTTAGATACCAAAAGTTATTCAAAGGAACTGGTAAAATAATTACTGTGTAAACACTTTGCCATAATTCTTCTTCAAGATGAGAAAATGCTACGACACCTTAAAAGATCTACTTTTTTATTAAGGGTAAATGTTTTATTGTTAGGACCCTACCCACTTACGAAATAATTTCAAAGCCCAAATATCCAATACTAAACAAAGAACCAAAGAAATATGGGAAGACATCTAGTCAACAAACAACAAAATAATAGTATGAAGTCAGAAAAATATCAACACAATATAAGCTCTAAGTCATATACTTCATGAAAAGCTACAAAAGTTCACCAATAAATACCAATAAGAAATGAGGGACACAAGATTATTTCATGAGCTTCTAAAAGCTCTTATTTACATTATCAAGTCCCTTTTTGATGTCATTAAAGTTGATATCTTTCTTTGATTTGTGCTTTCCTTTTTGGATATCAAACTGTGACATGAAGAGGGAAAGGAAATAAAATGTATTTGTATGTATGTTAAGAATATCACATTGCTTGGATTTTAAATTTTCCATTTCATGCTCAATTTTTTGACCCAGATGATGATATCAAAAATAGTCTTCTTATCAATCATCTTGTCCACACGAACATGTCTACAAGATTCTAATTTACCCTTGAGTCTTTTGATTTTCTCCAACTAGATATATGGCTCCAAATTACTCTCCTAGGCTGTCAGTATTTGATGATTCTAGAACATCCTTACCAATAGAAAGGATACCAAGGACATTTTTTCCTTTGTGTTTTATTGGATGAGAAGAGGTCCCAACATTATGAGAGAATCAAGTATTTTTTTGTCTGAGAGATCTTCTAGTAAAAATATCTCTAGATTTTATACCATAGAATGGTTGAGAATTCATTGGAGAATGGGGAGAAGGAACTAAGGTGGGATAAGGATCAGTAGTGGGATGAGAGGGGATAGGGGGATGGGAGGAGGAAGGGAGAGAAGGGGAGGGTAAGTTAGAGGTGGAAGGGATGGGAGAAAAAGTAGGAGTAGGGGTATAACTTGTGGGAAGAGCGAGGTAGGTTAGGGATGAAGAATGGAGTAGTCAAACAATTTTTAAAGTGTGATAATAACTACATGATGCAGGGGAAGATGCACTTACCCCATTTAAAAATATTCACAAAAAATTAAAGTGAATGCAGTAAAAATAAAGGGAAACCCAAAGAACACTTCCTGCAAAAATGATTGAGAAAAACAAAGTGGTACTTATGCATCTTTGAGAAACAACCCTCCAAAGATGATAAACTTCATCCCCACCAAACATACCTTATTGAATGGTGGAGGAAGAGAGTGTCAAGTGAAAACCCTAGGATTCATAAAAATATTCTCATCTTTATCTAGAAACTTATGTTCTTCAACAACATAACCAATAATTTTTGAAAAATTTAATCCATTTTTGTGTAACCTAGTTACCCAAGAAATGACTTCTTTGTTAATCTTGAATTCTTTTCCTTTGTATGAAATTTTTCTATCTTTCCAATTTTTAACAAACTCTTGGGATAAATGAAGATCATAACCTTTGAATCTTACCATGAAATTTTTGAGGCCACCCTTACTCAAGATGCTCCATAGGTCAGAATCATTCTTCCACTCTTCAATTTTCACATGTTCAACCCTATAAGGATCTCCTTCCATTTTAGAAAATAGACACTGAGGAAGCTAGAGGAATTATTTTAGAAAGTAATAGAAAGAAAAGGGGTTTTAAAATTAGAGGACTTGATCTCTCTCTCGTGAAAAATTAAATTCACACAAACATTATTCTTCCTTTTCATTATTAATAGTTTTGATAGAGACTCATGGGGAGGATCCTTATCATTCCACACTTGAATTTAATTGATATTTATGCTAATGTTTTCCATGATGTTAGTTATATTATTCCCTCCCTATATGTATGTTTAACCACATGATTAAGGAATAGACTAAGAATATGAATGGATTATTCAAAAATAAAATTGATGGAACACTGATATGGTTAGTTCCTCTTAAATATATAGTAATATTATAATATCCCCCTCCATTATAATATTTTTAAAATCAAGCTCACTAGCAGTCATAAGACCCCACAAAGTACCAAGAGCCTCGACATAGTTATTTGAATCTATACCCATGGGTTAAACATACAATTTAATGACTTGGCCTTTAGCATTTCTAATACATCCTCCTCCACCACTTTTTCCAAGTTACACTTAGAGGATCCATAGTATTTAATATTTACCAAGCTTGTGGGATGAGGATGTCATTAATTATGTTCTCTAGAAACCAAATTGTTATGAAGAACATTAATGGAGAACATTATAAGATTCCATTTCTCCATAATTTTAATGTCCGAACTACACTACTTGATATTTTTAGAGGTCTGAAACAAGAACAATTATTCCTTACTTCATCAACAATACCATTGGTTATTTTTTGGATTGAAGGTTTTTTTCCTCAAATATAGTTACGTTATTGGCCTTCTAGGTGTTTCAAATAACATGAGAAAAATATTCTCGAAAGTTTCTTAACCACTAAATTTTTTGTAGGATAGTTCATTCGTGCCCATTTTGATCCTCTGCCATTTTGCCATGTTTCCCCTTTGCTATTTATGCTCTGAAACACTTTTCACTCAAGAAATCAATGGTGTGAAATTGTAGCTACATTCTTGTGCATTGGATTGTTTGCAAACACATTACCTTACCCTAGTTTGCTAAGGAGAAGTGCATTTTTTTCCCTTTTTTGAGAAAAAACAGCTTTGGATTCTCCCATCCTTTGCATTTGGTGAAAAAACAACTTGTATCTGTGTTTAAATGATTTTAGTTGTTTGTTTTTTCTCCATTCATGCCCCATTTGAAAGGAATCTCTAAGTTTGCCCTATTTTTTGCCCTAATTTTGCCCGTTCAAATGGCTCTGTCATTTTTCCCATGTTTTCTGGCCTTTAGAGCTCGAAATCATTTGATTTGTACTTATTTTCCCTCAAATATCCCTTATCATGGTCGTAAATTGCCTAAAAACACTTTCCATTTGTCTTTTGATTGAAAAATTCTTCACCCATGAAGAAAAAATTGATTTTGGGGTCACTGGAATTTTTGCATTTTTTGATGGTCATACGGCCATCCTTTGCCGTCAAATTCTAGCTCATATACTTTTTCATACATGGTCGTTTGTAATTGTACAAGGATCGACAGGTCATTTATAAAAAACTTAACATTTTTGTGTTTTTGGAAAAATGTGCAAGTTGTCCCCGTAGGCCCCATAGGTGGACACGTGTCACGTTTGCATCAAAGGCGGGAATGGAGGCTGGCGGAAGGCTTAGAAAAATTTTGCTTTTGGGTGAAAGGGAACGAAAGTTGTGAAAAGGGTCGTGGGTCCACCAAGCCAATCAAGAGTGGACACATGGCATGATCAAGGGCAGAGGGGAGTGTGAGATGCCGAAGGAAAAAAGGAAATGTTGTCTTTTTGGAAAAACGAGTTAAAGAGGTAATTTGAAGCATGACTCGATAATGAATGAGAGGGAGACATGTGGTAGGGATAGAATCAGAGGTGTGGGAGTGCAGAGGAATTGTTGAAAAATTTCTTTGGTGAAAAGGAGTTAAGGTATGAAATCAGAACACTTCCCCTCAACCAATCATATGAGGACACGTGTCTTGTGGGAGGGCAGAGCCGCAGAGGAAAATTGAAAATTTTTCCTTTTTTAAAAAGAGGAAAAATGTGTAAAATTGATCCACGACCTTGGATCCAATCATATTGTGCCACGTGTCAATGCCAAATCTCAAGGGTAGAGTAGCGGAGGAAATTGGGAAATTTTACAAATTTTCAAAATAGGTGGAAATGCATAGAATCAAGCCACGATTCTAATGGGACACGTGTCGAGCCTATTTTCATGAGGCGGAGGGGTGGAGAAAAATGTCAAATTTTTACATTTTTCCAAAAATATTAAAATGTCAAAAAGTGATCCCAAGCCCATTTCCAATCACATTGTGACATGTGGAGGGATTAGATTAAAGGATAAAGGAAAAACGATGGCAAACGTGGAGGGATTAGATTAAATGATAAAGAAAAATCGATGGCAACTGTACATTTTATCATTTTTACCGTCATTTTGGCATCGGGGAGGTGTGGAAATGCATTTTTTGCATCTATTTTGATCAAATTTTTGGTGAATTCATGTCATTTTTGAATTCAAGGATTAATGGAATAAATTTGAAAATTCAATTTTTAGATCTGAGGTACTTTTGAAATGAAATTTTGTTCAGGCTCAAGCAGAAATGTGAAATATCAAATCCAAAAGTTACAGAGTAAAATTTTGGAGGGATAAGGATGAAATAATGAAAGGAAGGGGGTTTGCATGATTTGAAGATGAAAATGTGCCTCCACAATGGATAATGATGTGAATTTTTCAATGATTCATCTTTTTGAGATAATTGGCAACATTTTGGACGTGTTCTATTAAACGTCCCTATCTGCGAATCATGAGGAATTTTTGTAACAAAATAAGATGCCAAAGGCTATTATTCTCTTGGGAAATAAGGATCAATTGTAATGGAATGTTATATATTGCATGGATTTTACATGTAAAGGGTTGGAAGAGTTTAAATAATCTGGAAAACTAAAAATTTCATGGGAAAATCTAGGAAGAAGCCCATTCTCTACGAGTGACCACCGAGAAACTCATATAACTCTCTCTATATCATATTTCAAATCATGTTAATTTGGTTACACATGTATAGCCATTAATAAGCTCTATTTTTTAAAGCATTCCCCTACTGATAAATCTGATCATTTTTGAGTTATTTTGTGTTGTCTTTGGGAAAATATGTGAATGCTTACATTTAGAATGCATTTCAAATTAGTGTTTGTTGTTTCTCTGTTCATAGTCTTGTTTTAAAATCTCTCTTGGTCATATATGGTCTCATTTCTTGTGATAGTTTAGTGGCATTTGCAATCTCACATTCGAAGAGATTTCATCGATAAAGAGATAAACAAATTTAAAATCACTTTACCTTCCTTGATTTTAGAGATTGTTTGTAAACCTTTGGGTGCACCTTAGGTCATGATTAAATAGTGATTGCTAAATGCTTCATTGGTTCATTCTAACTCAATATTTTGTGATATATGATCAAATATTGTGTGGAAAATTATAGATCTGGGCCTCCATTTGATGCACATATCCTAGTTTAAGGGATGCTTAACCATTTTGATACTTTCTACTATTATGTTTCTCCATATTTTGTTGAAATCCTCAAAGAGTCTCGGTGGACCTTGGTTTGTCTTATTTAAACTCCCACCCAAAAAAATTCATCCAAAAATAACTAATCCTACCCTGTTTTACCCTTATTTTTACTCGTATACCCACGTAAGATCAAAATCCATTTGCTAAAGTATGTAGAATAGATCAAGATTTCAAAATGTTTTCAGTAACCTTTTCCTTGGATTGAAAGTACCTCCATAATATGGAAGTGACAACTTGTGAAAGTCGATTTGGAGTGTTGATCATATTTTCCTAGGGCCTTTTCATACTATTTACACAAATTGAGGGATATATTCCTCTCCTTCACCATTTGAGGGTTACAAAATAGGTCCTCTTACCTTGGTTGAAAGGCACAACCTAAAACATTTAGGACAAGATCAAGTCCTATTTGAGTGCTATCCATCTCTCCAAAAATCGAGTGTCGGTTAGATCATATCCCCAGCTACAAAATGACATACATCATGATCTTTATGCCTTCAATCTTCATGACATATCTTTCATGTTGCTCAAACTGAAAAGGGGAAAAAAATTGGGTACCAACAAGTTCCATTGTTCCTAAGCATACACTGAGTCCTGGAGGATCCACTTAATTCCCATGAAGCTAAATAATAAATTATAGACTGAAATGGTCAAAGGATAGTGAAAAAAATATGATTAAAAGTCTCCTCATACTTTTTGTAAAGAATACAATGATTTGGGAAATTTTGACCTCTCTTTATCCAATTGTCTAGTTGAATTGAAAGGTTGTAACTCAACAAGGACTAAGTATCTAGACCTAACTGAGTAAGATCCATCAAAATTTCTCTCCCAAATGAGTTCAACATGATTCTCCATCTTGGAAATATGTTGAATTTTGAGCATGTTCTGGATCTCTCTTATATGAATATAGTTAAGATAAGGGGTGCCCATTTTTGGAGTTAAACCCATGTATTATTTCTGATATAACAACTAAATTTTTCACTAACCTAAGTTTTGAAGTACTCAAAATTCAAGGAACCAACATTAGTTTCATAGAGAGGAAGATGGATAATCTATTTTTCTTTCCAAAACTGAATATCTTTCCCATTCCCGAGCTTCCATCGAATACCCTTGAGAAGAAGATTTCGTGATTTAATATTGTGTTCCAAAAGGTAGATCCCAAGGTAAAATCATCTTTGTAGAGCTATTCAATATCCTTAGACGTATTGAGATATTTATTTTTGATAATGGAGGTCCAAAGGAGGTATTATTTTAAAAATATCCAACACATTTTGTGATCATGGATTTATTCATCCACCTGATGTTCTTTATGCCAAGCCCACCAAAATCTTTGGTGAGAAAAAAATTTTTCTATGAAATAAGGGGAATTCTATTATTCTCCTCAAAACCCGACCACAAAAATCTCTTTTGAATCCTTTTATCTTTTCAATAATCATATTAGGAATTTTGAAAAGAGACATAATATAAATGGGGGGTTTTGAAGCATACTCTTAATTAGAAAAATTCTCCCAACTTGAGAAAGGACAAATCCTTTCTAACTAGCAAAATTCCTCTAAAAATGTTCAATAAGAGAGTTCCAAACCTCCATGGGAACCTTTCCATGAAGAGGGGCATGCCAAGATAGGAAGAGGGCAGCTTCTTGGTATTGCAAGCAAGAATTTTAGTAATCTTGATTTTTATTTTTCAGGAGTGTTAAGGAAGATGACTGAGATTTTGTCAAAATTAATTAGTTATCCATAAACCTCTTTGTAATAATTAATAAGATATTTTATTCTCCTTGCCTCTAAAATTGAATCCATCATTATTAAAATTGTATCATCAACAAAGTGATGATTACAAATTTTAAAAATTTTAGAAGATGGTTTGAATGGCCACACCGGTCTTCCTATTGAGGATTTCAACCATGAGGTTAAATAGGAGAGGGGAGAGGAGGGTAACTTTTTTGAATACCTCTATTACTACTAAAACATCTTGTAGGGTTACCATTGATAATGATGGAGAACATGATAGTAGAGATGTAAATCCTCAAAAATTTTCTGAAGTGATCATCAAAACCAAATTTTGAGAGAAATTTGTCTACGAATCCTTGAGAGACCCAATCAAAAGATTTTTTCATGTCCAATTTAACAATCATACCTTCCTTATTAATTTTTTACATGGATTGAATCACCTCAGGTACCAATAAAATGCCATCTTATATAAATCTTCCCTTAACAAATTTCCTTGTTAGAAATAAATGAGTTGGGGAAAGAGATGATGGATTTTAGTAGCAATAGTTTTAGCAAATAATTTATAAAGAAAATGGGAAAGGCTGATTGGCCAATAATCCTTGAAGTCTTTTTCCCCTTTATTTTTTGGAATTAAAAAAAATAATGTGTTGCTTATTTCCTTTATAATATATCCAGGTAGTAACATTCCCATTTTAAGACTTTAGAAACAAGGGAATTTTTTTTTACATAATGTTCTTTGTTCTAAATAAAGCATTATTTAGAACACACATTCCATGCCAATCAATCTCAAACAGATAACCATATGCAATTGTAAATGACTCGGTGATCCACCGATCTATTCATTTCATAACTCGGTGATCTACCGATCTATTTATTTCATAACTCGGTGATCTACCGATCTATTTATTTCATAACTCAGTGATCTACCGATCTATTTATGTTAACTTTAAGTATTGAATACTTATCATATACTTTGTATACTTGGTTTTCCTACCCTAAAATGGGTACTGAGTGATCTGTTTAAAGAACATATTTGAATATTTGTTACCAATATTCATCTGATATCATGTTGCTTTAAACTAGGTGACATAGGACAATGCAACCAGTAGCTTGCGATACTTTGGCCAAAGATTTTCAACATATTGTTTATGTCACTATTCCTAGATGATATACTCATCATTTCAAAATACGTCCTTCACCTCACTCTTCTGTTATCAAGAATGGTCTTTACTAAGTACCGTTAGTTCACTTGTCTAAGGTTTAACCCTAGCCATAGTTAGAAACATAATTTATATGATAGGAAGATGCTCATAATGACTTCGAGTATATAGGCATACTCGGTTGACCTGTGTCAACTAGATGTGTCAAGGTACCCCGAGTCGTTGAAAGCTATTACCTATCCTAAACATGCCACTAACTTGACCTAGAGAGAAACTAAGTTCAATTTGTGTGTATATCTAGATGATCAATGCATAAGGGTGTTGCCACATGTCTTCTCAAAAGTACTTGTTCTCGAAGTTGGCGTGTTTTGACATCCTACGAAACTACCTTATCAAGATATACATACCCCAAAGAGGTTATTAGTACATTATTAATTTTGATTATTACTCGATTATAACAACCCTACTAAACACTAATCTAACACTCCATAAGTTCTTTTCTAAATTTGATTCATTTAGTCATTAAAGAACTTCCTTAACTTATGATTACTTTCTAGGTTCGTTTTACTTGTCTTAACAAATAGATAGCCAAAGGAACATGACAACAACATCATAAGTTCCATTAAATGTAATTTAACCATTCAAGAAGGTGTAGTAACCAAATAAGTTCAACTAATAGTAGACTTTATAAGAAATGAAGTCTAACGATTAATAATCATATCACCATTCTTTGGATTACATTTCTTTTAGCAAGGAAGAATCTTCCTCTACATGATTAAGTGTTAGTGTTTTTCATACCCTTCTTATCTTTCACAATTTCAATAGTTTTACAGCATATTCATTACACATTTCAATACTATGTTAGAATTTTTAGATAAGATTGTTATCTTATGCAACTTAACAAGCTGCATCTTAATAAGGGAATCCAATTATTTCCCTTTAACCAACTGATCAAGTTTATCCGAATTAAGCATATAACAGATATGAAAAATATCATCAAGATAGGATTTCCATCTTCTTCATAAATACAAGATAATTTACACAACCAATACAAGTAAATCTCCAACTTTCAATTCATCATTATAAAACTTATACATTTACAAGATTATGCATATCAGGCATATTGTACAACAAACAACCTCTATCCCAAAAGAATACAAATTTTCTTTTTCAATACAATTCAAGAATGAATCGAAACTCTTTACATAAGGTCCATAATTAAATAAGCCCAATACAACATGAAAGTTCTTGTCTTCTTTAATCACTTACGATGTCCATCTGCAAAATTACTAGCATGGGTCAGTTCAATGAACTGAGCATGATAAGCACTAAGCATTAAAGTAAAGTGCATTCCACTAATTGTTTCATAAAACAACTCTACTTTTATGAAACAATTAATAGGCATCATACAAATAATCATAAGTAATAACATCTAGAAATAAGAACAATTAAGAGAGTCTAAATTCATTATCAAGAAAAGAGCATAATATAATCTGCAACATCAAAATTATATCACATAACTTAATTGATCCTTTCAATTACTTTAAACAGTCAACAAGTCTTACCATTCAATTATTTCGTAAACCCATAATAAAAGAAATACAAATATATCTTTACATATCTTTACCAAATAGTAAAGAGGTTAGTTATAACATAACTCATATTAGTATGCTTCATCTTTCCATATAATCAAAGAAGAGAATCAATACATATCTAATTCTCAGACACAATTCCTCTGAAGGAAAGAATCAGGTTTAGAACACACATCACTGCCTCAGTCCAAAGATGACAAAATAAGGAGTCCTTAAATAAAGAGGCAACAACCAAACAAGAATCCCAATTCAATCCAAGTAGATTAAAACAGTCTAACTAAAATTTTTACTAACTTCAGTATATTATTAGTTTATAATTCAAAAATTTCTATAGCCAATCTTTCCAAAAATCCAAGCTATACTCGAATGAAATAAATCTCTTAACCAATCCACAAGAAAATTCCCATCTCAGAAGAGAATCAATAAAAGAGAAGTTCGGTCAATGAACTTATACAAGTACATATAAAGGATCTCAAACCACAAAGGACCCAATCCATATTTCATTTCATTTATACTATGAAATGAAATCCATTATCTAATACAAACATAGAAATTCATTAACTAGTTTCCCAAAAGAGAACACAAACCAAATGCACAGTCAAAGAATGCATGCTTCAACTTTCCAATCAAAACTAACAAGTTGGTTTCCTATTTCCATTAACCAAGATCAAATTCAAATCTCAAAAAGAAATACATAGTATAGTCCCTAACTATATACTGTCCCCATGGTTCATATTCATTTCTCTTCCTAAAACCCAAAGGTTCATTTTATGATCCCCTCAAGGAATAAGAGTCCACAAACAGAGAAGATATACAAGTGCAAAAGGAATTGTGAACTCAAGAATTGAATTCTTATTACATGGCTTTAATAGCTTCAATACAAGAAGTATGAATTTCATGTCCCAAACAAGAACAGATATACAAAATTATCCGAACAGAGATATTATACATATATATACTTTAAACAAGATTCAAGTATTCTAGTTTTAAATTCAACTTCCAACAAAACCCAATAAACCAATTAAGAAGGTCCGAAGAGAGTAATACTACTTCCTATAACATCAAAATTTATTCGACTATTACCACGATCAAAGGACCAACCAGACCCATTACAGGACATAATTCCCGTCACCTCATAATATTAAAAATAGTCAATCTTTCACCATGACACGTGTTCACTCAGAACATAGAAGGATAGGTTAAACTTCAATTTCTCTCTCCCTGTTTAATTCAAGAAGGTTATACACCCAAAGGGATAGAAGCATAAAAACCAATCACACACAATGAGCGGCACAAAGGGGATTACAAGGAGATTACCAAATCAGCTTCAACCCAAACTAAACTCTCAAGCTTCTATCGAGCAGATATATAAAAGAGAATAAATATTTTCAAACCAAATACCAACCAAACCCAACTCATAATATAGGTAATCACTTTGATTCCAACATAAATCTAGAACATGCAATCATGGAATACCTGTATAGTGTTGATTATGAGCTTTGAACATAAGTTCAGACTTTACAAGGCTCCAACACTGGCTCAGACAAACACAAGATCAAATACGAGCCTAAGAGAAACATGAAGCCCTAAATACGAGCTCAAAACCAAATCACCAATGCTCCAATATGAGTCCTAGTATTCTCAAATCCTTAAATGAGAATAAAAATTCTAGTTCAGAATGCAAGTACAGAACAAAACTCAACCACATGATAGTAAGTTCGGTATTCGTAAGAACTGTATACGAGTACAATTGTTGAATACGAAGATTCAACCAAAGGTTCAGAACTACACTTAGCTCCAACACAATCCAAAACAAACACAAGGTCCCAATAAAAACTCATAACAAAACCTGAAGCTTCAATATAAGCTTAGAACAACTACGGAGCTCTACTTCAAGCTCATGAAACACAAGACTGACTAGAGATTCATAACCAAACAAGCAACAAGTCGGGATTCGGTCAACATTAGTCTCAAATGCTAGAAATAAAGCTTTGAATACAAGTTATAGAGCTTCAAATGCAAATTTTAGAGCTTTAAGTGCAAGTCAGAAAGTTTGAATACAAATTAACATGAAAACCTCTAACAACTAGTACAAAGAAAGTTCCCAAAACTACCATTAATAGAAAAGGATTCACATTCCAAAACCCACATAGATTTCATGAATACATGCAAGTAAATAACCAGATACATCATGTAAATATAAATTTCTAGTGAGTAGAATTGTTTTAATGAATCATTTAGAAGAAAGAAAGAAATCTTAATGGGTAGAGCCTATCATGCCTGATAGTGCCTCTGCCGATTCAAAGAAGACTTCCAGCCAAGTTTCCAACACCCCTTCTTCTCCAAGCAAGATCAAACAACCATAATATTTTTCCACAATGCCTCTTATACATTCCTTGAACTAAAAATAGATCAGAGAATTCAAAAATAGCCACTAAGTGCAGATCAAACTACTAGTTTGAAAAACCAGCTAGCTCCATGCAGAGCAAAAATCATGAAGCATGCAAAGCAAAACAACCCCAACAAATCTGCCAAAGCATGCCTTCCAAGACAGTTTTCTTGCTAGAAATGAGGTGAATTAATGACATTTAATTGCATATTCCCTCCTATCTCTCCTTGCCACCGCCATCCAAAGTTGGCGAGACCACATTAAAATTCCACATGCATTTCTAAACTTAGTGATGCTTCCACAAAGGTTCCTCCAAATTTCACTAGCCCATGCCAAACTGGCAGTACAACCATGCCTTAACACTAAATCAATCAAAATCCCATCTCTTTAAAAGCTTAGGAACTGCTTCTTAGCTCCCAATTGCCAATCGACCTAGAGGTTCCATCTCATACCCATTAGTTTAGGATAGATAGAATTACTTAGGTTATATCTTAGGTTAGTCTAAAATATATAACCTTAGGATATAGCCCCCAAACAATAAATTTTCATCTTAGGTTAGGACGTAGATTAACCAAAATAATAGGTTAGAAATAACTTAGCATCCCTTAGGTTATTTCCCCTTTTCATATTAACTTAGTGTTAACAACTTAGGTTAGGATGTCATCCCACATAGAGTGGTGTAGAAAGAGTTAGGTAAATTACCTGAGTCTTAAATCTCTTTAGGATAGACCTTATAGATATAGGGCACATTTTTCTCTTTTCTAGAATCCTAAAGTAGGTTTCCCTAACACCATTAGGCAGCCCTGCAAGGGTCAATCAAGAAGAGCCGAGCACAACACAAAACAAAATGTAGGCATGGTCTTTCGAGATAGTAAATAATTTGCAACAAACACAAGTTCAGTCCATTAAGTCTCTTAATCAATGAATGTCAGTTTTTCATTCAGTTTAGATAAGAAGATTTAAAACATACCTTGGATCAATGGAATTGATCCAAGGATGAGTCCAATTGCAAAGGATAAGTTTGCAACCATTCAAACTAGATTACAACTTACTCATAAGAAGTGAAATAGATTATTGCAAGCAACAACATATCAGCCCTACAATAAAAGAGTAGAAATGATTTATCCATATCAAGCATGATCTTTAGTAGTCAAAAGAACACATCTTTATCAAGAAAATCACATGTCAACACTTGAAATGCAAAGGAGGAATATAAAAATTGTCAAGGGTGTTACATGCTTCCCTCCTAAAAAGAATCATCATCCCGATGATTACCTCACTTTCATAGTTTGCATCTAGGAAAATCAACTTATTCACTTTTCTTATCATATGTCAAAAACATATCAGAATTTTTAAGTTCCAGAAATCAACATTACATAGTTTTTTATTCAAAACAAATAAATATCTGCCCAAAACTGGCATACTTATTGTATTATAAAGATAAAATCACAATTTTTTTATTATTCAATAGAATCAATTCTGTTCAAATAGATATGGAAAAGTAGTTTTCATATCGTCTAGGTTTTCCTAGGTTGCACTTTCTTCATTAAACTAGTCCCATTGGACCTTGCATTGACTTATCTCACGATTTCTCAAATGCAACTGGCAAGTTTCAAGCACTCATATGGGTTTAACCATGATTATTCCTGGGTCTTGGACCTGTAAGGAATTCCAATTTAACACATGTGATAAATCTGAAACATATTTCTTAAGCAAAGAAATATGGAAAACATCATGCATTTGTGACAAAGTAGGAGGTAATGCTAAGTGGTAAGCTATAGGGTTGATTACTTCAACTATCTCAAAAGGTCCCACATAATGTGGTGATAACTTGGCAGCCTTGCTAAAAGTTATAGAGCTCTTTTTTGGTTTGACCCGAAGAAATAATTTCTCACCAAGTTCAAATTTCTTGTCTACCCACTTTAAATCAGCATAACTCTTTTATCTATCTGCTTCTTCTTTCAAGCGCTCATGAATAAATTTAACTTGTTGTTCCATTTCAGTAAGAATTTCAGGTCCAATTACCTCTCTATCCTCCATGTTGTCCCAATGAATAGGGGTTCTACATTTTCTTCCATATAATGCTTTGAAAGGTGCCATCTTAAGAGAGGCATGATATCTATTATTGTATGCAAACTCAACTAGTGGAAGGTACTCTTCCCACTTATAATGCTGATCCATACAACACATTCATAACATATCCTCTAAAAATTGATTTAACTCTTTTCATCCATCCATCTTTTCTGGATGATACAGTAACTGAAATTCAATTTATTTCCTAGATCTACATTAAGCATTTGCCAAAATCTTGACATCATTCTAGGATCTCTATCCAAAATTATTAATTCAGGTACTCCATGTAATCTAAAAGTTCATGTACAAATATTTTAGCTAACACAGATAATCATCCTTCAGATTACCAACAATAAAATGTGCTACCTTTGTTAGTTTATCCACAACTACTAAAATAAAATCATGTTTATTTCTTGACATAGGAAACCCTTGTACAAAGTCCATGCTTATCACTTGCCATTTGTACTGTGGTATGCTATGAGGATACAATAAACCAACTGGGTGCATATGTTTCGCTTTAACATGTTGACATTCAAGGAAATTTGTCACAAAGTCTATAACATCCTTTTTCATTCCCTTCCAGAAATATTGTTGTTTTATATCTACAAGCATTTTTGTAATACCAGGGTGTCCAGAAAAGGGTGAATTATGAAATTCTACCAACAATTTCTTTCTCAAATCATTTAGCAAAGGTAAAAATACTCTATTTTCAAATCGTAAGATTCCTTCATTATCAAAGTGAAAACCTTTATACCTTGGATCACTAGGATCTACAGCAAGCACTGGCTTTACTTGCTGAAAATAAGAATCAGATTCCATAATACTTTTACTTCATCCTTAAATTGAGTTCTTTATGTTATAAGAGCAGAAATGTGCTTCCTACGACTTAGAGCGTCAGCCACTCTATTTTCTTTACCCTTAACATAACTGATTTAAAAATCATATTGAGACAAAAACTCTAACCAACTTCATTGTCTTGTATTAAGATTTGGCTGAGTGAAGATATACTTTAGCCCAAGATGATGAGTTTTCAATTCAAATGGTTTACCAAGCAGGTAATGCCTCCAAACTTGTAGTGCCTGAAAAATGGTAGTAGACTTTAAATCATGTGGAGCATAATTTAACTCATGTAACTTTAGTTTTCTACTTTCATAAGCTATGACATGACCATTTTGCAACAAAATACCTCCTAGAACTTCACCAGATGCATCAGTTACCACCGTAAACTCTCCATTAGGATCTAGTACTACAAGAATAGGTGCTGAAGTTAACTGTTCCTTCAAGGTTTTGAATGCAATTTCACATTTCCCACTCAAAACAAACCTTTTATCCTTCTTTTGTAAAGAAGTTATTGGTGCAACCACCTTAGAGAAATCTTTTACAAAATTTCTATATTAGCCAGCAAGTCCCAAGAAGCTTCTAACTTCATGTACATTCTTGAGTGCAGGACACTCAGTTATAGCTACAATTTTTGAAGGATCTACATCAATTCCATTCTTACTTATTACATGTCCCAAATAGTGTGCTTTAGTGTCATAGAAAGAACATTTAGACATCTTACCAAATACTGTCTCTTTATTAATATTTCCAAAACTATCTTCAAATGCTCATAGTGTTCCTCGATACTTTTAGAATATATGAGAATGTCGTCTAAGAATATGAGCACAAATTTGTCCAAGTATTCTTGAATGATATTATTCATTAAATTCATAAATATTACAGATGCATTAGTTAATCCAAAAGGTAAACCTGTGAACTCATAATGTCCATACCTTGTTCTAAAAGTTGTTTTATGAATATCCTCATCCTTAATCCATAATTGATGATATCCAGTTCAAAGATCTATCTTAGAATATACCGATGCTCCACGCATCTGATAAAATAAATCATCAATCCTAAGGAGTGGGTATCTATTCTTGATTGTTTCTTTGTTTAACATTATATAGTCAATGCATAATCTAAGTGTTCCATCCTTCTTTTTCACAAAAATTACAGGTGCTCCCCAAGGTGAAACACTTGGTCTAATCAAACCTTTAGACAAAATTACTTGCAACTGAGCCTTAAGCTTTACTAATTTTGGAGTATGGTTCAGTTCTAGGCTTGATCTCAATCATGAAATCAAACTCCCTTTTGGGTGGAAGACCTGAAAATTCTTTTGGAAATATGTCATTGGAGTCTCGTAATGGTGTATATCGTTCCATAACATCATTGTTCTCTTCAGTTGTTTCAGCAATTTTTACTACATATAAGGTACAACCTTTATTTTTGGCCTTTTTAAGTTGCATAACTGACAGTTTTCTAACAGAAATCTCACGTTTCACACCCTGAATCTCTGTTGTTTTCTGTAGGTCATCTAAACAACTAATTTGTTTCTCAAAACAATCCACTTTATCTTTATGTTTTGTTAACCAAATACCTATAATTACATCATAAGACCCCAAAGGTACAACATATAAAGAGAAAATTCGGTGGAAAAGTTAGGTAAATCACGGATTTCTCCAAAAAGACACATACTAACTGTATGAGAAGCATTGTTTCCGTCTTGTACAATCCATGTTTTATCCATGTTTCGGCTTTTCTTTTTATTTTGGATGTTAATTTACTAGAAATTTAACATTCGGGAGCTTTGGTATCAAAAATAATAGTTATAGGTAAACCAAATAACTTACCCAAAACTTCTATAGGCGTGGCCTATTTCTCAGCCTGCTTGTCAGCTACTACAGTGTGTATCTTGTGCTGTTGATTACGATCATCCTTTTTCAAAGGGAATTGATTTACGTAATGATCTTTTCCACAGTTATAACAGCCTCCTATAGGTCCCTTTCTAGGCTCAGGTTTATTTCTAGTCTTAGAGTTATCATTCTAACCCCCATAGGACTTCATGTCATTATTATTGTCCTTAGCAAAGTTATTCAGTGCATTACTAACAAAATTTTTTTATTCGCTTTCTTATTATTATCAGATGAAAACTTAGTTTTCATTTCAAATTTCTTCCATGGTCCTTTCTTAAGTGTAAGATATGATGAAGAGGAGTTGGGAACTTTCTTTCTTAGTTCCTCCTTATGAGAAAAAATATCCTTCAATTTTGTTCCTACCTTATGGCCTTTTCAACAACCCCTTCCATCGTGGTGGGGCTGTAAACATCCACCTCTCCTCCTATAATAGGATTCAATCCCATGATGATATCTTGTATCCCTGAACTTCTCATTAGTTTGTATCTTGAGGTACGTACTTAAGAAGTTTTGTAAACCACTCCGAAGACTCATTCTGGTTAGATTTCCTTTAGCTAAGTTCTAAAATTCAATAATTTTCTGATCATAGTAAAGTTACGATAGCCGCGTTGCCTAAACTAACCTTTAAATTGATCCCATGTTATATTAGTTTCATCAATATTTAACTCAAGGCATTACGGTTGTCCCACCATGAAGATACGATGGGAAAGTTGATATTATCCCCATATCACCTTTGTTTCTTCTAAGAAATTCCTTATTGCAAAGTATTTCTCCATTTCATTGAGCTAGTTCTCAACCCCATCTCCTAATGTGGTGCCATCAAACTTGGGTGGACTTATCATTTTTATATCATTATTGAGTTCAACTGCTAGCCTAGCCTTTTTGTTCTTAGGATAAACAAGTATGTTCACATTGTTATTATCAACACCTACATTGGTGTTGTCCCCAGGAGGTGGCTGATTATTATTATCAACATCTTCTTCCTCCTCATTTCCCATTACTTTTTGTTCAAGTACAACCAAATGATCTCTTGTGTCTAATAGGGTAGCAAGGATCTCATCTAGTTTCTAGGCAGTTACTGCTCCTTCCTCAGGTGGAGGGTTATTTACAACATTTCCACTTGTTCTCACCATTTTTTGTTACAAAAAAATTATGGACACAATAGGTCCAAGAGCTGTAACCTTTAGCTCTAATACCAAGATCTAACATTCCCATTTGAAGACTTTAGAAACATGGGAATATATTTTTTAAATGAACTCTGTTCTAAATAAAGCATTATTTAGAACACACATTCCATGCCAATCAATCTCAAACAAATAACCATATGTAGTTGTAAATGACTCGGTAATCCATTGATCTATTCATTTCATAACTCGGTGATCTGCCGATCTATTTATTTCAAAACTTGGTGATCTACCGATCTATTTATTACATAACTCGATGATCTACTTGATCTATTTATGTTAATTTTAAGTATTGAATACTTATCGTATACTTGGTTTTCCTACCATAAACTTGGTACTCGAGTAATCTATTTAAAGAACTTATCTAAATATTTGTTACCAATATTAACTGATATCACATTACTTTAAACTAGGTGACATAGGACAATGTGTTATCTGTAAAATTGATAAGGGAAATTTTACTGAGGTAACCTTACAAATAAAAATTCTGGTTCCTCTTCAAGGTCCCTCAAGATTTGGAATGGTGTAAAATCCCTTTCCAGAAACACTGGTTTTTTGAACTTAGTCATTTTGGTCCTTTTTTGGTTGGGCACAACTTTTGTCTATGCAACATAGGATAAATTTGCACCCCCTTTATTCCTTTGGTGCACCCTTTGGAGTGTTAACACAACAATTGTTGTGCCTCCCCATGATGCGCCTTTCTTTCCTATGCCGAGGTGCATGCACCATCCTGTCAACAATAAAAATGTTGCGCCCTTAATTGGTGCGCCAAGGCACTCAAAATCCCGTGTTGACAGTCCTAAATTTATGCTAAAGCCATAGATATTTCCTTTGACGACAGATGTATACCCGTACCAAAGGGCACAAATTTTTTCCTATCGACACGTATTTTGATGTGCCCTTTAAAAGTGGGTGGTGCATTTATTACACTTTTGGCTATATATAGGCGCATCCGCCCTATCATTTTCACGATTGAAAAACACGTGAAAACTTTATTCCTCTACACCTGTCAGTGCTCCCATCATCCTCATGTCGCGTTCATGGACCCCACTTCGTTTCTCTCATCCTATATATATTCGGGTAAGTGGTCCTTGCTTTTCTTGTGTTTTTTGTTTTGGTTTGATTGTTTGTGGGATGTAATAAAATGAATCTAAAGAAACCATAAACCCCTTCAGCCCATTTTGCAATCTTCCTCCCCAGCCAATTTCACCCTCCTTCCAGATCTGTTGGCCTGGAGGGCTTTGTTTGGGAAACAAACCCAAAATCTTCTTCACTCTGCCCCCCTTCACCATCTAAATCCATGTTGAAGGAGGCCTGAAACTACAAACCCATCAGGAAGAAAGAAAACCTAATAGCTATCAGTTCTGGGTGTAGTTTTCTCTTGGCACAATCGCCATCCTTGTTACAAAAACACAGTCACGCCAAGAGGGCACACTATCCCCAATTACAGCACACATCCTTTCTACGCCATGTAAAACCAAGTAAATCCTAACCCCGGCGTAGGCGCAATCCTGCTTACACCAACAAATTTTGTTATGTAAGCCTTTCTCCGCACAATGCCAAAGGCCCCTTTGACGCACATAAAGTTAGTGATACACACATTGATGTTGCACCCTTGGTGCACCAAAATTCCATGCAACATGTCCCATATCTATGCCATTGGCACATCCTGCCCTCATGCAACACCAAATTTATTTACGCCCAGTATAAAACCTTATATAATGGCACAGCAGGCAATTTGTCTACAACAACAATGATGTTATATGTAAATTTCCTGCGCCCTGCGCCCTTTGGCATTGTTTTCTTCCTTGCAAGCACTCGGCATCAGTGCACCTTGCTTTATTAACCCTGCAGCCTGCAGTGTTCCTATGCCCTGCGCCTAGAGGCTTTTAAATTGCTAACTTCTCATTCTGTAAAGCCTTGATGGATAGTCTAACAACTAACATGGCTCTTCTGCATTGGACTTCACTCCTTATTCTTACAGATCATCGTAAACCGAACTCAGATTCACATGTCTACATCAAGCAAAAGGCCAACCAAGTCAAAGGGTAAGGCCAAACTCACAGAGGAAGAGATGAAATACAAATATCAAAGAGTCAGGATGCCCGAGTCCCATGTAGAATGTGACTTAGACATCAGAGATTCCGAGCTTGGCCACATTGACATGGAATATTTTTGGGCCAGAACCAAGAGGGTCACAGGTAGTCCTTAGATGGACAAACTAGTGGGAAGTGGTTTGTATTTCATTGGGGGAATCCCCGTTAGTGTAGTGAATAATGAGTTCACGATGGTGGTGGCCCGCTATTATAACAAAGACACAAGGTGTGTCGAGAACGAAAAGGGTGAGGTCATAATCAACCTCACTACCCAACACTTCAAGATCATGCTAGGTATTCCCCACCACCGACATTTTGTGGCTATAAGCCAAGAAGATTGCATCAAGGCATGGGAGGAAAATGAAGACAAATGCATGCAGTTAATGAACAAAGTGTATTTGAAGAATAAGAAGGTGATAACCAGGTGGCCACAGGTTATTCACCGTAGTGACTTCTCTGAAGAACTGAGCGATACCATCACCTTCTTAAGTAGAGTGTTTGAGATTTTTGATGCCCATTACTTCCACAAAAGGATGCTCAGGTATCGAGAAACAATGAATACAAATGTGCCTGAACAACATTTTGAGTGGGCAGAGATCATAAGTAGCACCATCTCTGAGAAACTCCAACAACTCACCACAATGGGGAGGTTCTAGATGAACTCCTATGTAGTCTATGCTATAGGCTCGAGAGAGACTATCCAGCGCTAAGCTGATGTGGGGTTTGGCCCCAGGTGAAAATATATGAATACTACCCAGAGTTGAAGCTAGAGAACAACATCCCACAGTTCACCAAGATCAATGATGCCTTTTTCTATGACATCATCTGCCTTTTGAGGCCCAATATGACTCACGGTCGGACGACCAAGAGCATAGTCACTACAACCGAGAAGTGGGGGGCATTATTTACGCAATTCCCCACCTTCACCTATCTCAGAGCAGCCAACTTCTTGGGGGAGCCCACCAAATTGCCAAGGTATGCAGGCCCTAAGTTGATCCTGTTAGAGCTGTCCAGAAGCTCATAACATATCACGAGAAGTGCTTGAAAAGGAAGAAGGGTGGAACTCCTTTCCCCCTCACAGTGGGTAGGTACACCTACACTTCTCACACCAAAGCCCAGGAAATGTTTACAGAGCTGGAGCTGCTTAACCTAAAGCACAATTTCTAGCAAGGCCCACCTTTGATCCAAGAAATTGCCTCCAAAGGAAAAACTCGATCCGATCCACATTCCATAAATCGAGGAAATCTACATCGACCTGTATCACGAGGTTGAACTCAAAAGAAAGGATCACTCTCACCGCCCCCTAGCAGAAATTATTAAATATGGTGTGGCCATTATTCCAAAAGGTTTCCAAACAACCGATCAAGAAGTTGATCAGGTATATCTAGACACGGATGGGGACAACTAGCCATTTTCTAAAATTGATAGGACAAAGGCACCTTAGACCATTGAGGAAAGGGTTAAGGACACATTACAGTGAACAGAGCATTGGTGTAGAATGAATGACCTTATCTACCTTGGAGTAGATTTCACCACGTCCCCTTTGGGAAATGCACCTGCTAGGTCGAAGCATCTGCCAAAGGGCAAAGACAAAGATAAAGAGGGAGAATCAAGCTCCACTCAAGAAGAAGCTCTTGAGATTCCTCCTTCCACCACACAGGAATAGGTTGTGAGCCTGGTATCTCCAGAGAAAGAAGTGGCAGAAAGTGTTCTAATGAGCACATCCATTCAGGATGTTGCCACTACTACAACTACTGAGTTCCCTTCCATCCCTTCTCCCTCTCCTCCTTCCCCTCCTCATGTGACTCAACCAACCATTCCCTTGGTTGTTTCTTCTCCCCCATCTTCTATTATTCCCCCTTCCTCTTCCTCCATCTTCTCACCCCTCATGGAGTGTCCCCCACCATTTCTTTCTCTCAACTCCCTTCCACTCCCACAACTACTCTCCCCTGCAGTATCTCGTCCTTCCGTGAGTACTTTTTTGGCCTCTCTTTCAATTCCGCCACCAAGTGTCTCGACACATTTCCCCTCGTCCACTGCAGCCACTCCCTCTTCCACCTCTTGTCCCACTCCCTTAAGTCTAGCATGGATCTCCCAGCACCTGAGCCATCATAAGAGGAAAGTCCCCATTACACCTATGGACTTCTCTGTCATCCCAGCAAAAGGGGATAATAAGCAAAAGCCAATAACCCACTTCTCTCAAAGTGCATCGGGATAAAGAGTAATGGAGATTGCGTATCCCGATCCCTCAAAGGATAAAAAGGATCTATCTCCTATAGATTATATAGTGACGTAGGTCACAATGGGAACATCATCTGAGAGCCTTCAAGGAGAGGCCCTATCTGTGGTGGATGCCCTTTACAAGAAGCTTCAAGAAACAAAGGAGGAGAAGAGGCTACTAAAAGAACAGAATAAACATATTCTCCACAGCCCTGCAGAAAATGGGCAGTGCACCTCCTATAGCTGCCACTGAAACTCTTGAGGTCCTTAGTCAGGATAAGATAAACAAATACACCAAGATTTGTGAACAAGGCATGGCAGTGTCCGCTTGGAGAGACCAAATCCTCAAAGAAAGTGAGGGAGTAATCGTTAAGTTCAATGAGCTATATCAGAACATTGGTCAGGTGAACAAGGAACTCCAGGTGATTGCAAGACCTATCTCCGAAGAGTTGGACCATGCTAGGTTGCAACATGAGACATTCCAGAAGATGCTCGACTACTCAGTTGAAGATTTAGTTAAATTCAACATCTTTGATCACCCCAGAGCACCCAACAAAATCCTTGCTGCTTTGGACTACCAGGTCGATCAGATGGAATTTGTCCTGGAGAAGATAGATAAGGTCAAGGAGGAAGCCCTAGATGCCTTACATCAAATGGAGAAAATTGTCCTGAGGATGTCTCCGGGCTTGCTCACTCCTTCATTCGCCTTGAGGAAGGCAGATGAAACCATTCAGATCTTCAAAGAGATCATCTCGCAAGGGCTAGGGCCAGAAGCCACTTTTGACACTGAATCCATCAATAACCTTCTAGCCTGTCGTGATTTTATAGGGTACCTGATGGAGGTAGGTAATGAATACTTCAAGCTCCCAGAAAAACTCAGAGATGAACGGGAGACTTGCGAAGTCATTGATGATCACACCAAGGGTCCTGCCCAGGATCTACTCCAACCGATGATCAGCAAATTCATGGAGTATTGAACCCAATTCCACATTTCCTCTCCTGAGCAGCAGCAAGTAGGATATTCCCTTTCCGCGGAATGATGAAGAATAGCCTTCCTCCTCTTGGATTTCTTTTTGTAATATTTAAAAGTATGTTGGCATAAATGATGACATCATCCATGTTGCACCATGGGATGTTGTCATCCACCAAGTTGCCCAAAGTCAACAGTTGACTTTTAGATATTTTGTAAATATTTTTGTAATTAGTTGTTGGTTTCTTTTTGCCTTCTCTCTTCTCCTTCTTCTATATATACTTGGATACTTGTTGTATTCAAGTGGTGGACACTTTTTAGATGAAAAATAGAAGTGAGGAGAAAAGGCTTTGTACTTTTTGTAAATAGAAGAAAATATTAATACAATATTGAGACTTTGTGCTGAATACCTATGTTATGCATCAGAACTTTCTTATGTTAGATCTGTATGTTTATTCTGTTGAATCTACCTCTACTTTTTTGTCATTTGTTCATTAGTATTGCTTTGTTCATTTATGCAAGTAGGTTTGGCTCCATTTATTACCAATCCCAAAACATAGACCTTGACCTTTCTGCTTTGGAATTCATTTCTTTTCTCCCTTCGGATCTATCCTATCTTCATCTTTTTCTTCATTCCTTTCTTTTCATAGTCAGAAATACCCCAACTGGAATAAGATCCCAAACCCCCGAAGGTGGAATATCGTGAGACTTACACAGATTCCTGCTAGTAGAATAACAATAAACCAATTTCACTTTGTTGACTCAAAGAGGGGCTATGTTGTGCACAATGTTGGCTCATCTATCCATAGATCTTCCCACCCGACAGATTTTTAGACCAACAGTTTTTGGTGACTCTACTGGGATCAAACAGATCTATTTGATAAAACTGTAAAAATCACTACCTATTTGCAAATTTTAACTTTTGTTCAAAATCTAAATTTTTGCAAAAGTGATCCAAACTGAAAATTTTCTTTAGAGATCCATAGATCTGGGCTAGTTAGAGATCTTTAGTTCACTGAGTTTTTATAAAAACCCATATTTTTCCAAGATCTGAGTTTTTGACTGTTTTGCAAAATTTCAAACCCTTGCAAAAGTCAACTCTAAGATCCGAAAATTAGCTTACTAAGTTTTACCATCATTTTATCCTCGTTGATCTTTGTCATTAAACCTAAATCGGTTTTCAAAAGAGGGATAAAATTAAATATTTAGAAAATTACATGCTGCTGATTTTTGTCAGGAAAATCATAAAATCAGCAAGTACAACCAAAAAGATTTTTTAAATCTGCTCTAAAAACATTGTGGATCGAAAGATACACTACGGGTGAAATATTTACTTGTATCGGGAGAGCTCATGGAGAAGTTGATCCTACTTTCGATCTACTTCAAAGGTAAAACTTTAGTGTTACACCAGCACGCTTCTCATCGCTGAGCTCAGTTTGATCTGATCATCACCAGATTGTCTCACCTCCATGAAGGTATCATTCTTTACGGAGCATCCACATCCCTTTACAGTTGCTTTGTTACTCGGTGGAACTATTCTCCCACTCACGTCCTTTTTCCAGCCTTTCAAATGGCAGTACCATGGGGAAATGCTATGGGCCCTCTTGCTTTGCCACATCCTGTTCATGCGCTCCTCATGGAAACTAAAAGAATTTCCCAAGATTCAATGGGAGTGGAAACCAAAGTACGGATTCACACATATCTACATTCATCATGTCATGCAACATTCTAGATGTGACCCATGAAGTTGTGTCAGTTCACCTCTTTCTAGAGACCCCTACAAGGACTTGTTGCAGAATGGTTTCAACATTTTCTGGCTGGATCTATCACTAGTTGGGCCACATTACGAGCTGCATTTGAAGATAGGTATAAGCCTTCTAAGGATGCGTTCGCGTTACTGTCAAATATCACTCACCTGAATAAGGAAGTCAATGAAATCATGTGCAATTTCATCACTCGTTTCAACTCACTCATTAATTGTGTTCCACCTACCATGCTGCCAACACCAGAAAATCAGAAGTGTTTCTTCGTAAATGCCATGAGCTCAAAAGTAAGTTTCTTACTCTTGCAAGAACAAGTCACTACCCGGTTCTCACCCAAGCTGCTGCCATACGGATTGAAGATAACTTGCTAATATCTTGGTGAATTAAAATGAGAACCGTCCAAGCCTAAAACTTCAACTCCTTCTTCTACCACTTCATCTGATCCGGTATTTCAAAAGATGGCGAATGACTTACTCACATTAAAGAAGCAGCTAGCTCAGCTTCCCGAGCTCTTCATACCGGATATCCCACGAAGAAATTTCACTTCCAACAACGTCCCTCAAAGGTCACGCTCTACCCGCAACTACTCGCGGTTGGCACTTGAGGCTCCTCCGGTCAATGCCTTAGTCGAGATCGAGGAGGAGGAGCAGAATTATGAAGATCCTTCATCGCCAGGTGAAGGTGATCAAGATGTCGGCGAACCAACCGTGCAACTATACTATCGGGTATATGGAATTTGATGAGGAAGAATCTGATGAAGAAGAGGGTACCCAAGGATATGCGAGCGGATAGTCTTATGCTATTTTCACCCGCTCTCAAGGAAAAGAAGCAGAAGTTGCTACCGGGATACAAAAAGAGAAGGTCGTGTTAAACATGCCTCCAACCATTGCAAAAAGAGGTAATCCCCTTCCTGCTCAACCTGTTATTAAGTCTTTTTCGAAGAAATTTTTTTCCCCTGTCTCCCCTCCTAATCATCCCTATCATATTCCTATCAAGACCAGTAATCCTACCCTACCATCATGAAATGAGGGACTCATTCCTTCATCAACACAACCCTTGGCCGCATTTGACATAATTGATCATGCTAAAAAGACCAAGATCCAAATGTCTGAAGCTGAGTATCTTCAGTCAAACCCAAACAACTTGTAAGGTTGACTGAATATATTCAAAGCCAAGTTGTCATAACTTCTCAGGTCTCCCATAAAGGAATTATTTCTACTCCTCCTGCATCTCGCATAAATGTTTCCTTGACTTCCACATCAGGAAAAATAGAACCTTTCTATCTCTCCCTCCTAATCAATGGTCACAAACTAAGCAACTACATAATTGATTCTGGGGCTTCCGATAATGTCATGCCAAAAAAGTAGCCCATGCTCTAGGCCTCACCCTTACCAAGCCTTTTGGCAGATGTTACTCCTTAGAAACCAAACAAGTTCCATTGATTGGTCAGATCAAAGACATGTAGTTCACATTTGTAGCGTTCCCAGAGAAAAGAGTAAAGATGACCATCCTCATTGCCAATATTCGGTAGCATATGGAATTCTACTAGGAAGGAGCTTTTGTAGTGAAGTTGGTGGAGAGATTCATATGGACTGGTCTAAGGCCAGAATCCCCATCAAAGGTGTAATGCAAACATTGGAGCCGGAATCTCAAAAGAAGTACTTGGTTACTAATTCTGATGATCCCAAAGCCCAAATTCTCTTCGAATCATCAGGGATGGGGAACTATTTCTTATCTACAGAGTCTGATAAAATGGACATTCTTGTCCAAGAAGAGGATCTTAACAAGATATGGATGTTGTAGTTTGATGGCAGCTGTGCAACTAGCGGATGTGGTGCCGGAGCTGTGTTAATTTCCCCGGAGGAGGATATTTTTCCTCTCTCTTTCAAGTTGTAGTTTTTCAACATGAATAATACTACTGAGTATGAATCTTTGCTACTTGGCATGCAAGCTGCAAAAGAAAGGGGAATCAAGAACCTAAAAGTACAAGGTGATGCAGAGCTGGTCATAAATCAAGTAAAAAGGATATACCAAGTAAAAAATGAAAGGCTCAGGCATTAACGCAACACAGTATGGGATAACATTGAAGAATTTGACGATTTTTCAATAAAAGCCATTCTAAGAGCTCAGAATGACATGGCTGATTCATTAGTTGTTTCATCATCCCTCATGCTCCCTCACCCAGGCTTGAAAACAGACACATATACCATTGAGGTAGTTTTCTGCCTAAGCGTGCTAGACAATTCTCAAGACCTTTGGCGGTATTCAATAATGACAATTAACTTATTACCTTTCTGGAAAAGGTAGAAAATTTCAGTGAGCTCCATTTTGAAGTATCCACTTCTGCATCTCGTGAATTTGTTATTGATCAAGATGATGAATCAAAAGGAAGTGATGGCATATGTCAGCTCAAAGGAAATAAAATTCCAAAAGGTTTGGTTTCTCTGGAACGTTTGTTCGACAGGACATGATTTTTTTGTCAGGAATAAAAAGCAAGATAATCCTAACTCCTCTCCAGAGATTGAGCCGCTCAACCTAGGTACTATGGAACATCCGCAGTTTGTGAACATCGAAAAATGTTGCACACCTGAAGAAAAGCGAAGTTTGTCAAATTGTTGAAGAAATATATGGACGTATTGGCATGGTATTATGCTGATCTTAAGTCTTTCAAGCCAAAGGATGTCCAACATGACATCCCATTGAAGGGATATGTCAAACCATTTCGCTAGAAATAAAGGCACTATAATCCCAAGGTCTTGGGTACCATCTAGGCAGAAATACAAAAGATGTTGGATGTGAAAATCATTTTTTCTATCCATCACAAGACTGAGGTCGTAAATATAGTGCCAGTATGAAAAAATAACGATGAAATACACATCTGCATAGATTTTCACAACCTAAATCAGGCGTCCTTAAAAGTCAACTACCCACTTCCCATAATGGATCAGGTTCTACAGCAGAATCGGATCGAAATGTTGTCCATGTTTGATGGTTTTTCAGGCTACAATCAGATTGAAGTCTCACCTGAAGACCAATTTAAAACAATATTCACTACCCCCTGGGGTACATTCACCTACAACAGGATGTCCATTGGTTTAACCAACGCTGGCGCTACCTTCAGTGGGAAATGGACTTCACTTTCAAAGGTATGATGGGGAAGGTCATCGTAGTTTATTTGGATGACTTAACTGTGTTCTCTAAACAATGAAATGATCATTGTGATCATTTGGAGCAAGTATTGAATAGATGTCGAGAACACGGGATCTCCCTAAATCTAAAAAAGTCTATTTTCGGGGTCACGAAGGAAAATGTTGGGACACGTGGTCAGCAAAGAAGGGATGAAGATAGATGCAAAAGGGTTAGGGCTATTCAGAGCCTTACTTTAGCCACGAGAAAAACTGATGTTCACTCCTTCTTTAGAGAAGTGAATTTTCTTAGGCACTTTGTTCGTGACTTTACTGAAAAGACTCGCCACATATCAAACATGATGAAAGGGTTGCCAACTTTCTGGTGCAGCAAAGAAGGAAAGACATTGTTTAAACATATAAAATCCTCCATCACTCATGCACCAGTCCTGGTATGTCCCGATTTCTCCAAGGATTTTATCATGTATAGCTATGCATCTGAGCATACCGTGTCAGCCATCTTAATGCAAAAGAATTCTGAGGATGTTGAATCCCCAATTGCATTCATGAGCTCTCCCCTCAAGCCTCACAAATTGAAGATGTCTCAGTTGGAAAAACATGCCTTCACTATTGTCAAAGCAGTCAAGAACTTCAGGTATTATATTCTAAACTCTCATATAGTGGTGCTGGTCCCTGACATGGTAGTCAAGTCAATCTTAACTCAACAGGAGTTAGGGAGTTTGCAAGGAAATTGGATTGCAAAGGTCCAAGAGTATGATCTAGATATAAAACCAACCAAGCTGGTAAGAGGCAAGGGCCTATGTCAGCTTATGGCTGAAAACCAAGATTCAGAAGACCCTGAGGAAAAGGATGATTGCATCAATGGAACACAAGGCCAGCTGGAGAAAGTTGATTCTCTACCCATGGTTCTATTTGTCGCAACTAGCGATGAATGGTATTCTGATATCACCTTCTTTCTCACTTACGGTGAGTTCCCAGCTCATCTAACTTCAAAGGAGAAGCATGCTATAAAGCTCAGAGCAGCCAAATATGTCATTTGGGATGACGGTTTATACAAACATGGAATTGATGGCATCTTCTTGCGATGTGTTGACAAGCCACAACAGATAAAGTTACTTAAGAGTTTTCATGATTCAGCCTGTGGTGGTCATTTCTCCTCTTCCATTATAGCACACAAGATCATCCGAGCCAGGTACTATTAGCTAATGCTATTTCAAGATATAGCCACCTGGGTAGAAAAATGTGATCTCTCGCCAAAGAATTCTTGGCAAACCAAAATTGGCTACTTTTCCCCTCAGGCCGGTCATTATTGATGAACCATTCAGGAAATGGGGAATCGACTTTATCGGAGCACTACACCCACAATCAAATCCCAGACATAGTTATGTCCTAATGGCAACAGATTACTTCACTAAATGGGTGGAAGCCATATCTGTCAAGAATGCCACCTCTGAAGTTATTTTCAATTTCATCAAAGAGAATATCATTGTGAGGTTTGGCGTTCCAAGCAAGATTGTTGCTGATAATGCTTCCAATCTTTCCTCTCGGGAAGTTATCAGTTTTTTCTATGAATATGGGATAACCTTGGCTCACGCCTCAGATTATTACCCCCAGGGAAATGGTCAGGTAGAATCCAGTAATAAAAACTTAGTGACCATCATACAGAAGCTAGTTGACGAAAATTAGTGGATGTGGCACAAGTCATTGTACGACGCTTTGTGGGCGGACCGCATTACTCCCAAGAGATCTCTCGGTATGTTGCCTTTTCAAGTGTTATATGGAATCGATGCCGAGCTTCCCATTTCTGTAGAAATTCCTACTCTATGCTTGACACGAGTGATTGAAGATGAGACTTTTCAAAATTCTCTTGAAAAGAGGATCATGTATCTAGCAGAGCTCAAAGAAAAAAGAGTAAGAGTGGTTGACAGGATCACCGAACATCAGAATCAAGTCAAGAGACTATTCGATAAAAAGGCCAAGCAAAGAGATTTTCAGGTGGGAGATCTCATCCTTTTATGGGACAAATGAAAAGATCCAAAGGGCATGCACAAAAAATTTGATTCTCTATGTAGAGGACCTTTCAAGATTAAGTAGCTCAATGGAGAGAATAGCTTCTATCTCTCGTATCTAGAAAAACTAATCTCCCGCTTCCCTATAGTGGGTAGCATCTCAAAATATTTAGTAAGTAGATCCTTCTCAAAGTTTTCACGTGTTTTTACTGTGTAACCTTACCAAAATTTTGTTGGTTCCTATTCAAGGTCCCTCAACGTTCGGAATGGTGTAAAATCCCTTTAAAAAAACTTTTTTGAACTTTGTTATTTTGGTCCTTTTTGGCTAGGCACATCTTTTGTCTATGCAACATAGGATAAATTTGTGCCCCCTTTATTCCTTTGGTGCACCCTTTAGAGTGTTAACACAAAAATTGTTGTGCCTCCCGTGATGTGCATTTCTCACTGCTAGCTGAGGTGCATGTGCCATCCTATCAATAGCACAAATGTTGCACCCTTAATTGGTGCACCAAGGTGCTCAAAATCCCATGTTCACAGTCCTAAATTTGTGCTAAAGAAGTAGATAATTCCTTTCTGATAGACGTATACCCGTGCAAAGGGCATGATTTTTTCCTGTCGACATGTATTTTGGTGCACCCTTTAGAAAGTGGGTGGCACATTTATTACACCTTTTGCTATATATAGGCACATCTGCCCTATCATTTTTACAATTGAAAAACACGTGAACAATTTATTCCTCTACACCTGTCAGCACTCCCGTCATCCTCATGTCACGTTCGTGGACCCCACTTTGTTTCTCTCATCCTATATATATTCGGGTAAGTGGTCCTTGCTTTTCTTGTGTTTTTGTTTTGGTTTGGTTGTTTGTGGGATGTAATAAAATGAATCTGAAGAAACCATAAACCCCTCCAGCCCATTTTGTAATATTCCCTCCCAAGCCAATGTCACCCTCCTTCTAGATCTGTTAGCCTGGAGGGCTTTGTTTCGGAAATAAACCCACAATATTCTTCGCTATGCCCCCTTCACCGTCTAAATCCATGTCAAAGGAGGCCTGAAACCACAAACCCATCAGGAAGAAAGAAAACCTAATAGCTATCGCCTGGGAATAGTTTTCTTGGCACAATCGCCATCCTTGTTACAAAAAACATAGTTGCACCAAGAGGGCGCATTGTCCCCAATTGCAGCATGCATCTTTTCTGCGCCATGCAAAACCAAGTAAATACTAACCCTAGTGCAGGTGTAATCCTACTTTTACCAACAAAGTTTGTTATGCAAGCCTTTCTTGCACCATGCCAAAGGCCCCTTTGACGCACATAAAGTTAGTGATATATAGGCACATCATGCCCTCATGCAACACCAAATTTATTTGCACCAAAGTGTCAAAATCTGATATATTGTCACGGGGGCACATCTTTCTACAACAACAATGATGTTATATGTAAATTTCTGCTCCTTGCGCCCTTTGGCATTGTTTTCTTCCTTGCAACACTCAAAGATCGTGTGCTTTGCTTTATTAACCCTACAACTTGCAAAGTGTTCCTACACCTCGTGCCTGTGAGGCTTTTAAATTGCTAACTCCTCATTCTGCAAAGCCTTGATGGATAGTCTAACAACTAACATGGCTCTTCTGCATTGGACTTCACTCCTTATTCTTACAGATCAGCAATTGAACTCAGATTCACATGTCTACATCAAGCAAAAGGCCAACCAAGTCAAAGGGTAAGGCCAAACTCATAGAGGAAGAGATGAAATACAAATATCAAAGAGTCAGGATGCCCGAGTCCCATGCGAAAGTGACTTTCAGCATTAGAGATTCCAAGCTTGGCCACATCGACATGGAAGATTTTTGGGCTAGAACCAGGAGGGTCACAGGTAGTCCTTGGATGGAAAACTAGTGGGCAATGGTCTACATTTTTTTGGGGTATCCCGTCACAAAGTCTGCGATTAATAATGAGTTCATGATGGTGGTGGCCACATTTGTTATAACAAAGACACAAGGTGTATCGAGAACGAAAAGGGCAAGGTCATAATCAACCTCACTTCACAAAGCACTTCGAGATCATGCTAGGTATTCCCCACCACCAAAATTTTGTGGCTATAAGCCAATAGGATTCCATTAAGGCGTGGGAGGAAAATGAAGAAAAATGCATGTAATTAATGAACAAAGTGTATTTGAAGAATAAGAAGGTGATAACCAAGTGGCCACAGGTTATTCACCGCAGCGACTTCTCTAAGGAACTGAGTGATACCATCACCTTCCTAAGTAGAGTGTTTGGGATTTCTAATGCCCATTACTTCCACAAATGGATGCTCAGGTATCTAGAAACAATGAATAAAAACGTGCCTGATCAGCATTTTGAGTGGGCAGAGATCATAAGCAGCACCATCTCTGAGCAGCTCCAACAACTCACCACAACAGGGAGGTTCTACATGAACTCCTACGTAGTCTACGCTGTAGCCTCAGAGAGAGACTATCCAGCATTGAGCCGATGTGGGGTTTGGCCCCAGGTGAAAATATATGAATACTACCCAGAGTTGAAGCTGGAGAACAACATCCCACAGTTCACCAAGATCAATGATGCCTTTTTCTATGGCATCATCTACCTATTGAGGCCCAATATGACTCACGGTCGGATGACCAAGAGCATAGTCACTACAACCGAGAAGTGGGGGGTGTTATTTACACAATTCCCCACCTTCACCTATCTCAGAGCAGCCAACTTCTTTGGGAGCCCGCCAAATTGCCAAGACATGTAGGCCCTAAGTTGATCCTGTTGGAGCTGTCCAGGTAACTCATAACATATCACGAGAAGTGCCTGAAAAGGAAGAAGGGTGGAACTCCTTTCCCCTTCACAGTGGGTAGGTACACCTACACTTCTCACACCAAATCCTAGGAAATGTTTGTAGAACTAGAGTTGTTTAACCTAAAGCACAATTTCCCAGCAAGGCCTACCTTTGATCCAAGAAATTTCCTCCCAAAGGCAAAACTCAATCCGATTCATGTTCCATAGATCGAGGACATCTACATCAACCTGTATCATGAGGTCAAACTCAGGAGAAAGGATCACTCTCATCCGGCCCTATCGAAATTATTCAATATGGTGTGGCCATTATTCTAAAGGGTTTCAAACAACCAATCAAGAATTTTATCAAGTATATCTAGAAACGAATGAGGAAAATCGGCCATTTACCGAAATTGATAAAACAAAGGCACCTCAGACCATTGAGGCAAGGGTTAAGGACACATTGTGGTGAATAGAGCATTAGTGCAGAATGAATGGCCTTATCTACCTTGGAGTAGATTTCACCATGTCCCCTTTGGGTAACACACCTACTAGGTCGAAGCATCTGCCAAAGGGAAAAGGCAAAGATAAAGAGGGAGAATCAAGCTCCGCTCAAGAAGAAGCTCCTGAGATCCCTCCTTCCACCGCATAGGAACAGGTTGTGATCCTGGTATCTACAGAGAAAGAAGTGGCAGAAAGTGTTCCGATAGGCACATCCATTCAGGATGTTACCACTGCTACAACTTCTGAGTTTCCTTCCATCCCTTCTCCCTCTCCTCCCGTAGACACCAAATTTGTGTCTTACGACCCCCTGTGCCCCGCATCTCATTTCGCAACCTAACCTCATCACCTAAACCTTACACAATTATTTATTAATTACCTTATAATTAATAAATCCACATCGCCATACCTGCCACCTCATCATGACCTAGTCCTAACCCTAAACTAACCTAATTAAGACCTATAACTTGGTCTACATCCACACCCATGACTAAATGACTCCTCACCCGCACCTAAAACCAACCTCGTAATGACTTGACCAAGCCCGCAACTAATCCCTCGGGAGAAAAGGAGGGAAAGTTGGCTATTTTACTAAAAATAGCCCACTTTGACCTGACCGATACCGGTTCCTACTCGACCGCCATCGGTTATGTAACCACCATCGGTTCCCTGTAAATGACCTCCCCCAACCAAAAACAAAGGGAGATTTTTCATTGATCTGAATGAGAAGTCATTGAAAGGATCCAGAGTTTACTTGGCTGAGTAGAGACAAGTGAAGAAACAAGAAGAGTTGGCAGAGGAGGACATCAAGTCGAGGCTACCACTGAGTAACCAGAGCCCTGTGACACTCATCCGAACATCGGGAGGGAAGATATCTCATCTTCTGATTATCAGGTCATCCTGCCTGAGTTCTACCTTTATCATCATAGTCCTTAGACCTGCATCCTCATCAATAACCAGTAAGTAGTATCTTGTATGTCTTTTTAATAACATTTCTTGAATTTCTGAATCACAGCCATCATAAGTCTATTCCTAGATCTACTACCCAGCAACACACTACATCTAACTGTCATTCCTCTACCCTTACGTTACCCCAAGAACACCCTCCCCATACTCTCTGAGTCCCTCTCATCACCCCGTTACCTAACCCCACTCATTTACCAGCCTTATAAACAACACAACCACCCTACAACCAACCTTCACCAAAAGCCCCTAAAACATTGCCCCTACCGATATCGGTTAATATCAACCAGTACCGGTGATAGTGACATCAAAGATCGGTTTGTGATTCAAAACCAAAAACTAGCCTTTCCTCTACTTGTTTCAACGAGGAAATTAAATTGTGATTTTACAATAATTTGTGTTAATTCATATTAGCAGGGGAACTGACCACCTTCGAAAGGAAGTTTTATATTTCCTGGGCCCAAGGCAGTTCCCTCATTTATTGTCTAATTAAAATCTGGTGGTCTTGTATTCTTACTTGCAGGTAGTCCTTCCAAGACAAAAAGGAGTTCTTCGCAGTCGATCTGATCTTTCTCTACGGTACGCGCACACCCTCTCGACATTCAACAGGTATTCCTCCTAGCCCTAACCCTTATCTATTTCTCAAAGGAATGAAAGGATAGAAGCAACTCTATTCCAAAAGCTGAAACATTTTGTGTGAAACATTTTGGCACGCCCGGTGGGACCCATTTCGGGTTTCTTTCTTTCTTGCTTGCTTTCATATAGGGAGCATACATGCTGTTTTCTTCTTCTAAAAATTTCACACGATATTTTGTTATATTTGGTAAAAGAATTTGTCTTGCTTTCCCAGCTTTTGCATTAGTGAAAGTCATCTTCTTTGCTTCATCGAATAACATTTTCAATTTGGGTTTAAAACACGTGCATCCCATTTTTACGTGTTGTTTTCAATTCTAGTGAACGTAGAATAAGTAACAGGTCATACACGTGGGGGTGATTTCCACGGTATTGACAAGAAATTAATCTTACTTTCACTACACAACACATACCGAATCACTTCACAATTAACACAACACTCAAAACATCCCCCTTTTTCCGCGGTATTCTCTCGCCCGATTGAGGTAACCTTATAAGCCAAAACAAACTTGACATTTCCCTAAGTCTTTTGTTTAGGACTCGCCATCATTCTCGTGTCTAAGGGCATAAGCTCAAATTGATAAAAACTAATCCTAGGGTTAGTCTGTTAATTTGCTTGTGTATCTTGCTTGTTTTCAGTGCTGTTTCTCTGTCATACATCTTTGTTTTACGTGATCACTTGTAAGCAGTTTAGTAGGCATACTAAGCACTGTTAACCCTAAATCAGCAGCTTCTTCTACGTTTCTTATACAGTCCTATTATACCGACATTGCTTAAGTGACCGACGCTGCAGCATACAGTATAACCGAGCATCGGTTAGCAAACCGATATCGATTCTGATCTTTCTGATCCTCGACAAACCAGCAACCTACCAATTTCAACATTCGGGGTCAAGGGTTGTTTCTGTTTCGATAGATTGAAACCTTCTTTGTGTACACTTTCCCATGGTTGTTATCACTTGGAAGCAAGCTTGCTACCATGGTTTCACATGCCTGCTCTGTGCCTTTTCCCGAATCGCCCCTTCACATTCTATGGGGAACCCTACGGACACCAGTGAGGTTCCTAAAATCCTGTAGGAGATAAGGAATTTGTAAAAATTTAGACGCTAATCCTAGCGCTGCATAATATTATTTATCTCATACCCCGACCGTACGCCCAATGGTCAACTCCTTGTTGGCATGCCTATTAGTATAGCTGCTCATTTAGCTCCTTCTCCACCTGATAACTCCACTTTGCCTTCTGCATCCTTAGCCCCGTCTCCCAATCCAACGGCTTCAGGGGTTCATACGGCACAAATTGGCTTTCCTTTGGTTAATCTTGGGCCCCACATATCATTACCACCGACTGCTCCTACCTCGTCTCTCTTTGTAATGCTCCTTTCATGACTTGCTCTCTGCCACCTATCCACATGAGCTTTCCTTCTCAAGCTCTGCCCACCTTTTCATTTCCACACACTTATCCGGTGACCTCAACGTCTTATATAGGACATCCCTATTCGGTCGCCTCAACACATTCGTCCTCCATACCTTATCAACATTTAATGCCACCATTGTCTAGTGGAGGCCCTTGGCCCAATCTGCCTCCATTTACGCAGTAACCGCATCATCATCTCATCCAACCACGGATTTCATCAAACAAATGATGGACAAAAGGCAAAATCTCGAGGCTTCTGTTTCAGGAATTCGTAGCGCCTTGACATATGAGAAAATTTGTCGGGAGCCTATCCACCCTTCTGTCCCCCTTCATTCATATCCTCCTCAATGGGAATTACCAAAATTTACTCATTTTAATAGTAAGGAGGATCCTCAACAACACTTGTGATCATTTAGACATGCCTATTATCTAATTGCTCATGACGATGCCTTACTACTCCGCACCATTCCCATGTCCTTATCAGGACCCGCCTTGGAGTGGTACAGTGCTTTAAACCAGCACTCAATCTTCTCTTTTAACCAACTAGCCCAATCTTTCTTGGATCATTTCTCCATTAACATTGCCAAGAAAGTATCTATCACCGACCTTTATGCCATCCAACAATTTGAAGACGAATCTATCGCAGATTTCGTTGGATGATGGCGGGGCCTTATCAACCAACTTACATATGCCTTACCTCAGGCCAAACTTATCAAAAATTTTACGTGGGCCTGCGCTAAGCACATCTCTCCTACCCTCCAAATTCAAACTTTCCGCACATTTGACGAGGCCTTTACTATGGCTTGAAAACTAGAGATTTGAGCCTTAGAGGAAGAGAAATTGCGGTTGTGCAACAAAAACCCCAATTTCCGAACCCAAGATTCCACCAACAAACCTAACACCACCAATCCTCACACATCGACTACTTCGAAATCAAAAGGAGCTGTGCACGTGGTGATGGTCAAATCCCAACCACCGTCTAATACCCCGCCAAAAACCACCTATAAGTATAAAGCGGAGCCCATCAACTACACTCCCTTCTGAGAAACTTATGGTGTCATCTTGGAAAAATTACTTAAAGCAGGAACCATTACCTTACCTCCTATTAAACCTCACTCGGGTTTGATTCCACCTGCACCATACCTTCTTGGCACAAATAAAATGACTTCTGTAACTTTCACCGCGTAAAGGGACATAGTCACAAAAACTGCAAGATGTTGAAAAACATAGTGTAGGAAATGGTTGATGCAGGGGATATAACCCTCAATAATCCTAATGCCCCCGCTAACTGAAATTTGAAAATCTTCAACAAACCATTCCCGAACCACTCATCTAGCAGTAATGTAAACCAAGATATCTTAGCCGAGGAGAGTGTTCATGAAATCCATGCAGTTTTCGACTCCCAGCCAAAAGCCTCTATCGAAAAAATTCTGAATCAAGCCTCTTCACTAACGCAGGAACCCAAACCCCCTTCATCACCATCAAGACAAGACAAAATTCTTACCATTCCTTTACCCATCAAGGAATTAACCGCCCAGAGGTCTCTTCTCATAGATGAGCCTTCTTACACCACATCCTTGCAAGACTGTGAGTGGATGTTATCTAACTTATCTATTTCCCAAACATCTCCTTCTACAATTCTTGTTGTACAAGAGGAAGGCTCGCCACTTCTTTTGTCATCCTTAGATGAGAAACCTCTTGCACCAACATCACCAAATTCTTTAATCATGATGGATCCTCTCAAACATGCCCTCCTACCTATCAGTTCTTCATCGCCTAAATCTTTTCAATGACCGGTTGACCTCTTAACACCCATTGATATAGTGCCTCATCTACCCCCTGTATCACACCCACAGTGGATTGGAATCACAACCCACCTTTCTTCCATACAAAATTTCCTATTCACACATGAGGATTTTCATCCCTTAGAAGATAGACGAGTCCTATGGGAACGTTTGAGTACCCCCTATTCTACTCAAATTTAGATGACCGACCCAGACGCCTCTACTATATACCCAAGTGTTTATAGAAGCTTAAAATGCCTATGTCCTCATCTTCACCCCCCTCATCTCTACCAAGTACCTCATCCACCTCTATTAGCCTAACAAAATCTTCCCCTATGCTTGGGACCTCACCAATACCCAGTTTAACACACCCACCCAAACGACTAGATTTATCTAAAAATAAAGCCATCCATCCACTTAGGAGACAGACTCAATCTCCTCAACCTATGCCTCTATCACAACTAAAACCATCGTCGTCACACCTACCTTCCATATTGGGACCTCATCCCTCCACCTTGCATCAATATATCATACCTCCTGCGTTTTCTTTAAAATGACCTACACCTTCTACACCCATACAGAGATCTAAGGGTATATCAACACCATCATCCTGCGTATCCTGTCCGCCTATCAACCCTAAACAAATTCCATCATCAAAAGATTTGTTTGTTGTCACTCCTATTGCTTCGTGGTTGTTTTTCGATACCACATCATCGATGGCCTCATTATCTAACCATGCTAAACATAGCTTCAGCACCAAAGAAGCCACATTTAGTTGAATCCCATTATCAAAATCCCTTGGCTAAACCGCCACCCATACAAATCAACCATACCTCGTCATTACCAAAAACTACCCATCAATAGCTTCATCTTCCTCTGACTTTGACCCACTCAAAGGGTCTTACGCCAAAATCCTTGCTATATTGGTGGAGAATGCGACCATTTCCCTACCCCCACTTAGACCTTATGATCCATCTAAACCTCAACCTATAGGTTATGATGAGTCTAAAATCTACGCTTACCACCGCACACTAGGACATGATGTAGAAGGATGCAAAGCGTTGAAAGCCATACTTCATCGGTCACCTCTCTCGATGAGAAAGGTTAAACAAGATAACTTATGAAGGGAGAAACCTTTAGCTTCAATCTCCTCTCCTATACCACCTGTCCTCGCTTCATCAAAATCTATCATTATTACAACCCCACCTCTCGAAGACCATGACTTATCCCTACCATCCTCCTCCTCTCGTGTTCACGAGATCAACATGATTAGTGTTGCCACTCGAGGGCAGAAAAACAATGGGAAGGTGAAAGAAAGCACACCTGCGGCCTCTCTTTCTCCGTCCACCATCCCGATTGCACCACCACCTAAAGTGGTTATTCGTGGACCCACCTACCCCGTCTCTAATGGAGTTGCCCACCGAACCATGATCAAACAGCTTCACCAATCACCTGTAAAATGGCATGTATGATCTCATTGGACTTTGAATCTCATCGACAAGCTCTCGTTGACATCCTCCAAGGGATAGAGGTCTTACCTAATGAAACCTTGCCTGTTACCTCCATTCTAACACCCAATCACGTTGCTTCACTCACCAAAAAACCTATCTCCCCAACCACTTCTATCTCTCTCTATACAAGCAAGCTCCGCTGTCGTCGGTTTCTCAAGACGAAATTGTTGACTTTGGTGCTAGAAGATCCTGACCCTGCTCTTTTCATCTCAGCTTATGTCCGGGACATTCGGGTGCATCATGTTATGATTGATGGGGGCGCTAGTCTAAACATCATCTCTTCAAAATCCTTCCAACAACTAAATATCCCTTATAGCTGCATGTGTGCCAACCACATCATGTTGTGGTCATTCAATGATGCTATTACTTCTACCTTAGACACCGTGATCCTTAACATTCATGTAGGTCCACGTACTTTACCCGAACTCTTCTATGTCCTTGAGGGAGAGTTCTAATACAATATTTTGTTAGGCCACCCTTGGATCCGGGCTATGGGATGTGTTCCCTCCACCTTACATAGATGCATAAAATTTGAGTATGAGGGGAAGTCCTACACCGTAAAAGCTGATCCTCCCCTTCATAACTCCGTAATATGTTATATCGCCCTAATGATGTGCTTGTACCGGTCAAGACACCCATTCATCCAACCCAACCATCCACTTCAACCACACCTCTACCATCCACTTCAACCACACCTCTACCATCCACTTCAACAGCACCTACACCTTCAACCAATGAAACCGCCGTCGTAAATACCACTTCCTTTCCCGTAGCTAACATCCCAACCTCCGACCCCTTAGTAGATGTTTTTCAACACCTTACGCTGGGGGAGTATCACCTATATAACGTTAGTTCTTTCCATACCCCACAGGAGTACGGACAGTTACATGCACATCCTACCTATGTCGTCACGTGGGGGAGGTAATCTCTTACGGACCACCTAATTGTCGCACCAACCTAACGTATGGGGGTGTCGACGCATCCTCTGTTACCCCTGAACCTCCTCTTGGTGTGGTTCCTTTCCAATCTGATTTTCAATACCTGACAAATCGTCGTTTCGCCCTCACCTTCTTGACTCGCTGTGCTTGGAAAGGCTTTGGTTTTGGTCTTTATGAACAAGGCCGACATACAATCATTCCCGTAACTACACGCAAGCACAATGATCGTAGTGGTCTCGGATTTCCTGAAACACTTACACCGAAGGAACCTCGTGTCAGTTGTCTCCTGGAAGATGACGACATCACCCCTACCAAACCATCATCACCCATTTTGCCATCGTCACCCACAGAGTCGATAGATCCTGAATCTATCCCTCCTAACTTTTTTTTTTCATAAATGCTATCTTCCTAGGTCCTCTCACTTATCAACGCGATAATGAGGACCCATCTTCTCTTCCCTTTCTGTATCCAGACATGATCGAAGAGGATTCACCTTCAATTAATGTTGTTGAGTGCCAGGATGATGACTCTATCCTCACTTACCTTGGTGCGGACGACTCCTATATTCAACGCGCTTTACCGTCTGAAACTCAAACCATGTTGAATGAGTCGACTATAGAAATCAACATCCACACAGAGGAGGATCCTCACATTGTGAAGATCGGACAATCCCTTAACACATCAGAACAAGCCACCTTTACTACCTTTCTCGTACCTGCTCGCAACCAAGCTTTCGCTTGGTCTCTACGCCGACATGCCAGAATTGATCTCGACATTGTTGTCCATAACATTACCACGAAACACGATTCCAAGCCGATTAAACAGAACCGAGAAAAATACATCCACGCATTGCCCTCTTGGTCAAAGAAGAACTTCAACGACTCCTTTCGTTTCCTTCATTCTACCTATTGACTATCCTCAATGGATTTCTAACATCGTACATCACTAAAGCAACGGGGGACTTCGGATGATATGCACGGATTTCCAATACCTTAACCTCGCTTGCCCCAAGGATGACTTCCCCCTACCAAGTATTGATCAACTTGTTGATCTCACTGCCGGTCATGAGATGCTTTCTCTCATGGATGGCTTTTCGGGATACAACCAAATTTTGGTAGCCCCGCCGATCAACATAAAACTACCTTCATAACTCCTTGGGGAACCTTCTGTTATCGTGTCATGCCGTTTGGCCTTAAGAATGCTGGTGTGACCTATCAGTGGGCTATGACTTACATTTTTCATGACATTATGCACACTATCCTTGAGGATTACGTCGATGATCTTCTTGGCAAATCTAAACATCGCAGTGAACATCTCGATGTTTTAACCATTATTTTTGATCACCTGTTACAATATTCTGTCCGTCTTCAACCAAAGAAATGTGTCTTTGGTGTCCTTTCAGAAAACTTCTTGGTTTTATCGTCTCTTTGTGTGGCATTGAGGTCGATCCATCTAAAGTCAAAGCTATCCTAGAAATGCCCCCACCTACTAACCTCAAACAATTGCGTAGTTTGCAAGGTAAACTCCAATCTATCCGGTGTTTCATCTCCCAACTCTCGGATCGATGTCAACCTTTCCATCACCTCCTTAAAAAGGACATTGCCTTTCAATGGAGTGAAGAGTGCCACCAAGCCTTTGAGGCTCTTAAATCCTATCTCTTGCAGCCACCCGTGCTTATCCCACCTCAGGACGATCGCCCTTTCTACCTTTACCTTTCCGCCACCGACCACGCTGTAGGGGCCATGCTCACACATCATGACTCCGAATATCGAGAACAAGCCATTTATTATATAAGTCATACTCTGGTGGATTATGATACTAGGTATACACATGTAGAAAAGTTGTGCCTAGCCCTATCATTCGTGGCCACCAAACTCCGACACTATTTCCTGAATCACAAAACTTTCATCATCACCAACACGGACCCCATCCATTATATGTATGCCAAGCCTCATCTAAACCAATGCATTGCCGATGGCTTATGCTCCTTGCTGACCTCGACCTTGAATTTATACACCAGAAGTCAATCAAAGGACAAACCATTGCTGACCAACTCGCGGAAGCCCCTTTACCTGGGGAGCAATTTACCAATTTTAATTTCCCCGACGAACTCATCGCCACTCTTTCACTTAGGGAGGAGCCCTATCCAATGACCCTCTTCTTCGATGGATCCAAATGCCAGCGTGGCGGAGGAGCCGGCGTTGTTCTCATTCCTCTTGACGCTGAGCCTATGCCTCTTTCATTCGGCTCGATTTCCCCTGCACTAATAATACAGTGGAATACGAGGCCCTTGTTTTGGGTCTCTAGGTTGCATTACACTTAGGTGTCAAATTTATCAAAAATTTTGGTGATTCTCAATTGGTAGTCAACAAGTTATGGGCATCTACCAATGTAAAATGAGGAACTTCAAAAGTACAAACATTACGTGGATTCACTTCTGACCTTATTTACTCGTTATTCTATCCAAACCATTCCCCGCTCCACTAACAAATTTGCGGATACTATGGCTTGCTTAGCCTCTCAAATTCCTGCCTCACCAACTAACTCTGACATATTTGTCTTGGTCCAACAACTCTTTGCTCCATCTTACTCAGCCCCGATTGTTTGTATGATAAATAATGTGTCTGCTAATTCGCAGGATACCTGGTATCACCAATTTCATGACTACCTCACAACCTCTGTTCTCCCACTTGACTTAACGAGTACCGGCAAACGTGCTTTTCTTAAAAATGTTTCTCGTTATGTCATCATGGGGGGACTCCTTTATAAACGTGGCTTTGATGGCATCCTCCTTCGATGTCTAACTGGCGCGGAGGTCACCTATACCATCCAACAAGTCCACGATGGTATTTGTGGTGGACATTTTAGTGGCCTTTCCGTGGCCAAACGAATCCTTTGCCTAGGCTATTATTGGCCTACTCTTAATAACGACTACTATGAATATGTTAAGCGTTGTGTTATGTGTCAACAACATGCCAACCTTCAACATACTCCTAGCCATCCGCTACAGGTCGCATGAGATCTTTGGCCTTTCTCACAATGGGGTTTAGACCTTATTGGTGAGATTCACCCGCCCTCTTCGCAACGTCACCGATGGATAATCACAAGAAACTGAATATTACACAAAATGGGTGGAGGCCATTCCACTCATTTCAACCAAAAAGAAAAAATCGTAGAATTCGTTAACCATCACATTATCTGTCGTTTTGGTGTTCCTCATCGCCTGATAACAGATAATGGTAAATCTTTCAAAAATAAGTTGTTACAAGACCTTTGTAACAACTTCAGTATCAAACTTAGCTTCTCGTCACCGTACTATCCACAAGCAAATGGCCAAGCCGAATCTTCTAACAAAACCCTGACCAAAATTCTCATGAAAGTTGTTAACGATTCTGGAAGAAATTGGCATGATCACATCCCCTTTGCCCTTTGGGCTTATCATACTAGCATTCGTACCTCCACTAATGCCACACCATTTTCTTTGGTATATGGTACCGAGGCTGTCTTGCCTCTTGAAATACAAATACCTCCCTCGAATATCTTTTTCAGACATTCTCACCAACGATGATTTCCGCTTAGAGCGGTTAGCCCAATTAGAGCTTCTTGACGAGCATCGTCTTACGGCTCTTGACCACCTTCAAATCTATCAAAAACGCATCAAGCATGCTTATGATAAGTGACTTCATGAGCGTACCTTTAAGGTTGGTGATCTTGTCCTCAAAGAGAATCAACATGTAACCAAACTAGAAAAGAGCAAACGTGGAAAATTTTCTCCCAATTGGATTGGGCTTTACATTATCACTCACACTTATGGATCGGGCACTTATCGTTTGGCTTCGCTTAATGGTAAACTCCGAGCACGAGCCCTTAATGCCTTGCATCTTCGACCATTCTCTTTGTTGAATTTAGTGTTATATCACTTCTTATCTACCTTGTGGTCGTCCCTTGAGCTCATTTACCATCGCATACACTTTGTTTCCTACATCTCAAAATCAAATCAAGCTCACATGGTTTGATTATCACCTCCCCTTAAAGATGCCTTCCCCTTTTTAGACTAGTCCATGACTTCAAAGTATCACAATGACACATTCTTAACTAAACACTTATGGGATTTTCTTGAGTCAAACTTCCTACAAAACTAGATGCTTTATGCCCAACGGACATCTAGACCTCGAACTTATACATAGACTGCTCCCTCGAAGGACAGCTATATGCCAAACTATTGCTGCTATTATATATAGACTACTCCCCAAAGGAAAGCTATACACAAATGTCGCATCTGCCACTATAAATAGACTGCTCCCTTGAAGGACAGCTATACATAGTCAGCCTTTATCAGAAGCTTCTCACATTGATCAGCTTCGTGAAGACCTCAAGAGTAACAAAATACATATCCCTTTTAGACTTCCCACATCGATCAGTCTATATTCAGCAAAATAAAAGCCACATTCAAAAGCACTTTTGAGTCATGGACTTGTCTATTTAGGTTTGGTTCTCTTTCGTCAGGATACTCACTTTATAACAAGTTCTCTGCGCCTCAGCTACGCGATCCACCTCACCTCACCATTTGTTTAAACAACGAACCTCAAGGGACGTGATGTATACCCGATATATTGTGATTATACCACTCTTTTCACCTATCGACTTCTCGTCTATGCAAGGTACCTAGGGGTTCAACTTCATTCTACGTTATTATGTGGTTTGTTTGGCTCTTCTCAACTACGGGACACTTTTGCCTCTTTTGCTCGACTCTAGGATTATGTGTTGACCTTAATCAAGATATGGTTCCCTACCACTTGGGTAGGCTAACTTTCACTTCACCTATACCTATACCAACATCGCCAATTCCTTACCAACACCAACAACATTACCCTACCAATATCAATATTTTTACCAACCAACAAATTGCCTAACCATACCTAAATTGCCTGAATTCACCTCTCCCTGGTCCTAAGGGAGAACTACATCGGTCTGAGGCCCCTCCTTGCTTTGTGTAAAGGGCTATGTAGGCAGCACTTAGGAGACATGGTGTTTCCCAAGGTTAGCTCGACCATCCCCTACCATAACCTATCATGTGTTGTAAATATACATATTTTAGTGTATTTCTTTTCGCCAACATTCATCTTTATCATTTTTTAAAAAAACAAACATTCACAACGCGACCCTTCTTATTATTATAACTCAAATTAACATACATATTCAGTTTTATTTAGATGTTCAACAAATACATCTTCTCTATCATCGACGCGTAGGTCAGCATCCTTATTTATTCTTATACCTCTATAAAACTCACTTAGACCCTTGCGCCTCATCCCGAACCAGGTGATGATCGTGATCATCGACACCTCTCGCCGGGCCTCTCCATCCTCAAAGGCACCATGGCTATTGGTACCACCCACTGATCTACCAATCTCTCCTGTAACATATGAATACGCTCTCTCGCATGGAGGAATCTCACCTCTAGTCTCTCCGCTCGTGACTCCGCAACCGCTAACAATCCTGTTGTCTCATTCACCCGCATTTGGAGTTGATGAACTAAACCCTGTAGACAATCTCTCTCTGCTATAATCACAAATATGTCAGGACGATCACGTACACCTTGCAGCTCTCTGCTACCCACCATAATCTATAGGCCTCTATCGCTCTCGCATCCATTACCGTGGTTGTAGACACCAAATTCGTGTCTCACGACCCCTTGTGACCCGCATCTCATTTCGCAACCTAACCTCATTACCTAAACCTTACACAAGTATTTATTAATTGCCTTGTAATTGATAAATCTACACCACCTTACCTACCACCTCACTTTGCCACTTCATCATGACCTAGCCCTAACCCTAAAACTAACCTAATTAGGACCCATGACTTGGTCTAGACTCACATCCATAACTAATGCCTCCTTACTCGCACCCAAAGCGGACCTTCTAGCCACTTGACCAAGCCCGCAACTGATCTCTCGGGAGAAAAGCAGGGAAGGTGGGCTATTTTACTAAAAATAGCCTACTTTTTCCTAACCGATGCCGGTTCCTACTCGACCGCCGTCGGTTACGCAACCGCCATCGGTTCCCTGTAAATGGGCTTCCCAAACCAAAACAACGGATCGGAATTTCATTTTGGAGATCAGTCGAAGGATTTTTAACCAAAGGAGAGTCCAAAGCGATCAGCAGAGTCCAGAACTTCACTCGACCAAGCAGAGACGAGTAAAGAAACCAGAAGAGTTGGCAGCAAAGGAGATCAACTTGCACCTTCATCAAAAAAACCAGTAAGTTATATCTTGCATGTCCTCCATTATAACATTTCTTGTGCTTTTGGAATTGTAATCTTCCCAAATCCGTTCCTGAACCCATTATCTAACGTACCATTGCCTCTAACCATCATTCCTTAGCTTCTAACCATCCCATTTCTCAATACTATCCAAAAACCAGCCATTACAAACACCACAACCAGCCCAGAAGATCCTAGAACCAACCGGTATCGGTTATCAGTGACCGCCATCGGTTATAGATAACCGGCATCGGTTCCTTTGATCAAAACCAAGAAAAACAGCCTTTTCCCTACCTAGTTCCACGAAACAATTTAATTAGTACTCTACAGTATTTTGTGTTAATTCATATTAGCAGGGGAACTGACCACCTTCGAAAGGAAGTTTCATACTTCCTGGGCCCAAGGCAGTTCCCTCATTTATTATCTAATCAAAATCTTGTGGTCTTGTGTTCTTATTTGCAGGTAGTCCTTCCAAGACAAAAAGGAGTTCTTTGCAGTCAGCCTGATCTTTCTCTACGGTACGCGCACATCATCTCGACATTCTACGGTGGTATTCCTCCTAACCCTAACCTTATCTGTTTCTATAAGGAGCGAAGCATTTCCAGTGAAACATTTTGGCACGCTTAGGTGGGACTCATTTTGGGTTTTTCTTTATTTCATACTTGCTGTTATTATAGGGAGCATACTTGCTGTTTTCTTCTTCTAGAGATATTCACAGGGTATTTTATTATTCTGGTAAAAGAACTTGCTTTGTTTTTGCATCTTGCATTAGTAAAAGTCATCTCTTTTGCTTCATCGAATATCACTTTCGATTTGGGTTTTAAAACACATGCATTACATTCCTGCCTGTTGTTTTTCAATTCTAGTGAACATAGATTAAGTAACAGGTCGTACACGTGGGGGTGATATCCACGGTATTGACAGGAAATTAACCTTAGTTTCACTGCACAACACATACTGAATCACTTCACAATTAACACAACATCTCAAACATCCCCCCTTTTCCGCGGTATTCCTCCGCCCGATTGAGGTAACCTTATAAGCCAAAACAAACTTGATATTTCCCCTAAGTCTTGTTGTTTAGGATTCTGACATCATTCTACGTCTAAAGGCATAAGCCCACAATAATTAAAATTAACCCTAAGGTTAATCTCTGCATTTGCGTGTGCCTCTTGCTTGTTTTCAAATCCTGTTTTCTCTGTCATACTTTGTCTTCTGTGATCAATAAGTTGCTAAACTACTCAACGTTGCTAAAAATCAAATTAGCAACCCCTTTGTATTTTCTTATTCTAGATTTTTGACACCGGCATCGGTTAAGGGACCGACGTCGTTTTCCCTGTGACCGACACCGGTTACCAAACCGATATCGGTTACTGTCTCTCTCAGCCCCTGACAAACCAGCAACTTGCTAAATTCACCATTCTGAGGTTGTTTTTGTCCTTGATAGATTGAAACTTTCCTGTGTGTTCTGGTCTATGGTTGTCATCACTCGGAAGCAAGCCGCCGCCATGGTTTCACACGCTTGCTCTGTTTCTTTGCCTGAATCACCCCCTTCACATTCTATAGGAAACCCTACGGACACCAGTGAGATCCCCCAAATTCCTGTGGGAGACAAGGACTTTGCCAAATTTCTAGATGCTAATCCCAGCGCTGTACAATACTATTTGTCTCATACCCCTGACCGTGCGCCTGATGGTCAGCTCCTTATGGGCATGCCTATTAGTATAGCTGCTCATTTAGCTCCTACTCCTCCTGATAACAATACCTTACTTCCCGCATCACTAGCCCCGTCTCCCAATCCGACAGCGGCAGAGGTTCATCGACCCGATTAGCTTTCCTTTTGTTAATCTTGGACCCCACGTATCGCCACCACCAACTGCCCCTATCTCGTCTCTCTTTCAGACCACTCCATTCATGACTTACTCTCTGCCACCTATTCAAACGAGCTTTCCTTCTCAAGCTCCGCCTACCTTTTCATTCCCATACACGTATCCAGTAACCTCAACACCTTATATGGGACATCCCTATTCTGTGGCACCATCACCTCATCCAACCACAGATTTCATCAAGCAAATGATGGACAAAATGCAAAACCTGGAGGCTTCCGTTTCAGGAAGTCGTAGCGCCTTGACATACGAGCAAGTTTGTCGGGAGCCCATTCACCCTTCTGTCCCCCTTCATTCATATCCTCCTCAATGGGAGTTGCCAAAGTTTACTCGTTTTAACAGTAAAGAGGATCCTCAACAACACTTGCGATCATTTAGACATGCTTGTTATTTGATTGCCCATGATGATGCCTTGTTACTCCGCACCTTTCCCATGTCCTTATCAGGGCCTGCCTTGGAGTGGTACAGTGCTTTAACCCAGCACTCAATCTTCTCTTTTAACCAACTAGCCCAATCTTTCTTGGATCATTTCTCCATTAACATTGCCAAGAAAGTATCTATCACTGACCTCTATGCCATCCGACAATTCGAAGACGAATCTATCGCAGATTTCGTTGGACGATGGCGGGGCCTTATCAACCAACTTACGTATGCCTTGCCTCAAACCGAACTTATCGAACTCTTTACGCGGGCATGCGCTAAGCACATCTCCCCTACCCTCCAAATTCAAACTTTCCGTACATTCGACGAGGCCTTTACTATGGCTCGAAAATTAGAAATTCGGGCCTTAGAGGAAGAGAAATTGCGGTTGCGCAACAAGAACTCCACTTTCCGAACTCCTGATTCTACCAATAAACCAAATACCACCACTCTCACGCGTCGTCAACCTCTTCTAAATCAAAAGGAGCTGTCCACGCGGTGATGGTCAAATCCCAACCACCGTCCAATACTCCACCAAAAACCACCTATAAATACAAAGCTGAGCCCACCAATTACACTCCCTTGGGAGAAACTTATGGCATCATCCTAGAGAAATTGCTCAAAGCTGGGGCTATCACCTTGCCCCCTGTAAAACCTCACTCTGGGTTTGACTCCACCGCATGTGCAATACCTTCTGGTACAAAGAAAATGACTTTTGTAACTTTCACCGCGTAAAGGACATAGTCATGAAAAGCTGCAAGATGTTGAAAAACATAGTGCAGGAAATGGTTGATGCAGGGGATATAACACTCGATAATCCTAACGCCCCTGCTAACCGAAATCTGAAAATTTTCAACAAGCCATTCCCGAATCACTCGTCCAGCAGCAACGTAAACCAAGATATCTTAGCTGAGGAGAGTGTTCATGAGATCCATGCAGGATTCGATACCCAGCCAAAAGCCTCTATCGAGAAAATTTTGAATCAAGCCTCTTCACTAACACAGGAGCCCGAACCTCCTTTACCACCATCAAGCCAAAGCGAAATCATTCCTTTACCCATAGAAGAGTTAGCTGCCCAGGCTTCCCTTCCCATTAATGAGTCTTCTTACACCACATCCCTACAAAACTGCGAGCGGATGTTGTCTAATCTATCCATTTCCCAGACGTCTCCTTCTACCACTCTTGCCGCACAAGAGGAAGGTACACCACTCCTTTTGACATCCTTAGATGAGAAATCTCTCGCACCGACATCGTTAAATTCTTTAGCCATGTGGACCCCTCCAAAGCATGCCCCATACGCCTATTAGTCCCTCATCACCTAAATCTTTTCAACAACCGTCGACCTCTTAGCATCTACTGATACAGTGCCTCATCCGCCTCCTGTGTCACACCCGCAATGGATTGGAATTACAACTCACTTTTCCTCTGTACCAAAATTACAAATTACACCTGGAGACTGTCATTCCACAGAAGATAGACAGGCCCTATGGGAACGTTTGAGTACTCCTGTTTCTACTCAAATGCAAATGACTGATCCCGATGTCTCCACCATCTACCCGAAGTGCTTACAGAAGCTTAAAATGCCCCTGTTCTCGCCTTCACCCCCCTCACCTCTACCAAATTCCCCGTCCACTTCTATCAACTTAACCAGATCTTCCCCTACGCTTGGGACCTCACCAATGCCCAGTCTAACACACCCGCCTAAGCGACTCGATTTATCCCAAAATAAACCCGCCCCGCCACCTAGGAGACAAACGCAATCCGGGCCTCTATCAAAACCCTCATCTTCACACCCACCTTCCATATTGGGACCTCATCCCTCCACCTTACATCAATATATCATACCTCCTTTGTTTTCTGCAAAACAACCTACGCCTTTTACACCTATACAGAGATCAAAGGGTATCACAACATCGTTACCCCGTGTATCCGGTCCACCTATCAACCCTAAACCCATCCCATCATCAAAGGATTTATTTTCTGTCACTCCCCTTTCTCCGTGGTTGTTTCCCGCTACCATGCCATCGTAGCCTCATCATCTAACCGGTGAACGTATACATTAACCAAGAAACCACGTTTAGTGAAAAACATGTGTCAGCACCCCTCGACTAAACCACCACCCATACGAACTAAACACGCCCAAACATTACCACAACCCACACAATCAATACCCTCATCTTCTTCTGATTTTGACCCACTCAAAGGATCCTACGCCAAAATCCTTGCTATGTTGGTGGAGAATGCGACCATCTCTCTACCCCCACTTCGACCTTATGACCCGTCTAAGCCCCGACCTGTGGATTATGATGAGTCTAAAATCTGCGCCTATCACCGCACACCTGGACATGATGTAGAAGGATGCAAAGCTCTAAAAACCATCCTTCGCCAGTCACCTCTTCCGGATCGAAAGATTAAGAAAAACAACTTACGCAGGGAGAGACCTCTAGCGTCAATTCCCTCTACTATACCATCTGTCCCCGCCTCACCAAGATCGATCATTATTACAACCCCACCTCTTGAAGACCATGAATTATCCCAACCATCTTCTTCATCTCAGGTCTACGAGATTAATATGATTAGTGTCGCTACTCGAGGACAGAAAAACAATGGGAAGGCGAAAGAAAACACACCTGCGGCATCTCTTTCTCCTTCAACCATCCCGATTACACCACCACCTAAAGTGGTTATTCGCGGACCCGCCTATCCCGTCTCTAATGGAGTTGCCCACCGAACCATGATCAAACAGCTTCATCAATCGCCCGTAAAAATGACACTATATGATCTCATTCAGACTTCTGAATCTCATCGACAAGCTCTCGTTGAGATCCTTCAAGGGATAGAGGTTTTTCCCAATGAAACCCTGCCCGTGGCCTCCATTCTAACACCCAATCACGTTGCCTCTCTCACCAAACAATCCATCTCCCCCACCACTTCTGTCTCAAAACAACAAGCCGCTGCGGTTAGTTTCTCGGAAGATGAAATTATCGACTTTGGTATAGAAGACCCCGACCCTTGCCCTTTTCATTTCCGCTTACGTCCGAGACATTCGAGTACGTCGGGTTATGATTGACTGGGGCGCTAGCTTAAACATCATCTCTTCAAAAGCCTTCCAACAAATGAACATCCCTTCTAGTTGCATGTGTGCCAACCCCATCATGTTGCGGTCATTCAATGATGCTATTACTTCTACCTTAGGCACCGTGATCCTCAACATTCGCGTAGGCCCACGTACTTTGCCCGAACTCTTCTATGTCCTTGAAGGAGAGTTCCAATATAATATATTGCTAGGTCGTCCTTGGATCCGGGCCATGGGATGCGTCCCCTCAACATTACATCGATGTATAAAATTTGAGTACGAGGGGAAGTCCTACACTTTGTAAAGCTGATCCTCCCCCCTTCAAAACTTGCAATATGTTATACCGCCCAAACGATGTGCTTATACCAATTAAGACACCCATACATTCAACCCAACCATCCTCTTCCAATATACCTCAACCGTCCACCTCAACTGCACCTACAACTGATGAAACCACCGTCGCACAAACCACTTCTCTTCCCGTGGCTAACATCCCAACCTCCGACCCCTTAGTAGACGTTTTTCATCGCCTTACGCTGGGGGAGTATCGCCTATATAACGTTAGTTCTTTCCCTACCCCGCAGGAGTACGGACAATTACATGCACACCCCACCTACGACCGTCGCGTGGGGGAGATAATCTCTTACGGACCACCCCATTGTCGCACTAACCTAACATACGGGGGTGTTGACGCATCCTCCATTACCCCTGAACCTCCTCTTGGTGTGGTTCCCTTCCAATCCGATTTTCAATACTTGACAAATCGTCGTTTTGCCCTCACCTTCTTGACTCGCTGTGCGTGGAAAGGCTTTGGTTTTGGCCTTTACGAACAAGGCCGACATACTCTCATCCCCATCACCACACGCAAACATAATGATCGCAGTGGTCTTGGTTTTTCCGAAACACCTACGCAAGAGACACCTCCTGTCAGCTGTATCCTGGAAGAAGAGGACGTCGCCCCTACCAAACCATCATCACCCACTTTGCCATCATCTCCCACAGAATCGATGGACCCTGAATCTATCCCTCCTAACTTTTTTTTTTCATAAATGCTATCTTCATAGGTCCTCTCACTTATCAACGCGATAATGAGGACCCATCTTCTCTTCCCCTTCTGTATCCAGACATGATCGAAGAGGATTCACCTTTGATTAATGTTGTTGAATGCCAGGATGACGACTCCATCCTCACTTACCTAGGCGCGGATGATTCTTATATTCAACGTGCCTTACCATCTGAAACTCAAACCATGCTGAACGAATCTACTATAGAAATCAACATCCACACGGAGGAAGATCCTCACATAGTGAAGATCGGACAATCACTTGACACATCAGAACGAGCCGCCTTTACCACCTTTCTCCGTGCTCGCAACCAAGCTTTCGCATGGTCTTACGCTGACATGCCAGGAATTGATCCTACCATTGCCGTCCATAACATCACTCTAAACCCCGATTCCAAACCAGTCAAGCAGAAATTGAGAAAAATGCATCCACGCATTGCTCTCTTGGTCAAAGAGGAGCTCCAACGACTCCTTTCTGTTTCCTTCATTCTGCCTATTGACTATCCTCAATGGATTTCTAACATCGTACCTGTCACGAAAGCGACGGGGGGACTTCGGATATGCACGGATTTCCGGGATCTTAACCTCGCTTGCCCTAAGGATGACTTCCCCCTCCCAAGTATTGATCAACTTGTTGATCTCACTGCGGGTCATGAAATGCTTTCTCTCATGGATGGCTTTTGTTCTGACCAAATTTTGGTTGCTTTCGCCGATCAACACAAAGCGCCTTCATAACTCCTTGGGAACTTTACATTTACGTGTAATGCCGTTTGGCCTTAAGAATCTTTGGTGCGACCTATCAGCGGGCTATGACCTACATTTTCCATGACATTATGCACACTATCCTCGAAGATTACGTTGATGATCTTCTGGGCAAGTCTAAACATCGCAGTGAACATCTCGATGTTTTAACCATTATTTTTGATCGCCTGTTACAATATTCTGTCCGTCTTCAACCAAAGAAATGTGTCTTTGGTGTCCTTTCGGGGAAACTTCTGGGCTTTATCGTCTCTTTACGTGGCATTGAGGTCGATCCATCTAAAGTAAAAGCTATCCTAGAAATGCCCCCACCCAAAAACCTTAAACAATTGCGTAGTTTGCAGGGTAAACTTCAATCCATCCGGCGTTTCATTTCCCAACTCTCGGATCGATGTCACCCTTTTCATCACCTTCTAAAAAAGGACGTTGCCTTTCAATGGAGTGAGGAGTGTCACCAAGCCTTCGAAGCTCTCAAAACATATCTCTTGCAGCCACCTGTGCTTATCCCACCCCAGGACGACCGTCCTTTCTACCTTTATCTTTCCGCCACTGACCATGCTATAGGAGCTATGCTCGCCCATCGAGACCGGCACGCCGAGAGCAGGCCGTTTACTATATAAGTCGTACCCTCGTGGATTACGAGACTAGGTATACACATGTAGAAAAATTGTGCCTGGCCCTATCATTCGTCGCCACCAAACTCCGACATTACCTCCTGAATCACAAAACTTTCGTCATCACCAACACAGACCCCATTCATTATATGTACGCCAAACCACACCTAAACCAACGCATCGCTCGATGGCTCATGCTCCTCGCCGACCTCGACCTTGAGTTTATACAACAGAAATCAATCAAAGGACAAACTCTTGCAGATCAACTTGCGGAGGCCCCTCTACCTGGGGAACAATTTACCAATTTTACCTTCCCCGACGAACTCATCGCCACTCTTTCGCTCGGAGAAGTGTCGTATCAAATGACCCTCTTCTTCGATGGATCTAAGTGCCAGCGCGGCGGAGGAGCCGGCATTGTTCTCATCCCTCTTGACGCTGAACCTATGCCTCTTTCATTCCGACTTGATTTCCCTTGCACTAATAATACAGCGGAATACGAGGCCCTTGTTCTAGGTCTCCAAGTTGCGTTACACTTAGGTATCAAATCTATCAACATTTTTGGCGACTCTCAATTGGTAGTCAATCAAGTTACGGGCATCTACCAATGTAAAAACGAGGAACTTCAGAAGTACAAACACCACGTGGAGTCACTTCTAGCCTTATTTACTCACTATGCTATACAAACCATTCCCCGCTCCACTAACAAATTTGCGGATACTATGGCTTGCTTAGCCTCGCAAATTCCCGCCGCGCCAACTGACTCTGAATTATTCGTCGTGGTCCAACAACTTTTTGCCCCATCCTATTCAACCCCGGTAGTTTGTATGATAAATACTGTATCTACTAATTCACAGGATACCTGGTACCACCAATTTCATGACTACCTTACAATCTCTGTCCTCCCACCTGATCTTACTAGTAACGGCAAACGTGCTTTTCTTAAAAGTGTTTCGCGTTATGTTGTCATGGGGGGACTCCTCTATAAACGTGGCTTTGATGGCATCCTCCTTCGCTGTCTAACCGGCGCAGAAATCACTCATACCATCCAACAGGTCCATGACGGTATTTGTGGTGGACATTTTAGCGGCCTTGCCGTGGCTAAACGAATCCTTCGCCTAGGTTATTATTGGCCTACTCTCAATAACGACTGCTACGAATATGTTAAGCGCTGTGTCATGTGTCAACAACATGCCAATCTTCAACATACTCCTAGCCACCCGCTACAGGTCGCACGAGATCTTTGGCCTTTCTCACAATGGGGTTTAGACCTTATTGGTGAGATTCACCCGACCTCTTCACAACGTCACCGTTGGATAATCACAGCGACCGAATATTACACAAAATGGGTGGAGGCCGTTCCACTCATTTCAATCAAAAAAGAAAAAATTGTCGAATTCATTAACCATCACATTATCTGTCGTTTTGGTATTCCTCATCGCCTAATAACAGATAATGGTAAATCTTTCAAAAATAAGTTGTTACAAGACCTTTGTGACAACTTTGGTATCAAACTTAGCTTCTCATCACCTTACTATCCACAAGCCAATGGTCAGGCTGAATCTTCTAATAAAACTCTAACCAAAATCCTCATGAAAGTCATCAATGAATCTGGAAGAAATTGGCACGATCACATTCCCTTTGCCCTTTGGGCTTATCGTACTAGCATTCGTACTTCCACTAATGCCACACCTTTTTCATTGGTATATGGTACCGAGGCTGTTTTGCCTCTCGAAATACAAATACCCTCCCTTAGAATATCTCTTCAAGATATTCTCACCAACGATGATTTCCGCCAAGAGCGGTTAGCCCAATTAGAGCTTCTTGACGAACGACGTCTTACAGCTCTCGATCACCTCCAAATCTATCAACAACGCATCAAGCGTGCTTATGATAAGCGACTTCATGAGCGTACCTTTAAGGTTGGTGATCTTGTCCTCAAAGAGAATCAACATGTAACCAAACTAGAAAAGAGCAAACGTGGAAAATTTGCTCCCAATTGGATTGGGCCTTATATAATCACTCACACCTATGGATCAGGCACTTATCGTTTAGCTTCGCTTAATGGTAAACCTGAGCCTGAACCCCTTAATGCCTTGCATCTTCGACCATTCTACTGTTGAATCTAGTGTTATATCACTTCTTATCCGCCTACTGCTCGTCCCTTGAGCTCACATACCACCACATACACTTGTCTCTTACATCTCGAAATAAAATCAAGCTCACCCCTCACCTCCCCTTACGATGCCTTCCCCTTCTTAGTCTAGTCCATGACTTCAAAGTATTAAAATAAGCCGTATTCTTATGGGATTTTCTTGAGTCAAACTTCCTACTAAACTAGATGCTTCACGCCAAAAGAACATCTAGTTATCTAAAATTAAATATAGACTGCTCCCTCGAAGGACAGCTATATGCCAAACTATTCTTTACTATTATAAATATCATTTGCTCCCTGAAGGACAGCTATGCACTAAAATCATCTCTGCTACTATAAATAGACTGCTCCCCCGAAGGACAGCTATACACAGTCAGCCTTTATCCGAAGCTTCTCGCATTGATCAGCTTCGTGAAGACCTCAAGAATAAAACAATCAATATCCCTTGTAGACTTCCCGCATCGATCAGTCTACATTCAATAAAATAAAAGCCTCATACAAAAGAAATTTTTGGGTCATGGACTTGTCTATTTAGGGTAGGTTCTCTTTCGTTATAACAAGTTCTTTATACCTCAGCTATATCATCCACATCACCTCACCATTTGTTTCCACTCAAGGGACGTAACGTACACCTGATATATTGTGATCATACAACTCTTTTCAACTATGGACTTCTCGTCTATACACGGCACTTAGGGCTTCAGGCTCGTTCTACGTTGTGTGGTTTGTTTAGCTCTTTTCACCTATGGAGCACTCTTTCCGCTTTGCCTTGCATCTAGAATTGTGTGTTGATCTTAATCAGGACACTATTCCCTACTACTTTGGTATGCTAACCTTTGCTTTACCTATACCTACACCAACAACATTATCCTACCAGCACCAACACCATTACCCTACTAACATCAAATTTTTTATTTTTTTTTTTTTTTTTTTTTACCAAACGACAAATTGCCTAAACCATACCAAATTGCCCAAATTCACCCCTCCCTGATCCTAAGGGAGAACTACATCGGTCTGAGGCCCTTCCTTGCTTTGTGCAATGGGCTATGTAGGCAGCACTTCGGAGACATGGGGTCTCCCAAGGTTAGCTCGACCATCCCCTACCATAACCTATCTTGTGTGGTGAATATAAATATTTACCCCATCCCCTACCATAATCGACGTCGGTTTGATACCTCTTTTACCCCATTCTTTGCCGTTCCTTACTCCTTGCCTCTTTTTCACCAATATCGCCTCTGTCCACCTTTGTTGCACAACATTTGTTCCCTGGTCCGGCCCAACCCAAGGCCTCGCCCTACCAATTGGCCCGACCCAAGGCCTCAACCTACCTATTTGGCCCGACCCAAGGCCTCACCCTACCACTTGGCCCGACCCAAGGCCTCGCCCTACCTATTTGGCCCGACCCAAGGCCTCAACCTACCTATTTGGCCCGACCCAAGGCCTCAACCTACCTATTTGGCCCGACCCAAGGCCTCGCCCTACCTATTTGGCCCGACCCAAGGCCTCAACCTACCTATTTGGCCCGACCCAAGGCCTCGCCCTACCTATTTGGCCCGACCCAAGGCCTCAACCTACCTATTTGGCCCGACCCAAGGCCTCGCCCTACCTATTGGCCCGACCCAAGGCCTCAACCTACCTATTTGGCCCGACCCAAGGCCTCAACCTACCTATTTGGCCCGACCCAAGGCCTCGCCCCACTTATTTGGCCCGACCCAAGGCCTCGCCCTACCCACTTGGCCCGACCTAAGGCCTCAACCTACCACTTGGCCCGACCCAAGGTCTCGCCCTACCTATTTGGCCCGACCCAAGGCCTCGCCCTACCTATTTGGCCCGACCAACGTTTTATTTTATCCATCCATCCTGTACCTTGTGTTCAATCGAGCTCACTTGTTCGTGTTTTAGCATGATTAGGGTCCTTGACTTGATCTGTCGACCAACTTTGCCTAGACCTAGACCGTGACGTTTATCTCAACCAAACCAACCATTTGCATGCTTGCCGAACATGCCTAAACGTTCTGTACCTTACCGTTATATACCCCGGAGCTACTTCCTATGCCTTGGATACGGGATTATATCACCCTTGTTTGGATAAACTATCGACCTTTGCCTATACATTGCTGGTTTGCTCGTCAAATCATGTACCCTAGTCGTACTATTGCATTTCAACATGCGTCTGCTTCCTTGGACCTACACCATCACCTTATCATCCTCTCTACCACATATACCCTTTATCAACCCTATCCCTGATTTCCCGTTCACTCAATCTGTGATAGATTTGAGGGGGATTACCTATATCTTTAACATGAGAAACCACTTCATATTATTGTCCGCGCAGCTTTACAAGACAAGCTACACGACAATAAGGGGCTAATGTAGACACCAAATTCGTGTCTCACGACCCCTTGTGACCCGCATCTCATTTCGCAACCTAACCTCATTACCTAAACCTTACACAAGTATTTATTAATTGCCTTGTAATTGATAAATCTACACCACCTTACCTACCACCTCACTTTGCCACTTCATCATGACCTAGCCCTAACCCTAAAACTAACCTAATTAGGACCCATGACTTGGTCTAGACTCACATCCATAACTAATGCCTCCTTACTCGCACCCAAAGCGGACCTTCTAGCCACTTGACCAAGCCCGCAACTGATCTCTCGGGAGAAAAGCAGGGAAGGTGGGCTATTTTACTAAAAATAGCCTACTTTTTCCTAACCGATGCGGTTCTACTCTCGACCGCGTCGGTTACGGTTGCGCAACCGCCATCGGTTCCTGTAAATGGGCTTCCCAAACCAAAACAACGGATCGGAATTTCATTTTGGAGATCGGTCGAAGGATTTTTAACCAAAGGAGAGTCCAAAGCGATCGGCAGAGTCGAACTTCACTCGACCAAGCAGAGACGAGTAAAGAAACCAGAAGAGTTGGCAGCAAAGGAGATCAACTTGCACCTTCATCAAAAAAAACCAGTAAGTTATATCTTGCATGTCCTCCATTATAACATTTCTTGTGCTTTTGGAATTGTAATCTTCCCAAATCCGTTCCTGAACCCATTATCTAACGTACCATTGCCTCTAACCATCATTCCTTAGCTTCTAACCATCCCATTTCTCAATACTATCCAAAAACCAGCCATTACAAACACCACAACCAGCCCAGAAGATCCTAGAACCAACCGGTATCGGTTATCGGGATCGCCATCGGTTATAGATAACCGGCATCGGTTCCTTTGATCAAAACCAAGAAAAACTGCCTTTTCCCTACCTAGTTCCACGAAACAATTTAATTAGTACTCTACAGTATTTTGTGTTAATTCATATTAGCATGGGAACTGACCACCTTCGAAAGGAAGTTTCATACTTCCTGGGCCCAAGGCAGTTCCCTCATTTATTATCTAATCAAAATCTTGTGGTCTTGTGTTCTTATTTGCGAGTAGTCCTTCCAAGACAAAAGGAGTTCTTCGCAGATCGGCTGATCTTTCTACGGTACGCGCACATCATCTCGACATTCTACAGGTATTCCTCCTAACCCTAACCTTATCTGTTTCTATAAGGAACGAAGCATTTTCCGAGTGAAACACTGCGATCGGTGCTATCTCTTTCGGTCCTTACGGAGGTGTCGGCCGGGGAGGTGAGAATGATGCCTCCACGTCGATCCTCATATATGGTCTATAAGCTAGGGGTATATCCTGCACAAATCCAAATCGTCACCGACGCAATCTAGAGGAATCCTCTCATACTCACCTGGCATGTGCCCCGTAATCCACCTCACTCGTTCTACACCCCTCAACTCCTCAGCTATGTTATCTGTTACCATATAGTTCGTGTAAGGCCTCCAACAGATATCGGCAATCGTCACCATCTCCCATACTTTCCTATAATACTCGGTGTCACTGTCATGGCTTGGGATCTTACCTCTTGTTCTGTCTGGACCCACCATCGAATCCCAACCTCTACACTCCTGTCTCTCTCCCGATTTGGATGGGTCGGCCTATTGTTCACACGCAAACAATGTGCTCATAGGCCCGACAATGTAATAAGTATGAACAATCGGTGACGCCCCTGTGACTTCACTGCAAGCCCATAAACCCTCTGTATAGCTCGCCAAATATGCAGTGCCCATGCAAAAGTCACGTTCCTTTCTATCATTTTCCTAAATAATACACATCAATGCTTTTGGAAATCTTCCCCCATCCACCCTCGTAATGCATAATACCCCACCGCTATCATTAATACCACTGCCAACCTTGTTGCCTCAGGGTGTGCTGCATACATTATACCATAAGTGAATGTCAAACCTCGTTGTGTCAAGTCCCGTGCGTATGGACCAAATACTGCTGTTATTGCTCCCCACGCTGCACTTGGCCCTGCCTGATACACTGGTCTTCCTGTAATTGGGAGCCTCAAGATCCTAAACACATCTTCCAATGTCACTGTCATCTCCCCTGTTGGCAGATAGAAGGTATTCTTCTCTGGATTCCATCTCTCAATTAATGCCTGTAACATAACATGGTTACGTGTGATTCATGAATAATAGCGGATTCCACTTAATCCCAAACGATTTATCAATGCCTATTCAGCCGGTGTTACATCCGCTCGGATCCATGACAACAAAGCTGGCACACTATCATTCATCTTGAGCCCTGCCTCTGCTGCACACATCAAAAGCGACACATGACCTTTCAAGTTAAATCAAATCCCCAAGGGTTTTTCTCACATTCTAGAAATTCCTACAAGAATCGAGATATCGATTATAGATAACCGATACCGGTTATCTCTAAACGATATTGGTCACTGTCAAAATAATATATAGCATGCTTCAAAACATAAACTGCGATAAATATTTTTCCCGTTTACTCGTCTCTATACCTAACAACATACGCGAAACCCCGCTACCTACCCCATCACACTCACCCCATCCCAAACCCTTTCCTATCACCTTTTCTTTCTCATCTTTATCTACTTACTCTCCCTCATCCCATTCACAAAACATGCAAGAATCAAATTACAACCAAACAACTTACCTCTTGGGATACAGCAGCTTGAGGTGGACCTTGTCTTCCCTCTCGTCTCTCCCTGCTGGATGCTTCTCCTTGTTCAGCCATGTTCACCACCCTTTTCAAATATAACTTGTCTTTCTCGCTTACGAATCAGCCCACACTCACTTTACCTATCTCTTTCCTCCTTATCACTCAATTCTCTCATGCAATTACTGTCTCGGTCATCAAACAAAGACATCGCATTTGCATATTTAACTTCTTGCATGACTCTAAAAATAAGAACTTAAGTTGCCACCCAAGCTTTTCTATTTTTAGAAAATCTCATTTTGGAATAACCGGTATCGGTTACCTAACCGATATCAGTCTATCCTCTACCGACGTCGGTTATCTAACCGATATCGGTCACATGCCTACTTTTTCTTAAACATAGTCCTTTCCTTTATTTTCTACCCAATTTTTGTGGCGCCCGCCTCTTTTTCCTGCATAACAACACCATTATCCATATTTTTCATCAACATCACATCAATATCTCATCACAATTTCATCAACATCATCTATCTATAATAAAAAAAGCCATCAACAAAGACATCAAAACCATCCATATATAAACCATGTGAATCAAACTCATCATCTATATATACATACATTCCATTTCAAAAGCCATCAACAAAAGACATCAACACCATCAATATATAAACCATGTGAATCAAACTCATCATCTATATATACACACATTCCATTTCAAAAGCCATCAACAAAAGACATCAACACCATCAATATATAAACCATGTGAGTCAAAATCATCATATATGTATACATCAAAGGTTTCAAATATACAACTTGCCCTACATAGGGGCCTCTGTGATCTCATAATAATACAAAGCCGGCACGCAGGCCACAATAACTGTCAAAATCTCGACTCGGCTCGCAGGCCGGTCTCTCATATCAAAAATATACTCGGCTCGCAGGCCGGTATCAACTATACAACCCGTACTCAGCTCGCAGGCCGGTATATACAACAAGATGAATAAATGAATGAATGAATCATATGTGGGCACGCAGGCCTCTATATACATAACCGGTTCACAGACCGGTGCCTATATCCAATGTACAAACAAAAACACCTATCTCCACTCCAGGGATGTCTCAACTCTCCCCACCACCCTCAGCTCCTCTCCCTGTGGGTCCTGGCGCTAGCTCCTGCCTCCTCCCTGTCACCGACCCACTGCTATAGCTGCCCCCAGGATCTCGACTCAGAGAGGTCTTGGCTCTATGTGCCGCATATGGCTGATAGTCAGCCCCGGTACCATCAAGGACATCCTGATAATACCGGGCCTCTGCTCTCACCTCCATATAGCAGGCCCGTGCCACCATAGCTGCTGGGGCTGGTCCCCGACTCCTAATAACAATGGCCCCTATCCTACCAAGACCTACCGTGTGCTGTGGGTGTGCTGTGATCTTTGGTGGCGATTACTTGTGCTATGGCTGTGCGATGGCGGTACTGCACGTGCTCGTGGCTGTGCCGGTGCCACTGGTGGTGCCTATGGCGGTGCCTATGGTCAGCACTGTGGTTGTGCTTGTTGCACTGTTCTGGGCTAGCTACCCCTGTAAGACACCTATTCGTGCTCGTGTATAGCAAGCTACCCTTGTAATAACTCGCTTTGCCCCCAGCTGGTCCTCTCTCTGCTATATAACAGCCACTAAGTCTGGCTGTATGGGCTGTGCTCTCCTCATTTGCTCTCTCCCTCGCCACCATACCAAAATGATCTGTGTGGGCCGGCGTCAAGGTCCATGGTATCATCTGCTGGCCTCTCTGCTACCCAATCTGGGTCCACGGGCTATGGTGTAGGTAGTGGGGCCTCTACATCCTCCCTCCGGTACTGAGGGAAGGGAGGTGGCTCATCCTGTCGTAGCCCCAACTGCCATCGTACCCTCTCTGGGGTATCACTCATACTCTCCCAACCTCGTCTTGTTATCCAGAAAGTATCTGGATCCGGCCAGAATCGTGTGATCGGGCTCCTCCGTGGGGCTGATGACCTCTGTAAGGCCTCCATACAATATCCAATGCGGTCACGCCCTCTAGCAAATGATGGTAGTAAGCTACATCCCATCCGGTGAGCACCGCTCGTGGCTGGCCCACGACCCCCAACCACCTCTGAAAACCATATCTATATATCACTGTGGCACAGCTGCTTTGGGGCAGCCATCTTGGTCGAATACATATGATGTGCTCATATGCCCAGTCAGTGTAACAAAAATGTGGAACAAATCTCGAATCGCCTCATCCGGTGATAGCCCCACAGCTCTCTGTATAGCTGCACCAGGTATACTGGTGCCCAAGCATAGCACGTATGCTCCTCCACCATCTCGTGTAGCACCCCCATCAACGCACGTGGAAAGCGGCCTCCCTCTGAGTCCGGGAGGGCGAAGCATGTGATGCCTATCATCATCAACACGGCAAGCCGTGTCTCATGTCTGTGGGCACAATACATGTCCCCATAGGCAATGCTCACATTGTGATAAGTCAATAGCGCGGCTGCATCCCCAAATACCTAAAGAATGTTGTCCATAGTAGTCTCTGCATCTACCTGGAATACTACCTCTCCTACGATTGGCAGTCTCAGGATGTGATATACATCCTCCAAGGTAATAGTCATCTCTCCAGTCGGGAGATGGAAAACATTAGTCATCGATCCCATCTCTCGATGAGGGCAACCATAATACTGTGATCCTATCTATAGCCCTATATCGGGCTGGACTCGTCGAGTCCCACCTCGCACATAATGGCCCACTGCGCTGCGGACACGTGTGGTTGCATCCGTCTCAACAATGGGGCATCCTATCCCGCATAGTCAATCACGATGACATGCCTACACAAATCACCCACTTCATTAGACCTACCCTTTCAAACAACAACTACTTTAACCTTCTATACCCCCTTTTACCCACCCGACCACACCCCGACTCTATAACACACACCTACACCCACCTATTTTACCATAAAACCTTTACGATATCCCCTTGCCTTATCTCACACCCTACCAATCACTCAGCTCTACTCTCGCCATTTACCTATGCCCCTACCAATTTAACACCTCCCCATTCATGCCCAACACCTAATCTATCCTAACCGCACCAACCACACAACCGCCCCATTTTCCCCCACCCACCAATCACCCTTCCTATCAACCTCTACCCCTTCCCTCTTCACCCCCAAAAACACAAAACCCAAAACAACCACAAAACCAAACCAAAAAAATAAATAATCCTAACTAAGGACCAGAGTCACAGGTCACCCATGACCGCCACTTTGGTCCTCTCTCTAGCATTTCTCCACCGGCGGCCGACATATGACCGACACCGGTCAACCACAAACCAACCTTGCCCGAAAACTTTGTGACCGATGTCGGTCGCTTAGTGACCGGCATCGGTCACTGTAAAATCACGGAGCCGAACCCGACGCGGCCCCCCAAACCCATTTTTGGCCTATTACTCCCCTTTTACCCATTAAAAAACCCTAAAAACCTACCCACCCTACCGTTTTAGCCTAACTAACCTACCTACCCTCTCCATTTTCCAAACAACTTCCATTTATTCATTCTTTTATTAAAAACATGGATTCCTACCCAAAACCCAAATCTAGCTTAAAAACATTAAATTCACATAATGAGAGGTTTCGAACCTACCGGTATGACTACACGTCGTCGTGGTGGGATAGGTGGTGGTGGTCCAGCTGGTCCAGCACCTCCTGCTCCTCCTGGCTGTGCCATGGCTATAAATCCCCTCTGCTGGGTACTCCACCAATCAAATTATGTCTCCTACTCGCTAGGGCCTACCAACCACTCACTTCTCCACTCAAATAGTGCCACCTCAGCCGACAAATTCAAACAATCTCACTAATACACCTCAGACAACTAAAATTGGTTTTCAAATTGACAATGTGACAATGACAGGCCGTATTTTTCTTTTTATAGGTTTTTGACCTATAACCGATATCGGTTATATTATGCCCTAATGAACCGGTATCGGTCATCTAACCGATACCGGTCATAGAGAATCGATATCGGTTTAATACCACCTTTTCCCCAATTTCTGCCCTTATTCACTAATCTCCCTTTCTCACCACATCGCCTATACCCTCCTTTGCTAAATAGCCTTTGTTGACTTCATTGGCCCGACCCAAGGCCAAAACCAATCATTTGGCCCGACCCAAGGCCGCAACCAACCATTTGGCCCGACCCAAGGCGCAACCAATCATTTGGCCCGACCCAAGGCCACCACCAACAAATCAAGCCCAACCCAAGGCCGCACCACTCAAATACCTCACCCAAAACCAACAAATTACAATTTTACCCACCCATCATGTAGCTTTTTGTTCAATTGAGCTCACCTATTCGTGTTTTAGCATGATTAGGGTACTTGACTTGATCAGTCGACCAACTTTGCCTAGACCTAGACCGTGACGTTTATCTCAACCAAACCAACCATTTTAGTCTTCTTGAACATGCCTAAACATTCATGTACCTTACCCATTATATCCCCTGGAGCTACTTCCTATGCCTTGGATACCAGGATTATATCACCCTTGTTTGGATAAACTATCGACCTTTGCCTATGAATTGCTTGTTTGCTCTTCAAATCATGTACCCTGGTCACACTACTACATTTCAACATGCATCTACTTCTTTGGACCTACCCCACCATCTCACCATCATCTCAACACCATTTACCCTTTATCAACTCTATCACGATTTCACGCTACCTCAATCGCTGTGATAGATTTGAGGGGGATTACCTATACCCTTAACGGGGTAACTACTCCATATTATTGTCGTGTAGCTTCTGAGACAAGCTACATGACAATAAGGGGCTAATGTAGACACCAAATTTGTGTCTTACGACCCCCTGTGCCCCGCATCTCATTTCGCAACCTAACCTCATCACCTAAACCTTACACAATTATTTATTAATTGCCTTATAATTAATAAATCCACATCACCATACATGCTACCTCATTTCACCACCTCATCATGACCTAGTCCTAACCCTAAACTAACCTAATTAAGACCTATAACTTGGTCTACATCCACACCCATGACTAAATGACTCCTCACCCACACCTAAAACCAACCTCGTAATGACTTGACCAAGCCCGCAACTAATCCCTCGGGAGAAAAGGAGGGAAAGTTGGCTATTTTACTAAAAATAGCCCACTTTGACTTGACCGATACCGGTTCCTACTCGACCGCCGTCGGTTATGTAACCGCCATCGGTTCCCTGTAAATGACCTCCCCCAACCAAAAACAAGGGGGATTTTTCTTTGATCTGAATGAGAAGTCATTGAAAGGATCCAGAGTTTACTTGGCCAAGCAGAGACAAGTGAAGAAACAAGAAGAGTTGGCAGAGGAGGACATCAAGCCGGAGGCTGCCACTGAGTAACCAGAGCCTTGCGACACTCATCCAAACATCGGGAGGGAAGATATCTCATCTTCGATTGTCGAGTCATCTGCCGAGTTACTTTTGTCATCACAGTCCTTGGACCTGCATCCTCATCAATAACCAGTAAGTAGTATCTTGTATGTCCTTTTAATAACATTTCTTGAACTTCTGAATCACAGCCATCATAAGTCTATTCCTAGATCTACTACCCAGCAACACACTACATCTAACTGTCATTCCTCTACCATTACGTTACCCCAAGAACACCCTCCCTGTACTCTCTGAGTCCCTCTCATCACCCTGTTACCTAACCCCACTCATTTACCAGCCTTATAAACAACACAACCACCCTACAACCAACCTTCACCAAAAGCCCCTAAAAAATTGCCCCTACCGATATCGGTTAATATCAACCGGTACCGGTGATAGTGACCAGCATCGGTCACTGTGATTCAAAACCGAAAACTAGTCTTTCCTCTACTTGTTTCAACAAGGCAATTAAATTGTGATTTTACAATAATTTGTGTTAATTCATATTAGCGGGGGAATCTGACCACCTTTGAAAGGAAGTTTTATATTTCTGGGCCCAAGGCGAGTTCCCTCATTTATTGTCTAATTAAAATCTAGTGGTCTTGTATTCTTACTTACTTTGAGTAGTCCTTCCAAGACAAAAATTTGTTCTTCACAAATCGATCTGATCTTTCTCTACGGATGCGTGCACACCCTCTCGACATTCAACGGGTATTCCTCCTAGCCCCAACCCTTATGTGTTTCTCAAAGAATGAAAGGATAGAAGCAACTCTATTCCAAAAGCTGAAACATTTTGTGTGAAACACCTCCTTCCCCTCCTCATGTGACTCAACCAACCATTCCCTTGGTTGTTTCTTCTCCCCCATCTTTTGTTGTTCCCCCTTCCTCTTCCTCCATCTTCTCACCCCTCGCGGAGCTATCCCCACCATTTCTTCTCTCATCTCTCAGCTCCCTTCCACTCCCACGACTACTTCCCCTACTAGTATCTCCTCCTTCCGTGAGCACTTTGTTGGCCTCTCTTTCAATGCCGCCACCAAGTGTCTCGATGCATTTCCCCTCGTCCACTGCAGCTGCTCCCTCTTCCACCTCTGGTCCCACTCCCTTAAGTCCAGCATGGATCTCCCAATAACTGAGCTAGCATAAGAGGAAAGTCCCCATTACACCTATGGACTTCTCTGTCATCCCAACAAAGGGGCTAAGAAGAAAAAACCAATAACCCGCTTCTCTCAGAGTGCATCGGGAGAAAGAGTAATGGAGATCACGTATCCGATCCTTCAAAGCATAAAAATGATCATCCCCTATAGATTATATAATGACGCAAGTCACAATGGGAACATCATCTAAGAGCCTTTAAGGAGAGGCCCTATGTGGGATGGATGCCCTTTTCAAGAAGCTTCAAGAAAACAAAGGAGGAGAAGAGGCTACTAAAAGAACAGAATAATCATCTTCTCCACGCCTGCAAAAATGGGAAGTGAACCTCCTACAGCTGCCACAGAAACTCCTGAGGTCCTTAGTCAGGATAAGATAAATGAATACGCCAAGATTGGTGAATAAGGCATGGTAGTGTCTACCTAGAGAGACCATATCCTCAAAGAAAGTGAGGGAGTAATCGTTAAGTTCACCGAGATATATCAAAACATTGGTTAGGTGAACAAGGAACTCAGGTGATTGTATGACCTATCTCCGAAGAGTTCAACCATGCTAGGTTGCAACATGAGACATTCCAAGAGATGCTCGACTACTCAGTTGAAGATTTAGTTAAATTTGGCATCTTCGATCACCCCAGAGCACCCAACAAAATCCTTGTTGCTTTAGACTACTAGGTTGATCAGATGGAATTTGTCCTGGAGAAGATAGATAAGGTCAAGGAGGAATCCTTGGATCCCTTGTATCAAATGGATCAAATTTTCTTGAGGATGTCTCTGGGCTTGCTCACTCCTTCATTCACCTTGAGGAAGGTAGATGAAACCATTCAGATCTTCAAAGAGATCATCTCGCAAGGGCTAGGGCCAGAAGCCACTTCTAAAACTGAATCCATTAATAACCTTCTGGCCTATCATGATTTTATAGGGTACCTGATGGAGGCAGGTAATGAATACTTCAAGCTCCTAGAAAAACTCAGAGATGAACGGGAGACTTGCGAAGTCATCGGCGATCACACCAAGGGTCCTGCCCAGGATCTACTCCAACCGATGATCAGTAAATTCATGGAGTATCAGACCCAATTCCACATTGCCTCCCGAGTAGCAGCAGGATACTCCCTTCCAACCGTGGGATGACGACGAATAGCCTTCCTCCTCTTGGCTTTCTTTTTGTAATATTTAAAAGTATGTTGGCATAAATGATGACATCATCCATGTTGCACCATGGGATGTTGTCATCCACCAAGTTGCCCCAAGTCAATAGTTGACTTTTAGATATTTTGTAAATATTTTTGTAATTAGTTGTTGGTTTCTTTTTGCCTTCTCTCTTCTCCTTCTTCTATATATACTTGGATACTTGTTGTATTCAAGTGGTGGACACTTTTTAGATGAAAAATAGAAGTGAGGAGAAAAGGATTTGTACTTTTTATAACAGAAGAAAATATTAATACAATATTGAGATTTTGTGTTAAATATCTATGTTATGCATCGAACTTTCTTATGTTACATCTGTATGTTTATTATGTTGAATCTACCTCTACTTTTTTTTCATTTGTTCATCAGTAATGCTTTGTTCGTTTATGCAAGTAGGTTTGGCTCCATTTATTACCAATCCCAAAACATAGACCTTCTGACCTTTTTGCTTTGGAATTATTTTCTTTTCTCCCTTCGGATCTATCCTATCTTCATCTTTCCCTTCATTCCTTTCTTTTCATAGTCTGAAATACCCCAACTGGGATAAGATCCCAAACCCCTGAAGGTGGAATATTGTGAGACTTGCATGATTCTGCTTTGGTAGAATAGTAATAAACTAGTTTTGCTTTCTTTGACTCAAAGAGGGCTATGCCCCGCATGCAGTGTTGGCTCGTCTATCCATAGATCTACCCACGACATATTTTCGAACCAACACAATGCAACCAAGGTAGCTTGTAATACTTTGGCCAAATATTTTCAACATATTGTTTATGTCACTATTCCTAGATGACATACTTGTCATTTCAAAATATTTCCTTCACCTCACTCCTCTGTTATCAAGAATGGTCTTTACTAACTACCGTCAGTCCACTTGTCTAATTTTTAACCCTAGCCCTCATTAGAAACATAATTTATTATAGGAATATGCTCACAATGACTTACGGTATATGGGCATACTCGGTTGACCTGAGTTAACCGGATGTGCCAAGGTACCCTGAGCCATTGAAAGCTACTACCTATCCTAAACATGCCACTAGCTTGATCTAGAGAGAAACTAAGTTCAAGTCCTTATTTGTGTGTAGATCTAGATGATCAATGCAGAAGGGTGTTGCCACATGTCAACTGCAACGTTATATCCTCGAGAAGATCCAAGTCTTCTCGAAGGTGCGATCTGCCCGAGTTCACATGTCTTTGACATCCTATAGAAAATAGCTCATCAAGATGTACATACCCCAAGGAGGTTATTAATACATTATTAATTTGGATTATTACTCAATTATAGTAACCCTGCTAAACCCTAATCCAACACTCCATAAGTTCTTTTCTAAATTTTATTCATTTAGTCATTAAAGAACTTCCTTAACTTATGATTGCTTTTTAGGTTCATTTTACTTGGCTTAACAACAGATAGCTAAAGGAACATGACATCAACATCATAAGTTCCATTAAATGTAATTACCATTCAAGAAGGTGTAGCAACAAAATAGGTTCAACTAGTAGTAGAATTTATAAGAAATGAAGTATAACAATTAACAATCATATCACCATTCTTTGGATTACATTTCTTTTAGCAAGGAAGAATCTTCCTCTACATGATTAAGTGTTAGGGTTTTTCATACCCTTCTTATCTTTCACAATTTCAATAGTTTTACAACATATTCATTACACATTTCAATACTATCTTAGAATTTTTTAAATAAGATTGTTATCTTATGTAACTTCTCAAGCTGCATCTTAATAACGGAATCCAATTATTTCCTTTAACCAACTGATCAAGTTTATCTGAATTAAGTCTATAAAATATATGAAAAATATCATCAAGATAGGATTTCCATCTTCTTCATAAATACAAGATAATTTACACAACAAATACAAGTAGATCTCCAAATTTCAATTCATCATTATAAAACTTATACATTTACAAGATTACGCATAACAGGATATAACCTCTATCCCAAAAGAATGAAACTTTTCTTTTGAATACAATTCAAGAATGAATCGAAACTCTTTACATAAGGTCCATAATTAAATAAGCCCAATACAACATGAAATTTCTTGTCTTCTTTAATCACTTATGATGTCCATCTAAAAAATTTCTAGCGGAGTTAGTTGATGAATTTGAGCATGATAGGCACTAAGCATTATAGTAAAGTTCATTCCACTAATTGTTTCATAAAACAACTCGCTTTTATGAAACAATTAATAGGCATCATACAAATAATAATAAGTAATAACATCTAGAAAGAAGAACAATTAAGAGATTTTGAATTCATTATCAACAAAAGAGCATAATATAATCAGCAACATCAAAATTATATCATAAAACTTAATTGATCATATCATTTACTTAAAACAATCAACAAGTCTTTTCATTCAATTATTTCATAAATCCATAAGAAAATAAATACACATATATCTTTACATATCTTTACCAAACAGAAAGAGGTTAGTTATAACATAACTTATATTAGTATACTTCATCCTTCCATGTAATCAAAGAAGAGAATCAATACATATCTAATTCTCGAGACACAATTCCTCTCGAAGGAAAGAATCGGGTTTAGAACACACATCATCGCCTCGGTGCAAAGATGACAAAATAAGGAGTTCATAAATAAAGAGGCGACAACGAAACAAGAATACCAATTCATACCAAATAGATTAAACAGTCTAACTGAAATTTTTACTAACTTCAGTCTATTAGAAGATTATAATTCAAAAAGGTCTATAGCCAATCTTTTCTAAAATACAAGCTATACTCAAGACCTAAATCTCTTAACCAATCCACAAGAAAATTTCCATCTCGAGAAGAGAATCAATAAAAGATAATTTCGCTCAATGAACTTATACAATACTTATAAAGGATATCAAACCACAAAGAACCCAGTCCATATTTCATTTCATTTATACTATGAAATTAAATCCATTATCTAATACAAACTTAGAAATTCATTAACTAGTTTCCCAAAAGAGAACACAAACCAAATGCACAAAAAAGAATGCACGCTTCAACTTTCCAATCAAACCTAACAAGCTGGTTTCCTATTTCCATTAACCAAGCTCAAATACAAATTCAAAACACAAAAAGAAATACATAGTATGATTCCCAACTATATACTATCCCCATGGTTCATATTCATTTCTCTTCCTAAAACCGGAGGTTCGTTCTATGATCCCCTCAAGGAATAAGAGTCCACAAATAGAGAAGATATACAAGTGCAGAAGGAATTGCAAACTCAAGAATTGAATTCTTATAACACGGATTTAAATGTTCGATACAAAAAGTATGAAATTCATATCCCAAACAAACAGAGATATACAAAATTCAATATTATACATATATGAATAGAGATATTATACATGTATATATTTTAAACAAGATTCAATATTCTAGTTTTAAATTCAACTTCCAACGAAACCCAATAAACCAATTAAGAAGGTCTGAAGAGAGTAATACTACTTCCCATAACATCAAACTTTATTCAACTATTACCATGATCAAAGGGTGACCAAACCCATTACAAGACAGAATTCCCATCCCCTTATAATATTAAAAATAGTCAATCTTTTCACACAACACGGGTTCACTCGAAGCAGAGAGGGATAGGTTAAACTTCAATTTATTTCTCCATGTCTAGTTCAAGAAGGTTATATACATGGTCAAGCACCCCTCACCCATACATAAACCAAGAACACAACAACCGATTCCTTCCTCACAAACCTCTAACCTACCCAAGCACACAACACAACTTACACCAACACTTATAGTCTCTTTACCTCCAATACCTTCAACTATTGCTTCACTACCCACTACACTTCAGTCATTGTCCCTCACACCCCAAGTACGACCCATGTCATCTACCTTCACAACACCCCCATTATCCCCATGGGTAACTTGCCCTCTTCCTCCATCTACTTTTCCTTCTTGACATTGTACACCCACATCACATTTACCCAAGAAGGTGTAACCCAAAAAATAAACCCTCTACCCCATAACAAGGTAGCCAAAAAACCCCACACCCACCTACCCACCCATCTACAAGTACCCCTACCCAAATGAACCCAATTGATACCTTAAACCACACTGGCACCTAAACCCATAACTCAAACTATTCCTACTCTTCAAAAAAATTCCATGACAATCAACCACACCTACACCCAAACCCACATTCACTTCCCATTGTGATCCACTAGCAGGGTCTTATGCTAAAATTTTAACCTTGACCTCCTCGAGACTTCTTTTATCACATTACCACCACTCCGACCTTACGACCCCCTTAAACCCAACCTAAAAGGGTTTAATGATACTAAAATTTGTGCACACCATCGTGTGTCAGGGCATGATGTGGAGAACTACAAGGCCTTGAAAACTATCCTTATCTAATTGTGTCCACCAAAAACCAACTTTGATGACAATGATCTTCTCGATGAGGATCCTGCTTCACCAACACCCATTCCCACACTACCTACTCAACAACCACAACCTCCACCCTCACACGGCTCCTAGAGACGCCCTCCAAATTTGAAATTAACATGGTTCCCATCGGAGAAATTACCACACCACCACCCAAATGTCATTGTGCCTAGCTGACCTCACAAGGTTTTTCTCCTCCGGTAGGTTTTTTCCCATCGTGTTGTTATACCACTCACCCTACACCTTCTCCATTTTCCAACTTCCCTCAAATCAACATGATACATGTCACTACATGTGCACAGAAGGGAAAAGAAAAGGCAACTGACCCACCAACCAATCCTATACCCAACATACCATCTACACCCATACCTAAAATAACTATCTATGGCCCCGCATACCCCATTTCTAATGGTGTCACACATCACACCATGCTCAAACAACTACACCAATCTCCCCTCAAAATGTCCTTATATGACCTCATCTAAACCTTGGAATCCCATCGTCAAGCCCTCATGGAGGTTCTTCAATCTATTGAGGTTTTACCCAATGACCCTATACTCATAGCCTCCATCCTCACAAAATTACCAAATTACCAAATTATCATCTTCATCCTCACCTCACCTTATTGACCAAGTGGCATCCCTTAGCTTCTCGAGAGAAGGAGATCGTACCACACAAAAACAATGAGCGGACCCAACCCTCTTCATCTCTATCCACATTGATGACATACGGGTACACCATGTGATGATTGATGGAGGAAATAACATTAACATCATTTCATCCCATGAATTTTCTCAAATGCACATACCTGATAATTACATGCATAAAAATTTGGTCATGTTGCGTTCATTCAACGATGCTATCACCTCCACACTAGGCACTGTCATCCTTCACGTTCACGTGGGCCCCTGCATTGTTCAAGAATTGTTTTATGTTTTTGAGGGGAATTCAAATATAACTTTTTCCTTGGTAGATTTTGGATCCATGTCATGGGTTGTGTTCCTTCCACTTTGCATCATTGTGTAAAGTTTGAACAAAAAGGACACACTTATACCATTCAGGTGACCCATCACCTTTCAAAACATGCAACATGCTATACCGACCCAATGATGTGCTCATACCTTTCATGTCATCTACCTCCACAGCCAATACCACTTCACCTACACCTCCACCTACCAAGTATAGCCGATGCTTTCACCGCACATACCTCTTCTAATTCCTACCACTCTTATAACCTCCATGGCTGACCCATTAGCTTCCTAATCCATTAACTACACCTCTGCGCATCAACCTCGACACATCATCCATACTAGCTACCTACATACCAACCACTAATCCCTTGGAATTTTTTTTTCAATTCCTCACTCTGGGGAGCACCACCTATATAGTGTCAACACATTTCTTACTCTACACAAGTATGGAAGGCTTCATCGACACCCTCACTATGATCACCATATAGGAGAGCACCTCCTTTATTGTCCTCCTCATCTTCGTAATAGTCTTACCTATGGGGGACTTGATACTACCACTTACACACTTGAACAACCATCACAACCCCACCCATTTTCCACTAACTTCCAATCACTTACTAATCACCGTTTCACCCACACCTTCCTACACCACTTTGTGTGTGGAAGGTTTTTGGTTTTGGATTTTGTGAGTAAGGCCACCATAACATTATTCCATGTACCACCCGTAAACATAATGACTATAGTGGTATCAAATTCCTTGAACCTCCTACCAAACATTCCCACATTGAACTCATTAAAGACCATAGCCCTCCTCCACCTTCATTTTCATCACTACCTTCACCCCCTCCACCTTCATCACCACCCTCACCGACAGCCAGTCGATGGATCCTAAATCTATCCCCCTAACTTTTTTCTTTTTCATAAACACCATTTCCTTGGGGCCTTTGACTTATCAATGAGAAGGTGAGGCCCCTTCCACTCTCCCATTCCTATATCCACGAGATGATTGATGATGAAACACCTATAATTAACATTGTTCAATGTTAGGACTATGAATCCATACTCACCTACCTTGGTGCATAAGCCTCATATATTCATTGGTTGTTACCATCTAAGAGACAAATCATGTTGAAGAATCGACTATTGAGATCAACATTCATACTTAGAATGACATGCACATCCTAAAGATCGGACAATCTTTAGATCTTTCTTTGAATAGAGAGCCATCACTTCTTTTCATCGAGATCATAACCATGCTTTCGCTTGGTCTTACAGACATGCCAGTGATTGACCCCACGAGTGGTCCACAATATCGTAACCGTTCCCGATGCCAAACCTATCAAAAAAAAGCTGAGGAAAATGCACCCTCGCATTGCTCTTCTCGTCAAAGAAGAACTTTAGTGCCTTATTTTGGTTTCCTTCATCTTACCCATTGATTATCCTCATTGGATTTCTAACATTGTTCCTATTACTAAAGCAACAAGGGGACTTTGCATTTGCATGGAATTCCGTGACCTCAACCTAGCCTACCTGAAAGATGAATTTCCCTTGCCCAGTATTGATCAACTGGTTGACCTCACCACTGGTCACGAGATGCTCTCACTCATGGATGGATTCTCAGGTTATACCCAAATTTTCTTGCTACGAGAAGATCAACATAAGACCACATTCATTACCCCTTGGGGAACCTTTTACTATCAAGTCATGCCTTTCAGGCCTTAAGAATCTTTGGTGCTACATATCAAAGCATCTTTATGACTTACATCTTCCATGATATAATGCATCACATATTGGAAGATTACGTGGATGATGTCTTGACCAAATCTAAACATTGCACCGATCAGCTCACTGTCCTCGAAACCATCTTTGACAACCTCATTAAATATTGTGTCCACCTTCAATCTAAAAAGTGTGTCTTTGCGGTTCTCTTAGGAAAGCTCTTGGGATTTATTGTTTCCCTCCATGGTATAGAAGTTTACCCTACTAAATTCAAGGCCATTTTGGAAATGCCTCCACCCACTAACCTTAAACAACTCCGTAGCTTGCAAGGTAAATTATAGTCCATTCGCCATTTCATTTCACAATTATTCGATCAGTGTCAACCACTTCATCATCTACTTAGGAAGGATGTCTCCTTTAAATAGGATGATGACTGTCACAAAGCTTTTGATTCCTTAAAACAATACCTTCTCCAACCACCCATACTCATTCCACCTAAAGATGATAAACCCTTTTACTTATACATATTAGCTACCGATCATTCCTTAGGAGCCATGCTCACTCATCGTGATGAACGACATAGGAGAAGGTGGTTTATTACATAAGCCGTACTCTTTTGGACTATGAAATCCAATACAACCATCCGAAAAGCTTTGCTTAGCCTTAGTTTTTTTCGTTGCCACCAAACTCTGCCATTACTTACTCAACCAAAAACCTATGTCATGACAAACATTGATCCCTTATACTTCATGTACACCAATACTTATCAAAATTAGTGCACCATGTGATGGCTTATTCTTTTAGCTGATATTGACCTCAAATTCATTCACCAAAATTCCATCAAAGACAAGGCTATCGCTAACCAATTGGTGACGCACCTATTTCCTTAGGGGATCAACCCTCTAGTTTTGAATTTCCTAATGAGTCAATTGCTACTCTTTCACTTTGGACAAACACCCTTACCAAATGACATTGTTCTTTGATGGTTCCAAGTGTAAGTGTGGGGGAGCGACCGGTGTTATCCTCATTCCTTTGGATGGGGAGCTGTACGTACCAAAAATTGTAGGGTCTTGTACCACTCAAACGATGTCACACATGCCCAAATGATGATACGAGTCACCTCACAAGGTGTTCGGGATCTAGAGAAGCTCACGAAGTATATGTTAACATCCCAAATTCTTTATCCAAGTTTCTTGTGATTTTTTTGTTCCTCGCCTTTCTTTTCTAAGCCTTTTGACCTTTAGTGAAGAAATCGCCACCTGCTGGGGGGCGGACCTATAACCGCCTCCTGCTCGGGCGGTGGTCCTTCATGCATTTTTCAAAGACGCTCCATTAATCACAACTTGCGTAAATTTTCAGCTTTCACAAGATTTTGTCTACCGCCTTGGCTCCTATTAATGTTTTATGTCCCCTGGAATAGTGTTTCTTCATTGTTTAGTGGTAAAAGAGTTCTAATGGGAATTACCTTTGGGTGAATGTGAAATCTATAAGTATCCAGCTTTTTTCAAGAAAATGGCCCCTCAACTTCTCATTTCAATTTTTTAGTCTATCAATTTCTTATTTAGAGCTCATTTTGTTTTCATTTTTGCATCCATGCTAGTTTTCCTTTCTTTGTTGGAAGCCATTCGATCTTCTTGCTCTAGTATTGTTCATACAAATTAGTTTAGAGCAAAGTACTTTCATTTGTAGATTGAATCCATTGGAGTTACGGGTTGTGTTCTTCACAAAAGGTAGATTCTAGAATCTCTCGATACACTTGTGTTGTATTCCCACAATAAATCCCGCTAGGAATTGCATACGCCAAGCTCTGTCACTTGTGCTATCCCTCTCCTACTCGCATTATATTCGGTCTATATCCAAAGCCACCATTGTTCAAAATACCTTTTTCGTTGATGCTAGCATCTACATGCTCTCTACGGATTCACATGAACATGAAGGAATGAGGAGATCATTCGAGGGGGAAAAATCATACACTCTTGAATTCACCACTATTTTGCAAATTCCAAGTTTTATCTATCAAAGTTCTAGTTAAAATATATCAAATAGAGTAGTGAAATATTTCATTTCGGTTAAGCTTCATTTTCGATATTGTCGGAAAGCTATGGGGATTGATAGTTTATCAAAAACTATGATTCATTCCTCACTTCGAGGTAGCTACACCTAGTTATTTAGGAGCTACCTTGTTTGTTTTTTTAATTTTGTTATTAGATTAGTTATCATTTTCTAAATATATTAGATTAGGTTCTCTTTCAATTCTATTAAAATTCTATCAAAAATACAAAAATAGAGGAATATATATATGTCATGAGATATATCTTGCATAATTAGTTTGTTTTCATTTGAGTTAGGTTTATATTGATCTTGTATGACAATCATGGGACCTAGGGAGCCCAGGGAATATGTTTTTGAGCCAATCATTCCTCAACTAAATATTGTTGCAGCAATAATTGACATAGACCAAAATCTTAGAATTCAGGTCTTCCGAACAACCATAGACCTATAAGAAATGAGCACACAATTAAGACGATTAAACATAGAAGACGACAAAGCACACACGTTCTGGTCAAATCAGCCAAATTATAGACTACCTTGATAGATATACGTATGAGTGTAGAAGGACCTTAAAGAGAATAAACATTCGGTTGTGATTCACTAGTACCACAGCTAGACACAAAAGACCTCCTCGTTGATATAGACACTAGTTTACGCATCCAAATTTCTAGAACACTGTTAGGTACTCGAGAAAATTGTACAACTTCTAGTTCTAAACATAGAGGCTGAAAAGGTATACGATTTCTGGATACTTAGAAGAAGGAATTGATTCTTCACATGACCATAGGAGGTCCACAACAACCATGAACTTATGGTTATGATCCATAGGTCCCACAACCCAACCTGGCCTACGAATCAATCAAATATTGACTCTGGTTTGTGAACATTAGTTTTTAGGTCCTCTCCACTACCACCAAACATTATCACACAACTATCATTATTAAATGTAGCATCTAATCAAGCTAAATATTTCAGGATTAGATTAGAGAATCATCCATAAAGCATCAAAAGATCCACTATACATTTTAGTCATTCCATTTTCATGACCTTGATGGGAGATATATACGAAGTACCCATAGGTCATCTTCCACTTATTCTAAAACCCATAGATCAAATCATGACAAAGCTCAATATTGATTGGATCCTTCGAGAAGCTATCCTCACCAAACGATCTATCACACCGGTTCGGAGTTAGGAGGGCCTTCTTTACCTTACATTCACGAGATCCCATTATTGTGTGTTGAAGACATAAGATTACCTAATTAGCTTATCTTCACCCTCGCGTGTATCCCATCCCCACCGGATGTCTCGGCATGACCTCCAGGAGGTCAAGTGTGAGGAAGAGTTACTTGTAGATTCCCATGCTCACATGTCACTTTTCCATCATACAAAATTGGTGAACCTAGTGTGAAACAAACAACTGTTTCATCTTCTCTACCTCTTTAGCCTCCACATCAACTTCACTAACAAAATTGGTGAACCTGACGTGGCTCAAGCTAATTTTCCTCTTTCTGTTCTTTCATCCACCCTTCTCTCTTTCCCATTATTCTGCGGGTATTCATATACCCCCCGAATATGTCATGATACGAAGTATATGCAGACCTCTCTTAGGTCTTGAAGCATGCTACGATCAATTAAATAGATAACCATCACCCTCGCTCTTAGCATGGTGTGACAACTATTCAACTAATTGATTTTCAACACAAACTCTACCTCAAAGGAATAGATATATTTCTTCTTTCCAAATAGAGGAGTTGGATCAGCTCACTCAAATGCAACAACCAAAGCCTTCAAGCTCGAACAATATGACGCTCACTGGAGAATTTGGTTCATCTCCCCAGGTGTTGCTTAGACCAAAAATTAGTAGACAATCACATCCATATCTGTTATTAGATGATGAATACTTAGCATGTTATGCCAGAAGTGAACAACACTCTTAAAATATGTACCCATCTATAGGAGGTTTTTAAACACAACCTGAGGTCTCATTCTAAGAAAACACCCCCATTCCTCCACCTATGCGAAATGTCCTTAGTGAAACTTGGTAGGGAACCGATCAATTCATAGCAGGATACCATATGCCTATATAACCTCAAGGTATAAAACAAATGCCACTAACGAAAAATATCATGTCTTCACCAAATGAGGTCATCTCAGCCTTAGTTGAAAAGGTTAGAGGGTTGGAACTTGCTCAAGCAAGTCAAAATTCATAGTTCATGCAAGCAGGAACTTCTAATCCTCCACATCATCCCAGCCAAGTAGACCTCCTCACAGGAATAGGTACGTTGGGTATGCCCCCTCAGTACTTACAACAAACACCAACTAGAACCATATTTTCTAATGCCGCTCCATTTGAAAATATAATACCCCAGGTTTAGTACAAAACAATCCATTCCTAAGAAATGCTCCTCCACACTTAAACATGTATTTTAAATCGCCATAGGGAGATATGTTCTCTTCTCCTGGCATGTTCACTCAACCATAGGGATTCCCTTATGCCCCTAAAAATACATATGCTATGCCATATCAACAACCCATTCCACCTCCACCCCCTCAGCAAACACCATCAATGGTCAAAACCTATGTAATAGGAACTTATTCAGAATATTTGAAAGAACCTTTAGACTTCACTATATGAAGCATCATGATTCCAAGACCTCTCCCTGATCTACCCAAGTACAAAGGAGAGGGAGACCCAAATGCACATATTAAGGCCTATACCATAGCCATTCAAGAACTGCTCCATTGGGATGGAGTTGTTGCTAAAATATTCCCCAAAACTTTAAAGGGTATCACCCTTGATTGGTATTACAAAATACCTGAAGCCTCAATACATTCATTTAAACAACTCATGTCAGAATTCATCAAGGCTTTTGACATGAACAAGTTGTTGAGAAAAGGGATCAGGTAATTTTTGCATATTAAGCAAGAACATAATGAATCTATTGCCCATTTCATCTCAATAAGGCGTATAATCCTCTATTCTTCAGCAATCACTCCAAACATGGATCAGATGGAACTATGTGATTTATTCCTTCATTCTCTCAGCAAAGAGATAAAGTAAGAAGTCCAGAAGTTCCCACTAAGAACTTATGATGAAGTGCTTAAGAGAAATCTCCAAATAGATCAAGCTGTAATAGATAGTGATCGCAAGAAATATGGAACAAATGGGAGGTTAATCATCCCCATCCAAAACACTACCACTTATCCTACTACCACAACGCCAATCAAGGACCTAAAATCCTTAACAAAAACCATAGAGTGACAAAGATGGGAGTGATGACCAAACTAAAAAGAAAACATTGTAAATGTTCCACCACCAGTTAACAACCAATGAAACAACCATTTCACCCCAATAATCAATGCGGTGGATTTTAATCATCCCTAATGACAACAACAACAACAATAACAACAATGGAAGATCCAGACACAGGGTCCAAGTCAAAACTCAACTGGATATCAAAACCAAAACCAAAGACAACAAATGTAAAACTTTAATCCTAATAGTCAACAGTTTAATCAGAGTTTTGGACCACAACACATGCCAAACCAATAACCTAGGAACTATAATCCCAACTCGTATTGTGGTTTCCACAAAATTTGAGGCCATGACACTAGGACTTGTCACGATTACAATAAGTTCATGCAACATTTGCCAGAAAATCAAAGACAACTCTTCATAGATATGTTCTTAATGATTCTCGTGATACCTATGCTAAATACTTTCACGGGCGGTTTCCCCTCAAAACGCACTTCTCAAGATCTTTAATGATCCACTCCCAAATCACAATAATAAATTAAATTTGAATGGGACAAACAAAGTTGTAATGATAGAAAATAATGATCATGAAGCCTCAACTTCACTAAATCCACCTATCACACTACAATTAGGGAATCAACCACGAACCAAGATAGTTGGTCTACTGGAGTTAAATACTGAGCTACACGTAGAAGCCATAACAAGAGCATGAGAATATTATTCTCAACCAAATCCAATTTATCCACTAGATCCAGATTACACTCAAGAAATGTTGGTAAAACCCGTGGGTGCTTATGATTTAATTAATGACTTAACAAAGACCTTCTCTCACATCTCCTTTTTGGACTTATTGAAAAACTCTCCTACCCATAGGGCTGCTCTTTTAGAAGCACTAGGTCTAGGTCATTTAATTAACATCACTCCACCTCCCGAAACACAAGTAAACCATATAGACTTTGATATCCACCCTTCAAGGCAGCCAGATAGGGATACCGAGTTTATATTTGACATAAAAATGCCAACAGATGCTGAAATTACACGTAGAGGTGATCCGGCCTTGCATTTATAGGTGTGGGTTTACAATAATTATGTTAAACATGTAATGGTTGATGATGGGGCAGCAGTTAACATTGTCCCCTTCTCTTTCCTTCAAAAGCTAGGATATGGAGAAACAAACTGTTCCACAACAAGAAATACGCTAAGAGGTTATGATAGCCTTAAAGCTACTTCAATTGGGACTATAATATTACCAGTCACCTTAGGACCCAAGAAAATCCTCACCAAGTTTTATATCATATATCGGGAAACCAACTATAATATGATCCTCGGTCGACCATGGATACATCGCATGAAAGCAATCCCTTCTACGTTATTCTAGGAAATAAGATTCTTACACCTAGGAAAGATATTCGTAGAAAAAGGTGACCCAAAACATTTGACATAATCTAGTAGACATGAAGAAAAGACCAGGAATTCACTCGAGTTTGAACTCCCAACAAACCAACTTAACAAACCAATCGACTCAAAACCAGAAGAAAAATTAATACCTACAATAGAACTAGAAATTACAAACCTAGTTAAGGGCATCCCAGCCCTCAAGGATGAATCTAATGTTGATCTTCCAATGTCATTAAGAACTATTGCAAAAATTATCAAATTACTAGAACAAGATCTACTAATTTTCCTACCATTTGATTCCACAGGTATGGGATGTACCCTAGGGGTTGGTTCTCTTCCAGCAGAGGAACTTTACATGGTAGAAGTAACCGAAACAAAAGAAATAGACACAAAGAATGTCCCAACATCCATTTTTCCTAGTAAGTATTGGACTCTCCACTTTGATGGAGCTAGATGCCGCTATGGAGCCGGGGCAGGTGTGATCTTCACTTCCCCTGAGGGAAAGATCCTACCTTTTTCTTTTAAGTTAAACTTTGAATGCACAAACAATAGTGCTGAGTATGAAGCCCTCCTCCTTGGCCTCATCATAGCCAAAAGGATCGGTGTTAATGACATCAGAGTGTTGGGAGACTCACAATTAGTTGCAAACCAAGTCTCTGAAGTATATGAGACTAGAGCTGAGCACTTATAGCTCTATAAAACAACGGTATTAGATCTAAGCAAAGGATTCAACTTCATATCCATTGAGGAAATCCCATGAGAAAAGAACCTTCTCGTAGATTCAATAGCAACCTTAGCTTCACATTTTACCCCAAGTAATGAGTTGGAAGATACAAGTTTCAAAGTATCACTTCGTACTGAACCATTGGTGAAGAAAATGTCAACGAACCCTCTTCTAACACATACAACTGAGAATGAATCTTCTATCTTACATCATGTTGATAGTGATAAAGTCACTCTCGAATATCTAAATGCTTATGCAGAGCTACACCTTGCTCACCCCATAGTTGATCTTTCCCTAATACCACACTCTTTTTCCTACTTTGGAAATCCCATGGTGGAGTTTTCCCCACAAAATAATATTGATATTTATGAGATAGAAAATGGAGAAGAATTGGAACTACCTCTAGCTCAACTTTAATTTCAATAAGGTAACGCTTCTTTAATCGAAGGAACGATTGATATAAACATCGAAATAGAGGAAGAACCAAAGATCTTGAAACTAGGATCTTTGCTAACTCCAGAAGAAATAGAAATACACACTCAAATTCTCAAAGAACATCAAAAGGCTTTCACATTTAATTATAAAGAAATGACAGAGTTGCACCACACTTCGTAGTACATAATCTTGTCACCAAACTAGATGTAAAGCCAATTAAACAAAAATAAAGACCAATGAAACCAAAAGTAGCTCTCATGGTAAAAGAAGAAGTGATGAAGCTTCTCCAAGTAGGATTCATCAAACCAGTTGATTATTCACAATGGGTATCTAATATCATCCCTGTTCTAAAAAAGAATGGGAAGATACGCATTTGCATAGATTTTTGGGATATTAACAAAGCTTGTCCCAAGGATGATATTCCATTACCATCTACTGACATCATCATTGATGCAACAGCTGGATTTGAGCTTTTATCTCTTATAGATGGGTTCTTAGGATATAATCGAATCAAAATATCTGAACAAGACCAAGCCAAAACCACGTTTATAACTCCCTAGGGAACTTATTGTTATGTTGTCATGCCATTTGGTCTTAAAAATGTCGGTGCTACGTATCAACGGGTAATGACGTATATATTCCATGATCTTATCTATAAAATTGTGGAATCATATGTGGATGACTTGTTGGCCAAGGCCAAGAAGTGCTGTGATCACCCAGAAGTACTCCGCATCATCCTCTCATGATTGATTAAATATGGAGTCACATTAAACCCAAAGAAGTGCATTTTCGGTGTAACAAGAGGTAAAATTCTAGGATACATTATATCTTCACGAGGGATTTATGTTGATCCAGCCAAAATACGGGCTGTTCTCAAAATGATTCCACCTTCGGATGAGTCTGGAATCAGGTCATTTCTTTGGAAACTCGGTGCAATCCAAAGGTTCATCCCAGATTTAAGATTTTCCATTCATCCAATCAATAATTTACTCAAGAAAGATTATAGTGACAATTAGACTGAAGATTACAATGAGGCCTTTGAAGAAGTTAAGAACTTCTTGTTGTCACCACCCACGCTAATGCCTCCTAAGCTAGACCAGCCTTTGATCCTATACTCACAAGCCACTCATGTCTTGCTAGCCTACATCTTTGGCTCAAGAAGATGATGATAAATGAGAATGCACAATATATTTCATTATCCAAACGTTTCTTGATTATGAAACATGTTATACAAAAGAAGAAAGAGAATGTCTTGCCATAATCTTTGCCAAAAAATGTTTAAGACATTACATGTTAAATCAAGAAACAAGGGTCATTGTGAAGACAGACCATTTACGAACATTCCTCACGCAAGGGTCCTTGTCTAAGAAGGTTGGACATTTCATAACCGTAATGGGAGAATTTGAGTTAACATTGTTAGGAAATATAATTTATTAGTGCTCCATTATTATTGATATTGTAAAGAGAATAATTACGTGAGTAATTATTCACATATTTGGCTATATTATTTGATAGTTGTGATATTGTTGTGAGTTAAAACAATAACACGTATATAGGTGTTAAGAGAGAGATTTGAGGGAGTGTTGTTGAACAGCCTCCTTGTTTTTAGGAATACATATTCCTATATATGTGTAACCTGCTCTGCATGAAATTGAATTAGAAAATTATTATTGTGTGTTAGTCTGTTGCTGCACTTACCTGCACTTACATTTGGTGTCAGAGCGCTTGAGATCCAGAAATGCCTCTTCCATAAGTGCGATCTCCATTCTTTGAGCAAGGATGCATGAGAGTCGTTACAGCTTGTGGCAGCATTGAATCCTTGGTGATATCTTCAATGGTAACTGAGTCTTTTCCTGCATCGCAGACTGTATAGCACCATTTACCCACAATTTTTTTCTTATTTCATGCATACATTACACCAGATCTTCCACATTTCAATTTTAAACGTGGAAATTGAAGGTTTGGTATTCGATTGGAGATGTGTGTTTGTTTCTGTGTAATTAGTGTATACAACATGGTGAGCCAAAGGGCAGTGATGACATCGCAATAGTAAAAGATATATTAAACTCGGATGTCATTTATCATATTATGCGGCTGTGTAGTCAATAGTTGTACACATGCCATCAACATTCAATAGAGAAGATTTGTTTAGTGTTCGGTTGATCCTGGGACTCCTCGCCACCATATTCATCTGTTTTGATTTAAGTATCAATTGTATTTTTCTTGGCACTCAATACGCTGCCCTCCAAAAATATATGAAGGCTATGAAATTTCTGAAGGACGTTTGCAGAGAAAGAGGACGTGTTTTCCAGTTTGGCATTACATGCTATATTTGATCCTTCATTACCTTTGCAGTGAACAGAATTAAATCGGTATCATCTATTCAAAATCTGAAGGAAATCGCCATCGATATTGACTGAGAAATGTTGTTGCAGACAACATTAATATCTGATCCGAGCCAAAAGCTGTAACGCACTTAAAATGGGAGTGAGATCTGACCTGTAGTATTTGCGATTTAGTTTTATTTTCATTGGGCATGCAAATTAATGGAATTTGTGGTCTTCGAGGATAGACACTTATCAATTCAACCTCTGCAGCTATTTTGATCTGTTCTTACCACTTTGAGGACAGTTTATGAGAAAGTGCCAAATTTATACTCATATTGGCATCTGAATCTAATCGGGTATATCACCTAATTTACTCTGATCTCTGAAAGGATAAATTTTGCTCAGTTTGGACGCCTATCCTTTACTCTTCAGTTGTTATTTCATTCTCAAAACCTACATTTATATGCTCCTTCAATACTGCTCGACATCCACAAATCTTGCATTGGCTTTGACTCAATTGGCGGCAGCAAATACATACATGTTGAGCTCCACATCAGATCTCACCTATTTGTTATTAAGAATAGGTATGTTAGGTTTAAAATTTCTCTTATTTAGGATGTGGTATTTATAAATGCTTTTAGCAATAGATTTAGTTAATGGTTTAAAGTCAAATATTATTGAGTATCAAATCTCATAGTGTGTAATAGTAGTGGGTGGTCTATAATCATGTGTCTTTTAGTTTAATTTGTGTATCAAAATATTAAATATAGAAAGTAATTAAATATTACTTTCCGAGTTTAAGTTTTTTAGTAAATATCCATGTAAAATTTAAAAAGTAATTTGTTTTTATTACTTTTTAAATATATAGTGTAAATTGGGAGCAATATCGGTTGAAGCCGACTCCCCTAAAGAGTGCATTTTCGGTTGAAACCGACGCTCTAAGGTATAATGGACATTCCACTAGAAAAATTCAATGGTCTCAACTTTCACACATGGAAAGTCAAGATCCAGATGCAGTTGATGAACAAAAATCTTTGGAGGATAGTAGATGGAAAAGAACCAGCACCTTCAGATCGACCAGATTGGTAGAATGGGAAACACGGGATGATAAAGCCAAAGCCATTATTGGCCTTGCCCTTTCAGACTCTGAATTACATTATGTTGATCTAGATAAAAACTCGAAGGACATATGGGATAATCTGAGAAAATTATTTGGTTCAAAAGCAGTCAATGCAAAGTTTTCCCTGAAACTTCAGTTGTTCAAGCTAAAAATGAGTGATGGAGATACAATGTCTAGTCACATCAACAATTTACGATCTCTTCTGAGACAACTTGCAGAAGTAAAAGCTCCAGTAGATGATGAGGATGCAAAAGCTATTCTGCTGAATAGTTTACCACCCAAATACAGTAATGTTGTTTTCACTCTTGGTCAGATACCTTCTAACTCATTGGAAGATATGATATCAGCTCTCCTAGCTGAGGAAAAACGGACCAAAGAAGATATAGAAGAAGAAACAACAATGTATGTAAAAAGGAAGTACAAATTTTTTTCTAAATATAAAGAGGAAAGAGAATGTTTCTACTGTAAGAAAAAGGGGCATACAGACTTCATTTTGTAGAGCTCGAGCTCAAGATATACTTAGTGGAAAACTCAAAGGAATTGAGGCCAACTTTATTACTGAAGAAAGATCAGAGAATGAGGAAGAACAAGTAAATGAAGACAGTGGCTCAAGACTTCTTGTTCTGAGCATGAAACCGGAGGATGGAGGCAAACGGAGGTTGGAGGTCATTCAGCGACCTCTCGTCAGTTGCCAACGACGAGGCCGCATATCAGCTTTGGTGACAGGTGTGTGTGCAGTTTGATTTTAGTGCTTCCAGTGTGGTGTGCCTCAGTTTGCAAGTAATCTTGTTTTCAATAAGTGGAAATTTCACATTGAGGGGGGGAACATCATTCCAATGTTCCATTTCCAGTATGTCAGTTTTTTCTATGTATGTATGAGCAACAGATGTCGACAGAATTTCCTATGTTATTCCCTGCAGTGAGATGTGATGAGGGCCAATGATAGTACTTGACACATCATGATGTGGTTATAGGTAAACCACTTGAAAACCTTCATTTGTGGTTTGTGGTAAACCAATAGCAAAACCACCATTCTTGGTTGTTGGTAATCCATTTGCAAAACCATCACTTTGTGGTTTGTGGTAAACCAATTGCAAAACCACCATTCTCGGTTTGTGGTCAACCGTTTGCAAAACCATCCCTGAGGTTTGTGATCATCCTGTGAAAATCACCAGATCATGAGCAGGTGCAAGTACAAAGGCAGGTTTTCCCCATGTTCGCACTAAGGGGGGGAATGTTAGGAAATATAATTTATTAGTGCTCCATTATTATTGATATTGTAAAGAGAATAATTACGTGAGTAATTATTCACATATTTGGCTGTATTATTTGATAGTTGTGATATTGTTGTGAGTTAAAACAATATCACGTATATAGGTGTTGAGAGAGAGATTTGAGGGAGTGTTGTTGAACAGCCTCCTTGTTTTTAGGAATACATATTCCTATATATGTGTAACCTGCTCTGCATGAAATTGAATTAGAAAATTATTATTGTGTGTTAGTCTGTTGCTGCACTTACCTGCACTTACAAACATTCATAAACCAAAAATCCATTAGAGGACAAATCATTGCAAACTAGTCAGCTGAAAATCCACTAGATGGAGGTGAGCTGGTAGATCTAGACTTTCTTGATGAATGTGTATACTTTGTTGAAACCAGACCCCCCATCTCTACATGTCCCTGGTATATTGATATTATCAATTTTATCATGGACCATACGTATCCAGAAGGTGCCACACCACAACAAAGAAGGTGGTTACACATTATCGTAGCTAAATATGTTGTTTTAGACCAAGTACTCTATCGTAGAGCCTTCGATAGCATGCTTCTAAGATGCGTCGACATAGAAGAATCCAAGAGGATTCTTCATGAATCCCACAGTGGGATATGTGGGGGCCACTTCGATGGTCACACCACCACTCGAAAAATACATTAGATGGGATATTTTTGGCCCACTCTTGAGCATGACGCTAGTGGAATTTGTACGCAAGTGCCACAAATGTCAAGAATTCTCTCACGAGATTCACATGCCAGCACAATCCCTGCAACCAATAGCAACTTCGTGGCCCTTCTCCACTTGGGGTCTAGAATTAATAGGGAAATTCTCTCCCTCATCAACCAATGGCCATAATTCTATAGTCACATCCATGGAATATTTTACCAAGTGGGTGGAGGCCATGCCTCTTACTATTGTACCAGGTTCGGTGATTGCCAAACTCATTTTGAACCAAATTATTTGTAGGTATGGTGTCCCACAAGTCATTATCTCATATAATGGCACGTCCTTTAAGAATGATGAGGTTCATGAGTTATGTAGCAAGTTCAAGATAAACCATCACACGACCTCCCTTTACTACCCTCAAGCCAATGGGCAGGCCAAAGCGACAAACAAAACATTGAAAGCTATTCTCCTTAAAATAGTCAAGGAGAATAAACGAGATTGGCATTTAAAACTATATTTGGCCTTGTGGGCCCACTGAACCTCAATAAGAACACCAATAGGAGCAACTCCTTTCTCACTGGTATAAAGATCAGAAGTAGTTCTCCGCTTGAGGTTGAAATACCTAGTCTCCGCATCTCATTACAAGGGATTCTGGATGAGGAAGCTTACAGGGAGGCATGCCTCTCTCAACTAGAGAGCCTTGACGAAGCCATGCTAAACACCAAACAACAACATAGAGCCCTGTCTTTGACCGGATGTGCTAGCAAGGTGTAACAAAAAAATTCTATGAGTGAGAAATATATGAAGGAGATCTAGTTCTAAGACTAGACAACCAGATCAATAAGAAAACCGGTGAAGGAAGAAAGTTCCGGCCCAAATGGTTGGGCCCATATCGGGTCATGAAAGACTATGGGAATGGTGCATATCTCTTGTGCACACTAGAGGGTGAGGAGTTCAATGAATTAGTCAATTCCTTGCATCTTAAATGATTTTATGCATGAAGCATTGGCACTATTTGTATAATTATATCTACATTACATATTCATTTAGATAGGTTCATTTTGTTCACTCGTTTCATAAAATTTGGTGATCAAGGGACTTATTCTTAAGCAATTCATTACAAACTTCTGATAGTATTGGTAGGAGAATTCAAATCATACTCCTTCATTTTCATAACTTCATCAACTGTTTGAGAATCATTTCATCAATTAAAGCAAGATATGACAAAGTCCTAAAAGTAGTCATATCGAGGCTCTGCATGCTTGTTCTCACTTTTGGTTTCTTCCTAGGATAGGTGTCTTGCCTTTTGTCATTCTACAAGCTTCATGGTGTCACATCTATCTCATGTATATATCTCGTTGGAAATAAGAACATCCTAACATTTTGCTCAAGTAAGTAAAATGTAGATCAAAGAAAATTTTACTTTTACACATTTCCTTGCCCTACCAACCTTACGTGTTGAACTTATGTCTCTTACTAGTGACGTAAGGTTGGGAAAGGATGAGAATGCCTTTACTCACCTATGCGTTGTCCATGGTGATAATCCCAAGCTTTCTACTAGTAGCATGGGGAAAGGTGTAGGGTGTCCTTGATGAAAATATTAAAATTCATAAGCAAATAGTTCAAACAAACCTTTGAAATCTTGATTCAAAAACAAATGAATTAAATGTCCAAAATTCCAAGAGAGTTCAAAACCTTGAAAACCAGATTTTGTCAACCAAGTGGCCATCTAGGGATCTAAGTATGGATAAACTGCAAAGCAAGTTGCATTCTAAACTATGGAGTCACTTGAGTAAGATAGGTTTGTAGCGTCCTAATTTAGTTCCACCAAATCTTTGTCTATCTCCCATCATTACCATTTCAACACACCTCATAGCTTGTGCCCTTTCTAGCTCTCGGTGGTGAGCCCTCGCATCTTACTAGTTACATGGAGTTAGGAGTGGGGCAAGTTCATCTACTCATCATACTAGCTCATCATCACATTTTTTCAAAACAATATGAAGTACCAGAAAATTACTTATAGAAACTAAAGTTCAAGATCACATAGTGTCCACATCATCATACATCAGCATCACGAAATACAAAAAGAAAACATTTGTGATATTTGTTCTCCATTGCATACATTCTGAAAAGAATATGAAAACAATTTTTTTTATAAACATCTAATATACATGTGCAAATGAATCACAAAACTCTAGGTACAAAGAGATCTAGATCCAAAAAGAGATGTATATATATAATCAGGTTTTATGTACAATACCATCATGCACTAGGCATGGTCAAAATGCTCAATGAGCCCAAAAAATACAAAATGGTCGTATAAACAATCTAGAAAGAGTCACTACAAAAGGAACCAAGTGGCCTCTCAATCCCTATGAGATCCCTCAGAAGGCACACGATCACACTTAGGACTTCGGCTATGCGGTGCTCGAGTGTACCGAGGGCTCACAATCCGAACAAGCAGCTGTAGCCTCACCGTGATAGTGGCTCCTCCTCATCATGCGCTCTGTGAGTTCTATACCTAGCTAACTCAAGATAAAGGAGGTCACCATCTTGGCCACATGCCAGATAGGGACAAAAACATCGGTATGCCTACCGGCTACTGAAGGCTCCCCTACATCCGTGGATAGCTCAGCATGAGTCTTCTCCATGGGGAGCATCAGGGTGTCAGTACATACCCGGCGAATCAAGTCTCACCACTCATCAGTAGTCTCTACAAGAAAAGGAGAAAACAAATTATAAAATGATCAAAAGGTGAAACCAAGGATGAACAAAAAGAGAGATAGAAACTAAGGCAATCCTAGCTAAAAACAAATATCAAAAGAAGAGTGACAACTCACTCGGATCTCCGAGCCTCCAAGAAGGATCTCTGGGATCCACGCCTACCATGGATGCCACCACCATTGGTGGTGTCCCCTTCTACATCGGGACAACATGGCATCCTACCACAAACTCGTCCTCTCCACCTAGGTCTTGAGAAAGTAACTCCTCTGAGACTAGATTCACCCTCTTCACGCTTTCGCTCTTCCCTCTCGGCTGTAAGATATCCGAGTGTCATTCCACTAGGGATCGCTATCCTCTTCCCCACCGTCTCTCTCTCCCCTATGAACTCCTCAGACTTGGATTCTATATCAATGGGGTCATCACTACTATGGGTAGGACCGGTGGCAATCCAAAGTAAGGGTGCCTAAGGAGCACCGAATCTCTCTTGAGCACGTACCACCCTCTTGGCTGTAATAGGGATGCCAGGAGTAACAACGGTCCAACCCCGGCCTCTAGGACCTCCCCTAGCCTCCCGAACTGATCTGAACACTAGCACCACTGGGGAAGCATGTCAATGTAAGCAAGGCCAAACTGCTAAGGCACTCAATCAAAGGGGTGTGTCTCTACCTTCCCCGTCCTGTCCACAAGTTATCCTGTAGTAGAGCAAGAAATCAAAGTAAAGGTCTCCTTGCCCCATAACCCCACCATGGCCTAATAAGGTGTGGCCTCCATATCCTCAGTAGTCAGGGAAGTAACTAGCTAGTGGGGTGCTCTAAGCACCATCATCTCTATCCATCTAGCTTCCCTCATGGCCCTAGGATCCTCCACCTCTACGCCCGTCCCATAAGAGATAATGCACTCGTAGACCTGTGTCAACTAAGGTCGGATGGCTTAGCGACTATCTCTGTAATCAAACCACCCTGTATAAGTTGTGATAGGTGGTCCCAAGTATATCGGCTCCCCAAGTATAAATATGACCATATGCCTCAATCTGTGCGATGATGGGGGCCCAACATTAGAGAAAAGTATCCCCTTCCTTGTCTCTGATCAATCTTGAAGCAAGGATGCACATAATGGCCTAACGGATCAGAGGGATGGGAAAGACGGGAATAGAATGGACCTTCACCCCCTTCTTCAAACTAGTGGAGACAATTGTGTCTCCCATATAGGTGGCCCACTGAGTCACCTAAGCTCTGGATACTGTTGTATCAAATGAAATTCTCCTCCCAATAATCGGGACTCCCAAAATGCGGTAGACATCCTCTAGGGTGATAGTCCACTCACCCCTAACACCTGGAAATCGAAAGTGTTTTGATCTACATCCCAATAAGAAAATAAGTCACATAGTATGTGACTGGTAGGTGCAACGTGGGGGACCCATGCGATCCTCAATATACCTGCCCTCTGAAGAGTATCCTGCTTAGCCTAAGAGAGAGCATCTAACACTGCTAGAAGCCAATCACTCTCCCTCTCTTGGCTCCATCTAATGTACTCTTCCTTCTTCTACAAAAACACCCAAAAACACAAAAAAATCAGCAAGTTAGCATCAAGATTGCATTACAAAAATCATTAAAGCAAGTAAGGACACTAAAAATGCAAAAATGAATTCAAATTAGTGTTGTTTTAGCATTCTAAAGAGAACCACCACCCTGAGTAGGGCGGCGGTTCCATAACCACCGCCTTAGAAGGTGGCGGTCCTGTAACCACCACCCTGCTTAGGGCGGTGGTCCTATCCCGCGACTATAAATGGGTCGCATACCCTAAAAATGTTTTAAAATACAAAAAATTGACCGTTTTAGCTAAAACAAAAGCTTACCCATTAGGCGCCCCCCCTAAGAGACACATTTAAAACTGACATTTTTAAAAATGACCCCCAGTGACAAAGTTTTCTTCATTTTTGCATCTTGGGTGTAAAAACACTAAATCAAGAAGAACTAACCTGAGATCTTATGGGCCGAGGTTCTTCTCACGGAGGCATGATCGCTATCTCAATATGAACTTTTCGACTATACTCTCATTGAAAACCGTCACCGTGGGTCCCAGAGCTCAAAAACTATCAAATCAACATGCGCAAATGAATAGGAAAGTGGGCCCGTTTAATATATATAGTGTTATGACTCATTTTGAATGCCCCTTTTACAGGTTTAGAGCGCCGACTGAAGTAAGTTCTCATCCCCACGCAAATGGTAAGCCCTCATTACATACTAATTTAGTATTTATTTTCGATTTGTTTTATCTATCTACACTTGAGTCTTCTTTCCATTTTGCAGATAGTGGGAACTCGGATGGCAAAATTTCGACACATGGGTGTGTCAGGTATAATTTCTAGCTTCCTATTTTGGGAATGCCATACTCGGACCCACCATTTTATGCCTCCTCATGGTTAAAATTCTTCTCCGAGGGGGAAATATGTATGTACCCAAAATTGTAGGGTACCGTACCACCGAAACAATGTCACACATGCCCCAATGATGATACAGGTCACCTCGCAAGGTGTTCAAGATCCATAGAAGCTCACAAATTATATGTTAACATCCCAAATGCTTTATCTAAGTTTCTTGTGCTTTTTTTTGTTCCTCTGCCTTTATTTTCTAAGCCTTTTTACCTTTAGTGATGAAACCACCACCCTACCGGTGTGTGGTCTATAACTACCTCCCGCGGGGTGGCGGTCCTTCACGTGTTTTTCAAAGCATCCTCCTTTGATCACGACTTACGTAAATTTTCAACTTTCACCATATTTTCTCAATTGCTTTGGCTCGTATTAATGTTTTATGTCCCCTGGAATAGTGTTTCTTCATTGTTTAATGGTAAAAGAGTTCTAATGGGAATTACCTTTGGGTGAATGTGAAATCTATAACTATCCAACTTGTTTTCAAGTAAATGGCCCCTTAACTTCTCATTTCCATTGTTTAGTATGTCAATTTCTTGTTTAGAGCTCATTTTGTTTTCATTTTTGCATCCATGCTAGTTTTCCTTTCTTTGTTGGAGGCCATTCGATCTTCTTTCTCTAGTCTTGTTCATTGTTGTTCATACAAATTAGTTTAAAGAAGATTAGTGTCATTTGTAGATTGAATCCATTGGAGTTGCAGGTTGTGTTCTTCATAGAAGGTAGGTTCTATAATCTCTCGGTACGCTTGTGTTGTATTCCCACAATAGATCCTGTTAGGAATTGCATAAGCCAAGCTCTGTCACTTGCGCTATCCCTCTCCTACTCAAATTATATTTGGTCTATATCAAAAGATACCATTGTTCAAAATACCTTTTTCTATTGATGCTAGCATATACACACTCTTATGGATTCATGTGAACATGAAGGAATGAGGAGATCATTATGAGGGGACAAAATCATACACTACTAGATTCGCCACTATTATGCAAATTCTAGGTTTTATCTGTCAAAGTTCTAGTTAAAATATATCAAATAGAGTAGTGAAATATTTCATTTCAATTAAGTTTCATTTTTATATTGCAAGGAAGTTGTGGGGATTGATAGTTTATCAGAAACTATGATTCATTCCTCACTTCTGAGGTAGGATTGAGAATCTTTCAATTAAGTTAATCAGTTATCTAGTTATTTAGGATAAACTCACAACTGCATAGGCAAGTAGCTACACTGGGCTACCTTGCTTGTTTTAATTTTGTTATTAGATTAGTTGTCATTTTCTGAATATATTAGATTAGTTTCTCTTTCAATTCTATTAAAATTCTATCAAAAATACAAAAAATAGAGGAATATATATATGTTGTAGATATATCTTGCATAATTAGTTTATTTTCATTTAGTTAGGTTTATATTGATCTTGTATGACAATCACGGGACCTAGGGAGCCTAGGGAATATGTTTTTGAGCCAATCATGCCTCAACCAAATATTGTTGCAGCAATAACTAACATAGACCAAAATCTCATAATTTAGGTCTTCCGAACAACAACAGACCTACAAGAAATCAGCACATAGTTAAGATGATTAAACATAAAAGATGACAAAGCACACATGTTCTAGTCAAATCAGCCAAATTATAGACTACCTTGATAGATATCTATATGACTGTAGAAGGACCTGAAAGAGAACAAACATTTGGTTTTGATTCACTAGTACCACAACCAGATGCAGGAGACCTCCTCATTGATATAGACACTAGTTTATGCATCCAAATTTCTAGAAAACCTGTTAGGTACTCTAAGAAAATTATGCAACTTCTAGTTCTAAATGTAGAGGCTAAAAATGCATACGATTACTGGATACTTGGAAGAAGGAATTGATTCTTCACATGACCATAGGAGGTCCACAACAACCACAAACTTATGGTTGTGATCCACAGGTCCCACAACCCAACGAGCCTACGAAATAATCAAATATTGACTCTGTTTTGTGAACATCGGTGTTTATGTCCTCTCCACTACCACCAAACATTATCACACAACTATCATTATTAAGCGTAGTAGTTAATCAAGCTAAATATTTCTAGATAAGATCGGAGAATCATCCATATTTTAGTCATTCCATTTTCATGACCTTGATAGGAGATATATACAAAGTACACATAGGTCATCTTCCATGTATTCCATAACCCATAGATCGGATCATGGCAGAGCTTGATATTGATTGGAGCCTTTGAGCAGCTATCCTTGCTAAATGATCTATCACACCGTTCGGGTTAGGAGGGCCTTCTTTGCCTTAGATTCACATATCCCATTATTACATGTTAAAGACATAAGATTACGTAACTAGGTTATCTCGCACCCCACGTGTATCCCATCCCCCCGGCTATCTCGACATGATCTTAGGAGGTCGAGTGTGAGGAAGAGTTACTTGTAGATTCCCATGCTTGCATGTCACTTTTCCATCATATAGGAACCCATGCCTTTGTCTTTCAAAATAGAATTTGAATGCACTAACAATATTATTGAGTACAAAGCACTCATACCGGTCTCAAGCCACATATGCCCTAGATGTCAAATTAATCAACATCTTTGGTGATTCTCAATTGGTCATGTATCAAGTCAATTATATGTACCAATGTCATAATGAGATACTTCAAAAGTATAAACATTATGTAGACATACTTTGACCACCTTTGATCATTACACCCTTCAAACCATCCCACATTCAACTAACAAATTTGTAAATACCATGGCCTACTTAGCTTCCCAAATACCGCTTCCCCCGCCGATTACAAAATATTTATCACCTTACAACACCTCCATTCACCTTCTTATTTATGTCACAATGTTTAATCAATTGGAAATGATACCCACGACCCGAGTGACCTTTGGTACAAATAATACTCGACTACTGTCTCTCACCATCTTACCTCCCGATCTCACCCAGTAATGAGATAATGCACCTTCTTTAAAAAGGTCTCTCATTTCGTCATTCTAGGGGACTCCTCTACAAGCACAAATTTTATGGTCTTCTCTTATGATGCCTCATGAGTTGTGAAATTACTTATACCATTAAGGAGGTTCATGATGGCATATGTGGAGGTCTCTTTAGTGGCCTTGTTATTGCTAAACTTTTTCTTCACCTAGGCTATTACTATCCGACCCTTAACCATGATTATTGCGACTATGTCAAATGCTTTGTGTGAAATGTCAACAACATTCCAACCTTCATCATTATACACCTATTCATGCCTTACGGGTCACTCGTGACCTTTGGCATTTCTCTCAATGGGGTTTGGATCTTGTAGGAGAAATCAATCCTCATTCTTCCCAACACCATCAATGGATCATAATTGATACCAAATACTACACAAAATGGGTAGAATCCATACCACTCATCTCCATGAAATCCAAGAAGATATGTGAGTTCATTAACCATCACATCATTTTCCGCTTTGGTGTCCCTCATCGAATCATCACTGAAAATGGAAAAAAATTCAAAAATAAAACATTGCAAAACTCTGTGACACCTTTGGCATTCATCTTAGTTTCTCATCACCTTATTACCCATAAACCAATGGCCAACCCAAATCCACTAACAAAACCCTCAACAAAATTCTCATTAAAGTGGTTGACAATCTTTGGGAAAGATTGGCATACACACATTCCATTTTCCCTATGGGAATACCGCACTAGTATTCGCACTTCTATTGCAGCCACCCTTTTTGTAGGTCTACGGTACCAAGGTTGTTTTGCCTCTTGAAGTCTAGATCCCCTCACTCCGCATTTCTTTAAATGACATGCTTATCGATGATGACTTTCGTCGGGACCGCTAAAGCACAACTAGAGTTATTAGACAAACGTCGTCTTAACACTCTATATCACCTTCAAGTTTACCAATAATGTATCAAACGTTCGATGAAAAACATGTTCATGAATGAACCTTCCAAGTCGGTGACATTTTCTTGAAAGAAAATCAACACGTAACCAAAGTAGAAAAGGTAAATGGGAAAATGCACTCTAATTGGCTTGGACAATACATCGTAAGCCATACCTATGGATAGGGTGCCTATCGTTTGTCCTCACTTGAGGGTAAACCCGAACCTGAGCCCCCTGAACACATTACATCTTTGACCATTCTATTGTTGACTCGTCATCCTACCTCACATTTTCTCTCTCTCCGAGGCTCTTCCCTTAAGTGTTATCCACTCCATACACCTCCCTACTTGATTAAACAAGAATCATGTATACTTTTCGTCTACCTTTAGATGAGATCCCAAGATCGTTCCACCTTGCCTTTAGAATAAGATTCCTATCCTCCACCTTGGTCTTATCCATGATTTCAAAGATCTCACATGGGACCAAACTCCTTGAGTCAAACTTTTAATCAATAAAAAGATGACTCCCTCAAAAGGACATCTTCCTCTAGAAAAATTGCTAGTATAAATATCCGTTTCCTTGAAGGACAACTATGTGAAGCTAAAAAAAAAAAGTGAAAGAAACCGAATCTTCCCGCATCGATTAGCTTCATGAATACCTCAAGGAGTACCATATTATTTATCCCATATAGACTTCCCTCATCAATCGGTCTATCAAAACAACAACAAAAAAATTTAGTCATGGAGTTTCCCATTGTGACCTTAGACCTCTTGCCCAAAATCCCCGTCACTCAAAACATATATAATTAACCACCTTTCACCCACCTTACCATTTCCACTCTCATTTCCTACATCACCTCATGGGATATCTTGGAATTTTGACATTTGGTGATCCTGTGACTACTTTCACCGTAAACAGCTTAATCATGCAATTCCTTTTGGGTCTTGTGTTCATCACCCCCTCCAAGGTATAATCTACTCGGTATGATCCTACCCAATCAAGTGGCTTTATTGCCCCCCTCTTACCTTTTTAACCATCGTTGTTGATGTTTTGATTACCTTATAAAGGACTTGATACTTGATGCTTACCTTTGTGGTAATCCTCCCCTTTTGACATAATCACCTTCACCTACATCATTCTACCTATAATCTACCCAAACCTATTACACCTAAACCCACTACATGCCTAAAAACCTACCAACTCATTCTCACATTCTTCCCTAGCTTATGGGAGAACTACATTGCTATACGAAGTCCCTTTTCACCGGGACTATGTAGGCAACACTCCAAGGGTATGGGGTCCTTGGAGGTTAGCTCGACCATTCTCTACCCTAAAAAATTTTCCAACCATGCCTGACTCACCATTTACCCCACATTTCACTTAGTTCCCATTTTCTAACAAAATTGGAAATTATGCCACATACATAACAAGTTTCTTACCACAACATACATTTATTATGCCTTTCATCTCTCTATCATCACTATGCATAGATTATAGAACATTTCACATATGACCCATAGTATCATTCCTTGCCAACATAATGAATCATAACTAAACCTACTTTTGACTCGATCCATGCCTATAACCTTACTCGACTATTCCTATAACTTTGACTCGACCATGCATATAACCTGACTCGATCCATGCCTATAACCTAACTTAACCATGCCTATAACCTAACTCGATCCATGTCTAAACCAACCTCACTCCATCATGCCTAACTCACCTAATTTCCATCCATATCAAAGTAACAAATCCATATCTCCTCTAACACAAGCCATACATCCAATATCTCATAAACATATCAACAAGTCAAATCATAACATGTATCTCATCATATAAATAAATGTGTATCTCTGATATACATGGCTATCTCATCATGTCCATCATCTCAAAATGTCAGCACGTAGGCCGATATACAATACAAAATGTCATCGGCATGCAGGCCGGTCTCATATATACAAAAAGAATGAATGAATCCATACAAAAAATCTTCGGCACGCAGGCTGGTATATGCTCACAATATACAAAAATCACTCATACATCCTCATTGTCTTCGGCACGCAGGACAATATGTGATAAAAAATACAACTATCTTCAGCACACAGGCCGGCATATATATCAAAAATAATCACTAGTATACATAAAAAATCGGGAGGCCGCATATCAAACATCTCATCGGATGTCCTCCATCTCTGTGTCACCTATAGCCTCAGCCTCTAGTGTTATTACTAGCACATCACCTCTCTCTAGTCACCATTCACTGGTGGCCTCTCCTTGATCAAGCCTCAAAGCTCGCTGCCCTCTGTGCTCTCCACACTATGTGTGTGGGATCTTGTCCTCTCATTAGATGCCTATTGTGCCCTATACTCTCTGTAAGAGAGGAAGTCTATCCCGACTGCCATGAGCTAGTCTTGATAATATCTTGCCTCACCTAGGGCATCTCGTAACCTGGATATAGGTATGGTTTGTGGTGGTCCCACAGGGATCAGCCCCTATACCTACCCTACGCCACCTATGCGAACTGGGACCAACTCCCTGTGCCTATGGTGGTGCCCCTATCCCTATGCCTGTGGTGGTGCCCCCTATCCCTGTGCCTGTATCTGGGCCTGTAAGGCCCCAATCTATGTTTGGGATGTGGCTAGCTGACCCTATAAACCTGCCACCTAATCTAGTAGGGCTACCACCTAATCATCTCTATCTCCATCTCCTCCATCACCTCCACCGTCTCTCTCTACCATACGGGCTTGTGGTGATAACCTTTACTCATAGCTCTGCTACCTCTGCCTCTAACCCCTCTAGATGTGTCTACAGTATACCTATCTATGTGATCAGTGTCACTACCTGCCCCTGTAGGGCATCTCTCTGCACTGTCACGGTAGCTAAGTCTAACTACCCCGAGTCTATTTGGTATGGCTTGTAACTGAGCCACCCACCACTTCCTATACCTATCTATATATCTGGTGTCATCAATATGCCAATCAACTAGATGTTCCTCCTCTCCTGTAGGCACTGAAGGCTATGGTAGAGGTAGAGGCCTCTCCATGTCATCTCTCCAATACTATGGGAAGGGCGGAGGAATATCCTATACAAGCCCAAACTACCGTCATACCCTATCTCCTAGGATCATCTCATCCTCCCCAGCACGGTGACTTAGTATCCACCTCTCTTGTTGGAGCTTAGCTAGCTCCTCATGCATGTGCCTATATGAGGGGAATCCCACATATGGCCTCCAGATAATGTCCACTCTGACAACCCCTCCAACAACTACTAAAAATGGGCCACATCGTATGTCGGCCTATCCGACCTCTGCTCTCCTACAACCGACACCCATCTCCTGTGTCCCAACTACACACATCTCGGTGGGAATACATCTTCTCGGGGCATCCCTATAGGTCCAATATAGACTATGTGCTCGTAGGCCCAGCAGTCTAGTATAAATGTAAAACACAGGTTAAACCTGCGCAACTGCCCATATGCCCATAGCTCTTTGTATAGCTACATCAAGAATGTTGGTGCCTAGGCAAATCATGTCTCATGCACCATCATATCACGAATTAGCCCCATCGGTGATGGAGGAAAGCATCCACCTCTGCGCATCGGGAAGTGCATAGCAAGACACCGCCTCCATCAATAAAACTACTATCCTTGTCTCATTTGGATGAGCTAGGTACATCTCACCAAAGCTCAAACCGGCGCTATGGAATCCTAGCTCCACCACCCCCTTGCCAAACACTATCCTGATCAACTCCTCTGAGGCCTCAAAGGAGATAGAGTACACACAGTAACCTCATAATCTAGAACACGTCCTCCAGGGTGATAGTCATATCACCCGTCGGGAGGTGGAACATGTTGGTGGCCGAGTCCCATCTATCGATGAGTGTGACCATCAAACTAGGTTGCTAAATAGCATGTCAACACTCCCCTTTTGTCCCTCGACATATAAGCATCCTTTATTACATTAACCTAGCCATGACCCCTTCACCCCACTAATATTAATTTAATTAATTTAATTAAATTAATGCATTATCTTCACTATATTTATTATTTAAATATCTTATTTAAATAATATCTACACATACAGTTCACTTAGACACCTCACCAAGCCAACACAACCTAAGACCTATTCTTAGCAAGTTCCCATAACTAACTAAGACTTACCCAAACCCTAAAAATCAATGCCTACATTCCCTCTAACTACATTCTCACATGCTCACAAGAGGCTCTAAGTCTAATCTGTGGGATAATGACACAAGATCTAAGGAAATCAAGAGGATCTCCCTAGTTTAGTAAACCTAGGAAATCCTACCTTGACCGATGTCATGGTTACCCCTAACCATCGCCGGTTAAGCTGGACCACCATCGGTTACCCCTTTTAACCGAAAATAACCTTATTCTCAAGGTTGGAAGTTGGAAGTTGGATGTTGGAAGAAAAAGAGGTTGACGAGAAAGAACGCATCTCAGAGAGATAACGCATCTTCAGAGAGCCAATTCTAGTGAAAACTCACATCCAAGGAAGGAGATTGAGCATCTTCTCCTGCACAACCATCCTAGCCATGATCTGATCTATCCAAGCAAAGAGGAGTGTACATGCAGCCCATGCAGAAGCTTTTCTTCAGCTGGTGATCACTTGTAACCTTCAAACTCATCATCAAAACTTCCATACCTCACACGAGGCCTTCAAGAATGGAATCCAAGTAGTTCCTCCTAGCCAAAAGGAAGCTCTCGTGATCAGTTGTGGATTCAAAATTCACACGGGTTCAACAACCCATCAACCAACATTTGAACAGATATTCCTCCTACACCCGTTACCCTATCTATTTCATCAACGCTTTGAAGATACAATCTAAGAAAAAGGTGAAACATTTTTGGCATGCCCGATGGGAGCCATCCGGGGTTCCTTGCATTTCATTTGTTCCTAAGAAAAATTGTGTGTTTGTTTCCCTTCTGAAAAGCATGCACACTAATTTTCTTCTTTGGTAATCCACCTCTCCTTTCTATTTGCTCTAAAGGAAACTTTTCTTTTGGTGTAATTAAAAGGAATCATTTCTTCATGTTTTCTACATTGTAGTGAAAGAGAATCCCTCTTCCTCTTCATCTTATTGTGTCATCCAATTTCACATTTTTTATTTGGGTTTAAAAACAAGTGCATTCCATTCTGATTTATTACATTAGCTCACATTAATTGAGGGTAACCTATACGCTAGAAGTCATGACCAGCTGATGGTTGACAAATGAATCGTAGAAAAGCACTTCTATCCTTTTCTCTTTCTCTGAGTCTTACCAAACCACACAAAAATTCAAAATAAATACATTCTTAAAAAACATCGTACTGGAAGAAGTTATAGGTAATCACATGATCATGGCACACAGTGGGCATCAACTCACTTCTCTTTCATGTCATACATTAGAGCAAAGTCCGCCCCCACCATAACATACTTGAAACCTCACCTTTTAGATCTCCTTCTTTATGGGAAGCCATCCTCACCAAAAAAATCTATTTCATAATTCATGTGTCGAGTCTCTAAATAACATAAGCTACAAAAACATAATAGAAAAGGCACTCCTAGGATCACATTTTCTTAGTGTTTTTCTTGGCTTGCGTTTTGAGGTGAGAAATCACATTCATCACTTTTTCTTGTTCATCCTTGCATGCTCCTCATCATAGCTGGTGTATTTTAGCTTCACCTGAGTGTGCCTGGGCCATATCATCATCATTCCCAAAATTCTAGGTTTGATTCTACATTAGATTTTAATTCACAACCACTTTCTTTCATCATTGTTTCAATTTCACAATAACCATCATCGGTTACCTCTGACCACCATCGGTTATACCCAACTGACGTCGAGTTCTAGGTCCTTTTTCTAATCTACTCAAAAGGACATTTTACTCCACTTTCTTCCACTTTTCACAGTCTCTATCATTGTCATTATTCCCATTGACGTTTTAAACATCCTTAGATTTGGCATACCTGTCATATTTTACCTTTTACCTCATTTTTACTCACTGTCTATTTTCTACAGTGTGGACCGGAACCGGTTATCCCTTATCGGCATCAGTTTTCCTAACCATCATCATTGCTTTGTTTCACATTCCAGCCACCGGTTGGTACTTCATCCACTTTTTATCACCAGATTCACCTATTCCTACTATTCTCTATGTCATTTACAGAGAAGCAGCCCTACCTGATCAATATTGGTTCACATGGTTTTGACCCAAAGATAAGTAAGCCCTTGTATTCCACACTAGTTGTCAACCACTCCCACCTAGTCCTTCACCACCTTCTATTTTATCACCAACCATGGATCCCATCCAACCTACCACTATCGCTCTTCTTGGAGATGAGGAGTTTGCACAAATCCTTGACCGAGAACCCCGCCACCTTGTAGTTTTAACTTTACTACTCGTCCAATCGAGACGCCTCGGGTCGGTTGTTATAAGGCATGCTTGTATCTATCCCTTGACTCTCACACCCATACGCGCATCGGCCCTATCTCGGTTCCATACTACCGCATCCACTTTAACCCGATCGTTTTGATTAGGTTTTATACCCGCTATGATTGCGGTGTCTATTACCTCTATGGCACCCATCACATCCACCATACCCTCGACGACTACCCCAAACACAACCTCATCCACCCCTACTATCTCATACATACCTGTAGCTACATTCCCACCTCCAGTGTCGGTGAATCCTACCCCATTTCAAAACATGGTTCTTTCCATTCCACAATCATTAGCCCCTATTGCCACTAGGGTTACCATAACCCTTCCACCCCATATGCATACTACCAACAACCACCTGTTTCATCTATTATTCATTCTAGGTACATACCCCCTATTTCACTACCTTCTTCTCCACCACCTTACATGGAAACCCCATACACTGGAATGCCACCCTCATTATATGCCCAAAACAAACCTCCTCACGCTATAGGAGGAATCCAATCATCACAATCCACCAATGACCTAATTAAATTGATGTTGGAAAAGATGCAGACATTGGAGGCATCGGTTTCTAGCTCCCAAAACACTCTCACCTACAACGAGATTTGCAACAAGCTTATTCATCCATCCATTCCTATCCATTCATACCCTATGCATTGGGAAATGCCTAAATTCAATCACTTAAATAACAAAAAAATACCCCCAACAACATTTGTGGTCGTTCAAACACGGGTGTTATCTGATCGCTCATGATGATGCCTTGATTTTGAGAACTTTTCCCATGTCCCTCACTTGGACCTACATTAAATTGGTATAGTGGGTTACCCAAACACTCTATATTCTCATTCAATCAGGTAGCCCAAGTCTTCTTGGATCATTTCTCTATCAATATCATCAAGAAGGTTACCATGACCGATCTGTATTCCACACATCAGTATGAGGACGAATCCATCATAGATTTTGTCACTCTCTAGCAAAGCTTGATCAATCAACTTACCTTCCAATTGCCATAAACTAAACTCATTGATCTCTTCACACGAGCTTACGCTAGACATATCTCCCCGACCTTGCAGGTCCAAACCTTTTGAACATTCGATAAGGCATTCACTATGGTACGAAAGTTAGAGATTCGGGCCATCAAAGAGAAGAAAATCCAATTATGAAATAAGAATGTAGAATTCAAGTCAAATGAAACCTCTTATTCTTCTAAACCACAAACCACTAAGGGCACTTTGTTAACGGTGGTACTCAAGGTTGGCCAAGCTCATCCGTCGAATCGGGCTACACTATCATCTAATCTCTCACCTATCCAAGCTTTTTGATTTAGATAAAAGAAATGAAAATATACCCCAATTGGGGAACATTACTCTTCTATCTTAGAAAAACTTATCAAAGTTGGAGCCATCACCCTTCCACCCATAAAACCCCACACTAGTTTTGACCCTGCTCACCCCATGCCCGCATGGTATAAAGAATATGATTTACGTAACTATCACTGAGTAAAGGGTCATAGTGATTGCAACTACATCACTTTCAAGAATATTTTCCAAGAAATGCTCGAGAAAGGTGAGTTAACTGTGGATAATCCCAATGCCACCCCCAACCAAAATATACAAATCTTCAAAAAACCATTTCCCAACCATGCCCCTTCATCCAATCAAACCAGTGAGACATCAACTCACGATACCCATACCCATGAGGTTCACTTTGTCTTTAGCAAGGTACCTGTCACCTCTCAATTACCTCACATCCCTTCCATAGAGGAAATCCTAGCCCGAAATCCTCCTTCCACATTGGAACCTACCTCCCTTGTTCCTTCACCAATAGAGGAACACCTTTCATCTCCTTCATCACCTACGGAGGGGTCTTTTGCTAACATTGAGACCATCTCACCCCTAGCTTCTCCACTTAGAGAACCTTTACCTACCATACCTCCTCCACCCATAGAGGAGCTCCCATTACCTCCTCCACCCATAGAGGAGCACCCATTACCTCCTCCACCCATAGAGGAGAACCTATCCATTCCTCCACTTATAGAGGAGCTCCCATCATCTCCTCCACCCATCATAGACCCGGTTGAGATACATTTTCCTCTTAGTGAACATTCTCCATTAGCTACCCAAAATCCAATAGACCTACTTTCGACTCTCTTACCCACAGAAGCTAAAGTTAGCCAATTCCCGTCTCTAAGATGTATTTTATGGGAATTCCCATTAGGTCCTCACCAACTCCACCCATGGACATTTACCATTCTCATGTTTATTCAATCACTTAGATTATTTAGATAGGGATTTACTATGAGGGTGCCTCTTACTCCCATTCTCAACATAGATGTAGAGATCCCTTCTTTGATACCTCCACTATCTACCCAAACACATTTCGGCCCATCAAACCAAATACAACTACTATTGTTCAAACCCCTTGAATGATACCCATTAGCACTCACACCACACCCTTACCCATAACCCGACCTACATATAAACCCAAACCCACACCCATAACATTTGCCTCAACTAAACCTATTACCATTTTAGGGGTCACCCTAACCACCATGGCGTTACTCATTCACCAATTAAAGCTGGATTTAGCTACATCCTCCAACGTCAAAACCACGCGTACTTCAACACCAAAACCAAAGAAACAAACTCATCAACCTCATACCCCTCTTGCACCAATCACACCCACACTTGTCCCATTTACCTAAAAACCTCATTTTTCCAACATGGTCAAGCACCCTTCAACCATACATAAACCAATAACACAAGAACCCATTCCTTTTTCACAAACCTCTAACCTACCGGGCACACAACATGACTTACAACTGCACCTAAAGTCTCTTTACCACCAATACCTCCAATACCTTCAGCTATTTCTTCACTACCCACTACACTTCAGTCATTTTCCCTCACACCCCAAGTATGACCCACATCATCTACCTTCACAACACCCCCATTATCCCCATGCGTAACTCACCCTCTTTCTCCATCTACTTTTCCTTCTTGAACTCATACACCCACATCACCTTTACCTAAGAAGTTGTAACCCAAAAACAAAACCCTACTACCCCACAATAAGGTAGTCAAAACAACCCCACACCCTCCTACCCATCCATCTACCTCTTTGTGCCCTTACCCAAACAAACACGATCGATACCTAAAACTACTGCTTTGGCACCTAAACTCATAGCTCGACCCATTACTACTCTTCCAAAAACAATTCCCCAACAATCAACAACACCTACACCCAAACCCATGTTCATTTCTCATTGTGATCCACTAGCAGGTCCTATTCCAAAATTTTAACCAACCTCCTCAAGACTTATGTTATCACATTACGCCACTCGACCTTACGACCCCCTCAAACCCAAGCCAAAAGGGTTTTATGATACTAAAATTTACGCATACCATCATGTGCTAGGGCATGATATGGAGAATGGTAAGGCCTTACAAACCGTCCTTATCAAATTTTGTCCACTAGAAAAAAGCTTTGTGATGATGATTTGTATGTACAAAAATTTTAAAAGTCTTGTCTTTGTCGAGAACCATGTTACACATGCCCCAATGATGATAAAGGTCTCTCTCGTAAGGTGTTCGGGATCTAAAAAATATCTCCAAAAATTATGTTAACATCTCGCATGCCCTACTTATCCTTTTCATGCTTTATTTTCTCTTTTCCCCTCTTTTCCTTTGCATTTTTGTCTTCAGTGATGAAACCACCTCCCTACCCAGGTGGTGGTCTCGTGACCACCGCCCAAGCAGGGCGGCGATCCTTTAACCGCTACCCTTCTCAGGGTGGCAGTCCTTCACGTGTTTTCTAGCACGTTCTTCTAGTCATGACTTGTGTGAATTTTCAACTTTTACCAGCTTTCTCACCCGCTTTGGCTAGTATTTATGTTTTATGTCCCCTGGAATAGTGTTTCTTCATTGTTTAATGGTAAAAGAGTCCTAGTTGGAGTTACCTTTGGGTGAATGGGAATTCTATAAATATCTAGTTTGATTACAAGCAAATGGCCCCTCATCCTCTCATTTCAATAGTTTAGTCTTTTAGTTCTTGCTTAGGAATTCGATAGTTTTCATTTATTACATGCATAGTTAGTCTTATTTTGCTTTTTATAAGCAACATGATCTTCTTGTTCTAGTGTCATTACTTTTTCATACAATCAAATAAGGTAAGATAGTTTCATTTTCAGTCTGAAGCCATTAGAGTTTCATTTTTTGTTCATCAAGAAGGATAGTTTTAGGTTCTGGATGTTTTGTGTTGTATGACTCATAATAAATCCTGCTAGGAATTGCATAAGCCAAGCTCTGTTCTCTTGCATTATCCCTCTCCTACTCACATTGTATTTAGTGTACATCCAAAGCTGCCATTGTTCCAATACCTACTTCTGTTGATGCTAGCATTACATGCTTTTCTGGATTCATGGGAGCATGAAGGAATGAGGAGACCACACCGAGGGACAAAGCCACACACAATCAGATTCACCACTTTTCTACAAAATCCAAGTTCAAGCTTTCAAAGTTCTATTTAAAATATACCAAATAGAGTAGTGAATTACTTCACTTCGGTTACATTCATATTCAATATTTCGGGGAAGCCATGGGGATCGATAATTTCGAGAAACTATGATTCATTCCTCACTTCGAGGTAGGATCAAAAATATTTCAATTAAATTAGATCATTTATTTAGTTATTTAGAATAGACTCACAACTGCACAGACAAGTAGCTATACTCGGCTACCTTGTTTTGTTTTTAGTTATGTTATTAGGTTAGTTGTCATTTTATACATATATTAAATAGTTGTTATCTTAATTCTATTAAATATTCTGTCAAAAATAAAAATAGAGAATGTATATATGATGTGGATATACTTTGCATAATTAGTTTACTTTTCTTTAGTTATATTTATATTGTTTCTTTTGTATGAAAATCACGGGACCTAGGGAGCCCAGAGAATACATATTTGAGCCAATCGTGCCTCAACCCAATCCTGTTGCAGCAATAACTAACATAGACCAAAATATTAGAATTCAAGTCTTCCGAACAACAACAAACCTACAAGGAATCAGATCATAGTTACGAGAATTAAACATAGAAGAGGAAAAAGCACACATGTTTTGGTCAAACCAGCCAAACTATAGATTGCCCTAATCAAATCCGCATGGTGTATAAGGGCTTGAAAGAGAGAAAACATTCGGTTGTGATCCTTTGGTCCCAAAACCAGATGTAAGAGACATCATCACTTGACATAGACACTAGCTTAAGAATTCAAGTCACTAGAATGAATGTAAGGTACTCTGAGAAGATTGCGTAACTTTTAGTTCTAAACATAGAGGCTGAAAAGGCATACGACTATAGGATATTATGGATTAGCGATTGATTCTGTACATGACCATAGGAGGTCCACAATGACCATGAACTTACGGTTATGATCCACAAGTCCCACAACCCAATTGGCCGCGAGTTGACCAAGCGTTGGTGTTGGTTTACACACGGTAGTATTTAGGTCCTCTCCACTTCCACCAATAATTATCGCACAACTATCCTCACTAGATATAACAACTAATCAAGCTAAGGATTTTTGGAATAGACCAGAGAATCACCCATAGAATCCACCATATATCCATCATCCATTTTTTAGGACCCCTTTCAAGGGATATCTACGAAGCACCCACAGGTTGATTTTCCACGTATTCCACAACCTATAGATCAGATCATGCCAGAGCTTGATATTGATTGGAGCCTTCAAGCAGTCATCCTCACTGAATGATCTATCATGCCAATTTAGGTTAGGAGGGCCTTCTTTGCTTTAGATTTGTAGATTCCATTAGTGTGTGTTGAAGACATAAGATTGTGTAACTAGTTTTTCTGCACCCAACGTATATTCCATCCCCACCGACTATCTCGGCATGACCTCGGGAGGTCGGGTGTGAGGAAGAGTTACTTGTAGATTCCCATGCTCACTTGTCACTTTTCCATCCTACCAAGTTGGTGAACCAAATGTGAAACTTTCTACCTTCTACGGTTCAAAGTATTATTTCTACTTGTCCTCTAATTAGTATACTTTTCATCTTTTCCACCTCGTTAGCCTTCAAATCAGCTTCACCAACAAAATTGGTTAACCTGACGTGACACAAACTAGTTTTCCTCTTTCTATTCTTTCATCCACCTTTGTTATTTCCCATTATTCTATGGGTATTCATATACCCCCTGAATATGTCAGGATTTGATGCATATGGAAAACCTCTCCTAGGTCTTGAAGCATACTATAATCAACTAAATAGAAAACCATCACCCTCGCTCTTAGTAAGGGGTGACAACCATTCAACTAACTAGTTTTCAACTGAAACTCTACCTCAAAGGAATAGACATAGTTCTTCTTTCCAAATAGAGGAGTTGGATCAGCTCACTCAAATGCAACAACCGTGAGCCTTGGGCTCAAACAACATGATGCTCCTTTGGAGAATTTGGTTCATCTCCTCGGTGTTGCTTAGACTACAAATCAGTAGACAATCAGATCCATATCTATTTTTAGATGATGAATACTTAGCACATTATGCTAGGAGTGAACAATTCTCTCAAAGTATGTACCCACCTATAGGAGGTTTACAAACACAACTTGAGGTCTCTTTTCAAGAAAACACCTCCATTCCTCCACCTATAGGAAATGCCCTTGGTGAAACTTGGTAGGGCACCGATCAATTCATAGCTGGGTACCATATGCCTATACAACCTCAACAAACACCACTAAGGAAAAATATTGTATCTTCACCAAACGAGGTCATCTCAGCCTTAGTTGAGAAAGTTAGAGGGTTGGAACTTGCTCAAGCAAGTCAAAATTTACAATTCATGTAGGCAAGAGATTCCAATCCTCCACATCATCCTAGCCAAGTAGACCTCCTCATAGGGATAGGCACATTGGGCATGCCCCTCAGTATTCACAACAAATGCCAACTAGAACCACGTTCTCTAATCGCTCCAGTGGAAAATATGATACCTCCCAACCTAACACAAAATAACCCATTCCTAAGCAATGCTCCTCCATATTTGAACATGTATTCCAAATCACCACAGGGAGATATGTTCTCTTCTCCCGGGATGTTTGCTCAACCACAGGGATTTCCTTATGTCCCTGTAAATGCATACACTATGCCATATCAACAACCCATTCCACCTCCACCCCCTCAGCAGGCACCATCGATGGTCAAAACCTATGCAATAGGGACTTATTCAGAATATTTGAAAGAGCCCTTAGACTTCACTATACGAAGCGTCATGCTTCCAAGACCTCTTCTCAATTTTCCCAAGTACAAAGGGAGGGAGATCCAAAATGCACATATAAAATATTATACCACAACCATTCGAGAAGCTGCTCCCTTAGGATGGAGTTGTTGCTAAAATATTCCCCAAAACTTTAGAGGGCATTATCTTTGATTGGTATTATAGAATACCTGAAGCCTCCATCCATTCATTTAAACTACTCGTTTCAAAGTTCATCAAGGTGTTCAACATGAACAAATTGTTGAGAACAGGAATCAGGGAATTCTTGCATATTAAACAAGAACGTAATGAATCTGTTGCCCATTTCATCCAAAGATGGCATACAATCCTCTATTTCTTGATGATTGCTCCAAACATGGATCAAATAAAAATATGTAATTTATTCCTTCATTCTCCCAGTAGAGAGATAAAGGAAGAATTCCAAAAGTTCCCACTAAGAACTTACAATTAAGTGCTTGAGAGCACCCTCCAAATAGATCCAGTTGCAATAGATAGTGGTCACAAGGCATATGGAACAAATGGGAGGTTAATCATCCCCAACCAAAATACTATGACTTATCCTACTACCACAAATGCTAATCAAGGACCTAAAATCCTTAACAAGAATCGTGGAGTGACAACGAGTTGGAGTTATCGACCCGGACTAAAAAGGAAAATGTTGTAAATGCTCCACCACCGGTTAACAATCAATGAAACAACAATTTTACCCCAACAATCAATTCGGTGGATTTTAATCATCCACAACAACAACACTAACAACAGCAGAGATCCGGACACAAGGTCCAAGTCAAAACTTAACTAGATATCAAAACCATAGGAAACAAACACAAAACTTGAATCCTAATAGTCAATGGTTTAATCGAGTTTTGTACCACAAAACATGCTAAACCAACAACCTAAGAATTATAATCCCAACTTGTATTGTGGTTTCCAAAAAATTTGAGGCCATTACACTAGGACTTTCCGTGACTATAATAAATTCATGCAATGTTTTCCAAAGGAACAAAGACAACTTTTCATAGATATGTTCTTAGCAGATCCTGCATCACCTACACCAAATACTTTCACGGGAAGTCTCCCTCAAAATGTACCCCTGAAGATCTTTAATGATCCGCTCCCAAATCACAATAATAAAAAATTAAATCCAAATGGAATGAAGAAGGGTTTAATGATAGGAAACAATGATCATGAAGCCTCAACTTCACTAAATCCAAGCTGTCGCACGCTGCAATTAGGAAATCAGCCATGAACCAAGATAGTTGGTTTAGTGGAGTTAGACACTGAGCTACACATGGAAGCCATAACAAGGACACGAGAGTATTCCTCTCAGCCAAATCCAAGTTACCCACTAGAGCTAGATAACATTCAACAAACATTAGTAAAACCCGTAGGTTCCTATGATTTAATTAATGACCTTACAAAGACCTTCTCTCACATCTCCTTTTTGGAATTCTTGAAGAACTCTCCGCCCATAGGGCTTCTCTTTTAGAAGCATTAGGTTTAGGTCATTTAATTAACATCACTCCACCTCCGAAACATAAGTAAACCATATAGAATTTGATATCCACCCTATGGGGCAGCGGATTGGATACCGAGTTTATATTTAACGTAAACAAAATGCTAACGTGATTTGAGATTACACATAGAGGTGATCCAACCTTACATTTACAAGTGTGGGTTTATAACAATTACGTTAAACGCGCAATGTTTGACGATGGGCCAACAATTAACATAGTCCCCTTCTCTTTCCTTCAAAAGCTAGGGTATGGAGAAACAAATTGTTCCACGACTCAGAATACACTAAGAGGCTATGATAGCATTAAAACCACTTTAATATGAACTATAATACTACCATTCACCTTAGGACCCAAAACAATCCTCACTGAGTTTTATATTATAGATCAGGAAACCAACTATAATATGATCCTCGGCCGACCATGGATACACCGTATGAAGGCAATCCCTTCTACGTTATTTCAAGAAATAAGATTCTTGCACTTAGGAAAGATATTCGTAGTAAAAGGTGATCTGAAACCATTCGATATACACCTAGCAGACCTGAAGAAAAGGCCAGGCATTCACTCTGAGTTTGAATTCCCAAAAACCAATTTAACAAACCAATTGACTCAAAACCAGAAGAAACGTTGATACCTATAATGGAGTTAGAAATTACAAACCTAGTCAGGAACATCTCAGCACTCAAGGATGAAGCTAACATTGTAGAAATAGTGTCATTAGGAACTACTGCAAAAATTGTTGAGTTGCTAGAGAAATATTTGCCAATTTTTCTACCATTTGATTCCACGGGTATGGGAAGTACCCTAGGAGTTGGTTCTCTTCCAACAGAGGAAATTTGCATGGTAGAAGTAACTGAAGTAGAAGAAATAGACACAATGAATGTCCCAACATCCATATTCTCAAATAAACATTGGATTCTCCACTTTGATGGAGCTAGATGTCGTTATGGGAAATTTGGGGCGGGTGTGATCTTTACTTCTCCGAGGGAAAGATCCTACCATTCACCTTTAAATTAAATTTTGAATGTACAAACAATGGTGTTAATGACATCAAAGTGTTAGGAGACTCTCAATTAGTAGAAACCAAGTCTCGAGGTGTATGAGACTAGAGTGAACATTTGACTCTAAAAAATAGTAGTATTAGATTTGAGCAAAGGATTTAATTTCATATCCATTGAGGCAATCCCATGAGAACAAAACCTTCTCGCAGATTTGATAGCAACCTCAGCTTCACATTTCACTCCAAACAGTGAGTTGGAAGACACCCATTTCATGGTATCCCTTCATATTGAACCGTTAGTAAAGAAAACGTCAACAAACCCTCTTCTAACACACATAGCTGAGAATAAATCTACTATCTTAGGTCACGTTGATAGTGATAGAGCCACTCTTGATTACCTAAATGCCTATGCAGAGTTACATCTCACCCATCACATGGTAGATTTGTCCTTAATCCCACATTCATCTTCTTACTTTGGAAATCCCATGGTAGAGCTTCCGCATTTATAAAAGGAACTTGACATATACGTGGTAGAGAATGGAGAAGATCTGGAACTACCTCCAGCCCCACCTGAGTTTGAAGAAGGTAATGCTTCTTTAATTGAAGGAACAATTGATATTAACATCAGAACGAAGGAAGAACCAAAGATCTTGAAACTAGGATCTTCGTTAACTCCAAAAGAAATAGAAATACACACTTGAATCCTCAAAGAACATCAAAAGGATTTTGCATTTAATTATAAAGAAATGACAGGAATTGCACCACACATCGCGGTACATAACCTTGTCACTAAATTAGATGCAAAGCCAATTAAAAAAAAATCAAGACCAATGAAACCCAAGGTAGCTCTCATGGTGAAGGAAGAAGTAATGAAACTTCTCGGGTAGGGTTCATCAAACCAGTCAATTATTCTCGGTGGGTATCTAATATCATCCATGTTCTAAAAAATAATGGAAATATACACATCTACATATATTTACGAGACATTAACAAGGAATGCCCCAAGGATGACTTCTGTTACAATCCATTGATTTCATCATTGATGCAACAATTTGGATTTGAGATTTTGTCTCTCATGGATGGAATCAAATCAGAATATTTGAACAAGACCAAGCCAAAACCATGTTTGTAACTCCTTGGGAACTTATTGCTACGTTGTTATGCCATTCGGTCTCTAGAATGCTTTGGTGCTACATACCGAGTGGGCAATGACATACATATTTCACGATCTTATTCATAAAATCATGGAATCCTATGTAGATGACTTGTTGGCCAAGACCAGGAAGCACTGTGATCACCCAGAAGTGCTGCATATCATTATTTCATGTTTGATCGAATACAGAGTCACACTAAACCCAAAAAAAATGTGTATTTGGTGTGACAGGAGGGAAACTCCTAGGTTACATTATATCATCATGAGGGATTGATGTAAACCCAGCAAAAATCTGGGCTATTCTTGAGATGATCCCACCATCAGACGACTCTAGCATTAGATTGTTTCTTGGAAAGCTTGGTGCAATCCAGAGATTCATTCCGGACTTAAGTTTTGTTGTTCATCCGATCAACAATTTTTGAAAAAGGATTGCTGCATTATTTGGACAAAGGAATGCCATGAGGCCTTTGAAGTAGTTAAACACTTCTTACTGTCTCCTCCCATGTTAATGCCACCTATACCAGATCATCCTTTGATCTTATATTCATGAGCTATGGATGTCTTGCTAGCCTGTATGTTGGCTCAAGAAGATGATGATAAACAAGAATGTGCGGTCTATTTTATTAGTCGAACGTTGCTCGATTATGAAACACATTATATGCAAGCGAGCGAGAATTCCTTGCCATAGTCTTTGCAACCAAACACTTAAGACATTACATGCTAAATAAAGAAATAAGGGTCATTGTAGAAATAGACCATTTACAAACTTTCCTCACGTAAGGGTCCTTGTCTAAAAAGGATGGAAACTTTATAACCTTAATGGGTGAATTCAAATAAAATTTTGTAAACCAGAAGTCCATTAAGGGACAAATCATTCTAGATTGGTTAGCCGACAACCCATTAGATGGAGGCAATCTAGTAGATCTAGATTTTCCCGATGAATGCATATATTAGATCAAAACCAGACCTCCCATCTCTAAATTTCCTTGGTATACTGATATTATCAATTTTATCATGGACCATACGTATCCAGAAGGTGCTACACCACAATAAAGAAGGTGGTTACACATTATTGTAGCTAAATACGTTATTATAGAACAAATGCTCTATCGTAAGGATTTCGATGGAATACTTCTAAGGTGTGTTGACACGAGAAGAATCCAAGAAGATTCTCTATGAATCCCACGGTGGAATATGTGGAGGCCACTTCAATGGTCATGCCACCACTTGTAAAATACATCGAATGGGATATTTTTGGCCCCTTTGTCAAACACAACGCAAAGAGAGTTTATACGTAGATGCCATAAATGCCAAAACTTTTCCCACAATATTCACATGCCAAAGACAAGCTCTACAACTAATCGTGACTCCATGGACCTTTTCTACATGGGGCATAGATTTGATAGGGAAATTCTCTCCCTCATCAATGGATGGCCATAACTTCATAATCACGGCCACCGAATATTTTACCAAATGGGTAGAGGCTATGCCTCTTACCACTGTACTAGGAGCCATGATCGCCAAGTTCATTTTGAACCAGATCATTTATAGGTATGGTGTCCCACAAGTCATTATCTCAGATAATGGCATGTCCTTTAAGAATGACAAGGTCCATGAGCTATGCAAGTAAATTTAAAATAAACCATCATACGGCCTCCCTATATTACCCTCAAGCCAACGGACAGGCTAAAGCTACGAATAAAACTCTAAAGTCCATTCTCTTAAAAACCATAAAAGAAAACAAACAAGATTGGAATTTAAAGTTATATCCAGCCTTGTGGGCCCACCGAACCTCAATAAGAACACCAACAGGAGCAAATCCTTTCTCATTGGTATTCGGAGCAGAAGCAGTTCTCCTACTTGAGGTTGAAATATCCAGTCTCTACATCTCACTACAAGGGATTCTGGATGAGGAAGCTTATAGAGAGGCATGCCTCTCCCAACTAGAAAGCCTAGAGAAAGCTAGGTTAAATTCTTAACAACGACATAGAGTCTATGCTGACCTTATGTGCCATAAGTATAACAAAAAGGTCTATGAGCAAGAAATATATGAAGGAGATCTAGTTCTAAGACTAGACAGCCGGATCGATAAGAAAATCGGTGAAGGAAGAAAGTTCCGGCCCAAGTGGTTGGGCCCATATCGAGTCATGAAGGACTATGGAAATGGTGTGTATCTCTTGTGCACACTAGAAGGTGAGGAATTTGGTGAAACTGTCAATTCCTTGCACCTTAAATGGTTTTACACATGAAGCATCAACACTATTTGTATAATTATATCTACATTGCATCTTCATTTAGATAGGTTCATTTTGTTCACTCATTTCATAAAACTTGGTGATCAAGGGACTTGCTCTTAAGAAATTCATTACAAAATTTTGATGGTATTGGTAGAAGCATTCAAATCATACTTCTTCATTTTCATAACATCATCAATTGTTTCAGAATCATTTCATCAATTAAAGCAAGATATGACAAATTCTTAATGGTAGCCATACCAAAGCCTGCATGCTTGTTCTCACTTTTTGTTTCTTCCTAGGATAGGTGTCTTGCCTATGGTCTATTCTAGAAGCTTCATGGTGTCACATCTATCCCGTATATATATCTCTTTGGAAATAAGAACATACTGACATTTTGCTCAAATAAATAAGTCGAATATAGATCCAATAGGATATTTTACTTTTACACATTTCCTTTCCCTACCAACCTTCGGTGATGATCTTACGTCTCTTACTAGTGACGTAGGGTTGGGAAAAGATGGGAATGCCCTTACTTGCCTGTGCCTTATCCATGGTGATAAGCCCATGCTTCCTACTAGTAGCATGGGGCAAGGTGTAGGGGGTCCTCTTGACAATAAATGTTGAAGGTCATAAGAAAATAGTTCAAATAAACCTTTGAAATCTTGAGTCAAAAACAAATGAATCAAATGTCCAAAATTCCAAGAGAGTTCAAAACTCGAAAACCATATTTTGTCAACCAAGTGACTATCTATGGATCTAAGTCTAGATAAACTCTAAAGCAAGTCACATTCTAAACTATGGAGTCACTTGAGTAGGGTAGGTGTGTAGCATCCTAATTTGGTTCCACCAATTCTTTATCTATCTCTCTACATTTCCATTTCAACACACCTCATAGCTTTTTCCTTTTCTATCTCTCAATGGTGAGCCCTCGCATCTTACTAGTTGCATGGAGTTAGGAGTGGGGAAAGTGCATCTGCTCATCATATCAATTTATCATCACATTTTGTCAAAACAAATATGAAGTACCGGAAAATTGCTTATAGAAACTAAAGTTCAAGATCACATTGTGTCTGCATTATCATACATCAGCATCACAAAATACAAAAATAAAGAAAGCATTTGTGTCATTTGTTCTCCATTACATACATTATGAAAAGCATATAAAAACAAGAATTCTAATAAGCATCTAATATACATGTGGAAATGAATCACAAAACTCTAGGTACAAAGAGATCTAGATCCAAAAGAGAGATGTATATATATATATAATCAGGTTTTATGTATAATGCCATCATGTGCTAGGCATGGTCAAAATGCTCAATGAGACCAGAAAATACAAAATGATCGTATAAAAAATATAGAAAGAATCACTACAAAAAGAGCTAAGTGGCCTCTCAACCCCTATGAGATCCCTCGAAGGTGCACGAACACGTCAGGACTCGCTACATCGGCACTTTGAGTGCATTGAGCGCTCATGGTCCTGAACAATAGCTATATCCTCGCTATGAGAGCGTCTTCTCATCGGGTGCTCTGTAGTCCTATACCCAGCTAACTTGGTATGGAGGGAATTCACCATCTTGGCCACATGTCAAATAGGGGCAAAGACATCGTTATTCCTACCAGCTACTGAAGGTTGCCCTACATCCATGGATAGCTCGGCGTGAGTCTTATCCATGGGGAGCATCGGGGTATCGAGTACATACCTAGCGAATCAAGTCTTGCCAGCGATCAACGGTCTCTGCAAGAAAAGGAGAAAACAAATTAGAAAATAATCAAAAGGTAAAATCAAAGAAGAACAAAAGGAGAGATAGAAACTAAGGAAATCCTAGCTAAAAACAAATATTAAAAGAAGAGTGATAACTCACTCAGATCTCTAGGTCTCCAAGAGGGATCCCTAGGATCAGCACCTACCACAGATGTTGCCACTGACTAATGTCCTCCTCTTGTGTCTAGGGAAACATAACATCCTACTATGGACTCATCCTCTCTGCCTAAGTCCTGAGAGGGTAACTCCTCTGAGACTAGAGTCACCCTCTCCGCACTCTGCTCTACCCTCTTGGCCTGTAGGATCTCCTGAGTGTCATGCCACTCGGGATCGCTATCCTCCTCTCCACCCAAATCACTGACCTCCATGTCCTCGGTCTCCTCCTCTGTCTCTCCCCCTGTGAACTCCTCAGACTCGGAGTCTATATCAATAGGGTCATCACTACTATGGGCAGGACTGGTGGCAATCAAAGTAAAGGTGCCTGAGGAGCACCGACTCTCTCTTAGGAATGTACCACATGCCTAAGCGCAATAGGGACACCGGGAGTAACAATAGTCCAACCCCTTTAGGACCTCCCTAGCCTCCTGAATTGATCTGAACACTGGCACCACTTGGGGAAGCATATCAACATAAGCAAGGATGAACTATTGAGGCACTCGATAAAAGGGGTGTGTCTCTACCTTCCCTATCCCATCCACAAGCTGCCACAGTAGTAGAGTAGGAAATCATAGTGAAGGTCTCCTCACCCCACAACCCTACCATGGCTCGATAAGGTATGGCCTCCATATCATCGTAGAATCGGGATGCAACGGGCCGGTGGGGTTCTCAAGCACCAACATCTCTATCCATCTATCTTCCCTCATGACTCTGGGATCTACCACCTCTATGCCTCTCCCATAAGGGATGATATGCTCATAGACCCAGCTCATAACCAAGGTCGGATGGCTCAAAGACTATCCCTGTAAGCGAGACCACCCAGTATAGGTCGTGGTAGGTGGTCCCAAGTATATCAGCTCCCCAGGCATAAATATGAACATGTGCCTCAATCTGTGTAATAATAGGGGACCGACAGTAGAGTAAGGTGTCCCCTCCCTTGTCCCTAATCAATCTCGAGGCAAGGATCCCCATAATGTCCTGATGAATCAAAGGGATAGGCAAGCTAGGAATGGAACGGACCCTCACCCCCTTCTTCAAACTAGTGGAGACAACTGTGTCTCCCATATATGTAGCCCACTGAGCTATCTAAGCCCACGACCCCGCTGTCTCAAGTGTAAGTCATCTCCTAATGATTGGGACTCCTAAGATGTGGTAGACATCCTCCAAGGTGATAGTCCACTCACCCCTGACTCCTAGAAATCGGAAAGTGTTCGATCAACATCCCAATATGAAAACAGGTCACATAGTATGTGACTAGAAGGTGCGACATGAGGAACCCGTGATATACGTAATATGCCACCCTCTGAAGAGTATCCTGCTCATCCTGAGAAAGTGCATCCAACACACTGCTGGGATCCATTCACACTCTCTCTCTTGGATCCATCGATATATTCCTCCTTCTTCTACATACATGACTAAAAACACACCAAAAGGAGTAAGTTAGTATTTGAATCACATTGGAAAAATAATTAAAGCATACAGGAAAATGGAAAATGCAAAAACAAGTTAAAAACAAGGTTGTTTTATCATTCTGGAAAGGACCGCCACCCCGAGTAGAGTGGTAGTCCCATAACCACCACCGTGAAAGGTGGCGGTCTTGTAAGCATTTCCCTGCTCAAGGCGGCGGTTGTGTCCTACGTTTCCAAATGGGTCACGTACCCTAAAAATGCTCAAAAATGCTAAAAAATGACCATTTCAACTGAAACGAGATCCTCCCCATTAAGCATCCCCCTGTAAGGACACATTTAAAACCAGAAATTTCAAAAATTACCCCCCCATGGTGAATATTTCATCATTTTTACATTTTAGGTATAAAAAGGTAAAACGAGAAGAACTAACATGAGATCTCACGGGTTGATGTTCCACTCACAGAGGCATGATCACTATCTCATCACGAACGTTTTTACTATACTCTCGTCAAAAACCGTCACCGTGGGTCCCAGAGCTCAAAATCAATCAAATCGACACACACAAATGATTAAGAAAATGGGCCCTTTTTTATATATATAGCATTTTGACTCATTTTGAATGCCCTTTTCGTAGGTTTGGAGCACCAACGGAGGTAATTTTTTATCCCCACACAAGTGGTAAGTCCTCACTTCATATTATTTTAGTATTTATTTTTCAATTTATTTTATCTATCTGCACTTAAGTGCTCTTTTCATTGCGGGTAGCTAGAATTTTGGATGGCGTCATTTGACACATGGATGTGTTAGGTATAATTTCTAGCTTCCCATTTTAGGACTACCATACTGAAACCCACCATTTTATGCCTCTTCATGGCTAAAAGACTTCTCTGAGGGGGTAATATGTATGTACCCAAAATTGTAAAGGGTCTTGCCTTTGCCAAAATGATGTTACGCATGCCCCAATAATGATACTGAGTCTCCTCATGCAAGGTGTTCGGGATCCAGAAAAGCTCTCCAAAGTGTACGTTAACATCCCGCATGCCCCGCTTAGCCTCCATGTTTTTTTTTTCTCTTTTCCCCTCTTTTCCTTTGCATTCTTGTCTCTGATGGTGAAACCGCCACCCTGCCTTGGAAATGGTCTCGTGACCACCACCTAGGAAGGGCGGCCATCCTGTAACCACCACCCTACTCAGGGTGGCGGTCCTTTACGTGTTTTTCAGCACATTCTTCTGATCACAACTTGTGTGAATTTTCAAATTTTACCAGCTTTCTCACCTTCTTTGGCTAGTATTTATGTTTTATGTCCCTGGAATAGTGTTTCTTCATTGTTTAATGGTAAAAGAGTCCTAGTTGGAGTTACCTTTGGGTGAATGGGAATTCTATAAATAGCTGGTTTGATTACAAGCAAATGGCCCCTCATCCTCTCATTTCAATAGTTTAGTCTTTAAGTTATTTCTTAGGAATTCAATAGTTTTAATTTGTTGCATGCATAGTTAGTCTTATTTTGCTATTTCAAAGCCACATGATCTTCTTGTTCTTCTAGTATTAATTATTTCATACAATCAAATAAGGTAGGATAGTTTCATTTTCAGTCTGAAGCCATTAGAGTTGCAGGTTTTTTTCGTCAAGAAGGATAGTTTCAGGTTCTGTATGTTTTGTGTTGTATGACTCACAATAAATCCCTCTAGGAATTGCATAAGCCAAGCTCTGTTCTCTTGCGTTATCCCTCTCCTACTCGTATTGTATTCATTGTACATCCAAAGCTTCCATTATTCCAATACCTACTTACATTGATGATGCTAGCATTACATGCTTTTCGGATTCATGTGAGCATGAAGGAACGAGGAGACCACTTTGAGGGGACAAAGCCACACACAATCAGATTCACCACTTTTCTGCAAAATCTAGGTTCAAGCTTTCGAATTTCTATTTAAAATATACCAAATAGAGTAGTGAATTACTTCATTTTGGTTACATTCATTTTGATATTACGGGGAAGATGTGGGGATCGATAGTTTTTGAGAAACTATGATTCGTTCCTCATTTCTGAGGTAGGATCGAAAATATTTCAATTAAATTAGATCAGTTATTTAGTTATTTAGAATAGACTCACAACTGCAGAGAGACAAGTAGCTATACTCGAAGCTACCTTGTTTGTTTTTAGTTTTGTTATTAGGTTAGTTGTTGTTTTCTACATATATCAAATAGTTGTTATCTTAATTCGATAAATATTCTGTCAAAAATAAAAATAGAGAATTATATATGCTATGGATATACTTTGCATAATTAGTTTACTTTGCTTTAGTTATATTTATATTGTTTCTTTTGTATGAAAATCATGGGACCTAGGGAGCCCAAAGAATACGTATTCAAGCCAATTGTTCATCAACCCAATATTGTTGCAACAATAACTCGACATAGACCAAAATCTCGTAATTCAGTCTTAGAACAACAACAAACCTACAAGAAATCAGCTCACAGTTAAGAGGATTAAACATAGAAGATGACAAAGCACACACGTTTGGTCAAACCAACCAAACTACATATTACCCTAATAAATATCCACATGATGTAGAAGGGATCGAAAGAGATCAAACATTTGGTTGTGATCCTTTGGTCCCATAGCTAGACGCAGGAGACATCCTCATTGACATAGACACTAGCTTAAGAATTCAAGTTACTAGAACGCCTATAAGGTACTCTGAGAAGATTGCACAACTTTTAGTTCTAAACATAGAGGATGAAAAGGCATATGACTACTAGATATTAGGGATTAGGGATTGATTCTGCACATGACCATAGGAGGTCCATAATGACCATGAACTTACGGTTGTGATCCACAGGTCCCATAACCCAATGGGCCCACAGGTCAATCAGACGTTGATGCTGGTTTACGCACATTAGTATTTAGGTCCTCTCCACTTCCACCAATCATTATCACACAACTATCCTCACTAGACGTAGCAGCTAATCAAGCTAAGGATTTCTGGACTAGACCAGAGAATCACCCATAGAATCCACCATATATCCATCATCCATTTTTTATGACCCTATCGGGGATATCTATGAAGCACCCATAGGTCATTTTCCACGTATTCCACAACCTATAGATTAGATCATGCCAGAGCTCAATATTGATTGGAGCCTTTGAGCATTCATCCTTGCCAAACGATCTATCATGCCAGTTCAGTTTAGGAGGGCCTTCTTTGCTTTAGAATCATATATTCCATTAGTGCTCGTCAAAGACATAAGATTTCCTAACTAGTTTTTCTACACCCCACATATATTCCATCCCCACAGCTTCTCTCAAAGACGACCTCGGGAGGTCAAAGTGCAAGAAATAGTTACTTGTATATTATCATGCTCACTTGTCACTTTTCCATCATACAATGACCTTCTCAAAGAGGATCTTGCTTCTCTAACACCCATTCTCACATTGCCCACACAACAACCACAACATCCACCCTCACAGTTCCTAGAGACACCCTCCAAATTTTAAATTAACATGGTTTGCATCAGATAACTTCCCATGCCACGACCCAAATGCCATTATACCCAGTTGACCTCAAAGGTTTTTCTCCTCAGTAGGTTTTTTCCCATCGTGTCATTATACCACTCACCCTACACCTTCTCCATTTGCCAACTTCCCTAAAATCAACATGATACACGTCACTACATGTGCGCAGTGAAGGGAAAATATAAGGCAAGCGACCCACCATCCAATCCTATACCGAACATACAATCTACACCCATACCTAAAATAACTATCGTGGCCCCACATACCCCATTTCTAATGGCGACACACATCGCACCATGCTCAAATAACTACACCAATCTCCACACTATGCACTATCATCCTTCACATTCACGTGGGCCCCCACACTTGCCTTCAATTGTTTTATGTTTTAGAGGGGGAATTCTAATATAACCTGTTGCTTGGTAAACCCCGGATCTATGTCATGGGTTGTATTCCTTCACTTTGCATCATTGTGTAAAGTTTGAACATGAAGGACACACTTATACCAATCTAGCTAACCCATCACCTTTCAAAACATGTTACATGCTTTACCAACCTAATGATGTCCTCATACTGTCACGCCATCTACCTCTGCAACCAATACCACTTCACCTACACCTCCACCTACCAGTATAGCTGTTGCTTTCTCCGCACATACCTCCTCTATTCCTACCACTATTATAACCCCCACAGCTGACCCATTAGCTTCCCAATTTGTTAACTCCGCCTCCGCATCAACCTATGACACATCATCCATACCAACTACCTACATACCAACCACTGATCCCTTGGAAGTTGTTTTTCAATGCCTCACTCTAGGGAGCACCGCCTATACAGTGTTAACACATTCCTTACTCTACACGAGTATGGAAGCCTTCACCAACAGCCTCGCTATGATCACCGTATAGGAGAACACCTAATTTATGGTCCTCCTCATCTTCATACTAGTATCACTTATAGAGGACTTGATACTACCACTTACACACATGAACCACCATCACAGCCCCACCCATTTTCCTCGACTTCCAATCACTTACCAATCGCCATTTCACCCACACCTTCCTACACCACTGTGCATGGAAGGGTTTTGCTTTTAGCTTTTACGAGCAAGGCCGCCATACCATTATTCCATGTACCACCCATAAACATAATGAACGTAGTGGTATCAGATTCCCAAACCTCCTACCAAATTGGCCCATATTGAACTCATTGAAGACCCCACCCTCCTCCACCTTCATCTTCATCACTACCTTCACCTGCTCCACCTTCATCACCACCCTCACCGATAGAGTTAATGGATCTTGTTGGGCCCTAATATAGCCTCCAAATCTTAAGGGCATGTAGGCACGCATGGCCGAAGGAACCATGCAAGTTAAGGTGCACAAGGCACAGATTTAAAAGGCTTCTTAGAGAACCCGGGACATGCGCGCCGCGTGAAGAATAATTTGGGAGTTAGCATTTTTTTACCTTTGGGGGAGAACACATGAAGAATGTGTTGCTGTTTGGATAAGGTTCCAACCTAGCGGATGTGGTATCTGGAGGGAATATAGCTTGCGATAGAAAGATATAAAAGGTTATCATGACATGGAGAGGCATGTACTGGCGCGACCCATACCTTGACACTTGGGGGCAGATCTAAGGCTATAGAGGAGTTTGTTAGAGCTCAGAGGCCTATTTATATGTGCACCCTTGGCAAATAAAAGGAGGTAGAAGTAAGGTAGTGGAGCTCTGCAGAATTACTGTGAGAACTATGGGATGAAAATGGGTAAAGGATTCCAATAAGGATGTAATAGGGAAATGGGGAATGTAATTATTTTGTTTTGTGAGAATACATGTATGGATCCACACATGGCACATGACTATGGTCCGCCTTCTGTAATCTTTTATAATTAATAATATGAATGAATGTGATAAGGTTACCCACGACAAATGTATTAAGACTCTTTCTCTGTATTATCTACATATTTATATTATACTTCTATTCTTGTATAATCATGAATCTTACTTGAATGCTATGAATAATGGTGGATTTACAAGTTCCTATTTCTATTACTTCTATTACATGCTTTTATTTTATTATGGCTGAAAGGGTATAGAAGCCATTCTAAGTTCTATAGATTTTTCATGTCTTTTAAATCACTAAGTCAAGATAATGAGCATGCCTTCCACTAAAATCACATAAAAGAGAGACTCGGGTCCCTCTCGCATTCCTTGGGTGAGGACCTAGCACCTAATGGGTGATAGGCCAACACGCATGAGGTTCCCTTGTTCTTAGTGGGGTGTAAAAATGACTACATCTTGGTTCCATTGTTGGGACCTCTTTTCGAAGTTGTAGTGGAACATGGCATATATCATGATCTCTACAAAAAGTGATGGTGGAGCGCTTAACACTTGAAGGTGTTGAAAATTGGTTTAAGAGCACGGAGGATGAATTCTCCCTAGAGATTTAGTACGGATCTGGGTTTGATACGCAAAGGTGGGTGGAAGACACTCTTTATCATGAGTTGTATGAAACCTTCTTCTTGTTGTTTCCCAGTAGAGTTATTTGAATGGCTCTCGGCTTATACATCTAAATCAAGGTGGCATTATAAATCACACCCTTAGACCCAAGAAATGTATCAAAACCTGCAAGATGTTGATCTAACATGGACCCATGCTATAGATCATTAGTGGAGGGGAGTATTGACTAGCTACACTCTAGAATATGCCATTTCCACGTATTCCTATCCAGAAGTTGTTGAGTTTAAGTTCTTTCAAGAGCCCAGGGGATCATTTCTACATGTTATTCCCCTTATAATCAAAATCTTGATGGTAACCATGGGTTTAGAGGCATTCTCTATGGTTGGCTAAACCACCCGATTCTTAGGTGAGGAATCCGGGTTAGGGAAGGATGGCTTTAGTATAATGAAGCATGTGAAAAGGATATTAATAGACAACATGGGATTACAAGTGGGTTATGGAGCCAGACATGGTGGAAAGGAGTTGAGGTTCACGCAGAGGATATGGAACCTGAACAGTCTGTGGTACCCCATCTTGGTAAGTGCGGGAGAGAAAATCTTTGGATTCGATGAGAGTCCATCTCATAGAGAGAAGAGTCATTGACATGCATCTGACCCCACCTAGCGACTAAACCTTGGCACTTGGATTGTTTGAATGAGGGAAAAGTATAGTTGATCCATTTAATATCGGTGGAAGAAAGCGATCGGGCCTAGAACATTCAATTTCTTGTTTGGGACTTGTTGGTCCAAAAATCATCGGGTGGACAGATCTATGGATAGATGAGCCAACAGTGTGCAGGGCGTAGCCCCTCTTTGAGTCAGCAAAGTGAAATTGGTTTATTTCTATTCTACCAATAGGAATCTGTGTAAGTCTCACAATATTCTACCTTCGGGGTTGGGATCTCATCCAAGTAGAGGTACTTCCAACTGTAATAAGAAGGGGAAGAAGCAAGGCGGGGAGATAGGAAAGATCTGACGGGAGAAAAGAAATGAATTCCAAAGCAGAAAGGTCAGAGGGTCTATGTTTTAGGTGGTAGTAAACAGAGCCAAACTTACTCACATAGATGAACAAAGCAATACTAATGAATAAATGACAATAAAGCGAAGTAGATTCAATAGAACAAACATACATATCTAACATAAGAAAGCTCTGATGTATAACACAGGTATTCAGCACAAATTCTAAATATTATATTAATATTTCCTTCTGTTACAAAAAGCTCAAAGTATTTTCTTCTTACTTCTATTTTTCATCTAAAAAGTATCCATCCTAAATACAACAAGTATTCCAGTATTTATAGAAGAAGAGAAGGAAAGAAGGAAAAAGCAAACCAACCACTAATTATAAAATATCTAAAAGTCAATGTTGACTTTGGACAACAGTGGATGACATCATCCCATGGTGCAACATGGATGATGTCATTGTTTGTACTCAACATACTCTTAGATATTGACAAAAAGAAGATCGAGAGGAAGGAGACTTTTCGTTTGTCATCTCACGGCCAAAAGGGAGTGTCTTGCTTTTGTTGTTGCTCAGAGAAGTGATGTTAACTGGGCCTAATATTCCGAGAACTTGCTGATCATGGGCTGAAGTTGATCTTGAGCAGGATCCTTGTGGCAATCACTGATAACTTTGCAAGTTTCACATTCATCCACGAGCCTTTCTGGGAGCTTGGAATATTCATTTCCTGCCTCTATCAGGTACCCTATGAAGTCACGATAGGCTAGAAGGTTGTTGATGCATTCGGTGTCGAAAGTGGCTTATGGCCCTAACCTTTGCGAGAGGATCTCTTTAAAGATCTGAATAGTTTGGTCTGCCTTCCTCAGGGTGAAAGAAGGAGTGAGTAAGCCTGGGGACATTCTCAGGATGATTTGCTCCATCTGGTGCATAGCCTCCAAGGCTTCCTCTTTGACTTTATCTATCTTTTCGAGGACAAAATCCAACTAATCAACCTGGTAGTCCAAAGTAGAAAGGATTTTGTTGGGTGCTCTGGGGTGATCGAAGACGCCGAACTTGACCAGATCTTCGACTGAACAGTCAAGCATTTTTTGGAAGGTCTCATGTTGCATCCTAGCATGGTCCAACTCTTCGAGAGATGGGTCCCGCAATCACCTGGAGTGCCTTGTTCGCCTGATTGATGTTCTGATACAACTCGGTGAACTTGACGATTACTCCCTCACTTTCCTTGAGGATTTGGTCTCTCCAGGTGGATACTGCCATACCTTGCTCACCGATTTTGGCATATTCATTTATCTTATCCTGACTCAAGGGCTCAGGAATTTCGGTGGAAGTTGTAGAAGGTGCACTGCCCATTTTCTGCAAGGCGTGGAGAAGATGTTTATTTTTCTTCTTTAATACCCTCTTTTCTTCCTTTGCTTCCTAGAGCTTCTTGCAAAGGGCATCGACTATAGATAGGGCCTCTCCCTGAAGGCTTTCAGAATATGTTCCCATTGTGACTTGGGTCACTGTATAATCTGTCGGAGATAGATCCTTTTTATCCTTTAAAGGATTGGGATATACAATCTCCTTACTCTCTCCCTTGATGCACTCTGAGAGAAATGGGTTATAGGCTTTTACTTCTTAGCCCCCTTTGCTGGGATGATGGAGAAGTCCATCGGTGTGATAGGAACTTTCCTCTTTTGCTAGCTCAGATGCTAGGAGATCCACGCTGGACTTATGGGAGTGGGACCAGAAGTGGAAGAGGGGGCAGCTGCAGTAGTGGAGGGAAAGTGCGTAGAGACACTTGGTGGCGGCATCAAGAGGGAGGCCGAGAAAGTGCTCATAGGGGGAAGGGACACTACAGGGGAGGAAGACGTGGGAAAGGAAGGGAGATGAGAGATGAGAGAAGAAATGGTGGGGGACAGCTCTGTGAGAGAAGAGAAGATGGATGACGAGGAGGGGGAATAGTAGAAGATGGGGGAGAGGATACGACCAAAGGAATGGTCGTTTGGGTCACACGAGGAGGAGTAGGAGGAGAAGGAGAAGGGACAGAAGGGACCTCAGCAGTTGTAGCAATGGTGACACCCTGAGTGGATGTACCCATCGAAACACCTTCCACCACTTCTTTCTCTGGGGAAGCCAGAGTTACAACTTGTTCTTGTGCAGTGGAAGGAGGACTTTCAGGAGCTCCTTCTTGAGCGGTGCTCGATTCACCTTCCCTATCCTTTCCTTTGACCTTAGGTAGATGCTTTGTCCTGACACGTGTGTTGCCCAATGGGGAGGTAGTGAAATATACCCCAAGGTAGATGAGGCCATTCATCCTACACCAGTGTTCTGTCCGCCGCAAAGTTTCTTTGACCCTATCTTCAATGGTCTGGGGTGCTTTGGTTCTATCGATTGCAGTAAACGGCCAATTTTCCCCATCCGTGTCAAGATACACCTAATCAACTTCTTGATCGATAGTTTGATAACCTTTTAGGACAATGGCCACGCCATACTGAATGATCTCTGCCAAGAGCAGGTGAGAGTGGTCTTTTCTTCTGATCTCAACCTCATGACACAAGTCGATATAAATGTCCTCAATCTACGGAATGTGGATTGGATTGAATTTTTCCTTGGGAAGGCAATTCCTTGGATCGAAAGTGGGCCTAGCCAGGAAGTTGTGCTTTAGATTTAGTAGTTCTAGCTCCGCAAACATCTCCCGAGATTTGTAGTGAGAAAGACAAGTGTACCTACCCACTGTAAGGGGGAAAGGAGTTCCACCCTTCTTTCTCTTCAAACACTTCTCATGGTAGGTTATGAGCTGTCTGGATAGCTCCAACAGGATCAGCTTGGGGCCAGCATACCTTGGCAATTTAGTGGGCTCCCCTAAGAAGTTAGCTGCCCTGAGATAGGTGAAGGTGGGAAACTATGTAAACAAGGCCCCCCACTTCTCTGTTGCTGTGAAAATGCTCTTGGTCATTTGACTGTGAGTCATGTTGGGCCTCAAAAGCTAGACAATGCCATAAAAGAAAGCATCATTAATTTTAGTTAAGCTGCGCGATGTTATCCTCAAGTTTCAGCTATGGGTAGTACTCATATATTCTCACCTAGGGCCAAACCCCACATCGACTCAATGCTAGATAATCCCTTTCCGAGGCTATAGCATAAACTACGTAGGAGTTCATGTAGAACCTCCCCATTGTGGTGATTTGTTGGAGCTGCTTGGATATGGTGTTGCTTATGATCTCTGCCCACTCGAAGTGTTTATCTAGCATGTTCTTGTTCATAGTTTCAAAATACCTGAGCATCCATTTCTGAAAGTAATGGGTGTCAGAAATCCCAAACACTCTGCTTAGGAATGTGATGGTATCACTTAATTCCTCAGAGAAATTTCTATGGTGAATAACCTATGGCCATCTAGTTACCACCTTCTTGTTCTTTAAATACACTTCATTCATTAGCTGCATGCACTGGTCTTCATTGTCCTCCCAAGCCTTGGTGCAGTCTTCTTGGCTTATGGCCACAAAATGCCGGTGGTGAGGAATGCCAAGCATGATTTCAAAGTTTTGGGCAGTGAGGTTGATCACGACCTCACCCTTTTCATTTTGGACACACCTTGTGTCTTTGTTGTAGCAGCGGGCCACTACCATCATGAATTCATTGTTCACTACACTGACGGGGATCCCCCAGCAAAATGCAGGCCACTGCCTACTAGTTTTTCCATCCAAGGACTTCCTATGACCCTCCTGGTTCTGGCCCGAAATCTTCCATGTTGATGTGACCGAGCTCAGAGTCTCTTATATCCAGGTCACATTCCTCCTAGGATTCGGGCATCCTAACCCTCTGATACTTGTACTTCATCTCTTCCTCTGTAAGCTTGGCTTTACCCTTAGACTTGGTTGGTCTCTTGCTTGATGTAGACATATGTGGATCTGAACTCAATTGCTGATCTGCAAGAAGAAGAAGTGAAACCCAATGCAGAAAATCCATGTCAATTGTTAGATCTCCCATTAGAGCATTGACAGAAGGAAGAGTTAGCAATTTTAAGGCCTCTAGGTGTAGGGTGCAAGGACACTGCAAGCTACAGGGTTAATAATATGGCACACACAAGAAGGGTGTTACAAAGAACAAGTTAGTGCCAAAGGGCGCAGGACGTAAGGATGCTTTGCACATGAAATTTTTGTTATGTAAGCGAAGTGTTCCTCGGCCATTCATATGTGTTTTATACTTTGAGGAGCATGAAATAATTTTCATGTTGACGGGGACAAGATGCACCAATGGCGCATATATTTTTCATGTTACATGGAAATTTTGTGCAGAAGGGTACTGAGTTTAATGTGTGTAACATAGGATTTATGTGCTCAAAAGGGGAACTTGGTGCGGCGCAGGAAAGCTTGCATGAAATTTGTCTTGCTATAAGAGGGGATGCACCTACGCCGTTTACGCAGTTTTATACTTAGCTCGAAAGTAATTGCAGTGTGCATGTGGGCGGGGGTGCACCAATGGCGCAAATATTTTTCATGCAACATAGAAGTTCGGTGCGCCAAAGGGCGCAGGGTTATTGGGTGTCACAAGCAAGAAAAGTGTGCCTTTTGGGTGTAAGCGTATTTTATGCAGTAGAAATGGTGAATGCACTAAGAGGAAAATGTAGTCTAATACGAACTTCCAAGTTTTCTTTCTTTCCCTAATGGGTTTGCATGTGTTGTAAGCCTTTTTCTTTAGGGATTTAGAGGGTGAAGGGGGGCCGGAGAAGAGATCCAGGATGGTTTTTTTGAGGCGAGCCCTATTTGTGTAGATCTGGAAAGAGGGGAAAGAGCTTGGGAGGAAAAAACAATAGGAGGGGTTTATGGGCTGCTTATATTCATTCATCCCTCCTTCAACAACCAACAAAAAAAACTAAAATAAAAGAGTAACAAGGACCACTTACCCGGAATATATAGAATGTGAGAGATGAAGCGGGGTCCATAACACAAGGACAGCAGGCGTGCTGACAGGTGCAGAGGAATAAAGCTATCATGTGTTTTCTGACTGGTGAAAGTGACAGGGCGGATGCACCTATATATAGGAAAAGGTGCAATAAATGTGCCAACCACTTTTTTAAGAGGTGCACCAAAACATGTGTCGACAAGTAAAATGGTGCGCCCTTTGGCACGGATAAATGTGTGTCAACACAGAGATACTTGTGCCTTTGGCGTAAGTTTACGACTGTCAACATCCTATTCCTTGCGCCCTTTGGTGCACCAAAATACGGTGCAACAATTGATGTGTCAACATGAAGGTGCATGCACCTTGGCGCACGCAAGAATGGCACATCACGGGAAGGTGCACCAAAACATGTGTCAACACTTTAAAGGGTATGCCAAAGGAAATGAAGGGGGCACAGATTTACTCTATGCAATATAGATAAAAGGTGCACCCTAAACCAAAAGGGATCAAAATGGCTAAGTTCGGAGAACTAGATTTCTCAGAAAAGGGATTTTACAACATTCCGAGCGCAGAGGGTCCCCACTGACGAGGACCAAGACAAGAATTTGGTATGGTTACCTATAAAATTGCCCTCGTCAATTTTACGAGGATCAACATGTCCCTATCCATTGGGTAACAGGGTCAAAAAAAAGGACGAGGACGAAATCAAACACACGACAAAAGCAAACACACAACAAAATAAAACTGTACAAAGAAGAGAGCAAGCTCTACTTCCTGAATATTTTGAGGTGCTGCCCGCTATAGGGAAGCGGGAGATCAGTTCCGTCCAAATACGAGAGATAGAAGCTATTTTCTCCATTGAGTTGTTTGATCTTGAAAGGCCCTCTCCATAGAGAATCAAATTTCCCGTGCATGCCCTTCGGCTCTCTTTGTTTGTCCCACAAAAGGACGAGATCTCCCACTTGGAAATCTCTTTGCTTAGCCCTTCTATCGAATAGTCTCTTGACCTGATTTTGATGTTCGGTGATCCTTTCGACCACTCTTACTCTCTTTTCTTCGAGTCTGCTAGATACATGATCCTCTTTTCAAGGGAATTTTGGAAAGTCTCATCTTCGATTGCTTGTGCTAAGTATAGATCAAGAAGTTCTACTGAGAAATAGGAAGCTCGGCGTCAGTCCCATATAACACTTGAAAAGGTGACATGCCGAGAGACCTCTCGGGAGTAATGTGGTCCGCCCACAAAGCATCGTATAATGACTTGTGCCACATTTTCTGATTCTCATCAACTAGCTTCCGTATGATGGTCACTAAGTTTTATTACTGGATTCTGCCTGACCATTTCCCTGGGGGTAATAATCTGAGGTGTGAGCCAAGGTTATCCCGTATTCATAGAAAAAACTAATAACTTCCCATGAAGAGAAGTTGGAAGCATTATCAGCAACAATATTGTTTGGAACACCAAACCTGACAATGATATTTTCTTTGATGAAACTGCAAACAACCTCGGAAGTGGCATGCTTGAAAGGTATGGCCTCTACCCATTTAGTGAAGTAATTTGTTGTTGTCAAGACATAACTATGTCCGGAACTCGATTGGGATTGAGTGCACCAATAAAATCAATTCCCCATTGCCTAAATGTTCATCAATGACGAATGGCCTGAGGGGAAAAGTAGCCAATTTTGGCTTACCAACAAATTGTTGGCAAGGCTCACACTTTGCTACCCAAGCGGATGTATCCTGAAATAGCATTAGATAGTAGTACACAGCTCGAGATGATCTTGTGTCTTTGTAACAAAAAGAGGAGAAGTGACCACCACAAGGCGAATCATGAAAACTCTCAAGTAACTTTATCTGCTATGGTTTGTCAACACATCGAGAAGATGCCATCAATCCTACATTTGTATACAAACCGTCATCCCGGATGACATATCGGCCACTCGAGCTTTATAACACATTTCTCCTTTGAAGTCGGATGAGTGGACACTCACCATAAGTGAGAAAGAAAGTGATATCGAAATACCATTCGTTGCTGGTAGCGATAAATAGAACCATGGGTAGTGAATCGGCTTTCTCCAGCTGGCTTTGTGCTCCATTGGTGCAATCATCTTTTCTGTCAGGGTCTTCTAAACCTTGGTTTTCAGCCATGAGCTGACATAGGCCCTTACCCCTTACTAGCTTGGTTGGTTTTATATCTAGATCATACTCTTGGACTTTTGCGATCTAATTCCCTCGCAAACTCCCTAACTCCTGTTGAGTTAGGATTGACTTGACTGTTGTGTCAGGGACCAGTACCATTGTGTGAGAATTTAGAATGTAATACCTGAAGTTCTTGACTGCTTTGACAATGGTGAAGGCATGCTTTTCTAACTGAGTCATATTTAATTCGTGAGGCTTGAGGGGAGAGCTCATGAACACAATTGGGGATTGACATCTTAAGAATTATTTTACATTAAGATGGTGACCTTTGTATGCTCGGATGCATAACTATACATGATAAAATCCTGGAGAAATCGGGACATACCGGGAGGGTGTGTGGGCAACGGAGGCTTTTATCTCTTTGAATGACTTCTTCCCCTCTTCACTCCATTGGAAAGTTGGTGATCCTTTCATCATATTCGATATGTGGCGAGTATTTTCAGCAAAGTCGGGAACAAAACTCCTGAGAAAATTCACTTTTAAGAAGGAGTGAATGCCGGTTTTGCTTGTAGGTGAAGTAAGGCTTTGAATATCCTTAACTCTTTTGGCATCTATCTTTGTCCCTTCCTTGCTTACAACATGTCCTAGTAACTTTCCTTCTGTGACTCTGAAAATAGGCTTTTTCAGATTTAGGGAGATCCTGTGCTCTCGAAATCTAGTCAATACTTGCTCCAAATGATCATAATGATCATTTTTTGCTTGAGAACATAGTTAAGTCATCCAAGTAAACTATGATTACCTTCCCCATCATACCTTTGAACGCAAAGTCCATGGCCCACTAAAAAGTGGCACGGCATTATTCGGACCAAAAGGCATCCTACTATAAGCGAATGTACCCCGAGGGTAGTGAATGTTGTTTTGAATTGCTCTTGGGTGAGAATTCAATCGATTATAGCCTAAAAAACCATCAAGCATGGACAACATTTCTGATCCAGTTACTGCCTTACAGAACCTAATCCATTATGGGAAGTGGGTAGTTGTCCTTGAAGCGCTTGATTCATGTTGGAAAAATCTACGCAGATGTGTATCTCACCATTCTTCTTACGTACTAGCACTGATGTTTGCCACCCAAGTCTTGTGATGGATAGGAAAAATGATCCGTGCATCGGTATTTTCTGAATTTTAGCCTAAATAGTACTGAGATCTTGTCTCCTTACGGAGAAAAGGTTTGACATCCTCTTTCAATGGGATGTCATGTTGGGCAATCCTTTGGCTTGAAAGACTTTAGATCGGCATAGGACCATGCCAATACATCTATGTATTTCTTCAACAACTTGATGAATTTCCGCTTCTCTTCGGGTGTGCAACATTTTCCAATGTTTACAAACTGTGGATGTTCAACCGAACCTAAATTGACTGGTTTGGTTTCTAGGGGAGGAGCTAGGATCATCTCACCTTTTCTTTTTGACAAAACAATCATGCCTGTCGAACAACCATTCTAAGGAAACCAGGACTTTCAAGATTTTATTTCCTTTGAGCTGACATATGCCATTTTTTCCTTTAGATTCCCCGTTCTAATCAATAAAAGACTCACGGCATGTGGAAGTAGATCCTTCAAAATGAAGCTCACTAAAATTCTCTTCCTTTTCCAGAAAGGCAATATGTAACACCCTGAACTATTGTTACTTCCTCCTGGGCATTCAAGTGTTGATATATGATTTCTTCTATAAAAGGATGTGTTCCTTTGATTGTGAAGTCATGCTTGATATAGATTGTATCTTCTTTGCATTTGAATATCTTTGACTGAGCCAAGATATGCTTGGACTCTTTTATTTCTTTCATTTTTGCACCTGAGTTTTATCTGATTTCGGAATGAATTGTGGATTTACCCGTCTATGTGACTCATCCTTGGATCAGTGGCATTGATCCAAGAGATGTTTTAAGTTTATTCGGGAAGGTATATATGTTGGTTCTTTTACTGAACGATTCTATTTGTTAGACCTAGACTGGTTCTATTAAGGTTAATAGCCTAAACCTAAACTATAATCTAACCTAGCCCTAAACTATAAGCTAAATGTTCTAAGGTTAGTGACCTAGTGCTAAGGAGGTTAGACTAAGTATCACCTTAAAGTCTAACCTATGTTTCTAACCTAACTAATGATCATGGATGAAAGGGACCTATGAAGGGGTGCGAGCCATGGGTGGTAGTTTCTATGGCATTAAATGAGATGGATAAGTATGAAGGACGAGGGATTTGGTGGAAGTTTCAAACGGCTAGTGAAATCCGGACGTGGCGGAAGTCATGAAAATCGGAAATGGTCTTTGGTTTGTTTTTGTCCATCGCCAACTATGGCGGTCGGTGGCAATGGAGATTGAGTGGGAACTTCGGAGTTAATGCAATTAAGGAACTCAATTTCTGAGCACGGATCACTCGGGAAGGCATGCAAAATGGAAAACTGGTTGTTTGTTTGGTTTTCCATGCGCTCCGGTTTTCTCTCTGTTTGATCACTGGTTCTTCGAACCAGTCTACTTGGTGTTGCATGGCAACTATGAGAATAACTAGCTCTTTTCTCTATCAAGGAAAGTTTATAAGGCATGGAAATAACAAATTATTGTTGTTGAATCTAACGTGGAAAAAGAGGAGAAGGCTCGAGCTCTTTCAGAGGTCTTCTTCGGATTTTTAAGCGACATTACCAGGCATGTTAGGCCCTAACTTTTAAAAATCTTGCTTTCCTTCAAATGATTTCATTAGAACAACTCTGTTCAGATGATTTTTGGTCCAGTTGGTTTTTATGGTAGCATTGTATGAATTAGTTTGTTGTATCTTCATGTTGGTTCGATTATTCAGTCGAACCCTTACTGGGTGTACATTTTGTTTCGTATGGTTGAATTATCTTGCTGTGTTTTGCATTTTGGTTAGATTTAGTAGAAACGCTTGCAAGGATAATGTACTGAGTCGACTCTGTTGGAGTCCATAAAAATGCTTTCTTGCTTGGTATAGACTTTTGTTGAAGCCTTCTTGTTAACAACTTGTGGAGATTGATACTGATTGGAATTCTTGAAATAGATAATATCTTTCTACTTCGGTAGAAGTTTATTTGTGAATACTAAATGGATACGACTCCTTTTGAGTCCTTGAAAAGTAACATACGTTTCTACTTCTGTAGGAGTTCATTCGTGAATTCTGTATGTTATTGATATAGTTGGATTTCTTGAATTTAATATGTATCTTGTATCTTTCTACTTCAGTAGAAGTTTATTTGTGAATACTACATGGGTTCAACTCCTTTTGAATCCTTGAAGCGTATATTATGTTTTTCTCTTCTGTTTAAAGCTCAGTTGTGAATACTGTGGTTATTGACTCAGTTGGAGTCCTGGATATGTAACCAGTGTTTCGACTTCTGTATAAGCTTGGTTGCGAATACTTATTGATATTGGCTCTGTTGGAGTCCTTAATATGTATCTTGTATTTAGACTTCTGTAGAAGTTTAGTTGTGAAGACTATTGGTGTTGAATTAGTTGGAAACCTTGAATGTTTTCGTATGAATTCGACCACTGATCTAGTCCACGCTGTGTTTACTTTTAAAACTTGACTCTGTATGAGTCCTTGTTGTATTCGTATTATCTCGGCTTGGATGAAACTTTGTTGAAAATAATGATATGATGATGACTTTTATGAAGATCTTGTTGAGTTATTATTTTTGATTTCAGCTTCTGATTTAAGATCTTGCTGTATAATCGTAGGGATTTGCTTTGTTGAAGGAAGCTATGCATATTGTGTTTCAACTCTGCGTGAATGTCACTGTATTTCATATGGAAACGTTAATTGTTTTAATGTGATCTTGTTTCAAGTTTGACTGAAACAAAGAGCTCTTAGCTGTGCCATGACAGGTGATGGCGTTGGATATTTTGCATGTTGTTGAATAATATGGAAAGATTTGTTGAGCCTTTTTGGGGTCAGATATTTTATTATTGCTTGTCGCGTGAACTCTTGTATTGCTTAATAATCTACAGGTGAATTTTATATTGGAATTCGGTGAAGTGTAGTATCTTCTTGTGGCCTCGGCTAATTTAGTCATATGCGTATAGTGTAAATACATTACTCTTGAGAGGGACAGACTGAGTCATGAACATGATTGGAATGGAATATGAATGTCTCTATTTCTTTCTCCTCTATTGTTAAGTTATGTTGATATCTATAATTGTATGAATAATAAGTTATTCTCTCCTTATCTGGTTATTTTAAAGCTGGTTATTTTAAAGCGCCTTGTGGCGGGTTGAATCATACTTGTTGAAATACGAGTTGATAGTATATTCTTTTTAGAATGGAATAAATTGATGGATTGATGTTGTCTTGGAGATACAGATGGATGGATGTTTTGGAATTATTTTGTTCTTCTTAGTCTCTAAAATGTACGTTGAGTCATCTAAAAATATTTAGGACTAATTGACAGCTATAATAGAGGTTATGCATTATAGTCACGTTAAAATTGTAGAAAGATATTTAGCCTGATTTCATTTAAACAGGTTGTTCAATGAGAGCAATTGGTGGATTGCATTTGTTTTAAGAATTAGTGCTTATCATGCTCAGTTCACAGAACTGACCCGTGTTGACAATTTTTGTAGATGATTGCCGTAAGTGGTAAAGGCACGCAGATCTGATATGATGTTCAGATTGTTTAATTTGGTTTTATGATGAATTGACTTGATTCTCTAAATGTACTACTTGAAGAAAGATGTTCTTTTGCTGTTGAGTATTGTATCAAATATGTTGAATGCATAAAATGTATTTGATTAGATTTGAAATGAATAAACTGAGGTATTCGTTACTTAGGTGTTTGCATTTGTATCTGGATGGTTTGATCTTCTTCGGTTCGAATGATTTTAAGACCATTGTTATTATTGTATAACTTGGAGACATTTGTGATTATCTAAGTAAGCGTTGCAAGGTTATGTGACTGAATACTTATGAATGTTTAGTAGTTCTATTACGATCTAATTAAAGCTAATTGTAATTTAGATCACTGATTTTTGAGAAGCTAAGGTTAAAATAAACCCTTTCAGGAAGCTGAATGGGAAGAGTAATCTGTTACTCTCTAACCTTGATCTAAGTCAAGACAACGTACTGAATGTTTTTAAAATCACTATATCTTAACACTAATAAGTAAGATATATTTCAGTTTTAAAGATCTGGAATAAACCCAAAAAGGGATAAGTTTGCAATCTTATGAGAAGACTTGGGGTTACTACCCAATTTCGTAGATCAGGATTATTGTGAAACAATGATCTCCTTGTTGAGACCTCAATCTTATTAAACTTCTCTTTGTGGAATGGGTCTTAATACGAAAGGCAATTTTAAGATGAGGAACCCAGGGGTTGGGAAAAGACTACCCTAAAAAGGAGTGTCTTGGAGTATAATTTAAACTCCACGTAAGTAACACCTTAAAGTTTAGTAGATCTTATCAAGGTGGATTTGAAGGTTGATGGCACAAGTCGATTGCAGGGTTGTACCTTCAAGAAGATTAGGATCTTCTCGAAGATACAACAATGCAGGTGACTTATGGCGACACCCTTTGCATTGATCATTAAGATTTACTCCTTAAACTCGAACAAGTTTTGACTTTGGGACTGGTTACTGACATGGTCATGTTATGAGGCTGCCCCTGGAGACTCGGGGTACCTTGACACACAGGGTTAACTAGGGTTGACCCAGTATGTCAGAGTATCCCTAGTTCTCAAGAGCATCCTTATAACGTTGCCATATTATTAATCCATTTCTGAGTGAATAACTTGGGGCAGGAGAGACTGACAGAAGTCAGTATAAGACATTCTACATAACAAAGGAATGGGGTGATGGACGTATTCCAGATTGATGAGTATGCCATCAAGGAATACGAGACATAAGCATTATGTTTCAAATCTTTGGCCAAAGTATCGCAAGCTGCTGATTGCATAGTCCTATGTCACCTAGTCTAAGGGACGAGATGCCGATGAATAATGGTAACAATTATTCAGATAGGTTCCTTGGACAGAGCATTCTGAATCCCAGATTAGGGAAGAGAACCGTAAGAGTGATGTGTTAAAATAAAAACGCCAACTCTTGATACTCATGAATAGATCGGTAGATTACCGAGTCATGGAATGAATAGATCGGAGGTACTCCGAGTCATTACAGCTGCATATGGTTATCTGTTATAAGAATGGTTGTTTTGATTTGTGAGTTCTAAATTATGTATTTAGAACCAGGAAGCATTTATCAAAAAAAAAAATTTACTTGTTCTAATGTATAAAAATGAGGATGTTACACAATAAGTTGATTGTCATCGCTGAATACCCGCTTGAGTGATTAGAATTATCACTTGGCACGCTTGGGTGGAAAACCACCTCAATGGTGTATTTGTCTATTTTCAAAGCCAAGGTGAGGAGCATGAGGGACGCTGAAGCGGTCAATGAATCGGCCATGTCATTCTAAGCTCTCGGGATGACTTTTATTGAAAAAGTGTCAAACTCTTCAATACTGTCCCATACCGCATTACGATAATGTCTGAGCCTTTCATTCTTCACTTGGTATATCCTTTTAACTTGATTTACGACCAGCTCTACATCACCCTATACTTTTAGATTTTTGATTCCTCTTTCCTTTGTGGCTTGCATGCCAAGCAAAGCAAAGATTCATACTCACCAGTATTATTTGTGTTGAAAAATTATAGCTTGAAAGAGAGAGGAATAATCTCCTCTTTAGGAGATATTAGCATGGCTCCGGCACCACACCCACTAGTCACGTAGCTGCCATCAAACTGCAAAGTCCAGATCTTGTTAAGATCTTCTACTTGGACGAGGACATCCACCTTGTCAGACTTAGTGGAAAAGAAATAGTTTCCCATCCCTGATGATTCGAAGAGAATTTGGGCTTTGGGGTCATCGGAGTTAGTAACTAGGTACTTCTTTTGTGACTCTGGCTCCAACGTTTGCATTATGCCTTTGACAGGATTCTGGCCTTAGACCAATCCATATGAATCTCCCCACCAACCTTGCTACAAAAGCTCCTTCCTAGCAGAATTCCATAGGCTGCTGGAATATCGGCAACGAGGAAGGTCATCTTTACTCTTTTTTCTAGGAGCGTTGGAAATGCGGGTGCACATCTTTGATGTGACCAATCAATGGAACCTGTTTGCTTTCCAAAGAATAACATCTACCAAAAGGCTTGGTAAGCATGAGGCCCGGGAGAAAAATATGAGAGGATTGACTAGGAGGATTGACTAGGAGGGGAGATAGGAGAAAAATATTTCTTCAAAAAAGACTTAATAACAAATTGAGCAAGAAGGGGACTACCTCTTTTAGCGATGGTTGGAGGCGTGTTTGACATGGTCTTTTCTTTCTGCATCTTGGTAGCAACTTCTGCTTCCTTTCCTTGCAAGCGGGTGAAAATAGCATATGACTGTATGCTGCTTGCATATCCTTGGGTACCCTCTTCCTCATCAGATTCCTCTTCATCAAATTCCATGTACCCAATAGTAGAGTCACCAGTCGGTTCACCGACATCTTGATCATCTTCACCTGGTGATGAAGGTTCTTCATAATTTTCTCCTCTTCTTCGATTTCAGCTAAAGCATTGATCGGGAGGGCCTCGAGCGCCAACCGTGGAGTAGCTGCGGATAGGCGGGGCCTTTGTGAGGCATTGTTAGAAGTGAAGTTCCTCCGTGGGATATCTCGGTACTGAGTACTAGGAGAAGCTTGAGCTAGCTACTTTTTTAACGCAAGCAAGTCATTCACCATCTTACGGAATCTTTGGGTCGGATGAAGTGGCGAGAGAAGGGATCAAAGCTTTAAGCTTGGACGGTTCTCTTTTTAACTTTCCAGATATTAGCAAGTTGTCTTCAATCCGTATGGCAGCAGCTTAGGTGAGAACCAAAGTAGTGACTTGTTCTTGTAAGAGTAAGAAACTTACTTTTGAGCTCATGGCATTTACGAAGAAGCACTTCTGATTTTCTAGAGTCGGAAGCATGGGGAGGAAGCCGATTGATTAGTGAATTGAAATGGGCGATAAAATCTCACATGGTTTCATTGGCCTCTTTCTTTAAATGAGTGAACTTGGATAGTAATGAAAATGCATCCTCGAAGGCTTATATCTTTCTTCAAATGCAGTTCGCAAGAGTGGCCCGGTGGTAATAGATCCGGTGGCAATTGCTGAAACCATTCCGGCGAGTCCTTGCAAGGTTTCTAGGAAAAGGTGAACCAACACATCTTCATGAGTCACATCCGAGGATCTTGCATGACATGATGAATGCGAGATATATGTGAATCCGTGCTTTGGTTTTTGCTCCGTCAAATCTTGGGAAATTCTTTCGGTTTCCATGTGGGAGCGCATGAGCGAGGATGTGGCAAAGCTAGAGGGCTAATAGCATTTCCCCATGAAATGCTTTGCCATATGAATAGCTGGAAAAAGGACGCGTCTTTGGGAGGATGGTCCCATTGAGCAGAAAAGCACTGCAAAGTGATGTGGATGCTCCTTATGAGAGATGCTTCCTTCATGGAGGTGAGACACTCCTGGATGACTGGTTAGCTGATCTCAGCAATGAGAAGTGTGCTAGTGTAACACTAAAGTTGTGCTTCTGAAGTAAATAGAAAGTAGGATCAATTTCTCCATGAGCTCTCCTGCTACGAGTAAATGGTTCACCCACCAGTGTACCTTCCAGATCTATAATATTTTGGGGCAAATCTTAAAAACTCTTTTTGGTTGTACTTGCTGATTTTCTGATCTTTTTGACAAAAATCAGCAGCATGTACCTTTTCTAAATATTTAATTTTATCCTTCTTTTGAAAACTGATTGTGGTTTAATGTCTGATTAACAAGGATAAAATGATGGTAAAACTTAGTAAGCTGATTTTTGGTCTAGAATTGACTTTTCAAAGAGTTTGAAAATTTTGGTAAACTGTCAGAAACTCAGATCTACGGAAAAATACAGACTTTTGTAAAAACTCAGCGAACTAAAGATCTCTGTCTAGTCCAGATCTATGGATCTCCAAAGAAAATTTTCAGTTTGGAACATTTTTGCAAAAAATTTGGATTTTAGACGAAAAGTTAAAATTTACAAACAGGTAGTGATTTTTGACTTTTTCTTGATTTTCAAACACACCACTACCATAGAATTGTTAGATCTACTTTATCCCCAGTAGAGTCGCCAAAAATTTCATCGAAAATCTTTCGGGTGGACAAATCTATGGATAGACAAGCCAACGATTAATGGGGCATAGCCCCTCTTTGAGTCAGCAAAGCGAAACTGGTTTATTGCTATTCTACCAGTAGGAATCTATGCAAGTCTCACAATATTCTACCTTTGGGGGTTGGGATCTCATCCCAGTAGAGGTACTTCCAACTGTAAGAAGAAGGGGAAGAAGTGAGGTAGGGAGATAGGAAAGATCTGAAGGGAGAAAAGAAATGAATTCCAAAGCAGAAAGGTCAGAGGGTCTATGTTTTAGGTTGGTAGTAAACAGAGCCAAACTTACTCACATAGACGAACAAAGCAATACTGATGAATAAATGACAATAAAGCAGAAGTAGATTCAATAGAACAAACATACAGATCTAACATAAGAAATCTCTGATGTATAACATAGGTATTCAGCACAAAGTCTAAATATTGTATTAATATTTCCTTCTGTTACAAAAAGCTCAAAGTCTTTTCTTCTTACTTTTATTTTTCATCTGAAAAGTATCCATCCTTAATACAACAAGTATTCAAGTATTTATAGAAGAAGAGAAGGAAAGAAGGCAAAAGCAAACCAACCACTAATTAAAAATATCTACAAAATATGTAAAAGTCAATGTTGACTTTGGAAAACTTGGTGGATGACATCATCCCATGGTGCAACATGGATGATGTCATCATTTGTACCAACATACTCTTAGATATTTACAAAAAGAAGATCGAGAGGAAGGAGACTATTCGTCATCGTCTCGTGGCTGAAAGGGAGTGTCTTGCTTCTGCTGTTGCTCGGGAGAAGTGATGTTAAACTGGGCCCGATATTCCATGAACTTGCTGATCATGAGCTGAAGTTGATCTTAAGCAAGATCCTTATGGTGATCAATGATAACTTCATAAGTTTCTCGTTCATCCACGAGCCTTTCTGAGAGCTTGGAATATTCATTTCCTTCCTCTATCAGGTACCCTATGAAGTCATGACAGACCAGAAGGTTGTTGATGCATTCGGTGCGAAAGTGGCTTCGGCGTAACCCTTGCGAGAGGATCTCTTTAAAGATCTGAATAGTTTGGTCTACCTTCCTCGGGGTGAAAGGAGTGAGCAAGCTTGGGGACATTCTCAGGATGATTTTCTCCATGGTGCATAGCCTCCAAGGCTTCCTCTCTGATTTTATCTATCTTTTTTAGGACAAACTCTAAGCGATCGACACTGGTAGTCCAAAGTAGAAAGGATTTTGTTGGGTGCTCTGGGGTGATCGAAGACACTTTGAACTTGACTAGATCTTGGTGAGCAGTCGAGCATTTTTCTGGAAAGTCTCATGCTATAGCCTAGCATGCTACTGACTCTTCGAGAGATGGATCCATGCAATCACCTAGAGTGCCTTGTTCACTGATTGATGTTACGATACAACTCAATGAACTTGACGATTACTCCCTCACTTTCCTTGAGGATTTGGTCTCTCCAAGTGGATAATACCATACCTTTCTCACCAATTTTGGTGTATTCATTTATCTTATCTTGGCTTAGGGGCTTAGGAGTTTCGGTGGCAGTTGTAGGAGGTGCACTACCCATTTTCTGCAAGGTGTGGAGAAGATGTTTATTTTGCTCCTTTAATAGCCTCTTTTCTTCCTTTACTTCCTAGAGCTTCTTGCAAAGGGCATCGACTGTAGATAGGGCCTCTCCCTAAAGGCTTTCAGAAGATGTTCCCATTGTGACTTGGGTCACTGTATAATCTATCGGAGATAGATCCTTTTATCCTTTAAAGGATTGGGATATGCAATCTCCATTACTCTCTCCCCTGATGCACTCTGAGAGAAACGGGTTATAGGATTTTGCTTCTTAGCCCCCTTTGCTGGGATGACGGAGAAGTCCATCGGTGTGATAGGAACTTTCCTCTTTTGTTGGCTCAGATGTTGGGAGATCCACGCTAGACTTATGGGAGTGGGACCAAAAGTGGAAGAGGGGGCAACTGCAGTAGTGGAGGGAAAGTGCGTAGAGACACTTGGTGGCGGCATCGAGAGGGAGGCTGAGAAAGTGCTCATAGGGGAAGGGACACTGCAGGGGAGGAAGACATGGGAAAGGAAGGGAGCTGAGAGATGAGAGAAGAAATGGTGGGGGACAGCTCTGCGAGAGAAGAGAAGATGGATGACAAGGAGGGGGAACAGTAGAAGATGGGGGAGAGGATACGACCAAAGGAATGGTTGCTTGGGTCACATGAGGAGGAGAAGGAGGAGAAGGAGAAGGGACAGAAGGGACCTTAGTAGTTGTAGCAGCGGTGACACCCTGAGTGGATGTACCCATCGAAACACCTTCCGCCGCTTCTTTCTCTAGGGAAGCCAGAGTTACAACTTGTTCTTGTGCAGTGGAAGGAGGAATTTCAGGAGCTCCTTCTTGAGTGGTGCTTGATTCACCTTCCTTATCCTTGCCTTTGACCTTAGGAAGATGCTTTGGCCTATCACGTGCATTTCCCAATGGGGACGTAGTGAAATCTACCCCAAGGTAGATGATTCCATTCATCCTGCACCAGTGTTCTGTCCGCCGCAGAGTTTCTTTGACCCTATCTTCAATGGTCTGGGACACTTTGGTTCTGTCAATTGTAGTAAATGGCCAAATGTCCCCATCCGTGTCAAGATACACCTGATCAACTTCTTGATCGGTAGTTTGATAAATTTTTGGGACAATGGCCACACCATACTTAATGATCTCTGCCAGGGCCAGGCGAGAGTGGTCTTTTCTTTTGAGCTCGACACGATGATACAGGTCGATATAACTATCCTCGATCTTTGGAATGTGGATTGGATTGAGTTTTACCTTGGGAAGGAAATTCCTTGGATCAAAAGTGGGCACAGGCAGGAAGCTATGCTTTATATTTAGCGATTCTAGCTCCACAAACATCTCTCGTAATTTGTGGTGAGAAACACAAGTTTACCTATCCCTTTGTAAGGGGAAAGGAGTTCCACCCTTCTTTCTCTTCAAACACTTCTCATGGTAGGTTATGAGCTGTCTAGATAGCTCCAACAAGATCAGCTTGGGGCCAGCATACCTCGGTAATTTAGTGGGCTCCCCTAAGAAGTTAGCTGCCCTGAGATAGGTGAAGGTGGGAAACTGTGTAAACAAGGCCCCCCACTTCTCTGTTGCTACGACAATGCTCTTGGTTGTTTGACCATGAGTCATGTTAGGCCTCAAAAGGTAGACAATGCCATAAAAGAAAGCATCGTTAATTTTAGTTAAGCTGCGGGATGATGTCCTCCAGGTTTCAGCTCTGGGTAGTACTCATATATTCTCACTGGGCCAAACCCACATCGGCTCAATCTTTGGATAATCCCTTTTCAAGGCTATAGCATAAACCATGTAGGAGTTCATGTAGAACCTCCCCATTATGGTGAGTTGTTCGAACTGCTCGGATATGGTGCTTCTTATGATCTCTACCCACTCGAAGCGTTGATATGGCACATTCTTGTTCATAGTTTCAAATTACCTGAGCATCCATTTGTGAAAGTAATGGGCATCAGAAATCCCAAACACTCTGCTTAGGAACATGATTGTATCACTTAATTCCTTGGAGAAATCACTACGGTGAATAACCATTGGCCATCTGGTTACCACCTTCTTGTTCTTTAAATACACTTCATTCATTAGCTGCATGTACTAGTCTTCATTATCCTCCCAAGACCTCAAAAGTGCAGTCTTCTTGGCTTATGGCCACGAAATGTTGGTGGTGAGGAATGCAAGCATGATTTCAAAGTTTCGGGAAATGAGGTTGGTCATGACCTCTCCCTTTTCATTTTTGACACACCTTGTGTCTTTGATATAGCATTAGGCCACTACCATCATGAATTCATTGTTCACTACACTGCTTTGTGGGGATCCCCTAGCGAAATGCGAGCCACTTTGCCTACTAGTTTTTCCATCCAAGGACTTCCTATGACCCTCCTAATTACTGGCCCGAAATATTCCATGTCGATGTGACCAAGCTTAGAGTCTCTTATATCCACGTCACATTCGCCTAGGATTCGGGAATCGACCCTCGATACTTTTACTTCATCTCTTCCTCTGTAATCTTGGCTTTACCCTTAGACTTGGTTGGTCTCTTGCTTGATGTAGACATATGTGGATCTGAACTCAATTACTGATCTGAAAGAAGAAGAAGTGAAACCCAACGTAGAAAATCCATGTCAGCTGTTAGATCTCCCATTAGAGCATTGACAGAAGGAAGAGGTAGCAATTTTAAGGCCTTTGGGCACAGGGCACAAGGACACTGCAGGCTGCGGGGTTAATAATATGGCACACAGAAGAAGGGTGTTACAAATAACAACTTAGCACCAAAGGGTGCGGAGTGCGAGATGCTGCACATGACATTTTTGTTATTGTAAGAAGAAGTATTACTGTGCCGGTCGTATGTGTTTTATACAGGCACAAATAATTTTCATGTTGCACGAGGACGGGATGCACCAATGGCACATATATTTTTCATGGTACATGGAACTTTGGTGTCTTAGAAGGGTGCATGTTTAATGTGTGTAACATAGGCTTTATGTGCACAAAAGGGGAACTTGGCACGGCATAGGGAAAGCTTGCATGACATTTGTGGTGCTGTAAGAGGGGATGCGCCTGCGCCGTTTACGTAGTTTTATACTTGGCACAAGTAATGCTTTGGTGTTGCATGGGGTAGGGTGCATGATGGCACAAATATTTTCATGCAACACGAAGTTTGGTGTCTTAAAGGGTGTAGGGTTATTGGGTGTCGTAAGTAAGAAAATTACACCTTAAGCACTGTTGTATTTTATGCAGCAGGAATGGTGAATGCGCTAAGAGGAAAATGCAGTCTAATACGAACTTCCAAGTTCTCTCTCTTTCCCTGATGGGTTTGCATGTGTTGTAAGCCTTTTTCTTTGGGATTTTAGAGGGTGAAGGGGGTCGAGAAGAGATCCGAGGTTGGTTTTTTTTTTTTTTTGAGGCAGAGGCCTATTTGACAATAGATCTAGGAAGAGGGGGAAGAGCTTGGGAGGAAAAAACAATAGGAGGGGTTTATGGGCTGCTTATATTCATTCATCCCTCCTTCAACAACCAACAACAAAAACTAAAATACAAGAGTAACAAGGACCACTTACCCAAAATATATAGAATGTGAGAGATGAAGTGGGGTCCACGAATGTGACACGATGATGACAAGCATGCTGATAGGTGTAGAGGAATAAAGATATCACGTGTTTTCTTATTGGTGAAAGTGACAGGGCGGATGCGCCTATATATAGGCAAAGGTGTAATAAATGCACCAACCACTTTTTCAAGAGGCACACCAAAACATGTGTTGACACGTAAAATGGTGCACCCTTTTGGCGCGGATAAACGCATGTCAACACGAGAGATACTTGTGCCTTTGGCATAATTTTATGACTGTCAACATCCTATTCCTTACACCCTTTGGTGCACCAAAATATGGTGCAACAATTGATGTGTCAACATGAAGGCACATGCGCCTTGGCAAACACAAGAATGGTGCATCACGGGAAGGTGCACCAAAACATGTGTCGACACTTTAAAGGGTGTACCAAAGGAAATGAAGGGGGCGCAGATTTACTCTGTGCAACATAGATAAAAGGTGCGCCCACCCAAAAAGGGATCAAAATGGCTAAGTTCGGAGAACAAGATTTCTCGGAAAAGGGATTTTGCAACGTTCCAAACGTAGAGGGGTCCCTGACGAGGGACCAGGACAAGAATTTGGTATGGTTACCTATAAAATTGCCCTTGTTAATTTTACAGGATAACGAGGACTTCTATGGCTTCACACACAATTCCAATATTTGGTGGAATGTTTGGGCAAGGCACATATACAACTGGTTTTGGAAGAATGTTAGGAAATGGTGGAGGAACTACATTTGGGAGTGGTACTAGCTCACAAAATTTTGGTGTGTAATTTAGTAGAGTGAAGAGAGCGCTCGAAATGATGAACACAGGCCCTGTACCTAACACAGGAGGATCTGGAGATGGATGTGGTAGAGTTGGTGGCTCAAGACCTAGTGGATCTGGCAGAGGAGGAAACACCGGGGAAACCAAGGGACTAGATTAAGAGGAAAGGCGTCGCCACCCCCTCAAGTATTTTTCAAGATGTCTTTACACTTACAGATTATAATGGGATAGAAGTTGTCATGGAGCATGTGCATAAGTGTGAGCTTCTATGGTGCGCGAAAGGAATCACGACCCGAGATCAAAAGGACGATCAATTTGTGATGACCTTGCAAGGACGTGCGCATAGTTGGTATAGAAAGTATGACCCTCATCAGACTGTTGTGGATTATAATGTGTTGAGAAATGCATTCTTGGCGGAATTCCACATACCTAATTTTGAATAGAAGAGGATTAGCTCTCTCAAAAAAATATAGCGAGAGAGAATGGAAGAGAGTGTGCGGGAATATGATGCATGCTTTAAAACTCTATTGTCTAAGTTGTCTTATGATATCCACCCTTCACAACATGCTCAGTGGTTTTTCGGAGGGTTAATCACACCCTTTAGGAGGGCCTTATCTCATAAAACATTCACGGACCCATGCAAAGCATTGGAAGCTGCTTTATGCGTTGAAGTAGTTGGTAGTGTTAACACTGGTGTTAGCCCATTTCTGGAGGCTCAGATTACTACCATGGCTAAGAAATTAGAGAAATTATCTACTGTGAGTTCCAAAGATTCACTAAGGGATGTGGTGCACTGATTATAATGTAGAAGGGCACACCAAGGATAATGGTGGGATATGTACTCGTAAGGCGGTGTGCGCCATAGTGGTAAACTATGAAATATTTCATGAGGACCATGATGCAAGTAGGTGCCCCCTGTTGCAGCACACGATCCACAAAAATGTATCTTGTTATTACAATATATGTACCTCAACCACACATGACACCAAGTTTTGTAGATTGATTGACCAAATTAATGAGGCAATTGATCTTGGTGTACCAGGACTAGCATTGCAGTAGTTCTAAAGGGATGGACATCGGTATGAGGAGCATAGAGATGGAGATGCGTGTCGAAGAGGCTCTCACATAGGATTTTTTTGGATGTGGTAACCACGGAGGAAGAAGTGAATTCTTATGTGGGATGTGTTTTAATTATGGAGCCACAAACCATTATATGTGCGAATGTTTGAATCTTCTACAATGCTCTGGTGTGGAAAAAACATAAGTACGAAGAGTGCCCAGAGTTATACAAACATATGAGTCAATAGTACCGGAAGGATAAGGGCACTGCCATGGTGAGTATTAAGAATGATGACGTGCAATGGATTCCACGAGTAATACGTGAATCAGAACTAGAGCATGTTATGGTAATAACAAGGGCGGAGTCCACGTGTGCAAAGGAAGCACCTAGGCAGAAATGTCTAGTCTTGAGGGAAGAAGTAGTACATGGGAAGTATTAAAATCCAGCTCACCAGAAAGAAGTATACCAGGAAACCATGGATGTAATTCAAAGTTTACAAGGGAGATCTAATGCTTAAAAGAGCAGACTAGAAAGGATGAGAAAAGGAGACCAATAGAAGCACTAAGGGATGACTTGGATGAGGTTAAGGAGGTGTGTAAACTACTAAGGTAGGAGAATATTATTCCCCTACTAGGGCCATAGTTGAGAGAAAAGGTGTCGCGTGCCGAGGAGAACATGAAAGGTAGATCCTACATGCAAACCTCCCACCTCATAGCCTTGATTATGACAAAGAGATTACCTTGAATGTAGTAGTGGATGGATGGTTGCTTAGTAACATCCTCATTAACACAGGTGCAGAGGTTAATGTTTTCACTCTGGATGCCTGGCATTAATTAGGAAGACTGCATTACTGACCATCTTAAAATGTTCTTTATATGGCAAATAATACAAAGGAAATTCCCATAGGTGTCTTGAAGGATGTAACCATTACCATTCAAGGGACTAGGTTCACTTCAGGTATTTTGAAGTCTTGACGCTTGCTGAGGAAGATAATTTCCTAGCTCTACTTGGGTGCCCGTGGTGTTATAAGAATAATGTAGATCTTCATTTTAACAAGGGGTACATAAGGTTTGAAAACACGAGCGAGTGGTTAGTTATACCCTTTGGTTGATGGGAAGTCCACCCGCTATCTTGAACCCCTTGGGAGAAAGTCACAGACGAGATATATGTGTGCTCCATAAGAGATCCAGAGACCATCCACCCTACAGAAGGATTCATCTAGTTTGATGATGCTTAGTCTATCAGTGATACTACCAGTATAGCATGTAATAATTGGGTGCATGGGACTTATGAATTGATTGGGTGACATCTGAAGGGGTTAGTAACCAAGGTAACAATGGTGTGTATAGTTCAACGCACTGGGAGGAAGGAAATAACAAAGTATTTTGGGGATGCATACCCTGAGATATTTTTGAGAGAGATGGAAGCTCACTGGAGGGAGGATGAGTGATGAAGTATGCTAGGTTATGTTCTAATAGGCATAGCAGTAAGGTGGTGGGCCACACATAGTGAGAACTTGTTGGAATGGCACGAAGTTTGAATTGTGCTCACTATCCGTTTCTCGAAAAGTAACATACCCACTGCTATCAAAGATTATAATGGCAATGAACCCGCCTCTTCCCACATCCAGGCATGTGAGAGGGTCTAGGAGAATGCATGAAGCTTTACCACCCTCCCTTTGGGTGTACAAGTTATATTCGACACTACAAGGTTGTGCGCGCGGTTGGTATATCTATTCGAGACACGCCGCCAAATGGGAGGTTGGCAGGAATTGGGAGTTGACTTTTTCCACACATTCAAGTACCGAAGTAACAAGAAACCGATCGATGAGGTGTTGTAGACTATCAAGTTCCTCACTCTAGGGGATTACGCTATGGTGGAAGAACGGTTCAAAGAAGAGGAACTAGAAGACATACAATTTGAGTGCACATGTCTTTGAAAAGGAGAAAGGAAGAATGGTATACGTTGTTGATGGAGAGGAGATAGAAATCCTGAATGTTGACCATTCGGTTGGGACATGCGAAGTAGTTGATAGTGCAGATGCATGTGTGCACACGTATCATGAACCACTCAAAACCAAGAAAGTTAACATCAGCTCGGAAGAGGAGCCCAAGGAAGCTATCATTGGCGACTACTGGTCAGACAAGGAAGTATCAAGGATCATCGATCTCTTGTGTAAATTTGAGAATTTATTCCCATGTGGATACCATGAGTTGAAAGGAATCCACCATTCATTGGGGGAAATGAGGATAAAATTGAAATATGGTGCACGCCCTGATCGAAGAAGAGGCTTTACAGGATGAATCCCAACATGCACGTGAGGGTTAAAGAAGAGATAGACAAGATGATAGCATCCGGTATCATTGAGGGCATGGAGGAATCGAGTGGATAAGCCCAATGGTGATCAACATAAAGAAGGATGGGCAGATTAGGATATGTGTGGATTACATGGAATTGAATGTTGTTTTTATCATAGACCCTTTTCCCACCCCCTTTACTAAAGAGATTTTGGAAGGAGTTGTTGGGCATGAGGTCTATTCCTTTACGCATGGATTCTTGAAATATCACCAAGTAAGGATTATCAAGGAAGACCAAGAAAGGCAAATTTCACCCGAGTGGGGAAGCTTTACATACACAGTCATGCCCTTTGGGATGAAGAATGTGCCCGTTGTATTTTCATGCATAGTGGTACAAACATTTAAGGACTTCATCCACAAGTTCCTTCGGGTATATTTAGATTATTGGATAGTGTATGGATTAGTAAGGGACCACTGTGATAACTTAAGGTTGCTATTTGAAATATGTTGGCAGTTGAGGATCTCCCTCAACATCAAGAAATGTATCTTTGCAACTCATTTTGGAACGTTTTTGGGACATATCATATGCAAAGAGGGCTTATTGGTGGATCCGTGAAATTCGTAGTTATTGTAGGGTTAGGGGAGCCTACCAGCCAAAGCACAATACGTGGATTTCTTGGACACATTGGGTACTACAGAAAGTTCATTAAGGGATATGCCAAGATTTCTGTGTCTTTGGAAATATTGCTCAGACACAAGAGTTTCTTTCAGTGGGGAGAGGTGCAGTAGAGGGCATTTGACACTCTAAATGAAAGGCTTATCACTATACCAATTCTACAATTCCCATCCTAGGATAAACCTTTCCATGTCCATGTGGATGCCTGCAGTACAGCAATGGGAGCCGTTATTTCTCAAGGGGGAGGGATTTTTATCATCCCTTGTGTTTTACAAGTAGAAAGTTGACACCAACAAAACATAATTATACAACGACCGAGTGTGAGGCATTTTTAATGATCTACGCGCTCCACAAATTCGAGACAATATTTCTTTGGTAACTACCTTCATATTCTACACTGACCATATGGCCTTGAAGTATCTAGTAAACAAAGCAGTGCTGCAAGGGCGCATATGCTGTTGGGTACTTTTATTTCAGGAATTTGAATTCAAAGTGGTGGTAAAACCAGGAAAGAACAATTATGGGCCAGATCATTTATCAAGGATTGATTTGGGAGAGGATGCGCAGAGTATTGAGGAATCCATATCGAACACACAACTATTCAGGTTATGATGCACACCCTCAGAATTATAAGACATTGCCATTTTTCTCAAGGAAGGTGTGGTGCCCAAAGGGATGAATGATGCACGGACGGGAAAAGGTTATCCATATGCACCATGCCCTTCATGTTGATCAATGGGGATTTGTATAAAATTGGCCATGATGAAGTTTTACGTTGGTGCATATTAGAACATGAACATGTAGCTATAATAGAATAAGCCCATTGTGGGATTACTGGAGGACACTATGTAGGGAATGCGACCACGTGCAAGATCCTAGAATCCTGGACTATGGTCGAGGAGATGATTCACCAGGATTGTATTGAATTTTGTAAGGCTGTGACCACTTCCAGCACCTTGGAAAACCTAGAAAAAGGGATGAGATGCCCTTGTGCCCCATCGCCAGTGCGGAACCTTTTGAAAAATGGGCAATAGATTTTGTTGGACCAATCTCACCAGCTGCGCAAAGGACTAACTCACGGTATATTATTACATATATTGATTATCTAACAAGGTGGGCAGAGGCCGCACCCACTAAGGATTGCACCACAGCCATGACTGTTAGATTTTTATGGGAGAAAATTATCAGCAAGTATGGGTGCCCATTAATTTTAACAAGTGATAGGGAACTCACTTCTTAAATGAAACAATCAATATTCTATTAGCGAGAATTCATGGTGGCCCATCACAAAACTACCCCTTATCACCCTCAGGAAAATGGGACTACAGAGGCATTTAAAAAAATCCTTAGTCACACATTGACTAAGATATGTGATGTGGGTAGGCAGGATTGGGATGGCAAGGTATCGGCAGATTCTTTGGGCATACGAACAATGTATACAAGGTTGAACAAGGCCACATCATTTCAACCGGTGGTGTTTGGCACGGAGGCTTTTTTACGGTTGAATTCATACTACCTTCGTTGTGCATAGCACACGCATGAGAGGTTTGGATGATGAACAAGTGTTGGAAGAAAGAATTGATGAATTTATAAAGTTAGACGAAAGGCGCTCACTAGCTAGATGAAGCCAAACAAGCTGAAAAAGATAAGCAAAAGGCATGGCATGAACGCAACATTAAGAACAAGCAGTTTGAGGTTGGCGAAATGGTATTGCTATATGATTCAAAATTTCTACACTATCCTGGAAATTTGAAGGTGCATTGGTTGGGTCCTTATGTAATTTCATACATCCTTGATTCGGGTGTGTGCTAGTTATAAGTGCTAGATGGAACAAAATTACTTGGACACTTTAATGGGAGTAGGCTAAAGCCCTACTATAAATAATTCTTCTTGGTGTTTGTAAATAAGGTAGTTCTACCAGTTAGTTTATAATTTCCTTTCATGCATTTTCCTTTCTTGTATTTCCCTTTCGCATTGTTGTCTTGTTTTGTGCCTTGGGCGCCGGTAACCTTATTACTTTTTGACTTATGAATGCGTAGAGGACTGCGCATCATTTTAGTGTGGGGTGAGGAGATAAAGAGAAGCATGAAGTTATTCTGTAGGAGGATTGGGTTGGTAAACCATTCGAACTGGCCCCATTAAAAAAATACATTAGGAGAAAAGAAGGTAGATGGGTGGAAAAATAAGGTTACATGGGAAATCCACGTACAAGGAGAAAGTGCAAAAACATGAGGTAGGCGAAAGAAAGAATCATGAGGATGGAAGAGGTGCCTTTGGCACTGGTAACACACACACAAGATTCTTGTCAAGATGGATTGTTTGCACGCTAGAAGGTTGGAAAATTTTTCTTTTCGTGTAAGGATTAGGTGCGGGTGGAAGCACTTTCATGTAAGGATTGGGCGTGGGTGAAAAAATTGTCGAAAAGGAAAATCGCTGAAGTTGGGTTTGTTTGAATATGCCACATTAAATATTGTCATATGATGGTAGGTATCCTAGCCTTTAATGCGTAAAAGTCGGAAAATAAATAAATACAAGGATGGGAAGTTCATTTTTTTACTTTGCGAAAACAAGGAGAACAATTTTCTTTTAAGAGCTAGGGTTTCGAGAGCTAACTCATGTGAAGGAAAATCTCAAAAACTCACATGCAATCAGTCCAATTGATCTATAAACTAGAGTAGAAGTGATTCACGGTGTAACATCCTCATTTTTATACATTAGAACAAGTAAAAAAAAAAAATTTGATAAATGCTTCCTGGTTCTAAATACATAATTTAGAACTCACAAATCAAAACAACCATTCTCATAACAGATAACCATATGCAGCTGTAATGACTCGGAGTACCTCCGATCTATTCATTCCATGACTCGGTAATCTACCGATCTATTCATGAGTATTAAGAGTTGGCATTTTATTTAACACTTCACTCTTGCGGTTCTCCTCCCTAATCTGGGATTCAGAATGCTCTGTCCAAGGAACCTATCTGAATAATTGTTACCATTATTCATCGGCATCTCATCCCTTAGACTAGGTGACTTAGGACAACGCAATTAGTAGCTTGCGATACTTTGGCCAAAGATTTGAAACATAATGCTTATGTCTCGTATTCCTTAACGGCATACTCATCAATTTGGAATACGTCCTTCACCCCCATTCCTATGTTATGTAGAATGTCTTATCTCGACTTTGTCACACTCTCCTTTCCCAAGTTATTCACTTAGGAATGGATTAGTAAGATGACAACATTATAGGGATGCTCCCAAGGACTAGGGATACGGCTGACATCTTTGGATCAACCCTAGTTAATCCGGTGTGTCAAGATACCCCCGAGTCTCCAAGGTCAGCCTTATAACGTGACCACATTCCTAATCAGTCCCAGAGTAACTTGTTCGAGTTTAAGGTGTAAATCTTAACGATTAATGCAAAGGGTGTCGTCATAAGTCACCTACATTGTTATATCTTTGAGAAGATCCTAATCTTCTTGAAGGTACAACCTACTGCGATTGACTTGTACCGTCAACCTTTAAATCCGCCTCGAAAAGATCTACTTATTAATAATTATTACATACGTTGAGTTAAAATTATACTATAAGATGCTCCCTTAAGGGTAGTCTTTCCCAATCCACGGGTTCCTCACCTTAGAATTACCTTTATTAGTAAAACCCATTACACAAGAGAAGTTATTAAGACTAGAGGTCCCTTGAGGAGTTCATAGAAAAACATAAATCTAAATCAACGAAAGCTGGACAATAACCCTTAATCTTCACATGAGATTGCTAACCAAACCTTTTTTTTTTCGGTTTATATCAAATCTCATAACTGAAATTATATCTTACTTTTAGTATCGAGATATATTGATTAAGAATCCAATTAAACGTTGTCTTGTCTTAGATCAAGACTAGAAGTAATAATTTATTCAGCTCATTTAGCTTCTGCTCGGGTTTATTTTAACCCTAGCTTTAGAAAGACAATGATCTAAGTTCCAATTTAGCTATAAATAGAACATAATAGAACTACTAAATAATCATAAGTATTAGTCACATAACCTTGCAAGCTTACTTAGATATTCACAAAAGTCTCAAAGTTATACAATAATAACAAATCTCTCAAGATCATTCAAACCAAAGAAGATCAAACCATCAAGATACGAATACAAACACATAAGTATCAAATATCTCTTTTCATTCCTTTCAAAGCTAATCAAATACATTTTATGCATTCATCATATACGATCGATACAATACTCAATAGCAAAAGAACATCTTTCTTCAAGTAGTACATTCGAGAGAATCAAGTTGGATTTCATCATAAAACCAAATTAAACAATCTAAACATCATATCGATCGTGTGCCTTTACCACTTCCGGAAATCATCTGCAAAAATTGTCAACATGGGTCGGTTCGGTGGCGAGCATGATAAACACTAATTTTAAAACAATTGCAATCCACCAATTGTTTTCATTAAACAACTTTGTTTAAATGAATTCATTTCACCAAACATGTAAACATATTTCAGACTATGCTCTTTTATAATTCAAACATGACTATAACTCGTAACTCATATTATAGTTACTAAATAGTCCTAGATAATCTTCATATATTTCTTCATAAATGTTAATGACCAAGAAGAAAAATGCATCTAAAACAACTATCCATCCGAATCCCAAGGATAGCAAACATCGATGAGGCCATTATATTCAACAAAATGAATATCCTAACAATTCATGAATCCATCATTAAGTTTTACAAATCCAACAATTAAATATAAATTTATCAACATATACTTTCTGATAGAAGAGAAAGAAACCGAGACATTCAAATTTCCCTTCCAATCATGCTCATGACTATACCGTCTCCTCAAGAGTAAAGCATTCACATTGTACGCATGCAACTAAGTCGAGACGAGACCACAAGAAGAACCAACAAGAAGACCCAAAAATCATCGAGAACGAGTTGTTCTAATGAAATCATTTGAAAGAAAGCAAGATTTTTAAAAGTTAGGGCCTAACATGCACAGTAATGTTGCTTAAAAATCGAAGAATACCACTTTGCAAGAGCTCGAGCCTTCTCCTCTTTTTCCACGTTAGATTCAACAACAATAATTTGTTATTTCCATGCCTTATAAACTTTCCTCGATAGAGAAAAGAGCTAGTTATTCTCATAGTTGCCATGCAACACCAAGTAGACTAGTGCGAAGAACCAGTGATCAAACAGAGAGAAAACCGGAGTGCATGAAAAACCAAACAAACTACCAGTTTTCCATTTTGCATGTCTTCCGAGAAATCGAGCTCGGAGACCGAGTTCATTAATTGCATTAACTCCAAAATTCCCACTCAATCTCCATTGCCACCGACCGCCATAGTTGGCGATGGATAAAAACAAATCAAAGACCATTTCTAGATTTGGTGACTCTGCCACGTCAGCTTTCACTAGCCGTTTGAAACCTCCGCTAATTCCTTGTCCTTCATGCTTATCTCCTTCATTTAATGCCATAGAAACTACGCCCAGTGGCTCGCACCCCTTCATAGGTCCCCTTCCTCCACTAACATTAGTTAGGTTAGAAACATAGGTTAGATCATAAGATGATACTTAGTCTAACTTCCTTAGTGCTAGGTTGCTAACTTTAGGAACTTTTAGCTTATAGCTTAGGGCTAGGTTAGATTAACACTAATCCAACCCATAGGTTATTAACCTTAATAAATCCAATTTAGGTCTAACATTTAGAATGTTCAGAATAAGAACCTACAGATATACATTCCCGTAATGGATTCAATCCAACATTGATAATAAGCTAGTAGTATAAATGTATCTGAATTTATTACCTGGCCCACGATCAAGACCTTCCCACGATATTACGATATCGGGAACCAATTCATTTAACACAATCAGCTGAGTTAGACTAGGAATAGCTTATTCAACGCATTCGGACCTTACTGACCTTCGTAAGGTCTATAATTTTGTTCATCTCGAATAAACTTAAAGCATCTCTTGGATCAATTCCAGCGATCCAAGGCTAAGTCTTATAGATGGATAAATCCACAATTCATTCGAGATCAGATTAAACTCGGTGTAAAATGAAAGAAATAAAAGAGTCAATCATATTCCAACTCGGTCAAAGATCTTCAATTGCAAAGAAGATACGAGTCCATATCAAGCATGACTTCACAATCAAAGGAACACATCCTTTTATAGAAGAAATCATATATCAACACTTGAATACTCAGGAGGAAGTAACAACGATTCGAGTGTTACATGCTTCCCTCCTAAAAGATTCATTGTCCCAATGATTACATATTCGATTAACCTTGAGTCAACCAATTTATTAGTTCACAAAACAATGCGACTATTTCAACTTGAATAGTTCAGAAATCAATGTCACAATACATTTTATTCAGCCTTAATAATGTTTGCCTCAATCAAGCTTTCATATAAACTTGAAAAGACAAGTTCATGTAAAAAAAATGTTTTGTTAACTGATTTCATCCTGTTGAAAAAGAAAAGGAAAAGTAATTTGCATTTCTTCCGATTTTCCCAAGTTGCACTTTCTTCATTAAAGCTGGTCCCCCTTTGGACCTTACATTGTTATATTTCACGATTTCTCAAATGCAATTGGTGATTTTCCGGCACTCGTGTGGGTTTAACCATGATTATTCTGGGTCTTGGACCTCTGAGGAATTCAATTTAAGACATGTAACAAATCGAAACATATTTCTTAAGCAAAGAAATATGGAAAACATCATGCATGTGAGATAAAGTAGGTGGTAATGCTAATCGATAAGCTACGATTGATTATTTCGACAATTTGAAAGTTCCCACGTAACGAGGTGACAACTTGGCAGCCTTGCCAAAAGTTATAGAGCTCTTTCTAGGTTTAACACGAAGAAAAACCTTCACACCAAGCTCAAACCTTCAATCAACCCACTTAAGGTTAGCATAGCTCTTACGCCTATCTTGCTTCCTTTAATCGTTCACGAATCATCTTAACTTGTTGTTCCATTTTGAGGATCTCTGGTCCAATTACCACTCTATCCTCAACACTATCCCAACTAATAGGGGTTCGCACTTTCTTCCATAAAGTGCTTCAAATGGTGCCATTTTAAGAGATGAGTGATAAGTGTTGTTGTATGCGAATTCAACTAATGGAAGATACTCTTCCCATTTATCTTTGTTGATCCATGCAATACATTCGCAACATGTCTTCCAACACTTGATTTACTCTCTCGAGTTTTCCATCCATTTAGGATGATATGCGAAGCGAAGTGCTTAGTTTCATTCAAGAGATATATTAAGCGTTTGCCAAAATCTTGATGTCATTCTAGGATCCCTGTCAGATATAATCAATTCTGGTACACCATGTAACCTGAAAATTTTGTGTACGAATCTTTTGGCCAACACTGGTGAATCATACTTTAGATTTCCAGCGATGAAATGAGCTACCTTAGTTAGTTTATCCACAACTACCAGGATAACATCATGTTTATTCCTAGACATGGGTAACCCTTGTACAAATTCCATGGTTATTACTTGCCATTTGTACTGCGGTATGCTATGAGGATATAACAGTCCAGCAGGGTGCATATGTTATGCCTTAACCCGCTGACATTCCAGACAATGAGTTACAAATTCAATGACATCCTTTTTCATACCTTTCCAAAAGTATTGTTGTTTGGATCAGCAAGCATTTTTGTGATGGGTGTCAGAGAAAGGTGAATTATGAAATTCAACTAAGAACTTCTTTCTTAAATCATTCAGCATAGGTACGTATACCCTGTTTTCATAACGCAAGATTCCTTCATTATCAAAATGAAAACCTTTATACCTTTCATCATTAGGTTCTGCAGCAAGCACTACTTTTATTTGCTGAAAGTATGTATCTGATTCTGAGGCACTTTTTACCTCATCCTTAAATTGAGTTCTTAATGTTATAAGAGCAGAAATGTGCCTCCTATGACTTAGAGCATCTGCTACTCTATTCTCCTTCCCTTTGATGTAGCTAATATCAAAATCATATTGTGATAAAAATTCTAACCACCTTCTCTATCTAGCATTTAGATTAAATTTGAGTGAAAATATATTTCAATCCTAAGTGATCGGTTTTCAACTCAAAAGGTTTCCCAAGTAAATAGTGTCTCCGGACTTGAGCGCATGAATAATGGCAGCAAGCTCCAAATCATGAGGAGCATAATTCAGCTCATGTAACTTAAGTTTTCTACTTTCATATGCTATGACTTGATCATTTTGTAACAAAACACCTCCAAGGCCTTCCCCAGAAGCATCGATTTACAATGAGTAAAGCTCCCATTAGGGTGCGAAGTGCAGTACTGACTAATATAGGTGTGGAAGTCAACTAGCTTTTTAGACTTTTGAAAGCCGCTTCACACTTATCATTCCAAATAAATTTCTTATCCTTCTTCTGCAATGAAGTTATCGGTGCAGCCACTTTAGAAAAATCCTTAACAAATTTTCTATAGTAACTAGCAAGACCCATGAAGCTTCTTACTTCATGCACATTCTTTGGTGCAGGCCACTCAGTTATTGCCACTATTTTTGAAGGATCTACAGCAATTCCTTCTTTACTAATGACATGACCCAAATAGTGAACTTTTGAATCAAAGAAAGAACATTTGGATAACTTACCATACAACTTTCTTTTTCTCAAAATTCCCAAAACTATCTTCAAATGCTCATTGTGCTCCTCAACACTTTTAGAATAAATGAGAATATCATCCAAGAATACAAGTACAAACTTGTCCAAATATTCTTGAAAGATATTATTCATTAAGTTCATAAAAGCTGCGGGTGCATTAGTTAATCCAAAGGGTAGAACCATGAATTCATAATGTCCGTACCTTGTTCGAAAAGCTGTTTTATGAATATCTTCTTCTCTAATCCTTAACTGATGATAACCAGATCGAAGATCTATCTTAGAATAAACCACTGCCCACGCATCGATCAAATAAATCGTCGATCCTTGGAAGTGGATATCATTCTTGATTGTTGCTTTGTTGACATACGGTAATCAATACCAGACCTAAGTGTTCCATCCTTCTTTTTCACAAATATTACGGGCGCTCCCAAGGTGAAACACTTGGTCTAATCAAACCTTTATACAAAATTTCTTACAATTGTGCCTTAAGCTCGACTAACTCTATAGTATTCATCCGATAAGGTGCTTTGGAAATAGGTTCCGTTCCTGGTTTGATTTCGATGGTGAAGTCAAATTCCCTCTTGGGTGGTAACCACAGTAATTCCTTCGGAAAAACATCCTGAAACTTTGTAGAGAGGAAATCGTTTCATGGAATCACCATCTTCTTCGAAAATTCAGATATCTTTCTTTGCATAAAGGGTACATCCTTTGTTTTTAGCCTTTTTAATTTGCATGGTGACGGTTTTCTTCTTGAAATTTCCCGTTTCACACCTTGAATCTCTGCTGATTTCAGCCGGTCATCTAAACATTTTATGTTCTTTTCATAGTGATCTACTTTTGATTTATGTTCAACTAACCAATTGACACCAATGACAATGTCGTAAGACCCCAAAGGTGTAACATAGAGGTCAACTTCCGTGGAAAAGTTAGGTAAGTCAAGGATTTGCCCCAAAAAGACACATACTCACTTTGTATGAACAAAGTTATTACCATCTGTATGCAGTCAATATTTATCCATTTTTCCATCTTTTCTCTTAAGTTTAGAAGCAAGTTTATTAGAAATAAAACATTTAGTAGCTCCTGTATCAAAAGAATAGTTATGCCAAATAACTTACCCGGAACTTCTATAGGTGTCACTTGCTTTTCAGCTTGCTTATCTGCTCTTTGCAAAGCATGTATCTTATGCTACTAATTACAATCATCCTTCTTCAAGGGGCACTGATTTGCGTAGTGGTCTTTGCCACAATTGTAGCAGCCTCCTAAAGGTCCCGTTTTAGGCTCAAAATTTCCTCCAGTCTTGTAATTATCATGTTGTCCTCCATAGGGCTTCTGCCCATTGTTATAATTTTTGGCAAAATTATCCCTTACATTTCCAGCAGGCTTATTTGCTCTCTACTGCTTTCTTACTATTATCCCCTGGAAACTTACTTTTGTTTCTAAAATTTTTCCATGGTCCCTTTTTGGGTGCAAGAGAGGTTGAAGAAGGGTTTACAATCTTCTTCCGCACTTCCTCTTTATGAGCAGAAATAGCCTTTAATTTACATTTCTTGTCTTATGGCCTTTTCAACAACTCCTTCCATAGTGGTTGGATTTGTGAACATCGACCTCTCCCCTTATCATGGGATTCGGTCCCATGATGAATTTTCGTATTCGAACTTCTCATCGGTTTGATCTTTGTGGTACATACTTGAGGAGTTTTGTAAACCACTCCCGAGTATTCGATTACGTTAGCTTCCCTTGAGCTAAGTTCTAGAATTCTGTCATTTTCGATCATAGAAAAGTTGTGGCAGCCATCGTTGCCTAAAATAGCCCTTAAATTGATCCCAAGTAATATTGGTCTCATACATATTTAGCTCACGCTTTACGGCTATCCCACCACGAAGATTCTTCATGGGAAAGGCGATAGGCTCCCCAAATAGCTTTGGTTTCCTCCGAGAAGTTTCTTATTGCAAAGTACTTCTCCATTTGGCTTGAGCAGTTCTCGGCTCCATCTCCTAATGTGGTGCCATCATATTTAGGTGGGCTTATCCTTTTATATCATTAGTGAGTTATATTGCAAACTGGCCTTTTTTTTTACGGTTGGACGGGTGTATTTCCAGCATTAATATCAACACCCAAATCGGGGTTATCCTCGGGAGGTTGCTTTGATTGTTATTACCAGCTTCTTCATCCTCCTCATTTCCCATCACCTGCTTTGTTCAAGTACAGCTAAGCGATCTCTTGTGTCCAACGGGGCAGCGAGGATCTCATCAAGTTTTGGGTTGTTTCCGCCCCTCCTTGAGGTGGAGCATTATTCGCAATGTTCCCCCTTGTTCTAACCATTTTTGTTACAAGAAAATTTAGGTTTTTATCAGATTATGGACACTGATAGGTCCAAGATCGCAACCTTAAACTACGATACCAAGATGTAACATCCTCATTTTTATACATTAGAACAAGTAAAAAAAAATTGATAAATGCTTCCTGGTTCTAAATACATAACTTAGAACTCACAAATCAAAACAACCATTCTCATAATGAGATAACCATATGCAGTTGTAATGACTCGGAGTACCTCCAATCTATTCATTCCATGACTCGGTAATCTACCGATCTATTCATGAGTATTAAGAGTTGGCGTTTTATTTAACACTTCACTCTTGCGGTTCTCCTCCCTAATCTGGGATTCAGAATGCTCTGTCCAAGGAACCTATCTAAATAATTGTTACCATTATTCATTGACATCTCATCCCTTAGACTAGGTGACTTAGGACAACGCAATCAGCAGCTTGTGATACTTTGGCCAAATATTTGAAACATAATGCTTATGTCTCGTATTCCTTGACGGCATACTCGTCAATCTGGAATACGTCCTTCACCCCATTCCTATGTTATGTAGAATGTCTTATACTGACTTCTGTCAGACTCTCCTGTCCCAAGTTATTCACTTAGGAATGGATTAGTAAGATGACAACGTTATAGGGATGCTCCCGAGGACTAGGGATACGGCGACATCTTTGGATCAACCCTAGTTAATCCAGTGTGTCAAGATATCGCGAGTCTCCAAGGGCAGCCTTATAACGTGACCACATTCCTAATCAGTCCCAGAGTAACTTGTTCGAGTTTAAGGTGTAAATCTTAACGATCAATGCAAAGGGTGTCGTCATAAGTCACCTACATTGTTATATCTTCGAGAAGATCCTAATCTTCTCGAAGGTACAACCCTGCAGTTGACTTGTGCCGTCAACCTTTAAATCCGCCTCGAAAAGATCTACTTATTAATAAGTATTACATACGTTGAGTTAAAATTATACTATAAGACGCTCCCTTAAGGGTAGTCTTTCCCAATCCCTGGGTTCCTCACCTTAGAATTACCTTTCTTAGTAAAACCCATTACACAAGAGAAGTTATTAAGACTAGAGGTCCCTTCAAGGAGTTCATAGAAAAACATAAATCTAAATCAACGAAACTGGACAATAACCCTTAATCTTCACATGAGATTGCTAACCAAACCTTTTTTTTGGTTTATATCAAATCTCATAACTGAAATTATATCTTACTTTTAGTATCGAGATATAGTGATTAAGAATCCAATTAAACGTTGTCTTGTCTTAGATCAAGACTAGGAAGTAATAATTTATTCAGCTCGTTTAGCTTCCTGCTCAGGTTTATTTTAACCCTAGCTTCCCGAAAGACAATGATCTAAGTTCCAATTTAGCTATAAATAGAACATAATAGAACTACTAAATAATCATAAGTATTCAGTCACATAACCTTGCAAGCTTACTTAGATATTCACAAAAGTCTCAAAGTTATACAATAATAACAATGCTCTCAAGATCATTCGAACCGAAGAAGATCAAACCATCAAGATACGAATACAAACACATAAGTAACAAATATCTCTTTTCATTCCTTTCAAAGCTAATCAAATACATTTTATGCATTCAGCATATCCGATACAATACTCAACAGCAAAAGAACATCTTTCTTCAAGTAGTACATTCAGAGAATCAAGTTGGATTTCATCATAAAACCAAATTAAACAATCTGAACATCATATCAGATCTGCGTGCCTTTACCACTTATGGCAATCATCTGCAAAAATTGTCAACATGGGTCAGTTCGGTGAACTGAGCATGATAAGCACTAATTCTTAAAACAATTGCAATCCACCAATTGTTTTCATTAAACAACCTGTTTAAATGAATTCATTTCACCAAACATGTAAACATATTTCAGACTATGCTCTTTTGTAATTCAAACATGACTATAACATGTAACTCTTATTATAGTTACTAAATAGTCCTAAATACTCTTCATATATTTCTTCATAAATGTTAGTGACCAAGAAGAACAAATGCATCTAAAACAACTATCCATCTGAATCCCAAGGATAGCAAACATCCGACAGGCCATTATATTCAACAAAATGAATATCCTAACAATTCATGAATCCATCGTAAGTTTTGCAAATCCAACAATTAAATATAAATTTATCAACATATACTTTACTGAGTAGAAGAGAAAGAAAGCTGAGACATTCATATTTCCCTTCCAATCATGCTCATGATTGTCTTGTGTCTCCTCAAGAGTAAAGCATTCACATTGTACACATGTGACTAAGTCGAGAAAAGACCACAAGAAGAACCACAGTTTGTCAAAATTTAAATATAAAAATTTCTGTAGCTTACTAAGCAATACAAGTAGCTCTCGCTACAAGAAACGATAAGTAATCCAAACTTAACAGATTCAAAAATTCCTTTACATAACATTCAACAATATGAATATACCCATCGCCATTGTTGTGAGAGCATGACTTCATTCAACTAGGCAAATCCCAATAAATTTTTCCTCAAGGTTTCATTTGAAGTCGAGTTACTACAACATATAACAGGGTATCAACAAAATCGAGTTGATAAAGAAACCCCAACCTTTAATTCATCCGAATCAAACTGAACATAACACAACGATGATAAGAAAGAGTCAAAACGATATGCATGCTCAGCGAGGACTGAAATCAAGAATCGAGCCAACTCACAGCATATCATGGACTCCAACAGTGCCAAATCCAACCAAAACTTATATTAAAGGTTTAAATTGAAGTTGAATTCATATGACAACAATCAAAAATCCTAAAAGTACTCATGACAAAAAAATTCTATAGAATTTACAACATAAATTACCTTTCGGTGACTCCATCGGAGTCGATATCATTTAGTATTCATAATAAAAAACAAAGCATTCATAACCAAGCTTGTGAAGTTTAAAATACTAGATACATTTCAAGGACTCTCTTTGAGTCAATATCGACCATAATCACAATGGGCTTACTGCAGTAGAAACACCGATTACATATCAAGGACTCCAATTGAGTCCATAACAACAGTATTCACAACTGAGATTATTTAGAAGAGAAAACATAATATATGCTTCCAGGATTAAAAAGGAGTCTTACCCATGTAGTATTCTTCAAATAAACTTCTACAGAAGTAGAAAGATACAAGATACATATTAAATTCAAGAATTCCAACCAAAACAATAACATACCGTATTCACAACTAAACTCCTACAGAAGTAGAAACGTATGGCATTCACGACTAACTTCTACAGAAGCCAAAATACAAGATATATATATTAAGGATTCCAACAGAGCCAATAATAATAAGTATTCACAACCAGGCTTATACAGAAGCAGAAACACTGGTTTCATAACAAGGACTCCAACTGAGTCCATAACAACAATATTCGCTCTAAGCTAATACAAAAGAGGATATCATAATATACGCTTCAAGAGTTCAAAAGGAGTCGAACCCAAGTAATATTCTCAATCTAAAACTCCTTCAGAAGTCATAAATACTATTTAATCAAGGATTCCAATGGAATTCAATAACATAATGTATTCACGACTGTACTTCTTCAGAAGCCAAGACATAATTTCATTTCAAGAAGTCCAACAGCAACAATGACATATATTACTCACGACATAACTTATACAGAAGTCGGAATATACTATACATTCAAGAATTCCAACAGTATCCTTTTCAACAAGTAAAACAACAACGTATCGACGGAAGTCTGAATCAAACAAGAAAATAATTCATGGACTCCCACAAAGCCGAATGTGTATATTAGCCTTGCAAGCATTTCTACGAAATCTAACCGAAATGTAAAACACAACAAGATAATTCAACAGTATGAAACAAAATGCACACCCATCAAAGGTTCATTTGAAAAATCGAGCGAAGAAGATACAAAGACAACTAATTCTCACAAAGCTACCTTAAAAACCAACTGAACCCAAAAATCATCTGAACAGAGTTGTTCTAATGAAATCATTTGAAAGAAAACAATATTTTTAAAAGTTAGGGCCTAACATGCCTGGTAATGTTGCTTAAAAATCTGAAGAAGACCACTCCAAGAGCTCGAGCCTTCTCCTCTTTTTCCACATTAGATTCAACAACAATAATTTGTTATTTCCATGCCTTATAAACTTTCCTCGACAGAGAAAAGAGCTAGTTATTCTCATAGTTGCCATGCAACACCAAGTAGACAGTGCAAAGAACCAGTGATCAAACAGAGGGAAACCTGGAGCATGAAAAACCAAACAAACTACTAGTTTTCCATTTTACATGTCTTCCCAAGAAATCCAATCTCAGAGACCGAGTTCATTAATTGCATTAACTCCAAAATTCCTACTCAATCTCCATTGCCACCGACCGCCATAGTTGGCGATGGACAAATCCAAATCAAAGACCATTTCTAAATTTGGTGACTCTGCCACGTCGGATTTCACTAGCCGTTTGAAACCTCCACTAATTCCTTGTCCTTCATGCTTATCTCCTTCATTTAATGCCATAGAAACTACCACCCATGGCTCACACCCCTTCATAGGTCCCCTTCCTCCACTAACATTAGTTAGGTTAGAAACATAGGTTAGATCATAAGATGATACTTAGTCTAACTTCCTTAGTGCTAGGTTGCTAACTTTAGGAACTTTTAGCTTATAGCTTAGGGCTAGGTTAGATTAACACTAATCCAACCCATAGGTTATTAACCTTAATAAATCTAGTTTAGGTCTAACATTTAGAATGTTCAGAATAAGAACCTACAGATATACATTCCCGTAATGGATTCAATCCAAGACCTTTATAATAAGCTAGTAGTATAAATGTATCTGAATTTATTACCTGGCCCACGATCAAGACCTTCCTGATATTACGATATCGGGAACCAATTCATTTAACACGATCAGCCTGAGTTAGACTCCGGAATAGCTTATTCAATGCATTCAGACCTTTGACCTTCGTAAGGTCTATAATTTTTGTTCATCCCGAATAAACTTAAAGCATCTCTTGGATCAATGCCACTGATCCAAGGCTGAGTCTTATAGATGGATAAATCCACAATTCATTCCAAGATCAGATTAAACTCAGGTGCAAAATGAAAGAAATAAAAGAGTCCAATCATATTCCGACTCAGTCAAAGATCTTCAATTGCAAAGAAGATACAGTCCATATCAAGCATGACTTCACAATCAAAGGAACACATCCTTTTACAGAAGAAATCATATATCAACACTTGAATGCTCAGGAGGAAGTAACAACAGTTCAGAGTGTTACACACGGGTGTGAGGAATGTTGGGAAAGAGCACCATGATCAAAGGAGGAAAATCAGAAATTAGGGTTTATACTCTAGGGCATGGGGCGCACGAAGAAAACTCTCAGACAACTCGAAAGTAACCAAGGAATGAAATCAAAGGGTAAAATGATGGCCAAAAAACCAATTGATAATATTGCAGTATAATCCAAGAAGGGAAAGGGTAAGGGAAAAGGAAAGAAGAGAGAAGATGAAATCCCCTTGGATACCAATGAGGAATGGTACTCAGAGATGCAATACCCGGATGGGGTATTGCTAGGGAAAGAGTGGGAGTCCCACATCAGACAGATGACTGTAATCGATTACAATCACTAATTGAGTATAATCATGAAGGAAATGGTGCTGGAGCTAGTGTGCCCCACAAATAAATGAACACCTGATGGGATGTCGATCTACAGCAACGTAGTCAAGGTGAAAATGGAGAAGGCAGGGCTTCTCCAGCTCTACAAATTACCATACTTGGGAGCACAGGCACTGTACCAGTGGTTAATGACATGCATACATGAATATTTCTTCTATTTCACAGGGCACAAAATGTGCATAACTCCCTAGTTAATCTCACACTTTATAGGCCTAAGCTGTAAAGGGGACATGATCATAGATGACCTCCAGGATGAGGAGGCAATTAAAGAAACCATTGCATCCTAGGATTATAAGAAGGGATCAAGGTACTACGACATCATGGATATCAATGATCGGTGATGAAAATGGCCATGCACCTCATTTCCAAGCTAAATGGGAAAGAGAGGTGGACCCAGGTGAGAAAGCCCTGGTTGAATGTCTGCAAGAAGGTTGTGGAAGGCACCATATATAATATCTCCTAGTACATAGTAGACGAGATCATAAGCAGCATGGAGAATGGAGGAAAGATATTGTTTGGGAACATTTTATTAACCATTGTGTTCTCAAAAATTGATGTGTTGGATGCATTTGATAAGTTTGTATAAGAGTACCCCAACAAAGATCCTTTGCTCATAGATAGGTTCTAGAAGTATACCTATGAGTCAATGATAGGGGTGTACAAGGTGTGCTTGGATAAATGGTATACACACCTCATGAACACATTCGAGACAGAATGGAGGATCCCTGAACAACTCCTTGTGGTGGACCGAGGGTGAAGTAGAGATTGCAGTATACCAACACTTCGAATTGGTAGATTTATCTTAGTGGACGACAGTTGGAGTCCCTGGTGTAAAATCCACTTCTCATTCACTGCCTAATTCTTCCAAGTAGGGGTAAATAGATACAAGGAGTGGAAGAAGTTAAAAATTGACATGTCCACCCTTGACAGTGAACACAGAGAGATGAGAAAGAAGCTATTCTACCTAGGGAAATGTGCGTACATTGAAAGGTACATGTCGCAGGATGTGCACATCGTAAGGCCAATGACCTTACCGATTGCTGAGAGTGCTACTACCAGAATTTACTTGTGCATAAGGATGAAGTTTGAGAAGGGCACATACATAGAGAATGAAATATCCATCCTGGATGACCCCATGGGAAGGAAGAATCCAACGCTAAAGTGCAAGGAGAAAGAAGAGGAAGAACAATGGGTGGTGGAAAGGCAGAATGTAGGTACTGTAGGGCTGAGTACCTATGCCCAAAAGAAGAGAATAATGGTGGTTAGGGAAAATACCCCAGAGCCTACAAAGCCACCATCTCTTGAAGAACCCTCAGATGAAGAAAAGACAACATCCCTAACTCTGGAGTTTTCTACAAGAGAAGAAGAACAAGGAACGGAGGAACATGGGTCTGAAGATACAGATAACCTGAACACCTATGTAGGTGAGAAGGATGTTAATGAAGGGGAAGAGTTGGAGGTGGATCAAGAGCCAATTGATGTCCATGACTCAGAAGGAGAGGAAGCTGAGGATGCAAATGATGCCTTCATCTTTGTAAGGAGGAAAGGCACCCAAAGGGAGGAAGGTGTGCGCAGTGAAGAGGGGAGTGAAGGGGCTAGTACCAAGGAGCCAGATATGCCCAAGCTCACTCAGGAGGAGGTGAATGAAAAGGAAAAAGGGAGGTAGAGAGGATAATTGATGCCTTGGTCAATGAAGAGTTGGGGCATAATGCAGAGCTCATGCTCGGTGAGTTCAAGAAGGAGCAGAGGGAGAAGAGTGGAAGTAGCACAAAAGGCCCAACTCTCTCGGTAATTTTTCTAAGGGCGTGTGCATGGGAAGTAAACATGTGGAAGGGGGAAAAATAGTGATGGGTTACATTGATGACCCCAAAAAAATTTTGTGAGCATTTCTAAAGTACCGTGCTCATGAAGGAGCTCACTGCCATGGAGTCCTTTGACCCTGAGGGTGGATACCCATGAACGAGGAAGATGCTATCATGGGCATTTGACTCCCACCTCGATGAGCCTAAATTTGAGATTAACCAAGGAGTGGTATTAAAGTTGTCTAAAGGAAAGGGGGACAACCCCATTGTAAACACACAATAACTATCGGATGAGAAAGTCTGCAACACACTCAACAAATTCTATGTGGAAATCGAGGCTAGGCTCTTTGGCAGGAATGACAAGGTTAGAGTCTTGGAGGACCTATTGGAAAAGAGGAAGGAAGAAGTGGTGAAGCTAATGAAGGATCTTAGCCTTGAGAAATTAATCAGTGCTCAACTACAGAGGGAGCTTCAGGAGGAAAAGGCTAGGGTACGTGAAGTTTCTAAGAAGGTGGAGCTCATCTCCCAATCAATTATCACGAAGCACCTGGACCTTAACCCTCCCACACAAAAGTATAGATCCTCCCTAGAATTTCTAGAGGACTTGACTCAGATCCTCACCATGGAGAGGTAGCCTTTGGCATTTGAGTTAGCAAAAGAGGTAGCGGCGCACTTGGAGAAAGAAGACAAGTTGAAGTTCGTTGCACTCATGGATGATTACAACAAGGTTCTTGTCGACGTAAGAACAGTTGCACAAACCACCGGGGGGGTTGCTTGCAACCATTACGCAAATCAAGAGAAAGTGACAAGCATACTGTTTGCCGGTGATGAAGCTAAGTGAAAGAATTTAGAGAAAAGAATTAGGAAATAGACACGAGAAGGAAAAGATCATAGCCAAATTAGAAAATAAATCCGAGGCCATTGAGAACCAGCGTGTCTCTATCAAAACCTGGCTAAAAAGAGCTCTATAGGGTCATCACAAGGAAGAAGGATTCCCTATAGATCATGCTAAAGAGATAGAGACTGTGGTGGAAACCATTACCACATAAGGGGAGGGTCTAACTTTCGATGGGGTAAGCACCTTGGTTGGTGACATCCGCACTAAAGCGCGGGAGGAAGTCGGTGCTTGGAGTGCACTAGAGGCTACCTCAAAGCAAAATTTTCCCCTTCTTCTCCTTTAGGAAATTTTCCCCCTATTCTTTCTTTTTCCCATTCTTTATTCTTCCCCCCCATTCTTTTGCAAGGAAAGCCTTGCATTCTATTTGTACTACATTCTTTGAGAAGGTTCCCGAGGGTAGAGAATAGGTGAAGTGTTGGGTAATGTTGGGCTGTAATATAGCTTCCAAATCTTAAGGGAGCGTAGGCGCGCCTGTGGAGGAAGTGCACAAGTAAAGACATGCAAGGTAGAGTTCAAAAGGCTTCTTGGAGAACCCAGGATGCACACGTCCCCGAAGAACAATTCGGGACTTAGCCATTTTTGGCCTTTGGGACAGAACACATGAAGAATGTGTTCCATTTGGATAAGGTTCCATCCTGGCGATAGGGTATCCTGGAGGGAATATACCTTGCGATAGAAAGATCCAAAAGGTTAATCATGACATGGAGAGGCATGCACCAGGGTGACCCATACCTTGACACTTGGGGGCAGATCTGAGGCTGTAGAGGAGTTTGTTAGAGCTCAGAGGCCTATTTATACATGTGCCCTTGGCAAAGAAAAGGAGGAGAAGTAGTAAGGTAGCGGAGCTCTACAGAATTACTGTGAGAACTATGGGATGAAAATGGGTAAAGGATTCCAGTAAGGATGTAATGGGGAAATGAGGAACACAATTTTTTTATGAGAATACATGTATGGATCCACACATGGCGTATGACTACGGTGCATCTTACGTAATCTTTTATAAGTAATACTATGAATGAATGTGATAAGGTTGCTCACGAAAAATGTATTAAGACTCTTTCTCTGCATTACTGTATATTTCTATTGTACTTTTGTTCTTGTATAATGATGAATCTTACTTGAATGCTATGAATAATGGTGGATTTACAAGTTCCTAGTTCTATTACTTCTATTGCGTGCTTTTCTTTTATTATGGTGAAGGGGTATAGAATCCATTCGAGCTCTATATATTTTCATGTCTTTTAAATCACTAAGTCAAAATAATGAGCAAGCCTTCCACTAAACTCACATAAAAGAGAGACTTGGATCCTTCTCGCGTGCCTAGGGTGAGTGCCCAAGACACCATTGGCGGGTGATAGGCCAGTGCGCATGAGGTTCCCTTGTTCTTAGTCGGGTGTAAAAAATGACTACATATCCTTAATTTATGCCCCCTAGCTTTGTTTTTCATAAACACCATTTCCTCGGGGCCTTTGACTTATCAACACGAAGGTGAGGCCCCTTCCACTCTCTCATTCCCCGTATCCTAAGATGATCGATGAAGACACACCTAAAATTAACGTCGTTCAATGTCAGGATGATGAATCCATACTCACCTACCTTGGTGTAGAAGACTCATATATTCATCGGTCATTACCATATGAGACATAAACCATGTTGAATTAATCAACTATCGAGATCAACATTCATACTCGGGATGACCCACACATCTTAAATATCGATAATCTTTTGAAGTGCATCTTCACAATTCATCCTAGAAGTGCATCTTCATGGTTCTCTCGGGAAAGCTCTTGGGATTTATTGTTTCCCTCGTGGTATAGAAGTTAACCCCGCTAAAGTCACGGACATTCTCGGAAATGCCTCCACCCACTAACCTTACACAACTCCGCACTGTATGGTAAATTGCAGTCCATTCATCGTTTCATCTCACAATTATCGATCGGTGTTAACCATTTCATCATCTCGCTTAGAATGGATTTCTCCTTTAAATGGGATGATGACTGTCACAAAGCTTTTGAGGCCCTAAAACAATACCTTCTCTAACCACTGTACTCATTCCACCTAAGGACGAACAACCTTTTTACCTATACATATCAGCTACCAATCATTCCTTGGGACCCATGCTCGCTCATCGCGATGAACAACATAGGGAGCATGTGGTTTATTACATAAGCCATACTCTTTTAGACTATGAAACCTGATAAAACCATCCAAAAATATTTTCTTAGCCTTAGTTTTTCGTTGCCACCAAACTCCACCATTACCTGCTCAACCACAAAACCTATGTCATGACCAACACCAACCCCTTACACTTCATGTATGCCAAACCTTATCAAAATCAGTGCACCATGTGATGGCTTATGATTTTAGCTGATCTTGACCTCAAACTCATTCACCAAAAGTCCATCAAGGGAAAAGCTATAGCCAACCAAATGGCTGACACACCTATTACCGGGGACCAACCCTCTAATTTTGAATTTCTCGATGCATCCATTGCTACTCTTTCCCTGAATGAACCCCCTTACCAAATGACACAGTTCTTCAATGATTACAAGTGTCGGCGCGGGAGAGCGGACTGGTGTTATCCTCATTCCTCTAGATGGGGAACACATGCCTTTGTCTTTCAAACTAGACTTTGAATGCACCAACAATATTACTAAGTACAAAGCACTCATACTAAGTCTCCAGGCCGCCTATGCCCTAGATGTCAAATCAATCCACATCTTTGGTTATTCACAATTGATCATGAATCAAGTCAATGGTATGTACCAATGTCGTAACGAGATACTTCAAAAGTATAAACATCATGTAGACATACTTTTGACCACCTTTGATTGTTACACCCTTCAAACCATCCAACGTTCAACCAAAAATTTACAGATACCATAACTGCTAGGCTTCCCAAATACCCTCTTCCCCTACCGATTCCAAAATATTTTTCACCGTACAACACCTCCATTCACCTTCTTATTTACCTCACAATGTTTACTCAATTGGAAATGACACCCTTGACCCGACTAACCTTTGGTATAAATAATACTATGACTACCTATCTCTCACCATCTTACCTCCCGATCTCACCTGTAATGGACAACACATCTTCCTTAAAAATTTCTCCCATTTCTTCATTCTAGAGGGACTCCTCTATAAGCACGGATTTGATGGTATTCTCTTACGATGCCTCATGAGTTTTGAAATTCATTATACCATTAAGGAGGTTCATGATGGCATATGTGGAGGTCACTTTAGTGGCCTTGTTATTGTTAAGCGTATTCTTTGCCTAGTCTATTATTGGCCGACCTTTAACCATGATTTTTGGGACTATGTACAACATTGTGTGAAATGTCAACAACATTCCAACCTTCATCATATACCAATTCATGCCTTACAGGTCACTCGTGATCTTTGGCCTTTCTCTCAATGGGGTTTGGATCTTGTCAGAGAAATCAATCCTCATTCTTCCCAACGCCATCAATGGATCATAAATGCTACCGAATACTACAAAAAATGGGTGGAAGCCATACCACTCATCTCCATGAAAGCTGAGAAGATATGTGATTTCATCACCTCATCACTGACAATGGAAAACAATTCAAAAACAAAACATTGCAAAAAAATTGTGACACCTTCGGCATTTAGCTTAGTTTCTCATCACCTTATTACCCACAAACCAATGCCAAGCTAAATCCACTAACAAAACCCTCAACAAAATTCTCATGAAAGTGGTTGATGATACTAGGAAGGATTGGTATACACACATTCCTTTTGCCCTATGGGCATACTGCACTAGTATTTGCACTTCCACTATGGCCACACCCTTTTCACTTGGTCTATGGTACCGAGGCTATTTTGCCTCTCGAAGTATAGATTCCCTCACTCTGTATTTCTCTCCATGACATTCTTACTGATGATAACTTTCATCAGGACCACTTAGCACAACTAGAGTTATTAGACAAATGTCATCTTAACACTCTGGATCACCTTCAAGTTTACCAAAAACATATCAAATGTGCTTATGAAAAACATGTTCATGAATGAACCTTCCAAGTCGATGACCTTGTCTTGAAAGAAAATCAACATGTAACCAAAGCAGAAAAAAGTAAATGGGGAAAATTCACTCCTAATTGGCTTGGACCATACATCATAACTCATACCTATGGATCAGGTGCCTATCGTTTATCCTCACTTGATGGTAAACCCAAACCTAAGCCCCTTAATGCATTACATCTTTGACCATTCTATTGTTGACTTGTCATCCTACCTCACCCTTTGTCTCTTTACAGGCTTGTCCCTTGAGCATTATTCACTCCATACACCTCCCTAACGATTAAACAAGAATCATGTGAGTACCCGTCACTTGTTATCTTCTCTTGAATATGTGTACCATGGCATTGCACATAGCATGATTCTCATGGATACTTTTTGTCTACCTTTAGATGAGATCCCATGGTCATTCCACCTTTCCTTTTGAACAAGATTCCTATCCTCCACCTTGGTCTTGTCCATGATTTCAAAGACCACACATAGGACCAAAATCCTTGAGTCAAACTTCTAATAAATAAAAATATGACTCCCTCAAAAGGACATCTTCCTCTCAACCAAATTGCTATTATAAATAGATCTGCTCCCTCGAAGAACAAATATGTGAAGATTTATAAAAAAACAAGAGAAATCGAAGCTTCTCGCATCGATCAGCTTCACGAAGACCTCAAGGAGTACCATATTATTTATCCAATATAGATTTCCCGCATTGATCGTCTATCAAAACAAAAAAAGTTTTTAGTCATGGACTTGCCCATTATGACCTCGGACCTCTTTCCCAAAATCCTGTCACTCAAAACATATAAAATTAACTACCTTTCACACACCTTACCATTTCCACTATTATTTCCTACATCACCTCAAAGGACATCTTGGAATTTCAACATTTGGTGATCCTGTGACTACTTTCACCATAGAACAAGTTAATCATGCAATGCCTTTTGGGACTTGTGTTCATCACCCCCTCCAAGGTATGATCTACTTGGTATGATCACCTTGCCCAATCAGGTGGCTCTATTCCCCCTCTTATCTTTTATCCTTCGCTATTGACATGTTGATTACCTTATACAAGAATTGGTACTCGACACTTACCATTGGGGTAATCCTCCCCTTTCACCATAATCACCTTCACCTACATCATTTTACCTATAATTTACCCACACCTATTAAACCTAAACCCACAACATGCCCACAAACCTACCAACTCATTCTCATGTTCTTCCCTAGCTCATGGGAGAACTACATTGGCTTGCGGTCCCTTTTTGCTAAGACTATGTAGGTAGCACTTTGAGGACATGGGGCCCTTGGAGGTTAGCTTGGCCATTCTCTACCCTAAATAATTCACCAACCATGCCTAACTCACCATTTACCCCACATTTCACTTAGTTTTCCTTTTCTCAACAAAATTGGAAATTACGCCACATACATAACAAGTTGTTTACCACGGCATACATTTATTATGCCTACCATCTCTTTATCATCACTATGCATAGATTATAGAACATTTCACATATGACCCATAGTATCATTCATTGCCAACATAATGAATCATAACTAAACCTACTTTTGACTTGATCCATGCATATAACCTGACTTGATCCATGCCTATAACCTGACTCAATCCATGCCTATAACCTGACTCAACCATGCTTATAACCTAACTCAATCCATGCCTATAACCTGACTCGATCCATGCCTATAACCTAACTCAACCATGCCTATAACTTAACTCAATCCATGCCTATAACTTGACTCAACCATGCCTATAACCTAACTCGATCCATGTCTAAACCAACCTCACTCCATCATGCCTAACTCACCTAATTACCATCCATATCAAAGTAACAAATCTGTATCTTCTCTAACACAAGCCATACATCCAATATCTCATAAACATATCAATAATTCAAATCATAACATGTATCTCATCATATAAATAAATGTGTATCTTTGATATACATGGCTATCTAATCATGTCCATCATCTAAAAAATGTCGGCACATAGGCTGATATACAATACAAAATGTCATCGGCACGTAGGCCAGTCTCATATATACAAAAAGATTGAATGAATCCATATAAACAATCTTCAGCACACAGGCCAAAATATGCTAACAATATACAAAACTCACTCGTACATCCTCACTATCTTCAACACACAGGCTGGTATGTGATAAAAAAAAATACAACTATCTTTAGCATGCATGTCGGCATATATATCACAAATAATCACTAGTATACATCAAAAATTGGGAGGCTGCATATCAGATATCTCACCAAATGTCCTCAATCTCTGTATCACCTACACCCTCAGCTTCTTGTGTCCTCTTGGCACATCACCTCACTTTGGTTGCCGTGCACTAGTGGCCTCTCCTTTATCAAGCCTCAGAGCTTGCTGCCCTCTGTGCTCTCCACACTATGTGTGTAGGATCTTGTCCTCTCATTGGATGCCTAATGTGCCTTGTACTCTCCGTAAGAGAGGAAGTCTATCCCAGCTGCCATGAGCTGGTCCTGATAATATCTCGCCTCACCTAGGGCATCTTGTAACCTAGATATAGGCATGGTATGTGGTGGTCCCATACGTCTCAACCCCTATACATGCCCTACGCTAGCTTGTAAACTGGGACCAACTCCATGTGCCTGTGGTGGTCCCCCCTGTCCTTATCCCCGTGATGGTGCCCCTCTATCCTCGTGCTCGTATCCGGGTCGTAAGGCCCCAATCTATGTCTAGGATATGGCTAGCTGGCCCTGTAAACTTCCCACCTGAGCCAATAGGGCTACCACCTGACCATCTCTGTCTCCATCTCCTCCATCACCTCCACCCTCTCCCTCTACCATCTGGGTCTGCAGACTAGCCACATGTACTCATAGATTTTCCACCTTTGTCTCTAACCCCTCTAGCTATGTCTATAGTATACCTATTTGTGTGATCAGCATCACTACCTACCCCGTAGGGTGCCTCTCTACACCTGTCTCGCAGCCTGGCTCAGTCTGGCTGCCCCGGTCTAGGTGGTATGGCTCATAATTGAGCCACCCACCACTACCTATACCTATCTATGCATCCGGCATCATCAATCTACTAATCCACTGGCTGCTCCTCCTCTCCTGTAGGCACTGAAGGCTATGGTAGAGGTAAGGGCCTCTCCATGTCATCTCTCTGATACTGTGGGAAGGGTGGAGGAATATCTGTACAAGCCTCGAACTATCGTTAGACCCTGTCTACCGGGATCATCTCATCCTCCTTGGCATGATGACCTTGTATCCACCTCTCTAGCTGGAGCTCAACTAGCTCCTCATGTATGTGCCTATATGAGGGGAATCCCACATATGGCCTCTAAATAATGTCCACTCCAGACAACCCCTCCAACAACTGCCAAAAATGGGCCACATCGTATGTCAGCCTATCTGACCTCCACTCTCCTACAACCGGTACCCATCTCCTATATCCCAACTACACACATCTCAATGGGAATGCATCTACTCGGGGCATCCCTATAGGTCGAACACAGACTATGTGCTTGTAGGCCCAACTAGTGTAGTATAAATGTACAACACAAGCCGAACCTGCACAACCGCCCATATGCCCACAACTCTCTATATAGCTACACCAAGAATGTTGGTGCCCAGGTGAAGCATGTCTCATGCACCATAATATCATGGAGAAACCCCATCATTGATTGGGGAAAGTGGCCACCCTTTGCATCGAGCGCATCACATAGCATCACGCTGCCTCCATCAATAAAACTACTAGCCTCGTCTCATTTGAACGGGCTAGATACATCTCACCATAGCTCAAACTGGCACTATGGAATCTCAGCTCCACCACCCCCTCACCAAACACCGTCCCGATCAACCCCTTTGATTCCTTGGAGGAGATAGAGTACACTTGGGCCCCCAACACGGTAACCTCGGAATCTAGAACACATCCTCTAGGGTGATAGTCATCTCACCATTCGAAAGGTGGAACATGTTATTCGTAGAGTTCCATCTATCAATGAGTGCAACCATCAAACTAGGCTATTGAACATCATGTCGGTAGCACAAAATACCACTCAAGCCCTTTACCTCCACATATTGTAGCTCCAAAGAACTCACTAAGTGAGTAATGTCACCGTGAGTGGCGGAACCCTATCCCACATATGTAACTGTGATCTCCCCTACATCCAATCAAAACACAACATTAATCTACCTTTACCATGACCATATTCATCACTTATCATTACCCACCACCCTATTTTTACCCTACCCATCTCAACCACCTAACCTACATCATTTTTTAGACCCTTGTGCCTAAAAACCCGATCAATGCCGGTTCATCCTATCGACTCTGGTCACCCTTAAACCAGCATCGGTCACCTATTTGGTGACCAATACCAGTTCAATCAGTATCGACTACACAGTTAGCATGTAACCGGCATCGGTCACCTATTAGGTGACCAATCCTAGTTCTACGATTGACTCTAGCCAAGCTTGATGACGCGGTCACTTTCTGAAAAAAATCGTGACTTCCCAAACCTCCTTTTTCTAAAACCCTCCCACCTATCCCTTTTTCCCCACCTATAATGACCTACACTACCCCAAAACCCCTACCCTCCAACCTATCCAATTTAAACCCCCTCTCTTTTTCTCCTGTTACTCCCCTCCGTACCCGATTTAACTTTTTCCCACCCCCAAACTACAAATAACCCACCAAACTCTACAAATAACAACTATCCCAACCTCTACTCTATCTAATTCACCATATAGAGTTAGGCTCTTACCTCTTCATGCTACCACCATCTCGGTGGCATGACTCGCCACTATGTTGGTGGTCCACCGATCCCTCTCTAGCCTCTCGCCATTCTCAAATATATACCTGCCACCTCCAACCAATCAACTCTCTCGCCCTGATCTCGTGGACCCGCTACTCACCAACCCAACCACCATCAAATCCATTGTGACTCACCGTCCCATTTCCTCCTAACAATTTTCTCACTTTTCTCTCTTTTTTCATTTCTTCACTTCACCAATCACAAATGAATAATAAAACCATGGATTTTTGTTTTTATACAAAACCCGACCTAACCAACATCGGTTCCCCTTGACTGACATCGGTCTCATGCCCTACCTAACCATCGTCGGTTTTCCTATACCAACGTCGGTTATCCATGACCACCACCAGTCACCCTTACCTACACATTGACCCTACTTTTCCATTTTACCCCACCCTCTACCTTACTCTTTACCCCATCCACCCTTTACCCAACCCCTTACCTTACCTTCCTGACCTCATCATTTACTACCTCCATTTGTACTCCTTTGGGGACTCATTATTTTACCCCTATGTCAGCTTTACCGTGCCGCAACCTAGATATTTGGACCTAGTTCCTCTAAATCACTCCTAGATTACCTAGATTATCTAGTTCCTCTAATATCTCATGGATCTCATGGATTACCTAGATTTCCTGAGTAGACCTTTTACCAATTTTCCCCTATACCCACTTGCCATTTCCTCACATTTACCTTTTATCAAACCACTCACCGCTTCAGCCTGCTGCCTTGTCAGTTCCTGGTTTGAGGGGGATCACCTTCACCCACACATAGGGCAACCACATCTTATTTTTGTTAGTGTCGCTTACCAATACAAGCTACATAACAAAAAGGGGTAAAATGTAGACACTAAAATTAGGTCACACTCCCCTTTTGTCCCTTGACATATAAGCACCCTTTATTAAATTTACCTAGCCATGACCCCCTTCACCCCACTAATATTAATTTAATTAATTAAATTAAATTAATGAATTATCCTCACTATATTTATTATTTAAATATCTTATTTAAATAATATCTACACATACAATTCACTTAGACACCTCACCAAACCAACTTAACCTAAGACCTATTATTAGCAAATTCCGATAACTAACTAAGACTTACCCAAACCTTAAAAATCAATGCCTACATTCCCTCTAACCACATTCCCACATGATCAAAAGAGGATTTGACTCTAATACATGGGATAACGACATGAGATCCAAGGAAATCAAGAGGATCTCCCTAGTTTAGTAAGCCTAGGAAATCCCACCTTGAGCGACGTTGGTTACCCCTAACCGTCACTGGATAAGCCGGACCACCGTTGGTTACCCCTTTTAACCCAAAAAAACCTTATTCTCAAGGTTGGAAGTTGGAAGCAAAAGAGGTTTATGAGCAAGAACGCATCTCAGAGAGATAATACATCTTCAGATATCCAATTCCAGTGAAAGCTAACATTTAAGGAAGGAGATTGAGCATCTTTTCTTACACAACCATCCCAGCCATGATCAAATCTATCCAAGAAAAGAGGAGTGTACATGTAGCCCATGTTGAAGCTTTTCTTTAGTTGGTGATCACTTACAACCTTCAAATTCATCATCAACACTTCCATCCCTCACACATAGGCCTTCAGAATGGAATCCAAGTAAGTGCAATATCATACTTTCTGGTTATTTCATTTCATCATCCATTGTTTATCTTTCTCCCTATTGACCTTCTCTATATTTCCACCTCTATAGACCCATTAAAACCTCGCAAAAATCCTACTCCAGTCACCTAATACACCGTCCTAACCAACCAAAGTCTTTTGTGCAATAACAAAGGAGACCAAAAGCCTGTTTTGTGACATTTCTAGATCTCACGAAGAATCGGCTCCAGTATACCTAACCACCATCGGTCACCCTTGACCGACACGGGTGTCTATGTTTTCCCACACACACACTGACAATGATACCTACCCACCTAATTTTATCTCACCCTCATTCACCCGTGACCTACCTAAGACCTTTATCGGACATGTAAAGACCTTAATCAATCATTTGACCTTTAGATTCTATTCTAGCTTAGCTGTTACATTAAATCTATTTTATTAATGTGTTTTAAGTGATATACCTAAATCATTTCAAAATAAAAATAGGATTTACTTTGTTTACATCATTGAATTGTTTAAAGCAGTGGACTGACAACCATCTAGGAAGTATCATACTTCCCAAATCTAGCACATGCTAGGTAGTTCACTACCCATATTGTTTAATTCCTTTGGGTGGTCTTGTTTTCATTTCATGTAGTTCCTCCTAGCCAAAAGGAATCTCTCATGATCAGCTGTGGATTCGTAAGTCATACGTGCACAACAACCCATCAACTAACATTTGAACAAATATTCCTCCTACGCCCATTACCCTATCTATTTTTTCAATGCTTCTAAGAAATGATCTAAGAAAAAGGTGAAACACATTAAACCGAGAATGATAAGCACTAAACATTCTAATCATTTTTATGCCCTTTCAAATAACAATGAAATCCCCTTGCATGTCGGCCTATCACCCAAGGCATGAACAAGTGTCAAGCCCCTCCTTTATGTGAGTTGTGTGATAATGCATTAGTTACGACAGAAACTTAAGTGAAGAGAATGGAAATGAACCATACATTCATCTTAGAGCTCAGAATTGGATTCTAGACTAATGTATTTATTCGGATAAGAAAAGCATTACATAACATAGATCTCGAATCATAATGTAAAGGAAATTCACATGGGTTTATACCCACTCATATGAAATATATATAAAACCAATCCATATGGATATAAGTACAAATTGGAACCACATATATTCATATTAAGTATGTTGATAACCACATTACATTTACTGAGGCAATCATAGACCCATACAAAAGTGAAAACCAATGTCATGCATCACAACTAAACTTAATCCCTTCTTATTACAAAGAAAAATATTCAGACCCATCCCTCTGATAAAACATACTCCTGCAGATCCTATAAACCCAACCCATAGATCTCTCACAATATTCTTGCATAGCTTTGCTTCTTTCCATTATCTATCTCTATATCTGTCCCTTTTCTTCTATTGAGCACTTGTATATATAGCCTTAGCAAGCACCACAATTCCTTTCTAAAGTTATAGATTGGTTTCCAAGTGTCCAAGTGGTCCTCCATGGGAGCATGCTCCTTCATATGTGAGCGCTCCATCCTTCACCATGATGACATTAAAGAATCTTCTATCATAAGGTATATTGCCTTCGTGGGCTCCAAGTTACCAGTGGCACCTTATCCACTCCGCATGATGCAGTCGGGTCATGATTTCTTCATGTTTTTCCCGATATGCCAAATCTAGATAATTCCCAAAACCTTTTCTTTGCCTTGCATGTGCACCATTGGTTCTACTAAACTCTCATTAAACCATGTCCTAAGCACTTTTTCCTTGTGTTCCATTATTCAAATAGGCCTTGTGCACCCACGTGCCTTCTTCTACTTAGACAATATTTTAGGGGCCCAAAATCACCCCACACTATGCCTATTCTCTACCCTCGGGAAAATTTTCTCAATGAATAAAGAATGATTGTTCCTGAATAGTTTGGGGAAAGAATAAAGGGATGAATAATTTGGGGAAGAATGAAAGAATTAGGAAACTATAATTACTTCTAGAAAAGGATAGGAGATCTTTATTTAATTCTACTTCTAAATTATTCTAGGTATCAACCTTGTTTCTCGTGCCTATTGATAGAGGTCACCGACTAGGGTGATCACCTCTTCAAAGCTTACCCCTTCTCCTTGGGTATTCATTGTTTCCACAATCCCCTCCAATTGGTTTCTAAAATCCTGAGTGCATCCATAATTCAAATGATCTAGGGATATAAATCCTTCAACCGGTTTTTGATTGAGCCCCGTAAGGTCTCAATAGCCTCTGATTTCTTCTCAACCTTAGTTAGAATTTTGTCATGTTCCGCTATATTCCCCATGTTCTTCTCTTCAAACTCCTTGAGCTCCACTTCATGAGTGGTGAATAGAATGCTCACCACTCTATCTTTATCGATGTAGTTATCATAGGTGACCTCATCGACTTGTGTGGCATATTTCACATCAGCGAGGACTTTCTTATACTGAGAAAAAATTGCCACAACCTTCATCTTGTCCTCCTTTTCTTTGCACGTTGATGCCTCCTTTGTAGAATCCAAGGCCAGTGGTCACCTTTCCATTGTGAGGATGTGGGTCAAGTCCTCTAGGAATTCTAGGGTGGATCCATACTTATGCATTAGTGGTGTCGAGGTTTCGATGCTTTAAGATAATGACATATGTGATCATCTCTAGTTTCTTGTAAACCTCATGCACCCTTTCCTTCTCTTATTTTAACTCATGCCTTAGTTGAGTGCTGATTATTTCCTCCTGCTTTAAGTCCTTTGTTCTTTCCTCAAGCTCTTCTTCCTTCTTCTCTAATTATACCTCTAGGAACTTCACCTTGTCATTCCTCCCAAAGATCCTTGCTTCTACTTCAACTGAAATATTTTTCAACGCATTACATATTTGTTCGTCTGATAGTCATTGAGTGTTTACCAAGGGGTTGTCTCCTTTTGACTCTGGTACCTTCATTATTACCCCTTGGCTTACTTTGAAATCTAGCTCATCGATGTGAGACTCAAATTCCCAATAAATCATTTTCCTCATCCGAGGGTATGCACCTTCCTCATCGAACGATTCCATAGCCAAGAGTTACTCAGTTGGTATGGTGCTTTGAAAGTGCGTGCACAAGCACCCTTTTCAAATCATCAATGTAGCCCATCCTCTAAAATTTTGATCCTTGTGTGCTCTTTCTACCCGTGCATACAACCTTAGGAAAGCTTACACCAAACAAGGATCTCCTCCCATGTTATCATATTCCTTTTCTATGCTCTCCTCCTCTGCTTCCTTCATCACCATCTTCATGCTATGTTCCATCTCTTTCGTACTAGGTCCTGGATGATTTTTTCTACTTATTTATCTCGTAGCCTCATCTACCTATTCCTTTTTGAGGCTTGGGGTCCTTTTTACTTTTTTAATTTCTTTGCTTACCCTTTGTCCGAGTATCCTACTCATCCTTGTCATTCTTCCTCTTGAAAAATATGTACTCATTTTCTTCTTTCTCTCCTTTCTCCTCCAATTCATGTACTTAAAATACATGAGGGCCTTCAACTATCTCAAATTCTTCATCATCATCACCATATATTTCTCCTCTATAGGCATCTACGCTTTCTGTACCCTCCAAGTCATCCTCTTTTTCCACCCTCTACTTCTTCCTGACATGAGATTCTACTTCCTTTTCCTCCTCCTCTAGTGACTTCTCCTGAGTGATCAATTCTTCATGCTCTAACACTTCTTCTTCTAGGGTATTTTCTTTCATCAAGGACTTCTTTCTCTCCACTTAAGTACTAGGCTTAGCACTTGTCTCCAACGTGCGTACCACTTGTGTAGTTTGAACACTTGGTGCTTTTGGAACCTCTTCTCTTTCCCTCTTCTTTGGCGTGGGATTCTTCCTTCTTGTGGGGTATTCTCGGGATGGATACATTATTTTCCAAGTATGCGCCCTTTTCAAATTTTGGCCTTATGCAAAGGTATATCCTTTCTACAGCCCTTCTAGTGATTGGAAATGTTATAGGCTTCATCATTTGTATCTCATGGGAGACATATCTTTCCACATACACATGCTTCTTGGGGTAAGCTAACTTCCAACGCAGCTCTCTATGGTCTTGATCTACCTCATTAAGGTTTAACATTAGTCTTTTAACCTCTTTAAACCTATTCACCCCCACTTAGAAGTATTGTGTGGTGAAGGAGAATGGTAGTTTACACCACAAACCCATGTTTTCATCTGTTAATCTAAATATACTAATGCAGAAGTGTTGATACACTATGAATTCTACCTCTCCTTTCATGAGTGCAGGTAACTTCTATGGAATCATCCATTTCACCCCAAAATGTGTCCCTCATGTGCTTGTACCACTTCTCTAAGTGTGCCTTGTGAGTGGTTTTCATGGTATTAAAAGTATATTTCATGAACCTCTTCACGGGTGAGGGATCCTCTTCGGGTACTACCGAAAAAAACCTTTCGGCCCATCGAGCACTCGATCTCTCGAGAAGACAATTTTGGGGAGGATATTGCCAAATAGTATATTCTCTCCCTCTTGCATACAGCTAATGATTTAATCCGTGATGAAAGTGAATAAGTTATATATGGTCCCCTCAGATATTTTTCGGCATACATGTATCCATGTCTTGTTCAATTGAGTTCATATTTATTGAGCATTGAGCTTGGCTACCAAGTGTGCAGCCATCCTCATCGGGGGTCTTGAATCTCTACAATTTCAAATTATAGCGATCCTTTCTTATTTTCATACATGGCTATTGTTTCCTTGATGGCCTCTTTGTCACTTAGGTCATCATCAATGCTATCCCCCTCACGATAAGGCCCGTGAACTTTGAAATCAATCGAGGAGTTATGTGCATCTTGCACCCCATGAAATAAAAATTGTCTTCATGAATGTGTGTCATTAGCTACTAATAGAAGTTCTCAAGTTTTTGAAGTAGGGTAATTCGTAAAGTTACAAAGAACCATGCCTTATCCAGTTTAACTTTTACTTTGTTTCGTATATGGGCATGCCCTCCGGTGTCCTTTTGTTTGTTAGGTGATCCAACTCCAAAGCCATTTTTTCTCATCGTTTTGGTGGGTGATTATAGTCACTCATAGTCATTTTCCATAAATGAGACTCCCATTATTTTCCTATCAATACCCCATCTAGGTATTGCATCTCTGCATACCACTCTTCATTTGTGCTTGCGATAGAAGCCACTTTCCTCCCCTTGCCCTTTCCTTTCTATTTTTAGGTGAGATGGTTGCTTTCTTTGGTGCCATTCTTTTAGTGAGGTTACACTTCAACCATCTTTTCCTTTCTCTACTCTACCACTCTATCCAACCCCAATGCTCAATCTTGCGAAGAAACCCTCCTAACATTGTGCCCTAGCCACCAAACCATAAGTAGAACAATTCTTCCACAAGACGATGCTTCTCAATAACTTCATCCACGCCTGTGTACTCCTTTCCTACTAGTTTTCGGATCTCCACTAGTCATGTCCTCTTAGATTTCTTAATTTTTTATTCACATATATCAATTTTGGATGCCCTAGTTCATGAGAAATATTTTCACCTCATAAATACAACGTAAAATAATGAAGTGCCCGACTTCTTATTTATAGATTTTCCTTCTTTCTAGCATTAAATGTTATTTTACTACCACCGTACTTAACACTAAATGTGGAATTTTCAACCAAGCCAGCCTTATGCACCTTCACTTACGTGCCCAATCTTACATGAAACATTCTACAACCTTATGGCATGCAAACAATCCATCCCGACATAAAAAAATTTATGCACATGTCAACAACGCTGAAGGCACTTCTTCTGTCCACTTGATTTTTTCTCTCACCTACCTCATGTTGTTCCTACTCTTCTTCCTCCTCTGTATGTGGTTTCTTTGAAGTCTTATCCTGACACCAAAATTTTTTGTCCACCTCTTCTTCCATGCACTTCCTTCATCCTTCCATGATATTTATCCATCAACCGGGCCATTTACCGTAATTCTCTTTTGCTAGTTCAACTTGTATTTCGAGCCTATAATTTGCATCACTCTACCCCACACTAAAGAAGACACATGGTACTCTGCTCATGCACAACCTTAAAAAATTAATGTGGTTACCAGTGCCCAAGGCACAAAACAAACAATAGAACAAATGACAAGAAAGGGAAACACAAGAAAGGAAATTGCATAAATGAAAATTTTAAACTAACTTACAATACGCCTTATTACAAACACCAAGAAGACTTATTTATAGTAGGGCTTCAACCTACTCCCATTGAAATGGCCTGAAAATCTCGTCACATCTACCACTCTCAATTGGCACATTCCTAAATTAAGGATTTTTGAGATGATATAGGGCCCCAAAATTGGACTTTCAACTTTCGGGATGGCACAAAAACTTGGAATCATATATAACAATACCATTTTCCTAACCTCAAATTGTTTTGATGTGGCAATCATACCATGCCTTTTGTTTATCATTTTCATCCTCTTTATTCCACCTAGCCAATGATCGTATCTCATCCAATTTCATCAATTTTTCAATAATTTCCTCCAAAGCACTTGTCCATCACCCAATCCTCCTACACGTGGTATACAGAGAAGGTGGCGTGAATTCAACGGTACGATAGCCTCCGCACCAAACACCAATTAGAATGGTGTGGATTTATTCAACCTCTTATACATTTTCCTATACACCCATAAATTTGTTGATGCTTTGTCATCCTAATGTTTTCTACTACCGTCACATATTTTGGTCAGTGGTATGACTCAGTATTTTATTAAATGATTCGGTAGTTCCATTTTATTCTGCATGGTAAGGGGTAGTATTATGATGAGTCACCATGAACTCTGTGAATAGAGTCTGGATGGTCTCATTTAGGAAATGTGTACCCCTATCACTAGTTAAGCTCAATGGGCATCCATACCTTGTAATAATATTTTCCCATAGAAACCTGGTTGTTGTAGTCATTGTACAATCCTTGGTAGGCATTGTTTCTGCCCACATTTTCAATTAATCTTTGCAAGTGATTACATAATGTGATCTCATCCTACATGTGGCTGGGGAAATGGGGACTACAAAATCTATGACCCACTTTTTAAATGGATTTGTACTTGGAATAGGATGCAAAGGCATTTCATCCCTCCTCCCTAGTTTTCCAAGGCACTAACAGTGGTCACATGCCTTGAAATACTCTTTACAATCTTGATATAGCATCTCCCACCATAACCCATCTTATAATATCTTATGCATAGTGGTGTCCCCTACATAGTGTCCACCTGTACTTCCTCCATGTGTCTCCTCCATAATAGCCAAATTCTCATGTTCTAGCATGCACCGATGCAACACTTCATCACATCCTATCTTGTACAAATCACCACTAACCAACATGTAGGGTGTGGCGCATATGGCTAACTGCTTCATTTCTAAGTCTTTCATCCCTTCAGTTACACACCCATTTTGAGAAACACCGCAATATCCTATAAGTCTGAGGGCATGCACCGTAACCTAAACAGATTGTGTGTATGGAGTGCTATCCTCAATGCTTTGTGTGTCCTCTCGAGATTCAATCCTAGAGAAGTGATCGTGTCCGTAATTATTGTTTCCTAGCTTGACAACAACTATGAACTCAAATGCTTGGAATGGTAGGACCCATCGACATATGCATCATTGTAGAATGAACTTTTTTACCAAGTATTTTAATGTCATGTGGTCCGTGTAGAATACAAATGGTGTTGCTAGTAGATATTTCCTAAACTTGTGCAGTGTGTAGATCATGGATATTGATTTACGCTTAGTAGTGGTGTAATGTTTTTCTACTGATGTTAACTTTTTGCATGTAAAACACAAGGGATGGTCAACAATCCCTTCACCAAAGTTGTGTCGTAATAATCGACATCCGTACTGAGAGAGGCATCCACATGAACATGGAAATGCTTATCCAAAACGGGAAATGGAGTATGGGTGTTATGACAAGCCTATTGTAACATTCCCATTTAAGACTTTAGAAACAAAGGAATTTTTAAAAAAAAATTAAATGATGTTCTTTTCTCTAAATAATTATTATTTAGAACTCTCATTCCATTTTGGTAAATGTTCTTTGTTCTCATATTCATAATATAGAACACACATTCCATATCATTCGATCTCATAACAGATAACTATATGCATTGTAATGACTAGATGAACTATCGATCTCTCATTTTATGACTCGAAGTTTCATCGATCTATCATTTCATCAATCAGTTTCTTACCAATCCTTCATGTGAACTCAATGTTTTATATACTAAGTATACTTGGTTTTCTTACCCTTTCAAGTATTGAAGTTTTCTATTTAAGATGCCTATCTCGAATATTTGTTACCAATATTCATCTAATATCCGCTTCATAAACTAGATGACATAGGAAAACATAACCAATAGCTTGTGATACTTTGGCCAAAGATTTTCACATGCTTTGCATGATCATATTCCTAGATGGAATACTCATCAATGGAATACGTCCTTCACCCCCACTTCATCTGTTATCTAGAATGGTCTTTACTAACTCCTGTCAGTCCTCTTGTCCAAGGCTTTACCATAACCCATATTAGTAACATAGATTGGTATAGAGGACCACTCATAGTGATTAGGGGTACATAGACATACTCAATCGACCTAGGTCGATTACGTGTGTCTAGTTACCTTCAGTCATTGGGAGTCCTTCCCTATACAAAATCATGTTCCTAAACTAACCTAGAGTGTAACCAAGTCAAGTCCGAGTTTATGTAAACCTAGATGATCTGATTCGGAAGGGTGTTGCGACATGTCAGCTACAACATTGTGTCCTCATGAAGGCTTGTCTTCATGATGACACATTATTGCAGTTGGCATGTACCAACATCCTACTGAGAACCACCTCATCTAGAAGTACATATCTAACTAAGAGGTTAAATGCTTTCTTATCTTCTTAATTTAAGATTTAGTTTCAACAACCTTGCTAAATTTCTAACCTCTTCGATCATTATGGTTGCTAACCATCAATGAATTATAATTTCCATGTAGATTAATATGCAACCAATCCCTCTTCTTGGAGGTTTTTGTTTCATTCATTGGTTTATTAACTTAAGTTTCAGACTTACAATCCAAATCAAAGCTTAACAACAGAAAGGCTAACTTACTTAACCAAGTTTATGCATGACTGAATTTAGATTCTGATTCCTTGATATTAGACTTCATTAAAATGAAGTCTAATTCTTTATATATATATATATATATATATATATATATATATATATATATATATATTCATCCATTTTCCATTAACTTATTTCAGTTTAAGATTTTCTAAGAAGAGGTATAATTTCCTTTTCCGAATATCCCTTGGGTATTATACCCAAAAAGGTTAGTAACGAATATTTAATTCTAAAGACTAATTGTCTTTCCCTTAACATATATTCGTTAGGGTCCATTGAAACAAATTACTTATACAAAAACCATATGTAATTTACTTATCTATTATTATTAATGAATAAACCATATTGACCTAGTTGAGTGTTCATCTATGCATGCCAACTTAAAAGTTGCATTTAAGAGCATAATAGAGTATCAATACTCTTATTCTCTATTTCATTTGAGTCCAATTGGAATAATCCAAAAATATATGTTTATAAGAGAATAAGAATAAGTTTACAATCCCCTTGCAGTAATCCCAAAAGATAATGGCACATCAAAGATCAATAACACTCAATCCCTTTTCGCAACTCGGCGGTGTCCCGATGACTCTTTGGGGCAATGAGAAAGAGAGTAAAAGAACCAGAGAGGAGCTCGATAAGACGGATGCTGCTCATATGACCACACTTTGGGTATGTACCATGCTTGGAAAAAGTAAAGATGAGTATTGATCAAGCGGCCAAGAAGTAGTCCAGTTTACTACCGCTTCTTGGCCGTAGGCTCTTTGTTTTGTTGCCGTTGTTTTTTGTTAAGTCTCGTTTGTGTTCTTGTTTCTAGGCTTCGGTGTTCTTTTGTAACTTTTGTGCTTTGATACTGCTTCTCTCTCTCCTCTCTCTTATTCGGGCTTTTAGGCCTCCTTTTGTACACAAGGGTATAGTCCCTTTCAAAAAACTATTTACCAATATTAAAAAAAACACTCAATCCCTTTTCCATTTATCAAATAAAATACATATTTTACAGATCTAAACATTTCAGACATCTTTCATGTCAATAAACATTGATAAGATTAAGTAAAATTTACAAATTTTCCCTTTTTCAATTACATCTCAAAAGAATAATGATTCCTCTTTAAATATGTAGCCTTTAAGTAAACACAAGAAGCATCATACAAGAACTTGTCTTCTTTTATCACTTACATAATCCATCTGTAAAATTACTAGCATGGGTTAGTTCATCGAACTAAGCATGATAAGCACTAAACATTAAAATGATGTGATTTTGACTAACTATCTCATAAAAAGAAATCTGATTTTATGAAACATTTAAGCAATTCAGATAGATATCACATAAGAAATAAGGATAAAAAAGGGAGATCATGATGAACAATCCACATTACTTTAAGTAAGGATCATGATCAATCAACATTCTTAAATCAGCAATTTCATAAGAAAATTTACAACAGATAAGTAATATTACATCCCAATTACTTATCTATTTCATACTATAATGTCTATAGTTCATTCTTGATTCAAACAAGGTTCAAGAAGAATATTAACTCTAACAGTTCTCAGAAGAGAATTATTTTTAAGAAACAATGAATCACAATACTTATCTTTTAACATAATTCTCATTTAATATAAAAGGTCAAGTTTACTCTACTTTTAAAGGATGGAACTTAGAACAAACCAACAAAATCCTAAAACAAGAATTCCCATCTTTCCAACACTTAAACCAATTTTCAATTCAATTTCAATTTATCGAATCAATAGGAATAAGAAATGTAGGTTTTCTGTCCAATTACCCATTTAGCCTCAATAGGGTTAGTAAAGATGAGAGACAACAAACAGTTGAAAGGAAATCAACTTAAGTCATCCTTCGGTGTTCAATGAAGACAACATTGCATTCAACAATTTAGAGAAGAGAAATAATAGAAAGTAAATCCTTTCACATTTCAAAGAAAAACAACGATGCATATTCAGCTCAGAAAGATAAAGAAGATCTCAATAATCCATCTTATTAAAAGGTTAAACATAGTCGATGTTCCAAGAAGACTAAATGACTCCTTACCTAACAACATCCAAATTCAACAACCACCGCCATGCAAACAAAAAGGTTGAAATTGAATCGATATGAGAATAACAACTGAAACTAGCAAGAAACAATTGAAGAGAGGGATTCTCGTCAAATAAAGAGAGCAATCAATGTAGCAAAAAAATGATGCAAGTTTTTAAAGCAACAAGCTCAGCAATGAAATTATTTAATTCTTTCCAACACAAAAATCATCAACAGAGAAGATTTCTCCTTTTCTAATCAGAGAGTGGAAGATAACAACGATGAATTAGAATGTCCAAGAGAGATCTTGATTTCTTTTCAAAGAAAATACATACAAATGAAAATAACTATTTTTTTGTCTTCCTGACCCATCTTTAAGTTACCTGCACCCTTAATTCTTCACGAAATAAAGGAGTAAAATACAAGTTCGTAAAGAGCTTCAAGCTCCGAACCAATCACGAGAAAAAACCAATCAAAACTACAAGGCTCCAACTAGACACTCGAAGTCGAGCTCAACAGAGAAGAGAAGACTATAACACCCCTTCCACAATTTATGACAATAGGAAAACTATCAACCCTGTCATCAAATCGTTAAAGAAAAAAAATCTGTCTAGATCCAAAACAAGTAGGATTTAATAGTCTTCACCCACCTTACAAGTATAAGCAACCAGATTAACATTATGCAAGTTCAGACATGTGCTACCATGTATAAAGAAATTTTGAAATCAAAGAACCAAAAATCTGGTTATCTCCCTCATAGTAGTGAGTTAAGCTTCGCACATACCAACAAAGGTCCCATAAATCACAATGTATAATATACAAGTGAAGTAACTTAGCTACTGTTAATCTCAACAAGATGAATCCACAAGAAAACAACAATCTGAACACCCATTTCATCATGATCTTAACAATGGTGATAAAATTTACACCACTTCAGTTTCAACTATAAAACATCGATTTTCTTACCTTCTCTTAGCAGGGAAAGATAACCACGATCATATCATTAAACAATTTTATCATAGGAGATCAGAAGTCCACATGACTTAAACAACATTCTAGTTTCAAATAAGATAAACATGATTTACTCACACCTGCATCAATAAAATACCCATATTTAATCTTTTCCAAATAACAAATTCAAACAGAAGATCAAAACAAATACACCAAGGCATTTCCAAAAAACCATTCATTTCTAAGAGAGCAGAGTTCTTTTAATGAATACGTTTAATAAAAATTAGAACAATTTAATAAGAAGAGAATGTCATGCCTGATAGTGTTTTATTTTGTTTTGCATAAGATCTCCACCAAACCTCCTAAAATCCTCTTTTTACAAAAACAAAGTCAAGTCAAATCTCCCAGCTCCTCCATGTTTCTATAGGTTCAAAAAAACTCGAAGACACCCAAGATCACAACGGGTCAAAAATGGAATTGTTCGTTCGGAGAAACAAAATGCACATGCAGAGAAAAATAAACCAAAAAGATCAAAATGACCAAGAACTTCCAACAAACCCAATTCTAATCTTTCCTAAGTAGTTTATTTACCATAATCAATGTCATCAATTTCATTAAATAAAAATTCCCTCTCTTTTCTTACCCTACCGCCAATTCAAATTTGGCAAAGTTGATTTCAAAATTTAACATGCATTTTAAATTTAGTAATGACGTTAGCTAAGCATCCTACCTATCTTCCTTACCTCCTCCAATCTTGAAAATTTAAGATGTAAGGAGTGAGATTTAATCCTCATTAATACCTTAGAAACCATCGCCACCAACCTTCCTTTTCCCACATAACCCTTAGGTCCCCTTTAGGCTTAGTAATAGTTTAGGTTACCTTAACATTAGTTATGTTTCCATCTTAACTCTTAGGTCTTTAGAATTTATCTTAGGTTATTTCAAAACTAATAACCATATAACATACCATCTTAGGTTAGGTCATAACCCCTTAGGTTAGAATCCATATAGGGTATTGCAACATAGGTTTAGGTTTATTTTCAGCAAGTAAAAAGTGCTATCTTTACTTGCTGAAAATAAGAATCAGATTCCATGACACTTTTTACCTCATCTTTAAACTAAGTTCTCAATGTTATAAGAGCATAAATGTGCTTCATACAACTTAGAGCATCTACTACTCTATTTTCCTTGCCTTTAATATAGCTTATATAAAAATCATACTGAGATATAAATTCTAACCATCTTCACGTCTTGCATTTAGGTTTGGCTGAGTAAAAATATACTTCAACCCAAGATGATCAGTTTTTAGTTCAAAAGGCTTACCGAGAAGGTAATGCCTCCATATTTGAAGTGCATGAACAATGAAAACAAGCTCTAGGTCATGTGGAGCATAATTCCGTTCATGTAACTTGAGTTTTCTACTTTCATAAGCTATGACATGATCATCCTACAATAGAATACCTCTAAGACCCTCCCCAGATGCATCTCATTACAATAGTAAAGTCCCCATTTGGATCAAGTATAGTCAAAATAGGTGTTGTAGTTAATTGATCCTTTAGAATCTTAAAATAAGATTCGCATTTGTCATTCCAAACAAATTTCTTATCTTTCTTTTGTAATGAAGTTATTGGTGTAACAATCTTAGAAAAATATTTTTAAAAAATTCTATAGTAACCAAAAAGTCCCATAAAGCTTCTAAATTCATGCACATTCTTGGGTGGAGGCCACTCAGTTATAGCTACAATATTGGAAGGATCTAAAGCTATTCCATTCTTTCTTATAACATGCCCCAAATAGTGCACTTCTATGTCATAGAAAGAACATTTAGACAACTTACCATTAAACTTTATCTTTCTCAAGATCTCTAAGACTATATTGAAATGCTCATAATGTTCTTCAATGTTTGTAGAGTATATGAGAATATCGTCCAAGAATACAAGAAAAAACTTGTACAAGTATTCTTGAAAAGTATTATTCATCAAATTCATAAAAACGATAGATGCATTTGTCAAGCCAAAAGGTAAAAATGTGAATTCATAATGCCCATACCTTGTTCTAAAAGTTTTTTTATGTATTCTTCATCCTTTATTCTTAATTGATGATATCTGATTAAAGATCTATTTTAGAATGCCCGATGCTCCATGCATCGATCAAATAGATCATCAATTATAGGAAGCGGATATTAGTTCTTAATATTTTCCTTGTGTTGGTACCCAAATTTTTCTCCTTTCCAGTTTGAGAAGCATCAAATATATGACATGAAGCTTGAAGATAGATAGATCATGATATGTGTTTTTGTAGCTAGGGATGTGATCTAACGGCACTCATATTTGTGGAGAGATGGATAACACTCAAATAGGACTTGATCTTGTCCTAACTATTTTAGGTTGTGCCTTTCAACCAAGGTAAGACAACCTATTTTGTAACCCTAAAATGGTGAAGGAGATGAAGATATCCCTCAATTTGTGCAAATAGTATGGAAAGGCCTTGGGAAAATATGATCAACACTCTAAATCTGATTTTCACATGTTGTCACTTTCAGAATGTGGAGATAATTTCAATGCAAGACAAGGGTTATCAAGACATGGTATGAACCTGATTTGCTTTGTGCATTTTTGTAAGTGGATTTTATTCTTTTGTTGATACACGGGGCAAGGCGGGGGTAGTATGGGGTAGGATTAGTTATTTTGAATGAATTTTTGGTGTAAGATTTTAGACAAGACTATTAAGAATTTGCCAAATTATTTGAGGATGTTTTAAAGAAATTTGTAAGACCTAAATAATGAGAATGCTTCAAATAGGTTAAGGTACTCCTATAACCAGGATATGTGCACCAAATGGAGGCCCAGATCTGCACTCTTCCACACAATCTTTGACAACCTTCCACAAAATCTTGAAGAAGATGAACCAACAAAGCATCCAGAAATCTCTATTTTATCATGACCTAAGGTGCACCCAAAGGTTTACAAACAATCTCTGAATTCAAGGAAGGTAAAGTGATTTTAAATTTGTTTATCTCTTTATCAAATGAAATCTCTTTTGAATGGGAGATTGCAAATTCCACTAAACTATCAACAGGAAATGAGTATGTATGATCAATGGAGATTTTAAACACAAGACTATCACAGAAAAAGAAACACAAATTGAAAACATTCTCGAAACATAAGTATATGAAAATTTTGCAAAGAGACAATAGTAAATAATCTAGAATGACCAAATTTATCGCAGGGGAATGCTATAAGAACAATCTCGAGCTTGTTGATGGCTTTACAACTGAAACCAACTCAACATGATACAAATTTGATGTAAAAAGGATTTAGAAATGATTCTTAGGTGGTTTCTCAAAGAATGGACTTCTTCCCAGATTTTCTGTGAAATTCTAAGTTTCTCCGACCTTTTGCATGACAAATTCATACAATATATAATATTCACTTACTCACTAACTTTTCCCCTCAAACCTTCCCTCCAAAAGTGTAATATTCAAATAACCTTTGCTTTGCTATATTTTTGGAAAATGACATCTAAGAAACTTGCAAAAATTTGCAGTTGTTCTTTCAAAAGGTGAATAATTACAAAACTTTCATCATTATCCATTGTGGAAAGATGTTTTTCATCTTCAAAGCATGCGAGACCCCTTTTATTTCATCATTTCATCCTTATCCCTCCAATATTTTACTATGCAACTTCTTGATTTGATATTTTATGTTTTTACATGGGCTAGGGAAAAATTCACTTCAAAAACATCTCAAATCTATAAATTTATCCTTAAAACCAATTGCATTGGTCCTTGTAGGCACAAACAATGTGAATTTGCTAAAAATTGATGAAAATTGATACAAAATTCACATCTCCAAGCTTCTTGGAGCTCAAATGGATACCAAACTAAAAATGCACAGCTATTCTAGTTGATCTACCTTTCTCTCTTCAATCTGAGCCCTCCATGTGTTAGGATATGATTGAAAATGGGCTTGGGATCACTTTTTGATTTTTTAACATTTTTGGAAAAATGTAAAATTTTGACATTTTTCTCCACTCCTCCACCCTTGAGATTTGGTGTTGAAACGTGGCACAAAGTGGGCCCCATTAGAATCACAAACTTGATTCTACACATTTCCACCTTTTTTGGAAAAAGGAATTTTTCCAAAAGTTTCAAAGCAGTCTGCCCTCCCGTAAGACACGTGTCCTCATATGATTAGCTAAGGGGAAGCACTCTGACTTCATACTTTAACTCCTTTTTACCAAAGGAAAATTTTCAATATTTTGTCCGTAGAAAAATGCCTCGATTCTGTCCCTAACACGTGTCTATTGTTGATTCATTGCAGGCCAGCACTTCAATTTTTCACTCTAACTCATTTTGCCAAAAAGGAAATATTTCCCTTTTTCCTCTAGTGGCCCGCCAACCCACTCTATGCTCTGATGCTACCAAATGTCCTCTCTTGACTAGCTCAATGGACCCGTAGCATTTTCCTCAACCTTTTTCCCTTTCTACCAAAAAGGCAAAAAAATTTAAGTCCCCGTCATCCTTCCATCCCGCTTTTTATGAGAACATGACATGTGTCCTCCTATGACCGCCAAGGGCCTACGCCATGAAGCCACCACATGTTCCATTCTATTTCATTGTGGGCTTGCACTCTGAAGCCGCCACGTGTCCTCCCCTGATTGGATGTGGGCCTTAGGCATTTTCTTTGTACTTTAACTCATTTTCCAAAATTCCTTAAGGCACAAAAAGACCCACCCATCCACCTTCACTCTGCTTGTGACACGTGTACCTCCTCTAGGGCCTGCGAAGCTACACGGGAAATTTTGATTTTTTGCCAAAAACATAAAAAACGTTAACTTTTTCAAACAAACCCACCGAACCTTGTCTAATCACACACGGCCACGTATGAGGAGACTTTTAAACTTAAAATTGATGGGAAAAGAACACTTGTATGACTATCAATCAACGTAAAAATTTTCCGTTGATGCCCTAGGATGTGAAGATTTATTTGATAGGAAAATGACACCCATCTAACCGTAAAAAACACGAGAAAATGCCAAGGATGCCCAAAATCAATTTTTTTCTTCACGAGTGAAGAATTTTTCGATCAAAAAAACAAATGGGAAGATATTTTAGGAAATTTATGACCATGACAAGGGATCTTTGAGGTCAAATAATTATAAAACAAACAACTTCAAGCTCCAAATGTTGAGAAAAAGGAAAAATGGAAGAGGCGTTTGAAAAGGGAAAAATTAGGGCACAAACCAGGGGAATACACGGATATTTATTTCAAATTGGGGAAAAACAATAAGTTTATGAGCATTTCAAGGCATTCAATCTAGAGGGAAAAGTTACATACTAACAATTTGGAAGAAAAACGTTTCAAAGCATGCAAACCAAAGGAAAATTTAGGGAAAATGGTAGAGGATCAAAATGGGCACCAACATTAGCTCCTTCTCGGGGATGGGAACTCCTAGTGAGTGCCACAAGAACAATAAGTAGACCAAGTGAAAAAATAATCCATTGGGAAAAGGATTCATGAGCCAAAGCCACCAAAAACTAGCTAAGAAACTGACAAAAATGGTTGCCACACACCAAGGCAAACCACAAACCAAAAAAACACCAAAAATAGAGAAAAAGCCAAACACTATACACTATACAAGTTGGTGCATACCTCAAATTTGGGGATTAATCCAAGAAATACTTCAGATGCTTGTCATTAATAGGTAGTTCAAGCAATTCTCCATCTAAATCTTTGAGAAAAAAGGTATTCTGACCAATTCTGATATCAATGGAGTAAGGGCCCATCCACAATGCATCAAATTTACCATTTTTTCCCTTATCTTTATTTATGTTATCCCACAACAAAACTAGATCTCCAATATTGAAGGCCCTAGGAGTGACCTTCTTGTCAAACAACCTCCTCAATTTATCTCTAAATATGACATGCCTTTGGTGGGATGCTCTTCTTTCTTCATCCATTTCAACAATCTGATTAATCCTTACTTCATATGGACTAACTTCTTGATCTTCAAGTTGTTACACAAAATAAAATGAATATAATTGAAGATGTAAGGGCAGCAGAGCTTGAGTTCCATACACCAACTCAAATGGGCTCTTACTAAAGTAGCTCTTTTGGCAATGATTCTATCATTCCAAACTACAAATTTCAGTTGTTCACCCCATTTTCTCTTGTTTAACTCCAAGGTTCTCCTAATGATCTTCAACAAGTTCTTATTCTTTGGACTCACTTGTCCATTTCCTTAAGGGCTATAGTTTGAAGCATAATTCATATTGGTTACATACTCATTACACATTTCCATCATGGGTTTATCTCTAAAACACATGGAATTATCAGCAACAATCTTGACTGGCACACCAAATCTACATATGATATGATTCAACAAGAATTCCATAACAACTTGGTGTGTTTCTTTCTTGGTGGGGATTGCTTCTACCCACTTGGTGAAGTAATCTGTGGCTACAAGGATCCATTTATTTCCAACACTAGAAGGGTCTAAAATCTCACCAATGAATTCCATTCCCCATTGTTTGAAAGGAGATTCAATTGATACAGGATGCAAAGGAAGGGAGCTTGAAGCTTTCATTCTTCTAGAGAAATGTTGGCAACTTTCACATTTTCTAACTAGCATGGTTGCATCTTTGAAGAGAGTAGGCCACCAATAACCATCTCTCAAAATTTTGTGTGTTGTAACCCTTCCAGCAAATTTTCCTCCACAAAATCCCCCATGGAAATCAATAATTACTTTGGGAGCTTCATCTTCAGTTATACATTTCAAGAGGACACCTTCAGGGTTCTTCCAAGCCACCTAAAGTTAGTGATTATGTATTTTGAGAAGCTAGCTTGAGGGATCTTTTCTAATTTTTATTCAAATGATCAGAAAGCATAGGTGTCTCGAGGTAAAAGATTATATCCTTTTACCACTCGAACTTATCAATTTCTCAAGAACATCTCGCCCTTTACTCCTCTACTTCATTCACTTCCACAATCTGCAAGTCAAGTTGCTCTCGGCCATGAGCTTGGCAAGATGCAAACCTCTTACCAACTTTGTGGTTTGGATGTCCATTCATACTCTTGTAGTTTATTCACCCATCTACATCTTTTGCTTGAGATCTCCATCTCGGATAAGATGTCTTTTACCATGGTGTGGGGAACATAAGAAACAACTTTTGAACTTAAGATATAAGGCCTGAAAACCTTTGTTGCTTTCACCAAGGAAAATTCTTGTTTTTCCATGATTGTGTACTTTAACTCAACATCTTGTAAATCCTTGCTAAAGAAGGCAATAGGCCTCTTAGCCCCATCTTCATCCTTTTGCAGCAAAACAGATGCAATGGTATTTTCAGAAGCAAAGGAGAAAATTTGGAAAGGCTTCTTATAATTGAGCTACCAAGACAGGTACATGTTTCAATGCTTCTTTGATTCCTTCAAAATCCTAAATAGCAGCCTCCTCCCACTTGATAACTTGATCTTTCTTTCACATGCATGTAATAGGAAGAGTCAATTCAGAAAAATTGGACACAAACCTTCTAATGAAATTGATTTTCCCAAAGAAGGATTAGATTCCCTTCTTTGTTCTTGTAATTGGAACCTTGTTGATTACTTCTACTCTCTCAGGGTCAATCATGACACCAGCCTTTAAAACAATATTACCAAGAAACTTGGCCTTTTGCACCCCAAAGTGACACTTCTTTGGATTGAGAGAAATACCATATTCCTACATCTTATCAACATCCTCTCGAAGTGTTGCAAGTGATCTTTTCTCGCTCCTTGAAAACATAGTCACATCATCCCGATAAACCGCAATCAAGTCATTTATGTAACCAGCAAAAGCAACATACATTACTCTTTGGAAGGTAGCTCAAACATTCATAAGACCAAAAGGCATTCTTACATAAACATATGTCCCCAAGGAGTGGTAAAGGCTATTTTAAATCTTTCGACTCTTGAAAACAACTTGATTATAGCCAGAGAAACAATCCAAGGTGGGAAAAATTTAGATCTAGTCACTAACTCGCAACATGTTTTCCATGTTTAGAAAAGGATAATTTTCCTTCAATGAATCTCTAGTCAAATTTCTGAAGTCTAAAAAAGTATGATATCTCCATTTTTCTTTCGATTGGCACAAGGTTTGCAACCCAAGATGAATACCTTGTGGGATGAATGATCCCCCTCTTTCAGTTTCTTCAATTCATATTTCATTTTCATGGAGAGGAGTGGATTAATTGGCCTTTTACTCTATCCGAATGGTTTGGCATCTTTCTCAAGAGGGATCTCATGGTAAACTAAGTCTTCTTTATATACTTTCAACTCGAATAAGACCAAGCTAGACAGTCTTGATATTGTTTCAATAATTTGAGGTAGGACTGTTTTTCTTTCTTGTTTAAACAACTCCCTAACCAAATCTTCCTTGGATTTTCCTTTGTTCCCAAGTCATGCTCTTTCACATCCTTGAGGAATACATGTTTCTATTGATGATGCAATCAACATTGTTAAAATTAGACTCAAGTGCAATAAGACCTCTAGGAATGGTGTTAGTTTTCAATTGGATAATATCTTTTACAAACAAAGTCTCTCTTCGTTCAATCACACACACCATTGGTTCCCAATCAATATTCGATCTACTAGCTCACCTTGATTTTGTAAGAACCTTTACACTTAAGCATCGTCATTAAACACATGCCAATGCTTGATATTTTCAGGGACAATCGGCCTAGTTAACACTTTAATATTGTACTCACAATAAGGTGAAATAGTTCAATTTCCAAATCTTGACCCCAACACTACCAAATTTTCAGCAAGTAGCATTGAAACTTCTATCATGATGCACAATGTTGAAGGAATCAAACATCTTAATTAGATCACAAACCGCATGCTTGTATTGTTTCATCCCCGATTTTTGTAGCATATAATTTTCTTATTTGTTTGACAAATATCTTTGTATCTTTTTTATAATTATGTCTTTGACACCATACTTCCATGCAATTCTCCGACCCTAAAACAAGGCTTCATACTCAGCAATGTTGTTAGTACATTCAAAATTAAGCTTGAAGGAAAAAATAAACTCTTCCAAGCTAGGAGAAATCAAAATTATACCAGCACCATTTCCAAATTTGGAGCAAGCTCCATAAAATAGCAAGGACCAAGGAGAACTTACCTGTTCAAGGAACTTTGAATAATCCATCTTGTGTTCTTTTCCATCAGCAAACCCAATAAAATTATCAACATCAACATCAGCAAACAAAACCTCATAGGAAGCATTGTTTGGATCCTCAATTAGATGCAACATCTTATTTTCTCCATAGAGCTTGATAAGGCTTCCATCAATGGGAATAGTGGAAAAAGACAAATCCATTTGGACACTCCCTCCAACACTTGCATCCCACTTTATTTACAATAGCATACCCCATTTGGTAGGGAAATCAACAATCACAACATCCAAGTTTAAATTCCTTCCAGGATAAGATGCAAGTTACACCACCAAACCCTTCACACAACCAACTACTATCACTTCTCTCGAGTCCATGGTAGTACACTTTCCATAGGATTTTTTCACTTTGATATCCAAATCATTCATGACTTCTAAAGGCATGACATTACATGATGCACCAAAATCTAACATACAATTGTGAAGTTGTCGATCATTTATGATCAAAGTTGTGAAGAATGGATCAACATTCAATTGGGAATCAACCAAGGATGTACCCAAGTATACCTCAGGTGTTTCTCAAAGATCCTCTACTTCTGTTGGTGTTTCAAGGTCTGTAATGATTTGAGGAGGAGTTTCAACAATGTTTACATTTATTCTTGCGGTACTCTTCTCCTCTTTCAATCCCAAGTACTCAAATGCTCTCTTCTTGTGCATGGGGATCCTAAGCAACTCAATGATTGGAACAATCACTTTGATTTGGATCAATACTTGGGCTATGTCATTGGGTGCATTCTTTGGCAAGAAAACATTGGAATGGAGACAAGTAGATTCATTAGATGGAAAGGGATTCTTGGCAGCTTGGGCATGAGGAGGACTAAATTTTTCCTTGGGACAGCAGAGCTTTTGGTAGGTGTTTCTCTCTAGAAGCTTCTTTGGGAATGCTTGTGAGCAAGGGTGTCTTAGGTTTGGCCTGAGGTGCAACTCCCTTAACAACTTTTCTCCTAGTGTTATATTCTTTCACTTCAGCTATAACAACATTCATCAATAATTTTCTATTTTCCTCCGAAGGGATACCACCATCATACTTCTTAATCATCAAAGCTCTTAAGTATTCAAATTCATTGTTAGGACTTTAAATATCTTACACTACATCAACTTCAAGAGTATGAGAGGGAAGGAAGACTTGTACCCATTTTATGTAATCCCAAAAGGTTACAGCTATCCTTGCATTTATTACCTCAATTGATGTTGCTCCTCCTTATGAGCTTGAAGAATAACCCACCATGCAAATTTCATCATCAGTTCCATCTTCATTATTAGCTTCACCATATTTTTGGTCCACTTCACATGGAGTACGGGGCAGGAAACACCTATCACACCAATCAATATTAACAACCTCCTCAACAACGAAACCCTAGCAGTTAGGAGATTAGGTAACACTCTTCCTTCGCGTTCTTGAGGATGTCTATTTGCAAACCCCATGGGTCCTTTCCCTCTATCATCAGATCTCTAATCACCTCTAGGATGATTGGAAAATATGTCATGGTTTAGTGATCTTTGCTGACCTTGTGAAGTCTTCCCAATTCCCTTCTATGTCTAGGCTAACTTATATGATATTTATTTAACAAATTTACCAAAGTTTTCACAACCTCCTCCAAATCAGCACCCTTGCTAGCTTGAGGTTTTTAGGGTTTACCAACTTTACGCCATCTCTCTTGAAAGGCTTCTAAATTGCTTTGATATTATTTTCAATTTGAAGTGTCATGGTGAAATATTGCCTTAAATTGGTAGGATTCTTGTCTCTTTGGTAATAGGCTACTTTCTTCTAAAATGCATATACATATTTGATTAAATAAGACTCATCACAAGGCCTTAGACTAACAAAGTGAGACTTCTTAAAGACTTGTTAAACCTTTTGTTGAAGTCATGGACTAATTCATTGGGATTCTTTTTGATATTTTCAAATTCAAACATGAGAAATCTAGGATCAGTCTTGTCACCATATTGAAACCTAAATGCATTCTTCATTTCAGTCCAAGAATCAATTGAATTATTTGGTAGAGGCTTGTACCAATCCCTTGCATCATCTTCTAGTTTATGAATGAACAATTTGACATACATATTTTCAAAATCTATTTCAAAATCCTCCATCATGTTAACAAAAATTTTGAGATGTTGATCACGGTTATAGCATTGTTAGCTTCGAACTTTGGTAACCTACTTCGACGTCTTGTGGGATAGAATTTGGGTAGCCATCCATTCTTCTAAGGTCTATAGGACCAAAGGTGTTAACAAAAAATCAAGGTCTAGGTTGAGCCATATTGTTTGGTGAAGGTGATCTTGAGGGTGTCACAAGCTGATGAGAAGTGCAAGGTCCTTGGGGCTCAAGAATGTGGTTCACAAGATTGGTATTCTCTAAGTGCTGATTTTCTTACAAATTTTATTTGAATTGAAACATAGAGGTGCAGATTGAAGAAGGAACTCACCAAGTACAGTAGAAGGACCTTCACTAGTTGAAGTAAACAAGTTTATGAGAGGATTGCTTGAATCAGAAACACTGGAAGAAGAGTGATAATCCTCTACTAAAGGCTGATCTCTCCCCCAATATACCTTTTCCTGATGTCTAAACTTTAACAACCTTCCAAACTCTTCTCCCTTCTAACTGTGAGTTCCTTAAATCTAAAAAAACTTCTTAGCAAAGTCTCTAATGAAGAGAGATCTTCTTCCTTCTAGTTTTGTAGAGATTAGCAACACAAAAATAAATGACAAAAAGGTAAGACACTGGTATTTATCAAGATCAAAAGAACATAGATTCGCCACTAAGGATTTCACCCTAGTTGTGAAAATGCACTAAAATACTCTATCAAATACCAATCAACACTAAAAATCTTGCAAAAATTTATAGAGAAGACCTTCCTTTTTCTTGAATTTATCAACCACAAATGCAAATGAAGTGTAACTATTGCTTTGAAACTCGATGAAATTGTAGATAGAACTTGAAACATTTGTATACACCTAGAAAATCTGAGTATAAAATGATGCTTTAATAATATATTTGAAGATAGAACTTGTAAAAGACATTACCATGGTTTGATATGCATTCAAATATCTCAAATTTTGTTAACAAGTCCCCAAGAATGGTGCCAAAAGTTTTGGTGCCCAAATTTTTTTCTCCTTTTTAGTTTGAGAAGCATCAAAGATATGAAATGAAGCTTGAAGACAAATAGATCATTATATGTTTTGTTTTGTAGTGGGGATGTGATCTAACTAGCACTTACGTTTTCGAGAGATGGATAGCACTCAAATAGGAATTGTTCTTGTCCTAACTATTTTATGTTGTGCCTTTCAACGAAGGTAAGAGAACCTATTTTGTAACCCTGAAATGGTGAAGGAGATGAATATATCCCTTAATTTATGTAAATAGTTTGAAAAGGCCCAAGGAAAATATGATCAACACTCTGAATCGACTTTCACAAGTTGTCACTTCTAGATTATGGAGATAATTTCAATGTAAGGAAAGGGTTATGAAGACATAGTATCATCCCTGATTTAATTTGTGCATTTTTGTAAATGGATTGTATTCTTTTGTTGATACACAGGGCAAGAAAGGGGTAGTATGGGGTAGGATTAGTTGTTTTGAATGAATTTTTGGTGGGAGATTTTAGACAAGACTAACCAAAATTTGCCAAATTCTTTGAGGACCTTTGCAAGAAATTTGTAAGACCTAAATAGCAGAATGCTTCAAAGGGGTTAAGGTACTCCTTTAACTAGGATATGTGCACCAAATGGAGGCCCAAATCTACACTCTTCCACATAATATTTGACAACCTGCCACAAAATCTTGAAGCAGATGAACCAACAAAGCATCCAGAAATCTCTATTTTATCATGACCTAAGGTGCACCCAAAGGTTTACAAACAATATCTGAATTCAAGGAAGGTAAAGTGATTTTAAATTTGTTTATCTCTTTATCGATGAAATATCTTCGAAAGTGAGATTGCAAATACCATTAAACTATCAACAAGAAATGAGACCATGTATGATCAAGGGAGATTTTAAACACAAGATCAAATGGAGAGCAAGAAACACAAATTGAAAACATTTTGAAACATAAGTGTATAGAAATTTTGCCAAGAGAGAAACACAAAATAATCCAAAATGACCAAATTTATCAAGTAGGGAAGGTTATAAGAACAATATTAGAGCTTTTTGATGGCTTTACAACTCAAACCAACTCGACATGATACAAATCTGATGTAAAAAGGAATTAGAAATGGTTCTCAGGTGGTTTCTCAAAGAATGGGCTTCTTCCCAGATGTTCCTGTGAAATTCTAAGTTTCTCTGACCTTTTGCATGACAAATTCATGAAATATATAACATTCACTTACTCACTTTTCCCCTCAAACCTTCCCTCCAAAAGTGGAATATTCGGAGCACCTTTGCTTTGCAATATTTTTGGAAAATGACATCTAACAAACTCGTAAAAAGTTGCCAGTTGTTCTTTCAAAAGGTGAATCATTACAAAAATTTCATCATTATCCATTGTGGAGGCATGTTTTTCATCTTTAAAGCATGTAGACCCCTTTTATTTCATCATTTCATTGTTATCCCTCCAAGATTTGATTTTGTAACTTCTTGATTTGATATTTTACATTTTTACATGGGCTAGGGAAAAATTAACTTCAAAAACATCTCAAATCTGCAAATTGATCCTTAAAACCAATTGCATTGGTCCTTGTAGGCATAAACGACATGAATTTGCCAAAAATTTGATGAAATTGATGCAAAATTCACATCTCCAAGATTCATGGAGATCAAATGGTGGCCAAACTGAAAAATGCACAGCTTATCGTTGATCTACCTTTCTCTCTTCAACCGAGCCCTCCACGTGTCGAGAATATGATTGAAAATAGGCTTGAGATCACTTTTTGACTTTTTAACATTTTTGGAAAAATGTAAAATTTTGACATTTTTCTCCACCCCTCCGCCCTTTAGATTTTGTGCTGACACGTGGCACAAAGTGGGCCCCATTGGAATCACAAACTCGATTCGTCAGAATTTCCACCTTTTTTGAAAAAAGAAAATTTTTCCAAAAAATCTCTCGTGGGTCCGCCCTCCCACAAGACACATGTCCTCATATGATTAGCTGAGGGGAAGTGCTCTGACTTCATACTTTAACTCATTTTTACCAAAGGAAATTTTTCAATATTTCCTCCGTGGACCCACACCTCGATTCTATCCTTGACACGTGTCTATCATTGATTCATTTCGGGCCAATGCTTCAATTTTTCACTCTAACTCATTTTTCCAAAAAGGAAATATTTCCCTTTTTCCTTCGGTGGCCCACCGACCCTGTGTGCTATGATGCTTTGCCACATGTTCTCTCTGATCAAGTGCGATCGACCATGACCTTTTCCTCTCAACCTTTTTCCCTTTTTTCTAAAAAGGTAAAAATGTTCTAAGTCCCCCACCAACCTTCCATCCCATTTTTGATGAGAACATGAAACTTGTCCTCCTCTAACTGCCAAACATCTATTACTTAAAGCCACCACATGTTCCATTCTATTTTTTTGTGGGCTTGCGCTTATAAAGCCGTAATGTGTCCTCTCCTTATTGGATGTGGGCCTTAAGCATTTTCTTTGTACTTTAACTCATTTTCCAAAATGCCTTACAGCAAAAAAAGACCCACCCATCTGCCTTCACTCTATTTGTGACATGTGAACCTCGTCTGGGACCGTGAAGCTAAGAGGGAATTTTTGATTTTTTGCCAAAAAGACAAAAAACATTAAGTTTTTCAAACAAACCTACCGAACCTTGTCCAATCACACACGGCCATGTATGAGGATATTTTTAAACTTAAAATTGATGGGAAAAGGACACCCATATGACCGTCAATCAACACGAAATTTACCGGTGATGCCCTAAGAGGTGAAGATGAATTTGACAAGAAAATGACACCCGTCTGACCGTCAAAAACACAGAAAATGCCAGGGATGCCCAAAATCAATTTTTTCTTCATAGGTGAATTTTTTGATCTAAAAACAAATGGAAAGTGAATTTATGCAATTTACGACCATGGCAAGGATCTTTGAGGGAAAATAAGTATAAAATGAACAACTTTGAGCTACAAAGGCCGGGAAATTTTGAAAAAATGGTAGAGGCATTTGAAAAGGAAAAAACTAGGGCACAAAACATGGCATACATGAATATTTCTATCAAATTGGGGCAAAACAATAAGTTTATGAGCATTTCAAGGCATTTAATCTAGAGGGAAAAGCTAAAGACCACCAATTTGGGTGAAAACATGTTTCAGAGCATGCAAACCAAAGGGAAATTTAGGGGAAAATGGCAGAGGATCAAAATGGGCACCAACACCTTGTTCAAAATTTTGTAATCAATGCATAATCTAAGTGTGCCATCCTTATTTTTCACAAAAATTACCGGTGCTCCCCAAGGTGAGACACTTGGTCTTATCAAACCTTTTGACAAAAGTTCTTGCAACTGAGCCTTAAGCTCTACCAATTCAATGGTATTCATTCTATAAGGTGCCTTGGATATAGGCTTGGTTCCTGGTTTGATCTCGATCATGAATTCAAACTCCCATTTGGGTGGAAGACCGGTAACTCTTCCGAAATACATCCCTGAAATTTTGTAACAAAGGATATCTTTCCATAAAATCATTACCTTCTTCTGTAGTTTCATAAATTTTTACTACATACAAGGTACAACCTTTGTTTTTGGCCTTTTTGAGTTTCATTGTTGACAACTTCCTAACTGAAATCTCATGTTTTACTCCTAAATGACAGTTGTTTTCTGTAGATCATCTAAGAAACTAATCTATTTTTCAAAACAATCAACCTTTGATTTATGCTCAGATACCCATTTAACACCTATGACTACATCATAAGACCCCAAAGGAGAAACATAAAGGTCAACTTCTATGGAAAAACTAGGCAAGTCAAGGAATGCTTCAAAAAGAAACATACTAACCGTATGGACAACATTATTTCCATAATGCACAGTCCACAATTTATCCATTCTCTTGGCTTTTAGTTTTAAATCCAAAGCTAACTTAGTAGAGATAAAACATTCAGTAGCTCTAGTATCAAAAAGTATACTCACATGTATGCCAAATAAATTACCTAGAACTTCTATGGGTGTGACTCGTTTGTTAGCTCTTTGCAGCGTGTATCTTGTATTGTTGATTATGGTCATCCTTTTTCAAAGGACAAGTGACTGAAATAATGGTCCTTTCAATAATTAAAATAGCCTCCCACTAGCCCCTTCCTAGGCTCAAATTTAATTCCATCCTTAAGGTTATCATTCGGCTCCTTACAAGATTTATGTCCATTATTATTGTTCTTGAAAAAGTTATTCCGCATACTAGCAACAAGTTTGTTTCTTGTTGTTTTCTTATTTTTATCGTGGAAAATTTCTTTTCCATACCAAACCTCTTACATGGTCCCTTTTTAGGTGTAAGTGACAAAGAGGAGTTTGGAACTTTCTTTCCGATTTCCTCCCTATGAGCAAAGATTACTCTCAATTTCTCTTCCTACCTTATGGATTTTTCAACAACCCCTTCCATAGTGGTTGGGTTGTGAATGTCTACCTCACCACCTATAATGGGATTTAATACTAAGGAATGTAATTAAGGAGCTTAGTAAACCTTTCTTGGTACTCTGTTATAGGTAACTTTACCTGAGATAAGTTCTGAAATTTAGTCATTTTATGATCATAATAAAGTTGAGGCAGCCACCATTTCCTAAAGTAACTTTTAAATTGATCCCAAGTTATGTTTTCTTTGATAATATTCAACTCATCTTACGACAGTCTCACCATGAAGATGCCTCATGGGAAAGTTGATACGCTCCCCATATTGCTTTTGTTTCCTCAAAGAAGTTTCTTATTGCAAAGTAATTCTCCATTTCTCTCGAGAGCAGTTCCCAACCACATCCCCAAGTGTAGTTCCATCAAAATTAGAAGGACTTATTCTTTTTATATCATTGGTGAGTTCAACTGCTAATCTTGGCTTTTTATTTTCAGGTTGATTAGGCATGTTTACATTACTGTTATCAACACCCAGATTTTCTCCATTGGTGTTGTCCACAAGAGGTGGTTGCTTATCATTATCACTATCTTATTCCTCCTCCTCATTACCCATTACTTGTTATTCCAAAGTATATCCAAATGATCCCTCATTTCCAATAGGGAAGCAAGGATCTCATCGAGTTTTGGGTCGAGTAGTTACTTCTCCACCTAGTGGTAGATTGTTTACAATATTTCCTCTTGTTCTAACCATTTTCTGTTTAACAAGAAAATGTAAGTTTTATCATATTATGGACACAATAGGTCCAAGAGCTGCAACCTTCATCTCTGATACCAAGATGTAACATTCCCATTTAAGACTTTAGAAACAAGGGAATTTTTATTTTAAATGATGTTCTTTTCTCTAAATAATTATTATTTAGAACACACATTCCATTTTGGTAAATGTTATCTATTCTCATATTCATAATATAGAACACACATTCCATGCCATTTGATCTCATAACAGATAACCATATGCAACTGTAATGACTCGATGAACTGCTGATCTCTCATTTCATGACTCAATATCTTAATGATCCTTCATGAGAACTCAATGTTTTGTATACTAAGTATACTTGGTTCTCTTACCATTTCGAGTATTGAAGTATTCTATTTAAGAGGCCTATCTAAATATTTGTTACTAATATTCATCTGATATCCTTCTTCTTAAACTAGGTGATATAGGACAATGCAACCAACAGCTTGTGATACTTTGGCCAAATATTTTCACATGCTTTGCATGATCATATTCCTAGATGACATACTCATCAACGGAATACATCCTTCACCCCCACTTCATCTGTTATCTAGAATGTTCTTTAATGAATCATGTCAGTCCTTTTGTTCAAGGCTTTACCATAACCCATATTAGTAACATATATTGGTATAGAGGACCAAGTGGTGATTAAGGGTACATAGACATACTCAATCAACCTAGGTCAATTATGTGTATCTATTTACCTTCAGTCATGGGATTCCTTCCCTATACAAAATCATGTTCTTAAACTGACCTAGAGTGTAACCAAGTCAAGTCTGAGTTTATGTAAACCTAGATGATCCTATTTAGAAGGGTGTTGCGATATGTCAGCTGTAACACTATGTCCTCATGAAGGCCCATATTCATGATGAAACATTATTGCATTTGGTGTGTACCAACATCCTACAAAACCACCTCATCTAGAAGTACATATCTAACTAAGAGGTTAAATGCTTTCTTATCTTCTTAATTTAAGATTTAGTTTTAGCAACCCTGTTGAATTTCTAACCTCTTCAATCATTACGGTTGCTAACCATCAATGACTTATAATTTACATGTAGATTAATCTGTAACCAATCCCTCTTCTTGGAGGTTTTTGTTTCATTCATTAGTTTATTAACTTAAGTTTCAGACTTACAATCCAAATCAGCTTAACAACAAAAAGGCTAACTATATATATATATATATATATATATATATTCATCCATTTTCCATTACCTTAATTCGATTTAAGGTTTTCTAAGAAGAGGTATAATTTCCTCTTTCCGAATATCCCTTGGGTATTATACCCAAAAAGGATAGTAACGAATATTTAATTTTGAAGACTAATTGTCTTTCCCTTAACATATATTCGTTAGGGTCCATTGCAACAAATTACTTATACAAAAACCATATGTAATTTACTTATCTATTATTGTCAATGAATAAACCATATTGACCTAGTTGAGTGTTCATCTATGCATGCCAACTTAAAAGTTGCAATTAAGAGTAGAATAGAGTATCAATACTCTTTTTCTCTATTTCATTTGAGTCCAACTGAAATAATCCAAAACATATATGTTTACAAGAGAATAAGAATAAGTTTACAATCCCCTTGCAGTAAGCCCAAAAGATAATGGCACATCAAAGATCAATAACACTCAATCCCTTTTCCATTTATCAAACAAAATACATATTTTACAGATCTAAACATTTCAGACATCTTTCATGTCAATCAACATTGATAAGATTAAGTAAAATTTACAAATTTTCCCTTTTTCAATTACATCTCAAAAAGAATAATAATTCCTCATTAAAGATGCAACCTTTAAGTAAACACAAGAAGCATCATACAAGAACTTGTCTTCTTTTATCACTTATGGAATCCATCTGCAAAAATTGCTAGCATGGGTCAGTTCATCAAATTGAGCATGATAAGCACTAAACATTAAAATGATGTGCTTTTGACTAACTATCTCATAAAAATAACTCTACTTTTATGAAACATTTAAGCAATTTAGATAGATATCACATAGGAAATAAGGATTAAAAAAGGATTAAAAAAGGGAGATCATGAGGAACAATCCACATTACTTTAAGTAATGATCATGATCAATCAGAATTCTTAAATCAGCAATTTCATAAGAAAATTTACAATAGATAAGTCATATTACATACCAATTACTTATTTGTTTCATACTATAATGTGTATAGTTCATTCTTGATTCAAACAAGGTTGAAGAATAATATTAACTCTAGTTGTTCTCATAAGAGAATTATTTTTAAGAAACAATGAAACAAAATACTTATCTTTTAACATAATTCTCATTTAATATAAAAGGTTAAATTAATTTTACCTTTAAAGAATGGAATTTAGAATGAACCAACAACATCCTAAAACAATAATTCCCATCTTTCCAACACTTAATCCAATTTTCAATTCAATTTCAATTTATCAAATCAATAGGAATAAGAAATGTAGGTTTTCCATCCAATTACCCATTTAGCCTCAACATGGTTAGTAAAGATGATAAACAGCAAACAGTTGAAAGGAAATCAACTTAAGTCATCCTTCGGTGTTCAACAAAGACAACATTGGATTCAACAATTTAGAGAAGAGAAAGAATAGAAAGTAAATCCTTTCACATTTTGAAGAAAAACATCGATGCATGCTCGACTCAAAAGAGAAAGAAGATCCCAATAATCCATCCTATTAAAAGGTTAAACATAGTTGATGTTCCAAGAAGACTAAATGAATCCTTACCTAACAACATCCAAATTCAACAACCACCGCCACACAAACAACAAGGTCAAAATTGAATCAATATGAGAATAACAACTGAAACTAGCAAGACAGAGCCAAAGAGAGGGCTTCTTGTCAAATAAAGAGAACAATCACTACAACACAAAAATGATGCAATTTTTTAAAGCAACAAGCTCAACAATAAAATTATTTAATTCTTTCCAACACAAAAAGCATCAATAGAGAAGCTTTCTCCTTTTCCAATCAGAGAGTGGAAAAGAAAAATGACGAATTAGAACATCCAAGAGAGATCTTGATTTATTTTCAAAGACAATACATACAAACAAAAATAACAAAAACAATTCTACCTTCCCAAACCCATCTTCAAGTTACCCAGACCCTTTAATTTTCACAGAAATCAAGGAGCAACATACAAGTTGGGAAAGAGTTTCAAGCTCCAAACCAATCACAGAGAAAAACAACCAAAACGACAAGACTCCAACTAGACACTCAAAGTCGAGTTCAACAAAGAAGAGAAGACTATAATGCCCCTTCCCCAATTTACGACAGCATGATAGCTATCAACCCTATCATCAAATCGTTGAAGCAAAAGAATCATCCAGATCCAAAACAAGTAGGCTTTAACAATCTTCACCCACCTTACAAGTATAAGAAACCAGATTAACATTATGCAAGTTCAAACGGTGCTACCATGCATAAAGAAATTTCAAAATCAAAGAACCAAAACTTGGGTTATCTCCCCTCATAGCAGTGACTCAAGCTTCTGCACAGTCAATAGAGGTCCCAGAAATCACAACGTATAAGATCTAAGTGAAGTAACTTAGCTACTGTTACTCTCAACAAGTTGAATCCACAAGAAAACAACAATCCAAACACCCATTTCATCATGATTTTAACAATAGTGATAAAATTTACACCCACTTCTAGTTTCAACTAAAAACATCGATTTTCTTACCTTCTCTTAGCAAGGGAAGATAACCCTGATCAAATCTTAAAAAAATCATTATTTTTCATCAGACAATTTTAGCACAAGAGATCATAAGTCCACTCGACTTGAGCAACATTCTAGTTTAAAAAAATAAACATGATTTACTCACACATGCATAAATAAAATACCCATATTGAATATTTTCCAAACAGCAAACTCAAATAGAAGATCATAGAAAAATACAGCAAGGCATTTCAAAAACCATTCATTTCTAAGAGAGCATAGTTCTTTTAATGAAGACGTTTAATAAAAAGTATAACAATTTAATAAGAAGAGCATGTCATGCCTGATAGATTTTTCTTTTGTTTTGCATAAGATCTCTAGCCAAGCCTCCTAAAAACCTCTTTTTACAAAAACAAAGTCAATAGTCAAATCTCCCATCTCCTCCATGTTTCCATAGGTTCAAAAACAACTCAAAGATACCCAAGATCACAAAGGGTCAAAAATGGAATTGCTGGTTCGAAGAACCAGAATGCACATGTAGAGAAAAAAACCATAAAGATCAAAATGACCAAAAATTTGCACAAACCCGCTTCTCATCTTTCCTAGGCATTTTCTTCTTTGTAATCAAATTCATTAAATGCATTGAATGAAAATTCCCTCTCTTTTCTTACACCACCACCATTGTATAAGATCTAAGTGAAGTAACTTAGCTACTGTTACTCTCAAAAAGTTGAATCCACAAGAAAACAACAATCCGAACACCCATTTCATCATGATTTTAACAACAGTGATAAAATTTACACCCACTTCCAGTTTCAACTAAAAACATTGATTTTCTTACCTTCTCTTAGCAAGGGAAGATAACCCTGATCAAATCTTAAAAAAATCATTGTTTTTCATTAAACCATTTTAGCACAAGAGATCAGAAGTCCACACGACTTAAGCAACATTCTAGTTTCAAATAAGATAAACATGATTTACTCACACATGCATCAAGAAAATACCCATATTGAATCTTTTCAAATAGCAAACTCAAAGAAGATCATAGAAAAATACACCAAGGCATTTCCACAAAACCATTCATTTCTAAGAGAGCAGAGTTCTTTTAATGAAGACGTTTAATAAAAAGTAGAATAATTTAATAGAAAGATCATGTCATGCCTGATAGTGTTTTCTTTTTTTTTGCAGAAGATCTCCAGCCAAGCCTCCCAAAAACCTCTTTTTACAAAAACAACGTCAACAATCAAATCTCCCAACTCCCTCCATGTTTCCATAGGTTTAGAAACAACTCGAAGATACCCAAGATCACAAAGGGTCAAAAATGGAATTGTTGGTTCAAGAAGCCAGAATGCACATGTAGAGCAAAAAAAACCAGAAAGATCAAAATGACCAACAACTTCACACAAACCCGCTTCTCATCTTTCCTAGGTGGTTTCTTCACCATAATCAATGTCATTAAATGCATTAAATGAAAATTCCCTCTCTTTTCTTACGCCACCACCACTTCAAATTTGGAAAAGTTGATTTCAAAATTTAACATGCATTTTAAATTTAGTAATGATGTCAGCTAGGCATCCTACCTACCTTCCTTGCCTCTACCAAACTTGGCAATTTAAGATGTAAGGACTGAGATTTAATCCTCATTAATACCTTAGAAACCATTACCACCAACCTTCCATTTTCCATGTAACCCTTAGGTCCCCTTTAGGCTTAGTAATAGTTTAGGTTACCTTAACATTAGTTAGGTTTCCATCTTAGTTCTTAGGTCTTTAGAATTTATCTTAGGTTAGTTCAAAACTCATAACCATATAACATACCATCTTAGGTTAGGTCATAACCCCTTAGGTTAGAATCCATATAGGGTAGGGTACTACAACATAGGTTTAGGTGTCAACCGTAATAGTTTAGTAATAGGTCCTAGGTAAGTATTGTTACCTTAGGTTAAAAATCCAATTAGGATAATAATTATAATTTAGGTCAGATCCAAATAGCACCAACCATTCCGACTAAGGCTAAGGTATTTGCCTTATTAGTCCCTTAACAGATCCTCAATCTACTTATGCTGCTCAAAGCATTATAAAATACTTATAACGGAGGTCCATGTTCAACATTTACAACATAATGCTAGGTAAGGACACCTGAAGCCAGGTCCTTCACAATTTACAACAAAACACAACTCGGTTCCATAATATGTTTCATTCAACATGTCAATTAACAAGATGAAAATAAAGAAGAACTGAAGCATACCTTGGATCAATGGAATTGATTCAAGGTGTGTTGTTAACATATGGAAAATGTGAAAACAATGGTATAGATTTACAACTTATAATTCACAAATCGAATGGCTTCACTTCCAAGTAAACAGAGTTACAAAAAGCATGAATTCTAGATAGTAATAACTTAACCATTGCAAACATGATTGTTAACGTCAAAACAATACACCTTCTTAAGACAAATCACATGTCAACATTTGCAATGTCAAAAGTGGAAGTCATCATAGTAACAGTCATGACCAAGATGTTACACCTATCCCTTAAAGTGTCAAATTCCTTCTTTTGTGCCTCTCCCCAATGAAAGAAACTCTTGTGTCTAAGAAATTACTCCAAGGGCACAAAAATCTTGGCATATCCCTTGATGAACTTCTTATATTAACCCGTATGCCCAAGGAATCCACACACGGTATTTTGGCTAGTAGGCTCTCCTAAACCCACAATGGTTGCAACCTTTGTGGGATCTACTAGTAAGCCTTCCTTACATATGATATTTCCCAATAAGGTTCCAAATGGGGTAGCAAAGACACACTTCTTGATGTTGAGGGATATCCTCAACCACCGACACCTTTAAAAAATTAGTCTTAAATTATCACAATGGCCTTTGACTAGACCATACATAGTCCAATCATCCAAATAGACTGAAGAAATTTATGGATGAAGTCTTTAAAGGCTTGTACTACAATGCATGAGAATACAACATGCACATTCTTCAACTAAAAGGCATGACCGTATAGACAAAAATTCCCCATTCGGTGGCAAAATTTTTATTTCTCTAGTCTTCCTTTGTAATCCTCACTGGTGGTAACCTTAGAACCCATCCATGAAAGAGTAGACTTCACACATAGACACTCCTTATAATATTTCTTTAGTAAACGGGGTTGGGAAGGGATCAATAACACATACTACATTCAGTCTCTCTAGTCAACACAGATCCCGATCCTTTCATCCTTTTAGATGTTGATGACCATTGGGCTTATCCATTCGACTCTTCCATAGCCTCAATGATACCTAACACTATCATTTTGTCTATCTCCTCCTTGACCCATAAGCACAAATTGGGGTTCATCTGATATGGCCTCTTTTGGATTGAGCATACACCTTCCTTCATTTTTATCCTCAATCCCCCTAAGGAATGGTGGAAGCCTTTGAGTTCATGGTACTTGCGAGGGAATATATCCTGGAATTTGTGTAGCCGATAAATGATAATTGAGACTTCCTTCTTCGATCACCAATAGTCTCCAATGATAGCTTCCTTGGGTTATGCTTCGACCCAATACTAACCTTCTTCATCTTGAGTGGCTCATGGTATGAATGCATCCTTTCATCGTGTTATCTATAACATTGATCATATCAGAAGTGGTTAACATCTAGACTTTCCATTTCCTCTCCATCTATGACATAAAACATATTTCCTTTTTCATTCTCTATGCATGCACACTCAAATTGCATCTCCTCTAACTACCATGAAACTATCCCCCATCGTAAGAAGCTTGATCACTTACAATTCCTTATCCTTTGATGGATTTGTGCTTCGATATTCAAAATCTTGGATGAGATCGGTTGTTATCTTTTCCCAATTTCCTATCTGGTGGTGTGTTTTTGAGTGGATATACCACATTCACGTACAACCTTGTAGTGTGGAATATAGCTTATACACCTATAGTGATGGTGGTAAGGCTTCTACACCTTCTATCTACGCCTTCTCACATGTTTGGATATGAAATGAAGCATTGTCTTTACCATGGTAGTCTTGTATGACCATGGGTGCATTTCTCCTGGAAAACCTTACAAAAAACATGATTCTTACCTCTTGCCACTCTAGGAGGTTCTCTTGATGTGTATCCCACCGGTGTGTTGTAGTCCCCAGTAGGTTATATCTGAGCATCCCTCTTCTTTCATCCATTTTTTTCCACTGGCTTTAATTTCCCAAAAGAAAATTTTAGGGTATGCCCCTTCAGAGTAACTTGGAAACTTCTTCCCTCCTAGACACTTGAGTGAGCGTGATTTTTTCACTCTTGTTACAGACCCCCTCAACTGTTTACACCTAATTTTTCCATGCCATGCTCGTTGTATCACTCACAGACTAGGAATATTCAAATTGGATAACTCCTTCTATAGATTGAATTATCTCGAGTCTCTAATGGAGCACACATAAATTCTATCAAGGACCTCTTCTCCCAAAGGGACATTTTAAGGTGAAAAATTTCCATCTATCAAAGGGATGATGAACCATTCTTCCTTGTTCTCAAAAACGATATATCCTTTGTTGAACCTTTGGTCAACATTTTTGTTATAGCACCATGGCCGCCCAATAAATGCTAGAAAATTTTCTTCCTTGGTGAGCACCAAGACTTTGAAGTCTCTAGTAAATGTGGCCCCCTAAATGGTGATCACAACATCCTTCAATAATCCAATGGGATTTTCCTTAGTTTTTTTTTCCATATACAACACATTCAAAGATGGTTGTAATGTGGGCCTTCCCATTTGATGTCGGGCATCCATGTAACAACATTGAATTCTACCCCCGTATCAATCAATATGTTACTCAGCAGCCAACCATCCAAAACTACATTTAGTGTGATCTCTTTATCATATTCAAAGCTATGGTGAGGGAGGTTTGCATGTAATACCTTCCTTTCACGCTCTTCTCTGGCATGTGGTGTATTTTCCCATAGCCATTATCCTAGAAAGGGAATAATATTCTCTTGCCTTAACATTTTGGCCACTTCCGTGACCTCATCCAAGTCCTTCTGTGGATCCTCAAAATTCCTCCTTTGCTAGTACTACCTGGACTACTCCTTTAGACACTAGATTTATCCCTGAAAACTCTAAATGACATCCATTGTCTCTTGATACACTTCCTTCTAGTGGGAAGGGTGTGGATACTTTCTGTGCACCACTATTTATGTGTTAAATTTTATTAAATGTGTTGTTACTTGGAGTAGAAAGAAGCATCCAATAGGCTTCATAGCTTCTACTAAGGAAAAATATAGAAGTGCAATGGAAGTAACAAGAGAAACCATGTGGCTAAAGTGGTTGTTGGAAGAAATTCACGTGGAATTTAAAGGAAGTATTCCTCTTTCATGTGATAGTAAGAGTTGTATTTCTCCCGTTAATAATCTTGTTTAGCACCATAGAACAAATCATGCATTTTATCCAAGATACGTTCTCTCATGGTGATATAGATCTCCAATTCTATCCTAGTGAAGATAAAGTTGTAGACATATTTATGAAGCCATTATGTGCCATGAATTTCTACAAGTTTTGTGTAATGCTTAGCATTTCGAGTTGTCATTAAGGGGGATTTTTCATGACAATATCACCTCCTAAGCAGATTGGCCATGTGTTTTCTACTTAACCTCTATACTTCTTATCTAATTAAATCATTATAAAAGATATTTTTATGATCTAAGTAAACTTATCACTCTAAGTTTACTATGTAGTCCAATAATAAAATATCATGTTGTAAAGGAGGCCCTTACTTTATAAAAAGTCTCATAATATGCTTATATAGATTTTTCATGAGAAATAGTGAGATGTAGTCTCAAAATCATGCTTAGCCTAAATCATCACTTATGATTTATGGATTGTAAATCTTTTATACTAAAAGGTAAGTTTAACATGATGAAGGTGTATAAATCCTTCAAAATTTATAAGATATCCTAAACCCTTACTATGGTTTAAGAATTGTAAATCTTGTTGTATAAACAAGTAATGTTGGCATATAAACCCCACTTAATATTAAGGGGGAGTGTTAGAACAATAATCTTAAGTAGGGTTTAATCCCCTCTTAATTGTTCTTATAATGTTATAAACTTTAGTTTATAATTAAATAAATAAAAATATATAATATTTTTTATTTATTTAATATAAACTATTGGTTATGGTTAAATTGATTATTAAAATCAATTTTAAAAAGTGGAGGGGTGCTTCACAGGAAGTCACACCCATAAATCCACTTAAATAGGGCTCTTGGGGCCCAATAAAAATAATTTAATTGAAAATTGAAAAATATGGAGAGGAGTGGGTGAAGAAGTTTACTAGTCAAGTTAACTCAGTAATGTTTCTTGGTAAATGGAAAATTATATTTTCATTGCGTTTTTTACCTCTTATGAGGTTTTCCATGTAAATATGTGTTCAAACTTGTTTTGTTCATTCATTGTGTTTTTAATTATATTTTAATTTATAATGTTTAATATCAACTTTGTAATATTTAATTAATTACTTGGACCTCAAATACAGTTCTTGAAGGTTGTTTTCCATTTTATCTCTCGGTGTTTGAAGGTCATGGTGAAATTCTTCCATACTCACCTTATTATCAACCCTTTCCTAAAGCTAGTTACATACCTTTGATACTCTAGAAGTTAAAGATTCCAAATCCATATCTTCCTCATTTGGATTCATTCCTTGAGTGGTTTGACCATTCCCTTAGCCTCTACTTGAACTATTGTTCATGATGTAGGGTTTGGGTCTTGAGATAGAAGGATTAAGGTAAGAATTTAGGGCTTGAAGTTTCATATGGTTACTAGCCAAATAAAAAGAAAAACCAAGAAAAATCCTAAATAGTTTTGGAAATCTTTCCAAGAATATAAGAAACTTAAAAAATTCCCAAATAACGACCTATGGAGCAATTTTATGAAAATCCATAAATTTTCTATAACTATGAAAAATAAGTCCTTTGATCTTAAAATTTTTGGAGAAACTTACTAGAATTATGTTTCAAAGTCGCTTAAAATATTAAAGAAAAATTCACAAACAATTTATAGATATAGTTGAATCTTCACAATTAGGGTTTTGACATGTCATCACTAATTTTGACTTTGCAAAATTATTAAAAAATAATTTAAAAATGAAAATTTTGAAAAGTGTTACTTTTCATGGTTCATTTCCCTCATTATGATCATCTCATTTTTGTGATTGTTTCTTCCTTTTCGGGAAAGAACTCTTCCCGCCAAGCTTTAAATCGCATTAAAATACATTAAAATTAATTAATTAATTGCTTCTTGTTTGATAAAATTGATTTTTAAATAACTTGAGAAGTATTTAATTAAATAAATATTAATTAAAAGTTCATTCGACAAATTTTTATTTCCGAGGAAGTAAGCTTACGCTTCCAACTGCCAAGAATGCCAATTTGGCTTCCCGAACCCGGATTTCCCCTTTCCTGGCAATCTTCTTCAATTTTCCCGCACGTGGGATTTTCTCCACCAATTTCCAAATCATGGATTGGCTAACAGAAAGAAATTCCCCAATTTCCCACATGGGGAAATTGAACGGGATTTTCAACCCACTCTACCATTCCCGTTGGTAATTGTCTGTTGCTTTCGCCATTTCCTCTCGGCATTTAAGCCACCACCTGGGAAGAGGGGAAGTTAGATTAATCCCCATAACTTCCTCTGTCAAACTCGTTGGAAAAAGTCATGAAATTTGGGAGCAGAGTCTAGTTTGCAAAACCTCTCATTTACTTTAATTTTGGAGGGGAGTACATGATTCGGAAGTGGAATGCTTTTTACGTGGAGAACATGCTTACGGTAGAGAGTAGTGCAGTTGGAGCAATCATTGGTAGCAGGATACTTATGGTGGTGGTGGACAAGCTTATTGAAATTGATGTTGAAATAATATGGGAGCACATTTTACATGAAGATAGACGCAAGGTCTATATATTTGAGATGGAAATGGATGATGACGAAGAAAATGAAGAAGATCCGGGAAAACCTGGCGGTGAGGCAATGACACAATTTTCCAAATATTCTCGGTGGTAAGCGAGTTTGGGTGAGATTGTAGATAATATGGATTTCTTAATGGAGTTGACATTAAATCATCTAAACATATGTGCCCATCAGTTCATCTCGACATGGTCTATGATACACCCGTGCATTCATTCTAGTCAAAAAAATTAAATACCCAAAAGTCAAACTTTACTCGGTTTCTTATTTTTTATCTTTGCTCTCTTGTTCCAACAACGTGTGGTGCAACCTTTGCATCTATGCTCTGTGACATTTTTGTCACTAAATCTCGATCACCAAATACAAGAATGATTGTTGTAGCTTACCTTACGAGCTATTTGTGCTAAATACCTACCTTTATTTGTGGTTTCGCATCATTAAAAATGTTGGTAGATCAGTTCTTGCAATACACACATCGACTGAATAATGATAAGAAGACCATAAATCCTGGATTGCATGGTGTCTTTTTAAGCGCATGTCGGTGATTATGTATGTTCTTTGTTTCAGTTGAAGTTTCTTATAGATGATCCAAAACAGATTGCTAATAGAAGCATTTCCCGAAAGAAATTCTTGAGCACAAGCTAAACCTATTCAAGGTTTGTTTGCCATCGGTTGTGGAGGAATTTTTGTGACAGGTAAAAGTAGTTCATCTATTCTATGTTTCACAGTTCATAACTGGAAACAACATGTTGGAGACAAAATAGTCTAAGGCATTTGGAGGTGTTGAGAGGCTTGACATGTTCTTTCCATTTGATCCATATTTGCTAAAAGAGTCTCGAAAAGTTTGTGAGACCAAATTTTACATTCTCGGTCTATGGTTTCTACACCGATTGAGGAGGATGAATTTGAAGATCATATGATTGATGAAATAGCTACTAGATCCTTGGGATGAAGATTAAGAAAGGAGTAGTTCCACGCAGCCAAAGAGGAAGCCCATTTGTCCAAGAAAGGAGAAGGATAGTTTTGTTCATGTGCCCATCCCGGGAGGAATTCCACACATTGGAAAGAAACGGTCCAAAATCATACTAATAGAAAAAAACAATTTCCAACACAACTTTCCACACACCAAGTGGAAGATCACGCATTTTTCGATAAAAGAAAGAACAAGTTTTTAAATAAAGAAGGAGGAGTTTTCAATAAAACAAGATTTAAAATCTCCTTTCTACGCGTGGGGAAAATAGAGCATTTTTAAATAAAAGGGAAGCAGGCCATGCCTAGCTAGAGTTCAAGGTGAGTCTACGTCATTTCCATCATGTCAACGATGCATTCATGTTCTTCGTCATTTGGATGTTGAGTAAAACCCCGCAAGAAAGGTTCTCGATGCAATAAAAATTAAACTGCACAAATGGGAACCTAGTTCATTCAATACCAGACTTTCTCTTACATATGAATCATCGATTCAATGGAACACCATACAAGCTCCTGAGATACGTCAATGACAAATGGGTGCTCATGGAGTTATCGCATAAATTGTTCTCCGTAAATAGCTTCCTCACTAACAGGAACCGACCCGGCGTTCATTTCCCTATCTAAATCGGATTCTATAAATGTTCTTCTTCCAGAGCTGTGGAAAGCCGAAAGCGTGAAGAGAAACAACCATCCATCCGTAATGAGAAGAGGAACAAGTGAGTTGCTCAATCATCTTCTCAACTCATGCTGCAAATTGCAACATGAACTACAGAGAATCGCAGGTAGTGGAAAGAAAAGACTCCTCCTGTCACCCCCAAATCATTTGGAAGGTCTGGAAAATAACACCAAGTGGAGGAGGGAAAGTAGCGCATCTCAGGGATTTCTCAGTCTAGTCATCATTCATCTTTGCATGATCGCCCTAGTTCTCCAGGTCTAATTGACAACTCAACACTACAATTCAGAGTATCGGATCAAGCGCAAGCACTTGCAATCTTACACAATTTTTGGAGGTGGAACTCGCCAATGAAGTATCACAGAATATACCAGCCCAACTTGTGGAAGCAGTTGCAACTTCTCAACCACAATTTGATGATTTGTTTCTTTCCCCACCTGAATTTGAAGAACCACCACAAATTGAGGAAATGGCGGTGGCATCTCTCTCATGACAGGCAGATCTAATTTCAGCAGCACTTGAAGATGATCCCCTTCAGCATGATGAAGATCAATTCCCACTAACATGAGAGCTATGTACATAGAGGTACTTGGAGAGGTTCCCACTTGGCTTCATGATATCGCAAAGAATCAAAAGAGGGTTATCAAGCTGGAAGTGATAAACTTGGAGGTGATTATTTCAATGTCAGAATCCATCACTCCAAAGAAGACCAAATACTACGCTAAGGTGTTTGTCAATGAATTCGGCAATCACTTCACCGACATTGCAACACCACTGGTTCACAAAGGCACAAAGGAGATGGATTTCCAAGATGATGAAGTCTCACAGATGCTTCTCGAGAAATCAACACTATAAATTAACACAGAACATGCTCGAGAGTCACTTGATGTTGTAATTCAATGGATGAAAGATATAAGGCACATTCATCTCAACTCAAAGTGAAGAATCGGTAGCTCATGGCATACGTACAACATTTGATCAACTTGATCACCTCCGATGTCCAACTTCTAGTCCCGGTGGCTATTCCTAATCAGGAGGCGCTTGCAGCATCAAAAGAAAATAACATCATTGGCCATACGATAAGGGGTTGGATAGATCTAATTTTTGCCAAGGTCTAAGGGTCGTTGATGAGGTGGCATGAATCTATGATCGGGTGCAAACCCATCTGGATTTGATTTTCTATTTTGGAGAGGCTCTTGATGTTGAATTGGTCACTCTTGACAAACAACTCCTAGACATTCGTGAGCTTGCCAAGATCGTCTTCATGTCACTTGTTCATGAGGGAATACTTGAGTTTGCACATCATAAGCTCCATATAAAGTGGCTTAATTCGGCCAAGTTCGGGATGGTGACAAAGACAAAAGACATAAATTTAGGAGGTGAATTATAATTTTGGCTCTTGGAGATCTTCTCAATGGCGGAAGACCGAAGTGGATTCGAAAAACCAAGGTGGTGTAACAGCTACGGTCTCACGAAAAATAAATAATTCACCATGGAAAGGTACTCGAAGCATGTGGAGAATTGTGTGTAGTTATGAACGTGAATACAAATGAAGACAAACTTTCTCACACTAGAATATTGCTCAGATGGGGGTGGATGAATTGCTCAAGTTTCAAGCTCAACACTCTTGTCATTTGGAGGATTGCAGAGCACGGTCAATGAGTTCATTCCTGTACGATCAAGATAGGTGGACTCTTGGCCCAATGGAAAAGGCAATGACCCTAGGTGTCTTGATCTAGGTGGCGCATTGCTGACTAGGATGTCTATGTGTGTCCAAGTCATTTAAGTGGGGTCCACATGTACCCATTTCTTTTATTTATGTATTTTTCCTTAAATGACTTTTTAACTTAAGTGGTTTCTATTTTTAGTCACTTTTTTGGTTGAAAAGTCAAAGTCACTTAAGTACCCTATTTAATGTGCATTTAAAACCCTAACTACTTTGTAACCAACTTTGGGTTATAAAAGGAAGTCAAGGGCTCATTTGTAAGGGTGACTTTGGAGAGGAGAAGAAAATACTTTTGTGCAAGATTTTTTCAAGAAGAAACTTTGTGTTCTTTTTTGAAAAACATTTTGGAGTTAATGGAATACGAACTTTGTGTCTCGTTCATTGTCTCTTGTAACATTTGATGTTCTTATGTTCATTAGATGTTAGGTGTTTGAATCTTGCATGCAAATATTATCTTTGATCTTATTGTCAACATTATTAATCAGTTGTTCTAGTTCACAGTGATCAAGCTCTGATTATCTACTTGCTCATGTGTGTTCCCTTTTACACATTCTTGTTTGGCTAACTCAAACTCTATTTTATTTGTGTTGTTTATTCATCTTTCCTCTTTATGCAATATTAGGCTCTGTTTTTACCTAAATCTTGCATGTTTTTTCAATTCATTCCATTTCACTCCTTTCCTTCATTCCAATTCATCTCCTTCATTCACTTTTCTTTCCATTGATGTTTCAAAACTTCCCCACATACAATTTTGAATGTAAAAATGTAAATACAATTTTGGTTTTCAATAAAGACAACCTCACCTTCATTGAGGAGGGACTTCGTTCCCACACTGTTGCATGTCATTTGCATGCATGAAAATCCATATGCTATGAGACACAAATCTAGCCAAATCAACACTCGATACTACATGTAATGAAATTACTTGGATGTATTTGAATATAAACAACAATAACACACCAAAGAACACCAAAATATAGATAAATGATCACAATATGCAAATATAATGACTTAGCCACTTTGAGGGGATGACCTCCAAACCATCTAATAAGACTCAAATGTCTAATATGATGATAATCTAATGCTCTCTAAGTCCTATATATACCCTAATACACTATGAAATTTACTAAGGCCAACCTACTATGCATATAAAAGTGTGGACACTTAAATATGACTACGTAGTTTTAATACTAAAATTGCACTAATTATCCTTTTTCTTGTCATTTCATTATAATTAGTGATTTTCTACTAATTAGCTAACATTCCCCTTCATTTTGGTCAATTAACGACACTTCATTAATTAACTATCCTTCCCCCATCCTGGATGCCAATTAACAACACTTCATTAGTTGTAATCCTCTTTTAATTAATTAATAAACCACTATTAATTAACCCTTTCAATCTCCTATTTAATGAAGAAACCTTATTATTGGTTAAATTCCCCTCTTAAATCCTTTAAATTCTACTAATTTCCTTCTAAATCATCTCCAAATGGATTCTATAAGCTTAATTTGGCCTATTAATTAATCCTAGTTGATTAATTAAATCACCCCCAACTCCCATGAGTTGCTAATATCTAATTAATCTCTTCTAATCATACTTATCCCTTTCTAATTCTACATTCCCTTTATCCCACATTCACTAGGTTGCAAGCTTCTCCAAAACTAGAAAGCTATATAAATACCTAGTACACCTTGTCCAAATTTACACCATGTCCTTATAAGACATTTGCATATGATAAGATCATTTCAATCTTGGAAGGATTATTATTCAAGCAACCTTTTCCCTTTCCTACTTGGTTATGAGTAGTAAGAGAAGAACAAAAATGGCAACTAAGCCATAATTGGTGAGATCTCTTCCTCTTCCCCGAGAGGAATTCCTTTGATTGCACTTAGCTATATTCGGCTCACTAAAGGAGTACCTCCAATTACAAAACATATCCAAATATAAAGGGATTGGTTTTGCATCTAATGTTCTCACCTGTTTTATGCACTATTTTAAGCTTTTCATTTTTAGCTTTATCATGATGTTTATGTTGTTGATTAACTAAGTTAGGAAACTATTTGGTGTTAGAGTATGACAAAAGTTTGTGGGATATGTCCTTTGTGTCCAGGATGTATCTGACATTACCTTCTACACTAGGATTTTGGGGATTATTGAGAGTCACCTACAAATGGGATGTCTTGATCCTGCTACTTTTGGTCCTGCCTAAACCAAGGTGAGAGGATCCTTAATGTAACCTGAATGGAAGAAGAAAATTCTACAGTGTGTTCTTCTTGATTTTCAAATGATGGGTCGATCTGGGTTGAGTATGACCATACAAAGAAATATTTAATCACAATATTTTTTACAATGATATTGATTATACTCAATATCTCGTACACTAGTTATTAAAGATAGAGTGACTTAGTTCTTGTGCATTATTGTATAAGATTTCAGGTGTAATGACTTTTCAGGGATGCCTGGGTTAGAACACAAGTATGGTAGGTCAAATTTTATAGTTATGGTAACAATGGTAAGGTAGTGAGATGGATTATTTTATGGAAAAGGGGGAATAAATGATATCCAATTAGTTGAAAACAATCTATTAGTAATCACTAAGACAACATGCTTTTCTAGAAATGTAGTAAAATTAAAATTAAGTAACAACTTCTAAGAAAATATTTACATTCATTGATACCAAATCAACACAAATATATCCAACATAATCCTTAGAATGCTCAATTACGCAATATTTCTAACAAAATATTCCTTACTTTTACTTTCATATGCCAAAAATACACTCTAATATCGACAAAAATCACTCATCAAGATGGTCTGTGGTAATGATTTTATAAACCTAACAAATCTTTGTAATCATTCTTTTTTCCAAGATTTCAAAAATTTCATTGCTTACTTTCATTATACATTTCACACTCTTGGAAAATTTTCCTTTGCAGCCATTACGCTACTAAATTTTAATCAACCATTTTGACTTTCACACTTGTAACTTGTTTTCCAAACCTTGCTTGATTGTCAAAATTATGTCATTATGATGTTTGTTTTCCTTAGATTTCCTTTGGAAAATCACATGAGCATCCCCATATTTGTAAAATGTCTAGTTTGGTTTCTTTACGTTGTCCAATTTGGCATTAAACTTCCTTCCATTTGAATGAGTTCAATCATACAATCTAGGTCTAGGCATTTGGTCCCAACAATGCCAACTATAGACACCTCAAATCGCTTAAGTAGCTTTAATGCAAAAGTGGTACCAATTATCCTTTATCTCATCATTTCCATTATAATTAGTGATTTTCACTAATTAACTAATGTTTCCCTCTATTTTGGTTAATTAACAACACTTCGTTAATTAACTAGCTTCTATCACATTTTAGATGCCAATTAACGACACTTCATTAGTTATAATCCTATTCAAATCAATTAATTAACTATTATTAGTTAATTAAGCCTTTTTAACAATGTATTTAATCAATAAACCCTTTTATTGGCTAAATACCTCTTTCAAATGCTTCAAATCATATCAAATTCCTCCTAAATCACCTCCAAATAGCCTAAAAAGCTTATTCTAGCCTATTAATTAATCCTAGTTGATTAATTAAAGCACCCTCCAACTCCCATGAGTTGTTAATCACTTGTTAATTCTTCCGATCATGTTTAATAATTCTAAATATACTTTATCCTTTATCCTTTATCCCACATTCATTGGGATTTAAGCTTCTCTCAAATAGAAAGCTATATAAAGGACCAAGCTCCTACCTTCACACCATACTTTGAATAGTATTTCATATAAGACATATGATTTAAGAGCCTTCTCCATTGATTTGGAATAGCTTGATCATCTCTTTGCATCCATTCTTCATGTTTGGTTAGTAAAGGAAGATCTAAACATGGCCTTATATCCATTGCTTAGAGAGATCCTTTCACCATCTTGAAGCAACAACACAAATTTGATTGCTTGTGATCTTCATAGGTCCATTTTAAAGGAAATCATACATACTAAGTAGGAATTTTTGTAATTAGATAAGTAATTTCATGTTTAATTCATTTGAGCATTCCAATAAGCTATGATCATGATGGTTCTATGTTAGATTTTAGGTTATCTATTTAGACTACTAGGTGTTAGTATATCTTAATTAACACCAACCATGAGTAATTATCACATGGTTCCTCATTTTTACGACAATAGGAAACCTAGATTTCAACATTCACATCAAAATACTCCCATCATGACTAAACCTTGATTGGTTCTTCACACTAGGAAATCATTATATTTTCCCTTTCCCCACCTTCATCTCTCAGTCGGTGGTATGATTTTAATGCTTCTAGTTTGTGGTATAATTTGATTATCCTAATCATTTTTTATCCTTTTAATAATGTCCTTGAGTCTTATTCTTCTAATCCTTCTCTTCATTCCTTTCCTTCTAATTATTATAATCCATGATATTCTTCTAATTCTCCTCAATCTCCTAATCCTCATCCAATTAACTTTCTTCTAAAGAATAATCAGTCTCCTCAATGACGTTTTCCCCTTCTAAGGATTTGTGTCAACAAAAATATTCTAAACATTCATCTAATTCATCTCTTGAGTCGTGGTCCTCCTTTTCTCCGCAGGACCCACTTTATTAGTCAACTCATTGATTTCTTCCTCCTTTGAAGATATGTGCAACTCAAAATTCCTCTAATAAATCATCCAAATCAACCCCTACATCACAATATACTCAATTTATATGTGATCCTCTTCATCTACTTGCACTATGTCATCTTCTAGGTAAACCAATATAAACCTATCCCAAATCCAAATCTTCTTCAACTTGCGAGACATCTAAATCCAAATCTACTTTGTCTCTAGATTCATCATCTTCTATTAATTAAAATCCAATCCCTCTTTGGCCCTTGATCCTTTTCTATTTTATATCTTACCATATCCTTATCAATCTTCTAAAGACTTATATTTGCATCCATGTAAAACCATTCATAATAAACAAGGTGATAAGATATCTTTTGGAAGCACTATAAAATTTCTTTGTGGGAGAAATAAGGTCAAATCTTCCCATCATCTTCATCATCAAACATCTTCTAAATATTTAAAACTTTTGGACCTCTTCCATCCACTCAACTTGTTATCACCAACTTAGAATGACCCATAGCGATTGATTTATTTTAAAATGAAGAAGCAATATGTGAATTCGTGGGGTTATATGATGACATTTCTCTAGATGATTACGAGAAAGGATTCTCTTTTGACCTCGATGATTTTTCATATTATGGGGAAGAGGTTGATTCCTTTAATCAGAAAATAGATAAAGATCCTAAAATCATCAAACCTAATCCTCCTCTTGTTCTTCCATCTTCAGATTCCCATTACCAGGTGAAATGCTTGGGTCTTTCATTAATCCCTGACCTATCTTCTCTTACCTAATAATTCCTTACATATCACAATTCCTCAATCAAAACATCTCCTTGGGTCACCTCCGAGTATCCCTTCATCTTCAAATATTTAATATTCATCTCACAGGTCAGAGGTGAAATGGTATTTTTGAGATACAATATATAGGGAGGATTAATACCGATATTTTGGTTTTAGTGCTAAAACCATAATCAAGGTGAATCTTTTTCTATATGTGGGCCACCTCTTGGTATCCCATCTTTGAATTATCTTGGGTCATGTCATAATATCCTTTCATCCTCTATTTGTGGGTCACCTCCGTTATCCCACTCTCTTCCATCCTTGCATCATATCTTGGTATCCCATTATCTTCTATATGTGGCTCACATCCTAGTAGCCATTATATTGTATACTTGGGCCACGTCCTAGTAGCCCTTTATATTCTATTTTTGGGTCACCTCCTAGCATCCCATTATCTTTTATCCTTAGGCCACGTCCTAGTAGCCCTTCACCTTCTATATATGGCTCACCTCGGCAGCCCATTCTCTTCCATATTTGGGCCACATCCTAGTATCCCTTCCTAAACTATATATGGGAAACCTCTAGTATCCCATCATCTTCTATTCTTGGGCCACCTCCTATCCCATTACCATCAATTCTTAGGCCACCTCCTAGTATCCCATTTCCTTCAATCCTTGGACCATATCCTCTTCATCTATCATATCATCCTTTTATTTATAAATGTTGGCTATCTCATTATCATTCCTAACATTCCTATCATCAATCCTAACCATCCACTTTCTTCTCCCACTTCGAGGATCAAAAAAATCACATGTTCGCTTATATAAAACACCAATAATTTCTTTACCAAGCTCTAAATCTCCACGCAAATATAACACCCACAAATCTAAAAATCAAACATGATTCAAGAATGCACACCAACGCAACCATTGATTATGGTAAAAAAGTAAAAAAATCTATAAATAGGGAACTCAAGCTCCCACATACAAAATCCATGTTTCAAGATAATTCATTGTCACTTATCAAGTATGATCTCTCAATGATCACCAAGATTTAAAATAATATCACCCTTGATAAGTAAAAACTACTAGTCTCCCTCATTTAAGAAATCGTAAACATTGTTCTTGGATCTTATTAGGCAGTTTGACATTGTTGGTCCCAATTTCCCAATCATTCATCTTTATTATCTTCTCCTTTATGGTTTCCCTTCACAAAAACATCAAAATCAAAAATTAAAAATTAAAAAAAAATCAAAAATCAAAAAAAAAAGAGAAAAATTCAAAAAAATCAAAGGTACAAACATCAAACATTACAATCAAGTATTACATACACGTGGATGTTATTTCCATTGCTTTACAAGTCACCCACCATTTCCATCCCTCTGGTGATCTTTGGGTTAGTCTATTCATGCTCATTATGTGACATTTATTTCTATGGTATCCATTTGACCTTGGTCTTTCATCACCTTGGTAAATTAAAGAATGACTGACCTATTAGAGATCCTCTCACTATCATACAATTTATAACTTGTTGCAATGACCTTAAGGGGTATTTGTTAACACTATCCAATTTTTCATCATCATAATCACTTCTACATCCTTCCATCAAGCCATCTGTGGTCCTTAACCCCTTATTAAAATAATTGAAAGAGATGAAATAAGTTTTCAGAACATAAAAATCCATCAAAATAAAGAAAAAATTCAAAATCAGAGCAACAAAACTCTCTCTCAAGGTATTTCCAATATCTTTATTTATTTTATGGATGCTTAGCTGGTAGTAGAGTAATTTTGTGAGTAGAATCAAAAACATCTCCATCGAGGCTATGGATGCTTGGCTGGTAGTGGAGTAATGTATAGCTCTCCTTCCACCCTCCATTCACCAATAAACTTTCTAAATCAATCATTCTTACACATTGGCTAGTTTTTCCTCACTTGTTTCCTATCAAATCTTCACTTCAAGAGGTAATTAATTTCCACATGCACACACTAGATATTTATGAGCAACATGACTAGTATGTTAATAGGTGTTTCTTAGACCTTGTTCAAACTCTTGTTTTAGTATGTGTCTTGTATCAAAAATTTGTGCCTTTGACTCACCGATTTTTCATCACTCATCTTCTAGCTACATTTTCCATATCCTTCCATAGCATTCACATTATTATTATTTTTGTTCATAATATCCATGTGTATAAGATTACCTTTTACCATGTTTGAGGGAAAATTTGTCCCCATTTCAATAAAAATATTTTACTTCTTTTCTATCATATGTTTCTTGGCTAGTTTGCACTGGGGGCATGCTCACTCCTTCCTATCACTTCATTAGTTTTATTTCATCATCATTTTGAACCTATCCTTCATGGCCTTAATTTGGTTGATTTCTCTTCTTGTATATATGCACAAGATTTTCCCTTATATATTCCCATCTATTGATGGGGGCATCTTTACATCTTCGTTTTCCTGTACATATCTTTAGAAAACTTTCAAAAAAACCCTAAAAATTCACAAAACCATAGGAAATCCAAAAACATTGGTAAAACAATCCAAAATCCAAAAAAATGTAAAACCTTCAAAATCCAAAAACATTGGTAAAACCTTCAAAATCCAAAAACATTAGTAAAACCTTCAAAAATCCAAAACATTGGTAAAACAATCAAAAATTCAAAAATTGGTAAAGCATCAAAACATCCTAAACATTCACACAACACAACATCCTCAAACTTAAAAATTATCCTACAAAACATCTTACTTTAGTGCTTGTTTTTTCTAGTGCATGACATGTGGATCATCTTGATCTTCCTTCATTAACAAAGTTGGTTTACTTGTTATGTCTATCTTCCTTACATATATTATTACTTGGGGCAGTTTCATAGTGCATGATTTCTTTTTCATGGGACTTTTATGTCCTCTATCTATTCCCCTTGCATGTATCCTTTCTTGGGGCACCATTTTAAACATTGACGTACAATTTTAACATTTGAACTGAAGTTGGATAATAATAACATTGGTGTAACTTTCTTGAATGTTGTTTGTTTGAGTATGTTTATTTTTGTTTGTTTATTTATTGGTCTTCTTGTTTACTTTCTCTTACTTCATTTATTTATGTATTTTGATTATAATATATCCCTTTATAAATGAAAAAAAATCAATAGTATGGCTCTTCATGTCATTCTACACTTTTTTTGTATGCTTATATTAAATAAATAGTTACTTTCAAGCCATATGTTACGTTAGCTATATTGCAATCTTCCCATCCTCCATATATCTTATATTTCATTCCAATTCATTTTTATATCTATCATTTTCCATTCTCCCACCCCCTTGCTTCTTCCACTTAAGGCATGGGCTCATACTCAATCAATCCATTTGAACAATCGCCAACCAAACCCGGTTTGAATCTCTAAATCATCGTAGTGTCTTATTCTTTTATTTTGATCCTTTTTATTTTTTTGAGTTTCAATCAACCTCTTATATCACCCCATCCTCACTTGAGGGGCATCTTACATCCTACTAATTTTATTCTACCATTACTAAATTTAATTTTCTATAATTGTCTACTATCTTTGATGGCATTCCTTGTGCTACACCACATCAAAGAGGAGGAAATGTAGACACTTAAATCTGACTATGCATTTTTAATACTAAAATTGCACTAATTATCCTTTTTCCCTTCATTTCATTATAATTAGTGATTTCCCACTAATTAGTTAATAGTCCCCTTCATTTCGTTCAATTAACAACATTTCATTAATTAACTAGCCTTCCCCCATCCTAAATGCCAATTAACGACACTTCATTAGTTATAACATTTTTTTAATTAATTAATTAACCATTATTAATTAATTAAGCCTTTCAATCTCCTATTTAATAAATAAACCTTCTTATTGGTTAAATACCCTCTTGAATCTTTTAAATTCTACTAATTTCTTTCTAAATCATCTCCACATGGCTTCTATAAGCTTAATTTAGCCTATTAATTAATCCTAGTTGATTAATTAAATCACTCCCAACTCCCATGAGTTGTTAATCTCTAATTAATCTCTTCTAATCATATTTATCCCTTTCTAATTCTATTTTACCTGTAGACACTTAAAATTGGTTACTCAATTTAGTGTCCTCTCATCCATTTACTTGCTTGGGTAACTCGGGGCACGTTTACGCCACCAACTATCCCCTTGGGATATTATCCAATTTGTGATTTAATCACTTACTCTAAATTTAATTCACCCCATCATATCTTACCCATGAGTGATTAAATATTAAATATTTAATTACGCTTCTTCCCATGCATCTTAATCACTTATCTACCCCAAATTTATTCTATCTATGTATCACATCTATTTTTCCCCTTCCCTAAGCGGGATATTTCCCGTATTCGGGGTAAGTCTTATCTTTCTTGAAATCGCTCATTTTGGCCATCTCGGGAGTCTATTCCGCGATCGGCGCCGACCCATATGGTCGGCGCCGATTTTCTAGGAGCGGCACCGATTATAAAAGCAGGTCCAGAACTCAGTTCTAGGAACCAAGAGAGAGCAAAAAGTGAACAGATGAAAAAAGGAAGCACTTACGCATGAACAGAGAGCGAGAGAGACACAGGCTGTAAGAAAGAGAGATCTTTTAGCATCAATGGTGTCAAGTAAGGGCAGATCCTATCCGAATCAATCCCTGAGAGGAGCACCGTTACTCTGCCCACATCACGTCAACATCGCACATAACCATCTATCATCTGGTGACTCTGTTCAAAGATCTCGCCAACTTCGGCACATCCAGCAGACCACATTCATCTTCTAATTCCCGAATCTTATCGCATAGTCCCTGATTGATCGATTTGCCTTTAGTCGACGCCGATCTCACCCAGTCGACGCCGATTCATCTCGATCAACGCCGACCACATCAGTCGACGCCGATTCTACCCAGTCGACGCCGATTTCCCTGCAGATAGGTAAAAGGACACAGGTAACACAAATTTAGCATTATGTCATAGTTCCCTGTTTTCTATATTTTTCTGTCTTGTTTAGATTCTGTCTTATTACTGCAATCAGAAAATCTAGCTTTTACTTACATCTTTTATCATGTATGCTTCTTTTCTTAATTGAAAACGTGGACTGACATCCGCCGAGGAAGCTTATCGCTTCCCGGACCCGCTTCTCGGGCAGTCCACCTAAATATCTCTTAACACCGTCTTTTTCCGTCAAGCATCGGTGTCTTGCAGGTTACTCAGATCTATTGTGCGAATTGCTCGTGTGCACCCGTCTTATCTACATCGGCTTCCTCATTCGCTCACATCTTCGGATCTTATCCATCAGGTATCGATTTTATTGGAGTTTTTCGGGGTTTTGTGTTTAGTTTGGTGCATTAACTTCGACAGTAACAAGCGCGAAATCCTTGATCTACATTTCGCACCGGTGGGACCAACCAAAGTCCCTTATTGGTAAGTTCATTTCTTTCCTAGTTTTGAACTTTGTTCCTTTTCTTCACCGATTTCTATCACCTGTTTGAGCATTTCTTTTCATCATTTCAATCTTGCTTTTTTAAGGCGAAATCGTTATCTTGAAATTTTTCTAGTTCCTTAAAAATAGAGATTTCTGTTTCACCGTTATCTGGATATATCTTTCTGGGTTTTCTTTGGTGTTTTCTTAACCTCTTCTTGCGGAGCACTTTGCTTGTTCGTGGGATTGTTTGAGGGGAAGAGCTCAACAACGCGCTTTTTGAAGTCCACACACCTTTGGAGAGCTAAATCTACAGGTATTCCTCTTTTACGGTGTTTTCTCCTTTTTAGGATTTCTTTGTCGGTTGCCTATCACATCCAAACACTTCAATTTTGGTGCTTAAAAAGGACTTAATCGCATTTGGGTAAGAATCTGTTTGACTTGTCTTCATCGAAATCAAACACTTCGTTTTTAAGTGCTTAAAAAGAACTTTTCCTTTGTCATTGCTGCATGTTTTTCATCTAGTTTTAATTAGGCTGGAAAATTGATCAAAATCGGTAGTGACACTATTTGATTTTTATTTTTCACCTTTGCACAAAAATCCAAAATCACTAGGTATAAAGCATTTAAACAAAATTCCTTCCCCTGGCCTCGCCTACTTGGAAGTGATATCCAAGAGGAAGAGCCTACGCGGACTGAGCCGCGCTATAAATTCACGAAAGATTTTGGTATATATTGGCAAAGCACCCGACTCCTTATCACGGCGGTGTGTGAAGTGCGGGGGTAGGCCCCTATATCAAGCCACGACGGTCTTTTCTTTGAAGTGCCTTCGGGACTCCTCACCAAACATTACCCAAACCATCCTTAGTTTGGCTATCTGAGTAGTTCCTGTTCTAAAAAGCCTTCCCTAACACTTTCTTTTCTTAAAAGCATCAAAATTTAAAGGAGATAATCACTTGCACTGCTTGAATTGTCTATGCATTAGTTAGGTCAATCTTCTTTTCTTCGTGTTTATGACGGTTATCACTTGGTCACAATCTAGAAGAATGGCTCAACCGGTTCCTTCTTCCTCTGAGATCACCACTAGTGTGGAGGTTACGGCACCCCCCCAATCTTCCTCGGGACCGCTGTTAGTTGGTTCCCCATCATGGTCATATAATCCTTTCTATCAAGCCAAAGCAATCCCATCACGTCCAGCTTCCCCTAGTCCTTCGGAAATATCATCTGGCTCGGAGTATGTTCCCCGCATGGGATCTGAACCTGTGCATTCCTCGACCGCAATCCGATAGCCCTCATGGACTACCTAGTACACAAGTCTATTCAAATATCTGATCAAGGACCACCAATCCAACAAGTGTACGATTATCCTCGTGGATCACCCCAGGCCTTTGTAGAGCAGTTTGCATCATCTCTCTTGCCTCGAGTCACGGAGAAGGGCGAGGCCCCTATGCCTCCTTTTCTCTTCCACCTACCATATCGACTAGTTCTCAAATAGTCTTACCTATTCCTAACACCGCATGATTACCTCGAATATTCCACAACCTACTTCGAGAGGCCTTCGCCCGGCTATAATAATGAATGTCCGCACACCCGCATATTGCTTTGTTAATTCATCTATGCCTCCATCGTGTCCCAAGGTCAAGTACCTCTTCATGAGCCAACCCCCTCCGAATAGTCGGTTGGCTCCTACTTCTTGTCCTCTAGGGGTCTTTCTTCCAATGTTCCAAAGAATCGTGACCTTCGCCCATCCTCTAACATCGGCACCCTTAATACCTAATCCGGCAGTAGAAGGCCCCTTTCAGGTCTTGTTCCCCAATATGTCCAATCAAGCCGGCACTCATATTCCTCAATCTGTCTCGATTCAATCAACAAACATAGGAGTCCACCAATCAGGCTCGTCCGTCATCTAACCTTCATTTTCTCAACCACTTATTATCTCACACTGCTTTATACGCAAGCTACCTCACAAAGAATACCCCACCCGGTGTCACCGTAACACCTAGTTATTCCTCTTATCATCCTATCCATTAACAGATGAATCCCCATTGACACCTCAACAACATCCACCACTTGCTTCTTATGTAGGACATACCAATGTACCTCCTCCTCAATCTGACGTGGTTCAAATTCTCTTCAAGAAAATCACGAGACTTGGAAGCCTCCACAAAAGGGGATCTTCCTTCATACTCCTTTGAAGAAGTGTGTAATGAACCCATTCACCCCTCAAGAGCTTTCAAGCCTTATCCTCCCAATGGCAACTTCCTAAATTTTCAAAATTTCATAGTCGGGAAGACCCTCAACAACATTTGCGAGCATTCAAACATGCTTTGCTACCTCATAGTCAGGATCGGGAGCTTATGCTCCGTACCTTTCCTATGTCTCTAAGAGTCCCGCTTTAGACTGAGTACAATAACATTCCTCAACATTCCTTGTTTTCTTTCTCTCAATTGGCCCAGATGTTTGTTGAAAACTTTTCAATAAATATCACGCATAAGATCTCGATCATAGATCTTTATAACATTCGCCAATTCGATGATGAGTCTATTACAGACTTTGTCGCTCTCGTTGGAGAGGGATAATCAACCAATTATCTTTCTCCTTCCTCAATCCCAACAAATCAAGTTGTTTACTCGATCTTGTGCTAATCACATTTCTTCCACTTTAAGGATCCAAACTTTTCATACCTTTGAAGAATCCTTTACAATGGCACGCAAACTTGAATCTCGCGCCATATCAACAAGGGAAGCTAAAACTTCGCTCTAAATCTAAACCTGATTTTTCTCGGTTTACCAAACAAAATTCTTCCCCTTCTAAAGACAAGAATTAGGGATCCACCAATGCCATCGTATTAAAAGCATCACGAGCCGATAACACTCCTAATCAAACACCACGAAGAGACTCCTCATCTTCTCGAAAAGGGACTTCATCATCTCGATCCTTCGCTCCATTGGGGGAATCATATGCCTCTATCTTAGAAAAAATGTTGGAAGTTCGCATGATCGAACTTCCCCCCATTAGGGATATTGATGAAAGCCGAGAACGCCCATTCTGGTATAGGGAAAATGATTTCTGTCCTTATCATAGAACCAAAGGTCATGACATTGAACGATGTCAGACTTTCAAAAATCTTGTCCAGAAATTCATTGATAAAGGCGAGCTCATTCTGGATAACCCAAATGCTCCCCCAAATCAGGCACTCGATGTTTTTAAACAACCTTTTCCCAATCATGCCCCGAACCATAATGCTTCAGAGTCTCAAAAACCAAACACCCACACTATCAACTTCATCTCTACTGAAGAATCTTCTTCTGAAACCAAGCCATCTGCGAACACATCAATCGAATCAGAACCTCCTTCCACTTCATCAATCACTGGAACTCCACCATCTTCAGATAGCCCGTCTTTGAATATTCCTACATTACTAAGCACGGAGTCATCTCTCTCCGCTCCTTTGTCTGACCTTCCATCCATACCGAGACAGAGTGTCATCTCTCATCTCCTCATCGCGGACATTCTTTCAATACTCGAGGCAATTACATCCCTTCGAGTTTCCACTGCAGACATATCTACTTCTGTTGCTCCCATTCCCGCTGCAACTATGCCCTTGGTGAACGTACCTATAATTGTGCCGACCTCGATGGAAGCGTCTTCGATTTTGACCCTTCCTATCTCTTTTCCTACAGTAGTTTCACCCATGATTACCGCATCGAAGTATTCCTTCGCAAGGAACCGCTTCTTCATCACCCCTTCTTCCATCACTAATGTTACTTTGCCTATTAAAGAAAAATCAAAAGAAGTAGTACCAACACCTATACACTCGATTCCTGAACCTAAACCGAGACAACCAAAATCTAACGTTACACCATCAGTACCTCCCCACCTGCTTCCTCCGAAAAGGTTACAATCACCTTATGCCGTTGAAGTTGTCACCATCCCTGGAAAAGGAAAACCCATATTTCGGACCATCAAGACTCTTGGTGCCCTTCCACAAAAATCTCTCTCTATGCCTCATAAACGATTGGATTTGCCCGCTGAGAAGGCATCTTCTTCTACACACTTATCAAAGCCATCATCTTCTTCTACAACACATTCTTCACCAATACCCCGAAAAGTAGACTTACCTACTAAAAAGACGTCACCTCTTCTATCAGGATCATCATCTTCACTACCAAAAACCAAGGCACTCTATGTTCCTCCGATTACACCTACTTTGGGAGCTTCTTCCTCATCTAAATCGACATTATCTAAATCATCAGTAAATTCGACCAAGCAACCCCCTTTGTCTCCAAAGACCACAAAATTTGTCACATCTCCATCACCTTCAAAATCTATTTTAGGGGCTCCTCCTCCACCAAAGTCAATCATGTCTCACTTACTCCCATCTCAAGTGCCCAAGACTGCTCCTCCAAATGTCCAAACAAATAAGAGGATCCCTAAAAAGACTGTTAAACCTAACATGCAAGTTCTTTTACCTCGGCAGTCGGTTAATGTAAAAGAACCACCTTCATCATCTCTGTCCTCATCTTCGTCTACCGGATTCTACACCGAAATCCTTCATCAACTTATCCAATCTTCATCCATAACCCTTCCTCCGATTAAACCTTATAACCCTAAAGGAGTGAAACCTACCTGGTTTAACTCTGATTTGATTTGTGCTTACCACCGTACCCCGGGTCATGATACTGAGGGATGTAAAGCTCTTCAAGCTGTTGTGAACAACCTTTTGGAAGAAAGCGACCTTTTGCTGGAGGAGGAGGAACAAGTACCTCCTGTCACCTTAGCCCCATCTGAGCCCCAACGATCCACTCAGACCTCTAGTGGTTCCACTCCACTTGATCTTCCACCTTCTCAAATTGACACAATCCATATCGCCACTAGAACCCAACATTATGATAACCCATCTTCATCTTCAGCATCTCGACCACGGGTTGTCATTTCTGCAGCCCCTGAAGGCGTTTCTCCTTCCTCATCAGCCCCACGACCCAGGGTCTCTATTCATGCTGCACCTCGGCCTCAAGTTCCCGTGTCTGTTGAGGAGAGTGTTATGAAACAACTCACCTGTGCTCCGGTCAAAATGTCTCTTTTTGACCTCATCCAATCCTCTCCACAACATCGTGAGGCTCTAATCGATGTCTGCGTCGCATCGCAGTTGAATTCCGATGAGCCCACCCTTCGAGTTGGTTGTTGGATTAAATGGAACATCAACCGCCATTTCTTTTGAGGATTCGGAAATTCCTCCTCTTTCTTCAGAGGATTTGGAGGCTCCCCTCTTTATCACAGTCCAAATCAATAACACTACCTTAAAACGTGTTATGATCGATAGTGGAGCTGCACTCAACGTCATCTCCTCGCACACGTTTGAGTAACTTAAGTTACCAAAGAATGTAGTGTCACCCCGCCTTTCGCCCTTCGATCATTTAACGATCATCAGCTAGCGATTACTTTAGGAGGCGTGGTCTTACCCATTCGAGTAGGTAAGAAGTCGCTTCATGAACTCTTCTACATCGTCGAAGGAAAATTCCACTATAATATGATCCTCGGATGCTCCCGGATTCGCGTAATGCATTGTGTCCCATCCACCCTCCATCGATGCCTAAAATATCAATATGAAGGCAAAATATATACTCATCCAGGAGATCCTTTTCCTTCGCGCAATGCGACATGACCACAAGATCTCGCCTTTAAAAGAAAATGCATGTTCTCGATGGGGCCTCATCTTCTTCCATAGCTGCAACCAAACTACGATTTACAAAATCTAGAAGAGACATTGCAGCGTTTCTCACTAGGAGAGCTTCCTCTCTTTTCTTTTGATGCCCATCTCAAACCTAATGAGTATGGTAGACCAGACAAACAACCTGAATATCAACCAGGTCTCGGTCGCATCGTCACCATTGGTCTTGCCCAATCAGAGACTAATTTCATCTATGGTGGTCTTGATACGCCTCACTATCGCCCAGATTCTCCTCCTAGGACCAAACCTTACTTAACAGGGTTTGATTATCTACAGAATCCCACGTTTGCAAAAACTTATCTATATCGATGCGCGTGGAAAGGCTTTGGCCTGGGAAAATATGAACAAGGTATACATGACCTCAAACCCATTCCTACTCTCATGCCACATCAGAAATTTGGTTTAGGATTTAAACCCCTTTCAAAAGCCACCGTCACTATTCTCGATGAGCCTCTTCCTACTGAGGAACCATCTTCCCCCACTAAGTCAGAAGCATCACTTGATGTGGACGATGACATTTCCATCCCACCTAACTTTTTTTTTTATCAATACCATTTCCTTAGGGCCGTTAGCCTATGAGACTAACAATCGGTCCGCTTCTATACCATTAATCTTCCCTGAAATAGTTGGAGACGACTCTCCTACTATCAACACTATCCACTGTGCGGATGACGATTCCGTCCTCACCTATCTGGGAGCAGAGGATTCTTATCTTCCCAAGACTATTCCTTCTGACACGTCTACCCTTCTCAACGAAGCCACTATCGACCTTAATATAGGGACTTCTGAAGACCCTCGCATCATTAAGGTCGGCCAATCCCTTAATCCACAGGAATTAGGGGACTTTACCACTTTTCTTTCCAAACATCGTCAAGCCTTTGCTTGGTCATATGAGGATATGCCAGGACTCGATCCCGATATTGTGGTCCACAATATCGTTACTCTTCCCAACATCAAACCAGTTAAACAAAAATTACGTAAAATGCACCCTAGAGTAGCCCTTCTTGTTAAAGAAGAATTACAGCGCTTGCTCTCGGCTAACTTCATCCAACCCATCAATTATCCACAATGGGTGTCCAATGTAGTACAGAACTAAGGCTCTTTGGGAAAATTCGAATTTGTACCGACTTCCGGGATCTTAATCTTGCTTGTCCAAAAGATGATTTTCCTTTACCTAATATCGACCAACTCGTAGATTTAACTGCGGGTCATGAGATGCTTTCTCTTATGGATGGTTTCTCTGGATATAATCAAATTCTCATCGCACTGAGAAGACCATGTAGACACAAAATTCGTGTCTCACGACCCCTTGTGACCCGCATCCCATTTCGCAACCTAACCTCATTACCTAAACTTCACACAATTATTTATTAATTACCTTGTAATTGATAAATCCACATCGCCTTACCTACCACCTCACTTGGCCACCTCACCATGACCTAGCCCTAACCCTAAACTAACCTAATTAGGACCCATGACTTGGTCTAGACTCACATCCATAACTAATGCCTCCTTACTCGCACCCAAAGCCGACCTTCTAGCCACTTGACCAAGCCCGCAACTGATCTCTCGGGAGAAAAGCAGGGAAGGTGGGCTATTTTACTAAAAATAGCCTACTTTTTCCTAACCGATGCCGGTTCCTACTCGACCGCCGTCGGTTACGCAACCGCCATCGGTTCCCTGTAAATGGGCTTCCCAAACCAAAACAACGGATCGGAATTTCATTTTTGGAGATCAGTCGAAGGATTTTTAATCAAAGGAGAGTCCAAAGCGATCAGCAGAGTCCAGAACTTCACTTGACCAAGCAGAGACGAGTAAAGAAACCAGAAGAGTTGGCAGCAAAGGAGATCAACTTGCACCTTCATCAAAAAAAACCAGTAAGTTATATCTTGCATGTCCTCCATTATAACATTTCTTGTGCTTTTGGAATTGTAATCTTCCCAAATCCGTTCCTGAACCCATTATCTAACGTACCATTGCCTCTAACCATCATTCCTTAGCTTCTAACCATCCCATTTCTCAATACTATCCAAAAACCAGCCATTACAAATACCACAACCAGCCCAGAAAATCCTAGAACCAACCGGTATCGGTTATCAGTGACCGCCATCGGTTATAGATAACCGGCATCGGTTCCTTTGATCAAAACCAAGAAAAACAGCCTTTTCCCTACCCAGTTCCACGAAACAATTTAATTGGTACTCTACAGTATTTTGTGTTAATTCATATTAGCAGGGGAACTGACCACCTTCGAAAGGAAGTTTCATACTTCCTGGGCCCAAGGCAGTTCCCTCATTTATTATCTAATCAAAATCTTGTGGTCTTGTGTTCTTATTTGCAGGTAGTCCTTCCAAGACAAAAAGGAGTTCTTCGCAGTCAGCCTGATCTTTCTCTACGGTACGCGCACATCATCTCGACATTCTACAGGTATTCCTCCTAACCCTAACCTTATCTGTTTCTATAAGGAACGAAGCATTTCCGAGTGAAACATTTTGGCACGCCCGGTGGGACCCATTTTGGGTTTTTCTTTATTTCTTGCTTGCTTTTATTATAGGGAGCATACTTGCTGTTTTCTTCTTCTAGAGATATTCACAGGGTATTTTATTATTCTGGTAAAAGAACTTGCTTTGTTTTTGCATCTTGCATTAGTAAAAGTCATCTCTTTTGCTTCATCGAATATCACTTTCGATTTGGGTTTTAAAACACATGCATTACATTCTGCTGTTGTTTTCAATTCTAGTGAACATAGATTAAGTAATGTGTCGTACACGTGGGGGTGATATCCACGGTATTGACAGGAAATTAACCTTAGTTTCACTGCACAACACATACTGAATCACCTCACAATTAACACAACATCTCAAACATCCCCCCTTTTCCGCGGTATTCCTCCGCCCGATTGAGGTAACCTTATAAGCCAAAACAAACTTGATATTTCCCCTAAGTCTTGTTGTTTAGGATTCTGACATCATTCTACGTCTAAAGGCATAAGCCCACAATAATTAAAATTAACCCTAAGGTTAATCTCTGCATTTGCGTGTGCCTCTTGCTTGTTTTCAAATCCTGTTTTCTCTGTCATACTTTGTCTTCTGTGATCAATAAGTTGCTAAACTACTCAACGTTGCAACCCCTTTGTATCTTCTTATTCTAGATTTTTGACACCGGCATCGGTTAAGGGACCGACGTCGTTTGCCCTGTGACCGACACCGGTTACCAAACCGATATCGTTCTTGTCTCTCTCATTACGACACAAACCAAAGAACTTGCTAAATTCACCATTCTGAGGTTGTTTTTGTCCTTGATAGATTGAAACTTTCCTGTGTGTTCTGGTCTATGGTTGTCATCACTCGGAAGCAAGCCGCCGCCATGGTTTCACACGCTTGCTCTGTTTCTTTGCCTGAATCACCCCCTTCACATTCTATAGGAAACCCTACGGACACCAGTGAGATCCCCCAAATTCCTGTAGGAGACAAGGACTTTGCCAAATTTCTGGATGCTAATCCCAGTATTTGTCTACAATACTATTTGTCTCATACCCCTGACCGTGCGCCTGATGGTCAGCTCCTTATGGGCATGCCTATTAGTATAGCTGCTCATTTAGCTCCTACTCCTCCTGATAACAATACCTTACTTCCCGCATCACTAGCCCCGTCTCCCAATCCGACAGCGGCAGAGGTTCATACGACCCCGATTAGCTTTCCTTTTGTTAATCTTGGACCCCACGTATCGCCACCACCAACTGCCCCTATCTCGTCTCTCTTTCAGACCACTCCATTCATGACTTACTCTCTGCCACCTATTCAAACGAGCTTTCCTTCTCAAGCTCCGCCTACCTTTTCATTCCCATACACGTATCCAGTAACCTCAACACCTTATATGGGACATCCCTATTCTGTGGCACCATCACCTCATCCAACCACAGATTTCATCAAGCAAATGATGGACAAAATGCAAAACCTGGAGGCTTCCGTTTCAGGAAGTCGTAGCGCCTTGACATACGAGCAAGTTTGTCGGGAGCCCATTCACCCTTCTGTCCCCCTTCATTCATATCCTCCTCAATGGGAGTTGCCAAAGTTTACTCGTTTTAACAGTAAAGAGGATCCTCAACAACACTTGCGATCATTTAGACATGCTTGTTATTTGATTGCCCATGATGATGCCTTGTTACTCCGCACCTTTCCCATGTCCTTATCGAGTGGTCTGCTTGGGTGGTACGGTGCTTTAACAAAGACTCAATCTTCTCTTTTAACCAACTAGCCCAATCTTTCTTGGATCATTTCTCCATTAACATTGCAAGAAAGTATCTATCATCGACCTCTATGCCATCCGACAAGAAGAAGGCTATCGCAGATTTCGTTGGACGATGGCGGGGCCTTATCAACCAACTTACGTATGCCTTGCCTCAAACCGAACTTATCGAACTCTTTACGCGGGCATGCGCTAAGCACATCTCCCCTACCCTCCAAATTCAAACTTTCCGTACATTCGACGAGGCCTTTACTATGGCTCGAAAATTAGAAATTCGAGCCTTAGAGGAAGAGAAATTGCGGTTGCGCAACAAGAACTCCACTTTCCGAACTCCTGATTCTACCAATAAACCAAATACCACCACTCCTCACGCATCCACCTCTTCTAAATCAAAAGGAGCTGTCCACGCGGTGATGGTCAAATCCCAACCACCGTCCAATACCCCACCAAAAACCACCTATAAATACAAAGCTGAGCCCACCAATTACACTCCCTTGGGAGAAACTTATGGCATCATCCTAGAGAAATTGCTCAAAGCTGGGGCTATCACCTTGCCCCCTGTAAAACCTCACTCTGGGTTTGACTCCACCCGCGCAATACCTTCCTGGTACAAAGAAAATGACTTTTGTAACTTTCACCACGTAAAAGGACATAGTCATGAAAACTGCAAGATGTTGAAAAACATAGTGCAGGAAATGGTTGATGCAGGGGATATAACACTCGATAATCCTAACGCCCCTGCTAACCGAAATCTGAAAATTTTCAACAAGCCATTCCCGAATCACTCGTCCAGCAGCAACGTAAACCAAGATATCTTAGCTGAGGAGAGTGTTCATGAGATCCATGCAGTATTCGATACCCAGCCAAAAGCCTCTATCGAGAAAATTTTGAATCAAGCCTCTTCACTAACACAGGAGCCCGAACCTCCTTTACCACCATCAAGCCAAAGTGAAATCATTCCTTTACCCATAGAAGAGTTAGCTGCCCAGGCTTCCCTTCCCATTAATGAGTCTTCTTACACCACATCCCTACAAGACTGCGAGCGGATGTTGTCTAATCTATCCATTTCCCAGACGTCTCCTTCTACCACTCTTGCCGCACAAGAGGAGGGTACGCCACTCCTTTTGACATCCTTAGATGAGAAATCTCTCGCACCGACATCATTAAATTCTTTAGTCATGACAGACCCCCTCCAACATGCCCTTCTGCCTATTAGTCCCTCATCACCTAAATCTTTTCAACAACCCGTCGACCTCTTAGCATCTACTGATACAGTGCCTCATCCGCCTCCTGTGTCACACCCGCAATGGATTGGAATTACAACTCACTTTTCCTCTGTACCAAAATTACAAATTACACCTGGAGACTGTCATTCCACAGAAGATAGACAGGCCCTATGGGAACGTTTGAGTACTCCTGTTTCTACTCAAATGCAAATGACTGATCCCGATGTCTCCACCATCTACCCGAAGTGCTTACAGAAGCTTAAAATGCCCCTGTTCTCGCCTTCACCCCCCTCACCTCTACCAAATTCCCCGTCCACTTCTATCAACTTAACCAGATCTTCCCCTACGCTTGGGACCTCACAATGCCCAGTCTAACACACCCGCCTAAGCGACTCGATTTATCCCAAAATAAACCCGCCCCGCCACCTAGGAGACAAACGCAATCCAGGGCCTCTATCAAAACCCTCATCTTCACACCCACCTTCCATATTGGGACCTCATCCCTCCACCTTACATCAATATATCATACCTCCTTTGTTTTTACGCAAAAGCGACCTATGCCTTTTACACCTATACAGAGATCAAAGGGTATCACAACATCGTTATTACCCCGCATATCCGGTCCACCTATCAACCCTAAACCGATCCCATCATCAAGGGATTTATTTTCTGTCACTCCCCTTTCTCCGTGGTTGTTTCCCGCTACCATGCCATCTATAGCCTCATCATCTAACCGGTGACGTAACCGTGTCCAAGAAACCACGTTTAGTGAAAAACATGTGTCAGCACCCCTCGACTAAACCACCACCCATACGAACTAAACACGCCCAAACATTACCACAACCCACACAATCAATACCCTCATCTTCTTCTGATTTTGACCCACTCAAAGGATCCTACGCCAAAATCCTTGCTATGTTGGTGGAGAATGCGACCATCTCCTTACCCCCACTTAGACCTTATGACCCGTCTAAGCCCCGACCTGTGGATTATGATGAGTCTAAAATCTGCGCCTATCACCGCACACCTGGACATGATGTAGAAGGATGCAAAGCTCTAAAAACCATCCTTCGCCAGTCACCTCTTCCGGATCGAAAGATTAAGAAAAACAACTTACGAAGGGAGAGACCTCTAGCGTCAATTCCCTCTACTATACCATCTGTCCCCGCCTCACCAAGATCGATCATTATTACAACCCCACCTCTTGAAGACCATGAATTATCCCAACCATCTTCTTCATCTCAGGTCTACGAGATTAATATGATTAGTGTCATTACTCGAGACGAGAAAAACAATGGGAAAGCGAAAGAAAACACACCTGCGGCATCTCTTTCTCCTTCAACCATCCCGATTACACCACCACCTAAAGTGGTTATTCGTGGACCCGCCTATCCCGTCTCTAATGGAGTTGCCCACCGAACCATGATCAAACGGCTTCATCAATCGCGTAAAAATGACACTATATGATCTCATTCAGACCTCGAATCTCATCGACAAGCTCTCGTTGAGATCCTTCAAGGATAGAGGTTTTACCCAACGAAACCCTACTGTTACCTCCATTCTAACACCCAATCACGTTGCCTCTCTCACCAAACAATCCATCTCCCCACCACATACGTCTCAAAACAACAAGCCGCTGCGGTTAGTTTCTCGGAAGATGAAATTATCGACTTTGGTACAGAAGACCCTGACCTGCCCTTTTCATTTCCGCTTACGTCCGAGACATTCGAGTACGTCGGGTTATGATTGATGGGGGCGCTAGCCTAAACATCATCTCTTCAAAATCCTTCCAACAAATGAACATCCCTTCTAGTTGCATGTGTGCCAACCCCATCATGTTGCGATCATTCAATGATGCTATTACTTCTACCTTAGGCACCGTGATCCTCAACATTCGCGTAGGCCCACGTACTTTGCCCGAACTCTTCTATGTCCTTGAAGGAGAGTTCTAATATAATATATTGCTAGGTCGTCCTTGGATCCGGGCCATGGGATGCGTTCCCTCAACATTACATCGATGTATAAAATTTGAGTACGAGGGAAGTCCTACTGCTTGTAAAAGCTGATCCTCCCCCTTCAAAACTTGCAATATGTTATACCGCCCAAACGATGTGCTTATACCAATTAAGACACCCATACATTCAACCCAACCATCCTCTTCAATATACCTCAACCATCCACCTCATTGCACTCTACAATGATGAAACCACCGTCGCACAAACCACTTCTCTTCCCGCAGCTAACATCCCAACCTCCGGCCCCTTAGTAGACGTTTTCATCGCCTTACGCTGGGGAGTATCGCCTATATAACGTTAGTTCTTTCCTTACCCCGCAGAGTACGGACAATTACATGCACACCCCACCTACGACCGTCGCATGGGGAGATAATCTCTTACGGACCACCCCCCATTGTCACACTAACCTAACATATGGGGGTGTTGACGCATCCTCCATTACCCCCAGAACCTCCTCTTGGTGTGGTTCCCTTCAATCCGATTTTCAATACTTGACAAATCGTCGTTTCGCCCTCACCTTCTTGACTCGCTGTGCGTGGAAAGGCTTTGGTTTTGGCCTTTACGAACAAGGCCGACATACTCTCATCCCCATCACCACACGCAAACATAATGATCGCAGTGGTCTTGGTTTTTCCGAAACACCTACGCAGGAGACACCTCCTGTCAGCTGTATCTGGAAGAAGAGGACGTCGCCCCTACCGAACCATCATCACCCACTTTGCCATCATCTCCCACAGAATCGATGGACCCTGAATCTATCCCTCCTAATTTTTTTTTTTCATAAATGCTATCTTCATAGGTCCTCTCACTTATCAACGCGATAATGAGGACCCATCTTCTCTTCCCCTTCTGTATCCAGACATGATCGAAGAGGATTCGCCTTTGATTAATGTTGTTGAATGCCAGGATGACGACTCCATCCTCACTTACCTAGGCGCGGATGATTCTTATATTCAATGTGCCTTACCATCTGAAACTCAAACCATGCTGAACAATCTACTATAGAAATCAACATCCACACGGAGGAAGATCCTCACATAGTGAAGATCGGACAATCACTTGACACATCAGAACGAGCCGCCTTTACCACCTTTCTCCGTGCTCGCAACCAAGCTTTCGCATGGTCTTACGCTGACATGCCAGGAATTGATCCTACCATTTCCGTCCATAACATCACTCTAAACCCCGATTCCAAACCAGTCAAGCGAAATTGAGAAAAATGCATCCACGCATTGCTCTCTTGGTCAAAGAGGAGCTCAACGACTCCTTTTCTGTTTCCTTCATTACGCTTTATTGACTATCCTCAATGGATTTCTAACATCGCACATCCACGAAAGCGCGGGGGGACTTCGGATATGCATGCATTTACGGGATCTTAACCTCGCTTGCCCTAAGGATGACTTCCCCCTCCCAAGTATTGATCAACTTGTTGATCTCGCTGCGAGTCATGAAATGCTTTCTCTCATGGATGGCTTTTCGAGTTCTGACCAAATTTTGGTTGCCCTGCCGATCAACACAAAGCGCCTTCATAACTCCTTGGGGAACTTTCTGTTACCGTGTAATGCCGTTTGGCCTTAAGAATGCTGGTGCGACCTATCAGCGGGCTATGACCTACATTTTCCATGACATTATGCACACTATCCTCGAAGATTACGTTGATGATCTTCTTGGCAAGTCTAAACATCGCAGTGAACATCTCGATGTTTTAACCATTATTTTTGATCGCCTGTTACAATATTCTGTCCATCTTCAACCAAAGAAATGTGTCTTTGGTGTCCTTTCGGGGAAACTTCTGGGCTTTATCGTCTCTTTACGTGGCATTGAGGTCGATCCATCTAAAGTAAAAGCTATCCTAGAAATGCCCCCACCCAAAAACCTTAAACAATTGCGTAGTTTGCAGGGTAAACTTCAATCCATCCGGCGTTTCATTTCCCAACTCTCGGATCGATGTCACCCTTTTCATCACCTTCTAAAAAAGGACGTTGCCTTTCAATGGAGTGAGGAGTGTCACCAAGCCTTCGAAGCTCTCAAAACATATCTCTTGCAACCACCTGTGCTTATCCCACCCCAGGACGACCGTCCTTTCTACCTTTATCTTTCCGCCACTGACCATGCTATAGGAGCTATGCTCGCCCATCGAGACCCGGCACGCCGAGAGCAGGCCGTTTACTATATAAGTCGTACCCTCGTGGATTACGAGACTAGGTATACACATGTAGAAAAATTGTGCCTGGCCCTATCATTCGTCGCCACCAAACTCCGACATTACCTCCTGAATCACAAAACTTTCGTCATCACCAACGGACCCCATTCATTATATGTACGCCAAACCACACCTAAACCAACGCACGCCCGATGGCTCATGCTCCTCGCCGACCTCAACCTTGAGTTTATACAAACGAAATCAATCAAAGGACAAACTCTTGCAGATCAACTTGCGGAGGCCCCTCTACCTGGGGAACAATTTACCAATTTTACCTTCCCCGACGAACTCATCGCCACTCTTTCGCTCGGAGAAGTGTCGTATCAAATGACCCTCTTCTTCGATGGATCTAAGTGCCAACGCGGCGGAGGAGCCGGCATTGTTCTCATCCCTCTTGACGCTGAACCTATGCCTCTTTCATTCCGACTTGATTTCCCTTGCACTAATAATACAGCGGAATACGAGGCCCTTGTTCTAGGTCTCCAAGTTGCGTTACACTTAGGTATCAAATCCATCAACATTTTTGGCGACTCTCAATTGGTAGTCAATCAAGTTACGGGCATCTACCAATGTAAAAATGAGGAACTTCAAAAATACAAACACTATGTGGATTCACTTCTAGCTTTATTTACCCACTATTCTATACAAACCATTCCCCGCTCCACTAACAAATTTGCGGATACTATGGCTTGCTTAGCCTCGCAAATTCCTGCCGCGCCAACTGACTCTGAATTATTCGTCGTGGTCCAACAACTTTTTGCCCCATCCTATTCAACCCCGGTAGTTTGTATGATAAATACTGTGTCTACTAATTCACAGGATACCTAGTACCACCAATTTCACGACTACCTTACAATCTCTGTCCTCCCACCTGATCTTACTAGTAACGGCAAACGTGCTTTTCTTAAAAGTGTTTCGCGTTATGTTGTCATGGGGGGACTCCTCTATAAACGTGGCTTTGATGGTATCCTCCTTCGCTGTCTAACTGGCATGGAGGCCACTCATACCATCCAACAGGTCCATGACGGTATTTGTGGTGGACATTTTAGCGGCCTTCTTGTGGCAAACGAATCCTTCGCCTTGGTTATTATTGGCTACTCTCAATAACATTGCTACGAATATGTTAAGCGTTGTGTTATGTGTCAGCAACATGCCAACCTTCAACATACTCCTAGCCACCCGCTCCAGATCGCTCGAGATCTTTGGCCTTTCTCACAGTGGGGTTTAGACCTTATTGGTGAGATTCACCCAACCTCTTCACAACGTCACCGTTGGATACTCACAGCGACCGAATATTACACAAAATGGGTGGAGGCTATTCCACTCATTTCAATCAAAAAAGAAAAAATTGTCGAGTTCATTAACCACCACATTATCTGTCGTTTTGGTGTTCCTCATCGCCTAATAACAGATAATGGTAAATCTTTCAAAAACAAGTTGTTACAAAACCTTTGTGACAACTTTGGTATCAAACTTAGTTTCTCATCGCCTTACTATCCGCAGGCCAATGGTCAGGCTGAATCTTCTAATAAAACTCTAACCAAAATCCTCATGAAAGTCGTCAATGAATCTGGAAGAAATTGGCACGATCACATTCCCTTTGCCCTTTGGGCTTATCGTACTAGCATTCGTACTTCCACTAATGCCACACCTTTTTCATTGGTATATGGTACCGAGGCTGTTTTGCCTCTCGAAATACAAATACCCTCCCTTAGAATATCTCTTCAAGATATTCTCACCAACGATGATTTCCGCCAAGAGCGGTTAGCCCAATTAGAGCTTCTTGACGAACGACGTCTTACTGACTCTCGATCACCTCCAAATCTATCAAAAACGCATCAAGCGTGCTTATGATAAGCGACTTCATGAGCGTACCTTTAAGGTTGGTGATCTTGTCCTCAAAGAGAATCAACATGTAACCAAACTAGAAAAGAGCAAACGTGGAAAATTTGCTCCCAATTGGATTGGGCCTTATATAATCACTCACACCTATGGATCAGGCACTTATCGTTTAGCTTCGCTTAATGGTAAACCTGAGCCTGAACCCCTTAATGCCTTGCATCTTCGACCATTCTACTGTTGAAATTAGTGTTATATCACTTCTTATCCGCCTACTGCTCGTCCCTTGAGCTCACATACCACCACATACACTTGTCTCTTACATCTCGAAATAAAATCAAGCTCACCCCTCACCTCCCCTTACGATGCCTTCCCCTTCTTAGTCTAGTCCATGACTTCAAAGTATTAAAATAAGCCGTATTCTTATGGGATTTTCTTGAGTCAAACTTCCTACTAAACTAGATGCTTCACGCCAAAAGAACATCTAGTCATCTAAATTTAAATATAGACTGCTCCCTCGAAGGACAAAGGTTATATGCCAAACTATTAATTGCTATTATAAATATTTGCTCCCCGAAGGACAATGCTATGCACTAAAATCATCTCTGCTACTATAAATAGACTGCTCCCCCGAAGGACAGCTATACACAGTCAGCCTTTATCGAAGCTTCGCATTGATCGAGCTTCGTGAAGACCTCAAGAATAAAACAATCAATATCCCTTGCGGACTTCCCGCATTGATCGGTCTACATTCAATAAAATAAAAGCCTCATTCAAAAGAACTTTTTGGGTCATGGACTTGTCTATTTAGGGTAGGTTCTCTTTCGTTGTAACAAGTTCTTTGTACCTCAGCTATATCATCCACCTCATCTCACCATTTGTTTCAATTCAAGGGACGTAACGTACACCTGATATATTGTGATCATACAACTCTTTTCAACTATGGACTTCTCGTCTATGCACGGCATTTAGGGCTTCAGGCTCGTTCTACGTTGTGTGGTTTGTTTAGCTCTTCTCACCTACGGAGCACTCTTTCCACTTTGCCTCGCGTCTAGAATTGTGTGTTGATCTTAATCAGGACACTATTCCCTACTACTTGGGTATGCTAACCTTTGCTTTACCTATACCTACACCAACAACATTATCCTATCAGCACCAACAACATTACCCTACCAACATCAAATTTTTACCAAACGACAAATTGCCTAAACCATACCAAATTGCCTAAATTCACCCCTCCCTGATCCTAAGGGAGAACTACATCGGTCTGAGGCCCTTCCTTGCTTTGTGCAATGGGCTATGTAGGCAGCACTTCGGAGACATGGGGTCTCCCAAGGTTAGCTCGACCATCCCCTACCATAACCTATCATGTGTGGTAAATATAAATATTTTTGTGTATTTCTATTTAATCACATTTCTCTTTATCCTTTTTTTCAAAACACCGACAATCTTATTCTTATCATAACTCAAATCAACATACATATTCCGTTTTATTTAGATGTTAAACAAATACATCTTCTATATCATCGACGCGCAGGTCGGTACTCTTATTTATTCTTATACCTTGCTAACATTTATTTAGACCCTCACGCCTCATCCCAAACTAGGTGATGATCGTGATCGTCGACCCCTCTCGCCAGGCCTCTCTGTCCTCAAAGGTACCACGGCTATTGGTACCACCCACTGATCTGCCAATCTCTCCTGTAACATGTGAATACGCTCTCTCGCATGGAGGTATCTAGCCTCTAGTCCCTCCGCTCGTGACTCACAAACATCGCAAATATCTACCTTTGCTGCAACCCCTTGTTAACCATTTGGCCCGACCCAAGGCCGCACCCAACCACTTGGCCCAACCCAAGGCCGCACCCAACCATTGCCCGACCTAAGGCCTCAACCTACCAATTGGCCCGACCCAAGGCCTCGCCCTACCTATTTGGCCCGACCAACGTTTTATTTTATCCATCCATCCTGTACCTTGTGTTCAATCGAGCTCACTTGTTCGTGTTTTAGCATGATTAGGGTCCTTGACTTGATCTGTCGACCAACTTTGCCTAGACCTAGACCGTGACGTTTATCTCAACCAAACCAACCATTTGGTACTGCCGAACATGCCTAAACGTTCCTGTACCTTACCTGTTATATACCCTGGAGCTACTTCCTATGCCTTGGATACCAGGATTATATCACCCTTGTTTGGATAAACTATCGACCTTTGCCTATACATTGCTGGTTTGCTCGTCAAATCATGTACCCTAGTCGTACTATTGCATTTCAACATAAATCGCTTCTTGGACCTACACCATCACCTTACCATCCTCTCTACCACATATACCCTTTATCAACCCTATCCCTGATTTCCCGTTCACTCAATCTGTGATAGATTTGAGGGGGATTACCTATATCTTTAACATGAGAAACCACTTCATATTATTGTCATGCACTTTACGAGAACAAGCTACACGACAATAAGGGGCTAATGTAGACACCAAATTCATGTCTCACGACCCTTGTGACCCGCATCCCATTTCGCAACCTAACCTCATTACCTAAACTTCACACAATTATTTATTAATTACCTTGTAATTGATAAATCCACATCGCCTTACCTACCACCTCACTTGGCCACCTCACCATGACCTAGCCCTAACCCTAAACTAACCTAATTAGGACCCATGACTTGGTCTAGACTCACATCCATAACTAATGCCTCCTTACTCGCACCCAAAGCCGACCTTCTAGCCACTTGACCAAGCCATGGCCGATCTCTCGGGAGAAAAGGGAAGGTGGGCTATTTTACTAAAAATAGCCTACTTTTTCCTAACCGATGCGGTTCTACTCGACCGCCGCGTTACGCAACCGCCATCGGTTCCCTGTAAATGGGCTTCCCAAACCAAAACAACGGATCGGAATTTCATTTTTGGAGATCAGTCGAAGGATTTTTAATCAAAGGAGAGTCCAAAGCGATCGGCAGAGTCCAGAACTTCATTTGACCAAGCAGAGACGAGTAAAGAAACCAGAAGAGTTGGCAGCAAAGGAGATCAACTTGCACCTTCATCAAAAAAAAAAACCAGTAAGTTATATCTTGCATGTCCTCCATTATAACATTTCTTGTGCTTTTGGAATTGTAATCTTCCCAAATCCGTTCCTGAACCCATTATCTAACGTACCATTGCCTCTAACCCTCATTCCTTAGCTTCTAACCATCCCATTTCTCAATACTATCCAAAAACCAGCCATTACAAATACCACAACCAGCCCAGAAAATCCTAGAACCAACCGGTATCGGTTATCAGTGACCGCCATCGGTTATAGATAACCGGCATCGGTTCCTTTGATCAAAACCAAGAAAAACAGCCTTTTCCCTACCCAGTTCCACGAAACAATTTAATTGGTACTCTACAGTATTTTGTGTTAATTCATATTAGCAGGGGAACTGACCACCTTCGAAAGGAAGTTTCATACTTCCTGGGCCCAAGGCAGTTCCCTCATTTATTATCTAATCAAAATCTTGTGGTCTTGTGTTCTTATTTGCAGGTAGTCCTTCCAAGACAAAAAGGAGTTCTTCGCAGTCAGGCTGATCTTTCTCTACGGTACGCGCACATCATCTCGACATTCTACAGGTATTCCTCCTAACCCTAACCTTATACTCTGCTTCTATAAGGAACGAAGCATTTCCGAGTGAACATGACCAACATAAGACTTCCTTCATAACTCCTTGGGGGACCTTTTGTTATCGTGTCATGCCTTTTGGTCTTAGGAACACAGGAGCAACCTATCAAAGAGCAATGACCTACATCTTCCATGATCTCTTACACAAAACTGTGGAAGATTACGTTGACGATCTCCTCGGTAAATCCAAACGTCGTCAGGATCATCTTTTCATCGTTTCACCTCTCTTTGAGAGGCTTATCCACTTTTGTCTTCGTCTAAATCCATCTAAGTGCGTGTTTGGCGTTCTCACTGGTAAACTTTTAGGTTTTATCATTTCCATCAGGGGTATTGAAGTGGACCCCGCAAAAATAAAATCTATCCTTGAGATGCCTCCCCCTTCTAACTTAAAGCAACTCCGCAGTCTCCAAGGACGTCTTCAATCAGTGCGTCATTTTATCTCACAATTGTCGGACCGTTGTCAACCTTTTCACCATCTCCTCTGTAAGAATATTCATTTTGAATGGGATGAACATTGCCAAAAGGCCTTTGATGATCTCAAAGCTTATCTTCTTTCGCCACCTGTGCTTACACCTCCACGCGAGGGGGAGCCTTTCTATCTTTATATCTCTGTGACTGACCATGCTCTGGGAGCCATGATTTCGCATCGGGACACTTGTGGTAAAGAACAAGCTGTCTATTACATCAGTCATACCCTCCATGAGTATGAAACACGTTATTCTGAAGCTGAAAAGCTGTGTTGTGCTCTCTTCTTCGCAACTTCTAAGCTTCTTCATTACCTCCTTAATCACAAAACTTACATTGTCACAAGTGTCAATCCACTCAAGATAATTCATGCAAAGCCTTATCACAATGATCGTATCACTCATTGGCTTATGCTCATGACAGAATTTGACCTCGAGTTTATCCCGCAAAAGTCTATCAAGGGTCAGGTTATTGCAGATCAACTAGCTGATGCTCCTCTTTCGGACACTCAAGTCCCCCTTGCTCAATTCCCCGATGAATATATCCAACAAATTGATTTTGGTCTGTCTCCATTTAAAATAAAGCTCTTCTTTGATGGATCCAAATGCCAGCAAGGGGGAGGTGCAGGTTTTGTGATGATTCCTCCTTGGGGTACGCCTATCCCAGTCGCACACAAGTTGAACTTTGAGTGCACCAATAATATGGCTGAATATGAAGCTCTTGTCTTAGGTCTTCAAAATTCCATTAATCTCGGTGCTCGTCATATTGACATCTTCGGTGATTCTGAACTCATCGTTAATCAAGTCACGGGCGTCTATCAATGCAAAAATGATATCCTTCAAAAATATCGTGATATCGTTCTCGTTCAACTCCAATCTTTTGATAAGTTCACTATCCAAGCTATTCCTCGCACTGCAAATCGATTCGCAGATACAATGGCCTCATTAGCCTCACTTATCCCGCCTTTTACCGAAGACTCACGTCTTTATGTGGCTGTGCAACGATTAGATCAACCATCTCATCTTGGGCAACTAACTTCAATCAATGCTGTCACAACCCATACTCAGGATGAGTGGTATCAACAAATTGTTGATTATCTATCTCATTCGGTGCTTCCTCCAGATCTGACTTCCAATGGTAGAAGGTCTTTTGTCCAACGCGCCAATCGCTATACTATTCTAGGCGGCCTTCTTTACAAACGCGGCTTTGATGGTATTTTGCTTCGATGCCTCAAAACCCATGAATCATCTAAAGCCATCCAGGAGGTCCATGACGGTATCTGTGGTGGACATTTTAGTGGTTTAGCTGTAGCTAAGCGCATTTTACGTTTGGGATATTATTGGCCTTCTCTTAATCAAGATTGTTGTGAATACACTAAGAAATGCGTCAAGTGTCAGCAACATTCCAATCTCACACACATCCCTAGTCAAGCTTTGCAACCTGCGGCGGATTTGTGGCCTTTTTCGCAGTGGGGTCTTGATCTTATTGGTCTCATCAATCCCCGTTCTTCACAAGCGTCATCATTCTATCATTACTGCCACTGAGTACTTTACTAAGTGGGTAGAAGCTATCCCTCTTTCTTCAACAAAGGCTAAACCCATAGTTGATTTCGTCTATCAACACATCATTTTTCGCTTTGGCGTTCCACACAAGCTAATCACGGATAATGGTAAGTCTTTCAAGAACGCTGATTTGCAGAATCTCTGCAATGCTTTCAATATCAAGCTCAGTTTTTCTTCTCCATACTATCCTCAAGCTAATGGTCAGGCTGAAGCGTCTAATAAAACTTTGCGTAGTATCCTCGCAAAGGTAACTAGTCGAGCAGTTTGGTAGGGATTGGCATTTACATATCCCTTTTGCTCTCTGGGCTTATCGGACTAGCATTCGTACTCCTACCGTACTACTCCCTTCTCTCTCGTCTATGGGTCTAAGGCTGTCCTTCCTTTGGAAGTCCAAATCCCATCTCTCCGTGTTTCTTCGGAGAATTTGTCTCCGATGAGGATTATCGTCAAAAAATGTCTAAAGACAACTTGAATTATTAGATGAGCGGCGTCTCAACGCTCTTGAGCATCATCAGGTCTATCTTGAGCGTGTCAAACGTGCTTATAACAAGCATTTGCAGACTTTGTGACTTCAAAATTGGTGATCTTGTTCTTAAAGAAACAAAATGTCACTACACTCGAAAGAAGTCAACGTGGTAAGTTTGCTCCCCAATGGATGGGCCCCTACATTATCACTCATAAATATGGGTGCAGGGCTTATCGTTTATCTTCCATGGATGGTATACCCAAGCGAGAGCCTCTTAATGCCTTGCATCTATGGCCCTTCTATTGTTAAAATCTATCTTACACACATCTAGTCGCAACACAGATCTTTCATCCATCCTAATAACTAGTCATCTACTTTCGTGGTGATTCGAAATTGTGTGGTTCTCCGCCTATTGCCTCGTTTACCTTAAATATGAGTATCGCGGCTCTACTCATTGCACGTTTCTTTTGGATATGTTCCTCCTCATGGTAGGAATACCTTAATCACCACTTTATCCATCCCAAGTACTTATCTTAATCGGATCTACTCGGGGCATGAGTGCATGTTCTTCTATGTTCTCTTCCCCTCCATCTGATCTATCTAGGTCTAAACTCAGCTTCTTCCAAGAAGAGTTTCAAAAAAAAAAAAAAAGATGCTATCCAAAAGATAGACTGATCCCTTGAAGGACAGCTATCCATACATTATCAAGTGAATCAAAAAGAAAATAGACCATGCCCTTGAAGGATGGCTATTATCAAAAATTCTAAAAATATAGACCATACCCTCGAAGGATGGCTATCATTAAAATTCAAAATACAGACCACTCCCTTGAAGGACGGTTGTTTCTCAAAGAAATATTCAAGGCTTCTTGTAATTAATCAGCCTTCCAGTCAGTTTATACACTTTTTAGCATCACTGAAAGACTTCCCGCATCGATCAGTCTTTCCATATCAAGCAAACTTCCCGCATTGATCAGTTTGCTTTTACCGCCAAAATCATGAAGTGAGATTTAGGACCTTTGGTCAATCATATGGAGAATCCTGTTTTCCTACTATGGACATGTATTCTGTCCCTTGTAAGTTCCGACAAGATACTTTTCTTTCCGTTTCTATCCTAGATCCGTTTTTGCGACTAGTTAGTGTCGGAGTTTCTTTTAATCTTATATAGGGCCTTGTATGCTTGGTCTTTCGATTTCCTATCTGGATCTTATCTATGGTCGGTTGGAAGTCCGACTTATCATTTTTCTCCTTATCCGAGTATCTTCTCTTCTAAGTCACGGTTGTTTCCATTTACATCTTTGGCTCTTGCAAGGAGTATTCCCCATTTCTTTGTCTTGCATCCAGTTAAATTGACATTTCGCATGTTAATTCAATCAAAATTTATCTTCTATCAAAATTCATCTTATCTATCAAAACATCTATCTATATTCATTTCTCATTAAAATTACATCCATACATCAAACACATCTATCTATCTATCCATCAAAATATTTAAAAATATGTACATCCAAGGTACATTACATCTATCTATATCTAATCCATACATCAAACACATCTGTCTATCTACCCATCAAAACATTTAAACACATGTACATCCAGGTTACATCACATCCATCTATCAAAGTTATATCCATATATCAATCTATCTAATCACATCTATTTCTATCATCTATCAGTCTATATATATCCAATCACATCTATTTTATCCTCTATCAGTCTATATCTATATCCATCTATCCATGTATATCAAAATTAAAAGCATGAGTACAATCATATGACAAATAACATGATGAATCTATATATACATGTGTGTCTGTACAAAAATGGGTGGCTTTCAATCAAGCCATCTATACAATGCCTTCCAATCGAGGCTACATCACTATACAGATACAAAATCTATCAAATCTCTATATAGTAAAGTCTGATGCATGGAGGACACTATCTCCTCCACCCTCCTCTGCACCTGGTTGTCTCTCCTGCCGCCACCTATCGAGCTCGATGCACCTGCTGCTGGAGGTCTCGGCCCACCTCGATCTCTCCCAGTACTCCCTCCACCTCGAGGCTCGCTCGCCTGTAGCCGTCGCTGCTCTCCTCCTCGCCGTGCACCGAGGCACATCTCGGGGCATCTTTGCGCTAGGGCATCCTCATAGTATCTCACCTCAGCGAGGAGAGACTGGTATGTGCTCAAGATCACGCATCGGTGCTCGTGCGATGTTGCTTGGTGCCTTTGAGGCTCTTTGGCGCTGCTGGTGGTGCTCCTCCTAGGGTCGTGCCCTATGTACCGGACTCTGACGTAGCACCGGTCTCTCCGTATTTGGCCCTGAGGGCCTCCCTATGCCGAAGGTAGCGATCCCTCTGCTGGATCACTATATCTCGCTCCTGGCGAGCGGTGTCTCTCTCCACAATCAGGGCATCCCTCTCCTCTGTCAAAGCCCTGATCTCCTCCAGAGCTACCTGATGTGTCTGTGTAAGGGTGGCATGCTCTACTTCTAGTCATGTCCCAAAGATAAAGCAGCTATGTCCTCCTCGTCAGCATCTATAGATGGCGGGAGATGTCATGGAAGCTCTGTGTCGTACCATGCTGTGTAGCCCTCATCCACCCCCACGTCATCATCACTGTCTGCGGAGGGTGGGGCCTCTCTCAATGGGTCTGCCGGGATCAAAATCGGCAAATCCGTCTCCCTGCTATCCCGCCTATATGGCGTGTAGGTGGTCGGCCTTTATCTGTCTAGGCCGAAGCTGTCTCAAGTATTCACATGAATGGGACTCGCCCCACATATCCGCCTACGGCCCCTCGACCACCGGCTCCATCTCGGTGCTACCAAGTGGGCATCCCGACTAGCCCATGTCGGAAATGTCGATACGGCCTCCGGATAACCTGATCTCGTGTCGGCGTCTGAAACACTCAGTACCACTCGGGTGATCTACTCAGTATCCCCTGCGGCCATGTCGCGCCCGCCATCTCCGAAATCCATAATCAATCCCTCCCACTCTGCTGGCATCCAAGGAAGCCGGATGGCACGATCACCGCTATGTGCTCATATGCCCGGTAATGGAGCACAAAGCGGCGTCAATCCTCGTCCTCCGGCGGTGGTGTACATCCATAGCTCATGATATATCTGAGCTATCAGGGCATCGGCGAAGGCAAAAACACATGCATCTTTGCGGGATGTTGCGCAAAACATGATCTAACAAGAATAATGGGAATCTCCCACCTCCACGAACGGCGGGGTAAAGTAGGAGATAGCCATCTGAATCAAGGCTATCCGCCTGCTCCGAGGGCTATCCTACCTGTACCGAGAAGTGATCCGCATTGCCCCAGATACTATCTCCGAGTCATCTACCTATCTCTGTATAACCGACCTAGGGCCCTCTGCTGCTGCTCCCGGGGTGTGATCTCAATCGGGTCCCAGGTGATCGCGATCTCGGGATCTGAATATATCCTCATGGGTGATAGTCATCTCACCCGTCCTCGAACAAAAAGTGCATGTGTGGCTGTCCCACCGCCGCACTAGTGCCCGCATGAGCTCCACATCTCGTGGCACTCGTCTATAATACCGAAAACCCCGAGTCCGGCTAGCTCTAAATGATGCCAGTCTGCATCTGTCACATCAGGGAGAATAGTCTCCAATAACTCAGGAATGGCATCCCTCATATGAAGAGCCTCTCGTGACTGCATCCACGACATCAAAAACATAATTAGTCTCTTATTTCCCTAAATCACATCCTCCAAAACAATAAAAAAAAAAATGAACATATATCAATCGGCGTCGATTTGATAAAATCGACGTCGTTCATTTAAGTCGGCACCGATTAATACAAATCGATGCCGATCTAACAGCAATCGACGCTGATTACAACAATCGGCGCCGACGGCCTGTCCGGACATAAACCAGACCACTGGCCTCCCATGCAAAGAAAATCAAACAAAAAAAAAAAAATCCATTAAGAACAATGGGTTCAAGAATGACCACTTACCCCTGGTCGTGTCCTCCTGCGCTTCCGACCGCTCCCAGAGGCTTCCATGATGCTCAAATCAAAATATAGCTTTCTCGAATCAATCGTCACGTTGAAAATAAATCGTTTACGTTTTCCGTTCGCATATTTATATGTGTCGGATTGGTGCGCCGATTTTTGGGTCGATGCCGTTTGTTTTGGTCGTCGCCGATTAATTTGGTCGCCGCCGATTTTCCATATCTGTTTGCCATAGTGTTGATGCTTGGCTTACTTATCTATCTGATCATTATTGTGTGCTGAATATTGCCTTTCGGCACATCTTTTCGATATCATTGTCTATTTCGAGTTTTGTTCCCTTTGCGTGGGACACTCGTACTTTTTGGCAGCCTAGAGTTAAACGGGTCTGTAGGCACTAACGTCGTTTGCTTTGCAGACCGTCTAGTTGTCCCTACCAATGTGTCTCTCTTTAGATGCTGACTATTTTGCAGTTCTCCTTACACTCATGGGTCTGTAGGCACTAACGTCGTCTCATGAGGAGACCGGCTAGTTTGCGCTACCAATGTGAGTTCCTTAGGTTACTGCCTTTTTATTTGTTTTTATGCGTCATCAATGATCAGATCTACTCCAGACATCCGACTGGGGCATCCTGCATTTTTCATCTACCTTTTTCAAACTTGGGATCGTTTGTTCTATCACCCATCCCATCCCTAGTTTGAGGGGGATCACATCATCACACATTCTTCCCTTCTTCAATCCCTTTGTTTTTGTCTCATAACCTTGCTTATCGCAAGTTACTTGACAAAAAGGGGCAAAATGTAGACACTTAAAATTGGTTACTCAATTTAGTGTCCCTCTCATCCATTTACTTGCTTGGGTAACCTGGGGCACGTTTACGTCACCAACTATCCCCTTGGGATATTATCTAATTTGTGATTTAATCACTTACTCTAAATTTAATTCACCCCATCATATCTTACCCATGAGTGATTAAATATTAAATATTTAATTACGCTTCTTCCCATGCATCTTAATCACTTATCTACCCCAAATTTATTCTATCTATGTATCACATCTATTTTTCCCCTTCCCTAAGCGGGATATTTCCCGTATTCGGGGTAAGTCTTATCTTTCTTGAAATCACTCATTTTGGCCATCTCGGGAGTCTATTCCATGATCGGCACCGACCCATATGGTCGGCACCGATTTTCTAGGAGTGGCACCGATTATAAAAGCAGGTCCAGAACTCAGTTCTAGGAACCGAAGAGAGAGTGAAAAAGTGAACAGATGAAAAAAGGAAGCACTTACGCATGAACAGAGAGCGAGAGAGACACAGGCTGTAAGAAAGAGAGATCTTTTAGCATCAAGGGTGTCAAGTAAGGGCAGATCCTGTCCGAATCAATCCCTGAGAGGAGCACCGTTACTCTGCCCACATCACGTCAACATCGCACACAACCATCTATCATCTGGTGACTCTGTTCCAGTATCTCGCCAACTTCGGCACATCCAGCAGACCACATTCACCTTCTAATTCCCGAATCTTATCGCACAGTCCCTGATTGATCGATCTGCCTTTAGTCGACGCCGATCTCACCCAGTCGACGCCGATTCGTCTCGATCGACGCCGACCACATCAGTCGACGCCGATTCTACCCAGTCGACGCCGATTTCCCTGCAGACAGGTAAAAGGACACAGGTAACACAAATTCAGCATTATTTCATAGTTCCCTGTTTTCTGTATTTTCTGTCTGCTGTTTAGATTCTGTCTTATTACTGCAATCAGAAAATCTAGCTTTTTACTTACATCTTTTATCATGTATGCTTCTTTTCTTAATTGAAAACGTGGACTGACATCCGCCGAGGAAGCTTATCGCTTCCTGCACTCCGCTTCTCGGGCGATCCACCTAAATATCTCTTAATGCCGTCTTTTTCTCGTCAAGCATCGTGTCTTGTAGGTTACTCAGATCTATTGTGCAAATTGCTCATGTGCGCCCGTCTTATCTACATCGGCTTCCTCATTCGTCTACATCTTCGGATCTTATCCATCAGGTATCGATTTTATTGGAGTTTTTCAGGGTTTTTGTGTTTAGTTTGGTGCATTAACTTGGACAAGTAACAAGCGCGAAATCCTTGATCTACATTACCTTTATCCCACATTCACTAGGTTGCAAGCTTCTCCAAAACTAGAAAGCTATATAAAGAACCTAGTACACCTTGTCTCAATTTACACCATGTCCTTGTAAGACATTTTCATATGATAAGAACATTTCAATCTTTGAAGGTTTATTGATCAAGAAAGCTTTTCCTTTCCTACTTGGCTAATATTAGTAAGAGAAGAACCAAAATAGCAATTAATCCATAATTGGTGAGATCTCTTCCTCTTCCTTGAGAGGAATTCCTTTGATCGCCAAAGCTAGAACCTTATCCAAATGGAACACGTTCTTCATGTGTCCTACCCAAAAGCCAAAAATGGCTAAGTCCCAAATTGTTCTTCGCATGGCGTGTGCCCTTGGTTCTCCAAGAACCCTTTTGAATCCTACCTTGCATGCCTTCACTTCCGCGCTTCATTGGTTCCATGCACGTTTACGCACCCTTAAGATTTGGAAGCTATATCGGGGCCCAACATTACCCCACACTTCACCTGTTCTCCACCCTCGGGAACCTTCTCAAAGAATGCAGTACAAAAATAATGCAAGGCCTTGCCTTGGAAAAGAATGGGGGGGAAGAATAAAGAATGGGGAAGAGAAAGAATAGGGGAAAATTTCCTAAAGAAGAAGGGGAAAATTTTGTTGGAGGTCGGCCTCCAGTGTACTCCAAGCACTGACTTCCTCCTATGCTTTAGTGCAGATGTCACCAACCAAGGTGCTCACCTCATTGAAGGTTAGCCCTTCCCCTTGTGTGGTAATGGTTTCCACCACAGTCTCAGTTCTTTAGTGTGATCTTCCAGGGCATCCATCTTCCTTGTGATGACCTTGTAGAGCTCTTTTAGCCGGGTTTTGATTGAGACTCACCGGTTCTCAATGGCTTCGGATTTCTTTTCTACTTCGGCTATGATCCTTTCCCACTCGGCTCTATTGCCCTTATTCTTTTCTCTGAATTCCTTCAGCTCAGCTTCATCGCTAGCAAGCAGTATGCTTGTCACTTTGTCTTGATCTGCGTAATGGTCATAAGTGACCCCCATGGTTTGTGTATTTGTTCTTACATCGGTGAGCACCTTGTTGTATTTGGCCATGAGTGTGATGACCTTCAACTTGTCTTCTTTCTCCAAGTGTGCCACTACCTCTTCTGCCAACTCTAATGCCAAGGGCTACCTCTCCATGGTGAGGATCTGAGTCAAGTCCTCTAGACATTCCAGGGAGGATCTATACTTTTACGCGGGAGGGTTAAGGTCTGGGTGCTTCGTGATAATCGATTGGGAGATGAGCTCCACCTTCTTAGAAACTTCGCATACCTTGGCCTTTTCCTCCTAAAGCTCCCTCTGTAGTTGAGCGTTGATTAATTTCTCAAGGCTGAGATCCTTCGTTAGCTTCACCACTTCTTCCTTCCTCTTCTCCAACAGGTCCTCCAAGACTCTAACCCTATCATTCCTGCTGAAGAGCCTAGCCTCAATTTCCATGGAGACTTTGTTGAGTGTGTTGCACACTTGCTCATCCGATAGTTGTTGTGTGTTTACAATGGGGTTGTCCCCTTTCCTTTAGATAGCTTCAATACCACTCCTTAGTTAATCTCAAACTCAGGCTCATCGAGGTGGGAGTCGAATGCCCATGATAGCATCTTCCTCATTTACGGGTATCCACCCTCAGGGTTAAAGGACTCCATGGAAGTGAGCTCCTTAGTGGGCACGGTACTTTCAAAATGCGCATGAAAAACATTGTTGGGGTCATCAATGTAACCCATCATTATTCTTCCTCCTTCCGCACGTTTACTTCCCATGTGCACGCCCTTGTGGACGATTCTTGAAAGAGTTGGGCCTTTTGTGCTACCCACTCTCTTATCCCTCTACTCTTCTTTGAATTCACCGAGCACTAGCTCTGCGCTGCGCTCTAACTCCTCTTCAACTAGGGTATTGATTATTTTCTCTACCTCCCTTGTCGCCTTCTCATTCACCTCCTCTTGAGTGAGCTTGGGCATACCTGGCTCCTTGGTACTAGCTCCTTCGCTCCTCTCTTCGCTACATGCACCTTCCTCCCTTTGGGTGCCCTTCCTCCTTACAAATATGAAGGCATCATTTGTATCCTCTGCTTCCTCTCCCTCTGAGTCATGGACATCAATTGGCTCTTGATCCACCTCCAACTCTTCCCCTTCAACATCATCCTTTTTCCTAGATAGGCATTCAGGTCGTCTGCATCTTCAGACCCTTATTCCTCTGTTCCTTGTTCTTCTTCCCCTATAGAAAACTCCAGTCGGGGATGTTGTCCTCTCTTCATCTGAAGGTCCTTCAGGGGATGGTGGCTTCGCAGGCTTCGGGGTCTTCTCCCTGACCACCATTCTTCTCTTCTTTCTGATGTAGGTACTCGGCCCTATGGTACCTACATTCTACCTCTCCACCACCCTTTGTTATTCTTCTTCTTCTTCTCTCTCCTTGCGCTTTGGCACGGGATTCTTTCTTCCCATGGGGTCACCTAGAATGGATATCTCGTTCTCCAAGTACGCACCCTTTTCAAACTTGCCTTATGTGCAGGTAGATCCTAGCAGCTAGTGCTCTCCAAGAATGGGTAAGGTCATGGGCCTTACAATGTGTACATCTTATGACATGTGCCTTTCAACGCATACACATGCTTCCCTAGGTAGACCAGCTTCTTTCTCATTTCCCTGTGTTCACTGTCAAGGGTGGATAGGTCAAGTCTTAATTTCTTCGACTCCTTATATCTGTTTACCCCTACTTGGAAGAATTGGGCAAGTAAATGAGAAGGGGAGTTTGCACCAGGGACTCTAACTGCCATCCACCAAGATGAATCTACCAATGCAGAAGTGCTGGTATACCGTGAACTCTACTTCACCTTCAGTCACCGTGGGGAGTTGTTCTAGGATCTACCATTCCACCCAAATGTGTTCCTGAGGTGCATATACCATTTATCCAAGCACGCCTTGTGCACCCCTATCATTGACTCACAAGTATACTTCTAGAACCTATCGTGGGTGAAGGGTCTTCATCAGGGTACTCCCATACAAACTTATCAGATGCATCCGGCACCCCGATCTCTAAGAACACAATGGTTAATAGAATGTTCCCAAATAATATCTTCCCTCTGTTCTCCATGCTGCTTATGATCTCATCTGCTATGTACTGGGAGATGTTGTATACGGTGCCCTCCGTGACCTTTTTGTAGACATTCAACCAAATCTTGCTCACCTGGGTCCACCTCTCTTGCCCATTCAACTTGGAAATGAGGTGCACGGCCATTTTCATCACCGGATCACTGATATCTGTGACATCATAGTACCTTGATCCCTTATTATAATCCTAGGATGCAATGGTTTCTTTAATTGCCTCCTCATCCTAGAGGTCATCTATGACCGCATCCCTTTAACTTAGGCTGTAAAGTGTGAGATTAACTGGGGAGTTATGCACATTTTACACCCTACGAAGTAGAAGAAATCTTCATGCACATGCATCATTAACCATTGGTAAAGGTGCTCGGGCTTCCTGAAGTATGGCAATTTGTAAAGCTAGAGAAGCCCTACCTTCTCCATTTTCACCTTGACTATGTTGTTATAGATCAAAGCATCCCGTCAGTGTTCATTTATTTGTGGGGTGCACGCGGCTCGGTGCCATTTCCTTCACAATTATACTCGACTCGGTGATTGTAATCGATTACGGTCATCTGTCTGATATGGGACTCCCACTCTTGCCCTAGCAAAACCCCATCCAGGTATTACATCTCTGAGTACCATTCCTCATTGGTATCCAAAGGGATTTCTTCTTCTTTCTTCTTTCCTTTTCCCTTACCCTTTCCCTTCTTGGATTGTACTACAGGCTTATCAATTGGTTTTGTGGCCATCATTTTACCCTTTGCTTTCATTCCCTGGTTACTTTTGAGTTATTTGAGAGTTTTCCTCGCATGCCCCATGCCCTAGAGTACAAACCCTAATTTCTGATTTTCCTCCTTTGATCATGGTGTTCTTTCACAATGTTCCTCACACCCGTGAATCACTTCTGCTCCGGTTTGTAGATCTAGCGGACTGATTACGCATGAGTTTTTGAGATTTTCCTTCGCACGAGTTAGCTCTCGAAACCCTAGCTCTTGAAAGAAAATTGTTCTCCTTGTTTTCACAAAGTAAAATAATGAACTGCCCATCCTTGTATTTATAGATTTTCCCACTTTTATGCATTAAAGGCTAGGTTACCTACCACCATACGAAAATATTTAATGTGGCATTTCTCAAACAAACCTGACTTCAACGCTTTTCATTGTACACCCAATTCTTACATGAAAATTTTTTCACTCACGCCCAATCCTTGCGCGAAAACTTTTCCAACCCTCTGGTGCACAGAAAATCCATCTTGATAAAAGACTCTTGCATGTGTGTTACCAGTGCCAAAGGCACCTCTTCCATCCTCATGATTCTTGATTTCACCTACCTAGTGTTTTTTCACTTTTTCTCCTTGTACGTGGATTTCCCTTGTAACCTTATTTTGCCACCCATCTGCCTTCTTTTCTCATAATGCATCTTTTCAATGTGGCCAATTCGAATGGTCTACCAACCCAATCCTTTTGCGAGAATAATTTCATGCTTCTCTTTTTATCACCTCACCCCACACTAAAATGATGCGCGGTCCTCTATGCATTCATAAGTCAAAAATTAATAAGGTTACTGGCGCCCAAGGTGCAAAACAAGACAACAACATGAAAGGGAAAAACAAGAAAGGAAAATCATAAAAGGAAATGCTAAACTAATTGGCAGAACTACCTTATTTACAAACACCAAGAAGCATTATTTATAAACAGGCTTGACTACTCCCATTGAAGTGTCCAGTAATTTTGTTCCATCCGGTGCTTATAATCTGGCACGCGCCCAAATCAAGGATGTATGAAATTACATAAGGACCCAACAATGCACCTTCAATTTTCCATGATGGCGTAGAAATTTTGAATCATATAGAAATACCTTTTGGCCAACCTCAACCTGCTTTTTTCTTAATGTGGCAGTCATGCCATGCCTTTTGCTTAGATTTTTCAGTTGTTTAGCTCCATCTTGCTAGCAAGCACCTTTCATCCAACTTCATCAACTCATCTATTCTCTCTTCCAGTGCTTTTTCATCATCCAATCCTCTTGTGTGCATTATATGTAGCAATGGTAGCATAAATTCAACCGGTAAAACAGCCTCCATGCCAAACACCAGTTGAAATGGTGTGGCCTTGTTCAACCTTTTATACATTGTTCTATATGCCCAAAGGACTACTGATACCTTGTCATCCCAATCCTTCCTACCCACATCACATATCTTATTCAATGTGTGACTAAGGATTTTATTAAAAGCCTCTGTAGTCCCATTTACCTGAGGGTGATAAGGGGTAGTCTTGTGATGGGATACCATGAATTCTACCAATAGAATCCTGATTGTTTCATTTAAGAAGTGAGTGCCCCTATCACTTGTTAAACTTAATGGGCACCCATACCTACTGATAATGTTCTCCCATAAAAATCTAGCAACCATGGCTACGGTGCAATCCTTAGTGGGCGCGGCCTCTACCCACCTTGTCAGATAATCAGTACAGGTAATGATATACCACGAGTTAGTCCTTCACGTAGCTGGTGAGATTGGTCCAAAAAAATCTATTTCCCATTTATCAAAAGTTTTTATGCCAGTGATGGGGCATAAGGGCATCTCATCCCTTCTTCCGGTTTTCCAAGGCATCGACAATGGTCACAGGCTTTGCAAAACTTTATGCAATCCTAGTGAATCATTCCCACCAGATTCCGGTGATTAGGATCATGTGCATGGTTGCATTCCCTGCATAGTGTCCTCCAGCAATCCCACCATGGGCTTCTTCTATTATAGCTATGTGTCCATGTTCTAATACACACCAGCGCAAAACCTCATCATGACCCATTTTATACAAATTTCCATTGATCAACATGAAGGGCATGGCACATATGGCTAACCTTTTTCTTTCCAGAGCATTCATCCCTTGGGTGCCACACCTTCCTTGAGAAAAATGGCAATGTCTTCTAATTCTTAGGGTGCATGCTACACATTTTGAATAGTTACGCGTCTCGGCATGGTTTCCTCAATACACCGCGTGTCCTATCCCGAATCAATCCTAGATAAATTATCCGACCCACAATTGTTCTTTCCTGGTTTTACTACTACTTTGAATTCAAATTCCTAAAATAAAAGTACCCAAACGCATATGCGCCCTTGCAACACTACTTTGTTTACTAGATACTTCACGGCCATATGGTCAGTGTAGAATATGAAGGGAGTTTCCAGTAGATATTATCTAAATTTGTGGAGTGTATAGATCATTGACAATGCCTCACGCTCGTCGTTGTATAATTCTGCTCTACTAGTGTTAACTTTCTACTTGCAAAACACAAAGGATGATCAACAATCCCATCTCCTAGTTGAGTAAGGATGGCTCCCATTGTTGTACTAGAGGCATCCATGTGGACATGGAAAGGTTTATCCCATGATGGGAATCATAGAATAGGTGTGGTTATAAGCCTTTATTTTAGAGTGTCAAATGCCCTCTGTTGTGCCTCTCCCCACCCAAAGGCACTCTTATGTCTGAGCAATATTTCCAAAGGCGCGGTGATCTTGGCGTATCCCTTATTGAAATTTCTATAGTACCCAGTGTGTCCAAGAAATCCACACACTGTGCTTTGGCTGGTAGGCTCCCCTAACCCTACAATAATTACAACTTTCGCAAGATCCGCCAGTAAGCCCTCTTTGCATATGATATGTCCCAACAACGTTCCAAAAGGAGTTGTAAAGATACATTTCTTAATGTTGAGGGAGATCCTCAACTACCGACATCTTTAAAACATCAACCTCAAGTTATCACAATGGTCCCTTACCAATCCATACATTGTCCAATCATCCATATATACCTGAAGGAACTTCTGGATGAATTCCTTAAATGCTTGTACCACTATGTGTGAAAATACAGCGGGCGCATTCTTTAGCCCAAAGGGCATGACCATGTATGCAAAGCTTCCCCACTCGGTGGCAAAAGTTGTCTTTTCTTGGTCTTCCTTGGCAATCCTTACTTGGTGATATCCCGAGAATCCATCCGTAAAGGAATAGACCTCGCCCCAAGAACTCCTTCCAAAATCTCTTCAGTAAAGGGGGTGGGAAAAGGATCTATGATACAAACAAGTGTTTAATTCCCTGTAATCCACACATATCCTAATCTGCCCATCCTTCTTTATGTTGATCACCATTAGACTTATCCACTCTGATTCCTCCATAGCCTCAATGATACTGGATGTTATCATCTTGTCTAGCTCTTCTTTAACCCTCACGTGCATGTTGGGATTCATCCTGTAAGGCCTCTTCCTGACCGGGCACACACCATCTTTCAACTTTATCCTCATTTCCCCCAATGAATGGTGGACACCTTTCAACTCATGGTATCCACGTGGGAATAAATCCTCAAATTTGTGCAAGAGATCGATGATCTTTGATACTTCCTTGTCCGACCAGTAGTCCCCAATGATAGCTTCCTTGGGCTCCTCTTTTGAGCTGATGTTAACTTTCTTGGTTTTGAGTGGTTCATGATACGCGTGCACATGCATCTACACTATCAACTACTTCACACACCCTAAAAAATGGTCGACATTCAGGCTTTCCATCTCCTCTCCATAAACAACATATACCATCTTTCCTTTCTCCTTTCCAACACGCGTGCGCTCAAATTGTATGTCTTCTAGTTCCTCCTCTTCAAATCGTGCTTCTAAGATAGGCCCACCGAGTAAGTTTACTAACCTATCTTCCACCATGGCGCAATCCCCTAGAGTGAGGCGCTTGATAGTCTGCAACACCTCATCAACTAGTTGCTTGGTACTTCAGTACTCGAATGTGTGAACCAAGTTAGCTGCTAATTCCTGCCAACTTCCCATTTGGTGGCATGTTTCAGAATGGATATACCAAGTGCGCGCACAACCTTGTAGTGTCAAATACAGCTTGTGCACCCAAAGGGAGGGTGGTAAAGCTTCCGTGCCTTCTCCCTAGACCCTCTCACATGCCTAGATGTGGGAAGAGGTGGGTCCATTTCCATTGTAATCCTTGATAGCGGTGGGTATGTTACTTTTGAGAATCAGACAGTGAGTGTAATTCTAACTTCGTGCCATTCCAACAATTTTTCACTATGCATGGCCCACCACCTTGCTGTTGTGCCTATCAAAACATAACCTAGCATACTTCGTCACTCGTCCTCCCTCCAGTGAGCTTCCATCTCTCTCAAAAATACCTTAGGGTATGCATCTCGAATACTTGGTTATTTCCTTTCCTCCCAGGCACCAAACTGTACGTGTCGTGGTTACCTTGGTTACCGATCCTTTCAGATGTCACCCAATCAATTCATAAGTCCCATGCACCCAATTATCACATGCTATACTAGTAGTATCACTAATGATTGAGCATCATCAAACTGGATGACTCCTTATATAGGGTGGATGGTCTCTGGATCCCTTATGGAGTGCACATATATTATGTCCAGGACTTCCTCCCCAAGGGATTTAGTATAGGGGGTGGACTTCCCATCAACCAGCGGTATAACTACCCGCTCTTCCTTGTTTTCAAAGCTTATGTACCCCTTGTTAAACTAGAGATCTGCATTATTCTTATAGCACCAAGGGTACCCAAGTAACACTGGAAAGTTATCTAACTCGGCAAGTGCCAAGACTTCAAAATCTCCGATGAACTTAGTCCCCTAAATGGTAATGGTCGCATCCTTCAATACACCTATGGGCATTGCCTTTGTCTTATTTTCCATATATAGCACATTTGAAGATGGTTGTAATGCAAGTCTTCCCATTTGATGTTAGGCATCCAGAGTGAGAACATTAACCTCTACGCATGTGTTAATGAGGATGTTGCTAAGTAACCATCCATCCACTACTACGTTCAGGGTAATCTCTTTGTCATAATCAAGGCTGTGAGGTGGGAGGTTTACATGCAGGATATTCCTTTCGTGTTCTTCCCTGGTGCATGGTACCTTTTCCCTCAACCATGCTCCTAGAAGGGGAATAATATTCTCCTACCTCAGCAGTTTACACACCTCCTTAACCTCATCCAGTCACCCTTTGGTGCTTCTACAGTTCTTCTTTGCTCATCCTTTCTAGTATGCTCTTTTAAGCATTGGATCTCCCCTTGTAAACTCGAATTATGTCCATGGTTTCTTGGTAGACTTCTTTCTGGTGAGATGGGTTTGGATACTTCCCATGTACTACTTCTTCCCTCAAAACTAGAGGTCTCTGCCTAGGTGCTTCCTTTACACGCGTGGACTTTGCCCTTGTTGTTACCATAACAGGCTCTAATTCTAATTCACATATTACCCATGGAAGCCATTATGCGTCAACCTTCTTAATACTCACCATGGCAGCGCCCTTATCCTTCCGGTACTACTGACTCATATGTTCGTATAACTCTGGGCACTCTTCGTACTTATGTTTTTTTCCACACCAGGAGCATTGTAGAAGATCTAGACATTCACGCTTATAATGGTCTGTGGCTCCACAATTAAAACACGTCCCACGTGGGAACTCACTTCTTCCTCCGCGGTTACCACAACCACGAAATCCTCCGCGAAACCCTCTTCCACGTGCACCTCCATCTTTGTGCTCTCCATACCCATGGTCATCTCCCTTGGAACTACTGGCAATGCATTCGGCACACACCAAGATCAATTACCTCATGAATCTAGTCAATCAATCTACAATCCTTGGTGTCATGTGTGGGTGAGGTATATATCTTACAATAACAAGATACGTTTTTACGGATTGCGTCTTTGTCAGCAAGGAGAATCTACTTACATCATTATCCTCGTGGCATATTTCACAATTTACCACTACGGCACGCACCACCTTCCGAGTACATATCCCACCATTATCCTTTGTGTGCCCTTCTACGTTATAATCCGTTCACCACATCCCTCTCAGTAAATCTCTCGAAGCGTGTTGGCAAATAATTTCTCCAATTTCTTAGCCATGATAGCAACTCGAGCCTCAGAAATGGGCTAACACCAGTCTCAACACTACCAACTACCTCAGCACGTAAAGCAGCTTCCAACACTTTGCACGGGTCCGTGAATGTTTTATGAGATAAATCCCTCCTAAAGGGTGTGATCAACCCTCCAACAAACCACTGAGCATGTTGTGAAGGGTGGATATCATAAGACAGTTTAGACAATAGAGTTTTAAAACATACATCATATTCTTGCACACTCTCTACCATTCCCTGCTAGATTTCTTTGAGAGAGCTAATGCTCTTCTATTCAAACTTAGGTATGTGGAATTCCACCAAGAATTCATTTCTCAGCGTGGTATAATCCACAACAATCTGATGAGGGTCATACTTTCTATACCAACTATGTGCGTGTCCTTGCAAGGTCATCAAAAATTAACTGGTCTTTCGATCCTGGGTCGTGATTCCCTTCGTATGGCATAGTAGCTCGCACTTATGCACATGCTCTGTGTCATCTTCTATCCCACTGTAATCTGGTAAGTATAGAGACATCTCAAAAAAGACTTGAGGAGGTGGCTAAGGCCCCTACACTCCTGATCCAGTCCCTTGGTTTCCCCCGGTGTTTCCTCCTCCACCACTTCCACCTCCAGATCCTCCTATGTTAGGTACTGAGCCCCTGCTTTTTTCATGTTGAACACTCATATTGTCCCACTAAATTATGCACCAACAGTTTGTGAACTAGTACCACTCCTAGTCATATTTCCCCCACTTCCTAATGTTCTTCCAAAACTAGCTGTATACGTGCCTTGTCCAAACATTCCACCAAATACCAGAATAGTGTGTGAAGCCATAGAAGTCCCAAATGAGAAGTTGTATCTTCTAGGCACCGATCGGTTGCTTTCACTGAAATCAAATGGATCAACTATATTTTTCCCTCATTTGAACAAACCAAGTGCTAAGGTTTGGTCACTAGGTAGGGTCAGATGCACGCCAATGACTCTTCTTTCTCTACGTGATGGACTCTCATCAGAAGCCACAAGGTTTTCTCTCCCACACTTACCAAGATGGGGTACCACAGACTGTTCGGGTTTCACATCCTCCACGTGAACCTCAACTCCTTTCCACCAAGTCTAGCTCCATAACCCACTTGTAATCCCATACTATCTATCGATCTCCTTTTCATGCACTTCATTATACTTTATCCATCTCTCCTCCCTTTCCTGTTCACTCATCAGATCAGCCATCCTTCCCCAACCTGGCTTCCTCACCAAGTGCTCAGGGTGGTTTAGATGGCCATAGGAAATGCCTCTAAACCCATGGTTACCATCAAGATTTTGATTGTAAGGGGAATAGCCCGCAGAAATGATCCCTTAGGATCTTGCAAGAACTCAAACTCAGCAACTTCGGGACAGGAATACGTGGAGATGGCATATTCCAAAGTGTAGCTAGTCAATACTCCCTTCCACAAATGATTTATAACATGAGTCCATGTTAGATCAGCATCTTGCAAGTTCTAATATGTTTCTTAGGTCCAAGGGTGTGATTTATAACACCACCCCGATCTAGATGTATAAGCGAGAGCCATTCGAATAACTCTACTGGGAAACAAGTAGAAGAAATTTTCGTACAACTCATGATAAAGAGTTCCTTCCACCCATCTTCACGTATCAAACCCAGATCCAATATTGAATCTCTGAGTGAATTCATCCTCTATGATTTTAAACCAATCTTCAACACCTTCAAGTGTTAAGCACTCTGCCATCACTTTTTGCATAGATCATGATGTATGCCATGTTCCACTACAACTTCGAAAAGAGGTCCCGGCAATGGAACCAAGATGTAGTCATTTTTGCACCCCACTAAGAACAAGGGAACCTCATGTGCGCCTGGCCTATCACCCAACGAGCATTGGGCACTCACCGAGGCACGTGAGAGGGAGTCGAGTCTCTCTTTTATGTGAGTTTAGTGGAAGGCATGCTCATGATCTTGACTTAGTGATTTAAAAGACATGAAAAAGCTATAGAGCTCAGAATGACTTCTATACCCTTTCAGTCATAATAAAAGAAAAGCATGCAACAGAAGTAATAGAACTAGGAAGTTATAAATCCACCATTATACATAGCATTCAAGTAAGATTCGTGATTATACAAGAATGTAAGTACAATAGAAATATGCAGGGAAATAAAGAGAAAGAGTCTTAATACATTTGTCATGGCAACCTTATCACATCCATTCATAGTATTACTTATAAAATATTATAGAAGGCAGACCATAGTCATGCGCTATGTGTGGATCCATACATGTATTCTCATAAAACAAAAATTACATTCCTCATTTCCCCATTACATCCTTACTAGAATCCTTTACCCATTTTCATCCCATAGTTCTCGCAGTAATTCTGTAGAGCTCTGTTACCTCTCTTCTGTCCCTTTTCTTTGCCAAGAGCACGCATATAAATAGGCCTCTGAGCTCTAACAAACTTCTGTGCAGCCTCAGATCTGGCCCCAAGTGTCAAGGTATGGGTCGCCCCAGGCGCATGCCTCTCCATGTCATGATTAACTTTTTGGATCTTTCTATCGTAAGGTATATTCCTTCTAGGACACCCTGTCACCAGGCTGGAACCTTATCCAAATGGAACATGTTCTTCATGTGTCCTGCCCAAAAGGCCAAAAATGGATAAGTCTCAAATTTTTCTTCACGTTGCATGCACCCTTGGTTCTCCAAGAACCCTTTTGAATTTTTCCTTGCATGCCTTCACTTTCGCGCTTCATTGGTTACGTGTGTGTTTACACACCCTTAAGATTTGGAAGCTATATCAGGGGCCCAACAGACTAAGAAGAGTGACATCAATGCTCACTAGAGGTTTTGATACTCGGGAATGTTCTAGACAAGAGTGTCTACGAGAGTATAGGCTAGGCATTAGTATCCATTACGGGGCACTAATGTCGTGTGAATAATCAAGATCCGGTCTCTTATGTGTAGAAGGAACTTTGTTGTTAGCCTTTAATTTTCACTTTGATTTCCCTCCTTGATCTTCGAATGTACCTATAACCTAAAAAACAAGTTGTCTACCTACACATGTCCACAAACCACATTAAATATAATAAAACATATATAGAATATGGAGTTATACTCGACCTCAACAGATTCATGAAGATTGAACTTAGTACTAGGCATTTCACTACATTTGAGACTCCATGTATTTTTGTGTGAATTTGTATGTAATTATGCTCTGGAATTCCCTTTTGCAACTTATACAATGATAGCGGACTAGATCTAGAATATAGAAAATGTATAGAATGTGTGAGATGAAATAGAATAAAATTCTCCTTCCTATGTTTTGTATACAAAGGTATGTAGCCCTTGTCCCTTAAATGGATGTTCTAGATGGATTCTTTGTAATTCTCTTTGTGCCTTTAGATGCAATATTAGGTGATAGTATGTAATGCTTAGTGTTTGGCCCCTTATTTGAGAGCTATAACTATGTATATATATGATTCCCTTGTTTTAATTTCGTAATTGACAACTAAAAGGATGACCCAAAAGTGTAAAATATTCCAAGAAGTAAAAGAGACCCAATATAATGAGAAATGGGTTAAGAGGGTCAGAGCACCCAAAAGAGATAGGAGTGCCTAGGATCTTCTTCCTTAAATGGGTGCTAGTGTCTGAGGCCATAAAATATAAATTAGTCAAGTATGAGACATGGTTGTAGGGTGTGTAAGGTCAATAAAAGAATAAGATACAAATCAAATGGCTCAAAAAAATTATTAATTTCTAGTTTTCTTACTTAAGAATCATGTATATATTAGTATGCTCTAGGACCTAGAAATGTACCCAAGTGCATACATTTTGTGTCTATGTAGTAGAATCATAATATGTTAGTACCATGTTAGAATATATATACCATAATACAAACATGCTAAAGGGAAATCATGATAAACATAACTAGCTAGGAAAAATAAGAGAAGAAAAAAGTTATGTATAGGAAATATGTATGAATGGTGGAGTAAAATAGTATAATATTAAGACATGTGATAAGATAAGAGTGTGAATAGTTATGGCATATGAGGTTGCATGCATTGCTAAATACACAAGGGTAACATACCCTTGGTGGGGTATACCCTCAAAGATTTGGGTATTTGTATTTGAAGATTTATTAGATTTGAATTTGTTTAGTATTGACGATTACATTTTTTTATTCGAATGTATGATTGTGAGAGATGGAAGATATCACAAGATGCCCCCAAGAAAGATGATGAATGAGAATATGCATCAAAATATTCCCAAAAGTTAATAATATATGATTAACTAAAATGTGGAATATGTGTAGTTAATCTAACTAGGAACAACAATAAATAAAAGTACTAAAATGATGTAAATAATAGCTAAATAAATATAAAAAGTGACCCAAGAAACTAGGCTAATGAAAATAGAAACCCTAATATGCAAAGAAGGGTTGGAAGGAGCTTAGCTGATTTGTAGGCTTATCTAGACTATGTCATAAAATAGACTGAATATTCTGGAAGCATGAACAAACATGCAGAGGTCCGGACAATTCTAGGTTTGAACTGTTTGGTTGGACTAGGGTGCCTGGGAGAGGATCAAAGCACTTGTGGGAACCCTATTCTATGTTCTGGTTGCCCTGGAATGTGCAGGAGGTCCAAAAACCAAACTTGTAAGGTCATTAGATGATTTAAATCCCTCGTTGTCTCTCACATTAACTTCGTTGTACACTGGTGTTTATCACTAGTAGTCAATGATGAAGAGGATACCTACAAAACCCCAAAACAAACATCAAACCATGTAAAAGAAAATACATATGAAGGGGTTGGACTATCCTCAGCTGCCATAATTGTGGACTTACTAACTAAGCATTGCACTACATCCCAGACACGATGTAGTCCTATGTGCAAGTGTGTGAAACCATGACCGAGGTGTTCTTGTTCCAATCACACTTTTTGAAAGTAGTGAGTAATGACTATGTGTAGAAAATGTAATAGAATGGTGGATGTAATAGAATAAACTTCCCTCTTATGTTTGTGTGATGCAAAAGAACTATCCTTGTGCCTTGCGATGGAGCTAGATGGATGCAAATGAGCTCTAGATGCCTTATATGGATGCATGACTAGTGTTTGGTCCCGTATTATGGTTTCATAACTTTATATTTATATGTTTCTCTTCTTCTAATTTCGTGATTAACCCCAAAAATGACGACCCCAAGAAATATTAAATTTCCAACTAGCTAGAAAGTGCCCAAAAAGTGGCAGGAAAGTGGAAAGAGAATCATGGAACCCTAACTAGGATGAGGGCATGTGTGGGTGCCCCAATACTAGCCCGAGTGCCCATGTCAAATGCAAAAACAAAGCACGGAGTGATAAAAATATACTAGACATACATGTGTGAGATGTCGGTAGTAATGAAATAAAGAAAAGTAAAATGGCTAAAAGATGGGTGTTAGTTAGTAATTTCTTCACTCAAAACCATATGAATAGTAGTATGAGACCGAGACTAAATAATGTCTAAAGTGTGTGATTTTGTGACTAAATTTTTCCCCCACTTTATGTTGGTGAGCGGAAAGCTCACTAACATAAAGTAGATAGAGATGTGTACCTAATAATCCATGTAAAGTGATGTAGAAATGCATTGAACAAAGCATGGAGTGACAAAAAGATTATATATTGTGGAAACTAAAGATGCCGATGTGTGTGATGTATCTACGGTTAGTATGGTGTGTCCTACCACAAAGTGTAGTTATTATTTCCCCTATTATTGTGGTTTTTATTGTTGTTCGCTTATTTCTCATATGGATGGACTTGCAAGGAGTAAATGTTCAAGTAGTCAAATACACATGTATATATGTGCAAAAACACATGTAAAAAGAAACATGTATATGTATGTAAATGTAAAATCATGTAAAAATGTTAAATATTCCAATGAAAAATGAAACATTTGCACTTGCTCCATGTCGAGAGAAAGAGTGTAGAAGAGGATATCACGTCCTAGGTTCTTGGGTGATATGACACCATAGATCAAAAATGTATAGGAAAAATTCCATTTTATCATCCAACCTTTAACTACTTCCCTAAATTATATATGAAGAGATATTTTTATTTACTGGTTTTTTGGGTGATCTAATGCCACTAGCTGAATTAGTGTAGGGAGGCACACCCATTATAACTTTCAAGAATTTAAATGATCCATAGAATGCTAAGGACACCATGTCCTGTAAACTTCATTGTGTACGGGGTTCATAGATCTAGTCTCGAACCCACTCATTGTATAACCCACAATTCCAAGGGTAGAATACTAAACCGAATGTGCAGGTATAGATCTTTGTATAGTATGTAAACCCCAAATGATGCCCCCTCTTTGGGAGTGCATACGATGTCACTGATAGGATAATGCGGCCCCAAAAAAGGACTAGTCGGATGACCTCTCGTAACTCATCCCTGCAGGGGAAAGGAAAGTGCTTGGTAGAAACCAAGGCATGCATAAACAAGAGGCTATACAAAACAAATGTTAGTATGAAAAAGCATGTGTGTATAAGACAATGTGTAATCTACACAAACGATGTATAAGCTACCAAGAAATATAGTAGTGTACACATGCAAGAAGACAAAGTAAGTTGCAAAAAGTGGGCTGCAAACATGGGACATCACTCACAATTTTGTAATACATGTAACACCATCATGGCTGCATACAATAGACAAGTGTGCACACAAAATATAGGGCAAGGCCCACATACAATAGCAAACAAACAAGAAAATACAAAAATTGATAGCCATGGAAGTAAATAGTCGTGCAAAACAAATGTTTCATATGAAGCACCCGTTAGCATGTTAGAAAGATAACCAGTATGTCAAAAGTGTGTATAACCATGTAATATAAAGTGCTAAGTACAAAATGAAACAATAGCACCTATGAGAGACGAATGTGGATGCCCCTAGTGACCAATGTAGGATGGGTAGAAGGTGAGCATTTGTGTCATGTGTAAGAGACCTATATCTGTGATCACAACTAGAAAAAGACATGAACGCACATGTGTGCGTGTTATAGATAAATTCCATATAAGATATCTAACTAGCATTTGTAATAAAGTGACCATATACAAGAAAATGCAAGCAAGAGTAAAAGAAACCAAGATATGCAATATGTTGTGGATGGATGGAATGGAATGCAAGATGGATGATAGGATCCACATGCCCTTGAGTGAATGGAAATGTATGCTATGAGGTTCATTTGGTTTTCCTCTTCATAAGTCAAGAATGAACCATAAACGAGAGTGCGTCATTCAGAAATGATTGAATAGTGTATTGTGTTAAGTAGGTTGTGATGATATGTGACCTAGAGATGATTTATGCGTGACCCTTATAGCCAAAGTGTATATCATGACAAGATGATTGAAAGATTGATGATGTATCCTAAAGAGTATACTTGGTATAATATGAAGCGATAAGTGACCATTTATCCTAAAGTGTGTGTCACTAACCTAGTAATGTCATATGATGGAAGGTCAAATGATGAGCATGTGATTATGATAAAGTCCATTTGATTTGTAAACCATCGATAGTCGAGTATGGACTAAGGAACTAAAGTGCATCATAGTGTAGTGAGTGTAGTGGGTAGATGAAAATGTGGTGTAGACGATGATAGATGACCATATGATTTGTAGAAATTTACAACACATAATGAATAGTATGAAATGTAATGTGTGTAGGTAGACTAGTAATGTAGGAAGAGTTAGTATGTGGTATGTAAGGTGAGTGGTATGGAATGCTAACCCTGTAAACAATAGAAGTGTAATATGATGAATATAAGGATCTTGTAGATCATATGTATGGTGTATAGAAGTGTGAAAACATGACTGATGTGATAGAATGTAAGGTGTAATATGCAAGATATGTAGATAGCCTGAGAGTGTAAAATGTGCGTGAAATGTAGATGTAGAATAGTCAATGTGTATAGCCTATGTGATGAGTATGGATGACCATGTAATGAATGCAATGTGTAATGTGTAAAAGTGTGTAATCAACCCTAATGTAGATGTATGTATGATGAATACTAGTACGATGTATGATGTGTAGTTGTTCAATAATGTAGACTAACTATAGAGTGTGTGATATAGGATGTGTGATGTACAATTAGAAATAGTGTGCAAGTGTGTGTAGTTCATGTGTAGTATTCCCTCAACAATGAGTGTGAATCGAATCACAAGAGTGTGTCATTAGGTAGTGACGATATTGGTATAAGTGTGATGAGCACACAATGTGATGAGGATGTGAGATGTGCATGCTATAATTATGATATGTTGTAACATCCTCATTTATGACTTCAGAAAATAGGGGAATTTTTTAAAACATAATGTTCACTATTCTAAATTCACATAATTTAGAACAAACATTCCTTGTTAATCCATCACATAACAATAACCATATGCAGTTGTAATGACTCGTGTATACGATCTCTCATTTCATGACTCGGTGATAAACTGATCTCTCATGTTTCATTATGTTCATGTGTATACTAAGTATACTTTTGGTTCCTTCACCCCTTAAGGGTCAATCAAGTGTTAATGTCTAAGAATCCTATCTGAGTATCTATTACTGATACTCATATGATATCACACAACCTTAGACCAGGTGACATAAGACAATGCAACCAGTAGTTTGTGATACTTTGGCCAAAGTTTAAAACATGTTTACCATGTTTTTATTCCTAGACAACATACTCGTCGAAAGGAATATGTCTTTCACCCCACTCGAAATTGTTATCTAGATTAGACTTCCTTGACTATTGTCAACTAGTTCCAGGTCTATGTTTCACACTAAAAAGGGACAACTCACATGTACTAGTGTGGACGGTCTACTTGTGGTGACTAAGGATAAGTAATCATACGTGAATCATCTTACATTGATTCGGATGTGATTATTCACCCTTAGTCCACATAAGTGGATGTCAACCATAGGCCATATGCCTATCTCTGTTTAGGGTAAAACAATGACCTAGAACTCAATTCTATGATGGTTGCATTTAGGTGAGTTAAGTGGATTATCACGCCATAGTGGTTGCATCACAGTATCCACCCAATGACCTACGTCATTAAGTGGGTACTATGTTGCAGCAACTATGTTGTGAATGAACCACTTAGTTCCACTAAACGGAACTGGCATACTTAATTATTTTATTAATTTCATATGCCTCAGCTTGTTAATTAGCTTATTTTAACATTAGGTATCGTACCTAATGATCAACTAAGTTTGATATGATTAATCCTTAAAGTAAGGATCATATTACACCTTCTCATAATTGAAGGTATGCATATCAAATATGTATTATCTCAATGAATTAATTATTCATTTCCCATTATCCCATTAAGCAATAAATATCAATCTGATTTTAACAAGTAAAGGACAACATTTTAATCTCATTAATTAAATCCAAAAATAATTACAAATCATATTTGTATAGTTAATATGTTAGATATAGTGACTTCCTAATCAAGTAACCTCCTCCTAGCATAACCTTGTTATTATTCCAATTACCTATGCGATGGATCACATTTTAATAATATCTCATATCCAAGCAACTTTATAGATATATTTATCAACATAGATTAAGGTTCATATAGTATGCCCTTTTCAACATAATAATAAATTTTACTTTTCTTCCATTTAAGGACTTATTATTTCATCTTTAATTTCACAACGACATAATTTAGTATAACCACGATAAGGAATGCAATATCATTCTTTATCACATAATATTACATTATTGTCACATCCAAATAAGGTTTAACATATCAAAATTATAAATTCATATTAGTTTACCATTATCTCAATAGATTAAATATATATATATATATATATATATATATATATATATATATATATATATATATATATATATATATATATATAGTCCTCTACCCAATCAACACTTTAATCTATAAGGTATCTAATAAATCATGTCCACATTTGGCTTAGGATTAACTAACCAAATCAGCATTGATCATAATGAAAAGATAGACTATCTTTCAAATTCCAATCATACAATAAGTCACTAAAACAAATGCAGAATTCACTTTATTCCATCAACAATAAATATTTCATAAATATTAGTCAACAATAACATCCTTTTCAATAATTACATAATACTATGGCACTAGGCCTTCATGGTTCTTCAAACATAATCATTCCAAGAAATTTTACGACAATCATGCATCCGAATTAAATGAACTTCATCAATAAAATAAATGTAACTTCTTATAAGTCTTTCTTCTTTCACCTTTCACAAAATCCATCTGCAAAATTGTTAGCATGTGTCAGTTCACAAGAATTGAGCATGATAAGTACTAACTCTTTAGAACACTATACTTCTACCTAAAATTTTCATAAATAGGACCCAGGATATTTGAATGAAATTGTATTAAGGTTCAAAAAAGTAAATACACTCTTTAATAAACATGCTCAATACAATGAAAAAGGTGAACATCAAAAATTCTATCAAATCAAATACCTTTCACCGATTGCGATCTCAATAATCAACCTCATAATTATATGATTTCACCTTATATAATATGTTTTAATTTAAACAACATATTCAAATACCATTGAATGATATATATTCAACAACAACCTTTATTCCATTCTAAGTTCATCAATCAAGTCAAGGATTCCCAATCATAATTGTTAACAAAATTCATAAGAGTAATGTCACGAATGCTTACTTTTATAGTAATATTTTCTAGTGTTGTATCATAAGAGAATAAGGATCCAACATCATGATAATCAACATCCATTCAAAGATCTAGAACTTAGATCTAAGTAAACAATAAATACTAACACCAACTGAATCAATTAATAAAGCTAGAGAACCTATTGAACATATCAAAGCTACATTATAGCAGTAAATACAATCAACAACAGAAAAATGGTGTTATCTCAGATCATCAAAAGCTAACTTCACACAATCCTGAAATCACTTAACATTATCATCCCAAGGGAATGATTGCAAACACAGAGGTGTTACAGAGAGAGTTGAGTTACACTCAAAATCCCACAAACAAGTAAGTTAGAATGGTAATCAACATCCTGTACTATCTTGAAGCGTGTTCGAGTATAAGTAATAGAAAGTAACATCGTTATCACAGACCGAGTCTAAGAAACTAAATTGAATTCATTTTCAAATCACGGACTCAAGAAGGTAATATATACAATTGAAATACAAGGTTCCAGAGTAACCCAATAAAATTGCACTCTTTATTAAGTTCATTCCCAGGTAAGCAAAAAATGAAGCTAAGCTTCTAGTTAAGTTTTATATCCCATACAAGATCCAAGATGGACCTTCTTTTCCCACATGACTCAGTCTCAACTTCCACACGTCCATAATAAACTTGTGACCTCATCAAATATCCAATCAATATTTCAAGGAAAAGAGGAGTTCATAGAAACAATAAGATAAGACCCAGATTTAGGTTTTGACTCAGATTCGATTCTTTGAAAATTACATAAACCAAAATCACATAGCATGGTCAAGAATACCAATGCAAAAATTCTACACTATTTATAATAGGTATGCAATAAAAACTATAAAACCCAGATTGTTACATGCGAAAAAAAAAATCTATAAAAAAATATTAAATCTATCTAATATTTAACCCATTAAGAAGGAGATCTGATACAACAAAACAAAAATTCCAAATAAGCACTGGTTCCATTATTCCATTGTGGGTATCGACCCTATGACTTCCATCGAACGCAGACAAGAAAACATTTAAACATAGCCAAATATACATTCTGGTAACAAGAAATGCATTATTTCCTTACTCGTATCACATAAACACATTAATCGATAATAAAACAAAATGTCATAAAATAATGAAAACCCCATAAAACCCAGAACTTGAAATACCATTTTAAATAAAGAGGATAGTTTTTTTCATGAATTAGTTAAATAGAGAAAGTATTATAATGAGTTAGAGCCTATCATGAATGGCAGTGGTCTCAAAACTCTTTTCTAAGATTTCCAACCTTCCTTCCAACTTTTACCGCAAGATTTCTTCAAATCTTCAAACAGAATGCACCTCAAACCAGACTTCATCTTCCTCACTACTTTTATAACAAAAATTCCACTCTTCTCTCCACTATACTCTCTATGCAACAAAGAGTTCATTAATGAAACAAAATCAAACTACTAGTTCAAACAATAAGAGGTTAACATGTAGAGCCATAGAGCTTGAAAAACCAAATGAAAAATAGAAACAAACCCCTATTCTTTTCCACCAAACCATCTAGGTGTTCCAAAGTAAGTTTCTATGCTCTCTTTGAGATTATTTAATGATACAAAAATTTCTCATTCATCCCATTGAATCCACCAACCACCATGTAACTTTAGTAACAACTAAATTTTTAGACAAAGAAGAAACCATAACTTAGTTACGGGAATTTAGTGTCCTCCAAGTTTAACTTGGTCTCATCTAAAGGTGGTGGAAATTCCACATTAAACACCATTAAATTCTTGGTACAACATGGGTTGGCGCCCAGCTGACCGAGTTTGAACCCTTAGGTTTTAGCTACCATAGTCGAGTCTTAGGTTAGGTCTAAGTCCTCATATAGGTTTAGACCCCTTTAGAGAAAGATACTAACCTTAGCTTAGGTTAGAATATTAAAGAATTCCTTACGTTAGTTTAGAGATTAGGACCCCTTCCATAATATTGTAGCCATAACTTAGGTTAGGGTTTGTCCATCCAAATATACTTAGAACATAACTAGGTCCTTCTAGATATGGAGTCGTCACCTTAGGGTAGGTTTAGATAAGCCTTAATAAATATTCAACAAGAACGTAATTCTTTACAATTTATTTTAATCAAAGTAAGGTTAACTAGTAGTATGGATGTATTCACAAGATGTTACAAACATCTCCAACAACCTTATCTTCAAGCATGAACATGGTGATGTTTTAGCAACAAAATGAAGTTAATCAACTTAAAAATATGATCATAATAATATAACGATCAAAGGAATGTCTTGGATCTTTGAAATTGATCCAAGGTATCACCTTTCTTCAAATATAGACGCAATAATTGTTACGAATATATTGTGTAACATTATTAATAAATTATGTTGTGTATTATTATTTAAATGAGATGTGAAACTCATTTAATAATAATATAGTGTGAAGTTATAATAAACAACTCACAGATAGAATTGAGTGAGTTATCCTAGGGATAAGCTGAGAGATTTGTGGAGAGATAAGTGGATTCAAGATGAGATTTGACTCCACCATAATAGGAAGGTCAATCTCTATATAATGTAATCTCTCATATGAATAAAATATCCTAGATGAATAAAATTGGAGTCTTGTATTATTTCCGGTGTTATGTGATTAGTTTTTTGTGCATGCAAACTGAACCAACTTCTAGATTTGGTATCAGAGCAGGCAGGGTCACTGTGAATGATTGTTATTTTTCCATTGATTAGCTGTCTCTTGTTTCTTTCTTCGCACAAGCTTTTGATGCCCTTTGAAGACCAACACATCTAGATTTGCAGCACCAACATGTGCAGTCTTTGATGTCTTCGTTGAATGGTTCAAAATATTTATGCATGTAGTTTTGTATTCGATATACATTGGATTTCTAAAGATTCATCTGCTTGTGACTGGTTTGGATCTACTGAGAATGAGGATTCAGTTTTGAAAATTCAATTTGTTAATTCTGATTTGGATTATGGTTAGAAAAGGCATGTGGAGTTTGCAAGATCTAAACGTGGTACATTGATTGAACAAGCTGTGCAGTTCCCAAGGACCGTGTTTATCTGATAGAGTACGTGGAGGTTTCGAATGGCATCCATGACCTAATCCAAAGAGCTCACCCCAACAGTTAACATATCCTTCAATGGCATCAACCTAGCCACGAGTTCTTACAAATTTGTTCCTGTGTAATATTTTTCCCGCCTATGTGCATGGATCTGTTATTTTGTGATCTCTGCACTATATCAAAAGCCAGATCCACACGGGTTATGTCATAGCTATCTGAGGACTGATCCATGCATGCACACTCATTAGAGCTCACTCACTAGAAGCCTACCAAGCACGGCCAGCACCAAAGACCACCTCCTAACACCAGCATGAGGATTTGTTCATTCTTTATGGGATCAATCTGCTATGCCCACAAGCTAAGACCGTAATAGTTTCTACGTGTCTTCCTTCCATCAAGTTTATGGTTGAGTTCAAATAAAGTTTATAATTTCCTTATGTTTAGGTATTAGTATAGTTTGAGTGATGTAATAGTGAGTCTATTTGATGGTTTAATTTTTTGTCCTTTAGCTATATTAATCATAGTTAATATAGTCTTCAAAAATACCAAGTCAAAATTGGATCTAATTGGTCTAAGTCATTTTATGTGTGTCATAATAAAAAGTAATATCTAATTACTTTTTAAATGTTATTGTCATTTTGTCTAGTGTAGTAAGTCAAAGCGTCAATCTAGTCAGTATCGTCAAGACGTTAAAAGAGTTTTAATAGTGTCAAAATTTTAAATTGTTTGTAAAAAGGGTGTATTTTCGGTTGAAACCGACACCTATTTGTGTCAAATTATGGAGAGTCATAATGGATAAATTGGGTTATGTTGAAAATTTTGATGGAAAGGATTTTCACACTTGGCAAGTACGAACTCAGTTGACACTCATTAACAAAGATTTGTGGGACATTGCAGATGGAACATTCAAGAAACCAACCGATGCTGATGAAGCAACCAAATGGGAGAGTAGAGATCGTAAAGCAATAGCAATCATTGGACTTGGGTTGTCTGATGCATATTTACATCATATAGACCTTTCAAAAAGTTCAAATTTCATTTGGACAACATTGAACAAGTTGTTTGGATCCCAAACCGGAAGTGCAATAGTGACCTTGAAGCAGAAGTTGTTCGGACTCAAGATGGATGAAGGAGAAAACATGGTACAACATATAAGTAAGTTTTGGTCTATTTTGAATCAATTGTCAGGGATAAAAATTAAAGTAGAGGATGATGATGCAAAAGTTGTTTTGTTGAATAGTATGCCATCTCACTATTCAAACATTGTTTTTACTTTGAGCAAGATCAATCCCAGCCTAGAAGATCTAATTTCTTCACTGATAGATGAAGAAAATAAGACTGTTACACCAGAAGAAACTGCAATGTATGGTAAAAACAAGTCATATGATAAAGGGAGATTTAAATCTTCTTTTAAACAAAGATCAACTTTCAGAGATACAAAGAAACATATCACTTGTTACTATTGTAAACAAGATGGACATCTATCTATAAACTGCAAGAAAAGAGCACGAGATTTACTTGATGGAAAAATAGAAGAAAGTGCCATGGTTGCTAATGAAGAAGAAGACAGTGATAAAGAAGAACCTTTGGGTGATGGTTATAATTCTGATGATTTTCTATTCTAAATAAAGCAGCAGATGGAGGAGTTGGAGGCAACGGAGGCAGGAGGGCAATCGGCGACCTCTCGTTAGGCACCATCGATGAGGCCGCGGTATTGATTTGGTGGCCAAGTATTTCAGTTGTGTGTTTCATTGTTTGTAATAAGAACATATGTCACATTCTGTTCAGAGTTGTATTTCCTTTTATAACCTGCTAATGTAAATATGTTGTAGTAGAAAGATAAAAGCACAAGAAAAAGTAGCATCGTGTTTTTCTTGAAAGAGATGAACAGAGGTTCATGAGCAGGGGCTTGTACCTGGACAGAGGTCTTTTTTGTCGAACATGGGTTTGTATTTGGTGAACAGAGGAGGTTTCAGTGTACCAAGATCATGAGCATGCAGAGGCAGGCATGTTGTAGAAGACGTGTGAATGTTTTTCTCTACCTTGTTCACATTAGGGGAGTGTGTAATAGGGATTAATAATGTAAACAATAGGGGAGTGAATGTTATGAATATATTGTGTAACATTATTAATAAATTATGTTGTGTATTATTATTTAAATGAGATGTGAAACTCATTTAATAATAATATAGTGTGAAGTTATAATAAACAACTCACAGATAGAATTGAGTGAGTTATCCTAGGGATAAGCTGAGAGATTTGTGGAGAGATAAGTGGATTCAAGATGAGATTTGACTCCACCATAATAGGAAGGTCAATCTCTATATAATGTAATCTCTCATATGAATAAAATATCCCGGATGAATAAAATTGGAGTCTTGTATTATTTCCGGTGTTATGTGATTAGTTTTTTGTGCATGTAAACTGAACCAACTTCTAGAATAATCTAAGGGACAAAATTAATGTTAAAACTTAGACTGACTTACTTGAATTGTTCCAATAGATTGAATTGTTTGTTTACAAGTAGTGATCACTAAGTGCACTTCAAAAGAAATAATCAAGTGAGCACAAGATTATAATTCAACATAAGTTCAATTTTTTTAAAATCATGATTAACATCATATTTTTATAGCAATGGATATATCTTCTACAAACATGACCAACAGTTCAAAGATTATACTAACTCAAAACAGAATCACATATCAATGTTTGCAAACTTCCATTACAGAAGCAAGTACATATATCAACATGGTAGAGGCATTACATACCTCCCCTCTAAAAAGCATCATCATCCCGATGATTAACTTAGTCCACACACATATTTAAGAACATAGGCATAAATATAACTTATTCATCCATAAAATTCTCAAACAGTTAACAAAATTGCAGAAATTCAAGTTTCTCAAATCTTATTACAACATCAAAATGGTTGTATCATGAATTTTAAAAAAATTGCCCAAAAATGGCAATAAATCATAGATATTTTTTCAGATTAAATATCCAAATATCACATAAATCAGAATTAATTCTATTCAAAAGACGAGGAAAAGAAGTTTTCATGTCCTCAAGATTCTCCCAAGTTGCACTTTCTTCACTAAATTGGTCCCACTGGACCTTGCATTGACTTATTTCATGATTTTACAAGTGCAACTGGTGAGTTTCCAACACCCTTATGGGTTCAACCATGATTATTCCTAGGTCTTGGACTGTAAGGATCTCCAATTTAATACATATGATAGATCTGAAACATATTTCTTAAGAAAGGAAATATGGAAAACACCATGCATATATGTCAATGTGGGAGTTAATTCTATGTGATAAGCTACAAAACTAAACACTTCTACAATCTCGAAATGTCCCACAAAATGAGGTGATGACTTGGTTGTTTTTTCAAAAGTAATGGATCTCTTTTTAAGCTTGACACGTAAAAAGACTTTTTCACCAAGTTCAAATTTTATATCGACCCTTTTAGGTGTGCATAACTTTTCCGCCTATCATCATGCCTTCCTTCAATCATTCACGGATTAATTTTACTTTTTCTATTTTAGTAGGCATTTCAAGTCTAATTATCTCTCTATCTTGAATGTTATTCCAACTAACATGGGTTCAAAGCACCTTCATCTATACAAAGTGCTTCAAAAGGTGCCATTTTTATAAAGGAATGGTAAGTCTTATTGTATGCAAATTCAACTAAAGGAAGGTCTTTTCCCATTCGCATTTGTTGGTCCATACAAGATACATTCTCAACATATATTTCAATACCTAATTTACTCTTTTTATTTTCCCATCCATTTACAGATGGTACGTAGAACTAAAGTTCAGTTTCGTTCATAGGGATGCATTCAGATTTTTCCAAAAATGTGAAGTCATTCTTGGGTCTCTATCAGAAATAATCAACTCAGGTACACCATGCAATCTAAAAATTTCATAAACAAATGATTTTTCAAGGACAGGTGAATCATATTTCAGATTACCAATAATGAAATGAGATAATTTCATTAATTTTTCAACCACAACTAAAATAACATCATGTTTATTTTTAGACATAGGAAACCCTTGAACAAAATCCATACTTATTACCACCATTTATACTGTGGTATGCTATGAGGGTAAAGTAAACCAGACAAGTGCATATGTTCAGCCTTCACATGCTGACATTCAAGGCAATGTGAAACAAAATCAATTATGTCTTTTTCATCCCCTTCCAAAAATATTGTTGTTTTACATTAGCAAGCATTTTTGTCACTCTGGGATGTCTTGAGTAAGGTGAATTATGAAATTCAATCATCAATTTCTTCCTTAACTCATTTCCGAGGGTACATACACCGATTCTCATACCTTAGGATTTCTTCGTTATCAAAACTGAAACCTTTGTATCTTACATCATTAGAATCAACAGCAAGCAATGTTTTCACTTGCTAAAAATATGGATCAGACATCATTGCTTTCTTTACTTCATCTTTAAACTGAGTTCTCAAAGTTACAAGTGTGGAAATATGTTTCCTATGACTTAGCGCATCTGCCACTCTATTTTCCTTACCTTTAATGTAACTTATATCAAAATCATACTGAGACAAAAACTCTAACCATATTCACTATCTTGCATTCAAATTTGGCTATGTGAAGATATATTTCAGCCCAAGGTGGTCAATTTTTAGCTCAAAGGGTTTACCCAAGAGATAATGTCTCCATACTTGAAGTGCATGAACTATGACAGCAAGCTCTAGGTCATGAGGAGCATAATTCAACTTGTGTAACTTGATTTTTCTACTTTCATATGCTATAACATGATCATTTTGAAGTAATATACCGCCTAATCCTTCTCCGGAAGCATTTGTAACTATTGTAAAGCTTTTTTTGGATCTGGAATAGTCAAAATAGGTGTTATAGTTAGCTGTTATTTTAGTGTTTTAAATGTTGCTTCACATTTATCACTCCAAACAAACTTTTTTTCTTTCTTTTGCAATGAAGTAATTGGGACAGAACTTTTGAAAAGTCCTTAATGAATTTTCTATAATATCCTGCAAGCCCCATGAAGCTTCTAACTTCATGAAAATTATTAGGTGTTGGCCAATAAATTATGGTTGCAATCTTTGATGGATCAACTGATATTCCATCTTTACTTATAACATGTCCTAAGTAATGTACTTTAGTTTCATAAAAGGAACATTTTGATAATTTCCCATAAAATTTTCTCTTTCTTAAAATCTCAAGTACAATCCTTAAATGCTCATTGTGCTCCTCTATGATTTTAGAATAGATAAGAATATCATCCAAGAATACAAGCACAAACTTGTCCAAGTATTCTTGAAAAATATTATTCATCAGATTCATGAAATTTTCAGTGCATTTGTTAAACCAAAAGGTAAAACAGTGAATTCATAGTGTTCATACCTTGTTCTAAAAGTTATTTTGTGAATGTCATCATATTTGATTCTCAAGTGATGATATCCAAATTGCATATCTATATTTGAATAAACTGATGCACCACACATCTGATCAAATAGATCGTCAATCCTACAAAGAGGATATTTGTTTTTATTTTTTATTTTGTTTAACATTCAATAATCAATAAAAATTCTAAGTGTTCCGTCTTTATTTTTAACAAATATCATTAGTGCTCCCCAAGGAGAGACACTCGGTCTTATCAAACCTTTAAACAACAGTTCTTGTAATTGTGCCTTTAGTTCAACTAATTCAATTGTATTCATGTGGTAAGGTGCCTTGGAAATAGGTTCAGTTCTAGGTTTGATTTCTATAGTGAAGTCAAATTCTCGTTTCGGTGGAAGACCATGTAGTTCTTCCAGAAACACATCATTGTACTCTTGTAACAACAGGTATTTTTCCATAAAATCACTATTTTATTCTATTGTTTCAGATATTTTTATTGCATATAACATGCAACCTTTATTTTTGGCCTTTTAAGCTACATGGCTGATAGTTTTCTAACTGAAATTTCTCTTTTTACTCCTTATATGTCTATTATTTTCTATAGATCGTCAAGGCATCTGATGTGTTTTTTAAAACAATCAACCTTTGCTTTATGATCAAAAATCCAATTTACCCCAATTATGACATCATAAGACCCTAAAGGTGTAACATATAGGTCTACTTCTGTGGTAAAATTTGGTAACTCTAAGGTTGCACTAAAAAGACATTTATTAATAGTGTGGACAACATTATTCCCATAATGAACAATCCATGATTTTTCCATAATTCCATATTTTTTTAATTTTGAAGCTAATTTATTTGAAATAAAGCATTTTGTAGCACCAATATCAAAAATTATAGTTACATGTATGCCAAATAATTTACCTAGCACTTCTATGGGCGTAGCCTATTTCTTAGCTTTCTTATCAGCTATTGTAGCATGTATCTTATGCTATTGGTTGCTGTAATTTTTTTTTAGAGGGAATTAATTTATGTAATGGTCCTTTCCATAATTATAACAGCCCCCAACAGGTCCCTTTCTAGGCTCAAACTTATTCTCAACTTTGTAATTACTGTTTTGGCCACCATAAGTTTTCTACCCATTATTATTATTCTTTTGAAAATTATTTATGTTATTTGCAGCAGGTTTATTTGTTGTTGTTTTCTTACTATTTTCAGCCCCAAACCTATTTTTAGTGCCAAAATTTTTCCATGCCACCTTCTTGGGTGCAAGTGATGAAGAAGAGTTGGAGATTTTCTTTCAATTCTCTTCCTTATGCATAGAAATTTCCTTCAATTTTTGTTCTTGCCTTATGGATTTTTCTACAACTCCTCCATGGTGGTTGGGTTGTGTACATCTACCTCTCCACCTATGATAGGATTCAATCCCATTATGAACTTATGTATTCTAAACTTTTCATTAGTTTGGTACTATGGTACATACTTGAGAAGCTTGGTAAACTTCTCCCAATATTCAGTTACAGTCAGATTTTCCTTGAACTAAGTTCTAAAATTCCATCATTTTTTTATCATAATAGAGTTGTGGCAACCAACGCTACCTAAAGTAGCCCTTAAACTGTTCCCAAGTGATGTTTGCTTCATCAATATTCAATTTAGCCTTACGGATGTCCCACTAGGAAGATGCTTCATTGGAAATTTGATAAGTTCCTCATATTACTTTAGTTTCTTCCAAGAAGTTCCTTATTACAAAGTACTTCTCCATCTCACTGAACTAATTCTCAGCCCCATCTCCCAAGTGTAGTACCATAAAAATTTGGTGGACTTATTCTTTTTATGTCATTAGTAAGTTTAGCTGCCAACCTTGCCTTCTTATTTTTAGGATGATTAGGTGCATTTGCAGCATTATTGTTGGCATTTACAACATTGTTATTTGTTGCATTATTATTGTTATCACCATCAAGATTTCTAGCATTAACATTGTTTTCTGGAGGTGGTTTATTGTTATCATCAACATCATCCTCTTCTTCCTCATTTCCCATTACTTGTTTTTCAAGTACAACAAGATGATCTCTTGTGTCCAATAGGGAAGCAAGGATCTCATAAATTTTTTGTGTTGTAGCTACCTCACCAATCGGAGGCTAGTTATTTACAGCATGTCCCCTTGTTCTAACCACTATCTGTTAATAATAAATTAAGTTTTTATTATAGATGGATTCAAATAGCTCCAAGAGCTACAACCTTAAGCTCTTATACCAAAATGTAACTACCTCATTTATGACTTCAAAAAACAAGGGAAATTTTTTAAAAAAAACATAATGTTCACTATTCTAAATTCATATAATTTAGAACAAACATTCCTTGCTAATCCATCACATAATAAGTAACCATATGCAGTTGTAATGACTCAATTTATACTGATCTCTCATTTCATGGCTCGGTTATAAAACGATCTCTCATCTTTCATTATGTTCATGTGTATACCAAGTATACTTTTGGTTCCTTCACCCTGTAAGGGTCAAATAAGTGTTAATGTCTAAGAATTCTATCTGAGTATCTATTACTAATAATCATCTAATATCACACAACCTTAGACTAGGTGACATAAGACAATGTAACCAATAGTTTATGCTACTTTGACCAAAGTTTAAAACATGTTTTCCATGTTTTTATTCCTAGATGGAATGCTCATTGAAGCAGAATACAACTTTCACCCCCACTCAAAAGCTCAAGTTATCTAGATTATACTTCCTTGACTATCGTTCAACCAATTCTAGGTCTATGTTTCACACTAAAAAGGGACAACTCACATGTACTAGTGCAGATGGTCTACTTGTGGTGACTAAGGATAAGTAATCATATGCAAATCATCTTACGTTGATTCGGATGTGATTATTCACCCTTAGTCCACATAAGCATACGTCAACCATAGGCCACATGCATGTCTATGTTTAGGGTAAAACAATGACCTAGAATTTAGTTCTATAACAGTTGAATTTAGGTGAGTTAAGTGGATTATTTCACCATAGTGGATGCTTCACATTATCCACCCAATGACATGCGTCATTAAGTGGGTACTGTGTGTTACAGCAACTATGTTGTGATAGACCATTTAGTTCCACTAAACGGAACTTACATACTTAATTAGTTGATTAATTCTATATGCCTCAGCTTGTTAATTAGCTTATTTTAGCATTAGGTATCATACCTAAGGATCAACTAATTTCGATACGATTAATCCTTAAAGTAAGGATCATATTACACCTTCTCATAATTGAAGGTATGTAGATCAAATCTACATTTATCTTAATGAATTAATTATTCATTTCCCATTAGCCCATTAAGCGATAAATATCAATCTGATTTTAACAAGTAAAGGACAACATTTTAATCTCATTAATTAAGTCCAACAAGTAAGTATAAATCATATTTGTATAGTTGATATGTTAGATAGAGTGAATTCTTTATCAATTAACCTCCTCTTAGCATAACCTTGTTATTATTCCAATTACCTATGCAATGGATCACATTTTAATAAGATCTTATATCCAATCAACTTTATAGATATAATTATCAACATAGGTTAAGGTTCATACAGTATGTCCTTTTCAACATAATAAGAAAGTTTCCTTTTCTTCCATTTAAGGACTTATTATTTCATCTATAAGTTCACAATGACATAATTTAGTATAACCCCGATAAGGAATGCAATATCATTATTTATCACATAATATTTCATTATTGTCACAACCGAATAAGGTTTAACATATCAAAATTATAAATTCATATTAGTTTACCATTATCTCAATAGATTAATGGACTTATATATATATATATAATCCTCTACCCAATCAACACTTTAATCCATAAGGTATCTAATAAATCATGTCCACATTTGTCTTAGGTATAACTAACCAAATCAGCAATCATTATAACAAAAATATAGACTATATTTCAAATTCCAATCATATAATAAGTCACAAAAACAAATGTAGAATTCACTTTATTCCATCAAAAATAAATATTTCATAAATATTCAGTCAACAATAACATCCTTTTTCAATAATTACATAATATTATGGCACTAGGCCTTCATGGTTCTTCAAACATAATCATTCCAACAAAATTTTACGACAATCATGCACCTAAATTAAATGAACGACATCAATAAAATAAATTTGGCTTATTATAAGTATTTCTTCGTTCACCTTTCACAAAATTCATCTGTAACATTGTTAGCATGTGTCAGTTCACAAGAATTGAACCGAGCATGATAATTACTAACTCTTTAGAACATTATGCTTCTATCTAACAATTTCATGAATAGGACCCTCATATTTGAATGAAATTATATTAAGGTTCAAAAGAAGTAACTACGCTCTTTAATAAACATGCTCAATACAATAAAAAAGGTGAACATAAAAAAAAATTATCAAATCATATACCTTTCACAGATTTCAATCGCAATAATCAACCTCATAATTATATGACTATACCTTATATAACATGCTTTAATTTAAACAACATATTCAAATACCATTAAAGTATATATATTCAACAACAACCTCTAGTCCATTCTAATTTCATCAACCATGTCAAGGATTCTCTATCATAATTGTTAACAAAATTCATAATAGTACAATAATTTCAGTTAGACCTAAGAGTAATTTCATGAATGCTTAATTTTATAGAAATATTTTCTAGTGTTGTATCACACGAGAAGAAGGATCGAACATCATGATAATCAACATCTAATCAAAGATCTAGAAATTAGATCTAACTAAATAGTCAATACTAACACCAACTAAATCAATTAATAAAGCTAGAGAACCTATTGAACATATCAAAGCTTCACTATATCAGTAAATACAATCAACAATAGAGAAATGGTGTTATCTCGGATCATCAAAAGCTAACTTCAAAAATCCTAAAATTGCTTAACATTACCATCCCAAGGGAATTATTGCAAACACAAAGTTGTTACAGAGAGAGTCAAGTTACACTCGAACTCCCACAAACAAGTAAGTTAAAATGGTAATTAACAACCTCGTATTGTCTCAAACTATGTTCGAGTACAAGTAACAAAAAGTAACATCATTATCACAGATCGAGTCTAAGAAACTAAAATGAACTCCTTTTCAAATCACAGACCCAAGAAGGTAATGGATATAGTTGAAATACAAGGTTCCACAGTAACCCAATAAAACCACTCTCTATTAAATTTAATCCCGAGTAAAAAAACAAATTTGAGCTTCTAATTAAGTTTTATATCCCATACAAGATCCAATATGGACCTTCTTTTCCCACATGACTCGATCTCCACTTCCACACATCCATAATGAACTTATGACCTCATCAAATATCCAGTCAATATTTCAAACAAAAGAGGAGTTCATAGAAACAATAAGATAAGACCCAGATTTAGGTTTCTACTCAGATTTGATAATTTGAATAGTAGAGAAGCCAAAATCACAGAGCATGGTCAAGAAGACCAATACAACAATTCTACATTGTTTATAATAGGTATGCAATGAAGATAATAAAACCTAGATTGTTGCATGCGAATAAAAAAACAACAAAAAATTATTAAATATATCTAATATTTAACTCATTAAGAAGGAGATCCGATACAACAAAACAAAACTTCCAAATAAGTACCCAAATCCATTATTCCATTGTCAATATCGATCTTGTGACTTCCATCGAACCTAGAAAAGAAAATATTATTGATTTTGGATCAGACTTGCACAGGTAAAACACAAAAAAATACTTTATTATTTCATACTATTAAATATATTTGGCATTCTTCATACATACAAGACTCTCAAATAAATAGGGAGAGAGTTTCCTATAAACTAGGAAACTTACTCAACCAATACACCTATTTACGTGAGTTGTTACAACCTCATGTAAACAACCCAATATACCAACTATTATATTATAAGAGTTATATTATGAGCCAATATAATGTAAACACTATATTTCCTAACATTCGCCCCCTTAGTGTGAACATGGGGTAAGAGCTCCTGGAAACATCAAACTTGTCGGAGTAGTCATTGCTACTGGATCTTGCTATCTAGATCTTACTGCTAATGATCATCCTTGTCGTATGAACATCTTCATCGACTGATCACCTTCCAACGAAGTACCTTCCACCGAAGTATGGCAGTCAGAGGACCGTACATAGATGATTTGCCCCTATAAGCTGAGTCAAGCAGTTTGCTTCTTCCACACCAAATAGACACTCGGTGTTGTTAGTCTATGTGAACACATTAAAATCAAAACATGAAACTAGTTTCACCCCCTTGTGTATAAACACACCACATAACTGAAATAAAATATCACCACATCTGTCTGCGACCCCATCGTTGGTGAATGATGAGAGGACGCTGATTTTCCTCCTTCCTCCATTGCCTCCTTCCTCCAACTGCATGCTGCTAACTCAGCGGAATATATATTTGAAGCTCATCAAGTTTCACACCGTACTTTATTTTGTCTCTCCCCCGCAATGTGAAAACAATTATTTCCAGACGTCGGATAACACCGAAAATGCGTCTGTGAGGCAATTTTTATTTTTTTATTTTTGGACTTTTACAAGGACTCAATTTTTCGACTCTTTGACAATAAAATTACTGACACAAAATAATGACACTTTATACTCAAAACTACAATACGAATAATCCTAAGATCACCTATTTGACACTTTTACAAACAAAAGACAATGACTTGTCAAGAAGACATACAATCTTTACGATGGATGCAAAACATATTAAAAACTATACCAAATATTTCACTTGTAAAATAAAAAGACACCTATTATAAAAACATAACCAGACCCTTCTAAGATTATTAATAAACAAGTGAAAAAACACATTACCTAAACACGTTTTCTAATGGAATGTATACGGTGGAGTAATAAAACTTAAAAACAAGACAGTCATCCTTCCTGTTGATCACAGGCAGTTTTTAGATATGCAGGTGCTCTAGTTTGTTGTACAGACTGTCAATGGCGCACAAGTTTTGGTGGCTGCCTCTCAAAGCCCAACTCTTCCTTGGATACACTGAAATTACTTGAAGATATAGAACGCCTTCACAATGAAGAGCCTCACAAACGTCCTCCTTTTGAGTTTGACAATACAAGAATGGAGTAGGACGTGCTAGATGCCAAGGGTGGAGAAAAGGATTTTGATCAAATCAATGACTGAGACGCCGTAATAAACAATCCAATATTCTTGTTATATGCCAGATCCTTCCCAAATATCAGAACTGGACAAAACGTTCAATGTAGAAGCCAAATCTCATGAGCCAATATATCAATCTTGATAATCATGCTAGTATTACCTAATACCCATGCAGAGATTTGATAAATCAGACCAAGATTTCTGAACTGTGTGAAAGCCGCTATTTGAAGAGAAAATGTGTTGGGTCTTTCAAGAATGTGGATTGGTGTGAGCATAGATAACAATAAAAAATATCTGATCTAGAAATGAAATGCCCACAAATGCTTTTGAGATTTTTCTTGCACGTTTTCTGGTAATGGATGCGTATAGAATACACACTTAGCAAGATTCCGTAAAAATAGTGAAATTCGCAGACAATGCACCAAGAAGGAATAAAAGGTGGAGTCTTCCAAAACGCCCAATACCATGCATGCAACGATGATTCTGATCTGGCAGAAGAAATCTGACACAATGCAGAATGAAAGAACTATTCCAAATAAAATACAACTGCTCAGGACGACATGCAATATTAGAGAGGATAGATACAGATCTGAGCGGGCCAATGAAAAGTTGTGACTGAAGCAGAAGAACAGATACAGATAAATACGTGCCAATAACTGTAAGTAAATAACGCCTCTTAATATTCCAGTATGAGGATGTTAAATTAAACTCTCATCAATCCAGGGCAATTCAGCACAGAGCTGCCCCTTCTCACTTATTGAACCATATAGTGATCAAGATTAAACCGCTCTGATACCAAATATTGATTTTGGATCAGACTTGCACAGGTAAAACACAGAAAAAATACTTTATTATTTCATACTATTGAATATATTCGGCATTCTTCATACATACGGGACTCTCAAATAAATAGGGAGAGAGTTTCCTATAAACTAGGAAACTTACTCAACCAATACACCTATTTACGTGAGTTGTTACAACCTCATGTAAACAACCCAATATACCAACTATTATATTATAAGAGTTATATTATGAGCCAATATAATGTAAACACTATATTTCCTAACAAATATTTAAACATATCCAAATATACATTTTAGTAACAAGAAATGCATCATTTCTTTACTTGTATTGCACAAACACAAGAATGAACAACGTAGTGATCGACAATAAAACCAGATGTCATAAAATAATGAAAAAACTATAAAAAACAGAACTCAAAATACTATTTCAAATGAAGAGTAGAGTTCTTTTCATGAACTATTTACACAGAGTAAGTATTATAATGAGTTATAGCCTATCATGCCTGGTAGTTCTTTGAAACTCCTTTCCAAGATTTCCATCCTTCTTTCCATCTTTCTACCACAAGATTTCTTCAAATATTCAAATGTAATACACCCTGAACCAGACTTCATCTTCCTCATTAATTTTATAACAGAAATCCCACTCTTATCTTTGTTATACTTTCCATGCAATGGGTAGTTCATTAATGAAATGAAATCAAAATACTAGTTCAAACAATAAGAGGTTAACATGAAGATCCATAGAGCTCGAAAAACCAAATGAAAAATAGAAACAAACCCCTATTATTTTCCACCAAACCATATGGGTGTTCCCAAGGCATTTTCTACACTCTCTTCGAGATTATTTAATGTTAGGACAGTTTTCCAATCATCCCATTGAATCACAACCAAAGCATGCAAATTTAGTAACAACTAAATATTTTAGACATATCAAAAACCATGACTTAGTTACCTGGAGTTTAGTTCCCGACAAGTTTAACTTGGTCTCATCCAAAGGTGGTGGAAACACCACATTAAACTCCATTAAAATATTGGTACACCATGGTTTAGCACTTAGTGGCCGAGCTTAAACCCTTATTTTTAGTTACCATAGTCGATTCTTAGGTTAGGTCTAAGTCCTCATATAGGTTTAGACCCCTTTAGAGAAAGATACTAACCTTATCTTAGGTTAGAGTATTAAATAATTCCTTATGTTATTTGAGATATTAGGAACCCTTCTATAATATTACAACCATAAATTAGGTTAGGGTTTGTCCATCCAAATATACTTATAACATAATTGGGTCCTTCTAGATATGGATTCGTCTCCTTAGGGTAGGTTTAGATAAGCCTTAATAAATATTCAACAAGAACGTAATTCTTTGCAATTTATTTTAATCAAAGTAAGGTTAACTAATAGTATGGATGCATTCATAATATGTTACAAACATCTCCAACATCCCTATCTTCAAGCCTAAACATGATGATGTTTCAGCAACAAAATGAAGTTAATCGACTTAACGATACGATCGTAATAATATAACGATCAAAGGTATGCCTTGGATCACTGAAATTGATCCAAGGTATCACCTTTCTTCAAATACGAAGTAATAATCTAAGGGATATAATTAATGCCAAAACTTAGACAGCTTACTTGAACTATTCTAATAGACTTAATTGGCTTCTTACCAGAGTGATCACTTATTGTACTTCAAAAGAAACAGTCAAGTGAGTACAAGATGATAATTCAACATAAATTCAGTTTTTTTAAATCATTTTTAACATCATATTTTTATAAAAGTGGATATCTCTTCTACAAACATGACCAACAGTTCAAAGAGTATACTAACTCATAACAAGAATCACATATCAACGTTTTCAAACTTCAATTACGAAGCAAGTATAGATATCATCATGACATAGGAATTACATATGTTGTGATACATGATGTGACTAGATTGGGGGTTTGAATTCTATGCCCCCAAGTGTAAAAGATGTAGGATCGATCATGTAATGTCATCTAAGAGATCAGTTTCAAGGTCAAAGTCATATGGATAAGCATTAGAGACCGATAAGCAATAGTGTCTAGTTGATCATGTAACAAAACATTGAGGCATAAATTATACATACCCATGGCATATTCCTCATTAGTGAATGGAGGAAGTGGAAAACCGTGTGCATACCAATGAGTGAGATTTTGTGAATAGCCAAGAAAAGAACTATTACAGATAAAGACATGACCAAACAGCATGGGATTAGATATGTTTGTATGATCAGGATCAAGAGTTCCCCAATGTAATCAAGTCATGATTTCCCTAATATGAGTGGAGAAGAGTGAGGAATGTGTGATAGATAGACTGTAAGATGGAATACATGCAATCCATAAGCAAATGATAATAGTGACAAAGCCATAGTATAGATGAGGAGCATGAGTAGGAGGATAGAGGTCCTCAAAATCAAACTCAAGCTGAGATAAACCATCGGGTTAGAAAATGGTGTCTTCACAAGTAAGATAAAATGGATTATTTTCCCAATACAAGTCATTCATGAAAATAATGCAAGTAAATGGTGGGTGTGCTAATGGAGGTGGTACATGTGAAGGTGTAGGTGATAGAGCAATGTCTATGGACTGGATAGTCCCTCGATAAGGAATCATGGCAGTAGTAGTAGTATTAATAGGTGGCATAGAATAAACTACATCTATCACACAAATGGAACCTTCAAGTTGTGGTAGGTGAGGTGGTTCATCCATAGGTTGAGGATCATTTGTAGTATCAGTATGTAGAATAGGAAGACTAGTATTAGGATCATGATCACAATATTGGAATGGGTCACGGTCACGAAGAATAGTATATTCAATGCCTTCATGGAGGAATTTAACACAATGATGCACAGTAGATGTGATGGCTTGCATGGCATGAAGCCATGGCCTACCTAGTAAATAGTTATAGGTGACTAGGAAATCAATGACAAAAACATAATGGGGATAGTTTTGGGCCCTACAGTGATAGGTAGTGTAATGTGACCAACACATGGATGAACAAAACCATCATAAGCATGTAGTGAAAGACAAGATGGACTAACATCATGAGCTAAAATACCAATGAAATAATTACATGGGACATAAGTTGAGTTCTAAACCGTTATCAACTAAAGTGCGCTTAATACCCATATTGAGAATGTGAATCATAATATGCAAGGGTGGGTCATTATCAAAAGTGTTGAAATTAGTGGGAAGATTAGATTTGAATGATAAATGTTGAGAAAATGCATCTATAAAATTTTTATACATGGATTCAAGATGCATATCAGCATGAATGTGGGTAGTATCTAGAAGATGTTGGACTCTATACCTTACATCAGGATGCACAAGAAAATAATCAGTGATTGAGATGTTCATGATGACTAGGCTCTAGGATGACAAAGAGTGAGGATCCTATGGGCGTGAGGATGGAGTATGGGTTCACCAAAATGATTAACTAAAATGTGGAATATGTGTAGTTAATTTAACTAGGAACTATACTAACTAACAATACTAAAATTATTTAAATAATAGCTAAGTAAATATAAAAAAAGTGACCCAATCAACTAGGCTAATGAAAATAGACCCTAATATGCAAAAAAGGGTTGGAAGGATTTTAGTTGATTTGTAAGTTGATCTAGACTATGTCATAAAATAGAATGAATATTATAGAAGTAGGAATGAATATGCAGAGGTCTAGAAAAGGCTAGATGTAAACTATTTAGCTAGACTGGGGCACCTGGAAGAGGATCAGGTCACTTGTGGTCACCTTAGTCTACATTTTGGGCACCCAGGTATGTGTAGGAGGTCTAAAAACCAAACCTTTAAGGTCATTAGATGATCTGAATCCCTCATTGTCTTTCGTACTAATTTTTTGTACACGAATGTATGTCGATGGTAATCAATGATGAAGAGGAGACCTACAAAACTCCAAAACAAACATCAAACACTTAAAATAGAAATGCATATGAAGGGTTCAAACTGTCCTCAATCCGCCACAATGGTGGACTTACTAACTAAGAATTACACTACATGTTAGGAAATAAGGGATAAAATATGTGGAATAATCCCTCGATCATAATGCACCAGCTCTAACTTACTCTCTTTCTTTGTAGGTCCAACCTTGAAAAACCTTACTCGCTTATGTTTCCCATGTATGCAGTCCTCACATAACTCCAAACTTGTTTCCGTATATCCAAGAAAATCCTTCTTTATGATCTACATGCCCTTATGGCTCATATGACTGAGCCTATAGTGCCACAATGTTGTATCTACTTCTGAAACCACAAGATTACAAACATTAGTGCTATAAGTGGAATACAAGGTTCTTTATGTTGTGTTATTTTAATCTAAAATTTTATTTGAGATCTGTAATATTTTCTACATATTAGTTTCTATTGTTGTAATTATGTGAGGGATTATTCCACATATTTTATCCCTTATTTCCTAACAATTGGTATCAAATCTTGGTTTGGTTTATTGAAGTGTTGAATCATAGGGAAAGTTTTATCTTGAGTGGGAGCTATGGAAGATGATGGAAGATCAAGGGTTGATAAATTCAATGGGCAGAATTTTAGTCTTTGGAAGATGCAGATGGAAGATTACCTTTATCAGAAGGATCTTTATATTTTGTTGTTTGAGAAGGTGAACAAACCTCGAGTACGACATGATACAAAATGGGATATGCTAGATAGGAAGGCACTTGGGACAATCTGGCCGTGTGTCTTGCATATTTGGTATTATTTAATGTTTCAAAGGAAAAGACTACAAAAGATCCGATGGATGCATTAGGAAGTTGTATGAAAAATCCTCTTCCTTAAATAAGATATTTTTAATGAAAACTTTGTTTAATATAAAGATTTATAAGAATGGTTCGGTAGTAGATCATTTAAATGATTTTAATATGGTTGTAAATATGCTAGCTTTGGTTACAATAAAATTTGATGAAGAAGTTAGGGCTTTATTAGTTCTCGTGCTCATTACCCGAGAGCTAGAATAGCCTCGGTAATGGTGGTAAGCAACTCGGTTCCAGCTAACTCAAAGTTGAAGTTTGAGGATTTTTTAGGGTTGATTCTAAGTGAGGAAATGTGAAGAAAATCTTTGGGGAAGCTTCTACTTCAGGGAATGCTTTGATAAAGTGGAAACTAGAGGGAGAGAGAAGAATAGAGGAAGTCTGTGGAAAATCAAAGGATCAAGCAAGGTCAAAATCCAAAAGCAAGATAGTATGTTGGCACTGTGGAAAGTCCGGGCATGCAAAGAATTACTTTTGAAGCTTTGGGACAAGAAGAAACAACAGAAGAAAACAAGGACACAAATGTGGCAATGGGTAATGTATGCCAGGATCCTTTGATTCTTTCTTTACACAATATTACTTGAATCTTGGGTTTTAGATTCAGGGGCTTCTTTCCATGCTACTCCACATAGGTATTATTTTGTTGATTATGTTCAAAGAGATTTTGGGCATGTTTTTCTTGGTGATGATGAGCCTTGCAGCATAATTGGAAAAGTTTTTATTTACGTTAAGATGCATAATGGGAATACTTGGTTATTGAAGGATGTTAGACATGTGCCTATATTAATATGTAATTTGATATCAGGGCGAGGGGTTTGGGAAGTGATGGTTATATTGTGATATTTACAGCAGACTCTTGGAAGGTTGCCAAGGGTGCTCTTGTGGTGGCAAGAGGTAAGAAGGTTGGAACCTTATATTTAACCACTTATAGCACTAATGTTTGTAATCTTTTGGCTTCAGAAGTACATACAACATTGTGGCACTATAGGCTCAGACATATGAGCCATAAACGCATAGAGATCATAAAGAAGGATTTTTCTAGATATACAAAAACAAGTTTGGAGTTCTTTGAGGACTACATATATGGGAAATAGAAGTGAGTAAGGTTTCTCAAGGTTGGACCTACAAAGAAATAGAGTAAGTTAGAGCTTATGCATTATGATGTGTGGGGCCACTGTATCATCTCTTGGGGGTTTAAGTTATTATGTTACTTTTATTGATGATGCAACAAGGAAAGTTTGGGTTTATTGTATTAGAAACAAATATTATGTATTTGAAACTTTTGTTGAATGGAAAGCCTTGGTAGAGAATGAAACAGGTCTTAAGCTAAAATGTCTCAAGTCACATAATTGAGGGGAGTATTGGAGAAATGAATTTGATGATTACTGTTCTAAGAATGGAATCCATAGAAAAAGATGGTTCTAGAACTCTTCAAAGAGAATGGAGTGTCGAAAGGATGAACATAACAATAATGGAACGTGTTAGGATCATGAGGTTACATGTAGGACTGCCTCTTTCTTTATTGGTAGAAGTGGTGAGCATAGTTGTGTACTTGATAAACAGAGGACCCTCAAGTGCCTTGGATGGAGGCATACCTGAGGAGGCTTGGTATGGTAAGAAAGTTGATTATTCATTTCTTAGATTCTTTGGATGTGAGGTGTTTTTCCATATAGACAAGGATGATAGGACCAAGCTAGAGTCTAAATCATAAAAATGTACTTTCATTGGTTATGGTGGTGATGACTTTGGATATAAATGTTGGAGTATTAAGGATAAGAAAATCATTCGATCTAGGGATGTGGTCTTTAATGAAAATTCATGTATAAGCAGAGTTGCAAGAAAACAGGAAGAATCCAAGAAAGAATATGCAGCAGTAGAGGATCTTCCGGATGGGAAAGTGACACATGAATCAGTTTAGGAAGCTCCTCAACAGGAACCCCAAACTCCTATATTGAGGAGGTATTCTAGGGTAAGAAGAGAACCTGAATTTTTCTCCTTCTCTTTATTATTTATTACTCACTAATAGTGGAGATCCAAAGAGATTTGATGAAGCAATGTAGGTAGATTCTAGGAAGAAGTGGGAGCAAGCCATGGATGAGGAGCATCAGGCTCTCATGGAGAACCAGACATGGGATTTGGTGAAGCTACCGAAGGAAAAAGAGAATTACATAACAAGTGGGTGTTTAGAGTCAAAGAGGAAGAAGGAGGCAAGAAAAGATACAAGGCCGGTTGGTGGTCAAGGGGTTTACACGAAAAAATGTATAGATTTTGATGAGATTTTTTCTCCTATAGTAAAACTGACTTATATTAGAACTATTCTAGGAATAGTTGTAGCAGAAGACTTGCACTTAGAACATATTTATGTAAATACTGCATTTCTCCATGGTGATTTGGAGGAGCAACCATATATGTAGCAACCAAAGGGCTATGAGGTCAAAGGTAAAGAGGAGATGGTGTACAAACTGAAGAAGAGCTTGTATGGCTTGAAACAAGCTCGACATCAATGGTATAAGAAATTTGATAGCTTCATGTTGGAGCAAGGTTATATTAGATTTCATTCTAACCATTGCATGTAAACAAAGAAATTTGAGGATGGTAGTTATATTATCCTTTGTTTGTATGTGGATGACATGTTGGTTGTAGGTAAAAACATGCAGGAAATAAAAGTACTCAAGAAGCAGCTAAGTGAATCCTTTGCTATGAAGGATTTGGGGAAGCCAAAAAAATCCTTGGTATGAGGATATCTCAGGATAGGAAGGAACGGAATCTAACTTTATCTCAAGAAGAGTAAATTAAGAAGGTCTTAGAGAGGTTTAATATGTAGGATGCTAAACCGGTTGGGACTCCTTTGGCAAGCCATTTCAAGTTATCAAAGGAGAAATGTCCCAAGATAGAGCAGGAGAGAAACCAGATGTCCAAGGTACCTTACTCATCATCGGTTGGTATTTTGATGTATGACATGGTGTGCACCAGGCCCGATATTACCCATGCAAAGTGGGAGTGGTGAGTAGATTTGTGAGTGATCCAAGTAGAGATCACCTGGCAGCAATAAAGTGGATCATACGGTATTTGAGAGGGACCGTGGGGACATTTTTTTGCTATAGTGGATCAGACACCACTTTGTGTGGTTACATAGATTCGATATGGCTGGATATGTAGATAGCAGGAGGAACATGACAAAGTTATGTTTACACTATAGGTGGGATAGCAAAGATCCTAGATTTTATGACTACGAAGTTGGTGGCTTTGTCAACCACGGAGGCTGAGTATGTTTCTACCATAGAGACAAGCAATGAAATGATTTGGTTACAGAAATTTCTTGAGGAGTTGGGGCATAAGCAGAAGGAAGGAAAGATGCATAGTGATAGTCACAGTGTTATACACCTAGCTAAGAAATTTTCTTTCCACTCTAGGAAGAAGCATATACAATTAAGGTACCATTTCATCATGACAGCTTTGGAGGAAGAGAAGTTGAAACTAAAGAAGATTCATACCAGTTAGAATCTTGTAAACATGATGACCAAGGTGGTCACAAGGTAAAACTAAAGTTATGTTCAGCTTTGGTTGGTCTTCACGGAAACTAGTGAAGGGTTAAGAAGCTTGCTCAGAGGAAAACTAGTCTCCAAGTGGGAGATTGTTAGGTTTGTGGAGCCTGTTTTCATGTGAGAAAGTGTTGAATACTGTACACTAAGAGTATTACACACTTTCCACAATTGTCTTTCCCGGTTCGGGGCCATGCTAGGCCTCAAAGCGGGGTCTAGGGTGGCATCCCTCAGTAGCAGGAGTTTGGGGGCGTAGCCCCAAGTAAGCAGGGGTTCAAGGTCAGTAGCCGCCGAAAAAAAAAAAATGGGCCTTAAAATGTGCCCAATCAATCCAAAAACATGATTTTCTCATATGGGCGGGATTTTTGACCCGTGGGTTTATGGGACGGTTTTGGCCCATGGTTTTAATACCCACGGTTTTGTAAAACGCTTAAGAATTTGTCTACTTATATGGTTTTATGCATATGGTAGGGATTATGTATCATTACAGATGTGTTTTGAATTCGAGTGTGAATTCTGTAGATTTTTTTTAGCATAGCTCCAAACATATCCGGGTATTGTATTGAGAGAGAGTGATGGCTTGTAATAAAATTTGAGCAAGTGATTCTTGGTGGATGTAACCCAAATTGGGTGAACCACGTTAAATATTGTCTCTTTGTGTTGTGTTATTTTATTTTGTAATATTTTCTCGCATATTAGTTTCTATTATTGTGATTACGTGAGGGATTATTCCACATATTTCATCCCTTATTTCCTAACACTACATCGCAGACATGATGTAGTTCTATGTGCAAGTGTATGAAATCATGACCTAGGTGTTCTTGTGCCAATTGTAATTTTTGAAAGTAGAGAGCAATAACTATGTGTATAAAATGTAATAAAATGGTGGATGGAATATAATAAACTTCCCTCCTATGCTTGTGTGATGTAGATGAACCAACCTTGTGCCTTGTGATGGATCTAGATGGATGCAAATGAGCTCTAGATGCCTTAGATGGATGCAACTCTAGGTGGATGATAGTAGTGACTAGTGCTTGGTCCCTCATTATGGTTTCATAACTTTATATTTATATGGTTCTCTTGTTCTAATTTCGTAATTAACCTCGAAAAGGCCAACCACAAGAAATATGAAATGTCCAAATGGCTAGAAAGTGCCCAAAAAGTGGCGGGAAAGTGGAAAGAGGATCACAGCACTGACCGGGACTAGGCACCTATCGGCACCCCAAGATTATCCTGTGTGCCCCATTCAAATGTAAAAACAGATAGAACAACATAAATACACTAGGCATGCATGTGTGAGAGGTCGGCAATAATGATGACAGAAAACAAAGTAAAATGGAAAAAGATGGGGTTAATTAGTACTTTCTTCACTCAAAACCATATGAATAGTAGTATGAGACCGAGAATAAATAATGTCTAAAGTGTGTGATTTTGTGACTATAATACAATAGAAGTAGGAAGTGATTAATGTTAGAATAAATTGAATGCAACATTGAGAAATGTTACAAAATACTAAATACAAGAAGGAGAAGCATTTAAATATGCCCACAAATTTGATCTATGAGGAGGATGGGCATCATGAGATACCTTTAAAAAGTGATAAAAAGTAGGATGGGCATTGAGATATGTCCCAACATGTGATAAAACAAGAGGTAATGTATCACCATAGTTCATTTTAGGTTTGATATCCACACATTTTTATCACAATGGTGACCCAATTTGGCAATAAAATAAGAGCTTGAATGATTAAGGATGATGTTGAGTCATCAACAACAAACTTATAAATGACATCGCCATGATAGAAAAATCGGGGTAGATAATGCAATCAACTGAAATAGAATGATTTAAAAAGGCATCAACCATGATGAAATCAGGGTGGCCGATGTCATAAAGGATAATAAGAATATAAGCAAATGGTATTGACCTTGTTGGTTTAGGATAGTCTATGACTTCAAATATGATATGAATAGAATCAAATGCCATCAAACCTATTAATTTAGGATGGTTGATGGTTCTAAAGATATTATAAGAATATAAGTATATGAATTCAACCTTATTTGTTCAAATTGGTCATGGCATCATAGATAATGGGAATAGAAGCATTTGAAATTAGCCTTATTACTTTAAGATAGTTGATGACATTGGATATTATGGTAATAGAAGAAGATAACATCAAACTTATTGGTTTAAGATGGTTGATGGTGTCGATATGATAGGAACAAAATAATACAACATCGATCATGTTGGTTCAAGGTGACCATGACACCAAAGATAATAGGAACAAAATTATAACATCAACACTATTCATTTATGATGGATGATGATTTCAAAAATGATAGGTATATAATTATATGACATTGAACATGTTGTTTTAGGATGGCCAATGATATTAGAAATGATGGGAATATAATTAGAAAACATTGTATTTCTTGGTTCAGATGGTTGATATCATTAGAGATGATAGGAACAGAAGTAGATGACATCAATAATATTGGTTTAAAGTGTTTGATGGCATTAAATATGATATGATGTTAAGGTTTTTGATTTAATATTACATAATCCATGATTAAATCAGTGTGGTTGATGATTTTGGGGTGAGATAGGATGATTTAAGATGGCATCGACCAAGATGTTATTAGGATGACTAATGTAGTCGAGAAGGTCAAAAAAATTAAATGGCCTCAAGATTTTCTCTTGGGTGGTTGATACTATCATATTTTTCTAATTTTATAAGGGGAGATGAAAACTTGGCCTTTCTTTGAAGCACCAATTCGTGTTTTCCAAAAAATGGTGGTTGGGAGGGTGAAAATGAGGTATCATTGCTAATATCAATGTTAAAGTTTGTATGTTCAAATGGATCATAAATGGGATGATTTCCTTGGGGATCTTGAATGTGGTGAGATGAGAAGAGAAGGGAGGATCATATTATAGATATTTATTTAGATATATGTGGAATATAGGAAGATATTGTAGATATCAATCCATGTTGTATTGAATGGTCGGTTGAGATTGAGATTGCAGAAAAATACAACATGAATGATTAAAATCAATGTTAAATATAGGAAGGAGAAAAGGGCATCCCTTATAGAATCTAAATGGATTGAGGCTTGATATAAAAACTCGAAAAGATAATAACATGGTTATAATATGACTATATTCATATTTTTGGAATGATTTAGGAATATTTAGAAAATAATAGAAAATGTGAATATGAATCAATTATAAGAATGAGTAACATTCATGTTGGGTTAACCAAAGTGTATGCAAATAAAGAATGAACCTATATAAAATTCCTTCAACTCTCTATGATCAGTATATTTTAGACTAAGATAAAAAAGTAACCTCATGATGTAGATTTGGAACTAGGAAGGCATGACTCCACTCTCTATATGAGGTATAGGGTTCCAAATCATATGCATAGAATAGGGTAGTGGTGTCTAATTAGCTACCAGTTATAATATGATAATGAGGTTGGTATTGGTGCTTGAATTGATCTAACCCCCTTTGCCTTGTATGTACCTTTGAAAATTTTATGTTGTATGGTTTGCATGTATGAAAATGTGTGTTCAAATGATAGAGTCATAATAAATCTATTTAAAAATTTCATGTTTAGGTTGTAAATCCTCTTTTCTGGTCGAGGAACATGATAGACGTGTTGTTCTTGAAGATCCCTATAAAAACTAAATCGTAAATCATGCTTGATCCTAAGAAATATCTTTGTACATCTTCTGGTTGTGTTGTAAATTTCATGTTTTACTCCACCGCCGATGATACGTGGTGTGTTTCCATTGGTTGTGGTATGGCAGGCTTAGTGTGAAAAGTTATAACAATTTTATAACATTCACAAATTACAAACTTGGCCCTGAGGCCCAACGAATATTCCTTGGAATATTCGTAGTCAAAGAATGCAGAACAAGGAATTGACCCCACTCCTAAAGAGGTATACGTGTCAAAATTTGGTTGGAATGGGGAATCGGGGCCCGATAGTGTTGCTTGATAATGAGTTAATAAAGTGAAAAAATTTATAAAATCTCCCGAGACCCGCTAAGGACACGTGGCACATTCTCATGCAAAGATTAGAGAAGCAGTCCTTGGGTCAAATTGGTAACTTTGGGCTCAATTGAGAAAATGAAAAAGTATTCATAAAGGGTCTATAGCTCGCCACCGTTAGGATTTAAACACGTGTCAGGATCAGATTGGAAGTCAATGGTGGGTGATCGGGTCAAACACGTAAATATGTCTACATTTGAAAATGATGCAAAATTGCCAAAAATCCCACGAGCTCGCATTACATAAAATTATTCCACGTGGATAGTTCACATTTTAAAATAGGAAAGCATAATAGATGGCCACGATGCAATGCTTTTATGATTTTCACCATTAATGTGTTTTTTGAGCAAATAAAGGAGTAATGTTTGAAGTATTCAAACACTATGAGCTTTTTTACTATCCTATGTCAAGATTTGGATGTCATTGCTAGCATAATTATTTGAAGGATGACGTGAGATTGATTGTAGAGCACAGATTGAGAGCTAGAGGTTTGAAGAGTCTTCAAGAAAAGGATAATTTCACATAGAAAATCGGTAAGAACTGATATACCTTCGTACCTTTCATTATTTGCAAGGAAATTGATAGTAAAATTAGGGTAGAAATGATGAAGATGATTTCGTATGGTTATTCTGTCTGGAATCACCAGTGATCTGGATAAGATCAAATATATGGATTTAATGAATGTCAACCTAAATGAATTCCTACAAAGATTGAATAGCCCTAGTAAGAGTGAATCCATGAAAGCAATTCAAGCCAACAACATTTCTTCAGATTGGTGTCATTCCACCCTCTATACATTGTCCATAGTTGGTGATACTTTGTGCTATAAATTATGACCCAGAGAAGAGGGAAGTGTTAGATTGAATCGGTGAAGATCGAATTTAACGCATGCAGCCATCAGGATAATGCTAAAATTTCATGTGATTAGAAATCCAATAACCCTAGGTATTGATTTATCCCTACAAGATTATGAGGCCAAGAAAAAGGAATATGCTAGGCTCATAAATACTAAATGGATCTTAGCAGAGAAGAAGGAAACCACTAGAATCCCTAAGATATTGGTTAGGGCACAATTTTTTGAAGAAGTAGAAGATGTAATTATAATGCTAAGTAGAATGGTTGGTTTAGAAATGACAAATGAGTTCAAGGAGTGGATGTGCACCTACATGTGGATTGTTTTGGAGAAAAAGGGAAATATTTGCCAGAAACTTTTATTGTTGAGTCACTCTATGATCATATAATAGCATTAACAACAAATATTAAAATGGGTGGCACTAGAGAACTTGAATTCTACATGATGACATACCTAATCTACAACATTACAGGCCATAGGTGTTTCCCTGGCCTTGTACCAAGTGTTGATTTCAAACAATGCTAGATGTATGAGATCTTTCCCTAATTACAATTAAGTAATTGGACAGGAAATGTAAGATTGGTAAATGATGCATTTTTGTACCTATTAAATGTTTGTTTAAACCAGAATGGGAATAATATAGGATTTCAAATGAGGGTATAAAAAAAAAGAGTATGGATGTTATTTTATTCAGTACAGAAAGTTCATATACATCAGAGTTAGTGGATTTTAAGGGCAACCATGCAAGTTTCCAAGATACCTAGAAGACAAAATGGCATTATGTGAGTTGGCAAGGTAGTTAACACCTATTCATAAGCTTGATTGCTAGGAAGCATAAGATAAATATCAAATTTCCTATCAAGATTGGAAGATATTCCTACCCTTCTATTATAAAATCTAGGTTAATGGAAGATGAAATGAAGAGGTTTGATATGGAAAGATTTGAAGCAAGGGCTAATTATGATATAAGGTGGGTGGTTAACACTTTAAATGCCTTTGAACATGAGCCTCATTTTGAGGATTACTGGATGAATTGTAGGGATGAGGAGGAAGTCAAGCTCAGATATTTTTCAAGAATGACCCTCACACAGATTATTGATTTCAAGATTGTTGTGATACCTCAAGGAATTATAGATGATCCATAGATTGTGAGTCAATTGTATATTGACCAAGGGATAGATGGACAACCAATGACTCCCCTAAAGTGGGATGAAGATGAGTTAGATGATCAGCATGACAATATTATTCATGTAATGAGAAGAACTTTGAATTGGTTGGCGTAAAAGAACATTGATTTTTCTATTCAAAATACAAAGGTTCTCAATAAATTCAGGGAATTGGGAAATTTGAAGGATGACCTTCCTCTTTTAAAGGAAGGAGCTGATAGAATGGATCCCTTAGGTGGAAAATCCCCTCAATTTCCTTCAAGAAGGCCCACCACAAGAATTGTGGATGAATGGAATTCTACTGCCAGTGGAACTGGAACGTCCATGTCTTCTTTGAAGCAGAAAACTAAGGAAATGCTTCTAAAGTCTATGGAAAATGCCCCTATTACTTTTTCAGTTCCACTACAATCAAAAGGAAAGGGTTTTTCCACACATAAAGTCTCTTTAGAGGTTTTACCAAAGCCCCAAAATACTGAAAAATTGATCATAGGAATTGTTACAAGTACCAATGTCCAATTTGAATCACCAAGCTCCAAGGGAAGGACATCACCAGACCTCAAAAAATTTGAAAGGAAAAAGAATAAATACAAGATTGTATTTGAACAACCCTTAGTAAGAGAGGGTGATCATACACATAGGAGACATAAATATAAAAAGGATGAATTTATTAATCCTCCTATACCCATCAGGTAACAAGAAGGATTAGTTGTCTCCATGGCTCATCAGGAATTTTCATCACCATGACAATAGGGGTTGTTCAAACCAGCCAGTGTTAAGCAACCAATGCCTCTATTCCCATCTTTGTATTCAAAAGGAATGACAACTGAAGGTACTCAAGAACAAGTATCTCAAGGTATTTTCTCATCTGATCCATTAGATAGTGTTATGTTGAATCAAGGTTTGAAAAAGTCTGATGCCATGCTAGTAGAAAGTGTTAGTGTGCCTTTTCGAAAAGTTACAAGAATCAACTAAGAACCAAGTAGAAATAATGGATGTTGATATTGATGAAGATTTCTCCACATTATAAGCATTTGAAATGGCTATTGAAGAACAAGTAGTAAAGAGTGTAGGTGGTTCTCAATTGAGTGAAGGAGTAGGAGAAACTACTCATGTGCCAACTACTGAAAACAAGGTCCAAGTATCAGAGGTATCTTCTGCAGACCAAGCAGCTCCAGAGTTAAACAAGCCAAAAGTGTCTAGTGGAAAGAGTGTAGACACAGAGGTATTAACTGAGAAAGATCCCTCACATGAATCCAAGGTCACTAAGGATAGTGAACTACCTCAAACAGAGAATTCTGTAGATGAAAAGATGACAGAGGTTGCACAAGACACAATTGCTAAAGATAAGGTTGTTGATAGTGTAAGTGTGTAAGATTTGAGTAAAGATAAAGGAACAGTTATGGAAACTCAACCTACCATGTTACAAAGCAAGACATGCCAGAAAAACAAAAGGATGTTAATATGCCAGTTCAACAACCTCCAAAAGAGGTGGAAATTGTTGAAGGAAAGGGAGTTCCTACAAAATAAGTATCACTCAAGAAGCTTCCAAAGAAAAGGTTGAGGGTATAACTGCATCAACTAAGGAAATGAAGAAAGAACAAACTTCAATCATTGATGTAACTCAGAAGGAGATTGGTAAGCCCCAAATCTAGGATCAAGAAGAAAATCAATCAAGGGGAAGTACCAATACAAGGTGAACTCAAAGAAACAACACTAGGAGTTGGAAAGGAACAACATGAAGAGTCATCAGTTCAATATGTGCAAGAGGTATCCAAATAATTAGTGGTTATCCCTAAGAAATCCCAACAAACATTGCAGGAAACAAAGGTTGGGACTACTCTTGCAAAGGGTTGGATGGGAGAGTTAATTTCAAAAGAGGAAAAAGAGATTTTCCCGTGGAAGCCATAGAGCTCACAGCCTTGGCCTTCCCAAAACCTATAAGGGCTTCCAAGAAAGCTAGAGTTATCACTAAGACTCATATTGATCCACTTGGGTCTAGAACATTGGAAGTGGAAATCCCTCATGAGGGAAAAACAAGAGATAATATAACAACAAGTGATTACAATGTCCAACTTATTCCTCTAGGAAAACCTTCAAGAGATCAATTGAAGAAAGGAGTATCGAGGCAGTTAGTGACTTGTTACAAAAGATTGATTAAGATAGGATAATTAAAAGGTAATTAAAATAACAAGTCAAAACATTGAGTTCTAGTCTGCAATAGTTAATTCACCAACCTAGTCAAACTTGATAAAGTTCCTCTGCTACTACCATTAAAGGAATGGAACACATTGATAAATTTGTTAAGAAGTTTCAAGGTTATTGACACATGGGTTGAAAAGCTGATCAAAAAGGGAAAAGAAGTTATTGAAAAACTAGAGCCAAATATGAAGACCTCAAAATAAACTCAATGAAATTAATGAATTAATTGAGCAATGTGACAATGAGATCTTCTATTTTGAGGGAATTTTTCCCAAACTGAACCATGTTACTCAACTTAAGTAATATTTGGTTGAAAAGGAAGGGATTGTGCCACATGAACAGATTTTCACAAAATATGCCATGGAATAGTTGGCCAAGGTTAGAGTGTAGGTATTGAACGGGATTAAAGAAAGGATGGAGACTAAAAGAAAGTGGGTTGATGACACTATGGACACCATTGATTCAAAGCTAGAAGATATGGTATTTGATAAGTTTAAGAAGATTTATGGTGATTTAAAATTTGATTTCTTGTTCAATTATTTTGAAAAGAGCATCTAGAAAGAAAATTTCTCTTATGAAGTTATCAAAACAATGAGGAAAATAGAAAATAGAATTACAGAACTAAGGGCAAGACCATTGGAGTATAAACAAAAGATGGGACATTGTGTGAATGTAATAGCCAAGAAGACCCTAATATTCCTATGACACACACAGGGCCAAATGAAGAGGAGATAAATGAGTTGTTCCAAAGATATGATGCATATGTAGCAAGGCTACCAGAGGAAGAAGAAAGTGAAGAAGACAAAGACGCAAACATGAAGAATGATGAACAAGCTTAGGCTTGTCTTTCTTAAACTTTTTTTTTTATCATATTTCATTTGTAACTCTTGTGTCATTTGCTACTTTTGTTTCATGAAAGATGAATATTACTTTGAACTTGTTTCTCCTCGGCATAAATGTAATTTGATACAATGCATTAGATTTTTATATTGCTTGGATAAAATTTCATGTCCATTATAAAGCATATAAACTAATGAAATTTTTGTTATCTTCTATATTTTGAAAAAAGAAAAATGGGGATCTATAGGGGCCCTAGCCCACTTAAGAAAAATATTATATATATATATATATATATATATATATATATTCGAGAATTGCATCAAAAAGGAAACATGAGGAAGAAACCTAATTATCTACCATCCTAGAATCCTCTCTGTAAAGAGGAATCTTGTTCACTAGCCTATTTTTCCTAAGAATAAATTCATCTATCCCCAATGCCATCTAAACAAATATAATGTCTCCTTCCAGTGTGCGAGACATACCCAAAGTCCTGTAGTTCATCAAGATTTGACAAAGGACAGCCCAAAAAATTGAACAATTGCATCTTCCTCTCACGAGAGGAAACCCATTAATTCATATCCATACCACCCTTAGGGAGAGCCTTTTTTTTAGTAGCTTTGAAATTGGAAGATGGCTTAAAAGTCTAAGCTAGAAGTGTAACCACAGGAGATCCTGGAGTGGATAGAGTAGGAGGACTAGATTTGGACTCAATCTTATACTTAATCATAAAAGGTGGCGATGATTCAAGAGTTTGAGAGGGTATAATTATTGATGTTTTTGTATTCAAAATTGAGACACAATGCTAGAATTCATCCACTTATGAAAAAGAGTAGGTATTGTATCCAGTGAGATTCCCCCATCAAGAACATAAGATTCCAAGGGGATTTCTTTCATAACAAATGCTTCATCACAAAGGTAGGGGCATTTATAGTTGGTCAAACCTTGCACACTGGGCCTACTTATAGTCAAAACTTTGCAAAACCTCATGTGTCTTTTGATGCTTGAGCTCAAGCAGATGAAACTACATCATCTGAAATGCAAAAAAATGGGACTTATCCGACGAGTTTTCTCACAAGTGCAACCCGAACAACTTGGGTTGTCAAAGGCCAAGTGTAATCTTCAAGATAACCAATATTATCAAGCGAGAAAAATTATCGAGTGGACAAACTTATGGATTTCTTTCCAATGCTCTAGAGTCTAAGTCCCTCTACTTAATCAAGCACTGTTGTATATGCATGCGCAAGTAAAGGTGGATTTTCCGTGGCCTTTTGGTCGGGGATCCAACAGTGGGAATTCCACTAACCCTATCAAAAAGCTAACAATATCTTACTAGGGAAAACTTTGTCTGCAGAGTGGGAAAGGGGAGTGAGAAAAGAGAAGAGGGGATTAATTTCGTGGGTAGAAAATTAGAGTCCCAAACCCATTAATAGGAAAGTTCACACTTGCATTGAAGTTATGAATAAAACAATCTTGCAAATGGAAACAAGATGAGTTAAGATTGAGAACTCAAATTTTCTAAAATATCCTCATCAAAAAAGGCATGAAACTCCTTCTTTTATATTGATGCTTAAATAAAAGTTATACATAGTGTGGGAGTTGAATAAATTTGAGAGTGGAGGAAAGTAGAAGAAAATGGCTATCTCCTTTTCTTTCTCTAAGTATAATGCACTCTTGAGTTTATAAGATCAATTTCCAACCTTTTGAAAAGAGAACGGATTTAAAATTTATAGAATGAGAGATGACTCATCATCTACCCCCAAATGGATTTTCGTATGTCCTCGGGCAACTTAAAACTTTTCAAATTCCTAAGAGAATATTAAGTCCCTTTTTAAAACATAAAGATGACTTTTACATTAGAAGCATAAAGTTTTTTTTTTAATTTCATTAAATAACATCTAAAAATTGCACCCCCAACGAAGAGTTATAACATGGAGAAGAGAGAAAGTAGGGGGAGAGAAGAGATGAGAGAAATAAGAAGAAGGGGGAAGAAATACGATGATGAATAATCGCCTTTGATGAAGCCAGCATCTCCTTCTAGATGATCTGATGAGGTGTTCAATTGAAGTGAACTTTACATCTCCAAAATCCTTATACCCTGAGAGATTCCTTCATCTTCGCTCACAGACACTTGTTGAGTTGAATGAACTACTCTATTGATGACCGCATTTCCGGCCCCGCGTATGATGTACCGTGACTGAACTATGCAAGGAGTGTCAAAAATATTGTCTAGTTCCTTGATATGGACCTCAAATTCCCTATGATCAATTCCCATGGATGATCCAAAATTATTGTATTGACTTGAATGATCATCCCTCTATGTCCCATTGTGCCAAACTTGCCCTTTGAGAATAACTGTTATTTTTAGAATATGAGTCCATGCTCTACTATTCTAGGACATATCACCTATCTTGCTCCAGTTTCACCTTCTAAACCTTATACCATATTCCAACCTCCTCTATTCTTGAGATATTTTTATTTTTAGCACATTTCTATTTTTAACAAGTTGTTATTTGGGGACCTACTATTTTGGGAAGAAGTTATTTTCTGTCTTACTTTTCATTTTACCCCTTTTCTTATTGTCCTGAGTGATAGAACTTGCAATTTAGTGGGACTCATCATTTATAGCATGTGAGGAAATATAACATATGCTATTTTTAGTAAGTGGTGAAAATGACCTCTGTTTGTGATGGGAACAATTTTTTTGGATTTGACTCTTTATCACAAACTCGTGCTCCAATTTTCATCATGATTCACTTTCCAAAAAGCTCATAAATGAAAAATGAAAATTTATGTCTTATAAGAGCTTTGGGTATGGAGCTACCAGGGAAGAATACTGATAAAAATCAGTCCTTCATATCTTGAGAAACTGGAAACTTCATCGTGCAAAAACTAGTTTGAGAGAAACTAGATTTTTGGAGGCCCTTCCTCTAAATTTCAGATGGTTTCACTTGTCGGATATTAGGGAATTTGAAATTTTTATCAAAGAGGGAAGAATTCTGATAGAAAACACAGCCCTCCATATACCCAAAAATAGGGACTTTATGGCATGAAAACTAGTTCACACGAAACTAGATTTTTCAATGATCATTCCCTCCAATTTTTGTGTGATTTCACCCACTGGAACCCTGAGAAGTGGAGAGGTAGCTCACTGATTTTTTCCATTACTATGTCATAGAGGCCATTAATGGAGCTTGAAATTTTTAGGTCTAGTTTTTTTCTCGGTTTGTGATGAAATAAACTCCATTACGATAAGTTTTTGTTTCTTGTCTCACTAAAGAAATTTCTCTTCAACCCGGTTATCGGTTTGACGAGAAATTGAACTTTGTTCTTCGTGGAGCCGGAAGTGAAATTTCTTCACTGTGATCATTCCTTGATGAAAACAAGAGGTTTGAATATGATTTTTTAATGGCCTTCAAGATATAATAACTCAATAACATACCTGTTTGTGAATCCATGCACCAGTTTGGAAGATTTCTTCAAATTTCGATTTCATGGCAATGGGGATTTCCATTGTTCTTCTTCTTTGTTCTTCGTTTCTTCTTCTTATCTCAATGAAATATTCTTTCAAGACCTATGTATCACCATGGGGTAGAGGATTTCATTACTGTGGTGAATCTAGTTTGAGCTTTGGCAATGATGGAGTGGTGGACTAAGGTGTTCTCTACAACTTTCTTCTGGCAATGGAGAAACAGTTAGAAACAATAAGAAGCAAGGAGTTAGAAAATTTTCAAATTTTGGAGTTAGATTTGGGCACATTTTTTTCCTAACATCCCTCACCTCAAAGGGATGTGAGGGACATCAATTTCCATGGTAAGCAAGAAGATGACACGTCGCATCAATCCCACAGTAAGGAGTGCTCCAAAATCAGCTTTAAAGCACTAAGGGGATGGAAGCGGGTCACATGGGTGACCAAAAATCTCTCCTAGAGGACTGGGTGAATTTTTCAAGGTTTTATGTCCTTGACCTATGAGATATGTAAGGGACATCAAATTCCACATCGATCATGGATCTGACACGTGGCAAAGATCTAACGGCAAGGGATTTGAGCTCCAAATTACACCCGAGGCCTAAACGGCGGTCTGATGGTGATCGGGTTCCGTGAGGTCAAATGGGGGCTAGGTGAATTTTTTCAAGGTTTATATCCCTAACCCTCATGGGCATCGGGGACACAAAATCCTACTAGGTTCCTGGAGCTGACATGTGTCCTCCCAAAATTTGGCTAACTCCCGAACTCAATCCAAGAGGACAACTTGTGACAATGATAACTTGAGATCCCAATGGACTGTTTAAGAAAAATTTTATATGATCCTAACTAGAAATGGCCTTTTTAATCCAATGGTTGGAGTATCATATTTTTATTCTTTCATTTGATCTCTAAAAAAGAGGATTTTTATTTAGTACTCCACCTATGCCTAATAAAATCGTCTACGTGACCTAATCCACTAAAGTCTTGTGAAAATTATTATTTCAACATGATGTAGGGATTTGAATTATCTCTCTGGTGATGTTTTGTTTTTCTCCTAATTGCATCAAGAGCTCCCGGAATCACCTTCCAAAGTTCATTGGTTGTTTTGGCCTATGTATCGCCTCACTGTGAATCCCCAAATTTTGTGAAATTGCTCCAACTACTCCAAATATTCCTTGAATGTTACAAAATCACATTCATGATATTCTTATGCCTTTGAACTGTTTCCATGTTTGTTTTGGCTTTTTTCTCTACTCCATGGATTTTTCCAGTCTAGGAAGGCCGGTGATAGCCCTTCCCATGACCACCCAAAGTTTGTTTTTTTAAAGAACTCCTAAAATCACCTAGGGGGGATTTAATGGAATTTCCTAAATGACCTAGGAGGATGAGATAACACTAATTAGGAGGTCACTTGGACTTACTTGACAGACCCAGGGTGCCCTAGAATGATAAGACTTGAAAAAATTGACACATGGGTATAGTTTTTGTGCTTGGAAATTGTCAATTTCCTTGTTGCGCATTTACACGAAAAGAACTCGGATCTAGCTTGGGGACATGACATGGAATGAGCACAATGAATACATGACATGAAGAATCCTAGAATATCAAATTTTCAAAATAATGACCAGATTCAGTATCCATTGGGCCCTCATGAGTCATGTACTATTTACAAGAGAGAAAGATAGCGAAGAAGGAAACACACACACACACACACCAAGAACAATGAAAGGAAACACACAAAAACATAGAAAGGAAACAACACACACACATACACACACAACAAAATGGGAAACACACCTAGAAATCACCTATGGTACAAGGTGGGGGACAACCCGCTTTCACTAAAAAATTTTTTATTCCTCAAAAGTTACCCCTGAAGAGGCAACACCGAATGATGATATTCTGTGAAGCCATTGAATGGTTCCAAAGTAGCCTCCTCTCCTCAACTGCTTATGAAATCTAGGTGCTTTCACATTTGTATGTACACTTTGTAGGAGTGAGCCTACATGAGATTCTTGATGCTCAGGCCTTCACTTAGAAATTTCATTTCCTTCATTTTCTTTGAAATCGGTTTCATAGTGCTAGTTTCCTTCTGTATTTATCCACATAGTTGATTCCTCATTGAGCATCCTATCACTACCCCATGGCTATTTTTTAGTTCAAATTACTTGAACATTCCAGATTCTTTTCTTTCCCAAGTCTATGCTCATTGACCTCTTTTCCATGAGAAACCTCATACTTATCCTTTTTCTCTACTCCATTGTGAGGTGCTTGAGTACTGACAGGAAGGATTGGAAGTGACCTCATACTTTTCTTATATGGTCATGGCATGAGTTAAGAGATCAAGAATCAGCTCGGGGTCTTCCGCAACTTCCACTGCATCCAATATTTCTTGCACAGAGATCTCCTTTGTTACTTCCTACATCTCATTTTTTTATGCCTTCAAAGAATATTTGTTTTTCAGCTCAAGGAAACTATCTAGAGGGGTTTTTTCATCAAGAGGGTCTTCAGCTTCAAAGGCCTCAAAACTCCTTGTTTCAATTTCTTCATCATGGAAAGAGTCTTCTTCTTCAAATGGGAAATAAAATATCTCCATTTCATCGTTGCATCCATCAATCATTGGCTCAGGGGGGATCATATTTCTCATCTTGCTTTGTTTCAACATGGCCAACCTTCACATTGATTGAAGCTTTCAAATCAGATTTGTGCTTATCTTGTAGGTTCATGGATTGCATCAAGAGTTTAAGACTGAGCTTAGGATCTTCAATTTCTTTTGTGGCTCGGCGCTTCTTGATAGGTATTTATTTCAAACCTTTCACGGGTTCATCACAAGATGGTCTTGTCTCTCCATAGATGGCTTGGTTGAGGTCATCTTCATCCCCAAATGGGAATGAGAATAACTCCTCATCATGGATAAGCACATAAGCTTATTTTTCTTCTTGAAAATCATCAAGAACCATTTCCTCTTCTTCATGGTTTGCATCATCCGGTAATTTGGGGTTTCCCTCTTGTAACTCAAATATCCTCAATGCTTCTTCAAGGTCCATGCCTCTCCAAGAAGGCATGTCTAGACCTATCAAGATGGGAATATCCTCTTCCTCCTCGATTTTCACAAATTGATTCATCCACTTGTTATCTTGGTACAAAATGTTAGCTTTTGGGCTTCTAGACTTTCGTATCGTGTACCTCATCTTCTTCTCGGGAAGAAATTTCTCCATGTCTCCCTTTACTAGTATGGTTACAAATGACCAATTCATCTAAATTTTCCTCCCAAGTCTTAGTAGAAACTTCTACTTAGCAACATTCCGAATGAGGTTGGGACATCTACTACCAAAATCATCGTTGAAACTTTCTTGTCTAGAAATCTGGCAAGATCCACCTTTGCATCTTTGACATTCCCTAAAAATGGGACCTCTTTTGACTCTAAAGAGTAACAAGCGCCACTGGGTGGATTCACAGTAAGTTTGAGAGCCTGGTGACCTTCAAAGGCATCACATTGTCTCGAGGCACCTGAATCTATTATGCAATTGTTCAAGACATGTTCTCCAACAATAAGGGAGATGTAGAAAGGATTGACCTTGTCAGTCTTGGATGCACTTAAGGAAAGCATGTTCTGTGAGGGAGGTGTAGGTGGGTTTGGAAACATGCCTTTGGAACTAGAAGTTATAGCTTTGGGTTTGAGACTACCTCTTAAATTTTTTAGGATGAGTCTCGCAAATATTCAGTTTAAGTAATTTGGACTTTGGCTTTGTTCATGAATTATATGAAATCAAAAGGAGAAGATGAGGGGAAGGTGATGACTGGAGTATTTTTGGATTTAGGACAAGTTTGGAAGGAGTATATTTTTTAGGAATGGAGGGTATTTTGAAAGGTACACTAGGAGGTTTCAAAATACTAGATTTTACAAGGGCAGATTTAGATTTAGACTTGGAAGAGGCATTGGAAGACTTACTTGGGATTACGGGAGTCTTCTTACTTGCTACATGATCAAGCTTCAACAATGTAGACTCCATGGAGGGTGGGAGTGGAGATCCTCGACTGATTATTTTGTTTTGTGGATTCGCCACAAGAGGATATTCAGTCTTCTTTTTCTTTACAATAGTGGAGGGAGATGTTCCTTTATCAGACTGAGAATGAGTGAATACTACACATGAGAAACTGGGTGCATCTTCTTCATCTCCTCCAGAATACTCACATAATCTGATTTGTGTATTGTTCTTAAACTCATCGCTTTCTAGGAAATCACCACCTTCACTTTCCAGTTCAAGCTCCTCTTAATTTTCCTCACTCCTAAAATTTTCATTGATAGATGGGGCCTCCAACGAAATCCTTTGGGGTGCTCCTATAATATGATTTATGTTGCTTCTTTGAGAAGAAAATCATTCAAATATTTCATTCTTCAATGACGTCATCTCATTCACCATTTTTGTAGTAATGGATCTATTCTCTAGTCTCTGGGATGTTGTATCTTTCCCTTTGATGGATTCTTGATCTTTCTAGAGAGGATGAGATCTTCATCAAGTTCAATGGTGATCCTTGATACTTCTATAATGTTCCTTGATTGAAATATTCATAGAAGAAATCCTACCTCTGGTGATTAAGCATTGATGAAGAATCTCTTGACATTGTTTTCATATGACAAATCCTCTTCAAGTATCCTACAAAGAAACCGATCGAAACAAGCCATAAAGTCTCTCATAGTTTACTTTTCTTATTTCTTTATTTATGCCAATTGAACAAGGAGGTTTTGACAATCCTCAATAAATCTGAATCTTTCCTTGAACTTCCTTTTGATGTCATTCCAGCAAGTGATGGATCGGGAAGGTAGGAGGTAGAACCATTCCACTATTTTTTTGGAGATACTCCACGAACAATCTTACAGACGACATCTTCATGTTGGACACCAAGAATCCCACATGATGTGGTGAAGGCCAATATGTGCTCTTCAGGGAGTTGTGTGCCATCACCTTTGAACTTTGGAAATTTATTATGGGAACTTGTTGGTAGATCATGAAGAGGAGGTTCAAGAGTAAGTGGGCCTCGTATTTCTTCCCCATGGAATAATGGGTTAGGGTATTTCTACTTCATCTTCCATTGTCGTTTCTACTTCTTCTTTAGCTATTTCTTCTACAAATTATTCTTCAAATTCTTCTCTTTTCGGGAACTCAATGCTCAAAGTTGATTGAAAAATGAGATAATTTTAAGGGGGAGTATCAACATGACTTTGAATAGGATTTCCAGTGAACTTCTTCAAGATACGTATGAAGAGGAGGGTTGAGAAGAAGTATGTATTATCTCTAATTCATTCTTGCTGATTTTCTAAAGCCTAGAAAAGGAATAAACACCACCTCTCGACCTATTCAACCTAGTGTATCTTTCTTTAGCCAGCTTTTGGTAATACTTGAAGTGGGAATATGAAAAGACACCGTGGAATATGAAAGGTCGCGTGTAGGAATTGACAAAGTGTATCTTTCAACAATGGATTTTCATGAACTTTTTTTATTTTTTTCAATATTTTATTTTATTTTTTAAAAAATTGGACCTTGTAGTTTATATTTTGGGTGCAGATGTCGCTAAATCTGCTCCACGGTGGGTGCCAAACACTATTGTCGAGAAAAATTTTCGAGTGGGAAAACATGTGGATTTTTGCCATCTCTCTCGGGAATCTAAGTCCCTATACTTAATTGGTGCAATTGTCATATATGCATGTGTGATTAAAGGTGGATTTTCCTAGTGCCCTTATGGCCGGCAATCCAAAAGGGGAACTCCACCGACCCTACAACAAAGCTAGCAATCTCTTGGTAGGGAAGACTTTGTCTGAAGAGTGGGAAAGGGGAGTGATAAAAGAGAAGAGGGGATTAATGTCATGGGTAGAAAATCAGAGTCCCACACCCATTAACTAGAAAGTTCACACACGCATTAAAGTTAAGAAGAAAATAATCCTACAAATGGAAACAAGATGAGTTAAGATTGAGAACTCAAAGTTTCTAAAATATCCTCATCAAAAAAGGCATGAAACTCCTTCTTGTATTGATGCTTAAATAGAAGTTGTACATAGTGTGGGAATTGAAGAAATTTGAGAGTGGAGGAAAGTAGAAGAAAATGGCTATCTCCTTTGCTTTCTCTAAGTACAATGCACTCTTGAGTTTACAAGATCAATTGCCAACCTTTTGAAAAGAGAATGGCTTTACAATTTATAGAATGAGAGATGACTCATCATCTACCCCCCAATGGCTTTTCATATGTCCTCGCACAACTTAAAACTTTTCAACTTCCTAGGAGAATATTAAGTCCCTTTTTATAACATAAAGGTGACTTTTACATTAGAAGCATAAAGTTGTATTTTTAAATTCATAAAATAACATCTAAAAAGTGCACCCCAAATGAAGAATTAGAACATAGAGAGAGAGAAAGTACGGGAGAGACGAGAGGAGAGAAAGAAGAAGAAGGGGGAAGAAACATTGATGACAAATAATCTAGATTTGATGAAGCCCACATGTAGTCATTTTTACACCCACCAAGAACAAGGGAACCTCATGCATGCCACCTATCACCCGCTTGGTGCTAGGAGCTCACTTGAGGCATGGGAGAGGGAGTCGAGTCTCTCTTTTATATGAGTCTAGTGGAAGGCATAGTTCATGATTTTGACTTAGTGATTTAATAGACATGAATAATCTATAGAGATTAGGATGGCTTCTACACCCCTTCAGTCATAATAGAAACAAAGTGCGCAACAGGAATAATATAACCAAGAAGTTGTAAATCCACAAATATACTTAATCATTCAAGTAGGGTCCATGATTATACAAGATCAAAAGTAGAGTAAAAACATGCAGATATTATAGAGGGAGATCTTAATGTAAACATGATGGTAACCTTATCATATTCATTCATACTCTTGCTACAAAGTATCAAAGAGAGGTAGACCATAGTCATGAACCATATCTGGATCCATACATGTATTCTCACAAAAAAATTACATTCCCATTACATCCTTACTGGAATCCTTTACCCATTTTCATCCCATAGTTCTCGCAGTAATTCTGCAGAGCTCCGCTACCTCACTTTTGTCTTTGTTCTTTACCAAGGGCATACGTATAAATAGGCATCTGAGTTCTAACAAACTCCTCTGTAACCTCATATCTGGCCCCAAGTGCCAAGGCGTGGGTTACCCCAGGCACATGCCTCTCCATGTCATGAATAACTTTTTGGATCTTTCTATCACAAGGTATATTCCTTCCAGGACACCCTGTCGCCAGGCTGGAACCTTATCCAAATGGAACACGTTCTTCATGCGTTTTGTCCAAAAGGACAAAAATATCTAAGTCCTGAATTGTGCTTTGCGGGTGCGTGGCCTTGGTTCTCTAAGAACCCTTTTTGAATCCTACCTTGCACGCCTTCACTTACGCACTTCCTTCGGCCGTGTGTGCTTATGCACATTTAAGATTTGGAAGCTATATTAGGGGCCCAACATTACCCCACACTTCACCTATTCTCCACCCTCATGAACCTTCTCAAAGAATGCAGTATAAAAAGAATGCAAGGCCTTGCCTTAGAAATAATGGAGGGAAATAATAAAGAATGGGGGAGAGAAAGAATAGGGGAAAATTTCCTAAAGAAGAAGAAGGGGAAAAATTTTCCATAGGTCGGCCTCCAGTGTACTCCAAGCAGCTGACTTCATCCTGTGCTTTAGTGCAGATATCACCAACCAAGGTGCTCACCTCGTCGAAGGTTAACCCTTCCCCTTGTGTGGTAATGGTTTCCACCACAGTCTCCAGTTCCTTAGCGTGATCTTCCAAGGCATCCATCTTCCTCGTGATGACCTTGTAGAGCTCTTTTAGCCGGGTTTTGATTGAGACTCACTAGTTCTCAATAGCTTTAGATTTATTTTCCACTTCGGCTATGATCCTTTCTCACTCAGCTCTATTGCCCTTATTCTTTTCCCTGAATTCTTTCAACTCGGCCTCATCATCTGGCAAGCAGTATGCTTGTCACTTTGTCTTGATCCACACAATGGTCGTAAGTGACCCCCGTGGTTTGTGCAGCTACTCTTACATCAGCGAGCACCTTGTTGTATTCGGCCATGAGTGCGACAACCTTCAACTTGTCTTCCTTCTCCAAGCGTGCCGCTACCTCCTCTACTGACTCCAATGCCAAAGGCTTCCTTTCCATGGTGAGGATCTAATTCAAGTCCTCTAGACACTCCAAGGAGGATCTATACTTTTATGTGGGAGGGTTAAGGTCAAAGTGCTTCATGGTAATCGCTAGGAGATGAGCTCCACCTTGGAAACTTCACGCACCCTAGCCTTTTCCTCCCGAAGCTTTCTCGTAGTTGAGTGTTGATTAATTTCTCAAGGTTGAGGTCCTTCATTAACTTCACTACATCTTCCTTCCTCTTCTCCAACAGTCCTCTAAGACTTTAACCCCTGTCATTCCTACAGAAGAGCCTAGCCTCAATTTCAATAGATACTTTGTTGAGTTTGTTACACACTTGCTCATCTGATAGTTGTTGTGTGTTTACAATGGGGTTGTCCCCCTTTCCTTCAGACAGCGTTAATACTGCTCCTTGGTTAACCTCAAACTTAGGCTCATCAAGGTGGGAGTCGAATACCCATGATAGCATCTTCCTTATTTGCAGGTATCCACCCTCGGACTAAAGGACTCCATGGCAATGAGCTCCTTGGTGGGAACGGTACTTTAGAAACATGCAAGTAAAACTTTGTTGGGGTCATCAATGTAACCCATCGTTTTTCTTCATCCTTCCATGAGTTTACTTCCCATGCGCATGCCCTTGGGAACAGTTACCAAAAGAGTTGGGCCTTTTGTGTTACCCACACTCTTCTCCCTCTACTCTTCTTTGAATTTTCTGAGCACTAACTCCACGCTACGCTCCAACTCCTCTTCGACTAGGGTATTGATTATCTTCTCTACCTCCCTTGTTGCCTTCTCATTCACCTCCTCCTGAGTGAGCTTGGGCATATCTGGCTCCTTGGTACTAGCCCCTTCACTCCTTTCTTTGCTCCGCACACCTTCCTCCCTTTGGGCACCCTTCCTCCTTACAAAGATGAAAGCATCATTTGTATCCTCTGCTTCCTCTCCCTCTAAATCATGGACATCAATTGGCTCTTGATCCACCTCCAACTCTTCCCCTCCATCATCATCCTTTTCACCTATATAGGTGTTTGGGTCATCTATATCTTCAAACCCTTGTTCCTCCATCCCTTGTTCTTCTTCCCTTGTAGAAAAATCCGGAGTCGGGGATGCTATCTTCTCTTCATCTGAAGGTTCTTCAGGGGATGGTGGCTTTGCAGGCTCTGGGGTCTTTTCCTTGACCATCATTCTCCTCTTCTTTCGGACGTAGGTACTTGGCCCTGCGGTATCTACATTCTACCTCTCCACCACTCTTTGTTCTTATTCTTCTTCTTCCCTCTCCTTGCACTTTGGTGTGGGATTCTTTCTTCCCATGGGGTCATCTAGAATGGATATCTCATTCTCCACGTACGTGCCCTTCTCAAATTTTGGCCTTATAAATAGGTAGATCCTAGTAGCAGCACTTTCAAAGAATCGGTAAGGTCAATCGGCATTACGATATGCACATACCGCGACACGTACCTTTCAACGTGCATGTGCTTCCCCAGGTAGACCAACTTATTTCTCATCTCCCTATGCTCTCTGTCAAGGGTGGACAACTCCAGATTTAATTTCTTTGATTCCTTGTATCTTTTTACCCCTTCTTGGAAAAAATGGGCAGTAAATGAGAAGGGGAGTTTGCACTAGGGACTCCAACTGCCGTCCACCAAGATGAATCTGCCAATGTAGAAGTGTTGGTATACCGCAAACTCTACTTCTCCTTTAGTCACCATGGGGAGTTGCTCAAGAATCCGCCATTCAGCCCCGAATGCATTCCTAAGGCACGTGTACCATTTGTCTAAGCGTACCTTGTGCACCCCTATCATTGACTCACATGTGTATTTTTGGAATCTATCCGCAGGCACAGGATCTTCAGTGGGGTACTCCCATATGATTTTATTGGATGCATTTGGCACCCTGATTTCTAAGAACACAATTTTTAACAGAATGTTACCAAATAAGATCTTTCCTCCATTCTTTGCACTACTTATGATTTCCTCTGATATGTACTGGGAGATGTTGTGCATGGTTCCTTCTGCACCCTTCCTGCAGACATTCAACCAGGCCTTGCTCACCTAGGTCCACCTCTCTTGTCCATTCAACTTGGAGACAAGGTGTGCGGCCATCTTTATCACTGGATTGTTGATATCCAAGATGTCGTAGTATCTTGATCCCTTCTTATAATACTAGGATGCAATGGTTTCTTTGATTTCCTCCTTGTCCTAGAGGTCATCTATGAGTGTTTCCCCTTGCTGCCTTAAGCTCGTAAAGTGTGAGATTAATCGGGAGTTATATGCATTTTATGCCTCGCGGCGTAAGAAATCTTCATGTACGTGAGTCATTAACCATTAGTACAAGCACTTGAGATTCCTGAAGTATGGCAACTTGAAAATGTAGAGAAACCCCGCCTTCTCCATTTTCACCTTGACTACGTCATTGTAGATTGGCATCCCGTCAGGTGTTCATTTGTTTATGGGGCACACCAGCTCCAGTGCCATTTCCTTCGCGATTATACTTGACTGGTGATTGTAGTCGATCACGGTCATCTGTCTTATGTGGGACTCCCACTCTTGCCCTAGAAAAACCCCATCCGGGTATTGCATCTCTGAGTACCATTCCTCATTGGTATCCAAGGGGATTTCTTCTTCTTTCTTCTTTCCTTTTCCCTTACCCTTTCCCTTCTTGGATTGTACTGTAGGCTTATCAACTAGTTTTGTGGCCATCATTTTACCCTTTGCTTTCATTCCCTAGTTACTTTCAAGTTGTCTGAGAGTTTCCTTCACACGCTCCGTTCCCTAGAGGACAAACCCTAATCTCTAATTTTCCTCCTTCGATCATGGTGCTCTTTCCACATGTTCCTCACACCCATGAATCACTTCTACTCTAGTTTGTATATCTAACGGACCGATCACACGTAAGTTTTGAGATTTTCCTTCGCACGAGTCAGCTCTCAAACCCTAACTCTTGAAATAAAATCGTTCTCCTTATTTTTGTAAAGTAAAATAATGAACTGCCCATCCTTGTATTTATAGCTTTTCCCACTTTTACGCATTAAACGCTAGGCTACCCGCCACTGCATTCGACTATATTTAATGTGGCATTTTTCAAACAAAATCGACTTCAAGCACTTTTCCTTACACACCCAATCCTTGCATGAAAAGGTTTTCACCCGCGCCCAATCCTTGCGCGAAAAATTTTCCAACCTTCTGGCGTGCAAACAATCCATCTTGACAGAAGACTCTTGCACGCGTGTTACTAGTGCCAAAGGCACCTCTTCCATCCTCATGATTCTTTCTTTCGCCTACCTCATGTTTTTGTGCTTTTTCTCCTTATACGTGGATTTCCAATGTAACCTTATTTTGCCACCCATCTGCCTTCTTTTCTCCTAATGCATCTTTTCAACAGGCCGGCCCAATGGTCTACCAACCCAATCCTCTTGCAGAATAACTTCATGCCTCTCTTTATCACCTCACCCCACACTAAATCGATGCACGGTCCTCTACGCATTCATAAGTTAAAAAGTAATAAGGTTACCGGTGCCCAAGGTGCAAAACAAGACAACAACGTGAAAGGGAAAAACAAGAAAGGAAAAGCATAAAAGGAAATTCTAAACTAACTGGCAGAACTACCTTATTTACAAACACCAAGAAGCATTATTTATAGTAGGGCTTTAGCCTACTCCCATTGAAGTGTCCAGGTAATTTTGTTCCATCCAGCGCTTATAACTGGCACACACCGAATCAAGGATGTATGAAATTACATAAGGACCCAACCAATGCACCTTCAACTTTCCAGGATGGCGTAGGAATTTTGAATCATATAGCAATACCATCTAGTCAACCTTAAACTATTTGTTCTTAATGTGGCGGTCATGCCATGCCTTTTGCTTAGCTTTTTCAATTGTTTGGCTCCATCTTGCTAGCGAGTGCCTTTCATCCAACTTCATCAATTCAACTATTCTCTCTTTCAGTGCTTGTTCATTGTCCAATCCTCCCGCGCATGCTATACTCAGTGATGGTAGCATAAATTCAACTGGTAAAATAGCCTCTCTGAATGCTAGTTGAAATGGTATGGCCTTGTTCAACCTTTTATACGTTGTTTTGTATGCCCAAAGAACTATCGATACCATTTCATCCCAATCTTTCCTACCCACATCACATATCTTAGTCAATGTGTGACTAAGGTTTTTTTTAATGCCTCTACAAATCCCAATTACCCGAGGTTGATAAGGGGTAGTCTTGTGATGGGCTACCATGAATTCTACCAATAGAATCATGATTGTTTCATTTAAGAAGTGAGTGCCCTATCACTTTTTAAACTTAATGGGCACCCATACCTCGTTAATAATGTTCTCCCACAAAAATCTAGCAGTCTTGGCTACGGTGCAATCCTTAGTCAGCGTGGCCTCCGCCCACCTTGTCGATAATCAAGACAGTAATGATATACCACGAATTAGTCCTTCCCGCACTGGTGAGATTAGTCCAAAAATCTATTGCCCATTTTTCAAAAATTTCCGTGACCGCGATGGGGCACAAGGGCATCTCATCCCTTTTTTAGGTTTTCCAAGACACTAAGAAGGGTCATAGGCCTTGCAAAACTCAATGCAATCCTGGTGAATTGTCTCCCACCATAGTCCAATGACTAGGATCTTGCGCATGGTTGCATTCCCTACATAGTATCCTCTAGCAATCCCACCATGGGCTTCTTCTATTATGGCCATGAGTTCATGTTCTAATACGTACCAATGCAAAACCTCATCGCGGCCCATTTTATATAAATCCCCACTGATCAACATGAAGGGTGTGGCACGTATGGCTAACCTTTTCCTCTCCAAAGCATTCATCCCTTTGGGTGCCACACCTTCCTTGAGAAAAATAGCAATGTCTTCTAATTCTGAGGGTGCATGCCACAACCTGAATAGTTGTGCGTCCGGCATGGTTTCCTCGATACTTTACGCATCCTCTCCTGAATCGATCCTTAATAAATGATCTAGCCCACAATTTTTCTTTCCTAGTTTTACCACCACTTTGAATTCAAATTCCTGAAATAAAAGTACCCAATGGCATATGCACCCTTGCAACGTTGCTTTTTTTACTAGATACTTTAAGGCCATATGGTCAGTGTAGAATATGAAGGGAGTTACCAGTAGATATTATCTAAATTTCGGAGCACGTAGATCATTGAAAATGCCTCGCACTTGGTCATTATATAATTCAGTTCTACTGGTGTCAACTTTCTACTTGCAAAACACAAGGGATGATCAACAATCCCCTCTCCTGGTTGAGCAAGAATAGCTCCCATTGTTATACCAGAGGCATCCATGTGGACATGGAAAGTTTTATCCCATGATGGGAATCGTAGAATAGGTGTGGTGATAAGCCTTTCTTTTAGAGTGTCAAATGCCCTCTGTTGTGCCTCTCCCCACTGAAAGGAACTCTTATGTTTGAGCAATATTTCCAAAGGCACGGCGATCTTGGCATATCCCTTAATGAACTTTTTGTAGTACCCAGTGTGTCTAAGAAATCCATGCATGGTGCTTTGGCTAGTAGGCTCCCCTAACCCCACAATAACTGTAACTTTCACGGGATCCACCAGTAAGCCCTCTTTGCATATGATATGCCCCAACAACGTTCCAAAAGGAGTTGCAAAGATACATTTCTTGATGTTGAGGGAGATCCTCAACTACCGACATCTTTCAAACATCAACCTCAAGTTATCACAATGGTCCCTGACCAATCCATACACTGTCCAATCATCCAAATATACTTGAAGGAACTTATGGATGAAGTCCTTAAATGCTTGTACCACTATGCATGAAAATACAAGTGGGTGCATTCTTCAGCCCAAAGGGCATGACCGTGTATGCAAAGCTTCCCCACTCGGTGGCGAAAGTTGTCTTTTCTTGGTCTTCCTTGGCAATCCTTACTTGGTGATATCCCAAGAATCCATCCGTAAAGGAATAGACCTCACGCCTAGTAACTCCTTCCAAAATTTCTTCAATAAAGGGGGTGGGAAAAGGATCTATGATGCAACATTCAATTCCCGTAATCCACGCATATCCTAATCCACCCATCCTTCTTTATGTTGATCACCATTGGACTTATCCATTTTGATTCCTCCACAACCTCAATGATATCGGATGCTATCATTTTGTCTAGCTCTTCTTTAATCCTTACGCGCATGTTGGGATTCATCCTGTAAGGCCTCTTCCTGACTAAGTGCGCACCATCTTTTAACTTTATCCTCATTTCCCCAATGAATGGTGGATTCCTTTTAACTCATGGTATCCGCGTGGGAATAAATCCTCAAATTCACACAAGAGATCAATGATCTTTGATACTTCTTTGTCCGACCAGTAGTCCCCAATGATAGCTTCCTTGGGCTCCCTCTCCGAGCCGATGTTAACTTTCTTGGTTTTGAGTGGTTCATGATACGCGTGTACACATGCATCCACACTATCAAACACTTTGTGTGTCCCAACCGAATGGTCGACATTCAGGTTCTCCATCTCCTCTCCATCAACAACGTATACCATCTTTCCTTTCCCCTTTTCAGCACACGTGCGCTCGAATTATATGTCTTCTAGTTCCTCCTCTTCGAACCATGCTTCCAAGCTAGGTCCACCAAGTAAGTTTACTAATCTATCTTCCGCCATGGCGCAATCCCCTAGAGTGAGGCATTTGATAGTCTACAATGCCTCATCAACCAGTTGCATGGTACTTTGGTACTCGAATGTGTGAACCAAGTCAGCCGCTAATTCCTACCAACTTCCCGTTTGGTGGCGTGTTTCAAATTCATGTACCAAGCGTGCGCATAACCTTGTAGTGTCAAATATATCTTGTACGCCCAAAGGGAGGGTGATAAAGCTTCTGCGCCTTCTCCCCAAGCCCTCTCACATGCCTAGATGTGGAAAGAGGTGGGTCCATTGCCATTATAATCCTTGATAGCGGTGGGTATGTTGCTTTTCGAAAATCAGATAATGAGTGCAATTCTAACTTCATGCCATTCCAACACGTTTTCACTATGCGTGGCCCACCACCTCACTGTTGTGCCTATCAAAACATAACCTAGCATCCCTCATCACTCGTCCTCCCTCTAGTGAACTTCCATCTCTCTCAAAAAGACCTCAGGGTATGCATCCCCAGAATACTTGGTTATTACCTTTCCTCCCAGGCACTGAATTATACGTGCCATGGTTACGTTGGTCACCGATCCTTTAAGATCCTTCCCAATCAATTCATAAGTCCCATGCACCCAATTATCACATGTTATACTGGTAGTATCACTGACAGATTGAGCATCATCAAACTAGATGACTCCTTCTGTAGGGTGGATGGTCTCTGGATCTCTTATGGAGCGCACATATATTCTGTCTAAGAACTCCTCTCCAAGGGGTTCAGTATAGAGTGTGGACTTTCCATCAGCAAGTGGTATAATCACCCTTTCTTCCTTGTTTTCAAAGCTTATGTACCCCTTGTTAAACCGAAGATCTGCATTATTCTTATAGCACCACGGGTGCCCAAGTAACGCTGGGAAATTATCTACCTCAGCAAGTGCCAAGACTTCAAAATCCCACTGAACTTAGTCCCTTGAATAGTAATGGTCACATCCTTCAAGACACCTATGGGCATTGCCTTTGTCTTATTTGCCATATACAACACATTTGAAGATGGTTGTAATGCAGGTCTTCCCATTTGATGTCAGGCATCCAAAGTGAGAACATTAACCTCCACGCCTGTGTTAATGAGGATGTTACTAAGCAACCATCCATCCACTCCTGCATTCAAGGTAATCTCTTTGTCAAATGCTGTGAGGTGGGAGGTTTGCATGCAGGATCTACCTTTCATGTTCTTCCCTAGCACGTGGTACCTTTTCCCTCAACCATGCTCCTAGAAGGGGAATAATATTCTCTTGCCTCAATAGTTTACACACCTCCTTAACCTCGTCAAAGTCATCCTTTGGTGCTTCTATAGTTCTTTGCTCATCCTTTCTAGTTTGCTCTTTTAAGCATTGGATCTCCCCTTGTAAACTTCAAATTACATCCATGGTTTCTTGGTAGACTTCTTTCTGGTGAGCCGGGTTTGGATACTTCCCATGTACTAATTCTTCCCTTGAAACTAGAGGTCTCTACCTAGGCACTTCCTTACACACGTGGACTCCAGCCTTGTTGTCACCATAACAAGCTCTAGTTTTGATTCATGTATTACTCGCAGAAGCCATTGTGCGTCAGCCTTCTTAATACTCACCATGGGCGCCCCTTATCCTTCCTGCATACCGCCGACTCATATGTTCGTATAACTCTAGGCACTCTTCCTACTTATGTTTTTTTTTCCACACCATGAGCATTATAGAAGATCTAGACATTCGCGCTTATAATGGTTTGTGGCTCCACAATTAAAACACGTCCCACGCGGGAACTCACTTCTTCCTTTGTGGTTACCATGACCACAAAATCCTCCGCGAAACCCTCTTCCATGCGTACCTCCATCTCCGCGCTCTCCATACCCATGGTCATCTCCTTTGGAACTACTGGTAATGCTAGTCTGGCGCACACCAAGATCAATTGCCTCATGAATCTGGTCAATCAATCTACAATCCTTGGTGTCATGTGTGGTTGAGGTACATATCTTACAATAACAAGATACGTTTTTATGGATCACGCGCTGCAAAGCAAGGGGCACCTACTTGCATCATGGTCCTCGTGACATATTTCACAATTTACCGCTACGACGCGCATCACCTTCCGAGTACATACCCCACCATTATCCTTTGTGTGCCCTTCTACATTACAATATGTGCACCACATCCCACCATGAATCTCTAGAACTGTGTTGGCAGATAATTTCTCCAATTTCTTAGCCATGGCAGCGATCTGAGCTTCTAGAAAGGGGCTAACACCAGTGTCAACACTACCAACTACCTCAAAGATGCAAAGTAGCTTCCAACACTTTGCGCGGGTCCGTGAATGTTTTATGAGATAAATCCCTCCTAAAGGGTGTGATCAATCCTCCGAAAAACCACTAAGCATGTTGTGAAGGGTGGATATCATAAGATAGTTTAGACAAAAGAGTTTTAAAGTGTGCATCATATTCCCACACGCTCTCTGCCATGCCCTGCTAGATTTCTTTGAGAGAGCTGATGCTCTTTTGTTCAAACTCAGGTATGTGGAATTCCACCAAGAATGCATTTCTCAGCGCGGTATAATCCACAACAGTTTGATGAGGGTCATACTTTCTATACCAACTATATACATGTCCTTACAAGGTCATCACAAATTGACTGGCCTTTCGATCCTGGGTCGTGATTCCCTTCGCATGCCATAGTAGCTCACACTTATGCACATGCTCCGCGGCATCTTCTATCCCACTGTAATCTGGTAAGTGTAGAGACATCTTGAAAAATACTTGAGGAGGTGGTTGAGGCCCTTGTCCTCCCAATCTAGTCCCTTGGTTTCCCGGTGTTTCCTCCTCCGCCGGACTCCACTAGATCCTAAGCCACCAGCTCCACCACTTCCACCTCTAGATCCTCCTATGTTAGGTACAGGGCCTATGTTTGTCATGTCGAACGCTCCCATCATCCCACTGAATTACGCACCGACAGTTTGTGAACTAGTACCACTCCCAATCGTATTTCCTCCACCACTTCCTAACGTGCTTCCAAAACCAGTTGTATATGTGCCTTGTCCAAACATTCCACCAAATACCGAAATAGTGTGTGAAGCCATAGAAGTCCCAAATGAGAAATTGTATCTTCTAGGTACCGATTGGTTGCTTCCACCGATATCAAATGGATCAACTGTACTTTTCCCTCATTTGAAAAAATGAAGAGCCAAGGTTTGGTCATTAGGTGGGGTTAGATGCATGCCAATGACTCTTCTTTCTCTACACGATGGACTCTCATCAGAAGCCACAAGTTTTTCTCTCCCGCACTTACCAAGATGGGGTACCACAGAATGTTCGGGTTCCACATCCTCCACGTGAACCTCAACTCCTTTCCACCATGTCTAGCTCCATAACCCACTTGTAATCTTGCACTTTGTCTATCGATCTCCTTTTCATGTGCTTAAGTATACTTGAGTCATCTCTCCTCCCTTTCCTGTTCAATCGTCAGATCAGCCATCCTTCCCCAACTTGGCTTCCTCGCCTAGCGCTTAGGGTGGTTTAGCCGGCCATAGGGAATGCCTCTAAACCCATGGTTACCATCAAGATTTTGATCGCAAGGGGAATAGCACATAAAAATGATCCCCTGGGATCTCACAAGAACTCAAACTCATTAACTTATGGACAAGAATACATGGAAATGGCATATTCCAAAGTGTAGCTAGTCAATACTCCCTTCCACCGATGATCTATAAGACAGGTCCACATTAGATCAGCATCTTGTAAGTTCTGATATGTTTCTTGGGTCCAAGGGTGTGATTTATAACACCATCCCGATCTAGATGTATAAGCCAAGAGCCATTCGAATAACTCTACTGGGAAACAACAGAATAAGGTTTCGTACAACTCATGATAAAGAGTGTCTTCCACCCATCTTTGCATATCAAACCCAGATCCGGTACTGAATCTCTAAGTGAATTTATCCTCTATGATTTTAAACCAATCTTCAACACCTTCAAGTGTTAAGCGCTCCGCCATCACTTTTTACACAGATCATGATGTATGCCATGTTCCACTACAACTTCAAAAAGAGGTCCCAACAACGGAACCAAGATGTAGTCATTTTTACACCCACCAAGAACAAGGGAACCTCATATACATCAGCCTATCACCCAATGGGCGCTAGGTGCTCACCCGAGGCGTGCGAGAGGGAGCCGAGTCTCTCTTTTATGTGAGTCTAGTGGAAGGCATAGTTCATGATTTTGACTTAGTGATTTAATAGACATGAAGAAGCTATAGAGCTCAGGATGGCTTCTACACCCCTTCAGTCATAACAAAAACAAAGCACGCAATAGGAATAATAGAACCAAGAAGTTGTAAATCCACAAATATACTTAATCATTCAAGTAGAGTACATGATTATACAAGATCAAAAGAAAAGTAAAAACATGTAGATAATACAAAAGGAGATCTTAATGTAAACATGATGGTAACCTTATCATATTCATTCATAGTCTTGCTACAAAGTATCACAGAGAGGCAGACCATAGTCATGCACCATATCTAGATCCATACATGTATTCTCACAAAACAAAATTTTCATTCCCCATTTCCCCATTACATCCTTACTGGAATCCTTTACCCATTTTCATCCCATAGTTCTCGCAGTAATTTTGCAGAGCTCCACTACCTCACTTTTGTCTCTATTCTTTGCCAAGGGTGTACATATAAATAGGCATCTGAGTTCTAACAAAATCCTCTACAACCTCATATATGCCACTAAGTGTCAAGGTGTGGGTCACCCCAGGCGCATGCCTCTCCATGTCATGATTAAATTTTTGGATCTTTCTATCACAAAGTATATTCTTTCCAGGACACCCTGTCACCAAGCTGGAATCTTATCCAAACGGAACACATTCTTCATGTGTTATATCCAAAAGGCCAAAAATGGATAAGTACCGAATTGTGCTTCACGGGTGTGCAACCTTGCTTCTCCAAGAACCCTTTTTGAATCATGCCTTGCGTGCCTCCACTTGCGCACTTCCTCCGGCTATGCGTACCTATGTGCCTTTAAAATTTGGAAGCTATATTAGGGGCCCAACACCGCATCTCATTCTAGATGATCTCGATGAGGTGTTCCACTGAAGTTAACTCTACATCTCTAAACTCTATATACCCTGAGATATTCCTTCATCTTCGCTCACAGACACTTTTTGTGTTAAAAGAATTGTTCTGTTAATGACCACATTTTTGGCCCCGCGTATGATGTATCGTGACCTGAACTATGTAGTGAGTGTCAAAAAACATTGTCCAGTTCCTTGAGATGGACCTCAAATTCCCTATGATCAATTCCCATGGATGATCTAGAATGATGGTATTGACCTGAATGATCATCCCTCTATGTCCCATTGTGCCAAACTTGCCCTTTGAGAATAACCTACTATTTTTAGAATATGAGCCCATGCTCTGCTATTCTAGGACATATCACCTATCTTGCTCCAATTTCACCTTCTAAACCTTATACCATATTCCAACCTCCTCTATTCCTAAGATATTTCTATTTTTAGCAGGTTGTTATTTAGGGACCTGTTATTTTGGGAAGAAGTTGTTTTCTATCTTACTTTTCATTTTACCCCTTTTCGAATGTCTTTAGTGATAGAACTTGCAATTTAGTGGGACTCATCATTTATAGCATGCAAGGAAATATAACATATGATATTTTTAGTAAGTGGTGAAAATGACCTCTGTTTGTGATGGGAACAACTTTTTTGGATTCGACTCTTCGTCACGAACTCGTGCTCCAATTTTCATCATGATTCGCTTTCCAGAAAGCTCAGAAATGAAAAATGAAAATTTATGTCTCATAAGAGCTTCGGGTATGGAGCTACCAAGGGCAGAATACCGATAAAAAATCAGTCCTTCATATCTTGAGAAACTGGAAACTTCATCGTGTAAAAACTAGTTTGAGAGAAACTATATTTTTGGAGACCCTTCCCTCTGAATTTCGGATGATTTCACCTATTGGATCTTTGGGAATTTGAAAATTTCTTTGAAGAGGGAAAAATTCTGATGAAAAACATAGCCCTCCATATCCCTAAAAATAGGGACTTCATGGCACGAAAAATAGTTCACGTGAAACTATATTTTTCAACGATCATTCCCTTAAATTTTTGTGCGATTTCACCCACTGGAACCCTGAGAATTGGAGAGATAGCTCACTGATTTTTTCCACTACTGTGTCATGGTGGCCATTAATGGAGCTTGAAATTTGAAGTTCTGGTTTTTTTCTCAATTCACAATGAAATTAACTCCATTGCGATAGAATTTTCCTTCTTGTCTCACTGGTGAAATTTCTCTTCAACTCGGTCAGTTTGACAGAAATTGAACTTTGTTCTTCATGGAGCCGGAAGTGAAATTTATTCACTGTGATCATTCCTTGCTGCAAACAAGAGGTTTGAATATGATTTTTTAATGTCCTTTAAGAGATAATAACTCAGCAATAGATGGTTTGTCAATCGATGCACCAGTTTGGAAGATTTCTTCAAATTTCAATTTCATGGCAATGAGGATTTCCACTATTCTTCTTCTTTGTTCTTCGTTTCTTCTTCTGAGACCTATGTATCACCATGGTGTAGAGGATTTCATTACTATGATGAATCTAGTTTGAGCTTTGGCAATGATTAATTGGTGGACTAAGGTGCTCTCTGCAACTTTCTTCTGGAAATGGAGAAACAATAAGAAGCAGCCAGGAGTTAGAAAATTTTCAAATTTTGGAGTTGGAGTTGGGCACATTTCTTTTCCTTGACATCCCTCACCTCAAAGGGACATGAGGGACATAAATTTCCATGGTAATAAATAATATAACATGTGGCATCAATCCGACGGTAGGGAGTGAGTGCTCCAAAATCAGCTTTAAAGCACTGAGGGGCTAGAAGTGGGTCACATGGGTGACCAAAATATCTCCTAGAGGGTGGGTGAATTTTTCAAGCTTTTATGTCCCTGACATATGAGGTACATGAGGGAAATAAAATTCCACAGTGGTCTTGGAGCTAACACATGGAAAAGATCTGACATCAAGGAATTTGAGCTCCAAATTGCACCCGAGGAATTTGAACGGAAGTCATGATGGTCGCATCGAGTTCCGAGGTCACATTGGAGCTAGTTGAATTTTTCACACTGACTGATTTCCCTAACCCTTATAGATATTAGGGACACAAAATCCCACCAGGATCCTGGAGCTTACACGTGTCCTCCCAAAATTTGGCTAACTCCTGAACTCGCTCCAAGAGGACAACTTGTGACGATGATAACTTGAGATCCCGATGGAATTTTTCAGAAAAAATTAGATGATCCTAGCTTCAAATTGCCTTTTGAATCCAATGGTGGGGTTATTGTGTCTTTATTATTTCATTTGATCCCTAAAAATATGCTTTTTGATTTAGTACTCCACATATGCCTGAGAAAAATTACCTGCAAACATAATGCACCAAAATCTTGTGAAAGTTATTATCTCACCATGATGTAGGGATTAGAATTATCTCTCTGGTGATGTTTTGTTTTGCTCCTAACTCCATCCAGAGCTCCTAGAATCACCTTCTGAAGTTCAGTAGTTTTTTTAGCATGTGTACTACCTAGGCTTGTGAATCCCCGAATTTGGTGAAACTACCCCAACTGCTCCAAATATTCCTTGAATGTTCCAAAATTACCTTCATGATTTTCTTAGGCATTTGAATCATTTCCAGGTTTGTTTTGGTTTATCTACTCCACTCCATGGAGTTGTTCTAGTCCTATGAAGGCCAATTATAGCCCTTCCCATGACCGCCCGAAGTTTACTTTTTAAAGAACTCCTCAAATTAGCTAGGGGTTGAATGGACTTTCCTAAATGACCTAAGGGGATGAGATAATACTAATTGGGATCATTCCTTAATACAAATTTGAGGTTTGAATATGATTTTTTAATGGCCTTCAAGAGAGAAGAACTCAACAACATATGGTTTGTCAATCTGCACCATTTGGAAGATTTCTTCAAATTTTGATTTCATGGCAATGGGGATTTCCACTATTCTTCTTCTTTGTTCTTCATTTCTTCTTCTTATCTCGATGAAATATTCTTCTGAGAATTATGTATCACCATGGGGTAGAGGATTTCATTGCTTTGGTGAAGCTAGTTTGATATTTGGAAATGATGGAGTGGTGGACTGAGGTGTTCTCTACAACTTTCTTCTGGCAATGGAGAAATAGTTAGAAGCAACCAAGAGTTAGAAAATTTTTAAACTTTGGAGTTATATTTTGGTGAATTTTTTTCCCTAACATCCCTCACCTCAAAGGGACATGAGGGACATTAATTTCCATGGTAAGCAAGAAGATGACACGTGGCATCGATCCAACGGCAGGGAGTGAGTGCTCCAAAAATAGCTTTAAAGCATTGAGGGGCTGGAAGCGGGTCACATGGGTGACCAAAAATATCTCCTAGAGGGCTAGGCACATTTTTCAAGGTTTTATTTCCCTAACCTATGAGGGACGTGAGGAACATAAAATTCCATGGCGGTCCTGGAGATGACACATGGCGAAGATCCGACGGCAGGGATTTGAGCTCCAAATCAGACTGCGGTGAACCTAAGAAGCGATCCCGATGGTCGATCAGTTCCGTGAGGTCACATGGGGGATGGGTGTATTTTTTAAAGGTTTTTATCCCGACCCTCAAGGACATCGGGACACAAAATCCCACCAGATCCTCGGAGCCGACGCGTGTCCTCCCAAAATTTGGCTAACTCCCAAACTTCTCTAAGAGGACAACTTGTGACGATGATAGATTGAGCTCTCGATGGAATTTTTCATAAAAAATTTATATGATACTGACTATAAATAGCCTTTTGAATCCAATGGTGGGGGTATCATGTCTTTATTCTTTCATTCATCCTAGAAAAATAAAAATTGATTTATTACTCCACCTATACCGATAAAACCGCCTACATACCTAATGCGCCAAAGTCTTGTGAGAATTATTATTTCACCATGATGTAGGGATTGTAATTATCTCTCCAATGATGTTTTTTTACTTCTAACTCCATCCAGGAGCTCCCAAAATCACCTTCCGAATTTTAGTGGTTGTTTTGGCTCTGTGTACCGCCTATGCTTATGAATCCCCAAATTTGGTGAAACTACCCCAATCTGCTCCAAATCTTCCTGAATGTTCCAAAATAACCTTCATGATGTTACTAGGCCTTCTAATTGCTTCCACATTTGTTTTTTCTTTCTCGCTTCGCTCCATGGAGTTGCTCCATCCTAGGAAGGCCTCGTGATAGCCCTTCCCATGACCACCCAAAGTTCGATTTTTTAAAGAACTCCTAAAATCACCTAAGGGGGTTGAATGGACTTTCCTAAATCACCTAGGGGGATGATATAATTCTAATCGAAGGTCACTTAGACCGACTAGACCGACCTAGTGTGCCTTGGAATGATAAGACTTGAAAAAATTAACACATGGGTATAGTTGTCATGCTTAGAAATCATCAATTACCATGTTGCACATTTGCAAGACAACAAATATCAAACAACATTATCATAAATGCTTCATCTGGATGTGAAAAATAAAATATAGAATGCAAATCCTTAGTGGAAATATCTTTCAAATTGGTTGTAACTGGTGTTCCTGCCATAATGCAGATGAATTTCCTCAAAACGCCTATATTCAAAAAAGAAAATATGAATTGGTGAAGTGAAATGGTGTGCTTTTATAGGAAATTTGAGGCATACCAGTTGAGCTGGGTGTAATCATGGTGAAATAGCCTATAATATTTAAATGAGATATCTACATGGGAGAAATACGTCTACATGGGAGAAATCTAAGATAAATTGGCATTATGCAGAAAGATGATGATTGGCTTGATATGAAAAAAACCATGTGGGAATAATCAACCCAGAAAGGCACAAAAATAAATATGTGTTCTCTAAGAAGGATTCTGAAAAAGTCAGATGTGATTACCTGTGAAATCAAACCATCTAGAGGTGCTCTAAAACCATCAAAAAGTGGCCATTTATTCACCAAATAAAATAATGATTAAAATACTGTCAAAAGTGATGACATGGCATCCCAGTCATAGTTGAGGAAGTGAAAAACATGATCGGTTCACAATTTATCCACCTAGAAATAGAAAATAAGATATTTTCAAGAGAATAAACATGATTAAGCGGTATATTGTAAAGAATAATATTCTCTTGAAGATTCAAAATTTTGGGGGAAATTTAGAATGAGTGAGCAAGGTAAAATTGTATAAATGTGACGAGAATACTCTCGCATAGGGGGTTAAATTTTCTAAAATTTTAGAAGAGAAAGGAAAACTGAGAGAAAACCATTTTCCCAAGAACTTGTTTGAGAAACCTATTAATTTATATAAGCCTTCAAATTAAATCATGTCAAGATGGTTGCAAGTGTACATCCATTGACAAACATTGAGACTGTAAATCAAACTTTCCCTTGCTGATAAATTTGTTTGAGTCTTTGAGTTAATTGTGTTTGATCATGAGCATTACTATATCTGCTTTTAAGATGAAATAATTTAAAATAGTTATTCATATTCCTATTGTAGTCTTATTTTAGGAATCCCTTTAAATCACACAAATATTTATCATTCTGGTAGCATTGTGGAAATTGTAATTGTACTATTGAGAAGAGATTTCATTTCATATGTGCAATAAACAGTTTTAAAGTCACTTTGTCTCCATTTTGTTAATGGTTATTTGTAAGCCTATGAGTGTATCTTAGGCATGACAAATTGTGGATCCCTGATGTTTTATTAAGTCTTTGGCATGAGATTTTATGTCCGAAATCTCACGACATTGTGTGAAACAGTGCATTTTCAGCTTCTATGAATGTAAATCTTTTAGTTAAAGGTGCATTGTGAGATATTTGAGGTTTTTTTGTCTTTCACTGGGGAAGATTTCCCATAATTTGTTAAATGTTATCTGAAATATGGTATAATCAACTTAATCCTTCTTAATTCCCAACCAAATACATCTAAAACTAAAAATCCCACTAGAACTACCCATGCTTGCCTTGTTAAAGCCAAAATATGCATAAGAAAGTTGGTTCCATTGTTGTCTTTAGTAGTCTGAGCCTTGTTTTAGGAGACATTTGCATTGTCTAAAGTGACAACTCGTGAGAGTTAGAATTTGTTGAATTGACCATGTCTTCCCAAGGTTATTTCTCAATTGCCTTATAAATGAGTGTCAAATATTGTTGATATATTCATTTCCCTTACAAATATAGACTACAAAATAGGTCATCTCACCCTGGCCAAAGGTAGAGCCTAAAGTAGGAGGGTATTTCATACCCTCAAAGACAATTTTACCTGACTTCTCCATGCTCGAGTGACAAATATATGATGAGATCCTTCTTCGGCTACAAAATGAATTAAATCATGATCAATCATTCTCTAGGCAACTTGCTCATCCTATTGATGCTACTTGACTATAAAGGGATAACCAATTTGGATACCAACAGTTGGATTGTAATCAAGATAGTAATGAGATAATATATCCAAGAGGTTGTTAGGAAACAAGTCCACAAAGATTACAAGAGAGATCCAAGAGATTTCAAAACAAGATCGAGAGTTGTGTAAGGTTGTTAAGTTAATGACCAATAGATAAATAATGTAATATAAGATAATATTCTACCGTATAATAATGTATACATGACCACATCCACACCATAGAAATATGAGAGGCTAGAGATGATTTTACAAGAACATGCCATTGGTGAATTAATTTCCCTGGTAGTCGGTGACACCTAATGAGACAATTGATTTGGGTGACGACAAATGAATAATAAGATGACCTAGGAATGCCATTGATTGAAGACTCCAATGAATTTGTAGGCTTAGTAGACCATTCCAAGTGTAAATTTTATGCTCCTAGATCTTAAGTACCTAATGCTCTAAGTGTCAACTCTAAATAAGATAAATATGACCAACGTCAATACCTTCAAATCATTTAGGGAAGAGTGGTGAGTGTTAGAAGATCAAATGAGTTATGTATGAGATTTGGAATGGGTGCTCAACTACCAAATATAAACAGTCTAATGATAGGATTAATAGTTTATATTAGTCGATTGTGACAAATCGCTAACCCAACATCATCTATCATGGTTAATTCTATTGAGGTAAAGGAAAACCACAAAATAGACATAAGAAACTATATTTGATGTCATCTGAGAGGGAAATGTGTGCATGGGAAATTCAAAAAAGTAGGATAAGATGGATGGAGGATAATTTGAGGTGTTGAGGGGGATAATAAAATAGGTGTGATTGTGTTAAAATTAGGTTCAAGAGATCTCTCATAAGTACCACTACCAACCAACCCAATGTAAGTTGAAGGATACACATAACATTTTCTAGTCACTCCCGGTTCCCGCAGTAGTATCCTCAAGGACACCGCTATGGGGAAGTTAATGGTCCAATGATGCCTAAAAATAACAAAAGTCAGTAAAGTGAAAAATTATGTGTATACATGTTCCCTTCTCATTTTGTGTGTATTTTTTTACATGTGAACTTGTTTTCCACATGAAAAATTTGTATTAAAGTAAAAGCAAGGTGTTAATACAAAATCATTAAATAAAACAATTTAAAAAGTAAAATCATTAAATGTGTACACCTATTTGCTCCTAGTGTTGAATATGAGGGTAGAGTAAACAAAAATTTTAAAAATGCATGAAACATATAGACTTATTTTCCCCAAAGTGTTGTATGTGAGGTAAGATTAATTGAGCATAAATAAGATTGTAGAAATTAGGATTATTGTGTAAATTTTTTGAATCAAGTGCAAAAATTGGACTGTCAAGTGAAGCCATGCGTGATGCCCCAAAAAATTTACTCACAAAAACTAAGTTTAGAGGTAAAAATTATGGAATAATTTTTTTCATTAAGTTTAGAAAGAATTAATGGGAACAAGTTTCAATTTTATGTTATTAGTTGTGTATTATATGTTGTTGCACAACGCCACTAGGTTTTCTATACTCATGAGTTAGTCGCTTCATGTGTTCAAGCGAAAACGATTTAAAATTGGCAAGGCTAAAACTTTGAAGAGGTATCGATTACTCGAGACAACTACAAGGGGTTATTATGATGACACTTCTTATAAACCATACACACACACATATAATTTCGCTAGTGGATTAATTTACTAAATCTTATCAAGTTTACATGGCCCCTAACAAATGGTAAAATATATAGCCATATTTTTGTCGCTTAAAACAACCCTACGATTAGCTTAATTGAAATCATCATTCATAGTTAATCCATTGTTCCATTTAATCAAAGGTTTTTCTATTTTATGGTTTTCCATACTAGACATTACACACTAATATAATATTATATATAATACTACGTTAAATGTTAAAATCTAACGTTATGGCCATTACAAGAATATTAAGTTATACATATTAATAATATTATGTATATTTTTATATTATCACATTTGGTAACATTACATTTATTATAATTATCTTATATCACATATACGACAATATTACATACCCTTCATTTGTCATGTTACCCTAATTACAGTAACATGATAATTTAAAGTAATATGTGTGTGTATGTATATGTATATGAATATGTATATCGAATAAGAATCCAAAGATTATTAATAATTAATATGAGGTTAATATAATAACTATGTTACAATTCATACCCATTTATAAACTATCACATTATAAACTTGACCCATATTAACTAACCTATATTGTATTATACATATCTATTATTAAATATACATATAAAAACTATAATATGGTATATAAGATAATAGGATACATTATATTGTATAACCATACTTTTAATGGTATGGTATAAACCATATATCTTTTCAAAACAAATAACCTATTAATCTATATAATACTATTTTTGAACTAATTTCTAACCCCGACTTTACTCACACACAGAAGCTCATGTTTTAGGTTGGGTGTAATAAGGTGGGAATATGGGGCAGCCATAGGTAGAGGGGGAGGAAGATTTTCAGCCGTGGAGGATGGCGTGGGGGTCCGATGGTCGTGGGTGAGTAAGATTAGTGTGGTTGGAGCGGGGAGGGTGGTCGTGGACCCGAAGATTTTTATTTATTTATTTTTAATATATATTAATTTTTTTATTTTATTCTTATTAAACTAATACTTTGTTCATTCCATGCAGAAGGAATATATATATTGGTTAGATATCATGTTCAGGTATATATATATAATTTACCAGCTATTTAATTAATTTAGTTTATCTATAATGAAACGAGTCTTAAAGTAAGTAATTTATATTACATTTATCTTATCTTAGCATTTATATTTTTGAGATATCGCCAAGGCTTACATATTACAAGTATGTCAGTTTTCTAACAATTCTTAGTTGAAACAAATAAATTGTAAATAACTTTTAATACAATGTAGTTTCAGATGACTACCTAATGATGAACCTAACTTTTAAATGTTTTTAAATAACACAAGGAGACTCATATTTTCCAAGTTACTTAGAACTCTAAACTCATGCTCAAATTTACATGAATGTAACCATGGAAATCTAAATGAGACAAAATACCATTGAAGCACCACCGAATACAAATTGTAAAACACTTCAAAAGAAAGGAGGTTTCCATAAATATTTTTAGTTACACTAAGAAATTTTAATGAGGAATTCATTCAACAACTACCTCCCTTACTCATTCCACCAACTATATTTCATCTTATAGAGATGTAAGAAAATCCAAAACGCTCCCTTAAATAACACAAACGAAATACATTATTTTATCAATAAACACACCCAAAAATTTAGAATGAGAGTGAAGGATCAAAAAGGGGATTTCATTTCATTTCTTTAACCACTTTTGTTTTCAACTTTCAACATCAAAATGCAACAATAAAACTTTTATTTCATTTCAATACAATGTTTTACATTTGTATAGATAATTCTTTTGAGGCTTATAGAGAGAAATAATAGGAAACTTTATCTTGATTCATTAGTTATTTGCAACACAACTCACAACACTAATCGTTGCACATATAATTGTCAAATGCAAAGATACAAGACATGTTTTCCCACTAGCAACAATGCTCTAAGCATTTACAAGATACATGACTTTTACAACATAGCACAAAGTTTCCAAATGTCTCCAAGGGTATAAGTTACACAAAAACCAAATATTAACTTCTATCCACAACTTCTCCCACTTCAATACAATACTTCCATATCAAAGAAAAGGAGGAATTCGGCAACACTTATCACCCATCCATGCAATGGGGGAATGATCTTATCCCCATTTCCCCACACATTTCCCAAGTCATAAAGGGCTCAAGGACCAACAAAAAAGCTTCAAAATGAATCCTACACTCAAAACACACACGATCAAGTATGCAAAGGGACAAACAACTAGGTATGTCAACAACAAAAGGAATTCAAAACATATGATCAAACCATCTATGGTTTAAAATGGGGAAATAATATACCAACCTATACCACTTATCGCTCCACTAGGAGAGGGTAGCTAGCCCTTGGTTCCTCCGCAAGAATAAAAATAGAAAATGGATCCACACTTATACCTCCCAAGCCCATAACCACTTATAGCTCCACTAGGACTAGCTGCCCTTCCCTTGGTTCCTCCAAAACAAAACCTAAAGAGGGAACATATCCCTCACTTCAAAACACTACTTATCCCTCCAGTGGTAAAACACATTCCCTACACACAACACCACTTGCATTCTCACAGTGAAATCATGCAAGCTTCAAACATAACACTTAGTCATCAAACTAGCACGTACCCAACTAGGCAATAAAAATCACGATGCCAAAATCAGTTCAAGGAGTAGAAATTACATTACAAATAGAGAAATCAAATGGGTTAGGCATACCTAATAATCACTTGTCCCAAAATTATCTTGAAGCAAGCATTCCCAAGCACTCCAACAATCCCACAAGCCTTCCAAACAATCCCCAAAGTAGTAGCACCTCCCTAAGACCAAGTGAACTCCTCCCAATGCAAGGCACAAGAATCCAATTTGTGTAGAAAAACTCAAGGTAGAGGATCTCATATGATCATGTCATGTGGCATGCTCCATCCATAAAAGTAACCAAAAATCCTCAAACATGACATAAAATCTCTTACATAATTACATGGGTCATCCTTACAAACCATCAATTCACTTTTTGACATGACTTAACCCATACTCATCTCATTTCCCAAAATCATCAAACAAAATAAATAATAAGAAAAAGAAAAAGGAAATAAATGGTGCACATCCACAAAACTTTATTTCAAAGCAACCCAAAAAGTCTCTTCATCAAAACAACATAACTAATCTCAAAAATTCAAAAAGGTAAGAAAAGTACGTACAAGATCTCATCTTGAAAAGAGAGAAAGATCAGAAGTCACAAATGATGTACAAAAGAGCCTTTGAGTGGAAAAAGTGTCATAAAAGGTACACTTACCTTATGGGTAGGTGTATGGGGAGTTTTGGAGTGTGATGTAGTGCCCACTTCCCTTTGACACTTTTAGATACTGATTTTGATACTATTGATTGTATTATGGACACTATTATGTTTTATTTCAGTATGATGGTTAGATGTTAGATCATGGATTATTATTGATCTGGATTTAGTTACTATGCATGATGATTACTAGAGACATTTTTATACGTGGTTGATGATATACTATTTGACATGGACATATTATGGATGTTGATTTGGACTTGTGACATTGGATATTTTGAGTAGACCTAGTATGGTAGATTATTGATAATGATATAGTTGATTATTTAATTAAAAATGATAATGTTGTATTCTTGATATTGTCGTGATTCATATGATTAGATGATTTTGAAATGTTGTTTATATTATTTTGGATGTTCTGATATGGCCATGAGGCCGAAGGAGGTATTTGCATTTTGCAGGTTAAAAATCACAACAATGTCGGGGGACTGGAGACTAACCATATTAAAATTTCGGGTGAATTCAACAAGGTCACCATGGCAACTGTGTTGTTTGTTTGTGTGTTGAGTTATGTTAGGATTTCCCATGGGGGGGATTTCCACTATATGTGACCATGGGATATGTGTTTCTTTTATGTGTTCCTTTTATTATTGTGGTATGTATTTCATTTTGTAATGTGTTTCTTCTTGTAATTTATTTTAAATGTGATAGTTTTAATGTGAGAGTCATATAGTTAAACTTTTATTAAATTTAAATTGGGATATGGAATGTAATTAATAAAATTGTTGATTTTAAATATTAATGTTGGAAGAGTGTGTAAGTTAATGTGTAAGAAATTTGTAAGAGTCATGTAAGGCAGATTTTGGAAGGTCAAGCACTCCATCTTTTATGAAATTCGAATTTGTCCTTGGAGGCCAAATTTGGAGGCTTGTGGGACAAGTTAAACTTGTCCCACACCTCTTAAAATCATCCACCAACCATGCCTATGGTTTGGAGGTTAAATTTAGGCATTTATAATGCATTTTGAAGTGACAATTTATAAGATTTAATTGCACTTCCCTTACATGTTTTTAATTCAGTTCTTTTGGAGTATGGGTCATTTTGGAGTGTGTAAGTGATATTGTCATTTTATTTATTGTGATTTGGTGAGTGATGTTGATTTCCTCTTGGGGTTGAGGAAGAATTATGTGGCATACCACATGGATCCACATCATCCTCTTCTCTTCCCTCTCCTTTATTTTGAAGCTTCTTGCTCATTTGGAGGTTGTTGAAACTTTTTCCATTTCCTCTTGGGGCGCATTTTTTTGTGATTTTTGGAGCTTGTTGGTAGAAGAGCTTGGATTATTTTTGCATGCTTATAATTTGATGGTTTTGGACTACACTTTGACATTGTGGAAATCTTGTGAGCTTGGAGCAAACTCCATTATGGAGAGGTAGGCATCTTGAGTGTGTTTTAAATGTTTTTCCTTCTCTTGCATGCATGTTTAAATGGTGTGTGTTTGTATTCTTGGTTGGTTGGGTAGAATTCTTAGGGAATGGTGTAGGAGAAGGCTATGGGGATTTCATATGGGGGCATAAGGGATTATTAATGGCACTGTTTTATTGCGGAGGGATTTTTGGTTTGGGATCCACCTTGGAAAAGAAACTACTTGCATTTCTTACTTTCGGGGGCATAAGGGATAAACTTTGGGGGGGCATAAGGAGGGGTTGGGAGATATAAGGTTTATGGGATTTGATATGATTATGGTGGTATGAATTTTGGTGGATGCCTAATTCTAAATTGGGAGGCATAAGGAGTTCCCCATAGTTCTTGCTCTTGTTGGCTTGCTTGATCAAGCCTATGTATTGTGTGTATGTTTTCAAATGTAGTTGGGAACTATTGTCTTGTTTGGACTATGTATCTTATTGTTTGTATGCAATGTGAAGAATGCTTGTTTATTGTGGAAGAAGCCTTGTTGCCATGTGTTGATGTTCATACTTTATTTCAATATGGTTGGGGCTCGGGGGCCAATGAGGAAAGGATGGCTTCTCCTTTCTCATTGGATGTCTTGGTTGGGTGGAGAGTGTTGCCTTTCCCCCTTCCTTGTTGTGATCAAGATGAAAAGATGGAAGAACAAGCATGCTGCTGTTTGGAGCAAGAAGAAAACAGTTTGACAGTCATTTTCCTTTGAGTAATTCATTGTAACCTTTCCCACCTTGCGTGGATGAGTGTATAAATGTTGTAATGTGAAGTTGTTGCATTGTAAATGGAAGTTGAATTTGAATTGAGAAATGTAAAAGAAGAATTATACTTTCTCTGTTTTGGTTTGGAAAGAAAATGTAAATGATATTCCATACTCGTATTTTGTAATTTGAAACCAAATCAAATGGGAAAAGTGATAAGTTGTAAAATTGTATTGAGGATCAATGAAAGAATGCATTCCCTTCTCCAAAGTGTATTGCACATCTGATTTTGAATTATTGTTGAAATTTGATTGTTGTTTGAAAAGAAAAGAAAGAAAGAATGCGTGGGAAAGAAAGATAGTGTGATATGCTTGTAAAATGTATATTAAAATTGATATCAGAAATGCATTTTAACTTATAATTGAATGAATGATTTGATAAGTAAATGTATTGGATCGATTCTAGTAGATGTATGAGACCAATTGGAAGCTATACACACATGCAAATGATCAAAATTGATATTTCAATTTAAAGAAAATAGTTCACTGTCATAAACCTCTTATCCGGTAATCCACATTTTAATTAAAATGAGAAGTTCAAACTTATACTCAACAATAAGTTAATTAACCTCTAAGACTTAATAAAATTCAATTCGGAGCTTTCATAGCTGTTTTTCCCCTCTACTGTCGGAAAAATACAACTTGAATAAATTGGACAAATTGATCTTCACTAAAACACTCTAAACCCTCCCGATCGATCCTCCATGTCCTGCTTGACATGTTAATTGGAGGAGGAGTTCTAATTTTACCAAAATAAGGAGTTAGAAAATTGCCAGTTCACAAATTAAAAGCTTGTAGATCCTTTTTGTAAAATTTACCCTTAAGAACTTAACAAAAAGTAAAATTTATGCTTCCTGTGTAAAGAGGGCATTGAGAGATTTCCAAAAAGTCCTCGTTTTCCCAAAACCGAGCTTTCTAGCTCAAGTTATGGCACTTTGAAATTTTTGAGCTTGGGCGGGAAAATTTGGGAAAATTTTCCCTGGTGGGCCCGCAAGCCAAAAATTTCCCGTCATTTCGGCCTTAGGAAAATTTTAGAAATTTTGGACCTTGGGAAAATTTTGACTTTTCCCTCCGCCACTGTAGCCAATTAGAAGGTGCCACGTGTCCTCCAGGGGCTGAGGCGGAGGCGCGGATTCTTTTAACCCTTTATCCTTTTGAAAATTTTGGAAAATTTTCACTTATCCTTCCACCGACCCGCAGCCAATCAGAGGGTGCCATGTGTCACCTCGTAGCTTTGGAAGAGGCACAATTTCATTTTGAACTTAACGTCTTTTAAAAAAATTGGGAAAAATTCTTCTTTGACCCCACTAGCCCGCGGCCAATGGAGGTGTGTCATGTGGCATACCGGGGTGGAGATGGGAGGGGGACCTTCTTTCTCCTTTTCATTTTATAGTTTTGGGCTTGGGAAATATTCTTAAATTTCTTCCATGGCCTGCTTCCCTACCTTCCTCTCGGACTCTATCCCTTCATGGGTGCGCGGACCCATGCACCTTTCTATTCCCTTTCTCCTTCGTTTGGCACAAAGCGCAAAAACACCCCGCCGCTCCGCTTTTCCCTTCCCCCTTCTCCGCTTGGCATTAGAACCTGACACGTGTCCACCTAGGGACCCATGGGGGTGCGGAGAACTTTTCACCTTGAGCCTGTGTTTGGAAAAGTTCACAATGCCACCCCGCAACCCCCAATCCATCCCAAGGGCTTTCCCCTCCTCTTGCCACGTGTCCCTCTAGGGAAATTATGCCCTAGAAACTCCACCCACTCATAACTTGAGTTCTGTAGGGAGTTAGGAGGACTTATTTATATCACTAGAAAGGTGAGAAAATTTCCTATCCATTGGAAATGGTTTAGGGAAATTTTGGAATTTTTATAGGAGAAAAATCTAGTTGAAGCTCGAGTCATTGGAGAGTAGGTATGGGGCGGATTGCTCCCTGAACCTAACTAAGACATGTAACCCTAAAATTGGAACCTTGTGAACTTGTTATGGGTCAATAAAGGAAATTTTTGTTTTGGTAATTAGGATTTATTCCGGAACCTGTTAGTGAAAACTGTTGTCTTGCAACTTGGTTGTGGACACTTCTAATCAAAAAAAAATTATCCTATAATTTTCTATCTAACCCTAGGTTGTTTCTTTGGTCTCAAGTGGTTGTTTGAATGGGAATTACATGTGAGACAAGGTTTACTTGTCCCAACACCTCCCAAAATTGTCATCAAAGGTCAAATTTGAGTTTTCCATAAATGGAAAACTTTTCAATCCACAAAACATGGGTTTAACATCCCAAAAGTAGAAAGCGGTTTAATTTAACAATTTGTTGAGCTGAGGAAATACAACTCAAGTATGGAAGTGTTGATGGTTTGGGCACATGGGCATAGGGCATAGAAGACAACACAAGTATAATAAGACAGGGCATGCCAGAACACTTTGAAAATAGGACATACCTATTTTTGTGGTTAATCCTTATTTTGGGACGTGGAGTGCTAAGCACGACTTTTAGAATATTTGAATACTATGCCAAGGTTATTTTAGATGAGCGTAAGATCAAGCGCCATGTAGATTTTTGAGTTAATAATAGGATATGTACTAAGAGTTAACTATAAGAGATATATTATTAGCACTTGCATGCTTTTGTATTTCTTATGTAAGGGTGCATGGCTATTATTAGCATGTAGCCTATTTTTGGAAGGTGCATGGGCAGTGAAGGGAAAGTCCCCACCCCTATAAATATGTATTAATTTTCATGGTTTAGAGAACCAATGTTTTGTAGAGTTATGTTGTTTGTTTGTATGCACGCATGACTCATAGTGACATTATTATGATGTATGGACCTTCTATGTTTTACAATATTTAATATAATGGATCTTATTGGTGTTGGATGTAACTGAGAAAGGATCTTGTATGATAAATCTAATTATAGTAATTGTTTATTTCCTCCTTCATATGGTTTAGATCTAGATTTGGTTTAAACATTGTGGTTTAATTAATTATCTATTACGGATTTGAAATATACAATAATTCATGCTAACATCTTCGACAAGCTTCTCTAAGAGGGACTGGTACCCTTGTGCATTTAGGTGAGCACTTAGTTTAGGATGAGTGATGTTTCAGTGTGCCTTGGGCTATTTGTAGTGAATTCTAGGCTACATCATTGGTTCTATTTCTAAGACCTCTTTCTCAGCTGATTTTCAGGATGTTGCATGATGAAGATGTACCGGTTGACCTTGGCCATTATTGAAGAGTGGTTAGATGTTATAGAAGAATAGTATGCTCGTAGATTTAGCACTAGACCTAAATTTAATGCACGTGCATGGGTTGATAAGAATCTGTATGATGCATTGTATGAGATGTTCTTTGTTATCTTTCTCGTAGAGTTATACAAGTGGCTGGTTGCTTATGCATCTAAGAGGAATTAGAGGTTTTTCACACTTGTTTGGATACAAGAAGAATTCCAGGCCTTGTATGATGCAAATTTGATTTGGACATGCTCTATGGATGTTTGGTTCCGTGGTTTTTGAACAACTATATTCTTGAGTATGTATTTTCCACTTACTCTTGCCCAGAAGTTGTTGAGTTCCAATTTTTGGACCGAGCCCAGAGGATCTTACTTGCATGGTATTCCTTTGGCAATCAATATCTTGATCATAACCCTGGATTTGGAAAAGAATCCTATGGCTAGCTAAACCCCACCACGTGCAAGGGAAGGAGCAGGTTTGGTAAATATGGCAGACCTAGTGGTAGAGAGACAGAGAGAAGAAAGACGGCTTAAGTTTAATGAAGTGCATGAGAGGGATTTGATGAAGCAGTGAGAGATCATGGAAATAATGGTATTGCGGAGGGAGATCACTCATGAAGGATTTGGAGAAAATGTAGAGGATGTGGAGCCAGAGCATCTAGAACTCCCCATTTTGGAAAGCATGGCAGAGAACCCTCCTCAACATTAGATGAGGGTAGGTTAGGAGAAATATTGTGGACCACGGGCACACATCTAAACCTACCTAGTGACCTAGCCTTTACACTTGGTTTTACAAATTCTATAGCAGTTAACAGTAAGCAAGCTAGTGTGAGCAATAGAGTTGCAGTAGATAGAGTCAATTTATAGTCAAGTTCAGGAGTTAATCAGGGAGCTTATTCATCTATGACGCAATCTTCATCTATTTTATTTGGAATACCAGCTAGAGTTATCTTTTCTCGGCATGTCATTAGCACATAACATGGGTGCGCAGAATTTTAGTATAACATCTAGAAGTAACACAACTTCCCATATTATAGGAGTTTAGTTTAGCACAACCATTGGGACATAAGGAAGTGCATCCTATGGTTCATTGTCTACTTGAAGGAGGATCAAGAAGGTCAAAGTGGCTTGGGTGTTGGAGGATCTAGTGGCTCTGGAAAGCAAAAAACACATGTACTGGATCTCGGTGGGAAAGGTCTGCACCAACCCCTAGCATTTATATAGAGATGTCTTTTCATCTTTTAGAATATAGAGGCATTGAAGATGTAGCCGAGTAGGTGCATATATGTGAGATACTATGGCATGTGAAGGGGATCACTACTCTAGATCATAAGGTGAGTCAGTTTATAACTACATTATAGGGGCACGCACATAGTTGATATAAAAATTTCAACCTTGACCAGAATTGTGTAGATTATACCACGTTGTAGGATGCTTTCTTGAAATAATTTTATATCCTTGAGTTTCAGCAAATCACTGCACTATTGAGAGTGTTTGGGAGTATGATTCTCGGTTTAAAACCCTTTTATCTAAGTTATCTTATGACATCCATGTGATCCAAAGATGCACAAGTGGTTCGTTGGAGGCCTGGTCATGCCTTTTAGGAGAGCACTTTCACATAAGACTTATACAGATCCGTGTGAGGTTCTTGAAGCAGCTCTACACGCTGAGGCGGTAAGAAGTGTAGACATAGGAGTGAGTCCATTTTTAGAAGCTCAAATTGCAACCATGGCTAAAAAATTGAAGAAATTATTTGCTAACTTGGTACATGAGACACGCAGTGGAATTTGGTATACAGATTATGAAGTAGAGGGGCATAATAAGGATAGTTCTCCTCCTTATTGTTGGATTGTGATATCTATCACTTAGACCACAATTCAAGTTGGTTTTCATTGTTGTAGTGCGTGATAAGAAATAATGTGTCATGTTACCGCAAGATTTTCAGCTCCTCCACTCATGATATTGAAGATTGTAGGTTGATCTATCATATTCATGATGTCATTTATATTGGTGTATGACAAACTGGTGTTGTAAATAATTCTAAGGAGAAAGGTGAGCATAAGGACCATGATTATAATAAAGGGAATTCTGATGGAGGAAGTTATAGGGGTTGAGGTTACCGAGGAGGATTCATAGGTAGATATTGTGGCGGAGGAAGAATTGATTTCCCTCATGGAACTTGCTTTATACATGTGGATTTCCGATCATTACAAATGCAAGTGTCCACAAAATATTGCTTTTTCTTTCTACGAGAAAGAACCATAGCTATGAAGAGTGCCCAAACTTGTATGAACATTTGAGTAAGAAACAAAAACAGGAGAACAAGGGTGTGGGAATGGTTAGAGTTCAGCATATTGTGGAAGATCAATGGATGTTGAAGTTAGCATTGGATCCTAAGTTAGTACCTATGAAGATTACTACATGCACCGAGGTTACACACACAAAATATGTTTTGAAATTAAAGCATGTCATTACTAAGGATGAGGTTCCTCATGCAAATTATTTGTACCTTATGCATCAAAAGGAGGTTTATCAAGAAACCATGGAGGTGATTCAAAATTTATAGGGTGAGATATAGTGTTTGAAAGAGAAGCCATGAAATTGGAATAAAAGATTGCATCCGAGCTCCATCGACAAATGTTGATGATTCAAAAGAGGTTTGCAATATGTCGCGCTAGGAAAACATTATTCCTTTATTAGGGAATTGGTTTAAGGTAAAACTTTGTGTGCTAGGATTAAGCATGAAAGGTAGATTTTACATGCTAAAATTCCCCTCGTAGCCCGGATTATGACAAGGAGATCACTCTCAATGCTATTGTGGATGGTGGCTTTTGAGTAATATTCGAATTGACACATGCGTGGAAGATAATGTGCTCACTTTAGATGTGTGGGTTCAGATGGGTATACCACCATTGCAGCCATCTTCTAATGTTTTGTTTATGGTAAACCAGATGAAGGCCATTCCAATTGGAGTTTTAAAGGATGCATCAATTACTATATAGGGAGCCAAGTTTATCGGGATTTTGAGGTCTTAGCATTTGTCGAAGTTTGACAATTTTCCATATTTACTTGGGTGCCCTTGGTGTTATGAAAACAATGTTGATATGTGTTTCAACAAATGGTATATAAGTTTTGAGAATAAAGAAGAATGAGTCATTATACCCTTGACATATGGGAAATATACACCATATGTATATCCCTTAAGTGAAGAGGATTGTAATGAGTAATTTATGTATGCACCATTCGAGATCTATAAATTATTGATCCGTTAAAGGAAGGAGTTCTCCAATGGGATGATGCACATTCCATGAGTGATACTACAAGTATTACATGTGACAACTAGGCACATGACACTTATGAAATGGTTGGGTGCAAAGTGTGAATAGTAGTTGTGCGCACAAGAAAGCCACAAAATACCGTGTGTTTGGGTAGTAGTTAGGTTCCAAGGTACACTGGTGAAGAGAATCCAGAAGTATTCCTACTTGTTATGGAAGTTTAGTGGGAATGTCAGGTGGAAAGAAGGAATATATTAGTTTATACTCTATGTGGGATGGTAGCGCATTGGTGGATGGTCCACACGGATAATATTTTGGAGTGGAGAGAAATTAGGGTTACTTTATCTACTAATTTTTTAAGCAGCAATGCACCTACTCAAATATGTGAATTTTATGGTAATGATCCTATTTAGCAGTTGTGAGATACTTTGGACAGAGTGCAGGAAGATTTACCACCTTCACTGTGGGTGCACACATTTTATTTCACCTTACGAGGTTGTGCACATAGATGGTATATCTACACAGAGTTGAATAGAAAGATTAGAAATTGGCAAGAACTTATTCCAGGTATGATTCATACCTTTGACTATTTTTTCACTAAGCCTCCGGAAAATGACGCATTACAAAGTTATGAAGTCCTTGACTATGGGAGATAGTGCAAAGGCTAAATATATCCTTCAGACTTGTTAGGAGATTCAGACTGGAGGTGCGTTTTGAAGAGGAAGAAACAAATGATGAACAACTTGGGTGCACCGCCTGTAAAGAGAAAATGGCATGATGGTCTATAAATTTGATGATGAGGAAGTGGAAAACTTAGATGTTAAGTATACATAAGGTACACACGAAGTATTAGACATTGTGGATGAGAATGCATGTGCCTACCATGTGCCTATGAAGACCAAGAAAGTAAACATCGGAATGGATGCTAAATCTAATGAGGCCATCATTAGAGATTATTGGTCTGACTCTAAAGTTGCTAAGATAATTGAGCTATTGCATGACTTCCGGATCCGCTCCAGAGGCTATCATGAATTAAAAGGGGTACATAAATCTTTGGGTGAGATGAGAATCAAGTTGAAGGAAGGTGTGTGCCTAGTTTGGAAGATGCCTTACAAGATGAATCTAAACTTGCACGTCAAGGTAAAAGAAGAAATTGACAAAATGTTAATTTTTGGGATCATTTTTCCCATTTAGGAGTCAGAATGGGTGAGCCCTATCATGATCAACATCAAGAAAGATGGAAGCATCGGATTTGTGTGGAATATAGGGAATTAAATGTTGTGTGTGTGATTTCCCACACCTTTTATTGGGAAATTTTGGAGGGTGTTGCAGTAGGTGCGAAATATACTCCTTCACCGATCGGTTTTATGGGTATCATCAGTGAGGATAGAAAAATTTGACCAAGAGAAGATAACTTTCACCACTTAATGGGGAATTTTTGCATACACAATTATGCCCTTTGGATTAAAGAATGCACCTGTAGTATTTTCATGTATAGTGGTACAAGAATTTCAAGATTTTATTCACAAGGTCTTACAGGTATATCTGGATGATTGGAAAGTCTATGGGCTTGTGAAGGATCATCTTGATAATTTTAGGGTGATGTTTGAGAGGTGTCGATAGTTGAGCATCTCTTTAAATATTAAGAAGTGCATGTTTTCCACACCCTTTGGAATTTTTTTGGGACACATCATCTATAAGGAGGGCTTACTAGTGGATCCTGCTAAGGTTGTTGTGATTTTGGGCTTAGAGGAACCTATTAGCCAAAGCGAGGTGCGCAGATTCTTGGGGCACACTGGATATTAAAGAAAATTTATTAAGGGATATGCCAAGATTTTCGTGCCCTTAAAAGAATTATTAAAGGGAAAAGGAAAGTTCTATTAGGGTGAGGCACAGAAGCGTGCATTTGAGACTCTAAAATAAAGGCTTACTACAGTGCCTATTTTGTAATTTCCTTCCTAGTACAAACCTTTTCACATTCATGTAGATGCCTCTGGCATGGCTATTGGCATGGTACTACCCTATCCTAGAGAGGGGATTATTGATCATCCTATTTACTTTGTGATCATAAAATTGACTCCAACAAAAAATAATTACACAACGATAGAGCACAAGGCGTTGTCTATGATCTTTGCACTCCATAAGTTTTGACATTATCTACTTGTTACCCCATTCATCTTTTATACAGACCACATGGCACTGAATTATTATGTAAACAATCTTGTTTTACAGGGGTGCATATTTCATTGGGTTCTGTTATTTCAGGAGTTTAACTTTACTATGGTGGCTAAGCCAGGTAAGAACAATTCTCGCTGGTCCATACCATTTATCAAGGATTCAATCGGGAGAGGACACACAGAACATTGAGGATACAATGCCATATGTATAGTTGTTTAGATTAAACCATGCACCCACAGACTTAGAGGATATTTTTTCTTTTTATGCACATGTGTGTGTCACCTGAAGGAATGAAGGCTTCAGAGAAGAAATAACTTTTCATTCATGTCGTGCCTTACATGTTGATTAGTAGGTATTTTTACAAGTTAGGTCATGATGAAGTTTTACATCGGGTGTGTACTTGACAATGAGTGGGAAGCAATTATGGATGAGGCTCATGGTATTATTCTAGGTGGACACTATGTGGGGGATGACACCATGCACAAGATTCTATTAGTTGGTCTATGGTGGGAAACATTATACAAGGATTGCAAAGAATATTGTAAGGCATGTGACCATTGTTAGCACCTTAGAAAACTTGGGGATAGATATGAGATGCCTTTGAGGCCTATTGCTAGCACAAAACCTTTTAAAAATTAGGTAATTGACTTTGTAATCCCTATCTCCCTAGCATCCGTGAAGGAAAGGATCACACTACATTATAACTTGTACATATTATCTTACAAGATGGGCAAAAGTGACGCCTACAAAGGATTACATAGAACTCATCAAGCAAGGTTTCTATAGGAAAACATTATCATCAAGTATAGATGCCCTCTAAATTTAAGAAGTGATAGGGGTAATCATTTCCTTAATGAGACTATCATGGTATTACTAGATGAATTTATGGTTGCACACCATAGGAAAACACCTTATCACCCTCAGGTGAATGGAACTATTAAGGCCTTCAACAAGATACTGAGCCATACATTGACAAAAATTGTGATGGTGGAAGGAGATCTTCGGATGATAAATTCTATGCCGTGCTTTGGGTGTATAGGAAAACCTACAAGAGGTTGAATAAAGCAACACCTTTTCAATTGGTGTTTGGCGAAGAGGTAGTTCTCCCAATGGAATTCATGCTACCTTCTTTGTGTATTATGTGTGTAGGAGGTTTAGCTGATGAGAAATCACTTGAAGAATGTATTGACAAACTCATGCAGTTGGATGAGAGGTGTGTCATAGCACAATGGAGTCAGAAGCAAGAAAAATCCAGAAAAAGGCATGACATGACATGCACATCAAGGATAAGAAGCTTGAGATTGGACAAACGGTACTTTTGTATGATTCAAAGTTTTTGTGCCACCTTGGAAAGCTTAAGGTGCATTGGTTGGGACTGTATATTATAACTTACATACTTGGATTCAGGCATTTTCTAGTTAGAGGTACTAGATGGAACATGGTTTCCCAGTTACTTCAATGGGAGTAGGCTGAAGCCCTACTATAAATAAGTCTTCTTGGTATTTGTAATAAGGTAGTATTACCACTTAAATTATATTTCCTTAATGCATTCCCTTTATATGGGATTCTTTTCATCATTGTTATGATTTATCAATTTAGTTCAGTGTTTTGTGTAATAAGTGTGCTTACATGCCGTGAAGGTGATTACTATGTAAGTGTTTTCATGCATAGAGGATCGCGCATACCCTTAGTGTGGGGTGGTTTATATACAGGGTTCATTTCTAAGTTTGAATATTAATCAAGATGGGTATGCATAAATAAACTTTGTGGGTGCTTTAGGAAAGATGCGAGATAGAAAAATATTTCTCCTAAATGAAGACCACTTATGGATGGATGCACAGTGTAACACGAGGTAGGCTATAGCAGTGGAAACTACTTAGAAGAAGGTGCGGTGGTGAAGTACTTTGGTGCAAAAGGGAACGTGAAAGGAGGTCTGTGGCCAAAAAGTAGAAGGTGCGCTGTAAGGTTATCAATGTGGTGCGGAAAGGAGCAAAGATAGAAAAGATGTTGAAACGGTGAATTAATGTTGGGGATAGTAGTAGGTGGAGAGCAATAAATGTGATAAATTTTTGAAAATCTATATAAGGACATGATGTGAAGTCATTTTTACCTTTGCATACAAGAGTTTTCAAGCGAGTTGTTTGCAAGTGAGCTAGTGAATGAGATGTTGGAGAGCTACAAACCAGTTGTATTTGTCGATTTGTTCATAGGGTAATCTTTTGCTCCATTTTATAAAGTGTTTGAGTGAAGAAGAGGCACGCAAGGAAGAGGTTTAATAGTTAGGGTTTGGTTTTGAACTAGGGCATGCAGACTTGTGCTAGGGTACACAGGATTGGAGTTACAGAGCATCAAGAACATAAAATAACATTCCTTTTTAGTTGATATGGTGCCTAAAAGAGCACCTGGAGCTAGTACAAGGGGAAGGAAGAAAAAGGATGTTGAGATTGAAGTTGAAGATGATCCCGAGAGTAGATTTTCTAAAATGCAATAACTAAAAGGTGTTTTCATGGGCCGCAATTGGGATTCACACATTCACACTGCAACTTTAGCAATTACAACCACAGAAAAAAATGATACCAAGGGAAAATCAGAGAAATTTCTTATGGGGAAGACTTCAAAGAGAATAGCAGATGACATCGTGGTCTACAACAATGTGGGCAAAAAGTTATTAACCAAGGTAGGATTTTTACAATTGTATGAGCTCCCATATTTTGGAAAACCTAAAAAGCTATACCATTGGCTCATGAGCAGAGTCCATGAGGAAATATTCTATTTTATTAGGCGTCAAATATGGATCATTGTGCCTTTTATTGGAATTTTGACAGGGCTAAGGAGTACGGGTGTTGAGTTGAATAGTGACCTCACTAACAAAGAGGCCATAGAAAAGACAAAGAAAGCAAATAGATACATAAAAGGAGGGTGTGGGATGGACATCCCTAAATTATAGAATTATCCAGTGATTAGGGCAGCAGCCCATCTCCAAACAAAGATAAATAATCAAGAGCGTTGGTCTCAGGTAAACAAGGCTTGGCTTCATGTTGCATAGAAGATGACAAAATGTGTTGTATATAACATATCAAATTTCATTTTTGAGATAATTATTGAGGAAGCACAGAAGGTGAGAAAATCAGCTTTTGTGTTATACTTCTAACATTAGTCTTTGTTGAAATTGGAGTGCCCGATGGGCCAAAAGAATATATTTGGCAGTTTCCTGAAGAGAAGAATTCATTAGCAGAAATATTTTCCAATTATACTTTTGATGGATCGATGAGTGGACCCTTCAAGCAAAGTGTAGAAATGTGGTACAAGTGCCTGCACACTACATTTCAAGAAGAATGGAGGATACCCAAGGAGTTACCTTTGGTATTGGATAAACAAATACGGTTTATAAAGTGTATCAACATTTTTATATTAGGCAATTTGGGATAAAGGATGGAAAATGGGGCCCTTAGTGTAAGCTTTCATATGCCTTCACTGCATGTTATTTTCAAGCATCTATATATAGGTTCTCAAACTCGCGTCGGTTGTTACTCAATACCGACTAGGTAGATTGTGACTACCACACACTGAGGAAGTCTTTTGTTTATCCCGTGTAATATCGCTTATATTGAAAGGTTGATTTCATATAACATTAACATGAAGGCTATCATTTTGGCCTTTGGAAAGTTGGGCGCAGCTCTATTACAAAATTGGAAGTATTTGGAGAATGAATTCAAGCTTCTTGGACCGCCTAAGGGAAAACATATTGTGGGCACCTTAGAGGAAGAAGATATTTTTTCCATCAAGAGGAAGAGGGAGAAGAAGAAGAACTACATGAATATATTGGTGGCCTGGAGCATAGGGGTAGAAGATAACCTATAGTTGGAGAGAAGAGAGAGCACAAGGTGACCCCTCCATTTCAGAAAAAATAGGATGAAGTGTTAGAAATGGGTGACATAGAGATAGTGTTGGCTAGATTTTATGCATAACATAAAACATAGGAATTCGTGAGATAAATCTCCCTCATTTAATGGTGAGTCTCTCATGTAATATTTTTAGTAATTTAATAAAGGTGAATCCTAATAACTATTTTTAGGGTTTTACTTTAATTACTTCATGTTATCTCATATATAGGTTAGAAGTCACTTCTTTCCCATTCTTTTGAATGTTGCGATTTATTTGTTTATTTAATTTGTGTGGATGAGACCAACTCTGATAACTATTGGTTGATTCAACACATCTTCCTTTCTTCTTTCCTAAATTCTATTATTTCCCTTCTACAAATATTCCATAATAGCTACTTATTTGCTACAAAATTTCTCGATTGTGGTTCATGAGCTGAAGTAATTAAAGTAAAACACCTTAAAATAGTTATTAGGATTCACCCTTACTAAATTGATAAACATATTACACGAGATCCTCACCGTGAAATGAGGCAGATTCATCTCATGACTTCTTAGGTTTTATGTTATGCATAAATCTAGCCAATAGTTTGTGGTGACTCCGTTGGGGAACAACAAATTTAGCAGACCAAAGTATTTTTCATGTCAGTTCCTTTTATATTGAAACCTTAATGTGGCCGAACGTCCATTCACTCTGGCCTAGTAGAGATCAAGGAAGGACTGATCTTTTTATATATGCAAGAGTAATTCAATTTCAATCATCCTCCTCAAGTTAGGAGCCATGGATCCAGTCTTTCACCGATTACAAGAGTTCAAATTCCTCCCGACCGTATCATGTCCAAAGACAATCCAAACAGACGGAACTATTCATCGTGCCTATTCTCAAAAAAATATGTGCTCCTCTCATGATGTAGAATCATCCACTTGCCCCGCAACACCATTCTATGGGGTGCAAAGCATTTGGACCTTCAAGTTTTACTCCTCCTATGCATGATCTACCTAAAAGGGCGAGGAATAATTTTCCAAAATTCTTTAGAGATGGCAAGTAGAATCCAGATGACCACTTGGCTGCATTTTTATATCCCGTGGAGTTCTTGTTATCGAACATGAGTATGTATCTCATCGGACTCTTCATAGAGACTCTGTGTGACTTGGATAGAGAATGGTTATATTGGTTAGCTCCGGTACCATAACAAAGCGGCCTATTATGTGAGATGCATTCTGAAAATATTTAAGCCAACCAAAGATTACATTACATTGATAACTCAACCGACTCGGTTGAAGAAGGAGCCACATGAGCACATGCGGGATTTTATTGCAAAATTCCGAGAATACTTTACAAAATTCGACATCTACTTCTTGGAATGATGAGAATCAATAGGTATCTTCATCAATGCATTACTTCCTAAAGTCGGTTATCAATCGCATATAGCACGCCCTGTTGACTAGTTAGCAGCTCTAAATATGGTGGTTGAAATTGAAGACGCCCCGATCATGGTGGAAAGATTAAAAATAATGTTTCTAAAGTGAAAGTTCATCTTCTACTACTACATCTGATTTACTATTGCAAAATTTGGCAAATGAGATGGTGTAGATGAAGAAATAAATGTCTCAAATGGCTCAGTGGCAACAACACTTCCCCGCTTGTAATTTCAACAACAACAACCGAACTACATTTTTGGTTCCCAAAGATTAGCAATTGAATCTTCTCCCAAAACAATGTGGAGATGAATGAAGAAGATCAAGAAATTGTCACCGATCAGCTCGAGAATAATGATTTTGTAGGTCCTATCGATAACTTTGACATTAATTACCTAAACTAAAAATCGAACATGACTATGAGGAGCTTTTTGAACAAGATCATGGTCATACATATGCAGTATTTACAAGATCACAAAGTCACCAAGCTAAGGCATTAGTCAATGAAATTTGAAGGGGCAGCCCTTTACCTTCTTCCTTGGCTCCTAGAGACAAGAATGTGAGTTCTTCATCTCAATCATAGAAATCAGCTTAGGTATTTTAATATATTCCTTCTTTTGACATTATTGATCATGCTAAGAACACTAGGATTCAAATGTCGGAAGCTGAATAATTAAGAGTCGTTCCTAAGTAGCTAAATAGGCTAGTTAATTATGTGCAATCACCAAGGTAATCCAATGCGTTAAAAGGTTGTTTTCCTAATCCCAAAGATACACCTCCTCATAACAATTCTGCAATTGTTAAACCCTCGTTGTCTTCGAAAGAGTGGAACCTTTCTATGTATCCTTATTGCTTAATGGTTTCAAGTTAAGAGACTGCAGTTTAGATTCAAGTGCTTCTAACAATGTCATGCTAGCTAAAGTTGCAAATGCTCTTGGGCTTACTTTGAAAAAGATAATTGGAAATTGTTACTCCATGGAGAGACAAGTCCCTTTAATCAAACAAATCATAGATGTACAAGTTGTTTTGGCACATTTTCCTGACAAAATATTAAATATGACAATCTTAGTTGGAGATATTCCTATCTCCTACGGGATGTTAAGAAAAAACTTCTACAAAGAGTGGGAGGAGAAGTAAATATGGATTGGTCCTATACCCATATTCCTATCAAGGAAATTAGCCAAACGTTAGAGCGAGAAAATAATTCCAAGTACATTGTTACAAAATTTGATGATCTTTGATCTCGATTCTTTTCAAGTGTCGACCATGGTGTATACTTATTAGAAATGGATAAAGGCATTCCAGATCTAGAATTTCAACCAAATCCAGAACTAAAAGAAGAAGAAAAAGTTTGGACTCTGGAGTTTAAAGGTAGTTGTTGTTCTTTTGGATCAGGATTCGGTGTTCTATTAATATCTCCAGATCATGATATATTCCCATACTCCCACAAGTTGATATTCGAGAACACCAACGTCACGACGGAGTATGAAGCATTGCTACTAGGAATGGAGCAAGCTAGAAAGAAAGGAGTAAAACTCCTCAAATCCCAAGGAGATGTTGAGCTTATAGTAAAGCAAGTTCGAGGGAAAAAACAAGTCAAAAGAGATAAGATGAAGCATTACAGAGATAGAGTGCTTTCTTCCACACTCGATTTTGTAGCCTTCTCTATCGACTTCATTCCAATAAATCAGAATTCCAAGGCAGACTCTTTGGTAGTCACAACTGCACTATTAAATCCGGATAGACCACCATCCATATTCAGATAAGGAAACTATAAAGTGGAGATGGTCTACTACCCCAAATTCCCTAATAATGTGAATGAGCAGTGCTAGACTCTCAATGACAACAAATAAACATTTACATGTTTGGAACAAGACAACTTTGACAAGTTGTATGTTAAAGGGAGTAAATCACCACCACAACAGATAGTCACAGGTGAAACTGATCCAGATTATGATGACAAGTAGTGGAGTAATCCAACTGAAAGGTAACAAAATCCCCAAGGGTTTAGTTTTCTTAGAGGGGCTTTTGACAAGCATGATCAGTACCTGAAAAAGAATAAAGAATATGGCGATAGTTCTTCCTTAGGAGTACAAACTAGTAAATCGGGTACTGAGAAGAATTTGATGAAGACTTACCCACCACAAAGATAAGATAGTATGAGCCACCACAAAATGAAGTTGATGAGGACTTGCCCAAGTTGTGTGACAAGAAGGCTAGTGAAAGAAAGTTTGATATCGGACATTGGGTACTCTTGTGGGACAAGAGGAAAGAACCGAAGGGCATGCATGGCAAATCAAATTCACTCTAGAAAGGTCCCTTGATGATAAAGAGAACTATTAGAATGGATACTTTTGTCCTTTCCTACCAATACGGAATTGAGTTACCACTTCCTTTCAACGGGAAGCATATGAGGTTGTTCAGGAACTGAGAGACGGGGTAAAACATGTTTATAGATAAATAAAACTTTTTTTGTTTTATTTTTTTTGTTTTTGTTTTTGTTTTTTTGTTTCGACCACCGAACGCAATAGACAAGACAAGAAACCAGAGATGTTGGGATTTCATCTTCACTTCTTTCATTCTGACAAAAATAAATATGTCCATAGACGGAGCTAACTGGTGTCCCCGAGATTTCACCCTGAAATCTGGGACTACCCCTTTTAAATTTTTCATTCTTTTTAAGTAACGGGTTTGTTTTGTGTTTTGTTTTGCATACAACAATTGTTTTCATTTCTCTAAGGTATCCTAGAGAGTCATAAGAGCCACATTCACCAAATACCCACATGCTGAAGCTCACTCAATTCTTTCGTCATGCTTTTTCTGAAAGCATTTTATTTATTTTTATATTAAATAAATAAAGTTATTTTAAAAATAGATTGAGCTAAAATTGGAGGATTTGAGTTATATAAAGCACTTCACCCCATCATTATTACCACAAAACATTCACCCGGGGGGGAATTATTTTTACAGATCAGCTAATTGGAGAATTTTTTTGAGAAATTACGCATAGCTTCTTTTGGGTTTTGTTTTTATTTCTTTTTGTCTTTGCTTTGGTTTTTCTCCATTTTTGTCAAGAAATCCCCGTAGCCTAACCATTCTTCATGTCAGACCTTTTCCTGAGCCTAGGGTTTTGAAAATCTATCCAGTGTTTTTAATTGCTAATTAATTTTTCTAAAGGTGATCAGAGCTTAGGAGATTGCAAGAGGTTGCTTAGTCCAAAAAGGTGCAATAATGGATCGTATGAAAATAAGAAATATAGTGCCACCAATGCTTAGAGCTCAAGAAAATATGCCTTTGTTAGAAGAAAAAAAATGGCACCTAAAATGGAGCCACGGAGTGAAAGTTATGGCACTTGCAAGTTTTTGCTACTACATCTTCCTAGACCCTTTCCAAAATGGAAAAAATATATTCTATACTTGTGGAAAAAATGCTTCTTAAGTGAAAATCATGGATTTGGAGCAGTCAGCCTTCTAAAAATCAATGCATTTTTTTGAGGGAAATTTCACTTAACCAAACCTTGGTTTCTAGTAGCAGAGTCTTCTATTTTTCACGTCCAAGTTGGAAGGAGAAATTATTTAAGTTGTCATGGATTTGGAGCAGCCAGTCTTCTATGCAAATCATGGATTCCCAGTGTCTTGTCTGCCAATTTGAAGGAATCCTCCCCATCCAATATCCACGCAGCTTTTGGGAATGTGCACAATTGTTTTAAATAAAAATAAAATCATTTAAAGTGCAATTCATGGATGTTAGGAAGTTTGTCTTCTAATTTTCAAGGCCATTTTTTAATTAAAAAGCACAAAGAAAATCCATTTAAGTGAATTGTGTGGATGTATGGCATCTTTTCTTCCTTTTGCAAAGCATCCTCTCCCTTCTAAATCTCCACAATCCTTCTCCTTCATAATCCACACAATTTTTAAAAGAGAAAAGAAAATCACTTAAGTGAATTGTGTGGATGTCTGGTGTCTTGTCTTCCTTTTGCAAAGCATCCAATCACCCTAACATCCACATAATTTTAAGAGGGAAATTTCACTTAAAGAAATCATGGTTCCCGTCTTCTACCAAGTCGTGGATTTCCAACAAAGAGTCTCCTTGGATTTTAAACGGAATTTTTGAAAGGTTAGAAGCAACACGTTTAGAAGCAAGTTGTGGTTCTTAGGAGGCTTTTCTTCTAAGTTCAAAGTTTCCCTTTCTTTACAAAATCCATCCCAAAATTGGATCACAACTCAAGCTAAATTTTCCATATTCCATGCAGCCCTAGAAGATGCATGTAAATTCTCCAGTATATCCTTCCCAGAACTCTTTCATGTTGTTTAGAAACTCCCAGTTGAGCCCGAACCGAGTCTACTTATATCTGCTTGCACCTAGAGTCATTCCCAAAAGTCATAATTTCTCACATGTTATTGAAATAAATATGAGGGTGATGAATTTCATATGTGTATGAATTGATTACAAGAATACTTCATCTATATTAATATTTGTGAGAATAAGCACGAGTTAATGTCTAATACATTGAATATATCTTCAGATTCATGGGAAGTAATTACAACTTCTACACAAATGGATCCAGCTCTCACAATGGAAAAAGCTTCTCGGTAGAAATAAAAGAAGAAGATCTCAAACAAAGGATGATTCAAGGAAAGTGAAGGGTGATGATAAGCAGAATCATGCATATCATCCAAGTTTTCTAAGGTTAGTGACACAAACATGGGGCATGATTCTATTAGGGAATTCATTGATAGATACAGGCAAAACTGTCGGACTTCCTTCATGCGGGCTATCAGGGACAGTGGAATTATCCAAGCTACAACATTTCCGGCTACTACCCAATTTCCTGAGTTTGTTTCAGAATGTGCCAAATTGGATGGGGCTGAAGTGCAATATATGTTGGATCAGCATGCAAAATATGGAAGAACAACAAAACTAAGAGTGTTGCAGATTTCTTCTAATTTATTATCCTCTTTCTTATTCTTTCTCTTATTTTCTCGACAAATCAATTAAGTAATCAATTAAAATTGTAAAACTTAGGTAGTTGGCTTTAAAATCCATTACTTCAAGTTACTGGAGGAAGTCAATTACTTGGAAATAGGTGGCAAACATGTAGAATAGAAGGTTCTATTTTTAGTTGTAAATCATGTATGTCATTCAAAGAGGAATTATAGGAGGAAGATTGCCAACTATTTCATTTACGGCTTCCACATGCGGGAATTCATAGAAGCATCCTATTTATAATTTCCCTCTATGCACTATAAATAGGGGAAGATCCTACGGGTTAAAGGATCACAACTGGTTTTATCATAACTTGTTTTAGCAAGAGCTTTTGTAATTAGAGCATTCTTGAGTTTTCAGACTTTGTGTTGGAACCCTTGATGTGATTGTTGCGAAGGCTTGGGATTGAATAAAAGGTGAATTTCTAGAGAACTTTGTGTCTACAGTGTTTTGCTTTGAGTTCTTCTTTTCAGAGGTTTTTGATAAACTTTGTGTTATTTCAAATCTATGTTAGAAGTCATTTCTTTCTGTGCTCTACTTGAATATTGTGATTTATCTACTTATTTAATTTGTGTGGATGAGACCAAATTTGATAACTATTGGTTTATTCAGCACATCTTCCTTTCTTCTTTCCTAAATTATATTATTCCCCCTTCTAAAAATATTTCATAATGATGCTTGCTTACTTGCTACAAAATTGCTCGATTGTGGTTCACGAGATGAAGTAATTAAAGTAAAACCCCTGTAAATAGTTATTAGGATTCACCCTTACTAAATTGAAAAACATATTACGGGAGCCTCACTGTTAAATGAGGGATATTTATCTCATGACTGCCTAGGTTTTATGTTGTGCATAAAATCTAGCCAATGATAGATGATGCATAATGAGACCACCGAGGATCCTCGTTTAAAAGGGTACTCATGCAAACAAGGAATCGAGTGCAGGACCTTCCAAGTTGTCGAGAAGTTCACCAAGGACTTCTCCTAATAAAGTAGAACCCGAGAAAAAGAAGAGATGTAAGCACATCCTTGAAAGGATGATGAGGAAGAAGGGTGCGAGGACATTGTGCCTCATATTCTTGTAATAATTGAGGATACCGTCGATCCTCAGGAGGAAGAAGATATGAAGAGGAGCTGAGGGATCAACATATGGACAATTCGGGAATTGGGTTGGAAATAGTTGCAGAGAAGGGAGACCCATCTAGCTTCCCCCCAATAGCATAAACAAGCGAGATTTTGGTCTTTGACTCAAGCACCAAAATTCCCAAGGGTAAGCGCACCAGGAGGATGAAGGAGGACGAAGACTATGAGACCCTTGTAATTGGTTATGTAGATGATAAAAGAAAAATCATACATGCGTGGTTCCAAAGCACATTAGAGCCTAAGGATTTATATGGGTGGTAGCTTGTGCATGAAGAAATGGCGAATGCACACACACAAAATCAATTATCTTGGTCTATGCATACTCATATGGACGAGCCTAATTTTGACGTGTGTGAAGAGTCATGTGTTTCGTGTAGGATGAAGAAAGTGCCCCACATCAGGCATGTGAATGTCAAGCCCACTGTCATGTCGGATGAGTAGGTGAGAAATTCTTTGGTGAAGGTATCTGAAAAAGTTACACACATAAACATAGATAAAGTGGCAACCATTAGGGCATTGATAGATGATAACAAGGATAAGGATAAGGAGATAAAGTGCCTGATAGAAGAGAAGGAAAGGGTTGAGGCAAAGGCATAAGCTTTGGTTAGTATGGCAGAGGAAATTAGAGAAGATATTTTAAAGGTAAGGCCACACCTGGAATCACAATTTCTAGAAAATTTTCCTTTTATGATGCATTACATATGCACTCTAGTAAATTTTTAATCGATGAAGGGCCCGTGTGTATGCCAACACCAAAGGATCCTGCAGAGGAGGCAATAAAGGCCAAGGTCATGATTGCAAAGAAATTTGTGAGTTATGAATCCTTGTTACAGAAACTAAAGGATGAGTTGAAGAAGGCAAATCAAGCTCTAAATATGTGCACAAGGTGCAGATTCTATTATTAGGACACGGACACTTGAAGAGGATAATGAAGTCCGAAGGTAGTGAAGAATGAGACGCTCAGGTGCATGGAAAGGCTTGCTCTAGTAGAAGAAAAGAGAAAAGTGCTTTGAAGCTCAAGATCCACACAAGGAAATAATGAATGAAATTGGGAAGCTCATCGTGCAGAAGATGGATTTCATGGAGAGGATGGTCTCTAGCATGTCTAACATTGTTAGAATTTTGTAGAATGAATAAGAAAACATGACTCAGGATGAGTTAGAAGTCATGGTTACTGACATCCCGGATAATACATGTGAAGCAATCGAATGATTGGTAGGTGTTAGAAGAATAGATTAAAAATTAATATCCGAGTTAATCCTACCCGTAGAAGAACAAGGTGTCGAGTAGTTGTTATCCAAAATGTGCCCCTTGCTCATTTTGTGGCTAACTCCTCCCATTCTTCCCTCTCTTGTGCCTCAATCACAAAATTTTTTCTTTTAGGCAATCAAAACCTTCTAGAAGTGGCACCATTGGATAGAGCTCTTTCTCAGCTTTCCAGAAAGGTAAAGTTTTCCTCCTAACTCCATGTATTTTTCAAGTTATGGCTCGGCGGAGTTTTTTGGAAAAAATTTCCCTGAAAGGCCCGTGGCCAATGAGATGCTGCCACGTGGCACCTAGAGTGGTGGAGCATGGGGAAATTTTGGAAAATTTTCCAAATGACCAAAAAGGTGCAAAAATTTGAATTTTGCCCACCGACCCGATTTGGCCCTGTTTTGCCCTAAAACTTCAAATCGCCATATCTTTCGATCCAGAGCTCGGTTTTCGCATTCTTTATATCAATGGAAATCTGGTAAAATTCTCTACAATATTCAGGGTTATTTTTGAATTTTGGTGGAGTTTGGAGAGATAAAATCAAGAAACACCTCTGGCACGTGGTCATGGATAGAAATGACGTTTCAACCACCGTTTTTAATGAAGAATGGCTCGCATTCTCTCCCAGCATGGTTAAAAATGTCAAGGAATGGGTCTGTCAGGGCACCCATGCTATTTTGATGGCATTTTGGTCAATGGTTGAACCCCTTGCACTTTTTCCCGTGTTTCTCTCTCCTGGGGTCATGGTTTGCACTGTAAAAGCCAGAATGAGTTCATTTTGCAAGGAGAGACACTTTTTCAGCTCTGCAACTTCCTTTTTCTTCCTCCTTGGTAGAATTTGTGAAGAAATTTTACCTTTCCATGTAATGCAGCACCTTTTCTTGCCTCTGGATCACTGTAATGTACTGTATTGGATCTGAAATGTTGATATATGTTCTGTGATTAAAATCCCTCAATCCTTTCATATATCTATCATTGCTTTCTTGATCTTTCATTACATTTTGAGCATTTGTGCATGTTTTGTGTTGTGTTTCCTTGTGGATTGTGTATTTCATGCAGCATCAGGTGTCTACAACTCCTTGGTGCATCACCTATTAGCATTAGTTCTTTCTTTTTTGCATTTTCTATCCTTGTCCCTTTGGAATTTAGAGTAGATTTAGGAGTTTAAACCTCTGCAAATTGTGCAAGTAAAATAGTTGATCAGAGGAGTTGAGGAACCAGCCTCTAATCTAGAGATTCCTTTCTCATTTTGCAAGTCCCACAGTTGGGGAAAGGATTCAATGTTATGCAATCACACTGGATGCTAGTATGATCAAACTAGAAATCTGATCAACATCCAAGGGGTGCTTCTGATTTACAACAACATGTAGTTCTTCATTATTTTTGTTCAAATAATTACATATTATTTCATTTATTATTCCTTCTTTTTGGAGATATAAGTGTGATTACCCATTACGGGGGTGGCAATGACATTAGTGTGTCATAATGTTGAGCAGAGAAAATACAGCTCAAGTATGGAAGTGCGAATATTTTGGCGCATAGAAATGGGGCGTGCGAAGCGTGTGGAAGAGCGCACAAGTACAAGAAGACAAGGGCACAACCAAAATAGTTTGAAAACAAGACTTAGTCATTTTTGTGGTTAAGGCTATTTTTGGGATGTGGAGTGTTGAGCATGACTTCTAGAAGACTTGAAGACTACGCCAAGGTTATTTTGGATAAGCGGAAGATCGAGCGCCATGCAGATTTTTGAGCTAATAATAGGATATGTACTAAGAGTTAACTATAGGAGATCTATTATTAGCACTTGCATGCTTTTTTATTTCTTGTGTAAGGGTGCATGGTTATTATTAACATGTAGCCTATTTTTGGAAGGTGCATGGGCGGTGAAGGGAAAGTCCCCACCCCTATAAATATGTATTGATTTGCATGGTTTAGATATCCATTGTTTTGTATAGTTATGTTGTTGGTTTGTACGTGCGCATGACTCATAGTGACATTATTATGATGTATGGAGATTTTGTGTTTTACAATATTTAATATAATGGATCTTATTAGCTAGATATTGGTGTTGGATGTAACTGAGCAAGGATCTTGTATGATAAATCTGATTATAGTAATTGTTCAATTATTCCTTCATATGGTTGAGATCTAGATCTAGTTTAAGTATTGTGGTTTAATTAATTGTTTGTTATGGATATGAAATATATAATCATTCCTGATAACATCTTGGACAAGCTTCTCTAAGAGGGACCTAGTACCCTTGTGTGCTTCAGGTGAGAGCTCATTTCAGGTTGAGTGATGTGTCAGCGTGCCTTGGGCTATTTGCAGTGAATTTTAGGCTACGTCACAATTCAACTCAAAAGCTAATTAAATCAAAGTATCAAACATAAGCAACTAGTCATTCTAAAGGTTAAAATAAAGGAAAAATAAACTTAAATCAAGGAAGAAAAGACAACATTAAATACAATGCTAACTAGATCAATATACCATCATGGTTAGAGCTTAAGCAAAGCTAATCTATTAACATATTTGCATTAGAACATGAAATAAAGATTCAAACTAACATGCTAAACAAATTAACCTCTATCTCTAATTGAATGCTAATAAAATGAACCTATTTAGATCCTTAGAAATTAAAAGGGTTGATTGTATGCTTGAATCCCAAGGTTTTCAAGAATGGATTCTTGTCAATCCATGGCTACAAGACCATCGACATATCTCCATATGACTTCAAAACTTAGATGGATGAATGTAAGAAATGAAGATAACTAGCTCCTCTAATGGAAGAATTCTCTAAGATGATAAAATGGATATAGTATAGGCTCTATGCTCATTTAGGTGTAAGTAGAAAGGTTAGAGGAGGGTTCCTTTTATAACCCAATGGTTTGAAGAAGCTTTGCATCCTATTATATGTGGGATAATAGCAAAGCTAGGTTAGTTATGGATAAGCATGGTTTAGAAGTGGTTGAGTTTACTTTAGGAGAGTTTAGTTTGTCCTCTAGTGACTCATGGGGATTGAGGGGGTTTATTAATTAACCAAAGTGATTAATTAATAGGTGTGTAAGCTTATATAAGATTTTTAGAGGAATAGTTAGTATGATTTATGTTATGAGAGGATTTTAATCAAATAAATGACGATTTATTGATTAAATAGAAGAAAATTAATTAATTAAGAATAATTAATTAATCTAGATAGAAAGGGGCATTAATTAATTAATCTAGATAGAAATTGGAGCTTAATTAATTAGAAATAATTAATTAATCTAGATAGAAAGGGGAGCTTAATTAATTATAAATAATTAATTAATCTAGATAGAAAGGGAGTTGATTAATGGAAGGTCATTAATTGGCATTGTTGTTGGATAGAAGAGTTAATTAACTAATATAATGTAATTAATTAACGACGATAGTAGAGAAAATGTGTGATATTGATGATATGTCGTCAATTTATGGGAAAGGGTATAATTAGTGTAATTTAAGTATTTAAATTGCTCAAGATAAATTATAGGTGTCTACATTTTCCCCTCTTTGGGTGGCGTAAGTGATGCCACTTCAAAGATAGTAGATAAATAAAATTTTGAAGGGGTAGAATAAAAATTAGTAGAAGTGAGAGATGCCCCTCGAGTGTCGATGGGGTGATGAAAGAAGGTGATCGACAATCGAAAAAGGTGAGAGAAATGGATAGAAGAATGGGTAGGGGCAGGATGCCCTAAGTGAATCAAAGAATAGTGTTGATAGGAGAATGATGTAGAAGAGGAATGAAGATGGAAAGAAAAGAGCAAGATTTCATCCAAATATTGAAACAACTTTAGTGTCATCATATTACTAAAGATCTACGTCATCGGTCCTTATTAAAAATATAAGCATATGAAAAAAGTAGAATGACATGAAAAGCCATACTATGAACAATTTTCCATTGTTGAAAACACCAACTCAATGTAACATACAAAAATAAATGCAATATGAGAAGGAAACAAGCTCATTTAATAGGGAAACAAGTACAAACACACATACTCAAACCAACAATGGTCAAGACGGTTGTACAAATGTTTTTTATCAAGTTGAAGATCCCCAAATGTTCGTGATTGATGACAAGGGTGAAAAATGATGCCCCTAGCAAGGATACATGCAAGGAAAATGATGAAGGATGTCGGGTCCAATGATAAAGTGTTGTGTGCAACAAAACAATATCAGGCAACTAGATGTGCCCTAGAGTACCAACGAAGCAAAGCATGCTAGCTTTGTAAATGGTTGTAAATCTGATGATCATAAGTCATTTGATTTATGAACACGTGAAAATTCCAGCAAGATATGGAATGAATACCATGCACAAGACATGAGTTTCAGCCGTTATGGGTTGTTTACCTATTTTTGTAAATTTTACAATTTTTAGGATTTTTGAGAAATTTTGAAATTTTATGTGTTTGTATTTTTCTATGTTTTTGAAAATTTTTGATTTTTGTAATGTTTAGGGATTTTTGATTTTTAGAAGAAATGAGAAAATAGGAGATCACCTGAAAGTAAGAAAATTTCCCTAGGGAGAAGAAACGGGTGCAAGTAGCAAAAACACGCCCCAACGTGGTGAAAAGGAGTTAAAAATGATTATTTAATAAAAACAATCATTACGGTGGATAGAAGAAGTGTTAGAGTGATCACGATGGTCAAAACATGCCCCTAGGGCATCACGATAGGTTAAAATAGCCAAATATACCCCTCCCGAGGGGGTAAATCATCGTGATCAGTACATTTGCTACCAAACCCTACCAAATTTTTACCGTGAGTTACCGCGAGCGATGAGCGAGATGGCTAGGGTGCAGAATCACCATAGATGTGTTGATACCATTCAAGAGTACATCTGGAATGACAAATGATGGACCATTTGTGAGTACCCCAACCCTTCCTGGTCTTTTTACGCATTTAATTTTGTATTTACTAGCATTAATTAGCATTTAGACATGCCACATATTTATATGATTCATGATGATTACTATGGTTATGGATGAGGATTGGATCATGATGTTGTTTGATTTTATTTCTTATGTATGTACCATGATGGATATTGATGACGTATCACATGTGTTTTATTTTTATGATAGATCCATAGATGATATCAATTGTATTGTATATGTGATGTTCTAGATTAGTGGACGGGATGATATGATGATATTGGTGTGGGGGGATAGATTTTGATATTTGTGATCCCTCTTGCCCCCATTTGATGATACGATATGTGATGATTAGCTTAGCATACATGTATGATGTACACGTAGCATTTTATTTATATATGATGTATAGATGATGTTAGATGTGATGATATAGATGGAGATATGATGATGTGATAACAAAACTATGTACATGACAAGAAAACACAAGAAAATGTTAACAAACCTATCAAATATACATTGTTAAACAACATGAATTAACACAACTATGTACAATTATTTACAAGCATGCAAAAACACACTTCATATGTACAAGTAAGAATGAATCTAATCTAAGCAAGAAAAGATGAATCTAACAAAGTATGTTTAAGTGACAAACTATACAAATGTACAAGCAAATAGAAACTATACAAGAAATCAATGTACACAAACTAACAAACAAAAAGCAAGTAAACTAAAGCTATGTTTTTGTAAGATTGTTTTTAGTGTGTTTTGCGTTTGTGGGAATTTTGTGAAACAATTTTCTATTGTTTTTGTGTTTTTTGTTTTTCTATTGTTTGTGTGTTTTTTGTTTTTCTATTGTTTATGTTTTTCAAGTCTTTTTGCGCATATTTTTTTTTGTTTTTGAACATATTTGAATGTTTTTTTGATTTTCTAAGGTTTTTCAAGCTATGTATAGGAAACTGAGAAACGTGGATGCCCCCAACATTAGATGGAGAATATACAAGGGCATGTGCCATGTATTTATAAACAAGAAGGTGAAAGTGTGAAGGTGCCCCCAGCGTTAGATGGGGAATATACAAAGGAAATCCCTTCACCGATTTACAAGAGGAGAAACAACTGGATCAAGGCTTGACAAGATAGGCTCATAAGGAATCTCGGATGCCAGAGCGGAACTAGCCCCTAGGCTAAGTAAAAGTACCCCCTAGAAACTAGATGCTTGTGAATAATGAGTCCTCCCAAGGCACCGAAAGATAGTTTTCACCAAGGGATCTATCCAAAGTACCACAATTATGTGGTTTTCACATATGGATGACCTGCTTTCTTTTTTTTTTTTCTTTTTTGAATTTTTTGTATTTTGATCCTTTTTTATTTTTTTGTTTATTTTTTTATTTTTGCGCCATGTTTAAGCATAGAACCGCTTAAGGTGCATGGCATTCATAGGCTCATGGAGCTCATCTCCATTGGGATGAGAAAGTTTGTATGCTCATGTTCCATATTTTTCCACAATGACGTAAGGTCCTAACTAATGTGGTTTGAACTTGCCTTTCTTCTCTCTTTCTGCCCTTGTGTTGAACATTGATTCTCTTTCATGACCAAATATCCAACCTCAAATTGATGAGGTTTGATCCTTTTTGTAGTTTTGGGAGACTTTATTTTGATATACCTTGAGATGGTTAAGGGCGCGGATGCACTTTTCATCTAGGAGTTCTAATTCTGCTAGCTTGGCCACTCTGTAATCCTCATCTTTTTCTAGATAATCCCTAAGAGATATCCTTAGGGAAGGAAGCTCTATTTCCAATGGGATGATAGATTTTGTTCCAAACACTAGGGAGTAGGGTGTTGCACTAGTAGGAGTGTGAATGGAGGTCCTATAAGCCCAGAGGGCTGGGTGAATTTGCAAATGCCGTTATGACTGTCTTACTCACCATATTTTCCATGATCCGAACCAATGTTTTGTTAGTGGTTTGGCTTTGCCCATTACCCTGAGGGTAATATGGCATAGACCACTTTAATCTTATTTGAAATCGGTGACAAAGATCTTTCACCATCTTATTCTTGAATGATTTTCCATTGTCAGTAACTATGGCCACAGGAATACCATATTGGCAAATAAGGTGATTCATGATGAAATTTGATATCTGAGCACCTGTAACATATGTTAATGGAACAACCTCCACCCACTTAGTGAAATATTTTGTGGCTATGATGATGTGGGTATGACCATCAGATGAGGTAGGGGTGAGCTTCCCTATTAAATCTAGTCCCCATTTGGAAAATGGCCATGGTGTTGTAATTGGTTGTAATGGTTGTGATGGTGCATGGATGAAATTTCCATACTTCTAACATAGAACACATTTCCTGACATGGTTGCAGCAATCTATCTCCATAGTAGGCTAGTAGTATCCCACTCATAACAACTTCTTTTCTAGGACCATTCCATTTGTATGGGTGCCACACACCCCTTCATGTACTTCTTTGATCGCTTGGACCGACTCTGCTACATCTAGACAATGCAACATATTCCCATCATAGCCACATGATGATAGAGCGTACCTCCTAGGAGGGTGTAATGGGCTATTTGGTGGATAAGGCTTTGTTTTTCGGATCGGGAAATGTCAGTAGGGAAGGTACCACTTTTAAGGTAGTCATAGATAGGTGCATACCAAGGGGAGTAGGGACAAAAAAATTCACATTCCGACATGATTTGGTATATCATATGTAGGTTGACGTAGATTTTCAACAAAAATGGCATATCATTGTTTTTTGGTGGAATCCATGCAACATAGAACCCACTGTCGCATTGCATTTGTAGATCGGTTTTGTGCCCTTGGAATTTTCTCAAAGGTAATACACACAAAGTATTCTTTCATAGTTTCCACCAATTTCTTATATGGGATGAGCTTGTCATCCTTGACCTTGTACTCATCGTTGACTTGTTTGATAATCAATTGTGAGTCACCAATGACCTTGACATGGTGGATATTCCACTTGATCGCCAACTTCATCCCAATGATGAGCACCTCATATTCTACAATGTTATTTGTGCAAGGAAAACCAAGATGGAAAGCTTGTGGTATGGGGTCTCTGAAGGAGTGATTAGTACTACTCCTGCCCCTGAACCATGGAAAGTGAATGATCTCATCAAAGTGGATCGCCACATGACATATTCTTCAATATACATTAGTGATGAATCTAGCAGCTCCAGACTTATAGGCTCTATTCTAGGTAAAGGTGCTTCTACTAATTGGTTGGCAAGTACTTTTCCTTTAACTGATTTTTGGTGTACGTATTCAATGTCAAATTCATTGAGAAAAATGATCCAATTAGCCATTCTACCTGTAAGGGTGGGTTTTGACAATAGGTATTTAAGTGGGTCAACTTTAGATATAAGCTTGGTTTTATTGTTCAATAGGTAATGGCGGAGTTTTTGAAAAGTAAAAAAACAATAGCTAGACAAGATTTTTCAATTTGGGGATAGTTGAGCTCATAGGAAATCAGGGTATGACTAAGGTAGTACACAACTTTTTCTTTTTGGCTTAGGTCATATTGTGCAAGCAAAGTGCCAATAGAAAATTGTGTAGTAGATATGTATAGAAAAAGTGGTTCACCTGGGGTTGGAGGCATGAGGACAGGTGGATTGGCCAGGTATTGTTTAAAACAAGGAAAAGGCCTTGTTGCTTTGGTCCCCCAAAAAAAATCAACATCTTTTTAAGTAGATGAGTAAAGGAATGGCACTTATCAACAAGCTGCAAAATGAAGTGGTGAATGGCTTGTATTTTTCCTTGTAGACTATTTGATATTCTTGGGAGGAGGCATTTTAGTAATGGCAAAGTGACTTTGGTTGGGTCTACCTTAATCCCTCTCCTTGATATAATGAAGCCTAGCAGCTTCCTAATAATACTCCAAACACACATTTCTTTGGATTTAACCTAACCTTATATTCTTGCAGATGTTCAAAGATACGTCACAAAACTTCAGGGTGGTCTTCTCTTGTCTTGGACTTTCCAAGGATATCATCTACATAGTCCTCCATGATGTCATGGAATATCATGGAATATTCATGGAATGTTGATAGGTCACACCGGAATTTTTGAGGCCGAAGGGCATTACCTAATAACATAATGTTCCCAAGGGGTTGTAAAGGTTGTCTTATACTGATCTTCTTTTGCTATCTTGATTTGGTTGTATCTAAAAAGCCATCCATAAGAGATAGAATTTCATAGCCTCAGATTGAATCAATAATCATGTTGATATTGGGAAAAGGAAAATCATCTTTTGGCATGCCTTGTTGATGTCCCAAAATTCTGTGCAAATTCTAATGCCAACCAGTTTCTTTTATATTGGAACTACATTTGATATCCACTCAGAGTAGTCAATGGGTCTAATGAACCCTGTTGCTAACAGTCTCTCTAACTCCTCTTTAACCAGAAGGGCCACTCATGGATGCATTTTCCTTAGCTTCTGTTTAATAGGCTTTTACGTCTGGATGCACTACTAAGTTGTGCACCACCAAAGTTGGATCTAAGCCCGACATATCTTTATAAGACCATGTGAATATGTCCACAAATTCTCTAAGAAGCAAGGTGAATGTATTTTGTTCTTGTGCTGAAAGTGAAGCTCCCAACTTGACTATCTTTGGGTCTTCTTCTGTTCCAATATTTATATCAATGGTTTCTTCTACCAACATTTTTGACATATCCTCCATACGCGTAGGATTGGGAGGAAGGTTGAGATCTTCTTCCAAGGGAATCTCTACGAGATTTTCACCCTCAATGTGGTCACTTCTTTTGTCCATTAATTTTTTTACTTGTTGGTCAAGTGCCTTAAAGAGGTTTTCACTGTGTGACTTGGACTTTTGTTTTTGCCGAGGCTTTTTTTTGGAACTTTTGCCCTCCTTTTTCTTAAGTTTTGTTGACCACGAAGCTCATCTTCCTCTCCAAAATAGGCGCAGGTATCTAAGTCAATGTAGAAACCTTTCTTATGGTCCCCAATTGGAATTGTATCTCATATGCCCATAAACTTTACAATGGCCTCATCATTCTCAAAAAGGTCCAATGACACATGACGTTGTTGGTCCCAATTGACAAGGGAAGGGTAGACAAGGTCAATTTTAGACTCAATGGGGGTTAAGGTAAGGAAGGAAAATGGTATCCATGAAAAGGTTTGTGGAGGCAAGATCCTCATATTGGCTACAAGTGGGAATTTGTGTCATTGTCTAAATAATCAGAGCTATCCTTATGCTCTTAGAACATGTAGCATCTTGATCATTGGGGTGTGATCCATAGGGTCAAATGTTGATACCATATCTTTCCATTTTGAAATGTGGAAGTGGAACTAGTTCTCTTGGTCCTTGCTCATTCTTTCCACATCATAGGCCCTTGTAGCCCATAGAATACATCATTCAGCTAGACTTTTCATACTCAGGGATTTGGTAGCAGGTCGGTTGAGTGTCCTCCAAGACCCAAGTTGTAGGTGGGTCCAGTAATTTCTCTTTTGTAAGTAATCCTCAGGTAAGAATGTCCCAATAGTTCATGTTCATCTCTAGGCTGTTTGAAATGATAGTTGGGTTGGCCTCTTGTTTTAGGTGACAAAGATAGGTCTAAAACTAGGAGAGCTTGTTGCACATTGTATTCTCCACAACCATATTCCAGAAATTTCATCTCCCATGAATCAAAGGGAGAGGTATATGTAGAATCCTCACGAGTGTAATAACTTAGGGATTTTGAATCTACCAATGATTCCATAGCTTCTGATTGAAGGGGAAAACTATATCCACGTAAGGACATGTATATATACCCCTACGTACAAATTTGTTGAGAGATCTCCAGTGAGAGAAGGGTTCTAGATATCCTTGAATGGTAATAGTGTGTCCTTCATTTTTAACTTGATGCATTGATGTAATGTTGATGGTATAACTTGCATGACATGAATCCATGGGTGGCCAAGAAGCATATTATAAGGAAGTTCTAAATCTAAGACATGAAACTTTGTGTGGTGACAAGTTGGTCCTACCTCCATCGACAATGTGATTGTTCTAGCTGACTCCCGCTCCATGTTGTCGTAAGTGGTTATGGTAATAATATGGGACTCTAGATCTTCCTCTGTGTGTCCCAGTTGTTTAATTAGTTTCAATGTGCATATATTCAATCTCGACCATTGTCCATAAACACCTTTTTATCTTTTGATGGGTAACAAATACCTCTATATACAGGGGAAGATTATGTGTGTGATCTTCATTGGGTATTTCCTTATGGTTAAAGGAGATATGTTCAATCGGTGTAATGTTTGCCACCACGGATTGTAAATGTGAAGGGTCTACTTCCATTAGCACTCCTGACCCCAGAGAGTTTTGTATAAGATGTCCTTATGTACATTTGATATCTTAAGAAGATATAAGATTGAAATCTTAGCAGATGTATTCTCAAGTTGTTCTAAGAGGTTGTATTGACCATCCTGAGGGGTTGACAGAGAGGGTTATGGGATCATGATACAATCACACCTTGCTACCGCAGTGCAATCATTTCCTTGATCCTAATGGTATTCACATGTTCATTAGAAGAGTGGACACATCCAATGAGTGAGTCATAATGATTATTGTCATTTTTGGTGTATAAATAGTTTACATCTTTGTAGATTTGGGGTGACCTCCTTGATTCGACCTTTTCTCATCTGATTTTCCATGTTTAGGGAATGGTTCTTTGAATATCCCCATATTTTCATTTGGCATTTGATTTCTCTCTAGGGTGTCAACTTCTATCTCTCCATTTTCAATGAGATCTTGGATGTAGTGGTGAATTCTTAGGCACTTATCTATCTTGTGTCCTTTTACATGATGAAAATCACAATATTCATGCTCTTTATACCATGATGGTTTAGGAGCATTGTCATCAAAAGGTTACGTTGTAGGATAAGTCACCATGTGGACTACATCCAATTGCTTCAATATTGTAGACAAAGACTCATTAAGAGGAGTGAACATCCTATGCTTAGGTGGTGGTTGAATAGGTCCTTTGGTTAATTTAAAAGGTTGACCAACTTGAACTATTTGCACTTGTTTGGAATCTTTGATTCCGTCTCCCACCACGTTCTTGTTTTTGTTAAAGATCTTTGGCTTTTCTCGTTGGTTTGGCATTTTGATTATCTTTAGAAGGTGATTTGATTGTTCCTTTTGCAATGAGGTATTTTTCTATTTGTATGCCCTTTTCAATGACCTCTTCAAAGGTATGAACACAATGCATTTGTAAATGAAAAGTGATGTTCGGGTTTAGATTAGGCACGAATATGCTCACAAGTTATTTTTCAGAAACACACAAGGGAAGCGGTTGGTTATCCCTCACCATCTTTGTAAGAAGCTTGTGAATGTTTCATTAGGGAATTGTTTAGTACTACACAAGTCTGCCATAGTTATGTCACTTTCTATGTTGTATGAGAAATGTCGAACAAACCTTTTTGCTAGTTCAGGCCATGTGAAGATAGACCCATGAGGTAAGCAAGTGAACCATTCTAAGGCTTGTCCCCCTAGACTCTTTGGAAAGAGTCGTATGAGGTAATTATTGCTATATGCCACTTCTTGGCATGCCATGTAAAAATATTTCACATGATCTCATAGTTCCCTCTATATTTGTCAAATTTTGGCATGTCAAACTTCTTAGGAAAGGGTTGAAGCATCATAGCTTTATCAAATGGATGGGGGCATAGCTCTTCGTATTGGTACTTTTTGTTATGCCCAACATTACTTTCTTGAAGGCTTGTAAGTGTTGCTTTCATGGATTGCATTTCTTGTGTAAGTAATTTCTCTTTAGTAGGAGAAGCAGGAATATATATGTGACTGTATTCCATATTTTCTCCTTCTTGGTTTTCCATGTGAATTTCACTAGTTTTGACCTTAGGCTTTGCCTTATGCACATTTTTGTTTGTTTCCTTCTGTACATGAGATGTTAGTAAAGCTAATTGTTGACTAAGGTTTTGGATTTGTTGTTGAATAGTGACTTCTTCCTCAAGAGGTTCTTCTTCTTCTTTGTTGTGTGGAGGTTGTTCTACATTTTCATGTTCTAATCTAACTCTACGTGGCATCTTGACGAAGGGAATTTTATAACCCACCATATTATCGTTTCCTATGTTGGACGTGGAAGTGTGCCCATGTGTTAGGATATCTTCCATGTTAATGAGAGGTTGTTCCTCTTCATTAGCCTCATTCATGGGTGGGATTGTCTCATGTTCTATAGGCATTCTAGCTCCTAATTCCACCACTCTTTTTATCACGTGATCTTTAAGTAATAAACAAACAAGGTGTAAGTAATAACAATAAGTTAATGTGATCCCCAAATAAATTATATTAAACGTGAGCTTGAATTCAATCAAGACCTATATCCCAAAAAGTGGTAGTTATGATTGTGAACAACACAACAATACCACTAAGATATGTTAACCAAACTTTGCAAAAAAGTAAGGTATTAATATCAAGATGATATTGATATAATGTGCACAAATGGTAACACTCAACACTTTTCAAAATTGAGGTAGTAATTAAAATCAAAATAGGGCTAGAGTATACCAAGGAATTGTTAGAGTGTGTATAGCGTAACGTCATAATATAGATATTTAGGCCAAGTTTATGAGAAATAAGACGTAAATACCGAAATTGTAGTGACACGATATAAACAAAATAATAGTTCAAAGGAGAATCAAGGTGATGAATCAATCCTAACTACGATGATGATCTTGACTTGGGTATCAAGATCAAAAAGGCTACCAATGATATGAAAATGTCTCCACGCACTTTAGACATTTAACAACTTAACTGCAAACATGGATGAGCGTAAATGGACACAAAAGTGGTGAATACAATTAATTAGCAACACAAGGGTAGTCACTCTTCTTCTAATCAACAAAGTGTCAAAAGAAAGTGAAGGAAGTAGATCAATTGGGGGTGAAAAATGTTGGCCTCACTTCGGCAGAGTTTCACCTCACCTTAGGGTGAGTGAAAAACTAAGAAAAAGTAATGCTTCACACATTTTGTGATGAATAATGGCTCTCAACTCAAATTGGTTTTGAAATGGTCAAAGTTGGCTCTTGGTCAAAGATAACTTCCTAGGTGGTTCACTCAACTAGGTGTCAAAAGTTATCTAAGAGAGATCTCAGTTTCCCAAGGATTATCCGACTTTACTTTACCCCCTTCAAGCACAGTGGGCAATAAATGTGTCTATCATGTACTCTCACTGGGGTCATGATATGGATAACTTTGACGCTAAATCTCATGTGTATACTAGTCAAGTAGGTATGCAGATCACTTCCCATTTCGTCCATAAGGTTCCCTCTTGTGTGGACTACTTTGGGGTTCCTAGGACCACCCTCATTGTTGTAGCTTAAGGTTTATGCCAAATGGGTTATGTCCTAGTTTTAAGCGGATGGGGCGTACCCTTATCCAAACCTGTAAATCAAATTTTTAAATGTGGTGTGTTTATAAATATTTTAGACTTAATTTGGTTTATTTGTTTTCCATTTGGAAACATGCAACACACGTGTAGTTAGAAAAGTTTTTTTCGAACTCCTTTCTTTGAAAAGCATTTTTAGGTCTTGCACTCAAGTGTTAGTAGTTCTCCAAGTAAATCACATTATTTAAAAGAGGATTAAGATTTGCTTTTGATTCTCAAGATCATTCAAGGATGCAAGAGAAGAGCATACACAACAAATAATCCAACTAAAAAATAAAGGAAAGATTTTCAATTAATGAACCATACCAAAATCTTGATAAATGTTTATTCTCTTAAATCAAAAATTAAAGATGAAGTTTCCAATTAACCAAAAGCTAGAAAATGAAGACTAAATTTGCTTTTATTCTCAAGATCACCCTAAGGTGCAAGATAATAGCATACACAAACTTTAGACCAACTAGCTAGAAATGGAAAACTTCGAATCAAAGGACCATAAAAATGCTTTGTAAAAGGTTCATTCCCTTAAGCAAAATGAATAATAAAATTTCCAAGTTAATCCAAATGTTAAAAAACATAGAGATCAAAGTTGTTTTTAATTCTCAAGATCACCAAAATTTTTAAGAGAAGATCATACACAAGCTTTGGTCTAAATCATGGAAATACAACATTCATCAAAACATTAGACATGTTAGAAAATGACCAGTTTTACAATAAAGGAAAACCTATAATTTCTATAAGTATTAATCCTAAATTTATGTTTTCATTGCATAGTTCACTTCAATACCTTTCCAACATAAAAAAATGGATTCATTTCGAGTTTGGGAGCAAAATTTATGGCCTTCGGAAGATGGGTTATGCATATGCTCTTATGCTCACGAGTATGCATTTAACATGTACTCAAAAATGCGAAAAAACCTCCCTTAATCTACAAAAAGTCAAATTCTTCCAACCAAGATTCAATTTTGACAACACATCACATTAGTATATGAGTAGAATACTCAATGCTATCAAACATTAACATTCACGATCAAAAACTTAAAATTTTCAAGAAATTGACAAAACTAGCATGTAGAATGATGAAAAAGTAAGCTCTAAAAATAAAAACATGGAGAAATATTGAAATTTTCTCACCAAGATTCAATTTTAACAGTAACCCACCACATTAATATGTAAATAGAAGACTCAACACTATCAAACACTAACCTACATGCTCAAGAATTTAATATTTTCAAGAAATTGACAAAACTAACATGTAGAATGTTGAAAAATGAAGCTCTAAACATGAAAACATGGAGAAATATTGAAATTTTCCCATCAAGATCCAATTTTGACAACACTTCACCTCCTTTATACCTACAAGGAAGACTCAACACATGCAAACTCAACAAAACAAGTTAAGAAAAACAAGTTAGATCAACATGTGCAAAAGAGGGTTAGTAACCAAAATTGAAACATAACTACAAAAACTTGAAATTAAGTGCAAAGGACAATGGAGTAAGTCCCACTTGACATGACATATGTGTATATTAATTAGTTAAAAATGTAAAGGAAATTATAGCTAACACCTAATAGCTTCAATATGATACTAACTACATGAATATATCATGCTTAGAGCTTAAGCAAAGCTAATATATTAACATATTTGCATTAGAATGTGAAATGAAGATTCAAACTGGTATGCTAAACAAATTAACCTCTATCTCTAATTGAATGCTAATGAAATTAACCTATTTAGATCCTTAGCAATCAAAAGGGTTGATTGTATGCTTGAATCCCAAGGTTTTTAAGAATGAAGTCTTGTCAATCCATGGTTACAAGACTATTTTACATATCTCCATATGACTTCAAAATTTGGATGGATGGATGCAATAAATGAAGATAGCTAGCTCCTCTAATGAAATAATTCTCTAAGATGATAAAATGACTATTATATAGGTTTTATGCTCATTTAGGTGTAAGTAGAAAGGTTAGAGGAGGGTTCCTTTTATAACCCAATAGTTTGAAGAAGCTTTACATCCTATTATATGTGGGATAATAGCAAAGCTAGGTTAGTTATGGATAAGAATGGTTTAGAAGTGGTTGAGTTTATTTTAGGAGAGTTTAGTTTATCCTCTAGTGACTCATGGGAATTGAGGGGTTTTATTAATGAACCAAAGTGATTAATTAATAGGTGTGCAAGCTTATATAATCTTTTTAGAGGAATAATTAGTATGATTTATGTTATGAGAGGATTTTAATCAAATAAATGATTATTTATTGATTAAATAGAATAGATAATTAATTAATTAAGAATAATTAATTAATCCAAATAGAAAGGGGTATTAATTAATTAGAAATAATTAATTAATTTAGATAGAAAGGGGAGCTTAATTAATTAGAAATAATTAATTAATCTAAATAGAAATGGGAGCTTGATTAATTATAAATAATTAATTAATCTAGATAGAAAGGGGAGTTGATTAATGGAAGGTCGTTAATTGGTGTCATTGTTGGATAGAAGAGTTAATTAACTAACGTAATGTAATTAATTAATGACGATAGCAGAGAAAATGTGCGATATTGACGATATGTCATCAATTTGCGAGAAAGGGTATTATTAGCGTAATTTAAGTATTTAAATTGCTCGAGATAAATTATAGGTGTCTACAATAACTTTCAAGATCAATTTCTCAACATCCAATAAGTTCACCAAAATTGCCATGATTATACATTTTCAATAGAACACACAAACTAATTTTACTTGCATCAATTATCCATTTACTTGTTATTCACTATTCATCATTCAATCCAATAAAATATGCACGCACACCAAATTCTAACAATTAACTTTCATCAATAAGTTTCTATAAGTCTAAAATCAACCATGTTTCCATAATATAACTACAAATCTAACTCATGCTTGCAACCAAATTAAAATATATGTAATTCATATTCCTACAACATCAACCATGTATCTATCAAAACAACACTATACCAATAGGTCATGTTGTATCCATGTTATTTGGGTCATAAGGTTGGCACCTCATGTCAATACAATGTATACCAAGATTTATATTAAACAAATGATAATATGGAAGAAAATATATCTAAATGGTGTTCAAGGGAAGTGGGCACTACACCGTGTGTAAATATTGTAATGTAATAATTGTGTAGATGCCACGATATAATAATTGTGTGCATATCATCATAAAAATCCATTTGAATTTTTTTATATGAATATGTTATAAAATCTCATAATATAACCCCTTTGAGATAAGGGGTGTTACAGAGGATAACCTAGCTCAAAATAGAAGGTGTTAATTTTGTAAAATCATTGTACCAACATGATCATTGATATAAACCAAAATGAGTGTATCAAATAACATGGTAAAATGTGTATATTCCACAAGATAAAACATTTGTTACCACAAGTAATGTGTAACATTCATGAGATAAAACAACTAGATATATAACAATGTGTATGATCATAGCAATAAACATGTCATGATAGCATTTGTGACAAATTTAATAAATTGAGCATCAACAACATGTAAAATTCATAAAATAATAATAGTTTAAGCTCAATAATTTCTATGCATTATCAAAATAATGAAATATATCATGAAATTGTTTCGACAAGAGTCATCAAGATAACATACTTAATGGAGAACATACATATGGAGAGGAGGAAAATATTAATAATTTTATTGAAGATTCTCCCAATAATTTAGTGGACGAGAGTAGCTTTAAGAAGCTCACTGACAAGGTTACCATGAAGGAACTTCAAAAGAACTTATTTGCTATGGATGGGGATAAAACTCCTGGACCTGATAGTTTTCCTACCAATTTTTATCAAAAGTACTAGGAAATATGTAAGAATGATCTCATTAGAGCCATAAATGAATTCATCAAAACATGCAGCTTACTCAAATAGATCAACAACACATTCATAGTGTTAATTCCTAAGAATAAATGTGCCAAGAACTTTAAATATTTAGACCAATCAACTTATCTAATGTTCTATACAAAGTCTTCACCAAAACTATCTCTTCTAGACTACAGCCTCTCCTCCCAAGTCTCATCTCGCAGCAGCAAGGAAATTTTGTCAAATGAATATTAATTCAGGATGGAATCATTCTTGTCCATAAATTAATTCATTCAATGGAGAAATATAAAAATATGGCATGATATTCAAGCTTGATATGAATAAAGCTTTTGAAAAAATTCTTGGAAATTCCTTGATAAATTTCTTGAGAAGGTTGGCTTCTCTACGCATTTTAGAAAAATCATCTCCAATTGCATTTCCTCCTATGTTTTCAGTCCTTATCAATTGTTCTCCCACTGGATTCTTCAAAAGTAATAGAGGCATAAGACAAGGGGACCCAATCTCACCTCTCGCTATTTATTATGATGGTTGAAAGTTTAAGCAGAAGGGTGGATAATGTCATTAACATGGGAGAATTAAAACGTTTTAAACCATCCTCATTGGATCTTAAAGTGTCTCATTAGCATTTTTTCTGATGAAATTATCTTCATTCTTATGGCTTCAAAGTGATTAATCAAAGAATCTTAAATCTATTCTCATATATTATGAATATGTTTCAAGATAATTGATCAACTTTGACAAGGGCTCACTATTCTTTCTTCATAATCCAATCCCTCAACAAAAAATATATCTAATATCTTAGGTCTGCAACATCAGTCCCCTTCCCTCTTCTTATCTATGCATGTCTTTTTCATGGTGAAATTCCATCTAAGGTTTGGAACTACCTTATTGAAAGGTTATAGAGGAAATTAGCTACCTAGAAAGGATTTGTCCTATCTTAAGCAGGTAAATGTATCCTTACTAACAACACCTTTCAAAATCTCCTATATACTTAATGTCTCTTTTCAAATTTCCTAGGGAGATCATTGATAGAATTGAGAAAATACAAAGAATATTCCTTTGGAGTGGTGTTGAAGAAAATGATAGAATCCATCTTGGAGCGTGGGACAAAGTATGATAGCCTAACAACTTTGGAGGGATTGGTATTAAAAATATCATGAAGATGAATAAAGTTATGGTAACAAAATGGGTTAGAGATTAATGAAGGAAGACTTACAGTAGACCACTCTTATTAGATCTAAATATCCGGAGAATACTAAAAGCAACAACTAGATTCATAGATATGATGCGCCTTGGGTTCTGTACGATGGGAAAGTGACATGCGAGGATGATAATCGACAAGTGACCTTCCCGCACCCGACCTCCCGAGGTCGTGCCGAGACAGCCGGTGGTTTGAAATGCGGTGACTTAGATGACGTCACAATAGGGATTATGGTTAGTTTTCTATGATAGAAAAGCAAGCGAGGATGAGAATCGACAAGTAACTTTCTTATGGCTAACTATGAGAGGATCGGTGACTAAGATCCGGTAGTTTGATCTCTGGTAGCTAAACAGAAAAGGGGAGATTTAGAGGCTATGAGCGGGTAGCATAAATTCCCTAGTGATTTACCCTCCTAACTAGAATTTAAGCGTTTAATCTAGTTATGGAATCTCTAAATTAACTTAAACTGAAAATAACAATTTATACTACTACTGAAAGGGAAACTAATCTAAACAAAATATACGATTGAAACATTATAATTACAAGCAACAATTAAACTACTTTATACTAAAACTAAACAAGTGAAATAACCTGGTGTGGTTATTCACCTGTGCAGATGTGTGAATCTAAATAAAAGACAGCTAATTAACTTAATTGAAAACCTTCAATCCTACCTCAGAAGTGAGGAACAAATCATAGTTTCTCAGAAACTATCATTCCCCACAGCTTCCCTGGCAATATTGAAAGTGAGCTTAACTGAAATAAAATGATTCACTACTCTATTTGATAATAACTTTGACAATTTAAACCTGGCATTTACTGAGCAGAGGCAAATCCAGTTGTGTTGTAGCTTGTCCCCTCAGAGTGATCTCTTCGTTCTTGCATGTTCACGTGAATCCAGAAAGAGTAGGAGCATAGCAACATCGGCAAGGGAAGGCACTGGGACGACAATTACTTTAAAGTGAAAATGGCACAAAGCACAAGTAGGAGAGGGATGGCGCAAGTGAACTGGCTTGGCCTATGCGATTCCTAGCAGGGTTGTTGCAGCAATGATAAAACAAAATGATAAACAGCAGGTACTCAAACAATGAATAATAGCAGCTTCAGAGAAATACAACGAAGTACAAGTAGGAGAGGGATGGCACAAGAGAACAGAGCTTGGCCTATGCGATTCCTAGCAGGATCGTTGTCGGTGCACAAAGATGAGGCATAACTAAATACTCAGAATTCTAAACCATGCTAAAATAAAATGATTCATAAAATAAATCTAGGACTGAGTATGAAGACTGAAGCTCAAGAATGAAGACTCCAGACCAAAGAACCAAGACCAAAACAAACCAGACCATGGGTGAAACAACAAAGACCTTTGCCTTGCACAAGATGGGTATGTGGCTTACCAACAATTTGAACAATACTATCTAAACATGTAATGAATTATACTATCAATCCTAAGCAAAGCTAAGACCAAACCACCGAAAAATGAGAAGACTCTAACAAGGAAAATGGTGGCCATTTGCCTCAGCACAAGCTACATATTTATAGCATTTACAAACACCAGAAGGCAAGTTCAAATTGAACTCTCCTACTATTAAACAAAGATAAATCACTGTTCAGTCGGCAAAAACATAAATACAAGCTTAAGTCGGCAAAGAAAAGTTGGTAAAAAGTTGACATTTCACGCGGGTCGCGTCAAAAGAACGTTCTGGAAAATGCGCACAGGACCGCCGCCCTGCGCAGGGAGGCGGTTACAGGACCGCCGCCCTGATCAGGGAGGCGGTCACGAGACCGCCGCCCTGCAGGGCGGCGGTTTCGCCACTGAAGGCCAAGAAGCCAAAGAAAGAGGAAAGAAAGGGAAAAACAAAGGGCGCGGGGGCAAAGCGAGGCATGCGGGATGTTAACGCATATCTGTAAAGCTTTTCTGGATCCCGAACACCTTGCGAAGAGACCTGTATCATCATTGGGGCTGTTGTAACCAATTTCTGACTGTACAGTACATACAATTTTGGGTACGTACATATTGCCCCCTCGGAGAAGCGTTTTAGCCATGAAGGGGCATAAAACGTTGGGTCCGAGTATGGCGGTCCCAAAATGGGGAGTTAGAGACTATACCTGACATGCCTGTGTGTCAAAATGCCGCCAACTTTCACATGCTCTTCATAATGTACGCAATGGATGACAAGTGATAACAAATGTTAAACAGAATGTTTTTACTTTATTTTTATTTTTATTTTTTTGCAATGCTGATATGTGATGACAAACACGTTGTAATATTGAACTTTTGGCCCCTTTGGGCAATGTCTGTGATTTCTTCTTATGTTGGCAAAATGTGATGAATGTGTAGCGATAAAGAGATGAACTTGCCCCAATCCCAAATCCACGCAACTAGTAAGATGCGAGGGCTCAACACCAAGAATTGGGAAGGGCACAAGTTGTATGAGTTTGATTCGAGTGGAATGATGAGAGACAGACAAAACAAGGACAAGAACCAAATTTTGACCTACACACCCACCCTACTCAGAACTACTACCAAGCTTAGAAGGCCACTTACTTTTCAGTTTATCTAGACTTAGATTCATAAATGGCAACCTGGTTGACAAAATCTGGTTTTGAGGATTTGATCTCTTTGGATTTTAGATGTTTGGATATTTCCCTTCTTTTAACAGAATTTGACTTGTGTTTTTAGCATACCAAGATTTGTTAGTTTGTGTGACTGGACCCCCCACACCTTGCCTCATGCCACTAGTAAGAAGCATGGGTTTGTCACCAAAGGCAAGATATAGGCGAGTAAGGGCACTTCTTTCCTTTCCCAACCTCACATCACCAGTAAGAGATGTGGGCTTATCACCGAAGGTTGATGGGGCAAAGAAGTGTGTAAAATAAAATATTTTGTTTGCTTGGTGCTTTTGACTGCATTTGATTTTGACATTTTTGATCTATGACTTTGGGATATCCTTTTGTTCCAAGAGATTTTAAGAGGGATAGATGTGACACCAAGAAGCTTCTAGAACAGACCGTAGGCAAGGACAACTTTACCTAGTAGAAAGAAAGAGCGAAGCAAAGTATGCAGGTCTTGGTATGGTTTCCATCAATGTTTGTCTGTCAAACTTGATGAGAAGATTTGAAAATACTTGATGATGCTTGAAGAGATGTGATTTGAATATTTTTGCCAATATCTTCAGAAATTTGTAACAGATTACTTAAGAGCAAGTTCCTGGACTACAATATTTATGAAACGAGTGAACAAAATGAACCAACTAAATTACTAATGTAATGTAACTGCAACCATGTACATATGAAAATGCAGGTGGAACTATATTTCATGATATCTAAGGTGAAGAAAGTTGACGAATATCGAATTCTTCACCCCTAGAAGTACACAGCGGAGAACCATTATCCTCAAATTTTTCATTTTCTTGATGAGGGCTTACCGTTCCGGGTTTGAACTTACAACCCTTGCCCAGAGGTGTATATGTCCCATTATTAAAAACATTTTTCTGAAAGAGGCATTCGCGTACCTCTTTGTCATGTTTTTGAGAGATGACATGTGGGTGAGCATGACTATGCTGTTCGACCTTCTCTCTCATAGTGAGCATTGTGTTGATGATGAGGTCTTGCCCCATGGGTAGGGGAAACTTAGCTTTAGACACACATGGGTCGAAGCTAGACTTTAGAATAGGGTAGTGCCTAGAGAGGGTTTTGATAGGCATCGTTTCAATTTTAAATTGCCCTTCTTCGTTTGTTAATTCTATCATGTTTATATCTAGATTTAGGTCATCGGAGGGAAGAGATGCTATACCGAGAAGACTACCCATTCCTTGAGGTTCGAATGGGAGAAAGATCGGTTTGTCATTCTCCAAGAGTTTCATAATTCCTTCTGTGGCTTTCGTGGAGACTGTTTCCACAGAAATTGACTTATCTTTATTTGTCTTTGCCACCTCGTATATTAAATCATAGGATCCTACCGGTTTAGCATTTGTAGGAACTTCATCTCGTGTGGAGAAAATATCGGGTAGGGGTTGTGAAACACACTCCTTTGTCTGAGTTGTTGTATTAATTTCATGCTCAACCTCTAGCTCAACTAATCCCAAGATTTTTGTATTACCATTTGAACTTAGGTTAGGAGCAATCTGAGAGTTGTCAGGAGTTGAGGCGTCTTGATTGTTATTTCTTATTATGATACCTTTGTTTTTCCCATTTGGATCTAACCTGTTATTGTTAGAATGATTTGGGAGAGGATTATTGAAGATCTTGAGAGGTGCATTTTGAGGGAAAACTGTCCCTGCGGAAGTATTTGGTGCTAGTGACACAGGATCTGCCAAGAACATATCTATGAAAAGTTGTTTTTGTTCTTCTGGCAAGCGTTGCATGAATTTATTGTAGTCATGGCAAGTCTTAGTATCATGACCCCTAATTTTGTGGAAACCACAATATAGATTGGGATTATAGTTCCGTGGTCTTTGGTTTGAATCCTGTTGTGGCCCAAAGTTCTGATTGGGCTGTTGGTTGTTATAGTTGAAATTTCGAGGTTGTGGCCTTTGGCTTTGGTTTTGATATCCATCTGGGCCCCGAGCAAGCCCTTGTGGCTGGATTTGTTGTTGTGGAGGATGATTAGAATCCACCATATTGATCGCTGGAGTGAAGTTATTATTGCGTTGATTGTTAGCAGGTGCCGGGGTGTTCACAACATTTAGTCCTTTGACTTGATCAGTGAATCCATCTGTTGTAAACCCATGGTTTTCATTAAGGATTTTGGGTCCTTGATTGACGCTTGTAGTGGTTGTAGTATTTTGAGTAGGGGTGATTAACCTCCCGTTTGCTCCGTACGTCTTACGGCCGCTATCTATTGCTGCTTGATCAATTCGCAGAGCACTCTCAAGCACCTCGTCATAAGTCCTCAGTGGGAATTTTTGGACTTCTTCCTTCACTTCTCTGCTAAGAGAATGAAGGAATAAATCGCATAGCTCCATCTGATCCATGTTTGGAGCGCTTGCCGAGGAATAAAGGACTGTACGCCACCTTTGGATGAAATGGGCGACAGACTCGTTATGTTCTTGCTTGATGTGCAAGAACTCCCTGATTCCTGTCTTTAATAGTTTGTTCATGTCGAAGGCTTTGATGAATTCAGACACGAGTTGTTTGAACGAATGTATGGAAGCCTCAGGTATTCTGTAATACCAATCGAGGGCAATGCCTTCCAGCGTTTTGGGAATATTTTAGCAACAACCCCATCCCATGGGAGTAATTCACGAATGGTCAGCGTAAGCTTTGATATGCGCATTCGGATCTCCTTCTCCTTTGTATTTGGGCAAATCGGGAAGAGGCCTTGGAAGCATAACGCTTCGTATGGCGAAATCTAAGGGCTCCTTTAAATATTCTGAATAAGTCCCTATCGCATATGTCTCAACCATTGATGGTGCCTGTGGTGGCGGAAGGGGTTGTTGATATGGCGTAACGTACGCGTTGGCAGGGGCATAAGGCAATCCCTGCATTTGAGTAAACATGCCGGGGGATGAGTACAAATCCCCTTGTGGTGATTTGGAGTACATGTTTAAGTACGAAGGGGTACTATCTAGGAATGGATTGCTCTGTACTGGACCAAGAGGAACAGTGTTAGCGATTGTGGGTCTAGTTGGCACTTGTTGTGAATATTGAGGAGTCATACCCAGTGTGCCTATTCCTGTGAGGAGATCCACTTGGCTAGGATGGTGCGGAGGATTGGAATTCCCTATTTGTATGATTTTTGAATTTTGACTTGCTTGGGCAAGTTCTAATCCTCTAACCTTTTCCATTAGATTTGAAATGACTTCGTTTGGTGAAGCCATGATATCGTGCCTTGGTGGCGTTTGTTGTATGTCCCGGTGTTGTATAGGCATGTGATAGCCTGTCATGAACTGATTGCTATCTTGCCAAGTTTCTCCAAGAATATTTCCTGTAGAGGTATTTTCTTGAAAATGGGTCTCAGGTTGTACTTGTAAACCTCCTATAGGTGGGTACATACCCCAGGAGCGTTGTTCACTCCTAGGATAAGGTATTGATTGTCCATCATCCAAGACCAAGTATGGATCCGATTGTCTACTAATATGTGGTCTGAGTAATACCTGAGGAGATGAAGCAGATTCTCCAGTCAATGTCATATTGTTTGAGCCTGAAGGCTCTGTTTGTGTTTGAGCAATTTGCTCCAACCCCTCTGTTTGAAAGGACGAGTTATATCTAGTCCTTGGTGTTTGTGTTGACAATTGGTTAGTTGAATAGTTGTCGCCCCACATTGAGAGTGAGGGTGATGATTGCCTATTCTGTTGGGCGTAGTATGCCTCAAGACCCAAGAGGGGTCTGCCGTATGCATCGAATCCCGACATATTCGGGGGGTATATGAATACCCGCAGAATAATGGGAAGGAGCGAAGGTGATTTGGAGAAGATAAAACTTCTCAAAGAGAAGGTGAAAGAATTGCTTGATTCACGTCGGGTTCACCAATTTTGTACGATGGGAAAGTGACATGCGAGGATGATAATCGACAAGTGACCTTCCCCGTACCCGACCTCCCGAGGTCGTGCCGAGACAGCCGGTGGTTTGAAATGCGGGTGACTTAGATGACGTCACAGCCGGGATTATGGTTAGTTTTCTATGATAGAAAAGCTACAAGCGAGGATGAGAATCGACAAGTAACTTTCTTATGGCTAACTATGAGAGGATCAGTGACTAAGATCTGGTAGTTTGATCTCCTGGTAGCTAAACTGAAAAAGGGGAGATTTAGAGGCTATGAGCGGGTAGCATAAATTCCCTAGTGATTTACCCTCCTAACTAGAATTTAAGCGTTTAATCTAGTTATGGAATCTCTAAATTAACTTAAACTGAAAATAACAATTTATACTACTACTGAAAGGGAAACTAATCTAAACAAAATATACGATTGAAACATTATAATTACAAGCAACAATTAAACTACTTTTATACTAAAACTAAACAAGTGAAATAACCTGGTGTGGTTATTCACCTATGCAGATGTGTGAATCTAAACAAAAGACAGCTAATTAACTTAATTGAAAACCTTCAATCCTACCTCAGAAGTGAGGAACAAATCATAGTTTCTCAGAAACTATCATTCCTCACAGCTTCCCTGGCAATATTGAAAGTGAGCTTAACTGAAATAAAATGATTCACTACTCTATTTGATAATAACTTTGACAATTTAAACCTGGCATTTACTGAGCAGAGGTAAATCCAGTTGTGTTGTAGCTTGTCCCCTCAGAGTGATCTCTTCGTTCTTGCATGTTCACGTGAATCCAGAAAGAGTAGGAGCATAGCAACATCGGCAAGGGAAGGCACTGGGACGACAATTACTTTAAAGTGAAAATGGCACAAAGCACAAGTAGGAGAGGGATGGCGCAAGTGAACTGGCTTGGCCTATGCGATTCCTAGCAGGGTTGTTGCAGCAATGATAAAACAAAATGATAAACAGCAGGTACTCAAACAATGAATAATAGCAGCTTCAGAGAAATACAACGAAGTACAAGTAGGAGAGGGATGGCACAAGAGAACAGAGCTTGGCCTATACGATTCCTAGCAGGATCGTTGTCGGTGTACAGTGAGGCATAACTAAATACTCAGAATTCTAAACCATGCTAAAATAAAATGATTCATAAAATAAATCTAGGACTGAGTATGAAGACTGAAGCTCAAGAATGAAGACTCCAGACCAAAGAACCAAGACCAAAACAAACCAGACCATGGGTGAAACAACAGCACTGCCTGCACAAGATGGGTATGTGGCTTACCAACAGCTGAACAATACTATCTAAACATGTAATGAACTATACTATCAATCCTAAGCAAGCTAACAGACCAAACCACTGAAAAATGAGAAGACTCTCACAAGGAAATGGTGGCCATTTGCCTCAGCACAAGCTATGTATTTATAGCATTTGCAAACACCAGAAGGCAAGTTCAAATTGAACTCTCCTACTATTAAACAAAGATAAATCACTGTTCAGTCGGCAAAAACATAAATACAAGCTTAAGTCGGCAAAGAAAAGTTGGTAAAAGTTGATATTTCACGCGGGTCGCGTCAAAAGAACGTTCTGGAAAATGCGCACAGGACCGCCGCCCTGCGCAGGGAGGCGGTTACAGGACCGCCGCCCTGATCAGGGAGGCGGTCACGAGACCGCCGCCCTGCAGGGCGGCGGTTTCGCCACTGAAGGCCAAGAAGCCAAAGAAAGAGGAAAGAAAGGGAAAAACAAAGGGCGCGGGGGCAAAGCGAGGCATGCGGGATGTTAACGCATATCTGTAAAGCTTTTCTGGATCCCGAACACCTTGCGAAGAGACCTGTATCATCATTGGGGCTGTTGTAACCAATTTCCAACTGTACAGTACATACAATTTTGGGTACGCATACGGTTCCCAATTTTAGAATGCTTTGGTTAAGCTGCAGAAAACTACTAATTAGGGGAAGCGAGTGGAAATTGGGTGATGGTAAGGATATTTCATTTTGGAAGGATAAATGGAATTCTCACTCTCCTCTCAAGAACAAGGAATATTGGTCTCAGCTTATAGCCCATTATTCTAGGATGATTTGAACAAAAGTTAAGGATTGTATCAAAAGCAATGTTGTTGGTAAAAGTTGGATTCAACTACCGTGCATTAATCAAAATCTCTTAGATAATATTAGTAACTTGCAGGAGTTCCTTCAGGCTCACCATCTTGATGCTAAATAAACCCTGGATGGGCTCATTTGGGAAGATTCCTTGGAAGGAACCTATTCAGTGAAAAGTGGTTACAATCTACTTTCTACAAATCATCCTTCATGCATTGAGTGGAAATAAATATGGTTCAAATAATTGACTCCCAATATTAACATGTTCCTTTGACTTAGTATTTAGAAAAATATCTTAACAACGGACACTTGGATCAAGAGGGGTAACACATCCCAAACACGTGTGGCCTTTGCAAAACCTCTGAGGAAATTTTCAATCACATATTCCTTCATTGCTCTTATGATACAAAGGTCTGGAATGCTTTCTTTAATTTCATGGGAATCAAATGGGTATTTTTGGACAATATCCTTTTAGCTTGGCAATAATGGCATCCACCTTTTAAACATCTAATTGTTAAAATAATTTGGTTGTTTTCCTTTCCACGTATTATTTGGTATATATGGAAAGACTAGAATAATAATATTTTCAATCATAAAAACCTTCTTATCAAGAAGTTCTTCGATCACCTTTTCGAAGGCATTAAGCAAGCTATCTCTAGGTACAAACCCAAAAAGAACCTCACTCATAATGAAGAGGAGTTAAAATTACTAAAGAAATGGAATTTTTCCGCTTTATCAATAATATTCCATCTTCTAAGATTGATAGGACTCTTATTACTTGGTCCCCTCGTAATCCTGGCTATTTTAAATTAAATTTTGATGGTGATTTTAAGGGAAACCCTGGGAATTTTGGAGGTGGAGGGTGTATTCATGGAGAAGGAGGTCACTTTATAGAAAAACATTGGTCATATAAGGGTTAATACCAATCACTTTTTGGAAGCTTTGGCAGCATTATGTGGAATTAAATTAGCATATTCTCTCAATTTTCAGAACATGTTCATCAAGGGATATTATATGAACATCATAAGTTATTTGAATATTTCTACTAAATCCAGTTGCTCCATTAAAAATTACAATGAAGAGGAAATTCACTTAGCCAACACCTTCTCTAGTTGTACCTTCAAACATACCTATAGAGAAGGGAACAAACTTACAGACTCACTAGCCAACTTAGGCTTCTTGCTAATAATTACACCATTTAGTATCATTTTAACTCTTTACCTCTTAATGTTGAATCCATCACTAATTTGGAGAAAGGAAATCACTCACGTGGATAAATTTGGGATTTGGACGGAGCTTGTGCGATATATTTTCCTATTTTGGAACTATAAATCTTTCCATTCACCATTACGAGTCCCGAAATCTCTTCTACTATGAGCATAGGGTTTACAAAGATCAATGTGGGAGACATCTATAGGGTGGAACCTATCAATAATTCTCAGTGGAAGGATGACACTGATATATGGGAAATGTTGAAGAAATGAGGCTTTAATCACTTCATGAATTTGATACGTGGGCATGATCTTCATCTCACTCAAGATTTCGTGAAGAATTGAAAGGCGATGAAGGTTTGTTACAAGAATAGAGACTTTATCATCATTGAGGAGCTTATTTCTGGCATCACTGATCTCCATCCTAAAGGCATAAGGTTCTATAAGAACAACTATGATAGGAAATAAGACGAAGTAAAATTTCTTGAGGGAGATGAGTGCCTCACCCATGTCAAGAGAGACTTTTTGTAGGATTCTTTTCCATTTCCCTACGAAAAGGTTAGTCTTGTTTTAATGAAGTATCTTACACTTAAAGGGTGATTTAAAGTCACTTCTTATTTCCATTTGGTGTTGCTTAATCACTATCGAAGGAATGTGGCCATTAATTTTCCCTTTTATCTTTTACATTCCTTGGAAAAATCTATGAATCAGTAGCTCAAGGAAAATATCCCAACCCTTCCATCATGTAATTATCTTATTGATCTATGAGTATTTTGATCTTGTCATTGTGAACTCCTACTGATTAACAAAAATAAAGATTTTGTTTCCTAGATGGCCTAAAGGATATCTAGGGCATTAATGTTAATCTAATTAGGAGGACTAAAATGTTGTAAATGAACTAAAGAAGTATGAGATAAATGTAAATAAATAAAATGAAACCCTAATGTGTAAGAGAAGAGTAAGGATATGACTCATTGATAATGTGGGAGATTTTCGCAGTTGTCACGAGATCTGGAACTGGAACTCGGTAGTGTAGATAAACACTCAAGGGCCATGCGAAGGGCAGATTTGGGTTGTCTAAGATGACACAGCACCTAGGGGTGTACTAGGGCACCCTGGGACACCATGGTCTGAAATCTGGGTGCTCGAGAATAGTGCAAATCCTCATAATCTGAATATGGTATGGTCATTAAGTGTCTCTAAGTGCTTCCTTTCTGTCACATTGGATTTTTTGATGTACTATGGAATGGCCCGTCATGTAAGGAGAAGTATCCAACCCTAGAAAAATAAAAGATGCATATGAATGGGTCAAACTGACCTCAACCGCCAAACTAGTGGACTTATCACTAAGTGTTGCACTACATTACAGACCCTAATGTAGTTCTAGTGTGTGTGTGTGTGTGTGTTGTGCCCTAGGTGCTCTCGTGTCAGTCGCACTTTGTGAAGTAGTGAGAAATAGTAGCTATAGAAATGTAAGTAGCATGTGTGCATGGAATAGAATGGAATCCCTCCCCCTATGCAAAGTGTGTGTGATGCAAATCTCCTAGCTTGAGTGCATGGAACTATGTGGATGCAAGTGATGTAATGGATGTAGCCCTAGATGAGGTGATAGTAGTGATAAGATGCAATGACCTAGGACCCTTATTATGGTCTTATAACTTTATATTTATAGGGCTCTCAAGCTTAATTTTGTAATTAATCCCGACAAGGCCGACTAAGAAGAAGATAAGGATGACCAACAACTAGAAGTGACCCAAAAATAAGTGGAAGAGGTTGTGCATAGACCGAGGCACCCAGAATGGGATCATGAAGCCTCGTGGTGCCCCAATACAGTGGGTGCCCTGATTTTTAGGCTAGAATGTCGAAAGGTCATGAAATGGGTTGATAGGTATCAGAAATACGAAATAAAAGATAAGAAAAAGGTGTCCAAAAGGTGGGATTAATTAGTACTTTTACACTTGAGAACCTTCTAAATAGTAGTATAAGATCAGGCTAAATATTGTCTAATGTGTAATATTTGTGTCTAAACCTACCCTACATCCCCTCCAGCTCCTCCCTTTGCCCCGCTAAGAGGCCCTCACCCCTAGTCTCTGATCGAACTCTTGATAGTAAGAAGGCCAAATTTAATCCCATCATTGTTCCCAATCCATATGTTTCTCCTTTTGGTAAGGGTGTTACTATCCTAAGTTTGTTAAACATGGGAGATAAGAAGTCTAATAAAGAACAAAACTCAAAGTAAATCTAAGAAATGCATTTGATTTACATAATGATATGATAACCTGGCTTAGAAAGGAATGTCATGTGCTAAAAGAGAAAGTCATGGGCTGTAAAATTACCATTGAGAGTGGCAAAAAGGATGATAATCTATTGGAGAAAATGGAAAAAAGAATATCTACCATTGAGAAAGAGCAAAAAAAACTAAGAGGAAAACAATGTGACATTATTTTCATGTTTAAGGGAAAGATAGACATTCTTTCCAATATCACTCTTTCTGCTAGAGGCTAACAAGGTAAAAGACAATTCCAAGAGTGATTCCACTCTCAAAGAAATCAAGGATAAACTGGATAGTTTCAAGAAGAAATTTTCCAAGGTCATGAAATAGAAACTGGGGGTTATCCAGTTTCAGGGTTCTTAATGTTTGTATCTTTTTTTATCTTGGATTGATGTTTTGCTATGGTACTATTGTTTTTTCGTTGTGGTTAGGTTATTGTTCTATTGTGGTTTTGATGCAAAGTACTTGTTGTTTCTTCATGGTGATCTTCCTTTGTAGTGTATTTTTCTATTTTTGTTTCTTTTCAATGCATATCTGGGCTTGGGCCTCTTGTAGTCTAGGTAGGATCCCAGTCAAAAAACCTTTTACCATTAATAAAAAAATTCATCAAGATAAAATAATAGTGATAGGATGAGTAACATGATAATAATGCATGATTCAATGCCTAATGGATCCATAGTGATCTAAGACAAGACATGATAGGCCCATCATAAAGAGACATGAATGAAAAAGAAATGACAAACTTGACTAGTGTTAATTGTTATTTTGTGTGTGTAAGAATAACCATGCAAAAAGTCGTGATATAAAGCATGTAATAAGTGATAAACATTGTGTAGTAAATAATGAAAGAAACAACCAATGTGCATAGAGAAATGTGTAACAAAAAAATCATGATCGAGTACTATAGAAATCTATGTGTGTGGAAGAATGTGTAATAATTAATGTTATAAGCAAGTAATATGTGTGAAATAATGTTTAACAAGCAATGATCTAAGTCATAACTTGTGATCATCTAAAGTGCTACAAAAATGTGTAATAACTAGTGATCTATTAGCCAAGATTCTAGAATACAATGTATAAGATTGATGTTAATAAGAAACAATCATAGTGTGAATCAACCATAAAACCTAGAGCCAAAAAACTAATCAAGAAAATGTACCAATCAAGTGTGTGAATAATCCACATGTGTCAATCAATGTGTATAATACAAAGTATGTAACAAATAAAAGTGTATCATAAGCTAAGTATGTCATAAAAATGTGTATATAACATAAATAACTAAAACAAGCAATAAATATGTCCTAAGATGTGTTATCCCATCAAATATGTAGTAAGAAACATTTTATAGGATGTTTGATCCATTCTAAAAGTATAACAAGTGTGTATCCTAGGAAGTAAGAGAGGTAGTATGCCCCCAATGTAGATGAAAATAAATAAAACAAGTAATGGAAATCATGCATAGACATTCGTGTAGATGAGAAAATAGATCTTAGAACATACGAGTGTAGAAAGACAACATAACGTAGAGCACACAAGTGTATAGAGTAAACACAATAGAGAACATACAAGAAAGAGAAAATAACACATAATTGTATGAAGCTATCAAAATAAATAATATCGCAACTCAAATAAGTGTTTAGAGAAAGTAAGAAGATAATATCACATAGTGATCACACAAGTAAACAAAGTAATCAATGTCAAATATTTTCATACAATAGTCAATGGAATACAACCAAATTCATGGAGAATTCAAGTTGATCAATGTTACACAAAATTCAAAGCATGTAAGATAAATGTGTAAAGAGAACTCAAAACAATAGATGTCCTATATTAGTCAAGGAATAAAACACATAAGTTCATAGAGTATTCAATTCAAACCATGTCATAAAATAATTATTGATTACAGTCAGTTTGATGTGAGCAATCAATCATGTAAGCAAGTTGTTTTGTGTGAGAAATCAATCATGTAAGCAAGTAGTGTCGTGTGAAAAATCAATTATGTGAGAAAGTAGTGTTATGTGAGAAAACAATCATGTAAGAAAGTAGTGTCATGTAAATAAGAAAAGGGTAGCCAAAACAATAGCCCAAGGCCAATAATAGTGAACTAGTAAATATAGTAACTAAAGTAGGCATGGATCATAGTCGAATATATGTCTAGAAGCAAGTAGTGTGATCATTATATATATCATGGTAAAACATGTGTCCTAAGTAGTAAACTAGTATAGTGTGTGTAATGGGCTAGTGTTAAGAGATGTGATCATTATAAACTTTCTATAGATTTCCTTAGTGTAGGTATGCCCCTAAAGTGGTAGGAATCCCCTAGGATAGAAGGATGTAAGAAGTTTCAAGGTGTTGAATATGTGATCGAAGTAACCTCAATATGTAATATTCCTCCCAACATGGAGATGCCCTAGGGTGATAACATGTATAATGTCCATGGGATTTAAACACTTACCATGTTATATGAAGTAAAATTCATAAGGTAGTCAAGAGGGTTTAATCCAAATAATTAAAAGGCTTATAAGTAGGCAAAGACTCATGTATATATCACATGTAGGTCCTAATTTTTGATTTTATATTAGTGTATTATTTTTGTATTTTTAGAATAAGAGAGGTAAAATTTAAATGGGGGATGGACCCGGGGAATTGGCTAAAAATAAGAAAAAAAGAGATATGGGTTCATGGGTAAATATTGTTCATGTAATAATCACATCACTCCCATGAGAAATATGTTGCATCATCTATAAGATATGGGATCTTAGGTGAATCATTCCCTCAACAATCACATTAGACTAGTGATAATTGTGTTGCATAGCCAAGTCGTAACGTGGTCTTGGATAAATTATTCCTTTGATCATATTAGACCAATAAGAAATGTGTTGCATCATTAGGTAGCACCCTGATTAAGAACTAGGGGAGGAAAGTGTGAAATAATCAATATAAGTGCTATAATGTATGTGCACACGAAGTGTTATGTATAAATAATATAAGTGTATTGATATATGTGTGTAGCAAGAATATGATTAATGTCCATAGGTGTAAGGACCATATCACATGAGGTAAAATATTATATATCATCATCAAAATTAGAGAAGTAATCACGTGTATCATAACATCTAGAATCATCAATATTTATATCACATAGGTACAATTACATAGCTGTGGTAATAATAAGATCTTAGTGTAAATGAGTGTGCATCGTTGTCCTTTTAAATTCACACCCGCATAGTGATCGTTAAACTACAACATGTCATACATAACCATGTACTATAGGTTGTCGAAAATCTTAGCATAAGACATGATTTATGATATAAATTAATAGAGTTTATGGAGCAACATCCTATGTTAGAGACACCATCCCTTAGATGGTCAACATCATAAGACATACGATAAATAATGTTTCCCGATCTAGTTGCATTGTAACTAATGTAAGGGAATGATGAATCTTGATAAGGTGAGGAAGGTATTGATATGTTCAAAGATGACTAATGGTCTTGTTATGAGTGTTAACATTTTATACACTTTGAGAGTATATTTTTTATTTTACACAACCCACACCGTTGTTGTCATATGTGCAATAAGGTCGATGGTATTAAAGTAAGGAAACATGAAAACAATGTGTTATGTTATATGTGTGAGTATAATGATCTATCAAACCAATGATGGGGAAACCGATGGGTACCTCTACTAGAGGTTTGATATGAATCAAATGATCAATAGTAAGAGAGGATACATGTGTAATGTCGATAGGTTTTTGTACATCACTATAAAAAAATTCCAATGATCTATGAATGTTTAGTAATGCAATGACAATATCACATAATATGAGGTTAGGTTTATATGAATGAGGATCCTTAATCTCCAAGACAAATTTTGGTGTAATGGTTATAATAGAATTTGACAAGTAGTTAAATGTTGATTGAGAAAGATTCTTGTTAGTGCCTTGATTAATCATGAGATTATATATAGTGAGAATGGGATATCATGACAAAGAATGAAGCTTCTTTTAAAGGGGTGTCATGAGGTTCAAATTAGGTAGTGTTGGAGGTATATCTATAGTCTTAGATTATAGTGTGAGGTTTATAACAATTATGTTGATCAAATAGAAATCACAATCACTCAACATATTGTCAAGATCAAGGATGATGAATCTCTTTAAATAGAGATTGAATTTATGCTTCTTATCTAATAGTTCCTCCACTATCATAGCATAGAATTTAAGTTTTGTAGTAGTATAGAGGATCCAAGATAAACTTAGGGCTTCAAGAAGCCCTAGAAGAAATATGAAACCCATTTAATCTAAATATTTTGAAACCTTATCTTACATGTATTTAAAGGGAGTAGTTTCACTAAAATGTAAATACTAAATTTAGCTTTATTTGAATTAAAGTATTTAAAAATTGTGTAGTTGAAAATAAATTAGATTATAACATATGAAATTTAAAAATAGATCCTAAATCATGTCCAAATTATAATGGTAAATTGTCCTAGTATAGATGAGTTAACTACAAATGTAACAACTAAGGTTAGAGAGAATTTTAGTGATTTTAGATTGAGATGTGATGACAATGATTTCAAATTACATGAAGGGTGTGCGAGTGTTGTCACCAAGTCGTGTTAAAAATGGTATTTTGGTTTCTCTATGTTTTTTTTTCTATGGTTAAAATACCACAATTGTTATTGTGCAAGTGATTACGAATTCTTCTCCTTTGTTTAGTTACCTAAAAGGGTTTTACACTTTTGGGGTAAGTGGCATCCATCATGCCTACACAAAAATACTTTGAAGAGGCATCGAAGTCTCATAGTTCGCACATGATGTATGTTTTCAAGATGTATATTGCAACATGTTTAGAAATAAAGACCTTAATTAGGACCTTTGACTCTTAATAAAAATCTTTGGTGTGTGAGATTTAGCTTTGAAAAATGACCTAGGGTAGTCACATGCGATGTATGCAAAATTAAAGCTAGATTAATATACTTGACATACTAATATAACAATTGGGTGCTTTGTTGTGATCTTGTAGCTAGCCCAAAGATGTGAGAGGTGAGGATCATATAATGGGTTAGGTTAATGTGCTTCTATAGGTGATTTTTGCAACAACATTTCTCAATCAATTGATACATAGCTGACTATGCCAACTTGTGCATTTGAAAATGTGATCATTATACATTTGGAAGATGAAGTCGTCGGCTTAGGAAAAATTCAGCCATGTGATTTTTTTATATGGGCAACATTACACAAGTGTAGTGCACAATAAAAATGATTAGATGGATATGGTAATAAAAGGTCTAAAGACATGTTGTGAATTATGAGAATGGGATTTTAAATGGTCAATGATGGATGAAAAGTGTGACCTCATGACCTACATAGTTATTTGAGAAAGGGATATGTAGGAATTATTCAATTTAGTGCACAATGGGTTAGGGTTGTATTGGGGTCGAAATGTGTGCACCCTTGATAGATCACCAAATTTCACAAACTTGGCTATCTTGGAAGCAACATGGGAATGTATTCAAGACGTGGGACCTTTACTCCTTGAGACAAACCCTTGGAGAAGGCCGATTTCCTCACCTAGTACCTAATTCTATCACTACTCTAACAACTAATCTACTAAATTGACAAAGAAAAGGGGATAAGGAAAGTATGAGACAAATAAAAAGTGGTGATGCACCAAATACAAAGGGATCTCTCTCCCGAGATAACAAAAAGAGGAAAAACACATTACTAAAAGGGCATAAAAATTCATATTCAACATTACATCATAATAAAACTCTTACTCCTTGCATAAGTGACATAGTGAGATATAAAACCATGCACACACAACATAAAATGACATAAAAAGAGGAAATATGAAAATTATAGAAGCTAAAGTGCATAAAACAACCACATTGAACACAATATTAATGCCTATAGTATGAATAGTCTATTATAGCTATAAAGAAGGCAATGCGTACATTACAAAAACTCAAATATGAGGTCTCTAACTCGAATGTTCGGCCACCCAATTGGGAAGAGTAACATTGCATTTAGGAGAGGATATATTATAGTAAAACTTATCCAATTATATAGAAGAGAATAAGAGAGGAGAGAGACAAAGGAATTAAAAAGATGCTTCAAATTATCTCCTTTCCCTATGTTTATCTTTTCCATATGGCTTCTAAGGCTTGTAAGCTTGTCTAGCTAAAATGATTTCCCAAAGAGCACTCATTAAATTTTTCCAAGGCATATTTAAAGTTTTCATGATAATATTAAGCCATGAGTGCATAACTTGAGAGATATTTACCATAAAATCTATCTAAACCCTCATGGAAAGTCAATTGATTAGATTCATGCTTGAAAGATGCCTCCATTTGTAAATGGTGAGGATATATTTGTTTAAGATGGATCTCTAAAAAGACACCATTTCAATCATATGAGATCAAGGGAGTAACATGAAGATTAGGATGCCACTTGGTTAAAGAGGTCATGATTTCACCTTTTAGATTGTTGTAACAATTCATCTCTTGTTTAACGAATTGTTCAAGCCTTCTAAAAATTTGGTGGGTCTATAAGACATATACAACTCAAAGGAATATTTTGGAAAAGATTAAAGCAACCTAAAATCATTGATAAATGATCTAGGTGCCATTAGACTGATAAAATCGATTAAAGCGCCTTAAACTTCTATCACAAAGTTCTCCTAGATTTCCTAACCATCTCCACTAAATCCAATTTCAAACTATAGCTCTCCTCAAGAATTTTCTATTGATACCACGTGAAGGCAAAATGGAGGTTTGAGTTGAAAGCTATAAGCAACGAACTAGACTCAAGTTTGTTCCCTTTTTGACATTCCCAAACTCTCTATTTGCATTGGATTAAACTTCAATTTTAATCTCATGAAAAGTACAATGTAGTGAATTATAGATTCACTAAAAAAATTTTGTGTGTTTTCCAAGTTACATGTCTCCCATCGGCAACAAAGAGGGACTTAGCTCCTTAGTTCGTGAAGGCATGTTGATTACTTACACATGTACTTAAATATGCCACTTTTTTATCATCAAAGGCTTCACAGGCTTAAAGGCGAGGCTTAAAATTTAGCTAAAACTAGGATAGCCCTAAAGATAGATCATCACCACATTCCCTTGACTGCCACATGTCTCAATCAATGCACCTTTGTTAATTGAGGTTTAACAAAGGTTGTGGAGAGTCCTGTAAATAGATTACTATCACCTATCCTTTCATTCCATATGTTTGCCATCAACACTATGAAGACTAGGAAATGAGCTCTCAATTTTAAAAGGAAGCATAGGGTAGATGCCCAACACATGTCTTCTAAGACACTTTTCGAAAATTGATGTATCACAAAGTTAAGCGATTTAACCAAGGTGAGGACAGTTCCACTTTATGATCTTCATCGTGTGTATGTCATGACACTTTTCATCAATCGGTGCTCGGGAGTGATTAAGAAAATATTGAATAATTAGATGCCTAAATCTGATTGGAATGCAACAATAAAATGAATAAGTAATTAAGTACAAAATAGACCTAAGTAAATAAGCAATTAAGATTTAAAACCCTAAGTGTAAATGAGGAGATAAAATGACTTAGCTGATTTGTTATGATCCTAAAGGTGAACATAACTGACAAACTGGAAAATTTGAGGTGTAGATTATCGCAATAAGACTCGAACAATGCAAAGATGCTAGAATATGTTGGATTGGGGTGCCTAGAATGGGTCGGGGTTCCGGCAGTGCCACAAACCGCTCTGCAGGCACTGTGACTGCTCAAACCCTCGAAAACCTCCTCCGGAGGGTCGCGAGATGTTTGTTGTCCTTCACTTTTTGTCACTAGTATGTCACACAATAATCATCAATGTCATTGGTAACCTACAATAAATAAATGACTGTAAAACCCTCAAAAGCACATCAAATCCCAAAAAGAAAATAATGCAAATGAGGGGTCAAACTGTCCTCAGTTATCAAACAAGTGATCTTATGATTGAGTGTTGCACTACATTTCAAACCCAATGTAGTTCTATGTGTGTGTGTGTGGAATCATGCCCTAGGTGGCTCTTGTGCGTGTTGCACTTGATAGTGAGAAAATATCTAGATGTAGAAAATGTAGATAGATGTGTGCATGAAAGAATGAACTTCCTCTCTATGAAGTGTATGTAGAAGAATGCAGTCCCTTGTCCCTTGTATGGAGCTAGAATGGATGCTTGAATGCTCTAGAATAGCCTTTGGATGCAACCTTAGGTGGTGATAGCTAATGCTTAGTGTTTGGTCCTTTATTATCATGGTTACATAACTTTATATTTATATGATTCCCTTTGCTTGAATTTTGTAATTAACCCCAAAATGCCAACTACCAAAAAGATAAGATGCCCAAACGACTAGAAAGGACCCAAAAGATGTGAACAAAGTACAAAGAGGTTAGGGGCACCCAGAGGGGATGGGGGCACCTAGCGTTGACATCCTGGCTAGGCATTGGTGTCCAGGATGAGAAATGTCGAAGTATAAAAAAGACAGACTAGGCAAACAAGAGTGTAAAACCAAAAGTGGTAACATAAAGCAAAGAAATATGGCCAAAGACATGGGTTAATTAGTACTTTTCTTACTTAGGAATCATATGAATAGTAGTATACATGATCAGGACTAGATAGATACCCAAAGTGTGTGATTTTGTGTCTACATTTTCCCCACTTTATGTTGTTGAGTGAAATCTTGATAATATAAAGTAGATAGAAGATGTGTACCTGATAACCATGTAGATGATGGTGAAAAGTGTTCCGAGAGACAAAAAAATTGTGTTATGATAAAAATGTGAAGCATGGAAACTAAAGAAGATAAAGTGTAAAAAGTGATGAAGATAATGACCCTAGGGAAAGAGCGTATGTGTTGATGTCATGATTATACGATTATTGATGTTGATTATTACTTGATCATTGATTTTGTTGATGATGTGCTTGTTGATGTGAGACTACGCTTCCCATAAGGAAAACCTACAAAATAAAAGAAGATCCAAGTAGTCAAATACACATGTATATGATCAAAATGTGTAAAAGTATGTAAGAAAAGGTGTAAAATGTGAAAAAATGTGAAAAAGGAACATGTGCACATGATCCGTGATGAGTGAAAAGTGTAGAAAGGATCTTGAAGATGATGTAGAGAACAAGTTTTTGGGTGATCTCACGCTAATTGACCGAATTTGAGTTTTTGGGTGATCTCGCACAAGAATGGAAGAAGTGTAGGGAGAAAAGTATGGTGTCATCCTCCAACCTTTAACTACTTCCTAAAATGTAGAACACCACTGTAGATGGTGTGTAAAAATCCAATTTGTTTCGAACAGTTCTAATCCAATGCGAAAGTAGAAAATGTTGTGTAGTGCATGCATGCCAAGTGCTAAGGATTGTGTGCCCTATAAAATGTTGTAGTGAAGTGTTGAAAACTATGTTGAACTAAAAATGTTGTGTAACTTCCCTTTGGTCACAGGCATCCAGAAGGGTCGAGGCTCCCAAGTGTTATTGTCCTGGTTTGGGCGCTAGTTTCTTGATGTGATGAGGACCCAAGTCAGATTTTGAGCCTTTTCTATTCGAGACTAAATGACTATGTTGTACGAGTATCGAACTATTGTATGTGATGATTGTGAACTACATATGGGGTGACTGATTCACCCAAATGATGCCCCCTCATTTGGGGTGCATGTGATGTTGTTGAGGAGTATGTGGCCCAAAGGAGGACCACTGTTTTGAAATTGATTCCCTACATGGGAGGGAATGTGCTTAGTAGAAACCAAGGCACACAAACAAAGTGGCTAGAAACAAGTGTTAGTGCAAAAAAGAAAACACATGTAGAAGATGATGTAAGCTAACAAGAAGACAATATGTAAGCTAAGATGCAAGAAAATAATGTAGACCACAAAAAGTGGGTTTCAAACATGGGACATCACTCATGATGTTGCAAGACAATCAAGGCTGAAGTGGCCAAAAGAAGCAATAGAGAACAAGACAAGACATAGGAAAAGCCCGCAAACAATGACATATAATGGTAGATAAGAGAAAAAATATCAAACAATATTACTAGACAACCATGGAAGCAAATAGACCTGTAAAGTAAATGTTGCACATGAAGCACTTGTTAGCATGTTAGAAAGATAAAATGTATGTAAAAATGTGTATAATCTGATATAGTAATGTGATATGAAAAAAATGAAACAATAACACCTATAGTAGTGGACAAAAGTGGATGCCCTCGGGAGTCGTTGTTCTGTGCCAAACATCCATATTGCATGTACCAATTTGTATAGATTTATGATCACAACTAGAAGGTAAGTGAATGCACATGTGTATATGATAAAAAGATAATGACATACAAGATATATGTCTAGCATGTGTAAAAAGTGTACATGTAAGCATAAGAAAGAAAGAGTAAATATGACCAAGATATGTAGTATGTTGTGGATGGATGAGATGGAATGGAATGTAGAGTGAATGATAGGAGCAACATGCCCCCTCGAGCAAGTGTGAATGAGTATGTATGTGATGAGGTTCATTTATACATGCCCCCTAGCAATCAAGAATGAACCATAGAACAAGAGTGTGTCATCGGGAAATGGTTTGAGTTGTGTGCTAGAAAGATATGATCGATAAAGCATAGAGCGTAGAGAGTGAGTGAGTGAGTGAACATGTGAGTGTGGTGAGGTCCATTTGAGATGTAGACCCTCAATAGTTGAGTATGAACCATGGAACTAGAGTGCGTCATAGGGTAATGAGTGCAACACGTAAAAGTAGATGAGAATGATATATCATGAATGTGTAGAGTGAATAATGCATAACGTGTGATATATGTTGTAGAAAGAGGTGTGAATAATGTGTGATGTGTGTGTGTAGTGTGTAGTATATAGTGTAGTGTAGTGTGTGAGGTTCATGTGTATAGTATGCCCTCAACATTCAAGTGTGAACCAAAACACGAGTAACACGTCATAGGGAAATGACGATAGGAATGTAATCAAGATGTGTATGATGTATGATAGAGATGTGAAGTGTAAAGTATGTGATTATAAATACAAGATTGTTGATAGTATTAGTGAGGGGGAGAAAAAGTATGATGCCCCCCAAGTATGAAATGGTGCAAATAATCAAGTGACACTATCTAAGAGATCATCATTGTCTTGATCGAAGCCAAATGGAGATGCATCAAAACTTGATAAGTGATTGAATGTGGTGGATCATATAAAGAGCCATTACAACGTAAGTTGTACATGGTCATTATGTATTCTTCATCAAATGAAAGGTGTTGTGGACACCCATGTGCATACCAATGAGTGAGATTTTGTGAATAACCAAGAGATGAATCATTGCAGATAGAAACACGACCAAATGACATAGGGAACATGATATAAGTATGACTAGGGTCTAAAGTTCCCCCAATATAATCAAGCCAATATTTCCCAAGTGTTAGTGGAGAACACAAGGGATCACGTGTAATGAAGATTGTTAAATGGAAGACATGAAGACCATAGGTGAATCGTAATATGAACACATCCATGATAGAGATGGGGTGAGTGAGGTGGTGGTAAGATATCATTGAGTGTCAAGCCAAGCCGAGTCAAACCATCATAGGTGCAAATAGTATCAGAACAAGTAAGATCCAATGGAATATGATGCCAATAAGAGTTATTCATGAAAAGTACGTGCATGTGAAAGGAGGAAGTAGTACATATGCATATTACCTATTGAGAAGGTGAAACAAAGTCCAAAGTATGGACATACCCCTCGATAAAGTACCATAACATTAGTAGAAGAGGGGTGTTTTGAATTGGTATTCACAGGGATTACAACAATGAAAGTATCATTGAAATATGAATCATCTACCTGAGAGGAGTAAAGTTAAGCTTTCCCAAGTTTTCATCGGTAAGTTCAATGGTATTGACCTTGTCATCAGAATCATCAGTGTTACGTTGTCATGTTGGGTAGTAGTATCAAGAATATTGGTAGGAGGTGCACTAGACATAGGAGCGAGAGAGCCTTAGTGAGTGGAGTGGTAGTGTTGATAGGAGAAACATTGTAGGTGAAATGATAGTAGTAGTATGAGTGGAAACAATCGGAGCGCTTGAAGCGGTGGAAGGAGATTATGACGTGCTAGATTGATCGATATCATATGTATCAATATTACTATATGGAATAGGATGTGATGGAGGAATAGGCATAGTAGTAACTAGATCTATGTGATAGAATTTAAATGGTTTAGGTGCAGTAAGTATGTTCATAACCATCATGTAGAATTTAACACATTGATGAACAGTGGATGGGACAACGTGCATTACATGAATCCAAGGTCTACCTAACAACATATTGAATTGAAACAAGGTATCGATAATGAATAATTTTGTAGGGACCATTTTAGGCCCGACCTTGATATGTAATGTGATAGTTCCCAAGCATGTGTGAGTAGTTGAATCATAGCCACGAATAAGAGTGGAATTCTTAGAAATTAGATTGTCTATGATGCCAATTTTTTTTAAAAGGGAATGAGCACATAAATTAACAACAAATCCATTATCAATGAGTACATGACTTGATACAAATGGTGTCAATGATAGCAGTGATAAGAAAAGGTGCACATGGATTGTCAATAGTAGATGGTGATATGTCCTCATCAGTAAATGATATAGCATGTGGTAGATTTTGAGGGATTGAATGAGGTGTGTGAATGCCACCAAAGAATTATCACTCTCAATATGAATAGAACAAAGGGAAACCTCTAATGTTTGATGACAATCAGAAGCATTATGTAATAAGTCATAGAGGGATATTTTGGCGGTGTATTCTTAATTTGTTCAATGATATCATAGCCCTTAGAAGTAGTGAGAGGAAGGATCCAGTAGAAGTGATAGGTGGTGGGATAGAAACAAGTTGAGTCGTAGGAGGATGTGTGTGTGAGTAGTTACTACATTGATAGTAGGATCAACCATAGCGTAATAATAAAGTGAGGAGGATGTTAAGTATGAACTTGTATGAAATCAACAACAGTAGTAACCATGTCGTAAGACCTTAGTTAGAGCGAAAGAAGGATAAGAAGATTGATCCATGACTTGATAAGATGAAGACATATTTAGAAGGAAGGGTTTGAACGGTCAAGTTCACCAAAATGATTAAGAAAATATTGAATAAATAGATGCCTAAATTTGATTGGAATGTAGTAGTAAAATGAATAAGCAATTAAGTGCAAAATAGACCTAAACAAATAAGCAATTAAGATTTTAAACCCTAAGTGCAAATGAGGAGATAAAATGACTTATTTGATTCACTCGATCTGAAGGTGAACAAAGTGACAAACATGAAAATCTAAGGGAGAAGTGTCACAATAAGCCTTAAAAATATGAGATGTTTGGAATATGCTAGACTGGGGTACTGAATGGGTAAGGTCATGGCACTCGTGGGCACCACCGACCTACTATAAGAACCTTTGAGTGCTCAAACCCTCAGAAAACCTCCTCCAGAGGCTCGCGATATGTTTGATGTCCTTCGCTTCTTGTCGCTAGTATGTCACACAATAATTGTTAGTGTCATTGATAACTTACAATAAATAAATGACTTGCAAAACCCTCAAAAGAGCATCAAATCCCAAAAAAAAATAATGCAAATGAGGGGTCAAACTGTCCTCAATTGTTAAACAAGTGATCTTACGACTGAGTGTTGTACTACATTTTAGACCCAATGTAGTTCTATGTGTGTGTGTGTGAATCGTGACCTAGGCAACTCTTGTGTGTGTCACATTTGATAGCGAGCAAATAACTAGATATAGAAATTGTAGATATATGTGTGCATAGAAAGAAAACTTCCCCTCCTATAAAGTGTATGCATAAGAATACATACCCTTATCCCTTTTATGGGGCTAGAATGGATGCTTGAATTCTTTAGAATAGTCTTTGGATGCAGCCTTAGGTGGTGATAGCTAATGTTTAGTGTTTGGTCATTTATTATGGTCACATAATTTTATATTTATATGATTCCTTTGCTCGAATTTCATAGTTAACCCCAAAAAGGTGACTACCAAAAAGATAAGATGCCCAAATGGCTAGAAAGGAGCCAAAAGATGTAAACAAAGTATAAAAGGTCGGGCATGCCCGGCATAATGGTAGGCGGTGGGGTCTAGGATGAGAAATGTTGAAGTATTAAAAGGCATATTGGGCAAACAAGAGTGTAAGAACAAAAGAGACAACATACATCAAATAAATATGGCCAAAGACATGGGTTAATTAGTACTTTTCTTACATAGGGATCATATGAATAATAGTATGCGATCGGGACTAGATAGATACTCAAAGTGCGTGATTTTGTGTCATCATAGGGAGTCCTTAGATATCGAGGGAAAAGTTTTAGATTTCACGGGATGTGGGAAGAATGATTGAGGGAAATTATCATTCATTGGTGAAAGGTGCAAAATAACCAAGTCAAATGTTTCTTACAGGTAGCGTGAGAATCAACAAGTGACACTTCCGTGTACCCGACCTCCGAGTCGTGCCGCTAAGGCTAAGAAGGCCCTTCTAACTAAGAAGGATGGTGGTGTGATAGATCGATCGCCGAGGATGACTGTCAAGGCTCCAATCAATATCGAGCTCGCGTGATTCGATCTATGGGTCATGCGGAATACGTGGAAAATGACCGGGATTGTTTTGTATATCTCCCGATAAGGTCATATGGCGGATATAGTTAGTTGATTCTATGGACGATTTTCTAGCCTAGTCCAGAATTCCCTAGCTTCAGCTTGCTAGCCGCTATATCTAGTAAGGACAGCTTGTTCGACGATGATAGGTGGAAGTGGAGTGGATCGAAATACTAGTGTGCGAGGCCGCTGTCTATATCTAACTGACTTGTGGATTCGTTGGGCTGTGGGATCTGTGGATCACAACCATAGACTCTTGGTTGTTGCGGTCCTGTTATGGTCATACGCGAGATCAAGTTCTAATCCCTAGTATCCAGTAATCGTAAGCCTTTTCAGCTTCTACGTTTAGAACCAACAGTTGTGCGATCTTCGTAATACCCTACAAAGTGCGTTCTTCGCAACCTCGGATTCTTAAGTCGGTATCTATATCTACGAGGGTGTCTCCAGCGTCTGGCTGTGGAACTAAAGGATCACACTCGAATGTTTGTTCTCTTTCGAGCCCTTCTACAGTCATGTGGATATTTTCTAGGGTAATCTGTAGTTTGGCTGACTTGACCAAAACGCATGTGCTTGGTCGTCTTCTATGTTTAATCCTCTTAACTGTGAGCTGATCAGTTGTAGATCTGCGGTTGTTCGGAATACTTGTATCCTGAGATTTTGGTCTATGTCAACTATTGTTGTGGCTAGGTTTGGTTGAGGCACGATTGGCTCAAATATATATTCCCTGGGCTCTTGAGGTCCCGTGATTGTCATACAAAACAAAATGTAATCTAACTGTAATGAAATAAATTCTAACTATGTGAAATAAATCTAACATATATAACCTTTATCTTTATAAGAAATATTCTAACAATTCTAAGGAAAACAAACTATTTTAAGCGTATCTAGAAATAATAACTAAACAATAATTTAAAATGCATAAGATAACCGAGTGTGGTTATTTGCTCGTGCAATTTGTAGAATTATTCTAAATAAATATGATAGCCTGTCTAATCTATTTCAGCAAGATTCTCGATCCTACCTCGTAAGTGAGGAGGAATCATAGTTTCTCGTAAACTATCAATCCCCACAGCCTTCCCGGCAATATCGAGAATAGAATGAAATGAAATAAAGCGATTAACTACTCTATTTGATATAAATCGACTAGAACTTTGAAATTTAAAACCGGACTTCGCAGCAACAAAGCTGGCGAATCCGATGGTGTATGTGATCTCGCCCCCTCGCATGATCTTCTCGTTCTTTCGTGTTCACTGGATCCGTAAAAGCGTGTAATGCTAGCACCGATAGGAGTAGATTTGGGACAAGGACAACTGTAATGCAGCATCGAGAATGCGAGTAGGAGAGGGATAGCGCAAGAGCACAGAGCTTGGCTTATGCGATTCCTAGCGGGATTTTATCGCGAGTCATGCAACGTGAAGCCACCGTAACCTTTGACTATCCTATACGAAGAGCAAAACCTGCAACTTTAATGGCTTCCTAAGCTATTTTGTTCCAAAATAAAGACACTGCTTGCACAAGTTGGATATGTGGCTTACCAACAATTGAATAAAGCTAACTGTATACAATGAATTGAACTAAGAACTCTAAGTCAAAGAAACAAATTTACAAAGAAAAGGAATTCAGAGGCAAGCTTCTAACCGGATTGGATGGAGCAACAAAGATCGCCCGCACAAGATGGGTCTCTGTGGCTTACCAACAAACCGAGCAATGCTAAACCAAGTATGAAGTAAACTATGCTATCAATCCTAAGCAAGCTAACCAAAATACTAAAACCGTAAGACTCTAACAAGGAAAATGGTGATCAAAACTCCACTCAAATTCTTCACACAAACTCAGCCAAAATTCAGACCAAAATCAGACCAAAATCAGACCATTTGCATGTACACAAACCATGCATTTATAGGAATTCAAACACCCAAGAATCAAAACCAAATTGAACTCCTAAACAATAAACAAAGGAAAAACACTATTCCAGGGGACCAAAAACATTAATGCATGCTCAAGTCGGCAAAGAAAAGCTGGTGAAACGTGATATTTCACGCGGGTCGCGCCAAAAGGGCGCTCGAAAACGCGCCAGACCGCCGCCCGCAGTGGCGGGCAGACAGACCGCCGCCTGCTTCAGGGCGGTGGGCACATGAGACCGCCGCCCTATAGGCGGCGGTTTGCCATCAAGATCAAAAGGGGCAAGAAAAGAGGGAAAAAGGGGAAAACAAAGGACACGGGGGCTAAGTGGGGTATGCGGGATGTTAACGCATATCCGAAGAGCTCTTTCTGGATCCCGAACACCTTGCGAGGAGACTTGTATCATCATGGGGCATTTATTACACTGCTCCGCAAAGACAAGACCTTACAATTTTGGGTACGTATATATCGCTTTCGAGAAGAAGCGTTTTAGCCATGAAAGGGCATAAAACGGTGGGTCCGAGTATGGCAGTCCCGAAATGGGGGGTTTAGAAGTTATACCTTACACGTCCGTGTGTCGAAATGGCGCCATCCGAAATTCCCGCTACCTGCAAAATGAAAAGAGATCTCAAGTGCAGATAGATACAATAATTTGAAAAATAAACGCTAAAATAACAGGGAAAGAGGACGTACCATTTGTGCGGGGATAGGAACTTACCTCCGTCAGCGCTCCAAACCTGCGAAAAAGTCATTTTAAGACGAAATAGAACAATATATATATGAAAGTGGGCCCATTTTCCTATTCATTTGCGCGAGTTGATTTGATCGATTTTGAGCTCTGGGACCCACGGTGATGGTTTCTCACGTGAGTATAGTCGAAACGTCCGCAGTGAGATCGTGATCATGCCTCCACGTGCGGAACGCCACCCCGCGAGATCACAGGTTGGTTTTCTTCAATTTTGCATTTTTCCCCCTTCAAATTTGAAATGGCAAATTATTTGTAATGGGGGGGTTATTTTTGAAAATGTTTGGTTCAAAAGGTCCATCTAGGGGGGGCGCCTACTGGGTAGGCTCTTTTTTTAGCTAAAATGGTCTATTTTTGCGTTTTTTTTGATTTTTAGGGTTAAAACCCGCGCGGGTTTTCGGACCGCGACCGCCGCCCTGGCCAGGGTGGCGGTTACACGACCGCCGCCCTGATCAGGGCGGCGGTTACGAGACCGCCGCCTTTAAGGCGGCGGTTACAAAACCGCCTCCCTGCTCAGGGCGGCGGTTTTGCACAGAATGCAAAAGAGCTTGTTTTGGAGACTTATACTTATATTTTCTTGCATTTCTGTACGTTTTTATGATTCTCCCTGCATTGATTAGATACTAACTTGCTCTGTTTTGTGTGTTTTTGGGTGTATGCAGGCGAGGGAGGAGTACATTAGATGGAGCCGGGAGAGAGAGTGTGATTGGTTGCCCGGGGTATTGGATGCCCTTTCGCCAGACGAGGAGGACACGTTGCAGAGGGCCGGCATATTGCGTATATCGCGTGTGCCCCATGTTACGCCATCGAGTCACATCCTTTGTGACTTATTTTCTTATTGGGATGCAGATCGGAACACTTTCCGACTGCCAGGGGTCCGCGGTGAGTGGACCATCACTTTGGAGGATGTTTACCGTATCCTGGGGGTCCCGATCATCGGGAGGAGGCTCACACTGGAGACAGCTGGGTCCAGAGCACTGATTGCACAGTGGGCAGGTTATATGGGGGATGCAGCTATTTCCACGGGGCCGAAGAAGGGAGTGAGAGTTAGATCCATTCCTTCTTTGCCCATCCCCGTATTTCGACAGGCCATCATGGGGATCCTTGCCTCGAGACTGATCGGGGACAAGGGAGGGGATACATTGTTATACTGCTGGGCCCCCATCATTGCACAGATAGAGGGGCATGGTCGGATATATGCCTGGGGCGCAGATGTTTTGGGGACCACTTATCATGACTTATACAGGGTGGTCCGTTTACAGGGACAGTCTTTGAGCCACCCTACTCTAGTTATGAGTTGGGTGTATGAGCGCTTCATTCCCTATGGCAGAGGCGTGGAGGTGGCAGATCCCGGGGCTGTGAGGGCAGCCAGATGGTCAGACATGTCGGTGCTTAGAGCACCTCACCAGCCAGTAGCTTCCCTCACCACAGCAGATATGGAGGCCACACCGTACCAGCTCATGGCCGGCATTTGGGGAGAGGAGGCTCTCACATTGATCTCTTGCTCCACCACAGGGCAGCTTATTGACCGTGTGGGACGGGTGGAGGTACATCCTTTCAAAGCAGGTCCTCAGCTCGGCCTCCCATATGTGGGCATGCTTCCTCCAAAGGCACCACCATAGATCACCGGGAGGCTGAGGGGGCCAGAGGCCGTGGTTGGACAAAGCTGGTCACCCCGGTATTCCTATTGCAGCCTGGGGATTGTTCGGGCCGAGGGAGAGAGGTGCGCCCGGCACCTTTACTTCGGATTACTGCGGGTCCTGCTCATAGCAGCGATGACCCTATAGATATTGACTCCGATTCTGAGGAGTCCACAGAGGGAGGGTCAGAGGAGCAGACGGATGATAGCGATCCTGAGTGGCATGACACTCAGGATATTATGCAGGCAGAGAGGGAGGAGCAGAGTGCAGAGAGAGAGACTCTAGTTTCAGAGGAGCCACTCTCTCAGGGCCGTGGTGGAGAGGATGAGTCCGTTGTGGGGCGACATGTTGCCCCTGCCACAGGAGCAGCTCCACAGTCGGCAGCGGCATCTGCAGTGGGCGCTGGCCCTAGTGACCCATCTTGGAGGCCCGGTGACCCGAGTAAGTCATCCTCTCTCCCTTTCAGTGTTAGTTTGATTTAGGACTTGTTTCAACTGCTATCTCTCCTTATATTTGTATCTTGTATATTTTAGCCTCTTGCCTAGTTTCTAATTCATCTTTCTTCTTTGTTTTGCAGAGACTGTCGACGAGTGGCGGGATCTAATCCGTAGGGTATGCACTGATTCTCTGATGATCCCTATGGATAAGACCCGTGCGGAGCTATCTGTAGATGCCGGGGAGCCTTCAGCAGCCGGCAGGCATACCGACGTCTTCGCTCCCGTTTGGCACGTGGCAAGATGGTGTCGACTCTCCGTACAGAGTTGGCGGGCTATAGGACAGCCGAGCGTCTTATGAGGAGCCATTCTCGTGGCGAGACCATGGCTGCTCCTCGGGACCCTGAGCCCTCCGTCCATTCAGAGCGCCGGCGTAGCCGGAGTCCTAGGCGAGGGCGCGCACCTTCAGCAGGATCGCGTAGGGGTTGAGAGGCCACTGGCTCCTATGCATTTTTTTGTATTATAGATTCTTTTTGTGTATTACGGGCTCTTTGAGCGTTTTGACCATGCCTAGTGCATGATGGCATTGTATACAAACATTGATTATTTATATATATGCATTCGATTTTTGGATCAAAAGCTTGTCACTCATGTGTGTCCTTTCTATTTCCAACTGCTTTGTGTATACTACGATGTATGTTTTATATGCTTTCTAGAATGTATGCAATGGAAAACAGATGATGCAAATGTTTGCTTTCTTTTTGTGTTTCATGATGCTGATACATGATATTGTAGATATATTGTGATCTTAAATCTTAACTTTTGTTAGCAATTTGGATAACTCATGCTTGTTTTGGCAAAGTGATGAAAATAACCAGTATGATGAATAGATTAACTTGCCCCGCTCCTAACTCCACGCAACCAGTAAGATGCGAGGGCTCATCACCAAGAGCCAAGAAGGGCGCAAGTTTATGAGAAATGGTGAAATGATAGTGATGAAAGACAGACAAAGCTTTGGTGGAACCAAATTGGAAGCTACAAGCTTACTCTACCTGAATGACTTCATAGTTTTGGGTGCAACTTGCTTTCTTGGTTTATCCAGACTTAGACCCGTAGATGGCCACATAGTAGACAAAATCTGGGTTTTAGGATTTTTAACTCTCTTGGAATTTTGAGCATCCGATTCATTCGCTTTTGACTCAAAGTTTGAATAGTTTGTTTATGACCTTTAACGCTTTTGCATTGTTTCTAGAGGACCCCTACACTTTGCCCCATGCTACTAAGTAAGAAGCGTGGGTTTATCACCGTGGGCAAGGCATAAGTAGTAAGGGCATTTCCATCCTTTCCCAACCCTACGTCACTAGTAAGAGACGCAAGCTCATCACCGAAGGTGGTGGGGCAAGGAAATGTAAAAATAAAATTTTCTGTTTAATCACTTTTGACTTGTCTTTTTGAGTAAAAATGTCAAGATATGCTTGTTTCCAAAGAGATGTGTATATGGGATAGATGTGACACCATGAAGCTTCTAGAATAGACCATAGGCAAGACACTTATCCTGAGAAGAAATCAAAGCGAGAACAAACTTGCAGATCTTGGTATGGTTACCGTTAGGACTTCGTCATGTTTGATTTTATTTGATAAAAGATTCCAAGATGACTTGATGATACCGAAGATGGAGAGGTATGATTAGAAAGTTTTGTGCCAACAACATCATGAGTTTGTAATGAATTACTTTGAGAATAGATTCCTTGATCACAATTTGTGTAAGAACAAGTGGACAAAATGATCCTAATCTATATGGAAATGCAATGTAGATAGTTATATAGGCAGCGCTTGCTGCTTATGCATAGAAACGCTTGAGGTGCAGGGAATTGACTGTTTCACCAAATTCCTCACCTTCTAACGTACATAGGAGATAAGCACCATTCCCGTAGTCCTTCATGACTCGGTATGGGCCCAACCATTTGGGCCGGAATTTCCTTCCTTCGCCGGTCTTCTTGTCGATCCGGCTGTCTAGTCTTAGAACTAGATCACCTTCATATATGTCGCGTTCATAGACCTTCTTGTTATACTGCCGGCACATTCGGTCAAAGATAAGCTCTATGCCATTGCTCAAAGATCTAACCTAGTTTCATCTAGGCTTTCTAGTTGGGAGAGACGTGCTTCTCTCGTAAGCGTCTTCATCCGTAATCCTGTAGTGAAATGCGGAGATCGGGTATTTCGACCTCAAGCGGGAGAACTGCTTCTGCCCCAAATACTAGCGAGAAAGGAGTTGCTCCCGTTGGTGTTCTTATTGAGGTTCGGTGGGCCCACAAGGCCGGATATAACTTCAAATGCCAATCCTGCTTTGTTTTCTTTTCACCGTTTTAAGGAGAATGGCTTTCAATGCTTTTTGTTTGTTGCTTCACCCGCCCATCTAGCTAGCTTGGGGATAATACAAGGAAGCCGTATGATGGCTTATTTTGAATTTACCGCATAGTTCGCGAACTTCTTCATTTTTGAAAGAAGTTCCATTATCAGAGATAATGATTTGCGGGATACCGTACCTACAAATGATTTGATTCAAAATGAACTTAGCGACATCAACCGAGCCAGTATTTAGTAGTAAGAGGCATGGCCTCTACCCATTTGGTAAAATACTCAGTGGCCGTGATTATAAAATTGTGGCCGTCTGTGGATGAGGGAGAGAATTTCCCTATTAAGTCTAGGCCCCATGTAGAAAAGGGCCATGGAGTAGCGATTGGTTGCAGAGCCTGTGCTGGCATGTGGATCTCGTGAGAGAATTCTTGGCACTTATGACACCTGCGTGCAAACTCTATCGCGTCATGTTCTAGAGTGGGCCAGAAATAGCCCATTCGATGTATTTTTCGAGCGGTGGCATGGCCACCGAAGTGGCCTCCACATATACCGCTGTGAGATTCATAGAGAATCTTCTTGGATTCTTCTGTGTCGACACACCTTAGAAGCATTCCATCGAATGCTTTTCGATAGAGCACCTGCTCTATGATGACATATTTAGATACGATTATGCGTAACCGCCTTCTTTTTGCATGGTGTAATCGCTCTCGGCGGTACGTATGGTCCATGATATAATTAATGATATCAGTGTACCAAGGGCACTCAGAGATAGCAGGTCGAGTTTCGATGTAGTATACGCATTCATCTGGAAAGTCTAAATCTACTAAATCACCTCCGTCTAATGGGTGTCACCAACCAACTGTGATGATTTGTCCTTTAACTGACTTCTGGTTTACAAACGTTAATTCGAACTCTCCCATTAAGGTTATAAAACGTCCAGCTTTTTTGGACAAGGACCCTTGTGTGAGAAAAGTCCGTAAATGGTCTGTCTTTACCATGACCTTTGTTTCTTGATTCAGCATGTAATGTCTTAGACGTTTAGTAGCAAAGACTATGGCAAGACATTCTCGCTCTCCGCTTGTGTATAGCGTGTTTCATATCGAGCAATGTTCGCTAATGAAATAAATTACACGCTCTCTCTTGTCATCGTCTTCCCGGGCCAACATACAAAGCAACGAGACATCGGTAGAGTCCGTGAGTATAGAATTAACGGGCGATCTAACTTAGGTGGCATTAGCGTGGGTGGTGATAACAGGAAACGCTTAACTGCGCTGAAAGCTTCGTTGCAATCTTCAGTCCAATCAATGCTATAGTCTTTCTTGAGTAAATTGTTGATCGATGAACGGCGAAGCTTAGATCCGGATAAATCTCCGGATCGCACCAGCCTTTCCGAGAAATGATCCGATTCCGCATTCACTCGAGGGTGGGACCATTTCGAGGACAGCCCGAATTTTGGTTGGATCAACATCGATCCCTCGTGACGATATGATGTAACCTAGGAGTTTTCCTCCTGTTACACCAAAGACGCATTTCTCCGGATTTAGCGTAACTCCGTATTCTATTAAACGTGAAAGAATGACGCGGAGTACTTCGGGATGGTCACAACGCTTCTTGGCTTAGCCAACAAGTCATCTACGTAGGATTCCATGATCTTATGAATTAAATCGTGAAATATATAAGTCATAGCCCGCCTGGTACGTAGCACCGGCGTTTTGAGACCGAATGGCATAACAACAGAAAGCAATAGGTTCCCCAAGGAGTTATAAAGGTGGTTTTAGCTTGATCTTGCTCGGATATTCGATTTGATTGTATCCCGAGAATCCATCCATGAGAGACAAGAGTTCAAAACTAGCTGTTGCATCAACAATAACGTCTATGGATGGTAATGGGAAATCGTCTTTAGGACACGCTTTGTTGATGTCCCGAAAATCTATGTAGATGCGTATCTTTCCATTTTTTTTAGAACGGGAACGATATTAGATACCCATTGGGAGTAGTCAACTCGGCTTGATAAATCCTACCAAGGAGTTTTATTACCTCCTCTTTACCATGAGAGCTACTTGGGCTTCATAGGTCTTGATTTTTGTTTAATTGGCTTTGCAGATCCGATCTAGTGATGAGGTTGTGCACCGCAATGTGGGGTGCGACTCCCGTCATCTCTTTCAGTAATTAAATGCAAATGCCTTTGATGTTCTTTGAGAACTTGAGTATGTATTTCCACTTCTTTTCGGGGTTAATGAAGAACCTAGTTTCAATATTCTGGTTCATTCTCTTCCATTCCAATGTTGACATCGATTGTTTCTTCGATTAAAGAGGCGTTACCCTCTTCGAACGTGGTGGTGCCGGAGGTAAATCTATATCATCCCCATTTTCTATCACAGTATATGTTAGGTTCCTTTGTGAGGGAAGACCCTTACTGGGATTTCCAAGTAGGAAGATGAATGCGAATCGAGATAAATCTAGCGTGTGATAAGAGAGATGTAGTGCTGCATAGGCATTTAAGTAATCCAAAGTAGCCGCATCATTTCCAACATGGTCTAGGACGGTAGATTCACTTCTGTTTGAAAGAGGATTTGTCATTGTTTTTATTAATGGTTCGTTACGAATGGATACTGTGAAGTGAGTATCTTCTAGCTCATTGCTTGGAGTGAAGCGTGATGCTGAGGTTGCTATTGAATCGGCGAGAAGATTTTTCTCTCGCGGGATCGCTTCAATGGATATGAAGTTAAACGCCTTGCTTAAATCTAATACAGCATTTTTGTAGAGTTGTAAATGTTCGGCTTTAGTTTCATATATTTCAGAAACTTGGTTTGTTACTAATTGTGAGTCTCCGAGGACTCTGATGTTATCAATACCAATTCTTTTGGCTAAGGTAAGGCCAAGGAGGAGAGCTTCGTACTCAGCGCCGTTATTTGTGCATTCAAAGTTTAACTTAAAAGAGAATGGGAGGACCTTCTCCTCGGGCGAGGTAAGAATTATACCTGCCCCGCTCCATAACGGCATTTAGCTCCATCGAAATGGAGAGTCCAATACTTAGCCGGGAGTATAGATGTAGGGGTATCTGCTGCGTTTGCACACTCTACTTCTACCATACAGAGATCTTCTGCTGGCAAGGAACCAACACCTAGGGAAAATCCCATGCCTACTGAATCGAATGGTAAGAACATTGGTGAATCTTGTTCTATCAACTCAACGATCTTCGCAGTAGTCCCTAATGATACTGTTTCTTTAGTTTTACCTTTAGGTGTTGGAGTTGTTTTGGCTATGCTGGTAGTTTCGAGATCCGTCGTAGGTATCAACTTTTCCTCTGGCTTTGGGTCAGAGGGTTTATTAAGTTGGTTTGTTGGAAGTTCAAATTCTGAGTGCACCCCTGGTCTTTTCTTTAAATCAGCTAGGTGCAAATCGAAAGGTTTTGGATCGCCTTTGGCTACGAATACCTTTCCCAGATGCAAGAATCTTACTTCTTGAAATAGCGTGGAAGGGATTGCCTTCATTCGATGTATCCAAGGTCGGCCGAGGATCATATTATAGTTAGTTTCCCGATCTATAATATAGAATTCAGTCAAGATGGTTTTGGGCCCTAAGGTGACCGGGTAGATATAGTTCCTATCAAGTGGCTTTAAGGCTATCATAGCCTCTCAAGGTATTTCGTGTAGTAGAACAAGCTGTTTCTCCATATCCAAGTTTTTGGAGGAAAGAGAAAGGGACTATGTTAACTGCGGCCCCGTCGTCAACCATTGCCCGTTTTACATAGTTATTATAAACCCACACTTGCAAGTGTAAGGCTGGGTCACCTCGGCGTGCGATCTCAGCATCTGTGGGCATTTTACTTATTTCAAGATGAATTCGACATCCTTGTCCGGCTGCCCAGAGGATGGATATCAAAATCTACGTGATTTACTTGTGTTTCAGGAGGTGGAGTGATGTTAATTAGATGGCCTAGACCTAATGCTTCTAAAAGAGCAGCTCTGTGAGGGGGAGAGTTCTTTAGCAAGTCCAAGAATGAAATGTGTGAAAAGGTCTTTGTTAGGTCACTAATTAAATCATAGGCACCGATGGGTTTTTCAATTATTTGTTGACTCCTATCTATCTCTGGCAGATGACTTGGGCTCGGTTGAGAGAAATACTCTCGTGTTCTTGTTATAGCTTCGATAGGTAGTTCAACGTCTAATTCTACCAAACTAACTATCTTAGGTCTTGGTTGAGCTCCCAACTGTGGCGCAACTGACGGATTTAATGAAGTCGAAGCTTCATGATCATTGTTTCCCGTTATTGCACCTTTGTTTGTTCCGGTTGGATTCAGCCTATTGCTATCATGATTTGGGAGCGGATCGTTAAAGATCCTGAGGGGAGCATTCTGAGGGGAAACTGCCCCTGCGAGAGTATTTGGTGATGATGAGACGGGATCTGCCAAAAACAAGTCTGTGAAGAACTGTCTTTGTTCTTCTGGCAAACGTTGCATAAATTTATTGTAGTCACGGCACGTTCTAGTGTCGTGACCATGAATTTTATGGAAACCACAATAAGAATTGGGATTATAATTCCCGTTTTGTTGGTTTGGTGTGTATTGTGGCCTAAAATTCCGATCAAACTGTTGCCTATTAGGACCAAAGTTTTGGAATTGTTGTTTTTGGTTTTGACTTTGGTTTTGGTAACCAAATGAGTTTTGGCTTGGCCCTTGTATGGGATTTCACCGTTGTTGTTGTTGTTGTGGATGATTAAAATCCACTGTATTGACCGTTGGGGTAAAATTGTTGTTTCGTTGATTGTTTGTTTGTGACGGAGTATTAACAACATTTACCCTCTTGGGTTGGTCGGTTACCCCATCCGTTGTTACCCCACGATTTTTGTTAAGGATTTTGGGTCCTTGATTGACATTTGTGGTAGTTGTAGTATTTTGAGTGGAGGTGATTAACCTCCCATTTGCTCCGTAAGTCTTACGACCACTATCTATTGCTGCTTGATCAATTCGCAGAGCGCTCTCAAGTACCTCATCATAAGTCCTTAGTGGGAACTTCTGGACTTCTTCCTTCACTTCTCTGCTGAGAGAATGAAGGAATAAATCACATAGTTCCATCTGATCCATGTTTGGAGCACTTGCTGATGAATAAAGAACTGTACGCCACCTCTGGATGAAATGAGCGACAGATTCATTGTGTTCTTGTTTGATATGCAAGAATTCCCTGATTCCTGTTCTCAGTAGTTTGTTCATGTCGAAGGCTTTGATGAACTCTGACACGAGTTGTTTAAATGAATGTATGGAAGCCTCAGGTATTCTATAATACCAATCGAGAGCGATGCCTTCCAAGGTTTTGGGAAATATTTTAGCAACAACCCCATCCCAAGGGAGTAATTCTCGTATGGCTGTAGCGTAAGCTTTGATGTGCGCGTTTGGATCTCCCTCGCCCTTGAACTTGGGAAAATCAGGGAGAGGTCTTGGAAGCATGACGCTTCGTATGGTGAAATCTAAGGGTTCCTTTAGATATTCTGAATATGTCCCTATTGCATAGCTTTCACTATCGATGATGGTGGTGCCGAGGGAGCAATGGCGGAATGGGTTGTTGATATGGCATAACGTACGCGCGCTGGCAGGGGGGCATAAGGAGGTCCCTCGCGCTGGAGCAAACATGCCGGAGAGGAGAACATATCCCTTGTGGTGATTTTGAATACATGTTTAAGTACGAAGGGGTATTATCCAGAATGGATTGCTCGCACTAGACCCGGAGGAACAAAGTGCTAGAGATAATGGGTCTAGTTGGCACTTGTTGAGGAAATTGAGGAGGCATGCCTAACGTGCCTACTCCCGTGAGGAGATCTACTTGGCCGAGTGGTATGGAGGATCGAACTCCCCGCTTGCATGAACGGAGAATTTTGATTTGCTTGAGCAAGTTCTAACCCTCTCACTCTTTCTACTAACGTTGAAATGACTTCATTTGGTGAAGTCATGGTACTTTCGCCCGAGCGGCGTTTGTTGTGTACCCCGGTGTGTATAGGCATGTGATAGCCCGTCATGAACTCGATTGCTATCTTGCCAAGTTTCTCCAAGAATATTTCCCGTAGAGGTATTTTTTTGAAAATGGGTCTCGGGTTGTGCTTCAGAAACCTCCTATAGGTGGGTACATACCCCTAGGAGGAGCGTTGTTCACTCCTAGGATAAGGTATTGATTGTCCATCGTCTAAGACCTGTATGGATCCGATTGTCTACTAATATGTGGTCTCGAGTAACATTTGAGGAGATGAACCAGATTCTCCCGTAAACGTCATATTGTTGGAACTCAAGGTTCTGCTTTGTTGGGTTCGAGGGGGTTGATCTAACTCCTCGGTTTCAAGAGACAAACTATATCCGGTTCTTGGGGTTTGAGCCGACAAATCGATTAGTTGAATAGTTGTCACCCCATACTGAGAGCGAGGGTGATGATTCCCTATTCTCGTTGGGCGTAGTATGCCTCAAGACCCGTGAGGGGTCTCGCCATATGTCGAATCCCGACATATTCTGGGGTATATGAATACCCGCAGTAATAATGGGAAAGAGCGAAGGTGAAAGAGAGAAGATGAAACTTCTCAAAGAGAAGGTGAAATAATTGTTTGATTCACGTCGGGTTCACCAATTTTGTACGTCGGAAAAGTGACAGACGAGCGTGAGAATCAACAAGTGACTCTTCCGCGTGCACCCGACCTCCCGAGGTCGTGCCGAGACAAATGGTGGGGGGGTAGAATATGCAGACAAAAACTAGTTAGGCAATCTAATGTCTTCGACACGCACTAGTGGAATTTGCGAATCTAAGGCTAAGAAGGCCCTTCTAACTTGGATCGGTGTGATAGATCGATCAGCCGAGGATGATCGCTCAAGGCTCCAATCAATATCGAGCTCGCGTGATTCGATCTATGGGTCATGGAATACGTGGAAAATGACCCGGGATTGTTTCGTGTATATCTCCCGATAAGGTCATATGGCGGATATATAGTGATTCTATGGACGATTTTCGCCTAGTCCGTAATTCCCTAGCTTCAAGTTAGCCGCTATATCTAGTAAGGACAGCTTGTTCGACGATGATAGGTGGAAGTGGAGTGGACTGAAATACTAGTGTGCGTAGGCCGTTGTCTATATCTAACTCGACTTGTGGATTCGCTGGGTCTGTGGGACTCGTGGATCACAACCATAGACTCTTGTTGTTGTCATGGTCCCGTTATGGTCATACGCGAGATCAAGTTCTAATCCCTAGTATCCAAGAATCGTACGCTTTTTCAGCTTCTACGTTTAGAACCAACACTTGTGCGATCTTCTCGTAATACCTTACATCGTTCTTTCGCAACCTCGGATTCTTAAGTCGGTATCTATATCTACGAGGGTGTCTCCAAATGGTCTGGTCATGGAACTAAAGGATCACACTCGAATGTTTGTTCTCTTCGAGCCCTTCTACAACCATGTGGATATTTTCTAGGTAATCAGTAGTTTGGCCGACTTGACCAAAACGCATGTGCTTGGTCGTCGTCTTCTATGTTTAATCCTCTTAACCGTGAGCCGATCGCTTGTAGATCTCGCGGTTGTTCGGAATACTTGTATCCCGAGATTTTGGTCTATGTCAACTATTGTTGTGGCTAGGTTTGGTTCGAGGCACGATGGCTCAAATATATATTCCCGGGCTCTCGAGGTCCCGTGATTGTCATACAAAACAAAATGTAATCTAACCGTAATGAAATAAATTCTAACTATGTGAAATAAATCTAACATATATAACCTTTATCTTTATAAGAAATATTCTAACAATTCTAAGGAAAACAAACTATTTTAAGCGTATCAAATAATAACTAAACAATAATTTAAAATGCATAAGATAACCGAGTGTGGTTATTTGCCCGTGCAATTTGTAGAATTATTCTAAATAAATATGATAGCCTGTCTAATCTACTCGCAAGATTCTCGATCCTACCTCGTAAGTGAGGAGGAATCATAGTTTCTCGTAAACTATCAATCCCACACACTTCCCGGCAATATCGAGAATAGAATGAAATGAAATAAAGCGATTAACTACTCTATTTGATATAAATCGACTAGAACTTTGAAATTTAAAACCCTGGACTTCGCAGTAACAAAGCTGGCGAATCCGATGGTGTATGTGATCTCGTCCCTCGCATGATCTTCTCGTTCTTTCGTGTTCACTGGATCCGTAAAAGCGTGTAATGCTAGCACCGATAGGAGTAGATTTTGGGACAAGGACAGCTCTGTAATGCACTCGAGAATGCGAGTAGGAGAGGGATAGCGCAAGAGTACAGAGCTTGGCTTATGCGATTCCTAGCGGGATTTTACCGCGCGAGTCATGCAACGTGAAGCGACCGTAACCTTTGACTATCCTATACGAAGAGCAAAACCCGCAACTTTAATGGCTTCCTAAGCTATTTTGTTCCAAAATAAAGACACCGCTTGCACAAGTTGGATATGTGGCTTACCAACAATTTGAATAAAGCTAACTGTATACAATGAATTGAACTAAGAACTCTAAGTCACAAGAAACAAATTTACAAAGAAAAGGAATTCAGAGGCAAGCTTCTAACCGGATTGGATGGAGCAACAACACTGCTTGCACAAGATGGGTCTGTGGCTTACCAACAGCTGAGCAATGCTAAACCAAGTATGAAGTAAACTATGCTATCAATCCTAAGCAAGCTAACCAAAATACTAAAACCGTAAGACTCTAACAAGGAAAAATGGTGATCAAAACTCCACTCAAATTCTTCACACAAACTCACCAAAATTAGACCAAAATCAGACCATTTGCATGTACACAAACCATGCATTTATAGGAATTCAAACACCCAAGAATCAAAACCAAATTGAACTCCTAAACAATAAACAAAGGAAAAACACTGTTCCAAGGGACCAAAAACATTAATGCATGCTCAAGTCGGCAAAGAAAAGCCGGTGAAACGTGATATTTCACGTGGTCGCGCCAAAAGGGCGTTCGAAAACGCGCCAGACCGCCGCCCCGCCAGTGGCGGGGCAGACCGCCACTAAAGATCAAATGGGGTGAGAAAAGAGGGAAAAAGGGACAAGAGGCAGGTAGGGCTAAGGGGTTTGCACATCAAGATCAAAAGGGGCAAGAAAAGAGGGAAAAAGGGGAAAACAAAGGACACGGGGCTAAGTGGGGTATGTGGATGTTAACGCATATCCGAAGAGCTCTTTCAATCGATCCCAACACTCATGGAGGAGACTCGTATCATCATGGTGGGGCATTTATTACACCAACTAATTGAGAATTTTAGAAAAAGTCTTCTTCATGTTCTCCATCCCATTATGGAGGTTCTTCATGTAGACCATATTGGGGTCTACTATATTATCCTTTCCCAAAGTTTTCCTTTTACTTTCTTATCCATATTGACAGGTTGAAAATCCTTGGTGGTAAGAGATTTAGTTCACTGTAAGGAGAGGAAATCCAATACAACTTTACACAAGGAAACAATATCACACTACTTTTGCTTGGTGTTATCATGTTCTTTTCCGAGTAAAGAGTCTATTAGAGACCCCAGAGTTCTTCTCATCCATATTACCTCCTTCTAATGCTAACTTCAATTATGATTCAAAGGAATTGAACGCGTTTTTCCCATCTCGATGCCAAAATACATGATTTTGAATAAGTCTTTCCTAGTTTTCTTGTAAAAACACAGAGAAAGGGAGGGAAAGTAATTTTGACAATTTTTAAACATCGGGGTCTTCACAACATCCGTTTAACACCTTTACAAAGCATTCAAGTCTTTATAATTAAAATCGCTTGTCTAAAATAGAGCATGGTGCTCATTTTGACAGAGGTTGAGATAAATGAAAATGATCAATTACCAAATGTAGTAAGCCTAAATTTAGGCATCTACATGGTAGTGACCAATGATGGTTCATGAGTAGTGACCCTGAATGAGTTAAAAGTTTAAACATAGTTATCCCAAAAATCTATTACAAATTCATGGACTGTGAAAATGTAAAATCTCTTATCTACATAGTGTTTTCCCATATTATTTCCCTTTGTTTCAAGCCTTTCTCATGATTGATTTCTTTATCCCATCCTAAAATCCTACATTACCTTTCACATGATGATGACATAATTATGGGGGCACCACATGCTTTGAGCAAACATGTTTTTGATGGAAGTAGTAGGCAAATATCGATTCAATCTAAATTTCTTTATTTGATATTCTTTTTCCTTAATATCATTGATTATTCCATGTATTATGAAGTTATTTTGCATGTATCTTTTCCGATAATGATGTCACATTATCTTTTTAACATGTCTTTGATTATATCCTATACATTATGTGTGTTGCTATAACTTTATCACATGTTTTCCATGTTATGTGGTTTCATAATCCATATCATCCCCAACATTATCCTCATGTCCTTCCCTATATTTTCCATGACCCATATTAGTGGTAAGGACCCTCATTTTTATTTTACATTATTTTATATTTTTCCCACGTAGGGGACTACTATTTCTTGTGTTATATTGATCATACCTTTTCCATAATGGGGCATCTTATTCTTGTATTCACATTATTTATATATCTTTCGAGCAAGGGGACAACCCATTCCATGCCTACATTATTTACATATCCCCATAAGGGGCATGCCATTATTGTACTTCCACTAACTATACCATACCCACATAATGGGATCAACTTGTTCTTACGATTGCATTGACTACATTTTCCCACTTGGGGTATTACCACCTTTGGACCTTTATTAATTACAACTTGTCCACATGTAGCATGAAACTCCTATATTTACATTTGTTTATTTATTACCCCAAGGGCTTACTACACTTATGATTACATAGATTAAATCATAGGCCCACGTGTGGCAACATTACTATTGTGCTTAGAATGCTTATACTCGGGCCCACATAAGGCAACTTACTTATTATATGTTTTGATGATGTTATATTATTATGTTACATGTCAATGATTTTATTTCTATAAGATACACATGATGCACACAATCCCTTTATTTTGAGATATGTGATTCATAATCCCTTGCTTCCCTACATGGAAGCAATAATTTTGGTGTTTTATCTAAGAAGTATACAATATACCCCACTAGGTCTCACTATGAGACACACACACATATATATATATATATATATATATATATATATATATATATATATATATATATATATATATATTCCACTTATATTTAGGAGACATATATTTAAATTTAACACATATTATGAGATTTTGATTTCATAGGGGTATCTTTGTAGTCTTTAATACAATTTGATGTATCTTGTTTCTATTTTTCTTTTCCTATAATTCAATAATTGATTGATTACATAATTATCTATACACCGATTCCCTTGCACATATTTCCATACATTGTGTAGGAGCACATGTATTCATATCCCAAATAGAGCATGGATTTTAGCTCTAGATCGTTCCTTTCCTCCAATATGGAGATCAAGTGATCTCTTGTTATCCTCTTGACTTTTAACTTATTGTCATTTCTATGTTGACTTTACTAACTCTCAATAAGTTTCCAAAAGATCATGGTGGATTCTTTGAATCCACTTGATCACTTTACTTTGATTTATGCATACAAACTTCAATGTGGGACAATATGCAGACACCTAATTTTTCTATGGGACTAGTTATTTCACATCGTGTCAAGATATTTTTGTGTTTTGTCAATAATTGGTCTAGACTAGGATCTTGTTGATGTGTGTTCTTTGTGCATGTTTGATATTTGATGTGTTCCTTTTGTGTGTTCGCTCAACTTTTGACTTGCTCCCATGTCTCTCGCTTATCATTTTTCAATTATTTTTATGTTTGTTTTTAATTTTTATACAATCTTCTCCTTATTGGGTTTTTCTCTCTTCCCCTTGCATTTTTGCTTTTCTAGCTACTTTTATGTCGGCCCTTTAAATCCTTATTTTGTGTCCCCTGGTAAACTTCAATGTGGAACAATATGCAGACACCTAATTTTTCTATGCGACTAGTTATTTGCTACCGTGTCAGTATATTTTTGTGTTTTGTCAATAATTGGTCTAGACTAGGATCTTGTTGATGTGTGTTCTTTGTGCATGTTTGATATTTGATGTGTTCCTTTTGTGTGTTTGTTCAACTTTTGACTTGCTCCCATGTCTCTTACTTATCATTTTTCAATTATTTTATGTTTGTTTTTAATTTTTATACAATCTACCTATTTTCTATCTCCTTATTGGGTTTTTCTCTCTTCCCCTTGCATTTTTGCTTTCTAGCTACTTTTATCTTTGGCCCTTTAAATCCTTATTTTGTGTCACCTAGAGTTTTTGATCTTTCTATGTCACTTTTCCCGCTTATTGTGTTTTGGCATGTGCACCAATAACTTGAGCTCAAAATTGTATAAATACACAAGTACATTATCGCATATAGACAATCATTCATTCACAAATCGAATGTGCAATTATAAGGAGAAAATGAATTTATTTAAATCAAGAGCATCTTCATGCCAAATTAGATTTTAAACATTTAGAGAAGAACATCTAATATTTTCTTGTTGCATTCATGTAAGTAGACGAGTTAAGACATTTGTATTAAGAACATACTACCTCATGAATTGTATTATACTTAGTGTGTTGTCTATTAAACTATTCAAAATTCTAAGGGCTTGATGATAATGGAGGGATAACACATGTCCCCATTAACACCCTCCGAGTTTAAGGTTTTACAAGATGTTGCTTACATATTAGGGTTTCGAGGAATGATGTCAGTTTCACAATGAATCACAATGAATTATAGAAAGTGGATGATGTTTTTGGAACCTAGAAGTAGTTGAATGAAGTTATCAATCAACATCACATTATTTGACAACTAGGAAATCTATATTGATACGGTTATGTTCTCGACACTTAAAGAGTAATATAGTTATGATTGATGTTTTTATTTTTGTTATTTTTTATAAGTTTCCTTTGCTTTGTTATCTAGACTTATTCTGTATTGTTTATTTTTAATAATTATCTCCTAAATTACAATAAAAATGTAGAACTTTAAAACCCTATTTTCTCAAAGTATTTTAATTAAGTTCTTATGCTCCTAAAATATTCCAAATTAATTCTGATTTATGTTTGTTTAAACCTAATTAAAATAGATGGTATTCACTAAAGTGTCGTGACCCAAAAAAACGGGCGGCACCAAACAAAAAGCCACATAGGTCAGAAGGTGATGATATTTTAAAGCAGGCTATGGGACTGATCATTTAAGTAAGTCTTGTACATTTAAGAAGTATACTTAGATTCATACGCAAGACAAGAATATGAGCTCACACACACACACAGACATTGAGGAAATTTGTGGCTTCTCTCTCGTCTTTTTCGCTTTCGGAGCTGTTTGCGTACTTCGCTTCCGTGGCCTCTTAACTCATCCTGCTCATTCTCGTAATTTGTAATGCAACCATCAACATTCACAAATGTTAACTCTCTGCCAATTTTAATTGAACTCAACAAAGTAGTCCCAGTTCAATCCTGCTCCTCGATTATATGGTTAATCCTTTTGCCATGGTTGAACACGGTGTCAGGTGTAATTGAATCGGGAAGATGATTCCTTGGGGGAGTAAGCTGTTGCTTAGGCGGTGTCGCCTTTTATTGGCTAGGTCACACCAGTGGAAGGTAATGCGACATTGGTGTTGGTGTTGGCATATATGTATATGTATATATTAACACCAGTGATTATCTGTGAATGAGCAGGGATGCCGATAATCTCAAGTCCGTGAAGCGAGTCAGTCAAATCCGAGATCTTGGTAGTCAATTTGAACTCCTTTTTTTTTTTGGTTTTCATTGATTAACATTTTGCATATAATAGCTTTGGAATCGAGTTAAGTCATAAACCCCATATTAGATCAATTCCGTGCAAGAAAACCGTGGCTGCAATGTTAATAATTGTTTGGGTTGCACTTTTATTGAGAGGGATTGAATTGTTACTGGGAGACATTTCTGTGTCTTTTCATTCTTTTCTTATTTTAATATGAATTCTAAAACATTTCTTATCAGCCAAAATAAAGAAAGAAGCTATTTCTTTTGCAACAAAGAAATTAGGCTTGCAATCAAATTAAGCAGCAGCCTTGCCAAAGCAGAGGCTAAAGGGTAATCCAGTCATAAATAACCATTATGTATGTACCCAGATTCTGTGTAATATTAGGTTGACTATTGATTTCACAAGATCTCCAGCATGGATTTCATGTGATGCAATAACAATATTCATCCTCAATTAATTCTGGACCTTCACCATTCTCCTTTAATGATCTGAAGTCCTTTTGTTATTCACCGTAAGTTGCCTCTTTCCTTGAATCTCTCCTTCGCAGGTTTCTTTCCCAAGTTCGACATTTGCCACTTCCGACTAGTTTTTCCCCACCTCGGGGTTTTCCTGATCAATTCCTTTTGTCCTTGTTGTCTTCATGGTTTATGCTTATTGTTATGTTGATTTTCATTCATATTTGAGGTCTGCAAGTACTATTTATTTTTCTAACAATACACTACACTAATGTTTAAGTTCATTAAGTATTCCAAACTGTCATTTTGGAGTAAATTCAGAACAGAACAACAATCTTATGATTCTGCAAATTTGGTTAAGTTATAAAGTAGTTTACAAATCATTAGAGGTGTGAAAATGCAAATTATGTAATGAGGTATGTTGCAAAGTATAAGGGCATGAATGGCGTCAAATGATGTCTTTAAGATTTTAAAATGTGTCGCAAAGTGTTCAGAATGTTGCAAGGTAAGACTTGTAGGAATGGTGGAAAGATAATCGACCAACAAATACTTGAGATGAATGAACATGGGGCGAAAGATGAAATTTGTTACCTCCGCGCCTTGGCTTCAACAATTGAGGTTAAAGAGACATTCAAGGCAGTAATAGAAATTGATGGAATGGCTACAAGCCATGGTTAGAGCATAATCGAAAGTATTTCAATAGGATGATGGTGAATTGGAGACGTGACAAGTTTGTTGAGTTGTTTCTGTTTTGATAAGGCCACTTGAACACAGGAAGTTGCCATTCAAAAGTGTTTTTGAATTGGAATCGTACAATTTATCAGAATGAATCCTGCACCTCGGGATGTAGGATGAAAATGTCAACATGTGTCAAAAATGTCAAAGTGATTGTCAATAATGGAAAATATTCTGCATGTTGTGTCTGTAACAAAGAAGATCATTTTTTTACGTAAGAAAAAGTGAAGTATGACTACATGGATCTCTAAACATTGCCATGATTATCTTTTTGTTGTTGTAGATAGATTCAACAAAATTTGTTTTTGATTGCATGTAAACTAATGATACAAGGGCATGAAGTAGAGGAACTTTTCTTTTCTTGTGTTTGGATACATTTTCAGTTGCCTAAGTACTTCCATTGTGTCCAATAGATATTCCACATTTTTGGGGAAGTTTTGGAGCACCTTGTGGAACAAGATGGATACCAAACTCCAAAGAAGCACAACTTTCCATTCTCAAACCGATGGACAAATGGAATGGTATTTTTGATAAGTGGTTACAATAAGTAACCAAGGATTTGGGATGAATCTTTGGTATATATCTAGCACTCATACAATTTAGAGCTGTACATGCATCCACAAACAAGTCGCCTTTTGAAACATGTTTGGGTTACTTGCCTACCGATCCCCTTGATGATGCAATGGGACAACAAGGAGTGGAAGGTCAAGATTCATAATTGACTATAGCATCAAAGTTCATTGAGATGATTAGATAGATTCATCTTTAAATGAAAGAGGAATCATAGAAGTCTCAAGCCAAGTACAAGGTTAGAGATGACTAACATTGAAAGGAGCTTACTCTCAAAATAGGAGATAAGGTATGGTTGTACTTGAGTAAGGAAAGACTTCAAGGATAGGTTAGGAAGCTCAAACCTTTGAGGTATGGGCCATTCTCCATCTTGGAGCAAGTTGGAGGGAATCTTTCAAGTGTGATCTTCTCCATTTCATAAGGATGTACTCAATAGTAAATCGTGAGATTTTGCACCTACATGAGCCATCCATGTTGGATGAAGAAGTACAATTGCTGCCCTCTATAGAAGACTTTGTCTTGGATGCATAGGGAGAATTGGAGGAGTATGTAGCATTACGGTGGAATCGTAGTGAGAGTCATAGAGGACCACAAGAATTTTGGTAGGCTGGCATCAAAGGAAAGACGCCAAGACAAGCAAGATGGTACCTCAAGGAGAAAGTGGGAGAATTGTTCCCACATCGCCTCCCCCACTAAACTTTTGTGGGATGAAAATCCTTCTAGAAAAGAGGAATGTTCCATATGGATCAAGAAAACCAATCCACTTTATAATTCAACCAGAACAACCTCTTTTAGTCAACAATAGAGCTTAAAGAGGAGTATTTCTTGCTTAGTGACGAAACCAATGCTTCATGCAGACCGGTGGTTTTGTAACTGTCACGGTAGTTTTGAAACAGCTGGTTACATTAACCAAAAATTTGTCGTTGTAACCGTATTGATGCTAATTGTTGGCTGCTGAAAATGTGTGCCCAAGAGCACCAAATGAGAGTTGGTGTCTCAACAACAACAAAAGGAATGCCCCACGGTGTGGGACCTTGGCTCCCTTGGGGCAGACCTCTAGAGACGGCTGGTTCCGATCCTAAGCTATCCTAATGCCTACACTACCTCTAATACTAATCTAACACTTGCATGGAGGAAAGAGAGGAGAAAATAATTGAAAAGAAGTGGTGATACACCAAAAAGTAGGGATCACTCTCCCTTTGTCCATTGATGACACAATGCAATCGAACCATGCAAATATAACCCACACACATTATAACATAACAAAACAAAAAGACAAGAGAGCAATAACACAGGTCAAAGGGCAGATATGAGCCACAATAAACATGATATTAATGTTGGAAAGATGCACAATTTGCTACAACCATGAAAAAGGCATTGGGTGCATTACACAAGCTCAAAATAGAGATCTGAACACTCAGAATGCTTGGAAACCCGAACGGTCAAAGAAAATTTGCATTGAAGGAGAGGATCCATTTACAATACGCACAACTTGCATTTATAGAAAAGTAGAAGAGAGAAGGGGGAGGGGAAGAAAGAGAGAAGAAGATAAAGAATATTTTGAAGTATATCTCCATTTCTCGTGTCTATCTCCATTTCTCGTGTCTATCTCCTTCACAATGATCATGGAGCTCTGGAAAAGACGCTTAATTGAAAATAATTGCTCAAACTACTTCAAAGCATATTTTGGAACATCTGCCCAGTTGGAAACAAACATGCTTGTTGGAAAGAGACCCACTGACAGTCATGATTTGAAACATAGAGGGAAAATGGTAGCTGACGGCGATGATCGCAATTCTGTATCAAAACGTGGCAGATAGTGACCTGAAACTGCCTCCAACAAGTACTCAAGAGATTTCCAACGAGACCAATTTTACCTGATTTGGTGTTGTGGAGCAAAAGTTATGGATGTCTGAATCTGCCCGTGTTGTTTTACACAGTTGACAACCATGGGGCCGTCAATTTTAACCTTAGAGCTTTACCTTGCTACGTGTCCCCTTTGTTAGGAAAACTATAGGTTAGTACTCACATTATATGAGCTAATGATATTTACCATGTGGTAAATAACAATTACTAGTTTGTTACTTCACCTAGGTTAATTTGTTACACCGTAAATTAATTAAACGGGTTATTTATTAGTTGTTAGCATGTCTTCCTATTTAGTAGGAAGTTGTTTATTTATCATGGCTATATAATAGCCTATGTACTATTCGAATATATGTTGAATATATTATTATTATCGTGTTATATTTCTGCAATCTGACCCAAAATAACGTTTTGGTATCAGAGTGGGATGGGCTTACGAGAATTGGTGAGGTGCAGCGATTATTTTCCATTGCCTCGACTGATGAGAAGAATTTAGGTATATTTTAGTGTGCATTCATATTCAATTTGTATAGTGTGTAATCTGCGTGTGTTTCTATCTTTCTCTCAACACGCGACCCACACTATGTTGAATAGTGAATGAGAATGTGATATAAAGGATTTCTGGGTATGGTTTTAGTTCTGTATTCGGCTTATAAAAGAAAGCAGTATTACTGGTAATAATCATTCTATTTTGAGCCAGCTATGAGGCATTCTCCAAGACGTATTTGTCAGAAATTATAGGAGAATTTCTCTGTCCATCTTGACCCTGGTCCTTAATTGACCACATTGCCCCATATTGTGGATCAGATTTGCTGTGCTAAATTCCATTGTGGTACTCTGTTGTGGATACTTGCCTGATTTGTAATATTTTACACTAACATCTTACACAACTTCCTCCACAAGCTTGTCTAAGTTATATGATTATCGGTCAGCAGTTGACATGGACCTATCACGATAAATGCATCGATTATGACTCATGAGCGGTCCATATTTATCTCTGTCGTGCAAGAGAATTCTGTTCTTTTACATTTTGTTGATCTGCATTTAGCAAAGGAATTTATGAAGCCATTATTTGTGTAGGTTGTTTAAGAGATGCATGTACAGTATTGAGGCTCGCAATTTATCTGCATAGCTTTGTGGATTTGTTAATCTGACAGATCTGTACATGGTTAGTTGGGATTAATATGCCATACATGTCTAAAATTTTGCTAGACACGGGGTTTCAACAACAATAAGTTGTTACATTGGATTTAGCACAAGCTGTATTACATTTGCTCCAACGTTTCCATGTGTATAGCTCTGTCGGTGAAGAATTATTTGCAGTTCTTCAAACCGCCTTTTGAGTTCCTCAAGCTATGCATTAAAGAGCCCACGGTAAAGATCTTTAAGTCGAGTCTTTTTAGTTTTGTTTTATTTAATTTTAGATTGATCAATTATTTGATCAATATAAGTAGTAGTTATTTTTAAGTGTCCTCCAAAAAAAAACTGTAAATTTGTTTTTGCCTTACGGATGCATTTTCGTGGAATCCGATGTCCGAGATAAATTAATGAGCCTCAAAATCCAAATTTGCTGAGTTAGCAGCTTCACACTTTGGAGGTAGGAGGCATCGGAGGTTAGAGGTCGATCAACGACCTCTCGTCGATTGCCAGCAGCATGAGGGCCACATATCAGTTATGGTGGCAATTTTTTTTTGTGGTGTGAGTATTTGATTTTTCAGTTTTCCGCTTGAGTGGTTTGTATTGTGGATGTTGGAAAATAATTGTATAGGAAGGTAACTAACTGCAGAGATCCTCTTCCCTGCAGAGATCTTCTAATTGCCGTACTACGTTGGAAGATGGTCGACCTATGAATATGTTCATTGGAAATGATTATCTACGGGCTCTTGCATCTTCGGCTGTTGGGCTGCTCAATCTTCATTTTCTTGGACCCGACTTCCCATGATTGGTTGATGTGGCCCAATCATGCTTTTTTAAATCTTTGGGCCACGTGGCAGCCCATGATTTGTTATGCGTATCGGGTTGTGACTTTGCCTTAGCCAATTTTTCAACTTTGCTCTATCAATGCCTAACTTCCGACTCTTTGTGATTATTGCCACATGGCGAGTTGTGGTTGGCTATGGGCTCACGTGGCTTAGTGCCACATGGTAGCCCGTGATCGCCACGGCTCCGGGGTTTTTCTCCATGCCTTAGCCAATTTTTCACTTTGTGCTCAGCTCAACCTTTCTTACCTCTAATCTTTAGGGATTGCACCATGTGGTGCAAACCCGACCTTCTCCATTATGCCCCCCTTTACCTTAGTCGATTTTAGCGATCAACAATATGTTATAAGTTATGTGGAGCCTTTGCTCCACTTAACATTGAATCATTTTTGTATATAAACCCGACCGCTCCACTTGTCTCGACAAATCGGGGATAATCTCCCAAGTGTAAAACAAGAGGGGGCACCATGTTTGAACATGGGCGAGTTTTGAGTGTGATTGTGGTGAACCAAATAGTAAACTAAGGATCTGTGAGACCTTAATTGCTCCCAAAATGGATTGTGAACACTCAACAAAGCTGAAACATTCCAAAACGGTTGCCATCACCATGGAAAGAAACCAAAATGTCCCCAAAGCTGCTTGTGAAACTATACATGCCTTAAAGCTATCCAAGGTAGTCTCGTGAAAATGACTAGAAGCTACTACAAATCACGAAGCATCCAAAAAGAGATTGTGAAAGCTTCAAAAGCATGAGAAAACAAGGGAATCATAGTTTAGTTTCTCAAAATGAGGTTTTAAGCTTATTTTGGCAACAATAATGGTAGTGGACAATGTTTCTTTAGTTCCAAGCTATGTCACCACATTCAAATTCATGTTCGAATTCATGAAGGATAAAATTCGTAAAATATTCGTTACAAAAAATCCGAAGATAAAATTTGTGATTAAATTCGACTAACAAAAATATACTTGTATTTTAGAAAATATAAAATACAATTATAATAAAAACATTAATATATATATATATAATAAAAATGTAAATATAAATATATAATAGAATTATTATTTATAAAACGTAAATATAATAAAAACATAAAAAATAAAAGCTAAACCATAAAGTAATTATAAAAAACAAATAATTATTTTTCTTATATCACTTAAGAGCTTTAAAACTATACGTGCTAAGATATTATAATATGTTATATACGAAAAAATAACATTGGGTGTCGAATGGTAGGTTGTGTGTGTATTAGTTCGACCCGTAGGGTGAAAGCTAAAAATAAAATAAAGTAAAATAAAACACAGTTTTGACATTTCGTAGTCGTGCGCTTTACGGAAATGGAAGCCTATGACAAAGAACTTCTACAAAAGCTCGCATTCGCGAAGTTGAAACTCGAATAATCCATCTTGCAAGAAATTTGGAATGGTTTTTAAATGCGTTAGGGCATGTTAGCTCCCAACCATGCTATAACTCTTTCGGTGAACTTCAAACACAACGGCTAGGTCAAAACGACCTTACAATCACCATATTTTCGAGTTTTTAACATAGTTTTTGTAGAGGGGTATTAAAATCGCGAATTTCAACGAATTTCCTGTGATGGCTTGAGATTCGACGAAATTCGGATTTTTGCCTTTAAATTCGGCGAATGTGGTGACTAAGGTTCCAAGATAGTTTGGGATCCTCGCACAAAAACATTCTTGAGCATGTCAAATAGGAGGCACGAGTTCAAAGATAACATTCATTTTGGATGTGAGTGATAGCGTTGGTGTTCAATTTGTTGAAGAGTTCGGAGAAAAGGAGGCGAGCGAGCAAGATAACATTATATTGTTGTACTTGTTCTATTAGACTATTGTAATTCGTATTTGGCCATAAGAATATTGGGAAGCTCGACATTTGCCACTTCTAACTATTTTTTACTCACGTTGGGGTTTTCCCAATCAAATCCTTGTTGTCTTCATGGTTTATGCTTATTGTGTATGTTGATTTTCATTCATATTTTAGTTCTGCAAGTACTATTTATTATCCTAACCACACACTACACTAATGTCCAAGTTCTTTAAGCATTTTGTTGGCGAAATAATTTGTTGCAAGGACAAATTAGTGGATTTTCACCAACGCTCGGCACTAAGTCCCTCCTCTTTGTAATGCGGAGGCTCCCATTTATTGAATGTAGAAAACAAAATATTAGGTGGTTGTGAAGCCGGGATGGCACAAGAATACTTCACTAGACATGTGGCAAATTACTTGCACCTAGTGCAAGGGAGGAATTTTCTTAGATAAGATAAGATAAATATATTAATGTCCAACAAATGACCACAAAAGTAAGTCAAAGGGACTGCGAAAAACACCGAGAACTGATACAAACTCAAAGTTAGAAAACCAAAGAATTCCTAAGAAAGACGAAAACAAAAGCCAGAAGAGGTGGCCAACTGGAAGAAAAAATCACACACCCAAAATGGGGGTGGAAATTCAAGTGAGAGGAAGAAAGGGGGAAAGACGACCAAGGAGAAGAAAAGAGGAAAGCCCATCAAGGGATGGTAAATCCAACTTTCTTAACATCCAAGGTCGACTGGAAGAAGTTGAGGATAGAATGCCGACCAACCAAAGAGAGAGTCTGCCTATTATGCCGTTGTTTGGACACAATACTATCCCTTTGATGCCTGGTGGATCTAGTCTATCTCTTGAGGCCAAACCTAGTACGAGCATGCCTATGATGGCTTGGGAACCATGGATGGTTTCCCTGGGCCAAACCAATCTGGAGGAAGAAGCGGGGTCGGTCTCACAAGGGCGCTTAGTGCCTCTCTCCGAAGGTAACACTGTGAAGAAGGAAGTGATCTCATTGGGTAGAGTCCGGTCTAGGATGCGGCTGAAGAGTGTGCTCACGAAGCTTCAAAGCCTCCTGTAAATATAAAGCCAGAAACCTTTGATCCTCAAACTGAAGAAGTTAGAAAGATCCCGTGTCCTCCTAAATAAACAATGAAACCTCCTTCAGAGAGAGAGAGAGAGAGAGAGAGAGAGAGAGAGAGAGAGAGAGAGAGAGAGAGAAGGTAAAGGGGAGTAAGAATGTGGGAAAGGAGGGTTAAGTTAGGGGATCTTGTGAGGAGCAAGATCGAAACTCGAAACCCTAATGTAGGAGAAAGTTGCAAATTGAGTGAAGAAACATCCATACCTCTCGATCAGTGTTGCAACTTGAGAGGATAACCTTAGCTCGGGTTGCCTTCCAAAAGTCGGATCACGAACATGGTGAATACATCATTCACCTTGGCAAAATGGTGATTACTTTCCTTGAGAGTGAGCTGAGGATATCTTTCGAAGGCCGATGCTTTCTGAGAAACATTTGGAGTGATAATGACAGGCCTTTGAATTGCCTTGTGCTTGCAAGAGCATACACCAAATATGAGATCATCGTGAACTTTCTTGTAGCAGTAACCGGAGCAATTGACTGTGAATGTTGTCACTTATAATTTTTCCCTAGTCTACCACCTGGTTTCCCTTAGTGGCATGAGGATGAATTGGGCCTTCCAGTCTTGAAAATCCTCCGTCTTCTCTTCACCCATTACCCAGCTTAACAAGATGATAACATCTGAGTAGCCTTCGTGGAACTCACTTCTTGACAAGGTTTTTGGCATACGAGAGGGTTTCTACCTTGTCTTATCCATGGCCCGAGTGTGAGGCTCTGAAGGTATGATTCATCTTTTGCCCATTCAAGAGATGCAAACTCTTTGGAGATTATGACCATACTAGTTGGAATGCGCATACACCTGCGAGATGCCCTTAGGTGTGAGCACCGCTAGAATGGAGTTGTCGTCTTCCTAATCAGTTTATAATGCCGAGCACATGCTAAGACCAATTTTGTACTTTGCATTGATAGTGGGTGGCCTCCTGCTGTAAACAATCCGCTCGTGAAATTTTTCTCTTCCATGGCTCTTTTGGTCCTCCGAGCATCCTATTTTAGGTCTTCTAGATCTATGTGAGTGACATCACTGTCACCCACACTTGGATACTCAATAACCAAGGTTGAAATAGGCTCCATACCAAAGAATTTGAACTTCATGTTTCCAAAAATCAACAAGATTAGTGAAAACGGAGCTAACAACTTTCTGCACCAAAATATGAAACTTTCTATTTTTAGCAGGTGGGGTTAAGCTTCAATTTTGGGAATTTTTGACAATTTTACACAATCCTTGTTCTCTAAAGCTCCTAATCCACTTAGGCTATTTCCATTGATGATGATTTTCTATTTTTAGAAAGTTTCTATTTTTGGACATCTGCTTTTTCCAACCTACTATTTTTAGAAAGTTGCCCGATTGACCCTGTTTGGTGTTTCTCATTATTTTTGGATGTTTTGAATGTTTGCTATTTTAGGAAATGTATTATTTTTAGAACCTCACTATTCAGAGCATATGCAATTTTTAGTAAGTGAACTTACCAGTGTTAGATTACAACGAAACCACCATCATATTGTTCTGTTTTTGCACAGGGGATGTCGTGCTCCAATTTTCACTGTTTTTTGTTTGTTGAATCTCTTGGAAATAAAAAGGCAAGTCATAGGGTTTGGATTTTCTAATTGTTGTATCAAAAAAACTAGGGCGTCATGTGACATAGAATTGTAATCTTCTCAAAGGCGTTTTGGAGAAGAGGAATCTGACAAAGTTTCATTGTGATCCGGTTTCCGGTTAGTGAGATATGAAGAAATTTTGTTTTTCAAGGCTATGGCTGTTCTGGAATTTTTTGCCAGCATTTCTGGTAAAAATTGATGTTTTTTTAGGGTTTTGCAGCAACTATGGATGAAGGTCGACTTGTGTTGAAGAAATGAGTGAAAACAATGTTTTAAAACACTTTTATACTTCCTTGCTTTGACCATAGATCAAACTTGGGTCAAGTGAGAGTTAATGTGAGGTTAGAAAATCAGGTTTAATGGTGCAATGGGGACATAAGGGACAACAAAGTGCACCTTGGAGCAAATATTGAGACAAGTGTCAGCTTGGGAGCAAGTGGGGATGAGATGGAGGGGCTGGGAAAACACCTTGGGAGCCGGGAGAGGTCATATGAAAGTCCGGGGCTGAGTTTGATCATTGTTGGGTTTTAAAATGGTACTTTAACAAAACCATAGTCAGGGGACAACAAGTCCCTCCTCTTTATGGGAGAGGTTCCCTTATTGAAAGCAAGCAGCAAAGCTTATATACAAATGTACAACTTTCATCTTAAGGCTGGACCTCTGACATCTTGAAATGCTTTTATACCAAAATAGATTATCAATACAAACGAATGGAAGAACTGAAGAAAGGAAAGAGTAGAATATAACAATACTTTCAAGAAATATAGATAGCAGTATAACCCTATACATACTGAGCAAGAGTGATACAAAACAAAATCATTCACATTCATAAAGCATAAGATATCATTCCATAGACACAAAGTTCTAGAAATCATATCAATAAGAACACAAAGTTTCTTATCACAAAAGATAAATGATCCACGAATTTTGTAAGCAAGAAGGGACAATGGAGGAAGATAGAGAAAAGGGGAAAATCCTTCTGTATTGATTTACTTTCGATTATAATTACACTTCAAAAGTATTAGAGTCCAACCCTTGCAATGAGCCAAGCTCTTACATTTATAGATGAAGCGAAGAGAGGAGAAGAAGAGAAGGAAAGAAATCTGATTTGGAAGCTCAACCACCAACCATCAATGCCCCTGCAAATCCGCTTATAATCTGTCAAATCTGGTTCTGCATGTCTTTGGCATGTTGAAGAAGGAAGGATGGAAGATCAGATCAAATTTGATCTAGTTGAAGCAATCTCGATCACATATTAATGGCACGAAAGATGTTTTCTAGATTTTCACCCAAATCAAGATATCCAGTCGGTTCTCCATGTCTGTTTGGTGTGTTAGAGAAGGATGGAAGATCGGATCAAATCTGATCTGTTTGAAGCAATCAGATCACGTATTAATGGCGTGAAAGACGTTTTCCAGATTTCCAACCATCAAATCCTGTTGAAAACAATATTTTATGCTTTCATGGCGTAGAGGAGACCAAGATCTTTCCAATAGTATAAAATTTGTCGAATTTTGAGCATTGGAGCGAAAGTTATGCTCATTTGAATATTTGAATCGAATCCGTACAAAAATGGCGAAAATGCAATTTTCGCAAAATGGATCATGGGCCCGAAATTGAAATTGCGCCTTTAGCGCAAAAGATGCAAAGTGCAAAGTCTCCCTCAAACCCCGCATAGGCCCGCAACTTCACTTTTGATATAGGTTTGACACGTGGCTTTACCTGAGTGGTAACGGAGTCGCGACTCACTTTATAATTTTACTTCTTTTGGAAACAAGGCTCAAAATCTCAAAGTTCTCCGCCGACCCGCTTCCTTGTTTTGACTTTTCAATGCGGGCTCAACATTTGACTTTATCCCTTGGCATGAGCGGGGCCGTGGTTCCCTTTATCACTTTACGCCTTTTATGAAAACAAAGCCAAAATTCCTAAAGTGTCCCGATAACTCGCCTTCCCGCTTCGAACTGAAACATGGCCACGTGTCCCTTTGCGGGCATGTTATGTATTTTTGTGTTTTGACTAAGTCCCTCTGTTTGGCGAAGGCTTTATGTCTGACCGGGACACGTGGAGGCTTCTCGCTCATTTGGAGACTCTGTTTGGACCTGACCTTCGAAGGTGCGCCGATTGGACACGTGGAGAGTGGCGCACGTTCTGGGACTGCTTTTGGATTCGCCCCCTGAAAGAGTGCCGAAGGGACACGTGGGGCTTTCGCTGGTTCTCCTTAGCCGATTCAACGCTCGGTTCGGTTTCGCCCTTTGACTTCTGTTGGACCCTAGACACGTGGAGAGCTGGCTTATTTGGGAACCGCCTTTGGCTTCGACCCTTGAAGGTGCGCCAATGAGACACGTGGCGCCGTCCGCTGGCCTTAGACTTTTCAACGACCGATTTAACTTTTGAGGCTCTGACCATGTGGAGGGTTGACACTCATTTGGGGTCTGTCCCTTGGGTCTCACTTCTGAAGTTGCGCCGATGAGGCATGTGGAGGCTTCCGCCGACCCTCTTATACTTAGTTGATTAAACGGTTGGCTCTGTCCCTTTTGTTTGGCGGGGCCATATGTCTGACCCTGGACACGTGGAGGCTCAGCGCACATTTGGGACTTGCCTCCGGATTTTTCCTTTGAAGTTGCGCCGAGCTGACACGTGGAGGCTTCCGCCGGCCTGTCCCGAGCTTGGACTTTTCAACGGCGGTGTCCCTTTTCGAACCTGGGACACGTGGAGGGTTGGCGCTAGTTCAGGGTCTCTCTTTGGGCGCGCCTTTGAAGTTGCACCGATGAGGCATGTGGAGAGTCTGCGCTCACTTAGGATCCTGCTTTGAACTTGGCCTTTGGAGGTGTGCCGTTGGGATGCGTGGAGGCTTCGCCGGCTCTTTATACTTAGCCGATTCAATGGTGGCTTTGTCTTTTCGGACTCTGACCACGTGGAGGGCCTGCGCACATTTGGGGTCTCCGCATTTGTGCACCATACCAAAAGTGCGCCGAAGAGACACATGGCACCTTCTGCGGTCCTTCTATACTTAGCGATTCGGGCCTCGATTGAACACTGCCTTTCTCCATTTTCTCTCCTTGAGCTCTACTCGCTTCCGGACTCGGTTTTGGGGTCGACTGTGAGTCCACGCCATAGAAAAAGGTTTTGACAATTTCATTCGAATGGAGGAAACAATTTTCAAGCATCCAGACGGGAAGACAAAAGTTTATCAAACCATGCGGACTGCAAGATTTTAAATTAACAAGGCAAGATTGCAAATGAGCACCAACTTCTTCAAAGCACGATTTTTTTTTCTCTCCAGACTTCTCACTCTACTCAAACATCTCTCAAAGGCACCAACTCAAATTTTTGAAACTTGACTTGAAAAATGAAGGGAATTTTGAGGGTGACAACAATCATGAGGCGCACTTTCTTGTCCCCTCTGTTCCCTTGGGGACATGGGGGACACCACGGACACAAAAGTGCGCCTTGGAGCAAGGTGTTGACATGTGGCATGGTGGAAATTTGGCTAAGTATGGATTTGTAACTTCTCCCTCACTCACACCCACAAGCCGGGTTAACTTAACTGCATGGGGATGGCTTGAGAGTTACAAAATGGCATGGGGTGCATTTGCTTGTCCCTCTTGTCCCCCTGGACATGGGGACATCAAGGACAACAGGGACAACATGTGCTACAAAGTGCGCCTATGGGAGGAGTATGAGGGTGCACTTTTGTGTCCCTCATGTCCCCCATGTCCCCAAGGGACAATGGGGACAAGAGGAGCTCAAAAGTGCACCTTGCCATTAATGGAAAGCCAGATTTTACACTAGTTATCCAAAAATAGCCTGAAAACTTACTTCTTTCACCCGAAGGCTTAAGATGATGTTTTGGGCCAGATTTTACAAGATTGACTCTAGAACACATTCTAAGACCAATGGAATAGGTTCCAGACCTTGAATCTTCCCGCATGACTCAAAAACTTGGCCCCGTTTTGTTTGAAACTGCGGGGCAGCTGCACTATTTAGAATGTTTCAAGAAACCATCAAACCTTAGATCAAAATGAATGTTCCCACCATGTAGAGAATTCTTCAAGCTTTCCGGTGCCTACTTGTTTGCCTCCTAACTCCTTACGGAGTTGTTGGAATCATCCAGAGAAGGACAGGTTTACTTTTGAACTGCTCATTCCTTACACCTGAAAACCCGCTGTTGAACAAACTAACCCGAGAGATCAAAACTTTCCTAAATCTTCCTAAATTGCTTCCAACACCTTCAAGGCTCTCAATACCACCTCCGGATACTTAAGACATTTTCAGAACTCTTCCAGGGATTGCACGCATGCTCCGAAATGGCCAAAATCAGCCTTTCTAGGCTTCCAGAAAAACTAGTCTTCCACTGCACTTCACTGAATCAACTTAGGAACCTTGTGACACTTCTTTGAACATTGAAACATGTTTACCACATGCATTAGGACCATTTCAAGGCCGGGGTGATAATCTCGGAAGAGGCAGATTGGCAGGGGAGGATTAGAAGGCAGAATTTGCATTGTGGCTAAGTTGTCATGGTTTGAATTTTGCATTTTTGGGCTAGTCAATTTACATGACAACACATTCCAAACTGTCAGTTTGAAGTAAATTCAGAGTTGAACAACAATCTTGTGACTCTGCAAATTCTATTAAGTCATAGAGGTAGGAGTTTATAGATCGTTAGAGGTGTGAAAATGCAAAATATGTAATGAGGTTTGTCATGCAAAGAATAAGTGCATGAATGGTGTCAAATGATGTCTTTAAGATTTCAAAATTTGTCACACAATGGTCGAGAATGGTGCAAGGTAAGACTGGTAGGGATGATGGAATAATAATCGACCAATAAATACTCAGGATGAATGAACATGAGTTGAAAGATGAAATTTGTTACCTCCGTTGCCTTGGCTTCAACAATTGAGGCTAAAGAGACATTCGAGACAATAATAGAAAATAATGGAATGACTACAAGCCTTGGTTAGATGTATGATTGAAAGTATTTCAACAGGATGACAATGAATCCGAGATGTGATGAATTCATTGAGTTTTGACTGTTTTGATCATGCCACATTGGAACACAAGGAAGACACCAATCAAAAGTGTTTTTGAATTGGAATTGTATAATTTGTTAGAATGAATCCCGCCCCATGGGATGTAGGATGAAAATGTTAACATGTGTTGAAAAACTGTCAAAATGATTGTCAATAATGGAAACTATTCTGCTTGTTGTGGTTGCGACAAAGAAGATCGAAAATTTTGTATGTAAGAATTTTTTTAAGTATGAATGTGTCTAATATCCCCCAAAGCTCATGACATTTCCACCTGACTGTAATGAGGTATGCTGATTTTGGAAGAACAAATGCAATGTACAAAAATGACACGCAAATGTTATCTAGATGTCATGAACGTAATGCGTGAATGCAAATTATGCAAGTGTCATACATGAATGCAAGATGGATGGTAGAAATGTATTTACAATGCAGTCTCTAAGCGAGGCTAAAATGCAGTGTTGAAATGAAAGTTAACAGTAAAAAGATAAAGGAGTATGTATTGAACCTTTTGTGAGCATCAAATTTGATTTCTCCTCAAAGTCATCTTCATCAAGTGTTTGTAGTCGATAAGAACCTGATCCAAAGGCCTTTTTATAACTAAGCTATTTCTTTGCATAGTTTCCCATTTTCTTGAGAGTGTAATGCTTTTTCAGTATGTAATGTCCCCTTTTCCAAGCTAGTTCGATTTGAAGACCTTGGGCCCATTTCTACTTCCTATGGGCTTTAAGGGAGAAAATAAGGGAAGTACATTCATGTTATAATTGTAATTTGCTATTTTCAGCTTTGTAATATTTTTGTAAAAAGGCAAATTGCCAATTATAGCACTAGAAATAGTAGGTTGGTGGCTAAAGTGCAAAGCGCCAACTTCAAAATAGAAAAAGAATGTAATAAAGTGGGGCTCGTCCCACCTTAAGTGGGAAAAGTGAATGTTAAAATATAAAGAAAGTATTTCTATTATCCCACATGGAGCGCTCCACAAGGGAAAGAAAGAAAAAGGCTATAAAGGTAAATGTGGGGGCTCATTGTAAGGGTCTTCATATGAATCTTGATATTTCTCTTTGGAAATTGGAGCATTGAGCTCACATTTTCAGCCTTTGAGGACGAAAACCTCATTGGATCTTATTGAAGAAGAAACCCCTCAATAGTCACAACACTCGATGAAAACCCTCATTTGTTGCTTTGGCGACTTCATCCGGGAGTCACAAGTGAGCTTCATATTCAGAATTTTAGAACAAATGTTTCCATTAGTACTAGGGCACAAATCCTAGTGAGGCACGCTTTTGGGGCTGCCATACTCATTTCCAGCTTGGGCGACCCCTTTGGGGATTTTGGGACAGCATTTCAGTGGGTTTCTGTGGTTGGAAAAATCTGAACTTGATTTTGTTTGATAGCTGCTATTTTTGTGGTCATTTTGAGCTATCATTTGCATTATAACTCCAAGTATTTCAGAAGATATGAATTTTTGAAGTTTCAGCTGTTTGTGGCCAATAATTAATTCTAGAATTCTGTATTTTGATGTTGAAGCACATATTTTGCATTATTTCATCAAGGGTTTTAAATTGTTGATATGTTTTTGAAGAATTATGTGCGAGAAATACTAAAATCTGAATTTTACGTAGGTCGCCTAGGGTTTTGGGGACCAAAACAGGTTGCTAACCGTCTTTGGCTCTAATTTCTACGTGGCTGTAATAAAATCCAGACTTATACATGTGGCTTTCATAAATTCCAGCAATGTTCCATTAGGATTTTGGGGAAAATCCAACTTCCTCAAATTTGAGCCCGAAAGGGACATTATAAAGTACCAAGTCATCAACTTCAAATGATTTAGGATTGACTTTCCTATTACAATGTTGGCAACCCTTTGTTGGTAGATAATGTTATGTTCTAAAGCTTTTAATCTTCTTTCATCGAGGTCTTCCAATGTCGCAATTCAAGCTTCTCATTGTTTTTAATTTGGTATGAGCTTGTTTGATTCAAGCCCCAAGAGGAACCTGATGGACAAACACACTTAATGGATTGAATGCACTGTGGCGGAACCTTTTGTGAAACGATAAAGGCCGAAAAATATATCAGAGTTCTATGGGACAAGGAGAAACAATTAAAAGTAAAACAATAGACACTGTAGTAGAATTGTAAGTTGCAAAATTGTATTATGCAATATCTTTGTTTAATGATTGAGAGGTTAGATATGCTATAAGATGTCTAACCACTACTATACTTCATATTCTTCATCTGATTATTCAAAGAATGGAACAATATATTAATAAAGTGTAGAGATGGAGTGGTTGGACTGTTATGAGAAGTACAACCATTTGCTTTGTAAATTTTCCGAATCTTCGTTTTGTTGTTTTCTGTAAATGTTACCGCGCAGCTGCGGGAATAGTATGGACATTGCTGGAGCTGTGCAGGACCAGTGGAGACGAATCAGGATTTCATGGTATGGCTGTGTATGCTTGAGATGGTCCTAAAGCTACTGTTGAAGATGACATATGGAGGTACTACTGTTATACCACAAGTTGATCAAAGGCTCAGATCCTCCTGGGTCAGTCACCCCTCCTTTAAGAGCAATAGTTCCCATTGCGTGCAGTAGCAGAAGAAGATGCAAAAATTTGTTGGCAAATTGCACTTTGGAGAACCATTTTCCTTGGGAAGGAACTTGCCTTGCGTTGATGATTTGAAAGAGAGGGATCTCTTGTTGTCTTGTCCGTTTGACCCTGGTGTCAATTATTTGATCCGAGTTTTCTGGTATGCTGCATTAAAGATTTATCTCTGCTTGTTGAAGTATCTTTGTGACATCTAAACTGTCCAAGGAAGGTGGAAAATAATGGCACAATAGTTCTGCATTGGAGACTGGGTGTAGACCAAGACAGAAAGGTAGATTGAGCTCGAAAGCATTATCTCCCACTTTCCTGCTCATGGTGTAGGGTCCGTACTGAAGTGGACTAAGCATGTGGTAAGGTCATGTAAGCCTTTCAATTTGCAAATGAAGCCATATTTGATCATCAACTAGAAAGGTACATGGTGATTGATGCTGATTGTTGGCGAATTTTGTAGAATGGTCTGCACCTGAAATTGAATGTGCTCAATGAACTTACCACCATTGTCAACTTCCTTCTGAACTGAAGAATTGCTGCTGTTGATGGTGGCATAGGATAAGCTCCATTAACAGGTGCCAAATGCTAGAAACCTAAAGAAACTTGAAAAGGAAAGCTACAACAGAGCTGTGCAAAGATCTCTTGTAGTTTTGCTGAATGAAAGGGAGACTTCCATCCCATGTGCGTTGCTTCTTGGAATTGTACATCCAAAGGAGATGCACGATCATCCTATTTACTACTTATGTATGTCCATCAACTTGAGGATGAAACGTTGTAGACTTGATCAACTTTGTGTCCATCATAGACCAAAAGGCTTTCCAAAATTTCTCAGGAGTCTTGTACCCCTATCAAAGGTCGTAGTTGTTGATAATTTGAAGTGGATCCAAACATTCTGAAAATACAACTGAGTTCTATCTAAAGCTAAGATTGATTTCTTATAAGGCGTGAGAATTGCCATCTTCGAGAATCTATCAATTACTAAAACACAATCATTACCATGCTTGGATGTAGGGTAGCCCGATTGGAAATCCATGGAAATGGATTCATTGGTAATCTGAAGGGTATCCAAACATTCTGAAAATACAATTGAGTTCTGTCTAGAGCTAAGATTGATTTCTTATAAAGTACGAGAATTGCCATCTTAGAGAATCTATCAATTACTAAAACACAATCATTACCATGCTTGGATGTAGGGTAGCCCAATTGGAAATCCATGGAAATGGATTCATTGGTAATCCGAAGGGTATCCAAACATTCTGAAAATACAATTGAGTTTTGTCTAGAGCTAAGATTGATTTCTTACAAAGTATGAGAATCACCATCTTTGAGAATCTTTCAATGAATACACAAACACAATCATTACCATGCTTGGAAGTAGGGTAGCCCGAGAGGAAGTCCATGGAAAGGGATTCCTACAGTCTCATTGGAATCGATAGAGGTGTGTACATACCTTGCTTCTTGTTGACGGGTTTGGCAATGGCAGAGGCGTTACAAGACTTGATGTAGTTGGTGATATCTGATCTTAGGTGTTGCCAAAAGTACTACTTCTGCAGTACCTCAAGGGTCTTTTCAAATCCAAAGTGTGCTGCGACTCACTGAAATGAGGCTCCCATATTAGTTTTTGCCACTACGCTTGGTGCAGTATACATGGGTGTCAAAGGTGGTACATGATTCCATCTTACAAGCAGAAATCGGGAATTGACTTGTCATCTGTAATGCCTGATAGATTTCTGGACAGCCTGAATCAGATGCATACAATTCTGACCAATTGTTAGTCTGATGTCCACATACATCAAGCACTATGAGAAGAGCTTGAACTGCAGGTTGATTCAAATAATCAACTACTTGAGTGGCACTTCCCTTATGCTTGATGTTCAAATGAAATTGCTGAAGACACAAAGACCATTTTTGATGCCGTACTTGCTGCAATTTGTTCATTGTCCACAGAAATTTTAGCAGCTTATGATCTGTGTGGATCGTGATCTTCATTCCCATTATGTAGTGTTTCCAATGATCACATGCTTGGACAATGGCATAAAGGTCTAGGTCATATGTGGGATATTTTCTTACTGTTGCAGTGAATGTTTTACTGTGGCAAGTGATGACTAGATGGCCATGTTGAGTGAGGATTGCTCCAAGTGCATACTCAAATGCATTACATTAGTCTCTTTCTCAAATGGTTGTTGAAGATCATGTAACTTGAGCACTGGCATGGAACAAAGTCTACATTTCAATTCTTCGAATGTTTTATCTTGTATGGTTGACCAGGTGAAGGTTGCTTTGGCCCACCTTTGGTAACTTGATTCAGAGGCCACATTACATGAGAAAAGCCAAGAACAAATATCCTATAGCCATATCAGAATCCCGAGAAGTTGCGAAGCTATGTGAAATTCCTTGGTGTAGGCCATTCCTGGATGACACAAATTTTTGTTGGAGTCGATATGAACGCCTTGTGTGTTCACAATGTATCCTAGGTGCTTTATCTCATGTGTGGAAAACGAACATTTCTCCATGTTAGTATATAACTTCTGTTACCTCAAAGTGTGAAGCATTTGTTGTATATGGTGTAAATGTTCATCCCATGTTTGTTGAAAATTAGGACTACAACAAATGAAGTTGTGAACGGTTGGAGGATGTAATTCATCATCTGCATGAATGTAGCTGGTGCATTAATTGAGTTGAAAGGCATGACCAAACCATTCCAATAGACCTTCCTTGGATTTGAAAGCAATTTTCCATATGTTTGAGGGTTCAACAAGAATCTTATGGTATGTAGACTTAAGATCACTCTTTATAAAGAACTTGACACTATGGATTTGTTCCAATAGGTCCTCTCTCTTGGGAAGAATGTAGTGGTTCTTCACATTGATCTTGCTGAGAGCTCTATAGATGGACAACCTCCACGTGTTATCCTTATTTGGTGCATGCACACTGCGGCTGCTGCAAGGCAATGCGTTGGGCCTGATGTGCCCATTATCTATGAGTTAATGGATTTGTTGATTCAATCTTTGTTCTCTAGAAATGATTTGCGGTATAGAGATGCATTAGTTAGAGGTAGTCCTGGGATCAAATCAATAATATGCTTTACCGCATGGTGCATAGGTACTACTTTATGTTATTAAAATATATCTTTGAATTCTTTAGGTGATTGAAATATATCCTTGAATTCTGTAGGTGATTGATATATGTATTCTCGACAAAAGAAATGTGAGTTTTTTTATGTCTAGACTATTTTCTCTCCTTTTGCGCCTCACCATTCCCCCAAGACCTTTGGCACACTCTCCTCTTAAGGAAAACCCCTACTTTTGACATCAACCCTAGGCATTGGTTTCCCATGCTAGTTCTCTTTACAACATCCCAGATCAATTTTATGCCACTTTGTCTCTACTCCACCACCATATTTTATTGTTTTCTCTACAAGTACAGTCAAGTACAGTCAAGAGGGCTGTTCGGAAGATGTGTACTAGGAAAGTAATTGATTATAAGGGCCTCAAGCTAAGTTCTCAAATACGGTGTGGATTCCCTTGCCTCCCCATTGGAAAAGCTCTTTAATGAGGTTGTTTTCTCAGGTTTTCCTCGTTCTTGGTCCCAACACATAATCCATCCCTATAGGATCATTATCATTGGGCATCTTATTGCCAAACTTTATGACATGGTATTAGACATGCAACTTACATTGCATTGGGAAAGGTCATCTTAGAAAAGTGGGGTAGGTTGACTTCAAGAGAGCATGCCAAACTATTGACAACATGTTTGCACTTTGGGCTATTATGAGGAGGCTCATCATCGGGTCTCCCATAGTCTTTTGTAGTTACTGCAGACATCTTGAAGGTCTTCGACGTGGTTCTAAGACATCCGCTTTTCTAGAAGATACATGGTGTTGACATTCCAAATTCTCTCATTCTTTGCACATGCGAGAGGCTTTATGAGACAATTGTAGGGAAGTTTGGTACTCACGGTCATTCAAGCTTTTGAATAGTACCATTAGGTTCAAGTAGGGATGCCCTCTTTCACACTATTCTGAGTTTCTTCCGGTCGACCTCGGATGTTAGGAGAGATGGGTTTACCATTCCTGGATAGACATTCCCCATTGCTTCACTTGGGTCTTCTTCCTTCTCTTCTTCTTCCCTTCTCATGCTTTGTACTTCTTTGGAAACCTTTTGGTTTCCCACTTCACTTCGCTTTTGGTCTTTGACCTCTTCTCTTGCTTTGTACTTCTTTTGGAAACCTTTTGGTTTCCCACTTTGTATGGACACATTTGTACTCTACAGTCCCTTTGACCTACTTTTGTGGTCATTTGTTGGACATTAATATAATTATCTTATCTTATACATCTACCTAACACACATTATGACATCTCAATAATCCACTTCCTAATCATTCTAAGAGCAATCCACAATCTGCTCTTCTAAGAAATCAACCTCTAACCAATCAAGTGCTTAGCAATCCCAATCAATCAATAAAAATAATGGAAAGAATAGTCAATCCTAATATCTTGAACAACGAAGAAAGAATTGTTCAAATCCAAGGTTTGAAGTGTATCATTGCATGCATCAACATGGCTTACCCAACCCGACATTCAACTATTAACACTAAGAACCTATAAGAATGTCAAAGATAGTCCCTCACATCAACCAATCATTAAAACCCCCTTAAATAATGTAATTTCTGAAAATTCATGTTAAAAAAATGTCATTGACCGATTGATAATGTACAAATTAGAAATAACTCCTATGTCATCGATACATCGGTGATGTAAAATTTCTCTCCCATGTTATTGGCTTGGTTGATGGCTTAGAAATAGAGTAAAAATACTGGACTCCACCCCAACTGATTTTAGGTTCAAAATCATTATAATGCCTACCCCTAAGGAACAACAAAAAATAGACCAATCTAGCTTCGGACGAATGGGACCCCATTGCAGAACTATCCAATTTACCTAGCAATTTTTTTCTCTCGAACTAATGAGAACCTCACCAAAACATTGCATTAGACTTATACAACTACTATTTGATGTGAATATTCCTCAACCTCCACTACTTGACCAAGAGACCCCATTACATGGATTTAATGAAAGTATATGGCAACAATGCGAAGTTGTTAATCCAAATTGACAAAACTATTGACCAAACACTATCTCTCAAATTTCCAATCCAATCTATGCTTCATGACAAAACACTATTTTGTGTCTATCATCCACCTCATTTCATCCATGTAAAAATCGGAGATGTCCATGTCAAATGAGCCCTCATTAATGAAGGCTTTGACACATCATCTCCCTTGATTTTGTAAAGTCACTTGGGTATTCCACAAACAATCTCAAAACCACTCATAAGGCTTTCCAAGTTTACAATTGAAGACAACTTCCAACAAGATGCACTCGGCTCCCAATTACTTTACCTCCTAGAACCATTAGTGTGAAAGTCATGATATTCACCTTTACCCTCTTATTTAACATTTTACTTGGATGCCCTTGGACTCGTTGCATGAGGGCCATAACACCATCCGCATGTCAATGCATAAATTTTTCCGTGTAGGAACCATTTACAAAGTACAAGGTCATATTGATCTTTGGAACTTGAGCATTTCAATAGCGTGGAGTTTACAAAATACTTGCATTAGAAGAATAATCATGCATACCATTTATTGAATATCAATGCTTTTATTACCTCATTGAATTTCGTGGAGGCCATAATTGTCATCTTGAGCTTATAGGAGAAACACCTCGTTTTGGATACAATGATGATGAGCCCGATCAAATCAATCTCAAAATCAAATTACGGATTTACCACAATGCATCATTGACCAACTACCTCCCATTCTAAAACCTAGACCTTGTGAGAAGACACCAATTGATGAAATCCCTATGAAAACATCAATAGGAAAACATGCAAATGAAATACTTCAAAATCCAATGATTAGTAGTTGAATTGATCAACATTGATCTCACTAGTCCTGACTATGATGATGGATATACACTTGATGATTGCTATTTGTTTGGCTATGACAAGATGTAAGGAATCCCTAGAGATACAAGGAACCCCTTAAGAAAAAACATCAAAAAACTAATTCATTGAAAGAATCAACATGATCAATCTCTCGTCTTGCTTAGATGAGACCAACGACGATTCCTTATTTGATATTATTGCTCTTAGCAGCATCTCCTTACAAGATTCTAATATCTTGCATCGGTTCCATTTATCAACACTCCATCTATGGAGTCTTCCCCACCTCTATCGCTCCACCTAAGGAGTCTTCTTATTTATCGACTTTGTTTGATGGAGTAAGCAATCCTATAGTATTCATTATTTTGCTCATGGCACAATTCCCATGGGCACTCCATTGATACATGTAGGGTCTATCAAAGACACGTGGAGTGTATGGCTTTGCATGATCACACTTCTAATGCGAGAGAGAGGACGAGCACATTCCACTTCTACATGGGGTCGCTTTTTTCCAATTTCATGGTTCTAATAGAAATTTAGTAAGAATACCAAACATATCAACAACATAAGAAAGATATATGTAACCAATGAAGGCACTCCATTGATACATGTAGGGTCTATCAAAGACACATGGAGTGTATGACTTTGCATGATCACACTTCTAATGCGGAGAGAGGACGAGCACATTCCACTTCTACTTGGGGTCGCTTTTTCCAATTTCATGGTTCTAATAGAAATTCAGTAAGAATACCAAGCATATCAACAACATAAGAAAGATATATGTAACCAATGAAGTCACTCACCTACTTCATCACATTATTTAGATGTTAAAAACAATGACACCATTCAACAACCCCACGGAGACATTCTTTTAAGACAGAGCAACATTCTTGTTAGTGGCATAACTCTTATACACATTCCATAGAAGAGTTTAGAGCATATCAACAACATTTGTGACAACAATTGCATACTACACAAATGGAGGACAAGCCTCCTCATGAGCAACCACACTATGGGCATCATGATCACCAGAGAGAGTTCACTGATAGCCCAATGCACTAGATTACAAAACATCATATCAAGATCCTCCAACATTCTTAGTTGAGGCTATTCACAAGAAAGTGCTTGTTAGAGTTTTGGAGAATCTTGAGGAGACATTAGTGTCAACAAAGTGTGGATTACACCATTATTGAAGAGGCATGTGATGAGATTTTGAAGCACTTTTGAGCCATATTATTTCTTTACCACTATGATTCATTGATTCTACAACCATGCTTGATCTTTCCTATCATTTTCTTATAGTACCATCATTATCTTCCCTTGGGTATTTCTTGGTCCCCTTGGGTAATACAACCTCCTCCCCTTGGTTCTTTCTTGGTACGCTTGGGTATTGTAAACTTCCCCATCTTGGGTCTTACATATCACCCTTTAGATCTCTTTTGTTCCCTTGGGTTTACAACCCTATCAATCTAGAGTTTATCATAAATATTTCTTTTCTTACATTACTCATTGATTGCATATACTACCTAATGCCAATACTTACCATTATTTATCCTTTGCATTCCCGAGCCCCATGGGCTTGCCATAACATAAACATATCTCACTACACACATTTCATACATTAACGTATAACTTCACACCATTTCTCTAGTCATTGATTAGGCAAAAAAATTCTTCTTTAGTGGTCACCTAATAGCAAGTTCATCATCGTACCATCTCATATTTACCTTCAAACCAAGTCCCCCATACTTCCACCCCTAAGTTTCCCTTTGGGGCACACTTAGATTGGAGTCGAGGATCACACCCTTTCATAACAAGCTAGGAGTATCTTGATATCTAGGTCTTAGGTTCCCCTCCCTTGGCTAGGTGTAACTTCTCTTAGTGTTATCATTTTAAAAACTCATTGTTGGCCTTCTGATTCCGTATGGAGGAGGACATAGTAAAGTAAAAAATCTAGAAAGAAAGAAAAATTCAATTAGCCATAAATCTGAAAACTCAAAAGGAAATTTCTCAAAAGCCAAATCACAACAAAGAAGGAGAGGTCAAATCTATCTCATTGACATGCGCCCTTTTCTAGTTGAAAGCTCAAGCTCCATAGTTGGCCTCACTAAAGAGCCGGGGTTCCATGCAAGTGGAATGGGCTAATAGACTAGAGTAGGAGGCCACATAAACATCATCCTTGCTACATGCATTTTCACGTGAAGTTGCCAATCCTTACAATGGTGGTTAACTCGATGGATCGTGAGGAATGAAAGAAAATCTGTGTGAAGCTAGGCACCTTTACAACCTTCATGGGTTATAACTACTAAACTACTTATCCGAAATCAAGCTTTAATCAAGTGCCCTAAACCTTATGTCAAAAATCCTAGTTTTGAGTAATTTATTAGGTGTCTTTTCTTCGATAATGACCTATTTGTCTCTATGATGCCTCATTATTTACCATTCCTCTACTTCTTGTATCCTTTAAATGACATTTATGCTATTTGACCACATACCGTTCACCTCTATTTCCCATTCTAAATGCTTCAAATTTGACTCTATTATCACACTATTTAGATGCTGTAGGCCTTGTATTATGAGCCCTGTGTAATGAATTGAGTTCTCCTCCTAAGCAACTATCGTTTATGTTATCTATGATTGCGACCTATTGTTTTATCACTTGTTTTTGGCATTATATGGATCTGTTATCCATTCAAAATTTCACCCCAACTATTGCTTACAATCCATTACTTGTCTATCTCATTATCGCAATTATTTTTTTCATTAAGCCACCTACTTAGCCAAGTTTTCCATTATCATTTACCATGCGATCACAAGACATATCTATGCTAACTTTGACAATGAAGAACAAAACACATACTCTCTAAAGCATGTCACAACATCAAAAGAAAAACAAATTACACATCCACAAGACCATATGGAATAAATGTCACACACACACACACACAACGCGTGCACACACACACACACATTGCACGCACTCACACATGCCCACGCGCATGCGCGCACGCGTGTGGGCACACACACGCATGCACGCACACACACATGTATGCACACACACACGCACATGCACCCGCCAACTCGCACGCCCACACCACACCCACACCCACACACATGTACGCACACACACACGCACACACACACACACGCACACGCGCGCACACACACATGTCAAAAATGTTTCATATACCAAAAGAGTCTATATATATTTAAAATTCTCAAGGCCCCCTCATAAGGGTGTGGGGAAATGCTATAGGAGGACCTAGCTTCTCGAGCAATACTAAGGGCTCAAGAAAGGGTTTGCACCCCTACTCATAACCCCCTTGCCTCACTCTTCACAATAACAAGTTCTCTCTCCAAGAATACGGTCTGTCGATCCTTGATTTCTATTCATACCCTCCCACACGGTCATCGATCGCTTTAATACTAATGTTCGTTGGGTATCCAAAAGCTATTTCCATAAAGCATAACCAATTACCATAGGCATGGAAGTAGTGCTAGACCGACTCACTTGTTGTGAAGTGTAACAATCGTACCCACTAGTCTAAAGCAATTTGCATGCCTATAAGTTGATGGAGCGACAAGATCCTACATCATGATAGTGTTGTGCTCGGGAGCATTCCATCAAGTATTTCATGTGTGTGGTTTTAATCATGGACTGCCCCTCTACCACAATACTTGCATACACAAAAAAAGGATACATTAGCCCACTAGGTATTTATCACATTTTAGTCATTATAACTCAAATTTCCAATCTCTATTATGGCATTTACATTTTCTAGTTTACTATATCATACAATATAATACTAATATCTCAACGAGATCTCCATCCTCTGCAATTTCGATCAACCTCCATCTCATGCATCTCGCTGAGTACTTGAGTATCATCCTCAATTTTCCAAAATAATACCCCCTCTCTCATTAAGTCCTCCAAAGTAGCATCATTGATGCCTTGGGTCTTGCTAACCAAGCATCTTTGGGTTAGATCTCTCATCAGAATATTTTTGGTTCGTAGGCACAGAGGATCCAAATATTTGCCACCATGCCTCTGCGATCTCCATTGCTGGCCCCACATTTGTGGAGCCCATACCTTAGCCTCATCCTTATTTGGGAAGCCACTCTCCTCCATTGGATCCATATTAGGATTCCTTACCTCTGCTACTCTGCTGCAAAGGTGGTTGCACCTCCACATTGCCTTGAATAGGTGTCGGATTCACCTTCCGCCTATGTTTTCACCCTCGGGGTTGAGCCGCCCTCCGTGGTCTCGGTGTTGGTACATGTAATTGTGGCTCTAAACCTCTACCCATGTTTTGCTTGATATGTGGGCAATTCAAGGGAACCACGGGATGAGGCAAATAAAAGTGCAAGGATTGTGCTTGCCAAATGGTACCCGCCCATCAAGAGAAATACCTTGTAAGCTCCCTCGACCACGAGCTCTCACCGTGCTTTTCTGCGCAATGGCCAAGCACCTCCCATACCTTGATAAGGATTACATGTACAATTCAGCCCAAGCCATTGTATCAACCTTGATATTCAAATCGATTGCGAACAAAAGGCCCTCGAGGGCAACGCCTAACTTGGGGCATAACTTTCTCCACTGGCATTAATTGGGTCCCTGTGGAGATTTATATAGAGGGAACCACTCATATATTGACGCATTGAGCAAAACTATTGGCCTAATTGCTAATTGCTCCCTTGTGTATATACAATATGTTTTGTGAGATAACTACACAAGGGTAGTCACACCTAAGTCAGTATACCATTCCTTACGCTAATACACACGACACATTCATTCTGACATCATGATGGGACTCCACTATTCAACTTGTGGCACGAAATGTGTACGCCATCGACCCAATAATAGCCTTCCAAATATTTGCTCCATATACATCCTATAACTGCAAAATCAGGTTGTGCTTGTCATACCAATCAAGTAATCTTGTTCACTAGACCAACTTTGGCTTCTCTACCACTATGTTGGGTATGTCACATACGATTGATACTCCCTTAATGGCAGGCCAAGTGTCCGCTAACGTAATCATGCACTCAATGGTATCACCCCGATGGTACTATTAACCAAAATAAGCTCCCTCTTATTTTGGGTTAACTAGCTTCCTTTTGTGCCTCAGTCAAATTTTTACACATTTTAGGCACTCAAAACTTTTTGGAAATGGCTTCAACAGATAGGATTTTTCTTCCCCTTTCCAGAAAGGTAAAGAAGTCCTCCTAACTCCTTGTATTTTTGAGTTATGGCTTGGCGGAGTTTGGAGGGGAAATTTTCCCTAGGCAGGCCCGTAGCCAATTAGAAAGTGCCACGTGTCAAGGCGGAGCGGGGCGTGGAGAGAAATTTGGCACTTAACCCTTTTGGCTAAAAGGCGCAAAGTCAAAATTCGCCCGAAAGCTTGCGGAGGAGAATGAAAAAATTGGTTAAGGCCCCCGCATCGAATCAAGAAGCGCCACATGTCGATGTCGTCAGCGGGAGTCGGGGAAGGGAAGGATTTTTGGTTTTTGCCAAAACCGCAAAAGTGCAAAATGAAAACTTGAACCTGCGCTCCCATTGACAAATAGGGTGGTGCCACGTGTCCACGTCGTCAACGGTGGAGTGGTGGACTGCGGAGGTTTTGGGCAAATTTTCTATTTTTTACAAAAGGGGCAAAATGTTATTTTGAAAGCCGCGGAACAACCAAAAGATGCCACGTGGCAGCGAGCGCAGGGCGCGGGGAGTTTTTGAGAAATTTTCCCAATAGGAAAAAGCGAAGGAAAAGGACAGTCTTCGGCCCCGGACGAACCAGAAGGTGCCACGTATCTCGGAGTAGCGGAGATTTTTGGGAACTTTTTCCAAAAGGGAAAATTTAAAAGTTTGACCCCACCAACCCTAATTTTGACCCTGTTTTTACTAGTTTTGCCCTAAATCTTCAGAGGGCCATATCTTTTGATCCAGAGCTCAGATTTTCGCGTTTTTGGTATCATTGGAAAGCTGGTGAAATTCTCCACACGATGGCTATTCAATTTTAATTTTTGGTGGAGTTTTGCGGGAGAAAAATGGGAAAACGTCTACGGCACGGGAAAAAATGCGAACCGACCCTGACCACCAAAATTGATGAAGTATGGCGTCCGTTTCTTCTCCAGCATGGCCGAATGCATCGAAAAATGGATTTGTGAGGGTGCCCTTGTTTTAATGAATCTTGTCGGTGGTTGGAGTTCTAAATCAATTTGCCCGCGTTTTTTACCTTCATTCTTTTCGAGCTATTAAAGCCGTTTTGGCTCATTTGTAAAGGTTGTTCATCATTCTTCTCTGCCTCTCCCTTCTTTTCTTCCCTAGGGTCGAAAATGGAGTTTGAACCTCCTCCCTTGCTCTGTAATGGCGTTTTTGCCTCTTACCAGTTAAATGATGTTTTGTGCAAACTTTTGAGCAATAAAAAACGTGTTTTGTGATGCATTTGTCCATCCTTGCTCGTTTTTGGTTGTTTTCTTCTTACCTCTCTTCATTGCAGGTATTTGTGCATGTTTGGATGTTCATTGCAGGTTTTGGAGCTGTGTTCATGGAGTTTTGGAAACATTTTTTTGTGTGAAATCCATCTTTGGTCTGTGATGCACTTGTCCATCCCTTCCATTGCTCACCTCTTCTTGTTCCATGATAGTTTTGATAGATGATCAACACTTTCCTTCTCTGGTGTATCACCGTTTTAGTGTAGGCTCTATTTTTCCTTGTTTTCTTCCTCTCCTTGTCTCCTTGGAAGTTAGATTAGGTTAGATTAGCTTGCCTGCATTGGAATAGCTTGTGGCAGGTAGTTTAGGAAGAGGAACCTTCTGGAGAGTTTTCCCCATTTGCAAAGGTCCCACACTTTGGGAAAGCTCAATGTTGTGCAATCACACCAAATGAGCTTGCCTTAAAAAAGCAGATCCATAACTCATTTGGGGGTGCTATGAATTTGCACTAACAGTACATCGGAAGGTATGGGCTGCAATGGTCCATAGACATAACCAACAAAATCTGCATCCGACGGTATCTTTCACAACTACATAATACCCTTAAACGCAAGGTGAGCAATCACACGCTATCAACATCGACAATCTCCCAAGCAACTCGGGGACATAAGATGCGTCTACAAATCTCCATAATCTAGTGCACTCGCTTGCAAAAGTAAAAAAACAAAGCACAATTAGTCTCTTTGTCAAAACAAGGAAAAACATACGATAGAACATTTTTTTAATAAGAGCAACTAAACATAATGACATGCATTTGACCATCTACTATGCCAACACTTTGACCATTGTCGACATGGCCATTACGGTTGGCGTTGCCAACAATCTCGACTAACGTCACCGTCCATTTGACTATCTTATACTAAATTGGTCTTTTTGACTAACCACATCGGTCATTTGGCTTTTTTCAACTACATCATCCATCCTTCATTATATTACACCCTATAAATCATCAGTTTGGATGTTGACGTATAATTTTGTGCCATTAATATGACCCACGATAGACCCATTAACTTACAAAATACCGATCTACCCAAAACCCACCCGTTTTTGACCCAATTGACTTTTTCAACTACATGGGCCATTTGACTTTTTAACTTCATCAACCACACTTTAATATTTTACACCCTATAGGTCATCGGTCAATATGTTAACATACAATTTTGTTGCATTAATATGACCCACCACATATTCATTGACTTATGCAAAACCCTAATCTACCCAAAACCCTCTTGTTTTTGACCAACTATAGATTTCGACTACCTTAGGGATAAGTTTCAGTTGATAGATTATCCTGGGGTACATTTTTCTATTTCTAACCTAATGTTTAAAACAAGACACATCTGTACAATCGTTGCTGCTAGACCTTGAGTTAGTTCCACATTGTGCGCCTCCCTATATGCCAGACATAGTCTTTCGTTTCCTCATAAATGGAGGCTCAAACCTCTAGTTATCTATAAATATCAAAATAGCAATGTGACAGATGAAGGGCTCTAACCACTTTTGATAACCTCCAAACCAAAATTTGAAAAGTTTGAAAATGATCTCTTAGATTTTGTAAAATGACCATAACTTTATGACTGTTGACCTAATCAAGAAATTGAAAGAGGCACCCAAATCTTGATGAAGAAAAAAATGTATGGTCGAAATGATTTATTTTTCCAAAAATTTCAAAAAATTAGCTATATTATCCTTTATTGCACCAGCTGGGAAAATAAATTGCATATTGCCCACTTTAAATAAGGTTGCAGCCCATAACAAACTCCACATCTGCCTAACAAACACACAAGCAAACTAACAAGTACACACTTTGAATAGCCAACACAATCTACCTATTTAGGTAACATAACCAACATTTGTTGCTGTGGAATATAATCTAATCTATCTCATACTCCCTATGTGCCAGACATAATCTCTTGTTTTCTCAGAAATGGAGGCCTAGAGCTCAAGCTATCTATAAATCTCAAAATAACAATGTGACGTATGAAGGGCTTTAACCCCTTTTGATAACCTCGAAACCAAAATTTGGAAATTTCAAAAATGATCTCTCACATTTTGTAAAATGACCACAAATTTGTAACTATTGACAATTGACCCTATCAACAAACTGAAAGAGGTGCTAAAATCTTGATGTGGGAAGAAATTTTATGGTAGTAATGATTTATTTTTCCTTTTTTTTTGGAAAATCAGCTATTTAATCTTTATTGCACCAGCTACGAAAATACATCGCATATTGCCCATTTTAAATAAGCTTGCAGCCCATACCAAACTCCACATCTGCCTAACAAATACACAAGCAAATTAACAAGTACATGCTTTGAATAAACAACATAATCTACCTACATAAACAACATTTGCTGCCGATACAATTCCAAGTCTCTCTCTTTAGATGTGGAAAGTGGTTTACATTAACAATGCACTACAACCAACCACATACATTGAATTCACATCTAAAAGATATAATCAGTAAATTAAGACCAAATTGCATAAGATGGTACTCCTGAAGTGTATGTAATTTACAAGAGGGGTTTAAGAAGCATATCCAATCTTCCGCGATTCTGTAGATAATCGCCAAAAACTAGCATATCTGATCTTCCACGATTCTGTAGACAATCACCAAAAATAGACAGCATGGTGAAGAAGACTTAAAAAATAGTGCAAACGGAAAATCCTACACTTGACTAGAGCCATACACTACTTGGCTAGCATGACAAAAAATGTAGGGTGTGTTTCTAGCAACTTGTGCACAGGTCAAATCTGATTTGGTGCCCTTGTTTGTCTGTTTCGGGGCTCCAAAAACCTTGTTTGCTTTTCCAGAATTCTGTGCAGATCTCTGGGGAATTGATGTCCTTCCATGGAAACCTGATGTGGCAGGAACACCTTGCAAAAACACATTAAAAAATAGGGGATGTTTTGAGGGACCTGTTTTATCCCTCCATTAGTGTCAGGGCCCTTGATGGAAACAGTTCTTTGAAGACAACTCACCAATTATAATGCAAATCAATAAGTAGTTTATTGTAATGTAAGTACGCAATAATTATCTCTTTCACTGACCCAATTAGTGCAAAACATGCTATATGTTATTCAGTTTTCCTTAAATGCTTGAATTCTGCTGTAAATGCTTTTAATTGCTTTTGGCATGGAGATGCTTCTCTATCACTCAAATTGATAACTCATTCCTTTCACATCTTTCTAAATGCACTAATGCACCTATTTATTTATAGACTTCTTGAATTCAAATAAGAGCCGTATTGGCATGCATGCCAACACACAAGTGGGAAAAACCATCAAAGAAGGGCCAAAAACCATGGGAGATCCAAATATTTGTTTAGAAGCCCATGCAATAAAATGACCAGAACTGTATAGTCCTGGAAAAGAACCCAAAAATATGGGGAAGAGAGAGAAAACAGGATAGGAGACGGAAAGCATGAGGAAGAAAGAGAAGAAAAGGAATAAAGAAAAAATAGGAGAAAAGAAGAATAGTGGTGAACATGTCAAAAGATGACCAAGAATATGGAACACACGCCAATAAGAGCCATATCTAAACTGATAATCGATAAACACACAAATACACTCGAACTATGATACACTAGAAGTATGCAAAATTATAACAAATATTTAGTCCTGTACCAAAATTAAGTGTGTACAATGTGTAAGTTTGAAAAATTTATATCTACTAAGGGGTTTAGCCATTATAGGACAACAATAAAGACAAATGTCTTCATTATCGACTAACTATTGAACATAATGACGATGAACTTCAATATGCTTGGTTTTGGCATGATGGGGTGGGTTCTTGATCATCTTGACAACACTTTGATAGTCGGAAAAAATTGAGGTTTATGCTATTTGATTAAGTTGAAGATTAATCAGTATCCTTTGTAACCATATTGCCTCGTAGTATGTAGTGACAACTGCTTTATATTCTTCCTTTGTTGAAGATAAGATCACCTTATTTTGTAGCTTGCTCAGCCAGGAAATTACCCTTGAACCAAGAGTGAAAACATATCCTTTTGTAGACTTCCTCGTATCGACTGATCCAACCCAGTCAGAATCAGTATATCCAGATGGCACAAAGTTTGCAGGTCTCTACTATAGATTGCCAAAATCGAGAGCTTGTTTGACATATCGAAGTATTTGTTTTGCAGCTTGCTAATGTTCTTCTTGTGGCTTAGACATGAGTTGGGAAAGACAACTTACTGCAAAATGTAAGTCCGGTCGAGTGGTAGCAAGATAAATCAAACTACTCACCAATTGATGATACATTCATTGACCAATGGGGAATCCATGTAAGTTAAGAGTTTTATCCCAACATCCCTAGTTGTAAATGTTAGATTACAATGTCATCCTCAATTTTTTCAAAAGCACTTTGACATACTTAGTTTGTGATATAAAAATCACATGATCAGATGGTCAAAATTCTACACCTAAACAATAATGTAGGAGGCCTAGATTTGTCATTTCAAGAATTGAACAAATATCAAATTTAACTTGTTGAATAATATTGGCCTTACTTACGGTGACGGCAAGATCATCGACATAGACAACTAGGATCACTATGTCATCACAAATGATTTTGATATAAAGATTGGGATCAAAATAGTTTCTTTTCAATCCTGAATCTTGAATCTCTAAAATATTGATCAATTTGAACATACGAGGCTTGAGGAGCTTGCTTAAGTCCATACAGGGACTTAACCAATCTGTAAACTAAATTTTCTTTCCCAAGAACCTCAAATCCTTGCAGCTGAACCATGCAGACCTCCTTTGCCAAGTTTTCGTCCAAGAAGGCAATTTTAACATCTATTTGATACATCTTCCCATCCAAATTGAGTAGAATGGAGAATCAGAAAACCAACAAAAAGTTTACCATTTTTTGCGGTGGGGAAAAGGTCTCTTTATAGTCTACCCCTTCCTGTTGTGCATATCCTTTAGCGACAAGTCTAGCTTTGTACTTGTCCAAAGAACCATCTAATTTATGTTTGATTCGTCAAAACCATTCACAACCAATGGGCTTCTTCCATTGGGGTAGTTCAAACAACACACGAGTCTTATTTTGTATTGAGGCTCCAAATTCCACCTTCATGGCAGCTTCCCATTCATGATTTCTTTTGGCCTCTTCAAATGTGCTAGGTTTAAATACTAGTGAAACAATAGAAGTAAGAGCAAACCTGCTCACCACCTTGCACCATTTGTTTCCCGATCATGCATATCAACCTTTCATGGCACTCGTGGCAATTTACCCTTTGAAAATCCTTCGTCACGGTATAATACCCACTTCATTCTCCTTTTATGATCCTCATGATTTGGTTGTGAAAGCTGAGCATCGATTTTTTTCTTCATCGGACCCCATTGAAACTTGATTCCTTTGATGTTCGTGGCTCTCGGTCTTCTTTTGTTTTAACACTAGATTTTTTTCTAAAATTATCAACAATTACCCATACAATACTAGCTGGAGATTTACCATTAGCGAGAAAGGATCTTCTCATCTACAACATCCGTGTTAACCACCATTTTATTTGTAGAGATATCTAGTAACTTGTATGATCTTGATTACTCACTATAACCAACACATATCTTTTTCTCTTGCATCTAAATTAATTCTATTCTCACCAGGATTTAATGCAAAAGCAATACAATCTAAAATAGAAAGTAACTTATTGAAGGTTTCTACTTGACCATGCTTCCTTGAGATTGATTCCCCTGATGTGTTATAAGGACATTTGTTAAGAATGTAGAGTGTTGTAAAGTACAACTTCCGCCCCAATACCTATATAGCACATTCGACTGTTTAGTATGCACCTCGCCATCTCCATAACCATCTTATTACTCCATTCCATGACCCCATTTTGTTGCATTGAAAATTTACATAAAGAGTAGGATTTTTAGTTGTTTTACTAATAAACATAAGATATTGTTAATGTCTGGAACATATGGAACATTATTGGAAGTATAATTAATAGTATTGTTGATGAGACATGAACATATCCACATTCTTTGACACGGTGAGTCTGAGCATCGCTTAAAGAAAGAGATTCGCTACCATTATCTTCGATGAAATTTACATACTAGTTTCTTCAAAATGTATAGTGCCAGGATGTACCTAATTCACCGACCTTGAGATGCGATGAATGAAAATTTGTATGTCACCTCGTCATTATTCTCGGCAACATTTGCATGTTTTGATCCTCTCGGCATACCATGTCACTCTTCCTCTTTTGACAAAATTTCTTAAAATATCTAGGCTCATTCAATCAAAGTATTTCAATTTTGATCCCTTAGATGTGTTACTACCTTTGAAGGAGTCATGTGATGAATTGCTAGTGTTTTTCTGCCTTTTCCTTTGAAGCTGTGTATTAAATGCACCCTATAGTGTTTGAGGTCGACGCTTCTTCCTCATCCCGCCTTCGTTCCTTTCATAAAAGAAGTGTTGATAACCGCAAAGTCAAGCCCTTGGGTTTCCACAATAAGATGCAAGAACTCGACAAATGAGTCGTAAGATCTTTGTGCAAGCTTCAAAACCAAAGCTACTATATCTTCATCATTCATTGGCTTTTCTATAACAAATGATCGATTGATCACTAAAATCCTTTAATCATTACAAATGCTTAGTGATTGATTCTCCCTTCGCAACTTAGTAGAAAACAAGATATTTTTAAGATGACAATGACTTTGCTTTTGATGTCTAGTATTTGGTCTTTAGATTTCTCCACACTTTGGTGGTGGCATTTCATATACAGGTACTAATGCATTCTCAACTGATTATTTTAGAAGCACTCTTAGAATACAAGGTTTATAAATTAGCGTTATGTTAGTATTAGTTCAAGTGTTAACTACTAAGCAGTCGTAACCACTTCAACAATTTTCTAACCATCTCTCACATAATAAACGAATAGACACAATGAATTTCATGTGCATTCCAATTACTCTTCATTCGTTCTTTATTCCTTCTCTCTCCACATATTCTAACATTGGTATCAGAACAAGGTAAGCAAGGAGGAGAAGGGAAGAATTTCAAACCAGTCTCGTTAGGGCACGAAAGAGTAAAAGATGAGCTCGAATGCTAGATGCAAGAGCAATATCGTAGGGCAGCGAGCAATAATGTAGGGTGGAGAAATCATCATCAAAAAGGGTAGGAAATGACCTACTTTTAGTTCGAGGGCATTTCTGATGGACATAACTACAAAATACAATTGACACTATAGCAAAGGTGCAAAAAAATACCATTTGAGGGCACAATTTTGGCTGTGTTTTCAAACGAATTTTAGGGCATTTCGAAGTGCTAGGGCACAAAATAGGAATTTTCCATTTTGAAGGGTTTTTGTGGCTATTTGTGTAGTTAGGGCACATAATAAGACATTTTCAGGGAAAAACGTGACATGCAAAATGCAGTAGAGAAAATGTGATTTAGGGCATGCTTTTGTAGAAAACACAATCTAGAATCACAAAGAAGAAGAAAAAAACATGATTTTCGAAGGTAGCTAGTGCAAAACAAAGAAAATACAATCATGCATTTCATTTGCAATTTTCAAGGGTCATTCACTGCTAGGGCACACAATTTGTCAATTTTCAGTCACAACTAGTCGTTTAGGGCACAAACCTGCCTGGTATAACTTACATTCTTTGCTTTAAAAAATAAAAATCATTTTTTAAAATCTTGCTACATTAATTTGCGGGTCATTCTATATTTTGGGAAAGGGTTATTTTCTGAGGTATTTTGTCTGAGAATGGAAATTCCATTAGACAAATATTTTGGCCTCAACTTTCATACTTGGAAAGTAAAAATCTAGATGAAAGACAAATCAAATGAAGTTAATGTAGCCATTGTTGAAAATCCACCGGATGTTGAAAGTGATGAACTCACTAATAGAGAATACGTATTTTAAAAGAAGCCTCACACTCTGAAGACAGTAAGGGATCTCGGTGTAGGTAAAACTCGGCATGGATGGCTGCCTAGATAGTTTGGGAGTCTGTGGATCTCGGGAATTTACTCTTACGATGGTCATGAGACAACTTGATGGAGCATTGTGGGAGTAGGTTAGTATGGATGGTTGTCCAAAAATTTAGGAGATTTTGTAATTCCCGAGTTCGGGGAGGTGAAATTCGGAAACTCGGGAATTCAACTCCGGAACTACACCCTTACGAGGGTCGGGAAGCGACTTGATGGAGTTCTACCTGGTCAAAGCATTGTGTTCAGAGAGGAAGCTTCTAAAGAATGTGTGATCTTATTTGGTTATGTTACCTTAATCTTCTACCAGTAATTTCTATAGTGTAAGCCTTAAGAGGGGGTATTAGAATATAAGACTTATAAATTAGCATTATGTTAATATTAGTTAAGTGCTAACTAATAAACGGTTGTAACCACTTAAACCATTTTGTAACCATCTCTCACATAATAAAATAAAAGGACAAACACAATGAATAATGTGTGCATTCCAGTTACTCTTCATTCGTTCTTTGTACATTCTATTCTTTCTTTATTCTCTCTCTCCACATATTCTAACAAGCATTAAAGCTTCTATAAGTCTTTTTCATAATCTTTAGGATCATCGGTAGGTTTTGTTCGTTTAAAACAATCCGGTCAAAATCTCTATACTCACAAAAATGGGTATTTTATGATTCCACAAACTATAATTTTTTCGATCAACTTTTGAGACTCGGGCAAAAGAAAATGTTGTATACTAGCCATTATTGACCATATACCTAGATCACCTAGCTGCGCAAAAAAACTAAGAAACTCTTGCAAACCAATAGTGCAAAGATTGAAACAGCCCCGCCACTCACTTTGACACTACTGATAGACAATCGACAAAATTTTGGCTTTAGAATTTGCTTGACCAAAAAACATGGAATTAATTCGATTCATAATGGACAAATATTTAATCAAATTTAAGGTCAATACTTTATAAAGTTTAAGGTACCTCTACCCGAAACTTTATGAAGAAATATTTCAACCCTATATCTATAGAAATTATTTAACTTTAAACTTAATAAAGTTTTCATGGTCCTGCATTTAATCAATGTACGGCTGTGCCTCTTTCAGCAAATCAAACAACTTCATTTATCAATGCCATCCACTACCAACCTCACATGTGAACTCCTCTCAAGCACTAAAAATTCTCTTGCTGCTATGCGTCTTCCAAGGATTCTACCTTTTAGACATGCCGATAATGTTTCACAATTTGATGCCAACACATCTTCTCTTCACACACTCAACAAATCAAAAGAAAATTAGATGTCGATACTTTTTCTCTTCAACGCCTTCAAGTGAAATGCAAACACCTTCGCTGGTGAGTGATATTTGCAAACTTCATGCCACTTTATGCTCTTTCGTTAGATTATGGTACTTCAAAATGCATTCTCTAGTAGGGTGCACATGTTGAACATGGGTGCATGTAATGTCCCCTTTTCGACTTGAGAGCCTAATTAAGGACTTCTTGTCATTCCCTTTCCGTGGCAATAAAGTTGAATGAGCTAGGGAAGGAATTGCATTCCCAATTCATTTTTCTTTTACTAATTTTTAATGTTTTCTCTAGTGTTTTCTTTATTTAGGCAGGTCGGCTGGGTTGGAAGAGTTTTAAAAACAAATTAAAAGCCCCAAAGAAGCTTTATGAGGTCGGTCCTTCTATTTTGGCTTTTGGTGCCAAAGGAGGGATATAAAAGGAGATCAAAGACTTCATTTTCATCATCAATCTTGGTGCATTTACTCTACACTTGATCTTTGGGTTGATTGCTCATTGTCATTCCACTATTGGGCGACAATCCATTAGTGTGGTTTTTTCCAAGGAAGACGAAAACCTTCCTTGTGGCTGGTTGGAGGACGAAAACCCTCCAATTTTGGGTGAAGTGAAGACAACTTTGAAGACCTCTTACAAATTAGGACATCATAAGATCAAGGAAGACATCTACAAGGGTTTGCATGCATTTTAGAGCTCTCCCTAAAGGGAGTGACTTGGGTTGAGTGGGTGTTGGGTGCCTTCTAGGGCACGAAATTCAAATTTTCTTTCATATTTGGACTCCTCATAATTTATAAGGCTGAAAACAATCATATTTTGTGGAATTTGGGGTTTGGAAACCCTTCATTTCATAATTACTTTGAACTGCACTTTGCTGCATTTAATTAATTCTCCAGCCGTGTTTTCAATCAAGTTTCATATTGGAAAGTGGCTTAAATATTTACTAAATTACCTATCTACATTTTGATTGGGTTATTGGATGAGTTTCAAGTGATTCTCCTTCATTTTTAGACTGCTGTTGTTATAAAAATCAGACCGCTGTTATAAAAATCAGACTACTGATTTCCATCTGTCATAAAATTCAGTTTGCTGGTCTAAAATAAGAATTTAATAATATTGAGGTTTGTTTGGTTTCCTACTTTTTCAGTTTCAGTCCCAAAAAGGGACATTACAATGCACTTTAGCAAAGTACAGTCATAGAGAACAAGAGTCATAATCTTGGCTGTCCTATTCTTTATTCATTGTCATTCCACTTCAGAGGATTAATGAACCTAGGGTTCATAAGGGAGATGGTAGCTCATCCGGAGCTAATAACGCACGGTGGCCTTTGGGATCAGCCCACGGATCAGCCACGAGGCCTACTTTTCTTCCAAGGGAAGAAGCTATTCCGGATGTGGGAGCAAGACCCTCTATGGGGCAAAGCATTGCCACAAGCTATGAAGAGTATATGGCTCTTCCAAGAGAGATATGGGAGGCAATTTCACTTGCCGAGTTCATAAGAGTGAACAAAGGAAGAGCTAGGCATGGACCAAGGTCTCAGGCACCACAAAAGGGTTTTCAACATGCTGGGAGAAAGGAAGAGGAGAAGAGCTTCCAAATTGCATTGGTGGAGCAAGAAGAACTCAAAGAACAAGAACAAGAGAAGACCAATATGCAGCGTGAAGGTAAAGATTCTTTGACAATAAATGATGTTTTTGTGGTTTCTAATGATTGCATGTGGCGGCAAGTTGGTGAAGGAAAATCAGATCTACAAGAGGTTCTTGAGGCTAAGATTTAGGATGACCCGGTTGAGAGGCATGCCCTTCAAAAGGAGGTCTCACCTGATACTCATGAGGGTTTTTAGTCTACTGGAATTTACATATCAGCAACAAATGGTAAGCAATTTAATTTATTGCATCACCCTCACACTATGTATTTGCAAGGGTTTGATCATCATGAGAATTATTCTAACAAAGATGAGAGGATGAAGGGTCCTAAAGGGAAAAATAATCTTTTCCAAGAAGCCTATATCCATCTTCCGAGCATTCCAAAGATGGGGTCAAGGAAAGAAGAATTCGATTTGCATAGTTATGATAATGAACAGCTTGCTGGAATTTTCAGAACAACAGTCAATAAGAGGCAAATTGATGGTGTACATTGTTGAAGCCAAGGTAGAAGAGCTTCATTTGTTGAATCTAAGGTGAAGGAGAAGGCTGATCCTAATTCAGAAATTCTGAGTCACAAGGTCGGAAGTGTAGAGGATATCTCAATCATTCCTCATCCGGCAAGGGAAGGTGAACATGTTGAGGGCAGCCCAAGGTATGATCAGATTTCATATTTGTTAACTCCCCTATGTCACTGCAATATATTTCTTGTCTTGAGCAACGTGTTGAAATTGATGGGAAGATGAATGGTAAGCAAGCTAGGTGTTATTTTCAAGATTATATGAATCAACTTGCTATGGTTTTATGGGACTCAAGTTACTTTAAAGATTGCCACTTTTGGATGTATGTGAAGGTTATGGATAATTCATCCAATGAACATACAAATTCAGCTTGCTACAAGGTATGCAACAATTCAGTTTTCATAAACCAAGGTGAAGTAATGTGCCATGCCATTGTTTGGGATTGGTTCTCTAAAACATGCTACAAGAATGCCTAATGAGACACGGATTCAATGGGAGTTTTGCGGTATAAGTCATCCTTGTAACATGATTGAGAGGAGCTTGGAAAATATGAATCATGAAACACGAATCATTGTGGAAGTTGTCTCAAATCTTGTGGCTGTTATGACCAACATATTCAGCTGGTTTCACATTCTTTTTGCAGCCACCAAGTGGATTTCGATCACAAGGGGTGCCCTTCTTCTAGCAACATGGACAAGGTAAGAGTAACTTTCACAAGATGTTTGTTGGCCACTACGATTCTGAATCTGAGTAATGAAATGCAATGCTACAACCGTGATGAGATGTTCTTCCCAATTTTATTTGTTGGGCTGTGCATATCTTCTTGGGACAGCAATAGAAGGGCAGGTTTGAAGACATTCTTTTCATTTGAAATTGTGTATAAGAGGATTCACTCATGGAGAACAATTAAGGCCAATGTTCCAACCTATTTGGGATTGTTTGGGACAAAATTTTGGGCAAAGTATGGCTGTTATACTTGCATACCAGCACTCATAAATTCTGATCCGAGCCAAATTTTGAAGAGATTAGTTTGGGGCAGCTTGGAAGCATCTTTTGGGAGCCAAGGTAATCATTATTACAGCTGTTGTATTTTTGTTTCACTCACTGTCCGCATCGAATGGGATCCCAGGTGATTTATTGCTGTTATGACTTATTTTCAGCCTACATGCAAAGTGTGTTGAAAAATGTCATCATGTTCCGGATAGAAGGTTCCATTGAGGGAGGGCATATAGGTATGGGTGATGGAATAAGTAGACACCGTGATCATTGTGGGTGGAAGTTGTTTCCCTTGCCAACTATGGGATTCAGTTGTTTGGGTATGATGGTATCTAGGCATATAAGCTTGTGTCGGCAAGAGCTCTTTCATTTGATAGGTACATGATCTAGATTATTGGAGCAACCAAGTTTGCAATTGCTTGGGGACAAACAATTTTGGGAAGGGAGGACTGTAATGCCCCCTTTTTTGACTTGAGAGCCTAATTAAGGACTTATTGCCATTCCCTTTCCGTGGCAATAAAGTTGAATGAGCTAGGGAAGGAATTGCATTCCCAATTCATTTTCCTTTTTACTAATTTTTAATGTTTTCTTTAGTGTTTTCTTTATTTAGGCAGGTCGGTTGGGTTGGAGGAGTTTTAAAAGCAAATTAAAAGCCCGAAGAAGCTTTATGAGGTTGGTCCTATTTTTGGCTTTTGGTGCCAAAGGAGGGATATAAAAGGAGATCAAAGACTTCATTTTCATCATCAATCTTGGTGCATTTACTCTACACTTGATCTTTGGGTTGATTGCTCTTTGTCATTCCGCTATTGGGTGGCAATCCATTAGTGTGGCTTTTTCCAAGGAAGACTAAAACCTTCCTTATGGCTGGTTGGAGGACGAAAACCCTCCAATTTTGGGTGAAGTGAAGACAACTTTGAAGACCTTTTGCAGATTTGGACATTAGAAGATCAAGGAAGACATCTACAAGGGTTTGCATGCATTTTAGAGCTCTCCCTAGAGGGAGTGACTTGGGTTGAGTGGGTGTTGGGTGCCTTCTAGGGCACGAAATTCAGATTTTCTTTCATATTTGGACTCCTCATAATTTATAAGGCTGGAAACAATCATATTTTGTGGAATTTGGGGTTTGGAAACCCTTCATTTCATAATTTCTTTGAGCTGTACTTCTGCTGCATTTAATTAATTTTCCAGCTGTGTTTTCAATCAAGTTTCATATTGGAAAGTGGCTTAAATACTTCCTAAAATATCTATCTATATTTTGGTTGGGTTATTTGATGAGTTTCAAGTGATTTTCCTTCATTTTTGGACTGCTGTTATAAAAATCAGACTGCTGATTTCCAGCTGTCATAAAATTCAGTTTGCTGGTCTAAAATAAGAATTTAATAATATTGGGGTTTGTGTGATTTCCTTCTTTTTCAATGTCAGTCCCAAAAAGGGACATGACAGTGCACTTTCGCAAAGTACAGTCATAGAGAACAAGAGTCCTAATCTTGGCTGTTCTATTCTTTAGTGTCCAGACTTAGCAGTTGCGTCTATGTAGCTTGTGTTCTAATTTTAGATAAGCAGTTCTTTATTAGTAGTTTGCTTTTATAAAGTTTGATTTTGTCTATTTAAGGGTGCAAATAGCTAGGATAAAATTAGGTCGCGGGTTGATTTAATTTGGAATGGATTCAGTTTTAGGATCTAGGCTATTCTTAGGCTCTCCTCTTTAGCGATAAAAGAAGGCCTAGGGTAGGAGTGAGTTTTTTTCTAGTGTTTGTCCCAAAGCATCGTAGCTTCTATTTTCTGATTAATAAAACAATGATGTGATTTAGAGCAGATCTGAGTATTTTCTAGGCAGTGTTTATTTACTTTATGTGATTGTAGATTCTAGCATTTAAAGTTTAAAAGTTTTACCTTGATTTCAGCTTTTAGCTATCTAGTTGAGGTTTCTTAAATATCGTTCTTCTTACCATGGTGTAGTGGATTATTCAACATGGTATCAGAGCAGTTTCTGAAATATTCCAGATTCTGTGTATGGAGAAGCTAACTGTCTAGAGTAGAGAGCTATTGGAGGATTTCAGTGGGTAATATGTCCAAGCTTTATTGATCAAAGAAAAATTGTGTCAATAATTGGCACGTGGACCTATAAGGGTTGTGGGGTATGAAACCCTAGTTGATCTAGTGATCATAGATTGAAGCTTGTTTGAACAATTGCAACAATGGCAACTCCTAGTATGCGAGAGTCACTTGTTGGAGGGATCCTCTAACTATGTGTTGTGGAAGTTAAGATTGCAGAATATCTTGGAAGAAACAAAATTATGGTACCTTGTGGAGAAGAAGGTTATGCCTCCCACAAATCCCAAAGATTTGGCAGAGTACCATAAGAAGGAAATAAAATAAAAGTGACTCTTGTTGGATTCTGTGAAGAACCATCTGATCTATCAAATCGCCAACAAGAATAGTTCCAAGGAGTTCTATGAGGCCTTGGGAACCTTGAACTAGAGTGTGAGTGTATCCAGTGGTGCTTTTGAGGAACAAACTCAACACTACTCACACGAACAAGATATATACAATGATATATATGATTAAGCTAGCATTGCTCAGAGATCAGATTGGTGCAGTTGGTGATGAAGTCAAAGATAATGAGCTAGTCTGGATTTCTCTAAACGGCTTCAGTCCATTGTGGCATAATTTTGTTTATGTTATCCGTAGTTGTGAAAAGTTACCCGACTTCAACAATTGTGGGATGCTTTCATGGAGAAAAGATGAGACCACAACTAAGCTCAAATAGTTTTAAGGATGATGTTCTAGATCAAACCCTCATTGGGAAGATGAGGAAGGGAGGAAACAAAGGATTTGGGAATGGTTAGAAGAAGAAAGAAGATTCGGGGTCTTCTAGTTGCCAGTAGAAGGATTTGAGTCATATCAAGTGCTTCAATTGCAATAAGCATGACCACTATGCTTCTCAGTGTCCAGAGAAGAAGAAAGGGAAGGGCAAGCAACAACAAAAACAGTTTGCAGGAACTGCGGAAGCTTCAGGAACAAACAAGTTGACTGCTAGGCTTGACATAACCTTTGTTAATGTCTCACGCCTTTCCACCAACATAATCTCAGGTATAAGGTGGTATGTTGACAGTGGAGCCTCGAGACATGACCTTGAATAGGGCAGCCAAGTACTTAGTGACCGAGATGGGGTCTATCCATATGTCAGCAAAAGTTTTGAAGCTACTTGAGGTATTGTATGTTCTTGGTATGACTAAGAATCTCCTTTTAGTTTCTTGTCCAACATATTTGAATTTTGGGGCTGAGTTTGATTGTCATCAAGTAATGATTAGGAAACATAGTCCCAAGCTTGGTCGAGTCTTGGCCAAGGGAGTTCGAGAAGGTAGCCTTTACAAGTTATTGGTAGATTGGGTGAAGCAGTGAGCTTTATTGACCAACAATGACAATTTGTGCCAACTTTGATGCAGAACTTGAACCATGGATTGTTGCCTCTTTTGAAGGACATGGTGGTTGGATTCCTCGACTTCAAGGTGGAGAAGAGGGGTGTGCACTCGGTAAACATGCCAAGCCCTCTTATCCGAGTGGTGAGCAAAGGACAAGGGGGATTCTCTAATTCATTTAGACGTCTATGAACCTATGTCATCAATCTTGTTAACATGTAATTTGTACTATGTTACTTTCATTGATGATTCTTCTAGAAAGACCTGGATTTATTTTATGAAGACCAAGGATGAGGTCTTCAGCAGGTTTAAGGAGTTCAAAGTCCTTATTGAGAACTAAACATGAAAGAATATCAAGGTATCAAACTCAGAGAATGGAGCAGAGTATACCTCCAATGACTTTGATTCCTTTTGCAGAGAAACAGGGATCAAGAGGGAGTTTACAGTACCGTACAACCCACAACAAAATGGGGTTGCAAAGAGAAAGAACAGGTCCATAGTAGAGACTACTAAGTCTATGGTTCATGACTTAGATCTACATATGTTTCTTTGGGCAGAAGCTTGTAGTGCTGTAGTCTACATACTGAACAAGTGTCCTCACAGAGTGTTAAAGGACAAGACTCTAAAGGAAGTTTTTATAGGGGAGAAACTGGATGTTTCTCATTTTAGAGTATTTGGGAGTCCAATTTTCATTCATGTTCCAGAGGAGAAGAGAATAAAGCTTGAACCCTCCAATTTGAAGGGTATTCTAGTTGGCTACAATGAGACCTCTAAGGCTTACAAGATCTATGTTCCATCTCGAGGAAGATAGTAGTGAGTCGGGATGTGAAGGTGGATGAGGATGCATGGTCTTCCAGATCCCAAGAGCTTCCAACAATAGTTGAGGAGACAACACTTGCTGCCCCAAGTGTTGATCCACAAGTTTTAGGGAGTACAAGTTCAGATTAGGTAGGTTCTAATATAGGTACAAGGACAAGTTTACCCCCAGGACAACTAGTAAGCCTAAATGGCTTCAACATACACTACAGGAGGCTTAGGAGCAATTTGGTGCTCCAAAAACATCTTTTCGGGTATGTCTTCTTTGTAAGAAGTTTCCTAGCTATGTTGCTCTGATGTCTTCCATCATTGATGCAAAGCCTTATAGTTATGAGGAGGAAACATGTTAACATGTGTGGCAGGATGCGATGGAGTACAACTTCATCATGAAGAATGATGTGTGGGAGTGTGTTGAGACCAATTCGAAAATCAATGGTGTATTCTAGGTGGCTGTAGAATATGAAGCATGCAACTGATGACAACATAGAGAAGTACAAGGCTTGGTTTGTAGCTAGAGGACTATCTCTGAAGAGGGAGTTGACCATGAGGAGACCTTTGCGTTTCTGTACTATATGTTATTGTAGATTCTACCATTTAAAGTTCAGCAGTTTTGATTGGATTTCAGCTGAGCTATCTAGTTGAGGGTTCTTTATGATTAGAGTTTGCTTGCTGTGGTGCAGAGGAATTTTGAACACTTTCACACTATTGCTTCATCTGCCCATGCCATTGCTTTCGTGCTTTACATAAAATGTCTCCTTCAACACGTCTTTCCAGCAACCTCGCTCTACATAAAATGTCTCATTCAGAAAACTTCAGTCTCACACCACATCAATAAATTGAATAAATCATCCACACTTCTAACGCTTCAAAAATATTAAAGCAGCAAAATTCCAATACTTAATTACTCCCACAGCTGTAGACCTTTGTAAATGTAATGGCTTTGATAAGATTTCAGCTTTGATACCTTATTATCTTTATTGAACAAGCTGTGAAAATATGTTGCATATTGCCTGCTTTAAATAAGCTTGCAGTCCTGAACATACTTCGCATCTGCCTATCAAATAAGCAAACAATCCAACAACCACATGCTGTGAGGCACAATCCACATATTTAGCTAACTTAAGCAACACTTGTTACTGGAATATTGTCTAATCTATCTAATAGGCTATTTTGTGGGGCCTATTGAACCTGTCCTATCACCAATTCACTGGATCCAACCTAGCACCGAGCACCGGACATGGCAAGCATTCTTCATCAGCCAAGTAATTTCATCTGTATCACTTATCGCCAGTATTTATTTCAGTAATATATTATTTTCGGCAGATGTTCCTTTCACCAAACAACATCCCTCATTGCACTATCGAAAAAGTGATGAACTTTGTGGGGGCATATGTATAGTCTTTAAATTCACTTTATCAACATTTCTTTTGTTCAAAACTTGTTGGCACATTAATTTCCCATATTCAAGGTTAAGGCGGGTTGGATTTGAGCCAACTCACCGAGAGATGTGTTGTGGGTGCCTGCATACCATCGGCCTTGTCATCCTTTTCCTTCCTTTGAACCCCCTATGAAATTGCTTGCTATTGGCTGATAAGGTTCTGATTTGACCTCGCTTTGGCTTATGTCATCAGTTGTGCCGATGATATAATGTATTTTGTCAAAGTCATAAAGCGGGCTGATGACGTCTGCTAAAACTTAAACATAATTTTAGGGATCCATATGCTTATTCAAAGGATTCCTTTGGTCATATGTAGATAGACAAGATAGATAAATATATTAATGTCCAACAAGTGACCACAAAAGTAGGTCAAAGGGACTGTAGAAAACAACGAGCACCGATACAAGGCGGGAAAACCAAAGAGTTCCCGATAAAGAGGAAATACAAAAGCCAGAAGAGGTGGCCAACAGGAAGAAGAAATCACATGCACCCAAAATGGGGGTGGAAAACAAGCGAGAGGAAGAAAGGGGGAAAGACGACCAAGGAGAAGAAAAGAGGAAAGCCCATCAGGGGATGGAAGATCCAACTCTCCTAACATCCAAGGCCGACTGGAAGAAGCTGAGGATAGAATGCCGACCAACCGAAGAGAGAGGCTGCCTATTATGCCGCTGTCTGGATACAGTATTATCCCTTTGATGCCTGGTGGATCTCGTTTGTCTCCTGAGGCCAGGCCTAGTACGGGCATGTCTGTGATGACTCGAGGAACCATGGATGGTCTCCCTGGGCCGAACCAACCTAGAGGAAGAAGCGGGGACGGTCTCACAAGGGCGCTTAATGCCTCTCTCCGCTGGTAAAACTGTGAAGAAGGTAGTTGTAATATCCCCTCCCTGGAATCAATAGAAGATATGCCAATCCTCAACCCTGATACCAATACAAACTAAATCATGTATTAAACTAGAACGAATTCCTCTTCAGCTGCTTAGAAGAAAGACATGCTTTACCTATATCTGCCCCAAAATACTTCAATGAATTCCAACTTACCATCAAGCCATACACCCAACAAACCCCCAGATTTAGGAATAGTTCCGCCACAATAGTGAATGCCTACATGTTGGAGATCGCTGCCAGCAGACAAACCAAAGTATAACCTGAAGTTGCTGATTTTAACAGCTCACTTTACACTCCCAAACCGTACCCTTTCACTCCAACTGAGATCGCTGTAGTAAAGAATGGACCAGCAATCAATTTAGATGGAGTTTAGTTCACTAAACACATGGATTTAGTACCCAAACTTTACCCAAACCAGATCGCTGCCACAGGACCTTCCAAGCACCATTAAAACATGCAAAAATCGTTGTTCCCAAGCACCATCATGAAGGATGAAGTCGCTGTTTATAAACACTTAAAAATATGCAATAAATATATGGATCTGGACCTTCCTGACACAGATTGCTGCAATAGACCTTAACCCTAATTTGATTAAGCTTAGAATGTATGGCAAAGACACTCAATATTCTACCAAACACCCACAAGCAAGTTGCTGGCCAAGGAGACATCAATCATGCAAATAAATAATTAGCACTCACTCCAACTGAGTCGCTGCCAGGAGGGAGAAAACAGCAGTTTATTACAGTCCAAATTCAAACCATGCACATACACAGTAGTCGCTGGAGTTATAATAAATAAAGCAATTAATTTGCAGGGTATATAGCTCCACCCTTGCATCAAACATTCAACATGACCTCCAGGTGAAGTCGCAGATTTTAGACCAGCATACAGCAATTTAAAACCTTCCACAACCAATCAAAAACACCCCCAGGTTTTGCGCCAAACTTGTCCAACATAAATCCACTTAGCAAGACACATAATACTCTAAAAACCAGCATTAGATAATGTATTCAAACAACTCATAATATTAATGACAAGTCGCCAAAGCTAGGAAGGAAATTACCCACAAATTGATTTGCAAAGCACATAGAAAATACTTCGATTTGATCACGAAAACCTAGCTGCTACAGTGACGTCGCTACAGTAAAAGTTAAAACATGCAGATTTCTACTTGCAATTTCAACCAAAACAAATAACCTCTTCAATTTGATATTCAAAGATCAGCTACAAAGATCTCCCAAGCATGAGAGAGAAAACATCAATGGGCATGCATCCCAACTCCAAGCATGGAGTATCAAAATAAGTTCATCATAGCATAATAATAATAATGACCCTAGCACTCCTTTTATAAGCAAGGAGGCACAAAATTTGAAAAACCCTAGGAGAGGGAAAATATTAAATAAAAGCAGTTTGTTTTCCCTAGGTGTGGCGTCCCCTTTTCAAAGGGTGATTTTATCAATAAAAGCCACCTAAATATTTATTTAATTAATTCCCCATTTAATTTTTATATTTTGGGAATTAAATTAAATAATCTTCATAATTAAATAATTAAATAATTATTGCTCCAGGCAATAATATTTAATTATTTAATAAAAATGTTCCCCTTGCACATCCCGAAGCCCATAGGGACGTATAGGCTAAGGGTCTTCAGAAATGGGGACATTACGGTAGTGATCCGTTGGGTAGAGTGCGGTCTGCAGGATGCAGTTGAAGAGTGTGGTCGTGAAGTTTCAAAGCCTCCTGTAAATATAAAGCCAAACACCTTGATCCTCAAACCTGAAGAAGTTAGAAAGATCTTGTGTCCTCCTAAATAAACAGTGAAATCTCCCTCTGATCTCATAGTAAATGGGGCACCAAAAGATGAAGTGTGTTTCCATCTTGGTCTCCTGGAGGCTACACAACTGGCAGATCCTGTCCAAACAATCAAGGTGGTGATCCGTCTCACAACGAAGTCTATGAGAACCAACCCTAAACTGACCAAGGGGAATGCGAAGGGCATGCATCCAGTGTCGAAGGGTATACTGAGGGCAAATAATGAGACCGTCCCTCAGCTCTAAAAAATGCTCAGCGTAAAAGGCCATCTTGGGATGTAAACCCCCTCGAGGGTTTACCCAAGTGGTATGGATGAACTGCTTGTAAATATCCTCTTTGATGATCCTGTTCATCTCTGTTTCGTAGGCAGAAGATGGCTTGGTGTGTCCAAGGAGTACAGAAAAGATGGACGATGGTCCGATTGAATACCATTGCCCCCAAAAGTTCGCGAGACCTCGGCATGCCAACCACGAAGGCCTGGTGAGGGAGTCCGAAAGAGCAATAGCCTTAGGAGAACAATATGCCAAGTATGGGTACTTGTCCGTGTAAGTGTCTGCGAAAGCGGTGCAAGAAAGAAACCAAATCAAATATGGTCTCTAGTCTAAAAGGATGGGCTCCAAACTCCACCAAAATAATGTGTTGGGGTACCGTTTGTTTACACCTGATGAAGTGGCGAAGGAGAAGAGTTTGGACCCTCTTGATAGAAGCCCAATCAGTACCAACAAAGAGGGTCCCAAGCAATAGAACCGTAGAGGACCATGGGTTTGATGAGGGAGTCCATGAGGGACATTTTGGAGGAGATGTCTTGAAAGTGATGGTGGAAGCACTTGTCTCTCAAGAAGAACTAAGGACCCATAACCCTTGTTGACTCGAGGCTGGAGAGCTTGTCTCAAACTGAAACGAGGGCCAGAAAACAGAATCCCCAAATAGGTATAAGAGCTGGTGATCTCAATCTCCTCACCTCTGAAGAAGAAGTGGAGATGCGAGGTCTTCAAACCATTGAAAACCATAACCTTGGTTTTACCAAGGTTAACCGTCAACTGTCGAAGATCACAAAACAAGGCTAAGGCATTGAGTTGTCTCTGTAAGCCCTCCGGAGAAGAAGCTAGGAGAACCACATCATCCGCAAAAAGAAGAATGGATATCAAAACCTGGTGTAGGAGGCACCCATCACTTTCCTGAATATGCTCATGGAGAAAAGACTCAAGCTCGTCAATGTAGATCCCAAACAGAGTTGGGGATAGGGGCACCCTGCTTTACCCCAATGGTACTCCTGATGAACTCTGACTCTCCTTGGGAGGTGCAGAGGCGGCCCAAAACATTCTTTACAGACGCATGATGGCCGTGAGAAGGGTCTCGGAAATGCCAATGTCACGGAGCCGCTGAAAAAGTGCCTCACGTGGCACCGAGTCAAAGGCTTTCCGAAAATCCACAAAGCAACAATAGACCTTCGACGAGCGATGATGTGCCTCCTCAATGATGGCTCAAAGAGTGAAGATATGGTCAGTAGTTTGGTGATCAGGCCGAAAGCTAGCTTGCCCCCGGCTCTAATGTTTCTCCGCTCTAGCTCCTCGGATAACTGCATATGTAACATTGTAGCATAAAGCTTGGAGAATGTATGACCCACCATAATGGTCTTGTAGTTATTGGGGTCGAAGCGGGACCCGATTTGTGAATCGGGTGAATGATATGGCGTGCCCAAGATGGTAGAAAACCCAAGCAAACCATGTGATTGAAGAGGTCAGTCAAATAGCTACAAAGAACCCTTGACCAAGTTTGAAGAATTCTACTTGGAACCCCTCCTCATCCGCTGCCCTGCTACCATTCATCATCCTGATTGCCTCTCTGATTTTAGTGTAGGTGAAAAGGTGGCACAAGGAAGGTGGGTTGTCAACCTGGATAAGTGGTTGTCCGGGAATATCATAAAGACTAGAGGTGTGGGAGAATATGGAATTGGGGTTGAGCTCAAAGGGAAGAGATGAGTGGTGGGGGAAAATGGTGCGCCAAAAATGTTTAGGAGAGTGCCGAAGAGACTTGCATAAATTCTACTTTGTGCTTGCAAACCCTCTCAAGGAAGCTAAGGAGGAAAGGGGTTAAAAGCTTCACCGAAAGAAGACATGTTAAAATAAAGGCCTTGGTGATTTCAGATTAGGAGCTATAAAAGCGAGGTATACCAAGTCTTTAGTCCCCATCTCGTGGTCTATTTAGAGTTTACTCTATCTTCCTTGACTCTACCTACAATCATCTCTCACAAAATGTGTAAAGCCGAGGAAGAGATTAATACGTCAATAAGTTGACTCAATGTAAGTACCCCTCCGTCCAAACCTCTTCAATATGTGCATGGTCTGCTTATAAAAGTTGAACATTTCTTTTCATTTATATTATAACACATGCTTGTTATTACTCTATTTACAATGCTTGCCTTTATCATAATTGGCCTAAATACCATAGCTCTTACTTACTACCTAGTCGTATGCTAGTTCTAGCAAGGTTTTCTACCCTTTTCTCTAAATAGAGGTTGCATGTATAGGTATCTATTACCATCATAACCTTAGTTACAATCTAGATTATTTACTACATTACGTAGTAGCGACCTCTTGCCTAAAACCTACCAACCATGTTGTGGACTGCTTTGCTTGTGTTGAATCTAGAATGACTGTCTACACTTTACCTATTTAGAGGCTTGTATGATGCAATTGCAGTTCTAGGGTCCAATGAAGGATTGTTTTATACCACACAACCTAAGTACTCACGCACAATCTTAATGCACCCATGCGTAACACAAAGTAGCAAGCTTCAATCTATTGCTTCAATGGAGGAAATTATAATTGAAGGCACACGTTCTTATTACAATCTTGAAATAAAAACTACAACAATCCCAAATGGGATGCACCACACCAATCTCAATATCTATACTTACAAGCTTTGCAAATTTCTGCTTAGAACCAAACTTGGTTCTTCCTCACACATAGGCTGCAACTAACTTGCCGTTCTTGCTCCTTAGACTTGGATCTCTTCTACAAGATTCTAACCTTCAACTAATCATAAGCTCTTTTGCTTGAATGACCAACCCCTTGCTGAAAGATACACACGCCTTATATAGGGATGCAAAAAAAAGAAACTAATAGGAAGTTGGAATGAATTCTCCATCAAGTTGTCAAACGACTATATTTTATGTGATGCTTCAAATTCCATTTAGTTACAACTGCAAGTTGTTAGAAATGTTAGGACTGTTTTGCACACATGACACCTATCACTAGGAACCAAACACGAATCATCATTTCACGTGTCGTGCATTGAAGTTTTCCTCGTAAGAGTGTAAGGACACGATGAGGTGCACAAGAAGGTTCCCAAACGATTGCTTAGGTCACCCCATCTTGCAAAGAGATGCACAAGACCAAACTATTTGCTCACAAGTCTCATCCTTTTGTGCTAAGCATGCAAAACTCCCAAGCTAGTCACTTAAGACACTTGCGCAAGACCTTTGCCAATTTGCTATGCATGTGTGTAGAGCTTTCCCAACATTGCACAAGAAAAAGCTAAGCAAAACACAATTCCTCATTCCCAACCACAAAAGGGATGTGTGCATACCAAAGGTTCCAAAAAACTACCTTATTGATATTCTAAGTATTTTTGAGTGAAGCAAGATTGTCTGTGAACCTGAATGCTCATGCATTATACAACCCGAGTAAGTGAAATAAACCATGAGCTCCTGCTCGTGCATTCCAAGAGTTCTTCTATTGTTATTCCTTGTTTGGCAGCTTCCAACGCACTTATCCATGTCGCATCTTCAATTTCTCAGCCTTTAACGAAATATTCCATATACTCCTTTTTGCTCGTCCTCTTGCCAACTTTGGAATCAATTACTGCTTCAACCTCTTCATGCAGTTTTTTTCAATTGGTTCCTCTAGTCAATCTTTCGAGGGTCCACACTATCATTATCTTCATCTGTTTGCCCTTCATTATATGGATACAAATTCACAACATTGAAGATAGGGGAAATGTCTATTCCCTTAGATAATTCTACTTCATATGTATTGGACACAAACTTCCGCAAGATCTTGCATGGTCCAACCCTTTTCTACTTCAAATTATTGTATGTTCCTCTTGGGAAATTCTCGTTCCGCAAGTGTGCTAAGACCATGTCTCCCATTTGGTACTCCAACTACTCTTCTCTTCACATCTGTACACTGCTTATACTGTGCATTACTCTTTTTCAAAAGTTTGCACACTTACTGGAGCACATCGTGCATTTACTCTGCAAAATCTTTTATTTTTGTGCTCTTCTCACTTGCATCTCTAATATCACACAACTCCACAACACCTCTTGGGCTATGTCCACACACAATGTGGAATGGTGTTCTTCTATTTCTTTTGTTAACTGAATTTTTGTATGCAAATTCAGTGTTCATAAGACTGAATCCCATCTCCTTGGATTTCTCCAATCAAACATCGCAAAAGGTTACCAAAATTCCTCTTGACTACCTCCATTTATCCATCCGTTTGAGGATGATACATAGATCAGAACTACAATCTGGTGTTAAGTTTTTTCCACAGTGTTCTGCAGAAATGTCCTACAAATTTAGTTTCTATCAGACACAATGCTCCGTGACAATCCATGCAGCTTCAAAATTTCTCTGAAAAATGGATTAGCTACATGCATAACATTAGTCTTTTTATAAACAACAAAATGAGCCATTTTAGAAAATCTATCCACCACTATAAAGATAGAGTTAGCACTCCTGCCTTCAGGTAAATCAAAACACAAAATGCATGATTAGGTGTTCCTAGGGTTTCTCAGGTACTGGAAAAGGTTGATACAACCCTATACTTTGAATTTTCCTTTTGCCATCTTGAAAATTCTGCATTCCTGCACATACTTACGCACACCAATACCCATCTCTGGCTAAAAGTAGCCTTCACTCAGCTGTGCCATTGTTTTGTCAACACAGAAATGACCAAATAGTCCTCCACTTTTCTTCTCTTTGATGAAATTGTCGTGCAGAGATCGCTTGGGTATACGAATTGCATTCCTTTCGACAACAATTCTTCTTGTAGGAAATAATCCAATTACAGCGTCATGTTTGTGTGCATTGGTTTTACGCACACTTGCCATGCGCCCTTAAAATCCTCATCCTCTGTGTATCACTCCATGGAATCAAATCCCATGACCTCCACATGCATCTTAAGTAGTAAGATACATCTTTTCTTAGCACATCTGCAACTTTGTTAGCTTTCTGCTCCTATGCTTCAAGACAAATGAATAACTTTGCAGAAACTTAACCCATTTCATGTCTTTGATTAAGCTTACCTTGACTATTAATGAATTGCAGTGCTTGGTGGTTTGTATACAATGCAAAATCCTTGGGCAACAAGTAGTGCCTCCACTTCTTCAGAGCTTTCACAATGACATAAAGCTCCTGTCAAAAGCTGAATATTTTCTCCTCGCATTATTCAGTTTCTTGCTGAAGTAAACAAAGGGATTACCTCTTGACTCAAAATAGCTCCTATTGTTGCACCACTTGCATCACAATCAACGTGAAATGCTTTGCTGGAATTAGGTAGCGCCAACACTCGCTGTTCAGTAGCCTTCCTTTTCACCAACTGGAAGCTTTGATTTGTGTTTGCTGTCCAAGAAAACTCCTTTCTATTACCTTTGTGATAGACGCACACATTTTGTTGAAATCGCTAATGAACTTTCTGTAGAAACTTGCCAATCCATGAAAGCTACATGCTTCAAATGTGCTTCTTGGTGACGACCACTCAACGATAGCTCGCACAGTCTCAGTAACTATCGTCAATCCTTCTTGGGATATCATGAAAACCAAGTATACTGACTTCTCCTTTATGAAGTTGCATTTCTTCAAATTAATGAACTTCTCTCTCATGCAACTACGGGAACACTGGTCTTAAGTGCACCGAGTGTTCTTCCTTCGTCCTGTTTATGTCTGCTTGCATTTCTATTTTAGCAAATAGGAACTAACATGATCAAATGTCAGGGTTTGGCTTTCCGCCATCAAGTGTAAAGCCTCCACAAATGTTTCATAGGAGGGCGGTAAACTATTCAGAACAAGAGCAACTAGATCGTCATCATCCACCTTTTTGTTGATGGCAGTGAGCTAGTCTTAGAGATATTGTATCCGAAGATGTTCTAATAGGTATCCATCCCATTCATTTTTCTGAAAATAATAGGTTCTTCAGGTATAAGACCCGACTTATTTTCAAAGTTTGATACTTGTTTTGAAGATTGGTCCAAAGATCACTTGCCACAGTGGCATTTCGGACCTCAGGTATTAAATCATCTGAAACAAATAATTTTAACATAAGAGCCTCCTTATGACGTATGTCATAGTCAACAAATTTTGTATCTGGTCTCAACTTTTTTTTGAGAATTTTTTTTGTGTATTCTTGATACTTCATAATAGTGAGTATCTTGTGACTTCAGACATTATAATTTTGACCAATTAGTCTCACTTCCGACAAAACCAACTTTTGACTATTGGCCATTATTCACATAATGTTTGACCTCTAACCTATTAATTAATGTAAAAATATAAAACAACTTCCTTGGAGGGCTCTTAAATCAATAAACAATTCATCCAATATCAAAATATTGACCAAGTCTTAATGTTTATGGAAAATGCCCGAAGTCTGCAATATTTGTCTTCTTCGCCTTCAGCCATTCCTTTTGTGACTGTTTAGGTTTGCATGATTGCAAAAACTGGAAATTTACGTTCTTGTCCTTCGTATAAGCTGCTCACCCATCCTTCAGTTTGCAAGTTTACGACTTTCTCCTCCATGTTTTCCTTCACTCACGAAAACTAGAGTGTCGGATTTTCTGCACTTTGCCTTCACGTTTGTTTTCCCTTCACATTTGATGAAAGTCTTCACGGATTCTCTTTGCATTTGGGTCTTCACCTTCATGTTTTGTGCCCTAGCACAATCTATAGTCTTCATATCGTGATTATCTTCCTTCAAAAAAATGCGTGCCCTAGCATCCTGATTTTCTTCATGTCTTTTTTATTGTACTTTTTCCTCTCGATCGTTTTTCTTTCTTCAACACAATCTCCCTTTATTGTGACATTTCCTTGACTGTGCTTAATAAATGGGATATTTGTCTGGTTTGCAAATCCGTCTTTCTTCTTTTGCAGATTAAAAAGTGTGAACTTGTTTTTTCTTGTTGTGTTTGGTATGGTCTCCTTTTGCCATGGTCTATCTCGGGCATTTTGGACTTCAAATGACTCCACGATCTTTTGGTTTGAAGTCCTCTACCCACGAGGTTTCAAAATAACTGCCTCTGCACCATCGTGTCCTAATCACGGCTCTCCTTCACAAAAAGGTGAATGTATTTGCAAACTCTTTGTGGCTGTCCTACTGGTCACGAATCAATGCTTTGAATGCCTTTGTTTGGGAATCCCTCTTCTTCTTTATAGTTCGTACCCTACTATGGCTACCCCAAACTCTTGCTTCATTTGTATCCGACTAGGGCTTCGCCAAACACTAACAACTTGCTATTCATAACCTTCCCTAGGGTTCCTCAAATAGTTGGCTCTAATACCAATGTTAGTAAGTATGAGAGAGAATGAAGAGAATGGTAAGCTTACAACACGTCCGTCTTTTGCTAACCAAATAAAAAGTTACATTTCAAGTGATGAAGTTATACATGTATAACTATATACAAGTTAATATTTAATTAGTTAATGTTTAATATCCTTTATACAATTCATTCACATACCTTGAGACTTTCTCTGCACTATCTTCCATGAGACCTGCTCCAATGGTCAATCTATAGAACTCTTCGGTTAGTCTTTGATGCTCATCTCCTTTTGTCTCAAATTTTGCAACTTCTTGATAAGATTCATTTGATAGTCTGCAGGCAAAAACTCCGTCTTCAACTTGTCAATCATTCTGTTCCAAGTTTTGATTATATCTTTACCCTTTCTTTTTATATTGCTCTGCACATGATCCCACCACAAGGATGCATGTCCTTTCTTTTTTGCGCATGCAAACTGAACCTTCTGAGGGTCTTTTATGGATTTGTAACTAACATACTTTCATTTCTGCGATCTAAGCTATCAAATCTTCTGGATATAAAGTTCTCAAGTAACTTGGGATGTCCATATGTGGTCTGTCTCCTATCTTGGGAGTGGCCTTTAACAACCTACCTTCCGGTTCTTCTTCAAATTCATTCATGTGCACTTTAGGTGCCTCATCATCACTCCAATCTGAATTCGCTCCTCACTGTTGAGCAGTTTCCATGGCTTCCAACCTTGCTTGGATGTCTCTTATCACATCCGAACAAATCTGCCACTCTTGGTGGTCTATTCCTTTCCCTCTTCCTCTGAGACCTCTGAGAGGTATCCTTTTATGTGCCATATCTATCCCTTACAAAAACTGGAACTTCCACAAGCGCCACACCTTTTATCCAACAACCTTGGCATTGGAAGATGCCTTCACTGCTTTCTACCCACACTTGTGAATTTGGAAAACAAAATCATTTTTTCCTAGGATACAACCTGCTTTGATACCAAATGATATAGTCGCAATTAGAGGATCCAATGAATGAATGTCTTATACCAAACATCCTAATTACTTACATACAAGCTGAATGAAACACACAACAATGTGGTCATGCACAACATGAATTAACAAGCTTCAATTTATTGCTTCAATGGGGAAATTTCAGTTACATGCACAACAAAATGACAATCTTGAAATAACAAATTACAACAATCCCAAATGAAATGTACCACACTCTAAATATTTAGTCTTGCCTGCTTTGCAAATCTTTGCGTAGAACTACACTTGGTTCTTCCTCACACATAGGTTGCAGCTAACTTGCTGTCCATTCTCCTTAGACTTGACTCTCGTCTACAAAATGTCTGTTGAGGAATTAGTCCCCACATGGGTGGTTAGGTGTTCGACATTAGAGTATTTGTTAATTAGGTGTGTGGGAAAATAATAAGTGGAACAACTAATGCATTTTGTAAGTGATTATTACGCGAGTATTAATCACATTAGAATAGGACTCCTAGAGATATTAGGATAGATAAGTGTGAGAAAATAATATTGTGAGTTGTACAAAAACTTATGTAGGGATTTTAGGTGAGAGATAATAGGGTAGTTTGAGTGATCTTAGTGATTACAAGTTTGTTGGTGATAAATTTTAACTCCTAGTTTGTAGGAGCTCTTGAAGCTATATAATGTAATCTCTTTCAATGAATAAAGAAGTGAAGTTGATTGACCCCCATTTTGTGTTGTGCACATCCCGAGCCTTTGGCTCTTTTACGACAAAGAAATTCCCCAATATGGAGTAATTCTACATCTGGTATTAGAGCGGGTTCCCTTGGACCTCTCTTTTGTCCTCCATTTGTTTGTTTTGCATCCAAACGGTTTACCCAACAGTTGTGCATTTCAGACCACGTGCAACAACCATTGTTTTTGACCTGCTTGCATGCTGTCAACAATATTTCTGAGCGGACCTAGTGTGATGTAGGTGGATGGCGTATGTCACCAAAATCACATGAGGTCCGCTCTGCTATATATATATATATATATATCTTTATTTTTTGTGTTTAAGATTTGAGAAAGAAGAAAAGCAAAGAAAATCAGTCTTAGGAGTGCAACCACAGGATAAACCTGAGTGCAACTCTCCATTCAAAGGATTTGCATTTATGGTTTGAGTTTGATGGTTTTGCATATCCCTGTTTGAGGAGTTACAAAATTTGAGGTAGAAAATTATTGCATTGAGGATTGAAGGGTTACAATGGTTGAAGAGCTCTCCTAGCTCAGTTTCAACTTTCCAGCAAGTTTGATTTTTCCAAGAGCGGCGTCCAACTACAACTGATGAAAACGCAACCCATGTAAAATGTAATTTTAGACAATATCACTCAAACAACAATATCTCTTTCGTTTCTCATCCAAATTGTATTTTGTAAAATGTTCTGGGAAGCTAAAATCTAGTAAAAAAACCCAAAAATCGTTTTAATATTTTGCTTGTATAGTGAGAGCTGTTTGCTGTGGAAAAGAGACATTTAAAACAAATAAGAGGTTTCCTGCGTGAAGATGAGTAAATCTTTTGCATTGATTTTTGGCGCCACCAAGCTCGCATTTGCACCTGAGTTCTCCCTCCTCTCTGTCACATTCCAACCTCAATCTCACCACATTTCTCTCCACCATGCAACGTTACAAAAGATCACAGTGTTGTCCTCCTGTCCACCAATGTCTGTCCTCTGTCATGTTTTATGTTTCAGTTTACTATGTTAAATTCAATTTTTTCAAGTTTGAAAGCTTCTTTTTAAAGTTTTAGCTGTTTAGATTTGTTAAGATTGTTTATTACGGTTTTTAAAATTTTTATTTATTTATTATTATTCTTCGGTTATGTGTAAAGTAGTCTTTGTTTTTATCTCTTTGTTTAGTTGTTTTTATTTTTATTTTGTTTATATGGTGGATTTGGTATTAGTTTATCATTATTCGGTTTTTAATTTTTTTAAGATATGTTAACAATCGTTTTTCTTAATAATTTTATGATAATCAATTTTGTTGAAGTGTTTAGTTTTGTTAGGTGTCTTTTAATACTTTTAATAATTAAGTTTATATTATTTTGTTGTGTAGTATTTTGTTTTAAGATTAGATTCATTTTTTTAATATAATTTTTTTAATGTTTTTAGTAATATATTTCATTTTTGTTCTTTGTATTATGTTTTAGGTCTTTTGTTTTTAATAGATTTTGTTTTGCTTTTAGGTGCTATTAGTCTTTAGTCCAATTAGTGTGTTTTGTTTTAGTTTTAGTCATTTTTTATTAGTTTTCAATAGCCATGTGTATTATTAGTCTTTTCTCAAAATATTTAAATAAGCCTATGTTGTAAGGCAATAATTTTTAAGATAAAACATGTACGATGCCCTTCCATGTACATCGATTTTCAATGTAATAAATCTCCTATTCAATGTAATGGATGCATTCTCGGGAGAACTCGTCGTCCACCTTGTGGGGGCAATATAAAGATGTTTAGTCCATGGAGTTCCTCTCTCCATATTTGCACTTAAGGGGGAATGTTTAGGAATTAGTCCCGACATGGGTGCTTAGGTGTTTCACATTAGATTATTTATTAATTGGGTTGTGTGGGAAAATAATAAGTGGAACAAATAATGCATATTGTAAGTGATTATTACATGAGTATTAATCACACTAGAATAGGACTTCTAGAGATATTAGGAGAGATAAGTGTGAGAAAATAATATTGTGAGTTGACAACTCCCATCGGGATTTTAGGGGAGAGATAATAGCGTAGTTAGAGTGATCTTAGGGATTACAAGTTTGTTGGTGATAAGCTTTAACTCCTAGTTTGTAGGAGCTCTTGAAGCTATGTAATGTAATCTCTTTCAATGAATAAAGAAGTGAAGGTGATCGACCCCATTTTGTGCTTTGTACACATCCGAGCCTTTGGCTCTTTCACAACAAAGAAATTCCCAATATAGAGTAATTTCTATAGTACCAACCTTTAGCTAACTATAGTGCCCTACTCCATCGTACACGGTCAATTTGGGTGTAAGGTTAATCTTACAAGTTGGTTAACCCATGATCAAATCCCGATTACGTGTTTGGCATGAATGCACATTAGGAACATTATTTTGACCGTGTTTGATCCCAAAGGAAATGACATGTCTAGGTCAAACAAGCTTAAACCATCGCAATTTGGTATTTTATTACAAGCTTGCATTTGAGTAGGTCTTTTGAGCCTCTTTGTGTTGTTAGGGCTTGTCGTGCCTTTGGAAACCCTTCTCCTTTCACTTGAAGAAGTCAATCCAGAAAGCTATCTTGGCCATCCAGAGGAGTTTGAAGATCGTTTGGTTGGCTTGACTTGCCACCATTTAGTGAGGAAATTTCAAAAGAAGGAAATAAAGTTTATAATATTTTTGATATGTTGAAAATCATATAAGGGCCCCAAAGATTGATATATCTTAGTCTATTTTTTCAAATAAATGAACTTGGGATATATGTACCAATATCCATACATGTATATTATATTTACAATTATCACAAGTAATTAAATATATGTTGCGAGGATATGGGTGCGGTACGGGTTCGATATGCGGATACATCAATTTTAAAAAACCCTTGGGTACGATACGTCTTGGATATGTCCGTACATATATATATTTAATTTATATACTCATTTTACTCATTTTTTAGTCCATAAGAAATACAAAACTTGAAAATATAGTACGATCAATGTTCAAAACATTCAATATACTTAAGATTTTACATTTTCTATGATATATGAATATTATATTCCTTTGTGTTTCATCCATTTCCTTTGAGATTAGTTTTTGTTGTGATGGTGGCCATAAAAGATGTATATAGGGAGCTCCTAAAGGACCGATTTAATTAGGTTGACTCTAACCTGCCAATGATAACTAAAGAGGTCTGTCCAATGGTTGGTTCTTGCATTCATATTATCCAAGATCACCTTCTAATCCTCCTTAAGGATGCGGGAAGGAGTCAATGTTGTGCCTTAATAGTTTCTAGGAAACGATGATCCTGAAACTTTAAGCTATTCAATTTGCGGTTCCAAATTTTTCTATTAGTATAGAAGAGCACTTGAGATTTGATCTCAAAAATAACTTGTGCGGAGGCTCAAATATATGTCCAAATTTCTATGAATAGCTTCTTTCCTTGGCCAATGCGATGATCCTAAATAATTACCTCAAACTTTCTTGATATCCTTTGAATATTTTCTCTCAATAAAATAGAGGGATTTTAAACAATCTCCGTGTTTCCTTGTGGTTGCCATGCCCTCAGTCTAGTCCTCAATAAAACTGAAGTTTGTTTGAGTCAAAATAACATAAAATAAAATAAATTTAGAGCCCCGATTGTCCAACGGTATTGATACGTCTCGGGTATGTCCCAGATACGCCAAAACGTACTCGAGACGTACTTGGGGACGATTAGTACCGCACCCGGATGTATCTGCATCTGCCTATGTATCCAGGGGGTATGGGAGGGTGGGGGTGAACCTTGTTAACATAAAATTAAATATAAGAAAAAAAGAAACTAAACCGTGTATGAATAAGTAATTTTATAAAATTTAAATGAACACATTAGATTTCGAGTAATTAAATTAGATTAGTCATTGTTATTTTTTTGGAATTAGGGTAAAGTGAGGGTTTTAGAAGGTCCCACAACCTTTTACAAAAAGCCCATATGGCTAAATAACGCGGTGAAAATTACATTAGAGATACCCAAGAAGATTCCAAAAAACCGAACAATGAGAACAAAACGGAACAAAAAGCAAAATAAAAGTACAAATAATCATAAGAGCTTTTTCAGCTCTTTAACAATATTCTTAGCATATATAGAACTAGACATTTCGGCCAATTGATCAGCCAGGGCAATCAATTTAGCACAGTCATTGTTAATAGCAGTCCTGGTATTGTCGGTATAATCTTCCCAAGCCTTCAGGACAGTGAAGGCCCTGGAGTTTAGCAAGGATAGAAGACACCAACTCCACCTGGCTATCCTCAGTCGGCAGATTACCATCAATTGCAATTTCAACATTTCCCTCGAGTTGTTCCCTGTCTGGGCATCTTCCACTTTAGTTTGATCATTATTTATCATATCATAGTCAATGGTTTCACTGTCGGCCATTTTAACATCATCAGTCTCAGGCTGGACAATCTGCACATCAACAAGCATCTCCTCTTCCATATCCACAGTCCGAAATTGGGGAGTCCGGACAAAGTAGCTAACCTTGATGAGGCGTCGAGAGAGAAGAAGATCCGAGCTAGAAACCGGGGTGGTAACAGGAGCAAGAGAACCAACAACAAGGGAGTCAAGACAAGTTTGACCAAGAGAATGGTGAGGGGAGATGGTGACCTCAGGGGAAACATCGCCTTCGAAAAAGATCCAACAATGGCGACCTCAAAATCAAAATCGGAGATAACGTGTAGATGACGGCGATGGTTGGAGGGGCGGGAAGCGAGGGAAGGAAGAGGAGAAGAAGTGGGGGTGCGGTGGGATTTGCGGTTTTAATGGGAAGCGAACAAGCTCCGCAGGAGGTGGCGGGTGAAAGAGCAAATATAGGAGACATTGATGCGAGAATAGGGCCTTCGCCTTCCTTGGCGATTGATTGAGTGTTTCAAAGACTGATAAAGAAAGGTAGATAGGTTGATTCTCTTACCCCATTGTAGGTGTGAAAGGATGAAAAAGTGAGGCCTCGTAAACCAGTCTGTAACGCCCATCGATTGTAAAGTAGCACATAATAACTTCGGCCACTGTGTTCTAGGGGGGATTCAGGATTCCTTCACATAGCCGGAGAGATATTTGGTTGGGTTTTCGCCCTTATTGATGAAGTCCGGAGCTCCGCCTTCAACGACCTCTTGAAGTAAACCGCCCCTGAAGCCGGCAAACCAGTCACCGAGGCAATGGCGTTGGTCGAAATGGTGAAGGTGTTGCCAATTTGAACCCCCTCGACCAGGTAGCAAGGACCCCATAAGAGACAGTGGCCGAATAACTGAAATTCTTTCCAAGAAGGTAGTGATTCCGTTCTCTTTTAAAATATCCCAAACTTCTTCATCGTCTTCTGACTTAGCACAAGAGACTGGTTTGATGCGCTTGAGCTGACCACCCATGTTAATTTTCCAGTGGCAAACACTGAAGTGATATGCAGAGGACTAAATTTAAATAGCGCATTTGCTTTTTGCAAGGCTTCCACATCAAGTGTCCACCTGTACTTGTCATGATTACGATGTGAAAAGGCACATCCTAACTCAAGATCCGCCCATGTGGTAATACGTCCTCCGCACGTGCCTAAACCATTTGGGTGTCGCATCATCATAATGGAGTAATTATGAGCACCGCCATCGTAAAGAATGGCATCCTTATTACCAATTTTGCTGATATCAGGAGCAACATAAACCGACCACAAGAAGCTAACTAGAAAATGAACAATCATTGTGGATGATTTGAAGGAGATCATTAGGAAAATTTCCTAACCAAGTTTGTTGATTGTCGTGGAGGACACCAATATTAGCCAGTGGTCAACCGCCTTATTCCCTTCCCTGTAAACATGCTGAAACTTGATTTTCTGGAAGTTATTTTGGAGGATGCAAATGTCAGCAATAATATTCTTGATAGTCCATTGGCTTGGGTCCTCCGAATTTAGGAGATTTATTATGTTGAGCGAGTCGCTTTCAATAATAAGAGGGCCATTTCCAATTTGGAGAGTAAGTTCAAGACCCTTAAGAATAGCTAGAGCTTGACTCGTGATTGACCCGACACTAAAATTTGTTGTCGAAAGCAAGTGAGGGGGCACAATGTTATTACGAAGAATCGCACCCCCTTGAGTTCCTAGGATTTCCTTTAGAGGCACCATCCGTGTTTAGCTTAATCCATCCAGGGGGAGGGGACCACCAAACTTTAGAATGAGCCAAGGTCGAGGGTTTAGCCTTGATCTGAATCGCAAGTTGTTGACACCAATTCTTGCTGTCACAAAACTAAACTTTTGCTGATATTTCTTCCAGAGGTAACTGTTAAGGTTGTCTTGGAAGAGCATGGCGATACATTTGGCAACCTGAGTAGGATCCATGCTTTGTTCTTTCAAAAATTCTCCTATTTCTTTCCTTCCAAATACCCCAGAGGTTGTAATATCCCTTTCCCATTCGAAGACCTTTGGCCTATTTTGTCAACCCAACGGCTAAAGGAAAAATATAAGGGTGACTTAAGTTATATTTAATTATTATAAAGTGCCATTAATAAAAGAAAAAAATATATAGAGCACTTATAATAATTTATATGACTTAATATTTATTAAATATAGGATGGAAAAGGCTTAAATATAAATTGTTATCCATCCTAGGTGAAAAGGCGACTTGCCTTAGAAAGGGGAATGGGAACATAGAAAGGATAAATGCCCATTTTACTATGTATTTCCTCTAGAAAATGCGATTTGCATTAGGAGGAAAAAGTTATTGGGAAAAGCATTTAATATGGGAAAATATTAAATGCTTGCATAGGAAAATCTTGTGAACTAATTGGATATTGTAGAGATTGTTTTGGGTCTCTTCTTCCTTTATAAGGAGAAGTCGACTTGAGGGGATTGCATAACCATTTGATATTTTCTGATTTGTGTCTTAAGCTTGTAGCTTTTGCATATAGGCTTGGATTTTCTTTAGCTTGTGGAGTAAGATCCCACAGGGACCTTAGCTTCGGTGGTGAGAGATCCATTCCTAGCTAGTAGGGCACTCTTCGGTGGTGAAAGATCCACCCTAGTTTGTCATTATTGGAGTTGATTCAAGGCTGATTTGTTTGGGAATCAAAGTAGCTTGTTTTCTTAATTTTTGGAGCTGATTTGATGCCCTAAATGTGTTGGGCGACCTACTTTTTAGGGAAAAATTAGGGTTTTGTGTTTGTTGTGCAAAAACTAATTTTGGAATATTATTCTTCATATTTTTGTGGCCCAAGATCCAAAGTTTCAGCTCATTTGGACTTCTCTAGCAAAAGATATGAATTTTTGAAGTTATGTTGCGGATGTAGCAAGGTTTTTAAATAATTTATTGCAGCCTTGTTTACATCTGAAATCTGCAATTTTATACATATTTGGGCTTTATAAATTAGTGGTACTAGATTTGAGTGGAAAGATATAAATTTAGAGGTTGATTGGTGTGGGTTTTCCACTTAACCCAAGTCGCATTTCCTTTATAAATTCAGATCTGCGTGATACTTGTTTGGTATTTTGTCTACAAGTTGCATTTAAAGTTGGGATTGCCTAAAATCCGTTTAGGGGTAAAATAATGTCCATTGGGGACATTACAGAGGCCATGCGAGAGGATAAGCTCCCAAGCGAGCGAGAGGATCGGGTGCGAAAAGGGGGAACACCATTGGTTAAGGGCAACTTGAAGGGATTCCGGAAAAATCCAAACAACTCCCAAATGTTTCAGGAACCAATTCCAAATAGCTTGGGAGAAGGGACAATGAAGAAGAAGATGGGAGGAGGATTCCAAAGCATTATAGTAGAGAACATGACGAGTAGGAAGAGAGAAGCCTCTTCTTTTAAGATTTTCCCCCGACAGAAAAGCATTCTTGAATGTGAGCCAGACAGAAAAAGCTAGTCTTAGGAATAATCTCTTTAGGCCAAAGGTTTCGAGAGGAGGGCCAGAGCTGGTTTGAGGCTTAGAATCATAAGCAACTTTAACAGTAAAGGAACCAGAAGAGGAGAAAGGCCAAATACGATCATCCGCAGGCAAGGAGAAAGGAATATATTGGGAGGAGAGGAAGGCTCTTAGTCTTAGTAAACATTGACTCTGAGTATCACTGATTCCGACCAGTCTGGTATGTGCCAAGAGGGAACCGAATTAGACAACCTCCAATATCCATTCACTTTCTTGCCATGACGATTAATGAGGGTTCTTTTGATAGCATCCCAAACAGGGTCCTGATAAAGAGGTTTATTCCCAATCCACCAATCCGTCCAGAATTCGATTTGACTGCCATTTCCCAGTCTCCATTTGGTGCCAGCACACAAAAGAGGGAGAGAGCTAATTACCGAGTTCCAAATGGTAGAACCACATGGAGGAGAGGAAAGAAGGAAGTCCCCTGAGTGAGTCAAATATTTGGATCTTAATAGCTGCACCCACTGAGAATTTCCATAAGCCACTTCCCAACCAATCTTAGCCAAAGAAGGCTTCGTTCATTTCAGCAATACGTTTAAGCCCTAGACCACCCAATTTAGTTGGCTTACAAACATCGTTCCAAGAGACTAAATGAATCCTCTTCTTGTCTTCCAATCCAGATCAGAGGAATCTTTTTGAATCCTTTCAATTGCATTGATCACTGAAGAGGGCATTTTGAGTAAGGACATGAAATAAATAGGCAGACTTTGAAGTGTAGCTTTTACCAATTGAAGTTTTCTGCCTGGCTTAGAAGAGCTCCTTTCCAAGCAGCCAACTTCTTCTGGTATCTTTCGATAACCGGGTTCCATCAGACTTTTAATTTGTTTGCCCTTGAAAAGAGGAATGCCCAGATAAGAGGAAGGCAAGTCCACTATATTGCAACCAAAGATATCAGCAATCCTCCTTTGAGTTTGAGGAGTATTTATAAAGGATATGCCACTTTTGTTGAAGTTAATTATTTGTTGAGAGGCTAATTGGTAGTTTTCCAATATTTCTCTTAGAGCTCTAGCCTCGACTATCCAAGCAACACTCAAGAGAAGAGTGGCATCCGCAAATTGACTATGGGTAGCAGCAGGGGAATGAGTGGTTATTTTGATACCGGAGATATAGCCTGGCTCTTGGCTGCCTCTAATGCTCTGCTGAGGGTATCCGCCATTAACAAAAAGAGGAAAGGTGACAGAGGGTCTCCTTGTCTTATACCTCTACTTGTTTTTGAAGAATCCGGCTGGGATGCCATTTATGAGGATAGAAAAACAAGGAGTGGCTATACAATATAAAATCCAACTGCACCATTGGTTCCCAAACCCAAAACTTTGCAGCACATGAATGAGAAAAGTTCAGCGGACTCTATCAAAAGATTTTGCATATCTAATTTGAGTATCATCCCCGCTGACTTTGCGTGCTGAGCTGAGTGAATGGCTTCATGAACCATTATTATACCTCCCTGAATAAGACGACCACTAATGAAACCATTTTGTTGCACAGAGACGAGATCATTCATAAACGGTTTTAATCTAGTAGCCAACATCTTGGTGATGATCTTGTAGGAAGTGTTGCAAAGACTAATTGGCGAAATTAGAAACGGATTTGGAACCAAGAGATTTGGGGGCCAGAGAAATGAAAGTAGTATTCCAATCTTTCAGAAGAGAATTGCTAAGTTGGAATTCATTCACTGCTTTAAAAAGGTGAGCGAGAAAATTTGGAAAAAGGCAGCAAGGAATCTATCAGGACTAGGAGGTTTATCCCCTTTCGTAGTGAAGACAACTTTGCGTATTTCCTCCATAGAGAAGGGCTTCGTTAATTTGTCATTCATTTCATTAGAAACTAATTTTGGGATGTGTTGCAAAGCATCTTAGCCATAACGTTTTCATTGGGGGGTTCCTCTTCCTGCAAGAGATTAGAATAAAAAGAAACCAATTTATTAGAAATATCAAGATCAAAAGATATTAGATTACCTTCCGGAGTCAAAGCAACTCTCGATTTTGTCTCTACTTTTGTGCTTGGAAGCTGTGATGTGGAAGAATTTGGTATTTTGGTCACCTTGCTCAAGCCAAAGAGCTCTTGATCTTTGTCTCCAATAGGACTCTTCTTCTTTCAAGGTGTTATGGTATTCACTTAGAAGAGTGATTTCTTGTTTGTGAATCTGCTCCATTCTACCTTCTGCCTCAACAAGAGCAGATATGTTAGCAAGTTCCTGAGTCAGCTTTTGCTTGTGTAGCTTGATGTTACCAAACACTTTGACCTTCCATATTTTAAGATGCATTTTGATTTCTTTAAGCTTACTGGAAAACTTAAACATTTCAGAGCCATGTATATTGATATCCCACCAACTCTTGATAAGAGGGTCTAACTGGTTATTTTCAAGCCAAGCCAACTCAAATCGAAGGGTGGGTTTTTGGTATGAAGCTTAGTGTTGGCACATAGTAGCAGAGGGCTATGATCCAAAGCCGCTTTAGATAAAGTACTTGAGAAAAAATTCAAGATATAATGAGATCCAATCCATTGATCCCATTGCCCTGTCAAGTCTGCTTTGGATATGGTTCCTGCCAATTTTATGATTAGACCAAGTGAAAGAGGCCCCATGAAGGTCCATATCTAAAAGCTCTCACAACGTAAGAAGTCAGCAAGAACATTCATGCTGGAGGGGCTAGTAGGGGCACCTCCCTGTTTTTCGGAGGGTAGAGAGTACTGTTGAAATCTCCCATGATTAGAACAGGGAGATTGTTGTAACTTCTTATGAAATTGGAAATATCTTGCCAAAGTTTTTCACGTGGTATCTACAGATTAGGGGCATAAACATTGATGGCGATCCAATTAGAATCAGAGTCCAGTTCTTGGAAGAGCAAGCCCAAGAAATTGGGATGATTTAAAAGGCAAACCCTTTAAGAATTTTAGGATTCTAGAGAGTGCATAAACCGCTTGAGTTACCGGCACGAGTGTTGAGGGATAGACAAAGGATTTGTGAAATAGGCCAGATTTTCGAGAGGTTGTCATCATTTTTAAGCTTGGTTTCCTGTAGCATAATGATATCAGGAGAATGGTTAAATTTCATATCCTTGAGGACTCTCTGTTTTTGTTGAGAGTTGAGACCTCGATATTCCAAGAAATTATTTTCATTTTTGGATTTGGATTTAAAAGGCCCCACCACCACGGGGATGGTACTTTGGGTTCTGTGCCACGTTGCAGCTGATTCTTGTTGAAGTTTAACACCATGCTTGAGGATATGTCCATGGGTTTTCTAGGCTGATTATCAGGTCTCTTATCATTTTAAAGCTTTTGGTTCACGAAGATTATTCGGAGAATCATTGGAGGTTTGAGTGGAGGGGGAAAGCGGGAATCAAAGAGGGGAAGTGAAGGAGAAATGGGGGAGAGGGAACCAACGGGAGGGAGCCCGGAGGAAAGGCGGAAGAGGGGGAAGGGTGAGAATCTACTAGCGGAGAGGGGAGTGGAGTTGGAGGAGTGGGGAGCAAAGAGAAGGCAACAAGATCTCCGAAGCCACCACAAAAGAGGATAGGGAAAGGGGAACAAGGGGAAATATAATACGAAGACGAGGGAAGGGGGGAAACATATGGAACCTCCAAGGGAAGGACAACCAGGGAAGAAGGGAGCAGGGGAGCAAGAGGAGCCTCCATAGGAACATCAAGAATGATTTCGCCTTCCTCAATAAGAGCAAAGGGGTTAAAGCAGTAGGATGAGAGGAGCCTCTTCAGGGATCACTTTTGGTACATATTTCCCTTTTTCTTAGGGGAAGCTTCAGGGATTTTTGGTTTAGGTTGTGGCTTAGTGGGACAACCAGGTGCTCTATGTCCAATACTTTTGCAGATGGAACACGCTTGTAGAACATATTCATACTCAATGGGTTGAGCCCAGACTCCAAAATCTGAGAGAAGATCAATCGATTTTGGAAGTGGACAACTAACATCAACATTGACACAGAAATGAGCATGAATAAATCTAGTTTTGGCTTTTGTGGCCTGATCAATTGTTATAAGAGAGCCCATAGAGCGAGCAATACCTTCGATAACCGCAGGATCCCAAAACTCAGAGGAAGCTTGGTAGGCATACCCAGATTGGAGCCTGTGTCATGGTTTCAGTTAGCGGATTAAAGCCAGGAGTCCATTTTCGAATGTAGAAACCCCGTCTGCCAAAGAACCATAGACCACCGAGAAGTGCTGAGCAAAGTCTTCTTTAAAGCTGAATGAAAAGAGGATGAATCCGTTTGGCATGGCGGCAATCTCTAGGGCACCGCAAGGGTTCCATTTCATACGCACCCATTTTTTGATATCTTCGAGAGGAGGTCTAGGGCCCATCAGCTTGCCCACCAGAGACAAGTCCCTAGAAGCAGCAGTCGCCGCAGTGATGTGAGAGGGGATATGAAGAGAAAGAGTCCCTTCAGAAAGGACAAGCGACAACTTCTCCGTATGGGGAGCAGAGGTGGACCCTTCCACCACATTTTTCCTGAGCTTCAGAGGCCGCAGAGCGAGACTCCGATCATGACAGAGGGGTCCGGCTTCCAAGCAAGCACGGAGAGGACGCAGAAATTTCCAATTTCAGCGGGTGGGAAAGTTCAGCAGAGCTATGAAGCATTAAAGCCTAATCGAGTTCTTTTTGATTAGTTATTGTTATTGCTATTATTGAAAATAAGTATTTAAAACAAAAGTGGGGGAAAGATGGTAGGTGGTGAGGTGTGAAGGCGGTCTCATGTGGCAAAGAGGAGTGATGGGAGGTGGAGTGTGGAAGGAGAATACGGGGCATGGGTGCCCATCAAAACATAATGAAAAATGGATTTTGTCAAATTGTGTTTTCTTTGTGTCCTTCATAACCTCGTGCTTTGTGTAGACCAAAAGATTTCATCTTAACTCAAGTTCTCTTTTCGATGGGAATGTTGGTGAGGAACTTGCTTGTGTGAAAAATGAACGTGGTTTTCATCCAACACCTACCAAGACTCATGGGTGGCGGTGGTTGTTGAACAACCCAGCCACCGGGAGTTCATATTACGATTGCCATTGTAGCCAATGAGGAGCTTAGGGTTGGAATAATGCTAATGCGCTTCAAAATTGTTTTGCCTTTGCATGTTACTCCCTAGCCTTGTGCTGGTGCAGAACAAAATTTTGGCAACGTGGCACGAGTTGGCTATCGATGGGAGTGTTAGAGCTGGCCAAATGTGAGTTCCATTTGGTCTGTTTTTAGCTCAGTACCAAATTCTCCAAACTGCGCCAAACAAGTGCCTTAAATCAGGCTATGGACATCCATCAAAGCATAATGGAAAGCAAATTGCTTTGTTTAATGTTATAGTTACAGCTGCTTGTTCAGTATGTAAGCAAAATTTGAAGCACCTCCTTGACCAACCCTCACTACCTAATGCCGCGAGTTGAGATTGGCGCTGGATGGTCTTGATAGGTCTGCTGTTAGACTTCACCACCTTTGCTCCATACTCCTGCTCGTGCCTGGAGGATTTCAAGGTGTTGCAGGCTTGCAATGGTTTAAGATATGCATGGAATGGATTTTTCGTAGAGATGAACATGGACAGCCAATAAAGCATGACAAAAGGAGGATTTTGGTAGTTGAAATAACAAGTGCCCTAGTAGACATGCGAGCAAAAATGTGGAAGGACACACGAGGCATTCCAACTGTTGACAAAATGTTTGGAGAGATGCGGTCTCATGGCCTGCAATGACTGTAGGATCTGCACACAATGGGTTTGTTGAAAATGCCATGGACCCTTCAAGCAAATACATTTGGAAAGTGTGTAAGTCCGACCCCACAATCTTCTCCAACATCTTTTCAACTTGTCAAAATAGGAGCTTTGAAGCCAGGCTGGGATGTCCATCAAAGCCGTGTGGAAGATGGACTTGTTTTTGGCAATGAGTTCACTAGCAAAGCGTGTAAGCAAAATGTGGAAGCATACAAAATGCATGTGAATTGTTTGACAAAGCGCCTCAGCGTTATGGTCTCTTGGAATGTTGTGTCTATGATGCTCTCTACTGCGTTGAACATTGAAGTGCTTTTAAACTTGCCGAATTGTGAAGTTCTTTGTGTGCTCTTCCCACACAACTGGGGCCACAAAATGCTAGGCATGGGTTTCTTCTCTTTATCTAGCTTGCTATCATATTTGATCTTCCGTCTTGGTTGGAATAGACTTCTAGATTTTTGTAGTGCGTATGCTTATTGATTTAATGTTGAAATTCTATTATTTTCAAATTTTAATAAATGGACCTTTATTGCAAGTAAAACCAAACTCTAGAACACCCTATCCTTTGTCTATACCACAACCAACGAAGAACATATTAAATACAACATGAACTTGACTCCCCATGTGTTTCGCGGCACGGGCCTCATAACCATAGGAGCGTAACACTCAAAAAACGAAACTTTGTCATATAAAACGACTCTTTAAAAGCATAAATTCACTTAAGAATCAACGTGTGTGTTGGCTAGATTTTTTGCATAGTTGAAAACCTAGGCAGTCATGAGATAAATCTCCCTCATTTACCGGTGAGGCTCTCGTGTCAGATTTGTCAATAAAATATGCTAGTATCTATATGGGGGTTTTACTTTAACTATCCAGCTCATGAACCATAGTCAGTATAGCCATAAACAAGTAAGATTGTTTTAAAGAAAGGAAATATTTATGGAAGGAAATAATAAAACACGGGGAAGAAATAGGGAAGATGTGCAACCCAATCAATAGATAACAGAGTTGATTGCATGCACATAGAAGAAACCAATAGATATCAACACAAAATTATAAGCAAAGGAAACTCCAGATCTAGATCTAAAATAACACAGTTTATAGAAGATCTGAGATAAAAAGCTAGAAACACAATGCACTGTGACACAAAGTTCTCCGGAAATATGCTCCTTTATATTCCTTTGCTTCAAGTGGCTATCAGGGGTTTCAACACAAAGTTTGGAACACAAGAATGCTGCTTACAAATTCTGATCATTAACCCGAAGGTTCTTCTTCTACTTATAGAATGTAGAAGGGAAAGTACAAATGGGAAACTCAACTGAACTGAAACATAAATAAGAAGTAAAGATAACATCTAGCAATCATCCTCCTCTAATTTCTCTTCAAGTGACACATCTATCACTTAACTAATAGAATCATTCCACATAACTTAAAGTAATGGTTTCAAAACCAATAACTTTAAAGTTTTACAATTTCATCCAGGAACGTGGAAAATAGAAGAAGAAATAATAGAAGAAGAAAGACACGCCAATTGTAACATTTATATCTTCTTTTTGTTTTGATATTGAATATACTTGTCGAACATGTAATTCAACATCTTCCCATCTGTCTTAGCCATAGCTTCCTTTTTTGTCCTGAACTGCAGCAAGCCTTCGTTCAATACCCTGATACATGCTTCCACATCCTCCAAGCTTGGCCCGAACTTCGCAATATCCGACTGCAATGCCACCAGTCTGCTGATGGAATTCATCGTGAAAGGTTTAACGGCTCCATCAATTCTCCCTTGCACCATCAGAAGAGACCCTTCCAAGGAATTAGACACTGCTAGGAATGATCCGTGTGTATGAAGTAACATTTCCGACCACTTCCTCATGAGTGAAAGCAATGATATTGTCTGGTAAAGACGATGCCATACTCTCAAGTGCCTGCATCCTCTTCAACATAATTCTGCAGATCTCCAAACGGAAAGATACTGCAAACTCCAACTGCTTCCCCTTCTCAACTGATCCGTTAGTCTGATAACTGCATTCCGCAATCAACACTTCTCTCTCACTTATTGATTTCGGCCAAAGTACTCAAGGTTACTCTCAACAATTGTGTTCATATCTATTGTGCTTGTCATCAGTTGCTTTTCAAACAGATCCATTGCATCTTTCATAACTTTCAGCGGTGACACCTCTCCGAGTTGTACAAAAGCTTGACGAATGATCAGACTTTTCCATTCATCGATAGCTTTCACCTAGTTACTTGCATCTTCCATTTCCTACATCAGATGATCACTCACCTACTTTTGTGCTGAAATGGGTGAGTGGAAGATTTAACAACCTTGGCAATGATCTTGCACAACTGAGATACCTGCTTCTGAAGTTCAATTTTCTCCACCTTTTCTTTGTCAAGCCTAAGGAATAGAGCATCTATCAATGTCTCTGCGTGTCTGCTTGATCCTCTGTGGTGGCTTGGTGATGGGTACTCTGGTTATTGTTATGTCTTCTGCCATGAGCTCATCCTCTTTCTTCCCTTCTGTTGGAACTGACATCTCAACAAACTTCTGCCCTGACTCCTCGATGATCAACCTTGAAGTTACCTTAGCAACTTTAGGCTTTCTTTCTTTTCCGCCTAGACTCAAGAGCAGCTGCAAGTTGTGTTCCTCAAGTTGATTTCCACTCTAGCCTCCGGAACGGTCATGAAGTTCTTGAGTGTACTACTATCTCGCCCTCTGATTCCTCTCCGTCAGAAACCACTACAGTGTTGTGGCTGCCATCCTCTGAATCATCCAAAGACAAAGCTCTTTCAAACTCGCCATCTGCGCAGCTTCAACGCGTTTCTTTAGAACAAAGCGGCCGAATGGAGTGGCGAGAGAGAAGATGAGTGTTGCCGGATTCAACCGAGGAATGGTGTTGTCCCGCCGAGGTGCTTGATCGGTGAAGTCTTGAATCTTTGAAGAAGCCGGAACTAACATCATAGCCGTGGAAGTGATCTTCTCCTTTGATTGAGACCTTTTGTGCACTTTAATCTTGTCAGGCCTTCTGCTGCTGTTTCTTGCGTGCTTTCTCTTGAGGGAATCTCCTGTGCGAAGTTGCTGTGACTTGATTCATCAATGCTTCATCAAGGCAAGGTATCCCTTTCATAAGAACTTGATTTGAAGTATTCACGGAGCGGCGACAGACCTTTCCTCAATCGTATGGCAGCCCCCTACGTTCTCCTGAAGTACAACTCTATCTCCTCCCATTTGATGGTATGTGTCAAGTAACACAGACCCATCATCTTTAAGATCCGTAGGTATCCGTGCTAATCCAAAGTGAACACTTTGTCGTTGATAGCTGCTGAAATCTTTCTTTCTAACCTCGTACTCACTTTTGCACTTCATCCAGAAATCTTCTAATGAAGGCACATGTGTGTACTCCTGGGAGATTGTCTTCCTGGCCACTCCAAATGGATTGAAGTTCAGCCGTGCTGGGAAGAACTCTTGCTCGTACTCAGAGAACATTTCGCTTCCACTCCTCGGGCTTTATGAATGCTCTGGCAGCTATAATGGCCCACAGTGATCGGGAAGAAGCCCGTAGACTTGTGCCATTTCGACTGAAGGTCGTGCATCTCCACAAGTTGTTTGCTCAGCTCCACGGTGACCGATCTATCATTCGGATGTTGGGGCAACTTAACTGGTTCTCCAAAAAAGCCGGTGACCCTGAGGTATGTGAAATCTACAAACCGAATGAAGAGCGCCACTGGACACAACTTCCCACGCTTCCTTACCCTATTGGTCTTTAGATCCCTGTCTCAGCCTGCAAATGAATTCGTAGAAGAATCCATTGTTGACCACTTTGAAATCTTTCTTGCATGCGCAGTACAGTAAGTTGTGGGTAGCACTCGAAAATAGGGTCCTTGGAAAGAACACCACATCTATCCAGCTTGGAGAAGATGCCTTGTGAAGCTGCTGCGTATACCAAATAGGAAGTCATTTTGAAGTTGAAAGTACGCCTCACATTCCGGAGTTGCTCACCAATGTTGTCGCTAATGATTTCCGACCAATTGATTATTGAATCTGCCTTGTTGATTTCAATGGTCCTAATGAAAGCATACATCCATGTGCGGAAGGTGTGAGCGTTTGCTTCGCCATTTATCTTGCATAACAATTTGGCAATATCATCCACCTCTTGTACAGATTGGATTGGACCATGAAGAGTTCTTGGGAACTTGGAAGGAGATCTAGGCTTCTTCATGTATCTCGCTGTTCATTATGGTCATGCAATCAATTCTATGCTTCTCCCCCATTGTTGCGGCATTCAATGCTAATAGAAGTTACCACATTTCGTGCGAGAATCTTCAAACAATAATTGATGGGTGTGCGTCGCCCAACCGGATTATTGTTTTCTCGTAGCATCTTGGACTCATCTGGATGATGGATGGTAAGACCTAGCACACTCCACAACGAACTTTGCAATCGGCCCAGGCGTGTATGGAAATGCCTTTGCAGCTCGAATAATTCCTTTGCTTTTAGATGCACGCATGAGGGAAGTCTTTCCTGCTCTGGATCTGTCAATCAATTTGGAAAGAGGTTCGAACCTAGATCTGTGTTTCCAATGTTTGCAAATTCAGAAGTGATGCATGACTCTGTTGTGCTCTCTTTTTCATCCCTCTTTGCCATGGTTGTGTTTATCTTTGTTTGAACAATTTTTTTTCTTCTTATTCGGCTAGAATTCTTCACAACCGGTGCAGATCTGGATAATTCTTCAGATTCAGAGGATATGTTCAATGTATTAGACATTGATTTAAGCTCTCTTTCTCTCATAAAAACTCCTGTAATGAATTCCTGCAATTAATTCAGACAAAGATGGCAACCGGAACATGAACAGTGGATTTTAATCATAAAAATCTGCATAATTCAAGCCTGCTGCCCCAAAATTGGATGTTTTATTTGCATGCAAAGCAAGCATGAATTTTACCAACTTCACCTGAGCACTTGTATCACTTATGCAGACAATTATCCAGACACAAATCAACCTCTTTCAACCTAGGCGCCAAATTTGGAAGCTTCCAACATTAATTACACCTTCTTCTGAGCAAAATTCCTCTCCAAATGGGGCACACTTTTTGTCTGAGTTGCACTTCTCTGCTTTTGAATTAATTAATTCATCGTTATGGCATCCCCTGCTTATATAATCCTCATAATTCTATAATTAATTAATGTCTTTCCTATTCCTGACAATTAATTAATTATTTAATAAGCTTTACTCTTCAAACGGGTGCCTATTTTTGTGCATGCTCATGGCTGCCATTAAATAAATAAATTTTATTTAATTTTAGCCTTGTACTTCCAGATTAACTCAAGCCTCACAAAGTATGTTTTGACTTTAGCCACCGAAAATAGGAATTAATTAAATCAATTAGTACTTTAAAAAGTATTATTTCTCTCCCAAATGGGGTGCACTTTTTTCATGAAGGGGCTGCATTAAATAAATAATATTTATTTAATTTTAGAATGTCTAATTCCAACTTCCTTTGTCCACTTTCCTTTGTTGACTTTTCCACAAGCATGGATGCCAAAATGGAGAAGAAATTAATTAAATTAATGCATTTAAGGCTGCCTTTCTTTCCCTAAAGGGGTCGCACTTTTTGACATGATGGATTTCTATTTTTAAAAGTCAATTGACAATGGGATTATTTACCCTGCAAGGCAGGTAAAAATTCTGCCGTTGCTTTGCCTCTAATTTTCCATTTTGACTTAAGTGGCGTTGCTTCCATGGGAAAAAGTACCCTGCTGGCAGTACAAAATTCCCTTCGCCCGCATTGCTTCCAAAAATTCTCGTGATTCACTTCAAACCCTTTTTTCCAAAAGTGCGACCGCCGTAAGAAGCTTTTTGGTGCACGACTTCATCTTTTCCAAGAGAACCAGACCTCCGATGGCGAATTCCTTCAGGCACAACGTGTATAGGGGATCTCCAGATACTCCAGGCCAAGAATCAGGCCAAACCGGCGAAGGAATTGATCCAGAGAAATTTCACAGAAAACGAAACGGGGAAAACACAAAAACACAAAACGTTGCCAGAAGTCACAAATAAAGCCTAGGATTCATTCTTGGTTAAAACCCTACTGGTATATGGGAATAATGACATGTACAATCACAACAGGGTTAAACCGGAGCACAATTTGCCTCAAACGGGGCTCAAAATAATTAAATACAAATTTCCGCAGGTAAATCCCAACGATAGAATATAACAATTTTGGGCATCTGGGTCTTTGGCAAAAATGGCTAATATGGCTCCTTGGGAATTTCTTGACACAATACAGGAACTTTCTGGCAATAAAAACACAAAACGACCCACTATTTTAAAAGTACGAATTATTTTTAAATAGGGTAGTCCCAAATTTCAAGGTGAAATCTGGGGACACCAGTGTGTAAAGCATCTGTGACCTTTCCCTTCTCATTTTCTATGACTTGAACACTTACCTCAATGCTTGGTGAATCTCATAACAACACTTAAACTGCTCTCATACCTTTGGATACGTACCCCCACCCTCCCACTTTGAAGATCTGGTTGCACGACATGACCACTCAATGCTAAGAAATCGATTTGGAATCGCCTTGTAATAAATGCTTGTAGATTGAGAAATTGTGTCCTACCACCTCAAACCCCTTCATTACCTTATTGAGAATTACGAATCATGATTAGTTTCAATTTATCTGTTTAGAAAAAGTTTTTTGTTGTGCCGATTTTGAAGCTATTTCGGTTCATGGTTTTCAATTGTAAATTTTGATTTTCGATAATTTCCTCTGGAAAGATACCTCTAAAATGAGTGCCGCTTGTTGAATTTTAGTCCTGTTAGCTTCCCTGCATTCTAAGCATATATGAGAATGGTTTGGAAGTGATGGAATCCTATTTAGTGACTCGACGACCATTTTCCCGAGTCCATTCCGTAGCCATTTGAGCTAGTTTGAGCTGTAGTATGACTAAGTTCTGTTGACCCAATTTTGATTGACACCCTTGTTGGGTTTGATAAACCAATGTTTGGAATATGTTTAGTAGCTATCAATAACTTCTTTAAACACCTTTCAAAATGGTAAATGAAAATAATGATTTCATGAAAAGTGTCATTCCTCTCTCTTGAACCTTTCTTTAGATTGCAATTAAAATGAAATCTTGGGTGAAGAAATAGAAATCTCCTTTTTCTAAAACTTAGAAATGTGAATAAATTATGATTGCGTGAAAAATGTTATTCTTCTGTCTTGAACCTTTCTTTAGATTGCAATTAAAATGAAATCTTGGGTGAAGAAATTGAAAGCTCCTCTCTCTAAAATAAATTATGAAATAGTGTGGAACAACTTGATTGTTATTGCTTCCCTCTCTTTATCGAAATTGTAAAAGTAATTGTGTGATATCATTGCTAGATACGTAAGTGATCCACGCCAGCTTTGTGCTGACCCATATTGTTGTAGGTGTTCGGGACGGTGGGAAATAAGTAAATGGAACGAGTGAAATCTCTATAATTTTATTTGTTGATGTAATTGTGAACTAAATATTATTTTGAAGATAAGAAGAAAGGAAATTGTAAAGCTTGATTTAGAATATGCACTCAAATGTAAATTGAATAGTCCTTGTTAAGTTATGGATGATTATTAATAACTCGTGTTGTGTAATAAATGAATGTCATGGAAATTGTATCTTGATTGAGCTAAGTAGATCACATGAATCACATAACATAGAAAATGCTGATGTGATCATGTTTGGATGTATGCTTAAACACTATTTTTAACCCTTTTAAAATGCTTGTTTTGAGACCACAACTTAGGAAAGATACAAATAGAGAAAGTACGTTGGTATTATAACTCTAGTTGAAATTATACCACACCTAGTCTTAAACATGAAATATACATCAATCTAAACACTCTTGATAGTGACCTAATGTAAAACGTCTCTCCTGAAACCCAAGGCTCGGGAGATGTAACTTGGGGTAAGCCTATTGATATACTTGTAGGGCATGTTTTGCCTTGAATATTTTGAATGTATCTTTCACATATTTGTTGGCATTGTAGGTGGTTGCTCTAAGACCAACCCTTGTAATCTGATAGAGAAACTTTTGTTGTGTTGTCCCTTGGTGGGCACCTTGTGTTGTTGAGCTCTTTTCTTTCTTGTGTGTCATTCTTGGACACTTTACCTTGTTGTATGTGAATGTGAGGGGTAGTGCCTTGCGCGGTCCTTACCCTATGGGATGTTAGTTCCCATCCTTGTGAGTATGGGTTGTTGTCCTTAGAATCATGCTTGTGGTCTATTGAAGTTTATCGTACCTAATATGTTGTTACCTTAGAGAGAAAAGTGATCTTGCTTCCGAAACTCTCCATCCCTTGTGTTTGTGCTATAGTTCAAGATAAGAAGGAATCCTCTCGTGTTCTTCCCTCTTGCAAGTAATAAGTGAATGATTAATTAAATTGTGCAAGTTGTATGAAATAAAAATATTGTGATCATCTTGGTGGTGATTGTGTTGTGAGTATTAATTATTGCAGAATTTGGAATAAATCTAGTCCTAAGACCTCCTTAAGAGGATATTGTGGGCGAAAAATTTGCAATGTTTAAATAACCTAACTATGTTTAGTAAGACCCTTGTGAATGTCTTGAGATGCTCCCTCCTTAGAATAATTGGATAACCGGTAAAATTTTTAATGAAAGATTGTGTAGTTCCTCCTAGAGGGGAGCACTTATGTTTTGAAGAAGGAATCTCCAGCATGTAATGCCATCTCGAGTTTCCTAGTATTTTTAAAATGTTCCACAAAACAAAAGATTAAATAAGAAATTAAATTGTACTAAGTGTGTAAGCTGAATTGTAATTTGTGTAAATTGTGGATAAAGTCCCCCTTCTCTCTCCCTCTCTCTCTGAAATGGCTTAAATGTTGTGTTTTGATCGCTCCTTTGAGCAGGTGTTGAATTTAAATGATTGTTGTGAAACTTGCATTTCACCCATATGGGGTATGCAAGAGTGAATGTATGTGTGGGGGTGAGAATATATCATTGTTTAGTGGAGGGAAAAGGGGTTGTTACTTGAAGGGAGGAATAAGGATTTGTGTGTTGTTACATTGGAGGAACCAAGAGAATATGTGACCAATATTAGTAGAGTGAAAAGTTATGGTTTAAGCGGAGGGAAAATGGTATGTTGTTTATGTGTCTTATCTTGGAGGAACCAAAGGCTAGCCATGATTCCTTCGTGGAGGGAAAATGGGTAGTACATATGATAGTCTGTCCCCTTTGCAAGCCTTATTGGAAGGCTTGGTAGTATGTGTTGTTTTCACTCTTGGAGTAATGTCTTCCTACCTCTCCTATTCCAAGCAAAACTTGTTTTTCTGCATGAGTGTGTTTGTGAATGTGAAAACAGATCAGTTGCGTACTAAGTGTCGTGGATGTACTTATCATTTTTAACCCTGGTTTTAGCTGTGTTTTTGGTTTGTAAGATGTGGGTGTTACACTAACCGTAAGCTCTCTTGTTCGAACAGCCAATCCTTCTTCTGTTAATTGTGTAATTTCTTGACTTTTTTCTTGTTCAATTTCTTTTGTAAATTCTTCCTCTTCGATTCCTTTTGTTAATTCCACGAATTTTTTTATTCTTTTTTCAATTTGACTCAATTTTAAAGGCTTTCGCTTTCGACTAGGACGTGTTCCAACTGATTCTTCTTCTTGGTTAGGGTCCCCATACTCTATCTGCCATTCCATTACTTTTTTTTTATAATATTCATTTATTTCCGAATTTATAGAAAACCAAGCATGCTGTCTTGGCCTTGCTCAAAGATACACCTTATATAGAAACGCAAAAGCAAGGAAGTGTTAGGAAGTTGAAATGTCTCCTTCATCCAGTTGTCAAGTAACCACATCTTATGCAATGCTTCAATTTCTGTTCAATTACAACTGCAATTTGTTAGAATTGTTAGGATTCTTTTGCCTGCATGACACCTGTCACTAGGAATGGAACATGGATCATGTGTTGGGCCTTGAAGTTTTCCCTTTCAGGAGGGTGCAGACACCAATAAGGCGCACAAGAAGCTTCCCAAATGACTGCGCAGGTCACCCCATCTTGTGCAGAGCTGCACGCCACCAAACTCTTTGCACAAGACCATTCTTTGTGCACAAGTCTCATCCTTTTGAGCGAAGTTTGCAGAACTCCCAAGCTAGTCGCGCTAGACACTTGCATATTACCTCTGCCATTTTTTTGCCTAGGTGCCCAAAGCTTTCCCAACATTGCACGAGTTCCAAAGCTATGCAAAACACAAGTATGTATTCCCAACCACAAAGGGCTACACGCACACCAAAGGTTGTGCAAAACTACCTTATTGCTAGTCTTATGTATTTTTGGATGATGCAAGATTACTCATGAACCTGGGTGCTGCTGCATCATTGTATATGTAGAGACCCATTTCTAGGCCCAAGAGAGGGTGTAGTTGCAGTTTAACCCCACCTAGCGTACGCCGCACTTGTTGTGGTGAGTTAGCGCACGAAGACACCAACTAATTAAAGTGTAAGTGTTTTCTCTTAACTGACAGAGCTGCAGCAACTTTACTCCAGAATTAATGCTTCGTTATATTCATCATATATTTCTGCACTACATTACAAATATATATATGGTGGAGGGTTCCTATATTCAAGGAGAGCTAATCTCCATGAATATTTCCAGCAACAACAAAGCCTAATTACGTGAGTGGTTTGAACTACCACTATTCACGTAATATATATGTTATAACAATATATATACAATTTAACCAACCATCAGAGGTAGTATTAGATTTACTAATTACCGTAGTAAATCTACTCATGTGAACACTAGATTTCTTAACACTAACTTAATGGAGTGGTCCCAAGTACATGGGATGATAATGTACCTCACCATTCATATAGGCTCGCACGATGAGCACATATGTTTTCTAGGGGACTACCTGGAGGGTCCTGGTGACAATGAAGATTGTAAGATCAAATAACATTTTTATTCAGCAAGTTGAAGATTATATTGTCTTCCTAGAGTCTCTGAGTATGTACTACCTTGAGCCAACAAGTAGAGTGCTATGTTAGACAGCAGTCTTTTTGGGAAACATGTAAGTAGGTATTCACAGTTTATTGCAATTATACAACACCTATAATTGTTTGGAATTGGTTTAGCATTTTAAAGAGTTAAAATGTCATAGGTTTCTCTTTAAGTTTTTGATATTACCAAGGACATTCTGATTTTTTGTATATTTGTAATGGTTGTGCACATGTATTTTTGTTTCATCATGTATAGCTTGTGCACCTAGTATGACAATCAAATTACCCATTAGTTAATTTTTGTTTTTGTTTTCCTAGCTAGTAAATTAGAAAAATAAGTCTGTCATTTCATTGTACTGCAGATCTGCTTCTCAATACAGCATGTAAATTTGTGCCATTGGTTGTTTCTGTTGCTGGACGAGTTGGGTCAGAAACACCAATCATTTGTGAGCGCAGCAAGCTTAGAGGTGTTATATTGGAGGAGACGGTATGCAAATTCTTTTGTCCCTTTTGAAAATGTCTATTGTAATATATGTTGCTGCATTATAACACTCCTGTTGGTTGGATTCTTCAAGTTTGATCTGTGGTGCAACTTTCCATAATATTGTAGGTCGAACAACACTTCTTAAAGCATAATGATGCTGGTTCATGGATTCCAGACTGTGCCGTGATGCCTTCAAAAAGTAAAGAAGTTCCGTGGTATCTGGTAGATATTTCTGTCCTCATCTTCCTGAAAATTGGAGTATGGTCTATTTAGTAATGCTCTCAACTTTCAAGCATATTATAATAGAATTATTTGAGTTCAATGTTTACAAATTTTGTTAATAGAATTCCATGGAAAAGTATGATAAATCTATTCTTTTTCCAAGGTGTGTCTTTTGGGTCTGTATCTCATAAAGATGTTTATTTATTTTCAGGAGGATGGAACAGGCCATGTTTATGTTGTTGGTGCTCGAGGTGCATCGGGCTTAGAATTGACCGTTGCAAGTGAATTTTTTGAAGAATCTGGCCGGTCCTTTGTACGTGGTACACTAGATTATTTGCACGACCTTAAAGTATGTATTTCACACTTACACTTTACCAAATTATTATAATTATAAGAAATAACGAAATTCGTCTATTGGTTTTTGATTCAATGATTATTGGTTGAACAGATGCTTGGAGTGAAGCGGGTTGAAAGGGTTCTTCCACAGGGACGGCTTTAACTGTTGTTGGCGAGGTAATAGGAAAGAATGCCTTACTTGATACAGGACAGTTTTAATAGTTTCCACTATGTTTGGGGATGTTTTATCGATTCCAAGCTGAAATTAACTTTTGATATTTTCTTGTCTTTGTTGAAATAGCAGCCTGCTCGCTTCTCTTGACTAAAATTTGCCTCTGAGAATATCCCATAAATAAAAATGAGTGCAAATATTGAAGATCAAATCAAATTCTAATACATAACACAAAACAATTTATCTTTAGTAGTTTGATGGACTTGTTGGTTGCTGACATTTATTGAACTTGTGTGTCCGCAGACCTACCTTGAATCCATTTAAATTTAATAGGGTTATTGTCATTTATATATAATATTTGAGTTGAATTTTTATCGACATGATTAGAAATGTCTCTAAAAATTAGACAAAAAGGTCGCATTGTGAAGATCATAGTTCAAAAAATCGTTATCGACAATTTATCGGTAGACCAAATTTTGACTCGGAAATCGGGAATCGCAATTTCTCGGCATTAATCGCAACTTAATCGCTACTTTAAAAACATTTAAATTCATAAAATAAACTTAAATTAAATGTAAAAACAATGTTAAATGATGCAAGAAGTGACTCTATAGAATGCCATAGGCCCATATGCATATTTTTGATTAAGTTTTGACCAAAAAAGAGAGTACAAACTACAAAGTATGCAAACAAAAATGCTCATAGAGTCATGTCACATGTGACTTTTGAAGTATCACTATCAAATATCAATAATATTCTATTTCATCAAGCACGCCTAAAATAAGTTTGTTGCACTTGCGGCTGCCTCGTGGAAGTGGAAGGTAAATATTCCTCCTCTGTAACACCAACATTGTCTTCTACAAACATATCATTTGGATCATCACCAACTTCTAATGTCCCTGATGGTATTGCTTCTTCAGTCTCCCTCTCCAAAGCAGCTATCTCCTCTGTAGTAAACATAGGCTTCGCATCATCAGGGTCAACAATCCAGTCATCATATGGATCAATGTCAGCCAAGTCAATTGCATCATAACTCTGTGCCCCCTCCATTTGTTTCACACGAAGACAAAGATTGTATCGCACAAAGACAAGGTCATTGAGAGGCCGTGTGTTGTCAACTGTTGTGCTTCTTGTGTAAACAACTTCAAACATGCTCCAATTACGTTCGCATCCAGAAGCACTACATGGCTGACATAAAATGCGGATGGCTAGCTTTTGAAGATTTGGTATTTTTGCACCATAATCTTCCCACCACAAATCTGTAAATAAAACATTTATAAAATTGTAAGTTAACTAGGCTTGAATAAATAAAAGAATTCTAAACTTCTAGTATCTAGTTCTATGTGTAAAGAGACCAAATATAGATGACTCAATTTGTTTTTACCTGGCTGAGAAGTGTTTCTTCTTTTCACACATAGAGCCGAAGAAAAGAGCCTCCCCTCAGCAGTCTTGTAAATCTGCAACTCGTCAACAATTGCATCTCTAATATCTTCGTCAGGTACCATCTTCTCTTTGCATGTATTAATGCCATCCATAACCTCCTCATCAGCCTTAAATGATGGGGAAAAGAAAAACTTTGGGTTTAGGTAGTACGCGCATTGCATGTATATGTCGATGGAGTGTTTTGTTCCATCTCCGATCGATTATGCACCAAATGGGTTCATATTTTCGCTGATTGTGCCCATAATATTTAGCTATGGCCTCCTTGGCCACATCCATAGCCTCATACAAATAACCCATTGGGTTTTTCTCCCCATCCACCATCCGTAGAACTCGAACCAAAGGCTCTGACACCTAAAACAAAATAACATATAAATTTAAAATCAAAATTAATAAAAAAATATATAACAAACAAATGATAAATAAACAAATATTCAAGTTTAGTTTACCTTCATGATTTCTTCCATTTGCTTTGCAAACATATCATCAAAAATGGTCTTCACGACCCTTTCCCCTTCGGTCTTCTTGGCATAGGGAGACTCCATCCATCACGTGCTCACAAACATTTGCTTAAGGGATGTTAATGAGGTTGCAATGCTTTGCAATGTAATGAAGTTTGTGGCAAATCGTGTGACCCCGATCGCACAAGCTCTTTTCCATTGGTGTGCTCTCTCATCAAGTTTAACACCCAAGTGTGATTGTAGATGAATTTTGTAATATTTCTTGCGTCTTCAACCACATTTTTCACCCATGAGAGTTTTCCTATGTCCTCCAATAAGAGATCCAAACAATGGGTTGCACAAGGGGTCCAAAAAAATGTAGGGTCCCCGTCCTCAAGAAGTCTCCCTGCGACTACATATACCACCGCATTATCTGTCACAACTTGGACGACGTTCTCTCCACGCCCACCTCCTTCACCACCTCATCTAACAAATTACACAAAGTGCTTGCAGTTTTCACTTGGTGGGAGACATCAATTGATTTCAAGAAGACCAACTACCCACTTGATGCCACTAGGAAGTTAATCAATGTGCGGTTTTTCCCATCTATCCACCCATCAGACAAAATGGTGCATCCTCTTTTTTGCCATACCTTTTTTTGCTCTTCTACAAGAGCTTTGGTATGTGCGACGAAATCCTCCAACAATGGGCCACTCAAATCATGGGGAGTAGGAGCTTTGAACCCCTTCTCGGCAACAGTCAATGCAGTGACCAAATTCTCCCAATATGGACTTTTTGCCACATTGAAAGGAATGTTGTTGTAGTAAAAGTTTGCCGCAACTATTCTTGCTTCGTTGTGCATTTCTTTATTCCAAGCGGTACCTTCGAGTGAAGGTTGTGAACAAAAAACATCGCTGAACTACTATCAGTGGATGAGCCTCGTCCCAATGTTTGACCTCGTGGAGTTTGGGCAATAGAAGATGCCCCAATGTCAAAATCTTCCTCGCTGCCCTCCTATTTGCAAGGGTTGCAAGTGCATCAACTTTCCTCTTCTTTTCTTCTTTTTTCTCTGCATAAGCCGAGGAAAGCAAACAATTCTCGTTGAGCCTCAGGTGGTGCTTGATTGCACACTATCACTTCATTCCCTGGTATCCGTGCAATGTGGAACTTAAGGCGATAAACACCGCCACTCATCTTCATGCCACAATAATTGCATATAACATTATTGCCTTCTACTCGTTCACAATGCTTCTAACCTGGGTCATTTGAGTTAGGCTTATTACGAGCAGCTGAACCGGATCCCGATGCCATTCTACAAAACAAAAAAACAATTGTCTTAGATTTACAAGCCTTAGAGAAATAAAATTGTATGACGAAATTAAGAATAATATTGTTATTGCGTGAACAAAAAATTACAACAAAGCTATATTGAAAATGTATGATTATACAAAAGCGAATTAAATTATAATAAAGAATATACAATGATATAATAGTATACATTAAGTAAAACGAATTAAAAATACATAGTTTAACATAATTAATATATAACTAAATATATTAATATTACGAAAGTAAACGTTTAATATATAACTAAATATATTAATATTACTGTTATAATTCATTTTACTATTATAATTAAATATATTAATTCGTTTTACTGTTATATTACTATTATAATTATAATAGTAATTTAATTATAACATTATTATAATTATAAAGGTAACCGTAATATATACTATATACTAATTAATTCGTTTACGGTTTTGCTATTATAAGTTATAACTAAATATTGAATTAATTTGTGAATACATTTAATTAAATTCATTTAAAACTTTAATATATTAAATTCATTTAAAACTAGAATGAGCTAGAAATGTTTTAAATGTAAACTATATATATTAAACTCATTTAAATGTAAACTATATTAAACTCATTTAAATGTAAACTATATTATTCATTTAAATGTAAACTCATTTACATATTATGAATTAATATGTAAATTCGTTTTATTAAATCTATATTGTTAATATTTAAAATATTAAAAAAAAAAAGAAAAAGAAATAGAGTCTTACCTGGAGTAGGGTTAGGGCCACGAACCACCATGAAATGCACCAAAACCACCACGAACTGCACCAAAACCGCCACGAAATTCACCAACACAGCCACGAAATGCTTTAATACTGCCACGAAATGTGTTGAAACCACCTGTGAATGGCACGAAATGAGTCGTAGAAGGAGAAACGAGCCACATAGGAGAAAGGAGGAAAAACGAGCCACGCAAGTGAAAAAACGAGTCAGATTTGGGGCTTTTTCATAGTTACCTAAGTCTTGGGGACGGGGGACGGGAAGACGGAGGGGTGGGGTTTTCGGGACGGAAAAAAATTCCCAAATTTTGGGGATGGAAAGGGACGGCTATTAAAATAATATATAAAATATTAATATTTAAATATTTTAACTTTATTCAATGAAATTTAGGGATTTAAACTCTATTCAGGTACTTTCAAGATTATAGTTTAATGTTCTTTGTAAAAATAAGTTTACTTTTTAAAAGTAAAAACATCAAAAGTTTTTTGGAAGATTTTAAAAAAATAGGGGACGTCCCCTCCAAGTCCCCAAGTCCCCAAAACGTTCGGGACGTCACCAAAATCTAGGGGACGCGTCCCCACCTAACACCGGGCTTTTTTTGCATTTATACCTAAGTTCGCGATTTTCCACGATTTTTGTAGGTTATTCAGTGCCGGAAATTGCGATTTATCGGCATTAAATAAATCGTGATTTATGGAAAGATAAATCGTTTTGCATGTGAAAAATGATTTATCGCGATTATCGTCCGATAAATCGCGACTTTTAGAACTATGGTGAAGATGACCAAGCTATTTTGGTGCAATGGCTCTTGACGTACATGATGTTTGTAATTGTATCAACCCTAATTTAACTTTTGATTAAGTTTAGAGATGATAATAAAAGCAACTGGTTTTAAGTAGATTTGAACACTATGTATTACATACTACAGAGATGCAAACTTCTACAAACTCACAATGAAAATTAGGCTGTTTATGCAAGCATGCCAAACCAATATATCAATTGAAATTGCAAGAGAGGTAAAAGGAATGACTTAACTAATCTCAAAGATGTTTTGGGGTGTGTCACCACCATAAGCGGGAATGTACAAGCTTTTGGATGAACCCAAATCGAATGTTCTTGGCAATACTCTTTGGAGTAGGACCGTATAGAAGAAGGGTCAAGACTGGATATTACAAACCAATCTTCCTACTTTCTTGGACCATTAACTCCTTGGAATATGATATTTTCTCGGGTTCCTTCGTTATCACTTGTTTCGCACTTTTGTATGTTCAAATTCACTTGTAACCCTAGATTTCGCACTGTACCAACAAAAAAACACCCTAGCTATCCCGTAACACACTCAAACAATCATTAGATCTAAAAATAAAAGATACAAATGCTTGAGTTGAATTGACCTTGGCGGTCACCCCATTTGTGAGTCATTGAACGTTGCACTACATTTCAGACTCAATGTAGTTCTAGTGATTTTTTCAAAGGTGCATGCAACTATCCCTTGACCTAGGTTGGCCCTTGTGCCTCAACACCGATAACGGGCTATGCTACTTCATCCCAATAGAAACCCTTGTGTGCAGATGACAAATTCAGATTTATGTCCTCCTATGTTGTGTATGCAGATCTCTTGCTTCTTTAGCTTAGTAGATGGTAAATAGATAGGTGTTTGCTAGCTAATAAATGCCTACATTAGACTTGTATATATATGAGTTCATCATTTTGAATTTCAAACCTTAGTGGTTAGAAAGGCCGACCCAAAACATAAGAAAGGACATATAAAAGAATAATGAAGAGACCCAAAAGATAAAAAACAACAAAAGATAGAGGGGTTTGGGACCATACAACATGGGGCGGGATCGTGTGTATGGTCCCGACCCGCTTTATGGTTTTGGACTAACATAAACTACAAAAGAACTATGAAAGGACATGGCTAAAGATCTCTGTGACTCGACACAAAATCATGGAAAAAGAGTAAAACAATCACATAAGGACAATCAAATCAAGCAACGAAAGACGAAAGAAGAGGAGGTTATGCCACTAAGATCTAGTTTCAAGGTTCATAACTCATGTGTATAAAAATCTAATAAAAACATGATGTAATAATGATTTTGTGCAGATTTTGGTGTCTACATTGCACCCCCTTTATGCTAGTGAATGAAATTAACTAGTGTAAAGGAGAAAAGGTCATACTTGAGAGAGTATTGAAGAAAGAACAACTATAAGCGTGTCAAGAGAAAGTAACTATGCATGGTGAACAACATGAATCATCTTGGTGACCCACACGGATATAAGGGAGAAGTGTGTTGTAATTGTCAAAAGGAGATATTGTAGTTGCAAAATAAATTGTTTGGAGACATGGAGATTCGTACTTGGCATATTTGTAGAGTTGGGGGTGATCAAATCTCCAACAGGTTGTTTTTGTTTTCATAGTAAGGTGGGAATCAGGTGTCGCGACATTGGGGGGTGATCAAATCTCCAACAGGTTATTTTTGTTTTCAGAGTAAGGTGGGAATCGAGTGTCCCGACACCAAGGGTAGAGTATGATGAGCTTTCTGGTCGCCCACTATAATGCTTCCCAAAAATGGGACCACACCATTGTAGACAGATCTAGGTCTCAGATATTTAGAAAATCCCTATAAGGTGAAAGGGAAATAATGTCTCATTGCCCCACCATGTAATTATACATGTGTATTGTTAGTAACTATAGTATTGATGATTTGGTAAATTTGAATATCTAATTTTTCCCCTACATTTATAAATAAATATAGTGGCGTTTCGTGTTCGCGACTATGTGTATTCAAATGCCTAATGCATTTTCATTATCAAGAGTGACCATTGGGTGTTGGAATTGGATTGAATTGTGTGATAACGAGAACGAGCGGCCTTCGCATAGCCAACCTTGCTTGATTTGTGTAATTTATGCAAAGGAGGATGGTCTTGTATGACCAATCCATTGTCTTTTGATTGTTAATTTAAGAGAAGAATAATAGACAACCCTTTGTGGTTGGCCTATAGAGTTGTCCCCCTTTTGGCCAAAGGGAGGGTGTGAAACAATATTGCTTGAGATGAAAGTGAAGAGATCGAGCGTGTTAGAGACTGGATAGTGTAGTCGAGAGGAATTGAGATCCAAGTAAAGTGCGAGTTTGTACGATTGACAAGATGTAATAGAGTAGCATGTGTGCAATAGAGTTTGATTCAAAGTTGTTGGAGAAAGCATGCGTGCAATCGTATAAGGTGTGCGTTATAGTGTAGTGATGTATTGATGCGGGAGAAATCGGAAAGAGTATTGCAATGCCACAAATGGCGTGTAAATTAGGTAAACAAGGCCCAAGATATGGAGCACGTACCATTGCAAAGTTGTGAGTGGAGACGTTAATTGAGAACAAAGGATTAGTGATAAAGTAATTGGATTAGTGTAGAGAATGAAAGATGCTAATAAGTGTGCGCACACATTTTTGGAGGATGTGCCGTTGATAGTAGTGACGAGACATAGTGAGTATGTCGGGATAAAGTGCTAATTGTAACATTGAAAAATTGTGTGATATAGTAGTATGTATTTTATAGCAAGTGTATAATAGAAACTGCATCCTAATAAAGGAGTTGGGCTTGTAGGAGTTTTGGAAGCAGAGAGTATGCTTGCCAAGATAATATAGAGTGTGTATAGAGTGATCAAAGAAGATAAAGTCTTGATCGAATAGATGCACATTGAATTGGTTCATGAATGTTGTCTTAGAAAAAGTATTGTAGGAGCACATAGCTTAGCATGTGTAAATAAATTTACATAAAACGAAGGTCATGGGACCCGAAAAGAATATGAATGAAGAGTCATCATGGTTTAGTATATAAATAGGGCGAATAACAATCTTGAAGTTGAAGATGGTGCAAAAATTGGAGAAATTGAGACAGAGACATGGTGTGTAGAAGTGTGAGGCATGCATCAACTAATAGAAGTGGGTCGGGATATTTGAATATATGCCCACAAGAGCTCATGTATGATAACTAGTATGGTGGAAAGTCAAACAAGACTTACATTATTACGTGATTGATAAAGAACTTTTGTTGTGCGAGAAATTGGCGAGAGAGGATGTCGCATGTCGGAGAAGCTTTGTGTTTAGGATTTTGATCGATTGGTGGATGCCATTAAGGCACAAACAAATGCTAAGCTAGTAAGTGTCGACATTTTGTAATTTTGTTGAAAAACAATAGTAATTTTTGATAATTCTATAAAAAGGTCCAAGTATATACTATTGTAATTGCTCGATTAGAAAGTATGGAAGGAATGGACATTGCCATGTCCGATGCAATGCTATGCTACTGAGATTGGTCATATAGATTTGGAGAAATAACAGGGGAGGAGAGGGATTGTGCCCCCAAAATTCTGTTCTTGTGATTGAACCCTGAATAGTGTGGGTAAGAAGTGGTGAAGTAATCATGTTACTTTAATAATGATTTGAATCGAGTCATAAGGATATGAAATTGTGTATATATCCCGTAAATAGTTGATAGAATTTGTGAAAATTGAAAGCTTGATAGGAGATACCCCCTGTCTAGGAACGTATGTTATGGTCAATACCGTATTACAATCTTGAAATTCTTGTACAGTTTTGACCCGTGTTAGAATTGCCAATTTTGGGTATTTGTGTCTAGTCTTGAGGATCTGTGCCTGAGAAAAATATGATCTTGTATTCGTGCTCTATCCAGGGAGGTAGAAAATATCCCGAAGAATTGGTTGGATGCTAGAGTAGATTGATGAGGGTAGTGATGATGTATAGACTTGTTCGAGAAGGGCACGACCCTTAGTGCACTGTCATTTGTGAAATGATGAGAAATATATGTATAGATACCGATTTTGTACCATGCAAAAATTCTGTTTGGTATAATGGTTATAACATTTACAACATAGTTGATGAGATGTATGGATATATGTGTTGATATAATTGTTGATTTGTGTAATTTGTGCAAAGGAGGATGATCTTGTATGACCAATCCATTGTCTTTTGATTGTTGATTTAAGACAAGAATAGTAGACGACCTGCGTGGTCGGCCTATAAAGTGCCCCCTTTCGGCGAAAGGGAGAGTGAAACAATATTGCTTGAGACGAAAGTGAAGAGATAAGAGTGTGTAAGAGACTGAATAATCTAGTGGAGAGGAATTGAGATCCGAGTGGTGTGAGTTAGACGATTGAATAGTATAATTGACGAGATGCAATAGAGTAGTATGTGTGCAATAGAGTTTGATTCAAAGTTGTTGCGAGAAAACATGCGTGCAACCGTATAAGGTGTCCGGTATAGTGTAGTGATGTATTGATGTCGGAATGAGAAGTGCAATGCCGCAAATGGCGTGTAAATAAGGTAAATAGGGCCTAAGATATGGATCGTACCTTTGTGAAGTGTGAGTGGAGACATTAATTGAGAACAAAGGATTAGTGACAAAGTAACTGGAGTAGTGTAGAGATAGAAAGATGTTAATAAGAGTGTGCACACATTTTTAGAGGATGTGCCGTTGATAGTAGTGACAAGACATAGCGAGTATGTCGGGATAAAGTAAAAATTGTAACATTGAAAGATTGTTTGATAAAGCTGCGTCGTAATAAAGAAGTTGGGTTTGTAGGAGTTTTAAGCAGAGAGTATGCTTGACAAGATAATATAGAGTGTGTAGGGATTGATAAAAGAAGATCAAGTCTTGATAGAATAGATGTGTATTGAATTGGTTCATGAATGTTGTCTTAGAATAAGTATTGTAGGGAGCACATAGGCTTAGCATGTGTAAATAGACTTGCATAAAATGAGGGTCATGGGACCCGAATAGAATATGAATGAAGAGTTATCATGCTTTAGTATAGAAATAGAGGCGAATAACAATCTTGAAGTCGAAGATGGTGTTAAAATTGAAGAAGTTGAGACCAAGATATGGTGCGTGAAGTGCGAGGCATGAATCAACTAATAGAAGTAGGACATGATATGCAACTATAGGCCCACATGGGCTCATGTACGATAAATAATATGGTGGAAAGTCAAATCATACCTACATTATTACTGTAATTGATAATGACTTATGCTTTGTGAGAAATTAGCAAGAGAGTGGATGTTGCATGTCGGAGAAGTTGTGTTTGGGATTTTGATCGAGTGGTAGATGCCATTAAGGCGCAAACGGTTGATGAGCTAGTAAGTGTCAACATCTTGTAATTTTGTTGAAAAATAGTAGTAATTTTCGACAATTTTTGTAAAAAGGTTAAAGAGGTCCAATTTTGTACTATCAGAATCGCTTGATTAGAAAGCATGGAAGCGATGGACATTGCCATGTCCCAATACAATTGTATGTTGCGAGATTGGTCATATAGATTTGGAGAAATGATAGGAGAGGAGAGGGATTGTGCCCCGAAATCCCGTTCTTGTGACTCGAATAGGAATAGTGTAGGTAAGAAGTGGTGAAGTACTCATGTTACTCGAATAATGATTTGAAATGAGTTATATGGATCTAAGATTGTGTATATATCATGTAAATAGCTGATAGAATTTGTGAAAATGTAAAGCTTGATAGAGATGCCCCCTGTCAGAACGTATTTTATGGTCAATAGTGTAGTACGGTCCTCGCATTCTTGTATAGTTTTGACCAGGTGTTAGATTTTGCCAATTTTGGGTATTTGTGTCTAGTCTTGAGGATCTCGTGCCCAAGAAAAATATGATCTTGTATTTTGTGCTCTATCCAGGAGGTAGAAAATATCCCGATGAATTGGTTGGATGTAAGAGTAGATTGATGAGGGTAGTGATGATGTATAGACTTGTTCAAGAAAGGCATGGCCCTTAGTGTACTATCATTTGTGAAATGATGAGACATATATGTTTTGATATTGATTTTATACCGTGCAAAAATTGTGTTGTTATAATGGCTATAACATTTATAGCCTAGTTGATGAGATGTATGGATATATGTGTTGATATCATGGTTACATGTGATCTTGTTTGATGTTGGCACTATTGCTTGGTATTTTGATGTGTACATTATTAGCATTTGGATGTTGTAGATCAATTGTTGAGATTGGTAAGAAATGTGTGTGATGTAAGGAAGCTAATTTAGATGTGTTTAGAATACATGTGGATAAATTGGGATTGTGTGGTGGGGAATCGATTGTGCGGTCATTGATGCGCATAGAGTGATGAGAAATTGTAATGGGTGGTATGTGTGTATCCGCTCACATAAGATCTCATGAGCATATAGGGAAAGGAAACCTATTCTTAAAAAAGAAGGGTGATCCTCATATATGTCATGAGAGATTTAGTGAAACGGTAGTAATAATAAGAGATGTAGATAAGGAGTGTAGTATATGCATGATTGAAACATCATGGTGAAGAAACAAGCTAAACTAGGAATGAGTAGTCACTCTATACCGAAAGTGCACCGGTGTAAATTATACGCTACGATTTAGCTTAACCGGATGCACTGCTGCAGATGGTTTTGAAAAGCTTGTATGAGTCACGTGTGCAATTTTTGGTACAAACCTCTGCTCCTTGGCAAGCCATTTGTATGCGGGTTGTCACGGCTCTTGTTTAGGAATAGCTTCATCATGAGGAACATTACTTGGTGTATCAATGGAAGAGTGCTTAGTGAGAGTTACACTTGCTATGGGACGATGTTGCGGAGGAGGTGAAGTAGATTTGTCTGAATGACGTGTCTCAAAAGCAATAATGCTTTTGTCCTCTAATAACTTAAGTTTCCTATCCAATCCATGACATTCATTGTCACGGTCTCCATTAATGTAGTGGAAATTGCAAAAAGGCTGGCCCTTTTCTTGTTCAAGGCAAAGTGAGGTGGATGATGGCCATTAGAAGGTAACCAAATTAATTGCTTGTGTATTAGTGTGAATAAAACTGTTGTGTGGCCGATCAATAGATTTGTCAAAATATACCTGTTTACGTTTATTACTAGGAGGAGCCTTTGTGATAACTTTTGGTTTAGGCTTGGGATGATAAAAAGGGTTACCACGATGTAAGATCTTAACTTGATTGTTGTTAGATAGTGATTCCAGTTGTGCATCATAATCAGGCATAATGGAAGCAACTGCAATGTTCTCATTCGAGTGTTTAGGTTGATGTGAAAATGTAAGGTCTTGCTCTAGATCAAGAACATGTAGACAAAGCTTAGTAAATGAGTCACATGTATTGTAAAGTAATTGTTCCTTGAGAGGTTATATGAGACCTCAACAAAATATATATTGCATCTCCAAGTCAATGGGTTGATATAATAATAAGTGCATGTTTGCTTTGAAACGTAAGATATAGTTAGATACAAGTTCAATATCACCTTGATGTAAGGAGGGTAAATGCTCATATGTAGCTCTAGGGCCTCTATTGTGACTAAAGTGAGCTAGAAAAGCATCTTCAAGTTCTAGGAAAGTACTTAAAGACCCACTAGGAAGATGAGTAAACCAATACATAGCATCACCTGTGAGACTCCTAGGGAAAGATTTGATAAGCAATCCATCGTTGTTATGTGAGGTTATAATTATTCTATAATGCTTAAGATGTAGATAAAGATTCGAAGTGCCATCAAATTGTTGGAATGAGGGCATGACAAAATTCCTAGGGAACTAAGATTGAAAGATTTTACGCAGAATAGGAATGCGATAAATAGTATTAGAATCAATGCTAGCATAGTAAGCTTTGCTCTCTAGAGTCAAGGTATGTACTGTACGTTGTAAATCACCTACCTCATGCATAAAAGGGAGGACCTCTTGAGGAGATATGGCATAAATATTTAGAGGCTCGTTCAAAGGTTATACCTTACCATTAATAGTCACCATAGGAACACTTTTTTGTTTAAAAGCAATATGAGGTGATGTATCATTAGGTAGAACTTGGGGTTCTATGGGCTTGGTCTCACATTGAGGCTCTAAAAGAATATTACTGTTATCCACAAGTAAATCAGCCAAACTAGGAGATGAAACTAGACTGTGTATCGCATGCAACTGAAGGGGAATCAACATGTTCATGTTTGCTAAGAGAAATAGAAACCATGTCATCATTATGCACATTATCATCTACAAGTGGTGGAGAAGAAGTAATAATAGAATCATTGCATTTGCTTTCAAGAGGAGAAGTAGAAACACAGGTTGTATCAATCATAGTATGTGCAATAGGAATAGGATTGATTGTATCATTATTGCATTCAAGAGTATTAGTAGAAACATTAGTAGTGCAAGCAATATCATTTCGTTTGCATTCAATGAGAATAGTAGAAACACAAGTAGAATCATTGACAAGAGGAATACAAATGTTATGTTAGAAAACGAAGAGAGAGAAATAATGAAGATAAATCGGAATGTAGACTTTGGAATACATGTGTCTATTTATTTAATAACATAGTGTGTAGTTACATTAGGTTACACCAGTTTGGAACCAATTGGAAGTTACGTAACCATTTAACTACCCATAAGTCTATATGTTCAACACCCCCTCTTAATGGCTAAAACCGGAACCAACTCCAAGTTTGGCCTGAAATTTTACAAACAACAGAGGACCCAGAGGTTTAGTCATTAGATTTGCAGGCTATTCCTTAAAGGGACAAAAGTGAGGTGAGATATCACCATAATCAACCAACTGTCGAATATAATGATGATGAATCTTAATATGCTTAGTGCGAGCATGATATACTGGATTCTTTACCATCTTCAATACACCTTGATTATCACAAAAAATCGAAAGTGGAGTAGGTGTCGCTTGAGGAACTTGAAGATCAAGTAGAATCCGACAAAGCCAAACTGCTTCACAACTAGCACTAACAATTGCGTTGTATTCCGTTTCAAGATGGAAGAGATGGCAACTCTAGACTCGTAGCTTACTTTGCCAAGAAACAACTCTTGAACCAAAAGAGAAGATGTACCCAGTGGTGGATCTTTGAGTATCCACTGATCCCCCCCAATCAGAGTCAATATGTTCAATCAATCTGAAATTTGCAACTCTCTGATACAGAATGCCAAAGTCAAGAGTTCCTTTGACATATTTTAGAACTCGTTTTGTTGCTTACCGGTGAACAAGCTTTGGTTGAGACAAGAACCGAGAAAGATAGCTAACACACAATATACATCGTCGTGTGGTTAGGTATATCAACCTAACCACCAACAATTTGTAGAGAGATTCATTGAATGATGATGAATCATCATGAGCTAATAACTTCAACTCGACCTCCATAGGTGCTCTACAAAGAATTACTGAAATGACATCTAAAATTTTTGTAGTAAATTCATGGCATTCTCACTTGAGATATGAAAATCATATGATCATTTTGCCAGAATTCTACACCAAGGCAATAGTGTAGGAGGCCTAAATCAGTCATGTCAAAAGCAGCACACAAGTCTGATTTTACCTTTTGAATAACAATGTCCCCACTTCTTGTGATGGCAAGATCATCAACATAGACAATGAGAATCACAATGTCATCACCATCGCTTTTGACATATAGATTAAGATCAGGAAGGATCCTTTTGAATCCCGAATCCCGAATCTTGTAGATGTTTATCTATCTACATATACCAGGCTTGAGGAGCTTGTTTAAGTCAATACAATGACTTAACTCGCATACCAATTGTTCACGACCATGTGCCCAAAAACCCTTAGGTTGTGTCATATATACTTCTTCCTCGAAATCTCCATTCAGAAAAACTTGCTTGACATCCATCTGAAATACTTTCCAATCAAACTGAGCAACAATTGAAAGAAGCAACTGAAAAGTGACCATCTTTGTAGTAGGAGCAAAAGTCTCCTCATAGTCTAGTCCCTCCTATTGCTAGAATCCTTTCGCAACAAGACGAGCTTTGTACTTATCCAAAGTATTGTTAGCCTTGCACTAGACTTTGTACAGCCATTTGCATCCGACGGGTTGCTTCCCTGGAGGAAACTCCACCAAAGTCCAAGTATTGTTCTTGATCAAGGCTTCATACTTTGTTTGCCATGCAGTATGCCTTTTGCTTCAGAGTATTGATGCGGCTCTTGAATATTTAGAAGATCAGAAGAAAGAGCAAACCGAACATGCTCTAAATTAGCAATCTTCTTACCAGTTCTTCGAGGCCATGCATATGATTGCAGAAGTTGATCCTCCCGCACATCCTGTAAAGTGGAGTAAAACCACTTAGGCCTTCATTAAACTTTAGAATTCTGTTCCGACTGAGGCTTTTCTGGATTAGGCACCAACTCAGGTTGGCATCTTTGATACACAAGTGTATCAGTAGTGGGTGTCATAGATTGTTGTGGTGGAGTCATTGGAGGAGGTTGAGATGAACTAGACTCATCAATGTGTCTAGGAGTCGTGGCATTCTCCAATTCATCTTGCTGATTGCAGCCAACATCTTGTTGTTGCAGCCAAAGAAAGACTTTGTTTCTTTTACATCAACATCCCTACTAATAATTATCTTATTAGTAGAAGTATCAATCAATCTATAGGCTTTAGATTGATCACTATAACCAACAAAGAAATGCCTAGAAATTTTAGAGTCTAACTTACTCCCTTTCTATTATGAACAAGACTATATGCAACTGAACCAAAAATGCAAAAGATACCTCAGGTTTGATTTTGGACCAAGCTTCTTCAGGAGTGATTTCTTGCAAAGCATTACATGGACTCTGATTGAGGATATAGACCGCTGTATTTACTACTTCTCCCAAGTATTTGTATGACACACCTTTGCTGTACAACATGCACCGAGCCATCTCCATGATTGTTCTATTCCGCCTCCTATAACACCCCATTCTGTTGTGGGGTATATGGGGCTGTCAACCAATGATGAATTCCTTCTTTGCTGCGGTAGTCCTTGAACTGCTTAGATGTGAATTCTCCCCATTATTAGATCTCAAAGTTTTTATCCGCCAGCTAGCCTGGTTCTCCACCAATTCCTTGAACTTTGTAAAAGAGGAAAAACAATCAGATTTCTTTTTCAAGAAGTAGACCCACATCTTTCTAGAATAATCATCCACCAGCAATAGAAAATAACGTGCACCAAGAACAAGTGGGAGACTTCCATGATGGCTCATAGAGATCTGCATGAACAAGATCCAGAGCCCCTTTGCATGCCAAAACCTTAAGTAGGAAAAGGCTTCCTCTTTTGCTTCCTTGCAAAACATCCTGCACACATATCTTGCTTCTCTTGGATACTAGGCAAACCAAGTACCATGTTTGCTCTACTTAGTTTGGCAAGATACTGAAGGTTGAGATGATCGTATCTCTCATGCCACAAAATGCTGGTATTGCCTTCTACAACTAAGGCATGTAGGTTGATCGTGGCAGGATCAACCAACTTGTACAAACCTCTATGCCCAACACCCAAGGCAACAACCTTATTTTGTTTTATATCAGACACAATACATTGTTTTCCAGAGAAGTTTACAACAATATTAGGATTTTCCGTTAATTGACTTATAGACAACAAATTTTTGTTCATGTTAGGAACATATCTAACATTTTTGACTATAAGTTTGGCATTATCATTTAACATGATATGAATATCCCCTATCCCTTCTACTGCATGAGATCTCCCATCCCCTAATGTAATTGAATCAAAAGAATTGAAATTTGCATGAAATTTGACATACCAGTCTTTTTGACACGAGAAGTGCCTTGACGCCGGAGTCAAAGAACCAACACTGGTAGGGCTGCCATCTGAGCATGATGCCATGAGGGCATACTCATCTTTTGATTCATGTTCCACTGCTGCCATATTTTTGCCCCTTCTGCTTTTTATTGTTCTTGGCAAGGGCATATTGTCTCTTCCGACACTCCTTGACATGACCAGGTTTATGACAATAGTAACATGTCACTTGGTATTTAGGGAGGATGTGCCTTCATCTTGACGCTTCCACTTCCTTTTCCCTTTGGATAGAGCGACAAAGGCGTTCTCATTTGTCCAGAGCCGCACTCATGATTCGTGTTTGTCTCCACTCCTTTCGCAAATGCGGTAGAACTCACCTTGTCAAACGTGAGAGTTTGACTTTCAGCCATTAGATGGAGGGCCTCCACAAATGACTCATATGAAGAAGGTAGACTGTTCAAAACCAGAGCCACCATATTATTTTCGTCCACCTTTTTGTTGATGGAAGAGAGCTGGTCTTGGAGGTCTTTCATACAAAGTAGGTGCTCAGACATTGATACACCTTGTAACTTCACAGAAATGAGCATATTTTTTAGGTATAAAACCCGACTCTTCTTTGACGTCTGATATTTATCCTTCAGACTGATCCATAACACGCTAGCCATAGTGGCATTCCGGACCTCAGGCTTCTAATCATTCGATACCGACAATTTTAAAAGTAAGAGAGCCTCTTTATGATGTTTTTCATAATCCGCGTAGTTCGCAACAGGTATGCTTTCGCCACATGTGATTATTTTATCACAATCTCAAAATTTTGTAAGTGTCAGAATCTTATGGCTCCATACATTAAAATTTGTGCTCGTCAATTTCTGCGTCTCTAGCAAAACCAAGTTTTGAATATTGGCCATTAATAACCTTAAAATGCTTGTCTGCTGTATTTATGCCTTGAATCTCGATTTTCCACGAAGACTTGTCAAAACGTCACATTTTCCTTCGTTATGCCTTGAATCACGACTTTTACAGGAAAAGTAGAACATGCTCGACTTTACCTTCAAGACTCAGAAAACGTAGAACCAGTTTTGACTTGGTTTTCACATTTTTTTATCTTCCTTTATGACTTAGGAAAATGCGATTGAAAAACGCGATTAAGGTAAATTCCTCGTTGGATTATATCTTGACAATTTGTTATGATTCAAGATGAACCATGTAATCGCGTCTAGTTCGCCTCCACTCTCCACGTTTTGAGAAATGCTATCATGAAATGACCAATTCAGTTTTTGCTCTATCAGGTCTTCCTCGGACATGTACCACACTCCCGCACGTGTCAAGGGCTTCCTTGGGAAAATTGCTCGATACCAATGTTAGAAAACGGAGAGAGAAAGAATGAAGATAAACTAGAATGCACACTTTGGAATACGCGTGTCGCTAATTAAATAACATAACGTGTAGTTACAACAATTTGGAACCAATTGGAAGTTACGTAACCATTTAACTACGCATAAGTCTATATATGCAACATGTTACCAATGTTATTACTTTTGCATTCAAGAGGAAGGGTAGAAACACAAGTAGAATTATGTACAATAGGAATGGAAGTGTTGCAATTGACGTCGTTAGTTTTGCATTCAAGAAAAGTGGTAGAGATACCATTGTGTTCAATCGTATCATATGCAAGGAGAGAGTCATCATCATTTGTGTCATCACTAGGGCATTCACTATGAATGGATACTAAATCATTATTAGAAGCATAAGGAACACCATCAATCAATGTATAAATGGAAGGAATATCATCATGTAAGCTAGAAACACTTTCATCATCAATGGAGTCTATAGCCTCTATGGCATCAGGGGGATCATTCACTAGTGGAGGAAAGGGTGTTTGTTCAACATCACTATCCCATTCACTAATATTACCTTCCAAGTTATGATCACCATCACCATTGGTAATGAGAGTGGAAGATATAAGTGCCAATATATTGTCTAGAGTATGGAATTTTTCAATAGAACGACTAGGAGGAAGGGCCCTAGGTGTAGTGGTAAAGCGAGGTGGTTTGTCTTGAAACACAAGAGGATTGACATCTTGATCATAATCGAATACTATATCCATATCAGAATATGAAGAAGAAACAACACTAGGAAAAACCTCTGAGTGTGGGATGGCCTCATAACCAAAACTCTTATTTGCAAACCAAGTAGTCGAACCATCCGCCAGGTATGGAGAATAGGAATAAGATGAGAAAGATCAACAAACTTTGCAAAGCCAAAAGTGGTATAGACCTGATTAGAGGGATGGTAACTCTTATGGTTTTGCAAAGCCCTATGGCAAGCCATGGTTAAAATAAGAAATATGAGAAGCAAGATCATACACTTACACAACCCTAGGGTTTTATAAATTAGAAGGCCCAATCAAAAAGGCTACACAAGACCCTAAATTAGGTGAAGGGTTCAAACAAAAGTGGGTTCACCAAAATGTATCAACCCTAATTTAACTTTTGATTAAGTTTAGAGATGATAATAAATGCAATTGGTTTTAAGTAGATTTGAACACTATGTATTACAAACTATAGAGATATACAATCATCTACAAATTTACAATGAAAACTAGGCTATTTGCAAGCATGCCAAACTAATATATCAATTGAAATTGCAAGAGAGGTAAAAGGAATGACTTAACTGATCTCAGAGATGTTTCGAGTTGTGTCACCACCAGAAATGGGACTTGTGCAAGATTTTGGACGCAACCAAATTGAATGTTCTTCGACAATACTGTCTGGGGCAGGACTATACAGAAAGGTCAGGACCAAATATTTTAAATTGACCTTCCCTACATTCTGGGATAGTTAACTCCTCGGAAATTGATTGTCTTTGTGTAATGTCCCTAAGAGGGCACTTTAAAAAAATTCTGAATTTCCCGAAAACCCTACTTTTTATCTTTAGGGCAGAAGCAATGGAAAACTGATTTTTTGTAAACCCTTATAAAAAATACAAAAATCTGGAAGTTTTGGAAAAATACCCTTATAGATGAAGATACAAAATTCTGAAAATACTCTTTATTCAAAGAAATATGAATAATGCAAACCCATATTTTTATTGCAAACCCTAGGGAAAAATACAAGAATATTATAGGAAATTACAACTGTCTTCAAACCCTCATGGACAAAATACAACAGTCTGATTTCTTTCCTTTATTTATGAAATATCAACAAAATAGAAATACCCGCAAGGGGCAAAGCATAGAGAAAGCCTCTTGGCACATGAATATGATGGAAAATAATTTTTACAACAAAAATCTGAATTTATTTCTATTTATTTTCCAGCTGAAAGTAAGCAATAAATACAATTGACTGTATGAGCAAAAAGTGAAGGAGAGGCCCCAACTGGCTGCAAATACTGCCCTAGGGCAGATTATGGCATGAAGCAAGGCCCATCACCTAATGCACCTCAGTTTGTAGCTGAAATAGCACCCAAAGGGGGTTGTCCAACTCTAAAATGCCCCAAAACTTACCCCCAAAAATGCCCAAAATAAGGGTCAAAACCCAAAATCCGTTGTTCCAACTGATATCTTTGATGCTGTAATAACTCTGAAAACTGCCCTGAAAACGTGCCCTAGCTTGACAAATTTGACTGAAACTGAAATTCCTTGTCTGAAAGCACAATTGTAACCCCTGGATGGAGTCACCTCTAAGGATTAGAGGGTTTTCATCCCCTAACCTCGCTGCAATGGAGGGTTTTCGTCCTCACTGCAGATGGGAGTTGGAGCAGCAGCCCAAAACCTCAAAATCACAATGTAATGTATGCAAAAGATGTCCTCAAATGATCCCCTCACTCTCTTTTATAACTTTCCATGTCACGTTCCACGATGAAAGAGTCCCAAAAGCAACTTTCCCTTTTCTAATTCCTCATTGATATTGCTTTATTAAAAGTAACTTTTTATAATAATAAAACTTTATCAAAAAGTTACTTTTTTATAATAATAAAACATAAGTGTCTTTTATAAAGTTACTTTTTCGACACTTAAGTTATATTATTAATTTATTATACTTTATTTGAAAAGGGGACATTATAGTCCTCCCCTCCCAAAATTGCTTGCCCTCAAGCAATTGCAAGCTCAACTGTTCAACTCCTTTGGACTGCACCTTTTGCAAATACTGGGATCCCAAATCAATCTCAGGAACTCTTCATGTGATGCCGACATAAAAGATGGTGCAAATTGCTGCTGTCCAAATTGTTGTGCAAACTGCCGTCAAATTGTTGTCCCAACTGCTGTCCAAATTGTTGTCCAAACTGCTTGCAAAAAGAGCTATGCTGCTGTTCAAAATCAGCAGTAGGAGCAAGATAAAATTTTCCCCTTTTTGGACCAAGTATCTCGGAGTCCTCAACTTCTTTTGATGCCCCTAGGGATGACCTTTCAACCTCATGACCTTGGCTGTGTGTAATCAAAATATTTTCTTCAAATGCATGTCCATCCTCCATGCTACTTTGAAAATCAATCAATGGCTCACCAATTGGAAGTTTGAAGGATGGTGCATGATTTGGTGCATCTTCCTCTATCTTGAACTCTTCGCATCCAACAAGTGGTGCCTTCTCCTCCTTGACTTCATCATTATTTTGCTGACACGTGCAATCATTAGGAGTCAAATAAACATTTTCCACTAACAAAGAGTCTTTACCTTCAACTTGCGTGTCGGATAACAATAGTCCAACATCAGAATCCCTGGAAGTCAGCAATATAAAAATGGTACAACAACTATAATACTGAAAATCCTTTGCAAAATTCAGCAATGTCAGTAATATCGAGGCTGGAAACAACCATACAATGACTGGAAATACTTCAGCAGCAGCAACAAACTGAAAATCACTCAATCCTATGACTGAAAACACTTGTATGGCCGCAAATGATGTAAAGTAGCAGCTGGAAATGGTGATGACAGTAGCCCCTGATATGTTCCTTTACAACATAATTGCAATGTGCTATCTCTACTCTTCCCTATTATGCCTTGTTTGTAATTTTTCGTAAGCATACCTGGATTAGAAGCCATTTCACCAAGCTTTTGTTGTGCTATTATGATATTATTATAGACACCTTTGAGAAACCTTTTTGTGGTGTCAATTACTCCTTTGATAGGGAAGGTATCTCCAACATGTCTACTCCCTTCCTCTTGATGAAACCCTCTACTCAGTGGCAGTCCTAGAGGTATAACATCGAACACCATACTAAGCTGATCCAAATCAGACCAAATGCCATCAAGATCAAGTGTCTCACCTATGGATGATGTTGTGGTTGTCGCCAATTGATGTTCCATCCACTTTGCCCTGACCATTCTTGGAGCTCCATCTTTGATGCCTCAAAGTACTCCCACTTTTCCCTTGGGTTTTATCTCCATAGCGAACTCTCCAATAGAATGTAACCATTGCATGCCCCATACTATGCTCACCTCTTCTAGATTGCTGGCATAATGATTACCTTGGACTCCAAATGTCGCTTCCATGCTACCCTAGGCTATTCTCCTCAAAATTGGGTTCGGAGCAGTCCTTATGAGTGTTGATAAGCAAGTGTAACAGTCATACATCACCCTGAATCTCTTCCCAAACCATATTAAAGATGTTTGGATGTTGGCATCACTTGATCTCAACACGTGACCCCTTTTACATCTAACTTTAAACCAAGAGAATTCCTTCATATCTGCAATCCTATGGCTGTTCCATGAAGATATTATTAATTCAACACATGAAACTAGGAAGAACATCATACCATGGCTGTAGTATTGCATTTTCTTACTCAACATCGGAATTGTAGTGGCTGGAAACCATCTTGTATCAGCTGCAAACACCTCATCAATAACCATAGATGGGAAATGCATTTTCCTGTGATAAAAATTCTTTTATGGCTGCAAATAGTATAGGGGACAATCTGGAAATGTGGGTAACAATAGTTCTAAAATTGGGGACAGCTCTCATAATGATCCATGGGTCGTAGTTCGTGCTACCCAAATTTATGCCAACCATGCTATGTCGAGTCATAAAATTTTGAAAAGCAAAATAACATCTATTTTTCTTAACATCTTCCCTCATCAAGCATCCTGTGGTGGCTATCTCCATTTGTTCCATGAAGATATTATTAATTCAACACATGAAACTAGGAAGAACATCATACCATGGCTGTAGTATTGCATTTTCTTACTCAACATCGGAATTGTAGTGGCTGGAAACCATCTTGTACCAGCTGCAAACACCTCATCAATAACCATAGATGGGAAATGCATTTTCCTGTGATAAAAATTTCTTTTATGGCTGCAAATAGTATAGGGACAATCTGGAAATGTGGGTAACAACAGTTCTAAAATTGGGGACAACTCTCATAATGATCCATGGGTCATAGCTCTTGTTACCCAAATTCATACCAACCATGCTATGCTGAGTCATAAAATTTTGAACAAAATAACATCTATTTTGCTTACCATCTTCCCTCATCAAGCATCCTGTGGTGGCTATCTCCATTTGTTCACCACCCACAATCTTGTCTTCAAGTGTGGTACTTAGCTCCCAGGAGTGATCTATGAACCGTGAACATTGATCCTTCACAATGTGGTTAGAATGCACAACAAACCTTATATGATTCCTCATAACCTCCCTTTCATTCCAAGTGCAAGAGATGGAGAACTCAATAGTGACATTGATGCCTCTAACTACCTTGACCCTCAAAAGATCACCCGGCTCCCATATGCAAAAACAATCTTGACCTTGAATCAAAGAATCTACATGCCCCATGCTGCAAGTTGTATCCTTGACCCTAGCACCCTTCTTAGCATGCTCTTTATGGAAACTGAAATCTGCTATAGTATCTCTATTGCTTGGATCCCATACCTTTATGCACATACAATTTAGACCCAAAGGTTCTACCTTCATCCTTTTATCATTCTCAGAATGATGGCAAAACTGGAATAGTTCTTTGCTGTCCTTACCATAACTTGAACTGAAATTATAATAGTATTCACCCTCTTGACAAACATCATGTAATGTCATAGTATGGAGGTGATGCAATAAATCCTTGCTATAATCAAGAAGATAATCAACTTGCTTACCATTGGTTGCTGATCTGAAAATTCCAACAAGTTGAAAACCCACATTAGTATCCGGTGAGGCCCTTTTCTCATGTGCATGCCTCTCAACAAGGTTTTCCTAGAATGCCCTTTCTTCCTTGACTTATTATTTTGTTGATACATGCAATCATTAGAAGTCAATAAAACATTTTCTCCTATCAAAGATACCATGCCAATGTTGTGTGGTAAATTAGTACTGCTAACAATAGAATCAAGACCAACTTGAGAAGGAAAACTGCTGCTGTTTTTTCTGTTATGCCATTTACATATACTGCTGTCATGTCCCTTTTTGCGATAAATCCTTTTGAAGACCTCGACTCATTTTTCTTCCTCATGGGTCCAAGCGAACAAGCTAGAGGTAGCCAATAATGTCATAATGTGCTTAATTTTATGTTTATTTCTTTAATTTCCATTGTATTTGTTGGTGAGCCTAGCGCCCAACAAAAATTAAAAGATATTGGAGAGCATGTAGGCTCCAAAAAGTAAAAAGAAAATAATAAAGCAAGTCTAATCATGGTCAGCCTCATTTGAGAGCCCCTAAGACTTGGCGCCACCCTCTTATTATAAATAGAGGTTGTTGGCCTTATTTTAGGATATCTTTTTGAGATTATTCTTATTTTGGTGAAAGTTGGCTAGTGTAGCCCTTTTACTCTCTCTCTCAAGGAAGAAACCCCTTGGGTTGAAGATCTCTTTCAAGGACGAAAACCCTTGGTTGAGAAACTTGTGAAAAATGAAAACCCTTAATGAGGTTTTTGGTGTGCAAGCTGGTTTGAAAGGAAATAAAGTATCTTTCTCTTGCATGTGTTGTCTCCTTGGTGCAAATTATATTTTATTTCAAGTGGAACGACTTATATTGAGGCGGTAATTTGGTATGTGTGGTGACATTTTGACAAATCTGAAATTATCATCTTATTTTCTATATTTTATAAAGTCAAGATTTTGAGTTTCATGAATTTTGGTGCTTCTAAGTTGAGTTGTGAATTTTAAAATAACATTACAAACAAGGGTTTTGTTGATAGTCATATCTTCATATCTAGTGCATTAAAAATCAGATTTCTTGCATTATATGATTGTTGTTGATATATCATAATTTTAGAGACTTAAGTGAAGTTGATTGGAAGGGTTTTGAAGGCATAAAAGTGTGTGTGAAACCCCAAAACAGGTTGCTTCCTTAGTAGGGTATTGGTTGGCAGCAGTTAAAGGTTTTTATACATTTATTTCAGTCACTAACAACTCACCAAAAATCTAAAAAGTTTTGTTTATCTTTAGATTTTGGTCATTTCCCAAGTTCCCCTAAAAAGGGACATTACAGTGGTATCAAAGCATCATCCTCCCAGCCTATGAAGCATGGAAAAATTGGAGATGATCATGAAGTCCCAAGAAGGAATGGTGGATGCATTGGATAGGCTTGTCCAAGCCATCCAAAATATGCAAGGTGGTGATTTTCTCAAGGAAGAAAGGGTTTCAAGGATTGACAACTTGACAACAGCATATCGAGCTCTTTCGGAGATGGTGCGTGATGCCCTTTCCTTTGAGGATTTTGTGGAAATAGAAAATCATATAGTGGGAATTGGCACAAGGCATAATGTTCGAACCCCATCAAAGGACCTTGGCAAAAAGGTCTCATCCATTGAGGGAAGAAAACCCTCTAGTGTGAAGAAGCAAGTCGAAGAGCATGTAGCGGATCAACTACAAGATGGAGAAATCATGAGGAAGACCGAAGAGGCAACTTCCTTTTATAGCCACCCTTCCAAGGTGACAAAAGAGGAAGAACCATGGCAGCAACTGTTTGGGGTATGACATGGCCAAAGATGAACCCTTGATTGATTTTTCTTACAGCCCTAAGAAAGCACAAGAGGAAGAAATGGTCAAGGAACCAAGAGAAAGGGAAGGTAAAGAATTTTTAATTGTCAATAATTTTCCCTTGAATTCTAATGGTTGCATTCTGAAAATACTAAGGGAACTTGGGAGCATGAGCGAAAGGATGAATGGAAGCTCGAGGAACAAGAGGATGAAGTGAATAGCTCAAGCAACTCTCATATGCCAATAGAAGATGGAGTCATCAAGGAAGAAGATTTGGTGGTCAAGAGATCTAAGGCCATAATGCTAACATCCATTGTTGTCCCGGAGAGTCAACATTATGAGGTAATCAATGATCATTGTTTAGTTAATATTGATGATATTTTAGCCTGTGATGAATCCAGGACTGAAAGGAAGGGTAAGGAGCAAGAAGGGGAAACAAAAGGAATAGTTGGAACCCATTTTTCAAATGGACATGATAACAGTCAGCTTGCTGGTCTGTTCATGACAACAGTCAAAAGGAGGTCATTTGATGGAATGCTTGGCCATAACAAGAAGCCCGGTGTTACCCAAGACAAGGACGGATAAATGTGGAAAGGAAAGATCCCATCCGGTGATGAAACCATGCCAAGAAAGACTGTTGATTTGAACTCAGAAATTCTGAGTCATAAAAGTGTCATAGGCAGCCCGCGGTATGAGAATATTTTAGTTTTTTCCAATAAATCATTTCAGATTTGTTACCATGGACAACTGGTTAGAAAGAGTACTCAGATCTCATGTGTGTTGTATCCTCCCATGCCACTGCTGATTAGATATCATCATGCACATCATACTTCACAGGGAGACGAGGTAAGAAGTTTTTTTGTAGTAAAAGCATATAGATACTTGGGCTCAATTTCAAAGGTGTTTCCTCAAGTGGCATATAGGTGTTATGTTGAGTCTTAGAAAGGGAAGAATATCTGATTTCAAAATCATTATGGAAGGAAATTCTATCATGATGTGTTTGGGACATAATGGTGGTTCTAACTTTCCGTTTCATATGTGGTTAACCCTTGGTTCCATGAAAATGGAAGAGCTAGAAGGAATGGGGTGGAAGGGCAGTGATATGCATCAAATTATTGAAGAAGAATTGGCAAGAAGGATGGGGCCAAACAAGGCTGGTTTCAAAGGCTACACGGTCACCATAACTTATGGAACATATCCTCTTTGCACAAGAAAGATACCACAACTCACTATTCCCATGAAAAGGTATGAATTTTGTATCGACTTCTTTGTTTTAAGTTCAGCTGAGGCACATATTGTTCTTTGGGGTCAAGAGCTCCAAACTTTAGGGAATTTTCCTCAAAATTCACAAGAGGGGGTTGAAGTTCCACCTACAAAATGAAGAGGTCAGAATTCATAGAATCAAGAATGGAAAAGGTAGGCATGTTGAGCAAGGAAGGACTGATTTTATTTCCTTACCAGCAGTTGGGAAAGGACTGATCATAGCTGAGAATGCAAGGAAGAATTTGGCAAACAACATCATGAGAAGGTATAAAATATGCAGGGCTGATATGGGAGTTTTCTCAATTAATATTTGTTTACTCACAAGCAATCGAAGGCTGTCCATCAAGAAGAAACCCCAAAAAGGAAGCAACTACAACACTTATATGTCTCTTGCATACTATACTTTCAGCCCTCCACTCATTTTTGCAACAACTGAAAGTAATATTCCAATGGTTAAGAGGGTAGACACTCAGCCCCACTTTTCTAAAGAGGTATGCCCAGCTCTCCTAAAATTATTCTCAGTCACGAATACTACACAATTACAAGGGAACATGCCTATTTACGGCAGTTGAGAATGTAGCAAATTAATGATGCTAAAGATTGACCACTTGGGAGAGGAAGAAACTCAGTTTTTGAAGGGATACTCAGCCCCTAAGCAGTCATCACCAACCCATTTCAATCTGATCAAAGGGAAGAAAATACAAATTCTTAATCATGGAGAGGTATTTCAGCTGAGCACAGGAAAAGAAGGCAAAAGAGAGCCATTCCATCCACCAACATGGCAAGAAGGAGAGTAATAAGTATTGTGGTTTCCCTTAATAAGTTTGTTTCATGTGTAGGTTCAGGTTGGAAGGGAAGGGTACAACTGAGATCTTTTTTCCATCTAATGGAGAGGCTAATTGAGTTCATTGCACCATTAGGAGGCCCTACATGGAGTTGGTCACCTTCCCAAACCAAGGAAGGTCAGTTCTATCATTTTTGGATAAATTCTAAAGAGCTGGTCCAGTCACAAACAAGCATACACAGCTGCAAATGGACTCAAATTTGGAAAATATCTAGAAGGAAAAGAAGGAAAGCAAGAGCCCAATGGAACTTCACTTTGGTTTCCCACAGTCACGGATATACTTCAGCCACTTCTATGCTTGTGGATATGAGATATTTTGGCATGAGTAGAGTTCATGAAGAGGACACTACGCAAGAAGGAACAAGAAATAAGGAGCAACTGAGATTTATTTGGGATCCGGGTACTTGCAATTGCTTGGGGACAAGCAATTTCGAGAGGGGAGGACTGTCATGTCCCTTTTTTGAGATAAATCTTTTGAAGACCTTGACCCATTTTTCTTCCTCATGGGGCCAAGCAAACAAGCTAGAGGAAGCCAATAATTTCATCATGTTCTTAATTTTATGTTTATTTCTTTAATTGCCATTATATTTGTTGGTGAGCCTAAGCGCCAACAAAAATTATAAATTAAAAGATATTGGAGAGCATGTAGGCTCCAAAAAGTAAAAAAGAAAATAATAAAGCAAGTCTAATCGTGGTCGGCCTCATTCGAGAGCCCCAAGACTTAGCGCCGCCCTCTTATTATAAATAGAGGTTGTTGGCATTAGTTTAGGATTTGTTTTGGAGAATATTTTTATTTTGGTGAAAGTTGGCTAGTGTAGCCCTTTTACTCTCTTTCTCAAGGACGAAACCCCTTGGGTTTAGGATCTCTTCCAAGGATGAAAACCCTTGGTTGGGAAACTTGTGAAGGATGAAAACCCTTCATGAGGTTTTTGGTGTGCAAGATAGTTTGAAAGGAAATAAAGTATCTTTCTCTTGCATGTGTTGTCTCTTTGGTGCAAATGATATTTTATTTCAAGTGGAGTGACCTATATTGAGGTGGTAATGTGGTATGTTTGGCGACATTTTGGCAAATATGAAATTATTATCTTATTCTATATATTTTATAAAGCCAAGATTTCGAGTTTCATGATTTTTGGTGCTTCCTAAGTTGAGTTGTGAATTTTAAAATAATGTCTTGTAGACAATGGTTTTGTTGAAATTCACATTTCCATATCTAGGGCATTAAAAATCAGATTTCTTGCATTATATGATTGTTGTTGATATATCATAATTTTAGAGGCTTAAGTGAAGTTGGATGTAAGGGTTTTGAAGGCAAAAAGTGGGTGTGAAACCCCAAATCAGGTCGCTGCCCTAGATGGGTGTTGGCTGGCAACAGTTAAGGGGTTTTATACATTTATTTCAGTCACTAACAACTCACTAAAAATCTAAAATGTGTTGTTTATCTTCAGATTTTGGTCATTCCCCTAGTTCCCCGAAAAATGAACATTACATGTTCTATTGCCCGAAATGGACAAATAATCTTGAGTGTGAATCGGAAAATCTACCTTATAGGCTTATACACCTCTTGATTTGAAACATTCTTTTTATTTTCAGAACTGTCATAAGAATGATCCAACAACTTACCTTCTTTCGATGCCTTGGAGAATTTTGCATCAACTCTACTATATTGAAGACTTGGAAAGATATCCCCTCCAAATTCTTGCAAATCAGAATTTCTTACATATTCCACCATTACCATTGGAGAATTCTTTCCCTTAATTTCCTGTAGGTGTTGTTTTTCTTGAGTGGCTATCAACTTAGCTTGCTTAGCTCTCCTTCGCCACTCATCACACCTTTTTTGGGTCCTTATTACCTCCTCTTCATGCCTTGAGCTATAATCTCGAGATTATTTTCAGAATTAGTGGCATCAGCTGAACCATTCTTCTTACTTGCATGCCCATCAACATAGCTATTCTGAAAATCAACCTCACATGGAATTGACTCAATCTTTGCAATGCTTGGGAGATTAATAGGCACTTTTTGTTCACCATTAGGAATTACTTTGACTTGCATACTGAATTTGTGCCCCTCTGTAGATTTTTGTACTTCTAGTTCTAATTCTTCTTCTTTCTGCAAAAATATTTTCTTTGGCTTTTTTTTTTCATTTGACAACACATTCTCATGTATGGTGGATTCCTCCAAGGGCTGATTCCTCTCAATTTCTTGCAGCTCTAATTGTTTTGCTTCCTCCTTCAGCCTTCTTTTTTAACTTTTCTAATCATATTACCACCATTTGAATGGGATCTATCTTTTCTTCCCTTTGTAAGAACTTTGCTCGAAAAAACATTGGTCGATTAGTTGTCCTCGTGATTCACAGGCTGGGAAGATCACAACTCTGATACCACTGTAATGTCCCTAAGCGGGCACTTTAAAACAATTCCGGATTTCCCGAAAACCCTACTTTTTATCCTTAGGGCAGAACTAATGGAAAACTGATATTTCCGTATACCCTTACAAAAATGCAACAATCTAGAAATTCTAGAAAAATACACTTATAGATGAAGATACAAAATTTTGAAAATACCCCTTTATTCAAAGAAATCTGAATATTGCAAACCCTAGGGAAAATACAATTTTTATAGAAATGACAACTCTCTTCAAACCCTATGGACAAAATATAGCAATTTGATTTCTTTCCTTTATATTTGAAATCTAAACAAAATAGAAATACCCAAGGGGGCGAAGCATAGAGAGCCTCTTGACACATGAATATGATGGAAAATAATTTTTACAACAAAAATATGAATTTATTTCTATTTATTTTCCAGCTGAAATTAAGCAATAAATACAACTGCCTGTATGAGCAAAAAGAAGGCGAAGGAGAGGCCCTAGTTGGCTACAAATAATTTCTGAGGCAGATTATGGCATGAAGCAAGGTCCATCACCTAATGCACCTCAGTTTGCAGCTGAAATAGCTTCCAAAGGGGGTCGTCCGGCTCTAAAATGCTCCAAAACTGCCCCCCAGAATTCCCAAAGAAAGGGTCAAAACCTTAAAATCCATTGTTCCAACTGATATCTTTGATGCCCTAGCTGCAATAACTCTAAAAACTGCCCTAAAATTTTGCCCTAGCTTGATAATTTTGATTGAAACTGAAATTCCTTGTCTGAAAGAACAATTGTAACCCCTGGATGGAGTCACCTCTAAGGATTAGAGGGTTTTCATCCGCTAAGCTTGCTTGTATGGAAGGTTTTTGTCCTCACTACTGCACGGGAGTTGGAGCGAAACCCAAAACCTCATAATCACAATGTAATGTATGCAAAAGATGTCCTCAAATGATCCCCTCACTCTCTTTTATAACTTTCCATGTCACGTTCCACGATGAAAGAGTCCCAAAAGCAACTTTCCCCTTTTCTAATTCCTCATTGATATTGCTTTATTAAAAGTAACTTTTTATAAAAAGTTATTTTTTATAATAATGAAACATGTCTTTTATAAAATTGCTTTTTCAACACTTAAGCTATATTATTAATTTATTATACTTTATTTGAAAAAGGGGACATTACATTCGGGTTCTATCATTATAGCTTGTCTCACACTTTTATATGTTCGAGATCCACGTGTAACCATAGATTTTGCACTGTACCTACAAAAAAACCCTAGCTATCTTGCAACACACTCAAGCAATCATTAGATCTAAAAATAAAAGATGCAAATGCTTGAGACAGACTAACCTCGGCGATTACTTTGTTTGTGAGTCACCAAGTGCTGCACTACATTTCAGACTCAATATAGTTCTCCTAGTGCTTTGTGCAAAGGTGCATGCAACTATCTCTTGACCTAGGTTGGCCCTTGTGCCTCAACATTGATAGCGGGCTATGCTACTTCATCCCAATAAAAACCTTTGTGTGCGGATGGAAAATTTAGATTTATGCCCTCCTATGTTGTGTATGCAGTATGCATATGTATCTCTTGCTTCTTTAGCTAAGTAGATGGTAGATAGATAGGTGCTTGCTAGGTAATAAATGCCTAGATTAGACTTGCATATTTATGAGTTCATTATCTTGAATTTCGAACCTTAGTGGCGGAAAAGGCCGACCCAAAACATAAGAAAGGACATATAAAAGAGTAATGAAGAGACCCAAAAGATAAAAATCAACGAAAGATAGAGGGGTTTGGGACCGTACAAATAGGTGTGGGACCGTGTGTACGATCTTGACCGGTTATGTACGGTTTTGCACCGACACAACATGCAAAAGAACTACAAAAGGACATGGCCAAAGATCTCTATGACTCGACACAAAATCATGGAAAAAGAGTAAAACAATCACATAAGGACAATCAAATCAAGCAACAAAAGATGGAAGAAGAGGAGGTTATGCCACTAAGATCTACTTTTAAGGTTCAGAACTCGTGTATATAAAAATCTAATAAAAGCATTATGTAATAATGATTTTGTACAGATTTTGGTGTCAATAGTAATGTGGCTATTGTTTTTTTGTGCTTTTGATGCCATTTTCTTACTTCCTTTATTTTTACATGGAAAATTTGGCTATTCGGGCTGTCCTTGTTGGATGCATCTGTGTAGTTTATATTTGGTCCAGTGGCAGTACATACCCGTTTAAGAATTAACATACATACGATGGGATCTAGGGACATTATTGCTTATGTATGCTGGATTCCAAGTCTTACTTAGAGTAGTAAACAAATAAAAAATTGAAACGGCATACATAGAGGGACATATGGGTATATTGTTGCTATTTTCATCTCTTTCTGATCCATAATGACTTATTGCTTAACAAAAAGCTACATATAATCACGAGTGTTTAGGATACATTGAATGTGTAAGATCAGTCAGTGGTTCTCTTAGGAAATCTACAGATAGACTTTTAAACTGGTAACTAAAATAAAAAATAACTCTCTTTTCCTTGAGCTGTGCTTATATTTAGGCTGTGGAAGATAATAGGACAATTCGAATCCAGAGGCCTCGCAAAGGTCCATTTTATGTTTCCTCTGAGAGTATTGACCAACTCATTGCAAATCTTGGCAGATGGGCAAGGTAATATGTTTGAGAGTTTTGAAGTATGAGACATTTCTCGTTGACTGTGATTGTAGTTTCTGGTTCCATAAATTGTGCTCTGAGAGAGCTTCATGCATCAGGTGGTACAACTTTGCATCTCTAGGGTTCACCATTTTTGGTGTTTACTTAATAGCAAAACATGCCATCAGGCGTATTCTGGAAAAGAGGAGACAGCGTGTACTACAAAGAAGGTAAATGCTTGTATTTGTTCGGGAACCATGGTATAAAATCGCATGGGAAAATTAATGATAGCTGATTTTGATATTTATATAGTATTACGCCAGTATTGATATTGTTAATTTGTGTTTTGTAGGGTTCTGGAAGCTGCTGCTCTGCGGATGGAGCGAAAGCAGCATGAATGTATACTCTAGATTCTGTTTACAGGCTTCAATTTTATTGTAGAACCATCCTATATCGGATTTCCACAAGGAGAGATGTTAATTTCTATTTATAATATTCATCTAATTTGTATTTGCAGCAGACCAGAGTCCAAGAAGCCAACATGAATATGATGTAAAAGGGACAATCACACACCAGATTTGTGTGTAATATGTTTGGAGCAAGAGTATAATGCAGTCTTTGTTCCGTATGTTTTTTCCTTTTGCTTCTTAGAGTAAGTTTTATTGCTGAGTAGTAAATCAGACTTGAGGGAATTGATGATTTTATGGGCTCATATTGCAATCTTATAAGTGTAATTTTGGAAACAGCTGTGGTCATATGTGCTGCTGCACATCATGTTCATCACAATTATCAAATTGCCCTCTCTGTCGACGACGCATTCAACAAGTTGTCAAGACCTATCGTCACTGATAGTATTTGGAGTAATGATACGATGCTACCATAGGTAAAATTGAATATATATATATAAGGTTTTGATGGGTTTTTTTGGTGAGCGATATTCAGATTTTTCATTCTATTTCTGTGTATGAAGATGAATATAAAAATGCTTTATGTCCGAGATGATTGAAAAATGTTTATAGCTTTTACTTTATGTATGTATAGCATGAAATTCAGGCAATCCCCGTTGAATAAGGATGACTAATTTTTCTTTGCAGTATCAGTATTTATGTGCAGTGTTTATGGCATGTTTCAGTTATTGGCTTATGTTTTGGTTGTCATCTTATCTTCATGACAAGGAACTGTGTGAGTTGAGTGCCCAATGATGCAACGAGCTCCCTCCTAAAGTTACCAGTGAATCTGGGGTCCCCGTCACTGGAAAATACTTTTGGATTCCCAAGGAGCTACTGCACATTCTCTACAAATGCTTCTGTTATTGTACTAGCCTCGAATGGATGAAGCAACCCCAAAAATTGTGTGTGATGAGTTGATCAACAACTGCCATGATGACAAGTGTTAAGGAATTGAGAATTACCACCAATCAGGATGCTTGATGATTTTTGTTCTTCAAATACAAATTCTTGCACAGAAATAGGTGGTCCTTATGCCACATTGTATCTCCCCTCCAAGAAAATCTTTACACGATGTCTGGATCTATAGAAAAGCTTCTAAATGAATTTTTGGGTGTCATGATCTCTTCTCCATTCCTTTTTTGACGCTTCAATTGAATCAGGTTGTATAATAGACATGGCACAAAGTAGCAACTTGTCTTCCTCTATTCTGGAAAGTGCATCGGCCACCACATTCTCCTTCCCTTTCTTATAGATGACCTCATAGGCACAACACATCATTTGTGATACCCATTTCTACTATTGATCTGTAGAGTCATTGTTCTAAAAGTACTTAAGATTATCATGGTCCGTTTTCACCTTGAAGTGATCCCCAATCAATTAATGTTGCTAATGTGATAGCATAGAAAATGACCATCATTTCGCTTTAGTTGAAGACTAGAAAGTTAGTGGTCTACCTTCTTGCATCATAAGTTCATCAATTCCTTAATCTGAAGCATCACATTCCAACACAAGATTTACTGAAACCCAGTGGCTAGAACTGGAGTACTGCACAGTGTTTCTTTCAACTTCTGAAATACCTGAGAAGCTGCCCTGACCATATGAATGCATTCTTCTTTAGCAAGGTGGCGAGGGGAGCACCTATTCTCCCTTAATTCTTCTCACGTGTGTGGTAATACCTTGTGAGATCCGAGAATCCTCTCAAACTTGTCAGTGATACTGGAATAGGCCATTTTATCACGGCCTTAATTTTGGTGGGATCTACCTCAACCCTCATGAGAGGAAATATAGCCCAAATATTCCACTTCTTTGACTCCTAAAGCAAATTTGTAAGGTTTTGCATAAAATTGACGATCCCCCAAAATATGTAGAACCTTGTTCGCATTCTAGAAGGGTCCTTTCAAATTTTACTGTGAATCAGAATAACATCGAAGAAGAGCAACACAAAGTTTCTAGGGAATGACCTGAATACAGAATGCATCAAACTTTGGAATGTAGATGGGGCATTAGTTAGGCCAAAGAGCATAACCAAAATACATAGCAGCTTTCATGTTTGCAGAAGGTTGTTTTAGGCACAACTTGATCCTTAATTCTTGATTTTATGTTATCTGGATTGAAAACCTGGCTTAATGATAGGCATAGCTCCATGCAATTCATCCAACAAACCATCATTATCATCAATATGAAACTTATATTTAAAAGTGATTTTGTTGAGCTGTCTAAAATTTGGACAGATCTGCCGAGTGTTGTCCTTTTATGGAAACCATGACTAATGATGAAGAGTATGTGCTCCAGTCAGATGGTCCCTGCTTCCAACATTTCCATGCTAGTTTCTCAATTTCTCTCTATTGCAAAAATGGATAACAATAGGCCTGCTATTAAATGACTAACTTCCTAGTATAAGGTTGATAGTGTGATCATCTTCTCTCAATAGAGAAAGCACCCTGGCAAGCATATTGATAACAATTTTATAAATTATTGACGTTGAGCTTTAGAATGGGCTTGTGCTTCTATAGCACAACAATGAACAATGATTCCATATGCGTGTTCCCTTCTTTACATGATGGGCACTAATTACTTGCAAAGATCGTAAATGAACACCCTAAGCTCATGGTCAATACCATTCACTGTGAATCAGATGAAAAGTTATTGGAAAATTATCAAGACCATTATAAGAAATTTCAGGATTTGGGCTCCCAATACCACATAGACTCCTCCCATTGGAATAGCCAACATATTGCTAGTAAGTTGATAGTTCCCATAGTTCCCCTTTGCTAGTTGAATCTTATGGCGCTCCCCTTTGCATTTGATGGTGCCACCATCAACAATCATCGCTTGAAATTTTGGAGCTGAATACTTGAACAAATTTAGTTCACCTGGCAATAATGAATGCAATTATGGGTGCTACATGAAATGATGAGGACTATCACCATTTGATTCTTAAAATATCCCCCACCTTGAGAATTTGAGGATTTGTAAAACCTGCTAAGGCATGACAAGAGATAACATCTTGATCCAAAACCATTGATGCTCCCTCTCTTCTTCTAAAGGTTCATCTTCCTGTTGTTATTTTGGATAGTCTACCAGGAATAATTTATTCTTAGTGCATTTGTGTCGCTTGCTCCACTTTCCATCTCAGTGATTGCACAACTGTTTTCTCTCTTTTCATTGACTTATCAGGAGTCAATCTTGTGGTTTATGAATGCTTAAATAATAATTGTTTCTCTCATGAGGCCCTTGAGGTTGATAATGATCGTGGTGATATGGTAATCCATATTGTTAAAAGTATGTTTGGCGATCCCTGATTCCTTTTGAGTTGGGTCTTCACATAGCCAAGTACTTAGCTTCCACCTCACTTGCTAGTATGATAGCCTTATTGACACCCATTGGGCTTAAGAGTTTGACCTCATGTTGAATAGTTTCCTTAATCCACTAACGAATGGATCCAGTTTGTTATCCTTTGAAATGTCATTCATCCACATGTATAGCGATTGCAATTATGTGACATAATCACGTAGCGACCTTGTCTGCCAAAGCTTTGCTAGATGGCTAAAGGTCACATTCTGAGTAGCTCCAAAATTGGACATTAATGCATTCACAAAACCACCCCAAGTTGGAATTCTTGGTTTGTGCAACTAAATCCAAGATTACCAAACATGCTTTTCATTCTTCATTTATAAAATATTGAAGACTTATTTAATCGATACAAGGGTTTGATGGATTTTTGACAATTACTCCATTTGACGTCAAACGAGAGGATCTTTGTCATCAAATATGTGAATGTCAATCTTGGGTGTATTGAAAATTACGGACCTTCTAGTTGTCTCTTACTGATATCCCCTTTTAAGCTCAGATTCATATTTAGATGCTTCTTTCGCTGCTTCAGCACTGGAGTTCTTAGAATTCTTAACACAAAATTTCAGTAGAGCCTTCTCTATGCATGCTAAAAAGATCACTCGTGCATTGGTGCTTTCTTTAATCTCATCTAAAAGCTTCCCACAATCCCCTGGTCTTCCTGAAACTTTAACACCTGTTGAGCCCGAATTTTTGAAGATACCATATGCACTGAACAGTGCTGACATGATGATGCATGCCAGGACCAAGGGTGTAGGAAGGAGCGGAATGAAATCGTACCAATGTAATGCCCCTTTTCCGGGCTGAAACTGAAAACCAAAGAACTTGCACAATCCAAATAGTAAACTGAAGCAAACTGAAATTAAATTCCAAACCCTAGCAGCAGGCTGTAAATATATTTATTTTATGATAGAAATCAGCCACAAACTTGTTGGAAATAATTTAGAAACCCTTCAAAATAATATTCTTCAAATCTGGAAATGATTGCAAGAGAAAAGCACCGGAAAATATATCTTTTACCAATTTAATATCAGCTGGAAATTAATTAATCAACAACAGTGAATACCCTTACAAATATGGCTGGAAATGAAGGTTTCCAAGCCCCAAAATGAAGTACAAATGAAGATTCCAGCTACTAAAAATAGGAGAAACACAATGATGGCTGAATTTGAAGTTGTCATGCCCTAGAAGACCCCAAACTCCACCTTAGGGCAAGTCGCCACCCTTGGGAAGGGCTGGAAATGCCTTCAAAACTGAATACAAACTCCTTATGTGATCACCCTTTTGCAAGCTTGAGGGGTTTTGTCCTCAAACCAGCCCACTATTGAGAGGTTTCATTCTCAATAGGTCTTCCAAGAGGGTTTTTGTCCTCAATGGATGAGAGAGAAAACAAACATGCTCCCAACTCCAAGATAATAAATTCCAAAAGCAACCATAACCTTTCCAAGCCAAGTGACCCCTTTTTATAGTTAGAGGTGGCACCAAAAACCAATTAGAATCCTCTAAAGAGGACCGACCTCCTGGGAACCTAATAGTTACTTTCCTCTTTTGTTTTTCATTTGGCTTTTTCTTCTTTACCCACCAACTTGACTAGGCTTAGAAAATTACTAAAAAGTGCAAAGCTCATAAAAACAACTAAATACCATGACATTGGCTTCCTTGCTCATTCCCTTTTGCCCCCGGGAAGTGGAATGGGCTCAAGGTCTTCAAAGAGGACTAGCATTGAGAAGGGGACATTACAACCAAGTACCAACATTGGCGGAAAATCCAAGAAATATGTCGTTGGGAATTACAAACTGGAGAAACCAGAGAGATGTTGGGAGTGGATTGGGTATAGGTAGCTTGGCATAAATGGTCGACTCGACCTAACCCCTATAATTTGGGTGTGCTATTTTGAGCTCAAATAGATTTTTGTAATATATAAATAGGCCCATTGGGCATTGTATTAGGGGAGAGAATGTATTGGAACCATTATGTTGTTGGATTGTAGAATGGTTTATAGTAGAGAGTATTCTTAATGGATAGGAGGCTTTGTGTGACGGGTTATATGAGGTGTTTTTTTGCGAACTCCTAGGAGATTTGTATGCATGAATAAAGCCATACACTTTGGAGAAGAATAGAAACATGGGGCAAAAATACTTGTGGACCCTTGAATCCATTGAGTAGTTGAGGTGATTGGATGAGACATGGACACACAAAGTAGACTTTGATGATAAGGTACATTTAGAAGCTACTTGTCGAGTTTGTCGTTTCAACTTTCAACATGTTCTTGCCACTGAAGAAGTAGAGCATCATTTTTATGTGATCCCATAGGGTCATATCTTCGATCTATCTTGTGGAGAATTCTATTTGTTGATTGGGGACTTCAAGTTCTACCCACAAGGTGCTAAACATATTTTTTGCATGGTGAGTAGACGGAGCACAAGTAAATCGAGAATGAAGGTGAGATGGAGACAAAAGAGATAGAGTTCGGAGGAGGGAGTATAATTAGGCACAAGAGTTGATTATAGCTATTGCAAGTGCTTCATGGAGAGGAGAGGTGAGGGAGGACGATGCCGTAAGGATCCCAGGAGAAAAGGGAAGGCATGTACTTGCCTCTCGCACCGAAGATCTTGGTCGGTTGGCATGCACCTCTTGAGGAAATATGGGACACCTTGGAATTAAGATGATAAAGGGGACTAAGAATAAAAATGCTGCTCCCAACAACATCCAACACTCATTATTGCACCATCATCAATAAGACAAGAAGAATTTGACGGAGTAGTTGGAGCAACGAGTTGAGGAGATCGCTAGGAGTATATGTCAACAATTTGTGTCACAGTAGATGGTGTGTGCCTTGATTGAACCGAAGTGTGGTGACCACAACTTTAACACAATGAGGAATCGAAAGTTTAGTGAACCCTACGCAAGTACTCCCAATTGTGAGTAGTGTGCCGCAAAACCTGCTTGTAGTAATAACATCCGTTGAGGGAAGATCCTCGTTTTGGCAAAGCAATTCCAAGCATGGTGATACCCCTACCAAGAGTGTGTCTACTTTGTGGCAACACCTATTTTGTTATGTGACTAAATCCCCATAAAGGGATTTTATTGAATAAAAAGAATAAAAAAATTTAAAAGTTACCCAAGAATGAGTGAAAGAAGTGTAAGAGATTTAAAATGTAACACAAAAATATGTATTCTCGAGGAAAAAGTGTTTTAAACATTATTATTTACATAAAGTTTTGTAATGTTGTATTAACATTAAAAAAATATGTAAATGGAAAGGTGTGTCCATTTTGAATAGCCACCTTCTCAACCCTATAAAGGGGGAGTAAAGTCATTCGAATGAGTTGTGTGAGTGTGTAGAAATTATATGAATGAAAAAGTATGGAATGAATAGAAAAGCAAGAAATTATTTAAAAGAACCAAGGGAAGGAAGGAGACCTATAACACTCTGAATAGCTGCGAGATGGGGTCCACAAAGTGGATCCAAGAGGCACAGAGTGCACTCCTCAAGTGTCATGGCCAGGCTTCGCTTAATGCTATTGTAGCATTAGTGGTGCGAGTTCACATTTGATTCCTCGTTGTTGAGTGTGGTCTTGGCTCCGATGTACCTTGGGAAAGATTGCCGTTCGTAGAGATTCTCAGATATGTATTTAAAACTTGAGTTGATAATAAAAGTTACTGATTAGTCTTTGTGTTAGTTCTATGCAATATCTTGTATTTTTAGTAATTATAAGTTTATCAATAATAATCAAATCAATGTCATTAAAAACTACATTCTACAAGTAATCATTTATACATGGGGTGAAATTAACGTCTCTGGGATCTCGAGAATACATATTTCTATGTTACATTTTAATTCTCTTACACTTCTTTCACTTGTTCTTAGGTAACTTTTAAATCATTTTATTCAATAAAATCCCTTTATGGGGATTTAGTCACAAAACATATTCAACATTTTTACTACGACCCATCATCATGACTATATTGAGGATTGGGGAATGCAGCCGACCATGTCCACTCTTGTGAGATTATTTGGAAAGCAAAAGGTGTGAGAACTCTAAAAAAGAATTCTAGTAAGTTTACAAAACTTTACTAGATTGAGTGCATACATAATACCAAAAGTTCAATCCCTTATAGATTGTGGTGGATTATGATTTATTTAAAAAAAGTTCTTGTAAGAATTTGACATTTCCGAATTTGAGCAGCAAAGCATAATCAATCAAGAGACCTGTGCACACATATGATGCGTGGTTTAAGACATTGATTTCAAGTTGTCCTATGAACTTCATCCGGTCCATCACGCAATGGTTTGTAGGAAGACTTCTTGCACCTCTTTGTTGTGCCTTGTTAATACATACATTCATGGAGCCTCTTGAAGCTTTAGAAGTTCGTAATGAGGGTTGAGGTTGTTGGAAGTGTAGACATCTTGGGATAAGTCCCTTTTTGGAGGCACAAATTTCCAATATGGCCACTCGATTGTAAATCTTGAAAGTTTGAAACCAAATAGTGTGCCCGAGTCTAGAGGAGGATAATGGTGTATAAATTGCGTTATGGAAGGTCATACTAAGAATAATTGTCCAAGAAATAGTGTGAGGGTCTTGACTAGAGGTTGTGAGATATGTCACCAAGACCGTGATGTGAAAGATTGCCCCAAACTTTAGAGGGTAAAGAAAATAAGTATCTATTTGGTGCAGAGTATGTGATTCTAGCATGCATGATATAGAAAATTGTTGAGTGATTCACAAATAGTGGTAGGATAGAGAGAAAGGAGTGTGACCGACAATCACTAGTGTTCCATATCAACACCAAGGTTATGCAAGATGAACAGACAAAGCTAGAGGGAGTAGAGAAGGTGGAAGACTCTTCTGTCAAGACTTATTACAAGTGTGGGTTGCCCAATCATTACCAAAGAGCTTGCCCCACATATCCTACATTTGGATATTAAAGAGTCGGGCAACGAATTGAAGATTGCCTTGGAGTATACAAGAAGATAGTGCGAGAAGAATGAAGGTGCACCTAAAGGTGCCGGGATGATTATGCTTAGAGGGTGGGTGCTAAAGCAGAAATGCCAAGAGATGGTTGCATGAGCTAAATGCGATGATAAGGAGTGGCATTCAAACCCAGCCCCAAAGAAAGGAAGTTCCACACGAACCCCCTCAAGACACTACTAAGTTTGGAGGATACCCGAACAAGGTGTCCCAAAAGAGGATATTGTAGGAGGCCACAAATGTCATCAAGAACTTACAAGGTGAAGTTCAGGCTGCCTGAGATGTAGAGGTCTGCATTAGAGAACAATCTACAAATGGCCTCTGTCTGTGCAAGATATAGCTGAGCTAAGTGAGATCCTAGCTCTCTTGAAAACTAATGGGGCATTGCCCATGATAAGAGATTGATTGGCACAAAATGCAAGTCAACAACTGGAAATAAAAAGAGTGGTGGAGAGAGAATTAAAATCTGCTAAGCAGAGTCGATTGATCGCTACGGGCTGAGAATCTGTAATGTTCCTTTCCGGGACTTCAATTGAAAAAGGAGGAAATCACACAAACCCCAATATTATACTACGATTAATGAAGGGAAATCGCTTGAAATTCATAGAACCATTCAACCAAAATATAGATAGATATTTTAGGATGTATTTAAACCACTTTCCAACATGAAACTTGAATGAAAACACAGCTGGAAAATTAATTAATTGCAGCAGAAGTACAACTCAAAGAAATTATGAAACGAAGGGTTTCCAAACCCCAAACTCCACAAAATATGATTGTTTCCAACCTTATAAATTATGAGGAATCCAAATATGAAAGCAAATCTGATTTTTGTGCCCTAGAAGGCACCTAGATGCTAACAAACCCTAGTCGCTCCAACTAGGAAGGGCTCATAAATACATGCAAACACTTGTAGATATCTTCCTTTATCCTCCAATGCCCAAATCTGCAAAAGGTCTTCAAGATGACTTCACTTCAACCAAGAATGGAGGGTTTTCGTCCTCCTTGGAAAAGCCATACAATTGGATTTTCGCCCAAAAGTGAAATGACAATGAGCAAACAGCCCAAAGATCAAGTTTAGATAAAATGCGCCAAAGTAGATAGGTGCAAATGAAGTCATTAGTCTCCTTAAATAGCCCAATCTTGGCGCCAAAGACCAAATAGGCAAGACTGACCTCCTTTGGGCTTTATTTAATCTTTTATTTTTCCTTTAAACTCCTCCAAGCCAACCGACCCGCTTTAATGAAGAAAACACTAAAGAAAAATATTAAAAATTAGAAAGAAAAATATAATTCCTTCCCTAGCTCATTCAACTCCTTACCATAGAAAGGGAATGACAAGAAGTTCATTTTTAGGCTCTAATATCGAAAAAGGGGACATTAAAGTCCTCTATTCCCAAAATTGCTTGTCCCCAAACAATTGTAAACTCAATGGATCTGCTGTCCTATTTCCTTCCTTCTCATCATGTAGTTCCACATCCCCTAATGAAGTAGGAGGTGGCTTCCTTGATAAAGCATCCGCTACCACATTGTGTTTTCCCTTGACATATTCAATATCAAAATCAAATGCTTGGAGTCTACTCACCCATTTTTGTTGCATGTCATTTAATTCCTTTTGATGGAGAAAGAATCTCAAGCTATTGTGGTCGGTTTTGACCACAAACCTTCCACAAATCAAGTATTGCCGGAACTTGATCAATGCATGCATGATGGCTAACATTTCCTTGTCATAGATGGAGAATTTTTTCTCATGGTCCTTCAATTTCCGACTCTCATATGCAATGGGGTGCTTGTTTTGCATCAAAACAACTCCTATACCCTCACCGAAAGCATCACATTCAAGCACAAATGGTATAGAAAAATCTGGAACAGCAAGAACTGGACAAGAACACATCACCTTTTTTAATTCTTCAAAAGCTATGTGGGCTGTTTTTGACCAGCTGAAAGCTCCTTTCTTCGTTAGAGAAGTCAATGGGGCTGCAAGTTGGGAGAATCCCTTCACAAATCTTTAATAGTAAGAACATAAACCCAAAAATCCTCTCAAATGTGTAATGCTGGTTGGAGTTGGCCAATCCATGATGGCTTGGATGGATAATCCCCATGTGCATTGATAACATGCCCCAAGTACAAAATTTCATCCATTCCAAACTCACATTTGGTTTCTTTGCATAAAGTGACTGCTGTTCTAAAATTTCCAGCACCTTATCCAAGTGTTGGAGGTGCTCTTCCCATGTTTTACTATAAACCAAAATGTCATCAAAGAAAACCAACACAAATTTCCTCAAATGCTTACCAAAAATGTGATTCATGCATGATTGGAAGGTGGCCGGGCATTGGTTAACCCAAATGGCATGACAAGGAACTCAAAATGCCCAAAGTGACATCTAAAAGCAGTTTTGTGTACATCTTCCTCACTCTTATTTGGTGATACTCGGATCTTAAATCAATTTTGGAGAAGTAGACCGCTCCATGTAGCTCATCCATTAGCTCATCAATCCTTGGTATTGGATACTTGTTCTTGATTGTCTTCTTGTTTAGTATCCGGTAGTCCACACACATTCTTAGAGTGCCATCCTTCTTCTTTACAAGCACTACGGAAGAAGCAAAGGGGCTGGAGCTAGGCCTAATCAACCCCATTTCCAACAATTCCTTGATGGTTCTTTCAATTTCTTCCTTGTAGATCCTTGGGTGACGGTAAGGAGTGGTTATTACCGGTTTGGTACCCGGTTCTAACTCAATAACATGTTGGAATCCTCTATCCGGTGGCAGCCCATGAGGTAATTCATTGAAAACTTTGGCATGCTTGTCAAGTATGGGTTGAATATCATCATGAAAAGATTGTTGAATGGAAATAGAAGAGTTAGACCTTACCAAGCAATGAGCAGCCCAAACAACCTGACTTTTTTTGAAAGTCCTTTCCATGCTCTTAGCGGTCACAACTTGAGGAGTCCCACCTTTCATACCATGCAACACAACCTCCTTGCCTTCTACCTTAAATTTCAGCTCCATCTTTTGGTAGTTTTGAGAGAATTCACCCAAGGAATGTAACCATTGAACACCCATTACTAAATCTGTTTCACCTATGCTAATGACATAGAAATCATCTCTTACCACATGTCCTCCCAAGGTGAGTGTGAGCTGAGGTATTCTTCTTGTGCATGGAAGTATGAAGCCATCCGCTACCGTGACATTGAAACCCTTGAAATTTTCAGCCTTCAACTTTAATCTTTTGACCAAACTTTCATCAACAAAATTATGTGTGGCTCCACTATCAATCAATACCATGACCCCTTGCCCTTGTAGATCACCCTTTACCTAGAATGGGTGATATCTAGGGGCTCCGGACAAGGTGGCAAGAGTACCATCTAATTTTTCCGGATCCTCTTCCGGAATGCTATCTTGCTTGGCTTCATCTACATTGTTATCATCTTCCTCACAATCTGAAAATACTTCAATATAATGTACCTTACCTTTACCCAAACAACGGTGACCGGGAGTCCACGGATCCTTGCAAGAGAAGCACAAATTCTTCTTTCGTAGCTCGTTTCTAGACTCTCCTTCATTGCTGGTTTTGGGCAGCTCCTTGTGAGTAATTGGCATCTTTTGGAAGGGCTTCCTTGGCTGGTCCAAGGGAGGGTTTCTAGGTTGTCCCAATGATCTAATTGGCTGTCCTCCACTTGAATTACTGTTGTTCGCTGTTGTTCTTGGGAAGCTCCTTCTAGGTCCAAATCTTTTTGATTGCCTTTTGAAGAGACAAAGGATCAAAGGATCTAACCAAAACCCTTGAGTGGTTCGGGTAACCCTTCAATGAAGAGCACTACAAGTCTCCTCTTTGAAACATCTGTGGTCATAACGGAAAGCCTCTAAAATTCTGTCACATATTTATCCACCGTACCTTGTTGCCTCAAATGAGCAAGCTCATCAAAGTGAACTTCCGGATCAACTCTATCAAATCGATCAATGAGCCTTTGACAAAACTCATCATAGGAATGGATCTCGTTGTGCCTTTGTGTCACTAAACCGTGAAACCACTATTCACGAGCAATCCCCTCAAGATGTGGGGTTGAAAACTTAATAAAGCATCCTCCTCCATCATGGGCTACAGGGGACAAGTATGTATCAAGCTTCTCGATCCAAGCCCTAGCTGTTCCCTTGGTTGATCCATCAAAGGTGGAGAAAGTCATCTTCCCCAACACATTTTGCACCTCCTTCTGTGGCAATGTTGTCTTGGCTCGGGCCTAGACCTTCCATTGTTTACACCAATGAATTCGGCAAGAGAGCTGGCCTCACATATCTCTCTTGGAAGAGCCATATACTCTTCATAGTTTGTGGCAATGCTTTGCCCCATGGAGGGCCTTTCTCCCACCTCTCGGAATAGCTTCCTCCCTTGGAAGAAAAGTAGGCCTCGTAGCTGATCCCAAAGGTCTCCGTGCATTATTAGCTCCGGATGAGCTACCATCTCCATTTTGAACCCTAGGTTCAATCATCCTTTGAAGAGATAGGGCTACGAAGTCCATGGTGTCCACCAATCTCTCCTGACCTGCAATAAGGTTATTAAACTCGACTTCTTGACGATCTTGGTTGGCCATATTATCCTCCTCTCTTGGCTGATCTGCTTTCCTTCTTCTTTGATAGTATAGAAAACCCTTGTTGCCTTTTCCATGAAAACCCTAGGCTGGGAAGATCGGAGCTCTGATACCACTGTAATGTCCCTTTCCGGGACTTCAACTAAAAAAGGAAGAAATCACACAAACCCCAATATTATTAAACTCTAATTTTTGACCAGCAAACTGAAATTTAAGACAGCTGGAATTCGGCAGTTTGATTTCTATAACAGTCCAAAAATGAAGGGAAATCACTTGAAATTCATAGAATCATCCAACCAAAATATAGATAGATATTTTAGGATGTATTTAAACCACTTTCCAATATGAAACTTGAATGAAAACACAACTGGAAAATTAATTAATTGCAGCAGAAGTACAACTCAAAGAAATTATGAAACGAAGGGTTTCAAACCCCAAAATCCACAAAATATGATTGTTTCCAGCCTTACAAATTATGAGAAATCCAAATATGAAAGCAAATATGATTTTTGTTCCCTAGAAGGCACCTAGGTGCTAACAAACCTTAGTCGCTCCAACTAGGAAGGGCTCATAAATACATGCAAACACTTGTAGATATCTTCTTTTATCATCCAATGCCCAAATTTGCAAAAGGTCTTCAAGACGACTTCACTTAAACCAAGAATGGAGGTTTTTCGTCCTCCAACCAGCCACAAGAAGGGTTTGCATCCTCCTTGGAAAAGCCACACAATTGGATTTTCTCCCAAAAGTGGAATGACAATGAGCAAACAACCCAAAGATCAAGTTTAGATAAAATGCACCAAAGTAGATAGGTGCAAATGAAGTCATTAGTCTCCATAAATAGCCCAATCTTGGTGTCAAAGAGCAAATAGGAAAAACCAACCTTCTTTGGGCTTTATTTAATCTTTTTTTTTTTCCTTTAAACTCCTCCAAGCCAACTGACCTGCTTTAATGAAGAACACACTAAAGAAAAACATTAAAAATTAGAAAAGAAAAATGCAATTCCTTCCCTAGCTCATTCAACTTCCTTGCCACGGAAAGGGAATGGCAAGAAGTTCATTTTTAGGCTCTTATATCGAAAAAGGGGACATTACAACATCTTTATTAACATAAGCACAAAAGTAAATATTCTTACTACAAATGCATAGAACTAGTTTGGGAGGTCGCCAATACAACCTACCACTAATACTTTTTCCAAGGTATATAAGACCCGCGTTGTACACTGTGGGAACATTAAATAATGTTCAACAAGAGATTATGGGAGAACAATTCAAGGATTATTTTGTGGTGATAGAGTTGGTAGAGGTTCACAATTACCCTACCTTACTTGGTAGACAATGGTGTTTTGAGAACAATGCAGACATGCACTTTAAGAAGAACTATAGTAGCGTTGAGAATGACAAGCACCGAGTGATCTTTCCCTTGGATAGCGCACAAGGACTGCCATTTGTTGAGAGTGTTGACACTAACGATGATGTCAAGTATATCCATATTGTTACTTCATGGAGATGATGGAGTAATTGAATGGAGATGATGGAGTAATTGAATGTTTGACACTACACAAGCAATGCTTGCAATTGATGTTCAAGAGGTCTACGAGGTTCTCGACAAAACAAGTGGACGGATAGAAGGAAAAACTCGAGCCTAGATAAAAAGTGCAAGGAAACAACTACACACATAAGCAGTTGGCGGCCAATGTACTGCACCAATAGAAAAGAAAACATTTAAATTAAGGGAATATTGGACAAGTTTCCTTGTTTTGATGGCTCCACGTGTGTAAATGTTTATGTGGTTGATCTGGAAGTAGGCCTACAGAAGGAAGAAGAATAGGTCTAGTCCTTGGTTTATACATTGAAAAGCACGAGTTGAGCATTGTTGGGCCACCCACCAGCCCAAATTACCAAGGTGTGCGGACATCAAAAAAACTATTGAGACTCACTTTAAACGCAACAGTGCAAGAAAGGGTTTGTGCACATATGATGGAAGCTCCCATCCAAGGGATCATTTTCGTGTTTAAACAAGAATGGATGTCCTCCTTTGGTTATCTTCCAATTGGTTTAAGGGTCCATGCCCTCATGACACATTGACAAAATGGGCATGCACTTGGTGTATACAAATAAAGAATGGCCTAATAAAATGTCCTTTATCTCTAGGTAATCTAGACTAAGATAATGAAAGGGGCCATACTAAAGATGTACACAATAGGGTTGTTAGTTGCAAAAGACATGGATCTAGGAAGGCGATAGCCCACACTCTCTGAAAGATATAGGGTAAAGCCCATGTCTAGGATAGAGGAGTGGTGTCTAACTAGGTCACGATAATAACAAGGTAGTAATCAGATTGTAACAAGATAGAGATTCTTATGCTAGGGTTGTAAACATGGATTGTAAGGATCGATAGGTTGTAAAGGGTTGTAAAGCTTAAAGGGTAGATTGTAAGGTAAGGACCAATAGATAATAATGCAATAGATTAAGAATATGTTGCTCTACTCTAATCTATGCATGACCAATCAAACAATCAATCAAATTTGAAATAACATAAAAGAAATGAGAGGTTAGAGATACTTATCTAAATGTAGACACCATTGGTGCATTCACCCAAGGTTAGCAACACCTTATGAGAGAGTTGATATGGGGGATCACAAATGAATAAGAGAAGACCTAAGTAAGCCACTTGTTGAAGACTCCAAAGGCTTGAAACGCAGGATAGTCCATAAGTAAGTGCGACTCCTATGCATGGGAATCCAAAGCACCCAATGCTCCAAGTGTAAACTCCATAAGATGAGCAAGACTAACTTCAAGACCTCAAGGAAGATTGGAATATGCCAAAGATACCGAATGAATGACAATGATGTGTTAGAAAGAACGCTCAAATGCTGCGTATATATAGGGGTCATGATTAAACATTGCGAGATCTATCGCTAGCCAATGGTACTAAGCGTAAAAAATTGCAAGCTAGATGACATCGACCATGGTCGATATCATCAGTCGTTAAAAACTACAATCCAAACAACATTGACCATGGTCGACATCTCACATCGATTGTATGCAATGCTTCATCAAGGGTCCTAAGGGAAGTCTTGGATGTTGGAGAAAGACTTTGGAGCTGTTGAAAGGTAGCTTGACGAAGGTTTGTGCATGCTGAAAGTAGATATGGAGGCAATGTAAGAGGATAGTAAGGTGATGTTCTAGTGAGATTGTAAAAGAGGATCATTTGTAAAGGTATAAAGCATCGAAGGTGTTGTATAATTGATTGCACATTAAGGCCCTCTCATAAGTACCAATGCTAACCAACTTGATGCAACCATTGTGTGTTACATGTAACCATTTCTAGTTTCCCTTACTCCCGATAATGTCCTCGAGGACACCGCTTCTACAGGAAGCCAATGTGCCATTAGTGCTGCGCAAAGAACCAAAGTCGGTAAATGTGAAAAATTAGGTTATACATATGCTCTAACCGAAGATCATTGCGTGTCACAAAAAGTGTACATGAGATGGTCTTTGGGAAAAGAAAATGCAACATCGAAATTAAAGTGAGTGAAATGGAATAGTAGTACATAAGTGATAGTAATATGAACTCGAATGATATTAATATGAACTCAACCCAAATGAAATATACCTACCTCATACTCGTCTTTCCATGAATGGGGTGCATATTACCTCTCATCTCTACTATGGTGGGCGCTTACGCCAAGTAACCCTAAAGATACAAGACTAACAAGGAGAGAGAAACAATGCAAGCGTCCGAGTAGATGATGAGTAGGCATATGAAAACAAGGTGAAAAAGCGTATAGGGTATATAAAGTGCTTGTAGGGAAGCGATCAACCAATCCAACAAGCCTAGGTGTATATGGGATGTGAAGGGGTAATTGAAACACTCAGACTAACTAGCATGTGTTAAAACTAGAATGTAAAGGGGTAGCTCAAACACTTAGACTAACCTTGATTAAGCTAAAAGTAGGTTGTAAAGGGGTAGCTCAAACACTTAGAATAACTCGCTTATAAATATATTGGATGTAAAGTGATAGCTGGAAAAAGTATCAACCAAACTAATTGGCCACAAATTGAAAATCGGGAGAGATGGCAATATAGATCATAATGTAGGTAGTAACATCCAATGGGTAGAAATGCTCAATCACATAAAAATACCGAAAGCTAGGTAAAACAAGGTTGTAAATCTGTGAACCTAGCTAGATAGTTCCAATTGGGAAAAAGTATCGATCAAACTAGGAGTCATAATGGGAAAGATAAGGATGTTACGTATTAGTTGGAAACAATATCAAACGAGCTAATAGGCATATAAATAAGATATAGTATCATATTAGGATATAAGTTGCTAAAAGGGATGCTAGGCTCAACCAAACTACCAGTCCTGCAAATATAGTAAGATTGGATGTAAGGGACTAGCTAGGTGACTAGGGCTCAACCTAACTAATTGACCTATTAATGTAGGATGTAAAGGGGTAGGCGAAGGGTGTTAGACTAACTGAATTGTAAGTAAGATATAGGATATAAGGTGCTAGAAGGGATACAAGGGCTCAACCAAACTAGTTGGTTTGTAAATATATAGATGAAGCGTGGAGTGCAAAGGATATATATATATATATATATATATATATATATATATAGGTTACTTATAAAAAGATAACATCTTTTATTTCTTCTTATAGTAACCTATATATATATATATATATATATATATATATAGGTTACTATAAGAAGAAATAAAAGATGTTAGTACCGTGTTAGCACCTAAAATCATAATAACAAACATGTTAAATGAAAAATTATGATAAAAATATCCAACTAGGTATAATAAGAAAAGAAAGGAAAGCAATGTACGTGCAAGGTAGATAAAGTGGAGTAATATACGATAATAGAAGAAAACATATGATAAGAGGAGATTTCAAGTAGTTATGACATGCGAGGTAGCATGCATATCTAAATGCACAAGGAGAACATACCCTTGGTAGGGTATGCTCTAAAAGAGGAGGTTTTATCCTTGAAGATTTCTTGAATTTGGATTTGTTTGGATTCAACAATTATAAGGGTTTTAGATGGAATGTGAGATGTTGGAAGATGGAAGGCATCATAAGATGCCCCCAATCTAGAGGATGAGTGAGAATAGTCATTGCAGTAAGATGATCCAAAGGTAAGAAGATGATAAAAAAAGGAAGTTAGTTTTATTAGGAGAAAATAAATGTAAGCATCAATAGATGCCCCAAAGCGCGAAATGAGGGAAACAAAGGCATTGATAGATTCTCCAAAAGGTGAATTATAAGAAGGATGGGCATCGAGAGATGTGCCAAAATGTGAGGTAATGGACCATTGTAGGTGGTGTCAAGTTTGAGATCCACACATTTCTGATCAGTAGGATGATTTGATGCGGGCATCCGCCCAAATCCAATATTGAAAAATTATGTATGATGTAGGATGATGTAGAGTCAGCAATGATAGGTTTCTGAATGACATTGACCATGATAGAAAAATCAAGGTGGTCGATGTAGTCGGTTGAGACCGAAGTCAAATGAAATCTACATCAGCTATGATGTAATAAGGGTAGTCGATGTCATTGGGATAGTCTAAATGTTCTAGAATGACATTGGGAAATTAAAGCTAAGTGGCTGATGCTGTCAGATATGTTTGATTTTATAAGGTGAGAAGAAATTGGGAAATTGTTGAAGCACCCAATTGGTGGCTTCCAATAAAGGGCGGGCATGAGGTTTAGAAGGTGAACAATCATTGCTAGTAGTAAAGGTGAAAATTGGTATGTTGAAATGGGTCATTGATGGGAAGATTGTCTTATTGACCTTTAACCATGGAAAAGTGAGCAGTGATGGGAAGATCCATAGCAGAAAAAATCACTTAGAGAAAAACTTTTTTTTCAAAAGTATAAGTTTTTATCAAAAACTTGCAGTTAATTGGGAAAAAATCGTAAAAATTAAAAATCGACAATAAAAATGCAGAAAGAGGGATTTTGTTTAAAATTTCAAGGCATTTCCATTGCATTGAGATACATATTAGGCATTTCAATTGCATAGAGAATAGATACAAGTTATGAGAGAGATAAATGAGATTGTACACCATCAAAATCGGCAAATTGTTTTCTTTCATTAATCTCTATATTGTTCAATTTCATTACATTACAAAAAGTGAGGGAGCCAATGGCAAGGCAGACTAGCGACGAGTATTCAACACGTCTAGACTCTAGATGTTGAAGCTCTAGTGTTAGATCCTCTCCTTATTTGAGAGATGAACTCGTTGCCATACCCACACTCCTCCAATATGTCCAAATCCTCTGTCTAAAATAGGCTCATCATTATTTTCAAGCCATTCAGATTCAAGATCAATTTCATCAAGGTCAATCGATTTGGTCTTCCTTGATGGTACCTGACATTATCAAATAAAATGCATATGTTAGTGACTTTGGCGAATAATACTTCCTAACCTTGGCATGTGAATTGAGAATTAAAAAATGCAACATTTCCTAACCTTGCGCTTTCTTGATCTTTAGGTGAAGATTGTGGTGGACAAACACCAAATCATTCATTTGTTCTTGAGTGAGTCAATTGCGTTTTTTGGAATGTATATGCCGAGCTAACTCTAATTATGCTCACAAGTGGATGAACTGCATGGCTGTCTGAAAATGTGCATGGCCATCCTTTGAAAGTGACTTCTTTGCTTTAAAGAAATCCTACCATTGTGCTACAAAAATAGAATTTGTCAACATTGTAACATCAAACATGCTCGCTCAATCAAAATTTAGCAGTCTAATTCTACTTATGTAGAAAACATTGTCTACCTAGTTTAAAGGTCTTCCTTCTTGCGATGGCTGACTTACTGGAGAAGAAACCCCTTGCTTGCTTGTATATCGACAACTCTCCCATAACTGCCTCTAACTCCTCTTGTTTGGGAAACATTGTCTCCATGCACTTAAATAGGCCCTTTTTGACCTTTGCATCGTCTCTAAATGAGTTGTTAAAGAACAATATTGGATTCAAGAAATATCTAACAACATGGAGGAAAGAATGCATTTGTCGATCCCATTTGTTATCCACTATCTCTCATGATGGCATGTGCTTGGCCTTGTTATTCTCCAATATGCTGATAATACCCTCTTTAGCCTTATCCAGGCCTCATTTAGATAACCCATGTGGGATTTATCCCCAACGACGAGTCTCAATATGTGAACTAGAGGCTGAAAAGGACAATTTTCTCTACCTCTTCCAAGAAAGATAGTGAGAAATGATACTCATCCACAATTCTCCCATCCATATGTTTTGCAAAGGAAGAGTCCACCCACTTAGTTGAAATGAACATTCGTTTCAAATTCATTTTTGTTGGCACAAAGTTTGCAACACAAGGAAGTGGGTTGCAAACCTTGTCACCCTCGGCCTGAAGTTCCTTTCCATTAGTGAATGTGTGCATCATACTAAGCACCCTTGTGTGATTGTATATGAACTTGGTAATTGTGCGGGCCTTTTGCAAAACCTCTTTCACCCATGGAATTTTGCCTATGTCCTCCAAGGTCAAATCAAGACAATGTGCCACACATGGAGTCCAAAACATAGTTTCATATTTATCCATAAGAAGCCTCCAACAACCACACAAGCAACAACATTATCTGTAATGAATTGGACCACATTTTGTGGCCCCACCTCAATCACAACCTCATCAAATAGATGAAAGAGTGTCTAGCTCAATTTTGTTGTATCGAGATGCGTCGACACTTTCAGCAAATGTCATTCGACACAAGGAAGTTGATGAGTATGTGATTCCTTTTATCCATCCATCCATCTGATATGATAGTGTCTCTTTTTTTTTTTCCATTCCTCGCGATGTTCTGCAAGAATAATATCACTCACATCCTATGCAACATCCTTTATCAAATCAACTTGCAAAGCCTCGTATGATGGGGCTTTGAACCCAGGACTTGCAACTGCATTGCATCCACCATACTTTGTCAGTATGGAGATCTGGCCACATTAAATGACAAGCTAGAATAGTATCAAAAGTTGGAAATTGTCTTCCTTGCTGTTTGTGAACAATATTTTTTCATCATGTACTCTCTAGTGCGATTTGCACTCCAGTGTAGTGTGACAAAGCTAAATCATTCATGAATGTTTCCTCCACTTGTGTTTGGCCCACAAGCTATTGATCCAGGGGTAGATTGAAACCTTGCCTCCTTTCATTGTGTGCTGTTATGTAGATGGCCCTTGTGTGCCATAAAATAAAGCAACCTTGACATCCGAAGAGTTAGATCCCACCTCCATACTTATCCTTGCATTTTTGGCCTTCACCTTTGTATATGATTGCAATGTTGCTATAGCCTGATTGGTGACATCTATAGGACATTCATTAGTGTAATGTGTAATATAATACCTTGGTTGCCTCACCAAATGCCACTTGAAATGATATATGCCTCCATTGCATACATGGCCACAAAAGTTGCATTTGACCTTGGTTTTGTTTGAGCCTTCGATTTTTATGCCATAGGTCCATGAAAAATCTTTCTCACGTGACATGATGATCAAATCTGCAGTGTGCATAAAAACCTGTTTAGACGCTAAATGTTTTGAAGGTGTCCATTTTTCCTTATGACTCCTAGAAGAAAACCTTATTACTCCAACTTATCACTCCCGCCTTTTGATATACCTAAATCTCTGATAGCCAAACTACCTAGTATACCATGCACCTTCCTATATACCCAAAGGTACGTGGAAGAGTAATGGTACGGAAGAGCAAGCCTCTCAATATACCACGCCTCTTGATATACCAAACCTTCCTATATACCTCACCTTCTTATATTCCAGAAAGTGATAGTACGTGGAAGAGTGATGTATAAGAGAGTAGGGTTATACGTGAAAGTAGAGTGGCACTAAAAGAAATGACACATGAAAAAGATCTCGATTTTGTCTAATGGTTATATGCTCACAAGAGGGACAACTTAGAGCATGTAGGAATTGTCGTCCGTCTAACGTTAAGATCCTCCTTGCGCGGATTTACAACCAAACGACAAATGACCGAGAAGAAGAAAGAGAGAAGAAGAAGAGAGGAGGATTTTTTTTTTTTTTTTTCTCAAATATAGTATTTTCCATTCCTGAAATTGTTAGTACATACATGATAAATTAATATAGAACATTTACCATAAAGTAATATAGAACATTTACCATAAAGTAATATAGAACATTTACCATATAGTAATATAGAACATTTACATACATTTACATTCTCCAATTTGCAAACATTTTGATTTAAAAAAAAAAACTAACATTGAGCACTCAAGGTTAAGGGCTAGGGTGTATTAAATTTGTGTTTAGTAAAATTAGAAGACTTAAGGTTATTTAACAATTTAATACATCCTAGGGTTAGGGTGTTCTACATTTTTAAATAACCTAGTCTTCTAAATTTGTAAAGATTTCATTTAATAAACAAAACTTTAACCCTAACCCTAGATGCTTAAAAACAACATTTAGGGTTATGGTTAATGTGTATTCATTTTTTTACAACCTAATTTCATCTAATTTGTAAACATGTCGATTATTTTCATAAAACCCTAATCCTAACACTTGAAAATGACGTTTAGGTTAGGGTTAGGGTGTAATTAATTAATTTATAGCCTAAAATAGTAAAATCTTTTACATTTGTAAATATTTTGATTAAAAAAACCCTAACTGAAAACAGGAAAACCATCGTTTAGAGCTAGGGTGTAATTAATTCTTTTATAATCTAAAATAGGAAAATATTTTAAATTTGTAAATATTTTGATTAAAAAATCCTAACCCTAAATGTTGGAAAACCAACATTTAGGGTTAAGTGTAAGGTGTAATAAATATTTTTATAACCTAAGAAAGGTAAATCTTCTAAATTTGTAATATTTTGATTAAAAAAACCCTAACCTTAAATGCTAGAAAACCAACGTTTTGGGTCAAGGTTTATTTAAATTTTGCTTAAAAAATTAAAGCGAAGGGTATTTGATTGGTGAATGCTGAAAGCCATTGAAAACCCCTAAATATTGTTTGAATACTGAAAAAACGCTCCAAATCTGACTGAAAATTAATTAAATAAAACCCAAAAACTCATTTTTGACATTTATAAGCATAAATTGTGAATTTTTGATATTTCACGATTTTTCCATACCGTTTATTCAAAAGCGTCATTTAAAAAACACGCTTTTAAAAAATATGATTGTATGTATAAAATTGGCGATTTTTAGGGTTCTAAGCGCAATTTAGGGTAACTAAACTATATTGGGTCATAAAATCACGGTTTTAGCCGTTGAAAAAATTGGTTTCAATGGCGGTTGGCAATTTATTGCGATAACTCAATTTTTTTGACAATTTATGTAACACTGAAGATCCTCTTGTGGAATTTTCCTATGAAATTGAGGTAAAGAAAGAGAAGATCATCTTGTGGATCATCATTGATATATATGCTGAATATGGGAAGATTATCTTGTGGATCTTCATCCATTTCAGATAGGATGGTTAGTTGAGGTTGATATTGAGAAAAAATGCACCATGAATGATTAGTATCGATGGTGGACATGGGAGGAGAAAGGAACACCCCATATAGAGTTTGAATGAGTTGATGCTCGTTAGAAAAATGCTAAGTGATGATGACATAATCGTAATATGATTTTGAGATAAAGATAGATTTTGAAGGATTTAAGAATAATAAGTGATTATCATGAAAAGACTTGTTTAAAGGGTGGAGTAAGAGTCATGTCGGGTTCACGAGTGTAGTGAAGCCAATGTGAAGATATAATAGGAAAGAAAAGTAAATGTGAATATGAATCACTCGAAGTGGAGTAAGATTCGTATCGGGTTCATCAAAATGTAATGATGGTGAAGCTGAAGTGAAGATACAAGATAAAAGGAAGCATGCATGTGACTTAATTGGATGAGAGTAAGATTCATGTCAAGTTCACTAAAGTTTATGCATATAAAGAATGGCCCGAAGAAATGTTCTGTCTTTGGTAATCTAGATTAGGATAATGAACGTGGCCATGCGAAGATGCACACAATAGGGTTGTATGTTGCGAAAAGATGTGGATCTAAAAAGGTGATAGTCCACACTCTATGAAAGATATATGGTTTCAAAGCCTAGGTCAAGGATAAAGAAGTGGTGTCTAACTAGGTGTCGATAATAACAAGGTAGTAATCATATTGTAACAAGATAGAGATTTGTAGGCTAGGGTTGTAAACATGGATTGTAAGGATTGATAGGTTGTAAATGATTATAAGGCCCAAATGGCGGATTGTAGGGTAAGGACTGGTAAATAATAATGCAATAGATGAAGAATACACTGGTCTACTCTTATCTATGCATGCATAAACAATCAATCGACTAAAATTGAAATAACATGAAGGAAATGCGAGGTTAAAGATACTTATTTGATTGTAGACATCATTGATGCATTAACTTCCCCTCAGGGTTAGTAGCACCTCATGAGAGAGTTGATTTGGGGGATCACAAATGAGTAAGAGAAGACCTAGATAAGCCGCTTGTTGAAAATTCTAAAGGCTCCAAAGGTTGGGTAGACCATAGTAAGTGCAACTGAACTCGTATGCTTGGGAATCCCAAGCACCCAATGCTCTAAGTATAGACTCCAAAAGATAAGCAAGACTAACTTCAAGACCTTTAAGACTTGAGGAAGATTGGCGAGTTCTCGTAGACCGAATGAATGATGATGATGTGTTGGAAAAAGCATTCAAATGCTCTGTATATATAGGGGTCATGATTAAGCATTGCAGTCTCGGCTTCACAACAATATCGATTATGGTTGATGTAGTCGGATGTTAAAATTGCAAGCTAGATGGTATCGACCATGGTTGATATTGTTGGTTGAGGAAATGCTTCATCGAGGGGTCTAAGGAAGTCTTGGGTGATGGAGGAAGACTCTAGAGCTGCTAAAAGGTGACATGAAGGTATGTGTGTGTTGAAAGCAGATATGAAGGTGATTGTAAAAGGATTGTAAAGTGATGTTGTAGGGAGATTGCAAAAGAGGATTGTAAAGGTATAAAATGTATCTAAGGTGTCATATCGTGGACTGCACATCAAGGCCTTCTCATAAGTACCATTACTAAACAACCCGATGCAACCACTTTGTTGGTTACATGTAACCATTTGTGGTTACCCCGGCTCTCAAGCAATATCCTTGAGGACACTACTTTAGGAGAGGCAATGTGCCCGTGAAGAACCAAAGTAAATAGAAGTGAAAAATTAGGTGTATTCACTTGGTATGTTATCGGTGAGATGAGAAGAGAAACTGCCGCGTGGGAGGAAGTAAAGGAGTCGACTTGTGTGCACATTTATGTTTACTTGAGAACAAATGCACCGTTGGAGGTGATTAAAGAATCCATCTTCAACAAGGATGCATAGATGGAGTAAAGATGTAAGGAAAATGTATGATGAAGAAGGTTACGTGCTCCCAACCATGTTTGCGGACCTACGTGTGTAGCGAATGAGAGGAATAGGCCAATGGATGTATTGAAAAGAGCTTGGAAAAAGGGAAAGCAATGATGAAGGTCAATGAAGACTTAGAGGAGCTCGAACACTTAAATGTCCCTACCACCATAGGAGTGCATGATACGAGACACAAATGACTCGGGAAAACTAGAACTATAATAAGCCCATGTGCTTAAAGGAGATCAATATCGAAACGATGCAGACAAGCTGCTGATCGCAACCAATAAGTAATTATTGGTCAAATAAGGATTTTACTTGCATTGTAGAGATTCAACAAGAATTCACAAATCTATTTTCTGAGGAGTATCATTAGATGAAAGGAGTTCTTCCCTTAGGCAAGATGAACATAAAGTTGCATGAATGAGCCAAACTTATTATGAAGCTACCATATAAGATGAATCCCAATTTGTGGATAAGGGTCGAGGAAGAGATTGATAAGATGTTGGCATCGGAGTCATCTTCCCTGTAGAAGAATCATAACGGGTAAGCCCTTTGGTGATCAACATAAAAAGGATGGGCCTATAAGAAAATATGTTGATTTCCATGTGCTTAATGAAGCCTATGTGACCAACCCATTCCCTATCTCGTTCACCGAGGAAATTCTAGAGGGATTGGTATGATGCAAGATCTATACCTTTACATATGGATTATTTGGATACCATGAGGGTCGATTGGTGAGGAAGATAAGGTCAAAACAACCTTCGCCATGAATAGGGTTCGTTCACTTAAAATGTGGCACCTAGTGATTTGAAGAATGCAACCGATGTTTTCTCAAGCATAATAGTTGAGGCTTTCAATGACTTAATACATAAGTTCTTACAAGTATACCTAGACGACTAGACTACCTATGGGTTGGTAAATGACCACTTCATGAACCTCAGCCTTATGTTTAAATGGTGCCGACAATTACATATCTCCATAAATTTGAAAAAGTGCATGTTTGCAATTCCATTTGGAGTTCTCCTTGGCGCAGGATTTGTGGAGGAATGTTGGTAGACCCAACAAAGGTAGTAGTTATTCTACAATTGAAAGCACCGGATAACCAACAAGATGTGCACACTTTTCTAGGGCATTGAGGCTATTATAGGAAGTTCATAAGGAACTATGCACAGATTGAGGCCCCCCGAGGAACTATCGAAGAAAGATGGTCCTTTCATTGGGACCAATCACCAACAAACGACATTTTACACACTAAAGGAAAAATTGGCAAGCACGCGCATCTTGAGATTCACAGATTGGAAGAAACCATTTCACGTTTATGTGGATGTTTTAGGAAAAGCAATTGGAGATACTCTAGCACAACGAGCCGATAGGGAGACCCGACGGTGCCGCAGAAATGATAGGACCTCGACCCGGCCGAGAGAGGGGGTCGACGATTCTCTCACACCCCCATATATAGATAGGCTCTCGCCTCGCCATGTATAGGTATAAATTAATATTAGTATGATCTCACCGAATACCTATCAAATCAAAAACCCCTATCGTCTTGCTTTCTTTCATCCGGCACATTCGATGGTGTCGAAAATGCGTTATTTCACCAAAGCACTAGTCCCCCATAGATATATAGGGGCCCCGACCAGGAGAAGCCTACGTGATAAATTGATGACTAAACCGACCATGAGGGCCGTATCACGTATATATAATTGATAGTGATGCCGCCATCTATTATATTCTATACAACGATCACCCGATATATTATCCAAGTAGAAATCTGTCATATGCTGAAAGGAATTATACCACCATAGAACGTGAAGCATTGGCGATGGTCTCCGTGTTGTAGAAATTCCACCAATACTTGTTAGTGACTCTCTTTATGTTCTATACGGATCACGAGGCACTCAAGTATTTGATTAATAGGCATGTGTTGCGTGGGCACATTTGCAGATGGACAATCTTATTCCAAGAGTTTGAATTCTTGGTTGTCAAATTAGGAAGGCAAAATTGTGGACCGGATCATCTTTCAAGGATAAGTAATAGCGAGCATGCACACAACATTGTGGATAACGTGCCATACATGTAACTATTTAAGGTGACCTGACTCCAGGTGAAGTTGCGGATATCATTGCATTTTTAGCTTTAGGAGTGGCTCCAGAAAGACTTTTAAAAAAGAAAAGAATCTAGCAATTCTTGCAGCTCCTTATCGATTGAAGAATTTAGCAATTCTTGCAATTCCTTATCGATTAATTGCTGGAGAGCTATATTGGATGGCAAGAGATGAGGTGCTGCAATGATGTGTGTTAGAGCATGAAAGGGAAGTATTATCGAGAAGCACATGGAGGCACGGTGGGAGGACACTATGCTTTGGAGAGATCACCGCAAGGAAGGTATCTGCATTTTGGGGCATTGGCGGCCAATCATATTTAATGATGTAAGAAACTTTCCACTCAAATGCAATATCTATGAGAGAGTTTGAAACCAAACCATCGAGACTAAATGCCAATGATCAATTTAGTAGCACAAGAACCATTTGAAAAGTGGGCAATAAATTTGGTGCACAATACATCACTATAGCCCCAAACTACTTGACAAGGTGGGCAAAAGCTGCCCAATCTAGGGATTACACCACCGCTATAGCCATCGAGGTTCTTGCGGGAGAACATTATAAGTAGATATGGTTGTCCCCGAGTTTTACAAGTGATAGGGGTAGTCACTTTTTAGTGGAAATTGTGCGCATTTTGCTAGCATAATTTATGATTATGCACCACAAAAATGATAGCCTACCACCCTCAAGCTAATGACATTGTTGTGGCCTTAAACAATATTTTGGAGATTATCTTGACTAAGGTTTATGATGTAGGGAGGCTGAGTGCGATGATCGAGTATTAAGAGTATTATGGGGTTATAGAACGACCTACAAAAGATTGACCAAGTATACTCCCATGTAGTTAGTCTTTGGAAAAGAGGTAGTGTTGCTTGTGGAAATCGTGATACGTCATTTACGCATTTCGCGTGCAATATATTTAGATGACAAGAAAACAATCAATGAGAGGCTACAAACACTTATGCACTGGACGAAAAAGGATTTTGGCTAGATGGAATTGAGGAGTGGAAAAGACTCGCATTAAAAGTTATGTGGCTAGATGGAGCAAGGAGTGAAAAAGATTTGTCAAAAGCAATGGCACGATAAGCGCATCAAGGATAAGGTGCTAACCAAGGGCAAGCACATGCTCTTATATGACTTTAGATATGCTAATCACTCATGCAAACTAAGTATAAGGTGGATGGGACCTTATATCATCCATGATATCTTGGAGATTGGTGCTTGTAAATTGCACACTTTAGATGGTGAATTGTTTCTCGGATAAATCCATAAAAGTAAGGAATAAGGCTAAAAAGCCAAGCATTTTCCAACACGGTTGTTTTCTTTTGTAGGAATTTTGGTAAAGTATTCGAATGTGCACACTCATGCGGAAGTTCACGATTAGGTCAAGTAAACTTGATTGAGCACAAGAAGAAAAACTCATATTTGTGTGCAATAAGAAGAGTGAAAAGAATCTTTGTCAATGGGTATCTTGACACACATGAAAAAAAAGGGGTGTGTAAGCATTATCGGGATTGCGCATGCTAGAGTGCACAAAAGTGACTAAGAAGAATGAAAGGGTATACACGGGACACACGACAGCGATATGCAAAAGGGAGTTAGATTGACTTGCAAAGGTGTATACAAAAGCGATGGAGGACCATTCACTAGATAAGTCAATGGGAGGGAAGCGATAACACATTTGGAGCAAGGAAGATGCACATGAGAAGAATTAAAAGTAGATTGAGGTGGTTGCGTGTTGGCCATGTGTACCAACCAGAGGAGAGAGGATGTATAGTGCACCAAGTGTGTCGAAGAGAGAAACAATAAAAGAAAGAGGAAAAGACACCCCTAGTAGAAAAGGTATGGGTGTAGAAATCGAGTGGCTTTTTAAGTTCCAAATGGGCTGATAATGTGGCATGACGTTGCTAGTAAGGAGATGCAACCCGTACCCCTCAACCCTTGTCTCTTTTTATTTTGAAGGTATTTTTACACTCACAAGAAAACAAAGCACGAGAGGAGTGAGAAAGAGCAAGAAGAAACCACGATAGAGTGAAGTAGAGAGTTGTAACCTTTGAGAGTAGCGAAGTAAAGTAGGATAAAAGAGGGAGAGAGCTAACCGTTAGCCATGAGGAAGAGATCGAGTGGAGAGATCTTGTGAGGAGAACAAGGTTGTAAGTTGTGAAGGAACTAGGGTTAGAAACCAGCTAAGAGAAAAGCCCTAGGAAGCCAAGATAAGAGCTATAGAAATCCCGAGCATTGTTTTGTAACCTTGTAATGGTGAAGGAGATGAAGATGTCCTTCTCTTTGCTTGAAATTCTATGATGGAGACCTTGATGAAAACATGATCAACACCCCAGATCTGAACTCTCACAAGTTGTCACTTCTCAAAACATGGGTATGTTCTCAAAACAAGGCAAAGGTTACTAGAGACATTAGAAATCCTGATCTGTTATGCATACTTTTGCAAATAGATTTTGATCTTTTGTGGGTATACACATGCAAATCAGGGATAGTACATGATAGGATCTTTGTTGTTGGATGATTTTTGGTGGGAGATTGATAAGACAAACTGGGATAGATCAGATCTTTGACAATCTATACAATACTTGAACAACTATCAGATGAAATGCCTAAAATAATCAGGATGTTCTTTCAACAGAAGAGGCACAAATGGAAGCCCAGGTTGCACTCTTCACACAATCTTTGAGAACTCACCACAAAATCTTGAAGTAAAGAACTCAATTAAACACAAAAATCCATGATCAAACCATGCCTAAGGTACCCCCAAAGGCTTACAAGAAATCTCTGCAGTCAAGGAAGGTAAAGTGATTTTAAATTTGTTTATCTCCTTATCAGATGAAGGCTCTTCTGAGTATGAGATTGCAAATGCCACTAAACTATCAACCAGAAATGGAGATCCTGTGTGATTTCTAAAGACTTTCAATGCAAGATTGCAACAAGAACAATAAAATTTATTTGCAGGCATTTAAAATTGATAACAGACATCATATTGCCCAAGAAAAACACAGATTTAATTCAAAACTTGTTAGATTCAACAGTAGGGGAGAGTTACATGAACAATCTCAGAGTTGTGTGGTGGCTATACACTTGTAACCAACCCACATACATGAATTTTCCAACACATGAGACATTAACCTGGTTCTTTGGTGGATTTTCTCAGAAAATGAGCTTTTTCTCAAAATTTTCTCGTGATTTTCAACTCCCGACCATTTACAATTTCTCCAAAATGCATAATATACCTCATGCCATCTTGGAGTCTTCCTTCCCAAGAAAAGAATATGCTTATGGGATCAAATTTGTTACAAAAACCTCATGATTTAAAGACAGTGACATCAAACGGAAAAACAACTTCATGAGGTTGCCAGGTATGCACAAAAAATTAAATTATTACACAAATTTGGATCATTATCCACCCTAGGGGCATGTTTTTATCATTTAGGCATGCGAGCATCTTTCATTCATCATTTTTTACCTTTTTCCCTTTTCAATTTTACCTCTGTAATTTCCAGATCTGACTTTTACATTTTTTATGGGCTGAGCCAAAATTACATCAAAAACACCATAGATCGATGAATTAGGTCATAAAAATGTTGCCAATGTTCTCAGAAGGCCAAGACGACCCAAAATCATATAAGGTTTGATGAAATTTGATGAAGAAATCATGATTCCAAGCTTCTTGGAGCTCTCATGGCGGCCCAAATAGATGAATGCACAGTAGCCATTGATCTTGTATCGACTTTAAATGTCCGCCCTCCACGTGGAAAATGAGATCAAAAATAAGCTCAAAATTACCTTTTTAACCTTTGGATAAGGTGGGACATGTGTCAAAACGTGATTGGATTGGGCCCATGCCTTTAAAAAATGCATTCGTGACCTTTTGAAAATTTTGGAAAATTTTGCCACTTTTCTCCCTTGCCTGCCAGGCCCGCCACGTGTCCAAAGGTGGGTCCCATTGAAAATGCGGACCAATTCTATTAATTTTGCCATTTTTTGGATTTTGGGAAAAATTTTCACATTTTCCCATGGGCCCGCACCCCAGTTTTCTCCTTTGCCACGTGTCCATCTTCTATTCGCTGTGGGTCCAACCTTTCCCTTTCTTCCTTTAAACCCTTTTTAAAAAATTCAAAATTTCAATGTTGACCCGTGCCACCCTTTGACACTTTAAAATGTGCCATGTGTCCACCTTGGGTTGGGCATGGAGGCATGCCTCTCATTTGCACTTTAGCTCCCTTTGCCAAAAAGGCAAAATTTTACTTTTACCTCCGAAGGCCCACGATCCCGCACAAGCCTCAAATTTACACCTTTTCGGGGCCACGCACAAAATTTTGACTTTTGAACTTTTGGACACGTGTCTCCATCTGATTGGAGTGGGGCTATAATCCAATTTTCACCTTTAGAAAACAAAGCAAAAATCACCAAGTCTTCCCTCGGCCCCTTCCTTCATTTTTGCAAATTTTGGACATGTGTCCTCTTTTGATTGGTCTCTGGGTATTGGGCCAAAATTTTATTTTTACCATTTGAAGTTAAAAACTTCAAAATCATCACAAAACCCACTGCCCCATCCCATCCTTTCCTTTCTTGGACACGTGTCCACATGATGATTTGCCGAGGGCTTTTCGGGCCAAAAATTTTCTCTTTATCACTTTTGAGCCATAAAACATCAAAATTCTCCAAGTCCCCCCCCGCCCCATGCCATGCCCATGCCACGTGTCTCTCTCCTATTTTTGCGGGCCTTTGGGCCAAAATTTGATTTTGAAAATTTTGCATAATGAAAGCAAAATTTCCTAAGGAAACCCCACCACCCACCAATCCCTAGCCAATCAAAATGTGCCACGTAGGCACCTCAATGCAGAAGGCGGAGCCACGGATCAAAATTTTCCCTTTTGCCAAAATTTCAAAAATGATAAGTTAGAGACATTTTCTGCCACTCCTCCTCGGCCAATAGGAACCTACCATGTTGCCCTTGCATGCAGAGGATGAATTTGATGGGAAAAAGATGCCCATCTAACTGTCAAAACATGGAAAATTTAAAGGATGCCCTAGAAATCAAATTTTTTAACAAGGATTGCAAATTTCTTGATTTTAACTCAACTGAAGCATGGTTTGATATTATTTTCAACCTTGTGATTGGGAAATTAATTACATATAGTTTAGATTGGATCAATTTGATTTTTCATGATCGGGCAAGAAAGGAAAATGGTACAGCCTGAAAATTGGAAAAACCTAGGGCACAAATAAGAGCATACATGGATTTCTCTTTTAAACCAGGGCAAAAAAACAAGTTTATGGGCAATTTTGAAACATTCAACTGGAGGGGATGAATTATAGATCACCAATTTGAGAAATAAAACATTTTTGAGCAAAATTGGACATGAAAAATTAGGGCACACTATGCAAGCTCAGAAATGGCACCAACATTGGCTCTTGCTGGGGATGGGCACTCCCAGTGAGTGCCATAAGGAAAAATGTAGACCAAGTGCCAAAATACCATTGGGAAAAGGAGTCAAAACACAAGGCAGCCCAAAAAACCTAGAACCACCCAACAAAAATGAGCCGAGAAACCAACCAAAATGGCTGCCAAGACAAAGGGCAAACCACAAACCACAAAAACAAAAAAAATAGAGCAAAAAACAAAGACTATACAATTTGTACAATTTGTGCATACCTCACTTTGGGGATTAATCCAAGAAATGTTTTAAATGTCTGCCATTAATAGGTAGCTCCAGCAATTCCCCATCTAGATCTTTGAGAAAAAAGGTATGTTCACCAATTCTGATATCAATGGCATAAGGGCCCATCCATAATGCATCAAATTTTCCATGCTTTCCCTTCTCTTCATGCCTACTATCCCACAACAAAACCAGATCTCCAATATTGAAGGCTCTAGGAGTAACCTTCTTGTCAAACAATTCTTCAATTTCTCTCTAAATCTGATATGCCTTTGATGGGATGCTCTTCTCTCCTCATCAAGCTCAATAATCTGATTGATCCTTGATTCATATGGGCCATGCTCTTGATCTTCCAACTGTTGGGAAAACTGAAATGAAGATAATTGCAGTGTAAGGGTAGAAAATCCTGAGTTCCATACACCAATTCAAATGGGCTTTTACCAGTTGCTCTTTTAGGAGTTATTCTATCAGCCCAAACTACAAACTTCAATTGTTCTCCCCACTTTTTCTTGTTCATTTCCAAGGTTCTTCTAATGATCTTCAACAAGTTCTTATTACTGGACTCAGCTTGTCCATTCCCTTGGGGGTTGTAGTTTGAAGAATAAGTCAGATTGATTCCATATTCATTGCACATTGCCATTAAAGGTTTGGCTCTAAAGCACATGGCATTATCAGATACAATCTTAACTGGAACTCCAAATCTGCATATGATATGATTCAATAAGAAGTCCACTACCACTTGGTGTGTTGCCTTTTTAGATGGGATTGCTTCAACCCATTTTGTAAAATAATCAGTGGCTACAAGAATCCACTTATGACCAGCACTAGAAGGATCTGAAATCTCACCAATGAAGTCCATCCCCATTGCTTGAAAGGAGCTTCAATTGATACTAGGTTGCAAAGGAAGGGAGCCTGAAGCTTTCAGTCTTCTAGAGAAACGTTGGCAACTATCACATTTTCTAACCAGTTGGGTTGCATCTTTGAAGAGAGAAGGCCACCAATAACCAGCTCTCAAAATCTTATGTGTTGTTACTCTCCCAGCAAAGTGTCCTCCACAAACTCCCCCATGGAAATCAGCAACTATCTTGGGAGCTTCATCTTCAGCTATGCATTTCAAGAGGACACCTTCAGGGTTCTTCCAAGCCAGCCCAAGGTCTGTAATGATATATTTTTGAGAAGCCAGACTTGAGGGCTCTTTTCTGATTTTTATTTAAATGATCAGGACAACAAAGGTGTCTAAGGTAAAAGATTACATCCTTGTACCATTCAGAATTTACCAACTTTGCAAGCACATCTACCCTTTCTTCCTCTAGCTGATTCACTTCCACATTCTGCAAGTTGCTCTCAGCCATGAGCTTAGCAAGACCCAAACCTCTTACCAACTTTGTGGTTTGGATGTCCATATCATACTCCTAGTTTGTTCACCCATCTACATCTTTTACTTGAGATCTCCATCTCTGATAAGATGTCTTTCACCATGGTGTGGGGAACATAGGCAACAATTTTTGAACTCAATATATAAGGCCTGAAAACTTTTGTTGCTTTCACCAAGGCAAATGCTTGTTTCTCCATGATTGTATACTTTAACTCAGCAGCTTGTAAAGCCTTGCTAAAGAAGGCAATAGGCCTCTCAGCTCCATTCTCATCCTTTTGTAACAAAAAAAAAGCAATGGTATATTCAGAGGCAAAAGAAAAGATTTGGAAAGGCCTCTCATAGTTTGGTGCTGCTAGAACAGGTGCATGCTTAAGTGCATCCTTTATTCCTTCAAAAGCTTGAATGGCAGCCTCCTCCCATTTGATAACTTGGTCCTTTTTCAACATGCTTGTGATTGGAAGAGTCAACTCAACAAAGTTGGAAACAAACCTTCTAATAAAATTGATTTGGCCAAAGAAAGATTGGATGCCTTTCTTGGTTCTTGGGATAGGTACTTTGCTGATTGCTTCCACTCTCTCAGGGTCTATCATAACACCATATTTTGACACAATGTGACCAAGAAGCTTGGCCTTTTGCATGCCAAAATGACACTTCTTTGGATTAAGAGAAATGCCATACTCCCTACATCTGATCAACATCTTCTCAAGTGTTGCAAATGATCACCTCTCTGCCTTGAAAATACAGTCACATCATCTTGGTAAACTGCAATGAACTCATTGATGTAACTAAGCAAAAGCAACATCCATTTCTCTTTGAAAAGTGGCACCAGCATTCATCAAACCAAAGGGCATCCTAACAAAAACATATGTCCCCAAGGAGTAGTGAATGTTGTCTTAAGTCTTTCTGATTCTTTAACTACCACTTGATTATATCCGGAGAAACCATCCAATGTAGAAAGCAATTCAGACCCTGTCACAAGCTGCAACATATTTTCCATATTTGGCAAGGGATAGTTGTCCTTCATGGATGCTTTATTTAGATTTCTAAAATCCACACAAAGTCTGATGTCTCTGTTCTTCTTTCTAACTGGCACAAGGTTTGCAACCCAAGATGAATATCTAGTGGGCTGAATAATACCTCCATCTCTCAACTTCCTTAACTCCTCTTGCATTTTCATGGAGAGAAGTGGATTAATTGGCCTTTGCCTCTATCTGAATGGTTTGGCATTTTTTCAAGAGGGATCTCATGCTGAAATAAATCTTCTCTATATGCTTTCAGCTCTGAATAGGACCAAGCAAGGCAGTCTTGATATTTTTTCAAGAGTTGGGCATAGACTATGTTTTTCTTCTTTACTTAAATTGCTGCCCAACCAAACCTTCCTTGGTTTTTCCTTTGTTCCCAAGTCATGCTCTTCCACATCCCTTGAAGCAGACATGTTTCTATTTATGATGCAATCAACATTGTTAAAATTTGACTCAAGTGCAACAAGACCTCTAGGAATGGTGTTTGTTTTCAATTGGATGATATCTTTTCCAAACAAAGTTTCTCTTCCTTCAGTCATGCATACCATTGGCTCCCAATCAATATTATGATTTACAAACTCACCTTGGTTTTGCAAGAACCTTAGCACTTGAGCATCATTGTTAAAGACTTGCCAATGTTTCACATTATCAGGGACAGCTGGCCTAGTCAACACTTCAATGTTGTATTCACAATAAGGTGAAATGGTGCAATTTTCAAATCTAGAACCCAACACTACCAACTTATCAGCAGCAACATTAAGACCTCTATCATGGTAAACAATGTTAAAGGAATCAAACATTTCAATTAGATCCCAAACTGCATGCTTATATTGTTTCATACGCTGATTTTTTGTAGCATATAGTTTTCTTATTTGTTTGACAACCAGCTCTGAGTCTCCTTTTGCAACAATATCTTTCACTCCATACTTCCATGCAATCCTTAACCCCAACAACAATGCCTCATACTCAACATGTTGTTAGTGCATTCAAAATTAAGTTTGAAGGAAAAAGCAAACTCTTCAAACTAGGAGAAAGCAGAACTATACCAGCACCATTTCCAAATTTGGAGCAAGCTCCATCAAATAGCAAGGTCCAAGGAGAACCTACCATATCAAGGCACTTTGATCTGTCCATCTTGTGTTCTTTTCCATCAGCAAAACCAATGAAATTCTCAGCATCTACATCAGCAAACAACACTTCATAGGAAGCATTGTTGGGATCTTCAATTAGGTGCAACATCTTCTTTTCACCATAAAGTTTGACCAAGCTGCCCTCAATGGGAATGGTGGAAAAAGACATATCCATCTAAATGCTGCCACCAACACTTGCAGCCCATTTTCTTGACAAAAGCATACCCCATTTGGTAGGGTAGTCAACAATTACAACATCCAGTTTCAAATTCTTACCGGATAGGCTGCAAGTTGCACTACCAAACCCTTCACACAACCAACCACCGGCACTTCCCTTGAATCCATGGTAGTACACTTCCCATAGGTAGTTGTCACCTTGATATCCAACTCATTCATGACTTCTAGAGGCATGACATTACATGATGCACCGGAATCAAACATACAATTGTGAAGTAGCCTATCTTTTATGAGCAAAGTTGTAAAGAATGGATCAACATTCAATTGGGAATCAACCAAGGATGTCCCCAAATATACCTCAGGTGTCTCTCCAAGATCTTCCACTTGCTGGTGGTGGTGTTTCAAGGCCAGCAATGATTTGAAGAGGAGTCTCAACAACATTTACATTTCTGCTTGGGGTGATCTTCTCTTCTTTCAATCCCAAGTACTCAAATGCTCTCTTCTTATGCTCAGGAATTCTAAGCAACTCAATGATTGGAACACTCACTTTAATTTGGCTCAATACTTGGGCTATGTCATAGGGGACACTCTTTGGAAAAACAACATTGGAAGGGATACAAGAAGATTCATCAGATGGCAAAGGATTCTTGGCAGCTTGGGCATGATGAGGACTGTAATTTTTTCTCGGGACAAGCAAAGCTTTTAGCAAGTGTTTCTTTCCTAGGAGCTTCTTTTGGAATGCTTGTGAGCAAGGGTGTTTTAGGTTTGGCTTGAGGCCCAACTCCCTTAACAACTTTTCTTCTAGTGTTATAGTCCTTCTCTTGAGCTACAACAACATTCATCAACAATTGTCTATCTTCCTCCGAAGGGATACCACCATCATACTTCTTAATCATCAAAGCTCTCAAGTATTCAAAGTCATTGTTAGGAATTTCAAAAGCTTGCACTACATCAACTTCAAGAGCATGAGGGGGAGAAAGACTTGTACCCACTTGATGCAATCCCAAAAGGTAGCAGAATAGTCCTAGCACTTATTACTTCAGTAGATGTTGCTCCTCCTTGTGAGCTTGAAGAACAACCCACCATGTAAATATCATCATCAGTTCCATCCTCATTATCAGCTTCATCAACTTGTTGGTCCACTTCACATGGAGGATGAGGAAGAAAACATCTATCACACCAATCTATATCAGCAACTTCATCAACAACAACAACCCTGGCGTAGTTAGAGGGTCAGGAACCAATCTATTTTCACGTGTTTGGGGTTGTCTATTTGCTAGATCCAACAAGGCCCTTTACCCTTGTCATCAAACCTCTACTCATTCCTATGGTGATTGCCAAATCTATCTTGTGCCTGCTGCCTAGGCTGACCTTGTGAAGTCTGCCCAATTCCCTTCTCAGCTCTTGCCAACTTGTATGAGATTTCTTTGATAGCCCCTACCAAAGTCTTCACAACCTCTTCTAAATCAGCACCTTTGCTAGCTTGAGGTTTTTCAGGGTTTATCAATTTTACACCATCTCTCTTAAGAGGTTTCCCAACAGACCTTGATATTGTTCTCAATTTGAAGTGCCATGGTGAAAGCTTGTCTTATATTGGTTGGGTTCTTGTCTCTTAGGTAATAGGCTACCTTTTTATCAAATGCATCTGCATATTTGATTAAACAAGATTCATCACAAGGCCTCAAACCAATAGGAAGCCTTCTCAAAGTTTTGTTAAACCTTGTGTTGAAGTCATGGACTGATTCATTAGGGTTCTTCTTGATATTCTCAAACTCAGATAAAAGAAATCTAGGATCAGTCTGTCACCATATTACAACCTAAATGCATTTTTCATTTCAGTCCATGAATCAATAGAATTATCAGGTAGAGCCTTGTACCAATCCCTAGCATCTTCTTCTAGTGTATGAATAAACAACTTAATATACACATCTTCAAACTCTATCTCAAAATCTTCCATCATATTATCAAAAAGTTTGAGATGTTGATCACCAGTAATAACATTGTTACCCTGGAATTTTGGCAACCTATTTTTGACATCTTGTGGGACAACATTTGGGTAACCATCCATTCCTCTAAAATTTATAGGACCAAAGGTGTTAACAACAAATGGAGGTCTAGGCTGAGCCATATTGTTTGGTGGGGGTGATCTTGGAGGTGAGACAAGTTGATGAGGAGTGTTATGTCTTTGGGGCTCAAGAATGTGATTCACAAGACTGGTATCCTCTAAGTGCTGATTTTCTTGGAAAGTTTTACTCGAATTAAAACACAGAGGTGCAGATTGGAGAAGGAACTTACCAGGTACAATAGAAGGACCTTCACTAGCTGAGGAAAACAAGTTTATGAGAGGATTGCTTGAATCAGAATCACTTGAAGAAGAGTGATAGTCCTCTACCAAAGGCTGATCTCTCTCACCAATGGCTATATCTTTTTGCCTGATGTCTGACCTTTAACCACTTTCCAAACTCTTCTCCCTTCCAACTCTGAATTTCTTAAATCTGAGAACAATTTCTTAGTAGAGTCTTTAAGGAAGAGAGATCTTCTTCCCTCCAGTTTTGCAGAGATCAACAACACAAAAATAAATGACAGAAAGCTTAAGACACTGGTATTTCCAAATTCAAATCAGCATGGAGTCGCCACTAAGGAATTTCACCTTAGTTGTGCAAGAATGCACTAAAATAATTCTGTCAAATGTTTCTAGTACTTGAAAAACTTTTGCAAGGCTTTATAAACCAGACCTTCTTCTTCTTAAATCAACCAAACATAATGCAACAAAAGTGTCTAAACTACTAGGAATGGAAAAAGGTAGGTTGAGCTTGAAACCTTTGCTTTAAAACTTGCAGATCTGAAACATAGGATGATATTTTGACAATGCAGACAGCTCAAATACTTGAATACACAAATGCTCAAACTCTTCAAACACTTAAAAAACACCAAGAAATTCAAGAAGTCCCCGGAAATGGTGCCACTCATGTTGGTATCCAAATTTGTTCTCCTTTTCAATCTGAGCAGCACCATAATTATGTCATGGAGCTTAAAGACATATTAGACCATGTTGTATGTCATTGGTAGCTAGGGATATGGTCTAGCTAGCACTTAGGTTTGTGGAGAAATGGATAGCACTCCAATAGGACTTGATCTTGTCCTAGTTGTTTTAGGTTGTGCCTTACAACCAAGGTAAGAGGACCTATTTTGTAACCTTGTAATGGTGAAGGAGATGAAGATGTCCTTCTCTTTGCTTGAAATTCTATGATGGAGACCTTGATGAAAACATGATCAACACCCCAGATCTGAACTCTCACAAGTTGTCACTTCTCAAAACATGGGTATGTTCTCAAAACAAGGCAAAGGTTACTAGAGACATTGGAAATCCTGATGATCATTATGCATACTTTTGCAAATGGATTTTGATCTTCTGTGGGTATACACATGCAAATCAGGGATAGTACATGATAGGATCTTTGTTGTTGGATGATTTTTGGTGGGAGATTGATAAGACAAACTGGGATAGATCAGATCTTTGACAATCTATACAATACTTGAACAACTATCAGATGAAATGCCTAAAATAATCAGGATGTTCTTTCAACCAGAAGAGGCACAAATGGAAGCCCAGGTTGCACTCTTCACACAATCTTTGAGAACTCACCACAAAATCTTGAAGTAAAGAACTCAATTAAACACAAAAATCCATGATCAAACCATGCCTAAGGTGCCCCAAAGGCTTACAAGAAATCTCTGCAGTCAAGGAAGGTAAAGTGATTTTAAATTTGTTTATCTCCTTATCAGATGAAGGCTCTTGAGTATGAGATTGCAAATGCCACTAAACTATCAACCAGAAATGGAGATCTGTGTGATTTCTAAAGACTTTCAATGCAAGATTGCAACAAGAACAATAAAATTTATCTACAGGCATTTAAAATTGATAACAGACATCATATTGCCCAAAGAAAAACATAGATTTAATTCAAAACTTGTTAGATTCAAAATAGGGAGAGTTACATGAACAATCTCAGAGCTGTGTGGTGGCTATACACTTGTAACCAACCCACATACATGAATTTTCCAACACATGAGACATTAACCTGGTTCTTTGGTGGATTTTCTCAGAAAATGAGTTTTTTCTCAAAATTTTCTCGTGATTTTCAACTCCGACCCTTTACAATTTCTCCAAAATGCATAATATACCTCATGCCATCTTGGAGTCTTCCTTCCCAAGAAAATAATATGCTTATGGGATCAAATTTGTTACAAAAACCTCATGATTTAAAGACAGTGACATCAAACGGAAAAACAACTCGCAGGTTGCTAGGTATGCACAAAAATCAAATTATTACACAAATTTGGATCATTATCCACCCCAGGGGCACATTTTTATCATTTAGGCATGCGAGCATCTTTCATTCATCATTTTTACCTTTTCCCCTTTTCAATTTTACCTCTGTAATTTCCAGATCTGACTTTTACATTTTTTGATGGGCTGAGCAAAAATTACATCAAAAAACACCATAGATCAAGAAATTAGGTCATAAAAATGTTGCCAATGTTCTCAGAAGGCCAAGATGACCCAAAATCATATAAGGTTTGATGAAATTTGATGAAGAAATCATGATTCCAAGCTTCTTGGAGCTCTCATGGTGGCCCAAAATAGATGAATGCATAGTAGTCATTGATCTTGTATTGACATTAAATGTCTACCCTCCACGTGGAAAATGAGATAAAAATAAGCTCAAAATTACCTTTTTAACCTTTGGATAAGGTGGGACACGTGTCAAAATGTGATTGGATTGGGCCCACGCCTTTAAAAATGCATTTCGTGACCTTTTGAAATTTTGGAAAATTTTGCCACTTTTCTCCACCTGCCTTCTGGGCCACGTGTCCAAAGGTGGGTCCCATTGAAAACACGGACCAATTCTATTAATTTTTGCCATTTTTTGGATTTTGGGAAAAATTTCACATTTTTCCCGTGGGCCCACCCCAATTTTCTCCTTTGCCACGTGTCCATCTTCTATTTTTTGGGTCCAACCTTTCCCTTTCTTCCTTTAAACCCTTTTCAAAAATTCACAAATTTCAATGTTGACCTGCGCCACCCTTTGACACTTTAAAATGTGCCACGTGTCCACCTTGGGTTGGCTATGGAGGCATGCCTCTCATTTGCACTTTAGCTCCCTTTGCCAAAAAGGCAAAATTTTACTTTTACCTCCGAAGGCCCGTGATCCCGCACAAGCCTCAAATTTACACCTTTTGGGGCCACACACAAAATTTTGACTTTTGAACTTTTGGACACGTGTCTCCATCTGATTGGAGTGGGGCTATAATCCGATTGTCACCTTTAGAAAACAAAGCAAAAATCACCAAGTCTTCCCTCGGCCCCTTCCTTTATTTTTGCAAATTTTGGACACGTGTCCTCTTTTGATTGGTCTCCGGAACTTCGGCCCAATTTTTCACTTTTACCATTTGAAGTTAAAAACTTCAAAATCATCATGAAAACCCACTGCCCCATCCCATCCTTTCCTGGACACGTGTCCACTGATGATTTGCCGAGGGCTTTTGGGAAAAAATTTCTCTTTATCACTTTGAGCCATAAAACATCAAAATTCTCCAAGTCCCCCCGCCATCCGCATGCCCTCCATGCCACGTGTCCTCTCCCTATTCGCTGTGGGCCTTCGGGCCAAAATTTGATTTTGAAAATTTTGCATAATGAAAGCAAAATTTCCTAAGGAAACCCCGCCACCTGCCAATCCCCTAGCCAATCAAAATGTGCCACGTAGGCACCTCAATGCAGAAGGCGGAGCCATGGATCAAAATTTTCCCTTTTGCCAAAATTTCAAAAATGATAAGTTAGAGACATTTTTTCCACGCTCCTCGGCCAATAGGAACCTGCCACATTGCCCTTGCATGCAGAGGATGAATTTGATGGGCAAAAGACGCCCGTCTAACCATCAAAATGTGGAAAATTTAAAGGATGCCCTAGAAATCAAATTTTTAACAAGGATTGCAAATTTCTTGATTTTAACTCAATGAAGCATGGTTTGATATTATTTCACCAATTTTGGGAGATAAAACGTTTTGAGCAAAATTGGCTATGAAAAATTAGGGCACACTATGCAAGCTCGAAATGACACTAATAGTACCACTACCATCATCATTTGAACAAGTAGAGGTGATTGATATTCCATAAATATTATATCTTGCAAGCCTCACATTGGTTGAGTGGATCATCGAGGTGGGGAAATGCAAGATTGAAGAGTACAACCACCGCCAAGCCAAGAATGAAAAATACTTGAAAAATGATTACTTAGTAACAAGTAAAGCGGTGGGCGTGGCGGGTGAAGTTGTCTCCATCATCCAAATAAAGTTGGACCTATTGAAGATTGGGGTATTCCAACGCTTTGAGCCCCCTTTTTCAAAAAACCTCTCCTCTTAGGGTGATTTCAGATATGTGCATGTACACATGAATCGGTTTTACTTTGTGGGTCGGTAGAAGATTTTTTTCCTAAGTTGATAAATAGACTCATTGTCATATCTAGAGAAGGTGTAAATGTGAAGATGGATCTTGAGAACTCAACCGTCATCAAGTGCGTAGCCAAGAAAATTGAATTATAAAGGAGAGAAGTTCACCATGCCGGTGGATGAGCTTAAGAACGACGTAACCTGCATTGCCACGAGGTTGATCAATAGCAAGATCGCGAACTCAAGAAGGTGCGATAACATTAGCTAGGTATAGCTATACACCGTACATATGATAGCGGCCCGAAACAGCCATACAACATTACCAAGTATATTTGTGAGGGCATCATTGAAGGAACGCACATGACACAAAAGGAAAGAACCCCTTCAAGTGGGTATTGACATTGATCCTGATAATGGTAGATGAAATAGGTGTATTTGATGGGTACGAAAACCAGATTTGGAAATTTCCGAGCCAAATACCTCGCCTTGAGCTCAAATTTGAAAAACACACAACCAAGAATGTTCAACAAGCCATGTTAGGCTAGGTTGGATAGATGGTATGAATATTGCATTGCAACTTTTGGGAAAGAGTGGCATATTTCCCTTGAACTCCCGACCATGTATCAAAACTACGTGTTTGGAGTCTTATAGCTTATGTGCTAGCAAAATGTGATGTTGGTAGAAAACATATGGACGAGATAGTCTGACAAGCTCCATTAGGCCTTCACAACAAACTATTTAGTGCGTTTGCTAGAGCATGCTAGGAATGCAAAGAGGAAGAGGGTGGATCTGGTGAAACTCAATGAGAAAAACCTTATCTTGAGGTTTATGTTGAGGTACCCTCGAATAGAGGACGGGGATGAGAGTGACTCAATGATGATAGCACCAAGATCAACCCGGCCTGTGATAGAGCTGATAGTGGATGAAGGGAATTAGGGACATGAGTGCCAGTCACATATGCCCTACAACCAAAGTTAAAGAACTTACCCCCAATGGAAAAGAAGACGCCAAGGGTCAAGTATCCCTTAAAGAGAAGGATGAAATACAAAGAACAGGACTTAGGTGAAAATTTGCATAGGAAGAAGAGAATGCTGCTTGGAGCACTAGGTGATTTGAGCACAAAGATCACAACGAGAGGAAAATCCTCACACATTTCCCCACGAATGTGCTCTCGGGAGCAATAGTGTTGGCCAACATTAAGTCAGCAAGTACCGGTGTAGTCTCCTCTTGTGTAGACGTCTCCCAAGGCTCTGAGTCCTCGAACGCACGCAACTAGCCCAAGCAAGGAAAAGAAAGTTGATGACATCCTAAAGGTGCTAGTAGGTAGTGATGGAGGGTAGTTCTCCAATGAGCCCATTGGATTGTTGAAACAAGATCCAATGAATATATCAAGCAGCCCTTAGTAGTAAGAGAAACAAGAGGGAGGCCTCCAAACCTTTAATGTATAAAGTCTTGCATCGAAGCACGAATGAGAAGGAAGCATGTATGAAGAAAGTGTAGGGAATAAAGCACGCATAATACCAAAGAGGACTCCCCAAAGGTGACGGGAGGAAACTGCTAAGGGTGAGAAGGAAATTTATTTGTCACATGCCATGCACCCACCGAATGCCACAAAGTCAACATGGACGCAATCGTATGCGTTATGATGGAAGTGCACTGGACAAGCCTTGATGCGAGTTCCCAAGTCCAAATCTGCACATATGGAAGGACATGATGTCATCTTCTTACCCAAATGCTTGATAGAAGAACGAGATGGGTATGCTTTGATAAACCTAGCAATGGAGGTCGCTTGACAAAACTAAATAAATAGAGACATGCTAGATGGGAGGTAGGTGCGACTCGAAGATGCAGGGAAAAAGATGCATCGCAACAGAAAAGAGAGTCACTAACGTAGAAAAGAGATTGAAAAGTTTTGAGCAATGCACAAAGGTATTAAAGAAAAAAAATCTTGGGGCATGCTTTGATAAAGCTAGTGAATGGAGGTCGCACGACAAAACTAAATAAATAGAGACATGTTAGATGGGAGGCAAAGTGCGCCTCGAAGATGTAGGGAAAAGATGCATCGCAATGGTAAAAGAGAGTCACCAACGCAGAAAAGAGATCGAAAAGTTTCGAGCAACACACAAAGGTATTAAAGTAAAGAATTCTTGGGGCAGATCCTCTACTAACCTTCGGTGTAGACAAAGACTCCATGATTGCGCTAGAGCAATTGGTAGATCAAATTCCCGGGCACGACCTCTCTAGGCGCCTACCAAAGAGGATCTCCTTGTGGAAGTACACAGGCATTATAGAGCAACTAGATGTGCTAGAGAAGCCTCTAGCTGAGGTACAAGTAAAGGTTAAGTTGAGAGAAAAATTCTTCTCAAGCTTCAAGACAAGCACATAAGTGGTCGACAAGCACCTCAAGGAGGATGATGAGAAAAGAAAACACTTGAAGACAAGGTTTTTAGATATGGGATAAGGTCTAGAGGAGGGAGGTACTTCAAGAGGTAAGGCAATGGGAAAAAGCATTGTTGCAAAGAAACAAAAGCTTGAGGAAACATACGCCTCCAAATACAAGCCATGGAGGAGGGAGAATATTTGAGGGAAATGGAGGGCAAGATAAAGCCAAGTTAGTGACTGTGCGCACTCTGGTAAAAGAAGAATCAGAGTGGGAGGCCCTCAAGAACCTATCTGCGGAGCTACCTCAGACAATGGAAGATATAAAGGTTGTGGTGACCAAGTGAAAGGATTTTGAAGCACAATCATATAAACAAGGGTCCGAGTTTGTGAAGAAGTGGAGTCACTTATTCGGAGATGGATAACCAAATTAGTCCACGGGGATGTTGATCGTTGAAATTTTGAAGACATCAGGACGTGTCTAACAATGGTAACATGAAGGTGCACACCACGTACAAGGGTGTGTGTAGGAAGGAGTATGACAAAACCCAATCAAGTACAGACATTGGCGGAAAATATGGGAAATTTGTTCGTAGGAATTACAGCACCGGAGAAACCAAAGGGATGTTGGGAGCAGAATGGGTGTAGGTAGCTTGGCATTAATGGTTGACTGACTTGACCCCTTATAATTTGGGTGGGCTATTTTAAATTCAAATTCCTTTTGTAATCTATAAGTAGGCCCTTTGGGAGGTGTAATAGGCGGAAAGAGTTTTGGTATCTTCATACTACTAGATTTTAGAATGGTCTATTATAACGAATATTTTTAATAGAGCATGATATGATCTTGAATGAATTTTTAGTAATCTTTATCTTATTGGCACTTGCATGTAGATAATAAATGTTGTAATGTGTTAGATGCTTTTGTTAGAATGTGTTGAAGAGCTTGTGTGGATAACTTAGCTGTAGTAATCATGTATGGATGTATATGAGTGCATTAAGTTCATATGAATGTCTAGCAACACCCCATGAAACTTTGAACCCACCCAACAGGAGCTTGACCTATTGTGCGCTTCGGGTGAGCACTTAGCTTAACAACCCAAGTGGTGTGCCAATGCGCTGTGGCATTTGACTCGTAGGTTGCTCTTGGGGTGTGGACCCATGAGTAGGGAAATAAAACCCCCAACAACACCCAGTACTGAAATTCCCTAATGGTTGGTGAGCTAAATCAACTGCTTCTCCGATCAACTCTTTCAATTTTTCGACCTAATCAATTGGTATGCTATTTGATCTGCTACCTCAAGTTGGTTCTTTTCCTTAGTGATGCGACTTGCTGTGAACCATCTTGAAAGTTATACCACTATGCTAGCCACTAGATGATGAATTCAATGACAGACATGCCCCATAACACTAGTTGGATAGAAGGGTTCGAAAATGGGTTGTGGGAGGGTTATAACAAGGTGACTGTCTTGAAACGATGAATCCATTAGAACATATTTTCCATAGTCCAATTTTCCTGTTTAATGTTTTTTCTTTGAAAGAGGTTACTCTTTCAAATGAAAACCTTAAATTCTTTGTGAATTGAAAGATTTTCTTTATTGCCAGCCTTCTGTATGCAACAAGATTTTATTATCTCTATCCATAGTGGGGATGGTGCATTCACCTCAGTCTTTTGGTTCCCTATTTTGTAGGTGTAAGAATTGACAGACCTAGGAAGTGATTTTCCATTCTGTTTTCTTTCACTTTTATTTTCTTCCAATCTTTACAAGTCTCCAGTTCAGCCTTGATTTACCTTCGATTTCACTTCCAAAGCAGAAGTCTTGGTGTTTTAAATTCAATGCATGTTCCATATCTACCATTTAATTGTTTGAATATTTCATTTTCACCATACATTTTCCTACTCCCTCCACTTTGAAATCTTTTTTTTTTGAGAGAACCTTGGCTTGAATTGAGGGTGGGGAGCTTAAAAATTTTATTCACGAAGTTTGGCATTTGTAGTTTAGAATACCAAGATATTGTAAACATACAAAGTTTTTGGTACTTTTAAAATTGTGTCTCTTGTCTTCAACATTGTTCGAGTGAAAAAAATAAGCCCCCTTGCAACATTAAGATATTATTGAGTTGCTAAGGTGCATGCCTCGCCTCCTTAGAAGAGAGTAATGGGCTGCATAATGCTTATTGAAATGGTTTTGCAAATGATATTTTTGTTTGGCATAGTGTTGGACGTTGAGTATTTAAAATTGTGGCGCCTATCTAGTTATTTTTTGATAATCCATTTAGAGTATGCTTATTTGTAGGCACCAATCACCGCATCCAACATGGTGGTGTTGGAAACTATGTGTTTCACCACAAAATTGCCATGCCTTGATGTCTTCACAAAATAATCTATACACCTTCACAAGGAAAAAATATTTTAACCCCATTTTTATTAAATTTCGATTAATTCTAGCCCAAACCCAATTTCGGAACTACTATATTTCATGTCCAAGATCAAACATTTTGGGCTCCCAAATATTCTTTATATGTTTTCATTATTTTCAAAATTATTTCCCATTATTTTAACTCCACCTAGACTTTGAGTATATTGAATGCCGATTTTTTATTAAATATATTGAACTTCAAGAGCACATAACCTATTTTTCACCATACATAATCTAAAACTACAATATTTAGGAATATATGTGATTGTGTGACTGTTTATTATTGCCAAATATAGCAAACATAATAATTGACGAGTTGCCAATTTAGCTCAGTTAATTATAAGCACAAATTTTGCTTAGGAAAGATTGTGATATCAAAAACCTAAAATATATATTAAGTGTACAATATTTTCAATATTTTTGATTTATTGAATATTTTTGAGTTTAAAAACTTGTTTTTCAACTAAAGTTGAATAAGGTTAGGGACCCTAGATCGGCAAAAAAATGTTGTAAATACTAGCCCCAAACAATAAGTACCCGTCAGGTTGGGGCCTCAAAATAGATGATTTTCAACACCTTCCTCTTAAAAGGAGAACACTATATCATCAAAGAATGTTGACCAATCCTCTGGTAATCACGAGCAATCCAATCTTTCGTTAATGAGCCATTCTTATTCTCCTAAAGTGTAGATTAAAAAATACATCATATCAAGCAAATCCTTCTTCTAATTGTAGCCATATACTTCAGCACAAAAAAGTGCCCACAATCTCCTTCCATTGAATGGTAACAAGAAGCAATCTTCTTTCAGCAATATGATACGAATGCTCTCACATCTTACATACATTTTTACCTCGCTCTTAGATATCCCTTTTCTCTCGACACGATTTTAGTTTGCAAAATGTTTATGGCACCACATATATTCAATCCTTATATCGAGCAAATGCCAATTTAAAATCAAATAATAATACAATACATTGAAGAATCTAGTAGAAAACTTCCCCTATCATTTGTGTATCCTCTTATTCAAATGATAATGAGCAAAGGAAAAAAAAATGGCTTTACTAATTTTTCCTTGACTAAATCCTCGTCCTCTCCATCTCAACATATTGAATGGCAAGGGGAAACATGCTAAAAATAGGCAACCATTTGTGATTTCCAAAATTACACTCCAACTTTCTCTCATATGAGGAGACTTATAATATCAGAAGCACTTAGTTCTATCATGTCTACATGATACTCATTCTCTCCCATCCACTAGATTGAGTTCACCCACATTTTAATTATGCTCACACACAACCATCTAAATTTTATGTGCCGAGGAAAAGAAAAGAAAAGATCTCAATCATTTTATTCAATAGATAAGAGTTAATGATATCAAATCCATCACATAGTACATTCTTAATAGGAACCCTACATCCTCCTTAAAGTTTCCATTAACCTAATAGACTTACATGCAAAGCTAAGCTTATATCTAAATTCATCTATCCCGTAACCTAGAAAAGATCTTGTGCCTTCTCTCATCTTGTGCCCATAGATCTTTTCACTGCACTTACCTAGTAAAAAAATTAGAAGACATATTCATGTAGACAAAATGAATGATAAAGCCCTTGATCTTCTCCCTCTTGCTTCATGATTTTACTCACTTTTTTCTTTGTGAGCTATATATTTAGAGATTCATAATTTTAGATACGAGGGTAAATAACACCAAAACTAAGGTGATAAATTACCTAGGCCACACCCACCGGTCTTCATTTTGTTAATAGTATATAAGTCAAGTTTTGAGGACACTTCAAGCCTAGACGTTAGGATATTCATACCATATGCTCCCCCAAAAATCAAAATACAAACCAATCTAAACTAAGCTCTTATTCCATTTTATAAGTTATCTCCATATCATCCTTTGAAGCTTTTTTAGAAGTGTGAGCAAAAGAAAGGGATTAGATTGAAGGCTTGCTCATATCTTTTAAAGCAAAGACATGCTACAATCTCATTACATCATTTCCTTGAGCCCATCGAGAATGAAGAGATAATGTAAATGTTTTTACTCTCCGTTCTTTGAACAATCTTTTCAATGTTTGCACGTTCTTCATGGAGGAAAGCACTGGCAAAGTTTAAGATCATATCTGAACAATTTCATCTCTATGCTAATATCAAAAGGATCTCTTTACCCTGCCGACTGCTCTAGGTCCAACATGATACTCTATCAAGTTCACCAAGTCTATCAACTCCTCATCATCAAATTCCTTGACATCTTTCCACATTCTCTTAACTGAAATATGCATATAAGGATTGTGAATATCCTTTTTCACATAAGATGCAAATGAGAGCTAGACAAAAGCTCCAATGACGTTCTCTTTCTTTACTATCATGCTTCTAGTCATAGGAATATCGATAGGAGGATTATCATGCTGCTTTTGGGATCCTTTCCATGAAGAGGAAGGCATACTGATAAGTGCAAAGCAGAAGCTAATCCTCATCGTTTGAGTCTCTTTCTTGCCATAACCAAAATCAAACATCCAAACCACCAATTTCTTTTTTTTTTGGGGTTAATAGGTAAAAAAGGGGTTGAGGGGACCCTACCCCATAACATCATCCAAACCACCAATTTCACACTAAAAATGAAATCAAAGGAATTAAATGCCAAGTATTGATAGGGAGTGGGATAACACCCTTCGTAATACAAAGAACGACATAATACCACCACCATGCCCAATTTTTATATTGCATCTTCCCTTATGTGCTTATTTGATTCTTGGCGATTTTGATTACTTGAGAGTTGTTATATAAATGCCTGTTATTTCTATGATGTTGGACCTTTCTATATGGATTATATTGTTAGGCTTCTATTATAGAACACGATGATTTGAATAGCTTAGAGAAGCATATATGATATGGTTAAATGTTATTAAGATTTCAAGGTTATACTTAGACTCATGTCGATCTTTCTATTTAACTATGCATATGGATCATCTTGTAAATATTGAGATAACAAATTTTGGGATCATGCTGGTTTATTTCAATGAGTGATTTTGGATGTGATATTCATGCTTTGTACTTGTTGGGTTATGTTCATATGTGTGTGTGCGTGTGCGCGCACACGCTTGTGTATTAATGTTGATCTCACTTGTGGACTAAACTTTGTGGTTAGTGGCTTATTGATATAAATATGTTCTGACATTGTGGTTGGTCATACACAGATTATTTGGATTATTATGACACCTACTTATGCTGATTGACATTGGATGTCACACTGCGTGTTAGATTGCTGTATATGCTTGTGACAGGATGTTTATGGGGTGTGAGACCTATGGATTGTGAGCGTTAATGGCCATTTTCTATTTTGCATTTCCCTCATGTTTTATCAGCTCGCATATGACAGATATTCACCCGGCAGCAACATTTATACTTACATTGCCACGATGATGTTTAGACATTTGCTGATGAAATATTATGTAAGGATGTATTAAAAAAACCTTATGTAGATGGATCATGTTTATGTGTATATATATTTAGGTTGTTGACATTACTACTACCATTCTTATGAATAAAATGTGATTATCGAATTTTGGTTACTAATATGTGATGAATTTATATTTGATCGAACATGTGGATTATTTGAAAAAAATATGTAAATGAATTAATGGATCATGACATGTCCTTGTTTATGCTGATTGTTGTTAAATGTTATACCATGATAAGAATTGTTTTGTATGCCGTGATGAGATTGTTTGGGCCACAAGCGTATGGATTGTGGACGCTTGTTGGTTGGACGAGTATCTCTTGCTTGCTTTGTGATTGTACCTTCTTATATTGCATATTTAAATTAATTGTAAATATTACATTACAAGGACATATTGGTTGGTGCAATGAGTGTGCAAGAATTAAGTTCAACTAAGAGATGAAAGGAATACAAAGGTTCCTATAAGCATTCTATCAACTTTTGACGATTTTGGTCCACTTCCTTCGTAAAAAAGAGCACATCTTACTATCTAACCCATTTTTGATTACTTAAATTCATATGATGTGCTAGTTGCCCCACCTTAACCTTTATACCATAAGACAAATTATTATACACATTAATGTCTTCTAAATATATGTGGACTCTTAATGACTTTCGAAAAGGTTTGGGGTCAGATTTGAAAGAAAAATGCTATTTTATTGTGGTTTGGAGAGCAAGATACTCGAAATAAAAAATGAAACATTAGGTGGGACCCATAGGGGCAAATGTAGGCTTGTTTTGTGAGTATCCTTTAGCCCCTACCATACGTAGAAGTGTTTAGAAGGGGATGGAAACTTGACGATGTCTTGCGAGACAAGCAAAAGAGAGACCAAATGGATAAATGTCACTATGTGGTTGGGTGGGAAATTACCAAGTTTTTTATGACAGGTGAATTCCGCCAATTTTTGGAGTGATAGGATTAAATGGAGGAATTAAGGTATATTGTTCATCCATGAAAGTTTTTCCTTTTTATTCGGTACTTAACATATTACGGTGGAATTATTTTAACTCTTATGGTCTGTTTAGACATCGGTTATGTTGCTTTATATTTGTGGGTTCTCTTACATATTTGTATAAGATGCCAAGACTTTATTTAATGACATTTTAGCCCTTGTTTGGATGCATTAAGTTCATACTCATAAATGATAAGTCTTTTTTTTTTATGACATTTTAGCACTTATTTGGATGCATTAAGTTGTTGATTTGTGTGCGTAAAAATGTGTACCTCTATGTTCTCGAAATTTGGCTAGCAAGCATGTGTATTTGGGATTAGGGTGTGCCAATGTTCCATGACTTATCATAGTTTACCGGGCAAGTCTTTGGGCTGAATGAATAAGATTGCTGGGAAAGCTACCAACTTTCCTCACCTATCTCATTCCCGCCTTGAAGGTGGAGGTTATTTGCTAGTCAAGTTGGTTGGGAGGAGAGCTATTCCATCTCTTGGTTGGTTTTCTTATAAGGTTTTGGTGGTTTTAAACGAGGTCTACTCGTGGAGCATATTCAAAAACTTGCTAGGGTTTCTCTCATCTATATTGCTGATTTAAATTGATTTTGCTATGTAGCTAAGTGCCCAAGATGTATTATATGACCCTTGAGAGGATCCGAGGGGGATTGATGCATTATTGTGAAACATTTTTCTGATTTGGGGTTTGATTCATTATGAGTTATTGGGGAATTTATGAAATGATGTGGGAAATTGTTATGGGCTATAATTGAAACTTATATCATGCTTTAAATGTTGGAATGATTCTAAGTTTGGGGTTTTCGAAAGGGATATGAGAGAGGTCTTTGTAGGTTTTGTTTCATTTGCTTGGGATCAAATTGTAATTGCAGTTTCAAGTTTCAAATGTGTTAAAAAAGTCTTGATGTGTATATTCGTCAAACATTTATTAAAGTATTCTAAATTCAAAGAAAAATGCATTTTGAATAAAGTCTTAGTTCTAGGTTAAAAGACAAAACAAAGTTTATCTTGAATACATGCAGAATTGTACTTTTCATTTTAGCCAATAAAATGTATCTTAATCTTGAATGCATGCAAAATTGTACTTTTCATTTTAGCCAATAAAATGTATCTTAATCTTAAATGCATAAGTATGTACTTTAATCAATTTCTTCAAATTACATTTAATTTTTAGAATAGTGCAATTTGAATCAAGTTCATATTAAATTCTAAGCATAATGCAATTTGAATTAAGTATATTTGTTTTGCAATTTTTGAGTTGTAATAAAATGAAAGCGATTTGAATCAAGTTCATATTAAATTTTAAGAATAATGCAAGTTGAATTAAGTTCATTTGTTTTACAATTTCTGAGTTAAAATAAAATGAAAATTAGAAGTGTAGGTGATTTGAGTCACTTTTAAGCAAATTGATAAAACTTTAGCATATGCATGATTTTAGAATGATGACATAAAATTTGATGTAAATTAATGATTCTAATGCAAAATGATATATTAGAAGTTAAATTTGATGTAATCTAGTTTTTCAAAATTTGGAATGGGTAAAATTGAATGATAAAGGTGGAATATTGAATCTGTTATGTGCATAAAATGCAGTTTTGTAAAATGTAATTTGGCTGAAAACTATTCAAAGTAGTATGAAAAAATTATAAAAATAATATTTTACAAAAATAAACATTTTATTTTCCTTATACAAAGAACCAAGGTAGTTTTTATTAATTTAGAATTGTGTCATGATGTATAAACTAGTTCTATTCTTTGTGCAAAGATCTAAGAGCCCATCTTAAGGTTTTTTGTTGTTAGTTTACTATTATGCCATGATGTACAACTTGTGCAAGACAACCTTTTGGAATACCATTTTCACGTTCAGCTAAAACCATTTCCTTTTGATTTTAGCAAGTTTGTAGCATTCAATATGGAGGGTAGGAATGTGAGCATTTTGATGTTTTTAATTATTAGTTTGTTAGTTATAAGGCTTTGAAATTGAGTAATCATCTATTTTGGATTGTCTTTCAATAGTTTTATTTTGAGTTATCTTGGAAAGCTTTTGGAATTAAACCAAATGGCTAAAGACCCACTTGAGAATTGATATAAAATTATTTAAACTTGCAATAAACATTCATTGAAATATGTTTGGAAGAATTCTTTGAAGACAATGAGAAATTCTTGGAATTATGTAGGGGAGCCATTAAAGGAGATGACTAACTTTAGTCAATCCCTTGTCCTCCACCTCTTCCACTTTTATATTCTCTTTTAATTGTAAATGTAATTGTAGGAGTGAGGCTAAGGGAATGGTTTTATCAAATGCATAAAGATTTATAGGGATTTCTTAAAATGGAGGGTTAAGATTAGATGAATCATGTAAGTTAATCAATGAGATTACATTGATCATAGTGTGGAATTGACCCACACTTTTAGGTTACAAAAAGATTTGAATATCATATAAATTTTGACTAAGTCAAACGAGTGTTTTATTGAGCCTCTAGGTGGGTGTGCTTTAATTTGGCATAATGAGGCCATGTTTTTAGCTATGGCTTAATTGACTTGGCAATGTAGTGCACTTTATGTGTAAGGGGCAATGATCATGACATTAATTATTCTATGTTAAAGTACATACATTTAATATTAACCTTGAAGTTTTTATTTAAAGTGAATACTTAAATAAATTTAAGAAACACTTAAATGTTCCTTTAAAAATTACACTACATTTGCAAAACCTAAAAAAACAAATGTGAACCTTTAATTAAACTAGGGGACCTATTAAAGAGAAAGTGACCCCGATTTAAGATTAAGGAAAATATTAAAGTGAATATTAGCGTTAAACCAATTTTTTAGCATATTAATCATTGTTCAAATTGTTGACCAAGTTTACTGTTCTTGCTCAAATTAGTGAACTAATACTAAAGAATACAAGTAACACCAAGTATGCAAGGGTTTATGGTACGTTGAGATGGGATGAAGATGTGCATGGGCGCAAATGAATGATCATCTTCCGCAACGAGCTAAGTGACCTGCAAATCAAGTAAACTCAACATGAGGTGGATTAGTAGATAGATGGGAGGGTTTCTGACAAAATCAGTCTCGAGAAGTAAGAACTCCCTAGGATGGCTGCAATCATTTTGATAAAGATATGATAAAATCAGATATTGATAAATTGAATGTAATTGAAAATACATAATTTGAAATGAAATAGAAAGCGAAAAGCAATGAAGATGACAAAATGCAGATTTGATCTAAATGCGTGCAAAATAATTCAAACCTGGGTGGGTCGACGGCGACTCGAGGCTACAAAGGGCCAATCGACGACGACTAAGGTAGATGGAATGAAACAATGATGTAAAATCCAAAATAGAAGACTCTAAAGATAGATCTGGAGATGATGTGTTGTGATGGCAAACAAGAACATGTAAAAGGTCTCAGTAACAGAAAGGATGTAAGAAAATTAGAGATCTAAGGGTAAATGTTGAAAAGATGGATGTGATCGATGACAATTAGGTTGGGTCGGAGACAACTGAGTGTTGATAGAGTGGATCTGGGATGACAGAGGTAGAATGACAGGATCTGAGGCTAGGTGGATGCAAAGACACGACACAAATGGATGAGGACCTAAATGACAGAGAAACTGATGCACATAGAGGTTGGGTCGACGACGATCGACAGAGTCGACAATGACTGGGGTTGGTCTAGAATTGGACAAAGATGGATGAGATGAAACGAAGACTGCAGACAAACACGATGGTGAAAAGATTGAGACCGAATCTCGATGACAACTAAACCTGGACAAGATGTTAATGAATGATATGGATGATAAAATAACAACAATGAAGCAAATCATGCAAAGGTGAAAGAGATCTCCCTAAAACTTCAAAATGGAAGCATATGATCTCCAAGATGGTTGTGGTAGCTAAAGGCACTCAAGAATGAAGGCAAGATTGTAAGAAAGCTAGTCTCCAAAGTTGCATCCTTGAAAAAGGGAGGGGTAAGGGCGGTTTTATAGGGTCGATGACAACCTGGATGGGTCGCCGCCAATTCAGGGACTTGTCCATTTGGGTGGTGGGAAGGTGGTGAGCTCAATACAATGAGCCCATCGAGACGCAGTGGATTAGGGTTTAGAAGGATAAAGCCGAACTAGGGTTGCGATAGGGAAGTGAAATGGGTAGGTGACGGGTGAAAAAGAGTAAATAAAGGAAAAGGGTGGGTGAAAACATTTAATGGGGATGGTTGAGAGCATAGACATGATAAAATGGAGGAATCTAGAGATAGAAAATGAATTAATGGAGTGGGATTAATTAGGGATGATTAGGGAAGGCTAATGGGTGATTAATTAAATATGGGAAAATAATGATATGGGTGGGAAAATGATGTTGTGGGATAAATTAAATTTAGGAGGGAAAGTGAACAAGTCAAAAAAGATGATAGGGAGCGAACGTAGGGTGAAGAGAAGCGATTCCAAAATTGGTGTCTACATTTGCTCCTTTTTGTGGAGTGGTTTTGTTGGGCAAGCCATAAGACAAAAATGAGAAGGGATGAAAAAGATGATTGATTAGGTGCTCCCCCTCAAACTTGGGGTCGACGACACGAAATGAAGTTGATCACGAGTTTGAAAGAGATAGGTGAGGAAGGATGGAAAGGATGAGAAAAGAAGATGAGGGGATAAGATATCCTAGATGAGGATAAATATGAACTAAAAATGGTAAATAAATACATGACGATGATTTTGGAATCACGCTGGTAGGGAACAAAGTATGACCTCAATGGAGACAATGACAATGTCCTATGGACCTGTAAGTAGGAAAAAATCAATGCAAGATGGAGGGAAACCAAGGGGAATCCGCTCAAATGGATGTGTAAGCCATGAGACCAATGGGTCAAAGGAAGACATTAAGTATGCGCTAACAAATGCAAAAGAAAAAGGTTCGAGATAAGGGTCATGACAATAGGATAGGGTGGGTAAAATAAAATGCTATATCCTCTTGGTAGGAGGAATGAAAAAGAGGCATTCAAGGTGGGATGAAATGGAGGTAAAATAATGATGTCCTAAGAGGGAACACGACGATGGCGACAAAGGTGAGATTATGTAAAACAAAGATATGATAGATAACGAAGCCCGTGGGGGAGAGATAAAGATGTGATATGAAGACCACACATGGAAAAAGTTGCAGAAAATATAATTTGAAAGGAAGGATTAATCCAAAAGAGCAGTAAAGTAAGATTGATGAAAAATGCAGGTCGTTGAAAACGACCAGGATGGGTCGGCGACCAGAGATGAAGAGAGGATGACCCATGGGGGTCGGAGGTGACCAGGTAGGTGGGCTATATAAGCCCTTGGGTTGGCCGAATAGGATCATTTGCATGGTGTGAAGCGACGATTAAAAATTTTGGGTTATAAAGAAAAAGTGAGATTGAGAGTGAGATGGATGCCACAGAACAGCGAGGAAGCGCCGAGAGGACCTGTAAGATGGTAAGTGCCTAAACCCTAATTTGTTTGAAATAATGTTTTGTGTTTTGGTTAAATTTTTTACATTTTTTCAAAATTTGAGCTTAAAACAAGGGGTGGTCGCCGACGACTAGAGATGGTCGCCATCGATCGGGCCTAAAAAGGTGTCGAACCTAACTAGGAAGTGTCAAACCATCACGGGTTGGCGTCATTTGAGGATAGATGTAGGATTTTTCTTGATTTTGATTTTTGATGGGATTTGGATGATGAGAGATCTAATGCTTTGCGTGTTGGATTGCTTTTTTGCAAGCCCTAGAAACCTTGTATTTGTGTGGCACAAGATTACCACCATGTATGATCGATTAGGGGTGATATTACGGATGATGAGTGGGATCACTTAGTTGTAGTTGGATTGGGTGGATTCCGTTATTATTAGCGGATTCCATGAGATGTTTGTCTTATGATTGCACTAGTGGAGAGATTGGATGTGAGTGAGATGACCATTACAATTGAGGATGTTTATCATATCTTGAGGCTACCTATATAGGGTAAACAGAGATCTACAACCGATCACAAAGTGCGAGAGAGAAGATTGGGGGTCTTGGCATGACTTTTTGGAGCCGATGCCCCACAAATTAACTTTTTCATCTGGGGCATTTTCTTATGAGATGAGATATTAGTGTGGGGTGGCATGGAGTCGATTTATTTGCGTGGTGATGATGGCAATATCATGTTATGCATACCAAATTCAAGGGGTGTTAGGTTTCCATTGACATTGACATGAGTGGTTACGATATTGTGGATCACAAGACAATGTTTTATTTTTGCACTACTTTGCTAGCACATGTATATCATGAGATGTGCATATACATAGAGAGGAGGACCAAATTGGATGTAGGGTTTATTTTACACTGCTAGGTGTATGAACACATAACAATGATTAGGCCACCAGGGATACCATGGGTGACAAGTGATCACATTGAGTTGATGATTGGGTTTTGAGGTGGAGACCCGATCAGGCTCACATGGGGATAGAGAGAGAGAGGGATGCAAAGTGATATGTGGATAGAATTTTAGAGCTTGAAATAAAGTAGGGAGATGACGGCCATCTTGTGATTATCCTGTGTTATGCGGAGTAGATGTAGAGTTGAAAAGTATGCGATGGACCAAATGGGTGTAAGGGCGGAGGCCCGATATGATAGAGGCCATCCAATTTGACAGAGTCCAACGACAGATTCGAGTAGTACAGATAGTTCCACAAGAGCCTATTATAAATAAGTGAGATGATTCGAGAGAGATATTCATCGATTCCTCACATGGCCGACCCATTAGAGGAGATGGGGGTGCCATGGGATGACGATGATGATATAAGAGTTGGTGGATTTACAGATTGGATGACCACCACATGGGCAGCCGGATGGTAGCAGAGGGAGCTAAGGGTGGCGATGAGGATGAGGAGGTGCATGTGGAGGAGATGTGGCTCCTAGAGGTGAGAGAGGAGATGATGGAGGGGTTGCGACAAAGATAGTGTACTTACGTGCAGAGAAATATATAGCCGATTAAAGAGGGATATTACACGACAGAGTGAGAGGTGGCTCATTAGGAGGCCTTGGTCTTACGTCAGGAGAGGGACCAGACTATTGAGTAGAGGATTCGTACAAGAGGAAGCGAGAGGCGTATATATCTAGATTTGGAGATCTTGAAACCGATTCTAGCAGAGGAGTAGGTAGTGGTGCTCCAACAGAATCATAGAGAGCAGGGAAGATGGAACCTCCGAGTACTGTGCCCCTGGATTTGTATAGAGTAGTGATAGTTGAGGCATGATACTATGAGAATATCATGACTTCAAAGTTACCACAGACATTGAGGCATGTAACCTATCTAGCAAAGTGAGGTGAAGAGCGGGCAAAGACAACACCATATAGGATTACAAAGTGAGCGTGGAACAACCACTACGAGATGCAGGGCCCGATGGAGGTGATGAGGCCCAGGGATTGATTCCAACACCTGTCCCAAGAGGGGAAGGCTTGAGGCTCTCATATGTAGAGTTTACTGATTTTGATGATGTATCGGCTTTGAGAAAGGACCCTTAGAGGCATGTAATATATGTATTGATGTATTTTGGACTCATGATGACATTATATATATAGATGATTTTGGGTTGTAATTCATGATGTCCTATGTGTATGATTCATTTTTTATGACGTTTATGTTAAATTTTTATGATATTATGGTGTAGATGATGATACTTAGATGATAATTTGACGGGTTTTGATTGAGATGTGAATGTTTGACATGGATTAGACGTGTATGAATGTACATGATGTATTTTATGGATTTATATAATGAAGAGTCGAATATGATATAGATATGATTGCGATGTGATTATGTATATATGGATGAAAATGTGATTTAGTGATGGATAAATAATTTTTAGTCAAACATAATGGAAAAATGATATGATGGATGTGAAAATATGTTTAAATATGGATGATATGGATATGAGTAATGTTATACTTAAAAGTAAACACATAGAGACGTGGATAAAATGATTAGAGAGGAGTGATATGATTGTTGTGAAAGAAAGGATGCAAATTCAATGGAAGGAAACCAAAATGAGATAAACAACATGTAATCGTAGCAGGAGCGCACGAAGAAACATTGCTTCAAACTGGATTGGAGGTAAACAAGAAAGGGATCTAATTAAGGAAATGCACTTACAACCAATAACATGTGTTAACGCATAACCGATGATAGTTAGTTATTCCAAGGATCACGTGGAGAAAATATAAAGTGAACTTATGAACCTATTGTCGATGTGAAAAAGAGGTTTATATGTGACTCGTATGTGGGAATATATGTTCTCCATAGGTGGGTTTCCATAGGTATATGCCCTAACTATGAGCAATATGATGAAAACTAATCAATGCGGGAAGTTTGGTATGGATGAGAAAGTTGATCGATGCTTTGGAAGCTTTCTTAAGATGCATGCTTTTGAATTTTATGCTTTACTTTTGAAATATATAGAAGGTGATCAATGTAGGAACCCTTCATCGCCATGATATAAGAGGGTAGCCATCCTTGAGGAGTGGTCTACTTTTTGATTTTATGTTTTCTCGACTTTGGATTTTTGCTTTTATGGATGACAAGGATAAGATATGCATGATAGCCGTCCTTTGAGGGATCAATCTATGCTTTTGATGTTTTTATGCTTTTTATGAACAAGCTGTCCTTTGAGGGACCATTTTGTTTTTGGATAAGAAAGCTTTTGGATATGGGCATCCATGAAATTTTGAATTTTTTATGGAAGAGCTAGAGATAGTTAGGTAGACCACTTAGGAGGGGATAATGAATGTACAAGTGACACCCATGGACCCTTAGCGTGGTTCCAATAAGTAAATAAGAGGGTAATGGATGTAATGATCACAAATTTCTCACCAAGAAGGAAGAACCTATCCATAAGGAATATGCTATGAGCAGAGCCGTGGTGCCCATATTCAAGGTCATAACTAGGAAAGTGATGGTAGACCACATAATTCCAAATCATTATGATGAAAGATGGAAGAGGCTAATGGTGGATGGATGACCACCGGGATGGCAAAGTTCACATTGGTAGGTATGTTAATAGTAGAAAGGTGCAGTGCAATGTGTTAAGAGGTTCCGTTTACTGGTTTACCATCAAGGGAAGCCAAACGATAGGCCCTAGACTCATGCGTGATAATATAAGGTCCAATCCAGTTGGGAAAATATTTCCATGTAGAATTCTTTCTAGATTAGTGATGTTTTGATTTTTTTAAGGAAAAGGTCACCGATATTAAAGCCGCGTTCCTCGAGATGACGAGAGTGGATGGGGTAAGATGATAATTTATGTAAGATCAGATGGGGAGATAGGAGGAGGTAAAATATTATGCTCTATTTTTCATATAGATAGGAAATATGTGTATATGGTGAGACGAAGATGGCCAAAAATTTGGGCTTAATATGAGGTATGGTGCCCAAGAGAGGCACATAAAGGTGGATTGAGTTAGAGATGTAATAATATATAAGTGGATTAGATAAGATGAGATAAAAAATTGGCCGAGATGAGGGATAAGTAGATTTAGATGGGATTTAGATGAGACAATGTGGGGATTAAGAGGAAGAGACCTATCATGATAGTAGACTAGTCCTAGAGTGATTGTGGGGATTTAACGAAGTTAGGGGAAAGAGACATAATGTCATCGATGCCACGAGGGTGGTTGAATAAAAAGGAGATGGATCGATGTACATGGGTGATATAGATGGAGGAGAAATGAGAGGACTAAGGGAGTGGAGTTTATTCTCCCCGGTGAGAGATGTTGCATTACATTAAACAACTTAGATACATATATGGATAGGCTAGAGGATGTAAAGGGAGATCGGTTAGAATCATTAGAAGGAGCAACGATGGTGCCTCTAGGCTCTAATTGGATAGATGATTGAGGATCATGAGGGCAAGGAGGATTAATAATGTGGATTGTGTTGATGAAGAGAGGGGGCCTCTCTTTAGGAGAAATAGAGCTTGGGGGAGGGATTACGATGAATGATTTAGGTGAAGAACCCAATTTAGATGCCTTAGGAGGTGAGAGTTTGATTGGAGGATTGGATTTGAATGTGGATGAGATGGAAGGAAGAGGGTGGTATTCATGGATGAGAAGGTCATATTCCACCATTATATTATGGATGAGAGTTTGGAGGGCCTTACAATGTTCAATGTCATGTCCCGAGGTGTGATGATAAGTACACACGACATTAGGATCAAACCAAAAAGGTCTTGGAGCATGTGGATCGAAATACTTGATAGGGGAAGTGTTATTGTTGAGGTTAAGAGTAAGCATGAAGTGGATTTGGGAATGGTAGATGAAGGAAATACATATGATTCTCTTTAATGAGGATTTGTGTGATCCTTTGGTTGAAATTTAGAGTTGGAAGGAGGAGTGGATATATGTGATTTAGTTTTGACGATTTCGGACCTGGATGCTTTTGAAGAGGGGTCATATTTAGAATGAGGTTATATTGCTTGTATTTGGGTTGGTTGATGATGGGTATCTTAGATGAAGGGCCTATCCCTTAGATGGATGGAGATTCTCCTAAGAGTGATGATGTAACATTGGTTTTTTTAGGCTTGGGAGGAGGGAACTCAACTTTTTATGAGGATGCGTAAGGGATTTTTGGATGGGTATTCCAAGGTTCTTAGAATTTGGTTGTAAGTATTTTCCTTTGGTAAGAATGATGAGGATTTCAACCATGGGTGTGCATCAATAGAACCCGATGAAGTGGAGGGTGTTGTAGATATGTATATTGTAGGTAGAAGGAGTATTTGGATGATGTGCTTGATGGGATCAATAGGTATGGTATATTGTGTAGACCTAGGGATAGTTGGTGTAAGGGTGATTATTTTTGTAGATGGGGTAAGAATATCATTTTGGTTGTCTTAAGTGGGGGTGTTTTTGTAATATATGTCCCAGGGGTAACATAAATGTAAGTGTAGATTGATATGTAGATGTAGGTATGGTCACAATAGTAGATGTGATTAATGTAGAAGTAGGTATATGTGTAGGAATGGTAGATTTTGATGAAGAATTATATATGATAGATTGGGATGTAGTGGTAGTGGGTATAGCTGAGATGGTTGTAGATATAGGTGGGGTTATTATTGTAGAATAATTTTCTAAGGTAAAGGTAGATGTGGTAGATAATGGGGTAGTGGATGTAGGAAATAATGTAGGCTCTTGATTTATGGTGTTAATTATGTGAGCCTTAGGTTCATAAGATGTGGGAGAGGGAATTGATTTGTTGATGGATGATTGGGGATGGTTGTTTAAGGAAATCAAGGGGCTGATTAGGTGATGCATTGGGATTTTCCACTTGGAGATCACCTTGATTTATAAGTTGTTGGATGCGATCTTTGAAGGAATGAAACTTCTCAATGTTGTGACATTGGACTGGATGATACTTATAATAATGTACCTCATGATACCATATGTGTTTGGGTTGCGAGTCATGAACGGGTCAGATGGAGGGAAGTTAAATAAGATGGACCACCATTAACTTGTCAAATACTAAACTATATCATTCCTCAAGGGTGTATATTTAGGAGATGGTTTAGGAGATATTTGTGGAGGCTCCATGTGAGAAGTGGATATGGATAGAAGTTTAACCACGATGGTATTGGTGGAATTTTTAGATTTATGTCCATGTGTGGATGATTTAGTGAACTCGGTTTTTGGTTTGTTTGATCGAAGCTTAAGATTCCCTTACTCAAGGGCGTGGAGTTCAAGTTTGTAAGCCATGGTAAATGCCTCTTCAAAGGTTTGGAAATATTGGATTTGAAGAGTTGAGGAGATGTTCTTGGTGTAAGATCATGAGAAAAGTTCAATAAGCTTAGTTTGTGGAAGGGGAATGATGGTTGTTGATGATACGCCATTGTGTGATGAAATCAGCAATAGATTCATCATCATACTATCTAATGGAATAAAGGTCTGCTATAGTAATCTTATGGGAAATGCTTATCAAGAAGTGTTCAAGGAATAATTGTTTGAGTCGGGTGAAGGAAAATAGTGAGTGTTGTGGGATATTGTTGTACCAATCTAATGTGGGACTGACCAATGACATGGGAAATATGCGAATCATGAGATATTGGTCATGGGATATAAGGTAACATGCATGTTTAAAATCTCAAAGGTGTTGTTGGGGACCATCCTTGCTATTAAACTTGGAAAATTTTGGAATCTCCCAGCGTGGAGGATAAGGTTTGATAGAACTGATGGATTAATGGGATCGTTGCAAATTTGATCATATGAGAATGTGGTTTTGGATCCCAAGGTAGCGACTTCAAGGTTAGCCATTCTAATCAATAAATCATGCATGTGATCATTAAATGTGTGGGTATGAGAAGTTGAAGATGTGGTTGTGATGCATATGAGGTGGATGGGTTAGGTGGTTAATAAGGTTGGTATGTTTGAGGATGAGTAGGTTTTAGTGGAAGTGTTTGATAAGAATGAATGTAATTAAATGACTGTGATTGAATAGGTTGTGATAAAGGTTATTTTTGGGGAATGGGGATGTGATAAGATTGGTGAGATTGGGTTGGATGTTGAGAGATGGGGACATTTAATTGGTTTGATATAGGATGAGTTGGGATGTAAGTGATGGGTGGTTGGGATACTTGTGTTCATTTAGTGGGGAGTACGTAGTGATAAGCACATTGAGGAGGAGGTTAATAGGTTTGAGTTGATTCAAATGGAGGAGGAAGTAAGTGATAATATTGTGATGATTGGATAGGCACACTAGTGACCACAGTGGATGAAGAGGTGATGTGGATAGAGGAAGTAATAATGGTGATAATATGAGGCAAGTTAGGTAGAACGGGATCCACCACTTGAGTGGTATATTTACAGATTAGATAGTCATAAAGGGTGACAGGATTAATGTCAAGGAGGTCTTGAAACTCGAGAATCCATGAGGGATGGTAGGAGGTCTAAGAGTCTCTAAAGGAGCAACATATGGGGGTGAAATTGGCCAATAGGGAATGTATTGATGAGAGATAGAAGGATTGGTTTTAAGATGATGGTTATTTTGGATGACATGGGATTCATGAAGAGAAACCATAGAAACAAGGAGTTGGGAGACCAAAGGTGTGGTGATCATAGGCGTATAAGAAAGAGTGGAAATTTCAGAAGTTTCCTAGGAAAGAGCATTAGAAGTGGGGATGTCATTGGATGAGGTAGATGGTTGTGTTTTTCTGGCTTGAGAATGGGTAATGACAACATGAAACATAGAAAAACAAAAACTTATATAGTTTATTAATAAACAAGTCAAGCAACAAAATTTTGATCATCTTGATTATTTAGAAAATGTGAGAAAGAAAAGAAAATGGGGTTAAAGGGTACCTAGGAAATGGAAATCTATGGATGGTTTCAGGTGGTTTTGGCTTTAAAGTCTGATATACCCAGAGGTATGTGAGGCATGAATTTGTGATAAATTTGTAACGTGTCTAGAACACCGTTGCAACTTTTCTATGGGTGATGAAATCCCAATAGTTCCACCTGGTAGGAGATGTTTATATGTGTAAATTGGTTTGTGTGTTTTAGGATATTTGTGATGAAGTGTATGGTACATATTAAACCCCCTAGTTAAACTAGATTTCCAAGTAAGAATGAGAGGTTATTTTTAGACCCAAAAAAAATGTGTAGATTCAATGAGGAAAAAACAAGTAATGCAATGTAATAAAAGAAATATATGGGGAATAAAAACGAGGAATACGGACAACGCTTTTCCTTTTTATGTAAAATTTTAATTTTGAGAAAAAAGAAAAATCCAATCCAAGCACATGATCCAACACACGTTAGGAAGAAAGCATGCTCCAATGCATGTTCTTTCCTATGAGGTTAGTAGAAAAAGGAAGAAAGGAGATAAAAATGAAAACAAATAACAAGACTCACCTAGAAAGGGTGGTCTACCACCAGGCGTGCCAAAATGTTGACCAAGTTTCCTCATTCCTTCTCAAATTAGTGAACTAATACTAAAGAAAACAAGTAACACCAAGTATGCAAGGGTTTATAATACCTTGAGATGGGATGAAGATGTGGACAAGTGAAAATGAATGATACTCTTCCGCAATGAGACAAGTGACTTGCAAATCAAGAAAACTCAACACAAGCATGTATTGGTAGATATATGGGAGGGTTTCCTAACAAAGTCAGTTCCAAGAATTAAGAACTCTCTGGGATGGATGTCAACTCTCATTTTGATAAAGAAATGGTAAAAATAAGATATTGGTAAATTGGATTTAAATGAAAATGTAGAATCTGAAATGAAACAGAAAATGAAAAGTAATGAAGATGACAAAATACAAATCTAATCTAAATATGTGAAAAATAAATCAAAACTAGGTGGGTCAAAGGTGACCTCCGCTACTGTAGAGGGCCATCGATGATGATTGAGGCAGATGGACTGAAACAACGATGTAAAATACAAACTTGAATGCTCAAGAAAGATCTAGAGATGATGATGCACAGTGATGGAAAATAGGAATGTGCGAGATGGTATGAAAAAATGAAACAGAAAGGATGCAATAAAATTAGAGATGTAAGGGTAAATGTTGAAAATTTGGATGGGATCGACAATGACTAGGATGGCTCGGTGGATCTAAGATGACAAGAGACATAAAATGACATGATTTGAGGCTAGATGGATGTAGATACATAACACAAATGGTTGAGGATATGAATGATGATAAAATGATGCGGTGGAGGTTTGGTTGACAATGAATTGACAAAGTTGATGGCGAATGGGGCTGTTCTAGACTTGCAAGAAGATGGGTGGGGTGAAACGAAGACTTGTAGACAAACAAAAATGGCTGAAAAGTATGATAATGAATATGTGATGATGAGATAAATCTGAAAAGATGTTAATGAATGATATGGATGATAAAATAACAAAAATGAAACAAGTCATACAAAGGCAAATTTTTTTTTCCTAAAACTTCAAAATAGAAGTACAAGATCTCTAAGAGGACTCCAAGATGTCTATGACATCTGAAAAGGAACTCAAGAATGAAGGAAAGATTGGAAGAAAGCTAAAGTATATAAATTTACATCTTTGAGAAAGGGAGGGGTAAAGGCGCTTTATAGGGTCCCCACGATTGCGGGGACCCCTCCATTTGGATGGTGGGAAGGTGGTGAGATCGATAAAATGAGCTCATTAGAAACATGATTATGGTTTAGAATGATAATGATGAGATAGGGATACATAGGAAGTGAAATGGTTAGGTTAGGGGTGAAAACGAGTAAATAAAGGCAAAGGGTGGATTAAAACATTCAATGGCCGAGAGCATAGAAAGAATAAAATGGAGGAATATAGAGATAGAAAATGAAGTAGTGAAGGATTGGGATTAATTATGGATGATTAGGGAAGGCTAATGAGTGATTAATTAAATATAGGTAAATAATGATATGGGTGGTAAAATGATGCTATATATGATAAATTAAATTTAGGAGGGAAAGTGGACAAGTCAAAAAAGGTGACGGGGAGCGAACATGGGGTGAAGAGAAGTGATACCAAAATTGGTGTCTATACAAACTTCCATAGAAACTTAACTATTTATAATAAACATTATTTTTATGTGTATTTATTTTCCTTGGTTTTTGATTTAATTCTAAACTTGTAAAACAAAAGAAATTGCACTTTTTGACCAAGTTTTTGGATTTTACACTTAGTATCAAAGTATTGTTGTCATGTTGGGAGCTTACAAAAATTATTTTTGGACATTTTTATCTTCCACAAACTTTGGAACCTTATCTCAAGTAGGATATAGGTGGAGCAAAAATATGAAGTTGAAGCAAGACCAAAAGAGATTTTGGGGCCTTAAGGGAGGCACATTAGGATGAACATGATACACGACTACTTGGAGTTGAGACAAATCAACTTGATTGAGAGGAGAAACTAGTAAAGATGAAACCATAAAATCCACAAAATCTGAAAAATACTTTCGAGAGCCTTTATGGGCGATTGAAATAAGATTCTTTTCCTTTTAGTAGCTCTAAGTTTGACTAGTTTCTATGGAGATATAATGATTAAATGTATTGTTTGAGTGTTAATGCAATTACATGAGATATTTCTTAGAGTGACACATGGCTTGTTATCTTCAATATCATTTCTCACAACAACATATAAATTAATTAGAATGCCTTCAATAGGGAGAATGAAGCGAGCCATGGCATGATAGTCCTTGAGAGCATCACCTTCGGTGTTAATGGAGATTGTTTTAGGGATGAATTATCTTTGTGTTTGGACCAAATGAAACCTAGGAGATATTGTATTTTTGTGTCAAATTTGGTATTGTGCTTGAGGTGCCCAATTTTTCATGGGATCAGAGCCACCCTTTTAAGATTAAATGATGATGTGGACATACCCACAATTCCTTTTAGTATTGGGTACCCATCGGGAAGATTTTCAAACTAAAACTTTAAGAATACATGCATGGTTAATGGATAAAATTTTAACCTTAGAGCATGAAATTCCTTAATCTTCTTTAATGGATAATGGATAATATGGGGGAATCTAGATTAGTTGAGAAATAGAGGTTGAGATAAACATATGGGACACATCCTTGATTTTGGATCTTCGGTGAGTGGTTATGTGTTTGTTTTAAGGTCATTCGGTGCCACCATGGACCTTCATGTTTTTCTTTTGGGATCATGTGATATCATCTTGGGCATGGTTTGTTTGGAGGGCCCAAGTCACATATGACCAAGGTGTATTATCATAACATAAATATCAAGTGCCATGAAAGCCTTGGTGTAGAGATATTTTTCTAGGATTCAAAGTGTAATTTTCATTTAGGTGACATTTTGATGTAACTCAAAGAGGAACAAGAGGAAGGGTTAGATTTTATCCATCACGGTGAGTAATAAATCAAAAAATCATTCGTTTATGGAGCCCCTCAAAGACCTCCCTTTTTACGTGTGTACTTTATTGTGTTTCCAAATAATTTTCTAGGGGTACCCTCTCAACATGATATCAACATCAAGATAAACCTTATAGTGAGAAAAATCCCATATCTAGGGAACCTTATTGGATTACTCTTAAGATCATTGGGATAAATATGCAATGTAATGAGCTCCATGATAAGGGGCACATATGACCTGATGTTTCTCCATTTTTTGAATATATCTTCTTTTTTAAGAAGGATACTTCCTATGCTTGTGCACACATTTGAAAATATTAACAAGGCGAAGTTGAAGAATCTGTTATCCATTACATCATATTGATGTCTTATTTGACTAGGTGTGTGGAGCTAAAGTGTTCTCCAAGATTAGATGTTGGTATCTCCACTTACATATCATTGAGGCCAATATTCAGCATAATATATATTTGGTGGGCTACGACCATTATGGGTTAACAATTGTACCATTTGACTTGACTAATGCACATGTTATTTGCATGAGATAAATTAATAATATTTTCAAGACCTTTTTGGACCATTTTCTGTCAATCTTCCCTGAATGAGGTTCTAATATATTCCTTCTCAATTTATGATCATGGGGTCCACTTGTGTAATATTTTGAGTGGTTGCATAAGAGCACTAGTATGACAATCTAGGAAGGTGTACATTATTTGAATCCTAATTGTAGTATCTTTGGCATACCATATTAGGAGATGGTATTTCCTTAGATCCCTAAAATGTTCAAGCTACGATGGGTGGCCACCACACACCCTTTTAGTAAGTTTAGAATTTTCATGGGTTTAACAGGATTTGGTAGCAACCTTGTGTTTGAGAGGTGGGATTTGAGAGAGATATCTTAAAGTACTTAAAGAGCATCTCACTAACACACCTATCCTAGTAGTTCCAAACAAAAATCATGTTTGTGTTGTGTACATGTAGTCTATATTATCACCACTGTTTGAAACCAATCCCAAGTCGTGACATATATCCAATTTTATCCCGAAACTCACCCGAACTCAGTCCCCTTTATGTGGTAATATAACTGAGAAAAACAAGTGCATTCATTCATGGAATTTAAGATGTAAGCACTAACTCCTAGCCTAATGCATTCCAAGCATAGATTAACATGATCAACTAAAGGAAAGTAGAATCAACCCATGAGCATCATCAAGAAAACCATAACACACACATGAACATAAGGGAAAAATACACAGATCAAGATCCATCACATGAGTGTTTCAAGAATCACTTCATTATATTCATAAGCCAAAATATGGCAGCCAAGATTACATCAAGAGAGTTCCATTGTTTTTGAAATGTTCACACTAGCAGAGCTTACTTTACATCACAGAGCTCACCATTATATTTTTCACACACTCTCCTACTCCCTATCTATCCTTACTTATCTCTATCCTTTTTTCTAAAGAACCACCATCATATCATAGAATAATCATCCTCCTTCCATCTTAACCACTCATCATCACCTGTGAAGGCCTGATGGAATCTTTTCATCATTTCTCTACCACTACCTAGAATATGTTAGGTGTCGCCATGCATTTCCCTCAATCAAGTTCCTTCTAGAATGCATGTGCCAGCTAATCCTTAACAACCTTGACTCCTTATCCTTTCATGATAACCATATTGATTCCCTAGAATATCCTTTCCTTGATTCACAAGTCTCCATAGCTTATCCACATCTGTATTTGGTCACTTTTTTCCGTTTGCTCCCTATGCACGTCTTTTTCTATGTTGTCCAAAACTTACTAAGTCCCAAATCCATTCTGCCTCTGATGCATGATCCTTCATGCCTCTCCAAGAATTACTTTATGTGTGCCTTTCATGCCCTATTTTTCATGCACCACAAGGCTTCATGCACCTTAGGTACTTAGTTACTTTTAGGGGTCCAACATCACCCCACACTAAACTGGTTTCCATCTCGAAAACCTCGTGCTTCCCGAACAAAAATTTTTGACCAACTAGAATATTGCTGAAAAGAATAAAGAATAGAGGTTGGGAGAGAATATGAATAAATAATTGAGGAATGGGGGGATGTTATATGACCAATTGGAGGAGTTTAGGGGGAACTCACATCTATCTCATCCTTCAATTTTTCCTAGGCCTTCAACTCTGATAAGGCCTTACCTACGTACTTCACCTATGACACTTGGTACCTGGTCTAGGGTGATTTCTTCCACCTTCCTCTCAATGTGTTAATAGCCACCCCTAGACTCTACACAAACACCCTCAAACTCATCCATCCATTTAGTGATGGAGTCTCAAGAGCTCACCGATTCTAAAATCTAGCTTTTCACGCTTTGTCTTGATTTTCTCCTTCTGGGTCATGGTGTTAATGACCAATTGTGTGTGCTCTACCTTGTTGGTGGGGATGGTCTCTGTAACACTTTGAGGGCTGCCTCTTCCTCTATCACCCATGTGCATCGATAATTGGCTTCACATTTTCTATAGCTATTGAAGCCCCTATCCACCAGTATATTCACCTCCTTGAGTTGGGAGAGAAAATACTTCCAACTCCATGATCCGGGCTTCAATTGTAACCTTGTTTTTTTTTTTTCTCTTTTCAAGATCTTTGCAGCTATGGGGCCCACACCATCCTTGATGTTAATGAGTAACATCCCCATGAGGTCCTCAAGGTACTCCATCTCATCCCCATAATGGTCCTGGCTCCTGGCTCACCAATGTCGGACATTGTCCCAGAATGTTTTTCACGAGGGCCAACTCGGTCATATGCCTCCTTCATCCATGCCTGCTCTCCCCTTAACCCCTAGTGCAACCTATCTATTTCCTTCTCCTTTTTCTTCTTCTCTATGATCAAGGTCCGAATAGTGGCCCCTATATCTAGACTACATCAGATTACCTCTAAAGACATTTTTATGCAGCATTGCATGCATGCTCATCTATTAGGTGGTTAGGATCCACCACTTTGTATGTATCTCCTCCCTTCTTCTTCAAGTGAATGGTCTTGATCACATGATCATTGACCTCAAACTTAGGTTCCTCGGATGGCAGTGCATGCTCCAGCTGAGCATCTTCCTAGTCCTGGGCACACCCCCATCTTGATCCATCAAATCCCAACCATGCAACTTTTTGGTGGGAGGGTGGCCTAGAATCTTGCACACAAGACCTTCATGGGGTCATCCATGAAGTCCATGTGTGGGGACATGGGTGTCCACTTATTCCTTATAGCTTTGCACTTGGTTCTTTTTTCTTCACCCCTAGGGGTGAATCCCTTATCCTCCTTTATAGTAAAGGAGTCCCCTTTATCTCCCTTTGGGATGGTGTTTATGGTGTATGGTGTAGTGGCCCCACATGATGGACTCTTCTCATCCCCTATAGAGTGTTCTTCTCCTTCTCCCCATGCCTTGCCTACATCTGTGGTCTCCACCTCCCTCGACCCCTTTTCTACTTCCAATTCCACTTTGAAAGTGGTGGGGTATTTTTCCTCTCCTTCCTCTGAGTCTATTGTGGGGCTTGATGCATCGGGTGTCTTTTGTCTCTTTTCTTCAGATCTTCCTTCTCTTCCTCCTCCTCCTCACACCCTAGAAATGAAGCCTCGGTGCCACCCTGTACCAAAGTGTTGGTGCCCTTGCTACCATTTCACACGTGTAGTACTTCCTCTTTCTGGAGGTATCCAACCTTCCTTCATCTTGTTCTTCTTCCTCTTCCTCTTCCTCCTGCACTACTTTCATGGGTGGGATTGGTGTCTCCATGGCTTTGGAAAGGGAGATTTGTAACCTCCACCTCAATCCCTCCTTGTTTTTGGGGGTGCAAACTACATGAACACCCGATGGACATACCCCTTGATGGTAATGCTGACTTGTGGGTGTAAGTCCAAAAATATGGTTCAAAACTTTGACGTAGGTAGGTCGAGTGCATCATACTTATATGTAGTGTACAATGTGTGGACATCAACATCCACCTTATCTGCATCAAAAATCAACTTTTGTGTGTCCTTGATCCTAGTTGATGGTGCACTTCATATATCTGGTTGTGAATGTGAAGGGGAGTTTACACCATGGCCCCATCTCTCCTTGGCCATCATAAACTTTGCTAGATAGAAATGTTGGGTAATGAAAATTTTACCTTGTCTCCAACAACTTGTGGTAACTCATGGGGGATGTGCCACTCATTCTCAAAATCCCTGCAAATGCTCAAACCATTTATTCATCGAGCCTTATAAGCACTCGAGATGGTCCCATCACAGGTGAATTTTGTGAATTGGACTGCAGGGGATGTGTGTGTGGGTGGGTGAACCCAAATGTTCTCATCTGGTCCATATGGGACACCAATCTCCCAAAACATGATCAATAATAGGATGGAGCCCCAAGTGATCTTTTCTCCTTGCCTCATTTGTACCCGTGCCTCTTTGATGATGCCATTCATAATGAATTGGAAAAATTAGTAGTGTGCCCTCTTGGATACCCTATAGGCCACATACAGGAACCTCCGATTAATGTTTCCACCTTTTGATGCACCCAATTTGTAGCTAATGAGCCAGGAGGTGACTCTCAAATGTTGGGTCTGGGAGATCTGCAATTACCTGTGCCCTACCCCCTTCTCATAGTTTATTTTTTCACCAGCTCCTCAATCTTGGCAGTGGCACATAAATCAAGTGCCATATCCTCTCTAGTGTTCCACAGGCCCGTAACCATCCAAATCAATTGGCATGTGATCCTCATTCTTCTTCTTCCCATAAAGTAGAAGAAATATTTCATGCACCCATGACATTAACCACCTGAAAAGTGGGGTGGGTTTGGAAAAGAAGGGCAGCTCCCATAGCTAAAAACTCTAGTCTTTTTAACACTTTTTGTAATGAGTCATCAACCTTAGGGTTTTAAGCTCATCCACCATCGGAGTGTTTGACACTAGGTCCTCCCACATCAAATTTTCATTATCGGATGTTCTGTGGTTGTATTCATGATCTTACATTTATATAGCTTTGAGCTCCACTTTTGGCCTTAATAACTCTAGGAGGGTACTACATCTCCGAGTAGATCTCCATGGGATCCTCCTTTTCCACCATTGGTTTCTTTGTTTGAGCCTTCTTTGGTGCCATCTCCTCTCTTTTTCATTCATGCCCTAGGTGTTATGTTCCTCTCTTTCGACTTCCCTAACTCGACAACTTCCCCGCTTCTCTTTCATGCCACCTCCTTCCGCTCTATTGTTTCTTCTTCCCTCCATGTTATGTCACACATATTTTACTACAATTTTCACAAGTCCACTTGGTTCGTGATAGTACTTTGCATCGCTCTTCTTGAAAAACCTTCATCGCACTTGAGCTCGGGAGCACAAAATAAATTCTCTAAGGAAAAGTAGTCAAAATGACTATTCTTATCTCTTATTTATACTTTATCGATGCCTTAGAGTTCCTCTCGACCATGTGTCCTAATGTCACTTTTTAATAAAACACTTTATTTCACTTAAGTCAACTTTTGTGACTTCCCCTTGCGCTTTGTAGCTATAACCTTTAGTGCTCCAATACCACTTAAACTGCCACATACCTCCTTCACGTGCATCTCTCGTGCCAAAGTACATAACCTCTACATTATCTACTAAGTAGTTCCCTATAATGTTTCCTACCTTATGTCATACCACGTGATCCTTCCCTTCTTGTGGTCTTTATATTCTTTCAACCCACCTTCATAACTACATGAATTTACACACCTTAGCCATTACGTTTCTCATTCTTCTATCTTCATGTTAATTTTTCCAACAGTCCACTATCAAAGAATTTTTGTCATTGTCAATATGTTCAATATATCTTGCTACCTCACCCCACACAAAAATGTATGTGTGGTCCCCTACATGCATAGAACCTCTTACAATGCAATTAGCTACCGTGCACCAAATGCAAAACAAAACCAAAAATGATGACAAAGGAAACAACCAAAAGGACTAAAAGAAATCTAAACTAATTGGAAAAACTACCTTATTTTTTACTACATAGAAGCCTTATTTATAGTAGGGCTTCAACCTACTCCCATTGAAGTAACTGGTAACCTCATCCCATCCAGTGCTTTATAACTGACACACACCTGAATCGAGGATGTACGAGATGATGTATGGTCCTAACCAATGGAATTTTAGTTTCCCAAGATGGCACATAGAAATTTAGAGTCATAAAGCAAGACCATCTTCCCAACCTCGAATTGTTTGTTTTTTGATATGATGATCATGCCATGATTTTTTTCATGCCCTTCTAGTCTTTTAACTCCACCTAGCAAGTGATCACCTTTCATCCAACTACATTAACTTCTCCATGTGCTCTTGTAGTGCTTTTTCTCATCAACTAATCCTCCCATGTGTAATAATACAGAGAGATAGCATAAAGCATAAACTCTACTGGTAAAAAAACTTCTGTGCCAAACACCAATTGAAATGGTGTGGCCTTGTTCAATCTCTTGTAGGTTTTCTATATGCCCATAGTATGACTGAGACTTTTCATCCCAATCTTGTCTTCCCACATCACAAATTTTGGTCAAGTGTGTGACTCAATATCTTGTTAAATGCCTCAGTGGTTCCATTAGCTTGGGGGTGATAAGGGGTGGTCTTATGATGGGCCACCATGAACTCTGCTAACAAAATCTTGACCTGTCTCATTCAAAAAGTGTGTGCCTCTATCACTAGTCAGGCTTAAAGGACACCCATACCTGTTGATTATGTTTTCCCACATGAATCTTGTTGTTGTGGTTGTTGTGCAATCCTTTAGTAGGTGCTACCTCCACCCACCTTGTTAAGTAATCAGTATAAGTAATGATATATAGTGTGAACCATTCCTTCACGTGGTAGGTGAAATTGGTCCTACAAAATCAATCACCCACTTCTCAAATGGTTTTGCTGCTAGCTATCGGTCTCAAGGGCATCTCATCTCTTCTTCCTAGTTTTCCAAGGCACTGGAAATGGTCACATGCCTTACAAAACTCAATACAATCCTGGTAGATGCTTTCCCACCAAATCCCTCCCTACTAGTAGAATCTTCCACACGTGGTGGCATTCCCTACATAGTGTCCTCTGCAATCCCACCATGTGCTTCCTCCATGATTACAATGCTCATGTTCTAACACACACCAACGTAAAACCTCATCACAACCTAGCTTGTATAAGTCTCCACTAATTAACATGTAGGGTGTGATGATGTATGGCTAACTACTTCTTTCCAAGGTCTTCATTCCCCTCGTGCCACACCCATTTTGAGAAACACAACAATATCTTCCAAGTCAGAGGGCACATGCCACAATCTAAATAGTTACACATCTGGCATTATATCCTCAATGCTCTACATGCATCCTCCCCTGAGTCAATCCTTGATAAATGGTAGGTCCTAAGTTACTCTTTCCTGGTTTCACAACAATTGTAAACTCAAATTCTTGAAACAACAAGACCCACCGACATATGTGCCCTTGTAAAATGGGCTTTTTTACCAAGTACTTCAATGCCATGTGGTCCATGTAGAATATAAAGGGTGTTCCAATAGATACTACCTAAATTTTTGTAACACGTAGATCATTGAAAATGCTTCATTCGTGCTCAATAGTAGTATAGTTTTTTCTCTATTAGTGTCAACTTCTACTAGAAAAACACAAGGGGTGGTCAACAATTCCTTCTCTAGTTGTGCTAAGATTTCCCCAATCACCATCCCTGAAGCATCAACATGTACATGGAATGGCTTATCCCAAGAAGGAAAGTGTAATATGGGGCACAATGATAAGCTTATTCTTCAATGTGTCAAATGCCATTTATTGTGCCTCTCCCCAATGGAATGTACATCCGTGCTTCAACAATCCTTCCAGTGGCATGGATGATTTTGCATACCCCTTATAAATTTTTGGTAATACCTGTATGCCCAAGGAATCCACACACTGTGCTCTGGATGGTAGGCTCCCCAATCCCACAATAATGGAAACTTTGGTAGGATCCACCAACAAACCTTCCTTACATATGATATGCCCCAACAGGTTCCAAATGGAGTAGTGAAGAGACATTTCTTGATGTTGAGGGATATATGCAACTACCAACAGCATCTCTCGAACATCAACCACAAAATTGTCACAATGGTCTTTCACTAGTCCATACATTATCCATCATCAAGGTAGACCTGAAGGAACTTATGGATAAAATATTGAAATTCCTAGACCACTATGCGTGAAAACACACAACATGCATTCTTCAGTCCAAAAGGCATGACTGTGTAGGAAAATCTTCCCCATTCAGTGGGAAAAAGTTGTCTTTTCTTGGTCCTCCTTTGCAATTCCTAACTTGATGATATCCCGAGAATCCATCATGAAAGAATAGATCTCGCACCCAGCTACTCCTTCCAGGATCTCCTCGGTGAAAGGGGTTGGAAAGGGATCAATGACACATACCGCATTCAAATCCTATAATCAACACAAATCCTTATCCTCCCATCCATTTTTAATGCTAATGACCATTGGGATTATCCATTCTGATTCCTCAACAACTTCAATGATACCTAAAGTGATCATCTTTCTATCTCTTCCTTGACCTGATGCATAGATTTGGATTCATTCGATAAGTCTCTTCAAATGGGGTGCTCCCTCCTTTAGTTTGATCCACATCTCTCCTAAAGAGTGGTGAACTCCCTTAAGCTCATGGTACCCACATGAAATAAATCCTAAAACTCATCACAATAGATCAATGATCTTTGAAACCTCCTTTTTTAACCAATAATCCCCAATAGTAGCCTCTTTAGGTTCCATTTTTGAGCCAATGTTAACCTTCTTTGTTTTGAGAGGTTCATGGTAGGCATGCGCTTCTCATCAACACTATTATCTTTACCTCACGCATACCCATAGTATGGTTAACATCCAAGTTCTCCACTTCCTCACCATCTATCACATAGACCAACTTTCCCTTCTCTTTCTCCATGCAAGCACACTCAAGTTGTATCTCCTCTTATTCTTCCTCATCAAATGTGCTTCTAAGCCAGGTTCACCCAATAATTCTAGTATTCTATCCTCTTCCATGGCACTATCTCCCATAGTTAGGTGCTTAACAACCTACAACACCTCATTCACCAATGGCTTAGCACTTTGATATTCAAAGGTTTGAATCAAGTCATTTGTTAACTCCCTAGTTCCCTATCTGATGGCATAATTATGAATGAATGTACCATGCACATGCACAACCTTGTAGTGTGGAATAGAACTTGTGCACCCAAGAGGGAAGGAGGTAAAGCCTCATGCCTTCCATCCAAATCCTCTCACACTCCTGGACATGATCTGAGGTGGATCCTTTCCCATCATAGACACAAATTTTAGTTGGCACATTTCTCCTAAAGAATCTAATAGAGAGCAAAATCCTCACCTCACCACCACCCTAGAAGATTTCCTGATGCACCATCCACCAACGTGTTGTGGTTCCACAAAAGTGACAAGCATGCTCCTTCTTTGATCTCACATCTCCATTGAGCTTCCATGGCTCATAGGAAAACATCAAGGTTTCATCCCTAGTGTAGCTTGGTAACTTGCTTCCCTCTTAGTGCCTAAGTGGGGCATGCCCTTGCACTCTTGTAATAGCCTCTCAATTTCCACCCAATTAACTCATAAGTCCCATGCACCCAATTTTCACATGCTACACTAGTGGTATCACTCATAGATTGAGCGTCTTCAAACTGAATAACTCCTTCCATAGGATTAATCACCTCAGGGTCCCTGATAGTGCACACATAGATTATATCAAGGAATTATTCTCCCAAGGGCTCAAGTATAGGGTGCTGACTTCCCATCAGTTAAAGGGATAATAACCCATTCTTCCTTGTTCTCAAAACTTATGTACCCCTTATTGAACCATAGGTCAACATTGTTCTTATAACACCAGGGGTGCCCAAGTAATGTTGGAAAGTTGTCCACCTAGCTAAGCCAAGACTTCAAAGTCTCCAGTGAATTTTCCCCTTGGATAGTGATAACAGCATCCTTCAAGACACCAATGGGCATCACCTTTGTCTTGTTAGCCATATACAACACATTTGAAGATGGCTATAATGGGGGCCTTCCCATTTGATTCCATGTGCATCTAAAGTGAGAACATTAACCTCTACACCCATATCTATAGAATATTTCTTAGAGCCATCCATCGACTACTACATTCAAGGTAATCTCCTTATCATAATCAATGGTGTGAGGGGGAAGGTTAGCATGTAGGACCTATCACTCACGCTCTCCTCCGTGCATGGTAATTTTTCCCATAACCATTCCCCTAGAAAAGGGATGATATTCTCTTGCCTCAACATTTTGCATACTTCCCTGACTTCATCCAGATCCTTTTGTGGAGCCTTGTGCTCTTCCTTTTCTCTAACTTCCATGACTACTCCTTTAGGCACTGGAGATCTCTCTTGTAGGCTTCAAATTACATCCATGGTCTCTTGATAAACCTCTTTCTGATGAGTAGGGTCTAGATACTTTCATGCACCACCTCTTCTCTAGTAACCAAAGTGGCCTTTGCTTTGGTATCTCCCTAGAATGCATGTAACCTCAGCTCATGTTGTCACCATATAGTTCTAACTCTCGACTCATCACATGCCACCCTTGGCATCCATTATGAGTCGCCTTCTTCATGCTTACCATTCTGTGCCTTTATCCTTCTATTTTTGCTAGCTCATGTGTTCAAATAACTCTGGGCACTCCTCATACTTGTGCTTCTTTCCACACCAAGAGCATTATAATAGATCAGGGCATTCATGCTTATAGTGCTCCATAGACCCACAAGTTGTAACAAGTTCCATGGGAACTCACTTCTTCCACCTCTGTGGTTGCCTCGACCTCGAAATCCTCCATGAAAGCTTCTTCCATGGGCTCCTCCATCCATGTGCCCTTCATAGTGATGACCATCATCCTTGGAATTGTTTGTAATGTTGTTCAGCACACACCAATATCAATGACATCATGTATCTGGTCAATCAATCTATAATCCTTGGTGTCATGAGTAGTGGAGGTGTAAATATTGCAATAACAAGACACATTCTTATGGATCACACACTATAGTAGTAGACACCTACTTGCATCATGATCTCCATGGAAAATTTCATAGTCTACTACCATCATGGCATGTACCGATCTCTCGAGGGAAACTATCCTTTGTATGCCCCTCTACCTCACAATCCATGCACCATAGGCCACTATGAGTCTCATGGTTGAGTTCATAGATAGATTCTCTAGCTGCTTTTTCCATTGCAATAATATGAGCTTCAAGAAAAGGACTAACACTAGTATCATGCTTCCTATAGCCTCAGCATGTAGGAAGCCTCCAAGGCCTCACGTGGGTCTGATGAAAGTCTTGTGTGAAAGTGATCTCTCCTAAAAGGTGTTATCAACCCTCCAACAAACCATTGAGCATGTTGAGAAGGATGAATATCATAAGATATTTTGATAAGAGAGTCTTAAAACATGCATCATATTCCCACACACTCTCTACCATACCTTGTTGAATCTCTTTAGTGTGCTAATGCTCTTCTATTCAAACTCAGGAATATGAAATTCAGCTAAGAAGGCATTACGCAACATGTATAATCTACCACTATCTAGTGGGGTCATACTTTTGGTACCAACTATGCACATGTCCTTGCAATGTTGTTACAAACTAACTTGCCTTCCTTCCATTCGGGGTAGTGATCCCCTTTGCATGCCATAAAGCTCACATTTGTGTACATGTTCTGTAACATCCTCAACACCTTTGTAATTTGGTAGATGTAAAGACATTTCAAAAAATACTTGCTGAGGTGGTTGAGGCCCTTGTCCACCTGATCCGAACCTGATTCCCTCCGGTGTTGCCTCCACCACTAGATCCACTAGATCCACCAATGCCTATTCCTCCTAACCCACTAGATCCTCCATACTAGGTCCACCAGTCCACTAGTCCACTAGTTCCTATTCCACCTAATCCACCAAATCCACCTCATAGTAGCTGGTAAAGGTCCTGAAGTGGTCATGCCTTGTGTCCCCAATGTCATGTTGAACTATGCACCAATAGTCTGTGATATTACACCACTACCAGATGTGTGTCATGCCACTTCTAGATGATGATACCCAAGCTTTTTGTGTACCTATATTTTCCCAAATGTTCTCCAAACAATATACCTCCAAACATAGGAAATGATTGTGCAACCATAGATGTGCCAAATGAAAAGTTATACCTCCTAGGTGTTGATCGATTCACTTCCACCAATACCAACTGGGTTAGTAATACTTATCTCTAGATTTGGAAAACTAAGTGCTCAGGGGTTGGTCACAAGTGGATTTAGATGCATGCCAATGACTCCTCTCCTTTCTTCATATGATGAGCTTTCTCTAGAAGTCAAGGGGTTTCTCTTTCCATGCTTGCCAAGATGGGGTAGCATAGATTTCTTAGGCTCCACGTCCTCTACGTGAACCTCAATTCCTTCCCTACAATGTCTACCTCCATAAATCCATCACTCTCCTGCAACTTCACATTGTCTATCTAACTCCCTCTCATGAGCTTCATTATACTTGATTCATCTCTCTTCCCTCTCCTTTTTTCAGCCACAAGGTCCGCCATCTTCCTCCACCCTAGCTTCCTCACCCAACTCAAGAAGAAGCTTATCCGACCATAGGAAATGCTTCCAAACTCAAGTGTAATGATCAAGATATTTATAGATAAAGGGATACACACAAGAATGATCCTCTTGGCTCCCTCAAAAACTCAAACTCAACAATCTCTGGATAGAGAATACGTAGAAATCATGTACTCCAAGGTGTAACTCATCAACACTCTACTCCACCAATGATCAACAACATGTGTCCAAGTCAGATCAACATCATGCAACCTTTGATACTCTCTTGGGTCCATACGTGAGGTCTATAGTACCATCTTGATCTAGATGCATACACCAAAATCCATTCATACAACTCCACTGGAAAAAACAAAAGAAGGTCTCATACAACTCATGATACAAATGTTCTTCTACCCATTTACGTGCATCAAACTCAGGTCCAATACTAAATCTCTGAGAAAACTCATCCTCCATGCTTTTAAGCCATGCTTCGACACTGTCCAAGGTCAAGTGCTTTGTCATCACGCACCATTCTCACAACAAATTTGAAAAGAGGTCTTAAAATGGAACCAAAATGTAGTCTCTATTATCACCACCTTGTTTCAACAACCAATCCCAAGCACACCGACATATCATCCAGTTTTATCCTAGAAGCTCACCTGAGGTGCGCACAGTGCCGAGTCCCTCCTTTATGTGAGCTTCATGAGAATGTTCCTTCTTAACATGAGGATGTAATATAACCAGAAAATAAGTGCATTCATTCATGGAATTTAAGATATAAGCACTAACTCCTAGCCTAATGCATTCCAAGCATAGATTAACATGATCAACTAAAGGAAAGTAGAATCAACCCATGAATATCATCAAGAAAACCCATAACACACACATGAACATAAGGAAAAATACACAGATCAAGATCCATCACATGAGTGTTTCATAATCACTTCATTATATTCATAAGCCAAAATATGGTAGCCAAGATTACATCAAGAGAGTTCCATGTTTTTGAAATGTTTCACACTAGAAGAGCTTACTTTACATCATAGAGCTCACCATTACATATTTTTCACACACTCTCCTACTCCCTATCTATCCTTACTTATCTCTATTTTTCTCTTGAAAACCATCATACTCATAGAATAATCATTCTCCTTCCATCTTAACCACTCATCATCACCTGTGAAGGCCTGATGGAATCCTTTCATCATTCTCTACCACTACCCAGAATATGCCAGGTGTCACCATGCATTTCCCTCAATCGAGTGCCTTCTAGAATGCATGTGCCAACTAATCCTTAACAACCTCGACTCCTTATCCTTTCATGATAACCATATTGATGCCTTGGAATATCCTTTCCTTGATTCGTAAGTCTCCATAGCTTATCCACATATGTATCTAGTCACTTTTCCTGTTTGCTCCCTATGCACGTCTTTTCTATAATTACTTTTGCGTGTGCACAACAAGGACTTAGGTACTTAGTTACTTTTAGGGCACTAAGTTTAGTATTTTGTACAATATGGTGTTTTCTAAGGCACATCAAGCCACTAATCAACTCATCTTAGGGTTCAAAAGACACTTTCCATGTTGTGAAATGTTTTTATCATTGATTGGTTTGCAATATGACATTGTAGATTTTATAGCTTGCTAGCTTGATTTATAGAGGGCCAAGGTCAAGCATATTCACCAAACATGTCTTTTATAACCCCATGTGTTTTCAAAGTGGATTTGGGATATGAATGCTATCAATTTCTTCAATGGATTTGCACTTGATCATGCCAAAAGAACATGATATTTACAACCACGAATTATTAGACAAAGGGGGTTCATTTCTTTATAACCGAGGTGACTTATACTACTACTCACCAAAATAATTAATATGTGTTTTCACAATATCTCTTTGGAGATCATTTTTGTTTAAGACATTTTTACACTATATACTTTTGGATCACACTTTAGAAGGTGTTGCACTTACAACTCATTTTTAATGTATTATCACTTATAAGATGATGGACATACCGTAATGGTTAACTAAATACAAAAGGATATTATTACAAGTTTAATATGGATAACAAATTTTTATTGGAGGATTAGTGAAAATTGGTTAAAATTTATTATAGTATTCATTACCTATATTCTATCAATATGGGATCTTTCAAGGAATAATGCATATGACTTTGCAACAATTTTTTGAGTCAAGGTTGATTATAGGATAAAGTTGTGACGGGTCTTGAAAGGTTACATGAAATGTACTGATGAGAGGCCTTGTTTTGATGGCTCTATTAGGAAAGGTGTGTTATCTAGAGTGAGGGAGCCAATGATAAGAGGTTAGAGTTAGTTTCCTTTTAATGAGTGGCCTAATGTTTTTCTCATGAGATCTCATCTAAGAGGAAAAAGCATGTAAGGAGGCATAATTTTTTGTCAGTACATTTTGTGCTTATGTTTGAGGAGTTGAAGATTCGACCCAATTTTTTTAACCCGGTGTGGCCTCCCAATGTATATATATGTTTCTTTTTTATGGTAATAATATTTATAAGTAGGATAATAAGGGCTATAAAATATCCTCTCTTCTTGATAATATAGATTAAAACAAGAAGGGGACCATACTTAGGCCACACACAAGAGGATTGTAAAGTGTTAGAGTCATGGATCTAGAAGATGGTAATCCAACCTATATTAAAGGTGTATGCTTGATCCATAGGGATATAGAAAAACACACCACTTCATCAGTTCCATTAGCACCAAGAAGGAGAATTGAAGAAAATGAAGGAAATGAGGTAAACAAAGGTTTTGGATAGAACTACCACTTTTTGTAGAGTGGCATTTGTAGAACCGCTGCCCTATAGAGGTGGTGGTCCTACAAATTCCACCCAGATAGGGTGGTGGTTATGAAACCAAAGGTCTACTCAGGTCGGCGGTCTTAACACTTCTAAACAAAAAAGAAGAATGGAGCACACATGAACGTGAATTTGAAGCATCTGAATGTGTCTATTCCCTTCCATTCCCTTTCACATCCTCCAATCCATGAGAGGACATGGGAAGACCTATAAAAGCATGAAAGGAGAAAGATAATTGATCATTCAAAGATCCAAAGAGATCAAGAAGCAAAGTATTAATTATATGATAGAAAGTGAGCAATATCTTCAGTGTTGAAGTGGAATTATAGGAGAAAGGTATAAAAATAGAGCAAGAAAGCATAGGAAGGGAGAGGTTTACATTTTGTCTCTATTTTCTACTTCTTGTAATCTATAATTGTCTATAATTGACCAATAAAAGTGGGAAGAAAGAGCATTTTTCCCTTCTTGACTGGTTTTCCTCCATTGGGGGTTTCTAGGATAAAATTGTTGGTGTTTGGAGTTTGAATTATTTCATATTATCTATAATTTCCTTTCTATAGCACTAGATAATTAGTCACTAAAGCTCTAATCTTTAATCAATCTGTCATTTTCCAAAGCTGAAATTAGAACAACATACTTGTCTCGATTTTGTAGAGGTCCAAAGTAAAATTTTATGGATAATTTTGGTATCGAGTTGATTATATATCTAGAATATGGTATTCAATTCTTTCTTGTGATTTAATATGATAGTGAAAAGGTCCAAAGGTGAAGAAGTTTTACCTTGCGAGCCAAATATTTTTATGAATAAGGGGAAATAGAGAATTTGAGCTCAAATGGAGGAAGAGAACTTAGTCTGTAGAGTCGAAATGTTAGAGACCATGATGGATAGGTTATATATAAAATACGAAGAGCTTTCAGATCTACAAAAGATGAACTCGGTTAAGTAAGATTCCATAGAATTAATGGTTTGAGAACTGCCAAAAATTTGGTATCGGAAAGAGCCACGAAGAGGAAGAATGGGAAGAGCATGAAGAAGAGATGCCAATTATAAGCGATAGGGTAAAATATACTCATACACCTTTTAAAGTTGAAACAAAAGTGGAAATAAATAATTTTAAAGGAAAATTAGATGCATAATTACTGGGTAAGTGGCTAAAATAGTTAAAAGTCTATTTTAGTGTGCATAATCTCATTGAGGCACAAAGGATTACCTTTGCACGTCTCAAAATGGAAGGTCATGCTTTGGTTTGGTGGGAAACCCACTTAGCCACTTGTGAAAGGAAGAAATTTCCTATTGTCATTACTTGGAAAGGTTTTAAAGAGTTGATTAGAGATAAATTATATCCTATTGGCCATAAGAATAACATGATTATGAAGTGGTATTACTTTAGATAGAGCAACGTTCAAAGCGCGAAAGACTACACTACAAATTTTTGGAGACAAGCCATGTTACTTAATATGGAATTGGAGGAGGAGGACATTCTGACCAAGTATTTGGGAGGACTTCACACTCACCTTCAGAGGAAGGTAATCTCCACAAAGCACAAGGATCTCAATGAAGCTTGTATATAAGCATACTACATTGATGATGAGAAGAAGCAAGGAGAAATAGAGCTAAAAGGAGACCAGTCAATAGATCAGTAGGAAATAACAAGGAAGACAAGTAGTAGAGGTAAATGGAAAGGTAAACATGCCGCTACTACTTTGCATACTTGTAAAGATCCTAAGAATTTCTATAAGAATTGTGATATAAATGGACATACTGATGCCACATGTTGGAAGTTACACCTGCAATTACACCCAAAGTACTGAACCCAGATTCCAAGAAGAAGAGGTGGATATGGAGGATGATTCAGATGTAGATGAGAGGCTAGGATGAACAACCACTAACATGTACATGGAGAGGATTTAGGAAATCCATCACAAGATACAAAGAGAAGTAAAAGGACTAACCCACTATAGTATGAGACCTTTACCATACTTGAGTAGGTTAGAAAGGAAAACTTTAGGCCATACTTCATGTAGATGGACACGATAAAATGTTGCAAGAGATCGACACGTACTAAAGCCATTTATGCATGAAAAATAAGGAAATATATAGAAGCTACCTTCAAAAGAGGATGGTACTCAAGGAAACTCAGAGGAGGATGTAGAACTAGATTAGCAAACCAGAGATCCATAGGAGTCTTGGCAGGTTAGATGAGAGAAGACACCAAGGTAGATCTAGTGGTACACGGAGGAGAAGGAGAGGGATTTGATTTCTATACTACTGTCCCACTAACATTTTGTGGGATTAAAATCCTCCTAAGTAGGAGAGGTATGATCTATAGGGATCGAGAAAAACACACTAATTCATCAGTTCTATCAACACCAAGAAGGAGAATTGAAGAAAATGAAGGAAATGAGGTAAATAGAGCTTCTAGATAGAACCTCCACTATGTACGAGTAAGCGATTATAGAACCACCACCTTTAAGAGGAAGTGGTCCTTCGATCGCCACCTAGCTAGGGTGGTGGTCTTGAAAACTCCGTCTACTCGTGGTGGTGGTTCTAACACTTTTGAACAGAAAAGAAGAATGGAGCATAAATGGATGTAAATTTGAAGTGCCCGATCGTGTCTCTTCCCTTCCATGCCCTTTCACATCCTCCAGTGCATGGGAGGACATGGGAAGGCCTATAAATGCATGAAAGGAGCAAGATAATTGATCATTCAAAGATCCAAAGAGATCAAGAAGAAAAGTATTAATTATATGAGAGCAAGTGAGCAAGATCTTCAGTGATGGAGTGGAATTATAGGAGCAAGGTGTAGAAACAGAGAAAACAAGCATAGGAAGGGAGAGGTTTACATTGTTGTCTCCATTTTATACTTCTTGTAATCTATAATTGTCTATAATTGACCAATAAAAGTGGGAAGAAAGAGCATTTTTCCCTTCCCAACTGGTTTTCTTCCATTGGGGGTTTCAAGATATTTTTTTTGTGTTTGGAGTTTGAATTCTTTCCTATTCTCTGTAAATTCCTTTCTATAGCACTACATAATCAATCACTAAAGCTCGATCTCCAATCAATCTATCAGTTTCTAAAGTTGAAAGTAGAACACCATAATTGTGTGATTTTGTAGAGTTCCAAAGTAGAAGTTTATGGATCAACGCTTCCAAACCCTAGGTCTAAGATAGGGAATGGTGACTTACTAGTATCCTGGTTGTAAATAGATTCTAGATATTATAAGTAATATGGATATATCTAAATTAGGTTCGTAAACATGAATTATAAATATTGATAGGTTATAATGTCCTAAGGGTGGATTGTAAGGTAATGTGTGATATATAATAATGCAATAGACAATAATATACTACTTTATCCTAATTTATATGCATAATACATCTATAAATCAATAAAATCATAAATAAAATGAAGAAAAGGACGTTAGAGATACTTGCCTTTATGCATACACCACTAGTGCATTAACTTCACACGATGATTAACAACATCTTAAGAGAGAGTTGATGTGGGGATTACAAGATAAATATAAAGAAGACCTAACTAGATCAAAATTGGGGATTCTAAAGACTTGATATACCTCATTGGTTCAACACTCTTATTCATGAGTGTCCTAAACCTAATTCTCTAAAAGTAGACTTCCAAATATAAGAAAAATAACTCCTAAACCTTTAAGAACTTAAAAATATGTTTGGTGAGTGTAAGAATATCAAATTAAAAATGGTGTGATGATGGTACTAGAACTCAAATGTGACATATAAATAGGGAACATGATTATCTATTACAATTCCCTATAGTCATCAACACCGACCATTGTCGATGTAATAGGCCATGAGGAATGATAAATAAATGGTATTGAACACATTTAATGTCATTGGATCTAAGTAATATTATATCCTTGGGTCTTATAAGGAATCCTTAAGAGATGTACAAAGACTATGTAGATGATAACAAATGATTTTATGAATGTTTAAGGGGGTTTTAAGTGGATATGTAGGTGATCTTAAGAGGTTAATAAGGTGATGCCTTAGGAATTTTGGTGGTGCAAATTAACTGCTAACAATTAGTAGGTTTTTGATTAATCCACATTCATTTAATTATAAGACATCGGGACACAAAATTTCAATATTTCTAGTGTTGTATGAACAATTACAAATGTTGGGAGGTATAAGGGAAAATTGTTGTCACTACCATTAGGAAATAAAATACTGAAAATGAACTATTTAATGATTGGAAATGAGTACTATGACTATCATCAAAGCATGTAAAATATAGATCATAAATAAAGAGTAAGCATTGTTGCAAATCTAATATAATCATGTGAGAAACTATAACAAAAAGGAGAGGGTTATCCGACCACAAGTGGTCCCTAAATTAGGTGCTAATCCCTCCTAAGGTCCATGTCTACAACAATTTAGTAGAGCTTATATTTTATTTAATAACATGAAGATTACAAATGGAACGCATAATAAAATATCTACATATGATGGATCCCCTTTTTATAGCCTTAAAATTATTTTTTTATTCTTCACTTAGAGGATACATGAAGAGAATGCCTCATTACTAATAGTTACAATTTGATTAAGTAAAATATTACAACCAAGAAATCTAGAGATTCTCGTGCATGCAACATAAGCTGTTAGGAGGTGTCTTCATATAATGACATAACTCAAATAATCTGATTGGTTTAAACAACTAATTATTAATTTAAATTAACTAGTTCCTTGTTGGATTTTCAGAGCATATTCAAGTGATGGAGCTGAATCTTCTTCATGTTATCATAACTAATCATTTATCAATACGTGAAAACTTGGGTGAAGTGTCCATATTGATCAAGCTTTCCATAATTACGGTCTTGTATCTACATGTGACCTCCCTTGGCTGTAAGTGGTTTGCTGAGGACAAGTTCTAGTTGCTACATGTCAGTTGCCATGGATGACTCCCTTTACATTGTGAATGTGTTTCTTTGGCTACATGTTAATGGATACACATGAAAATTCTTTGGCAATCAAGGTTGACATTTATTCAAAGAACTATTTAATCATCATATTGCATTTAGAAGAATAAATGCATTCATAATCCATAAAATAAAATAAATTTAGTAATAATTATATTAATTAATATAAGTTCCATAAGTTCAAGATATAGTAGATATGTTCAACAACATATGGGAAACACAAGTTCAGGGGGTACACATGGATAAACGAAATTAAAAAAACTACGTAATTTTAAACAGTAAATAAAAGTGCTCATCACACCCCAGACTGAGCTTCTTGAATGTCCTCATTCAAGAATTCTTACATTCTACATTTTATTTCTTAGGGTCAACTTGAATAATGATGAACTATCTCTTGAAGTCCAATGGTGCTGAGATACCTTCTCGGTTCTTTAAATAAATAAACTACATTCCTTATGTACTTCTCCATTATCCCGTCCTGCAAATCCTCATTCAAATCTATGTTTCAAGACTAGTGGGGGATATGATAGTGGAAAATTGGTGGGTAATAACCAATAGGAAACAAAACCAATAGGAATATTCTTCATGTTCTCATAACTACTCATTTAGCAACACGTGCAAACTCATGTGAAGTGCCTATGTTGCTCAAGATTTCCATAATTACGATCTTGTATATACGTGTGACCTCCTTGGCTGCAAGGTGCTTTCTTTGAGGATGAGTCTTAGTTGCTGCATGTCAGTTGCTATGGATGAGTTCCTTTACATTGTGAATGTGTTTCTTTGGCTGTATGTTAGTGGATACAAATGAAAATTATTTGTCAATCAAGGTTGAAATGTATTCAAAGAACTATTTAATCATCATATTGAATTGAGGAAGAATAAATGCATCCATAATCCATAAAATAAAGTCAACTTAGTAATAATTATATTACTTAATATAAGTGCCATAAGTTCAAGATATAGTAGATATGTTCAGCAACATATGGGAAACACAAGTTCGGGGGTGTAGATGGATAAAAAATAAAACAGATGAGGAATTTTAAATAGTAAATAAAAGTGTTGATCACACCCCTGATTGAGCTTCTTGAATGTCCCCATTTAAGAATTCTTGAATTCTTCCTTTTCTTTTTGGGGTCAGCTTGAATAATGTTAAAATGTCTCCTGAAGTCCATTAGTGCTGAGATACCTTCTAGTTCTATGAATAAATAAATTGCATTCCTTCCATACTTCTCCATTATCCTGTCTAACAAATCCTCATTCAGCTCTATGTTTCAAGAATAATGGGGGATATGATAGTGGAAAATTGGTGGGTAATAGCCAATAGGAAACCAACGTTTTCCACATCCCTTAGAGACTTCAATATATACATTTATCCTTGTAAAAATTGGGATGATGTTAGGATAAGAATGCATTTATTTTCTTCACATCTCTTGTGAAATTTATTCCCATATCGTCCTACATGCCTCGTACTATTTCTGCACCATCAAACTTAATGTAGTCTCTTGCCTCATCATGGGCTTCCTGTCTCATCATGTAAACCCTCTATTTTATTTTTGTACCAACATAAACTTTCCATATTCCTTAATCATTAATTTAGTGTTTTCCCGCTCTCGATCTTGTCATCAAAGGTTGTACCTTTCATAAATTCTTGTAATCCAACACTTTCTTCTCCCTATATAGTTCATTGTTGAAATAAGAACACAGTGCCTTGATTTGTACATCTCAATATAGAGTGTAGGTATCCAATCTCTTTCATACTCTAGAGCATAGTTATACATACATAATTCACATAACAAAAATTGAATTTCATATGAAATTTTCAGATATATCCTAAAGAAAGATCTGGCTCCACTAATATCAAATGGGATATCATTGTTGATACATGTATACTTTAACTGTAACATTTTTTCTTTCAAGAAGACAACATAAATGTTAGACGGTGGTCTACATTTAAATATTTCATTTATTACCTGAACTATATCTTATTGTTTATTTTTTAGCCTAGCAATTTCATTATCCTTAGCACTGGAGCTTCATATCCTTCTCTTCAATATCTTGTCTATTTTGGAAGAGAAAATATTTCTTCTCTCTATCCCACTTTCTCGTGCAACTTGTTAACCTCATTCTCAAATTATTGTACCCAATAATCTAGCAAGGAGCTTTGAGTTTCCATATCCCTACAAGATGGTCTCGGGAGGTTGTCTCGAGAATTTCCTTGATCAAAACTGTGGCTGATGGTTGAGTGGTGAAAATGGTGGATGGACGTGCTCAAATATTTCATGAACTTTATCTTGGGTGGTTGTAGGACTGTCCACTAGTGCTATCTCAATAGGTTCACGAATAATTTCTAGCTCAAGGTCTTGGACAATATTCTCAAGTATGTCCTCAATATATTTTGGAAAATCATCCACAATGTCCATTACACCAGTCTTTGGTTAAGGCATTGAGTGTTCTAGTGCTTCCTCAACTTGTTCTTCAAGTATTTGTGCTCATATTGGCTACATTTTCAATTTCTTCTACTGAGATACTTCTCCTTTATGTGTATGTGGGTTTCTCAAAGCATGAATGGCCTCTGTTTGAACTCCAATTGGTTCATTAGGGAACTCATGAGAAGGTTTCTCATCTAATTCATCCCCCTTTTATCTTCCATCTCCTTAGCTATATTTTGCATGTCTATGTCTTCATATGTATCGTCATGATCTCCTTGCTCAACATTCATGGGAATAACTTCCTTAGTATTTTCTATCCCCTCTTCATCACTATTGTAACACCTTTGAAAAATAGTTATATTTATCTTTTGCATTACAAGCATTGGCATGTGATTTTCTTGAATGAGGTGTGTTTCCTTGATTTTTGAAAATCATGCTTGTTATGGATAAAACATTTCTGCTCTTGGATTCATTGGGCTGAAATGATATGGCTTGCAAGAATCCATTTTCATTTCTTGTAGGTGAGTTGCAATATAGTTTTGAGAGTTGCAAACCTATCTCTTTTAACAGACTCATCCTTGGATCAATTCCAGTGATCCAAGGAATGTTTTAAATATCCTTACCAAAATGAATGGTAAAAATTGACATTCATAAGCGTGAGAGACACAAACGGACTGAACTTTGTATGTTACAAATTCTTTGTTCTTGTAAGATCGTGTCTTCATTTGGTTGTATGATTGTGCTTGGATCTTTGGGATTGATCTCTTCAGGACATTTAATGGCGTAAGTGAAATAAAGTCTACTTCACGACTATGAAGGGAATCTAAATCCTAAAACTAAAGGATTATCCTAATGGTATCCTAAACTAGGTAAAAGCACCTACTTCCTAGCTATGTCTACTTATTTGGGTTTCAATCTAACCTAAGCTTCTTATTCTATTTCATTTGGATGGCATCCTAACCTAAGTTCTTGTGCTAAATGAATAAGGGAGAAATTACTAAAGTAATGCTAGGATATTTTAACCTAATACCTAATACTATATGGTTGTGAATTTGATCTAACCTAAGGTGGAAATTACCTATGGCAATGTTTTTAAGACCTAAGGTAATTATTTTTAGACTAACCTAAGTTTTGGGAAATCTATCCTAAACTATTGAAAAGGAACCTAGGGTCACATGGCATTATGGTGACAGTTCCAATGGCATTTATTTGATTTGATTTGGTTAAATGAATGGAGGTACAACCAGTTTTGGCAAAGGCAAGTAGACTTTAGTGGAAGCATACGTGGAGGCTTCACTAAAGATGGAAATGCATGTTGAAGTGGAAATGGCATTCACAAGTTTTAGGAGGTGGTGGCAAGGAGAGATAAGCGGGAGATTTGGGAGTAATTGCATTAATGAACCTTGGTTTTTACATGTAAACCATCTTGGAAACAAGGAAGGTAGATTTGTTGGAGGTTGTTTGATCTTGCATGCATTGCGATTTTTGCTCTGCATGGAGCTATCTGGTTCTTTGAACCAGCAGTTTGAATTCTACTTTGTGGCTATTTTTGGTTTCTCTGGTCTATTTTTGATCAAAGGAAAGTATATGAGGAATTGGAAGAAAATATGTTTGGTTGTTGATCTTTCATGGAGGAGAAAAAGAGTTGGAATCTTGGCTGGAAGTCTCCTTTGAATTATTAGAAGCACTATTAGGCATGATAAGATCTACCCATTAAGATTTCTTTCTTTCTTCTAAATGATTCATTAAAACAATTCTGCTCTCATGAGATAAATGTTTGCATGTTTTGTATCGGTTATTTACTTTTTGGGTTGTAAGAATCTTTATGGTTTTTGGATATAAATCCATTGCATGTTAATGTTAGCCTTTGGAAAATCTCTCTATGAAAGTTCAGTAGTGATATGCATGTGGAACTTGTGTTCGAGGCTGGTGTTGTTTTGAACTAGTATTCGATGCCTTGTGTTTGGTTTCGAACTTGAATGCTAAGCCTTGTGTTTGGTTACGAATGTGAACGTTAAGCCTTGTGTTTCATTCTAAACTTGTATTGGAGCCTTGTGTTTCATTCTGAACTTGTTTTGGAGATTTGTGTTGTTTTGAACTTGTGTTCGAAGCTTTGTGTTTAGCACTGAACTCGTATTCAATACTTGTGTGTTCTAAACTTGTATTTGAGGCATTGTGTTTGGTTCTGTACTTGTATTATGAGCTTGATTTTTACTCGTATTCAAGGTTTTGAGATTCTTAGAACTCGTTTATGGGACTATCTGCTTGAAAAAGGCTTGAGAGAATAGTTTTGGTTTGAGTTGATTTGGTAATCTCTTTTGAGATCTTCTCCTTGTAGCTTCTTGAGTTGGAATGGTTATGGTACTTATGTTTTTGAGACTGTACCACCTTCTTTGAACTTGTAAGGGTGTGTAAATATGGAGGATATTCTTCTCTCCTCTACTCTGAGAAAACCCGTGTCTTTTTGAAGGCTTGACTATTTTTTTGAAGGTTAATGGATGGGAACCATATCTTGTTGTGGGACTAAGGAACCTCTGGTTAGATATTGTATTGTTATTTACTCTTTGGTTTGTTATAGAGATCGTTTGAAATATTTGTTAATGGTATTTGAATTTTATCGAAATGCGTATGCATACTACTTCTTGTGATTGATGTTTGTAATGAATACCTTCTCTATCACAATCTTTATAGATGGAGCTGTGAGAGTCTTTTGTTGTGATTTCTGTTTTAGTCAAGTTCGAGGTAAAGTTGAAACATTGTTTGAATTAAATGTATATTGGGTTTTCTTACTCTCTTTCAGATCTTTTTAATTTATTTCTTGGTTTTTAAAAGAAAGAAGAGTTGAACACTCTTGTGTACAAAATCTTGTTTGGAAGGATTTAATACCTCTAGTTTGGGATTGTTTCTATAATTTGTTCTTATTTTGGATCATGAACTTCATGTTCTTTTGTATTGAGATGTTTAAGTCCTTGTGTTGGGATTTCATTTACTTTTGAGTTTGTGAGTATTTTGGAGACCTTGTTTAAGCTTAATATTGTTGTTAAGTTTTAGTACCCTCTTATAGATTCATTTGGATGGATTTTGGGGCTTTAAAAGGAGAAAAGAATGGATTTCTCTTGTAAATAGTATTTGTTTTCTCTTCAGTCTTGGGACTATACTATGTACTCCTTTCTATTCAAACTTGTGCTTAATTAAAGTGGATTAGATGAACCAGGTCAGTATTGATTTGTTATTCGATAAAGTTTGAGTCCTTAGGGGAAACTAGATGAGTTGTTGTCTATAAACTATGGGTTTGGTTTTGTATTCTCTTTTGGGATCTAGTAAATAACTTCTGAGTTTGGAAATAGAAATGGGAATTCATTTGATAGTATAAATGAAATGAATTCTTGATTGGACCTTTTCTATTTGAGATCCTTTAACTTTGTAAAGATAAGTTCACTTGATCGAACTTCTCAGAAAGCACAAATCTCTTCCTAGTCAGAGTAATTGTTCTCTTAGGCTTGCTTGACTTCTTGGGTTTGGCTTTCTGTCCTTCTGTCTTGTAGGAAATAGTGGGAAACCACCCTTCTGAGATGGAAATTTCCTTGTGGATTGTTTAGTCTACTTTGTACTATGTCATTTATTGTAATGATGTGGAAAGAGAATAGTTGAGTTGGTTCTATTGAAGAGAAAATGTAAACATGTTTAGACCGACTGCTTTGTTTGACTGAGTCATACTTCATTTGGATTTGATATTGGAAGGTTTTATCTTTTTGCACTCTATATTATTATGAATCCTCCTTGGATGGACATGAGAAGAGATTAACCTTGTGTGAGTCTAGCTTTGATTTGTGGAACGTCTAGTTTCAGATCTTTGAATGATATCTTCTAACATGTAGAAGTTAGTTAAGACTTGCAGGTAGACTATTTTGATTCTCTATCCCTTCTTGGATTGATTTGGGATTCTTGTTTAGATGTTGTCTCTTTAATGTTAAATCCTTATATTGATATCCTTAAACTGAAGTAGTTATGTGTGATCTAAACCTATTTCTGTCTTTCAGATGATTAGTGTATGGGGAATAGCATGTATTGAATCATCCTAATATGAGCTATGTTGTGAATAAATTATTTTGCTACATAGTAAAGATAAATGTTGTATTTCTATTATGATAGAATTATGAAACAATTGGATGACAAGATATGTTGTTTGTTTAAAAGTAATTGATAGGATCAATTAAACTATATGTTATAATGCAAATGTTGTGGATTATATTATGCTCTTTTCTTAAAAGTGAATTAGAATCTTTAATTGTACTTCTTTTCTGGTTGTTATTACTTATGCTTATTTGTATGATATATTAATTGTTTCATTAAAGTAGAGTTGTTTTAATGGAACAATTAGTGGAATGCACTTTGTTTTAATGCTTAGTGCTTATCATGCTCAGTTCATTGAACTGACCCATGCTAGCAATTTTTACAGATGGACATCGTAAGTGATAAAAGAAGGCAAAAACTTTTATGATGCATTGGCTTATTTAATTCTTGGATCTTATGTAAAGAATTTTGATTCATTCTTGAGTGGTATTGGAAAAGAAAAGTGATGTTATTTTAAGATCTTAATGCTGATTGACATGCTTGAATGTATGAAATGCATAGTCTTGTAAATGTATATTTTATCATGATGAATTGAAAGGCTTGGAGACTGAATCCAATTTGTTGTGTAAATTCTCTTGTACTTTATATGACGGAAATAGTAGTGATATCTTGTCGATATTCTTTATATCTATTTGTATACTATTATTGTTATCAATTAATAAGTTGGATTAAGGGGATAGTAAAATCACCCTTACTATAATGAAACTTGTTAAATTGCAAAAGAGGTTGATCTCTATCTAAAAATTATAGTTTAATAATGAAATATGGATTAGATATACATTTAAACTATATGAGTAATGAATGATAAAAAGGTTATGTTAATCCTAACATCTAACCATGTAGAGGAAGACTCTTCCTCTCTCAAAAGAATGAAAAATAAAAGGAATGGTAGTTATGATCTTTAATCCTTGTGCTTCATTTATAAAAAGTAAACACTAGCTGAATCTAGGTGAATGATACACCTTCTTGGACAACTAGGTTACATTAAAAATTAACCGTTTGATGTTTGCTGCCCTATTTTTGGGGATAAATGCTTATTAGGCCACATTAATGAACATCAATGCAAACATGAGTTAATGAAGTTATTAATATCAAATCAAATTAATTATGGATAAATAACTTAATGAATGTTGGAATTAGGGTTAGGCATGGTTGCTGCAATCGAATCTTAATCTAATTAAATTATGAATTAATGACCACTAAGGGGTATGTACATCGTGATGAATCAGTTCTAACAGATGTTGGCACATGCCAATTGCAGGAATGTACCTTCAAGAAGACCAAGGGCTTCTTGAGGATATAATGTTGCAGTTGACATGTGGCAACACCCTTCCGTATTTTTCATCTAGATCTACACACATCTGCACTTGAACTTAGTTTCTCTCTCGGTCAAGTTAGTAGCATGTTTAGGATATGGAGTAGCTTTCTATGAATCAAAGTACCTTGGCACATTCATTTGACTTAGGTCGACCGAGTATGCCCATATATCCTATGTCATTGTGAGCGTCTTCTTATAAAAATTATGTTGCTAACTTGGCCTAGGGTCAAACCTTAGGCAAGTGGACATTGGAGACATCAGTAAAGAAAATTATAGATAATGAAGAGTGAGGTGAAGAACGTATTCTCGAAATGACGAGTGTGCCGTCTAGGAATAGTAACATGAAAAATATGTTGAAATATTTGGCCAAAGTATCACAAGTCTGTTGGTTGCGTTGTCCTTTGTCACATAGTTTAAAGTAACATGATGTCAGATGAATATTGGTAACAAATATTCAAATATGTTCTTTAAACAGATCACTTAGTACCCAGAGTAGGGTAGGAAAAACCAAGTATATGTAGCATACATAAAGTATTCTATACTTTAAGACAAACATGAAAGATCGGTTGGTAATCGAGTCATTACAAATTTGTATATGGTTGTTTGTTATAAGATTGATTGGCATGGAATATGTGTTTTAAATTATGTTTTATTTAGAATAGAGAACATTATATTCCAATTTTTTTCCCCTTGTTTCTAAACTCTTAAAATGGGAATGTTAAAACTATCCAGAAAAATTTGAATGTTTCTCCTACACTTTGAGGTTTTGGTATTTTTAGTACACAATCTATGGGACCTTCTTGATGGTTTAGAGGTTTTTCTCGATGACTTCCATTTTCCTTTTGAGGAAGATGAATTAGGTATGGATATATTTAGTAAAGTTTTAGTAACAATAATTCTATCAGGGGAGATTGGCCTAGGGACATTTTCAGGTGATGGAGGGTTGTTAGGAATAGAAGTTTCTGACAAAATTTTCTGGAGGTAGAAAATTTTTTGTAGGGAGAGAGGTTTCTATAGGGATGTAAGTGGAAGATAAGGTTTCAGATGCAACCATAGAATAACTAGCTGAACTTCTCCTCTTTTTTCCCCCTTCCTCAATAAATCATTTAGGTGTTTTTCCCTAGAAAACTCTACTTATTTCACTGCAGGCTATTTCATTTCCAGTGCATGTTTCACAACTAAGGTGACGAGAAAATGGAGAGATAATGAAAACCTACCCCTATGAGATTTCTTAATCATTTTCTTGAGGATTTCATTTAGGAAGTGTGGGACATTGAAATGTCTTCCATGTTTCAAATTGTTGAGCAATTTAAAATTCACAGTGTTTAACCATGAGTACCTACCCTCATAGGTGAAGCACTTTATAACATAGTTCAAAACATCATCCCAAAAGGTTTTTAAAGAAGTGTGTAAGGTACCTTGTTTGTCACTGATGAAGTTGTCATCCAAGTCTCCAAATTATTTGTGAGATTCATCTTGGTTGGCCTTTGTGGGATATATATCTCCTTCTTCCAAGATTCCAGCTTACTTCAACCATAATTATGTCATCTACCTTGATTGTAAAACCCATCACTGTGGATTTTCCATCCTTGAAGGTGGTGGAAAACTGTGTTACCATTAACTCGTTAAATCCTTGAAATTTATTGATATACTCCATCTAATCAATGTCATGGAAATAATATAGAATCTGTGGTTGATTACAGAGATGTGAATGATCTATAGGCTCATTCCTAATTAGCTTGCCACCCATTTTTGAATTCTACAACTTCTCATAGCTCTGAGAGGAAATAAATATTTGTAATTTGAATTGATTTTGGAAAAAATTGAATGAGTCTAAAGATCTCGAGTATTGGTATTTTTCAAAGTTTGTAGCCAACTTACACACATCATGAAAGGGCGTGTATTAATTGGAATTGAAGGATGCACTCATGTGAGGTGAAAAGTAGGGTGACAAGGAGAAAAATCACATTATGGAAGGTGATGGGAAATTATGGCAAATAAAGTTTATTGATGACATGGCACAAATATTAATCTCTTATAATTATTCTATTACTACTTTAATAAAGTGGATTAAGTGCACTTATCTCAAGAAGTATGTTTGATGATTGTGAAATGTTTCTTTTCATAATTTTCACCTTTGGATATAAGCAAAGTCTTTATGATGTAAGTTAAGGTGTTACATTTCTCGCAGTGATGCATAGAGTGTTGTAAATGTATGTTAGAGGTTCCTTAGTAAGAAAAGTTAATTCCCAGAGAGGGAAGACTGAATCTTTCTTGTGCCAATCTTCTTCATAAGTGCTTGTAGGTGTAATTTGATCCTTATTTCTTCATGCAATCAAAAGTTATGCCAACAGGAAAACAAAATAGATCTTTTTGTATGTCTACAAGTGGACATTTTAGTCTTTACATCATCTCCTTCTGTAAGATATTATGAACTCCTTGAAATAAATACACAAAAAATACAAAAAAGAAATGCTAAAAATAAATAATGTTAGGTGAGTGGTGTTGATCACCAAGAAGGTTGATCACATCACTTTAATTCATCCTTGGAATATCCAAATGAGTTAACTATACCAAGGCCCTTTGAATGTATCATTCCTCGAAAATTTAGAAGATTAACCATTAGGTTCAACTTCTGAATTTGAATTTGATGTTCTCATCTCCATCCTTCTTTGACCTCCTCGAATTGTTACATGAAAGTACTCCTATCGGTTGGATTTTTGTACAACTTCAATCTATGACCATTCACCAGTAGTTTGAATCTCACAAGATCAATGTTGGCGAGTTTCACAACCCCATCGGAAATATTTTATCAACCTCATATGTTCCTACTCACCTTGTTTTGAGTTTTACCATGTGGTCCTTGTACTTGGATTCAAATAAGAGAGCCCAATCACCTTCTTGGAATTGTCTTGTTTTGATAAACTGTCATGCCATTTGATCCTTTGATTTTGTACCACCTCTATATTATGAACAAATTTCCTCCTCATTACATCTAAATCATTAAGTTGGAGAATCCTTTTTATCGAGCTTCAAAAAAATCTATGCCTAATTCAAGTGTAGTCCTCTGTGTCTTATGCTCAAATTCAATGGGTAGAACAATAGTCTTACCATACAAAATATCGAATGGTGTAAAGCTTGGTGTTTTACTACAAGTTGTATTAAATGCCCAAAATTCTTATGGAAGCCTTTCTAACAAATATATCCTATGGAGTGTAATGGATTTGGTCAAAATGGCTTCTATTTCCCTGTTTGTTACCTTAACTTGGCCATTGGATTGGGGGTGATAAGGTGTAGATTTCTTGTGCCGATTTTATATTACTTGGGTAAATCAGAGATGACTCCAACAATGAAGTGTGTACCCTGATCTGTAAAAATTTCTCTTAGCACACCATATCTTGTGAATATGTGGTCATATAGGAATTTAGAAACTTTCTTACTCTTCTAATTTGGCAAAGTGCTTTCACTTTTGTCCATTTAGTGAGGTAGTCTGTACACACCAAAATGTACTCTTTCTGCTGGATTTAAGATCTATTGGACAAATGAAGTCCAATCCCCATTTGTCAATGGATTTAATACCAGCTAAGGCTATAGTGGCATCTCATCTATTTTGTATTCCTACCCATTCTTTGGCATTTTTCACACATTCTAGCATATAATGTTGCATCCTTGTATAATGTAGGCTAGTAATACCATATTGTCAACACTTTTTGTGTTGTTATTTTGTATAAAAGTGACCTCCACATGGATCACTATGATAGGATTTTAGGACATCATATATTTCCTCACCATATATGCATCTACTCATAACATTATCATTCCTTTTGTGGAATAGGAAACCAACTATCCAAGAAAAATTTACACTTTTCTTAACAATATATTCATTTTTAGAGTATAGATAGTGTGGAGGTGTCTTACCTGAGACCAAATAATTATCTATATCAACATACCATGGTGTTCTAGTGGAGATGGAAAACAAGTGTTCATCTAGAAAAGAGTCATCCACTACTTGCTCTTCAATAGTATTCTCCATTCTTGAGATAAAATCAGCAACACCATTATCTTTACCAGGCTTATCCACAATCGTAACATCAAATTCTTGTAGTAGCAACAACCATCTGATTATTCTGCTACTTACAACTGGTTTGTTGATTAGATATTGAATGATAACATGGTTAGTGTGGATAAATACTGGATAACATGTGATATCGTGTCTAAACTTGTTAATGGCATATATAACTACCAAAAAATATTTCTCAGTGACTGTATAGTTGAGTTGATCATGTTGCAGGTTCTTACTGACATAATAGATTGCTTAATTAAGAATCCCATCCTTTTTTCCTAGAACAAATCTAATGGCATGGTATGATGCATCAATGTGTATATGAAATGATAAACTCCAATCTGGTTCTCTCAACATAGGTGCAAAAGTTGACATTTTCTTTAAATTATAGAATGTAACTTCACATTTCTCAGTCCACACAAAGGCAACATCTTTTCCCAATAAGAAAAAAATGGTGCTATAATTCTACTGAAATCTTGAATAAATCTTCAGTAATACCTAACATGACCTAAGAAGCTCCTCACATCTTTTTGCTTCTTAGGTTTTGGCAGGTTTATAATCATAGATATTTTTGATGGATCTACCTGAATTCAAACAAGTGATAGATAGTGTCCTAACACTATTCCTTCAGACATCATCATGTAGAATTTTTCATTACTTAAGGATAGGTTATTCTCCTTACATCTCATAAGAATTTTTTCTAGGTTCTTCATTTATTCATCAAAGGTATTTCCATAGACTATAAAGTCATCCATATATACCTCCATGCGGTCATTTGTTAGATATGAGAAGATGCTAATAACTACTCTTTGAAATGTGGAAAATGTGTTACACAAACCAAAGGGAATAATAGAGTATTCAAACATTCCCCATGGGTATGTGAATGTGGTATTGTCCTAGCCCTCTAATGTAATTTGAATTTGGTTGTAGCCATCCGGGGAAAGAAAAATATTTCTTACCAAAGCAAGAGTGTCAAGTTCCCGATCTATAAAGGGAAGTGGAAAATGATCTTTCTTAATTTCTACATGTAGTTCCATATAGCCCACACATATCCTCCATTTTACATTCTTTTTAGGTACAATGAAAAGGGGTGACACCCATTGACTGTCTGAAATTGGATATATGAATCCAATATCAAATAGTTTCCTTAATTATTCTTTCACTGTATCTCTCATTTCTAGGTTCATTCTTCTTTGTGGCTATCTTTGATGTATATCTTATGGGTATAAATATTAGGATGGATTCCATGCATGTCTCCATAATCCCATACAAATGGCGTATTATGATTTTAAGAAGAGAAGCTAACAAATGCTCTTGTTGTATGCTCAATGTTTTGTTCACGTTGAGTGGCTTTCCCTATGTAATATCCACTTTCTTAGAAAGATCATTCATAGAGCATAAACTACTACTTACAAAATTCAATATACAATCATGTGGAAGAAGTTGGTGTAGGATGCAGTTCTTACCTAAAACGTTCATAGTACTTTCTTTACGGTAGGATTTGATTCTCAGGACAACTTATGCATCGTAATTTGTCATCATCATCTTCATTCTTACCATAATTATTCTGCAGGATGTTAGAAAGAACAAAATATTCTTCTTACCCCTCTATTATGCATGACTTCTCTAACATCATGAGGTATTAAAATGAGCTCTTATCTTCTCTGGTTATTCCACCCAAATGGTTTGGTCTTCTTTAGTGAATGGTTGTGCGGGGAGTAAAGCATAAGCTTTTTGATGCAACTTCCATTGGAGATGATCATATTACCAAATCTGCATCCTATGAATGCATTAGTAGTTGCTAACCATAGTCTTCCTTGGATGATAGGATATTCTCCCAAACTTTATTTTGGTTGAAGGAAAAAAATCAGCAAGGTGTTCCTAAGATTCTACCACTACTACTACATCCTACAAGACTTCTTCATGCTTACATGTTGATCTGTCTACAATATGCATGAGTGTGGTCATTGGTCTTAGGCCCTCTAATTTCAAATCATCTATAATTTGTTTTGTCATTACGTTTATTACTACATCCAAGTCAGTCAATCGGTTTGTTCTTTATTACTATGTCATTGATTGTGACATTTACTAAAGGGCTACCAGATCTATGCATTTAGGAAAAATGAGTTTGCAAGCATAATATCAGCTAATTGTACAATGACCTGCATAGTAGATAGATATCTCCTTTTCCTTCCTAGTTTCTTTATGCATAAACCTTTAACCAATTTGTTATAGATGGGTAAATCCTTGATAGCTTGAATCAATGGAATTTTGATATAGGTGTCTTTCAACTGGTTGAAAAAACTAGAATCAGATTTTGATTTGAGGTCGTTCTTCTTTTCTTGTAACTTTTCAGGAAATGGTGGCTCATTACCTTGTGTTTTACGCTTGCTGAAATTTTGTGTAGGTTTCTGCGAACTAGCATGCAACGTGTTCTTCTATTGCTACGGGTCATCTTGTAACGTCTGTGGTTATTCAAAAACTTCAGTAATTGTGGGTCCAACCTGGTGGACGATGTGCTCTTCCTAAGCAAAGATGGATATTTTTGATATCAAAATAATAGGTAGGGTATTGAGTTGGTTAAGTGGAGTAGGTTTCTTTGAACAACTTTATTGTTAGGATTAGGCATTAGTTGAGTAGGTAGTTGTGTAGATTTTAATTGGGAGCCTACTTGGGGTTTTGCATAAGAGATTTTTGCTGCTACTACTAAGGAGGTCAAGGGTAAGCTTTTTGGTAATTTGGAGGTGGGTTATTCCACTATTATCCTCCTCTCTAAGGCTGTTGCCATGATTGAGGAGGTTGTTTCCTTTGCACCGTGGTTGGTGATGGAATTGGGGTTACCATTGTTGCTGATATTGGTTGGGATATGGGCCCCAACCTTGAGTGTTAGCCCAAGGTGGGGGTTGCATATATGAATTATTAGACCAATTTTTAAATGAATGCATAGGGACTTGTGTCATAATTCCTTGCCTTGGTGGCCATGGTTTTCTTTGAGAAACATAGAAAAATTTCCCATCCTCTATCTCCAACATCTTGAAATTAGGTGAAGCCTCCCTCTATTGAACAATGTTGGTCAATTATCTACATCTACAATCAAATTTATTCCTTCTACATGCATGAAATTACTCTATGAGTGTTGATTCTGCATCTTCATTTTTCTTTTTGGCATGCAGAGCACTTAATAGATTAACCATATCATGATAATCTCATGCTTCATGTTTTTGAACATGCTAACAATATATGACTTGGATATGTACCTCATTGTTTTAGTAGCTAAACCACCTCTTGATCTTACATTTATTACCATCTTCATGGTAGCTCTTGTGTAATTTTTATAGGCATCACATATTTGTTCAAAAGTGGCTTTTGAAATGTCCCCTGCTTCTATCAGATCTAGAGCATCCATGTCCTCCTCACCGAGTCCCTTAAAAAAGAGTAATTTGAGGGACTCAGGTGGTATGTCAGCGGTGTGTCTTTACTTCTAAATGTAGAACAAGAACCTTTCCAAATAGTCTTCTAATGGTTCATCTTCTTTTTGTGTCATTTAGTAGATTTCATCACCTCCTCAATTGCTTGGTCTCAGTAATAATTCTAGTATTTCTCAAGGAACTTCTCCTTCATTTTTTCCCACATGGTTACAAAATTATTTCCCAATACCATGAACCATATCAAGGCTAAATCCTTAAGTGTAGAAGGGAATATATTCAATTTGTGTGCATTAGTAGTATAATCATAGCTTTTGCACAAAACATCAAACTCAAATAGAAAGGTGTCTAGGTATTTTGCTATGGATCCATGGAAGTTGGGTAAGGCCGAGGGAGAAATATTATTCATACCAGTAGTTGCATTATTTTAAGTGATGGGGAACTCTAAGGTGGTCTCCCATTTCAAGAATTCGATTTAATTCTTTTGCCATCCCAAGTCTGCTTAGGAACAAATTTACAAAGCCTTCACTTGTAGGATTATCTTGAACAAAAAATATAATACGGAGGTTTTTTCTTAAGAATATTAAGAGGTAAATGAAGATATCTATGCTACTTGTGGATTAGGAAAAATATACCATGGGCATCCCTTGGATGGTGCATACATAACCTACTCAACTCATTCAACGAAAATTATTAGGGGTTTAGTTGAGGTGAATTCCTAAAACCTAGACTCCTAAGAAATGAAAAACTCTCTTCAACAAATCATAAATTGGTAGTATCCCCAACAATGGTGCCAAAAAATGGTGGTGTAAATTAACTCGCAACAATAATTATGTTGTTTATTAATCCACACTCATTTAATTATTAGACATAGGGACATAAACTTTCAATATTTCTAGTGCAGTATGCACAATTACAAATGTTGGGAGGTATAAGGGAAAATTACTATCACTACAATTAGGAAATACAATGCTGGAAATGAACTAGTTTATGAATGGAAATGAATACTATGGATATCATCAAAGCATGTAGAATATAGATCATAAATAAAGAGTAAGATGCTGAAAATATAATCTAATCATGCGAGAAACTATAACAACAAAAAAGGAGAGGGTTAGAAGATAAAAAGTGGGCCCTGCCTTAGGTGTTAATCCCTCCTAAGGAATGTGTCTATAAAAATTTAGTAGAACTCAAATTTTATTCAATAGCATGAATATTACAAATGGAACATACAAAAAACTATCTACCTACGGATTACTCCCTTTCTACAACCTTAGCATTATTTTTATATTATTCACTCGGAAGATACGTGAATATCCGCCTCATTATTAATAGTTACAATTTGATTAAGTAAATTATTATAACCAAGAAATCTGGAGATTCTCATACATGCAATATAACTATTAGAAGGTGTCCTCATATAATGACATAACTCAAGTAACTAATCAGTTTAAACAACTAGTTATTAATTTAAATTAACTAGTTCCTTGTTGGAGTTAGAGCATATTCAGGTGATGACATTGAATATTCTTTGTGTTCTCATAAATTCTCCTTTAACAACATGTGAAATCTCAGGTGAAGTGTCCACATTGCTCAAGCTTTCTAAAATTATGGTCTTGTATATGCGTGTGACCTCCCTTGGCTGCAAGTGATTTGCGAGGACGAGTCCCAATTGTTGTATGTCAATTGCTACAGATGAGTCCCTTTACATTGTGAATGAGTTTCTTTGGCTACATGTTAGTAGATACACATAACAATTATTTGGAAATCAATGTTGACATTTATTCAAAGAACTATTTAATCATCATATTACATTCAAAATAATAAATTGATCCATAATCCACAAAATAAAGTAAAATTAGTAATAACTATATTAACTAATATAAGTGCCATATGTTCAAGATATAGTAGATATGTTCAGTAGTATATGGGAAAGAAAAGTTCAAGGGGTACACATGGATAAAATAAAATACAATAGATGAGGCATTTTAAATAGTAAATAAAAGGTCTCATCAAGGTTGTAAAAGGATGAATGTGAGATGTAAAAGTTAAGATATGATATGATATATAAAGTAATATCGATCATGCATTAGGGATATCTCATAAGGACTACCACTAACTAACCCACCCATGTCTAGTGATTCCCTATAAGACATCATTAGGGGGATTTTTATGTGCTAATGTTACATAATAAGAGAAAATGTTAGTAAGAGTGAAAAATAAGGTGTATATATATACCTTAGTAGATGAATATCAAATTTCACAAAAAAGTGTACATAAAATTCTCTTCAAGAAATTAAAATGCAACATTTATAATTGTTACAAATATATTTTGACATTATTAATAATTTGTAATATTATTAATAATGAGTTAATACAACTCATATTAATAATATAGTTAATAGTTGTGTGTGAGTGAAGTTGTTGAATAAACAACTCACGTAGCTATTTTGGTGTTTGAGAGATATCCTAGGGATAAGTTTGAGAGATTCATGGAGAGTGATATGAGGGATTGAAGATAAAGTTTAACTCCACCTTTTTAGGAGATCAAACATTATAAAATGTAACCTCTATCATTGTAATTTATATCTTGAATGAATTAATTCAAATTTCTATATTCTTGTTACTCGGTGTTGTTTATGATAGTTCAGTTTTTATTAGTGGTATCGAGAAATTCGGTCAATCCTGAGAAAAATATGGAGAGTTGAGACTAGTTAAGGGGAAACACCATAAGCCTCTATTATTTCCCCAAGCCTATGAATTGTGCACTTAATGATACATGTCGTTGCACTCAGATTGGTCCTATTTCTAGGTGATCTTCACTACCACCGATACTATAATCTCTATAGTTATATAGCTATTTAGTCAAAATTATCAAAGTTAAAATCCCATGTTTTGAGTTGTTTGTTGGAAAAATGTGAAGGAGATGAGATTTAGGTTCAGTTATTGTTTTGAGCATATAGATCTATGCTTTCACAAAATCTTGGTTATCAAAATTTTGATCCATCTCAGTTAGGCTCATCCCTCCATCATATGTGGATCTTGGTTGTGCCAGATTTCTACGTATTTTCATTTCTCTGGACCGAGACACGGAGCAAATTTGGTATGGTCTACACACTTGTGTAAATCAACGTATCTAATTTCCAAAAATATTCAAATTCGGTGGTGTTCTGTACATTCAAATTATTTTGGAATCAAGTTGGATGAATTTTCATTCCATTCAGAGCTTTCAGATATACTTGGCTTCGTCTTGAATGTGTTGATGAACTCAGTCAGATCTGTGGTTACTTTACTCAGAGTAAGTCAAATTTTCTGAGTACATTGTTGTTCCTACACACATGGCATCATTTTCCTACTTATCACATCTCAGTTCATTCTCTACATCTAAGTACATAGACTCTTCTATTTTTTCTACCCACTAATTTTTTCCAAACATCTCTCTATTCGATGGCGAGTTAGATCATTGAAACATCAAGAGGAGTTTCTTAAGCGAAATCCGCTTTATCGGATCTAGATAAATACATGGTTAGATGAACATGTGATCTTCCATTAACGTGTGCATGCATATCTAAACTCTTTTTGACATCTTGTCGCAACTTGATTGAGTCTTGGAATCATTTGGAGCTATATATAAGGAGACAATGCAAATCCAGGTCATATGAATTAGATTTCGTTATTTGGTTGTCGTTTATATAATACACACATTTCATTTAATTTAGTCTAAGTTTCAAAATTAGAGTGAGTTATGCTCATTTTTTTAATAAAGTCTATGTAAAGTGTCGTAGTTGTATATGATCCATGTCAACAAAATTCGTTACTTTTAAGTTATTTGTATTAGGTGTCATTAGTATTATTTTCAAATGTGAGTCATCGTCATGTTATCAGTTTGTTATCTTGAGTAGAGTTATGTGTCATCAAATTCTAGTATTTTTGGGTCCATTATAAAAAATTCAAAGAGTTAAATATTGTAAAAATAAACAAAAATTGTCTCACGGGCACATTTTCGGTGTTACCCGACGTCCAATTTTTGGGAGAATAAGATGAATAATATTGTAGTTCTAATGATATTTTTGATGAATTCAAAGAAGGAAAATATTCTTGGCTTGTGGTCTCTGCCCCTCAACCCCTCCCTATAACGTGACAAGGAGTGTGCCTAGGGATCTACCCCAGGACCCGCAGCGGTGCTACCCCTTGACCTCTTTGGGGTGCGCCCCAAACCCCTGCTTTGGAATTTCAGAACCAAAGAGAAGATATGTGGGTAAGATGCATCGATAAAAGGTGGTGCAAATTTGAGCTCCATGGTCTAATCTATTGAGTAAGTAGAGAAAATCATGGAGGAAGGAGACAACGGAGGAAGGAGGTCAATCAGTGACCTCTCGTTAGTCACCAATGACGGGGTCACATGAAGATGTGGGGGAAGTGTGTGTGTATGTGTGTTTTCTTTTATTTTAGATTTGTAATATGATTTCAGAGTTCCTGTTTGAATAAGTGAAATGTTCACACTGAGGAGGGAACTAGAACATGGTCTCAATGTTCAATTTTCCCTCTATTCAGTTTATATTAAGTAAGAAATGGTTCCTACATGATTCCCTGAAGGAAAGACATAGTGGAAAGACGAAAGCACAAAGGAAAAGTAGTAGCGTGATATTTGGGTTATTGGTTATCTTATAAAACCATCCTTTGTTTTAGGTTGTTGGTTGTCTTGTATAACCATCCTTTGTTTCATGTTGTTGGTTGTCCTATAAAACTATTAGTGTTGAGGTTGTTGGCTGTCCTACAAAATCATCGAGATCATAAGCACGCATGGGCGGAAAGTTGCAAAAGGAAGTGTGATTACTTTTTGACCTTGACAAAATTAGGGGAGTGTGTATTGGGAATTAATAATGTTAACAATAGGGGAGTGAATGCTACAAATATATTGTGAAATTATTAATAAATTGTAATATTATTAATAACGAGTTAATACAACTCATATTAATAATATAGTTAATAGTTATGTGTGAGTGAATTTGTTGAATAAACAACTCACGTAGATATTGTAAACAGAGAAAATTACTGTAAATGAAAGAAACAAAAACATGCAAACCTTTCTAGCAACCTTTTGTGTAAACCTCAGATAAGGGTCTCCTGTGAAACCTTGCAGAAAGAATGTCAGAAGTGTTTTGTGGGTGCTCTTGAGTGCTCTCCAAGCTTTGAAGGAAAATGCTACAGACACAATTCAACAGAGTTTTTGTGCTTCAAATTCAAGAGGGATTGGAAGGAAGGTAAGCTTGTAATTTATAGAAACAGAAGGTAGTTGGAATTGGTTACACGGATAAATGAACATGCTAAAAATAGCATTATGGGTAGTTGTAATAGTGTCGGGGGAAATAATGAAATTAATTACAAAAATTTGCATCTAGAAAGGTGGTTGTACGTGCATTTTAATTGCCCCCACCTTTCTAGGATTCTAGAAGTGTAGTTAACTAGGGTAGTCAAAGTGGAGTCTAAGTGGAGTTTGATCAAGTGGCAGATGACTAGGATGTGCACACACTTAATTAATTAATTATTTAATTAATAAATAATAATTAATTTATCCAAAGGGGTACAAAGGGTACATGGGATTAATTTAATTAATCCAAAGGGGTACAATGTGTATTAATTAATCAATTTAATTAATTAATTGCAAATGGGTGAATAATATGGTGTATTAGCATAATACTAGGAACAAGTGGAAACATGAATGTAAATTTGGGGTGTCTACAATTTTCCCTCTTTAAAGTGCTATTGCAGATTAATAGTGCTTAAAGATAGTAGATGCATGCAAATCCGAAAATGAAAAATTGTGAAGCATCAAGATGCCCCAGGTAGAAAGGTAGAGGAATTCCCCTCAAGTGGGTGGATGATGTAGCAAGGCGATGGAAAACTGCTTGATAGGAAGGAAAAACAAGGATTGGAACAAGGATGGTAAAAGGACTGTGTTCATAGCATGAGTGTTATTTGGAGAGTAATTTTTAGAGCAACCTGATTTTTGTTGTTGCATAATAGAGTTGTCACCATGATTATGAAAGAATCAAGATGGTTAACCCATATGTGTGTAAACAAACACACACATCAAAGAAAAGATAAAAATGAAAAAAATCCAATATATAAATTAGGTGATAGAATCGGGGTTATAAAGGAACCAAGATGTAATCAAACTTACTTGTAAGTGGTTCAAAAAAAGTAAACATCAACAATGCAACACAAAAAAAAAAAAATACAATCAACTATGCACCTAATGCATGCCACAATGATTACTAAGTAGATACAAATGCTCCCAAGTGGGAAGAGGATCAGACTGGAAGAGAAGAGTTAAATCAAATCCTTATGAAACTCTTGTTGAATCCGTTGTGCAAATGATCAAAGTTGAAATTGACCCAGGTGAAGTTATATCACGAAGGAAAAATAATTGTGTGACTTGCCCCAAGTAGAGTTAACATATCATGCAAAGGGAAGAAAGTGATAGTTGTAGGATTAGAAAAATCACTAGGGTAATAGATAAAAGTATGAAATTTATCAAGATTGTATTGAGATGTTGAAGGATTCACTTTAAGTGTTTTTCAGTTGTAGGATTTCTATGATAAGTGAATGTTTGTTTGAAAGTTTTGTAATTTTTTTTTATAAAAGAAGTAGTAGAAATAAACCCAATATGAACAGGAAAGAACCACACCAAAGTTATATGTGAACTAGGATGCGAATAAATTTCTTGTAATTGGTCCATAAGTGCATTCTAGATACACAAAGTACTAGGTTATTTGAACTATCACACATAAGAAACTAAGCTAAGAATAGACAATACAAAATTACATATGTACAAATGTTAAAAACAAATAAGATAATGAACAAAAACACACCAATGCAAAAATTCTAAAAATAAGCGAATATATATAGATGTCAAGTTGCCCCCAAGAGAAAGCCAAAGCCAAGTGATGTCCCTATGCAAAGTTACATTTCAAAGAGTTGATTGATTTAATTGGAACTTCTTCAGATGAATGTAATTCATAGGTTCCTTCAACTCTTTTCCATCCTTGGTAGACATTTTGTATGCACCACACCCAAATTTAGAAGTTATAACATAAGGGCCCAACCAATTAGAATCGAATTCGCCCTATTTTTCTCGTGTTTTTGTTGTGTTCTTTTGATTTTCCTTTAGAAATAAATCACCAATTTCAAATGTTGAGGTTTGATATTGCGATTATAATTACAACACAGTTTATTATGATATATCTGCATATGGTCTAAGGCACGATTCCATCTTTGCAAGGCATGTAACACGGTAATCCTCTTCATGAATGAGATATTGGAGGGATACAAAAAGTGAAGGTAGCTTAAATTTGATAGGTAATATGGATTCGAGCCATATACTTTGGGGAAAAAGGAGTAGCTCTTGTAGGTGTACAGAAGGAAGTGTGCTAGGCCCATAGGGTAGAATATACCTACGTATGCCAATTACGTCCATGTTTATTGATAGTATTTTCCATAATAGACTTGATAGTCTTGTTTGATGATTTGGATTGGTCATTGCATTGTGGATAATAGGGTGTAGCCAATTTTAGGTAGATGTTATATTTCTTAGCTAGGGCCTTAAGATCCTTATTTTTGAAAGAGCCACCATTGTCATTGAAAATAGCTGCGAGGATGCCAAAATGACAGATAATATGGTTGAAGATGAATTTAGAAATATTGCACCCAAGAACATTATTAAGAGGCATAACCTCAACCCACTTGGTGATATACTCGGTGGAGGTTATAATAAAAAATGTGGCCATCGGAAGATGTGGGCTTTATTTTCAAATTAAATCAAGTCCCCATTTTGAAAAAGGCCAAGGTGAAGTAATAGGCTGCGTAAGGCTTGGGATGGTGCATGAATGAGATTACCGTGTTTTTGGAAAGCCTAAAATTTATTCACAAAGTTGCATGCATCTTCCTCCATTGTGGGCCAGTAGTATCCAATGCGTAAAATATTCTTTGCAAGGACTATTCCGCTGGTATGGGCACCGAAAATACCTAAATGTACTTCAGCTAGCATTTGATTAGCTTTATCCTGATTGAGACATCTTAAGAGATTCCTATCATAGCCTCTTCGATACAAGGTGTCAACAAGAAGGGTGTAGCACAAAGAACGTTGTGATAAGGCTGTTTTATTAGCTGAATTAAAATTAGGAGAACATGATTTAGTTTGAATGACGGTGTATATATCATGGTATTAGGGATGATCGGGATGAACAATCTCACAAAACATGGAGGAATCTAGAAATTCATATGCGGGCACCAAAATATGTTTAACAAGGAACTCGTTGTGAGTTTTATTAGTGTCAAATGAAAGAGGGGAAGCGATATTTACCATGGCATCTGCTAATTTGTTTTTTACATGAGGAATTTTTCAAAATTCATAACTGAAATACCCTCTAAGGCTATAAGCCATTATTTTATAAGGTAAGATCTTTTCATATTTTACCTAATATTATTTTTTAACTTGATTAATGACTAGAAGAAAATCACCAGGAACTATCAACTCTTGTAGGTTCCATGAGATAGGAAATCTTAAGCCTACTATTAGTGATTCATACTCTACTATGTTATTTGTACAAGGGAAGTTGATACGATAAGATTTAGGTATGAGGTCTCCATCGGTGTACGTAAGACAATTCCTACTCTAAAACCATGGATATTGTAAGATCCATCAAAGAATAATGTCCATAAGGGTGTTGCTTCTATGTACAAAAATTCTTCATATGGAAATTCAAAATTTAGCGGTTGTGAACCTGGTAATGGTGTTGCGGCCAATTGATCTTCTAGTGCTTGACCTTTGATAGCCTTTTGATTGAAAATTTCAATGTCAAATTCACTAAGTAGCGCAATCCAGCTAGACATGCGTCCTGTTATGACTGGTCTCAAAAGTAGGTACTTAAGAGGATCAACCCATGAAATTAGCTTGGTGGTATGATTTAGGAGATAATGTCGTAGCTTTCTAAAATTATAAGAAACCACTAAACAATCCTTTTCAACCTATGAGTACTTGGTCTCATGTTCAAGGAGAGTTCTACTCAAGTAATACACAACTTGTTCCTGACCCTTATCATTGTGTTGTGCCAATAATGCCCCAATGGCATGTTCTATTACATATGTATACAACAACATAGGTTTATCCTGTATAGGCGGCATGAGTACCGGTGGAGATGCTAGGTATTATTTCAATTTTGCAAAGGCGTCTTGACAGTCTTGTGTCCATTTGAACTGGACATCCTTTTTAAGAAACTGGTTGAAATGATGGCACTTATCTACCAATTGGGAGATGAAGCAATGAATAGATTATATTTTTCCTTATAGGCCCCTTAATTTTCGAAGGTTCTGAGGAGGTGGCATATCTATTATAGCTTTGACCTTGGTAGGGTCCACTTCAATTCCTCTTTGTGAGACAATGAATCCTAGAAGTTTCCCTGAAATGACACCAAAGACACATTTTTTTGGATTAAGGAAAACCTTGTACTCCCTTAACCGCTTAAATCTACACCTAAGAACTACTGGATGATCCACCCTAGTCTTTGATTTAGCAAGAATATCATCGACATAATATTCCATTATCTCATGAATAAGGTCATGGAAAATAATAGTCATGACATGTTGATAAGTTACACCAACATTTTTAAGGCCAAAAGGCATGACCTTGTAACAAAATGTCCCCCATGGGGTTGTAAAAGTTGTTTTATGCTGGTCTTCTTCAGCAATTTGAATTTGGTTATACCCAAAAAATCCATCCATAAGGGATAACATGTCACGACCCACAATAGAATCAAAAATCATGTTAGTATTAGGCAAAGGGAAATCATCATTAGGACATGCCTTGTTAATGTCACAAAAATATATACAAATATGGATTCTGGGGGTCTTCTTCACAAATGGTACCATATTAGATATCCAATCTAAGTAATTAATGCACTGTATGAAGCCGCATCCAATAATTTTTGTAGTTTGGCCTTAATAAGCAATGTAACCTTGGGATGCATTTTACGTAGTTTTTTCTTGATAGGTTTAGCATCTGGGTGCACCACAAGGTGATGAACCACAAGAGAAGGATCAAGACCGGGCATATCTTTATAAGACCAAGCGAATACATCCTGAAACTTGGTTAGTAGTGCTATGAAGGATTTGATTTTGGTTTCTTATAAAATGGCACCTAGTTACACAATTTTGATTGGTCTTTAGTTCCAATGTTAATGGTTATCAGATCTTCTACCAAAAACTTAGAAGTGTCATTATCTTGAAATGATGTTGGAGGCTTATGTAGATTTTGGATATTTCTAGATCTAAATATCCTCTCTTTAGTGCCTTTGAAAGGTTTTCACTAGGAGATGCATCCTTTTCTTTTTTTTCTTTTTCATTTTTGCTTCTCGTATAATGAATCATAAAGGTTTTCACTATGCGAGATATAATTTTTCTTTTTTGTGTTTAATTTCTTTTCTTTAGGACTGGAGATTGTAAGTTCTTTGTCAAGTAAGCAGAGCATAAAGTTTTATATCTAAATCCTTCTTGTGATCCAAAAATGAAAAAGGGTCCTAAGCCTCGAGGAACTCCTTGATGGCCTCATTGTTTTGAAAGAGACCCCGATTAATGAGGGAAGGATAAACAACGTCAAGGGTTTGAACAGATAAGTAGTATAGGGAAAATGTAGTTTTGGCTAGGTCTTGAGAGAGGCTATGTGTGGAACCGGTATCAATTATAGAATCGAGTCCGCATCACTAGATAATACCTCAAAGACTATAGGCCTCTTCTCATATGTCTCATATCCTAGACCATATGTGTAAAGGTTAGACTTGATATTCATAGGTTCAAGAACACCATGCCCTTGTGGGCCAAGGCCTCTTCCTTTCCAGTTCATGTTTTTCATCATTTTATGGCCCTTGGTGTAATCGGTGGATTCATAGAATTCTTCCATCCTGTCATTGTATAGCCAAGAGTTATCAAAGATTGGAATATGTTCATCTTCTAGATATCCATATCATCTCCAAAGAGTTTTTCCAAGATAGTAAGCTAGATGTTCTTATAGATGAGGAGCGTTAGGATGCCCATAGCTATGAGGTGATAATGGGAGTTTTCCAACAAGAAATGTATTTTAAAGTGTGTACTCACCTAAACCTTTATGAGAGAATGTAACGTCAGGTGAAACCTTAGATGTAGATAATTTAGAGGAAGGCACAAAAGCATGAGGGCTCAATAGTATATTCTATCAATATGGTTGGTAATAATAGGAGTTGGGATAGGTTTGGTTGTGCTATCAGTAGATGGAAAATAGTTTTCCTTTTTGTACCTTGCTTTGAAAAACTTACAGTATTCAAAGGGTTCAGTATCGCCACACAAGGTGAAATCTCTACTGTTAAGTGTAAAATTTATGCATTAATCAAAAGTGGAAGGTACTGCGTGCATTGCATGTATCCAAGGTCTACCTAGAAGAAGGTTATATGATGTGTCTACATCAACTACATGACACATAGTGTTAAGGAGCTGCAGGCCTACTTGTATGGGAAGAGTGATGGTGTCATAGGAATGGCGCTTAGTATTATCATAACTATGAATGGTAATGATGTTAGCATATAATTCATCTATTGTATGACCAAGGCAATAAATCATTTTTATAGGACAGATGTGAAGGGACGCTCCATTTTCAATAAGAACTCTCTTGAATTTATGATCGGTAACATAGGCTTTGATGTACAAGGATTTGTTGTTAATCAGATTCAGGTTCAACATATCTTGAGGGCCAAAATATAGGAAAGGAGTTTTAGGTGTAATGTTCACGATCATAACTTGAAACTATTGAAAATTGAGAGTATGAGGAACACATGATTCATTTAAAGCATGAGTGAGAATATCTTGAAAGCTAGGTGACTCTTTCAATAGTTCCATGAGAGAGATATGCGTTGGCATGGTTACTAATTGTTGGATGAAGTCATAATGAAATGGAGTGGAAGATTTGGCATCAGAATTTGAATTTTGATTTAAAGGAGCTGTTGGTTTGGACGTTTGAAGTTCTATAAGTAAAGACATAGTGGGTTGATTTAAAGGGTGTCTACAACTATTTAGGTGTGTGAGAGATATCCTAGGGATAAATTTGAGAGATTCATGGAGAGTGATATGAGGGATTGAAGATGAAGTTTGAATCCACCTTTGTAGGAGATCAAACATTATAAAATGTAACCTCTATCATTGTAATTGATATCCTGAATGAATTAATTCAAATTTTTATATTCTTGTTATTCGGTGTTGTTTATTATAGTTCAATTTTTATCAAGAACAAAATGACAATTGAAACAACAAGATACATGAAAAAATATGAATTCAAATGAAATGTACATACCTCATACTTACCATCTTAAGAGCGTGGCTGCATATTGAATTGCTAGAATGTATAAAGAGTTATTGATTGAATGCAAATAATAAGAGACTAAAAATAAATACTTGAAAGTTAATTAGAAAAATAAGTAATAAAATCCTAAGCTAGTGAAGTTTATGGAAGGATGATAGAACTAAGCCTAATGGGAAGGCCAGAAAAGTCTCGATAGTTGAAGAGATTTAATAAAGTGGGTTGAAAATTGAAATAAGATGTGAAATGAAGATAAAAGGTGTGTCAACATGAATTATTGGTTTAACAAGCTTGAAGGTAGAAAAAATAAGGAAAATGATGATACAAAGTGTAAACAGGATCCAAGGTAATCAAGATCATGAGCCAAAAATAAGTGATTCCTAGAAATTCTTAGAAATTGTGCACAATTTTGTTGGAATCATTATGATATTAATGTCATGAATTTTCTTCTGAAATGTTCATCAAATTTATCATTTTAAAGATATTGTGGTTTTACAAAATCTGGGTAAAAATAATTAAAAGTTTCAATTTTTGAATGAAACCTATAAATAGATGGTCAATCCTTCCATTTGTCACTTCATGAATAGAAATTATAATATTTTATAGATTTGGGTTATCTGATTTTTAAAAAATAGAGTTCATGGAGAGGATACAAGAAGGAAGTATAGGTGGAAGAGGTGAACACCAAGGTGTAACCATTAATAGGTTTTTATTTAAATTAGGAAAGTGTAGATAGAGTAAAAAATATAAAGTTAAGTTCCAAGGAAAACTATGGAAACAATTGTTTTGCCAAAAAGTGTCAAAACATAGGTATTGATAAAATGGAGGAAAATTTGGGAGCGTTTTACATTAGGAGTTTGTTAGGTTAGGTTGTATGGTTTTAAATTCTATAAAGGGATCATGACCCTCAACAAAGCACCATAATCCATTTTGGGCTGAAATAGATCATAGAAGGGCTAATAACATTTTGTTTTCCTCAACATGGATGATGAATTTTTTTAATAAGAATGATGCCATTTGGATACTAGAACCTTTCCTAAATATATAATTCCACCTAGTATAGATGGATGGTACCATTTAGGTCAGATAATTGATATTTCTTGAGCTATATGACTTATGTAGTAGGAAATAGAAGGATGTTTGTTATAAGGCCATTATAGTTATACTTTGCATGGATGATGGTGTTGGATATGACGGGGTTTACTTGAAATTTTCTATGTAAATTTTTTTATCATATTGTTCTCTAGATGAGGTAGATGATTGAAGGTTGTTTATTTTTACTATAGGTTCAATGATAATCATAAATATGGTAAATAGTAGGTGATGTATGTATCCATAACTAATTGGTGGGATTATTAAACTAGACTCGAGAACAATTAGTTTCCTTGGGTTTCAGATGGATTATAAAGATTCATTGGAAGAAAAAGGGATGGATAATGGGGTGAATCATTCCTACAAGTAAATTTATTTCATTTACCAAGCCATACATTCATCCATTATATTATTCATACAACATTCATAACCATGAGTTCTTATTAAGATGTGCAACATCAACCACAAGAGAAAGAAAAAAGTACTCAACACAAGAATACCATATGTAAGTGGGAAATCCTCATGGGAAATAAAAACCATTGAAACTCTTCTTATATTACACGAAAAAATTTATTTAGTGAAGCACCAACTTAACAAGGAGCACCAACCCCTAGTTTAGTAGAGCACCAACCCCTAAATTTAGTGAAGCACCAACTCCACAAGGACGATACAACCCCATAAAGATTACCAAGAACCAAATAAGACACCTGAATATATGTGATATATTATTTTTCTATTGGCACAATTTATGGAGATCAAAATTTTAGCTCACAAACCCTAGCTCACACACTAGGTCTTCAAACTCTCAAAATCTTTCTCTTTATTCACTTTTATTTTCTCTAACCTCTTGATCTCATGATATATTATCTTTCTAAAACTTTAATGATCTTCCTCATCCTTCAATTAATGCATGAATACCTTCAAATCACTCTCATCTAGGTCGCACTTCTTCCCTCCAAGAGCACTAGTTTAAAAATGAACCCAAAACATCACTTTTATGCTTTTTTCTTTATTTGAACCCAAAGGACGTTGGGAATACACCTTTGGTTCAAATAATACATCACTAAAAACATCCCATAACTTTTTAATAACAGCTACAAGTGACCCATATGGTTCGTCCTTGCAAAAACATACTTTCCATGCACTAAAAATCACTAAAACACTTACGTTGGGATGCTAAACTTCTCCTCATTCCAAAACCATGCTTAGTTAGGATATCATATTCATAAAATATGATTAATATATCATTTAAAAATAAAAATGGTTGCAATTTATCTCAAATAATCAAATTATTTCATTTAATGGGCCCAATGCTCTTTGCATTTCTAAAAAAGTTGTTTCCTACACACCTAAACACTTTAGAAACTTCTTTATTCCACAAAATAAATTATATTTAACCATATAATGAAATGTGACCAATAAATTTAAATGTAATAACATGTAGAAACATTCTAATAAATTTATAAGTCTTCAATCAATCACCTACTCAAACGTAACTACTTTTGTCTTCTTCAAATCAACCTACCAAATAATCTATTTCCAAAGGTTAGATCATAAAAACATTTCTACATATATTAAACAAATCCAAATGGATTAATTGGATGAAAATTCATCTGTATTCACATTAAAGGTTATATAAAGCATCACATAATCCATATCATGTGTTAAAAACTCTACACTTGCACAGTAACATATCTTGTCTTGAACTACCAAAAGTCTTCCTGTTCAAATAATTACCTAGAAACCATATCAAATCACATAATAATGAGGAAAAAATCATATAAATGGAAATATATTTGAATCCTATTTCCAACACAACTTGAATCATCTTCAAAATCCACTTTTAGCTCAAGTTATATCCATTTTATTGAACCCTTTTATTTGAGACCCCAAAACTACCCTTTGACCAAGAATCCCGAATGGAATTCAAATGACCATTTACCTAAATTAATTTTTCTTGAAACCTCCATAGAAATAAATATCAGCTCCCATACATCATGCACCATCAATTTTTCATGCTACTCCTTTGGACAACCTTGTCCTAAAACCTTCTTCTTCAGAAATTACCATTTTTAGGTGGGGCCCACTCATCACCATGACCTCAACCATACATTTATGGAAATAAAAGATATTCCTATACAACATAAAATCATAAATTTTTATGAAACAATAAAAATTGGGTCACTATAATTCACTTTCTACAAACTACTCCTAGCTAGGGTTTAACTAGGGTTTTAGACCACTTTATCTTCTTAACATTCGTTAATAAAAATGTAATGATAAACTGACCTGATTATTTTTGTGAAAAATTCTAAAATTACCATATAAGAATACCTAAAATCCACAAGGTATATTTCAAAGCTCACAATTCACAACTAGGACACGAAGTTCAACTTCAAGCTAGAAATTCACTTAATTTTCACCTTGTCTCAAATAAACTATCATATCTTGCAAAATTCACATCGTGGTAACTTGAATTTTATCTAAAATCACTATGACATATCCCTATAGCATATCCAATCATCATGATGTCAATGTATGTTGGTCGTCAAATAGGACTTCATGAAGAGCAACAGTCGGGGGACAAGAAGTCCCTCCTCTTTAATGGGAGAGGTTCCCTTATTCAGAAATGAACATGATTTTCTTGTGGAACTTGGATATTTACGAAAGTGTTTTCTATAAGGATCATCAATTACAAAAGGATTGAGGAATGAGAAAACGAGAACGAGCAGAAAGGCACCATTTAGAATTATAGATGACAGAGTAATTCTTTATGCATGCGAAGGTACAGTGAATTGAAACAAGATCATTTGTATCATACTAATAAGATGAAATTTGAAAGACACAAAGTTCTATCAATAACATCTGCAAGAATACAAAGCTTCTTAATATAATATAGACAAATGATCTTAACAAGATTAAATGAAAAGCTTAGGGATAAAAGAGATCAGATAGATGAAGAATGAAAAGCCCTTTTGTATTGATTTCTTTATGATTTATTTACACTTTCAGAAAATAAGCCAAGTTCTTCCTCCTTCAAAATGGTGAGGAGAGGCCATTATATAGTTTACAAATCAGTTACTCTTGGTAACTACTTCTTTTAACTAAAGATTAGTTAAGGATTGCCAATCGCAATACCTCAACTTATTACAATAAATCGAGAGAAAGAATTGGAAGAGAAGAGAGGAATAAGGAGAAGAAGACATGTGCTTATGACTGGGAGGGACCCACTGACTTCAAAATCTGCTACCTGAATCTCTTCAACGCCTCGGCTATGTCTCGCCATGTGGGACTGACATGTTGGCTATAGACCAGGTCCAAAATCCGAGGCACTTCTCCATTTCCTTATCAAAATCGACATGAGTATGATAGTCTTTATTTGCTTCTTCAATATCAGATTGAAGAGAGTAGATCTCCTTCATTTTATCTTTGGAAATGGAGTTTTCCTTGAACAAATTTCCTTTGACAAAAGCTCTAAATTGAGCTTTGATTTCTTGTAGGGAGAGAGACACACCAGAAGTTTCATCCTGAAGATGACAATGTATATCTTTGAAAGCAGATACAACTAGTGTTTTGAAAGCCTCTCCCTTCTGCCAACTATTCTTCAATTCTCTTGAAGCCTTGTAGTTGTCACTGTCTTGATTGAACAGGGCTTGTGCTTGGTTCTGGGAGACAACTATGGCATTATCCATTTCTGGAATCCTCAGTGCAGTGCCAATGGCGGCAACATCAAGTTTGGCAATGAGCTCCCCGTCAATTCACTCGAATCAGGGTTGAAATGAGCTCCACATGAAAGCACTGTATCTACACATTACACAAAGATTGGGAAACCACCAGCGAAAGCCAAACCACTGTCATGAATCATCTGTGCCATTGGCGTAGGGTTTGTGTCTGTCATCCTCGACCAAAAATCACTAAAGTCAAGATGGCGAACTTCACTGTCCCCGATATCGGGAACGACAGACTCTAGTGGTGAGATTTGTTCTTGCCCCTGAAATTTGATCTTCATGTTGGTAGTAATTCGGAGGGCGAAGCTGCAAGCTAGACTTGGGAAGGAATTGCAGAGGAAAATGGATACACGCGCAGGAATTTAGATTGCAAAGGTTCAAGCAAAAGATAGTAGGAAAGCAGTGTGCAAAACGCATAGGGGTTCGCTCATTATATAGCCGTTTAGGAGAGAGAAAGGAAATGAATGTGTATTCAATACATACCTACTAAATTGAATAAGCAAGATATTCGGGTAGAGCGGGAAAAATTAGCATGAATGGCACTTGGTTCATTTGGGACATGTGGGACGTGAAAGCGCGAAGTACGCGGCTTGGCCGATTCGGGTGAAGTGGGGAAAAGACACACAAATGCTCTTGGAACATGTGGGACAAAAGTACGTGAAGTACATGGCTCGGCCAAATCGGACGAAAATGGAACAATTGGTCCAGTGAACTTGGGACATTTGGGACAAAAAGTTTGACGGGCTTGAAAAGAAAAGACTTCAGTGAACCGCCGATCGGGAATAGAGGGCCCAATTGAACTTGGGACACGCAGGACAAAAGTACGTGAAGTACACGGCTTGGCCGAATCAGACAAAAATGGAACAATTGGTCCGGGTGAACTTGGGACATTTGGGACAAAAAGTTCCGACGGGCCCAAAAAGAACAGACTTCGGGTGAACCAGCTGATCGGGGAATAGAGGGCCCAATTGAACTTGGGACACGCGGGACAAAAATGTCCGACAGGCCCGAAAAACACACAAAATGACCCAAAAACGTAGATTTCTCAATTTCTTTGGCATTTCACATTATCAGTACAACAAAGAAAACACTTAAACTCAAAATTTTAAATTTTCACTTTCTTAAGAGCAGGGGAATTTTGAGTGGACAACAATGTCATACCTCAATATCTCTAGTCACTAAGACTTACCTATGTTTGCATGTTTGTTCCTCACCTGTAGGTTTAGGGTTAATTTAAATAATGCAATAAATCATCTTAAAACCTCTATAAATGACCTATAAATACCCGATATTCCATGATATACCCGATTACATGCTTTCATGAGCTCATATGGCTCCAAACCACACTGCGAGACCTCTAAGCTATCATACCTACTCCCAATGAGCACCTATAACATAGTGAACCACATGTACCTTCACCATGCCACTACTATGAGTTCCCAAACATCCTTAAAACCTTCTATCCATAATGTAAAAATTCCTCCCAAGTATCCAATAATCTCATACTCTCATACCGCATGTCCTAGGAACCTAAATGGGCTTACAAGAGCGAACACACCTCACTGAATCTCATTGTACCAGCACAAAATGATCGGAAATGATTTTAAGCATCATGTACCTCATCATAGGATCATAACACAACTTTCAAGTTATCATTAATGTGGTTTTACATGAATGAAAACACCGATTAGGGACACATTCCAAGAATCTCCCCTTTTTCATTGATGGAAAACGCCTTAAAATTCTCCCTCTTTTTTACATTAATGACAAAGGAATACCTATAGCTCACATTCATTACCCTGTTAAGCTTCATACAATCACGCTTTGTTTGGAAACATCAACCAAAGGTTTCAAACTAGCTCCATTTGCTTGATTTTGCACAAAATCTGATTTTTGGCTTCATTTCAAGCATGCAAGCACCATGCTCCCCTGGTTTGAGCAACTCCAACATCTGAAAATAATCAATAAGACATGAAAGAAACATAATCTCACATTGTTATCAGAAAAAATAACATTCTCAACCTTCTAGGCATGCAAAATCCCTATTTTCACCTTATCCCTTATTTTTGTCTTCATGGAAACATCGTGACACTGAGATTTGAGTCATTCATATCTTAAACAAGACAACAATGTCAGTTTCAATATTATCAAAACATTATATCACCTTTCTTGACCACAAACCATCTTGTCTAGGTAGAAAAAAAGATATACCAAGCACAAAATTTCTCTTCATACCATACATGATGCTAATAGCCCTAAATACTCTTTATGTGCAATTTCACCCAACTTTCTCACACTAGAATATGCCATTCATACCTTGAATAGTCAAATACACACTCCCCCTGGACTTTAGGCAACTATCTCAAGCTCACAAGCACAAATACAAGCTACTAACCTTGATGACTTAGCTATAATTCCTCTTGACCTCTTTTTCTAGCTCCCAAACATCTTTCTCAGTCATAAACAATCCTATTTGACTGAGGAATGGAAACATTTAGTATTGACAAGAACAACTTGAAATAAACTCACCTTTATAGATTTTAGAGCACCATTTCACCTTCTAGGAGTTTATACATCCACTCCCCTATTATAACCACACTTGAACAACACTTGGCCACCTTACTAGCTTATCCAATTTTTAAACACCTTGCCCAGCTATGATAAATACTATTTCTCTCTGATAATACTCTTATCATATCCATTTAAGAAACTTCTAGGAATGTATCTCCTTATTTCTAGTATTTTCACTTCAACTTGGATCAAAATGATCATGCACAGACTTCATAGTCCTCATAGTGAGTGAACATATCCCTAAGTCCTTGAAAAAGCCTTGTACAATCATATTAATGTATTTGAGACCATAAATTACTTCAAGAAAGCTTCATACACCTTTTAATCTGATTGGTACACTATATTGATAGATCTTTGGCTTTTACACTACATGATCCTTAGAAATCAGAACTTGAGTACCAAAGATCTTAATTTTTTCATGAACTTAGACTACCGAGACCCTCACTCATATCTTAAAAGAGAATTTCAAAAATCTTTAGATGAGCTTACACACTATCTTGAGGGACTATCGGGCTCAAGTGATAGATAAGAAGTAATACATGTAGATGCACTATTTTGGTTACTTTGTAGCAATCTATCATGGGACAAATACCTTCCTTCGTAGCTATCATTCTTAAACACGAGATAAACAAATAAGTCTAAGTAATCTTGTAAAGGATTAGATCATCCTTATTACACCTTGACACCTCATATAGATGTCTTCTTGCTTTGATCAAAACATGAACAAAAGTAACGAACTCCCCCTAGGAGTATACCTCTTCATAGTCAACACTTGACAGGTACACTTTTGAGATGCATTGTTACAGCCTTCAGTAGCTTAATAATAACTTCTCAACTTATTTTGAGCTCGAGTGACCATCTTTAAGACCTCTAGACTATCATTTATGACTCCTTTACTTCTTAATGCACCTTCCACTTCATATACTCTACTCATGGGTTCTAAGATGTCTAGACTTCATAAAAATGGACTTTTAAAGACACCCCATATTCTTATTAGATCTTTATACTTGAAGCTCCATTGTTGTACCACCACACAACTCATTATAGCATTTGGATATCTCTCTCTACCACACACTCGCATAATTTTTTATTTCTTATGTCTATATGGGATTTGAATAACCCCATTTCTTAGGAAAATGAGTTCTTAATCAGTCTTCTCTTAGTCAAATAAGAGAAAATGTAACCTATAAAATGTTTCAATAAAATTAGATCACTTGGATATATCAACACACCCTAAATTTACATTACCTCTTGTGGCACATTCAAGTCGGTTTCAAGATAACCTTAAGTTAACTTTCCCATCTTTACTAGTCACATAGACTCTACACTATGATGATGTGATCCTTATTCATAGCTCAGAGAACCCTTAGACACCATAAGACCTTCATTTGTACATTTCCTTTAAGTCATATTCATGTTTTATCCATTTAATGATGTTTAATATAACTAAAGGAACATATACAATTTGTAATAGTGACATTACACCATCAAGATTAACCGAGAACACATGCACACGACTCTTCATCATTGATGCTCATTGAGGTTGACACTTTTATCTCTATAATTTAATATTTCCTTGAGTCATACGCACCTCTAGAATGCCCTTGAGACCACCGAGATGCATTGTTTCCATCTCTGCAAACATTTGAAACCTTGTTCACCGTGACTCCCTCCTCGTGACTTACACTCAAAGTCAATGGTTCATGCCTGATTATCTTTCACTCCTTTAAACGTGACCATTATGTAGTCATAAACTCATTTGTACTTCAAAATGCCCAATTTTCCCGAGATCTTATAATATACTTCTTCATGATGTTTGTAGTGGATCTTCTCGGATGACCTATGAGTCATGGCTTAAAACTTACTCAGAGACTAGAGCATCACCGACAAATACATTTCATTGAATTAAAACCATTGATGATACACATTTGATTCTTGACATACCTATAGATCTGATCTCGAAACCTATAACATGAAATTTTGGTCTTCATATACAATCAGTAGAATTTATATGAAGCATACCCGAGTCATTATCAGCCTTCTTCAACCTCCAAACATTAATTACAATCATGTAGCTTCATGCTTGGAGGGTTTCTACCTGATATCCTCCTTTAGCACTTCATTATTCATTGGATAGGCTCCTAAACATCATATCTTCACATAGACCACTGATAATTTGATGAACTACATCATGGTTCACCTACTCCAAAATTTTGTAAAAATATTTGACATCAAAGACTCAAATCAAGAACTGAGATCACTTATGATGCTTTTAGACAAGAAAAAGACAACAAACATGATGATATCATGACTAAGGTTCTTCATATTCATGATTTCAAAACAAATGAGATAGAAATTTTGGTAATAAACATGACCAAATTAATACATTTTCTCCCTAAAAATAAGTTCATTTGACAATCTTATACACCTTCATGACATAATTTTCTCGAAACACTTCTTATGCTCTTACAAAATTTTGGCAACAATCTCATAAAATGAAGAGGTCAATGATATTGACATGAAACCTTTAATATCACACAAAAACCAAAAATAGTGACACATAATTCTCAATAGAACAAATAATTCAAGAAAATTGGACCATTTATTGCTAGGATTTACATATTTAGACTCAAAGAACATAAACACAAACCATACACAAGGAACTCATCAGAACAATCAATCATGACATCTTAGTTCATTTTGCTAAGACAACTTTTTTCTTTAACAAGGAAGACTCCCCTGAGAAAAGAGTCTCATTATGTTCATGACACCTTTTGAAGACACTACATTACACAGATCGTATAGAGAAACATTTACTTGAGCAATTCATGTTATTGAACAAGACTCATAGATAGACCAAGCTAACCTTTACATAATATTTTTTGACATAACATGTGAATTATCAGGACACATTTTCAATCAAACTCAAAATTAGGACTTGACACAAATCAGATAACTACCATGACAAGACCTTATGACATAAAACTCATACACCTATAAGAGAAATAACTTCAAGAATACAAGGGAGGAGTTACATTCCATACCTTATCACTTTGTAAAGGTATTACAAACTCCTAGTTCCTTAAAATTCTCATGAACTGAAGAATTAAGGAACATATTATCTTCTTAAACTTGAGAAAACATACTCTTTTGAGATATCATGGTCTTAATAATTTTTTCAATCTTGGAAATAATAACATCCTCCTTGACAAACTTTATACTCTGCATAGTGGATTGAGTATCAACTCTCTTGACCTTACATACTTGATCAACCTTGATCACTTATGATTTTGTAGCATCCTTCTTCTCTTGACCTTCATGATTAGGTATTTTTACTTATCCTTTAGAATCAAACCTTTGAATGAACCTTCTTTTTCTTGGACATAGGCTTGCAATGTGACCTGATCTTTGGAAATTGAAGAAAACAACACTCCTCTTCCTTTTAGGCTCAAAAACACTCAAGTTCCATCCACAATATTTTTCTTTATGTCCATACTCACAACATGAAAAGAACTCACCTTTGAAGAGACCTATATCATCCCTTGGAGATCTCCTTTTGCAATCTCTAGCTCTATGACCAAAAATATGACAAAAAAACAATATCCATTGAATGAAGAGGCATACCTCATAGAATTAGGTTGTCTAACTAAGTTAGAACTTCTCAAATTAGTCCTCTTAGTCACCTTCACATCTGATTTTGAACTTGGACTAGCTTCATGATCATGCTTACCTTGAAACCCTAGGCATGATTTGTCATCTATGGCCTTTTGAACTTCTAGAACACCATCAATATCTTTGGATATCTTCTCAAGATTATCATACATCCTTAACCTATTTGATGCATTCTCCAAATATGATTCAAGTGCCTTTAATTTTTCTTCATACTTGGAACAAGAGTCTTCTTTCTCCTTTAGGGATTTGGTCAAACTTTCAACTTGAGATTCCAAAGAAAGAATGACTTGACTATGCTTAACTTCCATATCCTTGACCTGAATTTGATATCCCTCAATACATGACTAAGCTATTTCATTCCTTCTTCTAAATATGGCCTCAATATCTATAGACTTACCCATTGCTTGTGCTTCAAAGGATATCCTTCAAGCTACTAAACTTGCTTCAAAAGGACCTAATCTCGATACCAGTTTTAGGAAGAATAAGGGACTGAGAGGGGGGGTGAATTAGTAATACAATTAAATTTCTTTCATTTACCAAACCATACATTCATCCATTATATTATTCATACAACATTCATAACCATAAGTACTTATTAAGATGTGCAACATCAACCACAAGAGTAAGAAAATAAAGTAATCAACACAAAAAAACCATATGTAAGTGGGAAACCATCATGGGGAAGAAAACCCACTAAAAATCTACTTATATTACACAAATAAAAGTGATTTAGTGAAGTACCAACTTCACAAGGAGCACCGCCCCATAGTTTAGTAGAGAACTAACCCTACAAGGAGCACCAACCCCTAAATTTAGTGAAGAACCATCTCCACAAGGAGGCTAAAACCATATAAAGATGAAAAATAACCAACTTATCCACCTTAATATTTTTTATCTCTAATTTTTCCACTACCACTACTGATGGAGATCACAATTTCAACTCACAAACCCTAGCTCACACACTAGGTTTTCAAACTCTCACAATCTTGATCTTTCTTCACTTTTCTTTTCTATAACTTCTTGATCTCATGCTATATGATATTAATAAACCTATAATGATCTTAATAATCCTTCAAATAATGCACACATACCTTCAACTCACTCTCATCTAGGCCGTACTTCTTCCCTCTAAGAGCACTAGTTCAAAAATGAACCCAAAACATCACTTTTATACCTTTTTCTTTCTTCCAACCCAAAGGAGGTCAGTCATACACCTTTGTTTTGACAAATTCATCACTAAAAACATCCCATAAATTTTTCATAATATATACAATAGACCCATATCGGTTGGCATAGCAAAAACTTACTTTCCATGCACTAAATATCACTAAAACACATGTATTGGGATGCCAAAATTCTCCTCATTACAAAACCATGCCTATTAAAGCTCTCATATTCATAAAAAAATAATTTTTATATAATTTAAACATCAAAAATAGTCAAAATTTATCTCAACCAATGAAATTATTTCATTTAATGGGCCCAATGCTCTTTATATTTCTCAAAATAGTTGTTTCCTACACCCTTCAACACCCTAAAAATTTATTATGCCACCAAATAAATTATAAATAAAAAAACCATGCCATGTAAAAATTAATGGAATTTTAATAACCTTTATAAAACTTATAAGTAAGTTAGAGTTCTGAATCAATCACTTGCTCAAACCACAACTACGTTTGTCTTCACCAAATCAACTTGCTAAAAGATCTATTTCCAAAGGTTAGCTCATAATAACATTTATTAATATATTAAATACATAAAAATGGATTTATTGGATGAAAAATATTATACCTATTCACATTAAAGGTGATATAAATCATCACCTAATCCATATCATTTCTCAAAAAACTCCAAACTTACACCGTAACACATACATGCCTCTTGAATCAGTAAAAAGTCTTCTTGTTAAAATAATTACCTATAAACCCTATCAAATGACCTCATCATGATAAAAAATCATATAAATATAAATATATCTGAATTCTCTTTCCAACACAACTTTAATAATCTTAAAAATCCACCTATAGCTCAAGTTATAGCCATTTTACTGAACCCTGTTATTTGAGACCCCAAAACTATCCTTTGACTAAGTAAACCTAAATGGACCTCAAATGACCATGTACCTGCATTAAATTATCCTGAAACCTCTATGGACATCAATATCATCTCCCATAAATCATGCACCATCAATTTTGCATGCTACTCCTTTGGACAATCTTGTCCCAAAACCTTCTTCCTTAGAAACCGCCATTTTTAGGTGGGTCCCACTCATCACCATGACATAAACAATAAATTTATGGAAATAAAAGAGAGTCCTATAAAATATAAAATCATCAAATTTTATGAAGAAATCAAAACTTGGTCATTATACTTCAATTTCTCGCAAATTGCTCCCTAACTAGTGTTCGATTATGGTTGTAGACCACTTTATCTTCTTAACATTTGTTCATAAAAATGTGACAATAAAATGACATGATTATTTTTTTGAAACATTATAAACTCACCATATAAACAAAAATAAAATCCAAAAGGTCCCATGCAAAGCACATAATTGAAACGAGCATATGAAGTTCAAGTTTGAAATTTGGATATTCACTTGATTTTCACCCTGTCTCACATAAACTATCATATCTCGAAAAAATAACATAATGGAAACCTTAATTTTTATAAAATCACTATGAAACATCCCTCTAACATATCCAATAATCATAATGTCAATGCCATACCTCAATCTCTCTAGTCACTAAGACTTACCTATGATTGCATGCCTGTTCCTCACTATAGAAGCTAGGGTCAACTAAAAGAATAAAATAAATCATTATAAAACCTATGAAAATTACCCAAACATACCTGATATGCCATGATATACCTTAATACATGCTTATATGAGATCATATGTCTCCAAACCACACTGTCATACCTCTTACCGCCATACCTTCTCCCAATGAGCACCTGTAACATAGTGAATCACCTGTACCTGCACCATGTCAATGCTATGAGTTCCCAAGAACCCTCAAAAATTATGTAAATAATGTAAAAATACTTCCCAAGTATCCAATATTATCATACTATCATGCTACATCTCCTAGGAACCTAAATGGGCATAAGAGGAAACACACCTCATGAATCTCACTGTACCAACACAAACACATCTGAAACACTTTTTCAGCATCATGTACATCATCATAGGATCATAACACAACATAAATTTTTTCATTAATGTGATTTTTCATCAATTACAACACATATTAGGGCCACATGCTAACAAGATGTTTCATAACTTATTGGATGATGACTTATTTAGATGTTTGTGAGTTTACGTGAGATTAGATCGAGATACAATCAGGTGGAGGGTCACAAGAGATATCATTGAGAGAATATTCACATTCAAGGATTTTCATTCCATTTTGAGTCTGCTAGTGGAGGGACACACATGTTATGTGATGTTCTTGAAATAAATGCATAGTGTAGAGTTGACTTAACAAGTCATACAAGTAGATTGATATCATCCACAATCTCTCGATAGTCCAAAAAGTCCTATATCTTTTTTGTGGTTTAAAAATTTGGTTATTTCCTTTGGTCAGGCCAATGTATCATGTATATAATATTTTTGTAATGGATATGGTGGCTTGGATGTATAGTGGGATTTTTCTTCCTAATATATGAGTTGTATGGTTGCTTTGAATGTAAATTTTACATATAATAGATTATAATCTATAAAGGGAACCTCAACCATTATTTTTGTATAAATAAAACCATTCCAAATCAAAATCAAATAATATTCATAATTTTTATAAGCACACATTAGATCTAATCTAGATCTAATGACATCTAAATAATAACATAAATATTTGGACAAACTACATGCAAAATAAAAATAAAAACTATAATTTCAACTATGACACAATGATAAACTAAGGAAATCACCTCATCACATCCATATTCAATTAAATTTTATAAATTCACCATAAACAACACGATTGTAAAGGTGTACAAATGTTCTTATGGTTTTAAGTTGGTAGGATTTAAACTTAAATACATGGACCTCGGTGACATGAAGATTGTTTTAGGTTCAAACACATAGAACATAAATGCATTTACCTTCCCACCATGGTATTTGAGGCATATACAATATATTAATATTTAGTTATGGATAATCCTTTTAATGTACATGTTTAGTCTCAGTTAGTGTATGCACCTAAAAATCTAGAAGGCATTATGTTCGTGAAGAATTTTCCATCTCAATTGACATTATTTTTCTAAAATACATTATTAAAAACCATCAATTTAAAGTCCAATCTCACTAAATAGACAATTCTCATAAAAAATAAATACTTAACAACACCAACAACCACTAGCAACACCTTTTTAAAATCACTACCAAAAACTATGTACCTAGGGATTTTTTCCATCCTTTTAATATTGACACCAGATATGAACTCAACTAAATGACTCATGAAATTATAAGCCATCCGTAACAACATAATTTTAATATTTTAAAACAAAATAGTGATACTTCATATTCCATTGAAACATATTTTATTATAATGTTACATAGACATAATTGAAATTATGAAAATATTTAGAAAATATAGTTGATTTATTAGACCCAATAGAAAGTCATAAAAATATTCCCTATATCAAAAATACCACTTAAAATGATATGATCTACTGCACAAATTTTTTAATAAATTCCCGTGTTCAAAGAGTAGAGCTTAACAAAGGCATCTATTCTATCATGAATAACTTGGGTTTCTATACCTTCCTCAATACAATGCCATCTAGGAATCGTCTATTGAGAGTGATTAAAAATTAAAACTAAATCATGATAGAGACATGAAATTAGTAGAAAACATTTATCTCAACCATATTAAGCTATGTTTTAGTGTGTAAAGCCCCCAAAATCATACTTTGCAACCCCAAAGGTATTTTAGGCAAATCCCACACACTTAATGCAATTTATAGAATTTATAACAAAAGATTTCATGCAGATCTGAATTAAACCCAGAAATGGCGACTAGGTCTAGGAATGAAAATGCATCAAATATGACACAAATCCACTTAAACTTTCAACAAAACAAATCAAAAACTTTTGTAAAGAAGTAATATTGAATAAAATACAAGATTTGAGCTACAAAACAAATTGGAATAATTTTATAAAATCTGAGACAAAGCTACCTTAGACATAGCTGAAAATGGTATTTCCTTGAGTCCAAAAATCAGAAGTACAATCAGCAACTGAAAAAAACTCCAAAAAACCCCTAAACAACCTAGATCAGCTCCTTAGGTGGTCGCTCCACCTGGAAAAAGGTGCATAGAAAATAATAGTAATTTTTCTCCTCAAACCCTTGATCAAAATCTGCAACTTTATTGTCTTCTAACTGCTGGAAAATACTGAAATATATTCTGCAACCAATGATTCTCAATGGAAACTCTAGGGTGGAGAATCCTCTCAACTAGAGGAAGGGTTTTTGTCCTTCTCTAGATCTCTTGGAGGGTTTTCATCCTCAAGAGTGAAGATGCAAGCAAAATTGCTCAACATACAAATATGAAATTAGAGAATAAACAAGTGATGCTCTCTCTAAGCAAGTTTACTTTCTTATATAGAGAAGATGGGCCAACTAACCTCCTCAACACCCAATCAGAATTTTCCTCCTCATTTAATGCCTTCCCCACTTGTTTTTATCTCCTAGGGAGGTCACATTTTCCCTTGAATAAATAAAACATTGCCAAATGCTTCTCTTTTTCTATTTTTAATTTATCATTAAGTTCATAGTACTTTATTACAAGTGCTTATAATTATTTTTTTGTATTTGCACTTTATAATAAATTATTATAACTTAATTCCCCCTTGAGTTTATTCCTTAGCCATCGGGGAGAAAAAATGGGCTAAGGGTCTTCAACTCGGAAGGGGATATTATAATAATCCCTTCCCAAAACTTCTTTTCCTTAGTAAATTTCAATTTATTTGTCTAAGTGTCATTCACAATATACAAAACATGATGAAGTGATCCAAAATATTGGCCCTTGTACCTATCAAATGGGATAAAAATTGTCACCATATATCACTCACAAGATGATCATATATACAAGGTTGCATCTAAGGTATCACATAATTCAAATTGCAGATTTCATCTTCTACTTCATCATTTTTCTCAAAACAAATTTGAATATTAAATGACATTATCTCACTTGTCCCATACCTTGTGATGTCTCCATGATCAACAATGGGTTGAATTATTTCATGAGACAACTATTGCGATAACATGCTCCTTTCTTCACCATCCTCATCCTGTGTAATCTTCTCTTCTTGGATTGATCCTTCCATGCTCTTGGCTGCCATAATTTGAGGAATACCATTCCTCATGTATTTCTTCCCATTAGTTGAAGAAGCATTTGGCTGTCCACATGATCCCTTTGGATGCCCTAAAGGCATGGTTTGATTTTTGGACTAAAACATCTTGTTCAATTTTGCATTCCTCTTTTCCTTCCCTACAAATATTTTGTTCAATGGAAGTCATACCTTTTTCTTTAGAAGCTTCTTCTTCTTCACTTGGCATGGCGGAATACTCTATGGGTTGATTTCCCTCCACTTTTTGCATGGTACTTTTCTCCTGTTGATATTTTCTATTTTTTCTAATGCCTTTACTATCTTTCAACTCACAAAATTCTTCAAAGGTCAACATAGCTCTTACCTTGGAACTGAGTGTTGCATACTCTTTACCCCATGTCTCCATGTCATCATTCTTAACTTGGTTGTTCCTCTTTTTGGAGAAACTTGGTTATGAAAATATTATGTGGAGAGGTTCTAATTGATCCATTAGATATTTCTTAACCATTGCTTCTTGATTTCCTTGAAAGTACTCATCCCATGTATAACCCTACTCAAATTAGACATGACTACTATAAAAATTCTATTAGATCTCTCTGAGCATCTAACCAACAGGTTTTCAACTCTATATGGCCACTAGTGATTACTTCATTCAGATAAATTATCTTATTTGTAGAAAGAACTCTCCGATCATGCCCTTCCATGACCACCTTCTCTAACTTCATATTTGATTTTATTTTTCGTAGGCTTAGAGAATCATCACTCGATACCACCGTAATGTCCCTAAAAGTAAAATTTTAACCCCAAAGGTATTTTAGGAAAATCCCAAACACTTAGTGCAATTTATAGAATTTATAACAAAAGATTTCATGCAGATCTAAATTAAACCCAGAAATGACGATTAGGTATAGGAATGAAAATGCATCAAATGTGACACAAAACCACTTAAAATTTCAACCAAAAAAATAAATAATTTTTATAAAGACAGAATCATGAAGAAAATACCAAATTTGAGCTCCAAAACACGCTGGAATAATTTTATAAAATATGTAGACATGCTGCCCTCAGACACAATTGAAAATGATATTTCCTTGACTCCAAAAATTCTGAAAACAGATAGCTTGATTTATAAAAATTAGAAGTACAATAAACCATTGAAAACAACTCCAAAACATTCCCCAAACAACTTATATCAGCTCCTTAGGTGGTTGCTCCACCTAGAAAAAGGGAATAGAAAATACTAGTAATTTCTCTCCTCAAACCCTTGATCAAAATCTGTAACTTTATTGTTTTCTAACTACTTAAAAATACTGAAATATATTCTATAACCAATGATTATCAATGAAAAATATTGGGTGGATAATCCTATTAACTAGAGGAAGGGTTTTCATCCTTATCTATATATCTTGGATGGTTTTTGTCCTCAAGAGTGAAGATGTAAGAAAAATTTCTCAACATACAAATATATAAATAGAGAGTAAAAAGTGATGCTCTCCTCAAGAAATTCAACTTGCTTATATAGAGAAGATGGGCCAACTAACCTCCCTCAACACCCAATCATATTTTTCCTCCTCATTGAATGCCTTCCCAACTTGTTTTTATCTCCTAGGGAGGTCACATTTTCCCTTGAGTAAATAGAACATTGCAAATGATTTTCCCTTTTTATATTTTTAATTTATCATTAAGTTCATAATAATTTATTATAAGTGATTATTATATATATATATATATATAGTATTTGTAATTTATAATAAATTATTATAACTTAAGTCCCCTTAAGTTTATTCCTTAGCCATAAGGGAGAAAAAATGGGCTAAGGGTCTTCAACTAGGAAGGGGATATTACATAGTGTTACATATATAATACACATTACAACATTACAACATTTTATTAGCAACCCATATGAGAAATATGATAATGACATTCTAAACCATTTGGAGAAGATCATATCCTCATGCCAAAGTGAAGTTGAAAAATAAAAATATTTGAAACAAATTTAGTTTAGTTGAATACTTCAATAAGGAGATCATATCCTATTTCTTTTGGTAACTTTGGTAAATAAACTTAGATCTACACAATAGATGGATAAGGTATAGATTAATTTTATCATTTCCCATAATAATTGTAACCCAAATAAACTTAATAGATACATTACTACACTACAAACATACTTACATCCAAAACAATGGTACATATATAGTTAAAAATTGTTAAAAACAATAAGATGATGAATACCATTTTCCTTAAACCTCTACTCTATTTTATTACCTCTTTCTCTATATAACATTGTAATATATAATATATATGATTAACTTTAGAGTCATATATTTCTTTGAAGAGAATAAAAATCTATAATACCTAAGCTTCAGTTTACATATTCTTTTGTGTACCATAAAAATCTATAATTTCTAAGTTTGTTTCATACACGTCAAAGTGGTAAACCGAACCTTGAAATTAATAACATTCATTTCACCAAAACTAATTTTGGTTACTATGTTATATACCATAAAAATATATATGTGAATCACACGATTATGATTTATCCCAAAACAATACTAATACATGTCATTTGTCAATTTATCAAAGTAATAACTTGCACCTTTGAGACTAGGATGTACAAATGTAACATGCATGAAATATTAAACTTTTATGGAAAATATAACATAAAAACATATATAAGTATTGAAATAACACTTGACATGTCATTAAGTAATTTGGGGACATAAAAAGAGTTGAAATTATTTCTAGCCATCATATATTCTCTATCACTAAGAGTAACACCACCATATTAACCTCATTAAGTAGTTTAGGGGATCATTATGCCCTATTCCACTAGTAGAAGTGTGGTTGATGAGATGTCAAATATATGAATGCTAATAATATAAAATATGGAAGGTAAAATACAATGAATATTTACAAAAATTCATATTTGAAGTCATAAAATACGTGTAAATTTCTAAACGATGGTGTGCATTGATTAAATCTTTAAATAACATATGTATATCAATGTTTAAATCCAACACATAAATAAGAGTGATTGGTATAGGTATATACATCTATTCAAGAAAAATGGAAAATAGGTTTTTTTTTCGGATGTTCCGGATGTGGAAGATATATGTAAAAGTGTGGGAGTGTAGACACTCAAATTTGTAAATTTACCCTTTGACATTGTTGGTTTTAACAATGATCCTTTTATAAGAAAAAAATTTACATTCTCTACCCACTTGGTACATCATACAATCTCTCATCAAACATGCTTATTTCTACACTTTGTCATGTCATAACATTCGAATGAAAATGTATAAAATCAATTTTTAACCATTACTTATCATGATGCATAGTTTAGATTACTTTCACAACCTCCCTATCTAAAACCATATAGTATGGTCAAGATGTAATATCTGGTCTGAATGATGGTATAGTGTTGGATTGACAAATCCTCTAACTTTTCCTTTCAATTATATTATATTTTTGGGTCAGGTTATCCTCTTAGGCTATCCTTGTCATAATAATTTACCTTCCAAACCCTATATAAGAAATTTCATATCACTTCAGTCACTCACCTAACACTTTCATGAGATCTCATTTAAAATAATAATACAAAAGGAATTTAAGGCTCCGTAAGTCCTCCTAAATCCGATGCACATACATTAGGATAGTATTTACTATAGTTCTAAATAATTCAATTAGGTCAATAAGTCCATATTACCTCATTTATAACAATCCAAAGATCCCAATACAATGTCTTAGAAAGAGCTAGATCATCTCATGAATGATTAAAGTTCTTCAAGTTACTAATCTAGTTGTATCAATATATGTCACATGCTAGGTGGATAACTACGTGTGGTTTGAGGTCTCTTCATAATTTTTCTAACATAGGTGGTACATGTATTGCACTTTAACCAAAACAATAACCTTCTTATAGGGTCTTCCACCCATGGTTAGGGTTTGAGTTTGATTTAGATTATTCAAATGGTTTTACAACTATGCAACACTTAGGGTTTGATAATGGCACACATTTCTAGGAAATTTCAAGGTACAATAATTTACAAATCCACATTATGAGCAAGTCCAAAACCATACAAAAGATACAAGACTATAAATGATCCTAGTAGAGCTTTACATTTAAAAAAGGTAGTTTCCAGTTATAGTATAAAAAATAAAGCATCTTTAGGATCATTACTCCCATATTTTCTAGTTTTTGCACCCATATCTATCCTATTTCACTCCTATAACTAATTTCATATATCTTGTTATGTTTTTATTCTTTAAACATATATTTATCACTAGTTGTACACATTAATGTGTTGTTATGATATTTCATGATTAACGTTGGAAGTTAATTAATCATAATAACCCCTATAATAAAACTTACATACTTCTTATTGTTGTGCATGTCCATAACATAGAATTTAATTAAGGGTGTAAACATTTAGTGAACCTGAATTTTGAATTGAATATTGCGTCTAAAAACCTAGTTTTCCTACGACTCCCTTATTTATAATCACCTTCTTCGGTCTTGAGCCTATATTTCTATTTTATATGATCTTGATTAATCATAAGATATTTTATTATCTCTTCCTTAATCCTAGGGCTCTCTCTTTCACCCTAATACGAGATACAAACCGCTATCTAGGTCTGTGTTATTAATTTATGAAAAAACATAAGACCTTATGATAATTCCCCTTATGCTTTGGTAAACATCATGAGAATGTGGTTCTTACTACTTTGGATCCTATTCTACTATTGGAATCTTTATAATTATTTTTTCACTTTTATCACTGATAATGCACAAGGTGAAGGCTATAATGCTAACTCGATAACCATTCACATTGCCTTCCTAAGGATAAGGCATAACATATTACATGATTATATAATATTGAAATCCTTCTATATGTTTCTCAAGATAATATTAAGCATGATTTTGTATATCATATAGAGAAATTTACTATTCCTACATCTATGGTGCTTATATCCATAGGGTAACCTAATATCCCAACAAAAAGTTTCTTAATGTCCATTCCTACAACCACCAATGTTCATACATACAATCATAGTGGTTCACATGATTCTTATTATAGTATGTAGGATCTTAAAACCCTTGTTTCCACCTTACAAGATCATATATTGCAATTAAAAAAGCTGCATTTTCTTCTTCTCATACTATATATTCTACTCATTTGTTTCATAACCCACTTATACCTGAAGTGTCTTTCTTAACTTTACCTCTTGGTTTCATTTATCTTAAGATTCCTTTTTATGATTGCAAGGGTGAATCCATAGAGTATATTCCATTATTCCATGTTTCTTACTTTGATTATGCATATACTGAAATCTTACTTACAAATATATTCCCTAAAAGTATCAAGGACTTTTATTTACAATGGTTATATGATCTTCCCAACAATTGTGTGTGATATTTTACCAATTTGGAAAATTATTTTCTTGCACAATTCTCTATCAATATTTGGGAAATATTTTCTTATGCTCAAATGTCTAAATACGATAAGGGACTAATGACCAAATCATTGATTATATTTTACACTACAAGACCATGCTTACTAAAATGAACAATCTTTTGGTTAATAGAAAAATTTAAGATCTCTTTACACAAATATTATTTCTCCTTTGTAATAATTGGATATATCTGATAACTTTCACTCATTTGATCATCTATGACATACTTGGAAAGAGCGTGAAGCTAAGTTACCTCATATAAATAATATTAAATATGTTGTGATCTCATCTACTACATCCAATGAAAAATTCCCAAGAAAAATCAGTAGCCCATTTCTAGTTTGGTTTGTAGTTGGGCACGGGATAGTCCTCAAGTGTACACAAACCAATGGAATATTACTTTGGTGAAAGGAACTATGGAATTATGTGTGTGTGTGTGTGTGTGTGTGTGTGTGTGTGTGTGTGTGTGTGTGTGTGTGACTTTTGTGGTTTATAGAGTTGGGCTGGGCCTAACATATCATATAGTTAGATAGGGGGTTCGGGTCGAAGGTTCATTTATGAGGTCAAGGATCTCAATGAATTTTTGCTACTTTCCAAAGGAAATGATAATGATAATAAGTATGATATTAAATACTATTAATTCCATATCAGAACTTACTATTCTATAGTTACAATCTAGATGAAAGTAATTTACACGCTTGCATTATGATCCGAATATCATGCTCAAACTATTACTTGAGTAAAATATCATATCTCTCCCTCTATTGCTTGAGGTTGATGGGGGTAAGCTTCATGGTAATAATTTTTATGTTAACAATTTTTGTAATTCTCATAGATGTATTAGTCAACTGTGATGATCAATGTATCAAGCTTCGTAATTTTTAAAAATATCTTATTAATATGAATGAAAATGAATGGGATGAGCCCACTGGATATTCTAAACCTATTAACAATAATTAAAAGATGAAAATATTCAACAATCCACTTGAATCATTGACAAATCTACCTCGGAAGTCCATAATGCTCATTGTGTGGTACTAAATTTACCTTCTTATGATCACCTACTAGATGTAATGATTGGAACTAGAATTCCAATGCCACATTCTTTGTTAGTTATTAATTTTGGTTACTCTAATATATATGATATTCTTGTCTCATAAACTATATAGTAGCACATAAACTAATCAAGTCCATATATTATTATTTTTTGTTGATCCATATAACAAGAATAATATATGTACTCTCAAGATACTCCATTCTCTTAGACATAATAAAAAACAAATAAAACATGATTATAATATTGATTTTGGACATATTATTCTACCTATTGTTTTTGGCTATGTTACTACACATGTCCCATTTCTAGTGGCATCCACTCTTAGCTTAGGTAAGATGTGTTTAGGTATTACTTGGTTATGTTCTCTTAGGGTTGTTCCATATATCATCCACCAATGTGTCAAACTTAGTAAACAACAACAATTTGTCACAATTTGAGGTATTACCTATATTTCTCCTCTTCTTAGGTTGTTTAGTCACACTTATATAGTCTCTATTCCTACTCCTAGGGATCCAAATCAGCCTTCCACTTCACATGTTATCTTTGTTGGATATTAAACTCCTAGGTATCTAGATAGAACATATACTTCACATGTTATATTTGATGGATCTCACACTCTTAGGTATTATGGTACATGCATTCTCTCTGGTGGGTCTTACTCTTCTATTCCTCCTCATAGTTATTTTCTAACACACACCAATTATAATGTATCTAGTTGACCTAGTTCTCTTGTCGGGACTTCCATGACACATCTTATCACTTATTTATTTCTTGAACATGAACATAATTATTTTACATAGTTGAGGTTTGAGCCTCCCTTTATTCAAGATATTATTTTACTCGTCATGAGGATCTCATTGGGTATCTATTTTGAGATAACACCTTTCCCTATACAAAGATAAATTTCAAAATACAAATACATTCAAATATTTGTAAAAATACAAAAATTCAGCTATACTCATACATTACATGGTTAGCACTTTACATTACTTAAGTTTTTTTCCACTATGGTTTGATAGATAACATATATTTTATATATCCTCTTTACATATATGAATTCACGAGGTATATTGAGATTAATGCATGACACACATAGAGATTTACAAAATGGCAGGTGTGAACCTATCCCTTCCCCAAAACCAAAACTATCTAGGGAATATCCTATAAATTTTATATAGGTGATATTGTTTGAATATAGTTCCTTTTACTTCCTCATGATGGATGATTACATATTTTATGTAAATGATATACTTCAAGATTATAAAACTAATATTTATACCTTCTACAATATTAACATATATCACTTTATGCACTTCTTTACTACTTACTATGTTTCTTCTATCATTGTTTGACAACACTATTTTCTACACATGTTTGCTACTTGTTTGTATTACTACTTGTCTACTTTATTGTATGTATCTTGAGTTATATGATGATATTGTGACACCATGGGTGTCCCATGTTTGTGGATCTCTATATTTATTTCATGAAATTACTTCTCTTGTATGTAATGTAAGTTCCTTGATTGTTTTGTGACATCATGGGTGTCCCATGTTTGGGACTCTATTCCTTGATGTGACTCTTTTATGCATAGTATTTATTTTGTTTTCTCACTTAACTAATATTATGTATTAATACTTATTTTATTATACTTACATTGTTTCTACTATTTATTGTCTTGTTTCTATTGTTGCTTGTTTTCTTTTGAGTGATGATTTCCACTATGTGCAATCCCTTTTATAGGAATAGGTTATCAAATGTGGCCAACATTTTATCCTTCTATGTGATCCTACATATATTATGAAACTAATATGACAGGAATACACATCTTTTTTGAGCCACATGATTAAATGATTTATCACATGCAATTCAAAAGTGGGAACATTATTGGGGTATATTATAGGTACTATTTCTTATCCTCATAAAGGGGAATATATTAGGGTTACTAAAACCTTTGATACATAGTATTCTTCCTTCATGGGGTTATTCAATATCTATATCTTCTTCTATCTCCACCTTCTATTCGGTGTTGAGTTACATCCAACCAATACTTTAGTTTCTTGTTTAACATAGTTGGGGTCTGATCACCCCCAATCCTTTAGAAAGTTTAACAATAAAAAATGAATGAATATCAAAGTGGAAGCAAAAATGGGAGCTCTTCCTCTGCATAACAAATAAGTGTATTCCTTCCATGTTTTGCATATCTTTATTTCACTTTGTGCAAGTTTAAATTCTACATTTACATTTTAGTTATAATTCAATTTCTACTATGGAAATTGACTACACTTTTTTTTATAGGTTTCACCATGGAGCATGAAAACACCAACACCAACACATCTAGACAAAAAACCTCCAAGAAAATAAAAAATGTGTTTACACACTCAGGTATATTTTCCTTTAAGAATATAATTTTAATTTCATACTTAAAGGTGGGAAAACGTAGACACTCAAATTTGGAAATTTATCCTTTAACACCACTAGTTGTGACAATTCTCATTTGCTAAGAAAAATATTCACATTCTACCCTACTCAAGTACATCCATTTGTCTCTCTCCCAAATTTATTATTTCTACAAAATGATGTGTCATCACATTCAAAATGTAAATGCATAAAATGAAGGTTTAACCTCTACTTATCATGATGCATATTTTGAATTCTATTCACATTCTACCTAGCCAAAACCCTATAGTATGGTCAAGAAGTTATATATGATTTTGGTTGACTTGTAAGATCATGGACTCCCACATACTCCAAATTTGTTTTTAATTATATTTTATTTTTTAAGTCATTTATTCACATAGAGTGTCATAATAATGTACATTTATACCACCATATAAGAAAGTCAATATCACTTCTTTTTCTCACCTGGAAATCTCATGAGATCTCACTGAAAATACTAATAACAATGACACTCAAGGGTCCCTAAATATCCTTGAAACTAGTGCACATCCATTAGGGAAATAACTAGTATAGTTATTAAGAAATAAACAAGGGCACAACGTCTATATTCCCTCATTTCGGAGAATCTAAAGATCCCAATCCAATATCTTATCGGGATCTATATCATCTCAAGAATTGTTAAAGTTCTTCAAGTTACCAATATAGTTGCATCCATATAGATATCACATGCTATGTGGATAAATACATGTGGTTTGAGGCCTCTCCATAGTAGTGCCAATGTAGGTGCTACATGGATTTAAAAATGAAAACATTAACCTTATTGCATGGTCTTCCACCCATAATTAGGGTTTGAATTTGATTCATATTATTTAGATGATTTATAACTATGTGACACTTAGGGTTTGAAAGTGAAACACATTTATAGGTAATTAAAATTTACATAAAGTTACATAACCACATTGTGAGTAGGTACAAAATGATATAGAAGATCCAATATTGTACATTTGATCCTGATAGAGTTATATGTTTCCAAACCAAGGTAGTTTCTAGCTATAGTCTCAATATAAAAAAATATTCAGGTAGTTCATTACTCCCATATTCTCTAGTATGTGCATCCATATATGTCATGTTTCAATTTGTATATCTAAGTTCATCTCTCTTATTTTTTTATCTTATAACATATATTTATCACTAGTTACAAGTATTAATCTGTTTTATGATATTGCATGATTAATGTTATAAGTTAATTAATCAAAATAAATCATATACACCATATTTTTAATGTTTTCTAATAATTTATTTTGTGTAGGGACTGCTAATGCATTCTCCTCTCGAGTGAGTTCCTCAAGGGTCCTGCTGAAATTAGGGTATGATCAAAGTTGGCTATGTGGGATATAATACAAAATTTGAGAGATGTCACTATTAGCTATAGTTACCCTATACATGCCTTGTTCCTTCCATTTGTTTACACATTGTACCCATTATGTCTACTTGTAATACTATTTCTATCTACTTCTTCTTATTACACACCATCATCCTTATTTTTGGTCAACCTAGACATTTTTCATTCACCATAATTTATCTCTTCACCTCCATTCCCCATGTTTGCACCTTATGACCTTATGTTTTCTCCCAAGGTCAATGCCATCATGCATGGGTGATGGCATATGTTTTGGTTTTTCCATATTCAAATCCATCACCCATGGGTAATGGTCTTTGGGGATATATACCAATGAAATAACCAAGCAACAACTACTACATGACTACTTTCTTATATACAATACCTACATAATTACTCTTGCTCACACTATTTAACACTTATTGGATAACTTAGAATTATTGGAGCTTATCTCCTTTGTATTTGGGTCACCATAGTGAGTTAGGAATGGATACATTCTTGTTGATATTTCCTCATCTCCACCCATAGAAATTATTTCTTGATGCTATTGTCTTAAGAAATATGATCCATGCTAGAAGTAAGTATTTCTAATCCTCTTACTTATTATTGGTCATTCAGTTATATAGATAAGAGTAGATGTATGTTTTGTTTGTTTTATTCCATTGTCTTATAATTACTATGACCATGGGATTTTTCACTCTTTATGTCATCAATCCTGTGTATAATTCCTACATGGTCAATTCAATTCCAAGGTTATTATTATTTTCCCATCTAGATTCTTCTTGATGTCATCGATCATGTGTAAAATTATTGCATGACTGATATCATCAAAAAATCCTCTAGTAAATATCTCTCGAGAATTGTTAATTCACCCTAGAGTAATTGCTTAATAATTCCACTACATATTTAGTTGAGTCATCTTTATCTCATCATAATAGCTCTTAAAATGAAAGCCTTCCTCATCTAGTTCCACATTATGTTGATTTCCTTTCATAGAAGTCAATATTATGAAGATAAATCCCCAACATAAAAAAACCAAATCCAACATTTGAAACCTTATATTTGATACTAAAGAAGAAGGGGAACATGAAGATTTCCCTGAATTTGATTATACCCCCTCTATGCAAAATTTTCCTAAGTATATAGGTGATTCACCCGAAATTTTATACATATGTCTCGAGGATTATCTTTATCAGAAATTAGATGCGACATCAACCATCCCGATCCTTCTCTAGATGGAGTGAATCCAGTTTCGAGATAATAATACCAACATTCCTTCTAATACAAATTCTACGTAACTCATCATGCAACTTATGGACCATTTGAGTAAAAAAATGGATACAATTTAGTTTTTATAGTTTTATATTAATTTATGTAGACACCTAAATATGCTTACGCCTAGAATTTACTCCAATTCAACCGATTAACGACACTTTGTTAATTCCCCATTCTTTGCTCCATTCTCGATGCCCATTCACAACCCCCTTCATGGTCGTATTACTCCTATAATAAGCTTATCGGGCTAATATATATCTTTTTAGCTAAAAATTCCTCCTTTCGACCATTCATAACCTCCCTAGTTCTCTCTAGATCATTTCTATTGGCTTCATAGGCTATCTATTAGTCACAATTGGTTATCCAGGACCCTCCCAAATCTCAATGAGTCTCTAATCACTTGCTAATAAACTTTAACTAGCCTAAACCCTAGTTAACTAGCATAAACCAAACTTAACTAATCCTAAATCATGTTTATCCTAATCTAATCCTAAAGTGATTTTTAGAATTTAGTCCCACATGTACCCAAAGTTCAAACTCTCCAAAGTGAAAAACTATAAATAGAAAGGTCACCCCTCCCTTTTAAAAACACAACTTTACATAACAAAAACCAAAACAAGCCTAAGAAAGCTTTGAGATCTCATTTGTATTAGCTTTAAGCTAATTAGACATTTTATCTTAAGCTTACCTCCTCCATTGTTGAGCTAAAGCCTCCATTCACATCCATAATCCATGTTTTAAGTAAATAAAGAGAACCATAAGGCCTAAAAGCCATTAATGGTGAGACTCCATTCTTAAAATCTTGAGTTTCATATCAAACATCACAATTGATCGCTACAATCTTCATAGGTTCAATGTGTTATAGCTTTCAAAAGAGTAGAGACTAGTATATATGCTAGGTTTTGATGTTTTTGTCAAAATTATGATGCATGTATAGGATTAACTCTTGTTTAGCTCTAATCTCATGCCTTTGCATGGTTGAGTTTAGTTAAGCTTTGAGGATCTTTAGCCTCATTCCATAGATTTGTAAACCTTTCCTTTGAACACATTTGGCACACCTGGTGGGACACTTAGTCAATCCCCATTAATGAAAATTTTTAAAGCTTTTATTTCAGTTTTTAACTTTTTACATGGTTTTGTAGTGTTAAATATTTTTCCTTGGGATTTTTGGCCAAGTTTTATGTAGTTAACCCTTGTTTTCATGCTTCTTTGTTAAGTTTATGCTAAAAACTACATTTAATGGCTAATTACTAACCTACTGACACTTTTAAAATTTCATTTTTTTCGTGTTTTTAGTGGTTTTTTAGGTAGGGGCACACACACCTTTCTGTCAATGTAGGTGCCTTCAAATTGTTATTTTTAGCAGAGGGGCACAGGCACCCAAAACCATGCATAGGTAACTTAAACCAGTGCACATGCCTAAATCCTGGTACACACACCATTATGCCAAAGACACACACACTCGCCAACTATCATTTCTACTACTTGTGTAGGAACCCAAACCCACGCACAAGTGCCCTCTTTATTCACGTCCCTTTGTTAAAAATTTACTGTGCACACACATGCCTATATGTTAGTGCACACGCCAAAACCCTAGCACAAGAACACTTACCCTAGCACAAACATCTCTCAGGTGGAGCAGGTGCACTGTGGATCTAGAATTACATAGAGGGGTGCAACTACCCTAACCCGCACGTAGGTGCTTCAGTTTGAGTTGCCATACTATTTTCAGTTTCTAAAAATTTGTTTCCTAAAGTGCTAACATCATCAGTAGGTTTCTTTTTACATGAGTATACTAGAATAGACATTGGATAAACCTTTCCTATTTAAATTATAAGAATAAGGTCATGTATTCTCTTCCCTTGCACCTTTTGGGGTGATATTAGGAATCAAAATGATTCTTATGTCTTTTATTTCTTTGATAATGTGTTGAAAGTCTAAAATTAAGCAAAGGTATATTTCATGTTTCCATTTGTTGATTTCTTGGATTTTGCATCACGTATGCTCTTCTCTTGCGTCTTAGGGTGATCTTGAGAATAAGAAATGATGCTTATTCTTTTCATGGAAAATTACTAACTTGTCTCGTACAGGACCTAACACTTGTCAAAGAAAAGGCATAAAAATGAAACAAAAACCTTCTAATACACATGTTTTCATATAGGTTGCCAAATGGTGTGCTACTTAAAACCACATTAAGTTAAGCAAGATAAAAAACACACCATTTCACTTCACATTGTATTACAGGTTTCAAGTAAAAGGGTACGTCCCTATCCACTCAATTGGAACATAACCCCTTTGGCATAACACCTTAAGATACAATAATGGGGGTGGTTCAGGAACCATAAAGTAATCCATCGTTGAGTAACCTCGTGTATGAAATATGAAGCTCTCCACTTACCCACTTGACTAGTTTACATTGTGATTTAGAGTCAAATATTTTCCGTATCATGGTTCCAGTGATGGTACAATTGAATGCACTAGTTGCTCATTATATCAGAAGGGGGTACAGTAAAGCCGAGATACTCCCAAATCAGTCATTGCGACTCTTTGGGAAAATCACACTCACATTAGATAATCTTCTGACACCTAGTTGAGAGAACCTATTAAGGAGGCCATTCTATCTTGGATCCCACTTTACTAGTCCATTGTTACGTCAAGCCATCATGAAGTGATAAATTTTTTTGGATTCAAAACCTTTTTTTCGAACATGGTAATGAATCCATTTAAGTTAGATCTAAGTGTATCTCATCACGAAGTTTACAATGTGTTACTTATCTTGGTTTCTTTCTCACCTTCGGATGAGGTGAAACTCTACCCAAGTAACGCTTAGTTTATTTCCATCTTTTTATCTATACCTTTGCATTCTTTCTTCCCATTTGGGACAAGAGAAGGCATCTTTCGGGAGTGTTGTCATAGATAGTGTTCACCATTTTTTTTTTTCCATTTACGCTCATCCATGTTTACGGCTAAGTTATTAAACATCTAAAGTGTGTGGATGTGTCCTCATATCTTTTATGGCCACTTGATCTTGATTTCAAGATCATCATCATAGTTAGGATTGATTCATCAATTGATCTTCCTTTGATGTGTTACCATGTTCACATTATCTCAACATAATTAAGATACTTATGTCTTGTTTTTGTAAATGTGATCTAAGTATTCACATTGTGGCGTTACATTACACACATTCTAGCATGACCTTAGTATACTTTAACTTGGTTTAAACTAAAAAATTGTTCCAAATCTTGACGGGTGTCACTTAATTTATTTTACGTCATTTCAAGTACTATTTTGACACTAATATCTCACTTCTCCATGAATCTTGATAGACATTTCCGATTGGTGTGGTTCATAGCTTATATTTGTAATCCTCTCCCTTGACATTTGGGCCTTGGTAGTCTCTAAACTGTTCATAGTATCCTTCGAGTGGGAATCATATTTAACCTTTGTTAATATTTATGCATTGTTCATTTTGATCTTGACGTAAGCATTGACATTGTGTTGATAATATTTGCATTGAACCATCATTTTGCACACATATTTTACATAGGGATTATTTCCTTATTAAGTGGATTAGTGTTTCACACTTGCATGATTGTTCCTTGTGATTATTCATCACGGAAAACTTGTTTTCTAGGACAATTCCTTTTATCTCATCGAGATCATATCATCATGATGTCTATTTTCCTTAGGCCTTCTTCATAAAATCATGCACAAATATCCATATTTAAAAGATGTCTAGTTAGTTTCCCCTATGCTACCCGAATTGACATGGAATTTTATTCACTTTGAAGGAATTTGATCAAATTATCTAGGCCTAGACATTTGTTCTTAAACGATTCCAACAATGACTGATTATCATAAGGTCCCTCATACATACGACAATGTGGAACCTAGGTTTAGGCATTGACATCAAAAAAATCCCATTATGACTAATCCTCGTTTGGTTCTTCGTACTAGAGGGCCCACTCAGGTGTACCTTGTTCCCCACCTTCAGGTCATAGTTGGTGGTATGGTTTGGCGTTTCTGATCCAAATTATTATTTAGGTTTCCCCACTCTTCTTATGATTCAAATCCAAACTACCATTCGTATTCCCACTCTTCTTTTGAAGATTTGGATCCCAACTATTGTTTGGATACCCCTAGATCAAATATTGAATCACAGTCCTCCCTTTCTTTATAGGACCTTTATTTCAAATCACCTCAACAATTTCTTCCTCCTTTGAAGACTCATTTGACTCCAAGTTTCATCAATCAAACATCTAATTCAGTTCTTGAGTCATAGTCCTCCCTTTCTTCATAGGACCTCCTTCATTCATTGTCTCGACGACCTCTTCCTCCATCAAAGAGTTCTAATACTTGGATTACCTCTAGTCAATCATCTAATTCAACTTCTATATCGCAACTCAATGGATGGCTATGCGATCCTACTTTCTAGCCTACATTATGCCTTCTTCTAGAAAAAAATCTAAGACCATATCTAAATCATCTATTCATGAGATGCTTTCCCAAAATCCTACTTCCTCTCTTAAGTCATCTTCTTCCTCACAATAAATTTACCCCTCTTATCAGGTCCATTTCTTCTAGTCAACCTCCCATGGTCGAAGGACAAAAATCTCTACTTGATTGATTTCTCTCGAATGAAGGAACAATTAGACTACACGATGATATCCCTTTAGAGGATTGAACAAAAGGATTATTTCTAGAAATCGATACGCTTACGTATGGGGAGTAAGAATTTAATTAATTTTATGAGAATGTAAAGGAAAATCCTAAGGTCATGGAACTTGACTCTTCTTCTGGCATTCCATCTTCACCTTCTTATGAGCATGATGAGATATCGTGGTCTATCATTGATCCATGGCCTATCTTTTCATTACCAACTCATTCCTTATCTATCATCATTCCTCAATCAAAATATCTCCTTAGGTCACCACCGAGTATCCCATCATATTCTTCTATAATGAAGCCACCCTCGATATCCCCCAATTTTCTACTTGTGGTTCAGCTCTTGGTAACCCATTACCTTCTATTCTTGGGAAACATCCTTGTATCCCTTCATTCTCTTCTATCTATGAGACACATTTGAGTAGTCCCTCCTCATCTATACTTGGGTCACACCCTAGTAGTCCCTCGCCATCATCTTCTATTATTGGGCCATGTCATCATAGCCCAATTTCTTCCATTTTAGGGCCATATTCTAATATCCCTTCATCATCATCTATTAGTGGCTCACCTCCTAGTAGCCCATCCTTTTCAATTCTTGGACCATATCCTTTTTATCCATCACACCTTTCTTCTATTAATGGTTATGGTAAGCCCACGGTCATTTCTCATATCATATCTAAATGTCCATGTTTGCTTTCTTATCCTTCTCGAGATTAGACAGGTCACACGTCAACTTATAAGAAACCCAAACAATTTCTTAACTTAGATCAGGTCAAAACTTCGAGAGCTCCAAAACTCCTAACGAGATCAAATGATCTTAAGGTTGAAAATCCACCATGATTTAAGAATTCATGCCAACACACCCATCAAGTATGGTGCAAAGTGTAAAAACCTATGAATAGGGAAATCAAGCTCCCACATGAACAATGCTTGTTTCAGGATAATTCGAGTCATTTTTTGAGTATGAGCTCACCATGATCATCGAGATCAGAGATAACATGACTCTTGATAAACAAATGCACCTAGTCTCCCTTATTAAGGAAGTCACAGATTTTTTTGTTGGATCCTATAACACGGAGTGACTTTGTTTGTCCCAACTTTCTAAAACTATCAAAAACCTAAAAATCAAATAAATTCAAAAATATACAAAAAAATTGAGAAAACATAACAAAATCAAAGGTACAAAGATCAAACATTGTAATAAGGTATCGCTTACACATGGATGTTTCTTTTTTCCTTCTTTACTATTATTATGCATGTCTTCCTACCATTTTCATCCCTTTGGTGATATTTTGGTTAGCCTATTGACATGAATTTTATGACATTTATCTCTATGGTATATATTTGACCTTGGTATTTCATCACTTTGGTAAATTAAAGAACGAATGATCTCTTAGAGATCCTATCACATTCAACATCCAATAAACTTGTCGCGAATAAATTTTTGATATTTGTGGACACTATCCAATGTCATCATCACAATCATTTCCACCTCCTTCCATCAAGCCATATGTGGTTCTTGTTGGAACATAATAATTAAGTGGTTTGGCCAACCCTTAATGTATATGGGTCCATCACTAATATATAGGTTAGTATTTAATAATATGAAATATTTATATTTCTATTATTAAATATGCTAACCTAGGTATATACTTTATGTTAAATATTTAATATCATGAAATGATTATATTTCTAATATTAAATATTATAAACCTAGGTGTATGTGTCAACCATTTTAGGTTGAAAAGGTGGATTGAGAGACATACCTAATCACCTTATATAAAAAGATTTTAGGTCCTCACTTGATATATTTGGGAAATATATCAAAGGTGTGCAAATCAAGTGATTTGGTTTTACCCTTGGTAAATAGGGTTTCAAAGGAGGAGGTGATCTTACTGGATGTAAAATAAGTTTTCTCGAATTAAAAGTTATTTTCAAAGTGATTTTTACCCTATTGGGGTTCTCCACTATGTCATCTTTGTTATTTATTTCGTAAGTATTTTTTTATTTACTTATGTTATGATGTAATATTTATTTAAATATTTATTGTAACATTATGTAATATGTAAGTTGATTAAATCCATATTTATTAGAATCCTCAAATTCTAACATGGTAATAGAGCGAGGTAAATTAAATAAATTAAGATTTTTTTGTATTTTATTTATTTAATTTGTATGGGTTTTTTCAACCAACCCGAAAGGGTATTTAAAAGTATCTCGGTTCCCTTATTTTTTTCCCAATTTATTTTGGCATTACATTTGTGCAATTAAACTCTCGGTAAAAATTTTAGGGTTTTTAAATTTTAAATCCCTAATTTTTGGGGGAGAGATGTAATATGATATGATTCTTACTTTCATTTAAATTTTGTAAATTATATGGAATTAATGTTTGTTTGGAGATTGATGTGTGCACAGGTGAAAGGGGCTTCAAATATTTACCTGCATGAAAATCACATACAGAAAAAGAAAGGATTTATTACTATATGAAATAATTTTTATGTTTTCTATAATTTCAAATGTTTACATGTTAAATATTTCGGAAGGTAAATTCATACCCATGTTCTTTAGTCCCCTCTAAAAGGATTCAATTTGAAAAAATATAGTTTATAGTTAATCTATATCTATATCCTATTTAATTTGAAAACTATATTATTATTTTTAAATAAAAATATATATGATATATAATAAGTTATATATAATAATTTATATAAACATCATATTAAAATTTATATAGTTTTGAAAATAAATAAATAAATATATGTGTGTGTGTGTGTGTGTGTGTGTGTGTGTGTGTGTGTGTGTGTGTGTATTAAAAGCCTTAAACCATATTAAAATTACATGGGATTGAGGGAAGAGTCAACAAACCATATTCTAAGCCTAAGTTTAAATCATATTTAAACTTAACTTATAAATCTAGGCATATATAGTTTTAAAAAAGAAACAAACCTAAGTTTGAATCATATTTTATATATATGGTTAGTTTAAACTACTTAAAATATAAATTTTATTAGATTTGGTTTATATATGTTTAAAAAAACCTAAGTGCTTACTTTTTTTAGTAAGGGGGCCCGTGTTTATTGCTTGGCCATGAAGGGATTACTTTTTAAATCTTAATACTTATTAAATAAAACCTAACATGTATCCCTAACCATTTATATTATCCATGTAAGGGGCGGCCCCATTCATTTATATCTTATAGTTTATAAAAATTATATAAATAAACCTATTTAAAGGTTTTCTTTTATACAAGAGTGGGAGTGGAGAATAAAATAAGATAATATCTCATGTATAAATGTGAAACTCTCAAGTATAAATGGAGAATTAAAAAAAAAGGTTAGTTTATTGGTGGCCCATGTGAAGTGTGGTAAATATTTATTAAAATATTGGTAGTTATAGCTACATAAAAGTTTTAAAGTTTTTAGTTTAAGGAATTATATAAAATATTTTGCAATATTTTCATAGTTTTAAATGTGTGCGGAGTAAAATAAAGATTAAATGAAGGGAGAAAAAAATGTTCATGAAAATAGGGATTTTAATTTATTTCATTGGTCGGGTGAAATTACTTGTCCCCTCTATAAAATATGCAAGTTAATTTATACTCTCATAAATCTACTTGCACCTGGTAAAATTCTTTTGACCTGGTCTATGTCCTTTAAACCCCTTTAATAAGGGTTATGTGTTTTTTTATATAAAAACAATATACTATAGTTTATAATTTTTATGAACTATATGTTGTTTTTTATTCTATAAATTATATACATTTTTTTAATAAAAAGTGTATATATTTTTACATTATAAATTATAACAAATTATTATAATGTGTTACATTATAACCTCCCTGATATTATATAGAAGAAGAAATTCTAGAATTTCACATTCTGGAAATACACAAGTTTTGGCTTCATTAAATTTGACGGTCAAATGACCATCATGGTAGACCAAACATAAGATGATATATGAGTCATTTAGACGTCAAATTTAAGATCATAGGTTCTAAGAAAATTTAACTGTGTTAAAATTGACGATCACATGATTGTCACCATAGACCAAAAAAAAAGCCATTATGACGGTCATTTAGACGTCAAATTTAAGCTGGCTAGATTTTTGTCTACATTAATTTTTTTAGAAATTTGAAGTTGTTATGCATTCTTAGGGTCTCTTCTTCACTTCTATATGGTCGGAAATATTTTTTATATAAATCGGAGTATAATGCAGAGCCCTTTATATTGTGGGTTATTATTTTTATCATGAGAGGTTAATTAGTATGCATTGTAATGACAAAATTAGTTATGATCAAATATTTTCTTTAGATCTATAAAATTTAGATCCGATTCTATTAAAAGTGTTAATTTTATTATCGATAAATATGTATCTAACTCTATGGTACATTATATATTATAATGAGGTGTGTTTTACAAGTTTAGGAAAACAATGGTGTCTAGCTATTTTTGTCTTGACAAAACCCAGATCCTGAATGAAACCAACTACAACATTTGAGTCAAAACATAATTTATGGCGAGAAAAATATAGGCGATTGTTTCTGGATCTAAGGTTTCTCCCACCGGTCGTTAAATAACTGTAGATAACATGAATACATTCTTGCAATGAATTTAAGATGCTCTTTCCATGATTCTATGCAATGTGAATGATGAGTACCTTCTACACATTGGAAATATCAAACATTCGAAAGAGGTATGGACACAACTAGAATTCATGCATGAAGGATACTTGGTATATCAAGGATAGTAATGAGATTATAATACCTAAAAGAATTCAAAGAAATGGTCTGTATATTTTTGATGATTTCTCTTAAGCATCTTGTTTTATATCTCGAGTTTGAATAATTCAAAACTATGGCATGCAAGGTTAAGACATATTAATTATCAAAACTTATATAAAATGTATAGATATAATCTAGTGAAAGGTTTACATGTGTTATCTTCTTCTCTTGAAGTTACTTCATTAAATGATTCTAAATGATGGTTTTGATTCTAATTTAGTAAATGGTCATGATGATGTTTTGATACTATAAATGTTTCGGAACTCTTATCTTCCTAGATAAGAAATTAAATTGGGCTCAATCTATGTTAGAAATTTTAAATCTTATTAACCTTAGGAAAATGACCGAAGCCATCATATGTGCCATGCATTAATTACCTTGTATGAACCTGATATGTAAAGTATTATAGGGTCTAGGTGGATATAAAAATTAAAATATAATGGTGATGGTAGTATTAAAAAACATAAAGCTATACTTGTTTCTAGAGGTTTCACTCAGAAACCTAGTATTGATTATGTTGAGACATTTCGTGTAGCTAAAATGAGTACTGTTAGGGCCTTATTTACAATTTTCGCTCAATTTGGGTGGGAAATCCACCAAATGGATAAGAAAAATACTTTTTGGAATTACGATTTAAAAGAATAACTTTACATGTTTCAACATAAAGGATTTGAAGAAACTGGTAAAGAAAACTATATTTGTAAGTTGAGAAATATTTGTATGGTTTAAAACAAGCTCTTAGAGCTTGGTATGTAAAAATTGTTTCCTTCTTTAAATTGTTAGGCGGGGTTCATTTTAAGAGACCTCTTGGAAATCGAGGTGGAGAATACCTGGCGAATATCCCTAATCGGTTTTGTGGGAAGGTGAATTTTTAGGGGTTGTATGAAAAAATTTCACTGATTATCAAGCACCGCTTGCTGACAAAAGGTGTAGACATGCGACGGTAGATTTTGATGTCATGCGTAAAAAAATACGATGGCGTGCATCAAAATACCTTAGTGACGCACGTCACTACATTTTTTTGACGCACGACAGCAAAATCTCCTGTCGCGCGTCTGCAGCCTCCGACCTCTGCTTTCTCATCAAAAAATCTCCGTGTCGCGCATCAACAAACTCTTTGTCGTGCGTCTGCTATGCGTCAATATCTGTTGTACCTCCTTGTCGCATGTCAAAAATGCAGTGACGTGCGTCAATAGACCTTAGTGTCGCGTGTGTCGCAGACCTTAGTGACGTGCATCAACAGACCTTAATGACACGCGACAACACCCTCGGTGACGCGTCAGCGGACACACCGGTGGCGTGCGTCAACACGGTTGTTGATGCGCGTCACTAAGGTCTGTTGACGCGTGTCACTGAGGTCTATTGATGTGTGTCACTGAGGTCTATTGACGCACGCGTCAATGCATTTTTTTGACGCGCGACAAAGAAATATCTTGTCGCGCGTCTGTAGCCTCTGCCCTCTTCTTGCTCATAAAAAAAACTCCATTTCACTCGTCAACAAACTCTTTGTCTGCAAACCCTCCTTGTCGCACGTCTATAATATGGGATATATCATATTGTTGAAAAATGTGAAGTAGAAGTGTTCTACCTGGCGAATAATCTAGGTTTATATAGGGGATATTTTTCAAGGGTAGGCAAAGCCGACCCCTTAAAAAAATTAAAGTGTAATTTTTAGGCAAACAGTCACGACCGGTGCGAAAAATTCACCTTTTCAAAATTTTCAAAAATGGAATATTCGCCATATTGCGAATATTCGCCACTAAAATTTTCCCTGTTGTTAGGTTTTGTTAATTGTTCTTATAACAATGATATATTCATTAAGAAATATGGCTCGCATATTATCATTATATGTATATATGTTGATGATTTGCTTATGTCTGGTGAAAATTCTAATTTAATTCATAGGATTAAAGAGAAATTAAATTAGTACTTTGAAATGAATGAGTTATGTCTCTCACATCATGTTATTTGTATGATTGTATTTCATTCTATTGTTAATTTTTAAAACACAATATGCAACCATCGTATCAAATTTTTTTTTATGATTGATTGTAAACTATTTTCTATTCAATGGAAGTTGGAATAAATATTGATCCTAAATCTGCATATGAAAAAGGTTGATCATGTTTTATATATGTTGTTAGTTGATAGTTTTATTTATCTAACTATAACTAGATCAGATGTTTCCTATACAGTAGGAATTACTTTAAGGTTTATGCCGGAACCTTTTTTAGAGATCATTGGAATCTTACAAAAATAATTTTTAGATATTTTAAAAGAACAATCAATTATGGGTTGCATTATAATAAGAATGAAAATGCTATCTTATATGGATTTTTTGATTCTAACCATACTAATGTTGTGTTATAAAATATAATAGATCTGTGTTCAAGTTTTTTGGTGTAGGAACCATTACTTGGAATAAAAATACAATCAATAGTCTCTATTTTTTCTATTGAGGTAGAGAAGTACAATGGAAGAAGTAAAGAAGCCATGTGGCTGCAACGATTGTTAGTAGAGATACACATGGAAGCTAAAGGAAGTATTTATCTTCTATATGGTGGTCGAGTCATATTACTCTTGATTAAGAATCTAATTCAACATCGGAGGATGAAGAACATTGAAATACATATACGCTTCACCCTTGAGAAGGTGCAAAGTGATGAGATAAATCTCAAGCTCATGTTGAATGAAGAGAAGGTTGATGAAATCTTCACAAAGTCCCTGAGTACTGCAAAGTTTTGTCACTTTCATGTAAATCTTGGATTGTCAGAGTTTCCATTGAGGGGGAGTTAGCATGACAATATCACCTCCTAATGGAACTTAGTTTTTGTAAAAATACCTTTAGGCATTTGTAAAAGAACTTCGGGAAAGTGTAAAAAAAGACCTTCGGAAAGTGTAAAAATACCTTCGGGCATGTATACCTCTTCGGATTATTTTTAGAAATAAATGTAGAAATATCTTAAAGGCAGTCTTGAAGAAACTCTTTAGTGCTATTGAGTTTACAGTAAACATTCAAAGTATAAGCATATTGTTAAGGAGGACCTTGGTTGTAAAAGGCTCCTATATGCTTAGGTTCAATAACCTTTTATGAGAACCTGTGAGAACATGTAAAACTCACAAATCCTACTTAGCCATTGATCATGGGATGATATTTGAGATTCCAAATCCTTTTATACCAAAAAGTAAATTAATTATGATGAAGGTGTTATAATTCCTTTAACCGATATGCTAGCCTAAAACTTTTATGGTTTAAGGAATGTAAATCTTGTAGTGTACCACGGAAGGTAATCTATTGGCATATGTTATGTTATCCCACTTAACATTAAGAGGGAGTGTTGGAACATAATGATTAAGTGGTCTAGAAAACCCTTAATATATATGGGTCCATCACTAATATATAGGTTAATATTTAATAATATGAAATATTTATATTTCGTTATTAAATATGCTAACCTAGATATATATTTTAGGTTAAATATTAAATATCATGAAATGATTATGTTTTTAATATTAAATATTATAAACCTAGGTGTACGTGTCAACCATTTTAGGTTGAAAAGGTGGGTCGGGAGACATACCGATCACCTTATATAAAAAGAATTTAGGTCCTCATTTGATATATTTGGAAATATATCAAAGGTTTGAAAATCAAGTGATTTGGTTTTACTCTTGGTAAATAGGGTTTCAAAGGAGGAGGTGATCTTACTGGATGTAAAATAAGTTCTCTAAAGTAAAAGGTTATTTTCAAAGTGGTTTTTACCCTATTGGGATTTTCCACTATAAATAATGTGTCACCTATGTTATTTATTTCCTGTAAGTATTTCTTTATTTAATTATGTTATGATGTAATCTTTATTTAAATATTTATTGTAACATTATGTAATATGTAAGTTGATTAAATCTGTATTTATTAGAATCCTCAAATTCTAACATTCTTAAGCCCCGGTCAAACAAGAGAGCTGAAATAATTTTTAGAAAACAAAAAGAAAAAAAAATCAATCAAAAGTCAAATGCTAAAAGAAAATGCAAATTGATATATAACTCTCTCTAGGGTATTTCCAATAATCTCTATCAGCACTATGGATTCTGATTGGAAGTAGAGAAATGTTGCGATTAGAATCAAATACATCTCTGTCGAGGCTATGGACACTGGATGGTAGCAGAGCAATGTACGGATATCTTTCCACCATTCATAAATCACCTATCACCTATCAAACTATAGAATTCCTTCACATTGGCTAGGGTGTCTTCACTTTTGTCTATTAATCCTTCCCTTCAAGAGGTAATAAAAAACTCCATATGCACACATTGGATCTCTATGAGAAAAGAAGGATTAGTATGTTACCAAGTGTCTTTTTTTGGGCCTTTCTCAAACTCTTACTCTAGTCCATATCTCGTCACACAATTTGTGCCTTTGGCTAATTGCTTCTTCATCACAAAGCTTATAAAGCTACATTCGTACCATTAATCATTCTTCTACTTAATTCGAACATCAATGTATATTGTATTTCCTTTTTCCATTTTTTTGGACACCTTTTTCCCCTTTCAAAAAGGAAATCTTCTCCTCCTTTCTATCATGTGATTTTAGGCTAACTTATGCTTTGGGGTATCCTTGCTTCTTCCTAGCATTTCATTGGTTTATGTTTAGCATCACATTGAACCTATTCATAATGGCCTTGGGTCCCAATTCTATGCGTGAATATTTTGACTTTGAATACTCCTACCTAATCATTGGGGAATTTTCACATATTCACTTTCTTGCTCATACGCGTGGCCTTATACCCTTGTACATCACATTTATTGCTAGGGGCATCCACGTTTTTTCCTTCTGTACATAGTTGAGAGAAAAATTTCAAAATCATCAAAAACATTCAAATATGTTTTAGAAAACTTCTAAAAATTAAAAATCATCCTACAAAATGGTGTTCTTTGGTTCTCACCTATTCATGTGTGTAACTTGCGGATCATTTTGATCTACCTTGTTTAACAAAATCTAATCCGCTTACTTCGCCTCGTACTTTGGGGCACAACGAGTTTCTGGTATTGTTGCATAGTGTACATTGCTTTTTCATAGGATTGAAGTGTCCTCCGTTATTCCAGTTGCATGTATCCTTACTTGGGAGCCATCTTAAACCCTTTTCGTTAATTCAAATAGGTTGGAATTGAATCTTGATAACAAAAACATGGTACTTATTTCTCTATTAGGTTAGCTTGTTTACTTTCTCATATTGCATTGTATTATGTATGTTACATGGAGTTAGGAATATTTCACTTTCTCTTATTGCATTGAATTTTTTATGTTGCATGGAGTTGGTATTTTTAGCAATGGACATTTGTTCATATATGGATTTTCATGTCATACTACACTTTTTTCATTATTTTTAATAAGGACCGATGGTGAAGATCACTAGCAATATGATGAAAAATAACGTTGTTTAAAAGGCAACTTTGGATGAATGTTATCTCATTCTCCCTTCCTCATAATCCTTTTATTCTATACCCCTTTTCTTCTTCTTCACACTATTCTTTCTTCTGTTCTATTTTCTTCATCTTTTTAATTGTCGATCGAGTTCTTCTATCACCCCATCGAAAATCGATGGGGAATCCTTTATTTTAATAATTTTTTATTCTATCCCTTCAAAACATTTCTACTTATTTATGTTTTTCTACTTTCTTTGAAATGACATCACTTACGCCACCCCAAAGAGGGAAAAATGTAGACACCTAAATATGCTAACACCTAGCATTTACTCCAATTCAACCGATTAATGACACTTTTTAAATTCTCCATTATTTGTTCCATTCTCGATTCCCATTCAAAACCCCCTTCTCGGTTGTATTCCTCCTATAATTAACTTATCAAGCTAATTTCTCTCTTATTAGCTAAGAATTCCTCCTTTTGACCATTAGAACCTCCATAGTTCTCTCTAGATCACTTCTATTGGCTTCCTAGGCTATCTATCGGTCCACAATTGGTTATCTAGACCCATCCTAACTCTAAATGAGTTTATAATCACTTGATAATCAATTTTAACTAGCCTAAACCCTAGTTAACTAACCTAAATGAATCTTAACTAATCCTAAAGTTCTTTTTAGACTTTAGTCCCACATGCACCCAAAGTTAAAAATCTCCCAAGTGAAAAACTATAAATAGAAGGGTCACCCCTCCCTTTCAAAAATACAACTTAACATAACACAAAACCAAATCAAGCTTAAGAAAGCTTTGAGATCTCATTTGTATTAGCTTTAAGCTAATTAGACATTTGATCTTAAGCTTACCTCCTCCATTGGCCTTGAGCTAACACCTCCATTTGCATCCATAATCCAAGTTTTAAGTAAATAGAGAGAACCATAAGGCCTAGAAGCCATTAATGGTGAGACTCCATTCTTAAAAGCTTGTGTTTCATATCAAACATCACATTTTATTGCTAGGATCTTCATAGGTTCAATGTTTTATAGCTTTCAAAAGAGTAGAGAGTAGTATATATGCTAGGTTTTGATGTTTTTGTCAAAGTTATGATGCATGTATAAGATTAAATATTTTTTATCTCTTATCTCATGGTGCATGGTTGAGTTTAGTTAATCTTTGAGGTTCTTTAACCTCATCCCATAACTTTTCAAACCTTTCCTTTAAACACAATTTAACTTAGATTGTTAATCAACCTCAAATGGTCTCGTAGGGAATGAAAAATCAAGGTTATCCACCTCCACTTTTGTTTGGGCCTAATGAATTCCAATTACACAACATCCCATTCATAACAATAACCTTCAATCTATTCAAATATATCCACTAGATCCCTACATCATTGCTATCGACATTTGAAGTGTTACCCCTTCCTACAACGAGCAAGCGACCTCCTTTCTCTTAGACTCCATTCCTAATAATTTACTACCTGCTGAGAGGTTTAAGAGTCTTTCCAAAACAGTCACCATTGAGGAATTGAAAAAAGTTGTTTTCGCTTTAGAAGGGGATAAGGCTCCGGGCCCAGATGGTTTTTGGAAAACTTCTTCCAAAGATGCTGGGAAATTTGTTCTGAAGATCTGCTGAAAGTTGTTAATGAGTTTTATAGAACTGGAAATCTCATAAAAGAGTTAAATAATACACATATTGTGCTTGCTCCTAAGAAGATGGATGCAAAGGATTTCAAAGATTTTAGGCCAATCAGTTTAGTTAATGTAATATATCAGATCTTCACAAAGATTCTAACCACCAGGATGCAGCCTATTCTTATGGAGATTATTTCTCAACATCAGAGTGGATTCATCTAGGGAAGAATTATTCAAGATGGATTTATTATGGTACATGAAACAATTCATTCCATGGATAAAAGTAAAAACTAGGAATGGCCATAAAGCTTGACATGCATAAGGCTTTTGACAGAGTCTCTTGGAAATTCATGGATGAAGTCTTAGCCAAGTTTGGTTTTCAAAATAAATTCAGGAAAATTATCCATTCTTGCATTTCTTCATCTAGATTTTCAGTGGTTGTTAATGGGGAACCAGTTGGTTTTTTTTCCAGCAATAGAGGAATTCGGCAAGGGGACCCAATCTCCCCTTTATTATTCATTATAATGGCTGACAGTTTAAGCAGATCTATTTCAAAAGCTATTAATATAGGCATGATAAAGGGATTTCAACCTACTTCTGGTAATCAGGTTTCCTCACACCAGTAGTTTTTTGATGACACTCTGCTACTTCTGATGGCCTCAATAATTGAGGCAAAGGCTATCAAAACTATCCTTAGATTTTATGAGGAAGCCTCGGGAAAAAGTTAATTTTGACAAAAGCTCTATCTATTTCTTCAACACTCCCATTGAAAGGCAAATAAAGATTGCTCATATTCTTGGATGCACTACTAATTCATTACTTGCTATTTATTTAGGGCTCCCTTTGAGTACTAGCAAGATTTCTAATGAGGTTTGGAATGATCTTATTAAGAGATTTCAAAAAAAACTGGCTGGTTGGAAAGGAGCTCTACTTTCAAGTGTAGGCAAGTGTTTATTGATAAAAAGAACTCTTCAGAACTTGCCTATTTATATCATGTCAATGTTCAACATTCCAGCAGCAGTGACGAATAGTATTGAAAAAATACAAAAGCACTTTTTATGGCATGGTACTGAGGACAGGTTTAGGTACCATTTAGTGGCTTGGGAGCAGGTTTGTAAACCTAAGAGGCTTGGGGGTTAGGAATCAAAGACATCAAACATATGAATGCTGCTCTTATTACAAATTTAGGTTGGAGACTTATAAAAGAACACAAGCCTTGGACAGAGTTGGTTAAAATCAAATACCTTTTCAACCAAAGTAAGGTTTCCTTTATTTCTGATCTGTTTCTTCCTAATGGTTCTATTTTCTGGAACAATCTTCTACACGTTGAGACAAATTATTTCTTAGGGATGTAGCTGGAAGGTTGGGGATGGTTAAGACATTAATTTCGGGTGATAAATGGTCAGATATTAATTGGATTTCCTCTTATGGCCACATTAAAGATAACTTAATTAGAAATTATGGGCACAAAGTACAGGGCTATATTGAGGTGGATGAAACCAAAAGAAAATGGAAACAGTTCAAAGTTGAGGAGGAGAATGTGCAGTATGATGTTTCATCTATGTAGAATCAACTCTCCCTAATTTATATCAGTCCACAAAGTCATAAGGATGAGCTCATTGGAAAGATTTTTTTGATGGAGAGTACTTGGTTAAATCAGGCTACAATTCTTTCTTTACCTTTATTGAAAGTGATACTGAGTGGCATAAGCTGTGGATGCAGAGCTAACCCCTAGAGTGAAATTTTTCTGGTGGCTCATCATTAAAGGCAAGATACTAACCAATGAGAATCTCATTAGGAAAGGATTTATCATGTCGAATAGATGCTACATGTTTCAGGAAGAAGTATAAGACATTAAACATTTATTTCTTCATTGTAAGTATACTTCCAAAATTTGGCATCTTATATTTAAAAACTTTAATCGGGAATGGATCTTTCCCCTTACTTGCCTTCGGGCTGGGAACAATGGAACTCTCCTTACAAACATTTTGTGGTGAGGAGATTATGGCAACTTGTTTTACCTCACACCATGTCGAAAGTTTGGAAGGCTCGTAATGATGTCATTTTCAAGAATATTAGAAAGTTATGTAACAAACTCTACAAAAATTATCATTCTTTGTGCAGGACAACATTGCAAGATTTAAAACTCCTAAAAATAGCCTTTTCTTGAGGAAGAAGAGAAAATTTTGGCTGCTTGGAATATTGGCACTATCTTGAATAAGAACAATAATGGTATTGATAGATCCACTATCTGATGGATTAAGCCTCCCAATACTTAACATAAATTGAATTTTGACAGGGCATCAAAAGGAAATCCTAGAGATTCTAGAGGTGTGGGAGTCATTAGAGATCACGGAGGCTATTTAGTTGCTACTTTTTCTGGAAAGATGGGAAGGCAAACTAACCATTACTTTAAATCTCTTGTTGCTCTTTGGAGAATAAGGCTATCCAGGGATTGCAATATTCCAAATATTATAATTGAGGGTGATTCGATGAACATCATCAATCTCTTGAACCAAAAACAACCCCCCAACTGGTCAATCAGAGATTTTATTGCTGAAGCTACTAATATTTGTAAGAGTTTTGAAAATTTTGAAATCAAACATACCTACCGGGAAGGCAATAGGGTCACGAGATAGTTTGGAAAACTTTGGGGTTAATAATACTTTTCAAACTTGGCTAAGGGGTGACATTATTCCCACTCAAGTTAATGAATACATCATCAATGATCTACATGACTTGGCAAGTAATTACTAATGGCTGTAATGTTGATGCAAAGGAGCTACTTTTAAGTACATAATGATGACATCTCCTAAGATTTGTGTGACCTGGAGTGACATCATTACTAGTCATAGGGCGGATGCTAAGGAGTGGGTCACTAATTACAAAGTAAGGTCTAATAATTATATCTTTCTGCATGATTGGGCGAGATTCAAAAACAGAGTTGAGGCTGGGTTGCATAGTTCTAAAATTTTTACCGTTACAGGGCAGAGCCACTGGAAAAATGGGGGGACCACCTTGCAAGATAGAGCCCACCCATAATCTAGCTTGGAAAGATGATACGAGTTCTTTGGAACTATCTTCAAATAGGGGGTCTTGCAAACTTTATTGAAAAAATCCAAGGTTTTGATCAGGATATCTCTATTAAATTTTCTCAAGGATGGAGGAATCGCGTGGTAAAATACAACAACATTGAGGTTGAGATTACGGAGGAGCTTATTGCTCAAGTCACTAGACTCAGTCTTGATAGCTCCAAATTCTTTAACAAGAAGGTGGTTAGAGAGGTGGAGACAAAGAAATTCCTAGATGAAGGGGAAGATCTTGAATTTGTGATGGGGCATCAAGTCGGCCGGTTCCGAGACTTTTTTGAGATTGCTAGAATGGTAATAAGGTATGTAACTCTTGAGGGGAGATTTGTCACTATTCCTCCAAAAATTTTTATCTTTCTCAATCACTTTCATAGAAACATCATTATCAACTTCCCTCATTACTTGATAAACTCGCTGGAGAAATCCGTTCGGGAAGTGCAAAATCATACTAGGGCAGTTCCCCTGCATCAAGGGTTAATACTGCTTATTCACCGCCACTGCTCAACCTATCCCCACTTGGATTCTACTCCTCCCTCTACCTTCATTCCTCCCCTTACCCCCACTACCTCCATTCCTCCCCTGCTCGAAAGGAAGATTGACATTGCTTCATCTAGCAAGAAAAGGAAGGGGATGAAAACTAAGGTCCCTACTTCGCAGAGGGTTCTTAGAAGTCACAAAGACCTAGAGCTTGCTAAGAATATCCTACACATTAGCCATCCGGTGGAGGATCCTAAGGATGAGGACTTGTTGAGAAGAGTGGGAAAGATGGAAAAGGAAATTCAAGAGCTTAAGAGTGTTATTAGAGATATGGAAAAAGCTAAGGGGAAAAGGAAACTATAAAATGATGAAGAAGAGGATGTCACTGCTGATATTTTCAAGAAGCTTCAATCTCTGGATGGTAGACTTGGAAATGCAAAAGGATGTAATGATTGTATCCTCTCTGCCCTTAAAATTATTTACAATTTCATCGAACAGCACGTTCGTAGTATCTGCAGTCTCAGTGGGATTACTGAGGACATTTGGGGCTCCAAGGAGAAAAGAGATATTGCAATTGCTCAGGTAGATCTGAAAGACCCTTCCTAGGCCACTACCATTGCATTCTTTGTCTCGCTTCAAATGATCAAAGCCAAGATTGACCAGCTATCAAGTGAAGTGGTGCTTTGTTGCTGCCATCGGCATTTGTGAAGTTGTTGTTGATCGCGTTTTGGTGTTATTTTTTGGCTGAGATGACCAGTCTCTTGTTAGTTTTTTGTCTCTTCTGCTACTTTTCAGATCACTGTACATCTTGATCCTTTTTATTACTATGTTATCTTATCTGGCTGTTGAGCCCTTTGGTGTTGGTTGTTTTTCTCTTTTTGGGTTGTTTCTACCTATTTTGATATCTGGATTTTGAGCCTTTCTGTATACAGGGTATAGTCCCTTCAAAACTATTTACCCTTAATAAAAAAACTTATGATGGTTCTACTGACCCCACTCTCTATATGAAGGATTTTGAAAATATCTATAAATATCAGGTCAAGACTAAATCCTATATTACCATCAAAGCATTACCTATGAATATTATAAGATATGCCTTAGATTATTATCACACCCTCCTAGCCAACTCCATTTTCAAGATAGAAGTCTTGGTAACCATCCTATTCAATGAATTCCAATAGCATGATATTTCTAAAAGTAAAATTAAAAATTAATTAATGACAAGCATATGGATAAAGAATTTAATGAAGCCTTCATAAAATGTTGGAAAACCTTGTCTAATAGGGATGAGTATAACTTGCTTGATGAAAGATAATTACAATTATTCCTTAGAGCACTTGATCATTTCATTCAAGTATAAAGTTAGAGAATTCTCCCCTATATCTTTGGAATAAGTAGTAAACCAAGAAAAATTCCATGATTATCTCATGAGATAATTTGGAAATCCTTCTCGAAAAAAAACTAAACCCTAAGAACATTCAAGTCCTCATGTATCCTAGAAACAATAATGCCACTAATGGTGGATTCAAAATACTCTTCCTCAAGGAACTTCTTTTAATACAACCATTAAAAACATCAATCAATTTACTTCTAAATCACAACCTAACTCCTCCCATGATTAATGTCACCAAACTCTATCCATGATAGATGCAATAATGTCTTCTCCACCCATTTACCATGGATGTAGGCTCTTCTTGACCTCTCCCTTAATGCCACGATGAATGAATTTTTGGTGGCATACCAATTAGGGCCATTCATATGATAATTAGCATGCACTTTGATCCTTTTCATATCGTGTTTGAGAAAAATTTTCTTACTTAATATATTACTATTTATCTCCCACTTGGGTTTATCCATCTTGCTTGGGATGATATTGTGGAAAACACACTTATATAGAGGGGTGAATAAATATTATCCAATTTTTACTTATTTAAACATTAAAATCCAAAAAAATAAAAATACATAAGATTTATATTTACACAACATAGTATTTATGTGGAAACCCTTTTAGGAGAAAAACCACAGAGAAAAGACTACTTGGAGATACTATCCAAATCTAGTCACAAAATTAATTGTTTTACATATGTTTGTAGGCACCAACCTTTTGGAGACAACAATACCTTATATAAAGAACAAACTTAACAATGATTTGTGAGCACCAACCCACTAGAGACATTAATCCCTATGGACAAGCACCAACTCAAAAATATTTGTGAGCACCAACTCACTGGAGACACTAATCCCCAAGGCCGAGCACCAACTCAAAAATGAAACAATCCACATTTTGTAGTTGCTTCTTCAACCTGATGATGACATATAGATAAATATTCACTTATTCATGATGCTTTTATACACTGTGCTTCACATTCATCTTACTTCATACTCTGCTCACTCTTTGATCTTCTTCAATAACTTAACATTCTAATTTGCTTGATTTTTCTCTTCCTCTCCCTTCATAAATATTTTTGATGTATCTTCCTTAATCACTTCTCACTTATTAATCTCTTCATTTTTTTCAAATTGGAATCATAATCCTGTGATTTAACACATTACATTCACAATTGAATCCATTTATATACCATATTCAATTTATGAATGGGTATGAATTTTCATGAGTAGACATTTTTAGTTTAATTGGCACGAGTCATCCTTTGTAGAATTGTATTTTGTAATTCATTCAAATGCCCATGGTCATCCTCTATTTTCTCTTTAACCTATGATTTTTTTAGACCATCATGGACTTTACATGACTAGTGAAACAAACTATATATTCGTCATCCTTTCACAAAGCCACATTTTTTGAATTCTATGGCCCTTTCTCCAACAACCTTGGATCATTATTAACACTCGTGAACCACTATCATCATTTGTGAATTGCTATCACTACCTATGGAACACTATCATAACCCTTAGAGCACTACCACCACCTGTGGAGCATAATCACCATCTATGGAGCAATCTGTCTCCACCCATGGAGCACTATCAATACTTGTGGAACACTACCATTACCCGCCAAACACTATACATTAGTTTACTTCAATGTGTAATATGTAAATTTCAAATTGTTTCACAATATTCATAACATATGACACCAATGACAATATTTCCAACAATTTACCCCTTTTCATTGATAACAACCCATAATTTTCTGTTCCTTTTATATGTTCTAAGGATCCTTCCTTACTTCTAACTCTCCTTGATGAAATAATTATTTAGAGTGTTAGAATTTTATTTTCTTCTAACTATATTATTTCCCCCTTGATGTATTACTTCTTCTAACGGTCAATTCTACGCCGGTGACATCAATGGAAAAGGAAAACAATCTCACCAAATACTCCCCTTGAAAATATGCTTCCATTTAATGACCTGCTAAAAAGGATATTACTCCCAATTTTTTTATGAGATATTCAAATGTTTCTTTTGGAAGAGGTTTTGTAAAAATATCAGTAATCTATTTTTTGTGGAAATTTAGTCCAAGTTAATCTACTTGATTTGTAAAATTCTCTCTCAAGAAATGATACTTGATGGTAATGTGCTTCATTCTAGAGTGCATAACTAGATTCTTTGAGATATTTATGGCGCTAGTACTATCACAAAATATAGAAATTGGATAATCGAGTTCTACCATGATATCCTTCAACTTGTGTTTCATCAAGAGAACCCGATTGCAACATGATACCGCAATAATATATTCTAATTTATATGTAGATAGATAGGCATAAGCCTATTTTTTCTCAACTAAGATAATCAACTATTGACCAAAAAGGAAGTAATGCCACTTGTACTTTTTCGTCATCTATACATCAAACCCAATTTACATTTGTATATGATTTTAGAGTGAAATCTTCACTTCTTTGATACCACAAACCATAATCCAACATACATGTCAAATATTTGAATATCCTATAGAAACCTAAATTTGGTATCTATACCCTTGATCACCCACGTGTGCATATTTATTTAATCCACCCCCTTATTTAATTAAATTCCCACTTTAATATCTATCACCTTTAATTTACATTAATTAATTAAGCTTCAATTAATTAATTAATTAATCAATTAGTCCACATCCTTTGCTTCCCTTGCCCTAATGGACTTTCTATTTCCCATCCCTATGCTTTTTCTAACCTATCTCTATTGCCAACTCACCTACACCTCATCCTAAAACACCCTCTTCCCACCTAATGCTTTAAAGCATTCAATCATATCCTTAAAAACATAAAATCACGCAAAAAGAAGAAAAATCCTCACATCAGAAAACTTACCCCGTAATTGGCAAAGTGATCCAGCCTAGTCACCATTAACCCTATAAATTTATTCTTATCTTTCCAAACAATCATCATATACATGCACATACCCCAACTTTCTTACAACCTGTGAGCATCTCCTTGTGTCTGAACATCTCTACAATGATCACAAACCTCTTGGATCTCCTTGTAATTTGTTTGAATTTATCATAGACATTCCTTTGTGAGGTTATCATTGTTTGGTATCATTTTATGTAGTTATTATCATATTATCATTTCCTTGTTTTCATCTAACCTTTTACAGGTCTAGAAATGATCAGGACTCCATTATCAGCCTATTCTATCAATTTTTCGCTTGTAGGTCTCTCGATCCATATTATTTCTCTTGGCCTTGTCAAATAATACCTAGATCGCCATTGATCCACCCAGTCTCCATCAACTCGGTATTCTATCTTCATCATTTTTGTTTTAGATTCCTTTCAGTGTCTATTCCAGCTCTTTTACTATTTCCAAACCCCGAATCTACCATCCTGGTTCTCTGAACCTATCTAGTTTTCAGCCTAAATCCAACGTGATCCTTGTTATCTTATATTCCTTTCATTTCCTTGCCTCAAATATCCTTTGTAGGTTGTTTCCACTGTCTACAAGCCTCTATTCTATCTGAATTCCATTCAGAGCATAAAGATCTACACCTACATCTATTGTTTCATTCTTCTGCCTCAAGTCACCATTGACCTAGACCAAGTACATTTAATTTGTATTTTATTTCAATTAGATCAATATTAACCAATCATAATTAATCTCATATTCTGTAAATCCTTTAGTTTCTCGCATAATTTCAATATATCTTTACGTCGTATGAATTTTATTTAACAATGGGGATTGACATCCACCGAAGAAGTTAAACGCTTCTCGTGTCCACTTTGTCGAGCAACCCACATCCAAGCCATCTAATCATTTTCCTTTCAATGGGTGTTATTTCTAGGCTTCATCTAATTTTCAACAAGTGGAATCCATCATTACTTAGTGCGTGCATCACATATCTAAGGTAACATAAACCTTCTAGCATTTCTAAGTTTGCTAGTTTCTTCAAGATAGCTAGTGCATTCACCTTCATTAAGAACAAGAAACTTGGTAAAATTTCTGGCATGCCGGTCGGACCACCCTTTTGGTGATATCCTTCTTTTCTGTCTATATTTTTATTTTCTTTTCTTCCACTAACACCACATCATGAAGCCCCCCTTTGTTTCTTTCTCGTGTTGTGTTCGTGGCTTGGATCGTACGCATTGTTCAAGAGTGTAGACAAATAGGAAAATCCTTATCAAAGTATTACTTAAACTATCCCTATTTTATCCTTTTTGCATTATAATTTTATGTTCTTTTCTGTGTCCTCATTGAATATCACACTTCATTTTGGGCTTAAAAATAACATTATTTTTGCAACATTGCTTACTCATATAGTTTAATTAGGAGGTTAACTTACTGCATATCACATCTTATCAAACACAACCTAAACCACACATATTAAATTAACACATTAAAACATCCCCTTACGGTTTTCGATTGTGATTTCATCACCAACATCAAACCACCCGAGACTTTCCTATCCATAACAAACCTAAAACTAAACATAGTTTTCCTTCTCCTAGGTACCTTTTTATCCATCCCCTTTCCTTTTCAAACTTTTTAAAATAAATTAAGAACGTAAAAAGAATCTTCTACTTGAATTTCTTGGGTAAAAATTGTTTCATGCCCGTAGTCACTCGTTTAGCAGCCAAAAGGATGGAACAATATTTGGCTTCAAATAGTTCCTTATCTCAAAAAATTTCCTCTACAACAGTTACCTCATTTCTACCTTTGATTAATTCTTTCATGGGAACTCAACATGTCATTTATGTCTCTCACCTAGAACCACTTGTTCACACTACAAATTTAGGTGAGACTAATACATCCTTACACCATCAATCTACCCCATCTAGACCAGATACCCCACCATCTATTTGACCAAAGTATTTCAGACCTTCTAAGGTCCCTCTTGGTGATACCATTTTCCAAGAAATTATAGATGCCAATCCAGTGGCACTCCAAGACTATCTCCTTAGGAGATCAACTCATATTCCCTTAGATGGTCCACCACTCCAACAAATTTATCCTTATCAAACCAATCCAAAAACTACCCTATTTGTAGTAAACAAAATTTTTATAGCCCATCTTGCTTCCTCTTCCACCAATCCCTCATATCATCAAACTACCCAGATAGTCACACCTATTCTTCACAATCTCCCACCAATCAACATAACAATTAACACTACTCTTCCCCTCACCTCTTTGGTTGCTACTTCCACTAGTTTCCTGAGTAACATACCAAAAAATCATATCCCCTATCTATATAATATGGCCTCCCAACCCCCTTTCATAGGTGCCTTACATTATTCAGTATCAACCCCTTTCAACAAAAAATTGAACCTGTTCATACCCACATTCCCATTTAGCACTTTCCACTACATCCTAACGAATCCCAACAATCCTATCATATTCGATCTCCTAGAAAAATTCTTTCAACAACCACATTTTCAATCACATCTCATGATTTACTCTCAACCCCAAAAATTTCCTCAAACACCCACACATCCACAACCTCATAAAAAAACTAATCTAATCACATCTTACATACAACCACCTCTTATCCCCCAATAGACTCTTTTGAATCACCCTATACTGAGTTTTTGTGAATAGGCTATCCAATCTCAAATCCGCTACTCTAGGATCCAAGATCACATATCATCTACACTAAGAATTACCAAAATTTTCCAAGTTTAACAAAGTAAATAGGAACAACAAAAAACACCTTCATGCAATTAAGAATGCATGTTATCTTATCACACATGATCAGAATTGATTCTCCACACCTTCCCCATGTCCTTGGATGGTCCTATGTTGGATTAGTATAATAGTATCCCCCAATATTCTATATTATCCTTCTCTAAACTAGCATAACTATTTTTAGAACACTTTTTTATTGACATTTCCTGCAAAGTAACTATCAACGATCTATACACTATTCGATAGTTTGAGGATGAGTCCATTACAAATTTTGTCAATTGATGGCATGAAATTATATGCTAGTTATCCTTTCCTCTCCCACAAAATGACCTCATTGAGCTCTTCTCATGTTTTTGTGTGAAGCATATATCTTCTATTTTACAAATCCAATTGTTTTGATCCTTCAACAAGGCCTTCACCATGGATTGCAAGCTTGAAATGCGTAACCTCAAGTATGGAAATTTAAAATTTAAATTAAATAAACCAAAACATGAATTTAATAAACCATATACACCAAATGACAAGTCAAAGGAAACATCCAATGCTGTGGTCTTTAAATCATATCCCACGTCTACATCTAACACTTAGACTCAACAACGAGTCACTCAACCAATGCCTAACTACATTCCCCTCACAGATTGATATAGTAATATATTTGACAAATTGATGGTAGTAAAACTTATCACACTTACTCCTATCTAAGTAGTTGATGAGTCTAGACTAAGCCCATGTGGTATCGTGAAGACCATTACTGTAAGTACCACCAATTTTGAGGACACGACATAGAGAGATGCCAAACTTTGAAGGATTTAGTGCAAAGAATAATAGATAAGGGTGATCTTCAAATGGGAAATCCAAAAGGTTCACCCAATCAACCACTTGACATATTTAAAAAACCTTTACCAAATCATACACCAAAAAGCCAAGCCACCACTTCTAATACGACCCAAACACCCAACACTCACACTACAAATACCCGAGAACTACTAATCAAGAACCTATTCCATACACAACTTCCCATCCTTTATTATTGATCACATCCACTCCTTTTGATATCCTTCCTACATCTATTCCGACATCCACTCCCACATCTACGAATACTAGAACCCCATTTATAGATATATCATTTATGCCCCAAGAGACCTTCATAAAGCAACCATTCCAGCCTATTTCCACATCTAGTGTTCATCCTTCATCAACCCCTTTACCTATCATATCCACCTCATTATCTACTTCATCTATTCCAATAGGCTTGACCACCTCACCTATATCCATTCCACCCTTACCCATCATACCATTCCTAGAACCTACAATAGTCCCTCCTCCCATTATTTTAACCACATCAACTACCATGGTCACATCCACACCACCTTCTTCTTCTACATCGATTTCATCATTTGAGGAATGATTAAAAGTAATTTACCTTGCAATGACCTAAAATCTTCCTTCCTTGTCATCAACACAATCACATCAATCTCCACCTTCCATAGATCACCTCAGAAAAATGTTGTTTCGTGCACTGAACCAACCATAACATCACCATATAATCCCCCATTTAATGTTGTCGTTACTCCTCCCAAGGATGCATATTCACATATGAAATATATAATCCCTCCTAGATTTAAACCATCCAATCCAAAGTTGCTTGTTTTAGGACCACGAACACTTCAGCCCACCAACCCAAAACCAATCAACACTAAAACACAAACCAAGCACCAAAACCGAATTCAAATCACCAAAACATTAATATTCTCATATTTTACCCCAAACATATAAGATATATTACAATGAATATTCTAAAACTTTAGTTGGATCATATATGGAAATATTCCAATACTTACTACAAACCTCTACAATCACACTTCTACCTATTAAAGACTTTGACTCAAAAGGAAAGAAATCTTTATGGTTCAATTCCAACCTTATGTGCACCTTTAATTGTACTGCGTTAGGCATGATATTGAACATTGTAGAGCACTCCAGGCCATTATCCATAACCTCATTAAAGAGGAGAGACTTCTTATTAGACAAATTCAGTCCATTCCTTCCATATATAGTCGATATCTGTCATTTTGCCTTTGAGAGATGACTCTTTGATGCACCAAAATTAGCAGGAACTTGACAAGGTCATAACTTAAGATCCGGGTGTCCATTTGAGTCTGTTTTATTTTTTAAACCACATGTTTTGATGAGACAAATGCACTAGTCAACCCATCCTACTAATCATAATAATTTTTGACACATTTTCGGGCCCTAAATCCGCCATCTTAAGGCCAAAAATTAGGATTTAACTTGTAGTCCAATTTTTTCCTATTTTTGGGCATTAGTTAATTTTAGTCTATTAGGTGAATTATGAGTTAGAAAGTTGAAAATTTCTCTAATTTAGGAATGTAGAAGATGCATGGAAATTTTTGTGCTCGATTGAATAAACATGCAAACTTACTAAGAATAGCAGGTTCTAGTAAACTACTAAAAATAGTAATTTCTGCCACCTAGATTAGATTTAGTAAAATTTAGTTAGAGTTTTCTTGGCAACTCGAATTGGGAGTTTTCCTATTTAGGAAACATTGTAATTCATTATTCAATAACGAAGAAAGAGATCTATTTTCTTTTGGAGTTAATATTATTTGATATATCAAGTTTGTTTAGAATTTGGCTACATTATCCGGTATCGTATCCGGTTCAAGTCTTTAAAAAAATGGTAGGAAGAGGTATTTCCCGGATGAATAGAAATATGCAAGATCTGCATAGGCAAGTTTTTGCGCTTGCTGCAATGATAACCTAGAGAGGAAATCAAGGTGGAGATAACACAGATGAAGAAGAATTTTGTGAAGAGGAGGAAATGCAGAGCCATCATTAAATTTTGAGGAAAGGATGCTTTGAGCATTAGAAGCAAAGAATTATGGGATAATAGTTGATGTTTCAGAGTATGGTGGTAGTCTAAAACCAAAGGAGCTGATAGACTAGTTGACTAGCATGGGGAAATTTTTTAAGTGAAAGGCTATATCAGAAGAAAATAAGGTAAATTTTGCATGCACGAAATTGAAAGGCCATGTTATGTTATGGTGGGATCACCTATAGAAAGAGTAATCAAGAAAGGGAAATAAATAATTAGGACGTGGAGTAAGATAGAGAAGAAGCTGAAAGATAAATTTCTCCTCGTGGATTATACACAAACCCTTTATAGGAGGTTTTAGAATCTTAGACAGAACTTACAAATAGTGCAAGAATACACATATGAGTTCTATAAGTTGTCCATTCATGTAGAGCATGAAGAAACTAAGGAAAAAATGACTGCAAGGTATGTAAATGGATTATTTTTTTAATTCAAGATGAGATAAGTATGCATAGGATTAAGAGCATGGAGGATGCCCATCAATTAGCCTTAAAGGCCGAGGAAAACCAAAATTGCCAAATTTTTAGGAGATCACCTGGAATGAATAGGGGCCTCATATTCCTTTCGGGGATGAGCTAGTTTCAACCAAGGTAGGGGAGAATCATCTAATGGATAGGAAAAGTAAGAAGATATGAGACAATATTTCCGTAATCAAGAAAGAGGCAGAGGATTTTTTAGGGGTAGAGGATATGCTTGGCAATAGAGGATGGAGGCTCCATGAAGACCATTTATTTTTATAGATGTGGTGAAGAGGGTCATCGGGCTTTTAAATGCCTGCATTCTTATACACATGACAAGATTCAAGGAGATGCTCCAAGAGTGAATCTCATTGAAGCTGAACAAGTAGAAGATGAACATGACCTAGAAATTCCACCGATGTTGGAGAAAATTTGATGATCAAGAGGATGATGATTTATCCAAGAAAGGATATCAAGGGGGATGCATGGATGTGTACAAATATTTTCAGAACAAGATGCACTTCAAGAGGAAATGTATGTAATGTTATTATTCATGGTAGTAGTTATGAGAACATGGTTTCAAATGAGATGGTCAAGAAATTGGGTCTACGTTATGAGAAGAATCCTAACCCTTACCATATTGCATGGTTTAAGAAGGGTAATGAAGTTACTATTGATAAGATATGTTTAATAATTTTTTTCTATTGGGAACAATTATAAGGATGTGATTTTGTGTGATGTTATTCCTATGGATGCATGCCATATGTTGCTAGGAAGACCATGGCAATTTGATAGAAAATTTATTCATGATAGGGAAAGAATACTTATAATTTCTGGAAGGATGACACAAAAATAGTTTTTCTACCTCTTAAGGAAGAGGGGAAGGCTGAAAATATGCTTTCTGCAAAGGAATTTGTGAAGGAGGAAAAGGAAATTGGTTTTTGTTATGCACTAGTTGCAAATAAGGATGAACCTGCAAGTGCACAAATACTAGTAGAAATAACAAAATTAATAGAAGAATTTTCTGATGTTATTCCTGATGAGCTACCAGATGGATTACCACCCAAAAGAGATATTCAACACCATATTGATTTGATTTTAGGGTCTTCACTCCCAAATCAAGCAGCTTATAGGATGAGCTTGACATTGCATACAAAGTTGAATAGGCAAGTGGCAGAGCTCGTGAGAAAGGGGGTCATACGAGAGAGTATGAGTCCATCTCGTAACCCAAAGTTTATTAACACTAAAGAAGGATGGAACATGGAGAATGTGCACGAATAGTAGAGGAAACAATAAAATTACAATCAAGTATAGGTTCCCAATACCTCACCTTGATGATATGATGGATGTTCTTGCTGGATCTAAGTATTTCACCAAGATTGATCTTCGAAGTGGTTACCATCAGATTCAGATCAGAGAAGGATACGAGTGGAAAACAAAATTCAAGACAAGAAATGGATTATATGAGTGGTTGGTGATGTCATTTGGGTTATCCAATGCACCTAGTACTTTTATGAGACTGATGAACACCATGTTGTGGGAGTATAATGGTAAGTTTGTTGTGGTTTATTTTGATTATATATTGATCTTTATTAAAAATAAATAAGAACATTTGAGGCATCTAAGGGTGGTATTTGAAGTGTTAAGGAGAGAGAAACTCTATGCAAATATGAAGAAGTGCACATTTATGCAAGAGAGTTTGGTATTCTTGGGATTTATTATTTCAGAAGATGGGGTACAGATGGACTCAGAAAAGATAAATTCAATTATTGAATGGCCAACACCATGGAGTATAATAGAGGTAAGAATATTTCACGGTCTAGCAACATTTTATAGAAAGTTTATTAAAAATTTTAGCAGTATTGTAGCACCTATAACAAATTACACAAAAGGAAGGGAGTTTTTGTGGACAAAGGTAACAGAGGATAGTTTTTAGTTCTTGAAGAATAAGGTGACAGAGGAACCTATTTTGGCACTACCATATTTTGATAATGTGTTTTAGATTGATTGTGACACCTCACATGTGGGTATTGGTGTTGTTATAGGTCAAGGTGGAAAACCAATAGCTTTCTTTAGTGAGAAACTAAATGAGGTAAAAAATAACTACTCTACTTATGATGTGGAATTTTATGAAATTATACAAGCATTAAGGCATTGGAGGCATTACTTAGTGCCTAAGGAGTTTGTGTTATTTCTGAGACCACATAGCCCCGAGGTATGTGAATACACAAAAGAAGTTGAATAGTAGGCATGCAAAGTGGGTATCATTTTTATAGGGTTATACTTTTTATCTAAAACATAATTTAGGAAAAAATAATCAAGTTGCAGATGCATTGAGTAGGCGTGTGACTTTGTTTGCCACTATGGAAAATGAGGTGACAGATTTTAAAGCAATAAAGGGTTTGTATTCTTCTGATTTTGATTTCAAGGATATTGTTAGAAGGTTAATTCATCCATTTTCAGACAATGCAGGAGATGTCTAGGATGATTACATTTTATAGGATGGCTACTTATTCAAGGGACACCAACTATGTATTCTAGTTGGGTCTATGAGAGAGAATATAGTGAAAGAGTTGCATAGCGGAGGATTGGTTGGGAATTTTGGTAAAGATAAGATGATAGCCTTGGTAGCAGAGAAATACTATTGGCCAAAGCTGAAAAGAGATGTGGTAAGATATGTGGAGAGGTTTCAAATTTTCCAAGTCTTGAAAGGCCATGCATAGAATACAAGGTTGTATATGCCATTTCCTATTCCTAAAGGGTTGTGGATAGATCTGAGTATGGATATTATTTTAGGATTACCAAAAAAAAATGAGGTAATGAATCAATTTTTGTGGTTATTGATAGGTTTTCTAAGATGTTTCATTTTATTTCATGTAAGAAAACAAATAATAAGATAGGCGTAGTAGATTTGTTTTTTAGAGAAGTTGTTCATTTGCATGGTGTTCCAAAAACCATTACTTTAGATAGTGACATAAGGTTCTTAAGTCACTACGGAGGATTTTATGGAAGAAATTGGGAACTCAACAATAGTTCAACATTGCTTATCATCCTCGAATGATGGGAAAATAGAGGTGGTAAATCAGAGTTTGGGAAACCTGTTAAGGTGCATCATTGGGGAAAATACAAAACAATGGGACTTAGCATTACCACAAGCTGAGTTTGCATATAACAGTTCCATAAATAGATCCACAGGAAAGTCTCCATTCTCAATTATGTATGTGATTAATCCAAATGGGTTGTTAGATTTTGTACAGATGATAGTTGATGGCGAGTCGAGTCTGATGATGCAAAAGCATTTTTGAATATATACAAAAATTGTAGGAAGAAGTGTAGAAGAATCTACAGAATAGTAATGACAAGTATACGAAAATAGTAGATGTGCACAAAAAAAGAAAGTTATTTATAGTTTTTAAGTTGGTTATGGTATATCTATGAAAGGAAATGTTTCCAAAATGAACCTATAACAATTTGAATTACAAGAACATTGGTCCTTGCAAAATTGTGGAAAAAAATGATAATGCTTATGAGGTAGAATTGGCAGGGAATTTTGATATTTCTCTAGTGTTTAATGTTTTAGATTTGTATTCTTTTCATAGGAATCATGTAGAATGGGATGTTATTGAAGAAGTAGTAGATTGGAGGTAGTAGGTTTGGGTGAATAAATAAGAAGAAGTGGATCAAATTTTAGATAAGAAAACAATGGACATGCGACATGGGAAATACAACAAATATTTGTTACATTAGAAAGGACAGGAACAAGAGGAAAATACTTAGGTCAAAGAGTGGGAAACTAAGAATTTGGATGTAGATAAATGGAAGCAGTTTGAAGAAGACAACTTGCAGGAGCTGCATTTTTTCAAGCAGGGGAGAATGATGCGCCAAAATTAGTAGGAACTTGACAAGGTCATAACTTGAGCTCCGGGTGTCCATTTGAGTCCATTTTGTTTTTGAAACCACATGTTTTGATGAGAAAACTACAATGGTCAACCAGCCCTACTGGTTGGAACAATTTTTGGCACATTTTTGGGCCCTAAATCCGCCATCTTGAGGCTGAAAATTAGGATTTAAGTTGTAGTTTGGTTTTTTCCTATTTTTGGGCATTAGTTAATTTTAGTCTATTAGTTGCATTATGAGTTAGAAAGTTGGAAATTCCTCTAATTTAGGAATGTAGAAGATGTGTGGCAATTTCTGTGCCCGTACAAATAAGCATGCAAACTTACTAAGAATAGCAAGTTCTAGTAAATTGCTAAAAATAGTAATTTCCACCACCTAGAGTAGATTTAGTCAAAGTTAGAGTTTTCTTGGAAAATCGAGTTGGGATTTGTTTTCCTATTTAGGAAACATTGTAATTCATTATTCAATAATGAAGAAGGAGATATATTTTCTTTTGGATTTCATATTATTTGCAGTATATCAAGTTTGTTTAGAATTTGGCTACATTACTTTTCTAGGGGTGGTCCCCATTTCTTCATTAATGTTGTTCATGTAGCTACTCGATCCGGCTCACATGATCCAATACCAACCTCCAAACTAAAATCCAAGACCTTCATCACTATTCTTCCTCCTAACAAGTTAACCACATCATCGAAAACAAACATTTCCATTTTAACAACCTCTAGGCCTATTGAACAAAGTATCGTAAGACAAATTCATCAAGCCCTAGTCAAGATGTCACTTTACAAGCTCATTCAAAGATTTCGGACCATTGACAGGATCTTACTGAAGCCTTAAAGCATATTCCCACATCCAGTGACAAAGCTCAACCCTTCACATCTCTCGTAGGAGCACTTATCGCTTTTCTACCATATCATTCAATGATACGGAAATTACGGACATCCCACAGAAGAGAACGATATTCCCCTCTTTATCAAGGTTAGGATCAATGATACATTCATTTGGTGATCCATGATTGAAATTGGGGAGAGAATTAATATCATTCCATTGTATGCTTTCGATCAAATCAATATCCTAAAGGAATGTGTCACCCAGATACCTGCAGTCCTTCGCGCTTTCAATGATGTCATCACTCTCACCTTGGGAATGGTCACTCTTCCCATCCACATTGGTGAGAAACTCATCCATGAGCTCTCTTTTATATAATTGAAGAATAATTTCAATACAATGTTCTCCTTATATGACTATGGATCCATGTCATGTGTTGTGTCCTCTCTACACTCCATCGTTCCCTTAAATATGAGCATGAGGGAAAGATTCTCATGATCCCTGGGGACGCTCCTCCCTTCCAAGGGTATAACATGACCTATAGACCAAATGATGTACTTGTTCCTAAGTATGATCCATCTACACTATCCAATAGCTTAGTCATTCCCTCATCCAAGATCCCTAATTGTGACTCTCTAGATAAAGTAATGGAAAACATTATAATGGGGAGTATCATCTCCTCACACTCAACACTCTTCCAACTCCTCACCGTATCGGTAGACCTAATAAGGTGCCTATGTACCAGCCTAATGTTGGGGATGTTTTTCCCTTTGGTCCACCTCATCTTCACACCAATCTTATTTATGGTGGTTTTGATACCCCCTCTTCCCATATTAATGATATTTCACATGCCAAACCTTATATCGATGGCTTTGGATTTCTCAACAAACCATCTTTTGCCTATACCTATTTCCATTATTGCACATGGAATGGATTTGGCCTAGGCCATTATGAGCATGGCCCACATGGCCTTATTCCCGATCAATGTCATAAACCTCACAAATTTTTTGGGTTAGGCTACAAGGAGAAGTCTTCGAGCCCATTCCACCATCTGAGATACTCATGGACATGCCTTCTCCACCTCCTTTGTCTTTTCCAACTTTCAAAGACATGGAAATACCTTCCCTATCTTCTCCATATTTTCTAACCCTCAAATACATGGACATGATTTCTCTACCTTCCCCATCTATTTTGACTCGCGAAGACATGAACATACCCTCCGTAATTACTCTTGAAGACATGGAATTGGATGACACCATTTCCATTACTTCTGACTTTTTTTAGTCTTCACCATAAATTTAGGACCGGTCACTTATTTGTGTGAAAATTAGACAAGATCCCTTCCCATTTGTCATCTTGACATGATATAATAAGAATCTCATACCATTAATGTCCTTCTATGCGTGGAAGATGACTTCATTCTTTCCCACATGGGGAAGAAGATTCTTATCTTAAAAATACCTTGCCATACGACACACCTAATGTTCTCAACAAAGCCACCATCAATGTCAATATTGGGATTCCTCACGAGCCTTGCATTCTCAAAGTAGGCCAATATATTGATCCACACAAATTAGAATATTTCACCGCATTCCTATCCCATCATAGCTAGGCATTTTCATGGTCATATTTAGACATGTCAGTCTTGATTCCTCTATCATCATCGACAATATAATCACTTATCCCAAAGCCAAATCGGTGAAGTAGAAACTTTTCCACATGCATCCTCACATTTCCCTCCTTGTTAAAGAAGAGCTATAATGCCTTATTTTTACCAATTTCATCATCCCCATCGACTATCCTTAATGGGTTTCCAACATTGTTCATGTCTCCAAAACATTGGGAAAGCTTTGTATATGTACTAATTTTTGAGATCGCAATCTCGATTTCCCAAAAGATGACTTCCCTCTTCCAAACATTGATCATCTTTTTGATCTTACTACAAGTCATGAGATTCTTTCTCTCATGGATGGTTCTCTCGGTTACAATCAAATTCTCGTCACACTAGAGGATCAACACAAAAATCCTTCATTACTCCATGGGAGACCTTTTTATTGCATCATGCCCTTGATTTAAGGAATGCTGAAGCTACTAATCATGAGGCCACAACTTTGATGATATTTTAGGAAATTATAAGCATAGATGTGACCATATTTCCATTCTTGAAATCCTTTTTAGTGTCTCATTCACTTTTGTCTTCATCTTGTTGCTGCCCATTTTGATCCTCTTCCATTTTTCCATGTTTCCCCTTTTCTCTTTATGCTCAAACATTTTTAGTAATGAAATTGATGATGTGAAGTTGTAGCTCCATTCTTGAGCATTGGATTGTTTGCAAACTCATTACCTTGCCCTAATTTTCTAAGGAGAAGTTAGTTTTTCCCCTGTTTTTGAGAAAAACTTGACTTTGGATTCTTTCATCCTTCGCATTTGGTGAAAAACTTGTATCTGCATTTAAATGCTTTGAGTTCATTTTTTCTCCATTTTTGCACCATTTTGAAGGAATCTCTAAGTTTTCCCTATGTTTTGCCCTAATTTTTCCCGTTTAAATGCCTCTGCCATTTTTCCCGTGTTTTCCGGCCTTTGGAGCTCAAAATTGTTCATTTTATACATATTTGCACTCAAAAATCCCTTGCCATGGTCGTAAATTTCTTTGAATCACTTTCCATTTGTCCTTTGATCAAAAATTTCTTCACCCATGAAGAAAAAATTGATTTTGGGCATCAGCTGGCAATTTCTACATTTTTGATGGTCATACATGCATCCTTTTCCGTCAAATTTTAGCTCAAAAATCTTCTCCTACATGGTCATTTGTGATTGGACAAGGTTTGGTGGGTCTGCTCGAGCAACTTAGCATTTTTGTGTTTTTGGCAAAAGGTCTAAATTGTCCCCGCAAGTTTGCAGGCCCTCAACCAATCAGAGGGTGACACATGGCAGTTAGAAAAGTCAAAATAGTGGAGGGGCGGAGCTGTAGAGGCACGGTGGAAAATTTTCCTTTGGTGAAAAGGAGTTAAAGTATGAAATGAGTCTTTAGGCCCTCAGCCAACCAAAAGGTGATAGGTGGCAGGGAAAGGTAGAGGTGTAGGAGTGTGGAGGAAATGGTGAAAATTTTCCTTTGTGGAAAATGTTGTTAAAATATAAATAAGAGCACTCCTGCAGCCAATTAGGTGAGGACATGTGTCCTACGGGAGGGTGGAGCCGCGGAGGAAAAATGGAAAATTTTCTTTTTCCAAAAAGAGAAAAAATGTTTAAAATTGAGCTGTGACTCCATGTCCAGTCATATTGCGCAATGTGTTAGGCCCAAATCTTAGTGGCCAAGCAATGGAGGAAATCGAGAAATTTTGTAAATTTTCAAAAAGGTTGGAAAAAGGTAGAAAGGCACCCCTAGGCACATTTTGGCTTGTTTGTGCCACGTGGATGGCTCAGATTAAAATGAGGAATGCAAGCCCACATCAAATCGGCAATTGCCATGTGTCAAGGACAAAATCGGAGGTGCGGGTCCACGGGGATAATTTGGAAAATTTTCCTTTTTCCAAAAAGGTGGAAATGTGTATAATCGGTCCGCGATTCCAATGGGACCCAAGTTGGGACTGTCATCACCAATCCGGCACTATGATAATTCTTCACTAGGAACTCCTCGTGCTATGATTATTTACTAATGCACAACCTTTAGTTTGGTGGATGTAATCTGGAAACAAAACAACAAACATAACACAAGAATACCATCGACTATGATAAGACGGAATGATGAAAAATATGAAATATCAAAGTAAATTATAATATTAACATGAAATTGTTACAATATCACCCATGAGGTACTTCAAGTGTTATTGACTTCACTTGCCTTCCACCAATACTATGGGAGAAACTTTACAATTACACCTCTTAATGGCTTCTTCAACACACCTTTAAACTGATGGCTTCCTTTACACACTTCATACAATATTTCTCACTACTTCCTTCTATGCTAAATGAGGGGGGTGGCCTCTTTATTTATAGAACTTCCAGGCTTATCCATCTTATCTCTAAGATAGGATAAGAAATCCACTCTGACGAATCATATTCCATACCTTAACTCTTATCTGTACATGTAAGCTTATCTTTTAAGATAAGATAAACCTTATCATTTCACATGGGTTCCACATTTTTAGACTTTTTACAAATAAAATACACAAAATATTTATGACCTCACTCCTTGTCCTTATTACCAATATCATGTAGACCCTACTTCTCTACTTATCCCAACTTTGACATTTTAACATTACCGGACCACTTACGACAAATATTTACTTTTTACAACATTCCTATTGTACTTTGACTATTACCGTACTCTACATTATTGGCGGCACCGTACTGACGGCACCGTTATCTTCTATCAGACGCTACTACTAATTACACTTAACAACATCCTATTCTTAATACATACATTAATGAAATAGAAATTATGGAGGAAAATTTTAGTGTCGACATCTTCCCCCTTCCTAGCTTCTACTCCGTCCTCGGAGTAGACTATTATGGTGCTTGGAAAATATTCAACTTGTCGTGGTTGACCCATTTCGTGATGGGAGTGCCATCCAATTCTTCCAAATGCAGACGTACCATTTTCATGCACAGCTACTATTTTGTAGGGCCGCATCCATTTTGGAAGAAATTTTCTCTGTCTTCTTTTTTGTATCTGGAATCATATACTAGAACCAAGTCATTCACATGAAATGGAGACCAACAGATCTTTTGATCAAAGTATTCCTTCTGCTTCATTTTCTTCTTATAGCTTGTATCCTTAGCTATTTCCCTCATTTCCTCTAGCAAATGAAGATGTACCAACCTTTCTTTTACTGAATCACTTTCATCCATTCTTTCATTTTTCATTACTCTGACCGTGGGAATATCAAACTCAATAGGAAGAACTGGATCAATGCCATAAGCCAACTAAAATGGGGAGTATCCTGTTGCTGACTTTGATGTTGCCCTATATGCCCACAATGCTGCATGTACCCTTTTATCCCATTTATGTACCTGCAAGGCTGTATCTTTTGCTAGAATTTGACACAACACAAAATTTGTTCGTTCCACCTGTCCATTTGTGCTTGGCTTGTATGTTGTTGCCTTCCTGTGCTTAATAGAAAACTTATTGACTAGGGCTTCTACCACCTCATTAATGAAGTGGATTCCTTGATCTGTTACAATTTCTAATGGACAACCAAATCTGGTGATAATGCGTTCATATATGAACCTTACCACTTCATCCATGGAAGCTGTTTTCAATGGCCTAGCTTCAACCCACTTGGTTAAATAATCTGTGGCAACTACAATATACTTATTTTGGCATGAGGTAGTTGGAAGTGGACCTACAATGTCTATTCCCCACTTTTCAAAGGGACCAAGTGGAAGAATAGGACATAATGGAGCTGATGAAGTCTTACGGTTACCATGTGTTTGACAAATATCACATGTCTTACAATAATTATAACAATCTTTAAAAAGAGTGGGCCAGTGATAACCTGCATCCAAGATCCTTCTTGCTGTAAGTTGTCCAGAGAAGTGCCCTCCACATGTACCATTGTGGAATTATTCTAGCAGTTCCTTCCCTTGATCACATCCAACTTCCTCTTGTACTGTCCATCAGGTCCTATTCGAAATAATACTCCATGCAGAATAGAATATGGACGACTGGCTTGAGTAATCTTTCTCTTAGTCTTTGCATTGGCACCATCAGGAAACTTGAATTCATTCAGATAATTCCAAATATCTATGTATTCACTAGGGATTGTGTCAAGGGATAACAATGCTACATCGGGGAAATCATCATCATCACAAGATGATCCTAAACCATCATAGGCTCGAGAGAGTGCATCTGCATTGACATGCTTCTTTCCTGGCCTATCTATAATATCAAATTCAAATTCTTGTAGCAAAATTATCCATCTTTCTATCCTCCCTGATGGGTTAGGCTTATTGACAATATATTTTAGAGCCTGATGATCTATTACAACTATAAATTTCTGCCCTAGCAAGTAATTTCTAAACTTCTTTACAGCAAAAATGATAGCTAGAGCCTCTTTTTCAGTTACAGTATAATTTACCTCAGCACTGCTCATTTGTCTACTCCTAAAGTAAATTGGATGTTCATTCCCATTTTCATCCTTTTGGCTCAAAGTACTTCCTAGTGCTGCATCTGAGGCATCAGTGTACACAATGAATGGCTTGCTCCAATCTGGATTCTTTAAAACAGGTGAAGACACCAGGGCTTCCTTCAGTTGTCCAAAAGCTTCATGTGCCTTATTTCCTGGTTCATAAGTAACATCCTTCTTCAAGAACTAGGTTAGTGGCTGTGCAATCTTTGAGAAATTCTTGATGAACCTTCTATAGTAACCCACATGGCCTAAAAATGATCTCAACTTACTTCTATTCATAGGAAATGGTAAATCTTTGATTTTTGAAACTTTATCAGGATCAGTACCAATACCATCTCTGGATACAACATGCCCTAACAAAACACCTTTAGAACATCCAAAGACACACTTTGTAGGGTTTAGTGAGGCTTGTGCTTCATCTAACCTTTGAAATGTTGTCTCCATTTGGTGCAGGTGGTCCAACTTGCTCCCATAGATGCAAAAATCATCCAGAAATACTCTGATGAAGGTCCCAATGTAGGGTTCGAACACCCTATTCATCAAACGCTGGAATGTTTCCGGAGCATTACACAACCCAAAAGGCATAACTCTATAAGCAAACGTTCCCCAAGGAGTGGTGAACGTGGTCTTCAGCTGATCTTTCTCTGCTATACAAACTTGGTTGTAGCCGCTATATCCATCAGCAAAACTATAGCACTCCTGGCCAGCTACTTCGTCCAAGATCTGATCTAAAAATGGAAGAGGGTAATGATCCTTCTTTGTTGCCTTATTGAGCTTCCTGTAATCAACACAAATGCATAGCTTCCCATTCTTTTTTATTGAGATCACAATGGGAGAAACCCATTCTGAATTCTCCACAAACAAATATGAATCTTGCATCAATCAACTTATCTATTTCTTCTTTTTTACGGTCTTGGAAAAATTAGGATTCATTCTATATGGCATTTGCTTTATAGGCTTAGCACCATCTATCAGCTCAATAGAATGTTCTACCCAACTTACTTAATGGAGTTCCTTGTAATCAAAAGTGAATATGTGTATGTACCTTCAAAAGAGCTGGAGGTAGGATTCCTTCTCACTCTCCATCACAGCATCACCAATCTTTATTTGTTGGAGACGATCATCAACTTCTTCTTCAGATAATTTTATGGGGTCATGAGTTGGTGTGACTGGAAGGATATCCATGACTGAAACATCAACCTCACTTTCTTCATCTTCAGTGTCCACTTCACTGGTACTAGAGTAATAAGAGGATGTCCAATCATCAGTTTCATCACTTGAATCCTGAGTTCTCGCTTTATGATGTCGAGGATCATGTTTATCTTTACCCTCTCTACCACATCCAAGTGTCATGAAACCTTCATTCCAGTAGTTTCTTGCATGAACTCTCCTTAGCCATGGTCTTCCCAGCAGCATTGGGTACGCAACAGTACCATTTTTCATCACCTGAAAGTCTACCACACATACAACACCCATAACAGATATTGCCACATTTGAAACTACACCTTCTGGTTTAGTTTTTCCCTTATTTAATGACCTTAACATAAGTGTTGAAGGGCGATCAATTTTTAACCCCAACATATTCATTACAGACTTGGTCATTACATTAACTGCAGAACCTCCATCAACTAAGACATCATGAATTGAAATACCATTACATAATACCTCAGCTTATGGAGCATAGGGATCTACCTCTACCTCCAAAATAGGGACCTCAACCTCCTTCCTTCGTCGAGCATTGAGTCCACTTCGCAGCTCCCGCCTCTTCTCAGAAGACATAGCCAAGAGTTGACCATATGTAATATTTGTAGGCCTTTTGGATAGATCTTCCAAGATGGAGTATGGTCCTTGCCCCTGTGAAATCAGAAAATCCTGCACACCCAACTTTCTTCTCCTATGTTTCTTACTAGTTTCTCCTTTCATCTTCTTAGGATCATTTCCATCTTGATTATCTTTTTCTTTCTTTCTTTTTGTTACAAACACATCTACTTCATTATTTCTGCTCTTATCTACTACATCAAAAGAATTCATGTGTGCTTTTCCTTTATTATTATCTCCTTTACCGGATGTAGAAGCTCTATCTCGGACAATTATACTTATAATTACCCTTTTATAACAACCATAACATACAACTTCAGAAATATTTCTTTTTGGACCTTTATCTCCTCCTTGAGAACTAAATTCTTTTCCTTGAAGAAGATTAATAGTTAACTAACCCATCTTTTTGAGTAGATCTTCATACTCAGTAGATGTACTAGGAGAAATATTTGTGCTCATCGAGAGTGGTTGTGGATTTTGGAGCAAAGGTGCTGGTATAGGTTCTACTTTAGCAACAATTTCTTTGGGCTCCTCTTCCATGCTTTCTTCTTTCCTTATTGCAATCTCCTTTGCTTGTTCAATGGTAGTTGGGTGGTCATACTTCACTCATTGTCTGATCTCTGGCTTCATTCCAAGAATTAAGTGCTTACATAGGAGATTATCCACGCTATTCATCAACCCATCCGCTAATCCTTCCTTCCGGATTTAGGCGTCAAGTTTTCTCCTTAGCTCTAGAACATGAGCATGATAATCCCTTATCTTCTCCTTCTCTCCTTGGGTTAGCTTTGTGATATGGATCATGAGATCTGCATATCTCTCGTTGTTCACCAAATTCTTCAAGAAAACTTTCAATTAATAAATCCCATGAGTTTTTCACATTATCACCTAGTGTTTCAAACCACCTAAGGGTTGAACCATCCAAAAAGGTAGGAAAAAATTTAGTCCATTATTCCCTTCTTATAAGGCCATTACAAATACAAGATCGTTTAAACTCTTGAATGAAAGAGGAAGCATTTTCATTAGATTGGGCTGAAAAAAACAAGAATCTTCCCCATTTTCAAAAGTAACCACAGTGAAATACCAACCCACAAGTACAATCAACAAGACTTATGTGCACAAATAATTGAAATCACTATAATAGAAAATAGAAATGACCATGGTAAACTATGGTAAAACTTGATTTACTACATGTAAAACCGACTTACTTGTGGTAAACACTATTCACAATAAAAAGTGAAGTTACTGCGGTAAATACTATTCACGGTAAAAAGTGACTTTACTTTGGTAAATACTATTCACAAAAAAATGACTTTACCATGGTAATTACTATTCATGGAAAAAATGACTTTACCATGGTAACTACTATGCACAATAAAAATAAGGTTACCCTCCAATTGATTTTTGACTAAGTGGGAATATCTCTCTAGAAAATCCACCAACGAGGAATGGTCCTGGCAACGGAACCAAAATGTCATCACCAATCCAGCATTATGATAATTCTTCACCAGGAACTCCTCATGCTATGATTATTTACTAATGCACAGCCTTTAGTTTGGTGGATGTAATCTGGAAACAAAACAACAAACATAACACAAGAATACCATCGACTATGATAAGACGAAATGATGACAAATATGAAATATCAAAGTAAATTATAATATTAATATGAAATTGTTACAATCTCACCCATGAGGTACTTCAAGTGTTATTGAATTCACTTTCCTTCCACCAATACTATGGGAGAAACTTTACAATTACACCTCTTAATGGCTTCTTCAACACACCTTTAAACTGATGGCTTCCTTTACACACTTCATACAATATTTCTCACTACTTCCTTCTATGCTAAATGAGGGGGGTGGCCTCTTTATTTATAGAACTTCTAGGCTTATCCATCTTATCTCTAAGATAGGATAAGAAATCCACTCGACATATCATATTCCATACCTTAACTCTTATCTCGTACATGTAAGCTTATCTTTTACAATAAGATAAACCTTATCATTTCACATGGGTTCCACATTTTTAGACTTTTTACAAATAAAATACACAAAATATTTATGACCTCACTCCTTGTCCTTATTACCAATATCATGTAAACCCTACTTCTCTACTTATCCCAACTTTGACATTTTAACATTACCGGACCACTTACGACAAATATTTACTTTTTACAACATTCCTATTGTACTTTGACTATTACCGTACTCTACATTATTGGTGGCATCGTACTGACGGCACTGTTATCTTCTATCAGACACTACTACTAATTACACTTAACAACATCCTATTCTTAATACATACATTAATGAAATAGAAATTACGGAGGAAAATTTTAGTGTCGATAGGACACGTGTAAAGCTTATTTTCAAAGGGCGGAGGGGTGGAGAAAAATGTTAAATTTTTACATTTTTCCAAAAGTGTTAAAATGTCAAAAAGTGATCCCAAGCCCATTTTTAATCACATTGTGACATGTAGAGGGCTCAGATTAAAGGATAAAGAAAGATAAATGGTAAATGTGCATTTTTCAGTTTGGCTGCCATTTGAGCTCTAGGAAGCTTGGAGATAAAATTTTTGCATCAATTTTCACCAAATTTTTGGTGAATTCATGTTGTTTTTTCCTTCAAGGATCAATGGAATCAATTTGAAAATTTAATTTATAGATCTAAGGTACTTTTGAAATGAAATTTTGTTCGGGATCGAGTAGAAACGTAAAATACCAAATCCAAAAGTTGCAAAGTCAAATTTTGGAGGGATAAGGATGAAATAATGAAAGGAAGGGGCTCTACATGCTTTGAAGATGAAAAATGTGACTCCATAATGGATAATGATGTGAATTTTTCAATGATTCACCATTTTCGAAATGTTGGTGCAAATTCTGAGTTTGCACACTTTTCCCTAATTTTCTATATCCATTTTTGGTCAAAAACATTTTAGTTTCTCAAGTGGGTGATCTATAACTCATTTTTTCTAGTTGAATGCCTTCAAGATGGTGATGATGTGGTTATTTCTCCCTAAATTGAAACAAAATCCAAGCTTCCCCATTTGTGCCCTAATTTTTCATTTATATGGGTTGTTTCATTTTTCCATTTGCCATATCGTGAAAAACTCAAAGTGGATCGAATCCGAGTAATTTGAGGTTAAAATCTTGCTCCCTGTGTCGAAAACAATGTAAAATCATGTTTCATTTGATTTAAAGCCAAGAAATCTATCTTCCTTGTGAAAAAAATTCATTTGTAGGGCATCCTCTCGTATTTTTACGTTTTTACATTCATACGGGTGTCATTTTTCCGTCAAATTAGTAATCGCAACCTTTTAGTGATGTGGCGAGCTTCTATTGGTCAGGGCGATTGGGAAAATGCTATAACTTGTCACTTTTTGATTTTTTGGCACAAGAAACATTTTGTTCCTTGGCCCCGCACACTACAATGATGTGCCGACGTGGCACAATTTGATGGGCTAGAGGATCGGCGAGTGGCAGAGGTCACTTAGAAATCTTGCCTTCATTTTTGTAAATTTCTAAAAATCAATTTTTTGCCCAAAGGCCCGCAATGAATGGGAAGCGGACACGTGGCTCAGAGGGCATGTGGGTGGAGGAGGGACTTGGAAAATTTTATTATTTTTTGCCTCAGATGCTAAGGTAAAATTTTGACCCAAAGGCCCGCCTCCAATAAGAAGTGGACACATGTCCAGGAAAGTCAGCATGGAGGGGCGGAGTTTGTGAAAATTTTGAAGTTTTTAACTTCAAAATGTTAAAGTTAAAATTTGGCCTGAGAGCCCACAACCAATTGGAGGAAGACATGTGTCTAGGAGGTGAGATGGAAGAAGGGGCTGAAGGAAATTTTTATGAATTTTTGCCTTTATGTTTGCAAGGTAAAAATGAAAAATGGGCTCACCTCAATGAAAAGTGGACACGTGTCCAGGAAGGTCAAATGGAGAAGAAGCGAGAACTTAGAATTTTTTTGTTTTTGGGCTCAAAGTTACAAAGGAAATTTTTTTCCTAAGGCCCATGTTCAATGAAGGGGGACACGTGTCCAAAATTTGGCGGAGGTTTGGGGCACGGAGGAAATATTGAAAATCTTACAAATTTTGGCAAAATTTCTCAAAGTCAAAAATTGATCCGTGGCCCCGACAGGAAAATTTGGAAGGGTGCCCCCACATCCAATCAGGGGACAACATGTGGCACATTAGAAAGGGAAAAAAGAAGAGTGCGGGCCCATAAAAGGTTGTAGTGTTTTCGGAGGTTCTAAGGAAAAACTTGGAGGGTCGGCTCCGCAACGAATGGGAGATCGCCACTGGCAAGGGAGTGAGCTGGTGTTCGGGCCCGCAGGAAATTTTGAGAAAATTTTCCTTTTCTCAAAAAAGTGGCAAAATTCATCAAATTGGCCCACGGTTTTGTGGGGCCCACCTAGGTATATGTGGTGGGTCAGGAGGCAAGCGGGGAAAATTTTAAAATTTTTCCAAAGGTCAAGAAGGGTTAAAAATGCATTTTTTTTAGATGGGGACCCGCTTCAATAATTTTGGACACATGTACACATTATCCAAAGGAAAAAGAGGGAATATTCATGAATCTCATCCTCCAAGTGGAGGGCTAGCATTAAAGGTTGACTAAAATCAACAGTCACTATGCAATTTCATTTTTGGGACATCATGAGAGCTCCAAGGAGCTTGGAAATCACATTTCTTCATCAAAATGCATGAAATTTTATATGATTTCACATCCCCTTGGCCTTCTGAGTGCAATGGCACCATTTTTGGGAGCTAATTTGATGGCTTATGATGTTTTTGATGAAATTTTTTCCCTAGACCCGTGAAAAAATGTGAAAGGTGAAAATAAAAGGTTGTAGAGGTGAAAAATGATGAAGTAAAAGGTGGAAAATGATTGCAAATGCATGTTGGCATGTCTGAATGCCAAAAACATGACCCAGGATGGATAAGGATCCAAATTCATGCAATATTTTAAAATATTTATGCATCCCTGGCATTTTACGAGTTGTTTTATAGTTTAATGTCATTTTCATGAAATGGATAAGGTTTCTTGTAACAAATTTGATCCCTAAGCATATTCTTTTCTTGGGAAGAAAGGATCCAAGCTGGCATGAGGTATAAAATGTATTTTTGAAGCATTTGTAAGGAGGGAGACAGAAGAGAGAAAAAGACTCAGAATTTTCAAGCAAAAAAGTTGGAAGAAATCCATTTCTCTGGAGAAAACCACCTGAGAGTCATTTTTAATTCCATTTTGTATCATATTTCATCATGTTGAGTTGGTTTCAGCTGTAAATCCATCAACAAGTTCTGAGATTGTTCTTATAGCATTCCCTTGCTGATGTATTTGATCAGATTTTGGATTATGTGGTGTTATCTCTTGGCAAAATTTGCATATACTTATGTCTCAAAATGTTTTCAATTTGTGTTTCTTGCTCATGTTGCAATCTTGTGTTTAGGATCTCTTTGATCATACAGGGTCTCATTTCTTGTTGATGGTTTAATGGAATTTTAATCTTATTTTTAGAAGAGCTTTCATCCGATAGAAGATAAACTAATTTAAAATCATTTTCTTGTCCTTGAATAATGAGACTGCTTGTAAACCTTTGGGTGCACCTTAGGTCATGATTAAATAGGGATTCCTGGGTACTTTGTTGGTATTTTTCTTCAAGATTTTGTGGCAGGTTATCAAATGTTGTGTGGAAGAGTGCAAATCTAGGTCTCCATCTGCACACATATCCTGGTTGAAGGAACATTTAAAACCCCTGGAAGCATTCTTGTTGTGTATATATTGCAAATTTCCTACAAAGGTTCTCAAAGAAGTTTGTAATTCCCAGCTAGTCTTATCTAAACATCTCCCCACAAAAATTTCATTCAGACTAACTCATCCTACCAATACTACCCCTGCATTGCATTGTGTGTCAACAAAAGAATACAATCCTTCCACAAAAATGCACAAAGCATATCAAGGTTTTATCATGTCTTTAGTAGCCCTAGCTTTGTTTTGAGAAAATTTCCATCATTTAGTAGTGAAAACTCCTTTGAGTTTGGATAATGGATGTTTGATCATGTTTTCACAAGACCTCTTCCATACCATATGCAAAATACAAGGATATCTCCATCTCCTTTACCATATAAGGGCTGCAATAGAGGTTCTATTGCCTTGGTTGATAGGCACAACCTAAAATAGTGAGGGTTAGATCAAAACCATTTTGAAGGTGCTATCCACTCCCTCAAATATTGAATGTAAACAAGCATATAGGTGTGCTCCCCAGCTACAAATGACATACAAACCATCTATCTATCCTTGAGTGTCTTGTGCAAGTTCATGATGTTGTTCAAGTTGTGAAGGAGATTAAATATGGATACCAACACTTGAGTGGCGCTATTACCGGGGACTTCTTGGAATTTCTTGGTGGTTTTGAAGTGTTTGAAAGGTTTGAGCATTTGTGTGATCAAGTATTTGAGCTGTTACATTCTTGAGATATCATTTCATACTTCAGATCTGCATGTTTTGGGTAAAAGTTTCAAATCTCAGCCTGCTCTTCTCATCTTCCAGTAGTTTATATAATTTGGATGCATTGTTTTTGGTTGAATTAAGAAGAAGAAGATATGATTTGTATACCTTTGCAAAGTTTTCAGTCATATCATACACTTGACAGAATATTTTAGTGCTTTCTTGCACAACTAAGCTGGAAATCCTTAGTGGCGACTCCATGCTATTGAGATCTTGAAATAATAGTTTTCTTATGCATCTCTGTCATTTGAAACTTGTTTAAATCAATCAAGTTGGAGGGAAGGAAATCTCTTCATCAAGGACTCTTCTAAGAAGTTTCTCACTGAATCAATAAGCTCGTAACTAGAAGGAAGAAGAGTGTGGAAAGTGGTTTATGATTTGGTTGCAAGAAAAGAAATCCCCATAGTTGAATTTGAAGGAGAGCAACCTGTTATTGAAGATTATAATTCTTTTTCAAGTAGATCTGATTCAGAAATTTTCTTGCTGATCTGCATTCTCCATCAGGTGAGGGACCTCCTTGTGTATTTAAAAACTTGCTCCTAAATCTACTCCTGTGGTTTCTAAGTTTGCTAAAGTTTATCAAGAGAAAGAGCCTTTAGGGGGTTGTCATTTTAAAGATCACTCATCTATTCCAATAAGACCCATTACTACTCCTCACCAGCTTGTTTCACCTCCAAGATCACCCCCACCAAACAATATGGCTCAGCCTAGACGTCCATTTGTTGTTAACACCTTTAGTCCTATAAATTTTAGAGGAATGGATGGTTATCCAAATGCTATCCCACAAGATGTGAGAAATAGGTTACCAAAATTCCAAGGTAACAATGCCATTACCAGTGATCAGCATCTCAAACTATTTGATACTATGATGGAATATTTTGAGATAGAATTTGAGGATGTGTATGTCAAGTTGTTTATCCATACACTTGAAGAAGATGCTAGGGACCGGTATAAGTCTCTACCGATAACTATATTGATTCATGGACCGAGATGAAAAATGCATTTAGATTGTAGTATGGTGACAGAATAATCCTAGATTTCTTTTTTTCAGAATTTGAAAATATCAAGAAGAACCCGAATGAGATAGTCCATGACTTAAATAAAATATTTAATAAAACATTGAGAAGGTTACCTGTCATTTTGAGGCCTTGTGATGAATCTTTCTTGATCAAATATGCAGATGCATTTGATAAAAGGAAACCTATTACTTGAGAGACAAAAATCCTACAAACTTGAGGCAAGATTTCACCATGGAACTTAAAATTGAAAATAATATTAAAGCTATTAGTAAACCACTTAAGAGGGATGGTGTGAAGCTGATAAACCCTGAGAAGCCTCAAGCTAGCAAGGGTGCTGATTTAGAAGATGTTGTCAAGAATTTGGCAGGGGCTGTCAAAGAAATTTCTTACAAATTAGCCCGGGATGAGAAAGGAATTGGGAAAAGTTCACAAGGACAACAAAGAACTCAAAACCATGATAGATTTGGCAATCATCCTAGGGGTGATCAAAGACAAGATGATAGAGTTAAAAATCCTTTTGGATCTGTAAAAAGAGACAACCTCAAGCTCATGAAAATAGAGTGGTGCTCGACCATTTAACCGCAAGGGTTCTTCTGTTCAAGAAATTGCTGATATGGATTGGTGTGATAGATGTTTTCTTCCTCATCCTCCATGTGAAATGGACCAGAAAGTTATTGAAGATGATAATGAGGATGAAATGGATGATGACATTTGTATGATGGGCAGCTCTTCAAGCTCACAACAAGCAGCAACATCAACAGATGTGATAAGTGCAAGGACTGCTGCAACCTTTTGGGATTGCATAAAGAGGGTACCATTTATTTCTCTTCCTCAAGCTCATGATGTAGATGTAGTTCAAGACTTTGAAATTCCTAATAATGACTTTGAATATCTAAGGGCTTTAATGATCAAGAAGTATGATGGTGGTATTCCTTCCGAGGAAGATAGACAGTTGTTAATGAATGTTGTGGTTGGACAAGAGAAAGAGTATAATACTAGAAGTAAAGTTGTTAGAGGAGCTGGTCCTCAAGAAAAGCCAAATACACCCTTGCTCACAAGCATTCCCAAAGACAATCCTAGAAAAGAAACAATTGCCAAGAACCCTACTGTCCCATGCAAAAATATCAGTCCTCTTCATGCCCAGGCTGCCAAGAATACTTCTCCATCTGATGAACCTTCTTGTTTCCCTTCAATGTTGTTTTACCAAAGAGTGTTCCATATGATATTGCCCAAGTATTGAGCCAAATTAAAGTGAGTGTTCCCATCATTGAGTTTCTTAGGATACCTGAGCATAAGAAGAGAGCATTCGAGTACTTGGGATTGAAAGAAGAAAAGATTACCCCAAGCAGAAATGTAAATGTTGTTGAGACTCCTCTTCAAAGCATTGTTGGCCTTAAAACACCACCACCAATGGAAGATTTTAGAGAGGCACTTGAAGTATATTTTGGGACATCCTTGGTTGATTCCCAATTGAATATTGATCCATTTTTCACAACTTTACTCATAAAAGATAGGTTGCTTCACAATTACATGTTTGATTCCGGTGCATCATGTAATGTCATGCCTCTAGAAGTCATGAATGAGTTGGGTATCAAAGTGACAACAACATATGGGAAATGTATAGCCATGGATTCAAGGGAAGTTCTGGTTGTTGGTTGTGTGAAGGGTTTAGTAGTGCAACTTGCAGCCTATCCAGGTAAGAATTTAAAACTTGATGTTGTAATTGTTGATTGCCCTGCCAAATGGGGTATGCTTTTGTCAAGAAAATGGGCTACAAGTGTTGGTGGTAGTGTTCAAATGGAAATGTATTTTTCCACCATTCCCATTGAGGGCAGCCTTTTCAAACTCTATGGTGAAAAGAAGATGTTACACTTGATTGAAGATCCCAACAATGCTTCTTATGAAGTGTTGTTTGCTGATGTAGATGTGGACAACTTCATTGGTTTTGCTGATGGAAAGGAGAACAAGATGGACAAATCAGAATGCCTTGGTATGGTAGGTTCTCCATGGACCTTGTTATTTGATGGAGCTTGCTCCAAATTTTGAAATGGTGTTGGTATAGTGTTGGTTTCTCCTAGTTTGGAAGAGTTTCCTTTTTCCTTCAAACTTAATTTTGAATGCACTAACAACATAGCTGAGTATGAAGCATTATTGTTGGGGTTAAGAATTACATGGAAGTATGGAGTAAAGGACATTGTTTCCAAAGGAGACTCAAATCTGGTTGTCAAACAAATAAGAAAATTGTATGCTACAAAAAATCAGCGTATGAAACAATATAAGCATGTTGTTTGGGACTTGATTGAAATGTTTGATTCCTTTAACATTGTTTACCATGATAGAAGTCTTAATGCTGCTATTGATAAGATAGCTTTCCTTGGTTCTAGATTTGACAATTACACCATTTCACCTTTTTGTGAATATAACATTGAAGTGCTAACAAGGCCACTGTCCCTAGATAATGTGAAACATTGGCAGATTTTTGATAATGATGCCCAAGTATTGAGATTCTTACAATGCCAAGGTGAGTTTGCTAGTCAGAATATTGATTGGGAACCAATGGTATGCATGAATGAAGGTAGAGAAACTTTGTTTGACAAGGATATTATACAATTGAAGACAAACACCATTCCCAAAGGTCTTGTTGCACTTGAATCCAATTTTAGCAATGCTGATTGTATCATTAATAGAAACATGTTTGCTTCAAGGGATGTGGAAGAGCACAACTTGGGAACCAAGGATAAGCCAAGGAAGATCTGGTTGGGTAGCCATCTCAGCAAAGAGGAAAAACAGTCCTATGCCCAACTTTTAAAGAAGTATCAAGACTGCCTTGCCTAGTCTTATTCAGAGCTGAAGGCATATAGAGAAGATTTATTTCAGCATGAGATTCCTCTTGAGGCCAAGACTAAGCCATTCAGACAAAGAAAAAGGCCTATCAATCCACTTCTTTCTATGAAGATGCAAGAAGAGTTGAATAAATTGAGAGATGGTGGTATCATTCAGCCTACTAGATACTCATCTTGGGTGGAAAACCTTGTGCCAGTTAGAAAGAAGAATGGTGATATCAAAATTTGTGTGGATTTTAGGAATCTAAACAAAGCATCTATGAAGGAAAACTACCCCTTGCCAAACATGGAGAATATGTTACAGCTTGTAACAGGGTCAGAGATGCTTTCTACTTTGGATGGTTTCTCCGGATACAATCAAGTAGTTGTCAAAGAATCAGAAATACTTAAGACAACCTTCACTACTCCTTGGGGGAATTATGTTTTTTTAAGGATGCATTTTGGATTGATGAATTTCCTTGCTACTTTTCAAAGGGAAATGGATGTTTCCTTTTCTGGTTATATCAATGACTTTATTGTAGTTTACCAAGATGATGTGACTGTTTTTTCAAGGTAGCGAGGAGACCATTTGTAACACCTAGAGAAGATGCTAATCAGATGTAGAGAGTATGGAATTTCCATTAATCCAAAGAAGTTTCATTTTGGCATGTAAAAGGCCAAGTTTTTGGGACATATTGTGTCCAAAGAAGGTGTTATGATAGACCTTGAGAGAGTGGAAGCAATCAACAAAGTGCCCATTCCAAGAACCAAGAAAGGTATTCAATCTTTCTTTGGCCAAATCAATTTCATTAGAAGGTTTGTTTCTAATTTTTTTGAGCTAACTCTTCCAATCACAAGCATGCTAAGAAAGGATCAAGTTATCAAGTGGGAGGAGGCTGCCATTCAAGATTTTGAAGGAATAAAGGATGCACTTAAGCATGCACCTATTTTGGCAGCTCCAAACTATAAGAGGCCTTTCCAAATATTTTCTTTTGCCTCTGAATTTACTATTACTTCAGTATTGTTGCAAAAGGATGATAATGGAGCTAAGAGGCCTATTGATTTCTTTAGAAAGGCTTTACAAGTAGTTGAGATCAAGTACACAATCATGGAAAAACAAATGTTTGCATTGGTAAAAGCAAAAAATATTTTAGGCCCTACATTTTGAGTTCAAATGTTGTTTCTTATGTTCCCCACACCATGGTTAAAGACATATTATCAAACATGGAGATATCAAGCAAGAGATGTAGATGGGTCAAAAATTACAAGAGTATGATATGGATATCCAAACAACAAAGCTAGTAAGAGGTTTGGGTCTTGCCAAGCTCATGGCTGAGAGCAATTTATAAAATGTAGAAGTGAATCAACAAGGTTAGAAATGGTAGATATCTTCTTGAGAGATTGATGAGTTCTGAATGGTACAAGGATGTAGTCTTCTACCTCAAACACCTATGTTGTCCTAGTCATTTAAATAAAAATCAGAAAAGAGCCCTCAAGCTGGCTTCTCAAAAATATATCATAACAGACCTTGGGTTGGCTTGGAAGAACCTTGAAGGTGTCCTCTTGAAATGCATAACTAAAGATGAAGCTCCCAAGTTGATTGCTGATTTCCATGGGGGAGTTTGTGGAGGAAATTTTTCTGGGAAAGTGACAACACATAAGATTTTAAGAGCTGGTTATTGGTGGCCTACTCTTTTTAAAGATGCAACCCAGCTGGTTAGAAAGTGTGATAGTTGCCAAACATTTCTGGAAGAAGACTCGAAAGCTTGAGACTCCTTCCTTTGCAATCTGTATCAATTGAAGCTCCTTTTAAACAATGGGGAATGAACTTCATTGGTGAGATTTCAGATCCTTCTAGTGCTGGTCATAAATGGATCCTTAGAAGAACTCGATTATTTTACAAAATGGGTTGAGGAAATTCCATCTAGAAAATCAACACACCAAGTGGTAATGGATTTCTTATTGAATCATATCATATGCATATTTGGAGTTCCAGTTAAGATTGTATCTGATAATGCCATGTGTTTTAGAGACAAATCTTTGATGGCAATGTGTAATGAATATGGGATAAATCGACTTATTCTTCAAACTACAATCCATAAGGTAATGGACAAGATGAGTCAAGTAACAAGAACTTTCTCAAGATCATTAGAAGGACTTTGGAAATCAACAAGAAGAAGTGGGGAGAGCAATTGAAATTTGCAGTTTGGGATGATAGAATAACTCCTAAAAGAGCAACTGGTAAGATCCCATTTGAATTGGTGTATGGAACTCAAGCTTTACTACCCTTACACCTGCAATTATCCACTTTTCAGTTTTCCCAACAGTTGGAAGATCAATAACATGGCCCGTATGAATCAAGAATCAATCAGATCATTGAGTTGGATGAAGAGAGAAGAGCTTCTCATCAAAGGCATATCATATTTAGAGAGAAATTGAAGAGGTTGTTTGATAAGAAGGTCACTCCTAGAGCCTTCAATGTTGGAGATCTAGTTTTGTTGTGGGATAGTAGGCATGAAGACAAGGGAAAGCATGTAAAGTTTGATGCCCTATGGATGGGCCCTTATACCATTGATATCAGGATTAGAGAAAATACATTTTTTCTCAAGGATTTGGATGGGGATTTGTTGGAGCTTCCTATTAATGGCAGACATTTAAAACATTTCTTGGATTAAATCCCCATGTGAGGTATGCACAAGTTATACATTTTGTATAGTCCTTGTTTTTATTTTGTCTTTTCTTGCGTTGTTGGCTCGTGGTTTTCCCTTTTGTCCTTGGAAACCATTTCTAGTCTGGTTTTCTCGGTCTATTTTTGGTGAAATTTCTAGTTTTTGGGGTTGTTCTGCATTTTTGACTCCTTACCCAATGGATTTCTGGCACTTGGTCTACGTTGTGATCTTGTGGCACTCAGCTGGGAGTGCCCATCCCCAAGCAAGAGCCAATGTTGGTGCAAATTTTGAGTTTGCACACTTTGCCCTAATTTTCTATATCCATTTTTGGTCAAAAACATTTTATTTTCTCGAGTGGGTGATCTGCAACTCATTTTTTCCAGTTGAATGCCTTCAAGATGCTCATGATGTGGTTATTTTGCCCTAAGTTGAAACAAAATCCAAGTTTCCCCCCATTTGTGCCCTAATTTTTTCATTTATACGGGTTGTGTTGTTTTTCCATTTCCAAATCATGAAAAACTCAAAGTGGATCGAATCTGAGTAATTTGAGGTTAAAATCCTACTCCCTAGGTCGAAAACAATGTAAAATCATGTTTCATTTGATTTAAAGCCAAGAAATCTATCTTCCTTGTGAAAAAATTCCATTTCTAGGGCATCCTCTGTATTTTTTACATTTTGATGGGCATACGGGTGTCATTTTCCCGTCAAATTAGTCATCACAACCTTTTGGTGACATGGTGAGCTTCTATTGGCCGGGGGCGGTTGGGAAAATGTTATAACTTGTCACTTTTTGATTTTTTGGCACAAGGAAAATTTTGGTCCTCGGCCCCGCATTGCTACAGTGATGTGCCTACGTGGCACAATTTGATGGGCTAGAGGATTGGTGGGTGGTGGAGGTCACTTAGAAATCTTGCCTTCATTTTTGCAAATTTCTCAAAATCAATTTTTTGCTCGAAGGCCCGCAATGAATGGGAAGCGGACACGTGGCTCGGAGGGCATGCGGGTGGAGGAGGGACTTGGAAAATTTTATTATTTTTTTCCTTGGATGCTAAGGTAAAATTTTGACCCAAAGGCCCACCTCCAATAAGAAGTGGACACGTGTCCAGGAAAGTCAGCATGGAGGGGTGGAGTTTGTGAAAATTTCAAAGTTTTTAACTTCAAAATGTTGAAGTTAAAATTAGGCCCGAGAGCCCACAACCAATTGGAGGAAGACACGTGTCAAGGAGGCGAGATGGAAGAAGGGGCCGAAGGAAAATTTTATGAATTTTTCCCTTTATGTTTGCAAGGTAAAAAATGAAAAATTTGCTCGCCTCTAATGAAAAGTGGACACGTGTCAGTGAAGGTCAAATGGAGAAGCGGGAACTTAGAATTTTTTTGTTTTTGGGCTCAAAGTTACAAAGGAAATTTTTTTCCCGAAGGCCCATGTTTAATTGAAGGAGGACACGAAAATTTGGTAGAGGTGTGGGGCACGGAGGAAATATTTAAAATCTTACAAATTTGGGTAAAATTTCTCAAATTAAAAAATTGATCCGTGGCCCCGACAGAAAATTTGGAAGGGTGCCCCGCATCCTATCGGGGATGATACATGGCATGTTAGAAAGGGAAAAAATAAGAGAGTGAGCCCGCAAAAGGTTGTAGTGTTTTTGGAGGTTTGAAGGAAAAATTTGGAGGGTCGGCTCCATAGCGAATGGGAGACCACCATGTGGCAAGGGAGTGAGCGGGTGTTCGGGCCATGGGGAATTTTGAGAAAATTTTCCTTTTCTAAAAAAAGTGGCAAAATTCATCAAATTGGTTCGTGGTTTTTGTGGGGACCACCTAGGGATACGTGGTAGGTCCAGGGGGCAAGCGGGGAAATTTTCAAAATTTTCCAAAGGTCAAAAAGGGTTAAAAATGCATTTTTTTAGATGGGGACCCACTCCAATCATGTTTGGACATGTGTCCACCTTATCTAAAGGGAAAAGAGGGAATATTCATGAATCTCATCCTCCACATGGAGGGATAGCATTAAAGGTTGACTAAAATCAATGGTCACTATGCAATTTCATTTTTGGGCGCCATGGGAACTCTAAGGAGCTAGGAAATTGTGTTTCTTCATCAAAATGCATGAAATTTTATATGATTTCACATCCCCTCGGCCTTCTAAGTGTAATGGCACCATTTTTGGGAGCTAATTTGATGGCTTATGATGTTTTTGATGAAATTTTTCCCTAGACCCATGAAAAATATGAAAGGTGAAAATTAAAGGTTACAAAGGTGAAAAATGATGAAGTAAAAGGTGGAAAATGATTGCAAATGCATGCTGGCATGTCTGAATGCAAAAAAGTGACCCTGAGATGGATAAGGATCCAAATTCATGTAATATTTTAAACTATTTATGCATCCCTGGCATTTTATGAGCTTTTTTACAGTTTAATGTCATTTTCATGAAATGGATAAGATTTCTTGTAACAAATTTGATCCATAAGCATATTATTTTCTTGGGAAGCAAGGATCCAAGCTGGCATGAGGTATAAAAGATATTTTTGAATAATTTTGTAAGGAGAGAGATAGAAGAGAGAAAAAGACTCAGAATTTTCAAGCAAAAAAGATGGAAGAAATCCATTTCTCTAGAGAAAACCTCCTGAGAGTCATTTTTAATTCCATTTTGTATCATATTTCATCATGTTGAGTTGGTTTCAGTTGTAAGCCATCAACAGATTATGATATTTTTCTTATAGCATTCCTCTATTGATGTATTTGATCAGATTTTGGATTATGTGGTGTTATCTCTTGGCAAAATTTGCATATACTTATGTCTCAAAATGTTTTCAATTTGTGTTTCTTGCTCATGTTGCAATCTTGTGTTTAGGATCTCTTTGATCATACAGGGTCTCATTTCTTGTTGATGGTTTAATGGAATTTGCAATCTTATATTTAGAAGATCTTTCATCTAATAGAAGATAAACAGATTTAAAATCATTTTACTATCCTTGAATAATGAGACTGTTTGTAAACCTTTGGGTGCACCTTAGGTCATGATTAAATAGGGATTCCTGGATACTTTGTTGGTATTTTGCTTCAAGATTTTGTGGCAGGTTATCAAAGGTTGTGTGGAAGAGTGCAAATCTGGGCCTCCATCTATGCACATATCCTGGTTAAAGGAGCATTTAAAACCCCTGGAAGCATTCCTGTTGTGTAGATATTGCAAATTTCCTACAAAGGTTCTCAAAGAAGTTGGTAATTCCCAGCTAGTCTTATCTAAACATCTCCCACAAAAATTTCATTCAGACTAACTCATCCTACCAATACTACCCCTGCATTGCATTGTGTGTCAACAAAAGAATACAATCCTTCCACAAAAATGCACAAAGCATATCAGGGTTTTATCATGTCTTTAGCAGCCCTAGCTTTGTTTTGAGAACATTTCCATCATTTAGTAGTGACAACTCCTTTGAGTTTGGATAATGGATGCTTGATCATGTTTTCACAAGGCCTCTTCCATACCATATGCAAAACACAAGGATATCTCCATCTCCTTTACCATATAAGGGCTGCAATATAGGTTCTCTTGCCTTGGTTGATAGGCACAACCTAAAACAATGAGGGTTAGATCAAAACCCTTTTGAAGGTGCTATCCACTCCCTCAAATCTTGAATGCAAACAAGTAGATAGGTGTGCTCCCCGGATACAAATGACATACAAACCATCTATCTATCCTTGAGTGTCTTGTGCAAGTTCATGATGTTGTTCAAGTTGTGAAGGAGATTAAATCTGGATACCAACACGAAACACTAACAAATTTTGTTGCAAATATGTTAAACGTCCCTATCTGCGAATCATGATGGAATTTTGTAAAAACTTGATGCTTGGCATATTATTTTCTTGGGAGAGAAGGCTTGAATGTAATAGAGAGATATATAACACATGTTTTGAGACATACAAAAGGGTCGAGAGTTCATTTTCATGAGAAAATTTTGAGAAAAGCTCATCTTCCGAGATTTTTTTGAGAAACCAGGTTAACTTCCTTTGTGTCAAATTTTCAATCATGTTGAGTTAGTTACAAGTGTATAAATATCAATAAGCTCTGAGATTGTTTAAATAACTTTCCCCTGTTGATGAATCTGATAAACTTTGAGTTAATTTGTGTTAAATCTCTAGCAATTTTGTGTTTATTTCATTTCAGAATGTCTGCAAGTAGTTGTTCTAGTTCCTATTACAATCTTGTATAAAAATTTATCGAATCACACAGTCTCAATCCTTGTGATATTTTAGTGGCATCTGTAATTTCATTTTCCAGAAGATCTTTCATCTGGGAATGAAATAAACAATTTAAAATCACTTTTCTTTCATCTATTGACAGATATTGTTTGTAAGATTTTGGGTGTACCTTAGGCGTGATTTATCTTAGATTTTGATGTTTTATTGGGTTTTCTAACTTGAGCCTTCGTGCTAGAATCTCAAATATTGTGTGGAAAAGTGTAGATCCGGGTCTCCATTGATGCACACCTTCTAGTTGAAGGAATGTTTTAACTATTTTAAAGCTTTATGTTATTGAAGTTATCCATTGTTTTGAATCTCCTCAAGGATCTGGAAAAGTCCAATCTATCTTGTTGAACTCCCACCAAAAAAATCATTTAAAACAACTAATCCTACCCTATTTTACCCCTGTTTTGACATGCATACACACGAGAAGATCAAAATCCATTTTTATCAAGTATGCATAATAGATCGAGAATTTCAAAATGTCTTGATGACCCTTGCCTTGCATTGAAATTATCTCCATAATCTGGAAGTGACAACTTGTGAAAGTCGATTTGGAGTGTTTATCATATTTTCCCAAGGCCTTTTCATAATATTTTCTCAAATTGAGGGATATCTTCATCTCCTTCACCATTTGAGGGTTATAAAAAATGTCCTCTTACCTTGGTTGAAAGGCACAACCTAAAACAGTTAGGAAAAGATCAAGTCATATTTGAGTGTTATCCATCTCTCCACAAATATGAGTGCCAGTTAGATCATATCCCTGGCTACAAAATGAAAAACACCATGATCCATCTGCCTTCAAGCTTCATGCCATATCTTTGATGCTACTCAGATTGAAAAGGAGAACAAATTTGGGTACCAACACCAGTGGCGTTGCTTCTAGGGACATTCTTAGTTAAATCTGATCCATGTTCATACATATTTTAAATATTTGAATGCATATCAAACCCTAGTAATGTCTCTTACAAGTTATGTCAACAAATATATTATTAAATCATCATTCTATACTTAGATTTTCAAGGTGTATGTAAAGGTTTCAAACTCGTCTACAATTTTATCAGTTTCTAGTAGTAGTTGCACTTCATTTGCATTTGTGGTTGATAGATCCAAGAAAAGGAAGGTCTCGATCTATAAAGTTTGGAAAGATTTTCAGTGTTGATAGGTATTTGACAAAGTATTGTAGTGCATTTGCATAATTAGGGTGAAAGTCCTTAGTGGCGATTCCATGCTATTTTGATCTTGATAAATACTAGTGTCTTAGCTTTTTGTCATTTGTTTTTTGGGTGTTGCTAATCTGTGAAAACTGGAAGGAAGAAGATCTCTCTTCATTAGAGACTTTGATAAGAAGTTTTTTTCATATACAAGGAACTTAGAGTTAGAAGGGAGAAGAGTTTGGAAGGTGGTTGGAGAGCAAATCTCAAGGAAGGGGGTTCCCTTTGTTGAACTTGAGATTAATCAACCTATCATTGAGGACTGCAGTTCTTCTTTAGATAGATCTAAATCAGATATTCCTCTTGAAAATTTTCATTCTCCATCTGGAGAGGGACCTTCATTTGTCTTTGAAAATATTGCTCCTCATTCTGCCCCTATTTTTTCAAATCTGCTAGAGTTTATCAAGAAGGTGATCCTATAGGGGATATCCATTTTGAAGATTACATTTCTATTCCCCAGAGACCTCTCAATCCTCATCAATTTGTTTCTCATCGAAGATCACCACCTCAAAACAATATGGCTCAATGTATACCCCCATTTTTTGTTAACACCTTTGGTCCTATAAAATTTAGAGGAATGGATGGTTACCCAAATGTTGTCCCATAAGATGTAAGGAATAGGTTGCTAAAGTTCCAAGGTAATAATGCTATAACTGGTGATCAACATCTCAAACTTTTTGTTAACATGATGGAGAATTTTGAAATAGAGTTTGAAGATTTGTATGTCAAATTGTTCATTCATACACTAGAAGAGGATGCAAGGGATTGGTACAAGTCTCTTCCTGATAATTCTATTGATTCTTAGACTGAGATGAACAATGCATTTAGGTTGTAATATGGTGATAAGACTGATCCTAGGTTTCTCTTGTCTGAGTTTTAAAATATCAAGAAGAACCCCAATGAATCATTGCATGAATTTAATACAAGATTTAACAAGACATTGAGGAGGCTGCATGTTAATTTGAGGCCCTGTGATGAGTCTTGTTTAATCAAATATGCAGATGCATTTGATAAGAAAGAAACCTACTACTTGAGAGACAAGAACCCTACCAATTTAAGGTAGGCCTTTACCATGACACTTTGCATATTGAAAATAACATTAAGGCCATTGAGAAACCTCTCAAGAGGGATGTTATAAAGTTGATAAACCCTAAAAACCTCAATCTAGAAAGGGTGCTAATTTAGAGGAGGTTGTGAAAAATTTGGTAGGGACTGTGAAAGAAATATCATACAAATTAGCCTAGGTAGAGAAGGGAATTGGGAAGACTTCACAAGGTTAGAAAAAACACAAAACCATGACAAATTTTCCAATCATCCTAGGGGTGATCAGAGATATGATGATAGAGGGAAAGGACCCATGGGGTCTATAAATAGACATCCTCAAGCACGTGAAGGAAGAGTGTTACCTGATCCCCTAGGCTGCTAGGGTTACTTGCTATTGAGGAATTTGTTGATATTGACTAGTGTGAGTGATGTTTTTACCCCATCCTCCATGTGGAACAGATCAGAAAATTGAAGAGGAAGTTGATGATGAAATTGATGATGATGCCTGCATGATGGAGATCCTTGCAAGTTCACCAAGGGGAGAAACTTCAATGGATGTCATAAGTGCCAGGACTATTGCTATTTTTTGGGATTGTATCCAACGGGTACATCTTCTTCCTCCTTCTCATGTTTTAGAAATTGATAATGTACAAGCCTTTGAGCTGCCCAATAATGATTTTGAATACTTGAGGGCATTGATGATCAAGAAGTATGATGGAGGTATACCCTCGGAAGAGGATAGGTAGTTACTAATGAATGTTGTAGTTGCCCAAGAGAAGGAGCACAATACCAGAAGTAAGGTTTCCAAGGGGCAATAAGCCAAGTCAAAATTTCCATTGCTTACTAAAGAAAATCCAAAGAGAAATACATCTGATAAAGGCCCTATTCCCCCAAGAAAAACTTGTGATCCTCCCCATGCCCAAAATAAAAAGACTTCCATACCATCTCGATGAATTTTCTACTCTTTCCCCTAGTCTTTGCTTTACCCAAGAATGCTCCATATGATATTCCCCAAGTTTTGAGTTAGATCAAGATTTCTGCTCCAATTGCTGAGTTGCTTATGATTCCTGAGCACAAGAAGAGGGATTTTGAATATTTAGGATTCAAAAGGAAGATATTACCCAAAGTAGAGTTGGAAGAAAGGTTGAGACTCCTATTGCCATTGTAGAAATAGAACAGCTACAAGTGTTGGAAGAGTTGGGGGAACCACCTAAGGTTTACTTAGGAAATTCTTTAGTTAAATCTCAGCCGAACGTGGATCCTTTTTTCACTACCTTTGTTATCAAAGACAAGCTGTTACATAAATGTATGTTTAATTCGGGAGCCTCATGCATTGTCATGCCTCTTGAGGTCATGAATGAGTTGGGAATCAGAGTGATGAAGCATATGGAAAGTGTACTGCCATGAATTCCATGGAAGTTCCAGTTGTTGGGTGTGTCAAAGATCTAGTGGTGCAACTTGCATCTTATCCTGGGAGGAATTTAAAATTGGATGTTGTGATTGTTGATTGCCTTGCCAAATGGGGTATGTTATTATCAAGGAAATGGGCTGTAAGTGTTGGTGGGAGTGTCCAAATGGACATGTCTTATGCCACTATCCCCATTGAAGGCAACTTAGTGAAGTTATATGGAGAGAAAAAGATGTTGTACCTTATTGAAGACCCAAATAATGGATCTTATGAAGTTTTGTAGGACGAGGATAGGACTGATCACTTTGTGAGTTTTGTGGATTTCAGGGAGTATGAAATTGTTGAAAACATATCTCCTAAGTATGTTGTTTTTTCTAGAGATTTGGTCCTTGATTTAACCTTGAAAAATGTTAAAAGGTTTGACCTAAACACAATGGAGGAGCTCCAAAGAAACTAGATGGTTTAAAAATTAAACAAAGAAGAAAAAGAGGTATATTTCCAGTTATTGAAAACATATCAGAACCTCTTGGCATGGTAATATCCATCATAGAGGACAATTGGAGATTCCCTTAATTTGTTTTCTTTGAATCAAGGTTTTCTTACCAACTTGTATAGTGTATAGTGTTTGGCTTTTGCTCTGTTTTTGGTGTTTTTTTCGGTTCATGGTTTACCTTGGTGTGTGGCAACCATTTTCATCAGTTTCTCAGCTGGTTTTTTGGTGGCTTTGTCTCATGACTCCATTTTCCCGATGGATTATTTTGACACTTGGTCTAATTTTGTTCTTTTGGCACTCACTGGGAGTGCCCATTCTTGAGAAGGAGCCGATGTTGGTGCCCATTTTGATCCTCTACTGTTTTGCCATGTTTCCCCTTTGCTCTTTGTGCTCTAAAACGTTTTTTCCTCATGAAATTGATGATGTGAAGTTGTAGCTCCATTCTTGTGCATTGGATTGTTTGCAAACTCATTACCGTGCCCTAATTTGCTAAGGAGAAGTTTGTTTTTGCCCTGTTTCGAGAAAAAACAGCTTTGGATTCTTTCATCCTTCGCATTTGGTGAAAAAAACTTGTATCTATGTTTAACTGCTTTGAGTTGTTCGTTTTTTCTCCATTTTTACACCATTTTGAAGGAATCTCTAAGTTTACCCCTGTGTTCTTCAAACGCCTCTACCATTTTCCCCATGTTTTCCTAGCCTTTGGAGCTTGAAATTGTTCATTTTATACATATTTGCACTCAAAATCCCTTGCCATGGTCATAAATTACTTTGAATCACTTTCCATTTGTCCTTTGATCAAAAATTTCTTCACCCATGAAGAAAAAATCGATTTTGGGCATTTACTGCAATTTCTACATTTTTTGACGGTCATACGAGTGTCCTTTTCCCGTCAAATTTTAGCCCAAAAATCTTTTCCTACATGGCCATTTATGATTGGACAAGGTTCGACGGGTCTGCTTGAGTAACTTAGCATTTTTGTGTTTTTGGAAAAAGGTCTAAATTTTCCCCGCAAGTCTGTAGGCCCTCACCAATCAGAGGGTGACACATGGTAGTTAGAAAAGTCAAAACAAAGTGGAGGGGCGGAGCTGCGGAGGCACGGTGGAAAATTTTCCTTTGGTGAAAAGGAGTTAAAGTATGAAATGAGAGTGCAGGCCCTCGGCCAATTAGAAGGTGACATGTGGCAGGGAAAGGCAGAGGTGTGGGAGTGCGGAGGAAATGGTGAAAATTTTCCTTTGTGGAAAATGTTGTTAAAATATAAATAAGAGCGCTCCCCCATCAGCCAATCAGGTGAGGACATGTATCCTGCGGGAGGGTAGAGCCGCAGAGGAAAATGGAAACTTTTCCTTTTTCCAAAAAGAGGTAAAATGTTTAAAATTGAGCCGTGACTCCATATCCAGTCATATTGCGCCACGTGTCAGGCCCAAATCTCAATGGTAGAGCGATGGAGGAAATCGAGAAATTTTGCAAATTTTCAAAAAGGTTGGAAAAAGGTAGAAAGGCACCCCCGGGCCCATTTTGGCTTATTTGTGCCACGTGGAGGGCTCAGATTAAAAGGAGGAATGCAAGCCCACAGTGAATCAACAATGGACATGTGTTAGGGACAGAATCGGAGGTGTGGGTCCATGGGGATAATTGGGAAAAATTTTCTTTTTCCAAAAAATGTGGAAATGTGTTGAATCGGTCTCGTGATTCCAATGGGACCCACATTGGGACACGTGTCAAGATCATTTTCAAAGGGCGGAGGGGCGGAGAAAAATGTCAATTTTTACATTTTTTCCAAAAGTGTTAAAATGTCAAAAAGTGATCCCAAGCCCATTTCCAATCACATTGTGACATGTGGAGGGCTCAGATTAAAGGATAAAGGAAGATCAATGGTAACTGTGCATTTTTTAGTTTGGCCGCCATTTGAGCTCCAGGAAGCTTGGAGATGTGATTTTTGCATCAATTTTCACCAAATTTTTGGTGAATTCATGTCGTTTTTCCTTCAAGGATCAATGGAATCAATTTGAAAATTCAATTTGTAGATCTGAGGTACTTTTGAAATGAAATTTTGTTCGAGCTCGAGCAGAAATGTAAAATATCAAATCCAAAAGTTACAGAGTCAAATTTTGGAGGGATAAGGATGAAATAATGAAAGGAGGGGGGTTTTGCATGCTTTGAAGATGAAAAACATGCCTCCATAATGGATAATTATGTGAATTTTGCAATGATTTTACTTTTTCGAAACACCTGGCAACTTTTGTTGCAAATATGTTAAACATCCCTGTCTACGAATCATGATGGAATTTTGTAACAAACTTGATGCTTGACATATTCTTTTCTTGGGAGAGAAGGTTTGAATGTAATAGAGAGATATATAATACATGTTTTGAGACATGCAAAAAGGTCGAGAGTTCATTTTCACGAGAAAATTTTGAGAAAAGCTCATCTTTTGAGAAAACTTTATGAGAAACCAGGTTAACTTCCTCTATGTCATATTTTCATTCATGTTGAGTTGGTTACAAGTGTATAGCCATCAACAAGCTCTGAGATTGTTTAAATAACTCTCCCCTGCTGATGAATCTGATAAACTTTGAGTTAATTTGTGTTAAATCTTTGGCAATTTTGTGTTTATTTCATTTCAGAATGTCTGCAAGTAGTTGTTCTAGTTCCTATTGCAATCTTGTATCAAAATCTATCTGAATCACACAGGTCTCAATCCTTGTGATAGTTTAGTGGCATCTACAATTTCATTTTCTAGAAGAGCTTTCATCTGGGAATGAAATAAATGATTTAAAATCACTTTTCTTTCATCTGTTGACAGAGATTGTTTGTAAGATTTTGGGTGTACCTTAGGCATGATTTATCTTAGATTTTGATGTTTTATTGGGTTTTCTAACTCGATCCTTCATGCTATAATCTCAAAGATTGTGTGAAAAAGTGCAAATATAGGCCTCCATTGATGCACACCTTCTAGTTGAAGGAATGTTTTAACTATTTTAAAGCTTTCTGTTATTGAAGTTCTCCATTGTTGTGAAGCTCCTCAAGGATCTGGAAAAGTCCAATCTATCTTGTTGAACTCCCACCCAAAAAATCATTCAAAACAACTAATCCTACCCTATTTTACCCATGTTTTGACTTGTATACCCACAAAAGATAAAAATCCATTTACTAAAGTATGCAGAACAGATCAGGATTTCAAAATGGCTTTAGTAACCCTTTCCTGCATTGAAAGTATCTCCATAATCTAGAAGTGACAACTTGTGAAAGTCGATTTGGAGTGTTGATCATATTTTACCAAGGCCTTTTCATACTATTTACACAAATTGAGGGGTATCTTCCTCTCCTTCACCATTTGAGGGTTACAAAATAGGTCCTCTTACTTTGGTTGAAAGGCACAACCTAAAACAGTTAGGACAAGATCAAGTCCTATTTGAGTGCTATCCATCTCTCCAAAAATCTGCGTGCAGTTAGATCATATCCCCATCTACAAAATGACACACACCATGATCCATTTGTCTGCAAGCTTCATGACATATCTTTGATGCCGCTCGGACTAAAAATTAGAACAAATTTGGGTACCAATACATCTCAATCCAGCCAAGTTTGTATTTGGAGTCTTAACGGAAAACTCCTGGAATTTATCATTTCTTATAGGGGCATTGAAGTTGAACCCATGAAAATTAAGGAAATTATTGAAATGCCTCCTCCTTCCAATCTTAAGCAACTTCACAACCTTTAAATCCATCTTTAATTTGTCTTCCATTTCATCTCATAACTCTTTGATCATTGTTAACCTTTTCATCACATCCTTTGGAAGGACATAGAATTCAATTGGGATCACGATTTCTAGAAGGATTTTGAAGATATTAAAAATATCTCCTATCTCCACTGGTGCTTACACCTCCATATGAGGGGGGGGAAATTTTTCTTGTACATTTCTACAACTAATCAAGCTCTCAGAGCCATACTAGCACATCATGATGACTAAGGTCATGAGTAAGTTGTTTATTACATCAGCCACACTCTTCATGACTGTAAAACCCTCTAAAATGAAGCTGAAAGGATGTGTTACACTCTCTTCTTCACTACATTAGAGATTCAAAATTATCTTCTCAATCACAAGACTTATGTCGTTACTATCTTTCATCTTCTCAAGACATTGCATTCTAAACCTTATCACAACGATCATGTTACTCGATGGATCATGCTCATGAAAGAGTTTGACCTTGAGTTTATTTCTCAAAAATCCATTAAGGGAAAAGATATTTCTAATCAATTAGTAGAATTCCCTGTTCTTAGTATGCAGATTCCTCACGAGCATTTTCTACGGATGAATCCATTAACCATTTTCATCATGAATATAACACTCTCAAATTAACTCTTTTCTTTGATGGCTCTAAGTATCAACAAGGGGAGGCACCGACATCATTCTCATTCCTCCATGGGAAACTCCTATTCCCCTCACATATAAACTCAATTTTGAGTGTAAAAACAATATGGAAGAGTATGAATCCCTCATCTTAGGTCTTGAAACTGTCACCTTCCTAGGTGTTCAATTCCTCAACATATATGGAGACTCATCATAAAACAAGTCATAGGAGAGTATCAATGTAAAAATTATACCCTTCAAAAATATCATGACATTATTCATCTTCTCCTTGAAGCCTTTAATTCCTACACCATCCAATTTGTTCCCCGATCGACCAATTGTTTCAATGATATGATGGTGTCCTCGTAGCTCTCATCCCATGGAAAACAAAGGGGTCTAAGCTTCCTATCATCTTTTATCACTGTGATTGACCTTTTCATGAATTACCCTAGGTTAATCTTATTGATTCTAATTCATCGAAATTTGGTATTCTCAAATCTTTGATTATTTATCCCAATCCATTATTCATTTTGATCTATCCAAAAATGCTAAGAGGTATTTTCTTCAACACGCTAACTCGCTATGTCATCCTTGGTAGAATTATTTATAAACATGGATTTGACGGTGTTCTTCTCTAATGTCTTAAATCCCATGAAGCCTCTCGAGCCATCCAAGAATTCCATGACAATATTTGTGGTTGATACTTTAGTGACTTAACCGTTGCTAAGTACTTTCTCCAACTTGGCTATTATTGGACTTCCCTCAATCATGATTGCTGTGAGTATGTTAATAAATGTGGAAAATGTTAGTAACATTCTAATATTATTTTTATTCCTAGTCATGACTTTTATCTAGATCGGGACCTTTGGCCCTTTTCACAATGGGGTATTAATCTCATTGGCTTTATTAATCCTCATTTTTCACAGTAGTATCATTATATCATCACTACAACCAAATATTTCACCACTTTGGTGGAATAAATCCCACTCACCTCAACTAAATCTAGCCCAATCATTAATTTTACTTAGCAACACATTAGCTTCCACTTCAAAGCATACCCCACAAACTTGTCATGGACAATGGAAAGTCCCTTAAAAAATATCTCAAGAAAATATGTAACGCATTCAACATCCAACTCAAAATATATTCTCTATATTATCCTCAAGCTAACACCAAGTGAAGCTACAAATAAAACCCTTCAAACATTCTTGCCAAATTTTTGATGAAGCGAGATCATAATTGGCATCTCATTGTGATGATTTGGAATTATGTGGTCTTTCGTCAATTCCTATGTGTGACCTTAAATATGGGAACGATGAATCTATCCATAAAATATTCTTTATGGATAAGTTCTACCCTTTAGTGATAACTCGGGATCATAACATCCATCACCCTCTTATTCACCTATTGGAACTATGCAAAGGGTCCAGGGGCATCTCTTGTAAATTAATTATCCCCTCACAAGTGGTCTACTTAGCTAGCCCTAACTCTTCCCCATGTAAAATTGAAAAAAAAATCATGGATACTCTTTTCAAAAATCAAATTTATCAAAAACAAAATGATCCCTCGAAGGAAACTTGTTCATGCAAAAAAAGGAAAAAACATGCAAATCAAAATCAAAATAAATAAACCAATCCCTCAAAGGATTACTATCATATTATTCTTTCCATATTTATATTGTATAAAGTAGACCATACCATCAAAAATAATTACTCTGTATAAAATTTGAAAGCTTCCCGCATTGATCATCCTTCTTCTATTTTATTAGCATCCTAAGAAATCTTCTTGCATTGATAAAATTTCTTCTAGCAGACTTCCGCATTGACTAGTTTTTGTTTCCCCTTCTCAAGCTGGGGCATAGTTTTAAGAAACACCACTTTTGGATAACCTTCTTCCCTTTGTACAAGCACATCTAAAACTCCTTTTTCATGTCAATATTAGGTTTATGAGATCATTTCATCCATTATTTCCTTATGATCTTTGATATAACTAACTATCGTTGGTTATTTTCTAACATCAATTCTAGTCCTATGTGACTTGTGTCACCTAGATCCCCTTCTTGTTTACCTCCAATGAAATTAGAGGCATATTTTAATCACGTGTTCTTTGGTATGACCTAGGGATGTTTATATCTATAGGTTCTTATCATTAAGGTTGTGTCTTATCCTGCTCCTCATTTGACCTTATCTTATCTTTCTCATCCTATGTCCCACTAGGCCATACTTATTTCCCCTTTGGGATATGCCTCTTAAACATGTGTTTATATAGGTCCATATTCATGACCATACTCATATTTTCCCCTGGGCATTTTATTACCATATTCAAATTATCCCTTTTCCGGGCATACATTATTTTTCCAAAGTCCACATTCGTGGCCATATTCTATATTCTCCCTTTATGGAATTCTATTTTCATATTCTGAATCCTCTCCTTCTCATTTCAATGCCCACTTCTATGGAAATATTCACTCTTCCTTTAGGAATTTTATTTCACAATATTATTCAACTTGCACACAAATCCCACCTTGTGACCACAATTTTTCCCTCTTGGGGCATAGATACATTTTTTCCCTCTTTTTGTCTTCATGGCCATACTCTTCCCCTCTTGGGGCATATTTTTCACTTTCTTCCTTTACGGCCATACCTTCCCCTTTGGGACATTATTTTTCACCAATCTTCTTTTTCATTTCACCTTCTGGGCCATATTTGTGCTCCCCTTTGGGGGCACCATTATTTTTCGTCCTCATGGACGCATATCTTTTCACTCAATTCCTTGTGTACAAAGGATTTCACATACCTTTTTGCATATAGTTACACATATTTTGATGACTTTCCTATGAACCTTTGGTCATCATGGCTTGCATCCATACTACAATGATCTTCACCCACTCACTGGTCTGTAGAACGTTGTAGCCCATCTCCATTGAGACTGTAATTGTCCTCTACCAATGTGATATTGGAGTCACCACCATAGTTTTTATTGATATTGCAATCCTTTTTCTTGGGGCATCTTTCCTTGGTTATGCTTTCACCCATTTTTAGTCACCCACACTCCCTTTATCATCTGCATTTTTTCAAATGCAACATCAATTTCCCTTGACGTCATAAATCCCCCATTTGAGGGGGAACTCATCATCTACCTTTTTCAATCCTCATCCAACTCTTATCATTTTTGTCTCATGGCTTGCTATCTCAAACCACTCAAAAAAGGGGGAAAATGTAGACACCTAAATTCGGTATTCATACCCTTGATTGCTAATGCACACATATTTATTTAATCCATCCCCCTTATTTAATTAAATTCCCACTTTAATATCTATCACCTTTAATTTACATTAATTAATTAAGCTTCAATTAATTAATTAATCAATCAATTAGTCCACATCCTTTTCTTCCCTTGCCTTAATGTAATTTTTGTTTCCCATCCCTATGCTTTTTCTAACCTATCTCTATTACCAACTCACCTACACCTCATCCTAAAACACCTTTTTCCCACCTAATGATTTAAAGTATTCAATCCTATCTTTAAATACATAAAATCACACCAAAAGAAGAAAAATCCTCAAATTGGGGAAACTTACCCCGTAGTCGGCGGTGACCCAACCTAGTCATCATCAACCCTATAAAGCTATTCTTCTCTTGCCAAAAAATCATCAGATGCATGCACATACCCCAACTTTCTTACATCCCTGTGAGGATATTTTTATGCCCTGAACATCTCTGCAATGATCACATACCTCTTAGATATCCTTTTAGTTTTATGCATTTCTTGAAGATATTGCTTTGTGATGTTATCATTGTTTGGTACCATTTTATGCGTTATTATCATACTATCACTACCTTGTTTACATATAACCTTTTGCAATTCCAAAAATGGCCTGGAATCCATTATCATCCTATTCTATTAGTTTTTTTGCTTGCGGGTTCTTTGATCCAAGTTATTTCCCTTGGCCCTATCCAACACCGCCCATATTTCTATCAATCTACTTAGGTCACCATCAATTTGAAAGGAATGATAAGAATATTATTCTAAGCCATGATCTCAGATGATAATAACACACCACATTAGATTTACAAAACAGAAGAGCTAAAATACCATATATGGAAATACATCATAATCCATAATGCTCAATACACTACAATAAAATGAATTTTAATTATTCAATAAGAAAGATGTACATATAGGAGGAGGGAAGTGCAACTACTACCTAAATCAGTGGTGAAGAAGTCCCACTAACTGATACTGGCAGTTAAGTTAACTCCAAAAGACTAGTAAGCTAACTCAACACAACTAGTATGCTAACTCCACACAACCACACAATAACTAACACAAGTGTAAGATTTATCCTAATAAATAAACAAAAGGATAAATAATAACCTACACTAACACAATCAGTATTCTATCCTAATCCTTTTTATTTCAAATTCCTTTAAGTGTCTGTTTAAGCTCTTGTACTATTTCCGGACCTCGAATCTTCCATCCTTCTTCTCTGAACTTGTCTAGTTTTAAGCCCAAATCCACCCGATTCTTATTACCTTGTATTCCTTTCATTTCCTTACCTCATACCTCCTCTGCAGGTTGTTTCGAGTGTGTACATGCTTATGTTCTATCTCGACTGAATTCAGAGCAGATCAAGATCTACACTTACAACTGTTGTTCCATCCTTCTACCTCAAGTCATTATCAACTTTGGCTTTGCAGATCACGGATCTCCATCGACCCAGACCAAGTACATTTAATTTGTATTTTATTTCAATCAGATCAATATTAAATCAATCATAATTACTCTCAGATTTTGTAAATCCTTCAGTTTCTGCATAATTTTAGTTTATCTTTATGTCATATAAATTTTGTTTAACAACGAGGGTTGACATCCACCGAGGAAGTTAAACACTTCTCGGGTCCACTTTATCAAGAAACCCCTGCCCAAATCATCTAATATTTTTCCTTTCAGTGGGTCTTATTTTTAGGCTTCATCCGACTTGCAACAATAGAATCCATCATTACTTAACACCCACATCACATATATGAGGTAATATAAACCCTCCATAATTTCTAAGTTTTCTAGTTTCTTTAGTAGCTAGTACATTCACCTTCATTAAGAATGAGAAAATTGGTAAACATATCCTTTTAAAAACTTACACATGAGTTTATTTTGGAGAAACTTAAAACTATGCCACCATACCTACTGCTTGCATTACATTAGGTCTTGATGAAGTCACATATAATAAAATTCCAATCATGGTTCTCTAGAGAGTCGATTTGCTTGGGGATACATCATCCTTTCTTGAATTACAACATGTGATCATAAGAGTAATCAAAGGATTGAATTATTCCATTCTAAGTTAATTCAACATCTCCTTAATGTAGTGGGTTTGAGAAACAAAATTTCCTTTATTTGATATTGAAATTTGTAATCTAAGAAAGAATGAAAATTCACCAAACATGGACATCTCAAATTATTTTTACATTTCCTCAAAGCAAATTTTTTACACATCTTGTCATTACTACCTCCAAAAATGATATCATCAACATAAACAACAACAATTAGCTAATTCTCACCTTCAGTTTTTATGTACAAATTACTATCAACAATTCCTTTCTTGAATCCTTTCTATTGAAGATACTTTTCCAGTCTTGAGTATCAAGCTCTATGGGCTTACTTCAATCCATATAGAGATTTATTTAGCTTTCATATATAATATTTATCATAAAACGGAATGAAACCTTCTTGTTGTTTAATGTAAACTTCTTTTTCCAAGTTTCCATTCAGAAAAGTATATTTAACATCCATTTGATAAACTTTAAAGTTCTTATAACACACAAATTCCAAAAACATCCTAATGGCTTCTAAACGTGCAACAAGAGAAAAATTATCTTTAAAATAAATGCCTTCAACTTATCCATATCCCTTACATACTAATAATTATTTATTTCTTACCACTTTCCCATCTTTATTCAATTTATTTTTGAATACCCACTTGGTGTCAATCATATTCTTGTCCTTAGGTCTTGGGACTAGCTCCTAGGTCTCTTTATTCTCTATCGATCAAGTTTTTCTTCCACCGCTCCAATCCAATTCTTATCATTACTTTCTTTAGAAAATATTTTAGGTTCAACTTTGGACAAGTAAAAGTAGATTTACACACTCTTCTCCATTTTCCAGGTCCTTTTCGGTTTGAAGTCCAAGATTTTACCTATAATATTATTTTCTGAATAATTCTTCTAGACTAATCTGAATGGTGCTTTTTGTTTCCTTTTTCTCAACTTCTTCCTTTCCAACTTCATCTTCCTTGTCATATTTTCTTCCAGTTTCTTTAGAATAATAAATTTCTTATACCCTTTCTACTTATACTTGATATCATCTACCTTTACATTCACACTTTCAACAATTTCAAATGTTTTCAGATTGTAACATTTATAGTCCTTGCTCATTTGAGAGTAACCAATAAAAATGCATTCATTAGCTCTATCTATTGGAAATTATAGGCACCAAGAGGGGGTGAATCAGTTCTTATACAAATTTTAACCCATAATTCAATTTCCTTAACTTAGAGATACTGAAATAAATTTTTTTGACAAGATATAAATGAAAAGAGAACAAATGAGAGACACAAAGTTTAATGTGGGAAACACTTCAAGGAGAAAAAATCCACCAAAACCAAAGAACCAACTTAGAAAAATTTTCCTATCGGAGTTCAATGAATTCATAGTTGAGCTACAACTCAACATGGAGCTATAACTCCAAAACTTTACCAAGATAAAACCTGATATTTAGCAAGATTCAACTTACATGGAAGCTTCAACTCCCAAATTCAGTCACATTCATCTTCTTTAAGCTTCAACTTACAAGGAACTTCAAATCCCTTATTGTTGACCATCTGCTAAGTCTATTTCACAAATTTTGATCACTTCTTGTGTTTTGTATTCCATAACTCGATCATGATCATTAAATTAGATCAAATTTATCCTCTTTTATCCTCTTTTATAATCACTTAATAAGAAAAAATATCTATCTTACACTTCTTCTCACACACATTCTTGTCTCTAACAATCACTTTTTATCAATTCATACATCTCTTTTTCACACCTACAAAAAAAATCCAGATTCAACATATTTATGCCTTTCAATACACACCACTTCTCATTTACATCATATTCATGTTCAATATGCTCCACTTAAACAAACATCAACATCTTATCCATTCAACAACAACATAAAACATATTAGTCATTTTTTTAGAAAACAAGGACATTCAAAAATGACTCTTATACTTACATTTACAGTTGAATCTTCAACTACTAAGCCTTGAGTTAGAATTAGAGGTTGAATAAAATAATATGAGTATTTGGACAAAAATTAATTCATTTTCATATATGAAATATTCCTCCTGTAAATTGAACTGACATTTTGACTTTCCTTTTGTAACTCCTTGTAAGAAATTGTCTTCTTTGTTCCCAACATGTAAAATATTGTATTCTAGCTACTATGGATTGTTTCAAGTGTTCTATTTATGCATGTATGTTACTAAGGTTCAAAAATTCTATAAAATATTTTAAAGGGCTTAGTAACTGCCCACTTTGGCTCTATAATTCCATTAGAGCTCACGAGCATCACAATTTTAAGGTTTCCAAAACCAGTCTACATTTTGAGAGTAGATACTACACTTATAGGTATCATCAAGACTTGAAAACTTCATGAAGGAAACTAAAATATGTATACATCATCACCACATACTTGGGTTTCATAAAATAAAGGAAGAAGGATTTCATTTCACTATACTTCTTAACTAGACTTTCATAGTTCGGAGGATCAAAACCAGTCTTTAAAAAAGGTATAAATTTCTCTAAACACTTGATCATGAATCAAGCCATACCTTTATGTAAATATATTTACCCTTTCCAACTTTTAACCTTACCACTAAGTTTCAATTCAAATATCTTAGCATGGAAAATCGTGCATCTCAAAGATAGACTAGACTGAGTTTGAAGCTCCAAAACTAGTCTTGTAGATTGGGTTTTCAAATGAAAAAATAATTTTCATGCAAAAAAATCTTGGAAAATTTCACATGTGACCTGTAAATAAACATAAAGTACTCATTTGCATAGTTAATAAGAATAAAAACACATTTTCACCTCCATTTCTTAGACCTACTTCTCACATTCTAGCATTCTCAAATGGTAGGAGAAAAAACAGACATGTACCATCAAATTTATCCAAATGAATAACCAATATGACTTCATGATTATAAATAAAACATTACCAACATACTCCAACAAAACTCGAGTATGGGTTCCTTTACAAATTTTGTCTCGTGCATTGAAAACTTCACAAAAAATGATTTCTTGTGGAGCCCACTAGGTGTCATGAAATAAAATAACATTGAACATGACCTATGATGAGTTATATATACTCTAAAATCATTTTATAGACAAAAAAATTCAATTTGAAGGCATAAAAAATCAAGTTTATCCATATTGATTTAACTAGGTTTGAGCAAGGTTTGAAAGCTTCCCAAAAATGGATGGAACTTTCTTGTTTCTCATCCATTTGACCTAATAATTTTTGAACCATATTTTTATCCCAATTATCTTAAAAATTTTCTATTATGATTTATCGAAGAAGGCTCCACAATGTTTCTTGACTACTAAGAAGCCACGGTGTTATTTTAGCATATCGTGTTTGACTCGGTTTGATTAACAATGAAATATATTGCACAAAAATCCTTCTTAGGTACTCAAATTTGGACCAAACCTTCATTAATAGCTCTCATATGAACTAAAATCACAATTTTTGTTGGTTCACTCTGAAACTTCCAATCCAATCTCATTTTGGGTATGTTAATCCTGCTTGTCCTAAAAGCAATTATACCAATGACCTTGAATATGCCTCTAGTTGTTGAATTTTGACCTAAAACTTCATATGAGAGATATTTGAAATGTCTCTATACACTTCCCAATCCTACACTTGATTTATTAATCCTTTTTTCTTCATATCCTCATGCAGGGTGCCTCAAATAAGCTAATTTGGGATAGTTTACACTCGCAAATCAACACTTATAAATTGTTATTCATCATGTATCCCCTTGAACATGTCTCATTACATGCTTTATATTTTTATCATGCTTCACTAGTAACCTCAAGCCTCCACTTCACCTTTCCAGGTCACTTCATCTTGAAATGAGCTAGTATGACTAACTCCACTCATGTGCCCTCGTTTTCATCATCCCGAACCTATTTCCACATCATATTCATGATATAAAATTTTTGACATCATCCTGGTGTGTTCTCACATCATCACCTTGCTTATACTTGTCACTAGGTTCAAGAGGTCTATGCTTCATTAGGTGTTCCCAAGCCACCGACATGTTGTGCCTTATGCGAGTCATTTCAAGCTCTCTTGCATCCTAATTTTTCATTAATATTCCTTTTAAATCAATGAAAACGTAGCATACACCATATAAAAATCTCCCCATTTGTCATTGATGGAAAAATATTTGAATTCTTCTCCCCCTTTTTGCATTAATGACAAAGTACCTAGTTTTACCTCATGGTCTGCTCCTACATTAGCTTGTTTGATCTCTATTTTGGTTGGAAAAATCAACCAAACTCACAATTATAGGCTCCTCTGCTTGTATCAAATCAATTTTTGTCTTCGTCATGCATTAAGTTCACCATTTCTCTCCCTGAGAAGATGCATTAATGGACCAACAAACTAGAGTTTGAGTGAAAACGTCCTTCTAACACATATATGTCTATCTCAGTAAATAAAAAACATTTCTAGAAATGATTTCTCCATATGCTCATTATAGGAAAATTTAGGACTGAGTTTCCTGAAGCAAATTTTTAGTGCATTTTGGTCAATCTTTAACTTGTTGTAGAGGTTTATTTGTCTCATGAAATTCTCCTTTCAACCTCTCCCTAAGGTGATATCATCTGTATCCACTTTCCTATGAAATATTGAGCTTTCATTTCTTTCTCTTATGTCATGAGGGTGACTCAACCTTATACATACAGTCCTCAAACAATTCTTCATTGTTCTTTACCTTGAATTATGCCAAATCAATTGATTATGATTGAAAGCTTGCACCCCCTTGCAAGTACCTATATTATTCCATTCTTGGACTTCTCAACACCTAGATCCTCATGTTGAAGATCATAGAAATCTTCCATTTCTTGAGTATGCCTTGAGTGTTACTCTCAACCATGTAGATCTTCTTTTTAGACTAAAAAGCAATGAACTCACACTTTCCTTTAGCAGGCAATTTTGCTAAAATGGTAAAAGTACAAAAATTACCGTGTCAAAGGAAGCAATTCACTTCAACATGACTAATATACCCTATATAACATTTCGAGCCATCCAACAAGTTTCATCTCATCAACTAGAATGTTTTTTTAGACCTTCTACTTGGCTAGTAGCCTCGTAAAAGTTGATTTTCTATCATAAAACCCTCAATTTGCATCCTATTACCCAACCTGTAAACTTTTTGACTACCCATTTGGCCCATTAAGATGCATACCAAATTTCAAGACTTAATTCATCTTCAGTAAAAATATATGCTTCTTTTTGTAATTTTGCACTAGTCCTCCAATTAGCCCTCCTAGAAGACAAATCTCAAAACTGGGAACAATGCACAAAATTTCACAAGAATGTGTTTACCTTTTTGGATACCCATTTTAGAGTTCTTTCAGTTTTCCATTTTTCTTTCACCAATTGCTTCTCTATCATTCCCAACACCAAAACCCTCCTTTTTGCTTATTTTTAAGCCTAGGATAGGGTTTGATAACACCAAATAGGGTTTTATAGCTTATCACTATTTTTCATTACTTAGATCACTCTTCTCATCTCATTTTCATCTTTGTCATTCTTTCTCACATAAGTGGTCAATCTCCCTAACTTCATTCAAGGCAATTTGCTTGTTTTGGCTACTTAGCTTATTTGTTCTTGCTTTTTAAGCTTGAATCATGGATCCTACTACTTTATCCATACTTTCTTTTACTTTCCCATGCTCCTTTTATGATATTTTTACCCTAACATTGGTCATCAAGACCTCTTCACTTCATACAAGCATCATACTCTTCCCCTTGGTTCCATATCATGTTTTTCTCACTTTTCCCGGTCTATTCTAGGAATGTGTTACTCAAACTTGACTGTACTTTGTTGAGTTTAGTAGGTTTCCTAACCATTTACCTACCTTTATGCCTTGTATCCTTTTCACCATTCTCTAATAATCTTCACAACACCTTGTCCATTATTATCAAGATTAAAAATGGTCAAAGATGTTACTTTTACTTGAATGGCTTTCAAGAACCGTGTATACACATTTTAAACCCTACACTTTCAAATTCTTCAAACATTTTTATTTCTTCATAGTCTTCATAACCCTCACTAACTTTTGGGTAAAATATGAAACCTTCACCTTTCATTTCATTCTTCAACATTTACATTGGTCTTCAAAGGAAAAGAAAATATTCTACAAGAAATGACAAAACAAACCCTTCCTTTAGACTATAGCTACGATTTCAAACCAAAACCTATGATTTATAACACCTAATTAGAACTTTATACACTTTCTCAAGGTTATATTATACATCCTTTCCCCTTATTTATTCTTTCTTGGCCCCTTCCACCTTTATCATTCTTAATTATTCTTAGGGTTTTGTTGACTGTTGTATGAAGGAATATCTAGTGAGTTCATTTCCCCTTTACTAAAAGCATGAAAATCTAATTCTCAAAACTATTAGTAACCTATTTCATACCTAACATGAGGTTATATGACTCTCTAAGTGTAATAACTAGGCCATGCTCATCTCTAAGTGTCTCCATATCCCTTCAAGTGAGTACAAATCAATTAACAATGTGTCATTGAAAATTATATCTCAATAGTCCTTTATCCCTGTCCTGGACATTTGAGGATACTCCTCCTATGTATATCATATTGTGTCTCGCACAACCAAGAGTGTGATTTTTGACTTTTTGCTTCTAAGTTTTCTTCCTATAGTATAACCTTCATTGATCAAGAATTTTCACCTCCGTTCCAAAATATGGACTTTTTAAATAGGACTCTGATAGTTCTTTATAGGGTTATACTCAAAGCCTTCATGTTATAGGTTCCTTAAAATTTTCACATTTAAACTTACAATTATCAGTTATGGAACCTTGAAACATGGTTTCCAAGATATATGAAAGGTTTTAGGTCTTGATATTTTTCTTGAATCCTAATGGCGTTTAATGTCCTTATGAAGGTTCCTCTAGGATTTCTCAAACCCGAAGAATTTGAAAAAGTTCTTCCTTCTATGATTTCTTCTAAAAAACCATAAGACAATATCAAACCTTGTATTACTGGTCCTTAATTAACACTTAAAATAAGTGTACACCGACCAATCTTGACTTTTGGACTGATGAAGGCTTGTAATCTAACTACATATGCTTCAATATTGTCATTACACTTGGATAATATCATAACTTCCAATATTACAACATGAATTTTGAACACACTCAAATGATTGATCTACATCACTTATCACAAACCTTTGATAAATTGCATTTTCTTCCACATATAACCCGAGCATACAAAAATTGTTTACTCTTACATATTTTGCAAGGAATTTAATGAACTCATTCTTCTTCATTATTGAATACTGATTAGGCATTAATGGCTATAACACACCTTCTAAAATCATTCAATTGGAAATAATAATTAGTACCCTATGCGTGTTATTTAAGACCTCTGTGGATTGGTATAGAGAATACCAGTTATTCAAGTTTCACATGATTATAACATCATTAAGGCCTTTTTGTAGAAACTAAGTCAACATGGAAGAGATTTGATTGATTGTGATAGTGATACCCTTCTTTAGAAAACATGAGATCAATTACTCTTTCCTCGAGGTGAATGAACCTTATGGAACAAAGATAAAAACTTGGTGCATCTTACCCCGAGTTGATTGCCATACACTTTGAAAAACTATACAATTGTAATAGTGACTCTTGAAGATAGATATACCTTATCGAGCTAAAGTAGTTGAATGAGTGCAAACCTGATAGATTTGAACAAACTTTACTGAATTTTCATATAAAGACATGGTTGATTGATCACTTCTTGTTATAAAACACCTTGTCATCATCACTTTCACACTTACATATACTCATAATGGATAATATCAACATTTAGACACAAACACAACTTGTTTCAAATCACAACAAACTATCCTACATTCATTTGACTCATGAAACTTTCTTAAAGATTGGGAGGACCAACATACTATGAACTATGATACACTTTAAATGGAGCTTAATGAGCTAGTCTTGTAAAGTTATACTAGGAAAGAACACGAGTTTCTCAAGTGAATGGACTTTTATAACTTTTTGATCTTCATGTGCAATACATAGATCAACCTTGCAACTAAACCTTAAGAAGGGATTGAATGGAAACATCTTATACAAACAAAATAAAAAGGTACTCTCTCATAGTTTAACTTATTTTAGTATGGTTCCTTTAATTAGACTCATTTACTACTCTTTTAATATGGAAACTAACCACATCTACTTATGATGAAAACAGAGGTCTTGGAAAGACTTTCAAATACTTTGTACAAATTGAAAATATAAAAGGTCTTAAGAAAACACACCTCTTGATCCTTTCTATGTTTGAAAGATCTTAGAACCTTGGATAAAAACCTGATGATGATATTGAGCTCTCAAGATAAGATAACCATACGTATTTCAATTAGTATAATCCTTCTAGAATCGTAGAGAAGGAACACCATGCTAGTTAGAACACCTTAGAACAATAGGTAGTCATTAAATCAACATGATGAATCTATTATTTATCTTTTTTTCCTTTCAACCTATATCATTCTTATTGAATGTCCTACTTTATGTGATATTTTCATTTCTTAATACTTCATCATCGATTGGATTCCGATAGACAATGAAGAACTTAATTCATTTACTTACTCTTGACTATCACTTGGTGTTTTTCAAGATCGACACTAGGTTTTCTTTCATCCTTCCTGAATCGATAACCCCTTTTCGATGTCTTTCTGAAATGGTCACTAACTCATGTTAATATTGGTTTTTACACTTTGTATACCTTCGTAACTTTCCTCTTGACTACTTGAGTTCTATTATGCCTAGAAGACTGATTTTGATAATAATGCTTTGAAAAATGTCCAGGTTTATGGAAATTGAAACAAACAAATTGATTCTTTCTTCCATATAGATATGGAATTAGACTCTAACCATACTTATCACTCTCATGAGTATGAAACTACTAGAACCATGTCCAATCCTATTACAATTATAACAAACTATCTTATTCATATCTCTTGAGTCTTTTGTTCTCCAAAACTGATTGTTTGGTTCTTCAAGGTAGTATTGAGCTATGTGACATTTCTATTTATAATTGCAACACACTCTATTATTTTTTTCTTCACCTATACTATCACCCACAGATGGTTTTCCAAGACATGCATCATGTATTCCTTAGCTTTGTGTCCAAAATTTTGATAAGAAAAACAATAACCATTAAAGTTTCTTTCATACCTAAAAGCATTTGGTTTCTGATTGATTTGGGCCTTCTTGAATTTTTTCCTTGGTCATCTTGTTGTTGCTTGATATAGATTTATCATCCTCATACTTTTTCATAGGTTCTTCAGTGAAGCCTAGTGTAGTATTGTCACTTGCTACCTTTTTTCTATCCAACATTCCATTTAAATATTGATAGATTATTTTCATCTTTCCATACATCCGTAATATTTATTTTTCTTCTTCTAGTTCAACTCTCAAAGATTTATTTATTCTTCATGTATCAAGCAAGTGTCCTATTTTATATCAAGGGATTTTTTCACTTTGTCAACTTGAGACTTCAACTTTGAATTGAGTTTTAGGTGCTCGCTTCTTTGAATTTAAGATAGGTTTATATAAAATCCAATTGGGATTCAAGCTCTTTTATTTCAAATTCATTTTTTCACTTCTATCTTTCCTCAAAAATATATTTTTTCTCTTCATAATCCTTCACTATTATCTTCAATTTGTGGTTATTTTTCCTTTGGTGTTTTAATTCTTCTAGGGAACTTATCAATTTTTCTTCAAGATTCACTTCAAACTCATCTTCATTTGACATTTCATATTCACTTGAGATGCCTATCTCTTGAGATGATTTCGGGGACCATCTCTATAACCATGTTTGTGTTTTAGGAAGGACCTACTCCAAGTCTGTTAGACTTGATTCAAGAGTATTGGGATTCGATACCAATTGTTAGAAATTCTAGGCACTAAGAGGGGGGTGAATCAATGATTATACAAATTTTAACACACAATTAAATTTCCTTAACTCGGGGATGATGAAATCGCACAATCATTCACAAGCTATAAATAAAAGAGCACACATAAGAGACATAAAGTTTAATGTGGGAAAACCTTCAAGGGAGAAAAACCCACTGAAACCGAGAGAACTAACTAGGACAATTTATCCTATTAGATTTACAATTATTTCTTAGATGAGTAAAACTCAACATGGATCTCCAAATCCAAAATTTAACCAAATTACAACCTGATCTTTACCAAGCTTTAAATAAGGGAATAATACCTTCATTTCACTATAATTATTAGCTAGACATTCACAATTATTGAGGATCAAAATCAATACTCAAAAAAGGAGGTATAACTTTCTATAAACACTTGATTATGAATCAAGCCACACATTTCTAGAAATATCTTGACCTTGTGAAACTTTTGACCTTACCAGAAATTTTCAATTCAAATATCTTAGCATGGAAAAATGTGCATCTCGAGAGACAAACCAGACCGAGTTTTAGAGATCTAAAACCCAGTCTTGTAGAATGGGCTTCCAAATGAAAAAAATTAATTTTCATGATTAATTAATGATTGGAAAAATTCACATGAGTCCTATAAATCAATATAAAGTACTCATTTGTATAGGCTATAAGAAGAAAAACACATTTTCACCTCCATTTCTCATACCTACTTCTTGCATTCTAGCATTCTCAAATTGTAGGAGAAAAAATAGACATGTACCATAAAATTTATAAAAAGGAATAAACCATATGAATACATGATCACCAAGCACACATTCCTATCATCCTGTAGCAAAAAATTGAACATGGGCTCCTTTACAAAAATTTTCTATGACCTTGAAAAACTTCACAAAACAATCGATTTAGTTTGAAGCCCAACGAGTTTCATGAAATCAAATCACCATTGACATGACCTATGATTATTTATATACTATTAAATAATTTTCATGATAAAACAATTCAATTTTTTGGAATAAACAATCAATTTTCTCCATATTGATTTTAACAAGGTTTGAATAAGGCTTCAAATAACTTCACAAAAATGGATGGAAATTTCTTGTTTCTTATCCATTTGACATTAGAAATTTTGCAACATATTTTAATCCCAATTATATTAAAATTTTTCAATTATGATTTATTTGAATAAGGAACCACAAATTTTTCTTGATTTCTAAGAAGTCGAGTGTTATTTTAGCATATCTTATTTGACCCAGCTTTTGAAAATGTAATATCTTACACAACAATCCTTATTAGGTCCTAAAATTTGGACCACACCTTCATGAATACCTATTACATGAACCAAAATAATATTTTTCTCTTGATTCACTCTGAAACTTCCAATCCAATCTCATTTTGGGCATGCTAAACCCGCTTGTCCGAAAGGTAATTATACTAATGACATTGAATATGAATCTAAATTTTGAAGTTTGACCTAAAAATTCATATGATATATCTTGTAAATTTATTTACAAACTTCCCATGCATGCACTCTCTTTATTATTCCTAGTTTTCTTCATACCCTCATGTCGGGTGCCTGAAATGAGCCAATTTGGGCTAGTTTACAATGCAACTCACCACTTCAGAATTTTTCTTCATCCTATAGCCCATTTAAAATGACCCATGATGTTTTTAATGCCTTTATCACACTTCACCTTTTCGGGTCACTTTGTTGTCTTGGCCTATGGATTAGGCATCTTGAGAGGAGATAGTCTCGGTTAATTACAATCATGTGCCCATGTATTCATCATCTTGAACATGTTTCCATATCATATGTCCGATCATCTGGTAGTTCTCACATAATCAAATTTATTATACCATTCACTATATTTTCAAGAAGTATATGCTTCATTAGGTGTTCCCAAGCCATTGACACTTGCTCGCCTTGTTTGAGTCCTTTTAAGATATTTCTAGATCTCCCACATCCTACTTTGTCATTAATATGCCTTTCAAATAAATGAAAAATCAGCATACAACTACCAATAATAGATTCAAACTTTCCCAAGTCGCTAGACTAGCCTTTCGAGTAGTTCTAAGGATGATGCCCATTGTTATGAAGGGCGCGTAGATGGAGGAGCGTGTGGAAGAGGTTTTCAAAGAGGATTTTGTGCTCACAGTAACCACAACAGAGGACGAAGTGAATTCCTATGAGGAACCTATTATAATTGTGGATATACAAAGCATTACAAATGTGAGTTTCCTGATCTGTTATAATGCTCATGGTATGGAAAGAAACATAAGTACGAAGAATGTCAAGAGATATATGAGAATATGAACTAGTAGCATAGGAAGCACAAAGGAATTGGGATGGTAAGCATCAAGAAGGACAATTCACAATGAATGCGAAGAGTGGTGTGTGAGTCAGGGCTAGAACTTGTATTGATTACGATGCGAGTAGAGGCTACACACTCCAGGAGATTCCAAGGAAAAGAACATTAGTTTCAAGAGAGGAATTGATCCATGGAAATTACCTAGACCCTACTCATCAAAAGGAGGTGTATCAAGAGACTATGGACATGATTCAGAGTTTGTAAGGGGAGATCCAATGTCTAAAGGAGCAATAAAGGTAGTTGGAGCAAAGGAAGAATGATGAATCTCCAAAGGAGTACCTAGATGAGGTCAAGGAAGTATGTAGGATGTTAAGGAAAGAGAATATTATTCCCTTGCTAGGAGAATGGTTGAGAGAGAAGGTACCATGTGTCGGAGTAGAGCGTGAAAGGTAGGTTTTACATGCAAACCTTCCTCCTCACAGCCTTGACTATGATAAGGAGATTACTTTAAATGTGGCTTTTGATGGATGGCTGTTGAGTAACAACCTCATCTATATATGAGTAGAGGTCAACATTCTTACCATATATTATTGGCATCAAATGGGAAGGTCGCATTACAACCATCTTTGAATGTGTTGTATATGGAAAACAAGACTAAGGCAATGCCCATTGGAGTCCTTAAGGATACAGTTATCACGATTTAAGGGGCCAATTTCAATGGATACTTTGAATTCTTGGTGCTCACCGAGGAGGAAAAATTTCTAGCATTACTTGGGTGTCCATGGTGTTATAAGAACAATGCTGACCTATGGTTTAAAAAGGGGTATATCAGATTTGAAAACAAGGAAGAAATGGTGATCATTCCTGTAACATATGGGAATTCAACACCCTATACTAATCCTTTAGGAGAAGAATTCCTTGACAAAATCTATGTGTGCTCCATCAGAGATCCTAAGATAATTCACCCGACGAAGGGAGTTATCCAGTTTGAAGATGCTCAATCCTTGAGTGATACCACTAGTGTGACATGTGAAAATTGGGCGCATGGGACTTATGAGTTTATTAGGAGATAGTTGAGAGGATCTATAACAAGGGTGACTAATGAATACTCATTCAAGCACCTAGGAGGAAATAAGTTTCCAAGTTACTCGGAGGAGCATGCCCAAATGTTTCTTGCATGAAATGGAGGCTCAATGAAAGAATCAGGATGAGAGGAGGGGAATGATCGATTATAACCTACTCAGAACTACAACACACTAGTGGGATACACATCAAGAGAACCTCCTAGAGTGGTGCAAGGTAAGGAACACATTTTTTGTAAGGTTCTTTAGAAGTAACGTGCTCATGATCATAAAAGACTACCATGGTAAAGAGACCACCTCATTTCATATCCAAACATCTGAGAAGGCTTGGATGGGAAGCACAGAAGCATTACCACCTTTTTTATGGGTACATATGTTGTATTCCACCTTATAAGGATGTGTGCATGCATGGTATATTAATTCGAGAGATGTGTCATCAAATAGGTAATTGGAAGGCGTTGGCCGTTGATATTATTCAAGCTTTCGAGTATAGGAGTACCAAGCCATCAATAGATAAGGCATTGTAGGTTATCAAGTACCTTACGATGGGAGATAGTACTATAGTAGAAGATAGGCTACTAGAATTATTAGGTGAGACTTATTTGGAGATGCACCTTAATGAAGAAGAATCAGAGGAAGTACAACTTGAGCGCGTGTGCATGGAAAAAGAAAAAGGAAAAATGGTCTATGTAGTAGATGGAGAAGAAATGGAAACTTTGGATGTTAACCATTCGGAAGGTACATGTGAGATCATATATAACGCTGATGAGAAAGCATGTTCCTACCATGAACCCTTGAAAAAAAACAAGGTTAACATTGGGACGGAGACAGAACCTAAGGAAGCTATAATTGGGGACTATTGGTTAGAAAAAGAAGTTTCAAAGGTCATCAAAGGGGACTATTTGTTGAGCGAGTTCCAGGATTTTTTCCCTCGTGGGTACCATGAACTCAAAGGTGTTCACCATTCCTTAGGGGATATGAAGATCAAGTTTAAGGAAGGTTCATGTCTGATTTGGAAGAGGCCTTATCAGACGAATCCAAATTTACGCGTATGTGTTAAGGAAGAAATAGACAAAATGATAACATCCGGTATCCTTGAGGTGGTGGAAGAATCGGAATGCATAAGCCCCTTTGGTCATCACTATAAAAAGGATGGAAGGATAAGAATCTATGTTGACTACAAGGATCTGAATGTAGTATGTGTCATCGATCCTTTTCCAACCCCCTTTCTGAAGAATTTTTCAAAGGAGTAGCTGGGTGCGAAGTCTACTCTTTTACGGATGGGTTCTTAGGGTATCAAAAATTCAAGATTGCAAAGGAGAACCAGAGAAAGATAACCTTCACCATTGAATGGTGAAGTTTTTCCTACATGGTTATGCCTTTTGGATTGAAGAATGTACCTATTGTGTTCTCACACATCGTGGTACAAGCATTTCAAGACTTCATCCATAAATTTCTTCAAGTTTACTGGATGATTGGACTATGTATGGATTGGTGAAAGACCATTGTGACAATTTGAGCCTGATTTTTGAGAGATGTTAGAAATTGAGGATATCCCTCAACATTAATAAATGTGTCTTTACTACTCCATTTAGAACTTTGTTAGGACACATTATATAGAAATAAGGCTTACTAGTCGATCCCGCCAAAGTTGCAATTATTGTGGGATTAGGGAAGCCTACTAATCAAAGTGCGAGTGGATAGATTCCTTTGGCATATGGGGTATTACATAAAATTCATCAAGGGGTATACCTATATTTCCACACATTTGGAGGAATTTTAAAACACAATAGAAGGCATTTCATTAGGGAGAGGTGCGGTAGAAGGCATTTCAAAGTTTGAAGGATAGGCTTGTCACGGTGCCCATATTACATTTTCCTTCTTGGGATAAGCCTTTCTCTGTGCATGTTGGTGCCTTAAGGAAAACTATGGGAGAAATACTAGCACAACCTGGTGAGGGAATTGTTGATCATCCCTTGTGCTTTGAAAGTAGAAAGTTGACACTAGCATAATAGAATTACACAACTACTGAGCGCAAAGCATTATCTATGATCAATCTTGTTTGCTACAAGTTTAGGTAGTATCTATTGGCAACACCATTTATATTCTATATGGACCACATGGCATTAAAGTACTTAGTCAACAAGATCATGCTGCAAGGGCATATATGTCATTGGGTCCTATTATTTCAAGAGTTTGAGTTCACAGTGGTTGTGAAACTAGGAAAAAGCAATTCAGGACCTGACCACTTATCAAGGATTAACTCGGTGAGGACTCACAAAGCATTAAAGATACCATGTTAGACACACAACTATTTAGGTTATGTTGCAAACCTTTAGACTTAGAAGATATCATGGTGTTCTTAAAAATAGGTGTGGCACCGGAAGGGATGAAGGCTCTGGAGAGAAAGGAGTTAGCAATATACTTGCACACTACATATTTATTGGTGGATATATATATATAAGTTAGGCCGTGATGAGGTTCTATAAGGATGTGTATTGGAGCATGAGCGAATGACAATTATGGAGGAAGCACATGATGGGATTATAGGAGGACACTATGCAGGAAATGCTACTGTATGGAAGATTTTATTAGCAGGGGTTTGGTGGGAAACCATCTACAAGGATTGTATTGAGTTTGTAAGGATTGTGACCATTACCAACACCTTGGTGAACCTAGAAAGAGGGATGAAATTACCTTCGACCAATAGCTAGTCTTTGAACCTTTGAAAAATGGGAAATCAACTTTGTAGGGCCAATTTTGCCAGCTACGTGAAGGATTGCTTCATAGTATATCATCACTTGCACTAATTATTTAACACAATGGAAAGAGGTAGTGCCTATAAAGGATTACACCATAGCGATAGCTACTAGATTTTTATGGGAGAACATAATCAAGGTATGGTTGCCCTTTAAGTTTAACAAGTGATAGAGGTACACACTTTCTCAATGAAACAATCAGGATTCTGTTAGCAGAATTTATGGTGGCCCATCACAAGACTATCCCTTATCACCCTTAAGCAAATGGAACTGCTGAGGCATTTAACAAGATACTAAGTCACACATTGACTAAGATCTGTGACATTGGAAGATAATATTGGGATGGAAAGGTATCATCCTGGGCATACAAGACAACCTAAAAGAGGTTAAACAAGGCCACACTGTTTCAATTGGTGTTTGGCATGGAGGATGTTTTACCATTTGAATTCATGTTACCATCACTATGTATAGCACATGCAAGAGGGTTAGCTGATGAGAAAGTGCTAGAAAAAAGGATTGACAAGTTTATGTAATTAGAAAAAGGTGATCACTTGCTAGATGGAGTTAGAAGACAAAAATATCAAGATAATAGGCATGACATGATCATCATATCAAGAAAAAGAAGTTTGAGGTTGGGCAGATGGTGTTGTTGTATGATTCCAAGTATTTGTGCCATCCTGGGAAGTTAAAAGTCCATTGGTTGGGACCCTACATCATCTTGTACATTCTTGATTCGGGCGTTTGGCGATTCTACAAGCACTAGATGAGACAAGATTACCAGTCATTTCAATGGGAGTAGGTTGAAGCCCTATTATAAATAAGTCTTCTTGGTGTTTTTAATAAGGCAATATTGCCAATTAGTCTAGAATTTCCCTTTATGCTTTTTATTTTCTTGTGTTTCCCTTTCTTGTTGCTTATTCCTTTCTTTTTGTTTCATTTTATGCCTTGTGCATTGGTAACCACATTATTTTTTCTAAGGTTTTGTATGCACTGAGAGGACTACACATATGTTTTAGTGTGGGGTGGAGTGATGCGAAGTATAGGCTTACAATACAAGTTGAGCAGACCAGTAAAAGGAAGCGCGTAAGGTTAAGGAAGAAATTGGGGAAATGATAGATGATAAAGTATGGTCTCAAGGCTATAACAGAGACTACGTACAAAAGATGAAGAGCATAGGAACAACATGAGGTAGGTGAGGGAAAAAATTAGGTAAAGGATAGAAGAAGTGCCTTCAGTGATGTAGACATGCGCATAAGAGTCTTTGGTAGGATTGGATATTTGTGTGCCAGAAGGTTGTAAAGGATTTTTCACACAGGATGTGGTGTGTGGGTAATGGAGTTTAAAGTTAGCTTAGTAGAAAAATCCACATTTAGTGTCAAGTTTGGTGGTAGGTGGTATAACATTTAATGATGGAAAGAAGGAAAAGCTATGAATATAAAGACGGGCACATCATTATTTTTACCTTGTGATTATGAAGTGAAAGAATCTCTCACAAACTAGGGAATCTAGAGAGAAATTTGTGTAATTTGGGGTGTACGACTAGAGTAGATCTGTGAACTAGAAGGAAGGATTACATGGGTGTGAGGAAAGATTGTGTGAAGAGCATCATCTTGTGGAAGGTTTTCCTAGTTAGGGTTTGGTAGCTAGGGCATGGAGAAAGAAGGATTCATTCCTGGAGTTGAAGATTTAGAGTGAGCTTTGGGATTGAGTAAAGCAAGAGAGAAGAGCAATAGTAAGGAGTTTTAAGTTCATCCGAACCAAAAGAATGAAACCTAAGAAACTAAATGTTTCATTAAAGAAAACAAAGGGCAAGGGAAAGGGAAAGAAAATCGTTGTTATCACGAGCACCACAAAAGAATGGTACATAGAAATGCAGTACCCATATGGGGTATTGCTAGGAAACGAGTGGGAGTAACACTTGTGAAAGATGGCCATGAGTGATTACTTCCAATATTGGAAATTTTGCATGTCAAAAGTAATTTGAAATGGCTTTTATAACCATCACACGAGAAAAACTAAGAAATAAATGGCACTCGAATTGGTTCACCCAGCTAATAAGAGGACGCTAGATGGAATGCCCATTTATAATGATGAGGTGAAGGTCAAATTGGAGAAGGCATTAAGATCAATTTTATTTTACAAGGTGTAAGATGCACATAACATCACAACCGATATCTAAGTTGAAAGGCCTCATTTGTGAAGGAGATAGCATAGATGATGATCTGAGCTACAAGGAGGCTATCAAGGAGACTATAGCCACGTATGACTACAAGAAGGGGTCATGATCCTTTTACATCGCCTAGATTCTAGACCCCATAATGAGGATGGCCACATGCTTGGTAACCAACCTCAATGATCAAGAATGATGAAACAATTGAAAAAGGTATGGCTAAATGTATACAGAAGATATTAGAAGGAACAATCTATAACTTGTCCACTTTCATTGCGGATGAGATCATAAGTAACACGAGGATGGAGAGAAGTTATTATTTGATAACGTCCTCCTCACCATTGTATTTTTAGATATAGGAGTACACGATGGGCCAAAAAAAATTTGTTTGAGAGTATCCGAAAAGGATCCCTCACCCGTAAAAATGTTTGCAAAATACTCTTGTGAAACCATGACACTTACTCACAAGGTGCACTTGGAAAAATGGTACAAGAAAATGCGTGATGCATTCAGAGTAGAATGGAGGATCCCAGAGTATTTTCCAATGCTTGGGGATGGAGAGGTAGAGTTTGTATTGTATCAACATTTTTGTATTAGCAGATTTACATTGTGAGATGGGACTATGAGTCCATGGCGTAAGCTATCCTTCTCCTTCACCACGCAATACTTCCAAGCTAGAGTCAATTGGTTTAAGGAGGCAAAGATACTAAGGTTTGACCTTAGTCAGGTAGATATAGACCACCGTGAGCTACATCAAAAGCCCATCTACCTAGAGAATCCTGCATACGTGGAGAAATATGTCTCCCATAAAGTAAAAATGATGAATCCTTTAACAATGCCAATTACAGGAGGACCGCAACAAGGGTGTATCTACGCATAAGGCCAAAATTTGAAAAGGGCACTTACTTAGAGAATGATGTCTCCATTCTTGAAGACCCTATAGGAAGGAAGAAGGCCACATTAAGGAAGAGAGAAAGATAAGAGGTGCAGGAGAAGAAGGCACCAAGTGTTCAAACCACATAATCGGTGAGCGCAGAAGCAAGTGCTAAGCCTAGTACTTATGCGTGGAGAAATAAATATCATGTTAAGAAAAATACCCCGAGAAAAAAATGCACGAGATCATGAAGAGCACCTCACCCATGAGGAATTTCCAATGAAGAGATCACCTGTCAAGGAGAAAGAAAAATAATAATCTCCGGTACTAGAAACCCTAGTTAGGAAGAAGAAGAAGGGACAGAGATGAGGTAGAATCAGAAGAAACAAAGAGTCTAGATGCCTACATTAGTGATAAGGATGATGATGATGAGCCTAAAGGAGGTGAAGACCATCTAATCTATGAGGTGCATGATTTTGAGGAAGAAGGGGATGAGGAGTATAACAAAGAGGATGAGGAGAAGAATGATGAAGAAGAAGCGAGGCTCAAGGCAAGGGGATGAGCGGAGAAGTAAATACAAAGGATCAAAGGACTCCAAGCCTCATAAAGGAACAAATAGAAGATGCCATAGAGAGAGAGAAGTGGCAAGAATTATCAAGAAGCTAGTGGAACAAGAGGTAGAATGCAACGCGGATGAGGTGTTGAAGGAAGTTGAGGAGGAAAGCGTAGGAAAAGAATATGGAAGCATGGGAGGAGATCCCAGTTTGGTTGTAATCTTTCTAAGGTCCACACACATAAGGAGGTAGAACATAGAAGCAACACAAGGTCAACAAATGGGCTACATCAATGATATGAAAAAGGTGTTATGTGTGTGCTTTTAGAGAACCATACCAACATAATAACTCTTGGTCATGGATTCATTTGATGAGGAAGGTGCATACCCTCAGACAAGGAAAATGCTATCATGGGAATTTGAGTCCCACATTAATTACTCCAAATTTGAAATAAGCTAAGGAGCATTGATGAAGGTGCCAAAAATGAAAGAAATAAACCCCTTGGTGAATGCTCAACAATTATTAGATGAGAAAATATGCAATTTGCTCAACAAATTTTTAGTTGAGGTTGAAGCCATACTCTTTGGAAGAAATGACAAGGTGAAGTTCCTAAAGCGGGAGGAGCTAATCGAACTCAATTAAGGTGTGAGTTAAAAAGATGACAAGTTAAGGGTGCACAAGGCATATAATAAAATAGAGATGATCATGTATGTCATTGTCTTGAAGCATCCAGACTTAAGACTACCCGCGTAAAAATATGGCTCAGCCTTATAGTGCCTAGAGGACTTGACCCACATACTCACTATGGGGAGGGGGTCACTTTCCTTAGAATCTGCAGAAGAGGAATTGGCGTGCCAAGAAAAAGAGTATAAGATGAACGTTGCATAAATTGTTTCTTAGTACAACAAGATCCTCGCTGATGTAAAAGCTTTCACGCAATCTTCTCGAGGCTACCTATGATAAATACATGGATAAGGATAGAGTGGAAAGTATATTGGTTACCACCTATGAAATGGAACTCAAGGATTTCCAAGAGAATAATAAGGGGAACATGGATGAGTGAGAAAAATTCCTAGCCAAAGTGGAAAATAAATCAGAGGCCATTAAGACCTTACGGGGATCAATCAAGAATTGGTGAAAAGAGTTATACCCCTAATCACTCGGAGGATGGACATGCTCGACGATTTGGGAAAATAATTGGAGGGGATCGTGGAGACAATGAGCACTAAGTGAGAGGAGCTACATTTTTAAGAAGTGAGCACCCTAGTAGGTGACATCTGTTAACAAGCATAGAATGAGGTCGATGCCTGGGATAAGTTAGAGGTAGAATTTGGTAGGGATTTCCCTCTCCTCCTCCAGTGATAAGCAAGTTCCCCATTCTTTCATTCTTTCCCCCATTTCTTCATTCCTTTATTCTTCCATTCCAACCATTTATAAGGATCTGCCATTTTTATTAAAGAGTGTTTCTAAGGAAGAAGAATAGGCATAGTGTGGGGTGATGTTGGGCCCCATAATATTAGCTAAGTACAAGAGGGCACATGGGCGCGTGGGACCTAGTTAAAGAAGCCCTGGAGCAAGGTTGAAGGCATATAGGGAAGGGTTCTAGTAGGTTTTTGCATAACACATGGCATGTGCATGCAAGGCAAGATAGGTTTTGGACTTAGCCATGTTCGAGTCCCGGGAAGCACATGAGAAAAGTGTGACCCTTGTTGATAAGGTGCCATCCTGGCAACTGTGGGATCAAAAAGGGAATATTCTAGGCATGCGATGGAAGGTTCCAGAAGAAAATCATTGCAAAGAATTAAGAGCTCAGATCGAGAAGGTATGCTCCATGAAGGACCACTTCAACTCTTGGAAACTGATTTATCACTTCAGAAAGGCATGACATTGGTTGCTAAGGTTATAAATACAAGTGCCTAATAGAAGAAAAAGAGTGAGTTGAAGAGAGGTGAAGATCTGAAAAAATATAATGGAGGGTTCTAAGGGTTAGGGATTAGGATAACTCTGGGAGTGATGGCATGTTTAGGGGGATGGGTTTATGATTATCCTTGGGGTATAAGGGACATAGTCCATTTCTGATGCATGACTTGGCTCTACATTGTGATATGAAGGTTTGTAATGGTTTCATGGAATGTAATGTGGTACTTAAACATGTTGATATGAATATAAGGCTCTATTGTAAACCATATACATGTTCATGAGTATATTCCTTATGTATTTCCTTTATGAATGAACCAATTACATATATGTTGCTTGTTATTTCTCTTTTCTGGATGCAATGAGATGACAACTCGTTCTAGGTTCTTAGAATGTTGTATAGTTATTTTCTACTCTTCTGCATTTGATTATCTGTCATAAGATGATGCATTCTCACAAGACTCACATAAAGGAGAGACTCAAGTGCCCTGTGCATGCCTCGAGTGAGAGCCTATCACCCATTGGGTGATAGGTCGATGCCCATGGGATTAGACTATTGGTCTATGGGTATAAAATATGCATGTATATGTGTAAACTACATGTATGTATGTAAAGAAACATGTGAAAATAGTACATAAATGAAAATGAAAAAGGAACATGTGCACCTAATCCATGATGAGACAAAGGGTGTAGAGAGGATATCTTGTAACTATCGGTGAAATGTGAGTTTTTTGGGTGATCTCATGCCACTTTGTGGCCAAAGAAGTTTAGGTAGAAATTTGTGTTATTCTCCAGCCTATAACTACTTCCTTGAGACTTGGTGAAGAGATATATGTACTGTCTATTTTTGAGTGATCGATGCCACCTGTCAGGAAGTAGTTTAGGGAGGAAATTCTGTTGTATCTTCTAACCTGTAACTACTCCCCAGAATTCTAAGGACAATCTTCCCTGTAAAATCCGTTGTGTATGGGGTTTGTAGACTGTTATAAACCCACTCACTGTAAATTGGACTATGTTATGGACGACGATTGTAGACCGAATCGTAGACTAAACTATAGAATAAACCGTATTATTCCCATGTGTAAACCCCAAATCATTAGCCCCTCTTTAGGGGTGCATGCGACACATAGATAGGATAATGCAGCCCCAAAAGAGGACTGATAACATAAATAAAATTGATCCATGTATGGGGAGGGAATGTTCTTAGTAAAAACTAAGGCACATAAACAAGTGTTAGTACAAATAAGCATGCCCGTAGAAAAAACCAATGTGTAAGCTATAACATAAGAAGATAATTTAAACACTCAAAGAAAAATCATAGACCAGGAAAAGAGGGTTACAAACATGGGACACCACTCATGATGTCGCAAGACACTTCAAGGATGTCATGGCCGTAAACAAGCAAGTGTGTACACACAACAATGGGCAAGTCCCACAAACAATAACAAGCAATAGAAGGCAATAAAGAAGAAACAAACATGTATGAAAGAAAGTATCCCTGCATAAAAAATACTACACATGAAGCACCCGTTAGCATGCTAGAAAAATAGAAACTATGTCAAAGTGTGTAGAACATGAAAATATAAAGTGCCAAGTAAAAAATGAAGAGATAACACCTGAAGTGTATGAATGTAGATGCCCTTAGTGGGTAATCTATGAAACATCGATATTGCATGTAGAAGCTCGGTGTATGTGATCACAACTAGAAAAGGACATGAACACACATATGGGTATGGTAAAAATAATGACATACAAGAGATCTACCTAACATGTGTAGTAAAGTGAACATGTAAAGAAAAATGCAAAAAGAGTAAATATAACCATAAAATGTAGTATAATGTGGATGGATGGAATGAAATGCATTGTTAATGATAGGAGCCACATTCCCCTAATTGAATGGAGTTGTATGCAATGAGGTTCATTTAGTATGCCCCCTCAGTAGTCAAGAATGAACCACAAACGAGAGTGCGTCATCGGGAAATGGTCAAATTATGTGTGGTGTGTAACACCTTTGTGATGAGTGTGTGATGATGAGATGTGACATAGTGACGAGTGCATGTGTGATCCTATAGCATAATTTTATATCATGATTATATGAATAACAAGGAGTGGTAATTTATCCTAAAGTGCATACAACTAACCAATGTAAATGAAAGTGATGATGTAGCCTATCACAAGATGATTCTAGGAGAAGTGACCCTATAGCCTAAGGTGTATATCACTAATCCTAAGAATTTCATATGAGAAAATGAAATGATGAACGTGTGAGTGTGATGTGGACCATTTGTGTTGTATATACCCTCAACAGTCTAGTATAGACCATGAGACTATACTTTGCATCATAGGGTAGTGAGTGGAGTGAGTATAAGAACATGAAATAGACAATGTGGAGTAAATGTGATGATGAAAGATGACAATATGATGTGCAAGATGTGTAAAATGTAATGTATAGTGTGGAATGCAATATGTGTAGATAGACTAATAATGTGAGAGTACATGTAATGTAGTATGTAGGATGAGTAGTGTATGATGTTAGACTCATACAATAGGAGTGTGACACATATGTGATGAATATTAGTATGATGTGTAGATTGTTTATGATGTATAGATGCATAAATTTTTAAACAATAATGATGTAAGGTAAGTTGGGCATGTAAGATGCAAAATGTTACATGTATTATAATATATGTAAAGAGATGCAATGTGTAGTATCTATTATGTAGTGTGTGGGGTTTATGTGTAGTATATAGCCCTCAATAGTCAAGTGTGAACCAAAGAAAAAGAGTGTGTCATTGGGAAATGATGATGTGTGTGATGGAGATGACTATAAAAATGTAAGTATGAGATGTGTGTTGATGATAAGATGATGGGGGATAATTTGTAAATGTTATTCCCCTAAGGGTGCATGAGTGAATGAAATAACCAATGAAAGTGAAGGACAAAGGTCCTTCATTTGATGCTAGTGGTGGTGAAAGTGTATGATCATGCTCTAGTAGTGGTGGAATAGTAGATAATCACTATATGGGTGAGTGAAGTCTATGTGCATGTGATGGATGAGTATATGAAAAATTTGTAGGTGCGAGAAAATCATGGGTGATATAAATCTGCATGGAATAAAATGAGGTGGAAATATATGCCAAGATGTTATAAATGTGTGTAGAATAGGCCTATATCATTTTATAGGACTAGCAGAATGGTGAAGTCACCTCGATGGTGTACAAGTAGGTGAACTAGGAGTATATTGTACTTTAACTAACATAGGTTTTGATGTGATAGATGGAGTAGGGGATGTTTAAACCCACGCTTGAGGGGATGACGACAATGGAGTAAAGGGTGGTACACCGTCAATAGAAACAAATTGATTATTATTAATGAACTTGATTCATAAATGATTCATAGAGATGATGGATTTATACCTACGGATCCAGTTGAGTCCTAGAAGCATGTCACAACCATCGACTGTTTGGCCCACAAGGAAGGGTACTAGCATAGTAAGAGGGCCAACCATAACATGTTTCTTAATAACACCAAATTAATTATTCATTAGATATGATATTTTCAAATGTGGATATTCGATAGTGTTAAGAAGTGGTAGAGAACATGTATTGATAGGCCATGATGGATCAACCTTAGTATTATTGATGGGGACCACTCCGATAGATGAACAAATGTGTAAGTGATTAGAAGAGAATGTAGCATGATAATCATAATCAGATAAATCAATAACCAAGGGATAAGCTTTAGTGTTAAAAATAAGAAGTCAAGGGACCTCAATTTTGGTAGAGCCACAATGCGATAAGTATGATTAGTGATGAATTATCCATTTTCTTATCATGTTGTGGAGGAAGGTTACTAAATAATTTGAGTTTGCAATTTTCATTAACTAGTGGAGAGTATGAATCCTTAGGAAGTTCAAGCTTGTTATTGTTAATGAGGTCTTGGATGATGGTGTGGAGTTTGAAACTCGTATTTGTAGAGTTTTCCATGCAGTGGAGATAATCACATCAAAAAATTTCATTATAATTTCTTCCTTTTTGTCGTGATGGATCCAATTCAAGTGGTGGAGGAAGTGTGATAATATTTCTTTCAAGGAGATGTTGTAAGATAAGCTATGGGGAAATAGGAAATTTAGTGAATGTTTGCTGAGGTGGTTGTGACTAGAATTATTTAGTAGTAGCTACCACATTGATAGTGAATTTTGCATCAGTAGGTTTAGTTTTAGATGGTTTAAATACTGTCTTACTTGGAAAATGTGGAGAGGATGATGTTTGTTCTTGGTATTTAAGCTTTCCTATGGCTAAGATATTGGTTTCATGAAGCTTAAGAGTATGAAAAAGATGATCGAAAGAAGGAGAGGTCTCAAAGAGGACACTCTCCTAAAGAGGTGGTAGTAGACTTTAGATGAATAAATATTGAATCTCATAGTCTGCAAGAATGTTTGACATCTTGGCTAAGTTGTTTTTGTATCTTAAAACATAATTTGATAAATTCTCATTGGATCCTTGTTTGAGCTATATGAGTTGAGAATAAGAGATCTTAAAGAAAATGTTGATAGATATATGTGTGAGAAAAGCATTAACTTGATGTGTGAAAGAGATTACCGAATGTACATGTAGGTCATAAAACCAACACATTGCATAATATTATAAACTATGAGGAAAAAATTTAGTTAAGAGGATATGATCATCCGAAAAATCTAGACAAGCCACATGGAAATCTCGGAGGTGCTCTTGGGGATCACCATGGCCATTGAAAATAGGTAGTTTAGGGGTGAAAAGTTTGGTGGTAATGAATAAGTGGATATAGTGGGTGTGAATGGAGTATGCAATAATAGAGTGGAATATAAAGATGGAGACACATGAGAAGTATCCTAGCGTAATTAGTGAATTTTCTCTTGAAGGTTTTAATAAAGAGAGGATATATCCTAAGTACCAGTGGAAGGAGGCTGACATGTATGTGAAACAAGGGGTGGGGTATAATGATTAGTAGGAGTAGGAATAGAAATGGAAACAATGGAGATGGGTGGAAGGATAGAAGTGATTGGTTGGGTATGAACCATTGTGGGAATAATGATAGAAGAATTAATCTCCACAAGGTTTGTAACTTCCTCATGAGAAACATACAAAATTAAGTCTAGATCATAGGGATACTCAACGATATGATCATTAATAAATTTAAGATGATCTTCAGTAAAATCTTCAAATGATTGAGCCATAGTAAAGAAGAAAAAGAGATCCCTAAGTGGAAGGTGGTGTCGAGCATGGGGTTCACCAAAATTATTAACTAAAATAATAAATTTTGTACTTTTATTCTAGTGTAATAAGATGTTATGCAAAAGAGTAAATAATAGCTGCATTAATAAAGAAAGTGACCCAATAGACTAAGTAAATAGAAATGTGAAACCCTAATGTACAAGAGAGGGTTAAAGAGTCCTTATCTGATTTGATGAATGTGTGGATTGTGTCTCTATGCCAACCAGGTGAAAAGGAGGAGGAAATAACCACACAAAAGCTTGAAAGAGAACAGATTCGAGCTCTTTGACTGGGAATTAGAAACTGGAAATGGACAAGGGTGCCTTTGGGAACCCATATATGAGAAATGAACACCTTGGTCTATGGAAATGACTGGAAACCATCCTCTGGGGTGGTCACTAAGTGATTACATATGTTTTTTTCTTATCGTACTAGCTTTTTTTGAAGTGCGTTGGATGTTTCAGTAAATCAAAGAAAGATGCATATGAAGGGGTTAGACGATCCTCAACTACCACAATTGTTGAATTACTAATCGAGTGTTACACTACATCTCGAGAACTAGTGTAGTTCTAGGTGTATGTGTGTTCAAAATCATGCCCTAGATTTCTCTTGTGCCAGTCATACTTTGTGAAGTAGTGAGCAATAACTAGATGTAGAATATAATAAATGTGTGCATGGAAACAATAGACTCCCCTCATATGAAGTGTGATGTAGATTAAATAGCCTTGTATGCCTTGTGATGGATCTAGATGGATGAAAATGTATCTTTAGATTCATTTTATGGATGAAACCTAGATGTGTGATAGTAAGTTCTTAGTGCTTAGTCTCTTATTATGGTCTCATAACTTTATATTTATATGGTTCTCTTGTTCCAATTTTGTAATTAACCCCAAAATGCTAACCGATAAAAATGTGGAAAATTCAAACAACTAGAAAGCTCCCAAAATATGGAAGCAAAGTACAAAAAAAGATTAGGTCACCCAGAGGGGACTAGGGTGCCTAAGGCACCCCAGTCAGAAATAAGAATAATACAAAATGACAAAACAGACTGGGCAAGCACATGTGGAAGGTTGACAGTGATGAGAGAAAGTGAAATAAAAATACCAAACAACATTGGTTAATTAGTACTTTGGGTTAATATAGACCAAGAGGAACATAACGGGTGCTCCGTATGCAGATATCTTAGCGAGACATTAAGGACCCAAGACCACCCCCATGTACCACCTAAAGAAAGTGCTCCTCCACCACTTCAGTTCATAGCTATGGTATAATAAAAGAGTTTACCATCCAAATTTGTTTCTAAAAAATAAAAAGATTCATATTGAAGGGTATTCCTTATATATTATCAAAGCTATAAAGGGGGAGGCTAATTCCCATATAAGTATTAGATCTATTTTGGAGGAAAATTTAGGTCTTTTATCTAAGTTTGAGAAGGTTTATATTATGCATGTTTATATAGATACAAATCAATGCACGGACATGTTGGAAAATTTTGGTGTTTGGGACCATGCCAATTCATCATGGAAAGATGAGGGTAATTTACCATCAACTCAAAAAGTATTTTAAATGCAGATAAATAAGTTTGATGTGAAGCATATGAGGAGGATACATGGTTTACTTCTCATTATATCATTTTTTACAAAGGATCTTGTCATTAAAATCAAATTTGGGTTCATTTATTTGGGGATATCTTTATCACTATTTTTTGATTTCAGCGTCAAATTTTCAAAATAGGGGGAAACTTGGTAAGATTTGAACCATCCTCATGTGTGGGTCTAGAATGAGATACTACAATTTGGGAAATTTTTAGACAAGGAGGGATTTCCAAGTTTCTCTAGAGACTGAAAGGGCATGACAAAAGTATGTCAATGGATTTTGTGATGGCTTGGGACAATGGAGTTGTCAAATTCGTGGTTGTATTAGTATCCTAGTCACTAAGGAGTTTATAGGGAGAGTTACTGGTATGGACTGCTCGGGTAGTAAATTTTTGAAAGACATAACCAGAATACATTAAGAAGTTCAAACATTTCTTGGGGATGATGAAAAGATATGTTAATTGGAGGATGATATTTTTTGTACTGCTCTTCCTCGGCGATGGCCAGAGGTATGCTTCCATTTGATGAAGTATATTAGGTTGGATGGTAAGTTTAGGAAACTTCACTTGAATCATATCATGTTGCTTGATAACTTTAGGCAAGATGAGAAGATTAGAATTTTGTTTTTCCTTTATAGATATCTCCAAATTTCTATAAGGGATTTCCAAGAAGAGAAAGTTGTTGCCCCTATTCATCAGGGACTGATTTTTCTTCTTTTGAAAGTGGGTACACTGGAACTAGAAACTAGGGTTATTGGATATATTTCAAGAGATGATTGGGAATATTTTATCATGCTGGTTAATAGAATAAGACTAAGGAAGATGAAGGAAAAGGATCGGAAGGATTTAGATTTTTCTATTTCTCAACAAAACCGAGTGGTTAGGATTTGGATGTGGGTCCTTCAGAGGTTTTCAAGGAAGGGAACATCATTATTAATTTTTTGGCTAACAAAATTGAAGCATTAAGGACAAGGTGGAACAAATTAAGGATGAAAACTGGAATTTAATTATATATGCTCAAATAACTAATGTTGAGGTCATGATATTACGATAGAGGCTTGAATTTATCCAAGAGGATGCGGCTCTGGATAAAGGGAAAAGGATGAAATTAACAATTAGCAGATTCGAGAAGATGAAGACTTTATGACAATTAGATGAAGTAGGAGATTCCTAGTATGAGAAAAAAAGGAAAATTTGTCTAAGGGGTCTTTATGCTGCTTTTTTTTTCTGGCCATCTATTTGGCTTTTGGTCTAATGTTAAAATGTTTTAAATCTTGGTGGCTATATGTTTTTGGATCTTTGTTCGAGCTTTGTTAGAGTCAATTTTTTTGACTCGATACTTTTGCTAGTTGTATGTTTTCTTTATTTGAGCTTCAATGTAATATATTTTGTACTTGGACTTTGGATCCTTTTCCAAGTATTTTCTATAAAAAAAATATTACTTTCTTCACTCAAAAACCATATGAATAGTAGTATGATACCGGGACTAAATATTGACTCAAAGTGCATGATTTAGTGACTAGAAGAAGGTAATTTTTAGCCTAAGGTGATGAGTATAATGAATATAGAGGTGTTGTAAAAATCCAATGTGACATGATGTATGCTTTTTTGAGCTCTATAGGTCATTTTGATTGGAATGGTTGAGGTCACAAGTTGACCTAATTGTGAGGGTTTCGGGACGGTGATGGTTCTTTAGTGAAATTGATTTGGAAGCCAAATATATATTTTTATTTAATGACTCCTATCCATTGGAGAATAAATATGTATAAAAATTGATCATGTTACATGAATTTATAGGTCTTGGAAGTTCCATTAAAGGTGTGAGAAGGTCAAGATTACAAAACAGTTTCTAGGAAGCATTTATCTCCTAAAGGTCAAATATGTTTGGATGGCTCTATGGGCCGAGTCATGATGTATAAAGTAGTTATAGATTTTCCTTGGGTTTGTGGCTTTCCAATGATTTTTTTCATTCCATAGTTTATGTGTTTTATGAAATCTAGGTATTCATCTTTAAATATTGGTTGGAGGTTCCTAGATTGTGTAGGAAACAATCCTGTTCGGTGGATTGCAAAAATTGAATGAGGTAGAGGTTCTTGAGCTTGTGGGAGATGTTGAGAGGATTTCATGGAAATTTGTAAAGCTTATGGAGTCTTGAAAAATATGTTTGATTCCTTAGATTCTATGGAGTTATCGGTGGAGAATAATTTAGTCCTCTTAGTCTTGTTGTTCTTATTAAGTGTCTTGGTCATATGCCGACATATATGTGTCTTTATTATGATTTTATATCATTTTGTATATGTAATTTTATCTTAGTATGACTGAGATTAATGGTCATGGATGACCTAGTAGTGTTTTATATCAAAATTCATGTATTTAAGTGACTCTATTTATTTATTTTTAACTAGTTATGTGAGAGAGGAAAGTGTGAGCCTAGAGAGAGTATGAAAGAGGTTTGAGGGCATCAAGACAGAGATGAAATAAGGTATGAAGCATTAAAGGGAGTTGAGAATATTGTATGAAAGGTAAGTATACCTAATCATCCTTTGAAGAAGAGATATTGAGTGAAGTAGGAGAGATTGGAGCTGAATTTGTGATCACTATCAATTGTAGTAGTAACAATACATCACTAGTCTTCATATTTAAATGGTTGAGTTGGTGCTTGATCACTTTTGGGGTTATAGCCTCCATGGAGGGTTAGTACCTTACTAAAAGGGGTTTTTTCTCATTGTGGGATTGGTGTCTCAGTAAAAAAATATTGTGTGATGTGTCATATTCATGCAAGTATTTTAGTTTGATTAATATAATCAAAATTGTTAGTGGGTTTAGTCCCTTGAGCGTTTCCCACTTTACATCTTGTATTCTTATGTACTCTCTCTTGGTAATGCTCATATGAATGATTGTTTCATGTTTTTAAGCTCATATTAATTCATGGTTGAATTGTTAATGGTTTATACAATTTAAATACAATTGGTTACAAAAATTGGTATAAGAGTAGGTCCTTTTGAAGAAATTTAATAACTTTAAGGAAATCCTTTTGATGTAGCCTAGAATTTACCAAGTAACACCTTGGACGCACTAGAACATAACTCATCCTAGACTGAGAGCTCACCCAAAGCATGCAAAGGTACCAGGTCCCTCTTTAGGGTTGTTGTTGTAGGTTGTTAGCATGATGAAGACTTAGCACATGCAGTTCCATTACTAACATATCATTCTATAGAGCATGCTAGATTTATATCTAAGGGAGAATAGAATCAAGTATTAACCATGATCAGATCAAAAACATACTAGTTACGATTCTGAGACAAAAATAACTCTTAGATTCAGCCAATATCCTCCATTATATTAACTGTAATAAGTATACAAAAGCTTCATTACAATAATGTAGTATGCACGCATGTGCATTTAGCCGCATAATATCACTATATCTCTCTCTGTATATTCACCATCATACATGTATCTACTACGTAGTTCACTACATATATATAAGGGTGGGGAGTTTCCCTTCACCACTTATCTAATCCAAAAATAGGTCGCATGCTATTATTAGCCACGCATCGTTACAAAAATAGCCACACATGTAAGTGCGCTAACAATAGACTACTGGTAGTTAATTGATAGTGATAAATCTATTTCTGAAGCCTGTGTCCATGTAAATAACTTCATATCCGATCCTCCAAAAATAGCCAATGTGTGGTGCACATGTCTCTTCCCTATTTTTGTTCTTTACACGCCAGCTCTAAAAATAGACCTTCATGAGAAAAAATGGCTAAGTCCCAAAAGATGAACTTCTTCTCCATGCACGTTTTCTCTTTATCCGTTCACGCCTTTGAATATGACCTTTTTTCTCATACGAGACTTCTTGTGTGCTTTCTGTCAAGTGTTCTCTGATCAACATTACCCCACACTAATTGCATTATCACCCCGATAATGGTTATCTCCAAAAATGAATCAAAGAATAGAAGAATAGAAAGAATTTGAATGAATGAAAGAATGTTCTTATCCTACGGTTTCTTCTTCTATATCCTGAAAAATTAATTTAGGATATTCCTCCTTAATCTTAGCCTCCAAGGTCTTCCACTCAACAAGTGCTTCCTCTGCTCTTTCTGGAATGTCCACAACAATAGACTCCAGTTCCTCCTTCACAATTTCTCCTTTCTCATTCTACAACACCAACACAATGATGGAAATTACAGTCATATTTCCCTCTAGCAAATCCATTTTCTACGTAATGAGTTTCCTAAGATCTTATAGCTACTTTTTGTGTGGTTCTTTGGCTGCTATCAGGGCCTCGTGCTTTTGTTTGACTAATGCTAATCTATCTGCGCAGCCCAATATTTCATCCTTCATTACTTTCTGGACCTCATTTCTCTCCTCCAGGGTTTTTATGTTGATGAGTGCCTCTGGAGCTATACATATGTTCAAGGCTTGGTCTGTCTTCTTTAGTACTTCTTGCAAAGTGCTTGCAAGAGTCCTTCATATGATGCAATATTTTACATCACTAAATCCTTTTCTCACTCTGCATCTTGGGCTGGATCCTTTGGCACTGGCATGTGCAGAGGTTCATCTTCAAGCACTAGGTCCACCAATGTACCTACATAGTGTATTGCTGAAGGAAACATCTTTGATACCTTTGGCTCCAAGTGTGGCCTAACTCTTATGAAATTATCACCAATTTCCTTTGTGATGCGACAATTCAGATTTATTTTTTTGCGCTAAGTCTATTTCTTATGTTAGGCATGCTATTTCCCCATCCTTAGTTTTAATTTCTTCCCTTAGTGCCCTAATTGTGGCATCCTTGTCCATATTCCACCTTTCCACCTCTGTTGAGACTTTTACCAATGCATTACTCACTGTTCATCGACATAATAGTAGGGTTTCTTGTTATGTGTCTATCATGAGGTGTCCTTTTTAATGTCCTTGACACACATGAATCTTCACACACATCAAAACCCCGTTCATCCATGTGTGTGTACATCAACCATGATAATTTCTTCCGATGCGCACTATTTCCATATCTTCACCCATTAATTCCCAGACCATATAAGTCCTTTTTTTATAGTGTGATCTAGAAATGAGCGCAGAAAATTTTACCTCCATCCTCAGCATAAACAATGGCTGGTGGAATGTTTTGTCCACTTGTTCTTTTTGATCTAGGATTCTTAGGAACTTGAGCTTCCAACTTTGGGACTTGTGTTTCCATGTCCTGAGAAGTCTCTATAGCTATCTCATCTATTCTCTTTTCTTCCTCTTCTCCTTCCTTCATTTATTCACCTTGTTATTACTCTACATTCTTAGGAGGTGTAGGAGAATTAGGCAAGCTTTCCTCTAACTCTTTCAATTCCTCATTAAATTTTAGTTTCCTCCTTCTTTTCAAGGTTTTCTCCTTCTGTGGAGAGAGTGCAGGTGATCTGCGCACTATTTGCGGAGTAGCACCTTGGGTCTATGTTCTTCCGAACACTCTCTTAAATATGTGCTCTCCTTAGACTGCATCTAATTCCTCATCGTCCCCTCTCTTGGATGAGGTGGTTTAGTTATGCACTTAGCTTCATCCTTATTTGTAGGATGTCTTCTACCTCTATGCTCCAAACCCCCAATATCTTTGCACTCATCCTCCACTTCAATTTTATTTGCTAGCTTAGGCATCTGGAATTTTCTCCATGGTATGCTTACACTTCGGTGGACCTAGGAGTGCGAACTCATTCTCCACGTACTTTTATTCTCCAAATTTGGCTTTAGTTGAAGATACACTAGTGGTGCTCTAATAGCTTCTATAACCAAAATTACTGGTTTAATTCTCAATACATCTGAAATGAGCCTTTCAATATATGCACCCACCCTAGATACACATATTTCTTCCTTAGCGTGTGGTAGTCACAATCTACCTTGTCCACATTGAATGTTAGTTGGCGTGCATCGAGAACCTATTTTTAACGCCTAAAAGTACTTTTTTGTGAAGGAATATGGTAACTTACACCAAGGGCTCCATGCTCCATCTATGAATGTGAACCATCCTATGAAAAAGTGTTGGATGTGTCATTGGGGATGTGCCATTCTTCTTCAAAGGATGCATAGAGCCTATCGTACCACTTCTCAGCCATTTTCTTGATTTGTTCTATCATGGATCCTTCATAGAGGTATTTTTTGAACCACTTCGCTGGTGACTTATGCTCCATAGGATACTCCCATATTTTGTCTTTTGGTCCATCAGGTATTCCGATCTCCATGAACACCAATGACAATAGAACAGCTCCAAAGCTAATCTTTCCTCCTGTGCATGCTTCTTCAACAATATTTTTTACAATGTAGCCTGAAATATTGTAGACTACCTCTTCAGACATATTCTTCGCAACATGTAGCCACATGGTGTTCACTTGTGACCACCTTTCCTGGTCATTTATCTTCGTCAAAAGGTGTGCGGATTCCTACATAACTGGATATTTCTTCAGTTTATTTATGTCCATGTTGTGTAGACCCTTTGTGTACCCCAACTCCTTTCTGGTATCTGAGATTGTGGCCTTATCTGTTAAATCATTTTACAAATCTTCTCCTATGCCCTTCAATCTTGTTACCATGGAGATTAGCGTAGCTGAAATTTTGGGTCTGCATCCTGCAAAGTAGAAAAAATCTTTGTGCACTCTGCTCATGAGCCACTAGTATAAGGGCTCATATTTCTTGAAGTAAGGGATCTCATATAGCTGGTAAAATCCAATATTCTTCAAGAGCTTCTTGTCAGCATCATCATACATCGGCATGTCTTCCACCATGCATTTACTCATCTTTTTGTTTAGCAAGGCATCAAGATCCTTCTTATTCCATGTGGTACGGTGGTTGTATTCTCTCATCTTGCTTCTCTGTATGTGAGAATCCAACTCCTATCCTACGATAACCCCCTCTAGATATTAAATTTTAGAAAAAATTCTTTCGGGAGTCATATCCTCTTCTTCTACAACCACCTTCTTCCTTCCCTTCATTCATGGTGCAACTACTTTCTTAGGTGCCTTTTCTACCTTGCAATCCTTTGCAAATACTTGCCTCTTGAATTCGGTAATGTGTGAATCAAACCCTATCTTGATTCAACATTCCCGAGGTGAAATTATGTGCCATCACTCCTCTCTGTCACATTACTTTGCTCAAACTATTCACCAACAGGGACACAAGATTTTTCGCACATAGATCTCTTTGTCATGAATGGCTACACACCTTTTGCACCTCAATTTGATCACTCAGCTCTTTGCACTTAGCTCCTTTTCAAATAATCTTAATCACAATGGTAAAAATGAACTCGCATCCCATCTTTATATAGATTTTCAAAATTTTGATGCATTTATTGCTCCTTCACCTACCAAATATCCTCTCATTAATTGACCAATTCCATTCTTTCCACATAGTACATCTTCGTGCCCTAGCTATAACCTTCTAGCACACCTTCCTACCCTTTGGTCACAGACTTATCTTTAGTGCACTTCCTTGCACCTGAGTACCTCATCACTACACCTTCTTCTGGTAGTTTTTATGGCCTCTGCTTACCTCGCGTTATACTGTCTCTTCATTCATCTCCATATTTGGTCAATTTTTAGAGGTAATCATTTGACTTGAAAAGCACCCATAGTAGCTTATTCCTTTCACTTTTCAATTCCCACTATTTTGTACTTGGATATAGACAACCACCCCACACTAAAAGTATGTGTAGTCCTTTGTGCATAAACATGCTTCATATAGTAATTAGTTTCATGCACGCAAGCACACTTATTACACAAGAAAAATAACTAAATTGACAAAGTATAACAACAAAAAAGTAAAAACATTAAGGAAATATAGAATTGAAAACCTAATCTAAATGACAATCCTACCTTATTATAAACACCAAGAAGACTTATTTATTGTAGGGCTTCAGCCTACTCCTCGTTAAAGTAAGCTGGGTAGCCGTGTTCCATCAAGTGCTTCTAACTAGAAAGCACTGTTTCAAGGATGTAAGTGATAACATACATACTCAACCAATGTAACTTAATTTTTTCTGGATGGCACAAGAATTTAGAGTCATAGAGAAGTACCATTTATCCAATCTCAATCTTTTTATTCCCTGATGTGCCTGTCATGCCACGTTTTTACCTAGCCTTTTCTTGCTTCGATTACAACGTGTTATGGATCATCACTCATCTAGATTAATTATCTTTTCAATCCATTTTTCTAAATATTTCTCAACAACTAGACCTCCAACGTGTGTAATACGTAAAGAAGGTAACATAAATTCCATAGGAAGAATTATACTGTGCAAACACTAAGCAAATGCAGTGTGGATTTGTTCAATCTCTTATAATTTATTCTATATGCCCAAATTATTGTAGATACTTTATCATCCCAATACTTTCCTCCAACATCACAGATTTTTGTCAAGGTCTGGCTCAATTTTTTTTTGAAAGCCTCAGCAGTTCCATTTACTTGCGGATGATAGGGTGTAGTCTTATGGTGTGAAATCATGAACTCATCCAATAAAATTTTGATTTTCTCATTAAGAAAATGTGTTCCCCTATCACTGGTCAAACTCAAAGGACATCCATACCTTGTAATAATATTTTCCCATAGAAACTAGGCTATTGTAGCCACTATATAGTCCTTTGTAGGTGTTGATTCTTCCCACCTCATTAGATAGTTTGTGCAAGTTATGATGTAGCGTGATCCATTTCTACGTGCAGCTGGTGAAATAGGACCCAAATAATCTATAGCCCATTTCTCAAATAGATGTGCACTAGCAATAGGTCTTAGAGGCATTTCATCTCATTGACCTAGTTTTCCAAGATGTTGACAATGATCACATGCCTTACAAAATGCCTTAAAATATTTATATAGGGCCTCCCACCATAATCCAGTGATTAGAATCTTGCGTCTTTGTGGCATCACCAACATAGTGGCCACCTACAATACCACCACGAGCTTATTTCATAATATCCATGTGCTCATGTTCCAATACACAACAACGCAATACCTCATCTTGGCCCAATTTGTATAAGTCACCACTAATTAACATATAAGGTGTGACATGTATAACAAGATGTTTCTTCTCTAAGGATTTCATTCCTTTTGGTGCCATCCTTGTTCGTAGAAAGATAGCAATGTCCTCTAGTTCTGATGGCACGTGTTGTAACATGTATAACTATGCATCTGGCATGGTATCCTAAATTGCTTGTGCTTCTTCTCCTAATTGTATTCTTGATAGATGGTCTGGTCCATAATTACTTTTTCCTGGTTTTACCATAACTGTGAAATAAAATTCTTGAAATAAGAGCACCCATCAACATATGTGCCCTTGTAAAACAAGTTTATTTACCAAATACTTCAATTCCATGTGATCTGTATAAAATAAAAATGGTGTAGCTAGTAGGTATTGGTGGAATTTATGTAGTGCATAGATCATTGACAAAGCTTCATGCTCTGTAGTTGTGTAATTCTATTCTATAGGAGTTAGCTTTCTACTAGCAAAACAGATAGGATGATCTACAATACCTTCTCTAGGTTGAGAAAAACCACACCAATGGCCATGCCAGAGGCGTTAGCATGCACATGAAATGGTTTGTCCCATGAAGGAAAACACATAATAGGTGTGGTAGTAAGTTTATACTTTAGTGCCTCGAATGCACGCTACGATGTTCTCCCAGTAGAATGTACATTTCCCTTTCAGTAACTCTTCTAATGGTGTGGAAAATTTGGCATATCCTTTGATAAAATTTCTGTGATATCCTGTATGACCCAAAAATATGCACACCTCACTTTGAATGGTAGGCTCCCTTAGGACTATAATGATTGCAACCTTTCTTGGATCAACCAAAAACCATCCTTACAGATTATGTGTTCTAAAATTATCCCAAATGGTGTATCAAATATGGAATTCTTGATGTTAAGATAGATACTCAACTATCTACACCATTCAAACATTAAGCATGGATTGTTAGAGTGATCCTTAACTAATCCATACACCATCCAATCATCTAAATATAAGCTGTAAGAAGTTATGAATAAATTCCTTGAATGCTTGAAAACTATGTGTGAAAAAAAATAGTAGACACATTTTTCGGACAAAAGGCATGACAATATAGGTGAAGCTACTCCATTCAAAAGTATTAACCATAGTCTTTTCTGATCCTCCTGGATAATTCAAACCTAATGATACCTAGATAACCCATCTCGTAAATGAATAGATTTCACGCCCTGCAACACCTTGTAGTATTTCCTCAGTGAATGGCATGGGAAATGGATCGATTACACATGAAACATTCAGATCCCCTGTATTCCACGCATATCTTAATCCATCCATCCTTCTTGATACTGATCACCATTGGACTAACCCATTCGACTCATCAAAGGGCTTGATAATCCTAGACTTCAACATGTTATCAATCTCTTCTTTGACCTTTTCACACAAATTGGGGTTCATCTTGTAGGGTCTCTTTCTTACTAGGCACACACCCTCTTTAATCTTTATTTTCATCTCTCCTAACGATTCATGCACGCATTTAAGTTCATGGCACCCCCTAGGAAATAAGTCCTGGTAATCCTTTAGTAACTCTATGATTTTTGCCACTTTAGAGTCTGACCAATAGTCTCCAATTATGGCTTCCTTAGGCTTAGTATCTATTCCAATATTCACCCACTTTGTCTTCATAGGTTCATAATAGGCACGCGTGGTCTTATCTTCACTATCCAATACCTCACATCTCCCTGTTGAATGGTTTACATCTAGATTATCTACTTCTTCATCATCCACTAAGTACACCATTTTTATTTTATTTTTCTCAAGGAAAACACGTTGAAGTACTTTGCATCAGCCTCTGCGGTTCTTCATCAAGATGCTCTCTTGAGTCTTATTTACCTAATAAATTCTGAAGGAGTTCTTTAGCCTTGGCACTATCTCCCATAGTTAAGTGCTTTACGAATTTCAATGCTTCTTCCACTGAAGGATTTGTAGAGAAAAAGTCAAACATCTGGGTCATTCTTGCAATTAAATTCTACCAATTTCTATTTTCTCTATGGATTTTTGCATACACATACCAAGCACACGCACAACCTTGTAAAGTGGAATAAAACTTGTGCACCCATAATGAAGGTGGTAAATCTTCCTTCCCTTTTGTTCGATTCTCTAACACTTCGAATATGGTGTTAAGCAAGTTGATTACCATGATAAGTACTGATTTGAGTAGGTGCATTGCTCCTAAAAAACCTAGTAGTAAGAGCAATCCCAATTTCATTCCATCCAACAATATTATCCTTGTGGGTCACCCACCAGCATGCTGCTATCTCGTGTAGTGTATATGCTAGCATAGTTCTTCTTTCTAGTGGGTCTATCCACTTTGTTCTTCCATGGCGCATAAGAATACCATGGGATCCCCTTCTCCTGTGTAATAAGGTACTAAGTTGTTACCTATCCTCCTAACATAATGTGGTTTTGTACCTCAAGGGATATATTATCTTTACTTCGCATCCTACCAACTCATAAGTGTTGTGATCCCAATTATTACAAGCAACACTTGTAGTATCACTAATAGATCGTGCATCGTTAGAATATGAGGATTCTAATAAATATGTAATTAATCAACTTATATATTACATAATGTTACAATAAATATTTAAATAAATATTACATCATAACATAAGTAAATAAAGAAATACTTACAGGAAATAAATAACACAAGTGACACAATATTTATAGTGGAAAACCCCAATAGGGTAAAACCACTTTGAAAATAACCTTTTACTTTAGAGAACTTATTTTACATCCAGTAAGATCACCTCCTCCTTTGAAACCCTATTTACTAAGGGTAAAACTAAATCACTTGATTTACACACCTTTGATATATTTCCCATCAAATGAGGACCTAAAGTCCTATTTATATAAGATGATCGGGTATGTCTCTTGACCCACATTTTCAACCTAAATGGTTGACACATACACCTAGATTTATAATATTTAATATTAGAAATATAATAATTTCTTGATATTAAATATTTAACCTAAATTATATACCTAGGTTATCATATTTAATAATAGAAATATAAATATTTCATATTATTAAATATTAACCTATATATTAGTGATGGACCCATATACATTAAGGGTTGGCAGGACTACTTAACTATTATGTTCCAATACTCCCCCTTAGTGTTAAGTGGGATAACATAACATATGCCAATATATTACTTTCCGTGGTACACTACAGGATTTACAATTCTTAAACCATAAAGGTTTTAGGCTAGCATATTGGTTGAAGGAATTATAACACCTTCATCATACTCAATTTACCTTTTGGTACAAAAGGATTTGGAATCCCAAAGATCATCCCATGATCAGTGGCTAAGTATGATTTGTGAGTTTTACATGTTCTCACAGGTTCTCATAAAAGGTTATTGAACCCAAGCATATAGGAGCCTTTTACAACCAAGGAAATCCTTAACAATATGCTTGTACTGGATGTTTACCAGTAAATTTAATAGAATTAAAGAGTTTACTAAAGACTGCCTTTAATATCTTTCTACACTTCTTTCTAAAAATAATTCGAGGAGGTATACATGCCCAAAGGTCTTTTTACACTTGCTCGAAGGTCTTTTTACACTTTTCGAAGGTATTTTACAAATTCCCAAAGGTATTTTTACAAAAACCAAGTTCCATTAGGAGGTGACATTGTCATGCACACTCCCCCTCAATGGAAACTCTGACAATCCAAGCTTTTCACAAAAGTGACAAAATTTTGCAGCACTCAGGGACTTTGTGAAGATGTCAGCAACCTACTCTTCAATCAACATGAACTTGAGATTTATCTCATCACTTTGCACCTTCTCACGGGTGAAGCATATATGTATCTCAATGTTCTTCATCCTCTGATGTTGAACTAGATTCTTAATCAAGAGTAATACAACTCTGACCACCACATAGAAGATAAATACTTCTTTTAGCTTCCATGTGTATCTCTACCAATAGCCGTTGCAACCACATGACTTCTTTACTTCTTCCATTGTACTTCTCTACCTTAGTAGAAGAAATGGAGATTTTTATTGTATTTGTTGTTCCAAGTAATGGTTCCTACACTAAAAACTTGAACACATATCTAATATATTTTATAACACAACATCAATATGGTTAGAATCACAAAATCCATATAAGATAGCATTTTCATTCTTATTATAATGCAACCCATAATTGATTGTTCTTTTCAAATATCTAAAAATTCTTTTACAAGATTCCAATGATCTCTAAAAAGGTTCCTGCATAAACCTTTAAGTAATTCCTACTGTATAGGAAATATCTGATCTATTTATAGTTAGATAAATCAAACTATCAACTAACAACGTATATAAAATAGGATCAACCTTTTTCATATGTAGATTTAGGATCAATATTTATTCCAACTTCCATTGAAGTAGAAAATGGTTTACAATCAATCATAAGAATTTTTTTCAATATAATGGTTGCATATTGTGTTTTGAAAAATAACAATAGAATAAAATACAATCATACAAATAACATGATGTGAGAGACCTAACTCATTCATTTCAAAGTATTGCTTCAATTTCTCTTTAATCCTATGAATTAAATCAGAATTGTCACCAAACATAAGAAAATCATCAACATATATACATATAATGATAATATGCGAGTCTTATTGCTTAATGAATATATCATTGTTAGAAGAACAATTAACAAAACCTAACATTTTAAAGAAGGAAACAATTTTCGCATACCAAGCTCAAAAACTTGTTTTAAAACATTAAAGGATTTCTCAACTTACAAACATAGTTTTCTTTACCATTTTCTTCAAACCCTTTAGGATAAAACATGTAAAGTTCTTCTTTTAAATCGTAATTCAAAAAAATATTTTTCTTATCCATTTGGTGGATTTCCCACCCAAATTGAGTGGCAATTGCAAATAAGGCCCTAACAGTACTCATTTTAGCTACAGGGGAAAATGTCTCAACATAATCAATACCAGGTTTCTGATTGAAACCTTTAGCAACAAGTCTAGCTTTATGTTTGTTAATACTACCATCAATATTATACTTTACTTTTTATATCCACCTAGACCCTATAATACTTCATGGCTCAGGTTCATATAAGGTAATTAATACATGGTACATATGATGGCTTCTAGTCATTTTCCTAAGGTTAATAGGATTTGAACTTTCTAACATAGATTGAGCCCAATTTAATTTCTTATCTAGGAAGATAAGAGTTTCAGAAATATCTATAACATCAAAATATCATCATGACCATTTACTAAATCAAAATCAAAACCATCATTTAGAATCATTTAATGAATTAACTTCAAGAGAAGAAGACAACACATATAAACCTTTCACTAGATTATATCTATACATTTCGTATAAGCTTCGATAATTAACATATCCTAATCTTTCATGCCATAGTTTTGAATTATTCAAACTCTGAGATATAAAACAAGATGCAGAAGAGAAATCATCAAAAATATATACAGACCATTTCTTTGAATTCCTTCAACTATTATACTCTCATTACTATCCTTGATATACCAAGTATCCTTCATGCATGGATTCTAGTTGTGTCCATACCTCTTTCGGATGTTCAATATTACTAATGTGTAGAAGTTACTTGTCGTTCACATTGCGTAAAATCATAGAAAGAGCCTCCTACATTTGTTGCAAGAATGCATTCATATTATCTACAATTGTTTGATGACCAGTGGGAGCAACCTCATATTGAAACAATTGTCTAGATTTTCCTCGCCATAAATTATGTTTTGACCCAAATGTTGTAGTTGGTTTCATTTAGGATCTGGGTTTTATCAAGACAGAAATAGTTAGATATCATTGTTTTCCTAAACCTGTAAAACACACCCCATTATAATATACAATGTACCACATAGTTAGATACATATTTATCGATAATAAAAACAACACTTTTAATAGAATCAGATCTAAATTTTATAGATCTAAAGAAACTATTTGATCATAACTAATTATGTCATTACAATACATACTAATTAACCTCCCATGATAAAAATAATAACCCACAATATAAAGGGCTCTGCATTATACCCTAGATTTATATAAAAATATTTCCGACCATATAAAAGTGAAGAAAAGACCCTAAGAATGCATGACAACTTCAAAATTCTGTACAAAATTAATGTAGACAAAACTCCGGCGAGTTTAAATATGACATCTAAATGACTTATTTTTTTGTTTGCCGTGATGGTCATTTGACCGCCAATTTTAACACAGTGAAAATTTCCTAGAACCTACGAGATTAAATTTGATGTCTAAATGACCGTCATATTGTCTTATGTTTGGTCTACCGTGACGGTCATTTGACTGTCAAATTTAATGAAGCTAAAACTTGTTGTATATTTCCAGAATGTGAAATTTCATAATTTCTTCTTTTGTATAATATTAGGGAGGTTATATTTTAAATATATACAATTTAAAAAAACATTATATAGTTTAAATAATGTAAATAAAAAACAACATATAGTTCATAAAAATTATAAACTATAGTATTTTTTATATAAAAAAACACATAACCCTTATTAAAGGGGTTTAAAGGACATAGACTAGGTTAAAAGAATTTTACCAGGTGCAAGTAGATTTATGAGAGTATAGTTTAACCTGCATATTTTATAGAGGGGACAAGTAATTTCACCCGACCAATAAAATAAATGTCTCCTCCCTTCATTTACTCTTAATTTTACCCTGGACACATTTAAAACTATGGAAATATTGTAAAATATTTTATATAATTCCTGCAAGAGGACACCAATAAAATAGCCCCCATTTTTTTAATTCTCTATTTATACTTGAGAATTCTACATTTATACGAGATATTATCTCATTTTATTCTCCACTCCCACTCTTATATAAAACAAAACCTTTAAATAGGTTTATTTATATAGTTTTTATAAACTATAAAATATAAATGAATGGGGTCACCCCTTACATGGATAATATAAATGGTTGGGGACACATGTTAAGTTTTATTTAATAAGTATTAAAATTTTAAAAATAATCCCTTCATGGCCAAACAATAAACACGAGCCCCCTTACTAAAAAAGTAAGCACTTAGTTTTTTTAAAACATATATAGACCAAATATAATAAAATTTATATTTTAAGTGGTTTAAACTAACCATATATATAAAATATGATTTAAACTTAGGATTAGAATATAGTCTGTTGACTCTTCCCTCAATCCCATGTAATTTTAATATGGTTTAAGGCTTTTAATATATAGTTTTTTTCCAAAACTATATAAATTTTAATATGATGTTTATATAAATTATTATATAAACCTTATTCTATATTATATATATTTTTATTTAAAAATAATAATATAGTTTTCAAATTATATAGGATATAGTTATAGATTAACTATAAACTATAGTTTTTCAAATCAAATCCTTTTAGAGAGGACCAAAGAACACGGGTATGAATTTACCTTCTGAAATATTTAACTTGCAAACATTTGAAATTATAGAAAACATGAAAATTATTTCATATAGTAATAAATCCTTTTTTTGTATGTGATTTTCACGCAGGTAAATATTTGAAGCCCCTTTCACCTATGCACACATCAATCTCCAAACAAACATTAATTCTATATAATTTACAAAATGTAAATGAAAGTAAAAATCATATCATATTATATCTCCCCCAAAAATTAGGGATTTAAAATTGAAAAACCCTAAAAATTTTACCAAGAGTTTAATTACACAAATGTAATGCCAAAATAAATTAGGGAAAAAAAGAAGGGGACTAGATACTTTTAAATACTCTTTGAGTTGGTTGAAAACCCGTACAAATTAAATAAATAAAATACAAAACATTTGATCTTAATTTATTTAATTTACCTCGCTTTGTTACCATGTTAGAATTTGAGGATTCTAATAAATACGGATTTAATCAACTTACATATTATATAATGTTACAATAAATATTTAAATAAAGATTACATCATAACATAAGTAAATAAAGAAATAATTACAAGAAATAAATAACACAAGTGACACAATATTTATAGTGGAAAACCCCAATAGGGTAAAAACCACTTTGAAAATAAAATTTTACTTCAGAGAAATTATTTTACATCCAGTAAGATCACCTCCTCCTTTGAAACCCTATTTACCAAGGGTAAAACCAAATCACTTGAATTACACACCTTTGATATATTTGCGAGCGATATCAAATGTGGAGCTAAAGTCCTTTTCATGTAAGGTGATTGGGTATGTCTCTCGACCCACCTTTTCAACCTAAATAGTTGACACGTACACTTAGGTCTATAATATTTAATATTAGAAATATAATAATTTCATGATATTAAATATTTAACCTAAAGTATATACCTAGGTTATCATATTTAATAATAGAAATAGAAATATTTCATATTTTTAAATATTAACCTATATATTAGTGATGGACTCATATATATTAAGGGTTGGCTAGACCACTAAATCATTATGTTCCAACAAACATCCTCCAACTGAATTATTCCTTCTTTGGTTGGTTCAAACATCTCTAGATCTTGGATGGCATGTATATAAATCCTATTCAGATCTTCTTCACTTAAGGGCTCAACGTAGGGCACAGATTTTCCATCTGTCAAAGGGATAATAACTCTTTCCTCTTTTTTTCAAAACTAATATAGCCCTTGTTGAACTGAAGATCAACATTATTTTCATAACACCAAGGACGCCCAATAGAGTTGGGAAGCTATCTGACTCTGCCAGTGCTAAAAATTCAAAGTCTCTAGTGAACTTGGCTCCTTGTATGGTAATGGATGCATCCTTCAAAACTCTGACGGGAGTGGCCTTAGTACAATTAGCCATGAATAATACATTATAGGATAACTACAATGGGGGTCTTCCCATTTGTACCAATGCATCCAAGGTAGGAACATTGACTTTTGCGCATGTATCAATTATTATATTACTCAATAACCACCCATCCACAACAACATTCAGAGTGATTTTCTTATCATAATCCAAGATATGAGGGGGAAGATTCGCATGTAGGATCTGTCATCTCATCTCATTACTTGTGCGTGGAGTGTTTCCTTTTAACCAACTCCCTAATGGTGGAATTATGTTTTCCTAGCGTAGTATTTTACACACCTCCCTCAAGTCATCTATATCAGTTTGGACCATCTCTGATGCTTTCTTTTCTCCTTTAAGTACTGTATCTCACCCTGAATATTCCTTAGAAGTTCCATGGTTTCTTGATAAACCTCCTTCTGATAGGAAGGATCCGGGGTACCGCATATGAAGAAATTATTCTTTAATGATGGTGGTTTTTATTGCAACGCTTCCCTGTCATGTGCCTCCTTAGCACAGGTCGTGATCTTCACTTGTAACTCTTCGGACTCTGCCACCAACTTGGGCATCCATTGATTGTCCATAGTAGCGTTGTATCCTAACCATCCCTGTACCTTTGTTTTCTTGTTTATGTTACTTACTCAAATGCTCATATAAGTTTGGGCACTCCTCATAGCTATGGTTCTTTCCATAGAAATAACATATAATATTCTGGGGGCATTCACGCCTATAGTGATCAGGAGATCTACATGTATAACATGTTCCATGAGGGAAATCACTTCTCCCACCACCACGGCCTCATCCTCCGAATCCACCACGATATCCTTGGCCTCTACCATGACCTCCTTCAAAATGCCCTTCATTCCTGTCATAGTGCGGTTGATTGTGATCCCGATCTTGGTGCTCATTCTTGTTTTTAGAACTATCTGTTACACTTGTCTATCGTACCCCAATGTCTATAGCATCATGGATCTGACCAATCAATCTACAATCTTCAGTATCATGGGTCATGGACCAGAAAATTTTGCAATAGCAGGATACGTTCTTCCTTATCACGCGTTGTAGCAAAGGACAATGGCTAACATCATGATTCAAATGATAGATCTCATAGTCTAACAACAATGAACGTATGGACCTGTGAGGATAACTATCCTTGGTGTGTCCCTCCACTTTATAATCTATACACCAAATTCCTTAAGCGCGTTTCATGGGCTGAATTTGTTGATAGTTTCTCTAACTACTTTTCCATAGCTGCAATCTGTGCCTCTAAGAATGGGCTAATGCCAGTGTCAATACTCCCAACTACCTCATCACGTAGAGATGCCTCCAATTCCTTGCACAAATCAGTATATGTCTTATGTGATAGTGCCCTTCTAAATGGTGTAATCAATCCTCCAACAAATCATTTTGTATGTTGGCTTGCATGAATATCATAGGAAATCTTAGACAAAAACATTTTAAAATAGACATTATACTTGCGCATAATCTCAGTAGTGCCTTACTTGATATCTTTGAGCACACTTATACTCTTTTACTCAAATTCCAGAATATAGAACTCTTTCAAGAATGCATCCTTCAATGCTTTATAATATATGCAAGTTTTATTAGGGTCAAAATTCCTATACCAGTTGTGTGCACGTCCTTGTAATGTGGTAGCAAATTGGCTTTCCTTGCACTCAAAAGTTGTGATTCCTTTTGCATGCCATAATATTTCACACATGTGCACATGTTTAGCAACATCTTCTATGCCCCTATACTCTGGAAGATGAAGAGACATTTCCATGTAAATATTCTAGGGTTGGTGCGGACCTCGCCCACCTGATCTAGAAACTCATGTGTTTCCCCGCCTCAGAACCTCCGAGATCCGCCTAAACCGGGGCTTCCTATGCCTCTTGATCCCGAACCTATAGCTAGAATAGGTCTTGTAGACATACTCCCCTATGCTTTGACAATAGTACTATATTGAACCCCTACGGTCTGTGAAGTAGTTCCACTTCCAGAGGTGAATCTAACATTCTGTACACTCATGTTCTTTGTGGACGATGCACACGATAAGACACCTCGAAATAACAATGAAGTAAATCTCGCCCTACCATTGATTTACTTTCTCTCTTACTTCCCAAACTTGCTTGCTGATTACTTGTCATACTAGATATTGGAAAACCAAGCACAAGGGCTAGGTTATCAGGTAGGTTTAGATGCACACCTGGAGACTAGGTTATCTCTCTCGACGCGCTTCCTTGAGAGGCCAAGGAGGGTTCCCTGTCATGCTTTCCCAGATGGGGGAGTTCCTGATGCTCTAGCTCCACATCTTCTATGTGAGCTCCAAATCCTTCATGAGCCATCTCTCTCCTCAACTCCATCTACTCTACAATGTCACACTGCTTCTCTATCTCCCTCTCGCACACCTCATTATACTTGAGCCAGCCTTTCTTCTCTCTTCCTTTCCACCACTAAGTCTACCATCCTTCACTAATCTTGTTCCTTCCCCTATGTGTGGTGAGGTTTAGTTAGCCATTGGTTTACTCTCTAAATTCAAAGCTACCATTTAGATCTTGATCACGGTGGAATACCTTACGAGGTAAGTTCCCTTTGGATATCATAAAAATGAAATTCAACTACCTTTGGACATGAATAAGTGGAAATTGAGTATTCTAAGATATAACTATTCAAGACACCACGGAACCACGTATCCACCACTTGAGTCCAAATCAGATCAACATCATAAAGGGCCTAAAATTATTCCTACATCTAGCTAAGTACACGATACCTCCAATTCCACTTAGATGCATAAGAAATAAACCACTCGTATAATTCGATTGAAAAGATAGCGAAAAATATCTCATATAAATTTTCATATAGATTCTGTTCCACCACATGTGTGTGTTAAACTCATATCCAGTGTTGAACCGCCATGTGTATTCTTCTTCCATATCATGTATCCACTCCTCAACACTCTCTAGAGTTAACCGATACATCTTCATTACAAACCATCCTAGAAACAACTAAAAAAGAGGTCTTGACAATGGAACCAATGATGCAACATTGAATTTACCAAGTAACACCTTAGACACCTGGCACATCACTTAGCCTAGAATGAGAGCTCACTCGAAGTGCACAAAGGTACTGGGTCCTCTTTAGTGTTCATTTGCAGGTTTTTGCATGATGAATAGTTAACACACGTAGTTCCATTATTAACACATCATTCTACGAGCATGCGGATCTATATCTAAGGGAGAACAAAATCAATTATTAACCATAATGAGATAAAAAATATACTAGATTTAGTTACACACATAAATAACACTTAGATTCAAAGCTAATATCCTCCATTATATTAACTATAATAAGTATACAAAAGATTCATTACAATAACAATAGTATGCACGTACTAGATTTCACCGCATAATCTCACCATATCTTTCTTTGTATATTAACCATTATACATGTATCTACTAAGTAGTTCACTACATATATAAGGGTGGGGACATTCCCTTCACCACTTATCTAATCCTAAAATAGGTCACATCCTATTATTAGCCATGCGCTATTACAAAAATAGCCACACATGTAAGTGCGCTAAAAATAGACTACCGTAGTTAGTTAGCGACAGTGATAAATATATTTTTGGCCTGTGTCCATACAAAGCGCTTCATATCTGATCCTCCAAAAATATCCAATACATGGCACACATGTTTCGCCTCATTTTTGTGCTCGTACGCCATCTCTAAAAATAGACCTTTATGAGCGAAAAATGGCTAAGTCTCGAAAGTTGAACCTTTTCTCGTGTGCACGTTCTCCTTATCTGTTTACACCTTTGAATATGACATGTTTTATCTGCGTGGAATTCTTGTGTTCTTTCTGTCAATTTTCCTCCGATCAACATATTTGAAACACTAAAATGGTGAGTCAACAAAGTGAAAATTGTTCTAAAAAGGCTCCTTTGTTTGATGGATCGGACTATACATTTTTAGCATCAAGATGAGGACTCAAATAATGTCCTTAGGGTTTTCTATTTGATAATCTATGTTACATGGGTAAACTATTCCTAGAATCCTTCAAAAATTAAAGTACACAAGAAGGAAAAAAATGAAAAATCCAAGGGAATGAATGCAATCATGAGTGATCTATTTGAATAAGAGATTGTTAAGGTCTTGAAATTTACATCATCTAAAACTATGTGGGAGAAACTTTAGGTCATGTATGAAGGATATTCCAAGGTAAGGATAACAAAACTCTAAACATTGAGAAATTAGTTAAGAGGCCTAAAAATGAGTGAAGAGGAATCCATTGCTGCATATTTGCTTAGAGTTGATAAAGTTGTCAACACCATGAGAGGGTTAGGTGAAGAAGTAAAAGAAGAGGTAGTTGTGAAAAATGTGTTAAGTTATCTAACCCCTAAGTTTTACCCTAAAGTGTCTACTATTGAGGAAGCTAAGGATTTTAAGGTCATGAATATGGATGAGCTTCATGGAATCTTAATTTCATATGATATGAGGATAATGGATTCCAAGCCTATCAAGGAGATAAATTTCAAGGATGAGATGAAGACAAAGGATAAGAAGACTAAGGATGATGGTGTTGCTCCTGAGATTGATGATGATGAAATAATTTCCATGTTTGCTAGAATACTTAAACCATAGTCTAGTAAGTATAAAGCTAAAATTACTTTTAAATTTTTAATTATGGATAAGTAGGTCATTTTTCCATTAAGTGCCCTCATAAGCTCAAGGATGAAAGTGATGATGAGCATGATGGAGATCATGACAAGAAGACATATAGGTTTGACAAAGGTGAGAAGAAATTAAAGAAGTTTGACAACAAGAAGTCCAAGAAGACCTTCTACACAAAGGGAGAATGGTGTTCATATGATGAAGATAGTTGTCATGGTGCCTTTGACTCTAACTCTGAATATGAATATGATAATATATGTTATGAATTTTTTTTCATGGACAAGGATGCAATGAGATCTATGAGTGAATATTCCATATTTTTGGTGACTTCATACATTCTAAGGAAGAAGAAGAAGATGATGACATAGAAAATAAGATAATGTGTGTTTAGAAAAAGCTAAAACATGTTGAGAAGAATGTCAAGAAGTTGAGAGCACAAGTCAAATATTATGAATAAAAATCCATGACCTTGAGGAGAAACATTGGTCTGAGATACGTAAGCTAGATGAAACTATCAAAGGTATAGAAATGTAGATGATTTCCATGAAATTAAGCCTGAAATATTAAGAAGAAGAATGTGTTAAGTTTAAATAAGAGATGATCCTTCTAAGGGGAGAGATATCTGAGGTAGTTAATAGGGCTAGGAAATTTCATAAGTTTTAAAAAGATATCTAAATATCTTGATCATATATTGACAGATTAGAGATCTACTAGAGATATGAATAGTTTGGGGTTCAAGGATGACCTCAAATGTAAATAATAGATGCAAGATGATACTATACCAAGAAAGGAGATTGAATGTTCAAGCACCAAAAAGGAGTAGAAGGAGAGAAACTTCAAAGAAAATGTAAAGACAAAGTCTATTAGGCAGTCTAATGCTTCAAGGTATGAAAAATACTTTAATGGATATTGTTATAGTTGTAATGGATTTGGACATAGAGAAAAGGAATGTAGGAGGTTTTTCAAATATGATCACCCATGGAGGGATAGTAGAGATGAAAAAACAAATAATATCATTTTCTATAATTATCATGAGAAAGGTCATACTACTAGGTACTACCTATATGAACCATCAAGTCAAAATTGTGAGAATGAAGGCCCTAGAGGAAAGAGTGAAGTTGTGTGCTTAAAATACAATAGTGTATGAAATGTTGCTAGAGATTTTTAGTCCAATGAAACTCAAGAGATTTCAGACCCCTATAATATAGTAAAGGAGGAAATTTAGGATGTGGGAGCCAAGAGAAAACAATGGTAATCTACCTAAGGCAGTTGTTGAAGCAAAAGAAGAAGGTTCTTAGGTTGTAGACCAAAATAAAGAAGGAAAATGTGTGTCACATGTGTCTAAGAGGGCATGGGACCTCTTCAATATGTTTTTCTAGACTCCTTATGAAGAAGGATGTCTCTACTAGGCTTCTTAGAGACATTCACCATCTGTATGAAGCATGATGTTAAGGGGTAGCATGAATGGTTGGAATTTTGATACTATAGTAGTGTATTCATGGTGTCAAGGTATGTTCCTTGTGTTTTTGAAGGTCTCCAATTTATCTTGAAGATGTTTTAGGAATTGTCATGTTGCAAGATTGATGGATCCATGAAGAAGAGAGTCATTCTGTATGATGACTTGATTAGACCATCAGAGGTAGGGTGTATTGGTGCATTCAGGTATGTGTGTGAGTTGAATGGGTTTATATATTGTGTCATTGGTTCATGACTCATGTTTTGATATGTATTAAGAGTTTTTATGCATCAAGGAAGAAGTATAAAATAATTACAAAGTATGTTATGTATGTGAAATCCAAGAAGGTAAGTTCTTTAGTTGATGAGCATGGTTACAAGTCTGTATATGGTTTCTTGGGTCTATAGTGGTGTATTTAATAGAAGTGTAGGGTGTTAAGAAATTTTTAGGGATATACTAGCTTAGAATGAAGAGTTGTATTATGATGGACTATAAAGTGTATTCAAGAACATCAAATCCAAGGTATGTCTTTAATTTTTAGTCCTTAAAGAAGTAAAGCAGAGAGTAGTAAGGTGAAGGATGTCGGGTGATTGAATGTGTATGAAGTTTCATAGTGATTTCATAAGTTGAGGGGGTAATTGAATGATAATTTTATTTGAGAAGAGAATATGGGAGTGTAACATGACATGTATGAGTGAATATTTCACTATATTAGGGTACTATAGGTTGTTGAAGCACTTCAATAGTGAGCTATAGGTATATGAAGACCTCATGATCCATGAAAGGATAAAGTTTATTATCTAGTAGGTATCTAAAGTATGAAAAGGGTATGTATGGAAAAGTTTTTGGTGTTTGTAGGAATATTTATAGATGGATATAGTTATGAGCTCCAACAGTTGTAATAGCATGAGAAGAAGGCCATGAATACTCAAAGGATTGTCTTGGGACTGTGAAGTTATGGATGACCCATCTCTAGTGCATATGCTTGAGGCAAGTGATCATATTTTTGTTTTAATAGTTGGAAGTTGATGGTATAATGATAGGGGAGATATAAGGATATGTTCCATGTGTTTTATATGCTCATGTAGTAAGGTAAAGATTGAGGATTTTGGTTTGTAGAAGATGTTTAGGGATCATAGTCCTAAAGGTGGTTCCAATATGTGTATATCATGGTTAACTTAGAATGAGGGTGTCTTCAAATAAAATAGTCTGAGTTTGAGGAAATAATGATGTCTTTACCCATAATGAATATTGTTGGCATGTGTGTATGCTATGAATGACTCTACCTAGGGGGAAAAATAATGCTCACATAAAGCCAAAACAAAGAACAAAGAATGTAAACAGTGTCCGTGAGCTAGTTTTCTAACTTTGGTTGATATTTGAAACAAATAGGTGATACTAATATTATAAAGAAGATGAATATTATGTGATACATGTATGTGCTTTGTCATTAATGTAAAAAGGGGGAGAAGTACTAGGTTGTTTTCCATCAATGACAAAGGGGGAGATTGTTGGCATGTGAGAGCTAGTGTTGTTATTGATGTAAAATGTTAATTAATGAAAAATTAGGATGATTAGAAGTGTAATAGGATTCTTATAATGATGATGACATGGGAAAACAAGTTGTGGCATGGTTGCAAGAGTGAAGAAGGTGAGACTTTCTTGGTTTAATAGGCCTAACCATGAGGTCTAGTCAACATAGGTGATAGTACATGGAGGATAGAGATGCATGGTGGATTGAGGAGCATGGTGAAGGTATGGATAACATGAATATAGTGTGGTAAAACACTCAAATAGGTCTCATAGGTTGATTGCAAGGTGAGAATAGGTTTTACAAGAGTTCATGTAGACCTAGTATAGGTGTTTGTGGCCTAATGGAGTATGATCATGAGGTGCAGAGATATGTTTTGCATTGGATGGAACATTTAAATTTTTCATGGGACCCTAATCCTTTCAAGGATGTTGAGTTATAGATTCAATAAGATCTTAGAGCTATAATGCAGTTAAATGAGAGTCTATACTTTATGAATGATTGTTAAGAAGCGAAGGAGGTCAAAAACCCTAGTCAAACTCTTATTCATGAGAGAAAGGAGAAATATTTTTGTCTAGGAAATAAATAATTTTATCATAATTTTTTTAACTTGAGTATTGAGAGGGCTCTTCCATATTTAAGATGGTGGTTGTTTTAGGTCTTGATTGTAGGTGGAGCCAACTCAAATCTTCTTGTTTCTAGGAAATTTTGTTTTTTCTTAGGTTTTACATTAGAAACAATGTCTAAATTTATGTTATGAGTATATTTGGAAATATAATATATGTTTGGAGTGATTTTGGAGCTTGGTGAATCCATTTGGAGGTTTGCATAGGTCTAAATAGTGAGACTATTTTTAGGCATAAACATAAGTTTTTAGTAGTCTTGGAGGAAGAAGTTTCTTGGGAATGTATGGCCTAAGGTAAAACTTCTAATGGATATGGAGGTTTTTTAAACATCCAATTTGACATAATGAATTATTTGGTTGATCTCTATAATTCATTTTGTTTGGCATGGTTGAGGTCACAAGTTGACCTACATGACATGGTTTCAGGATAATGATGGTTCTTTAGTGAAATATGTTTGGAAGACCGATATATTTTCCTAGTTAAAGATTATTATCCATTATTAGGGATGAAAATTTATCATTTTTTGGAGATAAAATATATGTTTGGAGTGATTTTGGAGCTTGGTGAAGCCATTTGGAGGTCTGCATAGGTCTTAATAGTAAGACTAGTTTTCGTGCCTAAACATAAGTTTTTAGCTTGAGTCTTGGAGGAAGAATTTTCTTGGGAATGTATGGCCTAAGGTAAAAATTATAATGGATATTAAGGTTTTTTAAACATCCAATGTGACATGATGAATTATTTGGTTGATCTCTATAAGTCATTTTGTTTGGCATGGTTGAGGTCACAAGTTGACCTACATGACACGGTTTCAGGACAAAGATGCTTCTTTCGTGAAATATATCCGGAAGACCGATATATTTTCCTAGTTAAAGATTATTTTTGGAATATATAGGGTAAAAGGAGGGTTTTAGAAGGTCCCACAACCTTATACAATAGAGCCCATCAGGCCAGATTTAGCGATAAAAAGTAGCAAAGAAAAAAAGTACCCATGAAGATTCCAAAAAAGGAGGACGAAAAGACAAACAGAAAGAAAGAAGAAAACATCATAAGAGCTTTTTCAGCTCAGAGACTGCAGTTCTAGCTCTAGGAGAGCCTGAGTCATTTGCAAGTTGTTCGGCAAGATTGATAAGCTCCGAGCAATCATTAGCTATGGCAGTCTTGGTAGATTCAGTGAAAGCCTCCCATGCTTTCAAAGCCTTGAAGGTGCACTGAAGCTTGTTTAAAATAGAAGAAACCATGTCAACTCTGCAAGCATCCCTTTGAGTGTCAGCAGACTCAATCGCTGCGGGGGTTGAATCCAGAATCGGCGAGGAATGAAAAGTGTCAGCCGGAGGAACTTTGTCATCGAAGAGAGTATTGTTTCCCGTAGATTGAGTGATAGGATCTTCCACTGGTTGATTTGTATCTAACTGTTCCAAGTCCGGGGAGTTTGGGTAGAGCTTAGCGAGGCCCAGGATATCAGCAGCCAAAGAGGAATCAGGGCTAGAAATAGGGGAAGCAGCTTGGAAGCTGGCGTCAGTGCCTTCTAAAAACAAGCAAGAGAGGGGCGTAGGGAAAGTGGGGGTGGCAGGGGGCTGAGAGGCAGCGAGGGGAGGACTCAGAATTGCCACATCAGAGTCGGAATCAGATGAGAGATGCAGACGATGTCGGTGCCGAGAAAAGCGGAGGGAGGTGGAGGAGGGGTGAGGGGAAGGCGAGGGGGAGCGGCGGCGACGACCCATTTGGGGGGGAAGCGAAGAAGGTTGGAATGAGAAGCAACAACAGAGAAGAGTAGGTACAACAAACCCTGGTGAAGAATGGCACCTTCCCCGTCACGAGCCAACTGGACCGAATGCTCTAAGGACTGAAACAGGAAAGCCGCCAGATTTATTTTCTTCCCCCATCGAAGATGAGAGAGGATGAAAAGGTGAGGACCATAAACAAGCCGATATCTACCATCAATGGTAAAATAACGCATTATGACCTCTCGTGACTCTATCCCAAGGAGGAGGAAGGGAGTCCCGAGTGTAACCAAAGAGGTATTTAACCGATCTGTCCCTAGAAGCATTAAAATCTTGAATTTCCGCATGCAGTGAGCGCTTGAAGTAGATGTCTCCGGCAGCAGGTAGACCAGTGGCATCAACTATTGCGTTGGTGGAGATGGTAAATCGAGTGTTGCCAATCTGAACTCGACCCTTCGACTAGGAATCCGTAACCGCATACGAAACAAGAGCCAAATAACCTACCATTCTCTCCAGGAAGGTAGCAATTCCATTCTCCAGCATAATGTTCCAAACCTCCCCATCATTTTTAACTGAATCACGTTATCGGGCTCAAGATGCTTCAACTGACCCCCCATGGTATGAATGTTTGAAAAAATGAAGAAGTGAGAGCAATAAGGGTCATTTAACAACCCAGTCGGGGGTGGGGGAGTCGTCTACCAAGTTATCATTTCCCTCCCACCAACTCAACAAATGATTAATGTGAGGATATGTCCCATTTGTGCGGAGATCCCCGCATCATTACAAAACACCATCATCAAAATGCTCTTCGTTAAGTGTCAAATCAATTAAATTCGACGTGAAAGCCACCGCCCTTTGAGAAGGCCATAGAGAATTTGCCGATACCCAAATCAGCCCACCATTCCACCAGTCAGCAATGGGATATATCATTTTGAGTGATTTGGCAGAGATCATCCGGGAAGTTGTCTGTCCAGCTTTGCTGATTCTCCAGGAGAACACCAATATTAGCAAGGTGGTCAGCCGCTTTATTACCCTCCCGGAGGACATGCTGGAACTGGATTTGCTTGAAAGATCTTTGAATAATTCTGATATCAGCAATGATATTCTGTATCGACCAATGACCAGAATCATTAGACTGCAGAAGCTTGATGATGTTGAGGGAGTCACTTTCAACTTGGAGGGGATCATCACCAAATTTGATAGCCAGCTCAAGGCCTTTGAGGATGGCCAAGGCTTCCGCACGATGGTTGGTACCATAGTTGAGGTTATGAGCAGAAGCAGCAACAATATACCCCGAAGAGCAATGAAGAATGGCTCCTCCACCAAAATTACCAGGATTGCCTTTTGAGGCCCCATCCGTGTTCAGTTTTTTCCAGCCCCAGGAGGGGGAAGCCAACGAACTAAATCCCGAGCAGTGGAAGTGCCTTTACTTTGAATGGCCAACAACTTCTGCCACTCCTGGGAGTTACAGATTTGGATTTTTTGCTGATATTTGGTCCACATGAGCGAGTTGAGATTTTCTTGGAAAGCAAGAGCAATCTGAGTAGCCACCTGAATAGGTTCAAGACTTTTTTCTTTGAAAATTCTTTTGTTCCTTTCTTTCCAGATGCCCCATTTTCCATGAGAGAGGAGGAGTTTCCAAGAAAAATTGATTTGAGATGAGTGAAAGGAGAGCTCCATTGAGAGAGGGTGTCCTGAATGGACTCAGGGAAGGTCCAAAACACTCCCATCCTCGATAAAAGCCACTGCCATATAACTTGCGAAAAGGAACAGTGGATCAAAAGATGGGTAGAGGACTCCTCTTTAGCACATAGCACGCATCTAGTGGGGAGAGAGAAACCCCTCCTTTTCAGATTTTCCCTAGAAAGGAAAGCATTCTTAGAAGAGAGCCAAGAGAAAAAACCAATTTTGGGAATGATCTCTTTTGGCCAGAATTTGGAAAGGGGGGGACCAGAGTCAGCACTATGCATCAAAAGATAAGTAGCCTTAACCGAGAAAGAACCAGATGGGGAGAGGGGCCAAATAAGCTCATCCTCGTTTTGGGAGAATGGGATGTATATGGAAGAGAGCACAACTCTGAGCGAAGTCAGGAGCCTACTCTGCAGATCACTGATATCATCCTAGACCTTTATATCCCATGTGGGAATGGAATTCACAATCTTCCAATAGCCCAAAACTAATCTTCCTTGCTTATTAATGATGCTTCTTTTCACAGGGTCCCAAGCAGGATTAAGATCAAGAGGCTCGTCCCCTATCCAAAAATCCCTCCAGAAGTCAATAAGATGACCATTCCCAAATCTCCATTTAGTGTCAGCCCGGATAATGGGGAGGGAGCTAATAATAGAATTCCAGATGGCAGAACCTCTAATTGGATTGGAAGTGAGCAGATCTTCGTTATTTGCCAGATATTTAGCTCTGAGCAGATGAGCCCAATTAGAGTCACCTTTAGCCACTTCCCAAGCAAGTTTGGCCAGGAGGGCCCCATTCATGTCAGCCATTTTTCGAAGACCAAGCCCTCCATGCGAAGTAGGCTTACACACTTCCTTCCATGCCACAAGATGGATCCTCTTCCTAACCTCAGTCCCTGACCACAAAAAGTTCCTTTGGATTTTTTCTATGACCTCCCTCACCGAATTGGGGACTTTGAGAAGGGACATGAAGTAAGTAGGTAGGCTTTGAAGGGTGGCTTTAACCAGTTGGAGCTTTCCAGCTTGACTGAGCAGAACCCCTTTCCAGGCGGCCAGCTTTTTTTGATACCTTTCAATGATAGGATTCCATAGAATTTTAGATTGCTTACCTTGGAAGAGGGGGATGCCAAGATATGAGGTGGGGAGATCCACAATATTGCATCCAAAGATATCAGCAATCTTTCTCTGAGTCCTAGGGGCCTTGTTGATGAAGGAGATGCTACTCTTGTTGAAATTGATAGTTTGCTGAGAAGAAGATTGGTAAAGAGAAAGGATATCCATTATATCCTGGGCCTCAATCAAAGACACTAAACTAAGCAGCATAGTGTCATGTAAAATTGGGTGTGTGGGAGAAGGGCAGCTTGAGGTGATTTTTAGATCTGAAATGATTGATTGACTTTTAGCTGCCTCTAGAGCTCTGCTAAGGAGTCCGCCATAAGGACAAAAAGAAAAGGTGACAGGGGGTCACCTTACCTGATACCTCTTCTGATTTTGAAGAAACCTGCTGGAATTCCATTGATAAGAATAGAGAAGCAAGGGGTCGCGATACAAGAGAAGACCCAACTACACCACTTTTTGGCGAAACCAAATTTTTCCAGACCCTAATTAAGAAAGGCCAGCTGACTCTGTCAAAAGCTTTTTGCATATCCAATTTTAAGATCATTCCTGGGGACTTCGAGTGAAAGGCTGAGTGAATGGCTTCATGAACTGTAATGATACCACCTTGGATGAGCCGTCCTTTTATGAAGCCATTCTGATTTTGTGAGATGAGATCCTTCATTAGAGGTTTTAGTCTGGAGGCCAACATCTTAGTGATAATCTTATAAGCCGTGTTGCATAAACTGATTGGCCTAAAATTTGAGACATCTTTAGAACTATGCACTTTTGGGGCAAGGGCAACGAAGGTGGTATTCCATTCCTTTAGCAGATTGTTGTTAACCTGAAACTCATTCACTGCTTTGAAGAGATCCTGCTTGATGATTTCCCAGAACACCTGGAAGAAGGCAGCAGGAAAGCCATCCGGCCCGAGCTTTGTCCCTCTTCATTGCAAAGACTGCTTTGTGAATTTCCTCCATAGCAAAAGGCTTGGTCAGATTGTTGTTCATCTCAGGTGACACCAGATGCGGAATATGTTGGAGCATGGCAGTCATTGATTGCTCCGGAGGGGGCAGGTCAGCTTGGAGAAGATTTGAATAGAAGGAGACAAGCTCGTTGGAGATATCAGCCTCAGCAGTTAACAAGGTACCCGAGGACGACACCAGCTCTCGAGATCTTATCTCTAGCTTTATGCTTGCAAGTAGTGATGTGAAAAAATTTGGTGTTACGATCCCCTTTCTCAAGCCAAAGGGCTCAGGAGCGTTGCCTCCAATAGGTCTCCTCTTCTTGAAGTGTATTGTGATAATCACTGAGGAGGGAGGTTTCATGTTGGTGAAGATGATCCAATCTTCCATCAATCTCTATTTGTTCAGAGACTTTAGCCAAACTCTGAGTTAGCTCCTGTTTGTGGCGTTTTATGTTGCCAAAGACCATTGACTTCCATATCTTGAGTTGTTTTTTAATTTCTTTGAGCTTGCTGGAAAATCTAAACATACTAGAGCCCTCAATATTGATATTCCACCAATTCACAACAAGAGGGTTCAGGTGGTTGTTTTCAAGCCAAGCAAGCTCAAACCTGAAGGGAGGATTCTTGGTATTCAGCTTGTGATTTGCACTCAACAGAAGAGGGCTGTGGTCAGAGGCAGCCCGGGGGAGGGAGTTGAGGTAGAAGTCAGGAAAGAGAGAAATCCAGTCCAGAGAGCCTAGAGATCTATCCAATCTACTTTGAATATGGTTCCTGCCCAATCTATGGTTTGACCATGTATAAGATGATCCGTGGAGATCCATATCCAGAAGTGAATTCTCCCTGATGAAGTCAGCCAGAGCCCCCATGCTGGCGGTCATGGCAGGAATACCTCCCTGTTTTTCCAAAGGATAAAGTGGACAATTAAAATCTCCCATTATTAGAATGGGAATATTACCACAAGTGATGATGAAGTTGGTGATATCTTTCCATAAGCGAGCCAACGGTGTGTGGCTTAGCCCCTCTTTGAGTCAGCAAAGTGACTGGTTTATTGCTATTCTACCAGCAGGAATCTATGCAAGTCTCACAGATTCTACCTTCGGGGGTTTGGGATCTCATCCCAGTAGAGTGTTTCAGGCTGCGAAAAGAAAGGAATGAAAGAGGGAAAAGAGAAAGAACAGATCCGAAGGAAGAAAAGAAATGAATTCCAAAGCAGAAAGGTCAGAAGATTTATGTTTTTGGGTTGGTAGTAAACAGAGCCAAACCTACTTGCATAAATAAACAAAGCAATACTGATGAGCAAATGACAGAAAAGTAGATATGAATCCAACAGATTAAACACATACAGATCTAACGTAAGGAAGATCTAATACATAACACTGACTATTGAGCACAAAGTCTTAATATTTGTATTACTTTTTCTTTACATTACAAGAAAGCTCAAAGTCTTTCTCTCCTCACTTCTATTTTCATCTAAAAAATGTTCACCTCTGAATACAACAAGTATTCCAGTATTTATAGAAGAGAGGAGAAAAAAAGCAAAAAGGAGCCAACCACATATTTACAAAAATATTTACAAAATATCTAAAAGTCATGTTGACTTTTGACAACTTGATGGATGACATCATCCCATGATGCAACATGGATGATGTCATCATTTGTGCCAACACACTTTAGATATTTCAACAAGAAAGTCGGAGAATAGAGAGAAGAAGAAGAAGAAGAAGCTACTCGTCATCGTCATCCTGCGGCCGAAAGGGGGTTGCCTATTAATTTGTCCATCCACGGACTTCTTGTAACCTTCTGAGTCCTAACCCAGAATTCTTCCATGTCAATGTGACCCAACTCGAGTCCCACGACATCCATCCATCGCATCGACTTGTGATTGGGCATCGACCCGTTGATATTTGTACTTCATCTCTTCTTCAGTAAGCTTAGCCTTTCCTCTTGGTTTGGTGGGTCTCTTGCTGGATGTAGACATGTGTTCTTTCGAACTCAGTTGCTGATCTGCATGAAGAAGAAGCGAGACCCAATCCAAAAAGGTTGAATTAGCCATTTGATCTTCCATTGGAATGTTATCAGAAGAAAGAGTTAGAGATTTTAAGGCTCAGGGCGCGGGGCGCATGAAAACTGCAGCTAATCAGGGCTAAATAGATAGGGCGCACAGAAAAGGAGTGCTGCAGAGGTTAAATTGGTGCCAAAGGTGCGTGGCGCATGGATACTGCATATTGCATTTGATATAGGGCGCATGAGAAGCGCGTGTTACATTGGGACAGGATGCGCCCAAGGGAATATGGCGCGGCGCACGAAAAACTCACACAACATGGTGTTATTGCAATCGGGGATGCGCCTGCGCCTTTATAGCTTCATACTTAGCGCGGAAAAAACTTTTGTTGCATGGAAGCTGGGTGCGCCATGGGCGCATGGAAAAAGGATGCAACATGGATGGATGGTGCGCCATTGGGGCGCAGTTTCAGCACTTGTAGCACGCGGAAAAGGCGCGCCTTGAGGGCGCATGAGCTCATGATGCAGCAGGCCGAAAGGGTGCGCCATTGGCGTGGATTTTGCTTTTGTAACAGGGCGGGTAGATGCGCCATGGGGGCGCAACTGTTCTTAGTGTTGCAGGACGTGCCGATGCGCCAAGTGGAAAAGACGGTGAACAAACCTTCTTTTCAAAGGGGGTTTCTTTATGATGTAGGTTCTTTTATCCCTGACTTCTTATTTGAAAGGCTCGGTGGGTAAGCGAAGCGGTTTAGATCGGAGAGGGCTACTGACCATTGTTTCAAGAAAACATCCTTCTCCAGCAGATCTGGAAAGAGGAAGGATAGCATGGGGGGGAGACAGCAAACGGAGGAGGCTAGGCCAACACACATTCATATATAAACAACCACCCAACAAGCAAGAACCAAACCGGGAACACACGAGGAACTAAAAGCACAAAAGCGCACAAGAGAGAAATAACACCTCTTACGGATATATAGCAAAAGTTGCAGCGGGTCCACAGGATGATGAAAACAATGGAGCGGTGTGAAGTTCGAGCGATCACGTGCTCAACAAAAGTGAAAATGACATTTGGGCGCGCAAACCATATATATATATATATAAAAACTGGACATAAATGCGCCATGACCACTTTTCAAAGGCGCATGAGATTTGTTGTCGACACGGGAAGGATGCGCCCTTTGCGCGCATCAAAGCATCTGCCAACATGAGATAAAGTGCGCCCTTGGCGCACCAAATCTATTGTCGACACGGGATTATGTGCGCCCTTTGGCGCACCAAAGAGTGGCGCAACACAAGTTGTATCAACACAAGCGCATGCGCCTTGGCGCACGCAGGGAAGGTTAAACATTCTTTGGCGCATGAAAAGTTGTGTTGACATTGAAAACCATGCGCCAAAGGCTTTTAAGGGGGCGCATCAAAAGTTAGTGTTACTGAGGATATTTCATGCGCCCAGCCAAAAAAGGCTCAGAAAGACCAAGTTCGAAAATTAGATTTCCCGGGAAGGGATTTTACAACGTTTCGAACGCGAGGGATCCCTAACGAGGGATCGAAACAAAATTTTCCGTATGGTTATCGGTAAAATTGCCCTTGTCAATTTTACGGGATAACAGCTGGCTCTTTTGGGGACTATCCCTGAGTAAAATCGGGGTAGAGAATCCCGAGATCACTTGTGCCTATCCATTGGGTATGAGTCAAAAACAAGGGGACCGGAGGAGAACAAAAAAAACACACGACAAACCGAAAGCAAACACACGAAAGAAAACACACAACTTAAAGAAATTTGTACAAAGAAGAGAGCAAGCTCTACTTCCTGAAGATCTTCAGATGCTGCCCGCTATAGGGAAGCGGGAGCTCAATTCCATCAGATACGAGAGATAGAAACTATTCTCTCCGTTGAGTTGCTTGATTTTGAAGGGCCCTCTCCATAGGGAATCAAACTTTCCGTGCATGCCCTTTGGCTCTCTTCGCTTGTCCCACAAAAGGACGAGATCTCCCACTTGAAAATCCCTTTGCTTGGCTTTCTTATCGAAAAGCCTCTTAACTTGATTCTGATGTTCAGTGATCCTATCGACCACCTTCACTCTCTTTTCTTCAAGTTCTACCAGATACATGATTCTCTTTTCAAGAGAACTTTGGAAAGTTTCATCTTCAATGGCTCGTGCAAGTGCAGAGCAGGAAGTTCCGCAGAAATGGGAAGCTCGGCATCAATGCCATATAACACTTGAAAAGGTGACATGCCGAGAGATCTCTTGGGAGTAATACGATCCGCCCACAAAGCGTCGTATAAGGACTTGTGCCACATCCGCTGATTTGATTCCACCAGTTTTCGTATGATGGCCACCAAGTTCTTGTTGCTGGATTCCGCTTGACCATTTCCCTGAGGATAATAGTCGGATGCGTGAGCCAAGGTTATCCCATATTCATAGCAAAAACTAATAACTTCTCGTGAGGAGAAGTTAGAAGCATTATCAGCAACGATTTTGTTTGGACGCGAACCTGACAATGATATTTTCTTTAATGAAATTGCAAACCACCTCAGAAGTGGCATGCTTGACAGGTATGGCTTCCACCCACTTGGTGAAGTAATCCGTTGCTGTAAGGACATAGCTATGTCCAGCACTCGATTGAGGATTGAGTGCGCCAATAAAATCAATTCCCCATTGTCTGAATGGTTCATTGATAATGATCGGCCTTAGGGGAAGGGCAGCCAGCTTGGGCTTGCCAACAAATTGTTGGCAGGGTTCACATTTCGCCACCCAGGTGGTTGTATCTTGAAAGAGCGTCGGCCAATAGTACCTGGCCGAATGATCTTGTGTGCCGTCACGGAGGAAGAAAAATGTCCTCCACAAGCTGAATTGTGAAAACTTTCTGGTAGTTTTACTTCATTGGGGCTTGTCGACACATCGTAGGAAGATGCCATCTATCCCGCGCTTATATAAGCCGTCATCCCAGATGATAGCATATTTAGCCACCCTGAGCTTTATAGTGCGCTTCTCCTTTGCAGTTAGGTGCATCGGGCATTCACCGTAGGTAAGGAAGAAAGTGATGTCGGAGTACCACTCATCACTAGTTGCTGCAACAAATAGAACCGAGAGGTAGAGAATCGAGGCTCTTCTTGCCGGTCTGCGCTTCTTGATGTAGTCACCCCTCTCATCGGGATTTTTACGAATCTTTGTTTTCAGCCATTAGCTGACACAGGCCCTTGCCCCTTACCAGCTTGGTTGGTTTAATATCCAGGTCATACTCCTGGACCTTTGCGATCAATTTCCTCGCATGACTTCCTAACTCTTTGAGTTAGAATTGATTTCACCGCCGTAGTGTCGGGACCAGCACCACCGTATGCGAGTTTAGAATGTAATACCTGAAATTCTTCTTTGCTTTGACAATGGCAAAGGCATGCTTTTCCAGTGAGTCATCTTTAGTTCGTGAGCTTGAGGAGAACTCATGAATGCGATGGGGATTCAATGTCTTACGAATTCTTTTGCATTAAGATGCGGACACGGTATGCTCGGATGCATAACTATACATGATGAAGTCCTTGGAGAAGTCGGGACATACCGGGGGTAGTGCATGAGCAACGAAGCTTTTATTTCTTCAAATGACCTTTTCCCCTCCTCACTCCATTTGAAAGTTGGTGACCCCTTCATCATGTTCAATATGTGGCCGGGTCTTTTCGAAAAAGTCGAGAACAAAAGCGCTGAGAAAGTTCACCTTTCCAAAGAAAGAATGAACACCGAGTCTTGCTTGTAGGCGAGTAAGGCTTTGAATAGCCTTAACTCTTTGTATCTATCTTTGTTCCTTCTTTGCTGACCACATGGCCTAGCAACTTCCCTTGTAGTGACTCAAAAACAGACTTTTTTTGGGTTTAAGGAAATCCCATGTTCTCGACATCGGCCAATACTTGCTCCAAGTGATCACAATGATCGCTTCGTTGTTTGGAGAACACAGTCAGGTCATCTAAATAAACCACAATGACCTTCCCCATCATACCTTTGAAAGCAAAGTCCATGGCCCGCTGAAAAGTGGCGCCGGCATTAGTTAGGCCGAAAGGCATCCTGCTGTAGGCAAATGTACCCCAGGGAGTAGTGAATGCTGTTTTAAACTGATCTTCAGGTGAAACTTCAATCTGATTGTAACCTGAAAAACCGTCGAGCATGGACAGCATCTCTGATCCAGTTACTGCTTGCAGAACTTGATCCATTATCGGAAGAGGGTAGTTGTCTTTCAGCGAAGCTTGATTCAAATTTTGAAAGTCACGCGAGATCGTATTTCACCATTTTCTTGCGCTTGCTTGGCACAATATTTGCTACCCAAGTACTGTGATGGATAGGGAAGATGATTCTTGCGTCTAGCATCTTCTGAATTTCGGCCTGGATGGTGCCCGAAATCTTGGGATTATAGTGCCTCTGCTTCTGGCGGAAGGCTTTGGCATCGTCTTTCAACGGAATATCGTGCTGAACGTCCTTGGCTTGAAGGACTTTAAATCGGCATAAGACCATGCCAATACATCCATATATTTTTTCAGCAACTTGACAAATTTTCGCTTTTCTTCTGGCGTGCAACATTTCCCGATGTTCACAAATTGCGGATGTGCCTCCGAACCTATATTGACCGGTTCGGTCTCTGGGGATGAGTCAGGATCATCCCGCCTCTTCTTTTTACAAAACGGTCATGCCTGTCAAACAGGCGTTCCAGAGAAACCAGGCCCTTTGGAATTTTATTTCCCTTGAGCTGACATATGCCATCGTTCTCCTTTGATTCATGGTTTTGACCGTTGATTGATTCACGGCATGTGAGAAGTGGATCCTTCGAAATACAATTCTTTAAAATTTTCTGCCTTCTCCAGAAAGGCAATGAGTTGATTATCATCATTGAACACTGCCAATCTTTGAGAATTTATGCAGTATGCTTCGGGCGGAAAACCACCTCAATGGTGTACTTGTTTGTTTTCAAACCTAGATGTGGGAGCATGAGAGATGCTGAGACAGCAACCAATGAATCAGCCATGTCATTTTGAGCTCTTGGAATTGATTCAATTGAAAAGGCATCAAACTCCTCAATGCTGTCCCATACCGCATTACGGTAGTGCCTGAGTCTTTCATTCTTTACTTGGTAAATCCTTTTGACTTGATTTACAACTAGCTCAGCATCACCTTGTACTTTTAGATTTTTTATTCCTCTTTCTTTTGCGGCTTGCATACCGAGTAAGAGAGACTCATACTCAGCAGTATTGTTAGTGTTGAAAAACTGCAATTTGAAAGAGAGAGGAATGACTTCTTCCTCAGGAGATATCAACACGACCCCAGCGCCACATCCACTAGTTGCACAGCTCCCATCGAATTGCAATGTCCAGATCTTATTAAGATCTCCTTCCTGAACGAGAACAGCCCCTGTTTTATCCGTCTCAGTAGATAAGAAGTAATTCCCCATCCCTGATGATTCAAAAAGGATTTGAGCTTTGGGGTCTTCAGAGTTGGTAACCAAGTATTTCTTTTGTGATTCTGGCTCCAAAGTCTGCATTACGCCTTTGATTTGGAATTCTAGCTTTGGACAGTCCATATGAATTTCTCCACCAACTTCATTTGCAAAAACTTCTTCCCAGCCAATATTCCATATCTTTCTGCCGGAATGTCAATCGAAGAAGATTTATCATTTTTACTCTTTTATCCGGGAAAGCCGCAAATGCAAAGTGCGTCTTGATTTGGCCAACCAACGGAACTTGCTTAGTTTCTAAAGAATAACATCTGCATCTGTAAAGGTTTGGTAAGAGTGAGGCCCAAAGCATGGGCGACTTTTTCCGGCATGACATTATCGAAGCCGGAATCAATTATGCGATTACTCAAACTTGTGTCCATTGATCGAGAAGAGAGAGATAGAAAGGTTCTATCTTGCTTTTGCGTGAGATGTTGAAGCAACATTTATATGGGATTCGGGGGAGTGGAAAGGATTCCTTTTGGGAACACGATTAGATATATGACTTGACTTTGGATATACTTAGTCAATCTTACAAGCTATTCGGGGTTTGACTGAAGATACTCAGCTTCAGACATTTGGATCTTGGTCTTTTTTGCATGATCTATAATATCAAATGTGGCCAAGGGTTGCGTTGGTAAAGGAATGAGTCCCTCACCTCGCGATGATGGAATAGGATTGGTGGTCTTAGTAGGAATGTGAGAGGACTGATTTGGAGGAGAGATAGGGGGAAAAGATTTCTTTGTAAAAGATTTGCCAGGGAGTTGAGTAGGAAGAGGATTACCTCTTTTAGCAATGATCGGAGCGCGTTTGACACGGCCTTCTCTGCTGGACATGGGCAGCAACTTCCACTTCTTTTCCTTGTGGCGAGTAAAAACACATATTTGCCAGCCTTGCGTACCCACAGGTACCCTCTTCTTCATCGATTCTTCCTCATCAAATTCCATATACCCGATAGTAGAGTCGCAGTCGGTTCACCGACATCTTGATCATCTTCGCCTTGAGATGAAGGTTCTTCATAATACTGCTCTTCTTCTTCAATCTCGGCAGAGCATTGACCGGAGGGGCCTCAAGTGCCAACCGTGGAGCAGTTGTAGGTAGACGCGGCCTTTGTGAGACATTGTTAGGAACAAAATTCCTCGCGGAATATCCGGTATGAGGCTGGGAGAGGCTGGGCAAGCTGCTTCTTCAATGCAAGCAAATCGTTCGCCATCTTTTGGAATCTTTGGATCGGGGCGAAGTGGTGGGCGAAGGGCCCAAAGATTTAGGCTTCTTGATTCCTTTTTAATTCGCGGATATTATCAGATTATCCTCTATGCGAATGGGTGGCTTGGTGAGAACCAAGGTGGCAACTCGTTCTGAAGGAGCAAGAAACTAACTTTGAGCTCATAGCGTTCTGAAGAAACACTTTTGATTTTCCGGCGTTGGAAGCATGGCGGGGACACGGTTGATTAGTGCATTGACCGGGTGATAAAATCACGCATGGTCTCATTCGCCTCCTTCTTGGTGAGTGATTCGTGATAATAATGCAAATGCATCCTCGAAGGCTTGTACCTATCTTCAAAAGCATCCCATAAGGTGGCCCATTTGGTGATAGATCCGGCGGCAAATCTTTGAAACCATTGGTGCGAGGCCCTATAGGGTTTCGAGAAAAAAGGTGAACCGACACATCTTCGTGGGTCACATCCAAAATCTTGCATGACATAATGAATGCGGATATGTGGGAATCCGTGCTTTGATTTCCGCTCCCGTCAAATTTGGGAAAATTCTTTCGATTTCCGTGAGGGAGAGCGTGAACTGGATGTGGTAAAGCCAACGGACCCATCACGTTTCCCCATGGAACCGCCATTTGAAAAGCCGGAAAGAGAACACGAGGCTGGAAGTGTAGTTCATTTGAGTAGCAAGCACTCTGAGGGATGTAGATGCTCCTGTAAAAGACTTTTTCTTCGTGGAGGTGAGACACTCTGGATGGATGCCGCTGGCAGAGCTTAGTGATGAAAAGCGTGCGGTGTTACGCTGAAATTGTGCCTCTGAAGCAGATCGAAAGTAGGATCAGCTTCTCCACGGGCTCTCCTGCTGCGCGTAAAAGGTTCACTCGCCAGTGTACCTTCCAGATCTGCAATGTTATGGCGCAGATTTAAACTTTCTTTTTGGTTGTACTGGCTGATTTTCTGGTTTTTGACAAAAACCAGCAGCAAATACTTTTCTAAATATTTAAAATTATCCTCTTCAGAAACCGATTGCGGTTAAATGACAAATTATAACGAGGATAAGATGGCAGGGAAGATTAGTAGGCTGATTTTCTGATCTGATTTTAACTTTTTTTTAGAGGGTTTCAAACTTTTTGCAAACAGTCAAAACTCAGATCTACGGCAAAATTCCATATTTTTCAAAAACTCAGCGAACTAAAGATCTTTAACTGGACCAGATCTATGACTCTCAGAAGAAAATTTTTTAATTTGAGCACTTTTGCAAATTTTTGGATTTTTAACAAAAAGTTCAGATTTGCAAACAGGCAGCAATCTTTTGATTTTTTCTGATTTTTTATCTTACTACCATCATAGATCTGACAGATCTATTCGTTCCCCAGCGGAGTCGCCAAAAACTGTTGGTCCGAAAATCTGTCGCTTGGACAGATCTATGGATAGACGAGCCAACAGTGTGCAGGGCTTAGCCCCTCTTTGAGTCAAAGCAAAGAAAGCTGGTTTATTGCTATTATTCTACCGCGAGGAATCTATGCAAGAAGTCTCACTGATTCTACCTTCGGGGTTTGGGATCTCATCCCGGTAGAGTGTTTCAGCTGCGAAAAGAAAAGGAATGAAAGAGGAAAAGAGAAAGAACAGATCCGAAGGAAGAAAAGAAATGAATTCCAAAGCGAGAAAGGTCGGAGAAGATTTATGTTTTTGGGTTGGTAGTAATGTGAGCCAAACCTACTTGCATAAATAAACAAAGCAATACTGATGAGCAAATGACAGAAAAGTAGATATGAATCCAACAGATTAAACACATACAGATCTAACGTAAGGAAGATCTAATACATAACACAGCTATTGAGCACAAAGTCTTAATATTTGTATTACTGTTTTCTTCTGTTACAAGAAAGCTCAAAGTCTTTCTCTCCTCACTTCTATTTTCATCTAAAAAATGTTCACCCCGAATACAACAAGTATTCCAGTATTTATAGAAGAGAGGAGAAGGAAAAAAAAAGGAGCCAACAAATATTTACAAAATATTTACAAAATATCTAAAAGTCATGTTGACTTTTGACAACTTGATGGATGACATCATCCCATGATGCAACATGGATGATGTCATCATTTATGCCAACACACTTTAGATATTTCAACAAGAAAGTCGGGAGAAGAGAGAAGAAGAAGAAGAAGAAGAAAGCAGACTCATCATCATCATCGTCATCCTGGGAGCCGAAAGGGGGTTGCTTATTAATTTGTCCATCCACGGACTTCTTGTAACCTTCTGAGTCCTAACCCAGAATTCTTCCATGTCAATGTGACCTAACTCTGAGTCCCTGACATCCATACACACTCATTGCCTCGATTCGGGCATCGACCCGTTGATATTTGTACTTCATCTCTTCTTCAGTAAGCTTAGCCTTTCCTCTTGGTTTGGTGGGTCTCTTGCTGGATGTAGACATGTGTTCTTTTGAACTCAGTTGCTGATCTGCATGAAGAAGAAGCGAGACCCAATCCAGAAAGGTTGAATTAGCCATTTGATCTTCCATTGGAATGTTATCAGAAGAAAGAGTTAGAGATTTTAAGGCTCAGGGCGCGGGGCGCATGAAAACTGCAGCTAATCAGGGCTAAATAGATAGGGCGCACATAAAAGGAGTGCTGCAGAGGTTAAATTGGTGCCAAAGGCGCATGGCGCATGGATACTGCATATTGCATTTGATATAGGGCGCATGAGAAGCGTGTGTTACATTGGGACAGGATGCACCCAAGGGAATATGGCGCGGCACACGAAAAACTCACACAACATGGTGTTATTGCAATCGGGGATGCGCCTGCGCCTTTATAGCTTCATACTTAGCGCGGAAAAAACTTTTGTTGCATGGAAGCTGGGTGCGCCATGGGCGCATGGAAAAAGGATGCAACATGGATGGATGGTGCGCCATTGGGGCGCAGTTTCAGCACTTGTAGCACGTGGAAAAGGCGCGCCTTGAGGCGCATGAGCTCATGATGCGGCGAGAGAAAGGTGCGCCATTGGCGTGATTTTGCTTTTGTGCAGAGGCGGGTAGATGCGCCATGGGGGCGCAACTGTTCTTAGTGTTGCAGGACGTGCCGATGCGCCAAGTGGAAAAGACGGTGAACAAACCTTCTTTTCAAAGGGGGTTTTTTTATGATGTAGGTTCTTTTATCCCGACTTCTTATTTGAAAGGCTCGGTGGTAAGCGAAGCGGTTTAGATCGAGAGGCTACAACCCTTTGTTTCAAGAAAACATCCTTCTCAGCGAGATCACGGAAAGAGGAAGGATAGCATGGGGGGGAGATAGCAAACGGAGGAGGCTAGGCCAACACATTCATATATAAACAACCACCCAACAAGCAAGAACAAACCAGAACACACCAGGCGAAAGCACAAAACGCACAAGAGAGAAATAACACCTCTTACTAGATATATAGCAAAAGTTGCAGCGGGTCCACGGGACGATGAAAGCGATGAGAGGAGGGTGACAAGTTCAGAATGATCACGTGCTCAACAAAAGTGAAAATGACATTTGGGCGCGCAAACCATATATATATATAAAAACTGGACATAAATGCGCCAACCACTTTTTCAAAGGCGCATGAGATTTGTTGTCGACACGGGAAGGGATGCGCCCTTTGGCGCATCAAAGCATCTGCCAACATGAGATAAAGCGCGCCCTTGGCGCACCAAATCTATTGTCGACACGGGATTATGTGCGCCCTTTGGCGCACCAAAGAGCGGCGCAACACAAGTTGTATCAACACAAGCGCATGCGCCTTGGCGCACGCAGGGAAGGTTAAACATTCTTTGGCGCATGAAAAGTTGTGTTGACATTGAAAACCATGCGCCAAAGGCTTTTAAGGGGGCGCATCAAAAGTTAGTGTTACAAGGATATTTCATGCGCCCAGCCAAAAAAGGCTCAGAAAGACCAAGTTCGAAAATTAGATTTCCCGGGAAGGGATTTTACAACGTTTCGAACGCGAGGGATCCCTAACGAGGGATCGAAACAAAATTTTCCGTATGGTTAATAATGCTTTTCTGAAGTTTGATATTGCTCTGTAATTCTCCCCGAATTTTTTCCGTGCCTATATCTGGTTTCTTGCTGCTACTTCTAGTAAAACGATGGTTGAAGCTATCATCAGAAGAATGACCCGAGGGGGAGGAAACAACGTCTAAAATAGGGGGAAAGAGGGGAGGCAGGGGGGAAAGAGTCAAGGAAGAGGGGTCCGAGGGAAGGGGTGGGAAGGGAAGAGGAGAAGACAGTGGAGAAGGGGGAGGGGAGGAGGTAGCCAAGGAGAGGTTAACTTCTTTAGAGGAAGAAGTGGGGAGAGCCGAGGGAGATAGAGGTGTGATGAGAGATTGAATGGCCAAGGAGGGGGGGGATGACCTCAGAAACAGGATCAGAAGAAGTGTTGATTTTTCCATCTTCAAGGAGAGAAAAGGAATTTGATGTGGGGATGATCGGGATCTCAATAGAAGACATTTTTGGAATAAATATTTTTTTGATTTTTGGGGAGAGGATTTGGGACTTGGGTTTTGGTTGGGGTTTAGATGGGCAACCAGAGGCCCGATGACCGATGTTTTTGCAGAAGGAGCAAGCTTGTGGAATATATTCATAGTCAATGGGTTGTTTCTAGTTCCCAAAGTCCGATAGAAGCTCTATCTCTTTTGGGAGGGGACAACTGATGTCAGCATTTACACAGAATCGAGCATGGATGAATCTAGTTTTAGCTTTTGTTGCTTGATCTATAATAATTAAAGATCCTATTGAGAGAGCAATACCTTCAATAACCGCCGGATGCCAGAACTCCAGAGGGAGCCCGGGAGGCGAACCCAAATTGGGGCTTGGGTCATGGATTCCGTGTGAGGGTTGAAACCAGGAGACCATTTCCTGAGGTAGAAGCCCCGCCTGCCAAAAAACCATGGACCCCCTAACAAAGCTCTAGCAAAGTCTTCTTTCATGCTGAAGGAGAATAATATGAAACCATTAGGCATAGCCGCTATTTCAAGCGCTCCACATGGTTGCCATTTTAACCGAGCCCATTTTTTGATATCTTCCAATGGGGGTCTAGGGCCCATCAGTGTACCCACCAAGGACAGATCACGAGAAGCAGCAGCAGCCTCCGTGATGTGAGAGGGGATGCGCAGAGAGAAGGACCCATCTGACAGCGAAGGGGATAGCTTTTCCGAGCTAGGAGCGGATGTGGAACCCTCCACTATTTTAGTCCAAGCATCAGGTGGCTTTGGAGAGAGGGACCCTGACAAGAGGGACCCCTGATCCGGACCAGAGGGGTCCGGCATCCGAGCTAGCACCAGGGACAGCAGAGACGGTAGCAGCGGTTTCAGTAAAGAGAAACCAAAAACATGGGCAAAAGTTATCCAACCACATGGGTGCCCATTACCTCTTTTTATTGATAAAACAATTACTCCTAGTTAAATATTATTATCCATTATGAGGGATGAAAATTTATCATGTTACATGAATTTATAGGTCTTGAAAGTGCGGAAAAAGTGTGAGAAGGTCAGTTGTGAAACCGGTTTCGGGCAAAATTTGTCTCCGTAAGGTCAATAAGGTTTGAATGGATCTATGCCGAGTCATAATGTATAAATTGGTTAGAGTTTTTCCTTGGGTTATTTTTTTGCCAATGAGTTTTTAATTCCATAGTTGAGGTGTTTTTTCAAGATAGGTCTTCATCTTTGAAGACTAGTCCGGTGGTGGTGTCCAGATTATGTAGGAAACATTCTTACTTGGTGACTTGGAAAATTTGAATGATGTAAAGGTTAATGAGATTACAAGAGATGTTGAGAGGATGTAATATACATGTGTGAATCTTATGGAGTATTTAAAAATATGGTTGATGCCCTTAGAGCCTATGGATTTCTCGGTTGAGAAGAATTTAGTCATGTTAGTGTTATTGTTATTTTTGAGTGTCTTGGTCCTATGCCACCTATATGGGTATTTATTATGATTTTATATCATGTTGTAGATGTAATTTTATGATTTAATGAACTTAATTAATGGTCTTATCCGACCTAGTAGTGTTTTAGATCAAGAGTCGTGTATTTAAGATAACTTATTTATTCATTTTTAACTAGTTGTGTGAGAGAAGAAAGTGCGAGCTTATAGAGAGTGTGAAATTGGTTTGAGAGAATCAAGAAAGATATGAAATAAGGTATGAATCATTAATGGGAGTTGAGAATCTAGTATGAAAGGTCAATAGACCTAATCAACCTTTGAATAAGAGAGATCGAGTAAAGTAGAGAGAGTGTGTTTTAAGAGGGTTTTGAGAGAGTGAAGATAAATTTGTGAACACTATTAGTTGTAGCAGAAATAATACATCAATTGTATTCATATTCATATGGTTGATTTGGTTCTTGATCAGCTTAGGGGTTGTAGCCTCCTTGTATGGTTTGTTCCTTGTTAAATAGGGGTTGGTGCTTCTTGTGGGATTGGTGTCTCACTAAACAAATCTTGTGTGATGTGTCATATTCATGCAAGTATTTTGGTTTGAGTAATATAATCAAAAGTTTTAGTGGGTTTTCTTCCCCTTGAGGGTTTCCCACTTTACATCTTGTGTTCTTGTGTACTCTCTCTTGGTTATGCTCATATGAATGATTGTTTCATGTTGTTAAGCTCACATTAATGCATGGTTGAATGGTTAATGGTTTATGAAAGTTAAATAAAATTGGTTAAAGGTTTTTAAGAACCGATTAAATTCCCTCTCATTCCATTTTTATTGTAATAACTATTCTAAAGGGACCCTCTCGATACCAATTATGAAAAACACACTTATACTAAGATTAGGGGTGAATCATTATTATCCAATTTTTATTTATTTAAACATTAACATCCATAAAAGAAAAACTTACATAAGATATAATAATTATACAACAAAATATTTATGTGTAAACCCTTTCAGGAGAAAAACCATGGAGAAAAGACTACTTGGAGCTACTGCCCAAATCTAGTCACAAAATTAATGGTTTTACAAATGTTTGTATGAACCAAACTATTGTATACAACAATCACTAATTCCAAGAACCAAGTTAACAATGATTTGTGAGTACCAAACCACTAGAGAAAACAATACCCAATGATAAGAAATAAATCAACAATATTCGTGAGCATAAAATCACTGGAGACATTAATCCCCAAGGCCAAGTACCAACTCAACACTTAAAAATCCACCTTCTATAGTTTCTTCTTCAACTTGATGATGACATATAGATAAAGCTTTACTTCTTTCGCTACTTTTGTACATATGTGCTTCACATTAAGCTTACTTCATGTTGTAATTACTCTTTGATATTCTTCAAAAAATCAACATTGTAATCTTCTTGATTTTTTTATTCCTATCTCATCATAAATCTTTCGATGTATCTTCATGAATCACTTCTAGCTTCTTCCTCTCTTCTTCTCTTTTTCAAATTGGCATCATAATTCTGTGAGTGTACACATTTAATTATTAATTGAATCCATTTATATACTACGTGTAATTTGTTAAAATATATGAATTTTCATGAGCCAAAATTTCTTAGATTAATTGGCATGAGTTAGCCTTTCTGTAATTGTATTTTTCAATTCATTCAAACACCCATGGTCATCCCCTATTTTCTCTTTGACTTGTGAATTTTTCTAACCATCACGGAATTTACATGAATACCACATAAAATATGCCTTCCTCAACATTTTATTTCTCATCATTTCACAAAGCATAACTTTCTAACCATCTCCCTTTCTCCAACACCCTCGGATCATTATTAACACATGTAAACCATTATCATCATTTTGAAGTACTCTCACTACTCACGGAACACTATCATCACCCATAAATCACTATCACCATGCACATAGCACAATCACCATCTCTCGGAGCACTATCACCACCCATGGAGCACTATAAACACCTATGGATCATTACTACCACATGTAAAACACTACTGGAACACACGAGAAGACTATAAATTAGTTTAGTTCAGCACATGACATATAAAATTTAAATTGTCTCACAATATGCCTAACATATGACATCAATGACAATACCCCCAATTAATATGACCATTGTTTCCTATATTGTATACATTGGTAAATCCTATTTATCTCCTACTTAGGTTTTCCCTCCCGCTTGGGTTTATACAACCATGGCTTCCTGTTTTGGATACTATGATCATCCCATTTCCCTCATATCCCACTTGGGTTTATCTCTTATCACTTATGATGGCCCTATCATTCTTCCATATTCCCTTTTATTTTAATCATAATACTTATAGTACAAATCTTAAATCCTTTTAGAATTTCATTTTTCATAATCATAGATGTTCCTACATCTTTGCCTACATAATAAAATGGAATCATATAAGTAAAAATACATCAACATCGATACATAAGATATCGCCAAAACAATAGTATCACACACACACACACACACACACACACATAAAAATGATTCATTTTATACATCATCACATATCTTGAAAAACCATACCTCAATCATCCCCTCCCCCAAATGGAGGTTGACTAGTTATTTGAGTTGATGGTGCCCGACTAGTAACACATGAATCTTGCCAATGATGTGGCTCTAGAAAGATCCCTTGAAGCCTCTCCCTATGCTATAGCCACATGAACCTACAATGTGACAATTTAGGACAAATATTATACCTAGTGTGCCACCCCTATGGATTAGATAGTCTTGCTACCTACTCTCACACCATTACATTTTTGCCTATACAAGGTCTTGTACCAAGGATATCATATCTCCTATAATCGTCACCAGTAGAGAATATATATTCCTTTGAATATCACGAGTTCCATACCCATGAGCCTAAAAACACCCAATGAGTCTTCCTACACCATATTTTTAACACTTGGTACCCATTTCTTTTGTGTGTGGGATGTTGATGCATTCTCTTGTTGAGAAGGTTCCTCAAGGGGCCTTCCTAGATTAGGGTATGATAAAAATTGGTCATGTGGAATAGAACACAACATTTTAGAAATGGAGTTATTATCCTTTTTCATGCTATACATTCCTTTTTTATTTCCTTTGTTTACATATTGTAAGCATTATGTCTACTTGTCTCATTATGTCTATCTACTTATTTTTATTACACACCATCATCCTTTATTTCTATCACTATGGAACTTTGTCATTCATCATCATTTATATATTATCCTATTTTCCCCATGTTTTGCACCTTGTGAACTTAACGTTTCCACTAAGGCTAATGCTATCACCCATGGGTGATGGCATCGATTTAGATTTTTCCATAGTCGACACCATCACCCATGCTCGATGTCTTCAACTATATATGAAATCCACCCAACCAACCAACAACCACTACATAACTAACTTCTTAGATACAATACTTGCATACTTACTCTTGACACTCTATTTCACACTTATTGGCTAAATTTTGGGTGTTGGATCACCATAAAAAGTTAGGACTAGAGATCTTGTTGAGCTTTCCCCTTTTCTACATATAATGATTCTCTCTTGGTGTTGTTGTCTCTATGGAGGATTATGCATAAATAGTGTCACACATGCTACATATAAGTATTTTTAATCCTCTAAAGTCTCTTATTGTGTATTTAATTGTTACATTGTTGGTCATTCATTACTATAGAATATGTATGTTTTCTTTGGTCCATTACATTATCTTATGATTGATACACTCCTTGGATTTAACCACACCTTGTTTATTCCCTATTAATTTTGAATCATTGTGATATACCTATATTTATATTAGTTTTATGCCTTGAAAACATATACCTAACTTAGGGATAGGGATATTATCCTCTAGATTTATGACTTTAGAGATCATTGAGAACATTTGTATTTACATAGTGTGGATGATCTTAGATTGGATCCCTATACTTGAAAACTCAGTACAAAATATCTCTTTTATTGTTCATATATAAACCCTTTTAACAAACCTTACATCCTTCTTATTATCTTGCATGTCCATATCATAAAATTTAATTAAGGGCATAAACAATGATACACTCAAAGGCACGCGGTTTGGTTAATAAACCCATTCAAGGAAAATAAATCTCATGTAACACCATGCTCATAGAATATATAATTTTTAATAGACATATTATTAGTAAATGGGGTATTATAGAACTAGAATTAAAAAAATGTAAACAATGGGTTTTTTAGAGAAGGAAAAATAAATATCCATGTTTAAAAACTTTGTCATCACTTTCATAATCAATGTTATAACATGCATGATAATTCAAAATGGTTTTGGGTGGAATGTAACTTGAGTATTGTCTAACAATATTTGGGGTTTATTAGTACTAGTTCATTCTTCTAATAATATCGATTTTAGGTGGGAATGAATTACTCTTCTTAAGTAGTGTGAAAATAAAAATTCCAAGTACATTGATGATAATGACCCCTCATTAAATTTAAAGGTGAAAGTTATGGTTTTACAAATTTAAATGTATTATAAATGGAAACAAAAAAATCATTATGAAATTTGGGGATAGTTAAATATTATTTTTGTTATTGGAAATCCTTTCCTTGTTCGAGGAATAAAAAATTAACATGGAATAACTAACACATAATGAAAAATCCTTAGAGTTTGGGTTAGTTTTATGATGATATGGATATAGGGATAAATTTTGTAGAATGTGCATTCAGAAAAATTACTACTACATCCTTGCCATCACAAGAAGCAAAATGATGAAATTATTTTTTCACCCATCAAAGTCCTTCCTCCTACTTCCATATATTATTACTTCCTTTCTAATCCAATCATCCATTCTTCCATTTTCCACCCTTAAATAAAGTTATCCCTAATAATTCATAATATATATCAAGAAATTAAAACCTACTATTATCTTGATGTGTTTTATCCCTACTTTGAGGAGCTTCTTGTATGATTCATAACAAGAGGGTGATAAATATATTTGAAAGATTTAATGAATTTTTGTTTTGAAAATTGATAGTGTTGTCATGCTAAATTTTTGGCATGTAAAATTTAAAATTTTGGTCATGAAAACCAAGCCCACCACTTGAAACCCCCTTTCCCGGTCATTGTGAACCCTTCCTCCAACCAACCTATAACCTCATTTAACCCCTTTAATTATATGGCATACTCATTTTGGTTAAGAGGAACATGCTAACATGGATTTAAAGTGTGTTTCATGTGCAAGGAGGCATGCTCAAGTGGATTTCATGAAGCTATTGAGATCTGAGGTGGAAAATTTCTCTAAGAAGCACTAAAATGGCTATTTTTAGCCATATTACAGAAGGACTATTGGTGCTCATTTCAAACTTGCCCCATGGAATTTGAAGTGTTCCTCCAAATATTTTTTGTGCCCTATTTATGGAAATAATTTTCATAAAAAATTGTTAAACAATCATATTGATCTTTGCACAAGCCTCCTGGTATGTCATCTTTGTTAATCCTTGTGAAAACTACATTTTGTTCCCTGATACCTAAAGGTAAGTGAATGTTTTATTGTTCTACTTTGCTATGTCAAACTTAATTTGGATATATGCAGAGGAAATGTAAATATGCAAGGCATGAAATAGTTCCCAAAAGTATGATAAAATATTCCAAGGAGCATTCATATAAAGTATAATGTAAAGTGTGGAAACATCCCCACTCCCCAAAATAAAACACATGTAAAGGTATTATTGGAGTGGGGAAATGGGCCTCTATTTTCCTAGGCACCTTATACCGATAAAGTGCAAGATGAAGTTGTAAGTCCTGGAACCTAAAGGAACAAATATGCTATCTCGCCGGTCAAAGTCACCAAGCAAAAGGCAATCAATATACGAAGAGAACAGGTTGAGAAGTCGGGTAAAAGGGAACAAATTCTCATGATTCTTTGAGGTATGTAGTTGATAAAAACATACCCGAAGTCTGAATTACTTGATAAAATGAATCAAGTATGTAGCATATGCAGCGATAAGGAAATGAATTTTACATATTACAATAACAGTGTGCCTATCATTTTACAAAAAAATTCTTCTGAAGCCCATTGGTGCAAAAATAGGTGGTTCATTAATGCACTAGCCATATGGGATTCAATATCATTAATTCAAAGCAATCGTGTAGGAGAGATACACAGACGATAAGACAAAAATATTGCAATGGTTGAAAAGAAAGAAGAGGTTGTGAATTACAAAAATCTCTTCATGAACACAATCTTCGGCATTAATGCATAAATATATGAGCCGTTAATAAGGAAACTTATTACAAAGAATTTTGCTTTGATAAGTCTAGGATTTGATACTTTGAAAAAGGTTTTTGAGAATTGAAGAATAACCAAAGCGAGAATTAAACAAAGGATCATAATTTGTTGTAGTTCCTCCTCAGTCAAGTTCGAGTATTGATTGGAGTTTTGGTGGAAAGGTAAGTACATCAATTCTTATATTCTCTATCTTTTTTGAGAACTGGTTTAACAAGTTTGGGGTTTTTCATAAAAAGAGTTGTGGTAAAATTAGACCAAAATCATGAAGATCAATGTGGTGCCCTCAAAAACAAGTTCTATCCTTAGTTCTCCTCTAGACAGAATCACAAATTTTGATGTTACATCCTATGACTTAGAAGATTTCAAAAAAAGGTTAAACTCCCTAAAATAGGTGATATAATGACCTCAGTAGAAAATAGCTAAATTAACCTCTCTACTACTTTTCCTCCCGCTACACCATACCCAGAACTTGTATGGGTATGTGCCCAAAATTACAATCCTGAAGCCAGAGAAATTTAGGATGGAAGAGGAGAGTTAGTTTTATCTTTCCAAGAACAGGCATTTGATAGAATGTTGGGTTTTCCTATGGAGAGAGAAGAGGGGGAAATCACCAAATATTCAACATAGGAGCATTGGAAATCTCATTCAAATAAGTGGAAAAAATTCATGAATGACCATTGGTTAAACAATCCACAAACCTCTGCCTCTAGAATGACGAAAAAGTTGAATATGTTTGAATTTATAGAGGAGGTTGGAGATGTAATTACACTGTTAAACTCGAGTAATGGGTATGGAATCTAATATTTTATTTCAAGAATGGATGTTCCAATTCATTCAGGTGATACTCATGAAAAAAAAAACCCTCTCCCCTGGGCTGAAATCATAAGTAATTGTATTCATGAACAAATGATGGGAGTTACCCAAATTGCTAGAGGAGAAAATCCCGGAATGACTGAATTTTTCATGACTTCCTACCTTGTTTACAACATTTCTTTTAATAGAAATTTTCCTAAATTATAGATGGATGGGGAGCTTAATATTTTCAAGGTTTATGAATTTTTCTATTAGTTATCTCTGCTAATGGTCATATAATAACCACATTTTCCTTGTTTCTCCTTATTGAGTAGGTATTTACCTTAGCTCATGTTCACCTAGGTACTTTATTTACCTTTATTGTATTTATCCTCACCCACTTATGTGTGTGGATATTTATTTTATCTTATTTAGATATTAGGAGATATTATCTAGTTGTTAGATATAGTTCTTTCCTTGATCTATGGTATTGACTAGTTCTTTGATGAATAGTTATTTCCTTAATTTATAGCTTGATCTATGACCTTGACTGGTTCTTAGATTTTTATTCCTTTCCTATTTAAGAAAGGCCCATTCTCATTGTATTGCATTGAGTTCCATAATAATATATGATATTGCTGCTCATTTGTTTGTAAAGGTTTATGTAAAGTTATTTTGGTGAATTACTTTCATCTTATTGATCGTGTTATTTGATTAGCATCTACGTTATTGGTTTGGTACAATCGGTTATCATTCCTTTTATGGTATTAGAGTTGGAGAATATTTTTGACATCCGTCTCTGTAAGTTTTATTTTGCAAATAAATTCTTTGTATATTCATATATTTAGGATTTGGTCGTATTTTGTTGTTGCATGCAGTTTTATGCAAAGCTGAGGCTTCCATTAGATTTGGAAGGTGTGAAAACCATAAGATCAACTTTAAACTTGGCCATTTCTAGAGGCAGTCATTTTTTTTGGGTTTTCTATTGTTGCAGAGAAGCACACAGGTTCACTCATTAAAATCCTTAGCCCCTGGTCATATGGTATGGTCATATGAGGGCTTAAAGATTTTGATTCCTAATAGTAGGTTCTTAGCTCCAGTCCCCTTAAATTTTATTTGTGTGGTAGAGGAAACAAAATTTTATTTTGTTTTAGTGGTAGCTAAAATAAATAGTAGAGAAAATATTAAAATTTTTGTATCTTTTGCTCACTAACTCGGTTTTGAGTGTTGTTTATTGCAAAAGTGCTTGTTTTTTCATGATCTTTACATTAGAAATATTTATTTTAAGAATTTCACTATAATTATAAAGTTCCAAATATGGAGGAGTGTTGTAATCAATTATGGATGTAATTTTGGTTGAGCCCGATGTCCTAAACTTTTGGGAGTTACATTCTTCTCTATCATGGATTCTGAGAATGATATGCTTTTCTCTGAAGTATGTGGACTTCAAGAGGATATTGTAAAATTTGTGGAAGAAAATAGATCACTCAAGAAGTGAAATTCTCTTCTACAATCACTCATTCATGATAAGGATACAATAATCCACTCCCTGCAGCAACAACTTGCTAGCCTACAACATCACCATGATATTGTGGACAACCATATCCATGCTCCTAGTCCACTTGCAGCTATTGCTCCTATACCCACTGACATTGATCTGTTAGTCTTTGAGCCTGTTCCTACTCTTGATGCTTCTAAACCTATGAGGCTTGTTACTGCATGCTCTTCCACATCTGTGCCTATTATAGTACCACATGTTGTGTATCCTATTTTTACTCAACTACATGACCTTTTTGAGAAGCGTACCACTTCCTTTAGTTCTTTTAGGCTCTATTTTATGGGTTTCACCGGAGAGGTATTGCGGACACTCACAAGGTATTTTTTCCCTCTTCCACATGTTAAGTGGAATTCTCACCATGACATTGGTTTTTGTGTAGATACTTCATTGGGATCACACATTGGCATAGCTCCTTTGTTTGTTCACTCGACTCTTTTTGAGGATCATGAGAAACACATGAGTTTTGCATCTTCACTCAAGCTTGAGAAACATAAGATTTCATATTTTAGACATGATCAACCTAACACACATTCTGATGTTCTTTTGCATGCACCCATTGTGCATTTTACACCAAGTCATATGGAGGCATCTTCTTCATCCATCCGTGTTGATTTGGGGTGGATATCTGATCACTCATGGCAACGACATAGGAATTCATTGAGAGGAATCTATAGGTGTGGCTCCTCCACCATTCAGCCTCTTTCTTCACTTTCTATACCTTTTGCATTGTGATGCTTCTTGTTTTGAGTATTTTTATTTAGCAGGTGTAGTGTATCTCTTTTGTTGTTTGAGAGATTTTATATCTGTATTTTCAACATGTTTGCATGTTGACAATATCTATTAAAGGGTCTATTTTGGTGTAGTCGGTATTAGTTTTTAGTGTTCAAGTAGTTTTTTGACAACTCATATATATTTGTAGCATCCCTCCATCCATTCAGTAGTATGGAAGGGTGTGGTGTTGATCCTGCTTCTTCAGATTTTATGTCCTTACCTTGTTACCTTGGCTTTTCTTGGATTGTGACACTCTTGATTTTGTGTCCTTACCTTTTTACTTTGGTTATTGTTCTTGGATCGTGACACAACTATTTGCAATAGTTGATCATATTATGTCCGGTGTTTTTACACTTTCTACATCACTTCGTTGATAGTCTCCTTGTATGGAGCTATTCGGTGAAGCCAGTGTCAGCTTTTTTTTGAGTTTTGTGATCAAGAAGTGGATTCGAGACCACAAAGTGTAAACCAAAATTCTTTAGTATTGTATGAGTTTTTGAGCCGATCTTCTTAGGATGCCTTGGAGTGGGTTTTTACTCTTTTAGTTTGTTATTCTTGGTTTTCGATACCTTTGGTATCCCTTTTTCCCAATTATTATACAAGAGTACCTCATCATGCCTAGTTGTCGAGACTCATACTATGGACATGCCACTTCTATTTTGGCCCCTAGCTTCACTTGAGGGGGTGTGTTAGAGTAGGAATTTACCTTAGCTCATGTTCACCTAGGTACTTTATTTATCTTTATTGTTTTTATCCTCACCCACTTATGTGTGTGGATATTTCTTTTATCTTATTTATATATTAGGAGATATTATCTAGTTGTTAGGTATAGCTCTTTCCTTGATCTATGGTATTGACTAGTTCTTTAATGACTAGTTATTTCCTTGATTTATGGCTTGATCTACGACCTTGACTAGTTCTTATATTGTTATTCCTTTCCTATTTAAGAAAGGCCCATTCTCATTATATTGTAATGAGTTCCATAATAATATATGATATTACTGCTCATTTGTTTGCAAAGGTTTATGTAAAGTTATTCTGGTGAATTACTTTCATCTTATTGATCGTGGTGTTTGATTAGCATCTGTGTTCTTAGCTTGGTATGATCTGGTTATCATTCCCTTTACTCCTACTTCCATCTTTTTCTTCTTCTTCTTCTCCATCCTTTTATCTTAGGTTTCCTTGGCTACCTCAACTTGGTTCAAAAATTTCTAGGGAGAAGGGACTATCCCTCCTGCAAATGGGAACCCTGTAGACAAGATGTAGGGGACCTTAATTGGTTACGGGGGTTGAGAAGTTACTAGAGCCAAAGGAGGTCCCGTTATAACTCGAGGAGAGAAAATGGAAATGTTCATGGGAAGTGGAGGAAGGAGAGAGGAGCTAAGAGGAGGAAGAGTATGGGTTGGATTCATTGAAACATGGATGAATCTGGCTAGGGAAGTGAAGGGTGGAGGAGATGGATGAACGGGAGGAGGAGAAAGGGTAGAGGTAGAAGAGACAACAAATGATTTCAAATTCTTCCTTGAAGGAATTTGTGGAATAGTGACCTCACCAAAGTGGTCATGGAGGGCGAGACCAATGGTTGAGTCGAGGTGATACCCTAAACTGGTTCTAGCACAGGTTGTGCTACTGACTCCTCACCCTAAGGGACTAGCACTATTTTAACTATGGGTGTGTAGCCTAAAGGATTTGGCTGAGGAATGGAGGGAGAGACCCACGGAATCATTTGTTGTTGAGAAGAGCCAAGGGATTATGACTTATTCCATGTAAATTGTTCCTTAGTGATCAATACTTCCTCCTCAATGTCTATGTTTGATCCATGCCAAACATCCCAAAAATCTTCCCACTACTCATCTCCTTGAAATTTAGGGTTATTTTTTTGATTTATTTCTCATATTTCCAATAGGATTCAATTTTCTTAGCGTCCCATCCCTTAGTATGCAAGGCTTCCTCAAGCCCTTGGTCATAGTTATGTTGGGGTCATACTTGTACAGACTGGGTGGAATGATTCCCATAGTGGAATTGGGATGTCTTTTAGCTCGACATAATTGTTAGGAGTGTCTTCCTAAGGAGACCTCCTGTCTTAAAAAAATTTCTACTCTCATCCTAGCAGAGTCTAAAACTTTATTTTGCGATAGGGTGTCATCCATAATCCCATCCGGTTTATACCTCTAGTTATCTTAGATGAAGGAAAATCCATAAGAAGCCATATTTTATGTGAGAAGATTCTTTTCCCTATGTTTGATGATGGTAATACCTCCCTTAGTCAAAGGGAGGTTGAACAACACCTTATTTTTATAGGTAGAGCCATACTCTATGTCAAGGAGTGCCAACTTCCTGGTCACTTCCAAACCCACCACTCGCTCCATGAGAATTCTTGGAAGCATGAAGGATTCATCTCAGAATCCATGCAACCAGATCATTGAATGCTCTACCCTAAAGAAATAGTCATAGGGATGCAAGGGGTCATTAGGATGGTACTGATCGAGTTGTTCATTCTGTTATTAACCACTCGGGTCAAATTCTTCTAAAATGGATGTAATAAAGTAGTTAGAAAATTCATATGCATATGAGGAGCAGGACAACACATGAGTCCATGCAGATATCGGAATGATCTTCTAGGGTTCCACCTCCAAGTCCCACAGACTTTAGGTTCATAAATTGGCCAAGGAACTAGAATTTCTAGTACAAAATGAGGTGGAATGGATACGAAGAGTACCTAAAGGTGGCATTAACATGGAACATGACCAATTTCTTTGAAATGGAGTTCGAAATGACCTCGGTGAAGTTGAATTGATATGCCTGGTCTCTTTTCATGGCTCTCATCTAGAAAAGGGCTGCAAATTGCCATTCATGGACATTTCTATTTGATTCTTGGCCAAAAATTAATGCCTACATGGAACAAGTTTCCTAAGAATCTTACAAGAATATTTTAAGGGGGATTGGGAATCCCGGTGTCCCAGAGCTTCTTGAATCATCTTGTTGCAACTCCCTGTTGATGAATGTGGTTTTTTGCTGGAATTGAGCCCAAAATTTTTGGATTTTGGGAATATTCTAGAAATTGGCTGTTTGGTCATAGGAAAAGGCCAACATATCCCTAATGGCCTGTGGTGAAATTGTCACGTACATGTTCATGCCCTTTATGATGTGGGAGGCAGGGTCGAACCAAAGTGCACACACATCTATATAAGCTCAAGATATGGGTGCACAAGAGGCACCATATATTGTGTGAGTGTGGTTGTCCAAATCCTAGAGCCAAAAGACTCAAAATCCCCTAAATTTAGGAATTTGGAGTGGGATGCCTCCTTCAGTGGTCTTGACTTCTTTGTGAGGATGGGGTTGAAGACCTCATCTGTAAAATCCATTATCATGGAAGAGTCACTAAAATTCATTCCTCTATCAAGGAATCTCAACCTCAGGTGGAGAGAGTAGAGTGGCATATGTTTCCCTACATAATATTTCAGATGTGGTAGGGAACCAAATGATGCCATGGTTTCTCTAGAATCTTTGAGAGCTTTGATATTTTTGAACTAGGGACCCATAAAATTGAACAAGAGACTCTTAGTGCTTAGAATGAGGATTTAATATGCTTAAATATTTCCTTAAATATCCTCCTTAACTCCCATGAAGTAAAGGCTCGTGCATACATTTGGTCACATCATGCAAAGACACCTTGGTCGAATGACCTCTCGGTGCCAAATTTCTCATTTCCTAAGAGATTTTTATTGAATTCTTTTATACTTTTCATTCAATATCCCAAAAATACATGGGATCATTTACTTTGGCAAAACATATCAAGGTACACATCCTTTAAAACTCTCAAAAGGGGGAGGAAGAGTCTTTGTAGGAGACACATGTCTAAAGACACTTATTCAAGGGGAAGACACCACTAAGAAAGAAAAAGACAAAAAGAAGGGAATATACATATGATACAAACTTACAATACAAAATACTCAATGGAATGGCTTAAGGTGGATCTCATTGAATGGAATTACTAAGGGCCCACCTTCCATAGTCTCAATATTAAAGACATTATGTTGCTTACATGCGGTGATATTGAATGGGCATGTCTAGAGGGGGTCAAATTTTCCATGATTTCTAGGCTTGGTGGCTCTTGCATCCCACTTCAAAACCAAAGTTTTGACTTCAAAATTGGGCACTAAAGTCTTATGATCAAACAAATTTTTAACAACCTACTAATGGCTAATCATGGATTCATGATCTACCCCCCATTTTTCTTTAAGCTCTATCGATTCCGCAAGTCATACATGTATCACTCCACATTCTTCTATCTTAATGTTTTTAATAATTGAAATGTTGGGAGCTCCATAGTGATAGGCATTACGTGCTTTTACCATAGACCAATTCATATGGTGAGGCCTTCAAGATTTGTTTGGTTGTGATCTGGTCAGCCCATAAGGTCGTCTTGACATGCTCATGCCACAACCTCTTATGTTTATCCCCATTCTTTTTATAAGTCTGATTAGATTCTTGTTGGTAGAATCTACCAAACTGTTACCCTACGGGTAGTAGTTGGAAGACATTTTTAGATAGATTTCATGCCTCATTGTGAAATTAGACACTTTGGTGCCTAGAAAATCCTTTTCATTATCTGATATGATTGTGTGGGGGTCCAAAGTGTGTAGTGATATCTCGGAGGAGTTCCAGGATCATATTACCTATGGATTCCTTCATTGGATATGCCTCCATCCATTGGGTGAAGTAATAAGTGGTTGTGACAATCCATATATGACCCACGCCTTAAACTGGATTAACCATTCTAATGAAATATAGACCCCATTGTGCAAATAGATCTTCAACTAGAATAAGGTTAAGAGGTAATGCAACATGTCTCCGAATCCTATGTAGAATTGGCCAATTTTGCACTTGCTCACCATTACATAACAATCTGTAAACAATTTCGGCCAAAAGTATCCCACCGAAGGAAATTTATGGTTGTGGTTCTAGCAGATATTTGGCCCCTTGATATTCCATTATTTAACTCATTTAAGACCCTTTCAGCCTCCTCCTTTTCTAGGAATCTGAGTAGGATCCCATCAAAATTCCTTTTGAAAAGGAAATTATCAATTATGATAAATTCATCTCCCTACTGTTTGTAATATCTTCTCTTTTTAAGAGGAAGGTGACTTGGATAATCACATGTCTACATGAAATGCATCATATCCAATACCTAGTTTTTGAATTCATTTTCTTGAATGTGAAGCACTACCTCAGATTCATCCTTTGTCGGGATTATTGGATCCTATGTGAGGTATTTGTAAAGACCTCTTCCTTGTACAAAATTTTTGGGATTTATTTCAACATCATACTCTAATATCTTAGTGATCTAGTTATCCCTTTTATTAGTTATCTCACCTTCTGTGATGTATTCCTTGACACTGGAGTGTGTGACCATAATAGTGATCTTGCTACTGGTAACAAGGTGTCTAAATTTATTCAAACCTTTGACAATGGTGTAAGCATATTTTTCTACAAAGTTATATCTTGTCTCGTAATCATGGAGGGTCTTTGAAAAGAAGAAAATAGATGCTACTTTCCTTGTGACTATCCCTTATGTGTTAGCACGGATGCTACACTGTGCTCGCTCCCATATACATACATGATGAAATATTTGGAAAATTTTGGGTTACATAGCACTAGAGTAGATGTAATTTCTCTTTTTACCTCATCAAAGTCTTGATGACCTTCATTGGTCCATTTGAAGTTCAGATTCTTTTTCAACATCAGTATGATCTTGTAGATCATTCCAGCAAAATATGAAATGAATCTACTAACAAAGTTAATCTTTCCTAGGAAATATTATATTACCTTCTTGTTGATCAGGTAGGGATAATTCAAGAATGGCCCCGACTCTTTCGAGTGATTTGATATTCCGTATTTAGAGACAATGTGTCCTAATTGTTTTCCTTGTGGTACTCCAAAAACACACTTCTTCAGGTTCATAGAGATTCCAAATTCCTAACACTTCTTGAATACAGCTTCCAGGGCATCAAAATGATCCTCCGCTATTTTGGTAAACACCGTGAGGTCATCCAAGTATATCAAGATTACCTTGTTAATCAGTTCTCTGAATGTGGCATCCATGGCTCTTTAAAAAGTTGACCTAGTATTAGTGAGGCTAAATGACATCTTCACATATGCAAAGGTTCCCCACTTTTTGTAAAGGTGGTTTTATGTTGATCCACCTCCATGAGCCATATTTGATTGTAACCAAAAAACCATAAAGTAGAGAGAATCTTTCTGAACCTACTAATTTTTTTAGTATCTGTTCCATGGAAGGTAAGGGGTAGTGATCCTTAAGGGACACTTTATTCAGATCTCTAAAATCCACGTAGAGTCTAATTTCTCCATTTTTCTTCCTTACGGTACCAAATTGGATACCCAGGTGGAATTCTTGATAGGAAAGATTATTTTAGCCTCTAGGAGTTTCCGATCTCTTCGGCCATGAGAGATTCTATTTTGGGATTTACAAGCCTCTACTTCTGACGCATAAGTTTAGTCCCTTCTTCTAGGTCAATAGTATGCTAGATGATATCCTTATTATAACCATGTAGGTCATCATAATTCCAAGCTATTACCTTATCATACTTATGGCATAAAGCCACAAGTATTTCTCTTTCTTTCTGAGTGACTAACTTCCCAACCTTTAGCTTCTTCCCATTGGATACTTCTAGCTCTACATAGTCTTCCTTGACTACCACAAACTTCCTCCTATCTATATTAGCATCATCGGAATCAAAAAGACTTTCCAACGTTATCAGTCCCTTTGGAAGCTTGTTCATTTTAAGTTGGATGACTTGATCTCCATATGCTTCTTTAATTTTGGGTTGGATTTGGTCTGAAAACTCTTTAGATTGTTGTACGAATATCAATATCTTTTGGTCTTTGTTGAAGACTTACCAATGATCCACATTCATAGGTATACATAGGATGATGATTAGTTTCACAAGATCCTTGTTTTTCACCAGATACTTGGTTGGGTCAAAATGCAAACCGATCCAGGCCATTTTATATGCTTCAATGTTTTGGTCCTGAGGGATAACCTTAATGCTAACGGTTTCAAAGGATTCAATAATACCCCATAACCTATGATGGTAGGACATCATTATTGGACTCTTTGTTGCAATAATGTGTCTAACTTGTGTCACCGCCAACTCAGAGTCCCCAATACTCTTAGTTGTTGTATGCCCTATTTTCATGCTAATGTCAAACCATGAACTAAAGCATCATATTCTGCTTCGTTGTTGGTGCAAGTGAAGTGGAAGTGAAATGAATGGAGTATCTTCTTTCTTCTTGGTGAACATAGGCATATTCCATCCCCCGAGCCATTCTTGCTTCGTATCCATCAAAATGAAGAGTCCCCATTTGGGAATCCTTAGTGATATTCCTTTTAGTTTTAATATCTTCCCTCATAATCTTTGGGATGCTGATCAAAGATCACATAAGTACCTAACCCTGTGGAATCAAAATTTCTGAAGGTATCTCCAGGTGATAGGTTTTCCAAATATTTTCCACCTTGATGGTCGCCATCATCTATGTATGACTCTTATTCTCGGGTGATCATGAGATATGAGGCATCAAATACCAAGGCCACTTTATCCGTAATATGTTCCTCGGTGAGTGGTTTTGATAACACCTTCATTTTGGATCCATACTTAGTCCACAGAATCGATGAGACCAATCAAGGGACATATAGCCTCCAATTTTAGCCATGAAATCACGAGAGAGACATAGTCTAAAGATTGACAGTAACATCAATCACCACTATATCCTGTGAAATAGTAATGTTTGGGTAGGAATAGAGCTATAATGGGAGACTTCTAATAACACCAATTGTTTGAACTGATTTCCCATCTAGCTACATGAATCGTTTCTTTAGAGGCTCATATCTAACTCCTAAGGCATCTGTAATTACTTTGGGAATCACCGTAGTGCTTGTGCTAGAGTCAATCATGGAGTTATGTAATAATTTCTTGCTGATTATAAGAGTCATGAAGAAGGGTTGAGGTCTCAATCTACTTACTTCTCCTATTTGGTTCATCATCATTGACTCCAATTGAGCTTTAGTTGTTCTAAATTGGTATTTCCCCTTCTTGGTCTTGGTCAAAGCTATAACTAGATTTTAGAGCTTCTTGAAGTAATTCCTTTTGTTTCGAAATATCCAAGATATCCCATAAGGATACATTGGAAGACGACCTTTTAATTTACTCGACTATGTTCATTGGCTCGAGTGGTTGTGCTTTAGAGAATTGCTAGTATTTTACCCTCTCAACCATGGGTGGAAGGCACCTTAATTCTAAGTAGCTGTTAAAGTCTCATCTTATTGTGGGTAGAGGGACAAAGGTGAATGTCGGAGGTTGTTTCCTTGCTTCATTCATTGTTGTATGAGTAGGGTTCATGGTTTCTATCATCCACCTCTTGGATCAAGTATTGTAATATGATTATACTAGATTATTATATGTGCATGAATCATTTGTGAATATAAATTATTCTCCTTCAATCCAAGAGAAAATTTCATTTTCATGCACAATCTCCGCCTCTTATTCTAGGTACATCCCTTGCATTTCCATAAAAAGGACACATTTTGAATTTTTGGGATGTTAAGGTCTCACAAAGATTGACCTCATAGCCTTCCATCACTTTACTCTCGATAATTTTTACTATGGATTCCCTTAGGGAAAATATCTCGACATATGAGGGGTATTGCAAGGAAATCACTGAGCACTGGGATCTTCCACCAAATTATTATGTCATGGAATCATCTCTCTCCCATTATTGGGTGGGAGGATTTGGAGTCGTGTCATTACTAGGACAATTTAATTAGATGGTTGTGCTAGAGGTGGTCTCTGGAAATTTTGATACTTGTGGAGGATAAGTGGGTGTACTCTCTTGGTAGATTTGATAATTGTTTCTATGGTATGCACTTTTATCCCTCTTAAGATTAACTATCTCATTAGAGAAACTCCTAAGGATATTTTTTACTTCCTTCATCTCCAAAGAAAAATAAGATGATGTAACGGTAGAGGTAACAACTCCTTGAGAGGATGAGTAGCTTTATACGAGATATAGGATCTTGGGAAGATATTGAGGCATGTGCCCGAGGAAGGGGAGTTATCTTTTGATACACTATAAAAGGGATCTTCAGGAGAGTTTCCCAACATCTATCAAATTATTCTCATCTTAGACTATAATATCATACGCTTGCAAAAAATAATCCCCCCAATGACTAAATCGTGACACATATATCTGATTTTATATACTTTAGATAAAATAAAATAGCCATACCTTCAGGTGGTCTTGCTAGAATTGGAATCCTTTGCAATGTCTTATGGAGTATAGTATTGAAATCAATCATAAGCTCTTACGGACCTTTCTTGATGTTGATAATTTGTTGTAAGAGCGAAGATCTATCTTCATTTTCGTTGAATATTTTTTCAAATACATTTCCTAATTGATCCTAGGTGCCAATGGAGTTAGGATTTAAGAATATGTACCATTTGATAGATTTTCCCTTAAAGGAGGAAACTAGTAATCTTAAGGCAACATCTTGCTCTATGATGTAATGTACCATGCATATCTCCACAACATCTTGAAGATGTTCCTCTAGGTCTTGAAGTCTTCACCGCTAAATTTAGGTAGTGCCTTCAACACATTTTTTGGGATGGGATTCCATGTTACCGAATGCACCGGAAAGATGTGTGGACTTACTTGATTCTATGAGACAAATTGTATCTGAAGAGGAGGTGGTTGATGATCCATCATGATAAGTATGAGAATTCTAGTGGATTGTAAGAAGGGCCTACCAGGTGGAGGTGTTGAAAGAGTTTGATTTGGAGGAGACGAAGATCTTAGAATCTTCCTACCTATTATGGCTTTTCCTGGGACAACTGCGCGGTATTAAAATACACCTTCTTCTTTTATTCTTGACCTTGTTTGAATCCTTCTCATGAACTAAATAGGATTAAACCACAAATATTGTTGAAACCATTAGATATTTTCAATAGAGTCACCAGATGTGTAGCTACAGAGCCTCCAAAGGCTAGAAATTGCTATGTCACACACTAAACCTAGAAATATTTGAAGTTTAATCTTTCACGGCTTCTCCCACCGGTTGTGCCGGGAATGTTATTACAAAATAACAACACCTCCTGAATTGTCTAATTTTGAATGGTGCATTTGCTGTAATTTGCTAACATGGGGTTATCTCTCAAGCCGTGGAACTTGCAAACTTGAGTTAACCCTCCGGAGAAATCTAACTTCCTCTACCTAATCCTATTGCTAAAATACTCCTAAATGCAGAAAAATTCCTAACTACACATATCTTAACAATTCCAAGGAGATGGGTGTAGACACCTAAAACCACTTACATAACCTTTAATGTTAATATTGCACTAATTATCCTCTTTCTCATCATTTTCGTAATAATTAGCGAGTTTTCCGCTAATTAGCTAACATTCCTCTACATGTTCATTAATTAACAACCTTTCGTTAATTAATCAAACTTCCTATCATTAAAGATGTCAATTAATGACCTTTCGTTAATTAATATGCACTACTTGGGTTAATTAATTATTATTAATTACTTACACTCGCAACTCTAAATTAGTAAATTACTATTTATTGGATCAAATTCCTCTCTTACATTCAGTAAAACATACTAATTTTCCTCTAATTAGCTTCTATAATCTTGCCTCTACCTATTAATTAATCACCTTTGATTAATTAAAACATCCCCTAACTCCCATGACTTACACGATGACAAATTAAACTCTTCTAAATCAATATTTCCTTTTATAAAGAAACCTTATCCATTCCTAATCTTGTTTTACCTTTATCCCACATTCATCAATTTTCTATCCTTTCCTCTTCATGCAAGCTATATAAAGATCCCTCCTTCTTACCTTTCTTCTTACACCATGCTTTGAATAGTGAAATACTATAAGCATTTTGATCTTGAGCCATTCTCCGGTGTTGGAAATAGTTTCTCCATCTTGCATCCTTTCACTCAAAATTGAGTAATATGGAAAGATAAAAAATGTATTTGTAGCCATTCTTGGTGAGATTCAATTCTCAATCTTTGAGATCAAGTAACAATCCACTTTGATTGCTTATGTTATTCATAGGTTCATAGTTTAAGTTAGAAATCATAGAGAGTAGGAAATAACTTAGTATGTAATTTCATTTATGCATTGAAGAAGCATTTCCTTTAAGCTCTTATCTTGATGGTTCATTGTTTAATTAACATTTGATTTTGAAGCTATGTAGATATTAGTTTCAATTTATAGCTTAGTTAATAAAACATGAACACATATGGCATGCCCGGTGGGACTTACTCCATTGTCCTTTGCACTTAATTTCAAGTTTTTATAGTTAAGTTTCATTTTTGGTTACTAACCCTCTTGTACACATGTTGATCTAACTTATTTTTATTAACTTGTTTTGTTGAGTTTTCATGTGTTGAGTCTTCCTTATATATTTATAAAGGAGGTGAAATGCTATCAAAATTGGAATTGATAGGAAAATTTTAATATTTCTCCATGTTTTCATTTTTAGAGCTTATTTTTTCAACATTCTACATGCTAGTTTTGTCAATTTCTTGAAAATTTTAAATTCTTGAGCATGTAGGTTAGTGTTTGATAGTGTTGATTCTTGTATTCATATATTAATGTGAAGGGTTGTTGTCAAAATTAAATCTTGCTTAGAAAATTTTGACCATTTTACAGATTAAGGGATGTTTTTTCAACATTTTTTGAGTGCATGTCAAGTGCACACCCGTGAGCATAAGAGCATATGTGTAACCCATCTTCCGAAGGCCATAAATTTTGCTCCCAAACTTGAAATGACTCCATTTTTTTGTGTTGTAAAGGTATTTAAGTTGACTATGTAATGGAAACATAAATTTGGGATTTACACTTACCTAAATTGTAGGTTTTTCTTTTATTTTAAAATTGTTCATCTTCTAACATGTCTAATGTTTTGATGAATGTTGTATTTCCATGCTTTACTTGATTTATACCAAAGTGTGTGTATGCTCTTCTCTTGAAACTTTTGGTGATCTTTATAATCAAAAACAAATTTGATCTCTATCGTTTTAACATTGGGATTAAACTTGAAAATTTGATTATTCATTTTGCTTAAGGGAATGAACCTTTTACAAAGAATTTTTCAATGGTCCTTTGATTTGAAGTTTTCCATTTCTATATAGTTGGGATAAAGTTTTTGTATGATATTCTCTTGCCCCTTAGGGTGATCTTGAGAATCAAAAGCAAATTTAGTCTTCATTTTATAACATTTAGTAGATTGGAAACTTCATCTTTCATCTTTTGGTGTAAGGGAATGAACATTTATCAAGATTTTTGTATGGTTCATTGATTGTAAAGATTTTTTTACTTTTTAGTTGGATTATTTGTTGTGTATGATCTTCTCTTGCATCCTTGGATGATCTTGAGAATCAAAAGAAACCCTTAATCCTCTTTTAAATAATGTGATTTTCTTGGAGAACTACTAACGCTTGAGTGCAGGACCTAAAAATGATTGTCAAAGAAAGGAGTTCAAAACAAACTTAAACTACTAATACATTTTTTGTACAAGTTGCTAAAATGTGTTCAAGAAAACCACATCCAATTTAAAAAAGATAAAAATAAACGTACCATAATCAACACACTATATTTGTAGGTTCGGATAAGGGTACGTCCTATCCACTTAAAACTAGGACATAACCCCTTTGGCATAAGCCTTAAGCTATAACAATGGGGGTGGTCCTAGGAACCACAAAGTAGTCCACACAAGAGGGAACCGTGTGGACAAAATAGGAAGTAATATGCACATCCTACTTGACTAGTATTACCATTTGTGAGATTTATTATCACATGTCATCCGTATGGCAACCCCGGTGAGAGTACACAGTGGACGCATTTATTGCCTACTGTGCTTGAAGGGGGTAAAGTAAATCTGAGATACTCCTAAATTATTCAGTGTGACTTTTTGGGTAAATCAAGCTCGCTTAAGATAGTCTTGGTGACACCTAGCTGAGTGAACCACCCATGAAGCTATCTTTGACCAGGAGCCTACTTGGACCACATTAAAGCCAATTTTGAGTTAAGAGCTATTGTTCATCAAGAAACATGTGAAGTGTTACTTTTTCTTAGTTTTTCACTTGTCCTAAGGCAAGGTGAAACTCTGCCGAAGTGAGGCCATCATTTTTCAACCCTAATTTATCTGCTTCCTTCAATTTATTTTGACACATTGTTGATCAAAAGAAGAGTGAAAACCTTTGCATTATCAATTGATTGTTTCATCACTTTTTTGTTCGTTTACGCAAATCCATGTTTTTGGCTGGGTTGTTAAACGTCTAAAGTGTGTGGAGATGTTTTCATATCATTGGTATCATTTTTGATCTTGATACCCAAGTCAAGATCATCATCGTAGTTAGGCTTGGTTCATCACTTTGATTCTCCTTTGAACAGTTATCTTGTTTATATCGTGACACTAAAATTTTGGTATTTACGTCTTATTTCTTGTAAACTTGGCCTAAATATATATATATATATATATATATATATATATATATATATATATATATATTGTAAGGTTACGTTGTATACACTTTAACAATTCCTAGGTATACTATTGCTTTAGTTTGATTTCAATTATTACCTTGATTCTGAAGAGTGTTAAGTGTTACCACTTGTGCGTGTTATATCAATATCATCTTGATATTAATACCTTACTTTCTCATAAATTTTGGTTAACATATCTTGGTGAAATTTTTGTGTCACCCACAATCGTAACTGACACCCTTTGGAATATAGGTCTTGATTGAATTCGAGCTTGCTTCTAGTAAACTTTGTTTGGAGGTCACGTTAACTTCTTGTTATTACTTATGCCTTGTTCATTTATTTGAACTCAACATAAGTAGGGACATTTTGTTAATCATCATACGACACCAACTACCTTTTCAAAGACAATTTTAGGAAGTAATCCACTTGAGTGATTAGTTTGAAACTAAAAATTGTGTGATTGTGTCTTGTTTATCACTTTTGACTTATCCATTTCAGATCAATCACTTTGATCCATTGATTCTTTATCATTCATTATTCTTTGGTCATTAATTTGGATTTGTGTTTTGAACTTGTGTGATTGTTCCTTTTGTTTATCCGCCTTATAAACTCATTTATAGGACAATCCTTTGGGTCTTTGATCCTCTTGATATTCTTGTTTTTTCCTAAGTTCATGATCATTTTTGAACACATCTTTCAAACCTTGGAAAAAATATTCAAGAAACTTTTGCATCAATCGAACATTGAAAATATTTCCTTTGTATCTTTTATGTTGCTAAAATTTTGATCAATCCTTTGACATTTATGCCTTCATTCCTTGTTGGATTATCAGTCTTGAGTCATCACGATGTATTTTTTCCTTAGCTTTCCTTTTGGAAAATCACACAAACATCCCCATATTTATGAAATGTCTAGTTAGTTGTCGTTATGCTAACCAAATAAACATGAAACCTTCTTCACTTTGAAAATTTTTGATCATACAATCTAGGTTTAGACCTTTGAACCCATCATATGCCGACAATGACTGATTATCGTAAGTCCCTTATACGTACGATAATAAGGAATCAATTATTTAGTGTTCACATCAAAATACACCCATCATGACCAAACCTCAATTGGTTCTTCATGCCGAGAGATACCATTAGGGTAACTCGTTCCCAAATTCTAATCCAAACATTTCCTCTTCTTTTGAGGATTCCAATCCAAATATTTCCTATGAATCTTTTGATGATTCAGATCCAAACTACTATTCAGATCTAAACTACTATTATGATTCATCTAATTAAAATCCTTTTTCATCTAATGTGACTCCTTTGTCATGGTCCTCCCTATCTTTACAGGGCCCTCTTCATCATACATTTAATATGAATCCTACATCACAATCCTACCTTTATTTGCAGAACCCCTTTTTATCACCACCGCAATGATGTCTTCTTCCTTTGAAGATACATGTGACTCCAAATCCCTCCAATCAAACATCTAATACAATTTTTGAATCAAGGTCCTCTCTTTCTTTGCGGGACCCTTGTTATCATTCATACAATGTGATTATTGAATCATGGTCCTCCTTCTTTGCATGACCTTCTTCATCAAGTACCCCACTAAGTCTTCCTTATTTGAATATTTATGTGACTCAAATTCCTTTTATTCAAACATCTGAATCGACCCATGCGTCGTAATCTACAAACTTTGGACTTAATCCTACTATTTAATGAGCAGACGATATACAATCATATAGGTAGGTCCACACCACCTTCTTCTACTTCTGAGACATCTAACTCTACATCTTATTCATCCCTCACGTCATCTTCTACTACCAATCATCATCAAACATATTCTAATTCTTCCAAACCAATTGAATCTCTTTCTTAAAAAAAAACCCTTGGTGGTCGATCAATAACTCATATCGATAGACCTTTTTTAGAATGAAGAAATAATCAGGGCATTTATAGGGGCACATGAAGATATTCCTTTAGAATATTATGAACAAGGATTCTCTTTAGACTTCAATGTTCCTACATATTGTGAGTAAAAGGTTGATTGCTTTTATTTAGAAATAGAGGAAGAGCCTCAAATCATACAACTTGATCCTCCTCTTATTCTTCCATCTTCACATTCTTTATTACACGAGGAAAATCCTAGGTCTTGCATTGATCCATGGCCTATCTTCTCATCACCCAATCACTCTTTGTCTATCATAATTCCTCAATCAAAATATCTTATGGGGTCAACACCAAGTATCCCTTCATCTTTGTCTAGGTGTGGGTCACCTTCTAGTAGCCCTCCCTCTACTATTTGTGGGACATTTTTGAGTAGTCCACTATCTTCTATTCTTGGGACATGTCCCACTAGCCCCTTGTCTTCTATGTATGGATCACCCCCTGGTAGTCCATCATCTTCTATTCTTGGGCCACATCCTAGTAGCCCATCATCTTACATCTATGGGTCACGTCCTAGTAGCCCTTCTTCTTCTATTCTTGGGCCACATCCTAGTAGCCCTTTGTCTTCTATCTATGGCTCACCTCTTGGTAGCCCATATTCTTCAATCCTTGGACCATATCATTTTCATCTATCACATTATTCTTCTACCAAATATTGTGGCAAGCCCACCACCTTTCCTCTCATCAATTCTAAACATCCACGTTCTTCTCTCAATTCTCAGGATTAGACAAGTCAAGCATTAGCTTATAATAAATCTAGACATGTTCTTTATAAAGATAAGATCAAAAATCCAAAGAGCTCCAAATCTCCCAAAAAATCAAATGATTATAAAATTCAAAATCAAATGTGATTCCAGAATGCACACCAACGTACCCATCAAGTATGGTGCAAAGTGCAAAAACCTATGGATAGGGAACTCAAACTCCCACATACAAAACCCATGTTTCAAGACAAATCACAGTCATTTGTTGAGTGTGAACTCACCATGATCATCGAAATCGGGATAATATCACTCTTGATAAACAAACACACTTAGTCTCCCTTATCAAGGAAGTCACACACATCATTGTTGGATCTTATCATGCAGATTGACATTGTTGGTCCCAACTTTCAAAAAAAATAAAAAAATCATAAAATAGTTCAAAAATACAAACAAAATGAGAAAACATTAAAACATTACAAAAAAATCAAAGGTACAAAGATCAAACATTGCAATTAGGTATTGCGCATACACATGGATGTTCTTTCTTCCCTTTCTTTCATATTCATCTACAAGTCATCCACCATTTTCATCCCTTTGATCTTATTGTGGTTAGCCTATTCACACGCATTTTGCGACATTTATCTCTATGGTATCCGTTTGACATTGGTCTTTCATCGTAACATTCCTATTTTAAGTCTTTAGAAACAAGGGAATTTTTTTTACATAATGTTCTCTATTCTAGATAATCATAATTTAGAACACACATTCCATGCCAATCAATCTCATAACAGATAACCATATGCAGTTGTAAATGACTTGGTGAACTACCAATCTCTCATTTCATGACTCGGTTACCAACCGATCTCTCATGTTAACTTAAGTATTGTATACTATGGGTATACTATGTATACTTGGTTCTCTTACCCTGTTCTAGGTATTGAGTGTTCTGTTTAAGAAATCTATCTAAATATTTATTACCATATTCATCTGAAATCACATTTCTCAAACTAGGTGACATAGGACAATGCAACCAGCAACTTGTGATACTTTGGCCAAAGATTTCCCACATACTTGTTCATGTTACTATTCCTAGACATCATACTCATCTAATCAGAATACATCCTTAACCCCACTCATATATTATCTAGAATGGTCTTTACTAACTTCTATCAGTCCACTTGTCCAAGGTTTGACCCTAACCTAGGTTATTGACATAATTTGGTATAGGGAACCACTCACGATGACCTAGGGTATATGGGCATACTTAGTCAACCTAAGTTAATTGAATGTTCCTAGTTACCCTAAGTCATTGAGAGTCACTTCCTATGCTAAATCATATCCTTAACTTGATCTAGAGAGAAACTAAGTTCAAGTCTAGATTTGAGTAGATCTAGATGAACCAATGTTGAAGGGTGTTGCAACATGTCAACTGCAACATTGTATCCTCGTGAAGACCCAAGTCTTCATGAAGGTACAGTTCTGTAGTTGGCGTGTGCCAACATCTGACAGAACTACTTCATCATAATTTACACACCTCAAGAGGTCATATCCACTTAATTATCTTTGGATTAAGATTCAAATCACAAAACCTTGCATAACCCTAATCCCAACAATCCTTAAGTTTTCCATCCTTATTTGAGTTGATTAAATAATAAGGAACTTCAAAAAACTATGATTGCTTTTATGTTCATTAACTTTTGCTTAACGTGTAATTAATCGAAAACAGAAACAACATCCATCATAAGATTTAATTAATGTGTCTCAACCATTCAAGGAATGTATAAGAACCAAAACAGGTTCTATTATGGTAGACTTCATAGATATGAAGTCTAAATGGTTATCAAACTCATATACCATTCATTTATTTTGTATCCTTTTGAGAGGAGGAGAACCTTCCTCTTTATGGTTAAGTATTAGGATTTATTATACCCTTATCCAATTCACACATCCTGATATTTTAACTATACGTTCATAACATCATAATAAACCATACAAGATTAGGTAAAGAACATCAATACATGCAACTTAGTAAGTTGCATTCAAGTAAGGGAAATTTTACTAATTCCCATTTATCCAACCTATTTAATGAAAACAGAAATAAGGATCCAATCATATATGAATGACAACATCAAAGATAGGATTACAAATTTCCTTCATATTATGAACAAGAGAATTGACATAATCAATTTAAGTAACTTCAATCTTTTCAATTCATCATGATAAAATACACATTTTACAAGACTATGCATTACTAACATATTTCATGTCAACAACATCAAGATCATTAAAGAATACAACTTTTCTTCCTTCAATACATCTCAATAATGAATCAGAATTCTCTATAAATGGTCCAAAATTTTAAGAAACCAATACATCATAAAATTTATTGCCTTCCTTTATCACTTACAAAGTCCATCTGTAAAAATTTCTAGCATAGGTCAATTCATTGAACTGAGCATGATAAGCACTAAGCATTAAAATGATGTGCTTTCAACTAACTGTTTCATTAAACCAACTCTACTTTTATGAAACAATGAGGTCAAGCAGACAAATAAATCATAAGTAGTATCAACCATAAAAGAAGAACAATTAATCAATCTGAATAACATTTAAGGAAATATCATGATGAAATCAGCAATCTCCACATGATATCAGATAAATAATGTTCCAACCAAAACACTTATCTATATCAATTAAAAGTACCTTCTAATTATTTCCTTCACAATTCATTTGAATTTGAAATACAAAAATTAACTTCACTATTTAACCGAAATAGAGTTACTTTCAAAAGTAGGAACCTTCTAACTCAGCTTACAAAGTTTCATAAAAAGACAACTATAGCCAAGCTCATTCCAACTTCATAAAGGATTTAGGATGAATCATCTAACAATATAAGTAAATAAGAGTTTCACATATCAGATGTGACATCCTAATTCCAAATCCAAGACATAGCCTAATTTCTCAAGTTAGGCCATACATTAACATTAGGATAGTATTTACTCAATGCACAACATCTCACATTAATCTACTATCACAAATATTAAAAACCTTTAATACAAGTCAAGTGAATAAGCAAGTAGTAATGATGACTACACAAGGGCATTAAAGAAAGTAATGCAACTAAACCAATTAAATCTTATGACAAGATTTACCCAAAAGAAGAAGAACGACTATGATAAAATAGTTAAGAACTTCCTTTATAATTCGGTTAACCCGAATCCCCATTCACAACTTTAGAAAAGAGAACACAACACATAACCTCCTATAATTTCCAAAGGGGAAGTGATTAGACTTTACCTCAGAGAATGAAAGAGGAGTCAAATGACATGATCAGAAGGGAATTCCTACACTCTATCACACGTGAAGAAGGTCGCAAAGGATAGATGCAGACCCAATCACAACATCCCCAACTCCTTTATAAAATAAAACACATATAAGAAGAGATTAAACAGAATGTGCGACTATTGCATTTGAAATAGATTTAAGCAAGGTTCCCCATCATGGACAACTAACGACAGTAATATTATACCCATATAAAAAGGAGATGTAATGAAAAAGTTACTAATCGCCATACAGGGTAATTACAGTCTCCAACAGTCATTCAAAAATGTCAAAGTTTCAGTCAAGGATCCATAGATTGACCATTCCTTCAAGATGAAAGTACAACAATCAGTGAGACAAAATCTCAATTGAATCCTCATAGAGGTGAGAGAAATACATCTTATGAAGGGATAGAGAAAGTTCCATCACGATTCGATTCCAAAGAAGGTGCAACCCAAGATCGACATGGCTTAGCTATAGGCGCACAAGCTATCAACAAAAATGATAAAATTATTTTCATTGCATTTCTATAGATAGGTTCAACTACACACCTCTACAAAATCGACAAGATAAATTATTCCCTCCAATCTTACTCAGAGATCAAAGAAATGGAAGATTCTAGAAACCCCTTATTCATAATCGATTTGGTTAGTTCTAAATCAAGAAACATCAACCACAAGTCCGAATACAATCCTTAAAGTTTCATGATATCCCAATCAGGAAGGATTTAACAAGTTTACTCAAGCAAGATACTCAAGAGATTAACCCAGATCATGAACAAATATTCAAAACCAACAACATCTACTTCAACAGGAAGTAGACAACATGATCAACATATTGAAATCTCAAACAAAGCTACGAGAATAACCCTAGTATCGACTCAGACAAAGCCAACTCTCACAATGTCCCCAACCAATCAGGACCTCATCTATTTATCCTTTAGTTCAAGTACTCAATAACTTAAAGAAATACATAGTATATATAAGATCAAAAGAAAAGACTTCACACACAAGTATTCCCAACAAGATAACATCAAAATCTAAGGGTCCAAGAAACAATTATCTCATAGTTTCCATAAAATAACTTAATTTGAGTGACTCAATTTTTAACTGAAAATTTTAGAGGAATAATAAAACATTCACTCTTGTTTCCATACAAGATGAATCCACAAAAATAGATATTCCAAACACCCAATATCTTCCCATCTCCCATCAAATACCAAATTCAAAGAACTGATAGATTATACAGTAAGTTCAAGAAGAAGGCACACATTTACTATTTTTCTATACAAATTCAAGTTCACACAACTCTGAATCCAAGCATGCATATTCATATAGTTCCAACAGGAGTAAAAAAACTTCAACAAAAAAAAGAAGTGACAGTGAAGGATATTCATTTACCTTCTAACAACCCAAACTACAAACCCAGTTTGAAACTTGAAGCCACATTTCATTTCCATAAACCCCTTTTTGAACAGACAAGAAATATTCACGCATGCACTTCATTACTCAAATCACCACAAGATTTAAGGTGGGATTCAACATCAAATAAACAGGAAAACAACCCATCTCCTACCTTATCAAGAAGAGATTCCTCAAAATAAAAACAAAGATTTATCAAGCAAGAAAGCATGGTAATCATAAAAAAATAAAAGACCCATTTATTTCATGAGAGAAAAGTTGTTTTAATGAAGACATTTAGAGAAAAGAAGAGCAACTTAATGGATAGAGCCTATCATGCCTGATAGTGCTTCTATCGATTCAAAGAATATTTCTAGCCGAGCCTTCACAACTCCTTCTCCAAATGAAATCAACAACCAAAAACTTCCTTCTCAAATGCCTCATATACTTCCATTAGATTAAAAATAGTCCAAGGGAGTTTAAAATAGTAACAAACTGAAAATAGAACTGCTGGTTCGAAGAACTAAATAGCTCCATGTAGAGAAAAAATTGAAATGCATGAAAGACCAAAAAACTCCCAACAAATCCTCTCACATGGTTTCCAAGGTGGTTTTCTCACCAAAACCGATGACCATAAATGTCATTAATTTCCAATCTCCTGCCTATATCTCCATGCCACCACCATCTAAAGTTGGTGAGTCCAAATTCAAAGATAACATGCATTACTTAACTTTAGTGATGATGCCAACTAGGATTCCCTCTAGTTTCCATGCCTCTGTCACACTGGCAATACCGCAATGTTTTAAACTTAAAATAAAATAAAATAAATGACTTAGAAACCATCACCACCATCTCATACTTGTCATGCGACTCCCCTTAGGTCCCTTTCCATCCTTGCATTAGTTTAGGATAGATATCATTAGCTTAGGATCCGACCTTAGGTTAGTTTAGAAAGTATTTACCTTAGGTTTTTAAACATTTCCTTAGGTAAATTTTCCATCTTAGGATAAACCATACTCCATACCAATTTAGCATTAGGTAATAGGTTAGAAATAAACCTATAGTTACCTTAGGTTATTTCCAAATCCCCACTTTGTAAAACATACAACTTAGGTTAGGATGCAACAAGATTAGTGTAAACATAGACATAAGGTAGGTCTAGTTTACCTTAGGTTAGAATCCCATTAGGATAGATCTTAAAGATCTAGGACTTAGGTTTTTACCCTCAATAGTCCTAAAGTAGACCTCCATCCTCTTTACGCCATTTAGTGTCCTGGAGAAATTAACAAGAAGATCTGAGCACACTACTTACAACAGAATGCAAAGAAAGAACTTCCAATAAGATCAATGAAATTGTATAAATACAAGAGTTCAGTCCTTTATTTCCTTCAACCTCTGAATGTCAGTTTACCATATAGATCAGGTAAGAATAATTAAAACATACCTTAGATCAATGGAATTGATCAAGGTTTCATTATTATAAAGAGATAATTTGCAAACAACATTACCAGTTTACAACCTTTCTTATCTCAAACAGAATGGATTCCTTGCAAGAAAAAACATTTCAACAAAATGAATCCAAGAACAAAAATAAATTATCCATGACAATCATGATTTCTAACAGTCAAAAGAATACACCATTTTAGGACAAATCACATGTCAAAATTGCAATGTAAAAGTGGAAAAGTTAAAAGTTTTCCATAGGTGTTACATTCATAACCTTGGTAAATTAAAGAACAACTGACCTCTTAGAGATCCTATCACTATCTACATATAATAAACTTGTTGGGAAGAATTTTTGGGTGTATTTGTTGACACTAGCCAATTTCATCATCACAATCACTTCCACATCCTTCCATCAAGCCATCAGTGGTTCTTAACCCCTTTTCAAATAAGAGAGATGAAATAAGTTTTCAGAAAGTAAAAGAATCAAAATCAATCAATCAAAAAGAAAAATCTAAAAGAAAAAGCAAATTGATATATAACTCTCTCTTGGGGTATTTCCAATAATCTCTATTGGGGATATGGATGCCTGACTGGAAGTAGAGAAATGTTGTGATTAGAATCAAATGCATCTCCATTGGGGCTATGGACCTGACTGACAATAGAGCAATGTACAACTCTCCTTCCACAATCCATTCACACATCACCTTTCAAACTAAATCATTCCTACACATTGGCTAGTGTCTTCACTTATTTTCTATCAACTCTTTCCTTCAAGAGGTAATTAATTTCCATGTGCACACACGGGATCTTGATGAGTAAACAAGATTAGTATGTTACCAAGTGTTACTTTTTGGACCTTGTTGAAACTCTTGCTTTAGCGCATGTCTTGTCTCAAGATTTGTACCTTGGTCTAATCACTTTTTCATCGACCACCTTCTAAATATTTTCATAACATCCTCTATTCTTTGGAAATCATTTAGAACATCCATGTGTATAGAATGGCATTTTTTCTATGTTTTTGACACCTTTGTCCCCCTTTAATAAATCAATCACCCACTTCCTTTCTCTCATGTGTTTCTTGGCTAGCTTACTACTGGGGAATCCTTGCTCATTCATGATTGAACCTATTTTATATTGGCCTTGATCCCCCTTCAGCACGTGAAGAGTTTTCCTTTACATACTCCCACCTAATCACTGGGGAATTTTTGCATCTTCACTTTCTTGTGCATACACGTGGCATTCTACCCTTGTACATCCCATCTATTACTGGGGTAATCTATGATTCCTTTTCTTCCAGTATATAGTTTGAGAAAACTTTCAAAATAAAAAAACATTCAAATATGTTTCTCAAAAATTAAAAAACAATAAAAATCATCCTAAAAATGTCACTCTTTGGTTCTCACCTATTCTTGTGCATGACTCGTGGATCATCTCTATCTACCTCCATTAACAAATCTAGTTTTCTTATTATGTCTGTACTCTAGGGCACAATGATGTTGCTTGGTATTTTTTCATAGTGCAATTATTTTTATAGGATCCAAGTGTCCTCCGTTGTTCCCCTTGCATGTATCATTTCTTGGGGCACCATATTTTAACCCTTGTCATTAATTTGCATAGGTTGGAATCAAATCTTGATAACAAAAATAGTGCATTACGTTTCTCTGTCAGGTTATCTTGTTTACTTTCTCATATTGCATTATATTATGTAGTTTGTAGGGAGTTAGGCATCTTTTACTTTCTCGTATTGCATTGCAATTTGTATGTTGCATGGAGTTGGTGTTTTTAGCTATGGACATTTGTTCATATATGGATTTTCATGTCATACTACACTTTTGTTCATTCTTTTTAGTAAGGACTGATGACATCAATCATAAGCAAAATGATGAAATAAAGTTGGTTTTTACATCGGCAAGATAATAACTATATCCATCTATTTTCATCTTCATTTTTCTTCCATATCACTCTCCTTATATCAACAATTTTCTTCAAAATCAACTTGGGGAAATAGGGATCAATTCTTCTACTTCTTCTATTATATTCTTTCATCTTTTCGATTGTCAATCGCCCTCTTTCATCACCTCATTGACACTCGAGGGGGCATCCTTCATTCTATTAATTTTTTCTTCTATCTCTTCAAAAAAATTATTTGTTTGTACTTTTCTACTATCTTTGAAGTTCCATCACTTATGCCACCCCAAAGAGGGGAAAATGTAAACACCTAAAACGACTTACGCAACCTTTAATGCTAAGATTGCACTAATTATCCTCTTTCTCGTCATTTTCATAATAATTAGCATTTTTCCACTAATTAGATAACATTCCTCTTCATATTCATTAATTAATGACCTTTCATTAATTAATCAACCTTCCTATCATTAAATATGTCAATTAACAACCTTTCATTAATTAATATCCACTTCTACTTGGGTTAATTAATTATTATTAATTAATTACACTCGTAACTCTAAATCAATAAATTACCATTTATTGGATCAAATTCCTCTCTTACATCCCACAAATCATACTAATTTTCCTCTAATTAGCTTCTATAAGCTTACCTCTACCTATTAATTAATCACCTTTGATTAATTAAAATATCCCCCAACTCCCATGACTTACTAATGACAAATTAAACTCTTCTAAATCAAGATTACCTTTTATAAAGTAACCTTATCCATTCCTAATCTTTTTTTACCTTTATCCCACATTCATCAATTTTCTAGCCTTGCCTCTTCATGCAAGCTATATAAAGAACCCTCCTTCTTACCTTTCTTCTTGCACCATGCTTTGAATAGTGAAAGACTATAAGCATTTTGATCTTGAGCCATTCTCCATTGTTGGAAATAGCTTCTCCATCTTGCATCCTTTCACTCAAAATTGAGTAATATGGGAAGATCCAAAATGGCCTTGTAGCCATTCTTGGTGAGATTCCATTCTCAATCTTTGAGATCAAGTAACAATCCACTTTGATTGCTTATTTTCTTCATAAGTTCATAGTTTAAGTTAGCAATCATAGAGAGTAGGAAATAACTTAGTATGTAATTTCATTTATGCATTGAAGAAGCATTTCCTTTAAGATCTTATATTGATGGTTCATTGTTTAATTAACATTTTATTTTGAAGCTATGTAGATATTAGTTTCAATTTATATCTTAGTTCATAAAACATGTACACAATGGGGAGAGAGAAAGTGCATGAAAAAGGGAAATCCTACACTAAGGGGTGATAGCATAAGAAAAAGGGGTGAGATATCCTGATGAGGGAGGGAGAATAGTGAAAATAGGGCTGATGGAGGTGAGAAAAATGTGGCATAGTCCTGATCCTAATCGCTATCGAAATTCCATGGAACACAACATCATAATCTGTAAGTGAAAGAAATATGCACAAAATACAACATAATGGAGAGGCAAGAGAAACACAATAAAAATGAGATAGGGTTGAAGAAACACTAGAAAACATGATTTTTATTTCTTCAAAACATGCAAGACTATTACATTTAATGCACAAAGATATAATTATATCATTGGGACCAAGAGGAGACATTATGGGAGCTGAGGGAAACACTTGCGAAATTTTCCATTAACTCCATTTGAGCTATGAGCCTCCTCTTGGGCCTAACAATGTAATTATGCCTTTATGCATCAAATGTAATGGTATGTGCATGTTTTGAAGCAATACAAATCATGTTTTTGGTGTTTATTCAACCCTATCTCATTTTTAATATTTCTCTTTCCTCTTCATTGTGTTGTTGTATTTTTTGCATGCGTATTTCACTTTCATGCTTATGATGTTGTGTTCCATGGAGTTTTGATGGCAGATTAGGATCTAGGTTTGTGTCACATTTGTCTAACCTCCTCAGCCATATTTTAACTATTCTCCCTCCTCAGTAGGGATGTTTTTCCCTTTTCTAGGTGTTATCACCCCTTAGTGTAGGATTCCCCTTTTTCATGTACTTTCTCTCTCCCCGTCTCCTTGGAATTGTTAGGATAGGTGTAGTTAGAAATTTTTCTAGATTTAGGATTAGTTTAGTAGTAGGATTAGGTAGAGGAATCGACCTTCTCTAGAGGGTTATCTTAGGTTCTCAAGTCCCATAGCTTGAGAGATAACCCTATGTTATCAAATTACACTGGATGCCCCATTCAAAACCTAGAAATTTGGGGGTACTGCAATTTTTTAATAACCATGGTCATCCAAATTCCTGAAGGGCTATAGGATAATGGAAATATAATTAATGAAGAATACATCAAAAATAATATTGCTTCTCAACCTTTGCCACCAATTAATTGGAACCTCAATGAGAGGAAATATAACTGGAAAATACTACACATCCCATATGACTTTCCATAAGGTGGTTATTTTCAAAAGGAGTGGATATAAGTTACCACCAAACCCCATTATTGAGAGAATATAGGAATATTCAGCTCATTGATGATGTTATTCCTACATTTTGGAGGGTTTATGCCACTAGATATGTTTCATGGAGACAAAAGATTAAGAATTTGGACTCATTTCCAACCACATGTGATGTAGGTGCTCAGGGTAGAAAATTCAGAACTCCCCTTCTTCAAGCATCAAGAAAAACTAGAGAGATGCTTCAAGAAGGTATGAATGAAGGTATTATTGTTCATGTTACTCCCTTACAAATTGTTCCAGCATCTACTTCAGGAGCCAAAGGAAAAGAGAAAGTAATGGAAACCACTTTGAAAAGACCTAAGGAGGATTTTTTTTTGATATTCCCTATATCGACTTCCATGGATTGGAGGAGAAACAAGTCCAACTGTAAAAGAGAAAAAGAACTAAAACTACTAAATGGGTTGATTTAGAGGAGGAGGAGACCCCTAGATAGGTAATGAATCTTTATGTTCCTATTGAATTATCTACTACCACCCAGTCTCCTACAACTTTACCCATTGAGAAACATGTATCGATGATGGAAAACCTTTCTATTCTAGAAACTATAGTTGCTCCACCCACCAAGGAACAACCCCCATGAATGTTCCTACACTTGATGTTTTAGCTACTCCACAACAACATGGTGAGACTACCCTAGAAGAAAATCTACATATATGACCTCATGCCGAGGATATTCTGATACAGAGCCTCACAGGAAGAAAATTCATATGTCACAATTACAATGGTGACTCATGAAATTTTAGTGAATCCAAGAATCCTTGAAGCTCACATTCCCATGATTGGAGTTATTCCTCAAGGATTGGGCGAGACAATTCATGTTCTTGGTGAGAATATGGATGAGGGTTTAGCACATGAAGACAAATAAGTTGAAAACTAGAAATATAAGGTAAATATAAGCCTATGGAGGGAATCAAAAGTCAGGGTGGAGCTATAGACCCAAATGCTAAGGAGGAACCAAAGTACTCACACTTTCAGAAGGTATGTCAATACCTTCATCTTCCTCTAGGGCCCTTATAGTTATCCCTATGACCCTAATTCCCCAACCACTTGATGAACATGAGTCTTCTATAAGATAATGTATTAACATTAATCTCTCTCAAAGAAGAAGGTGGAAATATGACTAGATGATGATGATTTATAGATATTAGCCCTAATCACCCTAGTAAGAGCACCTAAAAATACAAAATCCATCTCCAGGACAACCTTGAGAAAAACAAGAGAACTATTTGTAGCTATTGCAACTCCCAAAGTTAGCATTCCCCAAGGGGAAGCATCCCTGTCTGATTTCTAGGTCTTTAGGATCTCACTAGGAAAACCTTCTACTGAAGAAATGAAGTATGATTTTTCTGTAGTAGTATAAGGAGTGTTCCAAAGGATTGATGAGTTCAAAGAGACAAAAAGGGACTTAAAGGCCAAGAATGAGGCACTATCTAACTTGGTCAGAAAATTGACTAGAACTCGTCAGGAAGGATGAAATGAGGTCCCAAAAATCACTAGTGAAGATATCAAGAGAGTAAGTGATTTAAGTGGAAGAGGAGAGGCTACTATCCAATGGGAAAATTATTTGGTTGCTAGAGGCAAACCAATAATTGTAAACTTTGTAAGATGGTATTCCTATAATTTTGAGAAGGAAGAAGCAACCAAGGATTTAATGGATAAATGCAAGGTTGAGAAGTTAATGTGGAATGATATGTTACCTAAAATGGAAGCTATCAAAAACTTATATGATGACTGGTTCTGAAGAAGGTACTATGTCCCTTGATTATGTGGGCAGTCAACATGAATATTACAACATGGCTAAAGTAAGAGTGAAAATATTAATGATTCCTTAAAAGTTATTACATATAGTAACTATTAACAGAATATTTTCATGAGCCTTTGTGCTAGATATTTTGAGGATTGTGTGAAATATTTTTCTTAATTAAGTATCAATGAATGCAAATCTTTCTTTAAGTGAAAACTGTGATAAATTGATGAATTGTTCTTTACTATCTGGAGCATCATATGTGTCTAAAAAATTACTATGAGTAGTGTTATCTAAATATCTATCAATTTTTGAATCCCCCATTCTCATAAAACAAAATTTGAGTCTCATCATACTACAAAAATGTTCTTTCGATCATCCTATTGTATCATTTGCAAGTACTATTGAAAGGAAACCTTAATTTCACTTCATCCTTCCATAACCATGTAGGAGAAAACATAAATTTCCACTATCTAGAGTATCCGAGTCCTACTCAAGTGACATTTTCACTACTTAGTGTGACAACTCGTAGGAGTTAAATAGTGCATATATTGACCATGTTCACTCAGGACTAGTACTTAATTACCAAAGAAAATACTAAGAAATTGTGAATGCATCTATCCTTTTTGCAAATACAGGATACAAAATGGGCTCTCTCACCCTGGTCAAAGGCAGGACCTAAAGTAGTAGGGAAGGTCATCCCCTTTTCACATGTCACCCGATCACTCTAAGGTCAAGTCTAAACAATCTTTTCAGACTTCTTCCCGGATACAAATGACATACATTTGCAGTTTGTCATCGTCAAAGTCCTTCAACTCACATGTTGAAAACTACCTGGCCCCAAGTGGGTGTAATTTTAGGTACCAACACACATATGGTACCATTTTTGGGGACTATTTTGGTAAATCTAAAGATACATCGATCTCTGGTAACATAATGAATATGTTTAGATGATAATACATGATCTAAACATCATCCTTTGTCGAGATTTACAAAAAAAGGCTTAATCAGAAGTTATTTTCTTAGTATTTTCCTAGTTTAAGTAAAAATTCATTAAATTTGACTTGAATAGGGGTAAATATTGATAAAGGATACTAATATTTGCTAAGCTTTGTTGAAATTGATTATTAAGTTTTAGTTGGCAAGTTATTTACAATGATTTATACATCTAAGGTGTAAGAACTTAGTGGTGAATCCACGTTATTAAGAAAATATGGTAAAATATTATTACCTTGAGTTTCAAATATTAAGATATGTCAGTAAAGTTTGCAAAGATGGAAGGAAGAAGTTCCTTCTTCAAGATAGATCCTGGTAGAAATATATTTCCGAGTTAGGAAGGACAAATCCCATGAAGAAACAAGTCTGGAGAGATTTAGGTGATCAAAGGTCAGAAGAGAAAGTGGTGCCTATTGCTGAGGGTGATCGACCTTTGATAGAATATTATTCTATCTCTTTATACTATTCTAGATAAATAAGTCCTTGCATAAATTTGTACACTCCAACTTGAGAGGGCCTTCATTTTTAAACTGATACATGTATCCCTCATCTACATCCTCTATTACTTAGAAATAATAGAGTATCCAATGAAACTGAATCATCAAACGACCAATACTTTGAAGATCATACACCATTACCTCAAAGACCTCTGGTTCCCCATCGTTTTAATCCATCTGTTGGAACATCTCCTAAAAATAACATGGCTAACCCTCCACCTAGACATCCCTTTTATAAATGTATATAGACCTATAGATTTACTAGGCTATGGTGGGTTTTCCCAATTCAATTCCAAATGATGTGAGGAATAAATTACATAAGTTTCAAGGGAAGAATGCTATTAGTGGTGACCAACACCTCAGGCTCTTTACTAATATTATGGTATATTTTGAGATTGAGCATGAGGACATGTATGTGAAATTGTTTATTCATAACTTAGAAGAGGATGCCCATGATTGGTACAAATCCTTACTATAATAATCAATTAATTCATGGAATGAAATGAAAAATTCATTTAGATCACAATATGGGGACAAGATTGATCCAAATTTCCTTCTCTCTGAGTTTGAAAATCTAAAAAGAATCCTAATGAACTTGTCTAAGATTTTAACACCAGATTCAAAAAAACTTGACCAAAGTGCCTATGATTTTAAGGCTAAGTGATGAATCCTTCTTGATAAAATATTCTAATGTCTTTGAAAAGAAATCAACATATTATCTGAGGGAAAAAAACCATAGGAATTTAAGACAAGCTTTCTCCATGGCATTAAAAATTGAGAATAATATCAAGGTAGTAAGAAAACCTCCTAAAAGGGAGGGTGTCAAGTTAATTAATCCTAAAAATCCTTAGGAAAGAAAGGGAGTAGATATGGAAGAAGTGGTTAAGACTCTAGTAGGAGTAGTGAAATAAATTTCTTATAAAATTTCTAGGGAAGAGAAGGGGATCTATCAAAATTATCAAGCCCATCATCAGCTTAAAGGTCAAAAAATATTTGGTAATCATCCTAGAGGTGATCATAGGTTAGATGATAGAGGAAAGGGGCTCATGGGACTAGGGAATACACAACAAACACCAAGATAAAATAAATTGATACCAAACCCATTAACTGCTAGAGTGTTATTGGTTAAAGAAGATCATGTGATTAACTAGTGTGATAAGTGTTTTCTCCCACATTCCCCATGTGACCCTGCTAAGGAAAGTGAAGAGGTTGATGAAAATGCCACTTATGGTGATGTTTGTATGATGGAATGCACTAATATCTCACAAAAAGGAGCCACTTCCACCAAGTTACTAAGTACAAGGACTGTGGAAGGCTTTTGGGACTATATACAACGGGTAATTTTTGTCCCTTCCACTACCAACCTTGATGTTGATATGGTTCAGGATTTTGAGTTTCCCAATCATGATTTTGAATACTTGAGAACATTAATGATTCAAAAGTATGATGGAGGAATTCCTTTTAAGGAGGATAGGAAACTTTTAATGAATGCAGTGGTTACCCAAGAAAAGGAGTACAATCTAAGAAACAAAACTGTTAAAGGGGAGGGCCATAGCCCAAACCAAAACTCCCCTCCTCACCAACATCCCAAAGGATCCTCCCAAGAAATATGTGCCAAACAAAGGCCTAGTTATTACCAAAAATCTAGTACCCATGTCCCTACCCAAGCCATGAAGAACCTCATACCACAAGAAAAGGTAATTACCCTACCTCTCAATACAACATTACCCAAGTATACCCCCTATGATATGGCTCAAATATTGAGTCAAATAAAATTTATTGTACCAATTGTTGAGTTGTTCAGGATCCCTAAGCATAGAAGAAGATCATTTGAGTATTTGGGATTTAAGGAGGAGGTAGTGACCCCGAGAAATGATGTTAATTGTATTGATCTTCCCCCGTTATTGTAGAATTGGAAGTGTCGCAAGAATTGGAAAGTTTGGGGGAGTCCCTTGAAGTAGATTTAGGAACTTCCCTAGTTGAGTCCTAACTTGATGTTGATCCCTTTTACACTACTTTGATCAATGAAGACAAAGTTGTTCACAATTGCATGTTTGATGCAGGAGATTCATGCAATGTAATTCCTCTTGAAGTGATGAATGAATTAAATATAAAAGTAACAACAGTATTTGGAAAATTCACTGCTATGGATTTAAGAGAAGTTCTAGTAATTGGGTATGGAAAAGGTTTGGTGGTGTAATCAACAACTTACCCTGGAAAGTATCTAACTATGAATGTAGTCATTTTTGATTGCCCTACAAAATGGGGTATGCTATCTGTCAAGGAAGTGAGATGCTAGTGTGGGGGAAATGTGTAAATGGATATGTCATATGCCACTATTCAAATAATTGGTTACAAAAACATTCAATAGATATACTAGAACATCTAAATAACAAAAAAATTATATCTTTATAAACTCATATTGTAGCTTCCTTAACTAGTTCTTTTTAAGTCCAAATGAGTGATCCCAATGTTCTCTCACAGGATCCCTCTATAGATGATTTCTATTTCCCCCATAGCAAATAGTTCAACACAATTTTTTTTTAAGAAGACACAAGTAAATGACTAAAAGAGATCCTCTATTAATCTTATGCAATAATAATGCTAATGTTGTACTTCAGAAATAACAAACAACATTACAAGCTCAACTTTGTTAAGATTGGGCATGCTATTAAAGATAATATTGGGAGATTCAAACCTCCCAAAAATAAGAAATATCCTGAAGATGAAGAATATATTCTTTCCAATTGGAAGATAGGAACTGCTAGTTTGCAGATTAGGAATACCTCAAACATTGATAGGTCTTTGATTCATTGGATTCCTCCTGAGAGAAACTAGCATAAACTAAAATTTGATGGTGCCTCCAAGGGTAATCCTAGTTTTGCTGCTGGGGGAGGTGTAATTAGGGATCATAAAGGTTGTTTAGTTGTTGCTTATGTTGGTAAAATGGGGATTCAGATGAATCATTATGTTGAAGCCCTAGCTGCTCTATGGGGGCTAAGGATTGCCAAAGATTATGATATACAAAACTTAATTTTGGAAGGGGATTCTCTTAACATCATCAACCATCTAAATCAAACTTCTCCTCCTAGCTAGACTATCAAGGACTTTATTTTGGAAGCTAGAAATATTTGTCAAAATTTCAAGAATATCATCATTAGACATACTTATAGGGAGGGGAATAAGGTTGTGGACACCTTGGCCAATGTTGGCATCAATAATAATCTTACCATATGGGATAATGAAAATTACATCCCTAAGGAGGTACAAATTAGCATTAATGTGGATAAATATGGGAATCCATATGTGGAGTAAAAATAATAATGACATGGAGCAGGCCTTAGCGGAGGTGAAAGATCACACATGTGTGAATTATCCTCCTTATTACGGCCACATTAACACCATTGAACCTCACACAGGTGGAAGGAATTTCAAAAATAGGACAGACATAAGGAAGAAATAGATTCAAATGAGGGTTTTGAGTAGAAAATTTACGAGGATTAGTAGGAAGAAGAAGAAAATGGGAGGGGCACGTGTCAATTAGAGCCATGTTGTGATCCACTGGAAGAATAATGAGGAACTTTGGAACCTCTTGCACAAGGGAGGCATCTCCAATTTCATTGAACGCATTCAGGGTCATGATCAGAACATTTCGGTTCATTTTGCTATGGACTGGAAGGATAGAAGGGTCAAATATGGTGGCCACCGTGTTACTATCAACAAAGAGTTGATTGTTGAGGCTACATGTCTCGGGTGGAGGGATATTAAAAGGATTGACAGGGTCGCCAAGGCCAAGAAATTATCCAATGAGGGTGAGGAGCTTGAATTTGTTTCTACGGGCATAAGGGTAAGTTATATTCCCAAGCCATATGATGAAGTGAAATATGATGGTTAGATATATTTCTCTAGAAGGGCATTATAAAATGGTCCCTATTAAACACCTTGTCTTTTAAAATCATTTTAGAAGGCATTTTGCAGTCTGCTTCCCACACTACCTACTTAATTCCCTTCAGCGCTCTATTTTAGACTTTCAAAAGCACTCTCGTGCTATCCCTCTCCACCAGGGCCTTATCTTCCTGTTGCACAAGCTTTGTGTCTCCAAATTCCCTGGCTTCCCGACTGCTCCCAGTGATCCACACGCTACCACCTCCTCTGCTCCTACTCCCATTCTAGACACCCCTTCCAAATCCAAAACCAAGAACCCCAAGCTTTCAAAAATGGACACCCCTCACACTGCCCGGATTCTCAAAAGCACCAAAGAGTTGGAGGTTGCTCAAAACTTGTTGCATATCAGCAATGTTGGTATTGATATGGCCCTGCATCAGGAGGGGAATCATGTGCCTCATAGATTGGAGTCTCTGGAGAAAGAGATGAAGCAACTGAAGAAGGACCTTCAACGTATGGAAAAGCAGAAAGGAAAAAGAAAAATTGATGAAGATAATGACATTGGAAAGGATCAGATTGCTGATATTTATAAGAAGCTGAACTCTCTCTGGACAAGATAAACAGGGAGAGCTAAAGATAGACATGATCACAACATGGCTATCTTCAAAGCCATAAGTGAATTTTTAGAGTAGCAAGTTGAAGCATTTCCATGCTCAGTGGGATCCCTACCACTATTTGGGGGAATGATAAAGAGAGGAGTCTGACCATCTCATAGTTGAATGCTTCGGACCCAATGCACATCACCACATTGGCGTTGTTTACCTCACTGCAAATGATCTAGTCTAAAATTGAAAGAGCATCCAAGAAGTAAACTCACTTGGGTGGAGGGAGTTGTTTTAGATGATGATATTTTATGGTATTTTTGCGTTGTGACTTTGCTACTTTTTTACTGTTTTGTTGTAGTAAATGTCCTATTTTGTTTCTTATTTGTAACTATCTCTTGGTTACTAATGGACATAGTGTTCTATCTAGTATTTTGATCTTTTTTTATCGCATCTACATAGTTATATCTAGTTGTTGAGCCCTTTTTGTAGCAGGGTATAGTCCCTTAAAACTATTTACTAATAATTTAAAAAAATGACATCAATTCCATAAAATGATCAACAATTTTTTTATATATACTATTACTAGATTAAAAATCATATACAAGTCATATGTTAATAAGGATTTCCTCAATTCTTTCGAGATAATGATCAATATATTATTCCTTAACTTACGCAAAGGTAATTGTACATACCGTTGAACTAATTCACATACACCTTGAGTTACTATATCCTCACACAGTCAATCTTGTTATCAACAACCTTAGTTCATAAAGTCATAGGATTAATTCCCAGATCTTATCAATAAAATTTGTGCCATATAAGGCTCTCAAACAATAGATCATAGATATAACTTCCATCCCGATTTGGAACTCCAATAAGCATATATATATCTTCACGCATACCAGAAATATTTTATTAATATCCATATAATTTATTTTATTGGGTATTCCAAGTGCCTATTCAAAACCCATAAATATTTATACCCCAGTTCCAAGTGTATCCATAATGGGTTTCTAGCCTACCAATCAAGGAGAATATAAAATTTCATATAAATGAAATAAATTTCTAAATCATATACTTATTTGAAGACCCGATAATACAACCATGGCTATATTTCAACCATCCTTTCAAATTAGACAACATTTTTGTTTATTAGTTATCCCATGACAACTAATGATTACACAATCATTATTTTGATCCCTAAAGACTCAAATACAACTTGTGATAACATCTCATTTCTAGATTTTAAAATCATTGGTGAAATCAGTCTTACATTTCTAAGAGGATGTTCCTTTCAATTCCACCTATGCTAGATGTTTTATGCATGCCTCAAAGGAATTTATTTGGTTCCAGAACTGATATCCCATTGATTTAACTCAAAATAATCTATATTAACCATTGTCATAGGTCTTGTAAGAAACTCACCTTTAACTCTAATTTCCATGTTGAACTTTAAAAAATGTCTTGTTTGTATTAACAAACGTAATTCTACCATTTTAACCAAATTTCATTTCATATGGTATGGAAAAGAAAAATCATTTTTCAATTTCTATTTTTAATCTAACCACAAAATGTAAGTAATTCAGTTGTGTTAATATCAAATTTTAAAATAGCAACATGAAGTTCTACTTAACTTACCTGATATCACATTAGGAAACTTGTTCCTTCTTCTTAGCTTATTAGCCAATGTAGCGTTGTTCTACTTCTTGCTGGAAATTTCAGAAAGTTTTTCTTGTTATTTTCATATTGTCAGTCCACATTTTATGCCATATCATTTTCACCACTACTCCCTAAAGTTTCAGGTGGATAAGAGCTAATACTCTTGGTATATTATGTTATTACGAGTTAGAATTTTACTGAAAATTTTGTTTTAACCTTTTTTCCTTTCTTGTAAAATACTTTCACAATAGACAATCCACTTCTATCTACTTCATCTACCAATTTTGGGTTTTAATTCCATATTAGATTAAAGTTCCAAATCTTCCATTCAGACAGTTCAACAATCAAGCAAATCCTTTTCGATTGTTATCAATCAATTCAATTTATTTACCTTGGCTGATTATTTTCACACTCAACAACAACTTTAAGTAACTTTTTAGTTTCATGTGTCATGAAGGACTGCTAAAGTTTTTCTATAACTTATTTACCTCCAAATCTAAAGCATATATGATCTAGTTTGTTTTCCATGGTACATCCTTCACACATTAATTTTATTTTGTTAATGAAATTAGAATGTAGTATGTGTAAGAACAAAATTATTCCAAGATCTTTGATAGAAAAATGTAGCACCACTTAGGGATTTTTTTCAACTCATTAATTAAATTTTATACCTTTAATTAATTTAATACGCAATAATTAAATTCCATCATACACGAGTTATATATCCATTAACTTTCCTTACACTACAAATAGTAACATCGATTACAATGGCTGCTAAATTATTTAAGCATTAATTAATTATCTTGATGCCTTCAATGATTAATAGCTTACAACAGATTAATCTAGCATTAATTAATGTTTATAATCCACCTAGACAACCTATGATAACCATGTGAAACTATAAGGGTTCAGATCCAACACGAACCCCTTTCAATGCTCCTCCCAAGATGATATATCAAGTATACTAATTACATAAACCTTTTTAAAGGTTCAGATAACTATGTGTATCTTCTTGGTGTCATCCTCCCACTTTTGACACAGTTTAAAAGAAGATGTGGTGATTGGACAATGCAATCAGTCATTTGTAATACTATGGCCATAGTTTTAGGGCATCACGCTAGCTAGCCTAGTTTAATGACTGCACATAAGCCACATGAAACATGTCCCTCCATTCATTGCAAACGTGAATTCATAGTATTGGGATTCTTTTATGTTATTAAGTTCATTGTTTAACAACTTAAGTATTTGTTAATTTCCATTATTATTTACTATATTGATTTATTTTACTAAGACAGATAAGTACATATGTACCCTATAAACAACCTTCGTAACTTTAGCGTAACATAATTCTCTTCTAGTTACGACAGTTGTAATTAATGGACCTCGAAGGGATAACTTAGGATATCTACTATATAGTAGTATTCACTTAATGAATTATGTCATTAAATGATTGCTACTTTATAACAGCCATCTAAAGTTGGCCTACTGAGTTTCCAATTATTATGAACTTCATAACCCCGGCTTAATTATTTAAAATTAAATAAGTTTACAACAGTTTCCCTCATCTCACTGTGATATATTTATCGCATTTAATTACATCCCTAAGGTTCATAAACTTAGTTTTCATAATAGATTATATTCATCTTCACAAGTTATTTAATTACATCCATTATGCATCTTAAATGTAATTTAAGATAGTTTGATGCATTATTGTCACAGTCTGTTATTTGTTTATCATGATATTGTCGTATTATTCCATAAAGTATACATTATATTATACTTATCAGTTGAAATAGTTTATCAATGATCATGGTTGTATACTATTATGTTATATAACTATTGTAACGTCTTGGTTACGAATATTACTATGATGAATTCCACATTTGACATTGAAAATGTCGACATGTGATTTGTCTTAGGAAGGTGTATTATTTTGACGTTGAAAATCATGTTTGCAATGGATGAGTTATTATTGCTCGGAATTTGTGCTTGCTGTAATTATGTTTACTTGGAAGCAAGGCCATTCTATTTTGTGAATAATAAGTCATAAATTTGTACTGTTGTTTTCACATTTCTATATGATAACAACACACCTTGAATCAATTTCATTGATCCAAGGTATGCTTTTGTTCTTCTTTTTTGTCATCTTGTTAATTGACATGCTGAATGAAACATGTTATGGAACCGAGCAGTGTTTTGGCGTAAATTGTGAAGGAACCGGGTTCAGGTGTCCTTACTCGGCACCATGCTGCAAATTGTAATGTTTACCCTATTGGATTTTTGACCTAAGGTGATAATACTTACCTAGAATCTATTACTAAACTATTTTGGGTTGACGCCTAAAACTATGTTGTAGTGCCCTACCCTATATGGATTCTAACCTAAGGGGTTATGACCTAACCTAAGAAGGTATATTATATGGTTATGATTTTTGAACTAACCTAAGATAAATTCTAAAGACCTAAGAACTAAGATGGAAACCTAACTAATGCTAAGGTGACCTAAACTATTACTAAGATGAAAGGGGACCTATGGGTTACATGGAAAATAGAAGGTTGGTGGTGGTGGTTTTTAAGGTATTAATGAGAATTAAATCTCATTCCTTACATCTTAATTTTCCAAGTTTGGTAGAGGTAAGGAAGGTAGGTAGGATGCCTAGCTGACATCATTGCTAAATTTAAAATGCATGTTAAATTTTGAAATCCACTTTGCCAAATTTGAAGTGGCGGTGGTGTAAGAAAAGAGAGGGAATTTACATTCAATGGCATTGATTTTGGTGAAGAGACTACCTAGGAAAGAGGAGAAAGGTGTTTTTGGAAGTTGTTGGTCATTATGGTCTTTCTAGTTTTTTCAAACTAGAAAGTCTATTTTTCAATCCATTGTGATCATGAGCATCCACGCACTATTTCTAAACCTGTGGAAACATGGAGGCAGTTGAGAGATTTGGTTGTTGACGTTGTTTGAAAAGAAGATATTCTTGAGAAGCTCAGCCAGAGATCTTTTACAAATCAACAAGAAATTTCATCAGGCATGATAGGCTCTTCTTATTAAACAGTTTTTGCTTTTTATTAAGCGTCTTCATTAGAACAACTTTGCTCTTTGAAATGAATGGATTTGTGGAAATGTTTTGGTGTATTTTGGTTGTGATCTTCTGTTTGAGTTTGATGTTTTGAAAGGATGCAATATGGGTATTTTCTTAATGCATGCTTGAGTAAATCATGTTTATCATATTTGAAACTAGAATGATGCTTAAGTCATGTGGACTTATAACTTCCCGTGAAAAATGGAATAGGAAAAAGTGTTGGACAAATATTTGATATGGTTTGTATCTTTTATTAAAGGAAAGTATAAAATGTTGTCTCTTTTGTTGAAGCTTGAGTTACTTTGAATCTTTTCATTCCTATTGATTTATAATGGAGCAATGGTTTGGATTCTACATTGGGTAGATTCACATTTGATAGATGTAATAGAAAATGATTTTATTACTTCTAAACCTTGCATTCTTGAGTTGTGAATCTAGGTTAGAATGCTTTGAAGGAAGATACCCTTAGCTCTCTTGAAGTAGTTTTGGTCTATGTCACTCCAGTTTGACCCTTTTCTTTCATGGTTGTTGGTATCCTTAGTATTATCGAATAAAACTTATTGAAAATAATAATAAGGAAGTTGATTGATATGAATAAATTCTTTGGATTCTTATGTATCCATTTGAAACAATTGATAGAATTTCTTGTTGTTCTCTTACCTATATGTATGAAATGGTTTGTGGAAAAGCTTTTGATTTACATCTGTAGATGTTGATGTGAAAATCGACTAATATAGTGGAACGTGGAATTAGTTTGATTTTGGTTATCTAAGGGGAAAGAGTTGGAATGTTCTATTTTATTCTCCTCTCTTTTGTTCAATTTTAGGAACCAATTTAGTGTTTCATTTCCTTTGATTTCTTTCATCTTAGTAAAAATTCATTTTGAGCGTAAAGTTTCTCCTTCTCCTCTAGGCTCGATGATGAACACGTGTCTTTGGGAATAGAAATCCTTTCACCGATTCCAATTGTATTTGAATCTGGTTGGACTTATTTTTCATTGTATCTAAAAATGACTTCTTTCCTTCATGTGGAATAGGAAACATGTTTTTACTTGACTGTAATCTCTTAATCACTTTCTATTTGGGATGATTAAGATTTTTTTGTAGTGTGCAAAGCTATCAATGTGGATGAATTTAGAAGATCAGTTGTTGCTTGATACTTCTGGTACAGTTGTAGAATGAATTCTTTGAATATTTCCTTTAGTGGTAGCTAGTAAGCTACTGAAACTATCCCTATTTTATGTTAAGGGAAGTACATTGCTGTTAACTGATTTACATGTTACATTTTATATAATTTGGTTCAATATTGGGAAGAAATAATGAGAATCTCTCTCTCATCTTGATTATTGACTTCCATCTCATTCTCTCTCTCCTTTCTAAGTTGTGGATTTCATTATTGTTACTCTTGTGCTCAAAAGGTAGTTGATTGTTATCTCTCTCTGATTGTTTATTATCGTTATTATTACACCTTGCTTAAATATGACCGTTTAGGTTAGGTTAGTTGAAGGGTATTACAGAGTAGATATTTGGATAAATCACTTTCTTTCCTTCTCAATTGATTGTTAAGAAGGTAATGAATCAATGTGTGACTATCTTCAGGAGTACATGGAATTTAAAACTTTTAAAATCTGTTGATGTTAAACAAAAAGGTTACGATAGAGTTGGCTTAAATTGGAATGATTCAAAGACACTATAATATGAAACAGATAAGTAATTGGGATGTAATATTACTTGTCTATTGTATATTTTCTTATGAAATTACTAAATGAAGATTGTTTTTTAATCTTGATACTTATTTTTTATGACAAGGTTTCTCACTTTTTTCTCCTTGATATGTTAAAGGAAAGACAATTAGTCTTTGGGATAAATATTTCATTGTGACTCTTTCGGGTATTATACCCAAAGGACATTTGGAAAGAGGAAATTATACCTCTTCTTAGAAAACCTTAACTAAGGTAAGGTAATTGAAAATAAATGAATACATATGTATAAGAAATAAAATTCATTTTAATGAAGTCCATTATTAAGGAGTCTGGATTTAAATTCAGTTGTGAATACACTTGGTTAAGCTTAGTAAGTTAAATCTTACTGTGTTAAGCTGATTTGGACTATAATCGAACTTAAATTAAGAAACCAAGGAATGACATACAATCCTTTGGGTAGAAGGATTGGTTGCAGATTAAGCTACATGACAACCATAAGTCATTTATGACTAGCAACCATAATGATCGAAGATATTAGAAAATAAACAAGGTTGCTAAAACTGAATCTTAAATTAAGAAGATAAGAGAGTATTTAACCTCTTAGCTAGATATGTAATTCTAGATGAGGTGGTTCTATAGGATGTTGGTACACACCAACTGTAATCATGTGTCATCATGAATATGGGCCTTCATGAGGACACAATGTTACAGCTGACATGTCACAACACCCTTCCAAATCAAATCATCTAGGCATACATAAACTCGGACTTGACCTTGTCACACCCTAGGTCAGTTTAGGAACATTAATTGATATAGGGAAGGAATATCGATGACTAAAGGTAATGAGAAACACACAATCAACCTAGGTCAATTGAGCATGTCTATGTACCCTTAGTCACCATGAGTGGCCCTCTATACCAATCTATGTTGCTAACCTGAGTTATGGTTAAACCTTGGACAAGAGGACTGACAGGAGTCAGTGAAGACCATTCTAGATAACAGATGAAGTGGGGGTGAAGGACGTATTTTATTGATGAGTATGCCATCTAGGAATATGATCATGCAAAGCATGTGAAAATATTTGGCCAAAGTATTGCAAGTTGTTGGTTACGTTGTCCTATATCACCTAGTTTAAGAAGTAGGATTTCAAATGAATATTGGTAACAAATATTCAGATAGGCCTCTTAAATGGAACACTTCAATACCCGAAAAGGGTAAAATAACCAAGTATACTTAGTATACAATACATTGAATTAACATGAAGGATTGGTAAGAAACCAAGTCATGAAATGAGAGATCGATGAAACTCCGAGTCATGAAATGAGAGATCAAGCAGTTCATCGAGTCATTACAACTGCATATGGTTATCTGTTATGAGATTGATTGGCATGGAATGTGTGTTCTAAATCATGATCATTTAGAATAGAGAACATTATTTAAAAACTTGAAACATGTGTTCTAAATTATGATAATTTAGAACAAAGAACGCTATTCAAAAAAAAAAATTCCCTTGTTTTTAAAGCTTTAAAAATGGAATGTTATATCTTAGTATCGTAGTGAAGGTTGTAGCTCTTGGAATTATTGTGTCTGTAATATGATAAAACTTGCATTTTTTGTTAAAATAGAAAATGGTTAGAACAAGAGGAAATGTTGCAAACAACCTACCACCGGGTGGAGAAGCAAACTCTTGCCCAAAAAATTGATTAGATCCTTACTTTCCGGCTAGACACACAAGATCATTTGGCTATAGTGGAACAACAAGTAATGGGAAATGAGGAGGAAGAAGATGTTGATAATTATGATCAGCCACCTCCTATGGAAAACACCAATGGGAGAAATCCAGGTGTTGATAATAGTAATGTAAACATACCTAGTCATACTGAAAATAAAAAGGCAAGCTTAGCATCAGAACTCACCAATGATATAAAAGAATAATTCCTCCTAAGTTTGATGGAACTACACTAGGAGACAGAGTGAGAATTGGATCAATGAAATGGAGAAGTACTTTTCGTAAGAAACTTCTATGAGGAAACAAGAGTAATATGGGGAGCGTATCAACTCTCCCATGAGGCATCTTCATGGTGGGATAGCTGAAAGGCTGAGTTGAATATTGTTGAATCAGACATAACCTGGGATCAATTTAAAATTTACTTTAGGCAACATTGGCTGCCTCAACTTTATTATGATCAGAAAATGACCTGAATTTAGAACTTATCTTAAGAAAGATTAACTGTAACAGAGTACTGGGAGAGGTTTACTAAGTTCCTTAAGTACATGCCTCAATATCAAACTAACGAGAAGTTCAAGATACTGAAATTTATTATGGGATTAAATCCTATTATAATAGGTGAGGTGGATGTTCACAGTCCAACCACTATGGAAGGGGTTATTGAAAAATCCATAAGGCAAGAACAGAAATTAAGAGCAATCTCTGCTCATAGAGAGGAAATTAAAAAGAAGATTCCAAACTCTTCTTCATCTATTACACCCAGAAAGGGACCCTAGAAGAGTTTTAGCATGAATATAAATTTTCCACTGATAACAATAAGAAAATAGTAATAAACAAAAATGTTGCTAGTATGCGAAACAACTTTGTCAAGAACAATAATAATGGGCAGAAGTCCTACGGAAGCCAGAATGATAAATTCAAGGCTAGAAATAAATTTGAGCCTAGGAAGGGGCCTATTGGAGGTTGTTTTAATTGTGGCAAGGATCATTATGTGAGGCACTATCCTTTGAAGAATGGTGATCATAATCAGCAGCATAGGATACATGTTGCGGTAGGCGATAAGCAAGCCAAAAGAAAACCACACCCACGAAGTTCGGGTAAGTTATTTGGTATACCTGTGACTATAATTTTTGATACTAGAGCTATTGAATGTTTTATTTCTACTAAGTTAGCTTCAAAATTAAAAATAAAAGTGAGAAAATGGAAAAATTGTGGATTGTGCATTATGGAAATAATGCTACTCATATGGTTAGTATGTGTCTTTTTGGAGAAGTCCTCGAATTGCCTAGTTTTTCCATAAAATTTGACCTTTATGTTGCTCCTTTGGGGTCTTATGATGTAATCATAGGTGTTAACTAGCTAGATAAGAATAATTTAAAGGTTGATTGTTTTGAAAAACATATTAGTTGTTTAGATGATCTACAGAAATCAACGGTCATTCAGGGTGTAAAACACAAGATTTCAGTTAGGAAGTTGTCAGCAATGCAACTTAAAAAGGCCAAAAACAAAGGTTGTACCTTGTATGTAGTAAATATTTCTAAAAATGTAGAAGAAGGTAAAGATTTTATGGAAAAATATCCTTTGTTATGAAATTTCAGAGATGTATTTCCGGAAGAGTTACTAGGTCTTCCACCCAAACGGGAGTTTAAATTCACAATAGAGATCAAACTAGGAACCGAGCCTATATCCAAGGCACCTTATAGAATGAATACCATTGAATTGGTAGAGCTTAAGGCTCAATTACAGGAAATTTTTCAAAAGGATTGATAAGACCGAGTGTCTCACCTTGGGGAGCACCGATAATATTTGTGAAAAAGAAGGATGGCACACTTAGATTGTGTATTGATTACAAAATGTTGAACAAGGAAACTATTAAGAACTGATATCTGCTTCCTAGAATTGATGATCTATTTGATCAGATGCATGGAGCATCGGTGTATTCTAAAATAGATCTTTGATCGGGATATCATCAGTTGAGAATAAAGGATGAAGACATACATAAAACAACTTTTAGAACAAGGTATGGGCATTATGAATTCATAATTTTACCTTTTGGGTTGATAAATGCACTGCTGCTTTTATGAATTTGATGAATAATATTTTTCAAGAATACTTGGACAAGTTTGTGCTTGTATTCTTGGATGATATTCTCATATACTCTAAAAGCATTGAAGAACATCATGAGCATTTGAAGATAGTTTTGGAAATCTTAAGAAAGAGAAATTTGTATGGTAAGTTGTCTAAATGTTCCTTCTATGACATGGAAGTACACTATTTGGGACATATAATAAGCAAAAATAAAATATCTATAGATCCTTCAAAGATCATAGTTATAACTGAGTGGCCTATACCCAAGAATGTACATGAAGTTAGAAGCTTCATGGGTCTTGTTGGTTACTATAGAAAGTTTCTTAAAGACTTTTCTAAGATTCTTTGCACCAATAACTTCATTACAAAAGAAAGATAAAAAATTCATTTGGAATCACAAATGCAAATATTATTTTAAGATTCTAAAGGATCAGTTAACTACAACACCTATTCGATTGTGCACGATCTAAATGGGAAATTTATTATTGTAATGGATGCATCTGGAGAGAGCCTCGGAGGTATTCTGTTGTAGGATGACCTTGTCATAGCTTATGAAAGTAGAAAAATCAAGTTACATGAACAAAATTATGCTCCACATGACTTAGAGCTTGCTTCCATTGTTCATGCCCTTCAAATATGGAGGCATTATCTTCTTGGTAGGCCTTTTAAACTAAAAAATAACCATCTTGGGTTGAAGTATATTTTCACTCAGCCAAACTTGAATGCAAGACAACGAAGATGGTTGGAATTTCTATCTCAGTATGATTTTGATATAATCTATATTAAAGGAAAGGAAAATAGAGTAGTTGATGCTCTAAGTCATAGGAAGCACATTTCTACTCTTATAACATTAAGAACTCAGTTTAAAGATGAGGTGAAAAGTGTCATGGAATCTGATTCTTATTTTTAGCAAGTAAGGACAACACTTGCTGCAAATCCAAATGATGCGAGATATAAGGGTTTTCATTTTGACAATGAAGGAATTTTGTGGTTTGAAAACTGGGTATACATACCTTTGGCAAATGATTTAAGAAAGAAATTATTAGTTAAATTTCACAACTCAACTATTTCTCGGTACCTGTTATTACAAAGATGCTTACTAATATAAAATAGTAATATTTCGGAAAGGGATGAAAAAGGATGTGATGGAATTTGTGACACACTGCTTAGAGTGTCAATGTGTCAAAGTGGAACATATGCATCCTATTAGTTTATTATACCCTCATAGTATTCCATAGTACAACTGGCAAGTTATAACTATGGAGTATGTCAAAGAATAAACATGATGTTATTCTAGTTGTTGTTGATAAACTAACAAAGGTAGCACACTTTATTGTTGGTAATATAAAGGATGATTCACCTGTGTTAGCAAGAATATTTGTGCATGAGATTTTCAAGTTACATGGAATACCTGAATTAATCATATCAGATAGAGATCCGAGAATGACATCAAGATTTTGGAAAACACTTAATGCAGATTTGGGAACTAAACTGAATTTTAGTTCTGCGTATCACCTGGAAACGGATGGATAGACTGAAAGAGTTAATCAAGTTTTAGAGGATATGCTAAGAATGTATTGTATGGATCAACAATATAAATGGGAGGAGTACCTTCCATTAGTTGAGTTTTCTTATAATAATACTTATCACACCTCTCTAAAAATGGCATATTTTAAAGCATTGAAGATAGAGAGGTGATAGGGCTTGAAATCCTTACAGAAATGGAACAATAAGTTAAAATGATTTGTGAACACTTGAAGCAAGCTGCAGATAGGAAGAAGAGTTTTGTAGAGCTAAAGTGGGTGGATAGGAAATTTGAACTTGGTGAAAAGTTCTTTCTTCGAGTTAAGTTGAAGAAGAGTTCTATAACTTTTGGCAAGGATGCCAAGTTATCACCTTGTTATGTGGGACCCTTTGAAATTGTTGAAGTAATCAACTGTGTAGCTTATTATTTAGCTCTACCTCCGATTTATCATGAATGCATGATGTTTTCCATATTTCTTTGCTTAATAAATATGTTTTAGATTTATCACATGTGTTGAATTGGAATTCCTTATAGGTCCAAGACCCAGGAATAATCATGGTTAAACCCATTCGAGTGCATGAAAATCACAAGTTGCACTTAAGAAATCATGAAATAAGTCAATGTAAGGTCCAGTGGGACCATTTTAATGAAGAAAGTGTAACTGGGAAAATCTCGAAGATATGAGATCTACTTTTCCATACTTGTTTGATCAGAATTGATTCTAAAAGTTGATAAAATCTGAAAACTTTATTCATATTTTGATGTTAAATCTGCTAATCATCAGGATGATGATCCTTGTAAGGAGGAAGGTATGTAACGTCTTGGTTACAACTATTACTATGATGACTTCCTCCTTTGACATTGCAAATTTTGACACGTGATTTTTCTTAGGAAGGTGTATTTTTTTGACGTTGAAAATCATGTTTGGAATGGATGAGTTATTACTGCTCGAGAATTTGTGCTTGCTGTAATTATGTTTACTTGGAAGCAAGGCCATTCTATTTTGTGAATAATAAGTCATAAATCTATCTGCTTTTTTCACATTTCTATATGATAATAGCACACCTTGAATAATTTCCATTGATACAAGGTATGCTTTTGTTCTTCTTTGCTATAATCTTGTTAATTGACATGCTAAATGAAACATGTTATGGAACCGAGCAAAGTGTTTTGGCATAAATTGTGAAGGAGTTGGGTTCAGATTGTCCTTACTATTGGTAACCAAATTTTTTCTCCTTTTCGATCGAGAAGCATCAAAGATATGGCATGAAATTTGAAGGCAGATAGATCATGATGTATGTCATTTTGTAGCCGAGGATGTGATCTAACTGGCACTCAAATTTGTGGAGAGATGGATAACACTCAAATAGGACTTGATCTTGTCCTAATTGTTTTAGGTTGTGCCTTTCAACCAAGGTAAGAGAACCTATTTTGTAACCCTCAAATGGTAAAGGAGATGAAGATATCCCTCAATTTGTGTAAATAGTATGAAAATAGCCTTGGGAAAATATGATCACACTCCAAATCTAACTTTCACAAGTTATCACTTCTAGATTATGGAGATACTTTCAATGCAAGGCAAGGGTTACTACAGAAATTTTGAAATTCGATATGTTCGCATACTTTAGCAAATGGATTGTGATCTTTTATGGGTATACAGGTCAAAACAGGGGGTAGTATGGGTTAGGATAAGTTATTTAGAATGATTTTTTGGTGGGATATTGACAAGACAAACTTGACTGTGCCAGATCTTTGACAACCTCTACAAAATTTGAACAACTATTAGATAAAATGCTTCAAAATAGTCAGTATGTTCTTTCAACCAGAAGACATACATAAATAGAGGCCCAAGTTTTCACTCCTCACATAATCTTTGAGACCTCAACACAAAAGCTTGAGTTAGAGGACTCAATTAAACATCAATAATCTCTGATCAAATCATGCCTAAGGTACCCCCAAAGGCTTACAACAATCTCTATCAACAAATGAAGGTGAATTGATTTTAAACTACTTATTTTCAATGTCGGATGAAAGCTCTTTTGACAAATAAAATTGTAAATTCCACTACACTATTAATAAGGATGAGATCTCGTGTGATTCCTAAAGATTTCAATGCAATATTGCAACAAGAAAAAGGAAAATGTTTACAGACATTTAAAAATGATAACAAACATCATACTACCCAAAATAACATAGATTAATTCAAAAGCTTGTTAGATTCATTAGCGGGGAGAATTTCAGAACAATCTCAGAGTTGTGTTATGGCTATACACTTGTAACCAACTCAACATGAATGAAGATCTAACACATAAGACATTAATTAGGTTTCTTGGAGGGTTTCTCAAAAGATGAGCTTCTCTCGAAATTTTCTCATGATTTTGAATTTCCTGACCATTTGCATGTCTCAAAACATGAATTATATATCTCTCTATTAAATTTGATCCTTCTTTCCCAAGAAAACAATATCCTATGGCATCTTAGTTTGTTACAAATTCACTCATGACTCACAAAAGGGACATCTAACAGAAAAATGTTCAAAAAGTTGCCAGGTGCCTCAAAAAGGTGAATCATTGCAAAATTCACATCATTATCCATTTTGGAGGCACGTTTTCATCTTCAAAGCATGTAGACCCCCTTCCTTTCATTATTTCATCCTTATCCCTCCAAAATTTGACTCTGTAACTTTTGGATTTGATATTTCACGTTTTTGCTCAAGCTCGAAAAAAATTCATTTCAAAAGTACCTCAGATCTACAAATTGAATTTTCAAATTGATTCCATTGATCCTTGAAGGCAAAAATGACATGAATTCACCAAAAATTTGGTGAAAATTGATGCAAAAATCACATTTCCACACTTCTGGAGCAAAAAATGGCGGCCAAATTGAAAAATGCACAATTACTGTTGATCTACCTTTCTCCCTTCAATATGAGCCCTCCACGTGTCAAATGTGATTGGAAATGGGTTTGGGATCATTTTTTGACTTTTCAACACTTTTGGAAAAATGTAAAAAAATTGACATTTTTCTCTGCCCCTCTGCCCTTGAGATTTGGTGCTGACACGTGGCACAATGTGGGTCCCATTGGAATTGTGGCTCGATTCTACACATTTTTCCTCTTTTTGGAAATTTTTAAAATTTCTCAATTTTTTCCACGGACCTGCACCTCCGCTTCTCTCCCTGACACATGGAGATCGCTGATTTACTTAGGGGAAGTGCTCTGATTTCATATTTTAACCTTATTTCACCAAAGGAAATTTTTTAACATATCCTCCGCACTCCCACACTTTTGCCTTTCCCTGCCACGTGTCACCTTCTAAATTGCTAAGGATCTGCAGGCTCATTTCATATTTTAACTCCTTTTTTCACCAAAGGAAATTTTCCCACTTTTCTTCTGTCAGGCCCATCGATCTGCGTAGGCTTCAAATTCCTTCTTTTTTGGGGTCACGCTTTCTTTTAAGACTTTAAGTCCATTTTACGAAAAAGGAAAAATTTCCTAATTGCCCCGAAATCCCAAACCTCCACTTTTCCATTATGAGAAAAAATGCGAACAAGGCATTAATTCAACTTAGTGGGCCCGCGGCCTTGTTTTGCATTTTAGTAGAATTTGTTAAAAAAGGAAAAAATTGTCCAAGTTCACCACCGATCCACATTGCCTCTACCAATTAGAACAAGACATGTATGTAAAAGTATGCGAGCTATAATTTGACAGGCAAAGGATGCCTGTATGACCTTCAAAAGATGTAAAATTTTCCAGTGATGCCCTAGGATATTGAAGATGAATTTGACAGGAAAATGATACCTGTCTAATCATCAAAACATAGAAAAATTCTAGGGATGCCCGAAATCAATTTTTCTTTGCGGATGAAGAATTTTTGGAACAAAGGATAGATGAAACATGTTTTCAAACATTTTACGACCATGGAAAAGGATTTTCAAATGCATACAAGTAAAAATTGATTAATTTTGAGCCTCCATGGTCGGGAAAAATGGCAGAGCCATGCAAACTTGAAACATTTAGGAAAAAACAAGCAAACTTGAGATTTCTCTTAGAAAGGGGCAAGGAAAATGAGTTTGTGAACAATTCAAGGCATAAAAATGGAGACAAAACATTATATCATCCATCTCAAAAGGGAAAAATGTTTCAGGGCATGTAGAGCAAAGGGAAAAACATTGCAAAACAATGGAGGGTCAAAATGGGCACCAACATCAGCTCTTGCTCAGGGATGGGCATTCCCAGTGAGTGCCACAAGAACAACGTAGACCAAGTGCCAAAAGAATCCATTGGGAAAAGGAGTCATGAGCCAAAGCCACCAAAACCAACTGAGAAACCAACAAAAATGGCAGCCACACACCAAAGCAAACCACGAACCAATAAAACACCAAAAATAGAGAAAAATCCAAACACTATATATTATACAAGTGGTACATACCTCAAATTTGGGGATTAATCCAAGAAATGCTTCAAATGTCTACCATTAATAGGTAGTTCAAACAATTCCCCATCTAAGTCCTTGAGAGAAAATGTATTTTCACCAATTCTGATATCAATGGAGTAAGGGCCCATCCACAATCCATCAAATTTACCATGTTTTCCCTTATCTTCATGCCTGTTATCCCACAACAAAACCAGATCTCCAACATTGAAAGCCCTAGGAGTGACCTTATTGTCAAAAACCTATTCAACTTCTCTCTAAATTTGACATGCCTTTGGTGGGATGCTCTTCTTTCTTCATCCAACTCAACAATCGATTAGTCCTTGCTTCATATGGATTGACTTCACGATCTTCAAGTTGTTGAACAAACTAAAATGAAGATAATTGTAGATGTAAGGGAAGAAAAGCTTGAACTCCATACACTAACTCAAATGGGATTTTACCAAGTATCTCTTTTGGCGGTGATTCTATCAGCCCAAACTACAAATTTTAGTTGTTCACCCCATTTTCTATTGTTTAACTCCAAGGTTCTCTTAATCATCTTCAACAAGTTCTTATTGTTGGACTCAGATTGTCCATTCCCTTAAGGGTTATAGTTCAAAGCATAAGTCGATTGGTTCTATACTCCTTGTCCATTTCCATCAAGGGCTTAGCTCAAACACGTGGCATTATCATCAACAATATTGATTGGCACACTAAATCTACATATGATATGATTCAACAAGAAGTCCATAACAACTTGGTGTGTTTCTTTCTTGGTGGGGATTTCTTCTACCCACTTGGTGAAGTAATCTATGGCTACAATGATCCACTTATGTCCAACACTAGAAGGGTTTGAAATCTCACCAATGAAGTCCATTCCCCATTGTTTGAAAGGAGCTTCAATTGATACAAGTTGCAAAGGAAGGGAGCCTAAAGCTTTCATTCTTCCAAAGAAACACTGACAACTTTCACATTTTATAACCAACATGGTTGCATCTTTGAAAAGAGTAGGCCACCAATAACCATCTCTAAAAATTTTGTGTGTTGTAATCCTTCTAGAAAAGTGGCCTCCACAAACTCCCCCTTGGAAATCAACAACTATCTTGGGAGCTTCATCTTCAGTTATACATTTCAAGAGGACACCTTCAAGGTTCTTCTAAGCTGGCCCCAAGTCAATGATGATGTATTTTTGAGAAGCCACTTGAGGGATCTTTTCTTATTTTTATTTAAATGATCGGGCAGCATAGGTGTCGAGGTAAAATATTACATCCTTGTGCCACTTAGAGCTTACCCATTTCTCAAAAACATCCACTCTTTCTTCCTCTACTTCATTCACTTCAATTTTCTATAGGTTGCTCTTAGCCAAAAGCTTAGCCAAGCCCAAACCTATTACCAACTTTGTGGTCTAGATGTCCATGTCATACTCCGTAATTTGTTCACCCATCTACATATTTTGCTTGAGATCTCCATCTCGATAAGATGTATTTTACCATGGTGCGGGAACATAAGCAACAAATTTTGAAATTAAGATATAAGGCCTAAAACCTTTGTTACTTTCACCAAGGAAAATGCTTATTTTCCCATGATTGTGTACTTTAACTCGAAGCTTGTAAAGCCTTGCTAAAGAAAGAAATAGGCCTCTCAATACCATCTTCATCCTTTTACAGCAAAATAGATGCAATGGTATTTTCAGAAGCAAAGGAGAATATTTGGAGAGGCTTCTTATAATTCAGAGCTGCCAAGAAAGGTGCATGTTTCAATGCTTCTTTGATTCCTTCAAAATCCTAAATACCAGCCTCCTCCCACTTGATAACTTGCTATTTATTTAACATGCATGTGATAGGAAGAGTCAACTTAGAAAAATTGGACACAAACCTTCTAATGAAATTGATCGCCCAAAGAAGGATTGAATTCCCTTCTTTTTTCTAGGAATTGGAACCTTGCTGATTGATTCTATCCTCTCGGGGTCAATCATGACACCAACCTTTGAAATAATATGACCAATCAGCTTGGCCTTTTGTACCCCAAAATGACACTTCTTTGGATTGAGATAAATTCCATATTCTCTACATCTGATCAAAATTCTTTCCAAGTGTTGCAAGTGATCTTTTCTACTCCTTGAAAAAAAAGTCACATCATCCTCATAAAGCTGTAATGAAGTCATTTATGTAACTAGAAAAAGCAACATCCATTGCTCTTTGGAAAGTAGCTCCAACATTCATAAGACCAAAAGGCATTGTTACATAGACATATGTCCCCCAAGGAGCGGTAAAGGCAGTTTTAAATCTTTCTGACCACTTGACAACAACTTGATTGTAGCCAAAGAAACCATCCAAGGTAGATAACAATTCAGATCCAGTCACTAACCGCATCGTGTTTTCCATGTTTGGAAAAGGATAATTTTCTTTTAATGAAGCTCTATTCATATTTATGAAGTCTACACAAAGCCTGATATCTCCATTTTTCTTTCTGACTGGCACAAGGTTTACAACCCAAGATGAATACCTTGTGGGCTGAATGATCCCTCCCTCCTTCAGTTTCTTCAATTCATCTTGCATTTTCATGGAGAGGAGTGGATTAACTTGCCTCGCTTCTTCTGTCTAAATGGTTTGGAATTTGTTTCAAGAGGAATCTCATGTTGAAACAAGTCTTCTTTGCATGCTTTCAGCTCGAATAAGACCAAGCTAGACATTCCGATATTTCTTCAATAGTTGAACATAAGACTATTGTTCTTCTTTGTTTAGATTGTCACCCAACCAAAATTTTCTTGGTTTATCATTAGTACCCAAGTTATGCTCTTCCACATCCCTTGAGGCAGACATGTTTCTATTGATGATGTAATCAACATTGTTAAAATTTGACTCAAGTGTAACAAGACCTCTAGGAATGGTGTTAATTTTCAATTAGATAATATCCTTTCCAAACAAAGTTTCTCTTCCTCTAGTCACACACACCATTGGTTCCCAATCAATATTATGATATTCAAACTCACCTTGATTTTTAAGAACCTTTGCACTTGAGCATCATCATTAAACACTTGCCAATGCTTGATGTTGTTAGGGATATCGGCGTAGTTAACACTTCAATAATGTACTCACAATAAGGTGAAATAGTGCAATTTCCAAATCTTGACCCCCAACACTGCCAACTTGTTAGAGAAAAATTGAAACTTTTGTCATGGTGCATAATTTTGAAGGAATCAAACATCTCAATTATATCCCAAATCGTATGTTTGAACTGTTTCATCCACTTGATTTTTGTAGCATATAGTTTTCTTATTTGTTTGAAAACTAGATCTGAATTTCCTTTTGCAATTATGTCCTTGAAACCATACTTCCATGCAATTCTCGGACCCAACAACAAGGCTTCATACTCAGTAATGTTGTTAGTACATTCAAAATTAAGCTTGAAGGAAAAAACCAACTCTTCCAAGCCAAGAGAAATCAGAATTATACCAACACCATTTCCAAATTTGGAGCAAGCTCCATCAAATACCAAGGTCCAAGGAGAACCTACCTATTCAAGGAACTTTTACTGATCCATCTTGTTCTCCTTACCATCAGCAAACCCAATAAAATTATCAACATCAACATCAACAAATAATACTTCATAAGAAGCATTGTTTGGATCCTCAATTAGATGCAAAATCTTCTTCTCTCCATAGAGCTTGACAAGGCTTCCTTCAATGGGAATAGTGGAAAAATATATGTCCATTTGAACAGTCCCACCAACACTTGTAGTCCACTTTATTGACAAAAGCATACCCCATTTGGTGGGCAATCAACAATCATAACATCCAATTTTAAATTCTTACCCGGATAGGCTGCAAGTTGTACTACCAAACCCTTCACACAACCAACTACTGGAACTTCTCTTGAGTCCATGGTAGTACACTTTCTATAGGCTTCTATAACTTTTATATCCAAATCAATAATGACTTCTAGAGGCATGACATTACATGATGCACTAGAATCAAACATACAATTGTGAAGTAGTCTATCCTTTATGATCAAAGTTGTAAAGAATGGATCAACATTCAATTGGGAATCAACCAAGGATGTCCCCAAGTATACCTCAGGTGTTTCTCCAAGATCCTCTAATGTTGGTGGTGTTTCAAGGTCTGTAATGATTTGAGGAGGAGTTTTAACAATGTTTACATTTCTGCTTGAGGTACCCTTCTCCTATTTCAATCCCAAGTACTCAAATGCTCTCTTCTTGTGCTCAGGAATCCTAAGCAACTCAATGATTGGAACACTCACTTTGATTTGGCTCAATACTTGGGCTATGTCATAGGGAACACTCTTTGGAAAAGTAGCATTGGAAGGGAGACAAGCAGATTCATCAGATGGCATGGGATTCTTGGCAGCTTGGGCATGAGGAGGATTGTAATTTTTTCTTGGGACAATAGAGATTTTGGCAGGTGTTTCTCTTCTAGAATCTTCTTTGGGAATTATTGTGAGCAAGGGTGTTTTAGGTTTGGCTTGAGGCCCAACTCCCTTAACAACTTTTCTCCTAGTGTTATAGTCTTTCTCTTGAGCTACAACAACATTCATGAACAATTGTCTATCTTCCTCTGAAGGGATACCACCATCATACTTCTTAATCATCAAAGCTCTTAAGTATTCAAATTCATTGTTAGGAATTTCAAAAGCTTGCACTACATCAAATTCAAGAGTATGAGGGGGAAGAAAGAATTGTACCCATTTGATACAATCCCAAAATTTTGCAGCTATCCTTGCACTTATTACCTCAGTTGATGTTGCTCCTTCTTGTGAGCTTGAAGAACAACCCACCATGCAGATATCATCATCAGTACCATCATCATCATTAGCTTCACCATATTTCTAGTCCACTTCACATGGAGGATGGGGTAGAAAAAACCTATCACATCAATCAATATCAACAACTTCCTCAATGAAGCAACCCTAGCAATTAGGGGATCGTGTAACACTCTTCCTTTGCATGCTTGAGGATGTCTCATTTGGAGACCCCATGGGTCATTTACCACTATCATCAGATCTTTGATCATCCCTACGATGATTGGAAAAATTTTCATGGTTTTGTGCTCTTTGCTGACCTTGTGAAGTCTTCCCAATTCCCTTCTCTACCCGGGCTAACTTGTATGAGATTTCTTTGACAACCCCTACCAAAGTTTTCACAACCTCCTCCAAATCAGCACCCTTTCTAGCTTGAGGTTTTTCAGGGTTTATCAACTTTACACCATCCCTCTTGAGAGGTTTCCCAATGGCCTTAATGTTATTTTCAATCTACAATGCCATGGTAAAGGCCTTCCTTAAATTGGTAGGGTTCTTGTCTCTTAGGTAATAGGCTACTTTCTTGTCAAATGCATCTACATATTTGATTAAACAAGACTCATCACAAGGCCTCAAATTAACAGGAAGTCTTCTCGAGTTTTATTAAATATTGTATTAAAGTCATGAACTCGATTCATTGGGGTTCTTCTTGATATTTTCAAATTCAGAAAATAGAAATCTAGGATCAGTCCTATCACCATATTGCAACCTATATGCATTCTTCATCTCAGTCCAAGAATCAATAGAATTATCAGGCATAGCCTTGTCCCAATCCCTTGCATCCTCTTCTAGTGTATGAATGAACAATTTAATATTCACATCTTCATGCTCAATCTCAAATTCCTCCAACATATTAAAAAAAATTTTAGGTGTTGATCACCGGTTATTACATTGTTACCTTGGAACTTTGGCAATCTATTTTTGAAATTTTGAGGGACAACATTAGGATAACCAACTATTCCTCTAAAGTCTATAGGACCAAAGGTGTTAACAATAAATCGAGGTCTAGGCTAAGCCATATTGTTTTGAGGTGGTGATCTTGGAGGAGAAAAAAATGATGAGTGAGAGGTCTTTGGGGAACAAGAATGCGATTCAAAAAATTGGTGCTCTCCAGGTGATGATTTTCTTGGAAAGTTTTATTTGCATTGAAGCACACAGGTGCAGATTGAGAAGAGAACTTACCAGGTATAGTAGAAGTACCTTCACTAGTTGAAGTAAATAAGTTTGTGAAAATATTGCTTGAATCAAAATCACTGGAAGAAGAGTGATAATCCTCTACTAAAGGTTGATCTCTCTCACCAATGGATATACCTTTTCCTGATGTATGACCTTCAACAATCTTCCAAAATTTTCTTTCCTCTAAAATCTGTCTTTCCCAATTCTTGAAATAACTTTCTACTTGGGTCCCTCCTGAAGAGATATCTTCTTCCTTCTAGTTTTGTAGAGATTAGCAACACAAAAATAAATGACAGAAAGCTAAGACACTGGTATTTATCAAGATCAAAACAACATGGAGTCGCCACTAAGGATTTTCACCCTAGTTGTGCAAATGCACTAAAATACTTTGTCAAATACCTATCAACACTGAAAATCTTGCCAAACTTTATAGATCAGAAATTCTTTTCTTGAATCTATCAATCACAAATGCAAATGAAGTGCAACAACTACTAGAAATTGATAAAATTGTAGGTAGAACTTATATCTTCACTTAATCCTTACAAATTTGATTATAAAATGATGCTTCAACAATGTACTTGCATGTAACATTTGTAAGAAACATTACTAGGCATTGACATGTATCCAAATATCTCAAATATTTTCAACAAGTCCCGGTAGTGGTGCCACTAGTGTTGGTACCCAAATTTGTTCTACTTTTCAGTCTAAGCGGCAGATCAAAGATATAACATGAAGCTTAAAGGTAGATAGATCATGATGTGTGTCATTTTATAGCCAGGGATGTGATCTAACTAGAACTAAGATTTGTGAAGAGATGGATAGCACTCAAATAGGACTTGATCTTGTCCTAACTATTTTAAGTTGTGCCTTCAACCAAGGTAAGAGAACCTATTTTGTAACCCTCAAATGGTAAAGGAGATGAAGATATCCCTCAATTTGTGTAAATAGTATGAAAAGGGCCTTAGGAAAATATTATCAACACTCCAAATTTGACTTTCACTAGTTTTTACTTCCATATTATGGAGATACTTTCAATGCAAGGCAAGGGTTACTCAAGACATTTTGAAATCCTCGATATGTTATGCATACTTTAGCAAATGGATTTTAATCTTCGTGGGTATACGAGGTCAAAATAGGGGTATTATGGGGTAGGATAAGTTGTTTAGAATGATTTTTGGTGGGATATTGACAAGACAAACTTGACTATGTCAGATCTTTGACAACCTCTACAACATTTGAACAACTATCAGATAAAATGCTTTAAAATCGTCAGGATGTTCTTTCAACCGGAAGAGATACATAAATGGAAGCCTAGGTTTTCACTCTTCGAGACAATATTTGAGACCCAACACAAAATCTTGAGTTAGAGGACTCAATTAAAGATCAATAATATCTAATCAAATCATGCCTAAGGTACCCCAAAGGCTTACAAGCAATCTCTATCAACAAATGAAGGTGAAGTGATTTTAAACTACTTATTTTCAATGCGGATGAAAGATCTTCGAGAAATAAAATTGAAAATGCCAATAAACTATCAATAAGGATGAGATCTATGTGATTCTTAATGATTTCAATGCAAGATTGCAATATGAATAAGGAAAACTATTATGAGACATTTAAAAATGATAACAAACATCATATTGCCAAAAATAACATAGCTTAATTCAAGAGCTTGTTAGATTCATCGGCGTGGGGAAGAGTTTGGGAAAAATCTCCAAGTCGTGTGATGGCAATACACTTGTAACCAACTCAAAATTAATGAAGATCAAACACAAAAGACATTAACCAAGTTTCTTAGAGGGTTTCTCATAAGATGAGCTTCTCTCAAAATTTTCTCATGATTTTCAATTTCGACCATTTACATGTCTCAAAACATGCATTATATATCTATTTATTACATTTGATCCTTCTTTCCCAAGAAAAGAATATCCTATGGCATCTTAGTTTGTTACAAATTCACTCATGACTCGTAGAAAGGGACATCTAATAGAAAAACATTCAAAAAGTTGCCAGGTGCCTCAAAAAAGGTGAATCATTGCAAAATTCACATCATTATCCATTGTGGAGGCATGTTTTTCATCTTCAAAGCATGCAGACCCCCTTCCTTTCATTATTTCATCCTTATCCCTCCAAAATTTGACTCTGTAACTTTTGGATTTGATATTTCACGTTTTTGCTCGACCGAACAAAATTTCATTTCAAAAGTACCTCAGATCTGCAAATTGAATTTTCAAATTGATTCCATTGATCCTTGAAGGCAAAAATGACATGAATTCACCAAAAAATTGGTGAAAATTGATGCAAAAATCACATTTCCACACTTCTGGAGCAAAAATGGCGGCCAAACTGAAAAATGCACAGTTACCATTGATCTTCCTTTCTCCCTTCAATCTAAGCCCTCCACATGTCAAAATGAGATTGGAAATGCGTTTGGGATCATTTCTTTACTTTTCAACGCTTTTGGAAAAATGTAAAAATTTGACATTTTTCTCCACCCTCTACCATTGAGATTTGGCACTAACACATGGCACAATGTGGGTCCCATTGTAATTGTGGCTCAATTCTACGCATTTTTCCTCTTTTTGGAAATTTACAAAATTTCTCAATTTTTCCATGGACCTACACCTCCGCTCTCGTCCCTAACATGTGGCGATCACCGATTCGCTAAAGGGAAGTGCTTTGATTTCATATTTTAACCTTATTTCACCAAAGGAAAATTTTTAACATATCCTCCGCACTCCCGCACTTCCGCCTTCCCCTACCATGTGTCACCTTATAATTTGTTGAGGATCTACGGGCTCATTTCACATTTTAACTCCCTTTTTCACCAAAGGAAATTTTCCCACTTTTCTTCTACTGATCCACGTAGGCTTCAAATTCCTTCTTTGTCGGGGCCACGCTTTCTTTTAAGACTTTAAGTCCATTTTGCTGAAAAAGGAAAAATTTCCTAATTGCCACCACTTTTCCATTATGAGAAAAAATGCGAACAAGGAATTAATTCAACTTAGTGGGCCCATGGCCTTGTTTTGCATTTTAGTACATTTTGCCCAAAAAAGGCAAAAATTCTCCAAGTCCACCACCAATCCGCATCCCCTCTACCAATTAGAACAAGCCACATATGTAAAAGTATGTGAGCTATAATTTGATGGGAAAAGGACACCGTATGACCGTCAAAAGATGCAAAATTTTCCAGCAATGCCCTAGGATGCTGAAGATGAATTTGATGGGAAAATGACACCCGTATGATTGTAAAAACATAGAAAAATTCTAGGGATGTCCAGAAATCAATTTTCCTTCGTGGATGAAGAATTTTTGGAACAAAGGATAGATGAAACATGTTTTCAAAAAATTTTGACCATGGAAAAGGATTGTCAAATGCATACAAGTAAAAATTGATTAATTTCAAGCCTCCATGGTTAGGAAAAATGGAAAAGCCCACAAACTTGAAAAATTTAGGGCAAACACAAGAATGCTTGGGATTTCCCTTAGAAAGGGGGCAAGGCAAATGAGTTTGCGAAAAACAAAAGGCATAAAAATGGAGACAAAACATTATATCATCCATCTCAAAAGGGAAAAATGTTTCAGGGCATGAAGAGCAAAGGAAAAAACATTACAAAATGATGGAGGGTAAAAATGGACACCAACACTTACTTGGCACCATGTTGCAAACTGTAATATTTACCCTATTGTATTTTTGACCTAAGGTGATAATACATACCTGAATCTATTATCGAACTATTTTGGGTTGACGCCTAAAACTATGTTGCAGTGCCCTACCCTATATGGATTCTAACCTAAGGGGTTATGACCTAACCTAAGAAGGTATATTATATGGTTATGATTTTTGAACTAACCTAAGATAAATTCTAAAGACCTAAGAACTAAGATGGAAACCTAACTAATGCTAAGGTGACCTAAACTATTACTAAGATGAAAGGGGACCTATGGGTTACATGGAAAATAGAAGGTTGGTGGCAATTGGTTTTAAGGTATTAATGAGAATTAAATCTCATTCCTTACATATTAATGTGCCAAGTTTGGTGGAGGTAAGGAAGGTAGGTAAGATGCCTAGTTGGCATCATTGCTAAATTTAAAATGCATGTTAAATTTTGAAATCCACTTCACCAAATTTGAAGTGGTGGTGGCACAAGAAAAGAGAGGGAATTTGCATTCAATGCATTCAATGGAATTGATTTCGGTGAAGAGACCGCCTAGGAAAGAGGAGAAGGGTGTTTTGTGGAAGTTGTTGGTCATTCTAGTCTTTCTAGTTTTTTCTCTGCATGTGGTTTTGGTTCTTCGAACCAGCAAGTCTATTTTTCAATCCATTGTGATCTTGAGCATCCCGAATTGTTTCTAAACCTATGGAAACATGGAGGTAGTTGGGAGATTTGGTTGTTGACATTGTTTGAAAAGAAGAGATTCTTGAGAAGCTCGGTTAGAGATCTTCTGCAAATCAACAAGAAATTTCATCAGGCATGATAGGCTCTTCTTATTAAATAGTTTTTCTTTTTATTAAGCATCTTCATTAGAACAACTATGCTCTTTGAAATGAATGGCTTCGTGGAAATGTTTTGGTGTATTTTGTTTGTGATATTTTGTTTGAGTTCGATGTTTTGAAAGGATGCAATATGAGTATTTTCTTTATGCATGTCCGAGTAAATCGTGTTTATTTTATTTGAAACCGAATCGTTTCTTAAGTTGAGTGGACTTGACTTCCTATGCAAAATGGATTAGGAATTTTTTTTGGGTAAATATTTGATACGGTTTATTTCCTCTGTTAAAGGAAAGTATAAAATGTTGTGTCTTTTATTGAAGCTTGAGTTACTTCGAATCTTGTTGTTCCTGTTGATTTATAATAGAACAATGGTTTGGATTATGTATTGGGTAGATTCACATTTTTAGATGTAATAGAAAATGAGTTTATTACTTCTAAACCTTGCACGCTTGAGTTGTGAATCTCTATTAGAATGCTTTGAAGGAATATAACCTTAGTTTTCTTGAAGTAGTTTCGGTCTATATCACTCCAATTTGACCCTTCACTATCATGGTTGTTGGTAGCCTTTGTTTTATGGAATCAAACTTATTGAAAATAATAATAAGGAAGTCTTACTGTGCTTGGTATGAATAAATTCTATGGATTCTTGTGTATCCATTTGAAACAATTGATAAAATTTCTTGTTGTTCTCTTACCTGTATGTATGAAATGGTTTGTGGAAAACCTTTTGATTTACATTTGTAGATGTTGATGTGAAAATTGATTACAATAGTAGAACGTGGAATTAGTTTGATTTTGGTTATACGAGGGAAAGAGTTGGAGCGTTCTATTTTATTATCCTCTCCTTTGCTCGATTTTAGGAACCAATTTGGGGTTTCATTTCCTTTTATTACTTTCATCTTAGTCAAAATTCAGTTGGAGCGTAAAGTTTATCCTTCTCCTTTAGGCTCGATGATGAACACATGTCTTGGGGAATAGTAATCCTTTCACTGATCCCAATTGTATTTGAATCTTGTTGGACTTCTTTTCATTGTATCTGAAAATGACTTCTTTCCTTCCTGTGGAATAGGAAACATGTTTTTACTTGATTGTAATCTCTTAATCACTTTTTATTTGGGATGATTAATCTTTGTTTGTAGTCTATAAATTTATCAACGTGGATGAATTTAGAAGATCAGTTGTTGCTTGATACTTTTGGTATAGTTGTAGAATGAATTCTTTGAATATTTCCTTTAGTGGTAGCTAGTAAGCTACTAAAACTGTCCCTATTTTACGTTGAGGGAAGTACATTGTTGTTAATTGATTTACATGTTATAGTTTATATAATTCGGTTTAGTATTGGGAAGAAATAATGAGAATCTCTCTCTCATCTTGATTATTGAATTCCATCTCATTCTCTCTCTCCTTTTTGAGTTGTGGATTTCATTACTGTTACTCTTGTGCTCAAAAGGTAGTTGATTGTTATCTCTCTCTAACTGTTTATTTCTCATTATTATTACACCTTGCTTGAAGCTGACCATTTTGGTTAGGTTAGCTAAAGGGGATTACAGAGTAGATAGTTGGATGAATCACTTTCTTTCCTTTTTCTTTCCTTCTCAATTGATTGTTAAGAAGGTAATGAATCGATGTGTGACTATCTTCAGGAGAAGTACATGGAATTTAAACCTTGTAAAATTTGTTGATGTTGAACAAAAAGGTTAGGCTAGAGTTGGCTTAAATTGGAATGATTCAAAGACACTATAGTATGAAACAAATAAGTAATTGGGATGTAATATTACTTGTCTATTGTATCTTTTCTTATGAAATTGTTGAATGAAGATTGTTGTTTAATCTTGATACTTATTTAATGTGACAAGGTTGCTCACTTTGTTCTTCTTTTAGTGGTACTTAATTCTTTACTAGGTATCTGTCTGTATTGCTTAATGTTTCATAAGAGTAGATTTATTTTAATGAGAAAGTTATTCAAATGCACATCACTTTAATGATTAGTGTTTATCATGCCTCGGCGATTCAACAAACTGACCTATTCTAGCAATTTTGCGAGATGAATTCCATAAGTGATAAAAGAAGACAAGTTCCTTTATGACGCTCCTGTGTTTACTTAAAGGCTAATTTTTTAATGATGATTTATTATTCTTTTTGAGATTTAATTGAAAAAGTGAAAAAGTTGTAAATTTTATTTGATTTTATGAATGAAGAATGACATGAAAAATGTTTGAAATGTTTAGACCTGTAAAATATGTATTTTGTTTGATCAATGAGAAAGGATTGATTGTTATTGATATTTTATGTGCCATTATCTTTTGGGATTACTGCAAGGAGATTGTAAACTTAATCTTATTCTCTTATAAACATACATGTTTTGGATTATTTCAGTTAGACTCAAATGAAATAGAGAAAAAGAGTATTGATACTCTATTCTCCTCTTAAATGTAACTTCTAAGTTGGCATACATAGATGAACACTCAAATAGGTCAATATGGATTATTAATTGACATTAATAGAAGAGTAAAATACATATGGATCCTTGTATAATAAAATAACTGGCAATGGACCCTAACTAGTATATGTTAAAGGAAAGACAATTAGTCTTTGGGATAAATATTTCATTGTGACTCTTTCGGGTATTATACCCAAAGGACATTTGGAAAGAGGAAATTATACCTCTTCTTATAAAACCTTAACTGAGGTAAGGTAATTGAAAATAAATGAATACATATGTATAAGAAATAGACTTCATTTTAATGAAGTCCATTATTAAGGAGTCTGGATTTAAATTCAGTCAAGAATAAACTTGGTTAAGCTTAGTAAGTTAAATCTTATTGTGTTAAGCTGATTTGGACAATGTAATCCTGAACTTAAATTAAGAAACCAAGGAATTTCATACAATCCTTCGGGTAGAAGGATTGGTTGTAGATTAAGCTACATGAAAACCATAAGTCATTTATGACTAGCAACCATAATGATCGAAGAGATTAGAAAATCAACAAGGTTGCTGAAACTGAATCTTAAATTAAGAAGATAAGAGAGTATTTAACCTCTTAGCTGGATATGTACTTCTAGATGAGGTGGCTCCATAGGATTTTGGTACATGCCAACTATAATAATGTGTCATCATGAAGACATTCCTTCATGAGGACATAATGTTACAGCTAACATGTTGCAACACCCTTCCGAATCATATCATCTAGGTATACATAAACTCCGACTTGACTTGTTCACACCCTAGGCTAGTTTAGGGACATGATTTGATATAGGGAAGGAATCCCAATGACTAAAGGTAACTAGACACATGCAATCGACCTAGGTCGATTGAGTATGTCTATGTACCCTTAGTCACCGCGAGTGGCCCTCTATACCAATCTATGTTGCTAACCTGAGTTATGGTTAAACCTTGGACAAGAGGACTGACAGGAGTTAGTGAAGACCATTCTAGATAACATATGAAGTGGGGGTGAAGGACATATTCCGTTGACAAGTATGTTGTCTAGGAATATGATCATGTAAAGCATGTGAAAATATTTGGCCAAAGTATCGCAAGTTGCTAGTTGTATTGTCCTATATCACCTAGTTTAAGAAGTAGGATTTCAGATGAATATTGGTAACAAATATTCAGATAGGCCTCTTAAATGGAACACTTCAATACCTCGAAAATGGTAAAATAACCAAGTATACTTAGTATATAATACATTGAATTAACATGAAGGATTGGTAAGAAACCGAGTCATGAAATGAGAGATCGGCAGTTCATCGAGTCATTACAGCTACATATGGTTATCTGTTATGAGATTGATTGGCATGGAATGTGTGTTATAAATCATGATCATTTAGAACAGAGAAAATTATTTAAAAACTTGAAACTGTGTTCTAAATTATGATTACTTAGAACAGAGAACACTATTCAAAAAAATTCCCTTGTTTCTAAAGCTTTAAAATGGGAATGTTACAACTATGTCATAATTAATCATCATATAATCATCATGATAATTCTTAGCACACATTATCCATATAACATTAATCATACATTAATGACATACTACTGAAATCAATATTCAGAAACAATATAACTCACAACAAATATCCAACCATTTTATAAACATCAACCCGATATTTATTACAAGTACAATAATCCTTTTCTAAAATAGTACAATGATCATATTAGGCTAAATATCCTTTCCTTTTAAAATAGGACAGCGAAGCATATATTCACTTTTAACATTACAAGTATATTTATGATATTCCTCAAACATATTACATTCATGATAATTCATAATTGAGAATAACATAAACAATTATGCCTTATCCATTCTTCTATTCTTTTCGCATTGCTTTTTAACCTATAATCTGAAAATGTTTAAGTATGGAATTGTACATGGTCAGTTCCAACTAAACTAGCATGAAAGGCTATCCACCTCTTCCTTACATTTTATATCATTAAAATACTTAAATGAATAAATTTTAGCTAGAGGTTATGAATATGAAATCATTAATAATTTTTTAATTCTTTCATTCATATTACTTTCACATAACTAATAAATTTTTTAATTAAGACTCTATTTTAGATAAAATCAAGTAATGCTCATGAATAAAAACATGACAATATTTAATTAACTATCCATTATTTACCATGCATTATTCATTTGACTCACTTTCCTACAAATATCCCACTTGCAGGTAAGCAAACAAAACCATATGAACTCGCTAAAACAAGAATATATTCCAACTTTATTGAACCACTACAAGACTTTCTTTTATCAAGTAAAGGTAATTATTCCATCTACGAATGAGATCCTTACAATTATTCATAATTAGAAAATATTTCAATTTGACTTAACAATCCTTAGCATGACAATCATATTGGTCTAAAAGATTATAAAATCCAGTTTGGCAGAAATGTTTTGAAGCTTTTTCAACAACAAAAAAATTATAACTACCTTAATTCATCTTAATCTTCCTTAACATCTCCCAAGAAACCAAAAATAACCTCCTTTAATTCATTACTTATGATAAACCCCTTTTATGTTAACCAAATAGAATTACAAATTGAATCGAAAGAATACACAATAACTTTAACCAATAAGTTTGTGTTGCACCTTAAACAAGTTTGGAATTTAGAGTATGAATTATCTCAACCATGTTGTTATGGCTCGAGTGTACAAGAAATAATCCCTCGCCTCGTAATATGACACTCATTCTAATACACTTTCGATATTTTTCCATAACAAAACAATCGCAAAAACCACCAAAGCAAGTCTTTACACGGTATCCCTAAGAAAAGGAAAATTATCAAGTGAGAGATTTGACTTTAGCTAAATCGATTGTAGTCAGATCAAGACATGAAATACATATGCATTTACACAATAAATAATCAATGAGATATGAGTTAATGGAAGGCTTCAAATGTGTATATGTATATACACAATGCCCAACTAGGTATACACTTAAATATAAGTATAATCGTAACCCCATATGGATTGAACATAGAACACATATGTATATAAATGTGACCCATATCTCACCACTCGATCCTTGAGTAAGTCCTAGGAGATAATCAACTGGAATAGAAGGGAAACTTGTTTCTTATATATATATATATTCTTTCATAGTTGGTATTTGAGATTAACTATTCAAACGCAATTATGTTAATTAACAATATCTATACCAACCGACCCGAAAGTTTTACATATAAATCACAAATCCATAATGACTTTAACATAGATCAAACATATATACATAAAAACCAAATCTTAACACATTGAAACTCGACCAAAGCTTAAAGAGTAATATCATGATTGCAAAAGAAACATTTTATACAGATGTATATTTAAACTCCTTTCGCAATGGATATTCAAAAGAATATGCATTTGTATAGACCTAGATAAACTTAATAAATTTGATCTATATCGATTCCATAATGGGTTTTTAACCCAAATTTTAAAAATACAATACAAGTCCACATAATCAAAACAAACCCCAAACATTTATCTATTCACAAATCTTGTAAAAGTAGCCATAGCTAAATTAAACACCAAATCATGGTCTCAAAAGAAACACACACACACACACACACACACACACACACACACACACACACACACACACACACACACACACACACACACACACACACACACACACACACACACACACACACACACACACACACACACACACACACACACACACACACACACACACACACACACACACACACACACACACACACACACACAAACACACACACACACAAACACACACACACACACACGCGTACACACACGCGCGCGCACACACACACACACACACACCCACGCACACGCACACACACGCGTGCACACGCATACGCGCACATGCACACGCACATACACACACCCACACACATGCATGCACACACGCACACACCCACACATGTCCACACACATGCCCACACACACGACCACACACACGCACACACGCGCACACATACACACATGCATGTATGCATGCACACACACGCACACACACGCACACTCACACACACACACACACACACATGCACCCACATGAATGCACACACACATGTACGTGTGCACACACATGCATGCGCACGTACACGCACACGCACACATGCACACACACACACACACGCATGTGTGCACGCACACGCACACGCACACATGCACGCGCATGCACATTCACAAGCACACACACGTGCCCATGCAAATGCACACACGCACATGCACAAGCACACGTAGGCATGCACACATGTAGGCACACATGCACACATGCGCACACACATGCACATGCATGCACGTGCACACACAGATGCCCATGTGCATGCGCACATGCATGTACACACACACACACACACACACACACTAGGAATCATTCATACAAGCATTGAATCAATTTAAACTACAAAGAGAAGGGAAAACTTTTCATGCCTAAAATAGAAGAATGAAACATTCTCAAAACTCTCTTTACAAATTCTTCCCAAGTTGAGATGAGAAACAAAAATCCATTATATTACCTCAAGAAAAATCCCCATATATCTTCCTTTGATCTCCAATAAAGTAACCATCTCATAGAATGGAAAAAAATCCTTATGATTTAACAAATTCTAATAATAGTGCACCTTAAAATCTTAACTATTTTTTTAAGAACATGTATGCACAATCATCTTTGAAGTGGAGTTTGAAGGGAGGAAAAGAAATCAAAGATTGAGTAAAAAAATAACATAATAAAATAGAAACTCATGCACTTATCTTCTTAAGGAAGCTTTGTAAGTTTCCAAGTGCATTTAATGATCATCAACATTGTAGCGCCATGTAGTGACATCATTTAATCACCACCGCCACCCTCCATATTTGGAAGGATATTTTGAAACATTACACACTTAACATCATTTGCATGGTTGGTAGACAAATTTCCTTTATTACCATCCCTTTAAAAATTAAGCTTTCATTTTAATTGTATAACATATCTCAGTATGGGGTCGAAGACCCACTTTAATTGTTAAACAACTATGCATTCATAAAATAGGTCAAAGGCCATCCAAAAATAATTACTCAATTAATCCATGGTATGGAATATGGTCAAATACCACTTAATTAATAACATTTCAATGTAAATCACTATGCACGGTGTTAATCAACATACAACAACAATTTTCTAATTTGTTTAATAGGTCTATGTCTGTTTTAATGTTAATCAAGGGATCATAATATATGTCCAAGATGTGGAAAATAGGATTTTGAAATGACCAACCATCTTAGTTGCTATGTATATGGTCGAAGACCAAAATATTAACCTTTATTAACCCTTGCATATCCCCTTTAAGCTAAAACATTGTTAAACAGATCATTTGCCACAATGGAGTATAAATCGGTCAAAGGAGGTTAATCCTACCAACGAATTCGATCAATAACTAAACGATCAATGGTCATCATAGTTTCAAAGGATTTAGTAACCTTTATCAATAAATATTATATCACACCTCAAATCAATGCATTGAAACTATGTATAAAATTTAATCATACTTGTAAATATTTACTTTTATCAAAGTAAGAAAAATTAGAATAATAAAATCAGGTACATCAATCCAATCATACCACAATACATCCAATATTTAATTTTAGAAAAGTAAGTACTTTAAACACACAACATAGAAACATATCTATATGAGATGGTTACGAGACACCATCATCAACGAGAAAACAAGATAGTGTAGATCCAAGACTAGAAGTACACAAAATTAATGACAACATTAATCACTTTGAGAGTACGTGACAATAAGATAAGTTGTGATGTCACACATACAGTTGTGCATGAGTATGCATGCCCTTTCAGCTATGTGTACATGTGCACAATGGTATATGATTTATAACATAGTGATATCAGTTTCCCCGATACTCGTAAATTGTTTAATGCTATAATTTATTTAATGAAAACACATGATGAAAATTGTAGGATGTGATAGGAAGACTCCTTGAAAATATGATTGTCACCCTCATGGGTAGCCTAGCAAAGTGATACTCTTGTTATCTCATAATCATTGGGAGTCATTTATTTTAAAGGCTTATTCACCTTGGGCCTCGCAACTTCCATGAAATGAGATTCAAAATCCTCAGTATACAATCTTGAAGTTGTTTGTGTTTTCCTTGACTTCTCTGATTTCATGAACTTTGATATGGCATCAAAGTTTGGTACTGCAATGTGTTACACCCTTATTGATTCTCCATTGAGAAATTCATAGACCCATGGGAATGGATCTGATGGTGTGGATAAGATTTCAAGGATCTTAGTTTCTGTTGAGGATCAATGATTTCTTATTGTGAGATGAATAAACTACCTCAGATGAGACACTTGGTTGCACTTGATGTATAGGAGATTAGGAGGGCGAATCTCTCCTTGTTCCAACTTGTTCTTCCTCTTCAATTTGTTCCTCCCTAACCTTACCTTTCTTGTGATATTTTGTGGGAGGTGAAACCTCAATGATATTTATTTATATATACTTCCTCTTGTAGGTCTTCTCATAATGGGATGAACTAACAAATCTCTTAAATTCCTTTAGAGATGATGAGCATGATAATTATATAATTAGGGTTGAAGTGGTACCTTCTTCCCTACTAGAGGCTTTCTTTCTTCTGAACTAGTCCCTTGATATTTGAATCACCACTTTTGTCTACTCCTTAATATCTCCATCTTCATAAATTCTCCATGAGGGAGGAGGAAAGGGAGACAACTTCATTTCTTGGTACTCTGAATTAAACTACTCAAAACCATCTTCTTGAACTCCTTAAGTGAACCGGTCAAACTCGAATGCTTCCATTTATTCCATGGTCATCCTCATGTAGTATCTTTTCTTAAGCTCAAGGTTATTTGAGCCATTTTCCAAAAATATTCTAATTGGGGAATATGATGTAATCTAAGCACATGGAAAGACTCATGATCTTTCCTTATGTCCAAGTTGGGTCGAGGGACATATGCATGTTGATCTAATTTTTCATTTATTTTCAATTAAATGATCTAGTACTAAAGAAAACTAGATATCCTAAAATGATGGAGGGTTTAAGGTACCTTTAATGAGATGTGATGGATATGGGCACAAAGTGATTGATCTCCACTGCAAGCTATATAAAATACAAAACTAGAGAAATATTTGATTAGATAGTATATGTAGGGGTTTCGAGAAAGAAAATCCAAGAAGCGTTAAAATATTTGGTGGATTTCAACCCTCATTTTAAAGATGAAGTGAAATAAATGATGAAATAAAAGATAACCAAAGAGAAAAATTTACTACTAAATATGAGAATAATTAAGATCTGATCTAAGAACTGATTTGATTGAAATAACTACAAATTAGATGTTACCGGTCTTGGTCAAAGATGAATCATACTATGCATAGGAAATTTGACACCAACTGGATTGGATGAAAGGAACTTGTAAAAAAATTGCAAGCTCTTCTATGGCTAGATCTAGATTTAGAAAATGGGTTGGGTTGACACCGATTGGATTGGGTCAATGCCGATTGGGAATGGGTCAATGCCAATCGAATGGGTTGAAAATGAATGGACTAAGTCTATACAAACTACTTTCTAGGTATACACCAACCTGGATCGGGTCTAAAACAACTAGATATGAGTCTGTACCAAATATAGTAGATTATGTTAAAGTCAATGATGGATGGATGAAAAAGGAAACTAGAAAGCAAATAAAATGGAAAATAAGGTTATCAAGAAGCTTTGAGTATTATCAAGCTGATATGAACTTAAAAATATTAGACATAAGCAATACAAAGATAATATGATAAAAATATGAATAAAACAACATAAAGATACTGATAAGTCTCATGAACGATGATTGTGAGTGACACAAGCACATTGAAACACCTGTACAAGAGATCTCTTATTGTTACAAGAATTCTCGTGCAAGAGAGAAAGCTCACGGAGTTACAAGGAGGTCGATGTTCACATGCATCTAATTATTTTGGCAAAGCAAGGATTGGATTTTATAGGGTTGACAACGACTAGGTTGGTTTGCCACCGATTATGGGAAAATTTTCCCAAATGGGCAGGATTTGTTGTTTTTGATTGGGATTTTATATTTTGATGAGTGAAAAGTTGCTTTAAAACAATTAGGCAAGAAGGAATGTGATATGGATGAGTTGGGCATAAATATAGGTTTAAAAAGTCATAGAAAAGCATGGGGATATATATTTAAAAATTAAAGCATCCTAAATATAAGGTTTGATTAGGGCATTTGGATGTGGATACTAATTAATGTCAATTGTTGAGGATTGGATAATGATAGGATAAATGGGCATTTAAATAAATTAAGGGGGATATATGTAATTAAAGTGGGACCTAAGTAGGAACCTAAAACAAATTTGCGCATGTGGGTAGGAAAGGGTAGAGGTACCAATTTTAGGTGTTTACATTTTCCCCTCTTTGTTGAGTGGTTTTTGCTAGAAATCCATGAGAATAAAAGGATGAGAGAGTAAAATGAGGGATAAAGGAGGATTTATGATGAGCTCCCCCTCAAATGGGGGATCGATAATGCCACGAGAAATCAATGACGTGTTTGAAAAAGGTAGATGATAAATGGCAGGTGGGTGAAGAAAAATGTGTAAAGAGTTTTGCTAGTGTAAATTCACAGCACCCCCAAATCAACCCTCAGATCTGCTATAGACAAATGGCCAATTCGGTGTGAATGCACAACATGGAGTTTTCCCTAAGTGTGGGACCTTGCAAATTGGGAAAACTCTCCAGATTGAGGCTGGTTCCTACTCCTCTGTTTAGGTGTATGTGTGAAATTTTTAGAGGTTTGATTCAAAATCCTACTCTAAAATCCAAGGGGGCAGAGTTAAGGAGAAGCATGGAAATGGGAAACAAAACTGAGCAAAAACAAAACGGTGATACACCAAAGGAGTGTTGAACTTCTTGTTTTGCAAAAATAGACATAGATCATGAGGATGCAACATCAAAACATGCAAAAATTTCCAAAATTCAATGAAAGATCAGAAGGAAACAAACCAACACAAGAGAGGATTGAAAACTCATTCACAGAGCATGCATTGTCAGTTCCAGATTTAATATGATACATTGCAATAGAAAGGAGGCAAAAAACATGATGCAGTCCATATGGGAGGTCTAAAAATCCTTCAAATCCACCTACTAAGGAGAAAATAAGAGCTTGCAAGAGCAAGGACATCCAACGCTTTCAAATGAGCCAAAAATTGGCATATATCGATCAAATAGAACGAAGAAAGGTGAAAAAATGTGGGCAAATTGATTCGACATCTCCAACCACCAACAAGATTCATTAAAATAGTAAGGGCACCCTCAAAAATCCATTTTTCAATGCATTCAACCATGCTGGAGAAGAAACGGATGCCATACTTCATCAATTTTGGTGGTTGGGGGTCAGTTCTACATTTTTTCCGTGCTAGAGACATTTCTTCAAATTTTTCCCATCAAACTCTATCAAAATTCAAAATTGAGGGGTCCATTGTGTAGATAATTTCAACAGATTTCTAATGATATAAGGATCAAAAAATATGATCTATGGGTCGAAAGATATGGCCCTCGAAGATTTAGGACAACACAAAGCAAGTTAGGGCAAAAATCGGGTAGGCGGTCCGAAATTTGACCTTTTTCCCCCTTTTGCGAAATTGGAAAATTTTCCCAAAATCCTCCACCGGTCCACCACTCGATGACACGTGGTGATTTTCTATTGGATGTGGAACCTTGTTTTAGTTTTACTCCTTTGTCCTTTTCGGAAAAGGGTAAAATTTCCTTTGTTTCTCCCACTACCCACCTTAGCACTGGTTGCCACGTGTCATCATCTGATTTGATGCGGGTGGGTGCAAACAAATTCAAACTCTTAAGTTTTTAGACAAAAATAGGGTGAAATTCCTTATTTCCTTTTGCATCCCACTTCCCCTTTTGATGACGTGTTGATTTTTTATTAGAGTGGAGCCTTGACCATTTTCCTTCGTTCTCCTTTGTGGGTTTCAAGTGATTTTGAATTTTGAGTTTTTAGCCAAAAAGGATAAGTGTCAAAATTTTCTCCCCTGTCATTGTTGGTGCCCATTTTGATCCTCTTCCATTTTTCCATGTTTCCCCTTTGCTCTTTGTGCTCTGAAACATTTTTTCCTCATGAAATCGATGATGTGAAGTTATAGCTCCATTCTTATGCATTGGATTGTTTGTAAACTCATTTCCTTACCCTAATTTGCTAAGGAGAAGTTTGTTTTTCCCTCGTTTCTGAGAAAAAATGTCCTTGGATCTCCCCATCCTTTGAATTTGATGAAAAATAACTCGTACCTGTGTTTAAATGCTTTGAGTTGTTCATTTTTTCTCCATTTTGCCATGGTCGTGCCCTAAATTTTTTCCAAATCCGTGGGCTCTACTATTTTTCCATTTTTTCCAATTATGGATGCTTGAAAATGATCGATTTATGCTTTTTTTCCTTTGAAAATCTATCCCCATGGTCGAAAATTTCTTGGAATCATGATTCATTTGGCTTTGTTTCGAGTTTTTTCCATCCTTGGTGAAAAAATCAATTTCTAGGTATCACTGGCAATTTCTGTGTTTTTGACGGTCATATAGGCGTCATTTTCCCATCAAATTATTCCCCAACATTCATCGGAAATGTGGCTATTTGTAATTAGATAGGGATCAGTGGGTCATGTCTAGAAAACTTAACATTTTTTGGTTTTGTAAACATTTGTAAGTTGCCCCGCACTCTGCGCAGCAGAGTGAACGTGGGACCAGGCGGGTCGGTTTGTGCCTTAGGGCACTTTGGAAAATGCATGGAAACCAAGAAATATCCCCCAATGCCTCGCATCCAATTAGAGGACACGAAGGTGCTTGAAAAGGGTTGTGGGTCTACTGTGCCAATCAGGAGTGGACACGTGGCAGGATTAGGGGAAGAGGGGAGTGCGGGCCACTAGAGGAAAAAGGAAAATGTTTCCTTTTTGGAAAAATAAGTTAGAGTGGTAATTTGAAGCATGGCTCTACAAACAAATTAGAGGGAGACACGTGTCAAAAGCAAGGGTCGGAGGTGGAACTTCAGGCCTCGGGGGAAACTTGGGATTTTTTCCCATTTTGGCATAAAGGGTAAAATTGTAAAATGAGGTCAGTAACTCCATCAATGGTCATGATTGAGCCATGTGTGTGGCTCAGATCAAAATAAGTGATTCCGAGGCATCGTTTCTTTATGGGAAATTTAGCTTTTATCCTATAAAGGTAAGAAATCAAAAGGAAGTTGTGGCCCCATAGTGAATCAAAGGAGAGACACGTAGCAGGAAAGTTAGAGGTGTGGGATGGCAAAGCAAATATTAAAAATTTTTCTTTGTGGAATATGATTAAAAAATGAAATGAGAAGTGCTACCCCTCAACCAATAGTATGAGGACAAGTGTCCTGCGGGAGGGCAGAGCTGTGGAGGAAAAGTGAAAAAAATTCCTTTTTTCCAAAAAAGGTGGAAATGTGGAGAATCAAGCGTGGTTTTGTTGGGACCCACATTGGGACACGTGTCAAGCTCATTTTCAAAGGGCGGAGGGGCAGAGAAAAATGTCAAAAAGTGATCCCAAACCCATTTCTAATCACATTATGACATGTGGAGGGATCAAATTAAAGGGAGAAAGGAAAATCAATGGTAACTGTACATTTTGTCTTTTTTACTGCCATTTTGGCTCCAGGAAGTGATAAAATGCATTTTTTGCATCGTTTTTGATTGAATTTTTGTGGATTCATGTCATTTTGGCCTGTATGATTCAAATCGATCATTTTGGAGGGTAAATTTATAGATCCAAGGCATATTTCAAAATTTTTTTGCCCTAACTCATCCAAAGCATAAAATACTAGATCTGAAATTTGCAAAGGCAAATTTGGAAAGTGTAAAGGTGAAATGATGAAAGAGGAGCATGCTACATGAAAGAAGGAGGAAAAACGTGCTCCCAGTTGAAACTATGATGCAAAAATCCTCAATGATTCACCTTTTTGAAACACCTGGTAACTTTTGTTGTAAATACATTAACCATCCCTGTCTGTGAATCATGATGGAATTTTGTAACAAACTTGATGCTTAGCATATTATTTTCTTGGGAGATAAGGCTTGAATGTAATAGAGAGGTATATAATGCATGTTTCAATACATGCAAAAGGTTAGGAAATTGAAAATCACGAGAAAATTTTGAGAGAAGCTCATCTTCTAAGAAAACCTCCAAAAAACCTAGTTAATGTCTTCTGTGTTAGATCTTCATTCATGTTGAGTTGGTTACAAGTGTATAGACATCACACAGCTATGAGATTTTTCTTGAAACTCTCCCCTTTTGATGAATCTAACAAGATTTTGAATTAATCTATGTTATTTTGGGCAATATGATGTCTGTTATCATGTTTAAATGTCTACAAACAATTTTCCTTGTTCTTGTTGCAATATTGCATTGAAATCTTTAGGAATCACACAGATCTCATCCTTATTGATAGTTTACTAGAATTTTTAATTTTATTTTTAGAAGATATTTTGTTTGGCATTGAAAATAAGCAATTGAAAATCACTTCACCTTCATTTATTGATAGAGATTTCTTGTAAGCCTTTGGGGTACCTTTAGGTGTGATTTGATCAGAGATTTTGATGTTTAATTGAGTCCTTCAAATCAAGATTTTATGTTTAGGTCTCAAAGATTGTGTGAAGAGTGCAAACACTGGGACTCCATTTGTGTATCTCTTTTGGTTGAAAGAACATCCCGACTATTTTGAAGCATTTTATCTAATAGTTTTTCAAATGATGTAGAGGTTGTCAAATATACGGCATAGTCAAGTTTGTCTTGTCAATATCCCACCAAAATCATTCTAAACAACTTATCCTACCCCATATTACCCCTATTCCGACCTGTATACCCACGTAAGATCAAAATCCATTAGCTAAAGTATGCAGAACATATCAAGATTTCAAATTTCTTTAGTGACCTTTTCTCTTGCATTGAAAGTATCTCCATAATTTGGAAGTGACAACTTGTGAAAGTTAGATTTGGAGTGTTGATCATATTTTCCCAAGGCCCTTTTCACACTATTTGTACAAATTGAGGGATATATTCATCTCCTTCACCATTTGAGGGTTACAAAATAGGTTGTCTTACCTTGGTTGAAAGGTACAACCTAAAATAGTTAGGAAAAGATAAATTCCTATTTGAGTTCTATCTATCTCTCCACAAATCTGAGTGCTAGTTAGATCACATCCCAAACTACAAAATGACATACATCATGATCTATCTATCTTCAGGCTTCATGCCATATCTTTGATGTTACTCAGGATTAAAAGGAGAAAAAATTTGGGTACCAACACCTGCCTCCACTAACTCACCAAATTTCCTTGGCAAAAATGCTTCCCCCACTCCACCGCCCCGAGATCTCCTGGTGCAATTTCCTCCTTACCTCCACGGGCCTCGCATAGGGTAAATTTTCATAGCTAACTCCACCGATCCATACCTCAAAAATATAAGGAGTTAGGATGACTTCTTTACCTTTCTGTAAAGGTGAGAAAATCCTCTATCTGATGAAAACATACCTAGAAAAGTTTGAGTCCCTGAAGCATGCAAAAAAATCATTTTAAGTACCAGCAAAGGAAAAGGAGGAGGAGTTAGGAAAAAATAAGCATGGGCCTATTTTGGATAAAAATTATTGCAACTGGAGGGGTCATATGCTTGTTAGATGAAAAGACCAGCTACCTTGAAGCATCCATTGGGCATGGAGTCATGATAGATAGCCTACAAAATGATCCTCTACTTGAAAACATCCCTTTTAAGCCTCTTGGAAACCACTAAAAACTGAAACCGGTTGTGACCAAAAGCCAAAACAATGTAATATGTAAGAGAAAAAATGACACCAAATAAAATATGTACAAACATGAAAATCATACATACCCCAAGTGGGATATGCAGAGTGTGCACAAGAACTTCTTCTACTGAAAAAAACCTTCCTACTCTACTCTAACCAAGAGCAAAGGGAGCTCAGACAAAACCGCAATCGACAGGAGAAATAGCTTCCTTCCTAAAAAAATTGGCATCCATGCAACTGATTTGCCTCGAACATGGCTAGTTGGATGAGTGAAAAAATGACAATAAGTCGGTCCTCCACCCAAATCATCAAGGTATCAACATTAATGGAAAATACCTCTTCAAGCTGACCTGCATTGGACTCCTAAAGGCATTGATGGTGACCCTTAGTACTTTGATGATCATCCTCATGCCCTGAAGTAGGCATGACTAGTTTTGGTCTCTCCTTTGGCTCTAATGAAGCCAAGTACTTGATTGGGCATGGTTTGATCCTTTGAATGTGCCCCTTGCTTTGAAATTCAACTCCAAAAATGGAGTCTTCTTGTGGACCTTCTTCGATGGATGTCGTAGGAGAAGTGGTAAAAATATCTTACTCTTTCCCTTCCTCTTCCCATGAAGAACATGGAAGATTTAAATCTCCCAATCTTGGTTCCAAAAGGATGCTACAAAAAATAGACTGTTGTTCTTCAATGTTCTCCTTCATGGTAACGGGCTCTTGATGCTGAAGAATGAATGATGGAGAAGAAAATGTTGTAATTTCAGCTGGCTCCTCATCCAAACATTCTTCTAAGTTTGATAAGCAATCAAACTCTTCAATGTCCTGCTGCAACAAAGTCTCTTCCTCTTGCATGGTGACTTTCAAATCTACATTTTCTTCGCCATGTGTAGCTTCATTTTCAAACATGAAACTTGTCAATTCAAACTCATCCAAAAAATCAGATTTTTGGAGAGATGAAGTGGGAGAGAAACATGAAATTTCTTGTGCCTCTTGTTCATGATTCACTGCCTTTGGACCTGTCTTGTTTACCTCCATAATGGCTTCATCAATCAAATCAGCCCCTTCAAACGAAAGCAAAAATGTATCAATAATGCTTCCTTCTTTTGTTGTTGCAAAAACTGACTTGATCTCATCCATTTTCTCCTCAAAAATGGGATTTTGAGCTAGTTTTTCTTCCTCCATATTGACTGATTTTGCATTGCAAATTGGATCAGAATTTTATTTGGGAAAAGTGCCAACATGGACATGCAACTCATCACAAATAAACTGTTGTTTTTCTTGCTTCATTGCTGCTATAAAATTAGCCTTGTTTACCACTTGTTCCCCAACTCCAACTTCCTCTTTTGGCTTCACCATCAAGGGGATTTTTTTAATCCTAAATTTAAGAGCTAAACTCAACAAACTTTGAATTTTTTCATCTTTGTTTAACTCTTCTTCTTGCTATTGTTCTCCTTGACTGGAACTCTGATTTTTATCTTCCTAACATGGATTTGGGAATGCAAGAGGAGGGTGGGTTATGACTCAACTGGTTTTGTAATTATTTATGGTGGTGGAGGAGGTAGAACCTCTTGTTTCTTTAGAGGGAATGGCTATTTGGAATGGAAAAGAGAAGATAAATTGAGGTGGGATGGGAGACTAGGAGGTGAAGAAATGGAATTAGCTTTTGGGACAACAGATGGAGAGTTTAAAACTTGACACTGCTGAGATAAAACAAATTGGGAAAGAGGAAAAGAAAAATCATGAGATGGTGTGCTTACCCATTGACAAGGTTGTTGAATACTCCTCTCATACACCTCTATTCCTTCAGTCCACTTTGCAAGCAATGGCAGCGTTGCAACAATGAAGTCAAGTTTCTCTTGTGGACTATAATGCCTTGGAAAGGGTCCCACCCATGGACAAGGTGCTCTACAACCGATTCCAAATGATTTCATTTGTGCTTGAGCCCTGGATTGCACCATGTTTTCCTCCATATTTTGGATCTTCTCCAACAAATCTACATTTTCTTCTTGACTTCCCTCATAGTCTCTATACCCTTGTGCTTGACAAGACTCACAACCAAACTGATTTTGAAATTGCTCAGATGGGTATGCATATTGGTTTTGAATTTGACCAAAATGCTGATCTGGAGGATTTGAAAAACATGTTAGAGGTGGGAAACATTGTTGTTGTTGTAAATGTAAATTCCATGAGGGAAATGAAGTCATGATTGCACAACTTCATGGAATGAAAGAGGAATGAAAGATATGGAGGAAAAAATGAAATGGAAAATGAATGAAAATGAATGGAAAGAAGGTCTGCAACTTCAGAGATGGGTTGCTAATCGATAGAGTCACCAAATGTTCTTACAAGTGCCTCTAAAGGTTAAAATATTCACCAAGAGCACATCAACTTGATGAGATGAAGTGGAAGATATCTTGGTCCCATTGGGTGTGCCAAACCGTTAGTGCAAATTCATAGCACCCCAAATAGACCCTCGATCTGTTGTAGACAAATGGTCAATTCAGTGTAAATGCAAAACATGGATTTTTCCTAAGTGTGGGACCTTGAAAATTAGGAAACATTTCCATATTGAGGCTGGTTCCTACTCCTCTGTTTAGGTTTATGTGTGAAATTTGTAGAGGTTTGATTCAAAATCCTACTCTAGAATCCAAGGGGGTAAAGTTAAGGAGAAATATGGAAATGGGAAATAAAACTCGAGAAAAACAAAATGGTGATACACTAAAGGAGTGTTGAACTTCTTGTTTTGAAAAAATAGACATAGATCATAAGTATGTAGCATCAAAACATGCAAAAATTTCCAAAATGCAATGAAAGATAAGAAGGAAACAAACCAACACAAGAGAGGATTGAAAACTCATTCACAGAGCATGCATTGTCAGTTCCATTTTTAATACGATACATTGCAATAGCAAGGAGAAAAAAATGTGATGTAGTCCATATGGGAGGTCTAAAACTCCTTCAAATCCACCTGCTAAGGATAAAATAAGATCTTGTAAGAGCAAGTACGTCTAACGCTTTCAAATGAGCCAAAAATTGGCATATATTAATCAAACAGAACAAAGAAAGGTGAAAAACGCAGCAAATTGATTTGACATCTCCAAACACTGATAAGATTCATTAAAATGGTAAGGAAACCATCACAAATACATTTTTTGATGCATTCGTCCATGCTAGAGAAGAAACAAACGCCATACTTCATCAATTTTGGTGGTTGGGGGTCGGTTTTGCATTTTTTCCCATGCCAGAGACATTTCTTCAAATTTTTCCCATCAAACTCTATCAAAATTAAAAATTGAGGGGTCCATCATGTAGATAATTTCAACAGCTTTCCAATGATATAAGGATCATGAAAATCTGAGCTCTGGGTCGAAAGATATGGCCCTATGAAGATTTAGGGAAAAACAGAGCAAATTAGGGCAAAAATCAGGTCGGCGGGCCAAAATTTGACCCTTTTCCCCCTTTTGTGAAATTGGAAAATTTTCCCAAAATCCTCCAATGGTCTACCACTTTGATGACACATGGCAGTTTTCTATTGGATGTAGAACCTTGGTTTAGTTTTTCTCCTTCACCTTTTTGGCAAAAGGGCAAAATTTCCTTTGTTTCTCCGACTACCCGCCTTGGCCTGGTTGCCACGTGTCATCATCTAATTTGATGCGGGGGTGCAGCTGAATTCAAACCCTTAAGTTTTTAGACAAAAAGAGGGTGAAATTCCTTATTTCCTTCCGTGTCCCACTTTCCCTTTTGATGACATGTTGATTTCTGATTAGAGCAGAGCCTTGACCATTTTCCTTCATTCTCTTTTGTGGGCTTGTGGGCCAGATTTTGACTTTTGAGTTTTTAGCCAAAAAGGATAAATGTCAAAATTTTCTTCTTACCTCTACCAACTCATCAAATTTCCTTGGAAAAAATGCTTCCCTTGCTCTTCCACCCCAAGATCTCCTGGCACAATTTCCTCCTTACCTCCACAGGCCCACCCAGGGCAAATTTTCACTGCTAACTCCATTGAGCCATAACTCAAAAAATAAAAGGAGTTAGGATGACTTATTTACCTTTCTGGAAAGGTGAGAAAATCCTCTATCTGATGAAAACATACCCAAAAAAATTTGAGTCCCTAAAGCATGCAAAAATTCATTTTAAGTACCAATAAAGGAAAAGGAGGAGTTAGCCAAAAATAACCATGGGCTTATTTTGGATAACAAGTTTACCAAGACAAGATACCCCAAAAAAATGGATTGTAATAAAAATGAAAGCTATGGAAATGACTCCAAAATCACATCGGTAGAGGAAAATTTGAATCTCAACAGAGATGGGATACAACGTTCTACATACCAAGTAAGTGGGTGAAGCTCATCAGTAGTATGGATGCAAGCCGCGATGACCAATGGGTCATAGATGAACATCAAATTATGTTCACTAAATGTGAAAGGTATGTAAAATACTTCATACATGAGGAATTGAAAAATAGGTATGCATCCACAAGGGAAGATGATGAAGGTGTTAGTGTAGGTTATTATTTATCCTTTTATTTATTTATTAGGATAATTCTTACACTTGTGTTAGCCCTACACTTGTTGGGTTAGCTTGCTTAGGTGTAATAGTTGTGTGGAGTTAGCTTCTTAATTATGTGGAGTTAGCTTACTAGTCTTTTGGAGTTAACTTAACTACCAGATCAGTTAGTGGGAGTTCTTCACCACTGATGTAGGTAGTAGTTACACTTCCCTCCTCTTATATGTACATATTTCTTATTGAATAATTAAAGTCATTCTATTGTAATGTATTGAGCATTATGGATTATGATAGATTTCCATATATGGTATTTTAGCTCTTCTGTTTTGAAAATATAATGTGGTGTGTTATTATCATCTGAGATCGCGGCTTGGAACAATATTCTTATCGTTCCTTTCATGGTATCAGAGCTATAGATGATGTAGACATCCATCTGTAAGTTTTTCTTTGCAAGAAAGAGTTTATTTTTTCATGTATTTGGATTTTGTTATCAATTTTCTACAACATGCATTTTTATACAAAACGGAGTGGTCCATTGGATTTGGAAGGTGCAAAACCATAGAATTGACTATACACTCAACCATGTTTTGAGACAGTCAAATCTAGGTGCATTCTTTTATCCATTGGATATAAGCGTGTACCTTCCGGATGCATTCTTTTACCCTTTGCATATTTTGGTTTTGGATGCAGTATTTTATCCACTGGACATAGATATGTACCCTATGGGTGCATTCTTTTATCCATTGGATATAAGCATGTACTTTCCAGATGCAGTCTTTTACTCTCTAGGTATTTTGGTTTTGGATGTAGTCTTTTATGCACTGGATGTAGATCCTGCACCTATGGGTACATTTTTTTCCATTGGATATAAGTGTGTACCTTCCGGATGCATTGTTTTATCCTCTGAGTATTTCAATTTTGGATGCAGTATTTTATCCACTGGACGCAGATCTGTACCCTATGGGTGCATTCTTTTATCCATTGGATATAAGTGTGTACCTTTCAGATGCATTCTTTTACCCTCTAGGTATTTTGGTTTTAGATGCAGTCTTTTATCCACTGGACGCAGATCTGTACCCTCTAGGTGCATTCTTTTATCCATTGGATATAAGTGTGTACCCTCTAGATGCAATGATTTACCCTCTGGACATTTTAGGTTTTGGGCACAGGATTTTATCCTTTAGTCGTAAGCATGTATCGTGTGGATGCACTCTTTTACCCTTTAGACATTTGGGTGTCATGTGTACCTTTTAAAAAGATCAGCATTAAAATATTATTTTAATAGCAAAATCTTGTAGAGCTCATAACTTTTGATCCGTAGCTCAGATTAAGGTGATTTTTTTGAAATTGTGTATTTTTTCGAGATCTACGCATTGGTGACATTTTTATACACATATTTCAAATGTAAAAGGTACTATTACTCATTGTAATATTTACATGCACTCAATTATAAAGTGCCAAATTTGGGAGGGTGTTGTGATCACTTGTGGATGCATTTTCGGTTGAGCCGACGTCCTAAAATTTTAGGTATTGCATTCTTGTATCTATGGGTGTATACATTTATATCTCTCTTGTTTGTTGAGATATTTTGGATCTGTATTTTTGACACTTTTTTTGGCATGTTGATAGTCTCTCTTATGGGGGAGCTATTCTGGTGGAGCCCAGTGTTAGTTTGTTAGTGTTTGAGTAGTTGATTTTGGTAACTCATACAAATCTATGGTATCACTCTACTCATTCAACAGTATGGGAGGGTGTGGTGTTGATACTACTTCTTCGGGTTTCGTGTCCTTGCCTTGTTACCTTGGCTTTTCTTGGATCGTGGCACTCCTATTTATTTGGATCTCATGTCCTTTCCTTGTTGCCTTGGTTGTTCTTGGATCGTGGCACACCTATTTGTAGTAGTTGATCAAATTATGTTTGATTTTTTTGCATTTTTGACATCACTCCATTGACAGTCTCCTTGTATGGAGCTATTCTGGTGAAGCCCAATGTCAGTTTTTTTGAGTTATATGATCGAGCAGTGGATTTAGACCATACTGTGCACCACACTTCTTCAAAGATTGTACGAGTTTTGAAGCCGAGCTTCGAGGATATCTTGTAGCAGGATTTTTCTCTCTACTTTGTTATTACTTGTTTTGGGCACCTTGCGGTGTCTATTTTTCCCAATTGTTGTACGTGGGTACCTCATCAGGCCTTGTTGCTAGGACTCACCTTATTTTCCGCCCACCTAATATATGCTTATGGGAGGGTGTTAGTGTAGGTTATTATTTATATTTTTATTTATTTATTAGGATAATTCTTACACTTGTGTTAGCCCTACACTTTTGGGTTAGCTTGCTTAGGTGTACTAGTTGTGTGGAGTTAGTTTCTCGTTATGTCAAGTTAGCTTACTAGTCTTTTAGATTTAACTTAAGTACCAATATCAGTTAGTGGGAGTTCTTAACCACCGATGTAGGTAGTAGTTTCACTTCCCTCCTCATATATGTAAATCTTTCTTATTGAATAATTGAAGTCATTCTATTGTAATGTAATGAGCATTATGGATTATGATGTATTTCCATATATGGTATTTTAGATCTTTTGCTTTGCAAATATAATGTGGTGTGTTATTATCATCCGAGATCGCGGTTTGGAAAAATATTCTTATCGTTCCTTTTAGAAGGTTATGGTGCCCAGTGGGGGACGAAAAAATGGCCGAGAAGGCAAAGTGAAAAAGTGGGTGATGAAATAATATGCCCTAAAAGGGGAAGTAAGTATGGCCATAAAGGTGGAATTTGAGAGTAGAAATGGATAGAGTGAATGTTGAAATAGAATTACTGAAGGGGAAATAAATATGGCCTCAAAGGAGGACTTTGTGCGTGTATTAGATAGGATTGTGAAATAAAATGCTTGAAGGAGGAGTAAATATGGCCACAAAAGTGGGCTTTGAGGGTAGATTGGATTAAAATTCCCAAAGGGAAAATAAATATGGCCATAAATGTGGAATTTGAGATGATACGTGGAGGATGAAAATATTGAAACAAAATGCCCTAAAGGGAGAATATAGATGGCCACAAAGGTGGACTTAAGATGAGAGAGATTGGATAAGATTAGCTGAGGTATAGGATAAGACACAATTTAACGATGATGACCTATAGGTACAAATGACACCACATATTATTAATGAACACATGAGGAAATTATGCCTCTAATCACATTAGAGGTAAACAAGAGGGGATATAGGTAGCGTAAGGTACATGTGACTAAAACAGATGTTAGCACATAACCAATGATAGTTAGTTATACCAAAGATCACAAGGAAATATGGATGAAATGATCTCATAAACCTAATGTCAAAAAAAAAAAGGGGTTTGAGATGTAAATTATACATGGGAAGAGGTTTCTCCATAAGTGGTGTTACCTAAATCTATACCCTAGCTTTGGGAAGTGGAAATAGTAAACTGATCAATGTGGGAAGTTTGCTAGAAGAAATCCGATCAATGCGGGAATCTTTATTAGGATGCTAATAAAATGAAAGGTTGATCAATGTGGGAAGCCTTCAATGTCATAATACAAAAGATTATCCATCCTTCAAGGGTATGTTCTACTTTATACATAATATAGATGGTAAGAATGATATATGATAGCCATCCTTTGAGGGATCGATCTATTTTTTATTTTCTTTTGAATTTGATTTACACACTTCTCTTTTTATTTTTCTTTTCTTTTTCTTTTTATTGTGACTAAATAGATATCCTTCAAGGGAGCAATATTTTTTGATGGATTTTTATCTTTGAAAAGAACATCCATGATTTTTGATTTTTATGGGGGAGAGCTGGAAATAGCTAGGTAGACCACTTAGAAGAGGGTAACGAATATAAAAGAAACACCCTTGGAAAATTTGCATGGTTATAATAGATGAATAAGAGGGTGATGGATGTAATTATGGTCGAGTTATCACCAAAGGGGAGAACCTATCCATAAGGAATATGCTATGAGCAGAGCCATAGTTCCCATATTTAAGGTTAGATCTAGGAAAGTGATGAATGACCACATAATTCCAAATCACTATGATGAAGGATGGAAGAGGGTAATGATGGAGGAATTACCTAAGGGTATGCCTAAGAGCTCATTGGTAGAAGTGCTAGTAATAGAATGGTCGCAAGTGTAATGCATTAAAAGGTTTCACTTCTAGTTTACCGTCAAGGGAGGCCAATTGATAGGTTCCCGTCCCATAATTATGTGTGATAACATATGGACCCATCCATTAGGGGAAATATTTTCACATTGGCTCCTTTCTATAGTAGTGATGTTATGATGAAGAGGTCACCGACATTAAATCTGTGTTAGGATAGGATATTATTAGAGATGTAGAAGAGTGGAGATGAAAATTATGCACTCCACTAAGGAAGTGAATAAAATATGCATCCCTAATGAAAAAAAGGATGGTTACTTAAAATGAAAGTATGATGCCCCAAGGGGAGCACAAACATGGCCACAAAGGTGGAATAAAGATGAGAGAAATAAGTCCTTCAAGGGAAGGACAAATACGGCCACAAAGGTAGACTTAGAAAGAGAATAAATGGTCCTTAAAGGGAAGGACAAATATGGCCAAAAAGGTGGTCTTAGAAAGATAATAAATGGCCCCCTAAGGGAAGGATGGGGTAATAAGAGGACTTGGTTTAGACTGAATGAGTTGGATGAAGATTGGAAAATAAGCGTGACTCCTCGGCGGTGAGGAATCTAGACATACATGTTTCAAGTAATAGCCACAAAAGTGGGCTTAAAATGATACAAAGGATGGAAAATTTTTAATATGAAAGTGTATTTATCTTAAGATGAAATCCCCAAAGACATGCGTGGATGAGGAAGCTACAAGGCTATTAAATAGAAAGTGGGGATGCTCCCCCAACATTGGGAAACTTAGGCATAGATGAGATAACGGATGCCAAAGGAGTTTAGATAGGGTCATCTTGGATTTGAATTAGACACATGATTGCATACGAAAGGGGTGATTGGAAATATGGACAATATCAACAGATAAAGGGGAACCTTCACATGCAGGAGAGATGCTAAGGGATGATGTGGATGGGTGATTATTAGGAAACCTAATGGATGGGACATGAGTTGGATTGGCCATGGATGGAGAAGGATGTTCCCTTTGAATGAGGAAATCATATTTCTTAATAAGGTCATATATGATGGTCTAAAAGGCCTTACAATTATCAATTTCATGACCCAGAGTACGATGATAAGCAAAAATTCAAGTTTGATTAAACCATGATGAATTCTTACTATTAGGATTAAAATATATAATGGGAGGAAGCGTGATGGTAGATATTCAGTTTAAGTGTTGAAATATGTCTGCGTAACACCCCACTAAAGTGTCAAGAGGAAGATAACTCTTGTGGGTTTTAATAGGATGCTTAGGCTTAGGTGTAGATGTTGATTGGATGGGTAAATTAAGCGTTTTGAAAGATGAATAAAATTTTGGAGGAGAGTTAGATTGTTTAGATTCATATTTATTATTACATGATGTCTTAGATGAATGGGTTAGCCCTAAAATGGATGAGGGTGTGCCTGGGATGGATTTTGTAATGTTGCATTTACGAGAATATGTATGGTTTAATTTCTTACGATGGTGTACAAGATACCTTTAAGAATTTTTATCACGAGTATTAAATGTTGATCGAGAAGATTCAATTGGAGAATATGAAGATGTAGGTGTAGGCTTGGGATTGGTTGATGTAGAAACAATTGATTTTGTAGAGGGATAATGAATCCCCAATGTATCTATACTAGGGGAAGGTGCTTCAAATCAAGTGGATGGGATTGGTGTGGTAGTGGATACAGATGTAGATATAGGAATTGGCGTTGGAGAAGGAGAGGGTGTAAAATATTGGGATGGAATGGATGATATAATCATATGTAAAAATGTGGGCACATGCATTAATATGGGTGTTGGGATAGGATTGAATGAGGTTGTAGAAATATATGTGGTAGGCATGAGTGTAGTTGGGATTGATGTGGAAGTGAGTGATGTAGATGTAATAGGTTTGTTTTATGAGGGACTAGACATGAGATATTTGGTTTTCGTGATAGCAAGTATGGTTGAGATGGTTGTAAACATGGGTGGTGATGATGCTTCTAGTGTGATAGATTGGGTCATGATCAAAGTGGTTGAAGTAGGGGTATAACCAGAGTTGATGTGGGAGTGACAAGGGTGGGAACAGTATAGGGAAAGTAGTAAAAGTTGATATAGGTGTGATAGTTGTGGATATGATATACTCTTAATAAGGGGTGGGAATAATGTCTAAGGTAATAACATGCGGAGTCATTGTTGAGATGAGATCTTGATTAATGGTGTTAATGGTGTGATAATTTGGTAATGTAAAAGGGGTGGCTTGATTTTTGGTGGTTTATCAAGAACGAGTTGCTTAATTCTATTGAGGGGTTGGTTAGGCCAAGTGATGGGGCTTTCTAGTTGGATATCCCCTTGATTTATAAGTTGTTTGATATAATATTTGAAATAATGAAACTTATCAATGTCATAACCTTTGAATTGATGATATTTACAATAGCGGGCTTCATGATACCAAGTGGGCTTGGGTCACGAGTCATCCATGGGTCGTATGGGAGGAAGTTGGATGGAGTGTACTACCATCAACTTGTTAAATACCAAACTATAGGATTTCCCAAGGGGGTATAATTAGGAGATGGTCTAAAATCTATTTGTGAATACTTTGTGTTAGAGGGATGTGTAAATGAGAATTGAACCAAGATGGTATTGGCAGTAGTTTTAGACTTGTCACTATGTATAGTGGGTTTGATGAACTTGGTCTTGGGCTTGTTTGATTTAAGTTTGAGTTGGCCTTTCTCAAGGGAACAAGTTTCAAGTTTGTGAGCCATGGTGAAGGATTCTTCAAATGTTTGGAAAGATTGGATTTGAAATGTAGAAGAAATACACTTTGCACATGATTGTGAGAAGATTTTGATGAGTTCAGTTTGTGGCAGATTAAATAATAGTTGGCTTATGATGCCATGCCATCGAGTGAAAAAATCTATGATAGAATTATTATCAAATTGTCTAATGGAATACAATTCATTGATAGTGATTTTGTGCGCAATATTAATAAAAATATTCTAGGAAAAATTACACGAGTTGGGTAAAGGAAAAAAAGTAATGTTGAGTAATCTCATTGTACCAATACAATGTTGGACTGACCAAAGACATAGGGAAGGTGCAAATCATAAGTTCCCGATCATGTGTGATAAGGTAACATGTGCATTTAGATGCATGGAGATACTGTTGGGGATCTTCCTTGTTGTTAAATTTTGAAAACTTGGGAAGATCCCAATGAGGAGGGTAAGGTTTAATCAAAATCGATGGATGAATTAGTTTAATACAGATTTTTTCATAAGACAACATAACCTTGGGTCCCAAGGTAGTAGCCTCTAGACTAGGTAACCTATTCATTAGGGCATGAATAGGATAATTTGATGTGATGATAGGTTGGGATTGTGGTTGTGTGGCATGGAAAGTAGTTTGATAAGGCGGTCTATAAGTTTGCAGATGTGTGGGTGTTTGGGGAATCATTTGATAAGGATTAATATATGTCATGGGTTGAGATTGAATAAGTTGCAATGATGATTGATGTTGAGAAATGGGGACATGATGTGATTGTTGGGATTGGGAAATTTGTTGTGCTAAAGGATGAGAAATGATATGAGTGTTAAGAGGTTGATATGGTGGGAGCATATAATGGGTAGGAATGTAAGTGTTAAGAGGTTGAGATGATTGGATAGGTATACTTGTAGCAGATGGAATTGGAATAGAATTGACATAAAGTGATGTGGGTGGAATTGGATCCACTAATTGAGTAGATAGATAGGATTGAAATATTGTGGGATATTTATGGAATAATAATTCATATATTGGGCTAAAATGAGGCCCAAGAGTTTCTAAAGGATCCAAAGATGGTGGTGTAGTTAGTTTAGAATGGTTGGAATAATGAGAGATATGAGGATTGGTTAAGATACGAATGATTTTGGATGAAATGGTCTTCAAGAAGTGAGACCATGGAGACAAGGGGTTGGCTAACCAAAGGTGTGGACTCAAATTTTGAATCTTGTTAGGAGAGATAATTAGAGGAAGGAATGTTATTGGATGGAGTGGATTGTTGTGTTTCACCTCAAAAGTAAATGTGATAAAATAGATAAGTGGGTAATGGGCATAGGAGGAATACCTATGTTATGTGGATAGTAGAAGGCATTGCACATGTTGTAGAATTTTAGTTCAATTTGATTATGTGAGCTTCCCTTTGGCTAGGAGGAACAACCTGCATAAGAAACACAACAAGACAACCAAATAATATTAAATAGCAAGAGTCATAGGACTACCTAGTAAGGCTAGATCCAAGAAGTGTGAGGATTCCTCGAATGGTTGTTAATCCTATGTTTAATACAATTTAATATAAGAAATAATAGTTCTTATTGTAGTTGATAATATTTAGGTATTTATATTACCATACAACAAGTGAATTTAACTCAACATGAAATGGCTAGTGTAGTCATTTTATCTACCCTCAATACTACTTTCTAACCCCAATCACGTCGGCTTCTGTCACCAAGTGGGCATTGGGCACTCACCACAAGTACACACAGTGCCAAAATCCTCCTTTATGTGAGAATTGTGTGAAGTTTTTCCCAAATTGAAAGATGATTTGTAGAATGAGAAGTACATTTACTTAGTTAAAATAAAATTGGAAAGGACAACTTATAGATCCACACATTAATGCATTACAGAACTTAATAACAATGTAATAAGCATAATAAACCATATCTGAGCCATGGTAGTCATATAACACGAGGGTTTACACCCTTAAGCATGATATACATAATGAAACCATATATATATTCATTTAGAATAGTTTTGATAGCCATATTAAAATCAAAATAGGTCATTAAAGAACATACATGTTAAATGAAAGAGACCCAACTCCTACAAATCTTCCCTTATATGAGACCCTAGCTATGCCCTTCCATTTTAACCCCTGTTATGGATCTTAGTGTCATACAGAGGCTCATGAAATTCCTCACAAATCTTAGCACTAAGTTCTCTAAACCTTCGCATTACTGCAACACTCTTTACTCAACATCTTACTCTCTATGCATTCTCTTCTCTTCCTCTCCTCTGATGCCTTCCTCACTTCCGAGCATCTCTTTTTATAGGATCAAAACCCACTACCATGCCTTATCTTTTAAAAAGAGTGCATGCCAAGTGTATATATGGTCCTCTAATGGTGAATTATTATCCCTTTGTAAACCCTACACTCTTTGTAATGATGTCTCCTAGGAATATTTCCTGCATGGAATATCCTTTTCTTGACCTTCAAGGTTCTAGGTTGGAACCTTATCCACTCATCATGCCTATTCAGGTCCTCACATTTTTCCTCAAGTGTCTTAAAAATTCCAAATATGTAAAATTCCTTTGAACCCATGTTCTTCCTTCCGCGCGCACACTGGTTTCACCTAAACCCTTCTTAAAACAGTTTATCCTACACGATTTCACCTGAGTGCCCTTCTTCTTGATCCTTCACACGCGCACCCATTAGAACTTAGCCAATATTTCAAGGCCCAACATCACCCCACACCAAGCATGCTCTCCATCCTAAAAAATTTCCTGCCCCTTTAAATAATAAAGAATAGAGGGACAAAGACAACTGAATAAAAAATGAAAGAATGGAAGAATTCGCTACTGCTGTAGGAGGAGTGGGAAATCCTTCCTCACTGTTGCCTCAATATTTTCCCATGCATCCAACTCACCTTTCACCTTCTTAAGTAGGTCACCCACTAGAGAACTCACCTCATAAAAACTCAATTTATCACCCTTAGCATTCAGTGTATCTAAAATTCCCTCTAACTGCTTGCTAAGGTCATCCAGTGCATCCATTCTATGATTGATTTGGTGGTACAACTCCTTACGCCGATTCTTAATCAAACCCCATAAGGATTGAATTAATTTCATCTTATTCTCAACCTCAGCTAGGATTTTATCCTTCTCTCGCCCTGTTTACCTTGTTATTTTCTTGAAACTCCTTTAGATCCACCTCGTGTGTAGCAACTAGTATGTTTGCTACCTTGTCTCTATCAACGAAATTGTCATGCAAAACCTCAAATATTTACATGGTGGTCTTTACAAGTGGTAAGGAGCTCATAATAACAAGTAAATATTTCCCAATATTCAGTATTTATTCCTCCTTCTGGTGTGCCAATGCCTCTTCTGTTGATTCTAATGTGAGAATTCACATTTCCATGGTGAGGATGCAGGTCAAGTCTTCCAAGAATTTTATGGTTGACTTGTATTTTTCTCGTAGGGCCAGTGTCAGGTGCTTCAATATTAAGGAGTCTCTAATCATCTCAATTTTCTTATAAACCTTACACAACTTTTCCTTCTCTTCCCCTAATTTGTGACTTAATGGGGTGCTTTGATCAAATCCACCTTATTTAACTCCTTGTTCTTCTCAATGATTTCTTCATTTTTATTTTCAAATTCTTCCTCCAAGACCCTTACTCTACCATTCCTCCCAAAGAGTCTCACCTTAAACTCCACCGATACCTTGTTGAGTGCATTAAATAATTTCTCATCTGATATTTATTAAGAATTCACTAGAGGGTTTACTCCCTTAGTATCTGGTATCTTCATCAACGCGTCTCACGGTTGACCTTGAACTCGAGCTCATCAACATGGGACTCAAAGGCCCAAGACAACATATTCCATGTGCATGGGTATGCACCCTCTTCTTCGAATGAATACCATGTAAGGAGTTGGTTAGTAGGCACAATGCTTTGGAAATGCACACACAATACCTTATTTAGATCATTGAGAACCTTCCTCACTTTCTCCCTTGTCATGAGAACTTCCTCACTTTCTCCCTTGCCATGAGTACATCCTTCATCCTCATCCTTATCTTCATTTATTTCCTCTTCTAAGTCATGTACATCATACACAGGATGGTCTTGAGCCTCACCATGCTCATCGTCATCCTCATCTCCTTGATAGCCTCCAAGCTCTCTATTTCTTCTAAGTCCGCCCTTTCTATTACTTTATGCTTCTTCCTAACTAGTGATTCCAATATAGGAGACTCTTATTTTTCTTCTTCAGTAGGTGACTCCTTTCTTTCCGGTGACTCCTCTTTTTGGGGGAATTATATTACTCGATACCTTTTCCTCAAGTGTCTTCTCTTTCTCTTCTATAGGGGACTTCTTCCTCCATGCATAGGTGCTTGGCCTTGCACTCCGACTCCTGCGCACCTATAGATTGCGTTGTCTATATACTTGGTGCCTTTTTCTCAGGTGCCTCCTCTCTCTCCCTTTTCCTTAATGTGACCTTCTTCCTTAAGGTGGGGTCTTCTAGGATAGAGACATCATTCTCCACATAAGTTCCCTTCTCATACTTTGTCCTTATGCGTAGGTATACCCTTGTTACGGTTCTCCCAGCAACATGCAATGTTACTAGATTCACCATATGCACATCATGGGAGACATACTTCTCCACATAGGCACACTTATTTGGATATATCAAAGTCCTGTGTAGCTCACAGTAATCTTGGTCTACCATGATGAGGTCAAACATTAACTTATTTGCCTCCTTGAATTTATTGACCCCGGCCTGGAAGTATTGTGTTGTGAAGGAGAATAAAAACTTGCACTAGGGACCCTTGACACCATCTGCTAGAGTAAACCTGCCAATACAAAAATGTTGGTACATGGCGAATTCAACTTCACCTTGCAATAAAAATTAACTACTCAGGTATCCTCCACTCTATGTTGAATGCATCCCGCATCCATTTGTACTGCTTTTTTAGGCACACCTTGTGGGAGACCGTCATGGTGTCACAAGTGTACTTCTTAAATATTTTGGTAGGGGAGGGGTTCTCATCTGGGTACTCCCACACAAATTTATCTGGCCCATCAAGAACTCAAATTTTTGAAAAGAAAAAAGTGAGGACATTACCAAACATGATATTTTCTCCATCGCATGCAAAGATCGATGATTTACGCTACTATGAAAACCAAGAGGTTATAGATAGTACCCTCTGAGATATTTCAACAATTTTTCAGCCAATCCTTTTTGATCTACATCAATCTCTCCTATCCATTTAGTTTTGTGACAACATGCGTGGCCATACTCATTACAAGGTCGGAAATCACGAGATGTAAAAATATCGTGACCCCTTCTTGTAGTCATAGGCTTCCATAGTATCCTTGATGGCCTCCTTATCATCTAGGTCATCATCAAATGAATCTCTCTCGTAGGTAAGACTAGTAAATTTAGAGATTAGTTGGGGGTTATTCATATCCTACATCCTTTGAAGTAGAAATGGTATTCATATATGCATGACATTAACCACCGGTACAATTTGCTTAGGTTTTTAAAATAGGGAAACTCATAGAGTTGTAACAACTTGTCCTTATCCATCTTCACATTTACTTCATTGTTATAGATAGGAATTTCATCTCGGTGTCTTTTTATCGTAGGGAAAACCAGTTCAATGCCATCTCGTTCTCTCGAGGTGCTTTTTCTATGGTTGTAGTTGCTTACGACCATATTTCTAACATGAGACACCCATTCCTTTCAAATAAATACACCATATGGGTATTGCATATTCACATACAATTATTTGTTGAAGTTGGTGGAAATAGCTTGTTTCCATTTTCCCTTTCCCTTTTTAGGTGAAATGATGGTTACTTTCCTTAGTGCCATTTCTCTTGTCGGGTTACTCAAAGTCCTTTCTCCTAATCCTAGCTCTACTTAGTTCGAGGCTCTACTCTTACATGAAATATCCCTTCAATCTTGTGCCCTAGCTGTGGAACCCTAACTTGGAAAAACCCTTCCTTCCACAAGATGGTGTATTCACTTGCGGGTTTCTAAAACTCCTACAACCCTCTCCCTCACACTGTGTACTATTTTTCCACCCTGGTTTGCTGATCAAACTAGCTATGCACTCAGATCTTCACAACCCTCTTTCAAATTTTTTTATCAAGGATGCCCTAGTTCACAAGAGCTCTTTGATATCATAAATGCAAGGTAACAATAATATACCCCGACCTTCTATTGATAGTTTTTTCTTATTTTCTATAATAAATGCAATGCCACCTACCATAGTAACTTTGCAATAAAGGAGGTTTTTTCTTCTTAATCCAACCTTCAGTGCTTTTACCCCCGTGCCTAATCTTGCGTGAAAACTCCTACAACCTTTTGTGCACAAAAATCCTTACTGAATAAAGATTCTTTCACATGCACTTGCAGCACCAAAGGCACTTCTTCCATCCTTACCCTAATTTTTAACATTGCCTACCTCATGTTGTTCCCACACTTCTCATATTTTTATGTGGTCTTCCAAACTCCTTATGTCCACCTTTCCTATGCACGCTCTTACAAACTAAGTGCTTTTGATCCTTCAATCCGAGCCATTGAAACATATATTCGACTACCATCTTCCATTACTTGTTTTGATCCTTGAATCCTGTCCATTGAAACACAACTTCCACTACCAGCTTCCATTACTTATCACATTACTCCACCCCACATAAAAATAGATGCAAGGTCCTCTACACATAGAATTTTTTTGAAAATAATTAGTGGCTACCGATTACCAAAGGCACAACGCGCGCATAAAAAATTAAAAGGGAACAAGAAACGAGAAGGGGAAACATAAAGAAAGGAAAAACATTAGGATAAATGGAAATATTTCCTTATTTATGCATATAATGAAGACTTATTTATAGTAGGGCTTTAGCCTACTCCCTTTGAAATGGCACAGTAACCTCCTCCCACCCAGTTCTTATAATCGACATGAAACCGAATCAAGGATGTACGAGATGATATATGGTCCTAACCAATGGACTTTCAATTTCCTAGGAAGGCACAAAAATTGGGAGTCATAAAGCAAGACCATGTTCCCAACCTCAAATTATTTATTTTTAATATGGTGATCATGTCATGCTTTTTTCACACTGTTTAGTCTTCTCGAATCCACATATCAAGTGATATCCTTTCGTCCAACTACATTAACTTATCCATGTGCTCATGTAGAGCTTTCTCATCAATTAATCCTCCTGTGCATGCAATACATAGGAATGGTAGCATATATTTTCTTTGGTAAAATAGATTTTTTCAAACACTAATTGGAATGTTGTGGCCTTATTCAATATCTTTTAGGTAGTCCTCTACACCCATAGTATAGCTAAGACTTTGTCATCCGAATCTTGTCTTCCCATATCAAAATTTTTGTTAGTGTGTCACTCAAGTATCTTGTTAAATCCTTCGGTGGTTCCATTAGCTTAGGGGTGATACAGGGGTGGTCTTGTGATGGGCCACCATGAATTTCACTAGTAAAATTCTAACTGTCTCATTCAAAAAGTGTGTGCCTTTGTCACTAGTCAGGATTAAAGGGAACCCATACCTGCTGAGTATGTTTCCCAAAGGAACCTTGCTATTGTTTCCACTGTGAAATACTTTGTAGGCGCTACCTCTTCCCATCTTGTTAAGTAGTTAGTGTAAGTGAGGATATAGTGCAAACCAGTCCTCCGCGTAGCAAGTGAAATTGGTCCTACAAAATCAATGGCCCACTTCTCAAATGGTTTTGTGCTAGCTATCGGCCTCAAGGGAATCTCATCCCTCCTTCCTAGTTTTCCGAGGCATTAGAAATGGTCACAAGACTTGCAAAACTCAATACAATCCTTGTAGATTGTTTCCCACCAAATCCCTTCAGGTATAATATTTCATGTAGTGGCATTCCCTATATAGTGTCCTCTTGCAATTCCACCATGCACTTCCTCCATGATTGCAACGTGCTCATGTTATAACACACAGTAGTGCAAATCCACATCGTGGTCTAGTTTTTATAAGTCCTCACTAATTAACATGTAAGGAGTGACATGTATGGCTAATTTCTTTCTTTCCAGAGTCTTCATTCCTCTCAGTAGCACACCCATTTTGAGAAACATAGAAATATCTTCCAAATCAGAGGGTACACATGCAATGCAAACAATTACATGTCTAGCATTGTATCCTCAATGCTCTGCATGTCCTCCCCTGAGTCAATCCTTGATAAATGGTCAGGCCCTGAGTTACTCTTTCTTGGTTTCACAACAACTGTAAACTGAAACTCTTGAAGTACAAATACCCACCGACATATGCACCCTTTTACAATGGGATTTTTCACTAAGTACTTAAATTCCATGTGTTCCATATAGAATATGAAGTTTTTGCCAATATATATCACCTAAAGCTTTACAACACGTAGATACTTCATAGAGCTTCACGCTCAATAGTAGTATAGTTATTCTCTATTGGTGTCAAATTCTTGCTAGTAAAACACAAGAGGTGGTCAAGAAAGTACCTTCTCTAGTTTGTGCTAAGACTACCCCAATCTCCATCCCCAAAGCATCAACATGTACATGGAATGGCTTATCCCAATAGGGAAATCATAATATAGGTGCAAAGTGATAAGCGTATTCTTTAATGCGTTAAATGACATCTCTCTGCGCTTGTCCTTAAAGTGAAATGCAATTTTTGTTTTAGTAACTCCTCCAGTGGTGTGACGATCTTGGTATACCTTTTAATAAATTTCCAGTATTACCTCGTATGCCTAAGGAATATACGCACTACGTTGTAGTTGATAGGCTCCCCCAATCCCACAATAATGGAAACTTTGGCGAGATCCACTAGAAAGCCTTCCTTACATATGATATGCCCAGGAAGGGTCCCAAATGAAGTAGCAAAAACATTTATTAATATTGAGGGATATCCTCAACTACCAACATATTTCAAACATCAACCATAAATTGTCACAATGGTCTTTCACTAGTCCATACACTGTCTAGTCATCAAGGTATGCCTGAAGAACTTATGGATAAAATCCTGAAATGCCATGACCATTATGCACATAAACACAACAAGTGTGTTCTTCATTCCAAAATACATGACTATGTAGGAAAATATTCCCACTCGGTGGTAAAATTTTTCTTTTCTTGGTCTTCCTTTGCAATTCTAACTTGATGATATCTTGAGAATCCGTCTCTAAAAGAATATATCTACTTTTTGGCTACTTCTTCCAGGATTTCCTCGGTGAAGGGGATTGGAAAAGGGTCAATGAAACATTTTGCATTTAAATCCCTGTAATAAACAAAGAATCTTATCCTCTCATCCTTCTTAATGTTGATGAACATCAAATTTATCCATTACGATTCCTCAACGGCTTCAATGATTCTTTATGCAATCATCTTGTCTATCTCCTCCTTGACTCGGATGGTAAAATTTGGATTCATTTGGTAAGGTCTCTTCTGAATTAGGTGCACACCTTCCTTTAACTTGATTTTTATTTCCCCTAAGGAGTGGTGGATTCTTGTAAGCTCATGGTACCTGTGTGAAAATAGGTCATGGTACTCGCATAATAGATCAATGATATTTAAAACCTCCTTTTCTTATCAATAGTCTCCAATAGTATCCTCCCGGGTTCCATTTTTGATCCGATGTTAACATTATTTGTTTTGAGGGGTTTATGGTAGGAGCGCGATTACTCATCATCACTATCCATAACTTCACATGTACCTTCAGTATGGTTAACATCTAAATTTTCCACCTCTTCACCATCTATCACATAGAAAAATTTCCCTTTTTCTTTCTCCATGCATGCACACTCAAGTTGTGTCTCTTCTTATTCTTCCTCATCAAAGTGCATTTGCAAACCAGATTCACCAATTAATTCTAGTATTCTATCCTCTGTCATGACACTATCTCCCATCATTAGGCACTTAACTTGCAACACCTTATCCACTGATGGCTTAATGCTCCGATATTTGAAATCTTGAAGGAGGTCAACCATCAAATCCTACCAATTTACTGTCTGGTGGTGCATCTCTGAGTGAATGTACCATGCACACGCACAACCTTGTAAAGTGGATTACAACTTATGTACCCATAGAGAAGGTAGAAATTATTCCGCGCCTTTCATCCAAGAAATCTCACATTTTTAGATGTGAAATGACGTGGGTTCCTTCGCAAGATAGTCTTGTATGATAGTGAGTGCATTGATCTAGGAAAACCTAACAGAGAACACAACTCTTACATTTCACCACTCTAGAAGGCTATTGTGATGTGTTTTCCACCAACACGCTAATGATCTCAAGAAAATTATAGCTAAGCATACTTCTTCTTTTGATCCCACTTTTCCACTAGGTCTCCATTTCTCGTAAGAAAATATTAGAGTTGGCCCCTCCAAAATAGCTTGGCAACCTCTTTCCTCACAGGCACTTGACTGAGTATGCCTTTATTACCCTTGTAACATAGCCTCTCAATTTACACCCAATTAACTCATTATTCTGTTGCACCTAATCGTTACATGATACACTAGTGGTATCACTCATAGATTGAGTGTCCTCAAACTAAATAACTCCTTTCATAGGATTAATCACCTTAGGGTCCCTGATAGAGAAAACGTAGATCCTGTCAAGAACTTCTTCTCCCAAAGGCTTAGTATAGGGTGTTGATTTCCCATCGGTCAAGGGAATGATTACCCATTCTTCCTTGTTCTCAAATCTTATGTACCCTTTATTGAACCATAGGTCAGCATTGTTCTTATAACACCAGGGGCACCCAAGTAATGTTGGAAAGTTGTCTTCCTCGGATAACAACAAGACTTTAAAATCTCTAGTGAATTTCACCCCTTGAATAGTGATAGCAGAGTCCTTGAAGACACTAATGGGTGTCACCTTTATTTTGTTAGCCATATACAACATATTTGAATATGGTTGTAATGGGGGACTTCCCATTTGGTTCCAGGCATCTAGGGTGAGAATATTGACTTCCACACCCATGTCAATCAGAATATTTCTTAGGATCCACCCATCCACAACTGCATTTAAGGTAATATCCTTAACATAGTTGAGGATGTGGGAAGAATATTAGCATGTAGAACCTTCCTCTCATGCTCTTCTACGGTGTGTGGTACTTTTTCCCGTAACCATTCCCCTAGTAAAGGAATGATATTCTCCTGCCTCAACATTTTACATACTTTCCTGACCTCATCTAGATCCTTCCACGAGCCTCAAGGATCTTCCTTTGTTTTAAATACCTTGATTGCTCCTTTAGGGAATGGATTTCTCCTTGTAGGCTTCGAATTACATCCATGGTCTCTTAATACACCTCTTTTTGATGAGTAGGGTCTGGATACTTACCATAAACCACCTATTCTCTAGAAACTAGTGACTTTTACCTTGGTATCTCCTGGAATATACAACCTCGGCTCCTGTGGTCACCAGTACAAGTTCTAGTTGTAACTCATCTACCACCCTTGGCATCCATTATGAGTCAAACTTATTTATACTTACCATTATGTCACCTTTTTCCTTCTAGTGTTGCTAGAAAATATGTTCAAATAGCTCTAAGAACTCCTCATACTTGTGATTCTTTCCACACTAAGAGCATTGTATCGTAACAAGGCATTCACGCTTATAGTGCTCCATATATCCATAGTTGTAACAAGTACCATGCGGAAACTAACTTCTTCCTCCTCCATGGTTGCCACGACCATGAAATTATCCTTGAAAATATCTGTTGAGTTATGGAGCTCAATTACTCCAATTTAGCATGCAATGGAAACTTGCTGGAAAATACAGTAACCATCATCAGTTAGGGGGTAATTAACATTAGTCACCTAGGACCGGCATTGGTTAGGGCTAACCACCATCGATTACTGTGTGAGGATGTTTTAATTAACTCTAGGGAATTAGATCTATTTTTAGGATTAAAGTATATATATTGATTTTAATTACATGGCTAAGTGCCCTAAGTCTATAAACAACTATATAAGCATAAAGATAGGGTTTAAAAGTAGGAGATTAACAAGAATTAGAAAGAACTTGCAAAACATTTGTGATAGAGAGAATTATTGGTGATGAAGCAAAAACTTGAGGAAAGAAAGTATTGTACATCGAGAGGTGTGGAAGATTGTAAATCTTCATTGTATATTTTTCAAATATTTGGATAATAGATTGGATTATTTCTTGGTGGACGTATTCACACTTGGGTGAACAACGTTAAATCCAGTGTTGATTTATATATCTTGTTTTGTATATTTCTTCTGGTAGAATTTCTGATTTTATTTGCATGTATGCTTAGATTTGATATATTGTCTGTACAACCAGTGTACTAACCCCAAAAAATAGTATCAGATCTTTGTTTGAGAGTTTTGTGTGTTGACATATTTACTCACAGAGGGTTTTCTGATTGAGTGGAGCTACAACAATGGCGAAGAAAATAAATACAAGGTAGAGAAATTTGATGGCCAAAATTATCAATTATGGAAGATGTAGATTGAGGATTATTTGTATCAAAGAGATTTTTATTTACCATTGGATGAGAAGTCTATACCTACAAAGATAACTAATGAAGAATGGAATATTCTTGACATAAAGGCTTTTGGATCTATAAGATTGAGCCTGGCAGCATCCATGGCTTCCAATATTACAGAAGTAGCTTCTGCGGTAGACTTAATGAAATCTCTTGATAATTCATATGAAAAACCTAGTGCTTCAAATAAATTTTATTTGGTGAAGAAACTATTTAGTTCTAAGATGCATGAAGGTGAATATGCTCCTATTCATTTGAATGATTTCCGATCTATTGTAAATCAATTAAAATCGGTTGCTATACCATTTGATGATGAAGTAAAATCATTTTTACTCTTATGTTCTTTTCCTGATAGTTGGGATAACTTGGTAATGGTTGTTAGTAATACAACATCTACTAATAATATTTTGAAGTTTGATGATGTGGTTAGTATAATATTGAATGAAGAAATTTACAGGAAGAGTACAAAGGAAACATCATCTAGAAATTCTTTGAATGTAGAAAGAAGGGGCATGCGAGATGGAGAGGTCAAGAGTAATTGTAATGGGAAATCAAAGTCAAGGGATAGTATATCTAAATCCATAAGTAAGGGAATTACTTGTAGGAAATGTGGAAAGAAAGGACATGCAAAGAAAGATTGTTGGTCAAAGGATAAAGAGAACCAACAACCAGACAAAGGTAAAGAATAAAATCTTGCTACATCAGAGTAATGCAAGATGATATTATTCTTTCTTTAGATAATATAATTGAACCATGGGTTTTAGATTTAGGAGCTTCTTTCCATGCAACCCCTAATAAGGGTTATTTCAGAAATTATGTCCAGGGAAATTTTGGGCATCTTTATTTGGGTGATGATGAACCTTGCAATATTACTGGTAAAGGGGAATTTCATCTAAAATTGCAGAATGGAAATACATGGGTATTAAAACATGTGAGGCATGTGCCGAGCCTCAGGAGGAATCTTATTTTTGTAGGGTAGCTAGGTGAATCTGGTTGCATGTTTACTTTTACAGGAGAATCTTGGAAAGTCACCAAGGGTGATTTTTTTGTGGCAAGAGGTAATAAGGTAGGAATGCTATATTTATCTACCTGTATTACTTATTCCTTTTCTACATTATCGACTTTAGATTCAAATGCATGCATGTGGCATAACCGATTGGGTCATATGAGTCAAAAAGGAATGCATATCTTAAAGGCTAAGGGTAAGTTATTAGATTTGAAAGATTTAGATCTTAATTTCTATGAGCATTGTATCTTTGGAAAGAAAAAGAGAGTGAGATTTCTCAAATTTGGGGCAACTAAGAAGGATCAAAAATTGGAGCTTGTACACTCAGATGTGTGGGGACCAACTTAGGTAGCTTCTCATGGAGGATCCCAATATTATGTTACTTTCATTGATGATGCTACAAGAAAGGTATGAGTTTATTGCATTAAACATAAATTTGATGTTTTTGAGACTTTTAAAATATGGAAATCCCTTGTTGAGAATGAATCAAATTCTAAATTAAAGTACCTTAGATCTGACAATGGTGGTGAATACTATAGAAAGGTTTTTAATGATTATTGTTTAGTGAATGGAATACGTAGAGAAAGAATGGTTCCAAGAACACCAAAAGAGAATGGTGCTGTAGAAATAATGAATAGGACAATCATGGAATATGCTAGAAGTATGAGGATACATTTTGGATTGCCCTTACAGTTTTGGGAAGAAGCAGTTAATAGAATGGATTATTTGATTAACTGTGGTCCTTCAATTTCACTAGATGGAGGAATACCATAGGAAGCTTGGACTGGAAAAGAGGTGGATCTTTCCTTTCTTAAATTTTTTGGTTTAGAAGAATTTGTGCATGTTGATAAGGAAAATAGGAAAAAGTTGGATGCAAAATCCAAGCGATGCACTTTTATTGGTTATGGATCTAGTGATTTCAGTTTCCTTTTTGGGATTTAGAGAATTATAAAATTATTAGGAGTCATGATGTTGAATGGAATGAAAAGAGAATGTACATGGATCCAATTTTGGTACCCAAAGATGAACCTGTTGAGAATTTTGTGAATGAAAATGAACTCTCATATTTAAAAGAATTACCAAAAGGGTTACACAAGAACTATTGTTGCTAATCAAGCAAAGACACCCTTGGATGTTGGTCAGACTTTTAGTTTGACAGTTTGGACATCCAGTGTAATTGCACAACATTGAATGCTATCCCCAAGTGTGGGACTTGAAAAATGGGAAAGGAATCTCCAAATTAGAGGTTGTTTCCTCAACTCCTCCGATCGGATATATCACTTGCAAGTTCAGAGAGGTTTAAATTCCTAGTTCCTACTCTAAATTCCAAGGGGACAAAGATAGGAAATGCAAAAAACTAAAAATAATGCTATGAGGTGATGCACCAGAGGAATGGTGAACATTTTTGTTTGTGCAAATAGGCACAGTTCATAAAAATGTAACAAAAATTCATGCACAAACTGATAACTATAATGGAGGGTCAGAAATGAATCAAACAACATAAATAGAGGATTAGAACTCATTAATGTGGCCTGCATTGTCATTTTAACATCAAAAACCATTTGCATTACAACACCTGAGAGGAAAAACAAGTTGCAGTCTTGGAAAAGGTTTGGTTTCTCCAAAAAATCACTTTCAAGGTGAAAGAGGGAGCTTGCAATACATGAAAAAATGTTCCACCTTTGAAAAATGAGCCAAATCTAGCTTTTACAGTGCAAGGATGAGCCCAAGAGAGAGAAATGTGGGAAAACATGGGAGAGATTCAACCACTAACCAAAACACAATCAAAACAACATGGGAATCCTTACAGGCCCATCCCCTGACATTTTTAGCCATGTTGGGAGAGAATGTGAGCCATTCTTCATTAAAAACGGTGGTTGAAACGTCATTTCTATCCATGACCACATGCCAGAGGTGTTTTTCAATTTTCTCTCTCCAAACTCCATCAAAATGCAAAAATGACCCTAGAATCTTGTAGAGAATTTCACCAGATTTCCATTGATATAAAGAACATGAAAAAACAAGCTCTGGATCGAAAGATATGGCCGTTTGAAATTTTAGGGAAAAACAGGGCCAAATCGGATTGGCGGGTAAAATTTTGAATTTTTTTACCTTTTTTGCATTTGGGAAAATTTCCCAAAAATTCCCATGCTCCACCTTTCCAAGTGCCACGTGGCATGTTCTGATTGGACATGGGCCCTCTGTGCTTCATTTTCCATCTCTTTTCCCTTTGGAAAATTTTCCAAAAATTCCCCACCGGGCCAATGATCTGAGGACACGTGAAATGTGCTGATTGGATGCGGGCGGTCCTTCTAAATTTTTCCGTCACCTTTTTAACCATATTTTACCTAGACACGTGGTAAAACCCCATTAGATGTGGGCTTGCCCATTCAAATTTTCCATGCAGGCTTGCCTTGAGTTTTATGGCGCCACCTAACACATGGCGAGATTCCATTGGTTCGCGCTGGGGGGGGCGATATTTCCTTTGAAATTTCCTTCGATTTTTCTTTGGGAAAATTTCCCAAATTCTCCCCACTTTCTGCTAGTCTGGGACACGTGGCACAATTTCATTCACCACGGGCCCTTGGGGAAAACATTTTTCTTTTCATTTTAGCTTTTGGGAAAAATCCCAATCTCCCCCGTGCTCCAAAACTCCGGCCCTAAGGGACACGTGGTCTGTTGCCGGATGGGCATGGGCCAATAATTTTCCGTTTACCTTTTTCCAAATATTTCACCAAAATTCTAAGTTCACCTCCATGCTCCACTATTCCGACCTCCGATGACACGTGGTAAAACATGATTGGGTGCGGGCCCTTCCTCGAATTTCTTCCACGGTGCCAACACTTAGTCAGTTTTTGATTTTTCCCCCTTGACACGTGGCATAATCGATTCACCGACAGCTGCGGGGAAAATATTCCTTTTGAAAACTTTGCCAAACACTTGGTAAAAAAACTAAGTCCTCCTCCGGCCCCACCGCTTCTTTGGACACATGGTGCCATTTCATTGGTCGTGGGCCTTTCAGGGGAAATTTTCCCACAAAAACTCCACCGAGCCATAACTTCAAAAATACATGGAGTTAGGAGGAAAACTTTACCTTTCTAGAAAGATAAGAAAGAGCTCTATCCAATGGTTCCATTTATAAAAAGTTTTTAGTGCCTAAAAAGAAAAAAAATTATGACGAGGCACAAGAGAGGGAAGAATGAAAGGAGTTAGCCACAAAATGAGCGGGGGCACATTTTGGATAACATTTTTGGTGACTCAGAGGGGTCATCTACGTCTTTGGATGAAGTTACCAGTTTCTGAAGCAATCCATTGGGCATGGAGTCATCAAATTCTCTGTTTGGTACCCCAACTGACTAGAACACTGCAAGGAGGAAGGTGGAGGGTGGAACATCACCTGATGGAGCAAGGCCTGCAAACACATTTCCAGGAACAACAAGCTTGTGCCAAAGCACTTAGGAAAGCAAAGCTAATCTATGGAAAAAAATGTGCACAAGCACTTGGAGGAATGAAAACCTAAGCTAATATGTACAAGGTGGAGAATTCCCTTCAGTAGCAATGCTTTAGATGGATTCCATTGACTGGAATCTACAGTTCTTCACCATCCAATGAAGATAATTGGAAAGCATTACTATCCTTACACTTTGTGACCATGTATGGGCCACTCTAGATGACATCAAATTTTGAGTGCCTTCCCAGTTTTGCTCTATCTGCATCCCATTTTAATAATAAATCTCCAACTTGGAAGGATCTATTCTTGGCCTTCCTATCAAAGGTCTTCTTTATCAAAGCTTGATCCTTCTCCATTGCTTGGGATGCCTGATTTCTAATTTCTTAGAGCTCCATCAATTTTACATACCTAACCTCCATGGGCTTAAACTCTAATAACTCCAACTGTTTGATGAGTTCTAATGTTGGCAACTCAAGTGACATGGGAAAAATTGCCTCTCTCCCATAAACAAGCTTGAATGGAGAGTTACCTGTAGATCTCTTGGGAGTTATCCTATCAGCCCATAAGGCTGATTTTAACTTAGTATGCCAAGATATCTGATTTTCATGAAGAGTCCTCCTAATGATCCTCACCAAGTTCTTGTTGGTAGATTCGGCCTGGCCATTACCCTAAGGGTAATAATTTGATGAATTACTTAGGTAGATCCCATTCTTGACATTCCATTCAGTCACCTTGGACCCAATGAATGCCAATGCATTATCTGATATTATTGTAGCAGGTATGCCAAATCTGGTTGCTATTCCCTCAGAGAAGTCTAGGATGCTAGATTCATTTGCTTCCTTGAGTTCTCTACTGCTTGATCCACTTGGTGAAGTAATCATTCTTGCTGTTAAAATCCATTTGTGCCCCGGCTTGAATTGGGATTAATGAATCCAATGAATTCTAAACCCCATTGCATGAATGGCTAGTTAACTGAAATTAGATGCAATGTAAGGGAAGATAACCTCCCTTTACCCATGAAGAATGCACAATTCTTGCACATCTTGATCCATGCATAACAATCACTAAAAATATTGGGCCAATAATAGCTAGCCCTCATGATCTTTAGAGCTATCACTCTTGGTGAAAAATGACCACCAGCTGATCCACCATGGAACTCTTCCAACATCCTATAGATCTGATTTATACCAATGCATCTCAGTAGCACTCCATTCACATCCCTTTTGAACAAAACACCATCAACAAGGGCATATGGGACAACTTGCAATTTGAAGTGTCTTCTTTTGGTCTTGTTCATCTCTGGAGGGCATATACCTATGCTTAGGAAGTGCATTATGTCTTGGGTCCAGCAAGGAGTGAGGACACCATTATTTTCCTCTTGAGTGCTTCCTTGTTCATGGCTGTCTTGCAATGCTAAAATAACCTCCTTCTCATTGCATGCTTCCTTGTGTTTGTTCAAGACCATCCGCTCACACAATCCTTTTCCTCCGAGCAGCTTGGTGACTCGATCTCAATGTCATACTGTGTGACACGAGTAATCCAACCTGCTCTCTTTTCATTCAAGTCTTTGTTGAGGAGGAAGTCTGTAACTCCCACATGAGAAACCAGCAATTGAACCTTGTCGTTTGAAACTAGATGCTTGAAATTCTTCAAGCTCCCGATTACTACAAGAACGTGATTCTCAATGAAATAATATCTCACCTCATAGTCTTCTAGGATTTTCTGAAGAAAGTAATTGGCTGCTCATCGTTGTCTTTGTTTTGCTGTACCAAAATTGTAGATATGGTATCATCACCCCCAAATGCATAGAGGATGAAATCCTTGGAGAAATCAGGTTAATGAGAGTTGGGGATTGAGAGATGGCTTCTTTGATTACTTCAAAACTTTCCTTGCCTTCTCTGTCCATTTGAAAGCCTTGACTAGGCTGTAAAATTTGGGACAAACCTCGAACAAAATTTATTCTCCCAAGAAACTTTGAAGGGCCTTCTTGTGGCTTCGCAATGGTAGTTCTCTTATGGCTTCAATCCTTTCTAGATCAATTGATAATCCTTCTTTGGAGACAATATGGCCAAGGATCTTTCCTTCATGGGCTAGAAAAATACACTTTTTAGGATTCAAGGATACTCCAAATCTTTTGCACCTTTGGAACACTTGTCTCAAATGAAAGAGATGGTCTGCTGCATTTTTTGAAAAAACAGTGATATCATCAAGATATATCAGCACCATATTGTTAATCAAATCCTTGAACACCATGTCCATTGCTCTTTGGAAAGTAGCTCTAGCATTGGACAACCCAAATGGCATTTTCTTGTATGCATAAGTTCCCCATTTGGTTGTAAAGGCTGTCTTGAACTGATCCTCTTCTTTCACCATAATCTGATTATACCCCGAATAGCCATCAAGTAATGAAAACCTCTTAGAGCCAGCAACAACTTGTAAAATCTGTTCCATGGAAGGAAGTGGATAATGATCCTTGAGAGATGCTCTATTCAAATCTCTGAAGTCAACACACAATCCAATTTCCCCACTCTTCTTTCTAATTGGAACCAAGTTGGCCACCCAACTAGAATGCTTGATAGGGAATATGATTCTTGATTTTATCAACTTATTCAATTCCTTTCTCATGAGATGCTCCATGTGTGGATTGACTGGCCTTTTTTTTTTCTGATGGGCTTAATACTTGGATCAAATTCAATAGTGTTGTGACCTAACTTGGGATTGAAACCTTTCAAATCTTCATAAATCCAAGAAAACACATCAGGGAATTCTTGACAAAGCTGTATGAACTCATAACTTTCTTACTCAGTTGTCATCTTACCAATTTGGAGTGATTTGCCTTCTTCCACCAAGATGGACACCGAATCTTCTCCTTGACTTGAATGTTTGCTTTCTCCTTCCTAAACTGATCATTAGGATTGAAGATGGACTCTAAAGTAATAAGTAACTTTGGTAGTTTGTTAGTTCTCAGCTATACCACTTGGTCACCATACTGCTTGTTCTAACGTTTCCTAATTTTTTTTGAGAACTCAGCCTCTTCTTGCAAGAAATGGATGATTTGTTGATCATTTTCAAACACTTTCCAACTTACATTGTTGTCTGGTACTGAAGGCCTCATAATCACATGGATGTTTGGCTGTACCTTGTCTTTTTGAATGCTTTCAACAACGTCAAAGGCTGCCCCAACTACTGCAATCTGTTAGCAGCTTGGTTCTCTTTTCTAGGAATGGATTTTATGCCAAAACCCTCAAAATATTCAATGAGTTCCCACACCCTGTTCTTTTAGCACTTGAGTAGATCATTCTTGATAGCATGCTGCCCCTTAACTTGGTTGACAATCAACTCACCATCACCAAAGACTTGAAATTTCTTTACTCCTCTCTTGATTGACCAATGCAATCCTTGTATGAAAGCTTCATATTCAGTAGTGTTATTAGAGCATGCAAATTGAAATATAAAATCTAAATAATACTTAACTCCTTGAGGTGAAACAGCATAGCTCCCCCTCCCGCACCTTGTCTACTCCTTGATCCATCAAAAACAACCGCCATACCTCATTTTCATCCTTGTGGTCCGGCTTGGTGATGCTAGGAATAGGCTGATTTTATTCATGCATGCAATAGAATCCTAGCTCGATTCTTCTACCTCTTGATAAGGATAAAAATCATGCACCTTGTTTTCCCATTTTTCAAGAGTTAGATCCAGGATGCTTCCAACCTTGGTGTCAACTTCATCAAGTGCTTGGATAATCCTCTTGATCAAACACTGAACAATTGGTATTGATCTGACTTGGAGTGTAAGGCTCAATGTGAAAGTTTGCAATAGGTTCATATCTGATTGTGGCCTTGGTTCCATATCTTGTTCTGAACAACATGTGTGACCAATCAGTAGATAAGTAGCCTCCAATCTTGGCTATGAAATCCCTTGAAAAACATAGGGCAAAGAGTGGTGGAAGGTCTATTACTGAGACATCTTGCAAAACAACAACATTGGGGCATGCATGCAAAGTAAGACTCAAGTTTTTAATCACTCCAACTGTTGTTATCTTGTTGTTCCATCCAATTACACTACCCCTTTGGACATGACTTCATATTGAAGCCCCAATCGATTAGCTATTTGCTTATTTTAATCACTCCAACTGTTATCTTGTTGTTCCATCCAATTACACTACCCCTTTGGACATGACTTCATATTGAAGCCCCAGTCGATTAGCTATTTGCTTGGGCATTAGTGAACTACTTTCCTGGAATTAATCATGCAATTGTGTACTAATTGGTTTGCAATGATCAATGAAACATAGAATGGAGGGGGCTTCAAAATTTTACCTTGTTGTCCCCCATGATCCCCCTCAGGTTGGGCAGCATTTGTGAGCACCTTCTCTTGCATTTGGACCTGCTGATTTGAAGCTGACCAGTCCTTCATGGCAGCTTGTAGCAAATCTCTTTGGTGTGGGATAGATAGTGATTCCCACATTGATATGTTTACATTTGTCTTCTTCATCTGATCAATGATGTTGAATGGAGATGAAGCATCTCTTTACTATCCCTTGGCTTACACATTCATTCCTTGCATATGGGCAGCAACAACTAGCATTTGAGTTGGCCTAAGAGATGTTTTAGGTAGCCCTTGTGTTTTTGGAGCTGAATTTTGTTTGCCAATAATTTGTGGAATGATATAAGGTTGTGGATTACTTGGAGCTAATGGCTGTTCTTCACCCAAATTTCTCCTTTTTGACCTTGTGTTGGCTGCAACACTTTGGGAAACTATTTGATTCATGCCACAAAAATATTTTGCCTGCTAGTTCACAAGTGTGGTATCATTTGGAGCTGATTGCTGCTGGAATGTGTCTTGTTGTTGGTTATTTCCTTAACTACCTTCACCCTCCACACTAGTAGTTATCACTATTAATGCTTGATTCAAGGCACCGCTAAAGCACATAGATTGGTTGTGAGGTTCATTGCATGGGAAACACCAATCATACTCTTGAGCTATGTTGTTTTGTACTAGCACTAATGCCTTAGAGGTAGATATAGCATTGGGATTATAGGGTTGAAATGGTCTGTTGGCAGGAGGTCTTGCTTGGTTTAAATTTACAGATGGATTGGGTGGTCTTTGAGGTTGGTATGGCTGCCTGTTAGGTTGAGCTTGAGGCTGGAAGGGAGGTATAAAACCTTAGGCTTTTGTCTCTTGAGTGTAACCAGATCATTACCTAAATTTTGCAATTCCTTCATGACTTCTTGAAGTTCATTTGAGGCACTAGAAGATGAAGTAGAATCTTCACTTAAATTCTGATTTCTAGGAGTGGGAATAGGAGCTAAGTTAGGCACTTGGCTAGTATTTGGACTCGTAAACTTGGAAACAATGACATTGGAAGCCTAGCAGCTAGCTTTCCAACTTGAATCAAACAATTTTCAGCTCTAATGGAAATGTTATAAGCAACAGGGATAGTTGTGCCTCCCATGGATTGAATCAACATAGAAATATTAGAATTTAAAGCTTTAAGGTAATATAGAAAAGCACCTTCTGCACTCGGCCTAATCGCCACCTGGAATTCTCTCCCAAGTCATTTGAAACCTAAAGTTGAAGTCAATCAGCTGCTCATTTGGAGCTCTCTTGATGGTTGTCAGCTGTTCCAAAAGGGACAAGTTGTCTCCCTTCTCTCCAAACTACTCATGGAGGGCTATACATAGATGATTCCAATTTTGAATAGAACCCGAGGCAAGACTCCTAAACCATTACAAAGCTTTCCCTTTGAATGAAGATGCCAACATTTTGACAGCAACTTGCATCTCATTAATCTCATGGATTGCACAAATATTGGCAATATCCTTGACATGATCACCAGGAGTGGTCTGATTCTCTCCAGTAAAGTATGAGATGTTCTTCAATGCTGCATCTGGGATGGAATTCTGTGCATTGAGAGCAAGTGGGTTTTTGCCAGTAAAATTGACATAGGGGTTGTTTTGTGCCATTTTGATTGGCCTTAGAACCCTTGTTGATTGAATGAAATGCCTACCAGGTGGAGGAGTTGAGAGAGTTCTATTTGGTGGAGATGGAGACCTTTGAATCCTCCTCCCTCTTTTCCTTCTTCTTGGAGATAACTATATATACTCAAACAACACTTCTTCTTCTCTAGCTCTTGACCTTGTGGTGATTCTTCTCATGAGTTTTCAGGTCTGCACTACTAAAACTAGCTGATTCTTCTTCCTTGGAGTTTCCAGATGTGTAATTTAGGGCTCTTTTAAGAAAGAAACTTGTAAAAATGCACATAAATTTGTTGCAATGGAGATGAAGACCTCTAAGGTCCCACCGGGCATGCCAAAACTATTGTTGCAAATCAGCAGCACCCCTAGATGTTGATCAGACTTCTAGTTTGACAGTTTGGACATCCAGTGTGATTACACAACATTGAATCCTCTCCCCAAGTGTGGGACTTGAAAAATGGGAAAGGAATCTCTAGATTAGAGGTTGGTTCCTCAACTCCTCTGATCAGATATATCACTTACAAGTTGCAGAGGTTTAAATCCCTAATTCCTACTCTAAATTCCAAGGGGACAAAGATAGGAAATGCAAAAAACTAAAACTAATGCTAATGAGGTGATGCACCAGAGGAATGGTGAACATTTTTTGTTTCTGTAGATAGACACAGTTCATAAAAATGCAATAAAACTTCATGCACAAACTGATAACTTTAATGGAGGGTAAGAAATGAATCAAACAACACAAATAGAGGATTAGAACTCATTCACAAGGCTGCATTGTCATTTTAAGATCAAAACCATTTGCATTACAACACCTAAGAGGAAAAATAGGTTGCAGTATTGGAAAATGTTTGGTTTCTCCACAAAATCACTTTCAAGGTGAAAGAGGGAGCCTACAATACATGAAAACATGTTCAACCTTTGAAAAATGAGCCAAATCTGGCATTTACAGTGCAAGGGACGAGCCTAGGAGAGAGAAATGTAGGAAAACATGGGAGAGATTTAACCACTAACCAAAACATAATCAAAACAACATGGTCATGGGAAACATTTTTAGCCATGCTGGGAGAGAATGTGAGCCATTCTTCATTAAAAATGGTGGTTGAAATGTCATTTCTATCCATGACCACGTGCCAGAGGCATTTTTCAATTTTATCTCTCCAAACTCCATCAAAAGTAAAAATGACCCCAGAATCTTGTAGATGATTTCACCATCTTTCCATTGATATAAAGAACGTGAAAAACTGAGCTCTGGATCGAAAGATATGGCCGTTTGAAATTTTAGGGCAAAACAAGGCCAAATCGGATTGGCGGGCAAAATTTTGATTTTTTTACCTTTTTGCATTTGGGAAAATTTCCCAAAAAAACCCTATGCTCCGCCTTTCAGGTGCCACATGGCATGTTACGATTGGATGTGGGCCCTTTGCACTTCATTTTCCATCACTTTGCCCTTTGGAAAAATTTCCAAAATTTCCCATTGGTGATGATCTCGAGGACACGTGGCACGTCTTTGATTAGATGCGAGCCGATCGTTCTAAATTTTTTTCGTCACCTTTTTGACCATTTTTGACCTAGACACATGGAAAAACCCCATTGGATGTGGGCTTGTCCCTTCAAATTTTCCATGCGGGTTTGCCTTGAGTTTTTTGGCGCCACCTGACACGTGGTGAGATTCCAATGGTTCGCGCTCGGGGGGGGGGATGTTTCCTTTGAAATTTCCTTTGATTTTTCTTTGGGAAAATTTTCCAAATTCTCCCCACCTTCTGCTGGTCCGGGACACATGGCACAATTTCATTAAGTGGGCCCTTGGGGAAAACATTTTTCTTTTCATTTTAGCTTTTGGGAAAAATCCCAATCTCCCCCCGCACTCTAAAATCGGCCCCAAGGGACACGTGGCCTGTTCACGAATGGGTGCGGGCTTGCAGCCAATAATTTTCCTTTTACCTTTTCCAAATATTTCACCAAAATTCTAAGTTCACCTCTACACTCCATTTTTCGGCCTCATATGAAACATGGAAAAATGTGATCAGTGCGGGCCCTTCCTCTAAATTTCTTCCACGGCGCCAACACTTAGTCATTTTTTCAAATTTTTCCCCTGGACACGTGGCATAATCTGATTCACCGGCGGGACTATGGGGAAAATATTCCTTTTGAAAAATTTTCCAAACACTTGGTAAAAAAACCAATTCCTCCTCTGACCCCCGCCGCTTCCTTGGACACATGGTGCCATTTCATTGGCCGTGGGCCTTTCGGGGAAAATTTTCCCACAAAAACTCCACCGAGCCATAACTTAAAAAATACATGGAGTTAGGAGGAAAACTTTACCTTTTTGGAAAGTTGAGAAAGAGCTCTATCCAATGGTGTCATTTCCAGAAAGTTTTGAGTGCCTGAAAACCAAAAAAATATGACTAAGGCACAAGAGAGGGAAGAATGAAAGGAGTTAGCCACAAAATGAGTAGGGGCACATTTTGGATAATAGTAACCAGTTGTCAGTTGATCCCCTGATTTGGTAGCGATCAAATGAAATGGTATCAATTATAGAATATCTAAACCAACATTAGTTAGCGTAACTAGCATCAATTAGAGGTTACCAGCGTTAGTCACTATCGATTTGGGTAGGGATGTCAGGAGGCCCAGATTGATCCTCTGGTACCCCAAACTTCGTGAGAAGGTCACAAAGGGTAAGTAAACTTCCGTAAATATTTACACCTTCTCTATTTTATTTATTATTAACTAATAATGATGAGCCAAATAACTTTGAAGAAGTAATGCGGGATAAGACTCATGTTCAATGGGAGCATGGCATGGATGAGAGATGGACTCCTTTGAATAGAATCGGACATGTGATTTGGTTAAGTTTCTAGTAGGTAAGAGATCATTGTAGAACAAGTGGGTTTATAGGATCAAGGAAGAGGAGTGTGGACGAAAAGGTACAAGACAAGGCTTGTAGTAAAGGGATTTGCATAGAAAGTAGGTATTGACTTTGGTGAAATATTTTCTCTTGTTGTTAAGATGACTTCTATTAAATCTGTATTGAGCTTAGATGCGGTAGAGGATTTACCTTTAGAGCAACTAGATGTGAAGACAACTTTCCTTCATGGTGATTTGGATGAAGATATTTATATATAAATAGCGCTTGGGTATGAAGTCAAGGGTAAGGACAAATTAGTGTGTATGTTGAAAAAGAGCCTTTATGGGCTCAAGTAAGCTCCAAGGAAATGGTACATGAAGTTTGATAGTTTTATGTAAGAGCATGGTTACTTGAGATGTGAATCGACTATTGTGTTTATTTCAAGAAGCTTGAAAATGGGAGCTATATTATTTTGTTCTTTTGTATATGGATGATATGCTTATTGTAGGATCTAGTATGTAGGACATTGGTGAGCTTAAGGAAAAGCTAGCTCACACATTTTCTATGAAGGATTTAGGAGATATAAAAATAATCCTTGGCATGTAAATACATAGAGATAGAAAAAACAAGAAATTGAATGTCTCAAGAGGATTATATCTATAAGGTGTTAGAAAGGTTCAACATGCATAAAGCAAAACCTGTTAGCACACCTATGGATGGACACTTCAAATTGAGAAAATATCAGTGTCCATCACATGAGGAGTTCAAATACATGACATGAGTGCCATATGCTTCAGTAGTTGGGAGTCTCATGTATGCTATGGTTTTTACCAGACCAGACATTGCACAGGCAGTGGGAGTTGTGAGTAGATATATGGCCAATCCAAGTAAAGAGCATTGGAAAGAAGTCTAATGGATACTTAGGTATTTGAAAGGGACATATAGCATGTATTTATGCTATGGAGGTTTGGATATTTCATTATGTGGCTATGTTGATTTGGATATGGTGGAGATCTGGATGGTAGAAGGAGCACTACTGGATATATTTTCACAAAGAGGTGGAATGGAAATTAGCTAGATTTCAAGATTGCAGAAGGTTGTCACTTTGTCTACTATAGAGGCAGAGTATGTTACAGCTACATAGGCTAGCAAGGAGATGATATGGATGAGTAGGTTCATGGAAGAGTTGGGAAAGGAGCAAAGTGATTATAAATTGTTTAGTGATAGTCAGAGTGCAATTCATTTGGAAAAGAACTTAGTGTTTCATTCGAGAATGAAACACATTCATTTGAGGTATCACTTCATACGACAAGTATTGGAGGATGGAAAGTTGAATCTGGAAAAGATTCATATGAGTAAGAACCCTATGGATATGCTAACGAAGCCATTAGAAAAGGAGAAGTTGGAGCTACACTCCACTTCTATTGGTCTTTGAGTTTGAGACTTGAAGAGGAAGAAACAAAGCTAAGGATCCAAGAATGATGTTGTACAGGTATGGTGTAGTAATTAATCTCCAAGTGGGAGATTGTTGAGTTGTGGAGCTCAATTACTTTAGTTTAGCATGCAATGGAAACTTGCTGGAAAATACAAAGAACCGTCATCAATTATGGGGTGAATGGCATTAGTCACCCAAGACCAACATCAAGAGAATGGAAGGAACTGCTTGGCTTAGGGTAAACCGACATTGGTTACTGTGCAAGGATGTTTTAATTAACTCTTAGGAATTAGATCTATTTTTAGCATTAAAGTATATCTATTGATTGTAATTACATGGCTAAGTGCCCTAAGTCTATAAATGACTATATAAGCATAAAGCTAGGGTTTAGAAGTATGATATTAACAAGAATTAGAAAGAACTTGCAAAAATTTGGTGAGAGAGAGAATTCTTGGTGATGAAGAAAAATCTTATGGAAAGAAGTTACTGTACATTTGAGAGGTGTGGAAGTTTGTAAATATTCATTGTATATCTTGTCAAAGCTTTGGATAATAGATTGTCTTATTTCTTGGTGGATGTAACCCACATTGGGTGAACCACATTAAATTTGGTGTTGATTTATATCTCTTATTTTGTATATTTCTTCTAGTAGAATATCTGATTTTATTTGCATGTATGCTTAGATCTCGACATATTTTTGTACAACCACCGGTGTGCTAACCCCAACAATATCTTCCATACAACCCTCCATCTACACATTTGTAGTGATGACCATATTTGTTAGAATTTTTACAAGGTAGGTTTTTACACACCAATATCAATGCCATCATGTATATGGTCAATCGGCCTAAAATCCTTGGTGTCATGAGTAGTAGAGGTGAAAATATTGGACTGCTCAAACTCCACATCCTCTATGTGAACCTCTATTCCTTCCCGCAACGCCCGCCTTCATAAATTCATTGTTCATATAACTTCATTTTTTATAGCTAACTAACTTTCATGAGCTTAATTATACTTTATTCATCTCTCTTCCCTCGCTCGGTTGAAAATTTCCACCATCTTCCTCCACCCTAGCTTCCTCACCCGTAACTCAAAAGAATTTTAGTCACCATAGGAAATGCTTCTAGACTCGGTGTAATTATTAGGATCTCTATAGCTAAGGGGATAACATGAAAAAATTATCCCCTAGGCTCCCTTACAAAATAAAACTCGAAACCTATGGAAAAAATATGTAGAAATAGCATATTCTAGGGTATAAATGGTTAGAACTCTTCTCCACCAATGATCAACATCACGTGTTCAAGTCAGATCAGCATCCTGCAGCCTTTGATACTCATCTTGGGTCCATACACGAGGTCTATAGTACCATCTTGATCTAGCAGCATATGCAGAAATCCATTCATACAACTCCAATAGGAAGCAATAGAAGAAGGTCTCATATAGATAATGATATAGATGATCTTCTACCCATCCGCATGTATCAAACTCAGTCCAAAGATCAAATCTCTAAGAAAACTCATCTTATGTTCTTTTAAGCTACGCTTCGACATTTTCCAAGGTCAAGTGCTCTATCATCATGCACCATTCTCATAACAAATTTGAAAAGAGATCCTGACAATGGAACCAAGATGTAGTCATTTCATCTACCCTAAATACTACTTTCTAACCCTAATTGCATCGAATCAAATGTCACCCGGTGGGTGCTAAGAACTCACTCGAGACATGCACATTCATTGAGCCCCTCCTTTATGTGAGCATCGTGAGAAGTTTTTTCCAAAGTGGAGCATGATTTGCAGATTGTGAAGTAAATTTACTTAGTTAAAAGAAAAGTGGAAAGGACAAGTTATGAATCCACACATTAATGCATTACGTAACTTAATAACAATGTAAGAAGCATAATAAATCATATCTCGAGACATGTTAGTCATATAACATGAGGGTTTACACCCTTAAACATGATATACAGAACAAAACCACACACACACACACACACACACACACACACACACACACACACATATATATTCAATTAGAATAGTTCGATAGCCATTGTTGGTGTGTGTTATTTTTCACATCATTAGGTGAGTCATCTCACTTAGGTGAGATCGTAGGTACATGTGTCATTTAGGGGTAATTATGAGATTATCTTATGCATCGGTGCATCATATGCGTCATATGCATCATTAGGAGTTACACTTATATTCTCGGGAATGTAACTCCCCTCTCTACTTGAGTTGTCATGATTTCAGCACCTGGGGTTACTCAAAGACCTCCTATTTATACACCCCTTTTGATCTATGAGATAGAGGAGATTTTTATGGCTTAACCAGGTTCTACCCATGTTTCAAATCTTTGCATGCACATTCGGTTGATGCTCGCTCCTCCCGAGATCTCTTCACGCTGTCATTCACATGTTCGTTGATGTGCATGTTGTCCCTCATGATCCTCGCTTGCAGGTTTTAAACCCTCTTTCATGGTATCAGAGTGGATCTTGTGGATCCATGCACTCTCAAAGCATTGCTCATGCATTTTTTGGCTTTTGGCATGATATTCAGATTCTCATGCGTGTGTCGTAATGGTTATTCCTACTATGTGTTTATTGCATTGATTTCAGGATTTTTTCAAGTTTTTTGTGTTCATGGGTTTCAACGTTCAGGGGTTTGCATGCATCCTTGAAGGTGGTTTATAGGTTTGAGGTTTAGATCCAATTTTAAAAGTGTTTTTTGTGAGTTTTTTGGAGGACTGTTGGAGCTATTTCTGGCTCAAATTTGCCTTAAACTCTTAACCTATACTCCTGCACTCTTTTCTAGGCTCGTCCATATATTGATTGCCTGTGTATTGTTTGCTCAGTGACTTGGTTGTAGTATTTTCCTCCAAACCTCCTGCATTATGCCCGTGTATCATTTTTGGGTTCGTATGTGCAATACATCCACATCAAAGTTACTTCACTATTTGTTGCTTGAGCAACATTGAACATATTTTGTATTAGAGCAACATTTTTGTTTGTGAAGTTACACATATGCAACTCGTGGTTTCCTCCACCACTCCCGCTCATGAACATCTCCAACTCTAATAGCTCGACTAGTCCTTGGTAGACCATTTTCTACTCTAAGCTGGAATTTTTCCTGTTGGCTCATGGTTCCTTGTGTAGCTCATGGTTTGTGTAGCCTCTATGCTGATTCAAACTACACTCCAACCCTCCTTCAACGGCTCCACAACCTAGAACCCTATGCACCATACAATAACCACTAGCTCGAGATTCCACAGTTACACACGTGGAGAACCACCCCTTCACGGTTGTTACACATGTCTCCGATTAGACCATTACATGGCTTTATGATTACACCCACCATTCCAACACATTGCCAGACTCTAGACTTTTTGCTCACCGCTCCAACTCCCACTATTCACGATGCACATGACCACCATGTGCAGACTGCAGCACTTCTCATGGCCATTTCACTTCCGTAACCTTGTCTTGGCATATCTCTACGTGTTTCCCGCCACATTCAAACTCTGCAACAACTATTTCATCCCTACGGTATGTGGACCTAGCCTTTTGGTGGTTTTCATGTCTTTTGTTACTCCACGTGGGATCTCTAGCTCCTTATGTAGCCTTGACCACTTCAAATGTTGGCCCCCACCTTCTTTTTAATGTTTTAGGGTGTTAAAAAAACAAAACATTCAGTATTGACATTGTAATTTGGGTTTTTTTTTGGATTTTTCACCCTCCTGTAAGTGTCGAAGACGGAGGGCGAGGTCTAGGGTTGGCAGGAGGCTAAACCCCCTCGCAGTAAAAACAAAATATGCCTAAAATTCCATGCCATTTCCAATGAGTACCCACACGATACCCTTTGCACCCATCTCGTGTACTTTTTTAATGTGTTTGTAGCATTTAGTGGCATTTTCCATCAGTTGCAGGAATCATTTTAATGCTATAACTTTTGACTCACTGCTCATTTTTTAGCACTTATTTAGTCAAATTTGCATGATTTTTCACACATTACGTGATGAAATTGTCAATTTTTGTAAATGCACTACTTTATAAAGTGTCGTATTCTGGGGGGTTAACTAGTACTCTTGGGTTTTCACACGTAGACACATTATCGGCCGAGTCTGACATCTTTCTTTTGTGCACCTTGAAATTTTGATTCCACATCATGGAGAGTGCTCTTTCTAGACTTGAGTGTCATAGGATTGCCTTACAACCTCCACCACTTCTCACCGAGAGAGGGAACTATTCAGCTTGGCATGCTTCCATGGAACGTTACTTCACCCATGAGGGTCTTTTACCCTTCTTACTTGGGCCGTTCCTACACCCACTGATCATCATCATTTGGAGGACTTCCTTGACACTTGTGACCATGTCTTTGGTCACATGATGATGTATGTCTCTTGATCTCTTTGGTTTCACGTGGCAGACTCAGATCCACCTCACCGTGTCTGGAGCATTCTTCAGTCCCTCTATGGAGACCCTTCACATACTGCCGCCATTGTTGCTGTTGCTGATTCAGTTGTCTCCTCTATTTCTTTGTGTGATGATAGTTCCACTAACATAAGCTTGCTTGGTTCTACTTTTGATGACAAGGATTGTGCATCCAGTTCGATGTCAAGAGTACTACAAAGGACTTCTCTCCTCTTTCTCTCACTATTCCAGAGAGTGTTGACACTTCCCACATCTCATTAGATATTGAGCAAGTCTCCACAATATCATATAGTCATCACACCCAGATCCTTTCCACTTCCCGTGTGTGAGGCCCCTTTCACTCTTGTATCTTCATTAGATGACACATACCTATCGGCATCACTCTTCTATTTGTTGAGCCCCCTTATTGGGATTAGTATTTACCCGACCTTAGTTGTATTTTCACAGATTCCACTTGTGATGTTCTACAGTCCCTCAACCATCTACAGGTGTTTCAAAGGAGTTCATCATCTCTATTATTGGGAGTTCCCCTTTTGGGAATCATGCCACTTCCACATTTCCAAAGACCTTCATTTATCCACCCTCATTTTGTGGATCCATTTTTGTTTTTGGAGGATGTTTTGTTCCGTTCACATCACTTAGACATGCTTTCCGTGGGTGTTCCTATTTTTTACTCTGACAATTCTACACACATGGCATTACCTTCGGTTCCTTGGCACTCACTCGTTAGACCTATGTCACACTTTCATGCACCAGACTCAAAGTTCTTCGTGTTGCTACCTTCAGTTTCCTTTGTGGAGTGGGTGGACTTCCAGCACATCATTTCTATCCTTCCTAAGGGTAGGCACATAGTTCATTGTGGGTGGCTCTTCTTTAGTCTAGAGGTAGAGGATCTCATCATCGACATTCTTCTGGGAGACTTCTTAGAGCTGTAGAGTTCATATCCATCCATGGCAACTTCTGCATTCCTCTCATCTCCCTCTTCTTCTCTTTTCTTCCTTCCGATAGAGGCGCCTCTTTGTACATGGGTACCTTTTCAGGCTCATCTAGAGCTAGGACCCATATTTGGCATCTTTCTTAGAGTAGAGAGTTTTTTTTTTCTCTAATGGTGGATGTTTTTCCCACTGGGTTTTCCTTCATTACTAGGGACCTTTTTCCTGTTCATGGGTACCTCATCAGGCTTTGTGCCGGGACCCATTTCTCGTTTCTGACTTGCCACCTCATCCTAAGTTACGATGAAGAGGGGGTGTTGGTGTGTGTTATTTTCCACATCATTAGGTGATTCATCTCACTTAGGTGAGATCATAGGTCCATGTGTCATTTAGGGGTCATTATGAGATTCTCTTACGCATTAGTGCGTCATATACATTGTTGGGAGTTACACTTCTATTCTAGGAATGTAACTCCCCCTCTCTACTCAAGTTGTCATGATTACAACACTGAGGGTTACTCAACACCTCCTATTTGTACACCCCTTTTGATCTATGAGATAGAGGAGAGTTTTATGGCTTAACCAGGTTCTACCCGTGTTTCAAATCTTTGCATGCACATTCGGTTGATTCTTGCTCCTCCTAAGATCTCTTCACGCTATCGTTCACACATCTTTTGATGTGCACGTTGTCCCTTATGATCCTCGCTTGTGGGTTTTAAACCATCTTTCATCCATATTACAATCAAAATATGTCATCACAGAACATACATATTAAATGACAGAGACCTAACTCCTACAGATCTTCCCTTATATGAGACCCTAGCTATGCCCTTCCATTTTAACCCCTGTTATAGATCTTAGTGTCATACAGAGGCTCATGACATCCCTCACAACCCTTAGCACTAAGTTCTCTAAACCCTAGCATTACTACAACACTCTGTTACTCAACATCTTACTCTCTATGCATTCTCTTCTCTTCCTCTCCTCTCGATGTCTTCCTCACTTCGAGCATCTCTTTTTATAGGATCAACACCCACCGCCATGCCTTCTCTTTTGAATAGATTACGTGCCAAGTGTCGATGTGGTCCTCCAATGGTGAATTATTATCCCTTTGCAAACCCTCCACTCTTTGTAATGATGTCTCCTAGGAATATTCCCTACATGGAATATCCTTTTCTTGACCTCTAAGGTTCCAAGCTGGTACCTTATCCACTCATCATGCCTAGTCGAGTCCTCACATTTTTCCTCAAGTGTCTTCAGAATTCCAAATATGGAAAATTCCTTTGAACCCATGTTTTCCTTCCGTGTGTGCCCTAGTTTTACCTAAACCTTTCTTAAACCCCTCTTTCCTATGTGCTTTCCCCTGAGTGCCCTTCTTCTTGATCCTGCACATGCATGCCCTTTATTACCGATCAAATATTTAAAGGACCAAAAACTAGAATTAAATTTGGATGATTAATGGGCTAGTTTGGGTGCGTAGGTGAGGTCTGGGTGAAATTAGGTAAGGTTTTGAGCTATTTTGGGGAATTTTTTAACTCGTTGTTATAGGAAAAATTTCCAATCTTAGAGATCGAGTATTAGTTGGTCGACTAATACCGATATAGGAGATAGATCGACATCGATTGGATAACCAATGATATCGGGGGAAATTTGGTTCAAATTTTAAAATAGGAGTTTGAACCATCCGTGATTTCATAAAGAGTGAAGGGGGTGTTGATAAGGTTGTAATATTGTTAAGAAGACTCATGTATGCTGAAAAGGAGGTTAGAAAGGGTGTAAAGGCTTGGGATGGTTGAATAGTGGGTTGGTGGGAAAAAGGTGATATACGGGTAATGAAAAGAATGAAATATAGAAAGAAACAAAATATCTATACTTGAATAAGCACAAATGATAAAATCACAATACTTATTGGGTATGTTACAGATCTTGTGAGTGGAAGTGGTTGGTGGTTGATTGAAGAAGAGATATTCGGGTCTAGTGCTACTGAAGTACAACTTATGTGCTCCTGTGAATATTACCACACTTTGGAAGGAGAACTGGCTACTTGTCTTGTGCTATGGTTGTGTGTGTTCATCATCTAGATGCAGGAGGGCATGAAGATTTACACTTGAATGCAATAAGGCTACAATCCAATGAATGACCATTCTAGTAAAAGGGTTTTAAAATTCTATACAAAGGAATCAATGGAGGTTTAGGTGATCTGACTTCAAATGAGAATTAACTAGTGCCGAGTTAGGGTGAAATATTCCTATTTACCAAAAATAGGTAGATCTTCCTAGATTTGGTGTGATTTCCTTGTTGGGTCTACTTAGGGAAGTAGAGTTCACATGAGAGAAGGTAGGAATATCTTAGAAGAAGTCTAGTTAGGTTTAGGAAGAATTCTTAGTTAGTTAGGTCAAGTAGTGACTCAACACTGGGAGTGATGACTCAATGCTAAGAGTGATGAATTGGTCACTATGAGTTAAATACCTCTAGAATGGGTCTAGGATGAGGTTTCATGATGAGGTAGAGGTGTGAGGATTAAATTAATTTAATTAAAATAATTAAGTTAATTAATAACATGAGGATGAATATTAATATGGGATGAAGGGGTCATGATTAGTTAAATGTGTTACGTTAATTAATTAAAGGGGACCAAGGGGAGTGTGACCTACATTTGGTGTCTAAATTTGTCCTTTTTGTCACATAGCTTAGTTTGATAAGTAATTTAGACTAAAATAGGAAGTCGGTGTCCTGTATGGTGGAAGATTATGTTTCTCCAAGTATGTGTGAAGGTTAGGTTACCCTAAGTATAAGTGGAGGTGATCCCCTCAAAATAGAACCGATGAGGTGTTAAAAGGATTTGGTGAGTGGTTTGATAAATAGGTAAGTGATGAAAACAAGGGTCAGTGGATTGTAGGTAAGGTTGATTTCTTGTCGGGTAATAGGTAGTGGTAATCTAACGCACATATACGTATAGATTATGATAAGGTACTGGTTAAAGAGCTAGCAAACTCTACGTCTTCAAAGGTTGATAGTTTTATCCAAATAATGTTAAAGTGGTTCAGGTATCCAAGGTATATGATATATTCTAGAAACACCACTAGGCTAGGTGTAGGAATGTGCAATAGGTTTTTTTCTAGGGCACCAAAGGTATGGTTGGGATAAAAAACATGGCTTCTAGTAAGGTAAGGTCATAAGGTGGAACAACATGAGTATCACATCATAAGGTATAGCGAGTACACAAATTTGAGTGTCACAAAAGGTGAGGTTGGGTTAGGTGATTTAGGTAAGGCCATAGGTAAGGACATGGTAGGGAAAAAAACATTCCCCACCTAATTCTAAGGTTAGGTGATAGGTAATAATGTCATGATGGTGAGGTGTAAGGTCAGGGTCAACTTTGGGTTAGGCAGAAAATAATTTCAGGTAGGAAGATTTGGTGCTATATGGTGCAATGAGGTAAAAGGACTAACCGATTGGGGTCATGGCCAACCAATGTCAATCAAGATAAACTAAACACGGTGTACTAGGGCACATGGTGATGTCAGTTTAGGGAAAATGATTTGATCGTGTCAAATTTGGAAGAAAAAGGTAAAATACGTGAATCATGGATTCATTTGTGCTTTTCCATTTGTTAAAATGACAAGAAAAGAGTCACTTTCATACTATTGATGAGAGTGACCATGATTGGGCTAGATTCTAGGCTGATTTGGAGAGAGGTGAGTGGTTGGAGAGGTTTAGAGGTGAGTCTATGAGATATTTTTGGTTGATTCAATTAGTGGAGAGCCAGGGGTTTGATTTAAACATGACAAGAATATGAGGAGTTTCAGGAGGACCACCACTCAGAGACCAAAGATCCCACCGAGGACACGTTAGTATGTAGAGGTAGGATTCAATCCTTTCTGGTTGCTTTTGATTGAATTTTTAGGAAAAAATGAACTAAAATGGGGTGAATTATAAATTCAAAATGTAGTCAAAATGGAATAATTTGGGTATGGAATGGGTGCAATGGAGGTTAATTAGGGTGTAAAATGGAAATGGGCGGGGTTGGGTGGTTTTTGGATAGGTTTTAGGCTTGTTTTTTTTTAATTTTAGAAAATTTAGGGCATGGGGGTTTGGCTTTGGAGCTGAACCAGACTCGATGTTAGTCATGTCATGGCCAAAGCTGGTTTGTCATGTCGATCGGAGGGAAATTAGTCGAATGACATCGGTTCAGTGGTGATGATAGTGGTCAATGTGAAAATGAGTTAGTTTAAATAGGTTAAGTTGAGAAGGGAAAAATGGGTTTAAAAATCAAATTGGAGGGTAAATAGGTAATGAATAAGGGAAATAGATAGGGATGAGGGTAAATATAGGAAAACATAGGTAGGTAATAGAGGAAGATTAGGTCACAAAGTGATGGAATACGTGATGGGAACTTGATAAGATAAATTAGAAGAAATGATGGGCTAGGGAAGTAGTTATGAAATAGATAGGTGGGGTAATTAGGTTGTAAATAAATGGGAAAAGTAGTTTTATTCTTTTACATTGTTGAGTGGTATGGATGTTGGCATGACATCATTTAACGATGCAGACCGTGTCCCACCATTATTAGGGAGATACATCCCACCATTACTAAAAATGAGTGGACACATATGCAAGATGTTAGATTGGTGGGCATTAGGTGTTATAGTTAGAACCAATGGGATCATAGTCTCTTGGTCGTGCTCATCGATAGATGGGATGTAATGACCAACACCTTTCATTTACCCACCAGTGAGATGAACATCACACTGGAGGACATATACAAGATTTAACGGTTGACTATTATTAGGAAGAAAATATATTCAGATCGTAGATAGAGCTTTCACAGAGATGATTGAGGTATTTGAGGAGATGGTGAGTGACCTAACAGAGCACAATGTCAATATTTTTATGGGGCTTTGTATGCTACACACCCGTAGGAGATGTGGTTAACAGTGTTGATGATGGTGGTGGTGGGGTGCTATGCACTTCCTAATTCAGAGGGTGGTCAGTTTCCCAAAGGGATGATGGGAGTATTTTGGGATATGATCAAGGATCAGGTCTACTTTGCATGGGAACCTACATATTTAGTGCAGCTATATAGGGAGTTGTGGGCCTACTGAGGATGTGACATTATGGCATCTATTGTACATTCCTACTACACTGTTGGGTGTACAAGAATATTGTGGTAGTGCGGCCACGAGGACTACTAGTACTAGATTGGCATCATGGGGGATAGAGGGAAGGTTATAGGAGGTGGGTGGCTATAGGTGGTCATCCTCAAGAGGAGGTAACTCATGATGTAGTATACTACAGGTAGGAGCTGGAGGGCTGTATGTGATGGACATAGTTTGACGGCCCTATGTCATTTTTCTAGCTTTTAGAGGGATGGTTAAGGAGCTACAAGAGTTACAGTTAGTGTGGTGGATACAAGGCAGATGTGCAAAAATCATGAGAGGATCCCAATTGATAGAGTCTGATGTCATTTTAGATTATAGCATGATGTACCAATACCCTTCCCATAGTATCATAGGGATTATATGGAGAGACCTTTGTCTCCACCCCAACCCATGACCCCATAGGACAAGACGAGGTACCAGTGGATACGATATTGGACGATGTAGGGACTACTATGGCATACAGATAGTGGTGGGAAATGGAGTTATAGGCAGCACCACCATTGCTAAGTCAGCCGTACATAGCCAACATGATGGTTTAGAGGGATGCCCTACAGGGACAGGTGACCACACTGATAGTTTAATTGACAACAACACGAGGCACATGTAGTTACTTTGATAGGGAAGGTGACTACATTATAGAGTTGGTTTACTATTTCCCAGTGCTAAGGAATAGGTACGGGTATAGGCTCGTATAGGGGATGGTATATAGGTAGAATAACTATAGGCACATGTTACTAGTTTATAGGAATAGTTAGTAGCCACACATGCACAAATCACAACCTTATAGGTGCAAGTAGCTACATAGGTACTATCACGTACACCGGAACAAGGTCCCATAGTATAGGCATTGATGTGAGGCTATGGTCCTCTATTAGTAGGGCAGAGTTCATAGGTGGTAGTTAGGCTAATGGAACCACCCCAAACCGTATCTATGGTGAGGTTTAGGGATTCCCTGAACGAGGCCCGCTATTACCAGGACCATCTAGCCACTGTAGGTATTGATGTTCCCTCATATTCGAGTATAGGGCCCAGTAGGAAACTAGTGAGAGGACCAGGTCTAGGACTCACAACTCAGGTAACACAGGGGTTCATCAGCCCCAGAGATAGGGTTAGGGTGAGGCTACCAGTTCTCATAGATTAGGCCTAGCTGAGGGCTAGGAGGAGGATATGGGTGAGAGTGGAGAGGAGGGCCTCAGGTGGGGTTGATTGATCATGACATGTGATACTTGTATGATGATTTTGATTTATATATATAAGCCTATGTGCCAAATATTTTGCAAGATTGTATATGAGAGTTTTTGAGACACTTTGATTATTTATCCATGTGTATATATGTATTGATACACAAACATTCCTCTTTATATAGTTGATGATTATTATTGGATGGATGATGTACTCTTTTTAATTTCCATTGTTATTGTGTACCATGGGAACTAGGTGAGTTAGGCATGATTGAGTCTAGGTCATTTAGGCATGATGGAGTCAGGTATAGGCCTAGTTTGGTTAGGTATAGGCATGGTGGATTCGGGTATAGGCATTATGGAGTCAAGTATAGGCATGGTGGATTTAGGTATAGGCATGGTGGAGTTAGGTATAGGCATGGTTTGTTCAGGTATAGGCATGGCAGAATCTAGGTAATTTCCAAGTTACTGATCTTATGGAAATAATGTATTGTATGTATGTTGTGGTTAAATTTCTAAGTAATTAATATCACAAAAATATGAAATGATTTAAGTAGAATATAATTGTGGTGATAAAATGGTAGGTATGTATGTTTTTATGATATATTAATTTCCAACTTTTTGTGTAAAATGGAAACTAAGTAGGGTAGAATGTGAATGTAAATGGGGAAAATTAGCAAGGGGTAGAAGTGGTGATATAACCTCCAAGGGCCCCATGCCCTCGGAATACTACCTACTTAGCCCTGCAAAAAGGGGCCTCGGGAAAATGTAGTTATCCCATAAAATATGGAAGAATATGATAAGGGAATTGAATCGGTTAGTAGGTTTTAGGAATGAGTGATTATAGGTCATTTAGGCATGTTTTTCATCTATGTTGAATAGGTGTGGGTGATTTTGGTGGAAGAGGAATTCCCAGAATGTAGGTGTTGAAGGTGTAGTCACTTTTGTACCCACTTGAGAAAAAGGGAACCTCATGCATGTCGGCTATCACCCAACGGGTGCTAGGTGCTCACCGAGGTGCGCGAGAGGGCACCAAGTCTCTATTTTATGTGAGTCTAGGGAAGGCATGGCTCATGAATCGACTTAGTGGATTAATAGACATGAAGTGCTATAGAGATCGGGATGACTTCTATACCCCTTCAATCATAGTAGAACTAGAATGTGCCACGAAAAATAGAATTAAGAGTTGTAAATATACTACTATACTTAACCATTCAAGTAAGATTCATGATTATATACTAACATAAGTACAATAGAAGTATACAGATAATACAAGGAAAGATTTTTAACACATTTGACATGGTAACCTTATCACATTCATTCATAGTGTTACTTATAAAAGATTACTAGAAGGTAGACCATAGTCATGCACCAAATGTGGATCCATACATGTATTCTTGCAAGACAAAATTTTCACTCCCCATTTCCCCATTACATCCTTACTTGAATTTTGTACCCATTTTCATCCCATAGTTCCCACAGTAATTCTACAGAGCTCTGCTACCTTATTTCTATCTCTCTTTCTTTGCCAAGGGTGCACGTATAAATAGGCCTCTGAGCTCTAACAAACTCCTCTACAGCCTCAGATCTAGCCCCAAGTGTCAAGGTGTGGGTTGCCCCAGGCGCATTCCTCTCCGTGTCATGATTAACCTTTTGGATCTTTCTATCACAAGGTATATTCCTTTTAGAACACCCTGTTGCCAGGCTGGAACCTTATCCAAATGTAACATGTTCTTCATGTGTTCTGTCCCAAAGGCCAAAAATGGCTAAGTCCTAAATTGTTCTTCGCGTGGCGTGTGCATCCTGGGTTCTTCAAGAAGCCTTTTGAACTCTACCTTGTGTGCCTATACTTGTGCACTTTCTCCTATCATGCGTGCCTACATGCCCTTAAGATTTGGAAGCTAAAATTAGGGCCCAACATTACCCCACACTTCACCTATTCTCTACCCTTGGGAACCTTCTCAAAGAATGCAGTACAAAAGAATGCAAGGCCTTTCCTTGGAAAAGAATGGGGGAAAGAATAAAGAAAGGGGAAGAGAAAGAATAGGGGGAAATTTTCCTAAAGGAGGGGAAATTTTTGCTAGAGGTCAGCCTCTAGTGTACTCCAAGCACTGACTTCCTATTATGCTTTAGTGCAGATGTCACCAACCAAGGTGCTCACCTCATCATAAGTTAGCCCCTCCCTTTGTGTGGTAATGGTTTCTACCACAGTCTCTAGTTCTTTAGCATGGTCCTCCAGGCATCCATCCTCCTTGTGATGACCTTGTAGAGCTCTTTCAGCTGGGTTTTTATTGAGACTCACCGGTTCTCAATGGTTTTAGATTTCTTTTCTACCTCGGCCATGATCCTTTCCCACTCGGCTCTATTACCCTTATTCTTCTCTCTGAATTCCTTCAACTTGGCCTCGTCACTGGAAAGTAGTATGCTTGTCACTTTGTCTTGATCTACGCAGTGGTCGTAAGTGACCCCCGCGGTTTGTGCAGCTATTCTTACGTCGGTGAGCACCTTGTTGTATTTGGCCATGAGCACGATGACCTTCAACTTGTCTTCTTTCTCCAAGTGCTCGCTACCTCTTCTTCTAATTGTAAAGCCAAGGGCTGCCTCTCCATGGTGAGGATTTGATTCAAGTCCTCTAAGCACTCCAGGAGGATCTATACTTTTTCCGGAGGGTTAAGGTCCAGTGCTTCATGATAATAGATTAGGAGATGAGCTCCACCTTCTTGGAAACTTTGCACACCCTAGCCTTCTCCTCCCGAAGCTCCCTCCGTAGCCGCACACCGATCAATTTCTCCAGTGAGATCCTTCGACAGCTTCACCACTTCTTCCTTCCTTTTCTCCAATTTGGTCCTCCAAGGCTTTAACCCTATCATTTCTATCGAAGAGCCTAGCCTCAATTTCCACCGAGACATTGTTTATCATGTTACACACTTGCTCGTCGATAGTTGTGTGTTTACAATGGGGTTCTCCCTTTTCCTTCATACAACTTCAATACCACTCCTAGTTAATTTTGAATTCGGGCTCATCGAGGTGGGAGTTGAATGCCCAAGATAACATCTTCCTCATTCACAAGTATCCTCCTCGTGGTCAAAGGACTCCATCACAGTGAACTCCTTGGTGGGCACCGTACATTGGAAACATGTGCCCAAAACCTTATTGGGGTCATCAATGTAACTCATCATTTTCCTTCCCCCTTTCACGTGTTTACTTCCCATGTGCATGCCCTTAGGAATAGTCACCAAGAGATTTGGTTCTTTTGTGTTACTTCCACTCTTCTCCTTCTGTTCCCTCTTAAATTCACCAAGCACAAGGTCCACGCTGCACCCCAACTCTTCATTAACCAAGGCATTAATTATCTTCTCTACCTCTCTTATTACCTTCTCATCCACCTCCTCCTGAGTGAGCTTGGGCACATCTGGTTCCTTAATACTAGCCCATTCACTCCCCTCTTCACCACGTGCACCTTCATCCCTTTGGGCATTTTTCCTCCTTACAAAAATGAAGGCATAATTTGCATTCTCAACCTCCTCTCCACCTAAGTCATGGATATTAATTAGATCTTGATCCACCTCTAGCTCCTCCCCTTCATCATCATCCCTTTCACCTACATAGGCATTCAGGTCATTCATATCTTCAGAACCTTGTTCCTCCATTCCTTGTTCTTCTTATTTGGACAGAAATTATAGAGTGGGGGATCTTTGTCTTTTCATCATCTAAAGGTTCTTCAGGGGATGTGGCTTCATAGGCTCTGGGGTCTTTTCCCTGACCACCATTCTTCTCTTCTTCTAGACATAGGTACTTGGCCCCGCGGTACCTACATCCTACCTCCCCACCACCCCTTGTTCTTCCTCTTCTTCTTCTTTCTCCTTGTGCTTTAGCATTGGCTTCTTCCTTCCCATGGGGTCATCTAGGATGGATATTTCATTTTCTAAATATGCACCCTTCTCAAAATTTGGCCTTATGCGTAGGTAAATTCGGCGAAGTGCTCTTGAAATTGGTAAGGTCGTCGACCTTACAATGTGCATGTCCTACGACACATACCTTTAAACATACACACGCTTTCCTAGATAGATCATCTTCTTCCTCATCTATCTGTGTTCACTATCGAGGGTGGATAGGTCGAGTCTTAACTTATTCGAATCCTTAATATGTCTACCCCTTCCTGGAAGAATTCGGTAGTAAATGAGAAGGGGAGTTTGCACTGGGGACTCCAACTGCCATCCACCAAGATAAATTTGCCAATGCATAAGTCTTTGGTACACCGCAAACTCGCTTCTCCTTCGATCGTCATGGGGAGTTACTATGGGATCTACCATTCTACCCCGAATACAGTCCTAATGTGTGTATATCATTTATCCAAGCGCACCTTGTGCACCCCTATCGTTGAATCACAAGTATATTTCGGAACCTATCCGCAGTGAAGGGTCTTCATCGGGGTACTCCCATATGAACTTATCAGATGCATCTGACACCCCAATTTTGAGAACACAATGGTTAGTAGAATGTTCCCAAACAATATCTTTCATCCATCCTTCACACCGCTTTATAATATCATCTTCTATTTACTTGGGAGATATTGTACATGGTGCCTTCTCGTGACCTTTTCAGACATTCAACGAGTGGCTTGCTCACCTGGGTCCACCTCTCTTGTCCATTTTGTAACATCCTCATTTTATACATTAGAACAAGTACTTTTTTTATCAAAACAACCATTCTTATAACAAGATAACCATATGCAATTTGTAATGACTCGGAGTACCTCCGATCTATTCATTCCATGACTCGGTAATCTACCGATCTATTCATGTGTATTAAGAGTTGGTGTTTTTATTTAACACATCACTCTTGTGGTTCTCTTCCCTAATCTGGGATTTAGAATGCTCTGTCTAAGGAACCTATCTGAATAATTGTTACCATTATTCATCGGCATCTCATCCCTTAGACTAGGTGACTTAGGACAACACAATCAGCAGCTTGCGATACTTTGGCCAAAGATTTGAAACATAATGCTTATGTCTCGTATTCCTTGACGACATACTCATCAATCTGGAATACGTCCTTCACCCCATTCCTATGTTATATAGAATGTCTTATACTGACTCCTGTCAGTCTCTCCTATCCCAAGTTATTCACTCGGGAACGGATTAGTAAGATGACAACGTTATATGGATGCTCCCGAGGACTAGGGATACGCTGACATACTGGGTCAACCCTAGTTAAACTAGTGTGTCAAGATACCCCGAGTCTCCTAGGGCAGCCTTATAACGAGACCACATTCCTAATCAGTCCCAGAGTAACTTGTTCGAGTTTAAGGTGTAAATATTATCGATCAATGCAAAGGGTGTCGTCATAAGTCACCTGCATTGTTGTATCTTCGAGAAGATCCTAATCTTCTCGAAGGTACAACCCTGCAGTTGACTTGTGCCATCAACCTTTAAATCCGCCTCGAAAAGATCTACTTATTAATAAGTGTTACATATGTTGAGTTAAATTATACCATAAGACGCTCCCTTAAGGTAGTCTTTCCCAATCCCTGGGTTCCTCACCTTAGAATTACCTTCCTTAGTAAAACCCATTACACAAGAGAAGTTATTAAGACTAGAGGTCCCCTCAAGAAGTTCATAGAATATACATAATTCTTAAATCGACGAAATTGGACAATAACCCTCGATCTTCACATGAGATTGTTAACCAAACCCTTTTTAGGTTTGCATCAGTTCTCGTAACTGAATTTATATCTTACTTATTAGTATCGAGATATAGTGATTAAGAATCCAATTAAACGTCGTCTTGACTTAGATTAAGACCAGGAAGTAATAATTTATTCAGCTTGTTTAGCTTCCTGCTCAGGTATATTTTAACCCTAGCTTCCAGAAAGACAGTGAACTAAATTCCAATTTAGCTTTAGATAGAACATACTAGAACTACTAAACAATCATAAGTATTCAGTCACATATTCTTGCAAGCTTACATTGATAATCACAAAAGTCTCCAAATTATACAATAATAACAATGCTCTCAAGATCATTTGAACCGAAGAAGGTCAAACTTTCAAGATACGAATACAAATACATAAGTAACAAATATCTCTTTTCATTCCCTTCAAGCTAATCAAATACATTTTATGCATTCAGCATACTTGATACAATACTTCAACAGAAAAAGAACATTTTTCCTCATATAGTACATTTAGAGAATCAAGCTGTAATTCATCATAAAATCAAATTAAACAATCTGAACATCCTATCAGATCTGCGTGCTTTTACCACTTACGGCAACCATCTGCAAAAATTGTCAACATGGGTCAGTTCGATGAACTGAGCATGATAAGCACTAACTCTTAAAACAATTGCAATCCACCAACTGTTTTCATTAAACAACCTGTTTAAATGAGATCATTTCACCAAACAAATAAACATATTTCAGACTATGCTTTTGTAATACAAACATGACTATAAACGCGTAACTCATATTATCGTTACTGAATAGTCCTAGATACTTTTCAAATATTTCATCAAAATATTAGGGATCAAGAAGAACAAAAGTATCCAAAACAACTATCCATCTGAATCCCAAGGACAACAACCATCAGACAGACCATTACATTCAACTTAGTAAAATGAATATCATAACAAATCATGATTCCATCAATATGTTAAAACAGTTCCCATGGTTAGATAAAAATATATCAACATATACTTTACAACAGAAGAGAAAGAGAACGAGTCATTCATATTTCCCTTCAAAACAAGCTCATGACTGTACCGTCTTCTCAAGAGTAAAGCATTCACCTTATACGCATGCGAATAAATCAGACGAGCCACAAGAAGAACCACAGTTTTGTTAAAATTAAAATATAACAATTTCTGTAGCTTACTAGCAGTACAGTAGCTCTCGCGCCAAAACAGTGATGAATAATCTATTAAATAGACCCCACATAACCTTCCATACAAAGCGACAAACAAGAAAATATTCAATGCCATCGCTTTCGAGGTACAGTTAACAGCTCTATAGTTCAGTCAAGCTCACGACTGGATATTCATGCTAATAGAAGACGTAATCATGTTCAAACACAAGAACAATTCTACTGAGTCAAAACTCACATCAACATTCAGTTCAATTTAGTCCCTACTAAAACACAACAAGGACAAAGATCGAGAATCGAGCCAACATACAACATAACATGGGCTCCAACAGTGCCAAGTTCAACCAATACTTATGTTAAAGTTTTCAAATCAAGTTGAATTCGTATGATAACAAGTCAAGAATACTAAAAGTACTCACAGCAGGAACTCCTACAGATGTTACAACATAAATTACTTTTCAGTGTCTCCCCAAAGTTGATAACATTTAGTATTCATAATAACAACAACATTCACAACCCAGCTTTGAATGAAATTAAAAATACTAGACACCTTTCAAGGACTCCCACCATATCCAAAATCATACAGTATTCACGATATAGCTTCTACAGAAGCCGATATACAAGATAAATATATATTAAGGATTCCAACCATGCCAATAATGATAAATATTCACAATCAGGCTTTATACAGAAGCAAAATACTGGTTTCGTAACAAGGATTCCAACTGAACCCCTACAACAATATTCGCTCTAAGCTTACACAGAGAGGAAAACATAAAAAGTACACCAACTGAGTCTGTACCAAGAAATTTCTTGCTAAACGAAGGTATTCATAACAAGACAATGAAGTCGTATTACCAGTTACCCCTCCAGGACTCGATGAATCAAACTACCAAAGTATTCACATACATGAATTCTACAAAGTAGTCCATAATATATATGAACCATTCCAAGGACTCCACAGAGTCATTTTGTATATAAATAAATATATTGCAAACTATCAACGGGTTAAATCCCGTAATTGCAACACAAGGGAGGGAAAACAACTTCTACAAGGTCGCATTAAAAAATACGTAAACACAGCAAGTTATCCGTTCAAAATAACCTAAGTATTATAGGAAACCCAATAAGATTCAGTAACCACCACTTATATTACCATGACAGAACTTACAAAGAAGTCGAATTATACTGAACATTCAAACAAAAATCCAACAGTATCCTTTTCGACAAGTATCTACAGCAAGTATCGACTGTAGCCTGAACCCAACAAGGAAACAATTCATGGGCTCCCACAGAGCAGGTTTCGTATACTTTCTTGCATGCATTTCACAAACTTTATCCGGAATGCAAAACACAACGAGATAGTATAATCGTTCGAAACAAATATACACCCATCAAGGGTTCTCTAAAAAAAATCCATCCAGTAAGAAGATACAACAACTAATCCATTCACAGTTACCATAGAAACCAACTGAACCCAAAAATCATTTGAACAGAGTTGTTCTAATGAAATCATTTGAAAGAAAGCAAGATCTTTAAAGGTTAGGGCCTAACATGCCTGGTTATTTGCTTAAAAATCTGAAGAAGACCACTGAAAGAGCTCGTGCCTTCTCCTCTTTTTCCACGTTAGATTCAACAACAATAACTTGTTATTTCCATGCCTTATAAACTTTCCTTGACAGAGAAAAGAGCGAGTTACACTCATTTTTGCCATGCAACACCAAGTAGACTGGTGCGAAGAACCAGTGATCAGACAGAGGGAAAACCGGAGCGCATGAAAAACCAAACAAACTACCAGTTTTCCATTTTGCATGCCTTCCCGAGAAACCCGAGCTCGAAGACCGAGTTCATTAATTGCATTTACTCCAAATTTCCCGCTCAATCTCCATTGCCACCGACCGCCATAGTTGGCGATGGATAAAAACAATTCAAAGACCATATCTAACTTTGGCGACTCTGCCACGTCGGCTCTTGCTAGCCGTTTAAACTTCTACCATTTACCTATCCTTCATGCTTATCCATCCCATTTAATGCCATAGAAATTACCGCCCATGGCTCACACCCCTTCATAGGTCCCCTTTCTTCCTTGTTCATTAGTTAGGTTAGAAACATAGGTTAGGATTTAAGATAATACTTAGTCTAACCTTCATAGCAATAGGTTACTAACTTAGAACATTTAGCTTATAGCTTAGGCCTAGGTTAGATTAACACTAATCTAACCCATAGATTATAGTTTAGGTTTAGGTTACTAATCTTAATAAATCCAGTTTAGGTCTAACATTTAGAATGTTCAGAATAAGAACCTACAAACATACATTCACGAAAAGGATTCACTCCTGCACTGCCAATAGGCTAGTTGAATAAATGTATCTGAATTTATTACCTGGCCCACGATCGAGACCTTCCTGATATTACGATATCGGGAACCAATTCATTTAACACGTTCCATCTGAGTTAGACTCCGGAATAGCTTGTTCAACGCATTCAGACCTTGCAACCTGCGTAAGGTCTATAATTTTTGTTCATCCCGAATAAACTTAAAGCATCTCTTGGATCAATGCCACTGATCCCAGGCTGGGTCTTATAGATGGATAACTCCATAATTCATTCCGAGATCAGATTAAACTCAGGTGCAAAAATGAAAGAAATAAAAGAGTCCAATCATATTCCGACTCAGTCAAAGATCTTCAATTGCAAAGAAGATACAGTACATATCAAGCATGACTTCACAATCAAAGGAACACATCCTTTTACAGAAGAAATCATATATCAACACTTGAATGCTCAGGAGGAAGTAACAATAGTTCAGAGTGTTACATGCTTCCCTCCTAAAAGATTCATCATCCCGATGATTACATATTCGATTAACCTTCAGGTCAACCAATTTATTAGTTCACAAAACAATGCGACTATTTCCAACTTGAATAGTTCCAGAAATCAATGTCACAACACATTTTATTCAACTGAATAATGTTTGCCTCCATCTGGCTTTCATATAAACTTGAAAAAGATAAGTTCATAAAAGAAATGTTTTGTCAACAGATTTCATTCTGTTGAAAAAGAAAAGGAAAAGCAATTTTCATCTCTTCCAGATTTTCCCAAGTTGCACTTTCTTCATTAAACTGGTCCCATTGGACCTTACATTGTTGTATTTCACGATTTCTCAAATGCAATTGGTGAGTTTCCAGCACTCGTGTGGGTTTAACCACGATTATTCCTGGGTCTTGGACCTGTAAGGAATTCCAATTTAAAACATGTGACAGATCTGAAATGTATTTCTTAAGCAAAGAAATATGGAAAACATCATGCATGTGAGATAAAGTAGGTGGTAATGCTAATCGATAAGCTACAGGATTGATTATTTCGACAATTTTGAAAGGTCCCACGAATCGAGGTGACAACTTGGCAGCCTTGCCAAAAGTTATAGAACTCTTTCTGGGTTTAACACGAAGAAAAACCTTCTCACCAAGCTCAAACCTTCGATCAATCCGCTTAAGGTCAGCATAGCTCTTCTGTCTATCCGCTGCTTCCTTTAATCGTTCACGAATCAGCTTAACTTGTTGTTCCATTTCAGTGAGAATCTCTGGTCCAATTACCACTCTATCCTCAACACTATCCCAACTAACAGGAGTTCTGCACTTTCTTCCATAAAGTGCTTCAAATGGTGCCATTTTAAGAGATGAGTGATAAGTGTTGTTGTATGCAAATTCAACTAATGGAAGATACTCTTCCCATTTATATTGTTGATCCATGCAATACATTCGCAACATGTCTTCCAACACTTGATTTACCCTCTCAGTTTGTCCATCCGTTTCCGGATGATATGCAGAACTGAAGTTTAGTTTCGTTCCAAGAGTTGTATTAAGTGTTTGCCAAAATCTTGACATCATTCTTGGATCCTTGTCAGATATAATCAATTCTGGTACACCATGCAATCTGAAAATTTCATGTACGAATCTTTTGGCCAGCACTGGTGAATCATCCTTTAGATTTCAGCGATGAAATGAGCTACCTTAGTTAGTTTATCTACAACTACCAGGATAACATCATGTTTATTCCTGGACATGGGTAATCCTTGTACAAAGTCCATGGTTATTACTTGCCATTTGTACTGCGGTATGCTATGAGGATATAACAGTTCCAGCAGGGTGCATATGTTCTGCCTTAACCCACTGACACTCCAAACAATGAGTCACAAAATCAATGACATCCTTTTTCATACCTTTCCAAAAGTATTGTTGTTTCAGATCCGCAAGCATTTTTGTGATACCCGGGTGTCCAGAGAAAGGTGAATTATGAAATTCAACTAACAACTTCTTTCTCAAATCATTCAGCATAGGTACGTATACCCTGTTTTCATAACGCAAGATTCCTTCATTATCAAAATGAAAACCTTTATACCTTTCATCATTAGGTTCTGCAGCAAGTTGCTTTTACTACTTTGAAAAGTATGCATGATTCTCGAGGCACTTTTTACCTCATCCTTAAACTGAGTTCTTAATGTTATAAGAGCAGAAATGTGCTTCCTACGACTTAGAGCATCAGCTACTCTATTCTCCTTCCCTTTGATGTAGCTAATATCAAAATCATATTGTGATAAAAATTCTAACCACCTTCTCTGTCGGCATTAGATTAGGCTGAGTAAAAATATATTTCAGTCCTAAGTGATCAGTTTTCAACTCAAAAGGTTTCCCAAGTAAATAGTGTCTCCAGACTTGAAGCGCATGAACAATGGCAGCAAGCTCCAAATCATGAGGAGCATAATTCAGCTCATGTAACTTAAGTTTTCTACTTTCATATGCTATGACTTGATCATTTTGTAACAAAACACCTCCAAGGCCTTCCCCAGAAGCATCCGTTACAACAGTAAAGCTCCCATTAGGTGCAGTACAGCTAATATAGGTGCAGAAGTCAACTGGCCTTTCAGACTTTTGAAAGCCGCTTCGCACTTATCATTCCATATAAATTTCTTATCCTTCTTCTGCAATGAAGTTATTGGTGCAGCCACTTTAGAAAAATCCTTAACAAATTTTCTATAGTAACCAGCAAGACCCATGAAGCTTCTTACTTCGTGCACATTCTTTGGTGCAGGCCACTCAGTTATTGCCACTATTTTTGAAGGATCTACAACAATTCCTTCTTTACTTATGACATGACCCAAATAGTGAACTTCTGAATCAAAGAAAGAACATTTGGATAACTTACCATACAACTTTCTTTTTCTCAAAATTCCCAAAACTATCTTCAAATGCTCATTGTGCTCCTCAACGCTTTTAGAATAAATGAGAATATCATCCAAGAATACAAGTACAAACTTGTCCAAATATTCTTGAAAGATATTGTTCATTAAGTTCATAAAGGCTGTGGGTGCATTAGTTAATCCAAAGGGTAGAACCGTGAATTCATAATGTCCGTACCTTGTTCGGAAAGCTGTTTTATGAATATCTTCTTCTCTAATCCTTAACTGATGATAACCAGATCGAAGATCTATCTTAGAATAAACCGCTGCCCCACGCATCTGATCAAATAGATCATCGATCCTTGGAAGTGGGTATCTGTTCTTGATTGTTGCTTTGTTCAACATCCGATAATCAATACACAGCCTAAGTGTTCCATCCTTCTTTTTCACAAATATTACTGGTGCTCCCCAAGGTGAAACACTTGGTCTAATCAAACCTTTAGACAAAATTTCTTGCAATTGTGCCTTAAGCTCGACTAACTCTGTAGTAGTCATCCGATAAGGTGCTTTGGAAATAGGTTCTGTTCCTGGTTTGATTTTGATGGTGAAGTCAAATTCCCTCTTGGGTGGTAACCCTGGTAATTCTTCGGAAAAACATCCCTGAAACTTTGTAGCAGAGGAAATCATTTCATGGAATCACCATCTTCTTCTGAAAATTCAGATATCTTTACTGCATAAAGGGTACATCCTTTATTTTTAGCCTTTTTAAGTGCATAATTGATAGGTTTTCTAACTGAAATTTCCCGTTTAACCCTTGAATCTCTCGTTGTTTTCATTTGATCATCTAAACATTTTATGTTCTTTTCATAGCAGTCTACTTTTGCTTTATGGTCAGCTAACCAATTGACACCGATGACAATGTCATACGATCCCAAAGGTGTAACATAGAGGTCAACTTCCGTGGAAAAGTTAGGTAAGTCAAGGACTGCCCCAAAAAGACACATACTCACTGTATGAACAGTTATTACCATATGTATAGTACCCAAGATTTATCCATTTTTCTAGCTTTTCTTTTAAGTTTAGAAGCAAGTTTATTAGAAATAAAACATTCAGTAGCTCCTGTATCAAAAAGAATAGTGACGGGTATGCCAAATAACTTACCCGAAACTTCTATAGGTGTCACTTGCTTTTCCGCTTGCTTGTCTCACATCGCGGCATGTATCTTATCTTTGCATTGATTACATGATCATCCTTCTTCAAAGGATTTGCGTAGTGGTCTTTGCCACAATTGTAGCAGCCTCCTACAGGTCCCTTTTTAGGTTCAAAATTGCCTCCAGCCTTGTAATTATCACGTTGGCCTCCATAGGGCTTCTGCCCATTGTTATAATTCTTGGCAAAATTATCCCTTACATTTCCAGCAGGCTTATTTGCTACTGCTTTCTTACTATTATCCCCTGGAAACTTACTTTTGTTTCCAAACTTTTTCCATGGTCCCTTTTTGGGTGCAAGAGAGGTTGAAGAAGGGTTTGCAGTCTTCTTCCGCACTTCCTCTTTATGAGCAGAAATAGCCTTTAATTTTGTTCTCTGTCTTATGGCCTTTTCAACAACTCCTTCCATAGTGGTTGGGTGTGAACATCGACCTCTCCCCCTATCACGGGATTCAATCCCATGATGAATTTTTGTATTCTGAACTTCTCGTCAGTTTGATATTGTGGTACATACTTGAGGAGTTTTGTAAACCGCTCCCAAAGATTCAGTTACCGTTAGCTTCCCTTGAGCTAAGTTCTGGAATTCTGTCATTTTCTGATCATAGAAAAGTTGTGGCAGCCAACGTTGCCTAAAATAGCCTTTAAATTGATCCCAAGTAATATTGGTCTCATCAATATTTAGTTCAGCTTTACGGCTATCCCACCACGAAGATGCTTCGTGGGAAAGCTGATAGGCTCCCCAAATAGCTTTGGTTTCCTCTGAGAAGTTTCTTATTGCAAAGTACTTCTCCATTTTGCTGAGCCAGTTCTCAGCTCCATCTCCTAATGTGGTGCCATCATACTTAGGTGGGCTTATCCTTTTTATATCATTAGTGAGTTCACGCTAACCTGGCCTTTTTGTTTTCTGGTTGGACAGGTGCATTTCCAGCATTAACATCAACACCCATATCGGGGTTGTCCTCAGGAGGTTGCTGATTGCTATTACCAGCTTCATCATCCTCCTCATTTCCCATCACCTGCTGTTCAAGTATAGCTAAACGATCTCTTGTGTCCAACAAGGCAGCAAGGATCTCATCAAGTTTTTGGGTTGTTGCCGACCCCTCCTTCAGGTGGAGCATTATTCGCAACGTTCCCCCTTGTTCTAACCATTTTCTGTTACAAGAAAATTCAGGTTCTTATCAGATTATGGACACAATAGGCCCAAGAGCTGCAACCTTCAGCTCTGATACCAAGATGTAACATCCTCATTTTATACATTAGAACAAGTAAATTTTTTTTTTTTTGATAAATGCTTCCTGGTTCTAAATACATAATTTAGAACTCACAAATCAAAACAACCATTCTTATAACAGATAACCATATGCAGCTGTAATGACTCGGAGTACCTCCGATCTATTCATTCCATGACTCGGTAATCTACCGATCTATTCATGTGTATTAAGAGTTGGCATTTTTATTTAACACATCACTCTTGTGGTTCTCTTCCCTAATCTGGGATTCAGAATGCTCTGTCTAAGGAACCTATCTGAATAATTGTTACCATTATTCATCGGCATCTCATCCCTTAGACTAGGTGACTTAGGACAACGCAATCAGCAGCTTGCGATACTTTGGCCAAAGATTTGAAACATAATGCTTATGTCTCGTATTCCTTGACGGCATACTCATCAATCTAGAATACGTCCTTCACCCCATTCCTATGTTATGTAGAATGTCTTATACTGACTTCTGTTAGTCTCCTATCCCAAGTTATTCACTCGGGAACGGATTAGTAAGATGACAACGTTATATGGATGCTCCCGAGGACTAGGGATACGCTGACATACTGGGTCAACCCTAGTTAAACCAGTGTGTCAAGATACCCCGAGTCTCCTAGGGCAGCCTTATAACGAGACCACATTCCTAATCAGTCCCAGAGTAACTTGTTCGAGTTTAAGGTGTAAATATTAATGATCAATGCAAAGGGTGTCGTCATAAGTCACCTGCATTGTTGTATCTTCGAGAAGATCCTAATCTTCTCGAAGGTACAACCCTGCAGTTGACTTGTGCCGTCAACCTTTAAATCCGCCTCGAAAAGATCTACTTATTAATAAGTGTTACATACGTTGAGTTAAATTATACCATAAGACGCTCCCTTAAGGTAGTCTTTCCCAATCCCTGGGTTCCTCACCTTAGAATTACCTTCCTTAGTAAAACCCATTACACAAGAGAAGTTATTAAGACTAGAGGTCCCCTCAAGAAGTTCATAGAATATACATAATTCTTAAATCGACGAAATTGGACAATAACCCTCGATCTTCACATGAGATTGTTAACCAAACCCTTTTTAGGTTTGCATCAGTTCTCATAACTGAATTTATATCTTACTTATTAGTATCGAGATATAGTGATTAAGAATCCAATTAAACGTCGTCTTGACTTAGATTAAGACCAGGAAGTAATAATTTATTCACTTGTTTAGCTTCCGCTCAAGTATATTTTAACCCTAGCTTCCAGAAAGACAGTGAACTAAATTCCAATTTAGCTTTAGATAGAACATACTAGAACTACTAAACAATCATAAGTATTCAGTCACATATTCTTGCAAGCTTACATTGATAATCACAAAAGTCTCCAAATTATACAATAATAACAATGCTCTCAAGATCATTTGAACAAAAGAAGGTCAAACTTTCAAGATACGAATACAAATACATAAGTAACAAATATCTCTTTTCATTCCTTCAAGCTAATCAAATACATTTTATGCATTTAGCATACTTGATACAATACTTCAACAGAAAAAGAACATTTTTCCTCATATAGTACATTTAGAGAATCAATTGTAATTCATCATAAAATCAAATTAAACAATCTGAACATCCTATCGATCTGTGCGTGCTTTTACCACTTACGGCAACCATCTTGCAAAAATTGTCAACATGGGTCGGTTCGATGAACTGAGCATGATAAGCACTAACTCTTAAAACAATTGCAATCCACCAATTAAGTTTTCATTAAACAACCTGTTTAAATGAGATCATTTCACCAAACAAATAAACATATTTTAGACTATGCTTTTGTAATACAAACATGACTATAAACGCGTAACTCATATTATCGTTACTGAATAGTCCTAGATACTTTTCAAATATTTCATCAAAATATTAGGGATCAAGAAGAACAAAAGTATCCAAAACAACTATCCATCTGAATCCCAAGGACAACAACCATCAGATAGACCATTACATTCAACTTAGTAAAATGAATATCATAACAAATCATGATTCCATCAATATGTTAAAACAGTTCCCATGGTTAGATAAAAATATATCAACATATACTTTACAATGAAGAGAAAGAGAACGAGTCATTCATATTTCCCTTCAAAACAAGCTCATGACTGTACTGTCTTCTCAAGAGTAAAGCATTCACCTTATACGCATGCGAATAAATCAGACGAGCCACAAGAAGAACCACAATTTTGTTAAAATTAAAATATAACAATTTCCTGTAGCTTACTAGCAGTACAGTAGCTCTCGCGCCAAAACAATGATGAATAATCTATTAAATAGACCCCACATAACCTTCCATACAAAGCGACAAACAAGAAAATATTCAATGCCATCACTTTCGAGGGTACGATTAATAGCTCTATAGTTCAGTCAAGCTCACGACTGGATATTCATGCTAATAGAAGACGTAATCATGTTCAAACACAAGAACAATTCTACTGAGTCAAAACTCACATCAACATTCAGTTCAATTTAGTCCCTACTAAAACACAGCAAGGACAAAGATCGAGAATCGAGCCAACATACAACATAACATGGGCTCCAACAAGTGCAAGTTCAACCAATACTTATGTTAAAGTTTTCAAATCAAGTTGAATTCGTATGATAACAAGTCAAGAATACTAAAAGTACTCACAACAGGAACTCCTACAGATGTTACAACATAAATTACTTTTCAGTGTCTCCCCGAAGTTGATAACATTTAGTATTCATAACAACAGCATTCACAACCCAGCTTTGAATGAAATTAAAAATACTAGACACCTTTCAAGGACTCCCACCATATCCAAAATCATACAAGTATTCACGATATATAGCTTCTACGAAGCCGATATACAAGATAAATATATATTAAGGATTCCAACCGTGCCAATAATGATAAATATTCACAATCAGGCTTTATACAGAAGCAAAATACTGGTTTCGTAACAAGGATTCCAACTGAACCCCTACAACAATATTCGCTCTAAGCTTACACAGAGAGGAAAACATAAAAAGTACACCAACTGAGTCTGTACCAAGAAATTTCTTGCTAAACGAAGGTATTCATAACAAGACAACAGAAGTCGTATTACCAGTTACCCCTCCAGGACTCCGACTGAATCAAACTACCAGTATTCACATACATGACTTCTACAGTAGTCCATAATATACGAACCATTCCAAGGACTCCACAGAGTCATTTTGTATATAAATAAATATATTGCAAACTATCAACGGGTTAAATCCCGTAATTGCAACACAAGGGAGGGAAAACAACTTCTACAAGGTCGCATTAAAATACTGTAAACACAGCAAGTTATCCGTTCAAAATAACCTAAGTATTATAGCGAAACCCAATAAGATTCAGTAACCACCACTTATATTACCATGACAGAACTTACAAAGAAGTCGAATTATACTGAACATTCAAACAAAAATCCAACAGTATCCTTTTCGACAAGTATCTACAGCAAGTATCGACTGTAGCCTGAACCCAACAAGGAAACAATTCATGGGCTCCCACAGAGCAGGTTTCGTATACTTTCTTGCATGCATTTCACAAACTTTATCCGGAATGCAAAACACAACGAGATAGTATAATCGTTCGAAACAAATATACACCCATCAAGGGTTCTCTAAAAAAATCCATCCAGTAAGAAGATACAACAACTAATCCATTCACAGTTACCATAGAAACCAACTGAACCCAAAAATCATTTGAACAGAGTTGTTCTAATGAAATCATTTGAAAGAAAGCAAGATCTTTAAAGGTTAGGGCCTAACATGCCTGGTTATTTGCTTAAAAATCCAAAGAAGACCACTGAAAGAGCTCGTGCCTTCTCCTCTTTTTCCACGTTAGATTCAACAACAATAACTTGTTATTTCCATGCCTTATAAACTTTCCTTGACAGAGAAAAGAGTGAGTTACACTCATTTTTTCCATGCAACACCAAGTAGACTGGTGCGAAGAACCAGTGATCAGACAGAGGGAAAACCGGAGCGCATGAAAAACCAAACAAACTACCAGTTTTCCATTTTGCATGCCTTCCCGAGAAACCCGAGCTCGAAGACCGAGTTCATTAATTGCATTTACTCCAAATTTCCCACTCAATCTCCATTGCCACCGACCGCCATAGTTGGCGATGGATAAAAACAATTCAAAGACCATATCTAACTTTGGCGACTCTGCCACGTCGGCTCTTGCTAGCCGTTTAAACTTCTACCATTTACCTGTCCTTCATGCTTATCCATCCCATTTAATGCCATAGAAATTACCGCCCATGGCTCGCACCCCTTCATAGGTCCCCTTTCTTCCTTGTTCATTAGTTAGGTTAGAAACATAGGTTAGGATTTAAGATAATACTTAGTCTAACCTTCATAGCAATAGGTTACTAACTTAGAACATTTAGCTTATAGCTTAGGCCTAGGTTAGATTAACACTAATCTAACCCATAGATTATAGTTTAGGTTTAGGTTACTAATCTTAATAAATCTAGTTTAGGTCTAACATTTAGAATGTTCAGAATAAGAACCTACAAACATACATTCACGAAAAGGATTCACTCCTGCACTGCCAATAGGCTAGTTGAATAAATGTATCTGAATTTATTACCTGGCCCACGATCGAGACCTTCCTGATATTACGATATCGGGAACCAATTCATTTAACACGTTCCGTCTGAGTTAGACTCTAGAATAGCTTGTTCAACGCATTCAGACCTTGCAACCTGCGTAAGGTCTATAATTTTTGTTCATCCCGAATAAACTTAAAGCATCTCTTGGATCAATGCCACTGATCCCAGGCTGGGTCTTATAGATGGATAACTCCATAATTCATTCCGAGATCAGATTAAACTCAGGTGCAAAAATGAAAGAAATAAAAGAGTCCAATCATATTCCAACTCACCAAAGATCTTCAATAGCAAAGAAGATACAACATAAAGATGACTTAATCGGAAGAAATAGTTGTGCACATGTGTCATTAGCCATTGGTACAAGCGCTCGGATTTCTGAAGTAGGGAAACTCATAAAGCTGGATTATCCTTTCCTTCTCCATTTTCAGCTTGACTACATCAGTAAATTGGCATCCCGTCAGTGTTCATTTATTTTTGGGGTGCACCAGCTCCAGTGCCATTTCCTTCACAATTATACTCAACTAGTGATTGTAATAAATTATGGTCATCTGTCTGATGTGGGACTCCCACTCTTGTTCTAGCAAAACCCCATCCGGGTATTACATCTCTAAGTACCATTCCTCATTGGTATCCAAGCAGATTTCATCTTCTTTCTTCTTTCCTTTTCCCTTCCCCTTTCCCTTATTATATTGCACTACAGGCTTATCAACTGGTTTCATGGCCATCATTTTACCCTTTTCTTTCATTCCTTGGTTGCCTTCGAGTTGTCTGAGGGTTTTCTTCGCACACCCCATACCCTAGGGTACAAACCCTAATTTCTGATTTCCCTCTTTTGATCACGGCATTCTTTCACAACTCTCCCCACACCCACAAATCAATTCTACTATGGTTTGTAGATCAACCGGACTAATTACACATGAGTTTATGAGATTTTCCTTTGCACGAGTTAGCTCTCGAACCCTAGCTCTTGAAAGAAAATTGTTCTCCTTATTTTCGTAAAGTAAAATAATGAACTTACCATCCTTGTATTTATAGCTTTTCCTACTTTTACACATTAAAGGCTAGGCTACCTACCACCATACGAAAATATTTAATGTGGTGTTTTCAAACAAACCCGACTTGAAAGACTTTTCCTTGCACACCCAATTCTCACGTGAAATATTTTTCACCCGCGCCTAATCCTTGTGTGAAAACTTTTCCAACCTTCTAGCACACAGACAATCCATCTTGACAGAATAATTTTACACACATGTTACCAGTGCCAAAGGCACCTCTTCCATCCTCATGATTCTTGCTTTCACCTACCTCGTGTTTTTGCACTTTTTTTTCCTTTGTATGTGGATTTCCGATGGAACCCTCTTTTGTCATCCATCTACCTTCCTAATGCATATTTTCAACAAGGCCAATTCAAACAGTCTACCAACTCAATATTTTTGTAGAATAACTTCATGCCTCTCTTCATCACCTCACCCCACACTAAATCTATGCATGTTCCTCTGCGCAATCATAAGTTTAAAAAGTAATAAGGTTACTGGTGCCCAAGGTGCAAAACAAGACAACAACATGAAAGGGAAAAACAAGAAAGGAAAATCATAAAAGGAAACTCTAAACTAACTGGTAGAACTACCTTATTTACAAACACCAAGAAGCATTATTTATAGTAGGGCTTCAGCCTACTCCCATTGAAGTGTCTAGGTAATTTTGTTCCATCCAGTGCTTGTAGATGGTACGCACCCAAATAGAGGATGTATGAAATTACATAAGGACCCAACCAATGCACCTTCAACTTTCCAAGATGGCGTAGAAATTTAGAATCATATAACAATACCATCTAGCCAACCTTAAACTATTTGTTTTTAATGTGGTGGTCGTGTCATGCCTTTTGTTTAGCTTTTTCAGTTGTTTGGCTCCATCTTGCTAGTGAGCACATTTCATCCAACTTTATTAACTCATCAATTCTCTCTTCCAAAGTGCTTGTTCATTGTCCAACCCTCCTGCGAGCGCTATACGTAGCGATGGTAGCATAAATTCAACAGAAAAATAGCCTCTGTGCAAACACCAGTTGAAATGGTGTGGCCTTGTTTAACCTTTTATACATTGTTCAAGTATGCCCAAAGGATTGTTAACACCTTGTCATCCAAATCCCGCCTTCCTACATCACATATCTTAGTCAATGTGTGACTAAGGAATTTGTTGAATGTCTTTGCAGATCCCGTTTTCCTAAGGGTGATAAGGGGTAGTCTTGTGATGGGCTACCATGAATTCTCGCCAATAAGATCCTGATTGTTTCATTTAAGAAGTGAGTGACCCTATCACTTGTTAAACTTAATGGGAACCCAGACTTGATGATAATGTTCTCCCAAAATAATCTAGCAGCATTGTGGCTGCGGTGTAATCCCTAGTGGGCGTGACCTCTACCCACCTTGTCGATAATCAAGACAGTGTAATAATATACCACGAGTTAGTCCTTTGTGTAGCTAGTGAGATTGGTCCGATGAAATATATTGCCCATTTTTCAAAATGTTCCGTGTTGGTGATGGGAGGCAAGGGAATATCGTCCCTTTTTCAAGTTTTCCAAGGCACTGGCAAAGGGTCACAGCCTTGCAAAACTCAATACAATCCTAGTAATCATTTCTCACCATAGTCTAGTGACTAGGATCTTACAGGAAGTTGCATTCCCTGCATAATATCCTCCGACAATCCCATAATGGGATTCTTCTAGTATAGCTATATTTTCATGTTCTAGTACACAGAAGCACAAAACCTCATCGCAGTCCATTTTATATAAATCCCCATTGATCAACATGAAGGTCGTTGCACATATGGCTAAGATTTTCCTTTCCAGAGCATTCATTCCTTCGGGTGCCACACCTTCCTTGAGAAAGATAACAATGTATTCTAGTTCGAGGGCATGCACCACAATCTAAATAGTTGTGCATCCGCATGGTTTCCTCAATACTGCGTGTCTTCTCCCAAATCAATCCTTGATAAATGATCTAGCCCACAATTTTTCTTTCCTAGTTTTACCACCACTTTGAATTCAAATTCCTAAAATAGAAGAACCCAATGGCATATGCACCCTTGCAACACTGCTTTGTTTACCAGATAATTCAAGGCCATATGGTTAGTATAGAATATGAAAGGAGTTGCCAGCAAACATTTCCTAAATTTGTGGAGCACATAGATCATTGACAATGCCTCGCGCTTGGTCATTATATAATTTTGTTCTCGCTGATGTCAACTTCCTACTTACAAAAACAAAGGATGATCAACAATCCCCTCTCCTAGTTGATTAATAATAGATTATATTGCTATACCGAGGCATCCACATGGACATGGAATGGTTTATCCCATGATGGGAATCATAGAATAGGTGCGGTGATAAGCCTTCTTTTAGAGTGTCAAATGCCCTCTATTACGCCTCTCCCCACTGAAAGGAACTCTTGTGTCTGAGCAATATTTCCAAAGGCACGGTGATCTTGGCATATCCCTTAATGAAATTTCTATAGTACCCAATGTGTCTAAGAAATCCACACATGGTGCTTTAGCTAGTAGGCTCCCCTAATCCCACAATAATAGCAACCTTCGCAGGATCTACTAGTAAGCCCTCTTTACATATGATATGCCCCAACAACATTCCAAAAGGAGTTGCAAAGATACATTTCTTAATGTTGAGGGAGATCCTCAACTACCGACATCTTTCAAACATCAACCTTAAGTTATCACAATGGTCCCTGACCAATCCATACATTGTCCAATCATCCAAATATACCTGAAGAAACTTATGGATGAAGTCCTTAAATGCTTGTACCACTATGCACGAAAATACAGCGGGCACATTCTTCAACCCAAAGGGCATGACCGTATATGCAAAACTTCCCCACTTGGTGGCGAAATTCATCTTATCTTGGTCTTCCTTAGCAATCCTTGGTGATATCTCGAGAATCCATTCGTAAATGAATAGACCTTCCGCCCAGCAACTCCTTCCAAAATATCTTCAGTAAAGGGGGTGGGAAAAGGATCTATGATACAAACAACGTTTAATTCCCTATAATCCACACATATCCTAATCCACCCATCCTTCTTTATGCTAATCACCATTGGACTTATCCACTCTGATTCCTCTACGTGCCCTCAATGATACCAAATGCTATCATCTTGTCTAGTTATTCTTTGACCTTTACATGCATGTTGGGATTCATCCCGTAAGGCCTCTTCCCGACCAAGCATGCGCCATATTTCAACCTTATCCTCATTTCCCCCAATGAATGGTGGATGCCTTTCAACTCATGGTATCCACGCAGAATAAATCCTCAAATTCACGTAAGAGATCAATGATCTTTGATACTTCCCTGTCTGACCAATAATCCCCAATGATATCCTCCTTAGGTTCCTCTTCCGAGCCAATGTTAACTTTATTGGTTTTGAGTGGTTCATGATACACATGTGCATATGCATCTGAACTTTCAACTACTTCATGTTCCCTAACTAAATGGTAAACATTTAGGCTCTCTATCTCTTCTCCATTAACAAGGTATACCATCTTTCCTTTCTCCCTTTCAACACATGCACACTTGAATTGTATGTCTTCTGGTTCTTCCTCTTCAAACCGCACTTCTAAACTAGGTCCATCGAGTAAGTTTACTAACCTATCTTCCGCCATGGCGCAATCCCCCAGAGTGAGGTGCTTGATAGTCTACAATGCCTCATCAACTGGTTGCTTGGTACTTCGGTACTCAAATGTGTGGACCAAGTCAGTCGTTAATTCCTGCCAACTTCCCATTTGGCGGTGTGTTTCAGAATGGATATACCACGTGCGCGCACAACCTTGTAGTGTTGAATATAGCTTATGCACCCAAAGAGAGGGTGGTAAAGCTTCCATGCCTTCTCCCTAGACCCTCTCACATGCCTGGATGTGGGAAGAGGTGGGTCCATTGCCATTGTAATCCTTAATAGCGGTGGGTACGTTGTTTTTTGAGAATCAGATAGTGAGTGCAATTTGAACTTCATGCCATTCCAACAAGTTTTCACTATGCATGGCCCACCACCTTGTTGTTGTGCCAATAAAAACATAATCTAGCATACTTCGCCACTCATCCTCCCTCCAAAAAGCTTCCATCTCTCTCAAAAAGACCTCAGGGTATGCATCCCTGAATACTTTGTTATTGTCTTCCCTCCCAAGCGCCGAACTATATGCACCATTGTTACCTTGGTTACTGATCCTTTCATATGTTACCCAATCAATTCATAAGTCCCATGTGCCAAATTATCACATGCTATACTAGTAGTATCACTGACAGATTGTGCATCATCAAACTAGATGACTCCTTCTGTAGGGTGGATGGTCTCTAGATCTCTTATGGAGTGCACATATATTCTATCTAGGACTTCCTCCCCAAGGGGTTTAGTATAGGGGGTGGAATTCCCATCAACCAATGGTATAACTACCCACTCTTCCTTATTTTCAAAGCTTATGTACCCCTTGTTAAACCAAAGATATGCATTATTCTTATAACACCATGGGCACCCAAGTAGAGCTGGGAAATTATCTACCTTAGCAAGTGCCAAGACTTCAAAATCCCTAGTGAACCTAGTCCCCTGAATAGTAATGGTTGCATCCTTCAAGACACCTATGGGCATCACCTTTTTCTTATTTACCATATACAACACATTTGAAGATGGATGCAATGCAAGCCTTCCCATTTGATGCCAGGCATCTAGAGTGAGAACATTAACCTCCACACCTATGTCAATGAGGATGTTGCTAAGCAACCATCCATCCACTACTGCGTTTAGGGTAATCTCTTTGTCATAATCAAGGTTGTGAGGTGGAAGGTTTGCATGTAGGATCTACCTTTCGTGTTCTTCCCCGACACATGGCACCTTTTCTCTCAACCATGCCCCTAGCAGGGGAATAATATTCTCCTACCTCAATAGTTTATACACCTCCTTAACCTCATCCAAGTCATCCCTTGGTGCTTCCACTGGCCTCCTTTGCTCATCTTTTCTAGTTTGCTCTTTTAAGCATTGGATCTCCCCTTGTAAACTTCGAATTACGTCCATGGTTTCCTAGTAAACTTCTTTCTAGTGAGCCGGGTTTGGATACTTCCCATGTAATACTTCTCTCGAAACTAGAGGTCTCTACCTAGGTGCTTCTTTTGCGCACGTAGATTCTACCCTCGTTGTTACCATAAAAATATATAGTTCGATTCATGTATTACTCCCGAAGCCACTTTACATCAACCTTCTTAATACTCACCATGGCAGCACCCTTATCCTTCTGGTACTGCTGACTCATATGTTTGTACAACTCTGGGAATTCTTCTTACTTATGTTTCTTTCCACACCAGGAGCATTGTAGAAGATCTAGACATTCACACTTATAATGTAACAAGGACATTCAAGTATTGATAAATGTTTCTTTTTTAAGGACATGTTCCTTTGGTTTTGGGAAGTCATGCTTGATATGGATTATATCCTCTTTGCTCTTGAAGATCTTTAACTGAGCTGGAATATGCTTGGACTCTTTTGTTTCCTTCATTCTTGCACTTGAGTTCAACCTGATTTCTGGATGAATAGTGGATTTATCCACCTTTATGACTCAGCCTTGGATCAGTTGCATTGATCCAAGGAATGTTTTAAGTTTATTCAGGATGAACAAAATTTAGTGACCTTACGAAAGTTACAAGGTCTGATTGAGTTTTGAATGATCAATCCCAGAGTTTAACTCAAGCTAATCATGATAAATGGAATTTGGTTCCAGATATCGTAACATCAGGAAAGGCCTGGACCTTAAGCCAAGTAAGATGTTTATGTTTATACTGAAAGCTTAATTTATTGATGCCAAATAGAATCCTTTATAGGAATGTTTTATCCAGTATGGACTCTAACACTGATTGGTCCTATTTTGGGGACCTAGACTAGATTCGTTAAGGTTAATAGTCTTAACCTAAACTATAACCTATTGGTTAAAATAATTGCTAATCTAACCTAGCCCTAAACTATGAGCTTAATGCTCCTAAGGGTTAACTACACCTAGCACTATGGAAGTGAGACTAATGTCATACCCTATGATCTAACCTAAGTTTCTAACCTATCTTAACTAATGATAAGAAGGGAGGGGGACCTAAGAAGGGTCGTAAGTCATGGATGGTGGTTTCCATGGCATTTAAGAGGGGGATAAGGTTGAAGGACTTGGAATGCCTGTAGGTTTGGCGGAGGATAAAAATGCTAACATAACCTGACGTGGCAGTATCACCAAGGATGGGGATGTTTTTTTGTTTTCTTGTGGTGATCACCAACTTTGGTGGTCGGTGGAAATGGAAAATAGGTGGGAGGATGGAAGTAAATGCAATTAATGAACTTTGGTTCCCGAGCGGATTGCTTGGGAAGGCATGCAAGTGGAATATTGTTTGGTTGTTTGGTTTTCCATGCATTCCATTTTTCACTGCTTGAGCACTGGTTCTTCAAACCAGCCATCTACTCTGTGTTGCATGGAAACTTTGAGAGTTTCTAGCTTCCTTCTTTGTCGGGGGAAGTATATAAGGCATGGAGGTAACAATTTATTGTTGTTTAATATTTCGTGGAAGAAGAAGAGAAGGTGCGAGCACATTCAGAGGTCTTCTTTGAATTTTTAAGCAACACTATCAGGCATGATAGGCCCTAACTTTTAAAAAATCTTGCTTTCCTTTAAATTCTTTCATTAGAACAACTCTGTTCAGATGATTTTTGGTACAGTTGGTTTGGCTGGTAGCAATGTATTGGGTTTCTCTTTTTCTTGATGATTTGGGAATCTCTGGTTATAAGTAGACCCTTATGAAATCTACTTCTTTTATCTTCTCTCCTAGCTGTGAATACTAGATGGATATCAACTTCTGTAGACGTGTTTTATGTCTCTTTGTCTGACTAAAGTATTGGGTTTTCAAACTGGTACCATGATAGACGTCGTGCTTGATGATTTCGTGTTTGAAAAATACCACGGAATGAACTGTTGTGTCAAATTTGGTTGGTTTATTTGATTGTTGCGTAGTTGTATGAGCTCTATTATTACTTGACAGCTTCAGGTGAATATAAAGTTGGATTGTGATGAAACTGTTAGTTCCTTCTATAAAGCTCGACTAGTTTAGTCGTATGAGTAAGAAATATGTTTGAATACTAAGCCTGTACCTTTGTTGAAAAGGGTCTGGATGTTTTATGATTATAGGTTCTTAAAGTAATGAAATATTTGGTGTAGCCGCTATTTTCATTACGATTTTTACTTGGATATTTGGAACACAGTTGTGACCCAGTGAAAAATTACTTGATGAACTCTAGTTCCCTAACAATTCGTGGGTGATCTTAGGTCTACACGAATGGAAATTAGTTTTTATGTTAGGATAGGAATGACTGCGTTTGATGTTACCTGAAGTGTCCTTGAAATCTATCAGTAGAATTCATCTATTAACATGGGATGTGCTATTTGATTTAGTACCTTTTAACGTAACAACTAACTATCCAGTATAATGGCTGGAATTAATTAGTTTAATCTATTGGTAAGTAATGATAACAGTTACCCTAACTCTCATTCAAAATGATACGAGTTTTGGGTGAAGGTTAGACTGCATTTATTTGGATCAGGATTGTGGTCTGATATTTGTACGTATATGTATATCGTTTTGTAACAAACTGTGGCTCTTGTTCATTGTGTAATTGCAAGACCCTAGGGATCTATGGGCAAATTTTTATGCGGTTCTACTTGATTGGAGTTAATGGTAAACTTGGGTGTTGGTTTTCTTTCCTACTCTTCTTCCCTAATTGAATTCTAGTTTGATTGTATATGCATTACTCCTGGAAAGCTGGTACAGTCTTGAACTTGTTTGGAAGGGAGATCTGACTTCTCTCGGTTTCTTTCTCTTAGTTGAAAAGGATAAGTTGTTATAGGATTTTTGGAATACGAAGGTAATCTCTCCCTTCTCGGAAATTATGAGTGCTCCCTTCTTTTGTATCTCCATGAGAACTCTACGGTATGGGTATAAGATGAATAGACTATTAAATTTATGGGGAGAGAGTGGTAAGTGCTTGAGTCTTGACCGAAGTCTCCTTTCCTTATCTATAGTTATATTATTACCCTATTTGAGTTATTCAGTTATCTACTTGTATAAAAGTAGTATTGTAGTAGAAGTTTGTATACTTATCAATGTCATTGAAATAATGCAATGAGTATAAAGGAAATCCATCAGTTGAACTTGCTAGAGGCTATAATCTATCTTTGCTTGAATTGTTAAATGCACATCTGTTGGATACATGTACTGGTAAGAATTCATTCTTGAATGGAGTAATTTTATTAGGATTGATATTGTCCTTGGTTTTTGGATGGATGGATATTTTAGATTCATTTTGTTTCTTCTTAGTCTCTAATATAAGATGAATCATCCGAAAAGATTAAAGTTGATATGGTAGTTATAATATGAAGTTATGTTATAAAGTCATGTATGGTAGAAGGATAATTAGTGTGATTCATGTTTATAGATTTGACAAAATGATTTCATTTAAACAGGTTGTTTAATGGAAACAATTGGTGGAATGTAGTTGTTTTAAGAATTAGAGCTTATCATGCTCAGTTCACTGAACTGACCCATGCTAGAAATTTTTGCAGATGGTCATCGTAAGTGGTAAAGGCACGCAGATCTGATAGGATGCTCAGAATGTTTAATTTGATTTTTATGATGAATTCCAACTTGATTTCTCTAATTGTACTATAGGAAGAAAGTTATTATTTTGCTGTTGATTATTGTATCAAAATATGCCGAAGTGCATAAGTTGTAATTGTATGGCTTGGAAATAAATGAAATGGGGAAATTGTTACTTATGTGGCTGCATTTTTATTTGTTGAATTGAACTTCTTATGTCTGAATGAATGAGAGTGCATTTTTATTATTATATACCATGGGATCTAGATGGATTCCCTAAGTAAGCCTTGTAAAAATTATGTGACTGAATACTTCATGTTTGAATAGTAATTCTTATATATAATGAATAAGGCTAAATTGGAAATTAGTCCACTGCATTTTTAGGGAAGTTAAGGTTAAACTATGCCCTGATATGTAGCTATAACAGGAAGAGTATTCTATTACTCCCTAACAATGATCTAAGTCAAGGCAACGTAATTGATGGTTTTAAATCACCATGTCTTAATAACAATAAGTCAGATATATTTCAGTCTTCGGAGTTGATATAAACCCTTACAGGTTTAGTTAGCTTCCTTATGAGAGGACTTAGGGCTATTGCCCTATTATGAGGAAATAAGATTATTAGGAACCGATGGACACCTTGACGAGGTCTCAAATCTTATTAAACTTCTCTCTGTGAAAATTGAACTTAATTACGTAAGGCAACTCAAAGGTGTGAAATTCTGGGTTGGGAAAAGACTACCCAGTTAGGAGGGCCTTTAATTCAAATTCAACTCAACTTAAGTAACTTCTTGAAGTTATGTAAATCTTTCGAGGCAGTATTGTAGGATGTTGACACATGTCAACTGCAAGGTTGTACCTTCGAGAAGATTAGGATCTTCTCGAGGATACAACAATGCAGGTGACATATGGCAACACCATTTTGCATTGATCGTTAAGATTTACACTGAAACTTGAACAAGATTTTCCTTTGGGACCAATTAGGACCATAGACATGCTATTATGGTAACCCTTTTAGAACTCTGGTACCTTGACACACGGGGTAACAGTGGGTGACCCAGTATGTCAGCTTACCCCTAGTCTTCAAGAGCATCCTTATAACGTGTGTTATGATATTAACCCGTTCCTAAGTGAAAACTTGGGACAGGGGAGACTGACAGAAGTCAGTATAAGGATGTTCTATATAACATCAGAGTGGGGTGATGGATGTATTCCAGATTGATGAGTATGCCATCAAGGAATATGAGACATGAACAGTATGTTTCAAATCTTTGGCCAAAGTATCACAAGTTGTTGATTGCGTTGTCCTATGTCACCTAGTCTAAGGGACGTGATGCCGATGAATGATGGTAACAATTATTCAGATAGGTTCCTTGGACAGAGCATTCTGAAATCCCAGATTAGGGAAGAGAACCGCAAGAGTGAAGTGTTCAGATGAAAATGCCAACTCTATTATACACATGAATAGATCGGTAGTTCACCGAGTCATGGAATGAATAGATCGGTGGTACACCGAGTCATTACAGCTGCATATGGTTATCTGTTATAAGAATGATTGTTATGATCTATGAGTTCTAATTTATGTATTTAGAACTAGGAAACACTTTTCAAAAAAAAAAAAAAAATCTTGTTCTAATGTACTAAAATGAGGATGTTACATCTTGGTATCAGAGCTGAAGGTTGCAGCTCTTGGACCTATTGTGTCCATAATCTGATAAAAACTTGAATTTTCTTGTAACAGAAAATGGTTAGAACAAGGGGGAATGTTGCAAATAATGCTCCACTAGAGGAAGGGGTGGTAACAACCCAAAAACTTGATGAGATCCTTGCTGCCCTATTGGACACAAGAGATCGTTTGGATGTACTTGAACAACAAGTAATGGGAAATGAGGAGGATGATGAAGCTGGTAACAACAATCAGCTACCTCCTAAGGACAACCCCGATATGGGTGTTGGTAATAACAATGGAAATGTACCTGTCCAACCAGAAAACAAAAAGGCCAGGTTGGCAGTGGAACTCACTAATGATATAAAAAGGATAAGTCCACCTAAATTTGATGGCACCACATTAGGAGATGGAGTTGAGAACTAGCTCAGTGAAATGGAGAAGTACTTTGCAATAAGAAACTTCTCGGAGGAAACCAAAGCTATTTGGGGAGCCTATCAGCTTTCCCATGAAGCATCTTCATGGTGGGATAGCCGTAAAGCTGAGCTAAATATTGATGAGACCAACATCACTTGGGATCAATTTAAAGGCTATTTTAGGAAACGTTGGCTGCCACAACTTTTCTATGATAAAAAAATGATAGAATTCTAGAACTTAGTTCAAGGAAAGCTAACTGTAACTGAATACTAGGAGTGGTTTACGAAACTCCTCAAGTATGTACCACAGTATCAAACTGACGAGAAGTTCAGAATACAGAAATTCATCATGGGACTAAATCCCATGATAGAGGAGAGGTTGATGTTCACAGCCCAACCACTATGGAAGGGGTTGTTGAAAAATCCATAAGGCAAGAACAAAAATTAAAGGCTATTTCTGCTCATAAAGAGGAAGTGCGGAAGAAGATTACAAACCCTTCTTCAACTTCTCTTGCACCCAAGAAGGGGCCATGGAAAAAGTTTGGAAACAGAAGTAAGTTTCTAGTGGATAATAATAAGAAAATGACAACGAATAATCCCGCTGAAATGTAAGGGATAGTTTTTCCAAGAATTATAACAATGGGCGAGAAGTCCTGGAGGACAATGTGATAATTTTAAGGTGGAAGTAATTTTGAGCCTAAAAAGGGACCTTAGGAGGCTCTATAATTGTGGAAAAGATCACTATGAAAATCAGTTCCCTTTCAAGAAGGATGATCGTAATCAAAGCATAAGATACATGCAAAGAGCAAAGCAAGCAAGTTTGAAAAGCAAGTGACACCTATAGAAGTTCTAGGTAAGTTATTTGGCATACCTGTCACTATTCTTTTTGATATAGGAGCTACTGAATGTTTTATTTCTAGTAAACTCACTTCTAAACTTAAAAGAAAAGATGGAAAAATGGATAAATCTTGGACTGTACAGTATGGTAATAACTTTGATCATACAGTGAGTATGTGTCTTTTTGGGGCAGTCCTTGACTTACCTAACTTTTCCACGAAGTTGACCTCTATGTTGCACCTTTGGGATCCTATGACGTTGTCATCGGTGTCAATTGGTTAGCTGACCATAAAGCAAAAAGTAGACTACTTTGAAAAGAATATAAGATGTTTAGATGATCAACTGAAAACAACAGAGATTCAAGGTGTGAAACGGGAAATTTCAGTTAGGAAACTGTCAGCTATGCAACTTAAAAAGGCTAAAAATAAAGGATGTACCTTATATGCAATAAAGATATCTGAATCTATAGAAGAAGACGGTGATTCCATGAAATGATACCCACTGTTGAAAATTTTCAAGGATGTATTTCTAGAGGAATTACCAGGTTTACCACCCAAAAGGGAATTTGACTTCACCATTGAAATCAAACCAGGGACGGAACCTATTTCTAAAGCACCTTATCGGATGACTACTACAGAGTTAGTCGAGATTAAGGAAAAATTGCAAGAAATTTTGTCAAAGGGTTTGATTAGACCAAGTGTTTCACCTTGGGGAGCACCAAAGAATATTTGTGAAGAAGAAAGATGGAACACTTAGACTGTGTATTGATTATCGGATGTTAAACAAAGAAACAATCAAGAATAGATACCACTTCCAAGAATCGATTTATCTATTTGATCGATGCATGGAGCATTGGTTTATTCCAAGATAGATCTTTGATTTGGGTACCATCAATTGAGAATTAAAGAAGAAGATATTCATAAAACAGCTTTCCAAACCAGGTACGGACATTATGAATTCATGGTTCTACCCTTTGGATTAACTAATGCACCCACAACTTTTATGAACTTAATGAATAATATCTTTCAAGAATATTTGGACAAGTTTTTGCTTGTATTCTTGGATGATATTCTCATATATTCTAAAAGTGTCAAGAGCACAATGAGCATTTGAAGGTAGTTTTGGAAATTTTGAGAAAAGAAAGTTATATGGTAAGTTATCCAAATGTTCTTTCTTTGATACTAAAGTTCACTATTTGGGTCATGTCATTAGTAAAGAAGGAATTGTAGTAGATCCTTCAAAAATAGTGGCAATAACCGAGTGGCCTCCGAAGAATGTACATGAAGTAAGAAGCTTCATGGGCCTTGGTTATTATAGAAAATTTGTTAAGGATTTTTCTAAGGTGGCTGCACCGATAACTTCATTGCAGAAGAAGGATAAGAAATTTATTTGGAATGATAAGTGTGAAACTTCTTTTAAAAGTTTGAAAATCCAGTTGACTTCAGCACCTATATTAGTTGTACCAGACCCTAATGGGGATTTTAATGTTGTAACGGATGCTTCTGGGGAAGGCCTTGGAGGTGTTTTGTTACAAAATAATCATGTCATAGCATATGAAAGTAGAAAACTTAAGTTACATGAGCTGAATTATGCCCCTCATGATTTAGAGCTTGCTGCAATTGTTCATGTGCTTCAAGTTTGGAGACACTATTTACTTGGGAAACCTTTTGAGTTGAAAACTGATCATTTAGGGCTGAAATATATTTTCACTCAGCCTAATCTAAATGCAAGACAACGAAGGTGGTTAGAGTTTTTGTCTCAATATGATTTTGATATCAGTTACATCAAAGGAAAAGAGAATAGAGTAGCAGATGCTCTAAGTCGTAGGAAGCACATTTTTGCTCTTATAACATTAAGAACTCAGTTTAAAGATGAGGTAAAAAGTGCCTCATAATCTAATATATACTTTTAACAAGTAAAAGCAAAGACTTGCTACATGCGTAACCAAAAGATGAAAGGTATAAAGGTTTTCATTTTGATAATGAAGGAATCTTACGTTATGAAAATAGAGTATACGTACCTTTGCTAAATGATTTGAGAAAGAAATTGTTAGTTGAATTTCATAATTTGCCCTTTTCTGGACACCCGGTATTACTAAAATGCTTGCTGATCTAAAACAACAATACTTCTGGAAAGGAATGAAAAAGGATGTTATTGATTTTGTGACTCATTGTCTGGAATGTCAGTGGGTTAAGGCAGAACACATGCACCCTGCTGGTCTATTATATCCCCATAGCATACCGTAGTATAAATGGAAAGTAATAAGCATGGAATTTGTACAAGGGCTGCCTATGTCGAGAAATAAACATGATGTTATCTTGGTAGTTGTAGACAAACTAACAAAGGTAGCTCATTTCATCACTGGAAATCTAAAGGATGATTCTCCAGTGTTAGCCAAAAGATTTGTGCATGAAATTTTCAGGTTACATGGAGTACCAAAATTGATTATATCTGACAGGGATCCTAGAATGACATCAAGATTTTGGCAAACGCTTAATACAACTCTTGGAACTAAACTAAACTTCAGTTCTGCATATCATCCAGAAACAGATGGACAAACTGAGAGAGTAAATCAGGTGTTGGAAGATATGTTACGAATGTATTACATGGATCAACAGTATAAATGGGAAGAGTATCTCCCATTAGTTGAGTTTGCATACAACAACACATATCACTCTTCTCTTAAAATGGCACCTTTCGAGGCACTTTATGGAAGAAAGTGCGTAACCCCGTTAGTTGGGATAGTATTGAGGATAGAGTGGTAATTGGACCAAAATCCTCACTGAAATGGAATAACAAGTTAAAATGATTCGTGAACGATTGAAAGAAGCAACAGATAGGTAGAAGAGCTATGCTAACCTAAAGTGGGTTGATCAAAAGTTTAAACTTGGTGAAAAGGTTTTTCTTCATGTTAAACCCATAAAGAGTTCTATAACTTTTGGCAAGGCTGCCAAGTTATCACCTCATTATGTGGGACCTTTGAAATTGTTGAAGTAATCAATCCTCGTAGCTTACCGATTAGCATTACACCCGCTTTGTCTCGCATGCATGATGTTTTCCATATTTCTTTGCTTAAGAAATACGTTTCAAGACTTGTCACATGTTTTAAATTGAATTCCTTACAGTCCAAGACCTAGGAATAATCATGGTTAAACCCACACGAGTGATGGAAACTCACCAATGCATTTGAGAAATCATGAAATACGGCAATGTAAGGTCCAGTGGGACCATTTAACAAAGAAAGTGCAACTTGGGAAAATCTGGAAGAGATGAAAATTGCTTTTCCTTTCTTTTGAATAGAATGGAATCATTGTTGACTGAAAAAATAATAATTATTATGAATTATCTTTTTCATGTCTTTATATAAGCCAGATTTGGGGAAAACATTATCAGGTTGAATAAATTGTACCATGATATTGATTTATGGAATTATTCGAGTTGAAAATAGTAATTTGTTTTGTGAACCAATGAATTGATTGACCTGAAGGTAAATCAAAGGATGTAATCATCGGGACGATGAATATTTTAGGAGGGAAGCATGTAACACCCCGAACTATTGTTACTTTCTCCAAAGCATTCAAGTATTGATAAATGATTTCTTCTGTATAAGGACATGTTCCTTTGGTTTTGGGAAGTCATGCTTGATATGGATTGTATCCTCTTTGCTCTTGAAGATCTTTGACTGAGCTGGAATATGCTTGGACTCTTTTGTTTCTTTCATTCTTGCACTTGAGTTCAACCTGATTTCTAGATGAATAGTGGATTTATCCACCTTTATGACTCAGCCTTGGATCAGTTGCATTGATCCAAGGAATGTTTTAAGTTTATTCAAGATGAACAAAATTTAGTGACCTTACGAAAGTTACAAGGTCTGATTGAGTTTTGAATGATCAATCCCGAGTTTAACTCAGGCTGATCATGATAAATGGAATTTGGTTCCAGATATCATAACATCAGGAAAGGCCTAGACCTTAAGCCAGGTAAGATGTTTATGTTTATACCGAAAGCTTAATTTATTGATGCCAAATAGAATCCTTTACAGGAATGTTTTATCCAGTATGGACTCTAACACTGATTGGTCCTATTTTGGGGACCTAGACTAGATTTGTTAAGGTTAATAGTCTTAACCTAAACTATAACCTATTGGTTAAAATAATTGCTAATCTAACCTAGCCCTAAACTATGAGCTTAATGCTCCTAAGGGTTAACTACACCTAGCGCTATGGAAGTGAGACTAATGTCATACCCTATGATCTAACCTAAGTTTCTAACCTATCTTAACTAATGATAAGAAGGGAGGGGGACCTAAGAAGGGTCACGAGTCATGGGCGGTGGTTTCCATGGCATTTAAGAGGGGGATAAGGTTGAAGGACTTGGAATGCTGTCAGGTTTGGTGGAGGATAAAAACTGCTAACATAACCTGACGTGGCAGTATCACCAAGGATGGGAATGTTTGTTTGTTTTCTTGTGGCGATCACCAACTTTGGCGGTCGGTGGCAATGGAAAATAGGCGGGAGGATGGAAGTAAATGCAATTAATGAACTTTGGTTCCCGAGCATGGATTGCTTGGGAAGGCATGCAAGTGGAATATTGTTTGGTTGTTTGGTTTTCCATGCATTCCATTTTTTGCTCTGCTTGAGCACTGGTTCTTCGAACCAGCCGTCTACTCTATGTTGCATGGCAAACTTTGAGAGTTTCTAGCTTCCTTCTCTGGGGAAGTATATAAGGCATGGAGGTAACAATTTATTGTTGTTTAATCTTTCGTGGAAGAAGAAGAGAAGGTGTGAGCACATTCAGAGGTCTTCTTCAAATTTTTAAGTGACACTATCAGGCATGATAGGCCCTAACTTTTAAAAAATCTTGCTTTCCTTTAAATGCTTTCATTAGAACAACTCTGTTTAGATGATTTTTGGTACAGTTGGTTTGGCTGGTAGCAATGTATTGGGTTTCTCTTTTTCTTGATGATTTGGGAATCTCTGGTTATAAGTAGACCCTTATGAAATCTACTTCTTTTATCTTCTCTCCTTGCTGTGAATACTAGATGGATATCGACTTCTGTAGACGTGTTTTATGTCTCTTTTTCTGACTAAAGTATTGGTTTTCAAATTGGTACCATGATAGATGTCGTGCTTGATGATTTCATGTTTGAAAAATACCATGGAATGAACTATTGTGTCAAATTTGGTTGGTTTATTTGATTGTTGCGTAGTTGTATGAGCTCTATTATTACTTGATAGCTTCAGGTGAATATAAAGTTGGATTGTGATGAAACTGTTAGTTCCTTCTATAAAGCTCGACTGGTTTAGTCACATGCGTAAGAAATATGTTTGAATACTAAGCCTGTACCTTTTTTGAAAAGGGTCTGGATGTTTTTATGATTATAGGTTCTTAAAGTAATGAAATATTTGGTGTAGCTGCTGTTTTCATTATGATTTTTACTTGGATATTTGGAACACAATTGTGACCCAATGAAAACTTACTTGATGAACTTTGTTCCCTAACAATTTGTGGGTGATCTTAGGTCTGCACGAATGGAAATTAGTTTTTATGTTAGGATAGGAATGACTGCGTTTGATGTTACCTGAAGTGTCCTTGAAATCTATCAGTAGAATTCATCTATTAACACGGGATGTGCTATTTGATTTAGTACCTTTTAACGTAACAACTAACTATCCTAGTATAATGGCTGGAATTAATTAGTTTAATCTATTGGTAAGTAATGATAACAATTACCCTAACTCTCATTCAAAATGATACGAGTTCTGGGTGAAGGGTAGACTGTTTATTTGGATCAGGATTGTGGTCCGATATTTGTACGTATATGTATATCGTTTTGTAACAAACTGTGGCTCTTGTTCATTGTGTAATTGCAATACCCTAGGGATCTATGGGAAAATTTTTATGTGGTTCTACTTGATTGGAGTTAATGGTAAACTTGGGTGTTGGTTTTCTTGCCTACTCTTCTTCCCTAATTGAATTCTAGTTTGATTGTATATGCATTACTCCTGGAAAGCTGGTACAGTCCTGAACTTGTTTGGAAGGGAGATCTGACTTCCTCTGTTTCTTTCTCTTAGTTGAAAAGGATAAGTTGTTATAGGATTTTTGGAATACGAAGGTAATCTCTCCCTTTCTGGAAATTATGAGTGCTCCCTTCTTTTGTATCTCCATGAGAACTCTACGGTATGGGTATAAGATGAATAGACTGTTAAATTTATGGGGAGAGAGTGGTAAGTGCTTTGAGTCTTGACCGAAGTCTCCTTTCCTTATCTATAGTTATATTATTACCCTGTTTGAGTTATTCAGTTATCTACTTGTATAAAAGTAGTATTGTAGTAGAAGTTTGTATACTTATCAATGTCATTGAAATAATGCAATGAGTATAAAGGAAATCCATCAGTTGAACTTGCTAGAGGCTATAATCTGTCTTTGCTTGAATTGTTAAATGCACATCTGTTGGATACACGTACTGGTAAGAATTCATTCTTGAATGGAGTAATTTTATTAGGATTGATACTGTCCTTGGTTTTCGGATGGATGGATATTTTAGATTCATTTTGTTTCTTCTTAGTCTCTAATATAAGATGAATCATCCGAAAAGATTAAAGTTGATATGGTAGTTATAATATGAAGTTATGTTATAAAGTCATGTATGGTAGAAGGATAATTAGTGTGATTCATGTTTATAGATTTGATGAAATGATTTCATTTAAACAGGTTGTTTAATGGAAACAATTGGTGGAATGCAGTTGTTTTAAGAATTAGAGCTTATCATGCTTAGTTCACTGAACTGACCCGTGCTAGAAATTTTTACAAATGGTCATCGTAAGTGGTAAAGGCACGCAGATCTGATAGGATGCTCAAAATGTTTAATCTGATTTTTATGATGAATTCCAACTTGATTTCTCTAATTGTACTATAGGAAGAAAGTTATTCTTTTGTTGTTGATTATTGTATCAAAATATGCCGAAGTGCATAAGTTGTAATTGTATGGCTTGGAAATAAATGAAATGGGGAAATTGTTACTTATGTCGCTGCATTTTTATTTTTGAATTGAACTTCTTATGTCTGAATGAATGAGAGTGCATTTTTATTATTATATGCCATGGGAGCTAGTTGGATTCCCTAAGTAAGCCTTGTAAAAATTATGTGACTGAATACTTCATGTTTGAATAGTAATTCTTATATATAATGAATAAGACTAAATTGGAAATTAGTCCTTTGTATTTTTAGGGAAGTTAAGGTTAAACTATGCCCTGATATGTAGCTATAACAAGATGAGTATTCTATTACTCCCTAACAATGATCTAAGTCAAGGCAACGTAATTGGTGGTTTTAAATCACCGTGTCTTAATAATAATAAGTCTGATATATTTAGTCTTCGGAGTTGATATAAACCCTTACGGGTTAGTTAGCTTCCTTATGAGAGAACTTAGGGCTATTTCCCTATTATGAGGAAATAAGATTATTAGGAACCGATGGACACCTTGATGAGGTCTCAAATCTTATTAAACTTCTCTTTGTAAAAATTGAACTTAATTACGTAAGGCAACTCAAAGGTGTGAAATTATGGGTTGGGAAAAGACTACCCAGTTAGGAGGGCCTTTAATTCAAATTCAACTCAACTTAAGTAACTTCTTGAAGTTATGTAAATATTTCGAGGCAAGTATTGTAGGATGTTGACACATGTCAACTGCAAGGTTGTACCTTCGAGAAGATTAGGATCTTCTCGAGGATACAACAATGTAGGTGACATATGGCAACACCCTTTTGCATTGATCGTTAAGATTTACACCTGAAACTCGAACAAGATTTTCCTTTGGGACCGGTTAGGACCATAGACATGCTATGAGGCAGCCCTTTGAGACTGGGGTCCTTTGGGGTAAAAAAAGGTGACCCAAAGATGTCAGTACCCCTAGTCTTCAAGAGCATCCTTATAATGTGTGTTATGATATTAACCCATTCCTAAGTGAAATCTTGGGACAGGGGAGACTGACCGAAGTCAGTATAGGACGTTATATATAACATTGGAGTGGGTTGATGGATGTATTCTAGATTGATGAGTATGCCGTCAAGGAATATGAGACATCAACAATATGTTTTAAATATTTGGCCAAAGTATCACAAGTTGCTAATCGCATTGTCCTATGTCACCTAGTCTAAGGGACGTGATGCCGATGAATGATGGTAACAATTATTCGAGATAGGTTCCTTGGACATAGCATTCTGAAATCCTAGATTAGGGAAGAGAACCGCAAGAGTGAAGTGTTCGGATGAAAATGCCAACTCTATTATACACATGAATAGATCGGTAGTTCACCGAGTCATGGAATGAATAGATTGGTGGTACACCGAGTCATTACAACTACATATGTTTATATGTTATAAGAATTATTTTTATGATCTGTGAGTTCTAATTTATGTATTTAGAACTAGGAAACACTTTTCAAAAAAAATCTTGTTCTAACGTACTAAAATGAGGATGTTACATATAATGGTTTATGGCTCCACAATTAAAACATGTCCCATGCGGGAACTCACTTCTTCCTCCATAGTTACCATGACCACAAAATCCTCCATGAAACCCTCTTCCATGCGCATCTCCATCTCTGTGCTCCTCATATCGACGTTCATCTCCTTTGGAACTACTGGCAATGCCAGTCTAGTGCACACCAAGATCAATTACCTCATGAATTTGGTCAATCAATCTACAATCCTTGGTGTCATGAGTGGTTGAGGTACATATTTTGCAATAACAAGATACATTTTTGTGGATCACGCACGCACATGTGGCACCTACTTGAATCATGGTCCTTGTGACATATCTCACGCTTTATTACACAAAGTGCGTACCTCCTTCCGAGTACATATCCCACCATTATCCTTTGTGTGTCCTTCCATGTTATAATCATGGCACCACATTCCTCCGCAAATCTCTCGGAACTTTGTTGGTAGAAAATTTCTCCAATTGCTTAGCCATGGCAATAATCGACCTTTAGAAATGGGCTAACACCAAAGGTCAACACTACCAACCTGCTTCAACACATAAAGTAGCTTCCAATGCTTTGTGTGGGTCCGTGAATGTTTTATGAGATAAGGCCCTCCTAAATGGTGTGATCAATCCTTTGAAAAACCACTAAGCATGTTATGAAGGGTGGATATCATAAGATAGCTTAGATAAAATAGTTTTAAAGCATGCATCATATTCCCGCATGCTCTCTACCATTCCCTGTTGGATTTCTTTGAGAGAGCTAATGCTCTTCTATTCAAATTTAGGTATGTGGAATTCCACCAACAATGCATTTCTCAACGTGGTATAATCCACAACAATCTGATGAGGGTCATACTTTCTATACCAACTATATGCGCATCCTCTCATGAAGGTCATCAAAAATTGACTGGCCTTTCGATCCTAGGTCGTGATTCCCTTCGCATGCCATAGAAGATCACACTTATGCACATGCTCCGCAACATCTTCTATTCCACTGTAATCTGGTAAGTGTAGAGACATCTTGAAAAAGACTTGAGGAGTTGGTTGAGGCCCTTACCCTCCTAATATAGTCCCTTGGTTTCCACTTGTGTTTCCTCCTCCACTGGATCCACTGGATCCTGAGCCACCAGCTCCACCACTTCCACCTCTAGATCCTCCTATGTTAGTTACAGGGCCTATGTTTACCATGCCAAGTGCTCCCGTCATCCCACTAAACTACACGCTGACATTTTGTGAACTAGTACCACTCCCAGTCATAGTTCCTCCACCACTTCCCAACATGCTTCCAAAACCAGCCATATATGTGCCTTGTCCAAACATTCCACCAAATACTGAATAGTGTGTGAAGCCATAGAAGTCCCAAATGAGAAATTATATGTTCTAGGCACCGATAGGTTACTTCATTGATATCAAATGGATCAAATGTACTCTTCCCTCATTTGAAAAAAATAAGCACTAGGGTCTGGTCACTAGGTGGGGTCAGATGTGTGCCAACGACTCTTCTCTCTCTACGCAACGGACTCTCATCAGAAGCCGCAAGGTTGTCTCTTCCATGCTTACCAAGATGGGGTACCACAGACTGTTCGGGTTCCACATCCTCTGCGTGAACCTCAACTCCTTTTCACCATGTCTGGATCCATAACCCACTTGTAACCCCATGCTTTCTATCAATCTCCTTTTCACACACCTCATTATACTTGAGCCGCCTCTCCTCCCTTTCCTATTCAGTCATCAGATCAGCTATCCTTCCCTAACCTAGCTTCCTCACCTAGCACTCAGGGTGGTTTAGCCGGCCATAGGGAATGCCTCTAAGCCCATGGTTACCATCAATATTTTTATTTCAAGGGGAATAACACACAAAAATTATCCCCTGGGCTCTTTCAAGAACTCGAACTCAGCGACTTCTAGACAAGAATACATGGAAATGGCGTATTCCAAATTGTAGCTAGTCAGTATTCCCTTCCACCAATGGTCTATAGCACGGGTCCAATTTAGATTAGCATCTTACAGTGTTCGATATGTTTCTTGGATCCAAGGGTTTGATCTATAACACCTCATTGATCTAGATGTTTAAGGCAAGAGCCATTCGAATAACTCTACTAGGAAACATCGTAAAAGATTTCGTATAACTCATGATAAAGAGTGTCTTCCACCCATATTCACGTATCAAACCCAGATCCGGTACTAAATCTCTGAGAGAATTCATCCTCCATGCTTTTAAACCAATCTTCAACACCTTCAAGGGTTAAGCATTCCATCATCACTTTTTACAGAGATCATGATATATGCCATGTTCCACTACAACTTCAAAAAGAGGTCCCGGCAATGGAACCAAGATGTAGTCACTTTTGCACCCACTTAAGAACAAGGGAACCTCATGCGCGCTAGCCTATCACCTAGCGGGCACTAGGTGCTCACCCGAGGCATGCGAGAGGGCACCAAGTCTCTCTTTTATGTGAGTCTAGGGAAGGCATAGCTCATGACTCTGACTTAGTGAATTAATAGACATGAAGAGCTATAGAGCTCAGGATGGCTTCTATACCCCTTCAGTCATAGTAGAACTAGAATGTGCCATAGAAATAATAGAACTAAGAGTTGTAAATCTACTACTATACTTAACCATTCAAGTAAGATTCATGATTATATACGAACAACAGTACAATAGAAGTATGCAGATAATACAAGGAAATATTCTTAACACATTTGACATGGTAACCTTATCACATTCATTCATAGTGTTACTTATAAAAGATTACAGAAGGCAAACCGTAGTCATGCGCCAAATGTGGATCCATACATGTATTCTTGCAAGACAAAAATTTCACTCCCCATTTCCCCATTACATCCTTACTTGAATTTTGTACCCATTTTCATCCCATAGTTCCCACAGTAATTCTGCAGAGCTCTGCTACCTTATTTTTGTCTCTCTTTCTTTGCCAAGGGAACCGTTATAAATAGGCCTCTGAGCTCTAACAAACTCCTCTACAACATCAGATCTGGCCCCAAGTGTCAAGGTGTGGGTCACCCAGGTACATGCCTCTCCATGTCATGATTAACCTTTTGGATCTTTCTAGGTATATTCCTTCCAGACACCCTGTCGCCAGTGGAACCTTATCCAAATGGAACACGTTCTTCATGTGTTCTATCCTAAAGGCCAAAAATGGCTAAGTCTTGAATTGTTCTTCACATGGCGTGCGCATCCGGGTTCTTCAAGAATCCTTTTGAACTCTACCTTGTGCACCTATATTTGCATGCTTTATCCTTCGTGCATGCCTATGCATCCTTAAGATTTGGAAGCTAAAATTAAGGGCCCAACAGAAGGTCCTGGTCCTATGAAGGATGATTAATGAGTAAGAAAAGACGTGAATGGTAAGAGGAGACAAAAAAACCTCCTAATTATTAAGAATGGTTATGAGTCTATCATATCAAAGATTGGTTTATGAACGTAAGACCCTAAATGCATTACACGATTGTTTTTATTAAGGGTGAATAAAGTCACATGACCACAAAATGTCTCATTTGTGGCACATCCGTTGAATAGGTGGAAGATGAGAAAGAAAATACAATGAAGTGAAATGGTTTGTTTTAGCATAACCTTGGTGTGAGACAACATGTCTCTTCTATAAGATACCCAAGACCAGAATAGGAAAGTCCATGATGAAAAAGTTATCTTGTTCTTTTTGCTTTTGTTTTATAGACTGATCAATGTGGAAAGTCTATGTGGGATGAATAGAATGTCTCCTTGAGGTCTTCATGAATGATCGATGTGGGAAGCTTCAGAATATTTTTATTTTATTTTTGCAGAAATAGTCTTCTTTTTTGATAGACTACGTACAGTATGGCTAGCTTTGTATAGTTTTCCTTCGAGGGAGTAGTCTATTTATAGCAGCAAGATAGAAATATAGATGTCCTTTTGAGGGAGTCATTTATTTACTAGAATTTTGACTCAAGGAGTTTGAATTTGAAAATCTTGTATATTACTTTTGAATTATTTTTTGGAATTTTGGGTCATGGACAAGACTATAGATAATTATAGGCTTCTTTTATGAAGACAAAACCATAACACACATGGGTTATCTATGAAAGAGAGGTTTTAAGTGATGAATAACCATGGGATTCCATATTGAAAAGGATGAAAAGTATCCATGAGAATCATGTCATGAGTAGAGCCGTGGTACTCATATTAAAGATAAGGATAAAAGGTGATGGGTAATCACATGATTCTTGTTTAGTCATTGATCCTTAAAATAGGTAAGTGGAAGGTGAATGTTGCTCAAGGGATAAGAATTTAATAGATGGAAGGTGATATAGGAATTTATTCAACAATAGAATGGTCAAATATGTAAGGCATTGAGGGGATCAGGTTTGGGTTTACCTTTGAGTGAAGATAAATGATAAGAACCTAATCCATATGCATGAGTAATGATATAGGGTCCAAGCCAATTAGGAGTGAACTTGCCCGTTTACTTTTCTCCACTTTTTACATGTTTATTTTCCTTTAGGATGAGGTTACTGACCTTGAATTTTTGTTCTTGGACACATTTATCATAGGCATGTTTGATATGTTTTGGTAGATTTGGAGGTGATCAAGAGCATTTAGATGACGTTTGTCTAATAACTCAAGTTGTGTCAAACAATCTTAGAAAAAATCATTGTCGTTGAGCATATCTTTGACTAAGATATAGAGATATGGAATTTGGAATTCAAGAGACAAGACAACCTCTTTACCATAGACCAAATAGAAAGGTGTGGCGGTAGTCGAGGTGTAAATACTAGTATGATAATCCCCTAAGGCAAAAGGAATGTGCATGTGCCAATCCTTACTAGCATTGTTAACCAAATTCATAAGAATTTTAGTTAGAGTTTTTAGTCATCTCAGTTGGCCATTTTTTTAGAATAATAAGGTGAAGAAAAACTGAGTTGAATTCTAAAGGCATCACAAAGTTTCCATAGTGTTTTGTTTTTGAATTTTTCTCTATTATCAGTGATGAGGTGGTGAGGAACACCAAAGTGACAAATGATGTGATGGTCGTTGAATTAATGGATTTTATCGGCTTTTATAGAAATAAGAGGTATGGATTCCACCCATTTAGTGTAATATTCTATAGTGTTAATAATCCATTGATGACATTGGGAATAATGAGGGTTGATCTTGATGAAAATATCCAAACCCCATTGAGAGAAAGGCCAAAGGTCTCGTGTGACTTGTAAGGCGTGACTAGGGGTATGATGAAGATTAAAATGTTGCTGAAACTTCACACAATTCTTGACATAGTCACAATAATCACGGTTTAGGGTTGGAAAGTAATAGCCCAAGAGAAGGATGTTCTTAATGACATTTAAGCCACTTAAGTGACCCCCTAAAATCTGATCATGAACTTCTTTGATGGTGTATGGAATTTCAAAACTTGTAAGGCATCGTAAGAGGATACTATCAAAACCACATTTATAGAGAAGACCACCCATTATGACATAGCGAGAGACACTTTTGAGAAATTTTCATTTTCCATTGTGAGTAAGATTGGGAGGAAAAATTGAAAGGGAAAGGTAGTCAACAAACTTCTTATACCAAAGGTCACGTGGATCAGTTTCAATGTTTCCTAAAAGGTTGACATCTCGATTAGATAAGAAGGTGATTGCAACCTTTTTATTGTGACAAATATTTTTGAGTTAGAGAATAAAGCGGAGATTTGAGAAGTAAGACATTTCATGGTGTCCAGGTGGTTTGAAGTTCATAATGGTAAAAGGTAGTAAAAAACATGTCAACATGATGTTTTTACTTTTAAAGTATCTAGTTACGAAAATGGTATATACCATTAAATTCATTCACAAGAAGTTGAGATTTTCCAAAGATATAATTGATTTAACGTCTAAGGCTATGGAAGTTTGAAGATCTAACATGAGTGCTTCATATTTAGAAATATTGTTAGTATAATCAAAATCTAGTTTGAAAGATAATGGCATAGGCTCACTATAAAGAGGAATGAGGATAATTCTGGCACCACCCCCATGTTGACATTTGGAACCATTGAAGAATAAGTTCATTTGGTAAAAATATCATCCAGAGAGAGGGTAGTGATGGATTCATCAGGGAAAATGAATTTAGAAGATTAGTTTCTGGAGAGAGATGTGTCTATGAGTTGGTCAGAAATGGTTTTTCATTTGACATATTTTTATGAATGAATTTGAGATCTAAGTTTGAAATAATCATGAGCCAATGTGCCACATGTTGATGTTGGTAGGGCTTAGCATACATGTAATGTTAGGGGTCAGTATTGGTGACAACGAAGGTTTTTTGGTTGAGTAGGTAATGGTGAAGTTTAGTTGTGACAAAAGCTAAGGCTAAGAAGAGTTTTTTAATGTGAGTATATCTAGTTTCATAGTCTAAAATCATATGGCCAATATAATAAACCACTTTCTCCATGTGTTTCTCGTCATGATGAGTGAGCATGGAACCCAGGGAATGATCAGTATCATAAATGTAAAGGTAAAATGGTTGGTCATCCTTAGGGGAATGAGCATAGGTAGTTAAACAATGGTCATCCTTAGGGGAAGGGTCAGCTAGAATGGTATAGTTGTGCCCTTCATGTTTGGCTATTAAACAATGGTGTAAGGTTGAAGGAACACAATCCATGGCGTATATAGAAGGTTAGACAAGAAGCATGTTGTACTAGAATTTCCCCTCTAAGACATAAAATAATTTAGGAATGGTACAGGGGCCTACACAAATGTGGAGAATGATGGTGTCAAGGGTGGAATTCATAGCATTGTTAAATGAACACAACATAACTAGGTTATTATGTATGTAGTTAGTAGGGATGTGCATTTGGTTGTATGCATGGGAGGAAATGATGTTGATATTGGAACCTCCATCGATCATAACATGTTGAACATGTATATTATCAACATAGACAAAAATAAATAGGGTGGGGTCAAGATCATCTAATTGGAGAGGTACAATCTCATCGTTAGAGAAACTAAGAGTGGTTATTTGATGAGTGGTAGTGGGAGTAGAGGAAGGGGATGAAGTGGTGAGAGTGGTGACATGGTGAGGAGTGATAATGGATGTAATAAGCATAGAGTTGTTAGGTAGAACCTCAATGAGGTCTCGATGATGTGACTCAAAGGTTTGTACGAGGTCATATAAAGACATTTTGAGGGGAGACTGGTGTAATTATTTAAGCATTGTGCAATGGGAAACCCCATCGAAATAGTGTATGTGGGTCCCTGAGATGGTGATTTTGGGTGCAGGTGTAAATGGAATATTGGGTAAATGATTAGTGAATGAGCTAGTTGTTTTCTTGTTTCTTTTTCCTTCTAGAATCAAGTGGTAATTTGAACCATATTAATCTGTGGTAAATTATAAAGTGCATCATGATAGGGGGTAAGCGAAAAGATGGGAAAAAATATGGTGATGGAAGATCTTGGTTTTGTGAAAATAATGCAACAAATTGGTAGTTTGGCATAGTTTTGGTTAACTCTCTTATGTGGACCATATTGATCTCAAATATTATATAAGGTTAAAAGGGTTGTAGAGGGGAGATGAAGTTTTCGAATACGTATGGGATGAGGATGTGTGGTGATAGGTGCATGTGGAAGAGGGTCCTCATCTAAAAGATCATCATCAAAATTTTCTTCGAGAGGACATATTTGGAGAAGAATAGTCTTAAGAGCCTTATAATTTTCCACATCATGCCCTACCACATGATGGTAAGTGCAAATTTTTATGTGATCAAACCCTTACGGTTTAGTTTGATTTGTTTGTAAGGTCTAAGTGGTAGCAATGTGATGACAGAGGTTTCCAAAATGTTAGCTAATATTTTGACATGAGACCTCGCCAATGGATCACAATGTGAATTAAGTGTGGGTGACTTTGGTGGGAAAATATTCACTGGAGGTGGAATCTTAGGTTGATTAAGTTTGACTACTTGTTTGCTAGATTGTACGGTTTTAGGTTTCGATTGCACCTTCTTGGGTAAGGATGTAGCAGTAAACTAGTTGTTGAAGGTAATATATGTTTAACTACCTCTTTAGAAGGTAGTGGGCTCTTGGAATTTTCTTGTACCTTCTTAGGTAAATGTGATGAAGGAGTGCGTGATGTAGAAGGGAAGGAAGATGGTAGAAGGGGATGAGTTATCCAAGGCAATAATTGAGGTGTGGTGAAGGTTATGGTAAGAGGTAATGTGAGAGGTATTGGTTGAGGGGAAGGGAATAACATGGGTAATGATGAGGATACTAGAAGTGGTGTAGGTATAGGAGGTAGAAAGGATGTAGGTGACGTCAAAGGCATAAGTTGTGTAGGTAATTTGGGTGTAACAGAGGATCATGATGAGGTGGGTTGCTGTGTTTTTGGTTTACTCTAGGTAGGAGGCTGCTTGGCCAAGGTTTATGGGTGGGGACCTAATATTGATGGAAGTGGTGAAGGTGACATAGTGGTAGTGAATGAAGCAGTGTATGCAACCTAAGAGGTTGGGTCTTCCTCTTAAGTAGGGGAATAGTATTTGTGACGGCTTGTGAGGACATGGCTAAATATAGTTTAACATGAGGATGGACTAGAATTGATGTTGTCATGACTCTTAATATTGTAATGGTCTGGACGTGGAGGAAGGTATAGGGGCAAGTAAGGTTTTAGGAATAGGAAAAAGTTTGGTTGTTAGTAAAGGTTTAGGTGTGGGTGAGGGTGATGAATAAGGGGATGCTATAACTGGCATGGGCAAGGTGGGTTTGGTTGTCTAAAACAACTTTGAATAGATTGTGGAAATATTTGTAGACAACATCTACATTTTAGTTGAGACGGGAAATCGAAGATACCCCCAAAACATGGAGTTTTCAACATAATCCAAACATTCACCAAGCGGGAGAATGATACCGATGTAGGGGTGATTTTTATTTGGTAATAATCCTTGTAAGAAATATCCGTGATACAAGGAAATGGTTGGCTTCATACTTTTTGGGTAAAAGAGACAAGAGAAAATCAAAAATATCGTGAAAGCCAACCATTGCTAGTGGATCCCCCTGTGGGTATGGGAGATGACAAGTTGGATGAGTTAAGTTAGTTTTTAGCGATGAAAATGTAAGCACGAATCTCCCGTGGGTCAAAGAGTAAGTATTGTGGGTTTTTGGTAGGTTGAGAGGTGAGTGGGGAAACTGCATCGATAGATATGGTGGAATCCTCTGTGGGTGAAGGAGGAGATAAGGGAAACTCCTTGTGGGTAAAGTAGTAGATGAAACAAGTCCCTCCATGGATGAAGGATCTCGTGTAATAATCTCATCGATAGATGGAGTAGGATGAAATTGAGTAGGAAGAGTTGGTATGATGTCGAAAACAACATGAACCTCACAAACATTACTGTCATTAGTCGAGGTTTCACTAGTTTGGTTAAACGAAAGGGTGTGATTTTGGAATGACTTCTTAAAGATGTGAAGGTTCTGATTAGCTGGTGCATTAGGGTTATCCAAGACAAGATCTCCATTATCTAACATTTCTTGGATGATGTTTTGAAATGTATACAATTACACTCGCTATGACCTTGAATGTGATGATAGTTGCAATAATAATTTCATTTGTGCCATGCATAAATAGGGAAAGAGGGTTAAAACCAATATATGTTTTGATGGGTGGAAGAGTGATCTGCTCTGAATTTTAGAAGTTTTTCTAAAATTTAGGAGTAGGGTTCTCTATAGGAGTATATTTTCGTTGCTCCCTCTTGAACTAAAAAGAATAAATAGGAGAAAGATTGGAAGAAGGCTTTGATTGGTTGCGAGGATGAGATGGGTTAGATTTCAAAACTATTGCATTGGTAGATCCTTTTTTGCTATAGAATAATTATTTTGTGGTTTAGAAGAAGAATATATATCATTTTATTTGAACACAATGTTCTTGTTATGCAATTATATCTTCTTCTCTTCAATGGCATGAATTTCAAGTTTCAAGACCATGGTGAGCACCTCTTCAAATGTGTAGAAGGTTTGAACTTGGAGAGTTAACGACATTTTCTAGCACAAAATCTCATGAACAAATCTATTAACTTAGTTTGAGGCGGTTGGAATGTGATTTGGTTGATCGTGCTCCACCAACGAGTGACAAAGTTTATGAGAGATTCATCTTCATAATGGCATGTGACATACAAGTTAGTCATGGTGACCTTCTTGAAAATGTTGATAGAAAAGTTCTCTAAAAAATCCCGATCTACTTGATTAAATTAAAAGATGGAATTCTTGGGTAGCGTACTACACCTATCTAAATCCATCCCTATCAAGTACATTGGGAATGTCCGCAAGAGAAAAACATCATCATGAGAAATTAGATAACACACATGTTTAAAAGACTACAAGTGTTGTTGGTGGTCCTCTTTACTATTGAACCAGTTGAATTTAGGTATTTCACAATGGGGAGGGTATGGATGAATTGAAATGAATGGGTGAATGGGCTTATTACAAATATTTTCATATGTCAGAGAGTTACGTGAGTTGGAGATAGATGCTTCTAATTTATGCATCTTATCCATCATCATTTTGATAAGATAATTGGTAGGTTGTGAACAATGGGCACCCCATACGAGTATAAGGGGGTAGATGAGATGGATATGACATAGGCAACATCCTAGTATGCGGTGGTGTTGAGTAAAAAATTGTGAGGAAGGAATATAAGAAAAAATAAATGTATATGGAAAGTATCCTAAGTAAGTAGTAGATGAAATAGGGGTTGTTGGTGATAAGTGTAGGTAGGTGGAGTGGACGTAAAGACTCTCATAGTAATCAGAGGAAGAGATTACGGGATGGAGAGGGTAATGTTTTAGAAGGGAGTATGAGCTATTGATCCCAATCACGGCTAAGATGCAATAAGTATATGAGAGGTGGTGGGTGTAGATGGACCTAAACTCAAGGCGGTGGATAAATTCATAGTTGAAATCGTATGAGCAATATATGTCAAAGGTGCGACATATGTCATAGGTATAGTGTAATGTCTCTAACATGATTGGTATCTATGACGACTTCTGTTAAAGAAGGTTTAAACGTTGATATGTGATTTGGTCCTAAGACGGTGTACTCTTATGACTTATGAAATCATGTTTGCAGTAGGTAATATGTTATATGTGGAAATAGGTACATTACTAGAATGTTTTTCTTAATTTAAAAGGATGCAACCCATCTTTATTTGTGCAGAATAATTTACTGCTTGGGATTGAGAAATTGAGTTTTAGTTTTCATAATTTATAAGATTCAAAACAACAACACCTTGGATCAATTTCATTGATCCAAGGTATGCTTATAAATTTTCAAATCTTGTTGTCTTGGCATCCAATTTGGACATATGGAAGACTTTTGGACCTTGAATGTGTGAAGGCAATGAATGATCCTCTCCTTAGATCTCTACTTTGAATTAGAACAGGGTTAATAATATGGTTCCTCTTTTCTATTTAAGGTATGATGTAAATTTTAATAAGGAGCTTGTGACTTATTTACACCATGTTCCTTAAATTTGGAACCTTATCCTAAAGGAGTAACCTAACCTAAGTTACTAAGTTTATTGTTATTTAGGTGATTAATGGACCTAAGACTAAAGACTTACCTATGGACCTATGTTGGTTCCTAAATTAATGTTGAACCTAACTAAAGGAGTGGCTAACCTAAAGGGGCCTATGAAATGACATGGGAAGGGGTAAGTGGGAGGCAAGAGAATCCTAGGAATTAATGGCGAGTTATTAAATACTTATCTCTGTTAACATCCAAACTTGGAAAAAGATTTGGAAAACATTAGGTGAGTGAGTAGGCATATTCGCCAAAGTTTTGGATGCATGTATTTTTTTATGAAATAAGTCTTCGCTAGATTTGGAGGTGGAGGTGGTGGGAAGATAAAAGGGACTGATAGTCCTACTCTGCATTTAATATTTTTGAAATTGGAGAAACCACCTAGGAAAAAGATAGAGGGTTTGTTTTTGTTGATTCATTCAGTTTTGGAGCTTGAGCTTTGCATGTGGTTGTTTTATTCTTCAAACCTCCATTTCGATTCTTGCATGAAATTTAGTTGTGCATGAGTTTTCTTCCTTTCATGGAATGGAGGGTAGGATTTGACACTGAGAAGCTATAAGGAGTTAGAGGAATTTTGTGTGTTGTTTGCATTTTGAAATAAGGATTGAAGCTTTGTTTGGATTTTTATGCGAATCAGTGAAGGTGAAGCGCTATCAAGAATGATAGGCTCTATCCATTAAGTTTTATGCTTTTACTTAAATGCTAAAAAAAAACTATGATTTTAGGGAATAATCTAGATTTATTCTGTTGATGTGATTCTTTTGCTTCTGGATTTTTGTGTTGTTTTAATGAAATACTTTATTGACCTTATTTTGATGATGGAAAGTGTGCTCTGGGTTTTCATTTTTCTTGTTTGGATAGCTAGGTTTTTTTTAAATATTTCTACAAGGCTTGAAAACAAATCCAAAAATATATATGAGATCATAGTTGAAACTTTTTAAACCTTGTTGGTATTTAGGTTGCTTAAACTCGAGAAATTTGGGTCTAATCGACCTTGTTGCTTCACCTTTGGTAAAATTAAGTTAGGAAATTGTTGGAATGTTTGGTTGTCATTATGATCTTGCATAAATCCTTTGAGAAGATAGATTCAATGGTTGTTCTTAACGTTTCCTTTTTATTATTGAAAGAAGACTTCAAAATGATAAACATGTCTTGAATCTTATCATTGTCTGTGATTTTTTATTCTAGTTTTTGTGTGTATTCTTCCTGTTGCAAACTTTCGACCTGTGTGTGTTGCAGAAGGATAAATTATTGTGGGTTTTACTTGGTAATCAATTTACATCTATTTGGACTTGCAAAAGTTCTTTTGATTATTATTTTAAGACCTACAAAATAATATCTCATGTTAATCTCTTGAAATGAATTATTATTTTTATGAAGTCTTATTTTTGGAATCAAGTAAGTGGATATGATTTTATTGTTTCTACTCTCTGGGTATTTAGGTAACCAATGAATTTTGGCACTTGGTGCTAAGAGGGGAAAAATCTCTTGAGTATAGGTTAACTGTAGTTTTCATTGTTTTTACTCGAACTTCTAGATCTGCTATGTCGATCATGATTGATGTTTTTGTATTGGCATGATTCTTATACTTCTTAGGCCAACAAACTCAATTTCAGTTCTTGTAGAACTAAGGAAAAAGGTTTCTTTGTGAGAATGGAACATTGGCTCTTGTTTTGGTTATATTGTATTACATACTTCTTTTCCTTTAAGGATCGAGTTATAGGAAGTCTGTTTCAGACTCATCCTTCTATTCATCTCTTTCTTTCCTCTATGAGTCTTTTGGGAAATGAATTACTTGTTATCTTAGTGGGAATTGAGGCTATCAAAACCATCTCCTAGAATGATGATAGGTAATGGAATGTTGTTGCTCTTTATTTCTTTCCTTTCTTTTAGATTTTGGTGTTCATTTAATTCGAACCCTAAGTAAATCTCTGTTTGGAATTTTGGTTTGAGTCGTTAGTTAACTGAACTTTTCATTATAGGTTCTTGGTTACTTAATGTTCTCTTTTAATCATTCAAAGAGTTGTGAAGTTTGCAACCTCTCTCTCTCCTTCCTTTAATCTTCTTACAGCTTATGAAACTTGGTTAAGTTGTTTTCCCTTCTTTGGTCTATTACGTTTATGCAACTTATTGACTATTTGATAAGACTGAATGCAAAATATTATTAGGTTAGTATAACTAAAGTTGAAAATATTTGGATGGAAATTAATGTTTATAAATGTTCCACTGTTGAGTTATGCCTAAAAGATAGTTTAGGTAGTTACCTTCTTTAAATAAACATGTTTAACTAAGTGAGGAACTTAAAATGAAATACAAGAAAGTAATAGTGAGGATCAGATGAATGTTTAATTCTCTTAACTTACTATTTAAATTCTTTTGATAAAAGGAAAATATGAAGGATAAATTTGTTTTATTTCATGACCTAACCTTGTTTTGATTTGAAGCATATCTCTTTCTCTCTCTTAATTGGAATTGTGATCTCCTTTTTGGTTGAGTCTTTCCATTTTTTCTTTCTGGACTATTTCATAATAGTAGGGTTCTTTTTATGAAACTAGTTAGCTAAAAGCACATTGTTTTAATGATTTAGTTCTTATCATGCTCAATTCAATGAACTGACCCATGCTAGCAATTTTGCAGATGGACTACGGAAAATATGAAAGGAGAAAGACTTATTTTAAGTTACTTTGTTTTATTTTGAATCTGAATCTTTACTTTGATAATAGAAAGGGGTTTTCATTAATAAGATGCACTTAATGAAAATAAAGTTGTAATGGGAAAAGAAGAGGTGATGTTGTTTGGAAATTTTTGATGTATGAATTGTTTGGACTTAGAAATGTATCACTCTTCCCTGATGAATAAAATATGTTTGAATTCTGTTAATACTTGTAGAAATACTTTCTTGGTGTGAATTGGGCTGAAATTATAAGTATTACTCTAATTTAGGAAGGTAGCTCACATACTTAAATATTATACAATGGTTGGGATAAGATTATGAGTTGTTGATTGGAAAGGTTTCTCTAGATGGGATGCAACTTATAAAGTTAATAATCTCATGACACTTTATCATTGCAAAAGGGTTTGTAATTAATTTACATGGGTGTATGTGTTACAACCTTGTTTATAATTATAGATATGTAATTTGAATTTATTAGGGACACAGGAATTTTGTTTCTCCTCATTGGGAACTAGCCCATGAAATAGGAAAAAGGGAAAAATCCTTTGAGGGTTTACATTTAGATTAAGTTGTTAACTTAGATGTAAATAAACAAAAAGGTGAATGGGTGTAAATGTGCTTCCTTATGCAGATTTCCTTAATCTAAAAATGGAAATTAATTAGCTCAATCACCTTTATGTCTAAAAGAGACTTAATGTCCCTTTTGGTTGCAAGTGGTATCGGATAAATGGTAAACTAATGCAAGAAAATAAATAGGTTAGGAAGTAGATTTTATCTGCTTACCTACCTCAGATATAGTTATAACTTGTAACTTGATAGGTTAAAGAACCTTCTTGAATCATTAAGGATGCCGAAATTAAATTTTAATGAAGAATTTAATATAACATCAACTTCACTTTAAGTTATGTTTATCTAGTTGAGGATACTCATTTGGATGTTGACACATGCCAACTGCAATGAAGTACCTTCGTAACTATATGAGTCATTATGAGGTTACTACATTGCAGTTGACATGTCTCAATACCCTTTAGAGTTTGTTCAACTAGACTAACATAAGTTCTTTACTAGTTCACTAGTCCGCCCTATACAGGATAAGAACATGATCTAGTGTCGAGTCAACTCTTGATGACTTAGGATAACTAGACACACCTAATCAACGTAAGTCGATTGAGTATGTCTATGTACCCTTAGTCACCACAAGTAGACCCCCACACTAGGGAATGTTTCTAACCTTATCTAGGGTTATAATTGAATCATGTGGACTGAAAGAGATTAGTAAAGACCAATCTAGATAACAAATCAAGTGTAGTGAAGGAATTATTGTTTGATGAGTATGTCATCTAGGAATGCAAACATGATAAACATGTGTAAATATTTGGCCAAAGTATCACAAGTTGTTGGTTGTGTTGTCCTATGTCACTTAGTTTAAGAAGCAAGATTTCAGATGAATATCAGTAATCAGATATTCAGATAGGATCTTAAACATAACACTTGAGTACCCCTAACAGGGTAAAGAAACTAAGTATACTTTATATACACATTATTGAATAACATGAGAGATTGGATTACACCGAGTCATGAAATGAGGGATCGGTGTTTCACCAAGTCATTATAGCTACATATGGTTTTCTATTATGGGATAGTTTGGCATTTGAATGTGTGTTCTAAATTATGATTTAGAATAGAGAACATTGTGTAAAAAAATCCTTGTTTCTAAATTCTTAAAATGGGAATGTTACATCTTGGTATCAGAGCTGAAGGTTACAGCTCTTGGACCTATTGATTCCATAAATCTAATAAAAACTTAACTTTTTCTAGTAATAGAAAAATGGTTAGAACAAGGGGAGATGATGCAAACAACCCACCACTGGGGGAGAGGAAGCTACTACCCAAAATCTGATGAGATCCTTTACGACATGTTGAAACAAGAGACCATATGGGTGTACTTGAACAACAAGTAATGGGTAATGAGGAGGAAGAAGATGCTAGTAATAACAATCAGCCACCTCCTAAGGATAATGTCAATATTGGGAATCAAGGAGTTGATAATAAAAATGTTACAAATGTTAATGCTAATGTACCCAATCAGCCTGAAAATAAAAGGAAAGGTTAGCAAATGAACTTACAAATGATATAAAAAGGATAATTCCACCTAAGTTTGATGGCACCACCTTGGGGATGGAGCTGAGAATTGCTCAGTGAAATGGAGAAGTACTTTGCAATAAGGAACTTCTCAAAGGAAACAAAGGCAGTATAGGGAGCTTATCATATTTCCCATGAGGCATCATCCCGATGGGACAACAACAAGGCTGAATTGAATATTGATGAATAAAGCATCACATGGGATCAATTTAAAAATATTTTAGGAAACGATGGCTGCCACAACTTTATTATGATCAAAAGATGACTGAATTTTAGAACTTAACTCAAGGAAAGTTAACTATAACAGAGTATTAGGAGAGGTTCACTAAAATCCTTAAGTACGTACCTTAGTATCAAATTGATGAAAAGTTTAGGATACAAAAATTCATTATGGGATTAAATCCTATCATAGGGGAGAAGTATATGTTCACATCCCAACCACCATGGAAGGGGTTGTAGAAAACACCAGGAGGTATGAACAGAAATTAAAAGAAATCTCTTCCCATAAGGAGGAAATTAGAAAGAAAATTCCTAATTCTTCTTCATCTCTTGCACCCAAAAAGGGGGCATGGAAGAAGTTTGGTACTAAAAATAAATTTGTTGCTGATAATAACAAGAAAACAAAAGCAAATAAACCTGCTACTAATGTTCGAAACAATTTTTTTAAGAACAATAATAATGGACATAAGTCCTATGGGGACAGAACAACAACTTTAAGGCTGGAAATAAGTTTGAACCTAAACGAGGACTGTAGGAGGATGCTACAATTGTGGCAAGGATCATTATGTAAATAAATTCCCTCTAAAGAAGGATGACATCAATTAGTAGCATAAGATACATGCTACAATAGCTTATAAACAAGCTAAAAATCAAGTTACACCTATAGAAGTACCAAGTAAGTTATTTGGTATACCTGTTACTATACTTTTTGATACTGGAGCTACTAAATGCTTTATTTCTACTAAATTAGCTTTAAAACTAAAAAGAAAAGATGGAAAATGGATAAATCTTGGGCTGTACATTATGGGAATAATGTTGTCCACACAATTAGTAAGTATTTTTGGAGAAGTCCTAGATTTACCTAGTTTTTCTACAAAAGTTGATCTTTATGTTGCTCCTTTAGGGTCTTATGATGTGATTATAGGTGTTAATTGGCTTTTTGAACATAAAGAAAAGGTTGATTGTTTTGAAAAAGATATTAGTTATCTTGATGATCTACGAAAAGAAAAAGACATCCAAGGGATAAAACATGAGATTTCAGTCTGAAAATTGTCGTCTATGTAGCTTGAAAAGGAAAAAGCAAAGGCTATACCTTGTATGCAGTAAAAATTTCTGAAAAAAATGAAGGGGATAGTGATTTCTTGGAAAAATATCTATTGTTACAAAATTTCAGCGATGTGTTTCCAGAAGAACTACCCAGTTTTCCACCTAAACGGGAGTTTGATTTCATGATTGAGATTAAGCTAGGAACCAAACCTATTTCTAAGGAATCGTATTGAATGACTACCATTGAACTAGTAGAGCTTGAGGAAAAATTGCAAGAAGCTGTTGTCAAACGTTTGATAAGATCAAGTGTCTTGCCTTGAGGGAGCACACTGTAATTTTTGTGCAAAATAAAGATGGAACACTTAGGTTGTATATTGATTATCAGATGTTAAAAAATAAAAAATAAAAAACATATGTCCACTTCCTAGAATTGATGATATGTTTGATCAAATGTGTGGTGCATCATTATATTCTAAGATAGATCTTCAATCTGGATGTCATCAATTAAGAATCAAAGATGAAGATATTAATAAATAAACCTTTAGAACAAGGTATGAGTATTATGAATTCATAGTTTTACCTTTTGGTTTGAAAAATTCACCCACAATTGTTATGAATTTAATGAATAATATATTTCAAGAATACGGAGAAATTTGTGCTTGTATTCTTGGACAATATTCTCATATATTATAAAAGCATCGATGAGCATCATGAGAATTTGGAGATAGTTCTCAAAATCTTAATAAAAATAAGATTGTATGGCAATTTTTCAATATTTTATTTCTATGAAATAGAATTGCACTATGGTGCGACCTCAGCTCAACTCTCCCTCACCTAATTCATCATAGTTTCTGACATGACATGTAGCATTTAGACATAAATATATCACAAAATATTTGGTTTCAGAAAAAATCATTCAAACCCAATTTCAAAAATTATTCCATTATCATTCTTGTAAAATTTCAGGATCTAACTCTTAAAAATGTGTGAGTTATGCTACTTTTATCAGGGAGGACATTTTGTCAAACAAGTATCATGCAACCTCAAACACTTTGGCCAAAACGCATCATATCTTAAAAATACTGATCATAAAATCAAACCCTTCAATACCCATCTGAAAAATTATGTTTTCCCTCTATGGTTAAAATTTCAACATCATTGGACTTAAAACCAAAAAGTTATGGTGACTGGTTCAAAACCCTGTTTTAAGGAAACAATAAACAAATAACATAGTACAAGTTGTTGGAGGTATATCATGACAATATGAATATTCTTATTAAAATATGAAATCATACCATTGAAATTGATTCTATATACACCTAAGAAGATGATAAAAACCACAAAATACATGCAATCCCAAGCTTTGTCTTCTTATTTCTTCAAATCCTGTCATACAATACAATCAATATTCTTCATGGTTGCCTTGTTCTTCATTTTCCTACTCACACGCTTATTCTTATGTATTTCTCCCCCATCTCTTCATGGATGGTTCAAAATATCCTCACCATAATAAATCCCATTGTATCTATAAAATATTATTTTCATTCTAAATTAAAACATCTTATCCTATTCCTACTCCTTAGGATAAGACTAATCCTTTTTAGTTGAGATATTTGCTCAACTTCCACATAAGGATAGATATAGTTGTTTGTGCCAACTAGAAATGATCTATGACATGATTCCATAATATTATAATCAATATAATCCTTCCTCCTATATACCATTAGGTGTGATAACACTCATATCCACCTAGACAACTAACTTTCACCTTTTACTCTTATCACAAAGAGTAATTACATTACATAACTCAAATATTCAAACTATGACATTCTTGGAGGGAAACTCATTTGAAACACGTAGTACATGTAATTCATGCATTTTATGTATTACTATCCTTGTTTTATTATTCACCAAGCATCATGAAGGATGCTCCTGCATCACACTATCTAGGACATGTTATAAGTAAATATGGAATAGTTGTTGATCCATCAAATATTGTCGCTATAAGCCGAGTCGCTGCACCTAAGAATGTACATGAATTCAGAAGCTTCATGGGTCTTGCTGGTTATTATAGAAAATTTTTAAGGAATTTTCAAAGTTTGTTGCACCAATAACTTCATTACAAAAGAAAGATAAGAAATTTGAGTGGAGTAGAAAGTACAAATCTACGTTTAAATCTCTTAAGCATTAATTAACATCTTCACCTATTTTGGCTATACCTGATCCAAATGGAAACTTTATTGTAGTAACATATGCTTTTAGGGAAGGTATTAGAGGTATCTCGTTCATAACAAAATGATCATGTTATAGCATACGAGAGTAGAAAACTCAAGTTACATGAATTGAATTATGTTTCCCATGACCTAGAGCTTGTTTTCATTGTCCATGCACTTTAAGTATGGAGGCATTATATTTTAGGAGACCTTTGAATTAAAGACTGACCACCTTGGGCTGAAGTATATTTTCACTCAATCAAATAGAAATGCAAGACAAAAAAGGTGGTTAGATTTTCTATCTCAGTATGATTTTGACATAAGTTACATAAAGGGAAAATAAAACAGAGTGGCAGATGCACTAAGTCATAGGAAACATATTTATGCACTTATAACCTTGAGAACTTAGTTTAAGGATGAAGTAAAAATAATTATGGAATCTGATTCATACTTTTAGCAAGTAAAAACAACACTTGTTGCAGATCCAAATGACTCAAGATATAAAGGTTTTCACTTTGATGATGAAGGAATCTTGAGATATAATAATCAAGTGTATATACCTTCGGGAAATGAGTTAAGAAAGAAGTTGTTAATTGAATTTCATAATTCACCTTATTCAGGACATCCCAGTATTACAAAAATGCTTGTTGATTTAAGACAACAATATTTTTGGAAAGGGATGAAAAAGGATGTAATTGATTTTGTGACACACTTCTTAGAATGTCAAAGCATGTTAAGGCTGAGCATATGCACCCAACTGGTTTATTGTACCCTCATAGCATACCGCAGTATAAATGGAAAGTAATTAGCATGGATTTTAACACTTAATTCAGCCTTAGGAACTAAATTAAATTTTATTTTAGCATACCATCTAGAAATGGATGGAAAAACTGAAAGAGTTAATCAAATTTTGGAAGATATTTCATGAATGTACTACATGGATCAGCAGTAGAAATGGGAAGAGTAACTTCCATTAGTCAAATTTTATTATAATAACAAGTATCATGCCTCTCTGAAAATGGAACCTTTCTAAACATTATACAGAATGAAATCCAAAACTCGGTCAACTAGGATAGCCTAGAGGACATAGAGGTAATTGGACTAGAGATCATTATTGAAATATAACAAGTTAAAATGATTCATGAGCATTTTAAAGAAGCGTCTGATAGGCAAAAAAGTTATGCAGATCTTAAAAGGGTTGATAAGAAATTTGAACTTGGTGAAAAATTCATTTTGTGGTTTAAGGTAAAAAAGAGTTCTATAACCTTTGGAAAGGCTACCAAATTATCACTTCATTATGTGGGAGCCTTTGAAATAGTTGAAATAATCAATCTTGTAACTTTACCACCTGTTTAATCATGAATGTGTTATGTTTTCCATATTTCTCCACTTAAGAAATACATTTGATTTATCACATGTGTTAAATTGGAATTCCTTGTAGGTCCAAGACCTAGGAATAATCGTGGTTAAACCCATTAGAGTGCTGGAAACTCGTCTGCTGCACTTAAGAAATCATGAAATTAGCCAATGAAAGGTCCAATGGGACCAGTTTAATGAAGAAAGTGCAACATGGGAAAACCTCGAGGACATGAAAATTACTTTTCCACATTTATTTGAATAGAGTTGATTCTGTTGATTTATAATACTTGAAGATATTGTTCTGATTATATCAATAAATCTGCCAGTTTTGGGCAGATATTAAATTCATTAGTATGAAAACAACTATTTAATCGTTGAATAAATTATGGAAAATTTGGAATTCTCAATCTAGTTCTGATGTGAACTTATGAATAAAAGAACTATAATTAGAATTATATTTCTTGTTTGAAATTTTGGACTAAGTTAATCATCGGGATGATGATGCTTTTTAGGAGGGAAGTATGTAACGCCTCTAACATGACTGGTATCTATGATGAATTTTGTTAAATAAGGTTCAAACGTTGACAGGTGATTTTTCTTAAGACGATGTACTCTTATGACTTATGAAATCATGTTTGCAGTAGGTAATATGTTATCTGTGGAAATAGGTACATTACTGACATGTTTTGCTTAATTTAAAAGGATGTAACCCATATTTTTGTGTAGAATAATTTACTGCTTGGGATTGAGAAATTGAGTTTCAGTTTTCATAATTTATAAGATTCAAAACAACAACACCTTGGATCAATTTCATTGATCCAAGGTATGCTTATAATTTTTCAAATCTTGTTGTCATGGCATCAAATTTAGATAGACAAAAGGCTTCAACCTTGAATGTATGAATGTGGTGAATGATCCTCTCCTTGGATCTCTGCTTCAAATTGGAACAAGGTTAATAATCTGGTTCTTCTTTCCTATTTAAGATACAATGTAAATTTTAATAAGGATCTTGTGGCTTATTTACACCATGTTCCTTAAATTTGGAACCTTATCCTAAAGGAGTAACCTAACCTAAGTTACTAAGTTTATTGTTATTTAGGTGATTAATGGACCTAAGACTAAAGACTTACCTATGGACCTATGTTGGTTCCTAAATTAATGTTGAACCTAACAAAGGGAGTGGCTAACCTAAAGGGGCCTATGGAATGACATGGGAAGGGGTAAGTGGGAGGTAGTGAATCCTAGGAATTAATGGTGAGTTATTAAGTCCTTATCTCTTTTAACAACCAAATTTGGAAAAAGCATTGGAAAACATTAGGTGAGTGAGTTGGAATCTTCACCAAAGTTTTGGATGCATGTATTTTTTTGAAATAAGTCTTCACTAGATTTGGAGGTGGCGGTGGTGGGAAGATAGGAAGGAATGATAGTCCTACTCTACATTTAATATTTTTAAATTGGTGAAACTACCTAGGAAGAAGATATAGGGTTTGGTTTTTTTGATTCATTTGGTTTTGGAGCTTGAGATCTGCATGTGGTTGTTTTGTTATTCAAACCTATAGTTTGATTATTGCATGTAATTTAGTTGTGAATGAGTTTTTTTTCCTTGCATAGTGTGGAGGGGACGAGTTGGGACGGAGAATATATAAGGAGGAGTTAGAGGAAGTTTTGTGTTTTTACATTTTGAAAGAAGGATTGAAACTCTATTTGGATTTTTATGCAAATCAGTGAAGGTGAAGCACTATCGTGAATGATATGCTCTATCTATTAAGTTTTATGCTTTTACTTAAATGCTCATAAAAATAACTCTGCTCTTAGGGAATAATCTGGATTTGTTCTATTGATGAGATTCTTTTGCTTCTAGATTTTTGTGTTGTTTTAATGGAATACTTTATCGACCTTGTTTTGATGATGGAAAGTGTGCTCTGGGGTTTTTGGCTTTCTTTTTGGATAGTTGGGTTTTTCTTTAAATATTTCTGCATAGGCTTGAAAATAAATATGAAAATCTATATGAGATCATGGTTGAAACTGCTTAAACCTTGTTGGTATTTTGGTTTCTTAAACTCACAAAATATTTGTCTAATCAACCTTATTGCTTCACCGTCAGTAAACTTCGGTTAGGAAACTGTTGGAATGTTTGGTTTTCACTATGATCTTGCATAAATCCTTTGAGAAGATAGATTCGATGGTTGTTCTTAACGTTTACTTTTTATTAGGTAAAGAAGACCTCAAAACAATAAGCATGTCTTAAATCTTATCACTATCTCGTGATTTTTTTTTATTCTGGTTTTGTGTGTATTCAAACTGTCGTAAACTTTTTGAACTTGTTTTTTTGCGAAGGATAAATTATTGTGGGTTTTTCTTGGTAATTGTTCTACATCTATTTGGACTTGCAACAGTTCTTTCAATTATTATTTTAAGACCTGTAAAATAATATCTCGTGTTAATATCTTGAAATGAATAATTATTTTTATGAAGTCTTATTTTTGGAAGCAAGTAAGAGGATATGATATACTATTTCTACTCTCTTGGGTATTTAGGTAACCAATGAATTTTTGTACTTGGTTCTAAGAGGGGAAAACTCTCTTGAATATAGGTTAAATTTAGTTTGTTTATTGTTGTTACTTTGAACTTATAGACAGCTATATCGACCATGATACGATGTTTCTATATTGGAATGATTCTTAGAATTCTTGGGCCAGTAAACTCAGTTTTAGTTCTCTTAGAACTACAGAAAAAAAAATCGTGAGAATGGAATGCTAGATCCTATTTTGGTTATATTGTATTGCATACTTCTTTTCCTTTAAGGGTCCGAGTTATACGAAGTATGTTTCAGACTTATCCTTATGTTAATCTCTTTCTTTCCTCTCTAAGTCTTTTAGGAAATGAATTACTTGTTATCTTAGTGGGAATTGAGGCTATCAAAACCATCTCCTTGAATGATGATAGGTAATGGAATGTTATTACTCTTCATTTCTTTCCTTTCTTCTTGATTTCGGTGCTCGTTTAATTTGAACTTGGAGTAAATATTTTTTAGAATTTTGGTTTGAGTAATTAGTTAACTAAAATTTGTCATTATAGGTTCTTGGTTACTTAATGTCCTCTTTTAATCATTCAAAGAGTTGTGAAGTTCATAACCTCTCTCTCTCTCCTTCCATTAATATTATTACAACTTATGAACCTTGGTTAAGTTGTTGTCCCTTCTTTGTTATATTACGTTTATGTAACTTCTTGACTATTTGATAAGACTGAATGTAGAATGTTCTTAGGGCAGTATAGCTGAAGTTGAAAATATTTGGATGGATTATTGAGTTTGCTTTGAAAATATTTGGATGGATTATTGATTTTGGTTTGAAAATATTTGGATAGATTATTGAGTTTGGTTTGAAAATATTTGGATGGAAAGTAATGTTCATAAATGTTCCCTGTTGAGTTATTCCTAAAAGATAGTTTAGGTAGTTACCTTCTTCAGATAAACAAGTTTAATTGAGTGAGGAACTTAAAATGAAATACAAGAAAGTAATAGTGAGGATCAGATGAATGTTTAATTCTCTTAACTTACTGTTTAAATTCTTTTGATAAAAGGAAAATAGGAAGGAAGGATAAAGTTGTTTTATTTTATGACCTAACTTTGTTTTCATGTGAAGCATATCTCTTTCTTTCTCTTAATTGGAATTTTGATCTTCTTTTTGGTTGAGTCTTTCCATTTTTGATTTCTGGACTGTTTCATAACAACAGGGTTCTTTTTATGAAACAGTTAGCTAAAAGCACATTGTTTTAATGATTTAGTGTTTATCATGCTTAGTTTAATGAAATGACCCTTGCTAGCAATTTCAGAGATTGACTTCAAAAAATATGAAAGGAGAAAGACTTATTTTAAGTTTGTTTTATTTTGAAGACTGAATCTTTACTTTGATAAAAGAAAGGGGGTTTCATTACTAAGATGTACTTAATGAAAAGAAAGTTGTAATGGGAAAAGAATAGGTGATGTTGTTTGGCAATTTTTGATGTATGAATTGTTTGGACTTAGCAAATGTATCACTCTTCCCTGATGAATAAAAGATGTTTGAATTCTATTAATACTTGTAGAAAGACTTTCTTGGCATGAATTGGGCTGAAATGATAAGTATTACTCTAATTTAGGAAGGTAGCTCACATACTTAAATATTATGCAATGGCTGGGATAGGAGTCTGAGTTGTTGGTTGGAAAGTTTCTCTAGATGGGATGCAACTTATAAAGTTAATAATCTCATGACACTCTATCATTGCAAAAGGGTTTGTAATTAATTTACATGGGTGTATGTGTTACAACCTTGTTTATAATTCTACATATGTAATTTGAATTTATTAGGGACAAAGGAATTTTGTTTTTCCTCATTGGGCATTAGCCCATGAAATAGGAAAAAGGGGAAAATCCCTTGAGGGTATACATTAAGATTAAGTTATTAACTTACTTAGATGTAAATAAAAAAAAGGTGAATGGGTGAAAATGTGCTTCCTTATGTAGATTTCCTTAATCTAAAAATGGAAATTAATTAGCTCAATCACCTTTATGTCTAAAAGAGACTTAATGTCCCTTTCGGTTGCAAGTGGTATTAGATAAATGGTAAAATAATGCAAGAAAATAAATAGGTTGGGAAGAATATTTTATCTACTTACCTACCTTAGATATAGTTATAACTTGTAACCTGATAGGTTAAAGAACCTACTTGAATCATTAAGGATGCCGACATTAATTTTAAATGAAGAATTTAATATAACATCAACTTCACTTTAAGTTATGTTTATCTAGTTGAGGATACTTAGTTGGATGTTGACACACGCCAACTGTAGTGAAGTACCTTTGTAACTACAGGATTCATTATGAGGTTACTACGTTGCAGTTGACATGTCTCAATACCCTTCAAAGTTTGTTCAACTAGACTAACATAAGTTCTTGATTGTTTCTGTTATGCCCTATGTAGGGATAGGAACATGACCTAGTGTCGAGTCAACTCTTGATGACTTAGGATAACTAGACACACCTAATTGATGTAAGTCGATTGAGTATGTCTATGTACCCTTAGTCACCCGAGCAAGACCCCACACTAGGGCATGTTGCTAACCTTGTCTAGGGTTATACTTGAATCACGTGGAATGACAAGAGATTAGTAAAGACCAATCTAGATAACAGATCAAGTGTAGTGAAGGACTTATTCTATTTGACGAGTATGTCATCTAGGAATGCAAACATGATAAACATGTGTAAATATTTGGCCAAAGTATCGCAAGCTACTGGTTGCATTGTCCTATGTCACTTAGTTTAAGAAGTGATATTTCAGATGAATATCAGTAACATATATTCAGATAGGCTCTTAAACAGAACACTTGAGTACCCCTAACATGGTAAAGAAACTAAGTATACTTTGTATACACATTACTGAATAACATGAGATATTGGATTGTGACTGAGTCATGAAATAAAGGATTGGTGTTTCACCGAGTCATTACATACAGTGCATATAGTTTTATGTTATGGGATAGTTTGGAATTTGAATGTGTGTTCTAAATTATGATTTAGAACAGAGAACATTGTGTAAAAAAATACCTTATTTCTAAAGTCTTAAAATGGGAATGTTACATGTAGCAAATATCAATGATGTAGGGTCAAGGTGGGAAACCACATGTTGTAAGGTTAAAGAGGGTAGGGCCAAGCTAGTAGTAGCTGATGCAGAAGTTGGTGTAACAGTAGGAGGAATAGACATAGGCATGCCATATACAAGTTTCCCTAGTGAATAATGGGTAGATGAATGAGCAAGATAGTGTGTTAGCGTGATAAGGTTGTGATCACGGAGTTTCACAAACTATTCATCACCAGTGGTTATTGCAAGAAACTGATTGGAGTCCATAGGTGATGATATTGAAGGGGGCAATGGGCTAGGTGGGAGTGGCTGGAAGCTAGCATGAAACATGAGAGTCTTAGCTTGTTTATGAGTCAAAACCATGTGACTGACAATAAAACATGTATTTTAAGCTTCGATGATGATGCAAAATCACATAAGTAATGGGGAAGATTCATCGAAAATGAGTGATTCGATCTTTGTTCTGATAGGAAAATCAAAATACAGAGACCAACATCGGTTGGGGTAACCGATGCTGGTATGAGGGTAACCACCACCATTTTTCTTAGACCGATGTGGGTTACTATGAAATATAAGATATTTAAAGATCTGGAAATGAAAGGTGAAAATGGTTCAACATGGACTCTGAAGATGATATAAGAGACCTAAAATTGTGATAAAATGGCATAACAAGACACGAAAAGAATAGAAAGATGGAGAATAGTATTTGGTAAAAATAACCAAAAATCATAAAATTGAAATCGCTTAGTTAGTTCGAAGGTGGTGAGATTATGTAATCGATGGTAGTCACTGGACCGATATCGATTCTTACTATGAAATCTAGGAAGATAAGGAAAATGAATTTTCAGTGATTTAGATGAAATAAAAGGGCCAACCTAGACACTGAGTATGGCTATGAGAAGTCCTAATATACCTAGAATAAAACCTGAATACACTAGTCATGATGTGGGGCATAAAAGGATAAGAAATAACAAAGAAATGAAACTCACAACTCAAAATGCAAGCGAGAGAAAAAAGCTAACAAACACGAAATCCTAAGTTGTATATTTTATGTTGTGGCTTATGCCATTTAGGACTAACTGTAAGTAGGATAGAATTTTTGGTTAACAAAGGTGCCCTACAAAAATTTGACAACTATGGCTAGTTTCAGGTAAGTTTTGGCATGGGATATCCTTCTCTAAGATGATGACTAGACAGAGAAACCAATTGGAGCCCACTGTCAATCCTCTGATCATGTGATCATTGAAAAATTCTTCTAGGAAAGATGTTGTTCAAGAACTATGTAGTTTTTTTAGTGATTTGGTATAGAGAGTGTGCAAAATGTGAGCTACGGTTCAATTTGTCAACCATCAGTTGGGCATGACTTCCAAGCATATAGGTTTCCCATAATTTAGATGAGCTATAATGTAACAACTCAAAAATGCAAGTGCACAAGTTTTAAAACCCAAAACCACAAATTATATTCAATGAGAAAAAATATGAAGAGGTTAAGGGAGTGACTTTCACTAAGTGAAATGCAAGAAAAGAAAGAAGAGTTATTTTTAATCCCAAAAACAAATTTCACTAAGACAATCAAAAGAAAAGAATATTTGCATCGAAGAAGATTAATGTGAACTTGTCTCGAATGAAAATAGACAAATAAGATTTTCCTAGGAATAAACAATGCAAAGAACCCCGGATGGGTCGTGTTATCTAATTTCCTCACTTTGTTTACTAAAATTAGATAACGAGTAGATTCTTGCTGAAATTAAAAAATTAAGATTTGAGATTCCTCCAAATTCAAATTCCACTAGGGGTCAAGCCTTGACAACATGGAAGAAATACTTAGCTGAATCAATGATGAAAAATTAAGCTGGGACAAGCCAACTCAAAAGAAAGCAACACTCTCGTGGATAATGCCAAGTGTCAACCTGGCACAAGTTCTATAAATAAAAGGGGAGCAAGCCTCAAAATCCCGTGGGACTCACACGTGGAGTCAACTATGAGTGTCCCACCCAAGAAAAGGTCTTCGCATTAATATGTGGTAGGTCCATTACTTGCTCAAAGGAGAGTAGTAGGCTCGTGGATGATGCCAAGTGTCAGCCCGACGCACTTCCAAAAACTACAAATGAAGTAGAAACCCTAGAGAATTACTTGACCTCCACGTGGATCTCACAATAAATGGGCTCCAAGTTTGAAACAGGCTGCAAAGGATTGATGAGAATCTAAATACCATGTAAGGGATATTATGAAACCTATCTTGAAAGTTTTAAATGCTCGAGATATTTTCAAAATATCAAATACAAAGGGTCATTCAACTAGTCTTTTCAAAGAACAACGTTAATGCATAGTTCCATGTGGAGAGTGTGAACCTATGAATACTTAATTTGTTCACCTGCACTCGAGGGGTAATTTTTAATAGAATAGCATAAAAATAGGTGCTACCAAAATCATGATCCCAAAGTCGATACCTAAAATTTAGATATGTAATAAAGATTTTTTGGTGCCCATTTTGACCCTCCATCATTTTACAATGTTTTTCACTTTGCTCTCCATACCACTGAAATGTTTTTCCCTTTTAAGATGGATTATATAATGTTTTGTCTCCATTTTTATGCCTTGTATTGTTCAAAAACTCATTTTCCTTTCCCCTTTTTAAGAGAAATCCTGAGTTTTCTTTTTTTTGCCCTAAATGTTTCAAGTTTACGGGTTATGTCATTTTTCGCAACCACGGTGGCTTGAAATTAATCAATTTTTACTTGTATGAATTCAACAATCCTTTTCCATGGTCCTAAAATGTTTGAAAACATGTTTCAAATATCCTTTGTTCTAAAAATTCTTCATCTATGAAGAAAAAAATGAATTCAGGAATCCTGGCATTTTTCGTGTTTTGATGGCCAAACGGGCATCATTTTCCCGTCAAATTCATCTTCAGCGTCCTAGGGCATCGCTAGCAATTTTGCGTTTTTTGATGGTCATACGGGCATCCTTTTCCCATCAAATTTTAGCTCACAAATCTTCTCCTATGTGGCTTGTTCTAATTGGACAAGGTTTGGCGGGTTTATTCTAAAACTTAACTTTTTGGTTTTGGAAAATAGTGAAAGTTCCCCCATAGCTCCAAGCCCCAAAGGAGGTACACGTGTCATAAGTAGAGTGAAGGTGGATGGGTGGGTCTTTTTGTGCCTTAAGGAATTTTGGAAAAAAGAATTAAAGTACAAAGAAAATGCCTAGGGCCCACAACGAATCAAAATGGAACACGTGGCGGCTTCAGAGCACGAGACCCTCAAAGAAATAAGAGGTGGACACATGTCATGTTTTCATCAAAAATAGGATGGAAGGCTAGCGAGAAGACTTAGTGAATTTTTACTTTTTTGGTGAAAGGTGAAAAGGTTTTGAAAAGGGCCGCAGGTTTGCCAAGCGAATCAGGAGAGAGACAGGATGGAAGGGGTAGAGGGAGTGCTAACCACCGGAGGAAAAAGGAAATATTTCTTTTTGGCAATGTGAGTTAAAGTGGTAATTTGGAGTGTGGCTCTGCGGTGAAACAAGGAGAGACACATGGCATGGAAAGAAAGGCGGAGGTGCGGGATGGTGGAGGAATTGTTAAAAATTTCCTTCATGAAAAAATATTAAAATATGAAAGGAGGAACTCAAGCCAATGGTGAATCGGTGATAGAAACATGTCAAGTATAGAAGCGGAGATGCGTGTCCGTGGGGAAAAATGTGAAAAATTTCCTTTTTCCAAAAAGGTGGAAATGTGCATAATCGATCTATGATTCCAATGGGACCCACTTTGTGCCACATGTCAGCACCAAATCTCAAGGGCGAAGGGTGGAGAAAATTGTCAAAATTTTTACTTTTTCCAAAAGTGTTAAAATATCAAAAAGTGATCCCAAACCCATTTCCAATCACATTTTGACACATGGAGGGCTCAGATTGAAGGGAGAAAGGCAAATCAATGGTAACTATGCATTTTTCAGTTTGGCCACCATTTTTGCTCCAGGAAGTGTGGAAATGTGATTTTTGCATCAATTTTCACCAATTTTTTGGTGAATTCATGTCGTTTTTGCCTTCAAGGATCAATGGAATCAATTTGAAAATTCAATTTGCAGATTTGAGGTACTTTTGAAATGAAATTTTGTTTGGGCTCGAGCAAAAACATGAAATATCAAATCCAAAAGTTGTAGAGTCAAATTTTGGAGGGATAAGGATGAAATAATGAAAGGAAGGGGGTATGCATGCTTTGAAGATGAAAAACATGCCTCCACAATGGATAATGATGTGAATTTTGCAATGATTCACCTTTTTTGAGGCACCTAGCAACTTTTTGAGCATTTTTCTGTTAGATGTCACTTTTTGTGAGTCATGAGTGAATTTGTAACAAACTAACATGCCATAGGATATTATTTTCTTGAGAAAGAAGGATCAAATGTTATATAATGGTATATAATGCATGTTTTGAGACTTTGCAAAGGGTCAGGAAATTGAAAATTACGATAAAAATTTGAGACAAACTCATTATTCTTAGAAACCTTCCAAAAAACTTGGTTGATGTCTTATGTGTTAGATCTTCATTCATATTGAGTTGGTTACAAGTGTATATCCATCACACAACTCTAATATTGTTCCTGAAACTCTCCCCTGCTGATGAATCTAACAAACTTTTGAATTAATCTATGTTATTTTTGGCAATATGATGTCTGTTATCATGTTTAAATATCTATAAATAGTTTTCCTTGTTTTTGTTGCAATCTTGCATTGAAATCTTTAGGAATCACATAGATCTCATCCTTATTGATAGTTTAGTTGAATTTGAAATTTATTTTGTTAGAAGAGCTTTCATATGGCATTGAAAATAAGCATTTTAAAATCACTTCACCTTCATTTGTTGAAAGATATTGCTTGTAAGCCTTCGGGTGTACCTTAGGCATGATTTGATCAGAGATTTTAATGTTTAATTGATTCCTTTAACTCAATATTTTGTGTTGAGGTTTGAAATATTGTGTGAAGAGTGCAAACCTGGGCCTTCATTTGTGTATCTCTTCTAGTTGAAAGAACATCATGACTGCTTTGAAGCATTTTATATTATAGTTCAAATGTTGTAGAGGTTGTCAAAGATCTAGCATAGTCAAGTTTGTCTTGTCAATATCCCACCAAAAATCATTCTAAACAACTTATCCTACCCCATACTACCCCTGTTTTGACCTGTATACCCACAGAAGATCAAAATCCATTTGCTAAAGTATGCAGAACAGATTAGGATTTCAAAATGTCTTCAGTAACCCTTGCCTTACATTGAAAATATCTCCATAATCTGGAAGTGACAACTTGTGAAAGTCATATTTGGAGTGTTGATCATATTTTCCCAAGGCCTTTTCATACTATTTGCACAAATTGAGGGATATCTTCATCTCCTTCACCATTTGAGGGTTACAAAATAGGTTCTCTTACCTTGGTTAAAAGGCACAACCTAAAATAGTTAGGACAAGATCAAGTCCTATTTGAGTGTTATCCATCTCTCCACAAATCTAAGTGCTAGTTAGATCACATCCCCAACTACAAAATGAAATACATCATCATCTATCTATCTTCAAGATTCATGCCATATATTTTATCTTTGCTTAAAATGAAAAGGAGAAAAAAAATTGGGTGCCAAACACCAATGGTGCCATTTCCGGGGAGTTGTTGAAAATATTTGAGATATTTGGATACATGTCAAACCCTATTAATGTTTCTTACAAATGTTGCATCCAAGTACATTTTTGAAGCATCATTTTATAATCATATTTGTAAGGATTAAGTGAAGATATAAGTTATGCCTACAATTTTATCAGTTTCCATCTGTTGTTGCACTTCATTTGCATTTGTGGTTGGTAGATCCAAGAAAAAGGAAGGTCTGATCTATAAAGTTTGGCAAGATTTTCAGTGCTGATAGGTATTTGATAGAGTATTTTAGTGCATTTGCACAACTAGGGTGAAAATCTTTAGGGACGACTCCATGTTTTTTTGATCTTGATAAATACAAGTGTCTTAAGCTTTCTATCATTTATTTTTATATTTCTAATCTCGTAAAAGCTGGAAAGAAGAAGATCTCTCTCTAGGAGGGACCCAAGTAGAAAGTTATTTCAAGAATTGGGAAAGAGAGTTTTTGAGGAAAGAAAAGTTTTAAAGGTTGTTGAAGGTTAGACATCAGGGAAAGGTATATCCATTGGTGAGAGAGATCAGCCTTTAGTAGAGGATTATCACTCTTCTTCCAGTGATTCTAATTCAAGCAATATTTTCACAAATTTGTTTACTTCAACTAGTGAAGGTCCTTTTGCTATACCTAGTAAGTTCTCTTCTCAATCTGCACTTGTGTGCTTTAATTCAAATAATTTTTTTAAGAAAATTAGTGCCTAGAGAGCACCAACTTTGTGAATCACATTCTTGTTCCCCAAAGGCCTCTCACTCCTCATCATTTTGTTTCTCCTCCAATATCACCACCTCAAAACAATATGGCTCAACCTAGACCTCCATTTGTTGTTAACACCTTTGGTCCTATAGACTTTAGAGGAATGGCTAGTTATCCTAATGGATTCCCTCAAAATGTCGAAATAGATTGCCAAAGTTCTAAGGTAACAATGTAATAATTGGTGATCAACATCTCAAAATTTTTGTTAACATGATGGAGGACTTTGATATTGAGCATGAATATGTGTATATTAAATTGTTCATTCATACACTAGAAGAGGATGCAAGGGATTGGTACAAGGCTCTTCCTGATAATTCAATTGATTCTTGGACTGAGATGAAGAATGCATATAGGTTGCAATATGGTGATAGGACTGATCCTAGATTTCTCTTGTCTGAATTTGAAAATATCAAGAAGAACCCCAATGAATCAGTTCATGACTTTAATACAATATTTAACAAGACATTGAGGAGACTACCTATTAATCTGAGGCCTTGTGATGAGTCTTGTTTAATCAAATATGTAGATGCATTTGACAAGAAAGCAGCCTATTACCTAAGAGATAAGAACCCTACTAATTTAAGGTAGGCCTTTACCATGGCACTCAGATTGAAAATAACATTAAGGCCATTGGGAAACCTCTCAAGAGAGATGGTGTAAAGTTGATAAACCCTAAAAATCCTCAATCTAGAAAGGGTGTTGATTTGGAGGAGGTTGTGAAAAATTTGGTTAGGGGATGTCAAAGAAATATCATACAAGTTAGAACATGTAGAGAAGGGAATTGGGAAGACTTCACAAGGTCAGCAAAGAATAAAAAACCATGACAGATTTGTCAATCATGCTAGGGTGATCAGAGATCTGATGATAGAGGGAAAGGACCCATGGGGTCTGCAAATAGACATCCTCAAGCACATGAGGGAAGAGTGTTACCTGATCCCTTAACTACTAGGGTTGCTGTTGTTGAAGAAGTTGTTGATATTGATTGGTGTGATAGGTGTTTTCTGCCCCATCCTCCATGTGAAGTTGACCATCAAGATGGTGAAGCTAATAATGAAGATGGAACTGATCATGATATCTGCATGGTGGGCTATTCTTCAAGCTCACAAGAAGGAGCAACATCAATTTAGGTAGTAATTGTAAGGATAGCTACAACCTTTTCGGATTACATCAAATGGTTACAAGTCTTTCTTCCCCCTCATACTCTTGACGTTGATGTAGTACAAGATTTTGAAATTCCTAACAATGACTTTTAATACTAAAGAGCTTTGATGATTAAGAAGTATGATGGTAGTATTCCTTTGGAGGAAGATAGATAATTGTTGATGAATGTTGTTGTAGCTCAAGAGAAAGACTATAACACTAGGAAAATTTTTTTTAAGGGAGTTGGGACTCAAGCCAAACCTAAAACACCCTTGCTCACAAGCATTCCCAAAGAAGCTTCTAGAAGAGAAACACTTTCCAAGAGCTCGATGTCTTAAGTAAAAATTATAGTCCTTCTAATGCCCAAGCTGCCAAGAATCCCATGTCATCTAATGAATCTTCTTGTCTCCCTTCCAATGATGCTTTGTGAAAGAGTGTTCCCTATGACATAGCCCAAGTATTGAGCCAAATCAAAGTAAGTGTTCCAATCATTGAGTTTCTTAGGATTCCTGAGCACAAGAAAAGAGAATTTGAGTACTTGGGATTGAAAGAGGAGAAGAGTACCCCAAGCAAAAATGTAAATGTTGTTGAAACTCCTCCTCAGATCATTTCAGACCTTGAAACACCACCAGTAGTAGAGGATCTTGGAGAAACACCTGAGGTATATTTGGGGAAATCCTTGGTTGATTCCCAATTGAATGTTGATCCATTCTTTACAACTTTGATCAGAAAGGATAGACTACTTCACAATTGTATGTTTGATTTCGGTGCATCATGTAATGTCATGCCTCTAGAAGTCATGAATGTGTTGGATATAAATGTGATAGTAGCCTATGGAAAGTGTACTACCATGGACTCAAGAGAAGTGCCGATAGTCGGTTGTGTGAAGGGTTTTGTGGTGTAACTTGCATCTTATCCTAAGAGGAATTTGAAATTAGATGTTGTGATTTTTGATTTCCCTACCAAAAGGGGTATGTTATTGTCAAGAAAGTGGGCTACAAGTGTTGGAGGGAGTGTCCAAATGGATATGTATTTTCCACCATTCCCATTGAATGCATCCTTATCAATATCTATGGAGAAAAGAAGTTGTTGCATCTAATTGAGGATCAAAAATGCTTCTTATGAAGTATTATTTGCTAATGTTGATAATTTCATTAGGTTTGTTGATGGTAAGGAGCACAAGATGGATTAGTCAAAGTTCCTTGAACAGGTATGTTCTCCTTGGACCTTGCTATTTGATGGAGCTTTCTCCAAATTTGGAAATGGTCTTTGGTATATTTCTGATTTTTCAAGCTTGGAAGAGTTTGTTTTTTCCTTCAAGCTTAATTTTGAATGTACTAACAATATTGCTGAGTATGAAGCCTTGTTGTTGGGTTTGATAATTGCATGGAAGTATGGTGTCAAGGAAATCATTACAAAATGAGATTGAGCTAGTTTTCAAACAAATAAGAAAAGCGTATGCCACAAAAATTAGCGAGATAAAACATTACAAACATGCAATTTGGGATCTAATTGAGATGATTGATTCATTCAAAATTGTGCATCATGACAGAAGTTTCAATGTTGTTGTTGACAATTTTACGGTGTTGGGATCAATATTTGGAGATTTCACCATTTCACCTTATTGTGAGTAAAATATTGAAGTGTTAACTAGGCTAGCTATCCCTAACAACATCAAGCATTGACAAGTGTTTAATGATGGTGCTCAAGTGTAAAGGTTATTACAAAATAAAAGTGAGTTTATAGATCGGAATATTTATTGGAACCAATGGTGTGTGTGACTAAAGGAAGAGAGAATTTATTTGGAAAGGATATTATCTAATTGAAAACTAACACCATTCCTAGATGTCTTTTTACACTTGAGTCAAATTTTAACAATGCTGATTACATCATCAATAGAAACATGTCTACCTCAAGGGATGTGGAAGAGCATAACTTGGGCACCAATGATAAACCAAGAAAGGTTTGATTTGGCATAAATCTAAAAAAACAAGAAAAACATTCCTATGTTCAACTACTGAAGAAATATCAGGACTATCTAGCTTGGTCTTATTCAGAGCTGAAAGCATACAGAGAAGACTTGTTTCAGCATGAGATTTCTCTTGAAAAAAATGCCAAACCATTCAGGTAGAAGCAGAGGCCAATTAATCCATTTCTCTCCATGAAAATGCAAGATGAATTGAAGAAACTGAAGGAGGGAGGGATCATTCAGCCCACAAGGTATTCATATTTGGTTACAAACCTTGTGCCAGTTAGAAAGAAAAATGGAGATATAAAACTTTGTGTAGACTTCAGAAATATGAATAGAGATTCATTGAAAGAAAATTATCCTTTTGAAAACATGGAAAACATGCTACAATTAGTGACTAGATCTGAATTTTTGTCCACCTTGGATGGTTTCTCTGGCTCTGATAAAGTTGTTGTTAAGGAGTTAGAAATATTTAAAAATTCCTTTACCACTCTGTGGGGGACATATGTCTTTGTAAGAATGCCTTTTGGTCTCATGAATTTTGGGGCTACCTTCCAAAGAGAAATGGATGTTGCTTTTTCTGGTTACATAAATGACTTCATTGCAGTTTATCAGGATGATGTGACTGTGTTTTTAAGGAGCAGAAAAGATGACTTGCAGCACTTAGAAATAATGTTGATCAGATGTAGAGAATATGACATTTCTCTCAATCCAAAGAAGTGTCATTATGGGGTGCAAAATTCCAAGCTTCTTGGTCATATTGTTTCAAATTCTAGTGTCATGATTGACCCGAGAGGGTAGAAGTAATCAGCAAGGTCCCAATTCTAATAACAAAGAAGGGCATCCAATCCTTCTTTGGGAAGATTAATTTCATTAGAAGGTTTGTGTCTAAGTTTTTGAGTTAACTCTTCCTATTACATGCATGTTAAAGAAATACCAAGTTATCAAATGGGAGGAGGCTACTATTCAGGCTTTTGAAGGTATCAAAGAAGCATTGAAAAATGCACCTCTCTTGGCAACTACGAATTACAAGAAGCCTTTCCAAATTTTCTCCTTTGCTTCGAAAATACCGTTCCATCTGTTTTGCTACAAAAGGATGAAGATGGGGCTAAGAGGCCTATTTCCTTCTTTAGCAAGGCTTTACAAGCTGTTGAGTTAAAATACACAATCATGAAAAAATAAGCATTTTCCTTGGTAAAAGAAACAAAGGTTTTCAGGCCTTATATCTTAAGTTCAAAAGTTGTTGCTTATGTTCCCCACACCATGGTAAAAGACATCTTATAAGAGATGGAGATCTCAAGAAAAATATGTAGATGGGTGAAAAAACTACAGGAGTATGACATGGACATCCAAACCAAAAAGTTTGTGAGAGGTTTGGGTCTTACTTGTGCTCTTGGCTAAGAGCAACTTCACGGCGGTGTGGAAGTGAATGAAGTAGAGGAAGAAAGGGAAGATGTTCTTGAGAAATGGGTAAGATCTAAGTGATACAAGGATATAATCTTTTACCTCAGACACCTATGTTGCCCTGATCTTTTAAATAAAAATTAGAAAAGAGCCCTTAAGTTGGCTTCTAAAAAATACACCATCACTGACTTTGGGATGGCTTGGAAGAACCCTGAAGGTGTCCTCTTGAAATGTATAACTGAAGATGAAGCTCCCAAGATAGTTGCTAATTTCCAAGGGGGATTTTGTGGAGGACACTTTTTTGGAAGGGTTACAACACACAAAATTTTGAGAGCTAGTTATTGGTGGCCTACTCTTTTCAAAGATGCAACCATGCTAGTTATAAAATGTGAAAGTTGCCAACGTTTCTCTAGAAGAATGAAAGATTCAAGCTCCCTTCCTTTATAGCCTGTATCAATTGAAGATCCTTTTAAACAATGGGGAATGGACTTCATTGGTGAGATTTCAGACCCTTCTAGTGCTAGACATAAGTTGATCCTTGTAGCCATAGATTAATTCACCAAGTGGGTAGAAGAAATCCCCACCAAGAAATCATCACACCAAGTTTTTATGGGCTTCTTGTTGAATCGTATCATATGTAGATTTGGTGTGCCAGTCAAGATTGTTGCTAATAATGCCATGTGTTTCAGATCTAAGCCCTTGATGGAAATGTGCAAGGAGTATGGAACCAATCTAACTTATGCTTCAAACTATAACCCTCAAGGGAATGGACAAGATGAGTCCAACAATAATAACTTGTTAAAGATCATTAGGAGAAACTTGGATTTAAACAAGAGAAAATGGGGTGAATAACTAAAATTTGCAGTTTAGTGCGATAGAATCACTACAAAAATGCTACTCGTAAGAGCCCATTTGAGTTGGTGTATGGAACTCAAGCTCTACTTCCCTTACATCTGTAATTATCTTCATTTTAGTTTGTTCAACAACTTGAAGATCAGGAGGTCAGTCCATATGAAGCAAGGATTAATCAGATTGTTGAGCTAGATGAAGAAAGAAGAGCATCCCACCAAAGGCATGTCAGATTTAGAGAGAAGTTGAAGAGGTTGTTTGACAAGAAGGTCACTCCTAGGGCCTTCAATATTGGAGATCTGGTTTTGTTATGGGATAACAGAAATGAAGATAAGGGAAAACATGGTAAATTTTATGCATTGTGGATGGGCCCTTACTCCATTGATATCAGAATTAAGGAAAATACCTTTTTCTTAAGGACTTAGATGGGGAATTGCTTGAATTTCCTACTAATGGAAAGCATCTGAAGCATTTCTTGGATTAATCCCCAAATTTGAGGTATGCACCACTTGTATAGTGTATAGTGTTTGGCTTTTACTCTGTTTTTGGTGTTTTGTCAGGTTCGTGGTTTGCTTTGGTGTGTGGCAGCCATTTTTGTTAGTTTCTCAGCTAGTTTTTGGTGGTTTTGGCTCATGAATCCTTTTCCCAATGGATTCTTTTGGCACTTGGTCTACGTTGTTCTTGTGGCACTCACTGGGAATGCCCATCCCCGAGAAGGAGCCGATGTTGGTGCCCATTTTGACCCTCCATCATTTTGTAATGTTTTTCCCTTTTCTCTGCATGCCCTGAAACATTTTTCCTTTTTGAGATGGATGATATAATGTTTTGTCTCCATTTTTATGCCTTGAATTGTTTTGTAAACTCATTTTCCTTGCCCCTTTCTAAGAGAAATCCCAAGTTTTCTTGTTTTTTCCTAAATGTTTCAAGTTTACGGGCTCTTCCATTTTCCTAACCATGGAGGCTCAAAATTAATCAAATTTTACTTGTATGCATTCAAAAATCCTTTTCCATGGTCATAAAATGTTTGAAAACTTGTTTCATATATTCTTTATTCCAAAAAAACTTCATCCGTGAAGAAAAATAAAATTCGGGCATCCCTGGCATTTTTGTGTTTTTACTGACCAAACAAGCATTATTTTCCTATCAAATTCATCTTGACATCCTAGGGCATCGCTAGAATTTTTGTCTTTTGATGGTCATACGGGTGTACTTTTCTGTCAAATTTTAGCTCACAAATCTTCTCCTACGTGGCTTGTTCTAATTGTTAAAGGTTTGTGGGTTTGTTCTAAAAACTTAACATTTTTTGTTTTTTGGAAAAAAGTGAAAGTTCCCCCCATAGCTCCATAGGCCCCAAAGGAGGTATACGTGTCATAATCAAAATGAGGGTGGATGGGCGGGTCTCTTTGTGCCTTAAGGCATTTTGGAAAAAATAGTTAAAGTACAAAGAAAATGCCTAGGGCCCGTAATGAATCAGAATGGAACACGTGGTGGCTTTAGAGTGCAGGCCCTTAGTGAATTAGAGGTGGACATGTGTCATGTTTTCATCAAAAGTGGGATCGAAGGCTAGTGGAAGGTTGTGAAAAGGGCCGTGGGTCTGCCGAGTGAATCAAGGAGAGACATGTGGCAGGGGCAGAGGGGAGTGCAGGCCCCTGGAGGAAAAAAGGAAATATTTCCTTTTTAGAAATGTGAGTTAAAGCGGTAATTTGGAGCATGGATCCATAGTAAATCAAGGAGAGACAAGTGACAGGGAAAGGTGGAGGTGCGGGATGGTGGAGGAATTATTAAAAATTTCCTTCGTAGAAAAATATTAAAATGTGAAAGGAGGAACATAAGCCCACGGCGAATAAATGATAAACATGTGTCAAGGACAGAAGCAGAGGTGCGGGTCCATGGGGGAAAATGTGAAATTTTTCCTTTTTTCCAAAAAAGGTGGAAATGTGTAGAATTGATCCACGATTCCAAAGGGAGCCACATTGTGGCACGTGTCAATGTAAAATATCAAGGGCGGAAGGGCGAGAAAATTGTCAAATTTTTAACTTTTTTCCAAAAGTGTTAAAATATCAAAAAGTGATCCCAAACCCATTTCAAATCACATTTTGACACATGGAGGATCATATTGAAGGAGAAAGCGGATCAATGGTAACTATGCATTTTCAGTTTTGGCCGCCATTTTTACTCCAGGAAGTGTGGAAATGTGATTTTTGCATCAATTTTCATAAAATTTTTGGTGAATTCATGTCATTTTTTCCTTCAAGGATCAATGAAATCAATTTGAAAATTCAATTTGTAGATCTAAGGTACTTTTGAAATGAAATTTTGTTCAGGCTTGAGTAAAAACATGAAATATCATATGTAAAAGTTACAAATTCAAATTTTGGAGGGATAAGGATGAAATAATGAAAGGAAGGGGGTCTGCATGCTTTGAAGATGAAAAACATGCCTCCACAATGGATAATGATGTGAATTTTGCAATGATTCACCTTTTTTGAGGCACCTGACAAATTTTTGAATATTTTTCTGTTAGATGTCCCTTTCTGCGAATCATGAGTGAATTTGTAACAAACTAAGATGCCATAGGATATTATTTTCTTGGGAAAGAAGGATCAAATGTAATAGAATGATATATAATGCATGTTTTGAGACATGCAAAGGGTCAAGAAATTGAAAATCCTAAGAAAATTTTGAGAGAAGCTCATTTTTCGAGAAACCTTCCAAAAAGTTGGTTACAAGTGTATAGCCATCACACAACTCGAGATTGTTCTGAAACTCTCCCTCATTGATGAATATAATAAGATTTTGAATTAATCTATGTTATTTTGGGAAATATGATGTCTCTGTTATCATGTTTAAATGTTTGTAAATAGTTTTCCTTGCTCTTTTTGCAATCTTGCATTGAAATATTTAGGAATCACAAAGATCTCATCCTTATTGATAGTTTAGTGGCATTTGCAATTTATTTTGTTAGAAGAGCTTTCATCGACATTGAAAATAAGCGTTTATAATCATTTCACCTTCATTTGTTGTGAGATTACTTGTAAGCCTTCGGGGTACCTTAGGCGTGATTTGATAAGAGATTTTAATGTTTACTTGAGTCCTTTAACTCAAACTTTTGTGTTGAGGTCTCAAATATTGTGTGAAGACTACAAACCTAGGCCTCCATTTGTGTATCTCTTGGTTGAAAGAACATCTTGACTATTTTGAAGCATTTTATCGATAGTTGTTCAAATGTTGTAGAGGTTGTCAAAGATATTACATAGTCAAGTTTTTCTTGTAAATATCCCACCAAAAATCATTCTAAACAAATTCTCTCCCCATACTACCCCCTGTTATGACCTATATACCCACAAAAGATCAAAATCCATTTGCTAAAGTATGCGGAGAATAGATCGGGATTTCAAAATGTCTTGATAACCCTTGCCTTGCATTGAAAATATCTCCATAATCTGTAAGTGACAACTTGAGAAAGTTAGATTTGGAGTGTTGATCATATTTTCTCAAGGCCTTTTCATACTATTTTCACAAATTGAGGGATATCTTCATCTCCTTCACCATTTGAAGGTTAAAAAATAGGTTCTCTTACCTTGGTTGAAAGGTAGAACCTAAAATAGTTAGGACAAGATCAAGTCCTATTTAAGTGCTATCCTTCTCTCCACAAATTTGAGTGCTAGTTAGATCACATCCCTAGCTACAAAATGGCATACATCATGATCTATCTATCTTCAAGCTTCATGCCATATCATTGATGTTGCTCAAACTCAAAAGGAGAACAAATTTGGGTACAAAAACCTCCATATGGATCTCACAATAAATGGGCTCCAAGTTCGAAACAGGTTGTAAAGGATTGATGAGAATCTAAATACCACGTATGGGATATTGTGAAACCTATCTAAAAGTATTAAATGCTTGAGATCTTTTAAAAATATAAAATACAAAGGGTCATTCAACTGGTCTTTTTAGTAATAAAGTTAATGCATAGTTCTATGTGGAGAGTGTGAACCTATGAATACTTAATGTTTTAACCTACAATCGAGGGGTAGTTTTTAACGAGAATAACATAAAAATAGGTGCCACCGGAATCATGAACCCAAATCTCGATACATAAAATTTAGATATGTAATAAATTTTTGAAATAATAAGTCCTCTCCAAGGAGTCGGTTGAAAAATAGTTAAGAGATGTATTAAATGAGTATGACTCTCACTCCTTGGAAAACAAATTATGGGGAAGTGTGGGGTAGATTTCACAATGTACTTCTATCACTTCACACCATTTACCATAATAAACAAGTAGTTGGAAAATAGTTCGGGAATGATCTTATTATCTTCTTCCCATCCTATATATTGTAAATGGACAGTTAAAAACAAAGATTGGGAGTTAGTAAAAAATTTATTTCCTGCCTCAGTTCCTCTTCTGTAAAAGGTATAGGTCTATAACTATGGCCTTCCTCAAAGTTTTTGTAATAACACACTTCTTGCCTCCTACCTATTGTAATATTTTGCATACTTCTTGGAGTAATATAATATTCCATGTGATGCATTTTTTCTATCCTTTGTATATATGTATTGTCTCTGATATCCTTTATTTCGATTTTGGTATATTGTGCATGTTTTAATGTTATTACTATTCTCCAAATTCGTTCTTAAGTAGTTAGAAGTGGGAATTTGTGTGGATTTTTTATGGCATGTGGTGCATTTCTTCCACCCTTTTCATTATTCACCTCTTCCCAATTCATGCAGTCATGTTTGTGACTAACTTCTTCCCTTTTCGAAACATCACCTTAGTTAGTTTTATATTTCTTCTTGACCCTCATCTCACATAACAGAGAAGATTCATCTTCTTTAAAATATAGAGGTTACCTTAGAGCACACGTACCACCAACCTAAGGTATCCGGTGACTTGAGTGGTTCATGCGCAAGGATAATCATCAACGAGTCCCACAGGTGTGCAATATGTTTCACCTCAAAAGTAAATGGGATAAAATAGATAAGTGGGAAATGGGTGTAGGAGGAATACTTGTGTTATGTGGATAGTGGAAGGTGTTTTGTGCACTATAGAATTTTTATCCAAGATGATTGTTTGATATTCCCTTTGGCTAGGAGGAATGAACTGTTAAAAAGAGTCATAGGAATTCCTAGCAAGCATAGCTCTCGGGAAGCGTGAAGCTTCCTCAAATGGCTATTAATCGTTTATTTAATATAATTTAATGTAATAAATAAAAATTCCTATTGTAGTTGATAAGATTTAGGTATCTCCTATTAACATATAACTAGAGAATTTAACTCAACATGCAATGGATAGAATTAAATCTAGATGATTAATGGGTTGGTTTGGGTCTTTAGGTGCAACAAAGGCTGTAGGTGAGGTATGGGTGAAATTAGGCAAGATTTTGAGTTGTTTTGGGGAAGTTTTTAACTCGTTGTTATAGGAAAAATTTCTAGTCTCAGAGACCGGTATCGGTTGGTTGACCGATGCTGGTATAGGAGATAGACGACGTCGATTAGCTAGCCAATGTCGGTAGGGGAAATTTCGATCAAATGTTCAAACAAGAGTTTGAACTTCCATGTTATTGCATAAAGAGTGAAGGGGTTGTTGATAAGGTTGTAATATTGTTAAGAAGACTCAAGTATGCTGAAAAGGAGGTTGGAAAGGGTGTAAAGGCTTGGGATGGTTGAATAGTGGGTTGGTGGGAAGAAGGTGATATATGGGTAATGGAAAGAATGAAATATAGAAAGAAATGAAATATCTATACTTGAATAAGCACAAATGATAAAATCACAATACTTACTGGGTATGTTGTAGATCCTGTGAGTGGAAGTGGTTGGTGGTTGATCGAAGAAGAGATGTCGGGTCTTGTGCTATGGTAGCACAAATTGTGTGCTCTGTAAATATTCCCATGCTTTGAAAGGAGAACCAATGGCTTTTCTTACACTATAATTGTGTGTGTTCGGAGGGAATGAATATTCCCACTTGAATGTAATAAGGATCCAATCCACTGAATGACCAACCAAGGAAAAGGGTTGTAAAATTCTCTATAAAGGATTTGATGGAAGTTTAGTTGACCGATGTTAGCAAAGGATAAATGGCATCGGTTAGGTTGAAATAGGCCTATTTACTAAAAATAGGGAGATATTCACACATTTAGCATGGCTTCCTTGTTGGGTCCACTTAGGGAAGTAGAGTTCGCATGAGAGAAGGAAGGAATATCCTAGAAGAAGTCTAGTTAGGTTTAGGAAGAAGTCTTAGTTAGTTAGGTCAAGTAGTGACTCAACACTGGGAGTGATGACTCAGTGCTGAGAGTGATGACTTGGTCACTATGAGTTAAATGCACCTGGAATGGGTCCAGGGTGAGGTGTCATGATGAGGTGGAGGTGTGAGGATTAAATTAACTTAATTAAAATAATTAAGTTAATTAATAACATGAGGATGAATATTAATATGGGATAAAGGGTTCATGATTAGTTAAATGTGTTACGTTAATTAATTAAAGGGGACCAAGGGAGTGTGACCCAAATTTGGTGTCTACATGTTGTGTTATTTTGACTTGAGAAAGAGTGATAATAGGCATGAAATAGATGAACATTTTTATGCAATTTGTTAACAAATAAATCAAGAAACAAGTTTCTTATAATGACAATTAATTAGGATATGTGAGATAAAGAAAAGGGAGGTGGATAATGAAGGTACCTAAGGAACAAAAACCTAAGGCTGAATTTAGGTAGTTCTTCCTAGGAGATTTTGGGAGGCTTTGTAACATTCCTATTTTAAGGCTTTATGTAGACACTAAAATTAGATCACACTCCCCTTTTTCCCTCGACATATAAGCACCCTTTATTACATTTACCTTGCCATGACCCCCTTCACCCCACTAATATTAATTTAATTAATTAAATTAAATTAATGCATTATCCTCACTATATTTATTATTTAAATAATATCTACACATATAGTTCACTTAGACACCTCACCAAGCTAACTCAACCTAAGACCTATTCTTAGCAAGTTCCCATAACTAACTAAGACTTACCCTAACCCTAAAAATCAATGCCTACATTCCCTCTAACCACATTCCTGCATGCTCACAAGAGTCTCCGAGTCTAATCCACAAGATAACGACATGAGATCTATGAAAATAAGGAGAATCTACCTAAGTTTAGTAAACCTAGGAAGTCCTACCTTGATCGACGTCGATTACCCCTAACCATTCTTTGGTTAAGCGAAAAACACCGTCGGTTACCCCTTTTAACCCAAAAAAACCTTATTCTCAAGGTTGGAACTTGGAACTTGGAAGCAAGAAAGTTGACGAGCAAGAAAACATCTCAGAGAGATAACGCATCTTCAGAGAGCCAATTCTAGTGAAAAATCACATCCAAGGAAGGAGATTGAGAATATTCTCCTACATAGCCATCCCATCCATGATTTGATTTATCTAAGAGAATAGCAAAGTGTGCATGCAGCCCATGCAAAAGATTTTCTTGATTAGTAATCACTTGACCTTCAAACCCATCATCAGCACCTCCATCCTTCACACACAAAAATTCAGGGAATGAGAATCCAAGTAAGTATAATATCATACTTTCTGGTTATTTCATTTCATCATTATTTTATCACCCATTGTTTATCTTGCTCCCTATTGACCTTCTCCAACATTTTCACCTCCATAGACCCATTAAAACCTTACAAAATCCTACTCCAGTCACCCAATACCTTGTCCCGACCAACCAAAATCCTTTGTGCAATCACAAAGGAGACCAAAACCCTATTCTGTGACATTTCAGATCTCAGTAATGCGGCACCGGTTATACCTAACCGCAATCGATCACCCTTGGTGATGCTAGTCTCGTGTTTTCCCACATAGCCTTAAACAAAGACCTACCCACCTAATTTTACCTCACCCTCATTCACCTGTGACCTACTTGAGACCTTTATCAGACCTACAGAGACCTAGAACCAATCATTTGACCTTTAATTCTATTCTATTTTAGTTTGCTAGATTAGATCTATCTCTTATTGTGTTTTTAAGTGAGATACCTAAATCATTTCAAAATAACAATAGAATTTACTTTGTTTACAACATTAATTTGTTTAAAACAGTGGACTGATAGCCATCTAGGAAGTATCATACTTCCCGGATCTAGTTTACACTAGGTAGTTCACCTTTGCTTGTTTAATTCCTTACGGTGGTCTTGTTTTCATTACAGGTAGTTCCTTCTAGCCAAAAGGAAGCTCTCATGATCAGCTGTGGATTTGGAAGTCATACTGCATGCAACAACCCATCAACCAACATTTGAATAGGTATTCCTCCTACGCTTGTTACCCTATCTGTTTCATCAACAATTCAAAGAAATAATCTAAGAAAAAGGTGAAACATTTTGGCACGCCCGGTGGGACCCATCCAGGGGTTCCTTGCATTTCATTCATTCCTAGGAAAAAATTGTGTGTTTTTTCCCTTCTAAAAAGCGTACACACTAATTTTCTTCCCTAGTAATCCACTTCTTCTTTCTATTTGCTCTAAAGGAAACTTTTCTTTTGGTGTAATTAAAAAGAATCATTTCTTCATGTTTTCTACATTGTAGTGAAAGAGAATCCCTCTTCCTCTTCATCTTATTGTGTCATCCAATTTCACATTTTCGATTTGGGTTTAAAAACAATTGCATTCCATTCTTATTTATTTCATTAGCTCACATTAATTGAGGGTAACCTATACATTGAAAGTCATGAACAACTGATGGTTGACAAAAAAATCATAGAAAAGCACTTCTATCCTTTTCTCTTTCTCGAGTCTTACCAAACCACACAAAAATTCAAAATACATACATTCTTAAACAACATCCTACCTAAAAGAAGTTGTAGGTGATCACACGATCATGACACAATGGGCACCCAGCTCATTGATCTGTCGAGTCATACTTTAGAGCGAAGCCCGCCCCCACCATAACATACCTAAAACCTCACCCTTTAGATCTCCTTCTTTGTAGGAAGCCATCCTCACCAAAAAATCTATTTCATGATTCATGTGTCAGTCCCTAAATATCATAAGCTAAACAAACATAATAGAAAGGGAACTCCTAGGATTGCATTTTCTTAGTGTTTCTGCTTGGCTTGTGTTTTGAGGTGAAAGATCATGTTCATCACTTTTTTTTGTTCATCTTTACATGCTCCTCACCATAGTTGGTGTATTCCGGCGTCACCTGAGTGTGCCTGGGCCATATCATCATCATTTCCAGAATTATGGGTATAATTATACATCAGATTTTAATTCACAACCACTTTCTTTGATCACTATTTCAATTTCATAGTAACCATCATCGGTTATACCCAATCAACATCGGTTCCAGGTCCTTTTGCTAACCTACTCAAAAGGACATTTCACTTCACTTTATTCCACTTTCCATGGTCTCTATCACTATCATTATTCTCATTGACATTTTAAACATCCCCAGATTTGGCATACCTATCATATTTTACCTTCTACCTCGCTATTTACTCATTGTCTAGTTTCTACAGTGACCAGCAGTGGTTACCCCTTACCAACGTCAGTTTTTCCTAACCAACATTAGTTAACCTATTTCACATTTTAGACACCATTTGTTACTTCATCCATTTTTTATCAAGATTCACATGTTCCTGCTGTTCTCTGTGTCATTTATAGAGAAGCAACCCTACCTGATCAATACTAGTTCACATGGTGCTGACCCAAAGATAAGCAAGTTCCCTCATGTTCCATGTTAGTCGCTAACCACTCCCACCTAGTCCTTCACCACCTTCTATTTTATCATTGGCCATGGATATCCAGCCCACTACTATCGCATTGGAGATGAGGAGTTCACATGACTCCTTGACTAGAACCCTACCACCTTACATTTTTACCTTTCTCACTCATTCACTCGAGACGCCTTAGGTAAGTTGATATACAAAGCATGCTCGTATCTATCCCCCAAATATCATACCCATTTCCACATCAGACCCATCTCGGCTCTATGTTTCCAAAGCATCCACCTTACCCCCTATCATTTCGTAGTTAGGTTCTATACCTGCCATGGTGATGCATCTGTTATCTCTATGGGACCCATCACATCCACCATACCTTCGACGACTACCCAAAACACAACCTCATCTTCCCCTACTGTCTCATACATACCTGTAGCTACGTTCCCACCTCCAGTGTCGGTGACTCCTACCCCATTTCAGAACATAGTTCTTTCCATTCCACAATCATTAGCCCCTATTACCACTAGGGTTACCACAACCCTTCCACCCCCATATACATACTACCAACAACCGCTGTTTCATCTATTATTCATTCGGGTATGTACCCCCTATTTCATTACCTTCTTCTCCACCACCTTACATGGCAGCCCCATACACTGGAATGCCACCCCCATTATATGCCCAAAACCAACCTCCTCATGCTATAGGAGGCATCCAATCATCACAACCCACCAATGACCTAATTAAATTGATGTTGGACAAGATGCAAACACTAGAGGCATCGGTTTCCGGCTCCCACAACACTCTCACCTATGATGAGATTTACAACGAGCCTATTCACCCATCCATTCCCATCTGTTCATACCCTATGCATTGGGAAATGCCTAAATTCAACCACTTCAATAGCAAGGAAGACCCACAACAACATTTGCGCTCGTTTAAACACGGGTGTTATCTGATCGCTCATGATGATGCCCTGCTTTTGAGAACTTTTCCCATGTCCCTCACTAGACCTGCATTAGATTGGTATAGTGGGTTACCTAAACACTCTATATTCTCATTAAATTAGGTAGCCCAAGCTTTCTTGGATCATTTCTCTATCAATATCACCAAGAAGGTTACCATGACCGATCTATATTCCACACATTAGTACGAGGACAAATCTATCACATATTTTTTCACTCACTGGCGTAGCCTGATCAATCAACTTACCTTTCAACTGCCACAAATTGAACTCATCAAGCTCTTCACATGAGCTTGCACCAAACATATCTCCCTAACCTTGCAGGTCCAAAATTTCCAAACATTCAATGAGGCATTCACTATGGCACGAAAGTTAGAGATTCGGGCCATCGAAGAGAAGAAAATCCAATTATGAAATAAGAATTCAGCATTCAAGTTGAATGAAACCTCTTCTTCTTCTAAACCACCAACCAATTATTCAAAAGCTAAGGGTACCGCTAACACAATGGTACTCAAGGCTGGCCCATCTCATCCATCAAATCAGGCTACACCCTCATCTAATCTATCACCTGTCAAGGATTTTTGATTCAGATAAGAGCAATGAAAATATACCCCAATTAGGAGCTTTACTCTTTTGTTTTAGAAAATCTTATCAAAGTTGGAGCCATCAACCTTCCACCCATAAAACCACACTTGGTTTTGACCTTGCTCGCCCCATTCCCGCATGGTATAATGAGCATGATTTCTATAACTATCATTTGAGTGAGGGTCATAGTGATGGCAACTGCATCACTTTCAAGAATATTTTCCAAGAAATTCTTGAGAAAGGTGAGTTAACTGTGGATAATCCCAACGCCACCCATAACCAAAATCTACAAATATTCAAAAAATCATTTCCCAATCATGCCCCTTCATCCAATCAAACTGGTGAGACATCCACTCACAATACCCATACTGTGAGGTTCACACAATCTTTAACAAGCTACCATCGCCTCTCAATTACCTCACATCCCTTCCATAGAGGAAATCTTAGCCCAAAATCCTCCTTCCACATTGGAACTAACCTCCACTGTTCCTTCACCAATAGAGGAACACCTTTCATCTCCTACATCACCTATGGGAGGGTCTTTTTGCTAACATTGAGACCATCTCACCCTAGCTTCACCACTTAGAGAACCTTTACCTACCGTACCTCCTCCACCCATGAGGAGATCCCATCACATCCTCCACCCATAGAGGAGCACTAATTGTCTCCTATACTCGCGAGAGGAGAACCCATTACCTCCTCCACCTACGAGAGGAGCACCCACCATCTCCTCCACCCATCATAGACCCGGTTGAGATATCTTTTCCTCTTGGTGAGCATTCTCCATTGTCTACCCAAAATCCAATAGACCTATTTTTGGCTCTCTTACCCAGAAGTTGAAGTGGCAAATTTCCTACCTCTAAGATTCATTTTACGGGAATTTCCCATTCAGTCCTCACCAACTCCACCCATGGATGTGCCATTCTCACATTTTTCCGATCACTTAGATTATGTGGATAGGGCTTTACTATGGGGTGCCTCTTATTCCCTGTCTCGACACGAGATGTAAAGATCCCTCGTTAATACCTCCACTATCTACCCAAACACATTTTGACCTATCAAACCAATACAACTATTGTTGTTTGCAACCCCTTCCACGATACCCGTTAGCACTCACACCACACCCTTACCTATAACCTGACCTATACCTAAACCCAAACCCATACCCACAACATTTACCTACACTAAACCTATTACCACTTTGTAGGGGTCGCCCGACCACCAACCTCACTCATCCACCTATTAAACTAGATTTAGCTACATCCTCCAACATCAATACCACACCTACCTCGACTACCAAACGAAAGAAGAAAACTCATTGGCCTCATACCCCGACTACGCCAATCACACCCGCACTTGTCCCATCTACCTTAAGACCTTAGCTTCCCAACATGGTCAAGCACCCTTCACCCATCCATAAACCAATAACACAACAACCCATTCCTTCCTCACAAATCTCTAACCTACCTAGGCACACAACACTACTCATACCTACACTGCGCAGTCTCTTTACCACCAATAACTCCAATACCTTTAGCTATTACTTCACTACCCACTACACTTCAGTCATTATCCCTCACACCCCAAGTACGACCCACGTCATCTACCTTCACAACACCCCCATTATCCTCATGGGTAACTTGCCCTCTTCCTCCATCTACTTTTCCTTCTAGACCTCGTACACCCACATCACCTTTACCCAAGAAGGTGCAACCCAAAAACAAAACCCCACTACCCCAAAACAAGGTTGTCAAAACAACCCCACACCCTCATGGCCATCCATCTACTATATCCCTACCCAAACAAACCCGATAAATACCTCAAACCACACTGGCACCTAAACCCATAGCTCAATCTGTTTCTACTCTTCCAAAAACAATTCCCCGACAACCAACCACACTTACACCCAAACCCACATTCACTTCCCATTGTGATCCACTAGCAGGATCCTATGCCAAAATTTTAACCAACCTCCGCGAGACTTTTGTTATCACATTACCGCCACTCCAACCTTACGACCCCCTCAAACCCAAACCAAAAGGGTTTGATGATACTAAAATTTGCACATATCACCATGTACCATGGCACGACATGGGAAGCTGCAAGGCCTTGAAAACCATCCTTATCTAATTGTGTCCACCAAAAACCAACTTTGACAATGATGACCTTCTTGATGAGGATCATGATTCAGCTACACCCATTCCCAAACTACCCACTCAATAACCACAACCTCCACCCTCACAGCTCCTAGAACCACACACAAAATTTGAGATTAATATGGTTCGCATCAGAGAACTTGCCACATCACCACCCAAATGTCATTGTGCCCAAATAACCTCACAGGATTTTCTCCTCGGTAGGTTATTTCCCTCCATGTCGTTATACCACTTACCCTAGACCTTCTCCATTTTCAAACTTCCCTCAAATAAACATGGTACATGTCACCATACATGCGTAGAAGGGTAAAGAAAAGGTAGTTGACCCACTAACCAATCCTATACCCAACATACCATATGCACCCATACCTAAGATAACTATTCGTGGCCCCACATACCCCATTTCTAATGGCATCACACATCGTACCATACTCAAACAACTACACCAATCTCCCCTCAAAATTTCCTTATACGACCTCATCCAAACCTCAGAATCCCATCGTTAAGCTCTCATGGAGTTTTTTTTTTAATCTATTGAGCTTTTACCCAATGACCCTACACCTGTAGCCTCCATCATCACACCTCATCATGTAGCCTCTCTCACCAAATTACCATCTTCATCCTAACCTCACCTTTTTCACCAAGTTGCCTCCCTCAACTTCTCGGAGGAGGAGATCTCGCAACACCAAAATGATGATCGGGACCCAACCCTCTTCATCTCTGTTCACATTGATGACATACGAGTACACCATGTGATGATTGATGGAGGCACTAACATTAACATCATTTCATCCCATGCATTTTCTCAAATGTGCATACCTAACAATTGCATGCATAAACATTCGGTCATGTTGCGTTCATTCAACGATGCTATCACCTCCACACTAGGCACTATCATCCTTCACATTCGTGTGGGCTCCCACATTGTTGTAGAATTGTTTTTTTTTGGAGGGGAATTCAATATAACTTGTTGCTTGGTAGACCCTAGATCCATTTCATGGGTTATGTTCCTTCCACTTTGCATCATCGTGTAAATTTTGAACACGAAGGACACACTTATACCATTCCATCGACCCATCACCTTTCAAAATATGTAACATGCTTTACCGAGCCAATAATGTGCTCATACCTATCAAGCCATCTACCCCACAACCAATACCACTTCACTTACACCTCTACCTACCAAGACAACCACTTTGCTTTCACCGCACATACCTTCTCCATTCCTACCACTGCTATAACCTCTATGGCTGATCCATTAGCTAACCAATCCATTAACTCCACCTCTGCATTGACCTCTAACACATCATCCATACCAGCTACCTACATACCAACCACTGATCCCTTGGAATGTGTTTTTAATGCCTCACTCTGGGGGAGTACCACCTATATAGTGTCAACACATTCCTTACTCTGCACGAGTATGAAATCCTTCACCTACACCCTCGCTATGATCACCGTATAGGAGAATGTCTCCTTCGGCCCTCCTAATCTTCGTACTAGTATCACCTATGGGGGACTTGATACTACCACTTACACACCGAACCACCATCATAACCCTACCCATTTTCTGCTGACTTCCAATCACTTACCAATTACCATTTTAGCCACACCTTCCTACACCACTGTGCATGGAAGGGTTTTGGTTTTGTCTTTTATGAGCAAGGCCACCATACCATTATTCCATGTACCACCCGTAAACATAATGAACGTAGTGGTATCGGTTTCCCAAAACCTCCTACCAAACATGCCCACATTGAACTCATTGCAAACCCTAGCCCTTCTCCACCTTCATCACCACCCTCTCCGTGAGTTGATGGTTCTGAATATATCCCTCCTAACTTTTATTTTTCATAAACACCATTTCCTCGGGGCCTTTGACTTATCAATGTGAAGGTGAGGCCCCTTAAACTCTTCCATTCTTATATCCACGAGATGATCGATGACGACACACCTACCATTAACGTCGTTCAATGTTAGGATGATGAATCCATACTCACCTACCTTGGTGTAGAAGACTCATATATTCATCGGTCGTTACCCTCTGAGACACAAACCATGTTGAATGAATCAACTATCGAAATCAAAATTCATACTCAAGATGACCCACACATCCTAAAGATTGGACAATCTTTAGATACTACTGAATAAGAAGCCATCACTTCTTTTCTCCAAGATCATAACCACAATTTAGCTTTGTCTTATGTAGACATGCCTGGTATTGACCACACCATAGTGGTCCACAATATCGTAACCATTTCCGATACCAAACCTATCAAACAAAAGATGAGGAAAATGTACTCTTGCATTGCTCTTCTCATCAAAGAATAAATTCAACGCCTTCTTTCCATTTCCTTCATCTTACCCATTTATTATCCTCGTTGTATTTCTAACATTGTCCCTATTACTAAAGCAATAGGGGGACTCCACATTTTCATAGACTTTCGTGACCTCAACCTCACCTTTCGGAAAGATGAATTTCCCTTGCCCAATATTGATCAATCTGGTTGACCTCACCATAGTCACAAGATGCTCTCACTCATGGATGGTTTCTCAGGCTATAACAAAATTTTCTTGCCCCACAATATCAACACATGACCAAATTCATTACCCCTTGGGAACCTTTTCTATGGAGTCATGCCTTTTGTTCTTAAAAATGTTGGTGCTACATATCAGCATGCTATGAATTACATCTTTCACGATATCATGCATCGCATATTGGAAGATTACATGGATGATCTCTTGGCCAAATATAAATGTCACACCAAGCACCTCACCATCCTCAAAACCATATTTTACTACCTCATTAAATATTACGTCTTCCTTCGACCTAAAAAGTGCGTCTTCGTGCTTCTCTCAGGAAAGCTCCGAGATTTATTATTTCCCTCTGTGGTATAGAAGTTGACCCTGCTAAAGTCAAGGCCATTCTGGAAATGCCTCCTCCCACTAACCTTAAACAACTCCATAACATGCAAGGTAAATTGCAATCCATTCACAATTTCATTTCATGATTATTTGATCGGTGTCAAACATTTCATCATCTTCTTAGGAAGGATGTCTCCTTTTAATGGGATGATGATTATCACAAAGCTTTTGAGGCCCTAAAACAATACCTTCTCTAACCACCCGTACTCATTCCACCTAAAGACGATCAACCTTTTTACCTATACATATCAACTACCGATCATTCCTTAGGAGCCATGCTCACTCATCATGATGAACAACATAGGGAGTAGGTGGTTTATTACATAATCCATACTCTTTTGGACTATGAAACCCAATACAACCATCTAGAAAATATTTTCTTAGCCTTAGTTTTCATTGCCACCAAACTCGCCATTACCTACTCAACTCAAAAAACCTATGTCGTGACCAACACCGATCCTTTACACTTCATGTACGCAAACCTTATCGAAATCAGCATGCCGCACGATGGCTTATACTTTTAACTAATATTGACCTCAAATTAATTCACCAAAAGTCCATTAAGGGCTAGGCTATTGCTGAAAAACTGGATAATGCACCTATTTCTAGGGACCAACCCTCTAATTTTGACTTTCTCCGATGAATCCATTGCTACTCTTTCCCTGGATGAACCCCCTTACCAAATGACATTGTTCTTTGATGGTTCTAAGTGTCAGCATGGGGGTGGGGCTGGTGTTATCCTCATTCCTCTAGATGGAGAACCCATGCCTTTGTCTTTCAAACTAGACTTTGAATGCACCAACAATATTGCCGAGTATGAAGCACTCATTCTAGGTCTCCAGGCCACCTATGCCCTAGATGTCAAATTAATCCACATCTTTGGTGATTCATAATTGGTCATAAACCAAGTCAATGGTATGTACCAATTTCATAACGAGATAATTCAAAAGTATAAACATCATGTAGACATACTTTTGACCACCTTTGATCGTTACACCCTTCAAACCATCCCACGTTCAACCAACAAATTTGTAGATACCATGGCCTGCTTAGCTTCCCAAATACCGCTTCCCTACCGATTCCAAAATATTTGTCACTGTACAACACCTCCATTCACCTTCTTATTTACCTCATGATGTTTACTCAATCAGAAATGACACCCCTAACCGAGTGACCTTTGGTATAAACAATACTCTGACTACCTTTCCCTCTCCATCTTACCTCCTAATCTCACCCGTAACGGACAACGTGCCTTCCTTAAAAAGGTCTCCCGTTTTGTTATCCTGGGGGACTCCTCTATAAGCATAGATTTGATGGTATTATCTTACAATGCCTCACAAGTTCTGAAATTCCTTATACCATTAAGGAGGTTCATGATGGCATATGTGGAGGTCACTTTAGTGACCTTCTTTAACATTGCTTAAGCATATTCTTCTCTTAGGCTATTCTTGGCTGAACCTTAACCATGATTGTTTTGACTATGTCAAATGTTGTGTGAAATTTCAACAACATTCCAACCTTCATCATACACCCAGTCATGCCTTACAGGTCACTCGTGACCTTTAGCCCTTCTCTCAATGGGGTTTGGATCTTGTCGGAGAAATCAATCCTCATTTTTCCCAACGTCATCAATGGATCATAAATGCTACCTTGAATACTACAAAAATGGGTGGAAGCCACACTAATCATCTCCATAAAAGCCAAGAAAATATATGAGTTCATTAACCATCACATCATTTTCAGCTTTGGTGTCCCTCATCACCTCATCACCGACAAGTGGAAAACAGGTTAAAAAACAAAACACGTGCAAAGACTTTGTGACACATTTGGCATTCAAATTAGTTTCTCATCACCTTATTACCCACAAACCAATGGCCAAGCCAAATCCACTAAAAAAACCCTCAACAAAATTCTCATGAAAGTGGTTGATGATACTAGAAAGGATTGACATACACACATTCCTTTTTCCCTATGGGCATACCGCACTAGTATTCACACTTCCATTGTGGCCACACCATTTTCACTAGTCTATGGTATAGAGGCTATTCTACCTCTCGAAGTCCAGATCCCCTCACTCCACATTTATCTCCATGACATGCTTATTGATGATGAATTTCGTCAAGACCGCTTAGCACAACTAGAGTTATTAGACGAACATCATCTTAACACTCTAGATCACCTTCAATTTTACCAACAACGTATCAAACGTGCTTATGAAAAACATGTTCATGAATGAACCTTCCAAGTTGGTGACCTTGTCTTGAAAGAAAATCAACATGTAACCAAAGCATAAAAAAGTAAACAGGAAAATTCACTCCTAATTGGCCTTGACCATACATTGTAATTCATACCTATGGATCAGGTGCTTATCGTTTATCCTCACTTGAGGGTAAACCCAAACCTGAGCCCCTTAATGCATTACATCTTCGACCATTCTATTGTTGACTCGTTGTCCTACCTCACCCTTTGTCTCTCTACAGGCTCGTCCCTTAAGCGCTATCCACTCCACACACCTCCCTAATGATTAAACAAGAAGCATGTGAGTACCCATCACTTGTTATCTTCTCTTGAATATGTGTACCATGACACTACACATAGCATGATTCTCATGGATACTTTTCATTTACCTTTAGATGAGATCCCATGGTCATTCCGCCTCACATTTTGAACAAGATTCCTATCCTTCACCTTGGTCTTGTCCATGATTTCAAAGACCTCCAATGGGAAAAAACTCCTTGAATCAAACTTCTAATAAAAAGATGACTCCCTCAAAAGGACATCTTCCTCTCAACCAAATTGCTACTATAAATAGACTTCTCCCTCGAAGGACAGTTGTGTGAAGCTTTCAAAAAAAAAAACGAAGCTTCCCACATCAATCAGCTTCATGAAGACCTCGAGGAGTACCATATTATTTATCCCATATAGACTTCCCACATTGATCAGTCTATCAAAATAAAAACACTTTTTAGTCATGGAATTGCCCATTGTGACCTTGGACCTCTTGCCCAAAAGACCTATCACTCCAAACATATACAATTAACTACCTTTCACCCACCTTACCATTTCCACTCTCATTTCCTCAATCACCTCAAGGGACATCTTAGAATTTCAACATTTGGTGATCCTGTGACTAATTTCACCATAGAATAGTTAATCATGCAATGCCTTTCAGATCTTGTGTTCATCACCCCCTTCATGGTATGATCTACTCGGTATGATCCTACCCAATCAAGTGGCTTTATTGCCCCCTCTTATCTTTTATCCATCTTTGTTTACATTTTAATTACCTTATACAGGACTTGGTCCTTGACACTTACCTTTGGGGGTAATCCTCCCCTTTCACTATAATCACCTTCACCTATAACATTTTACCTATAATTTACCCACACCTATTAAACCTAAACCCACTACATGCCCACAAACCTACCGACTCATTCTCATATTCTTCCCTAGCTCATGGGAGAACTACATCGGCTGAGGTTCCTTTTCACTAGGACTATGTAGGTAGCACTCTGAGGGCATGGGGCCCTTAGAGGTTAGCTCAGCCATTCTCTACCCTAAACAATTAATCAACCATGCCTAAGTCACCATTTACCCCACATTTCACTTAGTTCCCCTTTTCTAACAAAATTAGAAATTGAGCCACATACATAACAAGTTGTTTACCATTTTATGCATTTGTTACACTTACCATCTCTCTATCATCACTATTCATAGATTATACAACATTTCACATATGACCCAATTCCTACCTAAACCAACCGGACTCGATCCATGCCTACAACCCGATTCAACCATGCCTAAACCAACCTGACTCAATCCAAGCTTACAACTTTGACTCAACCATGCCTAAATCGACTGAATTAATCCATGCCTAACCAACATGACCCAATTCATGCCTAAACCAACCTAACTCAACCATGCCTAACAAACCCGACTTAATCCATGCCTAGCCAAACTTGACTCAACCATGCCTAACAAACTCGACTCAATCCATACCTAGCTAGACCTCGACTCCATCATGCCTAACTCAACTAATTTCAAACCACATCAAAGTAAAAAATACATATCTCATCTAACACAAGCCATAAAACCAATATCTCATAAACATATTAACACATCATAAAATACCATGAATCTCATCATATAAATCAGTAACTGTGTATCTCAAAATACATATCTGTCTCATAATGGCCATCATCTCAAAAATGTTGGCATGCAGGCTAATATATAATACCAAATGTCATCAGCACATAGGCCAGTCTCATATATACAAAAGAATGAATGAATTAATACAAAAATCTTTGGCATGCGGTCGGCATATATATCAAATAAATCACTAATATACATCAAAAATCAAGTGGCCGCATATTAGACATCTCACTAGATGTCCTCCATCTCTGTGTCACCTGTACCCTTGGCCTCTTATGCCCCTCGCTGCACATCACTTGGCTCTGGTTGCCATGCGCCGGTGGCCTCTCCCTGATCAATCCTAAGAGCTTGTTAGCCTCATGTGCTCTCCACACTATGTGTGTGGGATCTCATCCTCTCACTAGATGCTTGTTATGCCCTGTACTCTCCATAAGAGAGGAAGTCTATCCCAGCTGCCATGAGCTGGTCCTGATAGTATCACACCTCACCTAGGGCATCCTGTAGCCTAGATATAGGCATGGTCTGTGGTGGTCCCATAGGTCTTAGCCCCCCGTAATTGTCATGCGCTTGTGGTGGTGCCCTCTATTCCTATTCTGTGGTGGTGCCCCTACCCCTATGCCTATATCTAGGCCTGTAAGACCCCAATCTATGCCTAGGTGTGGCCAAATGGCCCTGTAATCCTGCCACCTGAGCCTGTAGGGATGCCACTTGACCATCTTTATCTCCATCTCTTCCATCACCTTCACCCTCTCCCTCCACCATATGGGCCTATAGAATGGCCATCTATACTTGTAACTCTACTACCTCTACCTCTGACCCCTCCAGCTGTGTCTATAGTATACCTATCTATGTGATCAATGTCACTACCTGCCCCTGTAGGGTGTCTCTTTGCACCGTCATGGTAGCTAAGTCTGGCTGACCTAGTCACTGGGGTATGGCTCGTGAATCGAGCCACCCACCACTACCTATATCTATTTGTGCATCTAGCATCATCAATTTTCTAATCTGGCTACTCCTCCTCTCTTGTAAGCATTGTAGGTTGTGGTAGAGGGAGAGGCCTCTCCACATCATCTCTCCGATACTATGGGAAGGGTGGAGGAATATCTGTGCAAGCTTTGAACTATTGTCGAACCTTGTCTACCGGGATCATCTCATCCTCCCAAGCACAACAAACCTATGTCCACATCTCTAGTGGAGCTCGCCTAGCCCCTCATGCATATGCCTATATAAGGGGAATCCCACATATGGCCTCTAGATAATGTCCACTCCAGAAAACCCCTCCAACAACTACCGAAAATGGGCCACATCATATGTCGGCCTATCTAACCTCCACTCTCCTACAATCGGTATCCATCTCCGTATCCTAACTATACACATCTTAGTGGGAATGCATCTGCTTAAGGCATCCCTATAGGTCAAACATAGACTATGTGCTCGTAGGCCTGGAAATGTAGTATAAATGTATAACACAAGTTAAATCTACATAGCCGCACATATGCCCACATCTCTCTGTAAAGCTACACTAAGAATGTTGGTGCCAGTGTGCTGTGTCTCATGCACCATCATGTCATGGAGCACCCCCATTAGTGATTGGGGAAAGCGTCCACCCTCTATATCAGGCAGTGCATAGTAGCACACTACCTCCATCAACAAAACTACTAGCCTCATCTCATCCAGACAGGCTAGGTACATCTCACCATAGCTCAAATTGGTGCTATGAAAACTCAACTCGTCGCCCCCTCACCAAATACGGTCCCAATCAGCTCCTCTGAGGCCTTGGAGGAGATAGAGTACACCTGGGCCCCCAATATGGGTAACCTCAGAATCCGGAACATGTCCTCTAGGGTGATAGTCATCTCACCGTTAGAAGGTGGAATGTGTTGGTCGTGGAGTCCCATCTATCGATGAGTGTGACCATCAAACTAGGCTACCGAACAACATGTTGATAGTACAAAATACCACTCAAGTCCACTACCTCTATGTGTTGTAGCTCTTACGGGCTCGCTAGGCTATGCAATGTCAATAATAGTGGTGGAACCCTGTCTCGCATGTGTAACTGTGATCGACCGTGCATCCAAACCAAAGCATAATATTAATCTACCTTTACCATAACCATATTTATAACTTATCATTACCCACCACCCTATTTTTACCCTACCCATCTCAACCACCTCACTCGCATCATTTTTTTGGACCCTTTTACCTAAAATCTTGATTGATTAAGTTCAACCTAACCGACTTTGATCACCCTTAAAATGGCATTGGTCACCTATTTGGTGATCGATACCAGTTCATCTTGACCGACCACGGTTACCACATGTGCACAGGCATCAATCACCTATTAGGTGATTGATCCCGGTTCTACTGACCAATTCCGACCAAGCTTAACCGACATCAGTCACTCTTACGTAAAAATCTACAACTTCCCAAACCCCCTTTTTTGTAAACCCTCCCACCTATCCCTTTTACCCGACCTATAATGACCTACACTACCCCAAAACCCCTACCCACCCCACCTATCCAATTTCCTACCCCCTCTTTTTGCCTACTTTTTCCCCCATACCCAATTTAAATTTTTTTCCCACCCACAAAATACAAAACCCACCCAAATCCAAAAATAAACAACTCTTACACCATCTACTCTATCTAATTAACATTAAAGAGTTAGGTGCTTACCTCATCACATTGTTGTTGTCTCGGTGGCACGTCTAGCCATTGTGTTGGTGATTCACCCAATCCCTCTCCTCCCTTGGCCATCACCAAATATCTACCCACATATTTTGACCACTTGAATCCCTCGCTAAGATCTCATGGACCTCCTAAGATCTCGTGGATCTCGTGGACCCACAACTTTTGAATGTTTTTTTGTTAGATGTCCCTTTTGTGAGTCATGAGTGAATTTGTAACAAACTAACATGCCATAGGATATTATTTTCTTGGGAAAGAAGGATCAAATGTAATAGAATGGTATATAATGCATGTTTTGAGACATTACAAAGGGTCAAGAAATTGAAAATCCTGAGAAAATTTTGAGAGAAGCTCATTTTTCTAAGAAACCTTCCAAAAAACTTGGTTAATGTCTTCTGTGTTAGATCTTCATTCATGTTGAGTTGGTTACAAGTGTATAGCCATCACATAGCTCTGAGATTGTTCCTAAAACTCTCCTCTGCTGATGAATCAAACAAGCTTTTGAATTAATCTATGTTATTTTGGGAAATATGATGTCAGTTATCATGTTTAAATGTTTGCAAAAAGTTTTCCTTGTTATTTTTGCAATCTTACATTTAAATCTTTAGGAATCACATAGATCTTATCCTTATTGATAGTTTAGTGGCATTTGTAATTTATTTTTTAGAAGAGCTTTCATCTAGCATTGAAAATAAGTATTTTAAAATCAATTCACCTTCATTTGTTGATAGAGATTACTTGTAAGCCGAGGTACCTTAGGCATGATTTGATAAGAGATTTTAATGTTTAATTGAGACCTTTAACTCAAAATTTTGTGTTTAGGTCTCAAATATTTTGTTAAGAGTGCAAACCTAGGCCTCCATTTGTGTATCTCTTCTAGTTAAAAGGACATCCTAACTATTTTGAAACATTTTATCGATATTTGTTTAAATGTTGTAGAGGTTGTCAAAGATATTGCATAGTCAAGTTTGTCTTGACAATATCCCACCAAAAATCATTCTAAACAAATTATCCTACCCCATACTACACATGTTTTGACTGTATACCCACGGAAGATCAAAATGCATTTGCTAAAGTATGAGAACATATCGGGATTTCAAAATGTCTTGATGAACCCTTGCCTTGCATTAAAAATATCTCCATAATCTGGAAGTGACAACTTGTGATAGTCGATTTGGAGTGTTGATCATATTTTCCCAAGGCCTTTTCATACTTATTGCTCAAATTAAGGGATATCTTCATCTCCTTCACCATTTGAGGGTTACAAAATAGGTTCTCTTACCTTGGTTGAAAGGAACAACCTAAACAGTTAGGACAAGATCAAGTCCTATTTTAGTTTTATCCATCTCTCCAAAATTTGAGTGCCAGTTAGATCACATCCTTGGCTACAAAATGACATACATCATGATCTATTTGTCTTCAATCTTCATGCCATATCATTGATCCTGGTCAGACTGAAAAGGAGAACAAATTTTGGTACTAAAAACCTCCACATGGATCTCACAATAAATGGGCTCCAAGTTAAAAACAGGTTGTAAAGGATTGATGAGACTCTAAATACCACGTCTGGGAAATTGTGAAACCTATCTCGAAAGTTTTAAATTCTTGAGATCTTTTAAAAACATCAAATACAATGGGTCATTCAACTGGTCTTTTCAGTAACAAAGTTAATGCATAGTTCCATGTGGAGAGTGTGAACCTATGAATACTTAATTTTTTCGCATGCACTTGATGGATAATTTTTAACATAATAGCATAAAAATAGGTGCCACCGGAATCATGATCCCAGAGCTCGATACATAAAATTTTGGTATGTAATAAATATTTGAAATAATAAGTCCTCTCTAAGGGAGTCGGTTGCAAAATAGTTAAGAGATGTATTAAATGAGTATGGCTCTCACTCCTTGGAAATCAAATTATGGGGAAGTGTGGGGCAGATCGTACAATCTACTTCTATCGGTTCACACCATTTACCATAAAAACAAGCAACTGGAAAGTAGTTTAGGAATGATATTATTATCTTCTTCCCATCCTATATATTGTAAATGGATGGTTAAAAACAAAGATCGGGAGTTAGTAAAAAAATTCTTTCCGCCTCGGTTCCTCTTACGTAAAAGGTAGAGTCTCAGAACTATGGCCTTCTCTCGAGTTTTTGTAATAGCACTCTTATTACCTCCCTGTTGTAATATTTTTCATACTTGTTTGAGTAATATAATATTCCATGTGATGCATTTTTTTATCCTTTGTATATATGCATTGTCTCGATAGCCTTTATTTTGATGTTGGTATATTGTGCATGTTTTAATGTTATTACTTTTCTCTGAAGTCATGCTTAAGTAGTTTGAAGTGGGACTCTGTGTTAATCGTTTATGGCATGTGGTGCATTTCTTCCACCCTTTTCATTATTCACCTCTTCCTAATTCACACAGTCATGTTTGTGACTAACTTCTTCCCTTTTGACACATCACCTTAGTTAGTTTTATATTTCTTCTTTACCCTCATCTCACATAATAGAGAAGATTCAGCTTCCTTAAAATCTAGAGGTTACCTTAGGGCACACGTCCCAATAACCCAAGGTATCTAATGACTCCAGTGGTTCATCTATAAGGATAATCATCAAAAGGTCCTACCAGCGTGCTAATAGGTTTCACCTCAAAATTAAATGCAATAAAATAGATATGTGGGAAATGGGTGTAGGAGGAATACCTATGTTATGTGGATAGTGGAAGGCATTTTGTGCACTGTAAATTTTTTATCCAAGATGATTGTGTGATATTCCCTTTGGCTAGGAGGAATGACCTATATAAGAAACACAACAAGACCACCAAATAGTATTAAATAACAAGAGTCAGAGGAATTCCTAGCAAGGCTAGATTCAGGAAGTGTGATGCTTCCTCGAATGGCTATTAATCCTTTATTTAATATAATTTAATGTAAGAAATAATAGTTCCTATTGTAGTTGATAAGATTTAGGTATCTCCTATTAACATATAACAAGTTAATTTAACTCAACATGAAATGGTTAGAATTAAATCCAAATGATTAATGGGTTGGTTTGGGTCTGTAGGTGTAACAAAGGCTGTAGGTGAGGTTTGGGTGAAATTAGGCAAGGTTTTGAGTTGTTTTGGGGAAGTTTTTAACTCATTGTTACAAAAAACATTTTCAGTCTTAGAGACTAGTATCGGTTGGTTGACCGATGCTGGTATAGGAGATAGATGATGTCGGTTAGCTAACCGATGTTGATAGGGGAAATTTGGTTCAAATGTTAAAATGGGAGTTTGAACCTCCATGTGATTGCATAAAGAGTGAAGGGGTGGTTGATAAGGCTGTAATATAGTTAAGAGGACTCAAGTATGCTTAAAAGGAGGTTGAAAAGGGTGTAAAAGCTTGGGATGGTTGAATAGTGGGTTTGTGGGAAGAAGGTGATATATGGGTAATGGAAAGAATGAAATATAGAAAGAAATGAAATATCTATACTTGATTAAGTCCAAATGATAAGATCACAATACTTACTTGTGTATTTTGTAGATCCCATGAGTGGAAGTGGTTGGTGGTTGTTCGAAGAAGAGATGTCAAGGTCTAGTGCTATGGTAGTACAACTTGTGTGCTCTTGTGAATATTCCCATTCTCGGAAGGAGAACCTGATGGATTTTCTTGCGCTATGATTGTGTGTGTTCATCATCTTGATGTAGGAGGGAATGAATATTCCCACTTGAATGCAATAAGGCTCCAATCCACTGAATGACCAACCAAGGAAAAGGGTTATAAAATTCTATATAAAGGATCCAATGGAGGTTTAGTTAACGATGTCAACCAAGGATAAATGGCATCGGTTAGGGTGAAATAGTCCTATTTACTAAAAATAGGTAGATATTCACACATTTGGCATGGCTTCCTTGTTGGGTCTACTTAGGGAAGTAGAGTTCACATGAGAGAAGGCGGGAATATCCTGGAAGAAGTCCAGATTAGGTTTAGGAAGAAGTCTTAGTTAGTAAGTTCAAGTAGTGACTCAATACTAGGAATGATGAATCAAAGTGCCGAGATTGATGACTTGTTCACTATGAGTTAAATGCACCTAGAATGGGTCCGGGGTGAGGTGTTATGATGAGGTGGAGGTATGAGGATTAAATTAACTTATTTAAAAGAATTAAGTTAATTAATAATGTAAGGATGGATATTAATATGGGATGAAGGGTTCATGATTAGTTAAATGTGTTATGTTAATTAATTAAAGGGGACCAAGGGGAGTGTGACCCAAATTTGGTGTCTACATGTTGTGTTATTTTGACTTGAGAAAGAGTGATAATAGGCATGAAATAGATGAACATTTTTATGTAATTTGTTAACAAATAAATCAAGAAACAAGTTTCTTATAATCACAATTAATTAGGATATCGAGAAAAGAAAAGGGGAGGTGGATAATGAAGGTACCTAAGGAACAAAAACCTAAGGTTGAATTAGGTAGTTATTCTTGGGGAGATTTTGGGAGGCTTTGTAACATTCCTATTTTAAGACTTTATGTAGACACTAAAATTAGGTCACACTCCCCTTTTTCCCTCGACATATAAGCACCCTTTATTACATTTACCTAGCCATGACCCCCTTCACCCCACTAATATTAATTTAATTAAATTAATGCATTATCCTCACTATATTTATTATTTAAATAATATTTGCACATATAGTTCAATTAGACACCTCACCAAACTAACTCAACCTAAGACCTATTCTTAGCAAGTTCCCATAACAAACTAAGAGTTACCCAAAACCTAAAAATCAATGCCTACATTCCCTCTAACCACATTCCCAAATGCTCACAAGAGTCTCTGAGTATAATCCATGGGATAACGACACGAGCTCCAAGAAAATTAAGAGGATCTCCCTAAGTTTAGTAAACCTAGGAAATCCCACCTTGACCGACATTAGTTACCCCTAACCATCGTTGATTAATCCAAACCACCGTCGGTTACCACTTTTAACCCAAAATAACCTTATTCTCAAGGTTAGCGGTTGGAACTTGGAACTTGGAAGTTGGAAGCAAGAAATTTTATGAGAAATAACACATCTCAAAGAGATAACACATCTTTAGAGAGCCAATTCCAGTGAAAAATCACATCCAAGGAAGGAGATTGAGCATCTTCTCCTACACAGCCATCCCACCACGATCTTGATCTATCCAAGCAAAGAGGAGTGTGCATGCAACCCATACAGAAGATTTTCTTCAGTTGGTAATCAATTACAGCCTTCAAACCCATCATCAACACCTCCATCCTTCATACACATACATTCAAGGATGGAATCCAAGTAATTACAACATCATACTTTCCCTGGTTATTTCATTTCATCATTATTTTATCACCCATTGTTTTTTTCTCCCTATTGAACTTCTCCAACATTTTCACCTCTATAAACCTATTAAAACCTCGCAAAAACCTACTCCAATCACCGAATACCTTTTCCCGACCAACCAAAATCCTTTATGCAATCAAAAAGAGACCAAAACCCTGTTATGTGACATTTCTAGATGTCACAAGAATCGGTGCCACTTATACCTAACCACTATCGGTCACCCCTGACCGACGCCGGTCTCTATGTTTTCCCACACAGCCTTAAATAGAGACCTACCCACCTAATTTTACCTCACCCTCATTCACCTGTGACCTACTTGAGACCTTTGTCAGACCTGTAGATACCAGAACCAATCATTTGACCTTTGATTCTATTCTAGCTTAGCCTGTTAGATTAGATCTATCTCTTGTTGTGTTTTTAAGTGAGATACCTAAATCATTTCAAAATAAAAATAGGATTTACTTTGTTTACAACATTAATTTGTTTTAAAAAGTGGACTAATAGCCATCTAGGAAGTATCATACTTCTCGGATCTAGCTTATGCTAGGTAGTTCACTGCCCATATTGTTTAATTCCTTCTGGTGGTCTTGTTTTCATTACAGGTAGTTCCTCCTAGCCAAAAGGAAGCTCTCATGATCATATGTGGATCTGAAAGTCATACGCATGTAACAACCCATCAACCAAAATTTGAACAAGTATTCCTCCTATGCCGTTACCCTATCTCTGCTTCAAGTTAACAATTCAAAGAAACAATCTAAGAAAAAGGTGAAACACTTTAGAAATAAGGGAATTTTTTGGCATAATTTTCTCTATTGTAAATTAACATAATTTAGAAAACACATTCCAAATCCAATCTATCTCATAACATAAAACCATATGCCATCAGTAAATGACTCGGTAGAACACTCGATCTCTCATTTCATGACTCAAGTATCATACCGATATCTCATATTAACTTTATAATGTGTATAATTCGTATACTTGGTTCATTTATCCTTTTAGGGGTATCAATTGTTCTACTTAAGAGGCCTATCTGAATATATGTTACCAATATTCATCTTAAATCCTTCTTCTTAAACTATGCTACATAGGACAATGTAACTTGACGAGCTTACGATACTTTGGCCAAATATTTTAAACACATTGATCATGTTTACATTCCTAGACATCATACTCATAAAATGGAATAATCCCTTCACCACACTTGATTTTTTATCTATAATGGTTGCTACTTACTTCTTTCAGTCCACTCGATTCAAAGTTTAACCCTAGAAAAGGTTAACAAACCGATCTATTGTGGATGACTACTCACATGACTAAGGGTACATAAACATACTTAATCGACTTCTATCGATTAGGTGTGTCTAGTTATCCTAAGTCAACGTGAGTTGACCCCAACACTAGATCAAGCCCATATCTCCACCTAGGGAAGAACTGTGATCTAGTTAGAACTTATGTTAGTATAGTTGAACAATCTCTTAGGGGTATTGAGACATGTCAACTACAACATAGTATCCTTGTAAATACTTTTGTCTTCACGAAGGTACTACATTGTAGTTGGTGTGTGTCAACATCCAACTAAGTTTCCTCATCATGGATGAACATACCTTAGATTAAAAGTTAATATCTTATTAATCACTTCATTACGGATTAATTACATCAACCCTTATGTTTCAACTAGGTTCTTTAACCCTTAGGGTTCCAAGTTAAAACTATAATAGAGGTAGGTATGTAGATAAAATCTACTTCCTAACCAATTTACATGTTATGTTATTATACTATTAACATCTCGAATCATGTTTTACATAATAGACCTAGCATGGATGAAAGTGTTACTTATTTACTCACTTATTACAGCCCTAGCTTAAATAAGATCTGAGAAATTCCTTTTCATTTTAGACTTCATTGAAATGAATTCTAATCCCTTTTTATTTTCTTTTCGACATCCCTAATTTTGGTTAAGGAAGTCTATATAAGGAAGAACACTTTCAACTATCTACATACAATAATCAAGATTATTTTCCAAAAGGTCTTAAGTTATGTCTATGATTCATTTTATGGAAGTTATCTTTCCTTTCCCTATTAAGGGTTAATGTCCATTTATAATCTAATTGTACATTATAAATTATAATCGAAGTTTAATTCTCATACAATCATTTGATTTAAATATAGTCCTAATGAAATGGTTGAATATCTACATAAAAATGTCAACTTTATAAGTTGCATCTCTACTAGAGAAAATAATACAACTAACACCACAGATCCCTATCTAAACCATTCCATATTATTTAAGTATGTTACCTTCTTTAATTAGAGTAATACTTATCATTTCTGCTCAATTCATGCCAAAAAGGTATTACATCAAGTACTAACAAAATTCACACATCTTTTATTCATCAAGGAGGAGTTATACATTCACAAGTCCAAACATTTCAGATATTACAAAATGTCAAACAACAACACTTAATCAATTCTTATACCACTTTCTTTTCCATCAAGTACATTTTAGTAATGAAGCCATATTTCATCATAATAAAGATTCAATATCTTTAATAAAACAAATGTAACTTTCTAAGGGTCTTTCTCCTTTCATATTTTACGAAGTCCATCTGCAAAATTGCTAGCACGGGTCAGTTCATTGAACTGAGCATGATAAGCACTAAATCATTAAAACAATGTGCTTTTAGCTAACTATTTCATAAAAATAACTCTGTTGTTATGAAACAATCAGGAAACAAAATCGGAAGGACTCAACCGAAATAATATAATCTAGATAATATATATATATATATATATATATATATATATATATATATATATATATATATTTCAAATCAAAACAAAGTTAGGTCATTCAATCTATCAACCTTAAATTTTCATCATAAAATCCTTTTATCATAAAGAATTTAAGAAGCAAGGTTAAGAAGTACTATCCTTTCATTTGAACCTTATCATTACTTTCATGTAATCCACTTAAGTTTCATCACTCAGCTAAACTTATTTAACAGAAGGAGATAAAATATCTAAAACTAACTAACAAACATAACTCAACAGTTTGAGCATTAGTAACCATTTCCTTCCATCTAATCATCTCATTATCACAAATTCATCCTAAGGTCAAAGATGTCATCCATCATAAAAATATCATAAGATTAAGTAAGGATAACCAAATCATCATTATCAACTAATGTAACCCTGATTGAAGCATCCTAATGTTCGGACTTAGAATTAGGAATCCATTCAATTTAATAATCATATCCCAAACAAATTACAACATCGATAACATTACCTAAAAGAGAAGATTGGTCAAGTTCATAACTTGCAAAAACTCAAAACCCCTTCCAAGCATTTCAAAAACTTCTACTCTGCTGCCCTAAGAACATTACTACACTCAATCCTACCACATGGTCAAGAAGTGACATAACCATAACAAACCAGAAGAGGGAAGAAACTTCACCAAGTAAACAATATCCTACTAGAAATATTGAAGAGTGTATGAGGGAGATTGTAGTCTCCTCATCAATCCTAACTCTTAAGAATAAGAGTAACATTTATAACCAAGAAAACTGAAATGACAAAGGTCAGATCACATACGACCCATGTTAAAATCCAAACAGAGATTTACCTAGGTCTCAAATAGGATGAGAACAATAGAACCAAAAGAATGGATGTAAATCCACATTCCCCATTTCCTTTGGTCATGATAGGAAAGACAAGCTCAACAATATGATTACATTTAAGGATAAAAGAAACAATTCACTTCCAAATAGTCCAGTGAAGGGAGGAAGGTGAAAAATAAATTACAGGTCAAACAGAACAATCCAACAATAATTATAATCATTTTAAAGAATACAAATGACATACGCACATTCTTCAAAAGAGAGTCATATAGAAATGATCAAAACAATAACTCATATCCAAGATTTTTGTTACTCAGCTTAGAAACCTAAGTGGTTCTAAGAGAACTAGAGAAGTGCTCCACAAGACAAAGTGACCTTAACAGATATGGAACAATCACCTTTAACAAAAGATATTTAACAAAAATTGATACCCAGAAAGGGATTTAATATAGAAAACACGAAGTGGGTTTTCCACAATCATCTTACCATTTCAGAGTAAGTTTTAAAATAAAAACAATGCATTCACTGGCAATATCATCCTTCAAATCTATTCTTCTACAACTTATATCTCTAAACAATGATGTATCATCAACTCAAGGGTTCCCTTAAAATCCCCAAAAACAATATCAGAGGAAAATACATGCAAGTCGAAATAACCATTCAAATGTTCAACATGCATCTCCTATAATACATTTATCCTCCAACAAGAATAATATTGGTCTAAAATTATGAACATGAAGGAAATACACACAATCACTAGAACACAAAATCTTCAACAAAAAAAGATAACAACACCACTAAAGAACATAAATATCTTAAGCAACAGTCATGATATCCCAACAAAGTTCTTTATCTATAGTTTTTCCAATGGATTTTATACAAAAACATTATCAACAAAATCCTCAGACTCAAGCAAACCAAGTTACCTACAAGGTTAAAGAAATTTTTAACTATGATCACTGAACATACCTTGGCTCTGTTTCAAGCCTCTATAGGAAGATTAAAGAAAAAATAGCTACTCATAAGTATGAAACCCACAACCTAGAATACACTTTCCACATTTCAAACAAAAACAATAATGCATTCGACAAGAACAACACAATATCAAGAAGTAGAAGAAATCTAATAAAAAGAACAAAACCAGATTATTCCTTAAGAGTAGAGTTGTTTTTATGAGCATTTAAGTAAAATCATAAAACTTAATGGATAGGGCCTATCATGCCTGATAGCACTTTACCTTCTCTGTTTCACAAAAAATCTCCCAGAAGAGATTCAATTCTTCCTTCGAAACACCAAAAACCTATAAACTTCCTCTTTTTCTTCCTTATAGCTTCTCAGTGCCAACTTCCTCATCAAACGCCATGCGAGGTAGGAGGGTTCATGAAAATATTACCTTCATGAAAGAATCAAACTGGAGGTTTGAAGAGACAAAACAACCACATGTAGATCTCAAGCTCAAAAACTAAATGAACAACAAAACCAAAACCCTCTATCTTCTTCCTAGGAAGTTTTTGCCAAATTTGAAAATATTAAATGTGAAGTAGGACTGTATCAAACCTAATCTTCCTACCATTGCAACCTCTAATTTTTGTGGAGACTAAATTCGAAATCACATGCATCCAAAACTTTGGCAAAGATTCTAGCTTATTCCTCCAAGTTTCCCTATGCCCTTTCCAAATTTGGTAGTTAAAAGAGATAAGGACCCATTAACTTCACCATAAATTCCTAGGATTCGCTACCACCAACTTACCTCCTCCCCATGTCATTCCATAGGTCCCTTTAGGTTATCCAAACATTAGGTTAGGTTTGACATTAGTTTAGGAACTAACATAGGTCCCTTTTGTCATTAACATCCCATGTTAACAAAAGATCATAGTGACATAAGTTAGGTTTAAATTTTAGGATAGAGTCACTAATTTTTAGAACATAGTTATATTAGGTTCCATGTTCATAGTGAGTATTGCATTCCACTAAAAAAAGAAGAACCAGATTAATCATCAAAATTCAAATATGAAGCAGGAGTCATGGAGTTCATTTTAGAATCAAACACAGTCAAAATTCAGAGATCACCTTATCTATCCGACTTGGTCGTTATGACCACAAAGTCATGAATTAAAAGCATACCTTGGATCAATGAAATTGATCCAAGGTATTTTTGTTATGTATCTCAATTTTGCAATCCCAAGAAGTGAATTATTCTACATAAAAGGAATGGGTTTCTTCATTTTAACTTAAGAAAAAACATGACAGAATGTACCTATTTCCATAGATAACATATTACCTACTACAAACATGATTTCATAGGTCATAAGAGTACATTGTCTTAAGACAAAATCACATGTCAATGTTTGAACCTTCCTTATCGAAGTCATCATAGATACTAGTCATGCTAGAGGTGTTACTGGCGGGTGATGAAATCCTAATCGACCATTTGGGTAAGGATATGTTTAGATGTGTTGATTGGTCTGTGAGTTTTAGGTTGTGTGTGAAAGAGTGTGAGATGTAACAAGTTAACCCCTACTTAAACTATGTAAGTAAGAAGGATGCAGAAAATAAAGGTTATTTTTAAACAAAATCGAAGTGTGATTTTTGATGAGGACACAAACATGAAAAATAAATACGATGTTAAAAGGATCAAATAGAGAAAAATGAGGAATTATGGACATATATTTTCCTTTTTATCTTAACTTAAGGGAAGAGTGATCCAAGAAGCCAAACCCAACATGAGAAAGAAAAAAGTGAAGCCTTGTCTTTGTCATGTTAGTAGAAGACAAAAGAATTATAAAATACAAAAAGGGATCACCTAAAGGGTGGTCCCATTGGGAGTGCCAAAATTTTGATCTAATTCTTCATTCCATTTCAATTAAATGATCTAGTACTAAAGAAAACTAGATAACCTAAAATAATGGAGGGTGTAAGGTACCTCAAATGTGATGTGATGGATACGAGACGTAAAATGATTGATCTTTCCTACAAGCTATATAAAATAAAAACTAGAGACATATTTGATTAGATAGTTTATGCGGGGGTTTCTAGACAAAGTAGATCCAAGAAGTGTTAACTTCCTTGGTGGATGTTAACCTCCATTTTAAAGAAGGGAAATAAATTATGAAATAATAAATAACATATAGAAATAGAAGTACTACTAAATCGAGAATAATTAAGATCGATATAAGAACTAATTTGATTAAAATAACTACAAATTAGATGTTACCCGATCTAGGTCGATGGTGACCCAGACTATGCATAGGTAGGTCGATTCCAAGTGGATCTGATGAAAGGAACTGTAAAAATCCTGCAAGCTCCTTTGTGGCTAGATCTGGATTTAGAAGATGGGTCAGTCAATGCCAATTGGGAATGGGTCGAACTTGATCAAACTAGGTCAACGACGAGTGGACTGGGTCTACGCCAACTAGATTTGGGTCTATGCCAACATTTGGATATGGGCCTACACCAACCGTATATAGATCTAGGTATGTTCATTTGTAGTAGATTATGATAAGGCTGAGGATGGATGGATGAAAAAGGTGACTGCAAGAAAATAGACTGGAAAATAAGGTTGTTAGAGAAGCTCTGAGTGTTAATGAATCTGATCTCGAACCTACAAAATATTAGAAAAAGAGTTACAAAGATAATTCTATAAAAAATATGAATAAAGAAACAAAAATATACCGATAAGTCCATGAATGATGATCGTGAGTGATGCAAGCACATTAAAATGTTATCTGGGAGATATGTGATTGTTGCAGGAATTCTCAAGCAAGAGAGAAAGCTCACAGGTCACAAGGGAGGTCAGATGTTTGCATACATAAAATTATTTTGGTAAATGAAAGATTGAATTTTATAAGGTCGATGGCGCTAAAGGTGGTCACACCGATTACGAGGAAAATTTTCTCCACATGGGAAAGCTTTTGTATTTTTATCGACATTTTTTGTTTTGATGAGTGAAAAGATGATTTACATAAAATAGGTATGAAGGAATGTGATATGGATGAGTTGGGGATAAAGATAGGTTAGAAAAAGCATAGAAAATCATGGGGCTATATATTTAGAATTAAAGCATCCTAAATAGAAGGTTTGATTAGGGCATGTGGATGTGGATACTAATTAATTAATTAATGAAAGGGAAATAATTAAATGGGAATTAATTAATTAATTTAGGTTTTAGGATTGGACAATGATAGGATAAATGGTCATTTAATTAAATTAATGAGGGATGGATATAATTAAATAGTGACCTAGATAGGACCCTAGCAGAATATGTGTACGTGGGAAGGCAAGGGTAGAGATACCAATTTTAGGTGTCTACAATGTAAATAGATGAAATACAACAAGGAGGTTTCAATATTGGTGGAATCCACTATGATATTACAAGAGAAGACACAAAGTTATATGGGGAATGAGATGTCCTTCCTCTTCAAACCCTTGCACTTGAGATGCACATGAGAAATATTCCTACATAGCTCAAATACGGGATGATCTTATCACTAGGATACTTAGGTAATTTGAGTGGAGCAAGATTAAAGTCACCCACCCTGATGTTAGTGAAGGTATGAATCTATGTGAAATGACACCATACTTCTCAATTAAATTCACTATCGATCATAGATTCTTCTTTCAGGATTTCATTCTAGGGTATGGATGATGAACATGGTGAATGCATCATTCACCTATGTGAAATTAACATTACTTTCCTTAAATTTAATCTACTTGTACTTCTCAAAGGAAGGATATCTCTAAGGAAAACTATGGGTAACATAAAATCCTCTTTAGGTTCTTGTGTATGTGAGATTATACACAAAATAGGAGGTAATTTTGAATCTCTTGGTGGTGAATAGTTTCATCAGCTACTAGTGGATGTTTTCACTAATGATTTGGACCCAATCCTTTATTTGAGTTCCCTCCATGATTTTCAGCATGAACTGGGCCATCCATTCTTGAAATTCATTTGTTTGATCTTCACCCATTACTCTACTCAGTAAGATAATGGAATCTAAGTAGGCTTCATGAAATTCGTTCCTCAACAATGATTTTGGTAGCCTTGATGGTTTTCTCCCAGGTTTCAACCAAGAGCCAACTATAATCCCTGAAAATAGGAGTCTATCTTGAGCCACTTTTGAGTTGAAAAATATTTTGTGATGATCACCATTTTTCTTTGAGTTGGATTTTACAGAAAAATTTAAATCCCCTTGGGAATTAAGACTACTAATAGTGAGTTATCATCTACAATGATTATCGTGGAGGCGGGGTCATAGCATTTAGCAAAAACCAAGATCAATTCAATGATCTAAACTTAAAGTGGGTGAGCTCCCACTCTTAAAAATCCCACTAGAAACTTCTTTTCTTCCATTTTTTCTCTGACTTCATTTTTCATTTGATTCCTCATTTCTTAGAGATTTAGGTGGGCTACATCCTTTGTTTTCCACAAGTGGATATTCAATAGACGGAGTTGGGATTGGATCATACTTAGTGTATATAATCTTAGTATTTTCTTGGAACATTGATGGAATGATCAAATGAGGGTGTATGAAATTTTTTCTATGATATGAGAACTTACTATTTTTATTAAGTCACATCTAACGTTTACCTTTTATTTTATTTTCCAATTTTCTCCAATTTCACAATTTCCAGTTTTGGAGTCCCAAACTTGAGGTTGGTACAGAGGGTTCGGGATTATTTTTATTCATTTTCATACTTTCTATTTTTAGTAAGGATTACAAGAAAAATTAATAAAAATATATGTAAGACTTCTGATTTTTTGATTGGGATGATAATTTTCTTATTGGATAAGAAATTTTACTATGATTTCTTCCTCTAGTTTTTAGGTGTTTTTATCCTCCGGATCTCTCTAAATATGAAAAGGAAAATTTCTTGGGAAAAAAAATCAGCTCGGTGCTGTGAAAAAATCATGGGATTAATGGAGATATCCCTGGGAACATCTCAAAGGTGTTCTCAATTGGAGGGCTCAGGAAAACTTTGAGGGAAAATAGAGAAAAAAATGAGAAAAATCATGGTTTTGGACATGGGGTTTCTTAAAAAAATCAGAGCATGAACACATTGAAGGGAAAATGGAGGGAGGAGAGATTTAAAAAATGGATCCAAAAACACAAAAGGATGATTTAAATATTTTAAATTTAACTCTAGTTAAGAAAAACTCACCATTGACTCATTTGGAGAACATTTGCATTAACCAAGGTTGAGAGAGAGTTAAGACTTACTAAATGGGTTTGGGAGGCTCTCTTACACCTTAACACATTTTATATGATGTGAAAATATGCAAAGGTGCATCGGGATGAAGAAAATTCACCATCATTCCATGGCGGGAGAGCTGTCATGAGGGGTGGGACAGAAGCTTGTTCATTACAGTGAGTTGACAATATGACCCTAATAAGAGCGTTTGAAGTTTGAGTGATGAAAGAGGGAAATCTTACAAGATGGAACACATTTTTTCACCTGATAAATTTTGAACCAGGTTCAAATTTGCATTATAGTTTCCCAAGTGTGTCATGGGTGGGGTGAGTCATGGGAAGCAGATGTTTAAAATATTTGAGTTAAAAAACCTTCACCTAACTCACCATGTTGTCACTTAAGTGAAGAAAATGGATTTATCCCTTGGTGGCCCATGTTTTTCACCACACAAACCTTTACACCAAGGGAAAAGATGAAAAATTTCATCCAAGGTGTGAAAATGTGTCATTGAAAAATTTAAAAATCCTTCCTTCACCAACGAGATGCCAAAAATAGACACCAGAGAGTGATTTTCCGCCCAGGAGAATCCTTTAGAGTAACCTAGGAAAACATTATATTATTATGACACTAAAATGTCTGATGAGATCATTACAATAGGTTTTAGGATCCAATCCTACCTACAACTATAAATGTTCCCCCTTTTTAATTCTTATTAAAGCTGTATTGATGAAAGTGATTGCTATTGAAAAGTATGATAATCGAAAGGGAAACCAACACATTTTGAGTGAAGAGTAAATTTAATATGTAATCTTGGGATTTTTTTCTGTTCTCAACTCCTAATATAACTCCTAGAATTATCATTTGAAACTCCACTAGGACTAGGGATCTTCATCCGCACTATCAAGAAAACATCTCAAATTACATATAATTAAATATCCTACAACCTTTTCAATGTGAAGTAGACCTTCTTATCTTTCTCGATGGGTATCCACTCACTTCAAAAATATCTTGAAACTCCTGAACCATTTAGAACAAGCTCACAATATTTTTGGCTACTTTCATTTTCTTGCACCATGTTATAAGTAGCCTGTGTGTTGCATAGCTTGTTTTTAAACATGTTTATCCTTACATACATTCCCTAAAATACCTCTTTTGATTTCAAATATGAGTTACACACTTCTTGGAGGAATTATATTTTCTTGTTTCATCTCCATAGGGTGTTCATTAGGTGCAAAGTCCAATAAATAAGCCATTTTAGGTCTCGGGAATAGTTCCTTCAAAGTGTATCAAAATGAATCCATAAATTACTTCCCAAGAACTTACATTCACATGAAAAACACTTCAAAAATCTGTTTAACACATCCCTCTTGTCCATGATGGGGTTTACATAGTCAATAATTGGCCATAGGGCAATTTTACACTACCGGTTCAAGGATGTTTTAGTGTGCGCTTAGTTGTCATGGAATTTTTTCAATTTTTTATGCTATACATTTATCATGAAAACACATACCTAAATCATTATGATGGATATCAACATAATTTCATATTATTTCATGCCCTAATAACATCTCATAATACTCTTCTCTACCTTTGATGCTACTTCTACAAATAAGAACAAAACATACCTTGTGATCTCCTTTTAGAATCATTATGCTCATATTTGTCTTATTCAAGCATCCCTATGAGTCATCACATCACTTGACCTTAGTGAATTATACCATATCCTCTGAATGACTTGAACTATTACATGACTTGATGTATTAATAACAAGATCCTCCAAGTTTTTCTTTTAGAGCACACTGCTGCCACCTAATTTGAACTCCTTACACAACGGTCATAACAAATTATAGATATTTATTGAAGAATGACACCATTATAACATGAATTATTCTTTAACTCAAACAATAAAATACTTTTGTACACTCATGTAAAATCTATCTCTTCATTATGATACCCAAAAACACTTCAACCTAGAAGATTCATTTTCATCGGTTATCCAGGACCTTAAAAGAAAAAAATATCTTCTTTAAACATTATTTCAAAATTCAAGACTTCCTAATAGTATTCTCATAGAAAAAATATTGTTCTTAAACTAGGTTATAAATAATTAATTCTTAAGCACAAACAACTCACAATAATACTCAAATAGTCTAGACCAATTACTAAACCTTCTTAGTGTACCACCCTTAACAACATACCTCCATGATGCTCTCCACTTGTAGTATGATCACATGATATGAACAAAATATATCAATTTAACACAAACATAACTCATTTTATCTTCATACATATGTATTAGATGAAAACACACCTTTATTTCTTATTTAAGCTGATAAATGTCTTCATAAAGCCTATTGAAGACACCACATGCTTCTTAGGGAACATGGACGGTTAAAACTTAGGAGATTCCCAAATCTCCATGTCCTTCTCATCCATCTTGCATTCAGTTCTTAAGATTCTTCTTGACTATCTTTTCGGGCTTGATGACAACATCATCTTTCTTTTACTCTTTGATTTGAATTATATCAAACAAACATGATTCTCCTCAATCACTGGATTCTTCTCAATCATGGAAAACATACCATTTTTACTTGTTGATTGATCAAATTTAAACTCCTTAACTATCTCCTTTTCCTTATCTATATGATTTGATTTCAATATGATCTTGATAACTTTAGGTTCTTCTTTGATTGCGTTTAGAATCCATAATTTCTTAACATTATTCTTAGGATCATCCTTCTTGTTCATAGAGTCAGACTTGGCTATCTCAAGATCATCTTTAGGATTGATATTCTTGTTGAACACTCTTTTATCTTTCCTTCTAGGTTATGGAAACGAAATCTTATACTTTTGAGATTTATTTTGATAGAAAAATATATCAATGTGACTTGGTATATGATATTTATAGCACAAAACACCATACATACCCCTTGAGTGATGACAGTATTTATTTTCATAGTTCCATGAGAACTCACTCTTACCATGTCTCCTATAATCTCTTGCTATATGTCCAAATTCATTGTAATTAAAAAAATTTCATTGAAAGAGAAACCATACCTCAATGAATTTAGTTGTCTAACACGGTTATCCCTTTTTAAAATTTTCTTCTTGATTATGTTAGAAGTATCCCTTTTCTCCTTCAAGACTACATAGGTACTTATACTTGCCTTGTTATCTACATAACTCTTTATGCGGTATCATTTTAAACTTAGGCCTTTTCATCGAGTATCAACCTTTGAATTTTTAAAATACCATCTAGAGACTCAAATATCTTCTCCAAATTATCATAGGTATTTATCCTATAAGATGCATACTCCAAATATATCTTCAAGAACCTCATTTTAACTTCATAACTAATGAAATATTCTTCTATAGATTTTAGGGATTTTTCACCAACCTAACTTGAGATTCCAGCTCTTTTATGGCTTGATCATGTTCAACACTAATACAATTGATATGATATTCATATCCCTTTGTTCCACCACATTTTGTGTATAAAACAAATAAGGTAAAGGTGAGGTGAGGATGAATACCTATGAAGTCGAAGAAGGTTGTGCACCGATTGAGAAGACTAGGTTGATCGTGAAGAGTTCATTTCGGATAGGAAGGACTACCTGTAGAAGCACAACAATACCACTAAACAAAGATAAATAACATATGACAGTGGAATTCCTAGTGTATGTTAGATCCGAGAAGTGTGATACTTCTTAGAAAGGTCGTCAATCCATTGTTTTAAAAACAACTTAATGTAAAGAAATTATAGGAAAATAAATGTCCTATTGTAATGATACAATTTAGGTATCCCATATGCTAACAATATACTAGATTTAATATAAGTATTGAATATAAAACTAGATCTAGAGAAGGTAGGGTGTTGTCAAGGCTTACAGGTGTGGTAGATGTGTTTAGGAAGGTCTGCGTGAGAATGGGTGAAGTTTGGGAAGGTTTTTGGTAAGTTAGGAGCTCGTTGGTCTGAGGTAAATCACCAGTCACATAGACCAATATCATTTGGGTGATCGATGCAGTCGGGAAATTAGGTGTAAGGATTTAAAATGAGGTGCTTTTGATCTCTCTCGTGATTACACAAATATTTGAGGAGGCTTAGGTAATGTGGTATGATTTTTATTAAAGACTTAGAGATGAAGAAATAGGCATTTGGGATGGGTATAGAGGTCAAATGGGAAAGTGGTTGGGTGGAGGTGAGACAGAAGAGATCCAAGAAGGGTAAAAGGTGAAATAAAGTAGATAAATGATTAAAAACTGAAATCTTTGAAAGAAATGACAAAACATAAATCACTTACTTACAGTTGGAAGCTGGTTGCATAAATAATAGTTGTGGTTGAAGAATAGACAAGTCTTGATCTTGTGCAGCAGTAGAAAAAGGATTTGGACCTCCCTGTGAGTGACCTAATGCTCTGGAACAAACTTTTGATGTTTGGTGGACGTTGTGAATTCTTGGAGTGATCTCTAGTTTTTCATGAGGTTGTTTGGATGCTCGAGAATACTAATGCAAGAATGCCCCAAAATCACGATGCGAGATTCTAAACTGGGTAATTAGAAAATTCACATAGTTATAGAGTGGTCAGAATCAAACTTGGTTCACAAACTCAAAGAAAACACTAACATCCGATATCGAGACAAGAATGGTGTGTGTTTGTGTCCCCACTGAGTGCTTATTTCTTGGGGGAAACAAATAGTTTCTCAATTCAACAGAGTTTCCATTAGGTTATAATAAGGATCTACAGTATCATACACTTACCTTCAATTACAAAATTCAATCAATTGACTATAATTTGGTTACAAATAAGGACATTCCAATCTATGGTGGAACTTATCATTTGATAATTTTCATGGAAGGAGATAAAAATAGACCTCTCCACCAACACTCTTCTCTTGGCATGGGATCGCCCACAACATCACCCTTGGCATGAGAACACAAAAAAAATTCACTAGTGGTGTGAGATCACCCAAAAACCTCCTCCTTGGTGGTAAGATGCTCAAATCCATGGCTCAAAGCTTTACGGGTTTGGAATTTATCACTTTCAACCCCATCCAAAAATATCTCGAATATAAACAGGATAATTTTCTATCCTATACTCTCCTATACATCAGGTGCACTCTTTCCTTAGCTATAATTTTCCACTACTTTTACATACTTATACATAGTTACTCTTATCTTTAACATACAAGGCTTTAACAAATATTTTCTCTTATTTTGCAGGTCCTTCCTTACAAGCCACAAGAAGCATATCACATCAATAAGAATAAGCTCCAACATCATGCTACTATACATATGATTCACCCCTAGGGTCTACCTCCCTTTCCTAGTTACCACGCTTCACATTGTGATCACTTCACGCTTCACATGGCTACTTGTTCACTTGGCATGTTATTTCCTACACTCCTCTTTGTTTTATAAGGTACACATCTTATATCTACTTTATGTTATTGAGTATTCACTCATTTCAGCACAAAGTGGGGGAAAATGTAGATACAAAATCTATGCACTTGGGTACATTTATAGGTCCTAAAGAATACTAATGTATACATGATTCCTAAGTAATAAAACTAGTGGTTGACAACTCCTTTTGGAATTTTGGTTGCTTTATCTCTTGCACTTTACTAGCTTTACACATCTTATAGTTATGTCAAAGCACTTGTGATTTACCTTTTAATGGCCTCGAGTACTAGCGTCCAAATTGGGACAGAGAAGTGCTTAGGTGATCCTTTCACTCCTAGGTGCTCATATCCATATCTTTCTTATTCTTAATATTTTTAGTCCCTTTTCACTTATTGTTCACCTTTTAACACTTTGGGTCGGCCTTTCAGTTGTCAATAACAAAATTTAAGCAAGGGAGTCATATATATACATAGTTGCTTCTTTCAAATAAGGTGCCAAGAAGTATAAGAATTATCTATCATCACCTAAGGTTGTATAAAGGCATAAAATAACTACAAAGTATATATTAATCACATTCATACAAGTTACAAGGGTTGTATTTATTTTTGTACACTACATAGGAGAAGAGTTTATTCTATTCCATCACACACATTTTCATATTCGAGTACAATCTCGATCTATCATGATATTATTGTGTAACATGCACAAGGGAAACCTATGGCATATGACACACATACACACATGCACTGAGATCTACATGGAGTCTAAGGTGTAGTGTAGCACTTGATCATAATTTCACTCTTTGAGTGACCTCAAGGTCGATCGACTCCGCATTCTACATATTTTTTATTAGATTTGAGGTGGTTTATGGAAATTTCTAGGTAGTCATTTTTTTAAGGTTATAGGTGTGATCAGAACCCTAATAGAAAAATTGAAGTGAAAAGAGAGAGTAACAATGAAGACCTTTAGACCTATAAAATACTAGGTTTTCGAGCATATGAGCAAACACATGTACCCGAGATCATTCATTAGCATCTAATTAATAAAATATGGATTTTAAGAATTAATCTAAATAGTATAATAATGGAATAAATAGTATAAACTGAATTGTAGATGCTAAATAATTTTATTTTATATTTAAATGAAATGAAATAATTGAAATAGGAGGGATAAGGTACTAACCTGAAAATTCATTACCATGTTATGATTTTGTCTTTGAATAGGATGATTTTGGACGAAGGAGAGTATGATGGTATAACTCAAGAAATCACAGCAAATGAAGATTTGACTGGACTAGGGCACTTGGAAGAGGATCAAGGTGTTTGTGGATGCCCTAGTCTACAATATGGGTGTTGTGGACTGGAATTACTCGGGACCTAAATCTAGAAACTCTGTCACTAGATATTTACGAGTGTCTCAATCCTTTTTATGTAATTGTCGTAGTAAATTTGTTGATGATGTTGTAAACTTGTAATGAAGATTTACCTGTAAAACCCCATACAAAACATCAAATCCCTAAAAATAAAGATGCATATGAAGGGTTAGACTGACCTTAGCTGCCATAATGGTGGACTTACAACTAAGCATTGCACTACATTCTAGACCCAATGTAGTTATGTGTTCTTGTGTGTGCAATTGTGTGCCTAGGGTGCCCTAGCACCAATGACATAGAGATAGGGGAAATAACTAGATGTAAAATGCAAATGGTGGATGGAATAGAATGAATACAACCCTTCATATGTAGTGTGTGTGATGTAATAATTCCCAAATGTAGTCCCTTGCCTTAGTAGATAGATATCCCTTGATAGTAGATAGTATGCCCATAAGATAGTAAGTATGTTATGTTTATATAGGGATATCTTGCTCAAATTTTGACACTAATGACTTGACATGCTGACTAGTACCTAGGGGAATGAGAGGGAAAATTACAAATACTGACCTCGAAACTCTAAATTAGACACAAGTTTTTTTGGGACCAAGGCACCTAAAATAAGGACTAGGACACCCTAGTTATGTCCTAGGTGCCCTAGTCAAATACTAGAGATGACAAATGACCAAAGAACGACACCTAAGACTCCTTGGCGGATGAACGAGAATTATGTAAATAACTAATGACTATGTAAGACAAATTACAATGATGACCAAATAAATGACGACATGACTAGGGGATGGGTCATTAGTGAATACTTTTCTCACACAATATCCATATATAAAACAACATACTTTGCGGTATAAATGTAATAGTAAGTATATGATTTTATGAATACATTTTCCCGACTTTATGTTGGTGAGTGAGAATATTGGCAACATAAAGTAGATAGATATGTGTACTTGAGTTAAATCCAAATAATCCCATGTTGTATTAGAACACATAGATGTGGTATTAAATTTTTTTCAAAAGAACCATATAGCATGTTGATCCATGCAACGTAGTGAAAAGTGTAATGTCATGATGAAGTGTACTAAATGAGAGTGATGATAGAAATGCTATATGATTGATGATTTTGAATGTTGTATGATGATGATGAGATGGGGTAGGGATTGATCAGTTCCCAACCCGAATGCATGTATATGAATAATCAACTAGAGGATTTGGGCGTCCTTCCACTAGAGGAAGAGTATAGGGAGAAAAGTGTGTTATTCTCCAATCTCTAACTACATCCTCAAGATCTAGCCATTACAAATAGACTCGAGATCAAATATTGTGGTTTTGGATCCAAATAATTTTGATCAAACCATTGACCCATATAGAAGTGACATAGGAAAGGCAATCTTTCCCCACTTCATGGGTGTCACCACAATTTGATGGCTTCCAAGTTAGGTCATCTAGAAGTAAGAAAAAAATGATGGCCTCCAAGTTAGATCATCTAGAAGCAAACGTGAAATGTAGAATAGTTTCCCAAGTTAGGTTATCTGGGAAAGCAATGGATGTTATATCCTAAGTTAGGTCATTTGGGAGGCCACACGTAAATTCCAAGTTAGCTCATCTAGGAATCCAATTATGTTGAATTTGTACTGATTGAATGATATGATTTCAACTATTATAAATTTTGAACACTTTGATTGATTGATTGATTGATTCAATTTATTACTCATAGAGATACTTTATGCTAGTTTCCCCCATGTTAGGTTATTAGGTGGAATCGATAGAAAATAGTGAATGATCACATAGAAATATTTTCAATCTCTTGTTTCCCCCAAGTTAGGTCATTATAGGGAAGTGATGAAATGTTGCATAGAAAAAAGTATATTTTTCCCCATATTAGGTCATTAGGGGGAATCAATAGTGAGATGTCATGCGGTGAATTAATAAATGTTTAAACATGATGGATTGGTAATGTCAATTAATATCTTGGTAATATAAGAGGAATTATAGGGTGAACAAATAATATTCCCCCTTTCGGTGAAAGGGGAAGTGATGAGAAGAATGAATGCTAAGCCGAAAGTAAGCATGAAATAGATAGAAAGTGATAGAAATCATAAAAATGTGTATGAATTGGATGGAAGACAAATTCAAGGAGAGATAATGCACATGTAATGTGTATGTTATGATGGTAAGTAAAATTATAAAAATAATTCCACAAACAGGGTGTAAATCAGAGTAGAAACACTTAAGATATGAAAAAAATGGTGTGGTGTGTATTAGTTGTGTGAATAAGCATGAAATAATGACTATATTAAAGTAGATGAAGAAGTAACTATAAGTAGTGAAGTGAACAAGTGTTTAGTGACTTCATTTGTTGTTTGCATGATTATGATATTGAGCATAAAATGGGTGGAAATGTCATAAGTGAGAGAAGTGCGTCCTAGTAGGTTTGAGAGGGTGGTAACCATCGTAACATCACACATGACTATGGAGTTGGTAAGTGTGTCATTTTTCAAAAAATTTATGGTGAAGTAGTAATTTTTATTAATTTTTACGAACTTGAGAATTTTAATATTCTCAGAGTTTTAGACTTAGAAAATAGTGGCGAGGGAACTAGTGAGCCCTAGGATAGGAGCACCCATATCTAGGCACCCTAGTCATTCATCTAATCACCCTAGTAGAGAAAGTGTGTATGTGGCCTAGAATGGTGAAAATAATATTTTGAATTTATATTAATGTGATAAATGAGTTTTTGGATTTTTGTAGTGTTCTAACATTATGTAGATGGACATTCACTTGAGGGAGTTCCACGGTGGGCGTTATTTAAGTAATTTTCTTGGTGGGCCTTTCGGATGATGAGTACGATGTGATGAATCATGTCATCATGTGGCACATAGCACGAGATGGTGGATGTACCCCATAATATGCCTATGTTGACTATAATATGTGAGAGATAGTGTGCGAGACACTTGTTAATTTTGGTTTCCTAGAGGGGATATGACTATGACATTTGTAGAGTATGTGTATCGTATACTATGATTACCAGTTTTAGAGAGAGAGAGTAAACATTATGCCACCGGAGGATAGGGAGAGGTAGATGCAAGCTACGAGATAATACTTTGTGGGGACTGGAGTACCTGTCGAGGCCCATATCAGCTTGGATGTTATTCTAAGGTATTGTGTTCTATGCTTGCGTAAGTTCATTTTTATGGTGATTTCTTCATCTATCGTGGTTGAGGGAGGAGGTGTAGGCATATTGTATAAAATGCACAATATATGTTGTCATATAGAGGAGGAGAGAACTATATATGCATGGGTGAGGAGTGTTTTCATCCACTTATACAAAGATCTATACCTACTTACTCATGATGAGCATGGGGGTGGGATAGGAGCCACTAAATTATTACATGTATGGGCTTATGAGAATATAGTCGTGTTGAGACTAGTTGGAGGTCCACGAGGAGAGTGGGCTAGGCTAGAGATATATGCAAGGATGTGGATTAATATTTGTGGGCATAGGATGGACACAGATACCTACATGGCAATGATAGACAGGATTGGGCCCGAGGTAGTTATATGGAGGCCATACCACAACTATGGAGGATGGACCAAGGATGTGGTAGAGTTGTGGTGTATTCAAAGGACTATGTGGTTAAAGGATTAACTCCTAGGTTCCACCAATTTATTTCAAGAAGAGAGAGTATCGTGACAGTTTGGTATGGCTCAGGATGTGCCTCTAGAGCCTTATATATGGTTGAGAGCTATCAAAGTACCTAGGAGGGCCAAAGATAGACCAAGGCCCATAGAATAGTAGCTAGTATCTCCTAGGCCATATAAGGGAGATGTCGTAATAGAGGTGATAGATGCAGACAATGTGGGTTGTACAGAGGAGTACTACTCATTGTGGGCAGCTCATCAATGGGTATTTTTGTTTCCATCATTTGGAGACATAACAGGGTTATTGGAAGGAGGATTAGGAGAGGGGGAAGCACATGCCCCTGATAATGTGGTAGTGGCTGTAGCAGAGCGTAAGTATCTATATATAACTATGTTTCATGTTTTTTGTTTTTCTATGTGATAGTGATGGTTATCTAAGTTGATTTGTTATTTTTTTATACGTGACACGTATTGGTCCTTGATAATAGACACATCCAAATGCACATTGACACTTAATGAATATACCTACCGATGTACTTAGTGGAGGGATACTTGAGTGAGTAGATGATATAGCAGGTGAACATTCCCATTTATTTGAGCTAGTAGCCATAGAAGCGGTGAGGTGCACCTTTGTATTACTAGGTGATATGGACAAGGAATGTGAGGAGACTTGATGAGCCAGAGAGGTGTTGGGTGGTGGTCCCTTAATGCAAGATGTATTTTCTTGATACATGGATTTTCAGTGTTAGTTTTCAGAGAATTCTACGGAGAACACCTTATTACATAGGAAATTGGAGAGGTATCAAAGCCGTGAATAATGGCGTAGAGTTAGTGGCGAGGCATCTAGTTCTAGGGCTCTCACAATACTTGAGAGTGATAGTGATGATGAGGTGTGATTAGTATTATTGTATATGATGTAGGGGAGTTTCCCCCAGTGATGATTGTATTCACTATATATGTATGGACACATGTGATTTATATATGATGAGATTATTTTTGGTGTATTGATGTGTATGATTGGGTGATTGGTGTTGGGGTGTATATTATGTTTTTTATTGTTAATGTTTATTAAATGGAATTTTATAACATGTAGTTAGTATAATGATGATAATAGAATGAATGTAAAAAAAGATGATGTATGATGATCGAACTAACATGTTGTGATGAATGTGTGTTGTGATAATGTAATGTAATTGTAATATGTTAGTGTGATAATTTGTGGGGAAATTAATGATGCCCCTAAATGTATGGATGATTAGGTTCATTTAATTAAGACCCCTCAATAGTCAAGAATGAACCGTGGAAAGAAAGAGTGCATCATCGGGAAATGATTAGATGCACTAGATGAATTACTAAGCATGTGTTGAAATGTTATTAGAGAAAAACCCTCAACAATCATGTAAGAACTATAAGAACACAAGTGTGTCATTGGGGGTAAGGTGATAGTAATCACCTACCAAAGACCAAGGCAGCGCAAAGTGGTGGAATCATGTGGGATGGAATCATTATGAGTGTATGAACCAAACTGAATGTCATATGGAGCTACGGTGGTATGCGTGAAGCCAGTGGGATGTAGAAGCCAATGTTAAGGAGTAGCGTGATGTAGTGGATAATGTTAATGCAACATATGAGATGGATGTGATGATGCAACAATGTATGGATACGGTGGAGAGCACACATGAGTAAATAAGCTCAGTAGTGGTGGACATACCATGGCTTGAGCACCAGAGTGGAGAGAGACGAATCTACTATATTAGAAACTATCTAACGAGGTAGAGGAGAAATGGATCACTCACGTGAGAGAGAACCAAATGAGATGATGCCCTTATCCTCTAATTGTTGCAATCTATCATGAAGGGAAAGATAGTCATTATCCCTATGGCCATTTATGCGATGATAATTATAATAAGGTTGGTCACATTGACATTGTATCCTGTGTTTTGGATGATGTTGGTTGGATGGTAAGTGAATTATGCACTTTTAAAGTAAGGAAAACAACACATCATGAGGTCTAGCATGATGGGATAAATACAATGGATCACGCAACATAGATGGAGTGGAAGGAGAAGTAACCTATCATGGAGGAGGAGAAGAATTATGTTGTGATGGTGGAGTAGGTTGATCTTGTTTTCTTTGCTTGTAAGGTAAAGGTGGAGACTATGTAGGACACTTAACCACTTTTTACAAAGGAGGACTAGATAATATAATAGGAGTAGATGTATGTGGAGGGTCAATAGCACTTTCCAAAAGAATATATTCCTTTAGATATAGAAATTTCTACCTAATAAGAATGAATGACTCACATGTATCATACTATAATCTTTGTTTGAGCGTAGGAATCAAACCATGACAGAAAAGGAATTGCTTCGAATTTCTATAGGTTGGAATATTATTTGATGTATACAAGCATTGAATAGTAATATATAATCCTTGATAGGTTTGGATGATCCCTAATGTAAAGTAGGTAAGAGGTCATAAGTAACTTTAGGGCCATTTTTGATGATAAATCGAAGGAGGAAAACATCATCCATGTCATAGAAAGTAATAATAGACCCAAATGGAAGATAAGTGTACCATTGTAATGCCTCATAAATAATATTGTATCGAAAGGCCTTGAGTAATAACCTATAATTAGAATAAGAGGTCATAATAATTTGATAATGTAGAAGATGAGCATGAGTTCCACCAAGTACCATCAAAACATGTGAATGTAGGCATGCTAAAATCCATAGGAAATGCAAAATTATGAATATTCTCAAGGAAAGGGTTACCATGTAATGAGTTGTTATCAATATAAGTATAGTAAGCCCTTCTTTATAAAGTAAGAGACTGAAGCTAAGATTTTAATTAACCTATGACATGTATGAGAGAGATGATATCCTATAAAGTAATAGTGGAAGATGGCAACAATGTATTAAGAGGTTGTAATTTTCCATTTTGAGTGATCATAGGAATATTAAGAGATGATAAAGAAGATTCCAATGCTAAGGGAACACTAGGAGTAGGTGTTTAAGAATCTATAGAAGACAATATAGATGAAATATTCATAGCAGTGGTAGGACTAGAATCAGAAAAATCCCTAATAGGTGAGGTGATCGATGGAGATACATCTATATGAGAAGACAAATGAATGGGTGTAGATGATGTAATAAGAGGAGATGAAATGGTAGGAGAATAAGAAGTGATAGATGGAGGTGACTCATGTATAGTGTTAGATGCAATCTCAGGAGAAGGTAATGATGGAATAGGAGATTCACACTTAGAAGTATGAAAAGAAGGAGAACCATGGATATCAATTGCCTCATCAATATCAAGATAGAGACTCGAAATGAGAATGTCACTAAGGATGCTATCAATAGGATCATCAACATAATATGAAGGAGTATGTAAGCTAGTATGAGATGTATCATGAGAAGGAACTATAGTAGTGGCATGAATAGGAGAAGAATCAGTATGCACATGTGAGCGATTGCCAATAACATGCAAGTAATCGATAAGAGAATCATCTAAAATTTCCTTAGAAATGTCAAAAGGAGGATCACAAGTAGCTATAGAACATGGAGTAGAATGAGTGAAATATATCATATCCTCAACAACACTAATTCCAATGAGATAATATTCAAAACGAGTAGGCACATAGTTATGACCATCTAGAATTTTTTGTTTGATATGATCTGGCATAGGAGTAGGATTACCATAGTGAACCATGATCTTGACAATGGAAAACTTATCATAGATAAGGTTAAAACTAAAATGAGACATGATGGGTGAAGAATATGAACTATCCTTATCCATTAGGGTTTGAAGTGGATCCTAGGGAAAAATATTCTAAAGTATGGGTTCACCAAAATGATTAACTAAAATATGGATTTTAAGAGTTAATCTAAATAGTATAACAATGGAATAAATAGTATAAACTGAAATGTAGATGTTAAATAATTTTATTTGATATTTAAATGAAATGAAATAATTTGAATAGGAGGGTTAAGGTACTAACCTAAAATTCCTTACCTTTCTATGATTATGTGTTGAACAGGATGATGTGTGGATCAACAAGAGTATGATGGTACAACATAGGAAATTACAACAAATGGAGATTCAACTAGACAAGGGCACTGGAAGAGGATCATGACACCTTTGGGCACCCTATTTTGTAGTATGGGCACTCTAGTCTACCCCATGGGTGCCCCAGTTATGCCCTAGGCACCCTAGTCAAATACTAAAGTTGACAAATGACCAAATAATGACACATGATATTCCCTAGAAGATAACAGAACTATGTAAATAAGCGATGATTGTGCAAGAAAAATGATGATGACGACCAAATAACTGATGAGAAGACTAGGGGATGGGTCATGAGTGAATAATTTTCTTATGCAAGATCCATATATAAAATAACATACTTGGCAGTATAAATATAATAGTAAGTGCATTATTTTTTTACTACAACACTTAGGGTGCTCTTTCCCTCATGCGGGAGCTTACTGTCACATACGTTCTAGGGTTTGAACCCTATATGAGACATTTTGGCATTGTTTCTAGAATGTTCTAATAGATACACAATCCCGATCATTCTTAGGTTGCAAAGAATCAGCTAAGTCATCTTTCTCCCTTCATTTGTTTAGGGTGTTACATCCTCAAATGCTTATTTTTACACATTACTATACTTAATTATCTAAATATCATTTATTATATTAAGTTACTCTGAAATAATATTTATTTATATTTAGATTAAATCAAGAAGCCTCTTTTTCTACTTCCCAAAAAAAGCACTTGAATCCTCAAATGTCAAATCTACAAAAAAATAATGAAAAGAGGAGGATAATTATTTCCCACTTTCATGGGCTTAACTAAGAAGAATCCCAATACTACCTCAGATAAGGATCCATCTACCTCTTTAAGTAGGTATCTTTCATCTCCTCTTGCCAAATAATTTTCTACTTTTATTGATCCTAAGAATGAAAATCCTACTAATTTTAAGGCTTATAACTCGTGATGTGCCTAGGACTTCACCTTTTGACATCATTTATCATATCAAGAAAGCTAAAATTCAATTTTTTGAGTATGAGTACTTGAGAACTCATCCCAAGATATTTCATAAACTTGTCAAGTTTATCAAAGTAGTTCAAACTCATGTTCCAAAATTCCATTGACAAAGACCCACTTCACATTCCTCATACTACTCCTCCTAAAAACCTTATTATCTCAATATCTTACTCTTCGGGAATATAGAACCATTCTATCTTACCTTTTTATCAATGGGTATAAATTGAGCAATTTTATCATTGACTCGGGTGTCTTTAAAAATTTCATTCCCACTAAATTTTCCAAATCCCTTAGTCTTAATTGCATCCCCTCTACTTTTCATTGTTACTCTATGGAAACCAAACAATTACCTCTCGTTGCTTGGGTCAAGGATGCTCAAGTAGCATTTCTGGATTTTCCTGACAATAAAATCATGATGAAAATACTTTTGGCAAACATGTCATCTTTGTATGGTATTTTGTTGAGCTATATTTTCTATCGGGATGTTGGTGGAGATATATAGATGGATTGGTTATATGCCACCATACCCATCAATGGTAAAATGAATAAGATCCTTCCTATAAGGAAAATGAAATACACGGTTCAAAAAACAAATGACCCAAGGGTGGACATCCTATTTCAAGATTCAAGGTATGGAAACTTTTTCATAACTTTAGAGGAAGATGTTGAGCTGCCCATGTTGATGGAGGAGTACCTACATGTGACGGAGGCGGTTGAGAAACAACATGATGACCTCATAGATCTAAAATTGGAAAATGTGTACTTTCCATTGAGTATGGATGTAGGTTCTCTACTTAGTGGTGATGAAGGTCATGGAAATATTGATTTACATCGAAACAATCCCAAGGTAATGAACAGTGCAAACCATTATGAAAAAGGGATATCAAATAAATTCTTAGCATATAAGCCCCAAGTTTTAAATCACCTTCTCAAGATCTAGCACAAAGATTCGATCAATGATTATGATTGTGAATACGAATCCTTATCTTTCTCATTGGAAGATGAATACCTTCTTAATAAGGAATTTATAATAAAGATTTTTCGGTCACTTAAAGTTAACTCTATTCAAGAAGAGTATGTCTCCCTCATGGAGATTAATTTGAAGATCAAGATGGTCAAGATGGGTAAAATGATAATTTTCATATTCCATGCCCGAACTTATGATCATTATCCTTTCATGAGGATGAAGTGTTGACCCATTTTCTCCATTCCTATTGATTGGTGAACTAGTAATGAAGGAAAAAATAACTCCAAATATAAAGGGTTTATGGTACCTTGGGATGATATAAATGGATACAAGTGCAATATGAACTCCTCTTAGTTGCAAGATAAGTTTCGATGAGGCCATAAATTGGTGTAAATTACCATTATTTTTTTCTTCCAAGTTACCTTTGAAAGTGGATTTAAATGTAATCTAAGAACTTATAGTTTGCTTGAGATAGAATATAGGATATATATCTTGTTTATTCTTTAGAAGTCATTTGTTATCTATTTTGGTGACTAATCGATTGATTGTTTAGGAAATATGCGGTCTTGTGTATGCATGCCATAAAGGAAAGATAATGCTAGTTCTGGGAAAAGTGGAATTGATAATGAATAGTATATCTAAACTAAAATATTATTTCATATCTACATTCCTCTTGAAAAATTATGCAAGTTTAAAAAAGATTCATCTCAATCCAATATCATGTGCAAAAGTTATATTTGTTTTTAGTTAGCTCCAGAACAATTGGAGTTAGCTCCAAAACTTGCAGTTTTAGTTCCAGAACTTGCAAATTTAGTTCCAAAACTTGTATATTTAATTCCAAAACTTACAGATTTAGTTCAGGAACAATTGGAGTTAGCTCCAGAACTTGCAGTTTTAGTTCCAAAACTTGCAGTTTTAGTTTCAAAACCTGCATAAAATGAGGAGTTGTGAATAATCAGATAATTCAATGAGAAATCTAGGAGAGGTTTTTGTTCATAGAAATGTTTTTAACAAAAATCTCATTCATATTTGCTACAAGTTTTACGAATAAGGATAAATATAACTTTTAGTGAGCTGTAGTCCAAGGGAAAAGTATATAAAGTGAGCACCAAAAGTTCCACAAATAGAAACAACAAAGTCAAATGGAAAATCTAAGAGATGTTTTTATTCATAGAAATGTTTTTAAAAAAACCTCATTTATATTTTCTATAGGTTTTACCAATAAGGTTAAATCTAACTTTTAATGAGTTATAGTCCAAGGAAAAAGTGTATCGACAAGCACCAAAAATTCCATGATCAAAAACAAAAAAGTCAAATGGAAAATCCGTGAGAGGTATTTAGTCAAAGTAATGTTTTGAGGAAAAAATTCCTTCTAATAAAATAGTAGAATAAAATCATTGTGATTCTTCTTACTAAAAAGCAAGGAGAATATTTGGGAGCAAATATTCCTAAAATAAGAAAAATAAGACTTTGAATCCAATAATATATCTCTCTCCATATTTTTGGAGATGGAGATCTTAGTTCTTAGGATTAGAGTAAAGATAAGATTAGATTGTATTTCCCAAAATAAGTAATTTGGATGGATGCATAAATTATAAATGCAACTTTCCACACTCTTATATGTAAATTTTCACTACCAAGAATAATATATCCGTTCTTCCTCATTAATCTTCTAAGTGAAATTATTCTACAGATTTTGAATTAAAAGTATGAATTAAGTCCTCTTCTAAGGAATGAGCTGGCCACTCATTCCAAGGAAGATGGATCAATGTGTTATGTTCATTTCTTTATTTCTATCATATTCCTTTTATTTTGATTTATGATTTTTGTATTTTAATTCTTCTTTCGTATAATTTCTTTTGTGAACTTGTAGGTGTCCTATTTATCTTTCCTTTATTTTTAATTCAAAACTTTCATTTAGGCAATTATGATTTCTTTCATGAAAGCTTTATTTATGCAATTGTTCATTTACATTTCTACATGTGTGATTTATTTTATGCAAGTTTGGATTATGTTTAACATAGTTGTTTTCAAAAGATATGTTTTCTCTCAATGCATACAGTCATCGGACACCATCCCTAGATTGACATTATTAATGGAGAGGATTGATGACCCTCATCATTTTGGCATCATTTTCAGGGACACGGTGTTATTAAGATATTCATAGTTTTCTAAGAGAATATTATAGTGACAGTAGAACACCTCTTGGAAAATTTTGTGATAAGAAGTATTTGGAGGTAGTTCTTTAAACTTTTATTTTCTACAAATAAATTAATATTTATTTCATGCAATATAGATTAAAATTTTATTTCTACAATTAGGAATGTTAGATTGTAAATGTTTACCTCCCCAAAAACTAACTATGTGTATAATAAAAATGATTGTGATGTTTGAGCAAGAAGGTATAATGGTAGGGGAAAAGAATTCAAATTTGGAATCTATTGATAAAGAAATGGTAGAAATATGATATTGAATCTGGAATTAGATCTAGTTGATGAAATATCAAATTCCATTGTTGAAAACCACCACCATTCCCCCTTATATCAACTAACAACTCAATGATCTTATTACACATAACCTTAGTAAAAAACTAACTTATCCAGTTTGTAATAATGAAGTGGTAGTATTTCTAATTAACTCCATCCATATTCAGGGACTTCATTAGAGCCAAAATAAAAACCCACTCATAATAAATCCACCCATCCAAATTATTTATTCATCCTATAATAGAATTCAATCCCTAAACCATATCCATCAGAAAAATTTGTTTTCATGTCTTTCAATTTATTCATTTGTGTATATGCACGTATACCATTAAGAAGTAATTATTGTGAATATCAAGGAAAGCACTTTTTTCATGCTAACATCCATAGGAATTTCAGAGTTGTTCTTGATACCAGCATGCAAATTTTTGAGCACCAACAATATCAACCAAGGAGCGGTTTAGAGGGACTCACGGATACATAACACATTCCATCTCCTGAGATTACTAGTTTGGGCTTTTAAAATTACTATGGTGATTCTGATAATGCACAATTCAAGTTGGGCTTTGAAGACCTAGAAATTGTCTACATAATTTTTAGAAATCTTCTTGGAGTTACCAAATATGCAAAGAGATTTTTATGAGATCTCATACATTGCTTATTATTTTACACAGATTGTACTTTGATTAATATAGTCTGATGATGGATCAATTTTTCTCTAATCTTTCTCATGCTATCATTTCAACAAAAAAATTAAAAATTTAAAAAATGTAAAAAAATTAATTGGAAAACCAGCTTCTGGCCAATCAATGATAAAAAATAAAAAATAAATAAAATAAAAAAATTGATTAGAAAACTAGCTTATTTGGTCAATCAAAGGCAAAAAAGCTTTGATTAGAAAACCCAAACAGTGGCCAATCAAAGTCACAAGGGGGCAAATATTCTTCAAAGGTAATCAATTGTTACCTAGTGGCTTCCTTCTCGGCATTATTTGACCATGTTAAAAATAGGACAAGGAAAACTAGAGGTATGATCAAGTTATTTTGTTCTACTATTTTATTTTTAATCTTTCTTGTAAGTTTTTTATTACAGCTAGATCCACTTTTAATATCTCCAAGGAAGGCAAGATAAAATTCATCTCCCCTACTTACAAATATGAAAAATATGTGCACATTTTGTAATAAAAATTTTGGAGTATAATTAATGGGAAACCATGAATAAACAACATGCATGGGGACATGCATGAACTTAGGTGTGGGAGAGAAGGAGAAGCACGAGGTATGCCTTTTAATTTTAAATATGAGGCACAACAGAAAGAGATCCACACAAGAACCTGTTGTAAAAGAAAAGAAATAAAAAAGTAGGAGATCCACATAAGAACATGTAAAAGAAAATAAATCAAAAATAGCATAATGAGATCCACACAAGAACCTGTTGTAAAAGAAAAGAAATAAAAAAACAATAGAAGGAGATCCACACAAGAACTTGTTGTAAAAGAAAAGAAATAAAAAATAGTAGAAGGAGATCCACACAAGAACCTACTGTAAAAGAAAAGAAATAAAAAATAGTAGAAGGATATCCACACAAAAACTTGTTGTAAAAGAAAGAAAATAAAAAACAACAGAAGGAGATCCACACAAAAACCTATTTTAAAAGAAAGGAAATCAAAAACAGCAGAATGAGATCCACAAGAACCTGTCTTTGAACTATATATGGAATGCATACATGCATAAGATCAATGTAGAGAATAATATAAGAAGAGGATATAATAATATAATACACGAGGACATGAATAATATTAGGTGTGGGGCAATGATGAAGCCATAAATTGGCCATAAATTACCATTATTTTATCCTTCCAAGTTACCTTTGAAAGTGGATTTAAATGTAATCTAAGAAATTATAGTTTTCTTGAGATAGAATATAGGATATATATCTTGTTCATTCTTTAGAATTCTTTTGTTATCTATTTTTTTGACTAATCCTATTGATTGTTTAGGAAAGATGCAAAGTCTTGTGTATGCAGACCATAAAGGAAATATAATGCTAGTTTTGGGAAAAGTGGAATTGATAATGAATAGTATATATAAACTCAAATATGATTTCATATCCAGATTCCTCTTAGAAAATTATGCAAGTTCAAAAAAAAATCATCTCAATCCGAGATCGTGTGCAAAAGTTATATCTATTTTTAGTTAGCTCCAGAACAATTGGAGTTAGCTCTAGAACTTACAGTTTTAGTTCGAAACTTGTAGATTTAGTTCCAGAACTTGCATATTTAGTTCCAGAACTTATAGATTTAGTTCTGGAACAATTGGAGTTAGCTCCAAAACTTGTAGTTTTAGTTCCGGAACTTGCATATTTAGTTCTGGAACTTATAGTTTTAGTTTGAAACCTGCATAAAATGAGAAATTGTGAATAATCAAATAATACAATGGGAAATACAAGAGATATTTTGTTCATAGAAATGTGTTTAACAAAAAAATCATTCATATTTTCTATAGGTTTTACCAATAAGGATAAATCTAACTTTTAGTGAGTTGCAGTCCAAAGGAAAAGTGTATCAGACGAGCACCAAAAATTCCACAAATAGAAACAACAAAGTCAAATAAAAAATAAAAGAGAGGTTTTTGTTCATAGAAATTTTTTTAACAAAAACCTCATTCAAATTTTCTATAGGTTTTACCAATAAGGATAAATCTAACTTTTTGTGATATGTAGTCCAAGGAAAAAGTGTATCAGACGAGCACCAAAAGTTCCACAATCAAAAACAACAAAGTCAAATGGAAAATCCAGGAGAGGTATTTGGTCAAAGTAATGTTTTGATGAAAAACCTCCTTCCAATAAAGTAGGAGAATAAAATGATTTTGATTCTTGTTACTAAAAATCAATGAGAAGATTTGGTAGCAAATCTTCCTAAAATAAGCAAGATAAGACTTTGACTCCAATAATATATCTCTCTCCATATTTTGTGGAGATGGAAATATTAGTTATTAGTATTATAATAGAAATAATATTATATTTTATTTCCTAAAATAATAATTTGGTTGGATACATAAATTATAAATGCAACCTTCCACACTCTTATATGTAATTTTTCACTACAAAGAATAATATATCCATTCTTCCTCATCAATCTTCCGAGTGAAATTATTCTAAAAAATTTCAATTAAAAGTATGAATTAAGCCCTCTCATAATGAATGAGCTAGCCACTCATTCCAAGGAATATGGATCACCGTGTTATGTTCATTTCTTTATTTCTATCGTTTTCCTTTTATTGTGATTTCGATTTTATGTTTTGTAATTCTTCTTTATGTACAATTTCTTTTGTGAATGTGCAGTGTCCTATTTATCTTTATTTTATTTTTAATTCAACACTTCTATTGGGCCCCAAGAATATTTACTAAGTACACAAGGTGCATGGATGAGCAAGGCCTAGGTTGAAGGTTGGGAGCGAAGGAGAAGGAACACAAGGCAAGCTTATAGGAGGGTCTTAGTAGAACCCATGATGCGCACCTACGGGAAAAGGTCTTGGGACTTAGCCATATTTTGTGTATCAGGTAGGATATGAGAAAATTATGACCCGAATATGTATGCGGAGTGGATAAAGTGTTATCTCGGCGACAAAGTTGGCCTAGGAAGGAATATGTTATGTGATGGAAGTTTCTAGAATACCATCATGGAAAAAAGTGGTGAGATCAGGCCTAGAGGATCTTTCTACCATGGAGGACCACATTAAGACACTTGGCACCAGATCTAAGGCTGTAGAAGGATGAGTTGGCACTTCAGGGTGCCTATAAATATAAGCGTCTGCGAGAAGAACAAGAGAGAGAGAGAGAGAGAGAGAGAGAGAGAGAGAGATCAATAGAGAGTAGAGCTGCAGAAATACTGTAAGGAATCATGTTGGGTTGGGTAGATGAAATATAGGAGAAGGATGTATCAAGGTCTTGGGGTTGTAAAATTTATTTTTTAGAGCTAAATGTTATGGATCCAGTTATGATACATAAATTTTGTCTACCATAATGTGGTGTTTTGTAGTAATTCTAATGAATATAATGAGGTTACCAATTTATATGAAAATGATCAGTAATGATTCTGGTGCATTTACATATCTTCATGGTTCTATTTTATACATGTTTATGGGATGATTTTGAACCCTTGCACATTTCCCCTTTCTATTTTGTTTCAGTTCTCAATCTATTAAGTAATTTTCTATCTTGTATTGATCTAGACGATGTTCGAGCTCTATGATGCATGCATGTCTAATTTCCACTCAACTCCCTTAAGTTTGGATCATAGATGATGTTTTCCCAATCAAATCACATAAAAGAGAGACTCGGCACCCACGTGTGCCTTAGGTGAGCACCCAACACCCACTGGGTGATAAACGGACGTGCATGGGATTCCCTTGTTCTTTGGTGGGTGTAAAAATGACTACATCTTGGTTCCTTTGGCGGAAACTCTTTTCAAATTTGTAGTGGGAAATAGCATACATCATGATCTGTGTAATGAATGATGACAGATTGTTTAACTTTGGAAATTGTTGAATCATGGTTAAAAATCACGGAGGATGAATTTTCTTAGAGATTCAGCATTGGACCTAAGTTTGATGCACGTAGATGGGTAGAAGAGAACCTCTACCATGATTTGTATGAAAAAAAATAATTTTTCTTCATAGTAGAGCTGTATGAATGGCTCTTAACATATACGTCTAGATCAATCTGGTATTATAGAACATGCGCATGGACCCAAGCAGAGTACCAAAGGCTATAAGATGTAGATCTGACGTGGACTCATGATGTGGATCATTAGTGGAAAGGAATGATGGCTAGCTAAACTGCGAGTACGCCATTTCTACATTTTTGTCCAAAAATTGTTGAGTTTGATTTTTTCTTTGGAGCCTAGAGGATAATTTCTACATGTTATTCCTCCGACCATGAAGATCTTGATTATTACCTTGAGTTTAGAGGCATTTCTGATAGCTGGCTAAACTATTTTGACTATTGGATGAGGAATCTAGGGTGGGGAAGATGGCGAGACATTACGATAGAGAAAGAAAGGGAGGAGAGATGACTCAAGTATATTGAAGCACATGAAAGGGAGATTTCTAGAAAATGCAAGGTTACAAGTGTGATGGATGTTTGGAGATAGCCATTATGGGAAGAATTTGATGTTCACACAGAGGACATGGAACCTAAACAATTAGTGTTACCCCATCTTGGCAAGCGTATAAGAGAGACCCCTTCAGCTTCTAATGAGAGTTCATCACATGGAGAGAGAATATTCGTTGGCACACATCTGAACCCACCTAGTGACCAAACCCCGTCTCTTGGTTTTCTAGATTAAGGGGATAATATTATTAACCCATATGGTATCAGTGGAAGTGACCGATTTGCACCTAGGAGATATAATTTATCGTTTGGAACTTATATGGTTGTATATACCATCCCAAAGTGTTAGGAGTAATTATTAGGTAGAGTGCAGATACACAAGCCTTCATTTTTGTGTCTAGGAGTGACACGGGGTACACTATTAGTAGTGGGGCATTATCACGAGATCATTATCACACAATTTAGTGGAACTTTGGGGACCCTTGGCATGAGTGCTATAGGATCTCGGTGGACCTAGAGGATCTGGTGGGTTAGCGGGAATAGGACTCGTGGATCCGGTGGGTCTAGTGGGTCGGGAGGCATAGTACTTGGTGGATCTAGTGGATGCGGCGGTGGGGAAACACTGGAGGAAACCAAGGCTCGGCTCAATATGACAAGGGTGTCACCACCTCCTCAAGTCTTCTTTGAGATGTCTTTACATTTTCTAGATTATAGATGTATTGAAGATGATGCAGAACATATTCACAAGTGTGAGTTTCTATGGTGCGCAAAAGGGGTCACTAGCCCGTAACGAAAGTCAAGTTAGTTTACAATGACATTGCAAGGGCACACACATAGATAGTATAGGAAATATGACCCTCATCAAATGATGGTGGATTATACTTCTTGAAAGAACACCTTCTTGGTAGAATTCCACATTCTTGAGTTTTAATAGAAGAGCATCAACGCCCTAAAGGAGATTCAATATGGAATGGTAGAGACTGTGTGAGAGTATGATGCACGGTTCAAAACCCTCATTTCAAAATTTTCATATGACATTCAACCTTCACATAATTCTCAATGGTTTTTTTGGGGTTGACAACTCCATTTATAAGAGATTCATAAAAATTTCACAGATCTACGTGAGGTGTTAGAAGCCGCATTGCACGTTGAAGCTATTGGAAGTGTTGATACTAGTGTTAACCCATTCCTGGAAGCTCAAATCACTTCTATGGATAAGAAAATGGAAAATTTATTTGCGAACTCATCTCATGAGACTCGTGTTTGGAATGTGGTGTACATATTGTGAGGTAGAGGGGCATGCCAAAGATAGTTTCCCTGGGAAGACAATACACACCGTAGTAGTAGAATGAGATTTTTCATGGGGACCATGATGCAAGTAGATGTCCCTTGTTACAACATGATATTCAAAAGAATGTGTCTTGATAGTATAAGATCTATACCTCTACAACCCATGATATTAAGGATTTTAGGATTACGACCCAGATCCATGAGGTCATTGATCTTTGTGTGCATCAAACTAGCCTTGCAAGTAGTTCTAAGGGTGATGATTTCCATTATTAGGAGCACGCAGAAGGGGATTTTGTGGAGAATTTTTTTCATGGTAGCTGTGGAGGAGGAAGAAGTGAGTTTCCACATGGAACCTATTTTAATTATGGGTCTACAGACCACTACAAGCGCGAGTGCCTAGATTTATTGCAAAGTGCTCATGGTGCGGGAAGAAGCACAAGTATGAGGAGTGCCCTGAGTTGTTTGAGCATATGAATAAACAACACCAGAAAAGAAAAGGGCATTGTAATGTTAAGCATTAAGAAGGCTGATACACAATGGATGCCATGGGTGACATGTGATGCAAGATTGGAACCTGTTATGGTAACAACAAGAGCAGAGGCCGCACGCGCAAAGGAAATACCAAGGAAGAAGAACCTAGTTTCAAGGGAAGAAGTGGTACATGGGAAGTACCCAAACCCTATGCATTAAAAGGAGGTATATCAAGAAACTATGGATGTCATTTAGAGTTTATAAGGAGAAATCCAGTGTCTAAAGGAGAAGTCTAGGAGGGAGGAGCAAAGAAGGAAGGTCGAGGTGCCAAAGGATGACCTGGATGAGGTCAAGGAAGTATGTAAAATACTAAGGAAAGAGAATATTATTCCCTTTCTAGGGGCATGGTTGAGAGAGAAGGTACCATGCACTGGAGAAGAGCGTGAGAGGCAGGTCTTACATGTAGACCTTCCTCCTCCCAACCTTCTATATGATAGGGAGATCACGTTAAATGCAGTCGTGGATGGATGGCTCCTTAGTAATATCCTCATTGACACAAGCACGGAGGTCAATGTTCTTACCTTGGATGTATGGAATTAGATGGGAAATCCTACATTATAGACATCTTTGAATGTGTTGTATATGGAAAAAAAACAAAGGCAATTCCCATCGGTATCTTGAAGGATGCAACTATCACCATTTAGGGAGCCAAGTTTACTAGGGACTTCTAAGTCTTGGCACTCACCGAGGTAGACAATTTCCCAGACTACTTGGGTGCCCATGGTGCTATAAGAACAATATAGATATTTGGTTCAAAAAGGGATACATAAGCTTTGAAAACAAGGAGGAATCGGTCATCATACGGTGACGGAAAATCAACACCCTATGCTGAACCGTTGGGAGAAGAGGTCCTGGATAGAATTTATGTGTTCTCAATCGGGATCCAAAGATAATTCATCCCACGAGAGGGAGTTATCTAGTATGAGGATGCTCAGTCCCTAAGTGACACCACCAAGTATAACACGTGATAATTAGGCACATGGGACCTATGAGTTAATTGGATGACATTTAAGAGGATCAATAACAAATGTGAAAAAGGTGCATACGGTCGGCACCTAGGAGGAAAGGATCTACCTAAGTATTTAGGAGGATCCTTCCCGAGATATTCTCGTAGGAGATAGAGGCTCAAAGTGGAAGGAGGAAAATGAATAAAGATGGATGCTAAGTTATGTCCTACTTAGAAATGTTGTTCATTGGTGGGAAATGTATTGGGATAATCTCTTAGAATGGCATGAGGTGAGAATTGCATTCTCTATAAGGTTTTGTAGGAGCAACGTGCCCACGGCTATAAAAGAGTACCATGGTAAAGAGATCGCTTCCTTCCATATCCAAGCATGTGAGATAACCTAGATGGGAAGTGTAGAAGCATTTCCACCTTCGGTGTGGGTTCACAAGTTATATTCTACATTGTAAGGTTGTGCATGCGTATGGTACATCCATGCTAAGACACATTGCTAGATAGGAAATTGGAAAGAATTAGTGGTGATATTGTTCAAACATTCGAGTATCAGAGTACAAAACCCTTGGTGGATAAGGCATTGTAGTTTTTCAAGCACCTTACCATTGGGGATAGTGTCATGGCGAGATGATAGAGCATCTTGGACTTGTTAGGTGAACCTGGTTTGGAGGCACACTTTGAAAAAAGAAATAGAAGAAATTTAGTTTAAACATGCATGTATAGAAAAAGAAAAAGTGAAGATGGTGTATGTTATTAATGGGGAAGAAGTGAAAAACTTAGATGTTGACCATTTTGTGGGGACACGCAAGGTTTTATATGGTTCGATGAATAGGCGCGCACCTACCATGATCATTTAAAGACAAAGAAGGTTAACATTGGCTCATAAGAAGAGCCTAAAGGGGTTATCATTAGAGACTATTGGTTGGAGAAGGAAGTCTCTAAGATCATTGATCTTTTAAGTGAGTTTGAGGATTTATTCCTACACTATTTTCATGAAGTCAAAGGCATCAACCATTCCTTGGGGGAAATAATAATTAAGTTGAAGGAAGGTGCACACCTAGTCTAGAAGAGACCATACCAAATGAATCCTAACCTGTGCATGAAGGTTAAGGAAGAAATAGATAAGATGATAACATCAGGCATTATTGAAGCTATTGAAGAGTCAGAATGGATAAGTCTAATGGTAATTAAAATCAAGAAGGACAAAAGAATAAGGATCTCGTGTTGATTACGGGGACCTAAATGTAGTGTGTATCATTGATCCTTTCCCAACCCCTTTACTTGAATAAATCTTAGGAGTGGCAGGCACGAGGTCTATTCTTTCACAGATGGATTCTTGGGCTATCACTAGGTAAGAATTACAAAGGAGGACCAAAATAAGATGAATTTTGAAATTGAGTGGAGACCTTTTGACTATACAATCATGCCTTTTGGGTTGAAGAATAAACCTGTTGTGTTCTCACACATGTGGTACAAGCTTTCCAAGACTTCATCCATAAATTCCTTCAAGTCATCCTGGATGATTGGACATTATATGGGTTAGTAAAGGACCATTATAACAACTTAAGGCTGATGTTTGAGAGGTGTCGGAAGTTGAGAATATCCCTCAAAATTAAGAAATGTGTCTTTTCTACCCCATTTAGAACATTATCGGGGGAACATCATATGTAAGGAGATCCTACCGGTAGATCCCGCAAAAGTTACAATTATTATGAGATTAAGGGAGCCTACCAAGAAAAGTGCAATGTGTGGATTTCTTGGGCATACGGGGTACTACAGGAATTTTATCAAGGGGTATGCCAAGATCACCATGCCTTTAGAAGAGTTACTTAGACATAAAATTTCCTTTCATTGGGGAGAGGTGCAATAGAAGGCATTTGACACTTTGAAGGATAGGCTTATCACCGTGCCCATCCTATGTTTCCCTTCTTGGGATAATCCTTTCCATGTTCATGTGGATGCCTTAGGAACCACCATTAGAGTAGTACTTACATAACCTGGTGAAGGGATTTTTGATCACCCTTTGTGCTTTACAAGAACAAAATTGATAGCAGCAAATTAGAATTACACTACGACTAAGCGCTAGGCATTGTCAATTATCTACGTGCTTCATAAGTTTAGACAATATTTGTCGGTAACCACTTTTATATTTTACACTGACCATATGGCATTGAAATACTTGGTAAACAAGCCCATTCTACAAGGGTGCATGTGTCAGTGGGTACTGTTAGTGTAAATCTACAACACCTTCTAAATGACCTTCAGATATGTAGTCCAAAATTGGGTCATTTAGGGTGATTGCACAACATGGAGTTTTCCCTAAGTGTGGGACCTTTGGGAAAACTCTCTAGATTGATACTGCTTCCTACTCCTCTATTTAGGTGTATGCATGTAATTTTTGTAGAGGTTCTAATTCAAAATTCCTACTCTAAAACTACCAAGGAGATAGGGTTGAGAGAAAACATGGAAATGGAAACAAAACTAAGCAAAAACAGAATGGTGATACACCAAAGGAGTGCTGAACTTCTTGTTTTGAAAAAATAGACATAGATCATGAGGATGTAGCATCAAAACATGCACAAATTTCACCAAAATACAATGACATGATTAGAAGGAAACAAACCAATGCAAGAGAGGGTTGGAAAATCAATCACAAAGCATGTATTGTAAGTTCCAGAATTGATACAATGTGTTGCAATAGCAAAGAAGGAAAAAAGAGCTAAAATATCCATGGGAGGTCTGAAACTCCTTCAAATCCACCTGTTAAGGAGAAAAGAAGAGCTTGCAAAAGCAAGAACATCCAACCCTTACAAAATGAGCCAAAACTGGTTTTTAACGATGAAGAAGAATGAAGAAAGGTGAAAAAACATGAGAAAATTGATTCGACATCTCCAACCACTAACAAGATTCATTAAAAAGACAAGGGCACCTTTACAAATCCATTTTCTAATGTATTCGACCATGTTGGAGAAAAATGGGTGCGATACTACATTAATTTTTTGGTGGTTGGATGTCTCATATGCATTATTTTTTTCCCATGCTTAGGACTTTTCTTAAATTTTCTCCCTCTAACTTTGCCCAAAACTCAAAATTGGAAATTCCATGGCATACGGGGGTTGATAGATTTCAACGGTACCAAATTTGATGAATTTTGAGAATCTGGATCGAAAGATATGACCTTTTGAAATTCTGCGGCCAAATTAGGGCAAAAAAACGGGTTGGGGGCCAAAATTTGACCTTTTTCCCCCTTTTGCGAAATTGGGAAATTTTTTCAAAATATCTCCATGATTTCGCCACTCACGACATGTGGTGCCCTCTAGTTTGGTCACGGGCCTCAAAACAACATTTTTCCCCTTTAACTCGCTTGGGAAAATTTCCCAAAATCCCAAATGGCTCGACCTCTACCGATGACATGTGGCATCATTTGATTGCTTGGAGGATGCACTTCCCTTTTTCCTTTGAGAAATTTTGACAAAAAATCCAAAACTTGAACTTCCTTCTACCCCCACCGCTCCGCCTCGACACGTGGCACATCCTAATTAGTGTGGGGCCTTAAACAAATTTTTCTTCATCCACCTTTACGGACTTACGGGCCAAAATTTCCTTTTTTCCTTTTGACCAAATGCCAAAAACTAGAAATTCCCTTGATACCCACCGCTCTACCTTGACACTTGGCATCATTTCATTGGCTGTGGGCATGCCCTAGGAAAATTTCCCCTCTAAACTCCGTCGAGCCATAACTCAAAAAATATAAGGAGTTAGGAGGACTTCTTTACCTTTCTAGAAAGGAAAAGAAAAATACAATCTGATGAAGCCATCTCCAGGAACTTTTGATTGTCTTAAGTGTTAAAAAAATCATTTAAGTACCAGTAAAGGAATAGGAGGAGGAGTTAGCCAAAAATAAGCATGGGCTTATTTTGGATAACACTTTTAGCGACTCAGAGGGGTAATCTACCTACTAGATGAAATGAACAGCTTCTTTGAAGCCTCCATTAGGCATGGAGTTCGAATGATAGCCTGATAACTAATCTTCACTTGGAAAACTTCCCTTTTAGGCCTCTTGGAAACCACTAAAATTGAAACCAGTTATGACCAAATACCAAGACAATGCACTCTGCAAGAGAAAAATTGACACCACAAAAACTATGTACAAACATGAAAATCATACATACCCCAAGTGGGATATGTAGAGTGTGCACAAGCACTTCTTTCTGCTAAAAAAAAACCTACCTACACTACTCTAACCAAGAGCAAAGGGAGCTCAAACAAAGCCTGCAACTAGCAGGGAGAAATAGCTTCCCTTCCTCAAAAATGGCAGCCATGCAACTGATTTGGCACTGAACATGGCTGGTTGGATGAGTGAAAAACTAACTACAAGATGATCTTCCACCCAAATCAACAAGGTATCAGCTGGAGAAAAATCAAATACCTCTTTTGGTTTCTCTGCATTTGGATTGAAAAGGTATGGCAGCTAATCTTTGGTGCTTTGATATCATCCTCATGCCCGAAATGGACATGACTAGATTTGGCTTCTCCTTTGGCTCCAATGAAGCCAAGTACCGATCAGCACGATTTGACCCTTTGGATGTGCCCATTTCTCTAAAATTTAACTCAAAAATGGAGTCTTCTTGTGGACCTTCTTGGGTGGATGGTGTGGAAGAAGTGGTGAAAATCTCTTGCTCTTTCCCTTCCTCTTCCTATGAAGAACATGGAAGATTTAAATCTTCCAATCTTGGTTCCAATGAGTTGTCACAAAACACAGATGCTATTTTTCAATTTTCTGTTTTGTGGCAGCAGGCTCTTGATGTTGGAGAATGAATGGTGAAGAAGAAAATGTTTTAATTTCAGCTGGCTCCTCATCCAAACATTCTTCTAAGTTTGATAGGCAATCAAACTCTTCAATGTCCCGTTGTAACAAAGTCTCTTCCTCTTGCATGGTGACCTTCAAATATGCATTTTTTTACCATGTGGAGCTTCATTTTCAAACATGAATCTTGTCATCTCGAACTCATCCAAAAAGTCAGATTTTTGGAGAGATGAAGTGGGAGAGAAATCTGTAACTTCTTGTGTAACCTACTCATGATTCAATGTCTCTCGAATTTTTTGGTCACCGTACGTGCCCAACAATGTAGGTATTGTACTACAAAAAGAGGTTATGGAAACCCCAATGATGATTTAGATCTCTTCGCAAGGTGTTCAAAATCTAGAAAAGCTCGCCAAGTGTACATTTGCATCCTAGAAAGCCTTGTCTAGCTTTTGCATGTCTTATTCTAACCTCTGCCCCCTTTTTCCTTGCATTTTGTCTTTAAGTTATAGAACCACCACCCCGACTAGGTGGCATTCCTATGACTACCACCGGGACAAGGTGGAAGTCCTATAACCTCCTCTCTGCGTAGGGTGGTGGTCTTATGTGTATTTTCTAGAGCGTGCCGACGATTTCATCAAACGTAAAAATAAAATTTCTATCCGCATTCCTTAACCACTAAAGCTTGCATTCTAGTAAATGGTTTTTTCCTTTGTTTAATATTAGAAGAGATCAATTTAGACTTACCCTGTGGTAAATCCAAATGCTATAAATACCCAACTTGTCCACAAGAAAATGGACCCTCTCCTTCTGTGTTTGATTATTCAATTTGTTTGAAGTTGCATGAGTTTCAGTAGTTTTATATTTTGCATGAATTATCAACATCTCCTTTCGCTTTAGAAATCATTTGATCTTATTTCTTTCCTCTTACTTCATTGTTGTATCATATAATCAGTTTAGCATTAGGTAGTTTCACTTTTAGATTATAATCCATCTTAGAGTTCAGAGGTTTTGTTTATCACAAGAGATAGATCCTGAATTCTCGGCGTATTTGCGTTGTATCCCCATAATAAATCATGTTAGGAATTACATAGTCAAGCTTTGTTCAGTTACACTATCCCTCTCTTACTTGCATTGTATTTTGTTTATATCCAAAGCTACCATTATTTGAGTATCTTCTTCTATTGACGCTATCACACTCACACTTTTTGGATTCATGAGAACATGAAGGAACGAGGAGATCACATTGAGGAGACAAGTCATGACACAAATGGATTTACCTATCCTAATTCCCGTAATACCAATCAAGGACCCAAAATCCTTAACAAAAACCATGGGGTTACAACAGATGGAGTAACAGACTAGGTTAAAAGGGAAAACATTGTAAACATTTCACCACTTGTTAACAATCAACGAAATAACAACTTTACTCCAATAATCAACACGATGGATTTTAATCATCCATCATGACAACAACAACAACAACAACAAAGAAAATCCAAACAAAAGTTCCAAATCGAAACCCAACTAGATATTAGAGTCAAAACCAAAGGCAACAGTCTCAAAATTTTAACTCCAACAACCAAAGAACCTAATTAGAATTTTGGACCACAAAGAGGTTTCAAATCAATAACCTCAAAATTATAATCCCAACTTGTACTTGTGGTTTCCACGAGATCAAGGCCATGATACTAGGACTTACCATGACTACAATAAATTCATGTAGCATTTTCCAAAAGACCAAAGACAACTCTTTATAGACATCTTTTTAGCAAATTCTGTAGTACCCAAGCCAAACACTTACATAGGGTAGTTTCCCTAAAAATGCACCCCTCAAGATCTTTAACGATCCACTCCCAAATCACTCTAACAATAATAGGCTACATCCAAATGGGACGAAAAAGGGTTTTATGACAGAAATAATGATCATGAAGCTTCAAATTCATTAAGTCCACTAGTCACACCCCAATTGGGAACTCAACTGAAAATCAAGATAGTTGGCACGGTAGAGTTAGACACCGAGCTACCCATAGAAACCATAACAAGAACACGGGACTATTCTTCTCAACCAATTACAAACTATCCATTAGAACCAGAAAACATTCAACAAACATTGGTAAAACCCATAGGCTCTTATGTTTTAATTAATGACTTAACAAAGACCTTCTCTCATATTTCCTTCTTGGATTTGTTGAAGAACTCTCTCGCCCATAGGGCTGCTCTCTTAGAAGCATTAGGCCTTGGTCATCTAATTAACATCACTCCTCCTTCGGAAATGCAAGTAAACCATTTAGAATTTGATGTCTACCCTTCGGGGGAAGCGGATAGGGATATTGAGTTTATATTTGATGTAAGCAAAATGCCAATAGATGCTGAAATTACATGTAGAGGTGACCCAACCTTACATTTACAAGTATGGGTTTACAATAATTATGTTAAACACATAATGATTGATGATGGGGCAATAGTTAACATAGTCCCCTTTGATTTTATTCAAAATCTAAGATATGGAGAAACAAATTGTTCCATAACACAAAATATGCTAAAAGCTTATGATAGCCTCAAGGCTACTTCAATTAGAACCATAGTTTTACAAGTCACCTTAGAACCCAAGATGGTCCTCACCGAATTTTATATTATAGATCAAGAAACCAACTATAATATGATCCTCGGTCGACCATGGATACACCACATGAAGGCAATCCCTTCCACGTTATTCCAAGAAATAAGATTTTTACACCTAGGGAAAATATTTGTGGCACAAGGTGACCCAAAACCATTTGATATACACCTAGCAGACTTGAAGAAAAGACCAGGCATTCACTCCGAGTTTGAACTCCCAACAAATCAACTTAGCAAACTAATTAATTCAAAACTAGAAGAGAAGTTGATACCTATAACAGAATTAGAAATTACAAATCTAGTCGAGGGCATTCCAACACTCAAAAATGAGACTAACATCGTAGAAATGGTGTCATTAGGGACTACCATAAAAATTGTTGAATTACTAGAGAAAGATCTACCCATTCTCTTACCATTTGATTCTATGGGTATGGGATACACCCTGGAAATTGCTTCCCTTCCATTAGATGCATTTTGTATGGTAGAAGTAACTGAGGTAGAATAAATAGACACAAGGAATATCCCAACATCCATTTTTCCAAGAAAATATTGGACTCTCCACTTCGATGGAGCTAGATGTTGTTTTGGAGCTGGGGCATGTGTGATATTTACTTCTCCCAAGGGAAAATCCCCACCTTTTTCCTTTAAGTTAAACTTTGAGTTTACAAACAACAGGACTAATTACGAATCCCTCCTCCTTGGCCTCATCATAGACAAAAGAATGGGTGTTGATAACATTAAGTGCTAGGAGACTTATAACTAGTCAGAAACCAAGTATCTCGAGGTATATGAGACTATAGCTAAGTAGTTACAACTCTATAAAACAATGGTATTAGATATAAGCAAAGGATTCAACTTCATATCAATTGAAATGATCCCACGAGAGCATAACCTTCTCGTATATTCAATAGTAACCTAAGCTTCATGTTTCACTCCAAACAAAGTGAGTTGGAAAATACAAGTTTCATAGTATCGCTTCGTACTAAACCATTGGTTCGTAAAATACCAACAAACCCACTCCTAACCGATATAGAATCGAGAATTAGCTTTCTAGCCCGGATCACTTTGACAGCTTATGGATTCACTCTCCAATATCTAAACTCCTATGCAGAGCTACATCTCGCTCATCACATAGTGGATCTTTCCTTAATCCCACATTCCTCTTCCTATTTTGGAAATCCTGTGATAGAGTCTCCTCCACAAAATTATCTTGATATATACGAGATAGAGAACGGAGAAATTTTGGAACTACCTCCAGCCCCTCCTGAATTCGAAGAAGGAAACACTTCCTTAATCGAAGATACAATTGACATAAACATTGGAATGGAGGAAGAACCAAAAATTTTGATGTTGGGATCCTCGTTAACTCCAGAGGAGATAGAAATACATACTCAAATCCATAAGGAACATCAAAAGGCTTTTGTATTTAACTACAAAGAAATGACAGGAATTACACCACATATCGTGTTATATAATCTTGTCAACAACCAGATGCAAAGCCAATTAAACAAAATTCAAGACCAATGAAGCCAAAAGTGGCTCTCATGGTGAAAGAAGAAGTAATGAAACTTCTCTAAGTGGTATTCATCAAACCATTTGACTATTCACAATGGATATCTATTATTGTCCATGTTCTCAAAAAGAATGGGAAGATATGCATTTGTATAAACTTCTCGGGATATTGACAAATCTTGTCCCAAAGATGACTTCCTGTTACCATCCATTGACATTATTGTTGATGCAACAACTGGATTTGACCTATTGTCCCTCATGGATGGGTTCTTAGGGTATAATTAGATTAAAATATCTAAATAGGATCAAGCCAAGAACACATTTATAACTCCTTAGGGAACTTACTATTATGTTGTCATGACGTTTGGTCTTAAGAACACCGGTGTTATATACCAGTGGGCAATGGCATACATATTCCACGACCTTATTTATAAAATTGTGGAATACTATTTGGGTGACTTATTGGCCATGGCCAAGAAGCATTGTGATCACCCATAAGTACTCCGTATCATTCTCTCATGATTGATCGAGTATGACATCACCTTGAACCTAGAGAAATGTGTATTTGACATGACGAGAGGAAAGATTTTGGGTTACATTATATCCTCATGAGGGATTGATGTTGATCCAAATAAAAATATGGAATTTTCTTCAAATTATTCCACCATCGACAAGTCTAGTATCAAATCATTTCTTGGTAACCTCGGTGCAATCCAAAGGTTCATTCTAGACTAAAGTTTTTATATTCATCCAATCAACAATCTATTAAAGAAAAATTATAGCATTGATTGGATATAAGAATGCAATGAGGCCTTCAAAGCGGTTAAATGTTTCTTATTGTCTCCTCCCATGTTAATGCCTTCTAGACCAGATCATCCTTTGATCCTATATTCACGGGCTACTGATGTCTCGCTAAAGCATGCGTGTTGGCTCAAGAAGACAAAGATAAATGAGAATGTGTAGTCTATTTCATTAATGGATGTTGCTTGATTATGAAACACATTATACATAAAGTAAAGAGAATTCCTTTCCATATTATTTGCAACAAAACGTTTAAGACATTACATATTAAATCAGAAACAAGGGTCATTGTAAAGACATATCATTTACGAACATTTCTCACATAAGGGTCTTTATCTAAAAAGGCTGGATGATTTATAACCTTAATGGGTGAATTCAAATTAACATTTATAAACTAGAAATCTATTAAGGGACAAATCATTGCAGACTGGTTAGCTGACAATCCATTAGATGGAGGTGATCTGGTAGATTTGGACTTTCCGATGAGTGCATATACTTTTTCGAAACTAGACCCCCCATCTCTACATGTCCTTGGTACATCGACATCGTCAATTTTATCATGGACCATACGTACCCAGAAGGTGCCACATTGCAACAAAGAAGTTGGTTACACATTATCACTACTAAATATGTTATCTTAGAACAAGTGCTCTACCGTAAAGCCTTTAATGGAATGATTTTAAGATGCATTGACACTGAAGAATCCAAAAATATTCTTTATGAATCCCATAGTGGGATATGTGGAGGCCACTTTGGTGGTCACGCCATTGCTCAAAAATTACATCAGATGGGCTATTTCTGGCCCACTCTAGAACATGATGCATTAGATTTTGTGCATAAGTGGTATAAATGCCAAGAATTCTCCCATGAGATTCACATGCCAGCATAGGCTCTGCAACCAATCACAACCCCATGGCCCTTTTCCACGTGGGGCCTAGATTTGATAGGGAAATTCTCTCCCTCATCAATAGATGGCCATAAATTTATAATCACGGCCACATAATATTTTACCAAATGGGTAGAGGTCATGCCTCTCACCACTGTACTAGGTTCTATAATCACTAAGTTTATTTTGAACCAAATCATTTATAGGTATGGTGTCCGCAAGTCATTATCTTAGATAATGGCACATCCTTTAAGAATGATGAGGTCCGTGAGTTATGTAGTAAATTCAAGATAAACCATCATACGGCCTCTCTTTACTACCCTCAAGCCAAGGGACAAGCTGAAGCAACAAAGAAAACATTAAAAGCTATTCTCCTCAAAACAGTTAAGGAGAACAAATGAGATTGGCATTTAAATTATACCCGGCCTTGTGGGATTATCAAAGCTTAATAAGAACGCCAATAGGGGCAACCCCTTTCTCATTAGTATTTGGGGAAGAATCATTTCTCCCGCTTGAGGTCGAAATAACCGGATCGCACATCTCATTACAAGGGATTTTGGGAGAAGAAGCCTATATAGAGGCACACCTCTCTCAACTAAAAGCCTTGATGAGGCCAGGCTAAATGCCAAACAATGGCATAGAGCCTATGCTGACCAGATGTGATGGTGATATAACAAAAATGTTTATGAACAAGAAATATATGAGGGAGATCTAGTTCTAAGACTAAACAGCTGGATTGATAAGAAAACCGGTGAAGGAAGGAAATTCGGCCGAAGTGGTTGGGCCCATACCGAGTCATGAAAGACTATGGAAAGCTGTGCACATATCTTGTGTACACTAGAAGGTGAGGAATTCAATGAAACGGTCAATTCCTTGAATCTTAAATGGTTTTACGCATAAGGTATCAGTGTCAACATTTGTATATTATATCTACCTATATTGCATTTAGTCACTTAGTTGTTTCATTTTGTTCACTTGTTTTGTAACTATTGTGGTCAAGGAACTTATTCTTAAGAAATTCATTACAAGCTTCTAAAAATATTGGAAAAAGCATTCAAAATCATATCTCTTTAGTTTTCATAATATCATCAAATGGTTCCAAAATCGTTTCATCAATATGATAGACAAAGTCTTGACAAAAACCATACCAAGGCCTGCATACTTGGTCATACTCATTATTTTCTACTTGGTTAAGTTGTTATTATCTACAGTCTATTCTAGAATCTTCTTGGTTTCACATCCATCCTTCTTACATCTCTTTGAAACAAGGATACTCCAAAGTCACAAATAAGAAGTGTCAAGATAAAACAAAAATGTTAAACCAAATAGATTATTTTATTTTTACACACTTCTTTGCCCCACCAACCTTCAGTGATGAGCCCACATCTCTTACTAGTGATACAAGGTTGAGAAAGGAAATAAGTGCCCTTACTCGCCTATGTCCTACCTTTGGTGATGAGCCCATGCTTCCTACTAGAAGCATGAGATAGGGTGTAGGGGGTCCATTCATGTAAATTAGTGAATATTAATATTTTAAAGCAAAGTGTTAAGTGAAATTAAATATCCAAATTCCAAAGAGATCAAATCCTAAAAACCATATTTTTTCAACCAAGTTGCCATCCATAGATCTAAGTCTAGATAAACTGGAAAACAAGTTGCATTCTGAACTATGTAGTAGTTTCAATTAAGAGTAAGTACGCAAGTCTGAATTTGATTTCTGTAAAAACCTTGTCTTTCTTTCATCATTTCCATTCATTTCAAACTCATATAACTTACATCCTTCCCAAATCTTGGTGTTGATCCCTCACATCTTAATAGTTTCATGGAGTTAGGAGTGGAGAAAGTTCATCTAGTTATCATTATATATTCATCACGTTTTTCCAAAACAAGAAGAAGCAATGAACATTTCCCAAAGAAGCCAAAAGTTCATTACTACAATATGTTTACATCATCACATATCAGCATTACAAAAAAATATAAAGAGAAAAATTATGTTTAACATTTGTTGTCACTTGTCATCCATTGCATACATCCTGAAAAACATATAAAAACAAAGATTCTAAAAAACATCTAGTATACACATGGAAAATGAATCAAAAATTTCTAGATATAAGAAGATATAGATCCAAATATATATATATATATATATATATATATATATATATGAATCATGTTTTATATACAATTCCATCATACACTAGGCATGGTCAAAACACTCAATGAACCCAGAAAATACAAAAACACTCGTATAAACATCTGACAAAAATCACTACAAAAAGACACCGTGATCTCTCAATCCTTGTGAGATCCCTTAGAGGGTGCACGACCATGTCTAGGACTCCTATTTTGATGACACTCTGAATGAACTAAGGGCTCACGATCATGGCAAGTAGTTTTGGTCTCACTGTGAGAATGAATCCTCATCAAGCGCTCAATAGTCCTATATCCATCTACCTTAGCACGAAGAGAGGTCATGATCTTTTCCACCTTCCAGATAGGGGAAAACACATCAATATGTCTACCAGCTACTGAAGGCTCTCCCACGTCCACTATAAGCTCAGACCATCTACTCTATGAAGGGAGAAGTAATGTGTCTAAACACGGTGAATCAAGTCTCACCATCCCTCAGTATTTGCTGCAAATAAAGAAGGAGAAATAAACAAGTTAGAAAATTGTCCAAAATAATGTAAAAAAAAGCGAAACAACAAAAGGGAAATATCAACTAAAAAATTATAACTAAAACAAAATCAAGAAAAAAGTATTAACTCACTCGGATCTCCAAGCCTCCAAGTGGGATCTCTAGCATCTGCAGCTACCATTGACACTGCCGTTGATTGTGGGACCTCCCCCAAATCTGGAAAGAAGTGACGTCCTGCTATGGACTCATCATCTCCTCAATGTCTCGAGAAGGAAACTCCTCGATATCAAGGTCACCTTCTCTATGCTCTCCTCCACCCTCTTGGCCTCAAGATACTCTCGAGTGTCATGCCACTCAGAGTCACTATCATCCTCTTCATCTATCACACTAGCTCCACCTCTTGTCTCACCTCCCTCCATCTCCTCCTCTATCTCCTCTCTTGTAAACTCCTCAGAGTATGAGTCCACATGAATGGGCTCATCCTCCCCCAATGAAAGCATGAGCGGCTCCAATATGAAGTAATGGTGCTCGAGGAGCACCGGCTTCCCCTCGGGCATGAACCACCTGCCTAGCTGCGATGGGAACTCTAGGAGTAACTATAGTCCAACCTCATCCTCTAGGACCTCCCCTAGCCTCACGAACAGACCTGTATACTGGCCCCGCTAGAGGAAACATATCAATATAGGGGAGGCCAAACTGCTGTGGTACTTTGTCAAAGGGGTGGATCTCCAACTTCCTCATCTTGTCTATCAACTGACTGGTAGTATAGCAGGCAATCAGTGTGTGTGTGTGTGTGTGTGTGTGTGTGTGTGTGTGTGTGTGTCCTCTCCCCATAACCCTATCATGGAATGATAAGGAGTGGCCTCCATATCTCGTAATAGTCAAAAAAGCCACCGGCTGGTTTGGAATCTTAAGTACAGTCATCCCTATCCACCTCACTACCCCGACATCCATGGGATCTTCTACCCGTACACCTCTCTCATAGGGAATAATGCACTCATACACCCAACTCATAACTAGAGTAGGGTACCTTAATGACTGTCCCGAGAATCTGACCACCCTATATAAGTCATGATAGGTGGTCCCAAGAATGTCTTCTCCCTAAGCATAAACACAGCCATGGGCCTCAATCTGTGCAATAATGGGAGCCCAGCAGTATAAGAGAGTATCCCCTCCCTTGTCCCTAATCAACCGTGAGGCCAAGATACCCATAATAGCCTGACGAAGCACAGGGATAGGAGAATCAACAATAGAATAGACCTTCACCCCCTTCTTCGAGCCCATGGAGACAACAACATCTCCCATGTAGGTGGCCCACTGAACCATCTAAGATCTAGATATTGCTTTCTTAAGAGACAACCACCTCCCAAGAATCGGGACCCCCAATATGTGATAAACATCCTCTAGGGTGATGGTCCACTCACCCCTAACTCTTGGAAATCGGAAAGTGTTCCAATCTACATCCCAATATGAAAATAAGTCACACAATATGTGACTAGCAGGTGTAACATGAGGGACCTATGCAATCCTCCAAATGCCAACCCTCTGTAGAGTATCTCACTCTGCCTTGAGTAAGTGCCTCTAACACTGTTGGGAGCTAATCACACTCCCTCTCTCTACTCCATCTGATGTACTCCTCCTTCTTCGCATCCACCCAAAACAGAGAAAAAGAGTAAGTTAGTAACATAATCCAACTGGAAAAATCATCAAGAACATATAAAAATGTTGAAAATGTAAAAACAATTAAAATTTACATCTTTTTTTTGCATTCTGTTCAAAACTATTGCCCTATGCAGAGTGGTGGTTTCCTAACCGCTGCCTTCTGAGGTGGTGGTCCCATGAATGCCACCCTGTGCAGGGTGGCGGTCTTGTCCCGAATCAAAGAAACAGCTCAAAAGCCCTAAAAACACTTTAAAAGAGCAAAAATGCACCATTTTAACTAAAATAAAGACCTACCCTATGGGTGCCCCCCTAGAGACTCATTTAAAACTAAAATTTTCAAAAATAATCCCCCCAGACAAAGTTTTCAACATTTCCATATTTTAGGTTTAAAACCGATAAGTTGAGAAGAACTAACCTGAGACTTCGTGGGTCAATGTCCCGCTCTTAGAGGCATGACAACAATCTCACAACGAACGCTTTTTTACGTACTCTCATCGAAAATGGTCATTGTGGGTCCCATATCTCAAAAACCACCAAATCAACACGTGTAAATGAATAGTAAAATGAGCTTGTTTTATATATCTAATATTCTAATCTTGTTTTGAGTGTTCTTACATAGAGTTGGAGCACCGACGGAGGTAAGTTCTCATCCCCTGCAAATGGTAAATAATCATTTCATGTTAATTTAGTATTTATTTTATCTATCTGCACTTGAGTCCTCTTTTCATTTTGCAAGAAGTGGGAATTTGGATGGTGACATTTTGACACACGAGTGTGTCAGGTATAGCTTATAACTCCCCATTTTAGGACTGCCATACTCGGACCCACCGTTTTATGCCTCTTCATGGCTAAAACGCTTCTCTCGAGGGGGCAATATGTACGTACCCAAAAATTTAGGTATTATACTACCGGAAAGAGGTTACGAAACCCCAATGATGATTCAGATCACTTTGTAAGGTGTTTGGAATCTAGAGAAGCTTACCAAGTGTACATTTTCATCCTATAAATCCTTGTCTAGCTTTTTCATGTCTTTTTCTAACCTCTCGCCCCTTTTTCCTTGCATTTTCCTTTAAGTTATAGAACCGCTACCCTGCCTTGGTAGTGGTCTCATGACCACCATCCGGGATAGGGTGTGGTCATGTAACCACCTCCTAAATAGAGTAGTGGTCTTGTGCGCATTTTCTAGAACGTTCGATGATTTTGTCAAACATAAAAATTCAAATTTCTATCCGCATTCCTCAACCACTAAAGCTTGCATTTATGTTTTGGCTGCCTAGTAAATAGTGTTTTCCCTTTATTTAATATTAGAAGAGGTCAATTTAGACTTACCCTCTTGTAAATCCAAATTCTATAAATACTCAGCTTGTCCAAAAGCAAATGGCCCCTCTCCTTCTGTGTTTGATTATTCAGTTTGTTTAAAGTTCTTGCATGAGTTTCAATAGTTTTATATTTTTCATGAATTATCAGTCTCTCCTTTCTACTTTAGAGATCATTTGATCTTCTTCCTTTCATCTTACTTCATTGTTGTCTCATACAATCAGTTTAGCATAAGGTAGTTTCACTTTTAGATTAGAATCCATCTTAGAGTTGCAGGTTTTTTTTATCACAAGAGATAGATCCCAGAATTCTCGATGTATTTACGTTGTATCCCCATAATAAATCCTGCTAGGAATTACATATTCAAGCTCTGTTCACTTACACTATCCCTCTCTTACTTGTATTATATTCAGTTTATATCCAAAGATTCCATTGTTCGAGTATCTTCTTCTACTGACACTATCACACTAGCACTTTTCGAGATTCATGAGAACACGAAGGAACAAGAAGATCACACTGAGGGGACAAGTCATGACACAACCTGGATTCACCACTGCTCTATAAACTCCAAGTTTGAGCTATCAAAGTTGTAGTTACAATATATAAAATAGAGTATAAAATTATTTCATTTGAGCTTAAATCTCACTTTCAATATTCTAGGAAGTCATGTGGGGAATGATAGTCTCGAGAAACTATAATTCATTCCTCACTTACGAGGTAGGATAAAAAGTCTTTCGATTAAAATAGTTAGTTATTTAAATATTTAGGATAAATGCACAACTCATGTACAAGAAAATAGCTATACCAAGATACCTTTCTTGTTTTAGTTTTGTTATTAGATTAATTGTCCATTATCTAAATATATTAGAATAATCGCTCTTTTAATTTCATTCAAATACGCATAATTGAAAATACAAAAATAAAAGGAATATAAGCATAGTGTAGATATATCTTTCATTTTTATTTTACTTGTTTTAGTTAAAGTCAAATTATCTTTTGCATGACAAGTACGGGACCCAGAGAGCCCAAGGAATCGTGTTCAAACCGATAGTGCCTCAAAAAAATCTCTTCACAACATTAACAAATATAGATCAAGGGATTAGGATTCAGGTCTTTCAAATGACACTAAACCCACAAGCAGTTAGTGAAAAACTGAGGCAATTGAATATTGAAGATGACAAAGCATACACATTTTGGTCAAGTCAACCCAACTATAGATTACCTTGATAGGATATCCACATGACCATACAGGAACCTAAAAGAGAACAAATATTTGGTTGTGATCCATTAGTTCCACATCTAGATACAGGAGACCTTCTCATACACATAGATAGAAGATTGCGTATACAAGTTACTAGAACACCCGTAAGGTATTATGAGAAGATCACACAACTCCTGGTGTTAAACATAGAAGCTAAAAAGGCTTATGACCATTGGATAGTCAGAAGAAGAGATTGATTCTTCACACGACCATAGTAGGTCCACAATAACCATGAACTCATGGTTGTGATCCCCAGGTTCCAAAACCCAATGGGCCGACAAGTCAATTAAGTATTGACACCGGTTTATGAATGCTAGTATTTAGATCCTCACCACTCCCGCTCGATATCATAACGTAATTTTTCGTATTAAACATAGAAGCCAATCAATCCAACATTTTCTGGGCTAGACCAGAAAACCACCCATAGTTTATTATAAATCCACTACACCTCCCATTACCACTTTCCATGACCTTGTCTGGAAATATACATGAAACACCTATAGGCAACTTTCCACCTATCCAACAACCAATAGATAGGATCATGGTAAAGGTCGACATTGATTAGAGCCTTCGAGAAACTATTATATCTAAACTTTCCATTACACCAATTCAGGTTAGGAGATCTTTCTTTCCTTAGATTCGCATATTCTATTATTACGTGTTGAGGATATAAGATTGCCCAAATAGTTTGTTTGTATGCACATATATTCCATTTCCACCAGTGTCTCGGCATGACCCGGGAGGTCAGTACAAAGAATAGCTACTTGTAGATTCTCATGCTTGTATGTTACTTTTCTATCATACAGTCACCTCCATAATGGATTCATCAATCAAATCGGGTGCTTCAAATGAAAGCAAAAATCTTCAATAATGCTTCCTTCATCTAGTTCCAATCTTGATTTGATTTCTTTGAGTTGCTCCTCTTCAATGGGACTTGGAGCTGATTTTTCTTCCTCCTCCTTGACTGATTGTGTAGCTTGGATTAGATCAGCATTTTCTTCAAATAAAGTGCCAACATGAACACTACACTAAAAAAATAGACTACCGGTCTTCTTGCCCCACCGCTGCTATAAAATCAGCCTTGTTTACCACTTTTTCCCCAACTCCAACTTCCTCTTTTGGCTTGACCATCAAGGGGATTTTTGTAAACCCAAATTTGGAAGCCCAACTCTTCAGATTGTCTATCATTTATTTTCTATTGGGCTCCTCTTCTTGCTCTTCTCCTTAACTAGATTCCTGATTTTTATTCTCCTAACATGGATTTTGGAATGTAAGAGGAGGGGTGGGTTGTGGTTTAATTGATTTTTCAATTATTTGTGGTGGTGGAGGAGGTAGAAACTCTTTTTTCTTTAGATGGGATGCCTATTTGGAAGAGAAAGGGAAGAGGAACTGAAATGGGGTGGAAGCCTAGGAATGGAGAAATGGAATCAACACTTGGGGCAAGAACTAGGAAGCTTGGAAAGTGAAGCTTGGGTTAAGATGGTGCTACTTTAGAAAGAGAAAAATAAAAGATATGAGATGGTGGACTTACCCATTGACAAGGTTGTCTTGACTCCAACTCATAAGCCTTGATCTCCTCAGTCCATTATACAAGTTGGGGCAACGTTTCAACCATGAAGTCTATCTTCTCCTAAGGGGCTGTAATGTCTTTAAAAGGGCCTCCCCATGGAAAGGGTGCTCTAAAACCAATATGAAATGCCTTCATTTGTGCTATGCCCCTTGACTAAACCATGCCAACCTCCATTTTTTGGATCTTCTCCAAAAAATCTATATTTTCTTCTTGACTGCCCTCATAACTGTGGTACCCTTGTGCTTTACATGCTTCATAGCCAAACTGACTTTGGCATTGCTCAGATGGGTATGCATATTGGTTTTGAATTTGATCAAAATGTTGATCTGGAGGATTTGAAAAACATGTTAGAGGTGGGAAACATTGTTGCTATTGTAAATGTAAATTCCATGAGGGAAATGAAGTCATGATTGCACAACTTCATGGGATGAAAGAAGAATGAAGAGATGGAATGAAAAATGGAATGAAAAATGAAATAAAATGAATGGAAAGAAGGTCTGCAACTTTAGAGATGGGTTGCTAATCATATGGAGTCGCCAGATGTGTTTGCAAGTGCCTCCAAAGGCTGAAATATTCACCAAGAGCACATCAACTTGATGAGATGAAGTGGAAGACCTCTTGGTCCCACTCGGGCATGCCAAAAATGTTAGTGGTGCACAGTGGTGTTGGATTTGTTGTTTTTTGCATGAGACACTAAGAGAAGATGAAATATCTAACCCCAATCTCCCACCGGGCATGCCAAAATGTTAGTGGTGCACGGTGGTGTTAGATTTGTTGTTTTTGCATGAGACACTAAGAGAAGATGAAATATCTAACCCCAGTATCCCACCAGGCATGCTAAAAATATTGGTGTAAATCTACAGCAGCCCCTACATAGCCTTGAGATGTGTACTCTAGAATTAGGTCATTTAGTGTGATTGTATAATATGGATTTTTCGCTAAGTATGGGACCCTTGCAAATTGGGAAAACTCTCCAGATTGAGGCTGGTTACTAATCCTCTATTTATGTGTATGCATGTAATTTTTTTAGAGGTTATGATTCAAAATTCCCACTCTAAAACTACCAAGGAGATAGGGTTGAGAGAAAACATGGAAATGGAAACAAAACTAAGCAAAAAAAGAACGATGATACACCAAAGCAAAGGCTGAAATTATTGTTTTGAAAAAATAGACATAGATCATGAGGATGCAACATTAAAACATGCACAAATTTCTCCAAAATACAATGAAATATCATAAGGAAACAAACAAATGTAAGAGAGGATTGGAAAATCAATCACGAGCATGTATTATCAATTCCAGACTGATACAATACGTTGCAATAGCAAATAAGGAAAACATGAGCTACAATATCCATGGGAGGTCCGAAACTCTTCAAATCCACCTGCTAAGGAGAAAATAAGAGCTTGTAGAAGAAAGAACATCCAACCTTTACAAAATGAGCCAAAACTAGCTTTTAACGATGAAGCAGAATGAAGAAAGGTGAAAAAATCCAGAAAATTGATTTGACATCTCCAATCACTAACAAGATTCATTAAAAAGACAAGGGTACATTTGCAAATCCATTTTCCAATGTATTCGACCATGCTGGAGAAAAATGGGTGCCATACCGCATTAATTTTTGGTGGTTGGATGTTTGTTATCCATTTTTTCCTGTGCCCGAGACTTTTCTTCAATTTTCTCCCTCTAACTTTACCCAAAACTCAAAATTGGAGCTTCCATGGCATAAAGGGCATTGATATATTTCCAATGGTACCAAATTTTATGAATTTTGACCACTAGATCGAAAGATATGACCTTTTGAAATTCTACGACCAAATTAGGGCAAAAATGGTGAAATTAGGGCAAAAATATGGGTTGGCGGGCCAAAATTTGACCCTTTCCCCTTTTGTGAAATTGAAATTTTTCTCCAAAACTATCCACGGTCCGCCACTCTACTAACATGTGGCACCCTCTGGTCCGGCCACGGGCCTCAAAACAACATTTTGCCCCTTTTACCTGCCTAGGAAAATTTCCCAAAAATTCCCCGCAACTCGACCTCCGCCAATGACACGTGACATCATTTAATTGCTTGGAAAGGACGTGCTTCCCTTTTTACCTTTGAGAAATTTTCACAAAAATCCAAAACTTGAACATCCTTCCACCCCCGTCGCTCGCGCTTGACACATGGCACATCCCGATTGGTGCAGGGCCTTAAACAACTTTTTCTTCATCCTCCTTTGCAGACTTGCGGGCCAAAATTTTCCTTTTCACTTTTTGACCAAATGCCAAAACTAGAAATCCCCCCGACACTCACTGCTCTGCCTTGACACGTGGCATCATTTCATTGGCGTGGGTCCGCCTAGGAAAAATTCCCCTCTAAACTCTATGGAGCCATAACTCAAAAAATACAAGGAGTTAGGAGGACTTCTTTACGTTTCTAGAATGAAGTCATATCCAAGAACTTTATAGTGACTGAATCATGAAAAAAATTCATTTAAGTACTAGTAGAGGAAAAGGAGGAGTTAGCCAAAAAGAAGAATGGGCTTATTTTGGATAACAGGTACTATTGTTCTAAGAATTAGAGTTTACGGTGGTTATCAAATAAGGAAAAAGTAATTCCAGACCTAATCATTTGTCTAGGATTCATTTAGAGGAGGACACATAGAGCATTGAGGAGACTATACCGTAAATGTAACTATTTAGGTTTTGGCATGCACCCTCATATTTGGGGGACATTGTAGTATTTCTCAAAATGGGTGTGGCGCCATCGAGAATGAAGGACTGGAGAAGAAGAAGTTGGCCATACATGCCATGACCTACGTGGCTTTGATTAGTGGAGATCTATAAAAATGGTTCGTGATGAGGTTCTTCACCGATGCATACTAGAACATGAGTGCATTGTAATTATGGAAGAGGTGGATGGTTGGATTACAGGATGACACTATGTAGGAAATGTAACCACACGGAAGATTCTACTCGTAGGGATTTGGTGGGAGACCATTTATCAAGATTGCATTGAGTTTTGCAAGGCCTATGACCATTACTAGCACCTTGGAAAACCTGGAAAAAGGGATGAAATGCTTTTGCGATCAATATCAAGTGCAGAACCATTTGAGAAGTGAGCTATTGAATTTTTTTCGGACTAATATTTCTAGTGGCGTGAAGGAATGGTTCATGGTATATCCTCACTTGCACTGATTATTTGAAAAGGTGGGTAGAGGCAGCACCTATAAAGGATTGTACAGCAGCTACCGCTGCTAGATTTTTATGGGAAAACATAATCAACATGTATGGATGCCCATTGAGTTTGACAAGTGATAGAGGTACGCACTTCCTCAATGAGACGGTCAAGATTTTGTTATCATAATTCATGGTGGCCCATCACAAAAATACTCCCTATCACCCTCAAGAAAATGGAACTACTGAGGTATTTAACAAAATACTTAGCCACACATTGACTAAGATCTGTGTTGTTGGTACACAGGATTGGGATGAAAAAGTATTATTCGTTCTTTGGGCATATAAGACAACTTACAAGAGGTTGAATACGGCCACACCATTTCAATTGGTGTTTGGCATGGAGGTTATCCTTTCAATTGAATTCATGTTACCCTCTCTACATATAGCGTGCACAAGATGATAAGATGATGAACAAGTGCTGGAGGAAAGAATTGACAAATTAATGCAATTGGAAAAAGATGATCACTCACCGTGTGGAGCCGAGAAGATAGAAAAATCAAAATAGAAGGCATGGCATGATCATCACATTAAGAACAAGAAGTTTGAGGTTGGGAAGATGGTCTTAATGTATGATTCTAAGTTTTTTGCCATCCCGGGAAGTTCAAGGTGCATTAGTTGAGACCCTACATCATCTCGTACATCCTTGATTCAGAAAATGCCGACATGAGTGCTAGATGGGAAGATATTTCCAAGACACTTCAATGGGAGTAGTCTAAAGCCCTGCTATAAATAAATCTTCTTGGTGTTTGTAAATAAGGTAATGTTTCCAATTAGTTTAGGATTTCCCTTAATGCATTTTTTTGTTTTATTTTCTTGTGTTTCCCTTTCTTGTTTTTGTTTTGTGTTGTGCCTTAGGCATTGCTAATCTCATTACTTTTTGAAGGTTATAACTACGCAGAGGACCATGCATCATTTTAGTGTGGGTTGTAGTAAGGTGGAAGAAATTGAAATGTGAAGCGCCAGGAAGGATTGCATTGGAAAGACTGGTTGAATGACCCTATGAAATAAGTGCATGGAAGAAAAGGTGAAAAAGGATGGTTGGTTTCAGGGTAAGACTACATTGTAGATCAACGTACAAAATTGGAAGAAGCACAAACACAACACAAGGTAGGTGAGAGAAAAAATCATGATAGAAGAAGTGCCTTCGGTGCTGGTTACGCGCATGTAAGAGTCTCCTATCAAGATGAATTGGTTACATACTAGAAGGTTGGGGAATTATCTCGCGCATGTGGTTTGGTGCGTGAGTTAAGGCACTAAAGATGGGTTTGTTTGAAAAAAATTGTACTAAGGGTCAAAGTATGGTGGTAGGTGAAGTGGAATTTAATGATAGAAGTGGGAAAAACTATAAATAAAAGGTTAGGAACTTCATTATTTTCTTTGCATTTATGAAAAGGAAGAGATTTTGCAAACTAGGGTTTCCAGAGTTGATCCATGTGAAGAAAATTTGGAAGATTTTAACCGTGAGTGACTAGTTTTAATTTGCAAACCAAGAGGTAAATAGTTCATGGGCATGGAGAGAATTGTGGAGAAGTGTCATCTTGTGAAGGGGATATTCCGGTTAGGGTTTGACAAAGGCTAGGTACAAGGTTGGAAAGGAGTTTCTTCACAAGTTTGAGATCTAAAATTGGAAAGGGTAGAAGATCGAGCTAGGAAAAGATGTGGAAGTGAAAACATACACAATGGCATAAAAGAAACCATCAATAACATGTAAAAAGGGAAAGGGCAAGGGAAAACAACAAGAAACCACCGTAGGTACCAATGAGGAATGATATGCAGAAATGCAAAGAACAAATGGGGTTTTGCTCGGGATGGAATGGGAATCCCACTTAAGAAAAATGTGTGTAAGTGACTACAATAATTGCATGAATGTGATTGAAAAGGAAATGGTGATGGATTTAGTACACGTGACTAACTAGAGAACACTTGAGGGGTTACCAATTTACAAATGACAAGGTCAAGGTAAAGTTAGAGAAGGCAGGATTATTACAAATCTATGAGTTTCCCTACTCGGAAACCCAGAGCACCTCTATCGTGGATAATGTCACATGTGCATGAAGACAACTTTCACTTCACACGGCTCAAGATGTGCATAACCCTCGCTGATTTCAAGATTCACAAGCATTATCTGTGAAGGAGAAGATATAAAGGACAAACTGTGCAACAAGGAAGCAATTAAGGATACAGTGGCCACGTATGCGTACAAGAAGGGGTCAAGGTACTTTGATATCGGGGATATCCAAGACCTAGTGATGATAATGGTCATGCATCTGGTAACAAAACTCAACGTGCAAGAAAGATGGATGCAGGTTAACAACTCCTGGTTGAATGCTTGTCTAAGAATATCGAGGGCACCATCTATAATCTATCTACATACATTTCAGATGAAATTATTAACAACACACAGAAGGAGACAAGATCCTCTTTGGCAATGTCCTCTTAACCATTTTGTTCTCAGAGATCAAGGTAACAGATGCAGCAGAAACAAGTTCATTTAGGAATACCTAGAGGAAGACCCTCTCCCGCAAAAATATTTAAGAAATACACTTGTGATAGCATGATGCTCTTTCACAAGGCACATATTTAAAAATGGTATACACACTTAAGGAATACGTTTGGGGCAGAATGGAGAATTCGAACAACTACCCAGGCTTACAAAAGGAGAAGTTGAGTTCACCGTATACCAACACTTTTGTATTAGTAGATTCAAGGTTATGATGAAACCATGAGCCCATAGTGAAATATACCATTCACCTTCACAACTCAATAATTTGGTGGGAGTTAACAGATTCAAGGAGTCCAAGAAGTCAAAGCTTGACCTTGGAAATTTGGACCGGGACCACAGGAGATGCACAAGACATTGTTCTACTCCAAAATCACGTGTGCGTGGGAAATTACGCATCAAATGAAGTTCAAATGGTGAAACCCCTAACTCGAATATTATAGGAGGTCTGCGGTGCATGTATACCTTCGAATAAGGCCCAAGTTTGAGAAGGGTGCTTATATTGAAAATGAGATATCTATATCTGAGGACCTAACAGGTAGGAAGAATACCGTGCCCAAGAAGAAGGAAATGAAGAAGATAAAGAGAAAGGCACCAAGTTCCCAAGATAATCAAGTGGTAGGAACCCTGGGAACAAGTGTTATAACAAGTACTTACGTGCATAGGAAGAGGTCCCTAGTCAAAGAAGAGGCACTAGAACAGGAAAATATTATCACATAGGAGAAATCACCAGAGGAAGAGGAAGAGAAAGCATAATCTCCTATACTGGAATCCCTAGTTAGGAAGAAACAGAAGGTGATGGAGGAAGATAACTCAGAGGAAACATAAATCTTGGAGAAATACATAGGTGAGAGGGATGACAATGAAGAAGATGATCTTGAAGGGGAAGAAGATCCACTTGTTTTCAGCGTGCACGATTCAAAACAAGAAGGCAAAGAAGAAGAAAGTGAGTTCCTTTTCGTGCAGCACAAGGGTAGCCAAGAGGAGGATGGTTCCCAAGACATGGGATGAAGTGAAGAGGTTGGCACGTAGGATTAGAAAACTCCAAGCCTCATGAATGAGCAAGTAAACAAGGTAGCAAAAAGAGAAGCAATGGAAATCATTAAATCCTTGGTGGAATAAGAATTGAAGTGCAAAGTGTTGACATAGTGATGAAAGAGGATAAGGAAGACAACACAGGAAATATCATGGCAATGTGGAAGGCCCCAATCTATTGGCAACTATTCCTAAGGGTACGATCACATGGGGAAAGTGCATAGAGATCTAGAGGCAAGGAATGAGCTACATTAATGATCCTAGCAAGGTGTTGCGCATGCGCTTCCAAAGCATAGTCCCAACAGATAAAATATTAGCAATGAATTTGTTTGATGAAGAAGATACATACCCTCAGACGAGAAAGATGCTCTCTTAGGAAATTGAGTCCCACATCGATGACCCAGAGTTTGATGTAATCCAGGGGGCACTAATGGAAATCCTTAGGTCAAAAGGAGGCAACCCCTTGGTAAATGCTTAGCAGCTTTCAGATGAGAAGTTATGCAACATGCTCAACAAGGTCTTAGTTGAGGTTGAAGCTAGGCTCTTTGGATGGAATGACAGGATAAGATTTCTAGAAGTAAAACTAGAAAATAAGGAGGAAGAGCTAGAAGAGAAGGCCAAGGATTTAAAGCAGGAGGAGTTAATTAGTGCTCAGCTAAAGCGTGAACTTAGGGAAGAAAAGGAAAGGGTGTGCGAAGTACATAAGAAGGTATAATCCATCACAGATGCCATTTTTTTGAAGCATCCGAACCTGACACCACCCACACAAAAGTATGGATCTTCCCTTGAGTGCCTTGAAGACTTAATGTGCATCCTCACCATGGAAAGACAACCTCTAGCCTTAGAATCTGCAGAAGAAGTAGCAACGCACTGGAGAAGGAGGATAAATTAAAGGTAGTAGCAATCATGGCTGAATATAGTAAAGTCCTTGTTGATGTAAATATTTTTTCCCATACCACTGAGGCCGCATATGACAACTGCGTAGATAGAGATAAAGTGGTGGGTATTCTGGTCGCTAACTATGAAGTAGAGCTTAAAGAGTTCCAAGAAAGTAACAAAGGGAATAAAGCAGAGTGGGATACAATCTTGGCTAAGGTTGAAAAGAATTCAAAAGCTATTGAGGCCCTAAGGGGTACAATCAAGAACTAGCTAAAGGATCTATACCCACAGATTACTAGAAGGATGGATGCACTTGAGGACGTGGGCAAGGAGTTGGAGAAAATTGTTGACACTATGAACACTCAAGGAGATGGAATGAGTTTTGGGGAGGTAAGTGCCCTAGTTGGTGACCTCTTCTAGAGAGCGCAAAATGAAGTCGATGCCTAGAAAAAGTTGGAGGCCGACTTGCAAAAATATTTTCCTAGCTTGTTGCAATAATGCCATCACTTCCCCATTCTTTCTTCTTTCCTAAATTCTTCATTCCCTTATTCTTTTCCCAAGGTGTTAAGTATTTTGTGATTCTTTATTCTTTGGAGAAGTGTTCCCATGGGCAGAGATCAGGAATAGTGTGGGGTGATGTTGGGCCCCTATAATATTGACTAAGTACATAAGGTACATGGGCACACAAGGCCTAGGTTGAAGGTTGGGCATGTAAGGAGAAGGAACATAAGGCAAGGTTCTAGGAGGTTCTTAGTAGAACCCGTGATGTACGCCCACATGAAAAAATTTCGAGACTTAGCCATATTTGGTGTATTAGGTAGGACACAAGAAAAGCGTGACCCAACTACACATGCAGAGTGGATAAGGTGCCAGCCTAGTGATAGGTTGGCCTAGGAAGGAATATGCCCTGCGATGGAAGCTTCTAGAAGACCATCATGGAAAAAGTGGAGAGATCAGGCTTGGAGGAGCATGCTCCCATGGAGGACCACATTCATACACTTGGCACTAGATATGAGGCCATAGAAGGATGAGTTGGCACTTTAGGGTGCCTATAAATACAAGTGCCCATAGAAGAAAAAGAGAGAGATATAGATAGAGAGCGGAGCTCTACATAAATTCCACAAGGAATCATGTTGGGTTAGGTATATGAAATATAGGAGATGTATCAAGGGCTTGGGTTTGTAAAATTTATTTTTGAGAGCTAAATGTTATGGATCTAGTTATGATGCATGACTTCGGTCTGCCATAATGTGGTGTTTTGTAGTAATTCTAATGAATGTAATGAGGTTACCGGTTTATATGAATATGATCAGTAATGATTCTGGTGCATTTACATATCTTCATGGTTTTGTTTTATACATGTTTATGAGATGATTCTAAACCCTTGCGCATTTCCCCTTTGTATTTTTTTTTAGTTCTCAATCTGCTAAGCACTTTTATGTCCGGAATGAATGCACTGATCTAGAAGCTTTTGTGAGCTCTATGATGCTTGCATGTCTCATTTCCACTCAACTCCATTAAGTTTGTATCATAGATGATGTTTTCCTACTCAAATCACATAAAAGAGAGACTCGGTGCCCACACGTTCCTCAGTGAGAGCCCAAAGACCCGCCTGGGTGATAGGCCAGTGTGCATGGGATTCCTTTGTTCTATGGTGGGTGTAAAAATTACTACACTTTCATTTATATAAGTGTGATTTATTTCATGCAAAATTTATTTATGCAAGTTTTCCTTTACATTTATACATGTGTGATTTGTTTTATGCAAGTTTGGATTGTGACTAATAGAGCTATTTTCCAAAGATTTGTTTTCTCTTAATGGATATAGCCATTAGAAACCAACCCTGGATTGACATTATTAATGGAGAGGATTTATGACCCTCATTAGTTACCTACATGACAAAAAAACTAAGAAAGAAAATTGATTAGTAGATATATGGAGGTTTTCCTAACAAATCTGGTCCTGAAAAGTGTGAGCTTCTTAGGATGGATGTCAACCCTCTTATAAACAAGATAATATAAAAATTAATTATTGATAAATTAGATGTAGAGAGATCTAATTTGATGAAGAATATGAGATAATATAGAAACTAAAATGCACAAATGTAAAGAAAATACAAATATGATCTAAATAGATGTTAAATAAACCAAACCTCCATGGATCAAGGTGACCGAGAGGCTATAGAGGGCTAGTCAAAGGTGACTAGGAGTGGATGAGAAGAAAATATAGAAAATTAGGCCTAAAATTTCTCTTTTGGTTGGATTTGAAGTTGATCGGATCGATAATACACCGTGATGGTAAATAGAACCCGCAGAAGCTCTGGAACAAGAGAAAATATAAAGAATTCAAGAAATTAAGAAATAAAATGGTAAATGATATGAAAATAGATTGGGTTGGTTGAAATTAAAGGTTGCTAGAATGTATCTAATGTGGTATATGAGATAGAATGGCTTGATCTGAAATATGAACGGTTGGGTTCAAACAGTGATGGAATAGGTCATAGGAAAACAGAATAAAGAGATGGGTTGACAAAGAACCAGAAAGGTCAACAACAATTGGGGATGATTTAGACTTGAACAAATGGAATGGAAAAATGGTTAGTCTGCAAATGAAGAGGAATGTAACTGGATGTAAGAACAAGGCACTATGATGACTACATAATCTACAAACACAATGAAGATGGATACAAAAAGGTCATTACAATGGATCTAAGCATGCAATGACAAGAAGACTCCAAAGCTCTCCAAATGAACACAATATCTCCAATCTGGCTTATAAATGGCTTTGCAATCGTAAATGGGTCACAAGATGAAGGCAAGATCGCAAGAGCTCACAAAATCTCAAAATTTCATCCTTGAAACAAGAGGGGTAAAGGTGGCTTTATACGATCGACACCGACCTAGATGGGCCACTACCTGATCATGGGACCCATCCATTTAGACGATGGGAAGATGATGATCTCAAGACAAGGAGCCCATAGGAAACAAGATTAGAATTTAGATGGATATGGATAAGCTACAGTTGTATATGAAAGATAAATTGGTAGGTGGATGGTTGAAATGAATAAATTAAGGCCATGGGTGGGTAAAAACAATAAATTATGGCCTAGAAAGAGTAAAATTGAGGATTTATGGAGGATAAACAAATTAAATGAATAATAGGGATGATTAAGTGTGGTTGCAAATGATTTAGGGAGAATAACATAATGTGATGAGGATTGGGGATAATTAATAATAATTAGCATAAATGGGATGGATAATATTAGACAAAAGGTGGGAAAATGGGGATTAATGTGATAAATTGAATTTAGGAGGGAAGACAAAATTTAAATGGGTGATCATGAGGAAAAGAGAGAAAATGTGGGGTGGAGGGTGATGATTCCAAATTATTGATTCTATATTTTCCCCTTTTCAATGATTGGTTTGCATTGGGCAAGCCACGAGACAAAAATAAGAAGGATGGAAAAGATAATTAATTGGGTGTTCCCCCTCAAACTAGGGTTCAATGAAACAAAGAAAGTTGATCATGAGTTTGAAAGAGATATGTAAAGAATGGTGGAAAGGATGAGAAAAGAAGATGAGGGGATAAGATATCCCAAATGAGGATTGAACAAAAATTTAAAAGATGAATAAAATATGGAGGTGATTTTAGAGTCAATCTGGTAGGGAACAAAGTAAGGTCTTTAGGGAGATGAAAGTATTGTCCTAGGGAATTGTGAGTCAGTAGAAAACACTACAAAATAGAGGGAAACCAAAGGGAATCCACTCAAAGGGATGTGTAAGCCATGGGACCAATGCATCAAAGTCGAAATTGAGTATGCATAAATAAATATGAAAATGGTCAAGATAAGAGTCATGAAAAAATATAGGGGTGGGTAAAAGTGAATGTGATATCCTACCAGAAGAGGTATCAAAAATATGTGTCAAGGGTGGGGTAAAAATGAGGTTAAATAATGGTGCCCTAAGAGGGGACACAATGATGACCACAACGGAAAGATGATAAAAATAAATATGTCATATATAAGGAATCTTGGGTGGGACATAATAAGGATGCGAGATGAAATCACTTAAGGAACAAGTGGAATAAAATATAATTTTGAAAGTAAGGAATTATTGAGGAGAGAAAAGAATAAAAATGATGAAAAATATAGGTGAGTCGACAAAGTGAAAAGGTGGTCGCGCGACCGAGGATGAAGCGGTGAGAACCATGGTCGATAGGCTATATAAGACCCTAGGTTGGATGAATATTCTCATTTATACGGTGTGAAGTGACAATTGATATCTCTTAGATATAAATAAAGAGTGAGATTGAGAGTGAGATGGAGGTTGATAGAGAAGTGAAGAAGTGCTAGAGGACTTGTAGGATTGTTAGTGCCTAAACATTATCTTGTTTTTAAGCATTTTTTCATATTTTGAGCTTGGCACAAGGGGAAGTCGCTGGAAATTGGATGTTTCACCATTGATCGAGCATAAAAGAGCTTCGACCATAACCATAAAGCATCAACCCAACCTAGTTCGGTGTTGGCTAAGGATGAGATGTAGAATTTTCTATTGATTTTGATTTTTGATAAGATTTGGATGATGAGAGATCTAATGCTTATGCTTTTGTATTGGTTTTGTAGGTCCGAGAGACCTTGAACTTGATAGATAGAGTACCATCCCTATATGTTCATATTAGGGGTGATATTGCAAATGCTAAGTAGGATCACTTAGCAGAAGTTAGATTAGGTATATTATGATATTACCAATAGATTCCACAAGATGTTGAATTGATTATTACACTAGTGGAGAGATGAGATATGCATACATGAACATTCTAGTTTAGGATGGGTGAGATGACTGTCACACTCAAGGATGTGTATCACATCTTGATATTACCAATATAGGGTGAGTAGATATAGACAATTATAGTGGATGGAATATTAGATATTTTAACATGGTTGTTTGGCTCCAATGCCCCACAAATTACATTTACATCTGGGTAATTTTCATATGAGTTGATATATGAGCAAGAGGTGCCACGAAGTCAATAGATCTTTTGGTGGTGATGGTGATTGCATGTTATGCACTACCAGATTTTGTGGGTGCGAGGTTCCTATGGACAATGACAAGTGGTTCTAGCAAATATTGTGGATCACAAGACATTGTTTTCCTTTGGCACAAATTTGTTGGCACAGGTGTATCATGATCTGAGCATATATACAGAGATTATGAGGACTATATTAGATGTAGGGTTTATCCTACATTGTTGGGTGTATGAGCACATAGTAGTGATCAGGCCACGAGGGCTACCATGGGTGATGATGATCACATTGAGTTTGTTGTTGGATTTTGAGGTGGTGATCAAATCAGGATCATAGTGATATGAGAGAGAGGGATGCATTTTGGTACGTGGATAGAATTACAAATATTGAGATACATTAGGTTAGATGGTGGCCATATTATGACTTTCCTACATGGTCCGTAGTTAATGTAGATCTTATGGGGATGTGATACACTAGGTGGATGCAAGGGCAAAAGCCTAATATGATAGAGTCCATTTGGTTTGATAGATTCCATCGACATTTCGAGTTGTACAAATAGTGCCACGAAAGCCCATGTATACGGGAGAGATGATTCGAGATAGATATCTACCGAGTCCCGACATAGCTAAACCATTTATGGAGGTAGGGGTACGATGGGATGATGATGATAATGTAGGAGTTTGTTTTGGGTTTAGAGATTAGATGAATACTACATTGGTAGCTCAAGTGACACCCAATGAATTTGAGGGTGGTGACAATGAGAAGGAGGTGCCCGCAAAGGATGATGTAGCTCCTAGAGGTGAGAGGGGAGGTGATGAAGGAGTTACATCCGAGATAGCACAGCTAGGCACAGAGCATGATCTATCTTGACCAGAGAGGGATACCACTCAATAGGAGTGAGAGGCAGCTCATCGGGAGGCCTTGGACTTATGATGAGAGAGGGAATATGATATTGAGTAGAGGGATTGGTATAAGAGGTAGTGATATGCATATAGAGCTAGATTTGGAGTTCTTTCACCAATCCTAGTAGTGGAGTCTAACAATGGTGCACCAGCCACATCACAAGTAGTTTTTGGATAGATTAAAACTCTAGAAACTTTTCCCCTAATATTATACATAATTATTAGCTTCGAGGTGAGATCTTATGAGAGGATTTTGACATGTAAGTTTCCATAGACATTGAGATACATAGAGTATTTAGCTACACAAAAAGTAGGAGTGAGTGGTGTAGTGACATCTAGGATTACCGCAAGTGTGGCTTAGCCACCAAAAGATGAGGGTCATGATGCATCCTAGGGATTGGTACATGAATCTTCCCAAGAGGGAAGGACTTGATATTTTCTTATTTACATTTTACCTATTTTGATGATGTATTTGGATCGAGACAGGACCCTTAGCGGCATGTGACTTAAGTATTTAGAATTATGATGATATATATATGATTTTTGTTGTTTATTATGCGTCATGTTTTAATTTATGATTTTGATGATATTAGATGTGATGGCTATGGATGTTATGGATTATAATGTAATGTAATTTATTTGATTAGATGCTTGAATTATGGGTTATGTGTTGATAGATTGGATTTAAGCATAGATGATGATTTTTTCTTTATAAATGAAAAATTAATGGACTACGAAAAATTGATAGATGTGATGTGATGTGACGATTTTATGTGTTAACTAATTTATGGTTAGATAGTTGTGAAATATCAATATAATAGAGGTAAGTGATATGGATAAGACAAGATCTGAGATATTTATATGAAATGAAATGATTATATTAGAATATCACAATGTGACATGAATACGTAATGACCAAATAAGGTAAAAATGACACTTGATCATAACAAGGAGTGCAGCAATAAAATATGATTTGAAACAGATTGGAGGTAAATCAGAAAAGGATTCAATGAAGTATATGCACTTGTAGCCAATAGCATGTGTTAACACATAACCATCACTATTTAGTGATCCTAAGAGTCATAAGGGAAAGTATGAAGGGTGAACTTATAGACCTAATGTCGACACAACATAAGGGGTTTAGATGTAACTTGCACGTGGGAATATAGGTTCTCCATAGGTGGGTGTTCCTAGGTCTATGCCCCAGCTCTGGGTAATGGGACACAAACTGATCAATGTGGGAAGTTTTCTATGAATGAGAAAGTTTTTTAATGCAGGAAGCTTTCATAGGATGTTTTATTTTTATTTTTATGCTTTTCTTTATCGATAGAAGGTTTATTAATGTGATAAGCCTTCGCATCCATGATATAAAGGGGGTATCCATCCTTCAAGGGAGTGGTCTAATTTTTTATTTTATGCCTTTGAATTTGAAATTTTTTTCTTTTTATATATAGAAAAGATAATATATGCATGATTTTTGTCCTTTGAGGGATCAATATATACTTTTTACTTTTTATGATTTTATGAATAGTTGTCCTTTGAGGTATCAGTCTTTTTTATTTTGACTTTTTTATGGGGAAGAGTTGGGGATAGTTAGGTAGACCACTTAGGAGGGATAATAAGTGTACATGGGAAACCCATGAATCCTTAACATGGTTCCAATAGGTGAATAAGAGGGTAAGGGATGTAATGATCATGGAGTTCTCACCAAGAACAAATAACCTATTTATAAGGAATGTGCTATGAGAAGAGTCGTGGTGCCCATATTCAAGGTCATATATAGGAAAGTGATGGTAGACCACACAATTCTAGATCATTACGATGAAAGATGGAAATGGATAATAGATGGATGGATGAATAATTTCACATTATTAGGTACACTAATAGAGAAAGGCCACAAGTTCAATGTGTTAAGAGGTTTCGTTTCCAGTTTACCATCAAGGGAAGTAAAATGATAGGCCTCAAACTCATACTTATACATAATAATATAAGGTCCAATCTAGTTGGAAGAAAACTTTCCACATTGACTCCTTTCTAGAGTAGTGACATTTTGTTTCTCCTTAAGGAGAAGATCACAAATGTTAAATTCACTTTAATCGAGATGTTTGTTATAAGCACGTTTTATGAACTCTTGATAGACATGATGATGTTAAAGAGAAATAAGGTCATGTTCATATAACAAATCAAGTTATGCTAGATATTCTTGACAATAATATTTGTCAGAAATGAAGTCGTGAAGAGAAACATGCAAGGATGGGATTTGGAATTCAAGAGGAAGAATGGATTCAGTTCCGTAGAGGAGAGAGAAAGGAGTAACACCCATAGAGGTTTGTATGCTAGTCGATGAGCCCAAAGAGTGAAGGGGATGTGAAGATGCCAATCACAACCAGATTTATCAATAGTCTTAGCAAGGATGTTACAAAGAGTCTTGTTAGTGGATTCGACTTGGTCGTTAGCTTGAGGATAGTATGGATAAGAGAAGAAAATATTGATGTTAAATGATTCGCAAAGATTCTTGAGGTATTTTTTTGTAAGGAATTTCTATTGTCCATGATTATTTTGTGAGGAATGTTGAAGCAAAAAATGATATGTTGATAGATGATGTTGACAATTTCATTATATTTCATTATCATTATATGAGTGTTCCAGATAATATGTTGATATGTTGAATGATAATGGAGCTAGTGCCTCCCCCTTGTTGACACTTAGAGATGTCAAATACGAGTGTCATCTTAAGAGGAGAAAACTCATGTTGGAATTTTTCATGGATTTGTCTTGAAATTTTTCATGGGGAAGGAGATTATAACAAAGACGGGTGTTAGTTAGTTGATCTATTATAGCCTGGACCTTGATTAATTTTTGAGAGATGAACTCTAGGTCAAACTCGGTCATGAGAGTGAGCCATTGAGTGTTGTGATTGTTGTTTTAGGGCTTGGAATGCATGGTTTTAAGGAGGTGAAATCTATTGATGACATAAGTTTTATTATTAAGAATATAATGGTGAATTTTGGAAGTGGTGAAGAAAAGAGCGTAACATAGCTTTTTAGCTTCAGTGTAACAAGTCTCATAATCATGAAGGGTGTGAATAATGTAATAATCTACTTATTCCCTACATTTCTCATCATGATGTGCCAAAATGGCACCTAGAGTATGGTCATAGGTAGAGACATAGAGATAGAATGGCTCCCCCTCACATAGAGGGTTAAACATAGGTGGGGATATGAGATACTTCTTGAGCTCATTGAATTCTTTCTAGAATTTTTCATCTCATCTAAAGTCGATCTCTTTAAAAATAATATGAAGAAAGGTTTGGAAATATTTGAAGATTTGCGAGATGAAATAATGAATATATTGAAGATGAAATTGAATACCGTGAATCTTATTTAAGTTAGAATGAGGTTCATCTTGAGGATAGCTTTGATTTTTGTAGGGTCAACTTCAATACCCTTGATAGAAACGATGAAGCCAAGGAGTTTACTAGTAAGCACTCCAAACACACACTTGGTTGGATTAAAAGAGGGAAGAAGTGTATAAAGCACTTGAAAAGGATTTAAAGGATGGCAAGATGATCATGTTGATGCATGGATTTACCTAAGAGTTCATTAACATAGTCCTCTACAATTTTATAGATGAGATCGTGAAAGATGTAGGTCATGGCTTGTTGATAAGTGGATCTGGAATTTTTCAAACCGAAGGGCATGACACAATAGCAAAAGGTCCCCAAGGGGTAATAAAAGAGGTATTATGTCATTATTCTAGTCTGATAAGGATATAATTGTATCTAGAGAAACCATCCATAAGAGACAACATCTCATGGCTTGCAGTAAGGTCTATAAGTTGATCAATGTTGGGAAGGGGAAAGTCGTCTCTAGGGAAAGAAAGATTTAGATCTCAAAATTTGGTACATATGTGAAGCTTTCCTGAGGCCTTAGCAAAGGGTACAATTTTGGAAACCCATTGGAAATTTTCAATGGTCATGATGATTTTAGTGGAAAGGATGCATTATAATTCCTTTTTGACAAGGAGGGAACCTTGAAGATGCATGCGGAAAATATTATGCTTAACCAGATTAATGTTGGGAAAGGTGACAATATTATGGAAAAATATGGATGGATCAAGGCCTGGCATATCAAAGTACAACCATGTGAATACTTGGATATGTCGATAAATAAAGGTGGTGAAGGATTCAAGCTCGTTTGGATCAAGATATTGATACACTTTAAGGATGCGAGGCTCCTCTAGAGTCCCTATGTTGATATCGATGGTGGATTCATTGAGAAGGGTGGACATGTCTAGCAGTAAGAAATTATGAAGATAGGAATCTTTCTACCCCTATGTGAGAAAGGATGGCATCGTCATTAGTGCATTTAAGAATGTGAATGGTAGGGGAGTATTCCTCTATCATTTTTATATGTTGAAGAGGGAGGGACCTAGATTCATCATCACACTAATAAGTGACCAGTCCCAAGGTGATGGTGGAGACTAAAAAATTTAGAAGTGATGGACATAGTGTCATCTATATCCATAACTATATGGGATGGAGAATATAGAGGGTCAATGTACATGAGAGCCAAAGATGGTAGAAAAGTTTCTACAGATTGTTCTTTGAATCCTAGTCCAAAATTTTCATGGGGTTTACGAGATTGATCAATGACAAGGTCATGCATACCTTGTTCATAATGTACCATTCCAAATCCTTTCATGGGAGAGAAGTAAAGAAAGTTTTATGAAAAATACTTCTTATAAATATAGATAAAGTCATTTGTGTAGAGTTTTGTGTGTGGTTGATTGTCAATGTGTGAAGAAGGGTGATCAATTCCACCATAGATGAGGCTTATGCGAAGATGAGGTGGACCAACAAAAGTGATATCCCTGACATTAGGTTGATACATGGGATATTTATCAGGCCTATCAATTATTTGAGGTGTGGGAAGGGTGTTAAGTTTGAGAAGATGACACTCCCTAGCGAAAGGTGATCCATCACTTTGTCTAAGGAGTTATCATTAGGGAGCTTAGACGCAAAGATGGATGAGCTAGTGGATGCTTCAGAAGGGTCATGTTTAGGAATGAGGACATCATTGGGTCGATAGGTCATGTTACATTCTTTGAGTGGTGGAGTGTCTAAGAGGGAGTTAGAATTTTCCCCTCATGTTTGTATTTGATGCATCGATGGAGGGTGGAAGGAACACAACACATGGCATGAATCCATGGTCACCCTAGGAGGAAATTATATTGAAACTCCCTTATACGATATAGAAAATTTCATGGAGGATATTTTCACCAATGCAGATGGGAAGAATTACTATGCCTAAGGCTAGAGCAATGGCATCATTAAATATATGAAGAATTGTTTTTTTTTTAATATTGGTAAATAGTTTTTTGAAAGGGACTATACCCTTGTGTACAAAAGGAGGCCTAAAAGCCTGAATAAGAGAGAGGAGCAGAGAAGCTGTATCAAAGCACAAAAGTTACAGCAAAGAACACCGAAGCCTAGAAACAGCAACACAAACGAGACTTAACAGCAAAACAACGGCAACAAAACAAAGAAGCCTACCAAGAAGCAAAGAGTAAACTGGACTACTTCTTGGCCGCTTGATCAATACTCATCTTTACTTTTTTCCAAGCATGATACATACCCAGTGTGGTCATATGAGCAAAGCATCCGTCTTATCGAGCTCCTCTCTCGGTTCTTTTACTCTCTTTCTCATTGCCCCAAAGAGTAATCGGGACACCGCTGAGATGCGAAACACTTCTTGCATGACCTTCGATGAATTCCTCTATGGCCCTGAATGCTGCAATATTATACTCATGCCTAGTCTTCGTTTTCCCAAGGCGGGAGTCTAGGAGGTCGATTTTTGTATATTTCATCAAGTCAAGCTGTGCCAATGCTCCCTTCTCCCTCAATGCTTTTTTTTGCCTTTTTGCTTAGCAAGATTTTTACCTCATCCTTCAAAGCAATTTAAGCTCACCTCTAAGGCCTCCAATCTTCTAGAAGGGTTATCCGTTGGTGCCGCTTTGGGACCGGCACTACTAATGTTCAGCAGATCATGAGCAATGTCATCCAAAGGTTCATCCCCCTCGGTTGAGAGACTCAAGGTTGAGTCTCCAGAAGCCCCTGGTGACACGTTTAGAAGTAGAGAGCAGTGTGGGGACAGGGCAGCAGCAGGAGGAAAAGAAGGAGAAGCATGAGCAGCCTTCATGGGGCATCAGCACCGGAGGCGGGGGCAGCAGCAGGGCGGCAGCAACGGAGCCCAACAAAGTAGGCGGGAGAGGAAGGGAGACCGGGAATTTGATAAGGCAAAGGCTTGTGAATAAGCAGAATAAGCCCTTGGTGAAGGGGAACCGCCCGGGTATGCTTCTGGAACTCCAAAATGGAGCGCTCAAGAGAGTTTAACAGATAGTGGGGGAAGCAAACCAACCTACTCCTACGAAAGTGATTCAAAAAGACAAGGTGCTTGGCAGGGACAGTAACAAACCTGCCTTCCAAGGATATGTAGCGAATCATCATGCGGGTGACTTCATCATACGGAGAAGGAATTGAATTAACAAGCAGACCCGCGGTGTTGAATATAAGCTTCTCCTCCTCCTCCACAAATCTTCTCTCTTAGATGAGATGGTGTTGATTATATGAAGAATTGTTGGTTATTGGCAGACAATGGAATTAGGGAGTTTGAGCTGATTAAAAGTGTTAGATGAGATGGTGTTGATGGTATCTCTATTTTCAATCATAGAGCAATGAATGAAGGTGTCATTGATATGAACTGTGAAGAAAAGGGAAGATCATATTCCTCTCGGTGTAATGTCTAGAGTTTTATTGTCGTCGAAGGATATGGAGGCTAAAGTAGCTAGGGACCTCTTGGTGAGAAACAATTTTGATATGGAAAATTAAATGTCTCCACTAACGTTAATGGGGTTACGCCCCTCTATATTGAATGGTACAACTCCCATTATTGAAAGTGACTAATCTAAACCTATAATAAGTGTTTTTGTTTAGAAAAATAGGTCGAGGATCACACAGGGAAACTCCAATGAACCTATGGAAAAATTCTTGTACGGGTATAAGGGAGGAAATTACAACGAGTTAGGGAGAAGGAGGGAAATTAGGAGGGGAGTTACTGCCGTGAGTATGAAAATTACAGAGTTCACACCCAGTAACTAGAGTAGTTTAACATTCAATATAAAAGAATGAAAACCTTGTTATAGGCATCAAGACAAGATGAGACCATGAACACAAAGTTTAAGAAATATCCTTATCAAGAAAAAAATCCTTTTTGTATTAATTGACATTCAAAAAGTTGTACAAAGCAAGGAATAGAAGAAAATCTGAGAAAGGGAAATATTTTCATCATTTGAATCCATATTTTTAATTTTATTCTTATTTCAAATCATTCAAGTATTCATGAGATCATTTAAGGAAAAAAATTGTTGGATTAAAATCTTGGAAAAAAATTCAGCATTCGACAAAGATCTGGAGGTGTGGGGTTGAAAAATGCAAAAATGGTTCTCCTTCGGTATTTATAGCTTTGGAAATGGAAGGAGAGAGGAGGGTGAATTATTTGGCACCTCATGTCACTTTTAAAAGGTGTAATAAGGATAATAAAATTAACATTTCCCTAGCATGACAAATGGCGTGTGTTTATTCAATGAGAGAAATAAAGGGGAAGCCACATTTAAGCACCTAAAGTCGAAAATGGTCGCATGAGTAAACTCGAGGCTAAAAGGGAGTGGGTATCATTTTATTTTCCCTATTCCCCCTTGTAAATTTGAAAATTTTCTCAAAAATTCACCCTAGCCTCACAGTGACAAGTGGCATGCATGTAAGAGTAGTTGGGAGAGCAAGTCAAACTGGTCAATAGGAGCTAAAAGGTGAGCATCGGGTCATATGGGTGACCAAAATACTAAATGGGGGAATGGAAAATTTTTTTAACCTCATTTCCATTTTTAAGGTTCATAAAGGACATGAAATTTTTCCTTAACCTCATCTTGACATGTGTCCAGTGTGAAAATGGTTAAGTACCGAAGAGCGTACCTTAAGAGCTGACTTGTGAAGGTCATAACTTGAGCTCCCTGGATGAGTTTTGGGTGCTTACTTATATGATTTTTCATGAAAATTCCTTTTGTAGAAGAATGGTGAGGGTACAAATAATTTTTATAAATTCAACACCCCCAAAAATCTCATTTTTCTTGGGATCACAAAATGTGCATGGAAAGAATGAGTTGGCTTGAGAAATTCATGGTGCTTGAAGATTATTTTTTTTTCACCATGTGAAGGAATGAAACATATATTCAATGGTATCTTGTTTGGCTCTCAAATCTTTTTGAATCTCCCAAAATCCTTCCTTAAATATTAGGGGCTTTTTTTGGTGTGAGATCCTTTAGGCTCAAAAACCCGCTTTTGGTGCATTGGGTTCTAAACACCCAAGACTTTCCAAAATATTCCTAAATCTATTACTTTATGTTTTTAGCTCATATATACACCTTCATTATGAAAATTATCCTCCCACACTGCTCCAAAGTGATGATGTACTTGGCTTAGAAAGGCTAGTGAAAGCCATATTTAAGTTTTTGTAAATTTTTTGAAAACCACTACTCCAACATACTTTAATGAATTTAATTTTCCATAAATCACCTAGGGGGAATAATGACACCACATATGGACTCTTGGAAGGAAATATCGTACTTGACACTAAGGATTAGGTTGATTTGATGGTGTCTGGAAAGGTATGACATGGAAAATTTTGACACTAGGGGTATAATTGTCATGTTTTCATCTAAATTTTACCCATGCAGAAACAAAAGGAAACAAATAACTATAGCTTGGGGACATGTTGTGGGTTACGCATAGTGAGGAAATAACATGAGAATCCTAGAATCTCAATTTCCTTCGTGGACCGGTGCCTTATCCATTGGGCTTTATGGAGTCATTAGAGATATGTTACAAAACTTCCCTTATTGAACACACCCACACAAATGTAAACAAAAAAAGGGAAAGAAATGAGAAGGGAAAACAACACACAAAAGAAAATGGAAGTTATAGATAGGGGAGCAATATTTACGGAGGTTAGAAAATAATACACACATACATGGCAACAAGGTTGAGAGAAATACATGCCATCATGGAATAATGGGTTGAAATGTGATCTTTGAAGTACAAAAACCATTATATGATCAAACCATGCTCTTGTGATGGCTTTGTTGTCCAAAATAAGCTCACGCTTTTTTTTAGTCAACTAACACCATTTTCCCCTTTAGTGCTTCAACTCTGATTTTTCATATATTTTAAGTACTTGAGGATTCCCGAAGCATCTTCATCGACAGAAATTTCTACCCCTTTCGAAAATATAAATAAGTCCTTATAACTCTTCATATTTTTCAAATTTCAGGGTTTGGGAGTTTTCCACACTTTTGCAAAGTGTCGAGCCTTGGGAGATATTTTGCACTTTTGCATTTTCACCATCTCTTGTGTGGATTAATGCAAATTTTCAAATGGGCATAAATTTGATCCGGTGCTTGAAATTTGACAAACTTTATATCGTTGGAAAGGTATCAACATCCTCTATGCCATGAAAACCTGAAATATTAATTTTGGTGAGGTTAGGTGGGTGAAAAATAAGAAAACGTACTCAGCTCCAAAAAGTGTAGTTCCAGGCATCCCAACCACAGAATTAATGAAGTATGGCACCCATTTATTCTCTAACAAGCAAGACATCATGAAGGAATGGCCTTGAAAGGCTTCTCATTCCCCTTTTCATAAATTTAATGCATCTTTTGCAGGTAGGAGCATAATTTCGAGTTTTCCTTTTCTCTTTCTCTCTCCCACATTCTTCCATATATTGTAAACACTTCTCATTTGAGAAGGGGGTATTCTAAGCATGGGTAAACTCACCAATTTGTTTCCTCAAATTCTTTGAGCAACAAGCCTTCACATGGACTCTGTAAATGTAATGGTGCCTCTACTTTGTAAATTTAATGGACTATACAAATTCATGGAGCAATAAAATTGTGTATTGTGGTATTTTCTCAACCATTTCTCATTTTTTTACATTCTCTTGCCTCTCCTTTTTGTTGTTTTTTGTTACGTGCATATATATTTCATCTACAGTGCATTTTATTGTGTTTAATGGATATTTGGTGGTGAATGGAGATTTTTTTGTGTCACAACTATTTGGCCTTCCCTTGTTGCAATATCCATTTCCATTCTTCCTCAAATAAGGATATCCCAACCCCTTTTCTTGGTGTTATCACCTGTTTATCTTAGGATTTCATTTTCATTCATCTCTCTAACCCCTATCTCTCTCCCTAGTCCTTGGAAATTATAGGTTAGGAGTAGATAGAATATTTTCCCTTTTAGTCCATCTCAAGTTTGAATATCCCACAACTTGAGAAATGGTCCAATGTTACCCAATTACATTGATAGCTCATGCTCACTTGTAAGAAAATCAAATGGTTATGTAATTTGGTGATGATGGTTTTGGCACACCCGGTGGGACAAGTTTAAGGAGCTTTACATCTTCATTTCAACAAGTTGGTGTGTTCTTGTTTGAATCTCATCCTTTATAGGCACATTCCAAGAACATCTTGTGACTCCACCGAACTAGATAACCTATTTTTGAGTTATATACCTTTCTTTCCATTCATTTCCATCCATTTTTCTTTCCATACCTTTCATTTTTCTTCTATCCATGAAGTTGTGCAATCATGACTTCATTTCCATCATGGGATTCCCATTTGCTATAGAAACAATGTCATTCAAATTCATCTCCAGGTTATTACAATCCACCTCCAAATCATTTTTATGGTGAAAATCAGAATCAACAGTCTACATATTCCCATGAGCAAGATACAAGTCAATTTGATTATCCATCAAACTATGGATTTTGGAGGTCATCCCACGCCTGAAGATGTCTATTTATAGAGAAAGGTTCAAGATTTGGAGCTAAGCATGGTGTTGATAAGGACTAAGGAGACACAAAAGAAGCCCAGATTGGTTTCAACATTCCATATCCATGGATTGGATCTATACCAAGTAATTTTAGTCCTCAACAAAAGCTTCAATTCATAATCAAAGCATTGACTCAAGTTGGAGAATGGATTAAAAAGAGAGAGGCTTATGAATCTAATGTTAGACAACCCTATCGATGGGAAATCCTTGCATTACCATCTCATAGCCTTCCAATTCACCAACCCATGCCAACTCAACCTAAACCTTGTTTCCCTAAATTTCTACCTGTTGCCCCCATTGTGAATTCCACTTCTTCACCTTCTTCCCTTCCATCCCATCTTCAATTCTCTACCCTTTTCTCTTCTAAAACTCCTTTTGCTCCATATAAATAAGAAATTGAACCTTCCTTTCCACCACCTACATTTCAAAAATTAGTTAAATCCCAACCCACACCTCCTCTTGCATTCCCAAACCCATTTTGGTAAGAAGAAGATAATAATTTCAGTCAAGGAGGGAAGAAAAATGAGGAGTCTAGTAGAGAATAATTAGCACAAAACGTCAGGAATTGGGCTTCCAGGTTCAATATCAAGAAAATTCCATTGATGACTAAACCTTTAGTTGGGATTGAGGTTCAAGAATAAGTGGTGAAGGATGATTTTGCAAATGAATAAGTTCAAGAACAAAATACAGATGATTAGAAATCCTTGTGTTCGAGTGCAATGTTCACATTGGCACTATATTTTCAAAGATTTTTGATCCATCACCAGTTGTAGAATCAGTTAAAGAAGAAGAATCAACTCCAAATCCACAAGAAGAGGAGCACATGGAGGAGAACAAATCAGTTTCAGAGAGCCTACAGGAAGAAGAAATCATAGAGAGCTTCTTGCTTTCTTGTGGTAATGAAAATTCATATTTTCCTCTTCCTTCATCTTTTTTTGAAAATGATTTGATTGATGAATCCACCATGGAGGAAAACTAGTAAGATATTTCTACCCATAACAATCCTTAAGAGCAGAAAATGAAAGATTTTGATCTTTCAAATTTCATGTTGGATGAAGAAATCATATATTCAGATCATTTTGTCCTTCAAGAAGATAAGGAGAAATTCCCAGGTGATCCACAAGCTTCAAGTAGTTGTACCAATTTACTAAGGACCATGCGGACACCTAAATTCTACTTTTGCAATCTTATTGCAAAAATGCACACAAATCACTCTCATTCTTGCCAATTTTGTTATAATTAGTGATCTTTGGTAATTAACTAACATTTCTTATCACTTTAGCCAATTAACAATGCTTTTTTGATCGCATAACACCTTTTGTATTCAAGATTCCACTTTACAGTGAATAGTAAGTCAAAATCCTCTTCAAAACAAACAATTAATGTTTATTAGCTAATTAAGCCTATTTTTCCCTTGATTTGGTTAGTATACCCTAGTATTGACTCAAAACCCTCTTCCAACCACTAAAAATCACCCCATTCACCTCTACAATGTCTCGACAAGATTCAAAAGCTTATCCTAGACTCCTAGTTGACCCTAATCAGTTGATTAGGGATTCACACCTCTTAATCACTTGGTAATTAACTAATTGTGATTAGAAAGGAATAATAATGATTAGAAATTCTAATCTAATTTGGGGCTTTTAGTCCCACATGCATCAAAATACAAGTTTCTCCCTAAAGGAAAACTATAAAAAGGGTGCACCTCATTCCTTTATACTTTACACCATGTTTTGATTTGCATCTCATATAATAAATATGATATATAGCCAAGTTTAATCCTTACTTAAAGCCTTCAATGGGGTTAGTAGGTGGATATCCAAAATGACCAAGTAGTCATTGGGAGAGGTCATTTCACCTTGTTTGGAGTAGCAACCATAACCATTTGATTGCCCTCTTAGGTCTATTTAGGCCCATGTTAGGTAATTCAAGCATATTAGTAGGCATGTTTAGTTATATTTTGTATTTTTTCATACTAGTTAAGAATTATTTTAAGCTTCTATCTTAATGTTACATTCCTAGACTTAGAACCTTGGCTAGATGGATGGCAATGGTGTTAGCTTTCCTTATTTAGTCATGTAATTTTCTTTGTAAAGTTTAGGGTGTCATCATTTAGCATGCCCGGTGGGACAATACCCCATTGCATTCACTTTTAAAGCTTTTTAACTTAGTTTTAAAGTTTTTCATTTCAAGTTTATAGATTAGTTTCAAGTTTCCTAGATTAATTTCAAGTTTTCTAGTTTAAATTTCAAGCTTTCTAGAGTACTTTCAAGCTTTTTAGATTATTTTCTCAATATTTTTAGATTAATTTCAAATTTTTAGAGTAATTTTTAAAGTTTTATAGATTAATTTCCATTTTTGAAAGTTGTTTCAACTAGATTAGTGGTAGAAGTTGTGTTTTCTTTATTTTACAGGATTCAAGGAGGCGAAGCCCTGTCAAAATTACCAAAAATACCAAATATTTGACCTTTTTGAAGAAATTCTTGTCAAAACTCAAATTTTGCCACTTCCAACAAAGGGGCACGCAAACATTGAATTGGGAGCGTAGGAATTGAAAGGGGAGTGCACACATTGGTAGGGGAGCACATGAATTGAAACACGCATGCACCCTCTTATCTAGAAGCACACACGTCAACACATATTTCTAAACTAGCATTCATTTTTATAAATGGGAGTGCACATGTCCGCAAGGGAGCACAAACATCGAAACAAATGTGTAGTCGTTTCTTTGGAAGCACACACATTAGCTCATATTTTTTAACTGTCATTCATTTTTACAAAGAGGAGCACACACTTTGATAGGAGAGCATATGTATCAAAATATGCATGTACCTTCTTCTCTAGAAGTGCACACGTTAGCTCATTTTTTTCAATTGTCAGTCATTTTTACAATGGGGAGCACAAGCTTTGACAAGGGCGTGAAGGTGTTGAAAGAGGCACACACACATCGACAGGGGCATGTAGGTGTGTCTGTATAAATTTTTCTTACAAACTCAAAGTTTCCATTTTTGTTTTTAGGATTTTTGTTACTTTTCAGAGGTTTTTAGATGCCATTTTTGTCAATTTCATAGATTTAGAGTAAGTTTTCTTATAAAATCACTTAGGGTTTGAAGGAATTAATCTTATTTCCATGCTTTGTATGAGTTTGGGTTAAGGTGTGTATGATCTTCTCTTGCACTTCATGTGATCTAGAGAATCAAAAGAACTCTTAAACCTTCTTTTGTTATCATTAGAGTAAGTAGGAAACTTTGTTAATCATCTTTTAGTTTAAATGTTTTTTCACTTGCTAAATAACCAAGGCTAGAATTTTTGTATGCTCTTCCCTTGCACCTAGTGTGATCTTGGGAATTAAAAGAAATTTTAGTTTTTTTATTAAAAATCACTTGGATGAATTGGGAATAAACCTTGTTTTTACAAAATTTGATAGTAGTTAGCTGATTTACAATCATTTTTCATGGTTATTTTCTTAAGATATTGTGAATATATTTTGAAACTACTAACCTTTTTTGAAGGACCTAACACTAGTCAAATACAGGAGGACCTAAAAAAATTCTAACTACATGTGTGTTTATAGGTTTCCAAATGGAGTATGAAAAAAACCACATTAAGTCTAAAAGATAAAAACATACACCACAATCATCACATTGTATTTGCAGGTTTCGGTTAAAAGCTATGGCCCGTCCACTCAAATAGGACATAACCCATTTGGCATAAGCCTTAATCTAAAAAAATTGGGGTGGTCCTAGGAACCCTAAAGTAGTTCATGCAAGAGGGAACCTTGTGAATGAAACAGGAAAGTGCTCCACACTACCGACTTGTCTAGTATGCCTTGGTGAGATTAGCATCAAAGATATCTATATCGCGACCCCAGTGAAAGTATAACTGAATGCACTTCAGTGCTCATTATACTGAAGGGGGTAAATTAAAGCCAAGATACTCCCAAATTAGTCAGTGTAATGTTTTGGGTAAATCGAGCTCGCTCATATATATTTTGTGACACCTAGAGAGAGAACCACCTAGGAAGATTGCCAACTTAGAGCCATTATTTTTGTCTTAGATAGTATACTTGAGAGCTCTCACAAAGTGAAAACTTTATTAGATTCAAAATATTGTTATTTTAACAAGGGAAATAATCTCTTAAATTTGAAACTGTGTGATAATTCATCACAAAATCTACTTAGTGTCATTTTTTCCTAGTTTTTCACTTATCTTAAGACAAGGCGAAACTCTGCCAAAATAACACCAAGTTTATTTCAACACCACTTGGTCTACACCCTTGTTTTCTTGTTGCCCATTTTTGGACAAAAGGAAACAACATATACGAATACTACTAGATATCATGTGTCCACCACTTTTGTATTCTACTTGCGTAACTAGGTTGTAATTTCAGAGCACAAGTGTTGAAAGTGTGCATGGTACGTACTCACAATCTAGTAGGCCCCCTTGTCTCAAAAACCCATATTTGAGACTTATTATCATCATAGTTAGGTGATTTCATCCTTGTCTTCTTTTGATTTTTTACGCTACCCACATTGTAGCCATACAATTGAGATATTTATGTCTTGTTTCCATTGTGAAATTAGGCCTAAATCTCTATATTGTAGAGTTATGTTGTTTGCATGCATAGTAATTTATTGTTATACTTAGACATAGTTTTTACATCCTAAATTTGTCTTGAGTTTTGTGAGTGTTGAGGATACATTGTTAGCATTGCGATAACATCATTTTGACACTAGAAATATTGCTTTCCCAAAATCTTGGTTCACGTGTCCAAATAGTTTCATTACACTGCTCACATTGTTATCATCCATTTTATGAGACTTGGACTTTGTTAGTGTTTAGAAACTAGTTTTTAGTATATCTTGTTAGAAGATCACATCAACATTCTCTTATCATTTAGGCTTATTTTGTTTCAAACTTTAATCAATTGGTGATGTTGTGTTGTCACTATTTTATCGCAAACCTATCTAAACGAAATCTTAGAGAATAAACTATTTGGTATAAACCAAATTTTGAGCATTGTACATCATTATATTATTCTAAGGAAAACTTGTGTCATATATTACCTTTCGAGGGTAACTTTTTCATTATTCTTTAGTTCCTATGTTCATTTTAGCCTATCACTTTTTGGCTATTATATATTCACCTTATTTTAACAACTTAGGTTCATTACGTTGCGGAAATTTGACTAGGGTCCCTTGTTAATAAACCTTAGTGGAAATATTTCATGTTGTACCTTCTATTCTAAGTAATTCCTACTACAAGAATGGGGTCATGAAAGTTGGTAGCCAATATATTTGGAGGTGATAACCTTATGTTGGAGGATAATCTCATGGTTGACCATAGTGGTGGAGAGGAGGAGTCACCTTGCACAGATACAAAGCTTCATTCCACCCATTTTGACGACTACATTTTTCATAAAAACATGAAGTTCTTATGTGGGTTGTGGAACTAGGAGCCAAATTACCTTCCACAGTAGACCCTTCTCTTATTGCTGACATGGTTTGAGGAGAAGAAGTAGACCTCCCTTGTCACACTCTTAACAAAATTTTAAATCTAGCTTATGCCTCTACTTTTGCACGACATAATAATGAGGAGATATCATTTAAAAATGACGGAGACTATCATTTTCCTCCTATTTAAATTAATTGTGAATCACGAAGAAATGTTCATCGTCCACAACCTCCTAACGAATATCATCATGAGATACCTATTAAAGAGGTTATGTTAGAACAACAGGTCAAAGCCCACACTCATCAATTGGAAATTTTGGCTTCGCAGATACAAAAGGAACAACAACAAGTTATGAAACAAACTATACCAAAGGAAAATCCTAAAGATTAATTTTACAAAATCCCAATAAACACTCCTCGATGGGAGGCACAAAGAGATCCTTATGAAGATATTCTCGTAAAACACTACGGTGGGAATACACCTAAGCCTAACCCTTTGTATAGACCTACACTACCACCCACGCAATATCCACTTTTTAATCAAGAGTGGTCAACAATGAAGAATGTCATTCAAGCATTACAAGAGGACCAAAATGGTAGTAATAATAAGAAGTATCAGTTCAACGAGTTATGTCCTTACCCATTTGAAAAATCCATGTTGCAGGTACCTTTCCCAAGACATTTTGATTTTCCAAAATTTGATAAATATAAGGGAAAAGGTGACCCTCATGATCATATAAAGGAATTCTATATGGCATGTTAAAAGGTGGAATTCAACGACAATTATCTTATGCACTTGTTTCCATGAAGGTTAGGAGCAACAACACTAGAATGGTTTATGCATATCCCTAAGGGATCCATATCCACATGGCCAAAACTAGAAGAGATTTTTGTATGACACTTCTCTTTCAGTATAGAAAATGATGTTACCATGTTAGATCTCTGCAATGCCAAAAACAAAACAACAAAAACTTCATTGCGTTTTTACAAAGATGGAGAGGGTTAGCCAGTTATTTTCCTTGCTCCCTACCTAAAAATCAGCTGATAGGCATATTTTTTCCTAACCTCCATCCATACATTACATTCTATTTGCAAATGCATTATGGTAACACTTTCAAAGAGGTAATAGAAAAAGGGAGTCAAATTGAAAAGGAATTGTTAGTGGGGACCTCTAAAACCTTTATCTCACGAACACAACAATTATAAATCTAATGATAATTTTTTTTTCCTAATAGAAACCAAAATTCTATTAGTGATGGGATAGTAAACTCTAAATGGGTGCAAGCCATACAAAACCACACACCTTTGAAAATTTCAAAGGATAATCTATATCTTTTGAGTATACACGTCGTGATTTTACTCATCTATATGAATCCATATCATCTATACTAAAACAATTGGAGTCTATTAACATGGTTAAGTACCTTGAAAGGTAACCCTACAGGGATGATACACCCAAACCATCATGGTTTGGGGAGAATGAATTTTGTGGGTTCCATCGTGTAAAAGGTCACAAAACTGACAAGTGTTTAAGATCAAAACACTATATTAAATACCTAGTCAATAGTGGTGATATTGAAGTAGACTCTATTATCATTGCAAAATATCCAAATAAAAACTTAGGGATCTTCAAAGATCCTTTTCCCAATCATGAAGAAAGGAAAAATATAGATCGGGGACAATCATCTCAGAATAAAATGCTAACTATATGTCAAACAAAGACCATTTTGATGCCTTGATAGGTTGTGTTGACCCACTCATTGAGAAAATCAATAAAATTATAATTAAGACAAGAGAGTGCATTGTGGAAACACGACGGGCTCCCCGGTTATAAAATCTAAACCTACTCCCTCTCCTCCTCAATAGAGTCATTATGATGTGTTAGATCAACTAGAAAAAACTATGGATATTATTTCCACGTTAGACCTTCTAAATATCTCTAGTGTTCATAAGGATATACTTTACAAAACCTTACAGGGATGAGGAGTATCCATTGATGTATACCCAACACATTTGCAAGCCATGGTAGCACAAATTTTTCCTTTGGAACACATAACCTTTAGTAGTACGAAGCCTTAGTTGAATATCCTTCACATAACCTACCATTGCATATTAAGGTTATCATCAAGCATAAGAAAGTTAAGAGAGTGCTTGTGGACGGTAGATCGGGTCTTAACATATGTACTCTCAAATTCGTCCACAAACTAGGCTTCATAGAAGCTGATCTAGAAATAAAGGTTGTCACCATTAAGGCATAGGAAAATGAAAAATGACAATCAGCTATAATGATCACTTTCTCATTAGAAGAGGGTCCCATAGCACATGATACAAAGTTCCACGTCTTGGACTTGGAACTCCCTTATAATATATTTTTCAAGCTCCTATGGATTCATGTCATGCGAGGTCATGCCATCGATGTATCATCAATGTTTAAAGTTGCAATATGAGGGATAAAAACTAACCATATAGGAGGACCCTCAACCTTTTATTCATTGTAGAGTGTTGTCAGTATTTTTCCGTACAATTTATGAGTTTCCATCTATGGTGATTAGTATTCAAATCTAGTCGAGAGGACCTCACTTCGTGAGTGGATCTAGATACCATGTCTATAAATGAAAATGGTGCTTCCACCTCAGAAACTCCTTTGTCTACCTGAGAGATGAAGGTAAAACCAAGTGGTTATGGAGATTATTATCTAAAACAAGCCCTAATGGTTCACAACAGCCCGTTATCTTATCGAGCATATTCAGAGGTGTGTGTTTCAAAGTTCGAGAGATCAAGAGAGGCTTTCCCTTTAAATAAATTTAATCTTGGCGTATTGCTAGAAGATGAAAGGTTTCTTATCAACATTATATTCCATCCATATGATGATGACATGGCTACATGCTATAAATCATCTAATTATCCCATTCCTAATCAGATAATGTTTTTCATGGGATATAAAGGACACGGTTGTAGCCGCCAAGAACAAGGCCCATTAGAATCTCTTAGAATACCTCGGTGCATAGTAAGAAAATCAGGTTCAGCCATCCACTCAATCTTTAGCTAATGAGTATGCCTTTTCTGGAAGTGAGGATAGTTTTTTCTAGAAATGAAAGTGAAATAAATTCCCGATGTAGTCTTTATGAAGACCTTTCCTCTACGAACCTATTCGCCAATATGGTTATCCTTAGTATAACCCCTGTTATACCCACTATATCCCCTATAACTCAACCATTAACCCTCACTTACCCATCACTCATGAATTGGGATAAAAAACAACAAATGCCTATTAATGTGTTTCAGAATGATGAGACCATTGGTGAGTTCCTAGGAATTAGAGACAACATTCCAAGAAATGATCACAAGAAGGGGTTCTCCATTCATCTTAAATCATGTGCATACATTGGAGAGGAAGTAGAGTTATGTGGGAATTTAAGTAAAAAAGAGAGAAAGGGAAAAAGTTCCAAATAAAATACTTATGGAAATAAAAGGGAAAGTCCTATAGTGAAAACCTCTTTGAGGCACTTATAGATAAAAAGAAGAACAACCTATAGAAAAGATAATGTACCCACTTCAAGATGAAGAAATTCTTGAGCCACCTATGATAGAGGAGGATCTCAATCTCCCTCCTGATCCTATATGCATGGGGGATGAATCAAAGTTATTAGTGGAAGATACAATAGATGTTAATATCGGCATGGAGGAACTACCGCGGATAGTTAAGTTGGGAGCTTCCCTCTTAGCCAAAGAATAAAAACATTCATAAGACTCTTAAGAGAGTATGCAAACATATTTTTTTGGTCTTATGCTAACATGTTAGGACTTGATCCTACACTAGTGGTGCACAATCTTGTGGTACCCAGATGCCAATCCCATCAAACAAAATCTCCAAAAGATGCATCCTCGTGTTACCTTACTGGTAAAGGAAGAGCTAGAAAGGTTACTAGAAATAGGATTTATCAGGCATATAAACTACTCAGAGTGGATCTCTAATGTGGTCCTGGTTCAAAATAAGCCAGTTGGTATTAGAGCATGTACATATTTCAAGGATATAAACAAAGCTTAGCTTCGAGGATGATTTTCCTCTTCCAAACATTGACATGATTGTCGATTCTACAACAAGCTATGAGATGCTTTCACTCATGGATGGCTTCTCGGTTACAATCAGATAAATATTGTGGAAGAAGATCAGCACAAGATGAATTTCACAACCCCATGGGGATGTTTTGTTACCAAGTCATGCCTTTTGGCCTTAAAAATGTAGGTGCTACATATCAAAGGGAGATGACTATAATATTTCACGATATGATAAGTGACATCATGGAAGATTACGTAGATGATATAATGGCTAAATCTAGAACTTGCGAGGAACACCTAGAAATTTTATGGTGTATCTTTCAGTGCCTAAGGGATTACAAAGTCCAACTTAACCCAAAGAAGTGTGTCTTTGGTGTGCTATCTGGGAAATTACTAGGATTCATTATGTCACAGAGAGGAATAGAAGTGGACCCTACAAAGGTCATGGTTATTTTCAAAAATGCATCCTCCTAATAATATCAAACATTTGCATATCTTACAATGGAAAATTCATGCCATAAGAAGGTTTATTTCCCAGCTAGCAGACAAGTGTCATACATTTACACATCTTCTTAAGAAGGATTTTAATTTTAATTAGGGACTGGAACAACAGAAAGTGTTTTCTTTGCTAAAAGAATACTTGGCCAACCCCTTGTTCTCATGCCACACATGGTAGGAGAACCCTTGTTACTTTATGTATTTGCTACACATTTTGCGATTGGGGCACTGTTAGCTCAATATGACAAAGAATAGAGAGAAAATGTGGTGTACTATTTGAGTGGGACATTGGTAGCATATGAGCTAAATTATCCAAAAATCAAGAAGGCTTGTCTAGCTATGGTGTTTTCTTTCCAGAAGCTATGTCATTATATGCTTAGCAATAAAATAAAACTATAACTCATTGAAATATTTATTTTCCAAACCAATACTAACCAGAAATATGGCTAATTGGATAATCTTATTAAGTGATTTTGACATTGAATACGTTCATCAAAATTCAATAAAAGGACAGTGTTAGCAGATCAACTGGTAGAAGCTCTGCTACTAGGTATTGAACCCTTGAGTCTAGAACTATTAGATGTATCCATTATGTACCTTGAAGAATATACAGTTTGGAAAATGTACTTTAATGGCTCTTTTACCTTTCATGGTTTAGGTGTTGGAGTTGTGCTAATCACTCCCATGGGAGACTTGATTCCACAGAATTTGAATTGGATTCCCTTGCATGAAAAATATAGAGGAATATGAAGCTCTTATTGTAGGAATGAATTTTTCCATCAAATGGGATATCAGACAAGTAAAATGCATTGGTGATTCAATGCTTATTATCAAACAGGTCACATATGAATATAAAGTTAAAGATGAAAAGTTACTTCCATATAAAAGAATGGTCAATTCCTTGAAATAATTCTTTGAGCAGATAACATTTGAGAAAATACCAAGAAATCATAATAGAGTGGAAGACATCATGGATACAGTAGGATATATGTTGATCATTTCACTAGAGAGCAATGATATGCCATTCTTTGTTGAAAATATAAGAACAACGACATATGACATACCAGAATCTTGTTTAGTGTGTGAAGTTGTTGGTCCCTTTTCACCATGGTACGCTAAAATATTTAATTATCTCCATGATGGAACCTTCCCTATAAAAATTTCCCATGTTGAAAAGTGCAACCTCATCCAACATATAGCCCGCTATACCCTACTTGGGGGCACCCTCTTCGCCGAGGCTATGAAAGGAATTTTTACGGTGTTTAAATTCTGACGAATCTATCCAAGCAATCAAGGAGGTGCATGAGGGAATTTTGGAGCTCATACTAATGGGATTGTCCTTGCAAATAAGATACTCATAGTAGGTTACTATTGTCCTATCATGGAGCATGACTATTTTCAACATGTAAAGAAGTGTGTGGATTGTCAAAAGTACAACAATTTGATACATGTGTTGGCACAATCCTTGCAACCAATCACAACACCTGGATGTTCTCAAAGTTGGGTCTCAATCTAATAGGAAAACTTAATCATGTCTCCTTAGATGGCCACAAGTTCTTTATAACGATCACTTTGAGTACTTTAAATAATGGGTAGAGGTAGTTTCTCTTACTTATATAGAAGGTCCCCAAATTTCAAAGTTTATAATGAATCATATCATTTGCAGATATGGTATCCCTTCTTCTATTATCACTAATAATGGTAAGTCATTCAAAAATAAAAATGTGAAATCACTCTGCAAATGCTTTCAAATTTCCCTTAAGTTTTCAACTCCTTATTACCCTCAAGGTAATAGGCTGGCCAAGCTTCCAAAAACCTTAATTTGTGTTATGGAGAAAATGGTGAATGCCACAGCCATAAGCGGCATCTACAAATTCACCCTGTCCTCTCGGGAATTCAGAACTTCTATCCACCCCCTACAGTGTACAACTCCATATTATTTAGTACTCGATTTACGAAGCCGTATTTCCTCTATATATTGAGATCCTTTCTTGCATATCGAGCTAAGGGATTACCTGAATGAAGAGGACTATAGAGTAGCTTGACTAGAAGAGTTTGAACTATTGGATGAGAAATGACTTCGTGCATTCAATCACCTAAGAGTGTATCATGATAAAGTATGGAGAAGGTACAACAAGAGGGTCATACCTCATCGAGTTAAAGGTAGGGGACATGGTTTTGAAATAGAATCAGAAGAACACCAATAAATATCAAGAAAAGAAAGGGAAATTTGAGCCCAACTGGTTAGGACCATACATTGTGGTTGCCAAGTTTGGTTCAAGTGCATATAAGCTAACCTATTTATATGGCCAAGAGCTTTGATAACCCATGAACGCAATGCATCTTAAGTACTTCTATGCTTAAGTATGGGGTCTCTACATAATACCAAGAAAAGTAAAACAAAAAAGTATAAAAACAGAAAAAGATAAAGATAAATAAATAGGTACGTCCAATAGTGAAAACCACACAATGGTGGCACTTTGGACAAGTCCTTTGGTGAAAAATAGCTTCCAGCACCAAGGGAGGGTCTGTTTTTCACAATTAGTCTAGGTTTAAGGAGTACGACAACTTTTCCCTAAGTTAATCTTTATCTTTATTTGATCCCCTTGTAAGCCTATCCTTCCTTTCCCTAATCCGGCTAATCTTACCTTCTAAGTGCAGAGAAGTGAACATTGAATGAACCCATATCACACTGGGGGAAGCTTCGCAACATCACTTCTGGCATATACCACATGGCATTTCTCCCTTGTATATACCATCTAAAATTGGGGGCATCCACGTTTCTATATTTACTTGCATGTTTGCTTAGGAAAACTATTAAGAAAATTTAAAAAACATTTGTATAAATTTTTAAAATCCCAAAACATACAGATATGTCCTTTACAAAAATCAAATCATTCAAATACATTTCTTAGAAAAATCCAAATTAATAGAAAATAGTCTTATAAATAAAATCAAAATAGTGAAAAATGTCCCAAAGCTGTCCCACAAAAACAATGTAGTGGTTCCCTTACTTTTAGTTGTTGGTTTGTATGGTTTTAGTTGTATTAATTTTTCATATTGTATGCTTTAAATTAAATTCACTTGCTTACTTAGATTGAATATCACTTTATTTTGTAGTGTATTGCATTGAGTCCATTTTGTATTGCATACTTGTAAATAAATGTGTTTCTTTGATTAGATTTGTTTAAACTTGTGCTTGTTAATTTTTACTTGTACATTGTGTTATAATTTCATCATCATATCACACATATCCATCACATATATACATCATATATCAAAAAAATATGCTAATTCTACATCATGCATGTATACTAAAAGCTAATCATCAAATATTGTATCACCAATGGGGCAAGAGGGGTTGCGCATGATCACAAATCTATCCCCCCCACACCAATATCAAAAATATAAACATGTTTCTCAAAGGTATCTCATCAAACATACAAGTATGATATCAGATAAAGCTATCTCATAATATAACAAGGTGATACAAATCATATAATAATCAAAATTGTTTAAAATAAATAATTTTTTTTTGATAAAATCGTTAAAAATACAAAAAAATTGTAAAAATTTAAAATTTTACAAAAATTGGTAAACAACATATACGTAGCTAAAGCATGTGTCAATTACATCATCCTCAAACATTGAAATATGTATTAAAAAAGCGTATTTCTACGGTTCTTTTTGTTTTGGTCTCAAACAAATTGCAAATCATCGTGATTTTCCTCCATTAATAAAAGCTCGGTTGCATACTACATCGAAAATCTTGTGCAACATGGTGAGTTGTTAGAGACTCGTGTCATAGTGCATGAATTTTTTTTTCCATAGGACTACTTGTGTCCTTTTTTTTCCCTCACATGTTTTATTGCTTGGGGCATCACTTTTAACCATTATTACAACATGAACATTTAGGAACCGTGATGAGGTCGTCAATCCTCTTCATTAATAATTTCAATCTAGGGCTAGTGTCTGATGGCTATATGAAATAAGAGAAAATATATATTTGGAAAACAACTCCTTTAAACACAATCCAAACTTGCATAAAATAAATCACACGTGCAGAAATGGAAAGGAAAACTTACAGAAATGAAATTGCTGAATTAAAAACAAATGAAAAATAAATAAGATACATACATGTTCACAAAAGAAATTGTATGGAAAGAAGGATTACATAACATAAAATCATAAATTCACAACAAAAGGAAAAACTACAGAATAAAGAAATGAACATAAAACATTGATCCATCTTCCTTGGAATGAGTGGCTAGCTCATTCCTTGGAAGAGGACTTAATTCATACTTTCAACTTTAATTCAAAACCTGTAAAATAATTTCACTCAAAATATTGGTGAGAAAGAATGGATATATTCATTTCTTGGTAGCAAAAATTACATATAAGAGTGTGGAAGGTTGCATTTATAATTCATGCATCCAACCAACTCCTTATTTTGGGGAATACAATATGATCTTATCTTTATTCCAATCCTAACAACTAAGATCTTTATCTCCACAAAATATGGAGATAGATATATTATTGGAGTAAAAGTCTTATCTCGTCATTTTAGGAATATTTTTCCAAAGTCTTCTCCTTACTTTTTAGTAACAAGAATAACAATTATTTTATCCTCCTACTTTATTGGAAGGATGTTTTCCTCAAAAATTACTTTGACCAAATACCTCTCCCGCTTTTTCCATTTGACTTTTCTGTTTCTGATTGTGGAACTTTTGGTGCTCGTCTAATACACTTTTTCCTTGGACTACAGCTCACTAAAAGTTAGATTTATCTTTATTGATAAAACTTGTAGCAAATATGAATGAGATTTTTGTTAAACATATTTCCATGAACAAAAACCTCTCTCAATTTTTCCATTTGATTCTTATGTTTCTATTTGTCAAACTTTTGGTGCTCATCTGATAAACGTTGTCCTGGGACTATAACTCACTAAAAGTTATATCTCTCTTTATTTATAAAACTTGTAGAAAATATGAATGCATTTTTGTTAAAAATATTTCTGTGAACAAAAAACCCCTCTCATTTTTTCCATTTGATTCTTCAATTTCTGTTTGTGGAACTTTTGGTGCTCGTTTGATACACTTTTTCCTTGGACTTCAGCTCACTAAAAGTTAGATTTCTCTTTATTGGAAAAACTGTAACAAATCTAAATGAGGTTTTTGTTAAACAAATCTCTATGAACAAAACCATCTCTCATATTTTTCATTGAATTCTCTAGTTATTAATAATTCCTCATTTTATTCAAGTTTTGAAATTAAAATTGTCATTCCATAGTGTTCAGAAATTAGAACTATCATTCTATTGATGCAAGTTCCTAAACTAAAACTGCCATTCTGTTGATGCAATTTCCAAAATCAAAACTACAAGTTCCAGAACTAAAATTTTCATTCGTAGTTAACTCCAATTGTTCGGAGCTAACTAAAAATAGCTATAACTTTTGGACACGATCTCGGATTGAGATGATTCTTTTTTTGAATTTGCATAATTTTTCAAGAGGAATCTGGATATGAAATAATATTTGAGTTTAGATATATTATTCATGATCAATTCCACTTTTCCCAAAATAGTATTATCTTTCCTTTATGGCCTGCATACACAAGACTTTGCATATTTCCTAAATAATCAATAGGATTAGTCAACAAAATAGATAACAAAATAATTCTAAAGAATGAACAAGATATATATCCTATATTCCATCTCAAGAAAACTATAAGTTCCAATATTACATTTAAATCCACTTTCAAAGGTAACTTTTGAAGGAAAAAATAATGGTAATTTATGGCCTCATCAAACTAAATATTGATAACAAAAACATTAGTGCAACTGTCTTAAACATGGTTTGTTTGAGTATATGTGATTGTGTTATTTTCTCTGTTAGATTAGTTGGTTTACTTTCTTGTATTGCATTGCATTTTGTATGTTGCATGGAGCTAAATATCATTTTACTTTCTCGTATTGCATTGCATAATGTATGTTGCATGGAGTTACGTATTTTTAGCAGTAAACAATTGTTAGTAATTACATTTTCATGTTATCTTATAATTTTTTTATTCTAAATAAAGGTCAATGATGTGGACCTATGGGAAAAATGATATAAACCAGTTTCTTATGGAAAGGCTAGATGCAAAGGTTGGACTTTTCCTATTTTTATCCATTAATAATTTCTTCTCCATTATCATTTATTACCATTACTAATTTTTCTACTAAAAAAACTCACCTCGGGAAATAAACAACCATATTTATCCCTATCCTTATTCCTTCTCAATACCTAAGGGTTTCACATTGCTCGGCCTATTTTCTTCTATCCATTTAGATCTTCGATTGACTTCTTTAATCACCCCATCAACACTCGAGGGGGAATCCTTCATCCTACTAATTTTTCTTCAAAAATATACCTCTTTTACACTTTTCTACTATATTTGAAGTGAATTCACTAACTTCACCTCAAACAGGGGAAAATGTAGACACCTAAATTCTCGCTTTGCAATCTTATTGCCAAAATGCACACAAATCACTCCCATTCTTGTCAATTCCCTTAGAATTAGTGATCTTTGCTAATTAACTAATGTTTCTTACCACTTCAACTAATTAAAAAACTTTGTTGATTGTGTAATCCCTTTCACATTCATTATGCCACTTTATAGTGAACCGTAAGTCAAAATCCTCTTCAAAATAGATAATTAGTATTTATTACCTAATTATGCCTATTTTACCCTTGATTTGGTTAATATACCCTAGTATTGACTCAAACCCCTCTTCCAACCACTCAAAATCACCCCATTCACCTCTATAACATCTCAGCAAGCTTTAAAATTTTATCCTAGCCTCCTAGTTGACCCTAATCGGCTGATTAGGGATTCACACCTCTTAATCACTTGGTAATTCACTAATTGTGATTAGCAAGGCCTAATCATGATTATAAATTCTAATCTAATTTGGGTATTTTAGTCCCACATGCACCAAAATAAAAGTTTCTCCAAAAAGGAAAACTATAAAAAGGGTGCACCTCATTCCTTTATACTTTACACCATGCTTTGATTTGCATCTCATATAATAAATATGATATATAGCCAAGTTCAATCCTTCTTTAAAGAGTTCAATGGGGTTAGTAGATGGATATCCAAAATGACCAAGTAGACATTGGGAGAGGCCATTTCACCTTGTTTAGAGTAGCAACCATAACCATTTGATTTCCCTCTTAGGTATATTTAGGCCCATGTTAGGTAATTCAAGAATATTAGTAGGAATGTTTAATTATATGTTGTATTGTTTTCATACCAATTAGGAATTATTTTAAGCTTCTATATTAATGTTACATTCCTAGACTTAGAACCTTGGCTAGATGGATGACAATGGTGTTAGATTTACTTGTTTAGTCATGCAATTTTCTTTGTAAAGTTAAGGGTGTCCTCACACCCCATCAATGGTTGTAATTAATCTTGAAAAGTTTCATGTTGAAGAGGAAGAGAACAAGGATGAAACCACTCCCATATAATTCATCAAGGTAGAGGATGAACTATTTGTAGAAGCACCAAATCAGCTTGCAAGAAATCACCTTTTCCAGGAAATTCTGCAAAGAGACTCCATTCTTGGAGTTGGGATTCAAAGCAATGGGAAAAATTCACGGATCATACCTTGCCCAATCACATATTTGGATTCATTAGAGCCAAAAGAGGAGTCACAACCAATCATGTTCACTTTCGAACATGAGGATGAGTTTCAGAGTTTCAAGGATCAACTTCAATACTTCTCCAAACCAAATGTAGAGAAACTAAAAGAGGTATTTTTCTTGTTTCCAGTTGATACCTTGATGAGTAGAGTGAAGAATCAGCTCCATTTCAGTTTTTCACTCTCATACATGACCATGTTTAGTGCCAAATCAGTCACATGGTCTCAATTTGTGAGGAAGGGAAGCTACTTCTCCTTGTCAATGTTAGGATTTGTTTGAGTTTTCCTTTCCTTGGGTAGAGTAGAGTAGGTAGGTTTTTTTAGCAGAAGAAGTGCTTGTGCACACTCTGCATGTTTCCACTTGGAACATGTATGATCTTCCCCTTTGTACATAGTTTTTGTGGTGTTTTGTTGCTCTTGCACAGTCCATTTTAGAAAGGTAGTGTTCATGGGGAAATCATTTCTTTTAGGTAGTTCCAAGTGCACTCCATAATCAACATATGTTTCAGACTTCTACAATGCTTCATCTTTTTCCATGATTCAATTCAGTTTTCTTCAAAACTTGGTAAAAATCAGATTTTGGGACAGTTTCAAAGGTTCATCCTTCATCCCAACAGATCACTTGCAGAGGAAAGAGATGAATTTCAGATTCAAAACAATTTTCCACTCACATAAAACCTTATTTAGAAGATTTTTATAATGTGAATGGTCAATTTGAGAAAGAAAAAGAGCATATCCACAGTTCAGGTAGTGTTTTAAGTACATTCAGGGGTGATTTTCAAAGTTTTAAATCAATTTTTATGTTTATTCGACTGACTCCATACACAATGGATGTTTTAAGGCCATTGATAAACTCATCTAGTAGAAAGATGGCCCCTATGAGTCACCAAAATGTTTTCCAAAATAAGCTCATGCTTTATTTTAGTCAACTAACACAATATTCCCCATTTAGTGATTCAAATCTGATTTTTCATATATTTTAAGTACTTGACTATTCCCAAAGCATCTTCATTAAATAGGAAATTTCTCCCCCTTTCTGAAAATATAAGAAGTCCTTCTAACTCTTCATATTTTCAAATTCATGGGTTTGGGATTTTTTTCACACTTTTACACTATCGGGATTTGTGATTTTTTTCACATTTTTGCAGTTTTGGGATTTGGGATCTTTTATGTAGTTCAACATTGTCGGGATTTAAGAACTTTTTTCATTTCTTCATTGTTGAGCTTTGGAAAATTTCTTGTAGTTTCGCACTATCGAGATTTGGGAAATTTTTGCATCTATACGCAGTGTCGAGCTTTGGGGACTTTTTGCAGATTCGCACTATCGGGCTTTGGAATTTTTTTACACTTTTGTAGTGTCAGGCCTTGGGAGAATTTTTGCACTTTTGCATTTTTACCATCTTTTGTGCAGGTTAATGCAAATTTTCAAATGGGCATAACTTTTGATCAGGTGATCACAATTTATATTGTTGGAAAGGTCTTGACATCCTCTATGCCATGAATATCTAAAATATTAATTTTTGTGAGGTGAGGTTAGGTTGGTGTAAATTAAGTAAATGTACTCTAATCCAAAAAGTGTAGTTTCAGGCATCCCAACCACCATAATTAATGAAGTATGGTGCCCATTTCTTCTCCAACAAGCAATACATCATGAAGGAATGGCCTTGACAGGATTCCCATACCCCTTTTTAGAAATTTAATGCATCTTATTTGTGGGTAGGATCATAATTTGAGTTTTTCTTTTATCTCTCTCTCCCACATTCTTATATATATTGTAAACACTTCTCATTTGAGAAGGGGGTATTCTAGGCAGGGGAAACTCTACCAATTTGTTTTCTCAAATTCTTTGAGTAGAAATCCTTCACATGGACTCTATAAATGTAATGGTGCCTCTACTTTACAAATGTAATGGACTGTGCAAATTCATGGAGCAATAAAATTGTGTATTGTGGTGTTTTCTCAACCCTTTCTCATTTTTCTTGCATTCTCTTACCTCTCCTTTGTTGTTGTTTTGTTATGTGCATATTTCCTTCATCTACAGGTGCATTTTATTGTGTTTAATGGATATTTGGTGGTGAATGGAGCTTTTTTTGTATCATACTTGTTTGGCCTTCCCTTGTTGTATTTTCCATTTCCATTCTCCCTCAAAGTAGAATATCAAAGCCTCTTTTCTTGGTGTTATCACCTCTTTAGCTTAATATTTCATTTTCATGCATCTCTCTAACCCCTCTCTCTCTCCCTAGTCCCTTGGAAATTATAGGTTAGGAGTAGATAGAAAATTTTCCCTTCATTAGAAGTAGTTGTTGCATTAGTTTAGGAAGAGGAACCAACCTTCTCTGGAGGTCCATCTCAAGTCTGCAAGTCCCACAACTTGAGATATGGTCCAATGTTACCCAATTACATGGGTAGCTCATGCTCACTTGCAAGAAAATTGGAGGGTGTTGTAATTTATTGATAACAACCTTTTCATGGCTTGAGAAGAAGAAGACATACCATGATTTCATCTTCATATTCACACTACACTAATAATTTTCTTGCATTCGATGAAAAAAATGGTCACCTTATTGAAATTATTTCCTCTTGTGGATTCCTCTTGACATCCTGCGATCATGAGACACCATTTCTCTATGTCTTCAGGAGTGGGAAAATTGATCTCTTCATGGATACATTCTTCATCCTTGAATTTTAGCATGGGGACATCTATTGAATCGTTGAGGTTCTCGAAGTAGTGATAAAAACTTATTTCTTTCCCATCCACTAGCTTCTTTTAACATCTCCCTTTGTTTCTCAAAAATATGCTTTCAAAAATAGAGGTCACATCACTGGGCTGAATGTGTTCATCATCTTCAAGAACTTGATGCAGCATGAAAACATGTTCAAAACATATCAGATCTTGGGATAAAGTGAGTGTAATCTGATTTTGAATCCCTTGATAAGAATCATGCACATTATCACTTTGTTGTTTGGCGCAATTGTCATTAATATTTATTTGTTCAAGTCTATCTTGGTATCATTTTCAAGATTGCAACCCTCAATTTATTCATAGAGGAATTCTTTACCCTTGAGTGTATTTTTCCACATAAACTCTTGTTTTGTATTGGTGGAGCATTCGAAGTGGTGAGAACAAGTTGATCTTGAACACACTCCCAAGAATATTGCATATTTTCACTTTGTTCTAAATATTCTCCTCAATGTGAGTTAACTCAACATTTTCCCTACTATCTTCCTCCATGACAGAGGTGTTGTCTTCAAAATTAGGGACCTTCAAAGGAGATTCAAAAATCTTCCTTATTTTACACTCATGGACTTATTCGTACAAAGGAAAAGATAAGGTTTCACATCCTCTTTCATCCTCCAAGGCATTGGGGAAGTCATCAACCTCATCCATTCACCACATCTCAACATCAAACATTGGTGAATAAAAATGAGAAGCATTAATTGATTCATACATATCTTGCATCTCCATAACCTAATTTAAGAGTTTAAGACTGAGTTAAGGATCCTTAATTTATTTTATAGCCTTTAAGATATCTTGTACTGATGGTTCTTCCAAGTTCACCATAGGCTCATCTTCATTTTTATTGAAATAATCTCTACATTGTTCCTCCAAGAGATGGTTGAAAATTTGATCCATATGCACCCATGATTCATTTGAAACATTCTCATTCACTTATTCCATGCTTTGTGTTTTCAAGGATCCACTTTCTTGCAAACATGGGCATGCTTGACTCACAACACCTTTTAATAATGAGAATAGTTACATGCTTTATGGGAAGATTAATCCTTCGAGTTTAAAATCCATGTCATCCTCCTCTTGGTTTGAAGTAGAGAACCATGTTGGTGGAGAAATATGGGAAGAATTTTTAACTCTATCTTGATCATCCATTATTGAATCCTCTTTCTCATATGGACAATGAAATAATTCATAATCATTGTGATGATCATTCTACTCCTTAGGTGAGAAAATTTAGTGGGCATCTTCAATTTTATCATCCATGATTGAATCAAGAAGGGAATTTGATTCTTCAACTGTCTCCATTTCTTTGTTCAATATTTAAACATCGCTTGAAGAATCAAAATAGGAAGGAAAATTATCCATGACCATCTTGAATTCATCATTTTTAGTCCATGATTTTGGGTCTCTCTTTCACTTCTTCACATATCTCCATTTCTTTATTAATTGAAAGATCAAAATTTGAAAGGATATTATTCATGCTTACTTTAACTGGTCATCTTGTATTTCTTCATCATTGGTGGAGTCTTCAGAAAGCATCGAATCATCCATTATGAAATGTTGGATCTCTAAATTCCCATGGCTAGTTATGATTATCTCGAGTGTTGGGATAGGAAGCTATGGTGGAGGAAGATGGTGGAAATTTTGGATGAAAATGAAAGGGAGGAGAGACAACTCAAGTATAGCTAAGCTCGTGAAAAGGATATGACTAGACAATGTGAGGTTATAAGTGTGATGGATCTATGGAGGTAGACATTGCAGGAAGGAATTGAGGATAATGCAGAGGATGTGGAACCTAAGCAATCATGCTACCCTATCTTGGTAATCATGGGAGATAGGCCCCTTCATCTTCCGATGAAAGTTAATCACATGGAGAAAGGATATTCGTCAAGACGCATCTGAACCCACCTAGCGACCAACCCCTAGCGTTTGATTTTTTAGATCAAGGGATAAGTATTGTTAACCCAGTTGGTATCGGTGGGAGTAACCGATTTGTGCCCAAGAGATATAATTTCTCATTTGGAACATCCATGGCTACATAATCCATTCCTGTATTTGGAGGAATCTTTGGACAAGGTGTAAGTACGCAAGGTTTTGGTATCACATCTGGGAGTGGCGGGACACACAACTAGTAATAGGACGATATCACATACCATTGGAACATAGTTTAATGGGACATTGGGAACACTAGGCACAACCACTTCAGCCCTTTAATGACTATAGGAGGTGGATCTGGTGGGTCAGGAGGAATAGGACCTGGTGGATCTAGTGGATTTGGTGGAGGAGGAAACACCGGAGGGAACCAAGGCTTTAGATTGGGAGGACAAGGACCCCAACCACCTCCCCAAGTGTTTTTTAAGATGTATTTGCACTTACCAGACTATAGGGGTATTGAATATGCTGCAGAGCATGTGCACAAGTGTGAATTACTATGGTGTGTGAAAGGGATCACTACCCCAGAGTGGAAGGAAATTCAGTTTGCAACAATGTTGCAAGGGCGTGCACATAGTTGGTATAAGAAGTATGACCCCCATCAGACGGTGGTAGACTACACCGCATTGAAGAAATCCTTACCATAAGAGTTCCATATCCCTGAGTTTGAATAAAAGAGAATCAATGCTTTGTAGGATATGTAGTAGGGAATGACAGAGACTATGTAGGATTATGATGTGTGTTTCAAGACTCTCTTGTCTAAAATATATAATGACATTCATCCCTCTCAACATTCTCAATGGTTTGTCAGAGGATTGATAACACCATTTAGAAGGGTTGTGTTACACAAGACTTTCATAGACCCATGTGAGGTCTGGAATCTTCCTTACGTGTCGAAGCTATTGGGAGTTTTGATACAGGTCTTAGTCCTTTTTGGAGGCTCAAATTTCTACAATGGCCAAGTAGTTGAATAAAATGTCACGCAAACTCAGCGCATGAGGTTCATAGTGGGATTTGGTGTATAAACTACGAAGTGGAAGGGCATGCAAAGGATAGTTTCCCTTAGAATTCGGTACATGCTATGGCGATAGATTGTGAGATTTTCCATGGGGATCATGATGCAAGTAGGTTCCCTCTACTACAATGCACAATTCACAAGAATGTTTCTTACTATTGTAATATTTGTACCTCTATGACCCATGATACCAAGGATTGCAGACTAATTGATTAGATCCATGATGCTATTGATCTAGGTGTGCGCCAGACTATCCTTGCAAGTAGTTCCAAGGATGATGACCATTGTTATGAAGGGCACATAGATGGAGGAGCGCATGGAAGAGGTTTTTGTAGAGGATTTTGTGGTCGGTGTAACTACGATGGAGAACAAAGTGATTTCTCATGAGGAACATGTTATAACTGTGGATCTATAGAGCATTACAAATGTGAGTTTCATGATCTATTACAATGATCATGGTGGGGAAAGAAACATAAGTACAAAGAGTTTCCAAAGCTTTATGAGCATATGAACCAGCAGCACCAGAAGGACAAAGGTGTTGGGATGGTAAGTATCAAGAAGGCTGATTCACAGTGGATGCTAAGAGTGGTGTGTGAGTTAGGGCTAGAACCTATACTAGTGACAATGTGAACGAGAGGCCGCATGCGCCGAGGGAGATACCAAGACAAAGGACATTGGTTTTAAGAGAGTAAGTGATGTATGGAAATTACCCAGATCCTACTCATTAGAAGGAGGTGTATCAAGAGACTATGGATGTGATTCAGAGTTTACAAGGGGAGATCCAATGTCTAAAGGAGAAATCAAAGTAGTTGGAGAAAAGGAAGAATACCGAGGTTCCAAAGGATGACTTGGATGAGGTCAAGGAAGTATGTAGGATGTTAAGGCAAGAGAATATTATTCCCTTTCTAGGAGAATGGCTGAGAGAGAAGGTACCATGCACGAGTAGAGTGTGAAAGGTAGGTTTTGCATGTAAACCTTCCTCCTCATAGCCTTGACTATGATAAGGAGATTACTTTAAATGTGGTTGTTGATGGATGGCTTCTGAGTAATATCCTCATTGACATAGGAGTAGAGGTCAATGTTCTTACCTTAGATGCCTGACATCAAACGAGAAGGCCCGTATTACAACCATCTTCAAATGTGTTGTATATGGAAAACAAGAATAAGGCAATGCCTATTGGAGTCTTAAAGGATATAGTTATCACCATTTAAAGGGCCAAGTTCACTAGAGACTTCAAATTCTTGGCACTCACCAAAGTAGAGAACTTTCCAAAGGTCTTTGCTTGGGTTCCTATTATGATACAAGAACAATGTTGACCGCCGATTAACAAAGGGTATATCAGATTTGAGAATAAGGAAGAAATGGTGATCAGCCCTTTAACAGATTGAAATTCAACACCCTATATTGAGGCTTTAGGATAAGAATTCCTTGATAGAATCTATGTGTGCTCCATCAAAGATCCTAAGATAATTCATCCCACGGAAAGAGTCATTTAGTTTGAAGATGCTCATTCCTTGATTGATACCACTAGTGTGGCATGTAAAAATTAGGCATATAGGACTTATGAGTTTATTGGGAGATAGTTGAGAGGATCTATAACAAGGGTGACAAAGGTGTGCTCAGTTAAGCACCTAGGAGGAAAGAAGTTTCTAAGTTACTCGGAGGATCATACACTGAAATTTTCTTGCGGGAAATGGAAGATCGGTGGAAAAATGAGGACAAGAGAAGAGGAATGCTCAATTACAACCTACTTATAATCGTAGTACACTTTGGTGGGATACAGATCAGGATAACCTCCTAGAGTAGCGTGAGGTAAGAATCACATTTTCTATAAGGTTCTCTAGAGCAACGCACCCATAGTTATACAAGAATAGCGTGGTAAAGAGACCGATTTTCATATCCAAGTGTGTGAGACGGCCTGAATGGGAAGTGTAAAAGATTTATAGCCTTTGATATGGGTGCATAAGTAGTATTCCACCTTACAAAGTTATGCACATGCATGGTATATTCATTCGAGATGCATCATCAAACAGAAATTGACAGGAGTTGGTGGTGATATCATTCAAGATTTCGAGTATAGGAGTACAAAACCATCGTAGATCGGGTGGTGTAACTAATCAAGCACCTCATGATGGGAGATAGTGTTATGGTAGAAGATATTCTATGAGAATTATTGGGTGATCCTTATTTGGAGACACACCTCAATGAAGATGAATCATAGGAAATACGGCTTGAGCACGCGTGCATGGAAAAAGAAAAAGAAAAGGTGATCTATATATTAGATGGAGAAGAGATGGAAACTTTGGATGTTGACCATTCGAAATTTACACGTGAGGTCATAGATAGTGTTGATGAGTGAGCACGTGCCTACCATGAGCCCTTGAAAACAAAGAAGGTTAACATTGGGATAGAAACAAAACCTAAGGAAGCTATCATCGGGGACTATTGGTCAGAAAAATAAGTTTCAAAGGTCATTGATCTATTACACGAGTTCCAAGATTTATTCCTTGTAGGTATCATAAACTCAAAGGTGTTTACCATTCCTTGGGGAGATGAAGATCAAGTTGAAGGAAGGTGCATTCCCAATTCGGAAGAGACCTTATCGGATGAACCCAAATTTATGTGTATGGGTCAAGGAAGAAATAGACAAGATGATAGTATCTAGTATCATTGAGGTAGTGGAAGAATCAGAATGGATAAGCCCAATGGTCATCATTATCAAGAAGGATGGTAGGATAAGAATTTGTGTTGACTACATGGATTTGAAAGTAGTATGTTTCATTGATCCTTTTCCAACCCCCTTTATTGAATAATTCTTAGAGGGAGAAGTCAAGCACGAAGACCACTCTTTCACGGATGGGTTCTCGTGGTATCACCAAGTCGGGATTACAAAGGAAGACCGAGAGAAAGACAAGTTTTACCATTGAATGGGGAAGTTTTCCTACACCATTATGCCTATTGGATTGAATAATATGCCTGTTGTGTTCTCATGCATCATAGTACAAGCATTTCTGGACTTCATCCATAAATTTCTTCAAGTTTACATGGATTATTGGACCATGTATGGGTTAGTGAAAGACCATTTTGACAATTTAATATTGATGTTTGAGAGATGTCAGCAATTAAGGATATCCATCAACATTAAGAAATGTGTCTTTGCTACCCCATTTGGAACCCTATTAGGACACATTATATGTAAAGAAGGCTTACTAGTAGATCCCACCAAAGTTGCAGTTATTATGGGATTAGGGGAGCCTACTAGTCAAAGTGTAGTGTGTGGATTCCTTGGGAATATAGGATATTATAGAAAATTCATCAATGGGTATGCCAAGATTGCCACGCTCTTAGATGAATTGTTAAAACACAAGAGTGCCTTTCATTGGGGAGAGGTGCAGCAGAAGGCATTTGACACTTTAAAGGATAGGTTTGTCATGATGCCCATACTATGTTTCACCTCTTGGGACAAGCCTTTCCATGTGCATGTTGATTCCCGAGGGAAAACTATGGGAGCAATACTAGAACAACTTTGGTGAGGGAATTATTGATCATCCCTTTTGCTATGTAAGTAGAAAGTTGACACCAACAGAATGTAATTACATAACTACTGAATGTGAAGCATTGTCCATGATATATTTGATGCACAAGTTCAGGTAGTATCTATTGGAAACACTATTTATATTTTACACGGACCACATGGCATTGAATTACTTAGTCAACAAGCCTGTTCTGCAAGGGAACTTATTCCGTTGGGTCCTATTATTTCAAGAATTTGAGTTCACATTGGTCATAAAACTAGGAAAAATAAATTCAGGACCTAACCACTTATCAAGGATTAATTCAGAGGAGGACAAGTAAAGAATTGAGGATATCATGTCATACACGCAACTATTTAGGTTATAGCACATGCCCTCAGACTTGGAAGATATCACATTATTCTTAAAAATAGGTATGACATCAAAAGGGATGATGGCTGCGGAGAGAAATCAGTTAGCAATATGCACCGCACCCTCCATGTTGATTAGTGGATATCTTTATAATTTAGATTGTGATGAGGTTCGCATTTGATGCATATTAGAGCATAAGTGCATGGAAATTATGGAGGAAGCACATGGTGGGATTGCAGGAGGACACTATGCAAGAAATGCTACCACATGGAAGATTTTATTAGTAGGGCTTTAGTGGGAAACCATCTACTAGGATTGTATTAAGTTTTGCAAGGCTTGTGACCATTGCTAGTGCCTTGGAAAACCTAGAAAGAGGGATGAAATTCCCTTGCAACCAATAGCCAGTGTTGAACCATTTGAAAAATGGGAAATCAAATTTGTAGGGCCAATTTTTCTAGCCGCACGAAGGATTGGTTCGCAGTATATCATCACTTGCACTGATTACTTAACATGATGGGTAGAAGCAAAGTGCCTACAAAGGATTGCACCACAACAACAATTGCTATATTTTTATGGGAGAACATAATCAGTAGGTATGGTTGTCCTTTAAGTTTAACAAGTGATAGAGGTACACACTTTCTCAATGAAATGGTTAGGATTATGTTAGCATAATTTATGGTGGCCCATCACAAGACTACCCCTTATCACCCTCAAGAAAATGGAACTATTGAGGCATTTAACAAGATACTAAGTCACACATTAACTAAGATCTATGATGTTGGAAGATAATATTGGGATGAAAAGTTCTTAGTCATTCTATGGGCATATAGGACAACCTACAAGAGGTTGAACAAGTCTACACTATTTCAATTGGTGTTTGGCACAGAGGCTATTTTTCTAGTTGAATTCATGTTACCATCACTACGTATAGCGTGCACAAGAGGGTTAGCTGATGAGAAAGCACTAGAAGAAAGGATTGATAAGTTAATGTAGTTAGATGAAAGGAGATCACTTGCTAGATGGATTCAAAAGATAGAAAAAGAAAGATAAAAGGCATGGCATGATTATCATATTAAGAACAAGAAGTTTGAGGTTGGGTAGATGGTGTTGTTGTATGATTCCAAGTATCTATGCCATCCTGGGAAGTTGAAATTCCATTGGTTGGGACCTTACATCATCTTGTACATTCTTGATTTAGGTGCTTTCCGATTACAAGCACTAGATGAGATGAGATTACCAAGTCATTTCAATAGGAGTAGGCTACATCCTTACTATGAATAAGTCTTCTTGGTGTTTGTAATAAGGCAAGCGATGTGCCAATTAGTCTAGAATTTCCCTTTATGATTTTTCTTTTCTTATGTTTCCATTTCTCATTTCTTGATCCTTTCTTTTTGTTCGTTTACGCCTTGTGCACCTAGTAACCACATTATTTTTTCTAAGGTTGTGTATGCACAAAGGACCGTACATTGTCTAAGTGTGGGGTAGATTAGTATAGCACAAAGTTTGAGCTAGCTTGATAGAAGTTGCGGTGAATGGCCCCTGTTAAAGGAGAAAAATCACGTAAGATTAAGAAAGTGCATAGAAGAGAGGTGGATGAGAATGGTTGGTGTCAAGATAAGGCTTTGCAGAGACCATGTATAAAGAGGGAAAAACACAGGAACAACATGAGGTAGGCGAGAGAAAAAATTAGGAAAGAGGACATAAGAAGTGCCTTTGGTGTTGTTGAAACATGTGTAAGAGTCTTCATCCCGTTTGGATTTGGGGCACCATAATTTTGTCAAGTTTTCATGTAGGATTAGGCATGTGGGTAAAAGGGTTTGAGGTCAGTTTTAAGGAAAAATCCACATTTAGTGTCAAAGTAAGTGGTATGTGGTATAAAATTTAATCTTTGGAAAGAAGGAAAATCTATAAATATGAATTTGGGAACATCATTATTTTATGTTGTGATTACGAAGTGAAAGAATCTCTCATGAACTAAGGTATTCAGAAATATTTGTGTGAAAAAAATCAAAGAGATATAAAGTGCGTGACTAGAAAAGATCCACAAACCAAATTGGAAGGAGTACATAGGCATGGGAACATTGGTTGAGAAGTGACATCTTGTGGAAAGATTTCCCAGTTATGTTTTGGCTAGGGTACAAAGGAAAAAGGATTTATTCACAAGAGTGAGATTTGTGATTAAGAAAAGTAGTAGAGCAGAGCAAGAGGAAGGAGTTTTATGCTTATCCCAACTAGAAGAATGGGACCAAAGAAAGTGACTCTCTCACCTAAGAAAAGAAGGGCAAGGGTAAAGGAAATCAAATGCAGTTATCATCGCGAGCTCCAAGGAAGAATGGTATGTAGAAATGCAGTACCCAGATGGGGTATTGTTAGGAAAAGAGTGGGAGTCACACTTGTAAAAGATGGTTGTGAGTGATTATAACCATTGCAGGAGCACAAATGAGAAGGAAATGGCATTGGAAATTGTTCGTCTAACTAACAAAAGGACACCAGATTGAATGCCTATATATAACAACGAAGTGAAATTTAAATTAGCTAAGGAAGTGATATTACAACTATATGAATTGCCTTATTTTGGCAAGCCTGAGTGACTATATCAGTGGTTGATGTCACACATACATGAGGATCACTTCTACTTTGCAGGGCATAAGATGCGCATAACACCTCAATTGATATCCAAGTTCACAATCGATCGTGATGGAGAGTACTTGGACAATTATTTATAAGACAAGGAAGCTATCAAGGAGACAGTAGCAACCTATGACTACAAAAAGGGCTTGCGATACTTTAACATCACATAAATTCTAGACCCAGTCATGATGATGGTTGCATGCCTAGTCACCAAGATTAATGATCAAGAAAGATAGACACAAGTAAACAAGGCATGGCTAAATGTATGCTATAAAATATCTCGAAGGAACCATCTATAAGTTGTCTTCCTTTATCATGGAGGAAATCATAAACAACAAGTAAGAAGGAGAAAAGACACTATTTGGTAACGTCCTCCTCACCATTGTCTTCTCGGAGATTGGAGTGCTCGATGGACTAGAAGTTTTTTTTGGGAGTATCCAAAAGAGCATCCTTCACCCGCAAAAATGTTTTTAAAGTACACTTGTGAAACCATGATGACTTCTCACAAGGCGCACTTAGATAAGTGGTATAAGTGAATGCACGATGCATTTAGAGTAGAATGGAGGATCCCAGAGAAGTTACCAGTGCTTATAGATGGAGAGGAAGAGTTTGCAGTGTATCAACATTTTTGCATTAGCATATTTACATTGATAGATGGGACTATGAGTCCATGGTGCAAGATACCCTTCTCCTTCACCACACATTACTTCCAATCCAGAGTTAATCGGTTCAAGGAGGCCAAGAGACTAAGTTTCGACCTTAGTGAGGTAGATCTAGACCACTGTGAGCTCTATCAAAATATCGTCTACCCAAATAAGTGTGCATATGTGGAGAAATATGTCTCCCATGAAGTAAAAATGATGAATCCTTTAATGTTGTCAATTGTAGGGAGGACCGCAACAAGGGTGTATCTATTCATAAGGTCAAAGTTTAAAAAGGGAAATTACTTGGATAATGATGTCTCCATTTCTTAAGACCCTAGAGGAAGTAAGAAGGCTGCACCAAGGAAGATAAAAAGAGAAGAGGTGCAAGAGAATAAGGCACCAAGTGTTCAAACTGCATAATCGGTGGGTGCATCGGAAGCAAGTGCTAAGACTAGTACTTATGCATGGAGAAATAAGTCTCCTGTCAAGGTAAAGACCCCAGAAGAAGAGGTGTTAGAGCATGAAGAGCACCTCACCCATGAGGAATCACCAATGAAGAGATCACCTATCAAGGAGAAAGAAAAATAAGAATCTCCTATACTCGAATCCCCAGTAAGAAAGAAGTTGAAGGTGACAGATGATGATAAAAACTCGAAGAGATGGAGATTATAGATGCCTACATCAGCAAAAAGTATTGTGATGATGAGCTGAAGGAAGTGAATACCATCAAGTATATGAGGTGCATGATTCTAAGGAAGAAGGAGATGAGGAGTATAACAAAGGGGATGAGGAGAATAATGAAAAAGAAGAAGATGAGGCTCAAGGCAAGGGGGTAAGAAGAAAAGTAAATAAAAAGGATCAAAATACCCTAAGCCTCATGAAGGAATAGGTAGAAGAGGCCACAGAGAGAGAAGTGGTGGGATTCATCAAGTACCTGGTGGAATAAGAAGTAGAATGCAGTGTTGATGAGGTGCTGAAGGAAGTTGAGGAGGAAAGCATAGGAAAGGAATATGATAGCATGGGGGGAGATCCCAATTTGGTGTAAGATTTCCAAGGACCACACGCACAAGGAGGAAGAGCACAAAAGTAACACAAGTTCAAGTAATGGGATACATCGATGATCCGAAGAAGGTGTTGTGTGTGTGTTTTCATAGCACTATACCAATGGAACAACTCTTGGCCATGGATTCATTTGATGAGGAAGGTGCATACCCTTAGATGAGGAAAATGCTATCATGGGCATTTGACTACCACATTAATGAGTCTAAATTTGAAATAATCTAAGGAGCATTGATGAACGTACAAGAAATAAAAGGAATAAACCCCTTGGTGAATGCTCAACAATTATCAGATGAGAAAATCTACAATGCACTCCAAAAAGTTTCAATTGAGGTTAAAGTTAGACTCTTCGGAAGAAATGATAGGGTGAAGTTCCTAGAGGTAGAGCTGGAGAAAAAGGAGGAGGAGCTCCTTGAGAAAAGAAAGGACCTGAATCAGGAGCTAATCAATGCTCAGTTAATGCATGAGTTAAAGGATGAGAAGGCAAGGGTGTGCAAGGTATACAAGAAAATAAAGATGACCACGGATGCCTTTATCTTGAAGCATCCAGACTTAACACCGCCCGTGCAAAAGTATGGATCAACCTTATATTTTCTAGAGGACTTGACCCACATACTCACTATGGAGAGGTTGCCACTTGCCTTAGAATCCCACGTAAGAGGCGTTGTCACACCAAGAAAAATAGGATAAGATGAGGTTATATAAATTATTGATCAAGACAACAAGATTCTCACCGATGTAAAAATATGTCGTGTAATTTTTGAGGCTGCCTATGATAATTGTGTGGGTAGGGATAGAGTGGAAAGTATCTTGTTTTCCACCCATGAAACAGAGCTCAAGGAGTTACAGGAAAATAAAAAGGGGAACAGTAAGGTGAGCAAGATAAAATTTTAGCTGAAGTGGAAAATAAATCAGAGCCCATTGAGACCTTTTGGGGCTCAATCAAGAACTGGCTCAAAGAATTGTACCCCCAAATCACTCAGAGGATGGACGCACTTGAGGACTTGGGAAAAAAATTAGAGGGGATCGTAGAGATAATGAACACTAAGAGAGAAGAGCTAAGCTTTGAGGAGGTAAGATCCCTAGTAGGCAACCTCTATCAACAAGCACATAATGAGTTTGATTCTTGGGATAAGTTTACATGTAGATTTGAGGAAAGATTTCCCTATCCTCCTTCAACAGTGATCGTGATTTCCCCCCACTCTTTCATTCATTCCCCCAATTCTTCACTCCATTATTTTTTCAAATTTTCAAATCCCATTCATTCTTTATTCATTGAAGAAAGTGTTTCCGAGGATGGAGAACAAGCATAGTGTGGGGTGATGTTGGACCTCTGAATTATTTGGCTAAGTACAAGAAGGTAGGTGGGCACATGGGGCCTAATTAAAGAATGGAATGCAAGGTGAAGATGCATAGGATAGGGTTTTAGAAGGGTTTAGCATAACCCTTGGCGTGCACACAAGGAAAAGGAAGGGTTCTGGAACTTATCCATATTCAATTTTCTTGATAGAACATGAGAAAATCATGATTCGACTCGCATGCGAGAATGGATAAGGTGTCAGCCTGAAAACTTAGTGGCCACAAAAGGAATATTCCATACAATAGAAGGATCCAGAAAGACATCATTGCAAAGAGTGGAGAGCTCAGGTATGAGAAGGCATGCTCCCATGGAGGACAACTTCAAAACTTGGCAACCGATCTATAACTTCAAAAAGACATGGTGGTAGATGCTAAGGCTATAAAAACAAGTTCCCGATAGAAGAAAAGGGAGAAGAAGGAAAGAGCGGTTGAAGAGAGATGAAGCTCTACAAAAATAAAATGGAAGGATCTAGGGGTTAGGGATTAGGATAAATCCCTGTGATGGCATGTTTAGGGGATGGGTCTATGATTATCCTTGGGGTATAAGGGACATAGTCTAGTTCTGATGTATGACCCTAATCTGCATGATTATATTGGTCTACTATGGCCTCAATGAATGTAATGTGATTATTGAACATGTTAGATATTAATATATGTGGTTACTGGTTTATGTTTGTACAATACATGGATCGTCTCTATATTCCTCATGTTAATGGATTTTCTCTATCTTCTCTATATTCCTCTATTGAATATATTATTCCTCCAATAGGTTGTTCCTTCAGCCATAATGAATTGATGAATGGTGGCTACATCTCCATGTCTACACAATTTTTGAAGGTGTTTCTTTGATTTTCAATGGAGGGTTCAAGAATAAAATCTTCGAGAGAGAATCCAAGAATATTCCAAGGAAAAACACCTTGTAATATATGAACAATCATCAAGATCTTATTTAATCCGTTCATCATCTTGACAACATGAACTGATTCCATAGTGAGTTGTGTGGACTTGTAAAAGTATTCTTCATATTCCATAGTGTTGATTTAATATTCATCAAAAGGCTCAAGGATAGGATTTTCTTCAGCAACATTCAAGAACCTTTCAAGGATGAATACCCTATAGTATGAATGATCCTCATGATCTTCCTCCATAGGAAAAATCTCCTCTTCTTCCTTTTTGTTAGGGAGTGCTTCAAATTTCTCATACATCTCTTGCAAGGCTTCAACATATTTCATAATTTTGAGGTATATTTGGGGACTAGAATTTCCTTGTATAGTGCTTATGATTCTTTCCATATATTTAATTTTTAAGGCTGTCATTTCATCATTTATATATGAAATGAAATCATCCCAAGGGAGGTGATGAAAGACATGGATCCAATATTTTCATTCAATTGTGCATAATTGAGAGTATTACCTTTGGCATATTCTTGAGCTTCACACATTATCTTGTATTTTATTTGAATATTTTTCAATAGCTCCCTACTTTCTTCTTCTTTGTCGGCGGGATATTTTTATATCCTTTTTCTACCGCAGTTATTACTTGAAGTAGGAGACACTTTTCTTGTTCTCGAATTTTCCCTTTTACAAGGACTAGTTTGGAACCATGGCTAATAAAAATCTTGATTTCTCGACCACTATCTTATTTTTCTTCGCATTATCACTCATCATTGCTACACTCTAATATGACAATTTTTTCATTGTGATGTAGGAAAAAAACTTAACAAGGGTTCATTCCTTGATAGAGTTACCTACAAAAATGATTTTCTTTTTAAAGTTGATTATTTTTGTTATTTTGACTATATATATTTTTTTCCTATTTTTAGGCGTAGATCCTTTCTTGGGTACACTCGGGAAAATCTCCCCCATCGGAGTCGCAAAAACTATTAGTGAGAAAAAAATTCGATATGGAAAATTAAGTGTCTCCACCAATATTCACAGGCTACGCCCCTCTATATTGAGTGATACAACTCTCATTATTGAATATGGCTACTCTAAATCTAAAATACATGTTGTTAGTTGGCCAAAAATGTCAGGGATCACATAGGAAACTCCATTAAACCTATTGAAAATGCTTATACAAGGGTATAAGGGAGGAATTTACAGTGAGTTAGGGAGGAGGAGGGAAATTAGGAGGGGAGTTATGTCCATGAGTAGGAAAATTGTAGAGATCACACCTAGTAACAGAATAGTTGAACATCCAATATATAAGAACAATGACCTTGTTACACAGGCATCAAGACAAGATGAGACAACCTCATTCATGATGAAGTTATCTTTTGGATCACCCCTATGTACATTTTTTCTGTCTAGACTACTCTTTGAGATGAATTAATATTTATAGCTAGTGCCCGTGACAGGAACTTATTATTTTTAGTAAGTGGTCATTTTCACCTTTTTGACTCTCCCCATTGAGATTTATCTGCTTATACTATCTCTATGCGAATCGCTCTCATCAAAACCACTTTCTACATAGACTTGCCAAAAATGGTAAGTACCCATGTAAGAAGCTATTTTTGGAATGGGTTTTGGGACCTTGGTTTTTATGAAATTAATTTTTATGATATGGTTTTTTTATTTTCACTGCACCTCCTGGAATTTCACATCAACCCGAGCTCTGAAATTGAGATTTTAAAATTTAAAATTTTACCGCAGGAGAATTGGGGTTTCTTTGCTAAAAAAATTTGGGGCATGCATGTGAAATCTATTTCTTGGATTCTAATGGCCTCTAAAAAACTAGATGATTTCAAAAAATGACATGTTCATATGTGCACTGGTTTTTTAGATATGAAGAAATCTCCTTCGTAGGTTTTGAAGTCATTTCAAGATAAAAAAATGTCCATTTTTTTCTTCATTTGAATCTGGAATTTTTTTTTCTTATTCTTTCAGATAATGTAAGTCTTTATGAGATCATTCAAGTACAAAAATGGTGAATTCAAGTCTCGAAAAAAATCCAAAGATTCCAGCAACATCTAAATGTGTGGGGGGTGAAAAATGCAAAAATGGTTATCTCCTTCAGTATTTATGGATTTGGAAATGGAAGGAGAGAGGTGGGGATAAATTTTTTGGAACCTCATGTCCCTTTGAAAATTTTCAATATGGATAAGAAAATATACCTTACCCCTAGCATGATAAATGGAAGGTGTTGATTCGATGAGAGAAATGAAGGGAGGCCACATTTAAGCACCTGGGGATAGAAAATGGTCACATGCGAAACTTGGAGGCTAAAAGGGGGTAGGGCACATTTTAGTTTCCATATTTTCCACTTGTAAAGGTGAAAAACGTGCTCAAAAGTTTTCCCTATCATCACAAAGTGATAAATGGCATGCATGAAGGAATAGATGGGAGAGCAAGTCAAACTAGTCAATGGGGGCTAAAAGGTGAGCACTGTTCATATGGTTAACCCAGAGAAGAATAAATTGGGAGAGGGATAATTTTTTTATACCTCATGTCCCTTTTTTAATATGAAATAGGGACATGAAATTTCACCTTAACCTCAGCTTGACATGTGTCTAGGTGTGAAAATGGTTAAGTACCGAAGAGTGTACCTTGAGAGCCGACTTGTGAAGGTCATAACTTGAGCTCTTAGATGAGTTTTCAGGGGATTCATTATATTATTTTTCATAAAAATGACCTTTTGATAATAATTTTAATGGTCTCAAGACTTCATTCTGATTTAAAATCACCAAAAATATCATTTTCTCATTATTTCCTATTATGTATGAAAAGAATGAGTTAGCCGAAGAAATGCATGGTGCTTGAAGATGATATGTTTTTTTCACCATGTGGGGACTGAAATATATTTCTAATGGTATATTATTTTTCTATCAACTCATTATGGATCTCTCAGAATCATTCCTTGAAGATTAGGTGCTTTTTTGGTGCAAGCTCCTTTAGGCCCAAAAACCTACTTTTGGTGCATTGGCTCATAAATACCCAAGACTTCACATTATATTATTAAATATGTTACTTGATGTTTTTTGTCTCCTAAATACACCTCCATGATGAAAATTATCCTCCCCAACTACTCCAGTGATGATTAAATTTTCTTAGAAAGGTTGGGGAAAGCCTCTCTAAGTTTGTTGCAAACTTGCTTTGAAAACCACTGCTCCAACATACTTGAATGAATTTTATTATCACTAAATAACCTAGGGGACTAAAAAATACATATTAAATCTTGGAAGGTAATAATTTACTTGAAAGCGAGGGGTAGGTTGATATGAGGGTGTCTGGAAAGGTATGACATGGAAAATTTTGACAGTACGGGTATAGTTGTCTTGTTTTCGGGTGAATTTTTCCCATATAAAAACACAAGGAAACAGGACCCAAAAAGAGATGAAAAGGGTTGAGCCTCATTATTAGGATTGGTGATTCATTTAATAGATTCAATGAAGGCTTATTTATGGTCTAGGGATTTTTTGATGAGCCCATAAAGTGACATCCTAATTGAGGACTAGTGAATTATTTTCATAACACTTTGTTTAATAGTACCAAGCCAAGAGGAAGTTAAAATAGAGACCTTAGGTTTTGATGAGGATGATAGTGGATTAGGCTTGCTAGAGGAAGTGGTGATAGTGAATTTATATTTGGATTGAGTGGGTGATTGGAATTCATGGGGATGGGAATGAGTTGTGACCTGAACAACATCGATATAGATTAGAGGACCTTCTTTGGGAGAAGTTGAGGTTGGAGGTGGAATGGCCACATAATTCTTGAATGATCGTGGGGATTTGGCTATCTTTTTGGATTAATGTTGGGATGGGGGCATTGATTTCATTGATGGAATAGTTGGTTCCTCCTCAACAATAAGGTCGACATGGTTGATAAGGTTATAAATGATTGTTTGAAGAGCTCTATAGTGTTCTATGTCATTTCTTGGTGCACGATGATATGTGAAAATGAGGTTGGAATAAAACAATGAATGTATCAGGGTATTTGGATTAAATGGTTTGATAGATAGAAGAGAGATTTTGGAATCTTGGAGTAATTGATGAAACATTGTTATGCAATACCCTATGGGAAAGGTGGAGTATGAAGTGGTTTTAAGAATAACAGATGAAGGTAAGGATGGTTTAGTTTGAGGTGGTTTTGTCGAAGCCTTTGATGTCATCTTAGGCTTGAAAGAAGAGGAAGATGGTTTTTTTTAGTCTCATTTTTATTGGTGGCGAGTTGGAGGGTATCGATTCAGATTTAATAGTAAATGATGTGGATGGTTTGGAAGGGTTTCTTTATCTAGGAAAAGTTTTAGATTATTTTTACATTTTGATAATGGGGTTTTAGAGGAAGGGGTTGGTCCTAAAATGGAAGGAGATGCTCCTAAGGATGGTGATGTGACACTAAGTTTAGGAGGTTTTGTCTTGGGGAAGGAATGTATAGCCTTTTATGTAGATGTGTAAGAGACTTTTGGATGGGCACACCAAGGTTTTTAATTTTTGATTGTGAGGGTTTAGCCTTGGTATAAATAGTGACATATTTAGCTAGAGAATCCATGGTGGTAGGACTTGGTAGTAAGGTTTGTAATATTGAAGATGGTAGCAATTTTTACATGATGCGTTTAACAATATCTAAAGGTGTGGTAGATGGTTTAGGTTTAGGATTTGTTTGTGTTGATGTGATTGGAATTGTAGATGTGGTGGAAGTGTTATTTATAGGTGAATTGATTATGGGAGTTTGGATAGTGGATGATTCAAGAGGTGGTGTAGATATAGGTGTAATTTCAAATGTTAATGTCGGTGTAGTTGTGTTAAGAATAGGAATAGGTGTAGATGTTGAGGTTTGGGTTGAATTCGTTATAGGTGAAGGATGAGATGCAATGGATGGGAGTGTAGATGATGTAGATAGAGGAGTAGGTATGGTTAAGTCTATTGGGGTGTCATGGTTGTGGTCATAGTTGAAGTTGTAATTGTAGGGAGAGAATCCGAAATGGGGGTAGATGTAATAGGTGTCAAGATGATGGTTGTAGATGCTTGTTTTGGACTTTGATCTATAGTGTTAATGATATTGGAATTAGGTTTCTACAATGTGGAAGGTTAAGTTTGATTTTGGGTGAATTATTAGGGAATGGTTGTTTAAAAACGTCCAAGGGTAGTTTGGGTGGCTCGTTAGGATTTTCCACTTGAAGGTCGCCAAATTCTATAATCTTTAACACAAAATATTTAAATTTGTGACACTTTTAAATTTCATGGCCATGGACTTGGTGATATTTATAGTAATGTTCTGTATGGTACCATACCATTTTATGGTGTCTTTCATCATATGGTTGGATAGGGAGAATTCGAATGAGATTGACCGCCATTAATATGTCGAAAACTACACTTTGTAAGATTCCCAAGAGGAGTATAGTTTGGGGAAGTCTAGGAGATATTTTGGAAGCTCGTGTGAGGAGTGGATGTGGATGAGGACTTAACCATGATGTCATTGGTGGTATTTTTGGATTTATCACCATGCGTGGAGTTTTTAGTGAACTCATTTTGGGTTTGTTTGATATAAGTTTAAGGTGGCACGTCTCAAGGGTGAGGAGTTCAAGTTTGTGAGCCATAGTGAATGCATCTTCAAAGGTTTGAAATTTTTGAATTTGAAGAGTTGAAGAGATATGATTCACACAAGAACATAAGAATAGTTCAATAAGCTCAATTTTTGGAAGGGGAAATGATATTTGGTTAATGATGTTGTGCAATCACACGAAAAAATAAGTGATAGATTCGTCGTCATATTGTCTAATGGCATAAAGGTCGGCGATGGTAATATTACACGTAATATTGATCGATAAATGCTCAAGAAATAATTGTGTAATTTGAGTGAATGTGAATAGTGAGTGTTGTGGGATATTGTTGTAATAATATAATGTAGGACTGGCCAATGACATGATAAATGTGTGAAGCATGAGATCTTGATCGTGGGCGATAAGATAACATGCATGTATAAAATCTCATATATTTTTTGGGGTTCCTCCTTGTTGTTAAAATCTGATAACTTTGGTAATTCGAATGAGGAGGATATGGTTTCATGGGGATGGATGGATTGATGGGTTCATTTTAGATTTGGTTGTATGAAAATGTGGTCTTAGATCCCAAACTTATGACTTCAAGGTTATCCATTCTACTCATAATGTTTGTAAGAGATCAACATATGGTTGATATGTTTGAGGATTAGTTTTGAGGTGGATCGGTTAAGTTGTTTCTATGTTTGATATGTTTAAGGATGTGTTGGTGTTGGTGGAAGTGGTTGATAAAGGGGAATATAATTAAGTGGTTGTGATTGAATGGGTTGGGATAAATATTGATGTTGAGATATGGGGATATGGTAAGATTGGTTTGATTGGGTTGGTTGTTGTGAAATAGGGACATTTGATTGATTTGTTATGGGGTTGGTTGGAATGTAATTGGTAGGTGGTTGAGATACTTGAGTTGGTTGAGTGAGAAGTATGTATTGATAAGCACCTTGAGGAGGTGGTTGATAAGTTTTCATTGATTTAGATGGTTGAGGTTGAGAGGTGATAACATTGGCGTGGACATGTGAGGTAGAGATGAGGGGTAAGACTATGTGATGTTGTTCGGATATGGGAGGAAGAAAGTTTAATTCTTGAGATGACTGAATAGGGGCATAAGTGATTGTGGTCAAGGATGAGGTGATGAGAATAGAACAATGGATGGTAGTATTGACACGAAGAAAATTAGGAGGGATGGGGACTACTAACTGGGTATTTTTATGGTTGTGAGGAATGGAGGAATATAGTTTACTAGTATTAAACTCATGTTGGGACCTAAAGCAACTTAAACTCATGGCTCTAGGAAAGAAGATGACAAGTTAGGAAGTAAGAACTTGGGTGGACTCTGGATTAGAATGATAGAAATATTTTTTTGCAATGGAGGTCCATCAATGGGAAGGTTGGTGGTTTTATGAAGAAGATAGCCATGTAGGGAAACCATATTTGCATCAAGAAACTCCTGAAACTCCATAAACCCACAAGGGATGAGAGGAGGCCCAGAAGCATTGATATAAGTGGTCGGAGGAAGCACGACTAGTCTAGATGGGATAGAATGGTGGAGAAGGAAAGGATTGGTCTTGACATGAGAGTTTTGTTGGTTCAATTGAGTTTCCTAAAGAGGTGGGATGGTAACAATGGGTTGAGTAACCATGGTAGGAATGACCAAAGGGGTGGAGGTAAGAATGGAAAGTGTAGAATTTTTTTGGATGGTAGTGCTACTAGGAATTGTGATTTTGTTTGATGTCATTTTTGTTCCATTTTCTTGGCTTGAGATCTTGTAATAACTGGCATGAAACAAAATAAGAAACAAAACTATGTTGATGTTTGATTAAAGCAAGTAAGTCACACAACAAAATTTTGTTTATCTTGATTATTTTAAGATGTGAAAAGAAAAGAAAAAATGCTTGAGGGGTACCTAGGAAATATAAATCTATGGATGGTTTTAGGTGATTTTGGTTGTGGAGTCCTCGATATACCCAAAGGTACATGAGGCCTGAATCTATGATAAATTTATAACATGGCTAGAACACCACAATGGCTTTCCTATTGGGTGATGAAATCCCAATAGTTCCACCTAGTAAGGAGTGTTTAGATGTGTAATTTGGTTTGTGTGTTTAGATGTGTGTGACAAAGTGTGTATGTAACATGTTAAACCCCCTAGTTAAATTAGATTTCCAAACAAGAATGAAAGGGTTATTTTTATATCCAAAGTGAAATGTGTAATTTGATGAGGACAAAAAGAAAGTGATGCAATGTGATAAATAAAAATATGGGGAAAAAATAAGGAATACCTAGAATACACTTTTCCTTTTATCTCGATCTTTAAAGAAATCAAGTGAGAAAAATCAAATCCAAACATTCCATGATCCAAGACAAGAAAGAAAGAAATAATGATCCAACACACATTCCTTCCTTGCAAGGTTAGTAGAAATGGAAGAAAGAAAATGAAAATGAAAAAAAAACAAGACTAACTTAGAAAGGGTGTGACCCACCGTGCATGTTTAAATGTTGACAAATTTTATTCATTCATATTTAGATTAGAGAATTGGTAACTAAGGAAAAAAGTAACTCCAAATATGAAGGGTTTATGGTACCTTGGGATGATATGGATGGATATAGGTACAATATGAACTCCTCATTGTTGTGAGCTAAGTGGTGTGTACAAAAAAAAAAGACTAAGAAGGAAAATGGATTAGTAGATATATGGAGGGTTTCCTGAAAAAGTCAGTCTTGAGAAGTGTGAGCTTCCTAGGATGGATGTCAACCCTCTTGTAAACAAGATAAGATAAAAATTAGATATTGATAAATTGGATGTAGTGAGATCTGATATGATGTAGAATCTGAGATAAGACATAAATTGAAATGTAGAAATGTAAAGAAAATACATATCTGATCTAAATAGATGATAAATAAACCAATCTTACATGGTTTGACAGTGACCTAAGGCTATAGAGGGCCAGTGGATGGAAATTGGAGCTGATGAGAAGAAAATGTAGAAAAAATGCTTACAAGTCCTACCGTGGGTGGATCGAAGTGATCTGGATCTAATAATGCACTTTGTGATGATAAAAATAACTTACACAACATCTGGAAAAAGAGTAAATATAAAGGATTCAAAAAAATTAAAAATCATATGGTAAATGATATGAAATATATTGGGTTAGTAATGAATAGGCTAGATCGGTGGTGACCGAGGGCTGTTAGAATGTATCTATGGTGGCAAATGAGATGGAATGACTAGATCTAAAAGTTGAATGGATGTGATCAAATATGTGATGGGGCAGGTGACAAGAAAATAGAAACAGAGAGAGATGGGTCAATGGTGACCAGGGCATGGTCAATGGTGATCGTGTTGATTTAGACTTGGATGAATGGAATATAAAAATAATAGCATATAGATGAAGTGTAAGTGATTTGGATGCAAAATGAGGAACTAGGATGATTTGGTAAGGTTTAAACATATTGAAGATGGCTAAAAAAGGTGATGATGATGGATCTAAGCATGCAATGACAAGAGGACTCCAAATCTCTCCAAATGAACACAAAATCTCTAAAATGGATTCCAAATGGCTTGGCAGCTGCAAAAGGGGTCACAAGATAAAGGAAAGATCACAAGAGCTTAGAAAATCTCAAATTTTGATCCTTGAACAAAGAGTGGTAAAGGTGGCTTTAAAGGGTCGGCGACAACCTAGATGGTTGATTGTTGACTATGTGGAACCTTCCATTTGGATGATGGGAAGATGATTATCTTGAGATAAGGAGCCCATTTGAAGCAGGATTGGGCTTTAGATGGATAGGGATAAGATAATGTTGCATAGGGAATATAAATGGGTAGTTTGGTGGTTGAAATAAGTAAATAAAGACCGAGGTGGGTAAAAACATTAAATGATGGCCTAGAAAGAGTAAAATTGAGGATTTAGGGAGGATAAACAAATTAAATGAGGATTAAGGATGATTAAGGATGATTAGGAATGATTTAGGGAGAATAAAATAATGAGATGATGATTGGAGATAATTAAGAATAATTAGCATAAATGGGATGAAATAATAGGATGGATAATATAAGACCAAAGGTGGGAAAATGGTGATTAATGGGATAAATTGAATTTAGGAGGGAAGATGAAATTTGAATTGGTGATCATGAAGAAAAGAGAGTGAATGTGGGGTGGAGGGTGGTGATGCCAAAAAAAAAATTCTACATGAAGCACTATACGCATCACACCATAATGAGAAGTGGGTCAAAGGTGAGCTAATATGTGTGAAGAATATTTATGTAGAGTAATTGAGAAACATGAAATTCCATGGATCTTGTGATGAGGATCAAAATATCAAAGTACATGTCAAGAACCAGCTCATAAAGACCATGTTCATGAAGTAAATAACAAATAAAGATCAAATTTTCCATCAAATACCATAAGCCTTGGTGTGAAAATGCTAAGTTTGGTATGATCAAGACTCGTTCTTAGAGCAGAAATAGAAAAAAATAAATTGGAATAAATTTGAAAACATGTTAGAAGATGAAAATATTATATTAGAGCAATGAAGGTAATGAATTATTTGAGTGGACCCTCACAAGAAAAATCATGCAAACTTTCCTAGAAATTAAGAAAGGGATAATATTTTCATGACCCATTCAATGGGTTTATAGAGAAAAGGTATTCAAAGTGTTACCCATGCATGGGTAAAACATTCAAAGAATAATCAATGCTACAATAAAAGAAAGTTGTCCTCTGCATTTACCATAGGTGATTTAGGAATTTTGTATCATTTTTTCCCCATTTTTGTTTGTTTCCCTTTTTTGTTGTGTTTTTTCATTGTTTTTCATGGTTGTGTTGATATCTTTTTAATTGTTTAGTTTGGTGACTCTATGGCCCAATGGATAAGGAACTAATCTACTCCTCCATGAGATTCTTGAGGTTATTCATTACCCTTACACTATAATGTCCTCAAGTTAGAGCCAACTATTTTCATGTTAAATGTATAGCAAAAAAATTTAAAAATTGGTCATGAAAACCAAGCCCACCATTTGAAAATGCCTCTCAGGCCATTGAACCCTTCCTCGATCATCCTAACAACACACACAATACCTATAAGTTCATGACATCCTCATTATAGATGAGAGAAACATGATAACAATTTTTTCAAGTGTGTTTCATGTGTATGGGAATGGATCTAATTTTATTTCATGGTGATATTAATCTTCAAGGTGGAATAGGGCTCTCTAAAGCACTAAATTGACAATTTTTAGCCATATTACAGCATGAGGACATCCTATAGAAGCTGATTGTAAAGGTTCAACGTATCTATCAGTTAGGAAAGATATAAATTAATTTATCCATGGAAGTTTAAGGAAAATATATGGAGGCAAGTGATGTCAGGAATAGTTCAAGAAAATTTGGGTCACTATAGGCACATGGAATGAAGGCTTCAATGGAGAAATTGAGCTTGTTCTGAAGATTCTGGGAGTTCTAGGAATATTTATGATCTCATCAAGTATTCAATGGAAATATCTTAGATTACTTTACATGATGTATTTATTAATTTTTATACTTGACCTCACCGTTCTCCGAGGTAGTTTGGGACACTTATTGTTGCTCCTTCGTGCTAAAAGGGTGAATGGGCATAAAAATAAAAATTTAAGGAAAAATTGTCTCCTATAAATGTTTTTAATGGTCTCATTAGGTTATTTGGAGTCAAAATAATAGAGATTTGTCCCCTAAACTCCATTTCGTGCTCACTAGAAAAATCACTTTCGGTGTTTTAATTTCAAGTTAGTGGGATGACATCAACAAAGAAAACAAGCTTGAGTGCACTTTTCACCCTCATTTATCCCTTGTCCCTTGTCTCTTAGTGAAAGGGGAAAAGAGGGACAAGAAATGTTACCCCTATCAATCCAACATATTTCTTCACTTGAAATCCACAACTTGAAGTGTTATGAGTGCTATAACATGCAAACTTGAATTTTATTCAAATTTAGCCCCCTTCCTCGTGATGCATGCACCCATAACACATATTTGAGATTTTTTTACTTTATTCCCTTTCCCATGGTGCAAGGGGATAATATGGATGATAAAGTGTGTTCCACCTCCTTTCTTAGCCCCCACACACATACAGGACCACAATTGAGCCATGAGAGCTTATTTTCAGACTCCATCTCACTCTCATAAAACCCTTACTAACACTTGTATTGATCTTGTGAAAGGTACATTTTTGTTCTCCTTTGCCCCTTGGTTCATTTATCCCCTATGTTTTAGGGTGTAACTCCACTATAACCAGCTTCCGACCCTAGTTAAGCTTAAATGGGTTAAAAGTGAGTTTAAGTGTGCAAATGAGGTAGAAAGGCTTCTTATTCAAACACTTAGCCATTTTTTGGATTGAAATGTGTATTTTTCCCTCTCAATCTCTCTTCCATGTTTTTATGCTACTAAAAATATGTCAGGGACCTCCATGTCCAAAAATGGAAAGTTTCTCATATCTCCCAAACCCCTTGTCTATTTTCCATGAAATTTTAATAGAACTCCTCCTCAAAAATTCCTTTCACATGATCTATCACTTGAGGGATTTCATGGTATGATTTATTTTCTATTTGAGAAATAATTTTCTAGATGTTAACTCTTTTTTACCCACAACACTTGAAAATATATTTGTATTTTCCCTATGGCTCGGTGATCGAATTTCCAAAACATTAGAGCATATGATCCTCATAAAATTAGATTTCATTTGGGCCATTTCTTACATGATGAGGTGGAGTATTTTTGTAGATATGGAGGACTGATTTTCTCTCAGTATTCTTCCCTCAACAAAATTTACATTTTCCCAATGATCTAATGAGTACAATTTCATGAAATTTGGAGAAAATTTTATTCATAAAATTAGATTCTATTTGAGATATTTCTTACATGATGAAATTGATTATTTTTGGAGATATTGAGGATTGATTTTTCTCTCAAGATTATTCCCTTTCAATGAATGTATCACTTTCCCACTAATCCAAATGTCGAATCATCGAAATTTGGGTCGAGTATCCCCGAATTATAAAAAAACTTGTTGAGACCACTCTCATTCCATTATGACACCCAAAAGACCCAATTCTAAAAATAGTATTTTTACCAGGTTCCACATTCTATATATAGTAATTGCAGTAAATAATTCATTTTTTGAGTTTCCTTCACTTCTTTCATATCAAGAACACTAAAAAGTGTCAAATTGAAACACTTTATAAAAATAGACATCCTAGAATTGGACTTACTAAAAATATAATATGTTAGGATTATGGTCAAAATTTTCATACCTAGTCATCTCTAGTTCATCTCAATGACCTTTTTCACCATGGATCTCAAACACTCAAGTTTGGATCCAATTTCAACTTCAAACATTGAGTATCCTGATGAGAGTGACAATGATGTAATAAGTATGGAATTGGAAGACTTGAAAATAAGGATGATGATTGAACACCGAAAATATGCATAGGAAAAGGTATTATTAGTGGGTTATTTAGGGTCGGTAGGGTCACAATTGTAAGGTTATGCAATTTTCTCATGGTTTAAATAGGAAAGGATTCCCTCACAGACTCTCGAAAACTTAGTCTCGAGGTGAATTCCATATAGTAGTTTTAGAGGCAAATGATTTTTAATACTATGAGTTTCCAATTCATCCTAACAGTCACATAAGGGGTTCATCATGTTTAAGTGATTGGGGTAGTGATCTTAGGTTCACAATAGTGCAAGTCTCGTAGTAGTGTTTTTGAACACTTGTTCAATGCTTTGGAGTGTGTTTGCACCTCACAGGCTTAGGAAAATACAATCACATTTTTTCAATTCAACAGTAGGTCAAAGGAAAATAAATTCATTCTTAGAGCATTCTCTTAAGATCCATCGAAAGCAAGATATTCATCAATAGAGTATTCCTCATCTCTATATTTTCACTTATCTCTTATTTTCTCTCATCCTCTCTCTATATTTTATTTCTTGATTAGAAATGTACTTTTTGGATCTTTTGTTTTATTCACTGAAGCAGCCCTATCATTTCATTGTAAAATTTCCTTTTCAAAAGTAAGGAAAGGACTTAATTTCATTCCTAGGGAATATGAAAGTTCACAAGTGGTGGTGAGATGAAAATTCACATGGGGGAAGGTGAAGAGACATCATTGTAAAACTATAAATTGGGATGGCCTCTCCATTCCAAAGGGTTGGATTTTGTTTCCCTACTATTGTAAGTAATAAGATACATTCTTCTATCTCCTTGTATATTTTTTTCTACACCCTCTACTTCCCAACTTTTCAAGCATTGTAATCTTGTACAACCAAGAAATAACTTTGTTTCTTTGATTAATGAATCCATATAACTTTGTGTCTTTGATTTGTTAGTCTTGTTATTGCTTACATTGTTTTTCTTCTTACTATTGATTGTGGATCTACTATATTTAATGTGTGTGAAATTTTTAAGTCTAATCACAACATTAACCCTCTCTCTCTATTTCTCCATCTCCTCTTTACCTCTCTCCAAGAGAATTCATCCCTTACACCATACAAGCAATTTTCCACATGTTTAGTGAGTATTCATATGTGATCCCTAGCCTAATGGTCATCCCATAGTGTTATTTATTCCTTTCATTCAATAAATGGGAGCCTCTCCTTACCAAAGAAAGAGGGGCCTAATCTTGTAGAATTGATGAAAACCACTAATTTGTCCTGTGACAAATTATTTTGCCAACACTTAGCACACCCGATATCTCTTTGATTACTTGATTATTTGTGCACACATCTCTATAATCAATCTCTAAATTATAACTACATAAAAAACACATAGAAACATTCATCCTCTGACCCATGAAGTCAAAACATGCTTTTTCCTTTCTGCTCAAAACCACCATTTTCAGGCAGGTTGTACAAATCTACAAACTGACCCTATTGTATGATTTTAGGCCAACATGTTTTTAGTTAATTATTTTGATTATATTACATTCTTATGAGAAATTATATCCCATTATTTATCCTTTCATGACATAATAACATGTGGAAGCATATATAAGCAAGTTAATAATACCTTTTTAAGAACCTGGAACTTTTTAGAACTCTTCATGTAAGAACAAGTACAAAAGGCAATCCAAGATCCCTAAACTACAAAATAACTCATGCACATCCATTAGTGTAGCACCCTTTATAGGTATAAAGTATCCTTTTGGTTATAGGATCCTCCATATTCATTCTAAAATAAATAAAAGTTACCCTTCTAAAGTATTTTAGAAAGTGTGAAACTCAAGCAAAGAATTGTCAAAACATGGTTGTCAAGTTTTGATTGCACTATAATAGATATCACATGTTAGGATATTGATGTTTGGTTTGATCCTCTTTGGATTAGTGACAAAATTAGTGGTGTAAAGGGCTTCCCACAACCCACCTAACATTTTTTACATGAACTCTTTCTTGCACTACAAGGGTTCTAGGGTTTGAGTAGATTTTACAGAGCTATTCTGAAAGTGAGAAAAGAATACTTGCACACAATGAGACTCAATTCAAAGTAGGAAAATCACCTAGGAAGTTTCAAACCTAGATTCCAATAAATTATAAGACCATAGAAAATGGTTACCAATATAAGGATATTTTTGACCAAGTTGTACAGATTTTGACTAGATATTTTTGTAGCTAAGCACTTTCAGTCTCATATCATCATGTTCCTCCATTCGAGATCACCCATACTCTTCTATATCCACGCATAATCAACCAGGTGTAATTCTCCCTTGTGTTTTTATAGTTGTTAGATCAATATTCACTTTGAAAAGTGTTATTATGATTTGTGTAATTAATATTGGAAGTTAATTAAATCATAATATCCACCTATAAAATTATTTCATCCTTTTTATATATGTTTAATTATAAAACATTCTTAAAACTTAAAAAGGAATGAAAATATTCACAAAAATGTGAAATCATTGGGTTTTGGACACCCCTCTGCAATTTTGATGTCATAACTTCATCGAAGAGACCTCAAACCACACATCGTTCTCCACCTAGCATGTCATATCTAGATATAGTGATATTATATTTGACAATGATTGTCTTGATTTTCTCTCTTTCTAATATACATGAGTGGGTGAATTTGAGTTCTTAAAAATTTGGGAATTAGTTCCCTATACATAGTGGGAGGATTCAGACTTGTAGATAGTGTTTCCTTAATGAATGTGTAGACACCAAATTTTGTTCACACTCCCCTCGGTCCCCTTCAATTAATTAAGGTAACATATTTAACTAATCATGACCCCTTCATCCCATATCAATATTCATCCTCACATTATTAATAAAATTAATTATTTTAATTAAGTTAATTTCATCCTCACACCTCCACCTCATCTTTGACCCATTCCAAGGGCATTTAACTCACAATGATCGATTCATTACTTCTTAGACCGATTCATCACTCCCAGTGTTGAATCACTACTTGACCTAACAAACTAAGAATTCTTCCTAAACCTAACTGGACTTCTTCTAAGATCTTCTTTCCTTCTCTCACGAGAAATATACTTCCCTAAGTGGACCTAACAAGGAAAACACACCAAATCTAGGAAGATATTCCTATTTTTGGTAAATAAGACTATTTCACCCTAACCGACGCTAGTTTATCCTTGGTTGATGTCGGTCACCTAAACCACCATCGGTTCCTTTATATATAATTTTACAACCCTTTACCTAGGTTGTTCATTCAGTGATTGGATCCTTATTGCATTCAAGCATGAATCTTCAAGCCCTCCTACATCCAGATGACAAACACACACAACCATAGCGCAAGACAAGTAGTCGGTTCTCCTTCCAGAGCATGGGAATAATCACGAAGCATGAAATTTTTACTGCCATGACATTGGACCTAGGCATCACTTCTTCAATTAACCACCAACCATCTCCACTCATAGGATCTGCAACATACCTAGTAAGTATTGTGATTTTATCATTTGTGCTTATTCAAGTATAGATATTTTGTTTCTTCTTGTATTTCATTATTTCTATTACCGTATATCACCTTCTTCCCACCAACCCACTATTCAACCATCCCAATCCTTTACACCCTTTCCAACCTCCTTTTTAGCATACCTAAGTCTTCTTAACAATATCATGACCTTATCAACACCCCCTTCACTCTCTTTGCAATCACAGAGAGGTTTAAACTCCCATTTTTAACATTTGAACCAAATTTCCCCTACCGACACGGTTAGCCAAGCCAACCGGCGCCTATCTCCAATACCAACATCAGTCGATCAACCAATACTAGTGTCTGAGAGTAGAAATTTCACCTATAATAGCGAGTTAACAACTTCCCCAAAACAACTCAAACCCTTTCCTAATTTCACCTGACCTCACCTATAACCTCTACTACACCTACAGACCCAAACCAACCCATTAATCATCTGGATTTAATTCTAACCATTTCTGTTGAGTTAAATTCACTTGTTGTATGTTAATAGGAGATACCTAAATCTTATCAAATACAATAGGAATTGTTATTTATTACATTAAATTGTATTAAATATAGGATTAACAGCCATTCGAGGAAGCATCATGCTTCCCAAATCTAGCCTTGCTAGGTAGTCTTCTAACTCTTGATATTTAATACTATTTGTTGGTCTTGTTATGTTTCTTATACAAGTTGTTCCTCCTAGCCAAAGGGAAGCTCACACAATCATCTTGGATCAAAAGTCTACAATGCGCGCAACACCTTCTACTGTCCACATAACATAGGTATTCCTCCTACACCCATTACCCACTTATCTATTTTATCACATTTACTTTTGAGGTGAAACATTTTGGCATGCCTGGTGGGACCCATCTGGGGTTCTTTACATTGTTCATTCCTAGGGAAAAATCTTGTGTGTCTATTTTCATTCAAAAAAATTCACATTAAGCTTCTTCTCTGGAAATATTCTTTTCTTTTGATTGTCTCAATGACACTTGTTTTCCAAGATTAAAAAGAACTCTTCTTTCTTTTCTTACATTTCACTTAGTGAAAGTCATACCCTTAACCTCTTCATAATTTGTTCTCATTGAATATAATTTGTGGTTTTGGGTTTTAAAACTTATGCACTTGCATTTTTGAGTTTGTTGCATTATAGCTCATCTAAATTTTGGGAAACCTATATGCTAGAATTCATACCAAGCTGATGGTTGACAAATTGAACCACAATTCACATTTTGCACACTCTCTATACCAAATCACTGAAAAAAAATTACACATTTCTTGAAAAACATCTTTCCTAGAATAAGTTGTCAACATTCACACGATCAGAGGATTGACAGTGAGCTCCAACTAGTTTCTCTATCCAGTTATCATCTCAGAGAAGGATCTCCCACTCCAAAACTTACCTTAAACCATCCATAGTTTTCATATTTTTATAGGGAACCTTTATTAACCAAAAATTCTATCTTGTTTACGGTGAGTCCTCAAGGGCATAAGCCATAACATAAAATATACAACTTAGGATTTCATGTTTGTTAGATTTTTGTTTTCTTGTGTTTTGAGGTGTGAGTTGCATTTCTTCATTCTTTCTTATCCTTTTATGTCCCACGTCACGTATTCTTGTTTTATCCTAGGTTTATTAGGAAACCTCATAGCAATACTTAATCTCTGGGTTGGCCCTTTTATTTGATTTAAATCACCAAAATTTCATTTTTCCTTCTATTTCCATATTTTACAGTAACTTATATCAGTCCATTGACCACCATTGGTTACATCATCTCACCACCATCGGTTAACTGACTAATGTCGGTTTGATGCTTTTTTGGTTTTTTTTTACCAAAATAATATTCTCCACCTTTCTATTCTTTTTCTATCTTGTATTACCATTTTATCACACTTTTGGGTCTCTAATATCATCTTCAGAGTCTAGTTTGACCCATTTTCACCTTTCATTGTCAAATCTTTTAATCTCTTATTTTTCACAATAACCGACATCACCTGAGCCGACCGGCGATAGTTACCTCATACCAAAGCATTGGTTACCCTAACCGACGTTGGTCTCGAATTTGTATTTTTCAATCGATTGATTTTTTTGTGAACAATGTTTTCATGGGACCTTTGACTTATCGGCGTGATGGAGAAGCTCCTCTTCTCTTCCCTTCCTGTATCATGACATGATCGATGATGATACACCTATTAACATCATTCAATGTCAGAATGATGAGTCTATTCTCACCTACCTTGGTGTTGAAGATTCTTATATTCATCATTCATTACCTTCTCGAGATGCAAACAAGGTTGAATGAATTGACCATTGAAATAAATATTCATACTCAAGACGACTCCGCACATTCTCAAAATAGGTCAATCTTTAGATTTTGTTGAACAAGAATCTTTCACTTCTTTCCTCTAGGATCATAACAATGCTTTTTCTTTGTCCTATGCTGATATGCCTAGTATTGACCCAAACATTATGGTCCACAATATCGTAACCATTCTTGATGCCAAACCCATGAAATAAAAGCTACGAAAAATGCATCCTCACATTTCCCTTCTTGTTAAATAATAACTTTAGTGCCTCCTTTCGGTTTCCTTCATCCTACCCATTGATTATCCCTAATGTATCTCTAACATCATTCCTATCACAAAAGTAATAGGGGACTTTGTATTTGTATGGATTTCCATGACTTTAATTTAGCTTGCTCCAAAGATAAATTTCCTCTACCTAGTATTGACCAACTAGTTGATCTCACTACTTGCCATGAGATGCTATCACTCATGGATAGTTTCTTGGGTTATAACCAAATATTAATTACCCCAAAAGATCAACACAAAACCACCTTCATCACTCCTTAGGGGACCTTCTACTATCATGTCATGCCCTTTGGCCTTAAAAACGTTGGTGCTACATATCAATGGGATATGAATTATATCTTTCATGACATCATGCATATCATATTGGAAGATTACATTGATGATATTCTTTCCAAATCTAAACATCGGGCCAAGCACCTTTGTGTCCTTAAATATGTCTTTGATGAGTCTCATCTAATACTTTGTTTTCCTTCAACCTAAGAAGTGTGTCTTCATTCATCTCTCTGGAAAGCTCCTTGGTTTAATCATTTCTTTGTGTGGAATTGAATTTGATCTCAATAAAATCAAGGCTATTCTCGACATGCCTCCACCTACTAATCTTCATTAACTTTGTATTTTACAAGGAAATTTGCATTCTATTCATCATTTTATTTCTCATCTCTCCGACCACTGCCATCCATTTCATCATCTTCTAAAAAAGGATGTCTCCTTCAAATGGGATGATGAATGCCACAAATCCTTCAATGCCTTAAAAATACCTCCTCCAACCACCTGTGATCATTCCCGTAAGGATGACCAACCATTTTACTTTTACATTTCTACTACTGATTATTCTTTGGGGGCCATGCTCGCTCATCATGATGAGCAAAACTAGAGAAAGTGGTTTATTATATAATTCGTACACTTTTAGACTATGAAACTAGATATACTCACACCAAAAAAAGTCTTCTTAGCCTTAATTTTTGTCACCACTAAACTTCTCCATTACCTACTCAACCACAAAACCTTTGTTGCCACCAATATTGATCCCTTCCATTACATGTATGCTAATACCTACCAACATCAATGTGTTGCACATTAGCTCATGCTTCTTGCAGACCTAAATCTCAAATTCATCCATCAAAAATATGTCAAAGGATGAACCGTTGCTGACCAACTCACAAATGCACCTATCTGTGGAAACCAATTTTCTAACTTTGATTTCCCTGATGAATCCATCACTACCCTCTCCCTGGATGATACCATTTACCAGATGACCTTATTCTTCGATGGTTCCAAATGTTAGCATAGGGGTGGTATCGAGTTATCCTCATTCTTCTTGATTTTGATCCTATGCCATCATCTTTGAAACTATATTTTGATTGTACTAACAATATCACCGAATATGAAGCACTCGTGTTAGGTATTCAAACTGCCATATCCTTAGACGTTAAATCAATTAATATCTTTGGAAACTCTCAACTAGTTGTGAACCAAGTTAATGGTATATACCAGTGTTGTAATGAGATACTTCAAAAGTATAAGCATCATGTTGACATGATTTTGACTACCTTTGACCATTATGAACTTAAAACCACCCTACATTCCACTAATAAATTTGTGGATGCCATGTCCCGTCTTGCTTCTCAAATCCCCACTTCCTCCTCCAACTTAAAAATATTTGTCATAGTACAAAGTTTGCAATCACCTTCTTATCTAATCTAATATGTCAACCTTATAGGAAACATTGAAACTAACCCACGTGACCTTTGGTATAAGTAGTTTGCTAACTACCTTTCCCTTTCAATTTTGCCTCCAAATCTTACTCATAATGGACAACGAGCCTTTCTCAAAAGTGTCTCTCACTATGTCATCATTGTTTGTCTTCCCTATAAATGTAGATTTGACGGTATCCTCTTACAATGCCTTACAAGTTTTGAAATTCCATACACCATCAAGGAATTTAATGATTGGATTTGTGGGGGTCACTTCGGTGGCTTAAATTTTGCTAAGCACATCCTTTTCCGGGATATTACTAGCTAACCCTAAATTATGATTATTGTGACTATGTCAAGAATTGTGTGAATTTTCAGCAACATGCTAATCTTCATCACACCCCTAGTCATGCCTTACAGGTCGCATGATACTTTTGGCCTTTCTCTCAATTGGGTTTGGCTATTTTTGGAGAGATCAACCCTCATTCTTCTAAGCTGTCGTAAATGGATTATTAACGCTACCGAATATTACACTAAATGGGTGGAATATGTAACTCTTATTTCTACAAAATCCAAGAAAATATGTGAATTCATAAACCATCAAATCATTTGTCACTTTGGTGTTCCTCACCGCCTCATTCTTTGATAACGAGAAAAATAATTCAAAAAAAAAAACCTATGAAAACTTTGTGATGCCTTTGGCATTCAACTCAGTTTTTCTTCACCTTATTATCCTAAAAAATGGCCAATTTGAATCAACTAAAAAAATCTAAATAAAATTCTTATGAAAGTGGTTGACGATACTGGTAAGGATTGGCACACACACATTCATTTTGCCTTATGGGCTTATTGCACTAGTATTTGCACCTCAACTGCTACCACACCTTTCTCTTTGGTCTATGGTACGAGAGGTTGTATTTCCTCTCAAATTCCAAATTCCATATCTTCACTCAAATATATGCTCAACGATGATGATTTTCTCTAGGAGCATTTGGCACAACTTGTGTTATTAGATGAATTCCATCTAAATGCTCTCGATCACCTCCAAATCCACCAAAAAGCATCAAACATGCCTACAATAAACGTTTCCAAGAATGAATTTTCAAGGTTATAGACCTCTTCCTAGAGGAAAATCAACATGTAACAAAAGAGGAGAAAATTAAATGGGGAGAGTTCACTCATAATTGACTTAGACCCTATATCTTTACTCATGCCCATCGATTAGTTTGCTTATCATTTATTTTCACCAAAGGTAAACATGAACATAATCCCCCAATGCCTTGTATCTTCAACCATTATATAGTTGAATCAAGTCCTATATCACCTTTTTTCTATCAAGTGCTCGTCCCTTGAGCAACATTCACCTTCCACTTACCTATTTTAAGGATCAATAACTAAACAAAAATCATGTGCTTACCTATCACCTTTCAACCTTATCTTCAATATGAGTACCACAACTCCACTCATGGCATGATTCTCGTGGATACTTTTTGTCCTGTTAAGGATGGAATCCCATGGTCTTTCATCACTTAAAACCTCTCTTTCATATCAAACCCTTGTGTGTTATGGTTTTATCTTCATAAAAGAAGAATATACTTCTCTATAGTATTTTCCATGACCTAAAATTCCAAATAACAATTCAAAAGTAATATAAAAGATTTTCAAATTCAAACTCCTTGAGTCAAACTTCTAGCAAATAGATGACTCCCTCAAAAAGGACATCTATCTTTCTATATTTCTTCTATAAATAGACTTCTCCCTTAAAGGACAGCTATACAAATCTATCCATACTATACATAGTCTATCCAAAAAGAAGACTATTTCTACAAAAATAAAATAAAAATATTCTGAAGCTTCCTACATTGATCAGCTTCATGAAGACCTCAAGGATACATTTTATTCATCCCACATAGAATTCCTACATTGATCAATCTATAAAACAAAATCAAAAAGAAAAAGATAACTTTTTCATCATGGACTTTCCTATTCTGGTCTTAGGTATCTTGCAGAAGAGACATGTTGTCTCACACTAAGGTTACACTAAAATAACCCATTTCACCTCATCATATTTTATTTATCATCTTCCACCTACTCAAGGGATGTGCCACAAATGCAACATTTCATGGTCATGTGACTTTCTTCAATCTTACAACAGTCCATTGTGTAATGCATTTAGGGTCTTATGTTCATAATCCAATATTTGATATGATAGACTCATAATGGTTCTTACCAATTGGGATGCTTGTTGTCTCCTCTTACCGCTCACCTCACTTCTTACTTATTGATCCTCCTTCACAGGACTAGAAATTTGACACCTAAATTCTAGGAATTCCTCTTCCACCAAAATCACCCACGTCTATTCAACATAGATGACAACCATGCCTATTCAACCTATACTCAACCATGCCTATTCAACCTATACTCAACCATGCCTAAATGACCTAAACTCAATCATGCCTAAAACCTACCAACCCATTCATCTCCCTTATCATATTATTCCCTAGATTATGGGAGAACTACATTGACTTGAGGCCCCTTTTCATCAAGGCTATGTAGGAAGCACTCCGAGGGCATGGGGCCCTTGGAGGTTAGCTCGGCCACTTTTACCCCTATCCAATTTTCCCACTTTACATTCACATTTTACCCTAGTTAGTTTCCATTTACACAAAAACTTGGAAATTAATATATCATAAAACACATACATACCTACCATTTTATGACATCAACCATATCATACATTAATCATTTAGCATTTCCATGATATGAATTACTTAGAAATTTAAACAAAACATATATACAACACATCATTTCCATAAAATCAGTAACTTGGAAATTTTTGACTCCTCCATGCCTATACCTGACTCCACCATACCTATACTTGACAAAATGAACTATAAACTCTCTACTTCAGAATTGTTCATAGAATCACAATTAAAGATTGTTGTTCTACTTTCAATTATAAAATGATAGAGAGATCTTAATGAATGAATTTTCTTATGCTTAGAATCAACAGTTACAGGAAAGGAAATAATATAAACTCATGAACACCAATAATTTTTATCCAGGAAATATCCAGAGGAGGAAAACCATTCGGGAAGGGAAATTTCTCTTTCTTCCCACTTTTATTGGCCAATTCAAATAAGATGTACATAATTTACAATAACTATGAAATAGAAGTAGATAATATCTCACACTTCCTCCCAATTACTTGTTTGTTCTTCCTCAACACTCCTTTCTTCTACAAACCCAATTCTAGCACTAAGAATTCCTTTCTCACTTGCTTTCATGCTTTGATAATCCAAAAATATCCTTCCTACATGTATTTATATCCCTTCTCATGTCCTCACGTGCACTAGAGAATGGGAAAGGTCATGGAGGATAAGAGACACAGACATCCTTTCTAATTTTGGGATTGTTCATTTCAAATTTTATTTTTCTTTCCAAACAAGCCAAAACCACCGCCAATGACCATCACCGAGGGACTACTACCTTGGCTAGGTGGTGGTTACAGGAACACCAACTAGGTTAGGTGGTAGTTCTATAACCTCCACTCTGTGTGCAAAGTGGAAGTTATATTATTATAAGATAGAACCTCCATTTCTTCATTTTCCTTCTTCGGTGCTAGATGATCTAATGAAGTAGAGTCATTTTGGATCAAAATGGATCACACCTCCCCGATTATGAGGATTTTTTTCCCACAAAAGCTTAGTGGTGGAGTAGATGAGGAAATAATTCCCTTAATTTCTCCTTCGAGTACCACCAGGCCCGCCTTGGTGTCTTTCCTTTTAGTCAAACTCCGCCAAGACTCCTACGGACCTCTCCTAGTCTCTCTCGACCTTCTACTTTGCAGCACTACATCCTCCTTAAATTCACCTTGTGAGTCTAAGAAAAATCCTCAATGGATGGTAGAAACTTTAGTCCTTCATATTCATCTATCATGGATGGCTCATATAGGTGTAAGTTCTCGGTTTTACATGAGTACATCCTCATAAATGATGAAAATCAAGTCGAAAGGCATTTTATCCAACCTTCTCCAATATGGTGAAGGGTCTATATCATAGTGGCTTGAGCTTCCATGTTTGACCTTGTAGTCTCTACTTTCTCAAGTAAATCCAAACTTTATCTCCAACATGAAGCTTATGTTTTCTCCCTGTGTTGAGTGTGCCTAGCCTTGTACTTGGCTTGATATTTCTCTAACTGTTCTTTGACATTGAGATGGATTTTCCATATCCTCTTAATGATTTTTTTTTCTCTAGCCACCTCTATGTCTCATGTCTCCTCCTCATACTACTAGCCAAATATGATGTCCAAAGTGGATTTGTAGGTAGATATCCCAAGCATGCTTCAAACAATAACTTCATAGTGGATGTGTGTAATGCTCAACTATAGGAATGTTGAATGTAGGCTAAGGATTCATCCCAAGTCCTTATGTATTTGTTATTATACCCTCTAATCAACTGTACCAAATTCCTAATCACCACCTCGTTATGTCCATCTGTTTGTGGATCGAAAGATGTGCTCCTCTCGTAACATGGTGTTCATCTTGTCCAAAAATGTAGTCCAAAACTTCCTAAGAACCTAGAATCCCTATCGAAATAATAGACTTTGTCAAACCATAATGCACCCATACATTAGCAAAGAAAATAGCTATTGCCTCATGTTATTTTACTATCTTTTTACATTCCATAAGAATACACATCTTACTTGAATCTATCAACAGCAATATCGAGATAGTCATGGCCATGTTTAGACATGGGTAATCCTCCTACAAAATTCATAGAAATGTCCTCCCATAGATGAGTAAGTATTGACAAAGGCATATACAAACCCTCCTTCCTAGTCTTTGGCTAGTTGGTACAACAAATTTTACATCCCCGTATAAATTTTGATACTTCTTCTTGCATATTGGGCCAATACACATACCTTTGTTGTAATGTCTTTGGCATGACCGTTACTATGATGACTTCCAATTTTGACATTGAAAATGTTGACATGTGATTTGTCTTAGGAAGGTGTATTTTTTTACTTTTGGAAATCATGTTGCAATGGATAAGTTATTCTTTGTACAAAGATTGATTCTTACTGTAATTATGTTTACTTCGAAATGAATTCATTCTTATTTCTAAGTTGTGAACCTATACTTGTTGTTTTCATACTTATCATATGTATGTGTTTTTTTCATACTTTTTATACTGTTGTTATCATACTTATCATACTTTCCCACTTTACATTCACATTCTATCCTAGTTTGTTTCCATTTACACAAAAACTTGGAAATTAATTTAACATAAAACACATACATACCTACCATTTTATAACATCAACCATATCATACATTAATCATTTAGCATTTCCATGATATGAATTACTTGGAAATTTGAACACAACATACATACAACACATCATTTCCATAAAATCAGTAACTTGGAAATTTTTTACTCCTTCATGCCTATACCGACTCCACCATACCTATACTTGACAAAATGATCTATAAAATCTCTACTTTGGAATTATTCATAGAATCAAAATTAAAGAATGTTGTTCTACTTTCGATTAGAAAATGACAGAGATATCTTAGTGAATGAATTTTCTTATGCTTAGAATCAACAATTATAGGAAAGGAAATAATATAAACTCATGAACACCAATAATTTTTATCCTGGAAACCTCCAGAGGAGGAAAACCATTCAAGAAGGGAAATTTCTCTTTCTTCCCACTTTTATTGGCCAATTCAAATAAGATGTACATAATTTACAATAACTATGAAATAGAAGTAGATAATATCTCACACTTCCTCCCAATTACTTGTTTGCTCTTCCTCAACACTCCTTTCTTCTACAAACACAATTCTAGCACTAATAATTCCTTTCTCACTTGCTTTCATGCTTCAATAATCCAAAAATATCCTTCCTACATGTATTTATATCCCTTCTCATGTCCTCTTGTGCACTAGAGGATGGGAAAGGTCATGGAGGAGAAGAGACACAGAACATCCTTTCCAATTTTGGGACTGTTCATTTCAAATTTTATTTTTCTTTCCAAAATAGCCAAAACCATTGCCCAATGAAGACCAACAAGTCACATGACCACTACCTTGGTTAGGCGGTGGTTACGGGAACACCACCTAGGTTGGGTGGTAGTTATGTAACCTCTGCTCTACACAAAGTGGAATAACTATTATTATAAGATAGAACCTCCATTTCTTCATTTTCCTTCTTCGGTGCTAGATGATCTAATGAAGTAGAGTCATTTTGGATCCATATGGATCACACCTCCCCTGATTATGAGGATTTTTGTCCCACAAAATCTTAGTGGTGGATTAGATGAGGAAATAATTACCTTAATTTCTCCTTTGGGTACCACCAGGTTTGCACCTTAGCGTCTTTCCTTTTAGTCCAACCTATCAAGACTCCTACGGACCTCTCCTAGTCTCTCTGACCTTCTACTATAGCACTACATCCTCATTTAATTCACCTTGTGAGTCTAAGACACAATCCTTAATGGAAGGTAGAAAATTAAGTCCTTCATATTCATCTAGAATGGATGGCTCATATAGGTGTAAGTTCTCACGGCTTTACTCGAGTACATCCTCATAAATGATGAAAAATCAAGTCAAAAGGCATTTTATCCAACCTTCTCCAATATGGTGAAGGGTAAATATCGTAGTGGCTTGAGCTTTCGTGTTTGACCTTGTAGTCTCTCCTTTCTCAAGTAAATCCAAACTCTATCTCCAACATGAAGCTTATGTTTTCTCTTGTGTTGAGTGTGCCTAGCCTTGTAATTGGATTGAGATTTCTCTATCTGTTCTTTGACTTTGAGATGGATTTTCCATATCCTCGTCAATGAATTTATTTACTCTAGTCACCTCTATGTCTCATGTCTCCTCCTCATCCTGCTAGCCAAATATGATGTCCAGTGGATTTGTAGGTAGATATCCCAAGCATGCTTCAAACACTAACTTCATAGTGGATGTGTGTAATGCTCAGCTATAGGAATGTTGAATGTATGCTAAGGCTTCATCCCAAGTCCTTATGTATTTTTTATTATACCCTCTAATCAACTGTACCAAATTCCTATTCACCACCTCGTTATGTCCATCTATTTGTGGATTGAAAGATGTGCTCCTCTGTAACATGGTGTTCATCTTGTCCAAAAATGTAGTCCAAAACTTCCCTAAGAACCTAGAATCCCTGTCAGAAATAATAGACTTTGTCAAACCATAATGCACCCATACATTAGCAAAGAAAATAGCTATTGCCTCATGTTCTTTTACTATCTTTTTACATTCCATAAGAATACACATCTTATCGAATCTATCAACAACAATATAGAGATAATCATGGCCATGTTTAGACATGGGTAATCCTCCTACAAAATTCATAGAAATGTCCTCCCATAGATGAGTAAGTATTGACAAAGGCATATACAAACCCTCCTTCCTAGTCTTTGGCTAGTTGGTACAACAAATTTTACATCCCTATATAAATTTTGATACTTCTTCTTACATATTGGGCCAAGTAAACGTAGCTTTGTTGTAATGTATTTGGCATGATTATTGCATTGTGATGACTTCCAATTTTGACATTGCAAATGTTGACATGTGATTTGTCTTAGGAAGGTGTATTCTTTTTACTTTTGGAAATCATGTTTGCAATGGATAATTTATTATTGTATAGAGATTCATTCTTACTATAATTATGTTTACTCCGAAATGAATTCATTCTTATCTGTAAGTTGTGAACCTATACTGTTGTTTTCATACTTATCATATGTTAATAAAGAAAACCTTGGATCAATTCCATTGATCCAAGGTATGCTTCAGTCTTCTTAATTGATCATCTTGATAACTGACATTCTGAAATGAAAGGTAAAGTGGGACTGAGTTGTGTTTTGTTTATAAATTTAAAGGACCCGACTTCAGGTGTCCTTACTTTGCATCATGCTTTAAATGGTGAACTTGGACCTCCTTGATAAATATTTTATAACGCTGAATAGCGTGAGAGGATTAAGGATCAATTACTGGGCTATTAAGGTAAATACCTTAGCCTTAGTCAGAATGTTTAATGTTACTTGGATTTAACCTAAGTTGTAATGTTATATACTATGTTGATTCTAATCTAAGGTAATTCAAACCTACCTTAGACCTATTTCTAAACTACTAAGGGTTATGACCTAACCTAAGATAGTATGCTTTATGGTTTTGGAGTTTTGAATTAACCTAAGGCAAATACTAATTACCTAAGGACTAAGGTTGAATCCTAACCTAATGTTAATCTAACCTAAACTATTACTAAGAAAAAGGGGAACCTAAGGGCTACTTAGCAAGTTGAAAGGGCGGTTGCGTTGGTTTCTAAGGCATTTATGGGAATTGATTTCTGTTATTACATCTTTAAATCTACCAAGTTTGGCAGAGGCATGGAGAGTTAGTGGGATGCCTAGCTGGCATCATTGCTGAATATAAAATACATGTAAATTTTTGAATTAAACCTTGCCAAATTTGAAATGGTGGTGGTGTAGAGAAAGAGGAGGGAAAGTGGCATTCATTGCATTAATGACCTCGATTGTGGCAGAGAAACCACCTAGGAGAATATGCAAGTAGATTTTGGGGAGAAGTTGTTTGGTCATTCATTCTTTTTGGTTTTTTCTCTGCATGGAGGTTCTGGTTCTTTCAAACCAATAGTTCTATTTTTATGATCCTTCGATATTTTAGACATCTCTAAGCTATTTTGAATCTGGTGGAAGAATAAGAAGAAGGTTGGATTGTTGACGTTGTTTGGAAAAAGGAAACTGTGGAGGCTCAGCTAGAATTCTTCTACAGATCGATAGAAGCTCTATCAGGCATGATAGGCTCTACCCATTAAGTTGTTCTACTTTTTACTAAATGTCTTCATTAAAAGAACTCTGCTCTTGGAAACAAATGGGTTTTTGTATATGATGATTATTTTTCTTCATGCTTGTATTTTCTTTCACTGTATATGCCTGTTTGGTTTACTGTTTGAGGAAATATGAATTGAGCTTGTTCCTTTATGGGAAAAATGAATGAGCTTGGCTTTAACTTTTGTGTGAACTGAATGTTGTCGAATCTTGTATACTTCTATTGACTATGCAATACTGATCATAAGAATGCAATCGCTTGATAGAAAAAATAATCGAGTTAAGTTGTTTCCATTGTTAGAAGAATGTAATATGGGTGTCATCCTTTACATTTATTTGAAGTTTTTTTTATTCTTGTTACTCCTTCTTGATCCTTTCTGATATAGTTGCTAGGAATCTTTGTTTTTGGATTCAATCTTGTTGGAAATAATAGTAGAGAAGTCTTACCTTTTACTATGTGTGATATGGTTAAAATATAGAACTCCTTTGAGTATGTTTGAAATAGTTGGAAGGATTCCTTGTTATGGAAGGATTTCATTTTGAATTTGTTCTTCCTTGTTCAAAATTAGATAACTCACGATGTAGCTTCCTTTGTAACTATTTAGTGACATTTTGGTTTTACCCACGTGCATATTAAGATATGGTTTATTACTGAAGGAATGACTTATCTTAGTTGAACTTTAGATTAGTTCAGTTTGGGTTATCTTAAGGAATTGGGTTAGAACGTTATAGTTTTCTCTTCTCTTTTGGACTCGACTTTGAGCATTTGGTTGGGGTATTGTCACTTTTGTTTTTCTCCTTGAGATTGGTTCAGAGTCTAGAACTCTCTTCCCAAAATTTTGTGTTGTTCCTTAATTTCGTTAAGAAGGGAGCCTGGGGTAACTTGAAGGTAGGTTGGGACAATCAGATTTGCATTCATTATCTTCATTTTTATGTATTGTCTTTTGAAAAGAAACCAGAATCTCATAGGGGTGTTTTACTCCATCGTTGTTCTCTTTCTCTCTCTGATTGGAAAATAAGAAAACTTCTCAGTGGACTCTTTTAATGTTGGAATGAATTTAATATTCAGTTATTGTTCTTGTTGCTTGGGAAACCTTCTTTTCGTTCCGGCTTGCTAGTTCCTATCGTATATCTGTATGCATCAATTCAATTTTGATTATGTTATTTGTGTTGCAATGGTTGTTGAAATTGAAGGTTTCTCAGTAAATATTCGTTTCAGTTCCTTTTTGATATCAACTGTGTTTTCCTTTTAATAGGATGGATTATTGAGATATTCTCTCATTCTTTTTTTACTCCTTTATCTCTCTTTCCTGAGTTGTGGAATACAATGTTGTTTTCATTAAACTCTGGAGGAAGACTTATGTTGTTCTTCTTTTTCATTTGTTCATTTTTCTCTCATTCATATTACTCATGTATGGATCTGAGTGGTTAATTGAAGGGTAAACCTATACTTCTTCTCCTTGATCAGATAATTGAAATTGGAATTGAATTGGATTTGAAATTGGGTTAGTATCGGAAAGAAGGGAACTCTTGCTTTAGGAGGTTGTTGGTTCATCCTAAATTCCACCCTTAAAGATTGAATGAATTTGATCTTTGATATTATCTAATGAATTAAGTTAAAGTTGTGTATTATGATTCATTGCTTCTTTAAAATAATTCTATATTTTTGGAACTATTAGAGTTAGTAACTTTCTCCATCATTGTATTTTTAAAGGAAACCATAATCTACTATGGGTGTTTTACTCCATCATTGTTCTCTTTCACTCTTTGATTGGAAAATAATAAAAATTCTCAGTGAACTCTTCTAATGTTGGAATGAATTTAATATTCATTTATTGTTCTTGTTTCTTGGGAAACCTTCTTTTTGGTTCCCGACTTGCTAGTTCCTTTCTTTTTATCTGTATGCATCAATTCAATTTTGATTATGTTATTTGTGTTGCAATGGTTGTTGAAATTGAAGGTTTCTTGGTAAGGATCTATTTTAGTTCCTTTTGGATATTGAATGTGTTTTTCCTTTTAATAGGATGGATTATTGATATCTTCTCTCATTCTTATTGTTGACTTCCTTATCTCTCTTTCCTGAGTTGTGGAATACAATGTTATTTTCATTGAACTCTGGAGGAAGACTTATGTTGTTCTTATTTTTCATTTGTTTGTTTTTCTCTCATTTGTATTACTCATGTATGGAGCTGAGTGGTTAATTGGAGGGTAAACCTATACTTCTTCTCCTTGACAGATAATTGAAATTGGATTTGAAATTGGGTTAGTATCGGAAAGAAGGGAACTCTTTCTTTAGGAGGTTGTTAGTTCATCCTAAATTCCACCCTTAAAGATTGAATGAATTTGATCTTTGGTATTATATGATGAATTAAGTTAAAGTTGTGTATTGTGATTCATTGCTTCTTTAAAATAATTCCATTTTGGGAACTATTAGAGTTAGTAACTTTCTTTGAATTAGTTGCATGAATTAAGAAGGAACTATAAATATCTATAGTAAGAATGAGATAAGTAATTATGATGAAATATTACTTATCTGATATAGTTCCGTATGAAATCATTGGCTGAAGAGTGTTGATTATATCATGATATTTACTTAATGTAATGTGATGTATCACTTTATCCTTCCTCCCATGACTGTTATTTCTTTATGATGTATCTATATGTAATTTCTACTATTTCATAAAAGAAGAGTTATTTTTATGAAATAGTTAGTTGAAAGCACATCGTTTTAATGCTTAGTGCTTATCATGCTCAGTTCAATGAACTGACCCGTGCTAGAAATTGTTGTAGATGGACTTCGTAAGTGAGAAAATAAGACAAGTTATTTTATGATGCTTCTTATGTTTACCTAAAGGTTGGATATTTTATGAGGAATGATGATTCTTATTGAAATGTAATTGAAAAAGGGAAAAGTTGTATTTCTTAATTGAGTTTATTAATGTTGATTGGCATGAAGGATGTCTGGAATGATTAGACTTGTAAAATGTGTATTTTACCTTGATGAATGGAAAAGGATTGAGAGTTATTTGTATTTGATGTGTCATTCTCTTGTGCATTTTGTAAAGAGAATTTGTAAACTTATACTTATTCTCTCATAATTATATTTGTTTTGAACCTTTTAGTTAGACTTAAAATGAAATAGGTGAAAAGGGAATTGATATTATATTCCTTAATTAAATGCAACTTATCAAGTTGGCATTCATAGCTAATCATTTAACTAAGTCATTATAGATATTAAATGATGATTACGAAAGTACAAACTCATTATGTTATCTTGTACAATGTAATAGTTTGCAATGAATCCTAACTAATATAAGTCAAGAGGAAAGGAAAATATTCTACAAGGATAAGCATTCTGTTAAGACCTTTTGGGAATCATACCCAAATAATATTCGGAAGGAGGGAAGTATACTCCCTCTTATTAAATCTTAATCAGAAATGATGCAATTGAAAATAATAAATACATATACAATAAATAGACTTCATCTTAATGAAGTCTATTATAAAGGAACCATGAATCTGAATTCAATCATGCTTAAACTTGGTTAAGCTAAGTAAGTTAACCTTACTGTTGTTATGCTGATTTTGTTTGTAAGTCTGAATCTTAAATTAAGATACTAAAGAATGAAACACAAACCTTTAGGGAAGGGGTTTAGATGTAGATTTATCTGCATGGAAATTATAAATCATTTATGGCTAGCAACCTTAATTTTTAAAAAATTAAAGATTCAACAAGGTTACTGAAATTAAATATTAATTGAGAAGATAAGTAATCAATTTGTTATTTGGATATGTATATCCAGATGAGACAATTTTGTAGCATCTTTTCACAAGCCAAATGTAGTATTGTGCCATCATGAATGCTTGGGTCTTCATGAGGGTACGGTGTTGCAGTTGACATGTCGCAACACCCTTCAGAATTAGATCATCTAGATTTACATAAACTTGTACTTGACCTTAGTTATACTCTAGTTCAGGTTAGGAGCATGCTTTTATATATGGGTAACTCACGACGACTTAGGGTAACTAGGCACATGCAATTGAATTAGGTCGATTGAGTATGTCTATGTACCCTTAGTCACCGTGAGTGGTTCTCTATACCAATCTATGTTGCTAACTGGGTTAGGGTTGAACCTTGGACAAGTGGACTGACAGGAGTTAGTGAAGACCATTCTAGATAATAGATGAAGTGGGGTGAAGGATGTATTCCATTTGACAAGTATGCCATCTAGGAATATGAACATGAACAACATGTGAAAATATTTGGCCAAAGTATCGCAAGCTGCTGGTTGCATTGTCCTATGTCACCTAGTTTAAGAAGAATGATTTTAGATGAATATTGGTAACAAATATTCAGATAGGCCTCTTAAATAGAACACTTCAATACCTAGAAAAGGGTAAGATAACCAAGTATACTTAGTATACAATACATTGAGTTAACATGAAAGATTGGTTGTTAACCAAGTCATGAAATGAGAGATTTATAGTACACCGAGTCATTTACAGTTGCATATGGTTATCTATTATGAGATTGATTGGCATGGAATGTTTGTCATAAATTATGATTATTTATAAAAGAGAACATTATTCAAAAAAAAATTCCCTTGTTTCTAAAGTCTTAAAATGGGAATGTTACATCTTGGTATCAGAGTTGAAGGTTACAGCTCTTAGACCTATTGTGTCCATAATCTGATAAAACTTAAATTTTCTTGTTAACATAAAATGGTTAGAACAAGATGAAATGCTACAAACAACCTACCACATGGTGGAGAAAAAGCTATTGCCCAAAAACTCGATGAGATCCTTGCCCCTGTTGGACACAAGAGATCGTTTGGTTGTACTTGAACAAGTAATGGGTAATGAGGAGGAGGAAGAAGATCCTGGTAATAACAATTAGCCACCTCCTATGGAAAACACCAATGGGAGAAATCCGGGTGTTGATAACAATAATGCAAACATACCTAATTAGCCTGGGAATAAAAAGGCAAGATTAGCAGTTGAACTCACCAATGATATAAAAAGATTAATTCCACCCAAGTTTGATGGAACTACACTTGGATATGGGGCTGAGATCTAGCTCAGTGAAATGGATAATTAATTTGCAATAAGAAACTTCTCTAAGGAAACAAAAGCAATATGGGGATCTTATCAACTTTCCCATGAGGCATCTTCATGGTGGGACAACCGTAAGGCTGAGTTGAACATTGTTGAAACAAACATAACTTGGGATCAATTTAAAAGTTATTTTAGGCAATGGTGGCTGCCACAACTTTATTATGATCATAAAATGACTAAATTTTAGAACTTATCTCAGGAAAGTTGACTATAACAGTACTAGGAAAGGTTTACTAAACTCCTTAAGTACATACCTCAAGTATCAAACTGACGAAAATTTTAGGATACAAAAATTTATCATGGATTAAATCCCATTATAGGTGGTGAGGTGGATGTTCACAACCCAACCACTATGGAAGGGGTTGTTGAAAATCCATAAGGAAAAAAATTGAGAGCAATCTCTACTCATAGGGAGGAAATCAGAAAGAAAGTTCTAAACTCTTCTTCATCTCTTGCACCTAAAAAGGGACCATGGAAGAGGTTTGGTATGAAAAACAAATTTTCTACTGATAAAAATAAGAAAATAGCATCAAATAAACTTGTTGCTAGTGTGTGAAATAGCTTTGTCAAGAACAATAATAATGGGAAAAGTCCTACGGGAGCTAGAATGATAACTTTAAGGGTGGAAATAAATTTGAGCCTAGGAAAGGACCTGTAGGAGGTTGTTTTAATTGTGGCATGGGCCCTTACACAAGTCACTGTCCTTTGAAAAAGGATGACCATATTAAGTAGCACAGGATACATGTTACAGTAGCTGACAAGTAAGTTGAAAATCAAGTCACACACATAGAAGTTCCAGGTAAGTTATTTAGTATACCTATGATTATAATTTTCTATATTGTAGCTACTGAATGTTTTATTTCTACTAAGTTAGCTTCGAAATTAAAAAGAAAAGTTGAAAAATGGATAAAACATGGGTTATACATTATGGAAATAATGTTGTTCATACAGTTAGTATGTGTCTTTTTGAAGCAATCCTTTAACTTGCCTATTTTTTCCACATAAGTTAACCTTTAAGTTGATCCTTTGTGGTCTTATGATGTAATCATAGGTGTCAATTGGCTAGCTAAGCATAAGGAAAAGTTGATTATTTTAAATACATATTAGTTTCTTATATGATCTTTAGAAAATAACAATTATTCGTGGTGTAAACGTGAGATTTCAATTAGGAAAGCGTCAACTATGAAACTTAAAAAGACCAAAAACAAAGGTTGTACCTTATATGTAGTAAAAATTTCTAAAACTACTGAAGAAAGTAGTGATTTCATGGAAAGATATCCATTGTTACCAAATTTCAGTGATGTGTTTCTAGAAGAGTTACTAGGTCTTCCACCCAAATGGGAGTTTGACTTCACAATCGAGATCAAACAAGGAACCGAGCCTATTTCCAAGGCACCTTATAGAATGAATACCATTGAATTGGTAGAGCTTAAGGCTTAGTTGTAGGAACTTTTGTCAAAAGGTTTGATAAGACCGAGTGTCTCACCTTGGGGAGCATTGGTAATTTTTGTGAAGAAGGATGGCACACTTAGATTGTGCATTGATTATAGGATGTTAAACAAAGAAACAATTAATAAGATATCCACTTCCTAGAATTGATGATCTGTTTGATCAGATGTGTGGTGCATCAGTGTATTCTAAAATAGATCTTTGATCTGGATATCATCATTTGAGAATAAAGGATGAATACATTCATAAAAAAACTTTTAGAACAAGGTATGGGCATTATGAATTCACATTTTTACCTTTTGGGTTGATGAATGCACCTGCCACTTTTATGAATTTAATGAATAATATTTTTCAAGAATACTTGGACAAATTTGTGCTTGTATTCTTGGACGATATTCTCATATACTCTAAAAGCATTGAAGAACACCATAAGCATCTGAAGATAGTTTTGGAAATCTTGAGAAAGAGAAGGTTGTATGGTAAGTTGTCTAAATGTTCCTTCTATGATACGGAAGTGCACTATTTGGGTCATGTTATAAGAAAGAATGGAATAGTGGTAGATCCCTCAAATATTGCAGCTATAACTGAGTGGCCTACACCTAAGAATGTACATGAAGTTAGAAGCTTCATGGGTCTTATTAGTTACTATAGGAAGTTTGTTAAAGACTTTTCTAAGATTGCTACACCAATAAATTCATTATAGAAGAAAGACAAGAAATTTGTTTGGAATGAAAAATCTAAATCTGCTTTTACGATTCTAAAGGATCAGTTAACTACATCACCTATTTTGAATGTACCTGATCCTAATGGAGACTTTATTATTGTAATGAGATGCATCTCGGGAGGTTCTCTAAGGTATTGTATTGCAAAATGATCATGTCATAGCTTATGAAAGTAAAAACTCAAGTTACATTAACTGAATTATGATCCATATGACCTAGAGCTTGTTTTCATTGTTCATGCACTTCAATCATGGAGGCATTATCTTCTTGGTAGACCTTTTAAACTAAAAACTAATCACCTTGGGTTGAATTATATTTTTACTCAGCCAAATATGAATGCAAGACAATGAAGATGGTTAGAATTTCTATCTCAGTATGATTTTGACATAAGTTACATTAAAGGAAAAGAAAATAGAGTAGTAGATGCTCTAAGTCGTAGGAAGCACATTTCTGCTCTTATAACGTTGAGAACTTAGTTTAAAGATGAGGTAAAAAGTGTCATGGAATCTGATTCTTATTTTCAGCAAGTAAAGATAGCACTTGTTGTAGATCCAAATGATAGGAAAAATAAAGGTTTTCACTTCAAAAATGAACGAATCTTTCAATTTGAAAATAGGGTATACATACCTTTGGAAAATGATTTAAGAAGGAAAATATTAGCTGAATTTCATAATTCACCTTTTTTTGAACACCCTGGCATTACGAAGATGCTTGCTGATATAAAACAAGAATATTTTTAGAAAGGTATAAAAACGATGTGATGGAATTTGTGAAACATTGCTTAGAGTGTCAACATGTTAAAGCTGAGCATATGCATCCATTTGGTTTATTATATCCTCACAAAGCATTCCGTAATACAAATGGTAAGTGATAAGTATGGATTTTGTTCAAAGGTTTCCTATGTCAAGAAATAAACATGATGTTATTATGGTTGTTGATAAACTAACAAAGGTAACACATTTTATTATTGGTAATCTAAAGGATGATTCACCTGTGTTAGCAAGAAGATTTGTGCATGAGATTTTCAGGTTACATGGAGTACCTAAATTGATCATATCAGATAGAGATCCAAGAATGACATCTAGATTTTGGCAAACACTTAATGCAACCCTCGGGACTAAGCTGAATTTCAGTTCTTGCATATCACCCAGAAACGGATGGACAGACTAAAAAAGTTAATCAAGTTTTAGAGGATATGTTATGAATGTATTGCATGGATCAACAGTATAAATGGGAGGAGTACCTTCCATTAGTTGATTTTGCTTATAATAACACATATCACACCTCTCTGAAAATGGTACCTTTCGAAGCATTATATGGAAGGAAATTCATAACCCCTGTTAGTTGGGACAACATTGAGGATAGAGAGGTGATTGGACTAGAAATCCTTACAAAAATGGAACAACAAGTTAAAATGATTTGTGAATACTTGAAGGAAGCTGCAGATAGGCAAAAGAGTTATGTAGACTTAAAGTGGGTTGATAAGAAATTTGAACTTGGTGAGAAGGTCTTTCTTGATGTTAAACTAAAAAGAGTTCTATAACTTTTCGTGGCTGCCAAGTTATCACCTCGTTATGTGGGACCCTTTGAAATTGTTGAAGTAATCAACCCTATAGCTTACCATTTAGCTTTACCTCCGATTTATCATGAATGCATGATGTGCTCCATATTTCTTTGCTTAAGAAATACATTTCAGATTTATCACATGTGTTAAATTGGAACTCCTTACAGGTCTAAGACCTAGGAATAATCATGGTTAATCCCATTTGAGTGCTAGAAAATTGCCAATTTCATGTAAGAAATTGTGAAATAAGTCAATGTAAGGTCTATTGGGCCTAGTTTAACAAAGAAAGTACAACTCGGGAAATTATTGAAGAATGAGAACCTGCTTTTCCATATTTGTTTAATAAGAATTGATTCTCAAGACCGATAAATTTATTTTTGTTTTGACATTAAATCTACGGACATGGGTAGTTACTAAGATATTTAATAGCTATTTTAATATTGTTTTGAAATTTTAATTTCTCAAATCTAGTTATGTTATGAATATATGAATGGGAGCACGATAATTAAGTTTTGTCCTAAAACTTTAATGGTTTGATTAAATTAATCATTGGGGCGATGATTATTTTAAGGAGGAGGTATATAACAAATTTTGCATGACTATTACTGAGATGACTTCCACTTTTTACATTGTAAATGTTTACATGTTTTATTTCTTAGGAAGGTGTATTCTTTTGACTTTTGGAAATCATGTTTGCAATGGATAAGTTATTACTATACAGAGATTCATTCTTGCTGTAATTTTGTTTACTTGGAAATGAAGTCATTCTGATCTGTGATCTATAAGTTGTGAACCTGTATTGTTGTTTTCATACTTATCATATGTTAACAGAAAAACCTTGGATCAATTCCATTGATCCAAGGTATGCTTCAGTTCTTCTTAATTGATCATCTTGATAACTGACATTCTGAAATGAAAGGTAAAGTGGGATTGAGTTGTGTTTTGTTTATAAATTTAAAGGACCCGGCTTCGGTGTCCTTACTTTGCATCATGCTTTAAATGGTGAACTTGGAACTCTTTGATAAATATTTTGTAAACTTTGAATAGTGTGAGAGGATTAAGGATCAATTACTGGGCTATTAAGGTAAATACCTTAGCCTTAGTCAGAATGTTTAATGCTACTCGATTTAACCTAAGTTGTAATGTTCTATACTATGTTGATTCTAATCTAAGGTAATTCAGACCTACCTTAGACCTATTTCTAAACTACTAAGGTTTATGACCTAACCTAAGATAGTATGCTTTATGGTTGTGGAGTTTTGAACTAACCTAAGGAAAATACTAATTACCTAAGGACTAAGGTTGAATCCTAACCTAATGTTAATCTAACCTAAACTATTACTAAGCCAAAGGGGAACCTAAGGGCTACTTGGCAAGTTGAAAGGGTGGTGGTGTCGGTTTCTAAGGCATTTATGGGAATTGATTTTTGTTATTACATCTTTAAATCTACCAAGTTTGGTAGAGGCATGGAGAGTTAGTGGGATGCCTAGCTGGCATCATTACTAAATATAAAATGCATGTAAATTTTTGAATTAAGCCTTGCCAAATTTGAAATGGTGGTGGCATAGAGAAAGAGGAGGGAAAGTGGAATTCATTGCATTAATGACCTTGGTTGTGGTGGAGAAACCGCCTAGGAGAATATGCAAGCGGATTTTGGGGAGAAGTTGTTTGGTCATTCATTCTTTTTGGTTTTTTCTCTGCATGGAGGTTCTGGTTCTTCAAATCAGTAGTTCTATTTTTATGATCCTTCAATATTTTTGACATCTCTGAGCTATTTTGAATCTGGTGGAAGAATAAGAAGAATGTTGTATTCTTGACATCATTTGGAAAAAGGAAATTGTGGAAGCTCGGTTGAAATTCTTCTACAGATCGATAGAATCTCTATCAGGCATGATAGGCTCTACCCATTAAGTTGTTCTGATTTTTACTAAATGTCTTCATTAAAAAAACTATGCTTTTGGAAACAAATGGGTTTTTGTATATAATGATTATTTTTCTTCATGTTTGTACTTTCTTTCACCGTACATGCCTGTTTGGTTTATTGTTTGAGGAAATATGAATTGAGCTTGTTCGCTTTATGGGAAAAATGGATGATCTTGGTCAGAACTTTTTTGTGAACTCGATGTTGCTAAATCTTGTATAATTCTCGTTGGATCATGCAATACAGTTAGAGGAATGCACTATTTGATAAAAATATTCAAGTTAAGTTATTTCCTTTGTTGGAAGAATGTAAGATGGGTGACATCCTTTGCATTTATTCAAGTTTTTTTCGATTCTTGTTACTCATGTTTGATCCTTGCTGATATGGTTGTTAGGAATATTTATTTTGTGGATTCAATCTTGTTGGAAATTAAAATAGAAAATTCTTACCTTTTACTGTACTTGAGATGGTTAAAATCTGAGAACTCCTTTGAGTCTGTTTGAAATAGTTGGTAGGAGTCCTTACTATGGAAGGATTTTGTTTTGAATTTGTTCTTCCTTGCTTGAAATTTGATAAATCATGATGTAGCTTCTTCTGGAACTATTTGATGACATTTTGGTTTTACCCACCTACATGTTATGATATGGTTTGTTACTGAAGGAATGGCTTATCTTAGTTGAACTTTGGATTAGTTCAGTTTGGGTTATCTTAAGGAATTGGGTTGGAACGTTATAGTTTTCTCTTCTCTTTTGGACTCAACTTTGAGCATCTAGTTGGGATCTTGTCGATTTTTTTTTCTCCTTGAGATTGGTTCAGAGTCTAGAACTCTCTTCCCAAACTTGTGTGTCGTTTCTTGATATATGTGAAGAAGGGAGCCTAGGGTAACTTGAAGGTAGGTTGGGATAGTCAGATTTGCATTTGTTATTTTCATTTTTATGTATTGTCTTTTAAAAAGAAACTAGAATCTCATAGGGGTGTTTTACTCCATCATTGTTCTCTTTCACTCTTTGATTGGAAAATAACAAAACTTCTCAGTGGACTCTTTTAATGTTGGAATGAATTTAATATTCAGTTATTGTTCTTGTTTCTTGGGAAACCTTCTTTTTGGTTCCTTTCTTTTATTTGTATGCATCAATTTGATTTTGATTATGTTATTTTGTGTTGCAATAGTTGTTGAAATTAAAGGTTTCTTGGTAAGGTTCTGTTTCAGTTCTTTTTGGATATTGACTATGTTTTTGCTTTTCATAGGATGGATTATTGAGATCTTATCTCATTATTTTTCTTGACTCTCTTATCTCTCTTTCTTGATTTGTGGAATTGAATGTTATTTTCATTGAACTCGGAAGAATACTTATGTTCTTATTTTGCATTTTTTTTTCTCTCATTCATATTACTCATGTATGGAGCTGAGTGGTTAATTGAAGGGTGAACTGTACTTCTTCTCCTTGATAGATAATTGAAATTGGAATTGAAATTGGAATTGAAATTTCGTTAGTATCGAAATAAGGGAACTCTTTCTTTAGGAAGTTGTTGGTTCATCCTAAATTCCACCCTTAAAGTTGAATGAATTTGATCTTAGGTATTATATGATGAATTAAGTTAAAGTTACGTATTGTGATACATTGATTCTTTAAAATAATTCCATTTTGGGATGTATTAGAGTTAGTGACTTTCTTTGAATTAGTTTCATGAATTAAGAAGGAACTAGAAATATCTATAGTAAGACCTGAGATAAGTAATTATTATCAAATATTACTTCTATGATATAATTACATATGAAATCATTTCTGAAGAGTTTTTATTATATCATTATATTTACTTAATGTAATGTGATGTATCACTTTATCCTTCCTCCCATGACTATTATTTCTTTATGATGTATCTATCTGTAATGCTTTACTGTTTCATAAAAGCAGAGTTATTTTTATGAAATAGTTAGTTGAAAGCACATCATTTTAATGCTTAGTGCTTATCATGCTCAGTTTGATGAACCAATGTGCTAGCAATTGTTGCAGATGGACTTTGTAAGTGAGAAAAGAAGAAAATTTATTTTATGATGCTTCTTATGTTTACCTAAAGGTTGGATCTTTTATGAGGAATGATGATTCTTATTGAAATGTAATTGAAAAAGGGAAAAGTTGTATTTCTTAATTGAGTTTATTAATGTTGATTGGCATGAAGGATGTCTGGAATGATTAGACTTGTAAAATGTGTATTTTACCTTAATGAATGGAAAAGGACTGATATTTATTTGTATTTGATGAGTCATTATCTTGTGCATTCTGTAAAGAGAATTTGTAAACTTATACTTATTCTCTCATAATTATATTTGTTTTGAACCTTTTCAGTTGGACTTAAAATGAAATAGGTGAAAAGGGAATTGCTATTCTATTCCTTAATTAAATGCAACTTATCAAGTTGGCATTCATAGCTGATCATTTAACTAAGTCATTATAGATATTAAATGATGATTACAAAAGTACAAACTCATTATGTTATCTTGTACAATGTAATAGTTTGCAATGAATCCTAACTAATATAAGTCAAGAGGAAAGGCAAATATTCTACAAGGATAAGCATTCCATTAAGACCTTTTGGGAATCATACCCAAATAATATTTGGAAGGAGGAAAGTATACTCCCTCTTATTAAATCTTAATCGGAATGATGTAATTGAAAATAATAAATACATATACAATAAATAGACTTCATCTTAATGAAGTCTATTATAAAGGAATCTGAATCTGAATTCAATCATGCTTAAACTTGGTTAAGCTAAGTAAGTTAACCTTACTATTGGTATGTTGATTTTGTTTGTAAGTCTGAATCTTAAATTAAGATACTAAAGAATGAAACACAAACCTTCGGGAAGGGGTTTAGATGCAAATCTATCTCGCATGGAAATTGTAAATCATTTATGGCTAGCAACCTTAATGTTTAAAGAAATTAAAGATTCAGTAGGGTTACTGAAATTAAATCTTAATTAAGAAGATAAGTAAGTAATCAAATTCTTATTTGGATATGTATATCCAGATGAGACAATTCAGAGGATGTTGGCACACGCCAACTGCAGTACCATGCCATCATGAAGACTTGGGTCTTCATGAGGGTACAATGTTGTAGTTGACATGTCACAACACCCTTCAGAATTGGATCATCTAGATTTACATAAACTCATACTTGACCTTAGTTATACTCTAGGTTAGGTTAGGAGCATGCTTTTGTATAGGGGGTAACTCACAACGACTTAGGGTAACTAGGCACATGCAATCAACTTAGGTCGATTGAGTATGTCTATGTACCCTTAGTCACCATGAGTGGTTCTCTATACCAATCTATGTTGCTAACCTAGGTTAGGGTTGAACCTTAGACAAGTGGACTGACAGGAGTCAGTGAAGACCATTCTAGATAACAGATGAAGTGGGGTGAAGGATGTATTCTATTTCACAAGTATGCCATCTAGGAATATGAACATGAACAACATGTGAAAATCTTTGTCCAAAGTATTGCAAGTTGTTGGTCATGGGGTCCTATATCACCTAGTTAAAGAAGAAGTATTTTAGATGAATATTGGTAACAAATATTCAGATAGGCCTCTTAAATAGAACACTTCAATACCCAAAAAATGGTAAGAGAACCAAGTATACTTAGTATACAATACATTGAGTTAACATGAGATCTTGGTGGTTCACCGAGTCATGAAATGAGAGATTGGTGGAACATCGAGTCATTTACAGACTACATATGGTTATCTGTTATGAGATTGATTGGCTTGGAATGTGTGTTCTAAATTATGATTATTTAGAAAAGAGAACATTATTAAAAAAAAAATCCCTTGTTTCTAAAGTCTTAAAATGGGAATGTTACATCTGCAAGTGGGCTTGGGTCTTACCGACATTGAAATGTCCTACTAATTTCAAGGTATGTGCTTCCCTCATCAATAGAAGTCTTTCTTCTTTAGGCACATAAAGGTTCACCTATCGGTAGAGCAGCCCGTCCTTGAGTTAACAATCTCAATCCTCATACTTTCAGCCCCTTGGGACTACAATGGTTGAAATGTTACACCAAATTCTCTATCCTAGGCATATCCCTCCCCATAAGCTTCCTTCATGAAGGGCTCAATCCGAAAGATAGTGTCTATAAAGGAGAAATTATCCTCTGTGGGTAGCCTAGACAACATGTCTGCCACCAAATTTGTACTACCCTTCTTGTATTTGATCACTAGATGGAAATTTTGAAGGAACCCCATCCATTTGTAGTGCCTTGCATGTTGGAATTTAGATTGTCTTTGCAAATATTAGAGGGTTTTTGGTCAATTTGAACAATAGTTTCTTTACCCAACAAATAATGCTTCCATTTTTTAATTTCTTGAACTAGTGCATACATTTCCTTATCATATACTGAATATCCTTTAACTGCTGAAGTAAAATTTTCATAATGATAGCATATGGGTTTACATCCCTGAAGTAACACTGCACCCATAACGTAATCACTGGCATCTATTTCTACTTAAAAGGGATGATGCAAATTAGGAAGAGAAAGTATTAGAGCATGAATAATCTTTTATTTAAATAACTCAAAGGATTTTTCTTGTTCCTTACCCCATTCAAAACCCTTACTCTTTCTCGCCACTTTGTGTGTAGAGGTGCTACAAGTATAGATAATATTGAAATGAACTTATGCATGTACTGCATCTTGCTCCTACAAAACTCCTAGTCTTTATGGCTCTTTATGGTGTTGACCAGTTGGTGATGGATTCCACCTTCTTTGGATCCACTCATAGCTCTCCTCCTCAAACCACATGCCCGAGTTAGAAAAGTGACTATTTGGAAAATTCACATTTCTTTATATTACAAAGCATTGTTTCCCCCGAGAACTTGCAAGACTTGCTATAAATGAGTTAGATGTTCCTCCCATATGGCACTAAAAATCAAGATGTCATCTAGATAAAAATGACATGTGAATCTATGAAATCCCACAATACATCATTCATTAGCCTCATAAGTGTAGCGGGTGCATTGCATAAACTAAATGGAAGAACTAACCATTCATACAAACCTTGTTTTGTCTTAAAGGAAGTCTTCCATATATACTCCTCCTTTATTTTGAATTGGTGATAACCTGACTTGAGATCCAACTTTGTGAAGAATTTGGTATGTGGAAGCTTATCCAAGAGATCATCTATGCGTGGGAGCGGGTTTTTATTCTTTATGGTGATCTTGTTCAAAGTACGGTTGTCGATGCACATTATCCAAGAACCATCCTTCTTTGGAACCATCACAATAGGTGAACCATATGGTGAGGTGCTAAGACATATCACCCCTTGGTCTAGTAGTTCCTGGAGTTGTTTCTTTACTTCAAGTACTTCTAGCAAGGATTTTGTATACAACCCGATGTTTGGTAGAGGGGACTCTAGCAATAGCTTAATCTTATGCTCTACTTCCTGTTTTGGTGGTAACCCACCGGGAGCCTAAAAAAATTCTGACAAGACTAAATAATACTATCCAAATCATGTTTTCCCTAGTTAGAAATTTCAAACTTCTACCCCATTTTGTTTATCCTTTAACAAAAGTAAAAAAACCGATTATGATTTTCCGAATAAGTCATTTTTTTTAGTTAGCACTCACCATAGTAACATGTGTCTTACACTCGGTGTGCTCGGATGTTTTAGCTGATCCTATCCTTGACCCATCTGTACTGGTTTTCCCCTCTTATAAATATGGAATCCCTAATATACAAGTAAGGACTCCCAAAACAACATCAAAAGCATCAAGTAGAGTAACATCACTTCCAATACATCAATATACTAGGAATCCCAAACTTGACCTTACATATTTTTGTTACCTGAATTTCAACACCCTTCTTCACCCTATAGGATAAGGGTGTGGATTCTCGTAAGTCTCAAGACCAACTTCTTTACAACCTGCTTCGTAAATCAAGTTAGACTGAGAACCGATATCAACCAAAGCAATTACCTTAATTCTCTTGATCTATATTTTGATCTGGAATATTCTACTCATCTCCTCTTCTTGGTTGTCCATGTTGGTGGCCATACATCCAAGCCTCTCATATACATCATAGTCATCTTCGATTTCCACCTCCCCTTTTGTCTTTACAGCTGTCATGGACTTATTTGAGTCCTTGGTTTGGTTCTTTGGATGTAACTCTGGATGTAACTTCCAACATGTAGCATCAGTATGACCATTGATATCACAGTTCTTGCCAAAATTCTTAGGATCTTTACAAGTATTTAAAGTAGTAGCAGTTTGTTTACCTTTCCTTTTCCACTTACCCTTGTTACTTGTTTTCCCATGTTCTTTCTTCTACTAATTTGTCAACTACTTTTCCCTTGGCTCTGCTTCTCCTTGATTATTTTCATCATCTATGTAGTATGCCTGCACACATGCCTCGTTGAGATATTTGGGATTTATGGAGATGACTTTTCTTTGAAGGTGAGTGTGAAGTCCTCCCAAGTACTTAGTCGAATATCCTAATCCTCCAATTCCATATTCAGTAACATGGCTTACCTTTAAAACTTTGTAGTATATTCCTGCACACTTTGACCACTACCATATCTAAAATACTACCATTTAATCATTTGGTCAATCTTATGGCCAATAGGATAGAAGTTAGCTCTAAGTAATTATTTAAATTCTTGCCAAGATTTCACAATAGGATGTTTCTTCTTTTCACAAGTGGCTAGATGGGTTTCCCACCAAACCAAAGCGTGTCCCTCCATTTTGAGACATACAAAGATGATCCTTTGTGCCTCAGTGACATTATGGATGCTAAAGTAGACTTCTAGCTATTTTAACCATTTATCAAGAAACTTTGCATCTACTTGTCCTTCAAAGCTTTTAATTTCAACTTTTGTCTCAACTTTAAAAGGATCATGATCATATTTTACCTTTTCTCTTGTATTTGAAGTCTCTTCTTCACATTCTTCCCCATAATCCTCCTCATGGTGGCTCCCCCTATGCTAAACTTTTCAGCTAAGCCTCAAACCACCGATTCCATGTATTCTTGCTTAATGTGAAGCCATCTCTAGTAAATTTTCAAGTTCTTCTTGTCTTCTAAACATCGTATTCATCATGGTCTTTAGCATCGTGATTCTATAGACCAAGTTTCCTTATTCCATTTGTCCCTAAATTCTCTATTTCCACTTCCTTGTAAAAATATCTGGATCGCAAGGTAAATCCTCTTCGCCTTTAGATCTCATCACTGTTATACAAATCCAATAATGAATACCACAATCTTAGATACTTGTTAGCTCTGATACCAAAATTATCTCTAAACTCTCTACTTTGGAATTGTTCACAGAATTACAATTAAAGATTTATGTTCTAATTTCAATTAGAAAATGACAGAGATAACATAGTGAATGAATTTTTTTATGCTTAGAATCAACAATTGCAGGAAAGGAAAGAATATAAACTCATGAACACTAAAAAAATTTATCCTTGAAACCTCCAAAGGAGGAAAACTAGTCGGGAAGGGAAATTTCTCTTTCTTCCCACTTTTCTTGTCCAATTCAAATAAGATGTACAAAATTTACAATAAGTGTGAAAGAGAGGTAGATAATATCTCACACTTCCTCCCAATTACTTAATTGCTCTTCCACAAAACTTCTTTCTTCTACAAACACAATTCCACCACTAAAAATTCCTTTATCACTTGCTTTGATGCTTCGATAATCCAAAAATATCCTTCTTATATTTATTTATAACTCTTCTCATGTCCTCCCATGCACTAGAGGATGGAAAAGATCATGGAGGAGAAGAGACATAGATAGCCTTTCCAATTTTGGGATTATTTGTTTTAAATTTTGTTTTTCTTTCCGAAAGAGCTAGGACCGTTGCCCAATATATACCAATGGTCACATAACCATCGCCTTGGCTGGGTTGTGGTTGTAGGACTACTTATCGAGGTTAGGCAATTGTTCTATAACCTCCACTCTGTCATGAGTGGTGGTTCTATTATCATAAGATAGAACCTTTGTTTCTTTATTTTCCTTCTTTAGTACTAGCTGATTTGATGAAGTAGATTCATTTTGGATCCCTATGGATCACCAAACTAGGCCTATACCTGACTCCACCATGCCTATACCTGACCAAACTAGGCCTATACCTGACTCCATCATGCCTAAATGACCTAGAATCAATCATGCCTAACTCACCTAGTTCCCATGGTAAACAATAACAATGGAAATTAAAAAGATTACATCATCCATCCAATAATAATCATTAACTATATAAACGGGAATGTATGTGTATCAATACATATATACACAAGGATAAATAATCAAAGTGTCTCAAAAACTCTCATATATAATCTCGCAAAATATTTGGCATGCAGGCCGGTATATATAAATCAAAAATCATCATACAAGTATCACATGTCATGATCAATCAACCCCACCTAATGCCCTCCTCTCCACTCTCACCCATTTCCTCCTCCTGGCCCTCGGTTGGGCCTAGTCGGCGAGATATAGTAGCCTCACTTGACCATGTATCGGGGCCGATGACCCCTATGCTACCTGAGTTGTGAGTCTTGGACCTGGTCCTCTCGGTGGCAGCCGCCTATTAGGCCCTATACTTAGTATATGAGGGAAAATCAATACCTACAGTGGCTAGATGGTCTTGGTAATAATGGGCCTCATTTAGGGAATCCCTAAACCTCATCATAGATATGTTCTTGGGTGGTACCATAGGCCTAACTACCACCTATGAACTCTGCCCCGCCAATAGAGGACCATGTCTTACTATCGGTTTCTATACTACGAGACCGTATCCCAAAGTGCTGTGGTGATACCTATGTAACTACATGGGCCTATAAGGTCACAAACCGTGCTTGCGTAGGTTCCAACTATCCATGTAAAACCAAGTAACCTATGCATTTAGCACTAATACCTATGCACCATCCCTACATGATCATGTACATATACCTATGCTCGAGCCTAGGTACCGGTCGATTAACCTTGTAATGTAGTCACCTACCATATCAAAGTAACTACATGTGCATGTCCTACTATCAATTAAACTCCCGGTGCGGTCACCTTTCCCCGTAGGCAATCCATATGCACCATCACTATGGCTAAGTCTCAAGCTAACTTAGTCATGGCAAGTGCTTCTTGTAACTCCACTACCCACCATTATCGTATGCCAAAGTGGTATCAACATCATCAAATCTCGTATCCACCGGTATCTCCTCCTATCCTATGGAGTTCGTGGGATGGGGTGGAGAGAAAACTCTCCACATCATCCCTGTGGTACTATGGGAAGGGTGGTGGAACATCCTGTTATAATCCAAACTAGAATCGGACTCTATGGATTAGGATCATCTCCCGCTCACCAAGACGTCTTCCCTGTATCCACCACACTAACCGTAACTCATGTATCTTGTCATCCATCCCTCTAAAAGCTAGAAAACCGACATAGGACCGCAAGACTATTTCCATTGCATATAGGTCCTCTAGCTCCCACTTGTAATATACTACATCATGAGTTTTCTTCTTTACTCAAGGATGACCACCTACGACCACCCACCTCATGTAACCTATCCTCTATCCCCAATGGTTCTAATCTGGTACCGGTAGTCCTCATGGCCACACTACCACAATACGCTCATACACCCAGCATCACAGTAGAAACATATAATAGATGACATAGTGTCACATCCTCTAGTAGGCCCATAACTCCCTATATAGCTGCACTAAATATGTATGTGCCCATGCAAAGAATACCCAATCCTTGATTGTATCCTGCAACACTCCCATCAATCATCTAGGGCGATTACCCTCTAAATTAGGATGTGCATAGCACCCCACCACCACCATCATCAACACTGCTAATTGTGTCTCTTGTGGGTGTGCAACATACAAAGCCCCATAAAAAATACTGGTGTTGTGCTCTATCAAGTCACTCACCATCTCCCTAAATACCTCAATCATTGCCTCAAAGGCTCCATGTTCTGATACCAAATATATTGGCTCTCCATCAATAGGTAGGTGCATAATCTCGTATACATCCTCTAGCATGATGGTCATCTCATTAGTGGGTATTTGAAATGTTTCAATCACTACATCCCATCTATATATGAGCGTGACCATGAGATTTTGATCCCATCGAGATCTACCTATAGCATATAATTCCCACTAATCCAACATCTCACATATGTGTCCATTCGTCTTCATTAGCGCTGAGATGCATCTCCCTAATAACAAAGTGAGACACGGTCCCGCATCATCAACCGATACCATGCCTTCATCCATACCACTCAACAATGTCAAAGAATAAAACTACTTTTCCCATTTCTTCAAAACCTAATTACCCCACCCATCTATTTCCTAACTACTTCCGTGGCCCATGATTTCTTCTAATTTAACTTATCAAGTTCCCTAACCCATTCCATCAGCGTGACCTAATCTTTCTTTATTACCCACCTATGTTTACCTATATTTCCCTCACTTACCTACTTTTATCCCTCATCCCTCTCTGTTTCCCTTATTCACTACCTATCTACCCTCCAATTTCATTTCTTATCCCATTTTTCCCTTCTCAACTTAACATATTCAGACTAAGTCAATTTTCATGATGACCGACATCGGTCACATTGACCATTATTGGTCACCTAAACCAATGTCATAATTTCATACCACCATCGATCGAGACCTGACTGATGTTAATCTCTAGTTTGGCTCTAAAGTTGAACCCCACACCTTCAATTTTCTAAAAATTTATTAAAAAACCTAAAACCTACCCAAAAACTACCCAATCCTACCCATTTCTATTTTACACCCCGATCAATATACATTGACACCGCCCCATACCCAAATTCTTGCAATTTTAACTACATTTTGAATTCTTCAATCCCCCCCCATTTTGTTCATTTTTTTCTATAACTTCAATCAAAAACAACCAGAAAGGATTGAATACTACCTCTACACATCAATATTTCCTCATTGGGATCTATGGTCTCTGAGCCGATGGTCCCCCCACAACTCCTCCTGTAGTCGCCATGTCTGAATCAAACCCTTGGCTCTCCACCAATTGAATTGCACCAAAATATCTCATAGACCTACCTCTACACCTCTCCAACCACTCACCTTTCTCTAAATCAGCCTAGAATCTAGCCCAATCATGGTCACTCTCATCAATAGTATGAAAATGACTCTCTACTTTTCATTTTCACAAATGGAAAAGCACAAATGAATCCATAATTCATGGATTTTACCTTTTATTCCAAATATGACCTGACCGACATCAGTTTCCCTAAAATGACATTGGTCATGTGCCCTAGTGCACCACACTCGGTTTCTCTTGACCGATATTAGTTGGCCATGACCATGGTCGGTTAGCCTTTTTACCTCATTGTACCATATAACACCAACTCTTCCTATCCGAAATCTTTTTCTGCCTAACCCAAAGTTGACCCTGACCTTACACCTCACCCTCATGACCTTATTACATATCACCCAACCTCATAATTAGTTAGGGAATGTTTTTTCCACTACCCTAGCCTTACCTATGGCCTTACCTAAATCACGTAACCCAACCTCACATTTTGTGACACTTGAATTTGTGTACTTGTTATACCTTGTGATGTGATACTCATGTTGTTCAACCTAATGACCTTACCTTGCTGAAAGTCATGTTTTTATCCCGACCATACCTTTGGTGCTCTGGAATAAAACCTATTGACCATTCCTACACCTATCCTAGTGGTGTTTCAGGACCATATCCTATACCTTAGATACCTGAACCACTTTAACCTTATTTGGATAAACCTATTGACCTTTGATGGTGTAGTGTTTGTAATCTCTTCAATCTGGTACCTTATCGTAATCTATGCGTATGTGTGTGTTAGACTACTACTACCTATCACCCGACAAAAAAAACCCTTACCTACAACTAACCTACCCTCATTTTCTTAACTTACCCATTTATCAAACTAGTCATTGACTCCATTTCACACCTCTTCAGTTTTGGGTTTCAAGGGGATCACCTTCACCCACATTTGGGGCAACCTAACCCTCACTCATACCTAGATCACTAACTTCCTGTTTTTGTCAATGTCACTTTTCAATACAAGCTACACGACAAAAATGGGAAAATGTAGACACGAAATTTGGGTCACACTTTGCTTGGTCCCCTTTAATTAATTAGTGTAACACATTTAACTAATCATGCCCCTTCATCCCATATCAATATTCATCCTCACATTATTAATTAAATTAAGTATTTTAATTAAGTTAATTTCATCCTCACACCTCCACCTCTTCATGACACCTCATCTTAGAACCATTCCAAGCACATTTAACTCACAAGTGACAAAGTCATTACTCTCAAAGATGAATCATCACTCTCAATGCCGAGTCAAGATTTTGACCTAACTAACTAAGAATTCTTCCTAAACCTAACTGGACTTCTTCTAAGATATTCTTACCTTATCTCATGTGAACTCTACTTCCTAAGCAATATAAATAAGGAAAAAACACCAAATCTAAGAAGATCTACTTATTTTTGGTTAATAATACTATTTCACCCTAACCAACTTTGGTTTATCCTCGGCTAGCATCGGTCACCTAAACCACCATCAGTTACTTTATATAGACTTTTAGAACTATTTACCTGGTTGTTCATTCAGTGATTGGAGCCTCATTGAATTCACACATGAGTCTTCAAGCCCTCTTACATCTAGAAGATGAACACACACAAACATAGTGCAAGATAAGCAGTTGGTTCTCCTTCTAAAGTGTGGGAATACTCACAGGAGCATGCGGGTTGTACTGCCATGGCACTAGACCCAATCATCACTTCTTCAATCAACCACCAACCACCTCCACTCATAGGATTTGTAACATACCCAATAAGTATTTTGATTTTATCATTTGTGCTTATTCAAGTATAGATATTTTGTTTCTTTCTGTATTTCATTCTTTCCATTACCCATATATCACCTTCTTCCCACCAACCCACTATTCAACCATCCCAAGCCTTTACACCCTTTCCAACCTCCTTTTCAGCATACCGAGTCTTCTTAACAATATCACAACCTTATCAACACCCCCTTCACTCTCTGTGCAATCACAGAGAGGTTCAAACTCCCATTTTTAACATTTGAACCAAATTTCCCCTACTGAAACTAGTTAGCCAACCGGCGTCGGTCTATAACCTATACTAGCATCGGTCAACCAAATGATATTGGTCTCGACACTGTTAATTTCTCTTATAATAGAAAGTTAACAACTTCCCCAAAACAACTCAAAACCTTTCCTAATTTCACCCAGACCTCACCTACAACCTCTACTACACCTATAGACCCAAACCAACCCATTAATCATCCAGATTTAATTCTAACCATTGCATGTTGAGTTAAATTCACTTGTTGTATGTTAATAGGAGATACCTAAATCTTATCAACTACAATAGGAATTGTTATTTCTTACATTAAATTGTATTAAATAGAGGATTGATAGCCATTTGAGGAAGCATCATGCTTCCTAGATCTAGCCTTGCTAGGCATTCCTCTAACTCTTGTTATTTAATACTATTTGGTGGTCTTGTTGTGTTTCTTATACTAGGTCATTCCTCCTAGCCAAAGGAAGCTCACACAATCATCTTGGATCAAAATTCTATAGCATGTGCAACACCTTCTACTATCCACATAACATAGGTATTCCTCCTACACCCATTACCCACTTATCTATTTTATCGCATTTACTTTTGAGGTGAAACAAAATATGCAAAGATATTTTGGATTGTAGAGAGTTTGGGGTTCCTTTTGTGCTAGATTTTACAATAGGAGTTCATAAGAGTGTTAGGTTCTAAATGAGGTGAGTTTCACTTGTTTATATATGCTTCCAAAGATGTTTCAAGTTAAAAAGGACAACTAAGGAGGAGTAAGTGACCCAAAGAATAATGTCCAATGGGAAGTTTGGGAACAAAGTGAGAAAGTTCAATACCGTATACTAGGGTTAGGACCATATGAATGTTCTTTCCCCTACTATACATTTTTGACCTAAGGGTGATAATCTATAATACAAAGTTTGGAAGATGAAAAGTTGAATTTATAAATTTGTTTCATAAATTCAATTCTCATAAATTGTCGACATATGAGTGTGTAATAGCAAGCAAGATATAAAATAGACTTAGGGATATACCAGATTATAATAGGTAAAGTGCACTCATTTGAGAAATAGAGAAATGTCAAGAAAAACAACGTCAAAGAGTATAATTACCAAATTTGAGTTTCTACATTCCCCCTTTAAGTATGAAATGAGAATACATGTTTAATAGAAAAGATACCTCGCTAGTGTGTTGACACATTTTTATTTGCTTGATGTTTTGTTTTCAATATTTCTATGTATTGGTGTTGGCACGCCCTATAATGAAACTTGTAACATATAATTTAGTCAATTTCCATGATAAAAATTGAAATTTAACTCAAATGTAAAGATGTAATGTAAATGAAATCTGAAGTTGGAAGAGTGAAATAAATATATGTAAAATATGGAAGGATGTTTGTTTATTTTGTGGAGGTAAGAGGTTCTCGTTCTTTTCTTGTACGTGGAGATTTATATTTCATACCCCAATTATGTCGAGGATATACTAGAGTATTGGGTATATGGAACCCAACATACAAATGTAGAAGAGAGAGAAGAAGAACGAGGAGCCAAAATACCACATAAAGAAAGAAGACTACGTATCAAATTCAATCAAAAAATCTAATATCTTCTCCCTTAGGTGTAAGAGGAGAGGAAGGACTACCTATGAATAAATCAATTGTTTTTCTATCTTCTATAGCCCGATAGACCACACCATTGCAGAAAATTTTAGGCCCAATTTTACAAATTAGGACACACAATACAAAACAGAATGGATTGCCTCCATACTCTCTCCATATACCACATAATTAAGTAGAAAATAAATAAAAGGAAATGTGTTGAAATATGGCTATATAAAGGAGACTCGTGCCCATTAATACCCCTAAAAATAAAACCGAGTGTTGTCGAGAAGAAGGAATTAAACATTTTATACCCCTAAAATTAATATGAACTGAACCATTTAAGTATGAAACTATGCAAAAACCTATTCCTGTAGGTACAAATTTGAATTTTTGAGTAAATTTTTGTAACTACCCTAGGGAAAAATGTAGGAATATTTCACGAATGTTTGTACTATCCTAACCCTAGTGTACGGTTTTGAGATTTTTCTAATTTTATGTGTCTAATGTGTCTTCTAAGTGAATTTTCCTATTTGTTTCTTTTTTCTAAGTCCAAAAATTTTCTATGTCAAATATAGGTATATAATATACCTAGAGGAATGCCCCCTCTTTTGAGGAACATGTGATAAATAGTTTAAGTGTGTATCTCAAAAGAATATATGCATAACTATTTTTAATTAGTTTGATAATATGCATAGAAAACATGTGAAGTGTTGATGTGTTGGCCAATAAAAGGAACTTGTACTGCTGAAGATAATACACATGGTAGAGACCATGGCACGTAATCAAGAGAAATAATAACAACACGAATAATAATAGAAACAATGTCAAAAAGATAACTAATAGTAATAAGTAATAATAATTCTTATATAAGTGAAAAAGATAACAATGCAAATAATGTTAGGAAAAATCTTGACATCTACAAATATGGGACACCGGGGGTGTCGCGAGAGATTCAAGGTCCTTAGGACTATAAGTACAAGATGCAATGTCACATAAGCAAGGCATGATTCCAAAAACATGGGACACCCATGGTGTCACAAGATAAACAAGGCCCTTAGGCCACAATCATAGTAGCAAACAAGTAACTACACACATAACTAACAAGCATGTATAGAAAAATAGAGTATCATAATGTGATAAAATGACATAACAAGTGATATAGAAGAGCATATGAAACTAAAAACTATCAACACCACACAAGACGCATGTGTTATCCATGTTATTTTAAAAGATAGAAAATACACTATGTATGTAATCAACCATAATGAGAAAGTGAAAAGGTACTATAATAAAATAATAACACATGATTTGTGTGGAGGGATGTGCATAGATAAAGTATGTAAGGAAAAATATAGATCCCATAATCATGTATCAATATTCATGTCATGCCTCATGTGAAATATGCATTGTCAACACATGTGTGTAAATAATAAATGATATATTTCAAACCAAAATGATAAACAACATGTGTAATGTAAAGTGCAAATAATATATGTTAGAGAAACAAGTCTTGAGTTTCATTTTTTTAAAATATTTGAATGTTTACTTTTAGTGACTATACCAATGTTTTGAAATTTGATTACATAGTTATGTACAAGAATTGGGCTTAGTATGAAAGCTACCCAATGAGGACCTCCAAATGAGGTGCAACAATTACAAGAGATGATGGAGGGCTAAGCCTCAAACATACTAAAGTTCCAATAGAATAATGGTTGCGATATGTGTCAAAGAGGGCTTAAGAGAAGAATAATGTATAAAATTATGTGGTATGTAAGAGTGGTATGGTGAATTAGACGAATGAGCATTCCTCGAAGACCGAGGAGATGTAGAGTGACGTGGTACACTAAAGGATCAGTGGGGCATCCTACAAAAATGTAATCCATTAGACAATATGTGTAAATGAAGGGTTGGGCAGAGGTAGATAAAGGCTATATCTATATGAATAAACATGTGCAACCAAAGGTTTAATAGAAGGATGCGATCTATATAAATCAATATGGGAATCTAAGGATATATCATAATACCTAATAGGAATAGTGTGTGCATATAAGGACCTATTTTTAGGTGTACTAGGAGTAGGGAGAGATACTATGGGATAATCACTCAGCGTGTTAGGGGAAGGATCCTCAAAGGGATACTTTCAATAGTAATAACATATTGATTATGAATGAACTTGATAGACTAGTGAATGATTGATGAGATATCTTTACGAGAACGTGACAAAGGAAAAATAAGGCATAATGTACCGGAGATAAGATAACTAACGATGAAGAATGGAACATATGTGGTAATAGGACCAATATTGATAGGTAGCATGATATGATGGTATTGAGGATTATAGTCAAATATAAACTTCTCGGTAGAAATATCGAGAGATTAAAGTAATGATAAAGAACAAACATTATATTTGTTGCCTAGATTAACCAATTCACCATGTATAGGTACTTTATGAATAGAGATAGGGATAAACAATGTATCTAAAATTTATGTGTCATCTACATCATAATCATCAAAAGTAATACATGGTGTAGAAGGATGTATACAAGTAATAGTACCAATCATAACATCTAAGGGATGATCATTAGAGAATTGTGGAGGGATTGCGTGATGAGCATCATGTACTTTAGAAGTAGATGTATGATTTATGTGCTTAGGGAGTGGATCATTGAATATTTTTAATTTACAATTTTTGTTTGATCCAGAAAATAGTTGAAATGTGACTTTTTCCCAGATTAAAATTTGACTAAGATTAACTACATACAAACTTTAACTTGACCAATAACTGCTAAATCTTGACCAAAATTTGAATTGTAGAAGTCTGATACATTTTTCAATAGATAATCTATTAAAATTAACAAACTAAATCAATTATAGCTTTAATTTATTGAATAAAATAGTAAATTACCTTTAAAATCTATGACTACATTTGAAACAAGATTAATTAAGCTTTAAAACATGATTAAAATTAATTTACAGACCTTAAGCTTATGAAATAAACCAAAGATCAAACAATTTCGGGTCCAGATGGATTTACAGAAGCAAAGGACAAAGACAATTGGAATGAACCTTTGATTGCCACATTGACAAGACTAAAGGGCATAGGGACAGAAATTAGTAGTGATATAATGGATAAGACAAGTGTTATAGCCAAAAATAAGGATTTGGGATACTCCAAGGGTCCATACAAAATGGACATTTATAAATTAAGGAAGTACCTGTGGTATAGGAAGCCACACATCTACTCACTAAACTGAATGATCAAGAGAGATGGTCATAGGTAAACACCATGTGGCTACATGTTTCCAAGAAGATGTCACAAGGAGAAGTCTACAATCTTGTAGTCTACATAGAAAAAACAATTAATGAGGAAGTGTGTATAGGTGAAAATATTATTTTTGGTGTTATCCTCTTATATCTTATGTTTGTAGAAATCAGATTGCCACGATGAGCTAAAGAATAAAATTTTAAAATACCCCATGGAGAAGAAGTCCCTCACTGAGAGGTTTGAGAATTACTTATGTGAAGGAAAAATGAGTTACCTATTCAAACAAAGGGAATAACTATGGTATGATCTACCATGCATGGAATTTGAGGAGGAATGATGTATTCCTAACGAGATGCCATCATTAGTAGGTAAGGAAATAAAATTTGTAGTGTACCAATACTTTTACATTGCATGGTTTACAATGAAGAATGGGACATGGATTACATGGTGAAAATTTCCATACACCTTCCGGACCTCGGTACATAGGTTTACTGATGCATGTTGGTTGAGCTTTAATGCAAAAAAGGTAGATTGTGACTACCATACTCTTAGAAAAACTTATGTTTATCCAAGTTCACAGTCTACCTACATTAAGAGGCTTATTTATGATGTTATAAACATGAATCTAGTCAATTTGGCTATTGGGTATAGTGGAGTCATAGTTTTCTATCTCTAGCTTAAGCCTAGGTTAGAAAATAACAAGTATGTGGATAATGAGTTCATGCTACCAGGGTTGCCTAAGGGAAAACACATAGTTGAAAATGTAGCAGCTCCAAATCCTACCTTGACCATAGAGATAGAGGAAGAAGAAGAAAATGAGGATAGTGGAGGTTTGGACCATATATGTTGGAGGTATCCTATAGACAAAGTGGAGATTGAGTGTGCATATACTCCCCATAGGAGCAAGGAGTAGAGGAAGACTTGGATGTGGATACATCCGGGAGTAGTGCCGCAGTTTAAGAAGGTGTTTAGAAGAACCATGACCCAATTCATAAGAACATCACAACCTTTACTAAGGTTACCTCGAATCTCCCTCGTAAAGAAATAATAGAGAAAAAGAGAAGAAGATAAATGAAGCTTGATAAAGAGGTGGAGGATTCTGAAGAGAGCATACTAGGAACCCTAGTTAATGTTGAAGATGTGGAGGAACCCGGGATGAAGAAATGAGAGATGAAGAGGAAGGGGTGAAAGAGGAAGAAGAAACTATGCAAGAACAACCCAACGCACCCATTACGACTCAAGTAGGAAAAGGGACAACTTTAGACCTTGGTGCCTAGGTTCCTAAGGGGCCAAAAACAAAAGAGAAAGAACAAGTGAAGAGTATGTTGTCCCTAGTATGGTCTATGCTAAGGACACAAGAAAAATAATCCACATCCAATTTTAGAGTACTGTAGACCTTGAGGAGTTATATGGGTGGGAGCTAATGGATCTAGATATGTCCACTACGTGCACAAGGAAGCAATTATCCTAGTCCATGCAGACTCATATGGATAAGCCAAATTTTGAAATGTGTGAGGATTCTTATGTCTCGTGAAGAGTGAAGAAGACACTTCTAAGAAAGAAAATGATGATAAATCCTACTCCAATGTCCGATGAGAAATTAATCAATGCCTTGGTCAAGGTATCTCTGTGACGAGGTGGCACAAATAAATTTTGATAAGGCCACCACCATTCAAGCATTAATGGAGGATAACAAGGATAAAACTGCAAAGATAACATGCCTAAAGGAAGAGAAGGAATGAGAACGGGAAAAGAATGAGGCTTTCGTTGGCATGGCTAAGGATATTGGTGATCACATTCTAAAAGCAAGGCCTCATCTAGAACCTAAGGTACTGAAAATTTTCTGTTGCTATGCATTATGTGCACACTTTGGTTGATTTAGTGCTATAAGATGGACTAGTTCAAATTCCCGCACCAAAAGATGTTGAACAAGAAGCAAAGAGATCAAGGGCCTCTATGATCAGAAAAATTTCAACTTACGAGGAATTACTGAGACATTGAAGGATGTCTGTCAAGAAAGAATACCAAGCTCTCAATTTGTGTGTGGTCTTGTAGAAGATAATGAAGCTTTGGAAGCAATGAAAGATGAGACATTAGGGCACGTAGATAGATTAGCACTGGTGAAACAAAAGTTTCAAGCCCTCTCAACAAAGGTGCAATATCCGGATAAGGAGAGGATAAATGAGATTGGGAAGCTCATAGCATAGAAGATGGATTTTCGGAAGGGATGATGTCAGGTATGGAAAATGTTGTCCGAGTGCCATAGAATGAGAAAGAAAAGATCACTCAGGAAAAACTAGATGCCATAGCCATATACATTCTAGAGAAAACAAGGACCACGCTAAGTGATTGCCAGAAATTAGAAGTTGAAATCAAAATTACTATCCAGAGTTGATCCTCCAAGTTAAAGAAAAGGGTTCTGCAGAGTGAAGGTTAATTATTTTATATAGTGATTCTTTAATTATTTCATCACTTATTCTTTATTAGTTGGGAACATCAGAAATAATTCCCATTATCATAACGGAAATGTAATTTAGTGTGGGGTAATTTGATGAGAAGGAACACAAAAGATGAGCATGCACGAAAAAGGTGCATTTGAAGGTGTGGGAAGATAGGAAAGAAAATGTATGCCAAAAAAATTTGGCTCAGGAATTATCCATTTTTATGGATAAGGGATATTTTTAAGATAGCGTGTAGAGCACACATAGGGATGAAGACTTGCTACACCGAATGGTATTTTGGGAATGAGCGGCTGATAAGTGCCATGCATGGTTTGAGTTAATAATAGGATTTATTCTTAGAGTTAACTATAGGACATCTATTATTAGAAAAATTGCATGTATGCATACTATTGTAAAGGTGCATGGCTATTATCAACATGCAACCTATTTTGACAAGTACATACATGGTGAAGGGAAAGTCCTCACCTTTATAAGTATGTAGTGAACTATGTAAGATAGAGGTGTGTGAATTATTGTAGAGTTATACTGTTGGATCTTATGCACACATGACTTATGGATATATCATATAATGTAAGAAGCTTATGTGTTTTACATTTTTAATGCAATGTATAATATTGGATGGATAATGGTGTTAAACGTAACTAATTTTTGTTCATGTATGGTTAATCTTATTATAGTTATTATTTAATTCATGATTATCTAAGATCTAGATTTGGATTATGCACTATGGAATGTTTATGTTTAATTATGGATTTGAATATGTTTTATCACCATCACACTAAAATCTTGCACAAGCAACTCTAAAGAGGGGCCTAGTACCTTTGTAAGCTTTGGGCGAGTGTTTATCTTAGGTTGAGCAATGTGTGTCGCATGGATGGGTTATTCATGAGTAGATTATAGGATGCATCACCAAAAAACCTTAAACAAAATTATTATGAAATTGATTGACGATACTAGTAAGGATTAGCACCTCCACATTCCTTTTTCCTTATGGGATTATCACACTAGTATTCGTACCTCAACTGGTACCACACTTTTTTCTTTTCTCTACATTACATAAATTGTCTTTCCGCTCCAAGTCCAAATTCCATCACTTCGTATCTCACTCAAAGATATTCTCAATGATGATGATTTTTTCCAAGACCATTTGGCACAACTCGAGTTATTAGAAGAATGTCATCTCTATGCTCTTGATCACCTCCAAATATAACAAAAATGTATTAAACGTGCCTATGATAAACATGTCCATGAATGAACCTTATAGGTAAGAGACATTGTCTGAAGGAAAATCAACATGTAGCAAAAGAAGAGAAAAGTAAACGGGAAATTTTTCTCCAAATTGTCTTGGACCCTATATTGTTACTCATGCCTATGGATCATGTTCTTATCTCTTGTCTTCACTTGAAGGTAAACCTAAACCTAAGCCCCTCAATTCCTTCCATAATCAATTCTGGATCATCTTCTATCTATCAAGCACTTGTCCCTTGAGTACCACTAACCTTCCACTTACCTACTTTAAGGACCAACAACTAAACAAGAATCATGTAATTACCTATAACCTTTCAGCCTTATCTTCAATATGAGTACCACATCTCTACTCATGGCATGATTCTCATGGATACTTTTCATCCTCTTCAAGATGAAATCCCATGATTGTTCATCACTTAAAACCTCTCTTTCATAGCTACCCATATGTGATATGGTTTTGTTTCCATACAAGAATCCTATACTTCTCTATAGTCTTGTCCATGCCTTAAAAGTCCAAAAATAAATTTAAAAATGGCAAAATTTAAAAGTAATTTATGATATTTTCAAATTCAAACTCCTTGAGTCAAAATTCTAGCAAAACAATGACTCCCTAAAAAAGGAAATCTAGTCTTTATATCTTACTATTATAAATAGACTACTCCCTCGAAGGAAAGTTATACAAAGCTAGCCATATTGTACATAGTTTATCACAAAAAGAATACTATTCCTGAAAAAATAAAATAAAAATATTCTGAACCTTCCCGCATCGATCAACTTCACGTAGACCTTAAGGAGATATTCTACTCATCCAACTTATACTTCTTGCATCGATTAGTCTATAAAACAAGAGAAAAAGACACGATAATTTTTTTGTCATGGCCTTTCCTATTTTGATCTTGGGTATCTTGCCAAAGAGGCATGTTCTCTCACACTAGGTTACACTAAAACAACATCTTTCACCTCACTACCTTCCCTCTATAATATTTTTCCTACTCAAGGGATGTTCCACAAATTTGAAATTTTGTGATCATGTAATTTGATTCACCCTTAGAATAGTCAATCATGCAATGCCTTTAGGGTTTTATGTTCATAAGTCAATCTTTGGTATGATAGACTCATAATGGTTCTCATCGATTAGGTGGATCTTTTGTCTCCTCTTACCATTCACCTATTTTCTTACTTATTCATCCTCCTACATAGGAACAAACCTATGACACCTACATTCTAGGAATTCCTCTTCCACTAAAATCACCCATATTTATTCACCATAGATAATAACCATGTCTATTTTACCTAAACTCAACCATGCCTATTGGACCTAAAATAAACAATTCCTATTCAACTTAAACTCAACCATGCTTATTCGACCTAAAATTAACCATACATAGTCAACTCCGAACTCAATCATGTCTATTAAACCTAAACTCAACTATTTTTAAATGACCTAGACTCCATCATGCCTAAAACCTACCAACCCATTCATCTACCTCATCATATTCTTCCCTAGCTTATGGTAGAACTACATTGAACCGAGGCCCCTTTTCCCCGAGGCTATATCGGTAGAAATCTGAGGGCATGGGGCCCTTGGAGGTTAGCTTAGCCACTTTTACCCCTAACCAATTTCTCCCATTTCTACGTGAATATTCTACCCTAGTTAGATCTATTCACACAAAAACTTGAAATTACTATATCAAAACAATCATTCATTGTTTCATAACATTTACCATTTTACCACCACATCCATATTCTACCTAACTCATTTCAAATTTTCCAAGATTTCAAATAATTAGAAATTTAAACCACAACATGCATGCACATCATCATTTATTTCCCACAATACCAATAACTTAGAAAAAAATCAAACACAAAACATATGACCAAACCATGCCTATACCTTGACTCCATCATGCCTAAATCACCTAAAATCCACCATGGCTATACCCGAATCCATCGTGCCTACATGACCTCGACTCCATAATACCCGAATCACCTAAACTCCACCATGCCTATACCTAAATCCCCCATGCCTATACCGACTCAATTACGCCTATATGACATCGAATCCATCATGCCTAAATCACCTAAACTCCACCATACCTATACCTGACTCTATCATGCCTACATGGCCTCTACTCCAACATGCCTAAATCACCTAAAATCCACCATTCCTATACCTCAACTCCATCATGCCTAAATCACCTAAACTCCACCATGCTGATACCTAACTCCATCATGCCTACATGACCTTGACTCCATCATTAATAAATCACATAAACTCCACCATGCATATACCGACTCCATCATGCCTACATGACCTCAACTCAATCATGCCTAATTCAACTAGTTTCCATAATACACAATAACAATGGAAATTAAAAATGATTACATCATCCATCAAGTAAACATCATCAAATATATAATGGGAGTGTTGTGTATCAATACATATATACACAAATATAAATAAATATTAGTATCTCAAAAAATCTCATGTATAATCTTATGTCTTCAAAGACGCATGCTGGTATATGTATCAAAATCAAAATAATGGTACATTATCACATACAATGACCACTCACCCCCACTTGATGCCCTCCTCTCCAATCTCACATATCTCCTCCTCCTGGCCCACTACCAAACTTGGTCTCTAAGAGATAGTAACCTCACCATCATCATGTCTCGGGGTTGACAACCCTGTGCTACTACTGAATAGTGAATCCTAGATCTATTCTTCTCACTAGGTGCCTCTTGGGCTTAATACTCAAAGCATATGAAGTCACATTAATCCATGTGGTGGCTAGATGGTCCTAATAATAGAGAGCCTTATTCAAGGAATCGTTGAACCTCACCATGGATATAGTATAGGGTGGTACCATCAGTCTAACTTCCCCTATGAAATCTTCCCAACTGAGAGTGTACCCTATCCGGTGTAGGTGCATGTATTTTGATATTGTATCCCTATACTTATGATGGTACCTATATAGCTACCTAGGTATGCAAGGACACAACTTGTGCTCGTGGAGTGGCCAAGTGGAACTATAATCTAGTCACTGTACTTATAAGGTGGCTACTTTCCATCTATCCCCATCTCCGCCATGTGTGGGAGAATGCCTATGTTACCTAGGCCTATAGGGCTATCACATGTGCCTATAACCCTATCGCCTATCCCTACAACCTTGTAATTTGTGCCTGTAGGACAACCACTTGACCCTGTAATGTATCCCTCTATACCATGACTGTCACTAAATCGGGATGCCTTGGCTTCGGCGATGCCTCCCGTAGTTGTTCCACCCACCACTTCATGTATCCATTGGTGATGCATGTATCATCAATCATTATATCTAGCACCTGCTCCTCCTACCCTGTGGGAACATTTGGCCATGGTGCAGACATGGGTCTCTCCATGTCATCTATATGGTAATGTGGGAAAGGTGGGGTGTGTCCTACCATAGTCCAAATTACCATCTGACCCTATCCATAGGTATCATCTCGTGCTTCGTGGCTCTTCACCGTTGTATCCATCTCAATAGTTGAATCTCTTCTAACTCCTCAACCATGCCTCTATATGATAGATAGTCAACATATGGCCACCACACGATATCCACCGCTGATAGGCCCTCTAACAGCCTCCTATAGTATATAACATCATATGTGACCCTAGCCACTCTCAGTTATGCCCTAGATGGTACCCATCTCATGAATCCTACTCTGTAAAATCCACCTCCAAACTAGTCCTATCCCAGTAACCCAACTAGATGCACACACACAATGTGCTCATACACCCCATAATGTAACAATAATTTTCAACACATACCAAACCTCTTCAACCTACCATAGGCCCATAGCTCTCTATATAGCTGAACCAGAAAAAGTTGGTGCCTAAGAAAAGTGTATCCATTCCTCAATCATGTCTTGTATCACCCCATCAAGTGCCAATGGAAATATGCTACCCTTAGAATCGGGAGAGTAAAAACACCGCCACCATCATCAAAATAGAGAGCTTCATCTCCTGTGGATATGCCACATACATACCCCCATAACTCAAATTTGCACTGTGATAGCTCATTATTCCCATCACATCACCAAATACCACCACTATCAGCTCCACCAACACCTCACTTGAAATCAAATACATTGACTCCCCAATAATAGGAATCCTTATGATCCTATACACATCCTTCAAGTTAATAGTCATCTCACTAGTTGGTAGATGAAAGGTATTAGTCGTGGAGTCCCATTTGTTGATGAGAGCAACCATCAAGCTAGATCTGCGGACCTATACACCTATAACACCTGATCCGACTAAGTCCCAAATCTACTATGTGCTCCCACTCCTTAGCTATTATGTTGGGCCATATCTCGTACTCAATATCGATGACACTTTATCTCTCATAGTCATTTGATCTCTCGCTTGCATCATCTAAAAGAACATTGTCAAGTCGCGACACTCTCAAATTAGTTGTCCCTTAAAACCTCAACCGACCTCATACTTAGCCCTTTTTGTACCAAATAATACCTAAAACACATCAATCATACCTACCCTTCACCTAGTTTCCATACCTACCCTTTACCTATTTCACCTTAAAACCGTGATGTCTCCATTCGATACTTACCCAATATCCTTTTCACATTTCACCTACATACCTATCACACATCTGCCAAATTGTGCCTTACCCTCTTCCACCTACATTAGTCTTCACCTACCCCTACCTCACCTGTTTAAATTTCCCATCTAGCCCTTCTTTCACCTAGTCACATTTTACGTTGATCGACATCGGTCACCATGACCGTAATTAGTCATCTTGACCGGTGCTGCACGTTACCTCAATAAAGTGACCAATGCTGGCCAAACCCAACCAACCTCGGCTAATAAATGATGATGTCGAGTCCACTTTGTTTTGGTGATAAAACCGAAACCCCTTTCCCTCATTTTTAAAAATTAACAAAAACAAACCTAAAATCTTACAACAACCTACCCAAACATATCCTATATTCATGCCCAAACCTACTTCAGCTATATTTCCTCTTCCCACCCCCCCGTTTCACTCATTTTCAACCATATTTTTAAACAACCTAAACTCCCCTTAAATGCATTCTTGTAAACCAAAACTTTAAATTAAATAAGAGGTTTATGAATGCCTCCGCCTATACTCGGTGTCCTCTCCATGGTGGCACCTTTGGTTTCTATGTTGGTGGTCCTCCAGCTCCTCTCCCACCTCTGTCATGCCAAACTCCAACCACGCACCTCCCAACCAATAAAATATCTCCAATCAATCTTGTGGACCCACCTACCAAATGCCAATCACCCACTAGTCACTCGCCAACTCAGCTAGAGACCTCATACCGTTAATTTTCCACTTTCCACTTCTTCTCTATCATTTTCCACAAATGGAAAAGTAATAATTGAATTCATAAAACATGGATTTTACCCTTTTTATCCCAAAATTGACATGACCGACATCGGTTAAGATGTTTCTAGCTAATCGATGTTGGTTAAGCTATAACCATCATCGTTCACGTGACATAACCATTTGTCCCACACTATGCCCACATTTCCTCCAAATCATGTTTCTCAAACAACCTTTTACCCTTACCCACACATATTAGAACTCACCCACATGCCTATATTACCTATACATCTCATTTACTGTGTTTAGGGACATGTTATTTACCTACAACTCAGCCTTACCTGTGCCCTAACCTACATGCCCTTACCTGAATCACCAATTGGACGTTTGAATTTTTCTACTCATTATAACTCTTGATGTTGTTACCCATGGTGTTCAGCCTTAATGACCTTACCTTGCCTAATGTCACGATGTTTATCCCAACCAAACCTTTGGTGACTTGGTACAACACCCAATACTTGTTCCTCCACCTTACCTAGTTGCGGTTCAAGACCATATCATATACCTTGGATACCTTAACCACTTCAACTTTGTTTGGATAAATCTATTGAACTTTGATGAAGTAGAGTTTATAATATCTTCAACTTAGTACCTTATCGTAATTTATACGTGTGTGTGCATTTTATTTCCATTACCTATTTCCCGACATGACCTTTACCCTTACCTACACCCCATCCAACCTTGTTTCTATTCACCTCTTATTTATCGAACCATTCACTGACTCCATTTCTTACCTCATCAGTTCCTAGTTTGAGGGAGATCACTTCATCCATACTTGGGGCAACCTAATCTCTGCTCATACCTAGGACACCAAATTCCTATTTTTGTTATTATTACTTACCGATACAAGCTACGTGACAAAAGGGGAAAATGTAGACACCAAATTAGGGTCGCATTCCCTTAACACCCATCAATTAAATAAACTAATAATATACCCACTCATGTCCGTAGTACACACATGTTAATTAATTTCATCACAATAACCAAAATAATTAATTACCTCACCCATCCACCTCACCTATAGCCAACTCCCCTATCCACCTCACTCAAAGACCCATTCATAATCTATTAATTAACTAGGACTAATTCTTACCAATCCTAACCAACTAAGGCTTAATCTAAATGTAGCATTAACTCCCACTACCTCTTCTATAAGAACTCATACTTATCGGGTGGACTCTATCACTTAAGACCTGGATTAAGGATATAAATCACTCCAAAGATTTTTGGAAAACCTAGACTTATCTTCCTTAACCTACGTCAGTTATTATTCAATCGATGCCGGTCACCTAACCACCATTGGTTACTTTACATACAACTTGGAAACCTTTTACCTAGGTTGATCATTTAGTTATTGGATCTTTATTACATTTGAGTGAAAATCTTCAACCCCTCTTACATTTAAATGATGAACACACACAACCAAAGTGTAAGACAAGAATTTGGTTCTCCTTCCAGTGTTGGAATACTCACTTTGGAGCACATAAGTTGTACTTCCACATAACTAAACCAGCTACCACCTCACCAATCAATCACCAACCTTCATCTAGCCACAAGATTGTCATAGCACCAAGTAAGTAATATGATCTTAATCATTTTTTCTTCCTTTATTGCAGATCTCTTTCCTTCCTTCAATACTTTCAGTTTCTACTATTATCTAGATATCTCCATATTCTCACCAATCCACCAACCCAACCAGTTCAAGCCCTTTCACCCTTTATGACCTCTCCTTTAGTATTCTTGAGTCTTCTAAGTTATATTATGAACCTAACCATGCCCTCCTCACTATCGTGCAATAACATAGAAACCCAAAATCCATTTTTATTAAGTTATTTCTATTTTCCCCTACCGATGTCTGTTCACCCCTACGCCATCAGTTTAGTCCCTATCTCGACATCAGTCACCAAAATGGTATCGGTCTCTATGTCATTTCACATTCTCAGACCAGCAAGCTTCCCACTTACCCAAAATTAACCTAGACCTCAACCAATAGCCCCATACACTTACCGCATATTTTGATGCACTGTTTGACGTGAACAAACCCTAGTTATAAGTATATTTAGTGTTATTTTAATATATAGCTTAAAATCTAGTGTATTGTATGTATGAAAAACCTAAATCATTACATTGCAATAGGACCTATTTATTTCAGTTTCTTATTCACATTGAATTTTATTAAATAGAGGATTTACAACCATTCAAGGAAGCATCACGCTTCGTATCTAGCCTCGCTAGTCATTCCTCGACTCTTGATATTTAATAATATTTAGTGGTCTAGTTATGTTTCTTATACAGGTTGTTCCTCCTAGCCAAAGGTAATCTCTTCACGATCAACTTCGATCAAAAATTCAAGTAACACACATATTCAACCTTTGACCTACAAGTATTCCTCCAAACCTATTTCCTATTCTGTTTTAACCAAATCAAATAAAAAATTAGGTGAAACATGGTGATCAATGACTCTAGTTGTGACCTTAGTAGGGTGTGTAAAATTATAATTGAATGTCTCCTTGTAACACACATCTAATACTTAATTTCCTAGGAATCCAAACTTGGTTGAGTGTGAAATCATACTCCTTAGGATCTTGATGACTAAGTATTTAAGTGAAGTAGTTAGAATATACGGTTAGTTGTAATAACTTAAAACAAAATAGAGTAACCCTAGTAATTAAATGCTAATATGAAAAGGAAACATAATCTATTTACTCTTGAACTAATAAACTTCCTTTGTTTCATGTGAACCTCCCTTGTTGCAACTGAGATAAATTACAAAACCAAAAAAACATACAACTTAGAAAATAAATCCTTAGAACAAACACTAGTAGCCTCATGTGTGTACATATGTTCCTATCAACAATTAGGCTACATCATTTTATTGCGATAAGAGAAAAGAGAAAAGTTAGATGGAACCATTACAAGTAAAATGTTAAGTAAGATAAAGATAATGTAGTCTAGTTTAAAGAAGAATGAAGGACTGCATGATAAGTGATTTTCAAGTAATTAAGGTCAATAACAAAATATGACTGTAATAAATATGTAAACTAGGAAAGTATTGTGTTATAAATGGTACCTCAAGTATCATTATGTTGTGCCTTGTCATTTGGGAAAAATTGATCTTGATGTGCATCATGTATTTTCATGTTATCTATGTGGGTTAATGTTTGTGAAAATATATCATGTGTTGTGATTTTTCCTACATGATCTCATGCAGTTTCATGTATACATTAATGTAAGTCAAAAAATAAAATTATGTCTATGTTTTAACTATTGTATTTGTGTGTCAAATTTGTGGGCATTACACCCCACTTTGTTACAATTTTTTACTTTGCATTCTTCTTTATTCTCTACCACATTTTATTTCTTATACCTTGCATAGTTATTCCTATTGTTTGCTCTTAGATTTGGAAATTTTGATGCTCATGAGCTGATAATTTCATAACAGAAAAATGATTTAATTATTTGAAAATAAATATAAACCATAGGATTACTATATTCAAATGTGAAAATTTAGAGAAAATCATATTGCAGCTGTCCCTAATTGTGCATTTCTCTTCTTATTTCTTGGTGCACATACCATGCTTTCAAGTATTGGTGTCAATGTTTTTACGAAGATATGCACCCAAAATTTTGGATAGATGTCCTAAATTTTATAAGCTTTGATGCATTCCTAGATATATATTTTTGGGCATTCTTTTTGTGCAATACTTAGGCCATTTCATAGTGTTCCCTTCATCTAGTATGAATCTTGATCGCAACATTTCTGTGACTTCCTTCCAAGTTAGAGTCTTTGACTTATGCACAACCCACCATGATGCAACTATTCCTTTGAGTGCATAATCTAATGCACTTATTCTTAGTTCTTTCTGAGGCACAATTTTTTTGCAATTCTACTAAGAATGTATCTAAATTCAAAGTGATAAAGTATTAAAAATAATATTTTCTTCAAAATGTACCATCATCGGTTTTATGTTATTCTCCCGATTATCTAGTGGTTCTAATTTACATTTAAGTCATCACGAATTGAGTATTCCATTTTTCATGGGACATAAATTTATCCATTTGGATATGTATAGTCTTGATCATGTCCTGTAAAGTTTTAGAGCTATAATATCTCTTATTTAGTTGGGAACCAAATATTATAACTTGGTTCTTCTCTTATGAATGGATTCTTGGAGTGGCTTTGAATCATATTTAGCCATTATAGGACCTCTTCCTTTCTTATTTTTGACATACATCACATAACTAAAACCTTTTCCTGATGTCCCACCTTAATACTCATTTCTAAAATTTTCTTAACCATATTCTCAATCCCACTCTTTTGCACAAATGGGTATATATAAGGCCCGATATTAGGTAGTTGGATTCCTGTAGTTAACTAAATGGAATGATCATAATCTATTTTATGAGGCAACCCTATAAGATCATTGAAGGAAACTACATGTTTATCAACTACCTTCTAAAGATCGAATGTGCTACAGTAATTAGTGGTTGAACTTTCATGGAGAAAAATCATGTTATGGATCCTTCAACCCCGTTTTAAGAATATTTTGTATTCAGTGAGAGAGAACCAATTGAGTATTTTTTCATATAATCCTATAAGTTCAAATTGTCTTCCTTCAGAATTAAAGTGCATGAAAAAATCCTTGAAATTCATCTCAATAGTTCCAAAAGTTGTAATCCATTGAACACCTAAGACAATATCATCTCCACCCATGGGAATATCAAACACAGTGGACTCCATTTTTAGTCACCCATCATAAGTATGATTTTATATAATTTCCATGAACATTATACCATGAAACTATCTGTAATAATTACTTGAAATTTAGGTGTTGAGTAGATGAAACAATTTATCCTTGTTAGCAGCTTATTATTGATAAAATTTTGTGTCTTCCTTGAATCATTCAATACCATCACCTTTTTTTCTTAAGGTGCCCCACCACTTGAAGGGTTTGTGGAGTGATAATACAAGATATATAATTCCATGAGTTAGTTGGTTGGGGATCCTCCGAGTCTTCCTTTAGTTATTCCACTTCATCACTTGATGTTTCCTCATCTTCTTCCTTCTCACTTTGGTCCCTTCAATATAAAACAATCTTTTCTTGCCACAATTATGACCTAGTCCATATTTACTGCCAGAGTTAAAGAATAACCCTTTTTCTCACTTTTCTTTAATTTTCAAAGGTTTCAATCTAATTATATGAAGATATGATTGTAACGCCTCAATTTTTCACACTAAAAACAACGGTGAAAAATACAAAGTTAATTTTTTTCACTTACATTGCTCACTACACTATGCCATAAGGGCTCTAAGTAAAGAATACTCAAAGACCCATACAAAACTTACAAGTCATCGACTCACATAGACACATGACAACACCATATACATTTTAATGCCAAACTTTTCCCAATAAATGAATACTAGCAATGACCCAACCACAAGGAAAGGACTCAAGGATAAGAAAACACACAACACATCTTTTCTTTAATTACATTTTAGTTACGATCAACATTATAAGAACATTATAGTGCAAGGAAAACTTTCTCCTTTTTTTCCATCTACATATTCTTAAGTTCATTCCACATTTAATTTACTGATTCAACCATTTTAAGTTGCCTTTTTATCCTTTGTGGAAATTTCCATACCTTACATACTTATTTGGCATAATTCAAATTGCATATAAAGTAATTAAATATCTTTTTATTATATTAAGAATAATCTTCTCCAAAATTTATTCAATGTCTACATTTTTACCCTTACAACTCGGGTGAATCGGACTTGATGTCTAGAAAGCAATATTAGGATTTAAGGAAGATTTGTATAGAAGATAGATTTTTCCCAAATAGTTATTTCCCAACCAAAGTTAATCTAATTCAATGAATTGTGGAATTTCCATATATATATATATATATATATATATATATATATATATATATATATATATATATATATATATATATATATATATATATATTCTCGAAGTTTGATCACACCACGGTAATTCATATTCTTTGTAACTCATGAAAATGTTTAATTAAGTTATAAGGACTCCAAGAGTGGCATTATTCCTAACCTCAAATCTCATTTTTACTCTTCTATGCTTTACTCTTTTTTTTCATCACATTAAGGTCTCATTATTACCATCGCATTATAACAAAAGTGTTACGAAAGTAATTTTCTGTTATCTTAAAGAAGTACATGGTTAGAAGCATTATAAACTACACATGAACCATAAGTGATTTGTGTTCAAGATAGGTTCCTACATTTTTGCATTTCACGATTCCACATGTGAGATATTATTTTTTTCTTAATGACATAAATGGACCTAACAACGTATTACGAGGACAATATTTCAGTTTCTTGGGTTCTCTCAAGTCAACATCTTTCAAAACAATTTTTTTGCAAAGAGTTACTTATAATTTTATATCCACATGTTAACCACCAAATCAACTAAGGTTAAACCCTATTATAGATTAGATTTATAGTTTAAATGTATTTACTCTATAAACCCTTCATGAGATATCAAGGCACTATATTGTCACAAGCCAAAGATAAGACATTTAGCTGCGAGGGACTAAAGAGTTCACTAAAAAGAATGTAAGACATAGAACAACTATATCATGATCTCCATTTATGTCGTCTGAATCCAAAAGGGTTTTCATTCGATGAAGAAAATTAATTTTAAATCCATCTTTAGAAGACAAGGTATTCCACTAGGATACAAAGGAAGAGATAGCCTGACTTACTCCAAATAAATTTTTACTATGTCGCTCTTATCAGACAGGTTTATGACAATTTCACTAAACATACTGACTAAGACGATAAACCCATTCTTGGGCTCTTTTTTACCCAAACTAGGAGGTTCCATCAAGGGTAGAGTTTAAGTTCATTCTATGGTTTTCAATGTCTTCTACGGTAAAAAGTATCACAGATGAGGACATGTTCTGCTCCGATATTATACAAGGGTTGAGTGTTTCGATTAAAACTCTTTATTACATTCACAAAGTAAGAATGCACAAGATGATTCATTAGTCATTTATTAAACACTTTGAATATGCACTACCAAGTATTACTTCAAATTAATTAGTCATTTATTAAACACTTTGAATATATCAAACCTTTTTACCATACGTACTATGAATCAAATTGAATCTATGATTAAATACACATTTCCTAGATATCCCTAAAAGCTAGCATCTCATATAGATTAGCAAATTATCAAATATAACCTTCGTAACATGAGACTACATTATACATATATTCATTTTACAATGAACTATATAAATTACAATGATAATTAATGAATTACACATCGTCTTTTCACCATCATTCTTGCATCCTGCAAAACCATGTGAGCATGAAATCAACGATAAATCATTGGCATGGCATCCACCCTAATCTAACATAATTAACATTTTTCAGTTTCCCATTTACATATAATAATAATTACAATTTTCAATCGAAAGAAAAGGTTTAGAGACATGTATTCATTACATTTCATTTCACTTCATTTTCGTAACCCAGGAGAGAGAAAGAGAAGGGAAGAGAGAGAAAACACCATTTTGTCAAAAGTTCTATTTCACACAAGTTACACTATAGGGTTTTCAAACAGTTATTTACATGTGTTAAGAGTTTTCACTATGATTTGGCAACACGACAAGGGTCCCACAACTTTCTATTTTTACATTTTCTTGCTATCTACAAAAACGTTCAAAATGGGCTCAAAGGCTAAGAAACTACTTTTAAACGTTATCTTCTGATGAGAAAACACACCACAGTTAAATTTCTACGTGTCCACTTATATACCAAGAGTTCACAGTAACTAACGGGATTTAGAACTAGCTAATGGTTTACAATTGGTGGTTAGTTTTCCGGGGCCTTTGGTCGTAATTGACCACTGTTGCAAATGAACAAAAGTTAGCTCAAGGGCTTAGAAAACAAGTCCAAAGCTGACATTCGATGGATGAACGCACAGTGAGAAACTTCCTACAAGTTCCCCTATATAAGAAGAATTCATCGAGTAGCGGGATGAGAACAAGAAAACCATTTTCAAATGGAGGTAAGTTTTCTAGAGAGACAACTCGTAATTTGTCCGGATTTGACCTCGTCAAACTACGATTTGAGGCCTAAAAATGGCTTTTTAAAACTATACGAGAAAAGTGTTTTTTCCAAACCTGAATGTTCCATGTAATTTTCTAGTAAGAACACTAGAGGTTTGCAAAATGGATGATAATTTCTCTATCTAGGTTTCAAATTGATGTTTAAAATGTGAGAGAACTTTATAGTTTTAGTAGCTTCTTAGAACTACAAAAACGGTGTAACATTGCTCCCATTATGGCATCAAAAATATCACAAATTTTCATTTGGAGTCAAATGAATGGTTGAGGTGAATCCTCACATAACCAGTACACAAATGAGGCTTAACATCCCATTTTCGGAGTTACGAAGGGTACTTAACGAGTCTCCAAAAATGTAAAATTATCTATTTAAACAGGAGATGGTCAACACTTTTACTAGGAAGTCAATTTCATCTTGTCGATAAAACAATATTGTAGCGATCTAGTTGGGTAGGAAGTTTTCTAAGTCACCTCGAATGAGGTTTGAAGTTCATGGTTTAATATAAAGGGTTATCTTTATTTCGTGAGTTACGACATGACATTTTATTGTTTTTAAACAAGTTAATATAAAACAATTAAATGCATTATAATCCTAATATTTTAAAATTATATTAAGTTAAAAATGAAAACTAGAGTACGAGAGTTATGAAATATAAGAGGAGATGAACCATTCCTAGAGGGACGAAGTAGGTCAAACAAACAAGATTTAGTTCAACATCTCACTTGGGAATTTCATCAAACAGTTCACGAGCATTGATCTAACCTCCACAACATCACACAAACTTCAGGATCACTTGAAGTCTTCCGAGGAAGAATATGTTTCCCATTATGTTTTGACAATTGTCTAGGGCCTGCTTAAGGCTCCATATTGAACACGAGCTGGGAGAATGTTGGAAAAGTTTTATGGATCTTGGAAACACATTTATTTCAATAAAAGGAATCTTTTTGATTGAATGTTCTCCTTAAATATAGATGTTTGTGAGGACATAAGTTACAACATTTTGATGATCACCTCAAAAGAGGAGTTGTTGAAATTTACTACAACCCCATATTATTATGTGCTCTACGGGGGTATCAACCAACACGTACCTACAACCACCGTAAGTTTAATTAGTGAGTTGATGGTAAGTTTTAGAGTTTCATCAAAATAGCCAAAGCACAAAAAGATGTTCAATCAAACAGGCATCGATTTTAGTTCTAGGTAGGTGGCATGTTAAAACCAACAATCATTCCATTGAAGTATTTACAACCCTTTTCTACTAAACATGTGAGCTTGCATTTTAAAATTAAAATAAAATGAATCTTAGATGATCTTTTTGTTAGAAATAATCTAACACTTAATTCACCATATGTGGATTAATGTGTAATTATAAAAAGTAATTATTTAATTACTTTAGTTAGCTTAGTTGTTAGTGTGTTGTTATCATCCCTTAGATTGTGGAGGATGTTCTTTAGTTAGAATATTGTTCTCGAGATGATTTCCTATAGAAGCTTTTTAGGGGCAATATGTTATTTTGCATATTTGCTTTGTTTAGGAGATTTGTTCCATGTATTGTGGAAAAGATAGAAGTTGTATAATATCTATAAATATTACATCTCTCTCTTTTGATTGTAATGCTTCATTTTATATCAATAAAATCATGAAAGCTCCACCTTGTTTTTGTAATTTAATCTGGTTTACAGATTTCATTTGGTACCAGAGCAGGTGAGTTAAGGCTATAGATAATTGTTGAGGAAGTGTTAGAAGATTTGAGGAAGGAGGACTAGAAGCTTGAGCTAGGAGGAGCCATAAATGCCCCCAGCCTCTTCACAATCCCCTGCCCCTTCTCCACACACCCGGCAGCGTGATAGAAGCAACAAAAGCAACAGTACAAAAACACCTCCAAGATTGGTAACAAAGTGATTGTATCAATTTTTTTAATATTGTTCATTGCATATGAACTATATACAATTTTATTTTCTTTTTCTTTTTCTCTAATTTAGAGATCCCATTTAGTGTGATTTAATTTAGTGGACCCCCAATTTTGGAGGCACCACTATTCGGGTTTGGTGTGTAGGTTTCATTTTTAATAAAAAAAGAAACATCCACCACCGATCTGCAACCTGTATGCAGCTACGGTATTTGCATATATATGTGAATTCACCTTGCAGACCTGTAGATTTACCTGACAACTTCACACCTGCAAAAGAAAAAAAAATGAGTTGGATATTGATCTGGCTGTGCGTCTTCAATCTGCAAGTAATTCATGTGTGACCTTGCAGAACAGAGCGTAAGAGAGCCTTTAAGGCGAAAGGGCGGTGAAGGAAACAAGGCTGATGACGGAGGAAACAAAGCTGCACGCATGCGTAAGTTAGACCCACGTTTTTGCATAAAAATCATTTTAAATTTTTTTCCTTTTTTGGACAATGCAAAAAATATCAGGAGAATTTTTTTTTCCATTTTTGGGAAGGGGCCCGGAAAAAAATATTTTAAAACGGTCATAACTTTTAACTGGTACCTCAGATTGAGGTGCCATTTTTTTTTAAAGTATATGTTTTTTCGAGCTCTATGCTTTGGTCCAGTCAAAGAGGCCAAAGAGCCCAAAACTAAATTTGTTAGGGAAAATAGGCCAAAGTGCTCAAAAATTTAAAAATTACGAAAATATTAATTTTTAGTAAACAAGAAGGGGGTACAATTTTCTTTTTCTAGTTACAAGATGTTTGTAAAAACGGCCGATAGTGCCGAAAATCATTGTAAAAGGAAAAAGAGGATCCCACACTCAATAAAAATCAATTTTTTTGGGGGAGGTGTACTTGATTTGAGGGGGATTTGTTTCGTGTTTGATTCTCTATCTCTCTTTTCTTTCATGCACAAATGGCTAACAATGCGCCCAAATTCTTTTTGCTCGATTCAAAACTCCTACAAGGAGATAATTATGTTGCATGGAAAATGAAAATTAAAACTCAACTTGAATTTGAGGACATAATTGGTGTAGTTGATGGCTCAATAACGAGACCAGAAAATGATATTGCTCAACAACATGTGTTTGATCGTGCTAATCAAAAGGCAAAACTTATAATTCTGTTTGGTGTAACTGATGATGTACAACCTCATATTCGTCAAGCGACAACTGCAAAAGAAGCATGGGATAAACTAGCAACTGTATATGAAGCTAAGAACAAAAATGTTATTTTGCAATTACAAACACAACTCCATTGTCTCAAAATGAATTCTAATGAGTCTATTGAAGGTTTTCTAAAGCATGTTGCTATATTGAGATCATCTCTCCAAGCTTTGGAAGTAGAGGTCACTAATGAATCTCTTGTCCCTATTGTATTGAGAGCTTTACCAGCCTCATACAAAATATTTGTCACAACTCTCAACATTATGGGTCCAACTACAAGTTTTGAAGAGTTAGTGAACATGTTACAATAGGAAGAGTCCATGAACAAACCTATAGAAGATGAGGAACAAGCCCTCTCTTCATTCCATAAGGGAAAGAAACATATTCATACAACTGGTAAGCAACACAAGTAGCATTCTCAACAGAATACTCAAGGGAACACTCAGCAAAAGCACTATCATATTTGTGGTAGAAAAGGACATGACTTAAAATATTTTTAGTATAACACATTTTAGAAGGGTTCATCTAGTGGAAAGAAGCCAAATTTTCAACAATCTAGTCAGGGTTATCAAAACAAACAACAAGGACAAAGGAAAAGTAACTGGAAAAATAAAACACCGCAACACGACAACATTGTTGAAGAAGAAGATAACTCACCAGATGAGGACTTCCTATTTGCTGCACAATCAACTCAAGAAATCAATTCACCACAGGAAATTTGGTATGTTGACTCAGGAGCAACAAGACATATGACCGGGAGAAATGATTGGTTCTTAGAGTTAAAGAATACACCTAACAAAGACTCTATTTCATTGGGTTATGATTCATTATACAAAGTACAAGGAATTAGAAACATATCCTTACCTCTTGGATCAAGAAAGTGCACAATAAGAGATGTTCTATATGTTCCTGGATTGACAAAGAATCTACTTTAGTATGTCATCTTTTGGAGAACAACTTAAAAGTGGATTTTTATTGTACAGATGGAAAGGAGATGTGTTTAATCAAAGATAAGTCTAAAAACTCCAACATTGTTGCACGAGCTTCTGGTGTAGGTCGTATGTTTCAGTTGGATTTTGTTCAAACCAAAAATTAGGCCCTTGTAGCTAAGTATACATCATTGGCACAATTGTGGCATCGAAGATTTGGCCATGTAAGTTTTGGCTATCTTGAAACACTTCAAAAAAATAACATGGTAAGAGGACTACCAAATTTCAAGAAGAATACAGACAAGTGTACAAATTGTTTGGCAGGAAAACAACATAGAGCTTCTTTTCAAAAAAGTAGTACATTTAGGGCCCGTGGTCAACTTGATCTGGTGCATACTGATCTATGCTGACCTATGAGATCTATTCATTCAAGGTTTCAATATTTTATGCTCTTTGTTGATGATTACTCATGAAAATTGTGGGTATACTACATTCACACCAAAGACCAAGCTTTGAAAATTTCAAGAAATTCAAAGTAGCTTATGAAAATGCACTTTGGTAAGAAAATAAAAACACCTCACTCAGATTGAGGGGGTGAATACACCAGTAATGAATTCAAGGCTTTCTTAGAAACAAATGGAATTCATCAGAAAATGGCACCTCCATATACACCACAAAAAAATGGTGTAGTTGAGAGAAGAAACAAAACAATAATGGATATGGTAAGGTGCATGATTGATGATTCAGGGTTAAGCAAAACATATTAGGCGAAGTAGTAAAAATAGTAGTTTATCTACTTGAATAGAGTTCCCACTTCCACACTTGATGGAATAACTCCACATGAAGCTTGGTGGGGGGACAAACCATCTATAAAACACCTTACATTTTTGGATGCAAGACAAGTATGCACATTCCTAATAAAAATATATCTAAACTTGATATGAAATCAGAACAACTTATATTCTTGGGATACATTGATGAAGCCTTGGGATACAGGTTAATGGATCCAAAAACAAGAAAAATTTTCACAAGTAGAGATGTTGAGTTTTTTGAAAATAAAGAAGCAGATGCTCCTTCCATAAACTCACAAAACAATCCTACTAAGAAAATAGAAGATGTTCTTGATGAAGATAATGATGATAAGGATAATTCAACTCCTCCATCTACAAGAACAACTAAATGTATGCCTAAGTGGTATACTAATCTAATTCAAGATGCTAAGTTGGATAGTGATCCTAACACATCCACTTCAGGACCAAGAACTCATAGTATGGCTCAAAATGAGGTAAACTTAGCCTTGATGAGTACAATAATTGAATCAAGTGAGCCCACTATAGTTCAGGATGCCAAACAGTCAAAACCTTGGTCAGATGCTATGAATTCAGAATTCAACTCTTTGATGAAAAATAATACTTGGCAACTTTCAGATCTTCCATCAGGGAAGAAGGAAATAGGTTACAAATGGATATTTAAAACAAAGTACAAATCAGATGGAAGCATTGATAAATACAAGGAAAGATTGGTAGCTAAGGGTTATGCACAAAAAGAAGGCATTGATTATGAAGAAACATTCACACCAACAGATAAGATCAAAACAATCAGGATGATATTTGCTCTAGCTGCACAATTTGGTTGGAAAGTTCATCAAATGGATGTAAAAAGTGCATTTCTCAATGGGGATTTACAGGAAGAAGTCTACATGACTCAACCAGAAGGTTTTGTCATACCAGGTAAAGAAGGAAAGGTATGTAGACTCATAAAGTCATTGTACGGTCTCAAACAGGCTCCCAGGGCATGGTACATAAAGATTGATGAGCATCTCATCAAACATGGATTCAAAAGAAGTCCATATGATCCTAATCTCTATCTCAAAAAGCAAGGGGGGGAGATAGTGATCATAGTAGTATATGTCGATGATCTAGTCATCACTGGAAGTTCGGTGAAGATGATTGAAACAACTAAGGAAGATCTAAATCGATCATTCGACATGACAGATCTCGGGCTTCTTCATTATTGTCTTGGACTTGAAGTATGGAAAAAGGAAAATCACATCTTTGTTACTCAACTAAAATATGCCAAGACAATGCTCGAGAAATTCAGAATGATGGATAGTATACCAATGGCTACACCTATGGAGACAAGGCTTCAATTGTCTCACACAGATCCATCAGAACAAGTAAATGTTACTCTTTATCGACAGTTGATTGGGAGTCTCATTTACTTAACTTATTCTAGGCCAGATATCAGCTATGCAGTCAGTTATCTTTCTCGATTTATGCAAGAACCAAGGGTTTGTCACTGGAAAGCAGCAAAAAGGGTACTGAGATACATCAGAGGAACCATGGACTTTGGCCTAGAATACAAGAAGAATGATAACTTCTTCTTGATAGGATATACAGATTTAGATCATGTAGGGAACATTGATGATAGGAAGTCCACTTCAGGATTTGTGTTCTTTTTGGGATCTAGACCTATTTCATGGGGGAGAAAGAAACAAAATTGTGTTTCAAGGTCTTCCACAGAAGCAAAATATCATGCAAGTAGGAGGAGTTGTCTGTGAAGTGATTTGGCTCAGACGGATACTTGAAGGATTGGGAATTCCACAGGATCATCCAACAATCCTACATGTAGACAATGAAGGAGTAATAAAACTTGTTCAGAATCCAGTTTTTCATGAATGCACCAAACACATTGAGGTGTAGGTACATTTCATTTGCGAATAAGTTCATAACAACAACATTTAGCTTCAGCATTGCACGATGAGAACATCAACATGTCGATATCTTCACAAAATATCTTACACGTCCTAAATTTGAGGCATTCAAAGTATTTCTCCCATGTTCACTTGAGAATATGATGAATTAAGGGGGGGAATGTTAGAAATAATCTAACACTTAATTCACCATATGTGGATTAATGTGTAATTAAAATAAAGTAATTATTTAATTACTTTAGTTAGCTTAGTTGTTAGTGTGTTTTTATCATCCCTTAGATTGTGGACGATGTTCTTTAGTTACAATATTGTTCTCGGATGATTTCCGGTAGAAGATTTTTAGGGAAATATGCTATTTCTGCATATTTTCTTTGTTTAGGAGATTTTTTCCATGTATTGTGGAAGAGATAGAAGTTGTCTAATATCTATAAATATTGTATCTCTCTCTTTTGATTGTAATGCTTCATTTTGTATTAATAAAATCATAGCAAGCTCCGCCTTGTTTTTGCAATTTAATCTATTTTAAAGATTTCATTTGCCATACCCATTAGACCCCATCTCCTTGATAATAATTTCAAAAAATTCAACTTTCCTTGTGTAAGTTTCCCCATTTTACGTACTAGACTACCATAACATTAACAACTAAAAAATTTGATACTATTCCTCTACCCTTTTAAAAATTTGTCGAATGAAAACAACTTCTCTAGAGGTCCCCTTTTGATGCGCGGTGGGAGGATGTGGCGGTGGCAAGGGGAGAGCCCACACCGACGAGTGAATTGGAAAGAAAGTTTCTAAGCCTTTTAACAAACCCATTTCATGTATCTGCAGTTGTGGTAGACCCAAAAGCCATATTATTTTAAGGTATTCAATCAAACAATTCATGTGCCAAGCATACGCTTCCACATTTTGCATGCATGTCTGGCAAATCATATTCAAATACAACATCTGACAAAACTCCTTGCAGAATGTCCATACCCTACTATAGAGCTCAGATTTTAGCACTGGCTGGGAATACATGGCAAAGGTGAACTGATCGGGGTTGGATGCCCTGTATGTTGCCAAAAGGAAATGGTGTGCCTATTGTCGGGAACCCATAACTTTTTTGTTCTGCCATAGCTCAAACTATCTAATCTGCTAAAAATATAATGTTGCCATGGGTTTTAACGTGATTAATGACTTTCCATCAAATTCCAATCTGTTGTGAATCGAACCAAGATAACCCATGCGACCAACATAAGCCTTTTGTTTCATCCTCCCAAAAATGTGAGCCAAGTCATGCAAAATTGAAAACCAAAAACAAGAAACCGATTGTCGGCATCCTTATACACCCACTATTTCCCTTTGCCAAACATGCAAGCACCCATGTTTTTCTAGACATATCTATCAGGGCACTAAATTTAGTTGCTACAACTAACCAAAAAAATTAAATTTATAACATACTCTTGGGTTTTTGTGGTAATCTGGGTGGAGGAAACAATTACAATAATTCATTTATTATTAAGAGGGAAGTGCGTGTCCCGCCTTCTATCTACACATGTAACTCCACCTTTCTACCTCATCCCACATCCCTACCAACCCCACTACCAGCACTAATTCCATCAAAATTTCATTTTTTATTTATTTTTATTTTTATTTTCATTTTCAAAATTTAATATTTTTTCTTTTATTTAAAAAAGTTTGTAAATGTCGGGCACTACATTTCCCTCCCCTTATAAGAGCATCGTCCTTGATGTGACAGTAACTGAAGCATGGAGGATATGTAGGTAAGAAGATAGTAATGACCCATGTCATGTATCAAAACAACTAGTTTCTATAACACGCCAACAACGAAGAAAACTAATTTTGGCAATATCTTAAATTATAATGTTTTGTGAAGATTGGTATTTCATGTTTACCTTATTAATTTGTTTATATTTTCTTTTACAATATTTCTTATCTCAAGATTATAACATTCATTGTTTAGAAATTTTTTAATTATCTTACGTTCATGGGTGCCCAACAAAGAACTAACATTAAGATGTAATACAAAACTTAACACAACACAAACAACCCATGATACATCTTGCTACATGCTTTCTTGTATGTAACACATCAAAAGACCTTTAATTCCCCCATGGAATGACAAGAGGTAGTCCGTATAATAGATAATTTCTAACAATTATGTCATAGGCATAAACCCAACACACAAATGTGACTAACAACATAATCATCGCATTGATACATATACAACGGGTATCACATGACCCAAAAACCATGACTGTACCAACACGGTGCTAAGAAAATATCCAATAGTCCATACCAACCAAGGGGAGAGTCAAGACTCAATCATAACAATGTGTCAAAAGGAATCACCGAGTACACATAACTCACTATACCAACTCCACCCATCACAAAATATCAAGAATTAACTCCATATATCTCCCGAGTATCATAAAACAACTCCATATACCTCCCAAACCATCACCAAATAACTCCATATACCTCCCAAGGAGAAATAATCATAGTGCCAAAACCAATTCGGGTCACTCAACCATAGAGACCCATCAAGAATATCGGGTCACTCAACCATAGAGTGCCATAGAGAATATCAGGTAACTTAACCATAGAGGTCCATCTTCTTTCTCCTTTTAATGATTTGGGTCACCCTATGACACTGTGCACATAGAGCCCCATCACCCCTAACACAAGTGAAATAATAACTCATGGTTCAATAACCCACTAGTTATCTCAGTAACTCCTTAGGGCGTACCCCATACGAAAAATTGGGCCTATAGGTTCAACCACTCCATGGTTAATCCCATGACCCTATTCCAGCACATTTCGACATTAGAACTAGCATAACAATCCATTCAAATGCCAAGTGGCAAAAATTATAAGCCTTGGGCTAGGCTACAAAAATTTTAAATATGAAAAGATAATTTAAAACTAAGAAAAAAATGGCTAATTAGCCATGGTTAGTACAAAATCCAAATGTTAATGCAACAATCAAATAAATGCCCAAAATATAAGAACATGTCAATCAAGAAAATGGCTGGTTCTAGTAGAAAAGAAATAATACTCAATTTACGAATAAAATATGTATTAAGAAATAGCACATTACAATCACTATGTGGCCTCATACTGCCACCAAAGGGGTACTCATCGAATTGCTGGCACTCGGACATCGAGCCTCAACTCGTAAAAAATATACATGTAACCAAAAATGAGTATATCAAATAATGTAACTGTCATCATCTCTTCCTGAATCATCCCTCCAAACTCCCACAAGGATCATCATAGTCAAAATTACATAGGATTGTCCAATAAACAATCCAATAGGAAAGAGAAGGGAACTCTAGTTGCATAAGTTGAGCCTAAGGTGGTGCTCACCCACAATATACTGAGAAAGCTCAAAGTATACTAAACAGATAGAAGTGGGTTTTCAGTCAATATAAGACTCCACTTCCTCACTCGTACTCAACTCAAGATTATGAAAACCTGGTTCACACCTCCTCTCTCTCCACACATACACTCTTGACAATTTCTCCCCTTAGGGTCGTCTAGTGTAAGGTTCACAACATACACATAACTACATCACTAACACAATGGTGATTCACACAAATTAACCATAGTGTCTTATGCATGGTATTTATACGGGGTATAACACAATCATTACTTTCACGGGTCACAATACATCACATTATAACATTCTACAACCAAAGTGCAATCACTATGCAATAGGTATCATATGCTCACTATATACCCCCTAAATCATGACACAAGTCATCACATATTACACAAATCATACGTATGAAAAATGCAATGTCTAACATTACAACATATAGTCTATTGCAATCACAACATTGTGACACACACGATTCATCACAACATGGTGATAACATCAAGATAAAATCCAATTCACTTTACAACAATTTTTTTATGTAATACATCAAGACACCTTCATATCATATAATGCCAAAATGATCCAATACTCCATAATCGACAATAACATCATTATTTTTACACACAATAAGGTGGTTTAACACCCATGAATTCCTCATTTAATCCATGAAATATAGACTAACTACTCTCATCACAAGTACATCAATGTGATAACAAATATGCACTAAGTGACATACAAAACATGTGCATTCACAATTTAAAAATTACGACATATTTCACATCACGCTTATATCACATTACTCTTCCAATATCCACCACCATCATGTAATACCATCACAAATCCAATTTTCCCAGAGGTTTGAGAGTATGAACCTTCGCTCTGATACCAAATGTAATGCCCTAAGTTTTCACACTAAAAACAATAGTAAAAATACCAGTCAATTTTTTTCTTACTTACATTGCTCACTACACTACACCACAAGGGCTCCAAGTAAAGAATACTCCAAGACACATTAGACACTTATAAGTCATTGAATCACATAAACATATTACAACACCATAGACATGTCGATGCCACACTTTTCCCAATGAATGAATACTAGCAATGACCCAACCACAAGAAAAGGACTCAAGGATAGGAAAACCCACAACACATCTTTTCTTTAATTATATTTTAGTTACGATTAACATTCCAAGAACATTATAGTGCAAGGAAAAAATTTTCCTTTTTTTCCATCTACATATTCTTAAGTTCATTCCACATTTAATTTACAGTTTGACCATTTTAAGTTGGCTTTTTATCCTTTACGGAAATTTCCATAACTTACATACTTATTTGGCATAATTCAAATTGCATATAAATTACTTAATTATCTTATTATTATGTTAAGAATATTCTTCTCCAACATTTATTCGATGTCTACATTTTTACCCTTACAACTCAGGTGAATCAGACTTGATGTCTAGAAAGCAATATTAGGATTTAAGGGAGATTTGTATACAAGATAGCTTTTTCCCAAAAACATTCTTCGATCACGGTATAGTTATTTCCCTACCATAGTTATTCTAATTCAATGACTTATGGGATTTTCATTTTAGATATATATATATATATATATATATATATATATATATATCTTTTGTTTTCTCAAATTTTGATCACACCAAGTGATTCATATTACTTTGTAACTCATGAAAATGTTTAATTAAGTTATAAGGAATCCAAGAGTGGCATTATTCCTAAACTCAAATCTCATTTTTACTCTTCTATGATTTACTTTTTTTCATCACATTAAGGTCTCATTATTACCATCACATTATAACAAAAGAGTTACGAAAGTACTTATATGTCATCTTAAATAAGTACATGGTTAAAGCATTATAAACTACACTTGAACCATAAGTGATTTGTGTTCAAGGTAGGGTCCCACTTTTCTACATTTCACGATTCCACACGTGAGATATTATTTATTTCTTAATTCTTAAAGACCTAACAAGGTATTAGGGACAAGATTTCAGTTTCTTGGGTTCTCTAAAGTCAACATATTTTAAAATAATTTTGTTTTACAAAGAGTTAATTATAATTTTCTATCCACATGTTAACCACCAAATCAACTAAGGTTAAGCTTAATTCCAATTTTCACCTAGGGCTTTAATCCCTATTATAGATTAGATTTATGGTTTAAATGTATTTACTCTATAAACCCTTTGTGAGAGATCATGGCACCATATTGTCACAAGCCTAAGATAAGACATTTAGAATGTGAGGACTAAAGAGTTCACTAACAAGAATGCAAGACATAGAAAAACTATATCACGATCTCCATTTATGTCGTCTAAATCAAACAAGGGTTTCATTTGATGAAGAAAATTAATTTTAAATCTACCTTCGGAAGAAAATGTAGTCCACTAGGATACGAAGGAAGAGATAGCTCTACTTACTCCAAATAAAGTTTGATTGTGTCACTCCTATTAGACAAGTTTATGAAAATGTCACTAAACATACCGACTAAGATGATAAACCCATTCTTGGGCTCTTGTTTACCCAAACTTGGAGGTTCCATCGAGGGTAGAGTTTAAGTTCATTCTACGGTTTTCAATGTCTTCTACGGTAAAAGTATCACACAAGAAGACATGTTATTCTTTCGATATTATACAAGGGTTGAGTGTTTCGATTAAATCTCTTTATTACATTCACAAAGTAAGAATGCACAAGATGATTCATTATTCATGTACTAAACATTGAATATGCACTACAAGATATTACTTCAAATTCATTTACCATATATATATATATATATATATATATATATATATATATATAAATCAAACCTTTTTACCATACGTACATTTTATGAATCAAATTGAATCTATGATTAAATACACATTTCCTAGATATCCCTAAAAGCTAGAATCTCATATAGATTAGAAAATTATCAAATATAACCTTCTCGTAACATGAGACTACATTATATATATATATATTCATGTTATATATATATTACAATGAACTATATGAATTACAATGATAATTAATGAATTACACATCGCCTTTTCACCATCATTCTTGCATCCTGCAAAACCGTGTGAGCATGAAATCAATGATAAATCACGGCATGGCATCCACCCTAATCTAACATAATTAACATTTTTATTTTCCCATTTACATATAATAATAATTACAATTTGCAATCGAAAGAAAAGGTTTAGAGACATGTATTCATTACATTTCATTTCACTTCATTTTGTAACCCAAGAGAGAGAAAGAGAAGGGAAGAGAGAGAAAACACCATTTTGTCAAAAGTTCTATTTCACACAACAAGTTACACTATAGAGTTTTTAAATAGTTATTTACATGTGTCAAAATTTTCCATGGTGGTTTGGCAACCCGACGAGGGTCCCACAACTTTCTATTTTTACATTTTCTTACTAGCTACAAAAACGTTCAAAATGGGCTCGAAGGCTAAGAAACTACTTTTAAACGTTGTCTTCTGATGAGAAAACACACCATGGTTAAATTTATACGTGTCCACTTATATACCAAGAGTTCATAGCAACTGATGGAATTTAGAACTGGCTAATGGTTTACGTTTGGTGGCTAGTTTTCTAGGGCCACTGGTTATAATTGACCCAGTTACAAATGAACAAAAGTTAGCTCAAGGGATCAGAAAACCACATCCAAAACTGAAGTTTGATGGATGAACGCACAACAAGAAACTTCCTACAAGTTCCCCTATATAAGGAGAATTCATCAGAGTTGACGGGACTGAGAACTAGAAAACCATTTTCAAACGGAGGTAATTTTTCTAGAGTGACAAGTCGTCATTGGTATAGTTTGATCTCTTCAAACTATGACCGGAAGCCTACAAAATGGCTTTGCCAAACTACACAGAAAATTGCTTTTCCCCAAATTGAATGTTCCATGTAATTATCTAGTAAAACACTAGAGGTTTGCGAAAATGGATGATAATTTCTCTATCTAGGTTTCAAATGGTGGTTCAAAACAAAAGAGAACTTTATAGTTTTGGTAGCTTCTTACAACTACAAAAATGGTGTAACATTTCTCCCAATATGGCATCAAAAATATCACAAATCTTCATTCAGGGTCAAACCAAAGGTTAAGGTGACTCCTCACATAACCAGGTACATGAATGAAGCTTAACATCCCATTTTCAGAGTTACGAAGGTACTTAACGAGTCTCTGAAAAATGCAAAATTATCTATTTAAACAAGGAGATGGTCAACATTTTTATTGGGAAGTCAATTTCATCTTGTCGATAAAACAATATTGTAGTGATCTAGTTGGGTAGGAAGTTTTCTAAATCACCTCAGAATGAGGGTTGAAGTTCATGGTTTAATAAAAGGGTTATTTTGATTTCGTGAGTTACAACATGACATTTTATTGTTTTTCAACAAGTTAATATAAAACAATTAAATGTATTATAATCCTAATATTTTAAAATTATATTAAGTTACAAATGAAAACTAGAGTACGAGAGTTATGAAAGATAAGAGGAGATGAACCATGCCTAGAGGGATGAAGTCGGTCAAACCCGCAGGATTTGGTTCAACATCTCGCTTGGGCATTTCATCAAATAGTTCACGAGCATTGATCTAACCTCCACAATGTCACACAAACTTCACGATCACTTGAAGTCTTCTAGCAGAATATGTTTGCCCATTATGTTTTTGACGGTTGTCTAGGGCTTGCTCAAGGCTCCATACTGAACACGAGCTAGGAGAATGTTGGAAAAGTTGTATGGAGCTTGGAAACACATTTATTTCAATAAAATGAATCCTTTTGACTGAATGTTCTTCTTAAATATAGATGTTTGACAGAAGACATAAGTTGCAGCATTTTGACAATCACCTCAAAAGAAGAGTTGTTGAAATTTATTGCAACCCCATATTATTATGCGCTCTACAGGGGTACCAACCAACATGTCCCCACAACCACCGCAAGTTTAATTAGTGAGTTGATGGTAAATTTTAGAGTTTCCTCAAAATAGCTAGCACAACAAAGAGGGTCGATCAAACAGGCATATGAATTCAGTTCTAGGTAGGTGGCATGTTAAAACCAACACTCATGCCATTGAAGTATTTACAGCCCTTTTCCACTAAACCTACGAGTTTGTATTTAAAATAAAAAAAATGAAGCTTACATGATCATGGCCAGACCCATTAGACCCCATCTCCTTGATAAGCATTGCCAAAAAGTCAACTTACCTTGTGTAAGTTTCCCCATTTTACGTACTACAATACCATAACATTAACAACTACAACATCTAACACTATTCCTCTACCCTTTTAAAAAAAAATTGAATGAACACAACTACTCCAGAGGTCCCCTTTTGACATAGATTTGGAGGATGTGGTAGTGGCAGGAGACCCCACACCAACGAGTGCATTAGCAAAAGTTTCTGAGCCTTTTTAACAAACCCATTTCGTGTATCCTACATCCGTGGCAGACCCAAAGGCCACATTGTTTTCAGGTATTTAGTCAAATAGTTCACGTGCCAAGCATATACTTCCACATTTTGCATGCATGTCTTCCAAATCATATTCAAATACAACATCTGACAAAACTCCTTGTAGAACGTCCATACCCTACTATAGAGCTCATATTTTGGCACTGGCTGGGAATACGTGGCAAAGGTGAACTGATCAAGTTAGAGGCATGTATGTTTCCAAAAGGAAATGGTGCACTTGTTGTGAGGAACCCATAACTTTTGTGTTCTTCCATAGCTGAAACTATCCAATACTACTAAAAATACAATGTTGCCACAGGTTTCAGTGTGATTAGATACTTTCCAACAAAGTCCAATCTGTTGTGAATTTGAACCAAGATAACCCACGTGACCAACACAAACCTAGTGTTTCATCCTCCCCAAAAATGTGAGCCAAGTCATGCAAAATTGAAAACCAAAAACAAGAAACCAGTTGCCAGCATCCTTACGCACCCACATTTTTGTAGACATATCTGTCAGGGCACTAAATTGAGTCGCTACAACTAACCAACCAAAATTAAATTTACAATGTGCTCTTGGGTTTTTGTGGTAACTGGCTGGAGGAAACAATTAAAAAATTCATGTATTATTGAGAAGGAAGTGACAGGTCCTGCCTTCCACCTGCCCACGCAACTCCACCTTTCTACCTCCTCCCACATCCCTACCAACCCCCACTGCTAGCACTAATTCCATCAAACTTTCATTGTTTATTTTATATTTTCAAAATTAATTTTTTTTCTTTTATTTAAAAACGTTTGTAAATTTCAGCACTACATTTCCCTCCCCTTATAAGAGCATCATCCTCGATGCGACACAACACCGAAGCTCGGAGGATACATAGGAAAGAAGATAATAATGACCCATGTGTGTATCAAAACAACTGGTTGGTATAACATGACCACAAGGAAGAAAACTAATTTTGGCAATATCTTAAATTATAATGTTCTGTGAAGATTGGTATTTCTTGTTTACCTTATTACTTTGTTTATATTTTCTTTTACAATATTTCTTATCTCAAGATTATAACATTCATTGTTTAGAATTTTTTTCAATTGTCTTATGTTTGTGGGTGCCCAACAGTAACTAACATCAAGATGTCACACAAAACTTAACACAACACAAACAACCCATGAGACATCTTGCTACATACTTTCATGGTTGTAACACATCACAAGACCTTTAATTCCACCATGGAATGACAACAAGTAGTCCACATAAAAAGAATTTCCAACAATTATGTCATAGGCATAAACCCAACACACAAATGTGACTAACAACATAATCATCACACTGATACATATACAACAGGTATCACATGACCCAAAAACCATGATTGTACCAACATAGTGCTAAGAAAATATCCAATAGTCCATACCAACCAAGGGGAGAGTCAAGACTCAATCATAACAATGTGTCAAAAGGACTCACTAGAGTACACATAACTCACTATACCAACTCCACACATCAAAAATATCAAGAATTAACTCCATATATCTCCTGAAGTATCATAAAACAACTCCATATACCTCCCAAACCATCACCAAATAACTCCATATACCTCCCAAGGAGAAATAATCATAGTGCCAAAACCAAGTTGGGTCACTCAACCATAGAGCCCCATCAAGAATATCAGGTCACTCAACCATAGAGTGCCATCGAGAATATCAGGTAACTCAACCATAGAGGCCCATCTCCTTTCTCCTTTTAATGAGGTCGAGTCACCCTATGACATTGTGCACATAGAGCCCCATCATCCCCAACCCAAGTGACATAATAACTCATGGTTCAATAACCCACTAGTTATCTATAACTCCTAGGGCATACCCCCATACAACGTAGAAATCCCATAGGTTCAACCACTCCATGGTTAATCCCATGACCCTATTCCAGCACATTACGACATTAGAACCAGCATAACAATCCATTCAAATGCCAAGTGGAAAAAATTATAAGCCTTGGGCTAGGCTACAAAACTTTTAAATATGAAAAGACAAGTTTAAAACTAAGAAAAACAAATGGCTAATTAGCCATGGTTAGTGAAAAATCCAAATGTTAATGCAACAATCAAATAAATGCCCAAAATATAAGAACATGTCAATCAAGAAAATGACTGGTTCTAGCAGAAAAGAAATAATGATCAATTTACAAATAAAATATGTATTGAGAAATAACACATTACAATCACTATGTGGCCTCATACCACCACCAAAGGGGTACTCATCGAGTTGTTGGCACTCGGACATCGAGCCTCAGCTCATAAAAATATACATGTAACCAGAAATGAGTATATCAAATAATGTAACTATCATCATCTCTACCTGAATCATCCCTCCAAACTCCCACAAGGATCAACATAGTCAAAATTACATAGGATTGTCCAATGAACAATCCAATAGGAAAGAGCAGGGAACTCTAGTTACATAAGTTGAGCCTAAGGTGGTGCACACCCACAATATACTGAGAAAGCTCAAAGTATACTAAACAAATAGAAGTGGGTTTTCAGTCTATATAAGACTCCACTTCCTCACTCACACTCAGCTCAAGATTATGAAAACCTTGTCCACGCCTCCTCTCTCCACACATACACTCTTGAAAATTTCTCCCCTTAGGTTTTTCTAGTGTAAGGTTCACAACATACACATAACTACATCACTAACACAATGGTGATTCACAAAAATTAACCATAGCATCTTACGCATGGTATTTATATGGGGTATAACACAATCATTACTTTCATGGGTTACAATACATCACATTACCACATTCTATAACCAAAGTGCAATCACTGTATAATAGGGATCATATGCTCACTATATGCCCCTAAATCATGACACAAATCATCACATATTACACAAATCATACATATGACGAACAAAATGTCTAACATTACAACATATAGTCAATTGTAATTACAACATGGTGACACACACGATTCATCACAACACGGTGATGACATCATGATAAAATCCAATTCACTTTACAACAATTTTGTCATGTAATACATCAATACACCTTCATATCACATAATGCCAAAATGCTCCAATACTCCGTAATCGACAATAACATTATTTTTTTACACACAATAAGGTGGTTTAACACCCATGAATTCCTCATTGAATCCACAAAAAAGAGAGTGAATACTCTCATCACAAGCACATCAACATGATAAAAAATACGCACTAAGTGACATACACAACATGTGCGTTCACAATTTCAAAATTATGACATAGTTCACATCATGCTTATATCACATTACTCTTCCAATATCACCACCACCATGCAATACCATCACAAATCCAATCTTCCCTAGAGGTTCAAGAGTATGAACCTTCACTCTGATACCAAATGTAACACCCGATTTTTCACACTAAAAACAATAGCAAAAATACCAGGTTAATTTGTTTTTTGACTTACATTGCTCACTACACTACACCACAAGGGCTTTAAGTAAAGAATACTCAAAGATGCATATGACACTTACAAGTCATTGACTCACATAGACACATGACAACACCATAGACATGTCGATGCCACACTTTTCCCAATGAATGAATACTAGCAATGACCCAACCACAAGAAAAGGACTCAAGGATAGGAAAACCCACAACACATATTTTCTTTAATTGCATTTTAGTTATGATCAACATTCCAAGAACATTATAGTGCAAGGAAAAATTTCTCCTTTTTTTTTCCATCTACATATTCTTAAGTTCATTCCACATTTAATTTACAGTTCGACCATTTTAAGTTGGCTTTTTATCCTTTACGGAAATTTCCATAACTTACATACTTATTTGGCATAATTCAAATTACATATAAAGTACTTAATTATCTTATTATTATGTTAAGAATATTCTTCTCCAACATTTATTTAATGTCTACATTTTTACCCTTACAACTCAAGTGAATCTGACTTGATGTCCAGAACGCAATATTAGGATTTAAGGGAGATTTAGATACAAGATAGATTTTTCCCAAAAGCATTCTTTGATCATGGTATAGTTATTTCCCTACCATATTTATTCTAATTCAATGACTTGTGGAATTCCACTTTGATATATATATATATATATATATATATATTTGTTTTCTCAAGTTTGATCACACCAAGGCAATTCATATTCTTTGTAACTCATGAAAATGTTTAATTAAGTTATAAGGACTCCAAGAGTGGCATTATTCCTAACCTCAAATCTCGTTTTTACTCTTCTATGCTTTACTTTTTTTTCATCGCATTAAGGTCTCATTATTACCATCACATTATAACAAAAGAGTTATGAAAGTACTTGTCTGATCATCTTAAAGAAGTACATGGTTAGAAGCATTATAAACTACACATGAACCACAAGTGATTTGTGTTCAAGGTAGGGTCCCATTTTTCTACATTTCACGATTCCACATGTGAGATATTATTTATTTCTTAATGTCATAAACGGACCTAACAAGGTATTACGGGACAAGATTTTAGTTTCTTGGGTTCTCTAAAGTCAACATCTTTCAAAATAATTTTGTTTTGCAAAAAGTTACTTATAATTTTCTATCCACATGTTAACCACCAAATCAACTAAGGTTAAGCTTAATTCCAATTTTCACCCAGGGCTTTAATCCCTATTATAGATTAGATTTAGGGTTTAAATGTATTTACTCTATAAACCCTTTGTGAGAGATCAAGGCACTATATTTTCACAAGCCAAAGATAAGACATTTAGCTGTGAGGGACTAAAGAGTTCACTAACAAGAATGCAAGACATAGAACAACTATATCACGATCTCCATTTATGTCGTCTGAATCCAACATGGGTTTCATTCGATGAAGAAAATTAATTTTAAATCTATCTTCGGAAGACAAGGTAGTCCACTAGGATACAAAGGAATAGATAGCTCTACTTACTCCAAATAAATTTTGATTGTGTTGCTCCTATCAGACAAGTTTATGAAAATGTCACTAAACATACCGACTAAGATGATAAACCCATTCTTGGGCTCTTGTTTACCCAAACTAGGAGGTTCCATTGAGGGTAGAGTTTAAGTTCATTCTATAGTTTTCAATGTCTTCTATGGTAAAAAGTATCACAGATGAAGACATGTTCTACTCGATATTATACAAGGGTTGAGTGTTTTGATTAAAACTCTTTATTACATTCACAAAGTAAGAATGCACAAGATGATTCATTAGTCATTTATTGAACATTGAATATGCACTACAAGATATTACTTCAAATTCATTTACCATATATATATATATATATATATATATATATATATATATACATCAAACCTTTTTACCTTACGTACTTATGAATCAAATTGAATCTATGATTAAATACACATTTCCTAGATATCCCTAAAAGTTAGCATCTCATACAGATTAGAAAATTATCAAATATAACCTTTTGTAACATGAGACTACATTATACATATATTCATTTTACAATGAACTATATAAATTACAATGATAATTAATGAATTACACATCACCTTTTTGCCATCATTCTTGCATCTTGCAAAACCACGTGAGCATGAAATCAATGATAAATCACTGGCATGGCATCCACCCTAATCTAACATAATTAACATTTTTCAATTTCCCATTTACATATAATAATAATTACAATTTTCAATCGAAAGAAAAGGTTTAGAGACATGTATTCATTACATTTCATTTCACTTCATTTTATAACCCAGGAGAGAGAAAGAGAAGGGAAGAGAGAGAAAACACCATTTTGTCAAAAATTCTATTTCACACAAAAAGTTACACTATAGGGTTTTTAAAAATTATTTACATGTGTCAAAGTTTAAACGGTGATTTGCCAACCCGACGAGGGTCCCATAACTTTCTATTTTTACATTTTCTTGCTAGCTACAAAAACATTCAAAACGGGCTCGGAGGCTAAGAAACTACTTTTAAACGTTGTCTTCTGATAAGAAAACACACCATGGTTAAATTTATATGTGTCCACTTATATACCTAGAGTTCATAGCAACTGATGGAATTTAGAACTAGGTAACGGTTTACATTTGGCGGCTAGTTTTCTGGGGCCACTGGTCGTAATTGACCTCAGTTGAAAATGAAAAAAGTTAGCTCGAGGGCTCAGAAAACCACATCCAAAACTGACGTTCGATGGATGAATGCACAATGATAAACTTCCTACAAGTTCCCCTATATAAGGAGAATTCATCAAATTTGATGGGACTGAGAACTAGAAAACCATTTTCAAACGGAGGTAAGTTTTATGGAGCGACAAGTTGTAATTGGTCTAGTTTGACCTCATCAAACTGCAACCGGAGGCCTACAAAATGGCTTTTCCAAACTATATAGAAAAGTGTTTTCCCCAAACTGAATGTTCCATGTAATTTTCTAGTAAGAACACTAGAGGTTTGTGAAAATGGATAATAATTTCTCTATCTAGGTTTCAAATGGTGGTTCAAAATGAAAGCCAACTTTATAGTTTTAGTAGCTTCTTACAACTAAAAAATGGTGTAACATTGCTCCTAATATGGCATCAAAAATATCACAAATGTTCATTCGGGTCAAACCAAAGGTTAAGGTGACTCCTCACATAACCAGGTACATGAATGAAGCTTAACATCCCATTTTTGGAGTTACGAAGGGTACTTAATGAGTCTCGAAAAATGTAAAATTATCTATTTAAACAGGGAGATGGTCAACATTTTTACTGGGAAGTCAATTTCGTCTTGTCGATAAAACAATATTGTAGTGATCTAGTTGGGTAGGAAGTTTTCTAAATCACCTCAGAATGAGGGTTGAAGTTCATGGTTTAATACAAAAGGGTTATTTTGATTTCGTGAGTTACGACACGACATTTTATTGTTTTGCAACAAGTTAATATAAAACAATTAAATGTATTATAATCCTAATATTTTAAAATTATATTAAGTTGCAAATGAAAAATAAAGTATGAGAGTTATGAAAGATAAGAGGAGATGAACCATGCCCTGGAGGGACAAAGTCGGTCAAACCCGTAGGATTTGGTTCAACATCTCGCTTGGGCATTTCATCAAACAGTTCACGAGCATTGATCTAACCTCCACAACGTCACACAAACTTCATGATCACTTGAAGTCTTCTAGTAGAATATGTTGCCCATTATGTTTTTGATGGTTTCTAGGGCCTGCTCAAGGCTCCATACTGAACACGAGCTAGGAGAATGTTGGAAAAGTTGTATGGAGCTTGGAAACACATTTATTTCAATAAAATGAATCCTTTTGATTAAATGTTCTCCTTAAATATAGATGTTTGACAGAAGACATAAGTTGCAACATTTTGACGATCACCTCAAAAGAAGAGTTGTTAAAATTTACTGCAACCCCATATTATTATGCGCTCTATGGGGTACCAACCAACATGTCCCCACAACCACCACAGGTTTAATTAGTGAGTTGATGGTAAATTTTAGAGTTTCCTCAAAATATCCAGCACAACAAAGAGGGTCGATCAAATAGGCATATGAATTCAGTTCTAGGTAGGTGGCATGTTAAAACCAACACTCATGCCATTGAAGTATTTACAGCCCTTTTCCACTAAACCTGCGAGCTTGCATTTTAAAATAAAACAAAAATGAAGCTTACATGATCATGGCCAGACCCATTAGACCCCATCTCCTTGATAAGCATTGCCAAAAAGTCAACTTGCCTTGTGTAAGTTTCCCCATTTTACGTACTAGACTACCATAGCATTAGCAACTACAACATCTGACACTATTCCTCTACCCTTTTAAAAATTTGTTGAATGAACACAACTGCTCCAGAGGCCCCCTTTTGATGTAGGATGGGAGGATGTGGTAGTGGTAGGAGACCCCACACCGATGAGTGCATTAGCAAGAAAGTTTTGAGCCTTTTTAACAAAACCATTTCATGTATCTTGTAGCCGTGGCAGACCCAAAGGCCACATTTTTTTCAGGTATTCAATCAAACAATTCACGTGCTAAGCATATGTTTCCACATTTTACATACATGTCTACCAAATCATATTAAAATACAACATCTGAAAAAACTCGTTGTAACGTCAATACCCTGCTATAGAGCTTAGATTTTGGCACTGGCTGGGAATGTGGCAAAGGTGAACTGATCAAGTTTGAGGCATGTATGTTTCCAAAAGGAAATGGTGTGCCTGTTGTGAGGAACCCATAACTTTTGTGTTCTGCCATAGCTAAAACTATCCAATACTACTAAAATACAACATTGCCACGAGGTTTCAACATGATTAAATAATTTCCAAAAATTCCAATCTACTATGAATCCGAGCCAAAATAACCCATGACCAACACAAGCACGGTGTTTCATCCTCCCCAAAAAACATGAGCCAAGTCATGCAAAGTTGAAAACAAAAACAAGAAACCGGTTGCTAGCATCCTTACGCACTAACTATTTCCACTATCGGCACGTAAGCACCCACATTTTTATAGACATATATGTCAAGGCACTAAATTGAGTCACTACAACTAACCAACCAAAATTAAATTTACAACGTGCTCTTGGGTTTTGTGGTAACTGGCTGGAGGAAACAATTAAAAAAATTCATGTATTATTGAGAAGGAAGGGACAGTCCCGCCTTCCACCTTCCCACACAACTCCACCTTTCTACCTCCTCCCACGTCCCTACCAACCCCACTTTGCAAAGCACTAATTCCATAAAACTTTCATCGTTTATTTATTTTTATTTTATTTTAAAAAAATTGTAAATGTCGGGCACTACAATGATGGTGTCAAGGTACTATGATATCTTATGTTAATGAAAGGTTTCCTTCTCGAAATAATGTTTTCCTTTTCCCTACGTTCCATGATAATAGAATCATAAACCTTAAGTGGATTAGACACACACACTCATTCTTAACATGGTACTTAATACCCCCAATAAATAGGTCATTAAGATACCCTTTTGTAATAATATCTACATACAAGGATAGGTTTTGGAATTGATGAACATAATAATTAATTGATCCTATTTTCGAAACTTTACTACTTGGCTGAAGTAATTATTTGACACACTATAACAATAATGTAATTATATATCTTCAATTTCAACTATGCATGTGACACTAAGACCATTATTCTTCCTCTGAGCTCATAACCAATGATACCAAATGAATTGGTTAAGTTTGTGATATAAGTATTCTATGGTAAGATTTTTCCGATGGGATTTGATGTAGATCAAATAAATTATCCATTTGGTTAATCCAATTGAGTGGATCCTTTCCATTGAACTTGTGAATTTGCACTTTTGTAATAATTCCATGCCACTAGTTAGAAGATCCACCAGTTTATGTAAAGGATCCTCCTTATTTGGTTTGGTTTAGATCTATGTGTGCATTACTAGAGGAACCCATGTGATTAGAATGGAATTTTATACTAGTATCCGTGCTTGAAAGAGTGAGCATCATCTCCTTCTGCATTGATTCAAACCCCATCTTCATTTCACCCTTAAGGTTACCTTTAAGTAGAAGAATCTCATTATTGAGGTCAACCTTACTCACCATATAATTAACCCTTTCCTAAATTTTATTGACTAATTAGATACTCCGAACATGAAGATTGTAAAGCTATATATTCCTTATTTGGAGTCATTCCTAGATGTTCTTGACCTTTCCATTGGCCTCTAGCTGATCTATCATTCATAATGTAGGGTTTGGGTCTCATAATACAATAATTATGGTAAACATTTAGGGTTTGGGGTTTCATAAATTTATTAGAAAAATAGTGGTAAAGTTAGAGAATAAACTCTATCTATGTTTTGACATTTTTTGAAAATATAAGAAACTTAGAAAATTTCCCAAAATTGTAACCTAGGTAGCAAATTTATGAAAAACTCTAAAATTGGTATAATGTTTGAAAAATAAGTCTTAAAATATTGAAATTTGGAGAGGGTATTATTTTTGTGATTTTGTAACATGTCAAAAAAGTGTAGAAAAATTAGCTACCTTTTTAGAGATATAGTTAAACCTTCACAATTAGGGTTTTGATGCAATTCTAATCGAAATCAATATCGATACCACTTGTAATGAAATTACTTAGATATATTTGAATATTAACAATAAAAGAACACTAAAGAATACCAAAATATAGATATGTGATCTCAATATGCAAGTATAATGACTTATCCACTTCAAGGGGGAAACCTCCAAACCATATAATAAGACTCAAGTGCTCAATATGATGATTAAATACTCCTTACTACCACCTATATATACCATTCCTATATTATGGCCAACACCAAGGACAACCTACTAAACATATGAAATCATAAATGAATGAAATATGAAAATAAAATATCTTGTATAGGCCATAAGTTGGCACTACATATCAAATATATCCTATAGAACTAAGGTCATAACAAAACCAACCACTTACTTTCTTGATTTCTTGTTAATATATATTACCTTACTCACTGGATCAATTAGAGATCATACATTGGAAGGATCCTAAAGCTAAGGAGACACTAGATGCACCATCAACATCACTAGGACAAGCTACCATAGTTTTGTAGTGACTAGGTTGGGGGTGTATTTCAATTATTTGAAGCTTTAAACATAGGCATAGTTCATTAGAATTCAAAGAAGTTATTTATTGTGTTTTTAGAAATGGAAATTTGCATCACTTCCTAAATGCAGTTTCATTCCAATATTTATTTTCAAAATATTCCTCATATAAAAATTCTTCCCTTGATAAATTCTTCCTAGCTTATCCTTGTGGATCTACTCAGAAACTGGTTGGAGGAAGAAGTGGGGAAATATTCATATTTTATTTCATTGTTCATTTATTCTAATTAATTTAGAAGTAATTTTTTCAGGGAATTTTTATTTGAAAAAGAGGAAATTACTTCTAAGAATATTCCTTTCTATAAATTATGAGGTAGAATATTTATTAGGGGAATTTTTATTTAATAAATTAATAACATTTGAGTATATCCTATTTAGAGTAGTATTTCAAAGCAACCCAGTAATAAAGGAATAACGCCATCTAGTTATTATCTATTTTATTTTATTTTAATTAGAAGAAGAAGTAGTTTTAATTTAAATCATTTCCATGTCTCTAGCAAAGTAGATCTTATTTTCTTTTATAAATCCAGAAAACAAAAATATTAGCTAGTTATTTTAACTTCCCATGTTAAAGTTCTTATGCCATGGGAATACGTACAAATTTCCGTATTACATGTTTAGATATTTGTGTACTACTATATAAAATTTTTAAAAATAAAATATATTAGTACCCTTACATTAGGGTATTATATTTTCTATGATTAAAATGGTATTTATGAATGTGACTAAGTCTTTCAAGTATTTGGGACCACTTTGGTTCAATCCATGGCTAAGCTTGTTGATGAGAAATCAACTAGTGTTGAGGATGAAGAGGATTCTAGTGAGGAAAATCCTTTAAAGGATGAGGGTATTGAGCACAAGGAGACTAGGGAATTTGTTATGTGTCTAAAGAAACTAAAAGAGAAGATGAATTCAATGGGTTTGGTTGTTTAGGAAAAAAGGAAGAAGAAGAAACAAATCTCTCACAAAGTGATGTGGTGATGGATGAGGAGATCTTAGAGAATATCAGGAGTGACACCAACCTAAATAAAATTATGTTACAATTTAGACTTAAATATTCAAACCGTATGAGAAGGAAGGTGGGTATCATGGATCTCATTATGAACATTGATAGTTTAGAAAGGGTTCAAGATAAATGTTAATCTCTCGCAAGAGAAGAAGAGTCGTTGAAGGACCTTATCCAAAAAGTGATGAAGTGGAGTATAATGTGCATAAATTATACTACCTAACACCTCCACCTATTGGAACAATTAATAAGTGCTTACTGAGACTAATTGAAAATGATGAGGCTTTGAAGAAAAGGAAGAGGAGATTTAAAGAGGTGGATATTGCTAATGATGTGACTTACATTGAGACCTTAGCTAAAGAATGGACTAATCTTCGGATGATATTGAAAAAGAGAAGGATCCTAAATGAATTTTTGGAATTGTGGATACGGTTTGATGTTACTGAAGATTGCTACTTTTTTTTTTTTGCTTTACTATTATGTTATGTTATTCATTTTCTATAATTTTGTTGTTAGATTGATCTATATGTAGTTAGTGGTTTTATCTTCTTGGTTTTACATGACTGGATATATCATATTTTTAGGATATTTTTATATGTGGAATAGACCCTTTATCCCTATTTTACTCATAATAAATAAACATATAATCATTTTCATTTTGAAAAATTATTGAAAACACAAAAATATAGAATAGATAGTTCCACTTATTTATTTAATTATTGGTAAATGAATTTGGTTAGTTAAGAGTTTAAGTGAATTTGTATTTAATTTAAGCTAGGTTTGTTTGCAGTATTTATTTAAAATTACACTTTAAAATAACTTAGAAAACCAAATCAAAACAAAAACTTAGTCATTATAATTCAATGCTACTAGCTCATAACCTCTAACTATCCTTTGAATAGTTTCTCGGCTTCCCTTGTCTTTAATCATGAGTTGAGTCCCCTACATGAACATTTCCGGTGAAGTCCAATCTTATAGAAGGATATTCAAGCCAATTATCCACCCTTTAGTAATTGATCAATACAAAGGAGATATAGACTTAGGATTATGAGTGTTAGTATTTTTATCTACTCCTTTTTCCCCATATATTGTTAGCCATCTTGACACATTAAATGAACAACTAAGCGCAGATGATAATTTTTGGGATGAACAAGAAAACTGAGCTATAAATCGAAATCCCTACTTTTCACTCTTTTTCCATCATCCATATGCTTTCATGGACCTCTCTAGAGAGTAGTACATAGAGACAAATAGAAATTTCATAAGAGTGTGTCAACCATGATAAAGTATATTCAGATTTAATTGACATAGATTAGGAATTGTGTGTAATAATTATTCCCGACTATAGCATTCCACACATAGATAATAAATGAGATTTTGTTATCCTTGATGATAAATTTTCATAATTGTAAGTCAATCAATTAGGAGTTTCTTGACTTTTAAATAGTAATCTGCGAGTCATCCCCAACCTTCTCGATATTTATCATTCATAATTATACTCATTTGTCACATCTTCCATATTTCGGTTGTCTCGGCCCAAACTTAGGAGTTCAAGTACACTAGCAATCCCATGCCATTTTTTTCTTTGTACATAAACTACTACTTAAAGTCTCTTTCTCCTTTTTTTTTACTTCCTTGTCACTATTTCTTTAAATTAGTACTTATTATCCTATATCGGTTGGCCAATTGCATAAGAAAACGTGATAGGTTGGATTAAGATACCATCATCATTGTACATCCCTTATTCATCTTCTATATCTCTTTTCATCTCTTGGTGTGTTATTATTTCTCCACGAACCTCTTTTTTTCTTTCTTCCTTCTTCCTTCCTTTACTAATGTTTTTGTTCTTCCCCTATAGTCCCGGAGTTAAATCTATTAGACATAGCATATCCATTTTTATAATTCCTTTAACCTCCATTATTAAAATCTCATCCTCCTCAATGTACATTCATCCAGGAATCTGTTGGTGCCCATTTTGATCCTTTGTTCTATTTTCCATCTTTCCCCTTTGGTTTGCATGCTTTGGAATGTTTTTCTTTGAAGTTGGTAGTCTACAAAATTTTTCTCCAAATTGGATACTTTGAAAATCTCGTAAACTTATCTTTTTTCCCCAACTTGAAATAAAAATACATGCATATCCTGTTTTGTGCCCTAAATTTCCAAATCCACGGGCCTCTGTCATTTTTTCCACTTTTCCGGCCTTTGGAGCTCGTGGTTGCTTGTTTTATACTTATTTTCCTTCAAAAATCCTTTTCCATGGTCGAAAATTGCTTTAAAACACCTTCCAATTTCCTATTAATCAAAAAATCCTTCACCCAAAAATAAAAAATAAAATTCAGGCATCTCTGGAAAATTCTGTGTTTTTTGACGGTCATACGGGTGTCATTTTTTTTTGTCAAAATTAAGCTCAAACCTCCCTCATACATGTCCATTTGTGGTTGGATGAGATTCGGTGGGTTTTTTATAAAAACTTAGAGTTTTTTATTTTTGGAAAAAAGAGCAACTTTCCCCCACAACCCCGCAGGTCCTAGAGGAGGACACATGTCACGCTCTTATCCACAGGTGGGGATGGAAGGCTCGTGGGGACTTAGAAGATTTTTTTCCTTTTTGGAAAAATTGGAAAAGGGTGTGGAAAGGGTCGTGGGTCCATAATGGAGTAAGGGGAGACACGTGGCAGCTTCAGGGGCACGAGAGCGGGTTGGCGGGCCGAAGGAGGCAAAAAGGAAATTGTTCCCTTTTTTTAAAAGGAGTTAAAATGAAAGTTTGAAGTGCAGGTTTGCCAAACGAGCCACAGGGAGACACGTGGCGGGTATAGAAGGGAGTTTGGGCTGCCAGAGGAAAAAGGGATTTTTTTCCCTTTTGACAAAAAGACTTAGAGTGAAAATTTAAGGCGTGGCTCCACGCTGAATTAGCAATGAACACATGGTGAGGATGGAATCGGAGGTGCAGGCCCATGGGGAAAAGAGTGAAAATTCTCTAAAATTTCAAAAAGGGTGGAAATGTGTAGAATTAAGCCGTGACTTCAATGGGACCCACCAAATGCCACGTGTTAGCACCAAATTTGAAGGGTGGAGGGGAGGACAATAAAGTCAAAATTTTACATTTTTCCAAAAATGTTAAAAAGTGATCCCAAATCCATTCCCAATTGTATTTTGACATGTGGAGGGCTCAAATTGAAGGGATAAAGGAAAATCAATGCTAACTATACATTTTTCATTTTGCTACCATTTTTGCTCCAGGAAGTGTGAAAATGTGAATTTTGCATCAATTTTCATCAAATTTTTGGTGAATTCATGTCGTTTGTGCCTGTAAGGACCAATGCAAGTGGTTTTAGGGATCAATTTGCATATTTGAGGTGTTTTTGAAATAATTTTTCCCACCGATACAAAACATGAAATATCAAATCAAGAAGTTACAGAATCAAATTTTTAAATGATAAGGATGAAATAATGAAATGAAAGGGGTCTCGTCATTTGGGAGAATGAAAAATGTGACTCCACAATGGATAATGATGAAGGATTTGTAATGATTCACCTATTTTGAAACACCTGGAAACTTTTGTTGCAAATATGTTAAACATCCCTATCTGCGAATCATGTTGGAATTTTGTAACAAATTTGATGTTAGGCATATTATTTTCTTGGGAAATAAGGATCAAATGTAATTGAAATTTATATAATGCATGTTTTTAGACATGTAAAAGGTCAGAGAAAATTAGAATTTCATGGGAAAATTTGGGAAGAATCCCATTCTCTGAGAAACAACCTGAGAACAATTTCTAATTCCTTTTTTCATCAAATTTGTATCATGTTGATTTGGTTTCAGTTTAAAAGCCATCAAAAAGCTCTGAGATTGTTTTTATAACATTCCCTTGCTGATAGATTTGATCATTCCTAGATTATTTTGTGTTGTCTCTTGGCAAAATTTGCATATACTTATGTTTCAGAATGTTTTCAATTTGTGTTTCTTGCTCCTGTTGTAGTCTTGTGTTAAAAATCTCTCTTGATCATACATGGTCTCATTTCTTGTTGATAGTTTAGTGGCATCTACAACCTCACATTCAGAAGAGCTTTCATTTGATAAAGAGATAAATAGATTTAAAATCACTTTACCTTCCTTGAATTTAGAGATTGTTTGTAAACCTTTGGGTGCACCTTAGGTCATGATAAAATAGAGGTTTCTGGATGCTTTGTTGGTTCATTTGCTTCAATATTTTGTGGTAGGTTGTCAAAGATTGTGTGGAAGAGTGTAGATCTGGGCCTCCATTTGGTGCACATATCCTGGTTGAAGGAGTATCTTAACCCTTTTAAGCATTCTATTGTTTAGGTCTTACAAATTTCTTGCAAAGGTCCTTAAAGAATTTGGAAAATTATGGTTAGTCTTGTCTAAAATATCCCACTAAAATATTCATTCATAATAACTAATCCTACCCCATACTACCCCCTGCATTGCATTTTGTGTCAACAAAGAATCTAATCCATCTACAAAAAATACACAAAGCAAATTAGGGTCATACCATGTCTCTTACAACCTCATCCTTGTCTTGAAAGCATTTCCATCATTTAGTAGTGACATATCTATTGAGTTTGAATAATGGGAAATTGATCAAGTTTTATCAAGGTCATCTCCATATAACCTATACATTGCAAGGATATCTTCACCTCCTTCACAAAATAGAGGCTGCAATATAGGTTCTCTTACCTTGGTTGATAGGCACAACCTAAAATAGTTAGGACAAGATCAAGTCCTATTTGAGTGCTATCCATCTCTCCACAAATCTAAGTGCCAATTAGATCACATCCCCAGTGACAAAATGACACACATCATGATCTATTTGACTTCAAGATTCATGTCATATCTCCAATGTTTCTCATACTAAAAAGGAGAACAAATTTGGGTACCAACCCTAGTGGCTAAGCTGGCACCGCTGCTGGGGACATTATTTAGTATTTCAATATTTTAGATCCTTGGTAATATTTCAAATATGATTTATGTGTGATTACAAATTTGAGTATCATCTTCTGATAATATTTACAAGGCTGGAATGAAGAGTAGAGTTCTGAGTTTTATATTTTCTTAGTTCAATCTTATCCATGTGCATACATATTTGAGATATTTCAATGCATGTCAAACCCTAGTAATGTCCTTTTTAAATTCTACATGTAAATACATTGTTGAATACTCATTTTATAACTATATTTGTAAGGATTGAGTGATGATATAAGTTACGCCTGTAATTTTATCGGTTTCTAAAGTAGTTGCACTTCATTTACATTTTTGGTTGATAAATTCAAAGAAAGGAAGGTCGATCTATAACTTGGTGCTAACAAATATTTGATAGAGTATTTTAGTGCATTTGTACAACTATGAAATTCCCTTCTTTGGCGACTCCATGTTGTTCGATCTTGATAAATACTAGTGTCTTAAGCTTTTTATCATTTATTTTGTGTTGCTAATCTTTACAAAATTGGAAGGAAGAAGATATCTCTTCATTAGGGACTCTACTAAGAAGTTGTTTTTAGATTCAAGGAACTCAGAATTATAAGGGAGAAGAGTTTGGAAAGTTGTTAAAGGTCATACATCAGAAACGATATATCCATTGGTGAGAGAGATCAACCTTTGGTAGAGGATTATCACTCTTCTTCAAGTGATTCTGATTCAAGAAATCCTCTCATAAACTTGTTTGCCTCATCTTGTGAAGGTCCTTCTACTATACGAGTAAGTTCCTTCTTCAATCTGCACCTTTGTGTTTTAATTCAAATAAAAATTTCCAAGAAAATCAACACTTAAAGGATACCAATCTTGTGAACCACATTCTTGAGCCCCAAAGACCTTGCACTCCTCATCATCTTATGTCACCCCCAAGATCACCTCCACCAAACAATATGGCTCAGCCTAGACCTCCATTTTTTGTTAACACCTTTGGTCCTATATAATTTAGAGGAATGGATGGTTACCCAAATGTTGTCCCACAAGATGTCAGAAATAGGTTGCCAAAATTCCAAGGTAACAATGCTATAACTGGTGATCAACATCTCAAAATTTTTGTTAACATGATGGAGGATTTTGAAATAGAGTTTGAAGATGTGTATATTAAATTGTTCATTCATACACTAGAAGAGGATGCTAGGGATTGGTATAAGGCTCTACTTGATAATTCAATTAATTCTTGGACTACGATGAAGAATGCATTTAGGTTGTAATATGGTGAAAAGACTGATCCTAGATTTCGTTGTATGCGAATTTGAAAACATCAAGAAGAACCCCAATGAATCAGTTCATGACTTTAACACAAGGTTTAACAAAACTTTGACAAGGCTGCCTATTAGTCTCGAGGCCTTGTGATGAGTCTTGTTTAATCAAATATGCAGATGTATTTGATAAAAGGAAGCCTATTACCTAAGAGACAAGAACCCTACTAATCTAAGACAAGATTTCACCATGGCACTTTAAATTAAAAACAATATCAAAGAAATTAGGAAACCTCTCAAGAGAGATGGTGTAAAGTTGATAAACCCTGAAAAACCTCAAGCTAGCAAGGGTGTTGATTTAGAGGAGGTTGTGAAAACTTTGGCAAGGGTTATCAAATAAATCTCATACATGTTGGCAAGAGCTGAGAAGGGAATTCAAAAGACTTCATAAGGTTAGCCAAGAGCACAAAACCATGACATATTTTCCAATCATCCTAGAGGTGATCAAAGGGCAGATGATAGAGGGAAAGGACCCATGGGATCTACAAATAGACATCCTCAAGCATGTGAAGGAAGAGTGTTACTTGATTCCCTAAATGCTAAGGTTGATGCTATTTGAGGAAGCTACTGATATTGATTGGTGTGATTGGTATTTTCTTCCCCATTCTCCATGCGAAGTGGACCAACAATATGGTGAAGCTAATAATGATGATGGTACTAATGATAATATCTCGCATGATGGGTTGTTCTTCAAGTTCACGAGGAGGAGCAACATTTATTGAAGTGATAAGTGCTAGGACTGCTACTACCTTTTTGGATTGCATCAAAAGGTACAAGTGTTTCTTCCTCCTCATACTCTTGAAGTTGATGTAGTACAAGATTTTGAAATTCCTAACAATGACTTTGAATACTTAAGAGATTTGATGATTAAGAAGTATGATGGTGGTATCCCTTCAGAGGAAGATAGAATTTTTTTGATGAATGTTGTTGTAGCTAGAGAGAAATACTATAGCACTAGAAGTAAAGTTGTTAAGGGAGTTGGGCCTCAAGCCAAGCCAAAACACCCTTTCTCACATGAATTCCCAAAGAATATTTTAGAGAACAGAAGCACTTGCCAAAATTTCTGTTGTCCCAAACAAAAATCTCAGTCCTCCTCATGCCCAAGCTGCTAAGAATCCCTTGCCATCTAATGAATCTTCTTGTCTCCCTTCCAATGCTACTTTTCCAAAGATTGTTCCCTATGACATATCCCAAGTATTTAGCCAAATAAAAGTTAGTGTTTCAATCATTGAGTTGTTTACGATTCTGAGCATAAGAAGAGATCATTTGAGTGCTTGGGATTAAAGGAGGAGAAGACTACTCCGAGTATAAATGTAAATGTTATTGAAACTCCTCCTGAAATCATTGCTGACCTTGAAACACCACCAACAGTAGAGGATCTTGGAGAGACACATAAGGTATATTTGGGAACATCTTTGGTTGATTCCCAATTTAATGTTGATCCATTCTTCACAACTTTGATCATAAAGGATAGGCTACTTCACAATTGTATGTTTGATTCCAGTGCATCATGTAATGTCATGCCTCTAGAATTCATGAATGAGTTGGATATCAAAGTGATAATAGCCTATGGAAAATTTACTTCCATGGACTCAAGATAAGTGCTGGTAGTTGGTTGTGTGAAGGGTTTAGTGGTGCAACTTGCATCTTATCCACGGGAGGAATTTAAAATTGGATGTTGTGATTGTTGATTGCCCTACCAAATGGGGTATGTTATTGTCAAGAAAGTGGGATGCAAGTGTTGGAGGGAGTTTCCAAATGGATATGTCTTTTGACACCATTCTCATTGAAGGAAGCCTTGTCAAGCTCTATGGAGAAAAGAAAATGTTGCATCTAATCGAGGACCCAAACAATGCTTCTTATGAAGTATTATTTTCTAATTTTAATGCTGATAATTTTATTGGATTTGCTGATGGTAAGGAGCACAAAATGGATCAGTCAAAGTTCCTTTAGCAGGTATGTTCTCCTTGGACCTTGCTATTTGATGGAGCTTGCTCCAAATTTGGAAATGGTGCTGGTATAATTCTGATTTCTCCTAGCTTGGAAGAATTTGTTTTTTCCTTCAAGATTAATATTGAATGTACTAACAACACTACTAAGTATGAAGCATTGTCGTTGGGTCTGAGAATTTCATGGAAGTATGGTGTCAAGGACATCATTGCAAAGGGATATTCAGAGGTGGTTTTCAAACAAATAAGAAAACTGTATGCTACAAAAAATCAGCAGATGAAACAATATAAGCATGCAGTTTGGGATCTAATTGAGATGTTTGATTCCTTCAATATTGTGCACCATGATAGAAGTTTCAATGTTGTTGCTGATAAGTTGGCAGTGTTGGGGTCAAGATTTGGAGATTGCACCATTTCACCTTATTTTGAGTACAATGTTTAAGTATTAACTAGGCCAGTTTTCCCTGACAACATCAAGCATTGGCAAGTGTTTAATGATGATGCTCAAGTGCAAAGGTTCTTACAAAATCAAGGTGATTTTGTAGATCATAATATTGATTAAGAACCAATGGTATGTGTGACTGAAGGAAGAGAGACTTTGTTTACAAAGGATATTATCCAATTGAAAACTAACACCATTCCTAGAGGTCTTGTTACTCTTGAGTCAAATTTTAGGAATGTTGATTGCATCATCAATAGAAACATATTTGCCTCAAGGGATGTGGAAGGGCATGAATTGGGAACAAAGGATAAATCAAGAAAAGTTTGGTTAGGAAGTAATTTAAACAAGGAATAAAAACATTCCTACCTCCAATTGTTGAACCAATATCAAGACTGTCTTGCCTTGTCATATTTAGAGCTGAAAGCATATAGAGAAGACTTATTCCAATTTGAGATCCCTATTGAGAAAGGTGCAAAACTATTCATAAAGAAGCAAAGGCCAATTAATATACTCCTCTCCATGAAAATGCAAGATGAATTAAAGAAACTGAAGGAGGGAGGGATCATTCAGCCCACAAGGTATTCATCTTGGGTTGCAAACCTTGTGCCAGTCAAAAAGAAAAATGGAGATAGCAGACTTTGTGTAGAATTCAAAAATATGAATATATATTCATTGAAAGACAATTATCCTTTGCCAAACATGAGAACATGTTGCAGTCAATGACTAGATTTGAATTTTTTTCCACCTTGGATGGTTTCTCCGGATACAATCAAAGTTATTGTCAAGGAGTCAAAGATTTAAAACTACCTTTACCACTCCTTTGGGAACATATGTTTATGTGAGAATTCCTTTTGGTCTCATGAATGCTGAAGCTACCTTCCAAAGAGCAATAGATGTTTCTTTTTCTAGTTACATAGATGACTTCATTGCAGTTTATCGGAAGATGTGATCGTATTTTCAGGAGCGAAAAGACCACTCGTAGCACTTAGAAAGAATGTTGATTAGATATATATAATTTGGAATCTCTCTCAATCCCAATAAGTGTCACTTTGGGGTGTAAAAGGCCAAGTTACTTGGTCATATTATTTCAAAGGTGGTGTCATGATTGACCATGAGAGAGTAGAAACAATCAAGAAGGTTCCAATTCCAAAAAAAGGAAGGGCATCCAATCCTTCTTTGGGAAAATAAATTTCATTAGAAGGTTTGTGTCCAATTTTTCTAAGTTGACTCTTCCTATCACATGCATGTTAAAGAAAGATCAAGTTATCAAGTGGGAGGAGGCTCTTATTCATGATTTTGAAGGAATCAAAGAGGCATTGAAACATGCACGTATCTTAGCAACTCTGAATTATAAGAAGCCTTTCTAAATTTTCTCCTTTACTTCTGAAAATACTATTGCATCTATTTTTCTCCAAAAGGATGAAGATGGGGATGAGAGGCCTATTGCCTTCTTTAGCAAGGCTTTACAAGCTGCTGAGTTGAAATATACAATCATGGAAAAACAAACATTTTCCTTGGTGAAAGCAACAAAGGTTTTTCAGGCCTTATATCTTAAGTTCAAAAGTTGTTGCTTATGTTCCCCACACCATGGTAAAAGACATCTTATCAAAGATGGAGATATCAAGTGAAAGATGTAGATGGGTAAAAAAATTGCGGGAGTATGACATGGACATCTAAACCACAAAATTGGTAAGAGGTTTAGGTCTTGCCAAGCTCATTGCTGAGAACAACTTGCAGACTATGGAAGTGAATGAAGTAGAGGAAGAAAGGGCAGATGTTCTTGAGAAATTGGTAAGTTCGACGAGTGGTACAAGGATATAATATTTTACCTCAAACACCTATCTTGTCGATCATTTGAATAAAAATAAGAAAAGAGCCCTTAAGTGGATTCTCAAAAATACATCATCATTGACTTTGGGCTAGCTTGGAAGAACCATGAAGGTGTCATCTTGAAATGTATAATCGACGATGAAGCTCCCAAACTAGTTTCTGATTTCCATGGGGGAGTTTGTGGAGGACACTTTGTTGGAAGGTTTACAACACAAAAAGTTTTGAGAGCTGGTTATTGCTGGCCTACTCTCTTCAAAGATGCAACCATCCCGGTTAGAAAATGTGAGAGTTGTCAAAGCATTTATCTAGAAGAATAAAATTTTCAGGCTCCCTTCCTTTGTATCATGTATCAATTGAAGCTCATTTCAAAAAATGGGGGATGGACTTCATTGGTTAAATTTCAAACCCTTCTAGTGCTTTGGACATAAGTGGATCCTTGTAGCGATAAATTACTTCACCAAGTGGTTAGAGGAAATCCCCACCAAGAAAGCAACACACCAAGTTGTTATGGACTTCTTGTTGAATAATATCATATGCAGATTTGGTGTGCCAAGTAAAGATTGTGGCTAATAATGCTACATGTTTCAGAGATAAACCTTTTGATGGCAATGTGCAAGGAGTATGGAACCAATCTGACTTATTCTTCAAAATATAACCCCCAAGGGAATGGACAAGTTGAGTCCAACAATAAGAACTTATTGAAGATCATTAGGAGAACCTTGGAGTTAAACAAGAGAAAATGGTGTGAACAACTAAAATTTGTAGTTTGGGCTGATAGAATCACTTCTAAGAGAGATACTGGTAAGACCCCATTTGACTTGGTGTATGGAACTCAAGCTCTGCTTCCCTTACATCTACAATTATCTTCATTTTAGTTTGTTCAAAAACTTGAGGATCAAGAGGTCAGTCCATATGAAGCAAGGATTAATTAGATTGTAGAGCTATATGAAGAGAGAAGAGCATCACACTAAAGGTATGTCAGATTTAGAGAGAATTTGAAAAGATTGTTTGACAAGAAGGTTACTCTTAGGGCTTTCAATATTAGAGATCTGGTTTTGTTGTGGGATAGCATAAATGAAGATAAGGGAAAACATGGAAAATTTGATGCATTATGGATGGGCCCTTATTCCATTGATATCATAATTGGTGAGAATACCTTTTTTCTAAAGGATTTAGATGGGGAATTTCTTGAACTACTGTTAATGGTAGGCATCTGAAGCATTTCTTGGATTAATCCCCAAATTTGAGGTATGCACCAACTTCTACAGTGTATAGTGTTTGGTTTTTTGCTCTATTTTCTGGTGTTTTGTCGGTTTGTGGTTTGCCTTGGTGTGTGGCATCCATTTTTGTCAGGTTCTCAGCTGGTTTTTGGATGGTTTTGGATCATGACTCCATTTTCCCAATGAATTATTTTGGCACTTGGTCTACTTATTGTTCTTGTGGCACTCACTGGGAGTGCCCATCCACGAAAGAGCTGATGTTGGTGCCTATTTTGATCCTCTATTCTATTTTCCATCTTTCCCCTTTGGTTTGTATGCTCTGGAACATTTTTCTTCAAAGTTGGTGGTCTGCAAAATTTGTTCTCCAAATTGGATACTTTGAAAAGCTCATAAACTTATCTTTTTACCCCAACTTGAAAGAAAAATACATGCATGCCCTATTTTGTGCCCTAAATTTCTAAATCCATGGGCCTCTGTCATTTTTTCAACTTTTCCTGGCCTTTGGAGCTCATAGTTTCTTGTTTTATACTTATTTTCCCTCAAAATCCTTTTCCATGGTCGAAAATTGCTTTAAAACACCTTACATTTTCCTTTTGATTGAAAAATCCTTCACCCATGAAGAAAAAATCAAATTTGGCCATCTCTGGAAAATTCTATGTTTTTGACGGTCATACGGGTGTCATTTTCCCATCAAAATTGAGCTCAAACCTCCCCTCATATGTGTCTATTTGTGGTTTGACGAGATTCGGTGAGTTTTTCTAAAAACTTAGCATTTTTATTTGTGGAAAAAGAGCAACTTTCCCCCGCCACCCCGCAGGTCATAGAGGAGGACACGTGTCACGCTCTTATTCACAGGTGGGGATGGAAGGTTGGTGGGGACTTAGAAGATTTTTTTGCCTTTTTGGTGAAAAGGGAAAAGGGTGAGGAAAGGGCCGCAGTCCGCAATGGAGAAAGGGGAGACACGTGGTGGCTTCAAGGTACAAAGTGGGTCAGCAAGCCAGTGGAGGCAAAAGGGAAATTGTTCCCTTTTTACAAAAGGAGTTAAAATGAAATTTTGAAGTGTGGGTATACCAAATGAGCCACAGGGAGACACGTGGAAGGTGTTGAAGGGAGTGCGGGACACCAGAGGAAAAAGGAAATTTTTTCACTTTTGATAAAAAGACTTAGAGTGTAAATTTGAGGCATGACTCCACGATGAATTGGTGACCGACATGTGGTGAGGATAGAATCGGAGGTGCGGCCCCATGGGGAAAAAAGTGAAAATTTTCCAAAATTTCAAAATGGGTGGAAATGTGTAGAATTAAGCCGCGACTTCAATGGAACCCACCAAATGCCACGTGTCAGCACAAAATTTCAAGGGCAGAGGGGAGAGAAAAAGTCAAAATTTTACATTTTCTATAAATGTTAAAAAAGCAAAAAATGATCCCAAATCCATTCCCAATCATATTTTGACATATGGAGGGCTTAGATTGAAGGGATAAAGGAAAATCAACGATAACTATGCATTTTTCATTTTGGCCACCATTTTTGCTCCAGGAAGTGTGGAAATGTGAATTTTGCATCAATTTTCATCAAATTTTTGTGAATTCATGTCGTTTGTGCTTGCAAGGACCAATGCAAGTGGATTTAGGGATAAATTTGCATATCCAAGTGTTTTTGAAATAATTTTTGCCGCATGGCCGTGTAAAACGTGAAATATAAAATCAAGAAGTTGCATAATTAAATTTTGAAATGATAAGGATGGAATAATGAAATGAAAGGGGTTTACATTGTGGGAGAATGAAAAACATGCCTCCATAATGGATAATGATGAAGGATTTGTAATGATTCACCTTTTTGAAACACCTGGCAACTTTTGTTACAAATATGTTAAACGTCCCTATCTACGAATCATGTTGGATTTTTGTAACAAACTTGATGCATATTATTTTCTTGGGAAAGAAGGATCAAATGTAATTAAAATTTATATAATGCATGTTTTGAGACATGTAAAGGTCGAGAAAGTTAGAATTTCACGGGAAAATCTAGGAAGAAGCCCATTCTCTGAGAAACCGCTTGAGAACCATTTCTAATTCCTTTTTGCATTAGATTTGTATCATGTTGAGTTGGTTTCAGTTGTAAAGCCATCAAAAATCTCTCGAGATTGTTTTTATAACATTCCCCTGCTAATAGATTTGATCATTCCTAGATTATTTTTTGGTGTCTCTTGGAAAAATTTGCATATACTTATGTTTCAGAATGTTTTCAATTTGTGTTTCTTACTCCTGTTGCAATCTTTTGTTTAAAATATCTCTTGATCATATATGGTTTAATTTCTTTTTATAGTTTAGTGGCATCTGCAACCTCACATTCGTAAGAAGAGATTTCATCGATAAAGAGATAAACAGATTTAAAATCACTTTACCTTCCTTGAATTTAGAGATTGTTTGTAAACCTTTGGGTGCACCTTAGGTCATGATAAAATAGAGGTTTCTGGATGTTTTTTTTGTTCATATGCTTCAAGATTTTGTGGTAGGTTGTCAAATATTATGTGGAAGAGTATAGATCTAGGCCTCCATTTGGTGGACATATCCTGGTTGAAGGAGTATCTTAACCCTTTTGAAGAATTCTGTTGTTTAGGTTTTACAAATTTCTTGCAAAGGTCCTCAAAGAATTTGGAAAATTGTGGTTATTCTTGTTTAAAATCTCCCACCAAAAAATTCATTCAAAATAACTAATCCTATCCCATACTACCCCTACATTGCATTGTGTGTCAACAAAAGAATCTAATCCATCTACAAAAATACACAAAGCAAATCAGGGTCATACCATGTCTCTAGCAGTCTCAACCTTGTCTTGAAAGCATTTCCATCATTTAGTAGTGACAACTTTGTTGAGATTGAATAATGGGAAATTAATCATGTTTTATCAAGGCCATCTCCATACAACCTGTACATTGCAAGGATATCTTCACCTCCTTCACAAAATAGAGGTGGAGATATAGGTTCTCTTACCTTGGTTGATAGGCACAACCTAAAATAGGAGAAGATCAAGTCCTATTTGAGTGCTATCCATCTCTCCACAAATTTGAGTGCTAGTTAGATCACATCCCCGACTATAAAACGACACACATCATGATCTATATGACTTCAAGATTCATGCCATATCTCTGATGCTACTCAGATTGAAAAGGAGAACAAATTTGGGTACCAAAAGAATCTATGGCTTAGTCTATATTTTCTCCTATCCTTCCTATTTCTCACACTTCCCACGTTTGTGGAGGATTTACCCTTCTATTGGGAAATTCTCAATTCCCATATCAACCATAAAATTCTTAATTTCCAAGGGGAATTGCTTTAAGTATGATCCATATGGCTCTCATAATAAATTGAATTGTTCTTCATCATGTACAAGAAAACATTGAAATGGAGTATTCAATAATATGACTATGAATCATACCTTTCCACCAATAGTCCACCCCATGTGTCCAAATTGTGTCATATTTTGCAAATTTCCTCCTACACATAGGATTTCAAGGATGATTCATTCCCAAATTCCAAAATTTCCTTAAGAAATAAGCTATTAACCATGCATGTGAATGTACTAGGAGTTTGCAAAAAAATTCTCATGCAACACATCATAAATATTGAATTTTACCCATGTAATTAGTGAATAATATTTGTGGATTGTATTTTATTGTTCCAAGGAATCTTCAACAATGTGTATCCAAGCCTTTATATTCTCTTGTTTAATTAGAGAATATTTTTTCCACTTCATATTTTCATATTTATAATGTCTTAGCAACATAACCAAAATATTACACATCTAATTGGGTCATAACCTTGTACCCATGCATGTGAGTTATATGAATCAATGCCTACAAGTTTATCTTACCCTTCGTTTCTAGCCTATCACACTAAAGTGGGAAATAAGGTGATATCACCCTAATTTTAGAAGGCTTGAATTGCAAAAGCTTTTAGTTTCATCAAGTTTTTATTTTAGGTGAAGTGGAGTCATAGTTTTTAACATAGACAAGAAAAAATCCATAAAATAACTCAACACATATGACGTACAAACACTAACACTACTAAAAATGCACTTGGTCATTTATTAATCATTAGTTAAAAAATTAGATAATATCAAATCGACTTATAGACTGGTACACTTAATTCATTTTCACAAATACAAAACATACTTAACTTCAAACTATGACAATATGCACTACAAACAAACTCTTCTACTTAAAATGAATCTCCCATGGGATATTTATACTATTGGGGACTTTCTATTCACTAGTATTTCAAGAGATATTATTATCCCTTGAGTTACAAATACTAGTTAAATTATTACATCATGGGTGGAAGTTAAATATAACTACCTACCACCATACCTTTACTCTGCATGAGAATAATTCTAGAAGTTTTTCCCCTGTCTTTAGTCACATTCTCATTTTATCCATTCCTCCACCACTTCCATGCAAGTATTTCAATCTAAAACTCATAGTCTATTATTTTCCTATCCATAATTGGTCCTCATTATCCTACATGTCTTGTCTAAGTCTCTCCTTGTTGTATGTTCTTCTATATTTTCTTGATATTGCCTCTTTAGCCTTCTTTACTCATGTTCTCATTCATATTATGTGCGTGATATTTATTCTCATATTTAAGAGATGTCATTTACCCATTTTGTCTGCTCACTTCTTAACCTAGTGCACTTCCTCCCCATTCCTCTTTTTTTATAAAACTTCCTCAAAGTTTCATGCGTCCCTCAAAGCATAGTAGACCATGAAGAAAGAATGTTTAGTCCTAATATAGGACATAGCGAATAAATAATACAAACTCAAAGTGGTCTAACTATATTTTTTTCATCTCTATAACATCCCTTATGGATTGTATCTTTTGAATTCCAATTATGATAAATTTTAGTTCTTGAATAAGTTTAATTTTAGCGACCCTTCTAGGTTATTGATAAACTAAAGTTCTTTTAAGTCTCTCTAAGAATTGTATAGCTAGGGGATTAATAATTTTGAAAGGTTTCTCAACATGGAAAAGAGTTTCATAAGTTGATTCTTCTTTCAATTATTCTTTTTAATCATTTATTTATTCAATGGTTGTTGAGGAAGGTTGAGGAAGATTATTCCCATAATGGAGCTAAATGTTAGCATATATAATGGAATTTAAGTTAGTATAGTTTAATGATTCTGAAATATATACGGTGGTTTATTATTTAATAATTTTTGGATTTTACACATGTTGGGTATAAAATTTAGTTTGATTACACTACTTTACTTGAGGTTGTTGATTATTATTGGAAAGTATATGCATCAAGGACTACTACTGATTTTGAATATTTTAATTTATCATTTAAGCCTAGAATTGTTGATACTATTGACACACCCATTATTGTTGATATGGTTAGACCATTGTGGGTTATTATATTATTGATGCATAAATTGAATCCATGGTTTGGACCAAACCATTGTGTGTTACACTAATTTGTAGGGAATTGATTTTTAAGAACATATGAATTAGAGTTTTGGTTTGAAGGAAAGTTATCACCCTATCTTTAACCCATATAATTAAGTTTTGCTTCTTAGTGGGTAATTTTCTTTATGTGATCATTTATTACTAGGAGTAAGTTACATTAATCAGTGACATGGTTTAGATCATAAATACACACACACACACACACACACACACACACAAACCTTGGATAGAGATGAATCCTTATGTGCATGTTTACCTTGCATGTAGGGAAGTAAATACATAAATTCTCAAAAGACCTAGATTTTTCATGCATACCATCTAAAAAATTATTTAAGTGTACAAGGATGTTTATTTTAAGATGGGAAAACTTATTCATCAATTGGCATACTTAACTACCCTCTTTCTTACTTTTGTTCATTCTAATCCTTGATATAGTTCTTGAGTAATTCCTACAAAGTTTAACAATTTTTGTGAGTCAAAATTTTTACATCACCCTTTCCCATGAGATTCAAAGAATATCTAGATTCATCATCCAATCCTATTTAAAATATATTTTTACTTACCTCTTTATACAATACATTACTGAAAAATTATGGACAAAAATGAATCGATCAAAATAATCCTTAAGGTTTTCATCTTTCGAAGAGTTATTCTTTGTGGTGAAAAACCTGAAATAATATTGATACTTATCCAAGAATATTATTTCCATTTCATCCCAATTATTAATTTAGTTTTGGGTTAACCCCATAAAATAATTCATAGAAGAATCCTTAAGTGTATAGGGAAACAATTTTAACTTCTGGTTATCGTAGTGTATTCATAAGTCTCTAAAAGGAACTTAACTTCAAATAAAAACAATCGATTTTTTTAAATCTACCCCCTAAAGGTAGGAAATTCTCATGAGGATATATTATTCATAGGATCCTTCTCCTCATTATCTATCACCATAGGATAGGTGAAAGTTCTTTCTTGTGTAGGAAATTCTTTTTACTCCTTCCATATTTTCTTTTACTTAAACCTCAATTGTTGAACTTGTGGTCTAATTTTGATTCTAGAGTATATTTTATTTAAAAATATTCCTTTTTAATCCTTAAATATATGTATGAGATAATTTTTTTTTAAATATTATATTAAAATAATTAGTAAATTCATATTTTCCTTCAAATTAAGACATTGTTAAATGTTTCTAGATATACTTACTTCAAGAAGCTCACAAGGTATCCTTGTTATCACCCAAAAGTGTTTGAATCAATACAAGAAGTAATGAATTTGAAATTTCTAGATGTAAAATTATAATAATTATTTCACAACACACTAGCTCAACGAGTTCCCTATTAATGCCTAAAATCCTGCATAATGTTGGCAAAAATTTATGAGGTTCATTTTTCCTTCACTTAATTAATCATTTATCAAACTAACATATAATATAAATGATAAATGGTATAGGAAAGAGAGGTAAATATATTTATAACAGTTTTTATATATAATTTTAGAGAAACAAACATTCAAAGATATGTTGTAATTCTAAAAATAAAACTAAATTTTTGAATCAAATGAATTAGAGTAATAAGGAAATTTGATAAAAGTTAAACTTTCTATAAATTATATAGTCATATCAATAAGAATATTAAATTAGTTTAATAGAAAAATACCATGCTATAAAAATACCATAAATGTCCTCATGCTTGGGTAGGAGTGGCCCTTGCTCTTCCCTTATATTCTAATTTAAAATTTATGAATAATCACCAACACAAATATATAGTGACTATAACTATATTTACATGTTTAATGTTTCTTAAAAAATATGAAAAATATTTTGAGAGATAAGATAGGATATCTCCCTTTGATTTTCCAATGATATATTTACAAGAGATACTTGAAGTTGAATCTTTCTTCCTCTCATGAATGCAAAACTACTTCCTACATTCATGGAATATTATTGTAGCAACCTAATAGGACTAGAATATGAAGCGAGCTTGTCAAAATCTAAGTAGAGAATAAAAATAGTATACTACTCCTAAATAAATAGTAACATAAATAAGAATTATCAACTAGGAATCTCTAAAAAAAAAAAAATGGGAGAGTTTCGCATTTCTTCCTTCTTACTAATTGATAAATAAATGATATGTTATTTCCATGTGTTATGTTATTGAAGTAAAAATATTATTATAGGATTATTATTGAATACTAAATATTAATTAATATACTTTTGATGCATTCCTATAATTTGGGTGCTTCTTCCATTTGGTTTCTAACTTTGGGGTTTAAGTCCTAAGCTCCTTAATTTTTGTCGAAGCTCTTAGGAAGAAATCCAAAGATAATGTTAATTAGTTTAGAGTTGTAGCGATTTATTTTTAATCTCATTCCTTAGCTGAAATTTTCTTGGAATAATTACCATTGATGCTAAAGGATACTAAAGGAGTCTCCTACTCTAGCTTTAGATTTTGATTAGATAGCTTCAAAGTCTAACCAAAGAGATTTAGAGTTTGAATGGAGAGCTTCAGATTCTATTCATATAGATTTGGATTTTGACTAGAGATATTAAAAGTTTGAATGGAGAGATTTGGATTCTAAATGAATAGATTCACATTTTGGTTGAAGAGCTTCAAAGTCTCGAATGAAGTTTTCTTTGATATAAATAGTCAAAGAGATCGAAGTGTATTGGTTCAAAGTTCATAATGTGTTAAATTTAGAGCATCATTGGTCAATTCCTCTCAAATGATAAACAAGACATGATTTTAAGTAGTATAATTCAAGTTGAGATTTGAATATAGTATGTAGCGATACATCAAGTCTATCATATTTGATTATATGATACGTTTTGGCGTTATCTTTTGAATTGGTTTAGCAGATGTTGAAATGTTGTTGCATAGGTGTTGTCATTGATGAAAAAAATCATTATTGAAAAATAGGATGACGATTTAAGTTTATATGATTCTTAGAATGATGAATGATATGAAGATGCATGTATGTGCTTGGTTGCACAAGTTGACTCAGTGAGGATGGCTTGTTCTAGTAAGCCTATTCATGTGACCTAGCTAGCCTAGGAGATGTTGTATGGTGGTTGGATATTATTTTTGATGTTATAAGAATTTTGGAATTTTATATAACATGTTTTGGGAACTATTGGGAACTCACATGAGCTTCAGGGTGCAAATATAGGTTAGTGACCATGTTTTAGGTGCTCATTTGGAGAGAATGGATGCTAAGAGGTGTGCAATTGAATTATGGAGATATATGAGCTCATATATGCATGTAGGAAGGTGTATTATGAAATATAATGTACATTAGGACCTTTTGGATTGATTTCATGATGATTAATGTTAATATTTCAGTTGACCCTAGCTTCTATAGTGTAAAACCCTAAGGGGTAGCTATGCAAGTCTCAATGGATGGAAATATTGAGAGGTAATTTTGACATTATGATGACTTGAGATGTTATTATGGTGTTTAATTGTACTGTGGAAAAAATTTAGGTTTCCATGATGAGAATTTTGCAAGATATGAGGTTTTTGGTAAAACAGGGTCAAGAATTAGTGTATTTCTAGCTCGAATTGGAACTTTGATGTTCACCATAAATTTTTTGCTTTTCATGGGAAATTTTTAAATTCATATATTTTTTTAAATTTATTCTAGAATGTTTCAAAAAAATAATGAGGTCATTTCATTTTTATGTTTTTATGAATGAATGTTAAGAAGGTAAATAACTTTTTATGAGTTTGAAACCCTAACTTGAAAGAGGTTTGTGATATTTAATTCCTAAGTGGAAAAAATTAATTCCTAGTGCATGGATTATTATTTTAACATCCACTTGAATATTTAATATTTCCATAAATTTGTAGTAGAGGTTATGGTGATGAGTGGGCCCCACTCAAACATGCCCATTTATGATGAAGTTCAGTTTGGGACAAGGTTTTCCAAAGGAGTTGCAAAATAAATTGACATTGTTTTGAGTACGTGATTTTTCCTTAATGAAAAATATGTTTCAGTTCATGAGAATGAATAAAAATGGTGAAGTGTGACCTATGAAATTTTACTGGTCAGAGGGTAGTTTTGAGGCAGTTAAAAGAAGTCTTCAGTAAAATGGTCATCGCAGGAACTACAGGTGGAGTTCGGAGGTGATTAAATTTGTTTTGGAAATATAATTAAGAGATATTTATATCGAGATTTGGTTCATGATGATTAGTTTTTATATGTTTTCCAATTCAGTTTGTGGACAAGAATAGTTTTGGCTATCTAGGACAAAACTATTTTTTCTGAAACATTGAGTTAGTTGGAGAATGAAATGGATTGGGTGATGCCTGATATTACTGGAATGTGAAGATATATTATTTTTTCTTAAAATTAATCCATTTTTAGGTATTTAAAGTTTCAAGAAGGATTTTAACCAGTTGCTTTTTGAAAACTACTTTTTGGGCAACTTGATTTAGTGAAGGAAAAAGTTGATGTAGTTTGAACTAGTGGTTGTTTCAAGAATTATAAATTGATTATAAGTGTTATAATAGTTATTAAATTTAAATTTCACTGTCACATGCCATATTTGAGATTATTTTTGTGATATTTAAATGTAAATGTGAATACATGATCTTGAAGGGTGTTGGAAATAAGTGATTTGATAAGGATAATAAGAAGTCGTCCCATTTAATGATTTTTTTATTGGTTTATGTAAATTTTTACCATTTATGATGTTTAAATTTTATTTTAAACATGTGTGATGAATTTTAAAGTATGAATAAAAATGTTTTTGTGTTAGGATATTTTTGGCATTCCAATGCATGGGTTTTGAGGATTTTTGGTGCATGGAAGAAGGGTTTTTTCTAGGCCGACCCATATGAGTCACTTGTATCTGTTAAGAAAACTATATGTGATGTTTTTTTATGTATTTTTCATACCAAATGATGGGAAAAATTTTGGTTTAAATTTTAATTAAGAAGGAGCTTATAAAAGCATAGTTTTGGGTGCTTTTGTGAACTAGTTGAGTGTGTGTGTGGTGTGTGCAAGAAGTGTAACCTAGGTGAGATATTTTTGAAGGTGTATGAGAATTTATTGAGATCATAATTTTTTTTTGATGGGTTTAATACTGATGGAATCATGTATGATAGTGTTTTAGGCTTTACGAAGTAAAGAAAGAGCTAGATTGTGCAAGTTTGAAGACCTAGGGTTTGAATGAGGGTTTGAGAAGAGTGAGTTGGATCGGTGTTCTCTATCGTCGTGGTAGAAATATTTTAGAGATAATAAAATAATAAGTTGGTTAAGTGGGTGTTTGATCATATTTCGGGATTTTAGCCTTGTTTTGGAGTTGGTGCTTCATAAAAATAGGGGTTGGTACCTCACTAAATTTGAAACATATCAATATAAATATTGTGTTTCAAAAGGTTTTCTTCCCCTTGAGGGTTTCCCACTTATATATTGTGTCTTTTTTTAATTCTATTGCTTCATTTTTTAATACATATGTGATATTTTGTAGTTTACACACATTAATGGATGGTTAAATGATTTTTTGTTTTGAATAAGTAATCTAAAATATGATTTAATTGTGTAAGGAATAATTCACCCCCACTCCATTTTTCTTCCAAAATTTGGTATTAGAGAAGGTATTTAAGAAGCAAGTATAACATCTTGAATCAGATCCTAGGAGCACAAGCTATGGGTAAGTATTAAGATGTCGAGGATATATTAATGATTAATATAGCTCAGTCATGTATTAAGGCGCATCAATATTAGGTCAAGGAAATGGATAAATATCATGATCAAGCCATCAAGGGTTTGAAATATCAAATTGAAAGTATGCATAATTCCTTGAAGGAGAAAGAGGATGCTTGTTTGAGGTATGAATTAAGGTTGAAATCCATAGAATCAGATTTGGAGAATGCTTCTAACAGGTTGAATATGTATAAGAGACTTGAGAAGATATCCAAAGCTCTTGATGAGTGTTTATAAGGTCAAAGAGATACAAATGACAAAATAAGCCTAGGGTTTCAAGGAAAGCATGATAATTAAGCTATTCCAATTTCTAAATCATTTTAGAAGGTGACTAAGAAGGCTGATCCAAGAAGGTCTAAGTCCATTAGAAAACCTAATGCTATGAGGTATGGTTCATCATTTCATGGATATTACTTTTTATTTCATGATTTTGGTCGTAGGGCTAGAGATTGCAAGAGAAGGTTATTTGGAAATTAAGTAGGTGTTTTCAAGGGTGAATTTCAATTATGTTGTGAGTATCAGCATAGATCTAAAGACTCTAGATGGAATCTTAGTGTGTTTGAGCCTATAAGGAAGAGAATTTTTTTGTTTCAATTTTCAATAATCAGTTCATATTGCAATATTTTGTCAAAATAAGAGGAGGTTCATTATAAGGTCTATTCATATGGTCAAGAAGGATACTAGGCCAGATTATAATGGAAAGGAGATGGTTAATAATGATATAAAGATCAAGAGAACTGAATCTCAGCCCACCATGCAACATATAAAGGTTTTAAAGGAGGATTCTAGTGCCATCAAGGTTGGAAACATGGTCAATAAGCCCAAGTCAAGTCAAGTCAAGGGAGTATGGTTGCACTTTTTAAAGAAGAATATATGTGTTTTAATGCCTTTCAAGCTCTCACGTAAGACAAATTGAAGAAATTGGGACTCGGGAAACCTCTAGAGTGATGAGGTATAAAAATTACTCCTCCCTTGTATTTTTGAGACATTGTTAGTGAGAGGTTTTTGTGCTTTGTAAATAGCATTCGATTAATTTTAGTTTTTGTTTCTATGTCTAAGTGTTATAATAGGTCTCTAGGTGTCATGAAAAGAAAAGGTTTGCACTTGGTCTAATAATTCATAATTTCATCTTTGGTGAGGTTTGAGTGTTACGAGTTATATTTGCATCATGAGAAGGTATAAGCATGGCTATTAGGTGTCTAAGTCTATAAGTTGGTTTGTTTATGGACCTAAATGTCTCCAAGTTACTATTTTATCATCAAATGAGTCATAAGTGTGATGAGATTCTTCTCCTGTGGGGAGTCACTATTGTTAAAGATTAAGGTCACCAATTAATGGTTCAAGAAAGAAAAATATGAGTAGTTTTTGTTTGAAGTTTGATATACGAGAATGATTTTTTTATGAATCCAATTCAATCATATATGAGAACAAGGTCTATGGTTTGGTATAAGTGTTTGTAAGGGTCTCATGATTAGTATCCTAAGTCTTAAAATCCTATGGCACTAATTTAAAGAGTTAAATGATGGCTTATCATGAGTAAGACATGGATATAGTGTTCAATGAATTCAATATGCAAAGAGAAAATGTTCATGATTCAAAATCATTGTTTGAAAGGGTGTGTCTTGCATGAAAAAGGTTTCAAATATCCTGAAAAAAATTTTCATCACCTGTGGGTTCCTCAAGGAAAAGAATTTTTTCAAGATGACATCTTAATTCCATGAACTATGTAAAGGTATAAATATCTGAGTCCTACTGCTAGTGTTGGTGTTTAGAGATATTTGGAGGATTAAAATTGATTGGTTCATCATCATGAGTTATTTATGTCCTCATTCAAAATATGTGTCTCAATTCAATCAAAGTCTTGTGTCTGAGTAAGCTGTTGATAGAAGGTGTCAAGTGTAAGGATATTACAAGAAGTGTGTAAGAATCATGAGAGGTTTGATTTGCATTGTTGATTCAAAGAGATGATTAAAACATGAGGAATGGAATAAAAGTATCGGGGTTGTTCATTTTTGTTGCAAAATGTCTTCAAATTTCCCTTCATGAAGGTCTACAGGAAACAATTGGTCTACTAAAAGATTTGAATGGTGCCTTAAGTTTTCTATAATATTTGTAAGTTGTCTTTGTGATAAAATAATGGGCTAATAGTGCTTCAAGCATGCATATGGTCAAAAATGTGTCTCAATGAATAGTGTGAGAGTGAAATGAGTAGTGCAATAAAGACTTAAAAAGTTACAAGACACTTGAAAAATTTCAAACTTAGTTTACAATTATGTAAAAATGTTCCTCTGAGATGAGTATAGTATGCATACTCTCTTCATGACAGGGGAACATGGGAGTATGCTTCTAGAAGGTGATGTGGATATTATAAATTCATTTAAGGTATGTTGTGAAGTGTTTCTCCAAGGACAAGTGATTTGAGCTTATGGAATGCATTACTTCATCTAATATGACTGTTAAACACTGAGAAAATGGTTTAGGGTAGTGATAAAGTTTCTAAATTAGTTTATTGTTTAGAGAGAAAGGTAAAATGTTTGAATTTGTACTTTTTTAATAGAGATAGCAGTCTTGATTCCAGAGGGAGTGATAGAGTGGTGTACCAAAGGATGTATTACTTCTTGTAGTCTGTCAAAGTTGGTCTTGAAATTAAAGAAAATCTTTTCAAGGATCTCAGCTCTTTTGTGAGGTGGAGATCAATAAAGTGTATTCATAAGATAAATTTATGCCTAGAAAAGATGGTGTATGCTCAAGAAAGAAGGTATGGTGTATTTTTATTCTAATATATGACATTGTTGGCATGTCCATGATGTGTTTGATTTAGGTAGTTTTTTCTACAGTAGATTCATGATGTGAAAAACAAGATTGAGGTGAAAAATAACTACTTACTGCATACATCGAAGGTAGATGATGGTGTTTTTCCTAAAGAAAGGTATGATGATGATTCTTCATTATTTATTGATATTGTTAAATGATGAATATGTTATTCCCATGGGGAGCTTAGTGTCTCCATGCTTGAAAAGAGGATAAAATAATTTTTTGAGTGAAATTTCAAGTCTTTGAGCTTATTTGAGACATTTGGTTAATATTTATAACCAATAGGTGATCCTATGAATTTAAGAGATGTAAATATCATGTAGGTGTAGGTATCATTTTTCATTAATTTAAAAAGAGGAGAAGTTCAGGTGGTTTTCCATCAATGATAAAGGGGTAGATTGTTGGCATGCTACTGCATAGGTGTTTTCATTGATGAAAAACCTCATTAATGACAAAGTGGATGGTGATGTAGGGTCATATGATGCTCAGAATGATGGATGCTATAAAAATGCATGTATGTTCTTGGTTGCACAAGTTGATTTAGTGAGGACGACTTATTCTACCAAGCCTATTCAGGAAACCTAGCTAACCTAGGAGATGTTGCATGGTGGTTGGAGATTCTTGGTTACTTGAGAATAATTTTGACATGTTATAAAACATGTTTTTGATTTTGGGCACTCACATTGGCTTCTAGGTGCAAATACAAAAGTTAGTGACCATGTTTTAGGTGCTCATTTAGAGTAGGTATGGATTCTAGGAGGTATGAGATTGAGTTATGGATGATGAATGTAGACAGGTGTATTATGACATATCAAGTATGTTAGGAAAATTTTGAGTTCTTTTATGACGATTTAGGTTGATATTTGAGTTGACTCTAGCTTCTACAAAGTGTAAAACCCTAAGGGCTAGCTATGAAAGTATCGATGGATTGAAATATTGAAAGGTAATTTTAAATTTTTATGATTAGAGATGTTATTATGGTGTGTAATTTTTTTATGGGAAAAATTATAGGTTTTAGGATGATAATTTTGCAAGATACGAGTTACTTGGTAAAACAGGTCAAGAACTAGTGTATTTCCAACTCAAATTAGAATTTCGATGTTCACCCTAAATTGTGTGATTTTAATGGGACATTTTGGTTTTTAAATATGTTTCTAAATTGAGTCTATAAGGTTTTTAAAAAGGAATGAGGTCATTTCATTGTCAGGAGTTTTTATGAACGAATGTTAAGAAGGTAAACATCTTGTTATGAGTTTAAAACCCTAACTTGAAAATGGTTTTTGATATTTTATTCCTAAGTGGCCAGAATTAATGCCTAGTGTATGGATGATTATTGTAACATATAGAGGAATATTTAATATTTTCAAAAAGGTATGGTAGAGGTTATGCAATGAGTGGGCCACACTCAAACAAGTCGATTTCTAAAGAAGTTCAATTTGGGATAAGGTTGTCTAAAGGGGTTTCCAAATAAATTTACATTTTTTGATTATTTGATTTTTATTCATGAAAAATGATGTTTCAGTCACGATGATGCATAAAAATGGAAAAATGTGGCCTATGAAAGTTGGTGGTCAAAGGACATGTTTGAGGTAGTTAAAAGTAGTCTTTAGTAAAATGAACATCGGGAGTTGCATATGAATTCAAGAGGTGATTCAAGTTTTTTTGTAAAAATAATTTATAGATATTCCAATTTATATAAGGTTTGGCTCATGATGATGATATTTTATATAGTTTCTAGGTCAATTTGTGGACAAGAAGAGTTTCGATATCCAGGACAAAACTATTTTTCTGAAAGATTGAACTAGTTGGAGCATGAAATGGATTACGTGATGATTTATATTACCTTTAATGTGAATAGGTATAACTTTGGAATATAATTAATCTAGTTTTAGGTATTGAAAGTGTCAAGAAGGGTGTTAACCAATTGCTTTTTGAAAAATAACTTTTTGGGTAGCTTGATTTGGTGAAGATAAAATTTGATGTAGTTTGAACCAGTGGTTGTTTCAAGACTTATAAATTACTTATAAGTGTTATATAGATTCTTTAATTTCTATTTAGTGGTAAAATTCCATATTTTATATTTTTTTTTATCTTGATGTATAAAGGTGAAGAAAGGGTCTGAAGGGTGTTGGAAACATGTGTTTTGAGAAGGATAAGAAGCAAAGTGGTCCCATTTAATGAAATTTTTGATTGGTTGATGTAAATTATTACCATGCATGATTTTTAAATGTTATTTTAAACATTTTTGATTAATTTAAAATCATGAATATAAATTATGTTGGTGTTAGGAGATTTTTGGCATTCTAATGCATTGGTTTTGAGGTTTTTGGTACATGAAAGAAGGGTTTTTGCTAGGCCAACCCATATTTGTAACTTGAATCTATTATTTAAATTATATTGGATTATTTTATGATGTATTAGTCATGAAATATTAGGTAAAAATTTTGTTTTGAATTTTATTTAATAAATATCTTATAAAAGCATAGTTTTGGGTGTTTTATGAACTAGTTGAGCGTGTGTGTGTGGTGTGTGCAAGAAGTGTGACCTAGGTGAGAAAGTTTTGTAGGTTTATGAGCATGAATTGAGATCATATAAAGTGTGTGAAATTTTTAATACTAATGGCAATCATGTGTTCAAGTGTTCTAGGGTTTGAGAAGTAAAGAAAGAGCTAGATTGTGCAAGTTTGAAGACCTAGGGTTTAAATGAGGATTTGAAGAGGAGTGAGTTGAATCAGTGGTATCTATCAGTTTTGGCAGAAATATTTCAGATATAAACACATTATAAGGTGATTTAGTGGGTACTTAATCATCTTTTGGGGTTATATCCTCCTTTTGGAGTTGGTGCTTCACAAATATAGGGGTTGGTGCTCCTTGTAGAGCTGGAGCTCTACTAAACTAGGGTTGGTGCCTCACTAAATTGAAAATATATCATTATAAATATTATGTTTCAGTTTATTTTCTCCCCTTGAGGGTTTCACACTTATATCTTGTATCTTTTGGTGACTATCTTGCTTCATGGTTTATTGCATATGCGATATTTGGTAGTGTGCACACATTAATGAATGGTTAAGTGATTTTTGTTTTGAATAAGTAATATAAAATATGATTTAATTATGTGAGAACTGAGTCACCCCCTTATCATTCCATTTTTCTTCCAAAACTGACTCTTGATATGTCTTTTTTGGCATTTTTAATACCCTATTTTCCATATTGAGGAAAAGCTGTATTTTCACCATTAATATTTAAAGTTCGAGTCGACCCTCATCTCATATTAACTTATAATGGTTAAGAGGTATAATAAATATGAATATTTAGGTAAAATGGTGACTTAGAAAAGGAATTATAAAGTGTAAATGGAATTTAAATTACCAAGAAGCATGTGGAGGTGATATGTTTTGAAGAATAAGGAAGAAATATGCAAGGCATAGAAAGATATGTGAGAGGATGCATAAGAGAGGACAAACAACAAAGCTGCTGAGTAAATTTTGTGAACATAACAATTATGCAACAAGTATGGAACAAATATGTAGCCAGTGTGTAACAAGTATGCAACCAAGTATGTAGTATTGCACATCATTTTTTAACATGTGTGAAGTGGTGGGGAAATCCAAATGCCACCAACTATTGGAATCATTATATTTTTGTGGAATACCAAAATTCACAAACCACTATCCAAAAAGTTAGTTTTGAATATTCATCATTGAAAGGAATATTTCTTATTCAAAGGTAGAAAAAGAAAAGTGTATAATCAATGAGGAGTGTTGGTGTTTTATTCTTTTACTTTATAATTTTTTATTAAAATTTTTTTCTATACCATTCTAAGTTTATAAAACCTAATAAAAATAAGATTCATGCAAGAAGATTTAAATATAGTTGAATTTGAAAAGAAAAAAGAAAAAGGGAGTGGAATTTAAAATAGATTGATCGATTTCATTAAAAAGAGGAAAATTTGGAATATGTGTTGAAAGATTTAAGGCTGCAGAAGAAGAGAAAAGAAAAGATTATTCGAGTAGATAGATGAAAAGTGTACAATAGATTAAAGAAGAAGGGGGAATTATTTGTTGGAAACACACACACACACACACACACACACACATATCATATTTTTTGAATAACAATGAATAAGAAGTAGAATCATCATCATCTGTTTGAAGAAGTAACTATAAAAGGTGGAAGATAATATTTTTGAGGTTGACGCCTCACAAAATTGGGGATTGGGGTCTCTAGTGGGTTAGAGATCAAAAATATGGTAGAGTTGGTGCTCATATTTTAAGATTGGTGTCTCTAATAGGTTGATGCCTACAAAAATTTGTAAAACATTTAATTTTGATGGATTTGGATGGTGGATCCAAGCAGTCTTATTTTTGTTTTTCTCAAGAGAGGGTTTCCCATGTAAACATGTTGTTACTCTATGTTCTATTGTTTTAAATGGTTTTTTATATTTAAAAAATGGATGTAAGTTTTAATAACTAAAATTTTATGTTATATTTATTCACCCCCTCTCAGTATTATTGTGTGTTCAACAATAAGTATTATAGCAAGTTCCTTTAGGCGAGTCTAACTTATGGAAGGTAGTTCTAAAAAAGCGGCGTGTCAAGAAGGTTTCTCTTCAAATAGAGCTCCACTATTTGATGGAACTAACCATGATTTTTGTGTATAAGGATGTGCACATATATAATGGCTCTTGGTTTTGATATCTGTAAAGATATTGTAACTAGATATATAACACCAAAAACTCAACCACATGATCAAGATGGAAATAAGAAAAGTCGAAGAGAAGAAAATAACATGAACATTATTTTGAGTGGCTTATCGAAGTATAATTTGTCAAAAAAATGAAGTGCACTTCAATAAAAGACATATGGGATAAAATTCAAACCATATATGAGGGTGACAAAAAAAGTAAACAAGGAAAAGCTCCAAACTCATAGGAGATAGTTCAAAAGCTTGATAATAAAAATTGAAGAAAATGTTAAAGTATATCTTTTATGTTTGGATGATATTGTGAACATAATCAAAGGGATTGGTGAAAAAATTGAATAACCCACATTATTTCAAATGGTATTTATATATTTACCATTAATATTTGATGCAAATTGGTCTCAGTAAATGTCGGTAAAAAATCACTACTAGTTAATTGTTTACCAGGATCTTTAAAAATTCATCAAATTTCAAGACTTTAATTAATCCAAAATTGATTAGAATCTGATATAAATCTAAATTATAGTTGATCTCAAACCTGATTCCAAGATTCTAAAAAAATTGATTGTTCAATCACCATTAATATTACTATTTTATCGATTCATCCAAAAGTGTTGTAAACTGATATTTAATGCTTGCTTGAATTTTAATTTAACTGATTAAATGTGGAAATAAATCAGAATTCAAAATGTAAATATACTAGATTAGAGAGATGACAGGAATTGTTTACGGGGATCAAAAATTCCTATGTCTCTAGGTTCATATGAACCGATCTATTAAATTTTATAGAATTAAAATTACAATCAAACTCAAAATTCAAAAAATAGACCAAACAACCTACAATTTTGTGCCTTCAAACCTTTGAAATACCCTAATAGAGATCAATGTTTGTCTTTCACCTTCCCAAAGTACTTAAAAAAATTATCCTTGTTGTTACTATCCTACTAGTGAGTTCTATTAAATAAAAATGTCATTAAAATATATAACGGGAAAGTAATACATCGTATAAGGAGCACCTCATAATTTTGGACAACTTTCTAGTTTATTCCGAAGATCCAATTTTCCCCTAAATGCCTTTAATTCTTGCTTTTATAAAGTTTCCTTCTTATGGATCTATCATAGTCTTATACTTGTGTATTACAAATGATAATAAGCCATTATATAGGCTAAGAATACCCAAATAGCATGTTGGAAAAGGATTACTTTAACATCCATGTGGTTGGGGGTTTGATACTTCCTAACCAACCCACTTATATTTTTGGTTATGTGGGGATATTAATCCCATACGTATCGGCCTTGGGTTATTTTTAAGCCTTAAATAGTCTTAAACCACCAATTTAAACTATGGATTGTGCCAAAATTATAATCCTTTTGTATTTTTAATGTGCCACGAGGCACGTTGGTTTCATTGATTTGGTGAACTAGTAGGGTTGATCCATAACATTGTTAGGTTGAGCTATGTGGATAAGTTTGAAGCGCCACTTCGGTGCATGTGTTTTGTTTATCTCACCAATTTTGTTTTGGTTGGGGCTATATTTAGATGTCCAGTGGATATATGGATCAGCCAAGTTGGATTGGTGTGGTACTGGTTAAGGTCGAGCAGTACAAGAGGTAGGTGAGATGATGAGATAGCTTGTTGATCTAGCTAGTTGGATCACGTTCCAACTTGGTCCCCTATATTATAATGCCCTATAATATCCCACATGAACCTATATATACACTTAGAGAAATACATAATGAAAATTATAGAAATAGATAAATGAAGTAATGGTGACAAAGAGACCCCTCCGTCAAAAAAGTGTGTCAACCCTAGTTGATGGACCCACCTAGCAAAATAACAAAACCCACCCATCTCGTAAGCGATCATTGAATACCAAATTCACAAAACCAAATTTTTACCCTTTTTGTTCAAACTTCACTTTTAGCACATGTGATGGCCTGATTGGCAGTTGACCCTTCCTCGTCCCAATTTTTATCCAAATTTTATGAGTGGTAACTTGAACATGTGATCTTAATTTTTAGTGTTGCTTATATATTTGGAAATCTTGCATAATGATCTACTTTATTGTCATGGTCTTGGAAGATTTAGGGAACTTACAAAGTCCCAAATTGTCCTTTGGATCACTCCTCCCATTGGGAATGCTTTTGTCCAAAAATGCTATTTTTACCCACAATTGTTGCTAATCATCTTCCTACATTTCAAAAACACATACATGATCTAAAAAATAACATTATGGGTTAAATCACTACAAATTGTTGATTAGCTAATAAAAAATTGATCAGTAAAAATTAGACAATTGTTCACTAGAATAGGAAATTGTCCCCTGATACTCTGTGATTATGTAAATATCTACAAATAGCCGTGAAATCAAATCCTAGTAACTGTAACTTCCATCACAAATAATCGATCAATTTAAAAAATAGACACCTATTTTCTAAAAGAGGAAAGTGTTCAACTGATACTCTGTGATAAGGCCAATCACTATAAAAACAATTACACCAAAATAGATCAATGTATAAACATATAAATTCCAAATATATCTAGTGCCTATTATCCTTGTTAAATTGTCAACCATTATAAATATCACAATCTAGAATGTTTAGACTACCATATGCCAAAAATAAACAAGTGTCAAAATTGAATCATGTGAATATGATAATAACATATCTAACCCAACATTACGCACATTGTAAATAGGAAAGAAACAAAATTTCTACATACCCAATATGGTGAAATGCCATCCTCTTCAAAATATCCCTAGGAATTATTTGTAAAATAGTTTCTTTATATAATCATAATGTATTCTAATGTTGTTACCATATTTAGAAATCACATTTTTCTCCCATGGACATGTGATTTTAAAGTATGGTAAGAACGAGATTCTACATTGTGAGCACAATTACAAACATGCCCAAATTATAATAAAATGCACCTAACATATATATCTATATATAAAATAGATGCATTACCAAACAACAAATATTCTACAAATAAGTATGAAGTTGAACACATCAAATCCCATTAACATGTACAAATTTTTGTCAAATCTCTAAAGCTGAAATATGAGTTTTATTCCATACCCAAGACTATACCAAGAGATCAAAATATAAATAAGTAGATATAAATGGATTGTTTCCAAAAAATTTAATGTCAAAATGTTCATTGAGTACGGTAAACCTATCCCTCAGTTTTATCACAAATCTAAACTCCAAAAATATTGCATACTATTCAACAATCAATATCTATGCAATATATAATTAAAAAATTGTTGACCAACCCATTTTAAAGGACTTTCATTTTCAAGTATTACCTGATCCAGGGTTGACTTGTCGGTGATGTTGGATTAGGAACTCCCCTTACCTTTATAACAATCATGTATTCCATATTCATTTTACCATTATTCTGATGGTGTGATGGATGAAGTTTCCAACAAGTGTCCACCCGATGCCCATTAATATAGTAATGAGCATGAAAATTCCTCTTATTATCCTTATTGCGGGATAAGGAAATATTATTTCCATCGCTTTCCTCTAACTAAAAATATTGGTCTTTTCTATTTGTCTTGTTCTTGACGAATTACACTAACTTATTCAACACTTTCCTTATATTCCAATAGATGGCCACATAATGGTTCTATAATCCATAAAAAGTGCAAGGAAATGCATTCCACATTTTCTAAAAATTAAATAAATACTTGTTAAGCTGAAAGAGTTGATAAGAAGTTTTAAAATTTCTATTTTTCTTATGATTATGGTAAGAACAAGGATGTTTAATTTCATTTCCTCTTCATTGTGTTCTCTTACCAAATCGATCATGTGATGATGAAGCACCATTTTCTTGCTCACAAAATTCTGAAGGACTAGTGGGGTATGCACTATTCTTTAAGAAGCTTGTATCTCGTTAGTGTGCTTGAAGAAATCTCCAATATCCATTCCTGTACTAGGAAGACCTAAACCTGCAAAATGAGGATGATCCTCAACCTATATTGGGTTAGTAATTTCTTGGCTATTTTTACCAAGGAATTTTCCATAAAATCCCACTTTCAACAATAATAAAGATCCAAATAATTTAGTATGTTTTTCAAATGAATCAAAAGAATCATTACCTTAATCCGAATATGAATGGGAAGAATACTAATATGGTGAATAACTTGCAATGCATTCATTAGTCATGGTTTATACATCTGAAGTTGAAGGCATTTCCTTTTTCTAATCACAACACTATGACCTTACTAAGAGCTCATCCTTGGTTTGTAATTCTAATTTCAAACAAGCATTCTCCTCTTCCAAGGAGTAATACATTGATCTCAGGAGAGAGTTATCTTCCTAGATCTGGCGGTTATATGCCTCAAGTTCTTCAATATTTTCCTATTTTGACATCTTTCCCATAGTACAATTGTACATGTCCAATAAAAATTTAACTAACATCATACCCTAAAGTAATAAAACTATTAAATCAACTTGATCTAATATAAAAACATGATCCATAAACACCAGTTAAATCTCACTACTAGTTAGTTGTTTACAATGATCTTTAAAAATTCATCAACTTTCAGAAATTTGACTAATCCAAAATTGATCAAAATCTTATATAAACTTTAATTATAATTGGTCTAGAACTGATTCCAAGATTCTTAAAAAATCAACCTTTCCATCACCATTCAGATTACTATTTTATCAATTCATCAAAAAGTATTGTAAACTGATATTTAATGCTTGCTTGAATTTTAACTTAATTGATTAAATGTGGAAATAAATCATAATTCAAAATGCAAAGATACCATATCGAGAGAAAACACTCAAATTGTTTACGGAGTTCAAAAGCGCCTATGTCTCGAGTTCATATGAACCGATCCATTGAATTTTCTGAAATCATAAGTATAATAAAACTCACAATTCACAAAAAAAAATAATACTAAATAACCTGCAATTTTGTTCCTTGAGATCTTCCAAAGACCACGATAGAGCTCGGCTTTTGTCTTTTACCTTTCGAAGTACTTGCGAAGCTTATCCATATTTTTCCTATCCTTCTAGTGAGTCCCATTACACAAAAAAATGTCACAAAAACTTCAAAATGGGAAAGTAATATATTCACTAAGAGCATATAAGAATTTTGGACAACTTTCTAGTTTACTCTGAAGACCCAATTTTCCCCTAAATGCCTGTGAGTTTTGCTTTTACAAAATTTCCTTCTTATGGCTCTGGCACAATCTCAGACATGTGTATTAAAAGTACCAATAAGCCATAATTTAGGCTAACAAGACTTGAATGGTGTGGTGAAAATTTCTTATTTTATCATCCGGGTGGTTAGAGGTTTGATCCTCCCCAACCAACCCACTTATATTTTTGGCTATGTGGGGATATTAATCCCAAATGTATTGGTTGTGGGTTATTTTCAATTCATAATATGCTTAAACCAACCATTAAAACCATGGATTGGGGCACGCTTACATGCATTTTACATTTTTAATGTGTCACGAGGCATGTCAGTTTTATTAATTTGGTGAGTGGAAGGGTTTATCTCACACATTTTTAGGCCGAGATGTGTGGCTATCTTAGAAGCACAACATCATTGCATGTGGTTTTTTTGTCTCGCCAATTTTGTGTTGTCCAGGGCTATATTTGGATGGCCGGTGGAGATATGTCTTATCGAATTTGATTGGTGTGGTAGTGGTTAAGGATGAGTAGTGCAAGAGGTAGGTGAGGTGATGTGGTATCTCATCAAGTGGCTAATTGGCTCACATTGTAATTCGATCCCCGTATTGTAATTCCCTACAATATCCCACATGCACTCTGCATATACACTTAGACGCATATATAATGAAAATTATGGTAATAGATAAATGAAGTAATGAAAAAAAAGACACCCCTTTGTTAAAAAAGTGTGTCGATCCTAGTTGAGACCCCCAACCAACAAATAAAAAGGCCCATCCATTTGTAAATGAGCATTAAAGAATGGAGTCATGAAACCATTTTTCACCCTTTTTCTTCACACTTCACTTGTTCCAGTATGTGTCACAACCTAATTAGATATTCAACCCTTCCTCATCCCAATTTTGACTAAAATTTGATGAGCGGTAACTTGAACATACAATATTTGTTTTCAACATTCCTTATACCATCCAAAATCTCTCAGAATTCTCTACCATACTGTCATTGTTTTTGGAGATTTAGATAACTTATGAAGTCCCAAATTTTCCTCCGGATCAAAAATGTTTCTATTATTAAATAATTGAAATACGGACTAGTGTAATATGGATGAGTTACATGGAATTATCATAGCCTATGAGATGAGTGAAAAATTAGAGAATCCATAAAAAAGGGAAGAAAATTTCAAAGCTTCAAAGAAATAGAAAAGTAAATATTCATAATCAATTGATGAACAAGATGAGGAAGAGTCCATGTTTATTAGAAATATGAAAAAGGATCTAGAAAATACAAAGGTAAGCTACATTTTAAGTGTTTCAATTGTGGTAAAATAGGAAATTTTGTTGAAAAATTATCACATAAGGATGATAACGATGATGACGAAAATCATGATGAGAATAAGAATGAAATAAAACATTAAAAGAAAATGAGATTAAAAAAATGAATATAAGAAAATGTTTGGAAAGAAAAAAATCCTATAATCTCAAGTGATAGTATCTTACCTAAGGAAAGAAATGAAATTATATCGACAATGAAAAATTGATCCATAGGGATCTAAAATGACTCTACTTCATCGAGATCAACCAAAAATAGAGAAGGAAAATGAATAAATAGAAATTTTATCTTTATGTTAACGCAGAACCGCCACTATGTGCAGGCGTCGATTCTGAAACCACAACCCAACCCGGGAGGCGTATTATAACTACCACCTAGCCGGGGTGGAGGTCTTGTGATTTGTCGATCGTATTGGGTGGTAGTCTTGACAATTTCAGATAGATAAATAAAATTTGAAATGAAAAGTCCTAGAATTGGAAAGGTTATTCATGTCTCTTATCATCCATGACCTTTCCCATCCTCTAGTGCATGAGAGGACATGAGAAAGGCTATAAATACATGTAGGAAGGATATTTTTGATCATCAAAGCATGAAATAAAGTGAGAAATTAATTCTTAGTGTTGGAATTGTGTTTTTAGAAGAAAGGAGTTTTGAGGCAAAGAAAGCAAGTAATTAGGAGGAAGTGTGAGATATTATCTACTTCTCTTTCATACTTATTGTAAATTATGTACTTCTTATTTGAATTGGCTAATAAAAAGTGGGAAGTAAGAGTTTTTTTCCCTTCTCGACTAGTTTTTCATCCTTTAGAGGTTTCTAGGATAAAAATTGTTGGTGGTCATAAGCTTACATTCTTTCCTTTCCTATAATTGTTGATTTTAAGAATAAGAAAATTAATTCACTAGTTATCTCTGCCATTTTCTAATCAAAATTAGAACAACATCGTTTACTTGTGATCCTATGAATAATTCCAAAGTAGAGATTTTGCTAGTAATTTTGGTATCATAGCTAACAAGCATCCAGGACTATGGTATTCATTATTAGATTTTATGAAAGTGACGAGATCTAAAGGTGAAGAGGCTTTACCTTGAAACCCATATATTTCTACAAGTATGTGGAAACAGAGAATTCGAGGGACAAATGGAGGAAGAGAACTTGGTCCATAGAATCGAGATGTTGGAGACTATGATGGATAGAATGTTGAGAAGACAAGAAGAACTTGTAGATTTTAAAAAGATGAATTATATTAAGCAAGACTCCATGGAATCAATGGTTTGAGGCTTAGCTGAAAATTTTTGCATAGGAGGTGCCACCATGAGGAAGAATATGGGGAAGAGCGTGAAGAAGAGACTTAAAATACAAGAGAGAAGGTAAAATCTAATCATGCTCCTTTTAAAGTTGAGACAAAATTTGAAAAAAATATTTGAAGGACAAGTCGATGTAGAATTTCTTGATAAATGGTTAAAACAATTAGAAGTCTACTTTAGCATCCATAATATCACTTAAGCATATAGGATCACTGTGCACATCTAAAAATTGAGGGACATGCTCTCGGTTTTGTAGGAAACCCATCTAGCCACTTGTGAAAAGAAGAAACGTCCTATTGTGAAATCTTGGAAAGAATTACTTAGAGGTACTTCGATCCTATTGGCCAAAAGATTAATCAAATTATTAAATGGTAGTATTTTAGACAAGGCAATGGTCGGTGTGTGCATGACTAGACTACATAGTTTCAAATGCGAGACCATGTTGATGAATATGGACTTGGAGGATGAGGATATTTTGACAAAATACTTGGGAGGACTTCACACTCACCTCCGAAGAAAAGTCATCTCCACGAATCCCAAATATATCAATGAGGTGTGTGTGTAGGCATACTATATAGATGATGAAAAGAAGCAAGGAGAATTAGAGCTAAGGAAAATAATTTTACAAATCACTAGAAGAAAGAAAATGGAAAAAAATTTAACAAAGGTAACTTGAAACGGAAAGGTAAACAAGGTGAAACTACTTTAAATACTTGTAAAGATCCTAATAAGCTTTGTAAGAACTATAATATCAATGGTCATACTAATGCTACATGTTGGAAGTTACATTTGGAGTTACATCTAAAGAACCAAACCAAGGAATCAAAAATTCCATGAAAACTATAAAGACATAAGGGAAGGTAGAAATCAAAGATAACTATGATGTAGATGAGAGGGTTGGGTGCATGGCCACTAACATGGACAGACATGAAAAGGAGATGAGTAGACTATTCCGGATCAAAATACAGATCAAGATAACTATGGTAAATGCTTTGGTTGATACCGGTTCTCGGTCTAATTTGATTTCTAAAGTAGTGGTAAAGAATCTTGGTCTTAAGACTTATGATCACCCATACCCTTATCCTTTTGGTTGGGTGAAGAAGGGTTTTGAAATTTAGGTAAAAAAAGGATGTAAGGTCAAGTTTGGGATAAATTCTTAGTATATTTATGTATTGGAAGCTTATGTTATTCCATTTGATGCTTTTGATGTTGTTTTCAGGATTCGTTTCTTATATGTGAGGGATGCTATATTTATGAGAAGGAAAAACTGATACAGATGGGTCAAGTTGTAGACACCAAATTTGGGTCACACTCCCCCTTTACCCCAAACAAAAATTAATTCTCATTTTCACAATATCAATTAATAAATACCTTAATTAAATTAATTTCCATCTCACCTAAACACATCACCCCACCACATTACCTAGACACTTCATCATAGATATGTTGTTTTGGCAACATAGGATTTCCATCGTAACCGATCTTGGTTAACCCTAAAGCGACTTCGATTAACTTAAACCATCATCGGTTACCATAGATTCACTTTGGCAACATTTTTGCAGAGGTTGGAAGATTTATTTGAGTTTTGGTGAAGAGATATCTGCATGTAAGCATGCAACAGAGCCCTCTTACACATCTAGATATCCTAAGCTAGTACCAAGACTAATCTCAAGGTTCAAAGCATTCACGGTAATGTTATGCGAAGCACTTTGCCACAAAACTAACCACCAGCCTCATAGATTAATTATCACCCTCATCCAACCACCCAGTCTACCAGGTACAAGTAAGTGTATTTGGATCTACATCTTTCCATACTTATTTAGATCAGTTTCTTTATCTCTATTTGAGAGTCCTAGTCTCCTTTACATCTCATCACCTCCCACCTTCCTATCAATCCCTCCACCTTACCACCTATAGCCTCCCAACTCTCTATACCGACCCAAGACATATATAAGAATTCTCAACGTATTTAGCAACCTAATCCTCATTATCCCATTCTATGTGCAATCGAGAGAATCGCCAAAATCAAAATTTATTAAGTTTCTATTATCACGAACCTACTCACGCTAGTTAACCTAAACCATCATCAGTTTCCTCTCAACCGACATCGGTCATATCAAACGACATTGGTCTTTGTATTTGGTAATTCTACCTATAACAACAACCTCATAACACTCACCCAAACAAACCAAACCACCCAAAACCTGATCCTGACCTATCCTAGTCACCTTGGATACCTACCCAACCTCCAGATCTGATCATAACCTTACCCATTAGATTAAATTTGCTTATTGTATTTGAATGAGATACCTAAATCATATCAACTATAGTAGGATGTTATTTATTTATGTTATTTCTTGCATTGAATTGTATTAAATAGTGGATTGACAACCATCTACGAAGTATCACACTTCCAGATCTAGCACACGCTAGCCATTTCAATAACATATATTGTTTAATATTACTATTGTGGTCTTGTTTTACATTCACACATAGTTCCTCCTATAAAAAAGGAAGTTCTCCCAATCAGCACTATATTGGGATATCAGAACGTACGCACTCTACCTTCCACCTTCATTCACATGTATTCCTCCTCACCCTTACCCTATCTATTTTTCTCATACGTATGCAAATTATCAATGAAAAATTTTGGCACGCATGCAGGTGGGACCCTCGTTTGTGGGTTTATTTCTATTCATATAGGTTGCATCTTGTGTGTTTCCTTTCTAAATTATTATTCACTAAATATTCTTCTCTAGTAATCTACTCCTTATTTCTAATTACTTTAAATGAAACCTTTCTTTTAGTGCATTTAAAATAAATCATTCTTCTTTTTTCTGCATTAGTGAAAATCATCCTCTCTCCTATTCATCATTTTCTTCATCGAATATAACTATCAATTTGGGTTATAAAATTTGTTGCATTTCATCCTTGTATGCTAAATTACTAGGTCACATTTAAAACTGAGGGAAACCTATACGCTAGAAGTCATGCCCAGCTGATGGTTGACACAATTGAATCGTAGAAATCACATTTCTCTCTTCTCTCTTTTCCAAACTGCACAAATCTAAATTTACACATTTTCTTAAACAACACCTTACCTGGAAGAAGTTGTCAACGATCACATGATCAGAGGATTGACAATGGGCACCCAACTAGTTTCTCTGTCTAGTCATTATCTCAGAGAAAGGACCGCCCTCGCCAAAACATAACCTGAAACCTCACCTTTAGATTACCTCTTCATAGGATGCCTTCCCAACCAAAAAAACTCTGTTCTAAAGTTCACAAGTCAATCTCAAATAGCATAAGCTAAAGTAACATAAAATTCACTCGTAGGATTACGTGTTTTTCTTAGCTTTCTTCTGAATTACATTTTGAGTTGTGAGGATTACGTTTCTTCATTTTCTTCTTCCTTTCACACTCCCCATCATAGTTGGAGTATTTTGACTATTTTTGAGTGTGTCAAGGCCTCATATCATCATCCCCAGGTCTTCTAGGTTATTTCTTCATCTGATTTAATTCACAAAATCCATTTTTCTTCACTTCTTCATATTTCACAGTAACTAGTGTTAGTCCAGTGACCATCATCAGTTCTCATTTGACCGTCGTTGGTTTACAGATCGTGTCGATTACCAACTCTTTCAGTTATTTTACCCAAAAAATATTTCATCACCTTCTCTTTTCTATTTGAAGTCATCTAGACATCCTCATATTCCCAACATTCTGATATCACTGTACCTTATAATTTCCCCATTTCATTTTTCATCATTTCTACTCCTTTTTCTCAAACTGGTGTTTTCCCATAGTAGCCGATGTATCGACGCTACTATAGCTATCATTAGTCCCCCTCAACCATCATCTTAACTAACGTCAATTTCCTTGTTTTAATTCTTAATTGAAACATTGACCAAGTCTACCTACCAGTATCTATTCTATCCCATTCCTGCTACTTTCTCGTGTCATTTGCGAATACAGTTTCACTAGGTCAACACTAATTCACATGGTGTTGACTCACAACCAAACCAACGCCCTTATATTTCATGCTAGTCTTTAGCCACTCCCACCTAGCCCATCACTACCTTCCATCCTGTCGCCTATGGATCCAACTCAGCCTATCCCTATTTCTACCAGCGATGAGGAGTTTGCAAGACTCCTTGATCAAAATCCCACGGCCTTACAATACTATCTTTCCCACTCATCTACCCAGGACTCCTCAGGAAAACTAGTATATGGCATGCCTGTATCTATTCCTCCTTCCCTCGCCCCACTTCCACATTAGCTACCACTAGCTCGGTGCTTCCCTCATCCACATTACCCCCTGTGGTCTCTTAGTTAGGTCGACCTTGGTCATAATTGCTGCCCTAATGACATCTATTGCACCGTGGTGTCAACCATTCCTTCACCAACTACTTTGAACATGGCCCCATCTACCCCCTTTTCCTCATATATACTAGTTGTATCACAACCACCTCTAGTGTTGAACCCACACCCCATTCCAAAACCTATTTCTTTTCATCCCTCAGTCTCTACCACCCATTACAATGAGAGTCATTGTGACCACCCCACCTATTTACATGCATCACCAACAACCCCCAATCTTGTCTATCACTTATTCGGGGTACATTCCACCTGTATCTATCCCCCTTCACAATTTTCATATTTGACACCCCCATGTACTAGAATTTCATCCACATCATACACCCACCGTCAACCTCCCTTTACTATAGGAGGAACTCATTCCTCACAACCCACAAATGACCTCATTAGGATGATGATGGAAAAGATGTAGACATTAGAAGCATCAGTTTTTGGCTCTCATAACTCCTTGACCTATGAAAAAATTTGTAATGAGCCTATTCATCCATCCATTCCTATTTTCCCATACCCCGTGCATTGGGAAATTCCCAAGTTCAACCATTTCAATAGTAAAGAGGACCCACAACAATACTTGCGGTCATTCAAACATGGGTGTTACCTAATCTCCCTTGATGATGCTTTTCTCTTACAAACATTTCCCATGTCCCTAACGGGACCCACCTTATGTTGGTACAACACTTTACCTAAACATTCCATCTACTCCTTTAACCAATTAGTTCAAGCATTCCTGGACCACTTCTCGATCAATGTAGTCAAAAAATTCACCATGACCGACCTATATTCGATACAACAGTATGATGATGAATCTATCACAAATTTTGTTTCTCGCTAGCGAAGTCTTATCAACCAATTAACATTCTAGTTGCCTCAAGCTGAACTTATTGAGTTGTTCATTAGAGCTTGTGCTAGACACATCTCACCAAATCTATAGGTAAAAACCTTCCATACCTTCAATGAAGCGTTCACCATGGCATGAAAGTTGGGAATTCACGCCATTGAAGAAAATAAAATCCAATTATGAAACAAGAATGCCCGTTCAAATCAAATGATTTGTCTTCATCTTCAAAACCTGAAAATAATTATTCAAAAGCCAAAGGATTTGCCAACATGGTATATCTCAAAGATGGTCCACATCATCCCTCTAATCAAGCCAAACCTTCTTCCAATCATTCCCCTATCTAGACCTTTCAATTCTAGCATGAACACTGGAAGTACACTTCAATGGAGAGCCATATTCTTGATCTTGGAAAAGTTTCTTAAAGTGGAGCCATTACACTTCCCCCATAAAAATTATAATTGTTTTAATCCCACTCATCCTATGCCCGCATGATATAAGGAACATGACTACGTAATTATCATCATGTCTAAGGCTATAGTGATGGTAATTACATGACTTTTAAGAACATTTTATAGGAGATGATAGATAACAGAGACCTTGTCATGGAAAACTTGAATGTGCCGTCAAATAAAATTTTTACATCTTTAAGAATACATTCCCTAACCATTAACAAGCAATTCTTCAACCAATAACAACAATGTCCATGAAGTCCACACAAATTTTGATATCATACCGGTTGTTCCTCAAATTCCACCTATTTTGTCTATTGAGTAAATTCTGGCATGAGATCCTCTACCCACAAAGAGCATACCTCTTTCACTCCTTCACCCTTAGAGGAGTCCCCTTCATCTCCTCTTTCACCCATGAGGGAATCCATGATTTCTACTAATTCCATTTCATCATCTACCTCACAACCTACTGAACAATCAACAATATTAAATCTCCCATCCATGAGAGAATCATCATCGCTTTCTCCTCCACCAAAGGATAATTCTACCTCACCCCACCTACCATATATCCTACCCATTGGAGATTCATTAGACATGTCACTACATGTTCGAGACAATTCTCCCTAAGCATCCCAAAATCCCATTGACCTGATATCAACTCTTTTACCCATGGATTCTGAGGCTAATTGATCCCCTATCTCACATATATATTTTATAGGGATTTCCACCAAATTAATGGAATATCCTCCTACAACAGTTCCATTTTCACTTGGCCAATCACTTGGATTACATTGACAATTCCATGCTTTAGGAAGTCTTCATCTCCCCTTTTTGGCTCAAGCACAAATGTTTCCTAAATATACCCCCACAATATATCCAAAGGTATTTCTAGCAACCAGATTGACCCTAACCATGCCTATCAAAATGAATTCTTCTTCATCACCTCTACCTACATCCAAACCTTTACCCATGACTAAAACCATTCCAATGCCTAAGAACCTACCCACACCTATATCTTCATCCATATCTAGACCGATCACTACCTTGGGTGTCATGTTGACGTCAAGCCTTACCCATCCACTGTCAAATTGGAATTAGCCACGTCTTCCCAAACCTGCACCAAAATTATTCCTCCACCTAAAAGAAAGACCCAACCTTCTAGGCCACATACACCAGTCTCACCTACCACACCTTTTTCATCTTCACCCCTTCTATATATCCTAGGACATCACCCATCAACACTTTGAAAAAATAGTATCCTACCCAAGGCTAACAAAAATATAAGCAACCTCCTACTTCATCATGATCCTTCATTATGCCTCATTTACCTTCACAACAAACACACTCACCATAACTCATACATTTCTTACCATCTATACCTCTACTAGTTACTATAACCCCAAATTTTCCCATATGAATTCAACCCATACTATCCACCCTACCTCTACTAACCACTTCCACTGAAACCTTATTGTCTCCATGGGTGACCCATCCTCTTCCACTATCTTCTTTCTCTTCTACATCACATACTCCCATGTCACCCTTACCCAAGAAGGTGAAACCCAAATACTAGAACCCACTACCCTCTAATAAGGTAGTTAAACCAACAAAACCTTCCATTTCTATCTCTTCTACCACACCTTTACCTAATTGGATGCCATCAAATCCTAAGACAACACCACCTACAAGGCTAGTAGTCTAACCCATGTCCTCTCCCATAATGCCTTTTCCCTCATGATCATTCGTACCTTTACCCAAACCCACACTCACTTCCCATTGTGATCCATTAGTAGGGTCCTATGCCAACATTCTAACCAACCTCTTAGAGACTTTCATCATCACATTACCGTTGCTTTGACCTTACAAACCACTAAAACCCAAACTAAAAGGGTTTGATGAAACTAAGATTTGTGCCTATCATCATGTGTCAGGACATGATGTAGAAAATTATAAGGCTTTAAAAACTATCCTTCTCCAACACTATCCTCCTAAACAAAACTTTGATGATGATGATTTTCTTGATGAGGACCATGTTCCACCTTCACCTATCACCACACATCATTGTCCCCACTTCTTTAATGACCTATATCTCCATCCCCACAACCCTTTTTCCACCTCCAAAATTCAAGATCAACATGGTCTCAGTATATCGAGAGTTGGTTAAACCATCACCTAAATGTCGGTGTTCCTACTTATTTCACAAGGCTCTTCCCCCATTAGGTTTTTTCCCATCATATTGTTACACTAATCATGACAGACCTTCTCCATCTACCACTTCCCATATGATTAACATGATCCAATTTGCCACCTACACCTAGAAAAAAAAAGGAAAATAAAAATAAAATAGCCCATTAACCAACCCCGTGCCCAATATACCATCTGCACCCGTGCCTAAAATCACCATTTAAGTACCCACATAGCCGATCTCTAAAGGGGTCAATCATCGTATAATGATAAAACAATTACATCAATCTCCTTCTTCTACCCCCATGCCCACTCATAAAGTCACCACCCTCGGTTTCTCTAATGAGGAGATTGTACCTCTCTAGTCGATGACCCCGATCCCTCCCTTTTTATCTCCATCTATATCGAGAACATACTTGTACAACACGTTATGCTAAATGGTGGTGCTAGCATCAACATTTTCTTCTCCTACATGTATAATCAATTGTGCATCCCTTAAAATTGTATGCGAGAAAAATCTAGTTATGTTGGGCTCCTTTAATGATGCCATCAACTTCACCCTTGGCACCATTATTATTCACGTTCGCGTAGGCCCTCACACCTTGTCCCTGAATTATTCTATGTCTTAGAGGGGAGTTCCAGTATAAAATATTTCTCGAAAGACCTTTTATTCATGTCATGGGCTATATCCCTTCAACTTTGCACCATCGTGTAAAATTTGAACATGAATGGCGTAATTATACTATCGGTGACCCGTCATCATTCAAAACTTGTAACATGTTGACCGACCTAATGATGTCCTTATACTAGTTAATCCATATTTCACTACCCCCACTTCTCCTTAACCCATGAAAACATTCACCAATCGCGCCACCTCTCATACACCTAATTCTTCTATTCCTACTATTATCACATCCTCTATAGCTGGCCCATCTACTTCCCAATCAACTGATTCTCCTCCTTCCCAATCGTATAGTGATTTTTCTATCCCTGCTACCCACATATCAAATACCGATCCCTTATAAGGTTTTTTCCAATGCCTCACTCTAGGGGAATACCACCTCTACAATATCAAAACATTCCTCACTTCGTAAGACTATGAAAACTTGCAACAACACCCTCGTTATGACTATCGCATATGAGAGGTTTTCCTTATGGTTCTCCCCACCTTCACACTAACTTAATGGATGGAGGACTTGATAATACCACCTATTTAACCAAAACTCCATCCAAAACATGAACATTTTCTTGACCTCCAATCTCTCACTAACCGCTACTTCACTCACACTTTCCTTCATCGTTGTTCATGGAAAGGCTTTGGCTTCGATTTATATGAACAAGGCTTTCATACCGTCATACCATGTACCAAATGTAAACAAAAACATTGTAGTGGCATTGGCTCTACCACACCATCTTCCAATAAGGCCCACATCGACCTCATTAAGAATGAAAAACCTTCTCCACCGTTTTCCCCAATGTCACCACCTTCACCTACGAAGCCCAAAGATCCTAAATATATTCCTCCTAACTTTTTTTTTTTCAGAACATGATTTCCCTAGGACCTATAACTTATCAATGTGATGGTGGTGATTCTTTTCTTTTCCCTTCATGTATCCCGACATGATCGATGGTGATACAACTTCTATTAACATTGTTGAATGTCAAGATGATGATTCTATCCTCACCTACCTTGGTGTGAAAGATTCTTATATTCACTGATAGTTACTTTCTAAGATGCAAACCATGTTGAACAAACTGAATATCAAAATTAACATTAACACTCTAGATGACCCACACATCTTAAAGATAGGAAAATATTTATATGTTGCCAAACATGAAGGATTTAATTCTTTCCTCGAGACCATCGCAACACTTTTTCTTGGTCCTTTTATGATATGCCCGGTATTGACCCAAACATTGTGGTCCATAATATCATAACCATTCTTGATGCCAAACCCATAAAACAAAAGCTGCAGAAAATGTATCCTTGCATTTCCCTTCTTGTCAAAGAAGAAATTTAGTGCCTTCTCTCGGTTTCCTTCATCCTACCCATTGGCCATCCCCAATGGATTTCTAATATTGTTCCTATAACAAAAGTGATAGGGGGACTCCGCATTTTCATGGATTTCCATGACCTCAACTTAGCTTACCCTAAAGATGACTTTCCTCTCCCAGGAATTGACCAACTAGTTGATATCACCACCATCCATGAGATTCTCTCACTCATGGACGGTTTCTTGGGTTATAATCAAATATTACTCACTCTAGAAGAAAAAACAAAATTCCTTCATCACTACGTGGGGGACATTTTGCTATCGAGTCATGCCTTTTGGCCTTAAAAATGTTGGTGCTACATATCATCAAGCCATGACTTATATCTTCCATGACATAATGCATCACATATTGGAAGATTATGTATATGAACTTCTTTCCAAATTCAAACATCGGGCCAAACACCTGATAATCCTTAAGGTCATTTTGTTCGCCTCATCAAGTATTATGTTCTCCTTCAACCTAAGAAGTGTGTCTTAACGGTGCTTTTAGGAAAAATCCTTGGTTTCATCATTTATTTTCATGGCATATAAGTTGATATTGATAAATTAAAGGCTATTCTCGAAATGCTTCCACCTATTAATCTCTATCAACTTCAAAGTTTGCAAGGAAAGTTGCAATCTATTCTTTGGTTTATTTCACAACTTTCCAATTGTTGTCAACCATTTCATCATCTCCTCAAAAATGATGTCTCCTTCAAATGGGATGATGAATGCCACAAAGCCTTTGCACCTTAAAACAATACCTTCTTCAACCACGGTGCTCATTCCCCCTAAAGATGACCAACCCTTTTACCTATACATTTCTGGTACTAATCATTCCTTAGGTGTCATGCTCACTCATTGCGATGAGAAACATAGGGAGAAAGTGGTTTATTACATAATTCATACCCTTTTGGACTATGAAAATAGGTACACCCATTCTGAAAAACTTTGCTTAGCCTTAGTTTTTGTCACCACTAAACTTCGTCATTACCTACTCAACCAAAAACCTTTGTCATCACTAACACTGATCCCCTACATTACATGTATGCCAAACCATACCAACATCAACATGTTGCACATTAGATCATGCTTCTTACAGACTTTGACCTCTAATTCATCCACTAAAAATATATAAAGGGTCAAACCATCGCTGAGCAACTAGCAGACGCAACTCTTTACGGAGATCAAGCCTCTAACTTTGATTTTTCGGGACGAATCCATTTTTCCCTCTCTTTAAACAATGCCATTTTCCAAATGACCTTATTCTTTGATGGTTCCAAATGTCAGTGTGGAGGCGGTGCAAGTGTTATCCTCATTCCTCTTTATGGTGAATCTATGCCTTTATATTTCAAACTAGATTTTGATTGTACTAATAATATCACCGAATATGAAGCACTCATATTACACCTTAAAACAACCATCACCCTAGATGTTAAATCAATTAATATCTTTGGTTATTCCCAACTGGTTGTAAACCAAGTCAATGGTATATACCAGTGTCATAATGAAATACTCCAAAAGTAAAAACATCATGTCAACATACTTTTGACTACCTTTGACCATTACGAACTTCAAACCACCCCATGTTCTACTAATAAATTTGTAGATACCATGGCCTTCTGGCTTCTCACATACTTGCTTTGTATTCGAATCAAAATATTTGTCACAATACAAAATTTGTAATCATCTTCTTATTTATCTCGAGATCTCAACTACATCGGCATTGTTGTGCACGACCCACATGACCTTTGGTATAAGTAGTTTGCAGACTACCTTTCCCTTTCCATTTTATGTTCTGATCTCACTCGTAATGGAAAATGTGCCTTTCTTAAAGGTGTCTCTCACTATGTCATCATTAGTGGTATTATTTATAAACCCAACTTCAACAAAGTATTCTCTCGATGATGCCTTATAAGTTTTGAAATTCCCTACAACATCAAGGAAGTTGACGACGTAATTTGTGGAGGTCACTTTAGTTGCTTATCTCTGTTGCTAAATGCATTCTTTTCCTAGGATATCATTGTCTAACCCTAAACCGTGGCTATTGTGATTATGTCAAATGTTGTGTTAAATGCCAAAGCAACATGCTAATCTTCATCACACACCTAGTGATGCCTTACAAGTTACTGGTGGTACCTTTGACCTTTCTCTCAATGGTGTTTGGAACTTATCGGAGATATCAATCCTCATTATAACCACTAATAAATACTACACTAAATGGGTAGAAGCCATTCCCCTCATTTCTACAAAATCTGAGATTTTTTGAATTCATCAACCATCACATCATTTTTCACTTTGGTGTCCCTCACCGCCTCATCACTAATAACAAAAAGAAATTAAAAAAAAACCTACAAAATATTTACGACTCTTTTGGCATTCAACTCAGTTTCTCTTCACCTTACTACCCACAAAAAAATGGCCAAGAAGAATCAACCAATAAAACCTTGAACAAAATTCTTATGAAAGTAGTTGACAATATTGGGAAGGATTGACATATGCACATTCCATTTGCCTTATGGGATTAACGCTCTAGTATTTGTGCTTAGACTAAAGCTACACCTTTATCTCTCATCTATGGTAGTGCGAGGTTGTCTTGCCTCTTGAAGTCCAGATTCCATCTCTTTGCATCTCACTACAAGACATGCTCAATGATGATGAATTTTGTTAGGACCGTTTAGCACAACTTGAGTTGTTAGATGAACATCATCTTAATACTCTTTATCATCTCCAAATCTACAAAGAAATTATCAAACACATGGCTATGATAAAAATGTTCATAAATGAACCTTCTAGGTCGGTGAACTCATCTTGAAGGAAAATCAACATGTAACCAAAGAAGATAAAAGTAAATAGGGAAAAATTTCTCCTAATTGTCTTGGACCCTATATCGTTACTCATACCTATGGATAAGGTTCTTATCATTTGTCTTCACTCGAAGTTAAACCCAAACCTGATCCCCTCAATTCCTTGCATCTTTGATCATTTTATTTTTGAAATCCAATCATATTTCCACCTTATATTTATTGACCACTCATTCGTTGAGCACCATTCACCTTCCATGTTACCTATTTTGAGAATCAACGACTAAACAAGAATCATGTGATTACCTATCACCTTTCATCCTTATCTTCAATATGAGTACCATGGATCTACTTATGGCCTAATTCTCATGGATACTTTTCATCTTTTTCAAAGCTGAAGCCCATGGTCATTCATCACTTACAACCATCTCTTTTATAGTTAATCTCTATGTGTTATGGTTTTGTCTTCTAAACAAGAACCTAATATTCCTCTATAGTCTTGTCCATGACAAAAATGTCCAAAAGTAAAATGGGATTCAATTCCTTGAGTCAAAATTCAGCAATGAGATGAATCCCTCAAAAGGGGCATCTCTTCTCTCTATCTTACCGCTATAAATAGACTACTCCCTCGAAGGATAGTTATACAAATATTAGCATACTATACATAGTCTATCATAAAAATGGACTATCATTGCAAAAAAAAAAAAAACTCAGAATATTCCCGCATTGATCAACTTCATGAAGACCTCAAGGAGATAATATAATCATCCCATATAGACTTCCCACATCGATCAGTCTATCAAAAACAAAAAGTGAAAATGATAACTTTTTCATCATGGACTTGCCTATTTTTGATCATGGGTTTCTTACCAGGTAAGTAGACTATCGTACACTAAGTTACGCTAAACCACCCATTTTCACCTTATTGCCTTTTCATCCTAATTTTTATCTACCTGAAGGGACTTTCGCAAACACGACATTTCATGATCATGTGACTTTCTTCACCCTTAGCATAGTCAAACATGCAACACCTTTAGGGTCTTATGTTCATAAGCCAATCTAAGGTATGGAGGAATTGTTATGGTTCTTATCAATTAGGTGACTCCTTTTGTCACCTCTTACCATTCACCTTCTCCATTACTTATTGATTACCCTATACAAGACCAGACCATCGATATCTACATTTTAAATATTTCCACTTTCACCTAAGACTCAACCATGCCTATGACCTAGACTCAACCATGCCTATGACCTAGACTCAATCCTGTTTGAAACCTACCAACCCTTTCCTCTACCTTATTAAATTCTTCCCTAGCTTATGGGATAACTACATCGTCCTAAGGCCCCTTTTCACCGTGGCTATATAGGAAGCACTTCGAGGGCATGGGGCCCTTGGAGGTTAGCTCGACCACTCTTTACCTTACCCATTTCCTCCCACATGTTTGTCTATTAACATTCTACTATAATTAATTTCCATTTTTTATAAAACTTGGGAAATTACCACACATACATACCATTTTATCATATCCTAAAAACATCCAATCAATCATTTCACATTTCCAGGATATCATTTTTTTGTAAATTTACACCATAACATACATATAACTCCATGCCTAAACCGACCTAACTCCATCATGCCTTAACCAACCTAACTTCATCGTGCCTAAACCAACCCGATTCCACCATGCCTAATCTACCTAATTTCCATCCATACACAAATAACAATAGAAATTTCAAAACATAAACACATCATCCATAACCATTGATCTCACCATCTCAGTAAATAAAATTTTCTGTATCCATCAAATATACACCAATACAAAATAATACAAGTATCTCTCAGGTATAACCTCAAAATCTTCAAAGACACACATGTCAGTATAATAATCAACCCACAATAAATCTCATGTACAACCTCACTATCATTGGCAAGAAGGATGGTATATATCAAAAAATAAATGAAATGAGGATATACAGAGACATTAATCGTAAGCCCATCCGATTTCCATGTCCGTCTCATCTATCTCATCCTTTCTACCCTGTCTACCACCCTCGCCAACGCCTCTCCACCCTCCATGGGTCTAGGTCTTACCTTCACCTAGTCTACACAATGGGTCGGGACTCGTGAACTAGTGGCCACACTCGACCCGTATCTAGGCTCGTCGCCCCCTATACTCTCTACCCTATGCATACAAGATCTCATCCTCAAACTCAAAGCATGATGTGTCCTATACTCTGTAGGAGGGAACATCTAGCCCGATAATGGTCAAGTGATCCTGATAATATCTGGCCTCATTCAGGGAATCCTTGAATCTCACCATCGACACTATCTGTGGTGGTGCCATAGGTCTCATGACAATCTCTGAGATTTTTCCTGCTAATGATTCCCTTATCCCCTTTCCATGTAAACTCGCCCTCCTCCTGTCTTCATCACACCCTATCTTATTGCTTCTTGTAATATGGGAAGTTGTCCTTGGGCCTGTGAGGGTACTATGTTGTGACCTAGGCCTGTAGGGCCACAATTTGAGCCTGTGTAGTGGCCAACTGACCCTATAGACCTGTTACCTATGGTTGTAAGGTAGATACCTATCCCCCATCACCATCCCCACCCTGTACGGTACCTATCCCTATGTAATATGGGCCTACGGTGGCTACCACTGTGCTCTGTATTGTGGAAACCTATGCCCCGACCATGTAAACTTCCCTTGCACTACTCAAAACTATGTCAAAAGGGTGGCCACCTTCCCCTATAAGGTTTCTTGATGAAATGTACTAGTGGCTAGGTCAGATGCCTCGCCTCGATGGCACTTCCCATAGTTGTGCCACCCACCAGCTTCTTTTATCTTTCAAGAACCCCGACATCATCAAGCTATTGGTCCACCGCCTAATCCTCCTACCTTATCAGCACCATCGGCTATGGTAGAGGCATAGGCCTATCCACATCATCTCTCCTATCGTAGAAATGGCAGAGGCACATCCTAGGGTAGCCCAAACTATCATTTGACCCTATCAACAGGAATCATCTTGTGCTCACTCAAGACAATGTCCCTCTATCCATCCGAGTAGCTATAGCTCATCTAACTCCACGACCATGTATCTGTATGAAAGGAAGCCAAAATATGGCCTCTAAATGATGTCAACTCCTGAAAACCCCTCTAGTATGCTCCTGTAATATGCTACATAATGTGCAACCCTAGAAGCATTGTACTCTCCCCTACTGTGTACCCAATGCTTGTAACCAACTCATACCAAGCCCGCATCAAATGCATCAGGTCAGGGAAAACCAACTAGATGCACACATATGATGTGCTCGTATGCCCAACAGTGAAGAAGAAATGTACAACACAAACTAAACCTTTGTATCCTTCCACAGCCCACAAATCCTTGTATAACTACACCAAAAAATTTAGTGCCTAAGAAAACAAGTCCTATCCTCCATCATGTCATAGAGAACCCCCATCAGTGCTCATGGAAATCTCCCACCCTCTGCATCTAGCAATGCAAAGCAAAACAATGCCTCCATGATCAAGTACAACCAACCTCATTTGTTGAGGATGGGCCACGTACATGTCCCCATAGCTCGAGCTCACACTATAATATCTCAATTCCGATATCACCTATCCGCATACACCGTCACTATCATATCCTCTAATGCCTCTAATGAAATAGAATAAACCGATATCCCACTATAGGTAGCCTTAGGATCTTGTATACATCCTTCAGGGTGACAGTGATCTCACCCATCGGTAGGTAGAATGTATTGGTCGCTGAATCCCATCTATCGATGAGTGCGACCATCAAGCTCAAATCTCGAACTATATTCCTCTATCATCGGATCCCAATCAGGATGACATCTGTCATGTGCCTCCACTCCTCTATGGTCATGCTTTACCATACCATTAGTGACAAAGGCGGTACTCTATCCCTCATTTGTAGTTGGTCCCTAGCCTTCATCCAAAAAACCACAACATTGTTCATCCCTGACCATACCCAAAATACCTTTTACCCAAAACACCTATTACATGACATAACTATTTCCCACCACACCTAACCTAAATCATAACCCTATTGACTACCCATCTTTCCTAGTATACTGTAATTCCTATTCTCCCTTAATCTACTTGCCACCTACCACCATTTCCCAAACATCCTTTTTTCCATATTTTCCCTACATAAACCTTCCCTTAGCCCTCCCTTGAATAATTTACTTCCCCTACCCTTCCTTTCCCGATTTCTCCTCATCCCTAACCACTTCGGTGGCTTTAAACTATCATCGGTTTTCCTCGACTAACACCGGTTCCATTTCACCATTATTGGTCATCTAAAACTTTACCAATGTCGGCCAAGGCCAACCGATGTTGGCCAACCCCGATTGACATCGGTATTTTTCACGTAATTAAAAACCGAAACCCCCTCCATGTATAATTTTTTTTTCACATACAACCTAAAACACCTAATCTACCCTACCAAAACCTACCCTACCTTCATTCCCACCCCTATTTACACTATCTAGGACCCCCCTCCCTCATTTCATTTATTTTTACCTACAAATAAAAATAAATTTTCCACCCAAACCCCCTTTTTACTCAACTAATTTAACAAATCATTTTAACCAAATGACAGAAGAGGATTGAATCCTACCTCATCTTGGTTTTTTCAAAGCATGATGATACATCCGGTTATTGTGCTAGTGGTTCTCCCAAATCCTCTCCCACCTCCACCATCACCAAATCCACTCCTCACCTCACAACCAATCAAATGGCTCCAATCGATCTTGTGGACCCACCTACCAAATGCCAATCCCCGCCATTTGCGAGGCTCACCAGCTCAACTCTCCACATCGTCATGTCATTTTCCACAATGACACTACCATTCTGTCATTTTCAAAATGACAAGTTATAATGAATCCATAAAATATAGATTTTTATTTTCATTAACCTTACTCGACTTAACTAACATCGGTCATAACAAACCTGATGTTGGTTACATTATAACTGACATTGGTTACCTGTTACTCCCATTTTTACCCCATATTTCCCATTTTGGCCTCAACTCCTCATTGACCGATACCCTTTGACCTCACCCACACTTATGAAACCCTACCTACAAGCCCAAACTACCCCTATAGTTCCTTAGTTGTGTCTTAGGATCTGTTATTTACCTATACCTTGGCCTTACCCATGTTATGACCTATTTACCCTGGAACTGACCTACTTGGTGTTACCATTGACCTTATGTACTCGCTATACCTTGCAATTTTATTACCTATGTTGTTTTAGCCTAACAACCATACCTTTCCTATTCTTATGTTGTTTATCTTGAACAAAAATTTGGTGTCTTTGGAACATACCTAAAATGTTCTTCAGTACGACATATGTTGTGCTTTGCACCATATCCTATACCTTCGATACCCGAATCACTTCACCCTTGTTTGGATAAACCTATCGACCTTGGATGATGTATATTTTGCAAGTTCTTCAGCCTAGTACAACATTGAAAACTATATGTGTGCATGTGTTTGATTTCCATTACACATTACCCGATTTGACCCCAGCTTATTACCTATTACCCAAGATGACCATCACCCTTTCTCATAGTACTCATACACTTCCTCAGCTACCTTCAATTCCATCAACTACACATTTATCAAACCACTCACCGATTCCATATAACACCTCATAAATTCCTAGTTTGAGGGGTGTCACCTTCACCCACACTGGGTAACCCCACTCTTACCCACACATGGGGAAATCACTTCATGTTGTTGTCACCATCACTTACCAATACAAGCTATGTGAAAAAGGGGAAAAATGTAGACACAAAATTTGGGTCACACTCCCCTTTACCCCACACATAAATTAATGCCCATTCTCACAATAACCATTAATAAATACTTTAATTAAATTATTTTCCACCTCACCTAGACACCTCACCCCACCACATCACCTAAACACCCATTCATAGACCTATTCTTAACATGCTTTCTTTAAACTAGGACTCAATCTCTACTTACCATAACTAACTGAGACTTATTCTAACCCTAACATTAGATGCCTATTATTTCTCTAACCGCATGCACACTTATGTAGAAAATACCATTTTGGATCCACACCAATGGACATAACTAGCCAAAATATAGGCAAGATTTGCTATTTAGGAAACCTAGGATTTCCCGTCGTAAACGAAATGGGTTAATCCTAAAATGAAGTTCAGGTTAACCTAAACCATCGTTAGTTACCATATATTCACTTTGGTAACCTTGTTCTAGAGGTTGGAAGAATTATTTGAGTTTTGGAGAAGAGATATCTACATGCAAGCATGCACCAAAGCCCTCTTACACATCTAGATATCCGAATCGGCACCAAGACTCGATCTCAAGGCTTATCACTCATGGTAATGTTTTGGGAAGAACTACCATAAAAATGACCAATAGTCTCATAGATCAATCATCACCCTCATCCAACCACCATTCTTCAAGTATAAGTAAGTGCATTTAGATTTGCATCTTTCCATACTTATTTAGATCAGTTTCTTTATCTCTATTTGAGAGTCCCAGTATCCTTTGCATCTCATCACCTCCCACCTTCCTATCAATCCCTCCACCTAACCACCTATAACCTCCCAACTCTCTATACCTGACCCCAAACATCTTTAAGAATTCTCAGCGTCTTTGCAACCTAATCCTCATTCTTTCATTCTTTGTGCAATCATAGAGAATCACCAAAACCAAACTTTATTGAGTTTCTATCAGCCCAACCCTACCGATGCCGATTAACCTAAACCATCGTTAGTTTCCTCTCAACCGAAATCGCTTATTTCAGACCAATGTCACCTCGTATCTAGTAATTCTTCCTATAACAACCTAATAACACTCACCCAAACAAATTATACCACCCAAAACCTGATCCTAACCTATCCTAGTCACCTCAACTACCTACCCCACCTCTAGATCTGATCATAACCTTACATGTTAGATTAAATTTTCTTATTGTATTTGAATGATATGCATAAATCATATCAACTATAGTAGGATGTTGTTTATTTACATTATTTCTAGAATTGAATTGTATTAAACACTCGATTGAAAACCATCTAGGAAGTATCACACTTCCTAGATCTAGCACACGCTAGGCATTCCATTGACATAGATTTTTTAATATTCCTCTTGTTGTATTGTTTTATATTCACAGGTAGTTCCTCCTATAAAAATGAATTTCTTGCAATCATCACTGGATCGGGAAATTATAATGTGTGCACTCTACCTTCCACCTTTATTCATAGGTATTCCTCCTCATCCTTACCCTATCTACTTTTATCATACATACGTAACTTATTGGCAAAACAAAAGGATGGGATCGGCCATAACATCCGAGCACACCATCCTAAGACACGAGTTAGTATGGTGAGTGATTGCAAGTAAAACGACTTATTCAAGAAAATCATAATCATATTTGTTTACTTTTGTTAAAGGATAAACAAGATGGGGTAAAAGTTTTAGAGATTTCTAACTAGGGAAAAAGAATTTGGATAGTATTATTCAGTATTTTTAGGAAGTTTTTCAAGCTCCTAGTGGGTTACCACCAAAATGGGAAGTAGAGCATGAGATTCAACTATTTCTAGAGTCCCCTCTACCGAACATCGAGTTGTATAGGCAATCCTTGTTGGAGATTACTAAAGTAAAGAAACAACTCTAGGAACTACTAGACCAAGGGGTGATACGTCTGAGAACCTCACCATGTGGTTCACCTATTGTGATGGTGCTGAAGAAGGATGGTTCTTGGAGAATGTGCATCAATTACCGTGCTTTGAACAAGATCACCATAAAGAACAAATATCCACTTCCTCGCATAGATTATCTCTTGGAGCAGCTTCAAAATGCCAAGTTATTCATGAAGTTGGATCTCAATTTAGGCCATCACCAAGTCAAAATGAGGGAGGAGGATATATAGAAAACTTCCTTCAAGAAAAACATGGTTTGTATGAGTGGTTAGTACTTCCATTTGGTTTATACAATGTACCCGCTACAATTATGATATTGATGAATGATGTATTACAGATTTCATAGATTAATGTGTCATTATTTATTTGGATGATGTCTTGATTTTTAGTGCCACATGGGAGGAACATCTAACTCATTTGAAAAAAATCTTGCAAGTTCTTAGGGAGAAATAATTGTTTTGTAATATGAAGAAATGTGAATTCTCCAAACATTCACTTGTCTATCTTGGGCACGTGGTTGGAGGAGGAGAGATATGATTATATCCAAAGAATGTGGAAGCTATCACCGGTTGGCCAACACCAACAGGATCCATAGAGACTAGGAGTTTTATGGGAGCAATATAGTACATGCGGAAGTTCATTATGGGATTCTCTCGTGATTACAACACATCTAAATAGAGTGGCCACAAATATTAAGGGTTTTTATTATGGTAAGGAATGATAAAAATCCTTAGAGTTATTAAAATACAATATTAGTCATGCTCCAATACTTTCTCTTCCTAATTTTCAACATCCTTTTAAAGTAGAGACAAATATCCATTATTTTACTATGGGCACAATGTTGCTTTAGGGAGGTAAAATTGTATACTATCATTCGAAACTTTTACTTCAACAGATTAAAGGATATTTAATATATGATAAGGAAATGTATGCACTAGTTCAGGAAATTAAAAAATGGAAGCATTATTTGTTGGGTAAAGAAACTATTATGCACACCGACCAAAAACTCTCCAATATTTGTAAGCATAGTCTAAATTATAGCATGCAAGGCACTACGAATGTATGGGGTTCCTTCGGTAGTTCCATCGGTGATCAAATACAAGAAGGGTAGTAAAAATTTGGTGGTAGACATTGTCTAGGCTTCCTAGACAAGATACATTATCCCACTTAGACGTTATCTCTTAGATTGAGCCCTTCATGAAGGAAGCTTACAAAGAGGCATATTCCCAGGATAAAGACTTTGGGGTGACATTTTAGTATTTTTAGTCCCATTGGGTTGAAAGGACGAGGGGATTAAAGATTGTTATCTCAAGGATGGGATACTCTACCGATGGGGGAAGCTTTGTATTCCTAAAGAATAGATACTTCTAGTGATGAGGGAAGCACATACCTCAAAATTAGAGGGATATTTTGGTGTTATTAAGACCTTAGCCCACTTGCAAAGGTACGTGTATCGCCCAATATGTAAGATAAAGTATCAAAATTTATATGTAGATGTAAAATTTGTTATACCAGTAAGCTTAAGACTAGGAAGGAGGGTTTGTATATGCCTTTGCAATTACCTATTCTTTCATGGGACAAAATTTCTATGGAATTTATAGGAGGATTACCTATGTTTAAACATGACCATGACTATCTCTATGTTGTTATTGATAGATTCAATAATATGTGTATTCTTATGACATGTAAAAAGAAAATAAAAAAACATGAGGTAATAGATATTTTCTTTGCTAATGTATTGGTACATTTTGGCTTGCCCAAGTCTATCATTTCTGACGGGGATTCAAGGTTCTTGGGGAAGTTTTGGACTACTTTATGGGACAAGATGGATACCAAGTTATAGAGGATCACATATTTCCATCCACAGGTAGATGGACAGACATAGGTGGTGAACAAAACTTTGGTACATTTGATCATAGGGTATAATAGAAAATACCCAATGACTTGGGATGAGTCCTTAGCCTACATTCAACATTCCTATAACCACAAAGTACACACGTCCACTATGAAGTCACCATTTGAAGAATGTTTGGGATATATACCTACAAACTGGTTGGACATAGCATAGCTTAGATAGCAAGATGAGGAGGAGACGTGACACATAGAGGTGACTAGAGAAAATAAATTCATCGTGAGGATCTGGAAAATCCACCTCAAAGTCAAAGAATAGTTAGAAAAATCTCAAGACAAGTACAAGGATTTGCACGATCAGCATGCAAGAGATAGCATAAGATTCATGTTTGATATAGCATTTGGATTTACTTGAGAAAGGAGAGACTACAAGGTCAAACACAGAAGCTTAAACCACTATGATATGGAACCTTCACTATATTTGATAAGGTTGGAGAAAATTCCTTTTAAATTGATTTTCCACCATTTATGAGGATGTACTTAGTAGTAAACCATGAAAACTTGCACCTATATAAGCCATCCATGCTAAATGAAGATGAAGGATTACAATTTATACCTTCCATTAAGGATTTCTTCTTAGACTCATAGGGAGAATTGGAGGAGGATGTAGCACTACAATAAAAGGTCGAGAGACTACAAGAGGTACATGAGAGTTTTGGTAGGTTAGACTGAAAGGAAAGACACCAAGGTAGGTCGAGTGGTACTCAAACGAGTAAGTGAGGAATAATTTCCTCATCTACTCCCCCACTAAGATATTTTAGGACCAAAATCCTCATAATAAGGGAAGGTTTGATCCATAGGGATCTAAAATTACTCTACTTGATCATATCAGCCATCAATAGAGAAGGAAAATGAAGAAACATAGGTTCATCTTTATGTTATTAGAACAACTACTCTGGTAGAGCGGTGGTTACCGAACCACCACTAAACCCGAGTGGAAATCTTGTAACCACTACCCAACCAGGGTGGTGGTCCTCTCGACCTTTGGTCTACATTGGGAGGTGGTTTTGACACATTAGACGCAGAAAGATAAAATTTGAAATGAACAGCCCCAGAATTGGAAAGGTTGTCTATGTTTCTTCTCCTCCATGACCTTTCCCATCCTCCAGTTCATGGGAGGACATGATAAAGGCTATAAAAACATGTAGGAAGGAGAGTTTTGATCATATAATCATGAAATAAAGTGAGCAGAGAATTATTAGTGTTGGAATTGTGTTTGTAGAAGAAAGGAATTTTGAGGCAGAGAAAGCAATTTATTAGGAGGAAGTGTGAGATATTATATAGTTATCTTTCATAATTATTGTAAATTTTGTACTTCTTATTTGAATTGCCGATAAAAAGTGGGAAGAAAGATAATTTTCCTTTTCGACTAGTTTTTCCTCCTCCGGAGGTTTACATGATAATTTTGTTTGTGTTCATAACATTACATTATTTCCTTTACTGTAATTGTTGATTCTAAACATAAAGAAATTCATTTACTATCTATCTTGGTCATTTTCTAATTGAAAATAGAACAATAGTGTTTAATTGTGATTGTGTGAATGATTCTAAAGTAGAGAGTTTACAGATCACAAAGAAGAACTTCTTTTCATGGATATAAACATTAAAAATGATGCCTTTGTAAGTAAAAACACTTTGGAAGAAGAAGATGTTGAATATGAAGGAGAGATAGATCTTGAAGAAGAAATCATATGTGCTTTGCGTGAGTTAAAATCATTGAAGTAAAATAATCTAAAACTAAGATTACAAATTCAAAAATATGAAGAAGAAAAGTGTCCTTTGGAAACACAAATATTTAAAAATATAGAATAAGCATAACAATGGTTATTAACCTGAACAATTCAGATTGAAAAATTAAAGAAAACAAAAGAAGAAGTGAAAATTCAGTTGGAAACAAAAGAAGAAAATAGTGAAAGACTAGAATTTGAAATTGTCTCCCTAAGTTATGAACTTGATAAAACAACTACTAAGTTGAATAAATACCTCAAGCTTGAAAAGAGCTCTAAAATATTAGGTGACATTATCATTTGACAGATGTCACCATTTATCAAAACCGGTCTTGGATATGTAGAAAACTAGAAAACTACAAAAGAACATCTCAAAGAGACACCAAAGAAGACAACCATAGACAAACCAAAGAGCTATGTAGATGCTTTAAAAGTTACTAGAAGAGATGAATACAGTAAAAAGAATGAAAATCATTCTCTTAATAATATCAATACTTTTCTAAAATATGATTCGTAAAAATGTAGAAGCTCGTTTCCTCCAAGATGACGTACATGACCAAATTTTAGAACTAATTTCGTGTTATTTCTTTCTATGTAACCACTTTGGTCATAAAGTAGTAGATTGTATAACTCGTATAAGGAATTTTAGTTGGAAAAAAATGAAAGTTCTTATGTGTATTCAAATAGAATTTATAATTAATTTACTCCTCTATCATATTATAATGAGAATGATCTTATATGTCATAAATGTAATAAATATGGTCATATAACATGATTTTTTCGAAATGGTTTTATAGAATCTCCCATAAATACTAAGAATGTGGAATCCCCTCCTAAAAAGAATGAAAAATATATAATTTTTTTGAAAAATAATCAAAAGAAAGAAAAATATATACTTATGTAAATTATTTTTCATGCACAAGAGAAAGAAAAAGAATTAGATATTGAAAGTGGATGCTTAAGGAACATGAATGGGGATAAGAAACCTTATCTCACATTGAAGGAAATAATTAAAGGCATAGTAAAATCTAGATATAATTACATGATGAAAATATATGGAAAAGGAATCCTTAGCATTGATAATAGAAAAAAAAATAGAATATGTATTGTATGTTGAAGGTTTAAAGCATAATATTATCATTGTTAGTCGATGTGTCACCAAGGACATACTATCACATTTTATGCCCAAGGTTTTGAGATTAGGAAGGAATATTTAAGAAAACTAATTAAAAATAAGCACAAAATAACTAATAATATTAATGTTCTTGGTGATATGAAGGAGAAAAATTATACATGGGACAATCAAGAAATATGGCTATAACAAAGAAGAATGGGCAATATGAACTTTGATAATGGAAAAATGGAAAATGGGATATTGTTGAAATAATTGTTATTGATTCTAAACGATGTTAAAGGATTCTCCTAATATAGATTCATATTCTAAATAGAAAGCTTTTGAGTCTAACCAAAGATATTTCAAAGTATAAATAGAAAGCTTCGAGTCTAACTGGAGAACTTTGGATTATGTAAAGGAGCTTTAGAGTCTGACGCAGAGCTTTGGAGTTAGAGTAGAGAGCTTCAAATTCTGACCAAAGTTGTTTTTGATGCAAATAGTCAAGGAGATTGAAGTGAATTGTTCATAATTTCATAATGTGTTAAATATGGAACATCATTGGTTAATTCATATAGAATAATAAATAAGACATGCATGTAAGTAATATACTTCAAGTTTATATTTAAATATAGTGTGTAGTGATATATTTTGAGTGTCACATTTGATTATATGATCTTTTTTGGTGCCATCATTTTAATTGGTTTAGTCGACTCATGATATGTCTTGGCATTAGACTTTTGAGTATCTTATTTTGTATTGACAATAACTCTATTTTGGAATTAAGATTTAAATTCATAGCTAACCCTCATCTAGTATCAATGTATGATGTTTAAGAGGTTTAATCGGTATGATTGTGCAGAGAAAATGGTGACTTAGAAAAGGAATTAGAAAGTGTAAATGGAATCTAAAATCCCAAGAAACATGTAGAGATGAGGTGTTGTGAATAATAAGGATGAAATATGCAAGGCAGAGAAAGATGTGTGAGAGGATGTACCAGAAAGGAGAAACAACAAACTACTAAGTGAATGTTGTGAGAACAACAATTATGCATCCAATATGCAACACATATGTATTTAGTGCACATAAAGTATGTAGCTAATACAAAACATGTGCACAAGTACACAACTATCTGAAGTGGTGAGAGAAATCTAAAGGCCACCAATGTTTGATATCATTATTTGTTTGTGGAATACTAAAATTCATAAAATAGTGTCTAGATAAATCATTTTTGAATCTTCATCATTGAAACAAAATTTATTATTCAAATGTTGAAAACTAAAAGTGTATTTTGTTAGATAAGATAAAAAATTGGTTGTAAATGGGGACCAAAAAAACCCCATATATAGAAGAACAATTTTTCAAAGACAAAAATTAAACAAGGCCATGAAGGAAGAGTCAAAATTAATTGACAATAGGCCCCCACATAGATAACAGTCAAACTACAAGTGTTTGTAAATTTAAGAGAGTTTTTAGACCCCAAAGGGGTAGAAATAAAAACAAACCAAAAGCAAAACAGGGAAACAAAAGGTACGCAATTAGTTCACCGTGGCCCTACTATGGGATCTAGTTCTCAAACCTCCATCCCTCCTACCAGCCACCTTGATAATAACCCTTTTCATTTGGTTGATAGCCTCATTCTCTATCTAGGTCTCAACCTTCTCCTTTTGTTCCTTTCTTTTATTAGAGTTAGCAACCGTACCCAAGCTATATCAAGTGTTTTATTCCTCGCTTTCAAATGAGATCAACATCAACTTCATCTTGATTTTTCCCTCCTTAGTAGCAACCTGATCCTGCAAAATATAAATCTACTTCTCTTTCATAATGAAATCATCTTGGATACCCCTGATGGTTTTGTTCTGGGAATCAATACACTGATTACAATCTTTCAACTCTTGGATGAGGTTGTTTTTTACGGTGATAATGGTGTCATTGGTGGTCTCATCCCTCATAAGTATGGCCTCCCAATCAAAAAGTTCTTGGGACATTTTGGTGGAATTATCATCCAAATTCTTAATACCCTTTTTGAGATTGCACAAGGCATCAACAATGACCTTATCTAGTTCAATCACTTTTTGTTTCTTAATTTTGTTAATGCAGGAGGCTAGGGTTTCCTAATATGAATCATGATCATTAATAGGGAAAGGGATGGCCATTTTACCTCTTTGAACCATAAGGAGGATGAGACCCTGGTGGAGGGGGATATATGTCTTTTCCTTCTTAAAATCCTCGATGATTGAGAGTAGAATCGATAAAGAAAATAAGTGAGGCTCATAAACTAATCCTGATGGAAAATATTGAGAATAGATAGATGATAGGTAGAAAAATTTCAAAAATTTCTCTTCAAGGGTAAATTTATTCATAATAACCATGAAAACATCATCCCACCTATCCAGAAATCAAGTGCAGGAAATCCCATCATTGTAAATAATGATTTTTTACCCCAACCTCAAAGAAAATTACAATTTTGTGCTTCTTCCTAGTTTTGTCTTTAAAATTTTTGAGGCCCTCCATTTTTAACCTAGTAACTTCAAAAATTTATTCCTTTGAGACATCAATATGAAACCCATAAAAATAAAAACTGCCATCCTTCTAGGAAGTAAAAAATTCAACAGAAAGGATATGGTCATTACCTTTGAGCCTTCAAATGAAGTTAGTAAAACCCCTTTATGCAACACTTTCCATAGACCCATGTCATTTTTGAGATAGAGAAGATAGGTGGGACCCGTTCTCTCCCTATCACCCCACATGAAACCTATAAAAACAACTTTGGCAGAGTGAGACATACAATGATCCAAGAAATAAGTGAAATTGACAATGTTGGTTTTCTAAAAAAGGAAAGTCCTTTCGTATTCCTAAGCATGCAAACCAAGTTTGTCATAAAAACCCTTCCTTCTACATTGCATCATCATTAATGGTCTTATTCACCTGACTTTAAGGAGTACGTGTTGCAATACATGTCTCCAAATCCACCATGGTTATACCTTTATCTGCTAACGCATCTGCTAGTTTATTCCCTGCATGATAAGAGTGTTTAATGACCACTTGATCAAATGAAGAAAGGATGGCACATGCCTCCATAATCAAATTATTACATTTCCAGCCATACTTTTTGCTATCCATGAGATAATTAATGACACACACCGAGTCACCCTCAATAATCATACTTTTTAATCCTATGTCATGATAAATCCTAACACCCCAAAACATGTCTTTGGCCTCGTTACATTTTTCAATTGATTTCCTATAGGCCCCACATAGGTGCCAATGTAAATACATTTATGGGCATGAATAAGACCCCCTCCTCCAACCACTTTTTAAATCACATGATCCAACCCATCGAAATTTAGCTTGAAGTTGTCATCCGACAGTTTCATCCATTTGACAATGTATTTCATTTTTTCCTTAATGGTGAAGGAGGATTCATCCTCTAAGTTCCAAAGAACATCCATCTCCCACTTCAGGAACACTCTGACTAGATTGAATTTAAGGATCCTGGAGTTATCCTTAAGATCCTATAACACTTTTTTAGAAACCTTGCTCGAGCTAGCCAATTTTTTCTTGAAAATGTTTTTATTACGTTTGATCCATATTCCCTAAAAGATTTGAGGCAAGGCCATCTTCCACATTTTTTAACCATTTCATTATAAAAATTGAAGTCCCACTTCTCAGGTAAGAGATCCACATCACCATGGATGAACCATTACACATCAAGATACCCAGGATCACTATAAATACTTGAAAATAGAAAGGGAATTCCAGAAATAAGTGCCGGATAGTTTCTTCATTGTCCTTACACAACCCACATCTGTTAATAATGATCATTCCCTTCCTTCTTAGATATTCAACATTAAGTATATTATCTTTTATGAATCCCTATAAAAAAATTGATCTTAGGGATAAGATTTTTGTTCCAAACCTTCCTTGAAACAACATTTGAATCCATATGGTCAAAGTTTGTCAAATATCCAGATTTAACCTCATAATCCCAGTATCAGTGAGTCTCCAAAAATATCATCTTGGACACTCTCAAGAGAGATATGAAGATCCCTTAGTTTCCTATTTAACTCATGAAAAGGTTGGATATCCCCATGAAATAAAGGAGGGGGAAGGATAGGGGACCATCTACATTCATCATCCCAATAATTACACACAAGATATCCTTTCTCATCAAAGTAGAAATGCCAAAGTTCCCTCCAAGTATTTCTCAAATTTAGGGAAAATCCTCCACCCAAGGGTCCTCCTAGAATTTGATTTTAGAGCCATCTCCAAGGTTCCATTTGTACCCTTTGATAAGCAATTTCCTAGTTTGACATAGGTTATTCCAGAAAATAGAACCTCTCGGAAGCACCAAATCACTAGAAAAATACAACATTCTACCAAAGGGCAGAAAATATTTCACTTTCAGAATAGTCACCTAGATACCAGCTTCTTTATGAAGCCTCCACCAAACCTTAACAATGAGGGCATGGTTCATAAACTGAATATTCTTAAGACCCAAACCACCCTTATCCTTGGGTTGGGTAACCTTGTCCCAAGCAACCAGAGGGATTCTATTTTTATCCTCGATCCATTCCATAAGAACCTTTTCTGAATCCCTTCAATGGCCTTCTTGACTCTACTTGGAAGAATAAAGATGGACATTATAAACATAAGAATACCTTGCAGACTACTCTAAAGAAGATGAGCCTTCCCATCTTGAGAGAGAAGGGAGCCTTTCTAAGAGGCCATCTTCTTATGAAATATCTCTAATATAATATTCCATACTCATTCATCAATTTTACTCCCATAAAGAGGAATTCCCATATAGGAATCACAAAGGATTTATATATTAAAATATAAGATGGTAGTCAATTTGATTTGTTGTTCTTATCCCACATTTATGAAGAAATAAGAGATTTTCCTAAATTTGATTTTCTTCCTTGTAGCCCTCTCATACTTCTTAGTAATTCCTTTGATATTCTTGGATTCTTGAACAAAATATTGATCCAAGATGATCGTATCATTGAAAAAACTCTACATGACATTGATTTTCTATGCCAATGGCCACCTTAATCCCCTCCATGTGACCTTCTCTTTGGGATTTAAGGCATAATCTACACAAAGTTTTAGCAACAATCATATACAAGAAGGGGGATAAATGGTCTCCTTATCTCAACCCCCTTTTAGATTTGAAAAAACCATTGGGTTTACCATTTATGATAATTGAAAATATAAGATCCTTAGTAAAATCCTAAATCATTTTAATGAAATGAGGATTATAGCCTAGCTTAGAGAGAAGAGAGTACAAAAAATCCCAAGAAATTATATCATATGATTTTTGCATGTCCAGCTTCATAATCATGGCTTCCTTCTAGAAAGTTCCACATAATGAATAGTTTTAAGAATTTTAATAATACAAAATCCCCTTGGTTGGGAGAAATGAAGCTAAAAAGAGGCTCCCTAAGTCTAAAGGCCTAAATTTTAGCGATGATATTGTACATGGTATTGCAAACACTAATTGGTTTAAAGTCCTTAGATCCTTAGCACTAGGTTTTTTGGTTAAGAGGGAAATAAAATTATGATCAATCTATTTAAGTAAGTAGCTTGATCGGAAAAAATCTTGAACAACTGAAACCACATCAGTCTTAATAATATCCCAATAGAGTTATAGGAAGAAATATGTAAATCCATCTGGGCTAAGTCTTTTATCACCTTCCATATAATCCAAAATACCTTTGATCTCTTCTTCATCAGGGATAAAAATGAGCTCATGGTTTTCATTAGGACTAATAGTAGGTTCAAAGAGGTTAAAGAGTTCTACCTTAGTAACTTCATCACTAAGAAGATCCTCAGAAAAAAGGTTTTTGAAGAAGGAAACAATGGTAGAATAAATATCACTATCATCATTGGTAATATTCCCATTACCTTTCTTGATCTCTTGAATACACATTTTATTAGCTTTAATAGTAATAGAGATATTAAAAATTTTGATGTTCTAATCCCCCACCTTAAGCAATGTGATTATCGATCGTTTCTTCTAGTAAATCTCTTCCGATGTGGGATATTATGGTAGTCTCAAATACGGGTATTTTATTTTTCTTTTTCCTCATGGATCCACCCTCCATGTTCCATGTTTTCTTCAAGAATTAAAATATCATCCATTATTATATTTTTTGAAGGAAAATGTTTACAAAAATTTCAAATTAACTTTGATATTTTTGAGCTTGGTGGTCAACTCCGAACATATTGTTACCTCTCACTTCAATGTTCCACTAGTCTTGAAGTATTTGTTCCAAATCGGGGTGATTATTCCACATCTTTTCAAACATGAAGGTATGACCAACCATGTGAGATTTGACATTAGTTTTGAGGATTAATGGATTATGATTTGACCCAATCCTACGAAGGGTGGAGAGAGTGTAATGTTGTTGCTGAATCCACTGAGTACTGAAAAAAACTTATCCAATATTATTTAAATAAGATTATCCCCCTCTTACTGTTGGAACAAGTGAATTTTGAACCACCGAGATTCAAATAAATTAAGGCATTCCAACCCATGAAATGACCCAAGCCCTCCATACTTTCCATGAAGACATTAATACTCCCTTTCTTCTAAGAAGGGGTGAGGGGCATATTAAATTCTTCACCAATATTCCAATTTAAATCATTAAAAATTATTATAAAAGTGGTCATTTACTTCCATAGCTCCCTTCTTCCCACATAGGTATTAGGAGCATAGACATTTGATAGGATAAATTTATTTTTAGATCGACTTCAAAAAACAAATAGCTAAATGGTGTTGAATATTGATGAGAGGAAATCCTTCTAGACTATCCTTTTCCATAGGCACAACAAACCTCCCGAGGCTCCAATAGAAGGTTGAAAGTAAAATCTAAAATCTTTCCAAAAATAATCCTGAAAATCCTTCATCCTCACGTCATTCATCTTAGTTTCTTGTAACATTAACACGTATGATTTCTCTTTCTCTTTTAAATCCCTCAAAATCCTATGCTTATTGGGCTGATTTAGGCCCCTAATGTTCTAGGAGATGCAAATCATTTATGATAAGAGGATTTCTTACCCAAAACTAATGGTTTTTGGTGACCTTCCATGATATATTTCTTTGTCACTTTATCCCTTTTTTCCTTCTCTGAAGGCTTTCCTGGGGATTCCTTGTTTTCTCCTACATCTTCCTTAGATTTGGTTCTTGGTGTTGAAATCTGGTTAAGGGATGGCTTAGATTCGAGGATGAGAAAATCTTATCTCACCATAAATGCACTCTCTTTGACCACATCATCCACATAAAACTACAAGTGTATAATCATTAAAGAGTATTGGCATTTTATTCTTTTAATTTTCCATTTTGTATTAAAGTTTTTTGTAGACCATTGCAAGTTTTTAGTTCCTAAGAAAATGAAGAGTCACATGAGAAGATATAAAGCTAGATGAATTTTAAAATACAATGAGAATAGGGGATTGGAATATAAAATAAATTAATCTAATTTCATTAAAAAAATGAGAAATTGGCATCTATGTTTAAAGAGTTAAGATGCATAAGAAGAGAACAAAAATATTATTCATAGTAGATATTTAAAAAGTGTACAACATAGTAGAGGAGAAGGGGAGAATGATTTGTTGAAAAATATATATATATATATATATATATATTTTGGAATAACAACAAAGAAGAATAAAAATCACCATCATTTGATTGAAAAATAAGCTACATAAGGTTTATGATCATGTTGTTTAGGCAGAAGGGAGAATGATTTGTTCAAAAATTAATATAGATTTTTTTGGAATAATAGCAAATAAGAAGCAAAATCCCCATCATTCAATTGAAGAAGAAACTACATAAGGTGTAAGATCATATTGTTTAGGCTCATGCCTCATAAAATTAGTGATTGGTGTCTCCAGAGGTTAGAGCTCACTAAAAATTCGGGTGAGTTAGTTCTCGATTTGGAGATTGGTGCCTCGGTAGGTTATTGCTTTAGTAGGTTGGTGCCTACAAACAATTGTTGTAAATCATTTAATTTGTGTTGGATTTGTACGTTGGATCCAAGTAATCTTATTTTTGTGTTTTATACAAAGACAGGGTTTTCCACATAAATATGATGTTGTTATTTTTATGTTTGTATTAAATGATTTTGAATATTTTAATTTTGGATCTGTAAGTTTTAATAAATAAAATTTTATCTTATATAGATTTACCCAAAGTATAAACGTGTCTTTAAAAACATTTGGGCCCCTCATCATCTTGTTGTTCATTATTATTCTTGAATATTTATCATTTTCTATTGAGCCCCTAAATTAACCAAGTACTTAAGGCGTGAAGCCTTATGGTGCACAGAAGCATGGTACAAAGGTAGGAACATAACTAATTCTTGAAAATCACAAAGGCGTGTGCCTAGGAAGGATGAATTTGGGACTTAGTAAGTTCTGGACAACAGGAAAATACACACATAGGGAGAAAATGGAAAATTGGCTAGATACAGATGTGGATAAGCCATGGAGACTTATGACTCAAGGAAAGGATATTCCAGGGCATCAATATAGTTATCATGAAAGGATAAGGATTCAAGGTTATTAAGGATTAACTAGCACATGCATGCTAAAAGGAACTCAATTGAGGGAAATGCATGGCAACACCTGGTAGATTCCTGGGTAGTGGTAGAGAAATCATAACCGATTCCTTTAGGATTTCATAGGTGATAATGATGAGTAGTTAAGAGGGAAGGAGGATGATTATTCTAGAAGGATGAATGGATTTATTATAGAAATATGAGAGATAAGTAAGGATGGAGGTAGAATTAAGAAAGGATAAGGGATTGCGAGATATAGTGATATTATGTAATGTGTAATGGTGAGCTCTCTGTGATGTAAAGAAAGATATTGAAATTTTCCATGAACAAGAATATTTTGACGTAATCTTGGCTACCATATTTTGGCTAATAAATATAATGAAGTGATTCTGAAACACTCATGTGATGGATCTTGATTTGTGCATTTTCCTTATGTTCATATGTGTGTTATGGGTTTTATTGATGTTATTTCATGGTTGATTCTACTTTCATTGAGTTGATCATGTTGTTCTATTCTTGGGTGCATTAGGCTAAGAGTTAATGATTACATCTTAAATTCCATGAATGGATGCACTTATTTTCTAGTTTTATTACATCCTCGTGTTAAGAAAGAACGTTCTCATGAAGCTCACATAAAGGAGGGTATCGGTGCTTGTGCATTCCTTGGGTGAGCTTCTAGTATAAATTGGATGATATGTTGATGCATTTGGGAATAGTTGTTGAGGAAAGCAGTGATTAAAGACTACATTTTGGTTCTATTTTCGGGACCTATTTTTAATGTTGTTATGAGAATGGTACATGATGACAGAGTGATTTAAATTGGATAGTGTTGAAGCATGATTTAAAATCATAGAGGATGAGTTTTCTCATAGATTTAATAATGGACTTGAGTTTGATGCATGTAAATGGGTAGAAGAACATTTGTATCATGAGATGTATGAGACCTTCTTTTGTTGTTTTCCAATGGAGTTGTATGAATGGATTTCGGCATATGCATCTAGATCAAGTTGGTACTATAGACCCTGTGTACGGACCCAAGATGAGTATCATATGCTACATGATGTTGATCTGACTTGGACATGTGTTGTTGATCACTAGTGGAGTAGAGTGTTGATGAGTTATACCTTGGAGTATATGATTTATATGTATTCTTTTCCAAAGATTACCGAGTTTGAGTTCTTGAGGGAGCCAAGAGAGTTTTCTTACATGTTATCCCTTTGGCTATAAATATCCTGATTATTCCACTAAGTTTGGAATAATTTCCTATGGACGGCTAAGATTATTCTGAGTGTTGGGCTAGGAAGCTAGAGTGGAGGAAGATGATAGACCTTGCAGCTGAAATGGAGAGGGAAGAGAGATGACTCAAGTACAATGAAGCTCATGAAAGGGATTTAGGAAGACAATGCAAAGTTCCAGGAGTGATGGAACTATGGAGGAAGACATTACAGGAAGGAATTGAGGTTCACACAAAGGACGTGGAACCTACATAGTTTGTGCTACCTCATCTTGGCAAGCATGAGAGAGAAACCCCTTCATATTATGATGAGATCACATCATTTGGAGGAAAAAGAGTCGTCAAAATGCATATAAATCCACTTGGTGACTAACCCCTAGTGCTTAGTTTTCCAAATCTAGAGGTAAGTACTACTAACCCATTTGTTATTGGTGGAGGTAACCAATCAACACCTAGAAGGAATAAATTTTCATTTGGCACATCTATGGTTGCATAATCATTTCTTTTGTTTGGAAGTATATTTTTGGAATTCCCATAGGAAAATTATGGGTACACAAAGTTTGGGTATTGTCCCCGGAAGTGATGCGGGGAACACATTTGGTAGTGGTGCAATATCACAAACTATTAGTGCATAATTTATCATGATAGTGGGGACACAAGGCTCGACTACTTTAGGACCCTTACCAGCTATGGGAGGTGGATCTGAATGGTCAAGTGGAGAAAGAGCTAGTGGGCACGATAGATCTGGAGTATATGGTAGGTCGGGAGGAACATGAATTGGTGGATCTACTGGATTTGGTGGTGGAGGCAATAGTAGAGGGAATCAAGGTTCTGGATCAAGATGGCAAGGGCCTCACTTGCCTTAACAAGTATTTTTAAAATGTCTTTGCATCTACTAGATTAAAATGGGGTTGAGGATGTTGCAGAACATGTATAAAAATGTGATCAATTATGGTGTGTGAAGGGGATTACTACCCCAAAATGGAAGGTAAGTCAGTTTGTAACAAAATTGTAAGTGAATGCACATAGTTAGTACCAGAATTATGACCCCCACCAAATAGTAGTAGATTATACCGCACTGCATAATGTCTTTTTAGTTGAATTCCATATTCCTAAGTTTGAACAAAAAAGCATTAACACAATAAAGGATATTCAATAAGGTATGGTAGAGAGTGTGCGGGAGTATGATGTGCATTTTAAAACTCTCTTATCAAAATTGTCTTATGATATTCATCCTTCTCAGCATGCTCAATGGTTCGTTAGAGGACTAATAACACCCTTTAGGAGAGAAATTTTTCATAATACTTTCACGGACTGTGTGATGCCTTAGAGGATGACCTACACACTAAGGTTGTGGGAAGCATGGATATCAGTGTTATTCCTTTTCTTGAATCTTAGATTGATGTCATGGAAAAATGGATATAAAACCTATCTATGAACTCATCACATGAGACTCATAGTGGCCTATGGTGCACAGATTATGGGCTAGTGGGGAATACAAAGGATAGTTGTCCTCGGAGAGTGGTAAGCATGATAACGATATACTATGATATTTTCCATGGGGATCATGATGCAAGTAGGTGTCCACTACTACAATGTGCAATCCATAAGAATGTGTCTTGTTATTATAAGATTTGCACCTCTACTACTCATGACACCAAGGATTGTAGATTGATTGACCAAATACATGATGTTATTGATATTGGTGTGCACGGACCAATGTTAAAAATTCTAAGGATGATGGTTGTCACTATGAAGAGCGCACTGAGATGGAGGATCTTGTAGTTTATGCTTTCACGGAGGATTTAGAGGTCATGGAAATCATGGAGGTGGAAGAAGTGAATTTCCTCATGGGACCTATTATAATTATGGGTCCATAGAACATTAAAAGTGTGATGCTTTGACATACTACAATGCTCTTTGTTTAAAAAGAAGAAAAAGTATGAGGATTTCCTATAGTTATTTGAGCACTTGAGCTAGAAGTAGCAGAAGGATAAAGGAACTAGAATGGTAAGTGTGAAGAAGGTGACTCACAATAGATGCCAAGGGTGGCACATGAGTTAGAGTTAGAACTGTACTTGTGACAATGCAAGTTGAGGTTGCATGTGCGAGGAAATACCAAAGTAGAGACCATTGGTCATAAGAGAAGAGGTGGTGCATGGGAAGTATCCAGATCTTTCTCATCAAAAAGAGGTTTATCAGAGACCATGGATGTGATTCAAAGCCTACAAGGAGAGATCCAATGCCTAAAGGAGAAGTCACAGTAGTTAGATCAAAGGAAATGCATTGAGGCTCCACAAAAGGATCTGGATGAAGTCAAGGAAGTATGAAAAATGTTGAGGTAAGAGAATATCATCCCTTTTCTAAGGGAATGGTTACAGGATAAATTACCATGTGCTAGAGGAGAGCACGAGTGATAGGTATTGAATGCTAACGTTCCCCCTCACAACATTGATAATTATAAGGAGATTACCTTGAATGCGGTGAGAATCGGCAGATGACTCCTAAGAACTATTCCGATAGACATGGGTGCGGAGCTTAATGTTCTCACCCTAGACACATGGCATCAAATGGGAAGGCCCCCATTATAGACATCCTCAAATTCATTATATATGGATTAAAATACAAAGGTGATGCCCATTGGTGTCTTGAAGGATGCTACTATAAATATCTAAGGGGAGAAATTCACTAGAGACTTTGAAGTCTTGGCACTACCTGACGTATACAACTTTCTAGCATTACTTGGGCATCCCTGGTGCTATAATAATAATGCAAACCTAAGGTTCAATAAGGGATACATAAGTTTTGAGAATAATAAAGAATGGGTTATGATCCCCTTGACTGATGGGAAGTCAACACCCTATACTAATCCCTTGGGAGAATAATCCCTTGACAAAATCTATGTGTGCACTATCACAAACCCTAAGGTGATACACCCTACGAAAGGAGTTATTTAGTGGGAAGACACTCAATCTATGAGTGATACCACTAGTGTAATATGTGAGCACATGGTACATATGAGTTAATTGGGTGGAAATTGTGAGTCTATGTTATAAGGGTGATGAAGGTGTGCCCGTTTACGTGTTTGAAAGTAAAGAAGTTATCGAGCTACACAGGGAAGACAAACTCGATGTTTTCTCACAAGCCATGGAATCCCAGTGGATTTGTGAGATTGAAAGGTGAAACATGCTTATCTACATGTTACGCAGACTGCAGGATGATGGTAGGCAACACACCAGGACAATCTTCTAAAATTGCGTGAGGTGAGGAGAAAAATCTCTACTAGATTATTTTGGAGAAATGTTGCTACTAAAATATGTGGCTATGATTCAGGGGCACCAACCTCAGAACATGTTCAATAATGTGAGAGAACATGGATGGGAGGAGCTGAAGCTTTACCCCTTCCCTCTTGGTGCAAAATTTTTATTCCACACTACAAGGTTATGCATGTGCATGGTACGTTCATTTGTAATTATGCTGTCAGAAAGGAAACTGGCAAGAGTTAATAGATAAATTGATTCAAACATTTGAATATCAAATTACTAAGCCATTGGTGAACAAGGCATTACAATTTGTTAAGCGCCTAACTATGGGAGATAGTGCCATGGCTGAGGATAGAATTTTGGAATTATTGGGAGAACCTAATTTGGAGATGAATTTTGATGTGGAGGAACCGAGAAAATCTACGGATTGAGTGTTTCTGTATGGAGAAAGAGAAGGGAAATTTTGTCTATGTGATAGATGGTGAGGAAGTGGAGAACTTGGATGCTAACCATACTATGGGTATGCGCAAGGTAATGGATAGTGTTGATGAGCAAGCGCATGCCTACCATGAACCTCTCAAAATAAAGAAGGTTAACATTGGATTAGATATAGAACCTAAGGAGGCTACTATCGGGGATTACTAGTCAGAAAAGGAGGTTTCAAAGATCATTGATCTATTGCGTGAGTTTCAGGATTTATTTCTACGCAGGTACCATGAGCTTAAGGGAGTTCACTAATATTTAGGAGAGATACAGATCAAACTAAAGGAGGGAGCACACCCGATTCGAAAGATACCTTACCAAATGAATCCAAATCTCCACATCCATGTCAAGGAGGAGATAGACAAGATGATCTCTTTAGGTATAATTGAAGTTGTTGAGCAAATAGAATGGATAAGACCAATGGTAATTAACATTAAAAAGGATGAGAGGATAAGGATTTGTGTTGATTAAAGGGATTTGAATGCATTATGTGCCATTGATCCCTTTCCAACCCCTTTCATCGAGGAGATCCTGGAAGGAGTAGCTGGGTGCAAGATCTATTCATTCATGGATGGATTCTCAAGATATCATCAAATTAAGATTGAAAAGGAGGTCCAAGAAAAAAAAATTTCTCCACTAAATGGGGAATTTTTCCCTACACGATCATGCCTTTTTGACTAAAGAACGTGCTTGAGATGCATTTTTCGTGCATTGTGGTGTAGGAATTTTAAGACTTCATCCATAAGTTTCTTCAAGTATACCTTGATGACTAGACTATGTACAGACTAGTGAAGGACCATTGTGATAATTTTTGGTTGATGTTCGAGAGATGTTGATAGTTATTCATATCCCTAAATATCAAGAAATGTCTCTTCGCTACTCCATTTGGAATCTTGTTGGGGCATATCATATATAAGGAAGGATTGCTGGTGGATCCTACCAAAGTTTCATTATTGTAGGATTGGAAGAACCCATCAGCCCGAGTGCGGTGTGTGTATTCCTTAGGAATAAGGGATACTACAAAATTTTTATTATGGGGTATGCCAAAATTTCCGTCTCTTTGGAGGGATCACGAAGCATGGATGTACATTCCATTAGGGAGAGGAGCAACAAATGAAATTTGTCACATTGAAGAATAGGATTATCACTATGCCCATATTACGCTTTCCTTCCTGGGATAAGCCTTTCCATGTGCATGTTGATGCCTCAGGGATGGCCATCAGAGTAGTGTTAGCACAACCTAGTGAAGGGACTATTGATCACCCTCTTTGTTTTGCAAGTAGGAAGTTGACACTAGCAGAGTAGAACTATACTACTACCGAGTGCAAGGCATTATCAATGATCTATGTGCTACAAAAATTCAAGTAGTATCTACTAGAAACACCCTTTATATTCTACACATACCACATGGAATTGAATTACTTAGTAAACAAGCCCATTTTACAAGGGCACATATGTAGATGGGTTCTATTATTTCAAGAATTTGATTTTATGGTTGTTGTAAAACTAGGTAAAAGTAACTTGGGACCTAACCATTTATCAAGAATGTACACAAGGGTAGGACATAGAAAGCATTGAGGATACTATGTCGGATGCACAATTGTTTAGGTTGCGATGTGCACAATTGTTTAGGTTGTCGGATATTGTTGTGTTTCTCAAAACATGTATAGTTTTGGAGGAAATGAATACATTGGAAAAAAATAGCTAGCTATACGTGTTGCACCCTATATATTAATTGGTGGAGATTTATAAAAATTAGGACTGATGAGATTATGCCTTTGGTCCGTGTTAGAACATGAGCACATTGCAATCATGGCGGAATCACACGGTGGGATTTTAGGAGGACATTATGTAGGGCATGCAACTACGTGGAAGATTTTTCTTGGTAGGGATTTGGTGGGAAATCATCTGCTAGGATTGTATTGATTTTTGCAAGGCATGTGACCATTTCTAGCGCCTTGGAAAACTAGGAAGAAGAGATGAAATTCCCTTGAGACCGATAGCTAGTACATAACCATTTGAGAAGTGGGAGATTGATTTTGTAGGACTTATTTCACCTACCATGTGAAGGACTGGTTTGTGCTATATCATTACTTGCATTGATTACTTAACAAGGTGGGTGGAGGAAACACCTACAAAGGATTGCATAACAACCATAGTAACAAGATTCATGTAGGAAAACATAATTAGTAGGTGTAGGTGTCCTTTAATCTTGAATAGTGACAGAGGTACACAATTTTTGAATGAAACGGTTAGGATTTTGTTAGGTATTTCATGGTGGCCCATCACAAGACCACCCCATATCACCCTCAAGCTAACATAACCACTACGAAATTTTACAAGATACTTGAGTCACACACTGACCAAAATTTGTGATGTGGGGAGACAAGATTGGGATGACAAAGTCTCAAATTTTTACTATGGGTGTATAGGACAACCTGCAAGAGATTGAACTATGCCCCACCATTTCAATTGGTGTTCGGTGTAGAAGTTGTTTTACCAATAGAATTTATGTTGCTATCTCTACGAATAACACACATAGGAGTATTAGTTAATGATCAAGTACTACAAGAACGCATGGAGAATTTAATGTTGTTGTATAAAAGGAAATCACTTTCTAGGTGGATTCGGAGAAGACCGAGAAGGCATGATAAAAATCATGGTATGATCGTCATATCAAAAACAAATAGGTAGATGGTCTTGTTTTATGACTCTAAATTTCTATGCCACCTTGGGAAACTGAAATTCCATTAGTTAGGACCATACATCATCTTGTACATCCTTGATTCTAGCGTGTGCCAGTTACAAGTGCTTGATGGGATGAGGTTAATGGGTTACTTCAATGGGAGTAGGCTAAAGCCCTACTATAAATAAGGCTTCTGTGTAGTCAAAAATAAGGTAGTATTTCCAATTAGATTAGATTTCCTTCTTGTACATTTTTTCTTTTGGTTGTTTCCTTTTTCGTCATTTTTGGTTTGGTTTTACACGTTGGTGCACGGTATCTTATTACGTTGTAAGAGGTTCTATGCATGGGGTATCACACATAAATGTTTGTGTGAGGTGAAGCAAAAGATATATTGAACACGATCGACAACAAAATTCTTTTATAGTGGACTGTTGGGAAAAATTAATGTGAAGACAGAAGAACAAGCAACGTGATGGCTAAGGTGCATAAATTCATGTGGTTATGAAGGTGGGTTGAGATAATTCTAAAGACCACAACAAGGGAACAATCGCGAGTTATAACATAAGGTAGGCGAAACATAGGTAACTACTTAGTAGAAAAAACAGAGGTTATGTACTTCAGCATGGTGATGTGCGCGAAGGAGGTCTATGGTAGTTTAGTGGTATTGGAGTGCCAAAAGGTTATAGCTGCAAAGCGTGAGGGGAAGTCACAAAAGTTGATTTAAGTGAAATAAAGTGATTTATCAAAAAGTGACATTAGGACACATGGTCAGAGGAACTCTAAGGCATCGATAAAGTATAAATAAGAGGTAATAATAGTCATTTTGAATACTTTTCTTTAAGAGAATTACTTTTGTGCTCCCGAGCTTGAAGTGCAATGAGGGGTTTTATAGAGAAGAATGACACAAAGAACTATTAAGAACCAATGGACTTGTGAAAGCTATAGTGTAATCTTGTGGCGTAACAAGGAGGAGAGAAGACAACAGAGAAGGAAGGAGGTTGTGTGAAAGAGAAGTGAGGAAGCTATTGAGTTAGGGAAGAAAAAAAGGGGATCAACGCACCTAGGGCATAAGGGAAAGAAGGAGGAAGATGGCACCGAAGAAGGCTTAAACAAAGAGACCGGTGGTGGAAAAGGAGGATCCCATGGAAATTTACTCAGAAATGTAGTACCCTCCTAGAGTTATCAAGGTAGAAAAGTGGAGCTTGAAGCTATATAAATGTAAGATCAATGAATACAACCACAAAACATCTGATAATGAAAATATGATGTGGGAGGACCTAGTATCAGAAACTCCAATGGTGGATAATCTTGGAAACCCTAAGGTCAATGACTTGGTGTAATGGGAGATAAAAATACCGGAGTTTTGTAGATATGGGAGCCACCTTTCTTTTGCAAACCTACCTTATTGTTCAGGTGGTTAATGTCACGGGTACATGAAGACTTCTTATACTTCATGGGAAGAAGAATGAGGATCATAGGCCATTTGATTCAGATGGTTACAGGCTTGTAGAACACTGGAGAGGATATGACACTTGATTTATGTGCCACTACCAATATTGAGGAGCTGGTGAAGAAATTGAACTACGAGAAGGGAGGTAGGGCACATGTAATTGCAGATCTTCTATATCCAACGTTAAGAGTCACCTCTCGGCTCATTAGCTACAAATTGGGCATGTCAGAAAGGTGGACGAGACATTAACTAGAGGTTCTTGTACATGGCCTACAAAGTGTGTCCAAGAGAGGTCACACTAAAATATTACCCAATTTATTACAAATGGCATTATCAAAGAGGTACGGGAATTTAGGCATGAGAAAAGATCACATGGGGCTCCATCTTGTTATTGATTGTGTTATGGGAGATCAATGTCCCAGGACGTATGAAATGGGAACATTTAGGTTCACCCACTCACCCACACCTCCCCGCAATCCAATTCACGAAGTTCACCTATGATGGGACCATCTCGAGTGCTTACAAGGCTCGAGATGAACATGTGGTTCGAGTGATTGCATAGAGCTTTTGAGAATGAGTGGCACATTCCCCACAAGTTACCACAGGTTGTTAAGGACTAGGTAAAATTTGTCGTTACACAACATTTTTTTCTAGAAAATTTTATGATGGCCAAGGGAGAGATGGGGCCATGGTGCAAGCTCCCCTTCACTTTCACGACCAAATATATGAAGTACGCCATCAACCAAATCAAGGATGGATGGAAGTTGATTTTGATGTAGACAAGGTGGATGCTAATTTCCATATGTTGCATGCTACATACAAGTATGGCACTCTACCTACCTATATTGAATTTTTGGAGCTAGACCTTCTGTACTTATACCCCCATGTTAGTGTTACCATTAATGGATACATCCATTGTGTGTTCGTAAATGATTGTACCCCAAAACACATAGGGGAATTGATGTGGAGGTTATAGAATATCCCTTTCCAAATCCACGGGGAATGCCAATCCCACCCATGAAAGAATTACAAGAAGAATAAGAAGAGAAGGATGAAGGGAAGTTAGATACTTCCAGATAGAAGGAAGTACTACACATGATAGAATGGTAGCAAGGGTACCAAAACTTTGGTACAGGGTGGTGCCAAGGCCTCATTTCCAAGATGGAAGGGAGAGAAGGAAGGGAAGGAAGAGGAGGAAGAGAAGGAAGATCCTGAAGAAAAGAGAGAGAAGACATGCGATACATCAAGCCCCAAAACAGTCTCAGAGGAAGGAGAGGAAGAAGACCCCACCACTTTCAAGGTAGAATTACAAGCAAAGTTGAGAGGAAGGATGCTAAGGTAGAGGCCATGGATGTGGGAAAGGCATGAGAAGAAGGGGAGGAATATTTTATAGGAGCAGAGAAGATTATAGAGAATGAGGCCTCTACACCTTAGACCAACAACCCAAGGGGAGATAAAGGGGAATCCTTTACCATAAATGAGGATAAGGGATTCACCCATGGGTAAAATAAATAAAGGACAAAGTACAAAGCTACAAGGACATCCTCTTATCAAGGACAATTTATGAATGGGAATTGATGGATCAAGAAGAGGGTGTGCCTAGAACAAGAAATATTCTTAGCTAGAGCATGCACTGCCACTTTGAAGAGACTAAGTTTGAGGTTAATGATCATGTAATCGAGACCAATCATCGACGTGTGGGTAATAGTGGAAGAAGAAGCCCTCAAAATTTTGTAGGAGACCATCCCCACCAACAAGGCAAAGTGAACATAGTTGGTCATTAACACCATGACCGAGAAGAAGAAAATGAAGACAAAGCGTGAGAATCGGACTTGAGAATCAACAAACTCGATATTCCATCTTTGAATGGATGGATAAGTTTGAGGGTTTTTGTAAGGAGTTGTGCATGGCTATTAACACGATGAAGCCGAGGGTGAAAGAAGTCATCCCAGACCATGTGCCAAGTGTTGTAGGTGAAGTGCTAGGGAAGGACTTATCGTAATTGAAGTCCGGGAGAAACTCCTCCAATTTGTCATGTAGCATTCCCACCATTCCTCAATTATTTATTCATATTATATCCCAACCACTATTATTTATTCTTTGGAGAAGTATTCTATTTTACAAGAGTTTTGTTCAGGAAGTGTGGAGGATTTTTGGGTGGCAACCAGTTTAGTGTGGGGTGATTTTGGGCCCCTAAAGTAACTAAGTACCTAAGGCACAAATCCTTGTGGCACGTGAAAGAAGTGTGCGAAGGCACACACAAAAGTAATTATTGGAGAGGCACAAAGGCTCACACAGGAAGGATGGATTCAAGTACTTAGTAAATTTTAGACAACGGAAAAGACACACATAGGGAGAAAACGTAAAAGCAACTAGATACATATGTGGATAAGCCATGGAGACTTGCAAATCAAGGAAAGGATATTCCAAGGCATCAATACGGTTATCATGAAAGTATAAGGAGGAAATTTTGTTAAAGATTAATTTGCACATGCATGCTAAAAGGAACTCGATTGAGGGAAACACATGGCAACACCGGGAAGATTCTTGGTTAGTGGTAGAGAAATCATAAACTGGTTCCTTTAGGCTTTCGCAGGTGATAATGATGAGTGGTTAAGAGGGAAGGAGGAGGATTATTCTAGAAGGATGGATGGATTTAGTAGAGAAAGAGGAGAGATAAGTAAGGATAGAGGTATAAATAAGAAAGGATAAGGGAGTGAGAGATATAGCAATATTGTGTAATGACGAGTGTGTGATGTAAATAAAGCTTTGCTAGTGTGAAAATTTCCATGAATGGGAATCTTTTGATGTAATCTTGGCTACCATATTTTGTATAATAAATATAATGAAGTGATTTGAAACATTGATGTGATGGATCTTGATATGTGTATTTTCTTATGTTCATATGTGTGCTATGAGTTTTCTTGATGTTATTTTGTTGATTCTACTTTCATTGAGTTGATCATGTTTTTCTATGTTTGAGTGCATTAGGCTAGGATTTAATGTTTACATCTTAAATTCCATGAATGGATGCACTTATTTTCTGGTTGTATTACATCCTTGTGTTAAGAAAGAACATTCTCACAAAACTTGCATAAAGGAAGGGCTCAAGTGCTGCGTGCGCCTCGGGTGAGATTCCAGGATAAATTGGATGATATTCCGACATGTTTGGGAATAGTTTTTGAGGCAAGAAATGATTAGAGACTACAATTTCTAATTTTTCATAGCAATACATGTGCCTCACAAGAATTACTATAGGTTAGGAGAGAAATAGAGCACTATCTATTCGAAGTTAATTCATCATATATGTCTTATAAATAAACCTTACAATAGTTGAAAATCCTTTCAAACATGACTAAGCACATTCAATAATTATTCTAAATTGAGGAATTATACTTCAAAAACATACTCCATAATATTCATTTATCACAAATACTCCAAATCTACTTACATCCCAAGGCCTTGATTAGGTGTTTTAATCATAAATAAATAAATATTTTTACAACATTTTTGTTTGTTTTCTTAGGAGTAAGGGTTACAAATATATAATATATTCATCTTAATTAATTATAATTTATTCATAAATTAAAACATATTATTATTATCAATTCGCAAGATTTAAAATTACAAACAATAAGTAAAGAGGTCACAACATAAGAAAGAGGGTACACTTAATTAATTAGATGATCTGGAGGTAATTTTAGTGGATAGAGTTTTCATATATATCTAAAAATAATTTCAATATAGTAGAGGGCTAGTGTCCCTAAACATTTTACTTAGAATATTGGGATACCCCCTTTTAAATATTTTGTAAATTTCTTCAAAAGGTTGCAAGTGGTTACTGTTAGTAGTTGGAGAAATACCCATTTGCTTAAAATTCCTAAAAGTCCCTAAAATGCTAAGTACTTATTCTCTTAGTTTATCAGGTTTGTCAAAGTGCTTCACTTTCATGTTGCATTTTCCCACCTCTCAAAACCTGATTCATAGTATTCTCCTTCTTAGTGTTAAATAGAAGTGCTCTTACTTATTAGAATTGATAAGTGAAGTAATTTTCAAACCCGCAAAACTAACTTCTTCTTAGTTCTATGCTAAACTGAAGTATTTCTTCTTATTAGTTTTTGCTAAAACAAGGTACTTCGCTTCTTATTTCTATCCTAAACTAAATTTCTACTGCTTCTTAGTTATGCATTAAATTGAAGTGCCTCTACTTAGTTCTGCACTAAACTGAAGTGATTCTTCTTCTTAGTTATATGCTAAAACCAAACTACTTTACTTCTTAAAAGGTAAAGCAAGTAAATTCATTTTTGAATGCCTCGTAACTAAAATATTAATTCATTGGTGTTCTTGGATTACTTTACTTCTTAAAAAATCCAAGTAAACAAATTGTTAAAAAGAAGAGAAGTTACTTTATCTCATGAAGTCATTAAGTAAAACACTTGCAAAAAAAGTTGCAAAGAAGGAAAAACAAAGAGAGTAATGTGGAAAAATGAAGTTACTTTACTTCATAAAGTAACTAAGTAAAGTAATTGCAAAAATCTGCAAAGAATAAAAAAGAAGAGAGTAATGTGGAAAAATGGAGTTACTTTACTTCATAAAGTAATTAAGTAAAACAGTTACAAAAAGCTGGAAAGAAGGAAAAAGAAGAGAGTAATGTAGAAAAATGAAGTTACTTTACTTCATAAAGTAACTAAGTAAAGTAGTTACAGAATCCTGCAATACAAAGAGAAATTGCTTTACTTTTACAAGTAATAAGTAATGGGGGTCACATTCATGCAAAGAAGGGAATTTTGACAACTTATTTTGGCCATAACTTTTCTCTAGTGCTCCATTTTCAGAGATCTTAGAATTTATGGAAATATCCCAATGTTCTCTACATAATCGAATCATAAAAATTAATTCTTAGTGGGATTAAGTGAGATAAATTTGGAAAAACATATCCATCACATTAACGGGAAAGTAATGGGAGGTCAAAAAAGCGATTAGCCATAACATTTTCTCCATTTCTTCATTTTTTGAGATCTTGGACTTTCCGGAAAGCTCTCAATATCCTCTACACAATGAAATCATGAAAATAATTTTTGGAGGGAGTATCTAAGATGAGAAAAAAATAAAAAATAATTTTAGCATGAAGTGAATAGTTTCAGGTAGTAGTGTTACCGTAGTGTAAGAATATTTCTTCTTCGGTAAAAAGGGGAAAATCATGAATGAAGTTCTTCAGATGGAATTTATTCTTCTTTTTTATTCTTCTTATTCTTATTTCTTGATGATGTAATAAATTAATTGAGATTAATTTTAAAACTTAAGTAATCTGGTTAAAATCCATTACTTCAAATTGTTTGAAAAATTCAATTACTTATAAACATGTGGCACATCAGAACATTCCAATTTCATGTGTGTCATGCAATGAGGATTTCAAGGAGGAAAATTCTCAACTCTTGACAGTTTAGTAGTTAGGCACTTATGGAAATATAACAAATATTTTCTATCTTGTAACTACCTTATGGAGGCTATAAATAGAAAGAGAGGCCTACGGGCCAAATGATGGAAATTTTTGGAAACTAGTTATTGTAATTTTATGCAAAAATTTAAAGATCTCAGACTTTGTGTTGAGACTCTGGAATTTTCTTTGTATAACTTTACTAGAATTGAATAAGAAGAAGGTGAATTTTTGGAGAACTTTGTGTCTAAGAAGTCTCGTTGTGCATTCCGTGAGGATTTTATGGTAAACTTTGTGTTACTTAAAATCTAAATCTAAATCAATTTATTTTTATCTAATAAAACTATGACATTTTTCAAGTATTTATTGATTTTGTATGACTTAAATAATCTCTATGATCTACTTATTGAAAAGTACATCCTTTATTTTTCTCACTATTGTTATGCATCCTCTTCTCTTCCACATAACTTTCCCAAACACAACTACTTACTCCAAAATTTCCAAGTTATGGTTCATGAACTTTGCAATTAAAGTAATACCCTTGGAAAATAATTAGAATAAATAAATACATCACATTGAGCTTCACCATTAAATGAAGGGGATTTATCATATGACTTCCTAGGTTTGTGTATCTAATTGTTCATAAAATCTAGCCAACATTTTTGGCGACTTCATTGGGGATAAAAAAATAACATAGATCTCTTCCTATCCCATGAGTTTTTAAAAATTTTGGCAAATAGTTTTTTGAAAGGGTCTATACCCTTGTGAACAAAAGAGGGCCTAGAAGCCAAAATAGGAATGAGAACCAGAACAAAAAGGATCAATATCCAAATGGGACATAGAAACCCTAAGTAGCCCAAGAGCAGCTACCCCAACAAAACAAACTAGTTTGAACACTACAGGAAAGCAGCCAAAAAATAGCAATAATTACATAGAAGTGTAGCAAGAGCACCCACAATTACTTCTTGGCAGCTTTGTCAATGTTGGATTTGAGATTCTGCCAAGAGGTGAACATAGCCAATGTTGTCACGTGGGTAGAGTCAGTAACATCCAGTTGCTCAATGGTCCTTTTGCTTTCCTTTTCTATGCCCCAAAGGGTTCTAGAATTCTGTTGAGATTAGAGATGTTGTGGACATCTTTGCTCAATAAACTCTTCAATTACACTAAAAATGGCCATATTATAATCATGGTGAGTCTTGGCCTTCCCTAAATGGGTGTCTAAGGAGTTTAGCTTCTTGTATATTTCTTCAACCTATTTATTATCAATAACCGCCTCCTCCTCCTTCTTCCTCTTACCTTTTTACTTTGCCAAGTTTTTAACCTCTTCTTTCAATAGCTTGATGTCAGCTTCTAAGGCTTCTAGCCTTTTTGTGGAGTTCTCAATGTGTGCTTCCTTTGAACTAGCACTACTAATATGCAGGAGGTTATGGGAAATTTCTATCTCCTGAGGGACCTTCCCCATAGCTTAGGGGTATCAAGGTTCAGTCTTCTAGAAGACCTAAGTAATGTGCGGCCGAAGTGGAAGTGAAGGGGTGGGAGTAGAGGTGGGGAGGATGAAATATGGAGCCGAGAAGATAGGCAGAGGGGTGACAAGCAACGGTGGCGAGGGTAGAAGGTGGAGAGATGGGGCTAGCAGCCACTATCTTGCCGGGTAGAGGAGGAACAAAGCCGGGGAGGAAGGGATGATAGGAGACCTAAGAAGACACAACTTATGCAACAAGAAAATGAGACCCTGATGCAATGGAACCGCATGCATATGTTTTTGAAACTCCAAAATGGATCACTCAAGAGAGTTAAGTAGATAGTGGGGAAATATACCGTGAGACACTGCGGAAGTGATTGAGGAACACAAGATGCTTAGAGGGCACAGTGACGAATCTCCCCTCCAAAGAAATGTAACACACCATCATACGGGTGACCTCGTCAAAAGGCAAAGGGATAGAACTAACCTATAGGCCCGCCATGACAAAGACCAACTTCTCATTACCCTCAACAAATTTCCTCTCCTCAGCACCTCTATCAATCCTTTTATTAAAAATCAGTACCCCTCCATGCCAAGGCCAATTGCTTCAGCAATTAACTCCTCATTGATCAAAATCTTCTGCCCTCCATAATCCACAGTGTAATCCTTCCAATCCTTTGCAAAATGAACCGAAATACTTTGGTCATGGCCCTGAATCTTCTCAATAAAGTTAGTGATGCCTCCCTAGCTGAGAAGATTCCAAATTTCTTCATTATTTTTCCATTCCAAATCCACGCTAGGCTCTATCTGGACAAAGGCTCCTCCCATTATCACTGTGCTTATTTTCTTGCAAATAAAATTTTCAGAATCCTTAAGAGGAGCTTTATAGCAGCCCACGGTTATCAGTCCGAATTTCACTATTATTTTCCACGTGATGAGAGTGATGATTAGGATATTCGTTATTTGCTCCCATGAATACCTAAGTGACTACTGTTATGAACCTGTGAAAATCTACATGTGTGAACTACAGTCCTTTTAATAGCCCACTCCAGATCATCATTATCTTTATTACTGACTTGGGAATCCATAAAGCCTTGTTTAAAAGCTGTTGAGAGATCTATATTGCTCGTATGAATGTCTTTCATCTCCATATAAATCCACTTGAAGTTCCCATTATACTTCATATAACCTTGATTATCCATCAAGATTTGCTTGAGTGCTGTTTTAAAGTCAGCACGTGTGGGAGTTTTATTATTGCAATTCCACTCCCAATGCTCATACCCCATATCTTGAATTTACATGTTCATAAGTATCCACTTGAATGTTATTTTGAAGTTGTTCAGGAATGTTATCTTTATTATCCCAAATAATGTGATTAACATTTATGCCATAATTAGCCAATGCATCTGCCACCTTGTTACCCTCTCGGTAAGTATGCTTGATCCGAATGTTATTGAAGGTTTGGAAAATACTTATGGATTCCAATATAAAATCCTTGACGTTCAAACTTGGAGGTGAGAACTGATTAAGAGGATTAATGATATTAATTGAGTCCCCTTCAAGAATGAGGTTTTGAATATTATGAGTCTGAGAAATTCTAAGGCCCCATAAAGTAGATAATGCTTCAGCAAAATGATTGGTTTGAATTCCCAGTTTTCTAGCATACGCAGCAATCAGACTGCCTTTATGATCCCGGATCACTCCACGCCCCACATTAATCCTAGGGTTACCCTTAGAGGCCCCATCAAAGTTCAAATTATACCAGTTAAGATCAGGAGGATGCCATCGAATCAAATATCTATCAATACTATTACCAAAATTACTACGAGATATTGTCATCTCCTATCTCGCAGTGGGATAAGACATGTTCTTGATTTGGATAACTCTTGTTCTTGGGGGTTTAAATCTATCAATATTCTCTTTAATATCATTAGAAATTTTACCAAGATCCTGAGCTTAGAATTATAATTTTTATTTCTAAAGATAATATCATTTCTATCTTTTCATATCCTCTAAATAATATGAGGAATAACCAAACTTCCAGATCCTTCTAACCACACAATGTTTATAGGGTGGGCTCCATTGATTCCAAAGTTGATTGAAATCCTTTGGAACCACCCGTAAAGCTTCAAATTTAGAGATGGAAAAACTCCATATTTCGTAGCATAATCACAATGGATAAACAAATGAATGATATCCTCGAGTCTTTTTACAAAGATGACATCTATTAGGCATTGTGAAACCTTTTCTTATCGGGTTGTCGGTGGTAAGAATCCGTCCTCGAGAGCCGACCAAAGGAAGAAATTTATTTTAGGTGTTAACTCAGCCATCCAAATCCTACTCCATTTAAATTCGGTTTGACTATTGTCGAAGAAAGTATTATATCCAATTTTGAAAGAGTAGTCCCCATCAATATAATTATTCCAGACAATTCATCCTTTATATCCGGTGACTTAAGGGGATAAGATCTAACCGATCTTGAAGGGAGGAAATATTTTGAATTAAATCATCTCTCTCTCACAGAAAGTTTTTTCCACTTATTTTTGTTGCCATTTCTCTCAATATAATCCTTGATTTTAGAGCCATACTTGTTTTCAAGACTATCTTTGACCATCCTAGATCTATCCATAAGGCTTCCATTAAACCGATTATCATCCCAAAAATTATATCACAACCATCTCCCACTTTCCATTTCTTGCCTGTTTAATGAAATTTTTGCTCTTTACTAAATTGTTCCAAAAAATGGAACCATAGGGAAGGTGCTCATCTTGTAGAAAAGAAAAGACAGTTTGTTGATTAAGGTATTTAGCCTTAATTAGATCTATCCATGGTTGCTTCTCGAAATCATTCTCAGCCCATTTTCACAATGAGATTCTCATTCATTTTATTGATGTCTTTTATACCCAGTCCTCTAATAGATTTTGGAGTACAAACCTTATCCCTAAGCAACTAAGTGAAATTTAAACTTCTCCTCCATGCCCCGCCATAAGAATTTTTTTTTGAATCCTCTCAATATTTTCTCCGAAGGTAGAAGGGATCTTATAAAGTGACATAATATAGATGGGCAGATTTTGAAGAGTACTTTTATGAGTAGGCTCTTACTAGCACTAGATAAAATGGCCCCTTTCCATCCAACAATTTTTTTTTAAGTCTCCCCAATAAATCATCCCATACCTTGTTAGAAACTTTTTAGTGCCGAGAGGGAGTCTTAAGTAAGTGGTTGGAAGCGTACTTATTTTACAGCCTAGAATTTTAGTAATTTTAAGTTGTCTTTCCTTAGGAGTGTTGAAGAAGAAAATGGATCTTTTATCATAATTGATCTTTTCCTAGAAGTGCGAGACTCATAAAGTTGTAGAATAGCCTTAGTAGCCTTAGCTTCAATGATGGAAGCCAATAGAAGGAGGATTGTATCATCCGCAAATTGCTGATGGGAAACAACTTGGCTGATGGAAGTGGGCTTTGAGCCTTTCAAAAGACCATCATTGACTGCTTTACCAATTTTTCTACTAAGACTGTCAGCCATAAGAATGAAGAGCAGGGGGAGATGGGGTCCCCTTCCCTTAGCTCTCTCTTTCTTGCTAGTGAAAATCCCACTTTGGCTCACCATTAACCACCACTAAGAATCTGACCGTAGAGATACAAGCCTTAATAATTCTTTTGAATTTTTCGAAAAACCAAATTTAATTAAGACTTTGTCAAGAAAAACCCAAGAAACCTTGTCAAAGGATTTATTCATATCGAGCTTAAGCACCATATTCACTTTTTTATTATTCTCCATAGAATGTATGGTCTCATGAACCATAATCACTCCATCTTGGATAATCCTGCCTTTAATGAATCCACTCTGCTGCCTTGAGATTAAATCATTCATAATGAGTTGAAGCCTGGTAGCAATAATTTTGGTAAAAATTCTATAGATAGCATTCACAAGGCTGATAGGTCTGAAATCTTTGAATTCTTTAGCATCCATTTTTTTGGGGCCAAAGACAATGTGGGTGTTATTCAGTTCTTTCAAAATATCTCTAGTTCTATAGAATTCATTCACCACTCTGAGAAGATCATCCAAACATATTTCCCAAAAATTTTGGAAAAAATTAATGGAGAAACCATCCGGGCCTGGAGCCTTGTCACCTTCTAAAGTAAACACAGCTTTTTGCAGCTCTTCAAGCATGACAGCTTTAGTGATATTTTTATATCTCTGCTCCTCAATTTTGTCTTGGGGAATAGCCTCCAGCATGAAAGAATTTGCCTCAACATTAATGATATTCCTCTCATTAAGAAGTTTTTTATAGAAATTTAGAGCTTCTTCTTTGATGCTATTGGGATCTTTTATAATATTTCCATTACTTTTAGCCACTTCCATGATCCTATTACAAGCTCTATGCTTCAAAGTGGTCATATGAAAAAACTTCGTATTCCTATCTCCTTCTTTAAGCCAGATAGCCCTAGATTTTAGTCTCCATAAGGATTCTTCTGTGCTGCAAATCGTATGTAGCTCTGAAAGAATATTCTTTTCATTAGTTTGGTCTTCAACAGATCTCCCCATTGTATTCATTTTGATTTCCAAATCCTAGATCTTTTGATTTAACTTATTTTTATTATCAAACGCATTGCCAAAAACTCTTTTATTCTAGATTTTAACTTACTTTTTAACATTTTTGAGCTTTTGAATCAATCTAAATTGAGCAGTTCCTTCACCATTCCAAACCCACCATTCTTTAATTTTTTCATAGATGTTGTCATGCTCCATCCACATCTTTTCAAATTTGAATGAGCTTCTGATGGGCTTAGTCCAATTGAGAAGATTTAAAGCAATCGGATTGTGGTCCGATCCAATTCTGGGCAGGGAAGAGAGGTGGAAGTCTTGATTGAGAATCTAGCTAGCAGAAATTAGGGCTCTATCCAGTCTAACCTGGATAAGATATTTTCCCAACCTTCTATTATTCCAAGTGTATTTATTCCCATGGAGATCCACATCTAAGAGATTAAGCTCAACAATAAAATCAGCAAAATCCTCCATACCTGTGGAAAAGCTAGAGATTCCTCCATATTTTTCACCTGGGTTTAGAGGAGAGTTAAAGTCACCCATGATAAGCCAGTTAGCTGTACTATGTTGGTTTCTAAAGATCTTAAGATCAGTCCAAATTTTTGTCTCCCACTAACCGTATTAGGGGCATAGATGTTAGAAAGGATCCATTCACCATTGTTCTCAATAGCATGAAATTTAATAGCAAGATGATTAGTGCTAGCATTAAGAACCATACCAATAAAGTGCCTTTTATCCCAAAGAGTAGCCAGACCTCCAGAGGCTCCCTGAGAGTCCACCGCCACCATTTCAGAGCTTTCCCAAAAACTCTTTTTATTAGTTTCAATTATCTTATCTTTCATCTTAGTTTCTGCAAAATCAAAATACTAGGACTACTAGAATCACGTAACTCCTTAATGATTCTCTGTTTGGAGTTTCCATTTAGACCTCAGATGTTACAAGAGATAATCTTCATTTGGAAGGAGTGGGAGTTGGGATTGCCTGATGGCTCAATTGACGTTGAATGCCATCTGTGATGTCTCTGTTTTCTTGGATCTAAGAGCCTTTTTTAGGGCCTTCCTCATTTAGAACTACCTCCAAAATATGCTAGTCTTCTTGTAGAATACCTAGTAGTTACGGATGTTGAAGTATCCCAATTGTCCATTTTCTTTTTCTTATCACTGCAGAGTGATTCGGGATCATTTCAAATCCTTTCATTCTTTTTTTAAACGACCTTATAAATCCGAAGTTAGCTCCTCATCTTCTTTGACTGGCATTACTTCTCCTCTTCTCGCTCTTTCGATTCCTATCAATTGAGTGTGGATCTATTGTTCTATTCTTTGTAGCAAGTAGGTGAGACCGCTAATCTGTTGCTTTGAAGTAAGGAGGTATTTCTATAGTTAATTTACCATCTCCCTAGGAGTGTTTTTTATGCAATGTTTCTTTAAAACCCATGCTATCCATGTCCAATATTTCCTCAATGATGCATTTTGAGAGGGTTATCTATCTCACTTCCTTATTGTTCAAAGCCTGATATAGATCATTAGGGATAAAATTTATCTTCTGAGATCCTTCTTGTTTTTCCACCTCCATGTTCACCTTAATAGGATTTTCTAAGTCCTCTTTGATAGGTCTGCAATCAAAGTTGACGCTTGGGTTTTTGGATGCCGGATCAAATGTTTCCTTATAGGAGTTCTAAAACCCCCTTTTTCCCTTTTTATCATAGTCCAACTCAGTCGGCTAGGGGCTTTGTTTAATCTCCAGCTATCAATGTCAAGAACCCCTGTGTTCCTTTCTCAAATCTAAGCCATCCACAAAGTTGTTCACTCATTTTGTGTTTGTCCTCCATTGTAGGGATCTCCTTATTGGGACAGTTTTTGGTGAAGTTTTCTATGCGATGACATTTCTTACACCTTAAATGAAAAGTTTCAAATTCAATTTTTAAGTCCACATTCCATACCTAGATTTCAAGATGATGTGCTCTGGTAACTCCTATTCCATTTCAGAAGAAATGTAGAATCAAGCAAAAGCAAGTCTGGATCTGTTTCTCGTGGGCCCATCCAGCCCGATCGGAGCACCTAAGGACTTAGCAATGTTTAGCAAAATTTCATCATCCCAAAAATGTAATGGTAGCCCAGGGAGTCTACACCAGATTGGAATGGTGTTTATATTTTCAATGTTAGGGTCAAATCCAGGATACCATTTTTTCAAAAAGAGGCCCATATTACCTAGCCACCATGGTCCTTCCAAAAGCACCGATTCCAAATCATCCTGCTGATTAAATTTTTCCAGAAAAAAACCTCATGGCATGATGGTAATACTCAGATCCCCCTTAGGTTTCCACTTTCTCAGAGCCCATTTTCTAATAAAATCAATATTAGGTCTAGAGCCTAGAAACTTACCAACAAGGGAAAGATTCACTTTTCTCAAAGCCCTATTAATGCAACCATCTGGGACCATCAGGTAGGTAGCACCTTCATTGTCCTTTTCCCATGTGAACTGTCCTCTTTCAGGAGAATGCGGACCCACTTTTTTGATAGGGTTTTGAAGAATCTTATTCCAGGCCAAAGGTGTGGATCCCAACACTTCCACTTTTTCAGTTTTCAGCTTTTCATCCATCTGATTTTGGCCAGAAAGTAGCCTCTCCTCAGCTATTCTTGGCTTAGTGCGTAGACGATCAGAGCTTGAATTGTAAAAGCGTCATTGACATTACCTTCGTCACTTTCTCCATTGCTCACATTCTCCATGTGACTTGTGTGGTTATGTTGATGATATATTGGAAACTCTGTATAAAAAAACATAAAAAAATTATGACTTAGTATCTTCCTTGTTCTATTATTTCTTTCTAGGTTCAAGCTGGAAAGAATGACATAAACTCAAGAATAATGCTCTAAGAATAATTTTCATGGCTTTGCAACAACCATAGGCTCCATTTCCTTTGGGTGCATTTATTAGCCCTCTTGAATTGGTTCAACCATTGCATGAATTATTGTGAGATCATGAAAGATTTTCCCAAAATTTAATGGCGATGGGAAGCAACACCCAGATGATCATATAGCTACATTTTTGTAGCTTGTGGAGTTCTGGGAGTGCCTCATGAAGATTTATTTGTTCTACTATTCATTAAGACACTTCAGGGCACTGTTGTGGAATGATTTCATCACCTTTCGCATGCACGTATCACCAACTAGGCTACTATGAGAACACGGTTTGAAGCCAGATTCAAACCCATAAAAGATTCACATGATTTGTTAGTAAATCTCATTCAGATGAAAAAATAACCACATGAACACATGAGGGATTTCATTTCCAAGTTTCAAAAGATACTTTGTAAAATTCCTCCTACTACTTCCCTTAGTGATGAAAATCAGAAGGTATTTTTCATTAATGCTTTGTCACCTAAAGTTGGTTATCAGCTACATAGAGAACATCCTGCTAACTTGTTGGCAGCTCAAAACATTGCTATCAAAGTAGAGGATGATCTCATCATGGCTAGTAAAATCAAAATTTCAAATCCTAAGTTTGCAGGTTCTAATTCAGCTAGTATTGTTGATCCGCTACTACAAAAATTAGCCAATGATATGCTGCAGATAAGGAAGCAGTTGGTGTAAGATTATGATTTTTTTGAACATGTTACTGACTCTAAAATTGACTACTTAGACTATGAATCAGAAAATGAGGCTGATTTATTATCAGATTTGGAATATTGCATTGAAGAAAAAGAAGCCACTTAATTCACTAGTTATGCATTTTAATCATCTATATTGCAATACCAAAAGCATCTTGCTATAGATAAATCCCAAACATTATCCATGGAGGAAATAGTCAAAGAAGATTTTTCTGCCCAAATCAGTCTGCATGAGGAGAACCATGATGCATCAATTGTAAAACAAAAATTCATGTTGGAAAAGGTATATTATTGTGCTAAGTTATTTATGGAAATAATGCTAGAATCAGATCAACTTGCATGCAACTTTATTCATGTGAAGGAAATTCTAAAAGATCCACCCATTCATGGGGGAAAGATTCAAAGAAATGGGTAAATCATGAGCATTAGATCTTTCCCAATAAGATGTTTGGCTAGTTTATATCCAAACAAGGAGCTGCAACTAGTCATGCTCATTTCAAAGCATGAGGATGAGCTACAACACACCAAAGATCAACTACAGTACCTCTCAAATCCAAATACAAAACAACTAAAGGAGGTATTTATTTTATTTTTTGTTGTTGATACTTTGGTAAGAAGGGTGGAGAAACAACTTCAGAATAGTTTTTCACTCTTGTTATGGACCATGTTCACTGCAAAATCAATTACATGGTCTAAGTTTGTAAGGAAAGGAAACTATTTCTCCCCATTTGTTGCAAGATTTGTTTGAGATTCCTTTTCCTCCTGTTAAAGTAGAGTAGTTAGTTTTTTTAACAAAATAAATGATTTGGCACACTCTTCATGTTTCCACTTAGGACATATATGATTTTACATGTTTTTAATATAGTTTTTGCAAGATTTTTTTCGTGTTCGTCTCATTCTTCAAAATCAAATCAGATGGTTGTAGCAATTTTTGAGCTTTATTTATAACTCCACATATCAATTTCCATCTAGTAATCATTAGGAAATTCCAATTTGGTGTTAATTTCATCACAAATTTGGGAGGAAAATTCTTAAAGGGAAAGATCAAGGTTAAACTCAACTCCATAGCCCAATGGACAAGACTTGAAACCAGAGATGTTAGGATCTCATCTCCATTTCTTCCATTCTGGCAAAAATAAAGATGTCCACAAATGGAGCCAATTAGTGTCCCCAAATATTTCACTTAGAAATATTGGGATACCCCTTTTAATTTTTGCATATTTTCTTAGAATTTCTTGAGAAGGTTAAGAGGTTACCTGGAAGTAGTTGGAGAAATACCCATTTGCTTAAAATTCCTAAAATTCCCTAAAAAGCTAAGTACTTGTTCTCTTAGTTTATTGGGTTTCTCAAAGTGCTTTACTTCCATGTTGCAGTTGCCCACCTCTCAAAACCACGATTCACAATATTCTCCTTCTTTACGTTAAATAGAAGTGCTTTTACTTATTAGAATTGATAAGTAAAGTAATTATCAAACCCTGCAAAGTTAACTTCTTCTTCTTAGTTTTGTGCTAAGCTAAAGTTTTTCTACTCCTTAGTTCTGTGCTAAACCAAAGTACTTATGTTTCTTAGTTATACACTAAACTGAAGTGCTTTTTCTTCTTAGTTCTACGTTAAACCAAAGTTATTCTACTTCTTAGTTCTTTGTTAAACCAAAGTGCTTATGCTTCTTAGTTTTGTGCTAAAACCAAACTACTTTACTTCTCAAAAGGTAAAACAAGTAAAGTCATTTCCAAATGCCACATAACTAAAAGCTTAATTCATCGGTGTTCTTGGATTGCTTTACTTCTTTAAAAAATAACTAAGTAAAGCAGTTGCTAAATTTCACAAATAAAAGAAGTTACTTTACTTCATGAAGTAACTAAGTAAAGCAATTGGAAAAAATTTCAAAGAAGGAAAAAAAAAAAAAAAAGTAATGAGGAAAAATGGAGTTACTTTACTTAATAACGTAACTAAGTAAAGAAGTTACAAAAATTTGCAAAGAAGGAAAAAGAAGAGAGTAATGCAAAAATGGAGTTACTTTACTTCATAAAGTAATTAAGTAAAGCAGTTGCAAAAAGCCGCAAAGAAGAAAAAATAAGAGAGTAATGCGGAAAAATGGAGTTACTTTACTTCATAAAGTAACTAAGTAAAGTAGTTACAAAAATCCATAAATAAGGAAAAAGAAGAGAGTAATGCAAAAAAATGGAGTTACTTTACTTCATAAAGTAACTAAGTAAAGCAATTTGAGAATCCTGCAATACAAAGAGAAATTGCTTTACTTTTACAAGTAATAAGTAATGGGGGGTCACATTCACGCAAAGAAGGGAATTTTGACAACTTATTTTGGCCATAACATTTTCTTTGATGCTTTGTTATGAAGATCTTGGACTTTCTGGAAATCTCTTAATGTCCTGTATATAATGGAGTCATAAAAATTAGTTTTTAGTGGGATTAAGTTAGAGAAAATGGAAAAACATCTCCAACATGTTAATGAGAAAGTAATGGGAGGTCAAAAACCTGATTGGCCATAACTTTTGCTCCAGTAATTTGTTTTTCAAGATCTTGGAATTTCAAAAATATATTGACCTCCTCTACACAATAGAATCATGAAAATGAATTTTTGGTGCGAGTAGCGAAGAGGAGAAAAATTAAATATACTTTCAACATGAAGTGAATAGTTTTAGGTAGTACTTCTACCACAGTGTGGATAGATTTCTTCATTAAAAAAAGGGGAAAAACATGAATGAAGTTCTTGAGATACAAATTCTTCTTCTTATTATTATTCTTCGTCTTCTTTCCTAATGTGTAATAAATTAATCGATCTTAATTGTAAAAATTAAGTAATCTGTTAAAATTCATTACTTTAAGTTGTTTGAAAAAGTCAATTACTTATAAACATGTGGCATGTCATAACATTCCAATTTCATGCATGTCATGAAATGAGGATTTTAAGGGGAAAATTCTCAACTCCCGACAGTTTAGTAGTTAGGTACTTATGGAAATATAACAAATACTTTATATCTTATAACTACCTTATGTAGGATATAAATAGAAAGAGAGACCTACGGGCCAAACTATGGAAACTTTTGGTAACCATTTATTCTAATTTTATGCAAGAATTTAAAGATATCGACTTAGTGTTGAGACTCTTGAATGTTATTTTTATAAATTTACTAAAATTGAATAATAAGAAGGAGAATTTCTATAGAAATTTGTGTCCAGGAAGTCTCATTGTGCATTCTATGAGGATTTTGTGGTAAACTTTGTGGTACTTAAAATGTAAATATGAATCAATTTATTTTTAATCCACTAAAAGCGTGACATTTTTCAAGTATTTATTTATTATGTACAGCTACAATAAGATCTATAATCTACTTATTGTGAAGTACATCATTTATTTTCTCACTTCTATTATGCATTCTCTTTTATTCGGCACAAATTTCCCAAACACAGCTACTTACTTACGCACAATTTCCAAGTTATGGTTTATGAACTTTGCAATTAAAGTAAAACCCCCAAAAATGACTAGAATAAATAAATACATCACACAGGAGCTTCACCGTTAAATGAAGGATATTTATCCCATGTCTGCCTAGGTTTATATATCTACCGTGCATAAAATCTATTCAACAAGGGCTCTAAGATATTTTTATTCTTATTTGAACACATATAACAAACTCCATTTGAGAAAGATACCATCCGCAGAAGTTACAGTTGGAGGAGAAAAATGAGGGGTAGAAGACCAATTAGAATGCAACACATGAAGTGTAAAAATAATAAAAAGGGTATTTTTATTTTGACCTGTAGTCTTCAACACCGAGTTCTAACAAGTTTGCCATTCTATTTACAAGTTTTAGGCATGGGCCCTTCTATTTACAAGTTTTGGGTGTGGGCCATTCTATTTTCTAGTTGGGGGTCATCATCCAAGGTTGACACACTCTTTTTACGAGGGATTCCTTTGCCTCTGTATTTTCATATTAGAATTGTCACATTTTTTATTATATATACTTCATATTTTAATTGTATTATGCACGTCGATTAAATTCCAATGTTTTTACGAGATTGTGGTTGATAGCCACATGGTCATTCCACATAGACTTGTTAGTTCCAACTCCCAACATTTTTGCATGCCACACAATGGAGAAACATTCCAAACATGTCCCACTATATTTATCAAATTCCACGGTGGTTAAACAAACCTTATGTAAATCACAACCAAAATCCAACCTTGGCTGCATTTATTATGTTACCTCCCATGTGGACGAGAAAATGGAGAAGAAGCATGGCCCAAGCCATGAAGCCTATGGTTTTGATAGGATTTTAAAATCCTTTTGGTAAAAATGACGTGCCCATATGGGATAATTATCCTAATAAAAAATGAATATGCCAATGGGAGGTTGGTGAGAATCAAACCCAAAACCTCATATTTTCCAAAAGTATACTCTTCATTACATCATGTATATTTGATCAAACCTATATAAGATAAAATTAGGTTTTGATCTTGATTAAGCTTATGACTATTTTTCTATAAACAAAGAAATTTGTAAAGAAGTGGCTTTTAGCAGTTTAGGGAATTTTAGGTCTTCATGTAACATAGAAAGTTGTTAAAAATTATGAGATGCTCTTGGTGCATCCATTATTTTCGAGGTCTAAAGTAATTTTGATGAATTTCTAGAATGTGAAATTTACTTTTGATAGAAAACAAGGGGAAGGGACTATGAAAGTTCTTCAGGAAGGTGGAGGACAAGTTGTTAATCATCGTCCGAGTCTCCCAAAGATCCGAGAGCACAAATTTTCAAGTTTGAAGATCCATAATTGTTATTGTAAGTTTGATTTTACTTGAATATTTGATAGATTTCAATGGATCGGTTCAAATGAACCCAAATACATAGGTAAATCACCAAAAACAATAAACAATCTCAAGTCATCCTATTATCTGAAATTGTATTATGATCTTATGATATTTTCCAGAGTAATTAATTAGACTTAATTTGTATGCATATTTAATCATTTATGAAATTTAAAATAAATCAAGTAATATTTGAATGAACTGATGATTAAGTGGATTCATATTTTTATACATTTTTTATTCATACAAGTCACAAAAATTGATAATTTAATCGATCATTTTTGTAAACATTCAAAACAATAGGGGGTATATTGTTGTTTATAGGTCAAGTTTTTGTTATCGAGTCTACTAAATTCGGTGGTTTTTATTTCAATTTGCATTTTATATCAGTTCAGTTTTCTAAATCCACTAGATTTAAAGACATTGTGGACTTGATCTTCCATTTCTAGTGTTCATTATTTTGGAAGTACATGTTGTTTGTAGGTAGCCATGGGTAAATCCTTGAAAAGAGAGAACCTTGAAGATCTTGAAAGAATAAGCCAATAGATCCAAGAGGAGAATTCTTTCTTGAGGTGTAATCTCTACTTCTTGGAAGTGCATATTGAATGCTTGAAATTAGAATACTAGGACAATGATGAGATCTTGGCAAGATTGTAGTGTGGTGAGAAAAAGAAGGATTTTCATTCCAGTTCAGGTGCATAAAACATGACAAATTATTATACTTTAAGTTTATCACCATCCTATTCTTCATCCCATACTAAGGGCATCTGATCTAAATTATTACTTAAAATGGGATTTAATGGAAAATTCCTTAGTAAGGATGGCCAATGTATTACTAACCCAATACAGGTAGAGGATCGAAATCATTTTGTAGGTTTGGGTTATTCTAGTGTAGGAATGGAATTTGGAGAATGCTCTAAAACTATTGAAGGGAGACTAGCTTGTGACAACCAAGTGATTACCCCACAAGTACTGTAAGAAGAATATTTGTAGGAAATCATTGATTCATAATCACAGATTGATGAAGGATTGGATGATAAATTTTAGAGAAGAGGTAATGATATTTTATCTCCTCATTCTTACAAAAATCATAATCATTAATATAAGGGAAATTGTTACACTTCTTATGATGCACTATTTCAGTCTAAACATATGGATTTGATATTTAAAAAATGATGTATGTTTTTACATGTAATTTTTATGGGTTAAGCAATCATTCGATGCCTTTTGTTAAAAGAGAAAATATTTATTGTAGAAGTGGTTTCTTGGTGATATTGGTTCTAAGGACCAATCTTGTCATGTTAAGGTAAGAAATGGAAAAAAATTTTCCTCTCCTAGGAAGATGAATTAGTGAATTCATTTTCATATGAGTGGAAACAGGTTGAAATATTTTAGAAACTTCATCCAAAGATGTCATCCAGAAATGGTAAGAAGAAGTTGGTTTATAAGGTAAAACAAAAAGTTGTTAATCCACCAAAAGAAAATAAAACAACCTTGGATCTATCCACAAATTTCCCACAGATGAGTCCATTTTATTTTTATATGGACAATGAAAAATCATTTCTTTGACTAGATAGATTTATATAGCATTGTTGATACTGATGAATAACATGATTTCAATTCATTTTGTTACCTTTTCTTTTGGGATTCCTATTGATTTTGGTAAAGGAATTAAACTCAAATTCTAAAAAGTATTTAAAACGGATTTTTTTAAGATTTGTCATATTCATGAGAGGAACCGAGAGACAAGTTCATCATGCTCAGTTATCTTATTACATTTGAAAATTTGAAAATACTCCATTTGAATATCCTATTTAGCATTTTGAGTTCCTGATACTGATTTGGGTACAAGGAATTAAACTCATATTTTTATCCTCGAGATATTTTTCACAACAATTTATGTAGGTTCTTTGGGCATAGTAACAACGTTCACTTCCCATATTTTCATTTCAAAGTAACTATTATTTTGTGAATGCATCTATTTTTGGAATTATATGTTGGATGCATTTTAAGACCCATATTTTGGGTAGTGTTTGTAATTGTAATCATAATTTAAAAAATTTTGTTGTCATACTTTTAAATCACATGTTTTATAATAAACATGTGGGAAATATGTTGAGTTATGGAGCTCAATTACTTCACTTTAGCATATAATGGAAACTTGTTGGAAAATACAATAACCGTCATCGGTTAGGGGGTAACTGGCATCGGTCACCCATGATCGAATCGATCAGAAAGGAGGAATTGACATCGGTTAGTGCTAACCGACATTGGTTTCATGTGTGAGGATGTTTTAATTAACTCTCGAGAATTGGATCTATTTTTAGCATTAAAGTATATTTATCGATGACAATTACATGACTAAGTGCCCTAAGTCTATAAACGACTATATAAGCAAAAGCTAGGGTTTCAAAGGTAAATATTAACAAGAATTAGAAAGAACTTGCAAAAGGCTGGTGTGAGAGAGAGAATTCTTGGTGATGAAGAAAAAGCTTGAGGAAAGAAAGTCTTTGTACATCTAAGAGGTGTGGAATATTATAAATCTTCATTGTATTAACTTGTCAAAGCTTTGGATAATAGATTGTCTTGTTTCTTGGTGGACATAACACACACTGGGTGAACCGTGTTAAATCATTATTGAGTTGTGTCTCTTGGTTTGTATATTTATTTTTACGGTAGAATATATGCTTTTATTTACATGTATGTTGAGATCTGATATATTATCTATACAAGCGGTGTGCTAACCCCAACAACTGGAATTAGAGATTTTTTGGATGGTTTTGTGTGTTGACAGATTTACTCATAGAGGGTTTTCTGATCGAGTGTGAGCTACACCAATGGTAGAAGAAAAAAAATATAAGGTAGATAAATTTGAGAGACAAAATTATCAATTATGGAAGATGTAAATTGAGGATTATCTGTATGAAATATATTTATATTTACCATTGGATGAGAAGTCTAGACCTATGAAGATGGCTGATGAAGAATGGAATATTCTTGACAGAAAGGCTTTGGGATCTATAAGATTGAGCACGGCAGCATCCGTGGCTTCCAATATTACATAAGTGGCTTCTACGGTAGAGTTAATGAAATCTCTTGCTAATTTATATGAAAAACCTAGTGCTTCAAATAAATTTTATTTGATGAAGAAACTATTTAGTTCTAAGATGCATGAAGTTGGATCTGCATCTAGTCATTTGAATGATTTCTGATCTATTGTAAATTAGTTAAAATCAGTTTCAATACCATTTTATGATGAAGTAAAATAAATTTTACTCTTATGTTCTTTTCCTGATAGTTGGGATAACTTGGTAATGGTTGTTAGTAATAAAACATTTGATAATAATATTTTAAAGTTTGATGATGTGGTTAGTATAATCTTGAATGAAGAAATTCACAATAAGAGTAAAGAGGAATCATCATATGGAAATGCTTTGAATGTAGAAATCAGGAGGCAGAAAAAGGAGAGATCCAAGAGTAAGAGTAATGGGAAATCAAAGTCAAGGGATAGAAGATCTAAATCTAGAAGTAAGGGAATTACTTGTTGGAAATGTGGAAAGAGAGGACATGAAAAGAAATATTGTTAATCAAAGGATAAAGAGAACTAACAACTAGAAAAAGGTAAAGAAGTAAATCTTGCTACATTATAGGTAATGCAAGATGCTTTTATTCTTTCTTTAGATAATAGAATTGAATCATGGGTTTTAGATTCAAGAGCTTCTTTCCATGCAACCCCTAATAAGGGTTATTTCAGAAATTATGTCTAGGGCAATTTTGGGCATGTTTATTTGGGTGATGATGAACCTTGTAGTATTACTGGTAAAGGGGAAGTCCATATAAATTACTGAGAATGGAAATGCATGGGTATTGAAAGATGTCGAGGCATGTGCCAAGCCTCAAGAGGAATCTTATTTCGAAGGAAACTAGGTGAATGCAGTTGCATGGTTACTTTTACGAGGAGACTCTTGGAAAGTCACCAAGGGTGATTTTGTTGTGGCAAGAGGTAATAAGGTAGGAATGTTATATTTATCTACCTATATTACTGATTCATTTTTGCATTATCTACTTCAGATTCAAATGCATGTATGTGGCATAACTTTTTGGGCCATATGAGTAAAAAAGGAATGCAGATCTTAAAGGCTAAGGGTAAGTTATCATATTTGAAAGATTTAAATCTTTATTTATGTGAGCATTGTATCTTTGGAAAGTAAAAGAGGGTGAGATTTCTCAAAGTTTGGGTAACTAAGGAGCAAAAATTAGAGCTTGTACACTCATATGTGTGGGGACTAGCTCGGGTAGCTTCTAATGGAGGATCCCAATATTATGTTACTTTCATTGATGATGTGACAAGAAAGGTATGGGTTTATTGTATTAAATGTAAATATGATATTTTTAAGACTTAAAATATGGAAATCCCTTGTTGAAAATGAATCAAATTCTAAGTTAAAGTGCCTTAGATCTGAAATTGGTGGTGAATATTGTAATAAGGATTTAAATGATTATTGTTTAGTGAATGGAATACGTAGAGAAAGAATGGTTCCAAGAACACCACATGAGAATGGTGTTACAGAAAGAATGAATAGGAAAATCATGGAATGTGCTAGAAGTATGAGGATACATTCTAGATTTCCCTTACATTTTTGGACAGAAGTAGTTGATACAGTGGTTTATTTGATTAACCGTGGGCCTTCATGTTCACTAGATGGAGGAATACCAGAGGAATAATGGAATGGAAAAGAGGTAGATCTTTATTTTCTTAAATTTTTTGGTTTAAAAGCTTTTGTGCACATTGATAAGAAAAATAGAAAGAAGTTTGATGCAAAATCTAAGAGATACACTTTCATTGATTATGGATTTGTTGATTTTGGTTTCCATTTTTGGGATTTAGAGAATTATAAAATCATTAGGAGTCTTGATGTTGAATGGAATGAAAAAATAATGTACGAGGATTAAATTTTGGTACCCAAGGATGAACTGGTTGATAAGTTTGTGAATGAAAATGAACTCTCAAATTTAAAAGAATTACTGATAGGGTTACACATAAGAACTAGTGTTGGTTGACCCCTGACCGACACGGTTAAAAAAACCAATATCGTTACAAAATATCCAAACCAACATCGTTAGCGAGAACTAGGTTAGTTATAGGTGACCGACATCGATCCCACCGTCGGATTTGGATAGGAATGTCCAGGAGGTCAGATTGAGCCTCCAAAGACCCCAAAATCCCGTGAGAAGGTCACGGAGGGTAAGTAAACCTCCAGAAATATTTACACCTTCTCTATTTTATTTATTATTGACTGATAATGGTGAACCAGAGAGCTTTGAAGAAGTAATGCAAGATAAGACCCACGTCCAGTGGGAGCATGGTATGGATGAGGAGATGAAATCCTTGGAATAGAACCAAACATGGGATTTGGTTAAGTTTTTAGCAAGTAAGATAATATTGTAGAACATGTGGGTTTATAGGATCAAGGAAGAAGAGGGTTGACATAAAAGATATAAGGAAAGGATTGTAGTAAAGGGATTTACACAAAAAGTAGGTATTGAATTTGGTCAAATATTTTCTCTTGTTATTAAGATGAATTCTATTCATACTGTATTGAGCTTAGTTACGGTAGATGATTAGCATATAGAGCAACTAGATGTGAATACAAATTTCCTTCATGGTGATTTGGATGAAGAAATATATATGCAACACTTTCTTGGGTATGAAGTCAAGGGTAAGGAGAAATTAGTTTCAGGTTGAAAAAGAGTCTATATGGGCTCAATCAAGCTCCAAGGAAATGGTACATGAGGTTTGATAGTTTTATGCAAGAGCATGGTTACTTGAGATGTGAATCTGACCATTGTTTTTATTTCAAGAAGCTTGAAAATGGGAGCTATATTATTTTTTTATTGTATGTGGATGATATGCTTATTGTAAGATCTAGTATACAGGACATTGGTGAGCTTAAGGAAAGCTAGCTCACACATTTTCTATGAAGGATTTAGGAGCTGCAAAAAGAATCCTTGGCATGAAAATACATAGAGACAGGAAAAACAAGAAATTGTATGTCTCAGGAGGATTATATCTACAAGGTGTTAGAAAGGTTCAATATGCAAAATGCAAAATTTGTTAGCACACCTATTGTTGGACACTTCAAATTGAGTAAAGATCATTTTCCATCATCACATGAGGAGGTCAAATACATGACATGAGTGCCATATGCTTTAGTAGTTGGGAGTCTCATGTACGTTATGGTTTGTACAGGACCGAGACATTACGAGTAGTAGGAGTGGTGAGTAGATATATGGAAAATCTAGGTAAATAGCATTGGAAAGAATTCCAATGGATACTCAAGTATTTAAAAGGGACATCTAGCAAGCAGTTATGTTATGGAGGTTTGGATATTTCATTATTTGGCTATGTTGATTAGGATATGGATGGAGATCTAGATGGTAGAAGGAGCACTATTGGATATATTTTCACAGTAGGTGGGATGGAAGTTAGCTTGATTTCAAGATTGCATAATCTTGTCTCTTTGTCTACTATAGATGTAGAGTATGTTGCAGCTACTGAGAGGCTAGTAAGGAAATGATATGGATGAGTAGGTTCATGGAAGAGTTGGGAAAGAAGAAAGATGATTGTAAAGCTGTTCGGTGATAGTCGAGTGCAATTCATTTGGAAAATAAATTAGCATTTCATTCGAGAACAAAAACATTTAATTGAGGTATCACTTGATATGGTAGGTATTAGATGATGGACAGATGAATCTAGAAAATATTCATATGAGAAAGAACTCGTAGATATTCTAATGAAGCCATTATCAAAGGAGAAGTTGAAGCTACACTCTACTTTTGTTGGTCTTCAAGTTTGAGACTTGAAGAGGAAGAAATAAAGCTAAGGAAGGATCAAGAATGATGTTGTATAGGTATGGTGCAAAGTAACTAATCTCCAAGTGGGAGATTGTCAAGTTATGGAACTCAATTACTTTAGTTTAGCATACAATGGAAACTTGCTGAAAAATATAGTAACCATCATTGGTTAGGGGTAACCGACATCGGTCACCCATGACTGACATCACTTAGGTAAGGGAGGAACCATCATCGGTTAGGGCTAGCGACATTGGTTGCATGTGCGAGGATGTTTTAATTAACTCTCGGGAATTAGATATATTTTTAGCATTAAAGTATATCTATTGATTGTAATTGCATGGCTAAGTGCCCTAAGTCTATAAATGACTATATAAGCATAAAGCTAGGGTTTAGAAGGTAGAGATTAACAAGAATTATAAAGAACTTGCAAAGGTTGGTGTGAGAGAGAGAATTCTTGGTGATGAAGCAAAAGCTTGAGGAAAGAAAGTATTGTACATCTGAGAGGTGTGGAAGATTGTAAATCTTCATTGTATATCTTGTCAAAGCTTTGGATAATAGATTGGCTTGTTTCTTGGTGGATGTAACCCACCGGGTGAACCACATTAAATCATTTTTGATTTATGTCTCTTGGTTTGTATATTTCTTACGGTAGAATATTTATTTTTATTTGCATGTATGCTTAAATATGATATATTGTCAGTAAAATCGGTGTGCTAACCCCAAAAAATAAATGTGATTTCTATACATGGTTACAATGTTAGAGTGCATTTTGATTACACTCGACAAATATATTTGTAATTGTAATGATCTAACTTGAGTTCCAAAGGGTTAGTGGACATTAGCCTAGATTTTTGCATTTTGTGCCTATTTATTATTGATCTATTTCGTGTGAGATAATATTTACAGAGATTTTCAATGTTGGGGAATCGGTTTGATAATTGCATCTTTTAGTGTTTCTTTTTCTATTTTAAAGTGATCAATTTTGTGATGGAATTTGTAGTCAATGTGGTTTGTGAATTATATAGGGATTTGATTAGATATTCTCCTATTATTGCAAAAAAATTCTTTTCAAACCGATCTATCTTATTTTCATATGTTGGAAAATTCATAGGGAATTTGTCACACTTGTTGGCATTTCTATTATTTAGTTTAAACTGGTCAATTTTGTGATATGATGTTTAGTAATTTACAGCTTAATTTTTCCTACAATGTTATTTCTATGGATCTTGTGTGTTATGAGATGCAAGAAGATGATTGGCGTTTGATAGGTAAAAACAACTTCTTTGGAATAAATGCCTTCTTAGTGGGGAGGTGTGATCTAGAGGTCACTTTAGTGAGAAAAAATCCAAATATCTCCCAAAATCATTTTAGTATGGTATAGGGCTCAAAGATCTTTCCAAATCCTATTTGAACACATAAAACAAACACCATTTGATCAAGATATTGTTTGCGAAGTTTCTAGTTGGAGGAGAAAAATGAGGGGAAGCAGACCAATCGGAATGCGTCATGTGGAAATGAAAAAAGAATAAAAAAGGTTTTTTTGGTTTTCTCATTTAGTATTTGACAATCATGTTTGGATAAGTGGGCATCATTATTTTCTATCCGGGGGGCTCAAATAGGGTTGACCACTCAGTATGTGTGGAGGGTTCCTTTTTTCTCTGTATCTTCATATTAGCATTGTCACTTTTTGTATTATATATGCTTCATATTATAATCACATTATGCATGTGGGATTAAATCTAATTGTTTGTATAAGACCATGGTTGATAGCCACATGGTTATGCCATATATAATTTGTGGTTCAAACTTATACCATTTTAACATGCCACATGGTGGAGAAACATTTCAAACATATCCCACTATATTTATTAAATGCCATGGTAGTTAAAAAAACTTTATGTGAATCACAACCAAATTCCAACCTTGTCTTCATTTCTTATGTCACCTCCCACATGGATAGAAAAATGAGGACAAGTGTGGCCAAATCCATGAATCATATGGTTTGGTATAGGATTTTTAAAGTCCTTGGTTAAAATCAATGCACCCCATTTAGGATAATTATCCTAATAAGGAGTGGAAAAATTGATGGGAGGTTGGGGAGAATCAAACCTCCAACTTCATATTTCCAAAATTATACTTTGTCATTACACTACGCAAATTTGATCAAACCTATATAATAGAAAATTGGGTTTTGATCTTGATTAAGCTTATGAATGTGTTTTTTTAATAGAGAAGTTTGTAAAGAAGTGGATTTTTGAGCAGTTTAGGGGAATTTTCATGTCTTTATGTAAATTGGAAAGTTATTTAGAATTCTAAGATTCTCATGGTGCATCTATTATTTCCATGGTTTGAAGCCATTTTGATATCTTTTTAAAGTGTGAAATTTGATTTTGACAGAGAATGAGGGGAACAGACTGTGTAAGTGCTTCAGAAAGGTGGAGGACAAGTTGATGATCATCATCAAAATCCTCTAAAAAGGAGAGAGAGAAAATTTTGTAGGTTTTAGGATCCATAATTGTTATTGTAAGTTTGACTATAATTGTAATTTAAATATTTTTAATGGATCGATTCGAATGAACTCGGATACATAGGAAAATTTTTGAACTCCGTAAACAATCTTGTGTCATCTTATTATCTAATTTTGTATTCTGATTTTTGATATTTTCTACAAAAATTAATCATATTTAATTTGGATGCATATTTAATCATTTATGGGAAATCGGGTAATGTTTGAATGAACTGATCATTAAGTGGATTTTGGGTAATCAATAAATTAGTTTTGGTTCAAGTTTTAACACATTTAAAATTCATATTTTAATCAATTTTCGATTCATACAAGTCACAAAAAATGATAAGTTAATTGATCATTTTTGTAAACATTCAAAATAGTAGGGGGTCTATTGTTGTTTATAGATCATTACATGCTTAAAATTCTTATTTGAAAGAGTTAAAAGGATATTAAGGATCAAAATTTTCTAGGAGTGCTTCATCTCTAAGCTTGGAAATACAAATTAAGAAGGCTTGGTAGCATTAGATGTATGTATAATTATTTGGTGGTTTCAAATGTATTTGGAATTTTCATATGATTTTATCTTGGAGGTATGTAAATTTATTTTCCTATATGAATCTATGAAATATGTTTCAATTTGAAACCCAAGGTTTTACACATGTGAAAAACCCTTTGTATGATCGAAAATAGATTTAAACCCTATCCATAAGTAGGTGAATCTATAAAAGGTTAGTGGTTGGGTTGAATGTAATTCATACACCACCTATATTATAAATAATTTTAAAAGGCCTCAAACCACATGTATATCTCCACATATTATGTGATATATGCATGGATACACTATCTCTTATAATTTAATCACTTGATAATGAAAAAATGGCTTCGATGATTTCTATATAAGGAAGTGTGACTCTATAACCTAGTTGAGTGTGTTTCATACTATGTGTAAGGTATTGTCTTAGGGTGTGTTGTTAATGTTTCAAAATTTAGTATATCTTAGAGTGATTTAGTTATGATATTTTCAATGATTTTTATTAAAATTACTATGTAATTTCTAGGTAAGTTAATCATTGCATTTGAATGTCTTATATAGGGGTTCATACGTATAATTTCACATTAAAAACATGATCCATGAGGAAAGTCTTGACATATAGAAATATTTGAAATTGAGAAATTTATTATTGGGTGGCTAGGGAGAAAACCACCAGTTTTTAAGGTTGGGATTTGTTTGGTAGTTCCATATGGGTAGGAAGTGAGGTGCTTGAAAATTTTGGTCATGAAACTTGGAGGTGATATGCCACTATGGAATTATGAAAGTAATATTATGAATGAGTGATAAATTACATTGATGAGTTAAATTCATGTATAAGACTAAAAATAGGAAATAAAGCTAAAAATGTGTGTGTTGGTTATAATTTTTGGATAAAGCTAATGTTTTCATTTCCAATTGGTAAATTACCATATTTAAGTGTTTACATTTCCCCCTTTAATTGTGAAATTAAATTATATTATTAATGGAAAATATACCTAAGTGTGTAAAAACATTGTGTCATCTCTAGAGGTGTTTGATTTGCTTGAGTGTTAACATCATCTCCAAAGTGAAATGTGCAACACAAAATGTAGTCAAAGTCCATATAAATATTTGAACTTTAACCTAGATGTAATTGAATCTTGCAATTTTAAATTGAAAATTTAAATTTGAAAAATAAATAAAATAAGGAGGGATTACACTTATTTTTCTTTTGAAGGAGAATCTCCTTAATGATTAACTAACATTTAAATAAGATAGGGATGATGTAATAATAGTTAATCTAATCTAGGAGGAATAAAACACAATAAATAAATGCACTAAATTAATATGGGAAATGGCTAATATGATTAAAATTATTTAACTAGTAGAAATAAAACCTAATATACAAGATGAAGGTTAGGAATGAACTCAGCTAATTGCAGGTGGTTGTCACATAGTGTTGTAGATCTTGTAGGAAAATATAGGAGCTAGAATGACTACACAGAGATCTAAAAATACTAGATCTGGGACATTTGATTATACTTTAGCACCCGGGAGGGTCTTGGAGAGCCTTGGGGTGCCTTGGTATGGTAGAATAGGATTACTTGGTCTCTTAAAGAGATAGAATCTGATTCTTTACAGGTTGGAAGATATGTCATAACATTCGATTCTGCCATAATAGATTCACTAAACTACACCGAATGCTTTGAGTATAGCAAGATGATGAATGACCTATAAAATACCAAAAGGAAGTATGAACACCCTAAAAATAAAGATGCGAGAATGAATGGGTCAGACTAACCTCATTTGCCACATACAATGCAGTGCACTTATTAGACTAAGTGTTGCACTACATTTCAGACCCAAATGTAGTTAGGGTGTGTGTGCATGTTGTTTCATAGGTGCTCTTGTGTCAGTCACACTTTGTGAAGTAGTAAACAATAACTAAATGTAGAAAATGTAATAGAATGTGTGCATGGAATAGAATAAAATCCCTCCCCCTATGAAGTGTGTGTTGATGTAGATCTCCTAGCCTTGATGCATGAAAGTATGTGGATGCAAGTGATGCTATGGATGAAACTCTAGATGAAGTGATAGTAGTAAGTGGCACTAAAACCCTCATTATGGTCTTATAACTTTATATTTACGGGGTTATCTTGCTCCAATTTTGTAATTAACCTTGACATAACCGACTAGGAAAAAGATAAGGATGAAAAATGGCTAGAAAGATCCAAAAAGAGGTGGGAAAATAAAACAAGGATGAGGGTGCCCCGGGTGGGACCAGGGTTCCACTGGGTAAGCGTCAATAATGCAACACAAATTCCAAAAAAAAAGACAATCGGATATGCCACTAATGCATGCAAAAATGATGATTAAGTACATACAAATGATCCCAAGTGGGAATAAGATCAGACATGAAGGGTAGAGTTAAAGTGCCTCCTTTTGACACTCTTGTTGAATCCATTGTACAAATGATCGAAGTTGAAATTTCCCAGGTGAAGTTATATCAAGGAGTAAAACAATTGAGTGAATTTTCCCAAAGCGAGTTAGTATACCATATAAAGGGAAGAAATTGATAGTTGTAAGATTGGCACAATCACTAGGATAATAGATAAAAGTATGACATTTATCAATATTGTATTGAAATGTTGAATTATTTAATTTAAGGGTTTTCCAATTGTAGGATTTCTGTGACAAGTGAATGTTTGTTTGAAAGATTTGTGATTTTTATATTGTTTTGATTTTGAAACATTTGATTTTTTTGGATTTTCATAAGTTTTGAAAACAAATGAAAAAAATGAGGACATTCCATGGCTTAAATAAACCAAGAGGAAAACACAACATGTGTAAATGATAAAAGGATATAAAAGAAGTAATAGAAAGAAATCCAATATGAAGTTATATGTGAAATAGGATGTGAATAAATTTCCCACAATTGGTCCATGAGCACATTCCAGATACACGAGTAATGGTTATTTGAATGTAAAACATAAGAAACTAAGCTTAGAGTATATAATACAATATTCCATATGTACAAATGTTAAACAAACAAACAAGCTAGTGAACAAAACACACCGATGTAAAAATTCTAATAAAGAAGTGAATATATACTGATTTTAAGTTACCCCAAGAGAAAGCCAAAGCTAAGTGTTGTCCCTATGCAAAGTTACATTGCAAAGAGTAGTTTGATTGATTAGAAAAGATGATTGGGAACAATCAAATGAAGAAAAATGGTGAACGAAATCACACGGTTGTGATATTTTATTTTATTTTGAAAAGCATTTTTGAAACATTTTGTATAATTTTTTTCATATTTTCCAACAGTTTTATATTATTTTTCGGGATTTTGAACAATTTAATATTGTTTTTAATTTTTGTGAGACATTTTTTGAATTTTTTTGGTTTTTTGGAATTTTGAACCACACGCCAAAGAAGAGGGAAAGGAAATTCCCAAGTCAAAACCGACATGCTAAATGGAAGGTGAACAATGGTGGTAAACAATGGGAATGAAAACCGAACAAGGAAAACATGCGACACACGATAAGGTGAAAAGTTACAAGTAGGAAACAAAGTGAAATGACGAAACATGTGGATGCATTGATATGCCCCCAATACAAGGGTTACTCTTCGGAGACTCAGGAGTATAAATTATTCAAATTAATAGCATTTATAGGCTCCTTCATCTCTTTCCCATCCCCAATAGATAGTTTGTATGCACCAAATCAAAATTTAGTAGTTATAACATAAGGACCCAACCAATTAGGCTCAAATTTGCCCTGTTTTTCTCGTGGTTTAGTTGTGTTCTTCTAATTTTCCTTTAGGACCAAATCACCAATTTTAAACTGTCAAGGTTTGATCTTGTGATTATAATTACAACATAGTCTATTCTGATATACCTACATATGGTCTAAGGTGCAAAGATGTATCTCATCCAATAATTATATCTTTTCAAGGCATGTAACACGATAATCCTCTTCAAGAATAAGATGTTAGAGGTAGACACAAAGTGAAGGAAATTCAACTTTGATAGGTAATATGGATTCAAATCCATATACTAGGGAAAAAGGAGTAGTTCTTGCAGTGTACAAAATGAAGTGTGGTAGGCCCAGAGGGTAGGATATAGCTGCGTATGTTAATTACATCCATGTTTATTAACTATCTTTTCTATAATGGACTCGATAGTATTATTTGATGCTTCAGATTGGCCATTGCATTGTTTTTTTTTTTTTATTAAGGGAAAATAGTTTTGAAGGGACTATACCCTGTATACAAAAGGGCTCAAAAGCCAGATAGAAAAATGAGAGAAAAAGCCCAGAGAGGGGCAAAACAACCAACCAAGAAGGCTCAACAGCCAGAAATTACAATAAAGGTGAAAAGTGGATCAAAACGTATAGAGATCCAGAACAACGAAGACAAGAACAAAAAGAGACCAAAAGAGAAACAGAAAAGCGAGCTCCGCCAAAAAATAGCGCCAGAACCGCCCGACGACAGCCAGATCGCAGCCAAAAAACTGCAGCACAACAGCCCGCTACTTGATGGCTCTGTCTATCTTGGTCTTGATGGCCTGTAGTGACATGAAAAAGGCAATGGCCGTGGCCTGAGAGGGGTCCTTCATGTCAGCTTGGGAGATTGCAATGTCCCTATTCTCCTTAGGGCCCCATATGTCTTCATTGATTCCACTTAAACTACAAACGTTGTGGACATGTTGTTCAATGAAGTTATAGATGCTTTTGAGGGCAGATAAAATACAGTCATTGCGGCTTTTGGCATTCCCCAATCTGCCATCAAGTGACTGTAGCTTCTTGAAGACTTCATCAATGACCCCCTCTTCCTCCTCACTTTGAAGGATCCTTTTTCCCTTGGCTCTCTCCATGTTTTTTAGAGCCCCTTTGAGTTCTTGAATCTCCTTCTCCAATCTGTCAATCCTCTTCAGCAAATCCTCCTCTTTGGGCTTCTCCACAGGCATGCTAATATGCAGGAGGTTTTCAGCAAGTTCTAAGTCCTTGTGGCTCCTAAGGACACGTTGGGAGGCAGGGATTTTAGCTTTCTTGCTTTTCTTGCTGGAGCCAACATCATCATTCTTTCTTTTAAGCAGGGGTGGAGTGGGAGTAGTATGGGCAGGTGGGGGTATGAAGGAGGGAGGTGGGATAGGGTTCATGGGAGGGCAGCTGGAAAAGTGACGGTGAATCAGGAGGATAAGGCCCTGGTGTAGAGGGACAGCCCGAGAGTGATTTTGAACTTCCCTTATAGATTTCTCCAAGGAGTTGATCAGATAATGAGGAAAGCTAATAATGTTGTTTCTACGAAAATGATTCAGAAAAATCAGATGCTTGTGAGGAATAGTCACATATCTTCCTTCAAGGGTAACATACCTTACCACCATTCTGGCAAGTTCATCAAAAGGAACAGGGATCGACTCCACCTTGAGGCCAGCAGTAACAAACTCAAGATTCTCTCCCTCTTCTAAAAATTTCTTGGTTTCCACTTCCCTGTCGACCTTTTTATTGAAGAATTTTGTGCCTTCTAGGCTGAGACCCATGATCTGAGCTATGAGATCTTCTGTAATTTCCATTTTCATGTTACTGTACTTTACAATTCTGTTCTTCCAACCCTTGGCGAATTTGATGGAGATGTCTTGGTCGAAGCCTTGAATCCTCTCAATGAAATTCGACAGGCCTCCAATTTGCAGGTACTCCCAGAGCTCCGTGTTCTCTTTCCACTCAGGTTTGTGGGTCGGTTCGGTTTTGCATGGCGGACCCCCCATGTTTCCTCTGTTCCTATTCCTGTTTTCAACGGTAAAAAAGCTTGCAATGTGCGGGACAATCCGAGTGGTGTTTTTGGTATTTGAATCAGCTCTTCCCATGAAAGCCGGTTTAATTATAATGTTGCATTTGTTATTATTGCCCCACTCCCCAGCTTTCCTTCCATGCCAAGAAATGATGGCAATCCAGCCCGCACAAGTCGCAACAATCATCCAGATCTTTTTGATGTCATCATCATGTACTTGGGGATCTGCACATTAACATCTAAAATACGGCCGTTAGTCATGATTTTCAAGGCCATTGCATTGTTGATAATAAGGTGTGGCCAATTTTAAGCGGATATCATATTTATTAGCTAGGGCCTTTAGATCCTTGTTTTTGAAATAACCACCATTCTTAGTGATAATAGTAGCGGGGATGCCAAAATGACAGATAATATAGATGAAAATGAATTTAGAAATATTGCACCTAGTAATGTTGGTAAGAGGCATAGCCTTAACCCACTTGGTGAAATACTCAATGGCAGTTATAATAAATGTGTGGCCATTAGAAGATGTAGGATTTATTTTTCCAATTAAATCAAGTCCCCATTTTGAAAAAGGCCAAGGTGAAGTAATAGGCTACAAGGCTTGGGATGGTGCATGAATGAGATTACCGTGTTTTTGGAAAGCCTAACATTTCTTCACAAAGTTACATGCATCTTCCTCCATTGTGGGCCAATAGTATCAATGCATAAAATATTCTTTGCAAGGACTATTCCATTGGTATGGGCACCACAAATACCTAAATGTACTTCAGATAGCATCTGATTAGCTTCATCCTGATTGAGACATCTTAAGAGAGTCCCATCATAGCCTCTTCGATACAAGGTGTCAGTAAGAAGGGTGTAGCATGAAGCACATTGTGTTAAGGATATTTTATTATCTGAATTAAAATTAGGATGATAGGCTTTAGTTTGAATGAAGGTGTATATATTGTGGTACAGGATGGACATGACCAAAAATATCAAAAATGATGATGGTATCCAGAAATACGTATGCGGGCACCAAAACATGTTCAACAAAGAACTCGTTGTGAGTTTTCTTAGTGTTGAATGAAATAAGGGAGGTGATAGTTGTCATGGAATCCATTATTTTTTTTTGATGTGGGGAACTTGTTCAAAATTGATAATTTTGAAATACCCTCTAAGGATATCAACCATTCTTTTATAAGGTAAGAGATTTTCATCTTTTACCTGATATTCTCTATTAACTTGATTAATGACTAGAAGAGAATCACCAAGAACTATCAATTCTTATAGGTGCCATGAGATAGAAAACCCTAAGACTGATATCAATGCTTTATAATTTTCTATGTTATTTGTGTAAGAGAAGTTGATACAAGAATATTTAGGTATGAGGTCTCCATCTAGTGTATGCAAGACAATTCCTGCTCTAGAACCATGGATATTAAAAGATCCATTAAAGAATAATGTCTATGAGGGTGTTGCTTCTATGTATAAGTCTTTGTTTGGAAATTCAAATTTTAGCGGTTGTGAACCTGGTAGTGGTGTTGCATCTAGTTGGTATACCAGTGCTTGACCTTTGATTTCCTTTTGATTGACAATTTCAATGTCAAATTCACTTAGTGCAATCCAACTAGACATTCATCCTATTATGACTAGTCTCAAAAGTAGGTACTTAAGATGATAAACTCATGAAATTATCTTGGTGGTATGATTTAGGAGATAATGTCACAACTTGCCAAAATTATAAGTAACTGCTAAACAATCCTTTTTAACCTGTGAGTACTTAGTCTCATGGTCAAGAAGAGTTCTTCTCAATTAATATACAACTTGTTCATGACCCTTATCATTATGTTGCATCAATGATTCCCCAATGGCATGTTGTGTTGCATATGTATACAACAACATAAGCTTATAATGTATAAGTAGCATGAGTACCAGGTGAAGATGTCGGGTATTCTTTCAATTTTGCAAAGGCATCTTGTGATCTTTTTCCATTTGAACTAAACTTCCTTTTAAGAAAATGGTTGAACTGATGGCACTTATGTACCAATTAAGACATGAAGCAATGAATAGAATGTATTTTTACTTGTAGTCCCCGGTGGCATATCTATTATAGCTTTGACCTTGGTAGGATCCACTTCAATTCCTCTTCGTGAGACAATGAATCTCGAAGTTTCCTGAAATGAAACCAAAGACACATTTTTAGATTAAGAAAAACCTTCTACTCCCTTAACCACTCAAATATACACTTAATAACTACCAGATGATCCACCCTAGTGTTTGATTTAGCAAGAATATAATCTACATAATATTCCATTATGTCGTGAAGAAGATCGTAGAAAATAATAGTCATGGCATCTTGATAAGTTGCATCAACATTTTTAAGGTCAAAAGACATGACCTTGTAACAAAATTTCCCCCATGGGGTTGTAAAATTTGTTTTATGTTGGTCTTCTTAATAATTTGAATTTGGTTATACCCAGAAAATCCATCCATAAGGGATAACATCTCATGGCTTACACAAGAGAATCGAAAATCATGTCAATATTAGGAAAAGGAAATAATCCTTAGGACATGCCTTGTTAATGTTATGGAAGTCTATGTAAATAAAAATTATGGGGTCTTCTTCATAAATGGTACCATATTAGATATCCACTCTAAGTAGTCAATGCCTTTGTATGAAGACTACATCCAATCATTTTGTAGTTCAGCCTTAACAAGCAATGCGACCATGGGATGCATTTTACATAGTTTTTTCTTGTGAGTTTAGCCTTTGGGTGCACCACAAGGTTATGAACCAAAAATAAGGATCAAGACCGAGCATATCTTTGTAATACCAAGCAAATGCATCTTGAAACTTGGTTAGAAGTGTTATGAAGGTGTTGATTTTGGTTTTGATAACTTTGACACCTAGTTGTAAGAATTTTGGTTGGTATTCGGTTCTAATGCTAATGGTTGTTGTCTCTTCTACCAAAATATTAGAATTTTCATTATCTTGAAATTATTTTGTAGGCTTGTGTAGATTTTCAGATATTTCTACATCCAAATCTCCACTCTCTAGTGCTTGAAAGGTTTTCACTAGGAGACGCATCCTTTTATTTATTTTTCATTTCCATTTTTACTTCTCATATAATGCCTCGAGAAAGGTTTTGACTCAACTTAGATCCATTGACGGCCTATTGATTAGAAAACTCTAATTGAAGGAATTTGTGTCTCTCTGTAACATTAGTATCTAAATTACTTCTCGGGATGTTTTTCATTAAGCACTTTGATTCAGATTTCATAAAGGATTTATTTAAATGATTATTATTTCTTTATGAAGTACCCCTACATGTTTCACCAATCCATCATTAAAAGGTGATGTTTCAACATCAAAGATAAAAGGTAGGTGATTAAGGGCTTTCTCGATCCCAGTCTCATACGCGATAAGAAGTATGGGATTATCACCAAAGACTGTGAAGGATGAAAGGTGTATTGATTTTATATTTTTTTGTATTTATTAATTGATTTAATTTTTCTTGTATGTTGATAGTGTGCTTTTTGGGAAGGAACATTTTTCCCCAAGTCTCAGCCTCATGTAATTAGTAGGATGCAAGGGTTCAACGTCGTAGATTAATATGGGTGGTTAAAAGGACCGGGTAAAGTACTTTAGTGCTTTCGGTGAAAGAGAGAGCTTATTTGAAAGGAGGAGATTCCATCAATAAGCTTCAAGACAAAACCATAGGTAAAAATATCTAAAATGGTAGAATCCATAATAAAGATGAGACACACAATGCCTAAGAGGAACAAGGTTAACATGTGTTGTTAATATCTAAAGAAGGTGAGTATATGATAATAGTATGATTAAGTTATTTTCCAATAGATGAAATTCCTAACATTATTTGTACACAACTTTTCGTTTCGATTGGAAAATAGTGCTCTAATACGAGAGGTTTATTCTCTTTTTGTGATTTTTGAGTTTTTTTAATTTTGGAGGATGAAGGTTTGAAATGGACTTATCAAGAAAAATGTCTGTGTTTATTTAAGTTGAATGGTCTTGAGATACAAGACTTGTGTAGATGAAATGTAAGTCAAGAGGAGAATCAAAAGATTTCATAAGTCTGAAATATGAAACTTGGACGGACATGAGACAAGTCAAAAAAGTGAAACCGAAGTTTCGATAAGTCCTATAATATGAGACTTGGGTGGATATGAGCCAATTCAAAATATTGAACCAAAAAAATTCGATGGGTCTTGAAGTACTAGACTTGGGAAGATAGGAGCCAAGTCAAAGGATGCATGATTAGATAAGTGATCGATGAGATCAAAAGACATATGTGATGTTAGAAGAATATTATCAATGTAGGGAAGATGTTGAGATACATATTCACCTGTGAGTGAAAGAGCACGAGGAAAGAATGATACATTTATAGATGTATACTCAAGGTTCCTTGTAAGATATAGAAAGGAAATAGTCAATGTTTCTCCTTCTAGGTTATGAATTAGTTGATTAGACAAAAGGTTTGTAATTAAATATTAAAAGAGTTGAATAAGGAAATTCACTTTGGGTATACGTAGCTCAAAGAATGTGTAAATGTAGATATCTTGACAAGTAGGAATCATCATTGATGAGATTCTTGTAGGATGGATCATGTGAGGTATAATGGACATGGAAGGTTGCGTTGAAGCAAGTGTCCAAGCTTGTTGTTTTTATGGTTTGACAAAAAGACTAGAGATGTTAGGCATAGGAGATGGAATGGAAAGAATAGAATGAATCTCAATGGTGTTTGACAATGGAACCTCTTTTGTCATGTCAAGGGTTGAAATAGATTCTTGAAGAAAATTCAAGTTCTCGTTAGGTGTTAGAATATTTTCTAAAACATGTTGAATGTCTGTTGGGACTATCGAAAGCAAATCTGTAGAAGAAATGGATTGGTTTGAAGGGGGAGATACTTAACCTTGATCATGATCTCACAGAATTTCATTTTGAATACAAGTGCGAATAAAAATCAACTCTTTATTTGAATGTGTGTAAGTTGACATGTCATCGAGTTATAAGAGCTTCACTATCAATATGTACAAATATCTCTCTATTTTCAATTAAGTCTTGGACATAATTGTTAAAGCATGCACACTCATCTTTTGAGTGTCCATGAATACGATGAAAATCACAACATGTATGAGGTTTGTACCAATATGGGCAAAGGTTATCTTTCGATCCAAGGTCTTGTAAGGGGATATTTTATCATCCTAGCCACTTTGAGTTGATGAAATACACTAGAGAGACTTTCTCTAAGGGGTGTAAACTTACGTTTAACTTTGCATGGCATAGTGTCTTCACTAGGTTGTATGATTGAATTTTTGATTGATTTGTCATGTATATTGGGCATATTGTGATTATCCATGACACCAGAAATGATGACATTGCGGTTGCGATTGATGTACCAAGATTCATCATGAAAAGATCTGAAATGCTGATTATTATTGAGGGTGAGGTTGAAATAAAAATGTTTGAAAAAATTCTCTGAGAGATCTTTGAAGGTAGTGATAGATCCCTTTGGAAAGTGTAAGAACCAATACAAATATTATCCTTCTATACTTCTAGGAGAAAGGCACAAGAGTAAGCTATCGTTATATGCCACTTCGTGACATGCTATGGAAAATTATTTGATATGTTGTCTTGGATTAATTTTTCCCTTGTATTTGTCAAATTTGGGTGTCTCAAAATACTGTGGGAAGGGTATGCGTAAGATGTCCATATTAAAAGGGTATGGACACAATTCATCAAAATTGAATTGTTTGCATTATTTTTGTATACTCACAACGATGTCTTTCATCATTTTCCATTCTTGGGAAAAGGATGAATTGTATAAATCCACCATTGTAATGAGAAATGAGGTAGAGTGAAGAAAGGTATGATGAATAACACAACCCTTATAAAAGTGAATTTTAAGATACAAGTGATGAAAATGTTTGAAAATCTTGACCCTTAGAAAAGTGAAAGGTAACGATGGAAGAGAGGTGTATGAATTAGTTTAGTAGTAACTTGTCCCTTAATAAAGTGAATAATAAGATGAACAAGATTTTTAGAAGATATTAATGAAGGAACCCTTGATAAAGTGAATGTCAAGATGAAAGCATGTGAAATTGATTGAAAAACTCGACCCTTGACAAAGTGAATACAAAGATGGAAGAGAGGGAAGAAGATGGAAAATTTTGACTGTACAAAAATAAGTGCTACGAGGAGAAGCAAAAAAATAAAGTTAGTCGAGTTCTTGTCTATTAAGAAAATGATAGTAAATAGAAAAAGGGATGAAAAGAAGTTAGATGTGCTCTATTTCGTAACAAAAATGAGTGTTAAAGGAAAAGAGACTTAACAAGGTGAACGCGATCAACTCGTAATGAAAATGAATGATAAGAGTGATGAAAAAATGTAAAAATGTTAACTCCTAACACGATAAGTGTAAAAAGAAATGACAAAAGGGGGGGAAAAGTGAAATTTTCTCGACGTTTCATCACTTTAGATGATTCTTAACAAATTGAGTGTTAAGAAATATGAAGAGGTTTGAAATGACTTTATGATCCTTTATAAAAGTGAACGTAAGGAGGGGAGAAACAAAAGGTTAGCATGCTCAACTTGCGATAATTGTAAGTGTAGCAAGAGTAGACCCTTAACACAATAAAATATGCTCAACTCTTAAAAAAATAATGTTAATTGAAGATACTTAGGAAAGAAAATGATGGATTTTCTCAGCTTTTAACAAGATGAATGGTAAAAGGGGATACTTGAGAAGATGATGATAAATGTAAAATCTTAACAAAAAGTGTGTTAAAATATAAGACGTGACAAGGAAATGAAAGTAATAAAAGAATGAAAAGGTAAAGGTCATCATAAGAAATTAATAAACGATGATAAAAAAGGTTCGAATCTCACAAAAAATGGAGATAAGAGACAAGGAGGAATTGAAGGATTAGTGATCTCAAATTAAAAGAAAGTAAATTCTTTTAATGAGAAAAGAGAATAAATAATAAGGATGTCAACAATTCCATAAAATGATTACGAAATATGACAATGTAAGATGATAGGATTAAAAACATGGAAGACGTCGCAACTCAACAAAGTGGATGTGAAATGCGACAATGTAAGAGTGAGTAGAGAACAATATTGAAAAATGTCAATAAGTCTAGAAAGTAAATGTGAAATGTGATGATGTAAGAATGGGGAATGCTTAGAGTTCAAAAAAATAATGTTAAACTTAAGACTTATGATAATGAAAGATCAAGGTGATCAAGAGAGTGCTTGACTATGATAAAGCGAGTATCGCAACACCGAGACTTAGATGAAAATGAAAGTGCTTAAGTGTGAAAATGGATTTCCACAACACAAGACTTATACAAGTGTATAAAGTGACAAGATGGATGAGAGAGAAAATATGAATGACAAAAGTGAAACACAAGTGTGTAACATGCAAGAAAAATGAAAAGTGGTGAAATGAAAATTACGGCCTCTGCATTAGATTGTCTTGGACAAGGTGTGGCTTCCTAGGTGGCTCTCTCAAATAGGTGTTAGAAAAATATCCGAGCAAGCACTGAACGGCGATATTGCTAGTTGATGGCTTTACTTTAACCCCTTTGAAACCATGAGTAAATATCTTTCTCAGAATGAATTGCATTGGGTTTCTATTAAGGATATCCATGATTGTAACTCACAAAGGCTTTACTAGTTAGGTAGGAAAAAGGCTCCCTTTTCATCCACCAGTTCCCTTAAGGTGTGGACTACTTTGGGTTTCCTAGAACCAAACTCTTTATTGTAATTTAAGGCATATGCCAAGGGGGTATGTTCTAGTTAAGCATTCAAGCCGTAGCTCTTAACCGAACCTGCAAATCAAGTGTTTTGAATGTGGTATTTTAAAAATATTTTGATTTAAATGTGGTTTGGTTGAACTCCTTTAGCAACCTGTGGTTAGTAGTTTTGAATATTTTAGCCACTGTGTGTGAGAGAAGGTCATGTAAACAATGATTAGAAATTTTTTCAAAATGAGGTAAAAAAAAAAAAAAGAATAAACAAGACAATAGAAGCAAACCCACATTTCTGATTTCCAAGATCACTTAAAAATCACGAGGAAAGAGCATACGTGTGGGTTGGATTTGGTTAAGTGAAATTTTAATTCCCCAAAAAAAAAAAATAAAGAAACGACCACATTTTTGATTCCCAATATTTATTTAGAAAAAAGTGTGAGGGAAGATCATATGCATGAGCGATTCATGTTAGTTGCATAAAAAAATAGAAAATGACAAGTGAGAAGCACAAAAACATGTTAGAAATCGTTAGTATAAATGGAAAAATGACTAAACATGTATGATAAAGGCATAAAAATAATGAAAAATTGGACCAAAAATTCCAATAATGCTAAAATTGAAACTTTCACGATTAATCCATACAAGGAAAGTGTTTAAAAAGAAGGCGGAAATGAGTGTACATTTGATTAAAAAGGCACAAAACAACGAATGAGCTGAACCAAAAACACTTAAGAAACACGCGCATGATCAAATTGCACAATTATTCAAAGTGAACATAATGCACGAAAAATAATAATAATAAGAATAATAATAAATTGAATTTAATAAAAACGATAGAATTAAGTTAATGAGAGAAAATAACTAAAGTAATTATTAATTAAAATATAATAAGAATAAAAAAAAATACGGACTAAAGTTTAAAACTTAATTTTAAAAAAGAAAATACAAAAAAAGAAAGAAAGAAATAAGGAAAACCTAAGAGAATAAACTAGTGTAGAAACTAAATAAATAAACCTAAACCTAAACCTAAAGTTTGCATGTGGAGGGCTTGGGTGAGGCAGGGGATGGGACTTGGCGAGTGGGGTTGGAAGCGACTCGGTCATGGGTGGAGTGGAATTTTTGGAAGGCTTGGGGACAGATTGAAGTGGTAGCATGGGATTAGGTAAGGCGAAGCACGAGAGTGAGGGTAAGGTGCAAGTCAACAGAGTGTGGTTCGGGAGATGGGCTCAGGGTAGGGGTAGATGATCATGGCACAGGTTGGTACGAGATTTGGCATAGTGATAAACAAGGATGGGATAGGTGAGTGGGTAGTGAGGTGCAGTCGGGATGGGGTCAGCTAGGTAGTGGGGAGTTGGGATGGGGATCGGTAGGGATAAATTTAGGCAGTGAGGAAGGGAGGGATCTCTAGATAATAGGAAAATCGGTAGAAGTGAGGAGAGCTCGGGATGGGGCCAGCTGGGTAGTGAGAATTTGGGATGAGTTGTGAGGTGGCTCGGAGGTTTTGAGGGAAGTGGCTTGGCCGAGCTAGCCAATCAAGGAGGTAGGCTTACGGTAGATCTAGGTTTGAATTTTTTTGTTAGTTAGTTTTTTTAATTGTTATTTGTTGAAATTTTTTTATCATTTATATCGAAGTATAAGTTAGATATAGCCAAAAGATAAAAAAATATGTTATTAGTTTTGTCTTTTAAAAAAATTATAGCAATTTTCTCAATGAGATTACGAGAATGAATGATAAACAAACACTGCAAACCTTCCAATAACCTTTAGTGCAAACCTCAAATAAGGGGCTCCTGTAAAACCTTGCAAAATGCATGTTAGAGATGATTTTTCGATGCAAATACTACTAACACAAGTAAATTCCATAGTTTTTTTTATGTCAGATTCAAGAGGATTTGTAAGGAAGGTACGCCTAAAATTTATAAAGGTAGAAGTAGTTAAATTTGGTTATACACAGATAAATGAATATGCTAAAAATAACAATGTGTGAAGTCGCAATAGTGTCAAGGGAAGTAAATAAATTAATTGTAAAAATTTGCATCCGGAAATGTGGTTGTACGTGTAATTTAATTTCCCCCACCTATCTAGGATTCTATAAGTGTGGTTAACTAGGATAAAGGTAAGGAGTCCAAGTGGAGTCTAAATGGAGTCTAGGTGGAGTTTGGTGAGTGGTGGATGACTAGGTTGTAAACACATTTAATTAATAAAAAAATTAATTAAGCTAAATGGGTGCTAAGGATACATGGGATTAATTTAATTAATCCAAAGGGGTACAATGTGAATTAATTAATTAATTTAATCAATTAATCGTAAATGCGTGAATAACATGGTGTACTAGGATAACACTTTGGGAATAAGTGGAAACATAAGTGTAATTTTGGGGTGTCTATAGAATGTATGTGGAGATGCGTAGTATATAGTATGAATATGTATAGGTTATGCATGGATATCCTAATAATGTATGTAGTTTCTAGGGTTTAGTGTAATGGTAATCCCTCAACAGTCAATTGTGAACTGAAGAACAAGAGTGTGTCATCAGGTAACAATGGTGCGATAATACGTGATCAATACATCTATATAAGAGGATTGATAGATAATGATATATATGTGCTAGGATGGGGGGTGAGATGTTATGCCCCCAAGTGTGTATGAAGGATAAATTAACCAATGAAGGTGAAGGACGAGGGTCCCTCGGTCAATTCCCGGGATAATGAAAGTGGAGGGCCATGATATAATAATAGTAGTATAGTCAATAAACGCGGTGCGGTGAACAAAATCTATATATGCATGAAGAATGAATGAATGATGAATATTGGGATGGAGGAAAACATTTTAGTGGTAAGGTTAGTAGGGAGATGGTGAAATACTTACAAAAGATCACTACTTATGAGGTTCATGAGTAGCACTAGCTTGACACTTATGAGATGAATGAGCCTAATGGGCTAGATGGTTATTAGGAGAAGGTTGTGTAACAAATGAAAGGAGGCCTAGATGTTTGATATCTTTAACTATACCTAAAAAGCATTGAAAGCATCAAGTATGATGTCTTTGAATTCAATGATAATGGAAATATTGATGACCATGGTATTGTACTAGTCGAGGAGGATAGTGATGAGTAAGTGGTAGAGTAATCAGCTGATGATTAAGGAGTTGAATGAAAATGTCCTGTGTCATAGCATTAGGGTCAAAGATGAGAGGTTGAGGAAATGGTATACCTTGAGGTTCAGTTAGATGGAAGGTAGTATATGTAGATGGCATATGAGGTGTAGCATAAGTACCAACATGCCATTGTATAACATCCTTAAGTTGTTGGACTTAGAAAATGAGAAATGCAATTGTGGCTTCCATGGACTGACACTAATTTTACAAAGTGTGTATTGAATCCAATAGGTGTGTATTAGATGGATGATTATGAGAGCGAGATTTGTCAACTAAATGTGTGGATATAGGACCTATTTGAGGTAGTGACAGATTGTCGATAATGCAAGGAGGTAGTGGAGGAGGAAGATTTTCTAAAATCTCATCATTAGTATCGTCAAAATCATATGGGACAACAAGGGAAACTGGTAAGAAATGGTATGTGTTTAATCATCTAAGTAACCATAAGTGCGTAAAATATACATGACCATGGCTTATTGTTCATTCATAAAGGGGGTAATGGACAACCCTAGGCATACCAAATAGTGAAGTTGGGTGAATAACAAATAAAGGACCTACTACAAATGCACATAGTGCCAAATGGCATGGGAAATGCTATATCAAAACTATCAAGATCAATTGTGCCTCCAATATAGACTACCCAAGACTAGAAAAGAGTGAGTGGAGAAGTAGTATGAAAACCCTTAAGATGTACTAAAAGATGGGAAACACAAAGGCCATATACAATAGTCGGAATATATAGTGGTTGTACATATCCATGATACAAATGTAGATCATATAAAGGAGAATGGAGGTATTAAAAGTCAAAACCAAGCCGAGATGATACCATTATGTGAACATATAATGGTTGTACATGAATTATCAAGTGTTGTGTGCTCCCAATAGGAATTGTTCATTAAGAGAGTATAAGTGAATAGATGGCACTGCTATGAGGATGATACTTGTGTATATGATGGATTCATAACCATGGAATATAAAGGCACATGATATGGAATAATAAAAATAGTAGTGGCGGTTATGTCGATCATGTGAATAACACCCTCAAGTGGTAGCTCTTTGATGAGGGAGGTGGTGGAGAGATAGGTAAAGCAAGGTATTATTATGGAATATGCCTTTTATATAGTACCATAATGTTGGTGACATCACGAGTAAGTGATAAATCATAAGGGACCATATCAATTATGCAAACAGTAGGAACTAAGTCATATGGATCTTTGAGAGATTGAGATTCAACCGTAGAAGATGGAGAAGTAGGGACAACTATTGTATCAGTATAATCATCTACTCACAATATGAGAGGATTAACAACTAAATTTGAATGATCTTGTGGTGCACTAATGGTAGTAGATGTGACTATGGGATCAGGGGGAAGATCTTGTACCTCTATTATGAGTTGTGCTAAAATAGTAGGATTGATAGTACATAGATAAGCGGAGAGAGCAACATCAATGGCTCTAGGATCCATATCGGAAGATGGAATCGAATAAACAAAGGGAAAGTTATATAACCAAAAGGTTCATTAGGGGTATTAACAAAAATGTTACCATGGCTATCAAATTACTGAGTAGTCAAATAATTATAAGGTTTACATTTACCCATGGCGAGACGTTAGGTTCAACAAAATGATTAAATAAAATTTAATTAAGATATGGATGATGTAATAATAGTTAATCTAATCTAGGAGGACTAAAACGTTGTAAATAAATGCACTAAAGTAATATGAAATGACTAAAATGATTAAAATGATTGAACTAGTAGAAATAAAACCCTAATATGCAAGAGGAAGGTAAGGAATGAACTGTTGATTGCATCTAGCTCTTGCATAGTGTTGCATATATGGCTGGAAAATACAAGAGCTTGAATGGCTGCACAAAGGTCCCGAAAAGAGTGGATATGGGAGATCTAAGTAGATGGACTTCCCTGGGAGGAGGGTCTTGGGATGCTCAAGGGCACCCTAGTATAGCGAGAATGTGTGCCATGGTATCGAGAAACATTAAAATATGATTTTTAAGGTAAAAAGATATGCCATATCCTTTGCTTCCTTTTTCACTAGATTCACTAAATTGTGCCAAATGTTTTGAGTATAGAAAGATAATGAATGACCTAAAAAATACCAAAAGGAAGTATCAAAACCCTAAAAAAAAAAAATATGTAGAATGAATGGGTTGGACTGACCTCAACTGCCACAATAGTGGGCTTACTAGAATGACAATTGTACTACATTTCAGACTAGAATGTAGTTTTGGTGTGTGTGTGTGTGTGTGCGCATATCATTCCCTAGGTGCTCTTGTGCGATCGCGATTTGTGAAGTAGCGATAAATAACTAAATGTAGAAAATGTAATAGAATGTGTGTATGGAATAGAATAGAATCCACCCCTATGAAGTGTGTTGATGTAGATTGCCTAGCCTTGATGCATGGAAGTATGTGGATGCAAGTGATGCAATGAATGCAACTCTAGATGGAGTGATAGTAGTAAGTGATGCTAGGACCCTCATTATGGTCTCATAACTTTATATTTATAGGGTTCTCTTTCTCCAATTTCATAATTAACCCTGACATAGATGAATAGAAAATGCATAAGGATGAAAAATGGCTAGAAAGAGCCCAAAAAGAGGTGAGAAAGTAAAATAAGGATCGAGGTGCCTCGAAGACAGGTCTAGGCTCCTCGGTTTAGGATAAAATGATGGGAAAGTACCAAAATGGCTGGACATGCATATAAAAATGTGTGGGAATGATGAAATAAAAGGTAAAACAAGATGGAAAAAAGGTGGGATTAATTAGTACTTTCTTCACTTAAGAACCTTCTAAATAGTAGTATGAGACCGAGCTAAATAATGCCTAAAGTGCATAATTATGTGACTACACTTAATAAAGTGGTTGGAAAAATGGATTTTAATTGAGATACTAGAGGATTAGGGGTGATCAATCACTAATTTTAGAAGAGATGTTGGATATGCAATGTAATTGGGTTTTGTTTGACCCAACAAAAAAATAAGGATATCACATGCCTTTCTATCACCTTAATAACCGTATAAAATAACGAGGGGTTTCATGAGGCTTTCTAGTTGCCTAAAATTCCTTTGTGATAGTGTGAGAAGGATGTTATAGGGATTTATAGACACCCAAACTCTTCTTATAATGGTCAATAATGTTTCCAAAAGTCAAGGCTTAAATGTTTCAAATAGTGCAATGTTGAAAGGGAATGAAGTATCTTGTTTCTCCTACTATGTGATGTACCACATGTATCAAGTATGCAATCCTTGGAAAATTAAAAGGGAATAAATTTCTCATGAACCCCAAATTTTGTATCAAAATAAAGTAAACAATACTTTAAATTGTACCAACTTTCCTTGAATTTTTATTAGAAACATACTAAATTTTGTTTATTTTATAAAATTATGAATATGTCACTAAAACACCCAATGTTTCACATCTATTTTACCATAAATAATATTTTTATATGTGTGTGTAAAGAGAAATAACATCACCATGCATTGGCATATCACATAAAGGCACCTTGGCTGACTCACTCAATGCATGAGATACTTATAGTCTGCATCATGTTTAGCATGGACATAAATTGTTCATACAAAAATTAAATACAAGAAAAAACATTATAATATAAAATTAAAATCATTAATATCAAATAGATACTCACTCTCAAGAGTAACATAGTGGCTCCATAAGACTTGTTTTCTCATTTTTAAAAAACCATATCTTTATACATCTTTACATATAAGAGATCATACAAGATCTATCTCTTTGTCTTACATTTAAACCCCAGGGGGTATATATTTCCCTTCATTAGTTGAGCATGATTTATAATTACCCCTTGAATTCATTTTACAATAGTTAACTATTACATAATAGGTGGTGTGTATACCACATGTCATTCTATTGTGTCTTCATGTCTTGCATGGAAGCCTTATATATATTTCATGGAAGTTGTTTTCCACCTTAGAGACCTTAAATTTGTAGTTATACGAACATGCATCGTTATTTCACACATGTCACTAGATATTTCCTACCATTTACAAACCTTTAATAGTAGTGAACTAAAGTTATTTTTTATTTATTTTTATGTATCATTCTTTATCCTACACACACCTTTATTTTTATACCAACATTCACATTTTCTTCTTTAATAATCACATGATTTGAATCCTTATCTAACCTCCTATCTTTGTGTGTGTGGATTTATCTTCATTTTTAACCATAGGGGCATGTGGATTTATCTCATCATTTAAAATCATGTGTATTCCCACAAAAATTAGTTTCTTTCAAGGAATTAGTCAAAATGTGTGTTTATATAGACATTAAAAATTAGGCTCATCATCACCCCACACTAAATCAGTTTCCTACCCTTAACTAATCCTTTGTCTACTTCTTCAAAAAATTTGGTACCTCCTATAACAACTAATCTTCATGTACCTTCCATTGATGGATGGATTTTTTTAGGAGAGGGACAAACTCATCGATGTATTTGGAAATTTCCTTCTAGGATTTAGAACTTTTTAAAGATCTCACACCTTAGTTTTTAAGTTTTGTAATGTTTTCCTACCTCATTGTTGGAACTATTAATCATTCTCTCTTCTTTATAAGTTTACTTCCTTAATGACCATCCAAGAACTAATTGATTGTATATTTTGTGCAATAATCTCTTCCATATTTTCAATATCTTGGAGCATTTTATCCATACTCATCTTATCCATGTCAATTTTATAAAATTCTAATCCCAATATATTTTATTTATGAACCTATAGGATAATGTGTGCATAAATAGTTTTGGGTTGTTTAATAAACCCTATAAACACCTTATATACATATGTGTCCTTCTCAACAAGCTTGATAGATGAGTCTGCACAAGTATTACATTATTTTATGTAGATAGATCTTATTTTATCCTTGTACTTGTTTCTCTATTGCATAGAACTAACACCATCTTCTTCCCTTTATTTAAGAAAAAGGTTGATGAATTCTTATAAATTTTCTACACATCTCTCTTGATTCAATGCTACATATTAGAATAACCTTGATTCATTAGTTATGATGCACTTGCAAAGGTTTAGGGCCTTTAAATCATCACACACATTTTTTTGTAGCAAATATTCATGTTATTGATTTTTAGACTTCCATAGCTTGACATTCGAAAGATGTAATAGAGAAATTTTTGCTAAAACTCTTGAAGACCAATGTTTCAAGTTACATAATTGGATCCATCATCAGGAGAAGGATAAAAATAAAAAATATTACTTTAATTATCCTAGAATAAATATTCTATAAGAAACAAAGAGGAAAAATAGGTTAGAAAGAAATAAATTGATTAAACTTATTTATTTACATATCTAACAAAGTTTAAGGACTTTTTAAAATGAAATAAGATTTATATATTCTTTGGAGTTTAATTTGATTAGTGAAGGTCCTAATTGGAATTGAATAAGGTGTATGCCATTAAATTAGGAGTTATTTATTTATTAGATAGTTTAATTTTATGTAATTATTTTAATGATTTTCATTTATTTAAGCATTATTTTCATTCATAAGAATTTTTCTCATTTATTCTAATATTGTTGACACGAGTTTCTTTGAATAATACCATCATATAATAGTTTTAAAATTTATGTGTGAAGGGTCATATACGAGTTTGAGTAGGGAGGAAAGAACATGGCACACATCAAATGTAGTCATTAATTTCCACACAAGTGTTATGCATGTTGGCACCACATTCGGTGGGAATGAATGCTCACTGAAGTTCACGCAAATACCAGGTACCTCCTTTTTGTTTTCTTGTCAATATGTTAGCATGCATAGTTACAATTATCAATAAAGTTATCATTCCCTCATACTTAATCACACACATTCAAAATAATTTGGAAACACATGTAATAAGGAAAAATAATAGAGTAGACAATAACTATTATCAATTACACCATTAATTCACCATACTCAGTCATGTCAACAACCATAATCTAATCAAAATATTCCATTATATCAAAGGTATTACATCATAGAATCTGAATACATTGTAGTCAATATAAAATAGTGTTGAACCATGCGCGTGAACATCAAACCCAAAATCTCGACAACATAACAGACTCCAAACACTTAGAACTAAAGACTAGTCACCCAAAAAAATGGCATACAATGGATATATATAGGGGTGGGGACTTTCCCTTCACCATCCATGCACTCTCCTAATAATAGGCATGCCAAAAATAGACATGCATGTTTTTACATATCAGCCAACAATAGATCATCTTATAAATAAATTTACGTAACCCTATTATTATCCTTCATGCTTTTACTTGATATATAAACTCATCCTCTAAAAAATCCTTTACTTGGCCACCAATTTAGTGGATTCCTTATCCCTTTTCTTGGTGAAACTCCATCCTATTTTTTCTATTTTTAGCCCATGATTGGAAAAATCGGCCATGTCCTAGATTCTACCTATGTGGGCGGAAACCTCCACATGTTGTTTTAATCATTTTGTGGGCACCCCTATGCTCTTCCTCATGAACATCACAAACTTCTATGTGTGACTTATATTTGATAATTTTTCGTGGTCAACATAAAAACTTGAATTTCACCAATTACCTCTATGTTTTAATGATCTAAATTTGTACATTTAGGAGGTTCTGGAAGTTTTTTTTTTCAAATGTATAAAGGTGCAATTTATTCCAAAACACTATTTTTCTCGAAGTGTGAGAAGTCATTATTTTTCAAAATAGAAGTGAAAGTGGAAGTGGGGGTCTAAGGGTCTCATATGTGTAAAAAACCAATGGTCACCACATGTCAAGGATCCATTAGACTTGGATTCTATAGAAGTTATGCTTGGAGTATCAGTTAAGTATGGGTGTACTAGAAATTTTGGAACTTATGAATTTTAGTAAGATGGAAATAATGGTGCTCGTGTGTAAGAAAAATGGTAGAAAAGGAATGTGAAACAAATTTAAGTATGTATATATTAAGATTCGAAAAATTGAAAAGGGATGGTGAACAAAAGCATAGGGAAATTGGAGCACATGAGAGTATGGAATTGGAAAGGATAAGGGTACTTTCAAGAAAGCTACATGATAAGGAAACACACACAAGGAAAGAACTTTACATAAGGATGTGACGTGGCCTAGGAATGTAAGCTACCTAATATATCTAGAGGCATTGGGAAAAGGAAAAAAATGCCTATTTTTTTTTTTTTGCATGCATGAAGATTAATGGGATCATCAAGTTAAGTCAAGTTTAAATTTTGGAAAAATGTGTGAAAACAACAAGTAGGGAGAAGTTGGAAGCTAATTGGTATTAAATACAGTTGGTGAGAAAAAGAGAGTTCTTGCATGTGAAGATAGAAAATATAGCCTTGAATACCATTTTTCAAGGGTATAAAAGAAGAAAGAACTCATTTCAATGTTACATTGCATTCCTTAAGAAAAAAATGCTAAAATAAAAATGAAAATTTGACTTATAAATGATACAAAACATAGAAAAAAACCTATTTTTTTCAATAATGAAGAGTTTGAGATTGATACTATGCAAGGAATAATGATAAAATGGTATAGAATGTGTGAATTGTAAGTTTACATGCTTCAATTATCAAATCTTAACTACCATTAATGTGGGATTCGATCTCTCCCAACAAATATTAATATCTTTGGGTCACTAAACCACTCCAAGGTGAACCAATAGGGATTTTCAACTAGGTGGGTAAGAAGAACTAGATCGGGGGAGGAACACGGGAAAAGATACATGTAATAGTCAAGTTCTTCTAGTGAGTCTAGTTAAAGTATCTCGAGTGACTCAATTTTGTGTGAAGAATAGTTATACAAGATTTTAGATGAAGAGTTTGGGGAAAATACTTTGAGGTAGAATCTAAAACCTCCCACAAACAAATAAAAAATACATGCACATAATTAATTTTAGTAGAATGGTAAAGACCAAGGAAAAACTATTGCACCACTACCACCACTAAACTTGAGACACAATATATGAAATCCATCATTTTTGGAGAACATTTAAAAATTATGGTGCATGTGTGCAATATCATGTATTTTAATCATTACATGCTAGGAATTGAGGTACTTTGTCACAATATTATATCTGAAAAATGGATACGAAGATAATAAAGGGAGGCATTTCCTTATAAGAATGTAAAGCATACACTCAAAATGGTTGGATTTTTTCAGCGATTTGATTTGGCTTATTATGAAAAACCCACAAAATTGGTGCATTTTTAATTTTCATTTGTATATGAAGGTTATTTCTATCTCACAATAAGAATAATGGGGATGATTTCCATGCTCACCAACAATGTGACAGATTGGTTTACAATTGAAATGACATAGGGGTAGATTTATGCAATGACGAAGATATCAATTAAATTGGAAATTTTATAAAATGTAATAACAAATGGTAGAAATTCTCCATATCCAAAATCATATATCTAGGAGAAAGGTTTTGTGACATGACTTGTTACTTCCAAACTAGTAGGCATGAAGCGATGGATAAAATTCACAAATTTTTTTGCACATTACCTATAAAATTGATAAAGATGCATGATATAACCTCATGCAATACATTTCTAAGAGAATTAAATATGATTTTTAGGAGGAAAAATTATTTTGGGTATAATACTTCTTCTTTTGGGATTCAATGAGATATGTGTTCTTGAAGGGGATGGGAAACCCACATGAAAATATCCCATGAAAAATAAGTTTTGTAAGATTGAAACAAAGAATATATAAGCCCCACCACACTTTGATAATGCATATAAATACAGGTTGAATAACTTTATAAAGAACTTGAGAAATTACTTTGAGGATGAGTGGAAAGTACCTTGAAAACTTCTTGACTTGTTGGGTGGTGAAGTAGAGTTTTTCGTAACACAACATTAATCTCTTGCATGATTTAAAATGTAAAATGACAAACTATCTCCATGATAAGTTTCCCTTTGTATTCACATCTAAATACTTTGTGTGGTCCATCAATTAGATCAATGATGTGAATAAATTATAGATAGATTAAATTCACATAGATTTACATGCAAACATCCTCCACACTACATTTTTATATCCAAATAAAAACATGTACATAGAGATAGATAAGATGGATATATGTCAAATTGACCCATAACAAACAATAATAGTAAACCACTAATTGGTGTAGTTTTTACTACCTCAATCCAAAGAAAATGGTATATAAGAAAGCATGAGATGATGAGGAGGAAGATGAAGAAATGCATGCACAAAGGAAAAAGAAAACAAATATGCCAAGGAAATCAAAGAGGACAAATCCATTGGATTTTCTTGTAAGGTTATCTAAGAACATTTTGGGAGGAAAATAGGAACATAATCTAGATATTATCCCTATTATAAGGAATAAAATGAGGCTTACTAGTAAGGATAAACAATTGGGAACTTCAACACACTAATAAACAATACCTTATTTGGATGAAAGTATCCCAAATAAAAAAATAGATTTAGAGTCGGATGAAGGCTTGAAGGAAACAAATGCTCCAAAATAAATGGTAGTAGAAGATAAAAGCGAGGTCAGTCAAAAATATGTTCATGCCTCTTAAGAGGAGAAAATGAAGAAACTAACGCGTACGGGATTACAACACCTCCAAGATCCCCCTCTCTAATATAAAGTTTTGTGCATATGATTTTTATTAAAATAATGGACAAGATCCCAAGGGATCCAACATAAGAACAAGTACACCCATAAATACACCTCTATACATAATTAATGTTTAAGAAAAGACGAAGGAAAATAAATATGGGGAGGAAGAGGATAAAAAGGAAGGAAAGGAGGAAGAGAACCCAAAATATACACAAAACAATAGTGAAGAATAATATCAACACTATTGTATGAAAAAAGGAAAAGGCATGAAAGAATAATAATGAGAAGAAGAGGAAGATGATGATTTGGAGTATGATAAAAAAAAACCCATTTAGGAATCTGTCCTCAAGATTTCAAAAACAAAAAATGAAAGAATAAATTATCTTCTCAAAATACATTAAGGATTCAATTATAACTATAAAGACAAATAATTCACTATCATTCACTTTGGATGCATAAAAAATAAGACATGATGTGAGATCCAAAAGTAAAGTCTACACAAGACTCAGATAAATCCACAATAAGTTGGATGTGACCTTTTTGGAAACTTTCTATATGTCACGAGAAAAATGTTAGGATGCACTCTTAAAACTTATTAAAAAGGTTAGAAAAAAATCTCAAAATAGCATAAAGAGTATCGTACAAAGGGAAAAGGTGTGGGACTTGACAAAATAACTCTAAGAGACCAAAAAGAAACTAGAAATGATGGAAAAAGATCATGAATTTAATTTTTATTAAAGATATTATTTTTAATCTCGAGAAATATCTTAATGATATTCCTAAAATTATTGTCGATGAGATTAGGAAAGATTGTGTGGTCCTTCTTAGAAGATATAAACCACCCAAAAGTAATTTAACAAAATCTTAATACCTTGAATTAAAAAACCTTAAAGATAATTCAAACCTTGTTATTGTAAAATTTTATAAAGGTAATGTAGTGGTCATCCTAAAACATGATGACTACATTGCAAAATTACCAATCACCAAAAATATGGAAGCTATCATAAAATAAATAAGAAACCCTTTGGTAAAATTTAAAATTTGTAATGAAAGTAATTAAAATTTCCTCTTTAGATGATGATATAATGAAAAATCTTATCACTTCTTAAAATTTTATGCCAAGAATATATAGCCAAACAAAAATTCATAATCTTGTTACTCCTTTACGTTCTATTATTACTACCATAAAATTTCTATCCTACCATCTCGCCTCCTTCCTTGCTAAGAAACTCAAGCCTCTTGTAGAAAATTTCTCCACCTTTATTAAGGATTCCTTTTCATTTATTGATTTTATTAAAGAGCAAAAGGTGGATGGTAATGGATCTATTGTTAGCTTCGATGTGGTGTCCCTCTTCACCAAGATCCCCATAGATGAATAAATACTAATCATGAGATAAATATTTGATAATGAAATGAAAAATCATGTTGATTTGTGCTTATGCTCTACATTATTTAGCTTCAATGGTGAAATCTATGAAAAATATAAGGTATTGCTATGGGTTCCTATCACTCTCCCATACTTGCAAAATATTTATCTAAAAATTTGAATAAAGAGAAATTAACTCCTTTACATTAAAACCAAAATGGTGGAAAATATTTGTATATGATTATAATTTATTATGGCTCCATGGTATGGAAAATATGAATGATTTTCTATCTCACCTCGAGTAGCATTTATCCTCATATTCTATTAACAATGGAAAGGCGAGATCGATGAGTCAATTCCATTCATGGACATATTACTAAGGATAAATGAAAACAAGACTCTCTCACCTAAAGTATTTAGAAATAAATGCTACACTAATTTTTACCTTAGAGAATATTCCCATCATCACCCTTCCCAAAAATTAGTTTGGCATCCAGAGCATTGAGAATTTCAGATAGTGAGCACATCTATCATGACATGAATCACCTAGCCTCTACTTTTAAGATTAATGGTTATAATGATAAAATAATTTATAACACATTTCATAATGTCATAAATCCCCCAATATAACCTCTATTCATCCCAATTTAAGCCCAACTATAAGATCTTCTTTCTTTACATAAAAAAAACATCACCGATAAGTTGGATAAAATTTAAGAAATAAAGGTATTAGAACTTGCTTTATCCCTGTAAAAACCTTGTGGAGAAACCTTAGATACCTTAAAGATAAAGTTGAACCTAATAATAATATAAGATTAAATATGAATAAATTATCTTGTTGCAAACCATACATAGGTGAAACTAGTAGATCAATACACACTCATATTAAGGAACACAATAAAGACATCAAGAATGATAAACTTGATAGATCATCATTAGTTGAGAACTCACTCAAAACCAAACACTCCATATATATTGATTACATCATGGTCCTTTCCTCTGAAGAACATTTCAAAAAAATGCGTCTTTGTGAAGCCATTGAAATTATGCACCATAATGAAATATTAAATATGGATAATGGTTGGTTTATCAATATTACATGGAAAAACTTATTATTATCCTTCTTAGATAATGGTTCATTCTTTCCTAAATATTTAAACTAGATTCATTATCATTTACCCCTTATTTAAATAAATTTCATTATCCTTTACTCCCTTTGTTTTATTAAAATTTTATAATCTAAATTTACCTCTTAAATGAAATTAACTTGAAAATAATTATAATTTAATGAAAGGATAATAATTGTGTCCTTGTCTCTATAGCTTAAATAAATTCTTCCTTTTTGAAATTAATTTTATAAAATATCAATTTACCTCTTAATTAAAATTAACTTGAAAATAATTTTGATTTAATTAAAGATTGATTATTTTTTCTTGTCTCTCTACCTTTTGATTTTTCTTCCTTGTTAAAAGTAGGGTTTTAGCCTTCTTCCATTGAAGTGATCTTAAAAAAATTATCCACTTGAATTCCTTAATTTTCATGCCCCTATGGGAAAGATCTCATGAAATTCATATATTCCCAATTGATTTGTTTTTAACTTCTCAAGGTGGCATGTGAACTTTGAGTGATATGAGAAAGTTCATTTTTAATATTTCTATCATTCCAACCATTTTATCGCACATTTTTTAAAAAAAGATCCATGTCTTATGTACCCTTTGTTCATCAAGTTGAATAAATTTTTTCGATAATCTGTGAAGTTCTTAAGGAGGATACCATGAAATCAATTAGAAACACCATTTTTGCATCAAATACTCATTAGAAAAGGGTAATGTATGATAAAAAATCAGCACATGACCTTCTTCGCACTTTGACCTCTTGAGGTTGTGTCAAGATAACCGATGTAGAATGAATGTGAATGTGAGTGTAGTGATGGGGATCAAGCTAATTAGGAAATCTTATATCTTCAACATGCAATATCGGGATCTGTGATTCTAAGGCAAAGAATGCTCTCCTAACTTGAAGTGGTGTGATGGCTCGATCTAATATAATAGCTACTTGGAGACTCCAATCAATATCGAGCTCTATCAAGATTCTATTTTTGTTGTTGAACATGTGTAAAATGACTTGTGGGTGCCTCGTATGGATTTCCAGAAAAGGTCATGGAAGTAAGAATGAGAGATGTGGTGGAGCCACAAGGATTTATGGGTAATTTTCTAGTCTAGTCTAGAAAGTATTAGCCTGATCGGCTGCTATGTTCAATAAGGAAATTTGTGCAATAATGTCTGGTGGAAGTGGTGAATATCTGAATACTAATGTATGTAAACTAGTTTCAATGTCTAACTAGTTAGCAGGCCCGTTAGGTTGTAGGACTGAGGATTACTGACCAAAGACTCATGGAGGTTCTAGCCCTTGTATGGTCATACTCGTAATCAAACCTGTTGCCAGGAGCAGTCCAATAATCGTAGGCTTGATTAACAATGATGTTTAGCATATTTAGTTATTCTATTTTCTCAGTAAAATTTATGGGTGTGCATAATCTTGTCAAATGTTAATTGGTATCAATGTCGGTTATAATTTCTAGCTCATTAGGTTTTCTAACCAAGGGATCGAGAACTCTACGTCTTTTCTTTTTATGGACCATTGATGGTCATACGAAGTGAAATGAAATGACTTTAACAAGAAAACTATCTATTAAGGAAATCTAATTAATGTATTTTTGGATTTTTCACAATATATCAGATCAAACCAATAAAAGTAGACTAATCTATCAAAGGAAATATTTTTGATATTTTCTAATTTTTAAGTAATGCATTCTAATCTAATAAATAAACTAAAGACAAGTAATCAGCTAGATGTAGTTGGTTACTTGTGCGAATATGTGAATCTAATCTAAAATAAATAACCTAATCCAATCAAAACCCTTCAAACCCTACCTCAGAGGTGAAGAACAAATCATGACCCTGAAAGGGATATTGTTCCCCACAACTTCCCTAGTAATGTTAAAGAGCAAAATTTCTAATGATTTGATCTACTTGTGATTGCCTAACCTATTGAAATGAAAAATTTTACTACTCTATTTGATATGTAATTGAAACTAGTGATTTGAAATTGACAATTTAACAAATAAAGAAAACAAAACACAATTCCAACCTGGATAAGAAAGAGCTTTGGCAAATCTGGTTGTATCTATATATGTCCCCTCATTTTGTTCCTTTCTTTCTCTGAGTGTTCATATGAGCCCAAGGGATGTGGAATAAAAGAATAATAGAAGGAGAATGGCGTTTGAGCAATGAGCTTGAAGACAATTTGGATGAAATGCAAGTAGAAGAGAGATAACACAAGAGATCTAAGCTTGGCTATGTAATTTTTAGCAATATTGTGGTAGAAATACAATGACAGATACACAAACATTCTCATGCCCTTTTTCTTGAATACAACCATGGGATATATAAGAATTGGGGATGGGATGTGCCTTTGTGCATAAGGCAATAAGAGGAAGTTATAACTAACTAAAGCACATGCAAAAATAGAAGATGGAAGGAGAACCAAGAAATCAAATCTATTTTCAGAAAATTTGGCCACAGGTGCATGGTTAAAGTGAAGTTAAGTGAATCATCGGGATGACAAAAACACGCATGAGAATATGGAAAAATTAGTCGGAATTTGTCACTCTATGTTGGGCGGTAGTCTCAAGACCGCCACCCTATCTAGGTGGCGGTTTAGAACCTCCACCTAGGAAGGGTGGTGATCCGAGCATTAAAAGCCAAAACATGCACATAAAGAGGTAGAAATCTAGAAAAAGTGTGGGAAGGCTAAGTAAATATGTCTAGGTAACAAATATAGACTGCATATGGGTTTTGGATCTTGAACACCTTCTTGAAATGAATTGAATCATCATTGGGGATTTTTGTAACCGTTTTCGACAATGTAACACATGAAATTTTGGGTGCATACATATTTCCCCCTTGGAGAAACATCTTAGCCATGAAAAAGGCGTAAAACGTAGAGTATGAGTATGGCATTCCTGAAATGGGGAGTTAGAAGCTATACCTTACATGCCCAGTGTGTCAAAACGTCGCCATCCAAACTCCTGCTACCTGTAAGAGAAAGAAGACTCAAGTGCAGATAGACAAAATATCAAAAAATAAACACTAAACCAAAACAACAAAAGGACTTACCATTTGTGCGAGGGATATAGAGATATACCTGCACCAATGCTCCAACCCTATAAACACATACACTCAAAATGAGGTCAAAACATCATATATATATCAAAACAACTCATTTTTAATTCATTTGTGCATATTCGGTTTGGTGAATTCAGAGCTCTAGGCCTACGGTGACCATTTTTGATGAGAGTACAGCTGAAATGATCGTTACAAGATAGTGATCATGCCTCCATGAGTGGGAGATCAACCGACGTGGTCTAAGGTTGGTTTTTTTCACTTTTGCCTTTTCATACCTAAAATGTAAAATGTTTGAAAATTTTACCTAGGGGGACTATTTTTAAATTTTCTTATCTTAAATGAGTCTCTAGGGGGCACCCATAGGGAAGTCTTTTATTTTGTCGAAATGGTCTTTTGTTCACTTTTTGGGAATTTTTTAGGGCTAAGGGCATATTTTAAAAATCAGCTCAGGTGCGCAGCCCAAAGTAGGGCGGTGGTCACGGGACCATCTCTATGCTTGGGTGGCGATCCTATAACCAACCCCCTACTTTGTGTGGTGGTTACGAACAGAATTACCTAAACATGCATTAACTTAATTTTTTTGGATTTTTATGTTTTTCATGTTTTTGGTGAGCTTATCTTCTTATATACGTTACTAACTTGCTCTTTTCCCCATGTTTTGGTGAATATAGAAGGAGGAGTACATCCATTAGAGCCGAGAGAGGGAGTGTGATTGGCTCCCTGGGATTTTGGACTAGTTAACTCAGGATGAGAGGGACACCCTCTAGAGGGTAGGAATTTGGAGGATTACATGTGTTCCCCATGTTTCCTCTGCTAGTCACATATTATGTGACTTATTTTCTTATTGGGTTACATACCATAACACTTTCCAATTTTCGGGTGCCAGAGGTGAGTGAACCATCACCTTGGAGGATGTATATCACATTCCTTGTCTCCCAAAACTTGGGAAGTTATTGATTATGGAGACAACAAGATCTAGGGCTGAGATGACTTAGTGGGCCACCTATATGGGAGATGTCACTTTCTTATTTGGTTCGAAGAAGGGAATCAGGGTCCGGTCCATTGCCACTACTCTTATTCCTATCGGTCATATATCCATCATTGGCATCTTATCCTCCCAAATGATTGGGGATAAGGGAGGTGACACCCTTATATAATTTTAGGCTCCTATCATTACACATATTGAGGCACATGGCCATATAAATGCATGGGAGCGAGACATCCTAGGGACTAACTACCATTAGTTTACGGGGTAATAGATTGTAGGGAATTCTTGAGTCACCCCATTCTTGTTATGAGATGGGTTTATGAGTGCATCACCCCCTATGGAAGGGGAGTATAGGTATTAGATCCAAGGGGTGTCCACACAATGAGGTTTGACTATGTCAGTTATTAGGACACCTCATCAGTCAGTGGCTTTTCTGACCATGACAGACATGATTTCCACTCCCTACCAGGACATGGTAGGGTTATGGAGATAAGAGGTGACCAAAGTGGTATCTTGTTCTACCATAGGCTAGTTAGTTGATAGGGAAGGGAGAATCAAGACTCATCCATTTGATCGGGATCCTCATCAGTTTGGCCTCTCATATGATGACATACTTGCCTCAGTGGTACCGATCTACGTGACCATTCAGGAGGCCTAGAAGATCCCTAGAGGAGATCATAGTTGGAAAGTGGTTACCCTAGGGGTGCCTATCACAGTTAGGCATGTGGTTCATGCTTGACATGTAGCTGGTGCCCCTTGAGAACCTTTTCTTAAGATTGTGAAATCTTCTACTCGTAGTGGAGAGGAGGATGAGCCCATTGACGTAGACTCCGATTTTAAGGAGCACACAGGAGATGAGACTGAGGAGGATTTGGTTGGGGAGGAGATAGAGGATGAGGGGGTTAGTATTGAGGTTGGTAGGGAAGCCCATATGGAGGAGGAGAGAAACCTTGAGTGTCATATCCTAAGAGCGGCGCATGAGGAGGTGAGTGCAAAGAGAGAGAGAGATATTGGTGTCAGAGGAGACACTTCCTCGAGGTGAGGAAGGGGATGAGGAGTCCATGATGGGACAATGTTTGGCCTTTGTCTTTGGCAAGACCCCATAACCACTGTCAGCATTATCAGTAGTAACCACTAACCCTACCTAGATGTCAGGAGATTTGAGTATGTTTAATACTCTTTTCTTGACTTTGTTACTTGAAAGCGTTAGTTTGGTACTTTCTTTTTATTTATTTTTGGTTTTCTAACTTACCTATTTCTTCTTCTTTCCTTTCTTGTAGTGACTTCACAAGAGTGGAAAGATATTATTTGATGAGTGTGCATGGACACCCTACCAATTCCCTTGGGAAAGACTGCATTGTGATGATCGAGGATTAATGTCGGCCCGATATCTTGGCGAGACACCTTTGAAGTGTTTTCTCTTGTTTGGAGGACGATAGAGGTCGTGACCTCCCTTCATACCCAGATGGCTAGATATGAGGTTTTGAGCATCTGATGAGGTGGAGCCATTCCCATAGTGAGACCATAGCTAGTGGCTACCACCACAAGAATTCACACCATTCGGTTCATTCCCAACATCTTCATAGTCATAGTAGGATCCATAGATGTGGTTGTACACCATTTGAGGGATCCTATAGGCACCTTGACAGTCTCTGAGCCATTTTATTTCTTTGTTTCCATTTTTTTGAGAAGTATATGATTTTTTTGTATATATCGGGCTCATTGCAAGCATTTTTACCATGCCTTAGCATGTGATAGCATTGTATACAAAATTGAATCACCATGATATATACAAAATTTTATTTTTGGTTTGGTAATCCATTATATCTGAGTTGAATTTATTTTGGTTTTATTTCCCATGTGTACTTTAGACATTTATAATTTCTATTTTTCTATGCTTTTTAGAATGCATGCAGTGGATGTGAAATGATAACAAAATGATTTCTTTTTGTATTTTATAATGTTGATATATGATAATGCGAGACACAATGTGATGTTGAACTTTAGTTTCTTTAAGCAATATTTGATACTTCATATTTTCTTAGAAAAACATGGTGATATAATGATATGATAAGTAAATGTACTTTCCCACTCCTAACTCCATGTAACTAGTAAGATGCGAGGGCTCAACACCAAGAGCCAGAAAGGGCACAAGTTACAAAAACATGTTGAATGGTAATGATGAGGAAAGACAATGGTTTGATATGACCAAATTGAGACACTAAAACCTCACCCTACTCAATTTACTTCATAGTTTAGAATGTGATTTACTTTCTGGTTTATCTAGACTTAGATTCCTAGATGACTACTTGGTTGAAAAAATCTGGGTTTGAGGGTTTAAACTCTTTTGGAATTTTGGACATCTAAATCAGTTTATTTTTTATTTATGATTTCGTAATATTTGAATGGATTGTTTCTAAATTTCTAGTTTATCAAAGAGACCTCCTACACCTTTCCCCATGATACTAGTAGGAAGCATGGGCTCATTACCATGGACAAGGAATAGGAAAGAGAGCATGTCTCTCCTTTCGCAACCCTACATCACCGAGTAAGAGATACGGGCTCAACACCGAAGGTTGGTAGGGTAAAGAAATGTGTAAAATAAAAATTTTACGTGGATTTTCATTTGACTTACTCATCTAAGAAAAAAATTTAGTATGTTCTTATTTACAAATAGATCTTTATGGGATAGAAGTGACACCCTAAAGCTTCTAGAACATACTATAGGTTAAGACACCTAATCTAGAAAGAGACTATGAGCATAACCAAGTATGCGGGCCTTGGTATGGTTACGGTCAAAACTTTGTATTATCTGGTTGAATTGATGAAATGATTTAGAAACAATTAATGATACCATGAAAACTTGAACAAATATGATTTGAATGTTTTGCCATTTTTTTGAAGTTTTTAGGAGTTCTTTATAAGAATAAGTCCCTTGATCACAAATTATACGAGAATGAACTAGAAAATGAAAGTGCAATGAAGATGTAGTAATATACATATGAAGATGCTAATGGAACATACGTAGTACCTCTTTAGGCGAAGAGAGTTTCAGATTCGTTAAATCCTCACCCTCTAGTGTACACATGTGAAATGCCCATTTTTGTAGTCTTACAACTGGATATGGACCTAACCACGGGTCTGAATTTTCTTACTTCACCATAGATATTTTTATATCCAGGATGTCAAGTATTAAGACCAAATATCCCTCATATATTTCACACTCGTAAACCTTCTTATTATATTACCAAGCCATCCGATCAGCATAAACATTGTGTCATTGTTTAACATTGAGTCTAACCTCATCAGGACTTTCTAACTGAGAGAGTCACACTTCTCGATAAATTTCTTCTCCCAAGATTCCTTATAGCAAAATATAGAGACTCAGTATTTCAACCTCAAGAGGTAGATCTACTTCTCCACCAAATACGAAAGAAAAGGGGGTTTCCCCTATTGGTTTTCTAACTAATGTCCAATAGGCCCACAAGGCCAGAAAAAACATTAAATGCCAATATCATTTGTTCTCTTTAATGATCTTGATGAGGATGTAATTTAATATCTTATTCGTAGCCTCATCCTATCCATTGACCTAAGGATAATAAAGAGAAGTTGTGTGATGACTTATCTTAAAATTTTCACACAACTCGCATACTTCATCATTTTTGAAAGATGTACCATTATCCAAGATAATGACCTGTGAGACCCCATACATACAAATGATCTTGTTTAAGATGAACTTATCGATCACAAACCTAGGTACATTGGTAAGAGGCATGGCTTCTACCCATTTAGTAATGTACTTTTTGGCCATGATTATGAAGTTATGGCTGTCTATTGATGAAGGAGAGAATTTCCCTATCAAATCTAGGCCCCATGTGGAAAAGGGCCATGGGTTGCTATTGGTTGAAGAGCTTGTGCTGGTATGTGGATTTTGTGGGAGGATTAATGGTATTTTTGGCATCTCCACATAAATTATACTACTTCATGCTCTAGAGTGGGCTAGAAATATCCCATCTGATGTATCTTTCAAGAAGTGGTGTGGCCACTGAAGTGGCCTCCAAATACCCTACAATGTGATTCATATAGAATCTTTTTGGATTCTTCTACATCAACACATCTTAACAACATTTCATTGAAGGCTCTACGATAGATAACTTGCTCCAAAATAATGTACTTAGCGGAAATAACACATAGCCACCTTCTTTGTTCCAATGTTTCTCCTTTTTGATACGTATGGTCCACTGTAAAATTAATAATTTTAGTATACCATGGACACACAAAAATGGGGGACCTTGTCTTGACGAAGTATACACACTCATTGGGGAAGTATAGATCTACTAGATTTCCTCCATCTAATGGATTATCAACTAACTTGATCCATGATGATTTGTACTTTGACAAATTTTTATTAACAAATGTTAACTCAAATTCACCCATCAAAGTTATGAAGTGCCCAAACTTCTTAGATAAGTATCCTTGTGTGAGGAATGTCCAAAAGTGATTTGAATTAACAATAACCCTCGTTTCTTTAATAAGTATATAATGTCTCAAATGCTTTATTGCATAAAATGTAGCAAGGCATTATTTTTACGCTAAGTGTAACACATCTCATAATCAAGCAATGTTTGAATAATAAAATATACTACAAATTCTCATTTATCATCATCTTCTTAAGCCAGCATGTAGGCTAGAAAAACATTTGTGGCCTGCGAGTACAAGATCAACTGGTGATCTGATCTAGGTAGCATGAGAGGGGAATATAAGAATCATTTAACTGAATCAAATGCCTCATCACTTTTCATTTGTCCAATCAATACATCAATCATTTTTCAACAAATTGTTGATTGGGTGGATAAAAAAGGTCAAGTCGGGGTTAAATATTTAGATTTCCCCAATTTATCCACAAAAATATCTAATGCTAGACTCATCTGTTGGTGGAATCAATTCCAATACAGCTCAGATTTTTGCTGGGTCTACATCAATTCCTCATGAAGATATATGATATATACCAAAATCTTTCCCCATACTACACCGAAGACACATTTTCTAGATTGATGTGACATCGTATTTAATAAAGTGAGAAAGGATGATACGAAGCACCTCACAGGTGATCATTGTGCTTTCTGGACTTATCTAGTAGGTATTCCACATAGGATTCCATAATATTATGTATACAATCATCAAATATATAAGTCATTTCCCGTTGGTATGTAGCACTAGTTTTCTTAAGCTCGAATGACATAACAACCTAACAATAGTTTCCCAAGGAGTTATAAACATAGTTTTGTCCTGATCCTCTGCAAAGATTACGATCCGATTATACCCAGAGAATCCATCCATAAGAGACAAAAATCAAACCCATATGTTGCGTCAAAAATAAAATTGATGGACGGTAATGGGAAATTATCATTGGGACAAGTATTATTTATATGCCAAAATTCTACGCAGATGCAGATATTTCCATTTTTCTTAAGAACAGAGACTATGTTAGCAACCCATTGTGAGTAGTCAAATAGCTTGATGAATCCCACGGAGGAATTTCATCACTTCTTTCTTCACCATGAGGGCCACCTTTGGCTTCATGGAACTTGAATTTGCGTAATTGTCTTAGCATCCGGTTTGGTGACAATATTGTGCCTTTGTAATGTGTGATGCGATCCCTTTCAACATCAGCAAGAGTTAAAGATGACCCTAGCTTAAAAATATTTGGTTCTTCCTCAATCCCAATATTTATATCGATTGGTCCCTCGATTAAGGAGGCATTTCCTTACTCAAAACTAGGGCGGGTGGAGGTAACTCTAAATCCCCCTCTTCTCCTACCTCACAAATTTTGAGTTCCCTCCCAGGGGAAGATTCTATCATGGGATTTCCAAAATAGGAAGAAGAGTGTGGAATTAGATAAATATTAACCTTGTAGTATGTAAGATGTAATTCTATGAGAGCATTTAGATATCCTAGAGTTACTTTGTCAATGTCAATGCAATCTGTAATGATAGAATCTCTCTCAGTCTCTATGTATGTCAACATTAGAGTTATCGGTGTCTTACGAACCAAAGGTTTTACACGAACCGAGACTGTGAAGTTTGAATATTCCAACTCACTTCTTGGAGTAAAGAGAGAAGCGTAAGTTGCTATCGAGTCCACGAGGAGATTTTTCTCTCGTGGAATTTATTTGATTTATATGAAGTCAAATCTCTTTGTTATATTCAGCATTTTTGTTTTATAGTGTTGTAAATGCTCATCTCTAGTCTCAGATACTTTAGATATCTAATTTGCAACACATCTTGAATCACCCAGCACCTTAATATTAAGAGTACCCATTATTTTGGCTATAATGAGACCAAGTAGAAGGGATTCATAATCAGACCCATTATTTGTGCACTCAAAGTTTAATTTGAAGGAAAAGGTAGAATCCTTCCCTTAAGAGAGGTAAGAATCACACCTGTCCCAACACCAAAATGACATTTGGCTCCATTAAAATGGAGAGTCCAACAATTACTTGGAAAAATTGATGTTGGATCATCTTTTGAATCTTTCTCCTTTACTTTAGTTACCTCAACCATAAAAACTCATTTGCTGGAAGAGAACTGAGTCCTAGGGTATGTCTCATGCCCATAGAATCAAAAGGAAGGAGAATGGGTAAATATTTCTCCAATAGCTCAACAATATTTTCCATAGTTCCCAACAATACTATCTCTACAATGAAGGTTTCATCTTTGATTGCCGAACACCTTCGATAAAACCCGTGACTTCTAATTCCATTGTAGGAACCAAATTTTCCTCTGGTACTAATATTGTAGGTTTATTTAAATGATTTGTAGGAAGCTCAAAATCTGAGTGGATCCCTGACCTCTTTTTCAAGTTAGCTAGGTATGTTTCGAAGGGTTTTGGATCACCCTACTCCACAAAGACCTTTTCTAAATACAAGAACCTAACTTCCTAAAAAAAAGTGGAGGAATCACCTTCATATAATGAATCCAAGGATGGCAAGGATAAAATTATAGTTAGTTTCTTGATCTATAATATAAAACTTGGTTTATACCATCTAAGGCCCAAGGGTGATCGAAAACACTATAGTTCTTATTAACGTTACTTTGATGTTGTTGTAGCCTCCCAACATATTTTTTTCGAAGAGAAATTGGTCTCTCTGTACCCTATCTTTTGAAGGAAAGAGAAGGGGACTATGTTGATTTTTTCCCTATCATCAATCATCACATGCTTTACATAGTTGTTGTAAATCTAGACTTGTAAAAACAACACCAGATCTCCTCTACGAGCTATCCAGGGTCCATGGGAATCTTCCTAATGTCGAATACAAATCCAAGATATATTTCATGTTCCTTAGAGGATAGATGTCAAAGTCCACATGGCTTATTTATTCATCCGGAGGAGGGTGACATTAGTTAAATGACCAATACCCATTACTTCTAGTAGTGGAGCCGTATGAGTAGGGGAATTCTTTAACAAATCCAAGAAGGAAATGTGAGAGAAGGTCTTAGTTAAGTCACTGATCAAATCATAAGCTCCTACTAGCTTGCTTAACATATCATGAATGTCATCGATATGGTTGGGTAGATCGGGATAGGATGTGAAGAATAATCCTTGGTTCTAGTGGTAGCATTAATTTGAGGTTCAGTGTCTAACTCGACCAACCCCATAATTTTTGTTTTGGTGACCATCTAGAGGAGGTGCCACTTATGGGTTTGACAAAGTTGAGGCTTCATGATCATGGGTCCCTATTACAATACCTTTTTTTGAACCATTGGGATCTATTCTACCATCCTTTGGATACATGGGGAGAGGATCATTAAAGATTCTAAGTGGTGTGTTATGTGGAGATATTGGTCCCATGTAGGTGTTTTGAGTGGGAATTGTTAGGTTTTCCAAAAACATGTCAACAAATAACTGTCTTTGATCCTCTAGCAAATGTTGTAAAAACTTGTTACAATCGTGACATGTTCTTACATCATACCCGAAAACCCTATGGAAACCGTGATATAAATCAAGATCGTAATCTCAAGGCCTTTGGTTTGCACCTTATTGCAGTCACGAAATTATGGTTATTGTTTAGTTGTTGATTGTTATGGTTAAAATTTGGGAACCCTTGCCCTTGGTTTTGAAATTGGTTTGGATACTTGCTTGGGTATTGGCTAGGGCCTTGGGTTTGTGTTTTTCTTGATTGCCGAGGTTGTTATTATTTCTATTTTTTTTTACGGTTAAAATCTACAACATTGAATGAGGGTGAGAAATTATTATTGCTTGGATTGTTTTCATTGTTATTCTTGTTGTTTGAAGTGCCTGTATTGGGAGCATTAACAACGTTAGGTTTCCTAGGTTGGTTCGTCACCCCATCCTTTGTGACTCCATAGTTCTTATTGAGGATTTTTTGTCCTTAGTTGTTATTCATGTTGTTAGAGTAATTGGGGTTATTTTTATTAGGGGTGACTAGCCTTCTGTTAGCTCCATAAGTCTTACGACTAATATTAATGGTTTTTTGGTCAATTCAAAGAGAACCCTCTAGCATCTATTCATAGCTCTTTAGTGGGAACTTTTGAACCTCTTCCTTTATCTCCCTATTAAAAGAGTGGAGGAAAAAATCAAAAATCTCCATCTAGTCCATATTTAGAGTGCTTATAGAGGAGTAGAGAACTTTTTACCACCTTTGAATGAAGTGGGCTGCGGACTCATTATGCTCTTACTTGATATGAAGGAATTCCCTAATTCTTTTTCTCAAAAGTTTGTTCATATCAAAATATTTAATAAATTATGATATGAGTTGCTTGAAGGAGTCTATTGAAGCCCTCCGGTATCCTATAGTACCAATCGAGAGCAATACCTTCTAGTGTCTTAGGGAAAATCTTGGCAACAACTCCATCCCATTGGATCATCTCTCAAATGGCAGTTCTGTAATCTTTGATGGGTGTTAGGATCACCCCCCTTTGAATTTTGGAATATCGAGAAAGGGTCTTGAGAGCATGATTGTGCAAATGGAGAATAGAGGCTCCTTAAGATATTCAAAATAGGTCCCCGTTGCGTAAATTTCCACCATTGAAGATCCTTGTTAGGGAGGTGGAAGTTGCATCGGTTGCTGAAATAGGACAACATATACATTGGTTAGGGCATACAACATCCCTTGTAGTTTTCCATATGGACTTGGGTAAGTGTACATATCCCCCTATGGAGATTTATAATACATTTGTATGTAGGGGTGCTAATTACCTTGATATGGAATAAAAGGCACAAAGCTAGGGAAGGTTACATTTTTTTGGCAGGTATGGCATTTGAGAACGTACTTCCGGTCAGTTCCTGTTGTAGATATCCATATGTGGCATGAGGGGACATACCCAAGGTGTCTATCCCCTTAAGCATCTCTCTAGGGTTTGGAGTACCCATATAAAGCTGGAAGATTTTGTGCGGTAGGTATTTATCGTAATTCTCTGAGATAGGGAGAAGTTCGTGCTTTCCCTGCGTATGAATTTTGAGCATTTTGGGAAGTTATAGATCCTTGACCTTGTCTACCAATGCCAAGATGACATCACCCATTAATGGGGTGGTGCTTTTCTTAGGTTCTTTTTGTTGAACCCTTAGAGGTTGTTGAGGAGTATGGTATCCTGCTATGAATTTTTCACTATGCTACCACCCCTCATTAGTATTATTTTTGGTTGGTGAAGGGGTAACGTTATTATTTTGGAGTAGAACATCACCTTGTCCTTAGAACCTATGAAAATTTTGGTTCATTTTTTGGAAGTGTTTTTCACTCCTAGCATATCGTGCTAAGTATTCCTTATCTAGATGCGAGAGTTGGTCCGATTTCATGTTAATAGGCTATTAAAAAATACTCGAGGAGATGAACTTTCTTCCCTAGTGAAAGTCATGTTGTTTTAACTTGATTGTTCATGAGGATATGTCTGTATGATTTGGTCAAGTTCCTCAATATGTATAGAGGAACCAACATTGGTTCCCTAAAGAAGAGGATTTTGAGAAGTTGAGTGGTTGTCTGCCCACGTTGAAAGTGAAGGTGATTTTTATGGTATACATGTTTGGTAGTTGTACATGTAAAAACCCAGGATGGGTTGATTCTATTGGGTTTCAAAATGGAACATGGATAAAAACCATAGTTAGGGGACAAACATGTCCCTCCTCTTTAATGTGAGAGGTTCCCTTATTGAAAGCACAAAAGTAAATGTGAAAATATACAACTCTCAATGTTTGGACCGTGACATTCTAGAATGTTTTCATACTTTAAATATTATCAATACGAAGGATTGGAAGAGTAGAGAGATGGATGAAGGGAGAAAACATTAATGTTTTTAGGAGATATATGTAGCAAAATATATCTTTACTCACATAAAACTAATAAATTATAGGAAAAGATCAATAACTTCATCACTAATGTGAATTCTGGACTAGAAGTTCTAAAGATTACATGAGACAAGAACAAAAAGTTTCTTTTGAATGCAAAGACAAATGATCCATTGAATCGAGTAAGGAGAGAGATAAATATAACAAAGGAAATGAGAAAGAAAGCACGTATTGAATTACTTCCAAAATTTACAACATTCCCAGAAAACCAACCCCCTTTTTTCATGTCAAAAACATGTTCTTATAACAATTCATTTACATCCATACTTTGTCCCCAAGAAAAGAATATCCAAAAGGAATAATGTTTGTTACAGATCCATTTTTGGAAAGTGACATGAAAAAAACACACTCATGAAAACTAGGGGTTCAAAAATGTGAATATTTCATCATTTTGAGCATGATTACTTTAGCAGGGGGCATCTCATGATTTTCTTCTTCATTTGGTCCTACCATTTCCACCTTTTAACCACTTTCATAGCACTCAAGTGCTTATTGGTAAGTTTTCACCATTTTTCATTATGTATGCCCGATAAACTCTATTTTCTAATAATCAAACTTTACATCTCTTTAAAATTATCAATTTGGCTCCACAAAAACTAAAAATGCATCTCATGAATAAACGACAAGGAAACAAAGAGAGAAGAATGAAGAATGGTTCACATTTGTATTCTTTGGAGCTCTGGTTCGTTAATGGTGTCAAAAACTAGATGAGTTCATTTTGGCCACTCTTTCCCTCTATTAGCTTTGAAATTGGACCCTACACGTGGCAAGATCCAAGCAATGATGGGCCTAGGGAAAAAATCCATGTTTTAAGACATTTGGGAGAAAAAGCGTAATTTCTCATTTTTCTCCAGCGACCCGCCTTTATTTTTAACATGAACACATGGCACACCCTGATTGGAAATGGGTTCATGGCTCAAATTATCATTTTCCTCTACCAGCCTGTTGTCCCGATTTCATTCTTTAACACATGGCATCACCTGATTGGTTACGGGGATGTGCTTCACTTTTATACTTTATCTATTTTGAAAAGGGGAAAATTCCAACTTTTCCCGAAAGTTCATGCCTCCACCGTTGAATTTTCAATGTAGGCCATGTGTCCCTTTCTGATTCGTTGTAGGCTTTAACTCAAAATTTATCCCTTCGTATAAGTGGGGCTACGAGTCATTTTAAAACTTTTTGCCTTTTGTGGAAATAAATCTAAAATTCCTAAAGTCACCCGTCGGTCCGCCAATGCGCATATGAACTGAAAAATGGCCACGTGTCCCTTTGCGTGAGTAGGGCCACGGGTCATTTTAGAACTTTTCTCCCTTTCGCCATAATGCCTTAGAGAATAAAATGGATCCATCACCCCAAACTTCCACCAAAATTGTTCCACCAATCGGGAACTGCGGGGATGTGGGGAAAATATGACATTTTTTCCAAAATCACCAAAAGTGATAAGTTCAAAAGGAACCCATCTGGCCGCATCCAATGAGAAGAAAACACGTAGCTTCACCTTCTTAGAAATAATTTTGACGGGGAAAATAACATAGAAAATTGCAGAGAACGGGAAAACGCCATTTTTGCACCCGATGAAGATTTTCTTTTTGCACAAGGTTAATATGCAAAGAATGCAAGTTTCTATGTCCTTCAAATGCATAAAAGAAGATCATAAACCCCTCCCATCCATGAGAAATATAAAGAATGTTATAATGGCCATAAACCGAGGAAATGTATAAAACGTCATGGGGATCAAAACGAGCACTTGAAGGGATCAAAACACGAATTCCTCCATGGAAAGACTTAAATTTTCATGAAATTGGATTTCAAAAAAAGGGGGGAAAATTGAGGGGACAACAAATGGTTCCTTCTGGGGATGATTTGGTAGAGGAAATATGTAAAATCAAGAACCATAGAGAATTTTGGGGATGAACAGATCAGTGCCTTATCCATTGGGAAATGGAGTCAAAAAGCAATATCAACATAGAAGACAATGCACACAAGGAAACAGGAAAAAATAAGAAAAACTAGAAACAAAAAGTTATACAAAATGTACAAAGGGACCACCAAAACTCCTAAGTTTTGAACAACTTCAAAAATTGCCCACTATAAGGAAGTGGGAGAGGAGAACCATCCATGTAATCCAAGTAAAAAGAGTTCTCACCAGAAAAATGTCTAATTTTAAAAGGACCAAGCCAAAGGGAATCAAATTTACCATGGCTGTCTCAAGGTTCATGCCTTTTGTCCCAAATAAGAACCTTGTCTCCCACTTGAAAAGTTCTTGTTTTAGCCTATATTTCAAATAGATCTTTTATCTTGAGTCAATAAGTTAATATTCTATCAACAACTTACAATTTGTCTTCATTCAACTTCTAGAGGTATATAATTCTTTTGTCAATGAATTGGTAAAGTTAGCATCCTCGATGGCCTTCATCAACTGTAAAAGGCCGTGAGTTCTAATGTTATGGGTAGTTGAGCTTCAACTCCATATACCACTTGAAAAGGATACATTCTAATGGATAAAGAATCATATAATTTCTTATGCCAATTCTTCGAGAATCATTAACAATCTTCCAAACAATGTTGACCAAGTTCTTGTTAGTTGATTTTGCTTGCCCATTCCCTTGGGGATAGTAATATGAAGAGTGATCAAGGTAAATACCATAGCCCACGGTAGAAATCTATCATCTCAGTAGAATAAAAATTGGAAGCATTGTTAGTGACAATATTGTTTGGTAGCCCAAACCTTATTAAGATGTTCTCCTTGATGAATTTACATAATACTTGAAGTAGTACTTTTGAATGGAATGGCTTCCACCCACTTGGTGAAATAATTAGTAATAGTCAAAACATGAGTATGCCCTACACTTGAAGTTCGATTGAGTGTCCTAATAAATTCCAAACCCCATTGTTGAAAAGGTTCCTTAATCACCACTGGTTTGAGAGGTAAAGAAGCCAATTTGGGTCTTCCAACAAAGGTTTGACATGCTTCACACTTTCCTACCCACTTTGATGCATCTTTGAAAAAGGTAGGCCAATAATATCCAGCATGAAGGATTTTGTGGGATGTGATAGTAGAAGAGAAATTACCTCCACAGGCTTGGTCATGAAAATCTAAGAACAATTTCTTTTTCTTCTCTTTATCAACAAATTTCAAAAACCTTCCATTTATGCCTTATTTGAACAATGCATTTTCCCACAACACATATTGTGCAGACCTTAATATGATGGCTCTCTTCTCCTTGGAACTCAAATGGGATGGATATTATCCATAAGTAAGAAAGTGTGCAATGCCAACATACCATTCATCAGTTGAGCTGAGGAAAAGAAAACAGGGATATCAACTTCCTCCTTAGAAAATTTGGCATCAACTCCTTCAGCAACGATTTCACATAATCCCTTTCCTCAAACTAGCTTGGTTGGTTTTATGTCAAGATCATACTCATAAAATTTGGCTACCCAATTGCCTCTCTTGGTTCCAAATTCTTGTTGTGTAAGAATGGATTTAATAGTTGTATCAGGTACAAGCACAATAGAATGAGAGTTTATGATGTAAAAACAAAATTGCTTCACAACTTTGACCACTTTGCAAAAGCATGTTTCTCCATCATGGTGTACTTCATCTCATGGGATTTAAAAATATAAATCATGAATGCTATGGCGAGTTCATGACCTCCAAAGCATTCTCCTAGGTTAACACAACGCTAGAGTCTTTGCTATAATTAGGGAAAGCCATGATTGGAGTCTTTGCTATAGCTCTCTTGATGTCTTCAAATGAAACCTTTCCTTCAAAGGACCAACACAAAATTTATTCCCTTTCATCATGTGGGCTATGTTCAAAGTAAGTTCAGAAAAATTAGTTATGAATCTTCTTAAGAAGTTGATCTTGTTAAAGAAAGAGTGCACACCCTTCTTGCTTGTGGGGAGAGGGATCTGTTGAATCATCTAGAATCTTTCTGGATAAATCTTGATTCCCTCCTTGGAGACAATATGTCCTAATATTTTTCCCTCATTGATACAAAATAAATATTTCTTGGGATTCAAGGAGATGCCATACTCTCTACACTTTTAGAGGATTGTTTCAAGGTGTTGGAAATGATCAGCTCTATTTTTGAAAACATAGTCAGATCATCAAGGTATACAACTATGCATTTTCCCTTGAGGCTGCCAAAGGCCAGGTCCATTGCCCTTTGAAAGGTGGCACCAGCATTGATGAGGCCAGAAGGCATTCTCTTGTAAGAAAAGGTGCCCCAAGGGTGGTAAAGGAAGTCTTATGCTGATCTGTAGCACTTACTTCTACTTGATTATATCCTGAGAATCCATCAAGCATGGACAACATTTCTAAACCTATAACAGCTTGCAAGAATTGATCCATTACGGGGAGAGGATAATTATCATTCAAAGAGGCTTGATTCAAATTCCTAAATTCAACACAAATCTAGATCTCAGCATTCTTCTTCCTGACAGACACAATATTAACAATCCACGTTGAATGGTGAATGGGGAAAATGATCTTAGCCTTCAATAAATTTTGGATCTCTTGAAATATTGTATCAGAGTAATTTTAGGATTATACTACCTCTACTTTTTCCTGAAGGACTTGATCCTAGGTTTTAGAGGAATGAAATGTTGCATCTCTTTTGGTTGAAAAGCCTTGAGATCATCATAAGAATATGAAAGAACATCAGCATAAATTTTCAATAGATTCATTGCTTTCTCCCTCTCCTCTTGTGTGTAGCACTTTCCAATGTTTACCAGCTTGTGTTCATTAAAACTCCCAATGTTTATCTTCTCACATTCTATAGAATTCTGATCTCCTTTGGAAGTTTTGGACTTGATGTACCTATCATGTTTATCAAATAAATCTTCCAAACTTACCAGTCCTTTAGGTATCTTATTACCTTTTAGATTTATGTAGCCATCATGATCCATTTATTCTTTGTTATCTTCTTCATTTGGGGGCACACACTCTCTAGGCAGATTTCCACTTCATTCAAAGTATACCTAGTCAAAATTATCTCGATTTCAAGGAAGGAAAGTAAGTGTTGATCACCATTAAAAACCTACTAATTATTTGCATTGTTAGGAACACTAGGTCTATGAATCATCTCAATGGTGAATTTATCTTAGGAGAAATTTGCATGAGGAATGAGTATAGACCCGAGATAGCCAAGGAATCAGCCTTGGTGTTTCTTTCCCTTAGCATGGCTTTAATGGAAAATACATCAAGGAACTCAATGGAATCCCAAACAAGATTCCCTGTAATGTTTCAACCTTTTCGTTTTCACTTGAAAGAGATCTCTGACCTGCTTTACAATCAGCTCTTCATCTCCATAAACAAGGATATTATTGATCCCCATCTCTTTTTCCATGCTTAAACTAAGGATGATAGCCTCAAGCTCAACTATATTATTTGTGTTCTCGAATTGGATTTTGAAGGAGAAAGGATGAATTTTTCCTTTTAGGAGAAATAAGCACCACACCAACTTAAAAACCAGTGAGGAGTAGCTCCCATCAAATTCCAAAATACAAAAACCATTAGGATCAAGAAGCACTTCCTTAGGATGGTTAGCCTCATATTGTGACATGATCATGTAGTTACCATGACCAATGTCAACATAAATTGTTTGTGCCTTTGGGTCATCTATTTTTTACATGATATATTCAATTTTTTTCTCAGGTAGTAGCTTCTTCATTTTCCCATTCACTAGAATAAGAGCATGTGACCAATCCATCATGATTTATCCTCCAACATATTTTCAAAAATTTCTACTCAAGAAGCATGTTTTAGGAAGGGGGAATATCAGCTACCAAAATGGTGGCTAAAAATCTCTTCTCTGGAAAAGTAGCAAAGGCTACTTGTGCATCCTTGATCCTTCCAACCAATGGAACTTCTCTACTTTCCATTGAGTAACATGAACCAAAAGTGCAGGTTAGGGTTAATACTAGGGCATGAGCTACCTTAGCAGGAATCACATTATTTGAAGCACCAATCAATAACACAATTACTGAGTGTGTGGCCAGCTATGAGGAGAGTGACATAAAATGGTTTGATATTCTCATCAAATGAATTTAATGCTTCCACAAGGATTGGTTGATATGAATGAGAAGGATTGGGAAAGATACCTTTAGAACCAGGGGATGAAGGTTTGGATTTGGAATTTACAAAGTCTACCATCTTAGCAAAGGCATTGGGATTGGTTTGGTAGAATTTGGCTTCGAGATCTGGATCTTAGTTTTCTTGAGATGGTCAATAATGTCAAAAGAAGAAAAGATAGATGGAACATCATTGATAGGAGTAGATGAAACTTTTGACTTATCAACTCTATCATTTGAAGGGAAAGAATTTTTAGGAGTAGAAATAAAGGAGGAAGGAACATGAGAACCTACCTTGCGTGTGGAAGAAGTTGGAATAGGATCTCCTCTCCTTGCAATCATTAGAATGGCTATAGGAGGTTCCTTAGATATTTTAGAAATCTGCACCACTTTCTCCTTCTTGTTGGCTTGCTCATGATTCATGACAACATATGATTCATTGTTCATTTCTGCAACTATTTCTTCACAATCATCCTCTTCATCTATACCTTCAATGGTGAGAAAATGGAAATGAGATCCACTCAACTCTTCTAATTATTCATCAGCTTCCCCTTCATGTTTTTCACATATTTCATTCTCCTCCTCATCATCGGGCTCTAGTAATTCACATGTTACATTGACTAGAACTTTATCAGGTGTTCCTTTAATTACCAATCTGGTCTGAGGAGAGGGCAACCAATTCCTAGGCTGAAATTTCTTCCTAGGAAAATTTTGATAAGGAGCATGTTGGGCTAACTGCTTCTTGAGAGAAATGAGATCATTAGTAATTTTCTGTACTAACTGATCTACATTAGCTCTAGGAGAAGATGTGGAAGAATAAGATGCTTTAGATTTGGATGATTCTTGCCTTAGCTTGCTAGACATGATAAGATCATCTTCAACACTGACAATAAATCTCTAATCAGCATCTAAAGTGGTAAGATTAGCTATTCTAAGTGCATATCTCACTTCAGAAAGTTAGGAATTAAGGAAGAAATATTTCTAAATCTGATCCATGGGGCATGTGTTTTGTGGGATCTTGTTAACCATCCTGTTGAATTTGGCCACAAATTCCCTCATGGGCTCATGTGAATCTTTCTTGATTTGATAAATCTAGGCTAAGAGGTCATGCACATCCTCAACAAGTTTGAAACACTTCTCAAACTAGGTCTTCATGGTGTTCTAATTGGTGATGGATCTAGGAGGGAGATGATAAAACCAATCAGTAACATTATCTTGCAATGTCTCTACAAAATTCTAAGAGAGATATCCTCATGTTCAACTCTCAGAACACCACAAGAAACAATGAAGGCCACACTATTCTCATCTGTATGAGCCTTCCCATCATCGCTTAATTTAGGGAAATTATTTCTATTGCCTCTAGGAAATTCATGCAATGGCTAAGGAAGAGAAAGAGGCCCAACCCTTTGGCCCCAAGGTAAAGGAGCTGCCATCCTTAGAAATATTGTTTGGAGAGGAACTGAAACACCAACAAGAATCAAAGCATGCAAATTAGGACTGATTTGATCTTGAGGGATGTCACTCGAAAATTTTTGTCTCTAGTAGGAGGAGTGCTTGCATATCTTGTTCCTCTTCTTTTTATTAATGAAGGAGAGAGAAAACTTTATGATATAGAAGTTTGAAATAAGGGTATTTTTCCCTAAGGGTTCTTCTACCTCGAGTGTATCTTAGAGTCGCCAAATCAAATATGATCAAGAAGTTTTTATTTAAAAATTGGAATCCATTTGGAATGAATTCCCTAGTGTAGTCTCCAAAAATGTTGGGTTTTAGAATGGAACATGGATAGAAACAATATTCAGGGGACAAATGTGTCCCTCCTCTTTAATAGGATAGGTTCCCTTATTGAAAGCACAAAAAATAAATGTACAAATATACAACTCTCAATGTTTGGACCCTGACATTCTGGAATGTTTTCATACTTTAAATATTATCAATACGAAGGATTAGAAGAGTAGAGAGACGGAGGAAGGAAGAAAACAACAATGTTTTCGGGAGATACAGGTAGCATAATTTATCCTTCCTCACATTGAACTAAGAAAATATAGAAAAATATCAATCACTTAATCACCGATGTGATTTTGTAGACACAGAGTTGTAAAGATTACATGCACAAGAACAAAAAGTTTCTTTTGAATGCAAAGACAAATTATCCATTGAATTGAGCAAGGAGATATATATATATATATATATATATATATATATATATATATATATATATATATATATAAGAAGAAATGAGAAAGAAATCTTTTGTATTGAATTACTTCCAAAATTTACAACGTTCCCAAAAAACTAAACCCCTTTTTTCATGGACAAAACATGTTCTTATAATAATTCATTTACATCCATACTTTGTCCCCAAGAAAATAATATCTAAAAGGAATAATGTTTATTACAAATCCATTTTTGGATAGTGACATGAAAAAAAAGCACTCATGAAAACCAAAGTGGTTCAAACAGAAAATATTTCATCATTTCGAGCATGATTACTTTAGCAGGGGGCATCTAATGATTTTATTCTTCATGTGGTCCTACCATTTCCACCTTTTAACCACTTTCATAGCACTCAAGTGCTTACTGGTAAGTTTTCACCCTTTTTCATTGTGTATGCCCGATAAAATCTATTTTTGATAATCAAAATTTACATCTCTTTAAACTTATCAATTTGGCTCCACAACAAACCAAAAATGCATCTCATGAATAAACGAAAAGGAAATAGAGAGAGAAGAACGAAGAATGGTTCACATTTGTATTCTTTGGAGCTCTGGTTTGTTAATGGCATCAAAAACTAGATGAGTGTATTTTGGCCACTCTTTCCCTCTATCATCTTTGAAATTAGACCCTACACATGGAAAGATCCAAGTAACGAGGGGCCTAGGGAAAAATTCACATTTTAAGACATTTGGTAGAAAAAGTGCAATTTCTCATTTTACTCCACTAGCCCGCCTTGATTTTTTTAACATGAACACGTGGCACACCATGATTGGAAATGGGGTCATGGCTCAAATTCTCATTTTCCTCTGCTGGCCCACTATCCTGATTTCATTCTTCAACACATGGCATCACCCGATTGGTTGCGGGGATGTGCTTCACTTTTATACTTTATCTATTTTTAAAAGGGGAAAATTCCAACTTTTCCTCGAAATTTCATGCCTCCTCCATTGAATTTTCAACGTAGGCCATGTGTCCCTTTCTAATTTTCTACGGGATTCAACTCAAAATTTATCCCTTCGCATGAGCAGGTCCGCAGGTCATTTTAGAACTTTTCACCTTTTGTGGAAATAAAGATAAAATTCCTAAAGTCACCCGCTGGTCCGCCAATGCACATATAAACTGAAAAATGGCCACGTGTCCCTTTGTGTGAGTGGGTTCATGGTTCATTTTAGAAATTTTCACCCTTTCGCAATAATTCCTTAGAGAATAAAATGGATCCATCACCCTGAACTTCCACCAAAACTACTCCAATCCATCAGGGACCCGAGGGGATGCAGGGCAAATCTGACATTTTTTCCAAAATCACCAAAAGTGATAAATTCAAAAGTAACTTGTCATTTATATCAATGAGAAGAAAACACGTAGCTTCACCCTTCGAGAAAGAATTTTGATGGGGAAAAGAACGTAGAAAGTTGTAGAGAATGGGAAAACGCCATTTTTTCACACGGTGAATATTTTATTTCTACACAAGGTTAATATACGAATAATGCAAGTTTCCACATCCTTCAAATGCATAAAATAATATCATAAACCCCCTCCCATCCATGAGAAATAGATAGAATTTTATAATGGCCACAAACTGAGGAAATACATAAAATGTCATGGGGGATCAAAACGAGTACTTGAGGGGCTCGAAAATGAATTCCTCCATGGAAAGACTTCAATTTTCATGAAATTGGATATTGAAAAAGGGGGTAAAATTGAGGGGACAATAGACCATACTCATCGTATCCTAACATATTTTTGGGGGTATAATAATACCCATAGGATAAATGATGGATGAAGAAAAAATAAATGTATAGAGATTAGCTCTTCACGTCAAAGTTCACCAATTTGTATGACAGAAAATAAACATGTGACCTTATTTGCACCTAACCTCTCGAGGTCATGCCAAGATAGGTGGTGTAGAATTAATGTGAATGTGAGTGTAGTGATGAGGATCAAGCTAATTAGGAAATATAATATCTTCAACATGTAATATCGGGATTTGCGATTCTAAGGCAAAGAATTCTCTCCTAACTTGAAGTGGTGCGATGGTTGGGTTTGATATAATAGCTTCTCAGAGACTCCAATAAATATTGATCTCTACCGAGATTCTATTTTTTGTTTGTTGAAGACACGAGAAAATGACTGTGGGTGCCTCGTATGGATTTCCAGATAAGGTCTTGGATGTAACACCTCGACAAGTGATATATACCTCTTTGCATTCAAGTGTTGACATGTGATTTTTGGGATAATGATGTGTTCTTTGACTGTTGAAGATCATGCTTGATTGGGATAAATATTTTATGTTCTTAAGAATCATTAGACTGAAATTATATGGTTGACAAGAATCCATTTTCACTTCGGAAAGATGAGCTGCAATATGGTATTAAGAGTTACAGACTTATTTCTTCTTCTGACTCATCCTTGGATCAATTTTTGTGATCCAAGGAATGTTTCAAGTCTTCTTCATAAACCAAATGGTAAAATTGACATTCAGTAGCTTAAGGAACTTAGAAGACTGAATTTTGCATGATACTAATTCTTGGTCCTGATGCAACTTGCTTTTGTTCAGTTGTATTTTTGTGCCCGAGTCTTTGGTGATTGATCTTGGTGGGACATTAAGGACATGATCAAAATTTGATTCTCTGTGAAGAATTTGAGTCCTAAAAATCTAAGGACTATCCTAACGGTAACCTACACTAGGTGAGAACAGCTAAGTTCTAGCTATGTTTACTTATGCGTATATTGTTCTAACCTAAGTCTCTTATTTTATTATGGGATTGGCATCCTAACCTAAGTGTTATGCTAAAAAAATAAGGGAAGAATTACTAAGGGGGATACTAAGCTATTTTAGCTACTACCTATTACTAAAGGGTTGTGATTTGAACCTAACCTAAGGTGGGATTCTAATGACTAATGTTCTAAGACCTATGTTAGTAAATGTTAGATTAACCTAAGTTCTATTTTGAATCTAATCTAAACTAAAGGGGCCTAAAGAATTAACATGCATGAGGGTGATGGTTCCAAAGGAATTTAAGGAAGGAGATAAGGTTTTAAATGTTAAGGTACTGCCAAATTTGGCAGGGGGATAGTGGACTTGGAGGAGGCCTACGTGGAAACTCCACTAATAGATGGAATTGTATTTTTGTGTTGATTTGGAATTCACTAAATTTAAGTGGTGGTGACAAGTAAATATAGGCAGGAATTTTGGATAAATAGACATTAATGAAATTTATGAGCCTCGGTCTTTGCGTGCAAACCATCTTGGAAACATAGGAGGTGGGTTTGTAGAAGGTCATTTGGTTTTTCTTGCATGGCAGATTTCGCTCTGCATGGAGCAAACTGGTTCTTCGAACCAGTAGTTTTACCTTTAGTTCAAATCTATATTTGGTTTTTATGATCTATTTTTGATCGAGGGAAAGTATATGAAGCTTGGAAGGAAAAGATGTTTCGTTGTTGATTTTTCGTGGAGGAGAAAAAGAGCTGGAAGTCTCCTTCAAGTTGGTGGAAGTGCTATCAGGCATGATAGGCTCTAACTATTAAAATTCTTGCGTTATTCTAAATGATTCATTAGAATAACTCTGCTCTCATGAGATTCTTGTTTTCTTGTCTGTCATCAGTTATTTTTCTTCTTTGGGTTTTATAGATCCTTATGTGTTTGATTTTAATCCATGGAAAATTAGTAATTTTTGAAACTATCTCTCTGTGCGAGTTTTAGGATAGCATGGAAGTTAAAATGATATGGGAAACTGGATCTGTATCTCTTTTTTACTATCTTAATCTGGTATTCGAAGTCTTTAGCTTTGAACTGACTGTTGTGGAAATACATGCATATGAACTCGAGGGAAACTTTAGTTCTATTTTATATTATTCTGGGTTGCGTTCTTTGGATGTAGAATCGAGTTGGAAGTTTGTGTTGTGACTTTGTTTTTGTTGGAACTTTGTTTGAATGAAACCACTTTTTGGATACATATGTAATACTAAACTATTTCTTGGAGTTCATATTTTATCATTGTTCTCGCATCATTGATTTGGGAATTTTTGAATGCATGAATGTGAACTTAGGTTTCGACTTTGTACTTTCATTTAACATGGGTGTGTTATGGATTTGCATTTGGGTCATTTCTTTTGAACCTATCCTAGTTTTTGTATTGGGTTATTCTTTAGTAAGACTGAATTATTGTTCCTTACTGGAATGAGTACTCACCTGGGAATGGTGTGGGAACTTGTTTGAGTCTTTTATTCTCTTTTTGAGCTTTGGAATTTGGAAATGACTTAAGTAATGTGGAACTTCTATCATGTCTTGACTGTATCAACTTTGTGAGATGGTATGAGCGTGGGAGTTGGGGAAAGTGATCTCTTCCCACTGTTTGGAAGAAACCCACATTTTGGGTTGGACTTGTTAAAGTTATACTCAAGAACCATTGTTGTAATTTCATGCTTGTGAAGTTCTATTTTGCTATTTTGTTCTTGTTGCTTTAGGATTTAAGACCAAGACATATTATATAATAGACATTTTGGGTTCTAGCTCTCTCAATCTTCTATCTCTTTTAATGAAATCTAGGTCTTTTGAAAGACTGTGATATTACCTTGGACATTGAAATAGTTAGGAAGGATTCCTTCTCTGTTTAGTTGTATTAATTTTTATTCTTGGAAGTGAATTGATTTCTTTTGTATTTAATTAGTAAGCCTTTGTGAGACTTCCATTTTGGGTTCACAGGTAATTCTGAACCTTACTGTTTATGGTTTTAGGATGAAATTCTTGACTAAAACAGTGAATAAGACTTGATTTCCCTTTGTAAAGGAAAATATGTATTTTCTTATTCTTTTGAGATCTTTTATTTATATATCATTCAGGGTCTGCAGTATGTTGTTATCCTGAACTAGTTTGAAATTGGAACTCTTGTTTAGTTGAACAAAATGATCTACCATTGGTTCTTTTCTTATTATGTTACTTCTTTTCTCCCTTGGATAGATTCAATGTTCGAACTTGTCTTTACTCGAAACCATTTCGAGATAGTGATTTCTTGAGACCTATTGGTCTACCTTGTTGAACCATTAGCCAAGAAGGTTTGGTTGATAAGGTAACTTGTACTTAAGGGTTTGACTGTTGTTGTTTAGTCTTGCCTAGTTTATATGGATCAATGTAGGTTTGCAGCTTGTACTCCTTATTCTTGATGAAGAATATGAGTAGAGAATAACTCCTCTTTGGAGTTGTTTTGTTTGAGATCATTGTTGTTGTTATTTGGTTGAAACTTCTAACATGAAGAGTTGGAATTGGAGTTACAGTTGGGCATTCTTGGTTTTCCTTACCTTCTGTTTGGTTATGGAGTTCTGTTTGATGTATATTCTAATGTTGAATGTACAATATGGTTATCCTAGAAAGGAATAAGTAACTCTTGTTATTATCTGGTCTATTTTTCTAATGTTATAAGTTTGGGCATGGTTTATAATGGTTCTTGTTTAGGATATAGAGGGATCACCCTTGAAGGAGCCATACTGTTTGCATTTATTTTGTCTCTTAGAAAATATAAATGTGGTATTCTATTAGGATAGAATTAAGAAATAATGGATGGTAGGATTTTTGTTGTTATAAGCCATTGATAGAAATAATAGAACTTATGATTTTAGGTAGATATTGATTATTATATTCTTCTCTTCTTATAAAGTTGATCTAATTTTATTAATGTACTTCTTTTCTTTTATCATTTATACTCTAATGAAACAATTAGTGGAATGCACTTCATTTTAATGATTAGTGCTTATCATGCTTAGTTCATTGAACTGACCCATGCTAGCTATTTTTACAGATGGATGACTTAAGTGGTAAAAGAAGGAAAAAACTTATATGATGCATTGGTTGATATATGTATAATTCTTAGTAAAGAATTCTGATTCATTCTTTTGTTGAATTGTAAATGAAAGTTGTATACTTTATTGTATAAAGGTTACTGATATGCAATATGCCTTGAGAGCTTAGTCTTGTTAAATTTACAAGTTGCAATGATGAATTGCGAGTTGTGTTTTATTTTCACAAGTTGAGAAAATTATCTCATACTTTTATAAAGAAGATTAAATTTCCATCATATTGATGTTATTTATATTATGTTATGCTTATCTTGTTATTTTTGATAAATTGGATGATGGGAATTAGTTCAATTTCCCTATAAAGTAGCAACTTGTTGAGTTGCATAATATGATGTGTTTATCTAAAAAAATTTAACATAATAAAGTGATGCATAATGAACATGCATTAAGAAATATGGACATTGGAAATGATATATCCACATACTTAAACATGTAGAGAAAGATTATTTATCTCTCTCAATTGAATATAAACCAAAAAGGTCTGGAAGTATGATTACTATTTACTAGACTTCATTTAGTATGAAGTCTAATTTAAATAAGTTATATGTGGTTGTTAAAATTTCATGAAATTTAAAGAACACTTAAATGAAACATTCACAACGCTGTCCTGTTTGGTTAGTTGTTGGTTTGATTGAGAAAGTGAACAATAAAAGCAACCATAATTTTAATGAATTTCTTCATGGAATGATTGAAGAAAATTTAGGAAAGATCTTATTGAGTGTTGGATTAGGGTTTAGCAGGGTTGCTGCAATCAAGAAATAATCCAAACTAACAACATATTAACAATCTCCTTGGGGTATGTACATCTCGATGAGACAATTTTTGTAGGATGTTGGAACACGCCAACTGTAGGGCTGTACTTTCGAGAAGGTTTGGGTCTTATGGAGAATACACCATTATAGTTCACATGTGGCATCACCCTTCCACATTGATCATCCAGATCTACACACAATAGGAACTCGGACTTGAACTTAGTTTCTCTCTATTTTAGGATATGAGCATATTTAGGATAGGAATTAGCTTCCAATGGCTTAAGGTATGTTGGCACATCCAATTGACTTAGGTCAACAAAGTATGCCCTTTACCCTAAGCCATTGTGAGTTTCTTCCTATAATGGGTCATGTTTCTATCTAGGGCTAGGGTTAAACTTGGAACAAGTGGTCCGATGGTAGTCGATCAAGAAATCCCAATCATGGTAATAGAGGAGTGACGTGAAGGATGTATTCCAATATGATGAGTATGTCGTCTAGGAATAGGGACATACACAGTATGTGGTAAATCTTTGGCCAAATTATCGCAAGTTGTTGGTTGCATTGTCCTATGTCACCAAGTTTAAAACAATGTGATATCAGATGAATATTGGTAATAGATATTCAGATATGTTCTTTAAATAGATCACTCAGTACCCGGTGTAGGGTATGAAGACCAAGTATACGAAGTATACGATATGTATTCAATACATAAGATAACATAGAAAGGTTGGTAGCTTACCGAGTTATTGAATGAATAGATTAGTGGATCACCGAGTCATTACAGCTGCATATGGTTATCTATTTGAATTCGATTGACATGGAATTTTTTTCTAAATAATTCTTAATTTAGAATAGTGAAATATATATATATAATTTCCCTTGTTTCTAAAGTCTTAAAATGGGAATGTTACATTGGAAGTAAGAATGAGAGACATGGTAGAGCCATAGGGATTTATGGGAGATTATCTAGTCTATTCTAGAAAGTCTTAGCCTAATCGGTTGCTATATTCAAAGTGAGGAAATTTGTACAATAATGTCTGGTAGAAGTGGTGAAGATCTGAATACTAATGTATGCAAACTAGTGTCAATATCTAATTAGTTAGCAAGCCCGTTGGGTTGTGGGACCTAAGGATCACAACCAAATATTTATGGAGGTTGTGGCCCTTGTATGGTCATGCGCGTAATCAAACCCTATTGTTAGGAGCAGTCCAATAATTGTAGGCTTGATTAGCAGTGATGTTTAGCATATTTAGTTGTTCTATTTTCTCAACAAAATTTTTGGGTGTGCGGAAGACTATCAAACATAAACTCGTATCGAGTGTCGCTTATCAATTCTATCTTGTTGGGTTGTGGGACCAAGGGATCACAACTGTACGTATTTTCTTGTTGTGGACCATTGATGGTCATACAGAGTGAAATGAAATGACTTTAACAAGAAAACTAACTATTAAAGGAAATCTAATCTATGTTTTTGGATTTTTCACAATATATCAGATCAAAGCAATAAAATAAAACTAATATATCAAAGGAAATCTTTTTGATCTTTTCTAATTTTTAAGCAATACATTCTAATATAATAAATAAACTAAAGATAAGTAATCAGTGGATGTAGCTAGTTACTTGTGCGAATATGTGAATCTAATCTAAAAAAATAACCTAATCTAATCAAAACCCTTCAAACCCTACCTCAGAGGTGAAGAACAAATCATGACCCTGAAAGGGATATTGTTCCCCACAATTTCCTGGTAATGTTAAAGAGAAAACTTTATAATGATTTGATCTACTTTTGATTGCCTAACCTATTGAAATGAACAATTTTACTACTGTATTTGATATGTAATTGAAACTAGTGATTTAAAATATAAAATTTAACAAATAAATTAAAAAAACACAATTCAAACCTAGTTAAGAAAGAGCTTTGAAAAGCCTAGTTGTATCTATATCTGTCCCCTTAGTTTGTTCCTTTCTTTCTCCGAGTGTTCATATGAGTCCAAGGGATTGGGAATGCAAGAATGAAAACAGGAGGATGGCACTTGAGCAATGGCAGCTTGAAGGCATTTTGGATGCAATGCAAGTAGAAGAGAGATAGCACAAGAGATTTGAGCTTGGCTATGCAATTCCTAGCAAGATTGTGGCAGAAATACAATACAAGATACACAAAAATTCTCAGGCCCTTTTTCTTGAATACAAGCATGGAATATATAAGAATTGGGGTTGGGATGTGCCTTCATGCATAAGGAAAGAAGAGGAAGTTCAACTAACTAAAGAAAATGCAAAAATAGAAGAGGGAAGGAGAACCAAATAATCAAAACTATTTTTAAACAATTTGGCCCACATATGCATGGTAAAATTTAATTTAAGTGAATCGTTGCATGTTAAAAACATGCATGATGAAATCTAGAAAAATTGATCATGACCTCCACCCTACGAAGGGTGGCAGTCTTAAGACCCTCGCCTGTCTGGGTGGCGGTTTCCAAACCACCACCTAGGTAGGGCGGCGGTCCTAACACTAAAGGTCAAAACATGCACAAAAAGAGGAAGAAAGCTGGAAAAAGTGTGGGAAGGCTAAGTAAAGATGTCTAGGTAACAAATATACATTGTGAATGGGTTGGATCTTGAACACCTTCTTGAAAGGACCTGAATCATCATTGGGGACTTTTATAACCATTTTCTAACAATGTAGCACATGTAATTTTGGGTGCGTATAGGTTTCATTGTTAAATATTTTATACATAGTTATTAATTCCCAAAGAATTGTTGAACATTTATCATCCCAATCCTTTCTTCCAACATTGTAGATATTTGTAAATTTATCATCCTAAATTTTTCCATTTACCTATGAGTGATATGGAATTTTTTATGGTACATGGCCATAAATTTATATAATAGAATGCACATTATCTCTTTAAGGAAATTATTTCCCTTGTCATTGGTAAATATTAGAGGATATCTGTATCGACTTATGATGTTTTCCCAAATAAAACTTGTCATGTTTTTTATAGTAAAATAATTTTTGGGAGCGTATTCATCCCATCAAGTTAGGTAATCAACTACATTTATATCATCATACACTTTTTCTTCATGAGGATAGATTAAATGTTGCAATAAATAAAATTTCTCATCTCTCAAATGGATCTTGGGAAATAATGGTGCATAAGGGAATTTCATCTCCTTACTCATTTTTCAATTGCATTAAAAATTAGTCGTATGTCATTTTTTACTTATTTACATCCTAAAACAAGTTCTACCACCAAAGACCTATTGTCAATATATTTCTCATGTTTACATCTCCAACATAGTTTCCTCCTACAATCCCTTTATACACCTCATGGATAATATTATGTTTTTCATTTTCCAAGACATATCATCACAACACCTCATCTCCACATATATTATATAATTCCCCATGGATTATTTGATAAGGCACCACTTTTAATGTTATTTATTTCTTCTAATGGATGCCCCAATTCTCCAGTGTAATCCTATATTATAGAAACAATATAATATCATTAAGTTCATATTTCATTTTATTAATTATTAGGATTTATGCACCCTATATACCATCCTTAATAGCATTGGATTATTTACATGTGTTTATTCGTGAGAGGTGGTATGAACCTACATTATTCTTCCTCGTATTTACCATGACTAAGAAATTAAACTCTTCAAATAGTATCACCAATTTGCATATGCGAGACATGAAATAATTTTTCATTTACCATATGTTTTAAGGCCATATGGTCTATGTAGAAAACAAACAAATTTCCCAACAGATATTGATAAACATTTTGGAATATATAGACCATGGATATCCCTTCTCTCTATGGTTATATATTTGTGTGCATCAAATTAATTCTAGAAACGAAGATGGGGTAGTCCATATTTTCTTGTCTTTTCTATGTTATAATTTATCTAACTACCATTAAGGACATGTCTACATGTACTTGAAAGGGTGTATTCCAATCCAGGAATTGCAATATCGGTGAGCTCAAAAGTTTATATTTTATCTCATCAAATACCATCTCTTTCTATTCTTCCCATTTGAACTGTTACTACGTAAACCCCCATTTTATAAATATTTTTGTTAAAATAGGGACCCTCTTTTCTTACAAAATAGATAGAAATACTTAGGTAATTACCTTTCATCTTTATGATTATTCCTTGTTTTTCCTAAGTACTCATTTAGTAATGTCATTTTTAAGTTTATTAGTGTTCACACTAAAATATTAAGTTCTTATACTTAATATTTATTTTATACTTACAATTATAGAAATGGAACTCACACTTCATATTTGTGAGACCTTGCACTATCTTTTTCTTAGTCCTCATACTTCCACTTAAAATTTTACCTCAAAATTTGATTTTTTTCGCATTAATTTTATTCCTTGCAGTTTTAAATTTGATCACTCACACTTTAAAAAAATTGGCACCCAATTAAGAAAATATTGACAACAAATAAATGCTAATCTAAATATGTAAAAATGATATATATATATATATATATATATATATATATATATATATATATATATATATATGTAATGAAATGTATATTTTACCCAAGTAAGATAAGTTAGAAATTATGAAACCCTAGTTGCAGATGAGAAGAAAGAAAACTTAGTTGATTCAAAATAAAATAGAGATTGTGCCAAAGTGACTAACTAATGAACAAAGAGAGGAAAGAGTTGCACCAAAGCTCTAAAAATTGTGTAAGCATGAGATATTCCTAGACCTGGGGCACCTAGATTGGGTCAAGGGTGCCTACGAGTGCTGGATATTTGCTCTGGGAACTGTAACTACTCATAAAATTAAAAATCTTTCTTCGGAGGGTCATGAGATTTTTTTTTTACTTTTCTTCCTATCACTATTATTTTGCACCAAGTTCACAGATGTCACATGTAACCTGTGATGAAGAAATGACCTGTAAAAACACCAAAAGTGCATCAAATCCCCAAAAACATTAATGCAAAATGGGGTCTAACTTTCCTCGACTATAAAAATTGAAATTATGACTGAGTGTAACACTACATCTCATACCCAATGTAGTTTTAGGTGTGTGTGTGTGTGTGTGTGTGTCAAAATCATGCCCTAGGTGCCTCTTATGCATATCATACTTGATAGTGACAAAGTAGCTAGATGTAAGAAATGTAAATAGATGTGTGCATGAAATAATGAATTCCTCCTATAAGTGTATGTAGAAATAACATTCCCTTGTCCCTTGTGTGGAGCTAGATAGATGCTAGAATGCTATTTTAAATGGCCTTTCAATGAAACCTTATGTGATGAAAGCTAATTCTTAGTGTTTGTCCCTTATTATGCTCACATACATTTATATTTATATGATTCCTTTACTTAAATTTTGTAATTAACCCCAAAAAATGATGAATACCAAGAAAATAAGATTCCCAAATAGCTAGAAAGGACCCAAAAGATGTAAGAAAAGTATAAAGAGGTCACGGGAACTCAAAGGGGATGGGAGCACCGACACTAACATCTTGGCTAGGCATAAGTGTCCAAAGTGAAAATGTCAAAGTATAAAAAGATAGACTAGACAAGAAGGAGTGTAAGATCAAAAGAGGAAATAGAAAGTAAGAAAATATAGCCAAATACAATGATCAATTAGTATCTTTCTCACTTAGGAATCATATGAACAGTATTATGTGATCAAGACTTGATAGATACCTAAAGTGCATGATTTAGTGTCTACATTTACCCCCACTTTATGTTGTTGAGTGAATTCTCAATAACATAAATTATATAAGATATGCATACCTGATAACCATGTAGATCAATGGTGAAAAACATGTCGAGGAGATAAGAAAAAACATGGAGTGATAATAATGTGAAGTGTGGATACTAGAGAAGAGGAAGTGAAAAATGATGATGATGACCCTAGGGTGAGAGTGTATGTGTATATGTTGCATTGTAACCAATGTTTCTTATTATGTGATGATGTGACTACCACTTCCCATAAGGATGGGCCTACAAAAAAGAAGAGCTATCAAGTAGTCAAATACGTGTATATGAAAAATTTGATCAAAACACGTAAAATATATGTAAAAATGTGAAAAGGAACATGTGCACCTGATCCATGATTAGTGAAATGGATATGAAGGATCTTGAAGATGATGTAGAAGAAAACATTTTTGGTAGATCTCATGCTAGTTACATTGAATACAAGTTTTTGGGCAATATCATGCTAGCTCACCAAGTATGGAAGAAGTTTAGGAGGAAAATTCTATTGTTATTATTCTTCCTTTAACTGATTTTCAAAGTGTAGAACACCATTTCATATGGTGTGTAAAAATATGATCTGATTCAATCTAACGCGAAATTAGAAAATAAATTGTAATGCATGTATTTTGAGCATTGAAGGACTTTGTGTCCCGCAAAAGCCACTTGTGTAAAATGCCAAAAATTATCTTGAACTAAGAAAATATGTGTAACTTCCCCCTGGTTACAAGAATTTAGGAAGGGTTTAGTGTGCCCAGGAACTACTATCTCATTCTGGGAGGTGGTTTCTGTGTTGTGTTGAGGACCCAACTCAAGTTCTGGGCCATTGTTGATACTAAATATTGTGCTGACTATGAACTAAGTTATGTTGTACTATGACTTTAGAATGTTGTAAGGGTGACTGATTCACCCAATTATGCTCCCCTTATTTTGGGTACAAGTGACATCGGTAAGTATTATGCATTCCAAAGGAGGACCAAACACTAAACTGAAAGTGATTACCTGTAGGGGAGGGAGTGTGCTTGGTAGAAACTAAGAAACATGCAAGCAAAGTTGCTAGGAGAAATTTTTAGTCAAAGCAAGGTAAATACACATGTACAAAGACAAGATGTAAGCTATAAAACAACAAGACAATGTATAAGCTAACACGCAAGAAGATAATACACAAGAACAAAAGGTAGACCATGAAAAGTGGGTTTTAAACATGGGACATCACTCACAATGTTACAAGTAAATTGAGGCTGAAATGGCTAAAAATAGATAATGTGCATATAAGAAAAAGGAATAGCCCATAAATAATAACATATAATAACAAACAATGTAAAATAGTGACAAACAAGATATTAGACAAACAGGGAAAATTTCAATGGTGAATATTTTTAATTTGATGAATTCCAAACTTGGAAAATTTGAAAAGGCAATTTTTTTGGAGTACAACAATGTACCTTTCACCTAAATTTTCCAATATAAATTTTTTAGTGGTCGAATTAGCCTACCATTGAAAATTGCTCCCGTATAAACATAGGTAATTTTCCTTTTCCTAGTAGTGTACATTTACAATTAAGGTACCATCTAAAGTATAATGATAAAGAAGCACAAAAGTAAAGGTTAGAGGCATATGATAGATAAGGAAACATGACATTAAAGGTTAGACAAATATGAAAACAAATTCTAGAGCTCATGAAAAGAAATTTTTAGTCACACGACAACAAATTTGTTTTCGTGTGATTGTAATTTTGTTGTCACGTGACAAATTTTTTTTGTGATGTGACAACAAATTTACTGTCATGTGACTGCAATTTTTGTCACACAACAAAAAATTTAGAGTCACGTGATATAAAATTTGTAGTCACATGATAATAAATGTGTTATCACACAACAAAAATTTGTAGTCGTGTGACAGCAAATGTGTTGTCGCACAATTACAAATTAATTGTCACGTGACTGGAAATTTGTTGTCATGGGACATGAAAAATTATATTGGGTAAAAAATTGATTCATGAACCCGGGAAAATTCACTGTCTCGATGAAAGTGGTTCTAGGGATATTCACCAAGGATATTCCACCTCCAATTTCCGGAGGCCTCTTAAAATGAACCTTACGAGAAAACCATGGTAGAAAATAGACCTACTAAGAAAATATTGCACATGAAGCAACATTATCATATTAGAGAGATAACATGTATTATAAAGTGTGTACAATCAGATATAGTAATGTATTATGAAAAAATTAAACAATAACACCTGTAATGTGTACGAAAGTGGATATCCCTAGGAGCCATTGTGGGACTAGTATGTGGTATTGCACCAATCATCCATGTTATGTGTAAATATCTGTGTAAATATTGTGATCACAACTAGAAGGTAAGTTAACACATGTGTATATGATAAAGATAATGACATACATAATTTTTACTAGCATGTGTAATAAAGAGTACATGTGAGCATAATAAAGAAAGAGTATATGCGCCGGGATATGCAGTATGATGTGGATGAAATGGAATAGAATTCAAAGTGAATGATAGGAGAAACTTACCCCTAAATGAATGCAAATGAGTATGCATGTTATGAGGTTCATTTATGCTTGTCCCCACAATAGTCAAGAATTAACCATAAGACAAGAGTGCATCATCGTGAAATGGTTTGAATTGTGTGTGCTAAAAATATGTGATCGTCAAATCATAGAGCATAGAGTATAGAGAGAGTGTGATTGAATGAGTGAGTGTGGTTAGGTCCATTTTTAGATTTAGACCCTAAAAAATTGAGTATGAACCATGAAAATAGAGTGCATCATAGGGTAATAAGTGCAATGCTTAAATATAGATGCGAGATATATCGTGAATGTGTAGAGTGAATAAAACACATAGTTTGAAATATAAGGTATGAGAAAGAGATGTTAAGCGTGCGTGAACTATGAAGTTTGTAGTGTGTGAGTTTAATGTATGTAGTATGCACTCAATAGTCAAGTTTGAACCAAAGCACAAGATTGTGTCATTTGGTGGTGACGTGAGAAGAAACACCTACCAATGATTTAGTGAGCATAAAGTAGTGGAAGCATGTGGAGTGCAAGCAACATGATTATATGAACCAAACTAAATATATAATGAGATGGTGCCAATGATTGGAGATGTAGTGGTGGGAAGCATAGATGCCAAAAGATTAGGAAGTAAATGCATACTAGGAGCACTACACGGTGGATGAGATGGCGTAGTGGTGGATGATGTAATGGTGGATGAGCGAGGTGGAGGTTGTGCATGAATAATGACCTAAGGTGGTGGATGAATGATGACCTTAGAAGTGGGAGAAGGAGATAAGTGAGCTGGCGTAATAACATGCTTACATGGAATCAAATAAATAGAGCACTCACAAGAGTGAGAACTAAAGGTAATGACACCCTTCTCTTATAATTACTATAGTTTTTCATACATGAAAAAACAATCATTATCACAATGGACATTGATGTAATGATAATTGCAATAAGTATGATCACGTTGGAATTACAAGTGATGAGGAGGAGGATGTTGATTATAAGTAAAGTGAATCAAGTGATTATCAATAAAATCACAGAGCACATCATTATTTTTAGTAACATGTGAAAAGTGCAATGGCTCCCAAGTAGGAGATACAAAAGTCTTAGGTGTGGATTGACATAGTGGAGGAGATGAAATACACTTACATAATGGAGGAGATTGAAATTTGTTGCGGGGTGGAGGAGATGGAGACCTTGTAGGATGATTAATATATGAAAGAGGAGAATAACTAGATGATTAATATATGAATTTCCCCTACTTTGCTCTATGATATCTTCCAAAATCCATAGCAAGAAGACTTCATTGGATGTCATTGATGAAGAAGAAATGTCTATTGATCAAGTTCATAGGTCCATGGACATTAAGGAATTGAAAACGATTGTGCTACACCAAAGTATAACAAAACCAAAGGTATTCCCATGCCTAGATTTACACTACCCTATTATTATTCACACTAAGGTAAAGGATTGGATGTTATAATCCCAAAATGAAGAGAATAAGGTATATTTCATTGTTGGTTATGATTTTAAATTTTTTTATAAGTTTCTGAATCCATTATGGTCTCAAATTCGACTACCATTGAGTCTTGGATGGTCACACACCAAATCAATATTGTTTTATAGAATTATTCAAAGGACCTAATTGATAATATGGATGATGTCAACCTTAAAAAACCATCATCTAAATATTCAGATTGAGGGTGAGAATTGACATGGCATTAAGGATCCATTTATCCGGTAATCCTCCACTACCAAGATAGATGTTTCTTGGGTCCCTCTTTTATCCATGATCATTTATCATGGGAAAATTCCTGCCTTAGGGAATGTAGTATCAACCAATTTGGTTTCACAAATGGGTGTTTATGTTATAAATAAGAACCAAAATTTATTAGATGTAGCATGTGGAATCCTGACATGCCCTCAATTTTTATCTCCTTAGGAACCAAAATTCCAACAAGAGGTAAATGAAGAATATTCACACTTATATGCCCATCAATTTAGCTATTATATTGAATACATATGTAATTATTTCTTCCCTAGAGTTTACAAGTTGTTCGTGGAAAATCCAATACCAAGGGATTTCTAAAAAGATGATAAATTACACAAGGAAAATGATAAATACCTTATTTTACCAAGATTATTTGATAATCATGATTAAAGTACTATTAAATCTACTATTACAACAATCATGCTATGTGATCGGATAATTTGGTACGGATGAAATTACTTTTCAAATCAATAATGGTATCACCAAAAAATTAAAGGAAAAGAAGATAATAACCCATCCTTCATTGTCTCTAATATTTATACATATGGAGTTCAAAATATGGCATAATATTAAGGTTTTTTTCACCCATAAGAAACCCTTCAACCTACTAGAGTATAGTTCAAGGAAGTATGATGCAAGGAAGAGAGTGGAAAAAACTTTAGAATCATTAACAAGGAAAATTAATGTCCCTTATGCCCATGATGTTGATGTAAATGACATGGTGTGGATCACACAAGAGGATGATAGCTTGATACTACAGAATATGAAGACCAAGAGGGAAATTCCACAACTCAAGGAGATAATCAGAAGATACTTCTCAAGGAGAGGAACACCTACATAAATGGAGCCACAAAGACAGTCCCTAAGTCAAAGTTCTCCCACCACTTCCCTAGTCCAAGTGATTCATAAAATATTACATAGGTTCATGAAATAACTCCTCAACTAATCATAGATCCCTCATTAGTTGGATATAGTGTATCATCTTCAAATGAGCAAGAAGAAACTAAGGAAACTAATAAAAAATTAGAAACAAAACCCTTAAAATGGGGGTGAATCAATGGGAAATGAAACATTCAATCACTTTAAAAATTTACGTACATCAACCATTCAATTAAAATTTTACCATTAATCATGCATGCACTAAGAAATATAACCATATAAGAGAAAATGAGAGCACAATAACACATGAACACTACATATAAGTGGGAAAACCTCAAGGGAATAAAAATTACTAAAAAAATATTTATTACATAGTTGATTTAAATTTAGTTGAGAACCAACCCATCAAGGAGAACCAACCCCTAGGTTTATTGAAGCACCAACCCCACAAAAGCATGAACCCCTAGATTTAGTGAGGGACAAAACCCATAAGGAGCTCTAACCCCAAGATTTAGTAGAGCACCAACCCTACAAGGATCACCAACCACTATATCACTCAACAACAAATAAATCCACCTAATGTGTTTGTCACCTTTGAAATGTTGGACCAATAAATGATGGTGATAGTATGAATATCTCTTTCCTTCCTTCTTCTCCATATATTCCCTTCTCTCCAACTCGCTCAAGAACTTTTTTAATATTATTATGTCTAATGACCTATTTCTCCAAAAAAACAAACTCTATATAACATCACCACACACTCTCTACCCTCTCTTGATGGTCATAAATATCTCCTTAATCTTTTCAATCAACCATCTATCTCACACTTTCTCATGCTCACACGACTACAAAAATGATCCACTAACACATGATTATATACATGAATCATGATCATAACTCATATAAGTTAGATATTATGGGAATTATAACTTAAAAAACTTTAAAATATCCTAATAATATCATCCATAAGACCATATAGGTCTGAAAAATCCTCTAGAACCTCCACATCTCCACTAGGTCTCAAATAAGCCTAAATGCACCAAAATTGTCCACTTGCAAAAAAATAAAGTTTTGGGCCTACATGACATTCACCAAACTTATAAAACCAATTAAACATGTTTTCTAATTCTAATTCATACCTCATACATCCTTCTCCAAGTCTACACCATCATATTATACTATGAAGCTACCATTAGGATCAAATGCTCTCACTAGGTCTGTGACCTACAAAAATAGTATTCAAATATGAATCTCAAACACCACAAAAACACACAATTATGAAAAAAAAGGTATACTGAGATGATACATAACCACATGATCATCACCATATTCTTTAGACACCATCACTTAGGATGACCAAAAAGTGTATGGAACATTTTAGTGCAAAAATAGAGATTGTCGGCCAAGTAATAAGAAAATCACAAATATGCTTTCAAATCCTTTGAAGGTCAACAAAAATGGTCACAAAATGTGATCCATAAAACATAGAAATGGATTTCAAAATTCGGTCCTCACCACTGGTCTCATATCACAGTAAACCACAATCTTTAGACAAACTCGAAGCATTCGATTCGAAGTAAATAGAAATTACTTCGGATATAATTCTAAGGACTCGGTCAAACTCCAAAGGATATATTACACCAATCGGAAAACATTATTTGTTCCATGCCAAAACAAAGTAAAATATTTAGACAAAATTTGAAGCTTTCAAACAGACTTTAGAGTGTCTTTGAATCTTTCTCATTCAATATTTTTCCAACAATATGCTCTTTTTATTCATTTGGATCTTCTACACCTTGGTATTATTGTTTTAAATAACCTACATACCTCCGATCATGCATTATAAATATCATTTTCATGCTCAAACAAATTCTAAATACTTTTACATAAATCATTTCATCAAGCTACCATGTTCATGCCTTTTCACAAGACCTCTTTCTCTTCAAATTATATCTCTCTATATACTCAAAATTACCTCACAAATAAATGACTTCCACCATGTAAACCTTGACATTATCATTAGTCATTACTATATCATACATCTACCTTTGCAAGCCATTATACCATCCCATGACACCATACCACATAGAAACTCAATCATGACATGATAATAATGAAATAAACTACCAATCAACCTTCATGCTTCTCAATTCATTTTAAATCAATAACACTCAGAGAACAAGGATATTAATGACATACACACTCTTTTGACATAAATTACAACACAATTGCAAAAATCACCCCTTTTTCATTGATGGAAAATCTGTTGATGGAAAAAACAATTATCTCATTCTCATCCTAAGGTACTTCACATGTCATCATCTCATTTTCCCCCTTTTTACATAAATGAAAATGATATAAACCTGTAACTTGTTCTGAAAAAACAATAGGCTCACCACTTGGTTGGAAACATCAGCTAAACAAAACATGTTAAAAATGAATTCTTTCTTCTTTGATTTAACTCTTAGAGAAACACATCTCCCCCTCAATAGATGCATGCCTTTCAAATCTGAATCAGACCTTGATCAAACATCCTTTAACACATAACTAAAAAATATTAACTTGATAGAAATAATGATCAATAATTTTCTTACTTTTCCTGGTCTAAAGCAACACAACTAGCTCTGTCACTAACTTCATATTTCATGACCTGTGTACGGATCACTTTATTTCTTGAGCTAAGAATAAATTTTATTGAATCCATATGATTCATTGACACCACTTGCATGAATCCATACCATAAAACCTATTATTTGTCTTATCAACAGTATTATACCAACTTACATCCTTGTCATCATGAATCTTTGTGCCTTCTTGGCATTACAACTATCTCACGGAGCCCAATACACAACTGTACAACCCCCTAACTTATAGGAATCTCAAGCATTTTAAATTCAAAATATACCATCTTGTGATAGTATATACTTCAAAAATATTTCTACTTGATACAAGCCTTCTCAAAATAGTTCTATGACATCCATCTTTGAATGCATATACTTTAACTCATGCATGCCAATAAGTACCAAAACACGTAAACTTACCTTATCCTTTGTGTTAAAAATACATCAAGATCCTCCTAGAAATAATAATATTCCACTCCTTACAATGTCTTCATACACATTTATATCAGTCTTTCTCTTCCTCCTTCATGCCACTTAAATACAAACCTTCATCATACCTCGAACCAACACCAAGGAACCAAAAAAATACCCCTCGGTCTAATCACACCTTATAAGAATATTTAAACACTAATCTTGATGCTACAAACCTTATTGAATGATATTTCCTACCCATGAAACTAGAAGAACAACTTCTCATGCATATCTTACTTCGATTGCTAGATACCAATCATATATAACTCTCCTTCCTTACACTTAAACTTGATAAAAAGGAGTTTGAACCTTTGAATTATGCATAATTAAATATCCAAATCTCCCTAATATCATATTATCATGTCTTTTACAATCTTGATTCTTCAAACTGGAAAACTTACAAGAATTTTTTTATTTTACTTCAACCTTGTAACATTCCCATTTATGACTCTAGAACAAGGGATTTTTTTACATAACGTTCTCTGCTCTAAATTATCATAATTTAGAACACACGTTCCAAGTTTTAAATAATGTTCTCTATTTTAAATGACTATGATTTAAAACACACATTACTTTTAGACCAATGTTCTCTATTCACATATTCATAATATGGAACACACATTCTATGCCATTCAATCACATAACAGATAACCATATGCAGCTGTAATGACTCGATGAACTACCAATCTCCCATTTCATGGCTTAGAGTTTCATCGATCTCTCATTTCATGACTTGGCTTCTTACCAATCGTTCATGTTAATTCAATGTAATGTATACTAAGTATACCTGATTCTCTTTACCCTTTTGGGTATTGAAGTGTTCTATTTAAGATACCTATATGAATATCTGTTACCAATATTCATCTAAAATCCTACTTATTAAACTAGGTGATCCAGAAAACACAACTAGTAGCTTGCGATACTTTGTAAAAATATTTTCACATGCTTAGCATGATTATATTCCTAGATGGCATACTCATCAATGGAATATGTCCTTCACCCCACTTCATTTGTTATCTAGAATGGTCTTTTCTGACTCCTATGAGTCCTCTTGTCCAAGGTTGAACCTTAATCCAAGTGATCAATATGAAAAGGTATAGAGAAGTACTCATGATAACTAAGGGTACACAAGACATGTTCCTAACTTGGTCCAAAATAATACTGAGGCCAAGTCCAAGCTTATGTAAACATAGATGATCCGATTCAGAAGGGTGTTGCAACATGTCAGCTACAACATTGTGTCATCATGAAGACTTGGCCTTCATGATGACACCTTATTGCAATTGACGTGTACCAACATCCCGCTGAATCCTCCCATCTAGGGGTACATATCTAGCTAATAGGTTGATCATTTTCTTATCTTTTTAGTTTAAGAATAAGTTTCAACAACCTTGCTGATTCTATAACCTCTTTGTTCATTATAGTTGCTAACCATGAATGACTTAAATTTTCATGTAGCTTAATATACATTCAATCCTCCTTAAAAGAATTGTATATCATTTCTTGGTTCATTATTTAAATTTTAAGACTTATAGTCCAAATCAGCTTAACCACGTTTGCTCATGGTTGGGTTTTAAATCCATGTTTCTTTATAATAAACTTCATTAGAATGAAGTCTATTTATTATACTCAAGTATCCATTTATTTTCAATTATCTTACCTTAGTTTAAGGTTTATTAAGAGGAGGTATGATTTCCTCTTTCCAAATATCCTTTGGATACGACACCCCAAAAGAGTATTAACAAATTCTTATTCCTAAACTAATTGTCCATTAACATTCATTAGTTAGGGTCCAATTTTCATTATTACTTATACCAGAGTTCGTAGGTATTTTACTCTTTTATTAATGTCAATTAATAGTGCATAATGATTTGAGGAGTAACCATATGTACTACCCAACTTAGAAATTGTATTTAAGAGAAGAATAGAGTATCAATTCCCTCTTTCTCATTATTTCATTTAAGTCCAACTTCCATCATTTAAGCTAGTTATAAATACAAGAGAGTAGGAATAAATTTACAATCCCCTTTACAACAAACTCAAGCGAATGATTGAATAAATAAAAATAACACAAAATCCTTTTTCTCATTCCTCAAGGTAAAATATATATATTTTACAAGTCCAAACATTTAGACTTCACTCATGCCAATCAGCATTGATAAAATCAAACAAGAATACAAATTTTCCTTTTTCAATTACATATGAAAGGAATAATAATGCCTCATATAAGATCTAGCTTTTATTTAGACAGGAGAAGCATCATAAAAGAACATGTCTTCTTTTGCTACTTACGGAATCCATCTCCAAAAAATGCTAGCATGGGTTAGTTCTATGAACTGAGTATGATAAGCACTTATCATTAAAACAATGTACTTTTGACTAACTGTCTCATTAAGAGAACCCTTCTTTTGATAAAACATTCAAGTAGTTCAGATAGATACCACATAAGAATCAAGGATCAAGAAGGAATATCATAATGAGCAACCCACAATACTTTAACTTAGAATCATGATCAAACAACACCTAGAAAGTGGAAAATTCATTAAAAATTCACAACTAAGTAATAATTCATCCCAATTACAAAATTGTTTCATACTATAATGCATATAGTTCACTTTAGTTCCAAAAAAATAAATGACCCAAAATAGGGATCCTAATAATTCTCGAGAAAGGAATTACTTATAAGGAATAATGATTTACAATTCACAACACATAATAACTCTTCATATAACATCAAAGACCAAATTCATTCTACCTTTAAGAATGGAATTCATCATGTCGGATCTAAGATAATCTGAAATGAGAATTCCTTTCTTTCAATTAATAACTCCTCAACTTAGATTAATATGGAATAGTGAAAATAACAAATGTAAGATAAGTAAATTTTATCATCCTTCATAGTTCCACAAAAACAACATTATGCCACCAATTCGATAATGAAATCATAAGTATAGATTTCTTGACTTTTGAAGATGAAACAATCAATGAATATTTTTACAGAGAGAGATAGAAAATCATATTATTCTTTCCCTAAGAATGATTATGTATATCAACATAAAAGAACCAATATAGATCTTACAAATAATCTTTGAATGTCGATCAAACAATAAAATCAGAAATCTATTTGGGTTCTCATAGACTAATTAACATGAAAGTTAAAGAAATGAGTGAGATACAATCTAATCAACACATGAAGGAACAACTATAGCTATGGTTTAGCTATGCTAAAGGGGAGGAAGATTTAGATAATAAACTCATCGTTATTACCACAAGTACAAGAACAACCAAAAATATAATTCCTTACTCATTGGTAGCTTTCGCACTCGCAACTCAAGTTTATTTTTCTCCCTTCTAGAATGTCGACCAGGATTAAACTCAAATCAAAATAGATCCCAACTAATGAAAAGGGTCACTTTATAAGAGGGATATAACCTACTTGGTTTGATCGCAGTGGGTTTCACAAGGAGGTATAACCTTAGAAGTAAAGATCCAAATTAACTTAATAGGAAAGACAAGCCCAACAACATCAGTTCGTTTCTTTCAAATATATAAACCAAATTTTTAACTTAATTGGTTAAGATTAAATCCTCCTCCACAACCAATGAAAATCATAATGCACAGGTGAATAACCCAAAATGGATTCAAACTATTCCATTAGGAAACAAATTAGAAATTATCTAATTTGAGTAAGAAGGAGCAACTTCATATCGAGTTTATCGAAACTCAAAACTTCTACCAAATGTAATCAAAAGTACACCATAATTCAAAAATGTGAAATATTTCTACCATGCCCATAAAATGGCCCATAAAATAAAATGAACCTCCATTTCAGCTCCAAAGAATAACAAATTCCAGCAAAAACAATATTTTATCCATTCTTTTTCCAAAATAAGAACAATCCAATTCAATCCTTCATCAACGATTTCATTTTTCCTAGTTTATTTTGCAAAGATAAATCAGAATTCCAGACAAAGTAAACTACTTTTATTTTCAATCAAATAAACATGATTTGCATAGCCATGCATCAATTAACACTCATATCCATTATTTTTTAAACATCCAAAACAAGTAGATGATCACAGTCAACGATACACCTAGACATTTTCATGAACCATTCATTTCAAAGAGTACAGTTCTTTTGACGAAGACATTTAATAAAAAGAAAAAATATTTAACAAGAAGAGCTTATCATGCCTGATGAAATTTCTTTTCAATTTGCAGAATATTTCTGCCGAGCTTTTGAAAATCAGTTTTTCTATAAATAACGCAACAACCAACTCTCTCAATTGTCTCCATGTTTTCCATCAGGCTCAAAATAGTTCGAGAATGATCAAGATCTCTAAGGGTCAAAAAATAAACCCGTAGGTTCAAAGGAGTGAAACCAAATGTAGAGCAAAAACTAGAAAAACCAAAATGAACAACAACCTTTGCAAAACCCACTTCCTCTCTTTCCTAGGCGGTTTCTTTGTTGAAACCAATGCCATTAAATGCATTGAATGCAACTTTCCCTCTCTTTTCTTACGCCACCACCACTTTGAATTTGGCAAAGTAAACTTAAAAAATTCCCATTCATTTTAAATTTAGCAATGATGCCAACTAGACATCCCACTTTATTTTTATGCTTCCCCAATCTTGGTGAATTTAGGTTATAAGGACAGAAATCAATTCACATTAATACCTTAGATGCCACTGCCACCGACCTTTCTTTTTCCGTAACCCATAGGTCCCCTTTAGGATTAATAATAGTTTAGGTCCTTTTATTAATGAAGTTAGGTTTCCACTTTAGATCTTAGGCTTTTAAAATTTATCCTAGGTTAAGTTACAACCTTTTAGATTAAATTCCAAGTAGGTTAGGACATTACAACATAAGTTAGAGCACAAACCACAATAATTCAACAATAGGTCCCAAGTGGGTCTTGCCACCTTAGGTCAAAGCCAACGTAATACAAGACATTTCTATCCAAGGTTAAAATATTTGCCTCAATATCCTTATAACGAACCTCTTACCTTCTCACACTATCCAACATTATAGTTTATACATCTAGGAGATCAAATCTTACCATTGGCAGCATGATGCCAAGTAAGAATACTCGAACCAGGATCTTTACTATTTACAACAAAACCCAGCTTGGTTCCAAAATACATTTCTTTTAGAAAGTAAATCAACAAGATGGAAAGAAAAATTGAAGTATACCTTGGATCAATGGAATTGATTCAAGGTGTGTTGTTAACATATAAAATTGTGAAACAACATTACAGATTTATAACTTATTATCCACAAAATAGAATGGTCTTGTTTCCAAGTAAGCAGAATTACAACAAGCACAAATTCTGAACAATAATAATCCATTTATTGCAAACATGATTTTCAAAGTCAAAGGAATACACCTTCCTTAAACAAATCACATGTCGACATTTGCAATATCAAAAGTGGAGGTCATCATAGTAACTATCATGATCAAGACGTTACATACCTTCCTCCTTAAAAGAATCATCGTCCCGATGATTAAATTAGTCAAATCATTAAGATTTAGGACAAAATTCAGTTATTGTCCTTCCATTCATAGGTTCATAATAGAACTAAATTTGAAAGTTCAAATTTTCAAAATAGTATTTAAAATATCTGTCCAATAGTTTAGTAACTACCCAAGTTTGGCAGATTCAACATCAAAATATGGATAAAGTTTTTCAGATTTTATCAACTTTCAGAATTAATTCTGATCAAACAAGTATGGAAAAGCAGATCTCATTTCTTTGAGATCTTCCCAAGTTGCACTTTCTTCGCTAAATAGTCCCATTATGGATCTTACATTGTTTCACTTTGTGATTTCTTAAGTTTAACTGGAGAGTTCCCAGCACTTGAATGGGCTTAACCATGATTATTCTTGGGTCTTGGACCTACAAGTAATTTCAATTCAACACATGTGATAAATTTGAAACATATTTCTTAAGCAAATAAATATGGAAAACATCATGCATTCATGACAAAGCAGGAGGTAAAGCTAAACGATAAGCTATAGGGTTGATTACTTCAACAACTTCAAAGGGTCCCACATAACAAGGTGATAACTTGGAAGCCTTACTAAAAGTTATAGAACTTTTTTTCAGCTTAACCGAAGAAAGACCTTCTCACCAAGTTAAAATTTCCTATCAACCCGCTTTAAGTCTACATAGCTCTTTTGCCTATCGGAAGCCTCTTTCAAGTGTTCACGAATCATTTTAACTTGTTGTTCCATTTCTGTAAGGATTTATGGTCCAATTACCTCTCTATCCTCAATGTTGTCCCAACTAACAGGGGTTCTACATTTCCTTCCATATAATGCTTCAAAAGGTGCCATTTTTAGAGAGGCATGATAAGTATTATTATAAGAAAACTCAACTAATGGAAGGTACTCCTCCCATTTATACTATTGATCCATGTAATACATTCTTAACATATCCTCTAAAACTTGATTAACTCTTTTAGTCTGTCCATCTTTTCGGATGATACGCAGAACTGAAATTCAACTTAGTTCCCAAAGCAACATTAAGCATTTTCCAGAATCTTGATGTCATTCTAAGCAGTGTGTCACAAATTCTATTACGTCCTTTTTCATCCCTTTCTAGAAATATTGTTGTTTTATATCAACAAGCATCTTTGTAATGCCAGTGTGCCCGAAAAATGGTGAATTGTGAAATTCAATCAATAATTTCTTTCTTAAATCATTTGCCAAGGGTATATATACCTATGTTTTCAAACCATAAGATTCCTTCATTATCAAAGTGAAAACCTTTATATCTCACGTCATTTGGATCTGCAGCAAGTGCTACCTTTACCTGTTGAAAATAGGAATCAGATTCCATGACGCTTTTCACCTCATCCTTAAAATGAGTTCTCAATGTTATAAGAGTATAAATGTGCTTCCTATGACTTAGAGCATCTACTACTCTATTTTCCTTTCCCTTAATATAACTTATATCAAAATCATACTGAGATAGAAATTCTAACCATCTTCGTTGTCTTGCATTTAGGTTTGGTTGAGTAAAAATATACTTCAACCCAAGATGGTCAGTTTTTAGTTCAAATGGCTTACCGAGAAGGTAATGCCTCCAAATTTGAAGTGCATGAACAATGGCAGCAAGCTCTAGGTCATGTGGAGCATAATTCTCGTTCATGTAACTTGAGTTTTCTACTTTCATATGCTATGACATGGCCATCCTATGGCTAATCTTTGAAGGATCTATAGCTAATTCCTCCAAGACCTTCTTCCTCCTATCGGATGCTCATGGTGTTTTTCAATGCTCTTAGAATATATGAGAATATCATTCTAACACAAACTTTTCCAAGTATTCTTGAAAAACATTAAAGTGGTAAAACTATCCCTCAGTTAAAATAGGTGTTGTTGAAGTGCCATTGATTAAAATAGGTGTTGTTGTTATATCTTCCTCATTAGAATCTTAAAGGTAGATTCACATTTATCATTCAATTAATTTCATATTTATTCTAAAAGTTTTTTTATGTATTTATTCATCATTTATTCTCAATGATCTAGATCAAAGATCTATTGTAGAATACACCGAGGCCCCAATGGTCATCATCATTCTAGGAAGTGGATATCGATTCTTAGTAGTTTCCTTATTTAACATTGTAATCAATGCACAAAAGTGTACTAGCATTCTTTTCACAAAAATTACCGGTGCCCAAGGTGAGACACTCGGCCTTATCAAACCTTTTGAAAAAAGTTTCAGAACTGAGCCTTTAGCTCTACCAGTTCTATGGTAGTCATTCTATAAGGTGCCTTGGATATAGGCTCGGTTCCTAGTTTGATCTCGATTGAGAAGTCAAACTCCCGTTTAGGTGGAAGACCTGGCAATTCTTCTAGGAATACATCTCTAAAATTTTGTAACAAGGGGTATCTTTCCATAAAATCACTACCTTCTTCAGTAGTTTCTGACATTTTTATGGCATACAAAGTGCAGACCTCTATTTTTAGCCCTTTTAATTTGTATACATTTGTTAGTTTCCTAACGCAATCTCTAAAACATGTTTTACACCCCGAATGATGTTTTGTTGTGTTTTCTACAAGTCATCTAAACAACTAATCTATTTTTCATAATAGTCAACCTTTTCTTTATGTTCAGCTAACTAGTTAACACCTATGATTATATCATAAGATCCCAAAGGAGCAACATAAAGATCAAATTATGTGGAAAAACTAGGAAATTCAAGGACTACTCTAAAAAGACACATACTAACCGTATGAACAACATTATTTCATAATGTACAATCCATGATTTTTCCATTTTATGAGCTCTTCTTTTTAATTTTGAAGCTAACTTAGTAGAAATAAAACATTCAGTAGCTCCAGTATCAAAAGTATAGTCACAGGTATACCAAATAACTTACCCAGAACTTCTACAGTGTGGCTTGCTTTTCAGCCTGCTTGTCGGCTACTGCAGCATGTATTCTGTGCTGTTGATTATGGTCATCCTTCTTCAAAGGACAATGACTCACGTAATGATCTTTACCATAGTTAAAACAACCTCCAACAGGCCCCTTCCTAGGTTCAAATTTATTTCCAACCTTGAAGTTATCATTCTGGCTTCCGTAGGACTTCTGTCCATTGTTATTGTTCTTGAAAAAGTTGTTTCACATACTAGCGACAGGTTTTCTTATCACTATTTTCTTATTATTATCAGTGGTAAATTTATTTTTCATGCCAAACCTCTTCCAAGGTCCCTTTTTTGGTGCAAGAGACGAAGACGAGTTCAGAACCTTCTTTCTAATTTCTTCTCTATGAGCAAGAGATTGCTTTTAATTTTATGTTCTTGCCTTATGGCCTTTTCAACAACCCCTTCCATAGTGGTTGGACCATGAACATCTACCTCACCACCTATGATGGGATTCAGTCCCATAATAAATTTTGTATCCTGAACTTCTCGTCAGTCTGATATTGAGGCATGTACTTAAGGAGTTTAGTAAACCCTTCCCAAGTACTCTATCACAAGTTGACTTTCCTTGTGATAAGTTTTGAAATTCAGTCATTTTCTGATCATAATAAAGTTGAGGCAGCCATTGTTGCCTAAAATAACCTTTAAATTGATCCCAGGTTATGTCTGATTCAACAATATTCAACTCAACCTTTTGGTTGTCCCACCATGAGGATGCCTTGTGGGAAAGTTGATACGCTCCCCAAATTGCTTTCATTTCTTCAGAGAAGTTTCTTATAGCAAAGTACTTCTCCATTTCACTGAGCCAGTTCTCAATCTCATCTCCTAGTGTAGTTTCATCAAAATTAGGAGGACTTATCCTTTTTATATCATTGGTGAGTTTTTCTACCAATCTTACCTTTTATTTTTCAAGCTGATTAGGCATATTCACATTACTATTATCAACACCTAATTCCTTCCATTGGTGTTGTCCATAGGAGGTGGCTGATTATCATTATCAAGCATCTTCTTCCTCCTCCTCATTTCCCATTACTTTTTGTTCCAACATAGCCAAACGATCTCTTGTGTCCAAAAAGGGAAGCAAGGATCTCATTGAGTTTTTGGGCGTAGTTGCTTCTCCACCCGGTGGTGGGTTGTTTGCAGCATTCCCTCTTGTTCTAACCATTTTCTGTTTAACAAGAAAATGTAAATTTATCAGATTATGGACATAATAGGTCCAAGTGTTGCAACCTTCAGCTCTGATACCAAGATGTAACATTCCCATTCATGACTCTAGAACAAGGGAATTTTTTTACATAACGTTCTCTGCTCTAAATTATTATAATTTAGAACACACGTTCCAAGTTTTAAATAATGTTCTCTGTTTTAAATGACTATGATTTAAAACACACATTACATTTAGACTAATGTTCTCTGTTCACATATTCATAATATGGAACACACATTCCATGCCATTCAATCACATAACAAATAACCATATGTAAGCTGTAATGACTCGATGAATTACCGATCTCCCATTTCATGGCTCAGAGTTTCATCGATCTCTCATTTCATGACTCAGCTTCTTACCGATCCTTCATGTTAATTCAATGTAATGTATACTAAGTATACCTGGTTCTCTTTACCCTTTTAGGTATTGAAGTGTTCTATTTAAGAGGCCTATCTGAATATATCTGTTACCGATATCCATCTGAAATCCTACTTCTTAAACTAGGTGATCCAGGACAATGCAACCAATAGCTTGCGATACTTTGGCCAAATATTTTCACATGCTTAGCATGATTATATTCCTAGATGGACATACTCATCAATGGAATACGTCCTTCACCCCACTTCATCTGTTATCTAGAATGGTCTTTTCTGACTCTTGTCAGTCCTCTTGTCAAGGTTGAACCTTAATCCAAGTCGAAATATGAAAAGGTATAGAGAAGCACTCGTGATGACTAAGGGTACATAGACATGTTCCTAACTTGGTCCAAAGTAAAACTGAGGCCAAGTCCAAGCTTATGTAAACCTAGATGATCCGATTCAGAAGGGTGTTGCAACATGTCAGCTGCAACATTGTGTCGTCATGAAGACCTGACCTTCATGATGACACCTTATTGCAGTTGGCATGTACCAACATCCTATGGAATCCTCCCATCTAGGGGTACATATCCAGCTAAGAGGTTGATCACTTTCTTATCTTTATAATTTAAGAATAAGTTTCAGCAACCTTGCTGATTCTCTAACCTCTTTGTTCATTACAGTTGCTAGCCATGAATGAATTAAATTGTCATGTAGCTTAATATACAATCACTCCTCCTTAAAAGGATTGTATATCATTTCTTGGTTCATTATTTAAAGTTTCAGACTTACAATCCAAATCAGCTTAACCAAGTTCACTCATGGTTGGGTTTTAAATCCATGTTTCTTTATAATAGACTTCATTAGAATGAAGTCTATTTATTATACACATGTATCCATTTATTTTCAATTATCTTACCTTAGTTTAAGGTTTATTAAGAGGAGGTATGATTTCCTCTTTCCGAATATCCTTTGGATACGACACCCCAAAAGAGTATTAATGAATTCTTATTCCTAAACTAATTGTCCCTTCCTTAACATTCATTAGTTAGGGTCCAATTCTAATTATTACTTATACCAAAGTTCGTAGGTATTTTACTCTTTTATTAATGTCAATTAATAGCCCATATTGATTTGAGGAGTAACCATCTGTACTACCCAACTTAGAAATTGTATTTAAGAGAAGAATAGAGTATCAATTCTCTCCTTCTCATTATTTCATTTAAGTCCAACTGCCATCATTTAAGCAAGTTATAAATACAAGAGAGTAGGAATAAGTTTACAATCCCCTTTACAACAAACTCAAGTGAATGATTCAACAAATAAAAATAACACAAAATCCTTTTTCTCATTCCTCAAGGTAAAATATATATGTTTTACAAGTCCAAACATTGGACTTCACTCATTCCAATCAGCATTGATAAACTCAAACAAGAATACAACTTTTCCTTTTTTAATTACATCTGAAAGGAATAATAATGCCTCATATAAGATCCAACTTTTAGTTAAACATGAGAAGCATCATAAAAGAACATGTCTTCTTTTGCTACTTACGGAATCCATCTGCAAAAATTGCTAGCACGGGTCAGTTCTATGAACTGAGCATGATAAGCACTTATCATTAAAATGATGTGCTTTTGACTAACTGTCTCATTAAAAGAACCCTTTTTTATGAAACATTCAAGCAGTTCAGATAGATACCACATAAGAATCAAGGATCAAGAAGGAAGATCATAATGAGCAACCCACAATACTTTAACTTAGAATCATGATCAAACAACACCCAAAAAGTAGAAAATTCATAAGAAAATTCAACAACTAAGTAATACTACATCCCAATTACTTAATTGTTTCATACTATAATGCATATAGTTCACTTTAGTTTCAGAACAATAAATGACCCAAAATAGGGATCCTAACAATTCTCAGAAAGGAATTATGTTTAAGGAATAATGATTTACAATTCACAACACAAAATAACTCTTCATATAACATCAAAGACCAAATTCATTCTACCTTTAAGAATGGAATTCATGTCGGATCTAAGATAATCTGAAATGAGAATTCCTTTCCTTCAATTACTCACTTGGCCTCAACTCAAATTAATATGGAATAGTGAAAATAACAAATGTAAAGTAAGTAACTTTTTTCATCCTTCAGAGTTCCACTAAAACAACATTACGCCACCAATTCGGATAATGAAAACATAGTATAGATTTCTTCAGCTTTCAAAGATAAAATAGTCAATGAATATTTTTACAGAGAGAGAGAAAATCATATTATTCTTTCCCTAAGAATGATTATGCATATCAACATAAAAGAACCAATATAGATCTTACAAACAATCTTTCAATTTCTGATCAAACAATTAAATCATAAATCTATTTGGGTTGGCATAGACTAATTAACGTGAAAGTTAAAGACCTGAGTGGGATACGGTCCAATCAACACGTGAAGGAGCAGCTATAGCTGTGGTTTAGCTATGCTAAAGGGGAGGGAAGATTCAGATAATAAACTCAGTGTTATTACCACAAGTACAAGAACAACCAAAAATATAATTCCTTACTCATTGATAGCTTCTACACTACAACTCAAGTTTAGTTTTCTCCCTTCTATAGAATGCCGACCAGGATTACAATCAAATTGACATAGATCCTAACTAATGAAAAGAGCCACTTTATAAGAGGGATAGAACCTACCTGGTTCGATCACAGTGGGGTTCACAAAGAGGTATAACCTCAGAAGTAAAGATCAAAAAATCAACAGAACGACAAGCCCAACAACAAAGGAAAATACAAGCCCTTTGGTTCTCAACATTAGTTTGTTTCTTTGAAATAAACAAACCAAACTTTTAACTTAATTAGTTAAGATAAAATGCTCATCCAACAACCAATGGAAATCATAATGCATAGGTGAATAACCCAAAATGGATTCAAACTGTTCCATTAGGAAACAAATCAGAAATTATCTAATTTGAGTAAGAAGGAGCAACTTCATATCAGAGTTTCTCTGAAACCAAAACTTCTACCAAATGTAATCAAAAGTACACCATAATTTGTAGACATTAATCTTTTCCAACACATCAAAAGATAAGACTCCCTCAATGTTAATCTCCTCAGTTTGATTCTAAAATTTAGAAACTTTCATCTATCATAACAGTGAAGGGCCAAGCTGAAGTACCATAACCAAGCTAAAGAATTCAAGGATTATTTTCCTTCAAAGGAGTCAAATCAAAGATTCACCAGGAAAACAAGTAAGGTTTAGAAATAGTGAAATATTTCTACCATGCCCACAAAATGCCCCCAAAAGAAAATACAGCTCTCAATAGTTGTTCCATTTTAGCTCCAAAGAATAACAAATTCCAGCAAAGACAATGTTTTATCCATTATTTTTCCAAAAGAAGAACAATCCAATTCAATCCTTCATCAACGATTTCATTTTTCCTAGTTTATTTTACACAGAGAAATCAGAAGTCCAGACAAAGTAAACTACTTTTCTTTTCAATCAAATAAACACGATTTGCACAACCATGCATCAATTAACACTCGTATCCATTATTTTTCAAATAGCCAAAACAAGTAGATGATCACAGTCAATGATACACCCAGACATTTTCATGAACCATTCATTTCAAAGAGTAGAGTTCTTTTAACGAAGACGTTTAATAAAAAGTAGAAATATTTAACAAGAAGAGCTTATCATGCCTGATGAAATTTCTTGTCGATTTGTAGAAGATTTCCTGCCAAGCTTTTCAAAAATTAGTTTTTCTTTAAATAACGTCAACAAGCCAACTCTCCCAACTGTTTCCATGTTTCCATAGGATCATAAACTGTTTGAGAATGATCAAGATCTCTAAGGGTTGAAAAATAAACCCGCAGTTCAAAATGAAACCAAATGTAGAGAAAAAACCAGGAAAAACCAAAATGAAAAACAACCTTTTGAAAACCACTTCCTCTCTTTCCTAGGTGGTTTCTTTGCTGAAACCAATGCCATTAAATGCATTGAATTTCCCTATCTTTTCTTAGGCCACCGCCACTTTGAATTTGGTGAAGTAAACTTAAAAATTCCCATTCATTTTAAATTTAGCAATGATGCCAACTAGACATCCCACTTTCTTTTATGCCTCCACTAATCTTGGCGAATTTAGGTTATAAGGATAGAAATAAATTCACATTAATACCTTAGATGCCACTACCACCGACCTTTCTTTTGCCACGTAACCCATAGGTCCCCTTTAGGATTAATAATAGTTTAGGTCCTCTTATTAATAGTTAGGTTTCCACTTTAGCTCTTAGGCCCTTAGAATTTATCCTAGGTTAAGTTACAACCTTTTAGATTAAAGTCCAAGTAGGTTAGGAAGTACAACATAAGTTAGAGCAAAACCACAATAATTCAACAATAGGTCCCAAGTGGGTCTTGCCACCTTAGGTCAAAGCCAACGTAATACATGACATTTCCATCCAAGGTTAAAATATTTTCCTCAATATCCTTATAACAAACCTTTGATTCTCACGTTATCCAACATTATAGTTTATGCATCGAGGAGATAAAATCTTGTTGCGCAGCGATGATGCCAAGTAAGAATACTTGAAACTAGCTCTTTACTATTTACAGGAAAAACCTACTTGGTTCCAAAATACATTTATTTTAGAAAGTCACTCAACAAGATGATGATAAATAAAAAATAAAGTATACCTTGGATCAATGGAATTTATTCAAGGTCGATGTTAACATATAAAACTATAAAAAAACAAACACATATTTATAACTTATTATCCACAAAATAGAATGGTCTTGTTTCCAAGTAAGCAAAATTACAACAAGCACAAATTTTGAACAATAATAATCCATTTATTGCAAACATGATTTTCAACATCAAAGGAATACACCTTCCTTAAACAAATCACATGTCGACGTTTGCAATATCAAAAGTGGAGGTTAAACTCTTCCAATCATTTTAACTTGCATTATAATCCTTGATACATCTTCTCAAGTCTTCAACATGACTGTACCTTAATAATTATACCTAATCATCTTCACTATAAACAAACAATCTAATAGACTCCCCTATCTCCACGAATGATATACATGTCATGTAATCCTTCCAAGCCTTAAGAACATAGACTTGTTTACCCATTCATGTAAACAAAAACTTCAAGAAGACCATCGTAGGCATCTTACACCTAAATAAGGTCACTAGCTACAAACAAGAGATTATCATACTCAAACAGTCAGACCAACTTTTTGAAGCATACTACTTGCAACATAACATAAGGAATATGAATGAATGGATCAAGGAAACATACCATCATATAAAAGCATATCCAAACTCTCTCTTACTTTGAAGCATTTGTACCATCTTTACCTTCTTGCATAGTTATCATAACAACCTCTAAGTCTGATCAAGTCATCATATCTCTACACAGAGCTTTCTCAACTTGTTTTACCACTTTTTGGGTCTTTATTATTCTATTTGAATCTCATAGGACACTAAAACCTTCAATAAAATTCTACATGTGAAAATATAGACCTTAGGAAATAGTTATAAGATTAAATATGCACACTATATTATCTAACTACTTGCAAGCCCCATATTTTTGACTTTAAAACTTGCTATTTCACTTTCTTCAAGGTATTCAATTGTCAAACCATATTTTACAAAACAATTCCATGAATATATCTTGAACATACCTTGTAACCTTCTTATTATTATTAAGTCTTTAACATGACATCTTACCTCGTTGATATTTTCAACAAGGTATTTTTCAAAGTTCATGTTTTTCACCTTGTTAAACCATGATTTCTGACTCGATATCCTTTCAATTTGAAATACCTTCATAGTAATCCTTATCTATCTAAGATTCATGAAATAATCAAATTCTACAAAATCCAATGCTCAAACAAACACATACGTTTCATTTCAATTATTGTCATTAACTACCTTGCAAACTTTCAAGTCTTCATATAACTATACAAAGTCATGATTCATGACTTAACATATCTCAATGGTGCAAAAATATATTTCAAAATTTAAAGAAACACATCCCTTACTATATCCATTACTTCACGAATAGAAAAAGGTATCATTTCTGGAATCTTGACTATCTCTCAAACCTTCATAAACCATCTAGGAGCACATGATAATATTTCATAACATAGACCTTATAATTTCCAAAAATGTTCTAAATATTTTAAGCCATATTTTACGAATGAATATTTATGTAAAGTCCTAAATCAAGCCTTAAAGCACCATCTTCATGATTGTACACCCATTATTCAATCCTCCTATTACATCCATTCAATCTCCCCTTACTTTTCACAACATATTTGAGTCTAACATGACTCCAAAAATGCTTCAAGAAATCTTAAAATAGTCAAGACAACACTGAACCTTCTTACTATACATCTATTCAATTAATCTTTACAAAACTATATCATATAATAACACACCTTTGTTATACCTTTATTGATTTTTTAGATGATAATACACCTACATTTTTTCTCTTAAGATATGAATTCCTTCAAGAATCATAATGAAGACACCCACTATTTCTTGGGGCACTTAAAATATCATGAACTCAGAAGATTCCCAAATCTCCCCTCCTTTCACTTTTCTAGGGTAGAAAATAGTCTTTAGAAACCTCTTGCTCTTATTTGGAACCACTTATTTGATGTTTGCATCTTACTCTATTGGATGGATCATTTTCACACATAAATGTCTTTCTTCAACCTATGGCTTATTCTTAATTATTGAAAACATTCTTCTTGACTTGAATACAAATCATATTTGGACTTGATTGAATTTTCTCATTCTTCTTATGTTAAAACTTTGTGATATACATATTCTTGTCTTGACTTCGTTCTTGAATACTCTTACCTTGTTTAAGTGCTTCACCCTTCTTTCTTTCCCTGGATGAATCATAATGACAAAATCTTTCTATATGACCATTACTTTGACAATTATAACACAAAATATTACTCTTAATTCTTGACTGATATGAGTTGAGTTTCCTTCTATAATCCAAAGACTTATGTCCATATTTATAACATGAATAACATTAACATTTGATTATATTTTCATAATCCCATGAAAACACATTCATTTAGATACTTCTTTCACATTCTCTTACTCTATGAGCAAATTCATTACAAGTATAACAATAGCCATTGAAATATTTTTCATACCTTGTTGCATTAGGCTAGCTGATAGGGTTAGATCTCATGTTTCTCTTGAAAATATCCTTCCTAACCTCCTTCTGATCTTCATGGGTGTTATGACCATCATTGACATCCTCATGGATCTTCTGTTAGTCTCCAATGAAACCAAGACCTATCTTGTCATAAGAAGACTTTTTCCTACTCAAAATACCATCTAGATCCATAGTAATTTTATCAAACTTCTCATAGGTCTTCAATTTTCTTGTTTCTATCTCTATAACCTCTAATGTCTTTATCTCTTCCTCGAGATCTTTAATTTTTAATTAAGTTTGAAGAAAAAAATCTACTTATAGGTCAACCTCATCCCCTCCACTAAAATCTTCATAAGCACTACTTTAAATAACTTCATGATATTTCTCCACATTTCTCATTTTGTTATCCAAGGATGACCTCAAGATTTTTAGGCTTATTTCAGATTTCCTTCTCGATACTTATTTTTGGAAGTAAAACCATTGAGAGGGGGGTGAATCATTAGGAAATGAAACTTTCAATCACTTTAAACATTTACATTCGTTTACCATTCATTTAAAATTTAACCATTAAGCATGCATGCATTAAGAAACATAACCATAGAAGAGAAAATGAGAAAATATCAACACATGAACACCATATATAAGTGGGAAACCCTCAAGGGGAAGAAAACTCACTAAAAAAGATTTATTACAACATTGATTAAAATTTAGTGAGAAACAACCGAAAAAGGAACATGAAGCCATAGGTTTAGTGAGGCACATGAACCCTGTAAGGAGCACCAACCCCTAGATGACTCATCAAAAAATAAATGCAATCGATGTGTTTTTCATTGCCTAAATGTTTCTCCAAAACTGATGATGAACCTATGAAGCTCTCTTTCCTTCCTTCTCCAAATCTTCCCTTCTTGCCAAATGGATCAAGCACTTATTATTCAAGTTGATTATCTCTAAATAACTATAAATATAATATAAAAACACTCTATATAACCTCACCAAAAACTCTCCACCATCTCTTAATGGTCACAAATATCTCCTTCACCTTTTCAATCAGCCCTCTAGATCGCACTTTCTCATACTTACACCACTACATAAATGATCCACTAACTCATGCTTATATACATGAATCATGATCATAAATCATCTACGTAGACCATCACGTTGAAAAATCAATTTAAAAACTTTTAAAATCCTTAAAATATGTTGCATAAGACCATATATGTCAGAAATAGCCTCTAGAACCTTCACGTCTCCATTAGGTCTCAAATAGGCCTAAATGCAAAAAAATAGCCGACTCATCAAAACTTAAAGTTCTTGGGCCTATATGTACTTCCAAAAACATCTAAAACTACTTAGACATGATTTCCAAGTCCACTTCATTCCTTTTACATCATTATCTAACTCTACACCAAAAATTAGACTAAGAAACCACCATTAGGATCAAATGCTCTCACTAGGTCTATGACCTACAAAACTAGTCTTCAAAGATGAATCTCAAACACCATAAAAATTCATAATCATGCAACCAAAATAGGTATTAAACTGCTAAGTTACCACATGGTCATCACCATATACTTTAGACAACATCACTCAGGTCATTCAGATAACATATGGAACATTTTAGTGCCAAAAATAGAGATTGTTGGCCAATAACAAGAAAATCACAAATCTTCTTTCAAATCCTCTAATTTCATGTAAACATGAAAAAAAATACTAATACATCAAACTAAGAAATGGATTTCAACATTGGCCCAAATCGCTAGTCCCAAATCAAGTAAACCATTGTATTGCATGAAACTTCTAAGGAATTATTTTGGCTTACAAAAAGATTAAAAAAATGGATTATAAGTGGCTAAATATAATGAAGACCTAATGTCTTTCATATAATCCTGAGTAAATTTTTTAATAAAAATGGTTTGGTGGATGAAAAATATAAAATAGATATTGGAGGCATAAGGGAAAGTTGATGTCCTCAAATACCTTTCCAACGAAGTAGAACAAGCCTTATTTTCCCTTTTCAATATAATGAAAGGAATTATTAATTAAAATAAGAAGGGATGAACCTTTTCTAGGAATCCTTAGACTATCATCAACAAAATATATGTCCTCTAAAAAATTCTCAAAGTGAAAGATATGACCATTGATGAAGGAGCCTACAAGGATCCCACAATTATTACAATATAATATATGGACCTATGTTAAACATATGCCAACTATACTAAGGCTGCACTACAAGGTTGGGATGAAAAATTGGGGTGACACTCTTGTAATTAGATGATATCATTTCAAGGGGTGGCTAAATCTTTATAGAAGTAACCATCCCAAAGGTTTTTACAGAAAATCAAGATGTGGTGTTCATGAATGAATTTACTGAGCATCTCTAGCGAGGTTCATAGTCTATTTTCACATAATATCAAAGAGGAAAATGAGGTAGAAGCATAAAAAGTCATTAAATTCGTATTTCAATATAAGGAGAAGATTCATAAGATAGAGAGTTGCAAGGAGGTATCCATAACAATAAAAACTTCCCAAAAGGGTGGATTGGACAAATCTCCCAAGCTCTTTAGGAAGCCCATCGTTGACCTTAAAAAAATTGATCCGTACTATAATATTTATAGAGATTCCTTGGATACATCTATATCGGATCCCAAACATCCAGATTATGACCTAAAAGGATAAAGTGTATACAGAGAAATACTACACAATAGAAGAAAACAAATAATAACTTATAAACCTGATCCTTATTTGTATCTCCTTGAAACCCTCGGATGAGACTGCATTGAAGCTTGGAATGAAGAAATGCTATTATTGAATCTCTTGATCATTTTTTTGGGATTATCCAATGATGTTTTTAATGGAATTATATTTTGGATACAAGTAAATTGATTAAGTGACTGAACTTGATGATAGATTTGTGATCAATCAAACATTGTAATGGTGTGTATAATTGGATGGAAATTTAACATAGTAACTATGAAAATCTCCAATCTTCTAATGATGATAAATGGAAAGGAATGAGTTATTATTTATATATGAGGGAAGAGAATCCCAAATAATTGATTTATCGATTATTTTGTCTAATTTGAAGCTAAATAAAACATGAGTGGATGGTTTAGTTGAGTTTCCAATCTGACTAAGAAGATACGATGCTATTTTGAACTTAAGCGAGTGAGTTTTCATTGAGTTGGAAAATGTTACATGCCTTTTGAACATTTTTAGATTTTGTATTGAAATATTAATTCCATGTATTTTATTCACCCAAAAAAGTGACGTGAATTTTAGCTTTGTGGAGATTCTCTTTAATTTTTGAATGTCGTGTTTATGGGATATTTTTCAAGTAAACTCAAATGCATGATTTGATTTAATCTAAACTTGTCCTCTTGCATATATTTAATAATATAATCTTTAATTTTATTTTCTCTAGTTATCTTGAGATGTTAATTAGTGAGGTGAAAGTGAATAAGAGGTGAGGTGGAAATGGATATATATATGATTTATTTTATTATTTTAATATAAAATTAGCAAATGGGATATGGATTGAATAATAAGAGTGATAGGAATAATTAATTAATCCTAGGAATGGGATATGTGTGTAATAAGGTATATAGTATGAATATTTAATAATTCAAGACTATGTGCAAGTGATAGAAATGATTGGGGAGTTGCGAGATGATGTCATAAATTATCGTTAAAGGTCATAAAATAGTAAAATATATCAAAAGTGGTAAAACTTGGTCAAAAATAGTCGTAACCTACATGTGAAGTAATTACAAGATGATTTGAGGTTTAGAATGTGTAATGTGATATTATAGGATTTATACCTTTACCCCTTTTTAAAGTGTTATTACGAAGTAATAGTGATTCACATATAGTAAACATGTGCATATTGGTAAAAAAAGATAAAGAAGTGTGAAGGATTTCCTAATTTTCCCCATAAAGCATTCATATGCCCTAACATGTCTATATTATGCTAAGGAGTGACCCTTAGAGTGGGTGGGTGGTGCAACAAAGTGGTGGATAGACGATTGATAAGAAGAAGGAGAATACTAATACTTATAGAGTGATTAATAGTATGGGATAGACAAATAAAATGAGATATGGAGGGTAAAATGTCAAAATTAGGATTCCATATCTCGAATAGAGGGTGTGTGGTAGAAAAAGTCATTGGTCATTTTTTCTACTATAGTTTTGGTGATGGTAGATGATACATGATAGACATACGATGATGTTTGTGATTAATGATGTTTTAATATGATTTTTATATATTTTTGAATGAGATGCATGAATGAATGTAATGAAAATATGAATAACATTATTTGTAGATTGAGCTTCCATTTATATTTTGTATTTTGGAGCAGCATGCTTTACTAGTGAACAATAGAGTTAGCACCTTGATTATTAAAGAACCATGAAGTAAACAAACACACACACACACACACACACACACACACACACACACACACACACACACACACACACACACACACACACACAATGAAGTAAACAAAAACCCAATATACACAATAAATATGTACACAAAGTCTATAAATGAGCTATAATGATAAGAAAATAATTTTTCTTTTTCTATAGTAACTATAAATGCAAAACAACTAGAAGTAACAACAATTAACTATGTCCCTCATGTGTTCGAAATGATGATTATTTGACTTAATTTCCCCAACAAGAAAATATACATGGAAGGGATAAGAAAAAAATGAAGAGTGGGGTTGAGTGACACTCTTGTTGGATCTAGGTGCTAAATTGATTTGATTGAGCTACCCCTAAGCAAGGATATATACAAGGGGTAAGATTGGATCATACTAAAGAGTGGGGTTAAGTAACACTCTTATTGGATCCATATTGAAAATGTATTTTATTTTTGGGTTGATTTCATCCAAGTAAAGATACATGCGAGGGAAAGAATTAGAGTAGATATTTCCCCAAGCCATGATGCACCTGAGTGATTTTTTGTAGGATAGTTGGAACGATCACTAGGATAGGAGTTAAAAAAATTATTTTGATATGATTGTTAATTTTTTATTTTGGTTATTGTTTGGAAGAGTTCCTCGGTGGTCGATATTTTTTTAATGTTTTGAAGTTGTGGACAATGTTTGTCTAATTTTTTGATATTTTACTAATTGTAGATGTTTTTTTGTTTTGAGATAAAAATATCTATTGATTTTATGATTTTTGATTATTTGGATTTTAAAATATATTATTTTGTTTCAATTTTTTACTCATTAAAGGGTGCACTATCTAAATCTATGTTCAAACAATTATAAACATTTCATTCCATTCAAAAAATGTAGATGATATAGTGATAGGATGTCTGATTCTTCCCTTGATTCCATGCAACTAGTAAGTTATGAGGGCTAAACACCGAGAGATAAGAAGTACATAAGTCAAATTAGATAGTGACGAGAAATAAATATGATGTATATAAATAAATGAGGTTAATGATGATCCATTTTGGAAAATGTAACTCATCTCCAATTAATATTATCTGTCCAATTCCAAGATGAATTCACTTTATTGGTCGTGACTAGACTTAGACCGATAGGTGGCTTACCATTTGGAAAGATTTGGTTATAGGGATGGTTGTATCTCTTAACATGAGAAACTAAATTGATTGTTAGGATTTTGTATGATTAGGAACATTTGATTTAGTTTTCTAAAGGTTGTATAATGTTTGATTTTTTTTTAACTCGACCCACCGCATTTTCCCCATACCGAAGTAATAGATAAGGGTTCAACACCGAAGACAAGATTTAGGTGAGTAAGGGTACTGTCGACACTAAAATTTTCCTCTATAATTTCTATTTCATTAATGTATGTATTAGGAATAGGATGTTGTTAAGTATAATTAGTAGTAGCGTCGATAGAAGATAACGGCGCCGTCAAGACGGTGTCCCCAATAATGTGGAGTACGGTAAACCAGTCAAAGTACAATAGGAATGTTGTAAAAGTAAATATTTGTCGTAAGTGGTCCGGTAATGTTAAAATGTCAAAGTTTGGGTAATTAGAGAAGTAGGGTCTACATGATTAGGAATTAGAAATATTATATTGGTAATAAGGACAAGGAGTGAGGTCATAAATATTTTGTGTATTTTATTTGTAAAAAGTCTAAAAATGTGGAACCCATGTAAAATGATAAGGTTTATCTTATCTTAAGAGATAAGCTTACATGTACAGATAAGAGTTAAGGTATGGAATATGATTCGTCAGAGTGGATTTCTTATCCTATCTTAGAGATAGGATGGATAAGCCTGGAAGTTCTATAAATAGAGAGGCCACCCCCCTCATTTAGCATAGAAAGAAGTAGTGAGAAATATTGTAGGAAGTGTGCAAAGGAAGCCATCAGTTAAAGGTGTGTTGAAGAAGCCATCGAGAGGTGTAATTGTAAAGTTTCTCCCATAGTCTTGTTGAAGTACCTCATGGGTGAGATTATATGATTTCATGTTAATATTATAATTTATTTTGATATTTCAGATTTGTCATCATTCGTCTTATCATAGTCGATGGTATTCTTGTGTTATGTTGTTTTGTTTCCAGATTACATCCACCAAACTAAAGGCTGTGCATTAGTAAATAATCATAGCACGAGGAGTTCCCGGTGAAGAATTATCATAGTGCCAGATTGGTGATGACATTTTGGTTCCGTTGCCGGGACCATTCCTCGTTGGTGGATTTTCTGGAGAGATATTCCCACTTAGTCAAAAATCAATTGGAGGGTAACCTTGTTTTTACTGTGCATAGTAGTTACCATGGTAAAGTCATTTTTACCGTGAATAGTAGTTACCATGATAAAGTCATTTTTGTTGTGAATAGTATTTATCACAGTAAAGTCACTTTTTACCATGAATAGTATTTACCGCAGTAACTTCACTTTTTACCGTGAATAGTATTTACCACAGTAACTTCACTTTTTACCGTGAATAGTGTTTACCACAGTAAAATCAGTTTTTACCGTAGTAAGTCAAGTTTTACCATAGTTTACTGTGGTCATTTCTATAGTAATTCCAATTATTTGTGCACATAAGTCTTGTTGATTGTACTTGTGGGTTGGTATTTCACGGTGGTTACTTTTGAAAATGGGAAAGATTCCTGTTTTTTCAGCTCAATCTAATGAAGATGCTTCTTCTTTCATTCAAGAGTTTAAACGATCTTGTATTTGTAATGGCCTCATAAGAAGGGAACAATGGACTGAATTTTTTCCTACCTTTTTGGATGGTTCAACACTTAGGTGGTTTGAAACACTAGGTGATAATGTGAAAAATTCATGGGATTTATTAACTGAAAGTTTTCTTGAAGAATTTGGTGAACAACAGAAATATGCAGATCTCATGATCGAGATCACAAAGCTATCCCAAGGAGAGAAGGAGAAGATAAGGGATTATCATGCTCGTGTTCTAGAGCTAAGGAGGAAGCTCGATGCCCAGATCCGGAAGGAAGGATTAGCGGATGGGTTGATGAATGGCATGGATAATCTCCTCTGTAAGCACTTCATTCTTGGGATGAAGCCAGAGATCAGACAACGAGTGAAGTATGACCACCCAGCTACCATTGAACAAGCAAAGGAGATTGCAAGAAGGCAAGAAGAAAGCATGGAAGAGGAGCCCAAAGAAATTATTGTTAAAGTAGAGCCTACACCAGCACCTTTGGTCCAGAATCCACAACCACTCCCGGTGAGCACAAATATTTCTCCTAGTACATCTACTGAGTATGAAGATCTGCTTAGGAAGATGGGCCAGTTAACTATTAATCTTCTTCAAGGAAAGGAATTTAGTTCTCAGGGAGGAGATAGAGGTCCAAAAAGAAATATTTTTGAAGTTGTTTGTTATGGTTGTTATAAAAAGGGTCATTATAAGTATAATTGTCTAGATAGAGCTTCTACATCTGGTAAGGAGATAATGATAAAGGAAAAGCACCTATGAATTCTTTTGATGTAGTAGATAAGAGTAGAAATAATGAAGCGAGATGTGTTTGTAACAAAAATAAAGAAAGAAAAAGATAATCAAGATGGAACTGATCCTAAGAAGATGAAAGGAGAAATTAGTAATAAACATAGGAGAAGAAAGTTGGGTGTGCAGGATTTTCTAATTTCACAGGGGCAAGGACCATACTCCATCTTGGAAGATCTATCCAAAAGGCCTGCAAATATTACATATGGTCAACTCTTGGCTATGTCTTCTGAGAAGAGGCGGGAGTTGCGAGGTGGACTCAATGCTCAAAGAAGGAAGGAGGTTGAGGTCCCTGTTTTGGAGGTAGAGGCAGATCCCTATGCTCCACAAGCTGAGGTATTATGTAATGGTATTTCAATTCATGATGTCTTAGTTGATGGAGGTGCTGCAGTTAATGTAATGACCTAAGTCTGTAATGAATATGTTGGGTTTAAAAATTGATCGCCCTTCAACACTTATGTTAAGGTCATTAAATAAGGGAAAAACTAAACCAGAAGGTGTAGTTTCAAATGTGGCAATATCTGTTATGGGTGTTGTATGTGTGGTAGACTTTCAGGTGATGAAAAAGTGGTATGTTATTGTACCCAATGCTACTTTGGGAAGACCATGGCTTAGGAGAGTTCATGCAAGAAACTACTGGAATGAAGGTTTCATGACACTTGGATGTGGTAGAGAGAGGGTGAAGATAAACGTGATCCCTCGACATCATAAAGTAGAACCTGTGGATTCAAGTGATGAAACTGATGATTGGACATCCTCTGATTACTCTAGTACCAGTGAAGTGGACACTGAAGATGAAGAAAGTGAGGTTGATGTTTCAGTCATGGATATTCTTCCAGTCACACCAACCCAGGACCCCATAAAATTATCTGAAGAAGAAGTTGATGATCGTCTCCAACAAATAAAGATTGGTGATGCTGTGATGGAGAGTGAGAAGGAAACCTACCTCCAGCTCTTTCGAAGGTACATACACCTATTCACTTTTGATTACAAGGAACTCCGTCAAGTAAGTTGGGTAGAACATTGTATTGAGCTGGTAGATGGTGCTAAGCCCATAAAGCAAATGCCATATAGAATGAATCCTAATTTTTCCAAGACTGTAAAAGAAGAAATAGATAAGTTGCTTGATGCAGGATTCATATTTTCTATGGAGAATTCAGAATGGGTTTCTCCCATTGTGATCTCAATAAAAAAGAATGGGAAGCTACGCATTTGTGTTGATTACAGGAAGCTCAATAAGGCAACAAAGAAGGATCATTACCCTCTTCCATTTTCAGATCAGATCTTGGACGAAGTAGCTGGCCAGGAGTGCTATAGTTTTGTTGATGGATATAGCGGCTACAACCAAGTTCGTATAGCAGAGAAAGATCAGCTGAAGACCACGTTCACCACTCCTTGGGGAACGTTTGCTTATAGAGTTATGCCTTTTGGGTTGTGTAATGCTCCAACAACATTCTAGCATTTGATGAATAGGGTGTTCGAACCCTACATTGGGACCTTCATCAGAGTATTTCTAGATGATTTTTGCATCTATGGGAGCAAGTTGGACCACCTGCACCAGATGGAGACAAAGATTTCAAAGGTTAGATGAAGCACAAGCCTCACTAAACCCTACAAAGTGTGTCTTTGGATGTTCTAAAGGAATTTTTTAGGGCATGTTGTATCCAGAGATGGTATTGGTACTGATCCTGATAATGTTTCAAAAATCAAAGATTTACCATTTCCTATGAATAGAAGTAAGTTGAGATCATTTTTAGGCCATGTGGGTTACTATAGAAGGTTCATCAAGAATTTCTCAAAGATTGCACAGCCACTAACCCAGTTCTTGAAGAAGGATGTTGCTTATGAACCAGGAAACAAGGCGCATGAAGCTTTTGGACAACTGAAGGAAGCCCTGGTGTCTTCACCTATTTTGAAGAATCCAGATTGGAGCAAGCCATTCATTGTGTACACCGATGCCTCAGATGCAGATTAGGTAGTACTTTGAGCCAAAACGATGAAAATAGGAATGAACATCCAATTTACTTTGGGATGCATAAATGAGCAAAGTCTTTGAGGTAAACTATATCAGAATCGAAAAAGAGGCTCAAGCTATCATTTTCTTTGTAAAGAAGTTTAGAAATTACTTGGTAGGGCAGAAATTTATAGTTGTAACAGATCATCGAGCTCAAATATATTGTCAATAAGCCTAACCCATCGTGGAGAATAGCCGAGATGGATAATTTTGCTACAAGAATTTGAATTTGATATTATAGATAGGCCAGGAAAGAAGCATGTCAATGCAGATGCACTCTCTCGAGCCTATGATGGTTTAGGATCATCTTGTGATGATGATGATTTTCCGATGCAGATTGTTCTCCCTTGACACAATCCCTAGTGAATACATAGATATTTGGAATTATCTGAATGAATTCAAGTTTCCTGATGGTGCCAATGCAAAGACTAAGAGAAAGATTACTCAAGCCAGTCATCCATATTCTATTCTGCATGGAGTATTATTTCGAATAGGACCTGATGGACAGTACAAGAGGGCAGTTGGACGTGATCAAGGAAAGGAGCTGCTAGAAGAATTCCACAATGGTACATGTGGAGGGCACTTCTCTGGACAACTTACAACAAGAAGGATCTTGGATGCAAAGTTATCACTCGCCCACTCTTTTTAAATATTGTTATAATTATTGTAAGACATGTGATATTTGTCAAACACATGGTAACAGTAAGACTTCATCAGCTCCATTATGTCCTATTCTTCCCCTTGGTCCCTTTGAAAAGTGGGGAATAGACATTGTAGGTCCACTTCCAACTACATCACGCCAAAATAAGTATATTGTAGTTGCCACAGATTATTTAACCAAGTGGGTTGAAGCTAGGCCATTGAAGACAACTTCTATGGATGAAGTGGCAAGGTTCATATATGAACGTATTGTCACCAGATTTGGTTGTCCATTAGAAATTGTAACAGATCAAGGAAGCCACTTCAATAATGAGGTGGTAGAAGCCCTAGTCAATAAATTTTCTATTAAACACAGGAAGACAACAACATACAAGCCAAGCACAAATGGACAGGTGGAATGAACAAATTTTGTGCTGTGTCAAATTCTAGCAAAAGATGCATCCTTGCAGTACATCAATGGAATAAGAGGATTCATGCAAAGCATTTTGGGCATATAGGGCAACATCAAAGTCAGCAACAGGATACTCCCCATTTCAGTTGGCCTATGGCATTGATCCATTTCTTCCTATTGAGTTTGATATTCCCACTGTGAGAGTTATGAAAAATGAAAGGATGGATGAAAATGATTCAGTAAAAAAAAGGTTGGTACATCTTCATTTGCTAGAAGAAATGAGAGAAATAGCAAAGGATACAAGCTGGAAGAAGAAAATGAAGCAGAAGGAGTACTTTGATCAAAAGATCCGGTGGTCTCCATTTCAAGTGAATGACTTGGTTCTAGTATATGATTCCGTATACAAAAAAGAAGATGAGAAAATTTCTTCCAAAATGGATGGGGCCCTACAAAAAATAGCAGTGTGCATGAAAATGGTACGTGCACTGACCGGAGGAATTGGATGGCACTCCCATTACGAAATGGGTCAACCATGACAAGTTGAAGATTTTCCAAGCACCAGAATAGTCTACTCCGAGGACGGAGTAGAAGCTAGGAAGGGGGAAGATGTCGACACTAAAATTTTCCTCCATAATTTCTATTTCATTAATGTATGTATTAGGAATAGGATGTTGTTAAGTATAATTAGTAGTAGTGTCTGATAGAAGATAACGGTGCCGTCAGTATGGTGTCGCCAATAATGTGGAGTACGGTAACAATCAAAGTACAATAGGAATGTTGTAAAAAGTAAATATTTGTCGTAAGTGGTCCGGTAATGTTAAAATGTCAAAGTTTGGGTAATTAGAGAAGTAGGGTCTACATGATTAGGAATTAGAAATATTATATTGGTAATAAGGACAAGGAGTGAGGTCATAAATATTTTTGTATTTTATTTGTAAAAATTCTAAAAATGTGGAACCCATGTAAAATGATAAGGTTTATCTTATCTTAAGAGATAAGCTTACATGTACAGATAAGAGTTAAGGTATGGAATATGATTCGTCAGAGTGGATTTCTTATCCTATCTTAGAGATAGGATGGATAAGATTAGAATTTCTATAAATAGAGAGGCCACCCACCTCATTTAGCATAGAAAGAAGTAGTGAGAAATATTGTAGGAAGTGTGCAAAGGAAGCCATCAGTTAAAGGTGTGTTGAAGAAGCCATCGAGAGGTGTAATTGTAAAGTTTCTCCCATAGTCTTGTTGAAGTACCTCATGGGTGAGATTATAACAGTTTCATGTTAATATTATAATTTATTTTGATATTTCAGATTTGTCATCATTCTGTCTTATCATAGTCGATGGTATTCTTGTGTTATGTTGTTTTGTTTCCAGATTACATCCACCAAACTAAAGGTTTTGTGCATTAGTAAATAATCATAGCACGAGGAGTTCCCGGTGAAGAATTATCATAGTGCCGGATTGGGATGATGACAGTACCTTATTATTTTCCTAGTCTCTTACTACCGGTAAAAAGAGTGGTTTCAACACCAATGATCATGAAGAAGGAAAGGTGTACCGATTTTGATTTTTTTGTATTTTTTATTTTTTTTTCCTTGTTTTTGTATTGTGCTTATTTTGGAAAGATATTTTCTCCAAAATCTCATCCCCACGTGACTAGTAAGATGTAAGGGATCATCACCTTAGACTGAGATGGGTGGAAAAATATCTAAGTAAAGAATTTTAGTGCTTTCTTGTTAAGAAGAAAATTTCTTTAAAACAAGGATTTTCAATCGAGTAAGCTTCTAAAAAATACTATATGTAAAAACATATAAAATGGAAGAATCTAGAAAAGGGATGAGATACACAATACCCACAATAAAAATATTATCATATGTTTTATAGTTGAAGAATGTGAAGACATGATAATGAAATGATAGAGATATCTTACAATGGATAAAATAATAAAATTGTCTATACAAGTGGCTTCCCCTTGTGTGGAGAGTACTCATGAATAAGAATTTTTTACTTCTTCACTTTTTATTTTAAAATAACATTGTGATGAGGGGTTTGATCTACTATATTTTTTGACTTTTTAATTTAATTTTATCTTTAACAGATTAGGGTTTGAAATGGACTCATCATTATGGAAGAGATCCATGTTTATGAAGTGTTATTGGTTTTGATTTATGATATTTGCGTGGACGAGGTCAATTATTATGTGATTTGACTGATCTTGAATTATGAGACTTGGGTTAACGAGGTCTAAGTGAATGGTCATGTGATTTTATTGGTCCTCACTTATAATACTTAGGAAGATGGGTTCCAGTGAGAAGTTTAGATGGAAAGTTTTTGATGAGTAGGTTCGTATCGCCTAGATCATCGAAGATGTCTTGTTTAAATAAATGTAATGTGTAATTTACATTTTTGATTTTTTACTCCAATACCTTTGTCAATGATATCTAAAGTAGGTGGAGTAAAAGATGTCGATGGAATTTAAGATATAGATAGTTGGGGTTTGAAAATATTATCAATGCCAATGTTGTCCTCAAACATGAATTGAATGACATGGGGAGTGAAGGATTGATATGTAGATGGAACTTCAAGGCATCTTAATGATTTTGTAGAAAAAATATCCAATGTTTCTCTGTTTTCTATAAGCACTTTTTTAATTTTATGATTAGTGATGAATGCTTCAATGCATAAGGAATTATTGTTTATGATGTTAGATTTTAAAATGTCACAATGAACAAATGATAGAATTGAATTATTTGATGAAATATTTGTGATTAAATCGTGAAATGGTTGTGTATTGATACCCTTGGAAACACACACATCATGGAGTACACATGTAAGGATGAATTAAAACATAGGTTTTACTTTGGTATTATCTATAACACCTTTGAAAAATAGTTATATTTATCTTTTGCATTACAAGCATTGGCATGTGATTTTATTGAATGAGGTGTGTTTCCTTGATTATTGAAAATCATTCTTGTTATTGATAAATCATCTCTACTCTTGGATTAATTAGATTGAAATGATATGTCTTGCAATAATCCACTTTCAATTCTTGTAGGTAAGTTGCAATTTGGTTTTGAGAGTTTTAAACTTATCTCTTTTATTGACTCATCCTTGGATCAATTCCAGTGATCAAGGAATGTTTTAAATCCCCTTACTAGACTGAATGGTAAAATTTACATTCATAGGTGGAGAGACATAGCGGAATGAACTTTGTATGATAGAAATTATTTGGTCTTGTTTGAACATGCCTTCATTCGGTTGTATGTTTGTGCTTGGGTCTTTAAGATTGATCTCTTCAGGACATTAATGGTGTAAAAAAAATATAGTACGCTTCATAACTATGAAGTAGGGATAACTTTAGTGGAGAATATTCATAATATGGTGAATATTCCATTTTTGAAAAATTTGAAAAGGAAAATTTTCTAGTGCGGGTCAGTGACTTGTTCGCCTAAAAATTATAGTTTAATTTTTTTAGGGGTCGACTTCACCTACCCTTGAAACTATCCCCTATATAATCCTATATTATTCGCTAGGTAGAACACTACTAGCTCACTCATACCACCTAGGGGCATATGTATTATCAAGTACAGTAAACGCGTGACATGAGGGTGGAGGTTGTAGATGTGTGACAAAGAGTTTGTTGACGCGTGATAGGGAGAGTTTGTTGACGCGTGATAGGGAGATTTTGTTGACGTGTGACATGAGTGTAAAGGAAATAGACATGCGACAGAGAGATTTTTGATGCGTGATATGGAGATTTTTTTATTGCGTGACCGAGATGGTAAAGGATGCGAGACGTGCGACATATATTTGCTATCATGTGTCAACAAGGTGGTTGACACGTTTCAAGAACCTCACTATCATGTGTCAACAAATTGTTGATGTGCATCAATGAGGTTCTATTGACACACGTCAAGCACCTTGTTAACATCCATTAACAAGGGTGTTGTCTGCAGCACCACCCTTGGTGCACGTTAACAAACCTCATTGACACGCGTCAACAAGGTTTTGATGTCTTTCATTGAGGTTCATTAATGTGTGTCAACCACCTTGTTGATTCGTGTTAGCAAATATCTATTGCATCTCAGTAGCCTTCTGTCCCACCACTTAAAAATCAGGTGAAAATTTTGTTGTCGGACTCCCAAAAAATTTGCCTTCTTGCAAAACCGGTTCCAAGGATATTCACAGGTATTTTCCACCTCTGATTTCTAAGAGGTCTCTTAAAATGAACCCTCCTATGAAGGGAATATAAATCCTGAAAAACTAAAGGATTATCCTAACAATATCCTAAACTAGGTAAAATCACCTACTTCCTAGCTATGTCTACTTATTTGGGTTTCAATCTAACCTAAGCTTCTTATTCTATTTCGTTTGGATGGCATCCTAACCTAAGTTCTTGTGCTAAATGAATAAGGGAGAAATTACTAAAGTAATGCTAGGATATTTTAACCTAATACCTAATACTATATGGTTGTGAATTTGATCTAACCTAAGGTGGAAATTACCTATGGTAATGTTTTAAGACCTAAGGTAATTATTGTTAGACTAACCTAAGTTTTGGGAAATATATCCTAAACTATTGAAAGGGAACCTAAGGGTTGCATGGCATTATGGTGACAGTTCAATGGAATTTAATTGATTTGATTTGGTTAAATGAATGGAGGTACAACCAGTTTTGGAAAAGGCAAGTAGACTTTAGTGGAAGCATACATGGAGGCTTCACTAAAGATGGAAATGCATGTTAAATTAGAAATGACATTCGCTAGTTTTGGGAGGTGGTGGCAAGGAGAGATAAGTAGGAGATTTGGGAGTAATTACATTAATGGACCTCAATTTTTGTGTGTAAACCATCTTGGAAATAAGGAAGGTAGATTTGTTGGAGGTTGTTTGATCTTGCATGCATTACAATTTTTTTCTCGCATGGAGCTATCTGGTTCTTGAACCAGTAGTTTGACTTCTACTTTATGGCTATTTTTGGTTTCTCTGGTTTATTTTTGATCAAGGGAAAGTATATGAGGCATTAGAAGAAAATATGTTTGGTTGTTGATCTTTTGTGGAGAAGAAAAAGAGTTGGAAGCTCGGTGGAAGTCTCCTTCGAATTGGAAGAAGCTCTATCAGGTATGATAGGCTCTACCCATTAAGATTTCTTACTTTCTTCTAAATGATTCATTAAAACAACTCTACTCTCTTGAGATAAATGTTTTCATGATTTGTCTGGTTATTTAATTTCATGGTTTTATGAATCTTTATGGTTTTTGGATATAAATCCATTGCTAAATAATGTTATCCTTTATAAACTTTTTCTCTATGTAAGTTCAATGGTGACATGCATGAGAAACTTGTATTTTGAAGCTTGTATTTCTTTCTAAACTTGTGTTTGAGGGTTTTATTGTTCTAAACTGGTATATGATGCCTTATGTTTTGTTCTAAACTTATATTGGATCCTTGTGTTTTGTTCTGAGCTTGTATTGGAGCTTTGTGTTGCTCAGAACTTGTGTTTGAAGCTTCATGTTTAGCATTGTACTTGTATTCAATGCTTACTTGTTCTAAACTTGTATTTGAGTTGTTGTGTTTGGTTTTATACTTGTGTTCTGAGATTGAGTTTTACTCATATTCAAGGTTTTGAAATACTTAGAACCCATTTATGCGATTTTATGCTCAGAAAAGGTTGGGAGATTAGTTTTGGTTTGAGTTGAATTAGGTATCTATTTTTGAAATCTTCCCCTTGTAGCTTCTTGAGTTGGAATGGTTGTGGTACTTTGTTTTTGAAACTATTCTATTTTATTTGAATTGGTAAGGGCATGTAAATATGGAGGGTATTCTTCCCTTTGAAAACCTGCATCTTGTTGAAGGCTTGACTATTTTTGAAGGATTAATGGAGTGGAACTATATCTTGTTGTGGGTTTGGTTTGATATAGAGTTTGTTTAGAAAATTTGTGAACAATTTTAGAGGTTTATGGAAATATGGTATGCACACTCCTTGTGATCAATGTTTGAAATGAATAACTTCTCTATCACAATATTTTTGATGGAGTGTGAGAGTCTTTGTTGTGTTTTCTATTTTAGTCAAGATTGGAGGTAAAGTTGAGACATTGCTTCACTTAAACGTATATTGGATTTTCTTACTCACTTTCAGATCCTCTTAAATTGACTTTTAGGTTTTAAGGAAAGAAGAGTTGTATACTCTCTCATTATAAATCTTGTTGATGGGATTTACTACCTCTGGTTTGGGTTTGTTTCATTTAATTTGTCTTCATGATGACCAAAAACTATATGTCTCTTTTATATGGAGCCATGTAAGACCTTGAAGTTGGGAATATAGTTTCTATTGAGTTCGTGAGTTTTATTGAAACTTTTTATCTTATCTTTGTTTGAGTTTTAGACTCTTTGTTGGATTCATTTAATGGATCTTTGGGTCTTTAGAAAGAGAAAGGAATATGTTCTCTTGTGAACATTATACTCTTTGTTGAATGCTGTGTATTTCTTTCTGAGAAATGAATTCAAACTTTTTTAATGAATTGGTATAGATAAACTAGGTTTTAATGATTTGTAAGGGAAACTAGTAGTATGATTTATTTTGAATGTGTGTTTGGTTTTGTATTCTCTTTTGGGATCTAGTAAAGAACTTGTGATTTTGGAAATAGAAATGGAATTCATTTGATATAGAAATGAAATGAATTATTTATTGGACCATAACATTTGAGATCCTTTAACTTTTGATAAGATAGGTTCATTTGATCAAAATTCTCTGTGGCACGAATCTCTTCTTGTATGTAGAGTGATTGTTCTCTTAGGCCTACTCGACTTTTGGGTTTGGATTTTGTCTTAAAGGAAATAGTGAGAAATGATTCTTCGAGATGGAAATTTCCTTGTGGATTGTCTAGTCTACCTTGTACTAGTCATTTATTGCAATGTTGTGGAAAGAGAACAAATGATTCGGTTCAATAGAAGAGAAAATGTAAACATGTTTAGGATTGCTATGTTTGGTGAGTCATACTTCATTTGGATTTGGTATTGGAAGGTTTTCTATTTTTTCACTCTATCTTATTATGAATCCTCTCTTAGATGGACATGAGAAGAGATTAATTTTGTGATTCTAGCTTTGAGTTGTGGAACGTCTAGTTTCAGATCTTTGAATTACATCTTCTAACATATAAAAGTTAGTTAAGACTTGTAGGTAGACTGTTTTGACTATATACCCCCTTCTTGGATTGATTTGGGATTCTTGTTAGATGTTGTCTCTTTAACGTTGAATGCTTATATTGTTATCCTTGAACCAAGAAGCGATTATGTGTGTTACAAACTGTTTCTATCTTTCGGATGATTAGTGTATGGGGAATAGTATGTATTGATTCTTCCTCTTGCTTAAGTTGTAGGATGAAACATCCTAATATGAGCTATGTTGTAAATAACTTCTTTTACTACATAGTAAAGATAAATGTTGTATTTCTATTATGATAGAATTATGAAACAATTGGATGATAAGATCTGTTGTTTATTTAAAAGTAATTGATAGGATTAATTAAACTATATGATATAATGCGAGATGTTTTAGATCATTGTTATTCTCTTTTCTTAAAAGTAAATTCAGACTCTTTATTTGTACTTATTTTTTTGGTTGTTTGTATGATATATTAATTATTTCATTAAAGCATAATTGTTATAATCGAAAAATTATTAGAATGCACTTCTATTTAATACTTAGTGATTATTATGCTCGATTCATCAATGAACCTGACCCGTACTAGCAATTTTTGCAGATGGACATCGTAAGTGATAAAAGAAGGAAAAAACTTTTATGATGCATTGGCTTATTTAATTCTAGATCTTATGTAAATAATTTCAATTCATTCTTGAGTTGTATTGGAAAAGAGAAGTGATGTTCTTTTATGATCTTAATGATGATTGACATGCAATATGTCTGAAATGCATAGTCTTGTAAATGTATATTTTATCATGATGAATTGAAGGGTTTGGAGACTAACTCCAATTGGTTGTGTAAATTCTCTTTTACTTTATATGACAGAAATGGTAGTGATATCTTGTCGATATTCTTTATATCTGTTTGTATACTATTAATGTTATCAATTAATAAGTTGGATCAAGGGGATAGTAAAATCTACCTTACTATAATGAAACTTTTTAAATTACAAAAGATATCATTCTCTAACTACACAACTATAGTTTAATAATGAAATATGCATTGGTCATACGATTACACTATATGAGTAAAGAGTGAATCTAAAAAGGTTATGTTAACCCTGACATCTAACCATGTAAAGGAAGACTCCTTCTCCCTCAAAATAATGAAATAAATAAATGGAATGGTGGTTATGATCTTTATTCCTTGTGATTTTTTTATAAAAAGAAAACACTAGCTAAATCTAGGTGGATGATACACATTCTTGGATAGCTAGGTTACGGTAAGAATTAACCGTTTGATGTTTGTTGCCCTGCTTTTAGGGATAAGCGCTTGTTAAGCCAAGTTAATAAAAATCAATGCAAACATGAGTTAATGAAGTTCTTAATATCAAATTATATTAATTATGGACAAAAAAATTAATGAATGTTGGAATTAGGGTTAGGCATGGTTTCGGAATCTAAATCTTAATCCAATTAAATTATCAACTTGAGGACCACTAAGGAGTATGTACATCATGATGAATCAATTCTATCGAATGTTGGCTCATGCCAATTGTAGGACTATACCTTGAAGAAGTCCCAGGGATTCTTGAGGATACAATTTTGTAGTTGACATATGGTAACACCCTTCAAAAGTATTTGTTCATCTATATCTACACACATCTGGACTAAGACTTAGTTTCTCTCTAGGTCTATCTAGTAGCATGTTAGGATAGGGAGTAGCTTTCTATGACTTGGTGTACCCTAGCACATTTGGTTGACTTAGGATGACCGAGTATGCCCATATACCCTAAGTCATCGTGAGTGTCTTCCTATAATAAATTATGTTGATAACCTAAGCTAGGGTCAAACCTTGGGCTAGGGTCAAACCTTAGGCAAGTGGACTGATGGTAGTTAATAAATACCATTCTAGATAACAATAGAGTGAGGTGAAGGATGTATTCTAAAATGATGAGTATGTCGTCTAGAAATAGTAACATGAATAGTATGTTGAAAATCTTTAGCCAAAGTATCGCAAGCTACTAGTTGTGTTGTCCTAATTCACCTAGTTTAAAGCAACATGCTGTCGGATGAATATTGCTAACAAATATTTAGATAGGTTCTTTAAACAGATCACTCAGTACCCAGAATAGGGAAGGAAAACCAAGTATACATATTATACATAAAGTATTATATACTTTAAGTCAAACATGAGAGATCAGTAACATACCGAGTCATTACAGATGCATACGGTTATCTGTTATGAGATTGATTGACATGGAATGTGTGTTCTAAATGATGTTTTATTTATAATAGAGAACATTGTGTTTCAAAAAAAAATATTTCCCTTGTTTCTAAGTCTTAAAATGGGATTGTTACATCTTGGTATCAGAGCTGAAGGTTGCAACTCTTGGACCTATTGTATCCATAATATGATGAAAATTAAATTTTCTTATTAATAGAATATGGTTAGAACAAGAGGAAATGTTGTAAATAATTCTCCACATGAGGAAGGAGCAGCAAATCCCCAAAAACTCAATGAGATACTTTTTTCCCTGTTTGACATAAGAGATCATTTGTTTGTAATTGAACAACAAATAATGCGCAATGAGGAGGAAGAATATGCTGGTAATAATAATTAGCCACCTCTTGAGTACAATGCCAATTTAGGTGTGATGATAACAATGTGAACATACCTAATCAGCTGAGAACAAAAAGGCTAAATTTGGTGGTGAGCTCACTAATGATATAAAAAGGATAAGTCCACCCAAGTTTTATGGCACCACATTAGGAGATTAAGCTAAGAATTTTCTCGGGGAGATGGAGAAGTACTTTACAATAAGGAATTTAGAAGAAACAAAGGTGATATGGGGAGCATATCAGCTTTCCCATGAGGCATCTTCATGGTGGGACAATCATAAGGATGAGTTAAATATGGATGAAACCAATATCACTTGGGATCAATTTAAAGGCTACTTTAGGCAACGTTGGCTACCGTAACTTTACTATGATAAAAAAATGACTGAATTCTAGAACTTAGCTCAAGGAAATCTGACTGTAACTAATTTTTGGGTGTGGTTTACTAAACTTCTTAAGTATTTACCTTAGTATCAAAATGACGAGAAGTTCAGGATATAGAAATTCATCATGGGATTGAATCCGTTATAGGAGGAGAGGTGGATGTTCACAACCCAACCACAATGGAAGGGGTTGTTGAAAAATCCATAAGGCAAGAACAAAAATTGAAGGCAATTTATGCTCATAAGGAGGAAGTAAGGAAGAAAGTTCCAACTCCTCTTCATCATCTCTTGCACCTAAGAAAGGACCATGGAAGAAATTTGGAATGAAAAGTAAGTTTTCAATTGATAATAGTAAGAAAGTAGCAACAAATAAGACTACTAGTAATGCACGAAACAACTTTGTCAAGAATAATAATAACAGACAGAAGTCCTATAGAGGTTAGAATGATAATTCTAGGGATGGAAATAAATCTGAGCCTAGAAAGGGACATGTAGGAGGCTATTATAACTGTGGAAAAGATCATTACGCAAATCAATGTCCTCTCGAAAAGGATGATCATAATCAACAACACAAGGTACATGCTACAAAGAGTTGAAAAGTAGGTGAAAAACAAGCCATGCGCATAGAGGTTTCGGGTAAGTTATTTGACATACGTATAACTATTATTTTGATATCGGAGCTACCGAATGTTTTATTTCTAGTATATTAGTTTCAAAAATAAAAATAAAAAGCTGGAAACATGAATAAAACATGGACTATACATTATGGAAACAATGTTATTCAAACTGTTAGTATGTGTCTTTTTGGAGAAGTCCTTGACTTAGCTAGTTTTTCCAAAGAATTTGATCTTTATGTTGCACCTTTGGGGTCTTATGATGTAATAATATGTGTTAATTGGTTAGCTGAACATAAGGCAAAGGTGGATTGTTTTGAAAAACATATTAGTTATTTAGATGATCTGTAGAGAATAACAGAGATTCATGGTGTGAAACGTGAGATTTCTGTTAGGAAAATGTCAACTATACAACTCAAAAAGGCAAAAAATAAAGGTTGTACCTTATATGCAAAAGATGATTGTAGAAATAATCGAAGAGAACATTGATGTCATGGAATGATATTCGTTGTTACAAAACTTCAATGACATGTTTATGGAAGAATTACTGTGTCTTCCACCCAAAAGGAATTTGACTTCATAATTGAAATCAATCCTAGAACTAAGCCTATTTCTAAAGAACCATATTAAATGACTACTATAGAATTAGTAGATCTTAAGTCTCAATTGCAAGAAATTTTTTCTAAGGGTTTGATTAGACCAAGTGTTTTAGCTTGGGGAGCACTGGTTATTTTTTTGAAAAATAAATATGGAACACTTAGATTATGCATTGATTACAAGATGTTAAACAAAGAAACAATCAAGAATAGATACCCATCCCCTAGAATTGATGATTTATTTTACCAGATGCATGGAGCATCAGTATATTCTAAGATATATCTTTGATCTGGATATCATCAATTATAGATTAAGGATGAGGACATTCATAAAAAAACTTTCAAAACAAGGTATGGACATTATGAGTTCACAGTTTTACCTTTTGGATTAAGAAATGCCCCTGCAAATGTTATGAATTTAATGAATAATATCTTTCAAGAATACTTAGACAAATTTTTCTCATATTCTTGGATGACATTCTCATATATTCTAAAAGTATTAAGGAACATCATGAGCATTTGAAGATAGTTCTAGAAATTTTGAGAAAAGAGACAGTTATATGGTAAGCTAACTAAATGTTCAGTGCACTATTTGGGACATGTAATAAGTAAGAATGGAATTGTTGTAGATCCTTCTAAAATTATAGCTATAAATAATTTTCCTGCACTAAAGAATGTACATGACGTTAGAAGCTTCATGGGACTTGCTGGTTACTATAGAAAATTTGTAAAAGATTTTTCTAAAGTGGCTGCACCAATAACTTCAGAACAGAAAAAGGATAAGAAGTTTTTTTGGAATGAGAAATATGAATCTACATTTAAAAATTTGAAGGAACAGATTAACTTCAGAACCTATTCTAGTTGTATCAGATCCTAATGGAGACTTCACGGTTGTAACGGATGCATCTGGGGAAGTTCTAGGAGGTATTTTGTTACAAAATGATCATGTCATAGCTTACAAAAGTAGAAAACTAAAGTTACATGAGTTGAATTATGCTCCACATGATTTAGAGCTTGTTGCCATTGTTCATGCACTACAAGTTTGGAGGCATTACCTACTTGGTAAACCTTTTGAATTAAAAACTGATCATCTTGGGCTGAAGTATATTTTCACTCAGCCAAATCTTAATGCAAGACAATGAATATGGTTAGAGTTTTTGTCTCAATATGATTTTGATATCAATTACATCAAAGGTAAGGAAAACAGAGTGGTTGATGCTCTAAGTCATAGGAAGCACATTTCGCTCTTATTACATTAAGAACTCAGTTTAAGGATGAAGTAAAAATTGTTATGGAATCTGATTCTTACTTTCAGCAAGTAAAAATAGCACTTGCTATAGATCCAAATGATGTGAGGTATAAAGGTTTTCATTTTGAAAATGAAGGAATCTTAAGATTTGAAAACAGAGTATACATACCTTCACTAAATGATTTAAGAAAGAAATTGCTTGAAGAATTTCACAATTCACCTTTTTGGGACACCCTGGTATTACAAAGATGCTTGCTGATATAAGACAACAATATTTCTAGAAGGGGATGAAAAAGGATGTTATTGATTTTGTGACACATTGCCTTGAATGTCAACGTGTTAAAGTTGAACATATGCACCCAGCCGGTTTATTGTATCCTCATAGCATACCGCAGTACAAATGGCAAGTAATAAGCATGGATTTTGTACAAGGGTTGCCTATGTCAAGAAATAAACATGATGTTATTTTAGTAGTTGTTGATAAACTAACAAAAGTAGCACATTTTATTGTTGGTAATCTGAAAGATGATTCTCCTGTATTGGCTAAAATATTTGTACAGGAAATTTTAGATTACATGGAGTACCTGAATTAATCATATCAGATAGAGATCCTAGAATGATGTAAATGTTTTGGAAAACACTTAATGCAGCTCTAGGAACTAAGCTGAATTTTAGTTCTACGTATCATCCAGAAACGGATGGACAGACTGAAAGGGTTAATCAAATCTTAGAGGATATGTTACCAATGTATTGTATGGATCAGCAGTATAAGTGGGAAGAGTACCTTCCACTAGTTGAGTTTTCTTATAATAACACATATCATGCCTCTCTTGAGATGGCCCCTTTTGAAGCAATTCTGAGAATAAAATGCCAAACCCCATTAGTTGGGACAACATTGAGGATAGAGAGATAATTGGACCTAAAATATTTATGGAAATGGAACAACAAGTTAAAATGATTTATGAACGCTTAAAAGAAGCTCGCAAATATGAAAAAGAGTTATGCTGATTTAAAGTAGGTTGTGAGGAAATTTGAACTTACTTGAGAAGGTCTTTCTTTAGGTTATACTATAAAAGAGCTCTATAACTTTTGGCAAGGCTACCAATTTATCACCTTGTTACATGGGACCCTTTAAGATAGTTGAAGTAATCAACCCTATAGCTTACCATTTAGGATTACCTCCTGCTTTGTCATGAATGCATGATGTTTTCCATATTTCTTTGCTTAAGAAATACATTTCATATTTATCACATGTGTTAAATTGGAATTCCTTGCAGGTCCAAGACCCAGGAATAATCGTGGTTAAACCCATACAAGTGCTAGAAAATCACCAGTTGCATTTAAGAAATCGTGAAATAAGGCAATGTAAGGTCTAATGGGACTAGTTTAACGAAGAAAGTGCAACTTGGGAAAACATAGAGGATATGAAAACTTATTTTCCGCATTTATTCGATCATAATTGACGATGATTACCGATAAAAATTTGTAATTTTATCTTTATATGTTAATAATTCTACCCATTTTGGGCAGATGACTATTTATTTTTGAACAAACAACTATGTGAATGGTGATTTCTAGAACTTTAAATTCTGATATTGTTATAAACATATGTTAAGAAAGTGAATAAACTGATTTTCCTTAATGCAATGGTCAAAATAAGATAATCATTGGAATGATGATTCTTTTTAGGAGGGAAGTATGTAACACCTTTGGAAAATAGTTATATTTCTCTTTTGCATTATAAGCGTTGGCATGTGATTTTCTTGAATGAGGTGTGTTTCCTTGATTGTTAAAAATCATGCTTGTTATGGATAAATCATCTCTGCTCTTGGATTCATTAGACTAAAATTATATGGCTTGCAAGAATCCAATTTAACTTCTTATAGGTAAGTTACAATATGGTTTTGAGAGTTACAAACTTATCTCTTTTACTGACTCATCCTTGGATCAATTCCAGTGATCCAACGAATGTTTTAAATCTTCTTACCAGACTAAATGGTAAAATAGACATTCATAGGTGGAAAGAAGTAGTGGACTGAACTTTCTATGTTACAAATTCTTTGGTCTTGTATGAATGTGTCTTCATTCGGTTGTATGTTTGTGCTTGGGTCTTTGGGATTGATCTCTTTAGGAAATTAATAGTGTAAACAAAATATAGTCGATTCATGACTATGAAGGGAATCTAAATCCTAAAAACTAAAGGATTATCCTAATAAGTATCCTAAACTAGGTAAAAGCACCCACTTCCTAGCTATGTCTACTTATTTGGGTTTCAATCTAACCTAAGATTCTTATTCTATTTCATTTGGATGGCATCCTAACTTAAGTTCTTGTGCTAAATGAATAAGGGAGAAATTACTAAAGTAATGCTAGGCTATTTAAACCTAATACCTAATACTATATGGTTGTGAATTTGATCTAACCTAAGGTAGAAATTACCTATGGAAATGTTTTAAGACCTAAGGTAATTATTGTTAGACTAACCTAAGTTTTGGGAAATCTATCCTAAATTATTAGAATGGAATCTAAGGGTCGCATAGAATTATGGAGATAGTTCCAATGACATTTAATTTATTTGATTTGGTTAAATGAATAGAGGTATAACCATTTTGGAAAAGGCAAGTAAACTTTAGTGGAAGCATACATGGAGGACTAAAGCTGGAAATGCATGTGAAATTAGAATGGCATTTGCAAGTTTTGAGAGGTGGTTGTAAGGAGAGATAAGTTAGAGATTTGGTAGTAATTGCATTAATGGACCTCGGTTTTTGTGTGCAAACCATATTGGAAACAAGGAAGGTAGAATTTTGGATGTTTTTTGATCTTGCATTCATTTCGATTTTTTCTCTGCATGGAGCTATCTAGTTCTTCAAACTAGCAGTTCAACTTCTACTTTATGGATATTTTTGGTTTCTCTGGTTTATTTTCAATCGAGGGAAAGTATATGAGGCATTGGAAGAAAAGATGTTTGGTTGTTGATATTTTGTGGAGAATAAAAAGAGTTGGAAGCTCGGCTAGAAGTCTCCTTTGAATTGGCAGAAGCACTATCAGGCATGATAGGCTCTACCCATTAAGATTTATTGCTTTCTTCCAAATGATTCATTAAAAAAGTCTACTCTCTTGAGATAAATATTTTCATGATTTTTCTGGTTATATTACTTTCATGGTTTTATGAATCTTTGTGGTTTTGGATATAAATCCGTTGCTTAAATAATGTTAGCCTTTGGAAACTTTATCTCCGTGTAAGTTCGGTGGTGACATGCATGAGAAACTTGTATTTCTACGATTTTATTTCATTCTAAACTTGTGTTCGAAGTTGTTATTATTCGAACTAATATATGATGCCTTGTGTTTTTATCCGAACTTATATTAGAGCCTTGTGTTTTGTTTTGATCTTGTATTGGAGCTTTATGTTTCTCATAACTTGTGTTCGAAGCTTTGTGTTTAGTACTATACTTATATTTAATGCTTGTGTGTTATGAACTTGTAGTCGAGTTGTTGTGTTTGGTTCTCGTACTTGTGTTTTGAGATTAATTTTTACTCATATTCAAGGTTTTGAAATATTGAAAACCCATTTATGGGATTGTGTTCTTGAAAAATCTTGGGAGAATAGTTTTGGTTTGAGTTGAATTGGGTATCTCTTTTTGAGATCTTCCCTTGTAGCTTATTGAGTTGGAATGGTTGTGGTAATTTTTTTTTAAGAATGTACCATTTTCTTTGAACTAGTAAGGGCGTGCAAATATCGAGGTATTCTTCCCTATGAGAAATCATGTCTTGTTGAAGGCTTGACAATTTTGTTGAAGGATTAATGGGCTGAAACTATATCTTGTTGTGGGTTTGGTTTGGTAAAGAGTTCATTTGGAATATTCGTGAATAATTTTTGGAGGTTTATGGAAATAAGGTATGCATACTCCTTCTTGTGATTGATGTTTGAAATGAATAACTTCTCTGTCGCAATATTTTTGATGGAGATGTGAGAGTATTTTTGTGTTTTCTGTTCAAGTCACGATTGGAGGTAAAGTTGAGACATTACTACGCTTAAACATATATTATATTTTATTACTCACTTTTAGATCCTCTTAAATTGAATTTCGGGTTTTTAAGGAAAGAAGAGTTGTATAATCTCTCATTCGAATCTTGTTGATGGGATTTACTACCTCTGGTTTGGGTTTGTTTCATTTAATTTGTCTTCATGATGACCAAAAACTATATGTCTCTTTTATATGGATCCATGTAAGACCTTAAAGTTTGGAATACATTTTCTATTGAGTTTGTGAGTTTTATTGAAACTTGTTTATATTATATTGTTTCAAGTTTTCTATTCTTTTTGGATTCATTCAATGAATCTCTAGGTCTTTAGAAAGAGAAAGGAATATGTTCTCTTGTGAATAGTATACTGCTATTAGAATGCATTGTGTATTCCTTTCTGAGAAATGAATTAAAACTTGTGTTTAATTAATTGGTATAGATAAACTAGGTTGTAATGATTTGTAAGGGAAACTAGAAGTGTGCTTTCTTTTGACTATGTGTTTGGTTTTGTATTCTCTTTTGGGATCTAGTAAAGAACTTCTGATTTTGGAAATAGAAATGGAATTCATTTGATATTAGAAATGAAATGAATTCTTTATTGGACCATACCATTTGAGATCCTTTAACTTCGATAAGATAGCTTCATTTGATCAAAATTCTCTCGTGGCATGACTCTCTTCTGTATGTAGAGTGATTGTTCTCTTAGGCGTATTTGACTTTTGGGTTTGGCTTCTGTCTTTCTGCCTTATAGGAAATAGTGAGAAACAACTCTTTTGAGATGGAAATTTCCTTGTGGATTGTCTAGTCTAGTTTTTACTAGTCATTTTTGTAATGTTGTGGAAAGAGAACAAGCTGAGTCAGTTCAAGAGAACAGAAAATTTAAACATGTTTAGAATGGTGATATGTTTGACCGAGTCATACTTTGTTTGGATTTGGTATTGGAAGGTTTTATATTTATGCACTCTATCTTATTATGAATCCTCTCTTAGATGGACATGAGAAGAGATTAATTTTTTGAGTCTAGCTTTGAGTTGTGGAACGTCTAATTTCAGATTTTTGAATTACATCTTCTAAAATGTAGAAGTTAGTTAAGAATTGTAGGTATACTATTTTGACTATCTACCCCGTTCTTGGATCTATTTGGGATTCTTGTTAGATGTTGTATCTTTAATGTTGAATCCTTATATTTTTATCCTCGAATCAAGCAAAGCGATTATGTGTGTTTTGAAATTTTTTCTGTCTTTAAGATGATTAGTGTATGGGGAACAATATGCATTGATTCTTCCTCTTTCTTAAGTTGTAGGATGAAATATCCTAATATGAGCTACGTTGTAAATAACTTCTTTAGCTACATAGTAAAGACAAATGTTGTATCTCTATTATGATAGAATTATGAAACAATTGGATGAAAAGATCTGTTGTTTGTTTAAATTAATTGATAGGATCAATTAAACTATATAATAGAATTTAGATGTTGCGGATCATTATGATGCTCTTTTATTAAAAGTAAATTCAAACTCTTTATTTGTACTTATTTTCTATTTGTTATTACTTATGATTATTTTTATGATATATTAATTATTTCATTAAAGTAGAGTTTTTTTAATGGATCAATTAGTGGAATGCACTTCATTTTAATGCTTAGTGCTTATCATTCTCAGTTCATGGAACTGACCCATGCTAGCAATTTTTGCCGATGGACATCGTAAGTGATAAAATAAGGCAAAAACTTTTATGATGCATTGGATTATTTAAGTTTGGATATTATGTAAATAATTTTGATTCATTCTTGAATTGTATTGGATAAGAGAAGTGATGTTCTTTTATGATCTTAATAATGATTAACATGCAAAGTATGTCCGAAATGCATAGTCTTGTAAATGTATATTTTATCATGATGAACTGAAGGGTTTGGAGAGCGAATCCAATTGGTTATGTAAATTATCTTGTAATTTATATGATGGAAATGGTAGTGATAACTTGTTAATATTCTTTATATCTATTTGTATATTATTGATGTTATCAATTAATAAGTTAGATTAAGGGGGATGGTACAATCTCCCTTACTATAATGAAACATGTTAAATTGTAAAAGATATCATTCTCTCACTACGAGATATAGTTTAATAATGAAATATGCATTAGTTTTGGCCCCCTAGAAAATTGACTATGTATGAATGCACGCAGGCGCATGAGACCCAAGTTATAGAAGGCTGCACAAGGCAAAAGCACGCAGGAGGAAGAGTTAAGAAGGCACATGGTTCACGCGGTGTGTGAAAGGAGGTTTGAGACTTAGGTAATTTATGCAAAAAAGGTAGAACACGTGAAAAGCGTGATCGGTTGCGCATGGATAAGATGCTATCCCGACAATAGGTGGCCTAAGAAAGAGCATGAAAGTTATAGGATCTTCTAGAAGATCATCATGAGATGGAGTGGAGAGCTTAGGCCTGAAGGAACATGCTCGCTTGGAGGACCACATTTGACACTTGGAAACAGATCGAGGGTGCGGAAAGGCAATTTGGCAATGCGAGAAAGTGATAAATACAAGTTCTGTAGTGGGAAAAGAGAGACCGAAAGAGAGAGAGGCGAGATAACATACGAGATGGGGATACGAGAGATAGATGAAGAGATATACACAGAGAGAGAGAGAGATAACATGGGTGAAGCTCTACAGATTTCTGCAAGTGGAATTTTGATATAGAAAGGAATGTACTAGGCTCGTATTGTAATTTCTTTTCTTTTGGCATAGTTATATAATCCTAGTGATGTGCATGACCGCGGTATTCCCTCTATGGCTATTTGTAATGAAACAATAAATATAATGAGGTTACCTATTGTAAATAGACATGGATATCAGTAGCTTTAATATGTATTTCATTCATAGGATTTATCTTTCCTTGCATTCTATGAATGAATGATTGTATCTTTCTTTGTGTTATAATATATGTTATGGAGTCTGTTAAAACATCCAGTCTAAAGAAGCTACAAGGATCCGGAGGCTGTTTTGAGCCCTATGATTTTTGTATGTCTGAAATTCTTTCCGAATACTCTTGCACTAATCATATATAAATGTTTCCCACTAAAAATCACATAAAAGAGAGACTCGAGAACCCGTGCGTGCCTTAAGTGAGTGCTCAGCTTTTGCTAAGTGATAGGCCGGCACGCATGGGATTCATTCCTTTTATAGTGGGATTAAAATTGACTACATCTTGGTTCCATTGCCGGGACCTCTTTTTGAAGTTGTAGTGGGACATAGCATGCACCATGATCTTTGTATAGAGCAATGACAGATTGATTAACATTGTAAGATGTTGAGTCATGGTTTAAGAGCACGAAGGATGAATTTAGCTAGAGATTCAACACTAGACCTGAGTTTAATACATGTAGATGGGTAGAAGAGAATCTCTACCATGATTTGTATGAGAATTTTTTCTGCTACTTCCCAGTAGAGTTATATGGATGGCTTTCAACCTATGCATCTAGATCAAGTTGGCATTATGGATCATGGATATGGACCGAAGAAGACTACCAGAGGTTGCAAGATGTAGATCTGACATGGACCCATGTTGTAGATCATTGGTGGGGAGGAGTACTAGCTAGCTACACTCTGGAATACACCATTTCCACATATTCTTTCCCAGAGATTATTGAGTTTGAGTTTCTACGAGAACCTAGAGGAACATTTCTATGTGCTATTCCTCTAGCTATGAAGATATTGATGGTTACCATGAGTTTAGAGGTGCTCCCAATGGCTAGCTAAACCATTCTGAGCACTGTTGGGTAAGGAAGCTCAGTGGAGGAATATGGAAAATGGTACGACAGAAAGGGAGAGGGAAGAAAGACGGCTCAAGTATGGCGAAGAACGTGAAAGGGACATTACTAGGTGATGCGAGGCTACTAGTGTGATGGATCTATGGAGACAGATGTTACGGGAAGGAGTTGATGTTCATGTGGAAGACATGGAACCCGAATCTGTCAGACTACCCCATCTTGGAAATCACGTGAAGGAGACTCCTTCACTTCTAGTGAGAGTTTGTCACATGGATAAAGGAGAGTCATTAGCACATATCTAAACCCACCTAGTGACCAAAACTTGACACTTGGTTTTTCCAATCCAGGAGGAAGTATTGACCCAATTGAAACTAGTGGAAGAGATAGATCCGCACCTAGGAGATATAATATTACATTCCCTTCTTCTATGGCTACACATATTCCAGTATTTGGAGGAGTTTTTGGACAAGGGGCTAGTGTACAATCTTTTGGCCTTGCATCGAGGAGTGGTGTGGGACAAAGTAGTGGTAGTGGGGAACTATCACAGATCGTCGGTACATAGTTCAGTGGGACCATGGGGGTGCTTGGCACAGTTCCTACAGGCCTTATTAGACCTAGTGGTTTTGGTGGATCTAGTGGCTCTGGAGGTACGGGACCTAGTGGACCTAGTGGATCAAGTGATGGAGGAAATGCCGAGAGGAAACCAAGGCTCTAGTTCAAGACAAGGACCCTAGCCACCACCTCAAGTTTTCTTTGATATGTCTTTACATTTACCAGTTACAGGGGCATTAAGGATGTTGCAGAACATGTTCACAAGTGTGAACTAATGTGGCACGTGAAAGGTATCACAACCCCAAAATGAAAGGATAATCAATTTGTAACCACATTGTAAGGGTGCATGCATAGCTAGTGTAGAAATTATGACCCTCATCAAACAGTTTTGGATTACACCGCCTTAAAGAATGCATTCCTCAAAGATTTCCAAATTCCGAGATCAAGAAAAGAGTATTAGCACTTTGAAGGAGATACAACAAGGAATGGCAGAGAGTGTGCGGGAGTATGATGTGTGCTTTAAGACTCTCTTGTCTAAATTATCATATGATATACATCCTTCTCAGCATGCACAGTGGTTTGTTGGAGGATTGATCACCCCTTTTAGAAGGGCCTTATCTCATAAGACTTTTACAGATCCACACGAAGTGTTGGAGACTACCTTGCACGCTAAAGCTATTGGTAGTATTGATACTAGCATTATGCCGTTCTTGGAGGCTAAGATTGTTGCTATGGCTACGTAGTTGGAAAAGCTATCTGTGAACTCAGTCCATGAGACTTGCAGTGGTTTGTGGTGCACATATTGTGAATCGAGGGGCACGTTAAGGACAATTTCCATCAGAGGATGGTATGCGCTATGACATTAGAGGCGTGAAATATGTCATGGGGATCATGATGCAAGTAGATGTCCCTCTTGTAACACACGATTAGGAAGAATGTATCTTGTTATTGTAAGATTTGGACCTCCACAACCCATGATACTAAATACTATAGGCTCATTGATTAGATACATGAGGCCATTGATCATGGTGTGCCAAACCAGCATTGCCAGTGGTTCTAGAAATGATGTTCACGTTATGAAGACCACGCAGATGGAGGTGCGTGTGGAAGAGGTTTTCAAGGAGGATTTCATGGACGAGGTAACTACGGAGGAAGGAGTGATTTCCGTGAGGAACATGTTTAAACTATGGATCTACTAAACATTATAAGCATGAGTGCACGAACTTTGCGGTGCTTGTGGTGCATAAAGAAGCATAAGTATGAGGAGTACTGGAGTTATATGAGCATATGAATCAACAACATTATAAGGAAAAAATGAACTTCTATGGTCAGCATCAAGAAGGAAGACATACAATGGATGCCTTGGGTAACACAAGATGAAGGTTTGGAGCTTGTCTTGGTAACAAGGGAAGAAGTTGTGCACACAAGAGAGGTACCAAGATAGAAGATCCTGGTTACAAGGGAGGAGGTCATTCATGGGAAGTATCCAGACCCCATGCATTAGAAGGAGATATATCAGGACACCATGGATGCTATTCGAAACTTGCAAGGGGAGATCTAATGTCTAAAGGACCAATCTAGGAGGGAGGAATAAGGAAGGAGAATCAATGCACAGAAAGATGACTTGGATGAGGTCAAGGAGGTGTGTAAAATACTAAGGCATGAGAACATCATTCCTTTGCTAGGATCTTGGTTAAGAGAGAAGGTACCATGTGCCGGAGAAGAGTGCGAGAGATAGGTCTTACACGTGAACCTTCCCCCTCACAACCTCAACTATGACAAGGAGATTACATTGAATGCAGTTGTAGATGGATGGCTCCTCAACAATATACTCATTGACACTAGCGCAAAGGTTAATGTTTTGACTTTGGATGCATGGCATTAGATGGGGAGACCTATATTACAGCCATCTTCAAATGTGTTGTATATGGAAAACAAGACTAAGGCAATGCCCATCGGTGTCTTGAAGGATGCGGCTATTACTATTTAGGGAGCCAAGTTTACTAGGGACTTGAAGTCTTGGCACTCGCCGAGGCAGAAAATTTCCCAACACTACTTGGGCACCCTTGGTGTTACAAGAACAATGCAGACCTTCAGTTCAAAAAAGGGTACATTAGTTTCAAGAACAAAGAGGAGTGGGTCATTATACCCCTGGTTGATGGGAAGTTAGTGCCCTACATTGAACCATTGGGAGAAGAAGTTTTGGACAAGATTTATGTGCACTCAATCAGAGACCCTGAGATGGTACACCCTACTAATGGGGTTATCTAGTTTGAAGATGCTTAGTTAGTGAGTGATACCACCAGTCTGGCATGTGAAAATTGGTGCATAGGACTTACGAATTAATGGGACGAAATTTGAGAGGATCGATGATCAAGTTAACAAAGGCGCACATAGTTTGGCACCTTAGAGAAAAATAACTACCCAAGTACTCTGGAGGAGCCTTCCCTGAGATCTTTCTATAGGAGATAGAAGCTCAGTGGAAGAATGAGAAGGAACAGATGGAGATGTTGAGTTACGTCTTTCTCGGCACAACATCTAGTTGGTAGGGCCATGCATCAAGATAGCCTTTTAGAGTGGCGTGAGGTAAGAATTTCTCTCTGTCATACTTTCTAGAAGTAATGTACTCACCATCATCAAGGAGTACCATGGGAAGAAGCCCACCTCTTTCCATATCTAGGAGTGTGAACGGGTCTAGAGAGAAGGCACAAAAGCCTTGCCACCATCCCTCTAGGTGCACAAGTTGTATTCTACACTACAGGGTTGTGCATGCACATGGTACATTCATTTGGAGACATGCCGCCAGACAAGGAATTGGCAAGAGCTCATGGCTGACCTTATTCAAACCTTTGAGTATCAGAGTACCAAGCCATCGATTGATAAGGCCTTGCAAGGTATCAAGTACCTTACCATGGGGGATAGTGCTAGAATGGAAGATAGGCTATTGGAACTACTAGGTGAACCAAGATTGGGGGTGCACTTTGAAGAAGTTGAGGAAATAGAAGAGTTATAGCTTGAGCACGTGTGTTTGGAAAAAGAGAAGGGAAAGTTAGTATATGTGATCGATGGAGAGGAATCAGAAAGTTTAGATGTTAACCATTCTGTAGGGATGTGCGAAGTTGTGGATAGTGTAGATGCCCATGTGTGTGCTTACCATGAGCCGTTAAAGACAAAGAAAGTTAACATCGATTCAAGAGAAGAACCTAAGGAAGCTATTATTGGAGATTATTGGACGGAGAAGGAAGTATCAAAGATCATTGATCTGTTACATGAATTCGAGGATTTATTCCCACGTGGGTACCATGAGCTAAAAGGTGTTCACCATTCCTTGGGGGAGATGAGGATAAAACTAAAGGAAGGTGTGTGCCCAGTTAGAAAAAGGCCCTACCAAATGAATTCCAATTTACTCGTGAAGGTTAAGGAGGAAATAGAAAAGATGATAGCTTCTAGGATCATTGAGGCAGTAGAAGAATCAGAATGGATAATTCTGATGGTAATTATCATCAAGAAGGATGGGTGGATTAGAATTTTTGTGGATTATAGGGAATTGAATGTAGTTTCTCTCATTGATCCATTTCCAACCCCTTCATCGAAGAAATTTTGGAAGGAGTCACTGGTGTGAAATCTATTCCTTTACTGAGATGGATTTTAGGATACCAAACCAAATCCAATTGCAAAGGAGAACAAGGAGAAGACAAATTTCATCACCGAGTGGGGAATTTTTGCATATACGGTCATGTCCTTTGGGTTGAAGAATGTGCCTGCTCTTTTTTCGGCCATCATGTTGTGTAAGCATTCTAGGACTTCATTCATAAGTTTCTTCAAGTTTACTTGGATGATTGGATAGTATATGGTTTGGTTAAGGACCATTGTGACAACTTGAGATTAATGTTTGAAAGGTGTAGGCAATTGAGGATATCCCTCAACATTAAGAAGTGTGTGTTTGTTACACCCTTTGGGACTTTATTGGGGCATATCATATGTAAGGAGGGCTTTCTAGTAGATCCTGCTAAGGTTGCAATTATTGTGGGGTTAAGGGAACCTACTAGCTAGAGTGTAGTGCATGGATTCCTTAGCCATACGGGCTATTACAGGAAATTCATTAAGGGATATTCCAAGATCACCGTGCCCTTAGAAGAGCTGCTTAGACATAAAAGTACCTTCCATTCAAGAAAGGCGCAACAAAGGGTGTTTGATACATTAAAAGATAGGCTTATTACCGTGCCTATTTTATGATTTCCCTCTTGGGACAAGCCCTTTCATGTCTATGTAGATGCCTCAAGAACCGCCATTGGAGCAAGACTTGCACAACCAGCAAGGGATTGTTGATCATCCTCTCTATTTTGCGAAAGCAGGAAGTTAACACCAATAGAGCAGAATTATACCACAACTAAGCTCGAGGTGTTGTCAATGATCTATGTGCTTTTCAAATTTAGATAGTATCTGTTGCATGGCACCCTTTGTATTATACACCCACCATATAGCATTAAATTATTTAGTAAACAAGCCCGTTCTTCAAGGGCGCATATGTCGATGGGTCTTGTTGTTTCAAGAGTTTGAGTTCACCATTATAGTGAAGCCTAGAAAAAGCAATTATGGAACTAATCATCTGTCAAGAATTAACTTAGGAGAGGACGTGAAAATTATTGAGGAAGCAATGCTAGACATGCAACTGTTTAGATTATGGTGCGCGCCCTCAGATTTGGAAGAGATTGTTGTATTTTTAAAAGAAGGTGTGGCACCAGATGGGATGAAGGCATTAGAAAAGAAGTAGTTGGCCATACACATCATGCCCTACATGTTGATTAGTGGAGACTTATACAAATTGGGATGTGATGAAGTTTTGCACAGATGTGTGTTAGAGCATGAGTGCCTAGCCATCATGGAGGAAGCACATGGAGGAAGTGTGGGTGGGAATTACATAATTGATGCCACCGCACGTAAAATATTAATGACAGGTATATGGTGGGAAACCTTTTACAGATATTGTAAGGATTACTGTAAAGCATGTGACCACTGTCACTACATTGGAAAACTAGGAAGGAGGGATGGAATGCCTTTGCATCCTATTCCTATCGCGGAGCCTTTTGAAAAATGGGTGATAGACTTTGTAGGACTATTACACTGGTAGCACATAGGACAAGGTCACGTTATGTCATCACTTGTATAGATTATCTCACAAGGTGGACAGAGGCAGCCCCAACTAGATATTGCACAACATCAATAACGGAAAAGTTCCTATGGGAGAACATTATCATGAGGTATGGATGCCCTTTGAGTTTGACCAGTGATAGGGGTATGCATTTTCTGAATGATACTATGAGGATCCCACTATCTAAGTTCATGGTGGCTCATCATAAGACTACGCCCTATCACCCATAAGAAAATGGAACCACGGAAGCATTCAACAAAATATTGAGTCATACCTTGACCAAAATCTGTGATGTTGGAAGACAGGATTGGGATGACAAGGTATCAATAGTTTTATGGGCTTACAGGACTACGTATAAAAGACTAAATAAATCCATTCCTTTTCAATTGGTGTTTGGAATGGAAGGTATTTTTCCAGTTGAATTTATGTTACCTTCTCTGTGAATAGCACATAGAGGTGGCTTAGCGATGAGCAAGCAAAGTAGAAGAAAGAATTGATGAACTAATAAAATTAGATGAGAGATGATCACTTGCATGTTAGAGCCAAATAGTGGAAAAGGAAAAGTAAAAGGCTTGGCATGATCACCATATTAGAAACAAGAAGTTTGAGGTCGGGTAGATGGTGTTACTGTATGATTCTAAATTTTTGCGCCATCCTAAAAAGTTGAAAATCCATTGGCTAGGTCCCTACACAATCTTGTACATCCTTGATTCGGGTGTGTGCTAGTTACAAGCGCTACATGGAACGAAGTTTCTTGGACACTTCAATGGCAATAGGTTGAAGCAAAGAGGTTGAAGCCCTACTATAAACAAGTCTTCTTGGTGTTTATTAATAAGGTAGTTTTTCTAGTTATTTTAGAAATTTTCCTTTATGTATTTTCCTTTCCTTGTGTTTCCCTTTCACATTGTTGCTTTGTTTTGTGCCTTGGGTGCCGATAACCTTATTGCTATTTTTGGAGAATTTATGAGTGCACAGAGGACCATGCATTATTTAAGTGTGGGGTGGAGAAAAGTGAAGGAGAAAAGTGAAGAAGCACGTGATTAAAAGTACCAAGGAAGTTGTGTTGAAGAGCCTTGTTGAGTAGCCCAGTTGAAAGAGAGATGAAAAGAAAAGATAGAATGGTTGGTGTCAGGGTAAAACTACTTATCGATCCCATGTACAAAGGAAACGAAAGTGTAGTTAAAGTAACACAAGGTAGGTGAAAGAAAGAATCTGGACAGAAGAAGTGCCTTCTGTACATGTTGAGCATGCATAAGAGTCTCCTGTCAAGTTGCTTTAGTTGCACGCTAGAAGGTTGGAGGAGTTTTCACATAGGAAGGGCCCATGAGTGAAGTCACTGAAGATGAAATTTGTTTTAAAAAGCTACATTAAATGAACAAAGTACAGGGGTAGGTAAAGTAGCATTTAATGACTAGAAAAAGGAAAAACTATAAATAGAGGGTCGGGGCACTCTCATTTTACTTTGCGAAAAATAAGAGTTGGAGTTATAAGCGAGTGTTATCAGCTAGGGTTTTTCATATTTGATCAAGTGGAAGATTTATTTGATTAAAAACATAAAGAGCTAGTTAGAGATTGTGAACCGAAGGAAGGAATTACACGGGCATGGAAAGAAGTAAAAAGATGCTATCTTGTGAAGAATTTATCAAAGTTAGGGTTCAACAAACTAGGGCATGGGTTTAGAAGAATTATATCATAGATTTGAGATCGAAGGTTGGGGGAAGAAAATTAGAGTAAAAGGAGAGTATTGGAGTGATAAAATTACCTCGACCATGGCACCCAAGAAAGGAAAGGGAAAAGTTAATGCTAAACAACCAGAACCCGAGGTAGATATAAATGAAGAATGGTATGTAGAAATGTAGTACCCAGATAGAGTAATGATGGGGAAGGAATGGGAATCCCATTTGAGAAGCATACTGATCAGTTACTATAATCACTACACCAACACTAGATAAAAAGAAATGGCATTAGAATTGGTATGCCCAACCAACAAGTGAACACCTGAAGGTTTACCTATCTACAATGAAGACGTAAAGGTCAAGTCGGCAAAGGTAGGGTTCTTCGAAACTCTATGAGTTGCCTTATTTTAGGAAGCGAGATCACTTGTACAGTGGTTGATGTCTCATGTGCATGAGGACTACTTCCACTTTGTTAGGTGTAAGATACACGTGACTCGTAGTTGAATTCTCATTTTACAGGCCTCATATGCGAGGGAGATAGCACGGAATATGACCTTGGTGACAAGGAGGCTATTCAAGAGACTCGACACGAGTATTCTTACAAGAAAGGGTCATGGTACTATGACATCTCAGACATCAAGGACCCTGTTATGAAGATGGCCGTGCACCTGGTAATGAAGTTGAATGGCCAAGAAAGATGGATACAAGTAAACAAGCCATGGCTACATGTCTATAGGAAGATTGCAGAGGGGACTATATATAACTTATCTACATACATTTCCGAAGAAATTGTAAAGTGCGCGAAGGGGACATGATCCTCTTTGGCAATGTCCTTCTCACCATAATGTTTGCAGAGATTAGAGTGTTGGATGCACCAGATAAGTTTGTGTGGGAGTACCCAGCCGAAGACCCTTTGCCCGCGAAGAGGTTCAAAAAATATGCATGTGATACAATGATGGCTCCCCACAAAGCATGGCTAGAAAAGTGGTATACGTGCTTGAGAAATGCATTTGGGGTAGAGTGGAGGATCCCTGAACAACTCCTAAAAACCACACAAGGAGAAGATGAGTTCATGATGTACCGACACTACTGTTTGGGTAGGTTCAAGCTTATTGACGAATCATGGAGCCCTTGGTGCAATCTCCCTTTCGTGCTCACTACCCAATACTTCCAAGCAGGGGTAAACTGATTTAAAGAATCAAAGAATCCAAGGTGGAGATAGAAAATTTAGACCATGAGCATAGGTAAATGAGGAAGAAGCTCAACTACCCGAGGTAAGTTTGCATATGTGGAGAAGTACATGTCACATGAAATCCATATGACTAGGCCAATAACTCTTCCCATCACTGATGGATCCGTGACACACGTGTACATGCACATAAGGCCAAATTTTGAGAATGGTGCATACTTGGTGGATGAGATCTCAATACCTGAGGACCCCTTGGGAAAGAAGAATCCAACATCTAAGAAGAGAGGTAGAGGAGAGGAAGGAGCACCAAGTGTGTCGATTGCTCAGACAGTGAGCATGCCTTCTACAAGCACCAAGCCAAGCACCTATGTTCAGAGAAAGAAGTCTCCAGTAAAGGAGAAGATGCCAGAAGTAGAGGCACTGAACAACCCACCACCATGGAGGAGTCACAAGAGGAAGAAGAGAAGGTAGAATCTCCCGACTGAGAAGAGACCTCTCGGGGAAGAAGTAGAGGCTAGATGAAGAAGCTGACTCGGAGGTGACCAACATCTTAGAGAGATATCTGGGAGAAGGAGAGGATGAGAGTGAAGGAGGTGGCAATGAGGAGGAAGAGCTAGAGAAATACAAGGAACCTTTGGAACCTCATGTATTTAGTGTCTATGACTCAGAGGAAGAGAGTGGAGATGAAAAAAAATATTTTGTATTCACATGACGAAGAGGCACATAAGGTGATGAGGGCACTAAAGATATAAATATGGATGAGAAGGATGCCATGGAGAAGTAGGGAGACATAAGTTTTACCAAGGAGAAGATAACTGAAGTGGCAGAGTGAGAAGCGAAGAATATGTTCAAGGTCCTTGTAGACCAGGAGTTAGAGTGTAGCACAGACATAGTACGTAAGGAAGGGAAGGAGGAGAGTTTTGAAATGGGACATGATAGCCTAGGAGGCCCTGCTCTGACAGTTAGCTTCCCCAAAGGTGCATGCTCGGGTAGAAGAACTCTGGATGTAGAATAGAGGAAGATAATGGGCTATGTGGATGATACAAGGAAGGTATTATGCACAAGGTTCCAGAGCACAATACCCATTGAGAGACTTATAGCCATGGGATCATTCGAGAAGGAGGGCGCGTACCCAGGACCAAGAAGATGCTTTCTTGGGCATTTGAGTCCCACATTGATGAGCTAGACTTTGAGGTCTACTAAAAGGCACTTATCATGTTGCCAAAGTCTAAGGGAGACAACCCCTTAGTAAATGCTCAGGAGCTCTCAGATGAGCAAGTGTGCAATGCTCTAAACAAGGTCGCGGTGGAAACAGAGGTGAGGCTATTCATGGGAATGACAGTATAAGGGCCCTAGAGGGAAAGTTGGCCAAGAAGGAAGAAGAGTTGGCTAAGGTGGCCAGAAACTTGAAACAAGAGGAATTAATCAGCGTGCAGCTGAAGCGCGAGCTCAAGGAGGAAAAGGAAAAGGTTTCAGTGAGGTCTACAAAAAGATAGAATCAATAAAAAGTGCCATCATTTTAAAACACCTAGATCTAACGCCAATCCCCAGAGGTACACATCGACACTGGAATGCCTAGAAGACTTAACGTGCATCCTCACCATGGAGAGATAACCCTTGGCATTGGAATCTATAGAGGAAGTGGCCACGCACCTAAAGGAGGAGGACCGGTTAAAGGTGATAGCACTTGTTGCCGAGTATAGCCAAGTACTTGTAGAGATCAAGGTCACTGCCTAGTCTGTAGAAGCCACATACGACACATGCGTGGATTGAGATAAGGTGGTAAGCTCCTTGGTTGCCATGCTTGAAGCAGAGCTGAAAGAGTTCCAGGAAAAGAACAAGGGGAACAGGGCAGAGAGGGACAAGGTTCTGGCTGAGGTAGAAAATAAATCAGAGGTGATTGAGGCTTTAAGAAGCTCAATTAAGGCCCAAATGAAGGAACTATACCCCCAGATCACTAGAAGAATGGAAAAGCTCACGGATCTGGGTAAGGAAATGGAACAAATTGTGGACACTTTGGGCACCCAGGGAGCTGGCCTAAGCTTTGATGAAGTAAGCACCCTAGTAGGCGACCTATGCCAAAAGGTGAAGGGTGAGGTCGAAGTGTGGAACAAGCTAGAGGTAGATCTATGATGGGACTTTCCCAGCCTTTTGAATTAATGTCCCCCATTCTTCATTATTTCCCCTATTCTTTCATCCCTTATTCATTTTGTAAAATATGTCTACATCTTGGTTCCATTGAACCAACTTGCACCTTGGTCAAGTAGAATGTTTCGAGGGCAGAGAATAGGTGTAGTGTGGGGTGATGTTGGGCCCCTGGAAAATTGACTAAGTATGAAGTTGCATGGGAATGTAGGACCCCAGTTATAGAAGGCGTGCAAGGAAAAAGCATGCAGGAGGAAGAGTTAAGAAGGCACATGGTTCACGCGGTGCATGAAAGGAGGTTTGGGACTTAGCTAATTTATGCAACAAAGGTAGAACATGTGAAAATCATGATTGGTTGCATGTGGATAAGATGCCATCCTGGAAACAAGTGGCCCAAGAAAGAGCATGCCAACGATGGGATCTTCTAGAAGATCATCATGAGATGGAGTGGAGAGCTTAGGCCTGAAGGAACATGCTCACTTAGAGGACCACATTCGACACTTGGTGACGGATCTAAGGGCATGGAAAGGCAAGTTGGCAGCATGGGAAGATGATAAATACAAGTTCCTACAAGTGGGAAAAGAGAGACCGAAAGGAGAGAGACCGAGATAACATACAGATGGGGATATAGAGATAGAGGAAGAGATATACACATAGAGAGAGATAACATGGGTGAAGCTCTACAGGATTGCTGCGAGTGGAACTTTGATGTAGAAAGGAATGTACTAGGCTTAGTATTGTAATTTCTTTTTCTTTTGGCATAATTATATAATCCTAGTGATGTGCATGACTACGGTCTGCCCTCTATGGCTCTTTGTAATGAAACAATGAATACAATGAGGTTACCTATTGCAAATAGACATGGATATCAGTAGCTTTAATTATGTATTTCATTCATAGGAGTTCTCTTTCCTTGCATGCTATGAATTAATGATTGTATCTTTCTTTTTGTTATAATATATGTTATGGAGTCTATTAAAACATTTGGTCCAAGAAGCTACAAGGATCGGAGGCCATTCTCGAGCCCTATTATTCTTGTATGTCCGAACTTCTTTCCCGAATACTCTTGTACTAATCATACATAAATGCTTCCCACTAAAACTCACATAAAATAGAGACTCAAGACCCGCATGTGCCTCAAGTGAGGGCTCAGCCTGTTGAGTGATAGGCTAGCGCGCATGTGATTCCTTCCTTTTATAGTGGGAGTAAAATTGACTACAATTGGTCATACGATTAAAATATATGAGTAAAGAGTTATAAAAAGGCTATGTTAACCCGACATCTAACCATGTAAAGGAAGACTCTTCCTCCCATAAAAGGATGAAAAAATAAATGGAATGGTTGTTATGATATTTATTCCTTGTGCTTCTTTTATAAAAAGAAAACACTAGCTGAATCTAGGTGGATAATACACATTCTTGGAAAGCTAGGTTACATTGAGAATTAACCATTTGATGTTTTTGCCTCTATTTTTAGGGATAACTAATTGTTAAGACAAGTTAATAAACATCAATGCAAGCATGAGTTAATGAAGTTCTTAGTATCAAATCAGATTAATTATGGACAAAGAACTTAATGAATGTTGGAATTAGGGTTAGGCATGGTTGCTGGAATCTGAATCTTAATCCAATTAAAATATGAACTTGATGACCACTAAGGGGTATGTACATCATGATGAATCAATTCTATCGGATGTTGGCACATGCCAACTCTAGGATTGTACCTTGAGAATTCCAAGGATTCTTGAGGATACTGATGTTGAGAGTTGACATGTGGTAACACCCTTTTCATATTTGTTCATCTAGATCTACACACATCCTGGACTTGAACTTAGCTTCTCTAGGTCAAGTTAGTAACATGTTAGTATAGGGAGTTGATTTCATGACTCAGGTACCTTGGCACATTCGGTTGACTTATAACGATAGAGTATGCCCATATACCCTAAGTTATCATGAGTGTCTTCCTATAATAAATTATGTTGCTAACATGGGCTATGGTCAAACCTTAGGCAAGTGGACTGATGGTAGTTAGTAAAGACCATTCTAGATAAAAATAAAGTGAGGTGAAGGACATATTCTGAAATGACGAGTATGTCATCTAGGAATAGTAACATGAATAGTATGTTGAAAATATTTTGCCAAAGTATCGCAAGCTACTAGTTTCCTTGTCCTAAAACACCTAGTTTAAAGCAACGTGATGTTAATTGAATATTGGTAACAAATATTCAAATAGGTTCCTTAAACACATCACTCAAGACTTAGAATAGGGTAGGAAAACCAAGTATACATAGTATACATAAAGAATTCTATACTTGAAGTGAAACAGAGAGATCGGTTGGTAATTGAGTCATGGAATGAGAGATCAATAACATACTAAGTCATTACAGCTGCATATGGTTATCTATTATGAGATTGATTGGCATGGAATGTGTGTTCTAAATTATGTTTTATTTATAATAGAGAACATTGTTTTTCAAAAACAAAACAAAAATCCCTTGTTTCTAAAGTCATAAAATGGGATTGTTATAATATCCATGAGAGGGATTTTTGTAAATTCCTTCTTTTATTGTTTGATAATGTCATGAGAAAAAAATGAATACTTTGCATTGGATGTATATTGTGAAATATTTGTATACCTAGGATTGGAAATTTGAGGTGTTGGGGATGGTATCCAAACATTTTTGTAGTTTTGATACAATAAGAATAGGGGTGTTAGTAATGATGGTGTGTAACACCCTATTTATTACTCTTCTCAAATATGAATTTCTTTTTCTCTTTAACTTCATGCTTCACTCATTTAAATACCCCGTATTTAAATTCTAGTATAAATAAAAAAATTCAATGTTGGTCAAGTAAAAATATGGTAGTTGGCGAAGCACATACGGAAGGTTTGCGTAGAAGAGTAGAGCACATTAAAAGGCATGGAATTATCGGGAAAAATAATGTGCAAAGAACAAAGACAAGTTCAGACTTATCCATTTTCATGATGATGAGCTATTTTTGGAGATAGCGTACAAACACACAAACCAATTAAAGAATTGCATGAGACACATTGGCTATTTTCAGAGGACCAGATACAAATCATTTTTCATGGATACTATTCATAGTTAACTAGAAGAAGTCTATTGTTAGCGCACTTGCATGTGTTTCTATTTTTGTAACGACTCTTGGCTAATAATAACATGTGACCTATTTTGGGATTAGATAAGTGGTGAAGGGAAAGAACCCACCCTTATAAATATGTAGTGAATTGTGTAGCATAGTGTGTGTGAGAAGTAAGTTATTGTGGGGTTATGCTACTAAATATGATTCTTGCATAGACTATGGTATAATCTATTGTAATCAGCTTCTATGTATTTATCATGTTAAATGCAATGGAATTTGTTAGATGAATCAGAGTGTCAAATCTTGAGTATAATTGGTTGTTGCATGCTTGATTTCATCATGATTATTTTTAAGTTTGTTATTCTCTATATCTAGATCTGGACATGCACTTTGTAGAATGATATGATATACATAGATCTGAATACTTCAAGTCTTCATCATGCTAACATCCTGCAAAAGCAACCCTAAAGAGAGGCATGGTACCTTTGCACACTTTGGGTGAGTACTTAGTCTAGGCTGAGTGATGTGCCATCACATGATTTGTGATGAAGGATGGATCTTGGATCCCATGGTGAAAACTATTGTATGCCTTCATAATAAGATATTTACAAGCATCATTTCACTAGTTTTTATATGTGCACCACCTAACCTTCAATGTAGATAAGGTAGATTGCAATAACCAAACTCGAGAAAGAAATATGTATATTCATGGTGGAATTCCTACATTGAGAGGCTTATCTCTTATATTATAAGCATGAAGCCTATAAGCTTAGTAGTGGGGAAACCAAAGTAGCGTTTATATACTTGCAACTCAAACCCAGTGGAGAACACTAAGTATGTAGAGAATGATTTCGTGCTCTAGGGCCACCAAAAGGTAATCATACAATGGAAAATGTTCTAGTGCTTAAGCCAACAAAAATAATTCAAGTAGATGATGAAGAAGAAGAGCGTGAAGATAATGGTGGTTTGGAGCACAGAGGTAGAAGATAGCCTCCAAATGAGGAATAAGTGAGCACACAACTACTCCACCTATGGCATAAGGGGAGATGATGAGGACTTGGATGCATTCCAAGGAGATTGTTTTTTCAAAAGGGTATTTAGGAGAACAAGGACCCAATGTGATACTCCAAAATAAGTGTGCATATCACCTTGAATTTCTCCACGAAGGAGACAACTGAGAAAATAATGACTTTGAAGCTGAATGAGGAGGTGGAAGAGTTTGAGGAGAGTGTGCATAATTCCCCTACACCTCCAAATAATGTGGAAGAACCAAAATATGAAGATATGAAGGATGGAGAGGAAGGAGAAAAAGAGGCTAGATGAGACAGCTCAAAAATCTACTCAAGGTATAGCAGAACAAGCTCCAAATCTTGAAGCCCAAGTTCCTAAGGGGCCAAGATCAAAGATAACAAGTGGAGAGTATGTTCCACTAGTCATGGGCTATGTCAAGGACATAGGTAAAATTGTCCACACTTGTTTTTAAAGCAAAATGAAAAAGAGGAGTTGTATGGTTGGGAGGTGATGGATGGAGATATGGCAAGAACCGTGTGCATAAGGAAGTAATTATCATGGTCGATGCACATGCACATGGATGAACCATATTTTGATGTATGTGAGGATTCATGTGTATCAAGGAGGTTGAAGAAGACACCTTAGGCTAGACACATAATAGTAAAGCCTACTGTTATGTCAGATGAACAAGTGAGAAATGCTTTGGTAAAGGTCTCAACAGAGGTGGCATGAAAAAATATGGATAAGGCTACAACAATTAGGGCGTTGAGGGAGGAGATCAAGACTAAGGATGTAGAAATAGCATGTATAAAGAAAGAAAAAGACTTGGAATAGAAGAAAACATTGTTTTCATTAGCATGGCAGAGGAAGTTGGGGAAAACATCATGAAAGAAAATCCACACTTAGAGCCAAAGGTACCCAAAACATTTCCTTTGGCAATGCATTATGTAAATAATTTGGTGGACTTAGTGCTTGAAGATGAACCTATACACATGCCATTGCCAAAGAATATGGAGTAGGAAGAAGAGTGGGAAAATGATTTGGTGATGATAAAGATTGTATCATATGAAGGGTTACTTCAGATTTTATAGGAGGAACTGAAGAAATCAAATCAAGCACTGAATATATATATAGCCCCAAAAGCTATTATAAGAACCAAGATCGTTTTGGAAGAAAATGAAGTCCTGAAGGCCATGAAAGATGAGACCTTAGGCTACATGAATGATTAGCACTTATCAAGAAAAAGTGTGAGGCCCTTATAGCAGCTAAAGAACCACATAAGGAAAGGATGGATGAGCTTGGGAAACTCATCACACAAAATATGGACTTACTAGAAGGAAGAATGACTGTCATGTCCAGCATTGTGTTGGTCTTGCAAAATGAGAAAGGAGAGATTACAAAGGATGAGTTAGAGTCAATTGTAGTGGATATTACAGAAAAGGAAGAGGCCACGCTCAATGATTGGTAGACTGTAGAGGTGGAAAAAAAAATCCAAAATTTATTCTTCAAAGTTGAAGCAAAAGATACTGCGCAGGTAAAGACATTTTTTATTCATAAAAATTATTTATATTCTTCTATTCATATTCTTTGATTCATTTTGGGTGACAACCATTTCCGAGGAGACAATGCAACTAGTGTGGGGTAATGTTAGTTAGTAAAAATCTAGCACTTAGCAAAGAACATACAAAAGGTTCACGCAGAAGAGCAAAGCACATTCAAAGGTATGGAAGTATCAAGAAGGAATTACGCATGAAGAGCGAGAGACGAGTTGGGGAATTAGCCATTTTCATGATGATGAGCTATTTTTGAAGATAACGTATCAAACACACAAACTAGTTGGATAATTATATGACACGACCGGCTATTTTGGAGGACTGTATATGAAGCACTTTACATGGATACGAGTTGAGAATACATTTACTATTGATAGTTAACTAGAAGAAGTCTAATGTTAGCACAATTGCATGTGTTGCTATTTTTAACGACACATGGCTAATAATAATATGTGACCTATTTTGGGATTAGATAAGTGGTGAAGGGCAAGACCCCACCCTTATAAATATGTAGTGAACTATGTAGCATAGTGTGTGTGAGAACTAAGTTATTGTGGGGTTATGCTGCCAAATCTGATGCGCACATAGACTATGGTATTATCTGTTGTAATCAACTTTTGTGTATTTATCATGTTTAATGCAATAGAATGTGTTGGCTGAATTAGAGTGTCAAATCCTGAGTATAATTAGTTTGTGCATGCTTGATTTCATCATGGTTATATTTTAAGTCTTTTATTCTCTAGATCTAGATCTAAAAATACACTGTAGAATGATATATTAGACATAGATCTGAATGCTTCAATTCTTCATCATGTTAGCATCCTACAACAACAACCCTAAAGGGGATCTTGGTACCTTTACATGCTTCGAGTGAGTTCTAAGTCTAGATCGAGTGATGTGCAAGCATGCCGGGATTTTACAAGTGAATTCTAGGCTCCATCATTGAATCTATTTGATAACTATCATAAACCATGTACTGAGTTACATTAGAGTATAAATATCCTACTCAATCCCCCTTAACACTCTTTATGAGAAAATACACCAAGTGTATCATATTGTTTCCTTTTTCAAATATTGAAAATCAAGTAATGTTTTCTAAGTGCATACCTAGAACTCAATCATTGAATCTCATCGGCATCTAACATCTTAGATCCTTGGTGACTTTGGGATAGTGTAATCAGCATCTTACACTACTTTGGCCAAAGTTTTAGAGACATGTATGCCATGCTCAGTTCCGTGACAACACATTCATCGTTAGGAACTTCTCCATCACATATTTTAGTTATATTGATTCTCTTGCATCTTATTAAGTTCATAATTAACAACTTAAGAATTATTTTAATATTCCTTTTGTTAGAACCATAAATTAACTAAGTACCTTAGGTGCAAAGATTGGGGGCACATGGAAGCAAGATGTGGAGGCACATGCAAAAGTATTTATTGGAGATGCATGAAGGCTCTTGCCTGTGCAAGATGGATTTGGGATTTAGTGAGTTTTGGACAGTAGGAAAGGACGCATTTAGGGAATGAATGAAAATGTGACAAGATATAGATATGGATAAGTTATAGAGACTTGCAACTCATGGAAATGATATTTCAGGGCATCAATATGTTTATTATGAAAGGATAAGGTGTCAATTTTTTTATGTATTAGCTGACACATTTATGCTAAGGACACCCGATTAGGGGAAACACATGATGACATTTGGCATGTTCTTGGGTAGTGGTAGGGAAATCATGAAAGATTCTTGTAGGCTTTCTCATTTAATGATGAGAGGTTAAGAGGATATTCCTTGAGATTTCCTCTTATGTATGGTTTTACAAGACAAATTTAGAGAGGATGTGTGTGTCTCGAGTAAGAGATCAATAGAGGGAGATAGTAAAAATTTGTAGTGTGTGATGGAAAGATTTGTAATGTGTTGAAGCTCTGCTACTATAAATATATCCATACATGGAACTATTTTGATGTAATATTGGCTACTGTACTTTAACTAATGAATATAATGAAGTGATCATGAAGCACTTATGTGATGGATTTTGATTTTTACATTTCCTTTTATGTTCATGGGTGTATTACTAGTTTTATTGATGATAATCATGATTTAGTTCTACTTCCATAATAGTATGATCATGTTATCCTATGTTTTGGTGCATTATATTAGGAGTTAGTGCTTAAATCTAGTTTTCAAGAATGGGTTTGTTCATTATTTGTTTATGCAAAACCCCCTTATTAAGGAAGAAAATTCTCATGAAGCTCACATAAAGGAGGGTCTCAGTTCCTGCACGTGCCTCAAGTGAGCTTCCAAACCGATCTAGATGATGTGTCTTTGATGCGTTTGAGATTGATTAATGAAGCAAGAGGTAAATAGAGACAACCTTTTTGTCCCATGTTCAGGTCCTCCTTTCAATTTTTTTGTGAGAATGGTACGTGATGATGGAGCAATTGACGTTAGACAGTGTTGAAGTGTTGTTTAAAAGCATGGATGATGAGTTTACTCATACATTTAATGCTACATCTAAATTTGATGCATGTAAATGGGTATAAGAACACCTATATCATGAGTTGTATGAGACCTTATTTTGTTGTTTTCTAGTGGATTTGTATGAATGGATTTCAGCATATGCATCTAGGTCAATTTTTTACTATAGACCCTATTCCTAGACCTAAGATGAGTATCATAAGTTGTATGATGCTGATCGACATGGACCCATGTTTTTATTACTGGTGGAGTAGAGTATTGACTAGTTATACCTTGGAATACATTGTTTCTATGTATTATTTTCAAGAGATTGCTGAGTTTAAGTTCTTGAGGGATCCTAGAGGATAATTCTTGTGTGTTATTCCTTTAACTATTAAGACCTTAGTCATTACGTTGAGTTTGGAATATTTTCTTATGGATGGATAAATTCCTACTACGTGTGGGGTGTAAATTCCAGTGTGGTAAAGGATGGTGGATCCTATGATAGATAAGGAGAGAAAAGAGAGGAGACTCAAGTATAATCAAGCAAAAGAGAGGGAGTTGGTGAGAAAATGTGAGGTTGTTGTAGAGATTGAGATATAAAGACAAACGTTATAGGAAGGATTTGATTTCTACACAGAAGATGTGATATATGAGGAGTCTATGTTATCCCATCTTGGAAAGCATGGGAGAATTACCCCTTCACTTCTAGTTAAACTTCTTCATGTGAAGAAAGGATATCCATAGGCGTGCATTTTGGCCCACCTGGTGATAAAACCCTAACATTTAGCCTTTCAGTTCCTAAGGAAAACATTTCTCATTTGGTTGTTAGAGGTGTTAACATCAGTGGTCAAGTGACACCTAGGAGTTATAACTTTTCATTCCCTCTATGGTTGCACAATATTTTCCGTATTCAAATTTATTTTATCTAGCATGAAATTTATAGAAGGTTTAGGTTCACAAAGTTTGGGTATTGTGTCTAAAGTTGGCCTAGAAAACACATCTAGGAGTGGTTCAATATCACAAATTGTCAGCGTGTAATTTAGCATGACGGTGGGGATGTAAGGTGCTAGTGGTTTAGGCCCTTTACCTACTACGAGATGAGGATCTAGTGGATCCAAAGGAATAGGAGAAAGTGGGTCTAGTGGATCTCATGGTAGAGGCAATACAGGAGGAAATCAAGGCTTTAGAGCCATAAGGAATGGACCTCAACCACCTCGGTAGGTGTTCTACGAGATTTCCTGTAGTTTCTCGATTATATGGCATGTAAAGGGAATAATTTCCCTAGAGTGAAAGGTAAGTTAGTTTGAAACCACGTTATAAGAGTGCGTGCATATCTAGTACTGAATTATGATCCACACCAGATGGTGGTGGATTACACTACATTAAATGATGCATTTTTGTAGAGTTCAACATTCCTAAGTTTGAATAGAATAACATCGACGTGTTGAAGGAAATTTAACAAGGGATGGCATAGATTGTGCGGGATTATAACACACGCTTTAAGAATATCTTATCAAAATTTTCCTATGACATTCATCCTTATCAACATGCTCAACGGTTTATCAGTGAGTTAATCAAACCTTTCAGGAGGGAACTTTAACATAAGACCTTCACAAACCCAGGATAGGCCTTGGAGGCTACCTTGTATGCCAAAGGTGTAGGAAGCATAGACATCAAAGTTAGTCTATTTCATGGATCTTAGATTTCTACCATAGCAAAGCAGCTAGAGAAACTTTCTATGAACTCAACACATGAGGCTCATAGTGGGATATAGTGCCTGTGATGTGAAGTAGAGGGACATATGAAGGATAATTTTCCACAAATATTAGTACACATCGTGATAGTGGAATGCAAAATTTTACACAGAGATCATGATGTAAATAGGTGTCCACTTTGTAGTGTGTAGTCCTTAAGAATGTGTCTTGCTATTACAGGATTTACACTTCCACTACTCAAGACACCAAGGATTGCAGATTAATTGACCAGATATGTGATGCCATTGATATTGGCATGTGTCTAACTAGTATTGCAAGAAGTTCCAAAGATGATGGTTATTATGAAGGGTGTATGGATGGAGGTGGTCACAGAAGAGGCTTTTGTGGAGGTTTTAAAGGCCTTGACAACTCGTGTGTGGAAGATGTGAGTTCCCACATGGAAATTGTTACAACTGTGGGTGTATGGAACACTATAAGCACAAATTCCCTAATATGTTATAGTTCTCTTGGTGTGGAAAGAATCACAAGTATGGGGAGTGTTAGGAATTATTTAAACACATGAGCCAACAAAAACAGAAGAAAAAAGGCATTGAGATGGTAAGCGTGAAGAAATCCAACTCACAATGGATGCCAAGGGTGGTGCGTGAGTTAGAGTTGTAACATTTACTAGTGAAAGCGTGAGCTGAGGCTACACATGTCAAGGAGATACAAAAGAAGAGACCACTAGTTATTAGAGAAGAGCTGGTGCATGAGAAGTATCTAGAACCCGCTCATCAGAAATAAGTCTATTAAGAAACCATGGATGTGATTTGAATCCTACAAGTAGAGATCCATTGCCTATAGGAGAAATCATGGAAGTTAGATCAAAAGAGGAGAATTGAGGCTCCACGAAGGATCGGATGAAGTCAAGGAGGTATGTAAAATGTTGAGGTAATATAATATCATTCCTTTGCTATGAGAATTGCTATGGGAGAAAGTACCATGTGATGGAGGAGAGCGCGAGAGACAAGTATTACACACTAACCTTCCTCCCCACAATATATACTATGATAAGGATATTACCTTGAATGTAGTAGTTGATGATAGATCTTGAGAAATATTTTGATTGACATGGGTGCAGAAGTTAATGTTCTCAAAGTAGACACATGGAATCAAATGGGAAGACCCCCATTACAACAATCCTCAAATGTGTTTTATATGGCTAACAAGACAAAGGCAATACCCATTGGTATTTTGAAGGATACCATTATCACTATCCAAGGGGTGAAATTCACTGGAGACATCGAAGTCATGGTGCCTGTTGAGGAAAAAAACTTTCTAGCATTACTTGGGTTCCCTAGTGCTATAAGAACAATGTTGACTTACATTTTAATAAAGGATATATAAGTTTTTAGAACATAGAGGAATGATTTATCATCACTTTGACAGATGGAAAGTTAGCACCCTATGCTAAGACCTTGGGAGAAGAATAACTAGATAGAATCTATGTACACACTATCGTAGAGACCTTAAGGTTGTGCACCTAATAGAAATATTTATTCAAGTGGAAATAAACTCAATCTCTAAGTGATACCACTAGTGTGGCATGCGACAATTGGGCGCACGAGACATATGAGTTAATCAAAAAGCATTTAATAGGCTTTGCTATGAGTAAGAAAGGTGCACCCACTTAGAAACCGAGAGGAAAGCGGTTGCAACCCTGATGTTTTCCTACGAGAAATAGAGACCTAGTGGAGATGCGATATTGAAAGGAGAAGCATGTTTATTTACACTTTGTGTGGGACCAAAACACGTTGCTGGATGATGAATTATGACAATCTTATATAATGGTGTGAGGTGAGGATTGTACTCTCTATTAGATTCCTCTGGAGCAATGCCCGACTAAAATCTATGGATATGATGGAAGGGAATATTCCTCAAAGCATGTTAAGGAATGTGAAAATATGTGGATGTGAGGTGTGGAAGATTTACCCCTTTCCCTATGGGTACAAAAGTTTTATTCTGCACTACAAGGTTTCTCATGCGCATGGTACATTCATTTAGAACTACACCATCGAAAGGGAATTGGCGGGAGTTGACAGATGACTTGATTCAGACATTTGAGTATCAAATTACTAATCCATTGGTGAACGAGGCATTGGAGGTTGTTAAGCACCTAACTATGGGAGATAATTCCATTGTAAAGGATAGAATTATGGAATTATTAGGAGAACTTGAATTGGAAGTGTGCTTTGATGGGGAGGATCCAGAGGAAGTACACTTTAGCACACTTTAATGGAGAAAGAGAAAGGAAATTTAGTCTAACGATTTATGACGAGGAATTAGAGAGCTCGGATGTTAAGCATACTATGGGTATGCACAAAGTGATGGATAGTGGTGATGATAAATAATGTGCCTACCATGAACCCCCGAAAACTAATAAATTTAACATTGGCTCGGATGTGGAACCTAAGGAGGCTACTATTAGGGATTATTGGTCATAAAAGAAGGTTTCAAAGATCATTGATCTATTACATGAATTTTTGGATTTATTTCAACGTGGGTACCATGAGCTTAAGGGAATTCACCTCTTTAGGAGATATGTGGATCAAACTAAAGAAAAGTGCGCTCCCAATTCAAAAGAGAACTTCTTGAATGAATCTAAATTTACATGTCGTGGTCAAGGAGGAGATTGAAAAATTGATTGCATCATGTATTATTGAGGCTCTAGAGGAATCATAATGGATAATTCCAATGGTCATCATCATTAAGAAGGATGGGAGGATCAAGATTTATGTTGATTATAGATATTTGAATGTGGTATGTGTTATTGACCCTTTTCCAACCCCCTTCACTGAGGATATCCTGGAGGGAGTAGACGAGCACGAGATCCATTCTTTCAAGGATGGTTTCTCAGGATATCATTAGGTTAGAATTATGAAGGAGGACCAAGAAAAGACAAATTTCGCCACTCAATGAGGAATTTTTTCTAACACAATCATGTCATTTGGAGTGAAGAACGTGCCTACCGTGTTTTTACGCATTGTGGTCTAGGTATTTGGGCCTTCATCCATAAGTTTCTTTGAGTCTACCTTAATGAGTGGATGGTGTATGGACTAGTAAAAGACCATTGCAAAAATTTGTGGTTTATGTTTGAGAGATTTCGGCATTTGAGCATATCTCTCAACATCAAGAAATGTCTTTTCCTACTCCATCTGGAACCCCTGTTAGGGCATATTATATGCAAGGAAGGCTTGTTTGAGGATCCTGCCAAAGTTGTCATTATTGTAGGATTGGGGGAACCTACCGGAAAGATCATGGTGCATAGATTCCTTGGGCATACGAGGTACTACATAAAATTTATTAAGGTATATTCCAAGATCACCACAACATTGGAGCAATTGATGAAGCAAAAAGTAAATTTCATTAGGGAGAGGAAAAATAAATGGAGTTTAATACATTAAATAACATGCTTATCACTACACCCATATTATGATTTCCTTCTTGGGATAAGCCATTTTATATACATGTCGATGCCTCGGGGATGGAAATTGGAGAAGTATTTGCATAACAAGGAGAGAAGATTTTTTATCACCCTTTTTATTTTACAAGCAAGAAGTTGATACTCACAGCAAAGAAAAAATATACTACTACCGAGCATGAGGCATTTTTGATGATCTACGCGATGCAAAAATTTAGGAAGTATCTACTGGAAACACCCTTTTATATTCTACATGGACCACATCGCATTGGATTACTTGGTAAAAATCCAATTTTACAAGGGTGCATATACAGGTGGGTCCTATTATTTCAAGAGTTTGAGTTTACAGTTGTTGTAAAACCAGGTAAAAGTAACCTAGGACCTGACCATTTATCTAGGATTGACTCAGGGGAGGATGCACAGATAATTGAGGATATAATGCATGATGCACAACCTGTTTAGATTATGGCACGCACCCTTTGAATTAGAGCATATTGTTGTGTTTCTCAAAACAAGTATGGCATCGGAATGAATTAAGAATTTGGAGAGAAAATAGTTAGCTATATGTGTCATGACCTACATGTTAATTGGTGGAGACTTATACAAATTAGATCATGATGAGATCTTTCACTAGTGCATGTTATAACATGAACGCACCGCAATCATGGAGGAAGCACATGGTGGAGTTGCGGGGAGGACACTAGGTAGGAAATGCCATAGCATGGAAAATTTTACTAGCAAGTCTCTAGTAGGAAAGCATTTACTAGGATTGTATCATGTTTTTCAAGGCCTCTTATCATTTCCATCACCTTGAAAAGCTAGGAAGAAGAGATGAAATGTCCTTGAGGCTGATAGCTAGCGCTGAACCATTTGAGAAGTGGGTGGTTGATTTTTAGGACCTATTTCATTTTCCCCACGAAGGATTGGTTCAAATTATATATCATTACTTGTACTAAATACTTAACACAATGGGAGGAGGCATTTCCTAAAAAGGATTGCATAACAACCACAAAAACAAGATTCTTGTTTGAAAATATAATCGTAGGTACAATTTTCGTTTGAGCTTGACTAGTGACGAGGGTACATATTTTTGAATGCGTCGATCAGAATTTGTTGGCAGAGTTCATGGTGGCTCATAATAAGACTAATCCTTATTACCCTAAGGCTAATGGAACCACTGAGGAATTTAACAAGATACTAAGTCACATGTTGACGAATATTTTTTATGTCGGGAGAAAATATTGGGATGAAAAAGTCTCAGCTGTATTATGGGCCTATAGGAAAACCTACAAGATATTGAATAAGGCCACACCATTTCAATTGGTGTTTGGTGTGGAAGATTTTTACCATTAGGGTTTATGTGGCCCTCTCGCATATTGTGCACGCAGGAGGATTGGCCAATGAGCAATCATTACAAGAGCATATGGATAATTTAATGTAATTGGATGAAAGGATATCACTTACTAGGTGGATTCGTAAGGCGAGAAGGGGAGATAAAAATCATGGCATGATCATCAAATTAAAAATAAACAATTTGACGTTGGGTAATTGGTTTTACTTTATGATTCTAAATTTCTACGCTATCCTGGGAAACTCAAATTCCATTGGTTAGGGCCGTATATTATATCTTACATCTTTGATTCAGTGTAGGACATTTGCAAATGCTAGATGGGACAAGGTTTCCAGGATATTTCAATGGGAGTAGGATAAAGCCCTACTATAAATAAGGATTCTGTGTGTTTATAAATAAGGAAGTATTACCAATTAGATTAGGTTTCCTTTAATGCTTTTCCCTTTTAATTGTTTCCCTTTTCATTATTTTTTGGGTTTTACATTGCGCATTGGTGTGTCAAGTAGCTAATTACATTGTAAGAGATTACATTCACAGATGATTGTGCATACATTTTTGTGTGGGGTGAAGTATCAGATATGTTTAATGTTTTTGACAAATTCTTTTGACAATGGATTGATGGGAATGATTAGTGCAAATATAGAAGAATGAACAAAATTATGGTTAAGGTGTTTAAATTCATGCGGTTATGAAGGTGTGTTGATAAAATTTTAAAGACCACAAATAAGGGAAATATCACGTAGTACAACATAAGGTAGGAAAAACCATGGGGAACTACTTAGTAGATAGTACAAAGGTTATGTACTTCAAAAAAATTATGCATTTGAATGAGGTCTATGGAAGTGAGGTAGTGTTGGAGTGCCGAAGGTTATAGCTGCGATGCATGAGGGGAAACTGATTTAAGTGAAATAAATTTCTCTATTAAAAAGTGATGTTAAGACATGTGGTCGTATAACTCTAAGGCATTGAAAAGGTATAAATAGGAGGTAAGAGTAGTCATTTCAACTAATTTTCCTTAGAAAATTTATTTTGTGCTCTCAAGCTCGAAGTGCAATGAGGGTTTTGAAAAAAGAAGAAGTGAAGTACTTATCACAAATTAGTGGATATGTGCAAGTTGTAGTGTAGTATTGGGGCGTAGAAAGGAGGAAAGAAGACAAAAATTAGGAAAGGGATTGTAAGAGAGAGAAGTGGAAAAGTCGTCGAGTCCAGGAACAAAAAGGAGAGGTTTAAAGCACCTAGAGTACAAGAAGAAAGAAGAAGAAATAATATGGCACCCAAGAAAGCTCAAACAAAGAGACCGGTGGTTGAGAAGGAGGATCCCATATAGATTTAGTTAGAAATGTAGTACCCTAGGGGTTATCAAGGAAGAAAAGTGAAGTTTGAAGTTATACAAGTGCAAGATAAGTGAATACAACCACAAGACAAGTGATAATGAAAATATGATGTGGGTGGACTTAGTTTCAAACACTCCAATAGTGGACGAGCTCAAAACCCTAAGTTGACGACTCAGTGCAGTAAGAAATACAAAATAATGGATTTTTGCAGCTATGGGAGCTTCCTTTCTTTGTGAAACCCACATTGTTATTCAATTGGTTAATGTTACAGGTAGATGAATAATTATTTGACTTAATGGGAAGAAGGATAATGATTATAGGCCACTTGATTATGATAGTTACTGAGCTTAGAAAACACCGACGAGAACATGACATTTTATTTATGTGCCAACACAAATATTGAGGAGCTAGCAAAGAAATCAAACTATAATAAGGGAGGAAGGGCATAGGTTATTGTGGATCTCCCATACCCAACATTGAGAATCACCTCCCATCTCATTAGAAGTGGAAAAATATCAATAGGAAGTTCTTGCACGTAACCCACAGAGTGTCCAAGAGGGTACATTACAATGTTTCCGAATTTATTACGAATGACATTATTCAAGAGGCGTGAGTACAGTAATGAGGATGGAGAAAATATCACATGGGGCTCCATCCTCCTATTGATCATATTCTGGGAGATTGGTGTCCCAGATGAGCCAGATGGGAACATATGGGTTCACTCACGAGACACACTCATCCCTTGTAGTTAATTTTACAAAGTTCACTTGTGATGGGACCATCTTAAGTGCCTACAAGGATTGGATGAACATGTAGTTTGAAAGGTTGTATGAATCATTTTATAACAAATGACTCATCCCCAAGAATTTCCACAAGTTGTTTGGAATAAATTAAAACTCATAGTTACACAAAAAAAATTTCTAACAAAGTTTATGATGGCTAAGGGAGATATGGGGCCATGATGCAATCTCCCCTTTGATTTTATTTCTAATTATATGAAGTGCACCATCAACCAAATAAAGGACGTGTAGAAGTTTTTATTTTATGTAGACAAAGTGGAAATTGATTTCCATACATTTCATGTGACATACAAGTATGACACTTGACCTGTTTATGTTGAAGTTTTAGAGACAAATTTTCTGGACTTGCACCCTCAAGTCAGCGTTACCATCAAAGGGTACATCCATTGGGTGTTCATGTAGCTGTGCCCCAAAACACAAGGGGGATTTAAGTGGAGGTTACAAACCCCTTATTTCCAAAGCTATGAGAGGCACCAATCCCACCCATGAAAGCGATGACAGTCGAAGGAGAGGATGAAGAAGATGAAAAAGTGAAGGTAAGTTAGATACTTCGGAAGAGGAAGTACTACACTGTCACAATGATAGTAAGGGCGCCAACACCTCACTACATGGTGGCATAAATGCCTCATTCCTAGGGCATGAGAAATGTAAGGAAGAATAGGAAGAGCCTAAATAAAAGAAGAAAAATACACATGATGCATCGAGCCCCACAACAGGCTTGGAGGAAGGTGAAAAGAAGACCCCACCACCTTCAAGGAAGAGTTGAAAGTAGAGCTGAAAGAGTAGGAAGTTGAGGATGAAGCCACGGATGTGGTAAAGGTGCATGAGGAAAGAAAGGAGAACTCTAAAGGACCATAGAAGATCCCAATGTAGAGGCCTCCCAATATAGACCATGAAGCCAAGGGGAGATAAGGGGGACTCCTTTACTATAAAGGAGTATAAAGGCTTCACCTTGGAGAAAAGAAGTAGAGGATGAAGCATAAAGCTACGGGGAAGAAGTGGACACCCATGTCCCCACATATGGACTTCGTGTATGACCCTATGAAGGTATTATGCATGATGTTCTTGGCCACCCTCCCACCGGAAAATATACATGGATGATATTTGATGGATAAATAAATGGGTGTTCCCTGAACCATGAAGATGCTTAGCTAGAACATACATTGCCACACCGAAGAGCCTGAGTTTTAGGTCAATAATCATGTGATCGATATCATCCATTTGAAGAATAAAGGAGGAGAAACATATAATATGGTGGATCCTAACCACCTAATAGATGAATAAACATGCAATGTACTTCATAAGATGTCTTTGAAGGTGATCCGATGTAGCTTAGATACACAGGAGCCACCATTCGGGTCCTAGTCTCGAGAAAATAAGGACATGGAAAAGGAGATAGATATATTGTGCCAGGATTAAGGGAGGAACATGTGTAAACTAAGGAGGCATATGACCGAGTTGGCGCCCTCATGAAGAGCATTTTTGGAAAATGTCTAACATTGGTGAGCCAGGAAAAGACAAACTATGGGGATGAAATGGAATATCTTTAAGACCTTATGGGGATGTTGCTCACAAATATCAAGGATGGTGTAGGTCCCATAGCTGTAGAGCTTGCAAAGGAGAAAGAGGAAACCAAATTCATTGTTGAATTCCGATCATTGAGTTGGAGGACCTGGATCACCCAACTCAAGAAAGAAAATATAGTAGAGATAGGGGATTCAACAACTACAACAAATGTGAGCCCGTCATTAATGTGTGGGTGATAGAAGAGTAGGTCAACCTCAAGGATTTATGAGATACCATCCCCACCAACAAGGTCGAATGCATGCATTTTGTTGTTAACACCACAACTAGAAGGATAAAATAAAAATGAAGCATGAGAAGCTAGATTTTAGGATAAGAAAAATTTAGGATTCCATCACTTTGAGTGGATAGACAAGTTCGAAGGTGTCTACAAAGTGTTGGTGATATCTATCAATGTGTTAAAGGGGAAGGTGGAGGAAATTACCCCAAACCAAGTGCCCAACATCGTGGGAGAAGCACCATGGAAGGCCTTATCATAATTGAAGGCCTGGGAGAAGTTGAAGGATGAGATAGACATAGAGTTCCCTAAACTCCTCCAATTGTTCACATAGCATATTATTCCATTCTTCAATTCTTTATTCAGATTCTTTCAATTCCACTATTATTGTTTATTTAAAGGAGCAAAATTCTTGCCTTAGCATATTTTGGTCATCAAGACTTTGTTCGGGAAGTGTGAAGGATTATAGGGGTGACAATCAGATTAGTGTGAGGTGATGTTGGACCCCTAAATCAACTAAGTACCTAATGTGAAAATCTTGGTGGTTCATGGAAGTAGGGTGCGAAGGCACACCTGTAAGCGATTCTTTGAGATGCGCAAAGGCTCTCACCTAGGCGGGATGGATTTGGGACTTAGTGAGTGTTGGTTGGTCAAACATGCACCTGCGTCTTAGATCTTAGAAGGGAAGAGGTGTTTGAGAGCACAATGGAACCATCCCCAAGTTGTTGTACCTTGCGCACTTAGGATGGATCTACGAAGAAGGCCGGTTCCTCTATCTATTTCTACATCTACTACTAGTCTTGGTGCTAAAAGGGTAAACTAAGATAATAATGCCAAGGACCAGGATAAAAGGATGACATGAAAGGAAACTACACTAAAAGATGATAAGCACTAGAAAAGAGGGATGAACACTATCTTTTCTAAGCGATAATGAAAGGAGATGCATGAAAGGAGGATAGGAATGAGTAGCACAATGAAACATGTATTCGTTAGACCATTCTCATGGAACACAAATAAATATGTAGTTGTGAGGGACTTGAAATAGCACAACCAAGACAAAACAAAAAATAAAAGGCAAAAAGGAGAAATTAAAACATGTTAGGACAAATAATAGTCACAAATGATGCTTCTATTACTTCAATAACTCGCACGAGAGATGTTACAATGATGAAGGTAGCCGATATCCACATGGAAGAGCTAGATCTAGAGGTATGTAACTAAAAATACAAATAGTATAGAGTCCTTAGCAAAATTCGTAAGGATCCGAGAGTGTCCAACCTAAAAATGAGCATTTCTCTTACATTTATAGATGAATCCATGTAGGAAGAAGGGAAGAAGGAGGGAAAACCTAAATTTGAAACACAACCACCAACAAGAAGAATTGAATGTCCGCAAATCCTCCCGGAAAACCCGAATTTGAAACACACCACCAACAATAAGAATTGAATGTATACAAATCCTCCTAAAGAATAAAGGAGGGTGGATCATATCAAATCAATTGGTTGGAGAAATCAAATCTACTCATTAATGCTCAGAAAGACATTTTCCCATTTCTCACCTTCTAGAGCCACCAAAGTTTGAATTTTGAATATGTGTAACTTTAGTGATGTCGAATAGTTATGAAAAGTCTAGGCACATGTCGATATGAGCTCTATAGTAAAATATATGGCTAGCAAAAGATGTCGAGTCGTCGACACATGTAAAACATGTGGCACACGTGTATTGGCTGAAATGGTGGCCAAGCTGTGTAAATATTTTACATTTCTACCATGGGTCACTCACCGATATTTTGTAAGGATTTGGCACCCAATTGGCATGCTTTAATGGATTCATGTGACATAGTCAAGAATTTTAGAAGAAGACCTGTCATAAAAGGGTGCAAATGAAGGATGCACATGATGCACACGGGAAATGAGGTAAACCTGGTGAGTAGAGAATGCATGGTTAAGGTTCAAACATTACAAAGTGATGGGCACAGTGCATGAGAGGGTTAAGGAATTATTTGATTGAAGCAATTTTGAGATGCTCAAAAGGTGAAGAAACTACATTGGAAGAAGGAAAAAGTGTAGAAGGTGGGTGCAAGGGGAAAGTGAACGGAGAGAAAGGAAAGGGGGCACAGGGAAACTACAACTAAGGGAATGTGCCAAGTTATCTTAAGCACATGTAACATTTAAATGAATAACTTAAAGCTATAATGTATGTAAGCTACCCAAATCACTAGGAGAGGGATTTGGAATCTAGTTTTGGCAACTTTCGGGGCCATCTTCTTGCTAGATGAAGGAGATCAGTAGCCTAGAGCATCCATTGGGCATAGAGTCTGCTATGTAATCATGAGGCTTCCCCGTAGTCACATGAAGATAATTTATTAACTCTATTATGAATCTTACAACAAGTGAGAGGAGATCTACATTCTAGAAGCAAACAAAGAGAAACAAAAGAACACGTGAGAAAGAAAGAACTATGTACAAACAAAAACTACGCACGGAGCGCACTTCGAGGAATTGAAACTACTCTAATATATACAACATGATGCATAAACTTAATGGAATGATTTGAGATAGATCTTAACTACTGGGATTTGTAGTGTGCCTCCATCAAGATGAGTTAACTCAAAATATTTAGCCTCCTTGTAGGAACTGATGATGTATGGGCCACTCCAAAGTGCATAAAACTTTAAATGACACCCTGGTTTAGCTCTGTCAAAATTGCATTTTAAAACTAAGTTCCCAACTTTGAAATTTTGAGGCCTAGCCTTTCTGTCAAACCATTTCTTTGTTTCCTACATATGTTGTTCTAGCTTAATCGTGGAATATTTCCTTAGTTCTTAAAAATTAACTAGCTTTATCATTCGATTTCTCTCTAGTCCACGTCTTCAAATTCCATCATTGCATAAGTAAAGTGCTAATAAATTCAAATCTAGTGTCAAAGGAAGGGTAGGCTCCTTGCCATATAGAAGCTTGTAAGAAAAAGTTCCTATTACCTTTTTGACTTTGATTCTATCTAACCAGAGTGCGAGTGAGACCTTTGAATGCCATTGTCTTTATTTTATGTTCATTATGCAATTCATGATTCGATCGACTGGAGTTCTTGTTTTTGACTCGCTGGACCATTTCCTAGAGGGTAATAGTTAGAAGAATTCTTTAGGTACATGCCCAGACTTAAAGCCCAATTAGTGATTTTGGTACAAGGAAGGACTTTGTATTATCCTAGATAATGGTTTAAGGAACACCAAACCTTGTGACTATACCTTCGAGCAAGTCAAGGATGACTCGGTTGATTCCTTGAGTGTAAAATATTTTGTCCATCTAGTGAAGTAATCTATAGCTGTCAACACCCATTTATGTCTATAGCTTGAAGGTGGATTGCTCACGCATATGAAGTCAGCACCCCATTACGTAAAAGGTTAATCGATTGGATTGGTAAGAGGGGAAGCACTACCAATATTTTATTTTCGTAAATAAAGTGCATTCCTTGAATTTTTTGACCCACTTATGTGCATCTGCAAATAGGGTAGGCCAAAATATCCCTGCCATTATTATCTTCATTACTATAATTTTGGTAGAGAAGTGTCCACTAGAGAACCATCATGAAATTATACTAAAACTTTTTCAACCTACGCACCATTGATACATCTTAAAAACACGCCATCAATATTTTTTTTTAAGATAAGTCCATCAATCAACACATAAGGGATAGATTGTAATCTTAGATGTCTTCTGTTTGCTTTTTTTAGACCAGAAGGGTATGCATCCTTGGAAAATAGTGTGATGATGTTCTTCATCAAGTCATGTGCGCTAGGGTCTGTGTTCTGCTCAAGTTCTACACGTGGAAGGTCTTCATCCAAAAAAATGAATCTTTAGGTTCAGTCTGTGCATCCTCAACAACTTGCCTACAAATCATGCTACCTCTTACCAGCTTTGTGGCCCTTATAGTTACATCATACTCTATGATTTTGGTCACCCATTGTGCTCTTTTCTCACTAATTTCTACTCCCATGATGAAATATCTGATAGAAGAGTGGGATACTAATACCTTGATATGATTTGTGGTGAGCATAATTTTTAATTTATTGAGTGCACACATGATGGCGAATACCTACGTCTCTCTGTGAGTGTAATTTAGTTCATAATCCTTCAAAGATCTGGTGAAGAAATCCCTTCGGTTGTTCCAACCTTTATTCATTTTCTTGTGTTAAGACAAGAACAACACTCACATCAGCACCATAAGCATAAAGGATGAAATCCTTTGAATAATTCAGATTGACAAGTGTTAGTGCACAAGAAATCTCTTGCTTGATTTTGTTGAAGATTTCTCTTCCTTCTGCTGTCCATCTGAAGGCTATGTCCTTTTTAAGCATCAAGGTAATGGGCTAAACCAGTCCTACAAAGTTAGGGATAAAATGAATAACAAATTTGATCTTTCTAAGGACGAACTATAGGGATTTTTTTGCGCCGGTAGGGAAAGAGCTAGGATGCATTTGAGACACGATCATGATCAATTACAATACCATCCTCGAAACCACATGGCCTAAAAGCTTACCCTACACCATTGAAAAATTGCACTTCTTGGGGTTAAGAGACACCCCAAATCCTTTGTATCTCTCAAATAATTTCACTAGGTGCACCATATGATCCATGATTTTCTTTGAGAAGATAGTTATATCAACAAGGTCAACCAAGATGAACTCATTGATATATACTTTGAATGTAATATCCATGGTGCCTTTGAAATGTGGCACCCACGTTTAATAGACCAAAGGGAAATTTTTGATATGCATATGTTCCCCACTTGATTGTAAATTCATTTTTGAATTGATCCTCTTCCTTGACCAGGATTTGGTTGAAACCTGAATACCCATCTAGCATGGAGAATCTATGCGCACCAAGTACAATTTGAGAATCTGCTCCATTGAAGGCAAAGGATAATGATCCTTTAGAGATGCCTTATTCAAATATTTTAAATCAACACAGAGTTTGATTTCACCATTCTTCTTGCGTAATGGAACCAAATTTGTGACCTAGGTAGAGTATTTGATAGGAAAAATAATTTTTGCCTTAATGAGTTTTGATAATTCCTTTCTCATGAGGGGCTCTATCTTTGGATTGACTAGTCATTGCTTCTGTTTGACGGGCTTGATACCAGGATCAAGGTCAATGGAGTGTTGAGTAACACTTGGATCAAAACCTTTGAGGTCTTCATACTCCCATGAGAAGATATCATTATATTTTTGACAAAGAGAGATGAAGGTCTATTTTTCATCATGCACACAAGTCTTGCTTTGAGCAACAACTCTTTCCCATGCACAATAGTGACTAAGGAGCAGTCTTCTTATGTGGTGCGCATATACCTTTCTTCTCCCTTGAACCCGTCATTAAGGCTAAAATTTTTCTCTAAGGTGACAATCCCTTTAGGAAACTTGTTTGTCTTCAGTTGTATCACTTGGTCACCATAGTTTTCATGCAAGTCAACTTGCATGCTTGATGAGAACTCAACTTCATTCTGGATAAACTGGATGATTTTCACATCACTGTCAAACACTTTCTAGCTATTATTGTTGTCTAGAATGGATGGTCTGATCACCATCTTGATGTTCTGAGTGTTTTTGTTAGTGCAAATTCATAGCACCCCAAATCGACCCTCAGATATGCTATAGACAAATGCCCAATTCGGTGTGAATGCACAACATGGAGTTTTCCTAAGTGCGGGACCTTGCAAATTGGTAAAAATTTCTAGATTGAGGCTGGTTCCTACTCCTCTATTTAGGTGTATGTGTGAAATTTTTAGAGTTTTGATTCAAAATCCTACTCTAAAATCCAAGGGGGCACATTTAAGGAGAAGCATAGAAATGGGAAATAAAGCGAGTAAAAACAAAAAGTTGATACACCAAAGGAGTGCTAAACTTCTTGTTTGGTAAAAATAGACATTGATCATGAGGAGGCAACATCAAAACATGTGAAAATTTCCAAAATGAAATGAAATATCAGAAGGAAACAAACCAACACAAGAGAGGATTGAAAACTCATTCACAGAGCATGCATTATCGGTTCGGATCTAATACAATGAATTGCAATAGAAAGGAGGTAAAAAAATTCTACAATCCATATGGGAGGTCTGAAACTCCTTCAAATAATCCTAATAAGGAGAAAATAAGAGCTTGTAGAGAGCAAGGACGTACAATGCTTTCAAATGAGATGAAATTGGCATATATCGATCAAGCAGAACGAAGAAAGGTGAAAAAACACGAGAAAATTGATTCGACATCTCCAACCACCAACAAGATTCATTAAAAACTAAGGGAACCCTCAAAAATCCATTTTTGATGCATTTGGCCATGTTGAGAAGAAACAGATGTCATACTTCATCAATTTTGGTGGTTGGGGTTTGGTTATACATTTTTCCCATATCAAAGATATTTCTTCAAAAAATTTCCATCAAACTCCATCAAAATTAAAAATTGAGGGGTCCATCTTGTAGATAATTTCAACATATTTCCAATGATATAAGGATCTCTAAAATCCAAGATCTGGTTTGAAATATATGGCCCTCTAAAGATTTAGGGAAAAATAGAGCAAATTAGGGCAAAAATCAGGTCGGGGGCCAAAATTTGACCCTTTTCCCCCTTTTGCGAAATTGGAAAATTTTCCCAAAATCCTCCACCGATATGCCACTCTGATGACACGTGGAAATTTTCTATTAGATATGAAACCTTGGTTTAGTTTTTCGCCTTCAGTCTTTTGAAAAAAGGGAAAATTTTCCTTTGTTTCTCTAACTCGCCCACCTTAGCGTTGGTTACCACGTGTCATCATCGATTTGATGCGGGGTGCAAAATTCGAACCCTTAAGTTTTTAGAAAAATGAGGGTGAAATTCCTTATTTCCTTCCACGTCCCTGATTTCCCTTTTGATGATGTGTAGAACTCTAATTAGAGTGGAGGCTTGACCATTTTCCTTCATTCTCCTTTGCGCAGCTTGTAGGCGATTTTGACTTTTGAGTTTGTAGCCAAAAAGGCTAAGTGTCAAAATTTTCTCCTTACCTCCACTAACTCACTAAATTTCCTTAGAAAAATTTCTTCCCCCACTTCACCACTCCAAGATCTACTGATGCAATTTCCTCTATACCTCTCAGGGCCCGCCCACGCAAATTTTCACCGCTAAATCCGTTGAGACATAACTCAAAAATTACAAGGAGTTAGGATGACTTCTTTACCTTTATGGAAAGGTGAGAAAAATCCTCTATCTGATGAAAACATATCCAAAAAAATTTGAGTCCCTGAAGCATGCAAAAAATTCATTTTAAGTACCAGAAAAGGAAAAGGAGGGGGAGTTAGCCAAAAATAAGCATGGGCTTATTTTGGATAACAATTCTGGTGACTCAGAGGGGTCATCTGCCTACTAGATGAAAATACCAGCTACCTTGAAGCATCCATTGGGCATGGAGTCATGATAGATAGCCTGCAAACTGATCCTCTACTTGAAAAATTCCCTTTTAAGCCTCTTGGAAACCACTGAAAATTGAAACCGGTTGTGACCAAAAGCCAAAAAATTCCTGTACAAGAGAAAAGCGGCACCACAAAAACTACATACAAACATGAAAATCATACATACACCAAGTGAGATATGAAGAGTGTGCACAAGCACTTGTTCTACTAAAAATAAACCTACCTACTCTACTCTAACCAAGAGAAAAGGGAGCTCAAACAAAACTCATGGAATCGCAAGGAGAAATAGCTTCCCTTCCTCAAAAATGGCAGCCATGCAACTGATTTGGCACTAAACGTGGCTGGTTGGATGAGTGAAAAACTGACAATAAGCTGGTCCTCTACCCAAATCATCAAGGTATCAACATTAGTGGAAAATACCTCTTCAAGCTGACCTACCTTGGACTCCTGGAGGCATTGATGGTTTCCCTTGGTACTTTGATGATCATCCTCATGCCCGAAGTAGGGATGACTAGTTTTGGTCTCTCCTTTGGGCCTGTAATGAAGCTAAGTGCACTGATTGGGCATAGCCCGATCCTTTGAATGTGTCCCTTTCTCTAAAATTCAACTCCAAAAATGGAGTCTTCTTGTGGACCTTCTTGGATGGATGGCATGGGAGAAGTGGTAAAAATATATTGCTCTTTCCCTTTCTCTTCCCATGAAGAACATGGAAGATTTAAATCTCCCAATCTTGGTTCCAAAAGGTCTGCTACGAAAAGCAGATTGTTGTTCTTCAATGTTTTCCTTCGTGGTAGTAGGATCTTGATGTTAAAGAACAAATTATGGAGAAGAAAATGTTGTAATTTCAGCTATCTCCTCATCCAAACATTCTTCTAAGTATGATAAGAAATCAAACTCTTCAATGTCCTGCTGCAACAAATTCTCTTCTTCTTGCATGCCGACTTTCAAATATACATTTTCTTTGCCATGTGTAGCTTCATTTTCAAACATTAAACTTGTCAATTTGAACTCATCCAAAAATTCAAATTTTGGAGAGATGAAGTGGGAGAGGAACATGAAATTTCTTGTGCCTCTTGTTCATGATTCACTACCTTTGGACTGTCTTATTTACCTCCATAATGTCTTCATCAATCAAATCATCCCCTTCAAATGAAAGCAAAAATGTATTAATAATTCTTCCTTCTACTATTGCAAAAGCGGCTTGATCTCATCCATTTTCTCCTCAAAAATGGGATTTTGAGCGGGTTTTTCTTCCTCCATAATGACTGCTTTTGTAGTGTAAATTGGATCAGCATTTTCTTTGGACAAAGTGCCAACATGGACACCCAACGCATCACAAACAAACTATTTTTTTTTGCTTCACTACTGCTATAAAATCAACCTTGTTTACCACTTGTTCCCCAACTCCAACTTCCTCTTTTGGCTTCACCATCAAGGGGATGTTTGTTATCCTGAATTTAAGAGCCAAAATCAAAAAACTTTGAATTTTTTCATCTATGTTTAACTCTTCTTCTTCTTGTTGTTATTCTTGATTGAAATTCTGATTTTTATCTTCCCAACATGGATTTGGGAATGCAAGAGGAGGGGTGGGTTGTGTCTCAACTAGTCTTGCAATTATTTGTGGTGGTGGAGGAGGTAGAACCTATTTTTTATTTGGAGGGAATGGTTATTTGGAATGGAAAAGAGAAAAGAAATTGAGGTGGGATGGGAGACTAGGAGGTGAAGAAATGGAATTAAATTTTGGGATAGTAGATGGAGAGTTTAAAACTTGACACTGCTGAGATAAAACATATTGAGAAAGAGAAAAAGAAAAAGCATGAGATAGTGTGCTTACCCATTGACAAGGTTGTTGAATACTCCTATCATACACCTATATTCATTTCATCCACTTTGCGAGGCAATGGCAAAGTGTTGCAACAATGAATTCAAGTTTCTCTTATGGCCTATAATGCCTTGGAAAGGTTGCCAACCATGGACAAGGTTCCCTACAACCAATGCCAAATGCTTTCATTTGTGTTTCAACCCTAGATTGCACCATGTTTTCCTCCATCTTTTGAATATTCTCCAACAAATCTGCATTATCTTCTTGACTTCCCTCACAATCTGTGTACCCTTGTGCTTGATAGGCTTCATAGAAAAATTGATTTTGGCATTGCTCGGATGGGTATGCATATTGGTTTTTAATTTTACCAAAATGTTGATCCGGAGGATTTGAAAAACATGTTGGAGGTGGGAAACATTGTTTCTGTTGTAAATGTAAATTCCATGAGGGAAATGAAGTCATGATTTCACAACTTCATGGAATGAAAGAGATGGAGGGAAAAAATGAAATGGAAAATGAATGGAAAGAAGGTTTCCAACTTTAGAGATGGGTTGCTAATCAGATGGAGTTGCCAGATGTGCTCGTAAGTGACTCCAAAGGCTGAAATATTCACCAAGAGAACATCAACTTGATGAGATGAAGTGGAAGACCTCTTGGTCCCACCAGGTGTGCCAAAACTGTTAGTGAAAATTCACAGCACCCACAAATTGACCCTCAGATCTGCTGTAGACAAATGGTCAATTCGGTGTGAATGCACAACATGGAGTTTTCCCTAAGTGTGGGACCTTGTAAATTGGGAAAAATATCTAGATTGGGGTTGGTTCCTACTCCTATGTTTAGGTGTATGTGTGAAATTTGTAGATGTTTGATTCAAAATCCTACTCTAAAATCCAAGAGGGCGATTTAAGGAGAAGCACGGAAATGGGAAATAAAATTGAGTAAAAACAAAATCGTGATACACCAAAGGAGTACTGAACTTCTTGTTTTGTAAAAATAGACACATATCATGAGGATGCAACATCAAAACATGCAAAAATTTCCAAAATGCAATGAAATATCAAAAGGAAACAAACCAACACAAGAGAGGATTGAAAACTCATTCACAGAGCATGCATTGTCAGTTCTAGATTTAATACAATACATTGAAATAAAAAGGAGGAAAAAAACATTCTAAAATCCATATGGGAGGTCTAAAAATCCTTCAAATCCACCTGCTAAGGATAAAATAAGATCTTGCAAGAGCAACGACATCCAATACTTTCAAACAGAATGAAAAAGGGTGAAAAAGGGGAAAATTGATTCAACATCTCCAACTACTGATAAGATTCATTAAAACATTAAGGGCACCCTCACACATCCATTTTTCGATGCATTCGGCCATGCTAGAGAATAAATGGATGCAAACATCATCAATTTTGGTGGTTAGGGGTTGGTTCTACATTTTTTCCCATGCCAGAAACATTTCATCATATTTTTCCCATCAAAATTAAAAATTGAGGGGTCCATCATGTAGATAATTTCAACATCTTTCCAATTATATAAGGATAACAAAAATTTGAGAACTGGGTCAAAAGATATGGCCCTCTGAAGATTTAGCACAAAACAAAGAAAATTAGGGAAAAAATTGGGTCGGGGGGCAAACATTTGACCTTTTTCCCCCTTTTCCGAAATTGGAAATTTTTCCCAAAATCCTCCATCATCCTGGAACTCTAATGACATGTGGTGCTTTTTTATTAGATGAACCTTGGTTTAGTTTTTCTCCTTTGGCCTTTTCAAAAAAAGGGTGAAATTTCCTTCGTGGTTCATTTTAAGAGACCTCTTAGAAATCGGAGGTGGAAAATACCTGGGAATATCCTCGGAACCGGTTTCATGGAAAGGTGAATTTTTTGGGGTTTGACAGCAAAATTTTTGCTTGATTTTTAAGTGGTGTGTGAAGATCGTAAATGTGTGACATGAGATTTACTGTCACACGTCAACAAGGCATTTGATGCATGTCAATGAACCTCACCGAAATCCATCAACTAACCTCATTAACGCGTGTCAATAGAGTTGTTGATGCGCATCGGTGAGTTTTGTTGACATGTGTCAACTACCTTATTGTGACACACAACAAGTAAATCTCTTTTCACGCATCAACAAGGCGGTTGACGTGCATCAACGACCCTCACTGACGCGCCAACAACCCTATTGACACGCATTAATGAGGTTAGTTGACGCATGTCAACCACCTTGTTGGAACACATCATTGAGGTTCATTGATGTGCGTTAACCACTGGTTGATGTGTGACAAATAATCATTTGTCATGCGTCTGCGAGCCTCCGTCCTCTACTCATCCAACAACAAAATCTCCATGTCATAAATCAACAAAGTCTCTGTCATGTGTCTACTTCCTCTGCACTCTGTCATGTGCTCTCCATGTCATGCGTCAACAAACTCTCCATGTCGTGCGTCAACAAACTCTCCCTGTCACGTGTCAACAAACTCTCTATCACACATTTGTAGCCTCTGCCCTCCTGTCACACGTTTGTAGCCTCTACCCTCCTTTTGCACGTTTACTGTACTTGATAATACATATACCCCAGGTGGTATGAGTGATCTAGTAGTGTTCTACCTGGTGAATAATCTAGGATTATATAGGGGATAGTTTAAATGGGTAGGCGAAGCCGACCCCTAAAAAAAATTAAACTGTAATTTTTAGGCAAACAGGTCACTGACCCGCACTAGAAAATTCACCTTTTCCAATTTTTCAAAAATGGAATATTCACCATATTATGAATATTCACCACTAAAATTATCCTTGATTTCCTTTGTTTCTCCGACTACCCACCTTGTATCTTGGTTTCCACATGTCATCATCCGATTTGATGTGGGGGTGCAAATGAATTCAAACCCTTAATTTTTAGACAAAAAGAGGGTGAAATTATTTATTTCCTTCCACGTCTCACTTTCCATTTTGTTGACGTGTTGATTTTTGATTAGATCGAGCCTTGACCCTTTTCCTTCATTCTCCTTTGCAGGCTTGCAGCGATTTTGACTTTTGAGTTTTTAGCCAAAAAGGCTAAGTGTTGAAATTTTCTTCTACCTCCACCAACTTGCCAAATTTCCTTGGAAAAAATGCTTCCCCCACTCTGCCACCCTGAGATATCCTAGCACAATTTCCTCCTTTCCTCCACTGGCCCACCTAGGGCAAATTTTCACTGCTAACTCCGCCGAGCTATAACTCAAAAAATACAAGGAGTTGGGATGACTTCTTTACCTTTCGGAAAGGTGAGAAAATCCCCATCCGATGAAAACATACCCTAAAAATTTTGAGTCCCTCAAGCATGAAAAAAAATCATTTTGAGTACTACAAAAGGAAAAGGAGGAGGAGTTAGCCGAAAATAAGCATGGGCTTATATTGGATAATAGTTTCCTTTGATGAAGTCCTCCATAGGAGAGGCGTGAACCAAGCACTATCATTTTATCAACTTCATTGTTCATTCTATGTGGCACTACCTGCAGATTTAGAGCATCAAATATTTCAAGGAGGTCCAAAATATATTCTTATAAGCTTGGAGAAGCTTATTATTTTTCTGGAATTTGTTGGTAACTTAATGGATGACCAATTCTACGTCCCCAAAGATCTACAACGCCTAAATTTTCTTCTTCTCAGTATTGTTCAAGCCATACACCAGCGCTTCATACTCTGCCACATTGTTAAAACATGCAAACTACATCCTGTTCACGAAGAATAATTTCTCATCCTTAGGGGAAATGATAACCACTCCTACTCCTACACCATTTCTACTTCTAGATCCATCAAAGTACAACTTCTATAGACCAAGTTGAACTTTGTCTTTCTTGAGTGCATGCGGAACCATAGCTTCTTCTTATAGAATGCAATAAGTACCAAGCCTAGTTTCATAAGCTTCTAGTTCTTCAAAGCATAGGGATCAAATTTATGGTGTCTTATCGCCCATTCATCAAGCACTAGGTCAGGAATAGAGGGTGGAAGAGATTGCTCTTTAGGAACTGAAGCTTGTTCTTCTTGGATTAAACATTTGGCTTAGAGAGGGGATGGGACATATGACTGTACATGATAGGAAAATATAGGCTCAAATTTTATGGTAAACTGGGTACTATACCTAGTTTTGAGTAACATATGAGACCAATCAGAAGACAAGTAACCACCCACTTTAGTAGTAAATCCCCTTGATAGACATAGGGAAAACAAAGGAGGCAAGTCACTGATTAACACATCTTGAGTAATGGTTAGGCTTCAACATGCATGGAGGGTTGACTCAAGATCCTTGATGACTCCTAAGGTGGTGAAAATTGAACCATCAAGTTGCAGGACTCCTTTTAACTAATGGCTATATTTCAGACCTAAGACATCAGCTATTTTCTTAGGCATAACAGAAGTACTAGTGCCTAAGTCAATCATGCAATCATGCACTCAGCTTTTTTCCTATGATTAAGGAAATATAGAAGGGTGTATTTTTAACAAATTTAATTACTTGTTTCTCCTCTTCTTGGAAGATGTTGAAAGAATCAGTGGCTTCGCACAACCGAATCAACATGTGGGAGTTGCATTAGAGCTTCATGCAAAAATCCCATTGAGATGGAATGGTCAAGGCATCCCACATTGTGACATTTATGTTTGTTCTCTTCATTTGGTCCACAATGCTAAATGGAAGGCCTCCAATTTTGTGCATTTGGGGAACAACATCCCTTCTTGACTGTGTGTAGGAACAAAATCTTGAACATTAGCTAGAGTATAAGCTTGACCTACTAAAGGAGGGGCACATGTTTCTTCAGAAGGAGCTTTACGTGGGGTTTCCTCTATAGGTATTTGAGAACTTTTACTACAAGATGCATTATGTGATTCTTTTTTCATCTAAGGATCTACTTGCATTGTTGGGATTAGAAACTGTGCACCTAACTCTAACATTATTTTCTTGTATATTGTGTTGTCCGCAACTTGGGCATGTGGTCTGTTTGTATCTTCTACAGCTTGGTTGATTGCACATAATTCCTCCATGCCAAAGAACATCAAATTTTTTTATGGATGGGATTCTAGTCTTTCTTGGTTATACCTTGTGGATACTTGTTAAAGGCTCGTACTCGAAGCATTCGGATATTGAAGGCTTGGGTGTGTACAACATCGACACAATGATATTGACTATGAGGCATGTTAGAAGCAAAGCACCATTTTGACTCTTGTGCCAAATTATTCTAAATTTTAACAAGCACCGACTTGTCCTGGGTGCTAGAAGAGAAGGTGTGAAAGGAACAACTTCTAAGGAAGATGTGAATTGAGATGTTATCTATCATTTTTTTATTGGGCATGTATCTTTGATTTCCATACTAATTTTTCCAAGGCTGATTGCTTTGGCCATGCGCTTGATTAGAATTTCCTCTATAGGCTTGTGCATGTTGCTTTTCTAATGATATGACTTTGTTTGATAAATTTCTAATCAGGGCCTTCAAATCTTCATCTTCCTTCTACTGCATTGGAGAGTAGGATGTTGAGGCAACCAGATTGCGAACTTTACTCAGAACATGAATAGGGGCCACGAGAAGGTTGGATCGTTTGTTACATTTACGGGAATAAGAGCATAAGCGAGCCTAGAGCCAACTTTCCCACCGAATAAGACTATTTTCTGCCCTTACTATAATACTATAAATAGCTGGTAAATTCCTACCTCTCATGGATTGAATCATAACTAAATTTCATTGTTGAATGCCTTCGATAATACAAAAATCATGTTGGGTTACGGTATTACCGTAAGAGGGATTATATCCCAAGTCTTCTAAAATTTGATGTTGAAATCATTCATCTACTCATTGGGTGCCCTCCTTGTTGTTTTCAAGTTCTCCACCAGAGATAGGTGATATGAATTATCTTGAAAGTAGTTATAAAGATATGTTCCCAACTCATCCCATGTGGTGATAGATCCAAGTCTCAAGCCTCATGACCATTGAAGCACTTAACCCTTGAAAGAGGCTAGAAATAGCTGATGCTACATCACCATGTGTGATCGGATAGAGTGAACACATGTTTACTATATCCCGTATATTCTCCTGAGGGATGACTTGATTCTCACCAGTAAAGTATGGAATACTTTTAAGCATGCCATTTGGCATATCATGTTGTACATCCAGCAACAAGGGACTCCCTCTAGCAAAGTTTATCAATAGAGGAGGTTGATGATGTGCCATTGTAGGGCGTGCAGGTTGTTTGTTTTGAGGATTTGAATTTGTGTAGTGTGCAGGAAATAGAGATGTGTGTGTGGGATTTTGGAATGAACTCTTCTCGGGGATAGCTGGAGGTAATCAAAATAATCTTTAGCTGCTATGCTTCTTCTTGTATGAACTCTTCTCATGAAAGGTACTCGAGACTTCGAATCAAAGATCTTAACATTTTGGCAAATCACCATATGTGTTAAAATGAGCCTCCAAAGGCTGCAAAAACTAATTCCACACACGAAAACTTAGAGATATGAAATTTGAGATTTCAATGATGAGTCCCACCAAGTGTTTCAAAAACTGTTGGTTTCTCAAACCTACACCTATGTCTTGGATCTCGAAGGTCCGAGGTTTTGAGACCACAATGGAACTGTCCCCAAGTTATGAGACCTTGCACACTTGGGACAAATCTCTGGAGAAGGTCGGTTCCTCTATCTATTTCTACTGCTACTGCTACTCCTAGTGCTGAAAGGGGAAACTAAGATAATAATTCCAAGGGACCAGGGATAGAAGGATGACATGAAAGGAAACTACACTAAAAAGTGATAACACCTAGAAAAGATGGATGAACACTATCTATTCTAAGTGAGAATGAAAGGAAATGCATGAAAGGAGGCTAGGCACGAGTAGCAAAGTGAAACACGTATTCACCAGATCATTCTCATGGAACACAACTAAATATGAAACTACAAGGGACCTGAAATAGCACAACCAACACACAACGCAAAAGAAAAGGAAAGAATGAGGAATGTAAACACATTAGGATAAAGAATAGTCACAAAATGATGCTTTTATTACTTCTAGAAATGCACAGAGCTGTTACAATGATGAAGGAGGCCAATATCCACATGCAAGAGCCAGATCTAGAGGTTTGTAACTCAAAATATAGAAAATATGGAGTCCTTAGAAAAATGTAAGGATCCAGAGTGTCCAACATAACAAATGAGCCTTTCTCTTACATTTATAGATGAATCCATGGAGGAAGAAGGGAAGAAGGAGGGAAAACCTAAATTTGAAACACAACAACAAACAAGAAGCATTAAATGCCTGTAAATCTACCTGGAGATCTATCAAATATGCTTCCCAAGATTTTTGGCATGTTGAAGAAGAAATGAGGGTGGATCATATCAAATTGGGTGGTTGGTGTAACATCCCATTTTTGTCGCTTCATAACTAGGATTTTTTTAATTTATTTTATGGAGCTGATTTAAATACCCATATATTTAAATCTACATAAATCTTAATGCAATTCCATTCCGATAACTTTCATGAACCATGTGTAGTTATATGAGAGATTACTGAACCTATTCATTCTCCCTCTATGCTCTGTACGAGCTCATACATAAAATGTATCCTTGGGTTATCCTTTATCAAAATATGATAAATATATAAGTGAAAACTTTTAAGTGTCTACCTGGGTTCCACCTATGAAATCCACAGGAATCTCACAGCTTATTCCTATCTAAGTGTCTACCTCGGTTCCACCTATGAAATTCAAAGGAATCATGCAACTTAGATTATAGTGAAATCTCGACAAAGTATAATCATCAACTTACACCACTTTGTGCATAGTTTCGAGTCATGAATGTCATGCTCAATTCCATGACAACACACTAGTCATTAGTAAATTTTCGTTTATCCTTAACCACTTATTGATTATATAGATGCATAACATAAATGTTGTAACACATCTATAATTCTTGAACAAGGTACAAATTAAGTTTAACTTATATGAATACATACCTCTAAATCATCCTATGATGCCTAGGCCTTCCAACACCTTCTCCATAAATGGGTCATACCAAAGTTCTGGATAAGGTTCATCCTAGGACCTTTAATCTTTGAACACTTAAATTACCTTTCAAGATCTCATGCCCAAGCTAGCCATAAATGGAAAATGATACTATCCAAATCTATGATCGGTATTACAGTTTAAATATTTTTCCAACTTAATAAATTGAGCCCATGTTTCTTTATTTTACATTCTGGGATATGTACTTGCATAAGGCTAAGTATTAAGGTATGATTCATTCCTTTTGTTAAGTACCATAGACTATCTATGGCAGTACATAATTAAGTACAAGCACTTCACTTTTCTTAGGTGTAACTTAATCCAGAGCATTCATTTGTTTTAATGTCCATTAAGTAAGTTATGTTTGGAGTATCTGAGATGTTAGATTGGAGGCACTACTTGCCCATTCATCCTATCCTCGTATATCCTTTTTAAATAATATATCTTATTCTATTTTATTATGTTTGTACACTAATCCTCCTTAGAGTTAATAACAAGACTAATCGACCAGGGTTAGGGTTTAGGTACTATGTTCTTTCCAACTTAGTAAGCATGTTTCCATTTTACTTCCATTGTAACCAAATATCATACTTATATGCTCATAATGATGCATTATGGGACAACCCTAATAAAATTCGTCATTATCTCCTAGAACAATTATCACATTCTGTAATTCCTAAGATGAATCTTATTATATCATCATGTCAACTTCCATGGTGACCGTAGTCATATGAAAATGTACATCAGCTATAGGACCAACACCCTCTTCCTATAATTTGATGTAAATCTACACACTTTTATGGTTGTTTTAAACTTATCTTTAAGCAAATGTAAACCCTAATCCTTCATAGAGGTATCAACGTACCTTAGTAATTGATTAGCTATCCTTGTATTATCTTTCACTTGGATACTTAAAAGACATAGATGGTCTACCGGAAAACATGCTTTACCATAAAAAATTAAAATATTGTTTGTGTGAACAATAGTAAACTTCATAGAGTTGACTATACCATTTTGGATATAAATTCTGTATTGTTGTTTCATCAACATGGTTCACATTATCCATGAAGTAATTTTTACTTCGTTTACAATTTATCTTTCCCCAAATCCAATCATTCTACTTGTTCCTTTACTATTTCCTTACATGGCATCACATCTTAATCTAAATAAGAGTAGGTCTTTGCCATTATTGATAATGGTTAAACCTTAAGATCATAATTTATGTAAGTTGGATTATATTACATGACCTTTCAAGGTAATAGATATGATTCATTACTTAAGAATATTATCCTATTATCTAACTGCTGAAACTATTGATATTTACCTTTTATCTCATTAATAATTACCTCTAATCTTAATAATTTAATTCACAGTAGTTAAAGTTAGAGTGTTGTAGGATGTCCATACATACTACCAATATATATCCATAGCCTTTCATTCAAGCTAATGGGAAAGTTATTAAGACCCCTATGGTATAAGGTCACTTCACCAAATATACCATACATGATTTAAATGAGTAGTACTTTCACAGTATTATGAGGATATGCAGAAATGTTTCATGCATCATTACCTATGTTGTGATGCCAACCTACTTTTAATAATACTTGAAATAATCTGAGTTATTTCTTTATTTACCTCGTTACTAAAGAGTAACATAATAGAATATTTTATCAACAATTTTATTTGGTAGACAGTCCACAAGAACTACATATTTGGCAACTTATAGATAGTTGTTAACATAACCAATAATATTTTCCAAGGTATTAAATTTATTGTAACCTATAATACGAAATGACTCTTGCACCCAAATGTAAATCGAAATATCATATTTTATATTCATTCAAATAGTTTATCTCAGAAGATCTTCGATTGCATCTCAAAGCAATTAAAGAATAAGAGAAGAAGTCAAAAGATATAATAAAGCTTGAACATAATTTTAAATAGGCTTAATTGCCTCTAGATACAATAGATATAGTTTCCACACATCAACAATTGTCTCCCTTTTTCTTTATCACACGACCAAGGTGAAGCTAAAAAGTGAGTCAAAATATCTTAAGCTCAATAGCCATCATATTCACAATAAATAATGACTGGAAATTATAATTTCAATACAATCCAATCACTCATGCATTCTAAGGAAAATACAAATGCATCATAGACTTTAATCACAAAAAAATTCCTCTTTTGCACCTTTGAAAATTTGATGTACAAAATTGCATATGGTCACCCAACAATACTCGGCATGAATAGACCTTTCCCCACTTAATGACTTGTGTAATATAATATTTAATTAAATGATATGCTGCAAAATTACAGTCATAAGTAACAACACAATAATGCAAAGAATCAATCATCGTATGTTTAGAATAATCTCTTTTCATCCATTTGAAACTATTCACTTTCATACATTTTAAATGCCTCAATATAAGGAATTCAAGGGAATAGATCACATAACAACACATGATTAAAGAATTCATAGAATTTATTCCACTTTCAATAACTCAACAAATAATAAGTTAAAATCAATTACTAACAATAATTTAACTAGTCTGAAATAAACAAAAGTGGAAAAATAAAACACTAGCTTATAAAATATAGAAATAGTATAATGACTTTCAACCTTGATGAGACTAGAGATGTTGAAATATAAAGAAGTAACATAAGGTATCTCAACCTTGAACTAGAACTAATTTCCACCGAATCAATTGAAATGAAATTGACGAGATCCAATTACCTCATGATCTCATTCACCAATAAGGGAATATGGCGTAATTAATAGATGTTACAGACTTAATAAAATTGAGCCATGGTAGTAAAACTTCTAAAAATATGTAATTACACTTTTACATCCTTATATGCTTAAGGTATTCTTCTTGGTGTCCATATGGACTAATCTCAATGTGCTATTCAATGCACATAGCAGAAATTCATTATAAATGGGTATGCGAATAACAACCCACAAAAAATGTTCTTTATACTTACTTTCCACCATACATATCTTACCAAAATAGGCCGATAATTATTTTAAGATGATATATATACACTTCCTTTCAGGCACGACCGATATACTCTTGTAAGAATAGTTTATTAATGTTCTTTAATCTTAGTTAAATATATCTTACTAGGGAATCCTTATTTTTCCCAGACATCAAAACCACTAAACTCAACGTATGACATTATACTACCCAAATTCCCAAGTTAAATGTTAATAAAGTAATTTTTATTAACCTTTAACTGAATCAAGAGCCTTCACAAATTCCTAAAACTTTCTTTCTTAATCAAGACCCATCCCAACCAACATTGATAATAATCGACACATAAAAGGAAATAACTTATTATTGACCTATTTGCATTGCTAAGAGGTCTCTGTATTTACATTACGGTGATAAAAAAAATATAGCTAAACAACATATACAAGGTTTGGAGCTCACAAGTCAATCACTCACGCTAAACCATGCACATAAAATTACCAGTTAGATCAATTTATCATATATGTTGTATCAATCAATTTATACACCCTGAATGACTGGATAAAACTTCTCAATTTAAAAAAACCAAATCAGAAAATCTCCTTATGGGTATTTATTTAAGATTATCGTTGGATTCTCTAACATGAATTTGACCCCATGTTCCAGAAGGAAGAATAATCTGAAATTAAACATGGTTTTAGCTATAAAGTGAAGCCATTATAATCCCCATAACACCAAAAATTACAGAGCATGCAACTTAAGGTATTTTTCCTTAACCGTATAAACATTTCAGGCATCTGGGTAATACCCAGAGTTAATGAAGTAATAATCAAAATAGAGAATATTAGAACTCAGGTAAATGAGTTTACACTTCCCAATAGTATAACAACACACAGTTTTAATAGTAATAATCACGCAAAGACAACAACACCCAAACTAATAATTATTAATACAACTCTCTTAAAGTTCAAACACAATCAATCCTAGTTTCATAAAAATCATACAAATTATAATAAAGTAATAACATTCCTTATGCATATTCAAACCAAAGGAAAAGTTACAAAATATTATGTATTCAAATATCATATTGATTAAGATATTAAGAGGGGGAGAGAGCGATCCATTCCCGTAAAAAAACCAAAATATTTTCACCTCATAGTCCCAAAAACTATTCTTTACCACCGAGACGTGATTGCCAATGTTCCTTATGCAAATAAAATAATACATAGTTCCAAATAAAACTTATCTATATCATGTATCCTCCTTATATACAAAGTACTTGAGCCCCTTTTATCTTCCAAAATTTCAAACGAACTATCTTTCAAGAACTGCATGCAAATTTGGTTCCAAAAGTGGAACTTTCGAAAGGAGAAGAGTTTGCAGTTGCAACTTGAAAGAACAAAATAAAATGAATCAATAGCATTTTTGATAGCTTCTCTAGGAATATTCACCACTTACAAATATTATCTCTATATTTAAGTGCATTAGATATATTCAATGCTATTTAATATCCAACCAGCAATCACCGTCGGACTCTAACTTCTCCTCCACAAAAGGCGGGATTCACACATTTAGAAAAAAATATTTCTTTTTCTAAATTCAACTACTTTCATGGAGAGAAATATAACTAACCGTTCACATGGCGAACACCTTCATTAAAATTGTGGTTTTCGCTTAACTAAGCATGGTAGTAAAAATCATAAATTGCATTAGTTTACTTGGTACGTCTTCAATGTAGTTATTCGGATTATAAATCCTTAAGCCTCGTGCATGGCATATATAGTTAATAATGATACCCACAAATATTTGATTTCATTGTCGAAATGTAGGTAATATTAATCAAAACAACTATCTCATAGCCTCTTAATTATTTTAATAATTGAATGCCTCTATATAACTTAAAATTTTATTCAATTAAGTACATAAACTTATAGAGGTTTATCATAACAGAATTTTCATGGAGGATATTCGGATAGGTCGAAGGTGATAATTACAACAACTTCATAACCAAGCTCACCATCAAATTATTCAAAAATTTATCCCATACTACTAAATGTAAGAATTGATCGAACTTTTCGTAGTGGTCGTGTAAGAATCCAAGCTCAATATACAGTTTACTACCATATCATTGTTTCCTTATAATGACTAAATTACGTATGGTGTACAAGTTCAAACATATTTTTACAAACTTTAACTCACCCAGACAAAAAAATTAAAATAATAATAATATCAATGGAGGTATGGATGCTAGTTATGCATCCCAAAATTAAGGTTCATATCCTCTATCTAGAAGATATTTCACAACACACAACATAAAAACATAGCCATCTGAGATGATTAATAAAACCATCATCTACAGAAACAAGCTAGCATGCTAGCATGTAGAATGAATTACAACCTTAATTAATTTGCGGCTATGAGACAACAGGAGCCATTATGATGTCACATGTACAAATGTGCACGTGTATGCATACCCTTTTACCTAAGCCTACATGTCCATAGCGGTACATGAGAAAACGTAGTGGTATCAGCTGACGCGCTACTCACTAACTATTTTAATGCTTCAATTCATTTTATGACAAAAGAGAATGAGTGATTGAGGGATGTGACATTCTTCACCTTTCAATGAATAATTTTAATGATGATTTCTATGTTATAATCACAATCACATCATTAAAACAAAGAATTATACTCTTTTTCTAAGGAGAATAGTCATCATTTTCCTCAAATATTACAATTTTTCAGGTCTAAAAATTTATTCCATCGGATATAGCAACATTTTGCTAGCATAAATCTTCCCCAGAAAAATACATGGCAAGATTTTTCATTATAGCCATTCATACTATACAATATTATGTAATGAGTATAAAAGAAAATTCAAAAAAAAAAATTTATAAGGCTGAAACAAGCAAGGGAAAGTTGTCTCTTTTCTATTTTCCCAAGTATTATAAGGCTGGGTTGTTTCGTTACTTGTTTTTTTCCCAAATATTTTCCTGTGTAATTACTATTTTCATAGAGTTTCTCCCAGCAGATTCCTTTTTAAAGTTAGTTTTATCAAACACAAATGGTTTTGTTCCTTTCTTAACCACATAGATAAAGAAAAATAGATCCTTCACACATAAATTAGACCTCTAGGTTACTAGTTTATGTTTCATTTGTTTGAGTAATGCCATTACTCAATGGTTTATCATTACAAACCTAACAATTCATAAACCTTAAAATCATACAGATGCTGGTTATAATAAATAATACCTTACCAGTCTATTTTATAATAACCCAGCTGCACATATTTCAGAAAATCATTGCTTACAAGTAATAAGTAGAATAAGACATGCAAGTATTCAACCTTAGTTTTCCCAATATCTACTAGTATCAAGGTGGTTGAGTAGAATGTTTTCATAAGTATCTACTCAATCCATTTTCCACAATCAATTCTAGTAATACCAAAACCATATAAGCCCATACTTATGTCACTGCAGAGTTATACTCTGTCCGTTCTAATAACATTACTTACTATTAACTCAAAAAAATTCCAAGATGGAATAATAATTTTACCACCATATACCTCCAAGTTATATATAGTAATAACTTATAAGAATGAAGGAAAAATATACTTCATAACTCATCATACAACCTTGTATAAACTTTAATACAACACATCAAATTGAGTTACTTCCTATCACATTCAGTTGTAATAAGATCCAATTTCAAGTAAGGTCTCAACTGAAACTTGGTCACACTTAAATATATAAGTCCGACTTTCTTATCCTTTCATTAGCAACTGGTATAACTAAGCATTCATTATGATATAATTCATACTTGGCTATATCATCTATCTACCACTTTGACATATCTTACTCATCACTCATAAATCCTAGTTTGATCAAAGAAAATATTCAACTTATTTACCCAAGCATAATTATACATCAACAAGTTCATTTAGGAAATCTTAACAAATATTTATTCACAATGAGTACAGATAGTCTTTTTACCTATCCTCAAGTAAGAAGTCTGTAGTTTTTTTTTGAAGACCGAGAAAACTTGTTTACCTTAAATCTTACGAAGTGACTAGTATCAAAGTTACTTTATAAGCTATATAATTTTCCATCAACAACTTTATATTCCAATATAAAGATTTAATAGACTGAAATATCATATATATTTATGTATCTTGGAGTTGAAATAGTAACTAAGTACATCAAATATTTAACTGAAAAATGAAAATTCATTCGCACAAATGCTACTTTATACGATACAAGTTTGAAATTGGATATTTTTAATCCATACCACAAGGAAGAGTTAGGCTTCAAAATTATTGACCAGTTTTTCATTGAGTACAAAAAATCCATATTTTATTTCTGTTAGCATTGAAGAATACTAATCTCATGGATCCGTTCACAATTTCCTTTATATCCTGTTGGGGATAGATGTTCCTTTCCTTTGTTGTCTACCCTTGCAACATGCTTCATCATTCAAGGCTTGTTCATATTCTTTAAAGGACATTTATTGGCATAATTTCCATTACCACACAAGAAACATCCTCCAGAAGGTCCCGATTGACCACATTTAACCTTTTTATTTGCAGTAGTATTATGATTTTTCTTGCAGGTTATCACAACAAGTTTTTGTGCAAATTTATTTTTGGCAGAACACATTTTCTTGCTATCCTTTTTCCACCAAATTTTCTTAGCATTCCGAGATGAAGAAGAATTATCATTCTTATAATCCTTTTCATTTTTATGAGTGGGAATGTCTAGCAGATTTGGTTTTAGCCCACTGGCTTTTCCAACTATCATCTTATCGAAAAAGGTCCAAGTTTATCCAGTGTTTTCCCCATTTTTGGGTTTATTTCATCTTTGGATTGGTAAGTCCAAAACTTGCCACCATTGACTAGTTCATCATTCAAAAAAATCTCCTATTGTTCGTTAGTAACAATATCAAGTTTTCTTTTATCCAACTTATCATTTTCACCCATCACCAGCTGCTCCAAGGCATCTATCTAGTTCGGGTATATTAAAGGATTGCCAAATTTTTTCTAACTTTTACACCATGGAAACCGTAGAAAAATCTGGCCGGTTCTTTCTTCTTAGTGCATCCTTCTCATATCCATTTTATTCTGAAAACAAAATAAATGTTTTAATTAGTGTAAGGACCCAATAAGTCCAAGAGTTGCAACCTTCAGCTCTGATACCAAGATGTAACATCCACTTTTATCGCTTCATAACTAGGATTTTTTTTAAATTTATTTTATGCAGCTGATTTAAATACCCATATATTTAAATCTACATAAATCTTAATGCAATTACATTCTGATAACTTTCATGAACCATGTGCAGTTGTATGAGATATTACTGAACCTATTCATTCTCCCTCAATGCTCTGTACGAGCTCATACATAAAATGTATCTTTGGGTTCTCCTTTATCAAAATATGATAAATATATAAGTGAAGACTTCTAAGTGTCTACCTAGGTTCCACCTATGAAATTCACAGGAATATCATATCTTAGTCATATCTAAGTGTCTACCTTAGTTCCACTTATGAAATCCAAAAGAATCTTGCAGCTTAGATCATTATAAAATCTCAACAGTGTAATCAACATCTTACACCACTTTGCGCAAAGTTTCTGAGTTATGTATTCCATGATCAATTCCATGATGACACACTCATCATTAGGAAATAATCGTTTCACCTTAATCACTTATTCAGTTATATGGATACATAACATAAATGCCCAAGTTAACGATAAATGGAAAATGATACTATCTAGATCATTGATTGGTATTACAGTTTAAATAGTGTCCCGGCTTAATAAATTGAGCCCGTGTTTCTCTATTTTACATTATGGGGATATGTATTTGCATAAGGATAAGTATTAAGTTATGATTCATTCCTTTTGTTAAGTACCATAGACTATCTATGGCTGTACATAATTAAGCACAAGCACTTAACTTTTCTTAGTTGCAGCTTAATCCAGAGCGTTCATTTATTTTAATATGTCCATCAAGTAAGTTATGTTTAGAGTAGTAGGAGATGTTAGATTTGAGGTACTACTTGTCCATTCATCCTCTCTAGTATAGCCATTTTACATAATATCTCTTAATCTCTTTTATTATGTTTGTACACTAATCCTCCTTAGAGTTAATAAATGTATTGATCGACTGTGATTAGGGTTTAAGCACTACTATCTTCCCAACTTAGTAAGCATGTTTCCATTTTACTTCCATTGTAATGAGATATCATAATTATATGCTCATAATGATGCATTATGGGAAATCCCTAATAAAATTTGTCATCATCTCCTAGAAAAATTATCGCATTCTATAATTCCTGAGACCAATATTATTATATCCTCATGTCAACTTCCTTGGTGACCATAGTCATATGACAATGTACATCAGCTATAGGACCAACACCCTCTTCCTATAATTTGACGTAAATCTACACACTTTTATGGTTGTTTTAAACTTATCTTTATGCAAGTGTGGACCCTAATCCTTCATAGAGGTATCAACGTACCTTGGTAATTGATTAGCTAGCCTTGTATTCTCTTTCACTTGAATACTTAATAGACATAGATGGTCTACCTGACAACACACTTGACCATAAAAGATTAAAATATTGTCTGTGTGAACAATAGTCAACTTCATACAGTTGACTATACCATTTTGGATATAAATTCTATATTATTGTTTCGTCAACATGGTTCACATTATCCATGAAGTCCTTTTTACTTCGTTTGCAATTTATCTTTCCCAAATTCCAATCATTCTACTTGTTCCATTACTATTTCCTTACATGGCATCACATCTTAATCTAAATATGATTAGGTCTCCTCCATTATTGATAATGGTTAAACCTTAAGATCATAATTTATGTAAGTTGGATTATATTACATGACCATTCAAGGTAATAGATATGATTCATTACTTAAGAATATTATCCTATTATCTAACTACCTGAAACTATTGATATTTACCTTTATCTCATTAATAATTACTTTTAATCTTAATAATTTAATTCACACTAGTTAAAGTTAGAGTGTTGCAAGGTGTCCATACATACTACCAATACATATCCATAGCCTTTTAGTCAAGCTAATTGGTCAAGCTATTAAGACCCCTATGGTATAAGGTCACGAACCAAATATACCATACATGATTTAAATGAGTAGTACTCAACTATATTTTTAGGATACACAACAAACTTTCATACATCATTACCTATGATTTGATGCCAACCTAATTTTAATAATACTTGAAATAATATGAGTTATTTCTTTATTTACCTTGTTACTAAAGAGTAACATAATAGAATATTTTCTCAACAATTTTATTTGGTAGACAGTCCTTAAGAACTACATATTTGGCAACTTATAGACAATTGTTAACATAACCAATAATATTTTCCAAGGTATAAAATTTATTGTAACCTATAATATAAAATGACTCTTGCACCCAAATGTAAATCGAAACATCATATTTTATATTCATTCGAATAGTTGATCTATAAAGATCTTTAATTACATCTCAACAATTAAAGAATAAGATAAGAAGTCAAAATGTCTAATCAAACTTGAACATAAATTGAAATAGGCTTAATTTCTTCTAGATAAAACATATATCTTTTAACACACATCAGTAATTGTCTCCCTTTTTCTTTATCACATGACCAAGGTGAAGCTCATAAGTGAGTCAAAATATCTTAAGCTCAATAGCCATCATATTCACAATAAATATTGACTAAAAATTATGGTTTCAATATAATCCAATCACTCATGCATTCTAAGGAAAATATAATTGTATCATCTAGACTTTAATCACCGAAAAATTCCTCTTTCCCTGCACTGAAAAGTTGATGTACAAAATTGCACATCGTCATTCCAACAAGACTGGCATGAATAGTCCTTTTCCCCACTTAATGACTTGTGCAATATAATATTTAATTAAATGATATTCTAGAACATAACGATCATAGTAACAACACAATAATGCAAATAATCAATCATTGTATGTTTAGAATAATTTCTTTTCATCCATTTGAAACTATTCATTTTCATAGATTTTAAATGCCTCAATCAAAGGAATTCACAGTAATAGATCACCTAACAACATAGGATTAAAGAATTCATTGCATTTAATCCACTTTCCATAACTCAACAAATTATAAGTTAAAATCAATTGCTGACAATAATTTCACTAGTCCGAAATAAAAAAAAGTGGAAAAATAAAACATTACCTTATAAAATACATAAATAGTATAATGACTTTCAGCCTCGATGAGACTGGAGATGTCAAAAGATAAAGAAGTAACAAAAGGTATCTCAAATTTTGACAGAACTAATGTCCATTGAATCAATTGAAATGAAATTGATGAGATCCGATTACCTCATGATCTCGTTCACCAATAAGGGAATATGGCGTAATTAATAGACGCTACAGACTTAATAAAATTGAGCCATGGTAGAAAAACTTCTAAAAACATGTAATTACACTATTACATCCTTATATTCTTAAGGTATTCTTCCTGGTGTCCATAGGGACTTCTCTCACCATGTTACTCAATGCATGTAATAGAAATTTTCTATAAATGTGTATTTAGAATAGCAACCCAAAAAAAATGTTCTTTCTCCTTACTTTCCACCAGACATCTCTTACCAGAATAGGTTGATAATTATTTTAAGAAAATATATATACACTTCCTTTCAGGCATGGTTGATATACTCTTGTAAGAATATTTTATTAATGTTATTTAATCTTAGGTAAATATATCTTACCGAGGAATCCTTATTTTCCCTGACATCGAAACCACTTGAGCTCAACATATGACATTATACTACCCAAATTCCCAAGTTAAACATTAATGAAGTAATTTTTTAATTACCTTTAACTGAATCAAGAACCTTCACAAATTCATGTAACTTTCTTACTTAATCAAGACCCATCCTAGAAAACATCGATACTAATCAACACCTTAAAGGAAATAACTTATTACTGGCCTATTTGCATTGCCAAGAGGTCTCTGTATTCACATTATGGTGACCAATAAAATATAGCTAAACAACATATATAGGGTTTGGAGCTCACAAGTCAATCACTCATGCCCAAACATGCACATCAAATTACTAGTTAGATCAATTTATCATATATGTAGTATTAATCATTTTATACACCCAGATTGACCGGATAAAATTGCTCAATTAAAAACAACCAAATCAGAAAATCCCCTTATGGGTTTTTATTTAAGATTGTTGTTGGATTCTCTAACATGAATTCGACCCCGTGTTACAGAAGGAAGAATAATCTGAAATTAAACATGGTTTTAGCTATAAAGTGAAGCCATTATAATCCCCATAACACCAAAACTTACAGAGCATTCAACTCAAGGTATTTTTCCTTAATCGTATAAAAATTTCAGGCATCTGGGTAATACCCAGAGTTAATGAAGTAATAATAAAAATAGATAATATTAGAACTCATGTAAATGAGTTAACACTTCCCAATAGTATAACAAAAGAAAATTTTAACAATAATAATCACACAATACAACAACACCCAAACTAATAGTTATTACTACAACTCTCTGAAAGTTCAAACACAATCACTCATAATTTCGTAAAAATCATATAGTACACAATAATAACCTTCCTCATGCATATTCAAACCAAAGGAAACGTTACAGAAGATTATCTATTCAAATATCATATTGAATAAGATATTAAGAGGGGGAGAGAGCGATCCATGCCTATATAAAAACTGAAATCCTTCCACCTCGCAGTCCCAACAACTATTCTTTACCACCGAGACATGATTACCAATGCTCCTTGCGCAAAGCCAACAATACACAGTTCCAAATAAAACTTATCTATATCACGTATCCTCCTTCTATACAAAATACTTGAGCCACTTTTATCTTCCAATATTTCTAACGAACTATCTTTCAAGAACTCGCATGTAAATTTCGTGCTCCAAAAGTGGAACTTTCGAAAGGAGAAGAGTTCACATTTGCAACTTGAAAGAACAAAACAAAATGAATCAATAACATGTCGATAGCTTCGTAGGAAGCTTCACCACTTCCAAATCTTATTTTTGCATTTAAGTGCTTTAAATATATTAAATGCTATTTAATATCCAACAAGCCATCACCGCCAACCTCTAACTTCTCCTCCACAAAAGGCGGGATTCACACATTTAGAAAACTTTATTTCTTTTTCCAAATTTAACTACTTGCATGGATAGAAATATAACTAACCATTCACATGGTGAACACCTTCATTAAAATCGTGGTTTGTGTTTAACTATGCATGGTAGTTAAAATCATAATATGCATTAGTTTACTTGGTGGGTCTTCAATGTAGTTATTCAACTTATAAATCCTTAAGCCTCGTCCATGGCCTATATAGTTAATAACGATATCCACAAATACTTGATTTCATTTTCGAAATGCAGGTAATATTAATCAAAAAAACTATCTCATAGCCTCTCAATTATTTTAATAGTTGAATGCCTCTATATAACTTAAATTTTTATTCAATTAAGTACATAAACTTATAGAGGTTTATCATAACAGAATTTGCATGGAGGATATTCAGATAGGTCCAGTGATAATTACAACAACTTCATAACCAAGATCACCATAAAATTATTCAAACATTTATCTCATACTACTAAATGTAAGAATTGATCGAACTTGTCATAGTGGTCATGTAAAAACAAAGCTCAATATACGCTTTAGTACCATATCATTATTTCATCATAATGACTAAATTATAGAAGTGGTGTTCAAGTTGAACCATATTTTTACAAATTTAACTCACCTAGAAAAAAAGGTAAAATAATAATAATATCCATGGAGGTATGGATGTCAGTTATGCATCCCACAATGAAGGTTCATCTCCTCTATCCAGAAGATATTTCACAACACACAACATGACAACATAGCCATCCGAGATGATTAATAAAACCATCATCTATAGAAACAAGGTAGCATGCCAACACGTAGAATGAATTACAACCTTAATTAGTTTGCGGCTATGAGACAACAGGAGCCATTGTGATGTCATGCATATAATTGTGCATGCGTATGCATACCCTTTCAGCTATGCGTACGTGTCCATAGTGGTACATGAGACAACGTAGCAGTACTGCTATTGCACTACTCACTAATTATTTCAATGCTTCAATTCATTTTATGACAAAAGAGAATGAGGGATTGAGGGGTGTGACATTCTTCCCCTCTTAATGAATCATTGTCTCGATGATTTCTATCTAATAATCACAATCACATCATTCAAACAAAGAATTATACTCTTCTTCTAAGGAGAATAGTCACCATTTTCCTCAAATCTTGCAATTTTTAGGTCTGAAAATTTATTCTATCAGCCTATAAAGCAGCCTTTTTTGCTAGCGTAAATATTCCCATAGAAAAATACATGGCAATATTTTTCATTACAGCCATTCATACTATACAATATTATGTAATGAGTACAAAATAAAATTCAAAAACAAGTTTTTATAAGGCTGAAACAAGCAAGGGAAAGTTGTCTCTTTTCTATTTTCCCAAGTATTATAAGGTGGGTTGTTTCGTTACTTGTTTTTTTTTCCAAATATTTTCTTGTGTAATTACTATTTTCATAGAGTTTCTCCTATCGATTCCTTTTTCAATCTAGTTTTATCAAACACAAATGGTTTTGTTCCTTTCTTAACGACATAGATAAAGAAAAATAGATCCTTCACACATAAATTAGAGCTCTAGGTTACTATTTTATGTTTCATTTGTTTGAATAATGCCATTACTCAATGGTTTATTATTATAACCTAACAATTCGAAACCTTAAAATCATATAGACGATGGTTATAATAAATAATACCTTATCAATCTATTTTATAATAACCCAATTGCACATATTTCAAACCGAATCATCGCTTACAAGTAATAACTAGAATAAGACGTGCAAGTATTCAACCCGAGTTTTCCCAATATCCACCAAGATCAAGGTGGATGAGTACAAAGTTTTTCATAAGTATCTACTCAATCCATTTTCCACAATCAATTCTAGTAATAGAAATACCATATAAGCCCATAGTTATGTCACTGCATAGTTATACTCTATTCATTCTAATAACATTACTTACTATTAACTCGAAAAAAAAATTCAAGATGGAATAATAATGTTACCGCCATATACCTCCAAGTTATATACAGTAATAACTTATAAGAATAAAGGAAAATATACTTCATAACTCATCATACAACCTTGTATAAACTTTAATACAACACATTGAATTGTGTTACTTCATATCACATTCAGTTGTAATAAGATCCAATTTCAAGTAAGGTCTCAACCGAAACTTGGTCACACTTAAATATATAAGTCCAGACTTTCTTATCCTTTCATTGCAACTAGTATAACCAAGTGTTCATTATGATATAAGTCATACTTGGCTATATCATCTATCTACCACTTGACATATCTTACTCATCACTCATAAATCCTAGTTTGATCAAAGAAAATAGTCGACTTGGTTACCCAAGCATAATGAGCCATCAACAAGTTCATTTAGGAACTCTTAACAAATATTGACTCACAAATGAGTACAGATAGTCTTTTTACCTATCCTCAAGCAAGAAGTCTATAGTTTTTTTGAAGACCGAGAAAACTTGTTTACCTTAAATCTTACGAAGTGACTAGTATCAAAGTTACTTTATAAGCTATAGAATTTTCCATCAACAACTTTATATTCCAATATTAAGAGTCAATAAACTAAAATATGATATATATTTACGTATCTTGGAGTTGAAATAGTAACTAAGTACATCAAATATTTAACAGAAAACTAAACAATCATTCAGACAAATGCTACTTTATCCGATACAAGTTTGAAATTGGATATTTTTAATCCATACCACAAGGAAGAGTTAGGCTTCAAAATTGTTGACTAGTTTTTCATTGAGTGCAACAAATCCATATTTTCTTTCTTTTAGTATTGAAGAATACTAATCTCATGGATCCCTTCACAATTTCCTTTTATCCTGCTAGGGGTACATGTTCCTTTCCTTTGTTGTCTACCCTTGCAACATGCTTCATCATTCAAGGCTTGTTCATATTCTTTAAAAGACATTTGTTGGCATAATGGCCATTACCACACAAGAAATATCCTCCAAAGTAGGTCCTGATTAACCACATTTCACCTTGTTATTCACAATAGTATTATGCTTTTTCTACCAGGTTATCACAGCAAGTTTTTGTGCAAATTTGTTTTTGGCAGAACACATTTTCTTGCTATTCTTTTTCCACCAATTTTTTTTAGCATTCCAAGATGAAGAAGAATTATCATTCTTATAATACTTTTCATTTTTATGAGTTGGAATGTGTAACAAATTTGGATTTAGCCCCTTGTTGTTTCCAACTATCATCTTATCGGAAAAAGGTCAAAGTTTATCCAAGTGTTTTCCCCAATTTTGGGTTTATTTCATCTTTGGATTAGTAAGTCAAAAACTTCCCACGATGACCAGTCCATCACTTAAACAACTCTCCTTTTTTTTTAGTAACAAGATCAAGTTTTCCTTTACCCAAATTATAATTTTCACCCATCACCATCGATATGAGGCATTTATCTAGTTCCAGGGAATATTGAAGGATTGCTGCAATTTTTCTCTTTTTTACACGATCGAAATTGCAGCAAAATATGGCCTGGTTGTTTCTTCTTAATGCATCCTTCTCATATCCATTTTATTCTAAAAAAAAATAAATGTTTTAATTAGCGTAAGGACCCAATAAGTCCAAGGGTTGCAACCTTCAACTCGATACCAAGATGTAACATCCACTTTTTGTCGCTTCATAACTAGGAATTTTTTTAATTTATTTTATGCAGCTAATTTAAATACCCATATATTTAAATCTACATAAATCTTAATGCAATTCCATTCGATAATCACATGCACCATGTGCAAGTCATATGAGATATATTATGAACCTATTCATTCTCCCTCAATGCTCTGTATGAGCTCATACATAAAATGTATCCTTGGGTTCTCCTTTATCAAAATATGATAAATATATAAGTGAATACTTCTAAGTGTCTACCTAGGTTCCACCCATGAAATCCATAGGAATCTCATAGCTTAGTCATATCTAAGTGTATACCTTGATTCCACCTATGAAATCCACAAGAATCTTGTAGCTTAGATCATAGTGAAATCTCGACAGTGTAAGCAACAACTTACACCACTTTGCGCAAAGTTTATGAGTCATGTATGTCATGCTCAATTCCATGACGACACACTCGTCATTAGGAAATTGTCATTTCACCTTAATCACTTATTCAGTTATATGGATGCATAACATAAATGTTGTAAACAGCTACAATTCTTGAACAAGGTACAAATTTAGTTTAACCTACATGAAGACGTACCTCTAAATCATCCTATGATGCCTAGGCCTTATGACACCTTCTCCATGAATGGGTCGTACCTAAGGTCCGGCTAAGGTTGATCCTAGGACCTTTAATCTTTGAACACTTAAATTACCTTTCAAGATCTCATGCCCAAGTTAACCATAAATGGAAAATGATACTATCCAGATCTATGATTGGTATTACAGTTTAAATATTGTCCTAGCTTAATAAATTGAGCCCATGTTTCTTTATTTTACATTCTGGGGATATGTACTTGCATAAGGCTAAGTATTAAGGTATGATTCATGCCTTTTTTAAGTACCATAGACTATCTATGGCAGTACACAATTAAGCACAAGCACTTCACTTTTCTTAGTTGCAGCTTAATCCAGAGCGTTCATTTGTTTTAATATGTCCATCAAGTAAGTTATGTTTGGAGTATTTGAGATGTTAGATTGGAGGCACTACTTGCCCATTCATCCTCTCCTGTATAGCCTTTTTACATAATATCTCTTAATCTCTTTTATTATGTTTTTACACTAATCCTCCTTAGAGTTAATAACAATATTGACTGACCAGGGTTAGGGTTCAGGTACTATGTTCTTTCCAACTTAGTAAGCATGTTTCCATTTTACTTCCATTGTAACCAGATATCATAATTATATGCTCATAATGATGCATTATGGGACAGCCCTAATAAAATTCGTCATCATCTCCTAGAAAAATTATCACATTTTGCAATTCCTGAGACCAATCTTATTATATCCTCATGTCAACTTCCTTGGTGACCATAGTCGTATGACAATGTACATCAGCTATAGGACCAACACCCTCTTCCTATAATTTGATGTAAATCTACACACTTTTATGGTTGTTTTAAACTTATCTTTATGCAAGTGTGGACCCTAATCCTTCATAGAGGTATCAACATACCTTGGTAATTGATTAGCTAGCCTTGTATTCTCTTTCACTTGAATACTCAATACACATGATGGTATACCGACAACACACTTTACCATAAAAATTAAAATATTGTCTCTGTGTGAACAATAATCAACTTCATACGATTGACTATACCATTTTGGATTTAAATTCTATATTTTTTTTTCATAAACATGGTTCACATTATCCATGAAGTCATTTTTACTTCGTTTGCAGTTTATCTCTCCTCAATTCCAATCATTCTACTTGTTCCTTTACTATTTTCTTACATGGCATCACATCTTAATCTAAATATAAGTAGGTCTCCTCCATTATTGATAATGGTTAAATTATAAGATCTTAATTTATTTAATATGGATTATATTACATGACCTTTCAAGGTAATAGATATGATTCATTACTTAAGAATATTATCATATTATCTAACTATCGAAACTATTGATATTTACCTTTATCTCATTAATAATTACGTTTAATCTTAATAATTTAATTCACAGTAGTTAAAGTTAGAGTGTTGCAGGGTGTCCATACATACTACCAATACATATTCATAGCCTTTCAGTCAAGCTAATTGGTCAAGTTATTAAGACCCCTATGGTATAAGGTCACTTCACCAAATATACCAAACATGATTTAAATGAGTAGTACCCAGCTATATTATGAGGATACACAACAATGTTTCATGCATCATTACCTATGCTATGATGCCAACCTACTTTTAATAATACTTGAAATAATCTGAGTTATTTCTTTATTTACCTCATTACTAAAGAGTAACATAATAGAATATTTTCTCAACAATTTTATTTGGTAGACAGTCCATAAGAACTACATATTTGGAAACTTATAGACAGTTGTTAACATAACCAATAATATTTTCCAAGGTATAAAATTTATTATAACCTATAATAAGAAATGACTCTTGCACCCAAATGTAAATCAAAACATCATATTTTATATTCATTCGAATAGTTGATCTGTAAAGATCTTCGATTGCATCTCAACAATTAAAGAATAAGATAAGAAGTCAAAAGGTCTAATCAAACTTGAACATAAATTGAAATAGGCTTAGTTACCTCTAGATAAAATAGATATCTTTTAACACACATCAGCAATTGTCTCCTTTTTCTTTATCACATGACCAAGGTGAAGCTCATAAGTGAGTCAAAATATCTTAAGCTCAATAGCCATAATATTCAAAATAAATAATGACTGAAAATTACAGGTTTCAAAACATGTAATTATAGTTTCAAAAATTGAGCCATGGTAGCAAAACTTCTAAAAACATGTAATTACATTATTACATCTTTATATTCTTAAGGTACTCTTCCTTGTGTCCATAAGGACTGATCTCAAAGATGCTAGTCAATGCACATAGCATAAATTCTCTATAAATGGGTATTCGGAAAAACAACCTAAAAAAAATTCTTTTTCTAATTACTTTCCACCGACATCTCTTACTGAGAATAGGTCGATAATTATTTTAAGAAAATATATATACACTTATAAGAATAGTTTATTAATTTTCTTTAATCTTAGGTAAATATATCTTCTTGGGAATCCTAATTTTTCTAATATATCAAAACCACTAAACTCAACGTATGACATTATATTGCCCAAATTCCCAAGTTAGATGTTAATAAAGTAATTTTTATTTACCTTTAACTGAATCAAGAGCCTCCAAAAATTTATGTAATTTTCTTTCTTAATCAAGACCCATCCCAGCCAACGTTGATAATAATTGACACCTCAAAGGAAATAAATTATTACTGACTTATTTATATTGCCAGAGGTCTCCGTATTCACATTACGATGACCGATAAAATATAGCTAAACAACATATATAGGGTTTGGAGCTCACAAGTCAATCACTCACACCCAAACATGCACATCAAATTACCAGTTAGATAAATTTATCATATATGTAGTTTCAATCATTTTATACACCCTAACCGATGGATAAACCGGTGAATTAAAAATAACCAAATCGTAAAATCCCCTTAAGGGTTTTTATTTAAGATTTTCATTGGATTCTCTAACATTAATTTGACCCCATGTTCTAGAAGGAAGAATTATCTGAAATTAAACATAGTTTTAGCTATAAAGTGAAGCCATTATAATCCCCATAACACCAAAACTTACAGATCATTCCACTTAAGGTATTTTTCCTTAACCGTATAAACATTTCGTGAATCGAGTAATACCCGAGTTGATGAAGTAATAATCAAAATAGAGAATATTAGAACTTAGGTAAATGAGTTTACACTTCCCAATAGTATAACAACACACAGTTTTAACAGTAATAATCACGCAAAGACATTAACACCCAAATTAACAGATTATTACTACACCTCTCTTAAAGTTCAAACACAATCACTCATAATTTCGTAAAAATCATACAGTACATAGTAATAACATTCCTCAAGCATATTCAAACCAAAGGAAACATTACGGAAGATTATCTATTGAAATATCAGATTGAATAATATATTAAGAGGGGGAGAGAGGGATCCATGCCTATAAAAAAACTTAAATCCTTCCACCTCGCAATCCCAACAACTATTCTTTACCACTAAGACATGATTACCAAATCTCCTTGCGCAAAGCCAACAATACACAATTCCAAATAAAACTTATCTATATCACGTATCCTCCTTCTATATAAAATACTTAAGCACATTTTATCTTCCAAAATTTCTAATGAACTATCTTTCAAGAACTGCATGTAAATTTGGTTCCAAAAGTGGAACTTTCAAAAGGAGAAGAGTTCACAGTTGAAACTTGAAAGAACAAAATAAAATGAATCAATAACATGTATGATAGCTTCTCCAGGAAGCTTCACCACTTCAAAAGATTATCTCCACATTTAATTGCATTAAATATATTCAATGCTATTTAATATCCAACCAGCCATCACCGCTTGGCCTCTAACTTCTCCTCCACAAAAGGTAGGATTCACACATTTAGAAAAATTTATTTATTTTTCCAAATTTAACTACTTGCATGGTTATAAATATAACTAACTGTTCACATGGTGAACACCTTTATTAAAATTTTGGTTTGTGATTAACTAAGCATGGTAGTAAAAATCATAAATTGCATTAATTTACTTGGTGGGTCTTCAATGTAGTTATTCACTTATAAATCCTTAAGCCTCATGCATGGCCTATATAGTTAATAACGATACCCACAAATATTTGATTTCATTTTCAAAATGTAGGTAATATTAATAAAAAAACTATCTCATAGCCTCTCAATTATTTTAATAATTGAATGCCTCTATATAACTTAAAATGTTATTCAATTAAGTACATAAACTTATAGAGGTTTATCATAAAATTATTTGCATGGAGGATATTTAGATAGGTTAAAGGTTATAATTACAAAAAACTCATAACCAAGCTCACCGTAAAATTATTCAAACATTTATCCCATACTACTAAATGTAAGAATTGATCGAACTTGTCATAGCGGTCGTGTAAGAAACCAAGCTCAATATACAATTTAGTACCATATCATTATTTCCTCATAATGACTAAAGTATAGAAGTGGTGTATAAGTTCAACCATATTTTTGCAACTTTAACTCACCCAGAAAAAAAAAGTAAAATAATAATAATATCCATTGAGGTTTGGATGCCAGTTATGCATCCCACAATGAAGGTTCATCTCCTCTATCCAGATTATATTGACAACACACAACACGATAACATAGTCATCCGAGATGATTAATAAAACCATCATCTACAAAAAAAGGTAGCATTCCAACATGTAGAATGAATTAAAGCCTTAATTAGTTTGTGGCTATGAGACAACAATAGCCATTGTGATGTCACATGTATAATTATGCATGTGTATGCATACACTTTCAGCTTGTGTACGTGTCCACAATGGTACATGAGACAACGTAGCATCATCGGATGCCGCACTACTCACTAATTATTTTAATGCTTTAATTCATTTTAGGATAAAAGAGAATGATGGATTGAGGGTGTGACATTTAGAGCAATCATATATGTTCATTAACGTTTAGAAAGAAATTTTCCCATTTCTCACCTACCAAATCTGCCAAAGTTTGAATTTTGAATTTTTGGCACTATAGCTGATGTCATCAGCTTTCTGACAAGTCCAAGAACATTCGATACGAGCTCATTAGTAAAATATATATCTACTAGAATATGTGAGATTCGTTGGTGCACGAAAAACACGTGGCACACGTGAATTAGCTGAAATAATGGTCAACTGTGCAAATATTTGTCATTTCTTCCACATGTCGCTCACTGATTTGTTGTAAGGATTCAGCACGTTGTTGGCACAATTTGATTGGTGGCGTGCGGCATACTCAAGCATGTCAAAATAATACCTGGCACAAAAGGGCACAAAGTAAGGGCGAGTGCGACGCATGCGGGAAATGAGGTGACTTGGTGAGTAGAGAACACATGGTCAAGGTGTAACCATTATAAAGTAATGGAAGTAGCATGCTAGAGGGTCAAGGACTTAGTTGACTTAAGTAGGTCTAAGACACATGCAAGGTGAAGAAGCTACTTAGGAAGAAAGTGAAAGCACGAAGGTGGATGCGCAAGGGGAAAGTGTAAGGAGAGGAAGGAAAGGGGGCACAAGGAAACTGCAACCAAGGGAATGTGCCAAGTGATCTTGAGATTGTGTAGCATTTCAATGAATATCTTAGATATAGAATTTATATAAGTTGCCCAAATCACTAGGAGAGGGATTTGGATAAGTGTGAGTTTTGGAAAGCACAAAAGGACACATTTAGGGAACGAACGAAAAATGAATATATACATATATGGATAAGCTATGGAGACTTGCACCTCAAGGAAAGGATATTCCAAGACATCAATATGGTTATCATGAAAGGATAAGGAGCTAATTTTTTTATGGATTAGCTGACACATGCATGCTAAGGACACTTGATTAGGAGAAACACATGATGACATTTGGTATGTTCTTTGGTAGTTGTAGGGAACTCAATAAATATTCCTTTAGTATTTCTCATGTAATGATGAGTGGTTAAGAGTAGATTCCATGATATTTCCTCTTATGTAGGGTTTTACAAGAAAAATTTAAAGAGTTTGTGTGTGTGGGAGTAAGAGATCAAGAGAGGGAGATAGTAAAAATGTTTAATATGTGATGGTGAGATTTATAATGTGTCGAAGCTCGCTACTATAAATATATCCATACATGGAATTCTTTTGATGTAATCTTGGCTATTGTACTTTGAATAATCAATATAATTAAGTGACTCGAAGCACTTATGTGATGGATCTTTATTTGTACATTTCCTTTTATGTTCATGGGTGTATTACTAGTTTTCTTGATGGTAATCATGATTTAGTTCTACTTCCATTGTAGTACAGTCATGTTATCCTATGTTCGGTGCATTATATTAGGATTTAGTGCTTAAGTCTAGTTTTCAAGAATGGGTACGTTCATTCTCTATTTGTGTAACACCCCCTTATTAAGGAATAACTCTCTCATGAAGCTCACATAAAGGAGGGGCTTGGGACATGTGTGCACCTCATGTAAATAGGTAAGAGGTAAATAGAGACTATACTTTTTTAAAATACTCTCTAAATAGAATAAACAAACCATAACTAGGATGTAAGCAATCAAAACTTCCTCGGATGTCCCATACCACCCGAGGTAGTCCCTATTGTAGTAACCCTATCTGATTTTTCATTATCTTACAAATGTTTTAGACATAAATTCCCAATTTCATTATTGGTTATTATTTGTAGTTTTAAATCAACATTTTCATTAAATCCCTTGTTCATACTTTTCCTTTTTACACAAGCAATGCATTATGACAAGAATAGTATTAGTATCCAAATGAATAACATCAGTCCATATTACATATAAGTCAATCATATGTGATTCTGATTACACATATTCCATTTTATATATATATATATATATATATATATATATATATATATTGTATTCAATTAATAACACAGAAGTAATATCATTTATTTAATTAATCACTTGCCAATTCAATATCAATACTTATTACATAGTCTGAGAAAACTATCAACATTATCATTATTGAAATAATAATGATTACAATACAATATGTATTAGCAAAGATAATACTTTATTAATAACCAGAAAACTACCTTTCTATCATTAATATCACAAAGCGAAGTATAAATTTCACTTCTTAGTAAAATAAAATACAATTAATTGCATTTCTCAATTTAGTACAACATCATCAACAGATAATAACTAATACATGTCCACAATTGATTATCAAAATAATCACATCTTGTTTCAAGCATCATGCCTTACTAAAATAAAATTATTTTCATCTTTTCACAACAAGAAAAAATTTATATATTTCATCAAAAGACATAGCAGTGAGCAAAGGTGTAAGTCACGTCTTCCTTCATAATCAACCTGCAATGTTAATAACCTACATGGAAAAGATTCCATTGTACATGGTCAGTTCCAATTGAACTAGCATGATACATCCTTTTTCCATCTTAACCACTTGTATCATTTAATATTTGAGTAATCGATTTACTACAATGTTAAAAATCATTTAAATCAGTTTACTACCTATAAAATTTGACATCTCAAATAATACAATTTAACACAACAAGCAAGGAAAGCTTTATAATATACTTATCTGCAACTACATTCCAGTAAATTTGACTCATCAATGAGAATAACATTCACAAAGTATATCCTTCCATTCTCAAACAATTTAATATTTATATTAGTAATTACATTTAATCATTTCAACATTAATCAGCATTTGAGACATTTTAAAACCACCTCCATCAAATCTCGGATATACTCAATATCTAAACCGTATATGCATACAATTAAATTATCACAGAACATCACACTTATCTTCCAACAATATACACCTACACATATATTGTCTATTCACAAGGTGGTATTAATGTATAGGTATTTTTCATAACTTACATCTCCATATATGTAAATTATGTCAAGGATTGAATCCCTCCATTACTATGTTAAGGATTCAAAGTTATTGATTGATAGAGTAGGTATTAATCAATGTCACCTTTCATAACCGACTCCCATAAATATTACAACAACTAAATGCCCAACAGGCACATTTACTTCCATGAGCAGATAAAAAATACATAGGTCCTTCCTAAGATTCCAGTAGTACTTACATCGACTACAATGTAGTAGTCTCTTTTGTGTAATCATTATCATACAAAATAATATAAGGATAGTAACACAATGTCATTAAGGTTAAAACCAATTTACCTTAACTTCCTTGAAATCCCTAGATAGGTCATAGACTATCTAGTCAACATTTTCCTAATACCATCATAACACAAAATCATATACATAAGCACAAAGCTCGAATACTACTATATTTGTTTAGCATATTCCATAACCATATATATTCATAATTACCCATCGAAATATATAAACTAATATCAACTACCATCATTCAACCATAAAGTGAGCAAGAACAATCTAAAACCACGACCTTGTATAAATATATTTATATTTATTCTAGAGGAGAAACCATGCAGAGATACAAAGAAGTTAACCCAAAGGATGGATTTCCAAAATCATTTAATAATATTGAACCTACACACTTCTATATAAGATTCAAATCAATGGATTGTGATCCCCCTTATCTAAGGTTTTATTAAAATAATGGAATCAACCCCGGATACCTAGGACAGTTCAAAGTATATCGTAATTAGGAGTTCACATAGTCACAATGCTTATTATAAGCTTATTTTTCTTACACACTGAATGTTTCGACCCAGAATGAGCCTTCTACCAAGCCCATTAAATATTTTAACGATGACATATCAAGCTTCTAGGTCCAAACCTAAGATTCTATAAAGAGGTAATAATACCCCCAAAAGTTCTAGGTATGCTATTATTACAACCCGAAATCACAGAGTCATGAATAGGCTATATCCAATAATATAACTTAAGTTAATAGTTAAAACAAAACCAATTTAAGAATTCATGAACATAGATCAATCATTCAAGAAAAGTATTAAGATCACCCAAAATAACTCAACATGAGATCTATTGTAGAAACCCCTTTATTCAAATAGTAAATGAGACACATTTTCAAGGGGGAGTATATATCATGCTTGTATCAACTGAAATCCCTCTTTTCCTTCTACTCCAATGTTTCCTTCACAGTCACCATTCAAAGGCTTGATTCAACAGAAAAAAAACCTCCATAATCTCCTTGATATTTAATGATCCCAAAATATTAATGTCGCCCATAAACTTCTCACTTATAGTTAAATTTTCATGCAAGATTGAACCAAGAAGATAACCCAGAAATAATGGAAATGGATAGCATGCAGAGCTCAAAACAGAAACCCCTAACATGCAAAAACAAAAATGAAATGAAAACCATTCATTTTTTCCCCCAAAAACACTCGATGGTTTATTGAGGCGGTGATACATTTTTCAAGGCATTCAATGCATGAGGGACATTGGAATTTCTCTCCTAATTATTTTTTTACCCAACTTTTCAATTTAAATTTGGTGAGGTTTCAATTGTTCACAAAACAACCTCATACAAAAATTATCCACCATTTAAGTTATGCCTCCAAATATTACTTAGGTCCTTTGCTATTTGCTGGTGGTTCCCTTATTAATGAGAAAAATAAGTTCCACAGAGTACATACTACAAAGGCAAGTGGGATTCCAAATCATCCCATGCTCATAGGTCCTAATTTTGAATCCAAAGATCATAGTATAAGTATTAATCTTAGGTCCTCATTAAAATTCGAAATACAACCTTAGTAATTCAATGTTATGCCCTTTAATATATATGTCATAAAACATAAGTCTTGAACAACATGTTGGATCTAGATTTTAGCCTAGGACATTATAAAATTTAATCATATTTAACTTGAACCATGATACACACACAAACACACATACATATGTATATATATATATATATATATACATATGTATGTATGTATGTATGTATTATATATATATACAAATGTATAATGTGTGTGTGTGTGTGTGTGGAAAACATCATCATGATTATTAATCAAATAGGTCCCATTTTAACTAAGATAGGCTTAATTAAAGCTAAAAGCAAAGTTGTTCAACATTATCTTTGAAACATAGTATTTGAAGACCATTTATTTCAAATATAAAAGTATAAAACTCTTGATTTATTTTATTCGATTTAGTTTACTTAATACTTTAATAAAGTGAATACCCTATGTGTAAGGTGTTGACTTGGTTTTGATTTACTTAATACATGTATAAAATGAATATTCAACATATAAGTTGTGATAAAATTGGATGGGCTTAAAATTGGATAAAGTGAATAGCCAATGTAAAATGCTTACATCATGGTTTGATTTGATTTTACTAAAATCAAATGTAATTTGAATTCAAATTTTATTTTAATTGATAAAATTTAGACATATGTATCCGAAATTTAATAATTTTGATTGGGATTGGATATGCATATACTTTAATGTGGGTATCTCGAAATTTAATACTTTTGATTGGGATTGGATATGCTTATACTTTAATATGGGTATCCAAAATATAAGACTTTGATTTGGATCGGATTTGATGATTTTGATAGGATGTTTTGGATGGAACAAACTTTGATTGGATTTGGACAATTTTGATTGGATCTGAATATTTTGTATCCTATGAATAGGATTATGATTCAAATTTGGGTAGTTTTGATTGTGATTTGAATAGGTTGGATGTGAATATCCAAAGGATAAGAATTTTAGCTTTTATTTTTGGATTGGGTTGAATTTGATTGATATAAGATGTGGAACAAAAATTGTTTTAATCTAACAATCTAAATGATAAGGGATTTTCAGACCCATTTTTTAGGCTCCTAGGGATTTGATATATTATCTTATTAATGCTTTTTGAATGAGTAAACACACTAGAAAAGTTTTTGTTATGGATTTTACCTCTAAATCAATCAAAATGGGGTTCTTACCACATAAAACATTTGGTTTTCCTCATGGTAAAACTACTCAATGAGGATGATGAACTACCATTTTCATTGGTCAGTCCTCTCAATGTGCCAACTACTTTGGGGTTCTTGTGGTACTCCTCATAATGAGTTTTAGGGCTTATTCCCAAGTACTTCCCACAATTATGTGAATAGGTATTTACCCTTATCTAAACCTGCAATGAAATATTTTTAATGATTTATTTAGAAAATTTTAATTGTATTTGACCAAGGAAACCTACATATTAAGTGTTAATAGTTTGTTTAATAATTTAGTAAGATGAATATCCTCTTAATAGAATTGGTCTGTAAAATAAATATTAGTAGTTTTCCTACAAACATAACATTAGAATAAAATAAAAACATTATATCATGTTTGTCTTTTATTCTCAAGATCACTCAAGAACGCAAGAGAAGAGAAAACATGGATTTTGATTGAAAAAAATGAAAGGAGATGAATGTAATTTTAAAACATTAATCTTGTTTTAAATTGCATATCATAGTCAAAAATGCAAAAAACCTTAGTAGAATAAAAAAGTAAATGCTGGAAATTTGATAATGAAATTGAAATTGATAACAAAATGCTAACACACCTAGTTTAATGCTAGTGCATCCAAATAATGGTGGCACAAAAAGATGAACAAAGGTGCAAGACATTGAAATGTGTATAATAACATGGTAGCGTATCTAAGGAAAAAAATTTTAGGAAGATAAATGCATGATTAGGTCATGGAAACACGTGTAATATCATGCAACCAAGGAAATGGTAGTGCAAGAAGATGAATATATGATCGGGTAATGGTAGCACGACGATCGGACCATGGTAGAACAAATATGCAAAACAAAGAAAAACTAAATGAGAAACGCTAGTGCACAAATGATAATGAAAACACACCTTTGGAAAATATGATGTAGGCATATGAATAGAGACTCACTTTACGTGCGGTTTTAGTGCACAAAGTGGAATGGAGATGCAAGTTACCTATAGATGCACAAAAAAATCAAAACATAACCAATTTCACAGTTTTTTTGAAACTACTTACTATTTACTCCATGAAAGCCCTAAATTGGCCAGTGATTCCTAAATAGCATGAATAGCTTCAAAACAAGGTTAATTTCACAAAAAATTATGAAGAATTGAATAATATGTTGGTTTTTCCCACCATACATGCTAGAAACGTATATAGATAAATATTACACAATAGAAGAAAATAAATAATAAATTGTAAACTTGATCCTTCTTTGTATCTCCTTGTAACCTCGGATGAGATTACTGAAGCTTGGAATGAAGCATTGATCTTGTTGAATCTCTTGATCAATTTTTTGGATGCTCTAAATATGATCCAAATGGAAGTATATTTCAGCTATGAGAAAAGAGATTGAGTGCATAAACTTTATGATAGATTTTTGATCAATTGGATAACTTAATGGTCTATAGAATTGGATGGAAATTTGACATAATACTGATGCAAATCTCAAATCTTTCAAATATGATAAATGGAGTGGAATGAGTGCTTATTAATAAATGAGGGAAGAGAATCACAAATCCTTTATTTTTGTGATTAATTGTCTAATTTGAAGCTAACTAAAGCATGATTGGATTGTTTAGTTGAGTTTCCAATTTGATTGAGGAGATAAGATGATATTTTGAACTTTATTGAGTGATTTTTCATTGAGTTGGAAAAGGCAACATGGTTTTGAATTTTTTTATCTTTTGTATTGAAATATTAATTCCATGTATTTTATTTTATTCACCCAAAAAAGTGACATGACTTTTAGCTTTTGGGATATTTGCTTTAATTTTAGAATGCCATGATTTATGGGATATGTGTAGTTAACTCAAACGCATGATTTGATTTAATCTAAACTTGTCCTCTTGCATATATTTAATATTATTTTATTTATTTATTTTTCTCTAGTTAACTTGAGATGTTAATTATTGAAGTGAAGGTGAATAAGAGATGAGGTAGAAATGGATATATGTAGGATTTATATTATTATTTTAAAATAAAATTAGCTAATGGGATAGGAGTGAATAATAAGGGGCATAAGCTTAATTAATTAATCCTAGAAGCTGGGATATGAGTGTAACAAGGTCTATAGTATGAATATTTAATAATTCATGACTATTTACGACTTGTTGGAGTGATTACGGGAGTTGAGTGATGACTTTGTTAAATGTTTTTAAATACATAAAATAGAGGAATATATCAAAAGTGGTAAAAAGTGGTAAAAATGGTCGTAATGTCACGAAAAGTAATCTAGTACGGGATGATTTCAAAGATTTAAAATGTGTAATGAAATATTTTAGGGTGTCTATAGAATTTATAAAATAAGGTAAATAAATAATTACTTAGAATATTTGAAGGGCACGCTGGCCCATGTATGCGATTGTAACTAAAATCAATTAGGATAATTTTGTAAGAGGTCATCCATGTATTATATTTTCTTGATCCTATGTAATTGTAGTATTGCAAGAGCGGTGGAATAAAGACCCATATTGTTTTTAAATGGACATGCACCCCTTTATTATAAGGGAGGTGAATTCTAGATTATTAATGCAAAAGAGTTTTATAATTCCTACAATTTGAAGTGATCTATTCTAATTTCACTCTTTTGTATGTTTCCTTTATGAAATGTTATTGATATTATAATCATCTTTATGATTTTATTTGTGATCTTTAAATTGTGCTTATGCAAGTTTAATGAAATTGTAGTAGTATTTGTAATTTGACAGATTATAGTAGATGTGCATTTGGTAATCTAGATGTTTTGATCAATTTATGATTAATATATTATATTTACGGGTCTAACATCCTCTAAATATTTTCACCAAGAATATGTCAAATTTTGTAAGCTAAATTGAGTGTATTTTTCTATTCTAAGCATACATTGTTCAAGCTCTATAATGTCAATCTCATAAAATTTGGTCTCTGTAGAATTTTCTTTTCTCTTTTCCCTATCTTCTTTTTTAGTTTTCTTCTAAGAAATGCCCTTGTTTAAATTAACTTTAGGTATTTTAGTTATGAACTCAAACAAGGATCTTCCTAGAAAGTGGTGCTAGAAGGACTATAACATAGTCTAACAAACACCCCTCATTAGTCACCTATAAGACCGAATACCTACATCTCGTGTACTCGAGTCATCTTCTTAAATCTAAAACAAGGAGGACATAAGATCCTATCGTTGTCCCTAGGTGTGTACCTTATAAACATAAACATGATAAGAGAAAAAATTGGTGCTATAAGGAGGGCCTTTCTTTTTATTAATAAGAGTTTATTCTCATTCCTCGGTTTATATGCTTCTTTCTATTAGAATTAGTAATTAGTTATTATATATATAGTGGATTTTTCAATAATTGTTACTAGATCTTGTTTTGATTTAGGATTGTGTCACATATAATTGGATTTTCAAAGGAAGGCATGGTTTGATAAAATAAAACTAGGGATTCCAAAGGCACAACCTATTCCACCCAAATTAATGAACCCCCTTTTATAGTTGTACCAAAAATGGCTTTGTTAGCTAGATCCTCAATTAATATTCTTGGTCTTATCTATGATTTACCTAGGAATTGAGAGAGAGAAATAACTTCTTATATTTGATCCTTTGGGTAACATCTCTATTGAAGAGAATATTAGGACCTTCAAATCAACTTTGAGGCTCTTGAATGTAACATATGAGGATGCAACATGTATAATTTTCCACTCACACTTTGTAATGTTATATGTGATGAGTATTTAAATCTACCTAAATATCCAATTACTTGTTGGAAATATTTTAATAACATATTTCTTACTTATTTTGGAGGGATTACTAGTCCAACAGTCTTGTATCATAGGTTCACCACCCTACAAAGGGATACCAAAGATCCTAATAGAGATTGCAATGCAAGTTTTCAAAATATATATAGTATAACCACTGACCCATACAAGAAAACAAATTATTGAGCCTCGGAGATATATAAGAATTCCCTAGATCCCATTACTTCAATATTTTTAAGGTCTTAGAATATCAACACCCTAACAATTGCACATGTAGAGGAAATTTAGATAGATGAACATGTAGCCAACCAAAAATACCCATTACACATTATAATGTCCAACAATAATATTTGGCTCATTATTTACTAATATTCCACTCCTATAATTAGATTAATTAATTTTATACATTGTACACCTTTTTGGATAGTTTAATTAGCTATTTAAATAAATAAAAAAACAATTATCTACTCACCTTCCACTTATCTCCACTTCCTTACCCAACACACTCAAGTTGAGATTTTCACTCCACTCAATTTCTAGAATTCTACAAACATGGAAGAAAATATTCACTTACAAACAAAAAACTCAACATGCATCCAATTTGAAATAAAGCTTCTTAATTTCTCCTTCAAAGAGCCAACTACAAAGAACAAATCAACCATGTTAAATAAGGAAATTGAAATCAATATCCTGCAACTCAATCAATTCCACCTTCCTCAATCCATGGCTTCGCACACACAATATATATATATATAATATATATATATATATATATATATATATAAAAGAATCCCCATTTCGCTCAAGACAACATTGGAAGCTTGGAGAATTTGCAGTGTTACTCTACCAAAATATCATTAGAAAATCATTTGAGTACACCCTTATGTTGTCCAATTGATCACTCATCCATCATTCAATCATCATCCATTCATCCAATTACTCATATTTTCAATTACTTCTAGTTGAATAATTCTTATAGAATCCACATAAAATAATCATTTTATACTTCATCAAGGACCCAACAAGAATGTCATTTGACCCCACTCTTCATCTGGTCTAATTTGAGGTTGTAGGAGCTTATTGAGAAAGGTTTCCATTCATTTTTATTGTCTACTCTTTCACATTTCTACATTTCTCTTATACACATTCTAGAATTCCCAATGGTACGCCCACACTTTATTGTTCACTTGTCATTTTAATATCATTTTCATGTTTTTTTAGTATTTAAAGGTTACTCACTAACTTACGGGTCATTATTCAGCTAGTTTTAGAGTAGTTTGATAAAAACAAGATTTTTGCCATATTCTAAAAATTTTATGTAGGTAGAGGTTATTTTTTCTTCCATCGTCATATTTTTATAGTGTATCCCATGATCTAAGTTAGTGTACTTTAGTTATCTAACATTTTTGTAGGTCTCCACCACCACCAACAACCTTGCATTTCCATTTCAGTATCTATGTTAGCTTTTTATTTCCTACATAAAAGTGTTATTCCTATACTAGCATGCTAGTACATGTGCTAGCATGCTACTCCCTACACTAGCATGTTATTCTTTGCACTATCATGTTAGTCTTACGCTAGTGTATATAAGTCCGTACACTAGCATGTTATCATATACGCTAGCATTCTATTGTTTTCACTAGGATGCATTCAAAGTGTGTTATTGTATGATTTAAAATGTGTTTACCTAGTATGTGTTCCATTTCATTCCTTTTGTTAGTGTGTCAATCCCTACGTTATTATATTGTGTAAAATTTACGATTTTTTTGTAAATTTATAGAATATTTGTATCTAGTTTATTTACATTTCTAACACTATTTTACATATAATTTCATACAAACATAGAGTCTAACACATCACATGATCATTTTTTCTAACCAAATTACAATTATTTCCATTTTTAATTTCATTTCTAGCCTTTAAAATTTACAATTAACGTCATGTATGCTCTTCTTTCACACCCTTTGGTTGATTTTGATAATAAAAAGTGATTACAATTTCTTCATATTTAAATTATTTCATTTTCGGATAAATTAATCTAACCCATATTATTACTAAGGTTTTTCTCTTTACATAACCACACCATGTATGATCTTCTCTCATACCCTTTGGGTGAACTTGAGAATGAGAAATTTTTGAATTTGTTTTTCTTGTATTTGGCTAACTTGGTTTTACATTATTTGTACAACTTGTAAAAAGAGAAGAAAAAATCAAGAAAAAAACTACTAACTCATCAAAGTATATTTTTAGATGATCACTTTTGAACAAGTCTCTAGAGCTTAAAATAAATCAGAAGATGTTATGAAAACTATCAGTTCCCTTTGAGATCACCACAAATTAAACACAAACACACTTTCCTTGTAGAACATCTCTTGAATCCTTCTTATTATTTACCCGAGACTACCAGGGTATGTAAAATAGGTCATCTTGGTATCCCTTAGTACCATGATATCTATACCTTTATCTATGAAAAATATTTCACCCCAAATACGAACTCTCATCAAAATGTGCATTAACACAAGGTGCATATCACTATAGTATCCTAGCCAACACCTTGTGTTGCATAGGTTATGATCAAACTTTACTCAAATGTATCAATTAATAGGAGGCATCTCACACATTACCTAAAGTTCACGCAGTTGTTTTGACACACACACAAATGGAATGGTCTTAGCTAATTAAAACATATGCATCGATTACTATTGTCCCACCATGGAAAATGACACATCCCACTTTGTCAAAAGGTTTATAGCTTATTAAAAACATGGAAATATCATTCATGTACCTTCCCAATAATTACAACTAATCACGACACCTTGTCCTTTCTCTTAATGGGGGATCAATATTATTGGGAAACTCAAACCTTGTTGGTTGGATATTTTGTTAGAAACAAAATATGAGGTTCAACCACAATACACGGGACAAATTCCCTCCTAAAATAAAGGGGAGGAATCCTATTTATTACTAATCTAATGCACACCAAATAATATTTACAATATCTACACTAATCTAACCATTCGAGGTTGGGATCTCATCCTAGTAGATTTATTATTATTAGAAAGGAATGTGTGTAATGATAAATAAATAAAGCGAGACATGAGGAAATTTATAAGAATAGAAAAAGAATATATGGGAATGTGATTTCACTTAATAAAATGGAGATAAAAATATTATCACATGCGATCGGATAGTAATAACTTGTTGAAGATTCAATAAAATAGATATTAAATATGGTTGAGATGATACGGTCAATGGAATTGGAAAAATAAAAAGAAAGGGATGTCACATGCCCGAAGTTGGTGATCAAAGAACCTAACTACAAATCTTTGGAAGGATACCATCACAACACTCGTCAAAGAATGGAATGGATGCATGGAGACAGTGGACGATCTGGTTAAAGAGAAATGAAATGTTATGGTTTGGAATCTGCTGCTTGTTTACCTTTTGTTGTTAGTATTATCCTTGGGACTGCTATATAATGGATATCATATACTGGTATTTTTTTTTGATATTTTGGATCATGACTGGCCCTTGAAGATAAATACTTTGGCCAATATGTAAGTAATCGATAACTCTTTGTAAGGGGGTAGGGTCCCCTCAACCCTAACTTTTACCTCTAATAAAAAAATAGATATTAAAGCAAATAACCATTTAATGCATTGAACATAAGAACAATACCTCAAATGAAAAATATATATCCACAACACAAAGTTTGTAACAAATATCTTTAATATTCTTCAATAATGAAATAGAAAACAAAGTTTTTCTATCTCTTGACTTCAAGATCTATTTTTTTTAAAAATATCCAACCCTTTGTAATGCCACAATATTTGACATTTATAGCAAAATGGAGGAGAAAACTAAGGAAATAGTTTGAACATGCATACTAAAAAAGTAAATATGAATTAAGATTTAATTTTAATAGTTCTTTCACAAAGACCCTGTCAACCATGAACATTCAAAAGAAGTCTCAAAATTTTAGCAAAAGACATGTTGAATGGAAAATAAAAATGACATGATATATCTATCAATCAGACTTGTCTTTTTCCTCTTTGACTTTGACTTTCTTAGAACAAAATTATTAGAACTTCTTGATCATCTCCGAGTCTCCTTTTTGTATGGCCCATTGAAGTATCGATTTAGCACTTCACAAGTGTCAATAACATCACCTACTTTCCCTAAAAGCTTCAAATGTTTCTTGATCAATTTAGAGTTACATAGGAAATTTTCACATAAAACTAACTTATCAGTAGCTATGAAATTTAAATCTTACTCCATTGAGGACTCCTTTTAAACCAAATCTTCAAATTATTTGAACATAACATCAGCAAGTAAAATATTTAGACTACCATCTAAAACCTTCTTAAAAACATTAAACAATCCATCTTAAAAAACATTAGTGACATCAACCACCTCTTCCCTAGATTGTTGTGGTTTATCACAAGATTCTTGGAGAAATTTAACCCAAAATTCAATAGATTTATAGAATTCAAAAGGCCTATCATTATTCTCTAAAATTCCTTCTTTAATCAAGATATATGAATTGACATTTTTGAGCTCACTAAGATCTTTCGACGTTAATTACCAATTACCATTTTCCTCCCAAAGTTTTCCATTTAATTTATCTACGTACACTTTGGCCTTCTCAACATTGTTGTAGGAATCTACGGTGTCCTTGATTATCCTTTTTCCCTGAAGAAGGAGACACTGAATCCAATCATCCACCACTCTACCTTTCTAAACCATTTTCTCCATTTTGGGAATGAACAAAAAATCAAATCATATTGGAGTAGGAGTAGGAGGTGAGATATGAATTTGAGTGGGCTTGGAGAGCTTGATTAGGACATATTTCAATTGATCAACCTTTTCTTTCATTTCTTCCTTTGAGGCTTTAGTTTCTCTGGGTTTTCTAAAAATATTTTCCATAACAACTTGTGCATCCTGCTGAGCACCTTTAGTAGTGACCTTCCCTAGATCTAAATTTTTGATTTGATAATCCAAGGCCATAATTTCTTCCTTGGTTTTGTTGGCATCAGCACAACAATCTTTGCAAACCTTTGAATGAATGCATCAATAGTGATATACAAAATGGTCTTAGGTTTCTTCATTGATTTGGAAGGTGTTGGCTTCATGGAACTTAAATCAAAGGCCTCATGGGGAAAAAAATTTCTTCCTCTTCTTTGGAGTTTGATTGGAAAACAAGGTAGGGATTGAGGAAGAAGGTTCCTCTAGGGGAGGATTTGTAATCATCAAAGTAGAACTTGGAGGAGTGAGAAAAGTAGTTACCAAGGACGAGGGAGTGGAAATAATGGTGGTGACAATGGTAGAAGATGTTGGAGGAGGAGGAGGGATGGAAACTGGAGTTTTAGAAGTGGATGAAAGATGAGTGACTTATGGAAATCCCAAATTCATACCCATTCCACTCGAAAGAGGGGACAAGGATGAGAAAACTCTTTCCATGAAATATATAAGTGGGGATGAAGGTGATGGAGGTGAATATGGAGAAGAAAGGGTGAAAAATGTAGAGGCTGTTGAGATCTACAAGGTAGAATGTGGAGGAGAAAAAGGAACATGAGGGGGAGAGGAAATGGAAGGGGTAACTTAAGGTTTTGGGTAACAATAGGAACCGACTAAGTAATAAGAGAGGAAGAGGGAATGGGATAGGTAACCACAGAGCTCACTGGTGCTTCTTTAGCATGTGAAGGAGAAGGGGAGTCGATCACCACCACAGATGAAGTAGGGATGACAGATGATGAAGGATGAGACTTAACTCCACTGCTAAAAAACTTGAATTTCACCTTCTTAGGAGGAATTCCACTTTTATCATTTTCCCATGGGATGGGCCCACTTCTATTATGGATGTGACAGAGATAATTTTGGAAAATTTGATTCCTTGGATTTATTTCCCCATGAATACAACCATGCATTAGTCCAAATGAGGGTCCGAGTAAGTCAATCTTCAATAGATGTAGATTCTTTGACAAACTACTTAATCAAGGAAACTCCATATTATCACCATCCATTTGTTCATACATGGCATCCACGATTTTTTCATCATCAACTGCATTCTTAGAGATACTAGTAAGATTTATCGTTCTTATTTCATCTATATTTAATATGGTGTTATCCTTTTGTTAGATTGAAACCGCATTCCTACATTCAATCCAAATATCCTTAAGGTCTGGAACATGAAGTTCCATGGTTCCATGAGCCTTTAAAACACCTCAATAATCAAATCCTTACCTTGGTGGCATGGTCTTCTTAAGATTCCCTTACATTTTATTGACCATTTTCTTAACTTTGATGACAAAGGAGAAATTATATCTTCTAATAAAGATAGGGAAGGAAACTACAACTTTATTCTAGCTCTGTTGAAATTTATGAAAATCCAAAAGCTACCTAACAACCTTCTTAAGGATCCATTTATCACTTGGGTACCTAGGAAGATGCATTTGAGATCCTTGAAACACTATGGCTCATAGATAGGTGAATTTACGTAATCGTAAAAAGATGCGGTCCCATTTGGATAATGTGTCCCATGTGACATTTGAGACCCTTTGCTTGAAAAATTGGGCTCTAATATAGATGTTGTCATAAAAAAATCATGATTGACCCTCTTAAAATTTTTTGACTCCACTTTAACGACTATTGAGGGTAAAGCTTATAAATATGATCAAAGTACTTAGACCCCGATGTCTTCAACCCATGGTAATGCATCATTCCAGATATGGCATAAGTAACATATAAAATCTTATAAAAAATTCATGTAGTCAAAAATTAGTTCATCTGAGTGTCAATAGTGTCACTGATAAATGTTCCCGATCGAAGAACTACTAATTTTTCTTTATGATGGAGATAAAATCATACATCCATCCATGGAATTATTTAACATTAGGGATCCCAAACACTCTTCTAAGGAGTGTGATGATATAGTTTACTTCCAAAATTAATTCTCTTATAGAATTAGTCTTTGGAAACCTATAAAAAAAGGATTTGGCTTCAATAATTACTTCTTGTTGATATGTTTAACACATTCATCCAAGTTTATATCCCAGGCCTTTTGAGTTGATTGATGGTTTTTCCCAAAGTATTCGGTGAAGGTGGGAGCTTAAGAATCTCATCAAAGTAGTCAATATATAACTTGATAACCACCTCACATGCTTTATTCGAACATACCTCGTGTCTAATTCCTAGTGGTTGGATTATGCAAGAGTGAAATCATTTCCTTTGATGATTCCTTTTTGCCTTACCTTTTCTGAATGGACATGAGGAAATAAGGAAAATGGTATACAAAAATTCTTAGAAATCCTTAAAATAACTTTTGGTTTTACTCTCCGTAATGCAACTTTGAAATTATGACACACTTTGGATGAAGAATTGACCATGTTGATTAACTCAAAAAACCCAAAACATGGGTCATAACTTGACCCTTGTTTGACACCTTGAAAAAACTGATACATTTTTGGGTTTGATCTTATTTGAAACTTGGGAAAACCTAACACATGGGTCTAAAAATGGGCTTACTTGGCAGAAATAAAAACCGGAAACACTATTGAGAACCTTGACTTATTTAGCAAGGATGATAACTTGAAGTGCTTTGTCGGAAAGGTAACCTACTCCAACATGTAAAAAACCTAAAATGTAATTTTTAGGTCAAAATTCATTAAGTGATATTTTTCAATTTGTTCCATTAGAAACCCTTACCAAAAATGAGCAAGTTAGAAACCTAAAAAGATTCCTACTTCCCATGGTAAGATAAAAATAACAAAAACTGAAAAAATGAGGAGTAAGAAATATTTTAAAAATGGAAAACACCTCCTCAATAAGATAAAACCTTAAAAAGTAGAATGCAATTCATCTAGAAGGAAGATCACTTACTGAAATGTTAACCAACACTTCAAATCAATGAAAAACAATTAAAATAAGCACTAAGAAAATGCTAATCGGACTTTTGAAATGTAAAATATGAGGGAAATTTGAATGGTAGAGGGAGTACAAAGGTACGAATGACATGGAAAACCTCTCTATTTATAAATAACCTTGAATTTATTACATGTGGTGACACATGTGTTCCACCAACTTCTAACCTAACATTTATGGAGTTGACTTCAAGGGTAGAAGTTAGACCGCATGCGACATCTCATGAAATCGTGTAATCAGGATCCAAAAACATGATACAAAGGAACCTAGAAAAGATCTATGGTTCGATTCGTGAGAACATGAAACACTTGACATATAATCCATCTACCCAAACCTGATGCAATAAATCCCAAAAGTCGACATGCGACACAGTGTGGCCGGTTTTGGGTTTGGGAAAAAATGAAACACATTACATGTGTTTTGAGGGTAATATGTTTCGATGTATTTGGAAACCGAAACTTGAAAGGCCGTATCTTGTCATAGGTATTCGGGGTAGAAAAACATGGCACAAAACATGCACAATATTAATGAAATCCCAAAATATGATTCAAAAATCAAAATAAGGAATTTTAAAACAATCCTTAGATGAAAAATGGGTCATAAAAGGTTCATCATGAAAAAATTATTGGTTATCTCATTTTATCGATAAAATAAAAAATGTGATAACAAACTTGCATCATTTGATGGACATAAACTCATCATCACAACCACTAAATACTCACTAAATGGGTAGAGAATATTCTACTCACTTATGTCATCAAGACATTCAAATCTACAAATTCATATGCAATAACCTCATTTGTTTATTTGGTATCTCATCCTCCATTGTCACTAATAATATAAAATCCTTCAAAAATTAAATTTTCAAAGATCTTGCTAAACATTTCGACATCCATCTTAAGTGGTCCACTCCATATTACCCTCAAGGTAATGGCCAAGCTGAATCTAATGAGAAAAACTAAAGAGTATCCTAGAAAATATATTCAATTCACATAGAAGAAACTAGCATACTTAAATCTACCCTTCTTTATGGCTTATCGCATTCCTATAGGAGCCACTCCATTCTCTCTCATTTATGGCCATGATTTTTTTCTACCCACTAATATCGAATTCCCATCCTTAAATTTTTTTCAATAACTCGATCAATGAAGATGAATATAGAAAATCACGACTTAAAAAACTAGGGATTCTTGATAAATAATGGCTTAGCACTCTAAACCATCTTTAAGTCTAACAAAACTAGCTAAGACGTAGTTATAACAAAAAGATAAAACCTAGAGAGTTCAAGATCGGTGATCTAGTTTTTAGAGAAAATTAGAAAAACATAACCAAAGAAATATAAAATCCATGTAAATTTATGATTACCATCATATCGGTGGCCACCTTACATGAAAAACCAACCCCACTTTGCTAGATCATCTTCTTCTTGCGAATATGGAGAAAAAAATTATGAGAGATGTGAGTAGGGAAAGAGTCGATGATAGGAAGGTAGATCCACGGGGAAGAAGGAAGTTGTGCGGGGGCACCAACCGAGTTGTGAGAGAGACACGGGTTGGTGAAGGAATGTTGGAAAAATCCAATCGAGAGGAGGAGATAGTTCTGCACCCTAACCCTATGACATAAAAACTAATGGGTTTCCAGATGGTATTGGGGGTCAGGGCAGACACAAAGAGAGGAACCAAGGGGTGGGTATTCAGGATCCATGGCTTAGGGCAGCATAAGCAAGTGAATTCCTTTAAGGAGACTCGGAAAACGGGGTGGTGGTCGTTCTTCGAGAAAGCACATAGCAACTAATCAGGCCTACGGTCAATGTGGCCGAGAACATTCCGTCACTCACGATTAAAAATCTAGAAGTTGAAGAATATTACAAAAGTCTAACGTGGAATGTGGTGGTTGGTAGGTTTAATGGGTTTTGGCCTTCCACAACTCAGATCGTTGGGTTTTTAAAAAATGAACCAATAAATGTGAAATTTCTCTCTGTTCCAAGGATTTTTTGTTGTCCATTTTAGGAAGCCAGAATATTACCAACGTTGTTTGACAGAAGGACCCGGTTCTAGGGTCACGTAGGTTTATTCATCACCCCATGGTTCCTAGATTTTGATCTCGAATACTTATTTGGTGGCCAAAACACCAGTTTGGGTCAGGCTTCCTAACCTCCCCTACATCTATGGTATGCCCTGGAAGATATTGGAAACACTTTGGGAAAATTTATAAAAGAGGATTTGGATAGAACACATTCAGGCCTATGTTCATTTTCCCAAATTTATGTTGAAATTGATTTAAGAAATGGAATACCTAATCGAATTAACCTTAAATTTGGTAACGTTCAGTATACCCAGGTCTTAGACTATGAGAATACCACATTTTGGTGTAGACTGTGTAGAAATGTGGGACATTTGCAAGCTTCTTGTATCTTCAATAAGAATTAGAAATTGGGAAAATTGAATGGATCATCATCCTTGAGTAGATGGGGTTCTGTAAACCTGGATTTGGTTTCTGCATCAAAATTTAAAGATAATTTGTATAATCCTATCTTCGATGATAAAACAGTTTCAGAGAAGAATGATACAGAGGTGGAATTTCAAGACGAGCAATTGGTTGGAGGTGGCATAAAAAGGGGTCATTCTTCAAAAAGTTCAGAATCAGATCAAGATTTTGTGCCAGGTAATTTGATGGCCTTGGCAAAGCCCAGTGACCTTGCATTGGTTATCTCATCCGATCTCAAAAAATGGCAAGAAGTAAAGAGGCGGAAAAATAAAAAAGGTCACATGGGAAGCATTGATGATTATTTTCCATCCCAGGGTGGGAAGGAATTTTAGGATAGTTCTATCTATTGGAACACTGACTTGTAGCTATTTTTTGGCTTTGTATCCCTCTTGTTTTCCTAAGGATTTAGCCTAAGATTTTTAATAGGGAACATGTCCCTTCAACCCACATTAACTATAAAAATAAATAAAAATGGCCAGCATACATAATTTTGTATGCAAATCCACCATTACATTCAAGGCCTAATTGATCACGGAGACATATAAGTTGAAAATACATCCAACAAAAAAATCCCAATGAAAAATTAATTTTTTTCAAAGACCCTTTCCCCAAACATGAAAAAGCCAAAAGAGCTCAAAAGGACAAGGGCCAAACATCTAACAATGTTGAATATGACTCAATCATATCATTCATCGATCAAGAACCCAACATTTTTAGTACCATCAAAATCAAAACTCTTGACTATGAAGTAACCACAAGACAAAATAAGGTTTGGGTTCCCACCACAAAACAACCTTTGAAATTTACAATACCTCAAACATCTAATCCTTAATCTACTTAAAATCTAAAATTGACATCTAATATAGAATATTCCTTTGATTTTTATGATATTATCAAATAATTGGAGAGTACATCCCTGTAATCTCACTTATGGAATTGCTTAAAAATCACTTATGCTTCAAGACATCCTTACTCACACATTACATGAGGCACGTGTTCCTAAGGAAATCAACACCCAACAATTTCAATAATTAATTACAAATTATTTTCTCAATATCCCTATCTTATCATTTGGTCCTCATGATCTTTTAAACTCGAACATTCCAAATAATAGTTCCTTATATGTTGAAGCATTCATTACTCATCATAAGATCAAAAGTTTCTTGTAGACAATGAAATTGTGCAAAACATTTATTCTATAAAACTATTTACGATGTCTTGGATATATCGAGGAGAGTATTACTATTGATATCATAACAATTCATGGGCATGATAATAATGAGATATAATTTATGGGAACAGTTCATGCTAGCATTCATGGTTTGACCAATCACCTTGGACACCTTGTTCAACATTTTTGACTTGGAGATTCTATAGAAAATTCTCCTTAGGAACCCATCGATCCATGTCATACAATTTTTTCCTTCCACATCCCAATAATGCCTCAAATTCTCCTATCGATGCAAATAAATTAAATTATGTACCAATACTAAGCCCTTTGAGTATTTGTCAAATTCTTAATGGGAGGTATAAAAAAGGCCACTATTGTCCATTGTTAGAAAATTTTACCCCCTCTCATCATACCATTCTTTGAAACCATGCAAATTTATCCTAATATACTCTTAAAAATATTCTAAATACTAGTGCCAAGAATTTTTATAGTAAAACTTCCTATCCTCCTTCTAGATCCACTAATCCACCTTCTACATTATCTAGTATGCCTACTAATTCATCGACACAAAAATCTGCATTTAATTTCATTAACAAAGGATATGGTGAATATCAATTTCAAAAGGTTGAAAATTCCTTTCACATTGGGAACATACCCCGCCACCACACACCCATGAAATATTGAATTTTTCACATGTATACATTGATCACATCTATAAACTAGGAAAAAATATCTATTGATGTTTTGGAAACTTAGAAGAGGATACTATTCAAAATTCTAAGATCTCTTGGTTGTGTAACGATTAATTCACTGAATTTTATCAATCTCCCAAACACATCATAAGAAATAAATCATGAAAAACATGCAATGGAAGGGAAAATGTCTTGGAAATAATGAACAAGGATGTATAGATCCCATTACCTCAATAAAAAAATATAAACTCCCATGGTTTGTGTTACAATCATGATGCTACCGCATGTGAATTTCTTGCTAGTAAAGAAACCAATAGTGAATGCATTGTATCTATCATTAAAACAAGTGTCATGTCGTATATATTTTAGGATCTCACCAACACGATCCTTTATGAACATCTTTCCATCAAAACCATTGACATTGTCTATCCTTCCTCATTAGTCGGGATCACCTAAGTCAAGTTTCCATATACCTCTTCTTAAATGATGATGCCATTGATTAATTTATTATAAATTGAGATCATATGCCCCCTTCCTATCAAAAGAACGAATTTGATATCAATTTAGAAGCTACAAAATAATTTGTTGAAGAGCTTCAAAACCACAATCCACTTAAACCCAAAATTAAAAAGAAAAGGAGAAAAAATCTCCCATAATTAAAACATCACTAATACATTATTAGAAAACCAAAAATAAGAAAAATCCACAAGATTACTCCCCTCACAAATAGGAATCTTAAATAGATAATATACATCAACCTCAGATATCATTTACAAAAAGTATACATCCAAAATGTTGGTAGAAGAAACCATAGACATCAACATTGGAACAAATGAATCCTACATCTTGGATCTATTCTAACTCCACAAGAAATATAAATGTTTACTACACTTCTTATATAATTTCAAGATGTATTTGCATGGACATATAAGGATATGTCAGGATTAGATCCCACTTTAGTTGTACACCACCTCATGGTTCACCCTGACGCTAAGCCAATCAAACAAAAGAAAAATGCATCCCAAAATTGCATTACTAGTCAAAGAGGAATTACAAAAATCCTAGCGGCAGGTTTTATTAAACCCATCGACTATTCAAACTAGATATCCAACATTATTTCAGTCACTAAAAATAATCATGGGATTATAATTTTCATATACTTTCATGACATCAACAAAGCATGTCCAAAAGATGACTTTCCATTACCTAACATTGATATGATTTTCGACTCAACAAAAAGTCACGAAATGTTGTCGCTTATGGATGGTTTTTCTAGCTATAATAAAATAACAATTGTAGAATAATATTAATAGAAAACAACATTTGAAACACCATGGGTAACATTATATTATAAGGTGGTGCCTCTTGGCCTAAAAATGCATAGGTTCTACCTATCAACTCATAATGGCTATAATATTTTACGACATGTTGCATAAAATAATGGAAGATTGTCTTGCCAACATCATAGTAAAATGAAAAACTATAGTGGGAGATCTACAAGTCCTTCACCGTATATTTGAAAGATTATGCTTATAAAAAGTTTGACTAAATCAAAAAAATGTGCCTTTGGTGTTACATCGGGTAAATCATTGGGTTCATTTTTTCACGAAGATGTATAAAAGTGTATCTTGCAAAGGTTTGTGCTATACTGGAAATTACTCCTAAAAAAATCTAAGAAAATTAATGAGTTTCCAAGGAAAATACAAATCCATATGATGTTTTTTATCACAACTAGCAAACAAGTGTCATCACTTCAACCGAATACTTAAAAAGGATGTTAAATTTAATTGAGATCAATATTGCGAAAAATCCTTTGATAAGATAAAGACATATCTAGCCAATCCTCCGGTGCTCATGCCACATAGACAAAAAAGTGCTTCTCTATACATCAAACACAAACTATGTTATGGAAGAATTACTCACACAACACAATGATTAGGGACATGTACACTATTTTATCATCTCAAAGTAGAACTTTTATTGATCATGAGCACAAATATTCACATGCTAAAAATTATGTTTGGCCATGGAACTTTCTTTCCATAAGTTACATCACTATTTGCTAAATTATACCACCAAACTCATCACAAAAATTGATCCTCACAAACATCTAATTTCTAAACCATTTATCATAGGATGGGTGTTTAGCTATATTAATCTCCCTGAGTGAATTTTATATTGAGTTTGTTATTCAAAAGGATATCAATGGACATGATCTTGTAGATCACCTTACTACATCACCCTCCCGGAAAAAAACCACTATGTCTTGAGTTTCTCAATGAGTCTCTCGATGTTCCTTGAGGTTAAATCTTCATGGACACTCTACTTTAATGGAGTTTGTAATGTTAGTTGTTAGGGATATGTAATATTGTTAATCACTTTGGATGGAGATATCATTCCTAAGGCATTTCACTTGGGTTTTTCTGTAATTGTGGAAATAGGATGGTACATGTGCAATTTAAGTAATATGGTAAAAATAAGATTTCAAACCATAGATACAGGTGCAATGTATATAGGATTTTTACAACTTCTATAGAGTCCATAAAAATGGATCAAATAAACTTGTTCTAAGAAATATGTAGAATTAGCATATTTCCCTAACTCGCCACTAGAATCTCTTGCTAAGAAATATCCGGGAATACACCATCCACAAACTTAACATAAACATAGTGATAAAACATTATCACTATGTAAACAACTAATTACAACTAGTAGCTTACATTAAATTAATAAAATTAAATTACTTTAAATTATTGCATTATTTAAATATAACCTAATGTTGAATTAACATAGGTAGTATATCCTAACATCCCCCTTAATTTAGCATGATCTCAAGTGAATAGGAGATAAACTCTCTGAATCCCTTAGATCTATCTCGAGCAAGTGACCTTATGAAGACATATTCATGCTTCATATTTTTAAGAAATATTGGAGCTGGATGTTGTGGTTCTAAACATGTTAAGGAATAAAATGTACCTACACATCAATGTGTTTGGTGTGCTCATGAAAAATGAATTCCATACAAGTTTCACTACTCTTTCATCATCAACATGTAGGATAGTTGGATCTTTATGTGGTATTCCCAATCCTTTAAGTATGTGTTAGAGCCATATCCCTTCATATATAGCTCCACATATTGCATGCTATTCTAGTTTTGTGGAGGACCTTGAAACACAAGTATGCTCTTAATCAACCATGATATCAGTCTAGATCCCAAAAATAGTATAAATTTTGAAGTGGATTTCTTATCATCTATGTTTATTGCATGATCATAATCTAAATATCATGTCAAGAAGAATATATCATTCTTATTATATTCTAGGTCATTGTCCATAGTTCATTTGATGTACCTCATTATCTTATTTTATTCTTTATAGTGACAAACCCTAAGTTCTCACATAAACCATGAAATATAGTGACTATATATCTGATATCCGCCATACTAAAAGTCAAGTAGATGAGACTCTCGATCAACTATTGATAGAGAGTTACATTTACTTATGGTAATGAATTTTTGAGACAAATAAAGTCTTTTCTCCATAGGTGTGTAAATTGGATTTTTATACATCAAATGGAATTTATCAAGAGGTGTCTTGGCATATTTTAATTGTGATACAAAGATATGATTCTCTCTTTTCAAAACTTAAAGTCTAAGACAGTAATGTAGAATACAAATATTGGTCATGCCATTTGAATGATAATGTTAGATATTTATTTATTTATTCAATAATACTCATTGATCCTCTAGTGATGAATAGATCATCGCCATTTACTAAAATGCTAACTATCTCCTCCTTTCATTTCGAGATATAAATTAGGATCATATGGACTCATGTTGAATCCATGATGAATGAGATGTTAGTTGATTTTTATGCACCATTACATAGGATATTAGTTTGTACCATACATTGATTTAATGAGTTTACATACCATTTCTTCTTTACCCAACATGATAAAACATTTTGGTTGACTCATGTAAACTTTTTCTTTTAATTAACCATTAAGAAAAGAACTTTTCACATCCATTTGGTGGATTTTCAAGCCAAATTGTACAACTAGAATAAAGATTGACTTGAAAGTTTTTATCTTAGCTATGGGAGAAATTTTTTCCTCATAATCAATTCCTTCTTTTTAACATATCCCTTAACAACTAGTCTAGCCACGTGTTTATCAAATTTTCATGTACTTTGTACTTCATTTTGAAGATCCGTTTATATCAAATAATATTTTTACCTGGTGGAAGATCAGTAAGGTCATGTATTACTATTCATAAGTGACTTATATTCTACATCCATAGCATCATTTTAGGGTTTCAATTATAGGGATTCTAAAATTATGAATGGTTTGATAAATTTAAAAACTTTAATAATTAAGGAAAAATTGACCTCATTACGAGCCAAAATGAAATTCCTCATTCTAGTGGTAGATGTTTTGGGGACACTGTCCAATTTTGCATCTCATGTCATACTTGTATACCACTTAGCCATATAGTTAGTGGTTCATGTGGGTGGTTGATTTTCACCATCATCACCGTTGTCATCAAGGTGTTCACCATTCTATGTTTTTACTATAGGACTTATTTTTTCATCATGTGAGTGTATTGAAGGAGTATCTACTTATTTATTCTCAAATAACTCAACATACCTTCTAGTGTATACCCTTTTAGTTTTAGGATCCATAAGTCTGTAGACAAGTACTTCATCATTGTATCCCAAGAAGATAATTTTTTCTGATTTCATGTCAAGTTTAGTTCTCCATTTCTAAGGAATATACATACTATCTTTACATCCAAAACCTAATGTGTGAAATAGATGGATTATTCCTTGACCATGCTTCCTATGGTGTTACTCCATTAAGATTTGTAGTGAGAAATCTGTTTAGTAGATAGACTTTTTTTTTAGTTGTTTTGTCCCAAAACATTTTTGGTAAACTCGCATCGTCAATCATACATTACACCATGTATGTGATAGTACAATTTCACCTTTCAAAACCCCATTTTAATGTAGTGTAAGAGGAGGATCCATTTGACGACGAATGCCATTTATTTCCAAAAAAACATTGAACTCATTGCTAGTGTATTCTCTCCTTGATCGAGTGGAGTGTTAAAATGTTCCTACTAGAATCAATTTCAACAAGGGATTTTAACTTCTTGAAAGTTTCAAAATCTTGAACATTTGTGCGAAGATATTATATCCACATTTTTCTTGAAAAATCATCAATAAACAACATGAAGTATTGAAACCCAAAATTGTTATGTCTCATTGGTCCAAACAAATCGGTATGCACCAAGTCAAGTTTTTCCTTATCTATAAATGTATTATGTTTGAATGGTGCTGGATGTTTTTTTCCTTCTAAAAAATTTTGACACTTATTTGTACCATTTTTAAGAGGTGGTAAACCCCTTACCATTTCATAGTGATGAAGTGTGTCAAGATATATGAAACTAACATGACCAATTATTTTGTGTCAATGTTTTATCCTTGGCTACAAGTTCTTGATCATCCCTTTGAAAAAAATATAATTGAAACATTCTTCCCACATTCAAATATTTTACAGAAAATTTTGAGCTTCGTGACTTATATCAAATCAGTCACATATTTTTACTACCTTTACAATAAAAATTCAATTTTAATATTTTAATCTACTAATTGACTTACAAATAACAAATTTTTGGTTAAACAGAGAAATATAAAACATATGTAATTTTACAAATATGTTTTAAAAGTGGTAGTGAAATGGAACCAATCTCCCGAACATGGTATGACGTATCATCACCCAAAGAAATTTGATTTTTAGTGGGTGTTTCATTTAACATGAAGAAATAATATTTCCTTCTTGTCATGTGTCGGAGTTGTACCCAAGATGACATACCAAATTTGACTTGTAGAATTGGAATCTTCATTTGATTGTGTAGTATACAAGAAGTCATCATCATTAAATTGATATTACGATTTTGTTACATTTCTTTGTTGAATTGGATTCTTCTTCCACTTTCCCTTATTTTGTCCTTATTTATTCTGCTGTTAGAATTATTTTGATTTTTGGTTTTCACTCTTATTTCCACTTGAAGATCCCTTTTGGAATGTGTTCTTTAAAAAATCCTTTAAATAATTTCCTTTTCTACCATAAATAGGACATTTTTTGTTAGCCCTTTTGGCCTTGTTGAGTGTTTCCTTTCTTCGAAGGTTATTTACTAGACTTATCTTATTTCTTGTATTTTTTATTAGAATTAAGTTCATGCTCTTCATTTCTAGTAGTTATCTGAAATTGCTTCTTATTTTTGGTAGCATATTTACTAGTTGTTTAGAATTGGTTGTTTGACTAGTTTTTTTAACGTGGTCACAAAAATTCTATATGAAGGTGGTAAGGCTCTTAACACTATTGGCACAAGTGTTGTGTAAGTAATTTATTCTTCCAAAGCTTTAAATAATTCTCACAAATTTGAAACTCTTCTATAAAACATTTCAATTTTTTTATTTGGTTGCATTTTCAAGTTCAATAGTTGAATTTGGAGATGAATTATTATATTATTTTTATCGCAAACTTCTTTTGATATTATGGTCTGGTGAATATGAGGTCGAACCTCATTTGAAAAATTAAACAAGGTTATTAAATTTACTTTTTTATTTTCACGATCAAATGAACGTTGTTTTAGAACATAATTTTCAGATCTTGATAATCTACTAGAAACAATAGGCCAAATATTCTCGAATTCAAGTTGTGCACATATTTTAGTTTTCCATACACGATAGTTATCAGTACACAAAAGTTAAGAATTTGGTAAAAATAATTTTGGTGTCATATTTGTGGCCATCATGAAAACAGAGATAAATACAAGAAGAAAACTTGAACATTTTGTGCCCCTTAAACAATACACCCCCTAAAATGACTTTTATTGATATTTGGGATCACTTTAGGCCATTTACAATTTAGTTCACTCTCGGTTGATTTACAATAATCAATCATTTTGGCACTAATGGTCAATGTTACAAATTTGTGATTTTTTTACAAAAAAATATATGCACCAAAATATTCTTGAATAAGATCCATCAATTTTGTATCGGAATCTAGAATTTTTCAAAAATATTTAGAAATTTCTACGAGATGGAAAGAAAGTTATGGTGAATTCTATCAAGGCTTCTCATAGTAAAAAAGAACCTCCCTCTTGGAAAAAAATAAATCACAAAAATTTATTGTGCTTTTTAGCTCTTTGGCCTCTTTTCCCTTACAAAAGTTTCTGATATCACTTCTATAATCAATTTGGATTTTTTTAATCCCAAATAATGTTTTTTCCTCTAATTTTAGGAGGGGTTTTCGTTGTCACTAGGTGAACTAGTGGATGTTTTGACCACTCTAAATATAGAAAAAAATTCTCAATTTTTCTCTAAAATTTCTATGATGTAAAAAAAGGTGATAAGCGGGGGCTTGACCTCTTGTCTTTTAAAGACTTATCAATTAGTCAATAACTAGCTGAGGGTGTATGCACTTTGAACTATCAAATGGAATACTTGATATTTAAATTGATCTCATTATTGATGTAGTTTATGATTTGGTTTCAATGAAAAATCCATTTTTGTTTTGTATCGGTCACCGCTCATTCAAAAAAAATTTGAGGGTAGATATTTTAGTGGATTTTTCTTGATAAATATTTTGTTTTAATGATTATGCACTTCCGCTTATGGTAGAATCTCGTGGATGTGGAGTGAAGGGTGATAGGGCTCGACTAGTAAGTTTTATCAAAGCGTGTTACTCATCCCAACTCACTTTCAAAAGTTTGTAAATGTAGAACTTGGTTCGGTCTCTTATAGGTTGCTCTTTTTCCTCCAATGTCGGTTAAACTCGGTTACGAGGTAGGGAGCTCAAAGAGTCTAGGCCCCCACCAGATTTAACAATCCTTTTTTAAAATATTTATGCACATATCAAGAACAAAGTATACCTCTAAAATTTTACACAATCCTCTAGATTTAATAGATTACTTATTTTAGTGAATGTTAAATTGACCTCTAAATCTAGATGTAAAAATCTAATTTAAAAAAATAGATAGAATAAATTCTTTCAAAATATTTAACAATATCACCTTTTTCTTGAAACAAAGTTGCATCCATGTATGCAAGGGTTGTGATTAAGCTCTTCAACTGAAATGTTTCTTGCTTCTACAAATTTTGAAAAATACAAATATGTTGCTACTTCAAATCAAACCTCAAAAGGTGTCTAGATTTTGGTAGGAGCTGTGAAAATGCTAGGGGCTTCTATGGATCCTCCTAGCTCTGATTTTTCTACAAATCTCCCAAAACCCCCTAAATCTTCGAACACTCTCTCGGGATAGAAGCAACGTTGATACCAAATGTAATTATGGAAATAGGATGGTACTGTGTAATTTTATTAACCTAGTAAATATATTTTTTCAAATAATGGAGAGAGTTTCAATGTATATAGGAATTGTACTTCTATCGAGTCGATAAAAATGGATTGAATAAACCTATTTTAAGAAATATGCATAAATAACATATTTTCCCTAACTACCACTAGAAGCTATGGCATGGGAAATATCCAGAACACACAATCAAAAAATTCCCATAAATATAGGGATACAAAATTATATCTAAGTAAACAAATAATTACAACTAGAAGCTAAAGCGAAAGTAATAAAAATAAATTACTTTAACTTATTACATTATTCAAATATAACCTAATGTTGAATTAACCTAGATACTATATCCTAACATTTCCTTTCACTAAAAATACTATAGAGTACAAATCCGTTATAATGTGATTAAAGGTAATAATTTAATGGAATATTAAATAACTAACAATCATTGGTGACTTCCAATTAATAATCAAACAAGTTAGGGATTAGAATAACGTTTGCAGACAAAAAAATAATACCCTACAAGAAAATGGTTGAAAACCTTAAAGGATATTTTCATATTGGTAACTTTTAAACAAGTCCCTGGAGCTCAAAATAAATATTCAGATGATATGGAAACTATCATATCCCTTATTTATATTTCCATAAATACAACGCAAACATATTTCCTTGTAGAACATAACTTAGATCCCGCTTATGATTTACCTAAGACTACCATAATATGTGAAATAATTGGTCTGAAATCCCTTGTTACCATGCTATATATATATATATATATATATATATATATATATATATATATATATATATATATATATATATATTATAAAACCTCCCCCAAAATGCAAAATATCATCTGTTAGGAAATAAGAGATAAAATATGCAGAATAATCCCTTACAGAATCGCAACAGTAGAAACTAATATGCAGAAAATATTACAGATCTCAAATAAAAGTGCAAAATAAATAACACAACACAGAGAGACAAGATTTAATGTGGTTCACCCAATTTGGGCTACGTCCACCAAGAATCACTTGCTCAGATTTTATTACAAGCCTCCACTCTCTCAATACAATACCTAGATCCATTTGGAGCTATGCTCAACAAACTCTACAAAATTCACACCGAATTCAAAACACATCTGCAATACATTTGCTTGTCTATGTATCATATGCATAAGACCATATAAATAGACAATTGCTTAAGCAGTTTGATACAAAACCATGGGTATCAAAACCATGGCAAAAACTATGGGTATCAAAACCATGGGAAAAAAACCGTGGTATAAAAACAATGGGTACCAAAAACCATGGGCCCAAAAGTATCCCGTAACGGTTACCCATTACCCATGGGTTAATAAACCACCCATGAAAATTTGCTTTGGGGCTTCACCCCATAACCCCTTGACCCGCTCACCAACGGGACCTGACCTGTAAAAATACCTGAGTGTAACACATAGAATTTGTACCACACTCTAACATGAAAATAGGCTCCATAAACATAAAAATATCCCACTTGGAGACTGATTTACACTAAGAAAGCTTCTCAACCCTTCATTGTCATCCGTGAAGGCCAACCAAAGCTGAACATAGCTTTAGTTTATCCCTTGTGACCACCTTGGTCATCATGTCTCTAGGATTCTGACTGGTATGAATCTTCTCCAACTTTAACTTACTTTCCTCCAAAGCTGTCTTGATGAAGTGATATCTCAACTATATATGCTTCATCCTAGAATGGAAAGTAGAGTTCTTAGCTAGGTTTATAGCACTCTGACTATCACTATGCAGCTTACATTACTCCTGCTTATGCCCCAACTCCTCAAGCAATTGTTGTAACCAAATCATCTCTTTGCTTGGCTTTGTGGCAGCAACATACTCAGCCTCCATGGTTAACAAAGCCACCAGCTTTTGTAGTCGTGAAATCTAACTTACTGTTGTCCCACCTACAGTGTAAATATAACCTGTCATGCTCCTCCTGTTGTCTACATCTCCAGCCATGTCTTAATTTACATAACCATGTAAAGTGGTGTCTGATCCACTATAGCACAAAATTTTCCCCATGGTCCCTCTCAAATACCGAATGATCCACTTTACTGCTTGCAAATGCTCTTTACCTGGATCACTCATAAATCTACTCATAGCTCCCACTACATGGGCAATATCAGGCCTAGTGCACACCATAGCATACATCAAACTACCAACTACTGATGAGTAAGGTACCTTGGACATCTGGTTTCTTTCCTACTCTGTCTTGGGACACTACTCCTTTGATAACTTAAAATGGCCTACCAAAGGAGTCCCAACCGGTTTAGCATCCTGCATGTTAAACCTATCCAATACCTTCTTAATGTACTCTTCCTGAGATAAAGTCAGCTTCCATTCCTTCCTATCCCGAGTTATCCTCATACCAAGGATTTGTCTAGCTACCCCCAAATCCTTCATATCAAAGGATTCACTTAGTTGTTTCTTGAGTACTTTTATTTCCTGCATGTTTTTACCTGCAACCAACATGTCATCAACATACAAACACAGGATAATATAACTTCCATCCTCAAATTTCTTTGTATACACGCAATGGTCATAATGACATATAATATAACCTTGCTCCATCATGAAGCTATCAAACTTCTTATACCATTGACGTGGAGCTTGTTTCAAGCCATACAAGCTCTTCTTCAGTTTACACACCATCTCCTCTTTACCTTTGACCTCATATCCCTCTGGTTGTTGCATATATAGTTCCTCCTCCAAATCACCATGGAGAAATGTAGTATTTACATCTAAGCTGTTCTAAGTGCAAGTATTTTGCTACCACTATTCCAAGAACAGTTCTAATAGAAGTCATTTTTACTACAGAGAAAATATCTCATCAAAATATATACCTTGTTTCTGTGCAAACCCCTTGACCACCAACCGGGCCTTATATCTTTTCTTTCCTCCTTCTTTATCTTTAACTTTGTACACCCACTTGTTCTATAATGCTCTTTTGCCTTCTAGTAGCTTCACCAAATCCTAAGTCTGGTTCTCCATGAGAGACTTATGCTCCTCATCCATGGCTTGCTCCCACTTCTTACTCGCATCTACTTGCATTGCTTCATCAAAGCTCTCTGGCTCTCCACTATCAGTGAGTAATAAATAATAAAGAGAAGGAGAAAAATGTTCAGGTTCTTTTCTTACCCTAGAATACCTCCTCACTATAGGAGTTTGGGGTTCTGTTGAGTCGGTTCCTAAAGTGATTCATGGGTCACTGTCCCATCTGGAAGATCCTCTACCACTACATATTATTTCTTGGATTCTTCCATGTTTTCCGCAATCGTTGCTTATACATGATTTTCTCATTAAATACCACATCCCTAGACTGAATGATTCTCTTGTCCTTAAGACTCCAACATTTAAATCCAAATTCATCACCACCATAACCATTGAAAGTACATTTTTCTAATTTATCCTCTAGCTTAGTCCTATCATCCTTTTCTATATGAACAAACACCTCACATCCAAAGACTCTAAGAAATGAATAATCAACTTTCTTACCATACCAAGCCTCCTCAGGTATGCCTCCATCCAAGGAACTTGAGGGTCCTCTATTTATCAAGTACACAGTTGTGCTCACCGCTTCTACCCAAAAAGAAAGAGGCAGTCCTGCATGTAACCTCATGCTCCTAGCATGTTCCACTATTGTTCTGTTTATCCTTTCTGATACCTCATTCTCCATGTGGAGTTCCTAGAACCGTATTTTGCCTACTGATTCCATTCTTAGAACAGTAATCATTAAATTCCTTACTTGCAATATTCCCCTCCATTATCTGACCAGAGACATTTTAGCTTAATACCTATTTCATTCTCTACCAAGGCTTTCCATTTAACATAAGTGTCAAATACATCAGATTTTTTTCTAATACAATAAACCCAAATTTTCTTGTTGCATCATTAATAAAAGTAACATAATAACTTGAACCCCCAAGAGATGATACATGAGCTGGCCCCCACACATTAGAATGCACCAAATCTAACTTACTCTCTTTGTTTTTAGGTCCAACCTTGAGAAACCTTACTCACTTCAGTTTCCCATATATGCAGTCCTCATAGAAATCCAAACCTATTTCTGTATATCTAGGAAAATTCTTCTTTATGATGTCCATGCCCTTATGGCTCATATGACCAAGCCTATAGTGCCATAATGTTGTATCTACATCTGAAGCTACAAGATTACAATCATTAGTACTATCAATGGATAAATATAAGGTTCCAACCTTCTTACCTCTTGCCACCACGAGAGCACCCTTGGTAACATTCCAAGAGTCAATTTTAAATATCATAGTACAACCATCACTTCCCAATTGCCCCACCGATATCAAATTTCTCCTTAATGTAGGCACATGTCTGACATCCTTCAATAGCCATGTATTCTCATTCTGCATCTTAACATGAATAGAAACTTTTCCAACTATACTGCAAGGCTCCTCATCACCAAGAAAACATGCCTAAAATCCCTTGAACATAATCAAAAAAATAATGCCTATGTGGAGTAGCATAAAAAGAATCCCCTGAATCTAAAACCCAAGATTCAGTAATACTATGTAAAGAAATAATCAAAGCATCTTGGCATACATTACCCGATGCCACATTTGCCTCCTTGTTTCCTTCTGGTGTTTCTTCTTGTCCCAAAGCTCCCAACAGTCCTTCTTTACATGCCAATACTTTCCATAGTTCCAACATACAATCTTGCTCTTGGATTTTGACCTTGCTCAATCTTTTGATTTTCCACAGTTTCCTCTATTCTTCTATCTCCCTCTAGTTTCCACTTTCAAAGCATTCCTCGAAGTAGAAGATTCCTGAGCTTTTTCTTCACATTTCCTCGCTTAGAATCACCCCTACAACATCCTCAAACTTTAACTTCGAGTTAGTTAGAACCGAGTTGCTTACCACCATTACCAGGTTATTCCAACTTTTAGGTAAAGAACATAGAATTAATAAAGCCATAACTTCTTCATCAAATTCTATTGTAACCAAAGCTAGCATATTCACAACCATATTGAAATCATTTAAATGATCTACTACTGAACTATTCTCAGACATCTTCATATTAAACAACTTTTTCATTAAAAATATCTTATTAGAGGAAGAGGGCTTTTCATACTACTTCCTTAATGCATCCATCAGCTCTTTTGTAGTCTTTCCTTTGAAACATTAAATAATACTGAAGATGCAAGACATAGCCAGATCATTCCAAGTGCCTTCTAATCCAACAAATCCCATTCCAAATCTGTCATACTCAAGGGTTCGTTCACCGCTCGGACAACGGAGTATAAAGATCCTTCTGATAAAGGTAATCTTCCATCTGCATCTTCCAAAGACTGAAATTTTTCCCGTTGAATTTATCAACCTTAGATCTTCCATCATCTACCATAGCTCCAACTTAAGATAAAACTTTCCCTACAATTCAACACTTTAGCAAACTAAACTAGGCTCTGATACCAATTGTTAGGAAATAAGAGATAAAATATGTGGAATAATCCTTTACAAAATCGTAATAGTAGAAACTAATATGCAGAAAATATTACAGATCTCAAATAAAAGTGCCAGAATAAATAACACAACACAGAGAGACAAGATTTAACGTGGTTCACCCAATTTGGGCTACATCCACCAAGAATCACTTTCTCATATTTTATTACAAGCCTCCACTCTCTTAATACAATACCCAAATTCATTTTGAGCTATGCTCAACAAACTCTATAGAATTCACACCCAAATCCAAAACACATCTGTAATACATTTGCTTTTCTATATATCATATGCATAATACCATATAAATAGACAATTGCTTAAGCGAGTTTGATACAAAACCATGGGTATCAAAACCATGGGCAAAAAGCGTAGGTATCAAAACCATGGGCCCAACAACAACCCATAACGGGACTTCCGTAAAAATACCCGAGTGTAACACATAGAAGGTGTACCACACTCTAACATGAAAATAGGCTCCACAAACATAACATCATCTAAAATGTGCATTAACACAAAATACCTCCTACTATACTATCTTAGAAAACACGTTGTTTTACACAAGTTATGATGTAAAATTACTTATATGTCTCAATCAAGAGGAGACATCTCACACCTCACCTAAAGTACATGTAGGCATTTGTGGCACACACACAAATGAAATTGTTATAAATAAGACAATCTTGTGTGTTGGTTACTATTAGACCACCATGGAAAATGACACGTGTCACTTTGCCAAAAAGGTGTCTATCTTTTCAAAAACATGGAATTTCATTCATACACCTTCCCAAACATTACAACCAATCATGACACCTTGGCCTTTCTCTCAATGGGGGCTTGATATTATTGGGAAAATCAAACCTACATCATCGATGGACATAAATTCATCATCACAACCACTGAGTACTTCACTAATTGAGTAGACAATATGCCACTCAATTGTGTCACTAGCATTCAGATCTCCAAATTCATATTCAATAACCTCATCTTCCGCTTTGGTATCCCATCCTCCATTTTCACTGAGAATGGAAAGTCCTTCAAAAATAAAATTGTCAAATATCTTTCTAAATGTTTCCACATCTACCTTAATTGGTCCACTCCATATTACCCTCAAGGTAATGGCCAAGCCAAAGTGACTAAAAAAATGTTAAAGAGTATCATGGAAAAGATAGTCAATGCACATGGATGAAACTGGCATACCCAAATTTACCTTGTGCCTTAGGATTATCACAAATCATATTACACTCCTATAGGAGACACTCAACTCCCTCTCATTTATGGTTTTAAATTTTTCTACCCAATGAGATTGGAAGCCTATCCTTGAGAATATCCCTTTAGGACCTCATCAATGAAGATGAATATAGACAATAACGACTTTAAAAACTAGAGATTATCTACAAATATAGGATTAAAACTCTAAACTATCTCCAATTCTATCAAAAAATTATATGATGTACTATAAAAAAAGATAAAACCTAGAGAGTTTGAGATTGGTGATCTACTTCTCAAGAAAATCATAAAAACATAAGTGAAAAAAGATAAATTCCAGGTAAATGTGAGCCCAACTGGTAAGGGCCATATGTAATCACTACTAATTTTGGGTTTGGAGCATATACGTTAGCCATGATGACTATAAATTCACTTGATGAACCCATGAATGCTATCTACTAAAATAGGTTATATTCCTAGGAACTGTTAAATTTCCAAGTTCCTTACCATAGTACTTTTGAAATTTTTCTTGCAAATTTTTTACCTTGTATCAAGTTTTATTTTTTCATAAAATTTATTGAAATTTTTCCTAAGAACTAAATTTTATTATGTATTTCAGATTTCAAATTTCGGAAGTCAAATTGTATTTTGCATGCAACCGCTTATTGACTTCCAAAACCCGAAACTGGAAATACATAGGAAGATAGTGTAAATAAAAATTTGGAACTCGAAATGAAGTTTGTATGTAAATTATAAGATGAGTCCAAAAATATAATCCACTAGGTGCATTTCAGGTTTTAGAACCCGAATTGTACTACATGCAAATTACAAGTTGACTTCCAAAACATGAGCCTTGACCATTCAAGTGAATTTAGGGTTTTGAGAACCTAAATAATAGTTTGCATGCAAACTGTAAGTCAATTTTCGACTTCGAAATATAAATAACCAAGATTATTTTGGGTTTCGGGTTTTATATTGTAGATTTTATGTAATATACATGATGACTTACAACTTCTAAAACTTGACACCATGTCAGCACATTTAATGCCACCTAACCACATGTGTCACCTACGTGGTAATTAATTTTCCCTTTTCTATTTAAGGGTGATTTTTACTTGTATTTTTCACCTAACACTTTGTACACTAACTTGTTGATGCCTCACTTACCTTCAACCATAATCCTTGAATGGATTTTGAATTTTTCCACAAATTTTCCTTTCATCTCACTTGGTTTTAGGTAAGGTTTTAAGTTTAAATCATTTTTGCAAGGTTTTTTAGACTTTATTTTTGGGTTCTTCTTGCTTTTATTATCTTGGCATTATGGGTGCCCTTGTTATCTTCACTTCTTTGCCATTATTTAGGTTTTCCTTCTTGTATTTTGGGATTAAATTTTCCATGTCTCTCCCTTGATTGGTTTTATTATTGTTGAATTTTAGGCTTCAAGGTATAATTTTCTTGAAAAATGGAGAGACTATCATTAAAAGGTCATTTCGAGAGGTTTCAAAATGTGAAACAATTTTCAAGCTGTAAGGTGGAACTATAAGTTAGAACTAAAATTCAAAACTCCATAGTAGAACCGCAAGTTTGAATTACAAGTAATAACTACAAGTTAGAACTATAAGGCGTAATTGTAAGACAAAGCGCAAGTTAGAATGGAAATTTAGAATCGCAAATTGGAACTACAAGTCGAACTGTAATGCTAAATTGTAAGGAATAATGGTAAGTCGAACTACAAGGTGGAAGTGCAAGTTTAGAATGCAAGGCTTCAATATGTTGGTATCCAAATTTGTTCTCCTTTTCAAGCTAAGCAACATCACAGATTTGGCACAGAGCTTAGAGATAGATAGATCATGATGTATGTCATTTTGTAGCTAGGGATGAGATCTAACTGGCCCTTTTTCACTCAGATTTGTGGAGAGATGGATAGCACCTTTAAGAGGATTTGACCTATCCTCACTACTTTAGGTTGTGCCTTTCGACTAGGGTGAGAGGACCCATAGTGTAACCTCTGTTTGATGAAGGAGATGGAGATATCCTTCTTTTACACAAATTTTATGAAGAAAACCTTGGGAAATTATGATCAATACTCCATAATTTAACTCTCAAGAGTTGTCACTTCTAGAAGATGAAGATACTTTCAAAGAAAGGATAAGGTTACTGAAGACATTATGCAATCTTGATTGATTTGCATATTTTAGTAAATATATTTTCTTCCTTTGTGAATATACGAGGGAAAATAGGATTCATGGTTTTTGAATAATTTTGGTGGGAGATTAAGTAGGATAAAGTTGATTATACCAGATCTTTGAGAAACTTCACAATAATGGACAACTCAACAACATAAAACTTCATAATAGTTAAGACATTCCTTCAACTAGAAGGTGTGCATCAATGGAGGCCCAAATTTGCACGTTTTCACACAATCTTTGAGAATATAACATGAAGGCTCAAGTTAAAAGAATCAATTAAACACCAAAATATTTGATCAATCACACCTAAGGTACACCCAAAGACTTACAAACAATATTTATCAATAAATGACAGTGGAGTGATTTTAAATTTGTTTATCTCATCACAAGATGAAGGCTCTTCTTGAAATGAAATTGCAAATGCCACTAAACTATCACAGGGATGAGATCCTATGTGATTTCACAAAGATTTCAATGTAAGATTGCAATAGGAATAAAAGAAACCATTTACAGACATTCTGAAACAAAGCAGACACAAATTGCTAGAGATTAAACACAAATTAATTTCAAAATTACTTAGATTCATTGGTAGGGGAGAGCTTCTAGAGAAATCTCAAAGCTTGTCAATGGCTATACATCTGTAACCAACTTGACATGATAGAAAATCTAACATAGAAGAAATTAACCAAGTATCTCAGACGGGTTTCTCAGAAGATGGTTTTTCTCAAATTTCTATTGTGAAATTTATCCCCCGACCCTTTTGCAAGAGTTTCTCATTGCATTTATACATTTCACTCACTCAACTTCCCCCAAAAGAAGAATATTCGAGGGACCTTTTTGTTGTTACCAATTTTCCTTAGAAAGTGACGTTTAAGAAATGCACATCCGAAAGCTACCAGTGGACCAATTATATGAACCGATCACATTTCTCGGACCCTTTACTAATGACTAGGATGTCATGCCATAACCCTTTTAAGAATCCTTTTAATAATTTTGATTCTATCATGTAAGAAATACCCATTTCAATCATTCTCTGGAGGCTCTATACAACCTGGATTTGACAGTAATCCTTTTCACCCTCGAGGCAACACCTTTTTCATCTTTTGTGCTCTGTAACCTTCATGATTTCATACTTTTCCCTCTCTTTCCTCTACAACTCTATCCTACATCCAAATTTTCTTGTAACTCACGTTTTTGCAAGTTCCCGAGCAATTCCAACTTTAAAATCTCAACCTTAACAATCCTTGGACTCACCAATTAGGTTTTGAATCCATTCAATAGTACTTTGCATACCAAACCGACAAGCAATTTCATCAAAAATGATGAAAAATAGTGTATGCGTATTCGCATCTCTAGGAGTCTTGGAGCAAAAATGGAGAAAAATAGACAAAATGCACAACCATTGATTTTTCCCTTTCTTTACTTTATATTATAGTCATCCACATGTTTCCTTGGCACAACTGCAAAGGAGAAGCACAGGGGTAGGTTTCCAAACAAGCGCGGGCCTTCCACGTGCCTTGGGCCCAAGAAAATGCCTTTTAGCCTTTGAAAAGTCTCAATATAAAGGGAGCCAATGGAAGCCTCCATGTGTCATCATGGCACAACTTTGAGATGGTCCCCGAAAGTGGAGACCCTGAACAAGCACGGGCTTTCCATGTATCTCATTCTGGTAGAATTGTTTGAAAAATTTTAGGGATCAGCAGAAGGTGCCATGTGTCTAGGGTCTAAGATAGTTTTCCTTGGCCATTGAAAAGTCCAAGCAAGGGAAGAGTGATCAGAATCCTCCAACTGTCCTCCTAGTGTTTCTTCAAAATAAAATTTAGGGGTTGGTCTCCAAACAGGTGCAGGCCTCCCACGTGTCGCAAGCCTTTATGAAGTTGCTTGAAAACTTTAAGTATCGAAAGGAGCCGACAGAAACCTCCACATGTTTTTTGGTGCAACTTTGGTATAGCCCCGAAAATAAAAGACCCCAAATAGGCGCAGGCTCACCATGTGTCCTAGCCCTAAAAATTTGTTAAAAAGGTGCAAATACTAGTGGAAGGCGCTACGTGTCTCCTTGGTACAACTACTAAGGTAGGACCCAGAGGTGGATCCTCAAATGAGCACTATCCTCGCCACATTTCCATGGTTCAACAAAGTTGTACGGCCACATGAAAAATGTTTAAGTCTCGGCAAGGCGGCGGAAACCACCACCTATCTCCCGGTACAACTCCAAGGCCAAACCAAAAGGCAAATTTTCATATGAGCACCGGTCCTCCATGTGGACAATCTTTGAGTTGAAGTGGGCCTTACAGTTTCAAAATGCCTCGCCGAGCCACATCTAACCAGAAAGGGCCACGTTTCCACAAATGCTGAAATATAAATTTGACGGGGAAAAACACACCCACAAACTGTAAAATACAAGAAAATCACCATTTGTTCTCAGAAATGAATATTTCTTTAAGGAAAAATATTTTGGAAATGATATAAGGCCCAAATATGATCCTCCGAGCCACATCTAATCATGTTTCCATAGATAATTGGGAAAAAAAGATAGGGAAAACAAAATGCTACTTTTGTGGAAAATGAAGGAAGGATAAAACCTGACTTTTATGCCCAAGTTATAGACTCTTTCACATGGACAGAGGAACGAAAAACAAATTATGGACTTTTAAGTGATCCTCGACCAAGGAAGGGACTGATCATGGTAACCAAATGGAGGACAGAGTTTTCATGTATTAATATGGGGAGATAGAAAATATGACAGAGCCCATAAATTGAATAATTTCAAGGACAAATGGGGTGAGACTAGATTGAGCACAACCATCAGCTCTAACTCGGGGATGGGCACTCCCTATGAGTTCCACAAGAACAAATAGTAGACTAAGTGCCAAAAACAAACCATTGGGAAATGGAGTCAAAGAATAAGCTTGTAGAGTAGAGAAACCATAACCATCCTCTAAAAAAATGAACCGAGAAACCAACAAAACCAGGTCACCAAGGACTAGAATGAGCAAAAACACAAAAACATAATGAAACCAAAGAACTATACATTGTACAATGGAGTATACCTTGATTTTAGGAAATCAATCAAGGAAATGTTTCAAATGCCTACCATTAACAAGTAATTCAAGAAGTTCCCTATCGAAGTCTTTTAGGAAGGTGTTTTCAGCAATTCAAATGTCAATTGAATAAGGGCCCATCCACAATGAATCAAATTTACCATGATTTCCCTTATCCTTGTGCCTTCTATCCCATAATAACACAAGATCCCCAATGTTGAAAGCTCTTGGAGCTACCTTCTTATCAAATAACTTCTTCAAATTTTCTCTAAACTTCACATGCCACTGATAGGATGCCCTTCTTTCTTCATCTAACTCAATAATTTGATTGATTCGAGCATCATATGGTATAACTTCTTGATCTTCAATTTGTTGAATAAAATGAAATGAAGAAAATTGCAAATGAAGGGGCAGCAAAGCTTGAGTTCGATATACCAACTCAAATGGGATTTTACCAGTAACTCTTTTGATAGTGATTCTGTCAGCCCAAACAACAAACTTTAGTTTCTCACCCCACTTCTTTTTGTTCATCTCCAAGGTTCTTCTAATGATCTTCAACAAGTTTTTAATTCTGGACTCAACTTATCCATTTCCTTATGGATTCTAGTTATAAGCATACGTCAACTTGATTCCATAATCTTTTCACATTGCCACCAAAGGTTTGGCTCTGAAACTCATGGCATTATCAACAACAATCTTAGCTGGAACTCCAAATATTCATATGATTTGATTCAACATGAAGTCCATGATAACTTGGTGTGTTTCTTTCTTGGTGGGGATTGCTTCCACCCACTTAGTGAAATAATTAGTGGCTACAAGAATCCATTTATGACCAGCATTGGAAGGATCATAAATTTTTCCAATGAAATACATTCCCCATTGCTTAAATGGGGTTCAACTGACACAGGATGCAAAGGAAGGGAGCCTGAAGCTTTCATTCTTCTAGAAAAATGCTAACAACTTTCACATTTCCTAACCAATAGAGTTGTATCTTTGAAGAGATTTGGCCACCAATAACAAACCCTCAAGATTTTATTTGTTGTAACTCTTCCAGCAAAATGTCCCCCACAAACTCCTCCATGGAGATCAGAAATTATTTTGGGGGCCTCATCTTCAATAATGCATCTCAAGAGCACTCCCTCAGGGTTCTTCCAAGCTAACCCAAAATCAGTAATGACATATTTTGAGAGGCTAACTTAAGATCTTTTTTTAATTTTTACTTAAATGTTCAAAGAAGCATAGATGCCTGAGATAAAAGATTATATCTTTGTACCATTCAAATCTTACCAACTTTTCAAGGACATCCACCCTTTCTCCTTCTACTTCATTCACCTCAATAGTTTGCAAGTTTCTCTCAGCCATAAGATTAGCTAGGCCCAAACCTCTTATCAATTTCATGGTTTGGATATCCATGTCATATTCCTGCAACTTTTTTACCCATCTACATATTTTTCTTGAGACCTCCATCTCTGATAAGATATCTTTCACCATGGTGTGGGGAACATAAGCAACAACTTTAGAGCTCAAGATGTAGGGTCTGAAAACCTTTGTTTCTTTCACCAAGGAAAATGATTGCTTCTCCATGATGGTGTACTTCAACTCAGCTCCTTGTAATGCCTTACTGAAAAAGGCAATTGGTCTCTCAGCCCCTTCATCATCCTTCTGCAACAAAACAGATGCAATGGTGTTTTCTAAAGCAAAATAAAACACTTGAAAAGGATTCTTGTAATTTGGAGCTGCCAAAACAGGGGCATGCTTTAGTGCTTCCTTGATTCCATTGAAATCTTGAATGGAATTTTGAGGGGAATACTAGTAATGGGGATGGTCACCAAGAAAGTTAGACAAAAATCTTCGATAAGTTTATTTTTCCAAAGAAGTATTGAAATCCATTCTTAGTTCTTAGAATTGGAACCTTGTTGATGGCTTCCATTCTCTCGGTCCATCAATGATGAACCCTTCCTTTGATACAATGTGACCAAACAAATTTTCCTTTTGCACTCCAAAATGGCACTTCTTGGGATTTAGTGATATTCCATACTCTCTACACCTTGACATCTTTCTCTCCAAGTGTTGCAAGTGATCATATATTTTTCTAGAAAACACAGTTACATCATCTTGATAAACAACAATGAAATCATTAATATAACCAACAAATGCTACATCCATTGCTCTTTGGAAAGTTTCTCCAGCATTCATTAAGCCAAAAGGCATCCTAACATAGACATAAGTTCCCAAGGAGTGGTAAAGGCAGTCTTTATTCTTTCTAACTCCTTCACAACAACTTGATTATAGCCAAAGAAACCATCTAAAGTGGATAACAATTCAAAACCATTTACCAATTGTAGCATATTCTCCATGTTTGGCAGAGGGTAATTATCTTTCAATGATGCTTTATTCAAGTTCCTAAAGTCTATGCACAACCTTATATCACCATTCTTTTTTCTGACAGGTACTAAATTTGCAACCCAAGATGAGTACCTTATGGGCTGAATGATCCCTCCATCCCTCAACTTCTTTAGTTCTTCTTGCATCTTCAAAGAAAGGAGTGGATTGATCAGCCTCTATTTTTCTTGAAAGGCTTGGCATTAGATTCAAGAGGAATTTCATGTTGGAACAAATATTCCTGTATGCCTTCAACTCAGAGTAAGACCAAGCTAGGCAGTCTTGATATTTCTTCAACAATTGAACATAGGACTGCTTCTCTTCCTTGCTCAGATTGCTTCCTAACCAGATTTTACGTGGTTTTTCCTTTGTTCCTAGGTCATGCTCTTCCACATATCTTAAAACCAACATACTTCTATTAATAATTCAATCAACATTATAAAAGTTTGATTCAAGTGCCACTAAACCTCTAGGAATCATGTTTGTCTTTAATTGGATGATGTCTTTGCCAAATAAAGTTTCCTTTCCTTCAACAACACACACCATTGGTTCCCAATCTATATTTTGGTCAAGCAAACTCACCTTGGTTCTGTAGAAACCATTTCACCTAGGTATCATCATCAAACACTTGCCAATTTTTAACGTTGTCAGGGATAGATGGCCTTGTTAGTATTTCAACATCATACTCACAAAATGGAGATATTATACAATTTCCAAATCTAGATCCTAGCACTACTAACTTTTTACAACATTAAACTTTCTATCATGGTGCACAATATTAAATGAGTCAAACATTTCAATCAAATCCCAAACTACATTCTTTTATTGTTTCATTCTCTAATTTTTAGTAGCATATAGTTTTCTAATTTTCTTGACAATCAGTTCTGAATCTCCTTTGACAATGATATCCTTTACACCATATTTCCATGCAATTCTCAAACCTAATAACAATGCTTCATATTCAACAATGTTATTAGTGCATTCAAAGTTGAGTTTGAAAGAAAAAACAAACTCTTCCTGGCCTGGAGAAATCATAACAATACCAAGCACCATTTCCAAACTTGGAACAAGCTCCATCGAATAACAAGGTCCAAGGAAAACCTACTTGTTTGAGACATTTAAATTGATCAATATTGCGCTCTCTGCCATCAGAAAATTGAAAAAGTTATCATTATCTACATCAACATACAACACTTCATAAGAAGCATTATTGGGATCTTCAATGAGGTACAATGTAGTGCCCACTTCCCTTTGACACCTTTTGATACTTATCATGACATTTTCAACTATATTATGGACATTATTATGGTTTTGATTTAGTATGATGTTAGATGTTGGCCATGGATTATGGTTGATCTTGATTTATTTATGATGCAAGCTGATTATTAGAGACACTTCATATGTGGATGATGATGTAGTTGATATAAATTGTAAGTGATATTGTTGATTGCCTTGATGTTGTTGTGATTCATATGTATAGATGATTTTGTGATTATATTTATATCATGTTGGATGTTATGATATGGCCACAATGCCAAAGGAGGTATTTGTGTTTTGCAGGTTAAAATATCACAACAAACATCGGGGGATTGGAGACTAACCACATTGGAATTCTAGATGAATTCAATAAGGTCACCATAGAAACATGTTTTGTGTGTGTGTGTTTTTTTAATAGGGATTCCCATTGTAGTCATTTTTACCCCTACCTCAAAAGGAAGAACCCCATGCGCGTCGGCCTATCACCCAACAAAAGATAAGCACTCACCCAAGGCACGCACGAGTGCTGAGTCTCTCTTTTATGTGAGTCTAGTGGGAAGAATTACCTATGATTGTAAGAGTATTTAGGAAAGGAGTTGAGACATACAAGAACCATAGGGCTCAGAACGGCCTCCAGATCCTTGCAATCACTTCAGACCGAGTGCTTTAGTAGATTCCAGAACATATACTATAACAGAAAGAAAGATACAACCATTCATTCATATCATGAAAGGAAAGAGAACTCATAAGAATGAAATATACATTAAACCCATTGATATTCATATCTATTTATAATAGGTAACCTCAACATATTCATTGATTCATTATAGAGTGTCACAGAGTGCAAACCGTAGTCATGCACATCACTGGACATATGTAGCTAAGCTAACAGAAAAGAAAAATACAACTCCATGCTTAGTACATCCTTTCCGAACCATAATATCCACTCATAGTAATTCTGCAGAGCCTCCCTTCCTCTCTAACCTGTTATTCCCTATGTATATCTCCCTCTATGTATATATCTATTTGTGTCTCTCTTTTTTCCTACAAGAGGCACTTATATTTATCACTTTCCTAGGATGCCAACTCGCCTTGCCATGGCCTCAGATCCATCGCCAAATGTCAAATGTGGTCCTCCATACGAGCATGTTCCTTCAAGCATGAGCTCTCCATTCCATCTCATGATGATCTTCTAGAAGATTCCATCCAAGCATGCTCTTTCCGAGCCAACCTATTTCCAGGTTGGCATCTTATCCACACGTAACTGCTCACGCTTTTCATATGTCCTACCTTGGGCGCTCAAATTGGCTAAGTATCGAACCTCATTTCACATGTCGTGCACGTTACATGCCTTTCTATTTCACACTTTTTCCTTGTGCATTATCCAAGAATCGGGATCCCACACACATAAACACCTTTATACTTGGTCAATAATCTAGGGGCCCAACATCACCCCACACTATGCCTCGTTCTCCGTCCTTAGAAACATTTTTCTTGAACAAGAGGAAAGTTATTTTATGGGACCAAGATGTAGACTTATACTTTACAAAAATGAATAAGGAATGAAAGAATAGGGGAAAGAATGAAGAAATGGGGGGAAGGGCATCAATTCAAAAGGCTAGGAAAGTCCTTTCACGAGATCTACCTCCAGCTTGTTCCACACTTTGACCTCATCCTTCACCTTCTGGCATAGGTCACCCACCAGGGTGCTTACTTCATCAAAGCTTAGGCCAATTCCCTAGGTGCCCAAAGTGTCCACAATCTGCTCCAATTCCTTACCTAGGTCTCGTGAGCTTATCCATTCTTCTGGTAATTTGGGGATATAGTTCCTTCATTCGGGCCTTAATTGAGCTCCTTAAAGCCTCAATTGCCTCTGATTTCTTTTCTACCTTGGCCAGAACCTTGTCCCTCTCTTCCTTGTTCCCTTTATTCTTTCTTGGAACTCTTTCGGTTCTTCTTCAAGCGTGGTGACCAAGGATCTCACCACCTTATCTCTATCCACGCATGTGTCATATGTGGCTTCTGCAGACTGGGCAAGCGACCTTAATCTTTGTGAGTACTTGGTTGTACTTGGAAATAGTTTCTACTACCTTCAATTGGTCTTTCTCTTTCAACCGTGTGGCCACTTCTTCTGCAGATTCCAATGCCAAGGGTCACCTCTGCATAGTGAGGATGCGTGTTAGGTCTTCTAAGCATTCCAAAGTTGATGCATACCTTTGAGGGATTGGTATAAGGTTCGGGTGCTTTAATATGATGGCACTCTTGATTGACTCCACCTTCTTGTAGACCTCCTGAACCTTTACCTTTTCTTCCTTTAACTCGTGACTTAACTGCACGCTAATTAATTCCTCCTATTTTAAACTCTTGGCCTTCTCCACCATTTCTTCCTCCTTCCCCAAATTCACCTCCAATGTTCTGATTCTGTCATTTCACACAAACAACCTAGCCTCGGTCTCGACCAGTAAATTTGTTAAGAGCACTTTGCATACTTTCTCGTCTGAAAGCTCTTGAGAATTTACTAAGGGGTTATCTCCCTTAGATTTGGCAATGAGATGAGCACTTTCTAGTAGAATTCAAAGTCTAGCTCGTCAATGTGTGACTCGAATGCCCAAGAGAGCATCTTCTTAGTCTTGGGGTATGCGCCATCCTTTTCAAAAGACCCCATGGCTAGGAGCCTTTCTATGGGTATGGTGCTTTGGAACCATGCACATAACACCTTCTTTGTGTCATCCACATAGCAAATTATCTGTCTCTATTTTGTATCCGAGTTCTCCTACCCGAGCACATACCTTTGGGGAAGCTAACTGTCAAAGCAGGGCCTCCTAGGTTGTCATGTTCCTTTTCAATGCTCTCCTCCTTCCCTTCCTTAAGCACTATGTTCATGATGCACTCTAACTCTTGGTCTACAAGGAATTCAAGCATATTTTTTTCACTTCTCACTCTGCTAACATAGTAATCTACTCTTTTGTAAGGCTTATGTCTCCCTGCTCCTTGGCATCCTTCTCATCTACCTTTGTGTCTTCTCTCGTGGCTTCCTCATCTTATGTGCCCTTATGCCACGCAAATACAAACTCTTGATTCTCCTCTCCACTCTCTTCCTCGGAGTCATATACACTAAACACATGCGGCTCTTTGTCCTTTTCAGGATCTTCTTCCTTGTCACCACCTCCTTCACTCTCATCTTCTCCTTCTCCCAAGTACTTCTCTAAGTTGTTGGTCACCTCCAAGTTAGCTTCTTCATCCACCCTCTACTTCTTCCTGAGAGGTGGCTTCTGATCATGAGATTCAGCCTTCTCTTCTTCCTTCGGTAATTCTTCCATGGTGTTGGGTTGCTCGGGAGCCTCTACTTCTGGCATCTTCTCCTTTACTGGAGACTTCTTTCTCCATATGTAGGTGCTTAGCTTTGCGCTTGTGGATGACATGCTCACTTTGTCCGAGCAAGCGGTTGGCACACTTGGTGCTCCTTCCTCTCCTCTGCCTCTCTTCTTAGATGCTAGCTTCTTCTTTCCTAAGGGATCTTGTGTATAGAGATTTCATTCTCCAAATATGTGCCATTTTCAAAATTTGGCCTTATGTGCATGTACACGCGCACTACGGATACTTGAGTGATGGGAAGCATGATCAACCTAGTCATTTGGATCTCATACGACACACACTTCTCTATGTATGTGTGCTTACCACTAGGGTAATTTAGTTTCTTCATTATCTCCTTGTGTTCTCGCCTAACCTTCCGAGTTCTAGCCTTATCTTCTTTGATTCCTTAAATTTGTTTACTCCCACTTGGAAGTATTGGGCAGTGAATGCGAAAGGAAGCTTGCACCAAGGGCTCCATGATTCGTCAATAAGCTTGTGTTAGCTAGATTTTGGCATAACACAAAACCTAGGTAGTCATGAGATAAATCTCCCTTCTTTACGGTGAGTCTCCCATGTAGATTTGTCAATTAAAGTATGCTAATATCTAAATGGGGTTTTACTTTAACTACTTAGTTCATGAACCATAATTGAATAGTTCTTGATGAAGTAAGCAACATTTGTTTAAAGAAAGGAAATATTTATAGAAGAAGGGAAAGAGAATTATATAAACACAGAGAAGAAATGGGGAAGATGTGCATCCCAATCAATAGATAGAAAATTTGATTACATGCACATAGAATAAACCAGTAGATATTGTTTCGCACAGAAATGGTTTCATTCCCGGGATAGAGTTGATTCTATCCTTTCATTCCTTTTGAGAAACAAGTAAGGGTTAGGGCTAGGAGGAATACCTGTTGAATGTTGAGAGAGTGTGCACGTACCGTAGAGAGAGATCAGATCGATTGCAAAGAACTCCTTTTTGTTTGGGAAGGACTACCTGCAAGTAAGAATACAAGACCACCAGATTCTAATTAGATAATAAGTGAGGGAACTACCTTGGGCCCAGGAAATATGAGACTTCCTTTCGAAGGTGGTCAGTTCCCCTGCTGATATGAATTAACACAAATTCTAACAAATAAGCTATTGTCCATTTGCAATTTATTTACCTTGTTAGAACAATAGAGAAAGGGCTGATCTTGGTTTTGAATCACAGTGACCGATGCGGTCAAGTGTCACCAAAGTGCCGGTTGATGATAACCGATATTGGTAGGAGTAGTGATTTAAGGGGTTTGGTAAAAGGTTGGCTATAAGATGACTATGGTGTTTATAAGGCTAGTAAATGATTGGGGATGGGTAACGGGTGATAGAGAAGGCTCGGAAGGTATGGGAGCTATTCTTGGGGTAGTGTAGGGGTAGAGGAATGATAGTTGGATGGGGGTGTTACCGGGTAGTGGATATGGGAGTAGACTTGTAAAACCGTGATTCGTAAATCCAAGAAATATTATTAAAAGAACGTATAAGACTTACTTACTAGTTCCCGATGAAAATGCAGTTCAAGGACCTGTGCTTGACGAAAGCAAGGTTGGAGGTAGGATGGTCTCGACAATATGAGATGAGCTATCTCCTCTCCCGATGCTTGGATGAGTGTCATTGGGCTTTGTTTATTCGATTGCAGATCTTGGGCTTGATGTTCTTCTCTACAAACTCCTCTCTTTCCTTCACTTGTCTCTGTTCAGCCAAGTAAATTCCAAATTCTTCCAATGACTTCTCGTTCAGATCAAATGAAAATCCCACCCCTTGTTTTTGGTTAGGAAAGGTCATTTACAGGGAACCGATGGTGGTTACGTAACCGACGGCGGTCGAGTAGAACCGGCATTGGTCAGGTCAAAGTGGTCTATTTTTATTAAAATAGCTAACTTTCCCTCCTTTTCTCCCGAGGGATTAGTTGTGGGCTTGGTCAAGTCATTATGAGGTTGGTTTTAGGTGCGGGTGAGGAGTAATTAGTCATGGGTGTGGATGTAGACCAAGTTATAGGTCTTAATTAGGTTAGTTTAGGGTTAGGACTAGGTCATGATGAGGTGGCGAAATGAGGTGGTAGGTATGGCGATGTGGATTTATTAATTATAAGGTAATTAATAAATACTTGTGTAAGGTTTAGGTGATGACGTTAGGTTGCGAAATGAGATGCGGGGCATAGGGGTCTTGAAGACACAAATTTGGTGTCTACATTAGCCCCTTGTTGTCATGTAACTTGTCTTGTAAAGCTGCACACGGACAATAATAAGAAGTAGTTACCCTGTTAAGGGTATAGGTAATCCCCTCAAATCTATCATAGATTGAAATAGCGTGAAATCAGGGATAGGGTTGATAAAGGGTAAATGGTGTTGAGATGATGGTAAGATGGTAAGATGGTGGGGTAGGTCCAAGGAAGTAGACGCACGTTGAAATGTAGTAGTGCGACTAGGGTACATGATTTGAAGAGAAAACAAGCAATTCCTAGGCAAAGGTCGATAGTTTATCCAAACAAGGGTGATATAATCTTGGTATCCAAGGCATAGGAAGTAGCTCCGGGGGATATAACGGGTAAGGGTGAAGGAACGTTTAGGCATGTTCGACAAGTACCAAATGGTTGGTTTGGTTGAGATAAACGTCACGGTCAAGGTCTATGCAAAGTTGGTCGACTGATCAAGTCAAGTACCCTAATCATGCTAAAACATGAACAGGTGAGCTCGATTGAACAAAAAGCTACATGATGGGTGGGTAACATTGTAATTTTTGGTTTTGGGCGAGGCATTTGAGTGGTGCGGCCTTGGGTCGAGCCGATTGATTAGTGAGGGCCATGGGTTGGGCCTAATTGGTTGTTTGCAGCCTTAGGTTGGGCCAAATGGTTGGTTACACCTTGGTCGGGCAGATTGGTTGGGGCGGTTGTGTGGTTGGTGCGGTTAGGATAGATTAGGTGTTGTGCATGAATGGGGAGGTGTTAAATGGGTAGGGGTATAGGTAAATGGTGAGAGCAGAGATCTGGGTGATTGGTAGGGTGAGAGATAAGGAAAGGGGATATCGTGAATGTGTTAGGGTAAAATAGGTGGGTGTAGGTATGTGTTATAGACTCGGGTGTGGTCGGGTGGGTAAAAGGGGGTATAGAGAGTTAAAGTAGTTGTTTGAAAGGGTAGGTCTAATGAAGTGGGTTATGTATGCAGGCACGTCAACAGTTGACTATGCGAGAATCGGATGCCCCCATTATTGAGACGGATGCGGCCACATATGTCCACAGCGCACTGGGCCATTATGTGCGAGGTGGGACTCGGTGGAGTCCAACAAGTATAGGGCTATGGAGAGGGACCACAGTCTTATGGTTTCCCTCATCGAGAGATGGGATTGAAGCAACCAATGTTTTCCATCTCCGAGGTGGGAGATGACTACTACCCTAGAGGATGTATATCGCATCCTGAGACTGCCGATCATAGGAGAGGCAGTATTCCAAGTAGATGCAAAGATGGCTATGGACAGCATTCTTCATGTATTTGGGGATGCAGCCACGTTATTGACCTACCACAGCGTGAGTATTGCTTATGGCGATATGTATCACGCCCACAGACATGAGACATGGCTTTCCGTGTTGATGATGATAGGCATCACATGCTTCGCCCTCCCGGACTCAGAGGGAGGCCACTTTCCATGGGTGTTGATGGGAGTGCTACACGAGATGGTGGAGGAGCATACGTGCTATACTTGGGCACAAGTATACAGTGACTATATGAGAGAGTTGTGGGGTTATCACCGGATGAGGCGATTTGGGATTTGTTCCACATTTCTATTACACTGGTGGGCATATGAGCACATCATATGTATTCGACCAGTAGGGCTACCCCAGCAGCCAGGGCCACAGGTGATATATAGGTATGACTTTTAGAGGTGGTTGGGGGTGGGCTAGCCATGAGCGATGTTGGCAGGATGGGATGTAGCTTACTACCGTCATATGCTAGAGGGCCTGACCACATTGGATATTGTATGGAGGCCTTACAGACATCATCGCCTCGAGGAGGAGCCCGATCACAGATGCGCTGGATCCAGTATACTTTTGGATAGCTAGACGGAGGCTGGGAGAGCATGAGTGGATACCCCTAGAGAGGGTACGACGGTAGTTGGGGCTACGATAGGATGAGCCACCTCCCTTCCCTCAGTACCGGAGGGAGGATGTAGAGGCCCCACTGCCGGCACCACAGCCCGTGGACCCAGATTGGGTAGCAGAGAGGCCGCGGATGATACCGTGGATGACGCCGGCTGCACAGGGTCATTTTTGGTATGGTGGGTAGGGGAGAGAGCAGCGAGGAGAGCACAGCCCGCACAACCAGATTTAGTGGCTGTTATAGCAGAGAGGAGGTTGCGCTCTTGGGACAGTGTAGTTGTACTATATGGGGCAGCTGCTGCTGCACGCACATGCAGATCGAGATATTACAGGCGATTAGCGTGGGCATGTGTACGGGTACAAGCACAACCACAGTGTAGCAGTATGAGCACGATGGCACACAGCACGAGCAGGCACCAGGCACCGGTAGCCTGGCAGGGCCCACAGCCACAGGTATAGGTACCGCCACCGGCACCACTAGTGGCACTGCACAGACCACAGCATTGTATAGTACCGCACATCGGCATGCACGCCACATTGACAGGCATAGCCACAGGCACAGGGTGTACCAGTAGGATAGGGGCCATTATTATTAGGAGTTAGGGGACCAGCCCCAGCAGCTATGGTGGCACGGGCCCATTATATGGAGGTGAGAGTGGAGGCCCGGTACTATCAAGACGTCCTTGATGGTACCGGGGATGACTATCAGCCATATGTGGCACACAGAGCCGAGACCTCGCGGAGCCAGAGATCCTAGGGGGTGTAGCCACGGCGACGGTGGGTCCGTTATGGAGGAGGAGACGAGAGGTAGCAAAGGGACCAGCAGGGAGATAGGCCGAAAAGTGCGGTGGAGAGAGCTGAGGTATCCTTGCAGAGGAGATAGTTTGTGTTTTTGGGTATTGGATAGAGAACCCTGTGCATGAGCGAGTTATTTATAGAGAGGCTGCGTGTCCACATATGATTCTTTCATTCATTTATTCATCTTTTTGTATATACTGGCCTACGAGCCGAGTACGGGTTGTATAGTTGATACCGGTCTACGAGCTAAGTATATTTTTGATATGAGAGACCGGCCTGCGAGCCGAGTCGAGATTTTGATAGTTATTGCAGCCTGCGTGCCGGCTTTGTATTATCTTGAGATCACAGAGGCCCCTATGGAGGGCAAGTTGTATATTTGAAACCTTTGATATATATATATATATATATATATATATGATGATTTTGACCCACATGGTGTATATGAAATGTTGTATGTGTTTTGTCGATGGTTTGTTTTATTGTAGATAGATGATGTGGATGAAATAGCAATAATATATTGATGTGATTTTGATGAAAAATATTGGTAATGGTGTTGTGATGCAGGAAAAAGAGGCGGGCACCACAAAAATATGCAAAAACAAAGAAATGGCCTAGGTTTAAGCAAAACGGGGCACATGACCGATATCGGTTATGTAACCGATGTCGGTAGCTATATGACCGATAGCGGTTATGCAACCGATATCGGTTATGCCAAAATTATATTTCCTAAAAATAGAACTGCTTGGTTGGTAACTTAAGTTCTTATTTTTAGAAGCATGCAACAAGTTAAATACGAGAATGCGACGCTGTTTGACGACGGATACAGGTAATTGCATGAAAGAATTGAGTGATAAGGAGGAAAGAGACAGGTGAAGTGAGTGTGGGCTGAGATTCAGAAGGCAGAAAGACAAGTTATATTTGAAGAGGGTGGTGAACATGGCTGAACGAGGAGAAGCATCCAGCAGGCAGAGACAAGAGGGAAGACAGGTTCCACCTCAAGCTGCTACATCCCAAGAGGTAAACTGTTTGGTTGTAATTTGATTCTTGCATGTTTTTACGAAGAGGATGAGAGAGAGTAAGTGGGTAAAGATGAGAAAGAAAAGGTGATAGGCAAGGGTTTGGGATGGGGTGAGTGCTATGGGGTAGGTAAGCAGGGTGTTCACGTATGTTGTTAGGTATAGATAGGAGTAAACGGGAAAAATAATTACCGTAGGTGTATGTTTTTAAGCAGGGTGTATATTTTTGACAGTGACCGGTATCATTTAGAGATAACCGGTATCGGTTATCTATAACCAATACCGGTTCATCGTAGGATTTTCCGAATGTGAGAAAAAACCCGTAGAGATTTGTTTTATTAAATAATTATGTGTCGTTTTGATGTATGTAGGCGAAGCAGTGGTTAAGGATAAATGATACCGCGTGCGGCGTTGTTGTCACGAATCCGAGCGGATGTAACACCAGCTGAATGGGCATTGATAAATCATTTGGGGTTAAGTGGAATTCACTATTATTCACAAATCGCACGTAACCATGCTATGTGCAGCGTTGATTGAGAGATGGAATCCAGAAAATAATACATTCTATCCGCCAATAGGGGAGATGACAAAGTGACGTTGGAAGATGTGCTTCATATTTTGAGACTCCCAATTATAGGAAGACCAAGTATATCTAGCATTGCTTAGCATGGCGCTGGGAGTGATAACAACAAAGTATTTGGTCCATACGCATGAGATTTGACACGGCGAGGTTTGGCATTCACTTATGGTATAATGTATGCAGCACACCCTGAGGCAACAAGGTTGGCCGTAGTATTAATGATAGCGGTGGGGTATTATGCATTACCGAGGGTGGATGGTAGAATATTTCCAAAAGCATTGATGAATGTTATTTGGGAAATGATAGAAATGAGCGTGACTTTCACATGGGCACCCACATAACTAGCAGAGTTATACAGGGGTTTATGGGCTGCAGTGAAAACAGACGACACTTTGGATTGTTCGTACTTATTACATTGTTGGGCCTATGAGCACATAGTTGTGTGTGCGCCCAATAGGCCGACCCATTGAGTCGGAGAGAGACAGAGTGCAGAGGTTGGGATTCAGACGATGGGTCTGCATGAACAAGAGGTGAGAGCCCTGGTTGTGATAGATGACATCGAGTATTATAGATAGGTATGGGAGATGGTGACGATTACGAGATATTTGTTGGAGGCCTTACAGAACTATATGGTGACAGAGAACATAGCCGAGGAGTTGAGGGCTGTAGAGCACTTGAGGTGGATCGCAGGCACAAAGCCGGGTGAGTATGAGAGGATTCCACTAGATCGTGTGCGGCAACAATTTGGGTTCGTTCAGGATATACCTATGACATATAGACCATACATGAGGATTGATGCTGAGGTAGCATTCTCACCTCCCCGGCCGACACCTCCAGAAGGGCCAGAAGAGATAGCAGCCAATCGTAGGGTAATGGATGTGGGAACAACAGAGGCCTATAGAGTATGGTGGGTAGCAGAGCTGCGAGGTGCACGTGAGCGCCCTGACATAGCTATGATTATAGCGGAGAGAGATTGTCTACAGGATTTGGTTCACCAACTTCAAACACAAGTGAATGAGACAATAGGATTGTTAGAGGTTTCACAGTTATGAGTGGAGAGACTAGAGGCAAGATTCCTCCACGTGAGAGGATGTATTCATATGTTACAGGAGATGTTGGTGGATCAGTGGGAGGAACCAATAGCAGTGGCACCTTTGAGGATGGAAAGGCCAAGTGAGGGGCGTCGACGATCACGATCACCACCGGATTTGGGAGGAGGCGCAAGGGTCTAAGTGAATTTCATAGGAGTATAAGAATAAATAAGGATGCTGACCTGCGAGTCGATGATAGAGAAGATGTATTTGTTTAACATCTAAAAACTAAATATGTATGTTGTTTTGAGTGATGATAGTACTAAGAATGGTTGTGTTTTGGATGTTGTTTTTGTTTGTTTTGAAAAAGGATAAAGATGAATGTTTTCAAAATAGAAATATGCAAAAATATTTATATTTACAACACATGATAGGGTATGGTAGGGGATGGTCGAGCTAACCTTGGGAAACCCCATGTCTCCTAAGTGTTGCCTACATAGCCCATTGCACAAAGCAAGGAGGGGCCTCAAACCAATGTAGTTCTCCTTAGGACCGAGGGGAGAGGTGAATTCTGTGCAATTTAGGTATGGTTAAGCAATTTGTTGGTTGGTAAAAATATTAATATCGGTAGGGTAATGTTGTTGGTGTTGGTAAGGAATTGGCGATGTTGGTATAGGTATAGGTGAAGCGAAAGTTAGCCTACCCAAGTGGTAGGGAACCGTATCCTGATTAAGGTCAACACACAATCCTAGAGTCGAGAAAAAGAGGAAAAAGTGTCCCGTAGTTGAGAAGAGCTAAACAAACCACATATTAACATAGAATGAGCTTGAACCCCTAGGTACCTTGCATAGACGAGAAGTTGATAGGTGAAAAGAGTTGTATAATCACAATATATCGGGTATTACGTCACGTCCCTTGAGTTTTGTTGCTTTGATAAATGGTGAGGTGAGGTGGTAGATATGGGCGAGGGTGCTGAGAGCTTGTTACAAGGTGATTATTCTGACGAAAGAGGACCAAACCTAAATAGACAAGTCCATGACTCAAAAGTGCTTTTGGAATACTACTTTTTATGTTTTTGGACATAGACTGATCTGATGGGGAAGTCTACATGGGATATGTATTTTGTTACTCTTGAGGTCTTCACGAAGCTGATCAATGTGAGAAGCTTCGATAAAGGTCGATCGTGTATAACCTGTCCTTCACGGGAGCAATTATTTATAGTAGCAGATGCGGCGTTTGTGTATAGTTGTCCTTCGGGGGAGCAGTCTATATATAATAGCAGCAATAGTTTAGCATATAGTTTTCCTTCGAGGGAGCAGTCTATGTATAATTTAGAGGTCTAGATGTCTGTTGGGCATAAAGTATCTAGTTTTGTAGGAAGTTTGACTCAAGAAAATCCCATAAGTGTTTAATTAAGAATGTGTCATTTTGATACTTTGAAGTCATGAACTAGACTAAAAATGGGAAGGCATCTTTAAGGGGAGGTGATAATCAAACCATGTGAGCTTGATTTGATTTTGAGATGTAGGAAACAAAGTGTATGCGGTGGTAAGTGAGCTCAAGAGAAAAGCGCAAGGTAGATAAGAAGTGATATAACACTAAATTCAACAATAGAATGGTCGAAGATGCAAGGCATTAAGGGCTCAAGCTCAAAGTTTACCATTAAGTGAAGCTAAACGATAAGTTCCCGATCCATAAGTGTGAGTGATAATGTAAGGCCCAATCTAATTAGGAGCAAATTTTCCATGTTTGTTCTTTTCTAGTTTGGTTACCTATTGATTCTCTTTGAGGACAAGATCACCAACCTTAAAGGTACGCTCATGAAGTCACTTATCATAAGCACGATTGATGCATTTTTGATAGATTTGAAGGTGGTCAAGAGCCGTAAGATGACACTCGTTAAGAAGCTCTAATTGGGCTAACCGCCTTGGCGAAATCATCGTTGGTGAGAATATCCCGAAGAGATATTCTCGAGGGAGGGTATTTGTATTTCGAGAGGCAAGATAGCCTCCGTACCATATACCAAAGAAAATGGTGTGGCATTAGTGGAGGTACGAATGCTAGTACGATAAGCCCAAATTGTAAAGGGGATGTGATCATGCCAATTTCTTCCGTAATCATTAACAACTTTCATGAGAATTTTGGTCAGGGTTTTGTTAGAAGATTCGGCTTGGCCATTTACTTGTGGATAGTATGGTGACGAGAAGCTAAGTTTGATACCGAAGTTGTTACAAAGGTCTTGTAACAACTTATTTTTGAAAGATTTACCATTATCTGTTATCAGGAGATGAGGAACACCAAAATGACAGATAATGTGATGGTTAACGAATTCGATGATTTTTTCTTTTTTGGTTGAAATGAGTGGAATGGCCTCCACCCATTTTGTGTAATATTCGGTTGCTGTGATTATCCATCGGTGACGTTGAGAAGAGGGTGGATGAATCTCACCAATAAGGTCTAAACACCATTGTGAGAAAGGCCAAAGATCTCGTGCGACTGTTAGCGGATGGCTAGGAGTATGTTGAAGGTTGGCATGTTGCTGACACATAACACAACACTTAACATATTCGTAGTAGTCATTATTAAGAGTAGGTGAATAATAGCCTAGGTGAAGGATCCGTTTGGCCATGGCCAGGCCACTAAAATGTCCACCACAAATACTGTCATGGACTTGTCGGATGGTATAGGTGACCTCCGCGCCGGTTAGACATCGAAGGAGGATGCCATCAAAGCCACGTTTATAAAGGAGTCCCCCCATGACGACATAATGAGAAACACTTTTAAGAAAAGCATGTTTTCCGGTACTCGTTAGGTCAGGTGGGAGAACAGAGGTTGTAAGGTAGTCATGAAATTGGTGATACCAGGTATCCTGTGAATTAGCAGACACATTATTTATCATACAAACAACCGGGACCGAGTAAGATGGGGCAAAGAGTTGTTGGACCAAGATGAATATGTCAGAGTTAGTTGGTGAGGTAGGAATTTGCGAGGCTAAGCAAGCCATAGTATCCACAAATTTGTTAGTGGAGCGGGGAATGGTTTGGATAGAATAATGAGTAAATAAGGTCAAAAGTGAATCTACGTAGTGTTTGTACTTTTGAAGTTCCTCATTTTTACATTGGTAGATGCCCATAACTTGGTTGACTACCAATTGAGAGTCACCGAAAATGTTGATAGATTTGACACCTAAGTGTAACACAACCTGGAGACCCAAAACAAGGGCCTCGTATTCCGCTGTATTATTAGTGTAGGGGAAATCGAGCCGAATGAAAGAGGCATAGGCTCAGCATCAAGAGGAATGAGAACAATGCCGGCTCCTCCACCGCGCTGGCATTTGGATCCATCAAAGAAGAGGGTCATTGGATATGACTCCTCCCTGAGTGAAAGAGTAGCGATGAGTTTGTCGGGGAAATTAAAATTGGTAAATTGTTCCCCAGGTAAAGGGTCCTCCGCGAGTTGGTCTGCAATAGTTTGTCCTTTGATTGACTTCTGGTGTATAAATTCAAGGTCGAGGTCAGCGAGAAGCATAAGCCACCAGGCGATGCATTGGTTTAGATGTGGTTTGGCGCATACATATAATGAATGGGGTCCACGTTGGTGATGACAAAAGTTTTGTGATTCAGGAGGTAGTGACAGAGTTTGGTGGCTACGAATGATAGGGATAGGCACAATTTTTCTACATGTGTATAGCTAGTCTCGTAATCCACGAGAGTACAACTTATATAATAAATGGCTTGTTCTTGATGTGTCGAGTCCCGATGTGTGAGCATGGCTCCTATAGCATGGTCAGTGGCAGAAAGGTAAAGGTAGAAAGGGCGATCATCCTGAGGTGGGATAAGCATGGGTGGCTACAAGAGATAGGCTTTGAGAGCTTCAAAGGCTTGGTGACACTCTTCACTCCATTGAAAGGCAATGTCCTTTTAAGAAGGTGATGGAAAGGTTGACATCGATCCGAGAGTTGGGAGATGAAACGCTGGATGGATTGAAGTTTACCTTGCAAACTACGTAATTGTTTGAGGTTTTTAGGTGGGGGCATTTCTAGGATAGCTTTGAATTTAGATGGATCGACCTCAATGCCATGCAAAGAGACGATAAAACCAAGAAGTTTTTCGAAAGGACACCAAAGACACATTTCTTTGGTTGAAGTCGGAAAAATAATTGTAACAGTGCAATCAAAAATAATGGTTAAAACATCGAGATGTTCACCGCGATGTTTAGATTTGCCAAGAAGATCATCGACATAATCCTCAAGGATAGTGTGCATAATGTCATGAAAATGTAAGTCATAGCCCGCCGATAGGTCGCACCAAAGATTCTTAAGGCCAAATGACATGACACGATAATGTAAGGTTCCCAAGGAGTGATGAAGGCAGTTTTATGTTGATCGGTGGGACTACCAAAATTTGATTGTATCCCGAGAAGCCATCCATGAGAGAAAGCATCTCATGATCGGCAAAGTGAGATCAACAAGTTGATCAATACTTGGTAGGGGAAGTCATCCTCTGGGCGAGCAAGATTAAGGTCCCGTAAATCTGTATATATCCGAAGTCCCCCGCTTGCTTTAGTGACAGGTATGATATTAGAAATCCATTGAGGATAGTCAATAGGTAAAATGAAGGAAACAGAAAGGAGTCGTTGAAGTTCTTCTTTGACCAAGAGGGCAATGCGTGGATGCATTTTTCTCAGTTTCTATTTAACTGGTTTGGAATCAGGTTTTAGGGTAATGTTATGGACCGCAATGTCAGGAGCAATTCCTGGCATGTCAGTGTAGGACCAAGCGAAATCTTGGTTACGGGTACGGAGAAAGGTAGTAAAGGCGGCTTGTTCCAATGCATTAAGGGATTGTCTGATCTTCACAATGTGAGGATCTTCCTCTGTGTGGATGTTGATTTCTATAGTCGACTCATTCAACATGGTTTGAGTTTCAGATGGTAAGGTGTGTTGAATATAGGAGTCGTCTGCACCAAGGTAAGTGAGGGTGGAGTTGTCATCCTGGCACTCAACAACATTGATTGAAGGTGAATCCTCTTTGATCATGTCTGGATACAGAAGGGGAAGAGAAGATGGGTCCTCATTATCATGTTGATAAGTGAGAGGACCCAGGAAGATATCATTTATGAAAAAAAAGTTAGGAGGGATAGATTCAGGGTCTATCGACTGTGGGTGACAATGGAAAAATGGGTGATGATGGTTTGGTAGGGGTGACGTCCTCATCTTCCAGAATACAACTGACACGAGGTTCTTTCGGTGTAAGTGTTTCAAGAAATCTGAGACCACTATGATCATTGTGCTTGCTTGTAGTTACGGGAATGATTGTATGTCGGCCTTGTTCATAAAGACCAAAACCAAAGCCTTTCCAAGCACAGTGAGTCAAGAAGGTGAGGGTGAAACGACGATTTGTCAAGTATTGAAAATCAGATTGGAAGGGAACCACACCAAGAGGAGGTTTAGGGGTAACAGAGGATGCGTCGACACCCCCATACGTTAGGTTGGTGCGGTAATTAGGTGGTCCGTAAGAGATTACCTCCCCACGTGACGGCCAGGTAGGTAGGATGCGCATGTAACTGTTTGTACTCCTGCAGGGTATGGAAAGAGCTAACGTTATATAGGTGATACTCCCCCAGCGTAAGGCGTTGAAAAAAATCTACTAGGGGGTCTGAGGTTGGGATTTTGTCTCGTAGGAAAGGAAGTGGTATTTGCAACGGTGGTTTCATTGGTTGAAGGCGTAGGTGTGGTTGAGGTGGATGGTTGGGTTGGATGAATGGATGTCTTGACTGGTACAAGCACATCATTAGGCGATATAACATATTTCAGGTTTTGAAGGGGGAAGGATCAACTTTACGGTGTAGGACTTCCCCTCGTACTCAAATTTTATGCATCTATGTAAGGTGGAGGGAACGCATCCCATAGCCCGGATCTAAGGGCGGCCTAACAACATATTGTATTGGAACTCTCCCTCAAGGACATAGAAGAGTTCGGGTAAAGTACGTGGTCCTACACAAATGTTAAGGATCACGGTGCCTAAGGTAGAAGTAATAGCATCATTGAATGACCTCAACATAATGGAGTTGGCACACATACAGCTAGAAGGGATATTCATTTGTTGGAAGGCTTTTGAAGAGATTATGTTTAGCTAGCGCCCCGTCAATCATAACACGACGTACCTGAATGTCCCGGACATAAGCTGAGATGAACAGAGCAGGGTAAGGATCTTCTCGCACCAAAGTCGACAATTTCATCTTCGAGAAACCGACAAGAAGTGGCTTGCATTGCATGAGTAGAGACGTAAGTGGTTGGGGAGATAGGTTGTTTGGTGAGTGAAGCAACATGATTGGGTGTTAGAATGGAGGTAACAGAAAGGTTTCATTAGGTAAAACCTCTAGCCCTTGAAGGATTTCAACGAGAGCTTGTCGATGAGATTCAAGTTTGAATGAGATCGCATGCAAAGTGTCATTTTTACAGGTGATTGGTGAAGTGTGATTGGTGAACTCCATCGTGTTTGATCATGGTAGGTGGTGGGCAACTCCGATGCGGAGACGGAGAAAGAGAGGCCGTAGGTGTGCTTCCTTTAGCTTTCTCATTGTTTTTTCCCTCAAGTGGCAACACTAATCATGTTGATCTCGTGAACATGAGAGGAGGAGGGTGGTAGGGATAAGTCATGGTCTTCGAGAGGTGGGGTTGTAATAATGATAGATCTTGATGAAGCGAGGACAGTGGTATAGAAGAGGAGATGAAGCTAAAGGTTTCTCCCTTCATAAGTTGTCTTGTTTAACCTTTCGTCTCGAGAGAGGTGATTGATGAAGTATGGCTTTCAACACTTTACATCCTTCTACATCATGTCCCGGTGTGCGGTGGTAAGCGCAGATTTTAGACTCATCATAACCTATAGGTCGAGGTTTAGATGGATCATAAGGTCTAAGTGGGGCTAGGGAAATGGTCGCATTCTCCACCAATATAGCAAGGATTTTGGCGTAAGACCCTTTGAGTGGGTAAAATTCAGAGGAAGATGAAGCTATTGACTCGGGTATTTTTAGTAATGATGGGGTATGGTTGATTTGTATGGGTGGCAATTTAGCCAAGGGATTTTGATAATGGGATTTAACTAAACGTGGCTTCTTTGGCGTAGAAGTTTATGTTTAGCTGGTTAGATGATGAGGCCATCGATGATGTGGTATCGTAAAACAACCACGGAGCAATCGGAGTGACAAAAAAAATCTTTTGATGATGGAATTTGTTTAGGGTTGATAGGCGGACAGATACGCAGGATGATGGTGTTGATATACCCTCGATCTCTCGTATGGGTGCAAAGGCGAGATCGCTTTTAAAGAAAACGCAGGAGGTATGATATATTGATGCAAGGTGGAGGGATGAGGTCCCAATATGGAAGGTAGGTGTGACGATGATGGTTTTAGTTGTGATAGAGGCATAGGTTGAGGAGATTGAGTCTGTCTCCTAAGTGGATGGACGGCTTTATTTTTAGATAAATCTAGCCACTTAGGTGGGTGTGTTAGACTCGGTATGGTGAGGTCCCAAGCATATGGGAAGATTTTGTTAGGCTAATAGAGGTGGAAGAGGTATTTGGTAGAGATGAGGGGGTGAAGATGAGGACATAGGCATTTTAAGCTTCTGTAAACACTTCGGGTATATGGTAGAGGCGTCTGGATCGGTCATCTGCATTTGAGTAGAATATGGGGTACTCAAACGTTCCCATAGGACTCGTCTATCTTCTGAGGGATGACAATCCTCACATGTGAATAGGAACTTTTGTATGGAAGAAAGGTGGGTTGTGATTCCGGTCCACTGTGGGTGTGATACAGGGGGTAGATGAGGCACTATATCAATGGGCGTTAAGAGGTCAACCGGTCGCTGAAAAGATTTAGGCGATGAAGAACTAATAGGTAGGAGGGCATGTTTAAGAGGATTTGTCATGATTAAAGAATGTGGTGACGTCATTGCAAGAGGTTTCTTGTCTAAGGATGACAAAAGAAGTGGCGAGCCTTCCTCTTGTATAGTAAGAATGGTAGAAGGAGATGTTTGGGAAATAGATAAGTTAGATAACATCCACTCATAGTCTTGCAAGGATGTGGTGTAAGAAGGCGCATCTGTAAGAAGAGACCTCTAGGCGGTTAATTCCTCGATGGGTAAAGGAACGGAAAGGATTTCGTCTTGTCTTGATGGTGATGAAGGGGGTTCGGGTTCCTGCGTTAGTGAAGAGGCTTGATTCAGAATTTTTTCAATAGAGGCTTTTGGCTGGGAGTCAAAGACTGCATGGATCTCATGAACACTCTCCTCGGCTAAGATATCTTGGTTTATGTTATTGTTAGAAGAGTGATTCGGGAATGGTTTGTTGAAAATTTTTAAATTTCGGTTAGCAGGAGCGTTAGGATTATCCAGGGCTATATGTCCTACATCAACCATTTCTTGCATGATGTTTTTCAACATCTTGTAGTTTTCATGACTGTGTCCCTTCACGTGGTGGAAGTTACAGAAGTCATTTTCTTTGTACCAAGAAGGTATGGCGCGGGTGGAATCAAACCCGGAGTGAGGTTTAATAGGAGGTAAGGTAATGGCTCCTGCTTTAAGCAATTTTTCCAATATCACACCATAAGTTTCTCCCAAGGGAGTGTAATTGATGGGCTCAGCTTTATACTTATAGGTGGTTTTGGCAGTGGTATTGCAGTTGGTTGGGATTTAACCATCACCGCGTGCACAACTCCTTTTGATTTCGAAGCATTTTATGGGTGAGGATTGGTGGTGTTAGGTTTGTTGGTGGAATCTTGGGTTCAGAAATTGGGGTTTTTGCTGCGCAACCACAATTTCTCTTCCTCTAAGGCTCGAATCTCTAGTTTTTGAGCCATAGTAAAGGCCTCGTCAAATGTGCGGAAAGTTTGAATTTGGAGGGTAGGAGAGACGTGCTTAGTGCAGGCCCGCGTAAAAAGTTCGATAAGTTCGGCCTGAGGCAAGGCATACGTAAGTTTGTTGATAAGCCCCCACCATCGTCCAATGAAATCTACGATAGATTCATCCTTAAATTTTTGGATGGCATAGAGGTCGGTGATAGATACTTTCTTGGCAATGTTAATGGAGAAATGATCCAAGAAAGATTGGGCTAGTTGGTTAAAAGAGAAGATTGAGTGCTTTGGGTTAAAGCACCTCGTACCACTCAAGGTGGGTCCTGATAAGGACATGGGAAAGGTGCGGAGTAGTAAGGCATCGTCATGAGCAATTAGATAGTAGGCATGTCTAAATGAGTGCAAGTGTTGTTGAGGATCCTCCTTACTATTAAAACGAGTAAATTTTGGTAATTCCCATTGAGGAGGATATGAATGAAGGGGGATAGAAGGGTGGATAGGCTCCTGACAAACTTTCTCGTATGTCAGGGTGCTACGACTTCCTGAAATAGAAGCCTCCATATTTTGCATTTTTTCCATCATTTGTTTGATTAAATCAGTAGTTGGATGAGATGATGGTGCGGTTGCGGTAAACGGAGAAAGATGGGGCAAGGGCCACCACTAGACAATGGTGGGGTTAAATGTTGATAAGGTATGGAGGACAAATGTGTTGAGGTGACCGAATAGGGATGTCCTATATAAGATGTTGAGGTCACCAGATACGTGTGTGGAAATGAAAAGGTGGGCGGAGCTTGAGAAGGAAAGCTCATGTGGATAGGTGGTAGAGAGCAAGTCATGAAAGGAGCATCTACAAGAGAGACGACATAGGAATGGTCGTGGTAATGATATGTGGGGCCCAATATTAACCAAAGGAAAGCCAACTGTGGGCGTATGAACCATCGGTTACTGGATTGGGAAACAGGCTAAGGATGCGAAGGCAAAGCGGAGTTATCAGTGGAGAAGGAGCTAAATGAGTAGCTATACTAATAGGCATGCTAACAAGGAGTGACCATCGGGCATACGGTCGAGGGGCAGGCATGAGACAAATAGTAGTATCAGACAAAGGCTAGGATTAGCATCCAAAAATTTTACAAATTCTTTATCTCCTACAGGGATTTTGGGAACCTCACTGGTGTCCGTAGGGTTCCCCACAGTATGTGAAGGGGGCGATTCAGGCAAAGGCACAGAGAAGGCATGTGAAACCATGGCGGTGGATTGCTTCCAAGTGATAACAACCATGGGTAAGAGTACATAGTAGGGTTTCAATCTATCAGGAACAGAAACAACCCCAGAATGTTAAAATTGGTAGGTTGTTGGTTTGTCAAGGACTGTAAAAGACTGTAACCGATATCGGTCTGCTAACCGATGTCGGTTATACTATAGCCGATGTCGGTCACTTAACCGATGTCGGTATAATAGGACTGGTATAAGAAACTGTAAGAAGCTACTGATTTGGGGTTAATAGTGCTTAGTATACCTACCAAACTGTTCTGAAGTGATCACAGAAAACAGTGTATGACAGAGAAACAGAACTGAAAACAAGCAAGATACACAAGAAAATTAATAGACTAACCCTAGGATTAGTTTTTATCAATTTGGGCTTATGCCCTTAGACGCAGAATGATGTCAGAATCCTAAACAAAAGACTTAGGGGAAATGTCAAGTTTGTTTTGGCTTATAAGGTTACCTCAATCGGGTGGAGGAATACCGCGGAAAAAAGGGGGATGTTTTGAGCTATTGTGTTAATTGTGAAGTGATTCGGTATGTGTTGTGTAGTGAAAGTAAGATTAATTTCTTGTCAATACCGTGGAAATCACCCCCACATGTACGACCTGTTACTTAATCTACATTCACTAGAATTGAAAACAACATGCAAAAATGGAATGCACGTGTTTTAAACCCAAATTGAAAATGTTATTCGATGAAGCAAAGAAGATGACTTTCACTAATGCAAAGATGGGAAAGAAAAACAAATTCTTTTACCAAATATAAAAAAATATCGTGTGAAATTTTTAGAAGAAGAAGACAACATGTATGCTCCCTATATGAAAGCAAGCAAGAAAGAAAGAAACCCAAAATGGGTCCCACCGAGCATGCCAAAATGTTTCACATAGAAATAGTTTCGTTCCCGGGATAGAGTTGCTTCTATCCTTTCATTCCTTTTGAGAAACAAGTAAGGGTTAGGGCTAGGAGGAATACCTGTTGAATGTTGAGAGAGTGTGCGTGTACCGTAGAGAGAGATCAGATCGATTACAAAGAACTCCTTTTTGTCTGGGAAGGACTACCTGCAAGTAAGAATACAAGACCACCAGATTCTAATTAGATAATAAGTGAGGGAACTACCTTGGGCACAGGGAAATATGAGACTTCCTTTCGAAGGTGGTGGTTCCCCTCGCTAATATGAATTAACACAAATTCTAACAAATAAGCTATTGTCCATTTGCAATTTATTTACCTTGTTAGAACAATACGAGAAAGGGCTGATCTTGGTTTTGAATCACAAAGCTGACCGATGCCGGTCGCTGTCACCGTGCTTGGTTGATGATAACCGATATCGGTAGGGATAGTGATTTAAGGGGTTTGGTAAAAGGTTGGCTATAAGATGACTATGGTGTTTATAAGGCTAGTAAATGATTGGGGATGGATAACTGGGGTGATAGAGAAGGCTCAGAGGGTATGGGAGTTGTTCTTGGGGCAGTGTAGGGGTAGAGGAATGATAGTTGGATGGGGGGTGTTACCGGGTAGTGGATCTGGGAGTAGACTTGTAATTACTGTGATTCAGAAATCCAAGAAATATTATTAAAAGAACGTATAAGACTTACTTACTAGTTCCTGATGAAAAATGTAGGTTCAAGGACTGTGATGACGAAGGCAGGGTTCAGGTAGGATGGTTTGACAATCCAAGATGAGCTATCTCCTCTCCTGATGCTTGGATGAGTGTCACTGGGCTCTGGTTATTTAGTTGTAGTCTTGGGCTTGATGTCCTTCTCTGCAAACTCCTCTCTTTCCTTCACTTGTCTCTCTGTTTAGCCAAGTAAATTATGGATTCTTCCAATGACTTCTCGCTCGGATCAAATGAAAATACCACCCCTTGTTTTTGGTTGGGATAGGTCATTTACAGGAACCGATGGCGATTACGTAACCGACGGCGTCGAGTAGGAACCGGTATCGGTCAGTCAAAGTGGGCTATTTTTAGTAAAATAGCCAACTTTCCTCCTTTTCTCCCGAGGGATTAGTTGTGGGCTTGGTCAAGTCATTATGAGGTTGGTTTTAGGTGCGGGTGAGGAGTAATTAGTCATGGGTGTGGATGTATACCAAGTTATAGGTCTTAATTAGGTTAGTTTAGGGTTAGGACTAGGTCATGATGAGGTGGCGAAATGAGATGGCAGGTATGAGCGATGTGGATTTATTAATTATAAGGTAATTAATAAATAATTGTGTAAGGTTTAGGTGATGAGGTTAGGTTGCGAAATGAGATGCGGGGCACAGGGGGTCGTAAGACACAAATTTGGTCTCTATTGATATAAACATAGAATTCTAAGAAAAGGCAGCTCTAGATCTAGATTTAAAATAACACAAAGTTTATTCAAAGATCTAAGATAGAAAGCTAGAAACAAAATACACCGTGACACAAAGTTCTCCGAAAATCTACCCCTGTATATTCCTTTGCTTCAAGTGGCTCTCAAGGGTTTCAACACAAAGTCCTGGAAAACAAGAATGCTCGCTTACAAATTATGATCATTAACCCGAAGGTTCTTCCTCTACTTATACAATGTAGAGGTGTAATTACAAGTCGAAATCTTTTATTTGAACTAGTACATGTGGAAGTCATAAAAGAAACAAATGGAAATCTCCCTCCTGGAATTCCTCTTTGCATGACATGTATGATTTGCAACTAAAAATAGAACCTTCTGTTTTTCACATCTGCCACCTATCTCTAAGTAGTTGACTTCTTCAAGTAATGGCTTTTAAACCAATCACTTAAGTTGTATAATTTAATTGATCGCTCAATTACTTTCTCAGAGGAAAGAAGAAGGAAGAGGAAAGTTGCAGTCTTGTCCTTTTTCATGTCTACATACAGTTGATTCTTTTGCCTTTGATTCTCACCAAACTGGATCTGGGAGTAGCTGGATCTGGAAGCAAGCTGGAATTTTTCCTTTGCTTTGTCTTCTCTTTTATCCTTGAAGCTTTTGTAGTTCTTCTCTAGTACATGCATCAGTGCAATGTTTGCTGTAAATAAATATTTATTTTTAATTGCATATGAACAATTAAAAATTATGGAAAGCACTCCAAGTGAATAGAAATTCAATGAAGGATTCAACTGGAAGATTGGGAGCACATACACAAGATCCTGGAAGGAATTTTTCACGCACTAAATTCTTCATGGGCTGCATTTGAAATAAGAGGATTAATCCTTTGCAATTATGGATCTGGATCTAGACTGGATCTAGCACACTCCATGATGAATTTCAGTATTTGGGATAGGAATGGAAATGTTGTAACTTGAAAGATTCCATCGCTTTTGATCGCACGCATGAGGGAAGTCTTTCCAGCTCTGGATCTATCAATCAATTCGGAAAGAGGTTCTGGAACTAGATCTATGTCTCCTATATCTGTAAATTTGGAAGTGATGCATGATTCCATTGTGCTTTCTTTTTCGTCCCTCTTTGCCATGGCTTTGTCTATCTTTGTCTAAATAATTCTTTTTCTTCTTATTTGGCTCGATTTCTTCAAAACTAGTGCAGATCTGGATAATTCTTCGATTCGAGAGGATATATTCAATTTATTGGACATTTATTAAAGCTCCATTTATTTTGTAAAGAACCCTGTAATGAATTCCTCGCAAGTAATTCAGATAAAGATGGCAATCGGAACATGAACAAGTGAATTTTAATCATAAAAATCTGCACTATTCAAGCCTGCTGCCCCAAAATTGATGTTTTATTTGCATGCAAAGTGAGCATGATTTTTTCCAACTTCACTTGAGCACCTATATCACTTATGCAAACAATTATGTAGACAAAAACAACCTCCTTCAATGTTGTTATCCCGTTTTGAGTAAACGACAAAACGATCGGATAACCCCTACAAAATTTTTGAAGTGATTTTGCATTATGACCTCTTTTAAGAGCAAATCGGGTTTTCGGAAATTCAACGCATCGGAACGTACTTGTGTTAAAACATGCTTTGTGTTGCTTGATTTCCGATTCCCGAATCCCGCTTTATATTGAGCAAGTCCTTTCAAATCGGGTTTTCGGAAGCTTAAGGCATCGGAACATTCGTGTTACAAAACATGTTTTATATGGCATGTTCTCCGATTCCCGAAACCCGCCAAGTATTAAGAAAATCCTTTGTAAATCGGGTTTTCGGAAGTTTAACACATCGGAACATTCGTGTTTCTAGACATGTTTTGTGTTCCATGTTTTCCGACGCTCAAAACCCGAAATACACCAAATCTTTTCCCATCGGGTTTCCGAACTCCTCCAACATGCTGACGTGGCACATGCTAAGCGGTCGGTGCGTTGGCACGTGCGGAGCTGATGTGTATTTATTATTGGTTTTCTTATAAATATGCGGTTTTTACACGTCATTTTCACCGTTCTTAATTTTACACCGTGGATTTTTGCGCATGTTCTCCTGCTCCCAAAACCCGCAAGCTCGCGTTATCATACTGGATCGATTGTTTTCATTTTCACCTGTCTCGATTGGAAGGTATTAATCGTTCCTCCTTTGTTCTTGATTTAAGAAACGTTTTCCGTGTACTTCCTTGCCGATTGTTGAAGATTTTTCTTCCTTATTTCCTCTGAATCGTTTTCGAAAGCGTTTTGGGGTTTTCTAGGGTTTATTTTTCTTGCAAATATCGGTTGTGTTGTTCTTCCTTTTGAATTACAATTGTTTGCATGATATTTGGAATATTATCAAAGAAAAAAGGTTTTATATGCAAAAACTCAAAGGAGAAATTCTTTTTGTGCTACCCGGACTTCGGAAGCTGTTTTGCAGGCTTTCCTTAATCTGCCCAAAGTACAGAGAGAGCTCGAAGTTCGGGGTTCCTCAATATTCCGATCTCAACAGTGGGTACCGGGTTCTCAAAAGGTTCCGCCAGTAACACTAAGTGTCGGGTTCCGTCGAAGTTCTGTCAAAGGCAGTGCGTGTCGGGTTCCTCCAAAGTTCCGACACCTTCAGCCTGTCGGGTTCTTTTTATCTTCCGTCACATACCTTCAATCGGGTATTTCAGCGTGCATAGCATCACCAGGGTTTTCCGAGCATCTCTTCATCCGATTTTCTTCATGACAGACCCCGGTCCATCACAAGAGAAGACCGAGAAATCAAGCAGGATGAAATATAAGTTTAAGAAACCAGAATCCCCGTCATATGTTGACTGTAATTACGATATTCGGGATACCGAATTCGGTAATGTTGACATGGACGATTTCTGGAACAGGGTGAAAAGTCCCAGTCAAACTGAATGGATGACCTCTTTAGCAAACAGTGGCTTACCTTTGGCAGCAGGCTTTCCTCTATCGGCCCAATGTCCAGAGTTCATTCTGGCCTGTGCCTCTAACTACGACTCTGCTTCTCGTTCCGTTAGGAACCCAGCAGGAGAAGTAGTGATCAAGCTAGATGGGATTTATCTTGATGACCTCCTGAAATTACCCAATTTCGAGGAGTATGGGAATTTGAATATGAAGTCACTCGTAAAACACGGGACACTAACCAGAGAATTGTATAAGAGATGTTAACAAGAAGTTCTGGCTAAAGCTAAAGCGGTATCCCGATTTCCTAGGACTATTCCTAGGTGTGACTTTATACAAGAGATAAATGATATCATCACACTTCTTAGCCGTAGGGCATTTGGTTTACAGAGTCAAATCTATTTCACGGATGGATGTACCAATTCATGGTCACCATCAAGAAGAATAAGCATGGGATTGATCGGGAACCTTGATCGCTGATGAGATTGATGCCCAAATGACGACGGTCTTGTCGACGGGAAAATTCTACATGTTCTCGTGATATTTGCTGGCGGCCCGCGGGATGAGGAACTATCCCGGGCTCGATACAAAAGGCAGCAGGATCACAAACCCAATCTACAAGCATTTTCCGCAAATAACGAAGAAGGGGTCTAAGGATCAGTTTAGAAGGGTTAATGATGCCTTTTTCTATGAGAACATCTGCAGACTGAACCCGGGATTGAGAAAAACAAGAGTCTCTGATGAGGCTTGGGCCGAGGTATCTAAATGGGGATGTATCTTCCTACAGTTTAGGAAGTTTACATACATTCGAACAGTGATGTATGCAGGAGAGCCTTTCCGTCTGCCTCGCTATCCTGGGGATAGATTAATTTTGTTGGAATTGGTCAGACAATTGTAGATATACTTCCCAAGGCAGCAGTATCCTTCCCAATTTCTATTGGGAGATATACTTGTTCGACAGCGGCTAAGGCCAAAAATGTCGAATGTGAACTTCAGGAGAAATTAAAGAAGCATATGAAATCTCGGGATGGTTTTGACATCCGAGGAGTGCTTCGGGCTTATGGAGCTCAACATCTGCACAGGCCTGATATTGAGGACATCTGGATTGATCTGCGGGACGAAGTTGCGATACGCAGAAAGGATAATAGTAGGCTTACTATTGATGAAATTCAGACACTGGGGCTTTCTGATTTGCCAGATGGCACTGCAGATAATGAAAGTGTGTTGGATATGTCCTATGATGGGCTTAACGAAGATCGATACATTTTTCCACCTATTGATTGGTCAGTTACTGAGAAAGCCTCTATCACCGATAGGTCAGCCCTAATATTGGCTCGTACGAAGAAATGGCTTTCTTCTTGGGGGATGAATTTCAATGATGACAAGTTTCCCAAATTGGCTGCTTTAGAGGTGGGGCCCTCCCAACAGGAAAAGGGCAAAGAATCTTCTGGGGGGCCTATAAAAATCAGGATTCCTAGGAGGAGGAAAGAAAGACAAATCTCTTCAATTGTTTCTCCAGCTGAAACGGTGGTTGTGCCAGAATCACCAACGTCACCAGAAAAAGAAGAAATTAATGTGGAAGAGGAAGGAAGTCAAATCTTGATTCCATCATCTGTTGATAGTCAGACCAAAGAAACTTTGTCTCTTGCAACCCAGGGTTTGGAGTCTGAATCTGTGCCTGCCCCTCAACAACCACTCCAATCTCCTCAATCCCCATTCACTTCTTCAAGTATGGCAGGCATTTTCTCTGGTCTCTCTCCCCTCTCTACTGGAACCCAAATAATTACCAGCTCGCCACAACCTGTGCCTCTCTTTGTTGCACCTACTACCACGTTGATTACTGTTCCCCCTCCAATAGTAGAATCTTCTCCTCTTGAGAGTAGAGTACTAGTTACTACAACATCAGCAGTTCCTTCTGATACTCCACAATGGTTACTTGAGCAAACTCCCAGGAAGAGGAAGGTGATTGTACCCCTACCACCCCTTGATTTTAGCTCACTCAAGACTTCTACTGCGAAATCAGCCAAGAAACCCAAAACAGTTTCAAGAGTTTTGGTAGATGCTTCAGGAGATAAGTTCGCAGAGATCGCCACTCCCTCAGCTGACAAAACTAGGGATGATGTAACAGCTGCTGATTATCAGATCACCAAGGTGGCTCTAGGGAAAGTAACAACAGAAGGAGCGCAACAAGATGCACGGGCTTCCATAGACGTGCTGTGCCAAAAGTTGAAAGAAACAAAGATCAGCAGAGATGAGTTTAAGAAAAAAGTGGAGCAGTTGACAGAGGTTTTGATTAAACTCTCAACACCCCTGGAATCCATACCATCTGCTCCTGCTTCTGCCGGATTCGATTTCTCATCGGTGCCTACGATTGAGAAGATTACCAGAAAAGGAAGAGTGGTTAATGAATGGATCCAAAAGTTGCTCCAACAAGGGAAGGAAGTAATTCAAGACGTGGTGAAAGTTCATCAGTCCTTGGCAGAGATTCAGAAGGAAGGAGAGAAGATGGATGAGGAATTCACTGAAGAACTTGGACAGCTTGATTTGACTTGTGAAGCTCTCCAAGTGCTAAAGCAAATACCAGCACATCTCTTGGTAGAAGAAGGCGTTCTTCCACATACAGATAAACACTTTCAGCTGATCAAGGGCATCAAGTTCAGAGTAAAGATTCTCAACGAAGCCTGCAGCAAGTTGAGAGAATCAAGGGATAAATTGATCGATGGGAAAAGTGATCTGGAGGAAGAATTGCTAAAGATTTGTCCAAAGATGTCGGTTGGGAAATCAAGTGCCCTATCAGCAGATGATCTCTTCAAACAAGTTCAAGAGATTATTCAGCATGAACCTGTAGATGGATTCGACCTTGAAGTCATTGGTCAGTTTGTGAGGATTGAGCATACGTTGGAGGCCTTAATAAAGCTCAGCAAGAGGTTGAAAAAGCTTCCCGGCGGTGCCAGTGATATCCATGAGACCTGCGAAATGTGGAATGATCTTTCCACTGCACCTGAGGAAAACGAAATGCAAGGCATTATTCGGAAGTTCCAGGAGTTCCGGAACAAACAGTCTCAGCTGGAGGAAGAGAAAGGAGAAGAATCAAAAGATGATGACTCGGATTGAGCTCCAGCGTCTCATGTCATTTCTATTTTTAGAATGACACATCTTTTATTTCCATTTTGTCATTATTTTTAATTCAGACTTCGACTTGATCTCCTGCGTGAGAATCATGCAAAGCTGAAACTCTAGTTAGCATGCTACTTTTCAGGATCTGTTCTGTTTAAACTCTAGCTTCTTTTGTTATAAATAAGGGATGCTTGTGCGTTCCAAAGGGTCGAGAATTTTTGGAAGATCAAGAGGCTATTGGAAAGAAGAAAAACTTTGTGTTTTCTTTCAACCATTGAGAAGAATAGGAGTTGATACTGTTTTACAGACTTTGTGTTGTGAAATATATCTTATTTGAGACAGTGTTCTTATGTTCATGATCTCAAAGCTATTCTTTGCATAGAATCTCAGTATTTCTAATTATCTTGAACACTATATCTGTGATCTAAAACTCGTATGATTATTTCGTGCTCTGCTTTTACTCGAAAGAAAATACGTTTCTCCCATTTCCTTTCTACTGTATTTCTTTCACTGTAACAGTTTCTAACCTATTTCACTTACGAAAGCAATATTCTTGAATCGTGTGAATGTGGATTTCGGGATTTCATCCCAACCCCCAATGGTTAGATTAGTGTGAATATTGTATATATTATTTACTGTGTTTTAGATTAGCAATAAACAGGCAGCCTCACCTGTCTTTGAGGAGGGATTAAATCTCATGTACTGTGGTTGAACCTCATATTTTGGTTTGACAAAATATCCAACCAACAGTTTTTGGCGACTCCGCTGGGGATCTACAGATCCATAGTATAAAGCTTATCCTCTCGGTGTCTGGCGACTCCATATTTGCCTTATTTTTAATAAGATCTCCTTTCAGTTCAAGCTGGCCAGGAGGATCTTCACTCGGTCTCGCCGAGCTCAAGGTGAAATTGATCCACTCTTCGAGTTGCTGCAACAGCACAATTTCAGCCTTTCTCCCAACAGCGTTGTCTCTAATCGAGCCAGAAGCTCTTCACCTGTTCGGAGAAATCGGATCCCTGAAGAACGTGAAGCATCTGCAACTTGCCGTGCACTACTCTTGTCTGATACCCGGATCCCTATACGCACTCTTTTCAGAAGGATGGCGGTTCAACCTGTGCCTTGGGGTGCAGCCATTGGTCCTCTTACTTTGACTCCTCCATTGCATGAGTTACCACGTGGATCACGTAAAAACATTCCCAAGTTTAATGGGGATGGGAAGCAGCATCCTGATGAGCATATTGCGTCTTTCTTTGTTGCATGCGGTGTCCTCGGAGTAGCCCACGAAGATGTCTCTGTTCGGCTCTTCGTTGAAACATTGCAGGGAGTAGCAGCTGAATGGTTTTATCACCTCCCGAATGCATGCATTCCAGATTGGGCTACCATGCGGACCAAGTTTGAGGCACGTTTCAAACCAGCCGAAGATTCTCATGCATTGTTAGCCCAGCTTACTCATATGAAGAAGGAATCGCATGAACCTATGCGGGAATTCGTGGCTAAGTTCAACAAGCTGATACGGAAAATTCCAGTGGTAGCTGTACCGACTCTGGAAAATCAAAAGTGCTTTTTCATCAATGCTCAACCTCCTGATATAAGCTTTTTATTACGAAGGTCGGTTATCCCAGATTTGGCTACTGCTCAGTCAACGGCTACTGAAATAGAGGATGATCTCATCTTAGCCGGAAGGATCAAGAAGGACATACCCAAAATCAAAAATCAAGGTTCTTATCAAGGTAATACTGACCCTATGTTTCAAAAAATGGCTAATGATTTGATTGCTTTAAAGAAGCAAGTGTCTCAGCAGTTGAGCAATGTTCCATATCGGGATATTCCTAGGCGGAATTATAATAACAACAATGGTGCACCTGCCAGAGATAGGCCACGGTTAGCTCCTGCTCAACCAAGATTAGCAATTGAAGCTCCGCCTGTTAATGCAGCAGTGGAAATAATTGAAGAGGATGATGAACCAGAAGAAGAGGATTCCCATGAGGATTTTGAAGCTTCAGGATATGCTGATGAGTCTTATGATGAGTCAGCTGGCGACTCCAGCATTGGGTATTTAGAATATGATGAAGATGAATGTGAGTCCGATGGTCAATCTTTTGCTGTTTTCACTCGGTCTCAATCTCAGAATCCCAGAAGACCTCCAGAAAATACTAAGGAGAAGAATAAGGAACCTCCCATATCCATAGTCAAGAGGGGTACACCTATTTCGGCACAAACTGAGAAAGAGGTTACTAAAAAGGCAGCTGCTCCTTATGCTCCTTCTCCTAAGGCCAGTACCCCAGCACAAGCTCATGTAATTAGAACTGAGCCTACTATCATTCCTTCTTATACTGCTTTTGATATTATTGATCATGCAAAGAGAACCAAAATTCAAATGTCAGAAGCAGAATACCTTCAATCAAATCCTGAACAATTTGAAAAGCTAGCCAAGTTTATCAGAAGTAAAGCGGCTATTCCATCACCTTCAAAAGGTCTTCTTCCAAATCCTGTTCAACTTACACCTCAGAATAATCTGACCTCTGCTTCTTCCTCGGGAAAGATTGAACCATTTTATTTGTCTCTACTTATAAATGGGTTTAAACTCAGCAATTGTATCATTGACTCAGGGGCCTCTGATAATGTTATGCCTGCAAAAGTGGCTCATGCCCTTAGGCTTACTTTGACTAAATCATATGGACGGTGTTATTCCATGGAAACTAAACAAGTCCCTCTGATTGGTCAAATTAAGGACGCACAGTTTGCATTTGTTGCTTTTCCTGAGAAGAGAGTGAAAATGACTATTCTGGTTGCAGACATTCCTGCAGCTTATGGTATTCTCTTGGGTAGAGGATTTTGTAAAGACGTCGGAGGAGAAATTAGTATGGATTGGACCAAAGCTAAGATCCCAGTCAAAGGGGTTCAACAAATTCTTCATCCTGAACCACAGGCAAAGTATTTGGTAACCAAATCAGATGATCCAAGAGCTCAGATTCTTTTTGAAGATGCTGGCTTTGGAAATTATTTCATGGCTTCAGAGATACCAATTGTGGATGTCGAAGAAGAAGATCCCAATGCTATTTGGACTCTCGAATTTGATGCTGAACCTCCTGATAAGAATTTGGTTATTATAACCAGGAAACTAGCAGATCATCAGAACAGAGTAAAGAAATTTTTTGACAAGAAATTAAAGCAGCGTAACTTTCAGATTGGAGATTTGGTGTTGATTTGGGACAAAAGGAGAGAACGGAAAGGAATGCATAGAAAGTTTGATCCTTTATGGAAAGGACCTTTCAAGGTCCACGAGTTGAATGGTGAGAATAGTTTCCTGCTATCATATCTGGATGGAGGATTACTTCCGTTGCCTTTCAGTGGGCAACATCTAAAGCTGTTCCACCATTAATGCAAGATGCTCTCTTGCATTGTACATATTTTGCTTTTGTTGTGTGTTTGCTTTTGGTTTTCTTTCTTTCTTCGTTTTGTTTTGTTTTGGTTTTCTCCTTGACCCCGTAGCCTAATGAATAAGACCAGAGATTCTGAGTTCTCTTCCTTTGATGTTACAAAGAAAGTCCCCAACTGGAGCCAGCTGTTATCCCCGTTTTGAGTAAACGACAAAACGATCGGATAACCCCTACAAAATTTTTGAAGTGATTTTGCATTATGACCTCTTTTAGAGCAAATCGGGTTTTCGGAAATTCAACGATTTTAACGCTTTACTTGTGTTAAAACATGCTTTGTGTTGCTTGATTTCGATTCCCGAATCTATGAGTTATAACCGCTTTATATTGAGCAAGTCCTTTCAAATCGGGTTTTCGGAAGCTTAAGGCATCGGAACATTCGTGTTACAAAACATGTTTTATATGGCATGTTCTCCGATTCCCGAAACCCGCCAAGTATTAAGAAAATCCTTTGTAAATCGGGTTTTCGGAAGTTTAACACATCGGAACATTCGTGTTTCTAGACATGTTTTGTGTTCCATGTTTTCCGACGCTCAAAACCCGAAATACACCAAATCTTTTCCCATCGGGTTTCCGAACTCCTCCAACATGCTGACGTGGCACATGCTAAGCGGTCGGTGCGTTGGCACGTGCGGAGCTGATGTGTATTTATTATTGGTTTTCTTATAAATATGCGGTTTTTACACGTCATTTTCACCGTTCTTAATTTTACACCGTGGATTTTTGCGCATGTTCTCCTGCTCCCAAAACCCGCAAGCTCGCGTTATCATACTGGATCGATTGTTTTCATTTTCACCTGTCTCGATTGGAAGGTATTAATCGTTCCTCCTTTGTTCTTGATTTAAGAAACGTTTTCCGTGTACTTCCTTGCCGATTGTTGAAGATTTTTCTTCCTTATTTCCTCTGAATCGTTTTCGAAAGCGTTTTGGGGTTTTCTAGGGTTTATTTTCTTCTTGCAAATATCAGTTGGTACTGTTCCTTTTGAATTACAATTGTTTGCATGATATTTGGAATATTATCAAAGAAAAAAGGTTTTATATGCAAAAACTCAAAGGAGAAATTCTTTTTGTGCTACCCGGACTTCGGAAGCTGTTTTGCAGGCTTTCCTTAATCTGCCCAAAGTACAGAGAGAGCTCGAAGTTCGGGGTTCCTCAATATTCCGATCTCAACAGTGGGTACCGGGTTCTCAAAAGGTTCCGCCAGTAACACTAAGTGTCGGGTTCCGTCGAAGTTCTGTCAAAGGCAGTGCGTGTCGGGTTCCTCCAAAGTTCCGACACCTTCAGCCTGTCGGGTTCTTTTTATCTTCCGTCACATACCTTCAATCGGGTATTTCAGCGTGCATAGCATCCGGAGGTTTTCGAGCATCTCTTCATCCGATTTTCCTCATGACGGACCCGGTCCATCACAAGAGAAGACCGAGAAATCAAGCAGGATGAAATATAAGTTTAAGAAACCAGAATCCCCGTCATATGTTGACTGTAATTACGATATTCGGGATACCGAATTCGGTAATGTTGACATGGACGATTTCTGGAACAGGGTGAAAAGTCCCAGTCAAACTGAATGGATGACCTCTTTAGCAAACAGTGGCTTACCTTTGGCAGCAGGCTTTCCTCTATCGGCCCAATGTCCAGAGTTCATTCTGGCCTGTGCCTCTAACTACGACTCTGCTTCTCGTTCCGTTAGGAACCCAGCAGGAGAAGTAGTGATCAAGCTAGATGGGATTTATCTTGATGACCTCCTGAAATTACCCAATTTCGAGGAATATGGGAATTTGAATATGAAGTCAGCCCAGAAAACCTGGGACACTAACCAGGAGAATTGTATAAGAGATGTTAACAAGAAGTTCCTGGCTAAAGCTAAGCCAGCGGTATCCCGATTTCCTAGGACTATTCCTAGGTGTGACTTTATACAAGAGATAAATGATATCATCACACTTCTTAGCCGGGCATTTGGTTTACCAGAGTCAAATCTATTTCACGGATGGATGTACCAGTTCATGGTCACCATCAAGAAGAATAAGCAAGGGATTGACTGGGGAACCTTGATCAGTGATGAGATTGATGCCCAAATGACGACGGTCTTGTCGACGGGAAAATTTTACATGTTCTCGTATGTGGCCTATGCGGCAGCCGGGATGAGGAACTATCCCGGGCTCGATACAAAAGGCAGCAGGATCACAAACCCAATCTACAAGCATTTTCCGCAAATAACGAAGAAGGGGTCTAAGGATCAGTTTAGAAGGGTTAATGATGCCTTTTTCTATGAGAACATCTGCAGACTGAACCCGGGATTGAGAAAAACAAGAGTCTCCGATGAGGCTTGGGCCGAGGTATCTAAATGGGGATGTATCTTCCTACAGTTTAGGAAGTTTACATACATTCGAACAGTGATGTATGCAGGAGAGCCTTTCCGTCTGCCTCGCTATCCTGGGGATAGATTAATTTTGTTGGAATTGGTCAGACAATTGTTGGATTTCCACAAGTTCCAACAGAGCAAGCACAAGGCAGCAGTATCCTTCCCAATTTCTATTGGGAGATATACTTGCTCGACAGCGGCTAAGGCCAAAAATGTCGAATGTGAACTTCAGGAGAAATTAAAGAAGCATATGAAATCTCGGGATGGTTTTGACATCCGAGGAGTGCTTCGGGCTTATGGAGCTCAACATCTGCACAGGCCTGATATTGAGGACATCTGGATTGATCTGCGGGACGAAGTTGCGATACGCAGAAAGGATAATAGTAGGCTTACTATTGATGAAATTCAGACACTGGGGCTTTCTGATTTGCCAGATGGCACTGCAGATAATGAAAGTGTGTTGGATATGTCCTATGATGGGCTTAACGAAGATCGATACATTTTTCCACCTATTGATTGGTCAGTTACTGAGAAAGCCTCTATCACCGATAGGTCAGCCCTAATATTGGCTCGTACGAAGAAATGGCTTTCTTCTTGGGGGATGAATTTCAATGATGACAAGTTTCCCAAATTGGCTGCTTTAGAGGTGGGGCCCTCCCAACAGGAAAAGGGCAAAGAATCTTCTGGGGGGCCTATAAAAATCAGGATTCCTAGGAGGAGGAAAGAAAGACAAATCTCTTCAATTGTTTCTCCAGCTGAAACGGTGGTTGTGCCAGGATCACCAACGTCACCAGAAAAAGAAGAAATTAATGTGGAAGAGGAAAGAAGTCAAATCTTGATTCCATCATCTGTTGATAGTCAGACCAAAGAAACTTTGTCTCTTGCAACCCAGGGTTTGGAGTCTGAATCTGTGCCTGCCCCTCAACAACCACTCCAATCTCCTCAATCCCCATTCACTTCTTCAAGTATGGCAGGCATTTTCTCTGGTCTCTCTCCCCTCTCTACTGGAACCCAAATAATTACCAGCTCGCCACAACCTGTGCCTCTCTTTGTTGCACCTACTACCACGTTGATTACTGTTCCCCCTCCAATAGTAGAATCTTCTCCTCTTGAGAGTAGATTACTAGTTACTACAACATCGCAGCTTCCTTCCGATACTCCACAATGGTTACTTGAGCAAACTCCCGGGAAGAGGAAGGTGATTGTACCCCTACCACCCCTTGATTTTAGCTCACTCAAGACTTCTATCAAATCAGCCAAGAAACCCAAAACAGTTTCAAGAGTTTTGGTAGATGCTTCAGAGATAAGTTCGCAGAGATCGCCACTCCTCGGTGACAAAACTAGGGATGATGTAACAATTGCTGATTATCGATCACCAAGGTGGCTCTAGGGAAAGTAACAATGAATGAGCGCAACAAGATGCAAGGGCTTCCATAGACGTGCTGTGCCAAAAGTTGAAAGAAACAAAGATCAGCAGAGATGAGTTTAAGAAAAAAGTGGAGCAGTTGACAGAAGTTTTGATTAAACTCTCAACACCCCTGGAATCCATACCATCTGCGCTCCTTGCCGGATTCGATTTCTCATCGGTGCCTACGATTGAGAAGATTACCAGAAAAGGAAGAGTGGTTAATGAATGGATCCAAAAGTTGCTCCAACAAGGGAAGGAAGTAATTCAAGACGTGGTGAAAGTTCATCAGTCCTTCGCGAGAGATTCGAAGGAAGGAGAGAAGATGGATGAGGAATTCACTGAAGAACTTGGACAGCTTGATTTGACTTGTGAAGCTCTCCAAGTGCTAAAGCAAATACCAGCACATCTCTTGGTAGAAGAAGGCGTTCTTCCACATACAGATAAACACTTTCAGCTGATCAAGGGCATCAAGTTCAGAGTAAAGATTCTCAACGAAGCCTGCAGCAAGTTGAGAGAATCAAGGGATAAATTGATCGATGGGAAAAGTGATCTGGAGGAAGAATTGCTAAAGATTTGTCCAAAGATGTCGGTTGGGAAATCAAGTGCCCTATCAGCAGATGATCTCTTCAAACAAGTTCAAGAGATTATTCAGCATGAACCTGTAGATGGATTCGACCTTGAAGTCATTGGTCAGTTTGTGAGGATTGAGCATACGTTGGAGGCCTTAAGAAAGCTCAGCAAGAGGTTGAAAAAGCTTCCCGGCGGTGCCAGTGATATCCATGAGACCTGCGAAATGTGGAATGATCTTTCCACTGCACCTGAGGAAAACGAAATGCAAGGCATTATTCGGAAGTTCCAGGAGTTCCGGAACAAACAGTCTCAGCTGGAGGAAGAGAAAGGAGAAGAATCAAAAGATGATGACTCGGATTGAGCTCCAGCGTCTCATGTCATTTCTATTTTTAGAATGACACATCTTTTATTTCCATTTTATCAGTATTTTTAATTCAGACTTCGACTTGATCTCCTGCGTGAGAATCATGCAAAGCTGAAACTCTAGTTAGCATGCTACTTTTCAGATCTATTCTGTTTAAACTCTAGCTTCTTTTGTTATAAATAAGGGATGCTTGTGCGTTCCAAAGGGTCGAGAATTTTTGGAAGATCAAGAGGCTATTGGAAAGAAGAAAAACTTTGTGTTTTCTTTCAACCATTGAGAAGAATAGGAGTTGATACTGTTTTACAGACTTTGTGTTGTGAAATATATCTTATTTGAGACAGTGTTCTTATGTTCATGATCTCAAAGCTATTCTTTGCATAGAATCTCAGTATTTCTAATTATCTTGAACACTATATCTGTGATCTAAAACTCGTATGATTATTTCGTGTTTGCTTTTACTCGAAAGAAAATACGTTTCTCCCATTTCCTTTCTACCGTATTTTTCTTTCACTGTAACAGTTTCTAACCTATTTCACTTACGAAAGCAATATTCTTGAATCGTGTGAATGTGGATTTCGGGATTTCATCCCAACCCCCAATGGTTAGATTAGTGTGAATATTGTATATATTATTTACTGTGTTTTAGATTAGCAATAAACAGGCAGCCTCACCTGTCTTTGAGGAGGGATTAAATCTCATGTACTGTGGTTGAACCTCATATTTTGGTTTGACAAAATATCCAACCAACAAATGCATGCACCAAAATTGGAAGCTTTTAGCATTAGATCCACCTTCTTCTCGAGCAAAAATTCTCTCCAAATGGGGCACACTTTTCCTCCGGGTTGCACTTCTTTACCTATGAATTAATCAATTCATCCTTATGGAATCCCATGCTTATATAACCCTCCTAATTCTATCATTAATAATTTCCCTTCCTATTCTTGGCAATTAATTAATTAAAAATCATGTTTTTCTCTTTAATCGATGGGCTAAAATTACATGTTTAAGGACATGCATCCAATAAATTAAATTTAATCAATTTAATCATCCACTCTTCACTCCACTTAAGCTTCACAGGTGTTTTAACCTTAGCCACTAAAAATAGGAATTAATATAATCATTTAATACTTTAAAAAGTATTATTTCCTTCTCAAAAGGGGCACACTTTTCCTCATGAAGGGGCTGCCATTAAATAAATTAATTTATTTAATTTTAGACAATCTATTTCCATCTCCTTTATTCCCTTTGCGTTTTTTGACTCCTTCCATGTTTGGGTGCCATTTTTAGAAGAGGAATTAATTAAATTAATTAATTAATAGGCTTCCTTTATCTCCCTAAAGGGGTCGCACTTTTTGGCTAAAGAGAATTCTATTTTTAAAAACACATGACAATGGGAATTTTTACCCTACAAGGCAGCCCCGAAAACCCAATGTCACTTAATTCATTTGACTTTCATAATGGGATTATTCATTCTGCAAGGCATGAAATAAAACCCCATGATTCACTTAAGTGACTTTTCTTTTATTCCGCAATGGGAATTTTTACCCTGCAAGGCAGGTAAGAGATTCCCGCCTGCCTACTGCCTCTAATTTTCCCATTGTCACTTAAGTGGCATTGCCTTCATTGGAAAAAGTAACCTGCTAGGTAGGTACAAAATTTCCACACTGCCTGTTGCTTCTAATTTTCCCGTTATTCACTTCAATTCTTCTTTTTCCAAAAATGTGACCAACCCAAAAGAGGCTTTTTGGTGCACGACTTCATCTTTTCTGAGAGAACCAGACCTCCGATGGTGAATTATTTCTAGCACAATGTGCATAGGTGATCCCAAGTTACTTCAAGCCAAGAATCAGGCCAAACCGAAAAAGGAATTGATCTATAGAAATTTCACAGAAAACAAAATGGGAAAACACAAAAACACAAATAATTACCAAAAGTCACAAATAAAGCCCAAAACTTATTCCTAGTTAAAACCATTATGGTATATAGGAATAATGATATGTTTGATCACAATAGTGTTAAACCAGAGCACAAATTGCCTCAAACGGGGCTCAAAATAATTAAATACAAATTTCCCATGACAAATCCCGACGATAGAATATAACAATTTTAGGCATCTGGGTATTTGGCGAAAATGGCTAATATGGCTCTTTGGGAATATCTTGACATAATACAAGAACTTTTTGGCAATAAAAACACAAACTGACCCATTATTTTAAAAGTACAAAATTTTTTCAGATAGGTTAGACGTAGATTTCAGGATGAAATCTAGGGACACCAGCTTGAATTTGCCCAAGTAGCAGTGTTGGTACACCATTTAACTCAGCCTTCTCCCTCACTGGGAGAAGCTAAGTTGGGAGTTGTTCAAGGATCCTCCATTCTACCCTGAATGCATTCCTCAAGCATGTATACCACTTTTCCAGCTGCACTTTGTGGGGATCCATCATTATATCACAAGCATACTTCTCGAACCTCTTCGTAGGCGAAGGGTCTTCGGTTGGGTACTCCCACACGAACTTTTTTGAGGCATCCGACACTCCAATTTCTACAAACACTATGGTGAGCAAGACATTGCCAAAGAGGATCATGTCCCCTTCCTTCGCGCACTTAACAATCTCCTCTACAATGTACGCAGACAAGTTGTATATATCCTCCGAAATCTTCCGCGTAAATGTAGCCAAGATTTGTTGACTCGATTCCATCTTTCTTGGCCATTTAGATTAGTCACCGAGATGCATGGCCATCTTCATAACGAGGTCCTTGATGTCTAAAATATCATAGTATCTTTGCGACCCTTTCTTGTCATGCATACTCAGTGGTTTGTCTCTTGAATAGCCTCCTTGTCACCAAGGTCATATTCTAGGCTATCTCCCTCACATATGAGGCCTGTAAATTGTGAAATCAATTGAGGAGTCACGCGCATCTTGCACCCACAAAAGTGAAAATAGTCCTCATGCACCCGAGACATCAACCACTGGTACAAGCGATCTGGTTTCCCAAAATAAGGCAACTCGTAGAGTCAGTAACAGCCCTTCCTTCACCAATTTTACCTTAACGTCATCATCATATATGTGTAAACCTTCAAGTGTTTGCTTGTTGGTGGTGCGTACTCAATTCCAATGCCATTTCTTTCTCTATGGTGTTTTTGTGGTGATTATAGTCACTAATAGGTATGCTTCTCAAGTGGGATTCCCATTCCTTTCCCAACATCACCCCATCTAGGTATTGATCTCTCGCATACCATTCTTCATTTGTGTCTACTTCGGGTTTTTGTTAGTTAGCCTTAGGTTTTCCCTTTCCTTTCTTGGGTTCCATGGTCGAGGTATTTTTATCACTCCTAGCCCTCTCTTTGTTACTCTATCTTTCTTCTCCAACCTTTGATCTCAAATCCATGATATAACTCTTCTAAACCCCGCCCTTGTTTGTCAAACCCTAACTTGGATAAAATATTCACAAGACAACATATTTTCCACTCCTTTCATGCCCGTGTAATTCCTTCTGTTTCACAATCTAAAACTGGATCTTCACATTTTAATCGCATGCAGATCTTCCACTCGATCGAATTTGAAAACCCTAGTTTATAACACTTTTTTATATCTCCAACTCTTCGTTTTTACAAAGTAAAAATGAGAGTGCCCCAACCCTTTATTTATAGTTTTTCCTATTTCTAATCATTAAATGCTACTTTCCCTACCCACGTACTCTTCATTTAATATGGATTTTTCAAATAAATTCCATCCTCAAAGACCTTCACTCATGCGTCGTTTACGCGTGAAAAATTCTCCAACCTTTTGGTGCGCAACCCAACCAACCCGACAGAGACTCTCGCGCGTGCTTAACTCCTGCACCGAAGACACTTCTTTTGTCAAAATTATTGCTTTTTCCTACCTCGTGTTTCTTTAACTATGCTTCCTTTTCCTTTGTACATGGGATCTACCAGTAGCTTTATCCTGGCACCAATTATTCTATCTTTTCTCTTCATCTCCCTCTTTCAACCAGGCTACACAACAAGGCTCTTCAACACAACTTCCTTGGTACTTTAATCACGCACTTCTTCACTTTTCTCCACCCCACACTTAAATGATGCATGGTCCTCTATGCACTCACAAATTCTCCAAAAATAGTAATAAGGTTACCGGTACCCAAGGTGCAAAACCAAAACAACAACATGAAAGGGAAATACAAGAAAGGAAAATGCATAAAGGAAACTTCTAAACTAACTGGAAAAACTTCCTTATGTACAAACACCAAGAAGACTTATATATAGTAGGGCTTCACCTACCGCCATTGAAGTGTCCAAATTTTTTTTTGTCCCATCTAGCGCTTGTAATTGGCATGCGCCCAAATCAAGGATGTACAAAATTTTGTAGGGACCCAACCAATGGACTTTCAACTTTCTAGGATGGTGCAGAAACTTGGAATCATATAGTAACACCATCTTCCCAACCTCAAACTTTTTGTTTTTAATGTGGTGATCATGCCAAGCCTTTTGCTTTTCCTTTTCCACTGTTTTGCTCCATCAGGAAAGTGATCATCTCTCATCCAATTTCATTATTTCATCAATTATTTCTTTCAAGTGCTTGTTCATCAGATAATCCTCCTATGCATGCTATTCGCAGAGAGGGTAACATAAATTCAATTAGTAAAATGGCTTCCATGCAAAACACTAATTGAAAGGGTGCGGCTTGATTTAGTCTTTTCTATGTAGTATTGTAAGCCCATAACACTGTCGATACTTTTTCATCCCAATCTTGTCTTCCAACATCACATATTTTGGTCAAGGTATGACTCAAGATTTTGTTGAATGCTTCGTGGTTCCATTTTCTTATGAGTGATAGGGCGTAGTCTTTTGATGATCCACCATGAACTCGATAATAGGATCCTCATGGTCTTATTCAAAAATGTGTACCCCTATCACCGGTCAAACTCAACGGAAATCCATACCTTGTGATAATTTTCTCCCATGAGAACCTTGCGGCCCATTGCTGTCATGTAATCTTTAGTCGGGGTTGTTCTCGCCCACCTTGTGAGATAATCCATGCAAGTGATGACACAACATGACCTAGTCCTATGTGTTGCTTCTGCAATAGGTCCCACAAAATCTATCGACCGTTTTTCAAAAGGATCCATAGTAGGGATGGGACATAAAGGAATTTCATCTCTCCTTCCTAGTTTTCCAATGCGTTGATAGTGGTCACATTCCTTCCAATAATCTCTACAATCCTTGTACAAGGTTTCCCACCATAATCCTGTCATTAATATATATACGGTGGTGGCATCACCGCATAATTCCTAACCACACTTCCTCCGTGTGCTTTCTCCATGATGACCAGGCACTCATGCTCTAACACACACTTGCGTAAAACTTCATTACGTCCCAATTTGTATAAGCCTCCATTAATTAACATATAGGGCATGGTGCATATGGCCAACTACTTCTTTTCCAATGCCTTCATTCCATCCGGTGCCACACCTTCTTTTAAAAATACTGCAATCTCCTCTAAATGAGGGCGCGTGCCACAACCTAAACAATTGGGTGTCTGGAATTGCTTCCTCAATACTTTGTGCATCCTCTCTTGAATCAATTCTTGATAGATGATCAAGTCCACAATTTCTTTTTCCGGGCTTCACTACAATAGTGAATTCAAACTCTTGAAACAACAACACCCATCGACATATGTGCCCTTGAAGAATGGGATTGTTCACCAAATACTTTAATGCCATGTGGTCGGTGTAGAATACAAAGGGTGTTACCAGTAGATACTGTCTAAACTTGAAGAGCATGTAGATCATCAAAAATGCCTTGTGCTCGGTAGTGGTATAATTATGCTCTGCTGGTGTTAACTTCCTACTTGCAAAACAAAGAGGATGATCAACAATCCCCTCACCTGGTTGTGTAAGCACTGCTCTAATGGTGGTTCCTAAGGCATCTACATGGACATGGAAGGGCTTGTCCCAAGAGGGAAAATGTAAAATAGGTGCGGTAATAAGCCTATCTTTTAATGTATCAAATGCCCTCTGCTGCGCCTCTCCCCAATGGAAGGCACTTTTGTGTCTAAGCAGCTCCTCTAAAGGCATGATGATCTTGGCATATCCCTTAATGAATTTCTTATAATAGCCCGTATGTCCAAGGAATCTACATACATTACGTGCTCGCTAGTAGGTTCCCTTAACCCCATAATAACTGCAACCTTAGCGGGATCTACCAGTAAGCCCTCCTTACATATGATATGCCCCAATAGAGTCCCAAAGGGAGTAGAAAACACACATTTCTTAATGTTAAGGGATATCCTAAACTACCTACACCTTTTAAACATTAATCTCAAGTTGTCACAATGGTCCTTAACTAGACCATATAATGTCCAATCATCCAAAAAGACTCGTAGAAATTTATGGATGAAGTCCAGAATGCTTACACCACTATACATGAAAAAATAGTAGGTGCACTCTTCAACCCAAAGGGAATGAGAATATATGCAAAACTTCCCCATTCGATGGCGAAAGTCATCTTCTTTGGTCCTCCTTTGCAATCCAAACTTGGTGGTATCTCGAAAAGCCATCTCAGAAGGAGTAAATTTCTCACCCAAAGTGACTCCTTCCAAAATATCTTCAAAGTGAAGGGGTCGGAAATGGATCAATGACAAAAACTACATTCAATTCCCTATAGTCCACACAAATTCTAATCCGTCCATCCTTCTTGATGTTGATTACCATCGGACTTATCCACTTCAATTCTTCTACTGTCTCAATGATCCCGTAAGCTATCATCTTATCTATCTCCTCCTTAACCTTCACGCGCAAATTGGGATTCATCCAAGAGGGCCTTTTTCTAAATGAGAGTGTGCACCATCCTTTAGTTTTATATTCATCTCCCCAAGGAATGGTGAAATCTTTTGAGCTCATGGTACTGCGCACGAATAAATCCTTGAATTCATGTAGCAGATCAATGATCTTGGATACTTCCTTCTCTATCCAAAGAATCCTCAATAATAGCTTGCTTAGGTTCTTCTTCCGAACCGATGTTAACTTTCTTCATCTTTAAGGGCTCATGGTAGGAATGCATGAAAGCATCTCGCATTATCCACTACCTCACGCATTCCTATAAAATGGATAACATCTAAGCTTTCTGATTCATCTCCATCAATCACATATACTAACTTTCCCTTCTCTTTTTCCAAACACGCGTGCTCAAGTTGTAACTCTTCTGCTTCCTCAATTTCTTCAAAGCGCACCTCCAATCCTAGTTCACCTAATAATTCTAACATCCTATCTTCTGTTTTGGCACTATCCCCATGGTAAGGTGTTTGATACCCTGCAAGGCCTTATCAATTGATGGCTTGGTACTCCGATACTCAAAGGTTTGAATAAGGTCAGCCGTGAGCTCTTGCCAATTCCTTGTCTAAGGGCGTATCTTTGAATGAATGTACCATGCTTGCGCAGTAACCCCGTAGTGTAGAATACAACTTATGTACCCAAAGGGATTGTGGAAAATCTTATGTGCCTTCTCTCCGCACTCCATTCACACTCCTAGATATGGAAAGAGGTGGGCTCCTTCCCATGGTACTCCTTGATGATGGTGGGTACATTACTTCTAGAAAATATGACACAGAGAGCAATTCTTACCTCATGCCACTCTAAAAGGCTCTCTTGATGTGTGGCCCACCAACGAGCTGTTATGCCAAGTAAGACATAAATTAACATCTCCCTCCATTCCTTCTCATTATTCCACTGAGCTTCTACCTCCTGTAAAAATATCTCAGGGAAGACTCCTCCTAAATACTTGGGAAGTTCTTTTCCTCCAAGGCACCTAACAAACGGTGTGTGCCTTTTCTACCTTGGTCACAAAATCACAACTACCATCCCATTAATTCATATGTTCCATGTGCCCAATTGTCACAAAATAGACTGGTGGTATCACTTACTGACTAAGCATCTTCAAACTAGATAACTCCGTTAGTAGGGTGTACCATCTTAGGGTCTCTAATTGAGCACACATAAATTTTTTCTAGAACTTCTTCTCCCAACGGTTCAATATAGGGTGTCAACTTCCCATCAACCAGGGGTATAATGACCCATTCCTCTTTGTTCTCGAAGCTGATGTACCCTTTATTAAACTGAAGGTCCGCATTATTCTTGTAACACCAAGGGCGCCCAAGTAGTGTTGGGAAATTTTCCACCTCGGCAAGCACCAAGACACCGATGGGAATTGCCTTAGTATTGTTTGTTATATACAACACATTTAAAGAAGGATGTAATGTAGGTCTTCCCATCTAATGCCATACATCCAAGGTCGGGACATTAACCTTTGCACTAGTGTCAATGAGTATATTTCGAGGATCCATCCATCTACAACTGCATTCAACGTAATCTTCTTTTCATAGTCAAGGCTATGAGGGGTAAGGTTCATATGCAATACCTATCTCTCGTGATCTTCTCCAAAGCACATGGTACCTTCTCTCTCAACCAAGATCCTCGTAAAAGAATGATGTTCTCCTACCTTAGCATATTACACACCTCCTTGACCTCATCTAGGTCATCCTTTTGTGCCTCGATTCTCCTTCCTTGTTCCTCCTTTCTCGGATTGCTATTTTATACACTATATCTCCCCTTTTAAGCTTCAAATAACATCCATGGTGTCCTGATATATCTAATTTTGATGCATGGGGTCTAGATACTTTTCATGAATGACCTCCTCCCTCATAACTAGGGTCTTCTGTCTTGGTACCTCTCTCACGTGCACGGCTTCTACCCTTGTTATTACCAATACAAGCTCAAAAAAATTCATCCCATGCTACCTGAGGCATCCACTATATGTCTACCTTCTTGATGCTGACCATCACAATGCCCTTTTCCTTCCATTGTTGTTGATTCATATGCTCAAATAACTCCAAGAAATCCTCATACTTATGCTTCTTTCTGCACCATGAGAACTATAATAGGTCCGGGAACTCACATTTATAATGTTATATAGATCAATAGTTAAAACATGTTCCACGCGAGAACTCACTTCTTCCTCCGCGGTTACCCTGGACATGAAATTCTCCTCGAAATCCTCTTCCATGCATGCCCCCATCTACGTGCTCCTCATAACAATGATCATCATTTTTAGAACCACTAGTAATGCTGGTTTGGCATACACCATGATCAATGAGCCTATAGTCCTTCATATCATGGGTTTTGGTGGTGTAAATTTTACAATAACAAGTTACATTCTTCCCGATCATGCACTACAAAGCAAGGGACATCTACTAACATCATGGTCCCCATGACAGACCTCACAGTGTGTATCATCCTTTAAGGGAAATTATCCTTAACATGCCCCTCTATTTCACAATCCATGCACCAAAAACCACTGCGAGTCTCATGGATTGAGTTTGTAGACAATGTTTCCAACTGTTTGGCCATAACAACAATTTGGGCCTCCAAGAATGGGCTAATGCTAGTATCAATACTACCAATAGCCTTGGTGTGCAAGGAAGCTTCCAATGCTTCTTGGTGGATCTGTAAAAGTTTTATGAGACAAGGCCCTTTTAAAAGGGGTGATCAATCCTCCAACAAACCACTATGCATGCTAAGAAGGATGGATATCATATGATAATTTAGACAAGAGAGTTTTAAAGTATGCATCATACTCCCGCACACTCTATGCCATTCCCTCGTTGATTCTCCTTTAAAGCGCCGACACTTTTTGCTCAAACTCAGGAATGTGGAATTATTCCAGGAATGCATTCTTTAAAGTAGTGTAGTCCACCACCATTTGATGAGGGTCATACTTTCTATACCAGCTATGTGTGTGCCCTTGCAACATGGTTGTAAATTGACTAGCCTTTTGTTCTGGGGTTGTGATACCCTTTGCACACCATAGCAGTTCACACTTGTGAACATGTTCCACAACATCTTCAATGCCCCTGTAATCTAGAAAATGCAGAGACATTTCAAAGAATACTTGAGGTGGTGGCTGGGGTCCTTGTCCTAAACCAGAGCCTTGGTTCCCTTTGATGTTTCTTCCACCACCTGATCCACTAGGTCCACCGGGTCTTGTACCTCTAGAGCCACTAGATCCACCAGAACCACTGGGTCTAATAGGGCCTGTAGGAGCTGTGCCAAGCACTCCCATGGTCCCACTGAACTGTGTGCCGATGGTTTGTGATAGCGCCCGCACACAACTAATTTTTCCCACACCACTCCCTGATGGGAGACTGAAATCTTGTACACTTTCCCCTTGTCCAAAAACTCCTATGAATACTAGAATATGTGCAGCCATAGAAGAAGGAAATGAAAAATTGTATCTCCTAGGCATGGATTTGTCTCTTCCACTAGTTTCAACCGGATCAATAGTTCTTCCTAGTTTGGGAAAACCAGCGCTAGGGCTTGGTCACTGGGTGAGTTCAGATATGTGCCAATGACTCTCCTTTCTCCATGTGACAAGCTCTCACTAGAAGCCAAAGGGGTCTCCCTTACACACTTGCCAAGATGGGGTAGCACAGATCGCTCGGAGTTCCACGTCGTTCATGTGAATCTCAACTCCTTCCCACAATGTCTCTGCCTTAATAAATCCATCACACTAGCAGCCTCAAGTCGTCTAGCAATCTCCCTCTCACGTGCTTCGCTATACTTGAGCCATCTTTCTTCCCTCTCCTTCTCTGTTGTATCATCTTCCATCTTCCTCCACCCAAGCTTCCTTACCCAAAGGCTCAAAATGGTTTAGCCATGGCCATTGGGAGAACCTATAAACTCATGGTAACCATCAATATCTTCATAGCTAGAGGAATAACACATAGAAACGTTCCTCTAGGTTCTCGTAGAAATTCAAACTCAATAACCTCTAGGAAAGAATACGTAGAAATGGCATATTCTAGAGTATACCTAGCTAGTACTCCCCTCCACCAATGATCTACAACACGGGTCAACGTCGGATCTGCATTGTAGTGCCCATTCTCCTTTGACACTTTGTTTAGATATTGATCCCGACACTTTTGATCATAGTATGGAAATTATTATGTTTTTCTTAGTATGATAGTTAGATGATAGACTATGGATTATTATGGATCTCGCATTCGATTATTATGCTCGATGATCATTGAGACATTATTATTATTGTCTAAATAATGATATACTAGTTGACATAGATAGGTTATTGATGTTGATTTAAGACATGTGACATTGATATTATGAATAACTCTAGAATAGAGATCTATTGGATGATGATATAGTTGTAAATCGAATTTAAATGATAAATGTTAAACTCTTGATATTGTTGTGATTTGGATTAAAAAATTATATGTGCCTATATCATTTTTGATGTTCTGATATGGCCATGAGGCCGAAGGAGGTGTTTTGTATTTTGCAGGTTAAAAAATCACAACAATGTCGGGGGATTGGAGACTAACCATATTGGAATTCAGTGTGAAACCAACAAAGTCACCATGGAAACTGTGTTGTTTTGCGTGTTGTTTTATGTTAGGACTTCCCATGGGGGGGATTTCCACTATTATGACCATGGGATATGTATGTTTTATTTGTATGTTCCCTTCCTATTATGGTTGTATTTTTTAATTGTACGGTGTTCTTTATTTTAATTAATTTAAATGTGAGAGTCATATGGTTAAGTTTTAATTAAATTAATTGGGATGTGGAATATAAATTAAATGTTTTTGTCTTGATTGATAATGAAATCTGATTTATATCTTGTATAACCATGTGATAAATAAATAAATCTTTATAAAAGATTGTAATAAATAAATGTCATAGATATTAATGCAAGTGTAAGAGAATGTAAATGAGTGTGTAAGTTACCATGTAAGGATGTGTAAGAATTTGTAAGAGGTTATAAGAAAGATTTTGGAAGGTCGAACACTCCATCTCTCTTGAAATTCGAATTTGGCCTTGAAGGACAAATTTGGAGGCTTGTGGGACAAGTTAAACTTGTCCCACACCTCTCAAAATATTCCACCAACCATGATTATAGCTTTGGATTCAAAATCAATCCTTTTTATTGTATTTTGACATAATTTTTGTAAGAATTTATTGCACTTTTCCTACAGATTTTTAATGCATTCTCTTTTTTGAGTATGGGTTGAAGTTGTGTATGTAAGTGATTTTGTCATTTCCTTTAAAGGTGATTTGTTTTTGAGGTTGATTGCACTCTTGGGGAATGAGGAAAAATGATGTGGCATCCCACTTGGAATCCACATCATCCTCTTCCACCCTCTCCTTTAAAATTTGAATTCCTCCTCATTTTGAGGTTGTTGAAAGTTTGTGATTTCACTCTTGGGTCGATTTTCTCTTGCCTTTGGAGCTTGCTTTGTGGAAGGAGCTTGGATTGATTCACATGCTTGTACATTGCTGTTTTGGGACTGTGTTTTGAGCAACAAAGGATCTTTTGGTTTTGGAAACAAATATCCATAATGGAGAGGTAGGCTCTTGCTTTTTTTTTAATTGTTGTTTTTCCCTCTTTCTTGCATGCAAAACATTGAATGGTTTTGTGTTTGTATTCTTAGATGGATGGGTAGAATGCTTAGGGCATGGTGTAGAGAGGAGACTATGAGGTTTAATCAGAGGAGGGATAAGGGATTTTCCTTTGGCACTTGTTTCTTGTGGAGGGAAGGTTGGTTTGGGATCCACCTAGGAAAAGAATATGCTTGCATTTCTTACTTTTGAGGGGGGGCATAAGGGATAAATTTGGAGGAGGGATAAGGAGGGGTTGAGGAGGGATAAGGTTTATGGGTTTTGTTATGATTTTGGTGGGTTGTTTTGGTGGATGCCCAAATTTCAACAAGGGAGGCATAAGGAGACCTCCATAGCTCTTGCTCTTGTTTGGCTTGCTTGTTCAAGCCTATGTGTTGTATGATTGTTTTTAAATGCAGTTGGGAACTACTGTTTTGTTTTGAATTGTGCTTTTGTTGTTCTTGTGCAATGTGAGTTTTGCTTGTTTGTGATAGAAGCCTTTGTTGCCATGTGTTGGTTTCATGCTCCATTTCAATATGGTTGGGGCTCGGGGGCCAATGGGGAAAGATGGATTCTCTTTTCCCATTGGATGTCTTGGTTGGGTGGAGAGCATTTCCTTTCCCCTTCCTTGTTGTGATCAAAAGGATGAAAGAAGATGAAATCAACATGTTGTTGTTTGGAGGAGAAAAATTATAGTTTTGACAGTCCTACTTCTTGAGTAGATTTGAATGTAACCTTTCCCACTTTGAGTGGATGATTGTATATATATTGTAATTTGAAGTGATTGTATTTTCCTTAAGGAATATAAACAAGAATTATCTCTCTGTTTTACTTGGAAAGAAAATGTGAAAGAAGTTTCATACTTTGTATTTTGAAAATTTGAAAATCCAATCAAATTGGAAAGGAGTTGAGTTGTAAAGTTGTTTAAATTCAATAAAGGAATGGAAGCTCTTTTGATTTACATTGTTGAAATATTGTTGTTGGAGATCAATGAAAGAAATATATTCTGGTCCCAAATGCATTGTTGTATTGAAATTTCAATGACTGTTATAGTTTTCAATTCTATTTTGGGGAAGAGAAAACGTATAAAGGAAATGACAGAATTTGATCTCTTTGAAATGAGTTGTTAAAAATTAGAAATTAACATTGCATACTAAATATAAGTGTTTTTGAATCAATTGAATGTTTGAGAGAGGAATTTTATATGTTTTCCATACTTGAATGTTGCACAGAAATTTGCAATCTCGTTGGAGAAAGATCTTTGTTTCAATTTTTAAATTTGGCACTTGAAATAATCCAATAAATGTATAGTTCAGAATTATAACTAAAATTAAGGAATGAAACAATGAAATTTAGATGTATTAATGTTTAAGAAACCTTGTGGGAACTCAATAATTGAAATGACTAGCAATAACTTCATCAAATTAAATTTCAAACTTGCATATCAGATTTCCTGTCAAAAGATGTAAAAGTGCAAAAGACAATTCAACTATCAAATTGAATCTAGAAAATATTCCTAAACTTACCCAGGACCACTTCTCCATGTTTAGTTTGCATGTTGAGAAGAAAAGAGATCAAAATTGAACCAAACTTAAAAGCTATAAAAAAATTTACAAGTTTCAAAGCGCGAGTTTTCAAATTTAAAAACATTTGAGATCATTTATTAGAAATTGACCTTGAAAAATTTATCAAAATCAAAATTGACAATTTCTATGTAAAGAGGACTCGAGAGCTTTCCAAAAGTCCTTTTTTTCCTAAAATTGAGCTTCCTATCAAAAGTTATGGCCATTTGAAGTTTTACTTCGAAATGGCCATCCCAAACCAAAAATGAAATAATTCAACCTTAGAAAATTTAAATTTTGAACTTTAGAAAAATTTCCTAAAAAGTTCCACATCCCCGCCACCCTCTTATCCAATCAAATTATGCCACGTTACATCCTTAGGGGCGGAGCTTTTGGAAAAAACTTAAAACTTTTTGAAAATTTGGTCTCGGGAAAATTTTCCAAATTTTCCCACATCCCCGCGGCCCCAAACCAATCACGTGTTGACACATGGTAGGGAGGGTGCGTGAGTTAAAATTGAAAACTTAACCATTTTTGGTCTTTGGGAAAATTTTCACATTTTTCCCTACGGACCTGCACCCCCACAACCAATAGGGTGTTGACACATGTCCCCTTGGAGGCACGGGCCCACACAAGTCTTTCTTTTACCTTTTTATCCCTTTGGCAAAAAATCCAAATCTTCTCTACCACTGCACCGGCCTACGGCTAATCACAAGATTCCACGTGGCCATTTGAACAAGCACGGAGGCACAAAGGAAAATTTTCCTTCAGAAAATTGAATTTTTGTTTTGACTTTGAGAAAAATCACAAATTTTTCCCCTGCGAACCATCAGCCTAGCCCAATCACGTGGCAACACATGGCAGTTTGGGCATTGGCGGGGAAGCAAAGATATTTTCTCCCATGGGATTTTAATCCCCAAAATATCCTCATCTAATTTTGTCCCACCGAACCCCGATCCCCACGACGAATAAGAATTTAACAAGTGGCCTTAAGAAGTGCCACATGACACCCGTTTTCTCCTTGGTGGAGGTGCGCGACAAATTTTGGTGCTTGGATTTTTTCCCAAACCTCCAAATCCTCCTTCGAACCGTTGGTCCATACCACCCTACACCAATCACGATGTGCCACGTGTCCTACTTCATCAGCCCCATAGGTGTGTGGAAGTGTTTTGTGCTTTGTGCCCGAAGTGGGGAAAATTCTCAATTTTCCTCCCTGCACCGCCATCTCGCTCTAAGGGAAAAAAAATTTCCCTTAACCCTCCAGACCTCCCAAGAGAAAATGTCCCCTAAAATTCCACCTAGCCATAACTGGAGTTCTAAAAGGAGTTAGGAGGACTTCTTTATATGGTTGGAAAGGTGAGAAAATTTCCTATCCAATGAGAATAATTTAGGAAAGTTTTGATGAATCTAATGTGTGTAAAATCTAGTTTAATTTTTGGGCCTGTTTGAGAGCAGACATGGGGGTAAATTGCTCCCTGAATCTAAGTAAAATATATAACCCTAAAATTGAAACCCTGTGAATTTTATATAAATTTAAAATGGGAAAAACGTGTATTTAGTAATTATACCTTGTTTTGGAACCTATTAGTGCAAACTGATGTCTTGCAACTTAGTTGTGGACTCTCCTAATAAAAAAAAATTATTCCTTAATTTTTCCCAGCTAATCCTAGTTTGTTTCTTGGTCTCAAGTGGTAGTTTTAAGTGGGAATTAAACTTGGTATCAGAGCGGTGGTTCAAAATCTTGGACCATTGGGTACACTAGAAAATTGAGACAGGAGAATTTCAAACCGGCAAATCTGTTAACTTAGAAAAACAAAACTGTTTGAAAATTGTTTATGATAGTAAACTTAGAAAACTAAAGGAAACAAGAAGTAATGAACTAAATCTTACTTTGGTCTATGCAGGAGGCTCAAACAAAGTAGGAGAAACATGCACCGAGACCTAGAGTCACCACCACCATCACCCCCACCACCGCCGCCACCACCGCCACTAGATCAGGGTTTAGCAGCTATCCTACCACAAATTTTGTAGACCCTCCAGGATGTTAATGCTGCCCTACATGGAGGATCAGTAGGAGGACATTCAGACATGCATGACAGAGCTACTTCCTTCGAGGGTCAGGAACCTCCTTCACTCGGTGAGGGACATGGAGGAGATAATTTTCATGGAGATTCAGATAGAGCAGAGTCTCCTTCGAGGGGACATGGTGACCATATTTCAGGATAGAGAGAGAGGTCTCGGAGCCCTAGGCTTGGGGACAGGTAGGTAGAGAGGCCCAGAGGTGTCGGACCACATCGTAGATCACATCGGGAGATGCTTTGAAGCTTAGGCCATAACATTATTTAGGTGACACAGGGGATTCGGGTAGAGGCCTAAGCTGGTTATCTTGAGTGGCCACTTCAAACTTTGTCCTTGTTCTAGCAACATGAAATTCATGTTGCGATCCATCTAGTGAAGGATGGATCGGTGTTTGGTGGAGGACAGAGAGGAGTAGAAGCTCTAGATAGATTTAGAGACAGTCACTTGGGAGTTGTTCAAGGAGAGATTCAGGAGCAGGTACTTGTCATGGAGATTCATACAACAGAGGATTGATGAGTTCCATGATCTTCGTTAGGCATCCCTTTCAGTGGCAGAGTATGAGAGTAGGTTCTTGGACCTACTTCAGTACGTTGATTACATGCAAGATGAGCAGGTGCGGATCCATAGGTTCATCCAGGGCCTTAATATAGACATTGGAGGTGTAGTTCAGATCCACTATCCTCAGACTTTAACAGAGGCCATTGAGAAGGCCTACATTGCTGAGGAGACTCGGGGTAAAACCCAACAGGCTAGAGACCGAGTCAGGAGCCATATTCAATAGTTACAGGATAGAAAATCGAGGGGTTTAGCTCCTCCTCCTCCTCATGGTGGTTAGTATTCTTCACAGTCATCTTTCAGACCACAACAACAACAACAATAGTCCCACCCACCTTTTAGGCCTCCTCAGAGAGCTGATGCACAGAGAGGTCGTAGTATGGGGCCTCCTCCTGGGGGTCCCACCAGAACATAGGTTGGAGCTAAAGATTAGTCGGCATGAGCTTGACCATAGAGGCCACAACATACTATAACTGGATCATCAGGATCCACGACACCTACCTCTAGGGCACCTTATAGAGGTGCTTCTACTTGGAGAGGTTCAGGTGGTTGTTTAGGTGTGGAGTAATGGGACACTTTTGGAGAGATTTCCCACATAACCCTAGTAAAGGTAAGGCACCCATCTTAGAGCCTATAGTTAGAGATATGGGATGGATTCACAAGATCTATGCAGCAGTTGAGAACCACTAGGCTAAGCATCAGAGCATGGTCATCGAGACCATAGGTAGTATTGGAAGTATTCCCACTTCTATATTGTTTGACTCAGTTCTTCTAATTCATTTATTACACCATCCTTAGTAGAGCGATGTAGGTTGGTGGCTGTTAGATAGGGTCATAGTTGGGATGTCGAGATGGCTTTGGGAGCCAAGGTCTCTGAGACTCCTTAGTAAAGGAGTGTGTTGTTAATTTGGGACCTTTCACCACCACTTTAGATCTCCGCATACTTCCTTTGGGCTCATATGGAGTCATATTAGGCATGGACTGGTTAGCTACACATAGGGCTAGGATGGATTGCTATCACAAGACTATATCTTGTGCAGATGATCTCGGAGTTGAGTCGGTGATTTTAGGGGTCAGGAGACCCATTTCTATTCGCACTATCTCTCGTTATGCAACTCAAGCGGTGTGTGCGGTGGGGTTGTCAGATGTATGTAGTGATAGTCAATGACAGGATAGAGGATGGGTCTAGTGGGCCATCACTAGATGATCATCCCATTCTGAGAGATTATTTTGATGTCTTTCCAAGGGAGCTACTTGGGGATGTTGCCCACACGTGAGATTTATTTCCATATTGATATGGTTCCAGGAGCAGAGCCTATCTCACGAGATCCTTATCAAATGACCACCCCATAGCTCTGTGAGCTTAAGTTACAGCTGGAGGGCCTTCTAGTGAAAGGCCTTATCCATCCTAGTGTATCGCCTTGGGGTGCACCAGTCATTTTTGTGAAGAAGGATGGATCATTGCGGTTGTGTATCGACTACCGCCAATTGAATAAGGTAACGATCAAGAATCGTTATCCCCTGCCTCGTATTTATGACTTATTTGATCAAATGAAGGGATCCATGATGTTCTCTAAAATTGATCTCAATTTAGGGTACCATCAATTGAGGATTACAGAGACGTACATTCATAAGACTACTTTTTGTACGAGGTATGGGCATTATGAGTTCATAGTGGTGCCCTTTGGTTTGACGAATGCCCCCGCAGTATTCATGAGTTTGATGAATGGGGTATTTAGGACCTTTCTAGATCACTTTGTGCTCATATTTCTTGATGACATTCTGATTTACTCACATACGTGTGAGGAGCACGAGGGGCACCTTCGACAGGTTCTTTAGTGTCTTCGTGAGCAGAAAATTTCTTTGGAACTTGGAGAAGTGTGCTTTATTTCAGTCAGAGATATAGTACTTGGGTCATATCATCTCAGGGGAAGGTATCATAGTCAATCCTTCCAAGATTAGAGCCATTATGGATTGGCCAACACCCACTACAGTGATAGAGGTGTGCAGCTTCATGGGGTTAGCAGGTTACTACAGGAGATTTGTGTAGGACTTCTCTCGGATAGCACACCCCATCACTTCCCTTTAGCGGAAAGGGAAGAATTTTTTTGGATAGATAGGTGTGAGTAGGCCTTCAGGACACTAAAGGAATGTCTCACCACAACACCCATTCTTACAGTACCGGATCCACATGGTGAGTTCTTTGTTTGCACAGATGCTTCATTAGCAGGCCTTGGAGGTGTTCTTATGTAGGAGGGAAGAGTAGTTGCCTTTAAGTCTCACAAACTCAAATATCATGAGCTTAATTATCTCGACTCATGACCTTGAACTTGTGGTAGTATTGCATGCTTTAGTTCTATGGAGACACTTTCTTGTTGGTCAGCAATTCACACTCAGGACTAGATCATTTGAGTCTTTGCCACCTCTTCACGTAGCCCAATCTAAATGCTCATTAGAGGCGTTGGATGGAGTTGCTTTGTGAGTATGACATGGAGATAGAGCATGTGAAGGGGAAGGAGAATTTGGTTACAGATGCTCTCAGTAGATGAGAGACATGTGAGTATGGATACTTCAGTGAGCATGGATTTACGGAGCAGGATCCTTCAACAACTTCCTCTTGATGCTTCTACATTATAGCTCGAGTAGAGATTGAGTCCCAGAGACCCCTTGAGGGGAATTTTGATGGTTTCTCACTAGAGGTAGATGGCCTTCTTAGGCATAGAGGTCAGATATATGTTCCCAGAGATGGAGGCTTGAGGTAGGACATCTTGGTAGAGGCACATCATGCACCCTATTTAGCCCATCCCGGGGTGAAGAAGATGCATGCCACTTTGCGACAATTGTATCACTGGAGAGGACTTCATAGGGACATGGCTCAGTTTGTGTCACACTATTTAGAGTGCTAGAAAGTGAAGGCCAAGCATCAGCATCCAGCTGGCCTTCTCTTTCCTCATGTTATACGAGTGGAAATGGGACACCATTTCCATGGATTTCATTGTTGGGTTACCGATGTCGAGATATCACCACGATGCCATCATGGTCACAGTTGATAAATTGACAAAAGTAGCTCACTTTTCTCTAGTGAAGACCACATATACAGCTAGTGCGTGTGGCACGTGTCTACTTGGATGAGATCATCAAGTTACACAGGATCCTGTGGAAGATCATTTGTGACCGTGATCCTTTGTACACTTCCCATTTCTGGACTACCATGCAGTATGTTCTCGGGATGAAGATTAACTTCAGCACAACTTATCACCCTAAGACAGATGGACAGACCGAGAGGGTGAATTATATTTTGGAGGACATGCTCAGGATGTATGTGATGGATCACCAGGTGAGATGGGAGGAGTATCTGTACCTTGTGGAGTTTTCCTACAATAATAGCTTCCAGAGTTCTATAGGCATGGCTCCTTTTTAGGCCTTGTATGGTAGGGAGTGTAGGACACCCCTTAGCTGGGATAGGTTAGAGGATAGAGTATCTCTTGGACCAGCTCTTTTGCAGGACATGGAGCAGTAGGTAGTGTTGATCAGGCAGAGATTACAGGAGGCACAGGATAGACAGAAGAAGTACGCTAATCAACATAGAACCGAGTGTAATTTTGATGTGGGCATGAAGGTTTTCCTTCGTGTTAGGCCACATAAGATCCTGATCCATTATGGAAAAGGTTCTAAGTTAGCTCCTTGGTTCGTTGGACCTTTTGAGATCCTGGAGCGTATCGGCCCATTGGCTTACTGTCTAGCATTGCCACCCAGCTTGTCTCACGTACATGATGTGTTTCATGTTTCTGTTCTTAGGAGATACATCACAGATCCTTCTCATGTGCTAGATTGGACATCATTGCAGGTGTAGGATCAGGGGCAGGTGATGGTGGATCCTATCCATATCATAGATCGCAGGACCTTGGGCCTTCAAGGTAGAGAGATTGATCAGGTACGGGTGCAGTGGGACATATATGATGAGACTGTAACCACTTGGGAGGATGCTACTATTTTATGAGTACAGTTTCACATTTGTTCCAGTGACTTCAGGAGGAAGTCAAGTCTAAGGGGAGGGGGATGTAGTTCCCACTCTCCTTTGACACTGTTTAGATACTGATCCTGACACTTTTGATCATAGTATGGACATTATTATGTTTTTCTTAGTATGATGGTTAGATGATAGACTATGGATTAATATGGATCTGGATTCAGTTATTATGCTTGATGATCATTGAGACATTATTATTATTATCTGGATGATGATATACTAGTTGACATGGATAAGTTATTGATGTTGATTTTAGACATGTGACATTGATATTATGAATAGCTCTAGTATAGAGATCTATTGGATGATGATATAGTTGTAAATTGAATTTAAATGATAAATGTTAAATTCTTGATATTGTTGTGATTTGGATTTAATAATTATATGTGCTTATATCATTTTGGATGTTCTGATATGGCCATGAGGCCGAAGGAGGTGTTTTGCATTTTGCAGGTTAAAAATCACAACAATGTCGGGGGACTGGAGACTAACCATATTGGAATTCAGTGTGAAATCAACAAGGTCACCATGGCAACTGTGTTGTTTTGTGCATTTTTTATGTTAGGACTTCCCATGGGGGGGATTTCCACTATTATGACCATGGGATATGTGTGTTTTATTTGTATGTTCCCTTTTATTATTGTTGTATTTTTTTAATTGTAAGGTGTTCTTTCTTTTAATTAATTTAAATGTGATAGTATAATGTGAGAGTCATATAGTTAAGTTTTAATTAAATTAATTGGGATGTGGAATATAAATTAAATGTTTTTGTCTTGGTTGATAATGAAATCTGATTTATATATTGTATAACCATGTGGTAAATAAATAAATCTTTATAAAAGATTGTAATAAATAAATGTCATAGATATTAATGCAAGTGTAAGAGAATGTAAAAGAGTGTGTAAGTTACCATGTAAGGATGTGTAGTAATTTGTAAGAGGTTATAAGGAATATTTTGGAAGGTCAAACACTCCATCTCTCTTGAAATTCGAATTTGGCCTTGAAGGACAAATTTGGAGGCTTGTGGGACAAGTTAAACTTGTCCCACACCTCTCAAAATCTTCCACCAACCATGATTATAGCTTTGGAGTCAAAATAAATCCTTTTTATTGTATTTTGACATAATTTTTTGTAATAATTGATTGCACTTGTCTTACAAATTTTTAATGCATTTCCTTTTTTGAGTATGGGTTGAAGTTGTGTATGTAAGTGATTTTGTCATTTCCTTTAATGGTGATTTGTTGTTGAGGTTGATTGCACTCTTGGGGAATGAGGAAAAATGATGTGGCATCCCACTTGGAATCCACATCATCCTCTTCCACCCTCTCCTTTAAAATTTGAATTTCTCCTCATTTTGAGGTTGTTGAAAGCTTGTAATTTCACTCTTGGGTTGATTTTTCTCTTACCTTTGGACCTTGTTTTGTGGAAGGAGCTTGGATTGAATCACATGCTTGTACATTGTTGTTCTGGGACTATGTTTTGAGCAATAAAGGATCTTTTGGTTTTGGGAACAAATATCCATAAAGGGGAGGTAGGCTCTTGCTTTTTTTTAATTGTTGTTTTTCCCTCTTTCTTGCATGCAAAACATTGAATGGTTTTGTGTTTATATTCTTAGATGGATGGGTAGAATGCTTAGGTCATGGTATAGAGAGGATACTATGAGGTTTAATTAGAGGAGGGATAAGGGATTTGCCTTTGGCACTTGTTTCTTATGGAGGGAATGTTGGTTTAGGATCCACCTAGGAAAAGAATATGCTTGCATTTATTACTTTTGAGGGGGAGCCTAAGGGATAAATTTGGAGGAGGGATAAGGAGGGGTTGAGGAGGGATAAGTTTTATGGGTTTTGTTATGATTTTGGTGGGTTGTTTTGGTGGATGCCAAAATTTCAACAAGGGAGGCATAAGGAGACCTCCATAGATCTTTCTCTTTTTTGGCTTGCTTGTTTAAGCCTATGTGTTTTATGATTGTTTTTAAATGCAGTTGCGAACTGCTGTTTTTTTTTTGAATTGTGCTTTTGTTGTTCTTGTGCAATGTGAGTTTTGCTTGTTTATGATAGAAGCCTTTATTGCCATGTGTTGGTTTCATGCTCCATTTCATTATGGTTGGGGCTCGGGGGCCAATGGGGAAAGATGGATTCTCTTTTCCCATTGGATGTCTTGGTTGGGTGGAGAGCGTTGTCTTTCCCCCTTCCTTGTTGTGATCAAAAGGATGAAAGAAGATGAAATCAGCATGCTATTGTTTTGATGAGAAAAATTACAGTTTTGACAGTCCTACTTCTTGAGTAAATTTGAATGTAACCTTTCCCACTTCGAGTGGATGATTGTATATATATTGTAATGTGAAGTGATTGTATTTTCATTAAGGAATATAGAGAAGAATTATATCTCTCTGTTTTACTTTGGAAAGAAAATGTGAAAGGAGTTTCATACTTTGTATTTTGAAAATTTGAAAATCCAATCAAATTGGAAAGGAGTTGAGTTGTAAATTTGTTTAAATTCAATAAAGGAATGGAAGATCTTTTTGATTTACATTGTTGCAATATTGTTGTTGGAGATCAATGAAAGAAATATATTCCTTTCCCAATTGCATTGTTGTATTGAAATTTCAATGACTGTTATAGTTTTCAATTCTATTTTGGGGAAGAGAAAATGTACAAAGGAAATGACAGAATTTGATCTCTTTGACATGATTTGTTAAAAAAATAGATATTAACATTGCATAATGAATTTAAGTGTTTGGTGAATCAATTGAATGTTTGAGAGAGAAATTTAATATTTTTCCATACTTGAATGTTGCACAAAAATTTGCAATTTCGTTGGAGAAATATTTATGTTTCAATTTTTAAATTTAGCACTTGAAATAATCCAATAAATGTACAGTTCAGAATTATAACTAAAAGTAATGAACAAAAATTGAAATTTAGATGTATTAATGTTTAAGAAACCTTTTGGGAACTCAATAATTGAAATGAATAGCAATAACTTCATCAAATTAAATTTCAAACTTGCATATCATATTTCCTGTCAAAAGATGTAAAAGTGCAAAAGACAATTCAACTATCAAATTGAATCTGGAAAATATTCCTAAACTTACCTAGCACCACTTCTCCATGTTTAGTTTTCATGTTGAGAAGAAAAGAGATCAAAATTGAACAAAATTTAAAAGCTATAAAAAAATTTACAAGTTGAAAGCGCCAGTTTTGAAATTTAAAAACCTTGCAGATTATTTATTCAAAATTGAACTTGAAAAATTTATCAAAAACCAAAATTGATGATTCCTATGTAAAGAAGACTCGAGAGATTTCCAGAAAGTCCTTGTTTTCCTAAAATTGAGCTTCCTATCAAAATTTATGGCCATTTGAAGTTTTACTTCGAAATGGCCATCCCAAACCAAAAATGAAATAATTCAACCTTAGAAAATTTAAATTTTGAACTTTAGAAAAAATTCCTAAAAATTTCCATGGCCCCGCCACCCTCTTATCCAATCAGATGATGCCATGTGGCATCTTGAGGGGTGGAGCTTTTGGAAAAAACTTAAACTTTTTGAAAATTTTGTCTCGGAAAATTTTCCAAATTTTCCCCGCAACCCCGCGGCCCTGAACCAATCACGTGCTGACACGTGGTAGGGAGGGTGCATGATTTAAAATTGAAAACTTAACCATTTTTTGTCTTTGGGAAAATTTTCACATTTTTCCCCGTGGACCCGCACCCCCGCAACCAATAGGGTGTTGACACGTGTCCCCTTGGAGGCACGGGCCCGCGTGCAAGTCTTTATTTTAGCTTTTTATCCCTTTGGTGAAAAATCCAAATCTTCTCTACCACTTCGCTGGCCCGTGGATAATCAAAAGATGCCACGTGGCCATTTGAACAAGCATGGAGGCACAAAGGAAAATTTTCCTTCAGAAAATTGAATTTTTTTTACTTCGGGAAGAATCACAATTTTTTTCCCGTGATCCGCCGCCTGCACAATCACGTGGCGACATGTGCTAATTTTGGCATCGGCGGGGAAGCGAAGATATTTTCTCCCATGGTATTTTAATCCTCGTGACGAATAAGAATTTAACACATGGCCTTGGGAAGTGCCACGTCGCACCCATTTTCATCTTGGCAGAGGCGCGCGACAAATTTTGTCGCTTGATTTTTATTGAACTCAAAATCCTCCTTCAAAATCTTTGGTCCACGCCAACCCACATTAATCACGATGCGCCAGTGTGTCTCGCTTCATCGGCCCCGCGGGCATGTGGAAGTGTTTTTGCTTTGCGCCAAAGCAGGGAAAATTCTCAATTTTCCTCCCTACACTGCCAAACCGCCCTAAGGGAAAAAAATTTCCCTTAACCCCGCAAACCTCCCAAGGGAAAATTTTCCCCTAAAACTCCACCCGACCATAACTAGAGTTATACAAGGAGTTAGGAGGACTTATTTATATGGTTGGAAAGCTGAAAAAATTTCCTATCCAATGAGAATAATTTAGGAAATTTTTGATGACTCTAAATGTGTGTAAAATCTAGTTTAATTTATGGGCCTGTTTGAGAGTAGGCATGGGGGTAAATTGCTCCCTGAACCTAAGTAAAATATATAACCCTAAAATTGAAACCCTGTGAATTTGCTATAAGTTTAAAATGGGAAAAACATGTATTTGGTAATTAGACCTTGTTTCTCGGAACCTGTTAGTGTAAATTGATGTCTTGCAACTTAGTTGTGGACTCTCCTAATAAAAAAAATTTATTCCTTAATTTTTCCCAGCTAATCCTAGTTTGTTTCTTTGTCTCAAGTGGTAGTTTGAAGTGGGCATTATATACATCCTTCAACCTCTAGTAGTCTTCTTCATTCCATATCCGCAATCCATAACGCCAACTCAATCTAGATGTATATGCTGAAATCCATCCATATAACTCTACTGGGGAGTAGTAGAAGAATTTATCATACATATCATGGTAGAGGTTCTCTTGTACCCATTTACACGTATTAAAATCAGGTCCAGTGCTAAATCTCCGAGAAAATTCATCCTCCATGCTCTTGAACCACGATTCAACATTTTCCAATGTTAACCCATTTGTCATTACTCTTTACATAGATCATGATGCATTCTATACCCCACAAAGAACTTCAAAAAGAGGTCTCGACAACGAAACCAAGATGTGGTCATTTTTACCCCTACCTCAAAAGGAAGAACCCCATATGCACCGACCTATCACCCAAAGCAGAAGTTGAGCGCTCACCCGAGGCACACGCGGGTGCCAAGTCTCCTTTTATGTGAGTCTAGTGGGAAGCATTACCTATAATTGTAAGAGCATTTAGGAAAGGAGTTGAGACATACAAGAACCATAGGGATCAAAATGGCCTCTAGATCCTTGCAGTCACTGCATAATGAGTGCTTTAATAGATTCCAGAACATATATTATAATAGAAAGAAAGATATAACCATTCATTCATATCATGAAAGGAAAGAGAACTCATAAGAATGAAATATACATTAAACCCATTGATATTCATATCTATTTATAACAGGTAACCTCAACATATTCATTGATTCATTACAGAGTGTCATAGAGTGTAGACCGTAGTCATGCACATCACTAGACATATGTAGCTAAGCTAAAAAAGAAAAGAAAAATACAACTCCATGCTTAGTACATCCTTTCCTGAACCAAAATATCCACTCGCAAAAATTCTGCAAAGCCTCCCTTCCTCTCTAACCCACTATTCCCTATGTATATCCCCCTCTGTGTATATATCTATCTATGTTTCTCTTTTTTCCCATAACAAGAACTTATATTTATCACTTTCCCGGGATGCAAACTCACCTTGTCATGCCCTCAGATCTGTTGCCAAGTGTTGAATGTGGTCCTCACATGTTGCTTCAGGCCTGAGCTCTCCCTTCCATCTCATGATGATCTTCAATAAGATTCCATTCGGGCATACTCTTTCCTAGGCCAACCTATTTCTAGGTGGCATCTTATCCATGCACAACTGATCATGATTTTCATGTGTCCTACCTTGGGTGCTCAAATTGTGCACACTATAGGCCTTTTTCTTGCACGTGTTTTTCTTGTGTGCCATCCAAGAACTAGGATCCCATGCGCCCACATGCCTTTATACTTGGTCAATAATCTAGGGGCCCAACATCACCTCAAGGGGCTTTATCCATTTATTAATGTGGTTTTATTTTATTAATGTTTGCATGTGTTTATTTTGTGGTGCTTTTACCCTTTTTCATTAGTTATTAAATGTTGTGATATCTGTTGTGAATAATCATGTTGTTAAAGTAAACAAATCAATATGTCGTAAGAAAGTAATTAGTGAAGTGGTTGGATTTTGTATTAAATGTTGTATGTGTAAGTGACTTTGTAAGTGATGTGTAAGTTTACTTCTGAGTGTGAAACACTCCACCTTCTTGGGAATTCGAATTTGTCCTTGGAGGCTGATTTTGAAGGCTTCATGGGACAAGTAAAACTTGTCTCCTACCTCTTAATCTTATTTACCAACCGTACCTATGGTTAGAGGGTTGGATTTAGACCTTCTTTATGCATTTTAATATGACTAATTTTAAGTTTTAATTGCACTCTTCTTACATTTTATTAAATTCAGTCCTTATGGGGTGTGGGCTTTTTGGAGTGTGTAAGTTTATTGTCATATTATTCACCCACCTCTTTATTGTGCATTGGAGAATGAATTTGACTTTTGTGTTGGAGTTGAGGATGTGTGATGTGGCATCCTACATGGATCCACCTCATCCTCTTCTCTTCCCTCTTCTATAAAATTAGAACTCCTTGCTTTGTTTTGGGTTGTTGAACATTTTGCATACTTCCTTTTGGGTGAATTTTTTCTATGTGGAGCTCTTACTTTTGGAAGGAGATTGGAGACCCTTGCATGCTTGTTGGTTGTTGATTTTGGATTGTATTTTGGCATTGGAAAGCTTACTATTTTGGAACTTAGACAACTCCATCATGGAGAGGTAAGATCTTGGCTCTTGAAATACTCCTTTTCTTTATGAATGTACATGTTATTGTGTGAATGTTTTAGCATGTTTGTGGGCTGTTTGGGTAGACTTCCTAGGAATGGTGTAGGAGAAGACTATGGGGTACTCTTGAGGGAGGCATAAGTGTTTTGGGGAGGTATAAGTGTGGAGGGAGTTGGGATTGGGTTCCACCTTGTAAAAATAAATAACTTGCATTTCTTTACTCATTATGGGGTGCCATAAGAGGTTAGGGAGGCATAAGGAAATGTGAGGAATAAGGTACACTGGGGAGGCATAACGGCATGACAGGTTTGAAATGATTATTCATATATATATATATATATATAAATGATATTATATATATATATATATATATATATATATATATATATATATATATTGGTGGGTTGTTCTCAGGTGGTGATACCCATTTCCCCTTTGGGAGGCATAAGTAGCATCCCCATAGTTTCTTGCTCCTTTGGCTTGCATGATGAAGCATGAGTTTTGTTTGATGTCTTTCATGTGGTTGTAAAACTATTGTTTTGTTTTGGACTATGTTTTATAATGATATGTGCATGTTGAAATATTTTCTTGTGATGTGGAAGCCTGTTGTTGCCATGAGTTGAGTCACATTTCTTATTGCATTGTGGTTGGGGCTTGGGGGCCAATGAAGAAGGATGGATTCTCCTTTCATTGGATGTCTTGGTTGGGTGGAGAGCATTGCCTTTCCCCTGCCTTTGTTGTGATCAAAATTGGAGTATGATGGATTTGCATGTTGTTGTTCTGGAGCAAAGGAAAAGAAGACATTTTTGATAGTCCCTTGTGAGAATTATTTTGTATAACCTTCTTCCCACTTGAAGTGGATGAAATTGTAAATGTTTGTAATGGAAATATATTCAGATCGATTTCAAGAGCAAATTGGAAATGTAAAAGATTTATATACGTATTCTGCATTTAGAAAGAATGTTAAAGATTGATACTATATTTTGAAATTAAATGGAATAGATGTTGTATGAGTTTCATTGGAATTAATGGAAGTATTTACCTTGTTCATATGATATTCTTCCATTGGAAATTTATGTTTATCATGTGCACTAGGAGTCCCTGTTTTGAAAGTGGAAATGTGAAAAAAATGTGAAAAGAAAATATATTATTCTGCCATGTGTTCAATAAATGATTTTGGAAGGAATACAAGAAATAATTTGTAAAATTGCCTTTTGAAATCAATAAATGAATGTAATACTTTTCTTGAATTGCATTGTAGTGTTGAATCTGATCATATAAATGTATTGAAATCTCTGTTTGAAAGGAAGAAATGGGTGTGAGAAAAATACAGTATTTTGTCTTTGTAATGCAAAAAAAAATGAATTTAGAATTTCTTTTTGGTCTTGAATGGTTTGATTTGTATCAACTAAAATGTTTTAGATTGGAATTGGAAAGTATCTTAAATACTTGGAAGAAGAAATGGCAAATAAACCCATCAAGATTTGATCCCTGTTATTTGTAATTTTAAAACTGGCAATTAATTAAACCAAAAATGCACAGTTCGAACCTACAAAAATAAGATAATAAATTAAATGTTTGAATTGAATTAGTAGGTCCTAAACAAGCTCAAATAGACAACAACACTTATGGAAATATCTCAAAACTTAGCAAAAACGGCTCAAACCATTTTGGAGTTGTTTTCTGTCAAGAAATGGAAATGTTCAAATTACAAATCATTTAGACACATCAACCTTAAATCTTCCCTTAAATCCATTTAAGAACAATCCTCCATGTATATTTGACATGTTGATAGAGGAGGAAGATCAAATGAATAGATCTAACAAGTTAAAATTTACTAGCTCGCACTATATAACCCTACAAGAGTTTTTATTAAATTTTACCCTTTAAAATTTATCAAAATCTAAAATTTATGATCTTTGTGCAAAGAGGGCGTTGATAGCTTTCTAGAAAGTCCTCATTTTCCCAAAACCGAGCTCTCTATCAAAAGTTATGGCCTTTTGAAGTTTTACTTCATTTTGGCTTCAAAAATTAATCTAACTGTCAAAAAGAAATTTTGGAAAAATTTCCTCCGCGGACCACTGCCAAGATTTTTGCCTTTGTCTCCTTTCGCGGGATGAAAATTTGAACTTAACTTTTTTTTAAAAATTGGGAAAAATTTCCAACTTTTCCCCGCTACTCCGTCATCCCGCAGCCAATATAGCTCTGCAACATGGCTCTTGCGAGGCAATGGCGAAGGCGTGGACTTCATTTTGACCTTAGAGTTTTAGAAAAAAATTGGAAATTTTTTCTAATTTTCCTCTACCTCCCCACCAACCCATAGCCAATTAGGTGCTGCCACATGGCATCACTAGGAGATGGCAGATGAGTGGAGTTTTTTTGAATTTGAAACTTTAACTTTTTGCTTTGGCAAAATCCCAAAGTTTACCCGCCGCCCCGTGGCTCGCAACCAATGGAAGGCTAACATATGGCAGCCTTAGGTGTCGGTGGAGGCATGGAACATTTTGTACCTTTGAAATTTTTACCCTTAAAATCTTAAAGTCAAAAATCTCTCCGATGGCCCGACTTCCCGCCAGAGCTTTCTCAAGCTGACACGTGTCCTCTTCGGGCCCGTGGGCACATGGAGGCAAATCACGCTTTTTCCCAAAAAAGAAAAAATGCCAAAACTCTTCCCCGCTCCACCAACCTACACAAGGGAAAAATTTCCCCTAGGCCCATAGGCTCGCCATTGGGAAAAATTTCCTCCCAAGGTCCGTCAGCCCATAACTTGAGTTTTATGAGGAGTTAGGACTTCTTTATATCACTAGAAAGGTGAGGAAATTTCCTATCTAATGAAGATGAATTAGGAAAATTTTTAATGCGTTAAGTGTGAGAAAAAATAATTTTAATATTTAATCTTGTTAGAGAGTGGGTATGGTGAGGAATTACCCTTTGAACCTAATTGAACCTTCAAATCCTAAATTTTGGACCTTATGACCTCTAATAATTGTTAATAAAAGAAAAGTATATTCTAGTGGATTATAATTGTTCTAGAACTTGTTAGTGACAACTGTTGCCTTGTAACTTGGTAGTAGACTCTCTTAAACAAAAAAATAAAATTATTCCATAATTTTCCTAACTAATCCTAGGTTGTTTCTTGGGTCTCAAGTGGGTTGTTTTAGAGGGCGTTATATACAACATATTCTTCTCTCCATAAAAATTTACAAGGCTGACTTCAATTGGAATGGTGGAAAAATACATATCCATCTCGAACACTTCCACCAACACTTTTATCCCACTTTTTTGATAACAACATGCCCCATTTGTTAGGGTAATCAACAATAACAACATCAAGTTTCAATTTCTTCCCTGGATAAGCTGCAATTTTTACCACCAAACCTTTTACACATCCTACAACTGAAACCTCTATAGAAACCATTATAATACACTTTCCATAAGCTGCTATCAATTTAATGTTTAATTCATTCATGACCTCTAGAGGCATAACATTGCATGATGCTTCGGAGTTAAACATACAATTGTGCAGTAGTCTATCCTTAATAATCAGCGTTGTAAAAAATGGATCAACATTTAATTCAGACTCAACCAAAGATGTTCCCAAAAAAAATTCAAGTGGTTCACCTATCTCCTCTAATTCGGTGGTTTTTATAGGTCAGTAATGGTTAGAGGAGGAGTGTTTACATTATTTATATTTCGCCTTGTGTACTCCTATCTTCTTCTAATCCCAAATACTCAAAATCCCTCTTCTTGTGCTCAGGAATCCTAATAAGTTCAACAATTGGAAAAAAATATTGATCGACTCAATACTTGAGTGATGTCATAAGGAATGTATTTGGGAAAAGCATTATTTGGAGGAAGATTGACAAACTCATCAGATGGCACAATATTTTTCACATTTTGGGCATGGGTGGGAACACTAGTTCTACTTGAGACAACAAGGCCTTTGCTAGGTGGATATTTGTTTGGAGTTTCTTTTGGGACATTGGTGAGCACGGGGTTTTTGGTTTATCTTGAGTCCCTATCCCTTTGAAAGCTTTACTTCTTGTGTTATACTCTTTTTCTTGGGCAACAACAACATTCATTAAAAATTGTCTATCCTCTTCTGATGGGATTCCTCCATCATACTTCTTAATCATTAGAGCTCTTAGGTACTCAAAATCATTATTAGGAAGTTCAAAATATTATACCATATCTATCTCTAAAGTATGAGAGGAGGAAGAAGATGTACAGTGAATGTAATCCCAAAAAATTACAGCAGTTCTTGCACTTATTACTTCAGTTGAAGTTGCTCCTTGTTGTGAGCTTGTAGAGTAGTCCACCATGCATGCATCATCATCAGTTTTATCATCATCATTAGCTTCTTCAACTTGTTGATCTACTTCACATGGTGGGTGGGGTAAGAAACATTTTTCACACCAATAAATTTCATTTGTCTCTTCAACAACATCAACTCTAGAATTTAGAGGATCAGGCACTACTCTATTTTCCCTAGCTTGGGGTTATCTAGCTCCCATGGGTCCTTTACCTCTTTCATCATATCTCTAATCATTTCTAGGATTATTTGCAATTTTTCTTATCCTTGTTACTTATTCTAACCTTTAGAACCTTTTCCAATTCCTTTCTGCCTTGGCTAGATTTTAAGAGATTTATTTCACAAAACTCGGCCAAAGTCTTTACAACTTCCTCAAGATCCACAACCTTACTTTATTGAGGCTTCTCTGGGTTGATTATTTTAACACCCTCCCTCTTAGGAGGTTTTCCAACTACTTTAATGTTTTTCTCAATTTACAGATCCATGGTAAAGGCCTGCCTCAAAGTTCCAAGGTTCTTATCCCTCAAATAGTAAGCAACTTTCTTATCAAATGCATCTGAATACTTTATTAGACATGATTCATCACATGGCCTCAAATTAATAGGCAATCTTCTCAATTTTTTGTTAAATCTTGTATTGAAATCATGCACTTGATTCATTAGGATTCTTTTTTATATTTTCAAATTCGATAAAAGAAACCTAGGGTCTATTTTATCTCCATAATGCAATCTAAAAGCATTCTTCATCTCTTTCCAAGAATCAATGGAATTATCTAGAAAATATTTATACCAGTCCCTTGCATCTTCTTCTAGAGTATGGATAAACAATTTAATGTACACATCCTCAAATTCTATTTCAAATTCCTCCATCATATTGACAAAGAGCTTTAAGTGTTGATCACTAGTGATTGAGTTATTTCCTTGAAACTTAGGAAATATATTTCTTACATCTTGTGGCACAAAATTTGGATAGCCAGCCATACCTCTAAAATTGATGTGACTAAAAGTATTAACAACAAATGGGATGACCTTGGAGGAGATGAAAAGCGACAAGGAGTGAGAAGTCTATGTGGTATAACGATGCAATTCTCGAGAATGAATGTTCTCTAAATAATCTATCTCTTGAAAGATCCTATCGGTTGATGCATAATAACTTGAGGAAGTATGGAAATCTTCAATGAAAAGCTGATCGGTTTCAACAATTGATAATTCCTTTCTTGAGTTCTAATCTCCAACAACTTTCTAGATTCCATTTCCTTCGAAATCATCCTTCCCACTCTAAACCGATTTCTGGTAGGGTCTTTGGCAAAGAAAAATCTTCTTCCTTCCATATTTGCAAAAATTAATGATAAATTGCAATTGATAGAGGTCAAGACATTGGAATTTATAAAAAATTCATTTAATACAAAGTCGTAACTAAGGATTTTCACCTTAGTTATGCAAAAGCACTAAAATCATCACAAATGTCTACCAACACTAAATTCACACAAAGATTCACAGATCTAACCTTCCTTTACCCATATTTAACATTGATGATGTAAGCTTAGTGTAAAAAACCATAGAAAGCTGGAAATATTACATGCAAGACTTGTAACTTTTCTCGATTCTTACAAATCGGGACATAGGATGGCATTTCAACAAAGTATTTACACTTTAAAAAATTTAAGAAGCATTTGCTAGGGTTTTGTATGTGTTTCTAAAGGTGTTCAAACTTTTACAAAACCTCATGTCCTTGGAAGTGGTGTCATGAGTGTTGGTATTAAAATTGTTTCTCCTTTTCAAGCTAAGCAACATCATATATTTTTCACAGAGTTTAAAGATAGATAGATCATAATGTATGTTATTTTGTAGCTGGGGATGAGATCTAGTTGGCCCTTTGTCACTCAGATTTGTGGAGATATGGATAACACCTTTAAGAGGATTTGACCTATCCTCACTACTTTAGGCCATGCCTTTCAACCAAGGTGAGAGGACCCGTAGTGTAACCTCTGTTTGATGAAGGAGATGGAGATATCCTTCTTTTGCACAAATTTTATGAAGAAAACCTTGGGAAAGTATGATCAATACTCCATAATTTAACTCTCAAGAGTTGTCACTTCTAAAATATGGAGATACTTTCAAAACAAGGCTAAGGTTACTAAAGACATTATGAAATCCTGATTGTTTTGCATATTTTAGTAAATATATTTTTTTCCTTTGTGGATATATAGGGAAAAATAAGGGTAGTTCAAGATGGATTCATGGTTTTGAAAGTTTTGGTGGGAGATTAAGTAGGATAAAGTTGATTATACCAAATCATTGAGAAACTTCACAATAATAGACAGCTCAACAATAGAAAGCTTCATAATACTCAAGACGTTCCTTCAACCAAAAGGTGTGCATCAATGGAGGCCCAGATTTGCACATTTTCACACAATATTTGAGAATCTATCACAAATGATTGAGTTAAAATATTAAATTAAACACCAAAATATCTGATCAATCATGCCTAAGGTACACCTAAATACTTACAAACAATCTTTATCAAAAAATGATAATGGAGTGATTTTAAATTTATTTACCTTATGACAGGTGAAGGACCTTCTTGAAATGAAATAGCAAATGCCACTAAATTGTCACAAGGATGAGATCCTGTGTGATTTCACAAAGATTTCAATGTAAGATTACAAAAGGAACAAAAGAAACCATTTCCAGACATTCTAAAATAAAGTAGACACAAATTGCTAGAGATTAAACACAAATTAATTTTAAAATTACTTAGATTCATTGGCAGGGGATAGCTTCAAGAGAAATCTCAGAGCCTATCAATGGCTATACATCTATTACCAACTTGACATGATAGAAAATATAACATAGAAGAAATTAACTAAGTATCTCAGACGGGTTTCTTAGAGGATGAAATTTCTCAAACAAAATTCATGAAATTTAACCCCCGACCCTTTGGAAGTGTTTCTCATTGCATTTATACATTTCACTCACTCAATTTTCCCCTAAAAAGAATAATATTTGAGGGACCTTTGCTTGTTACAAATTTTCCTCTAAAAGCCACATTTAACAAATGCACATCCGAAAGCTAACAGTGGACCAATTATGAACTGATCACATTTCTCAGACCCTCGACTAATGACTAGGATGTCATGCCATAACCCTTTTGAAAATCATTTTAATCATTCTGATTCTGTCATGTAAGAAATCCCCAATTCAATTATTCTCCGAGGCTTTGTATATCTGTATTTGACAAGTAATCCTTTTCACCCTTGAGGTAACACCTTTTTTATATTTTGTGCCTACAACCTTCATCATTTCATCATTTTCCCTCTCTTTCCTCTGCATTGTGTCCCACATCCAACTTCTCTAGTAATTCACGTTTTTACAAGTTCCCGAGCAATTCTAACTTCAAAATATCAACCTTAACAATCCTTGGACTCACCAATTAGGTTTTTAATCCATTCAATGGCACTTTATAGACAAAAACGACAAGGAATTTGATCAAAAAATGATAAAATAAATGTGTATTCACATCTTCATGAGTATTGGAGCAAAAATGGTAGGAAAATAGACACAATGCATAGTAGCCATTGATTCTTCCCCTTCTCTACTTTATATTATAGCCATCCACATGTTTCCTTAGGGTAACTACAAAGGAGAAGCATAGGGTTAGGTTTCCAAACAAGCGTGGGCCTTCCACGTGTTTTGGGCCCAAAAAAAAGCCTTTTATCTTTTGAAAAGACTAAATATAAAGGGAGCTAGTGGAATTCCATGTGTCATCATGGCACAACTTTGAGATGTTCCCCTAAAGTGGAGACCCTAAACAAGTGCGGGCTCGCCATGTATCTCATTCCGATAGAGTTGTTTGAAAATGTTTAGGGATTAGTAGAAGGTGCCATGTGTCTAGGGTCCGAGACAATTTTCCTTGGCTATTGAAAAGTCCAAACAAGGGAAGAGTGAGCGAAGCCTCCAAGTGTCCTTGTGACATTTCTTCAAAATAAAATTTAGGGGCCGGTCCCCAAATAGGTGTGGTCCTTCCACGTGTCCCAAGCCTTTATGAAGTTTCTTGAAAAGTTTAAGTATGGAAAGGAGCCGGTGGAAACCTCCACATGTATTTATGGTACAAATTTGGTATGGTCCTAGAATGCGAGAGACCCTAAAAGGCATGGGCTCACCACATGTCCTAGCCCATAAATTTGTTTTAAAAGGTTCAAAGACCAGTGGAAGGCACTATGTGTCTCCTTGGCACAACTACTAAGGTAGGACCCAGAGGCTGATCCTCAAATGAGTGTTGGCCTGCCACGTGTCCATGGTCTGACAAAGTTGTACCATCCACATGAAAAATGTCTAAGTCTAGGCAAGGTAGTGGAAACCTCCACGTGTCTCCCAACACAACTCTAAGGCCAAACCAAAAGTAAATTTTCAAATGAGCACCAACCCTCCACGTGGAAAAAATTTGAGTTGAATCAAGCCTTAGAGTTTCAAAGTGCCTCGTCGAGCCGCATCCAACCAAAAAGATCCACATTTCCACATATGTTGAGATATAAATTTGACGAGGAAAAACAAACCCATCAAACCATAAAATGTAGGAAAAGTATCATATCTACACGGAAATGAATCTTTCTTTAAGGAAAAAGATTTTGGAAATGATATAAGTCCCAAATATGATCCTCCGATCTACATCCAATCACATTTCCACAAATACTTGGGACAAAAAATACAGGTAAAACAAAACGTGACTGTGGAAAATAGAAGGAAAGAGAAAACTTGAGTTTTATGCCCAAGTTACATACTCTTTGACATGGAAAGAGGAACGAAAAAAAAATCTGGACTTTTAAGTGATCCTCGGCCAAGGAAGGGACTGATCATGGCAACCAAATGGAGAACATAGTTTTTTATTCATTAATACGGGGAGATAGAAAAGATGATAGAGCCCGAAAATTAAAGAATTTCAAGGGAAAATGGGGTGAGACCAGATTGAGAACCAACAAAGTACATGGATAAACCTACTTTTTAAGTTTTCAGAGAGGTTTTTGTAAATTCTTCCATGGGAAAATGTTAGAATCATCATCCAAGGGAAAAGATAAAATGAAGTATAGTTTCCAAGGGGTGTATCCTCCTTCCATAGTTTTGGATTATATTTAGGGTTGTAAATAAGAATGTTTGGATGAATATTATCTATGATATCATACATTATCTAGCTGCCACATTCCCATCATCAATTCAATGTCCGAGTTTTTCTTGCAACTATATCACATTATGATAATAACTCTCAAACAGTTAGAGATGATGATGGAACAATTATGATCATATTATACATAGATTATTTAGAGGATATTTTGAAGCTTCCTAATGTTAAGGATTATGCCTAAATTTCTCCTAGCTCTTCTCGTGTGTATCAGAAAACAAAATATGAGACTTGTGGTAAAATTATTAATAAATGATACCGGAAAAACTTAATTCTTTAGCATCTAGATTTCCAAATACTATTCTCTATTCATATTTAATTCAATAAGTGAATGATATTATCATACTACTGAAAAGAGTTACAAGGCTCTCATCCTCCAAAGGTTTCTAAGAATATATGTATATGTATATTGTCATTAATTATAAAAATTATGATATTATTCAATGGGTAGAAATCATTAGAAATGTCATCCATATTCAACTATCGATGTCCTAACTTCCTATCTTTTGTATGTAGCTACAAGAATGATGAATTATCCAAGTTTGTCTCCAAAGGGATCAAGGATTTTTTCACAAATTTATGACTTTTATCCTCATCTCACATCCAAGAAAGGAGAATTTTTGTAGGAGAGTTAGTGTTGCTTTCTTCCCTTCCATTCTATGTGTCTTTGATAAAGAACTCTATAACCAAAGGATATCATATAGTGTTTAGAACATGGTTAGGAATTGGGGAGGAATTTTCTTACACTTCCCAATGTTAACATATCTTAGGGTGGGAGGATTCTCAGGTGCTCCTTATAATCTACCAGGGTGTCCCATGGAAAAATGGGTCTTCATGGAATTAGTTTGGAAGCTGTTGCACTTTCCCAAAATCTACCATGATAGGCATAAGATAGGGGTTCAGTTACCAATATTTTTAGGCCGAGATAATTCTGCGTCCACATAAAAGGAAAATAATTTTGAAGGATAAATACAACAAATGACATTGAAAACCTATCACCCACAGGTTAATTTTGATTATTAGGGAAAGTGCGGCTGACATTGGCCAACTGGTATTCATAAACCTCAGTTGGAGGACATATGGATTAATTGCAAAGATTAAATTGTAGTGTGGGAGAGGAACTTTGAAAGATTGACTCTTGAAGAAGTGGCTAAGTATGGGATTGTAGATGTTCCTAAGGGCCTTCAAGATGATGGACAAGTCTTGGACCCCATTTATGATCAAAATAATGTGAAATATCAGTCATTTTCATGGATCAATTGGTCACTCGAAGAGTGCAATAAGGAATGCATAAATCATATCCTTAATGGACCCACCAATGGCCGATATCATTGGGAATTACAATGAAAGTGTAAGATAATCTTTCTATTTTAGTGGCACAAGTACAACCATCGGTGGTCCACCCCACCTCTTCAAAAGGAAGGAGGTTCGTTACCAAACCCACTCTCGCTCCTACAAAGATCACCCATTTCGTAGAGGTTCAAGTTCTTCCTCTAAGGTTCCCTCCACATAAGATCCTCCTCCCAAGGTTCCATCTATAAAAATTATTGATATTAGTGCTTCACCACCACATACAACTCAAGTGTTACAATCACCTTTTTCACCACCTCTTCCTTCCTCCCCATTTTCGGTTCCTCCGTCTCGTCCACCTCTCACTCTCTATTTGCCCACATCTTTCATTTATTCAACTCTCATTTCTCCCACTTTCATCACCTCGTCCTCTACCATGGATCAAATATTTTCTTTCCTTCCCTCTCTCTCATCTAGGGATGTTTTGGCACTGAGTTCCCCCTATGAACTTCCCTTCCTCATAATATTTCCCCACTTCCTCTCCCATCATTCTTCCCATTTAATTCACCCCGAGGCTATCTTTTCCACTTCATCTTCTTTGGTCACCTCTTCATTACCACTCAAAGTTACTACAACTAGTTCCCTTTCATCACCTATTCAATTTACTACTGCGATGAAACTACCCATGTCATCTTTTGAAAAATTGCCTTCTTCTTTTACTCTGCATGGTTGAATAGGTAAAATTCCAAGAATAAGAAGAAATTTTATATTGGATATTTCATTGATCCGAGCATCTTAGATCCAAATCCACTGGTGATAAGCAAAGATACAAAGGGTTATTTTTCACCTTTTGGTTGATCATACAAGGGAAAGATTTGTTACGAAAATAACTCTAGCTAGTGATAAATCTAAAGATAATATCACTACATCGACAACTAAATTTTAAAATTCTATCTAGGAAAGTCCACACATGAATGCACGAAATAGGATGTCCAAGTGTAGTCACTTATTCATATACCTTCTTTCTACCCCAAATGCATCATCCTATCACCTAGCATGCACTAGGCACTCACCCAAGGTGTGCGCAGGTGCTGAGCCCCTACTTTATATGAGCTTTGTGAGAATGGTCTGCCATTGATGGAGAATGAGTTGCAAAATTGAAAAAATAGACATTCACTCAAAAAATGAATATACAAACAACAGATCCATGCACATATGCATCATAAATGGAAATGAACATTGTAAATAAGCATAATTAAACTAGATATGACTGAAAATAATATGAAGAACATAAAGGTTTACACTTTTGAGCATGATTAACTAGAATCACACACCATGTATGATTTATAAACATTTATAATGGCTCTATTACATCATGAGGGTCATATGGACCGAATACATCAAAGGATATTATCTTAAACCCTATAAAAAATACTCTGCAGAGATATTTCTTGGCTAATCTACCCATTACAACCGTTGTTCATACCCAAATCCATGCATAATATGCTTAAAACCCTTCTTGAAATAATTTCTACAACACCTTGTTACTACTTAAAACCCTTCTTCTCCCTTGATTTCGACATCACTTAGTTCTCACCCCTTATCTCTCCATTTTAGACCCAAACACTCCTTTAAATAGGATCTAGATGCCGCCTTGGTTTCCTTCAAGATCAAATCACATGCCAAGTGGAAGCGTGGTCCTCCATGGTCAAATTCCTATGACAACTTGTAAATTTCTCTACTACCCGTAATGATCATCCCGAGAATATCCCCGATGTGGAATATTCTTTTCTTGACCTCTAAGGATTGGTGACACCTTATCCATTTAGCACGCCTACTCGGGATTTTCGTGTGTTTATCCTATGGAAAATCCTTTAATATATGGCTAATTACCTAAACCTTCATTCTCCCATGCACACTAACCTATTCTACCATGCACCTTTCTCTTGTGTGCTTTTTCCTAAGTGCCTTCCTTATTTACTACCTCCCATGCGTGCTAACTTCTTCCTTATTAGGGCCAAACATTACCCCACACTACACGTGTTATCGATCCTCAAAAACATTCTTCCCTTCTACCAAAGAATAAAGAATAAGGAAAATGAAAGAATTGGTAATTGAATAAATAATGGAAGAATGAAAGAATGGAAGAATCCTGCTACTGTTACATGAGAAGTATGAATATTTCTTCACAAGGGCTTCAATATTAACCCAAGCATGTATCTCACTTTGCTTCTACTAAAGTAAGTCACCCACCATCACACTAACTTCAGCAAAATTCATCTCATCCCCTTTTCCTTCAACATATCTTGAATTTTTTTCCATCTTCTTACTAAGGTCTCCCAGCACGTCCACCCTACGAGTGACTTAGGGGTATAGATATTTTAGTTTAATTTTAATCAAAACCGTTAAGGTTTCGATCACCTCTGATTTCTTCTCTACCTCTGCCAAGATCATGTCTCGCTATGCCCTATTTCCCTTATTTTTCTCTTGAAATTATTTCAAACCCGCTTCATGGCTAACAACTAATATGCCTACTATTTTCTCCATGTTGCCATAGTTTTCATATACAACTTCTGCCATTTGCACCGTGGTATTTACTAAGGCAAGGAGCTTGGAGTACTGAGTTAGTATCTCCCCAATCTTCAACTTTTCTTCCTTCTTCTGGCATGCCATTACTTCTTCTGTTGATTCTAATGCAAGTGGCTACCTCTCCATGGTGAGTATGTGCGCTAAGTCTTCCAATCAATGCATGGTTGACTCATATTTCTACTTAGGTGGGGCTAGGTCTGGGTGCTTCAAGATAATGACATCTGAAATGGCCTCTATCTTCTTATGGAACTCACATAGCTTCACCTTTTCATCCTCGTTTATGCCTTAAGCGTCCACCGATAAATTCCTTCTATTTTATCTCCTTTTCCCTCTCAATGATCTCCTCATTTTTTTTTCAAGCTCCTCCTCCAAGACCTTTACTCTATCATTTTTGTTGAAGATTATTTCTTCCACCTCCACTGATAATTTTTGAGCATGTTACAAACTTTCTCGTTTGAAATCTGTCGAGCATTTAGAAGAGGGTTTATTCCCTTGGGATCTGGTGTCTTCATTAATGCATCACAATTTACCTCAAACTCGGGCTCATCAACATGGGACTCAAAATCCCAGGATATCATTTTCCTCATATGTGGGTATGCACTTTATTCATCAAAATAAGACCAAGTGATGAGTTGTTGTGAGGGCATGGTAACTTGGAAGCATGCACAAAGTACCTTGCTTAGATCATTAATATAAGTCATAGTGTGTTCTTGTGCCACTACTATTCCCTTCCCAACTATGTGTGCTACCATTGGGAAGCTTACTACTAAGCTAGGGTCTCTTCCCATGCTCCTATATTCCTTTCCTACACTTGCACTCTCTTTATTTTCCTTTAGCACTTCTTCAATGCTTCACTCTACTTTGTGCACCACCAACTATTGGATAATACCCGACACATTCCTCTCTACGGTGTTATCTATCTACTCCTTGGTCGGGGTCGGGTTATTCTGATCACACATATTTACCTCCTCACTTCCTCCTTTGGTATGGGTGCCCTCCTCATATTCCTTCTCCTCTTCATCCCCTTCTTCACTAGAATCATGTACATTATACATAGGAGGATTCTAAGCTTCCTCACACTCTTCATTGTCTACATTATTTTCCTCCTCATAATCATCATCCTTGATGCTCTCTCTTTTCTCCAAGTCCAAACCTTATGCCACTCTTTGATTTTTCTTCACTTGGTGACTACAACACGGGAAAATCATCCTTGTCAAGTGAATCTTCTCTCCTAGAAGACTCTTCTTTCTCATGAAACTCCTTCCTCATGGGATACATCTTCCTTTAAATGTAGGTTCTTGTACCCATGCCTAAATCCTATGCCCCTACAGTTTTCACTATATGTGTGCTTGGCGCCTTCTCTATAGGAGTCTATTCCCACTCTCTCTTCTTAATTAATACCTTCTTCTTCTTCCCAGTGGGGTCCTTAGGGATTAAGATATCATCCTCAATATAAGCGCCATTCTCAAATTTGTTCCTTAACCACACATACACCCTTGTCACCATCCTACCTACAATAGGAAATGCCACCAATTTTACCATGTGTATGTCATGAGATACATACTTTTCTACATAGGTGCACTTTTTGGGATACACCAAGGTCCGACACATCTTGTGATGATCTTGATCTACAACACTTAAATCAAATCTCAACTTCTTCACCTCCGTAAACCTATTTACCACACCTTAAAAGGATTGCGCTATGATGGAGAAGGGTAAATTACACCATGGAAACTTTGTGCCATGTATCAAGGTAAACCTTCCGATACAAAAGTGCTTGTATATGGTGAATTCAACTTCTCCATCCACTAGTGTAAGACGTTGGTCTAGTATCCTCCATTCAGCTCTTAATGCATTGTGCATCTATTTATACCATTTCTCCAAGCATTCCTTGTGAGCGGTCATCATGGTGTCACAAGTGTAAGATTCAAACCTCTTCGCGGGAGAGATCTTCTCATCCAGTACTCCTAAACTTATCTAGCCTATCGAGCACTCCAATTTCCAAAAAGATAACAGTAAGGATGACATTACCGAACATGATCTTCTCCCCTTCATGTGCAACATGAATAATCTCCTTCGCAATGAAATTTGAGAGGTTTTAAATAGTTCCCTTCAAGATCTTATGAAAAACATTCAACCAAATTTTATTTTTCGGTGTCCATCTCTCTTACTAATTCAGATTTGTCACCAAGTGCACGAACACCATCATAAAAGGGTTGGTGATTGTAGTGATGTCAAATTACCATGAACCCTTCTTGTAATCATATTCCTCAACTATTTTCTTGATGGCCTCCTTTTCACACAAGTCCTCATCTAGCAGATCTCCTTTACTGAGATCATGTCAGTGAACTTAAAAATCAATTGTGGGGTTATGCACATATGCCTTCCTACGAAATAGAAGTAGTCCTCATGTATGCGTGACATTAACCACTGGTATAGTCACTCTGGTTTGCAAAAATAGGGAAACTCATAAAGTTGCAAAAGCCCAGCCTTTTCCAACTTCACTTTTACTTCATCATCATAGATGAGCTTCCGTATGACATCCTCTTTTTGTTGGGTGAACAAACTCTAGGGTCATCTCCTTTTCTATGGTGCTTGTGTGATGATTGTAATCACTCACAGCCATCTTCCTTGTATGTAACACCCACTCTTTCTCTAGCAACGCACCATCTAGGTATTACATCTCTACATACCATTCTTCGTTGAAACTTGTGGAAACGGTTAGTTTTCCTTTTCCCTTTTCCTTTCCTTCTTCTTTGAAATGGTCAATCATTTCCTTGGTGCCATTTTTCTCTTCCTTAGTCCTCGTAGTTTCTCCATTTCATCAAGATCTATTACTAGTCAAACCTCGGCTCTACTTCTACAAAATTTCCATGAAAACCTATGCCCTAGCTTGTAAACGTTACATAGATAACTTCCTTTCCACAACACAATGCATCAACTCATGGGAACCCACAAATAAATTCCTCCACATACGATGTTGTGTAGTCTTATTCCACACTATTTCACATGTCCTTCAATTTCTTCAACTACACAGATTACTCTTCATAATTTATTCACATGAATTACCTTAGATCGTAAGAATTTTTTTGATAGAAAAATGAAAGGTGAAAGAATAATTCTCCTTCGATATTATATTTATAGTTTTTTTCTTTTTCCATATAAACCCCGATGTCACCTAACAACATATAAATGCATTAAAGTTGGATTTTATAACATTATCCTTTTGTGTGTTCTATCCAACACTTTTCATCCATACGCAAACCTACACGAACACTTCCACAACCTTCTGGTGCACATCTACCTCAACCATAGAAATCTTCATGATTTCTCCGTACAAAGTCAATCTTCCTCTATTTCTTGGACCAAGTTCTTTCCGCTGCCTACTTCATGTTGCTCTTGCACTTTTTACCCTTATACGTGGTTTATCAAATCATTTTGAAAACAATCTCCTCTAATGATCACCTATGTTACACAGGATCTTTTGACCCCATACTCCTTTGACTTCACAACCCGGGCCACCACATCAACATTTCTCCAAGAACTTCTTCCAACTCTTACCACGTCCTACTCGCTTCCCCTTTATGTTCCACCCCACACTAAAAAGATGTGTGGTCCTCTATACATAACACCTTGATGATGTAATTAGCCACCGGTGCACACACACACCTAAAACAAACCAAAAGGAACAAAGAAATGAGAAATGGAAACAAAAATAAAGGAGAATGCATTAAGGGAAATCCTAAGATAACTAGAAATACTACCTTATTTACAAACACCCAAAATCCTTATTTATAGTAGGGCTTCAGCCTACTTCCATTGAAATACCCAGGAAGTCATGTTCCGTCTAGTGCCTATAGCTGGAAAGCACCTGAATCAAGTATATGGGTAATATAATATGGTCCCAACCAATGGACCTTGAGCTTCCCAGGATGGTGCAAGAACTTAGAATCATAAAGTAAAACCATCTACCCAACCTCAAATTGTTTATTCTTTATGTGACAATCATGTCAGGCCTTTTTCTCACCTTCTTAGTCATCTAACTCCATCTAGCAAGGGATCGTCTTTCATGTAATTGCATTAACTTGTCAAAGTGTTCTTGCAATGCTTTTTCATTGACCAATCCTCCTACATGTGCAATACATAGAGAGGGTAGTATGAAATCTACCAAGTAAAATAATTGTGCGTTCGAAACACCAATTACAATGGTGTGGATTTTTTCAATCTCTTGTAAGTTTTTATATACACCCATAACATGACTGAGAATTTTTCATCACAATCCTTCCTCCCAACATCATAAATCTTGGTAAGTGTATGACTCAATATCTTGTTAAATGCCTCAGCAGTCCCATTAGCCTGAGGGTGATAAGGGGTAGTCCTGTAATGAGAAACCATGAATTCTGCCAACAAAATCATGATTGTCTCATTCAAAAAATGAGTACCCGATCACTAGTCAAACTTAAAGGGCACCCATACCTGCTGATTATATTTTCCCATAGGAATCTTGTTGTTGTGGTTTTTGTGTGATCCCTTGTAGGCGTTGCCTCCACCCAACATGTTAGATAATCAGTGCAAGTAATTATATAACACAAATTCTTCCTTTGCACAACATGTGAAATAGGTCCTTAAATTCAATTGCCCATTTCTTGAATGGTTTAAAACTAGTTGTTGGTCTCAATGGCCTTTCATCCCTTTTTCATAGATAACCAAGGCATTGAAAATGATCACATGCCTTGAAATATTCAATACAATCCTTATAAATTGTGTCCCACTAAAGGCCAACTAAGATGATCTTGCACATAGTTGCTTTCCCCACATATTGTCCTCCTACAATTCTACCATGAATCTCTTTCATGATTGTAGTGCACTCATGCTCTAGCACGCACCGACGCAAAATCTCTTCGCAGCCTAGATTTTATAAGTCTCCACTAATTAACATGTAGGGTATGACACGTATGGCTAATTGTTTCCTTTCCAAATTATTCATTCCCTCCAGTGCCACACCCATTTTGAGAAACACAACAATATCTTCTAGTTCGAGAGGGTGCGCATTATAGTCTGAATAGTTGTGCATATGGAATTATATCCTCAATGCTTTACATGTCCTCTCCTGATTCAATCCTTGATAAATGGTCAGGCCCCAAATTACTCTTACCTAGTTTTATAACAACTATAAACTTAAACTTCTGAAACAATAGGACCCACCTATATATGCACCCTTGTAAGACAAGGCTTGTTCATTAAGTACTTTAATGCCATGTGGTCCATGTAGAATATAAAGGGTGTTTCCAACAAATATTACCTAAATTTGTGTAGCACATAAATCATCGATAATGCCTCACACTTTGTAGTAATATGATATTGTTCTGTTGGGGTTAGCTTCCTACTAACAAAACACAAGGGATGGTCAACAATTCTCTATTCATGTTGTGCTAAGATTTATCAAATCACCATCCTGAAGCATCAACATGTACATTGAATTGTTATCCTAAGAGGTAAAGCGTAATATGGGCACGGTGATAATCCTATTCTTCAATGTGTCAAATGTAATATGTTGTGCCTCTCCCCAATGACATGTACTTTTGTGCTTTAGTAACCCCTAAAAAGGTGCAAAAATCTTGGAATACCCATTAATAAATTTCGATAATACCTTGTATTCCTAAGGAATCCATGTACCATGCTCTAGCTAGCAAGCTCCCCCAATCCTATAATAATAGAAAAATTGGTATGATCCACCAAAATCCTTATTTACATATGATATGTCCCAATAGGGTACCAAATGGAGTAGTGAAAACACATTTCTTAATGTTGAGATATATACTTAATCACAGCATCTCTCAAACATCAACCTTAGATTTTCACAATAGTCCCTCACCAATCCATATACTATCCAATCATCTAGGTAGACTTGTAGAAATTTATGTATGAAGTCCCAAAATGACTGAAACACTATGCGTGAAAACACGAGTAGGCACGTTCTCCAGTCCAAAAGGCATGACTGTATAGGCTAAAATTCCCAATTTAGTGGATAAGGTTGTCTTTTCTTGGTTCTCCTTTGCAATTCTAACTTGATGATATCTTGAGCATCCATATGTGAAGGAATAGATCTCGCGCCCAGCTACTCCTAGGATATATTCGGTGAAGGGGGTTGGAAAAGCATTAATGAAACACACCACATTCAAATCCATGTAATCAACAAAAATCCTTATCTTCCCATCCTTCTTAATGATAATAACCATTAGATTTATCCATTCTAATTCCTCAATAGCCTCAATGATACCTAATGCAATTATCTAGTCAATTTTCTCCTTAACCTTGACTCATAGATTCAGATTCATTCAATAAGGTCTCTTCCAAATTAGGTGCACACCTTCCTTTAACTTGATCTTCATTTCTCCCAAGGAGTGGTGAATTCCTTCAAGATCATGGTACTCACATGGGAATAAATCCTGGAATTCCCATAATAGACCAATAATATTTTAAACATCCCTTTATGTCTAGTAATCTTCAATATTCCTTAGGTTTTCCTTTAAACCAATGTTAACCTTCTTAGTTTTTAGGGGTTCATGGTAAGCATGCACTTGCTCATTAGAACCTTCCATAACCTCACACGTATAGATAGTATGGTTAACATCAAAGTTTTCCCTCTCTTCACCATCTATCACGTAGAACAATTTCCCTTTCTCCTTTTCCATGGATGTGTAATCAAGATGTACCTCTTCCGATTCTTCCTCAACAAAGCATGTTTCCAAGCCGGAGTTCACCAAACAACTCTATTACTTTGTCCTCCACTATGGCACTATCTCCCATAGTTAGGCACTTAACAACCTGTAGTGCCTTATCCACTTCGATGGCTTAGTACTCTGATACTCATAATCTTAAAGGAGATCGGGCGTAAAATCCTCTGTCGAGTTTCTTGTTTGACGACGCAAATTTGAATGAATGTACCATATGTGCGTGTAACCTTGTAAGATGTAGTAAATCTTATCCACCCATAAATATGGAGGTAAGGCTTTCGTGCCTTCCATCCAGGCCCTCTCACATGCCCTGGACATTAAATGAGGTGGGATCCTTCCCATGATATTATCGTATATAAGTATGAGAATTTCTTTAGAGAAACCTAATAGAGAATGTAATTCTCACCTCGCACTACTCTAGAAGGTTATCTCGATGGGTTTCCCACCAACTTATTATGGTATTGAGAAAATTATAGCTAAGAATTCTTCTCCTTTTTATCTCACATCTCCACTGGGTCTTCATTTTTAATAGGAAAAAATCGGGGTTGGCTCTCGCAATGTAACATGGAAACTATTTTCCTCCTAGGTTCTGACTGAGATTGACTTTGTTACTCTCATCATAGAGCCTCTTAAGCTGTCTTCCGAGTAACTCATATGTCCCGTGTTCCCAATTTTCACATGCCACACTAGTTTTATCACTTATACATTGAGTGTATTCCCACTAAATATTGCCTTCTTTTGTTGGTTACACAACCTCAAAGTCCCTAATAGTGTGCACATAGATTATGTCTAAATATTCTTCTCCCAAGGGCTCAAGTATAGGAAGTTGAATTTCCATCTATCAAAAGAATGATAACATATTCCTTCTTGTTCTCAAAACTTATATACCCCTTATTGAAACATAATTTAGCATTGTTCTTATAACATTAGGTGTAGACACCAAATTTGGGTCACACTCTCGTTGGTCCCCTTTCAAGTAATTAAAATAATGTGTTCACCTAACCATGACCCCTTTACCACACATTCATATTTATTTAATTACTTACAATTGAATTAATATGCATCCTTGCATTATTTATTAATTTAATTACTTTAATTAAATTAATTTACACCTCACCTAACCACATCACCTAGACACCTCACCATGGACTTATTCTTAGCCTATTAATTAACTAAGAATTAGTCTTTACTTATCCTAACTAACTGAGACTTAGTATAACCCTAACATTAAATTCCTATCCCTTCTCCATTAACATTCCCTCTTATCTAACCACTAACTATCACTTGAGACCTAGACTAACAAGCAGAGCATGCCAAAAATAGCCAAGATTTGCTATTTTTGATAAACCTAGGATTTTCTACCCTAATCAACGTTGGCTAACTTTTGCTACCGCCACCGTCACCTTGATATTCATTAGTTACCATATATATAGTTTTGTGAACTTTTTCCAAGTTTGGTCATTTTTATTCAAGATCTCATTCTTCCAGGTACTTGGAGCACTCGAATTTCTTTAGCACCTAGGAAAAAGAAGACACGAGGGAACACTACCAACATTGATCACCATTCATCATCCTCGTCACGATCACAAAATTACAATAGAGAGGAACAAAGGTTTGAAATCCTATGACACAAACACAATGGCTCTTGAATCTAGATCTCTCTTTGTCACTATCTTCATCACCTACATCCTCCAATCTATTTTCTAATAAGTATTTAACATCTATACATTGAATCTCTATTTTCCTTGTGTAGATTTATTTACTAATCTCTAAATTCTATTTCTCTTCACAACCATATACTTCCTTCTATCAACCCATCACTTGATCATATCCAAACTTTTCACCCATTTTCACCCTCTCGAATCATCTCTAAGTCTTCAGAACCATTTTACAACCCCACCCTCACCATTTCCAACCTTTGTGCAATCACAGGGAGTCTAGAAAAATAATTCTAAGAAATTTCTACTAATTTCCTCTATTGATGCCGGTTAGGAAACCGACTTGATCACTCTTCGTACATCGGTCGGTCGGTTGACATCGATTCTATGTAATCCGAGAATATAGCTCAAACTAGTGAGCTAATACCCACTCCCTAATAGCCCAAAACCATTTATAATCCTTACTGGACTCTACAACTCAACATGAGCCAATCAACCCTCCCGTTTTGACCTTAAACAAACTTTTACACGACCTTTCTTATTGTTTTGTATGAGATACCTAAATTGTTTCAATTCCAATAGGATATTTACTTCATGTATGATTTAAATAGCATTAATATTGTTATATAAAAGTGGATTGACATCCTATTCAGGAAGTATCATGCTTCCTAGATCTAGCTTCCACTAGGCAGTCCACTCATTGTTTTGTTTAACTCTATTTGGTGGTATTGTTTGTATCTACAGGTAGTTCCTCCTAGCCAAAAGGGATCTCTCACATCCATTCTAATCCAGAAGTCATCTATGTGTGCATTTGACCTTCAATTGATATTACAATAGGTATTCCTCCTTGGCCTTCTACCCTTATCTATTTCATTAATCTACTAAGAATCGGTGAAACATTTTGGCATGCCCGGTGGGACCCATCAGGGTTCCTTTGCATTTGTTCATTCCTAGGCAAAAATTGTGTGTTTATTTCTCTTTGAAAAGTATTCACATTAATTTTTTTCTCTGGAATATTCTCCTTATTTATATTGACTAAAATAAATCACACTTTTGGTGCTTTAAAATGGACATGTATTCTTTTCTACTACATTACATTTGTAACATTCCCATTTTAAGACTTTAGAAAAAATGGAATTCTTTTTTGCATAATGTTCTCTATTCTAAATTAACACAATTTAGAACACACATTCCAAGCTAGATCAATCTCATAACATAAAACCATATGTAGTTGTAAATGACTCAATGAAACACCGATCTCTCATTTCATGACTCGGTGTCGTGCACCGGTCTCTCATGTTAACTTTATAATGTGTATGCTACATATACTTGGTTATGTTTCCCCTTTTAGAGGTATCAAGTGTTCTGTTTAAGAGGCCTCTATAAATATTAGTTACCAATATTCATCTGAAATCTTGCTTCTTAAATTGAGTGAAATAGGACAACGCAACAAGAAGCTTTTGATACTTTGGCCAAATATTTTAATCATATTGTTCATGTTTATATTCTTAGATGACATAATCGTCAAATAGAATACATCCTTCACCCTACTTGATATGTTATCTAGAATGGTCTTCACTAACTTCTGTCAGTCCACTAGTTCAAGGTTTATCCTTAGCCAATGTTAGCAACATGGCCTACTATGGAGGAATTATTATAGTGACTAAGGGTACTTAGACATACTCAATCCACTTATGTCGATTGGGCGTGTCTATTTATCCTAACTTAATGTGAGTTGACCCTGACACTAGATCATGACCCTATCTCTACCTAAGGAAGAATTGTGATGAAGTCGAATTAATGTTAGTCTATTTGGATAAACTTGAAAGGGAGTTGAAACATGTCAATTGCAACATAGTATCCTCGTGAAGACCCTAGTCATCAAGAAGGTACTTTATTGCAGTTGGCATGTGTCAACATCCACCTAAGTTTTCCTCATCTGGATGAACATACCTTAGATATAAAGTTATATCTTATTATTTTCCTCATTATAGATTAATTACAACAACCCTACTGAACAACTAGGTTCCTTAATCATTAAGATTCAGATTTAAGATTGCAATAAATGAAGTTATGCAGATAAATATGCTTTCTATCTAATTCATATGCCATGATTTAAACTATTAACATCTTGATTCATGTTTTACATAAAATGCCCAACACACATGGAAGTGTCATTTAATTTCTCACTTAAATCAGCCCTAGCTTATATAAGATCTGAGTAGGTCCTTTTCCATATTAGACTTCATTGAAATGAAGTCTAATTCCCTTTTTAATTATCTTTTCCTACATTCCAATTTAGTAAGGAAGTCTACATGAGAAGGCACACCTTCACTAACTACCAATAGAAATCAGGATTCATATCAATAAGGTCTTAAATTAAGACTATGATTCATTTCAAGGGATTTTTCTTTCCTTCCCCTTATTGAGGATTAAAGTTCATTTATAATCCCTTGCACTTTTTAACTTATATCCAAAGTATAATTCTCAAAAATCATTTGTTTAATTTATAGCCTAATGAACTAGTTGAAAATTAGTGTATGAATTTCAACTTTACAATTTTCCTCTTCACTTAGAGAAGATAGTACAACATTATTTCAGATCTATGTTTGTTCTATTCTAAACCATAAGGTAAGTTACAGTCTGTAAAAAAAAGTATTACTTAACATCTCCATTCAATTCATACCAAAAAGAATTATATCAAGTGCAAACAAATAACACACATATTTTGTTCAAAAAGGCTGATTCATACATTTACAAGTTCAAACACTTTAGACATTGTTAATATAAAACAACAACATTAAATCAATTTAAGATACAACTTCTTTTCCATCAAGTACATTACAAGTAATGAACCATTTTTCATCATAAAAAGATCCAGTTTCTTGATAAAAAAATGTAACTTCCTAAAATATTTCTCCTTTCATCACTTATGAAGTCCATCTATAAAATTGCTAGCATGGGTCAGTTCATTGAACTGAGCATGATAAGCACTAAAATTTAAAACGATGTGCTTTTAACTAACTGTTTCATAAAAAGAACTCTGTTGTTATGAAACAATCCTGAAGCAATTTAGAAAGACATAACCAAAAGGAGTTACAATAATCAATAAAAGAGAGAGAAAGAGAGATTTACAACAAATCAAAAGTAAAGTTAGGTCATAAGATATAACAACTTCAACCTTCCATGCTATTGACTTTATATCAAAAGAATTAAAACAGAATTCAGATAAGAAACATTTCATCATAATTTCATTACTACTTTCTTGCATTTCTTTTCATGATTACTCATTCAATTAAAACTATTTAATAGAAAAAGTAACTATCCTAACTATCTTTTAGGCATAGTTCAATAGTAGATCAATTACAACATTACTTCCATCTCAATATTTCTTTAACCTAAATTCATCCTAAAATCTAAGCTGCCAATAAATGAACTTAAATATCATAAGAAATAAGTTAGGATAACCCAAATCATCATAACATTTAAGTGTCCCAGATTAAAGTGTCCTTAATGCTCAAAATCAGAACTAGTAACCAATTCAAGTTAAAAACCAAACAACTAAATCAGACCTCCTAAAGAGGTAAGGTTACTCCCAACAAGAAAAAGAGTTACATTCTAATCTCAAAAAGATACACCATTTCTATCAATACCTTAAGTGGTTAGAATGGTTAAGTTTAAACTCTAGAAAAACACATTAACCATCCAAATACTTCCAGCCAAACATAACATTTCATCCAATTAATTTCAACTTCAGCTATACTTCCCTAACAACATCATGTAATATTTCTTACCGATCAAGTCAAGAAGTTGCATAACAAAAAAGACCAGAGGAAGACAACATCTTCACCAAGTTAAAGATAAAATTAAATTAAATTAAGGAGGGGAAGGGAGAGATAACTACCCCATAAATCTTGTATGATCAAAAGAGAACCATAGGAAACCAATGACCTATATCGACATGGTCCTTTTATCTAATGAAAAAAACAAAAATTCCCAACAGAGATATAATATGGGTTCAAGTTGAATGGATAACAACCAAGAGAATGGAAAGAATGAAGAGCAACACATTCCATTAACCTTCCATCATTTAAGGAGCTAGTACAGATAGCCTAGATTACCACAAGATAATAATTAAACCATCTCCCAAAAGATACAAAGATATAAGAATAAATAACAGAAGGGTAAATATGAACCATCTTCCCAACTCAGACCCATATAAAAAAATAAGTGAAAAATATGATTAAACCAAAATACGATTAATCAATTTCATTTTCATGAAAATAATGCCTAAAATTTGAAAGAATTGAAATTGGTTTTAATGGGTCAAGATTGAAGAAAAAGTTAACCCAATACAACAAACAATGTCAATAGAACTATCAAAAGTTCAAGTTGACGACAATAACCAAAATAAGGTTAACCATATGAAAGGAGTTTTCCTCTTCATAGCATCAGATGCCATACCTTCAAAGGTTATCCCAAGACCCAGAAGAAATAAAATAAAAATGAATAATAATTTTCTTATGGTATTCCAAAAATAAGGCCTCGAAAAAAACTAACCAATTCCAGTGAATAGAAGAAGTATACAATTGCAGGATTTTAATAATTTAACTTGAAGCAACATAAACAAGTCCATGAAATGTTAAACCATTTTCCAATCAAAATCCCAACAATTTATCTTTCCTAAATAATCATTGGGTCATATGTCTATAACCTAAATAATAAAACAAACCTAGATTAAAAATCATAGACAATGATAGAAAAAAATCATGCTTGTCTATTTGAACGTTCCTTCAATAATCAAAAGAATAAATTTAAGGAATCTTATAAATTTTATCTTCCCTAAAGAATCATGAAGATTCAATCAATAGTCAAGTATTCAAATAGTTTAATAACTGAAGTTTCCCAACAAAGGACACAAGATCATTCTAGATCACACATTTATACGATTTCAAACAAAATCTCACACATTTTTCGACTTGGTATCAATCCCATTAAAAGTATTGCATCAAAACCACCTACAAAACCAAGAAAATGGAAAACCTAGATCATACATTTCCTCATTCAAATAGAATCAAAACCATTTCCCAATAATTAACATAGAACCTCAAGTAGATCAATCTAAGAAAAAAACCAGTATATTCCAAAGAGAAAAAAATTTCTTATGAAACACTTAAATGAAAGAAAGAATCTTAATAGGTAGTGCCTATCATTCTTGATAGTGCTTTTCCTTCACTGATTTGTAAAATTTTCTAAGCAGAGCCTCAATCTTCTTTTCAAAATGCAAGAACCCCACAAAATATTCCATAATATCCTCCTTATAGTCTCACAGTTCCAACCCCTTCTTCCACACCATGCAAGGGATAAAAATCATGCATTGACACATTGCATGCAAAAATCAAACTATAGGTTGAAAACAAAAACAACCTCATGCAGAGCTCCAAAACAAAATGAATTGAAAAAACCAACCCTCTTATTTTTCCCTAGGCGGTTTCACCAAGTTCCAAAAATTAAATGTAGAGTAGGACTGTCATTCCTTTCCTTCTTTCCCACCTTTTCCATCTCCAAATTTGGAGTGGACTTAATTCAAACAAAACATGCATCCTAAAAATTTGGCAAGAAATGCCAACTCATCATCATAAATTTTTAACTTCCTTCACCAAATTTGGTTGAGGAAAGAGATAAGGCCTAGTAAATTTCCTTAGTTTCCTTGAAATTGCTGCCTCCCATTTGCCTCTTTCCCCATGTCATTTCATAGGCCCCATAGATTAGCCATTCCCTTAGTTAGGTTAGACACTAATTTAGGAAATCAACATAGGTCCATAGGTAGGTCCATAGTTTTAGTCTAGGTCCCTCTTAATTATTTTTCATCCCAATTAACATAAGAGCATATTAACTTAGGTTAGGTTTAACCCTTAGGATAGAGTCACTAGTTTTAAAACATAGTTATATTAGGTTCAAATTCCCTAATGAAACTCATCATACAATAATAGAAAATAAGAACCAGAATGTTATTGGATTAAATATGAAGTAGAGATCTATGAAGAGGGTTGTTTGATTCCTCTTAAATTAGTAAAACTGAAACTCACATTCATAATCCCAGAAGTGAATCCATCCTACATAAAATAGATGGATTGCTTCATTTTCAATTAGGAAAAAACACAATAGATTGTACATATTCCAAATAGGTGACTTCTTATCTTCTACAAACATGATTTCCTAAGTCATAAGAGTACATTGTCTTAAGAAAAAATCACCTGTCAATGTTTGATCCTTCTATAGAAAAATTCATCATAGGTACTAGTCATGTTAGAGGCGTTACATACCTCCCTCCTAAAAAGCATCATTATCTCAATGATTAACTTAGTCAAATAAATTCAATCAAGAATATAACCAAATTATAATTCTTTCATTCATAAGTTCATAACAGAACTAGATTTAGAAATTCCAATTTTCATAAATTATTCAGCATTAAAATAGTTGTTTCAATACTAATGAATTTAGTATCTACCCAAAACTAGTAGATTTATTAATGTAATAAGAATAAAATCTTCAAGTTTTATCAATCAACATAATTAACTCTATTCAAATAAATGTCAAAAATTAGTTTTCATATCTTCAAAGTTTTCCCAATTTGCACTTACTTCATTAAATTGGTCCCATTGAACCTTGCATTGACTTATTTCATGATTTATTAAGTGCAGCTGGCGAGTTTTTAGCACTCGAATGGGTTTAACCAAAATTATTCTTGGGTCTTGGACCTGCAAGGAATTCCAATTTAACACATGTGATAAATATGAAACATATTTCTTAAGTAAAGAAATATAGAAAACATCATGCATTCGTGATAAAGTAGGTGGTAAAGATAAATGATAAGATAAAGGGTTTATTATTTCAACTATTTCAATGGATCCCACATAATGAGGTGATAACTTGATAGCCTTGGAAAAGGTTATAGAACTCTTTTTCGGTTTAACCGTAAAAATACCTTTTCACCAAGTTCAAATTTCTTGTCAACCCTTTTTAATTCTACATAACTTTTTTGCTTATCTATTGCTTCCTTCAAACATTCACAAATTATTTTAACTTGTTGTTCCATTTAAGTAAGGATGTCAGGTCCAATTACTTCTCTGTCCTCTATGCTATCCCATCTAACTGGAGTTTTACATCTCCTTCGTATAATACTTGAAAGGTGTGATTTTAAAAGAGGCATGATACATGTTATTACAAGAAAATTTAAATAATGGAAGGTACTCTTCCCATTTGTACTATGTATCCATGCAGTACATTCATAACATAGCTTCCAAAACTTGGTTAACTCTTTCAGTTTTCCCATTCGTTTTCGGGATGGTACGTTGAACTAAAATTTAGTTTAGTTCCTAAGAATGCATTGAGTGTTTACCAAAATCTATATGTCATTCTTCAATCTCTATCTCGATATGATCAATTCAGGTATACCATGCAATCTAAAAATTTCATGCAAAAATCTTTTTGCTAAAATGGGTGAATCATCCTTAAGATTACCAACAATAAAATGTCCTACCTTTGTTGGTTTATTTACAACAACTAGAATATAATCAAGCTTATTTATTGACATAGGCATCCCTTGAAAAAAATCCATGCTAATTACTTTCCATTTATACTTTGGTATCTTTATGAGGTTACAATAAACTAGCTGGATGCATATGTTCATCCTTAACACACTAGCATTTGAAGCAAGTGTGTCATAAATTCAATTACGTCTTTTTCCATCCCTTTCTAAAAATATTGTTATTTTATATCAACAAGTATTTTCATAATTCAAGGATACCTTGAATATGGTGAATTATGAAATTCATTTAGCAAATTCCTCCTTAATTCATTTCCCAAAGGTATATATACTCTATTATCATATCTCAAGATTCATTCGTCATCAAAGTGAAAACCTCTATATCTCATATCATTTGGATCTGCAGCAAGTTCTATTTTTACTTGCTGAAAATAAGAATCAGATTCTATAATAATTTTTTACTTTATCCTTAAATTGAGTTCTCAACATTATAAGTGAAGAAATATGTCTCCTATGACTTAGTGCATCGCCACTTTATTTTCCTTGCCTTTTATATAACTTTTTCAAAATCATATTGAGATAGAAATTATAACCACCTTCATTGTCTTACATTCAGATTTAGCTGAGTGAAAATATATTTCAGTCCAACATGGTCAATTTTTAATTCAAAATGTCTCCCTAAAAGACAATGTCTTCATACTTGAAGTGCATGAACAATGGAAGCAAGCTCTAGGTCATGGGGAGAATAATTCAGTTCATGTAACTTGATTTTTCTACTTTCATATGCTATAACATGCTCATTTTGCAAACAAAATACCTCCAAGCCCTTCCCTAGAAGCATCTGTTACTACAGTAAAGTCTCCATTTGGATTAGGTACAACCAAAATAGGTGCAGATGTAAGTTGATTCTTTAGATTCTTAAATGTAGATTCACATTTTTCACTCCACACAAATTTCTTATCTTTCTTTTACAACAAAGTTATTGGTGCAACAACCTTTGAAAATTCTTTTACAAAATTTCTATAGTAACCAATGAGACCCATGAAGCTTCTGACTTCATGTACATTCTTAGGTGTAGGCCACTTAGTTATTGAAACAATTTTTGATGGGTCTACTGCTATTCCTTCTTTACTTATGACATGCCCTAGATAGTGCACTTCAGTCTCATAGAAAAAACATTTGGATAACTTACCATACAATATTCTTTTTCTTAAGATTTCCATAACTATCTTCAAATGCTCATGATGCTCATCAATGATTTTATAATATATGATAATATCATCTAAGAATACAAGCACAAATTTTTCCAGATATTCTTGAAATATATTATTCATTAAGTTCATAAAATCACCAAGTGCATTTGTAAAACCAAAATTCAAAAATGTGAATTCATAATGCCCATACCTTGTCCTAAATATTTTTTTATGAATATCTTCATCCTTTATTCTTAACTAATGATACCAGATTGAAGCTATATCTTAGAATCTCTTGATGCACCACACATCCGATCAAAGCAGATCATAAATTATAGGAAGTGGATATCTTTTTTTGATTATTTATTTGTTTAACATCCTATAATTAATGCACAATCTAAGTGTTCCATATTTCTTTTCGAAAAATTATCAGTTCTCCCCAAGGTGAGACACTTGGTCTTATCAAACCTTTATACAACAGTTCTTGTAATTTTGTATTAAGCTCTACCAATTCAATGGTAGTCATTCAATACGGTACCTTGGAGATAGGCTTGGTTATTATCTTGATCTCTATCATGAAAAAAATTCTCGTTTGGGCAAATTACTAGGTAGTTCTTCAAGAAACATATCACTGAAATTTCATAATAGCGGGTATTTTTCCAAGAAATCACTACCCCTTTCAGTTGTTTCAGACATTTTTACTACATACAAGGTGCAATCTTAGTTTTTGGTCTTTTTAAGTTGTATGGCTAACAATTTTCTACTTGAAATCTCATGTTTTACCCCCTAGATTTCTGATGTTTTCTACAGATCATCTAGACAACTAATATGTTTTTCAAAATAATCAACTTTTTCTTTATGTTTAGTAAGCTAGTTAACACCTATGATTACATCATAAGACCCCAAAGGAGCAACGTAAAGATCAACTTCAGTGGAAAAACTAGGCAAGTCAAGGAATGCTCCAAAAAGACACATACTAACTATGTGGACAACATTATTTTCATAATGTACAACCCATGATTTATCCATTTTTCCAACTTTTCTAATTGATTTTGAACCTAATTTAGTATAAATAAAGCATTCATTAGCTCCATTATCAAAAAGTATAGTAACAAGTATACCAAATAACTTACCTGGAACTTCTATAGTCGTAACTTGTTTTTTAGCTTATTTGTGATCTACTGCAGCATGTATCTTATGTGGCTAATTACGGTCATTCTTCCTTAGAAGACAATGATTTGCATAATGATCTTTGCCAAAATTTTACTTGAGACTCCTATAGGTCCTTTCTTAGGCTCAAATTTATTTCCGCCTTAAATTTATCATTTTGTCCTCCATAGGATTTCTGTCCGTTATTATTGTTCTTGACAAAATTGTTTTGTATAGTAGTAATGAGGTTTGTTTGTTGTAGCTTTCTTGTTAATATCAGCAAAAAAATTGTTTTTCGCACCAAAATTTTTCCATGGTCCCTTTTTGGGTGTAAGTGATGAAGAAGAATTAGGAATTTTCTTTCTGATTTCCTCCTTATGGGAAGAGATTGCTTTCAATTTTTGCTCCTACCTTATGGATTTTTCAACAACCCCTTCCATGGTGGTTAGGCTGTGAACATCTACTTCTCCACCTATAATAGGATTTAAACCCATTATCAATTTTTGTATCTTGAACTTCTCATCATTTTGATCTTGAGGCATATACTCGAGAAGCTTAGTAAACTTCTCCCAAGTAATCTATTACAGCTTATCTTTCCTTGAGCTAAGTTCTAAAATTCAGTCATTTTATGATCATAGTAAAGTTGAGGCAGCCATCATTGCCTTATTTTTTTTTTTAAATTGATCCCATGTGACATTTGTTTCATCAATGTTTAACTCATCCTTATGGATGTCCCACTAAAAATATGCCTCATGGGAAATCGATAAGCTCCCAATATTACTTTAGTTTCCTCTAAGAAGTTCCTTATAGAAAAGTACTTATCCATTTTTGAGCAGTTCTCGAGATCCATCACCCAGTGTAGTGCCATTAAACTTGGGTGGACTTATCCTTTTATATCATTTGTGAGTTCAGCCACCAATCTCTCTTTTTATTCTCGGGATGATTGGGTACATTTACATTAGCATTGACAACATTATTATTATCAATGCCTAAATTTACAATATTTCCATTATCCACAAGAGGTGGATTATTTTTATTACTAGCATCTTCTTCATCCTCCTCATTTCCCATTACTTTTTGTTCTAGTACAACTAGACAATCTATTGTGTCCAATAGGGTAGCAAGGATCCCATCGATTTTTTTGGCAATAGTTTCTTCTCTAATTGGTGGTGGGTTGTTTGCAAGCATTTCCTCTCATTCTAAAAAAAGTTGTTAACAAGAAAATTTAAGTTTTATCGATTATGGACATATTAGGTACAATAGTTCCAACCTTCACTCGATACCAAGTTGTAACATTCCCATTTTAAGACTTTAGAAACAAGGGATTTTTTTAAATTTTTTTACATAATGTTCTCTATTCTAAATTAACACAATTTAGAACACACATTCTAAGACAAACAATCTCATAATAGAAAACCATATGTAGTTGTAAATGAATCAATGAAATAATGATCTATCATTTCATGACTCGGTGACATACGATCTCTCATGTTAACTTTATAATGTGTATACTATGTATACTGGTTCATTACCCCTTTTAGAGGTATCAATTGTTTGCTGTTTAAGAGGTCTATCTCGAATATCTCATTACCGATATTCATCTAAAATCCTGCTTCTTAAACTGAGTGACATAGGACAACACAACCAACAACTTGTGATACTTTGGCCAAATATTTTAAACATATTGTTCATGTTTATATTCCTAGATGACATACTCGTCAAACAGAATACGTCCTTCACCCTACTTGATTTGTTATCTAGAATGGTCTTTACTGACTTCTATCAGTCCACTTGTTCAAGGTTTATCCCTAGCCAAGGTTAGCAACATGGCCTAGTGTGGAGGACTGCTTATGGTGACTAAGGGTACTTAGACATACTCAATCGACTTATGTCGATTGGGTGTGTCTATTTATCCTAAGTCAACATGAGTTGACCCCAACACTAGATCATGCCCCTATCTCTACCTAGGGTAGAAATGTGATCAAGTCAAAATTTATGTTAGTCTAGTTGAATAAACTTGAAAGGGTGTTGAAACATGTCAAATGCAACATAGTATCCTCGTGAAGACCCTAGTCATCACAAAGGTACTTTACTACAGTTGGTGTGTCAACATCCACCTGATTTTTCCTCATCTGGACGAACATACCTTAGATAGAAATTTATATCTTATTAGTTTCCTCATTACAGATTAATTACAACAACCCTACTGAACAACTAGGTTCCTTAATCATTAAGATTCAGATTTAAGATTACAATAAATGAAGTTATGCAGATAAATCTTCTTTCTATCTAATTCATATGCCATGATTTAAACTATTAACATCCTGATTCATATTTTACATAAAAGGCCCAACACACATGGAAGTGTTATTTAATTTCTCACTTAAATCAGCCCTAGCTTATATAAGATCTGAGTAGGTCCTTTTTCATATTAGACTTTATTGAAATGAATTCTAATTCCACTTTTAATTATCTTTTCTACATTCCAATTTAGTAAGGAAGTCTACATGAGAAGGCACAACTTCACTAACTACCAATAGCAATCAGGATTCAGATCAAGAAGGTCTTATATTAAGACTATGATTTATTTCAAGGGATTTGTCTTTTCTTCCCCTTATTGAGGATTAAATTTCATTTATAATCCCTTGCACTTTTTAACTTATATCCAAAGTCTAATTCTCAACAATCATTTGTTTAATTTATAGCCTAATGAACTGGTTGAAAATTAGTGTATGAATGTCAACTTTACAAGCTTCACTTAGAGAAGATAGTAAAACATTATTCCAGATCTATGATTGTTCTATTCCAAACCATAAGGTAAGTTACAGTCTAAAAAATAAAGTATTACTTAACATTTCCATTCAATTCATACCAAAAAGAATTATATCAAGTGCAAAAAAATAACACACATCTTTTATTCAGCAAGGAGGATTCATACATTTACAAGTCCAAACACTTCAGACATTGCTAATATCAAACAATAACATTAAATAAATTTCAGATACAACTTCTTTTCCATCAAGTACATTTCAGTAATGAACCATTTTTCATCATAAAAAGATCCAGTCTCTTGATAAACAAATGTAACTTCCTAAAATATTTCTCCTTTCATCACTTACAAATTCCATCTGCAAAATTGCTAGCATGGGTCAGTTCATTGAACTGAGCATGATAAGCACTAAACATTAAAATGATGTGCTTTTAACTAATCTGTTTCATAAAAAGAACTTTGTTGTTATGAAACAATTCTAAAGCAATTCAGAAAGACATAACCAAAAGGAGTTACAATAATCAATAAAAGAGAGAGAAAGAGAGATTTACAACAATTCAAAAGTAAAGTTAGGTCATAAGATATAACAACTTCAACCTTCCATGCTATTGACTTTATATCAAAAGAATTAAAACATAATTCAGATAAGAAACATTTCATCGAATTTCACTACTACTTTCTTGCATTTCTTTTCATGATTACTCATTCAGTTAAAACCGTTAACATAAAAAGTAACTATCCTAACTATCTTTTAGGCATAGTTCAACAAGTAGATCAATTACAACATTACTTCAATATCAATATTTCTTAACTTAAATTCATCCTAAAATCTGAGAAATTTGTCAATAAATGACCTTAAATATCATATGAAATAAGTTAGAATACCCAAATCATCATAACATTTAAGTGTCCCAGATTAAATTTTCCTTAATGCTCAAACTAAGAACTAGGAACCAATTCAAGTTAAAAACCAAACAACTAAATCAGACCTCCTAAAGAGGTAAGGTTACTCCCAACAAGAAAAAGAGTTACATTCTAATCTCAAAAGGATACACCATTTCTATCAATACCTTAAGTGGTTATAATGGTTAATTTTAAACTCTATACAAACACATTAACAACCCAAATGCTTCCAGCCAAACATAACATTTCATCCAATCAATTTCAACTTCAACTATACATCCCTACGGTCATCATGTAATCTTTCTTACCAGTCAGGTCAAGAAGTTTCATAACAAAATAGACTAGAGGAAGACAACATCTTCACCAAGTTGAAGATGAAAGAAAATTAAATGAAGGAGGGGAAGAGAGAGATCACTACCCCACAACTCTTGTATGATCAAAATAGAACCATAGGAAACCAATGACCTATATTGACACGGTCCTTTATCTAATGTAACAAACCAAAATTCCCAACAGAGATCTAATCTGGGTTCAAGTTGAATGAACAAAAAACCAAGAGAATGGAAAGAACAAAGAGAAACACATTCCATTACCTTCCATCATTCAAGGAGATGGTACATATAGCCTAGATTACCACAAGATAACAATTAAACCATCTCCCAAAAGATACAGAGATGTAAAGAATAAATTAATAGAAGGGTAAGTTTGAATGATCTTCCCAACTCAAAACCATATAGAAAAGAAGTGAACCATAAGATTAAACCAAAATAGGAGTAATTGATTTCATTTTCACAAAAACAATGCCTAAAATCTGAAAGAATTGAAACCAGTTTTAATGGCTCAAGATCGAAGAAATAGGTTAACCCAATACAACAAACAATGTCAATAGAACTATCAAAAGTTCAAGTCGACAACAATAACCAAAATATAGTGAACCATACCTGAGGGATTTTTCCTCTTCATAGCACTAGATGCCATACCTTCAAAGGTTATCCAAAGACCCAAAAAAAGAAAATTGAATAATAATTTCCTTACGGGCTTCCAAAAATCAGGCCTCAAAACAACTAACCAATTCCAGCAAATAGAAGATGTATACATTTGTAGGATTTTAATATTATAACCAGAGGAACATAAACAATTCCATGAAACGTTAAACCACTTGCCAATCAAAATCCTAATAGTTATCTTTCCAAAATAATCATTGGGTGGGACGTGTGCAACCGAAATAATACAATAAACCCATATTCATAATAATATAAAGTAATAGAAAAAAATCATGCTTGCCTATTTGAAAGTTCCTTCAATACTAAAAAGAATACATTTAAGGAGTCTTATAAATTTTATCTTCCCTGAAGAATCATGAAGATTCAATCAACAAAGATAAAGTACTCAAATAGTTTAATAACTGTAGTTTCCCAATAGAGGAAATAAGATCATTCTAGAACAAGATCTAAAGATTAAAGAAAACCAAGCTACTTACATATACAGTTCAAACAAGATCTCACAAATTTTTGACTTGGTCTCAAGCCCATTCAAAGGATTACAACATAACCAGCTACCAAACCAAGAAAATTGAAAACCCAGATCACACTTTTCCTCATTCAAACAAAATCGAAAGCATTTCCCAATAATTAACACAAAACCTCAAGCAGATCAATCTAAGAACAAAAACTAGTCTATTCCAAAGAGCAGATTTTTTCTTATGAAACACTTAAACAAAAGAAAGAATCTTAATGGGTAGAGCCTATCATGCTTGATAGCGCTTTGCCTTCACCAATTTACAGAAGTTTCCAAGAAGAGCCTCAATATTCTTTTTGAAATGCAAGAACCCCCAAAAATTCCACAATCTCCTCCTTATAGTCTCATAGTGCCAACCCCTTCTTCCACACCATGTAAGGGAGAAAAAATCATGCATTGGCACATTACATGAAAAAATTGAACTAGAGGTTCAAAAACAAAAACAACCTCATGCGAGCTCCAAAACCAAATGAATTGACAAAACCAACCCTCTTTCTTTTTCCCTAGGTGGTTTCACCAAGTTCCAAAAATTAAATGCAGAGTAGGACTGTCAGTCCTTTCCTTCTTTCCCACCACCTCCATCTCCAAATTTGGAGTGTACTTAATTCAAACAAAACATGCATCCTAAAACTTTGGTGAGAAATGTGAACTCATCATCATAAACCTTTAACTACATTCGCCAATTTGGCTGAAGAAAGAGATAAGGCTTAATAAATTGCCTTAATTTCCTTGAACTCGCTACCTCCCACTTGCCTCTTTCCCCATGTCATTTCATAGGCCCCTTAGATTAGCCATTCCCTTAGTTAGGTTAGACACTAATTTAGGAAATCAACATAGGTCCATAGGTAGGTCCATAGTTTTAGTCTAGGTCCCTCTTAATTATTTTTCATCCCAATTAACATAAGAACATATTAACTTAGGTTAGGTTTAACCCTTAGGATAGAGTCACTAGTTTTAAAACATAGTTATATTAGGTCCAAAGTCCCCAATGACAACTCATCATACAATAATAGAAAAGAAGAACCAGATTGTTCTTTGGATTAAATACAAAGCAGAGATCCATGAAGAGGGTCATTCATAACCTTCACACACTCCAGATCCAAAAATCTTCCATCTGTCCAAATTGGACATCATGATAACAAGACATGAAAATTAGAAGCATACCTTGGATCAATGGAATTGATCCAAGGTAATGTTGTTTGATTCCTCTTAAATTATGAAAACTAAAACTCAAATTCATAATCCCGAGTAGTGAATCTATCCTGCATAAAAGAGATGGATTGCTTCATTTTTAATTAAGCAAAAACACAACAGAATGTACCTATTCCAAACAGATAACTTCTTATCTTCTACAAACATGATTTCCTAAGTCATAAGAGTACACCATCTTAAGAAAAAATCACTGTCAACATTTGATCCTTCTATAGAAAAATTCATCATAGGTACCAATCATGCTAGAGGTGTTACAACATTAGTGAAATAGCATTCATCTTCATCTTTTCCATTCACTACATCAAATGTAATTGTTGGTTGTTGAGCCCTCTTTGGTTGTGACAGTTTTTCCCTTCTCTCGGGCTATTTCTCTCACTGTACTATCGGCTTTTGAGCCCTTTTGTATACAGGGTATAGTCCCTTCAAAACTATTTGCCCTTAATAAAAAAATAATTGTGGATTTGGGCTTAAAAATTTACATTTCATTTTGGTTTTGTTTCATTATAGCTCAGATTAATTTGAGGGAAACTTATATGCATTGGAAGTCATGCCCAGCTGATGGTTGACTAATTTAATCATAGTTCACTTGCACACTCTCTCTCTATACCAAACCACTTAAATAATTTACACATATTCTTAAACATCCTCCTACCTGGAAGAAGTTGTCAATGATCACATGATCAGAAGATTGATAGTGGACGCCCAGCTGGTTTCTCTGTCTAGTCATTATCTCAGAGAAAGGACTGCCCCTACCAAAACTTTACCTAAAACCATCCTTATATCTTGGATTTCATAGGACACCTTCTATCGAACCAAAAATATGTTCTATTCACAATTCAGTCTAAAATAGCATAAGCTAAAACATAAAATTCACCCATAGGATTTCGTGTTTCTTAGTTTTTGCTTGAATTGTGTTTTGAGTTGTGAGGTTATTTTCTCCATTTTCTTTCTTCCTTTCATGATCCACAATCATAGTTGGTGTATTCTAACTATTTCTGAGTGTGTCAAGATTCATCAATACCATACTCATGTTTTCTAGGTTAGTATTTCATCTTATCTAAGTCACTAAATCCCAATTTTTATCATCTTTTCAAATTTCACGGTGATAGGCGTCGATCTATTGACCGTCACCAATTTACGTTTGCGAGGCATCGGTTTACCTAACCATTGTCAATTTCCTACTTTTTTGGGTTATTTCACTAAAACAACACTCATCAATTTTCTGTTCTTTCTGGGACTTCTCAGATACATCATCATACCTCTGGATCTTTTAAAATCACTGTAAAATCCAAGTTTTACTTCATTTTTCATCAGTTATTGCCTCATTTGCAAAGATTTTGATTTTCCATAGTAACTGGTATGAGTCACCTTAACCATCATCGATCACCCTCTCACCGTCATCGGTTAACCCAACCATTGTTGGTTCCTGTGTTTTATATTTTTAATTAAAACAACACCAACTTTTACCTATCGGAATTATTTTTCTCCATGTTTTTTTGTCATTTGTAGAGAGCAGATTGCCAACCCCGTGCCAACTTGCATGTTTTTGAATCATATTTAAGACAACACCATTATATTCCATGCAAGCCTTCATCCATTCCCTCCTATCCCATTGTAACTTTCCATCCTATCACCTATGGATCCTACTCAACACATTATCATCGCAAGACGGTGACGAGGAGTTCACAAGACTCCTTGACCATAACCCCACTTACTTATAACATTATCTTGTCCAATCATCTACTCGGGATTCATCATGACAATTGGTATACGACATGCCTATGTCCATCACCCCTTCCCTCACCCCCACTTCCATGTTGGCTGTTACTAAATCATACTTACCTTCTTCTACCTTACGCCCATAATATCCCAACTTGACCCCACATCATCAATATTTACATCACCTATAACATCGGTCACACTTTTTACGTAAATTTATCCCATGGTGTCAACCATTCCTTCATCATCCACCTTAAGTATGGCCCTTTCTATACCTACCACCTCATATATACCTAATGCATCGCAGCCACCCATGGTGTCGAGCAACTCATACTCCATTACAAAAATAATCCTCTCTGTTGGTACCCAAATTTGTTCTCCTTTTCAGTTTGAGCAACATCAAAGGTATGGCATGAAGCTTGAAGGAAGATAGATCATGATTTATGTCGATTTGTAACCGGGGATTTGATCTAACTGGCACTCAGATTTGTGGAGAGATGGATAGCACTCAAATAGGACTTGATCTTGTCCTAACTATTTTAGGTTGTGCCTTTCAACCAAGGCAAGAGAACCTATTTTTTAACCCTCAAATGGTGAAGGATATGAAGATATCCCTCAATTTGTGCAAATACTATGAAAAGGGCCTTGGGAAAATATGATCAACACTCCAAATCTGACTTTCACAAGTTGTCACATCTAGATTATGGAGATAATTTCAATGCAAGGCAAGGGTCACTAAAGACATTTACAAATCCTGATCTGCATTACGCACACTTTAGCAAATGGATTTTGATATTCTATGGGTATACAGGTCAAAACAAGGGTAGTTTAGGGTAGGATTAGTTATTTTGAATGATTTTGGTGGGATATTGACAAGACAAACTTTACTATGCCGATCTTTAACAACCTCTATAACATTTGACTAACAATCAAATAAAATGCTTCAAAATAGTCAAGATGTTCTTTCAACTAGAAGAGATACAAAAATGGAGGCCGAGGTTTTCACTCTTCACATAATATTTGAGACCTCAACACAAAATCTTGAATTAAAGGACTAAATTAAACATCAAAATCTCTCGATCAAATCATGCCTAAGGTACCCCTAAAGGCTTACAAGAAATCTCTATCAAAAAATGAAGGTGAAGTGATTTTAAACTACTTATTTTCAATGCCAGATGAAAGCTCTTCGAAAAATGAAATTGCAAATGCCACTAAACTATCAATAAGGATGAGATCTATGTGATTCCTAAAGATTTCAATGCAATATTGCAACAAGAACAAGGAAAATTGTTTGCAGACATTTAAACATGATAACAGACATCATATTGCCCAAAATAACATAGATTAATTCAAAATCTTGTTAGATTCATTAGTAGGGGAGAGTTTTAGGAACAATCTCAAAGCTGTGTGATGGCTATACACTTGTAACCAACTCAACATGAATGAAGATCTAACACAAAAGACATTAACCAGGTTTTTTGGAAGGTTTCTCAAAAATGAGCTTCTTTCAAAATTTTCTCGTGATTTTCAATTTTCCACCATTTGCAATGTCTCAAAACATGCATTATATACCATTCTATTACATTTGATCCTTATTTCCCAAGAAAAGAATATCCTATGGCATCTTAATTTGTTACAAATTCGGTGATGACTCTCATGAAAAAGGGACATCCAATAGAAAAACATTCAAAAAGTTTCTAGGTGCCTCAAAAAAGGTGAATCATTGCAAAATTCACATCATTATTCATTATGGAGGCATGTTTCTCATCTTCAAATCATGCGAGACCCCTTCCTTTCATTGTTTCATCCTTATCCCTCCAAAATTTGACTCTACAACTTTTTGATTTTATATTTGATGTCTTGCTCGAGCCGAAAAAAATTCATTTCAAAAGTACCTCAGATCTGAAAATTGAATTTTCAAATTGATTTCATTGATCCTTGAAGGAAAAAATGACATTAATTCACCAAAAATTTGATTAAGATTTATGCAAACATCACATTTCCACACTTCTGGAGTAAAAAAGGAATTCAAACTGAAAAATACATAGTTACCATTGATCTACCTTTCTCTCTTCAACTGAGCCTCGACATGTCAAAATGTGATTGGAAATGGGTTTGGGATTACTTTTTGATATTTTAACATTTTTGAAAAATGTAAAAAGTTTGACATTTTTCTCTACCCTCCACCCTATGAAAACGGGCTCGACACGTGTCCCAAGGTGGGCACCATTAGAATCACATATTGATTCTACAAATTTCCACCTTTTTGGAAAAAGGAAAAATTTCAAATTTTTCCTGCGGACCCACACCTCTCGCTTCTATCCTTAACACATGTCTATTGTTGAGTCACCATGGGCTTGTGTTCCTCCTTTCATATTTTAATCTTTTTCTCGTGAAGGAATTTTTTAACAATTCCTCCACCATCCCGCAGACATGTGTCCTCATATGCTTGGCCGAGGGGCAATGCTTCTCATTTCATACTTTAATCATTTTTCGTGAAGGAAAATTCTTGACATTTCCTCTGTTATCCCACACCTCCACCTTTCCCTATGATGTGTCTCTCTTTGATTCACTACGGGGCCACAAATTCCTTTTAAACTTTACTCAACTCCTAAAAAAATTAAAACTCACTAGCAGCTACGCTCCACTTTGCTCCTACCACGTGTCTCTCTATGATTCACTTGGTGGACCCGCAGCCCTTTTCACAACCTTTGTCCCTTTCTCCAAAAATATAAATATTCAATAAGTCTTCTTCCAGCCTTCCATCACACTTTTGATGAAAACGCGACACGTGTCCACCTTTGATTCACTTAGGGCCTACGCTTTGAATTCACCACATGTTCCATTCTAATTTGTTACGAGCCCTAGGAATTTTCTTTATACTTTAATTCTTTTTTCCAAAATTCCTTAAGGCACAAAAAGACCCGCCCATCTGCCTTCATTCTACTTGTGACACATGTACCTCCTCTAGGGCTTGCAAAGCTATGGGGGGACTTTCACTTTTTCCAAAAACAAAAAAATGTTAAGTTTTTAGAACAAACCCACCGAACCTTGTCCAATTAGAACAAGCCATGTAGGAGAATATTTGTGAGCTAAAATTTGATAGGAAAAGGATGCCCGCATGACCATCAAAAGACACAAAAATTACCAATGATGCCCTAGGATGATGAAGATGAATTTGATGGGAAAATGACACCCGTCTGGCCATCAAAACACAAAAATTCCAAGGATGCCCGAATTTGATTTTTTCTTCGCGGATGAAGAATTTTTGGAACAAGGGATATATGAAACATGTTTTCAAACATTTTACGACCATTGAAAAGGATTGTCAAATGCATACAAGTAAAAATTGATTAATTTTGAGACTCCATGGTCGGGAAAATGGTAGAACCCGTAAACTTGACACATTTAGGGTAAAAATAAGAAAACTCAGGATTTCTATTAGAAAGGGGAAAGAAAAATGAGTTTGTGAACAATTCAAGGCATAGAAATGGAGACAAAACATTATATCATCCATCTCAAAAGGGAAAAATGTTTCAAGGCATGCAGAGAAAAGGGAAAAACATTACAAAATGATGGAGGGTCAAAATGGGCACCAACATTGGCTCCTTCTTGGGGATGGGCATTCCCAACAAGTGCCACAAGAACAATGTAGAACAAGTGCCAAAATAATCCATTAGGAAAAGGAGTCATGAGACAAAGCCACCAAAAACCAGCTGAGAAACCAACAAAAATGGCTTCTACACACCAAAGAAAACCACAAACCGACAAACACCAAAAATAGAGCAAAAGCCAAACACTATACACTGTACAAGTGGTGCATACCTCAAATTGTGGGATTAATCTAATAAATACTTTAAATGTCTGCCATTAATAGGCATTTCAAACAATTCCCCATCTAAGTCCTTGAGAAAAAAGGTATTTTCACTAATTTTGATATCAATGGAGTAAGGGCCCATCCACAATGCATCAAATTTACCATATTTTCCCTTATCTTCATTTCTCTTTGTCCCACAACAAAACTAGATCTCCAATATTGAAGGCCCTAGGAGTGACCTTATTTTTAAACAACCTCTTCAAATTCTCTCTAAATTTGACATTCCTTTAGTGGGATGCTCTTCTTTCTTCATCCAACTCAACAACTGATTAATCCTTGCTTCATATGGATCGACCTCCCGATCTTCAAGTTGTTTAACAAACTAAAATGAAGATAATTATAGATGTAAGGGTAGCAGATCTTGAGTTCCATACACCAAATCAAATGGGTTCTAGCCAATAGCTCTTTTAGCAGTGATTCTATTAGCCCAAACCGTAAATTTTTATTGTTCATCCCATTTTATCTTATTTATCTCCAAGGTTCCCTAATGATTTTCAAAAGTTCTTATTATTGGACTCAACTTGTCCATTCCTTGAGGGTTATAGTTTGAAGCATAAGTCAGATTGGTTCCATACTCCTTGCACATTTCCATGAAGGGATTAGCTCTAAAACACATGGCATTATCAACAATAATCATGACTCGGCACACCAAATCTGCATATGATATGATTCAACAAGAAGTCCATAACAACTTTGTGTGTTGCTTTCTTGGTGGGGATTGCTTCTACCCACTTGGCGAAGTAATATGTGGCTACAAGGATCCACTTATGTCCAGCACTAGAAGAATCTGAAATCTCACCAATGAATTCCATTCCCCATTGTTTGAAAGGAGCTTCAATTAATACAGCTACATAGGAAGGGAGCTCGAATATTTCATTCTTCCAAAGAAATGCTTGTAGCTTTCACATTTTATAACCAACGGGTTACATATTTGAAAAGAGTAAGCCACCATAACCATCTCTCAAAAAATTTTGTGTTGTAACCATTCTAGCAAAGTGTCCTCCACAAACTCCCTCGTGGAAATCAGCAACTATCTTGGGAGCTTCATCTTCAGTTATACACTTAAAGAGGACACCTTTAGGGTTCTTCCAAGCCAGCCAAAAGTCAATGATGATGTATTTTCGAGAAACCAAATTTAAGGCTCTTTTCTAATTTTTATTTAAATGATTAGGGCAGCACAGTGTCTCGAGGTAAAAGATTACATCCTTATACCACTAAGAGCTTACCCATTTCTCAAGAACATCTTCCCTTTCTTCCTCTACTTCATTCATTTTCACATTATGTAAGTTTCTCTTAGCCATGAGATTAGTAAGACCCAAACCTCTCACCAACTTTGTGTTTTGGATATCCATGTCATATTCCTACGGTTTGTTCACCCATCTACATATTTTTCTTGATATCTCCATCTCTCGATAAGATGTCCTTTACCATGGTGTGGGGAACATAAGCAACAACCTTTGAACTTAAGATATAAGGCCTGAAAACCTTTGTTTCTTTCACCAAGGAAAATGCTTGTTTTTCCATGATTGTGTACTTTAAATGAGTAACCTTTAAAGCCTTGATAAAGAAAGAAATAGGCCTCTCATGCCCATCTTCATCATTACGCATAAAAACAAATGCAATGGTATTTTTAGAAGCAAATGAGAATATTTGGAAAGGATTCTTGTAATTCAAAGCTACCAAGATATGTGTATGTTTCAATACTTCTTTGATCCCTTCAAAATCCTAAATAGTAAACTCCTCCCACTTGATAAACTTTTTCTTTATTTAACATGCATGTGATAGGAAGAGTCAACTTAGACAAATTAGACACAAACCTTCTAATGAAATTGATCTTCCCAAAGAAGGATTGGATGCCCTTCTTTGTTCTTTGAATTGGAACCTTGTTGATTACTTCTACCCTCTCAGGTCAATCATGACACTAGACTTTGAAACAATATGACCAAGAAGCTTCACCTTTTGCACCCCAAAATGACAGTTCTTTGGATTGAGCGAAATGCCATATTATCTACATCTGATCAACACTCTTTCCAAGTGTTATAAGTGATCTTTTCTGCTCCTTGAAAACATGGTCACATCATCCGATAAACTACAATGAAGTCATTTATGTAACCAGAAAAGAAACATCCATTGCTCTTTGGAAGGTAGCCTAAACATTCATGAGACCAAAAGGCATTATTACATAGACATATGTCCCAAAAGGAGTGGTAAAGAAAGTTTTAAATCTTTCGACTCTCTTGAAAACAACTTGATTGTAACCAGAGAAACCATCCAAGGTGGACAACAATTCAGATCCAGTCACTAACTACAACATGTTTTCCATGTTTGGAAAAGGATAATTGTCTTTCAATAAAGCTCTATTTAGATTTTTTAAGTCTACACAAAGACTTATATCTCCATTTTTCTTTCTCGAGTGGCACAAGGTTTGCAACCCAAGATGAATACCTTGTGGGATGAATGATCCCTCACTCCTTTATTTTTGTCAATTCATCTTGCATTTTCATGGAGAGGAGTGGATTAATTGGCCTCTCGCTTCTACTTGAATGGTTTGGCATTTGTTTCAAGAGGAATCTCATGTTGAAACAAGTCTTCTCTATATGCTTTCAGCTTTGAATAAGACCAAGCAAGACAGTCCTGATATTTCTTCAATAGTTAAACATAGCACTATTTTTATTCTTTGTTTAGATTTATGCCCAACCAAACCTTTATTGGTTTATCATTGGTGCCCAAGTTATTCTCTTCCACATCCCTTAAGGCAGACATGTTTCTATTGATGATGTAATCAGCATTGTTAAAATTTGACTCAAGTGCAACAAGACCTCTAGGAAAGGTGTTAGTTTTCAATTAGATAATATCCTTTCCAAAAAAAGTCTCTCTTTCTTCAGTCACACACACCATTGGTTCTCAATCAATATTCGATTTGTAAAATCACCTTGATTTTGTAAGAACCTTTGTACTTGATCATCATCATTAACCACTTGCCAATGCTTGATGTTGTCAGGGATAGTTGTCCTAGTTAACACTTCAATATTGTACTCACAATAAGGTGAAACGGTGAAATTTCCAAATCTTGATCCCAACACTGCCAACTTGTCAACAACAACATTGAAACTTCTGTCATGATGCACAATGTTGAAGGAATCAAACATCTCAATTAGATCCCAAACTTCATGTTTGATTGTTTCATTTGCTAATTTTTTGTAGCATACAGTTTTCTTATTTATTTGACAACTAGCTCTGAATCTCCTTTTGTAATGATGTCCTTGACACCATACTTCCATGTAATTCTCAAACCCAACAAAAAGGTTTCATACTCAATAATGTTGTTAGTACATTCAAAATTAATCTTGAAGGAAAAAACAAACTCTTCCATGCTAGGATAAATCAAAATTATACTAGCACCATTTCCAAATTTGGAGCAAGCTCCATCAAATAGCAAGGTCTAAGGAGAACATACCTATTCAAGGTACTTTGACTGATCCATCTTGTTCTCCTTACCATCAGCTAATCTGAATAAAATTATCAACATCAGCATCAACAAATAATACTTCATAAGAAGCATTGTTTGGATCCTCAATTAGATGCAACATCTTCTTCTCTCCATATAATTTTATAAGGCTACCTTCAATGGGAATGGTGGAAAAGACATATCCATTTAGACACTCCCTCCAACACTTGCAGCCCACTTTCTTGACAATAACATACCGCATTTGGCGGGGTAATCAACAATCACAACATCTAATTTCAAATTCCTCCTAGGATAAGTTGCAAGCTACACCACCAAACCCTTCACACAACCAATTACCTGAAATTATCTTGAGTCCATGGAAGTAAAATTTCCATAGGATTTTTTCACTTTGATATCCAACTCATTCATGACTTATAGAGGCATGACATTACATGATGCACCAAAATCAAACATACAATTGTGAAGTAGTCTATCCTTTATGATAAAATTTGTAAAGAATGGATCAAAATTCAATTGGGAATCAACCAAGGATGTCCCCAAGTATACCTTAGGTGTTTCTCCAAGATCATCTAATGTTGGTGGTGTTTCAAGGTCTGTAATGATTTGAGGAGGAGTTTCAACAATGTTTACATTTCGCTTGGGGTAATCTTATCCTCTTTCAATCCCAAGTACTTGAATGCTCTCTTCTTGTGCTCAGGAATCCTAAGAAACTCAATGATTGGAACACTCACTTTGATTTGGCTCAATACTTGGGCTATGTCATAGGGAGAACTCTTTGGAAAAGTATCATTGGAAGGAAGATAAGAAGATTCATCAGATTGCATGGGATTCTTGGCATCTTGGCCATGAGGAGGACTGTAATTTTTCTTGGGACAACAAAGCTTTTGGAAGGTGTTTATCTTCTATAAGCTTCTATGGGAATTCTTGTGAGCAAGGGTTTTTTAGGTTTGGCTTGAGGCCTAGCTCCCTTAACAACTTTTCTCCTAGTGTTATAGTCTTTCTCTTGAGCTACAACAACATTCATCAACAATTGTCTATCTTCCTCCGAAGGGATACCACCATCATACTTCTTAATCATAAAATCTCTTAAGTATTCAAAGTCATTGTTAGGAATTTCAAAAGCTTGCACTACATCAACTTCAAGAGTATGAGGGGAAGAAAGAGTTGTACCCATTTGATGCAATCCCAAAAGGTTACAACTATCCTTGCACTTATTACCTTAGTTGATGTTGCTCCTTCTTATGAGCTTAAATAACAACCCACCATGTAGATATCATCATAAATTCCATATTCATTATCATCTTCACCATCTTTCTGGTCCACTTCACATGGAGGATGGGGTAAAAACACCTATCACACCAATCAATATCAACAAATTCTTCAACAACAACAACCCTAGAAGTTAGGGGATTAGGTAACACTCTTCCCTCATGTGCTTGAGGATGTCTATTTGTAGACCCCATGGATCATTTCCCTCTATCATCAGATCTCTGATCACCCCTAGGATGATTGGAAAATTTTTCATGGTTTTGTGCTCTTTGTTGACCTTGTGAAGTCTGCCCAATTCCCTTCTTTTCCTAAGATAACTTGTATGATATTTCTTTGACATCCCCTGCCAAAGTTTTCACAACCTCCTCCAAATCAGCACCCTTGCTATCTTGAGGTTTTTCAAGGTTTATCAACTTTACACCATCTCTCTTGAGAGGTTTCCCAATGGCCTTAATGTTATTTTCAATCTGCAGTGCCATGGTAAAGGCTTGCCTTAAATTGGTAGGGTTCTTGTCTCTTAGGTAATAGGTTGCTTTCTTGTCAAATGCATCTGCATATTTGATTAAACAAGACTCATCACAAGGCCTCAGATTAATAGGAAATCTCCTCAATGTCTTGTTAAATCTTGTATTAAAGTCATGAACTGATTCATTGGGTTTCTTCTTGATATTTTCAAATTTAGACAAGAGAAATCTAGGATCATTCCTATCACCATATTGCAACCTATATGCATTCTTCATCTCAATCCAAGAATCAATAGAATTATCAGGAAGAGCCTTGTACCAATCCCTTGCATCCTCCTCTAGTGTATGAATGAAAAATTTAATATACACATCTTCATGCTCAATCTCAAAGTCCTCCATCATGTTAACAAAATTTTTGAGATGTTGATCACCAGTTATTGCATTGTTACCTTGGAACTTTGGCAATCTATTTCTGACATCTTGAGGGATAGCATTAGGATAACTAGCCATTCCTCTAAAGTCTATAGGACCAAAGGTGTTAACAACAAATGGAGGTCTAGGCTGAGCCATATTGTTTTGAGGTGGTGATCTTGGAGGAGAAACAAAATGATGAGGAGTGAGAGGTCTTTGGGGCACAAGAATGTGATTCACAAAACTGGTGCTCTCTAGGTGCTGATTTTATTGGAAAGTTTTATTTTAATTAAAGCACACAGGTTTAGATTGAGAATAGAACTTACTAGGTATAGTAGAAGGACCTTCACTAGTTGAAGTAAAAAAATTTGTGAAAACATTACTTGAATCAGAATCACTGGAAGAAGAGTGATAATCCTCTACTAAAGGTTGATCTCTCTCACCAATGGATATACATTTTCCTAATGCCTAACCTTCAACAACCTTCCAAACTTTTCTTTCCTCTAAAACTATCTTTCCCAATTCTTGAAATAACTTTCTACTTGGGTCCCTCTTGAAGAGAGATCTTCTTCCTTCCAGTTTTGTAGAGATTGGCAACAAAAAAATAAATGACAAAAAGCTTAAGACACTAGTATTTATCAAGATCAAAACAACATGGAGTCACCACCAATGATTTTCACCCTAGTTGTGCAAATGCACTAAAATGCTCTATCAAATACCTATCAAGACTGAAAATCTTGCCAAACTTTATAAATAAGACCTAACCTTTTCTTGAATTTATCAATAAAAAATGCAAATGAAGTGCAAAACTACTGAAACCGATAAAATTATAGGTATAACTTATATCTTCACTTAATCCTTACAAATATGATTATAAATGATGCTTCAACAAAGTACTTGCATGCAACATTTGTAAGAAACATTGCCAAGGTTTGACATGTATCCAAATATATAAAATATTTTCAACAAGTCCCTGGAAGTGGTGTCACCTTGGTGGTGGTACCCAAATTTGTTCTCCATTTCAGTCTGAGCAACATCAAAGGTATGACATAAAGCTTGAAGGTAGATATATCATGATGTATATTGTTTTGTAACCAAGGATGTGATCTAACCGGCACTCAGATTTGTGGAGAGATGGACAACACTCAAATAGGACTTGATCTTTTCCTAACCATTTTAAGTTGTGCCTTTCAACCAAGGTAAGAGAACCTATTTTGTAACCCTCAAATGGTGAATGAAATGAATATATCCCTCCATTTGTGCAAATAGTATGAAAATGGCCTTGGGAAAATATGATCAACACTCCAAATCTGACTTTCACAAGTTGTCACATCTAGATTATGGAGATAATTTCAATGCAAGGCAAGGGTCACTAAAGACATTTAAAAATCCTGATCTATTCTACATACTTTAGCAAATGGATTTAGATATTTTGTGGGTATACAAGTCAAAACAGGGGTAGTTTAGGGTAGGATTAGTTATCTTGAATAATTTTTGGTGGGATATTGAAAAGAAAAACTTTACTATGCCAGATCTTTGACAACCTCTATAACATTTGACTAACTATCAGATAAAATTCTTCAAAATAGTCAGGATGTTATTTTAACCAGAAGAGATACACAAATGCATGCCCAATTTTGCACTCTTCACACAATATTTGAGACCTCAACACAAAATATTGAATTAAAGGACTCAATTAAACATCAAAATATCTCGATCAAATCACGCCTAAGGTACCCCCAAAGGCTTACAAGAAATATTTTTCAACAAATGAAGGTAAAGTGATTTTAAACTACTTATTTTTGTGCCAAATGAAAGCTCTTCGACAAATGAAATTGCAAATGCCACTAAACTATCAATAAGGATAAGATCTATGTGATTCCTAAAGATTTCAATGCAATATGGCAACAAGAACAGTGAAATTTGTTTAGAGACATTTAAACATGATAAAGACATCATATTTCCCAAAATAACATTGATTAATTCAAAATCTTGTTAGATTCATTAGTAGGGAAGAGTTTCAGGAACAATCTCAAAGCTGTGTGATGGCTATACACTTGTAACAAACTCAACATGAATGAAGATATAACACAAAATACATTAACCGGAGTTCTTTGGAAGGTTTCTCGGAAAAATGAGCTTCTTTCAAAATTTTCTCATGATTTTCAATTTTCTCGACCATTTACAATGTCTCAAAACATGAATTATATACCATTCTATTACATTTGATCCTTATTTCCCAAGAAAATAATATCCTATGGCATCTTAATTTGTTACAAATTCACTCATGACTCGCAAAAAGGGACATCCAAAAAAAAAAAAATTCAAAAGTTTCAGTGCCTCAAAAAAGGAAAATTATTGAAAAATTCACATCATTATCCTTGTGGAGCAATGTTTCTCATCTTTAAAGCATGCGAGACCCCCTTCCTTTCATTATTTCATCCTTATCCCTCCAAAATTTGACTCTACAACTTTTGGATTTGATATTTCACATTTTTTCTCGAGCCTCGAACAAAATTTCATTTCAAAAGTACCTCAGATCTGCAAATTGAATTTTCAAATTGATTCCATTGATCCTTAAAGGAAAAACGACATGAATTCACCAAAATTTTGATGAAAATTACTACAAAAATCACATTTCCCACTTCTGGAGAAAAAATGGAGTTCAAACTAAAAAATGCAAAGTTACCATTGATCTACCTTTCTCCCTTCAATCTGAGCCCTCCACATGTCAAAATGTGATTGGAAATGGGTTTTGGATCACTTTTTTATATTTTAACATTTTTGGAAAAATATAACAATTTGACATTTTTCTCCGCCCCTCCGCCCTATGAAAGCGGGTCTCGACACATGTCCCAAGGTGGGCCCCATTGGAATCAAGGATTGATTACGCACATTTCCATATTTTTTGGAAAAAGGATATTTTCACATTTTCCCCGTGGCCCCCCTCCACTTATGTCCTTGACACATGTCTATCTACGATTCACCGCGGGCTTGTGTTCCTCCTTTAACATTTTAATCTTTTTTCATGAAGGAAATTTTTTAACAATTCCTCTACCACCGCGTAGAACATGTGTCCTCATATGCTTGGCCAAGGGCAACAGTTCTCATTTCATACTTTAATCATTTTTAGTGAAGGAAATTTTTGACATTTCCTTCGCCATCCTCGCACCTCTACGTTTCCCTGCCATGTGTCTGTTTGATTGCTGCGGGGCCACAACTTCCTTTTAAACTTTACTCAACTTCTCAAAAAGTCTTAAAAGTCACCGGTGGCCCATGCTCCCCTCCCCCGCCCCCTACCACGTGTCTCTTTATGATTCACTTGGTGGACCGGTGGCACTTTTCACAACCTTTGTCCCTTTCACCAAAAAGGAAAAATTCAATAAGTCTTCCACCATCCTTCCATCCAATTTTGATGAAAACATGATACGTGTCCTCCTTTGATTCACTGAGGGCCTACACTCTGAAGTCGCCACGTGTTCCATTGTGATTCGTTATGGGCCCTAGGCATTTTCTTTGTACTTTAATTCTTTTTTACAAAATTCCTTAAGGCACAAAAAGACCCGCTCGTCCACCTTCATTCTACTTGCGACACATGTACCTCCTCTGGGGCCTACGGAGTTGCGGGGGAACTTTCACTTTTTCCAAAACCAAAAAATGTTAAGTTTTTAGAACAAACCTGATGAAGCTTGTCCAATTAGAACAAGCCACATAAGAGAAGATTTGTGAGCTAAAATTTGATGGGAAAAGATGCCCGTATGACCGTCAAAAGATGTAAAAATTTCCAGCGATGCCCTAGGATGATGAAGATGAATTTGACGGGAAAATGATGCCCATCTGGCCGTCAAAACACAAAAAAATGCTAGGGATGCCTGAATTTGATTTTTTCTTCGCAGATGAAGAATTTTTGGAACAAAGGATAGATGAAACATGTTTTCAAACATTTTACGACCATGGAAAAGGATTGTCGAATGCATACAAGTAAAAATTGATTAATTTCGAGCCTCTATGGTCGGGAAAAATGGTAGAGCCCACAAACTTGAAACATTTAGGGAAAAAACAAGAAAACTCAGGATTTCTCTTAGAAAGGGGAAAGGCAAATGAGTTTGCGAACAATTCAAGGCATAAAAATGGAGACAAAACATTATATCATCCATCTCAAAAGGGAAAAATGTTTCAGGGCATATAGAGTAAAGGAAAAACATTACAAAAATGATGGACGTCAAAATGGGCACCAAATCTCTCCATTTCATAGTATTTACCTCCAATCACTACAAGAGTCACTACATCCACCCCACCTACTTACACATATCACCAAAAACCACCTATCTCATTTGTTTCCTATTCGAGATATTTTCCACCGCATCGATTCCCCCTCATAGTTCTTGTACTTGACACCACCATAAACTAGGATTCCATCCTTATCCTAAATTCACCATCTACCCCCTTATACTACAGGGGGTGCCTAGTCATCACAACCTACCAACAACCTTATTAAAATGATGATGGAGAAGATGCAAACATTGGAAGCATTGGTTTCTGGCTCTCGTAACTCTTTTACATATGATGAAATTTGTAATAAACCCATTCATTTGTCTATTCCCATTTGTCTATACCCTACACATTGGTAAATGCCCAAATTAAATTAGTTCAATAGAAAAGAAGACCGACAACAAAACTTGGGGTCTTTCAAGCATGGTTGTTATTTAATCACTCATGATGACACTCTACACTTGTGGAAATTCCCAATGTCCTTAACAAGACCTGCATTTGATTGGTATAGTGGTTTACCTCGAAATTCCATTTACTCATTTAACTAAGTAGCTCAAGCCTTCCGAGACCATTTTTAATCAATATCATTAAGAAGGTCACCATGACCGAATTGTACTCAACACAACAATATAATGATGAGTCTATTGAATATTTTTTTACTCATTGGCAGAGCCTCATTAACAGACTTTCATTACAACTACCTCAAACTGAGCTTATAGAGTTGTTCACTAGGGCTTGTGTTAGGAACATCTCACTAACTCTCCAAGTCCAAACCTTCCATACCTTTAATGAGCATTTGCCATGGATATAAAACTTGAAATAAGTGCCATAAAAGAGAAGAAAATTAAATTTTGTAACAAAAATGTTGCATTCAAGTCAAATGAGGCATCTTCCTCTTCCAAAATCTAAGAAAATTATTCCAAATCTAAAGGATCTATGAATGTGGTAGTTTTAAAAGTTGGCCCATCTCACCCATTCAATCAATCTAAATATTCTTCGAACCTTTATCTTGTTTAATATTTCTAGTTCAAGAGAGAGAAATGGAAGTACACTCCCATAGGAGAACCCTATTCATCAGTTTTAGAAAAACTTCTAAAATCTGGAGCAATTTCTCTTCCACCCATCAAACCACATACTAGTTTTGAACCTACTCATCTTGTGCCTGCATGGTACAAGGAACATAATTACTTCAACTACCATCTTCTTAAAGGTCATAGCGATGGTAAATGTATGACCTTCAAAAACATTGTCTAGGAAATGTTAGACAACGAAGATCTCATCTTAGGAAACCCAAATACACGGATAATCAAAACTTACATATATTTAAGAAGTCATTCCCTAATCATATCTCGTCATCTAACCAACTGGTGAGCCTTTGACTAATGACAGTAATTTCCATGAATTCCATGTTTTATTCAACATCATACCAATCCTTCTGCAATTTCCTCTTATCCCTCCATCGAGGATATTCTAGCATGAGCTCCTTTACCTGAGAGGTTCCTATTTCATCTACGCCTTCACCCACGATGAGTCCCCTTTATCTCCCCTTCACCCACGGAGAGAGACCAAAATATATACCAATGTCATTTCATCACTCATATTGCAACCTAATGAACAACCTATGGTGTTAACTCTCTTACCCACAGGAGAGTCATTCTCACCTCCCTCTCCACCAAAAGAGGAACCTACCTCATCCCACATGTCATCTCCCCTACCAATAGAGGATCCTTTAGAAGTTCAATTCCTATTGGTGAAAATTCCCCATTATCCTTCCAGGATCCAGTTGATACTCTCTTAGCTCTCTTACCCATAGATTCCAAAGCCAACCAGTTCCCTATCTCATAGATATACTTTATAGGGATTACTACTAAATCAATGTCATCTCCTCTTACAACAATGTCATTTTCACACCTGGAAGACCATTTGGATTATGTTGATAATTCCATGGTTTGGGGATGTCTCTGGCTACCCTTTTCAACCCAAATACAAATGTCATCTATTGACACCTCTACGATTTATCCAAACACATTTCAGACAATCAAACCAACCATGTCAATACCATTCATAACAGCCTCTTCTTCATCACCCTCACCTACACCTAAACCTTTACCAATAATCAAACCTGATCCTATGCCTAAGAACCTACCTACACCTATATTTTCCCCATAGCCAGAACCATCACCACATTGGGAGTCATGCCGACATCAAGCCTAGTCCATCCTCCTGTCAAATTGGACTTAGCCACATCTTCCCAAGCTTGTGCAAAAACTATTCCCCCATCTAAAAGGAAGACCCAACCTTCTAGGCCGCATACACTAGTTTCACCCACTACTCCTTTGTCACCTTCACCAGTACCTTCTATCCTAGAACCTCACCCATCGACCTTGGCCAAGCAACCTCCTTTCCAAGGCAAACAAAAACACAACAGCCCACCTCTTCATCATAATCTTTTATTACACCCAACTTACCTACACAACACACACCTTTTCCATTACCCACATATTTCTTACCACCTATACCCCCACCACTTATAGTAATAACATCAATACCTATGATATTTCCTTCTCTTCAACCCATACCTTCCACCTTACCTCTGCCAACAACCTTCACCGCACCTCCTTTATCACCTTGGCTAACTCATCCTCTTCTCGCCATATGCCTTCTATTCCACATTATGTACTCCTTCCTTAACTTTACCCAGGAAGGTGCAGCCAAAATTGAAAAACCCACTACCCTCTAAAGAGGTAGTTAAGCCTACAACACCTTCTATCACTAGTTCATCTACTACGCCTTTACCCAAGAAGGTACAACCCAAATCTAAAACAATACCACCTACCAAACCAATGGTCAAACCCATTTCACATCCAATTCCACCTCTCATGATGCCTCTCCCACCAAAATCACCCACACTTCAATCCATACCCACACTCACCTCACATTGTGATCCATTGGCAGGGTCTTATGCCAACATTCTAGCTAACCTTTAGAGACCTTTGTCATCACATTTCTGCCCTTAGACCTTACGACCCACTCAAACCCAAACTAAAATGGTTTGACGATACTAAAATTTGCACCTACCATCATGTGTCGAGCATGATGTAGAAAGATGTAAGGCTCTTAAAACTGTTCTCCTTCAACTATGTCCTCCTGAAGAAAATTTTGATGACGATGATCTTCTAGATGAGGACCTTGTTCCACCTCCACCTATCACCACACATCCTCTCCCACTACCTATTCAATGACCTGCATCACCACCTCCACAACCCTTTTATCCACCTCCAAAATTTGAGATCAATATGGTACATAAAAGAGAGATATCAAAAACACCACCAAAATGCCAGTGTGCCCTACTCATTTCACAAGGATCTTATCCCGCACTAGGTTTTTTTCCATCATGTCGTTATAATTTTCATGACACACCTTCTCCATCCACCTCTCTACCTCAGATTAACATGATCCAAGTCACTACTCACACCCAAAAAGACAAAGGAAAGGAGAAGGAAACTAGCCCCTCTCGCCAATCCTGTGCCTAATATACCATCTGCACCCACACCAAAAATCACCATTCGAGGACCCACATACTGTATTTTTGATAGGGTCACCCATCGTAAAATGATAAAAAAATGCACCAATCCCATCTAAAAATGTCTTTGTATGACCTTGTCCAAACCTCTGAGTCTCACCAATAGGCCCTCATGGAGGTTCTACAATCTATTGAGGTTTTACCTAATGACCCAACTCCTATGGCATCCATGATCACTCCTCACCATGTGGCATCTCTCACCACTTCATCACCTTCCTCTTGCACTGCTACCACTCATCAAGTAGCCACTCTCAATTTCTCTCGATGTCAAGATTGTACCTCTCCAATCAAATGATCTTAATCTTGTCATAGTCATCTTCATATATATTGATAATATATGCATTTAACACGTTATGATAGATGGTGGTGCCAAAATCAACGTTATATCTTTGCATGTGTATAACCAAATATGTATCCCCACCAATTACATTTATAATAACCGAGTTATGCTACGTTTATTTAATGATGTCATAACTTTGACCCTTGGCACCATTATTTGCCACATTTTCGTGGCCCCCATACCATTCTAGAATCATTATAAGTATTAGAGGGGAATTATAGTACAACCTCTTACTTAGCTGACCTTGGATATGCATCATGGGTTGTGTTCCTTCAACCTTACACCATTGCGTAAAAATTTGAACATGAAGGACATAAGTATACCATTCCACGTGACCCTTCGCCATTCAAAACCTATAACATGTTGTATCGACCTAATGATTTTCTTGTACTAGTTAATGCATCCACCATCACCGACACTTCTCCTTCACCCAAAACCCTACCTACCAATGCTAATGCTACCTCTCCCATAACTAATTCCTCAATTCCCACTACTATTGTAGCCTCTATACCCGACCCATCTGCTAACCCATCTAATTCTCAGCCAACTAATGCTTATTCGTCATAATTTCCTAGTGATTCATCTATTCCCACTACCCGGATATCCACTACCGATCCCTTATAAGGTGTTTTTCAACATCTCACTATGGGGAGTACCACCGTATAACATCAAAACATTGGTTAATCCTCAATATTATGGTAAACTTAGCCAACATCCTCACTATGATTACCGCATAGGTGAGGTTTTCCCTTATGGTCCTCCCCACCTTCGTACCAAATTAACATATGGGGGACTTGATACTTCTACCTACTATACCGAGCCACCTTCCCAAATGTGAAAATTTTCATCGACCTTCAATCTCTCACCAACCACCACTTCACCCACACCGTCCTCCGTTGTTGTGAATGGAATATTTTTGGATTTTGTTTCTATGAACAAGGTTGTCATACTATCATCACATGCACCACATGTAAACATAATGACCGAAGTGGCATTGGATTTTTTGAACCATCTTCCATGAAATCCTATGTCAAACTCATTGAGGATGATAACCTTCCTTCACCCCAATACCAACTTCACCAACTTCACCTATGGATTCTATGGATCCAAAATCCATTCCTTCTAAGTTTTTTTCATGAACACCATTTCCCTCGGATGTTTGACTTATCAACAAGATGGCTAGGCTCCCTCTTCTCTTCCCTTCCTATATCCTGACATGATTGATGATGATACACCTTCTATTAACATCGTTTAATGTTAGGAAGATGGGTCTATTCTCACCTACCTTGGTGTAAAAGATTCTTATATTCACCGGTCGTTACCTTCTCGAGACAAAAAAACATGTTAAATAAATTGAGCATCTAAATCAATATCCACACTCGGGATAACCTACGCATTTTATAGATAGGCCAATCTTTAGATGTTGCTAAGTAGGAAGATTTTACCTCATTCCTCTGAGATTATAGAAATGATTTTCTTGGTCCTACAGTGATTTTCTCAATATTGACCCAAACATCTTGGTCCACAATATTGTAACTATTCTTGAAGCCAAACCCATAAAACAAAAGTTGTGGAAAATGCATCCTCACATTTCCCTTCTTGTCAAAGAAGAACTTCAGCGCTTTCTTTTGGTTTCCTTCATCGCACCCATTGATTATCCCCAATGGATCTCTAACATCATTCCTATAACAAAAGTGATAGGGGGACTCTGTATTTACATATATTTCCATGACCTTAATATAACTTTCCCTAAATATGACTTTCCTCTACCTAGTATGGATCAACTTGTTGATCTTACGCTGGACATGAGATGTTATCCCACATGGATGGTTTCTTGGGTTATAAAAAATATTACTTACCCCATAGGGTCAACACAAAACCACCTTCGTCACTCCTTGGGAACCTTTCGCTATCATGTCATGCCTTTTGGCCTTAAAATTTTTGTGCCACATATTAGTGGGCTATGACTTATATGTTTCATGACATTATGAATCACATATTGAAATATTACTTTGACAATCTTATTTCCAAATTCAAACATCAAGTTGAACACCTTACTATCCTTAAGGTCATCATTGACTGTCTCATCAAATATTAAGTTCAAATTCAACCAAAGAAGTGTGTTTTTTTTTTTTTCCAAAGCAAGCTCCTTGGTTTTATCGTTTCTTTGCATGGCATAGAATTTGACCCCACTAAAATCAAGGATATTCTTGAAATGACTCCACCTACTACCCTTCATCAACTTTGTATTTTTCAAGACAAGTTACAATCTATTTATTTCTTTATTTTGTAGATTTCTAACCATTGCTACCCATTTCATCATCTTCGAAAAAGGATGTCTCCTTTAAATGGGATGATGAATGCCAAAAATGTTTCAAGCCTTAAATCATTACCTCCTCCAAATACTTGTGCTCACCCCCTAAGGATGACCAACCATTTTACCTTTACATTTTTGCTACTGATAATTCCTTGGTTTCCATGGTCACTCATCATTGGGAGCAATAATGTAACACCTCTAGCATGATAGGTACCTAAGATGACTTCTACTTTAGAAGGTACAAATGTTGACAGGTGATTTTGTCTTAAGACAATGTACTCTTATGACTTTAGAAATCATGTTTGTAACAAGAAATAATTCATCTATTGAATAGGTACATTTTGTCATACTTTTGCTTAATATAAATGGAGCAATTCACCTCCTTTATGCAGAATTAATTCACTGCTTGATTTGAGAAATTTGGGTTCTATTTTCATAATTCTTATTTCAAAACAGAATTACCTTAGATCAATTCCATTGATCCAAGGAATTCTCTTAATTCATGATTGTTTGGTGATAACAACCAAGTCAGATAGATCAGGTGATCTTTGGATTCTGACTGTACAAAGGAGTGAATGAAGTCCTTAGACTCTGCCGCATGTTTGAATTTTGATATTTGGTTAGTTATTATTCGTTTATTAGATTGTAATGCTTGATTTCAATGGTAACCTATTTTAACTATATGTTTTAATGCTAAGTGAATATAGCCTAAAGCTAAGTCTAACCTTTGTCTTTATAATATTTTGAAATTAAGATGTTGTGACTTAAACTAGAGACCTACCTATGGACCTATGTGTATTTCCTAAACTAATGTTAACCTAACTTAAAGTATGGCTAACCTAGAGGGGGCCTATGGAATGACATGGACATTGGGTGGTCAGTGGCATTGGTTTCTAGATATTTAATGAGATTTAATTCAGTCTTATCTCTTCCTACCACCAACTTTTGCATGGGCATTGGAAAAAGTTGGGGAAAGTTGAGTTGGCACCTCCACCGAGTTTAGTTGCATGCAAAATTTAAATTTAGACACTAATAAATGTGGAGATGGCAGTGGCATGGGAATTGGAGGGAACTGATATTCCTTTGCATTTAATGTTTTTGAACTTGGCAAAAACTGCTTAGGAAGGTGCATGAGGGGTTTTGGTTGTTTTTTTATCTTTTTGTTCATTTGTGAGACGAGCTCTGCATGTGTATTGTTCCTACTCTTTGAACTTGTAGTTCAGTTCTTACATGACTATAATTCTTGCATGACATTAAAATTTTATTAGACACTATGAAAACTATAAAAGGAAGGGGAGAGTGTTGAAGATTCATTTGATAATCTGTTGAAAGGAAGAAGCTATTGAATTTTTTATCGAGGTATTCTTTGAATCGGTGAAGGAGAAGAGATATCGGGAATGATAGGCTCTAGCTATTAAGTTGTTTTGCTTTTACTTAAATGATTCATAAAAACAAATCTTCTCTTGGGAATAAATTGGTTTTTGCTTGGTTGATAGGATCACTCTGCTTGAGATTCTTGTGTGGATTTTTGTGAATGCTTTCTTGACTCCATTTGATAGATGGATAGTGTGATATGGGTTTTTTGACTCTTTGGATACATTAGTTGGGATTATGCATTAATCCTTTTGTTGTGTTAAAGGTCAAGTCGAAGAACTGTTTGCAACCTTGTTTGGTCTGCTTAAATTGAGTAGGAAGCTTGGGTTGCTTTAAAATTATGGAACTTGTCTTAACATTGCATTGTTATCCTCTCTATTGGAAAACTATGCAGATAATAATCTATTTTAAATAACTTGACTTTGATTGAACCTTTCTTGATTCTTCAAGAAAAAAGATTTTTCAGTAGTTGTGAATCTGGGTTTTGTTATATTGTTTCTAGTTACAAAACTCTTTCTTTGGGGATTCAAAGGAAATAATTGTTGGGAGTTTTCTTAGAAATTGGTAAAATGCTCCGTGGAATTTTTTAATTCATTTGGTTATGTATTTAAGGTTATAATGTATAATTATTTTGATCTACTAGAAATGTTCATTTGTATTCAAGACCTGATTTTTATGAAATCCATAAGGAATTTATATTAATTTAATTTCTTCTATTTATTTGGGATATTGTATAACCTTAGAAGGATGGCTTCTGGTGCTATGAAGAAGGGAAAACACCCTTGGGTTTTAGCTATTATTCTTTGGTTTTAGTGTCAACTTGAACCTCTTGGTAGTTCCTTTGACATTGTATTATTATATTGTGTTAGATGTTTCTTGGTCCGTGGGTCATTAAACCTGGTTTTGATTATGCAAATCTTAAGAAATGTTCTTTATGAAAAGGGGAAATCGATTACTCTTATTTTGGTTTAATCATATTGTTCATTTCCTTACCTATTTGGGTCTGAGTTGGGAGGTTGGTTCAGACTTTCTCTTCGAGGAATTTCCCTTTGCATCTCTGTATCTTGTGGGAGATGGTTTAATTTTTATCTGGTGGTAATCATGGTTATTAGTACCATCTCCTGGAATAATGGAAGGTAATGGATTGTGTAACTCTTTTCTTTTTCCTTTCTCTTTTTTGTGCTCAATCAATTTGATCTTTGATTTGTTCTCAACTTGGGCTTTTGTTTGGGACAATTGAGACTAAGCTTGTCTGTATATGTTCTTGTTATCTCTACTCTCTTTCTAATCATGCTAGAACTATGAGGAAGTAATCTCTCCCTCACTCCTTTAATCTTCTTTCTATTTCAAACTTGGAGAAGGTGTTGTCCTATATGTTCTACTTTGTTATGCAATCTTCCGGACTTGTTTTGTAGAATAAAGTTTAGGTTGTTTAAGGGAAGTATAGCTAAAGATGAGTTTAATTGGATGAATTGTTGTGTTTGGTTGGAAATATTCTGAGTAAATCTGTGTGTTTAGTATAAAATATTTGATTGGTTGATTGATTTGGAACTGAATGATAAATATTACCATTCTTGTAGTGCCCACTTCCCTTTGACACTTTAAGATACTGATTTTGATACTATTGATCATATTATGGACACTATTATGTTTTGTTTTAGTATGATGGTTAGATGTTAGATCATGGATTAGTATTGATCTAGATTCAGTTATTATGATTGATGATTACTAGAGAGATTTTCTATATGTGTTTGATGATATACTGTTGTGACATGGACATATTATAAATGTTGATTTGGACTTAGGATATTAGATATTTTGAGTAGATCTGGTATGGTAGATTTTGATGATGATACACTTGATTTATTTAATTAAAAATAATAATGTTGAAATTATTGATATTGTTTTGATCTGTGTGTTTGGATGATTTTGAGATATTATTTATATCATTTTGGATGTTCTGATATGGCCATGAGGCTGAAGGAGGTATTTGTATTTTTGCAGGTTAAAAATCACAACAATGTTGGGGACTGGAGACTAACCATATTGAAATTCCGGGTGAAATCAACAAGGTCACCATGGCAACTGTGTTATGAGTTTGTGTGTTGTGTTATGTTAGGAATTCCCAGGGGGGATTTCCATTATATGTGACCATGGGATATGTGTTTTATTTATGTGTTCCTTTTTAATTATTGTTGTATGTATTTTATTTGTAATGTGTTCCTTCTTTTAATTAATTTAAATGTGGTAGATTAATGTGATAGTCATATAGTTAAATTTTATTTAAATTTAATTGGGACATGGAATGTAATTAATAAAGTTGTTGAGTTTAAATAATAATGTTGGAAGAGTGTGTAAGTTAATATGTAAGAATGTGTAAGAAAGATGTAAGAGTCTTGTAAGGTAGATTTTGGAAGGTCAAGCACTCCATCTTTTATGGATTCGAATTTGACCTTGGAGGCCAAATTTGGAGGCTTGTGGGACAAGTTAAACTTGTCCCACACCTCTTAAAATGATCCACCAACCATGCCTATGGGTTGGAGGTTAAATTTAGGCATTTTAATGCATTTTGAAATGACATATGTAAGTTTTAATTGCACTTCCCTTACATGTTTTTAATTCAGTCCTTTTTGGAGTATGGGTTGTTTTGAAGTGTGGAAGTCATTTTGTCATTTTTATTTATTGTGATTTGTTGGTTGATGTTGATTTCCTCTTGGGGATGAGGAAAAATGATGTGGCATCCCACTTGGATCCACATCATCCTCTCTCTTTCCTTTCCTATAAAAGTGAAGCTTCTTGCTCATTTGGAGGTTGTTGAAACTTTGTTCTTCCTCTTTGGGTCGAATTTTTATTGTTGTTTGGAGTCTTAATTGTGGAGGGAGTTTGGAAATTCATTTGCATGCTTGGTGTTGCTGTTTTGGACTGCATTTTGAGCATTGGAAGAGCTTGTTGTTTTGGGAACAAACTCCATTATGGAGAGGTAGGATCTTTCCCTTTTTAAATGTTGTTTTTCTTTCTCTTGCATGCATGTTTAAATGGTGAATGTGTTTTGTATTCTTGGCTAGTTGGGTAGAATGCTTAGGGCATGGTGTAGGAGAAGGCTATGGGGATTTCATATGGGGAGGCATAAGGGATTTCCAATGGCATTATGTTATTGTGGAGGGAGTGTTATTATGGGATCCACCTTGGAAAAGAAACTTCTTGCATTTCTTACTCTTGGGGGCATAAGGGATAAACTTGGGGGCATAAGGAGGGGTTGGGAGATATAAGGTTTATGGGGTTGATATGTTTATTGGTGGTATGCATTTTGGTGGATGCCCAATTCCAATTTGGGAGGCATAAGGAGTTCCCCATAGTTCTTGCTCTTGTTGGCTTGTTTGGACCAAGCCTATGTATTGTGTGTATGTTTGCAAATGCAGTTGGGAACTACTGTCTTGTTGGACTGTGTATTTTATTAATGTTGTATGCAATGTGAATGTTGCTTGTATGTGAAAGAAGCCTATGTTGCCATGTGTTGATATTCATGCTCCATTTCAATATGGTTGGGGCTTGGGGGCCAATGGGGAAGGATGGATTCTCCTTTCTCATTGGATGTCTTGGTTGGGTGGAGAGCATTGCCTTTCCCCCTTCCTTGTTTTGATTCAGAGATGCAAAATGGAGAACTAGCATGTTGTTATTTGGAGCAAGGAGAAATTACAGTTTTGACAGTCCTATCTCTTTGAGAAAATTCAATGTAACCTTTCCCACTTCAAGTGGATGAGTGTATAAATTTTGTAATGTGATGCATTGCATTGTTAATGGAAGTTGTAGTTGTATTGAGGAATGTACAAGAAAAATTATACTTCTCTATTTTGCTTTGGAAAGAGAATGTAAATGATGTTCTATGCTTGTATTTTGTAAATTGAAACCAATTCATGTTGGAAAGGAGATGTGTTGTAAATTTTTCCTTTGAATGTGAATAAAGAATTGCATTAGTTCCTTTAAATTATGTTGTATACTAGAATATATTTGTTGTCCAAAAATGAGGTTTCGTTTGGAGAGGAAAAAGAAACAGTATTATGCATTTTATGTATTTGGATACAAATAGAAAGTTATAAGATGAAAGGAATGCATTTTTGATCATCACAAGATTTCATTCCTTTCTCAAAATTGTACTGCACATTAGATTTGAATTATTGTTGAAATTTAATTGTTGATTGAAAAGAAAAGAAAGAAGGAATGCGTGGGAAAGAAAGACAGTGTGATAAGATTGTAAAATGTATATTAAAATTGAAATCAGAAATGCATCTTAATTTAGAATTGAATGGATGATTTACCAAACAAATGCATTGGACAAATTTAGAAAACTATGCATACATCTAATGACCAAATTGTTACTCAAATTAAAAGAAACAGCTCACTATTTTAAACCTCTTATCTGGCAATGCACATTTTAATAAAAAGAGAAGTTCGGTCTTACACCCAACAATAAGTTATGAAACTTGAAATTCATACTTAGGAAGACTTAAGGAACCCAAATTCACTAAAACAGTCAAGAATGAATCTCTAAAACTCAAGGAATTTCAAATCGCAGCTTACACGGTTGTTTTCCCATCAACTATTGGAAAAATGCAAACTTGAATAAATGAACAAATTTCCTTCACTAAAACATTCTAAACCCTCCCTAGACTGATCCTCCATGTCTGTTTGACATGTTGAGTGAAGGAGGAGTTCAAATTTAATCGAAACGAGAAGTTGTAAACTGCCAGTTCACTAATTAGAAGCCTATAGATTGTTTTCATTAAATTGACCTAGTAAAATTTAGAAATTTCTAAAATTTTCAATTCCTATGTAAAGAGGGCATTGAGAGATTTTTGAAAAGTCCTCGTTTTCCCAAATCCGACATTCCTATCAAAATTTATGGCCATTTGAAGTTTTACTTCAATTTGGCATTCAAAAAAATAATATGATTTAATCTAACTATAGAAAAATTTAAATTTTGACCTTGGAAAGATTTCCCAAAAGGTCTGTGGCCCCCCATCCCACAACCAATCGGGCCTACCATGTGGCACCCTAGGAGGGGTGGACTAATTTTTAAACTTGTTCCTTTGAAAATTTTTACTTGGGAAAATTTTTCATTTTTCCTCCGCCGGCCCACAGCCAATCAACGGGCGACACGTGTCCTCTAAGGGTTGAGGCGGAGGCGTGGTTCATTTTAACTTTTATCCCTTTGAAAATTTTAGGAAAATCTACCTTTTGACCCCATCGGCCCGTGGCCAATGAAAACGTGCCACGTGGCACTGGGGTGGCGGTGGGTAGGGTGGAAGCCCCTTGAATTTTTTTTGGTTTTGGCATTTGGGGAGAAAGTATTAACTTCTCCCTGTGGCTCAATTCCCCACCTCCCCCTCAAAATTGGTCCTTCCACAAGTGAACAAACTTGCGCACCCTCCTCTTCCTTTTTTTCTTGTCGGGCACAACACACCAAAATACCCTGCCACTCCACCAAACTCCTCACCCTTTTCTGCCTTGCGCTAGGCTTCGACACGTGTACACCCGGGGACCCGCGAGGGTGTGGAATGTTTTATGCCCTTAAGCTTTGCAATGGAAAAATTTCCCTATGCTTTCCCACTACCCACCAAGCCACCCAAGGCGTAATCCCCCTCCTCTTGCCATGTGTCCCTCTAGGGAAAAATTGCCCTAGAAACTCCACCCACTCATAACTTGAGTTCTATAAGGAGTTAGAAGGACTTCTTTATATCACCGGAAAGGTGAGAAAATTTCCTATCCATTGGGAATGGTTTAGGGAAATTTTGGAAGTGTTTAGTAGGAGAAAAATATAGTTGAAGTTCTGAGTCTGTTAGAGAGTAGGCATGGGGTAAATTTCTCCCTGAACCTAACTAAAACATGTAACCCTAAATTTGGAACCTTGTGAACTTGATATAGGTTAAAAATGGAAAACTTGTGTTTTGTAATTAGGATTTTTCTAGAACCTATTAGTGCAAACTGATGTCTTGCAACTTAGTTGTAGACACTTCTAGTATAAAAAATATTTTCCATAATTTTCTAGCTAACCCTAGGTTGTTTCTTGGTCTCAAGTGGTTGAGTAAATGGGCACTACAATTCTACTCACTTAACCTAATGATAGTAATGTTTTATCTTTTTGGGGATTGAGTGTAGTTCCATTTTCATGCTAATTTGATCTAACCTCTAATGAGGCTTTTTTTTAGTTTTTTTCACTTTAACTTAAATTGAAGTTATTTTGAGTTTGAGTATTACGATAATCAAATAAGAGGCACATGCTAAGTGATGAAGTTTTGAATCATCCTAACTTTATTCTTATGCTTTAGATCTGATTATTGGCATCTCAAATTTTAGGATGATTTTAAGGGAATGAAATATTGAGATGGAATTACTGTTGTTTTATCTTAGTTGAACTATGCCTAGAAGATATTAGGATAGTTATCTCCTTTTGTTAAATAGGTTTAACTGAGAAGGGAAACATGTAAGGTAATGTATCACAGAGTTAGTAAGGCTATGATGAAATGTTACTTATCTAAATTATTGTTGTAATTATTTTGTTAATAAGTAATAGCATGGAAGGTTGAAGTTGTATATTTCATGACTTAATCTTACTTTTTCTTGGGTATATATATATCTTTTATTTGAGTGTGGTAACTTCCTTTGGTTATGTCTTTCTAAATTGTTGATGACTGTTTCTTAACAACAGAGTTCTTTTTATGGAACAGTTAGTTAAAAGCACATCCTTTTAATGTTTAGTGCTTATCATGCTCATTTCAATGAACTGACCCGTTCTAGCAATTTCGTAGATGGACTTTGTAAGTGATGAAAGGAGAAAATATTTATAGGAAGTTAAATTTTTTTACCAAATATATTGGATCTTTTATGATAAAATATCTTCATTATTGAAATGTATTTGATGGAAAAAGAAAGTTGTACTTGTATTTTGTTTTGTTATTGTTGTTTGACATTGGAAATGTCTGAAGTGGTTGGACTTATATTGTATGAATCATCTTGATGAATAAAATATTTGTGTACTTGTTTTAACTTGATGTGTAACCTTTTGGGTATTCTGTGAATGGAAATGTTAAGTATTTCTCTACTTTTAAGTCAATAACTTACTAGTATGGTTTGGAGTAGATTGGATAAAGATCAGGGGTATTAGATGCACTACCCTATCTATTGAAAATGTAAATTATTAAGTTGAAATTCATGTATGGATATTCATTTAAATCAAGTATGACTATATCTAAATCAAATGTTTGTGTTTATGTGTATTCACAGTACCCATGAATGTTTGCAACTCAATGGGTTGAAAATATCAGTGTGATTGCATAACATGGAGATTTTTTCAAAATTTTGGGACTTTCTAATTGGGAAATCTCTCTGCATGAAAGACACTTCCTATTCCCTCTGTTCGAGATGCACACATTCATATTGTAGAGGTTCTTCTCAAAACCTCCTCTAAATTTCAAAGGAGACATGGTTAAGAAGATGCAACAAAATAAACCTAAACTAACAGAGGTCATGCCCCAAAGGATTTTTGAACACCGCTTTGACATTAAACACAAACTATAAAAATTTAATACAACTACCATACACAAATAACCAAGATTGCAATGAGAGATCAGAGAGGTGTAATGAACATAAGAGAGGGTTGAAAATCATCCACAGACATGTATTATTTCTCCAAAAATTGATACAGTACACTACAATGGCCAAGAGGCAAGGTTTGCATTACATCTTGAATGGGAGGTTTGAACTCCACAAATCCACTTATAGAAAAGAGAAGAAGGCAAGGCACAAAGAATAATTATCTAGCACTTAGAAAAATGCCCCTCATTACAATATATAGAAAGAATGAGAGAGAAAGGGGAGAGAAGAATTCAAATTCTTTCTCCAACCACTATAGAATGCATTGAATTCTCTTGCAATAATGATGGGTGACACTGCAAAACCCATGCCCGCATGTACTCTTCCTTATTGGGAAAGAAAGGAGCCCATACCTTCATCATTGTGGTAGGTGAGAAACCTGACACCCTCAAAAATGACAAATTATATTTCACGTTTTAAATAACTTAGTATTACTAGTTTTAAGATATCTAGTCACGATTACATGGAAGAGATTGTAATTTTTCCAAAAAGTATTTTCTCGTGCAAATTTGAGTTCCTAGCCAAAAGTTATGGCCATCTGAAGGTCGAGGTCGGGCGTTCCACGTGGGCTCTCACAATATTTTAAAAGATCTGAGCATTTAAAATTATTCGTGGGCTTCATGATTCATCCTTTATTGAATTGACCTACCACAAATATTTTGCGAGAATGCTTTGGGTTTGGAGTCTATCCATGCAAGATCCACGTGGAAGCCCTGTGCATCCTTAATATTTTGTCTCACTTTATAGGTCTGGGAATGCGACCTGCCAAAACTTGGCATCGTCTGTGAACATGTTGCTTTGTTCCTTTGGGTTAGTAAAGGGCCCCACTGTATATAATGTCAAAACCCCTTTTCGGGTGGGACCTTTGTAGTTAACTCCACGTGGAAACCTTGCGGGATTCCAAGACTTTACCCCCTCCTTTGACTCTTGAAGTTATGATGGTTAGAAACTTTGCATAATCCATGAGCCTCGCTCTGCTTTCTTTGTGTTGACTCACTCCATGATCAATTTTGAGTCACGAGTTTGCTTTCTTCATTTTTTCAATCGGCTATTTCCGAGATCCCCAAAATGTGAAGTTTGAAAAATTTGAATCTTTCTCCATTTTTTCACTTGAAATTTGATCTCCTCAATGTTTCCTTGGCCATTCATTTTCCATCCTTCCATTAACATTGGCGAGCCTACCTCTAACTTTATTATTTGATTTTAAATGTGGGCTCACATGGTGAACCAACCTCTTCATTTCTCTAGTGTGGAAGTTTGTGTTTGCTCAAATTTTGCCCAAGGGGAAAATTTAGATAGCGAGTTTGCAAGTGGATAAAACTATAATGATAACTTGTAATATACTATGGGGTTATAAATGAACGTTAACCCTTTATGATAAAAAGGGAAGATAACTTCCCTGCAATGATTATTAGACTATTTTAAGACCTCTTGGAAATAAATACAAATGTATCTTTAGATAGTTGAAGGTGTGCTTTCTCATGATGAGTTCCTTAACTAGAATAGGAATGTAGAGAAAGGAAATTAAATGGGATTAGACTTCATTCCATTGAAGTCTAATATAAAAATAACTTGTTATGAACTTATATAAGCTAGGGCTTGAGTAAGGGAGTAGGCAAACAACATTGTTGTGTGTGTTGAATCTGTTATGTAAAACATAAATCAAAATGTTATTGGAATAAAAACATAACCTATGAAATGGTTAGGGAGTAGATGTATCTGCATACCCACTCCAATTGTAGTTTTAATTTGTAACCCTAATGGTTAATGAACCTAGTTATTTAATAGGGCTACTACAACTGATCCTTAATGAAGAAAATTAATAAGCCATTAATTTCTATTTAAGGTATATTTTACCAAATGAGGAAAAATCAGACGGATGTTGACAAACACCAAATGTAGGAGAGTACCTTTGAAAGGAATAGGGTCTTCACAAGGATACTGTGTTGTAGTTGACATGTTTCAACACCCTTTTGAGTTTGTTCATCTAGACTAACATAAACACCGAATTGATCACAATTTTTCCCTACGTAGGTATAAGGGCATGATCTTGTGTCGAGGTCAACTTGTATTGACATAGGATGAATAGACATACCCAATCGACGTAAGTCAATTGAGCATGTATAAATATGTTAGGAAATAATAGATAAAATATGCGGAATAATCCCTCACAGAATCGCAACAGTAGAAACTAATATGTAGAAATTATTACAAATCTCAAATAAAATTGCAGAATAAAATAACACAACACAAAGAGATAGTATTTAACGTGGTTCACCCAATTTGGGCTACGTCCACCAAGAATCACTTGCTCATATTTTATTACAAGCCATCGCTCTCTCAATACAATACCCAGATCCGTTTGGAGCTATGCTCAAAAAACTCTACAGAATTCACACGAATTCAAAACACATCTATAATATATTTTCTTGTACATCTATCATATGCATAAGACCATATAAATAGACAACTGCTTAAGTAGTTTTACAAAACCGTGGGTATCAAAACCATGGGCAAAACCCGTCCCATAAACCTATGGGTCAAAAAACTCGCCCATATGAGAAAGGCACATTTCCCGATATGCCGGGTGCATTTTTCGAGGCCAAAAATTTTACGCCTAAAAAAAAAATTCAGGGTCTGCGCCCCCAAACACCTGCTACTCGGGGATGCTACCCTCGAACCCCGGCGAGGATACATGAAAATTGTATAGTACTCTTAGTATACAGTCTTCAACACTTTCACACATGAAAACATGCTCCAAAACCTAACAGTCTCCCACTTGGAGACTAGTTTTCCTCTGAGCAAGCTTCTCAACCCTTCACTAATTTCTGTGAAGACCAACCAAAGTTGAACACAACTTTAGTTTTTCCCTTATGACCACCTTGGTCATCATGTCTGCAAGATTCTGACTGGTATGAATCTTCTCCAACTTCAACTTCTCTTCCTCTAAAGCTGTCCTAATGAAATGGTACCTTAACTGTATATGCTTCGTCCTAGAGTGGAAAGCAGAGTTCTTAGCTAGGTGTATAGCACTCTGACTATCACTATGTAGCTTACATTCCTCCTGCTTATGCTCCAACTCCTCAAGCAATTGTTGTAACCAAATCATCTCTTTGCTTTCCTCTATGGCAGTAACATACTCAGCCTTCATGGTGGACAAAGCCACCAACTTCTATAGTCGTGAAATCCAACTCACTGTTGTCCCACCTACAATGTAAATATAACCTGTCGTGCTCCTCCTGCTGTCTACATCTCTAGCCATGTCTGAGTCTACATAACCACATAAAGTGGTGTCTCGATCCATCAGTAGCACAAAAGCTGTTCCCATGGTCCTCTCAAATACCGCAAGATCCACTTTACCTTGCTTGCAAATGCTCTTTACCCGGATCACTCATAAATCTACTCACGCCTCCCAATGTATGGGAAATATCAGGCCTAGTCCATATCATAGCATACATCAAATTGCCAACCGCTAATGAGTAAGGTACCTTGGACATCTAGTTTCTTTCCCGCTCGTCTTGGGACACTTTGCTCCTTTGATAACTTAAAATGGCCTCGCCAAAGGAGTCCTAACCGGTTTAGCATCCCGCATGTTAAACCTATCCAATACCTTCTTAATGTACTCTTCTTGAGATAAAGTCACCGTTCCTTCCTATCCCGAGTTATCCTCATACCAAGGATTTTTCTGCTGCCCCCAAATCCTTCATATCAAAGGATTCACTTAGTCTGTTTCTTGAGTACTTTTATTTCTCGCATGTTTTTACATGCAACCAACATGTCATCTACATACAAACACGGGATAATAGAACTTCCATCCTCAAATTTCTTTGTATACACATAATGGTCGAATGACATCTAATATAACCTTGGTCCATCATGAATCTATCAAACTTCTTATACCATTGACATGGAGCTTGTTTGAGCCATACAAGCTCTTCTTCGTTTGCACACCATCTCCTCTTTACCTTTGACTTCATATCCTTTCGCTGCTGCATATCCTTACAGGCTGCTGCATATATAGCTCCTCCTCCAAATCACCATGGAGAAATGCAGTCTTTACATCTAACTGTTCTAAGTGCAAGTCTTTTGCTGCTACTATTCCAAGAACATTTCTGATAGAAGTCATTTTTACTATAGGATAAAAAGTCTAATCAAATTCTATACCTTGTTTTTGTGCAAACCCCTTGACCACCAACCGGGCCTTATATCTTTTCTTTCCTCCTTCTTCATCTTTAACTCTATACACCCACTTGTTCTGCAATGCTCTTTTTCCTTCCGGTAGCTTCACCAAATCCCAAGTCTGGTTCTCCATGAGAGACTTATGCTCCTCATCCATGGCTTGCTCCCACTTCTTACTAGCATCTACCTGCATTGCTTCATCAAAGCTCTTTGGCTCTCCACTATCAGTGAGTAATAAATAATAAAGAGAAGGAGAAAACCATTCAGGTTCTTTTCTTACCCTAGAATACCTCCTCACTGTAGGAGTTTGGGGTTCTTGTTGAGTAGGTTCCTGAACTAATTCATGGGTCACTTTCCCATCCGGAAGATCCTCTACCACTGCATATTCTTTCTTGGATTCTTCCCTGTTTTCCTGCAACTATTGCTTATACATGACTTTCTCATTAAAGACCACATCCCTAGACCGAATGATTTTATTGTCCTTAATACTCCAACATTTAAACCCAAATTCATCACCACCATAACCAATGAAAGTACATTTTTCTGATTTAGCCTCTATCTTGGTCCTATCATCCTTGTCTATATGAACAAACACTTCACATCCAAAGACTCTAAGAAATGAATAATCAACTTTCTTACCATACCATGCCTCCTCGTATGACTCCATCCAAGGCACTTGAGGGTCCTTTGTTTATCAAGTACACTTTGTTGTGCTCTACCGCTTTTTGCCCAAAAAGAAAGAGGAAATCCTGCATGTAACCTCATGCTCCTAGCACGTTCCATTATTGTTCTGTTCATCCTTTCTGATACCCCATTCTACTGTGGAGTTCCTAGAACCGTCTTTTGCCTATGGATTCCATTCCTAGAAAAATAATCATTAAATTCATTGTTGTAATACTCCCCTCCATTATCTGACCTAAGACATTTTAGCTTAAGACCTATTTCATTCTCTACCAAGGCTTTCCATTTAAAAAAGTGTTAAATACATCATATTTGTTTCTAATACAATAAACCCAAACTTTCCTTATTGCATCATCAATAAAAGTAACATAATAACTTGAACCCCTAAGAGATGATACGAGCCAGCCCCACACATCGAATGTACCATATCTAACTTACTCTCTTCCTCGTAGGTCCAACCTTGAGAAACCTTACTCGCTTCTGTTTCCTATATATACAGTTCTCATAGAACTCCAAACCTGTTTCTGTATATCCAGAAAATTCTTCTTTATGATGTCCATGCCCTTATGGCTCATATGACTGAGCCTATAGTGCCATAATGTTGTATTTGCATCTGAAGCCACAAGATTACAATCATTAGTACTATCAGTGGTTAAATACAAGGTTCCAACCTTCTTACCTCTTGCCACCACAAGAGCACCCTTAGTAACCTTCCAAGAGTTAGCTATAAATATCACAGTACAACCATCACTTCCCAATTACCCCGCCGATATCAAGTTTCTCCTTAATGTAGGCACATGTCTGACATCCTTCAATAGCCATGTATTCCCATTCTGCATCTTAACCTGAATAGAACCTTTTCCAACTATACTGCAAGGCTCATCATCACCAAGAAAAACATGCCCAAAATCTCCTTGAACATAATCAACAAAATAATGCCTATGTGGAGAAGCATGGAAAGAAGCCCCCGAATCTAAAACCCAAGATTCAATAATATTGTGCAAAGAAAGAATCAAAGCATCCCGACATATATTACCAGTTCTGCAACATTTTCCTCCTTGTTTTCTTCTTGTTGTTTCTTCTTATCCCAAAGCTCCCAACAGTCCTTCTTTGCATGCCCAGGCTTTCCACAATTCCAACATACAATCTTGTTCTTGGATTTTGACCTTGCCCGATCTTTTGATTTTCCATGGTTTCCTCTATTCTTTTGTCTCCCTCTAGTTTCCACTGTCAAAGCATTCCCTGAAGTAGAAGATTCCCCAGATTTTTCTTCACATTTCCTCGCTTAGAATCACCCCTACAACATCCTCAAACTTCAACTTTGAGTTAGCTGGAACCGAGTTACTTACCACCATTACCAGGCTATTCCAACTCTCAGGTAAAGAGCACAGAATTAATAAAGCCCTAACTTCTTCATCAAATTCTATTATAACCGAAGCTAGCATATTCACAACCGTATTGAAATCATTTAAATGATCTGCTACTGAACTATTCTCAGACATCTTCATATTAAAAAAAAATTCATTAAAAATATCTTATTAGAGGCAGAGGGTTTTTCATACAACTTCCTAATGCATCCATTAGATCTTTTGTAGTCTTTTCCTTTGAAACATTAAATAATACCGAAGATGCAAGACTCATCCGGATCGTTCCAAGTGCCTTCCGATCTAACAAATCACATTTCGCATTTGTCATACTCAAGGGTTTCTTCACCTTCTTAGACAACGGAGTATAAAGATCCTTCTGATAAAGGTAATCTTCCATCTGCATCTTCCAAAGAATGAAATTTTTCCCGTTGAATTTATCAACCCTAAATATTCCATCATCTCGCCATAGCTCCCACTCAAGCTAAAAACTTTCCCCGTGATTCAACACTTCATCAAACCAAACCAGCTCGATACCAATTGTTAGGAAATAAGGGATAAAATATGCGGAATAATCCCTCACAAAATCGCAACAGTAGAAACTAATATGTAGAAATTATTACAGATCTCAAATAAAATTACATAATAAAATAACACAACACAAAGAGACAATATTTAACGTGGTTCACCCAATTTGGGCTACGTCCACCAAGAATCACTTGCTCATATTTTATTACAAGCCACCGCTCTCTCAATACAATACCAGATCCGTTTGGGGCTATGCTCAACAAAATCTACGTAATTCACGGCCGAATTCAAAACACATCTACAATACATTTGCTTGTACATCTATCATATGCATAAGACCATATAAATAGACAATCGCTGCAGCGCTTTTACAAAAGCGTGTGGTATCAAAACCATGGGCAAAACCTATCCCATAAACCTATGGGTCAAAAACTTGCCCATATGAGAAAGGCACATTTCCCGATATGTCGGGTGCATTTTTCGAGGGTAAAAATTTTATGCCTAAAAAAAAATTGGGGCTACGCCCAAACCCCAAATGAGGATACATGAAAAGTGTACAAGACTCTTAGTATATAGTCTTCAACACTTTCACATGTGAAAATAGGCTCCACAACCTAACAAAATACACTTAGTAACCATAAGCAATCCTCAACACTAGGCCATGTGACTAACCTTAGCTAGGGTTAAACCTTACACAAGTGGATTGAAAAATGTTAGTGAAGACCATTCTTGATAACAAATCAAGTGGGGTGAAGGACGTACTCTGTTTTGACGAGGTTTCTATCTAGGAATATAAATATAAAAAATATGTTTAAAGTCTTTGGCCAAATTATCGCAAGTTGTTGTTTGTGTTTTTCTATGCCACCAAGTTTAAGAAGCAAGATTTTAGATGAATATCGGTAACTGGTATTTAGCTAGACCTCTTAAACATAACACTTAATACAATCGAAAAGGGTAAAGGAACCAAGCATACATAGTATAAAAATTATTAAGTTAATATGAGAGATTAATATGATACCGAGTCATGAAATGAGAGATCGGTGTTCCACCAAGTCATTACAGTTGCATATGATTTTCTGTTATGAGATTGATTGGCTTGGAATGTGTGTTCTAAATTAAGTTAATTTAGAACGAGAGAACATTATGTAAAAAAATTCCCTTGTTTCTAAAGTCTTAAAATGAGAGTGTTATATCTTGGTATTAGAGTGAAGGTTACAACTCTTGGACCTATAATGTCTATAATATGATAAAAATTAGAATTTCTTGTTAATAGAAAATGGTTAAAATGAGAGGAAATTCTACAAAAACCCACCACCAAAGTGGAGAAGCAGCTAATGCCCAAAACTCGATGAGATCCGTACTTCCCTGTTGGACATCGAGATATCATATGGCTATACTTGACTATCAAGTAATGGGAAATGAGGAGGAGGTAGAAGATGTTGGTAATAACAATCAGCCACCTCCTGTGGACAATGCCAATATTGGGAATTTAGGTGTTGATAACAATAATGCAGCCAATGCTAATGTAAATGCACCTAATTAGCCTAAGAATAAAAAGGCAAGATTGGTAGTTAAACTCACTAATGACATAAAAATGATAATTCCACCCAAGTTTTATGGCACTACACTAGGAGATGGAGCTAATAACTAGCTCAAGAAAATGGAAAAATACTTTGTAATAAGGAACTTCTTTGAGGAAACAAAAACAATATGGGGAGCTTATCAGCTTTCCCATGAAGCATCTTCTTGGTGGGACAGCCGTAAGGCTGAGTTAAACATTGATGAAATAAACATCATTTGGGATCAATTTAAAAATATTTTAGGAAACGATGGATGCCACAACTTTTCTATGATAATAAAATGACTGAATTTCAGAACTTAGCTCAAGGAAAGTTAATCGTAACATATTATCGGGAGAGGTTTACTAAAATCCTTAAGTACATACCTCGCATGAAACCTGACGATAAATTTAGGATACAAAAATTCATTATGGGGTTAAATCCCATTATAGTTGGTGAAGTGGATGTTCACACCCCAATCACTATGAAAGGGGTTGTTGAAAAATCCATAAGGAAGGAGTAGAAATTGAAAGTAGTATCTACCCATAAGGAAGAAATAAAAATAAAGTTCCGAATTCTTCTTCGACCCTTGCACCCAAAAAGGAACCATGGAAGAAGTTTGGCATGAAATTTTTTTTTTGTTATTGATAATAACAAGAAAAATGTAGAAAATAAACTTGTTGCTTATGTACAAAATAAATTTATCGAGAACAATAATAACGGACAAAAGTCCGATGGAGGTTAAAATGATAAATTTGAGGTTGGAAATAAATTTTAGCCTAAGAAAGGACCTATAGGAGGGTTACATAATTATGGTCGAGTTCATTTTGCAAATCAGCATCCTTTGAGGAAGGATGAATGAAATCAATAGCACAATATACATCTGCAAAGATCTAAGAAACAAGATGAAAATCAAGTTACACCTATAAAAGTGCTAGGTAAGTTATTTGGTATACTTTTTACTATAATTTTTGATACTGGAGCTACTGAATGCTTTATTTCTACTAAATTAGCTTCAAAATTAAAAATAAAATATGGAAAAATAGATAAATCATGGGCTGTAAAATATGGAAATAATGTTGTCTATACAGGTTAGTATGTGTATTTTAGGAGCAGCGAGTCCTTGACTTGCCTAGTTTTTCCGCTGAAGTTGATATTTATGTTGCTCTTTTTTGGTCTTATGATGTAATCATAGGTGTTAACTGGATAGATAAGCATAAGGCAAGGGTTGATTGTTTTGAATAACATATTAGTTGTCTGGATGACCTGCAGAAAACAACTGACATTCAGGGGGTAAAACGTGAGATTTCAATTAGGAAATTGTCATCCATGCCACTTAAAAAGGCCAACAACAAAGCCTATATCTTATATGCAGTAAAAAGTTTTGAAACAACTGAAGGGGATAGTGACTTCTTGGAAAGATACCTGATTTTACAAAATTTTAGCCATGTGTTTCCGGAAGAACTACCTTGTCTTCTACCCAAACGGGAGTTTGATTTCATGATTGAGCTCAAGCCGGGAACAAAACCTATTTCCAAGGCACCGTATCAAATTACTACCATTTAATTAGTAGAGCTTAAGTCATAGTTTCGAGAAATGTTCTCTAAAGTTTTGATGAGACCAAGTGTCTCACCTTGGGAGCACTCGATAACGTTTTTAAAAAGAGGGATGGAATACTTAAATTATGCATTGATTATAGGATGTTAAACAAGGAAAAAATAAAAATAGCTATCCACTTCCTAGAATTGATGATCCGTTTGATCGGATGCATGGCGCATCGGTGTATTATAAGATATATCTTTAATCTTGATATCATCAGTTAAGAATCAAGGATGAAGATATTCATAAAACAACTTTTAGAATAAGGTACATACATTATGAATTCAGAGTTTTACAATTTGGTTTGACAAATGCACCTACAACTTTTATACATTTTAATGAATAATATTTTTCAAGAATACTTGGACAAATTTGTGCTTGTATTCTTGGACAATATTCTCATATATTCTAAAAGCATTGATGAGCATCATGAGCATTTGAAGATAGTTCTGGAAATCTTAAGAAAGATAAGGTTATATGGTAAGTTGTCCAAATGTTCTTTCTATGAGATGAAAGTGCACTATTTGGGACATGTCATAAGTAAGGATGGAATAGCTGTAGATCCCTAAAAAATTGTTGCAATAACTGAGTGACATGCACCTAAGAATGTACATGAATTTAGAAGCTTCATGGGTCTTGATGGCTACTATAGGAAGTTTTTAAAGACTATTCAAAGGTCGTTGCACCTATAACTTTGTTGCAAAAGAAAGATAAGAAATTTGTGTGGAGTGAAAAATGTGAATCTACATTTAAGATTATAAAGGATCAGTTAACATTTGCACCTATTTTGGTTGTACCTGATCCAAATGGAGGATTTCTTTGTAGTAAAAGATGCATCCAAAGTGAAGGACTTGGAGGTATTTTATTGTAAAATGATCATGTTATAGCCTAGGAGAGTAGAAAACTCAATTTACATGAGCTGAACTGTGCTTTGCATGGCCTAGAGTTTGTTGTCATTGTTCATGCACTTCATGTATGGAGGTATTATCTTCTTGGTAGACCTTTTAAACTAAAGACTGGTCATCTTGGGCTGAAGTATATTTTCACTCATCCAAATCTGAATGCAAGACAACAAATATGGTTAGAATTTCTATCTCAGTATGACTTTGACATAAGTTATATAAAAGATAAGGAAAATATAGTGGTAGATGCACTATGTCGTAGGAAAAATATTTTTGCACTTATAACGTTGAGAAATCAGTTTAAGGATGAAGTAAAAAGTGTTATGGAATCTGATTCTTATTTTCAGCAAGTAAAAATAGCACTTGCTGCAGATCCAAATGATGTGAGATATAGAGGTTTTCACTTTGATGATGAAGGAATCTTGAGATTTTAAAATAGAGTATATATACCTTCATTAAATGAATTAAGAAGGAAATTGTTAACTGAATTTCATAATTCACCTTTTTTTGGACATCCCGACATTACAAAAATGCTTTCTGGTATAAAAAAACAATATTTCTGGAAAGGGATGAAAATAGACGCCACGATTTTGTGACACACTCCTTAGAATGTCAGCGTGTTAAAGTTGAACATATACATCCAGTTGTTTTTGTATCCTCACAACATACCGCAGTATAAATGGCAAGTAATTAGCATGGATTTTGTTCAAGGGTTTCCAATGTCAAGAAATAAACATGATGTTATTCTAGTTGTTGTTGATAAACTAACAAAGGTAGCACATTTTATTGTTGGTAATCTTAAGGATGATTCACCTGTTTTAGAAAAAATATTTGTGCATGAAATTTTCAGATTGCATGGAGTACCTAAATTGATCATATCAGATAGAGATCCAAGAATGACATCTAGATTTTGGCAAACACTCAATGCAACCTTAGGGACTAAACTAAATTTTAGTTCCGCATACCATCTAGAAATGGATGGGAAGATTGAAAGAGTTAACCAAGTTTTGGAAGATATGTTACAAATTTATTACATGGATCAACAGTACAAATGGGAAGAGTACCTCCCATTAGTTGAATTTTCTTATAATAACATGTATCATGCCTCTATAAAAATGGCACCTTTCGAAGAATTATACGGAAGGAAATGCTAGAATTCTAGTCAGTTGGGATAACATAGAGGATAGAGAGGTAATTGGACTTGAGATCCTTACTGAAATGGAACAACAAGTTAAAATGATTTGTGAACATTTGAAGGAAGCAACAAATAGGAAAAAAAGTTATGCAGACTTAAAAAGGGTTGACAAGAAATTTGAACTTGGTGAGAAGGTATTTTTGCGGGTTAAACTGAAAAATATTTCAATAACTTTTGGCATGGCTACCATGTTATCACCTCATTATGTGGGAACCTTTTAAATTGATGAAATAATCAACCATGTAGCTTATCGTTTAGCTTTACCTCATATTTTATCATGAATGCATGATGTTTTTCATGTTTCTTTGCTTAAGAAATACGTTTAAGATTTATCAAATGTGTTTAATTGGAATTCCTTGTAGATCCAAGACCCAAGAATATTCATGGTTAAACCCATCCGAATGTTATAAAATCACTAGTTGTACTTAATAAATCATGAAATAAGTCAATGTAAGGTTCAGTGGGACTAGTTTAATGAAGAAAGTGCAACTTGGGAAAACCTTGAAGATATGTATGAAAATTGCTTTTCCAAATTGATTTGAAAAAATTGATTATTTTGATTGATAAAATTTTAAGATTTTATTCGTAGGATATCAATAAACCCACCAATTTTCAGCAAAAACTAAATTATTTAATATTGAAACAACTATTTCAATGTTGAATAATTATGAAAATTTGAATTTCTCAAATCTGGTTCTATTATAAAATTACGAATGAAAGAATTATATCATCGTTATATTATTGATTGAATTTATTAACTAATTTAATCATCGGGATGATGATGATTTTTAGGAGGTAGGTATGTAATGCCTTTAGCATGACATATACCTAAGATGACTTCTACTTTAGAAGGTACAAATGTTGACAGGTGATTTTTTCTTAAGACGATGTACTCTTATGATTTTGGAAATCATGTTTGCAACAAGAAATAATTCATCTATTGAACAGTACATTCTGTCATACTTTTTCTTAATATAAATGGATCAATTCACCTCCTTTATGTAGAATTAATTCACTACTTGATTTGAGAAATTTGGGTTCTATTTTCATAATTCTTATTTTAGAATAGCATTACCTTGGATCAATTCCATTGATCCAAGGTATGCTTTTAATTCATGACTTTTTGGTCATAATGACCAAGTTAGATAGATCAGGTGATCTTTGGATTCTGAATGTGCTAAGGAGTGAATGAAGTCCTTAGACCCTACTACATATTTGAATTTTGATATTTGGTTGGTTCTTATTCATTTATTAGATTGCAATGCTTTCTTTGAATGATAACATATTTTAACTATATGTTTTAATGCTAAGTGACTATAGCATAAAGCTAATTCTAACCTATGTCTTCACAATATTTTGAAATTACGATGTTGTGACTTAAAATAGAGACCTACCTATGAACCTATTTTGATTTCCTAAACTAATATTAACCTAACTTAAAGTATGGATAACCTAGATGGGGCCTATGGAATGACATGGACTTGGATGGTCAATGGCATCGGTTTCTAGATATTTAATGAGATTTAATTCATTCTTATCTCTTCCTACTACCAAATTTGGCATGGACATTGGAAAAAGTTAGGGAAATATGTGTTAGCACCTCCATCAAGTTTAGTTGCATGCAAATTTTAAATTTAGACACTGTTAAATGTGGAGATGGCGGTGGCATGGGAATTGGAGGGAACTAATAGTCCTTTGAATTTAATGTTTTTAAACTTGGAAAAAAATGATTAGGAAGGTGCATGAGGGGTTTTGGTTGTTTTTGATCTTTTGGTTCATTTTCGAGACAAGCTTTGCATGTAGATTGTTCCTGCTCTTCAAACCTCTAGTTTAGTTCTTGCATGACTGTAATTCTTACATGGCATTGAAATTTTATTAAACACTGTGAAAACTATACAAGGAAGGGGAAAGTGTTGAAGGTTTTTTTGATGCTCTGTGGAAAGGAAGAAACTATTGAAGTTTTTCTTAGAGGGATTTTGCTAATAAGTGAAGGAGAAGTGATATCAGGCATGATAGGATCTAGCCATTAAGTTTTTTTGTTTTTACTTAAATGATTCATAAAACAACTATTCTCTTGGGAATAAATTGGTTTTTCTTGGTTGATAGTATCACTCGCTTGATTCTATGTGGATTTTTGTGAAATATTTCTTGAATCCATTTGATAGATGGATAGTGTGATCCAAGTTTTTTGATTCTCTAGATACATTAACTGGGATTATGCATAAATCCTTTTGTTGTGTTAAAGGTCATGTCGAAGAACTATTTATAACCTTGTTTGGTCTACTTAAATTGAGTAGGAAGCTTGGGTTTATTTTAAACTATGGAACTTGTCTTAAAATTACATTGTTATCCTCTCTATTGAAAAACTACAGATAATGTGTCTATTTTAAATAACTTAACTTTGATTGAAATCTTGATTCTTCAGGAAAAAGGATTTTTCAGAGTAGTTGCAAATCGGGTTTTGTTGTATTGTTTCTAGTTGCAGACCTCTGTCTTTGGGGATTCATAGGAAATAATTGTTGGGAGTTTACTTGGAAAGTGGTATAATGCTCCATGAGCTTGTTTAAGTCATTCGGTTATGTATTTAAGCTTATAATGTATACTTATTTTTCTTCGCTAGAAATGTACAGTCATATTCAAGACCTAATTTTTATGGAAGCCGTAAGGAATTTATATTACTTTGATTTCTTCTATTTCTTTGGGATCTTTTATAACCTTGGAAGGATGGATTCTAGTGCTATGAAGAGGGTAAAACACCCTTGGGTTTTATCTATTGTTCTTTGGTTTTAGTGTCAACTTGAACCTCTTGGTAGTTCCTTTGACATTGTATTGTTGTATTGTGTTAAGCTGTTTTTGGGTCCATGTGTCATTAAACCGGGTTTCGATTTTGTAGATATTTAGAAATGTTCTTCTTAAAAAGGGAAATTGATTACTCATGTTTTGGTTAATCATATTGTTCATTTCCTTACCTATTTGGGTCTAAGTTGGAAGGTTGGTTAAAACTTTATCTTCTAGCCCTTTGCATCTCTAAATCTTGTGGGAGATGGTTTAATTGTTATCTGGTGGTAATCATGGCTATTAGTACTATCTCCTAGAATAATGGAAGGTAATGGATTGTGTAACTCTTCATTCTTTCCTTTCTCTTGTTTGTGATCACTCAATTTGATCTCTAATTTTTTTCTCGATTAGGGATTTTGGTTTGGGACGGTTGATACCGAGTTTGTTTGTATATGTTCTAGTTATCTCTATTTTGTTTATAAACATGCTATAACTATAGGGAAGTAATCTATCCCTCACTCCTTTAATATTCTTTCTATTTAAAACTTGGAGAAGGTGATTTCCTATATGTTCTAGTTTGTTATGCAATCTTCTAGACTGTTATGTAGATTTAAGTGCGGGTTGTTTAAGGACAGTTTTGTTGAATCGAGGTTAATTGGATGAATTGTTGTGTTTGGTTGGAAATATTCGAGTAAATATGTGTGTTTAGTAGAAAATATTTGATTGGTTGATTGAGTTGGAGCTGAATGATAAATATTACCATTCTACTCACTTGACTTAATGATAGTAATGTTGTATCTTTTTGGGGATTGAGTGTAGTCCCATTTGCATGCTAATTTGATCTTAACCTCTAATGAGGTATGTTTTTAGTTTTTTAGACTTTAACTTAAATTGGAGATATTATGATTTTGAGTATTAGGATACTCAAATAAGAGGCACATGTTAAGTTATGAAGTTTTGAATCATCCTAAATTTATTCTTATGTTTTAGATCTGATTATTGACATCTCAGATTTTAGGATGATTTTAAGGGAATGAAATATTGAGATGGAATTATCTGTTGTTTTATCTTCAATTGAACTATGCCTAGAAGATAGTAGGATAGTTATCTCCTTCTATTAAATAGGTTTAATTGAGAAGGGAAACATGTAAGGTAATGTATCACAGAGTTAGTAAGGCTATGATGAAATGTTACTTATCTGAATTATTGTTGTAATTATTTTGTTAATAAGTAATAACATGGAAGGTTGAATTTTTATATTTCATGACTTAATATTACTTTTTCTTGGGTATATCTATTTCTCTCTCTCTTTTATTTGAGTGTGGTAACTTCCTTTAGTTATTTATTTTTGAATTTCTCATGACTATTTCTTAACAACAGAGTTATTTTTATGGAACAGTTAGTTAAAAGCACATCCTTTTAATGTTTAGTGCTTATCATGCTCAGTTCAATGAACTAACCCATGGTAGAAATTTTTCAAATGGACTTCGTAAGTTATGAAAGGAGAAAATATTTATAGGAAGTTACATTTGTTTACCAAAGAGGTTGGATCATTTATGATAAAATATTTTCATTATTGAAATGTATTTGATAGAAAAAGAAAGTTGTACTTGTATTATTTTATTGTTGTTTAACATGGGGAATGTCGAAGTGGTTTGAATAAAATTGTATATATCATATTGATGAATAAAATATTTGTGTACTTGTTTGAACTTGATGTGTAACCTTTTGGGTATTATGTGAATGGAAATGTTAAGTATTTCTCTACTTTTCAGTCAGTAACTTACTCTTATGGTTTGGAGTAGATTGGATAAAGATTAGGGGTATTAGATGCACTACCCTCTCTAGTGAAAATGTAACTTATTAAGTTGACCTTCGTGTATGGATATTCAACTATATCACTATGACTATATCTAAATCAAATGTTTGTGGGTGAATAAAAATATGATGAAATATACTATGGGGTTATAAATGAACATTAACCCTTTATGAGAAAAGGGAAGAAAACTTCCCTGGAATGATTATTAGACTACTTTAAGACCTCTTGGAAATAAATCTGAATGTATCTTTAGATAGTTGAAGGTGTTTTTTCTCATTATGAGTTCCTTAACTAGAATAGGAATGTAGAGAAAGGAAATTAAATGGTATTATAATTAATTCCATTGAATTCTAATATAAAAAGAACTTGCTATGAAATTATATAAGCCAGGGCTTGAGTAAGGGAGTAGGAAAACAAAACTGTTGTGTGTGCTGAATCTTTTATGTAAAACATATATCAGAATTTTATTAGAATAAAAATGTAACCTATGAAATGGTTAGGGAGAAGATGTATCTTCATACCCACTCCAATTGCAGTTTTAATTTGTAACCCTAATGGTTAATGAACCTAGTTGTTCAGTAGGGCTACTACAATTAATCCTTAATGAAGAAAATTAATAAGTCATTAACTTCTATTTAAGGTATGTTTTCCCAGATGAGGAAAACTCAAACAGATGTTGACACATGCCAACTACAGGGTAGTACCTTCAGGAAGACTAGGGTCTTCACGAGGATACTGTGTTGTAGTTGACATGTTTCAACACCCTTTCAAGTTTGTTCATCTAGACTAACATAAACTCTGACTTGATCACAGCTTTTCCCTAGGTAGGGATAAGGGCATGATCTAGTGTTGAGGTTAACTCACGTTGACTTAGGATGAATAGACATTCCCAATCAACACAAATCAATTGAGTATGTATTACTAACCTTAGTCACCTTAATAAGTCTTCCACACTAGGTCATGTTGCTAACCTTGGATAGGGTTAAACCTTGAAAAAGTGGAATGACAAAATCCAGTGAAGACCATTCTAGATAACAGATCAAGTGGGGTGGAGGACGTATTACATTTGACAAGTATGTCATCTAGGAATATAAACATAAATAGTATGTTTAAAATCTTTTTCCAAAGTATTGCAAGTTATTGGTTGTGTTATCCTATGTCACCTAGTTTAAGAAGTGGGATTTTAGATGAATATGGGGAAGAGGTATTTAGATAGGCCTCTTAAACATGAACATTTAATAACCCAAAATGGTAAAGGAACCAAGTATACAGATTATTAAGTTAACATGAGATATCGGTATGATACCAAGTCATGAAATGAGAGATTGGTGTTCCACCGAGTCATTACAGCTGCATATGTTTTTCTGTTATGAGATTGATTGTCTTGGAATGTGTGTTCTAAATTAAGCTAAATTTAGAACATAGAAATTATGTAAAAAAAAAAAACCCCTTGTTTCTAAAGTCTTAAAATGGGAATGTTACAAACACAGGGAGCAATCAGTTTATTATATCATCCATACCCTTCTAGAATATAAAACTAGATATAATCATGCCGAAAAATTCTTCTTAGCCTTAGTTTTCATCACCACTAAACTATGCCATAACCTACTTAACCAAAAACCTTTGTTTTCATGAATACTGACCAACTACATTACATGTGTGATAAGTCCTACCAACATCAATGTGTTGCACGTTGTCTCATGCTTCTTGCATACCTAGACCTTGACTTCACTCATCAAAAATTTGTCAAAGGAAAAACCATTTATGACCAACTGGAAGATGCACCCCTCTCAAGAAATCAGTCATCTAACTTTGATTTCCCGAATGAATCCATCACTACCCTCTCTTTGGACAACACCATTTACCAAATGAATTTATTATTCGATGGTTCCAAATGTCGAGTGTGGGGGTGGTGTAAAATTTATCCTTATTCCTCTTGACGGTGAGCCTATGCCATTATCTTTAAAATTATATTTTGATTGTACTAAGAATATCACCAAAAATGAAGCAATTGTATTAGGTCTTGAACTGCCATTGCCTTAGACATTAAATTAATTAATATATTTGGTGACTCTCAACCGGTTGTAAATCAAGGTTATGGTATATATCAGTGTCATAATGAAATAATTCAATAGTATAAACATCATGTAGATATAATTTTGATTATCTTGTACCATTTTGAACTTCAAACCACTCCACATTCCACTAAAAATTTGTGGACACCATGGTATGTCTTACATCTCAGATACGCTTCACCGTCTGACTCAAAAATATTTGTCACAATACAAAGGTTGCAATCACCTTCTTATTTATTTTGAGACATCAACCTCGTTATAACTATTGAACCTGACCCACGTGACCTTTGGTATAAGCAGTTTATGAACTACCTTTCCCTTTCAATTCTACCTTTAGACCTTACTCGTAATGGACAACATGCCTTTATCAAAAGCATCTCTCACTATGTCATCATGGGTGGTATTCTTTATAAATGTGGCTTTGATGGTATCCTCTTACGATGCCTAAGAAGTTATAAAATTCCCTACACCATCAAGGAAGTTCATGACGGAATTTTTTGAGTTCACTTCAATGGTTTAGGTGTCGCTAAACACATTCTCCACCTAGGATATTATTGGCCCGCCTTAAACCGTGATTATTTTGATTATGTTAAACATTGTGTGAAGTTCCAAAGCAATATGCTAATATTCATCACACCCCTAGTCATACTTTACAAGTCGCACAACACCTTTGGCCTTTCTCTCAATGGGGTTTGGATCTTATTGGAGAGATAAATCCTCATTCTTCCCAATGTAATCAATAGATTATTACTTATATTGATTACTACACTAAATAGGTAGAAGCCATACCTCTTATTTATAAAAACCGAGAAAATATGTGAATTCATCAACCTTCACATCATTTGTCACTTTGGTGTTCCTCATCGTCTTATCGCTAATAATGGAAAATAGTTGAAAAAAAACCCTGGGGAACTTCTATGAAACCTTCAAAGCATTCAACTCAATTTTTCTTCACCTTACTTCCCTAAAAAAATGGCCAAGAAGAATCAACCAACAAAACCTTAAACAAAATTCTTATGAAAGTGATTGATGATATTGGAAAGGATTGGAATATGCACATTTATTTCATCTTATGGGCTTATCACACTAGTATTTGTACTTCAACTGTTGCCATGCCTTTCTCTTTGGAGTATGGTACAGAGGTTTTTCTACCTCTTGAAGTCCAAATTCCATCTCTTCGTATCTCACTTAAAGCGATGATCAATAATGATGACTTTTGCCAAGACCATTTGTCACAACTTGAGATATTAGATGAACATCATCTCAATGCTCTTGATCACCTCCAAATCTACAAAAAATGTATCAAACATGCATATGAAAAACATGTATACGAACTAACCTTTCGGGTTGATGACCTCATCCTAAAGGAAAATCAACATGTAACAAAAGAAGAGAAAAGTAAATGAGGAAAATTTGCTCCTAATTGGCTTGGACCCTATATCGTTACTCGTACCTATAGATCAAGTGCTTATCATTTTTATTCACTCGAAGGTAAACCAAAAACTGATCCTCTCAATACCTTGCATCTTCGACCCTTCTATTGTTGAATCAATTCCTATATCACATTTTTTGTAGTTAAAATAATCATCCCTTGAGAACCATTCACCTTCCATTTTACCTATTTTAAGGATCAATGACTAAATAAGAATCATGTGATTATCCATCACCTTTCATCCTTGTCTTCAATGTGAGTACCATAGATCTACTCATGGCATGATCCTCATGTATACTTTTCATTTTTTTCAATATGGAATCACATGGTCATTCATTCCTTAAACTCTTTCTCTCATAGTTAACCTCTGTGTGTTATGGTTTTGTATTCAACAAAAGAGCCTATCTTTCTCTATAGTATTTTCCATGACCTAAAAGTTGAAAGCAAAAAAATTAAAATGTAAAATGGGATTCAAATCCTTGAGTCAAAATTCCAGCAAAAATATGACTCCCTCAAAAAGGACATCTATGCTTTCTATCTCGATGCTATAAATAGACTGCTCCCTCGAAGGACAACTATACAAAGTTAGCCATATTGTACATATTCTATCATCAAAAGAAGACTATTCTTACAAAAAAATAAAATAAAATATATAGAAGCTTCTGCATTGATCACTTCACGAAGACCTCGAGGAGATAATCTACTCATCCCATACAAGACTTCCCACATCAATTGGTCTATAAAACAAAAGTAAAAAGAAAACGATAAATTTTTTTGTCATGGACTTTCCTATTTTTATTTTGAGTCTCTTGCCAAATATTCCAGTTGTCTCACACTAGGTTACACTAAAAACCAAAAAAATTCACCTCATCGCCTTTTCATGTTAAATTTCAGGCCTACTCAAGGGACATGCCACCAACATGACATTTCTTGATCATGTGACTTTCTTCACCCTTAGAATAGTCAATTATGCAACACCTTTAAGGTCTTATGTTCATAAGCCAATCTTTGGTATGATAGACTTGTTATGGTTCTTATCAATTAGGTGGCTCTTGTTGTCTCCTTTACCATTCACCTCTTTTCTTCCTTATTGATCTTCCTAGAGAGTAATATACCATTGAAACTTACACTTTAAGGATTCCCCTTTCAACCATGCCTAAAATCACCTAAACTCAACCATACCTAAAATAACCTAAACTCAACCATGCCTAAATGACCTAGACTCCACCATGCCTAACTCACCTAGAATCCACTATGCCTAACTCACCTTGACTCCATCATGCCTACATGACCTCGACTCAATCATGCCTAATTCACCTAGTTTCCATCAATACACAATAACAATGGAAATTAAAACATAGGTACATCATCCATGCAATAAATATCATCATCTATATAAATGGGAGAGTCTATGTATCAATACACATATACACAAATATAAATAAATACAAGTATCTCAAGTCACTCAGATACAACCTCACTATCTTTAGCACGTAGGCCGGTATATATATCAAAAATCAAAAACATCTCAAGTGACTACACATCACCCCACCTCATATCCTCTAGGCTAGTCTCACCTGTCTCCTCCTCCCAACTTGTCTTCCACCCTACCAACATCTCTCCACCCTCTATGGGTCTCGGTCTAATCTCCATCTGGCCCTTAGCTAGGCCTAACCTATGTGAACTAGCATGGCCTCACCCCGAACTCCGTCTCTCAGGCTAGCCAACCCCTTATGCTTTCTAAACTATGAGTGTGGGATATCATCCTATCACTTGTTTCCTATTGGGCTCTATACTCAACATACGAGGGAACATCTATCCCGGTAGTTGTCAGGTGATCCTGATAATAACATGCATGGTTCATCGCATCTATAAATCTCACCATACTCACTATATGAGGTGGTGTCATAGATCTTAATGTAACCGTGTGCCCTTTCCTCCTAATACTAGCCTCTATCCCTATATCTGGGATCCCTTTCCTCCTCCCTCGTGACTTGTGGGACCATGTCCCGCCATCATTTGCTGTAGAATGGGACCCTATCCCTAGGCTGTGGAGGTACTCGTGCTACAACATGGGCCTATAAGGCCACTACATATGCCTTTGTAGTGGAAAGATGGCCTTATAAACTTTTCACTTGTGCCTGTAAGGTGGCCACTTGTACTCTATCACCATCACCACCATGTGCGGGTGATTTTCCCTATGCCAAATGGACCTATAAATTCATCACCTAATCATGAAGGGTGGCCACACTGTGCATGTACTCTTGTCAATTAACCCTACAAACCTATGATCTGCGTCTTTAGGTTAGCCACCTGCCCCTACAATACATCTCTCTAAACCATGACCATAGAAAATCTAGATACCACGGCCTCTCGTAGTTCCACTCATCGTTGTGCCACCCACCACTTCCTATATACATCATCTATCGATTATCCACCGCCTACTCCTCCTACCCTATCAAAACACTCGATGTGGTGGAGACATAGGTCTCTCCACATCATCATGAATCTTGTGGGAAAGGTGGGGGTACATCTTATGGCATCCCAAACTATTGTCTAACCCTATCCATGGGTATCATCTCGTGCTCACCGAGTACACTACCCTTGTATCCAAATGAGAAAATATAGATCCTCTAGCTCATCTTCCATGCCTCTCTAAGATAGAAATCCAACATAAAGCCTCTAAATAATTTAAAATCTTGAAAGTCCCTCCAGTAACCGCATGTAGTATATAAAATCATACGTGGCCCTAGCCACCCTCGGCTACCCACCATCTAGTACCCAGTGTTTGCATCCAACTCAGAGAAAGCAACCTTTGAACCAATCATTTCGGGTCAAACCAACTAGGTGCACACATATGATATGCTCGTATGCCCAATAGTGTAGTAAAAAGGTACAACACATCCCAAACCTCCTCAATCTCCCATAATCCCATAGATCCCTATATAGCTGAACTAGGAATGCGTTGGTGCCCAAGCGAAGAAGACCCGCTTCTCCATCATATCCTGGAGCACTCCCATAAGTGCTTGTGGGAATCTCCCACCCTCAAAATCTAGTAGTGCAAAGCAACCTACTACCTCCATAATCAATATAGCCAACCTTGTCTCCTATGGGTAGGCAACAAACATGTCTCCATAAGTGAGACTCACACTGTGATACCTCAGCTCACCCATCACCTCACCAAAATCAGCCACTATCGGCTCTACTGATTCCTTAGAAGTAATAGAATACACTATCTCCTCAAAAATAGGAAGCCTCATGATTTGGTACACATCCTCTATGGTGATGTTCATCTTTCATGTTAGTAAGTGGAAGGTATTGGTCATGGAATCCCATCTGTTGATGAGATCGACCATCATATTGTGATCTCAAACAATGTGCCCATAACATCAGATCATGATAAGTCCGGCCTCAGTCATATGTTCCCAATCCTCCATGGTCACACTAGAATACATCCGTATTAATAGAGGTGGTACTTTTTCCCACATCCTAATACAATCTCTTGCCTACATCATCAAACACAACATTGTCAAGACTTAACTACCCAAAATTCACCTATTAACCACTAAACCATACCCAACCACATCAATCATGCCTAACCCCTTTACCTAATTCACCTACAAGCCTACTACCCTTTACCATCATTACCCATTATCACATATCACCAAAATCACATTTTACCCTCTTCCCCCTACTATTCATCCTCACCTACCCCTTCTTCACCTATTTTACTTTCCTACCTAGCCCTTCTTACCCCTATTTTCTCTTAACCTTAACCAACACCGGTCGCCTTGACCGTCACTGATTTTTCTTGACTGTAATTGGTTCTGTTTAAATGGTGTCGGTCACTTAAGACTGAAAATATCGGCTAAAGCCAACCGATGCTAACCAAACCTTGACCAATGTCGGTCTCTATTGTGATGTCAAAACCAAATACCTATTCCCCCATTCTCAAAAATTGACCAAAGCTTACCTAACACCCTCATTTACCCATCCCACCTTATCCTAGCTTAGTTCCCACACCTATTTAACCTATGTGTGACCTCCCCACCCCTCATTTCCTTCAATTTTACCCATAATTTCAAATTTCAAAATCTCACCCATAATTTTTAACCAAAAACAATTTTAACAATATGAATTTTCAATCAAAAGAGGGATTTGTATCGCCTCCTACCTCATCTCGATGGCATCTATGTGGTGGCACCTCTCATCTTTTTGCCTATTAGAATGTGTTGTATATTTTATATAATGTATACCCAGGAGTATTGTACACCTCTTCCACGAGCATTAGTAGGGGTTCAAGGTGGCCCCGAGAATTTTCAGAATCCTTATTTTTTTCGGGAGTATAGATATACTATTTTTATCTATACGTATATATGGGTGGTGTCATAATCCATGAATTATGGGGAACCGTTATGGATGTTTATTAGCCCATGGTTTTGGTACCCATTCTATTATAAAAATGATTTGAAAATTTCTTACTATTTTGCTTACAAATAGTTAGAGATGCAATAGGGTAAATAAGAACTTATAAGTACACTATTGTATTGTAAAAAATTAAGTTAATGCAATAAGAGAGAGAATTTCTTGTGATGTGTTTTTTCCCGTAAGGGTTTCCCAAGTTAAATCTTGTTTTTTTGTCATTTGTTTTCTTTTATTATCTTGAATATTTTGTTCAAGATGACTTCTTGTTTATTGTTGGGCCCCAAAATATTGGCTAAGTATAATAAGGCACGTGGGTGCATGGGACCTATTTGAAGAAGGGTGCGTGGGTTGAAGGCATGCAGGGTAGGTTTCTAGTAGGGTTTTTCCAAACACACAACTCACGTGTGTAAGATAAGATGGGTTTCGAGACTTAGCCATATGCGGCGTTCGGGAAGCACATGAGAAAAGTGAGACCCGTCTAGCATGTGGAGTGGATAAGGTGTCGCATGATAGTTGAAGGATTAAGAATGGAATATTCCATGCATACAATAAAAACATCTAGAAAGACATCATTGTAAAGAGTTGAGATCTTAGATCAAAGGAATCATGCTCCATGGGAGGACCACTTGGACACTTGTAAGCGATCTGTTATGTCATAAGGCATGGCGGTGAAGGAAAAAGTTATATATAGAGATGCTTGAGTAGTAGAAGGGAGATATATGATAGTGGTGGAAGAAAGGAAAAGATGCACAAAAATATTATGAAGGATTCTATACGTTGGGATTAGAGGAAATATAGGAGTGATGACATATTTAGAGGGATGGGTCTATGTTTATCCTTGTAATATGAAGGACGTAGTTTAGTTTTGATGCATGACCTTGCTTTGCATTATTATATGGGTTTGTTATGGCCTTAAGTGAATGTAATGTGGTTATTAAACATGTTAACATGAATATAAATTTTTTTATAAAGAATATATGTGGTTCATAAGCATAAACCTTAGTGTAATTCCTTTGTTTTATGAATCAGTTTTGAATTTTGTTGATATTTATCTTTTAAATGGATGCTTTGATATGATAACTTAACCTAAGTTCGAGAATGAATTCATGGTTCTTTTCTATTGTTTTGCACTTAAGTATCTATCATAGATGATGTATTATTACACAACTCAAATAAAGTAGGGGCTTAGAACATGGGATTAGATTGTTGTTCTAAGGGTATAAAAATGACTACATCTTGGTTTTGTTGTTGGGACCTCTTTTCAAAGTTTTTGTGAGAAATGGCATACATCTTGGTCCCTGTGATGCATGATGATAGAATGTCTAACCTTGGAAAGTGTTGAAGTATGGTTCAAGAGCATAGAGGATGAGGTTTCTCAAAGATTCCACCTTTGGACTCCGAGTTCGATGCACCTAGATGGTTAGAAGAGAACCTATATCATGATTTGTATGAGACATTCTTCTACTATTTTCTAGTAGAACTATATGAATGGCTTTCAGCATATGCATCTAGATCAAGATGGTACTATAGATCACCCATATGGACTGAAGATGACTATCGAGGTGAAGGATGCGGATCCAACTTGGATGTGTGTTGTTGATCACTGGTGGAAAAGAGTGTTGACCAGTTATACTCTATAATATGCCATTTCTACATATTCTTTCCCCGATATTTTCAAGTTTGAGTTTCGGAGGAGCCCAAAGGATCATTTATATGTGATATCCCTTTGGCTATGAAGATATTGATCATTACCTTAAGTTTAGAGGCATTTCTTATGGCTGGATAAGCTTCTCTGAGTGTTGGGTGAGGAAGCTAGGGTGGAGGAAGATGGAAGACATTGCAGATGAAAAGGAAAGGGAGGAGAGATGACTCAAGTATAGAAAATATCGTGAAAGGGAGATGACTAGACAACATGAGGTTGCAAGTGTGATGGATCTATAGAGGTAGACATTGCGGGAAGGATTTGAGGTTCACGCAGAGAATGTGGAACTTGAGCAGTGTGCTACCCCATATTGGCAAGTGCAAGAGAGAAGCCCATTTAGCTTCTGATGATATTTCATCACATGGATAAAATATAGCCATCATCATACATTTAAACCCACCTAGTAAGAAACCACTAGCGCTTCATTTTCTAGATCAAGGGAGAAGTATTGTTAACTTGAGTTGGTATCAAAGTGGGAGTAACCAATCTATGCATAAGAGATATAATTTCTTTTTCAAAACATCCATGGTTATGTAAACCATTCGGTACCTAGAGGAATTTTCAGACAAGGTAAAAATATGAAAGGTTTGGGTATCGCATCTAGGCATAGTGTAGGACACACAACTAGTAGTGGGACAAAATCAAAAACCATTGGTGTGTAGTTCAGTGGGACATTGGGAACACTAGGCGCGACCACTTCAGGCCATTTTCTTGCTACAAGAGGTGGATATGGTGGTATAGGGGCTAGAGGATCTAGTGGGTCAGGAGGAACAAGACCTGGTGGATCAAGTGGATCTGGTGGAGGAGGAAACACTAGAGGGAACCAAGGCTCTGGGTTAGGAGGACAAGGGCCACAACCACCTCCAAAAGTACTTTTTATGATGTCTTTTCACTTACGACTACAGGGGTATCAAGGATGTTGTAGAGCATGTACACAAGTGTGAATTACTATGGCACACGAAAGGGATCACTACCTTAGAGCTAAAGGCAAGTCAGTTTACAATGATGTTGCAAGGGTGCACACATAGTTGGTATTAGAAATATGACCCCCATCAAACAATGATAGAATACCGCATTGAAGAACTCCTTCCTAGCAGAGTTCTATATCCTTGAATTTGAGTAAAGAGCATCTAGATCCCTCAAGGAGATCCAACAAGGAATGGCAGAGAGTGTGTGGGAGTACGATGCCTGGTTCAAGAATCTCTTCTCAAAAATATCTTATGATATTGACCCTTATAAACATGCTCAATAGTTTGTTGGAGGATTAATAACACCATTCGAAGGGAACTATCACAAAAGAATTTTATAGACCCGCATAAGGCCTTGTAAGTTGCCTTACATGCTTTGAGGATATTGGGAGCATTGATACTAGTGTTAGCCCTTTTCTGGAAGCTCAAATTTCTACAATGGCCAAGTAGTTGGAGAAACTTTCTACAAACTCAGCCCATGAGGTTCATAGTGGGATTTTGTTTACAAACTATGAAGTGGAAGGTCATGTAAAGGATATTTTCCTTGGAAGTTAGTACGCACCATGGCGGTAGAATTTAATATTTTCTATGTGGATCATGATGCAAATAGGTGTCCTCTACTACAATGCACAATCCAAAAAAATGTTTCTTGCTATTACAATAACTGTACCTCTATGACCCATGATACCAAGGATTATAGATTGATTGACCATATTCATTATGTTATTGATCCTTGTGTGTGCCAAACTAGTCTTGCAAGTAGTTCCAAGGATGACGATCATCGCTATGAAGGGTGCACAAATGGAGGAGTGCATGGAAGAGGTTTTTGTAGAGGATTTCATGGTCACAGTAACCACGATAGAGAAAGAAGTGAGTTCCCATGAGGAACATGTTATAACCATGGATCGAGAGCATTATAAGTGTGAGTGTCTTAACTTATTGCAATGCTCATGGTGTGAAAAAACATAAGTATGAGGAGTTCCTTGAGTTTTTTGAACACATGAGCCAACAAAAATGGAGAGAGAAAGGCACTGGGATGGTGAGTATAAACAAGGTTGACCCTCAGTTGATGCCAAGAGTTGTGTGTGAGTCAGGAATAGAACACTGACTTGAAGTAACAATGCAAGTAGAGGTTACACATACAAGGGAGATTCCAAGATAGAAACTGGTTAATAGGGAAGATGTGGTACATGGGAAGTATCCAGATCCTACTCATCAGAAATAATTGTATCAAAATACTATGGATGTGATTCGGAGTTTGCAAAGGGAGATCCAATGTCTAAAGGAGCAATCAAAGCGGTGGGAGAAAAGGAACAATGATGAGGCTCCGAAGGAGGAACTAGATGAATTAAAGGAATTATGTAGGATGTTAAGGCAAGAGAATATTATTCCCATGCTAGGAGAATGGTTGAGGGTGAAGGTACCATGTGCCAAAGCAAAGCGTGAAAAGAAAGTTTTACATGCAAACCTTCCTCCTCATATCCTTGACTATGATAAGGACATTACATTAAATCTAGTTGTTGATGGGTGGATTCTAAGCAATATCCTCATCGACATAGGAGTGGAGGTCAATGTTCTCACCTTAGATGTTTGGCATCAAATGGGAAGGCCTGCATTACAACCATATTTAAATGTGTTGTATATGGAAAAAAATCAAAGGAAATTCCCATTGGAGTCTTGAAGGATGGAGTTATCACCATTCAAGGGGCCAAGTTCACTGGAGATTTCTAAGTCTTGGCATTTTCCAAGTTAGAAAACTTTCCAGCATTACTTGGGTGCCCATGGTGTTATAAGAACCATGCTTACCTGTGGTTTAACAAGGGATATTTTATTTTTGAGTAAAAATTAAGAACATGCTATCATCCCCTTGACTGATGGGAATTCAACACCTTATATTGAGCCCATGGGAGAAAAATTACTTGACAGGATTTATGTGCCCTCCACTAGAGACCCTAAGATAATTCATCCCATGGAGGGAGTTATCTAGTTTGAGGATGCTCAGTCCTTGAGTGATACCACTAGCATGGCATGTGACAATTGGGTGCATGAGACTTATGAGTTGATTAGGCAACAATTGAGAAGATCTATAACAAGGGTAATGAAGGTGTTCTTAGTCAAGCACCTAGGAGGGTAGAAGTTGTCAATTTACTCTAGAGGAGCATACCCTAAAGTTTTCTTGTGAGAAATGGAGGCTCAATGGAGTAATGAGGATGAGAGAAGGGGAATTCTCAGTTATAACCTACTCAGAACTATAGCACGCTGGTGGGCTACTCATTGGGAGAACCTCCTAGAATGGAGCCATATTTTCTATAAGGTTCTTTAGGAGCAACATGCCCACTATCATCTAAGACTACCATGTTAAAGAGACCGCCTCATTTCATATCCAAGTGTGTGAAAAGGCTTGGATAAAAGGTGCAGAAGTATTACCAGCTTTTTTATGGGTACATAAGCTATATTCCACCTTATAAGGCTATGTGCATGCATGGTATATTCATTCAGATATGTGTCATTAAATAGGTAATTGGAAAGAGTTGGCAGCTTATCTCATTCAAGATTTCGAGTATAGGAGTACAAAGCCATCAATGGATAAGGCGTTACAAGTAATCAAGTGCCTTATGATGGGAGATAGTGCTATGGAAGAAGATAGGCTACTGGAGTTACTAGGTGAGCCTTATTTGGAGATGCACCTCAATGAAGAAGAATTAGAGGAAGTACAACTTGAGTGTATGTGCATGGAAAAGGAAAAAGGAAAATGGTCTATGTAGTAGATGGTGAAGAGATGGAATGTTTGGATGTTAACCATTCTAAAGGTACGTGTAAATTCATAGATAGTGCTAATGAGTAAACATGCACCTACCATGAGCCCTTGAAAACAAATAAGGTTAACATTGGGATAGAGACATAACCTAAGGAAGCTATCATTGGGGACTATTGTTCGGAAAAGGAATTTTCATAGGTCATTAACTGTTTCATGAGTTCTAGGATTTGTTCCCTTGTAGGTACCATGAATTCAAAGGTGTCCACCATTCCTTGGGGAGATGAAGATAAATTTGAAGCAAGATGTGTGCCCGATTTGGAAGATTCCTTATCGATGAATCCAAAATTATACGTATAGGTCAAGGAAGAAATAGACAAGATGATAACATCTAGTATCATTGATGATGTGTAATAATTAGAATGGATAAGCCCAATGGTCATCAGTATCAAGAAGGATGGAAGAATAAGGATCTATGTTAACTACAGGGACTTGAATGTCGTATGTGTCATCGATCCTTTCCCAAGCCCCTTTAGTGAAGAAATTTTGGAGGGAGTGGTCGGACGTGAGGTCTACTCTTTCACGAATGGGTTCTCAAGGTATCACCAAGTTAGGATTGTAAAGGAAAACCAAAGAAAGAAAACTTTCTCCACTTAATGGGGAATTTTTTCCTACATGTTTATGCATTTTGGATTAAAGAATGCACCTGTTGTGTTTTGGCACATCGTGGTACAAGAATTTTAGGACTTCATCCATAAATTTCTTCAAGTTTACTGGATTCTTTGGAATTTTTATGGGTTGGTAAAATACCATTGTGGAAATTTGAGGTTGATGTTTGAGAGATGTTGGCATTTTAGGATATCCCTCAACATTAAGAAATGTGTCTTTTCTACCCCATGTGGAACCCTGTTAGGACATATTATAAGTAAGGAAGGCTTACTAGTGGATCCCGCCAAAGTTGTAGTTATTGTGGGATTAGGGGAACCTACTAATCAAATCATAGTGCGTTGATTCCTTGGAAAAATGAGGTACTACATGAAATTAATCAAGGAGTATGCCAAGATCACTGCACCCTTAGAGGAGTTGCTAAAACACAAGAGTGCCTTTCATTTGGGAGAGGCACAACATAATGAATTTGAAACTTTGAAAGATAGGCTTGTCATTATGCACATAATACACTTTCCTTATTAGGATAAGCCTTTCCATGTGCATGTTGATGCCTCAAGAACAACCATGGGAGTAGTACTAGCACATGACCTAGTGAGGGGATTGTTTATCACCCTTTTTTTCCCAAGAGAAAGTTGACACTAGCATAATAGAATTACACAACTACTAAGCACAAGGCAACTTTGTCAATAATCGATGCACTACATAAGTTCAGATAGTACCTATTGGAAACACCCTTTATATTCTATACAAACCACATGGTGTTGAAATACTTGGTGAAAAAGACCATTTTTCAAGGGTGCATATGTCGTTAGGTCCTATTATTCCAAGAGTTTGAGTTCACGGTGGTTATAAAACTAGGAAAGAGCGATTCATGACTTGACCAATTATCAAGGATTAACTCAAGGGAGGATGCGCAAAGCACTTAGGATACTATTCTAGACATGTAACTATTTAGGTTGCGGCATGTTCCCTCAGACTTGGAAGATATCGTAGTATTCTTGAAAACCGGTGTGGCATCGATGGGATGAATGATCTAGAGATGAAGAAATTAGTAATATACATCGCACCCTACATGTTGATTAGTGGAGATGTGTATAATTTAAGATGTGATGAGGTTCTACGCTGATCTCTACTAGAACATGAGCATGTTACTATTATGGAGGAAGCACAAGGTGGGATTTCAGGAGGACACTATGTGGGAAATACAACCATGCGTAAGATTCTAATCATAGGGCTTTGGTGGGAAAGCATATACCGGGAATATATTGAATCTTGCAAGGCATGTGACCATTACAGTGCCTTAAAAACTTGTAAGAGGGATGAAATTCCTCGCAACCAATAGTTAGTACTAAACCATTCAAAAATGGGTAATTAACTTTGTAGGATGAATTTTTCCAGCCACGCGAAGGACTGGTTCACGGTATATCATTACTTTCACTTATTACGACACGATGGGCAAGAGGCGGTGCCTACAAAAGATTACAACTGCCACGACATCTGCTATATTTTTATGGGTGAACATAACCAACAGGTATGGATGTCCTTTGAGTTTAACAAGTGATAGGGGTACACAATTTCTAAATTAAATGGTCAATATTATGTTAGCATAATTTATGGTGGCCCATCACAAGACCACCCCTATCATCCATAAGCAAATGGAATTGCGGAAGCATTTAACAAAATACTAAGTCACACATTGACTAAGTTCTACGACATTGGAAGACAAGATTTGGATGAAAAGGTATTAGTCATTCTATGGGCATACGGGACAACCTACAGAGAGGTTAAACAAGGCCACGCCATTTCAATTGGTGTTTGTACGAAATCTATTTTTCCGATTAAATTCATGTTACCATCTCTACATATAGTGCACATAGGAGGATTAGGCGATGAACAAACATTGGAAGAGAGGATTAATAATTTGATGTAGTTAGATGAGAGGTGATCATTTGCTAGATGGATTATGAAGATTGAGAAGGAAAAAAAGGCATGGCATGATTTTCATATCAAGAACAAAAAACTTGAGGTTGTGAAGATGGTCTTGTTTTATGATTCCAAGTTTTTACGCCATCCTAGGAAGTTGAAATTCCATTGGCTAGGACCTTACATCATCTCGTACATCCTTGATTTAGGCACTTTCCATTTATAAGCACTATATATGATGAGATTACGTATCATTTCAATGAGATTAATTTGAATCCCTAATATAAATAAGTCTTCTTGGTGGTTCTAAATAAGGTAGTATTTCTAGTTAGCTTATAATTTCCCTTTATGATTTTTCTTTTCTTGCGTTTCCCTTTCTCCTTGTGGTTCCTTCATTTTTATTTCATTTTGAACCTCGTACAATGGTAACCACATTATTTTCTAAATTTTTGTACACGTAGAGGACTTTGTGCATCTATTTTAGTGTGGGGTGGAGTAGTGTAAAGTAAAGTATAGGCCAAAAATAAAAGTTGAGTGGCCTAGTAGAAGGAAATGCGTAAGATTGAGAAAGTGCGTGGGGAAATGGTGGATAATGAATTATGGTTTCAAGAAGGCTGTAACAAAGACCATGTATGAAGAATGAAGAGTGCAGGAATAACATGAGATAGGTGAGCGAAAAATCTAGGTAAAGGACATAAGAAGTTCCTTCGGCCTTTGTAGACGCGCACGTAAGAATCTTGATTAGATTAGATTTTGGGTGTCGGAAGGTTGTAAAGGGTTTTTCACGCAGGATTGGGTGCATGAGTAAGGGTGCTTAAGGTCGGCCTAGTGGAAAAAGTTACATTTAATGTTAAGTACGTTGGTAGGTGGTATATAATTTATTGCTAGAGAGGAGAAAAAACTATAAATATAAGGTCGGGAAAGTCATTATTTTACCTTTCTATTATGAAGTTGAAGCACTCTTGCAAACTAAGGCATATAGAGAGATTTGTGTGAAGGAAGAAGAATCGTAGAAATCTAAGTGTGTGACTAGGAGGATTTTCAAACCAAGAGGAAGGAGTACACGGATGTGAGATTTTTTTTTTTTTGAAGTGCGCTATCTTGTGGAAGGATTTTCCTAGTTAGGGTTTGGCAGCTAGGGCACAAAGAGAGAAGGATTTATTCATAGAGTCAAGCCTTAGAATTGAGCGAGTAGTAGAGTAGAGAAAGGATTTTTAATATTTAAACTAACAAGAATAATGACACCAAATAAGGTGACCATTTCGCCAAAGAAACAGAAGGGCAAGGGAAAAGGAAAACAAGTCATTGTTGTCTCTAGCTCTTATGAGGAATGGTATGCGAAATGCGATGCACCGAGATGGAGTATTACACGAGACGCAGTGGGTGTCACACTTGAGACAAATGGCCATGAGTGATTATAACCATTGCATGAGCACTACAGAGAAAGAAATGGCATTGGAGTTGGTTCATCTAACTAACAAAAGGACACCAGATGGAATGTCCATATTTAGTGACAAGGTGAAACTAAAGTTGGAGAAGGTAGGGCTATTGCAACTATATGAGTTGCCTTATTTTGGCAAGCCTGAGCAGCTATATCAGTGGTTGATGTTGCACATACATGAAGACCATTTCTACTTTGTAGGCCACAAGATGCACATAACACCTCAGTTGATATCCAAATTCACTAGCCTAAATTGTGAAGGAGAATCCATAGATGACGATTTGAGTGATAAAGAGGCCATCAAGGAAACTGTGGAGGCTTACGAATACAAAAATGGTTTGTAGTACTTTGACATCACAAAAATTATAGACCTTGTTATGAGGATGGTCATGTGCTTAGTCACCAAGCTTAATGATCAAGAAATATGGATGCAAGTGAACAAGGCATGGTTGAATGTATGCCGGAAGATCTTAGAAGGGACCATCTATAACTTGTCCACCTTTATTACAAATGAAATCATAAGCAATGCACACAGGAAGGAGAAAAGATATTATTCGGCAACATCCTCCCGACCATATTATTCTTAGAGATTAGAGTACCAGATGGGCCAAAAAAATTCATTTGGGAGTATCCAGAATAGGATCCCTCCCTGTGAGAATATTTGAGAAGTACACTTTTGAAACCATGATGACCACTCACACAGCATGCCTAGAGAAGTGGTACAAACAAATGCGTGACACATTCAAGGCAGATTGAAGTATCCCGAGTAGTTACCCATGATCAAGGATGGAGAGGAAAAGTTTGAATTTTATCAACAATTCTACATTGGTAGGTTTACATTGAAAAATGGGACTAAGAGCCCATGGTACAAGCTACCCTTCTTCTTCACTGCACAATACTTCCAAGCAGGGTTCAACCAGTTCAAGGAGGAAAAAAGGCTAAGGTTGGACCTTAGGAAGTAGACCAAGACCATTGTGAGCTATTCAAAAAGATCTTATACCCTAAGAAGTGCACATACATGGAGAAGTATGTCTCCCATAAAGTACAAATGATGAATTCAATAATGTTACCAATCACCAAAAGGACTACAACAAGGGTATATCTACACATAAGGCCTAAGTTTGAGAAATTTACCTATCGAGAGAGTTATGTATCCATTCTAAAATACCCCATAGGTTAGAAGAAGGCCATGGTGAAAAAGAGGGAAAGAGAAGAGGTGCGGGATAAAAAATCACCATGTGTGAAAACCACACAAATTGTGGGCTGCTTGGAAGCAAGCACTAAGCCAAGAACTTATTCACCCGAAAGAAGTCCCTAATCAAGATGAATACCCCATAAGAAGAGGTTTAAAAACATGAAGATCCCTTCACACATGAAGAATCACCAAGGAAGATGTTTCTTATTAAGGAGAAGGATAAGGAAGAATCTCCTATACTAGAATCACCAGTTAGGAAGAAGCAGAAGATGGTAGAAATGGAAGACTCGGAGGAAACATAAATCCTAGAGGCATACATTGGTGACATGGATGATGATGAGCTTGAGGAAGGTCAAGACCATCCATTATATGATATAAATGACTATGAGGAGGAGGAATATGAAGATGATAATAATGAGGAGGAAGTAGCGGATCAAGGTAGGGGGTGGTGAAGAGGTAAGAACCAAATATTAGGGAACCCCAAGCCTCACCAAGGAACAAGTGGAATTTTTTTTGAAATATAAGTAGTGGGAATCATTAAGGATTTGGTGGAGTAGGATCAGGAGTGCACGGTACCCACGAGGGAAAAAATCCTAGAACTCACGCATTAGATCATTAACCTTTGAAAATTCCTTTTTTGACCAATAGTCCCCAATGATAGCTTCCTTAGGTTCTGTCTCTATCCCAATGTTAACCTTCTTTGTTTTCAAGTGCTTATGGTAAGTGCATTCTCACTCATTAATGATATCTATGACCTCATGCATACCTTTAGAATGGTTAGCATCCAAACTTTCCATCTATTCACCATCTAATACATACAACATTTTTCATATTTCCTTTCCCATGCATGCACGCTCAACCTGTAATTCCTCTCGATTCTTCTTCATTCAAGTTCATCTCCAAACAAGGCTCACCCAACAACTCTAGTAGCCTATCTTCTACCATAGCACTATCTCCCATCATAAGGCACTTGATTACTTGTAACTCCTTATCCACCAATGGATTTTTACTCCCATACTCCTAAATGATCCAATGGCTTTGAAGAAATTTAGTCAACCTAGCCGGAGCGCGTGGTTTTGGTACCCATTGTATTGTAAAACCGCTTTGACGGTTTCTTACTACTTTTCTTACAAATAGTTGGAGATGTAGTAGGGTAAAGAACTTGGAAGTACATTTTTTTATTGTAAACAATTAAGTTAATGCAATAAGAGAGAAATTATTTTTCTCGGTTCTTTCCTAAATGGGTTTCATAAGTTAAATCTTGTGTTTTTTCATTTGTTTTCTTTGATTATCTTGAATATTTTGTTCAGTATAGCTTCTTGTTTATTAGTTTATCAGATTGATTCTCTTGATGCAGTTTACCTCCCACACCTTCTCCCACCTCTGTCATGACCAAATCAATGGTTCACCTCCAAACCAATGAAAACACTTGAATCAATCTATGGTACCTACTTGATAAAATGACAATCACCTATTGTGTGGCTTTTCAAATCCTCTCAATGCCTCGTACTATCATTTTCGAAGACTCACTTTATCCTTTGTCATTTTATACAAATGGAAAAAGTCAAAATGAATCTGTAAAACACAATTTTTTTTTTTTTAGACCCAAATCAACATGACCAATGTCAATCATGTCAGTCCCTAAATAACCAACGTTAGTTATTCCCTAACCAACATCTATCACCTGCCATTGCCATTTCACCCACATTTTGACCTAAAAACATTACTAACTACATACCTCATGACCCTCCCAACCCAAATTACACCCTGCTCACAAGCCTAAATTACATGTACATGTCCTTACCTATGTTTAGGGACATGTTATTTACCTATACCTAGGCCTTACCCGTGCCATGACCTATATACCATGACCTGAACCACCTTTTGTGACATTGTAATTTGTGTACTCGCTTATACCTTGTGATATTGTTACCTATGTCATTTAGTCTAATGACCTTACCTTGCCTATTTATGTGTTGTTTATCCTAAAAAAACCTTTGGTGTACCAGAGAATACCTAAATGTTCCTGCACCTAACCTAAATTGTGTTTCCGGACCATATCTTGTACCCTGGATACCTGAAACACTTCCACCTCATTTGGATAAACCCGTCTACTATGAGCGATGTATATTTTTCAATCTCTTCCATCGGTACCTTGTTAACTTCTATACGCGTGCATGTTTTCAATTTTAATTACCCTTACCTAATATGACCCTTAAACCATTACCCAAAGTGCCCATACCCTCCCCTACAACCAACCTACCTTCAATTTCATCACTTACCCATTTATTAAACCACTCACCAACTCCGTCTATCACCTCATCAGTTCCTGGTTTGAGGGGGATTAACTCCACCCACACTTGGGGAAGCCTCACCTTTAGCCCTACTTGGGGAAACCCCACTCTCACTTATATTTGGGGCAACCACTTCCTATTTATTTCAGTTTTACTTATCAATACAAGCTACACAAAAAGGGGAAAATGTAGACACCGAATTTGGGTCACATTCCCCTTAGTCTCCTTTCAAGTAGTTAAAATAACGTGTTCACCTAACCATGACCGCATTACCCCACATTCATATTAATTAAATTACTTAAAATTAAATTAATACCCATCCTCACATTATTTATTAATTTAATTACTTTAATTAAATTAATTTACACCTCATCCAACTACATCACCTAGAAAACTCACCATGGAATTATTATTACCCTTTTAATTAATCAAGACTTAGTATCTACTTATATTAACTAACCGAGACTTAGTCTAACCCTAAAATTAAATTACTATTACCTCTCCAATAATATTCCTGCATATCTAATCGCAAACCATCACTTGAGACCCAAACTAACAAGCGAGCATGCCAAAAATAGCCAAGATCTGCTATTTTGGTAAACCTAGGATTTCCCACCCTAACCAACGTCGGTTAACCCACAACCACCACCAGTCACTTTGACCATCATTAGTTTCCATATATATAGTTTTGTGTCCTTTTTACCAGGTTGGTCACTTTCGTTCGGGATCACATTCTTCCGAGAGACTTGGAGAAATCAAATTTCTTTATCACTTACGAAAAAGAAGACACACAGGAGCACTACCAACATCATTCACCATTCATTAACCTCGTCATGATCACAGATTCACAAAAAATAGGCACGAAGGTCCAAAGTGCCATGGAAAGAACATAATGGCTCTTCTGTTTGGATCTCTACGGTTACCATCTTCATCACCTACATCATCTAATTTATCTTCCATTAAGTATTTAACATCTCTACACTGAATCTCTAGTTTCCTTGTGTAGATTTATTTACTTATCTATGTAGTCTATTTCTCTCCATACCCATATAATTCCTTCTATCAACCCATCACCTGATCATACCCATAATTTTCACCCATTTTCACCCTCTTTGAATCATCTCTGAGTCTTAAGAATAATGTTACGACCCCATCTTCACCATTTCTAACCTATGTGCAATGACAATGAGTCTATAAAACCAATTCTAAGAACTTTTTGCTAATTTCCTCTACCAACGATGGTTAGCCAAGTGACACTTTGGTCACTCTTATTAATTAACATTGGTCGGTCACCGACTTAACTGGTTAGTGTGTCTAGAAATATAGCTCACACCAACAAGATAATACCCACTTCCCAATAACCCATATCCATTTATAATCCTTACGGACCTTACCCATAGCTTTGTACTAGACACGGAACTCAACACCAACAAATCAACCATCCCATTTTGACCTTAAATAGCCTTTTATATGACATTTCTTATTGTTCTATATGAGATACCTAAATCATTTCAATTCCAATAGGATATTTAGTTCATATATGATTTAACTAGCATTAATATTGTTATATAAAAGTGGATTGACATCCTTTTCAAGAAGTATCATGCTTCCCGGATCTAGCTTCCACTAGGCAGCCCACTCATTATTTTGTTTAACTCTATTTGGTGGTATTGTTTTGTATCTATAGGTAGCTCCTCCTAGCCAAAAGGGGGCTTTGACATCCGTTTTGATCTGGAAGTCATCTACACACACATTTGAACTTGATTGATAATACAAAGGTATTCCTCCTTGGCCTTCTACCCTTATCTATTTCATTAATCTACTAAGAATCGGTGAAACACCATGGGCACCCAAGTAATACTAGAAATTTTTCTACCTTAGAAAGTGCCAAGACTTCATAGTCTCTAGTGAATTTCACCCCTTGGATAGTGATAATAGCATCCTTCAAGAAACCAATGGGCATTACCTTTTTCTTGTTAGCCATATATAACACATATGAAGATGGTTGTAATGGGGTCTTCCCATTTGATTCCACACATCCAAGGTGATATCATTATCTTCTATGCTTGTGTAAATTAGAATATTACTTAGGAGCCATCCATCAACAATCTGTATTCAAGCGGTCTCCTTATCATAGTCAAGGCTGTGAGGAGGTAGATTAGCATGTAAAACATTCCTCTCGTGCTCCCCTCGACACATGGTAATTTTTCCCTCAGTAAATCTCTTCATAGAGGGATGATATTATCATGTCTCAACATCTTACATACTTCCCTGACTTCATCTATATCCTTCTATGGAGCCTCAATGAGCTTCTTCTACTCGACTACAACAATTTCTCCTTGACCTTTGGATCTCTCCTTGTAGGCTTCAAATAACATTCATGGTTTCTTGACGAATTTCCTTCTCATGCGTAGGGTCCGGATACTTCCCATGTATCAATTCTTCTATTGTAATCATCAGTCTCTTCTTTGGTATCCATTTAGAGCACGAGCCTCGGCTTTCATCGTCACCACTACAAGTTGTAACTCGAATCACGTGCCATCCTTGGCATCCACCGTTAATAATCACGCTTTACGTTCACCATCCCAGTGCCCTTATCCTTCCACTACTTCTAGCTCATGTGTTCAAACAATTCTAGGCATTCATCATACTTGTGGTTTTTCCCACACTAAGAGAATTGCAACAAATTGAGACACTCATGCTTGTAAAGGATCTTATGCTAGAATATCCTCCATGGAGGATAGGAGGAAATTTTGGAAGGGACGATATGATGTCAAACACAACATGGACCTCACGCACATTATTGTCATTAGTTGAAGGTTGTCTAGTTTGGTTAGATGAGGGGGTATGGTTAGGGAACATGTTGAGTAGAGAATACTTAACAAAAGGCACACAAGAGGTCCACGGGAAAATAGGGCATGTTCAAAGGTGTGAATGGATAAGGGAAACATGCGTGTGGAGGATAAGTTCATATTTTGGGACTTAGTTATTTTTGCACATGAGGATCTATTTTTAGAGATGGCATGTAGAGCACATAAATGAGGTAGAGAATTGTGTGCCACACATTGGCTATTTTTGGAGGATCGGCTACAAAGCACTTTGCATGGATGCAGGCTAAGAATAGGTTTATCACTATCAGTTAACTAAAGGAATTCTATTATTAGCACACTTGCATGTGGGGCTATGACTGTAAAAAGCACATAGCTAATAATAGCATGTGACCTATTTTAGGATTAGATAAGTGGTGAAGGGCAAGTCCCCACCCTTATAAATATGTAGTGAACTACGTAGTAGAAATATATAACTAAATGAATAGAGAGACATATATATATATATGTATGTATGTATGTATGTATGTATGTATGTGTGCAAGACTAGACTACTGTATCAGATATGTGTGTGTATGGGCATAGAATGCCATTACTATAAGAAGCTTATGTGTAATTTTCATATTTAATATAATGGAGGATATTGGCTGAATCTAAGTGTTAGTTTTGTGTGTATTTGGATCTAGTATGTTCTTGATTTCATCATGGTTAATACTTAATTATGTTCTCCCTTAGATATAGATCTAGCATGCTCTGTAGAATGATGTATTAATAATGGAACTACATGTATTAAGTCTTCATCATGCTAACATCCTGCAACAGCAACCCTAAAGAGGGACTTGGTACCTTTGCGCACTTCGGGTGAGCACTCAGTCTAGGCTGAGTGATGTGTCAGTGCACCTAGGGTCTTATTGGGCTTATATTACTGAATTCTATGTTGTATCATTTGTTCCGTTTCGGGACCTATTTTTAGTTGTGTTCAGGATGGTTCATAATGAAGACATACCGGTTGACCTTAGCAAGTGTTGAAGAGTGGATACAAAATCGGAAGAATAATATGCATAATGGTTCAACACTTTGGATATGAGTTTAACGCATGCATATGGGTTGAACAGAACTTGTATGACAGTTTATATGAGAAATTATTCACTATCTTCCTAGTAGAATTGTATGAGTGGTTGATTGCATATGTATCTATGTGGAATTAGAGGTATAGTGTACTTTTTTGGGCACAAGAAGAATTTCAGGCCCTTTATGATGCTAATTTGATCTAGAATCAAGATGTGGATATGTGGTTCCATGGCATTTTAAACAATTATATCTTAAAGTACTCAATTTCCACTTATTCCTACCCATAGATAGCTGAGTTCCAATTTTTACAATATCCAAGGGGAACTTACTGTAAGGCATTCCACTGGAAATCAAGATCCTGATGGTAAATTTGAATTTGGAGAGTAAACGATGGCTAAATAAACCCCACCACGCGCAGTCGAGTAGGTTTAGTGAAGGATGGTAAACTTAGCAACCAAAAGGAAGAGAGAGGAAAGGTGGCTTAAGTATAATGAGGAACATGGGAGGGAGGTAGAGAAGCAATGAGAGATTGCAAAGTGGATGAAATTGAGGAGAGAGATGAATTGTGAAGGATTTGGAGCTCACGTAGAAGATGTGGAGCTAGAGCATTAGGAACTCCCCCATCACGGGAATGCATGATAGGAATCCCCCTCAACCTCACATAGAAGCATGCCAACAAAGATGACTGGGCTATGGGTGCACATTTGAATCCACCTAACAACCTTTCCCTTACGCTTGGTTTTCTAGCATCTAGTACAAAAACAATAAAAAAATCTAATTCAAGTAGTGGGAGAGTAGGAGCAAGTCTTATAAGAGGCACAACGATGGAAGCACAAATGAATTTTTATTAAATGAGAGTACCTTTTAGGTGTATCATCTACCTAGAATACAAGTGTGCCAATTTTTGGACCAACTTGTGGGAGTAGTAATGCTTCACTGAGAATGTTAGGGTGCAGTTCATATCTAGTGTTTAGACATATGGAAGTACATCTTCCGATCCAACCCGCCTACATGTTCAAGATCAAAAGGCATAGGTAGCTCTAGTTTAGGGAGATCTAGTGGTTCTAGAGGCAAGGGAAACATAGAAGGTTACGGATCAAGTGGGTAAAGTCTGCACTAACCCCGAGAATATTTACATTGAAATGTCTCTCATCTTCCAAAGTATAGGTGAATAGAATATGTTGCTTTGAACATGTGCATATGTGTGAAATATTGTGGCACAAAAAAGGAATCATGGATTTTGAGTGTAGGGAAATCCAATTTTCTACTATGTTATAAGGGCACGCATATAGCTGGTATAGAAAATTTGACCCTGATCAACCTTGCATAAACTATCTAGCCTTAAAATATGCATTCCTTAAAGAGTTTCACATCCCTGAGTTTGAGCATAAGAGTGTAAGTGCACTCAAGGATATTAAGTAAGGCACTACTAAGAGTGTTAGAGAGTATGAAACCTATTTTAAAATGCTATTATCTAAGCTTTCTTATGTTATACACGCAAGCCAACATGCACAATGGTTTGTTAGGGGTTTGATTAACCCTTTTAGAAGGGTCTTTGTCACATAAGATGTACATTGATCTGTGTGAATAATTGGAGGCATATTATATGTCTTTGAGGTAGTTGAGAGTATTGATACTAGTGCTAGCCCATTCTTATAGGCACATATTGATGCACTTAGGGAGTTGGTGTACAAAATGTGAAGTGGAAGGTCACACCAAGGATAGTTTCCCCCATAGATCCATACGTTCATTACTATTAGACTGTGAGATCTGTCATTTAAATCATGATGCTAGCCATTGTCCTTTGTTATAGCATGTGATAAGGAAGAATGTATCCTACTATTGTAAAATTTTCTAGTCCTTGACCCATGATACGAAATATTGTAGATTGATCAGTTCAGATCCATGATGTCATAGACATTGGTGTATGACACATAAGTGTAACTGATAATTCTAAAAAAGAATGAGCACCAGGATCGAGATCACTGTAAAGTGTGCTATGACAGGAATGAGGGGTGTTTTGAGGGAGATCATGTAAGAGGACATGATTATCAAGGTGGATATGGAGAACGAGGACGTGGTAGAGGAAGAGGTGAGTTTCCTCATTGAATGTGTTATACATGTGGGTCTCCTGACCACTATAGGTGTGAATTTCCCATAATATTACATGTTTTTACGTGGAAAGAATCATAGCTATGAGGAGTGCCCAAACTTGTATGAGCATCTCGAGACGCCACATAAGTATGAGAACAAAGGTGTAGGGATGGTTAGAATCCAACACATGGTGGAAAATCAATGGATGCCTAAGTTATCACCAGAACCTGAGGCTTTCACTATGAACATTACCACATGAGCTGAAGTGACACATGCAAATGAGGCATTGTAGTGAAGCCTACAATCATTAAGGAGGAGGCTCTGCATGCAAGGTACACAAATCCTACTCATCGAAGGATGTATATCAAGAGACCATGGAGGTTCTCTAAAATCTTAAAGGTGAAATACAGTGTCTGAAAGAGAAATCATAGAAGATAGAAAAGAATAAGGAAGCATGGAAGGCCCCATCTGGGATGAATGACATAAAAAAAGTATGAAAAATGTTGCACCAGGAGAATATTATTCTGTTATTAGGGAATTGGTTGAAGGGTAACACTCCATGCACAAGTGCGAGAATGAATGATAGATCCTCCATCCAAATCTTCCCCCTGATAGCATTGACTATGACAAGGATATTTCTCTTAATGTTATTGTGGATGGATGACTCTTGAGTAATATTCTGATTGATAGAAGTGCAGAAGTAAATGTTCTTACATTATATGCACGTGTGCAAATGGGGATACCTCCATTACATTCATCATCTAATGTGTTTTTATGGAAAATAGGACTAATGCCACTCCCATAGGAGTTTTGAAGGATGTTTTTGTAACAATACAAGGGCCAAATTCAATAGAGATTTTGAGGTATTAGTGCTCATAGAAGTAGATAACTTTCCATCTTTACTTGGGTGCCCTTGGTGTTATGCAAATAATGTTGATTTAAGGTTCAATAAAGGATACATCAGTTTTGAAAACAAGGAGGAATGAGTTGTAATTCCCTTAACAGATGGAAAATCTACACCATATGTTGAGCCTTTGAGTGAAGAGGACTTAAACAAAATTTATGTGTGTGCTATTCAAGACCTAGAGGTCATTGAGCCATCAAAGGAGGGAATCCTTCAGTGGGAAGACTCTCAATATATTAGTGATACTATGAGTATTGCTTGTGACAATTGGGCTCACGGTACTTATGAACTAGTAGGGCACAAGGTAAGAAGCATGATTGCATGGAAAAATGGACTTCACTTGGTTCGATGAATAGGTAGCTCAATACCTTGGTATATTGGGGCAGAAGATCTTCTAGTATTCTTACAAGCCATGGAAGCACAGTGGATAGACCAAGTTCAGAGAAGGAACATGTTATCATATACCTTGTGTAGGATAGTAGCGCATTGGTAGGTGGTTCACAGAGATAATCTTATAGAATGGAATGAAATCAGGATCACACTATCTACTCAATTTTGCAAGAGCAATGCATCTACATAGATATGCATTTATCATGGTAATCATCATGTTCATCATCACATCCAATGGTGTGAGTGACTCGGACGAGAGGGACATGAAGCATTACCACCTTCACTCTGGTGCATAAAGTATTTTACACCCTAGAAGGATGTGCATGTGTTTGGTGTATATATGCAAGGCTACATAGAGAAACTAGAAATTGGAAGAATTTGATTATAGGAATGATCAATACCTTTGACTACTTCTATTCCAAACCTCCGAGAGTGAGAGGCATTAAAATTTGTTAAGCGCTTAAATATAGGGGATAGTCCAACAATGGAAGAGCTCATTTAGGAGTTATTTGGTGAAACAAAGTCAGGAGAGTGTTTTGAAGAATAAGATGACATGAACTCTATACTACTAGAACACGCTTTCCTTGAGAAATAAAAAGGAAATATGGTCTACATAGTGGATGACGAGGAAGTTGAAAATATGGATATCGATCATTCAAAAGGAATGTGTGAGATCTTAGACAATGCAGAGAAGGATACACGCAAATATCATGAACCAATGAAGACAAAGAAACTAAATATAGGGTTAGAAGTTGAGCCTAAGGAGGCCATAATTGGAGACTACTGGTCAGACTTGGAAGTGGCTAAAATTATTGAGTTATTATAGGATTATCAAGATTTATTCCCTCGAGGGTATCGTGAATTTAAAGGTGTGCATGAATCACTAGGGGATATGACGATAAAGCTTAAAGAAGGTGTTTTCTTAGTTATACGAGAGACCTTATAGAATGAACCCTAACTTGCACGAAAAGGTAAAAAAAGAGATTGATAAAACATTGAAGTCAAGAATCATTCAACCCCTGGATGAGTAGGAAATGGGTTATTCAATGGTGATCACAATCAAAAAGGATGGATGGATTAGAATATGTGTGGATTATATGGAGCTGAATGTTGTATGTGTAACACACCCCTTTCCTATGCCATTCACTTGAGGAAATCTTGGAAGACGTGGCGGTGCGTGAGATCTATTCATTTACAAATGGTTTTTATGGGTATCATCGGGTTAGGATTTCCTAGGAGGATCGGGAAAAGACAAATTTTACCACTTTGAATGGGGTATTTTTCCCTATACTTTGATGGCCTTTAGATTGAATAATGCACTGTTGTATTCTCACAAATAGTGGTTCAGAATTCAAATATTTTATTCACAACTTCTTACAGGTTTATTTAGATTATTGGACAAGTATATGGGCTTGCTAAGGATCTTTGTGACAATCTGTGCTTAATGTTTAAACAATGTAGAAAATTGAGTATCTCTTTGAAGATCAAGAGGTACACATTTTCTACACCATTTGGAATATTGTTAGGTCACATAATCTACAAGGAGGGTTTTTAGTTGATATAGCTAAGGTTGTAGTCATTCTAGGCATATAAATGTTTACCAGTCAGAGTGAGATGCGTATATTCTTGGGTCACACAGGGTATTATAGAAAATTCATAAATGGATATGCCAAAGTTGCCACACCTTTAGAAGAGTTACTGAAAGGAAAAGGTACATTTTATTGTGGGGAGAATTGCATACAGTGCATATTTGAGATATTGAAAGATAAACTTACTACTGCATCTATTCTACATTTTCCTTCATGGGATCAACCATTTCATGTACATGTGGATGCTTCTGGCATGGCCATTAGCACAGTGTTATCTCAACCTAGAGAGGGTATTATGGATCATCCTATCTATTTTTCTAGTAGAAATTTGACTCCTGCATAACATAATTACACAACTACAGAGCGTGAAGCTTTGTCAATAATCTATGCGCTACATAAATTCCACTAGTACTTACTAGCTACATCATTTTTCTTTTATACATATCACATGGCATTGAATTATTTGGTAAATAAACATGTTTTACAAGGGTGCATATGTCAATGGGTGCTCTTATTTGAAGAATTTTATTTCATAGTTGTGGTAAAACCAGGGAAAAGTAATTTTGGACCAAACCATCTATGACATTGGTATACACCATTAACTTGATTTACAACCAATTGAGATTCTCCAAAGATATTAATCGATTTAGGTTATAATGCGATGGTGGCTTGAAGAGATAATACAAGTGCTTCATATTTAGTGATATTATTAGTACAATCAAAATATAGTTTGAAAGATAATGACATAGGTTCACCATCAAGATAAATGAGGATAATTCTGGCACCACCAACACATTGACATTTGGAACTATTGAAGAATAAGGTCATATAATAAATAGTATTGTCTAAACCGAGGGTAACAATAGATTCGTTTAGGAAATCAAAGTTAGAGAATTGATTCCCTTAGAGGGGTGCATCGGAAGTTGGTCAGCGATGGTTTTTCCTTTGACATATTTTTGATGGATGAATTTGAGGAATAGGTCTATAAGAAGCATGAACCAATGTGTAGCACATTGATGTTGGTAGGGTTTGGCATACATGTAATATAGGGGGTCAGTATTGGTGATAACAAAGGTTTTTTGGTTGAGTAGGTAATGGCATATTTTAATGGAGCCAATTACTAAGGATAATCAAAGTTTTTTGGCATGGGTGTATCTAGTTTCATAGTTTAGAAGCATAATACTGATGTATTAAACCACTTGTTCCCTGTCTTTCTCATCACGATGAGCAAGCATGATACCCAAGGAATGATTAGTAGAAAAAATGTAAACGTAAAATGGTTGGTCATCCTTAGAGGGAATGAGCATAGGTGGTTGGAGGAGGTATTGTTTTAAGGTGTCAAAGGTTTTGTGGCATTCATCATACCATTTGAAGGAGACATCCTTTTTAAGGAGAAGATTAAATGGTTGGTAGTGGTCTAAAAGTTGTGAAATAAAAAGATGAATAGATTGCAACTTACCTTGCAAACTAAGAAGTTGACAAAGGTTATTAGGCGAGAGGAATTTTGAGAATAGCCTTGATTTTAGAAGGTTAAAATTATATGCCATGTAAAGAAACAATAAGACAAAGGATATTTTCAGAAAGAACAACGAAGATAGAATTTTGAGGTTGAAGGAGAACACAAGATTTGATGAGACAGTCAAAGATGACCTTAAGGATTGTAATGTGTTCAGCCCAATGTTTATATTTGGCAAGGATATTGTTAACATAATCTTCCAATATGTGATGCATGATGTAATGAAAGATATAAATCATATCTCATTGATATATAATACCAGTGTTCTTAAGTCCAAAGGGCATGACTTGATAGCAGAAGGTACCCTAAGGAGTGATGAAGGTTGTTTTTGTTTATCTTCCGAGGCAAGTAATATTTGCTTATAACTCGAGAAACTGTCCATGAGTGATAGTATCTCATGGCCGGTGGTAAGATGAACTAGTTGGTTAATACTAGGTAGAGGAAGGTCATCTTTAGGGAAATCTAAGTTAATGTCATGAAAATCCATGCAAATGTGGAGTCCCCTACCTATTTTGTGACAGAATGATGTTAGAGATCCATTTGGGATAATCAATAGGTAGGATGAAGGAAGCCGAAAGAAGGCACTAGATTTCTTCTTTGAATAGAAGGGCAATGCGAGGATACATTTTCCGTAGCTTCTTTTTCTGATTTGGCTTCAAGAATAATTATGATATTATGGACCACAATGTTTGGGTCACTTACGGACATATCAACATGAGACCAAGAAAGAGGGTTGATATGATCTTAGAGGAAAGAAGTAAAATATTCTTGTTCAGTAGCATCTAAGATTGGCTTTGTGTTTAGAATGTGCGGGTCATCCTATGTGATAATATTGATTTTGATGGTCAATTCATTTAACACGGTTTGTGTCTTAGAAGTAAATGACTGATCAATATAGGAATCTTCGCACCAAGGTAGGTGAGAATGGACTCATTGTCCTGACATTGAACGATGTTAATATAAGGAGTATCATCATCGATCGTGTTAAGATATAGTAAGGAAAGGGAAGAGGGAGCTTCACCATATCATTGATAAGTTATAGGTCCTAGGAAATGGTTTTCACAAAAAGAGTTAGGAGGAATGAATTCTTGATCCATAGACTTCGTAGGTGAAGGTGGTGAAGTTGGTGAATGTGGTGAAGAAGGTTTTCTTTCTCAATGAGTTCAAATAAGGAATTCTTGGAAGATGGTTTTGGCAAAGCCAATACCATTATGGTATTTGTATTTATGAGTGGTACATAAGATGAAAATATGAAAGACCTATTTATAGAAACCAAAGACAAATCCCTTCCATACACAATGATGGAGGAAGGTGTGGGAGAAGTGACGATTGGTGAGAGATTGGAGGTTAGATGAAAATGGTCATGTTTAGGAAAGTGTCTCGGGTGAGTAGGTGGAAATATCAAGTACCCCATATGTAAATTTAGTACAAATGTGGGAAGGACCATAAGGGAAAACCTTTCCTATGTGGTGATCATAGCGAGGATATTGGTGAAGGTTATCATTCTCTTGATGAGTAAGGAATGTGTAGATGTTTAACAAGTAGTACTCCTCCTGAGTGAGGAATTGAAAAACACATTCTAAGGGACGAGTTATGGATATGTGGGTAGCCATAATAGATGAATCACTAGGTGACTGTGAAGAAGAAGCATTGGATGGTTTAGAAGTATATGTGTTAGTGGATGAGTCGGGTTGCGGAAGCTATGACAATAGTGGGAATTGAGGAATTAGGTGTAGGAGAGGTGACGGCAACATTAGTGAATGGGGCTATGAGTGAAGGATAAATAATAGTGTTGGTAGATGCCTTGACTGGTACAAGAACATCACTAGGTTTATATAACATGTTACAAGTTTTGAATGGTGAAGGGTAGGATGGAATGCTATAGTTATATCCTTCATGTTCAAATTTTATACAATGATGTAAATTTGAAGGAACACAACCTATGATGCAGATCCAAGATTGGCCAAACAATAGGTTGTACTTGAATTCCCCCTCTAAGGCGTAGAATAATTCGGAATGGTACGGGGCCCACGCTAATGTGAAGAATGATGGTGCCAAGGTTCAAAGTTATAACATCATTGAATGAATACAACATAACTAGGTTATTATGCATGTAATTGGTAGGGATGCACATTTAGTTGTACACATGGGAATATATAATTTTGATGATGGCACCTCCATCGATCATAACACATATAACGTATATGTTATCACTATAGACATAGATGAATAGGGTGGGATCAGGATCATCTGATTGGAGAGGTACAATCTCATCATCATAGAAACTGAGAGTGGCTACTTGATGAGTGGTAGCAGGTGTAGAGGAAGGGGATGAATTTGTAAGTGAAGCCACATGGTGAGGGGTGATAATGGAGGCCACGGGCATAGGGTCATTAGATAAAACCTCAATGGATTATAAAACCTCCATGAAGGCCTATCAATGGGATTAAGAAGTTTGGACAAGGTCGTACAAAGACATTTTTAGAGGGGATTGATGTAATTTTTAATCATTGTACGATGGGATATCCCATCATAAATAGGGCATGTGGGTCCACTGAATGGTTATTTTTGTGTGGGTGTAGATGGTATGGGGGCACAAGATTTGTAGATGGGCTAGTTACTTTCTCCTTTCCTTTGTCTTTATGGTCAAGAGTGGCAATACTAACCATATTAATATTGGGTGAGGGAGAAGCTTAGTCATAATAAGTGTAAGCGACAAGATGGGAAATAGAATGATGAGGGAATATACTAGTTTTGTGCAAAGAAAGTAGTACATCGGCGTTTAGGTGGATGTTTTTCTAACTCTCTTATGTGGACCATTTTGATCTCAAATTTTGGAGGAGGATAAATGGGTTCCAAGGGTGGAGAGGAAGGTTTCTATATAGGTAAGGTATAAGGGTGTCTGGTGATAGGTGAAAGGAAACAAGGTCCTCATCTATAAGATGTTCATCATCAAAAAATTTCTTCGGGAGGACTCGGATTGAAGGAGAATGATTTTAAGAGCCTTATAACTTTCTACATCATGCCCTGACACACGATGGTAGGCACAAATTTTAGTATCATCAAACCCTTTTGGTTTGGGTTTGAGTGGGTCATAAGGTCTAAGGGCGCGATGTGATGATGAAGGTATCTAAAAGGTTAGCTAGAATGTTGGCATAAGACCCTACCAATGGATCACAATGTGAGGTGAGTGTGGGTCTGGATTGAAGTGTGGGTGATTTTGGTGGGAGAGGCATCATGGGAGGTGGAATCAGAGGTGAAATGGGTTTGACCACTAGTTTGGTAGGTGGTACTATTTTAGATTTGGGTTTTACCTTCTTGGGTAAAGGCATAGTAGATGAACTAGTGATAGAAGGTGTTGTAGGATTAACTACCTCTTTGGAGGATAGTGGGTTTGTAAACTTTTGTTGCACTTTCCTGGGAAAAGGTGAGGAAGGAGTACATGATGTGGAAGGGAATGAATATGGAAGAATGGGAAGGGTTATCCAAGGCAATAATGGCGGTGCGGTGAAGGTTTTTAGAAGGCGAGGTGGAAGGTATAGGTTGAAGAGAAGGAAATATCATAGGTATTGATGAGGTTCTTTGTAGATGGTGGTGGTATTGGTGGTAAGAAAGGTATGGGTAATGGTGAAGGTGTACACTATGCGGGTAAGTTAGGTGTAATAAAATAGCATGATGAAGAGGTCGGTTGTTGTGCTTTTGGTTTTCCTTAGATAGGAGGTTATCGGCCAAGGTCGATGGGTAAGGTCCTAGGATGCGGGGGTAGTGGTGAAGGTGAAAGAGGGGTAGTAGGCGAGACTGTGTATGTGGAATAAAAGGTTAGGTCTTCCTTTTCGGTGGGGAATAGTTTTCGCATGGTTTTGTGAAGATGTGGCTAAGTCCAATTTTACAGGAGGATGGACTAGAATTGATGTCGGCATGACTCCCAATGTTGTGATGGTTCGGGCATTTGTGGGGAAAATGTAGGTGCAGGTAGGTTCTTAGGCATAAGATCAGGTTTGATTATTTTATAAAGGTTTAGGTATAGGAAAGAGTGATGAATAAGAGGTTGTTATGACCGGTATGGGCATGGTTGGCTCAATTATCTGAGATACCTTTGGATAAATCATAGAGGTATCAATAGATGACATTTACGTTTGGGTTGAAAAGGGTAGTGAAGATGTCCCCAAATAATGGAATCATCAACATAATCCAAGAGGTATACCATGTATGAAAATGGCACTATTTTAAGAGGATATGACATTAATTTAGTAGTAGTCCTTTAAAAGTATGTCTATGGGACAGGAACTGGTTGACTTCGGACTCGGTAGGTAAGAGAGCCGAGAGAAAATCAACTAGATCTTAGAAGGATAATGGGGAATTATCACCAACGGGTAGTGGAAGTTCTAAAGGATCCTCTATTAGTATGGGAGATAACAGGTGAGATGAGGTAGGATCATATTTTAGTGGAGATGGAGGTGAGAATGAATCTCCCATGGGTAAAAGAGTTAACACCATGGGTTGTTCATTAGGTTGTGAGGAGTGATGAAATTACATTGGCGAGATATTAGGGTTTCCTCTATGGGTGAAGGTGGAGATAAAGGGGACTCATATGTGGGTGAAGGAGTAGATGAAATAGGATCCTTTGTGGGTAAAGGATCTCGTGCTAGAATCTCCTCGATGGAGGGGATAAGATGAAATTTAAGAAGGGTGAGTACAATGTCAAACACAACATGGACCTCATGGACATTACTAACATTAGTTGAAGGTTCACCAATTTGGTTAGATAACATGGTATGGTTAAGGAACAAATTATTAAAGATATACAAGTTCTAATTAGATGGTGCATTTTGGTTGTCCAAGATAAGATCTCTGTTTTCTAAAATTTCTTGGACAATGTTTTTAAGGTTATACAATTACCATCGCTATGGTCTTTAACATGATGATAGTTGCAATAGTCATGTTCCTTGTACCATACAAGCATAGGAAGAGTGGGGTAAAAAATAGTATATGGTTTGATGGGTGGTAGAGAAATTTCTTTGACTTTAATATTTTTTCTAATACTAAAGAATAAGGTTCCCCAATTGGAGTGTACTTTTGTTGCTCTCTTCGAACTACATGGGCCTGAATAAAAAATTCATCAAAACACACACAGGCACTGAATTATCTCATAAAAATGATGCCATTGCACTCACAAGGCCAAGGGGATGTGAAATCATATAAAATTTCATGTATTTTGATGAAGGAACATGATTTCCAAGATCCTTGGAGATCCCATGGCATCCCAAAAATGAAATTACATAGTGATTTGTTGATTTAAGTCAAATTTTAATGCTAGCCCTCCATGTGGAAGATGAGATTCATGAATTTTCCCTTTTTGCCTTTGGATAAGGTGGACACATGTCCAAAAACCATTGGCGCGGGCCCCTTCCCTTTAAAATTTGCATTTGTAACCTTTTTATGCCTTTGGAAAATTTTGAAAATTTTCCCCACTTGCCCCCTGGACCCGCCATGTGTCCCTAGGTGAGCCCCACAAAAACCGTGGGCCAATTTGATTAATTTTCAACCTTTTTTGAGAAAAGGAATTTTTTTCAAAATTCCCCATGGGCACAAACACCTGCTCACTCCCCTACCACGTGGTAGTCTCCCATTCACTGAGGAGCCGACCCTTCAAGTTTGCCTTCAACCCTCCACGAGCACAAAAACCTCTTGTAGGCCCACATTCCCCTTTTTCATTTCAAAAATGCCACATGTCACCCCCTGATTGGCTGCAGGGGCACACATCCAATTTTTCCCTATCGATGCCGTGGACAACTTTTTGACTTTGAAAATATTTGCCAACATTTATAAAATTTTCAATATTTCCTCCACGCTCCAAACTTCCGCCTCTTCTGGACACATGTCCACCTGCAATTGGATGAGGATTTCGGGCCAAATTTTTACCTTAGCACTGAGGCAAAAAAATAGTAAAATTTTCCAAGTCCTTTTGCCACTGCATGCCCTCCGAGCCACGTGTCTCGCTTCCCATTCGTTGCGGGCCTTCGGGAAAAAATTTAACTTAGAAAATTTTGGAAAATGAAAACAAAATTTCTAAGGCAAGCCCGCCCCCGCTGATCCTCTAACCAATCAAAATGTGCCACGTAGGCACTTTATCATAGCAATGCGGGGCTGCGAACAATTTTTTTTCCTTTTTGCCAAAAGTCAAAAAGTGACAAGTTAAGACATTTCCCAACACATCCTCGGCCAATAGGAACCTGTCACGTTAGCAATAACATGTGAAGATGAATTTGACAGGAAAACAACACCTGTATGCCCGTCAAAACGTAAAAAATACCGAGGTTGCCCTAGAAATCAAATTTTTCACAAGGAATGTAGATTTCTCGGTTTTAAATCAAGTGAAGCATGATTTTACATTAATTTCAACCAGGGGATTGGGATTTCACTTGCACATAAATGGAATTCGATCAAATCTGAGTTTCTTGCACGTTTTGACAAAGGAGAAATGACACAACCCATGGGAAAGAAGAAATTAGGGCACAGAAGGGGGGAACTTGGAAATTTGTTTCAATTTAGGGAAGAATGACAAGATTGTGAGTACTTTCAAAGCATTCAACCTGGAAAAAAGAGTTACAGATCACCCACTCGAGTAAATAAAATGTTTTTGAGCAAAAATGGATATAGAAAATTAGGGCAAAGTGTGCAAACTCAAAATTTGCACCAACATTGGCTCCTACTTAGGGATGGGCACTCCCAATGATTTCTACAAGATCAAAACATAGACCAAGTTCCAGAAATCCATTGGGCAAGGAGTCAAAAATGTAGAACAACCTAAAAACTAGAAATTTCCACAAGAAACAGGCCAAGAAAACCAAACCAAAAATGGTTGCCAAGGACAAAAGGGAAAACCACTAGCCAATAGCATTGAAAATAAAGAAAAACAAGAGGCTATAAAAAATGTACAACTTGTGCATACCTCACATGGGGATTTAATCCAAGAAATGTTTTAAATGTCTGCCATTAACATGTAGCTCCAGCAAATCCCCATCCAAATCCTTGAGAAAAAATGTATCAATGGCATAAGGGCCTATCCATAGAGCATCCAAATTTCCATGTTTTCCCTTGTCTTCATGCCTACTATCCCATAGCAAAACCAGATCTCCAACACTAAAGGCTCTAGGAGTGACCTTCTTATCAAACAACCTCTTCAATTTCTCTCTAAATCTGATATGCCTTTGATGAGAAGCTCTTCTCTCTTCATCCAACTCAATGATTTGAGTGATTCTTGATTCATACGGGCCATGTTCTTGATCTTCCAACTGTTGGGCAAACTAAAAATTAGATAAGCTGCAGTGTAAGGGTAGTAAAGCACGAGTTCCATACACCAATTCAAACAGGCTCTTACCAGTTGATCTTTTAGGAGTTATTCTATCAGCCCAAACTACAAATTTCAATTTCTCTCCCCACTTCTTCTTCTTGATTTCCAAGGTCCTTCTGATGATCTTGAGAAAGTTCTTGTTACTTGAATCAGCTTGTCCATTCCCTTGTGGATTATATTTTGAAGAATAAGTCAGATTTATCCCATATTCATTACACATTACCATCAAAGGTTTGTCTCTAAAACACATGGCATTATCAGATACAATCTTAATCTGGGACTCCAAATTTGCATATGATATGATTCAATAAGAAATCCATTACCACTTGGTGTGTTGCCTTTCTAGATGGAATTGCTTCAACCCATTTTGTAAAATAATCGATTCTGCTACAAGGATCCTTTTATGACCGGCACTGGAAGGATCTGAAATCTCACCAATGAAATCCATTCCCCATTGTTTGAAAGGAGCTTCAATTGATAGAGGCTGCATTTAGGAAGGGAGTCTGAAGCTTTTATTATTCTAGAGAAACATTGGCAATGTCACACTTTCTAACTAGTTGGGTTGCATCTTTAAAAAGAGTAGGCCACCAATAACTAGCTCTTAAAATCTTATGTGTTGTCACTTTCCCAACAAAATTTCCTCCACAAACTCCCCCATGGAAATCAAAAATCAACTTGGGAGCTTCATCTTCAGTTATGCATTTCAAGAGGACACCTTCAGGGTTCTTCCAAGCCAACCCAAGGTCTGTTATGATATATTTTTGAGAAGCCAGCTTGAGGGCCCTTTTCTGATTTTTATTCAAGTGACTAGGACAACATAGGTGTTTGAGGTAGAAAATCACATCTTTGTACCACTCAAAATTTACCAACTTGTCAAGAAGATCTGCCCTTTCTTCCTCTAGCTGATTCACTTCTACATTTTGCAAATTGCTCTCAGCCATGAGCTTGGCAAGACCCAAACCTCTTACTAGCTTTGTTGTTTGGATATCCATATCATATTCTTGTAATTTTTGACCCATCTACATCTCTTTCTTGATGTCTCCATATCTGATAAGATGTCCTTAACCATGGTGTGGGGAACATAAGCAACAACTTTTGAACTCAATATATAGGGCTTGAAAATCTTTGTTGCTTTTACCAGTGTAAATGCCTATTTTTCCATGATTATATACTTCAACTCAGCTACTTGTAAAGCCTTGCTAAAGAAGGCAATATGCCTCTCAGCTCCATTCTCATCCTTTTACAACAAAACTAAAGAAATAGTAAATTTAGAGGCAAAAGAAAAGATTTGGAAAGGCCTTCTATAGTTTGGAGCTGCTAAAACAGGTGCATGCTTAAGTGCATCCTTTATTCCTTCAAAATATTGAGTGGTAGCCTCCTCCCACTTGATAACTTGATCCTTTCTCAGCATTCTTGTGATTGGAAAAGTTAGCTCACATAAATTGGAACCAAACCTTCTAATGAAATCGATTTGACCAAAGAAAGATTGGATATCTTTCTTGGTTCTTGGGATAGGCACCTTATTGATTGCTTCTACTCTCTCAGGGTCTATCATAACACCTTCTTTAGACACAATATGTCCCAGCAACTTGGCCTTTTGCACACCAAAATGACACTTCTTTGGATTAAGTGAAATTCCATACTCTCTACATCTAATCAACATTTTTTCTAGGTGTTGCAAATGGTCTCCTCACTGCCTTGAAAAAATAGTCACATCATCTTGGTAAACTACAATAAATTCATTGATATAACCAGTAAAGGCAACATCCATTTCCCTTTGAAAAGTAGCACCAACATTCATCAATCCAAAAGGCATCCTTACAAAAACATAAGTCCCCCAAGGAGTAGTGAAGGTTGTCTTAAGTATTTTTGATTCTTTGACAACTACTTGATTGTATCTGGAGAAACCATCGAAAGTAGAAAGCATCTCTGGCCCTATTACAAGCTGCAACATATTCTCCATGTTTGGAAAGTGGTAATTGTCCTTTATAGATGATTTTTTAGATTCCTAAAATCCACACAAAGTCTGATATCTCCATTCTTCTTTCTAACTGGCACAAGGTTTGCCACCCAAGATGAGTATCTAGTAGGCTGAATGATGCCACCATCTCTCAATTTATTCAAATATTCTTGAAATTTCATGGAAATCAGTGGGTTAATAGGCCTTTGTTTTTGTCTAAATGGCTTTGTTTTGGCCTCAAGAGGAATCTCATGTTGGAACAAGTCTTCTCTATATGCCTTTAGCTTTGAATAAGACCAAGAAAGGTAGTCTTGATATTTCTTTAAAAGTTGGGCATATGACTATTTTTATTCTTTTATGTGATTGTTGCCCAACCAAATCTTTCTTGGTTTGTCTCTAGTTCCCAAGTTATGCTCTTCCACATCCTTGAAGCAGACATCTTTCTATTTATGATGCAATCAGAATTGTTAAAATTTTCCTCAAGTGCAATAAGGCCTTTAGGAATGGTATTTGTTTTCAATTGGATAATATCCTTGTCAAACAAAGTTTCTTTACCTTAATTTATGCATACCATTTGCTCCCAATCAATGTTCGACCAAAAACTCACCTTGGCATTGTAATAATCTCAACACTTGTGCATCATCATAAAAAATCTGCCAATGTTTCACATTATCCGGGACAGCTAGCCTTGTTAGCACTTCAATGTCATATTCACAAAAAGGTGAAACGGTGCAATTGTCAAATATAGAACCAAGGACAGCTAGCTTATCAGCAGCAGCATTAAGACTTCTATCATGGTAAACAATGTTAAAGGAATCAAACATTTCAATCAAGTCCCAAACAACATGCTTATATTGTTTCATACACTGATTTTTTGTAGCATACAACTTTCTTACTTTCTTGACAACCAGCTCTGAATCCCCCTTGGCAACAATATCCTTCACTTTGTATTTCCATGCAATCCTTAACCCTAACAATAATGCCTCATACTCAGCTATGTTATTAGTGCATTCAAAATTAAGTTTGAAGGAAAAAGCTAACTCTTCCAAACTAGGAGAAACCAACATTATACCAGCACCATTTCTAGATTTGGAGAAAGCTCCATAAAATAGCAAGGTCCATGGAGAGCCTACCATACCAAGGCATTCTAATTTGTCCATCTTATTCTCCTTTCCATCAACAAAACCAATGAAGTTTTCCACATCTACATCAGCGAACAACACTTCATAAGAAGCATTGTTGGGATCTTTAATCAAGTGTAGCATCTTATTTTCACCATAGAGTTTGACAAGGCTGCCTTCAATGGGAATGGTGGCAAAGGAAATGTCCATTTGAACACTACCACCAAAACTTGCAGCCCACTTTCTTGACAATAGCATACCCCATTTGGCGGGGTAGTCAACAATTACAACATCAAGTTTTAAATTCTTACCAGGATGGGCTGCAAGTTGCACTACTAAACCATTCACACAACCAACAACTGGAACTTCCCTTGAATCCATGGCTGTACACTTCCCATATGCTATTGTCACTTTGATATCCAACTCATTCATGACTTCTAGAGGCATGGCATTACATGATGCACGAGAATCAAACATACAATTATGAAGCAACTTTGTCCTTTATGAGAAAAGTTGTGAAAAATGGATCAACATTCAATTGGGAATCAACCAAGGATGTCCCCAAATATACTTCAGGTGCCTCTCCAAGATATTCCATTGGTGGTGGTGTTTCAAGGCCAATGATGTTTTGAATAGGAGTCTCAACAACATTTACATTTATGCTTAGGGTATTCTTTTCTTCTTTCAATCCTATGTACTCGAATGCTCTCTTATTATGCTTAGGTATTCTAGGCAACTCAATGATGGGAACACTCAATTTAATTTGGATCAATACTCAGGCAATATCATATGGAACACTCTTTGGTAAAATAGCATTGGAAGGGAAACAAGAAGGTTCATCAGATGGGGAAGTATTCTTGGCAGCCTTCGCATGAAGAGGACTGATATTTTGCATGGGACAACGGGGTTCTTGGTAATTGTTTCTTTTCTAGGATTGTCTTGGGAATTTTTGTGAGAAAGGGTGTCTTTGGTTTGGCTTGAGGACCAGCTCCTCTAACAAATTTACTTCTATTATTGTACTCTTTCTCTTGACCAACCAAAACATTCATTAACAATTGTCTATCTTCCTCTGAAGGAATACCACCATCATACTTCTTGATCATTAAATCCCTTAGATATTCAAAGTCATTATTAAGAATTTCAAAGTCTTGAACAACATCAACCTCATGAGTTTGAGAGAAGTAAATAATTGGTACCCACTCTATGCAATCCCAAAAGGTTGCAGTAGTTCTTGCACTTATCACATCTGTTGATGTTGTTGCTTGTTGTGAGCCTAAAGGGCTTCCCATCATACAAATGTCATCATCCATTTCATCCTCATTATCATATTCAATAACTTTCTGGTCCATTTCACATGGAGGATGAGGAAGAAAACATCTATCACACCAATCCATATCAGAAACTTCTTGAACAACACCCTTGCAGTTAGAGGGTTAGGCACCACTCTATTTTCACGTGCTTGGGGTTGTCTGTTTGTAGATCCAACAGGCCCTTTACCTCTATCATCTTGTATTTGATCACCCCTAGGATGATTGCCAAATCTATCATGGTTTTGAGTTCTTTGTTGTCCTTGTGAACTTTGCCCAATTCCTTTCTCATCCCGGGCTAATTTGTAAGAAATTTCTTTGACAACCCCTGCCAAAGTCTTGACAACATCTTCTAAATCAGCACCCTTGCTAGCTTGAGGCTTCTCAAGGTTTATCAGCTTCACACCATCGCTCTTAAGTGGTTTACTAATGGCTTTAATATTATTTTAAATTTGAAGTGCCGTGGTGAAAGCTTTCCTTAAGTTTGTAGGAATTTTGTCTCTCAAGTAATAGGCTGCCTTTTTATCAAATATATTTGCATATTTGATCAAGCAAGATTCATCAAAAGGCCTCAAAATGATAGGCAGCCTTCTCAATGTTTTATTAAACCTTATATTGAATTCATGGACTGTCTCATTTGGGTTCTTCTTGATATTTTCAAATTCGGACAAAAGAAACCTAGGATCAGTCATGTCTCCATATTGCAACCTAAATGCATTTTTCATCTCAGTTCATGAATCAATAGAGTTATTAGGTAGAGCCTTGTACCAATCCCTAGTATCTTCTTCAAGTGTGTGGATAAACAACCTGATATACACATCCTCAAATTCTATCTAAAAATCTTCCATCATATTATCAAACAGTTTGAGATCACGATCACCGTAATGACATTATTACCTTGGAATTTTGGTAACCTATTTCTCACATCTTGTGGGATAGCATTTGGATAACCATCCATTCGTCCAAAATTTATAGGACCAAAGGTGTTAATAAAAAATGGATCTCCTTCCCTCTAGCTCGAAATATTTAAACAACAAGTTTCAAATGACAGAGATGTATAAGACAACTGGTATTTTAAGATCCAAACAACATGGAGTCACCACTAAGGAATTCCACCTTAGTTGTGCAAGAAAGCACTAAAATATTCTGTCAAATGTATGCTATGACTGAAAACTTTGCAAGGGTATACAAATCAGATCTTCTTCTTCTTAATTCAACCAAAAACAATGCATCCAAATTATATAAACTGCTGGTAAATGAGAAGAGCAGGCTGAGCTTTGAAACTTTTACCCAAAACATGCAGACCTGAAGTATAAAATGATATCTCAAGAATGTAACAACTCAAATACTTGATCACACAAATGCTCAAACCTTTCAAACACTTCAAAACCACCAAGAAATTCCAATAAGTCCCCAAAGCAATGGCACCACTCGGGTGTTGGTATCCAGATTTAATCTCCTTCATAACTTGAACAACATCATGAACTTGCACAAGACACTCAAGGATAGATAGATGGTTTGTATGTCATTTGTAGCTGGGGAGCACACCTATCTACTTGTTTGCATTCAATATTTGAGGGAGTGGATAGCACCTTCAAAAGGGTTTTGATCTAACCCTCACTATTTTAGGTTGTGCCTATCAACCAAGGCAAGAGAACCTATATTGCAGCCCTTATATGGTAAAGGAGATGGAGATATCCTTGTGTTTTGCATATGGTATGGAAGAGGCCTTGTGAAAACATGATCAAGCATCCATTATCCAAAATCAAAGGAGTTTTCACTACTAAATGATGGAAATGTTCTCAAAACAAAGCTAGGGCTACTAAAGACATGATAAAACCCTCATATGCTTTGTGTATTTTTGTGGAAGGATTGTATTATTTTGTTGACACACAATGCAATGTAGGGGTAGTACAGGTAGGATGAGTTAGTTTGAATGAAATTTTGTGGGGAGATGTTTTAGACAAGACTAGCTAGGAATTACCAACTTCTTTGAGAACCTTTGCAAGAAATTTGTAACACCTACACAACAAGATAACCTATAGAGGTTTTAAATGCTCCTTCAACTAGGATATGTGCACAAATTGAGGTCCAGATCTTCACTCTTCCACACAACCTTTGATATCCTACCACAAAAACTTGAAGCAAAATACCAACAAAGTATCCAAGAATCCCTGTTTAATCATGACCTAAGGTGCACCCAAAGGTTTACAAACAGTCTCATTATTCAGGGACAGTAAAATGATTTTAAATTTGTCTATCTTCTATCAGATGAAATCTCTTTTGAATATAAGATTGAAAATTCCATTAAACCATCAACAATAAATGAGACCCTGTATGATCAAAGAGATTCTAAACATGAGATTACAACATGAGCAAGAAACATAAAGCGAAAACATTCTGAAACATATAAAATAAGCCCAATAATCCATAAAATGATCGGATACATCAGTAGGGGAAAGTTATGAGAACAATATCAGAGCCTGTTGATGGCTTTACAACTGAAACCAACTCAACACATTGAAATCTGATACAAAAATGGAATTAAAAATGGCTTTCAGGCGGTTTTCTCTAGAGAAATGGATTTCCTCTAGCCTTTTTTCTTGAAAATTCTGAGTCTCTTCTTCTCTTCTATATCCCCTTTTCAAATGCCTCGAAATACATTTTATACCTCATGTCAGCTTGGATCATTGCTTCCCAAGCAAAGAATATGCTTCGGGATCAAATTTGTTACAAGAAACCTTATCCATTTCATGAAAATGACTTTAAACTGTAAAATAGCTCGTAAAATTCGGGGATGCAAAATAGTTTAAAATATTACATGAATTCAGATCCTTATCCCTCCCAGGGTTACGTTTTTGGCATTTAGACATGCCAACATGCATTTGCAATCATTTTTCATCTTTTACTCCATCATTTTCACCTCTGAAACTTTAATTTTTACCTTTCACATTTTTACACGGGCCTGAATAAAAATTTCATCAAAAACACCACAGGGCACTGAATTATCTCATAAAAATGATGCCATTGCACTCATAAGGCCGAGGGGATGTGAAATCATATAAAATTTCATGTATTTTGATGAAGGAACATGATTTCCAAGATCCTTGGAGATCCCATGGCGTCCCAAAAATGAAAATACATAGTAAGTGACCGTTGATTTTAGTCAACCTTTAATGCTAGCCCTCCACGTGGAGGATGAGATTCATGAATTTTCCCTTTTTCCTTTGGATAAGGTGGACATGTGTCCAAAAACCATTGGCGTGGGGCCCTTCCCTTTAAAATTTGCATTTGTAACCTTTTTATCCCTTTGGAAAATTTTGAAAAATTTCCCCAGTTGCCCCCTAGAGCCGCCACGTGTCCCTAGGTGGGCCCCACAAAACTGAGCCAATTTGATTCATTTTGCCACCTTTCTTGAGAAAAGGAAATTTTTCTCAAAATTCCCCATGGGCCCGAACATCTGCTCACTCCCCTACCACATGGCGGTCTTCCATTCGCCGAGGAGTTGACCCTTCAAGTTTGTTTTCAACCCCCACAAGCAAAAAAACCTCTTGCAGGCCCACGTTCCCCTTTTCACCTTTCAAAAATGCCACATGTCACCTCCTGATTGGCTGTGGGGGCACATGTCCAATTTTTCCCTATCGGGGCCGCGGATAACTTTTTGACTTTGAAAACCTTTGCCAACATTTGTAAAATTTTCAATATTTCCTCTGTGCTCCAAACTTCTGCCTCTTCTTGGACACGTGTCCACCTGCTATTGGGTGAGGGATTTCGGGCCAAATTTTTACCTTAGCACCCGAGGCAAAAAAATAGTAAAATTTTCCAAGTCCTTCCGCCACCCGCATGCCCTCCGAGCCACGTGTCTACTTCCCATTCATTGCAGGCCTTCGGGCAAAAAGTTTAACTTAGAAAATTTTGCAAAATGAAAGCAAAATTTCTAAGGCAAGCCCACCCCATGCTGATCCTCCAACCAATCAAAATGTGCCACATAGGCACTTTACTGTAGCAATGCGAGCCGCGGACAAAATTTTTCCTTTTGCCAAAAGTCAAAAAGTGACAAGTTAAGACATTTCCCGCACATCCTCGGCCAATAGGAACCTGCCATGTTAGCAATAACATGCGAAGATGAATTTGATGGGAAAATGACACTCGTATGCCTGTCAAAATGTACAAAATACCGAGTTTGCCCTAGAAATTAAATTTTTCACAAGGAATGTAAATTTCTTGGTTTTAAATCAAGTGAAGCATGATTTTACATTAATTTTGACCAGGATTGGGATTTCACTTGCACATAAATGGGATTCGATCAAATCCAAGTTTCTTGCATGTTTTGACAAAGGAGAAATGGTACAACCCATGGGAAAGAAGAAATTAGGGCACAGAAGGGGGAGAACTTGGAAAAAAATTTCAATTTAGGGTAGAATGACAATATTATGAGTACTTTCAAAGCATTCAACTGGAAAAAATGAGTTGCAGATCACCCACTCGAGAAAATAAAACATTTTTGAGCAAAAATGGATATAGAAAATTAGGGAAAAGTGTGCAAACTCAGAATTTGCACCAATAGAACCCTGGTTTGTATGTAAGAATATTACCATAATTTACATGATGTTTATCTTCCTTGGACACACATTGTAGATCACTAGTGGAGTGGTGTCTTGAATAGTTATATATTAGAGTACGTTGTGTCTATTTATTCCTATCTAGAGGTAGCTAATTTCAAGTTCTTTCATGAGCCCAAAGGATATTATCTATGCGCTATCCCCATTAGTAATTAAAATCTTGATGGTAACACTAGATTTTGAAGATAAACCTATCACTAGCTAAACTATCACCATGCACGAGGGAAGGAGTAGGTCTAGTGAAAAGGGAGGACCTAGTGGCAGAAAGGTAGAGAGAAGAAAGGTTGCTCAAGTTCAATGAGGAATGTGAGAGGGATTTGGAGAATCGGAACAAAGTTGCAGAGGGAATGACATTGTGGAAAGAGATGGCTTGTGAAGAATTTGGATCTCACACGAGAGGATGTGGAGCCAAAGCATCTGGAACTCCCCTATTTGGGTAAGTATGGAAAAGAAACCTCTTTAACCTCATATGAGAGCATGTCGGTGGAAACTACATTGACCACAGTGCACATTTGACTCGTCCTCGTGACCTAGCCCTTGCACTTGTTTTCCAACTTTTACAATAGTCATTAGTAATAAATATAGTGTGGTAAGTAGAGTAACCATAAATAGAGTTAATTTACCATCAAGTTATAGAGTTAACCGGTATCTTATTCATCTAGAGCATGGCGGGTGACTTCTACATTATTTGGAGGTCTAGTTGGAGGTATCTTTTTTGGCATGTTATCCACATAGAACATGGGTGTGAAAAATGTTGGTATTACGTCTGAAAGTAGAAAAACTTCATAGACTATGGGAGTTTATTTTATTATAACTATTCGAAAATAAGGCAAAGACATCCTCTCGGTCTAATTCCTACCATGGAAGGAGGATTGAGAATATCCGGAGGTTCAATATCTAGTGGATCTGGTGCTTCTAGAGGTGGAGGGAACAAAGGAGGAAATACAAGATCCGGATCTTGTGGGAATGGTCTCGCATCAATCCTAACTTGGGTGTATTATGATATGTCCCTTCATCTTCCAAATTATAAAGGCATTAAATGAAGCTTGTTATTAAAAAGTAAGAGGTTATCAATGCAAATTATCCTAAACCTACGCACTAGAAGGAAGTGTATTAAGAATCTATGGAAGTTATTACGAACTATCAAGGTGAGATATAATTATTCAAGGAGAAGTCACGGAAGATAGAATAGGTAAATGAAACCACACCACCGCACGGATATATGTTGATGACATTAAGGAGGTTTGTAAGTTGCTGCATCAAGAGAACATCATTCCATTGTTAGGGGAATGGTTGAGAGAAAAGGTACCACATGTTGAGGGTGAATGTGGGAGACAAATATTGCATACCAACTTTCCTCCTCATAGTATTGATTATGATAAAGATATTACGTTGAATGTAGTTGTTTATGGGTGGATTTTGAGTAACATCTTGATTAATACATGTGTGGAAGTGAATGTACTCACTTTGGATGCATGGCTACAGATGGGGAGACCACCATTACATCCATCTTTGAATGTGTTGTTCATGGAAAATAGGACTAAAGCCATACTTGTTAGAGTTTTGAAAGATGCCACTATTATAATTCAAAGGGTCGATTTTACTAGTGATTTTGAAGTCTTAGCACTTGTAGAAGAAGATAGTTTCCCATCATTACTTGGGTGCCCCTGGTGTTACTCAAATAACTTTAATCTCTCATTCAATAAGTGTTATATCAATTTTTAAAATAAGGAACACATAATAATCCCTTTGTGAGATGGAAATGCTACACCTTATGTAGAACCTTTGAGTGAAGAGGATATAAATAAAAATTATGGATGCACCATCAGGGATCCGAAGGTGGTGGAACCATCAAAGGAAGGAGTAATTCATTGGGATGATTCACAATCTTGGAGTGATAAAATACCTATTTCTTGTGATAACTAGGTCTATGAGACTTATGAGATGGATGGTCATGAAATGAAAAGTGTAGTTACACGTGTTAGTAGACCGCATTGTATTAGGAATTTGGGAAGTAACCAGGTACCCACGTACACTAGTGATGGAAATCCTGAGGTGTTTCTACACACTATGGAATCCTAGTGGAATGATCAGGTAGAAATAAGAAATATGTTGGTTTACACTCTGTGTGGGTCACCAACGCCTTGGTAGATTACACATAGGGATAATATTTTGGAGTGGCGTGAAGTGATAATTTTCTCTTTGCCATATTTTTAAGAAGCAATGTACCCTCTAAAATTTGTGAATTTCAAGGGAAGGATCCTATTCAACACCATGTTTGGAAGTGTGAGAGAATTTAGAAATAGATGCGGGAGGTTTTTTCACCTTCACTATGGGTGCATAAGCTCTACTCCACCTTGCGAGGCTACGTGTGCCCATGGTATGTATATGTAGAGTTGAATAGAGTGACAAATAATTAGAAAAATTTGATTGCGGTATGGATCGAACTTTGATTACTTTTTTACTAAACCACCGTGAATGAAGCCTTATGAGATAATGAATTTCTTGACTATGGGAGATAGTAAAAATCTAAATAACTCATTCATGATTTGTTGAGAGAATCGAGACCCTTAAGAATGCTTTAAAGAAGAGGATACGATGAAGAACAATTTGGACACACTTGGTTAGCGTAAAGGAAAATGGCAAGATGGTTTATATAATAGATGATGAAGATGTCAAGAACTTGGATTTTATCATCATGTGGGTACACATGAAGTCATGGATAGTGTAAATGAATGGGTACATGCATACTATGAGCCCATGAAAATGAAGAAGGTAAAAATTAGAACAGAGGTTGAACCTAAATATGATATCACCTGGTGATTATTGTTTTGATTCATAGGTTGCTAAGATTATTGAGTTATTGTCGACTTCAAGGATTTGTTCCTAGAGGGTATCATGAATTAAAAGGGATGCATGATTTTTTTGGAGAGATGAGAATTAAGTTAAAGGAGGGTGTGTGCCTAGTTAGGAAAATACCTTATAAGATGAATCCTAACATGCACGCTAAAGTTAAAGAATAACTTGACAAGATGATGGAATATGGAATCATTGAAACCATCGAGGAATTGCAATGGGTTAGCCTAATGGTGATAAGTATCAAGAAAGATGGAAAGATAAGGATCTCGTATGGATTACAAGAAGTTAAATGTTTCTTTTGTTATATATCCTTTCCCCACACCTTTTATAGAAAATATCTTGGAGGGCATGGCAGGGGAGTGAGATCTATTCCTTTACTAATGGGTTTTTTAGATATCATCAGGTGAGGATTGCAAAAGAAGATCAAGAGAAGACCACTTTTACCACAGAGTGGGAAGTTTTTCATACACAGTTATGCCATTTGGATTAAAGAATGCTCCTGTAGTATTTTTCGTGCATTTTTGTCCATACATTTTAGGAATTTATACATAAGTTCTTCCAGGTTTACTTAGATGATTAAACTACTTATGGGATAGTTAAATACCATTGTGAAAATATAATACTTATGTTTGAGAGGTACGGGAAAGTGAGCATCACTCTCATCATTAAGAAGTGAATTTTTCTACACCCTTTGGAACTCTTTTGGGACATATCATATGCAAAGAAGGTTTGTTGGTAGATTCTGCTAAGATTGTTGTTATTTTGAGCTTAGAGGAGCCTACTAACCAGAGTGAAGTGCGTGGGTTCCTTGGACACACAAGTTACTACAGAAAGTTCATTAAGGGTTATGCCAAGTTTTTTATGCCTTTGGAGGAATTTTTGAAAAGTTAGGGTAAGGTCCATTGGGGTGAGGCACAACAGTGCGTGTTTGACACATTGAAGGAAAGACCTACTTTTATGCCTATTTTACGCATTCCTTCGTGGACAAAAATATTTAATGTGCATGTGGATGCTTCTGGCATGGCCATTGGTGCAGTGTTAGCACAACTTGGAGAGGGTATTATAGATCACCTTATTTTTTTGAAAGTAGGAAATTAACCTTACTGGACAAAACTACAAAACTATAGAGCGGGAAGCATTTTCTATTATTTATGCGCTACATAAGTTTAGGAAGTATTTTTGGAAAATCTATTTATATTCCTTTAAAAATCACATCGCTTTAAATTATTTGGTCAATAGTCCCATTTTACAAGGGTGAATATGTAGATGGATTCTCTTGTTCCAATAATTTTACTTTATAGTTGTGGTGAAGTCGGAAAAGAAACTCAAGACCAGATCATTCATCCAGGATTAATTAGGACGAGGGCATGCAAATCATCGAGGATAAAATGTCGAGATGCACAATTATTCAAATTAAACCACACACCCTTTTATTTAGAATATATTTCAGTCTTTCTACTACCTAGTGTGGCACCTAAAGGCATGAAGGCCTTGGAGAAGAAACAACTTGTTATACGCATCGCACCCTATATGCTGATAGGTGGAGATATTTACAAGTTAGGCCATGACGAGGTTTTACACCATTATGTACTTAAACATGAGTTCCCTACCATTATGGAAGAGGCTCATATTATAATTATAGGAGGTCACTATATAGGAAATGCCATCGCACACAATATTTTATTGGTAGGGTTTTTGTGGGAAATGATTTATAAGGATTGTATAGACTATTACAAGGTGGTGACCACTATCGGCACATTGATAAGCCCTGAGCATAGAGATGAGATTCCTTTATGACCTATTGCTAGTGCATAACCTTTTGAGAAATGGGAAATTGACTTTTTGGGTCTTATTTCCCCACCCACATGTAGGAATGGATCACACTATATTATAGTTTGTACATATTATCTTATAAGGTGGGAAGAAGTAATGCCTATAAAGGATTTCACAACAACTATTGCAGAAAGGTTCTTATGGGAGAACATTATTAGTAGATATGGATGTCTGTTGAGTCGACAAGTGATAGGGGAACACACTTTTTAATGAGACTATCAAGATATTATTAGCTGAGTTTATGGTGGCGCATCACAAGATAACCCCCTATCATCCATAGGCCAATAGAACTGTTGAATCTTTCAACAAGATATTGAACCATACATTGACAAAGTTTTGTGATGTTATAAGGAAGGATTGGGATGATAAAGTCTCTTTTGTACTTTGGGCATATAGGACAACTTATAAAATATTGAACAAAGCCACACCTTTTCAGTTGGTGTTTGGTGTGGAGGCTATTTTTCCAGTAGAATTCATGTTACCCTCCCTATGTATTGTGAGTGTAGGAGGTTTAGAGGATGAATAGAAACTTGAAGAGAACATAAACTAACTGATTTATTTGGATGAAAGGAATTTTATAGATCATTGGAGCAGGAAGATAGAAAATGCCAAGCGAAGGCATGACGTGATCAACATATTAAGAACAAGAAGATTAAGGTTGGGTAGATGGTTCTTTCAGTATGATTCTAAGTTTTTGCACCATCCTAGGAAGTTCCAAGTGCATTGCTTAGGACCATTTGTTGTGAATTACATACTTGATTCATGCACTTTTTGGTTATAAGCGTTGGATGGGACAAGGTTACTTGGTTACTTTAATGGGAATAGTCGAATCCCTACTATAAATAAGTATTCTCAAGTGTTTGTAATAAGGAATTATTATGAGTTATGTTATATTTCCTTTAATGAATTTTCCTTTATATGTGTTTCCTTTTAATGTTGTTATGTTTTGTCAATTAGTTCAGTGTTTTTGTAATAAGCATGTTTTCACGCTTAAAGATGATTAATCTATTTATAAAATCATGTGTAGAGGATTGTGCATACATTTAGTGTGGGGTAGAGTGCAAAAAAATGCATATGTATAAAGGTTAACATTGATAATGGCCCAAGAAAAAGGAAATAACACGATAAAAGTCCTAAGTATTAGAGGGACGTGCGTAGTAGTGATGATAATGGTTTCTGGAAATATGGTAAGGTGTCAAGGAAGATGGTGATAATAAGGATGATGCCAAGGAAAAATCCACGTACGAATAAATGCATAGGGTAACACAAGGTAGGTTATGGTAGGAAAATATAGGAAAAGGATGTAGTAGTTGATGTACATTGGCACTCAAAGTGTGCGTAATAATGTGTGTGGTCATTATAGCTTTGCACACCATAAGGTTACTGAGAGGATACAAGCATTGGATGTGTGGAGGAAACATACTTGGATAAGTATTTATTGTGGTCATAATGTGGTAGATGGCATGGTAGTTAATGTCGTAAAAAGAAAAAATCTATAAATAGGGGTCGGGGTAAGTTATTTTTACCTTGCATTAACTTGTGGAAGAGCTCTTGAAAACTACGACATCCTTGTGAATTTGTGTGAACAATCGATTGCGATGATAGGAATTTGTCAACTGATTTGTGAAGATGGACATTCATGATCAAAGAAATTTTGTGAAAGAATTTTTCGGTTTGGATGGTGTGGCATGAAAAGAAATGTGTCATCTAATTAGGGTTTTAAGAACCATGGCACAAATTATAGATTTATATAAAGGATTAGGGTTATTAGTTGAGGCATCGGAAGAATAGACCATAAGGTAGAAGTTATCAAGTACTCAACTAAATAAGAATTGCACCACGAAGGGTAGCAACCATTTCAAACAAGAATAAGGGGAGAGGAAAATCTAGTTGTGGATACAATTTTAAATGAGGAATGGTATTTGGAGATGTAATAACCATATGGGGTATTGATGGAAATGGATTAGGTGTCCCATGTGTGCAAAATGATTATAAGTGATTATAATTGAACCGATACGACCGAGAAGGAAATGACATTGGAGCTGGTTTTTCCCATAGGTGAAAGGACAAAAGATGAAGAGCCGGTGTATGATGACTCAATGTAGAAGACTTTGGAGAAGGGTATACTTTTTAATTATAAGAACTACTATTTTTTATAAGCCCTGAGAGATTTTACCAAATGGCTTATGTTGCGCATACACAAAAACTATTTTTACTTCACTAGAAGGAGGATACACATAATTCTACATTTAATTTCCAAGTTCACTGGACTCATTTGCACTAGAGAGTCAATTAATGATGAATGGGGCGATAATGAGGTTTTCAAAGAAATAACTAAGGATTATGAGTAAAAGAAAGGAAGTCGTGACATTTATATTGTAAAGATCAATGACCCAAATCATGAAGATGGCTATGCACATGCTTACAAAATTGAATGGAAAAGAATTGTAATTCCTCTAACATGGTTGATATCTATGGTGAATTCTATAATCGAAGTTACAAAATTTGATATGTGATTATTTTTTGAATATGGTGTACTCTTATGAAGTAATTAATCATGTTTGTTGTAGATAATATGTTATCTTCTAGAAATAGATACAATTAAGCCATGTCCATTCTAAATTTAAAATGAAGTATTTCATTCTTTATTATGTTGAATGTTCATTGCATATGGATAGAAGAAATGGATTCAACTTAAAATAATTGATAGACTTTATTGCACTTGAACTTGTGCTTCATGTTTCACCCGATTCTAAAATATTTCTTTGAATGTTGATGAAATAGATAAGGGTAGAAGGCTAGGAGGAATACATGTTAAGATGTTGGTCATAAGTTGTCGCACACGTATGAATTTTGGATCCACACGGTGATCGTGAGAGCTTCCTTTTTTTGGGAGGAACTACCGAAATAGAAAACAATACCACCAAATAAAAGTTAAACAATATATGCAAAGTGGACTCGCCTAGCATGCACTAAATCTAGGAAGTGTGATACTTCCTAGATGGCTATCAATCCACTATTTTAAAAAAACTTAATGCTAACAATAAAGGAAATCCTACTGTATTTAAAATGATTTAGGTATCTCATTCACCTACAATAAGTAAATTCATTCACAATAGGCTAAGCTATGACTGAATCTGAAGGTCAAGGTGTCTGCTAGGGTATTGGGACTGGGCAAGGTAAGGTTCTAGTCTGTTTTGGGTATTGGATGGAGGTTTCAAGCTCTGATTTGGGTTTTTGGGAAAAAACATAGAGAACAACATCAGTTTATGTTAACTTGCGATGGTTGTGGGTAAGCGGCTTTAGTACAATTGTGGTACAAGAAACTCAATAAAAATTTGGTGGGGTAACATATCCGAGTCTAGATGAAAATGGAAGGGCAATGGCCGAGTTCGTATGGATATGAGGTATGCACAGGAATGATTAAGGTCTAGGTATGGGTAGTTCAAGGGTTTGGATAAAAATATGATCAAGTTTGTGTGAAGGTAAATGGTGGGGGAATGGAAATGAGATCATAAGCTAATAACGGATGTAAAAGGATCTACCAAATGATAAATGGACAAGTATTGGTTAACAAAGCACTTACTATTTGTATGAGTTTGATGTATGGTTGGCGATGGAGGGTGATCAGATGGAAGGAACTTTGTCTAATGTAGACACTTCCCCGGTAGCTGGCATGAAGGAAGATGGCTTTGTGATTGCTTCCGGTGCTGGCTATGGATGCTCTGATGTGTGTACTATCATTGGTTCTACTTGCATGTAGCTCTAGTTTTGTCACTTGTTCTCAAAAGATGTGATAATCTCTTAGAAATGTGCCAACCTTGAAATAAGGTTGTTTTGGGGATTAAATGGTAATCGATGGAGGTTCTGGGTTAACCGGTGGCAGTTTAGGGTAACCGACATTGGTTAGGGTGGGATTTCCTAGGTTTATTAAACTAGGTAGATCCCCTTGATTTTCTAGGATCTCGTTTGTTTTTCTCTACAAATTAGAATTAAATCCTCCTAACATGTGAGAAGGTGGTTAGAGGGAATGTAGGCTTTGATTTTTAGGGTTTGGGTAGGTCTTAGTTAGTTATGGCAACTTACTAAGAATAGGTCATAGGGTGAGGTGGCTAGATGAGGTGTCTAGGTGAGGTGGATATGTGGGAATTATCCCAATTAGGATATTTAAATAATAGGTATTGTGAGGATAATGAATTAATTTAATTAAACTAATTAAATTAATATTAGAGTGGGGGTAGAAACGGGCCATGGTTAGGTGAATGTGTTCAAGGTGTTTATTTATCAAGGGACCAAGGGGAGTGTTACCCAATTTTGGTGTCTAAATTTTGCCCCTTTTTGTTGCATAGCTTGTATTGGTAAGTGACACCGAAAAAAGAAGATGTTGTTGCCCCATGTAAGGGTGAAGGTGATCCACCTCAAACTAGGAATAGACAAGGCGAAGGTAGAATCGGTGAGTGGTTTGATAAAAGGTGAATGTGATGAAGAGGAAGGTGGGTAACGTGGGTAAAAAGGGAAAAAGGGTCCACTCAGGTAAACCGAGGTAATGGGTTAGGGTCAAAGGTAGTAAAAATCAAACATACGCACAACGTACAAAACACGAGATATGGTACCAGGTTAAAGAGTTGGAAAAATCTACATTGTCTAAGGTCGATAGGTTTATCCAAACAAGGTTGAAGTGATTCTGACATCTAAGGTATAGGATATGGTCGGGGAAAGATGACGTAGGTTAGGTGTAGGAATGTTTAGGTATGTTACAGACACCGAGGGTTGGGTTAGGATAAAGAATCACGGAAAGAGGAAAGGTAAGGTCAGTATGTCCATCAACACAGGTAATAGTGCCACAAGGTATAGCAAACACATGAGGTCAAAGGTCACTAGCAATGTTCTAGGTCTAAGTATCTAGGTCATGACACGGGTAGGGCCGAGGTATGGGAAAAATAATGAGGCCTTGAATGAGAAAAAATTGAGGGGATGAATGATAAAGTCAAGAAGGTCAAGTGGTGGTGGAAAAGTGAGGTGATGGTAAGATAAAAAGGATTTAGGTCAAAAATTAGGGGTAGGAGGTAGTAGAAAGGGTAAGCAGTATAACCAATGATGGTTGGAAGGGATCGATGCCAGTAAACATGGACCGACCATGGTAAGATAGGGCACAGGACCGATGTCAATCAAGGTGAAACCATCATCAGTCATGTCAGGTAGGTTATAAAAAGAAAAATGGCTATATTTTTCAAATCATTTGTCTTTTAGCAAATTGGGAAAATGACAAGAGAGAGAGAGGGAGAATAGGTGGGAAGTGACATCATGAGACCGAGTATTGATTGGTGATCCACATGGCGGTGAAATTTCATTGAGAGGTGGATCCACGAGCTAGGTTGGATCGACTTGATCGGATTGAGTGAGTGGAGAGCAAGCGGTCATCTAGTGATGGTAGAGGTAGGAGACGGATTAGAGGGACCATCGGTGTAGTGGATGGAGGTGCCACCACGTGAGACAAGAGTGCGATGAGGAGGTAGGATTCAATCGGCTTGTTGTTTGATTTGTTAGATTGAATTAAAGGTTGGGTGGGTGAAAATGGTTTTTTTTTTTTGGGTGGGAAAAATAAATTTTGAATTATGGGAGGGAAATTAAGTAAAACAGAGGTAAATGGAGGGAGGGATTAGGTGAAGAAGGGGTGGGGAAGGGTATAAGGGGAATTTGGGTAGGATTGGGTGGGTAGAAGGTAGTAAAAAGGGGATTTTGAGGAAAAAATGGGGGTTGGGCACCACGGTTTTGTGGTGATAGTGACCGGCATCGGTTAAAGGTTAGCCGACGTCGGTGTTAGGGTGCCGATATCGGTCATGAAGTAGGTGACTGATGCTAGTTGAAGGGGGACCGGGTCGATTAGGGGTAACCGGTACAGTCATAATTGGGGGGAAAAGGGGCCAAAAGGTGTCTAAGGTTGGGTGGGTGAGGTAGATAGGGGTGAGAAAAGTGGCTTTGGTGAAAATCATAACATAGGTAAGGGGTAAAAATAGGTAAGGGTGGAGTTGTTAGGGAAAAATATATAGATGTGTAGGAAAAAGGTAAGGTCGGGGAGTGGGTCAAAATGGAAGTAGGTGAGGGGTTGGGGGGTGTGGTTGAATAGGTGAGGTGATATTAGGTTAGGTAGGGTTATTTTAGGTAGGTTGGGTTAGGTTGGGGTGAAGGATAGGCCACATTGGTATGGGTGAATGTAGATATGGTCGAGTTTTAACAATGTGATTGTTTTCTTGGATGTAGGTAAGAGATCGGTGAGGATGTGAGACGGGGTTCCGCCTGCTCGTGATAGTTTGAGGCACACTAGCGGCTAAGGAGTTGCAGCATTTTGAGGAGGTGGGCCTTATTGGGGTTTGATGCTACCGACGTGTAGTCCAGAAGCTGAGTCTGATGGTTTCCCTCATCAATAGATGGGATTTGACCAACACATTCCACCTACCAATAGGTGAGATGACAGTCACCCTGAAGGACGTGTTCAAAATCTTGTGGCTACCTATATTAGATATGTAGGTATATTAGATCTCCTCGAGGCATTGAAGGATTTGATGTTGATGGTGTTTGGGGAGGGGATGGAAGAGCTAACATTCCATAGTGTCAGTCTGATCTATGGAGAGATGTACCTAGCCTATCTAGAGGAGACAAGGCTAGTAGTATTACTGATGGAGGTAGTTTGTTGTTTTGTACTATCGGATGTAGAGGGTGGGATATTCCCACAATAAGCGATGGGAGTTTTACATGACATGATAATGGAGAGGACATAATTTTCATGTGCGCCAGCATTCTTAGTGCAACTATACAGGGAGCTATGGGCGTATGGGTGGCTTCGGAGGTTTAGTTTGTGTTGTACCTTCTAACTAAACTGTTGGGCTTATGAACACATTGTGTGTGTGTGCCCAGTTGGGATGCCCTGGGCTAACACATTTATATGGAGATTGGTGCAAGTTATTGGAGAGTGTCGAGTAGTTCGGGTTATATATGATGTAGCCTATTACCGGTGGCTACTAGAGGGATTATCTAACATGGACATTATATGAAGACTATATGTGGGTTATCCCACATACAGACAGATGGCTGAGGGGTTAGCTGGTCTTCAACTACTCACATGGATAGATGGGCGCTGTGTAGGAGAGCACGAGATGATCCCTATTGATAGGGTCAAGTGGCAGTTTGGGTTACTACAGGATATACCTCTACCCTTCCCACAGTACTGGAGGGATGATGTGGAGAGACCATTACCACTTCCACAACCAACAGTTCCCATAGGGTAGGAGGAGTAGGTGATAGACCAGTGGATCAATGATGCCAGAGTGAAAAATAGATACAGACAATGATGGGTAACTCATCTATGAGTAGTACCTCTCAAGCCGAGGGCAACCAAATTTAGCCACCATAACTATGCAAAGAGACACCCTATAGGGGTAGGTGGCAACCTTTATTACATAGTTGAGGATGGTACAGGGGCAGCTAGCAAAGCATCGGAGGCGAGAGGTGGCTGCACTACATGTGTAGGTGGTGAATTTATAGGCCAGATGTCTCAGGTGGAGACAAAGATGGAGATGAGGAGCGGTAAGCGCCCTACGAGGCATAGGTTATAGGTTTGCAAGGCTATTTGGCCACCTTGCACATGAGCAGGTCAGCATTACAGTGAAGGTATAGGCATAGGGTGCATGGCCGATGGCACCTCTATAGGCATTGGGATAGGGTCCCAGTTCACAGGCAGGGGTGGGAATGGGTCCCACATGACGAGTACGAGGGGTGAGGCTGATGAGGATACCACGAGACCATACCTATATCTAGGTTATGAGATTCTTTAGGTGATGCCGAGATACTATCAAGATCAGTTGATGGCGGTCGGGATAGACTTTCTATCTTATGGAGACTACATGGCACAACAGGCCTCGAGTGAGAGGACCAGATCCCGAAATCAAAATGTGGAGAGCACAGGGGGCCATCGAGCCCCGAGACATGATCAGGGTGACACCACCAACTCACAGAGGCCAGATCTAAGTGATGTACCCGGTGGGGACATGGCCACGACCCAAGGTAGACAAAGTGAGATGTTATCGTGCCACCACTAGAAAGGAGCCAAGGAGGAGACATGTGAGACCGAGATGGAGGATATCTGAAAGGATGATGCCTAATGCACATCCCTTTATTTTGATGTATTTTAGTCATTTTTGATATATACCGACTGTGTGCAAAAGATAGTGAGGATGTATGAGATTTTTACATATTTTTTTATCATATACCGGCCTACATGTTGAAGATAGTGAGGCTATAAATGAGAGTTTTGAGAGATTGGATTATATACACTAGCCTGCGAGTAGAAGATATTTGAGATTATGTATATGGGTACATATGTTTAGATATTTTTATTTATATAGATGATGATGATTATGGTCAGTATGCATATGTGTTGATAACATTTTATTATTCTATATAGATGGATTTAGGATAGGTGTGTTAATGGATTGAGTCAAGGTTGTGGTTTAGGCATGGATTGAGTCAGGTCATAGGCATGGATTGAGTTAGGTTGTAGGCATAGATTGAGTTAGGTCATAGGCATGGTTGAGTTAGGTCATAGGCATGGTTGAGTTTGTAATTCATTAATGTGTACAATTAATGATGAGATGGACCATATTTAAGATGTTTTATAATACATGCATGATAATGGTAGACATAATAAATGGATGTTGGATGATGATAAAGGTGGAAAACAATTTGTTGTTTGTTGGTTTTTAATTTCTAATTATTGATATAAAAATAAAGTTATGGTAGTATTTAGTTTAGGAAAATGAAAAATGAATTGGTTAGGGTAAAGAGTGGCCGAGCTAACATCTAAGCCCCCATTCCCTCAGAGTGTTGTCTACATAGTCCCAATGAAAAAGGACCTCGTGTCAATGTAGTTCTCCCATAAGCTAGGAAGAATGCAAGGAGGTATGAGTATGGGTGGGTATGTTACAGGCATGATTGAGTTTAGTTCATTAGGTATGGGTGGATTTTGGGCACATTGGGATAGGTTATTTTGAGGTTATTAAGGTGAAGGAGGAGAAAAATTACCCAAAAAGAGGCGTCGAGGGTCAATACTAGCATAAGGTAATCAATATGTAATGAAGTAGTTTAAAAAGATAAGAGGAGGTAAGAAAGCCACCTGATTGGTTAGAATCATAATGAGTAGGTCATACCTTAGATAGGTGGATGATCATAAGACCCTAAAGACATTACATGATTGATTATTCTAAAGGTGAAAAGTAGTCGCATGACCACCAAATGTCATGGTTCCATGAGGTCCCTTGAGGTGGTAGGAAATGAAAGTATGAATGGTGAGAGGGTGAAAAGTGGTTAGTTTTTTATATGGTACTAGGTAGCATGCCTTTTTGGAAAAAGATCTAAGGTCACAATGGGTAAGTCCATGATGAAAAGGCATTTTTTTTTACTAATATGTGGGATAGACTGATCGATGCAGAAGTATATATGGGATGAGAAAATTAAATCCTTGAGGTTTTCATGAAGCTGATTGATGCGGGAAGCTTGCAGATTTTTTTTTAAGATCTTTACATAGTTGTCCTTCCAGGAGTAGTCTATTTATAACATCAATTGTAGAGAGAAAGATGTCCTTTTGAGGGAGAAATCTTTTTATTGGAAGTTTGATGAAGAAGTTGGATCCCATGTGAGGGATTTTAAGTCATGGACAAGACTAAGGTGAAGAATACGATTCTTTTTCAGAAAGTAGGGTGAAACGATCATGGGATCTCATCTAAAAGAAAATGAAAAGTATGCATGAGAATCATGCTATGTTTAGTGCCATGGTACATATATTTAAGAGAATATAGAAAGTGATGGGTACACACATGATTCTTGTTTAATTGTTAGCGAGGTGTAATAAGTGGATAGTGCTCAAGGGACGAACAAGGAAAGAGACAAACGATGAGATAGGACTAAAAGTCAATAGTAGAATAGTCGAAGATGCAAGGCATTAAGGGCTCAAGTTTGGGTTTACCATCAAGTGAAGATAAATGATAAGCACCTAATCCGTAAGTATGAGTCACGATGTTTGGTCCAAGCCAATTAGGAGAATTTTTCCTTGTTTAATTTTTTTCTAATTTGGTTAAATGTTTATTTTCTTTTAGGACAAGGTCACCAACTTGGAGGGTGCACTCTGGACATGTTTTTCATAGGCACGTTTTATAAGTTTTGGTAAACTTGAAGGTGGTCAAGAGCGTTAAGACAATGTTCATCTAATAACTCAAGTTGTGTTAAATGGTCCTGACAAAAGTCATCATCATTAAGCATGTCATGGAGAGAAATACAGAGTGAGGGAATCTGGACTTCGAGAGGTAGAACAACCTCTGTACCATAGACTAGAGAAAAAGGTGTAGCAGTAGTATAAGTGCGAATAATAGTGTGGTATGCCCACAAAGCAAAAGGATTGTGTGTATGCCATTCCTTCCCAATATCATTAACCACTTTCATGAGAATTTTGTTCAGGGTTTTGTTAGTGGATTCAGCTTGGCCATTGGTTTTTGGGTAATAAGGTGACGAGAAACTTAACTGAATGTTGAAGGTGTTGCAAAGTTTTCGCATGGTTTTATTTTTGAATTGTTTTCCATTATTAGTGATGAGGCGATGTGGAACACCAAAGAGACAAATGATGTGATGACTGATGAACTCACATAATTTCTCATCTTTCATGGAAATGAGAGGTATGGCTTCAACCCATTTTGTGTAGTATTCAATAGCGGTGATGATCTATTGATGTCATTTGGAAGAATGGGGATTAATCTCTTTGACAAGATCCAAACCCCATTAAGAAAAGGGCCAAAGGTCATGTACGACCTGTAAGGCATGACTAGGTGTATGATGAAGGTTGGCATGTTGTTGGCATTTTACACAATTCTTCACGTAGTCACAACAATCATGGTTGAGGTTCGACTAGTAATAGCCTAGGCAAGTAATACACTTTGCAATAGTAAGGCCACTGAAGTGACCTCCACATATGCCATCATGAACTTCCTTAATGGTATAAGGAATTTCAGAACTTGTAAGGCACCTTAAGAGAATGCCATCAAAGTTGCGCTTATAGAGGAGGCCACCCATGATGATGTAATGAGAGACCTTTTTAAGGAAGGCACGTTGTCCATTACAGGTGAGATTAGGAGGCAAGATAGAGAGAGAAAGATATTCAGAGTATTGTTTATACCAAAAGTCACTAAGATCGGGGTAGCCCAATAGAGTAAACCTCACGAGATAAATAATAGAGATATTGGAGTCATTGTACAGTGACAAAGATTTTAGAATCGGTAGGTAAAGTGGGTATTTGAGAGGCCAAGCCAGCCATGGTATCTACAAATTTGTTGGTTGAATGGGGGATGGTTTGAAGGGCATAAAGGTCAAAGGTGGTAAAAAGTATGTCTATATGATGTTTATACTTTTAAAGTATCTCACTACGACATTGGTATATACCATTGACCTAGTTTATGACCAATTGAGAATCACCAAAGATGTTGATTGATTTGACATCTAAGGCATAGGCAACTTGGAGACCTAATACGAGAACTTCATATTCAGAAATATTGTTTGTACAATCAAAATCAAGTTTGAAAGATAAAGGATTGGGTTCACCATCAAGTAGAATGAGGATAACACCAGCCCCACCCTCACACTGACACTTGGAACCATCAAAGAAGAGTGCCATTTGGTAAGTGGTTTCATCCAGGAAAGGGTAGTAATTTACTCATCGTGAATGTCAAAGTTAGAGGGATGGTCCCCATAAATAGGTGCATCGGATAATTGGTCAATGATATCTTGGCCCTTGATGGACTTTTGATGAATGAATTCTAGGTCGAGGTTGGCCAAAAGCATAAGCTAGCATGCGACATGCTGATTTTGGTAAGGTTTGGCATACATGAAGTGTAAGGGGTTGGTGTTGTTCACAACATAGGTTTTTTGGTTGAGTAGGTAATGGTGGAGTTTAGTGGCAATGAAAACTAAGGATAAGAATTTTTTTTTGGGATGGGTGTATTTAGTTTCTTAGTCCAAAATAGTATGGATTATGTAATAAACCACCGCTCCTGGTTTGTTCATCGGGATGAGCGAGCATGGTCCCCAAGGAGTGATCGGTAGCTGAGATGTATAGGTAGAAGGGTTGATTGTCTTTAGGTGGAATGAGTATGGGTGGTTGAAGAAGGTATTTTTTAAGGCCTCAAAATATTTTTGGTAGTCCTCATCCCATTTAAAGGAGACATCCTTCTTAAGAAGATGATGAAATGGTTGACACCGATCAGACAATTACGAAATGAAATGGAAAATAGACTACAACTTACCTTGCAGGCTACGGAGTTGTCTAAGGTTAGTGGGTGGAGGCATCTCGAGAATGGCCTTGACTTCAGTATGGTCAACTTCTATACCATGTAGGGAGATGATAAATCCTAACAGCTTTTCCGAGAGAACTACAAAGACACACTTCTTGGGTGAAGGTGAATGCAATATTTAATGAGATGATCAAATATGGTTTTTAAGATGGTGAGGTGCTTGGAGAGGTGTTTGGATTTGGAAAGGAGGTTTTCCATGTAATCTTCTAATATAAAATGCATGAGGTCATGGAAGATGTAAGTCATAGCATGTTGATGTGTGGAACTAGCATTTTAAAGGACAAAAGGCATGAATCGATAGCAGAAATTCCCCAAAGGGGTGATGAATGTGGTTTGTTGTTGATCCTCTTGGTAGGAAAGATTTGGTTATAACCGAAGAATCCATCCATGAGTGATAGCATCTCGTGACCAGAGGAAGGTCAACCAATTGGTCAATACTAGGTAGGGAAAGTCATCTTTTGGGAAAGCTAGGTTAAGGTCACGGAAATTAGTGAAAATGTGAAGTCCCCTAGTTGCCTTAATGACGTGGGACAATATTAGAAATCCAACAAGAATAATAAATGGGTAAGATGAAGGAAATGAAAAAAGGCACTGAAGTTCTTTTTTAATGAAAAGGGTAATGTGAGGGCACATTTTCCTCGGCTTTTGTTTGATGGGTTTGGCATCGAGAGCAGTTATGATATTGTGGACCACTATAGTGGGGTCAATACCAGGCATGTCTACATAAGACCAAGTGAAAGCATGGTTATGGTTTTCAAGAAAAGAAGTGATAGCTTCCTATTCAAATGGCATCTAAAGATTGTCCTATCTTCAGAATCTACGGGTCATCCTAAGTATGAATGTTGATCTCAATACTCAATTCATTCAACATGGTTTACGTCTCGAGAGGGTAAAGAACGATGAATATATGAGTCTTCTACACCAAGATAGGTGAGTATAAATTCATTATCCTAACGTTGAATGATGTTAATCGAAGTTTTATCATCATCAATCATTTCAAGGTATAGGAAGGAAGAGAGGAAGGAGCCTTGCCCTCACACCGATAAGTCGAGAGGCCCTAAGGAAATGGTGTTTATGAATTTTTTTTAGGAGGAATGGATTCTGGATCCATCGACTCCATCGGTGAAGGTGGTGATGGTAGTAAAGAAGGTGGAGAAGGGTTGATGTCCTCAATGAGTTCAATGCATGCCTTCTTGGTAGGTGGTTTCGTAAAGCCGATACCACTATGGTCATTATGTTTACGGGTAGTACATGGAATAACAGTATGGCGGCCTTACTCATAAAATCCAAAATAAAAAAAAATTCCATGCACATCGGTGCAGGAAGGTGTGGGTAAAATGGTGATTAGTGAGGAATTGGAGGTCAGTAGAAAATGGGTGGGTTTGTGATGGTGGTTCAGGTGTGTAAGTGGTAGTATCAAGTCCCCCATAGGTGAGAATGGTATGAAGGTGAGGAGGAACATAAAGGAGGAGTTATCCTATGCGGTGATCATAATGAGGGTGTTGGTGAAGAATTCAATACTCTTGTGGAGTAAGGAATGTGTTGAAACTATATAGGTGATACTCCCACGAGTGATACGCTAAAACATGCCTTCCAAGGGATCAGTGGCTGGTATGTGGGTAGCTAGAATAGACGATGTGTCGGAGTTCAGCTCATAGGTGGAGCTAATGGATTTGGAGGTTGATGGTTTGGCCGTGGAGGTTGTGGTAGTGGTAGGAATGGAGGAGGTATGTGCAGTTGAGGTAGTGGCTATACTGGTAAGTGAAGGTGTAGGTGAAGAGGTTGTGGTCATGGAGGTAGACACTGTAATAGGTATAAGCATGTCATTGGGTTGGTAAAGCATGTTTCATATTTTGAAAGGTGATGGATCAGTTGGAATAGTATAGGTGTGTCCTTCATGCTCAAACTTTACACAATGATGTAAAGTGGAAGGAACACAACCCATGACGTGAATCCAGGGTCTTCCAAGAAACAAGTTATATTGAAATTCCCCCTCTAATATGTAAAATAACTCTGGAATAGTGTGGGGGCCCACATGAATGTGGACGATGACAAAGTGCAAGTGTAGAGGTGATAGCATCATTGAATGAAGACAACATGATATGATGTTTATGCATGTAATTGTCAGGTATGCACATTTGAGTGAATACATGGGATTAAATGATATTAATGCTAGCACCCCCATCAATCATAACACGTCATACACATATGTCATCGATGTGGACAAAGATTAAGAGAGATAGGTCTAGGTCATCAGTTTGGTGTGGTGCAATCTCTTCCTCTGAGAAGCTAAGGGAGGCTACTTGGTGAGTAAGTGGAGGTGTGGATAAAGGTGGTAATTTAGTGAGAGAGGCTACATGATTGGGTGTGATGATGGAGGCTATGGGTGTAGGGTCATTAGGTAAAACCTTAATAGATTGAAGGACCTCCATAAGAGATTGATAGTGGGATTACGAGGTTTGGATGAGGTCATACAGAGACATTTAAGGGGATTGGTGTAATTTTTGAGTATGGCATGATGTGTAACCTGTTAGAAATATGATATGTGGGTTCGCAGATAGGGATTTTAGGTGTAGGTGCAAATGGTATGTTGGGTATAAGATTGGTGAGTGTGTCGAGTTACCTTTTCCTTTCCTTTGTCCTTCCGAGCACGGGTAGCAATGTGGATCATGTTGATCTAAGGTGGGTAGGTAGGGGAGGTAGGTGAGCCATGAAAGGTGTAAGCGACATGAAGGGAAAATTCCTAGTGGTAGGAAGGAACTTTGTGAGATGAGTTGAGAACACCAACATTTGGGTGGGGGTTTGACGAGTTCTCTGATGCAAACCATGTTAATTTCAAATCTTAGGGGTGACTCTAAGATTTTTTAGGGTGCAGGTCTAGGTCATTGAGTAGGCAGTGAAGGAAGGACTTTGGGAATGGGTGTCGAGAAATGGGGTCCTCATTGAGAAGTTCATTATCATCAAATTTTACTTCAGGATGATTGTCTTTGGATAAGGATGATTTTCAAAGTCTTATAGTTTTCCACATTGTGCCCTAGCACACAATGGTAGAACAATTTTTGTGTCATCAAACCCTTTTGGTTTGGGTTTAAGAGGTTCATAAGGCCTAAGTGGCGGTAATGTGATGACAGAAGTCTCAAGGAGGTTGGTTAAGATTTTGGCATATGACCCCACTAGTGGGTTGCAATGGGAAGTGAAAGTGGGTTTAGGTGTAGGTGCGGATGACTATTGAGGAATGGTATTTACATAAAGGGGATTAGGTCAAGTAATAGTTTTAGGTGTTGTTGTCTTCTTAGGTGTTGGTCATGTTGTCTTGGGTAGGGGTATGGTAGATGAATTGGAAAGAGAATGTGTGGTTGTTTTGACTACCTCATTGGAAGGTAGCAGATTTTTGTTTTTAGGTTGGACATTCTTGGGTAAAAGTGATATGGGTTCACAAGATCTAGAGGGAAAAGTGGATGGTGGAAGAGGGTGTGTCACCCATGGGGATAACTGAGGTGCTGTGAAGGTAGATGGTGTGGGTCATGTAGGAGGTGTGAGGGAAAGAGACTGAAGCATCGTGGGTAGTGAAGAAGTTATCGATGGTATTGGACGTATGGGCGGTAAAGATATTACAGCTATAGGTGGAAATCATGTCGGGAACTTGGGTATGTTAGAGGTTTTTATGGAAATGGGATGTTGTGTTTGAGGTATACCGGTGGGTAGAGGTTTCTTAACCGTGGTGGGGGTGAGTTCCTAAGACGGATAGGAGTGGTGAAGGTGATGAAGGTGTGATCAACGAGGTTGGAGTATGAGTTCTATGGGATTGGTTCTTCTATTTGGGTGCTAGATTAAGCTTGGTGTTGGCTTTGGGGGATGTAGCTAAATCTAATTTGATGTGTGGATGAGTAAGGCTAGTGGTTGGGATGACCCCTAAGGTAGTAAGATTTTAGGTGAGGAATATGATGTAGGTGTGGGTTTGGATTTAGATGCATGTAGGGTTATGGGTAGGGGTGTGTGTTGAGCCATGATGGGTATCGTGGATGAATTTTTGTGATAGAGGTGGTTGTGTTTGGTTTGATTGGCCAAAATATTTTTGGGTAGATAGTGGAAGTGTCACCAAGTGACATCTACTTTTGCGTTGAGACAGGAAGCAAAAGACACCCCCAAAGTAAGGCTCTAAACACATAATAAAATTGATTGGCTAAGCATGAGAATGACATGGATGTAGGTGAGGTTGATGAGGATCCAATGGAAATTTGTGTAAAATTTGTCTTAGAAATGGGGAATTTTCTAGCTTCATCTTCTGTGGGCAAGATATCCTGAAAGTAAGTTAGTAGGATCTTGGGTAACTGATGGGGAGTGGTCACCTAAAGGTAAAGGCACTTCTACTAGATATTTGATGGATGGAGGAGTTGATGGGTACTCCTCTGTAGGTGGGGAGATGATGGGTGCTCCTCTGTGGGTGGAGGAGATGATAGGTTCTCCTCTGTGGGTGGAGGAGATAAACAAGTATCCTCCATGGACTGAAGAAGTATTATGGGTGATAGTTCCCTAGGTGGAGAAGCCAAAGGTGAAATAGTCTTGATATTAATGGAAGGCTCCTCCATGGGTGAGGAAGGAGGTGAAAGGTGTTCCTCTGTGGGTGGAGGAATAGGTGAGGTGGGTTCAAACATAGAAGGAGGACTTCAGGATAGAATTTCATATATGGAAGGAACATGAGGTAATTGGGAAGCATCGGGTGTATCACTAAAAATAGCATGGACCTCACGGGTATGGCTATCACGAGTCAAGGTTTCTTTGGTTTGATCAAAAGAAGGGGCATGATTAGGAAAGGTTTTTTTGAAGATGTGTAGGTTTTGATTATTAGGTGCGTTAGGATTATCCAAGGTTAGCTCACCTTTCTCGAGCATTTCTTGGACAATTTTTTTGAAGGTGATGCAATTTCCATCACTATGACCCTTTACTCGATGGTAGTTACAGAAGTCATGCTCTTTATACCATGTGGGTGTGGGATGAGCAGGGTCAAAACTAGTGTGTGGTTTCATGGGAGGAAGGGTGATGGCCCCATATTTGATGAGCTTTTCTAAGACAGAAGAATAAGGTTCCCCAATTGGGGTATATTTCCGTTGTTCCCATCTGAATTGAAAATTCTGAACAGGTGAGAGATTAGATGAGGGGCTAGCTTGATTTGATAGATGAGATGGGCAGGCTTTGAGTACCAATTCATTAGCGGTTCCCTTGGATTTTGAATAATTGTTATGTGGTTTTGAAGAAGAAGAGGTATTATTCAACTTGAATGCCGAGTTCTTATTACGTAATTGGATTTTCTTCTCTTCAATGGCCCGAATCTCAAGCTTTTGTGCCATGGTGAATGCTTCGTTGAAGGTTTGGAAGGTTTGGACCTACAGGGTCAGTGAGATATGCCTAGCACAAGCCCGTGTGAAGAACTCAATGAGTTTGGTTTACGATAGTTGGAATGTGAGTTGATTGATCAAAGCTACGCCAATGATAAACAAAATCTATGATAGATTCATCGCCATACTAATGTGTAGAGTAGAGGTCAATCATGGTAACCTTCTTAATGACATTAATGGAGAATTGATCCAAGAAGGCTTAGGTTACTTGATTAAATGAGAATATAGAGTGTCTAGGTAACCCACTATACCAATGTAATGCGGGTCCAGTTAGATAACACCATGTTTGAAAGACCGTAAATGCTATTGCGCAGGTCTTATTTTCTATTGAAGAAATTGAATTTAAGCATTTATCAATGCATGGGATATGGAAGGATAGGAATGGATGGGTGTATAGGCTCATTACAAATCTCATCGTAGGTGAGAGTGTTGTGGGAGCTGAAACCGATGCCTCCAATGTCTACATCTTGTCCATCATTAACTTGATTAGGTCATTGGTAGGTTGTGATGGATGGGTGCCTCCTATAGTGTAAGAGGGTTGGTTTTGGGCATATAACAAGGGTGGCATTCTAGTATATGGTGCTACTGTATAGGTAGATTGGGAAGAAGGGAGTGAAATAGGGGGTATGTACCCAGAGTGAATAATAGATGAAATAGGAGGCTGTTGATAGTACGTATATGGAGGTGGAAGGGTCATGGTGACCCTGGTAGCAATGGGGATAACAATTGTAGAATAGAAAGGATGACATTTTTAAAAGGGGTAGGGGTCACCGACACCGGAGGTGGTTATGTAGCTACGGATATGTGTGAAACAATAGGCATGGATGAGGTTGTGTTATGGGTGGTTGGAGAAGGTATAGTGGATGTGGTGAGTGCAATGGATGTGGAAAACATGTCGGTCATTGTGGGTATAGGGCCTAGCTGTGAAATGACTGGGGGAAAGGTAGATGCAGCAACATGAAGCTAACGCAGAGGCTAGAGCAGAAGTAGGAGTGAGTGTCGGGGGATAGATAGGGGCATGTTGTATATCAACTAACCCGAGGCATCTTGAGTGGATGAGTGAGAAAGATAAAACTACAAAATTATGGGGTTTTGGTCAAGGAGACGTGTGAACTCCTCATCTCTAGTAGTGATAGAGATAGGCTAGATAGGAACCATGGGTGGTGATAGAATAGAAGGTGGTGAAGGACTAGGTGAGAGAAATTGACAACTGGCATGAAATACAAGGGCATTTTCTTAGTGACGCATTAGCACCATGTGAACAGTCTTCGATCGGGTTGGATTGTTTTCTATAAATGACATAGAAATATAGTAGAGATAAGAGAAACAGAGGTGGTAGTACGTGGATTAGGTATAAAATGTCAAATGTAAAATTACACAAGCTAACCGATGTCAATAAAGGAAAATTGACACCAGTAACAGGTAACCGTTGTCGGTCATTGTGGAAAGTGGATAGTTGGTAAAAAAACAAGGTATAAGGCCAAATTTGCCAGGTATGCAAAATTTTGATGGGACTTACTAGGTCAATGGATATAATAAGAGTGATAGAGACTCTAAATAGTTAAAGAAGGTGATTAGGTGTCCTTTTGGGTAGGTTAACCAAAAGAACAAAGTGAACCAACGCCGGTTGGGTTAAACCAATGATGGTGAGAGGATATTTAATGACGATCTTTGGACCGACACCGATTACTCAAATTGAAACAAAAATGAAGAAAATGTTGTTTGTGAGTTAAAATTAATGTGGAATCAAACCCAAAATCTTGAGAATGATGAGAATATGGTCCAAGCACACTCAGATGAAGCTAGAATACACCAAATATGATGAGGAGCATGCAAGGAGAAATTAAAAAAATGAATAACAAAATCCTCTCACCTCAAAATGCAAGCCAAGTAGAAACTCTAAGAAAAATGTGATCCTAAGAGTGCCTTTTCTATTATGTTTATTTAGCTTATGCTATTTAAGAACGACTCTTGAACCGTAGAATAGATTTTTTTGGTGAGAATGGATTCCTATGAAGAAGGAGATCTACAAGGAGAGGTTTCAGGTATGTTATGACGGGTGCGGGATTTTCTCTAAAGTATGACTTGTTGCAATAAGTCGGGTGCCCACCGTATCGTGGTCATGTGATCACCTACAACTTCTTCTAGGAAATATGTTGTTTAAGAATGTATATATTTTCAATTTTGTGGTGTTTGGGTACGACTCGAGAGAGAGAGAGAGAGAGAGAGAGAGAGAAATAAAGTGCTTTCTATAATTCATTTGTCAACCATCAACCGGGAATGAATTTCAGCGTATAGGTTGCCCTTAATTAATGTGAGATAATGCAGAAAAGTAGAATTAAATGAAATGATTATTATTTTTAAACCCAAATCAAAATGTTGAATTTGATGCCACAAATAGATGAACAGGAGAAGAGATTATATTTCACTAATGCAATACTAATGAAAGGGAAGAAATTTTCTTTTTAAGCACCAAAATATGATTGCTTTTAGACAATAGAAGAGAAGAAGGTTTTAGGGGAGAAAGTTTAATGTAAGAAATTTTTAGAAAATAAACAAACATACAACATTTTCATCTAGAAATGAAAGAATGAAAAGAACCCCAAATGGGTCCCACTGAGCTTGCCAAAATGTTTCACCTGATTCTAGAGTGTTTCTTCGAATGTTGATGAAACAAATAAGGGTAGAAGGCTAGGAGGAATACCTGTTAAGATGTTTTTCATAAGTTGTTGCACACGTATGAATTTTGGATCCAAAGCTGATCGTGAGAGATGTTTTTTTACTAGGAGGAACTACCTGAAATAGAAAACAATACCACCAAATAATAGTTAAACAATATATGTAGTGGACTACCTAGCATGTGCTAAATCTAAGAAGTGTGATACTTCCTAGATGACTGTCAATTCACTATTTAAAACAACTTCATGAAAATAATAAAGTAAATCCTACCGTAGTTAAAATGATTTAGGTATCTCATTCACCTACAATAAGTAAATTCATTCACACAAAGCTAATCTCGATCGAATCGAAGGTCAAGGTCTCTGCCAGGGTACTAGGACCGGTCAGGTAAGGTCTCGGTCCTGCTGTTTTGGGTATTGGATGGAGATTTCAAGCTCGATCTAGGATTTTGGTCAAAAATACAGAGATCAACGTCGAGTTTAGGTTAATCGGTGATGGTTGTGGGTAACCGGTGTCGGGATAGTTATGGTATAGGAAACTCAATAAAAATTTGGTGGGGTGATAGATCTAAGTCTAGATGAAAATGGAAGGGCAATGGCCAGGTTCGTATGGATCTGAGGTATGCACAAGAATGATTAAGGTCTAGGTATGGGTAGTTCAAGGGTGTGGATAAAAATATGGTCAAGTTTACATGGAGGTAAATGATGGGGGAATGGAAATGAGAGCATAAGCTAATATCATATGTAAAAGGATCTTCCAAATGATAAATGGACAAAAACTAGTTAACAAAGAATTTCTTGTTTATACGAGTTTGATGTCTTGTTGGTGATGGAGGTTGATCAGATGGAAGGAATTTGGTGTGATGCAGATGCTTCCCCAGCAGCTCCTGTGAAGGTAGATGGCTTTTTGATTTCTTTTGGTGCTGGTTATGGATGTTCTTATGTGTGTACTAATGTTGTTTCTTCTTGCATTCAACTTTGGTTTCATCACTTGTTCTCAAAAGATGTGATAATCCCTTAAAAATGTGCCAACCTTGAAATAACGTTGTTTTGGGGATTAAATGGTAACCAATGGCAGTTCTGGGATGACCGATGGTGGTTTAGGGTAACTGGCATCAGTTAGTGTGGGATTTCCTAGGTTTACTAAACTAGGTAGATCCCCTTGATTTTCTAGGATCTCGTTCGTTTTTATCCATGGATTATAATGGAAGCCTCCTTCTAATATGCGGGAAGGTGGCTCGAGGGAATGTAGGCTTTTATTTTTAGGGTTTGGGGAGGTCTTAGTTAGTTATGGAAACTTACTAAGAATAGGTCTTAGGGTGAGGTGGCTAGATGAGGTATCTAGGTAAGGTGGATATGTGGGAATTATCCGAATTAGGATGTTTAAATAATATATATTGTGAGGATAATGAATTAATTTAATTAAAATAATTAAATTAATATTAGAGTGGGGGTAGAAATGGGCCATGGTTAGGTGAATGTGTTCAAGGTTTTTATTTATCGAGGGACCAAGGGGAGTGTGACCCAATTTTGGTGTCTATACTTCGGTCTTTATGATCTCTCGATGTAGGATAGATATACCTTGGATTAATTTTTTTGATCTAAGGCATACTTTCAATTTCATGACGTTGAGGTCATCTTGACCAAGTTGGGAATAATGTTGGATTTATGAACGCAATATTTTGATGGGATGTCGAGTGAATTTTTCTTCTCACACCCTTCGCAATAGATCTAGTAATATCATATTGGTTCTCCATTCAGTAATGTTGAAGTTATAATTTTAACAATTATTAAGGGAACCTAATTAAATCTAAGTTCCTAAGTTGTAATCTTATCCTAAGTTACTAGGTTCTTTTATTAGAGGAAGGGGATACTAAGACATGTATTTGGGATTTTAAGCTATGAAAAATACACTACTAACAAGGAAGTAAAATACCAATAATCATACCTCCTCCTTCGTGTTCCATAGCAAACCTCAGAATGGGCTAGGAAACTTGGATTGAGCCCTGATTTTGTGATATGTAGGTGCTTTTCTTCAAGACGGAGCAAGACCTTCCTGCAACAATGATCCTCTTACTTTGCACTGGATGGGAAAAAGGATTATGAGACTATTTTGGCATTAGGACTAGGAAAAGGATGTTCTTTGCTCAAAGGATGCAAGAAATTAGATATGGCATGAAAGCTTATTCTCCGTGTGTTTTAGAGGGGGTAAGGTTGTATTTCTAGCCTGGGGGAGTGATTAACTTAGATTAATTTAAGTAATCATGGTTTGAAAATGTGGACAAGATTAAGTGGGTGGTTTGAAAATGTGGGCAAGATTAGGTGGGTGGTTTGAAAATGTGGGCAAGATTAGGTGAGTGGTTTAAAAATGTGGGCAATATTAGGTGAGTGGGGACCATGAAGAATGGGTGAGGATTTGAATTATATTTTTAATTCATAAGTGGAGGATTTTAGGTGAGTGGGGACCACGAATGGTGGGTGAGGATTTGAATTTGAATTTTTAATTCAATAGTGGAAAAACATGGAGAATAATGACATGTGGTGAGGATTAGATTATTTTTAGATTTTGAAATGGATAATTAATCAAATTATATTTGATTAATTCAAAGTGTATTTTTGTGGGAAATGAGGAAGGGAATTAATTGATTTAGGATAGATGTGAAATTGGGGTGTCTACAAGGATAACCTAAGAATGAACTAATAATCTTTAACCTAAGGACATACGTTAGTTTCTAATCTAATGTTATGAACCTAACCTTATACTTGGACTAACCTAAAGGGATGGCATGGATGAAATACAAAGTGATGTTGGTGGCACCAATCTCTAAGTATTTAAGAGTAATAAATGGGGCTTTAAACTCTGTGTTGCAGCTAATTATGGTGAGTGCATGAAAGGTTAGTGGAGGATGAGTTGGAACCTCTACTAAATTATTAATTGCATGGGATTTTAAAATTGGTAATATCCAAACATGATTTGGCGGAGGTGGGAAATAAGGAAGGACTCTGTCAGTCCTATTTTCATTAATTGATCTTGGCAATTGTGAAAAAATGCCTAGGTAATAGGGGAAGTTGGAAGAAAAGATGGTTTTTGGTTTTTCATTGTTCATTTGGTTTTCATGATATTTTTATCTCTGCATGTGGTTTTCATTTTCAAACCTCCAATTCAAATTTGTGCATGCTTATTTCACCTTGTATGATGGTGATGTTAACAAAAATAAGGCTAGGAAGTTATAAGAAGAAGGAAAAGAAATTTTTAGAGATGGTTGGCGTTTTTGTGCAAAAATTTCTATTAAGACTATGCTTGAATATTTTCAAATAGAAATAGAAGACAAGACCTCTATCAGGCATGATAGGACCTATCTCTTTAAGTCTTCTAATTTTATTTAAATTTATTAATTATAAGAACTCTGCTATTTTTGGAAACATTCTAGTTTTGGATTTGTATTTTTTTCTCCTTGCTTCAATGGTGTTTTGACTTGATTCTTTTGGATGCAATATGATTTTTTATTTTTTGTGTCGAATATGGAATCTGGGTTGTATTAATTGATTTATATTTATTTTAGCTTATTTTCTTATAAAATTTCATGGCATTGATACATGGCTGCGATTATATCTCTGTTGTAGGGATATCTTGTCCGAGTATTGTGTATGCCTTAATAGAGCTTAGTTTTTCGTTGGAATATGTAAATTCTTGTTTATAATGCTCTCCTTATTATTATGGTTGAAGACTAAGCGTATAGGATAATTCATCATGGAACATTAAGATATACGCTTGTGTTTTAGAAGAATCCTTTTGTTCCTTGTTTTGGGTCGGTTTCTTGTTGACGTAGTTGGAAAAACTAACAATAATGATCGACGATATCATGTCTATACTTTTACTTACTGGAATCATTCAAGTATGTTATTCTAGGTTTTCAATATATGTATCATCTCCATGAAATGGGAAGCTGTAGTGAATCATTTTTTATTTTATAGAACTCGTGTGTGGGAAAATGTCTCTTTCATGGGAGAATGAATAGGAAGGTATACCTTTGTATAATTTTGGATTTATGTTCTTTTCAAACTAAATTGTTTATTATTACCCATTTTGTGCTACGTTTTTGTTATAGGTAAGAATTTTGTTGATCTTATTTGGCATTTGAAGCATGTCTAGCACTGGAAGTGTGATTTTCTTTGGGGGAAAATTGTTACGTTTTACCTGTCATCTTTATTGGTCGTATTTACACTCCTTAGTTGGACCAACTATTGCAAGGACCTGTATGTGCTTCCTTTTCATAGTTTAATAAATTGGAATGACAACCCTCACAAGTTAACTTGGGAAAATGTAATAGAAGTATGGAGTATTTTGAGTTGTAGTTTGACTTATAAATGTTTAATAAGGAGTCCGAGGTTTGAATAAATCTAGATATTCTTCTTGAGAGGATGTAAAATCCATTGTTTATTTGGTTACCCTCCTTGTTTCAGTTCCAACCTTTGAGTTGATGATTCTCTTAGAATTTTTGGGTCATTCACAATAACTGGGAGTTATTATTTCATAAATTTTGTTATTGTGTGGAATTTTGATCACTTAAGTGAGGTTTAGTCTTCTTTTGTTGGCAAGATCTTAATGCACTTGAATTTTTTATTTCATAGTGTTTCCTTGACCTTGATACAGATGGATCTAAGGGTAAGATTGTTTTGTGGGAATGATTTGGGTCTTGAGCTGGTTCTGAAATTTTAGTTCTCATGTTCCTTTCCTTAAATTGGGATTGATTGATTTGAATTGTGTGTTATTTAAGATGACAGCTCATTCTTCTTTGTGGTTTGTAAAAATAATAAAAATACAGTTGTTGATGTCTGAGGATTGCATGGTGTTTCTATGACTGCTACTTTTGAGTTTGAATTTGGATATGAATGCAGGAATTTGAGAACTTGAACCGTGAGTTACTTGGTATTATTTCTAATTGATTAAACCTTTCTCACCTTTAGTATTGGGACTTGTTCTTGATCAATCTAATTCTTACTCTCTGCATTGATCATGAGATGGGTAAGATTGTTTCATGGAATGCATTTAGATTTTTGATTGATCTTTCAGTTATTATTTAGGTTGTTAACTTTTGAATAACAAAAAATATATTTATTACATAAATATAGTTTTTATATCTTTGTACTTCTTCTTGAAAAGATAGAATAGGTTGAGTTGAGGAACTTAAGTTAAAACTTGAATGAGAAGATAAGATTAGGATTGGAAATATGAATTTCTCCCTTCTTTAATATTGTTGTTTAGATGAATAATAGGTTGCAATGAGCTCATATTGGTGTTTGCGAAATTAGTTTAAGGATGAGGTAAAAAGTATCATCGAATCTGATTTTTACTTCTAGCAGTAAAAGTAGCACTTGCTGCAGATCTAAATGATGTAAGATATAAAGTTTTAACTTCGATAATAAAGGAATTTTGAGATATAAAAAGCATGTGTACGTACCTTTAGGAAATGAGTTAAGGAAAAATTTTATGATGGAATTTCATAATTCACCTTACTCGGGACATCTTAGTATTACAAAAATGCTTCACGATGTAAAAACCAATATTTTCATAAATGAATGAAGAAATACATAATTGATTTTTTTCAAACTACTTGGAATTTCAACGTGTTAAGGATGAGAATATGCACTCAATTGGTTTATTATATCCTCATATCATACCACAATATAAGTGGCAAGTAATTAGCATGGATTTTGTTCAGGGTTGCCTATTTCAAGAAATAAACATGGTGTTATTTTAGTTGTTGTTGATAAAATTATAAAAGTAGCACATTTTATAGTTGGTAATATTAAGGATGATTCACATGTATTAGCAAAAATATTTGTGCATGAAATTTTAAGATTGCATGGAGTACCTGAATTGATTATATCTGATATAGACTCTAGAATGACATCTCATTTTTGGCAAATGCTAAATGCAGCCTTAGGAACAAAACCGAATTTTAGTTCCGCTTACCATCTGAAAGAAGATGGTCAAACTGAGAGAGTTAATCAGGTTTTGGAGGATATGTTATGAATGTATTGCATGGATCAGCAGTACAAATGGGAAGAATACCTTCCTCTAGTTGAATTTTCTTACAATAATACATATCATGCCTCTTTGGAAATGACACCTTTTGAATAATTTTACGGAAGGAAATGTAGAACACCAGTTAGTTAGCATAACATTAAATACAAAGAGGTAATTGGACCTAAAATCCTTACTGAAATGGAACAACAAGTTAAAATGATTCGTGAATGATTAAAAGAAGCCACAGATAGGTAGAAAAGTTATGCAGATATGAAAAGGATCGATAAGAAATTTGAACATGGTGAAAAGGTCTTTTTACGTGTCAAGCCTAAAAATATCTCTATAACCTTTGCCAAGGTAGCAAAACTATCACCTCATTTTTGGGACCTTTCGAGATTGTTGAAGTAATCAACCCTGTAGCTTATCGTTTAGCATTACCTCCCACTTTGTCATGAATGCATGATGTTTTCCATATTTCTTTACTTAAGAAGTACATTTTAGATTTATCACATGTGTTAAATTAGGATTCCTTGCAGGTCCAAGACCCAGGAATAATCATGGTTGAACCCATAAGAGTGTTGGAAACTCACCAGTTGCACTTGAGAAATCATGAAATTAGTCAATGCAAGGTTCAATGGGACCATTTTAATGAAGAAAGTGCAACATGGGAAAACCTTGAGGACATGAAAATTGTTTTCCTCATTTATTTGAACAGAATTAGTTCTGATGATTGGAAATAATTAAATAATTTGTTTTTAAGCTATCTTTAATTCTACTAGTTTTGGGAAGGTACTATATTTTATTAGTACTGGAACAACTATTTTAATGCTGTAATAAATTATGAAAACTTGAATTTCTCAAATTTGGTTTTGTTTGAGAACTTGAGGATAAAAGAACTATAATTATATTTATTTTTCTAGTTAAAATATGGACTAAGTTAATCATCGGGACGATGATGCTATTTAGGAGGGAGGTATGTAATGCCTCTAACATGGTTGATATCTATGATGACTTTTGTACTCAAAGTTTCAAATGTTGATATGTGATTCTTGTTTGAAGATGATGTACTCTTGTGAACTAAGTAATCATGTTTGTTGTGGATAATATGTTATCTTATGGAAATAGACACATTTATGCCATGTCTATTATAAAATTAAAATTAAGTAGTTCATTCTTTATTATGTTGAATGTTCATTGCATGTGGATAGAAGAAATTGATTCAGCTTAAACTCATTCATAGTCTTTATTGCACTTGAACTTGTGCTTTCGTATTTTTATCTCTTATGCAAGATAGTTGTACCTTGGATCAATTTCAGTGATCCAAGGCATGCTTTCAATTTCATGATGTTGAGGTCATCTTGACCAAGTGGGCGAGAATGTTAGATTTCTAAACATAGGATTGCCACAAGATCTTGGGTGACTTTTTCTGCTTGCACCCTTTGCAAGAAATCCAATAATGTCATATTGGTTCTCCATTCGGTAATGTTGAAGTGATAATTTTAACAATTATTAAGGGAACCTAATTAAATCTAAGTTCCTAAGTTGTAAGCTTATCCTAAGTTACTAGGTTATTTTATTAATGAGGATTGTTTATTAGAGGAAGGGGATCCTAAGATATTTAACTAGGATAACTTAAGACTAAACTAATAAAATTTAACCTAAAGACCTAATATGGTTCCCAATCGATGTTATGAGCCTAACCTAAGACTTGGAATTACCTAAAGGGATGGAATGGATGACATACAAAGGGATGTCAATGACACTAATCTCTAAGTATTTAAGAGGATTAAATGGGGATTTAAACTCTTTGTTGCCACCAATTTTGGCGAGTGCATGAAAGGTTAGTGGAGGCTGAGTTGGCACCTCTACCAAAGTATTAGTTGCATGCGATTTTAAACTTAATAACAACCAAGAATGATTTGGTAGGGGAGGGAAAGAAGGAAGGACTCTATCAGTCCTATTTTCATGAATTGATCTTGGCAATTGTGAAAAACTACCTAGGAAGTAGGGGAAGTTGGAAGAAAAGATGGTTTTTAGTTTTTCATTGTTCATTTGGTTTTTTGTGAGCTTTGTAGCTCGCATGTGGTTTTCATTTTGAACCTCTAGTTTGAATCTATGCATGCTTATTTCACCTTGCATGGTGGTGATGGTAACAAAAATAAGGCTAGGAAGTTATAAGAAGAAGGAAAAGAAAGTTTCAAAGCTTGTTATTGGTGTTTTCATGGAAAAATTGCTATCGAGGATCTGCTTGAATATTTAAAAAGGAATCAAAGAAATTATCTCTATCGGGCATGATAGTCCCTGTCTCTTTAAATAATTTTCTTTTCTTTAAATGTCTTAATTAAAAGAACTCTACTCTTTTTGGAAACTTTCTGGTTCTTGTTTTATATTTCTTCTCCTTGCTTCAATGGTGTTTCGACTTGATTATTTTAGATGCAATATGATTTTTTGTGTGGAATATGGAATATAGGTTGTATTGATTGATTTACTGAGTTGTGTTATCTTATTTTTTATAAAATTTCTTTGACCGATAGGTGGTTGTGATTATATCTCTCTTTGGAGGGATACCTTTGTCCTGGGTATTGTGTATGCCTTAATAGTAGACTAGTTTTTGGTTAGAATATGTAGATTCTCGCTTAGAATTATATCCTTATTATTATGGTTGAAGATTAACGTATAGGAGACTTCATCATGGAAAATTAAGATATACACATGTGTTTTAGGAGAATCCTTGTGTTCATCATTGTGGCTTAGTTTCTTGTTGATAGTAGTTAGAAACCAACAATAATGGTCGATGATATCATGTATGTAATTTTACTTTTGGAATAATTTAGTTGTGTTATTCTAGGTTTTGTATATATGTATCCTATCCATGAAATAGGAACTATAGAAAATATTTTGTTCTTTTATAGAACCTGTGTGTGGAAAACTGTATCTTTCATGGGAGAATAAATAGGAAGGTATTTTTGTTATACTTTTGGATTTCTGTTCTTTTCAAATTGAATCATTTATTATTACCCATTATGGGCTACATTTTTGTTATAGGTAATATTTTTTTTGATCTTATTTTGCATTTGAAGCCTTTCCAGCACTAGAAGTGCAATTGTCTTTGGGGGAAAATTGTTACGTTTTACCTATCATCTTTATTGGCCATATTTGCACTCCTTCTTGGTTAGACCAGCTGTTGCAAGGAGATGTATGTGCTTCATTTTCATAGTTGAATAAATTGGAATAAAAACCCTCACGGATTAACTTGAGAACAGGTAACAAAAATATGGAGTGTTTGAAGTTGTAGTTTTATTTATAAATGTTTAATAAGGAGTCTAAGGTTTGAATAAACCTTGATATTTTTCTTGAGAGGATGTAAAATTCATTGTTTTTTTGTTACTCTCCTCTTTTCAATTCCAACCTTTGAGTTGATGAGTCTCTTGGAAGTTTTGGGTAGTTCATGGTAACTTGAGAGTTCTTCTTTCATAACTTTTGTTCCCGCATGGAATTTTCACCACTTAAGTGAGGTTTAGTCTTCTTTAGTTGGGAAGATATTAATGTACTTGGATTTTTAGTTCTCATGTTCCTTTCCTTGAATTGTGTGTTAGTTAAGATGATAACTTGTTCTTCTTTGTGGTTTGTGAAAATAATAAACATACGATTGTTGATGTCGAGGATTGCATGGTGTTTCTATGACTGCTACTTTTGAGTCGAATTTGGATATGAATGCAAGACTTTGAGAACTTAAGCGGTGTGTTACTTAGTCTTATTTCTAATTGATCAAAAATTTCTCAACTTTAGTGTTAGGAATTTTCTTGACCAATCTAATTCTTAGACTCGCGTTGATCCTGAGATAGGTAAGATTGTTTAATGGAATGTATTTAGATTTTCATTGATCCTTTATTTATTATTGAGGTTGTTAAATTTTGAATAAAAAATAGTATACTTATTACATGAAGGTAGTTGTTTACATATTTGTACTTCTTGAAAATAAAAAATAGATTGAGTTGAGGAACTTAAGTTGAAACTTGAATGAGAAGATAAGATTAGGATTAGAAATATAAATTTCTTTCTTATTTAATACTATTGTTTAGATGATTAGCAGCTGCAATGAGTTCATATTTGTGTTTGCTTTATAGAATTAATTATGTTGATTTAATTATTTCTTACTTAAATAGTACTTCTTGTTAATTCTATTATATTTCTCTCTCCTTCTTATTTTGTTATATTTTGGAAAGTATTTCTGTTTATAATTATTTGTGATTTCGGAATAGTTTCATTAATAGCATGGTTACTTTTATGAAATAGGTAGATAAAAGCACAATGTTTTAAATGTTATAACACTTATAATGCTCATTTCATATGAATGACTCATGTTAACAATTTTGAGGATGGATTTTGTAGTCATTTTTATACCCTTATAACAACAATCTAATCCCATGCGCGTCGGCCTATCACCCAGTGGGCATTGGGTGCTCACCCGAGGCATGCGTGGGTGTTGAGCCCTTCCTTTATGTGAGTCTTGTGAGAATACATCATTTATGATAGATACTTAAGTGAAAAAGAATGGAAAAGAACCATGCATTCATTTTGAGAACATAGGATAAGTTTTCATACCAATGCATTCATTCGGATAGCAAGAAGAGATATATCAATATATATATATATATAAGCGATCCATAATACCAATGAAATGTACTAGGTTTGGTTCCTAAGAACAACATATATTTATTAGAACAAGTACCTTATATTCATATTCATGAGTTCAATAACCACATTACATTCATTGAGGCCATAAAAACCAATATAATAATGCGAGCAAGGTCATGCATCAAAACTAAACTACATTCTTCATATTATAAGGATAAACACATAACCATACCTCTAAATATTCCATCACTTGTATATTTATTCTAATCCTAACCCATATAATCCTCCATAATAGTTTTGCAGAGCTTCACCTCTCTTCCATCACCACCATTATTACCTTCTACTACCCGAGAATCTCTCTCTCTCTATATATATATATATATATTTTCCTTCACCGCCATGCCCTCTAATGTAATAGATTGGTTGCCAAGTGTCCAAGTTGTCCTCCCATGGAGCATGCTTCCTTTGATCTGAGCTCTCCAATATTTGCAATGATGTCTTTCTAGATCCTTCCATCGCATGCATAGAATATTCCATTCTTGATCCTAAAGCTACCAAGTTGGCACCTTATCCACTTTGCATGCTAGAAGGGCACCACTTTTCTTGTGTATTACCCGGAACTCCTAATATGGTTAAGTTCCAAAAATTTTATTGCCTTATATGCACACACGTGTGTTCTACTAAACCTTGCTAGAATCCTTCACTATGTGCCTTCATCCAATGCGCCCTTCTTCAAATATGACCCATGCACCCACGTTCCTTCTTGTACTTAGCTGATATTTTGGGGAACACATCACCCCACACTATGCCTATTCTCCATCTTCGGAAACACTTCTCTTTAATGAATAAAGAATGGAAAACTATGGGTAGGGAGAAAATAATGAAGGAATGAAGTATTGTGAGAAATTATGAAATAATGGGGAAAATGAAGGAGAACAATGCTTATTTTTAGAGGAGGAGAGGGAAATCCTTCCTCATTTCTACCTCTAGCTTTTCCCAAACATCAACCTCATTTTGTGCTTGCTAAAAGAGGTCTCCAGACTAAGGAGCTCACCTCCTCAAAACATAATTCCTCCCCTTTGGCACTCATTGTCTCAACAATACTTTCCAATTGTTTTCCCAGGTCATCAAGTGCATCCATCCTGTAGGTGATCCGGGGTATAATTCCTTTAGCTAGCTTTTAATCAAGCCTTGCAAGGACTCGATAGCTTCTAAATTATTTTATACCTTAGATAGGATTTTATCTCTTTCTGCCATGTTCCCCTTATTATTTTCTTGAAACTCCTTGAGTTCCATTTCATGCGTGGTGACTAGGATGCTTATCACTCTATCTCTATCAGTGCAGTTGTCATATGCATCTTCAAAAATTGCGTGGCAGCCTTTACCTCTGTAAGGAGTTTAGTATATCAAGAAATGATCTCGAAAACCTTCAGCTTCTCTTCTTTCTCTTGGCATGCCAGTGCTTCTTCTATAGACTCTAAGGAAAGTGACCACCTTTCCATTGTGAGGATGTGGGTAAAATTCTCTAAACACTGCAAGGTTAATTCATATTTTTCTTGGATAGTGCTAGGTCAAGATGCTTTAAAACAATAACACCCGTAATCATTTCAATTTTCTTGTGTAGCTCATGCACCCTTGCTTTCTCCTCTTTCAGTTCATGCCTTAACTACACATTGATAAGCTCTTCTTACTTCAAGTCCTTTCTCTTCTCAGTGAGATCCTTCTTTTCCTTCTCTAATTCCTCCTCCAGAATATCACTCTATCATTCCTTCTAAACAGTCTAGCCTCAATCTTAACTAAAACTTTATTGAGTGCATTATAGACCTACTCATCTGATAATTGTTGAGCATTCACTAAGGGATTAACTCCTTTTGTTTCTGGCACCTTCATTAACACTCCTTGACTTACTTAGAACACAAGTTCATCCACGTGGGACTCGAATGCCCAAGATAGCATCTTTCTGGTTCGGGGATATGCACCTTCTTTATCAAATGAAGACATAGCTAGGAGTTGTTCTGTTGGTATGGTCCTTTAGAAGTGTTCCCGTAGCACCTTACTTATATCATTTATGTATCCCGTGCCTTTCCCTTGTGCTACCAATACACTCTTCCCACCTGTTCGCGTAGATTTTGGGAAGCTTACCGCAAAATTGGGATTCCTACCCATGTTACCCTATTCTTTCCCAACACTTTCTTCTTCTATTTCCTTTAAAATTTCATCTGCACTCCACTCTAACTCCTAATCCAAAAAAACCTTAATGATGCCTGACACTTCTCTTTCCATGGCTTTCTCCACTTGTTCCTTGATGAGGCTTGGGGTTCCCTCATTTCGGTGCTTACCTCTTCAATCACCACCTTGCCTTGATCCTCTACTTCTTCCTCATCACTATCCTCTTCATATTTCTCATCCTATGAGTCATGTATACCATATATCGAATGGTATTGACCTCCTTCAGAACTGTCATCATCCATGTTTCTGATCTAGGCCTCTAAGATCTCTATTTCCTTCGAATCTACCTATTCTACCACCTTCTTCTTCTTCCTAACTGGATATTCTAGTATAGGAGATTATTCTTTCTCCTCATCCTTAATAGGCAAAATCTTCCTTGGTGATTCTTCATGTGTGAGGGGATCTTCATGCTCTGGGACCTCTTCTTCTAGGGTCTTCACCTTGACTAGGGACTTCTTTATGTGTGTATAAGTGCTAGGCTTCACGACTACTTGAGTGCACCCACTGATTATCTTTGTTTGCACACTTGGTTCCTTCTTCTCTTGCACATCTTCTCTTTCCCTCTTCTTCAACATGGCATTTTTCTGATCTGTAGGATATTATGGATTGGAGACATCACTCTCGAGATAGGTTCCTTTCCTAAACATAGGCCTTATGCATAAATATACCCTCCTCGCCACGCCTTCCGGTGATTGGCGGTGTTATTAGCTTCATCATTTTTACTTTGTGGGAGACATACTTCTCCATGTATACACGCTTCTTAAGGTATATGATCTTTTGTCATAGCTTGCAGTGGTCTTGGTCTACCTCACTAAGGTTGAACCTTAGATTTTTGCCTCCTTGAACTAGTTGACCCCTACTTGGAAGTATTGTGTGGTGAAGGAGAAGGGTAGCTTGCACCATGGGCTCTTAGTCCCATTTGTCAATGTAAACTGTCAATTCATAAATGTTGATAAACTAAAAACTCTACCTCTCCATCCACGAGCGTGGGTAAATACTTTGGTATCCTCCACTCTTCCTCGAATACATCATGCATTCATTTGTACCACTTCCCTAGGCATGCCTTGTGAGCGACCGTCATGGTTTCAAAAGTATACTTCTCAAACCTTTTCATGGGTGAGGGATTCTCTTATGGATACTCCCAAATGAACTTTTTTGACCCATATGGTACTCTAATCTCTAAGAAGACAATGGTAAGGAGGAAGTTTCTGAATAAGATCTTTTCTCCTTCCTTCGTACTGCTTATGATTTCATCCGCAATAAAGGAGGACAAGTTATATATGGTCCCTTATGATATTTTATAGCATACATTCAACCATGATTTTTTCACTTGCATCCATCTCTCTTGATCATTAAGCTTGGTGACCAAGTGCCCATCCATCCTCCTAACAGGGGTCTAGAATTTATGTGACGTGAAAGTACCGCAAAACCTGTTTGTAGTCATAGGTCTCCACAGTTTCCTTGATGGCAACTTTATCAATCAAATTTTCATCTATGGATTCCCCTTCACAATTCAGGCCAGTTAATTTGGATATCAACTGAGGTGTTAAGTATATCTTGTGGCCTGCAAAGTAGAAATGGTCTTTATGTACATACGACATCAACCACCGATATAGTCACTCGGTCTTGCCAAAATAGGGTGACTCATATAGTTGAAATAACCTTTCCATTTCCAACTTTACATTCACCTCATCGCTATATATTGGCATTCCCTCTGGTGTCCTTTTATTAGTTGTACGAACCAGCTCCAATGCCATTTATTTCTCTATAGTGCTCGTGTGATGGTTGTAATCACTTACGATCATTTGTCTCAAATGTGACACTCACTCTTTTCCCAGGAATACTCTATTTGGGTAGTGCATTTCTATGTACCATTCCTCATTGGAGCTAGTGATGACAATGGTTTATATTCCTTTTCCCTTCCCCTTTTGTTTCTTTGGTGAAAAGGTCACCTTCTTTAGTGTCATTCTTCTTATTGGTTTAAAATTTAAAATTCCTTGCTCTATTATACTACTCTGCTCAATTTTAAGGCTTAACTTTTGAAGAAACCCTTATCTCTCTCGTGCCCTAGTGTCAAACCCTAACTAGGAATACCCTTCCATAGGACGAAGCACTTTAAACAAAATTTTCCCATGCATGTGTACTCCTTCCTCTGGTTTACAAATCCACCATAGTCACATACTTAGATTTCTTTGATTTTTCTTCCTTCACAAAAATCTCTCCAGATTCCCTAGTTCACAAGAGCACTTTAACTTTGTAATAGCAAGGTAAAATAATTACTTCCCAACCTCATATTTATAGTTTTGATCCTCTCTAGCAATAAATGATATAACAAAAACCAACATACTTAACATTGAATGTGGCTTTTTCCACTAGGCTGACCTTAATTTCCCTTACCCACACACCCAATCCTATATGAAAAACCTTCTACAACCTTCTCATGCACAAAAATCCAATCTTATGAAGACTCTTATGCGCTCGTCTACAACGCCAACGGCATTTCTTCTATCCTTTACCTGATTTTTTCCCTCACCTACCTCATGTTGTTCATGTGCTCTTCATCCTTTATATGTGGTCTTTGTTACAACCTTCTTGACACCATAATTCATTATCCATAATTTCCCATGTGATTTCTCAATATTAGATGCTTGCTTCTATTGGGCCACTCAACTTTTATTAACATCATATAATTTAATTTTCACTACTCCACCCCACACTAAAATAGATGTGTGGTCGTTTACACATACACAACTTTAGAAAATAATTTGGTTCTTGACGCATACAAGGTGTAAAACAAAACAAAAAGAAATAAAATAGCAATGGGAAAGGGAAACACAAGAAAATAAAAATCATTAAGGAAATAATAAGCTAAATGGAAATACTACCTTATTTACAAACACCAAGAAGACATATTTATAGTAGGGATTCAGCCTACTCCCATTGAAATGACTGGGTAATATTGTCTAATCTAGCACTTGTAATCGAAAAGTGCCTCAAGAAAGGATGTATGATATTTTTTAAGGTCCTGGGTAATGGAGTTTCAACTTCCTCGGATGGCACAAAAACTTGGAATCATACAACAATACTATCTACCCAACCTCAAACTTCTTCTTCTTAATATGATGATCATGCAATGCCTTTTTCTTGCCAATTTTGTCTTGACTCCATCTAGCAACTAATCACCTCTCATCTAACTACATCAACTTATCAATCCTGTCTTCCAACAATTTTTCATCATTCAACCCTCCTGCGCTCACTATACACAATGATGGTAACATGAATTCAACTGGAAAAATAGCCTCCATGTCAAACACCAATTGAAATGGTGTGGCCTTATTCAACCTCTTGTAGGTTGTCATGTATTCCATAGAATGGTAACATGACTTCTCATCCAAATCTTGTCTTCCAACGTCACAGATTTGGTCAACGTGTGACTTAGTATTTTTTTAAATGCCTCAGTAGTTCCATTCACTTGAGGGTGATAAAGGGTAGTCTTTTGATGGACCACCATAAATTTTTCTAACAGAATCCTGACCATTTCATTGAGGAAATGTGTACCTCTATCAATTTTTAAGCTTTAAGGACACCCATACATGTTGATTATGTTTTCCCATGAAAATCTAGCAGCTATTATCTGCAGTACATTCCTTCGTAGGCACTACCTCTTCTCATCTTTTCAAGTAATCAGTGTAAGTAATGATATACCATGAACCAATCCTTCACACGTGTTGCAAAATTGGCCCTATAAAGTCGATTGCCCATTTTTCAAATGGTTTAGCGCTATATATTGGCCACAAGGGAATTTCATCCCTCGTTCTAGGTTTTCTAAAGAGTTAGAAATGATCATAGGCCTTGCAAAACTTAATACAATCCTAGTAGATGGTTTCCCACCAAATCCTTGCAAGTAGAATCTTCCGTGCGGTAGCATTTCCTATATAGTGTCCTCCTATAATCCCACCATGTGCTTCCTCCATAATTACCATGGGATCATGTTCCAATACACATTGACACATAACCTCATCATCTTTTAAATTATACAGATCTCCACTAATCAACATATAGGGTGTGATGCATATTACTAATTGCTTCCTCTCCAGATCCTTCATCCCATCCAATGCCACACCAGCTTTCAAGAATACTATGATATCTTCCAAGTCTAAGGGAACATGCCGTAACATAAAGCGATTACGCATCTAGCATGGTATCCTCAATGCTTTGTGTATCCTCCCCTGAGTTAATCCTTGATAAGTGGTCAGGTCCTGAATTGCTCTTTCCTTGTTTTACAACCACCGTGAACTCAAACTCTTGGAATAATAGGACCCAACAACATATGTTCCCTTGTAAAATAGTTTTATTCACCAAGTATTTCAATGCCATGTGGTCTGTATAGAATATAAAGGGTATTGCCAATAGGTACTATCCAAACTTATGCAATACGTAGATTATGTGTGATGCCTCACACTTGGTAGTTGTGGAATTTTGTTTTGTTGGTGTTAATTTCCTACTTTCAAAACACAAAGGATGATCAACAATCCCCTCACTAGGTTGTGCTAGTAATTTTCCCATGGTTGTTCCTAAGGCATCAACATGCACATGGAAAGGATTATCCCAAGAAGGAAAGCGTAGTATGGGCGCAGTGACAAGCCTATCCTTCAAAGTGTCAAATTCCCTCTGTTGCGCCTCTCCCCAATGAAATACACTCTTGTGTTTTAGTAATTCCTCTAAGGGTATGGTGATCTTGCCATGTACCTTGATGAATTTCCTATAGTACCCCACATGTCCAAGGAATCCACATAATGCACTTTAACTATTAGGTTCCCCTAATCCCACAATAACTACAACTTCGGCAGGATACACTAGTAAGCCTTCCTTACATATAATATGTCCTAATAGGGTTTTAAATAGAGTAATAAAGACACATTTCTTAATGTTGAGGGATATCCTCAATTTCGACATCTCTTAAACATCAACCTCAAATTTTCACAATGGTCTTTTACCAACCCATACATGGTCCAGTCATCCGAGGTAAACTTGAAGAAATTTATGGATGAAATCCTGAAAATCTTGTACCATGATGCACAAGAACACAATACATGCATTATTCAATCTAAAGGGCATAACCATGTAGAAATAAATTCCCCATTCAGTGGAAAAAAAAATATTTCTCTAGTCCTCATTTACAATCCTGAATTGGTGATACCCTTAGAACCCATCCATGAAAGAGTAAACCTCACGCCCAGCCACTCCCTCAAAAAAATTCTTCACTAAAGGGGGTTGGGAAAGGATCGATGAAAAATACTACATTTAGGTTGTTATAGTCCACACAAATCCTTATTCTTCCATCCTTCTTGATATTGATGACCATTGGGCTTATCCATTCGATTCCTCCTCAACCTCAATGATACAAGATGTTATATTCTTATCTATTTCTTCCTTAACTCGTACATGCAAATTAAGATTCATCCGATAAGGCCTCTTCTTAGGATCGGTGTGAACCTTCCTTCAACTTGATCTTCATCTCCCCAAGGAATGGTGGATGCCTTTGAGTTCATGGTACCCATGAGGGAACAAATCATGGAACTCACACAATATATCAATGACCTTTGAAACTTATTTTTCCAACCAATAGTCCCTAATGATAGCTTCTTTAGGTTTTGTCTTTGTCCCAATGTTAACCTTCTTTATTTTTAAGGGCTCATGGTAGGGACATGATTTCTCATCAGTGATGTCTATGAATTCACGCATACCTTGAGAATGCTTAACATCCAAACTTTCTATCTCTTTATCATCTACAACATAGACCATTTATCTTTTGTCCTTTTCCATGCACGCGCACTCAAGATGTACTTCCTCCGATTTTTCTTCATTGAGGTGCATTTCCAAACAAGGCTCACCTTAGAAAATATAGTATCCTATATTTTTTCATAGCGCTATCTCCCATTGTAATGTGATTGATTACTTTTAACACCTTATCTACCGATGACTTTGTACTCCTATACTCAATATCTTGAATGATATCATCCTCCAACTCATGCCAATTACCTGTTTGACGAAGCATCTCAGAATGAATATACCATGATCACACAAAACCCAGTAAGGTGGAATATAACTTATGCACCCATAATGAAGGTGGTAATGCTTCTGTGCTTCCCATCCAGGACTTTTCATATGCTTGGACATGAAATGAGGCGGTATCTTTACCATGGTAGTCTTGGATGATAGTGGGCACATTGCTCCTAGAGAACCTTACAAAAATGTGACTCTTACCTCGTGACATTCTAGGAGGCTCTCCCAATGTGTATCCCATCGCAGTACACTTCAATTTTGAGCAGTTTATAATTAAGCATTCCTCTTCTCTCATCTTCATTCTTCTATTAATCCTCTATTTCTCTCGAGAAAATTTCGGGGTATGCTCTTCCAGAGTAACTTGGTAACTTCTTCCTCCCAAGCATTTGGTGAGCATGCCTTCATTACCATTGTTACATGTCCTATCAAATGTTTACCAATCAATTTATAAGTTCCATGCGCCCAATTGTCACATGTCATGTTGGTTATATCACTCATGGAATGAGCATCTTAAAATTGGATAACTCCCTTCATGGGATGAATTATCTTAGGATCTTTGATTGAGTGCACATAGATTCTATCAAGGAATTCCTCTCCTAAGGGAATAGTATAGGGTGCTAACTTCCCATCTGTTAAATGGATAATCACCCTTTCTTCCTTGTTCTCGAAGCTGATATACCCTTTCTTAAACCACAGGTTGACATTGTTCTTATAACACCAGGCATGCAAGTAACACTGAAATTTTTCTTCCTCGGCAAGTGCCAAGAATTAAAATTATCCAATGAACTTGGCCCCTTGAAAGGTGATAGATGCATCCTTCAAGACTCCAATGGGTATTTCCTTTATCTTGTTTTCATATACAACACATTTGAAGATGGTTGTAATGTGGGTCTTCCCATTTGATGTTAGGAATTCAAGGTAACAACATTGACTCCTCTCTCTATGCCGATGAGGATATTTCTTAGAAGCCACCCATCAATAATTGCATTCAATGTAATCTCCTTATCATAGTCAAGGCTATGAGGAGGAAGGTTTGTATGCAAAACCTACCTTTGCACTCTACTCCAGCATGTGGTACCTTCTCCCTCATCCATTATCCTAGAAAGGGGATAATATTCTCTTGCCTTAACATCCTACATACTTCCTTTACCTCATCCAATTCCTCCTTTAGAGCCTCGGCATTCTTCCTTTACTCTAACTACTTTGACTTCTCCTTTAGACATTGGTACATAATGTTACGATAAATATTTAAATAAATATTACATCATAACATAAGTAAATAAAGAAATATTATAGAAATAAATAACACAGGTGACACAATATTTATAGTGGAAAACCCCAATAGGGTAAAAACCACTTTGAAAATAACCTTTTACTTCAGAGAACTTATTTTACATCCAGTAAGATCACCTCCTCCTTTAAAACCCTATTTACCAAGGGTAAAACCAAATCACTTGATTTGCACACCTTTGATATATTTCTGAATATATCAAATGAGGACCTAAAGTCCTTTTTATATAAGGTGATCGGGTATGTCTCTCGACCCACCTTTTCAACCTAAAATGGTTGACACATACACCTAGGTTTATAATATTTAATATTAGAAATATAATCATTTCATGATATTAAATATTTAACCTAAAGTATATACCTAGGTTAGCATATTTAATAATAGAAATATAAATATTTCATATTATTAAATATTAACCTATATATTAGTGATGGACCCATATACATTAAGGGTTGGCCAGACCACTTAATCATTATGTTCCAACACTCCCCCTTAATGTTAAGTGGGATAACATAACATATGCCAATAGATTACCTACCGTGGTACACTACAAGATTTACAATCCTTAAACCATAAAGGTTTTAGGCTAGCATATCGGTTGAAGGAATTATAACACCTTCATCATACTCAATTTACCTTTTGGTACAAAAGGATTTGGAATCCCAAAGATCATCCCATGATCAGTGGCTAAGTATGATTTGTGAGTTTTACATGTTCTCACAAGGTTCTCATAAAGGTTATTGAACCCAAGCATATAGGAGCCTTTTATAACCAAGGACCTCCTTAACAATATGCTTGTATTGGATGTTTACTAGTAAACTCAATAACACTAAAGAGTTTATTGAAGACTACCTTTAAGATCTTTCTACACTTCTTTCTAAAAAAAATCGAGGAGGTATACATGCCGAAGGTCTTTTTTACACTTGCCCGAAGGTCTTTTTACACTTTCCCGAAGGTCTTTTTTACAAATCCTGAAGGTATTTTTACAAAAACCAAGTTCCATTAGGAGGTGACATTGTCATGCACACTCCCCTCAATGGAAACTCTGACAATCCAAGCTTTTCACGAAAGTGACAAAACTTTGCAACACTCAGGGACTTTGTGAAGATGTCAACAACCTGCTCTTCAGTCAACATGAACTTGAGATTTATCTCATCACTTTGCACCTTCTCACGGGTGAAGCGTATATGTATCTCAATGTTCTTCATCCTCTGATGTTGAACTAGATTCTTAATCAAGAGTAATACAACTCTGACCACCACATAGAAGAGAAATACTTCCTTTAGCTTCCATGTGTATCTCTACCAACAAGCCGTTGCAGCCACATGACTTCTTTACTTCTTCCATTGTACTTCTCTACCTCAGTAGAAGAAATGGAGACTATTGATTATATTTGTTGTTCCAAGTAATGGTTCCTACACCAAAAACTTGAACACATATCTAGTATATTTTATAACACAACATCGGTATGGTTAGAATCACAAAATCCATATAAGATAGCATTTTCATTCTTATTATAATGCAACCCATAATTGATTGTTCCTTTCAAATATCTAAAAATTCTTTTTGTAAGATTTCAATGATCTCTAAAAAGGTTCTGCATAAACCTTGAAGTAATTCCTCTTTGTATAGGAAATATCTGATCTAGTTATAGTTAGATAAATCAAACTATCAACTAACAACGTATATAAAATAGGATCAACCTTTTTCATATGTAGATTTAGGATCAATATTTATTCCAACTTCCATTGAAGTAGAAAATGGTTTATAATCAATCATAAGAAACTTTTTCAATACAATGGTTGCATATTGTGTTTTGAAAAATAACAATAGAATGAAATACAATCATACAAATAACATGATGTGAGAGACCTAACTCATTCATTTTCAAAGTACTACTTCAATTTCTCTTTAATCTATGAATTAAATCATAATTTGTCACCAAACATAAGAAAATCATCAACATATATACATATAATGATAATATGTGAGCCTTATTGCTTAATGAATATATCATTGTTAGAAGAACAATTAACAAAACCTAACAATTTAAAGAAGGAAACAATTTTCACATACCAAGCTCTAAGAGCTTGTTTTAAACCATACAAGGATTTCTCAACTTACAAACATAGTTTTCTTTACCAGTTTCTTCAAATCCTTTAGGTTGAAACATGTAAAGTTCTTCTTTTAAATTGTAATTCAAAAAAATATTTTTCTTATCCATTTGGTGGATTTCCCACCCAAATTGAGTGGAAATTGCAAATAAGGCCCTAATAGTACTCATTTTAGCTACAGAAATGTCTCAACATAATCAATACTAGGTTTTTGAGTGAAACCTCTAGCAACAAGTCTAGCTTTATGTTTGTTAATACTACCATCAACATTATATTTTACTTTGTATATCCACCTAGACCCTATAATACTTCATGGCTCAGGTTCATACAAGGTAATTAATGCATGGTACATATGATGGCTTTTGGTCATTTTCCTAAGGTTAATAGGATTTAAACTTTCTAACATAGATTGAGCCCAATTTAATTTCTTATCTAGGAAGATAAGAGTTTCAAAAACATCTATAGCATCAAAACATCATCATGACCATTTACTAAATCAGAATCAAAACCATCATTTAGAAGCATTTAATGAAGTAACTTTAAGAGAAGAAGACAACACATGTAAATTTTCACTAGATTATATCTAGACATTTCATATAAGCTTCGATAATTAACATGTCCTAACCTTTCATGCCATAGTTTTGAATTATTCAAACTTTGAGATATAAAACAAGATACGAGAAGAAATCATAAAAAATATACAGAACATTTATTTGAATTCCTTCAGCTATTTTACTCTCATTACTATCCTTGATATACCAAGTATCCTTCATGCATGGATTCTAGTTGTGTCCATACCTCTTTCGGATGTTTGATATTACCAATGTGTAGAAGGTACTCATTGTTCACATTGCGTAGAATCATAGAAAGAGCCTCTGCATTCATTTGTAAGAATGTATTCATGTTATCTATAGTTGTTTGAAAACCGGTGGGAGTAACCTCAGATCCAGAAACAATCATCTAGAGTTTTCTCGCCATAAATTTTGTTTTGACCCAAATGTTGTAGTTGGTTTCATTCAAGGATTTGGTTTTGTCAAGACAGAAATAGTTGGATGCCATTGTTTTCCTAAACTTGTAAAACACACCCCATTATAATATACAATGTACCATAGAGTTAGATACATATTTATCGATAATAAAAACAACACTTTTAATAGAATCAGATCTAAATTTTATAGATCTAAAGAAACTATTTGATCATAACTAATTTTGTCATTATAATGCATACTAATTAACCTCCATGATCAAAATAATAACCCCCATAATATAAAGGGCTCTGCATTATACCCCATATTTATATAAAAATATTTCCACGACCATATAGAAGTGAAGAAGAGACCCCTAAGAATGCATATAACTTCAAATTTTTGAAAAAAATTAATGTAGACAAAAATCTGTCCAACTTAAATTTGACGTCTAAATGACTGTCATAATGACTTATTTTTTTGGTCTATCGTGATGGTCATTTGACCATCAATTTTAACACAATGAAATTTTCCTAGAACCTACGAGCTTAAATTTGACGTCTAAATGACCATCATATTGTCTTATGTTTGGTCTACCATGACGGTCATTTGACCATCAAATTTAATGAAGCCAAAACTTGTGTATTTCAGAATGTGAAATTCTAAATTTCTTCTTCTGTATAATATTAGGGAGGTTATATTTTAACACATTATAATAACCTATTATAATTTATAATGTAAAAATATATACACTTTTTATAAAAAAAATGTATATAGTTTATAGAATGTAAATAAAAAACAACATATAGTTCATAAAAATTATAAACTATAGTATATTTTTTTTATATAAAAACACATAACCCTTATTAAAGGGGTTTAAAGGACATAGACTAGGTTAAAGAATTTTACTAGTGTAAGTAGATTTATGAGAGTATAGATTAACTTGCATATTTTATACAGAGGGGACAAGTAATTTCACCCAACCAATGAAATAAATTGAAATCCCTATTTTCATGAACCTTGTCTCCTCCCTTCATTTACTCTTAATTTTACCCTGCACACATTTAAAACTATGGAAATATTGTAAAATATTTTATATAATTCTTCAAGCTAAAAACTTTAAAACTTTTATGTGGCTATAACTACCAATATTTTAATAAATATTTACCACACTTCACGTGGGCCACCAATAAACTAGCCCTTTTTTTTTTTAATTCTCCATTTATACTTGAGAGTTCCACATTTATACTGAGATATTATCTCATTTTATTCTCCACTCCCACTCTTATATAAAAGAAAACCTTTAAATAGGTTTATTTATATAGTTTTTATAAACTATAAGATATAAATGAATGGGGTTGCCCCCTTACATGGATAATATAAATGGTTAGGGACACATGTTAGGTTTTATTTAATAAGTATTAAGATTTAAAAAGTAATCCCTTCATGGCCAAACAATAAACACGGGCCCCCTTACTAAAAAAAGTAAGCACTTAAGTTTTTTTTTTTTTAAAACATATATAAACCAAATCTAATAAAATTTATATTTTAAGCGGTTTAAACTAACCATATATATAAAATATGATTTAAACTTAGGTTTGTTTTTTTTTTAAAAAAACTATATATGCCTAGATTTATAAGTTAAGTTTAAATATGATTTAAACTTAGGCTTAGAATATGGTCTGTTGACTCTTCCTCAATCCCATGTAATTTTAATATGGTTTAAGGCTTTTAATATATAGTTTTTTTCAAAACTATATAAATTTTAATATGATGTTTATATAAATTATTATATAAACCTTATTCTATATTATATATATTTTTATTTAAAAATAATAATATAGTTTTCAAATTATATAGGATATAGTTATAGATTAACTATAAACTATATTTTTTCAAATTGAATCCTTTTAGAGGGGACCAAAGAACACATGGGTATGAATTTACCTTTCGAAATATTTAACCTGCAAACATTTGAAATTATAGAAAACATGAAAATTATTTCATATAGTAATAAATCTTTTCCTTTTTATATGTGATTTTCATGCAGGTAAATATTTGAAGCCCCTTTCACCTATGCACACATCAATCTCCAAACAAACATTAATTCCATATAATTTACAAAATGTAAATGAAAGTAAGAATCATATCATATTACATCTCCCCCCAAAAAAATTAGGGATTTAAAATTAAAAAACCCTAAAAAATTTTTTACCGAGAGTTTAATTGCACAAATGTAATGCCAAAATAAATTGGGAAAAAAAAGAAGGGGACATACTTTTAAATACCCTTTCGGGTTGGTTGAAAAAATCCATACAAATTAAATAAATAAAATACAAAACATTTGATCTTAATTTATTTAATTTACCTCACTCTGATACCATGTTAGAATTTGAGGATTCTAATAAATACATATTTAATCAACTTACATATTATATAATGTTACGATAAATATTTAAATAAAGATTACATCATAACATAAGTAAATAAAGAAATACTTACATGAAATAAATAACACATGTGACACAATATTTATAGTGGAAAACCCTAATAGGGTAAAAACCACTTTGAAAATAACCTTTTACTTCAGAGAACTTATTTTACATCCAATAAGATCACCTCCTCCTTTGAAACCCTATTTACAAGGGTAAAACCAAATCACTTGATTTGCACACCTTTGATATATTTCCGAATATATCAAATGAAGACCTAAAGTCCTTTTTATATAAGGTGATCGGATATGTCTCTCGACCCACCTTTTCAACCTAAAATGGTTGACACATACACCTAGATTTATAATATTTAATATTAGAAATATAATCATTTCATGATATTAAATATTTAACCTAAAGTATATACCTAGGTTAGCATATTTAATAATAGAAATATAAATATTTTATATTATTAAATATTAACTTATATATTAGTGATGGACCCATATACATTAAGGGTTAGCCAAAACACTTAATCATTATGTTCCCACCATGAGCACTGCAATAGGTGAGAACACTAACACTTATAATGCTCTATATACCCATAGCTATAATAGGTCCTCATGGGAACTCACTTCTTCCTCCGTTGCGGTTCGACGACCATAAAATCCTCCATGAAAAACTCTTCCACACACTCCTCCATCGACGTGCCCTTCATAGTGATGATCATCATCCTTGGTATTTCTTGTAAGACTAGTCTAGAGCACACCAAGATCAATAAAATCATGAATATGATTAATTAGTATGTAATCCTTGGTATCATAGGTCGTAGAGGTAAAGATATTGCAATAGCAAGAAACATTCTTGTGGATTGTGTGTTGTAGTAGAGGACACCTATTTGCATCATGATCCCCATGGAAAATCTCATATTCTACCACCATGGCACGTACCAACTTCTAAGGGAAACTATCCTTTGCATTCCCTTCCACTTCAAAGTCTATAAAACAAATCCCACTACAAACCTCATGCACCGAGTTTGCGAAAGCTTCTCTAACTCGCTTGGCCATTTAAGGAATTTGAGCCTCCACAAAAGGGATAACACCAAGATCAATGCTCCCAACAGCCTCAATGCACAAAGTAGCTTGCAAGGCCTTATGTGGGTCTCGTGAAAGTATTGTGTGACAGTTTCCTTATAAACAATGTTATCAATCCTCCAAAAAACCATTGATCATGTTGAGAAGGGTGAATGTCATAGGATAATTTTGACAAGAGAGTTTTAAACCATACATTGTACTCTCACACACTCTCGACATTCCTTGTTGGATCTCCTTTAGGGTGTTGATTCTCTTCTACTTGAATTTATGGATATGGAATTATTCTAGGAAGGTGTTATTCAATGTAGTTTAGTCTACCACCATTTGATGGGGGTCATATTTTTGATACCAACTATGTGTGCACCTTTGCAACGCCATTGCAAACTGACTTTCCTTCCACTCTAGGGTAGTGATCCCTATCATGTGCCATAGTAATTCACACTTTTACACATTCTCTATAGCATATTCAATATTCGCTAGTCCGGTAACTATAAATACATCTCAAAAAATAATTTTGGAGGTGGTTGAGGCCCTTTTCCTCCTGATCCAGAGCCTTGGTTTTCTCCGGTGTTTCCTCTTCCACTAGATCCACTAGATCCACTAGGTACTGTTACTCCCGACACACCAAGTCCTCTAGATCCACTAGTTCCACCAAGTCCTCCGGCTCTTATACCACCAGATCCACCTCTTGTAGTCATAAAATGGCCTGAAGTGGTCACACCTAGTTTTCCCAATGTCCCACTGAACTACATGCTAATGGTTTGTGATATTGTCCCACTTCCAATTGTGTGTCCCATGCCACTCCCAAACATGATAAAAAAACCTTGTGTATTTGTAACTTTTCAAAAAAATCCTCTAAATACGGGAATGGTTTGTGCAACAATGGATGTTCCGGATGAGTAATTATATCTCCTAAGAAAAGATCAGTTATTCCCACCAATACTAACTACGTTAGCAATACTTCTCCGTTGATCTAGAAAACCAAGCATCAGGGGTTGGTCGCTAGGTGGGTTTAGATGCACATCGAAGGCTATCCTTTCTCCATGTGACAACCTCTCATCGAAGCTAAAGGGGCTTCCCTCCCGCACTTGCCAAGATGGAATAACACAGAGTGCTCAAGTTTCACGTCTACTATGTGAACCTCAAATCCTTCTCACGAGTGTCCGCCTCCATAGATCCATCACACTTACAACCTTGCATTATCTAGTCATCTCTCCTTTCACAAGATTTTCTATACTTGAGTTGTCTCTCCTCCCTTTCCTTTTCAAATTTGCAATGTCCACTATATTCCTCCACCCTAGATTCCTCACCCAATTGCTCGAGAGAATCTTATACGGACATAGGAAATTCCTCTAAACTTAAAGAAATGATTAATATCTTCATAGCCAAAGGGATAACACGTAAAAAAATCCTCTTGGCTTCCTCAAAACTTGAACTCAACAACTTCTATGAAATAATACATAGAAGTGGGGTATTCCAAGGTATAACTAGTCGGGACTCTTTTCCACCTGGTGATCAACAACATGCATCCAAGTCAGATCTACATCCTACAAAGCTTAGGTAATCATCTTGGGTCCATACACATGATCCGTAGTACCATCTTGATCTAGATGCATATTATGAAAGTCATTCATATAGTTTTACTAGAAAATAATAGAATATTGTCTAGTATAACTCATGGTATGGGTTCTCTTCTACCCATTTATGTGCATCGAACTCAGGTCTAGTGCTAAATATTTGAGAAAACTCACCCTTCGTGCTCTTGAACCATGCTTCAACACTTTCCAAGGTTATACATTTATCATCACGCATCACAAGGACCAATGTGTATTCCATTTCTCACAACAACTTCAAAAATATGTCCCAACAACGGAACCAAGATGTAGTCATTTTTATACCCTTAGAAAAATAGTCTAATCCCATGTGCATTGACCTATCACCCGGTGCCCCGGGTGCTCACTCGAGGCACACAGGTGTCGATCCCCTCCTTTATGTGATTCTTGTGAGAATACATCTTCTATGGCAGATACTCAAGTGCAAAAGAATGGAAAAGAACCATGCATTCATTTTGAGAACTTAGGATGAGTTTTAATACCAACGCATTCATTTAGATAATAAGAGAGAAATATCAAACAATAAAAATGATCCATAATACCAAGGAAATGTACTATGGGTGATGCCTAAGAAAAACATATATATATTAGAATGGGACCTTATATTCATATTTATGAGTTCAATAACCACATTACATTCATTGAGGCCATAACAAACCAATATAATAATGCAGAGCAAGGTCATGCATCAGAAACTAAACTACATCATTCATATTACAAGGATAAACATAGAACCATCCCTCTAAATATGACATAACTCCTATATTTCCTCTAATCCCAACCCATAGAATCCTCCATAATATTTTTACATAGATTTTCCTCTCTTACACCACCACTTCCATTACCTTATAATACCGAGAATCTATATATATATATATTTCTTTTTCCTCCATTGTCATGCCCTCTCGAGGTAACTATATGATGGAAAAGTGACAAGCGAGAATGGGAATCTACATGTAACTCTTCCTTGTACCCAACCTCCCAAGGTCATACCAAGACAACCGGTGGGGATGGAATATACGCGGGGTATAGGCAAACTAGTCAAGCAATCTTATGTCTTCGATGCACACTAGTGAAATCTATGAATCTAAGGTAAATAAGGCCCTCCTAACATGAACTGACATGATAGATCGGTCGTGAGGATGACTGCTCGAAGGCTCCAATCAATATCAAGCTCTGGCATGATCTCGATCTATAGGTTATGGGATACATGGAAAATGACCAGGATGGTTTTGTGTATGTCTCGAGATAGGGTCATATAATGGATGATGGATATATCAACGATTCTATGGTCGATTCTCTGGTCTAGTCCAAAAATCTTTAGCTTTGTTAGCTATTATGTCTAACAAGGATAATTGTGCGATGATGATAGGTGGAAGTGGAGTAGATCTGAATACTAATGTGCGTAAGCCAACATCTATGTCTAATTGACCTATGGACTCGTTGGGTTGTGAGATTTGTGGGTCACAACTGTAGATTCATGGTTGTTGTGGATCTGCTATGGTCATGTGTGGGATCAGTCCCTAATCCCTAGTATCTAATAGTCATATGCCTTTTCGGCCTCTATGTTTAGAATTAACAGTTGTGTAATCTTCTCAGAGTATCTCACAGGCGTTCCTATAACCTGAATTCTTAAGCTAGTATCTATGTCTGTGAGAGTGTCTCCTACGTCTGGCTGTGGGACCAAAGGGTCACAACCAAACATTTTCTCTCTTTCAAGCCCTTCTACAGTCATGTGGATATTTATCTAGGGTAATCTGTAGTTTGGCTGATTTGACCAAAATGTGTGCACTTGGTCGTCTTCTATATTTAACCCGCTTAACTGTGAGCTGATCTATTGTAAGTTTGCTATTGTTCGAAAGACTTGGATTCTAAGGTTCTGATCTATATCTATTATTGCCGTAATAAGATTGGGTTAAGGCACGATTGGCTCGAATACGTATTCTCTGGGATCTCTAGGTCCCGTGATTGTCATACAAAAGAAAACGATATAAAGCTAACTAATGACAAAATAAACTAAATATGCAAGATATATCTATGTATATTTCTAAGTCTGATATTTATTGATAAACTACTAAACAGACTTTAAAGATAAATTATCTAATATATCTAAAATTGAACACTAAACTAATAACGTAATTAAAAAAAAAAAAAAGCAACCGAGTATAGCTACTTGTCTGTGCAATTTGTATATCTATTCTAAATAACCTGATAACTGATCTACTCTATTTGAAAGACTCTCGATCCTACCTCAGAAGTGAGGAGTGAATCATAGTTTCTCAGAAAATATCAATCCCCACAACTTCCCTAGCAATATCAAAAGTAAAATTAACTAATATGAAATGATTGGCTACTCTATTTGATATGCTTTTAACTAGAACTTTGAAAGCTAGAACCTGGATTTTGCAGAACAATGGTGAATCTGATGGTGTGTAACCTTGTCCCCTCAGTGTGATATCTTCATTCCTTTGTGCTCATGTGGACCCAGAAAAGCGTATAATGCTAGCATCAACATAAGTATATATTGGAGCAATGATAGCTTAGGATACAAAATGAATACAATGTGAGTAGGAGAGGGATAGCGCAAGAGTACAGAGCTTGGCTTATGCAATTCCTAGCGGGATTTATTGCGAGTCATGCAACATAATACGTCAAGAACTTGAAACTATCTTATTTGACAAACAAAACCTATAACTTTTAATGGCTTCCTTTTGAAAAGAAAACTATCCTACTCCAATTGATTGGATGAAATAATAACAACATTTGCACAAGGAGGATATGTGGCTTTCTGATAGCTAAACAATACTAACCATGCATACAACAAATGAAACTATGAATCCTAAGCAAAAATTGAAAGGCTAAACTATTGAAATGAGAAATTTAGAGGCAAATTTGAGGGGCCATTTTCTTGAGCACAAGCCACTATTTATAGCATTTCCATTTACCCAAAGGTAAAAACCAAATTGATCTCTTAAACCATAAACAATGCCAAAACACTATTCCAGGGAACCAGAATCATAAATACAAGCAAAGGTGGTGAAAAAAGCTGGTAAACATTGAAATTTACGTGAGTCGTGTTAAAAAGAACATTCTGGAAAATGTGTGAAGGACCTGCCACCCTGAGAAGGTCGGCAGTTATAGGACCGCCACCCTTCCGGGCGGCGGTCACGAGACCTCCTCCCAGCGGGGTGGCGGTTTCATAATCGAAGAACAAAACGCAAAGGAAAAAAGAGAACAACAAATAATGCAAGGGATGAGTGGGACATGCGGGATGTTAACGCATACTTGGAGAGCTTTTCGGATCCTAAACACCTTACGAGGAGACCTGTATCATCATTGGGGCATGTGTTACATTATTCTAGTGGTGCAGTACCCTACAATTTTGGGTACGTACATATTGCCCCCTTGGAGAATCATTTTAGCCATGAAGAGGTGTAAAACGGTGGATCCAAGTATGGTGGTCCCAAAATGGGAAGTTAGAAGTTATACCTGACATGTCCGTGTGTCGAAATGATGCCATCCAAAATTCCCGCTACCTGCAAAATGAAAAGAGGACTCAAGTGCAGATAGACAAAAGAGATCGAATAATAAATACTAAAACATTATGAAATGAGGACGTACCATTTGTGTGGGGATACGAACTTACCTCCGTCGGCACTCCAAACCTATGAAAAGGGGATTTAAAACAAGTCAGGGTGCTATATATGTAAAAGTGGGCCCATTTTCCTATTCATTTGTGCATGTTGATTTGGTTGATTTTGAGCTCTGGGACCCATGGTGATGGTTTCTCACGAGAGTATAGTCAAAACATTTGGGACGAGATCGTGATCATGCCTCCATGAGTGGAACACCGACCCACGAGATCACAGGTTAGTTTTTCTTGATTTACCATTTTTATCCCCAAAAGATTAAAATGTTGAAATCTTTGTCATGGGGGGGTTATTTTCGAAAATGTCAGTTTTAATAGGTTTATCTAGGGGGGTGCCTACTGGGTAGGCTCTGTTTGAGTCAAAACAGGATTTATTTGTGTTTTTAGGCGTCATTTAGGGCATGTGACCCATACAGAAATTCGGGACATGACCACCACCCCTGGGTAGGGCGGCGGTTACATGACCATTGCCCTTATCAAGGCAGTGGTTACAAGACCGCCGCCTTTAAGGCAGCGATTATGGAACCGCCGCCCTGCTCAGGGTGGTGGTCCTTCACAGAATGCCTAAATAACACTTATTTGAATTCATTTTTGCATTTTTAGCATCTTTACCTGCTTTCATGATTTTTCTAATGTCATTTGGATACTAACTTACTCTGTTTTGTGTGTTTTTGGGTGTATGCAGGCGAGGGAGGAGTATATTCGATGGAGCCGAGAGAGAGAGTGTGTGATTGGCTCCCGGCAGTATTAGATGCCCTTTCTCAGGATGAGTAGGACACTCTTTAGAGGGCCGGTATACTGCGCATATCACGGGTTCCGCATGTTGCACCATCTAGTCACATACTCTGTGACTTATTTTCATATTGGGATGCAGATCAGAACACTTTCCGATTACCAGGGGTCCGAGGTGAGTGGACCATTACTTTAGAGGATGTTTACCATATACTGGGGGTCCCGATCATCGGGAGACAACTCACTCTTGAGACAGCAGGGTCACGGGCTCAGATAGTATAGTGGGCCTCATATATGGGAGATGCAGTTATCTCCACTAGTTTGAAGAAGGGGGTGAGGGTCCGATCTATTCCTAGCCTACCTATCCCCTTGATTCACTAGGCCATCATGGGGATCCTTGCCTTGAGATTGATCGGGGACAAGGGAGGAGACACTTTATTATATTGTTGGTCCCCCATCATTACACAGATTGAGGGACATGGCTGGATTTATGCCTGGGGAGCTGACATACTTGGGACTACCTACCATGATTTGTACAGGGTGGTCCATTTACAGGGGTAGTCATTGAGCCATCCGAACCCTGGTTATGAGCTAGGTCTATGAGCGTTTCATCCCCTATGGTAGAGGTGGCAGATCCCGGAGCTGTGAGGGCAGCCAGATGGACAGACATGTCGGTGCTCAGAGCACCTCACCAGCCGGTCACCTCTTTGACCACTGATATGGAGGCTACACCTTATCAGGCCATGGCAGGTTTATGGGGCAAGGAGGCTCTTACTTTGATTTCTTGCTCCACCACAGGGCAGCTTGTTGACAGGGTGGGGAGGGTGGAGATACATCCTTTTGGTCGAGTGCCTCAGCAGTTTGGCTTGCCTTACGTGGGTATGCTTCCCCTGGTGGTGCCAGTATATAGATCAGTTCGAGAGGCCAGGGGAGGTCCTAGAGGCCATGGTTGGACAGTTATTACTCCTGGTGTCCCCATTGCAGCTAGGCGGGTAGTACAAGCTCGAGGGAGAGCCGGTGCCCCTCAGGCACCCTTACTTCAGATTGCTTCTGTCTCACCCACAATAGTGATGACCCCATTGACATAGACTGCGAGTGCGAGGAGTTCATAAGGGGAGATGGAGGACGAGACCGAGGTTGAGGTTAGCAAGTCGGCGAGACAAGAGGACAACGATCTGAGTGGCATGACACTTAGGATATCTTACAGGCGAGAGAGGGCGGAGCAGAGTGTAGAGAGGGTGACTCTAGTTTCAGAGGAGCCACTCTCTCAGGGCCTTGGTGGAGAGGATGAGTCCGTAGTGGGATGCTATGTTGCTCCAGCCATGGGAGGAGTACCTCAGTCAGCGGTGACATCTGTGGCAGGTGCTGACCCTAGGGATCCCTCTTGGAGGCCTGGAGATCGAGTGAGTTACCATCCCTCTCTTAATATTTGTCTTTAGCTAGGATTTGTCTTAGTTGTTGTCTCTACTCTTGTTTGTTTTTGTTTTTATCTCTTGATTATTTCTAATTGGATTTTCTCCTTTGCTTGCAGAGACTACTGATGAGTGGTGAGATCTGACTCATTGAGTATGTACTGATACCCTGATGATCCCTATGGAGAAGACCCGTGCGGAGCTATCCGTGGATGCAGGGGAGCCTTTAGCAGCCGGTAGGCATACCAACATCTTTTCCCCTATCTGGCATGTGGCTAGGATGGTTTCTACCCTATGTACCAATGTGGTAGGGTACATGATAGTAGAGTGCCTGATGAGGAGTCACTCTCATGGCAAGACCACAGCTGCTCCTCGGGATCGTGAGCCCTCCATGCACTCAGAGCGCCGGCATAGCCGGAGTCCTAGACATGGATGTGCACCCTTAGAGGGATCTCATAGGGGTTGAGAAGCCACTTGGCTCTCTTAGACTATTTGTATGATGTATTTTGTATTTCCCAGCTCTTTGAGTGTTTTGACCATGCTTAGCGCATGATGGCATTGTACAGGAAACTTGATCATTTATATATATATATATATATATATCTTTTTGGATCAGAATCTTGGCATTTATGACTTTGTTTTCCGTATGTAAACTATAATGTTATGTTTATATGCTTTTTAGAATGTATGCAATGGAGAACAAATGATACAAATGTTTACTTTCTTTTTGTATTTCGTGATGCTGATATATGATAATGTAGACACAATGTGATTTTGAACTCTAGTTTCTTATAAGCAATTTTTCGGTACTTCATATTTTTTTGATAAAATGTGATGATAAACTGAGTACGATGAGAAAATAAAATTGCCCCACTCCTAACTCCTCGCAACTAGTAAGATGCGAGGGCTCATCACCGAGAGCTAGAAAGGGCACAAGTTATTAAATGTGTTGAAATGGTAGTGATGACAAATAGAAAAAGATTTGGTGGAACCAAATTAGGATGCTTCTGCTTACTCTATTCGAGTGACTCCATAGTTTGGGATGTAACTTTCTTTGTAGTTTATCTAGACTTAGATCCGTAGATGGCCACATGGTAGACAAAATCTAGGTTTCAGGGTTTTGAAATCTCTTGGAATTTTGGACATCTGATTCATTTGTTTTTTACTCAAAATTTCAAAAGTTCATTGGAATTGTTTGCTTATGACCTTCAACGTTTATTTGTCAAGAGGACTCCCTACACCTTGCCCCATGCTACTAGTAAGAAGTGTGGGCTTATCACCATGGACAAGGTATAGGTGAGTAAGGGCATTCCCATCCTTTCCCAACCCTACGTCACTAGTAAGAGATGTAAGCTCATCACCAAAGGTTGGTAGGGCAAGGAAATGTGTAAAAATAAATTTTTCTGTTTGATCTATGTTTGACTTGCTTATTTGAGAAAAATGTCAGTGTGTTCTTATTTCCAAAGAGATATACATAGGGGATAGATGTGACATGATGAAGCTTCTAGAACAGACCATAGGCAAGGCACCTATCCTAAGAAGAAACCAAAGATGAGAACAAGCATGCTAGATCTTGGTATGGTTACCATTAAGACTTTGTCATATCTAGCTTTATCTGATGAAATGATTATGACATGGTTGATGATGCTATGGAAGTGAAGAAGTATGATTAGAGTGTTCATGCCAATAACATCAGAAGTTGTAATGAATTGCTTTGAGAATGAGTTCCTTGATCACAAAATTGTACAAAACAAGTGGACAAAATGAACCTAACTACATGAAGATGCAATGTAGATATATTTATACAAATAGTGCTGGTTGTTTATGCATAGAATTGTTTAAGGTGTAGGGAATTGATAGTTTCACCAAATTCCTCACCTTCCAGTGTACATAAGATATATGCACCATTTCCATAGTCATTCGTGACTCGGTATGGGCTCAACCATTTTGGCTGGAATTTCCTTCCTTCGCGGTCTTTTTATCGATCGGATATCTAGTCTTAGAACTAGATCTCCTTCATATATATCTCGTTCATAGACCTTTTTGTTATACTGTCGGCACATCCGGTCAGCATAAACTCTATGCCACTATTCAGCATCTAACCTGGCCTCATCTAGGCTTTCTAGTTGGGAGAGACGTGCTTCTCTATAAGCTTCTTCATCCAGAATCCCTTGTAATGAAATACGGAGACTGGGTATTTCAACCTCAAGTGGGAAAACTACTTTCACTCTGATTAGCAGAGAGAAAGGAGTTGCTCCTGTTGGTGTTCTTATTGAGGTTCGGTGGGCCCACAAGGCCGGGTATAACTTTAAATGCCAATCTCTTTTGTTTTCTTTCACCATTTTGAGAAGAATGGCCTTTAATGTTTTGTTTGTTGCTTCAGCCTACCCGTTGGCTTGAGGGTAATACAGGGAGGCCGTATGATGACTTATTTTAAATTTACTACATAGTTCATGGACCTCATCATTCTTAAAGGAAGTACCATTATCTGAGATAATGATTTGTGGGACACCGTACCTGTAAATGATCTGGTTCAAAATGAACTTGGCGATCACAGAACCTGGTATAGTGGTAAGAGGCATAGCCTCTACCCATTTGGTAAAGTACTCGGTGGCCATGATTATGAAGTTATGGCCATCTGTAGATGAGGGAGAGAATTTCCCTATCAAATCTAGGCCCCACATAGAAAAGGGCCATGGAGTAGCGATTGGTTGTAGAGCTTGTGCCGGCATGTGAATCTCATGGGAGAATTCTTGGCATTTATGACACCTGCGTACAAACTCTACTGTGTCGTGTTCTAGAGTGGGCCAGAAATAGCCCATCTAGTGTATTTTGTGAGCGGTGGCGTGGCCACCAAAGTGGCCTCCACACATGCCGCTATGAGATTCGTATAGATTTTTTTGGATTCTTCTGTGTCAACACACCTTAGGAGCATTCCATCGAAAGCCTTACGATAGAGCACCTATTCTATAATAACGTATTTAGCTATGATAATGTGTAACCGCCTTCTTTGTTGTGGTGTAGCATCTTCTGGATAAGTATGGTCCATGATATAATTAATAATATCAATATACCAAGGACATTCAGAGATGGGAGGTCTAGTTTTGACGTAGTATATGCATTCATTGGGAAAGTCCAGATCTACTAGATCTCCTCTGTCTAATGGGTTATTAGCTAACCAATCTACAATGACTTGTCCCTTAACAGATTTCTAGTTAACAAAAGTTAATTTGAATTCACCCATTAAGGTTATAAAGCGTCCAACCTTTTTAGACAAGGATCCTTGCGTGAGGAAAGTTCGTAAATGGTCTATTTTTATAATGACTTTTGTTTCTTGATTTAGCATGTAATGTCTTAAGCATTTGGTTGTGAAGACTATGGCAAGGCATTCTCATTCTACTTGCGTATAACGTGTTTCATAGTCGAGCAATGTTTGGCTAATGAAATAGATCGCATGTTCTCGTTTGTCATCATCTTCTTGGGCTAGCATGCAGGCTAGCGAGACATTGGTAGCTCGTGAGTATAAGATTAAAGGGTGGTTTGGCTTAGGTGGCATTAGCATGGGTGGTGACAATAAGAAATGCTTAACAACTTTGAAAGCTTTGTTGCAGTCTTTAGTCCAATCGGTACTATAATCTTTCTTGAGTAGATTGTTGATTGGATGAATGACAAAGCTTAAATCGGGGATGAATCTTTGGATTGCACCGAGTTTTCCAAGAAATGACCTGATTCCAAATTCATCTGAAGGTGGGATCATTTGAGAACACCCGGATTTTGGCTGGGTCTACATTGATCCCTCGTGACAATATAATGTAACCTAGGAGCTTCCCTCCTGTCACACCAAAGATGCATTTTTCTGGATTTAGTGTGACTCGTATTCTATTAGATGTGAAAGGATGATGTGGAGTACTTCCGGGTGATCACAACGCTTCCTGGCCTTGGCCAACAAGTCATCTACATAGGACTCCATGATTTTGTGAATAAGATCATGAAATATGTATGTCATTTCCGTTGGTATGTAGTGCCAACGTTCTTGAGACCGAATGACATAACAACATAGCAATAGGTTCCCCAAGGAGTTATAAACATGGTTTTGGCTTGGTCTTGTTTGGATATTCTAATTTGATTGTATCCTGAGAACCCATCCATGAGGGACAAAATATCAAATCTAGATGTTGCGTCAACAATGATGTCAATGGATGGTAACGGGAAGTCGTCCTTGGGGCATGCCTTATTAATCTCTTGAAAGTCTATGCAGATGCGTATCTTCCCATTATTTTTGAGAACGGGAACAATATTAGATACCCACTGATAGTAATCAACCAATTTGATGAATCCTACTTAGAGGAGTTTCATTACTTCTTCCTTTACCATGAGAGCTACCTTAGGTTTCATTGGTCTTGATTTTTGTTTAATTGGCTTTACATCTGACTTGGTGATGAGGTTATGTACCGTGATGTGTGGTGTAACTCCTGTCATTTCTTTATAATTAAATGTGAAGGCTTTCTGATGTTCCTTGAGGATTCGAGTGTGTATTTCTACTTCTGCTGGAGTTAACGAGGATCCTAGTTTCAAGATCTTTGGTTCATCCTCCGTTCCGATGTTAATATCAATTGTTTCTTCGATTAAAGAAGTGTTACCTTCTTCAAACTCAGGTGGGGCTGGAAGTAATTCCAGATCGTCTCCATTTTCTACTATGTATATGTTGAGTTCCTTTTGTGGGGGAAGCTCTATCATGGGATTTCGAAGTAGGAAGATGAATGTGGGATTAAGGAAAAATCTATCACATGATGGGTGAGATGTAGCGCTGCATAGGTGTTTAAGTAATCCAGAGTGGCTCTATCACTATCAATGTGGTCTAGGATAGTAGATTTTTTCTCATCTATGTTCGTTAAAAGAGGGTTTGACATTTTTTCACCAATGGTTCGGTATGAAGGGATACCATGAAATGGATATCTTCCAACTTGCTGTTTGGAGCGAAGTGTGACAATTGAGGTTCTTTATAGAATCGAGTGAGAATATTTTTTCTTATGGGATTGATTCAATTGATATGAAGTCAAACTCTTTGCTCAAATCCAATACATCTATTTTGTAGAGTTGTAAGTGCTCAGCTCTGGTTTCATACACCTCAGAGACCTTGTTTTCTACCAATTGTGATTCTCCTAACACCTTGATGTTATTAAAATGGATCCTCTTAGCTAAGATGAGGCCAAGGAGGAAGGATTTATACTTAGCGCCATTGTTCATACATTTAAAATTTAGTTTAAAGGAAAATGGTAGGATTTTCCCTCGGGAGAAGTAAAGATTACACCTGCCCCAACTCCATAATGACATCTAGCTCCATCGAAATGGAGAGTCCAATATTTAGCTGGGAATATGGACGTTGGGATATTTTTGTGTTAACATCTTCTACTTTGGTTACTTCCACCATGCAGAGATCCTCTGTTGGAAGAGAACCAACACCTAGGGTATATCCCATGCCTACAGAATCAAATGGTAGGAACATCGGTAGATCTGTTCTAATAATTTGACAATTTTTGTAGTAGTTCCTAACGATACTATTTCTACAATGTTAGCCTCATCCTTGAGGGCTGGGATAGTCTTGATTAGGCTCATAGTCTCAAGATCTGTTGTAGGTACCAACTTTTCTTCCGGTTTTGCGTCGGTGGGTTTATTAAGTTGGTTTGTTGGGAGTTCAAACTCTGAGTGAACGCCTGGTCTTTTCTTTAAGTCAGCTAGGTGTATATCGAATGGTTTTGGATCACCTTTGGCTATGAACACCTTTCCTAAATGCAAGAATCTTACTTCTTGAAATAATGTAGAAGGGATTTCCTTCATATGGTGTATCCATGGTCACCAAGGATCATATTATAGTTGGTTTCCCGATCTATAATATAAAACTTAGTCAGGATTGTTTTGGGTCCTAAGGTGACCGGTAGTATTATAGTTCCAATCGATGTGGATTTAAGGCTATCATAGCCTCTTAATGTATTTCGAGTCGTGGAACAATTCATTTCTCCATACCCTAGCTTTTGAAGGAAAGAGAAGGGGACTATGTTAACTGCTGCCCCATCATCAACCATTGCACACTTCACATAATTGTTATAAACCCATACTTGCAAATGTAAGGCTAGATCACCTCTGCGTGTAATCTCAGCGTCTGTTGGCATTTTGTTTATTTCAAATATAAATTCAATATCCCTATCCGGCTGCCCCGAAGGGTGGATATCAAAGTCTATATGGTTTACTGTGTTTCGGGAGGTGGAGTGATGTTAATTAAATGACCTAAACCTAATGCCTCTAAAAGAGTAGCCCTGTGGGTAGGAGAGTTCTTCAGTAAGTCCAAAAAATAAATGTGTGAGAAGGTTTTTGTTAGATCACTAATTAAATTGTAGGCACCCATGGGTTTTACTAATATTTGTTGGATGTTATCTGTCTCTGGTAGGTAACTTGGACTTGGCTGAGAGGAATACTCTTGTGTCCTTGTTACAGCTTCCATGGGTAGTTCGGCATCTAACTCCACTAAACCGACTATCTTGGGTCGTGGCTGACTTCCTAATTGTGGTGCAACTAATGGATTTAGTGAAGTCAAGGCTTCATGATCATTGTTTCCTATCATTATGCCCTTATTTGTCCCATTTGGATTTAACTTGTTGTTATTGTGATTTGGGAGTGGATCATTAAAGATTTTGAGGGGTGCATTTTGAGGGGAAATTGCCCCTATAAAAGTATTTGGTGTTGGTGACATAGGATCTGCCAGAACATATCTCGAAAAGTTGTCTTTGTTCCTCTGGCAAATGTTGCATGAATTTATTATAGTCACGGCACGTTCTAGTGTCATGGCCTCAAATTTTGTGGAAACCACAATATGAGTTAGGATTGTAATTCCTTGGTTGCTAGCTTGGTGCATATTGTGGCCCAAAATTCTGATCAAACCGTTGCCTATTAGGATTAAAGTTTTGCATTTGTTTTTTTGTTTTGGTTCTAGTTTTGATATCCAGTTGAGTTTTGGCTTGGACCTTGTGTAGGGTTTTTCCATTGTTGTGGATGATTAAAATCCACTGCATTGATTGTTGGGGTAAAGTTGTTGTTTCATTGGTTGTTCATTAGTGGTGGAGTATTCACAACATTTACCTTTTTAGCCTGATCAGTTACTCCATTTGTTGTCACTCCGTGATTTTTATTAAGGACTTTAGGTCCTTGATTGACATTTGTGGTAGTAGGGTAAGTCGTAGTATTCTGGTTGGAGGTGATTAACCTCCCGTTTGCTCCATACATCTTATGACCACTATCTATTGCCGCTTGATCTATTCAGAGAGCACTCTCAAGTACTTCATTGTAAGTCCTTAGTGGGAACTTCTGGACTTCTTCCTTCACTTATCTCTATTGAGAGAATGAAGGAATAAATCACATAGTTCCATTTGGTCCATGTTTGGAGCACTGGCCGAAGAATAAAGGATTGTATGCCATCTCTGGATAAAATGAGCGACAGATTCATTGTGTTCTTGCTTAATGTGCAAGAATTCCCTGATTCCTATTCTCAATAGTTTGTTCATGTCAAACGCCTTAATGAATTCTGAAATGAGTTGTTTAAATGAATGGATGGAAGCCTTAGGTATTCTATAATACCAATCGAGGGTGATGCCCTCCAAGGTTTTGGGGAATATTTTAGCAACAACCCCATCCCAAGGGAGCAGTTCTCGAATGGTTATGGCGTAGGCTTTGATATGTGCGTTTAGGTCTCCCTCCCCTTTGTATTTGGGAAAATCGGGAAGAGGTCTTGGAAGCATGATGCTTCGTATGGTGAAGTCTAAGGGATCTTTCAAATATTCTGAATAAGTCCCTATCGCATAGGTTTCGACCATTGATGGTGCCTGCTGAGGGGCGGTGGTGGAATGGGTTGTTGATATGGCGTAGCGTATGCATTGGTAGGGGCATAAGGAAACCCCTGTGGTTGAGAAAACATGCCAGGAGAGGAGAACATATCTCCCTGTGGTGATTTGGAGTACATGTTTAAGTATGAAGGGGGATTGTCTAGGAATGAATTATTTTGTACTAGACCGGGAGGTACTGGAATGGTATTAGAAATGGTGGTTCTAGTTGGCGTTTGTTGTGAATATTGAGGAGGCATGCCCAATGTGCCTATTCCTGTGAGGAGGTCTACTTGGCTAGGATGGTGTGGAGGATTGGAACTTCCTGCCTGCATGAATTGAGAATTTTGATTTTCTTGAGCAAGTTCTAATCCTCTAACCTTTTCTACTAAAGTCGAAATGACTTCATTCGGTGAAGTCACGGTATTTTCCTTAGTGGCATTTGTTGTATATCCTGATGTTGTATAGGCATGTGATATCCCGCTATGAACTGATCATTGCCCTACCAAGTTTCCCTGAGGGCATTTCCTATATGTAGTGGCATGGAGGTATTTTCTTGAAATGAGACCTCGGGTTGTGTTTGTAAACTTCCTATAGGTGGGTACATACTCCGAGAGCGTTGTTCATTCTTGGCATAATGCACTGAATGCTCATCATCTAAAACTAGGTATGGATCTGATTGTCTACTAATTTGTGGTCTAAGCAGCACCTGAGGAGATGAACCAGATTCTCTTGTGAATGTCATATTGTTCGAGCCTGAAGGCTCTATTTGTTGTGTTTGAGTGAGCTGATCCAACTCCTCTGTTTGGAAAGATGAGCTATATCTAGTCCTTGGAGGTGGAGTTTGTGTTGACAACCGGTTGGCTGAATAATTGTCACCCCATACTAAGAGTGAGGGTGATGACTGTCTATTCAGTTGAGCATAGTATGCCTCAAGACCTAGGAGAGGTCTACCATATGCATCGAATCCTGACATATTCGAGGGGTATATGAATACCCGTAGAATAATGGGAAGGAGGGAAGGTGGAAGAAAGAGGTAATAAGTGAAAGCACTATGTTGTTCATGTCGGGTTCACCAATTTTGTACGATGGAAAAGTGACAAGTGAGCATGGGAATCTACAAGTAACTCTTCCTCATACCCGACCTCCCGAGGTCATGCCGAGATATCTGGTGGGTATGGATTATACACGAGGTATAGGAAAACTAGTCAAGAAATCTTATGTCTTCGATGCGCACTAGTGGAATATGCAAATCTAAGGCAAAGAAGCCCCTCCTAACCTGAACTAGCGTGATAGATCGGTCGGCAAGGATGACTGATCAAAGGCTCCAATCAATATCAAGCTCTAGCGTGATCTGATCTATAGGTTGTGGGATATGTGGAAAATGACCTGGGATGGTTTTGTGTATGTCTCTAGATAGGGTCATATGATGGATGATGGATATATAGCAGATTCTATGGTCGATTCTCTGGTCTAGTCTAGAAATATTTAGCTTTGTTAGCTGTTATGTCTAACAAGGATAATTGTGTGATGATGATAGGTGGAAGTGGAGTAGATCTGAATACTAATGTGCATAAGCCAGCATCTATGTCTGATTGACCTGTGGACTCGTTGGGTTGTGAGATTTGTGGGTCACAACTGTAGATTTGTGGTTGTTGTGGATCTGCTATGGTCATGTGTGGGATCAGTCCCTAATCCCTAGTATCTAATAGTCATATGCCTTTTTGGCCTCTATGTTCAAAATTAACAGTTGTGTAATCTTCTCAGAGTATCTCACAGGTGTTCCTGCAACCTGAATTCTTAAGCTAGTATCTATGTCTATGAGAGTGTCTCTTGCGTCTGGTTGTGGGACCAAAGGGTCACAACCGAATGTTTGCTCTCTTTCAAGCCCTTCTATAGTCATGCAGATATTTATCTAGGGTAATTTGTAGTTTGGCTGATTTGACCAAAATGTGTGTGCTTGGTCATCTTCTATATTTAACCCGCTTAACTGTGAGCTGATCTGTTGTAAGTCTGTTGTTGTTCGGAAGACTTGGATTCTAAGGTTCTGATCTATATTAGTTATTTCCGTAATAAGATTGGGTTGAGGCACGATTGGCTCGAATACGTATTCTCTGGGCTCTCTAGGTCCCATGATTGTCATACAAAAGAAAATGATATAAAGCTAACTAATGACAGAATAAACTAAATATGCAAGATATATCTACGTATATTTCTAAGTCTGATATTTATTGATAAACTACTGAATAGATTTTAAAGAGAAATTATCTAATATATCTAAAATTGACAACTAAACTAATAATGCAATTAAAACAAACAAAGCAACCGAGTATAGCTACTTGTTTGTGCAATTTGTAGATCTATTCTAAATAACCTGATAATTGATCTACTCTATTTGAAAGACTCTCGATCCTACCTCAGAAGTGAGGAGTGAATCATAGTTTCTCAGAAACTATCAATCCCCACAACTTCCCTGGCAATATCGAAAGTAAAATTAACTGAAATGAAATGATTGGCTACTCTATTTGATATGATTTTAACTAGAACTTTGAAAGCTAGAACCTAGATTCTACAGAACAGTGGCGAATCGATGGTGTGTGACCTTGTCCCCTCAGTGTGATCTCCTTGTTCCTTCATGCTCACATGGACCCAAAAAAGCATGTAATGCTAGCATCAATAGAAGTAGATATTGGAGCAATGGTAGCTTAGGATACAGACTGAATAAAATGTGAGTAAGAGAGGGATAGGGTAAGAGTAGAGAGCTTGGCTTATGCAATTCCTAGTGGGATTTATTGCAAGTCATGCAACATAAAACGTCCAGAACCTGAAACTATCCTGTTTGAGGAACAAAACCTATAACTTTAAATGGATTCCTTTTGAAAAGAAAACTATCCTACTCCAATTGATTGGATGAAATAATAACAACATTTGCACAAGGAGGATATGTGGCTTTCTGAAAGCTAAACAATACTAACCATGCATACAACAAATGAAAGTATGAATCCTAAGCAAAAATTAAAAGGCTAAACTATTGAAATGAGAAATTCAGAGGAAAATTTGAGGGGCCATTTTCTTGAGCACAAGCTAGCTATTTATAGCATTTCCATTTACCCAAAGGTAAAAACCAAATTGATCTCTTAAACCATAAACAATGCCAAAACACTATTCTAGGGAACCAGAATCATAAATACAAGCAAAGGTGGTGAAAAAAATCTTGTAAACATTGAAATTTACATAAGTCATGTTAAAAAGAACATTCTGGAAAATGTGTGAAGGACCGCCACCCTGAGCAGGGTGGTGATTACAGGACTGCCACCCTGCCTAGGTGGCGGTTTCGTAACTGAAGAACAAAACACAAAGGAAAAGAGGGGAAAAGAGAACAACAAAGCACGCAGGGGCTAAGCGGGACATGTGGGATGTTAACGCATACTTGTATAGATTTTCTAGATTTCGAACACCTCATGAGGAGACTGTATCATCATTGGGGCATGTGTTACATTGTTTCAAAGTGAGTGTAGTACCTTTACAATTTTGGTACGTACAGTAACATATCAGTTTCCAAGTGTCCAAGTGGTCCTCCCATGGAGCATGCCTCCTTTGATCCCTACTCTCCACTCTTTGCAATGATTTCTTAATGGATCCTTCCATTACATGCATGGAATATTATATTCTTGATCCTACAGCTACCAATCTAGCACCTTATCCACTCGCATGCTAGACGGGTCACACACTTTTCTCGTGTACTTCCTAGAACTCTAAATATGGATAATTCAACACCATGTGTTCTGCTAAACCATTCTAGAACCCTAATCTACATGCCTTCAACCTACATACCCTTCTTAAAATAAGCCATGCGTGCCCATGTGCCTTCTTGTACTTAGCTAATACTCTAGGGCCCAATAGAGAAAGACATATATAAATTTAAATCTATTTTACCAAATAAATTATCTCTTTATTATGATGATTATATAATGAAATTACTTAATACTTTTATTAGGAAAAGAAAATGTAACATTCCCATTTTAATACTTTATAAACAAGATTTTTTTACATAATGTTCTCCATTCTAAATTACATAATTTAGAACACACATTCCAATGCCAAATTATCTCATAAAAGAAAACCATATCCAGCTGTAATGACTTAGTGAAACACCAGTCTCTCAATTCATGACTCGGTACTAAATTGATCTCTCATGTTACTTAATAAAGTGTATAAAACATATACTTAGTTCCTTTACCTTTTTAGGGTACCCAAGTGTTCTAATTAATAGGTCTATCTGAATATTCATTACCAATATTCATCTAAAATCCCGCTTCTTGAACTAGGTGACATAGGACAACATAACCATCAGTTTGTGATACTTGCCAAATATTTTAAACATGTTTATCATGTTTACATTCCTAGAAGACATACTCATCAAATAACATAAGTCCTTCACCACACTTGTTATGTTATCTAAAGTGGTATTTACTTACTTCTACCAGTCCTACTTGACACAAAGCTACACTCTAGAAAAGGTTAGCAATATGCCATAGTGTGGAAGGTTTCTCATAGTGACTAAGTGTACATAGACATACTCAATCAACTTCCATTGATTAGGTGTGTCTAGTTATCCCGATCAACGTGATCGACCTCGACACTAGATCAAGCTCTTATCCCTACATAGAGAAGAACCATGATCCATTCAAGCACTTATGTCAATCAAGTTTGAAACAACTATGTGTGGTGTTGAGACTTATCATCTACATCATAGTATCCTCGAAATTACTCTGTCAATACAAAGGTATTATTTGAAGTTGATGTGTTTCAACATATAACCGAGTTTCCTCAATCTGGGACGAACATACCTTGGATTATATGTTTATCAGCCCATTAATCACTTTATTAATATTAATTACTGAAACCTATAAAGTTTAAACTAGGTTATTTAACTTATATGGATGCAAGTCGACATTACACAAGAGGCAAGTATGTAGGTAAAATCAGCTTCCTAACCACTCAGTTACATGCTTAAGTTTATCATTTAAACGAAACAACTTGTATCATGTAATGGCATAATAGATCTTATAGTTATGAATGTGTGTTAATTAGTTCCTTACTTATTTATGCCCTAGCTTAAATAAGTCCTTTTTAAATATTTATTTTAGACTTCATGGAGATGAATTCTAAATTCCATTTAATTCCTTAAAAATATTTCAGTTTAAGATTAAGGGAATCTGCTTAAGGAAGCACACATGCAACCATTTACTTACAATGTTCATAATGCTTTTAACAAGTTCATAACTTATGTCTTAATGAATGAACTCAAGGGAATTATCCCATTTTTCCTATGTCATGGACTAATGCCCATTTATGAGAATTGAATTCATATGTTCTAAACATATATTCATGATTCATACATATTTATATATCTTAAGAAATCAATCATAGTTTCTTTAAATTGTTTATAGATCTACTTATTCAACTTACTAGTTGCATCTCTTTAATTTGAGATCTATCAACTAAGGTTTTATATTCACAAATCATAGTTTCTTTTCATAACATAAGATTTATTAAGATCCAATTTCATATCCCTAAAAATACATATTTTGATCTCCTTCAATCATGATATTACTTAATAATACATCCTGTTTCATGACAAGAGGGTATTACATTATAGTATTGTTTAGCAATCAACACATATTTTATTCATCAAGAAGGAGTGATACATTCACTAAATCTAGAAAATTTTTAGAGATTACAAAGTGTCAAAATAACAAGACGAAACCAATTCTTATTACAAATTTCTTTTCCAACAAGTAAATCTCAAGTAATGAAGCCACATTTCATCATAATAAGGATACAATTCCTTTAATAAAATAGATGTAACTTTCTATATGGATTTCTCCTTTTATATTTTATGAATTCCATCTGAAAAATTATTAGCATGGGTCGAGTTCATTGAATCGAGAATGATAAGTACTATAGCATTAAAACGTTTTGATTTTAACTAACTGTTTCATAAAAAGAACTTTGTTATTTATGAAATGGTCAAGAAAACACAACCAAAATAACAGAAAGACTCATCCAAAACAATACAATCCAATAAGAAGAGAGAGATATGTTTTAAAGTTTCTTATCAAGTAAGGTTTAGTCAATTATTCTATCAACCCTAGCTTTCCATCATAAAACTCATTTCAACATACAAAAAAAAATAGTTAAAGAAGAATTAACACTTCATCTTAACTTTACCTTCTCTTAAATGTAACCAATTTAAGTTCCTTCAATCAGCTAGATCTAATTATCAAGAATAAATATAAGAGACATAAAAATATCTTTCAGATTAAATTCTACTACTTGAATAATAATGAGTATTGCCTTCTAGTTAAATATCCTACTATCTCAGACTCATCCTAAGGTCTAAGATGAACATTAATCATAATTAATATCATATGGACAAGTAAGGGTAAATAAATCATCATAAATAACCAAAGTAATATCAATTTAGGTATCCTAGACAACCTAGAATCAATTTATTATTCAACTCAAGCTAGAAATCAAAGATAACATCATACAAACCTTATCAAAAGTATAAGGTTGCTTCTACCAGTCCAAGAAAACAAGATAACATTCAGGATCTCATACAAGTTTACTCAAATCATTATTATTCCAGAAAGGATCGATTGGTTAAGTTCAAAACTTACACAAGACTCGATACTTACTCTCGGCATATCACAAACTTTGGTTTGTTGCCTTACGACCAATAATACACTAAGACCTATCACAAGGTCAAAAGGTGATATAAGCTAAAACAAACCAAAGAAGGAACAACAATGATGCCCCAGTGAATAATTCCCCAACCCAAGATTGAAGAGGAAATGAGTGAGATTGCAATCTCCTCATCTTTCCAAACTCATCTAAAGAAGAGTAAACATTTCATATGCAAAGAAAAAGACACATATCATATTTCCATATGTACAATGCACATCAAGTGTTGAAGTAGTTAAGAAAAGCTCACATATGACCAATCAATATTTTAATAGAGATTCAACATAGTCCAGGATTGGATGAGTACAAAAGAACCAAGAAAAGGAACGTAAATCAAACATCCAACCTTTACCTTTTGTCATTTCAAGAAAGAAAAGTTCAAAAATAACAATTATATCAAAAGGATTAAAGAATCGATTCAGTTCCTAAAAGCCCAGTGAAGGGAGGAAAGAAAACAATAGAACAACAGGTCTAAACTAAAACAAACCTCTAATGAATTCAACCATTTAACAATAAGGGATATAAGTAGTCGAGCATCCCCAATAATATTTGCATTAAGTAATAAATTAAAACATCTACCTCAGATCCCAAAAGATTTATTACCAAGCTCAAAATCCCAAAGTGGTTTAAGAGAACATGAGAAGTATACAAAAGGCAAAATCAACCTTTTTAGATATACAATCTTGTACACTTTCGATGAAATGAGCTATTACAACAATTGATACCCAAAATGGGTTTTTAGACTAAAACACAAAGTGGGTATTCCTCTGATAACTTATAGTTTTAGAGTAAGTTAAAAAAACATTTCCTTTGACATTATCAACAATTAGACACAATGTATACAAGTTATATTTCTGTAATGTCTACACAAGAAGTCCTTCGAAGTTATTTTAAAGACAATAGAAAGAGAACATATAAGTCGAAATATGAGGATTTCTACATAGCTATACTAATGTTCAAAACATATGAATCTTATCATAAGTTTTTCCCCGTCAAGAAAAAATGATAGCATTCAAAGTTTGTAACAATAAGGAGATCAAACAAAAACACTAGAACAACAAGTTCCAGAATAGTCTAGATATCCAACAAGTTTCCTAACTCTAAGTCTTCCAACAATGATGAAAGGAAACATTTTAAGCAAGATTCTTCAATTCTAGAAAACCAAGATACATACATTGCAAGAATATCCATAGTTAAAAGGTCACCTAACATATCTCAACTTTGTTTCAAGCCACTATTATAAAGATTCAAGAAAAACTAGATTACCCAGAAGTATGAAAACTATACTCCCAGAATGCACTTTCCAATATCATACCAAAATCAATAATGCATCTAGGAAAACAAAAAAACACCATTGAAGAAAAGAATATTCGATCACGAAACAAAACAGAATATTTCCTCAAGAGCAAAGTTTTTTTATGAAACATTTAAATAAAAGCATAAGACTTAATGGATAGGGCCTATCATGCCTGATAGAGCTTTGGTCTTCACTTTTTCGTAGAAGATCACCAAGTAAAGCTTCAATTCTTTCCCTCAAAAGCCAAAAACCCTCAAAACCTTCTTCTTCTTCTTATAGTTCTCACAAAGTGCTAACTTCTTCATTCAAACGCCATGCAAGGAAAGGATTCATGTAATAATTTGAATTGAAGTGCAAAAACCACATGTAGAGCTCAAGCTCAAAAGACCAAATGACCAAAACAAAACCAAAACCCCTCTTTCTTCTTCCTAGGTAGTTTTCACCATTTTCAAAATATTAAATGCAAAATAGGACTTTCAGTCCTTCCACTTCTCCCACCACCGCCACCTCTATGTTTGGAAATGACTAAGTTCAAAATTACATACAACTAAAACTCAGTGGAGATGCCAACTCATTCCCCCAACTTTCCTCATGCCTTCACCAAATTTGGCATCTTAAAAGAGATAAGACCATATTAATTTCCTCATAAATTTCTAGGAGTTGATGCCACCGACCTCCCCCTCTATGTCGTCCCATAGGCCCCTTTTAGGTTAGCCAAACATTAGGTTAGGTTCAACATTAGTTTAGGAACTAACATAGATCCTTAGGTCTAAGTTTTTAATCTTATGTCCCTTTTGTTATTACCATCCCATATTAAAAAAGAACATAATAACTTAGGTTAGGTTACACTTTTAGGATAGAGTTACTAATTTAAGGAACATAGTTTAATTAGGTTCCATGTTCATAGTAAAAATTGCATCTCACTTTAAAAAAATAAGAACCATATTAACATCCAAATTTAAATACGAAGCAGAGAGCCATGGAGATCATTCATGACTTTAGTGTAGTCAGAGTCTAGGAACCCTTCAATTTATCTGGCTTGGTCATTATGACAAAAAGGTTTATAAATTAGAAACATACCTTGGATCAATGAAATTGATCCAAGTTAATGTTTTTATGAAGCCAAATGAATTATGAAAATTGAAACTCAATTTCTCATTCCCAAGAAGTGGAATTTTCAGCACAAGAAGAGATAAATTACTTCATTTTCTATGAAACATAAACATAGAAAACTTGTACCTACTTTATTGTATAACATATTATCTACAAAAAAATGATGTTATAGATCATAAGAGTACACCGTCTTAATACAAGAATCACATGTCAATGTTTACAACTTTTAAAATGGAATTCATCATAGATATCAACCATGTTAGAGGTGTTACATACCTCCCTCCTAAAAAACATCATTGTCCGATGATTATCTTAGTCCAAAACTCAAACAAGAAAAATAATCCTAATTATGGTTCTTTCATCTTTAGTTCTCAAATAGAATTCCATATTTGAGATTTTTCTAATTTTCATAAATTATCACAGCATTAAATTAGTTATTCTAGTACCAAAGAGTATAGTACTGCCAAAGCTGGAAAAATTATTGATAAGCTAAAAACAAGGTTTTCATTTGTTATCAATCAACAAAATTAATTCTGTTCAAATAAATGAGAAAAAGAAATTTTCATATCCTCAAGGTTTTCACATGTTGCACTTTCTTCATTAAATTGGTCTCGATTTGAACCTTGCATTGACTTATTTTTTTGATTTCTCATGTGTAACTGGTGAGTTTCCAGCACTCTAATGGGTTCAACCATGATTATTCTTGGGTCTTGGATCTGCAAGGAATCCCAATTTAACACATGTGATAAATCTGAAACATATTTCTTAAGTAAAGAAATATGGAAAACATCATGCATTCATGACAAAGTAGGTTGCAATGCTAAATGATAACCTACAAGATTGATTACTTCAACAATTTCAAAGGGTCCTACATAATGAGGTGATAACTTGGCTGCCTTGTCAAAGGTTATAGAACTATTTTTGTCTTAACCCATAAAAAGAACTTTTCATCTAGTTCAAATTTCTTATCAACCCTTTTTAGATATGCATAACTCTTTTTCGTATCTTCGCTTCTTTTAAACGTTCACGAATCATTTTAACTTGGTGCTCCATTTTAGTAAGGATTTCAGGTCTAATTATCTCTTTGTCTTCAATATTATCCCAGCTAATTGTAGTTCTACATTTCCTTCCATACAATGATTTGAAAGGTTCCATTTTCAAGGTGGCATTATATATATTATTATAAGTAAATTAACCTAAAGGAAGGCATTCTTCCCATTTGTACTTTTGATCCATGTAGTACATTAGTAACATATCTTCCAAAACACGATTAACTCTCTCGGTTTGACCAACTATTTCGGGTGGTATTCTCGAACTAAAATTTAGTTTAGTTCCTAAGGTTGTATTAAATGTTTTCCAAAACTGATATGTCATTATAGGGTCTCTATATAATATAATCAATTCAGGTACTCCATGCAATCTAAAAATTTCATGTAGAAATATTTTTGCTAAAACATCCGAATCATCCTTAAGATTACCAAAGATAAAATGTGTTACTTTTTTCAGTTTATCAACAACAACAAAAATAAAATCATGTTTATTTCTTGACATTGGCATCCTATTATCCCAAATTCACCCCTTAAGGTAAATTGGATAATTTACATGATTTCTTGAGCTTGAACAGGCATAAATGATGGAAGGAGAAAATTGGATTTTGGGGGCCCCTTTGGATCTTCTCTATCTTTCCTCTCCAAAAACATCTAAGGAGATAGAAAAAATTTGGCATGCAAAGGTATATTGTGGAAAAGTCAAATATTTTGTCCTGCATACAGTCTGCAGGATGTTGGGAGAGCCGGGACCCAACAAGCTAAAATGGTCACAAGTGGAAGGAATCGGTTAAGTTCAAAGTTTTTGTCCCATGCAATTTGTGAGACGGCTAGGACAAAGGTATGTGTCGGACCTTGAAACACAACTTGTCCGATTTGCAAAGTGGGTTGAGTGTGATGCGGGTGAACCGAAAATCAATGACCCTGATGACCCGGTCAACTTTGGGATAGTCAGGACATCAAAAGCCAAAAATGCTTTGCATGACAAAGGAATTGGTAAAAGTGAAAGAAAGAGGCCCAGCCAGGACATGGGTCATTCGAGACACCAAAACCTGATTTTACCAAAATAGCCGCATATAATGGAAAATTCAATGTCTGACCCTCCCGAACTTCAAACGGCCATAATGTTTGACCCCGAGCTCTTATTTTCATGAAATTTGACTTTCTGGACGAGCACGATGTCCTCTGCGCCACAGAAACTAGATTTATTAATTTTTATAAGGGTAGATATATGAAAATAAAATAAAAATCTTCATCTCTAGTCAATTAAACACTTAGTCTTGTTAGATGACAGAAATGCTTGGCAAACCCAAAATAAATGTCTACTTGAGAAGGCCATAACTTTTACATTTCTCAATGAAAACACACAAAATTGGTACTGTTGGAATCACGATTCCAAGACCAATGAAATTTTTTTATTAAATAAATAATTTGATGACAAATTAATGGTGATTTAGTAGAAAACATTCCCAGTTCAAAACAATGGTTTTATTTGGTAGTTGGGATGCATTCAATGAAGCATGGGCTAACATATTTCACTGCTGCAAGTTATGGGATAGTATGGGGGATTTTTTCAAGAAACATACCATCAATTAAACCCATTTATGACATATTGCAAGAGGTGAGAGGATATATTTTGGGATTTCCATTTTCTCTCTCTCTCTCTCTCTCTCTCTCTCTCTCTCTCTCTCTCCTCCAAGATTTATATAAATTGGAGTGTTGGGATCATTGTAAGGGGGAATAGTTTTTAGTAGCAAAAATCTGTCAAAATTGTTTTATGAAGCCAATGTACTATAGGACCTTATAGTGGACTACTTACATAGTGATTGAGGCCCTTATTTTGTAATAGATTGAACTTTGTATATCAATGAAGCAATACATGTATGTTTGTGGATGTATCTTCCCTATTTGTGTTTCCTTGCATTCCTCTTACCATTTCAAAATCATTGCAAATATATTATGTCTATCTTATGCTCTTTCATGGATTCATTACCATTGTGCACATATGAAATATCATTGTAAATGCATTTTTCTAGATTGTGGAGAACTGTTATCACCCTTTCTAGTATGCACTTTGCTTCTATTTTTTCACACATTGGATACTATTCTCACACTCTCTTTTTCTAGTGTATCACCGCTTTAGTGTAGGATTTTTTTCATGCATTCTCCTTCTTTGGTCCCTTGGAAAGTTAGATTAGGAAAAGATAGTTTTTTCTGCATTAGAGTAGATTGTGGCCGGTAGTTTAGGAGAAAGAACTAGATTTCTTTGGAGGTATATCTCAAGTAGCAAGTCCCACAACTTTGATATAGTACCCATGTTATCCAATCACAATCTGATCTCAAACACACACACACACTTGTGAAAACCATAGGGTGTTGTGATTTGGTGATAACACGTCCCTTGAACAAAATCCATGCTAATTACCTGCCACTTATATTGTGGTATGCTATGAGGATACAATAAACTAATTTGGGTGCATATGCTCGGCCTTAACACACCGACATTCTAAGCAAAGTGTGTCATAAAATCAGTTATGTCTCTCTTCATCCTTTTCTAAAAAATTTAGTTTTTATATCAGCAATCATTTTCGTAATACTAGGATGTCATGAGTAAGGTGAATTATTAAATTCCTCTACCATTAACATTTTACTTAACTCATTTCCTAAAGTTATATAAACCCGTTCATCATATCTCAAGATTCCTTTGTTATCAAAGTGAAAAAATTTATATCTCACTTCATTTGGATCTACAACAAGTGTTGTTTTTATACATTAAAAGTAAGAATCAGATTCCATGATACTTTTACCTCATCCTTGAACCGAGTTCTCAAAGTTATAAGTGCGAAATATGTTTCCTATGACTTAGTGCATCTACCACTCTATTTTCTTTTCCTTTTATGTAACTAATGTCAAAATCATATTAGGACAAAAAATATAACCATCTTTATTGTCTTGCATTTAGATTTGGATGAGTGAAAATATACTTCATCCCAAGATGATCGGCTTTTAATTTAAAAGTCTTCCTAAAAGATAATGTCTCCATACTTGAAGTGCATGTACTATGGCAGCAAGCTCTAGGTCACGGGGAGAATAATTCAACTCATGTAGCTTTAGTTTTCTTCTCTCATATGTTATAACATGTTCATTTTGTAATGAATACCTCGAGTCCTTGTTCGAAGCATCTTTAACTATCGTAAAGTTTCCATTTAGATCAGGTACAACCAGAATAGGTGCAAATGTTAATTAATCCTTAATATTTTTAAATGTTGATTCACATTTTTCACTCCACACTAATTTCTTATCTTTCTTTTGTAATGAATTTATTGTTACAGTGACCTTTGAAAAGTCCTTTACAAATTTTCTATAGTAACATGATAAGATCCATGAAGCTTCTGACTTCATGTACATTCTTAGGTACAGGCCACTTAGTTATTGCAACAATATTTGATGGATCTACTATTATTCCATCTTTACTTATGACATGTCCTAGATAGTTCACTTCTGTCTCATGGAAGTAACATTTGGAAAACTTACCATACAATCTTCTTTTTCTTAATATTTCAAGTACTATTTTCAAATACTCATGATGCTCATCAATGCTTTTAGAATGTACGAGAATATCATCCAAGAATACAAGTAAAAATTTGTCCAAGTATTCTTGAAAGATATTGTTTAATAAATTCATAAAAGTTGTAGGTGCATTTGTCAAACCAAAAGGTAAAACTATAAATTTATAGTTCCTATACCTTATCTTCAAGGTTGTTTTATGACTATATTCTTCTTTAATTCTTAAGCGATGATACCAGATTAAAGATATATCTTAGAATATACTGATGCACCATGCATCTGATCAAATAGATCATCAATTATAGGAAGTGGATATCTATTTTTGATTGTCACTTTGTTTAAAATTCTATAATCAATACACAACCTAAGTGTTCCATATTTATTTTTCACAAAACTTATCAGACCTCCCCAAGTTGAAACACTTGGTCTTATCCAACCTTTAGACAACAGTTCTTGTAGCTATGCCTTAATCTATACGAGTTCAATGTTAGTCATTTGATATGGTGCCTTAGAAATAGGATTAGTTCTTGGTGTTATCTCAAATGTGAAATCAAACTCCCGTTTGGGTGGAAGACTAAGTAGTTCTTCCAGAAACACATTGCTGAAATCCCTTAACAACGGATATTTTTCCAAGAAATCACTATCCCCTTCAGCTATTTCAGAAATTTTTACTACATATAAGGTGCAACCTTTGTTTTTGCCTTTTTAAGTTGCATAGCTGACAATTTTCTAACTAAAATCTCATGTTTTATCCCTTGGATATTTATTTTTTTCTACGAGGTCATCAAGACAACTAATGTGTTTTTCAAAATAGTCTACTTTAGCCTTATGTTCAACAAGCTAGTTAACACCTATTATGACATCATAAGACCCCAAAGGAGCAACATAAATATCAACTTCAATGGAAAAACTAGGCAAGTCTAGGATTGCTCCAAAAAGACATTGACTAACTGTGTGGACAACATTATTTCCATAATGTATAGCCCAATATTTTTCCATTTTTCCATCTTTTCTTTTTAGTTTTGAAGCTAATTTACTATTAATAAAGCGTTCAGTAGCTCCAGTATCAAAAATTATAGTAACATGCATACCAAATAACTTACCTAGAACTTCTATAGGTGTCACTTTATTTTCAACTTGTTTATCAGCTAATATAGTATGTATCTTATGTTGCTGATTGTTGTCATCTTTCCTTATAGGGAATTGATTTACATAATGATCTTTGACATAGTTGTAGCAACCTCCTACAGGTCCTCTTTTAGGCTCAAATTTATTTCCAACCTTGAAATTGTTGTTTTGTCCTCAATAGGACTTCTATCCATTATAATTATTCTTAACAAAAGTGTTTGGAACATTTGCAGTAGGTTTATTTGTTGTTGTTTTCTTACTAGTTATTAGCAACAAATTTATTTTTGGTACCAAACTTCTTCCATGCCCCCTTTTTGGGTGCAAGAGATGAAGAATAATTAGGAATTTTCTTTCTGTTTTCTTCCTTATGGGCAGAGAGATTGCTTGTAATTTTTGTTCTTGCTTTGAATGCCTTTTCTCTAACCCCTTCCATAGTGGTTGGGTTGTGAACATCTACTTCACCCCCTATAATAGGGTTTAATCCCATAATTAATTTTCATATTCTAAACTTCTCATTAGTTTGATATTGAGGTACGTACTTAAGAAGTTTAGTGAACCTCTCCTAGTACTCTGTTACAGTTAACTTTCCTTGAGTTAAGTTATGAAATTCAGTCATCTTCTGATCATAGTAAAGTTTTGGTAGCCATCGTTGCCTAAAATAGTTTTTAAATTGATCCCAAGTGATTCTTGATTCATCAATATTCAATTCAGCCTTACGGATGTCCCACCAGGAAGATGCCTCATGGGAAAGATGATAAGCTCCCCATACTACTTTTGTTTCCTCTGAGAAGTTCCTTATTGCAAAGTACTTCTCCATTTCATTGAGCTAGTTCTTAGCTCCATCCCCAATGTAGTACCATCAAACTTAGGTGGACTTATCCTTTTTATATCATTTGTGAGTTCAACTACTAACCTTGCCTTTTTATTTTCAGGTTGATTGGGTACATTTGCATTAGCATTTGCAACATTATTATTATCAACACCCAAATTCCCAACATTGGTGTTGTCCATAGGAGGTGGCTAATTGTTATTACTAGCATCTTCTTCCTCCTCCTCATTACCCATAACTTGTTGTTCAAGTACAACAGTCGATCTCTTGTGTTCAACAAGGAAGCAAGGATCTCTTAAATTTATTGGGTGATACCTACCTCTCAACCTAGGGTTGGGTTGTTTGTAGCATTTCCCCTTGTTCTAACCATTTTCTATGAACAAGAAAATTAATTTTTATCAAATTTTGGACAGAATAGGTCCAAGAGATGCAACCTTTAGCTCTGATACCAAGATGGAACACTCCCATTTTAAGACTTTAGAAACAAGGAATGTTTTTATACATAATGTTCTTTGTTCTAAATTAAATAATTTAGAACACACATTCCAAAGCCAAACTATCTCATAATAGAATTCCATATGCATCTATAATGAATTGGTGAAACATTGATCTCTCATTTCATGACTCAGTACTAAACCGATCTCTCATGTTACAGTAATGTGTATACAACATATACTTGGTTCCTTTACCTTTTTAGGGTACCTAATCATTACGCTTAAGAGGCATATCTGAATATCTATTATTAAAATTCATTTGAAATCCCACTTCTTAAACTAGGTGACACAAGAAAATGCAACCAAAAACTTGTGATACTTTGGAAAAATATTTTAAACATGTTTATCATGTTTACATTCCTAGACAACATACTTGTCAAATGGAATAAGTCCTTCAAAACACTTGTTTTGTTATCTAGAGTGGTCTTTCCGACTTCGCCACTCCTACTTGTCTCAAAGTTACCCTCTAGATAAGGTTAGCAACATGCCCTATTATGGAAGAATGCTCGTAGTGACTAAGGGTACATAGACATAATCAATCAACTTTTGTCGATTGGGTGTGTCTAGTTATCCTAAGTCAATGTGAGTTGACCTCGACACTAGATCAAGTTCCTATCCTTGCATAGAGCAGAACCGTGATCCATTCAAGCACTTATGTCAATCAATTTTGAACAAACTATGTGGGGTGTTGAGACCTGTCATCTGCATCATAGTATCCTCGTAATGACTCCTATCATTATGAAGGTATTACGTTGTAGTTGATGTGTGTCAAAATCCAACTGAGTTTCCTCAACTGGATGAACATACCTTGGATTATACATTTATTAGCCCATTAATCACTTTATTAAGATTAATTACTACAACCTATAAAGATTCAACTAGGTTATTTAACCTATACGGATGCAAGTTGAAGTTACACAAGAGGCAAGTATGTAGGTAAAATCTGCTTCCTAACCACTCGGTTACATGCTTAAGTTTATCATTTAAACGAAACAACTTGTATCATGTAATGACATAATAGATATTATAGTTATGAATGTGTGTTAATTAGTTCCTTACTTATTTATTCCCTAGCTTAAATAAGTCCCTTTTAAATATTTATTTTAGAATTCATGGAGATGAAGTCTAAATTCCATTTAATTCCTTAAAAATCTTTCCAGTTTAAGATTAAGGGAATCTGCTTAAGGAAGCACACATGCATCCATTTACTTACAATGTTCATAATTCTTTTAATAAGTTCATAACTTATGCCTTAATGAATGAAATCAAGGGAATTATCCCCTTTTTTCTATGTCATGGACTAATGCCCATTTATGAAAACTAAATTCATATGTTCTAAGCATATATTCGTGATTCATACATATTTATATATCTTAAGAAATCAATTGTAGTTTGTGTAAGTTGTTTATAGATCTAATTGTTTAACTTACTAGTATCATATCTTTAATTTGAGATCTACCAACTAATGTTTTATATTCACAACTCATAGTTTCTTTTTATAACATAAGGTCTATTAAGCTCCAATTTCATATACCTAAAAATATATATTTCGGTCTCCTTCATTCATGATATTACTTAATAATACATCCTATTTTTTTATTATTGGTAATTAGTTTTGAAGGGACTATACCCTGGAACAAGGAGGGCTCACCAAATGGATATAAAAATGAAGATACAACCAAAAATATCAAAATCTAGATATAACCATGTTTCCACAAGTAACCAAGAGTGGGTTAAAAAAAGAAGCAAAAAGGGAAAAGACCGCATCAAGACCGCAAAAAAGCAACATTATCACCACATAAAGAACACAAAAAAACAACTAAACCGGATTCCACCAACCCAAGTCGACTATTTCTTAGATGCTCTTTCAATTATGGATTTAATCATCTGCAATGAGGTAAAAAGTGCCAAAGTGGTTGTGTGCATTGAGTTTGAAGCGTCCAAGCTGTGAGATGGTCATACTCCTCTCTTTCTCATTCCCCAAATAGTTGCAGGGATCCCACTTAGCATAGCAATGCTCCAAACTTGATGTTCTAAGAAATCACTTATGGCCTTAAAGATGGCCATGTTATGCTCATGTCTATCTTTAGCTATCCCCAGTATAGTATCAAGAGAGCTCAACTTCTTGTAAATATCAGTAAACTTTTCCTTACCACTGTCACTCTCTTCATCAAATTTTTCTTACCTTTATACTTACAGATGATGAAGGTCCTTCTTCAACTGTTTCATCTCGATCTAGGGCTTCCAACCTAGTATGCACATTAGACTCATCTAGATGTAGGGCCTGTTCAATACTAGCATTGTTGATATGAAGTAGGTTTTGAGCAACCTCCAAATCCTTGGAGCTTCTGAGGATCCTGCCAGTGAGAGGGGTGTCTGATTTTATGGGGTTCATGGATTTGGGCTTGGAAGGGGAGACATGAATGGGAGTGGGAATAGAGAAAGTGGTAACAAGCGACTCACTAAGAGTAATCGAAAGCCGAGAAATTGGAAACACAAAGCTTGTGTAAAGAAAAGGATGAGGCCCTAATGTAACATAATAGCACAACCATGCTTTTGAAAATCAAGAGCAGAGAGTTGAAAGGAGTTGAGAAGGTAATGCGGGAAATAGACCACGAAGTTCCTTTTAAAGTTGTTTAAAAAAAGATGTTTGATAAGGACCATTTTATAATGTCCTTCCAATGAAATGTATTTGACCATCATGTTTGTCACTTCATCATATGACATGGGAATAGAACTTACCTTTAAGCCCACCGCAACAAAATCCAACTCTTCACCCCTATCTGAGAATTTCTTGGCCTCAACGACCAGTGTAAACCCTCTCATCAAGAAATGAAACCCTCTAGTTCTAGGCCCATTGCCTCAGCAATCAGATCCTCATTGACAATAACCCTGTGCCCACCATACTTGACCCTCCTGTCCTTCCACTCCGTAGCAAAGTGAATCGAAATGTTCAGGTCATGACCCTGAATTCGATCAATGAAATTTGAAATGCCCCCTTTGTGTAGGAGGTTCCAGAGTACCTCATTATTCTTCTAGGCCAGGTTACAACTCAGCTTCAAATGACATGGAGCCCTCCCATTTTCTCCTTCTCCCTACAAATTTTATAAATATCCTACTCAAAACCCTCGTAAGGGACTGCAATTTTCTTGTATCTGTCCTATTTTTGAAATACCTCCCATCTGTATGAGGCTTGATGTCTTTAGTGTGGCCATAGAAAGGGGGATAAATCACACGAGTGATATCTTTCACCTCCATAAAGACCCACTCCATGTCATAATTAAAATTACGCCACGTATGTAATTCCATTATTATCCACCTTAATGCTGATTTGAACCTCCTTAGGGATGTTGTTTGCATTATTCCAAATGGTAAGATTAATATTGATGCCCATATTGGCCAAAGTGTCTCGCAACCTTATTCCCCTCCCTATAGGTGTGTCTAATAATGATATTCTTAATATTATTACAAATATTTCTTGCTTCCACAATGAAGTCCTTGATGGTCCAAAGCTAGGAGGAGAAGTTTGGTTTAAATGATTGATGATATTAAGAGAGTCCCCTTCTAAAATTAATTTCTAGATATCATAATCTTTAGAATCGTAAGCCCCCAAAGAGTAAGCAAGGGCTTCAACATAATGATTCTTCTGAATCCCCATTTTACCAAAGCATAAACAATAACAAAACCCTCTTTGCGATCCTTGATAACTCCTCCCCCAACAGCCATACCAGGGTTACCATTGGAAGTGCCATCAAAGTTAAGTTTATACCAATTTCTCTCAGGAGGAATCCAATGGACCAAATACCTATCAATATTTGAGGTATTCCTAGTATGCATTCTAGCAGCTCTAATCTTCCAATTGGAAAGAATGTACTCTTCATCAACAACATACTTCTTATTTTTGGGGGGTTTGAATCTCCCAATATTATCTTTAACAAGCACCCCCAATCTTAGTACATTTGAACTTGTAGTGTTGTTTGTTATTTCTGAAGATGATATCATTCCTATCTTTCCATATTCTCCACATAATATGGGGTATGATCAGTTTCCAAAGTCTTCTCACAACACATTGTTTAAAAGGGGGGTTCCATTGGGTCTAGAATTGGATGAAGTCCTTAGGAACTATCCAGAGAACATTGAACTTGGATAGGTCATAGCTCCAAATCATGGTAGCATAGTCACAGTGGATAAAAATATGTTTAATATCTTTAGAATCTTTTTTGCAAAGATGACATCTATTAGGCATAATGAAACCTTTCTTAATCAGGTTATCATTAGTAATAATTCTACCTCTAAGAATAAGACAAAATAAAAGGTTTATTTTAGGGGTTAGCTCAGTCATCCATATTTTGCTCCAATTAAATTCATTTTGGGTATTCACAAAAAGTAATTGTACCCAGATTTAACCGTATAGTCCCCATCTCTAGAATTGTACAAAAAAATTCATCTTTGACATCCATTTGATTCAAGGGGATGAGGTCTAGCTGCTCCTGAAGAGAGGATACCATAGAGTTCAAATCCAAGCCATCCATGGAAAGTTGCTTCCATCTCTTTTGATTACCATCAATTTCTATGTAATCTATGACCTTAGTACCATATTTTTGCTCCAGATTCTCCTTAGCTACACCAAATCTATCATTGAGACTACAATTAGACCAATTATCATTCCAAAACAGATGTCCCTACCATTTCCCACTTTCCATCTACAACCTTGCTTAATAAAATTCCTAGTAAGAGTCAAGTTGTTCCGAAAATGGAGCCATGGGGAAGTAGTTTAGAATGTAGGAAGGAGGAAGTAGCTTGCTACTCTAAATATTTATTCTTAATGAGTTCAATCCAAGGTTTCTCTTCCGAGAGCAATCTCCACCCCATTTTTGCAATTAAGGCCATATTAATTTTGCTAATGTCTTTTATGCCCAAGCCCCCAATCCTTTTAGGAGTACATACTTGATCCCAGGAAACCAGGTGATATTTAAATTTTTCCTCCATTCCCTGCCATAAAAAGTTTTTGAATCCTATCAATATTTTCTCGAAGGCAGAGGGAATGTTATACATCATGTTTCATGACAAGAATGTATTACATTATAGTATTGTTTAGCAATCAACACATATTTTATTCATTAAGAAGGAGTGATACATTTACTAAATCCGTAAACGTTTCAGAGATTAAGTGTCAAAATAGTAGTACCAAACCAATTCTTATTAAAAGTTTGTTTTCCAACAAGTACATTTCAAGTAATGAAGCCACATTTCATCATAATAAAAATACAATTCCTTTAATAAAACAGATGTAACTTTCTATATGTCTTTCTCCTTTCATCTATTACAAAGTCCATCTGTAAAATTGTTAGCATAGGTGAGTTCATTAAACTTAGCATGATAAGCACTATAAAATCAAAATGTTGTAATTTTAACTAAATATTTCATAAAAATAACTCTGTTTTTTATGAAACAGTCAAGAAAACAAAACCAAGATAACAGAAAGACTCATCCAAAAGAATAAAATCCAATAAGAAGAGAGAGAGAGATATTTTTTAAAGTTTCTTATCAAGTAAGGTTTAGTGAATTAGTCTATTAACCCTATCTTTCCATCATGAAACTAAATTCAACATAAAGAAAATAAAACAATAGAGTTATAGAAGAATTAACACTTCATCATAACTTTACCTTCTCTTAAATGGAACCAATTTAAGTTCCTTCAATCAGCTAGATCTATTTATGAAGAATAAGTATAAGATACATAAAACTATCTTTCAGATTAAATTCTACAACTTGAAAAATAATAAGTATTGTCTTCCAATTAAATATCCTACTATCTCAAACTCATCCTAAGGTCTAAGATGAACATTAATCATAATTAATATCATACAAATAAGTAAGGGTAAATAAATCATCATAAACAATCAAAGTAATCTTGATTTAATTATCCTAAACATCCTGGAATCAGTTTATTATTCAACTCAAGGTAGAAATCAAAGATAAAATCATATAGACATTGTCAAAATTATAAGATTTATTCTACAATTCCAAGAGAAAAGCTAACATTCAGGATTTCACACAAGTTTAATCAAATCGTTATTATTACAGAAAGGAGTAGATTGATTAAGTTCAGAACTTACATAAGAGTCAATACTTACTCTCGGCATATAAATACCTCTTGTTTGTTTCCTTACGACTAATAATAAACTAATACCTATCACAAGGTAAAAAGGTGATATGAGCTAAAACAAACCCAAGAAGGAACAAAAAAAATTTAGTGAATAGTTCCCCAACCCAAGATTGAAAAATAAATGAGTGAGATTTCATTCTCCTCATCTATCCAAACTCATCCAAAGAAGAGTAAACATTTTGTATGGAAATAATAACGAAAAATACACATATCATATTTCCATATGTACAATGCACATCAAGTGCTAAAGTAGTTAAGAAAAACTCACATACAAACAATCAATATTTTAATAGAGATTCAACATAGTCCAGGATTTGATGAGTGTAAAAGAACCAGTAAAAGGAATGTAAATCAATAATCCAACCTTTAAATTTTGATATTTCAAGAAATACAAGTTCAAAAATCACAATTCTATCAAAAGGATTAAAGAATGGATTGATTGCTAAAAGATCAGTGAAGGGAGAAAATAAAATAATAGAAAAATAGGTCTAAACCAAAATAGACCTCCAATGAATTCAACTATTTAACAATAAGGTAGATAAGCATTCAAGCATCCCCCAAATAAGAGTTACATTCAACAATAAATCAAAACATCTACCTCAGATCCCAAAAGATCTATTACCAAGCTCAAAAGCCCAAAGTGGTTTAAGAGAACATGAGAAGTATACAAGACAAAATCAACCTTTTTAGATATACAATCCTATACACTTTCGATGAAATGATATATTACAACAATTGATACCCAAAATGGGTTTTCAAACTAAAACACGAAGTGGGTATTCCTTTGATAACTTACAGTTTCAGAGTAAGTTAAAACAAAATAACGTTTCCACTGACATTATCAACAATTAGACACAACATCTACAAGTTATATTTCCCATAATGTCTACACAAGAATTCCTTCAAAGTTATTTTAAAGACAACAAAAAGAGAACATACAAGTTGAAATATGAGGATTTATACATAGCTATACTAATGTTCAAAACATAGAACTCTTAGCATAAGTTTTTCCCCAGTCAAGAAAAAACGATGGTCTTCAAAGTCTACAACACTAAGGAGATCAAACGCAAACACCAGAACAACAATTTACCAAAGAATTCTATATATCCAACAAGTTTCCTAGCTCTAAGTCTTCAAACAGTGATGAAATGAAACATTTTAAGCAAGATTCACCAATTATAGCTAACCAAGATACATACACTATAATAATATCCATATTTAAAAGGTCACCTAATACATCTCAACTTTGTTTTAAGCCCTTTGTTATAAATATTCAAGAAAAATCTAGATTACCTGAAGTATGGAAAATATGCTCCTAGAATGCACTTTCCACTATCATACCAAAATCAATAATGCATTCAAGAAAACAAACAAAACACCATTGAAGAAAAGAATATTCGATCAAAGAAAAAAACCAGAATATTTCCTCAAGATAAGAGTTATTTTAATGAAACATTTAAATAAAAGCATAAGACTTAATGGATAGGGCCTATCATGCCTAATAGAGCTCCGGTCTTCAATTTTTCATAGAAGATCACCAAGCAGAGCTTCAATTCTTTCCCTCAAAATTCCAACAACCATCAAAACCTTCTTCTTCTTCTTATAGTTCTCATAGTGCTAAATTCTTCATTCAAACACCATGCAAGGCAAGGATATTCATGCAATAATTCAAACTAAATCATAAAAACCACATCCAGAGATCAAGCTCGAAAGACCAAATGAGCTCTATGTTTTGTAATGACTAAGTTCAAAATTGCATGAAACTAAAACTTGGTGGATATGCCAACTCATTCCCCCAATTTTCCCATGCCTTCACCAAATTTGGAATCTTAAAAAGAGATAAGAACATATTAATTTCCTCATAAATTTCTAGGATTTGATGCCACCGACCTTGCCCTCTCTATATCATCCCATAGGCCCCTTTTAGGTTAGCCAAACATTAGATTAGGCTCAGCATTAGTTTAGGAACTAACATAGGTCCTTAGGTCTAAGTCTTTAGTCTTAGGTCCCTTTTGTTATTAGCATACCATATTAATAAAAGAACATAGCAACTTAGGTTATGTTATACTTTTAGGATAGAGTTACTAATTTAAGAAAAATAGTTTAATTAGGTTCCATGTTCATAGTAAAAATTGCATCTCACTTTAACAAAAAGAAGAACTAGATTAACATCCAAATTCAAATATGAAGTAGAGAGGCATGGAGATCATTCATGACTTTATTACAGTCAGAGTCCAGGAACACTTCAATCTATTTGTCTTGGTCATTATGACCACAAGGTTTATAAATTAGAAGCATAACTGGGATCAATGAAATTGATCCAAGGTAATGTAGTTCTATATCCCAATAATCATGAAAAATGAAAATTAATTTATCATTCACAAGAAGTGAATTTTTCAGTACAAGAAGAGATGAATTACTTCATTTTCTATGCAGCATAAACATGAAAGACTTGTACCTGCTTTAGTAGATAACATATTATCTACAACAAACATGATGTTATAGATCATAAGAGTACACCGTTATAATACAAGAATCAGATTTCAACATTTGCAACTTTCAAAATAGAAGTCATCATAGATATCAGCCATATATGGTTGAAATTTTCAAGGTCAAGGGTGAAGAGTTAACATTTGAAAAAATCGGTGCAATGATGTGGGATATGTTCAAGAAAGTGCAGAGTGATGTGGAAGGATGGGATTTGATTGAAGCCTCATTGAATAAATATTTTCCTATCCTCCTTATAGAGTGACAAAATTATTTTATTCTTTGGTGTTATTTATTATTTAAAAATGTAAGATTATTTATTCTTTATTCTTTGAGAGACACATCAGATTACACATTTCTGGGGGTGGCAATGAAAAAGGTGTGGGGTAATGTTGAGAAGAAAATTACTAAGTACTAAGGAGATGGTAGCGCTCAAGAAAAAGGTGCATAAGTAAGCACATGTGAGAAGAAAAAGGTTTTTTGCGATGAAGACGAGATAGGAATGCACACATGAGACAGACCAAGCACTTATCCAATTTTTGGATACGGATCTAAATATAGATGTGGAGTGTCATCCAAGAAAGGTTTTCAACATAAGGTTGGAACATGAATACTTTTGGTTCAAACAAGGGCTATTTTGGGATACATGCAAGACCAAGCGACATGCATAGTTACGAGCTAATAGAAGGATGTGAACTAGTATTTAACTATATTTGATCTATTATTAGGACATCTTGCATGCTTTTGTAGCTATTATAGACACCAAAATTATGTTGTACCACCCTTATAACCCCATTAATTAAATTAACCATACCTTACATATTCATATCCCATAGTGCACATGATTAATTGAATTAATTACTTTAATTAATTTAATTAACATCCTCACTTGACCACCTCACCTAGCCACATCACCTAGACACCTCATCATGGACCTATTCTTAGCATGTTTCTTTTAACTAAGACTTAATTTATACTTACCATAACTAACTAAGAATTAGTATAACCCTAAAATAATATGCCTATTCTTTCTCTAAAATCATGCCCACTTATCTAAGTGCAAAATACAATTTTAGACTCAAGACCAATAGGAAGAACTCACCAAAATATTTCCAAGATCTGTTATCTTGGAAAACCTAGGCTTTACCACTGTAACCGATGCTAGTTTACCCTAAACCAATGCTAGTCACCCTAACCATGGTCGGTTACCGTATATTCATTTTGGAAACCTTTTTCTAGAGGTTGGAAAAATTATTTGAGTTTGGAGAGAGATATATTTGCATGCAAGCATGAACCAGAGCCCTCTCACACATCCATACACATCTAAGTCAGCACCAAGACTAATATGAAGGAATTGGAATTCATGGTAGCATTCTGAGAAGCACTACCACGACACTAACCACCAGTTTCATAGATCAACCATTGCCATCATCCAACCACCAAGCCTGTAAATACAAGTAAGTGTGTTTTGATCTGCATCATTCTATACTTACTTAGATCATCATTTCTTTATCTTTCTTTGTTAAATCCTATTCTCTTTTGCATCCCATCATCCTCACCTTCCTATCAATCCACCCATCTAACCACCCATAACCTTTTGGCTCCCCATATTCAACCCCCAAACATCTTTGAGCATTCTCAAGCATCTTTACCAACCTAGCCATCCTTCTTCCATTCTTTGTGCAATCACAGAGAACCTCCAAAACCAAGTTTTATTGAGTTTCTACCATTCTACTCTACCGACGTTGGTCACCTTGACCATCATTGGTTTCCCTCTAAACCATCATCGGTCATACTAGACTGATGTCAGTCTCTATAACTGGTAATCCTACCTATAACAATGACCTAATAACCTTCACCCAAATAACCCAAAACCTGATCTTGACCTATTCTAATCACCTTGGCTACCTACCCAACCTGAAACATAACCCAACCTCAGCTAGATCTAATTTTTTATTACAATATTTAACTTAATCTAATATACTATTAATAACTTGAGATAATGAAATCAACTTGTTATAAATAGGACCTCTATTTATTACATTTTTGTTCATTTATTTGATAAATAGTGGATTGACAACCATCTAGGAAGTATCACACTTCTCGGATCTAGCATACACTAGCCAGTCCATTGACATATATTGTTTAATATTCTTGTTTTGGTCTTGTTTTGCATTCAGAGGTAGTTCCTCCTATAAAAAAGGATGTTCTATCAATTAGCATTGGATCGTGAAGTTAGAACACATGCATTCTACCTTCCACCTTCATTTCATAGGTATTCCTCCTCACCTTTACCTTATCTATTTTTCTCATACGTACGCAACTTATTAGTGAAACATTTTGGCATTCCGGGGGACCTCTCTTAGGTTATTTACATTTCATTCATATAGGGAAATTTTGTGTCTCTATCTTTTTGAAAAAAACACATTTAATCTTCTCCTTGGTAACATTATTTTCTTCTAATTGTCTAAACGACATTTGTGATTTGGTGTTTAAAACAAATCATTTCTTTCTTCTTGCATTTTCATAGTAGTGAAAGAGCACATTCTTAACCTATTCATCATTTTCTACATAAAATTTAATTGTCAATTTGGGTTCTAAAATTTGTTGCATTTCATCCTTGTATGTTGCATTTTAGCTCACATTAAAAGCGAGGGAAACCTATATGTTGGAAGTCATGCCCAGCTGATGGTTGACATAATTGAATCATAGAAGTACTTTCTCTTCTCTCTCTTTGCAAAAGCGCACAAATAGAAATTCACATATCTTCTTAAAGAACACCTTACGTGGAAGAATTTTTCAATGGTCACATGATCGGAGAATTGACAGTGGGTTCCCACCTAGTTTATCTATCCAATCATTATCTCAGAGAAAGGATTGCCCCTAGTAAAATAAAACCTAAAACCACCCTTTATAATTTTTCTCTTCAAATGACACCTTCCCAACCAAAATTTTTTGTTCTGAAGTAAAAGGTTAGTCTTACATAGCATAATTTGAACACATAAAATTCACTTATAGTATTTGTGTGTTTTTCTTATCTTTTTCCTGAGTTGCATTTTTAGTTATGAGGTTACGTTCTCCACTTTCCTATTCCTTTCACACTCCTCCATCATAATTGGAGTATTTTGACTATTTCTAAGTGTATCAGGGTCTAATACTATCATCCTCTGACTTCTGGGTTGATACTCAATTCGACTTAATTCACAAAAATCTATTTTTCTTCATTTTGTCTAATTTCACATTAAGCGCGTCGGTCAACAACATTGTTATCAATTTATATCTAACCGTCATCGGTTTACCTAATTGGTGTTGGTTTCAACTCTTTTTGGTCATTTTACCCAAAGATAACATTCATCAAATCTTCTGTTCTATTTGAAGTTCTCAAAACATCATCATATCCTTAGAACTTTCATATCACATCCCAAGTATAGTTTCAATTATTTTATTTTCATCATTTTTTGCCTCGTTTACAAAACTGTTGATTCCCACATTAACCGGTATTAGTTATCATAACCATCATCGGTTCCCCTTTAACTATCATCGGTCAATATGACCATAAATAGTTGATGTGTTTTATTTTTAATTAAAACACTTGATCATATTGCCTCCCATAATTCATCCTTCTCCATTTCTCTTATTTCTCGAGTCATTTACTGATACGGTTTTACTAGGTTAGTGTTAATTCACATGGTGTTGACTCACGGGTAAACCAATGCCCTTTTATTTCACGTTAGTCTTTAGCTTCTTCCACCTAGTCCATCATCACCTTCTATCTTGTCACCTATGGACCCAACTCATCGCTTCACCATTAATATCGGTGATGAGGAGTGTTCAAGACTACTTAACTACAATCTCATTTCCCTAGAATATTATCTTTCCCACTCATCTACCTGAGACTCCTAGGGACAGTTGGTATATGACATGCCCATGTCTATCCCTCATTCCCGACCCCCACTACCACATTAACTACTACTATCTCAAGGCATGGCCTTCATCCACCTTATCATCCGTGGTGTCTCAACCTGGACCCCACTATACTTTATAAATTCTACACCAATGACATATATCACACCGTGGTGTTGACCATTCCTTCACCAACCACCTTAAGCATGGCCCCATCTATACCCTTTTCCATATATATACCAGTTGCATCACAACCACCCATGGTTTCGGCAACCCACACCCCATTCCAAAACCTTGTCCTTTCCATCCCACAGTCTCTACCCCCAATTACTACAAGATTCATTACAACTACTCCACCTATTTACATGCATCACTAGCAACCCCCAATCACGTCTATCACTTATTTAGGATATCTTCCACTTGCATCTATTCCCCCTTCGTATTTTTAATATTCGGGACCCCTATATATCGGGGTGTCATCCACATCATACACCCATCATCAACCTTCCCTTACTATAGGAGGTGCCTATTCATCACAACCTACTAATGACATCATTAGGATGATGATGGAAAAGATGCATACATTAGAAGCATCAGTTTCCTACCCTCATAACTCCTTAACTTATGAAAAAATATGTAATGAGCCTATTCATCAATCTATTCCCATTGGACCATACCTTGTACATTGGGAAATACTCAAGTTTAACCGTTTCAAGAGTAAAGAATACCCACAACAACACTTGTGGTCGTTCAAACATGGGTGTTATCTAATTTCCCATGACGATGCTTTAATCCTACGGATATTCCTCATGTCCTTGAATAGACCACATTATATTGATACCATAGTTTATACATACATTCCATCTACTCTTTTAACCAAGTGGCTCAAGTATTCTTGGACCACTTATCAATCAATGTAGTCAAAATGGTCACCATGATTGACCTATATTTGACATGACAATATGATGATGAATCTATCACATATTTTCATTGCTCGATGGCTAAGTCTTATCAAAAAATTAACATTCTAGTTACCTCAAGTTGAGATTATAGAGTTTTTCACTAGAGCTCATGCCGGGACACAACTTACCAACTCTATAGGTAAAAACTTACACTGTACCTTTGACGAATAATTTACCATGGCACAAAAGCTGGAAATTCATGCCATTGAAGAAAAGAAAATCCAATTGCAAAAAAAATGCCGCGTTCAAGTCAAATGATGCTTCTTCATCTTCAAAGACCCAAAATATTTATTCAAAAGCCAAAGGATCTACCAATGCGGTAGTTCTCAAAGATGTTCCATTCCATCCATCTAATCAAGCCAAAAATTCCTCCAATCTTTCTCCTTTTTAGACTTTGTAGTTAAGTAGGAACAACGAAAGTAAACTACAATTGGAGTCTTATTCTTCAATATTGGAAAAGCTTCTTAAGAATAGAGCCATTACACTACCCCCCATTAATAATCATACTAGTTTAGATCCCACTCTTCCTATGCCCACATGGTATAAGGAACATGACTATTGTAATTATCATCGCGTTAAAGGCCATAGTGATGGTAATTGAATAAATTTTAAGAACATTGTCCAAGAAATGTTAGATAATGGAGATCTCATCCTAGACAACCCGAATGCACGAAAAAAAAAAATTGCATATCTTCAAGAAGTTGTTCCTAACCATACACCATCATCTAATCAAAATGGTGAACGTTCAACCAATGACAATAATGTCCATAAATTCCATGCTATTTTTCGATATCATTCTAGTCATTCCTCAATTTCCATGTATTTTATATATTGAGGAAATTCTTGCATGAGATCCTCTACCCATGGAGGAGCATACCTCATCCAATCCTTCACCCACAAAGGATTCTTCTTCATCTCCCCCTTCACCCATAGAGGAGTCCACAATTTCTATTGATTTTGTTTCACCATCTACCTCACAACCTATCGAACAATCAATGGTATTAACTCTCTCAACTGTAGGAGAATCATCATCACTTTCTCCTCCAACGAAAGAGGAATCTACCTCACCCCACCTACCATCTCTCCTACCCATGGGAAATACTTTAGACATGCCATTACCTATTGAGGATGATTCCCCATTAGAATTCCAGGATCTGTTCATCTAGTCTTGGCCCTTTTACCCATAAAGTATGAGGCTAACCAATTCCCTGTTTCACAGACATATTTTATAGGGATTTCAACTAAACTAACTTTATATCCTATTACAGTAGTCTCATTTTCACGACTCGATGATTGCTTGGATTAAATTGATAATTCCATTCTTTGGGGATGTATTTGGCTCCCCTTTTTGACTCAAATGCAAATTTTACCTATAGATACCTCCATAATCTATCCAAAGGTATTTCCGAAACCAAATCAACCCTTACCATGCCTGTTGAAATGGATTCTTCATCGTCACCTTTACCTACATCCAAACCTTTACCCATGACTAAAACCATTCCTACACCTAAGAACCTACCACACCTACATCTTTGCCCATATCTAGACCTATCACTACCCTAGGTATCATGCTGACATCCAGCCTTGTCCATCCACCCATAAAATTAGACTTATCCACACCTTCCCAAGTTCACACGAAAAATATTCCTCCACCCAAAAGGAAGACCTAACCTTCTAGGATGCATACACTAGTCTCACCCACCACACCTTTGTCACCTTCACCCCTTTCATCCATCCTAGGACCTCACCCATCAACCTTGGCCAAACAACCCCCTACCCAAGGAAAATCAAAAGCTAAGAAACCTACTTCTTCATCACAATCCTTTATTACATCTAATTTACCTACACAACAAACACCCTCGCCCTCACCCATACATTTCTTACCACCTATACCTCCACTAGCTACCATAACCCCAATATTACTGTTTAACTTCAACCCATACATTCCACCCAGCCTCCACCAACCACTTCCACCACAACTCTATTATCCCCATGGGTAACCCATCCTCTTCCACCATCTGCTTTCCCTTCTGCATCATGTACTCCCACCTCACCTTTACCCAAGAAGGTGAAATCCAAAGACAATAACCCACTACCCTCTAATAGGGTAGTTAAACCAACAACACCTTCCATTACTAGTTCTTATACCACACCTTTAATTAATTAGATATAATCAAAACCTAAGACAATACCACCTACTAAACCATTGGTCAAACCTATTCCACCTCATATAACACCTCTTTCACCATAATCATCCATAACTTTACCCAAACTCAGACTCACTTACCACTTTGATCCATTAGTAGGGTCCTACACCAGCATTCTAGAAAACTTTTTAGGGACCTCAATCATAACATTACCGCTGGCTTAGACGTTATGACCTCCTCAAACCCAAACCAAAAAGGTTTTATGAAAGTAAAATGTGTGCCTACTATTGTGTGTTAGGACATGATGTAGAAGGTTATAAGGCTCTCAAAACCATTCTCCTCTAATTATGTCCTCCTAAAGAAAATTTTGATGATGATGATCTTCTTGATGAGGACCTGTTCCATCTTCACCTATCACCATACATCCCCACTCGCCATGTATTCAATGACCTACATCACCACCCCCATAACCCTTTTATCCACCTCTAAAATTTGAGATCAACATGGTCCATATCAGAGAGTTGGCCAAACCACCACCTAAATGCCAGTGTTCCCTACTCATTTCGCAAGGTTCTTACCCCACATTAGGTTTTTTTCCATCATGTCATTATACTACTCATGACATACCTTCTCCATCTACCTCTTTCCCTTAGATTAACATGGTCCAAGTTACCACTCGTGCCCAAAAAGACAAAGGAAAAAAAAAAATCAACTATCCCATCAACCAATCTCATGCCCAATATACCATCTACACCCACACCCAAAATCACCATTTGAGGACCCACATACCCTATTTATGATGGGGTCACCCATCGTACAATGATAAAACAATTACACCAATCCCCTCTAAAAATGTCTTTATACGATCTTGTCCAAACCTCTGAATCTCATCGATAAGCCCTCATGGAGGTTTTACAATCCATCGAGGTTTTACCTAACAACCCCACACCAGTAGCCTCCATTATCACCCCTCACCACATGGCCTCTCTTACCAAATCATCTCCTTCTTCTACCCCCATGTCCATTCATCAAGTAGTCACCCTTAGTTTTTCTAATGAGGAGATCATACCTCTCCAATCAGATTACCCTAATCTCACCATTTTGATCTCCGTCTATGTAAATAATATACGCATACGACATGTAATGATCAATGGTGGTGCTACCATTAATATCATCTCCTCCCACACATATAATTAAATGTGCATCCCTTCAAATTATATGTATAATAACCCAATTATGTTGCGCTCCTTCAATGACACCATCACTTCCACCCTGAACACTATTATTCTTCACATTTGTGTGGCCCCTCACACTATCTTGAAATTTTTCTATGTCTTAGATGTGGATTTCACTATAACCTTTTTCTTGTCCAACCTTTGATTTGTGTCATGGGTTGTGTTCCTTCAACTTTACACTGCTGTGTAAAATTTGAACACGAAGGACATAACTATATCATCCTAGCTAACCCATCACCATTCAAACCTGTAACATATTATACCAACCTAACAATTTCCTTGTACCACTTAAGAGTCTACCACTTCTCTCCTTCACCCTGACCCCATCCACCAATTCTTCTTCCACCTCTCTCATGCCTAACTCTTCTATTCCTACTCGCTTTTCGTAGCCTCTGCGGTGACCCATCTACTTCCCAACCAACAGATACCCCTCTTTCCCAATTACTTAGTAATTAATCTATTCCCATTACCCACATATCTACTACTGACCCCTTAGAGGGTGTTTTTCAATACCTTTACTCTGGGAGTACTACTTATACAACGTCAATACATTCCTTAATCTGCAAGAGTATGGTAACCTTCACCAAAATCCTTGCTATGATCACGCATAGGAGAGATATTCCCTTATAGTCCTCCCCACCTTCATACCAACCTCATGTATGGGGGACTTGATAATTCCACCTATTCACCCAAACCACCGTCTCAAACACGACCATTTTCATTCGACCTCAATCTATCACCAACCCCGCTTTGTCCACACTTTCCTACACCGTTGTGCATAGAAGGGCTTTGGATTTGGTTTTTACGAACAAGGTAATCATACCATCATCCTATGTACCACCCGTAAACAAAAAAATCACTTTGGTATTAGATTTTCCAAACTATCCTCAAAGAAGGTCCGTGTTGAACTCATTCAGGATGACAAACCTCCTCCACCCTGTTCACCAACATCACCACCCTCACCCACAGAGTCTATGGATCCAGAATCCATTCCTCTTAAAAAAATGTGTGAACACCATTTCCTTAGGACCTTTGACTTACCAATGTGATGACGAAGCTCCCTCTTCTATCCCATTCATGTATCTGACATGATCCATGATGATACGCCTTCTATTAACATTGTTAAATGTCACTATGATGAGTCTATCTCCACCTACCTTGGTGTGGAAGATTCTTATATTCACCATTTGTTGCCTTTTGAGACACAAACCATGTTGAATTAGTTGACTATTGAAATCAACATTCACACTAAGGATGACCCACACATCTTAAAAATAGGTCAATCTTTAGATGTTGTTGAATAAGAAGCCATTACTTCTTTCCTATGATATCATAGCAATGCTTTGTCTTAGTCCTATGTTGATATGCAGTATTGACTTAAACATTTTCCTCCACAATATCATAACCATTCCTGAATCCAAACTTGTAAAAAAGAAGCTACGAAAATACACACTCACATTTCTCTTCTTGTTAAAGAATAAATTCAATTCCTTCTCTCAGTTTCCTTCATCCTACCCATTGAATATCCCTAATGGATTTCCAACATCGTTCCTATCACAAAAGTGATAGGGGATTATGCATTTTTATGGATTTCCGTGACCTCAACCTAGCTTGTCCCAAAGACAATTTTCCTCTACCATATATTGACCATATTTTTATTTAACCACCAGCCATGAGATGTTATCACTCATGGATGGTTTCTTGGGTTACGATAAAATATTACTTGCTCTATAATATCAACACAAAAATTCCTTCATCACTCCTTGGGGACCTTCTACTATCGATTCATACCTTTTTCCTTAAAAACATTGGTGCTACATATCAATAGGCTATGACTTATCTCTTCCATGACATCATGCATCACATATTATAAGATTATGTAGATGTACTTCTCACAAAATCGAAATGTCGGGCCTAACATCTCACGAGTTCGAAGGTCATCTTTGACCGTTTCATCAAGTATTGTGTTCACCTTTAGCCCAATAAGTGTGTCTTCATTGTTCATCGGGAAAGATAATTGGTTTCATCATTTCTTTTTGTGGCATAGAAGTTGATCCTGCTAAAGTAAAGGCTATTCTTGAAATGCCTCTTCCTACTAATATTTGCTAAATTTGAATTTTCCAAGGTAAGTTGCAATCTATTGGTTGGTTTATTTCACAAATTTCGACCCATTGCTAACCCTTTCATCATCTCCACAAAAAGGAAATCTCCTTTAAATGGGATGATGAATTCCAAAAATCCTTTGACACCTTACAACAATACCTTCTCCAACCACTAGTGCTCATTCCTCCTAAGGATGACCAACCCTTTTACCTATACATTTCTACTACTGATCATTCCTTAGGTTTTATGCTCGCTCATCATGTTGAGAAACATAGAGAGAAAGTGGTTTATTACATAAGTCATACCCTTTTGGACTATGAAACTAGTTACACCCACACCAAAAAACTTTGCCTAACCTTAGTTTTTGTCTCCACTAAAATTCATCATTACCTACTCAATCACAAAACCTTTGTCATCACCAATACTAACCCCTTGTATTACATGTATGCCAAACCCTACCAACATCAACGTGTTGCATGTTGGCTCATGCTTCTTGCTGACCTAGACCTCAAATTCATCCATCAAAATCTATCAAGGGCTAAACCATCACCTGACCAATTTATAGATACAAACCTCTTCGAAAATTCAATCCTCTAACTTTGATTTCCTAGATGAATCCATTACTACCCTCTCTTTGGATGATATCATTTACCAAATGACCTTATTCTTCAATGGTTCAAAATTTCAGTGTGGGGGTGGCGCGAGTTATCCTCATTCCTCTTGATGGTGAACCTATGTCATTATCTTTCAAACTAGATTTTGATTACACTAACAACATCACCGAATATGAAGCACTCGTATTAGGCCTCCAAGCCACCATCTCATTAGATGTTAAATCAATTAATATCTTTGGTGAATATCAACTTGTTGTAAATCAATTCAATGGTATATACCAGTGTCGTAGCAAAATAATTCAAAAATATAAACACCATGTTGACATACTTTTGACTACCTTTGACTGTTACAAACTTCAAACCAATTTGTGCTCCACTAAATTTTTTTGGATACCATGGCCTTTCTTGTGTCTTAGTAGTTACCTAATTTTCCCTCTCGAATCGAAAATCTTTGTCACAATACAAAGGTTGCAATCACCTTCTTATTTATTTAAAAACATCAACCTCGTCAGAACCGTTAAATTTGACCCACATGAACTTTGGTATAAGAAGTTTACGGACTACCTTTCCCTTTAAATTCTACCTCCCGACCTTACTCATAATGGAAAACATGCCTTTCTTTATAAACGTGGCTTCGATGCTATTCTCTTATGATGCCTTACAAGTTCGAAATTCCCTACACCATCAAGGAAGTTAATGATGGAATTTGTGGAGGTCACTTTATTGGCCTAGATGTTTCTAAACACATCCTTCACATGGGTTATTATTGGCCCAAAATAAAGCGTGAATGTTTTGACTATGTCAAACGTTGTGTGAAATTCCAACAACATGTTAATCTTCATCACACACCTAGTCATGCCTTACAGATCACCCGAGTCCTTTGGCCTTTCTTTCAATGGGGTTTGGATCATGTTGGAGAGATCAATCCTCATTATTCACAATGCCATAAATGGATTATTACCACTACCAAATATTATACTAAATGGTTTGAATCCATACCTCTTATCTCTACAAAATCGAGAAATTATGTGAACTCATTAATCATCAAATTATTTTTTGTTTTGGTATGCCTCACCGCCTCATCGGTGATAATGGAAAAATGTTCCAAAACAAAACCTTATACAAACTTTGTGATGCCTTTAGAATTCAACTTATTTTTTCTTCACCTTACTACCCTTAAACAAATGGCCAAGTAGAATCAACAAACAAAACCCTAAACAAAATTATTATGAAAGTAGTTGACGATCTTTGGAAAGGATTGGCATACACACATTCCTTTCACCTTTTGGGATTATCATAATAGTATTCACACTACAATGGTTGTCAAACCTTTCTCTCTAGTCTACGGTACCAAGGTTGTCTTGCCTCTCGAATTGTAGATTCCATCTCTACATCTCACTCCAAGAAATGATCAACAATGATGAATTTATCTAGTATTTTTGGAACAACTTGATTTATTAGATGAATGCCATATTAACACCATATTAATGGTCTTGATCATCTCCAAATATACAAAAACATATCAAACGTGCCTATGAAAAATGTGTCCATGAGAAAAACTTCCAGGTTTGGTGACCTCATCCTGAGGAAAATAAATATGTAACCAAAGAACAAAAAATTAAATGGGAAAATTCACTCCTAATTGGCTTGGACCCTATTTCGTTACTCATACCTATGGATCGGGTGCTTATCATTTTTCGTCACTCAAAGGTAAACCCGAACCTGAACCCCTCAATACCTTGCATCTTTGACAATTCTATTGTTGAATCAAGTCCTATATCACCTTCTATTTATTTCAAGCTCATCTCTTGAGCACCCTTCACCTTACATATTACCTATTATTGCAGTCAATGAATAAATAAAATACATGTGCTTACCCATCACCTTTCACCTTATCTTCAATATGAGTACCGAACTCTACTCATGGCATGATTTTCATGGATACTTTTCATCATTTTCAAGATGGAATTCCACGTTTGTTCATACTTGAAACCATTTATTTCATAGTTACCCTCTATGTGTTATGGTTTTTGTCTTCTAAATAAGATCCTAACCTTCCTCTATAGTATTTTCCATGACGTAAATGTCCAAAAGGAAAATTAATTTAAAAAGAAAAATGGGATTCAAATCCTTGATTCAAACATCCAACGAAGAGATGACTCCCTTAAAAGGGACATCTCTTCTCTCTATCTCATCACTATAAATAGACTGCTCTCTTAAAGGACAGCTATACAAAGCTAGCCATACTACACATAGTCTATCATAACAAGGAACCACCCTTAAAAAAAAAAAAAAATTAAGAATATTCCCACATTGATCAGCTTCATGAAGAACTCAAGGAGATAATATATTCATCCCACATAGACTTCCCGCATCGGTCAGTCTATCAAAACAAAAGCCAAAAGAAGAAAATGATAACTTTTTCATCATGAACTTACCTATTTTGATCTTGGGTCTCTTGCCAAGTAGGCATGTTGTCTTACACTAGGTTACACTAAAACCAACCATTTTCACCTCATTGCCTTTTCACCCTAATCTCCTACCTTCTCAAGGGACTTGCTACAAAAATGACATTTCGTGATCATGTGACTTTCTTCACCCTTAGCATAGTCAATCATGCAATGCCTTTAGGGTCTTATGTTCATAAGCCCACCTTTGGTACAATATAATTGTTATGGTTCTTCCAATTAGGCAGCTCTTTTGGTCACCTCTTACCATTTACCTTCTTCATCACTTGTTGATTTTCCTATACAGGACTAGACCATCGACACCTACACTTTAAGAATTCCTCTTTCACCAACGTCACCATGCCTAACTGACCTAAACCCAACCATACCTAAAATGACCTAGACTCAACCATGCCTAACTGACCTAGACTCAATCATCCCTAAAACCTACCAACCCATTCCTCTACCTCATCGTATTCTTCCTAGCTTATGGGATAACTACATTAACTTGAGTCCCTTTTTCACCAAGACTATGTAGGCAACACTCCGAGGGTATGGGGCCCTTGGAGGTTAGCTCAGCCACTCTTTACCCTAACCAAATTTCCCCCATTTTTCTATTCACATTCTACCTTAGTTAGTTTTCATTTTACACAAAACTTGGAAATTAAACAATCATAAAAACATACATACCTACCATTTTATAACATCACCATATCATACATCATCATTTATTTTCCATAAAAACAACAACTTGGAAATTAAATCAAATGCAACACCATGACCAAACCATGATTAAATGACCAAGACTCACTATATGTATACCTAACTCAAACATGCCTAAATGACCTAAACTTAATCATGCCTACATAACCTCGACTCCATCATGCCTAAATTACCTAGTTTCCATCACATACACAATAACAATGGAAATTAAAAACATAGATATATCATCCATCCAATAAAACATCTATATAACTAGAAAAGTTTGTGTATCCATACATATGTACATAGGTACAAAATCAATACAAGTATCTCAAATACATCCTCACTATCATTGCTTGCAGCAGCTAGTATATGCCAAAAATGATGCACCGAGAATATATGGTGAATAATCATCAAACCACTTAATATTTATCCCTGTCTCATTTGTCTACTCCTCTCGGCCTGTCTCGCCACCATGCCAACATCTCTCCACCTTACATAGGTCTTGGTCCCATCTCCACCTATCCCGTAGCTGGTTCGGCCTCTGTGAACTCATGGCCTCACCTTGAACCTATCTTTGGGCTCGTCAACCCCTGTTCTCTCTTAGCTATGAGTGTTAGATATCATCTTCTCACTCACTTCCCATTTTTCCTTGAATTCAACATAAGAAGGGACATCTATCCTGTGGTCATCGGTTTTCCTTTTAATATTGTGCCTCACTTAGGGAATCCCTAAACCTCGCCATTGACACCATCGACGTGGTACCATAGGTCTCAAAACAACCTATAAGCTTTGGCCTACTACCACTAGCCTCGGACCATATACCTATGTACCCTTCCCTCCTCCCTATACCATAGAACCATGTCCGCCATCACTTTATAATACGAGACCCGTCCCGAGCTGTGGTGGTACTTGTGTTGTGACTTGGGCTGTAGGACCAAAATATGATTATATGCGGTGGCCAAATAGCTCTGTAAACCTAATATCTACACATGTAAGGTGGATGCCTAGCCCCTGTCTCCATCACTACCCTATGTGGGTACATGTTCTGTGTAACCCGGGCCTCTATGGTTATTACTGTGCCTATAAAGTGACAACCTATGCCTCTGACTCTATGAGCTTCCCATGTAATAATCCAAGTTTTGTCTAAAGAGTGGCCACTTGACCCTATAAGGTATCCCATTGTTCTTTGATAGTATATAAGTATGACTACCCTAGCCTCAGTGGTGCCTCCCATAGCTACATTAACCACCATTGCTTATATCTATCTATAACCATGACATCGTCAATCCACATATCCACCACTTGATCCTCCTTTCATGTAGGCACAATCATCCTTGGTGGATACATAGGTCTCTCCACATCATCTCTTTTGTACTATAGGAATGGTGGAGGCATGTCCTGTTATAGCCCAAACTACCATCTAACCTTGTCCACTGGTATCATCTCGTGCTCACCAGCATAGTACCCCTCTATCCACCTCAACAACTATAGCTCATCCAACTCCACTACATTGTGCATGTATGAAGGAAATCCAACATATGGCCTCTAAACAAATCAACCCCAAAAACCCCAAAGCACTCTCCTAAAATGTGCTACATCATGTGCATCCCTAGTCACCATGTGCTATCCATGGATGGTACCCATCACCTATAACCAACATTAACCCCCCTCCCCTGTCTAACGAAATCCCTAAAAACAACCTACACACCCACTCTACCCTACCCAAACCTAACCTAACTTCATTCCCACCCCTATTTACGCTACATTGGACCTTCCCCCTCCCTCATTTCATTCATTTTACCTACAAATTCACAATAACACTCCCACCCAAAAAAATTAATCTAAACCAATTTCAACACACTACTTTCAACCAAAAGAATGGAATTAGATCGATTCCTACCTCATCTTGGTGCCTTCTGCATGGTGGTACGTCAGTAACTTCTTTGGTGGCCCACCCAAAACTTCTCCCATCTCTTCCATGACACAAATGTACCTAAAATATCCTCATAAATCCAATCACTTAAAGTAATCTCGTAGACCTGCCAATTGAATGCCAATAACCCACTACGAGGCTCACAAACTCAACTATCTACCTCATCCTATCACTTTCAACGAAGGCACTTCTCCTCTGTCATTTTCTACAAATAGCAAATGACAAATGATTCCATAAAAAGTAGAATTTTCCTATTTTAACCCTACCTTAACATGATCGATGTCGGTCATACCAAACCAACGTTGGTTACGTTATAACCGACATAGGTCACCTATCATTACCATTTTCACCCCATTTTTCCCATTTTGACCTCAAATCCTTATTACCAAAGACCCTTTGACCTTACCCACACTTATTTCAACCAACCTAAAAGGCTAAATTACCTAACATTTTCCTTAATTGTGTTTAAGGATTTGTTACTTTCCTTACACCTTGACCTTCCCCATGACATGCACCCATATACCTTGACCTAAACCACTTTTTGGGACCTTTTGAACTTATGTACTCGTTATACCTTGTGATGTTGTTACCTATGTTGTTTTATCCTAACAACTATACCTTGCCTATTGTCATTCCATTTATCTGACTAAACCTTTGGTGTATCGGAACATACCTTAATGTTCCGCACCTGACCTATGTTATGTTTCTAGACCATATCATATGACTTGGATACCTGAATAAATTCACCATTGTTTGGATAAACCTATCAACCTTAGATGATGTAGAGTTTACAAGCTATTAAACATGGTACCGTGTTCGGTCCATACATGTGCATGCATTTGATTGCCATTACCCATTACCCAATTTGACCCTATCCCATTACCTATTACATGATTTGACCATTACCCATTCCCAATTTGACCCTGGCCTATTACTTATTACCCGAGTCGACCATCACCCTTTCCTACTCACCTTCACTTCCGCCAACTACACATTTGTCAAACCACTCACTACTTCCGTATAACACCTCATCAGCTCCTAGTTTGAGGGGGATCACCTTCACCCTTACTTGGGGAAACCCCTATCTCACCCAAAATTGGGGAAACCCCACTCTCACCCACACATGCAGCAATCACTTCATTTTTTTGTTAGCTTCGCTTACCAATACAAGCTATACGACAAAAAGGAGCAAAATGTAGACACCAAAATTAGGTTGTATCGCTCTTATAACCTCGTTAATTAAATTAACCACACCTTACATATTCATATCCCATATTACACATGATTAATTGAATTAATTACTTTAATTAATTTAATTAACATCCTCACTTGACCACCTCACCTAACCACATCACCTAGACACCTCATCATGGACCTATTCTTAGCATGTTTCTTTTAACTAAGACTCAATTTCTACTTACCATAACTAATTGAGACTTAGTCTAACCCTAAAATCATATGCCTATTATTTCTCTAACATAATGTCAGTTATCTAAGTGAAAAATACAATTTTAGACCCAAGACAAATAGGAAGAACTCACCAAAATATTTTCAAGATATGTCATTTTGGAAAACCAGATTTACCGTTGTAGAATCGATGTTGTTTTATCCTAAACTGAATCTAGTCACCGTAACCATCATCGGTTACCATATATTCAATTTAGAAACCTTGTTCTAGAGGTTGGATAAATTATTCAAGTTTGGAGAGAGATATATCTACATATAAGCATGAACTAGAGCCCTCTCACGTATCCAGACACACCTTAGCCAACACCAAGACTGATCTGAAGGCATTAGCATTCATGGTAGCATTTCGGGAAGCACTCGTAGCATCGATTGCCCGGTTTCACATATCAATCATCGCCATCATCCAACCACTAGGCCTGCAAATACAAGTAAGTGTTTTTTTATCTACATCATTCTATACTTACTTAGATCATTATTTATTTAGCTTTCTTTGTTAAATCCCATAACGTTTTGGCTCCCCATATTCAATCCCTAGACATCTCTGAGCATTTTCAACATCTTTACCAACCTATCCATCCTTCTTCCATTCTCTGTAATCATAAAGAACCTCCAAAACTAAGTTTTATTGAGTTTCTACCATTCCACCTCTACCAACACTGGTCACCTTGAATGTCATCAATTTCCCTCTAAACCATCATCGGTCATGCCATACCGACATCAATCTCTATAACTGGTTATCCTACCTATAATAGTGGCCTAATAACCTTCACCCAAATAACCAAAAACCACCTAAAACCTGATCCTAACCTATTCTAATCACCTTTGCTACCTACCTAACCTTAGTTAGATCTATTTTTGTATTAAAATATTTGACTTAATCTAATATATTGTTAGTAACTTGAGATACTGAAATCAACTTGTTAGAAATAGGACCTCTATTTCTCACATTTTTTTTCATTTATTTGATAAATATTTGAATGAAAACCATCTAGGAATTATAACACTTCTCAGATCTAGCATACGTTAGGGAGTCCACTGACATATATTGTTTAATATTCTTCTTGTGGTCTTGTTTTGCATTCACAAGTAGTTCCTCCTAGCAAAAAGCAAGTTCTTGTAATCAGCATTGGATTGGTAAATCAAAAGGAGCACATTCTACCTTCCGCCTTCATTTCACAGGTATTCCTCCTCACCTTTACCTTATATTTTTTACACATACATACGTAAATTATTGGTGAAATAGATATATTGTAGTGACACATGGCTATTCTTAGCATGTATCCTATTTTGAGGATGTATGGGTGGTGAATGGAAAGTCCCCACCCCTATATATATATGTATCATCACGTATAGGTTAATATCACCACTTTTGAAATAGAGTTATCTTTGATGGAATATGTGCCTACATGACACATGGTGACACTTATATGTATATAAATAGTTTATGTTTTTTCCGGTACTTAATATAGTGGATCTTTATGGCTAGATGATTCTCATATGGTAAAGTTAATCTTGGTTCTTGTTTTACTATTCATAGTTAATGGTTAAGATATAGATCTGGTTTATATTCTACAATATACTTGAATGTTTGTTATAAAAATGGAATATATATCTGCCCATAATGCTAACTCCTTGATAGAGCTCACATAAAAGAGGGACCTGGTACCCTTGCGTGCTTCGGGTGAGCACTCAAGTTCTGCTGGGTGATGTGGCAATGCTGACTTAAGATTTTGGTGGGTAAAATAATACTACACAACTTCATGAGATATTGTCTAAAGTTTTGATCAGATTGACTCTCTCTCCTTGGGGAGCATTGGTCATCTTTGTAAAGAAAAATATGGAACACTTAGGTTATGCATCGATTATCGGATGCTTAACATGGCCACAATAAATAATAGGTATCCTCTTCTAAGAAATGATGACCTATTTGATCATATGCATGGAACATCAGTTTATACTAAGGTCAATCTTTGATCAAGATACCATTAGTTGAGAATAAAGGAAGAAGATGTTGACAAGACTTCATTTAGGATAAGGTATGGAAATTTTGAGTTCATTGTATTACAATTTGGACTTACTAATGCTCCAATAGCCTTTATGAATTTAATGATTAATATATTTCAAGCATACTTAGACAAGTTTGTGGTGGTATTCATAGAAAATATTCTCATTTATTATAAAAGCATTGAATAACATAATGAACATTTCATGAATTTTGTAAATGTGTTAAGGAAGATAAAATTGTATGGAAAGGTTTCAAATTGTTCAATCTATCATTACGAAGTGTAATATTTGGGACATTTAATAAACAAGGATGGAATTTCTGTAGATGCATAAAAAATTATAGTAATAATTGAATGACCAACACCTAAAAATGTACATGAATGGAGAACATTCATGGTGTTGGTTGGATACTATCGAATATTTGTAAAATACTTCTCAAAATTCATTGTTTCGATTACTTGTTGCAGTAAAAGGATAAGAAATCCATTTCATATAAAAAAATGTAGGCATTATTTACCTCTAACTCCTCTTCTAAAACCCAAGTACGCTCCGCCTATCACCCAAGTCTTGGGTGCTCACCCAAGGCACACGTGGTCATTAAGCCCCTCCTTTATGTGATCCTTGTTAGAATGTTCCACCATTAATGGATGAATGATTTGTAAAAATAAACATGCGTGTAACCTAATACGAGAGGTAGTGGAACTATTTCTAAGCACAAATTCATGATGAGATAAACATAAACATTACAACGACATAATAGAATCAGATTTGTAACATAAATAACATGAAAATACACTAGGGTTTGATCTATAAACACATATATTTGGAAAATAGCTTCATATATTAATTATAATCATTCACGGTAGCCATATTACATCAACAATGGTCATATTAAACCATATACATCAAGGAATAACCTCCCAAACCTAAAAACTACTCTACGTAGAGAACCCTAGCTATGTTCTACCATATCATCTCTACGGTTTTGGACCCGAGTGCCTACATCGATGCATAGCATAATCATTTCCTACTTTGTCTATAATACTAACAACAATAAGAAACTAAAACAACAATGGAATCTCCCAAAATCACAAATCGTATAATTCTTACAACACTTCATTTCCTCCAAAAATGTCTCTTCATTTTGGACCCAAGAACTCCTTTAAATAAAATATGGATCCTTCCTTCACCGCCATAGTTCACCCATGAGTAGATCACATGCTATGTGGAAATGTGGTCCTCCGTGATCGAGTTCCTTCATCAACTCGTCAAACTATGATAAACCTCCATTAATTGCAATGATTCTTATCCCAAAATATTCCCTTCATGAAATATTATTTCCTTGAGCTCCAATAGTCCATCGGCACCTTCTCCACTCATCACGCCTACTCGAGCCTTCACGTGTTTTCTGTGCACTACTAAATCAAAAAATGTGGCTAAGTCCTTAAACCCTTCTCTACTTATGTGCACCCTAGTTCCAACTCAAACCCTTGAACTGGTTCCCCTTGCATGCTTTTCCCTAAGCACCTTCCTCTGTACTACCTTTCACGTGCATTGAACCATTTCTTTCGAGACTTAGTCAATTCGGGGACTAACATTACACAACACTACCCATATTTTCCACCCTAGGAAACAATCTTCTTTTTCACCAAAGAATCAAGAATAGGATAAATAAAATAATCTACAATTGAATAAAGAATAGGAGAATAAACAGATCCTATTCCTATTGCATAAGGAGAGGAAATTCTTTCTTCACAGATGCTTCAATTTTATTCAAATCATCTATTTCATTATGTTTCTGTTGTAATATATCCCCTATAAGTGTTTTGACTTCACCAAATGACAATTCTTGTAACATTCCCATTTTAAGAATTTAGAAACAAGGGATTTTTAAAAAAATAATGTGTTATGTTCTAAATAAAGCATTAATTAAAACAAACAATCCATGCCAATCAAATTCAAATAGATAACCATACTGCAATCAAATGACATGGTAATCCACCTATCTATTCATTTCATAACACGGTATTCTACCAATCTATTTATGTTATCTTAGGTATTGTATACTTCATATACTTGGTTTTCCTACCCTACACCGGGTACTGAGTGATCTGTTTAAAGAACATATCTAAATATTTGTTACCAATATTCATCTGATATCACGTTGTTTTAAACTTGGTGACATAGGACAACGTAACCAACAACTTGCAATACTTTGGCCAAAGTTTTACAACATACTGTGTATGTCACTATTCCTAGACGACATACTCATCATAATAGAATACTTCCTTCACTTCACTCCTCTATTACCATGATTTTTCTTTCGACTACTATCAGTCCACTTGTCCCAGTTGAACCGTAGCCCTAGTTAGAAACATAACTTATTATAGGAATAAACTCACAATGGCTTAGGTTAAATGTGCATACTCGGTTGACCTAAGTCAACTGGATGTGCCAAGGTACTGAACCATTGGAAGCTACTTCCTATCCTAAATATGCCACTAACTCCGACCTAGAGAGAAACTAAGTTCAAGTCCAAGTTCTTATTATGTGTAGATCTGGATGATCAATAAGGAAGGGTGATGCCACATGTCAACTACAATTCCATATTCTTGAGAAGACCCAAGTCTTCTTGAAATTACATCCATGCAGTTGGCATGTGCGAAGATCGTACGGAAACTACCTCATCAAGATTTACATACCCCAAGGAGATTATTAATACATTGTTAATTTGGATTATGTCTTGATTACAACAACCCTGCTAAACCCTAATCCAACACTCCATAAGTTCTTATTGTATACTTGTATCAATTGAGTATTAAAGAAATTTTTAAAAATTATGGTTACTTTTAATGTTTGTTTCCCAGTTTAACCAACAGTTAACCAAAACAAGACAATGTTATCATAAGTTTCATTTAAAATGTACTTTAATTTTTAGGAAGGTTTAACATCCGCATATATCCAATTAAAGTAGACTTCATACAAAATGAAGTCTAATAATTAGTAATCATATCTCCAAACCTTTTAGGTTTATATTCAATTGAGAGAGAGAAAGAGTCTTCCTCTAAATGATTAAGTATTAGGGTATATTATTCCCAATATCCATAGTTCTTACTTCATGTTTAGTATGCAACCCATTACTATGATAAATTATTTAAATAAAACACATCTTATTATGAAACTCAACAAGTTGCTTCATTATAAGGGAAATTGAACTAATTCCCATTATCCATCTTATCGAACATAACAAGATAAACATAACATAATATGAAGAATATCAACAAGATGGAAATTTCATCTTATTAATAATAATATGAGATAATTTACACAACCAATGCAAATAAATCACAACTTGCATGTCATCATTACAAATTATAAAATTACAAGACTATGCTCTTTTCTTTACGAAAATCGCATAACAACAACCCTTATTCTATATAGTATACAAATTTTATTTTACTATACAATATAAAGATGAATCGAATTCGTTACTAAGAATTAGACATATATCAGCCAATGCATCATATACATTTTTACCTTCTTTTACCACTTAATTCATCCATCTCGCAAAAATAGCTAGCATGGGTCAGTTCAATGAATCGAGCACAATAAGCACTAATCATTAAAACTAAGTGCATTCCACTAATTGTTTCATTAAAGAAACACTACTTTAATGAGATAATTAAAACATCATACAATCAACATAAGTGATAACAAACATAAACGAATTACATTAATAAATCTAGATCAACTTTAAAGATAAGAGAAGTATATAATAAACAATATCTACCTAAGATCTTAAATTTTATTAAACCTATTAATGGCTTGTAAACACCAATATATCTTGCCATCCCATTGTCTCATAATTCTATCCTAATAGAATACCACATTTATCTTTTCTAAGAGACAAAATAAATGAATACAACATGGTTCATTCTAGGATGATTCATCTAAATCATAAGTAAGGAATAAAAAGAACCAATGCATACCATACCCAACTTATTACATCTAAAAGACAGACTAGGTTCATACATGAATTACCTGTTCCTTTCTAAATAACAATATTGCACATCCGACATGAGAATATACATCAAAATAGAATTCCATAATAATACAAGAAGGTAAGGAAAATCAAAACAGTCCAATTGCAATTCCAATTCCTACTCTTCATGTTAGAAGTTATCAATCAAATATCAGAAATCAATGTTCACAAACAAAGTAGCCTCGAAGAGGAGTTAATATCTACTCAATTTATTCAAAAAAGATAAAGAGTAAAAGAGAAAAACCTACTCCTATCCATATAAACTAGACAAGACTAGTCAACAAATCAAACCCATAAGTATAATTTAGTTATCAACAAAATCCTCTTGGCTACTAGTTATCTACATTATTTCATCAATGATTTGAACAAGATAGACCAACAAGTCAAAATAAATCACCATCTCGAAAGAGAATGAAGTAGAGATAAGTTCAATAAATTATCTTATCGAGGATCGAGGAATGGTAACTCAAATAAGGAAAGAACCAACGATAAATTATTTCGTTCAATTGAACAAAGAAGTTCCAATTTCAAACCAATTCAGGATGAAAGCATACCTGCAGGCCCAAACCATATACGTGTCTCAAAACAATATGTGTATATATATATATATATATATTCTTTCTTAAAAAGAAGTCAAAGACTCAATCACTGTATCAGTCGAGAATAACATACCAAAATAGTAATTTATAAAGTTTAGAATTACCTACGAACCCAATACTAGAGACTTACTATTTCCTCAGCCGCTAATTACAAAAAGGTAAGTAGTTCATAATTCAAAAGAATCAAACTCAATACAACTGAACAGAGGAGGTATCCTTCCTAATTATTTTAGTGTCCAAGGTAATAACCCAAATCTTCCACAAGACCCAAATTTATTCAAAGAGACAGAATAGAGAGAAAGAACTAGAAATGTTTCAGTCAAAAGATGTCTCAATCATAATTCCCAAGCAACAGGAACAAAATTCAAAACAAAACTCTTGCATCCACAAAATCGTGACACAGGTGACTTAGCTTCAAAAAAATAGTCAACCCAGAATGTGGGTTTCCTCAAGACAAAGGGGAAAGAACATCCCATTCTATTCTCACACCAATACCATCTCAAGGGATTCATTATAGTCATACAAAAGTTCCATGTTCCTGTAAGTAAGACGTTTAAATTTCCAAATCTCAAACAAATCAAACAAATCAAACAAGCTTTCACACCATTCCCTGGTGAGTAGTCACTCAAATAAAGAGCTTAGTAATTTAATAAAAGAATAATCCAATACAAAAATGCCTGAATAAAATCAAATATATCGACCCAAATATAAGCTCATAACACTAAAGTGTTAAATCGAGTATAGTGAAGAACCCGAGCTTCTCACACAACATTGAACTTCACTTAGGAAAATAATGTGAGTATAGTGCCCAAATATGAACTCCAAGCAATAGTACAACAATGTATAATATTTCCAAACACTGGTTCCAATCAAAATGAATCTCTAGCACCAATTTAATCAAAAAACTAAGTAATAACACAAATATACCTCTAAATTCACAACCCATAAGCAAAATAAAAAATAACTCAAGTTTCCCCTAAGCTCAAATCCATATATTTTCACAATAGTCAGTTAAAATCTCCATAACTTTGAATACAATCTATCAAGAGTGCAAAAATAGAGATACGAGATCAAGTTTCAAATACCATTTTCACTTGCATGCTGGTCATAAAACTTGCACTGAAATCCACTTTCCAAAACAACACTATATAGCCATAGTTCCATATCAAAAACATAAGGATTCATAAAACCCAGCAAGAAAAATAACTAGACATGCATGAAAACATGAATCTCATGACATCATATTTGTTCTAATGAATCATTTAGAAGAATTCAAATAATTTTAATAGTTAGAGCCTATCATGCCTGATAGTGCTTCCACCAAATGAAACGAGACTTGTTTGAGATTCCAACTCTTTTTATCCTCCACGAAAGATCAAAAATCAAACTTCTTTTCCTCCTATGCCTCATATACTTTCCTTCAATCAAAAATAGGCCAAAGAAACCAAAAATAGCTTTGAAGTGAAGGTCAAACTGCTGGTTCAAAGAACCAGTTAGCTCCATGCAAAGAAAAATTGACCATGCAAGCAAAACCAAATGACCTCCTACAAACTTGCCTCCTAAGTTTCCAAGACGGTTTGCATAGAAAGACTAAGGCTCATAAATTCCATAAATGCCATTCAATCCAAAATTCCTGCTTATCTTTCCTTGTCACTACCTCCTAAATTTGGCTAATGCCAATTCAATACAAAAATACAATTCCTTCCTTTAGTGGAGCTTCCACGTAAACCTCCACCAAGTCTACTATTCCCCACCAAATCTTGCAGTACTTCCATCATTTAAACCCATTTCAACTCATTTAAATGTCATTGGAACCATTTCCCTTATGACATGAGAACCCTGAGGTTTCCTTAATAGTTTAGGATAGATTCAAATAGAACTTAGGTTAGTTTAACAATTACCAACATAGGTCTTAAATCATTTTCCATTAGAATTCCCCACCTTAGGTTAGGTTCATTTCACAACCTCTTTAGTATTAGGTATTAGTTAAAATAGCCTAATATAACTTTAGTAACCCTTCCCTTATTCACTTAGCACAATGCTTAGGTTAGGATGCCAACCCCACAATTAGAATAAGAGGCTTAGGTTAGAACAGAATTCAAATAAGTAAATGTAGCTAGAACATAGGTGTTCTTGCCTAGATTAGGCTACCATTAGGGTAATCCATAGGTTCTTAGGACTCGAACTCATCCTCGGATAATTAAATTTTTCTTACATCCTTATAGTCTTGCCATGATCAATCACCAAAGACCCAAGCACAAACATACGGCTAAATGAAAACACGTTCAAATAAGACCAAGTAACATACAAAGTTTAGTCTTCTATGTCCCTTAAACTAATGAATGTCAATTTACCATTCGATCTATGCGAGAAAACTTGAAACATTCCTTGGATCACCTGAAATTGATCCAAGGACGAGTCAAAAGAAGAAATAAGTCTGCAACTCTTAAAGCCAGATTGTAGCTCATCTTTCCAAATTGAAAATGAATTCTTGATAACCATATAATTTTAGTCTAATTATTTTTAAGAACAAAAAATATTCATCCTTATCAAGCATGATCTTCAATAGTCAAAAGAACACATCTTTATCCAAAAAAATCACATGTCAACACTTGAATGCAAAAGAGGAATATATCAGTTGTCAAGGGTGTTACATGTTTCCCTCCTAAAAATAATCATCGTCTCGATGATTATCTCATTTTTAACAGATTGCATCAAGGAAAAAAAATCAACTTATTTACTTTTATTACCATATGTACAAAACATATCACCATTAATTAAGTTCTAGAAATCAACATTATATAGTTGTTTATTCTAAATAAATAAATATCTACCCAAAATTGGCATACTTATTGTATTATAAAGATAAAATCACACGTTTTTATCAATCAACATAATCAATCCTGTTCAAATAGATATGGAAAAGAAGTTTTCATATCCTCAAGGTTTTCCCAAGTTGCACTCTCTTCATTAAACTGGTCCCATTGGACCTTGTATTGGCTTATCTCACAATTTATCAAATGTAATTAGTGAGTTTCAAGCACTCGTATGGGTTTAACCATGATTATTTTTGGGTCCTGGACCTACAAGGAATTCTAATTTAACACATGTGATAAATTTGAAACGTATTTCTTAAGCAAAGAAATATGGAAAACATCATGCATTCATGACAAAGAAGGAGGTAATGCTAAATGATAAGATACAGGTTTGATTACTTCAACTATCTAAAAAGGTCCCACAAAAAGAGGTGATAACTTGGCAGCCTTACCAAAAGTTATAGAACTCTTTTTGGTTTAACTCAAGAAAGACTTTCTCACCAAGTTCAAATTTCCTATCAACCCTCTTTAAGTCAACATAACTCTTTTGCCTATCTGCTACTTCTTTCAAGCATTCACAAATCAATTTAACTTGTTGTTCCATTTCAATAAGAATTTCAGGTCCAATTACCTCTCTATCCTCTATGTTATCCCAACTAATAGGGGTTCTACATTTTCTTCCGTATAATGCCTCGAAAGGTGCCATCTTAAGAGAAGCATGATATGTATTATTGTATGTGAATTCAACTAATGGAAGGTACTCTTCCCACTTATATTGTTGATCCATGCAATACATCGTAACATATCTTCTAAAACTTGATTTACTCTTTCAACTAGTCCATTTGTTTCTAGATGATACGCATAACTGAAATTCAGCTTAGTTCTTAGAGCTGTATTAAGCATTTTCCAAAATCTTGACGTCATTCTAGGATCTCTATCTAAAATGATTAATTTAGGTACTCCATGTAATATAAAAATGTCATGTACAAATCTTCTTTCCAAAATAGGAGAATCATCCTTCAGATTCCTAGCAATAAAATGTGCTACCTTTGTTAGTTAACTACTAAGATAACATCATGTTTATTTCTTGACATAGGAAACCCTTGTACAAAATCCATGCTTATTACTTGCCACTTGTATTGTGGTATGCTATGAGGATACAACAAACTCGGCTGGGTGCATATGTTCCACCTTAACACATTGACATTCAAGGCAATGTGTCACAAATTCTATAACATCCTTTTTCATTCCTTTCCAAAAATATTACTATTTTATATCAGCAAGTATTTTTGTAATGCCAGGGTGTCCAGAAAAGGTGAATTGTGAAATTCTACTAACAATTTCTTTCTCAAATCATTTAGTGAAGGTACATAGACTCTGTTTTCAAATCGTAAGATTCCTTCTTTATCAAAGTGAAAACCTTTATACCTTAAATCATTCGAATCTACACCAAGTGCTATTTTACTTGCTGAAAGTAAGAGTCAGATTCTATAACACTTTTTACTTCATCCTTAAACTAAGTTCTTAATGTTATAAGAGCATAAATGTGTTTCCTACGACTTAGAGCATCAGCCACTCTATTTTCTTTACCCTTTATATAAATGATGTCAAAATCATATTGACACAAAAATTCTAACCACCTTCATTGTCTTACATTAAGATTTGGCTGAGTGAAGATATACTTCAATCCAAGGTGATCAATTTTCAATTCAAAAGGTTTACCAAGTAGGTAATGTCTCCAAACTTGAATTGCATGAACAATGGCAACAAGCTCTAAATCATGTGGAGCATAATTCAACTCATGTAACTTAAGTTTCCTACTTTCATAAGCTATGACTAGTCCATTTGGTAACAAAATACCTCCTAGACCTTCACCGAGGTATCGTTACCACCATAAAATCTCCATTAGTGGTCTGTACTGCAAATATAGGTGCTAAAGTTAACTCTTCCTTCAAGTTTTTAAATGTAATTTCACATTTCTCATCCAAACAAACATTTTATCTTTCTTCTATAAGGAAGTTATTGGTGCAGACTATCTTAGAAAAGTATTTTACAAATTTTCTATATAGTAGCTAAAGACAAGTCCCATGAAGCTTCTAACTTCATGTACATTCTTAGGTGAGCCACTCTGTTATAGCTACAATTTTCAAAGGATCTACGGTAATTCCATTCTTACTTATTACATATCCCAAATAGTGTACTCGCACATAATGTCTACTGCACATAAGGTACATCCTTTATTTTTGGCCTTTTTAAGTTGCATAGCTGACAGTTTTCTAACAAAAATCTCAAGTTTCACACCCCAAATCTCTGTTGTTTTCTATAGGTCGTCTAAATAACTAATGTGTATTTCAAAATAGTCCACTTTAGCCTTATGTTTTGCTAACCAATTAACACCTATGATTACATCATAAGACCCAAAGGTGCAACATAAAGATCAACCTCAATGGAAAAGTTAGGTAAATCAAGGACTGCTCCAAAAAGACACATATTAACTGTATGAACAACATTGTTCCCATACTGCAGTCCATGTTTTATCCATGTTTCTAGATTTCCTTTTTAGTTTTGATGCTAATTTACTATAAATAAAACATTCAGTAGCTCTAGTATCAAAAATAATAGTTATAGGTAAGCCAAATAACTTACGAACTTCTATGGGTGTGGCCTATTTCTCAGCTTGCTTGTCAGCTACTGCAGTGTGTATCTTGTGTTGCTGATTATGATCATCCTTCTTCAAAGGACATTGATTCACATAATGATCTTTTCCACAGTTATAACAACCTCCTACAGGTCCCTTCCTAGGCTCGATTTATTTCCAACCTTAGAGTTATCGTTCTGACCCCCATAGGACTTATGTTCGTTATTATTGTTCTTAGCAAAGTTGTTTCGTGTATTACCAGAAAACTTGTTTGTTGCTTCTTTCTTATTAATATCAAATGAAAACTTACTTTTCATTCTGAATTTCTTCCATGGTCCTTTCTTAGGTGCAAGAGATAATGCAGAGGAGTTAGTATTTTTCTTCCTTACTTCATCCTTGTGAGCAGAAATTACCTTTAGTTTCTGTTCCTACCTTATGGATTTTTCAACAACCCCTTCCATCATGGTTGGGATGTGAACATCCACCTCTCCCCTATAATGGGATTCAATCCCATGATGAATTTATGTATCCTAAACTTCTCATCAGTTTGGTATTGAGGTACATACTTAAGGAGTTTTGTAAATCGCTCCCAGTACTCGATTGCTGATTATTTTTCCTTGAGCTAAGTTCTGGAATTTAGTCATTTTCAGATCATAGTAAAGTTATGGTAGCCATTTTTGCCTAAAGTAACACTTAAATTAATCCCATGTGATATTATCTTTATCAATATTCAATTCAGCCTTATGGTTGTCCCACCAGAAAGATGCTTCATGAGAAAGTTGATATGCTCCACATATCCCCTTTGTTTCTTCTGAGAAATTCCTTATTACAAAGTATTTCTCCATTTCACTGAGCCAATTTTCAGCTCCATCTTCTAATGTGGTGCCATGAAACTTAGGTGGACTTATCCTTTTTATATCATTAGTGAGTTCAACTGCTAGCCTAGACTTTTTTCCTCAAGCTAAACAACTATTTTAACATTGTTATTATCAACACCAACATTGGCGTTGTCCCTAGAGGTGGCTAATTATTTTTATCATCATCTTCTTCCTCCTCGTTACCCATTACTTGATTTTCAAGTACAGCCAAACGATCTCTTGTGTCCAACAGGAAGTAAGGATCTCATTGAGTTTCTAGGCGTTATTGCTCCTTCCTCGGGTAGAGGATTATTTGCAACATTTCCTCTTGTTCTAACCATTTTTACATTACAAGAAAATTTAAGTTTCATCAGATTATGGACACAATAATTCCAAGAGCTACATCCTTCAACTCGATACCAAGATGTCACATTCCCATTTTAAGACTCTAGAAAAAGGGATTTTTTTAATAATATCCTCTCTGTTATAAATAAAGCATTATTTAGAACAAACATTCCATGCAAATCGAATTGAAATAGATTTCCATATGCAAATCAAATGACTCGATGATCCACCGATCTATTCTTTTCATAACTCAAGATTCTACTGATCTATTTATGTTATCTTAGGTATTGAATGCATATTGTATACTTCGTATACTTGGGTTTTCCTACCCTACACCGGTATTGAGTGATATATTTAAAGAACATATCTAAATATTTCTTACCAATATTCATCTAATATCATGTTGTTTTAAACTTGGTGACATAGGAAAATGTAACCAACAAACCTTGCGATACTTTGGCAAAAGTTTTACACCATACTATGTATGTCACTATTCCTAGATGACATACTCGTCATATTGGAATACATCCTTCACCTCACTCCTTTATTACCATGATTGGTCTTTACTGACTACCGTTAGTCCACTTATCCCAGGTTTAACCCTAGCCCTAGTTAGAAACATAACTTATTATAGGAAGACACTCATAATGGCTTAGGGTAAATGGGCATACTCGGTTGACCTAAGTCAACCAGATGTGCCAAGGTACCCTGAGCCATTAGAAGCTACTTCCTATCCTAAATATGCCACTAACTTGACCTAGAGAGAAACTAAGTTCAAGTCCAAGTTCTTATTGTGTGTAGATCTAGATGATCAATGTGGAAGGGTGATGCCACATGTCAACTACAATGTTGTATTCTCGAGAAGACCCAAGTCTTCTCGAAATTACATCCTTGTAGTTGGCGTGTGCCAACATCCTACAGAAACTACCTCATCGAGATGTACATACCCCAAGGAGATTATTAATACATTGTTAATTTGGATTATGTCTTGATTACAACAACCCTGCTAAACCCTAATCCAACACTCCATAAGTTCTTATTGTATACTTGTATCAATCAAGTATTAAAGAACTTTATTAAACTTATGGTTGCTTTTAATGTTCGTTTTCCCAGTTTAACCAACAGTTAACCAAAACAGGACAATGTTATCATAAGTTTCATTTAAAATGTACTTTAACTTTTAGGAAGGTTTAACATCTGTATATATCCAATTAAAGTAGACTTCATACAAAATGAAGTCTAATAATTAGTAATCATATCTCCAAACCTTTTAGGTTTATATTCAATTGAGAGATAGAAAGAGTCTTCCTCTAAATGATTAAGTATTAGGGTGTATTATTCCCAATATCCATAGTTCTTACTTCATGTTTAGTACGCAACACATTACTATGATAAATTGTTTAGATAAAACACATCGTATTATGCAACTCAAACAAGTTGGTTCATTATAAGGAAATTGAAATGATTCCCATTATCCATCTTATAAAAGATAACAAGATAAGCATAACATAATACAAATAATATCAACAAGATGGAAATTTCATCTTCTTTATAATAATACGACATAATTTACACAACCAATGCAAATAAATCACAAGTTGCGATTCATCATTACAACTTATAAAATTACAAGACTATGCTCTTTAGGAAAACTACATAACAACAACCCTCATTCTATACAGTATACAAATTTTCTTTTACAATACAACAAAAGGATGAATCATAATTCTTTACTAAGAATTAGACATATATCAGCCAATGCATCATATAAGTTTTTTCCTTCTTTTCCCACTTAACTCGTCCATCTGCAAAAATAGCTAGCACGGGTCAGTTCAATGAACTGAGCATGATAAGCACTAATCATTAAAATGAAGTGCATTCCAATAATTGTTTCATTAAAGCAACATTGCTTTAATGAGATAATTAAAACATCATACAATCAGCATAAGTGATAACAAACAGAAAGGATTCATCATGCCGAATAGATGTTGCATGTGTTAGAAAGAGGCAGAAGATATAAAGCATTTATTCCTCCATTGTGAGTTTGCTTCCAAAATTTGGTAGCTTGTTTTTGCAAAGTTTAATCAGAGATGGATTTTTCCCCTTACCTGTCTTCAGGCCTGGGAACAATGGGACTCTCCGTTTAAGCATTGTGTGGTGAAAAGATTGTGGCAACTTGTTTTACCCCACACTATGTGGAGAGTTTGGAAGGCTCGTAATGATAACATTTTCAGAAACAATAGAAAGGCATGTAACAAAGTCTACAAGGAAATTATCATTGTTGTGCAAGATAATATTGCTAGATTTAAACCTCCTAAAAATAGGCTTTACCCTGAGAAGGAAGAATACATCCTGACTGATTGGAATATTGACACTGTCAATAAGAATAACAATGGTATTGATAGAAACACAGTCTGATGGATTAAGCCTCCCACTGATTGGCACAAGTTAAATTTTGATGGGGCCTCAAAAGGAAATCCGGGGGACTCTGGAGGAGGGGGAGTCATCAGAGATCAAAGAGGTTGTTTTGTTGCTACTTTTTCTGGGAGAATGGGCAGGCAGACTAATCATTACTCTGAAGCCCTGATGGCTCTTTGGGGTATAAGACTTACCAGAGATTGTAATATTCTGAATATTATAATTGAAGGTGATTCTCTGAATATCATCAATCTATTAAACAAAAAGCAACACCCCAGCTGGTCTATCAGAGATTTTATTGGGGAAGCTATTGATATATGCAAGAGCTTTGAAAATGTTAAAATCACCCACACCTATCGGGAAGGAAATAGGGTCACTGACAGTTTGGCTAACCTCAGTGTTACTAATACCTTTCAAACTTGGCTTAGGGGGGACATTCTGCCCACTCAAATCAATAAAGCCATAATCAATGATCTACATGGTAGTGAAAATCAGCACTAACGGCTGTAATTTGGATGCTAATGTGTGGATCCTCAAGTACAATATGATGACATCACATAAGATATGGATGATTGATGCGATATGTGCGAGATGGACTGTCATCATTTCTAGGCATAGGAGGAAAGCCGAGGAGTGGGGCAATAATTACAAGTATGGTATAATAATTAAACCTGCTTTCACGGAAAGGAAAGATTCAAATACCAACATCAAAGCTCTGCCTGTCCCGCATAGTGATAGCATTTTTACCATTGAGAATAGGAAAAGGAACAGAGGAAACATGGGGGGTCCACCTTGCAAAACTGAACCGACCCACAATCTGGCGTGGAAAGAGAATACGGAGCTTTGGAATTACCTTCAAATCGGGGGTCTGTCTAATTTAATTGAAAGGATTCAAGGATTTGACCAAGACATTTCTATCAGATTCACCCAGGGATGGAAGAATCAGATTGTCAAATATAGTAACATGGAGATTGAGATCATGGAAGAGCTCATCACCCAGATCACGGGCCTCAGCCTGGAGGGCACCAAATTCTTCAGTAAGAAGGTGGACAGGGAGGTGGAGACCAAGAAGTTCCTGGATGATGGGGAGAATCTTGAATTCGTGACTACTGGCATCAAGGTGGCATTGATTCCTGAGCCTTTTGCTAAGCTTTCAGGATGGTTGTTAGGTATGTAACTCTTGAAGGAAGATTTGTGACTATACCTCAAAAACATTTGATATTTCTAAATCACTTTCGTAGAAATATCATCATCAGCTTTCCTCACTATTTGATAAACTCATTGGAGAAATCAATTAGGGAAGTTCAGAGCCACTCTAGGGCTGTCCCTTTGCACTAGGGGCTTATCCTCCTGATCCATCACCACTGTTCTAGCTTCCCCCCATGAATCCTACCCCACCTTCTTCCTCCATACCTCCACCTACTCACACCGCTTCCACTCCCCGCTGTTGAAAAGGAAGATTGAAGCTGCTGCTTCTAGCAAGAAAAGCAAGAGCATAAAAGCTAAAATCCCTTCTTCCCAACGGGTCCTAAGGAGCCATAAAGACCTAGAACTTGCTGAGAACCTCCTGCATATCAGTAAACCGATGGAGGAGCCCAAGGAGGAGGAATTGATGGACAGAGTGGACAGGTTAGAAAAGGAGATACAAGAGCTCAAAGGGACTATAAAAAATATGGAAAGAGCTAAGGGAAAAGGAATTCTTCAAAGTGATGATGAAGAGGGGGTTATTGCTGAAGTCTTCAAGAAGTTACAGTCCTTGGATGGCAGAATGGGGAATGCAAAAAGTCACAATGACTACATATTATCTACCCTTAAAAGCATTTATAATTTCATTGAACAACATGTTCATAGTGTCTGCAGTTTAAGTGGGGTTAATGAGGACATTTGGGGCCCTAAAGAGAAAAGGGATATTGCAATTTCTCAGGTGGATATGAGAGACTCCTCTCAGGCCACTACCATTGCCTTCTTCATGTCGTTGTAGGCTATCAAGACCAAGATTGACAGGGCTATCAAGTAACGGGTTGCTGTGTTGCTATTTTTTGGCTGCGAAGTTGCTGTTATCTAGCGGTTCTGGCGCTGCTTTTTGGTGGAGTTCTATATGTTGTTTCTCTTTTGGTTGTTTTTTGATCTTTTCTGCTTCTTTTTGGATCATTATTCATTTGGATCCTTTCTTCACTTGTATTGTCATATTTGGCTGTTGAGCCCTCTTTGGTTGGCCGTTTTGCCCTTCTCTGGGATGTTTCTCTCACCTTTGCTATCTGGCTTTTGAGCCCTTTTGTATACAGGGTATAGTCCCTTCAAAACTATTTTCCCTTAATAAAAAAAAAACAAACAGAAAGGAAGTACATTAATAAATCTAGATCAACTTTAAAGAGAAGAGTAGAAAATAATAAACAATATCGCCTAATATTTTAAATTTCTATTAATCCTATCAATGGCTTGTAAACAACAATATATCTTGCCATCCCATTGTATCATAATTCTATCCTAATAGAATACCAAATTTATCTTTTCTAAGAGAAAAAATTAATGAATACAACATGGTTCATTCTAGGATGATTCATCTAAATCATAAGTAAGGAATAAAAAGAACCAATGCATACCATACCCAACTTATTACATCTAAAAGACATACTAGGTTCATACATGAATTACTTGTTCCTTTCCAGATAACAATCTTGCACATTCAACATTAGAATATACATCAAAACATAATTCCATAATAATACAAGAAGGTAAGGAAAATCAGAATAGTCCAACTGCAATTCCAATTCCAACTCTTCATGTTAGAAGTTATCAATCAAATATTAGAAATCAATGTTCACAAACAAAGTAGCCCTGAAGAGGAGTTAATCTCTACTCAAGTTCTTCACAAAAGATAAAGAGTACAAGAGACAAACCTACTCCTATCCATATAAACTAGGAAAGACTAGTCAACAATAGTCAAACCCATAAGTATAAATTTAATTATCAACAGAACCCTCTTGGTTACCAGGAGCTTCTACATTATTTCATCAATGATTCGAACAAGGTAGATGAACATGTCAAAATAAATCACCATCTCGAAAGAGAATTGAGTACATAGAAGTTCAATCAATGAGCTTATCCGAGGATAGAGGAATGGTAACTCAAATAAGGAAAGAACCAACGATAAATCATTTCATTCAAATGAACAAAGAAGTTACAGTTTCAAACCAATTTAGGATGAAAACATACTACAAGCTTTGAACCATATACTGGTCTCAAAAGAATACTATATATATATATATATATATATATATATATTCTTTCTTTAAAAGAATTTAAAGACTCAATCACTTGTATCAGTCGAGAATAACATCCCAAAATAGTAATTTATAAAGTTCAGAATTACCTACGAACCCAAGACTGGAGACTTACTATGCCTCACCACTAATTACAAAATGTAAGCTGTTCGTAATTCCAAAGAATCAAACTCAATACAACTGAAGGGAGGAGGTATCCTTCTTATTTATTTCAGTGTCCAAGGTAATAACCCAAATCTTCCACAAGACCCAAATTTATTCAAATACACAAAATAGAGAGAAAGAACCATAAACGTTTTAGTCAGAAGATGTCTCAATCATAATTCCCAAGCAATAGGAACAAAATTCAAAACAAAAATCTCACATCCACAAAATCGCGACAGAGGTGACTTAGCTTCAACAAAACAGTCAACCCAGAACATGAGTTTCCTCAAGATAGAGGGGAAAGAACATCCCATTCTATTCTCACACCAATACCATCTCAAGGGAGTCGTTACAGTCATAAATAGAATTTCCACATTCCTTTAAGCAAGACATTTAAAGTTCCAAATCTCAAAGAGATTTTAAACGACTCAAACAAGCTTTCACCCAGTTCCCTAGTGAGTAGTCGCTCAAATAAAGAGCTTAGTAATTTAATAAAAGAATAACCCAATACAAAAATTCCTAAACAAAATCGAATATATCGACCCAAATATAAGCTCATAACACATGGGTTTTAAATCATGGTATAGTGATGAACCCGAGCTTCCTACATAATGTTGAGAACTTCACTTAGCAAAATAATGTGAGTACAAAGTGCCAAAATATGAACTCTAAGAAATAGTAAAATAATGCATAAGATTTTCAAACATTGGTTCCAATAAAAACAGATCTCCAACACTGATTTAATCAAAACACCAAGTAATAACACATATCTACCTCTAAATTCACAACACAGAATAAAAATCAAATAGAACTCAAGTTTCTCGTAAGCTCAGATCCATATATTTTCATAGCAGCCAGTTCAAAGCTCCATAACTTTGAATACAAGATCAAGAGTGCAAGAATAGAGATACAGATCAAGTTTCAAATACCATTTTCACTTGCATGCTGGTCATAAAACTTGCATAGAAAGCTAGTTTCCAAAACAACACTATATAGCCATAGTTCCATATCAAACACACAAGGATTCGTAAAACCCAGCAAGCAAAATAACCAGACAGGCATGAAAACATGAATCTCATGAGAGTAGAGTTTTTCTAATGAATCATTTAGAAGAACGCAAATAATTTTAATAATTAGATCCTATCATGCCAAATTGAAGGAGACTTCCAGTTGAGCTTCCAACTCTTTTTCTCCTCCATGAAAGATCAAAAATCAAACTTCTTTTCCTCCTAAACCTCATATACTTTCCTTTGATGAAAAATAGGCTGAAGAAACCAAAAATAGCTTTTAAGTGAAGGTCAAACTTCTGGTTCAAAGAACCAGTTAGCTCCATGCAGAGAAAAATCCGCCATGCATGTAAAACCAAATGACCTCCTACAAACCCGCCTTCTAATTTTCTAAGATGGTTTGCACATAAAGACCAAGGCTCATAAATTCCATAAATTCCATTCAATCAAAAATTCCTACTTATCTTTCCTTGCCACCTCCTCCTAAATCTGGCAAATGCCAAATCAATACAAAAATATAATTCCATCCTTTAGTGGAGCGTTCAAGTAAGCCTCCACCAAGTCTACTAGCCCCTACCAAATATGGCAGTACTTCCATCATTTAAACCCTTTAAACTCATTTAAATGTCATTAGAACCATCGCCCTTGTGATATGTGACACCTTAGGTTCCCTTAATAGTTTAGGATAGATTTACATAGAACTTAGGTTAGTTTAAACATTACCAACATAGGTCTTAAATCATTTTCCATTAGAATTCCCAACCTTAGGTTAGGTTCAATTCATAACCCCTTTAGTATTAGGTATTAGTTAAAATATCCTAGTATCACTTTAGTTACCCTTCCTTATTCTCTTAGCACAATGCTTAGGTTAGGATGCAAACCCCACAATTATAATAAGAGGATTAGGTTAGAACATAATTCAAATAAGTAAACATAGCTAGAACATAGGTGTTCTTACCTAGCTTAGGCTATTGTTAGGGTAATCCATAAGTTCTTAGGACTCTGAACTCATCCTTAGAGAATTGAATTTTTCTTAAGTCCTTATAGTCCTACCAAGATCAATCACCAACGACTCGAGAACAAACATACAGTTGAATAAAAACATGTTAAAATAAGACCAAGTATCATACAAAGTTCATTCCTCTATGTCCCTTAAACTACTGAATGTCAATTTACCATTCAGTCTATGAAGAAGACTTAAAACATTCCTTTAATCACTGAAATTGATCCAAGGATGAGTCGGAAGAAGAAATAAGTCTACAACTCTTAAATCTAGATTGCAACTCATATTTCCAAAGTGAAAATGAATTATTGATAACCATATAATTTTATTCTAATAATTTTTAAGAACATGAAAGTTTTATCCTTATCAAGCATAATCCTCAACAAGTCAAAAGAACACATCTTTATCCCAAAAATCACATGTCAACACTTGAATGCAAAATAAGAATACATTAGTTGTCGAGGGTGTTAAAATTCTTCACCCTCGGCCTTTAGTGTATCAACAATGTTTTCCATCTTCTTGCTAAAGTTGTCAAATGTGTCCATCCTCCAAGTCACCTGGGGATATAAATCCTTTACTTTATTCTTGATTGAGACCCTTAAGGTTTTGATTTCCTTTGATTTCTTCTCTACCTCAGATAGAATCTTGTCCGACTCTACCCTATTGCCTTTTTTCTTCTCTTGAAACTTATTTAAGTCCGCCTCATGGGTAGAAAACAATATGCTTACCACTCTATCTCTATCTCCACAGTTGTCATAGACAACTTCATCCCCGCATGCCATAGTTTTCACAGAGGCAAGGAGCTCGGAGTATAAAAATATTATTTCCCCAATCTTCAACTTTTCTTGTTCCTTATTTCATGCCATCGCCTCTTATGCCGACTCCAACGGAAGTCCTTTTCTTTCCATTATGATTATGCACGTCAAGTATTCTAAGAAGTGAATGGTCAACTCATACTTCTATTCAAGAGGGGTCGATCTAGGTCCTTTAAGGAAAATGACATTTGAAATAACTTTTATCTTCTTGTAGAATTCATGTACCTTCACCTTTTCTTGCCTCAATGCATTCCTCAACTGTGCATTGATAAATTCCTTCTATTTGATCTCCTTATCTCTCTCAATTATCTCCTCATTCTTTTTCTCTAGTTCATCCTCAAACACTATTATTTCTTCATTCCTAACAAATAGTCTTGTTTCCACCTCTATCGATACCTTGTTGAGTAAATTACATATCTTCTCATCAGATAGCTGCTAGGCATCCACAATAGGATTCTCCCCTAAGTATCTGACATCTCCATCAATGCATCTTTGTTAATATCAAACTTAGGATCATCAACATGGGATTTGAAATCCTAGGATAGCATTTTCCCTATGTTTGGGTACGCACTCTCTTCAAAAATAGATGACCAAAAACTAGTTGGTCTCGTGGGAACCGAAATTTAGAATCACGAGTGTAGGACCTTGTTTGTATCATTAATGTAAGTCACATGTCCTTGCACCATTTTCATGCCTTTTCCTCTAGAGCACGCTGCCACGGGGATGACAACTACTAGACTCGGGATATTCATCCATGCTCCCATATTACTTTCCTATGCTTGTGCTTTACTTTGTTTCCTTCAAGTACTTTTTCCATGCTTCACTCCACCTCGTGCTCCACTAAGTGTTGTATAATACCTGCCTCATCTTTTTACACCATGTCATCTATTTGTTCTTTGGTTGTGGTCAGGATCTTCCAAGCATGCATATCTAATTCCTCACTTCCTCCTTTCTCTCTAGCATCCTTCTCCTCTTTGTTCCTTTCTTCATCAAACTCGTTTACATCATACACAAGAGGATTTTAAGCTTCCATTATCTCCTCATATTATTCCTCGGTCTCGTTGGTCTCCATGATTTTTGTCTCCTCTGAGTCTGAACCTTGCACCACCCTTTGCTTCTTCTTCACCGGTGACTCCTATAATGTATGGGACTTCTCTTTCTTTGGTGGGTCTTACCTCTCGGGAGACTCTTTTATGGAAGACTTCTTTGTGCGAGTGTAAGTTATTGTGCCCGTACTAGAATCTTATTCACCCATAGTCTAAAGCTCAGTATGCGTCCTTGAAACCTTATGTGAAGGAGTCTCTTCTTATTCTCTCTTTTGTGGCACTAATTTATTTCTCTGACAAGATATTATGGGATGGATACATCATTCTAAACATATGCATCCTTTTCAAACTTGGGGCTAAGGTGTAAATACACCCTTTTCATTGTCTTCCCGCAATATGTAGTGTCACCTGGTTTCAAGATATGTACGTCATGAGAGACAATTTTCTACATAGGTGCACTTTTTGGATATACCAAAGTTTGGCACAACATGTAGTACTCTTGATCCACCTCACTTAGATAAAATATCATCTTCTTTTCTTCTTTAAACCAGTTGACCGCACTATGAAAGTATTGCACTATTAAAGAGAAGGGAAACTTACACCAAGGACTCTTGGTGCCATCTCTCAGAGTAAACCTACTAATACAAAAGTGTTGATATACCATGAACTCAGCCTCTCCATCCACCAATACCAGAAATTATTTAGGGATTCTCCACTCTTCCCCAAACACATTGCACGTTCATTTGTACCATTTCTCCAAGTGCACCTTATGGGAAGCCATCATCGTGTCACAAGTGTAGGTTTCAAATATTTTAGCAGGGGAGAGGTCATCATATGGGTATTCCCAAACATAGCTATTTGGCCAATCATGCACTCCAATTTCTGAAAAAAACAATGGTGAGGAGGACATTACAATACATAATATTTTCTCTATCACACGTGGCATCTACGATATCCTCTACAATGAAGGCCAAGAGGTTATAGACCTTTCCCTCCAAAATCTTGCAGAAAATTTTCAACCACCTCTTGTTTATATGTGTCCACCTCTTTTGCCCATTCAACTTGGTGACCAAGTGCACAACCATCCTCATGACAAGTTTGATGATAAAGCTGATATCAAAATAGTGTGAAGCATTTTTGTACTCATATGTCACAACTATCTCCTTGATGGCATCCTTGTCGCCTAAGTCGTCATCTAGAAACTCTCCTTTGTAAATAAGGCCAATGTACTTGGAAATCAGTTGAGCAGTCAAGTGCATCCTCCTTCCTGTAAAGTAAAAATAGTCCTCATGTACGCATGACATCAAACACTGGTATAACATTTCAATCTTTCTAAAATATGGAAATTCGTAGATTTATAACAGTCAAGCCTTCTCCCTTCTCCAACTTGGTCTTCACCTCATCATCATACATGGGTTTTCCATCTCATGTCCTCCTTCCCATAAGGTGAACCAACTCTAATTCCATTTCCTTCTCAGTGGTGCTCATCCTATGGTTGTAGTCACTTATAGCCATCTTACATATGTGAGACACCCATTCCTTCCCTAATACCACACCATCTGGGTACTCCATCTATGTGTATCATTCTTCATTAAAATTTGTAGACACAGCTAATTTTCCTTTTCCTTTTCCTTTTCCCTTCTTTGGTGAAGTTTTCATTCCCTTTCTTGGTGTCATTTCCTTTGTTAGGTTTCTTAAAAATTATTCATGGCCTTTTTCTCTAATTCTACTCAATACCTTAGCTCCACTTGTCTATGAAATCTCTTCAGTAACCCATGCCCTAGCTTTGCAAACCCTAACCTAGAGCACCCTTCTTCCACATGGAAACATAATCACCCATGGGAATCCACCAAATAATCTCTTCCATGTATGCTCATGTCAATGCTAAAAAATGGTTCACAAATCTATCAATTTATCACCTTCACACACAACTTTTCATAATTTCATCAAAATAACACCTTAGATCACAAGAGCTCTTCAACAAAAATTCAAGGTGAAATAGAATAGCTTACCCGACCTTCTATTTATAGTTTCTTGCTTCTCTCCACATTAAAATTTGTACCACCTACCACCATACAATCATATTAAAGTCAAAATTTTCCAACGCCATCCTTTTGTGTGTTTTTTCCAGCAGTTTACCTCCATTCCCAATCCTATACAAAACTACCACAACCTTCCGGCACACAAAAACTACATTGACCATTGATACTTAAGCACACTCCTTGCACCAAAGTCAATCTTCCTCTACATCTTAATTATTGACACCACCTACCTCATGTTGCTCTGTGCTTTTATCCCTATACATGGTTTTTATCAAGATTTTTGACACCAAATTCCACCCATATAGACTTCTTCTACACGATTCTCCTTAGGGACATAAATCCACATCATTTTCGACAATTGGTCCTTACAGAATCTTCATAAAAGATCTCCTTTGATGCATTCCACCCCACACTAAAAAGATGTTTAGTCCTCTACACATACAAACCCTTTCAAAAGGTAACTATCTACCAAAGCACGTAAACATGCCCAAAACAAACCAAACAAAAAGATAAAGCAAGAAATGAAGAAAGAAAAAATAAATAAAGGAAATTGCATTAAGGGAAATCCTAAGCTACATGGAAATACTACCTTATTTATAAACATACAGAAGACTTATTTAAATTAGGGATTCAACCTACTCCCATTAAAGTAACTGGGAAACCTTGGTCCATTAAGTGTCTCTAATTGGAAAGTGCCCTGAATCAAGTATGTAAGTTATAATGTATGGCCCTAATGAATGCAATTTGAGCTTTCCTAAATGGCCCATAAATTTTGAATCATATAATATAACCATCTTCCCAACCTCAAACTTCTTGTTCTTAATATGATGATTATGCCATGCCTTCTATCATGCTTTCTTTGTCTCGAATCCATCTAACAATGGCACACCTCTCATCCAAATCCACAAGTTTATCAATGTACTCCTCTAATGTTTTTCATCATTGTTAATCCTCCTACATGTGTAATACAAGGAGATGGCAACATGAATTCTACATGCATAATTGACTCCACGCCAAACACCAACCTGAAAAGGTGTGGCCTTGTTCAACCTTTTATAAGTCATTCTATATGCCCATAGCACTACAGAGACTTTATCATCCCAATCTCTTCTCCTAACATTGTAAATATTTGTTAACGTGTGGCTCAAAATTATGTTAAAGGCATCAGCGGAGTCCCATTATCCCGAGTGTGGTAGGGCATATTTTTTTGAATGGCCACCATGAACTCTACCATTTTTTTTTAAGAGTCTTTTTTAAGAAATGCATACCCATATCACTTGTTAAGCTCAACAAACATCCATGTATATTTATTATGTTCTCCCATAATAACCTAGTTGTTATGGACATCGTGCAATCCTTTGTAGGTGCTGCCTCTACCCACCTTGTAAGATAATCTATGCAAGTGATAATGTAGCACTAACCTATCCTTTGTGTGGCTAGGGAAATAGGGCCCACAAAGTTAGTCTCCCATTTTTCAAATGGCTCTACACTAGAAATAGGTCTTAGTTGTATTTAATCTCTTTATCCTACTTTACTAAGGCATTTTTAATGGTCACATGACTTGTAATATCTGAATACAATATTTGTAAATTATTTACCACCAATGGCCTACAAATAGGATCTTGCATGTGGTGGAATTTATTGCATAGTGACCTCCTGCAATGCCACCATGTGTTTCTTCCATGATTGCAGTATGCTCATGTTACAACACACACCGGTGTAAAACCTTATCTCGAGCTAGCTTGTATAGGTCTCTGCCAATCAACATATAGGGTGCGGCATGTATAGCCAACTTCTTCTTCTCTAAAGCCTTCATTCCTTCCTACGCCACACTCGTTCACAAGAAAAAAACACTATCCTTTAAGTCAGAGGTCGTGCACTACAATCTAAGAATTTGTGCATTTGACATTATATCCTCAATGCTTTGTGCATCCTCTCTTGAGTCAATCCATGATAAATGGTTAGGTCCCAAATTGCTCTTCCCTGGTTTTACCACAACCATAAACTCAAACTCCTAAAATAATAAGACCCACCCACATATGCACCCTTCCAAAATGGTCTTGTTCACTAAGAACTTTAATGCCACATGGTCCGTGTAGAAAATAAAAGGTGTTGCCAACAAATACTACTGAAATTTTTTCAGCACATAGATCATTTCTAATTCCTCACACTCCATGGAAGTATAATTCTATTCTATTGGGGTCAACTTCCTGCTAGCAAAACATAAGGGATGGTAAACAATAACCTCTCTAGGATATTATAAGACCACTCCAATCACCATACCAGATGCATCAACATGCACATGGAAATGTCTATCCCAAGAGGGAAAGCACAAAATGGGTGTGGTGGTAAGCTTCTTCTTCAAGTATGTCAAATGCTACCTATTGCACCTATCCCCAATAGAATTTACTTTTATCTTTCAATAATTCTTACAGGGGTGCAAAAATCTGGGCATATCCCTTGATGAATTTATTGTATTACCATGTATACCATAGGAACTTGTGCACTATGCTTTGACTAGTGGGCTCCTCCAATCCTACTATAATAACAAATTTTGTGGGGTCTACCAGTAAGATTTATTTATAGATAATGTGTCCCAATAATGTGCCAAAAGGATTGGCAAAAACACATTTCTTAATATTCAGGGAGATGGTTAATTTTCTGCATCTCTCAAACATCAACCATAGATTTTCACAATGATCTTTGACTAACCCATACACTGTCCATTCATCTAGGTAAAATTACAGAAATTTATGGATGAAGTCTTGAAAGGTCTACACAATAATGTGTGAAAACACAACATGAGGCACATTCTTCAGTCAAAAATGTATGACTATATAGTAAAAATTCCCAATTCGGTGGTGAAAGTTGTCTTTTCTTGGTCTTCCCTCACAATTCTCACTGGTGATAACACGAGAATCCATCGAATGAGAATAGATCTATTTCCCAGCTACACCTTCTAGAATCTCTTGAGTAAATGGGGTTGGTAAAGGATGCGTGACACATGCAACATTGAGATCCCTATATAGAGAACAAGAAATTTGCACAACACTAAAATAATCTTCCTTCTACTTATTCATATTATATTCAACACAATACATATATAGGTGTATTTTAGTCCTATATTATAGGATACCTATCATACCACCTATAAAAACTCTCTAAGAATATACGAGTTGTTCTAACAATCGCAACACATTATTCCAATTACATAGGTTTTTATATTATAATACAACCTTACTAATAATGCAATATAACCATAATACTAATTATTTTACCATACGATAAAATACCAAATAGTAAGTAATATTTACCCTACGGTAAATATACCAATAATGTAAATACTAATTCCTAACATTCCCCCTTAGTGTTTACATGGGAAGAATAACATCTCAAGAACTAGAAACAAAATCATAAGACCTTCGCATACTTTTAGGTCCGCATACTACTAGCTTGGATCTTTATGCACATGACTAATCTTCTTCACCATAGTGAACCCCATACCAAATGATCACACTTCCAATGATTCCCCTACATACGCGAACTCAATAATTCCCACTTTCACTTCTAGTGAACATTAGATTTCCTTTGGTGATCGATGTTATAATTACAACAGTTAAATAATCTCGAAATCAAAGGATCACTCCACTTTAGCTACCCTCCTATACAAATTTTTTTAGGTTAAAAATTCACATCCTCCTCTTTTCAATCTTTGGTAAGGAATGTATAGCATGTTTTATTTTTGTACACGTAACTCAAAGAAAAAAACTAAAATAATATAAAAACATGTCACCCATGTTGTATTTGACCTCATTTTTGTGAATGATGAGAGGTGCTGATCACCCTCCATCCTCTGTTGCCTCCGACCTCTAATATCATTGCTTAGCTCATCCGAATTTGACTTTATGGCTCCAATTTGAAATACACCCCCTCAAATTCAACTCGGACATCGGGTACACCTTTGAAAATGTGTCGAGGATTTTTTTATTTTTTTGAAAGTGAAATAACTCACAATGACATATTTTAATGCTCTCGACTTAAACTAAAAGTTAATTTTGAATATTTTGACAATAATTTTAACAATGAATTTTTAACTTGTCACAAATAACACTTTAACTAACAGACTCTTTTTGACAATTGATATAAATGTATACAAATTCTAATCCTAGCATTGACTAATAATAGACCCACAAGAATAACAAACACACAACAATACTAAAGACAAGACTTCAATTACGTTTAATACCGTGGGTTATATATTTGGAATTGTAAATTTGTAGGATTGGCGGTTGACCATACCCTCAGTATGAAACAATCTTCAACACAACAAAAACATAACAACCACACCAAAAATAGTGATGGGAACACGAAATATGTGTTTGGGGATAGAGTAAAAGGCTACATGTAATAATGCACAGGTCAAAGATGATAAGCAAATAGACATAAAAATGATGAACCCAATGCACCAATAAATATGAGGTGGCAGAATTCAAGAAATTATAAATGCATGAATGGTGGATGAACTAGCATCAACGAGGACTCCACACATCTACACATTCCTTCCTTTTCACAAATGTATGCCTAAACATAAGTGCCACGTATTGCACCCCTTTTCAATAGATCTTCCACTAAAAATATATATACTATGAATTAATAGTTAATAGATCCATGAGTGTAACCACTATACATGTCTACACATGCTACTTGATAGGAGTATATCTCATTCAATGTGAAACAATGAGGAAATAATTTTATCTTTGTAATGTTGATTGAATAAAAACAAATGCAATAAAGATGCGGGTGTATCTATTAAATGCCAATCCTCAATCGTGGTCAATGAATATAGTGAGATCAAGAAAGTATGCATGTGAATCCCATTAAAGAAGGTAAAACTGAATCTCAAGAAATATTAAGTAAGTATCAGTATTATGACACCATCCACAGGGGTAGTGGAAAACAAACGCCGACCCTCATCAATTCTCATAAGCCCATACGCTCTGATACTAGATATAGAGAACAAGAAATTTACACAACACTAAAATAATTTTCCTTCTACTTATTCTTATTATATTCAACACAATACATATATATAGGTCTATGTTATTCCTATATTATAGGATACCTATCATAGCACCTATAACAACTCTCCAAGAATATACAAGTTGTTCTATGAACTTTGCAACACATTATTCCAATTATATAGGTTGTATATATTATAATACAACCTTACTAATAATGCAATATAACCGAAATACTAATAATTTTACAATATTATAGAATACCAAATAGGAAGTAATATTTACCCTACATTAAATATACCAATAATGTAAATACTAATTCCTAACACCCTATAGTCTACACATATCCTTATTCTTACATCCTTTTTTATACTAATTACCACGGGGCTTACCCACTCAGATTCCTCAATAGCCTCAATAATTTCAGACTTTATCATCCTATCAATTTCCTCCTTAACCTTTTCATGAAAATTCAAGTTCATTCTATAGGACCATTTCCGATGGGGTGCATACTATTGTTGTAAATATCTCCCCCCGGGTAGATATAGTAAAGCAGAAGAATATGGAAATCAAAGAAAATCAAACCCCGACATTTATTGCGTTTCCAACCAGAAGGGCGCACATAAGAAGGTGTCGACACAAATATGGATGCGCCTATGGCGCAGGTAAAGGGCGCACATAAGAGGGTGTCGACACAAATATGGATGCACCTATGGCGTAGGTAAAGGGCGCACATCAGAGGATGTCGACACAAATATGGATGCGCCTATGGCACAGGTAAAGGGCGCACATCAAAGGATGTTGACACAAATATGGATGCGCCTATGGCACAGGTAAAGGGCGCACATAAGAGGGTGTCGACACAAATATGGATGCGCCTATGGCGCAGGTAAAGGGTGCACATAAGAGGGTGTCGACACAAATATGGATGTGCCTAAGGCACAGGTAAAGGGTGCACATCAGAGGATGTTGACACAAATATGGATGCACCTATGGCATAGGTAAAGGGCGCACATAAGAGGGTGTCGACACAAATATGGATGCGCCTATGGCGCAAGTAAAGGGTGCACATAAGAGGGTGTTGACAAAAATATGGATGCACCTATGGTGTAAGTAAAGGGATGTCAACACACACACGGATGCGCCAAGGTACACCTTCAGGAGGCACAACATTTTGAGCGCCGACAGAAGTAGACCACGACCCGAGATATTCGAGATAGCCATAACTTTTCACAGGGAGCTCAGATTAACAAAAGGTTGGACTTTTCAGAAATCTTACGAGGTCCTATTTCTAACTACAATTGGATATCTTTAATTGGGTGAGAAAAAATTCTAAAAAATTCAAAATACAGTTTGCCACTTTTTGGGTTTGCTAGGGTTCTCACCTACCACCATAATGAGATGAATTAAATGCAACCTAGAGGTGGTTGGGGTAGATTTGGATTTCCTCTCTCTTACCTCTCTCATTCTTCCTATAAATTGTAAGGAGGGGCTCTTTCTAAAGGTTGGACATTCTTGTTTTGCCCCTCCCTTCTTCTCTTTGGCAAGTGAATTTGTGGAGTTTAAACCTCCCATCTAAAACTGTAATGCAACTTTGCCTCTTGACATTTTTTAGTCTATTGTATCAATATTTGGAGAAAATAACGCATGTCTATGAATGATTCTCAACCCTCTCTATTTTTATTTGCATCCTCCTGATCTTTCACTACAATTTTTGTTATCTGTGCATGATCTTGCATTTCTTTTTAATGGTTTGTGTTTATTTGGTAAGACAGTGTTCTTCATACCTCGGTGCATCACCTTTGTTAGTTTAGGTTTATTTTTGTGCATCTTCTTACCCTATCTCCTTGGCAAGTTAGATTAGGTTTTTTAGGAAACCCTCTGCATTTTTATATGTGCATCTGAACAGAGGAATAGGAACTGGCCTTCATCCAGAGAGCTTTCCCGATTCACAAGGTCCCACACTTGGGAAAAGCTCCATGTTATGCAATCACACTAAGAGTCTCAACCCATCAAGTTGCAGACATTCAAGGGTGCTGTGATTCACCATCAACAACTATCTTTTAACTTGATCCACATTTTTCTAAACAAAGGATGAATCCCTTTTAACTCATGGTACCCACGTAAGAACAAGTCTTAGAAATCACATAGTAGTTCAACCACTTTTGAAACTTCCTCTTTTATCTAGTCGTTTCCAATAATAGATTTCTTGGGCTCTACTTTGGTACTAATGTTAACCTTCTTAGTTTTCAAGGGTTCATGATAGGTACGCACTTTATCATCTGCATTATCCAGGATCTCGTGCATTCCTTCTTAATGATCAACATGTAAATTCTCCATCTCCGAGGTACACCAACTGACCCTTTTCTTTATTTATCCAAACATTCTAAAGTTGTACTTATTTTTCTTCTTCCTCAAAAAATCACACTCAATCACAGGTTCTCCTTTAACTCCAAAATTTTGTCCTTGGTCATGGTACAATCCCCAAGGTTAGGTGCTTAATTACCCGCAATGCCACATTTACTGATTTCTTTGGGGATTGGTACTCAAATGTCTCAATGATATCTATCGTCATCTCCTTCCGATTCCCTATCTAACAATGTAACTCGATTGGATATACCGGGAATGTGCACAACCTTACAAGGTGGAATAAAAATTATGCACCCATAAGGAAGGGGGTAAATATTACTTACCTCCCATATAATTCTTCTCACACTTTAGAACATGGCATGAGGCAGATCTCTTCCCATCTTAGTCAAAAAATTTAGATGGTAGATCGATTTGGAGAAACCTTACAGAGAGGTTGATTCTCACTTCGCATCATTCTAGAAGTTTTTATCGATGGGTCACCCACCAACGTGTCATTGTTCTATGTAAGGTATATGTAAGAATATTAATTCTCTCTACTTGAAACTTCCACTAGATCTCCATTTCATGTAGAAAGACATCGGGTTTCCCTCCCTAGTGTGTCATGGAAAATTTTTTCCTCCCAAGTGTCTAACTCGAGCGTGCTCGACAATTCGAGTTTGAGTACCCTTGGATGTCTACCAACAAAATCATATGTCCCATGTGCCAAATTTTCAAAACAATTGTATCACTTATATAATATACATCATCCCAATGAATTACCCCTTCCTTCGATGACTGTACAAACTCCAAGTCCCCGATGGTGTGCATCTATATCTTTTTAAGTCTTCTTCACCCAATGGTTCCACACAAGGCGTATATCCTCCATCGATCGGTGGAATGATCACGTGCTACTCCTTGTTCTCAAATTTGTTGTAGCCCTTATTCAAATGTAGTTCAAATTTTTTTCATAGCACTCTTATCCATATTTTCTCCCCAGAAAAATATTGGATCAAACGACCTTAGACGGGAAGAAATTCAAGAAACGGATTTGTCAAGAAAATCCGTGCCTTAAATCCCTTAAATAGATTATAGGCGGGCTAAAAATGGAATATTAGGGTCGGAGAAGGAAGATACAGGTCTCAAAGAATCCAAGAGAAAGAAAGAGAAGAAATAGTGAAGTTTTGAGGTATTTGAGCTCAAAATAGTTAGAACAAGTCCAAAAATTGACTAATTATGGAGGAGACAACAGAGGAGCCAAGTGTCCAAACAATGCATCTTCAAATTTGAATCCAAAAAGGGAGGCTTAGACAAGCACCAACCCCGCACATATCCCAAGCCCAAAACAGAGGTAGATTCAAAGCTATAAGTCAAAAGGTGGACAGAGCTGGCCTAAAAAAAGGCTAATTATAGAAGTGCTAGTAGAGACTACCATGTGTTAGCTCGGTGCATCTCCAAGGGTAAATCCAAAAGTAGAGACTCAAATGAGTGCCAACTCACCATGTAGTCCAAGGTCTGAAAAGGTAAAAGGGGCTATTGAAAATTCTAACAACTTGCGAAGGTTTCCATGTGTTGACCCGACACTCCTTCAAAGATGAAATCTTAAGCAGTTTTCTAAGTAAGCGTGGAGCCTCCACATGTCCCATTTCAAAAAGGGATAGGGTTGGGTTGAATATACACAAAACAAAGATAGGAGACAATGGAGGGTACCAAGTGTTAGCATGGAGCTAACTCAAGAGTAGAATTGAGGGATGGTTTAAGACAAGCACCAAGATGCCGTGTGTCCCTGTTCATATATATGACCCTTCCAAGAAAAATAATTAGCAAAAAACATAAGGAAATCGAGCAGGTCATGGAACAAGCCACGTGTTAGGTCTGCGCCACTCAAAAAGAAAAATACAAAGGCTTCCCTAAGACATGCGTCAGCCCTCCACGTGTCTAGTCCTTAAAAGGGGGCCCGTTTTGAAGTATTTTTTCCCGCTATTTTATACGGACCTGATCTAAATTTCAATAGTCATATCTTTCAACTTGGGGCTTAAAATCTAGAAAATATGGCACCACTGGAAAGATCTTAGCCTCGTCCACACCATGGAGATCTAAAACTTTATGTTTGAAGAACTTATATGGGTAGAAAATGGAGAAATTCCTTCAGGCCTTTAATACTGGATCTTTTACCCCAACAATCAGATCGGATTCGATGTAATCCACCGTTTTCTCCCCTTCGAGGCACCGAACCAATAGTGGATGTAGTTAAGATAGATTTGGCACAAATTTTTTTTAGCAAGAGGCATTGATGGTAGTGGTTGAGCTTCAAAATGGTTTCCCACTTCTCTCTCCTTCTTCCTCCGTGTTGAATCTATAAATGTAGGGTGTGGACTCATTGCAAAGGATTGGAAATTGTTAGATTTTACAGGCTCCCCTTTTCCTCGGAAAATGAATTTGAGGAGCTTTCAGGACCTCCCCTTAGAATTGTAATACATTTCCTACCTTTTGGTCATTTGTAATGCATTGTATTGATCTGTGAGACCAATAAAACATGTTTGTGATTGATTTTAGATCCATTCTTGTCTCCATTTCTCTCATATGGTCTTCCATAAGAAATTTAGCTATCCATGCTTGATTATTGTATGCATTTTTTTGGTTTTTTTTCTATTAGCAAAACTAATGTGCATCATTCCTTGAGTACATCACCTTGTGGCTTAGTTTTGATTTCTTGTATTCCTTTTATCCATGTCTCCTTGGTAAAACTTATATTAGGTTTAGGAATAGATCCTTTGAAATTTTTCACACATGCACCTAAACAAAGGAATAGGAACCAAATTTTAATCGGAGATTTTTCCCATTTACAAAGTCCCACACTTTGGGGAAAACTCAATGTTATGCAAATCACACCAAATGACTCTACCTTAGAAAAGTAGATATGACAACTCATTTGGGGGTGTTGTGATTTTGCACTAATATTTTTGGTATGCTGACGGGACTAAGAAGTATTCATCCTTATTATAGTAAGATTGATGTGCACTTGTTGTGATTCTAAGTTTTAAGAATTTTAAAAATTACACATCGGTGACTCCAAAAGGGACAAAATTCTTGGTTTCAGCACTCCAAGCTTGCCAAGTACATGAGAAGAATACAAAAATTTCAAGAACTAGAGAGGAGGGATAGTTTGTACATCTATATTTGTCTCCGGATAGAAGGAGAAGGGGAAGGAGAGCCCAAAGGTCTCCATCTACACCAAACAGTCTTATCAACACTTCCTCCTAGTAGGTCATTCTTTCAATCAAGAAGGGTCCTCGAGGCCAATCAGATGACACAACCAAATCCTTATGTCAATTTCATTGATAGTAGCCCACTAGCTCTGAATGTAAAAAATCCAGTCCCAGTGGCAGCATTAAAGAGTATTCCATATTTCACTAGAGAAAACCAGAATTCTCCTAGTGACCATGTTCAAGACATTGAAAATGTCTATACAATCCATGAGATCACTAAAATTGACATTGCGGTCAATTTTCTAGCTTATTCACTTAAGGGTAAACCTTCATAATTTTTAGAAGCCTAGAAGCAGGATCAATTCAAACTTGGGACCATCGTGTAGAACTCGCACAACTAGTTTGGAGAAAAGGAGATAACCTATCCTTGTTGGAGTAAATGAAAACAATAAAAAATATCCGAATGAGCGGTTGATTGATTTCCACCTTAGATTCAAATGAACTTGGGACAGGATTCCAATCGTAGTAAAGATGAAGAAATAATGTTCCTTCTTATAGTTTCTTAGAGCTTTAAATTCGATATTGCTCTAATGATTCAATCAATGGGAGGCACCACTCTACCGCATCCTATACCCTCTCTATAAGAGCTGAAAGTTTTTAATTTAGGATGGAAAGATTGCTCCTAGGCCCTCCATGCCTCTATACCCCAAATTAGGAAACCTAAGCACTAGCCAAACACCCACATTAGCTCATATACCTACTCCTAGGATTCGAGTTCATTTGAAGCCTCCACCTCATTCTCTAACACCTTAAAAGAGATTCAAGAATTTATGAAACAACTTCATAACCTAGGGAATGATTTAGTGACTATCAAGAGACAACATGCTCAGAATTCTAGGCCATATCAGCCTCAAGCTCGAGATCAAGCTAGACCCCCATGCAATCAGCCACATAATCAATCAACATGCTTCAATGGTCTCTAAATTAGGAGTTGATGGTGCAAACCATTGGTGTGCCACAATATCCTAGACAAGAAGAAAATAAGACTCTTCTTAACATCATTAAGCAATAACAAAAAGATGACAATGAAGTATGGCAATTGTTATTTGATGGCTTGAGGAGTAGAAAAAGAGTTGGAGGTGGTAAAATGTTGGTTTCACCACAAGGCATCAAGTATTATTCATCCTTCAGATTTAAGTTTTCCTTCTCAAATAACAATGCTAAATATGAGTCTCGGTCCAGGTATTCATTGGGCAAGAAAGCGAGGAATAGATAACTTACAAGTATCTAGTGATAGTGAACTAGTTTTTAATCAAGTCAAAGAACTTAATGTTGTCAAGAATGACCTACTCAAAGGCTAAAATAATAGGCTATGGGATCTCATTATGGATTTGGAAGCCTTCAACATTGTGTTCATACCCAGGAAGGAGAATGAATTTGCTTGATAGGATTGTAGAGCAGGTTGGAGCAACATTTGATGTGGTTGACAACATCAAGAGAGACAAAGGACAATCACATATCCGTGTGATTGTGAGGCTAGCTATGCAAGATAACAACACATGTTGGTAGGTGTTTGATAATGATCAACGAGATCATCAATTTATTGTAAGAGGAAGTTGAATTCTCGGCCAAAAATCAAGACAAATTATAGCAGCAATATGGAAATCAAATAGTGCATCTACGTATAAACAAAATTCCAAAAGGTTTGGTGACATTGGAATCTATCTTCAGTCCTAATGATCAATTTCAAAAAAGGCTAACATACAGATGAAAGGAGAAGATTCAGAGTCAATTCTGGTTGGAGAAGGTAAAACACTTTAAATTGGAAAAGTGGCCACCGAGCAAGAAAGGTATGAATTCATGCAACTTTTCCAAGAGTTTCTAGATGTATTTTCTTGGATCTATGAATACCTAAGAGGGTTCAATCCGAAGCTAGCACAACACACAATCGAACTAGATCTAGATGCTAAGCCCATCAAGAAAAAGTAGAGACCATTTGATCCACACATTGAACCTCTGATGAAGAAATAGCTAAACAAGATGATATAGGAAAGTGTTATATTTCCAATCAAACACTTAAGATAGGTTACGAACTTGGTCCCATTCGGGAAGAACAATGGAGAGATTAGGTTGTGTGTAGACTTTCGAGACTTGAAGCAGAGCATCACCGAGGGACCACTACCCACTCCCTCAATGGAGCAGATTTTACAAGTGGTTTCTAGATCGAGAGATTATCTCTCCTAGATAACTACTTAGGGTACAACCATATAATGGTGAAAGAAGATGATCATTTCAAAATGGCTTTCACTACCAAATGGGGCACCTATGCCTGCCAGAAAAATGCCATTTGGATTGTCTAATACTAGAGCCACATTCTAAAGGGAAATGGATATGGAATTCAAAGGGTTGATCAACAAAATAGTACTGATATATCTGGATGACATCACTTTGTTCTCCAAAAATACAATAGATCACCCTTTTCACCTAAGACATGTATTTCAAAGATGCAAGAGATTTGGGGTATCATTGAACCCTAAAAATGCATATTCTTGGCCCATGAGGCGGGATTCTAGGCCATATTGTTTCAAATAATTGTTTGGAAATTGACCTAGAGAGGATTGAAGCAATAAGAGCATTGCCATTTCCAAGCCATAAGAAGGCTCTTCAAATCTTCTTAGGAAATATTAATTTTGTCTGCAGGTTTGTACCAAATTTTTTTGCCCTTATTAAGTCAATAACATTGATGTTGAAGAAGAACTTGGAATTCAGGTGGAAAGTTGAAGGAAGAGAAATATTTGAGGCCATCAAATAATCTCTATCACAAGCCCCAACTCTCATGAATCCATACTCTAAGGACTTCATACTATATGCCTTTGGTGGCAGTGACACAATTTTTGCAATCTTAGTACAACAGAACAAAGAGGGTACAAAAAAGTGAATTGCCTTCTTTAGCCAAGGTCTGGGAGATTATGAAGTGAGATAATCCTTCATTGAAAAGCATGTCCTTGTAGTGATCAGATAGTTAAAGAATTTTAAACATCTATTTTTAAACAATAAAATCCAAATCTTAGTCTCCCATACAGAGTTAAAGAGTTCCTTCTGTCAAGAAGGATCTAAATGAAAAATGTGCAAGATGGATCACTCGTGTCATGGAATATGACATTGAGATCAAGGTTACTAATATGTTCCATGGGAAGGGATTGTTTAAACAACTGGAATCGAGTCAACAAGATGAAGCAAAAACGGTGAAAAGGAAGTTTTTGTCCTGCAGAATATTCAAGAGAAAGAAAATGATGATGTGCCCACTCCTTGATGGAATCGCAGTATTATGCACTTCCTACAAACAGCCTATGCCCTCATGAAATGAGTAAGGAAAAAGGAGACACTTCAAACTACAAGCCATCACATATGTGCTTATTGATGGTGTCTTGTTCAAAAGGGACATCAATGGCATTCTGTTAAGATGCATTGAGATAGATCAAATTGAAAGAGTGTTATAAGAATTCCATGTTGGAGCAGATGGAGGCCATTTTTCTCCATAGGTAACAACACTCAAGATCATGAAGGAGGCTTATTTTTTCCCGTGGTGTTTAGTGAATGCTATACATGGATCAAAAATTGAAAGAATTGTGCGTTCTTGAGGAAAAGAAAATATAGTAGCACTTTCATGACCCAATTTTAGTTGACCGATCATTCATGTAATGGCGATTGGACTTCATTGGATTCATCAATCCAAATTTGAGCTAAGGCCATAAATGGATTCTCGACAAGAATAAAATATTTTTCCAAGTGGATCGAGGTAGTGTCACTAAAAGAAGCTAATGATTCTAGCATACTAGATTTCTATGAAGGGATAGTGACCAGATTTGGAGTGCTAACCACCATTATATCAAACAATGCATTGGCATTCATAGGTTCCAAAATCACATAACGGGCTATTAAGAATGGTATTTATTTGAGCACTTCATCAAACTATTACCCTCAAGGTAATGGCCAAGATGAGTCCGCAAACAAGAATATGCTAAGGATTGTCGAAGAAATCTTGATGAAAATTAGAGAACTTGGCACAAAAACTCAAATCAACCTTGTGGGCTGATAAGGCAACACCCAAGAGGTCTACTGAGCAGATCTCCATTCAAAATTGTTTATGGGAAAGAGGCGATGTGCCTATATCACTCGAGTTACCAATATTAGAGCTCATGAAGCAGCTAGAGATGTCTTAGTTTGAACCAATGGAGGTGAGGTATGCAGAGCTGATGGAATTGGAAGAAACCAAAGAGCATGCACTTCAAACAATGGAGAAGGATTAGGCCGCAATCAAGAAATTCTTTGATAAGAAATCAAGAACAAGAAATTTTCAAGGAGACCTAGTTTTGAAATGGGATGCAAATTAGGTAAAACCAGGAAGGCATTCCAAGTTTGATGCCATTTGGAGTGGCCCCTATATGGTCACAAGATGTAAAAGTAGCGATGCTTTCCAATTGTCTAAATTGGATGGTGAAGAGTTGTAGATTATAGTGAATGGAATCCATCTTAAACATTGCTACTAGAAGGAAATTTCTCACCTTATACATACTAGTTTAATTTCTCATTCCTCTAAGTGCTTGTGGACATTTCCTTGTTGTAGTTTAGGTTGCTTTTTCCTAAGTGCTTTGCACGCTTTGCATGTTCTACTTGGAGCATGTATGATTTCAAGTTTTGTACATAGTTGTGTGGTGTTGTTTTTTTTCTCTTCCACATTCCATTCAGGGATAGATGAAAGCCCTGAATCAAAACAATTTTCTACTCTCAGAAACCATCGTTTCAAGATTTCTTATAAAAAATTGAGAGTATAAATGGTCAGGCTCATGGATAATAGGAAGAATCAGTATCATATCGTCATTATTGACTCCATGCTAAATGGATATGATAACGGAACTAGTCTTTTCATCTAGCAGGAAGATACCCCTATGAATCACCAAATTGTTATCCATATTTTTCCATCCCAGAAAAATATTGGATCAAACGACCCTATATAGGAAGGAATTCAAGAAATGGATCTATTGAGTGAATCCATGCCTCAAATCAATTAAACAGATTACACGTGGGCTTGGAAATAGAATAATAGGGTCGAGAATGAAGAGACAATCTCAAAGAATCCGGGAGTAAGAAAGAGAAGAAACAAAAAAGTTTTGAGGTCTTCGGGCTCAAAACAATTCGTAACAAGTCCCAAAATCGACAAAGTATGGAGGAGATAGTGGAAGGAGCCAAGTGTCCAAACGATGCATCTTCAAAGTTGAATCCGAAAAGGGAGTCTTAGAAAAGTGCCAACCCTCCACATATCCTAGGCCCAAAACGAAGGCGATTCAAAGCTAAAATTCAAAAGGAAGACAAGGCAAGCCTAAAAAAGAGCTAAGTATAGAAGTGCTAACGGAGACTACCACATGTAAGCTCAATGCATATCCAAGGGTAAATAAAAATCGAGACTTAAACAACCTCTAACTCACCACATAGTCTAAGGTCTGAAAAGGTAAAAGGGGCCATTGAAAATTCTAAGATCCTATAAAGGTTTTCAAGTGTTGACCCGACACTCCTTCAAAGGTGAAATCCTAAGTGAGTTTCTAAGTAAGCGTAGAGCCTCCACGCATCCCATTTCAAAAAGGGATAGGGTTAGGTTGAATAGTCAAAGAACAGAGGCAGGAGACATTAAAGGGTGCTAAGTGTCGGCATGATGCTAACTCGAGAGCAGAATTGAGGAGCAGTTTTGAGACAAGCGCCAAGACACCGCATGTCCCCGGTCATATATGATCCTCCCGGTCATATATGATCCTACCAATGAAAAGAATTAGACAAAAACATAAGGAAATAGAGAAGGTCATGGAATAAGCCATGTGTCGTCTATACCACTCCAAAATAAAAATATAGAGGCTTCCCTCAAACGTGTGCCATCTCTCCACCTGTCTAGTCCCAAAAGGGGGCCTATTTTCAAACTCTTTTTCCCACTATTTTTTAATACGGACCTGATCCAAATTTTAATAGTCATATCTTTCAACTTGGGGCTTGAAATCTAGTAAATCGACACCTTTGGAAAGATCTTAGCCTCACCCATGCCATGGAGACCTAAAACTTTAAGTTTGAAGCGAGTTAGGTGGGGTAGGAAATGGATAAATGCCTTCGAGACTTTAATATTGGATCTTTTACCCCAAAAACTAGATCAAATTTGATCTAATCCATCATTTCCTCCTCCTTCGAGGCACCAAACCAGTAATGGATGTAGTTAAGACAAATTTGGGGTGGATTTTTTGGCAGGAGGCATTGATGGCAATGGTTGAGCTTCAGAATGGTTTTCCTCTTCTCTCTCCTTCTTCCCTCTATGTTGAATCTATAAATGCAGGGTCGGGACTCATTGTAAAGGGTTGGACATTCTTAGGTTTTGCAGGCTCCCCTTTTCCTCTGGAAAACAAATTTGAGGAGTTTTCAAACCTCCCCTTAGAATTTTAATATGTTTCCTACCTTCTGGCCATTTGTAATGCATTGTATCGATCTACAGAGAAATAAAACACATTTTGATTGATTTTATATCCTTTCTTGTCTCCATTGCTCTCATCTAGTCTTCCATTACAACCGGATATCTCGTGCTTGATTATTGTATGCATTTCGTTTGTTTGTGTCTATCAGCAAAACTAATGTTCATCATTCCTTCGGTGCATCACTTTGTAGCTTAGTTATGATTTTTTGTATTCCTTTTATCGTTGTCTCCTTGGTGAAACTTAGATTAGGTTTAGGAATAGATCCTTTGTAAATTTTCAAGCATGCACCTTTAATCTAGAGAGTTTTCACATTTGCAAATTCCCACACTTAAGGGAAAAATCAATGCTATGTAAATCACACCAAATGAATCTGCCTTAAAAAAGAAAATATGAAAAATCATTTGGGGGTGTTGTAATTTTTCACTAACAAGCACCAAGGGTACCCAAGTAATGTTGGGAAACTATCAGCCTTAACAAGCTCTAGAACCTCAAAATCTCCAGTAAAATTTTCCCCTTGAATGGTTATGGATGCACCTTTCAATGCTTCTAGAGGCATGGCCTTTTTCCTGTTATCCATGTATAACACATTCAAAGATGGCTACAATGGGGGCCTCCCATTTGGTTCCATGCATCTAGAGTAAGGACATTGACCTCCACGCTTGTGTCAATCAATATATTACTCAGGATCTACCCGTCAACAACTACATTAAGTGTGATCTCTTTATCATAACCAATGTTGTGAGGAGTTAGGTTAACATGTAGGACTTATCTCTCATGACCTTATCCAATGTGTGGTACCATTTTTCTCATCCATTATCCTAATAGAGGAATCATGTTCTCCTACTACATCATTTGAAACACTTACCTAACCTCGTCCATATCCTACTTGAGGAACCTCAAAATCTTCTTATTCTCCAACTGGTGTGATTTATCCTTTAGACACTAGATTTCTCCTTACAAACTCCTAAGCCCCTCCATGGTTTCTTGGTACACCTTTTGGTGGGTAGGATTAAGATATTTCCCATGTAACACTTCTTCTATGGTAATGAGAGGCCTCTACTTTGTTTCCTCTTAGGCTTGTGCACCCTCACCACGTGTAGTGACCAAAATAAGCTCTAGCTCGAGTTAAGTGCCACCCTCAACATCCATTATGGGCTGTTCCTCTTTACACTCACCATCCTCATGCCTTTTTCCTTCTTCCGATTCTTTCTGTGATGATCACATCTTTGTTGTCTACCTCAAAATACCTCCCCTCATTTTTATTTTCAATTTTGAAAATTTTGAGCCTTACGCCCTCCAGAGGTGTTCAAGTAAAGTTGGAAGTTTGAAAGGATAGAGAAATTCATGCTTTGAAGTTATTTAAACTCTCCAGTTTGTACGTTTTGATAAATTTTCTGTTTTCCTATCTAGATGCGTGAAAATTTTATTATTTTCCTCATTTAAATGAAATTGTCAATCTTTCTATGGCCATGGATTGTCGAACCTTGTATTGTTTTCAATTCCTTGGTTCACAAAAGAAATTTGAAAATTGGGCGTGAAATGGTGGAGTTTTCTTCTTCTCTGCATTTTTTCCATGATCTGAATAACGGGCATTTTCTTCCCCATCGAATTTTGGCTCCATTATCCATGGGTACGTGGACATATATAATTGGAAGCGGGCCAGTAGAGTAATTTAAGGTTTTGAACCTTTTTGTAAAAAGGAATAAAAGTCAGAAAGTGACCCACAACCTTGATCAGGCTTAAAGGAAAAATTCAAATTTTGAGGCCGCATCAAAAGAGTCAAAGTGGGGAGGAGGATTATTGGGGAGATTTGAGAATTTGATCCTTGTTTCCAAAAGGGCTAAAATTCATAAAGTGACCCGCAGCCCCAATCAGGCTTAAAGGAAAAAGTCAAATGTTGAGCCCACATCAAAAGAGTCAAAGCAGGGAGGCGGATCATTGGGGAGATTTGATAATTTGAGCCTTGTTTTCATTAAAGGGGCTTAAATTTAAAAATTAACCCACAGACCCCACCCATGCTAAGGAAAAAGTGAAATATTAAACCCACATCAAAGGTCAAAGCGGGAGGTGGGCTGTAGAGAACTTTGTGTTTTTGAGCCCGCATTGACAAAAGGTAAAATTATAAAATAACCCCTCACTCTGTCTCCACTTAGGTGAAGCCATGTGTTAGGTTTATATCAAAAGCAGAAGGGCGGACCAAAAATGTAAAAATTCCAAATCTCTATAAAGTCACAAGATGCAAAAGGCATCCTCCACAACCGCTCTAGTAAATTTCTCCCATGTGGATGACTCTGGTTTAAAGTTTCAAAGGCAAGATGAACGGTTCAAATTCAAAGTTACAAAATGAGTGTAATGGATGCATTATGAAAATTCTTGTGTTTTCTACCATTGGTGTTTATTTACGAATCAAGAATCTAAAAAGACGCGAATGACTGAAAATATTGTAAACTATTTCTTACTAACAAAGAATAGGTTGTAACCATTTCTTGCAATATATTTAATGGCTTCTTCACGCCATTTTAATCAAGTTGAAATTGATCTTGTAAACTCACAAGTGCGTTGTACTTAGAGAAAGAAAAGGAGATAGCCATTTTTCTTCCAATTCCCCCTTTCTCAATTTACTCCATTTCTCCAATATGTACAACTTTTGTTTAAGCATCAATACAAGAAGAAGGAGTTTCTAGATTTATTTAGTGGGGATTTCATGATAATTTGTGTTCATTAAATTCTATTTGGTTTTGTTGTCATTTGTAGGGCTCTTTCCTCTAATTTAGTGCATGTGATGAAGTTTCCAACTAGTGCATGTAGGAATCTAATTTTCTACCGCAAAATTAATTCTCCTACCTCTTTTCTAACTCCCTTTCCCACCTTCATAGAAAATTCCCCTCTTCTGCGATAACTCGCAAGCATTTTCTATGTGGGTTAATGGAGTGCCCCTGTTGGATCCCCAATAGAAACGCCACCACAAAATCCACCTTTTCACGTGCATGCATACACAACAGATGCACCCGCTTAAGTAGAGGGACTTATATTCCTAGAGCATTGGCAAGCAATCCATAAATTTTTCCACTCGCCAATAGTTTTTGGCACCCACCATGGGGAAGATTTAGCAGATCTCGCACCTAATATATGACTGCAAGGTCTGAAAATTAAAACGAAATCAAATATTGAAAAATAAAAAGAAACAGTTCATGAAAAGCCATTCTTTGAAAGATACACTACTGATTTCTACACATGTCTTTTCATATTCCCACTTCAAGAATTTCAAAAAGCTAGCTGAAGGAAGACACACCAGGTTGAGCATGTCGAGAGGTGTTGATGATTTCAATTTCAAGGCTTCAAAAAATTAGAAAGAATGAATTAGAGATAATCCATACTTCTTCTCTCAAGCCTCCTCTCCATCTGGATCTTCACGAAATTCACCGGGAAATCCTATAAAAACTTTTGTGGATACTCCCCTTAAAATTTTCCCATTTTTCAACCACCATTGGGCATTGAGCTCCCACAATAAGAATAATTTGAAGAATATATCATAGAATCAAGAGAGAAGAAAAAATGACAATGCTAGATGAAGAAGAAATACCTCAACACCTTGTTCCATGGGGAAGGAATATGGGCATGATTTCTCTTGAACCACCTCTCCACGATCTACCAACATGTTCCCGTAAGAACTTGCCAAATTTCAATGGTGAAAAACACAACATCCGGAAGAACACTTCGCTATTTTCATGAAATCATGTGTAATTATTGGTGTCCAACATGAAGATGTTTTGTGAGATTGTTCATGGAGTCTCTCAACGAAAAGCAATGAGAATGGTTTAACCTCCTACCTTCGTGATCCATCACCTTTGGTTGGGGTGACATCAAGGCTTCCTTTGAGGAAATATTTAAATCAATCGAAGATTGTCAAAACCTCTTGGTGCGCTTGGCTCAAATGAGGAAAGGAGAAAGTGGAACGATGAGATACTTCATGGCTCATTTCAAACAATTTCTTCATAGGATACTGGAAAAAGATTCACCCTCTCGTAACAATATCAAAAATTCTTCATAAATTCTCAATAACCGAGGTAGGATTTATCCTACGAATAGTCTAACCAAGGAACATTGTAGAAGGAAAAAGGAGGGCCATTGAATAGGATGATGATCTCATCCTCTCTGGAAAGACCAAGAATCCATCAAAGGGAAAGACCTAACATCTTCAAGATGAGAGAACCAATCCATTGCTGAAAAAGTTGGCAAGTAAGATAACATCTTTAAAGATGGAAATATTTGAATGTGTTTCTTCACAAAGAAGAAATATAAATCATATTGAAGGATCACCAAAAGGCTCGCTTGGAGGCCCTACCCATGAACATAAATGGAATATTTCAAGAAAGCGAAGAAGAGCTTAAAAAGAATGTGAAGGTGATGATTTCATATAAAATTATGAGTTTGAGAATGATACAAAAATCAAATTATGTGAGTATTTTAGATGTGATGAAGAAGATAAAGAGGATGTGCCTGTGTTCTCATGTGTGGTATTCACTCATTCTCGGTGAGAAAAGGGAACCTCCCTCCACCGCTATAAAAGAAAACAAGGTTGATGATCCTCCCGTGGTGACTCAGTAAAATAAATTAATCGGTCGAGCATCCCCACTTCCATATTCCATGAAGTATGAATTATTGGAGCCTAACCCCTATAGTAAGTAAGAAGATGACCGTAATCCCAAGTAAGTCTTCCGATGTCCCTTCCAAGTCTAAATCTAAATCATCTCTTGTAAAAACTAATACCTTGAATCAAAAATCAAATCCTACCGCTAAGCCTATCCAGACTCAAAAATCAATCACTTTACCCCCTTACTCGCATCTTCTCCCTTTGAATTCATATAATATGCAAATAAATCCAAAGTGCGAGATCACCGAAAATGAATATTTGTGGACTCATCTTGAACAATTTGAGAGGTTCTTCCGATATATCAGAGTGGTATTCCAACATCCAATGTTGTAACATCTAGTTCTAAAGGAATGCTACGAAACTAACCTACACCTCCCTCACGTAACATGCTTTCTCTTAGTACATGAAAGAATGATAAAGTTAAACCCTTCTACTTCTCCCTTCCTCTGTTGAGAATATGTATTGAACAATTACATAATAGATTCTAGTGCCTCAAATAATGTAATGCCTTTGAGGGTTGCAAGGCTCTCAAACTTGCCATGACTCCACCCAGTGGCTCTTGTTACTCTTTGGAGTCAAAATACATCGCACTTATAGGGAAGGTCAAAGATACATAGGTGGCTCTCGCCACATTTCCAAACAAGAAAGTTTTAGCTATGATTTTGTTAGTAGACATCCCAGCCTTGTTCAAAATTTTGATGATTAGAAATTTCTTCTGAGAGTTGGGAGGGAAAATTTAGATGAATTGGTCTTCTACAACCATACCAGTGAAGGGAGACATGGATAAATTTTTTTCTGAGAAGAAGATGAGGTACATAGTATGAAATTCTAAAATCCCAAAAGCTAACATCTTATATCAAGATAGCAGGTAGATGAATCACTTGGTAACAACCAAGGAGGAATAAGATATTCCCATCTTGATGGGGCTAGATATACCTTCTTGGAGATATTTGGACTTTGCGAAGCATTGAGGAGATTCAAGTTACAAAAGGGCAGCCCCTGAATTGTTGGATGGGGAAAACCATGAGGAAGAGGAGATGATTCTTGATAAATTTTAAGAAGAAAAATCAGCTTATACACTTATCCAAGATGAGGAGTTATTCTCATTCCCATTTGGGGATGAAGATGATATCACCAAAGCCATCCATAGAGAGACAAAATCAGCTTGTGATGAGCCTCGAAATGTTTGAAAGAAATGTCTATACAATAAATTCTTAGATCCACGGAAGAAATAGAAGATGCTTTGAGATAAGTCTCAAACTCCGATGCAAGCCATGAATATGCAAGACAAACATGAAGCTGAATTGGAAGCCTCAACCAGTGTGAAGGTTGGATATGTTGAAACAAAGCAAGATGTGAAATATGATGTCCTTCTCAAACCAAAGGTTGATGGATATAACAATAAAATGGAGATAATTTCTTTCTCAGTTGCAGAAGAATATTATTTCCATGATGAAGAAAGGGGAGAAAGAAGTTTTGAGGAATTTGAAGATGAATCTTTTTTTGAAAAAGGATCGGTATAGTACATTAATTCCAAAGATGATGAGGTAATCCCTCCGAGATAGTTTCCTTGAGCTGCAACGTAAATATTCTTCAAAGGGGTACAAATATGAGCTTCTCAAAATGATGATGCATAACTATGTGTAAGAAATCTTGGATGCAGTAGAAGTTACTGAATACCCCAATCTTATCCTCGATCTCTTCACTCATGCCACAGATATACAAGACAAGTACGAGTTTACATCCGATCCCCCTGTTAATACTCAAACATCTCAAAGTGGAGTAGAGATAAAGGATAAATTGAATGTTTCTCCGGAGAAGATTTCAATGGGCATAGACTTGGGAAATAATGTAACTCAAAAAAAAAGGAGTTGGAATTGGAAAAAAATCAACTCGGGGTAGTGATAGGACACTCGATGGAGAATCAACTATATGGAAAAACATGGAAGGAAAGCGGCACTATGAAACTAATTTTAAAGAAAATGAAGGCAAGTGGAATTTCCAAGAAAGGTATTGAGCATCAAGAAGCTCACATGGACTCACTCCTACCAAGTACATTGATAATTGTGAAAGAACTTGGCTTTCATAAGCGATTGAGGAGGGGAAGCTAATTTCTAGAACCCGTCAACAAATTTACTGAGAACATCATCAATCATTGTTTCCTTCTCAAGGGTAACTCTTGAGGAATGGAAAGTGCTTTAGTGAAAGTGGGTTATCCCCCATCCTATACCATAGCTGATTGTTAGGTATGCTTCCCTTCCTATGTGTGTGTTTCCCTTCCTATTGTGGTGTCGTGAGTTTCCTTTCTATCCTTTTCATGTGCGTCTATGTTTCCTTATCTCTCTCTCTTGTTGTAGGTTGTACATGAATCTGTAAGGACCAATGGATAAGGCACTGGTCAATGAATTATATGGTCTAAGATTGAGATTCTGGATTCCCATATCATTTCTTCTCTACGCCACCCATGTCATGTCCCCAAGTAAGAGCTAGTTGTTGTCGCCTAAAAATCCCCACTCTTTTTTAAGTAAAATTCAAAAATTATGAGCCTTATTCCCTCTAGAGGTGTTCAAGTAAAGTTAGAAGTCCTGAAAGGATAGATAAATTCATGCTTTGATGTTGTTTAAACTCTCTAGTCTCGCACATTTTGATAAATTTTCTATTTTCCATTCTAGATGTGTGAAAATTTTATTGTTGTCCTTATTTTAATTAAATTTTCAATCTTTCTATGTCCATGGATCGTCGAAGCTTGTATTTTTTCAATTCCTTGGTTCACAAAAGAAATTTGAAAATTGGGCATGAAATGGTGGAGTTTTCTTCTTCTCTCGCATTTTTTCCACAAAATCGTGAATGACGGTCGTTTTATTCCCATAAAATTTTGGCTCCATTATCCACAAGTACGTGGACATATCTAATTGGAAGTGAGTTGGTGATGTAATTTGAGGTTTTGAGCCTTTTTTTTCAAAAGGGCTAAAAGTCATAAAGTGACCTGTAACCCCGATTAGGCTTAAAGCAAAAAGTCAAATGTTGAGCCCACATCAAAAGAGTCAATGCGGGGAGGTGGATTGTTGGGGAGATTTGAGAATTTGAGCTTGTTTCCAAAAGGGATAAAATTCATAAAGTGACCCACATCCCTAATCAGGCTTAAAGGAAAAAGTCAAATATTTAGCCCACATCAAAAGAGTAAAAGCAGGGAGGCAGATCGTTAGGGAGATTTGAGAATTTTAGCCTTGTTTTCATTAAACAGCTTAAAGTTAAAAAGTGACCAGTAACCCCTACCACACCAAGATAAAATTCAAATATTAAACCCGCATCAAAGGTCAAAGTAGGAGGCGGGCCTGTGGAAAAATTTGTGTTTGAGCCCGCATTAAAAAGATAAAATTATAAAAGTGACCCATAACATTGTCTCCACTCAAGGGAAGCTAGTTGTCAAGGTTAATATTAAAAGTGTAAGTGCGGACCAAAAATGTAAAAAATGCCAAATCTCTATAAAGTCACAAAATGCAAAAGGCATCCTCCATGCCCGCCCTAGTAAATTTCTCCCACGTGGACAACTCTGGTTTAAAGTTTCAAAGGCAAGATGAAAGGTTCAAATTCAAAGTTATAAAATGAGTCTAATGACCGCATGATGAAAAGTTTGGTTTTTTCAACCATTGGCGTTTCTTTGCTAATCAAGAATCTGAACAGATGCAAATGACTAAAAATATTATAAACCGTTTCTTGCTAACAAATAAGAAGTTGTAACCATTTCTTGCAAGATATTTAATGGCTTCTTCATGCCATTATAAGGTCGTTGTAAATTGATCTTGTAAGCTCACAAGTGCATTGTACTTAGAAAAATCAAAAGAGATAGCCGTTTTTCTTCCATTTCCCCCCTCTTTCTCAATTTCCTCCATTTCTCCACTATGTACAACTTTTGTTTAAGAATCAATACAAGAAGAATGAATTTAAATATTTCTTTCACTGAGGTAATTCACGATACTTTTTGTTCATCAAATTCTATTTCATCTTGTTGTCATTTACAAGGCTCTTTCCTCTAAATTTAGTGCATATGATGAAGTTTCTAACTAGTGCATGTAGGAATCTAATTTTCTACCCGTAACATTAGTTATCCTACCTCTTTTCTAACTCCCTTTCCCACCTTCATAGAAAATTACCCCTTGTAGATAAGCTGCAAGCATTTTTCGCAGGTCGTGGAGTGCCCCTTTTGGATCCCGGTCGAAAGGCCACAACAGAAATTCACCTTTTCATGTGCATGCATACACAACAGATGCATAAGTTAAGTAGAGGGAATTAAATTCCCAAAGCGTTCGCAAGGAATCCACAAATTTTTCCACTCGCCAATAGTTTTGGTGCCCACCATGGGGAAGATTTAGAAACATCTCGCACCTAATATATGACCGCAAGGTCCGAAAATTAAAACATAATCAAATATTGAAAAATAAAAAGAAAGATTTCATGAAAATCCATTACTGGAAGATACACTTCGATTTCTACACGTGTCTTTTCATATTCCCACTTCAAGAATTTCAAAAATCTAGATGAAGGAAGACACACCAAAGTTGAGCATGTCGAGAGGTGTTGATGATTTCAATTTCAAGGCTTCAAAAAATCAAAAAGAATGAATTAGAGATAATACATACTTCTTCTCTCAAGCCTTCTCTCCATCCGGCTCTTCACGAAGTTCACCGTGAAATCCTATAAAAACTTCGTGGATACTCCCCTTCAAATTTTCCCATTTTTCAACCAACATTGGACATTGAGCTCCCGGGATAAGAAGAATTTGAAAAATAATTCATAGAAGAAAAATTAAAAGAAGAAATGATAATGCAAGACGAAGAAGAAATACCTCAATACATTGTTCCATGGGGAAGGAATATGGGCATGCTTGCTCTTGAACCACCTCTCCATAATCTACCAACATGTTCCCATAAGAAATTTCCAAAGTTCAATGGTGACAAAACATAGCATCCGGAAGAACACATCACTATTTTCATGAAATCATGTGGAACTATTGGTGTCCAACATGAAGACGTTCTTTGTGAGATTGTTCGTGGAGTCCCTCAAGGAAAAAGCAACATAATGGTTTTACCTCCTACCTTCACGATCCATCTTTGGTTGGGATGACATCAAGACTTCCTTTGAAGAAATATTTAAATCGATCAAGATTTTCAAGAACTCTTGGTGTAGTTGGCTCAAATGAGGAATGGAGAAATTGAAATGATGAGAGACTTCATGGCTCATTTCAAATGGTTTCTTCATAGGATACCAAAAAAATATTTACCCTCTTAGAACAATATTAAAAAATTATTCATAAATTCTCAATAACCGAAGGTAGGATTTCTCCTATGAATAGTTTAACTAGGGAACATTGTAGAAGAAAAAAGGAGGGCCATTGAATAGGATGACGATCTCATCCTCTCTGGAAAGACCAAGAATCCATCAACGTGAAAGACCTAACATATTGAAGATGAGAGAACCAATCCACTACTAAAAAAGTTGGCAAATGAGATAACATCTTTGAAGATGGAAATATTTGAATGTGTTTCTTCCAAAAGAAGCAACATAAATCAGATTGAAGGAGCACCGAAAATGCTTTCCTTGGAGGGCCTATCTGTGAACATAAATGGAATATTTCAATAAAGTAAATAAGATCTTAAACAAGAATGTTAAGGTGATGTTTTGATAGAAAATGATGAGTTTGAGAATGATACACAAATCAGGTTTTGTGATTATTCTAGATGTGATGAAGAAGATAAAGAGGATGTGCCTGTGTTCTCATGTGTGGTATTCACTCATTCTCGGTCACCCGAGAAAAGAGCACCTCCTCCACCGCTATAAAAGAAAACAAGGTTGATGATCCTCCTGTGGTGACTCTGTAAAATAAATTAATCGGGTCAAGGATCCCCACTTCCATCTTCCATGAAGTCTCGCATTGTTAGAGCCTAACCTCGTAGTAAGTAAGAATATGACTGTAATCCCAAGTAAGTCTTCGATGTCCCTTCCAAGTCTAAATCTAAATCATCTCTCGGTAAAAACTAATACCTTGAAATTTCCTAGTGTACCATCAAAAATATCAACCATTCCTCAAAAATCAAATCCTGCTCCCAAGCCTATCCGGACTCAAAAATCAATCCCTTTAATCCCCTTACCTACATCTTCTCCCTTTGAATTCATATAATATGCAAAAAAATCCAAAGTGCAGATCTTTGAAACCGAATATTTGTGGACTCATCTTAAACAACTTGAGGGGTTCGTCCGATATATCAAGAGTGTTATTCCAACACCCAATGTTGTAACATCTAGTTCCAAAGGAATGCTACCAAACTAACCTATACCTCCCTTAGAGAACATGATTTCTCTAAGTGCATGAAAGAATGATAAAGTTGAACCCTTCTACGTCTCCCTTCTTATTGGAGAATATGTACTGAACAATTGCATATTACATTCTAGTACCTCAGACAATGTGATGCCTTTCAGGTTTTCCAAGGCTCTCAAACTTTCCATGACTCCACCCAGTGGCTCTTGTTACTCTTTGGAGTCATAATAGGTCGCACTTTGTACGGAAGGTCAAAGATGTATAGGTGGCTCTCGCCATATTTCCAGACAGGAAAGTTTTAGCTATGATTTTGGTAATAGACATCCCAGCCTCGTTCAAAATTTTAATGATTATAAATTTCTTCCAAGAGTTGGGAGGGAAAATTTAGATGAATTGGTCTTCTCGCAACCATACGGTGAAGGGAGACATGGATAAATTTGTTCCCGAGAATAAGATGAGGTACATAGTATGAAATTCTTAAATATCGAAAGCTAACATCTTGTATCAAGATAGCAGGTAGATGAATCACTTGGTGACAACCGAGGAGGAATAAGATATTCCCATCTTGATAGGGCTAGATATACCTTCTTGGAGATATTTGGACTTTGAAGAAGCATTGAGGAGATTCAAGTTATAAGAGGGCAGCCCTGAATTACCAGATGAGGAAAACCATGAGGAAGAGTAGATGGTTCTTGATAAATTTTAAGAAGAAAAATCATCTTATACGCTTATCCAAAACGAGGAGTTATTCTCATTCCCATTTGGGGACAAAGATGATATCATTCAAAGCCATCTATGGAGAGACAAAATCAGCTTGTGATGATCCCTGTGAAATGTTTGGAAGAAATGTCTATAGAAGAAATGCTTAGATACGTAGAAGAAATAGAAGATCTGAGATAAGTCTCAAACTCCTGATGTAAGCCATGAATATGCAAGACAAACATGAAGCTGACTTAGAAGCCTCAACTAGTGTGAAGGTTGGCTATGTTGAAACAAAGCAAGATGTGAAATATGATGTCCTTCTTGAACTAAACATTGATGGATATAACAACATAATGGAGATAATTTCTTTCTCAGTTGCAGAAGAAGATTATTTCCATGATGAAGAAAGGGGAGAAAGAAGTTTTGAGGAATTTGAAGATGAATATCTTTTTGATGAAGGATTGGTATAGTACATTAATTCCAAAGATGATGAGGTAATCCCTCCAGATAGTTTCCTTGAGCTGCAACATAAATATTCTTTAAAGAGGTACAAATATGAGCTTCTCAAAATGATGATACATAACTATGTGAAATAAATCTTGGATGCAGTAGAAGTTACGGAATAACCCAAGCTTATTCTCAATCTCTTCACTCGTGCCACGGATATACAAGACAAGTACGAGTTTGAATCTGATCCCCTATCAATACTTAAACATCTCAAAGTGGAGTAGAGATAAAGGATAAATCAAATGTTTCTCCTGGAGAAGATTTCAATGAGCATAGACTTGGGAAAGAATGTAACTCAAAATATACAAGGAATTGGAACAAAAATCAGCTCTAGGGTAGTGATAGGACACTCGATGGAGAATCAAATATATGGATAAACATGGAAGGAAACTGGCACTATGAAACTGATATCAAATAAAATGAAGGTGGTGGAATTTTCAAGAAAGGTCTTGAGAATCAAGAAGATCACATGGACTCACTCCTACCAAGTACATCGATAATTGTGAAATAACTTGGCTTTTATAAGTAGTTAATGAGGGAAGCTAATTTCTAGAACCCATCAAAATATTTACGAACATCATCAATCGGTGTTTCCTTGTCGGGGTAACTCTTGAGGAATGGAATGTGCTTGGTGAAATCGGGTTGTCCCCCATCTTATACCATAGCTGATTGTTAGGTATGTTTAACTTTTTTTGTGTGTGTTTCCCTTCCTATTATGTGTCATGTGTTTCCTTTCTGTCCTTTTCATGTGCGTCTCGTGTTTCCTTATTCTCTCTCTTATTGTAGGTTGTACATGAGTCTGTAAGGCCCAATGGATAAGCTTCTAGTCAATGAATTATATGGTCTACGATTGAGATTCTAGATTCACATGCCATGTCTTCTCTATGCTCAGTCCATGTCATGTCCCCAAGTTAGAGCCATTTGTTGTCGCCCTCAAAATACCCCCTCTTTTTTTTAAGTAAAATTCAAAAAATTTGGGCCTTACACCCTCTAGAGGTGTTCAAGTAAAGTTGGAAGTCTAAAAGGATAGAGAAATTCATGCTTTGAAGTTGTTTAAACTCTCTAGTCCGCATGTTTTGATAAATTTTCCATTATCCTGTCTAGGACGCGTGAAAATTTTATTGTTGTCCTCATTTGAATTAAATTTTCAATATTTCTATGGCCATGGATTATCAAAGATTGTATTGTTTTCAATTCCTTTATTCAAGAAAGAAATTTGAAAATCGGGCACGAAATGGTGGATTTTTCTTCTTCTCGAATTTTTCCACGATTGTGAATGACGGTCATTTTCTTCCCCATAAAATTTTTGCTCCATTATCCATGGGTACATGGACATATGTAATTGGAAGTGAGCTGGTGGTGCAATTTGAGGTTTTGAGCCTTTTTTCAAAAGGGCTAAAAGTGATAAAGTGACTTGACAACCCCGATGGGGCTTAAAGGAAAAAGTCAAATGTTGAGCCCACATCAAAAGAGAAAAAGTGGGGACATGGATTTTCAGGGAGATTTGAGAATTTGAGCTTGTTTCCAAAAGGGATACAAATCATAAAGTGACCCACATCCCCGATCAGGATTAAAGGAAAAACTTAAACATTGAGCCCACATCAAAAGAGTCGTCAAAGCAGGAGGCGGATCATCAGGAAGATTTGAGAATTTCAGCCTTGTTTTCATTAAACGGGCTTAAGTTAAAAAGTGACCCACAACCCCTCCAACACCAAGATAAAATTCAAATATTAAACTTGCATCAAAGGTCAAAGCGGGAAGGCAGGCCTATAGAACAATTTTTGTTTTTGAGCCTGCATTAAAAAAGGTAAAATTATAAAAGTGACCCACAACTCTGTCTCCACTCAAGTGAAGCTAGTTGTTAGGTTAATATTAAAAGTGGAAGTGTAAACCAAAAATGTAAAAAATTCCAAATCTCTATAAATTCACAAAATGCAAAAGGCATCCTCCATGCCCACTCTAGTAAATTTCTCCAACTTGGACAACTCTGGTTTAAAGTTTCAAAGGAAAGATGAAAGGTTCAAATTCAAAGTTACAAAATGAGTATAACGACTACATGATGAAAATTTTGGTTTTTTCCACCATTGGAATTTCTTCGCTAATCAAGAAACTGAACAAATGCAAATGACTAAAAATATTGTAAACCGTTTCTTTCTAACAAAGAAGAAGTTGTAATTGTTTCTTGCAAGATATTCAATGGCTTCTTCACACCATTCAGAAGGGCATTGGAAATTAATCTTGTAAAATCACAAGTGCATTTTACTTAGAGAAATCAAAAGAGATAGTCGTTTTTCTTCCATTCCCTCCCCCTTTCTCGATTTCCTCCATTTCTCCACTATGTACAACTTTTGTTTAAGAATCAATACAAGAAGGAATATAAATATTTCTTTCACCGAGTTAATTCATGATACTTTTTGTTCATCAAATTTCATTCGGTCTTGTTGTCATTTGCAGGGCTCTTTCCTCTAAATTTAGTGCATGTGATGAATTTTCTAACTAGTGCATGTAGGAATCTGATTTTCTACCTGCAACATTATTTCTCCTACCTCTTTTCTAACTCCCTTTCCCACCTTCATAGAAAATTCCCCCATTGTAGGTAACTACAAGCATTTTTGCAGGGTTGGTGGAGTGCCCCTGTTGGATCCCTAGGCGAAAGGGTCACCATAGAAATCTACCTTTTCATGTGCATGCATACATGACAGATGCACCGATTAAGTATAGGGACTTAGATTCCCGAGTGTTGGCGAGGAATCCATAAATTTTTCCACTCTCCAATAGTTTTGGAACCCACCATGGGGAGATTTAGCAACATCTACACCTAATATATGACCGCAAGGTCTAAAAATCAAAACAAAATAAAATATTGAAAAATAAAAAGAAAAAGTTCATGAACAATCATTCTTTGAAAGATACACTACTGATTTCTACATGTGTCTTTTCATATTCCCACTTCAATAATTTCAAAAAGCTAGATGAAGGAAGACACACTAGGTTGAGCAGGTCGAGAGGTGTTGATGATTTCAATTTCGAGGCTTCACAAAATTAGAAAGAACGAATTAGAGATAATCCATACTTCTTCTCTCAAGCCTCCTCTCTATCTGGCTCTTCATGAAGTTCACCAGGAAATCCTATAAAAACTTCTATGGATACTCCCCCTTCAAATTTTCCCATTTTTTAACCACCATTGGGCATTGAGCTCTCAAAATAAGAATAAGTTGAAGAATAATTCATAGAAGCAAGAGCATAAGTAGAAATGACAATGCCAAACGAAGAAGAAATACCTCAACACATTTTTCCATGGGGAAGGAATATGGGCATACTTGCTCTTGAACCACCTCTCCATGATCTACCAACAAGTTCCCATAAGAACTTACCAAAGTTCAATGGTGACAAAACACAACATCTGGAAGAAAACATCTTTGTTTTCATGAAATCATGTGGAATTATTGGTGTCCAACATGAAGACGTTGCTGTGAGATTGTTCGTGGAGTCCCTCAAGGAAAAAGCAACAGAATGGTTTTACCTCCTACCTTCGTGATCCATCACTTTGGTTGGGATGACATCAAGGCTTCCTTTGAGAAATTATTTAAATCAACTAAATATTGTCAAGATATCTTGGTGCAGTTGTCTCAAATGAGGAGAGGAGAAATTGAAATGGTGAGAGACTTCATGGCTCATTTCAAATGGTTTCTTCATAGGATACCGGAAAAAGATTCACCCTCTTAGAAAAATATCGAAAAAATTCTTCATAAATTCTCAATAATCGAAGGTAGGATTTCTCCTACAAATAGTTTAACCAAGGAACATTATAGAAGCAAAAATGAGGGCCATTGAACAGATGATGATCTCATCCTCTCTAGAAAGATCAAGAATCAATCAAAGGGAAAGACCTAACATCTTGAAGATGAGAGAACCAATCCACTTGCTGAAAAAATTGGCAAATGAGATAACATCTTTAAACATGGAAATATTTGAATGCGTTTCTTCCCAAAGAAGCAACAGAAATCAGATTGTAGGAGCACCAAAAAGTCTCTCCTTTGAGGCCCTACCCGTGAACATAAATGGTATATTTTAAGAACGTGAAGAAGAGCTTAAACAAGAATGTGAAGGTGATTATTTCATAAAAAATGATGAGTTTGAGAATGATACACAAATCAAATTATGTGATTATTCTAGATGTGATGAAGAAGATAAAGAGGATATGCCAAAGTTCTCATGTGTGGTATTCACTCATTCTCGGCCCGAGAAAAGAGCACCTCTCTCAACTACTACAAAAGAAAACAAGGTTGATGATCCTACTATGGTGACTCAGTAAAATAAATTAATCGGTCGAGGATCCCCACTTCCATCTTCCATGAAGTTTACGTTGTTAAAGCCTAACCCCGTAGTAAGTAAGAAGATGCCCGTAATCCCAAGTAAGTATTCCGATGTCCCTTCCATGTCTAAATCGAAATCATCTCTTGTAAAAACTAATACCTTGAAATTTCCTAGTGTACCATCAAAAATATCATCCATTCCTCAAAAATCAAATCCTTCTCCCAAGCCTATCTAGACTCAAAAATCAATCCCTTTACTCCCCTTACCTGCATCTTCTCCCTTTGAATTCATATAATATGCAAACAAATCCAAAGTGCAGATCACTGAAACCGAATATTTGTGGACTCATCTTGAACAACTTGAGAGGTTTGTCTAATATATCAAGAGTGGTAGTCTAACACCCAATGTTGTAACATCTAGTTCCAAAGGCATGCTACCAAACTCACCTACACCTCCTTAGAGAACATGCTTTCTCTAAGTGCATGAAAGAATGATAAATTTGAACCCTTTTATGTTTCCCTTTTTGTTGGAGAATATGTCTTTGAACAATTGCATAATTCATTCTAGTACCTTAGACAATGTGATGAATTTGAGGGTTTCCAAGGCTCTCAAACTTACCATGACTCCACCTAGTGGCTCTTATTACTCTTTGGAGTCAAAATAGGTCCCACTTATAGGGAAGGTCAAAGATGCATAGGTGGCTCTCGCTAGATTTCCAGACAAGAAAGTTTCAGCGATGATTTTAGTAGTAGACATCCCAGCCTCGTTCAAAATTTTAATGATTAGAAATTTCTTCCGAGAGTTCGGAGGGAAAATTTAGATGAATTGGTCTTCTGCAACCATACAGTGAAGGGAGACATGGATAAATTTGTTCCCAAGAATAAGATGAGGTACATAGTATGAAATTCTAAAATATCAAAAGCTAACATCTTGTATCAAGATAGCAGGTAGATGAATCACTTGGTGACAACCGAGGAGGAATAAGATATTCCCATCTTGATAGGGCTAGATATACCTTCTTGGAGATATTTGGACTTTGAAGAAGCATTGAGGAGATTCAAGTTATAAGAGGGCAGCCCTGAATTACCAGATGAGGAAAACCATGAGGAAGAGGAGATGGTTCTTGATAATTTTTAAGAAGAAAAATCAGCTTATACGCTTATCCAAAATGAGGAGTTATTCTCATTCCCATTTGGGGACGAAGGTGATATCATTCAGGCCATCTATGGAGAGACAAAATCATCTTGTGATGATCATGTGAAATGTTTGAAAGAAATTTATATAGAAGAAATGCTTAGATACGCGGAAGAAATAGAAGATCCTGAGATAAGTCTCAAACTCATGATGTAAGCAATGAATATGCAAGACAAACATGAAGCTGACTTAGAAGCCTCAACCAAAGTGTGAAGGTTGGATATTTTGAAACAAAGAAAGATGTGAAATATTATGTCCTTCTCGAACTAAATGTTGATGGATATAAAAAAAAATGGAGATAATTTCTTTCTCGATTGCAAAAGAAGATTATTTCCATGATGAAGAAAGGGGAGAAAGAAGTTTTGAGGAATTTGAAGATGAATCTCTTTTTGACAAAGGATCAAGTATAGTACATTAACTCCAAAGATGATGAGGTAATCCCTCCGGATAGTTTCCTTGAGTTGCAACATAAAGATTCTTCAAAGGGGTACAAGTATGAGCTGCTCAAAATGATGAAGCATAACTATGTGCAAGAAATCTTGGATGCAGTAGAAATTACGGAAGACCCCAAGCTTATTCTCGATCTCTTCACTCATGCCATGGATATAAAAGACAAGTACGAGTTCACATCTGATCCCCGTCAATACTCAAACATCTCAAAGAGGAGTAGAGATAAAGGATGAATCAAACGGTTCTCATGGAGAATATTTTAATTAGCATAGACTTGGGAAAGAATGTAACTCAAAATATAGGAGGAATTGGAACAAAAATCTTCTCTGGGGTAGTGATAGGACACTCGGTGGAGAATCAACTATATGGATAAACATGGAAGGAAACTGGCACTATGAAATTGATTTCAAATATATATTAAGGTATTGGAATTTCCAAGAAAGCTCTTGAGCATCAAGAAGATCACATGGACTCACTCTAGCAAGTACACCAATAATTGTGAAAGAACTTGGCTTTCATAAGTAGTTGAGCAAGGGAAGCTAATTTCTAGAACATGTCATTAGATTTTTAGAACATCATCAATCAGTGTTTCCTTCTTAGGGGTAACTCTTGAGGAATGGAAAGTGCTTCGGTGAAAGCGAGGTTGTCCCTCGTCTATACCATAGCTAATTGTTAGCTATGTTTCCCTTTCATTGTGTGTGTTTCCCTTCTTATTTTGTGTCATGTGTTTCCTTTCTATCCTTTTCATGTGCGTCTGTGTTTCATTATTCTCTCTCTTGTTGTAGGTTTTACATGAGTCTGTAAGGCCCAATGGATAAGGCCTTCGGGTCAATGAATTATATGGTCTAAGATTGAGATTCGGATTTCCATGTCATGTATTCTCTATGCTCACTCCATGTCATGTCCCCAAGTTAGATGTAGTTGTTATCACCCTCAAAATCCCCTCCACTCTTTTTTAAGTCAAATTAAAAAAATTTGAGCCTTACGCCCTCTAGAGGTGTTCAAGTAAAGTTGGAAGTCTAGAAAGTATAGAGAAATTCATGCTTTGAAGTTGTTTAAACTCTCTAGTCTGCATGTTTTGATAAATTTTCCATTTTCCTATCTAGACGCATGAAAATTTTATTGTTGTCCTCATTTGAATGAAATTTTCAATATTTCTATGGCCATGGATCATTGAACCTTGTATTGTTTTCAATTCCTTGGTTCACGAAAGAAATTTGAAAATTGGGCACGAAATGGTGGAGTTTTCTTCTTCTCTGCATTTTTCCATAGTTGTGAATGACAGGTCATTTTCTTCCCCATAAAATTTTGGCTCCATTATCCATGGGTACGTGGAAATATCTAATTAGAAGTAAGCCGGTGGTGTAATTTGAGGTTTTGAGACTTTTTTCAAAAGGGCTAAAATTCATAAAGTGACCTACGGTGCAAACAGCTTAACGGAAAAAATTCAAATGTTGAGCCCACCTCAAAAGATTCAAAGCGGGGAGGTGGATTGTCGGGGATATTTGAGAATTTGAGCCTTGTTTCCAAAAGGGATAAAAGTCATAAAGTGACCCACAGCCCCGATCAGGCTTAAAGGAAAAAGTCAAATGTTGAGCCCACATCAAAAGAGTCAAAGCAGGGAGGCGAGATCATGGGGAGATTTGAGAATTTCAGCCTTGTTTTCATTAAACAAGGCTTAAAGTTAAAAAGTGACCCACATCCCCTCCCACACCAAGATAAAATTCAAATATTAAACCCGCATCGAAGGTCAAAGTAGGGAGGCGGGCTGCGAAACAATTTGTGTTTTTGAGCCCGCATTAAAAAGGTAAAATTATAAAATTGACCCACAATTCTGTCTCAACTAAAGTGAAGCCTGTGTCGAGTTAATATTAAAAGCGAGAAGGGCGGACCAAAAATGTAAAAAATTCCAAATCTCTATAAACTCACAAAATGCAAAAGGCATCCACCATGCCCGCTCTAGTCAATTTCTCCCACGTGGACAACTCTGGTTTAAATTTTCAAAGGAAAGATGAAAGGTTCAAATTCAAAGTTACAAAACAAGTGTAATAACCGCATGATGAAATTTTTGGTTTTTTCCACCATTTGCGTTTCTTCGCTAATCAAGAATCTAAATATATGTAAATGGCTAAAAATATTATAAACGGTTTCTTGCTAACAAAGAAGTTGTAACTATTTCTTGCAAGATATTTAATGGCTTCTTCACGCCATTATAAGGGTGTGGAAATTGATTTGGTAAAATCACAAGTGCATTGTACTTAAAGAAATCAAAAGAGAGCCATTTTTCTTCCATTGCACCCCCTTTCTCAATTTCCTCTATTTCTCCACTATGTACAACTTCGTTTAAGAATCTATACAAGAAGAAGGAATTTAAATATTTCTTTGACTCGAGGTAATTCATGATAATTTTTGTTCATCAAATTCTATTCGGTCTTGCTACTATTTGTAGGGTTGTTTCCTCAAAATTTAGTGCATGTGATGAAGTTTCTAACTAGTGCATGTAGGAATCTAATTTTCTCGCCTACAACATTAGTTCTCCTACCTCTTTTCTCACTTCCTTTCCCACCTTCATAGCAAATTCCCCCTTGTAGATAACTGCAAGCATTTTCCACAGGATTAGTGGAGTGCCCCTGTTGGATCCTTGGTCAAAAGGCCACCATAGAAATCCACATTTTCATTGTACATGCATACACAGTAGTGCACCAGATTAAGTAGAGGGACTTGGATTCTTAGAGCATGGAAAGGAATTCACAAATTTGTCCACTAGCCAAATTTCCTCGCCAACACATGAATCAATGTATTCTTCATACTTGTGCTTCTTCCCACACCATGAGTACTTTAAAAAATTAGGGCACTCGTGCTTATAGTGTTCGATCAATCCACAATTATAAAAGGTACCACAGGAAATTCACCTCTTCCTCCATAACCATTACGTCATTTAAAGCCACCACAAAAACCTCTTCCCCAACCTCCTTCATCCATGCCCCTCATATTGATGATCCTCAAGCATTAGAACTACTCCCAATGCTGGTCTGGGTGCACATTGAGATAAATGGCATTATGGATTTGGTCTATTAGTCAACATTCCTTCATATTTTGAGTAGTGGATGTGAAAATTTTACAATAACATGACACATTCTTGCAGATTGCACGTTACAAAAATGGAATTATACTTGCATCATGATACCCATGATAGATTTCACAATTTGTTGACATGGAGCACACTGTGTTTTGTGGATAACTATCCTTTGTGTGCCCATCCACTTCATAATAAGTACACAAAATTCCACCATATGTTTCAAGAGCCAAATTCACATAAAGCTTCTCAATTTGTTTAGCCATGGAAGAAATACGAGTTTCAAAAAATGGACTCATGTCGTGTAAATGCTCCCCATGGTCTCAATGTGCAAAGAAGCCTCCAAGGATTCACATAGATTCATGAAATTTTTGTGTGAAATGACTCTCCTAAAGGATGTGATCAAGTCCCGACATACCATTGTACATGTTGGGATGGATGAATATTGTAGGATAACTTTGATAGGAGAGTCTTAAAACGTGCGTCATATTCTCACATGCTCTCTACCATACCTTTTAGATTTCCTTCAATGTGTTAATGCTCTTTTGTTCGAACTCAAGAATGTGAAACTCTACCAATAATTCACCACGCAATGCAATATAGTCCACCACCATCTGATGGGGTCATACTTCTAGTACCAACTATGCGTATGCCCTTATAATGTAGTTACAAAATGACTTGTTTTCCACTCTAGGGTAGTGATGCCCTTCATGCTCCATAATAACTAGCACTTATGTACATGTTCCGCAGCATATTCAATTCCCTTATAGTCAAGTAAATGGAGTGACATCTCATAAAACACCTATTGATTGTATTGTGGTCCTTTCCCACTAGATCTAGGACCTTGATTCCCTCCCATGTTACCTTCACCACAAGATCCACTAGATCCACTAGCTCTTATTCCTTTGGATCCACCTGACCCTCCTCCTGTAGAAGTCAAGGGTCCCAAGTCATTTCTCTCTAATTCCCTACTATCGCGCTAATTTGTGTGCTGATATTCTTTGATACTTAACCACTCCAAAATGTATTTCTGTGACACTTATAGACGTAATACCCAAACTTTGTGAACCCAAACCTTACCCAAATGATGTGCAAGACAAAATACCTCCAAATGCCGAAATGTTTACATGGTCATAGATGTGTGTAATGTAGAATTATATCTACCACGATGCTACTTTCTCACTAACACCAACTAAACTAGAAATACTTGTCTCAGATACTAGAAAACTAATCACCAAGGTTTGGTCACCATGTGGGCTAAGATTCATGCCTACGAATCTCCTCCTATATCCATATGAAAATATCTCACTAAATGTTGAGGAGTGTCTCTCCCACACTTTCCAAGATGGGGTAACATAGAATTCTCAAGCCCTGCACCCTCCACACGGACCTAAAATCATTCTTAAAACATCTACCTCCATAATTCCATCACATTGAAACTACACATTGTCTCACCAACTCCCTTTGTCGTGCTTCATTCAGACTTGATCCTTCTCTCCTATATCTCTCTTCTTATTCCACAAGATCTGCTATCTCCACCACACAAACTTTCGTACCCCATGCCTAGTGAGATTTTATCCGTCCATACGAAATGCTTCCAAAATCAAAGTGATAAGAAAGATATTGATGGCTAACAATATCAAATGTAATAACGATCCTCTTAGATCCCTTAAGAACTCAAACTTAAAAATCTCTGGGTAAGAATAAATATAGATCATGTATTCCAAGGTATAGCTAGTCAACACACCTCTCCATCGGTGATTGTTAGGAAATAAGGGATAAAATATGTGGAATAATCCCTCGGAGAATCGCAATGGTAGAAACTAATATACACAAAATATGAGAGATCTCAAATAAAAGTGTAGAATAATAATACCAAAACACAAAGAGACAATATTTAACATGGTTCACCCAATTTGGGCTACGTCCACTAAGAATCACTTGCTCATTTTATTACAAGCCACCACTCTCTCAATAAAATACCCATATTTGTTTGGAGCTATGTTCAACAAACTCTATAGAATTCATACTTGAATTCAAAACACATCTCGTAATGTTACATAATACCTACCATATGCATGTAACCACATAAGTAGATAATTGCTTAAGCAGTTTTGTAAAGCTCAGGTATCAAAACCATGGGCCAAAACTATCCCATAAACCTATGGGTCACAAATCCTACCCATATGAGAAAAATCACATTTCTTGGTATATTGAGCATGTTGTTTTTAGGCCCAAAAAAATATACAAACTATGGAAAGTGTACATTCTTCAACACTTTCACACATGAAAATAGGATCCATAACCTAACAAAGTGATCAAAATCATTAGTCCAGTTAGATCAAAGCATCCTGTAACCGCTAATATTCATCCTAGGTCCAAACATGAGGTCTATAGTACAAACTCATCCTTGATACATATGCTAAGAATCATTCATACAACTTTACTAGGAAACAACAAAATAATGTCTTATAGATCTTGTGATACAGGTTCTCCTCTACCCATTTACGTGCATAAAACTCATAACTGGTGCTAAGACTCGAGAAAATGCATATTGTGTGCTTTTAAGATAGGTCTTGACACTATCCAAGGTCAGAATCTCCATCATCACACATAATTCTCGCAATAGTTTCAAAAGAGGTCTTGATAATGGAACTAAAATGTAGTCATTGTTTACCTCTAACTCCTCTTTTAAACCCCAAGTGCATGAGCCTATCACCACGGTGTTGGGCACTCACCCAAGGCATGCGTGGTCGGTGATCCCCTTATTTATGTGAGCCTTATGAGAATGTTCTGTCATTAATGGAGGAATGATTTGCGAGAATAGAAACATGCATTTATGTAGTCATTTTATTTACCCACGAATACTAATTTATAACCCCAAGCACACCGACCTATCACCCAACAGGCTTTGGGTGCTCACCCGATGTGTGTGTGAGCACCGAGCCCCTCCTTTATGTGAGCATTATGAGAAGTTTTTTCCATTAACAAAGGATGATTTGTAGAATGAGAAGTACATATACTTATTCTACAAGAAAAGTGGAAGGGAAAACTTATAGATGCACACATTAATGCATTACAAAAACTTAATAACAATGTAATAAGCATAATAAACCATATCTAAGCCATGGTAGTCATATAACATGAGGGTTTACACCCTTAAGCATGATATGCATAATGAACCCATATATATATATATATATATATATATATATATTCATTTAGAATAGATATGATAGCCACATTCCAATCAAAAGAGGTCATCGCAGACCATATATGTTGAATGATAGAGACACAACTTCTACAGATCTTCCCTTGTATGAGAACCTAGTTATGCCCTTCCATTTCAACCCTTGTTACAGATCCTAGTGCCATACAAAGGCTCATGACATCCCTCACAACCCTTAGCACTAAATTCTCTAAACCCTATCATTACTACAACATTATGTTACTCAACATCTTACTCCCCATGCATTCTCTTTGTCTATTTCTTGCATTCTCTTATTTTTTCTCCCTTCCTTATGTTCTTTTCCTCACTTCCAAAATCTCTTTTTATAGGATTGACACCCACCTCCATGCCTTCTATTCGAATAGATCAGATTCCAAGTGTCAATGTGGTCCTCCAATGGTTAATGCTTATCCATTTACAAACCCTCCACTCTCTATGAAGATGTCTCCTGTGAATATTCCCTACATGGAATATCCTTTTCTTGACCTCTAAGGTTCTATGTTGGCACCCTATCCACTCATCACACCTAGTTGGTTCGTGAAATTTTTTCTCAAGTATATTCAAAATGCCAAATATGGTTAAGTCCTTTGAACCCATGTTCTCGCCTTCCATGCATGCCTTGGTTTCACGTAAACCCTTCTTCTTGATCATGCACGCACACGCCCTTTGGTACTTAGAAAATATTTTAGGGCCCAACATCATCCCACACTAATCATATTCTCTATCCTCGAAACATCTATCTTCTTCAAAGAATAAAGAATAGTGGGACCGAGACAAATTGAATGAAGAATGAAAGAATCGAAGAATTTTCTATTGTTGTAGGAGGAGTGGGAATTCCTTCCTTACTGATGCCTCAATATTTTCTCAGAATCCACCTCACCTCATGCATGCTAAATTAGGTCACTCACTAGAGTGCTCACCTCCTCAAAATCAATTCATCACCCTTAGCATTTAGTGTAACTAAAATTCCTTCTACCTACTTGCTAAGGTTATCTAGCACATCCATTCTACGAGTGACTGGGATATAACTCATTAAGCTTATTCTTAATCAAACCATGCAAGGCTTTGATTCCTTCCATCTTCTTCTCAACCTTGGATAGTATTTTATCATGCTCCACCCTATTTTATCTTTTCTTCTCTTGAAACTCTTTCAAACCCACCTCATGCACAATAACCAATATGCCTGCTACCTTGTCTATATCTCGTGCCATTTTCATACAAAACCTCATCCATTTGCATAGATGTCTTTAAAATGAAAATGAGCTCAAAATACTGAGTAGCTATTTCCCCGATATTCAGTATTTTTTCCTCCTTATGGCTCTCCAATACCTCTTCTACTAATTCCAATATGAGCGGCCAACTTTCCATGGTGAGGATGCGCTTAAAGTATCCAAAGAATTGCATGGTTGAATCATATTTTTTCTTAGGCGGGGCATGGTATGTGTGCTTCAAGATTATGGTGTACGAAATCATCTTTATTTTATTATAAATCTTGTATACCTTTCCCTTCTCCTTCATTAATTCGTGCCTTAATTGGGTGTTGAACACCTCCTATTTTAACTCCTTGTTCTTCTCAATGATTTCTTCATTTTTATTTTCAAGCTCTTCTTCTAGGTCCCTTACTCTGTCATTTCTCCTGAAGAGCCTCACCTCAACCTCTAACAACGCCTTATTGATTACATTACAAAATTTCTCATTTGATAGTTATTGAGCATCCACGGACTATTTACTCCCTTGGTATCTTGTATCTTCATCAGTGCCTCATAGTTGACCCTAATTCAAGCTCATCAACATGGGACTCAAAATCCCAAGACAACATCTTCCTTGTGTGCGATTATGCACCATATTCATCAAGATAATACCATGAAAGGAATTGGTTTTAAGGCACGGTACTTTGGAAACATGTGTGCAGTACCTTATTTAGATTATTGATGTAGGTCATCCCTTTCTCCTTCACCACTACAAAATTCTTTCCTCCTATGCGCACTTCCTTTGGGAATCTTACCACTAGGTTAGGATCTCCACTGTGCATCCATAATCCTTTTCTACACTTTGTCTTTCCTCCACCTCCTTAAGCACTTCTTCGGCGTTGTGCTCCACCTATTGTTCCACCAAGTCTCTTATTATTCCTGGTACCTCCCTTTCTACGACATCCTCTATCTACTCCTTGATCACACTTGGTGTCCTTTGATCCCTCATGTTGACCTCTACACTTCCCCTTTTTTCGTGAGTTCCTATTTCATCATCATCCTTCTCTTCATTTCCCTCCTCCTCTCGAGTCATGTGCATTGTATACATGATGGTCTTGAGCCTCAATGGACTCGTCATCACCATTGTCACCCTTTTCGGCCTCTTTTTCTCTTTTTTTCTTATGATTCCTCCTTTTCTCTTACCCTTTGTTTCATCCTAATTGGTAATTCCAATATAGGAGACTCTTATTTTTCTTCCTCTCTAGGTAACTCCTTTATTTTTGGGAATTAATATTTTTGAAGTTAGCAAAAACCACCTAGGAAGAAGAAAAAGGGGTTTGGTTTTGTTTTTTCATTTGGTTTTTGAGATTGAGCTCTGTATGTGGTTTTTTAGGATCTTCAAACCTCCAGTTCAATTCTTGCATGAAGTTTATCTTTTCATTAACTATCTTGCCTTGCATGGCACCGAATGAGGAAGTTTGGTACCGAGAAGCTATAAGGAAGAGAAGGAGAAAGTTTATAGGTTCGTTGGCATTTTGAAGAAATAATTAAAGCTCTACTAGGATAGTTTTTGCAAAATAGAGAACGTCGAAGCGCTATCGAGACATGATAGGCCCTATCCATTAAGTTTTATGCTTTTACTTAAATGCTCATAAAAACAATTCTTCTCTTAAGGAAATAATTTGGTTTTGTTTTTATTAATAGATTTCTTTTGCTTCTTGATATTGTGTTGTTTTTTTAATACATTATCGATTTTGTTTGAAAAATGGAAAGTGTGTTCTGGGTATGTGGTTTTCATACTTCTAAGTAGCTAGCTTTTTCTTTAATATTTTAGCAGAGGCTTGAAATCGAGTTGATATTTGTTAGGTGATCATAGTTAAAAGTTACTCTAACCTTGTAGGTAACTTGGTTTGCTTAAATATGAGGATCTTGTTCTAAATGATCTTGTATAATCTCCATTAGAAAAATTTAGATAGGGAACTTGTTTGGATATCTTGACTATTGCTTAAGATCTTACATGTCTTTCTGGTAGTTTGATTTTGTGACTCTTTCTTTAAACATTTCCTTTTTTCACTTTTGGAAGGCTTCAAATTGGAGAACTCGTTTGAAATCTTATTGTTTTTTGAGATTTTGTTGTTTTGGTGGTTACGTGTATTTCCATCCCGTTTTCAGAATTTTTACCATTGTTGTTCTTGATGGAGGATAAATTTATTATAGGAGTTGCATGTTGAACATTTGTATGGCTATTTCGACTTGCATGACCTCTTTCTGTTGTTGTTAAAATAACTTGAAGGAAATCTTGTGTAGACCTCACGGGAAAAATAATTTGTTACATGAAGTCTGATTGTTGAAAAATGTATGTGGGAAACGTTATTCTATTTCCATTTATTTAGGGAATTTAATTTATCAAATAATTAATCACTTCATGCTAAGTTGGGAAATTATATTGCGTATTGGATAGTTGTTTTCTCTTTTAGTTATAGGTTCACAAAACTTCATAATATTTTTATTCGAGCTTCATTTGTTATATTGTAACATTCCCATTTTAAGACTTTAGAAACAAGGGATTTTTTTTTAAATAGTGTTCACTGTTCTAAATTAGGCATTATTTAGAACAAACATTCCTTGCCAATAAAATCCAATGGATAAACATATGCAATGTAATACTTGATGATTCACCAATCTATTCATTCCATAACTCGGTAAGCTACCGATCTATTTATGTTATCTTATGTATTGAATACATATCGTATACTTTGTATAATTTTTCTTCCTACCCTACACCGAGTACTAAGTGATCTTTTTAAAGAACATATCTGAATATCTGCTACCAATATTCATCTGATATCACGTTGTTTTAAACTTGGTGACATAGGACAACACAACCAACAACTTGCGATACTTTGGCCAAATATTTATAACATACTGTGTATGTCACTATTCCTAGATGACATACTTGTCATATTGGAATACATCCTTCACCTCACTCCTCATTTATCATGATTGGTATTTAATGACTACCTTTAGTCCACTTGTTCTAGGTTTAACCCTAGCCCTAGATAGGAACATAACTTATTATAGGAAGACGCTCACAATGGCTTAGGGTAAATGAGCAATCTCGGTTGACCTAAGATGACCGGATGTGCCAACGTACCTTGAGCCATTGGAAGCTAATTCATATCCTAAATATGCTCCTATCCATACCTAGAGAGAAACTAAGTTCAAGTCTGAGTTCCTATTGTGTGTAGATCTAGATGATCAATGCGGAAGGGTGATGCCACATGTCAACTACAACGTTGTATTCTCGAGAAGACCAAATCCTTCTCAAAATTATAGCCCTGCAGTTGGCATGTGCCAACATCCTACAGAAACTACCTCATCAAGATGTACATACCCCCAAGGGGATTGTTAATACATTATTAGTCTGAATTATTTCTTGATTACAGCAACCCTACCAAACCCTAATCCAATGCTCAATAAGTTCTTTCCTAAATTTTCTTCATTTAGTCCATGAAGAACTTTGTTATACTTACGGTTGTTTTTAATGTTAGATCTCTCAGTTACATTGCCAATTAACCGCAACCGAACAACGTTATCAAGTTTCATTTAAGAAGTAAAATAACTTTTAGATAGGTTCATCGTCTCGAATATATCCATTTAAAGTAGACTTCATACATAATGAAGTCTAATAGATTGTAACCATAATTTCCATACCTTTTTGGTTTATATTGAAAATCGAAAGAGTATTTATCTACATGTTTAAGTGTTAGGGTATATCCTACCCAATATCCATATTTCTTAATGTATGTTCAACACACATTACATTAATATATTATATAGTTTAGATAAAGAACATCATATTCTGCAACTTAACAAGTTGCATCTTAATTAGGGAAATTGAACTAATTCCATTTATCCAACTTATCAAAGGATAACCGATTAAGCATAAAAAATATGAAGAATATCAACATCATAGAAATCCATCTCTTCCATACAAGTACAAGATAATTTACACACCCAATACAAGTAAATTCTCAGCTTTCAATTCATCTTTATAACTTATACATTTACAAGCCTTATACATTGTAGGTATACTGCATAATAACCACCTTAATTATAAAAGAATACTACTTTTCTTTTTCAATACAATCTCAAGAACGAATCAGAATTCTTCACAAGGAATCAAACTTAAATAAGCCAATGCATCATATAATTTTTACATTCTTTTATCACTTACGAAGTCCATCTGCAAAAATTGCTAGCACGTGTGTTCATTCAACTAAGCATGATAAGCACTAAGCCTTAAAATGAAGTGCATTCCAATAATTGTTCCATTAAAACAAATCTTCTTTAATCGGACAATTAATACATCATATATATCAAGTATAATTAATAGTAAATGGAAAAGAAGTACATTAACCAATCTGAATTCACTTCTAAGATAAGAACAAAATATAATTCACGACATCTCGCCTTACAAAATTTAAAGTTTAATTGATCCTAATAATTAGCTTTAAACAACAAAGAAGGGGTTTACATCATATTTCTCATTGGGATGATTCATCTAGCTCCGAAGCAAGGAAGAAGGATATCCATTCCAAACTATGCTCAACACAAAAATATCAGAAAACAGATACAATTTCATAACATGAATTTAATTGTTTCGTTTAAAGGACAACTACCTTTAAATACAACATTTCAGATTTTAAACAAAACAAAATCCCATATCAATCTAAGAAGGAATATAGAATTTTAATAGTCTGACAACAATATTGTATTTTCTGTTCAACAAAACCGAAACATCAAATCTCTTCCTCCATCACTTTAACAAATGATATGAACAAGGAAGGCTAAACAGGTATAATAAATCTCCATTTTTAAGAGAACTAATAATAGAAGGGTTCAATCAAATGAACTAATCCCTACAAGTTAGAAAGGGAATCTTATCATAATTTGACTCAATCTTTAATTTATTCTCTAAACTTAACAACAAATTCCCATCTCTAATCCAAACAATAAGCTCATACACTAGTTCCTAGAAGAGAGAACAAACCAACTCATTGTAAGAAACATATTGCAAGTCCCCTTACAATCCTTATCATTACAAGCATGAGTTCTAATTTCAGTTCAAAACAACACTCAGTAAAGTTCTAAAACAACACCCTGTCCCTAAGGGTTCTTAATTTCCTTCTTCTTTTAAAAGACTCAAGCATTAACTTATTGATCCCAACTAGATTAGAAAAAAACTTAAACTAAACCAGTTCAGGAGTATCCTCGACTCAAAACTGAAGTTCCTTTACATGCCTCCACAACATGTACTTAAATGTAGGTGATTCATAATTCTTTTAGAACTATAAAACAAAATTAGGCTAAACAAATTTAAGTATTATGCCTCTACTATTTCTAAGCACATGTAAAAATTCATATTTAAAAAAAAATTCCAAATCCTACTATCAAACAAAATTGTTTCTTGTTAAATCTCCAAGAGATACTCAAATAGCTTAGTCATACTACTTACCTCCAGAATTACCTGGAGTAAGCGGTTTGCATTAAAGGATTTATAAGCTTCCAAATAGAATGCAATTTAAAACCAACTCACAAGTACCAGAATAGAGCTAACATGTCATTCAACTAAAAATTCAAACACTATGTATCTAATTACATTTACGGTGCCGAATCACAAAGTCTCAAATCGAGTAGAGATATATACAATTATTATGATACAAGTCGGAGAATATAACACGACAACTTTAACCAGTTTATAGTGTAAACTAGAAACCCTATTTCAAAATCAAAATGAAACACAAGTTTCTCTCGGAGGAGTTTAGAATTATTCGGGTAGATATTCACAAGTTCAGGCAACCACAATTCCCATTCTATTTTGTATATCAAACAAGAAATCTCATACCATCTCGAAACACGAGCTCCTACCAAAGTTCAAAACTAACCAAAAAAATACTATTACTGTGTAAATTATAAACTTCCATTAACAATCTAGAAGATCACAAAAATAAACACGAGTACAGAGATACATATGGACTTAAAACAATAGTCCAAGATTACTTAAGAATCCAAACACTGTTTCAGAGTGACAAGAACCTCCAACCCAAATCCTTAACAAAACTCTAAACCGAATCAAGCTTAACTACACACGAACTTGAATACAGGCTCAAACAAAACACCAGCTCAATACAAGCTCAAGCTCAAACAAAACACGAGCTCAATTGCAAACTTTAGCTCAAACAAAACACAAACCTGAATACAGGCTCTAGCTCAACAAAGATGAGCTCAACTACAAGCTTTAGCTCAAACAAAGATGATCTCCACGAAATATCAGACGAGATTCAAGTTCCCAAAAATTAGAACCAAATAAACAACAACAAAGGTTAGTTGAAAACATAACTTCTTCATATACTGGTTCAAGAAATGACAAGCAGAGTTACAGTAACAAGTTTCTCATGCATGTCTTGCTAATTAGCACATACCAAGAAATTTTCAAACAATTATCATCAATTTTCCATGGATTCATACCCAAATTTCCAAATATTACAAAACCCAGCAAGCAAATAACCAGATAAAACATGCAAGCCAAGAATCTCATAAGAGAAAAGTCATTTTAATGAAACATTTAGAAGAAAGCAAGAGATCTTAATGGTTAGAGCCTATCATGCCTAATAATACTTCTGCCAAATCAAAGGAGACTTCCAAATGAGCTTCCAACTCTTTTCTCCTCCATGAAAGATCAACCAACCAAAAATTTCCTCAAAGATGCCTCATAGACCTTCCCATGATCAAAAATAGACAAGGTGAGTTAAAAATAGCAATGAAGTGCAATTCGAACTACTGGTTTGAAGAACTAGTTTGCTTCATGTAAAGAAAAATATGAAAAGCATGCAAAAACCAACAACCTCCCACAAACCCACCTTCCAAGTTTCCTAGATGGTTTGTGAAAAAACCGAGGCCAATTAATTTCATTAATTCCAATTTTCCCACTCAACTCTCCTTAGTACTGCCTCCCAAATCTAGTGAATGCCAATTCCCATTTAACATGTAATTCCATTTTTAGTGGAGCTTCCACATAAGCCTCGCCAAATCAACTAGCCCCTACCAAAACTAGTAGTACTTAATGCCTTTAAGAACCTTATCAACAATTAAATTCCATTGGAACCATCGCCTTATAAGTATGTGACCCATTTAGGTTCCCATTTAATAGCTTAAGATAGATCCCTTAAAACTTAGGTTAGTTTAGGAATAATTACCTTAAGCCTTTACACATTACCTTAGGAATTCCAACATTAGGTTTTAGGTTAATTTAGATAGCCTAACAACCTTTCCATGTTCCATTAGCATAAGGCCTAGGTTAGAAAGAAAATTCAATTAAGTAACATAGCTAGGTAGTAAATATTCTTACCCAGCTTAAGATTCAAAATCCTTCCTATGTCATGAACAGGCTGTATTTCATTTACGTCAACACTGTACTACCAAGATCAATCTCCAACGACCTAAGCGCAACATACAATTGAATAGAAATACGTTCACACAAGATTAAAGAACTTGTAATAACAAATTTTAGTCCACCATGTCCCTCAATTATGGAATGTCAATTTACCATTCATTCAATTGAGAAGGTTTAAAACATTCCTTGGATCACTAAAATTGATCCAAGGATGAGTCAGATAAAGAGGTAAGTTTGTAACTCTTAAACTAGATTACAACTCACCTACAAGAAGTGAAAAATGGATTCAAGGAAGCCATTCCATTCCAGTCTAATGATCTTAAGAACATAAAAGATTTATCCATATCAAGCATGATCTCCAACAATCAAAAGAACACATCTTTAGAAGAAAATCACATGTCAACACTTGAAATGCAAAGGAGGAATATAACAATTGTTGAGGGTGTTACATGCTTCCCTCCTAAAAAGAATCATCATCCCGATGATTACCTCATTTTAACAATTTATATCAATGACAATCAATTCATTCACTTCTCTTACCATAAGTCAAATATATCAAAAACTTATAGTTCCAGAAATCAGCATTAAATAGCTATTTATTCAATTCATATAAATATCTGCCCAAAACTGGCATACTTATAGTCATATACAGAAGAAAAATAATTTTTTTAATAGTCTACAAAATCAATTCTATTCAAATAGATATGGAAAATAAGTTTTCATATCCTCTAGGTTTTCCCAAGTTGCACTATCTTCGTTAAACTGGTCCCACTGGACTTTACATTGACTTATTTCTTGATTTCTCAAATGCAACTGGCAAGTTTCAAGCACTCGTATGGGTTTAACCACAATTATTCCTAGGTCCTAGACCTACAAGGAATTCCAATTTAACACATGTGATAAATTTAAAATTTAATTCTTAAGAAAAGAAATATGGAAAACATCATGCATTTGTGACAAAGCAGGAGGTAATGCTAAATGATAAGCTACAAGGTTGATTACTTCAACTATCTCAAAAGGTCCCACATAATGCGGTGATAACTTGGTAGCCTTGCCAAAAGTTATAGAACTCTTTTTCGGTTTAACCCAAAGAAAGACTTTCTCACCAAGTTAAAATTTCCTATCAACCCTATTTAAGTCAGCGTAACTCTTTTGCCTATCTCGCTACTTCTTTCAAGTGTTTATGAATCAATTTAACTTGTTCAATTTCAGTAAGAATTTCAAGTCTAATTACCTCTCTATCCTCTATGTTATCCCAACTAACAGGGGTTCTAGATTTTCTTCCGTATAATGCCTTGAAAGGGCCCATCTTAAGAGAAGCATGATATGTATTATTGTATGTGAATTCAACTAATGAAGATACTCTTCCCACGTATCTTTGTTGATCCATGTAATACATTCGTAACATATCTTCCAAAACGTGATTTACTCTTTCAGTCGGTCCATCTATTTCCTAATGGTATGTAGAACTGAAATTTAGCTTAGTTCCTAGAGCTGCATCAAGCGTTTGCCAAAATCTTGACGTCATTCTAGGATCTCTATCTAAAATGATTAACTCAAGTACTCCATGTAATCTAAAAATTTCATGTACAAATCTTCTTGCCAAAATAGGAGAATCATCCTTCAAATTTCCAGCAATAAAATGTGCTACCTTTTTTAATTTATCCACAACTACTAATATAACATCATGTTTATTTCTTGACATAGGTAACCCTTGTACAAAATCCATGCTTATTACCTACCATTTGTACTGTGGTATGCTATGAGGATACAACAACCTAGCTAGGTGCATATGTTCCGCCTTCACACGTTGGCACTCAAGACAATGTGTCACAAATTTTAGAACATCCATTTTCACTCCTTTCCAAAAATATTTTTGTTTCATATCGTAAAGCATTTTTGTAATGCGGAGTGTCAGAAAAGGTGAATTATGAAATTCTACTAACAATTTCTTTCTCAAATTATTTAGCGAAGGTACATAGACTCTATTTTCAAATTGTAAGATTCCTTCTTTATCAAAGTGAAAACCTTTATACCTCGAATCATTTGAATCTACAGCAAGTGTTTCTTTTACTTGCTGAGAGTAAGAATCAGATTCCATAACACTTTTTACTTCATCCTTAAACTAAGTTCTTAATGTTATAAGAGCAGAAATGTGCTTCCTATGACTTAGAGCATCAACCACTCTATTTTCTTTACCCTTTATATAACTGATGTCAAAATTATATTGAGACAAAAACTCCAACCACCTTCATTGTCTTGCATTAATATTTGGTTGAGTGAAGATATACTTCAGTCCAAGGTGATCGGTTTTCAATTCAAAAGGCTTACCGAAAGGTAAAGTCTTTAACCTTGTAGTGCATGAACAATGGCAGCAAGATCTAAATCATGTGGAGTGTAATTCAACTCATGTAACTTAATTTTTCTACTTTCATATGCTATAACATGACCACAATGTAACAAAATACCTCCTAGACCTTCACCGGATGCATCAGTTACCACAATAAAATCTCCATTAGAATATGGTACTGCAAGAATAGGTGCTGAAGTTAACTGTTCCATCAAGGTTTTAAATGCAATTTCACATTTCTCACTCCAAACAAACTTTTTATCTTTCTTCTGTAAGGAAGTTATTGGTGCAGCTATCTTAGAAAAATATTTTATAAATTTCCTCTAGTAGCCAACAAGTCCCATGAAGCTTCTAACTTCATGTACATTCTTTAGTGCAGGCCACTATATTATAGCTATAATTTTTGAAGGATCTACAACAATCCCATCTTTACTTATAACATGACCAGATAGTGGACTTATCTGTCATAGAAAGAACATTTGGACAACTTAACAAACAACCGTCTCTTTCTCAGAATTTCCAAAACTATTTTCAAATGCTCATGATGCTCTTCAATGCTTTTAGAATATATGAGAATGTCATCCAAGAATATGAGCACAAATTTGTCCAAGTATTCTTGAAAGATATTATTCATTAAATTCATAAATTCCACAGGTTCATTAGTTAATCCAAAAGGTAAAACTATAAACTCATAATGTCCATACCTTGTTCTGAAAGTTGTTTTATGAATATCCTCATCCTTAATTCGCAATTGATGATATCCGATTTAATATATATATTATAATATATCGATACTCCACGCATCGATCAAATAAATCATCAATCCTAGGGAGTGGATATCTATTATTGATTGTTTCCTTATTTAACATTATGTAATCAATGCACAATCTAAGTGTTCCATCTTTCTTTTTCACAAAAATTACGGGTGCTCCCCAAGGTGAAACACTTGGTCTAATCAAACCTTGAGACAAAATTTCATGCAATTGAGCCTTAAGCTCTACTAATTCTATAGTAGTCATTTGATACAGTGCTTTAGAAATAGGTTCAGTTCCAGGCTTGATCTCAATCATGAAATCAAATTTCCTTTTGGGTGGAATACAGCAATTTTTTTGGAAATACATCATTAAATTCTTGTAATAGCGGATATCATTCCATAATATCATTTCTCTCTTCCGTTGATTCAGTAATTTTTATTGCATATAAGGTACATCCTTTATTTTTGGCCTTTTAAAGTTGCATAGCTGACAGTTTTCTAACAAAAATCTCACGTTTCACACCCTAAATCTCTGTTGTTTTCTATAGGTTCTCTAAACACTAATGTGTTTTTCAAAATAGTGCACTTTAGACTTATGTTCTGCTAACCAATTAACACCTATGATTACATCATAAGACCCCAAGGGTGCAACATAAAGATCAACCTCAGTGGAAAATTTAGGTAATTCAAGGATTGCTCCAAAAAGACACATACTAACCGTATGAACAACATTATTCCCATACTATACAGTCCATGTTTTATCCATGTTTCCATATTTTCTTTTTAATTTTTATGCTAATTTACTAGAAATAAAACATTCAGTAGCTCCGGTATCAAAAATAATAGTTATTGGTAAGCTAAATAACTTACCCGAAATTCTATGGGTGTGGCTGTTTCTCGGCTTGCTTCATCGGCTATGGTAGCATGTATCTTGTGCTACTAATTATGGTCATCCTTATTCAAAGGACATTGATTTACATAATGATCTTTGCCACAATTATAAAAGCTTCCTACAGATCCCTTCCTAGACTCGGGTTTATTTCCATCCTTGGAGTTATTGTTCTTGGAAAAACTATTCCGTGCATTACCAAAAACTTGTTTGTTGTTGCTTTCTTATTTGTATCAAATAAAAACTTAATTTTCATTCCAAATTTCTTCCATGGTCCTTTCTTGGGTGCAAGAGATGATGAAGAGGAGTTGGGATTTTTCTTCCTTACTTCCTCCTTGTGAGAAGAAATTACCTTTAATTTTTGTTCTTGCCTTATGGCTTTTTCAACAACCCCTTCCATCATGGTTGGGCTGTGAACATCCACCTCTCCTCCTATAATGGGATTCATTCCCATGATGAATTTATGTATCCTGAACTTCTCATCAATTTGGTACTGAGGCATATATTTAAGGAGTTTTGTAAATCGCTCCCAATACTCAGTTACAATTATCTTTCCTTGAGCTAAGTTCTGAAATTCAGTCATTTTCTAATCATAGTAGAGTTTTGGCAGCCATCTTTGCCTAAAGTCACCTTTAAATGTGTCCCATGTGATATTAGATTTATCAATGTTTAACTCAGTCTTACGGCTATCCCACCATGAAGATGCTTCATGAGAAATTTGATATGCTCCCCATATCGCCTTTGTTTCTTCTAAGAAATTTCTTATTACAAAGTATTTCTCTATTTCGCTAAGCCAATTCTAAACCCCATCTTCTAATGTGGTGCCATCAAAATTGGGTGGAATTATCCTTTTTATGTCATTAGTGAGTTCTGTTGCTAGCGTAGCCTTTTTGTTCTTAAGCTAAATAGGTATGTTAACATTGTTATTATTAACACCCAAATTGGTGTTATCCCCTAGAGGTGGCTGATTATTGTTATCAGCTTCTTCTTCCTCCTCATTACCCATTACTTATTGTTCAAGCACAGCCAAACGATCTCTTGTTTCCAACATGGAAGCAAGGATCTCATTGAGTTTCTAGGAAGTTGTTACTCCTTCCTCAGGCGAAGGGTTATTTGCAACGTTTCCTCTTGTTCTCACCATTTTCTATTACAAGAAAATTTAAGTTTCATCAAATTATAGACACAATAGGTCCAAGAGCTTTAACCTTCATCTCGATACCAAGATGTAACATTACCATTTTAAGACTTTAGAAATAAGGGAATTCTTTTTTTAAAAAATAGTGTTCACTATTTTAAATAAGGCATTATTTAGAACAAACATTCCTTACCAATCAAATTCAATGGATAAACATATTCAACTATAATGACGGTAATTCACTAATATATTCATTGCATAACTCGGTAAGCTACCGATATATTTATGTTATCTTATGTATTGAATACATATTATATACTTCGTATACTTTGTCTTCCTACCCTACACCGGGTACGGAATGATTTGTTTAAAGAACATATCTAAGTATCTACTACCAATATTCATCTAATATCACATTGTTTTGAACTTGGTGAAATAGGACAACACAACTAGTAGCTTGAGATACTTTGGCCAAAGATTTATAACATATTGTGTATGTCACTATTCCTAGATGACATATTCATCATATTGGAATACATCCTTCACCTCACTCCTCATTTATCATGATTGGTCTTTACTGACTATTGTCAGTCCACTTGTTCTAGGTTTAACCCTAGCCCTAGATAGGAACATAACTTATTATAGAAAGACGCTAACAATGGCTTAGGGTAAATGGGCATACTCAATTGACCTAAGACAACCGGATGTGCCAACATACCCTGAGCCATTAGAAGCTAATTTATATCCTAAATATGCTCCTATCTAGACCTAGAGAGAAACTAAGTTCAAGTTTGAGTTCCTATTATGTGTAGATCTAGATGATCAATGCAGAAAGGTGATGCCACATGTCAACTACAATGTTGTATTCTTGAGAATACCCAAGCCTTCTCAAAAGTATAGCCCCTGTAGTTAGCATGTGCCAACATCCTACAAAACCGCCTCATTAAGCTCTACATACCCCTGAGGGGATTGTTAATACATTATTAGTCTAAATTATTTCTTAATTACAAAAACCCTGCCAAACCCTAATCCAATGCTCAATAAGTTCTTTCCTAAATTTGCTTCTTTTAGTCAATAAATAACTTCGTTATACATATGGTTGTTTTTAATGTTAGATCTCTCAGTTACACTACCAATTAACCCCAGATGAACAACGTTATCAAGTTTCATTTAAAAGTACAATAACTTTTAGATAGGTTCATCATCTGAATATATCCAATTTAAAGTAGAATTCATACAAAATGAAGTCTAATAAAATTTAATCATATTTCCATACCTTTTTGGTGTATATTCAAAATAGAAAGAGTCTTTATCTACATGTTTAAGTGTTAGGGTATATCCTACCCAATATTCATATTTCTTAATGTATGTTCAACACACATTACATTACTATATTATATAGTTTAGATAAAGAACATCGTATGATCTCAGTAACTTAACAATCTTCATCTTAATTAGGAAATTGAACTAATTCCCTTTATCCAACTTATCAAAGGATAACCAATTAAGCATAAAAATAATATGAAGAATATTAACATGATAGAAATCCATCTCTTCCATACAAGTACAAGATAATTTACACATTAATACAAGTAAATTCTCATCTTTTAATTCACCAATTCATCTTTATAACTTATACATTTTAGGAATACTGCATAATAACCACCTTCATTATAAAATAATACTACTTTTCTTGTTAAATACAATCTCAAGAATGAATCAAAATTCTTCACAAGGAATCAGACTTAAATCAGCCAATGCATCATATAAGTTTTGCCTTCTTTTATCACTTATGAAGTCCATCTATAAAAATTGCTAGCACAGGTTAGTTCAATGAACTGAGCATGATAAGCACTAAGCCTTAAAATGAAGTGCATTCCAATAATTGTTCCATTAAAACAACTCTGCTTTAATGAGACAATTAATACATCATAAATATCAAGTATAAGTAATAGCAAATGGAAAAGAAGTACATTAACCAATCTGAATTCACTTCTAAGAGAAGAACAAAATATAATCCACAACATCTGCCTTACAAAATTTAAAGTTTAATTGATCCTAACAATTACCTTTAAACAACAAAGAAAGGGTTTACAGCATAGTTCTCATTGGGATGATTCATCTAGCTCCTAAGCAAGGAAGAAGGATATCCATTCCAAACTATGCTCAACACAAAAATATCAGAAAATAGATACAAGTTCATAACATGAATTTAACTATTTCATTTAAAGGACAACTACCTTTAAATACAACATTTCAGATTTTAAATAGAACAAAATCCCATATCAATCTAAGAAGGAATATAGAATTTTAATAGTCTAACAACAAGATTGTATTTTCTGTTCAACAAAACTGAAACATCAAATCTCTTCCTCCATCACTTTAACAAATGATATGAACAAGGAAGGATAAACAAGTATAATAAATCTCCATTTTGCAAGAGAACTAATAACAAAAGGGTTTAATCAAATGAACTAATCCCTACAGGTTAGAAAGGGAATCTTATCAGAATTTGACTCAATCTTTAATTTATTCTCTAAACTTAACAACAAATTCCCATCTCTAATCCAAACAATAAGCTCATACACTAGTTCCCAGAAGAGAGAACAAAACCAACTCATTGCAAGAAATGTACTGCAAGTCCCCCTTATAATCCTTATCATTACAAGCATGAGTTCCAATTTCAGTTCAGAACAACACTCAGTAAAGTTCTAAAACAACACCCTATCCCTAAGGGTTCCCAATTTCCTTCTTCTTTTAAAAGACTCAAGCATTAACTTATTGATCCCAACAAGATTAGAAAACCCAAAACTTAAACTAAACTAGTTCAGGAGTATCCTCAAATTGGAAACTGAAGTTCCTTTACATGCCTCCACAACATTGTACTTAAATGTAGGTGATTCATAATTCTTTTAGAACTATAAAACAAAATTAGGCTAAACAGATTTAAGTATTCTACCTCCACTACTATTTCTAAGCATAGGTACAAACTCATTTTAAAAGAATTCCAAATCCTACTATCAAACGAAAACATTTCCAGTTAAATCTCCAAGAGATACTCAAACAACTTAGTCATACTACTTACCCAGAATTACCTGGAGTAAGTGGTTTGCATTAAAGGAGTTATAAGCTTCCAACTAGAATATAATTTAAAACCAACTCACAAATACCATAATCAGAGCTAACACATCGTTCAACTAAAAATTCAAACACTATGTATCAAATTACATATACAATTCCGAATCACAAAGTCTCAAACGTGAGCATAGATATATACAAATATTATGATACAAGTCAGAATATAACATGAAAACCTTAACCAGTTTATAGTGTAAACAAGAAACCCTATTTCCAACTCAAAATGAAACACAAGTTTCTCACAGAGGAGTTCAAAACTATTCAAGTAGATATTCGCAGGTTCAAGGAAACCACAATTCCCATTCCAGTTTGTATATCAAACAAGAAAGCTCATACCAGCTCGAAACACGAGCTCCTACCAGAGTTTAGAACTAATCGAAAAAAAAAATACTATTACTGTGTAAATTATGAACTTCCATTAATAGTCTAGAATAACACAAGAATAAACACGAGTACATAGGTACATATGGACTTAAAACAATAGTCCAAGATTACTTGAGAATCCAAACACTGTTTCAGAGTGACAAGAATCTCTAATCCAAATCCTTAACAAAACACTATCCCCGAATCAAGCTTAACTACACACGAACTTGAATACAGGCTCAAATGAAACACCAACTCAATACAAGCTCAAGCTCAAACAAAACACGAGTTCATTTGCAAACTTTAGCTAAAACAAAACACAAACCCAAATATAGGATCTAGCTCAACAAAGACAAGCTCAACTACACACTTTAGCTCAAACAAAGATGAGCTCCATAGAAATATCAGACGAGATTCAAGTTCCCAAAACTCAGAACCAAATAAATAGTGATGAAGGTCAGTTAAAAACACAACTTCTTCATATACATGTTTAAGAAATGAAAATAAGAGTTACAGTAACAAGTTTCTCATGCATGTCTCGCTAATTAGCACATACCAAGAAAGTTTCAAACACTTATCATCAATTTTCCATGGATTCATACCCAAATTTCCAAATATTACAAAACCCAACAAGCAAATAACCAGATAAAACATGCAAGCCAAGAATCTCATAAGAGAAAAGTCATTTTAATGAAACATTTAGAAGAAAGCAAGAGATCTTAATGGTTAGAGCCTATCATGCCTAATAGCGCTTCTACCAAATCGAAGGAGACTTCCAAATGAGCTTCCAACTCCTTTTCTCCTCCACGAAAGATCAACCAACCAACAAATTTCCTCAACATGCCTCATATACCTTCCCATGATCAAAAATAGACTAGGTGAGTTAAAAATAGCAATGAAGTGCAAGTTAAATTGCTGGTTTGAAGAACCAATTTGCTTCATGCAGAGAAAAATCTGAAAAGCATGCAAAAACTAACAACCTCCCACAAACCTGCCTTCCAAGTTTCCTAGATGGTTTGTGAACAAAAACCGAGGCCAATTAATTTCATTAATTCTAATTTTCCCACTCAACTCTCCTTGCCACCACCTCCCAAATCTGGCGAATGCCAATTCCCATTTAACATGTAATTCCATTTTTAGTGGAGCTTCCACATAATCCTCTACCAAATCAACTAGCCCCTAGTTAAAACGGAAGTACTTAATGCCTTTAAGAACCTTATCAACAATTAAATGCCATTGGAACCATCACCTTAGAGGTATGTGACCCATTTAGGTTCCCATTTAATAGCTTAAGATAGATCCCTTAAAACTTAGGTTAGTTTAGGAATAATTACCTTAGGCCTTAACACATTACCTTAGGTAATTCCGACATTAGGTTAGGTCATCTCATAACCTTATAACATTAGGTTTTAGGTTAATTTAGATAGCCTAACAACCTTTCCATGTTCCCTTAGCACAAGGCTTAGGTTAGAAAAAAAATTCAATTAAGTAACATAGCTAGGTAGTAAATATTCTTACCTAGCTTAGGATTTCAAATCCTTCCTATGTCATGAATAGGCTATATTTCATTTACATCAGTAATGTACTACCAAGATCAATCTCCAAGGACCTAAGCACAACATACAATTGAATATAAATACGTTCACACAAGATTAAAGAACTTGTAATAACAAATTTTAGTCCACCATATCCCTCAATTATGGAATTTCAATTTACCATTCATTCAATTGAGAAGTTTTAAAACATTCCTTAGATCACTTTGAAATTGATCCAGAGATGAGTCAGATAAAGAGATAAGTTTTCAACTCTTAAACCAGATTACAACTCACCTACAAGAAGTGAAAAATGGATTCAAGGAAGCCATTCCATTCTAGTCTAATGATCTTAAGAATAGAAAATATTTATCCATATCAAGCATGATCTCCAACAATTAAAATAACACATCTTTAGAATAAAATCACATGTCAACACTTGAAATGCAAAGGAGGAATATAACAATTGTCGAGGGTGTTACATATATATTGTCTTGGCTTGATTTCTGAATCCCTCGAGCTTATGAACTCAATACCAGATCTTTTGGGATAGAGGAATATGTTTTGAATGGTTGTTGAACGCTTGATCTTATATGGGTAATGTTTGAATGCTTACTTGTGTTCCTTTTTAAGGGTTTTGAGTTCATTGGAAGTCTGTTTGTGACTAATCTTTTTGATGTACTTTCCTTTTATTATTTGGGATTTTTGGGAAATGGATTACTTGTTTATCCTTGAGGGAATTGATTATTTCAAACATGTCTCCATTGAATGACAAAAGGGTAAAGGTTTGATGTTGCACTATGTTTCATTTTCCCAGCTTTTTTGATACTTATACAATTCAAGACCTGGGTGAATCTTTGTTTAGACTTTAGTGTGGCTTGTATGTGATCTATCCTTTGTCATTACAGTTTTCTTGGTTATATAATGTTTACTCTTATTCTTAAGAGTTATGAAAGACGAGGAGATTGCAATCTCCCTCATACACTCATCTATCTTTCTAATAGGATATAGTTTACTTGGTGAAGTTGTTGTCCCTCCTCTGGTCTGTTATGGTTATGTCACTTCTTGACCATGTGTTAGGAATGAGTGTAGTAATGTTCTTGGGTAGAAGAAAATAATTTTTTGATATGCTGGGAAGGAGTATTGAGTCTTGTATAAGTTTTGAACTTAACCAATATGCTCTTTTATGTAATGTTAACAATGGTGTATCTTGTTTGGGATTTGAATGTTAGCTTTTTTTCTTGTAGAAGCAACCTTTCACTTTTTGATGAGGTCTAATTTAGGTTGTCTTTGACTTCTAACTTGAATTGGTTCCTAATTCTGAGCCTAAACATTAGGATGCTTCAATCAGGGTTACATTAATTGTTTACAATGATTTGGTTATCCTTACTTGTTCTTATGATCTTAATTATGATTGATGACATCTTATACTTTAGGGTGAATTTTTGATAAGGAGATGATTAGTTGGAAGGAAATGTTTATTAATGCTCAAACTATTGAGTTATGTCTGAAAGATAGTATTAGGTATTTTATCTTCTTCTATTAAATAGGTTTAGTCTGAGTGAAGAAACTTAAATGGATTACATGAAAGTAATGGTAAGGTTCAGATGAAATGATAGTTCTTCTTAACTTTGTTGTTTAAATTCTATATGATAAAAGGATTTTATGATGGAAAGTTAAGGTTGCTAGATTGAATGACCAAACTTGGATTTTGATTTGAAATATATATATATATATATCTTATCTAGGATTGTACTCTTTTTGTCGAGTCTTTCTGATTTTGTTCTTTGGACTATTTCATAATAGAAGAGTTTGTTTTATGAAACGGTTAGCTAAAAGCACATCGTTTTAATTATTTAGTGCTTATCATGCTCATTCAATGAACTAACCAATGAAATAAATTTTACGAGATGGACTTCGTAAAAGATGAAAGGAGAAAGACTTATAAAAAGTTACATTTGTTTTATTAAAGAGACTGAATCTTTATTATGATGAAATATGGCTTCATTACTGAGATGTACTTGATGGAAAAGAAATTTGTAATGAGAATTGATTAGGTGTTTCTATTTTGACATTTTGTGATATTTGAAATGTTTGGACTTAGTGAATGTATAACTCCTCCTTGATGAATAAAAGATGTGTGATTCTATTACTTCTTGTTGTAATAATTTCTTGGCATGAATTGGGCTGAAATGATATGTATTACTCTAATAAAGGAGGGAAGGTAACATACTTTAATAATATGGAATGGGTGGGGTAGGAATTTGAGTGTGAGTTGAATTAGTTTCTCTAGGAGAAATGCAACTTATAATGTTGTCAATCTTAAGATACTCTACCATCACAAATAGGACTATAATTAAATTACATGGAGGTATGTGTACTAAACCATGATTATAATTTACAATATGCAACTTGAATTTATATGGAACAGGGCATTAGCCCATGACATAGGAAAAAGGGGAAATTCCCTTGAGAACATACATTAAGATTTAAGTTATGAACTTGCTAAAATGATAATGAACATAAGGGTGAATGGTTGCATGTGTGCTTCCTTATGCATATTTCCTTAATGTTAAACTGGAAAATAATTAGTTCATTCTCCTTCATAACTAAAAGTGACTTTATGTCCCTTTTCTTGTTACAAGTTGTATCGGTTAAATGATAAACTAAAGCTTGTAAATAAATAGGTTAGGAAGCATATTTTATCTACATACCTACCACAGATGCAGTTATAACTTGTAACCCTTTAGGTTAAAGAACCTAATTAAATCAGTAAAGATGTTGTAATTAATTTGTAATGAAGTGTTTAATATAACATTAACTTTCAATCTAAGTTATGTTCATCTAGATGAGGAAACTCAGTTGGATGTTGACACATGCCAACTACAATGAAGTACCTTCATAATGAAAGGAGTAATTATGAGGATACTATGTTGCAGTTGACATGTCTCAATACCCCTAAGATTTTGTTCAACTAGACTAACATAAGTTCTTGACTGGATCACAGTTCTTCCCTATGCAAAGATAGGGACATGATCTAGTGTTAGGGTCAACTCACGTTGACTTAGGATAACTAGACACACCCAATCAACGTAATTCGATTGAGTATGTCTATGTACCCTTAGTCACTGTGAGAATTCCTCCACACGAGAGCATGTTGCTAACCTTTTCTAGGGTTAAAATTTGAATCAAGTGGAATGACAGAGGTCAGTGAAGACCAATCTAGATAACAGATCAAGTGTGGTGAAGGACTTATTCCATTTGATGATTATGCCATCTAGGAATGCAAACATGATAAACATGTGTAAAATATTTGGCTAAAGTATTGCAAGCTATTGATTGCATTGTCCTATGTCCCCTAATTTAATAAGTTGTATTTCAGATGAATATCGACAACAGATATTCATATAGGTTCTTAAAAAAAACACTTGATTACCCCTAATAGGGTAAAGGAACTAAGAATACTTTGTATACACATTGGTGAATAACATGAGAGATCGATTTTGTACCGATTCATGAAATGAGAGATTGGTGTTTCACCAAGTCATTACAACTACATATGGTTTTATGTTATGAGATAGTTTGGCATTGGAATGTGTGTTCTAAATTATGATTTAGAACAGAGAACATTAAATAAAAAAATTCCTTATTTCTAAAGTCTTAAATCTGGGAATATTACACTCCCTAGAGACTCTTCTTTTATAGGGGCTCCTCTTTCTCTAGTCCCTCTTCCTCATGTGTCCTCTCTTTCTCATATGTGGGGGACTTATTCCTCTATGTGTAGGTGCTTGGTTATGAACTTGAATCATATACGCTGCAGATTGTGTTGTTTGTATACTTGGTGCCTTTTTATCGGTTGCCTCATATCTCTCCCTTTTCCTTAGTGTATCCTTCTTCCTTAAGGTGGGGTCTTCTAGGATAGAGAATTCATTCTCCATGTAAGTTCCCTTCTCATAATTCAACCTTATTCGTGGGTATACCCTTGTTTCGGTTCTCCCAACAACAAGAAATTTTATTGGCTTCATAATATGCACGTCATGGGAGACATAGTTCTACACATAGGCACATTTATTTGATTATATCAAATTCATACGTAGCTTGTGGTAATATTGGTCCACCGTGTTGAGGTAAAACCTCAACTTCTTTGCTTCCTTAAATCTATTGACTCTAGCCTAGAAGTATTTTTGCTATGAAGGAGAATGTAAACTTGCACCGAGACCCTTGGCGACATCTACTAGAATAAACCTACCAATATAGAAATATAGGTACAGGGGTGAATTCAACTACACCTTGTAGTAAAATAGGTAACTACTCAGGTATCCTCCACCCCTGCACCGAATGCATCACACATTCCTTTGTACCATTTCTTTAGGTTAACCTTTTGGGTGGCCATCATGGTTTCACAAGTCTACTTCTCATATCTTTTGGCGGGGAGGGGTTCTCATCTAGGTACTCCCACACAAATTTATCTAGGCCATTAGGCACTCCAATCTCCAAAACAACAATGGTAAGGAGGATGTTACCAAACATGGTATTTTCTCCATCATGCACGATTATGGTGATTTCTATGCTATGAATCTTTGAGAGGTTATATATGGTCCCCTTCAAGATCTTCCAAGAAACATTCAGCCAAGCCTTGTTGATCTGCATCGATCTCTCATGTCTATTTAGTTTTGTGACTAAGTGCACGGCCATCTCCATTACAGGTCGAAATCATAGATATGTCGAAATATTGTGACCCCTTCTCTTAGTTAGGATTCCACATTCTTCTCGATGGCCTCTTTTTGTCCAAGTCATCATTAATAGATTCTCCTTATGCAAGTAAGACCAATAAATTTGGAAATTAGTTGGGAGTTATCTACATCTTGCGTCTGTGAAGTAGAAATGATCTTTAGGTATGCCTCGATCTTAGCCATTGTTATAGTCATTCGGCTTGCCGAAATAGGGTAACTCATAGAGTTGCAACAAACCAGACTTCTCCATCTTCACCTTTACTTCATCTTCATAAATAGGCATTCCATCGGTGTCCTTTTTCTATAGGGAGAACTAGTTCCAATGTCATCTCATTCTCCATGATTCTCATTCGATGGTTGAAGTCACTTATGGCCATTTTTCTAACATGAGACACCCATTGCTATCCAAGTAATATGTCGTCTAGTTATTGTATCTCCACGTACCATTATTCATTAAAGTGGTGGAAACATCATGTTTCCCTTTTGCATTTCCTTTATTTGGTGAAATGGTGGTTACTTTCCTTGGTGACATTTATCTAGTTGAGTTACTTAAGGTCCTTTCTCTTGATCCTAGCTCTGCTTAGTTCTATGGCTCTAATTTTATGCAAAACTCCATTCAATCTTGTTCCCTAGCTTTAGAACCCTAATATGGAAAAACCCTTCCTTTCACAAGACAACGTATTCACTTGCGTGATTCAAAAATTCCTACAACCCTCTTCCTCTCACACGTGTACTATTTTTCCACCCCGGTTTGCTAATCAAGCTAGATTTATACTCGATCATCATAACCCTCCTTCGCACAACTTTTCTCAAGGATTCCCTAGTTTGCAAGAGGTCTTTGATATCACAAATGTAAGGTAACAATAATGTATCCCAACCTTCTACTTATAGTTTTTTCTTCTTTTTCCGCAATAAATGTAATGCCACCTACCATTATACCTTTACAATAAAGGTGGATTTTTAATCTTAAGCCAACCTTTAGTGCTTTTACCCCCATGCTCATTCCTACAAGAAAAGTCTTACAACCTTACGGGATATAAAAATCCTTACTAACCTGGAGATCCATTCTCATGTGCTCACAACACCAAAGGCACTTATTCTACCCTTACCCTACTTTGTGACATCTCCTACCTCATGTTCTTTCTCGTAATTCTCATATTTGTACATGGTCTTCCAAAATCCTTACACAAAACTCCTTATGTCCACCTTTTCTATGCATGCTCTTCCAAACTACGCACTTTTGATCCTTCAATCTAGGCCATCGAAACACAACTTCTACTACCAGCTTCCATTATTTTTCACATTACTCCACCCCACACAAAAATAGATGTGAGTTCCTCTATGTATAGAAAATGTTTAAAAATAATAAGTGGCTACCAAAGTGCACAAAACACACATAACAACAAAAGGGAACAAACAATGAGAAGGGGAAACACAAAGAAAGGAAAATCATTAAGGGAAATCCTAAGCTAAATGGAAATACTACCTTATTTATGCATACGAGGAAGACTTATTTATAGTAGGTCTTCAGCCTACTCCCATTGAAATGGCCTAGTAATTATGTTCCATCTAACGCTTGTAAGTGAAAAGTGCATGAATCAAGTATATAAGATATAACATATGGGCCCATCCAATGGAGTTTTAATTTCCCAAGATGGAGAAAAACTTGGATTATTACAATAGAACCATTTGCCTAACCTCAAGTTGTTTGTTCTTGATGTGTTTATCATGTCATGCCATTTGCCTATCTTTTTCTGTTTTCTAACTCCAACAAGAAATATCCCACCTTTCATCTAACTACATGAACTTATTGATCCTATCCTCAAGCACTTGTTCATTAGTTAACCATCCTGTGTGTGATATACATAATCTTTGGTAATATGAATTCAACAGGTAACACCGCTTCCATGCCAAAAACCAATTGAAAAGGTGTGGCCTTGTTTAATCTTTTATAATTAGTCTGGTATGACCATAACACAACAAAAATTTATCATCCCAATCCTTTCTTCACACATCACAAATCTTGGTTAATGTGTGATTCAAAATTTTGTTAAATGCCTCAGTAATTCCATTATTTTGTGGGTGATATGGGGTAGTCTTGTGGTGGGCTACCATGAATTCTTCCAACAATATTCTTCTTGTATCATTCAAGAAATGGGTACACCTATCACATGTTAAACTTAACGGACATCCATATCTGCTGATTACATTTTCCCATAAGAACCTAGCTATTGTTGTTGTTGTGAAGTACTTTGTAGGTGTTGCCTCGCCCATCTTGTTAAGTAGTCAGTGTAAGTGATGATATAGCATGAACCAGTCCTCCGTGTGGAAGGTTAAATTGGTCCTACAAAATCAATCACCCAATTCTCAAATGGTTATGTGCTACTTATCGGTCTCAATGGCATCTCATCTCTTATCCCTAGTTTGCCAAGGCAAAGTGGAAGTGATCATAGGACTTGCAAAAATAAATACAATCTTTGTAAATTGTTTCCCACCAAAAATATGCTAAGAGGATCTTGTGTGTAGTTACATTCCTTGTGTATTGTCCTCATGCAATCCCACCATGTGCTTCCTCCATGATTACAATGCATTCTTGTTCTAGCACACCTTTGGAAAAAAACCTTATCATGGCCTAGCTTGTATAAGTCTCCACTAATTAACATGTAGGGTGTGACATGAATGGATAACTTATTTCTTTCCAAAGTCTTCATTCCCTCCAAAGGCTACACCGATTTTGAGAAACATAATAATATATCCCAAATCAGAGGGTGTACACCACAATGTAAACAATTACACGTTTGGCATTATATCCTCAATGTTCTGTGCATCCTCACCGAGTTAATCCTTAATAAATGGTCGGTCCTAAGTTAATATTTCCTAGTTTCACAACAAATGTAAACTCAAACTCTTGAAACAATAAGACCCACCAACATTTGTTCCCTTGAAAAATGGGCTTGTTCACCTAGTAATTCAATGCCATTTGGTCTATGTAGAATATGAAGGGTGTTTCGAACAAATATTATCGAATTTGTGCAAAGGTGCATAGATTAGTGATACTACTTTGTGTCATGTAGTAGTATAGTTCTCCTCTACTAGTGTCAACTTCCTGCTAGCAAAACACAAGGGGTGGTCAAAAATTCCTTCTCTAGGTTATGCTAAGAGTGCCCCAATTACCATCCCTGAAGCATCAACATATACATGGAATGTTTTGTCCTAACAAGGAAAGCGTAATATGAGTGCGGTGATAAGATTATTCTTGAGGCATCAAATTCCATTTATTGCACCTCTCCCGATTAAATGCACTTTTGTGTATTAATAATTCTTGCAATGATGTGGTGATATTGGCATAACCCTTAATAAATTTCCAGTAATACTCGATAAACCTTCCTTACATATGATATGCTCCAACAAGGCTCCACATGTAGTAGTGAAGAGACATTTTTTAATGTTGAGGGATATCCTTAACTACTGAAATCTTTCAAACATCAGCCAAAAATTGTCACAATGATCCCTCACTCATCCATATACCAACCAATCATCAAGGTAGACCTGAAGGAACTTATGGAGAAAATCATGAAATGCCTACACCACAATGCGTGAGAACATATCAGGCACATTCTTCAGTCCAAATGGCATGACTGTGTAGGAAAATATTCCCCACTCAGTGGCAAAAGTTGAATTTTCTTAGTCTTCCTTTGTAATTCTAACTTGATGATGCCTGGAGAATCCATCTATGAAAGAATAGATTGCGCTCCCAGCCTACTCCTTCCAAAATTTCCTTAGTGAAGAAGGTTGGAAAAGGGTCAATAACACATACCACATTTAAATCCCTATAATCAGCATACATCCTTATCCTCTCATCCTTCTTAATGTTTATGACCATCAGAATTATCCATTATGATTCCTCAATGGCCTTAATGATGCTTGATGTGATCATCTTATCAATTTCCTCCTTGAATTTGACACAAAGATTCAAATTCATTTAATAAGGTCTCTACCGAATTGGGCGCGCACCCTCCTTTAACTTGATTTTCATTTCCCCTAAGGAGTGGTGGACACCTTTAAGCTCATGGTACCCATGCAAAATAGGTCTTAGATCTCTCTCAATAGATCAATGATATTTGAAACCTCCTTTTATGACCAATAGTCTCCAATAGTAGCCTCCTTAGGTTCGACCTCTAAACCAATGTTAACCTTCTTGGTTTTGAGGGGTTCATGGTAGGCACATGATTTCTCTTCAACACTATTAATAAATTTACATGTACATTGAGTAGGGTTAACATCAAAATTTTCCACCTCTTCACCATCTATCACATAGACCAATTTCCCTTTTTCTTTCTCCATGCATGTGTGCTCAAGTTGTGTCTCTTCTGATTCTTCTTCATCAAAGTGTGCTTCCAATCTAGGTTCACCCAATAATTCTAGTATTTTATCCTCCAACATGGTACTATCCCTCATCATAAAGCACTTAATAACCTACATCACCCCATCGACCGATGGTTTAGTACTCTAATATTCAAAATCTTGAAGGATATGAGTGTGAACACCTACCAATTTCCTATCTAATGGGGAATATCTAAGTGAATGTATCATGCATACGCATAACCTTGTAAGGTGGAGTACAGCTTATGCACCCATAAAGAAGGTGGAAACACTTCCATGCCTTCCATGTAGGCCTTCTCATGTGCTTGGATGTGAAATGAGGTGGGGTTTTTCCCATCGTCGTCTTATATGATAGTGGGTTCATTACTCCGGGAAATCCTAACAAAAAATGTGATTCTTACTTCATGTCACTCTAGAATGCTATCATGATGGGTCTCCCACCAACATTTTGTGGTTTCAAGCAAGTTATAGCTGAGCATCCTTCTTCTTTCAATCTCACTTTTCCATTGGGTCTCCATTTCTCGTAAGAAAACATCAAGGTTAGCTCCTCAAAAATAATGTGGTAACTTATTTCCTCTCGGAGTGCTTGAATGAGTGTTCCTTTTTTACTCCTATAACATAGCGTCTCAATTTCCACCCAATTAACTCATAAGTCTTGTGTGCCCAATTTTTACATGCTACACTAGTGGTATCACTCATAAATTGAGCATCTTCAAACTGAATAACTCCTTTCATAGGATTAATCACCTTAGGGTCCCTGATAGAGCACACATAGATCCTATCAAGAAATTATTCTCCCAAGGGCTCAGTATAGGGTGCTAACTTCCCATCAGTTAAGGGGATGATTATCTATTCTTCCTTTTTCTCAAATCTTATGTACCCTTTATTGAACCATAGGTTAGAATTGTTCTTATAACACCAGGGGCACCCAAGTAATGTTGGAAAGTTGTCCTCGGATAACACCAACACTTAGAAATATATAATGAATTTCTCCCTTGGATAGTGATATCCACATCTTTGAAAACACAAATGGGCATTACGTTTGACTTTTTGACCATGTACAACACATTTGAAGATGGACCTAATGGGATCCTTTCCATTTTCTTCCAGGCATATAGCGTGAGAACATTGAATTTTTTTCCCATGTCAATTAGAATATTACCTAGGAGCCACCCATCCACAACCACATTCAAGGTAATCTCCTTATCATAGTCGAGGTTATGGGGAGGAAGGTTAGCATGCGAACCTTCCTCTCACACTCGCTCTAGCATGCGGTAATTTTCTGTAACCATTCCCCTAATAAAGGAATGATTTTATCTTTCCTTAGCATTTTTCATACTTCCCTGACCTCATCCATATCCTTTTGTGGAGCCCTAACACTCTTCCTTTATTCTAACTTCCTTGACTTCTCCTTCAGGAACTAGATTTCTCCTTGTATTATTTGAATTACATCCATGGTCTCCTGATACACCTCTTTCTGATGAGTAGGGTCCAAATACTTACCATACACCACCTATTCTCTTTTAATCAGTAGTTTCTTCCTTGGTGTCTCCCTAGCATGCGTAACTTTAGGTCACATCGTCACTAGTACATGATCTAGTTCTAACTTGCGGACCATCCTTGGCATCCATTCTGGAGTCAACATTTTTATGCTTACCATTCTAGTGCCTTTTTCCTTCTAGTGTTGTTGGATCATATGTTCAAATAGCTCCGGGCACTCCTCATACTTGTGCTTCTTTCCATACCAAGAGCATTGTAATAGATCAGGGAATTTGTACTTATAGTGTTCCGTAGATCCACAGTTGTAACAAGTTCCACATGGGAACTCACTTCTTCCTCCTTCACAGTTTCCATGACCACAAAATCCTCCTCTAAAACCTCTTCCACGTGCCCCTCCATCTGCATGCCCTTCATAGTTATGACCATCATCCTTGGAATTGTTTGCAAGGATGGCTTAGTGCACACCAATATCAATGGTATCATGTATCTGGTCAATCAATCTACAATCCTTGGTGTCATGAGTAGTAGAGGGTCAAATATTGCAATATAAAGACACTTTTCTATGGATCATGTGCTACAAAGTAGTGGTCACCTACTTGCATCAAATCTCCATGGAAAATCTCACATTCCAATATCTGGTGTGTACCAATCTCCCAGGACAATTTTACTTTGTATGCCCCTCTACCTCACAATTTGTGCACCATAGACCACTACGATTCTCATGTGATAGGTTCACGAGATAGCTTCTCTAAATTCATTTCCATTGCAATAATATAAGCTTCAAGAAAAGGGCTAACATCGGTATCCTTGCTTCCAACTAAACCTCAACATGTAAGACAACCTCCAAGGCCTTGTGGGAGTCAGCAAAAGTCTTGTGTGAAATTGCTCTCCTAAAAGGTGTTAGAAACCCTCCAAAAAAATACTGAGCATGCTGAGAAGGATGAATATCATAAGACAATTTTTATAAGAGAGTATTAAAACATGCATCATATTCCTACACACTCTCTTCCATACCTTGTTGAATCTCCTTCGGTGCTAATGATATTCATTCAAAGTTAGTGATATGAAATTCAGCTAAGAAGGCATTCCACAAAGACATAGTACAATTTACCACTGTCTTATGGGGGTCATAATTTTGGTACCAACTATGTCTACATCCCTACAATGTTGTTACAAAATGACTTGTCTTCCATTGGGGGTAGTGATCCCCTTCCCATGCCATAGTAGCTCATACTTTTATACATTCTCTATAACATCCTAAACACCTTTATAGTATGGTAAATTGAAAGACATTTCAAAAATACTTGCTAAGGTGGTTGAGGTTTGTGCTGCTGATCCAAACCCTTGATTCCTCTGCGGTGTCTCCTCCACCACCGGATCCACAAGTGCCTACTCCACACGATCCATTAGATCCTCTAGATCCATGAGGTCCACCAGTCCAATAGCTCCTATTCCACCAGATCCACCTCTCGTAGATGGTAAAGTCCCTAAAGTGGTTGCACCTAGTGTCCCCACTATCACATTGAACTATGCACCAATAATCTGTGATATTACATTACTACCAAATGTATTCCTTGCACCACTTCCAGATGTGATACCCAATATTTGTGTACCCATACTTTTCTAAAATTCCACTCAAGACAATATACCTCCAAACACAAGAAATGATTGTGCAGCCATAGATATGCCAAATGAAAAGTCATACATCCTAGGTACTAATCGGTTACTTCCACTAATACCAACTGGGTTAATAATACCTATCTCTAGATTTGGAAAACTAAGTGGTAGTGATTGGTTACCAAGTGGATTTAGATTTGTGTCAATGACTCTCCTTTCTCCAAGTGATGATCTCTCATCAGAAGATGAAGGGGTCTCTCTCTTGCACTTTCCAAGATGGGGTAACAAAGACTTCTCAGCGTCCATGTCCTCTGCGTGAACCTCAATTCCTTCCTGCAATAAACTACCTCCATTAATCTATTGCTCCTACAACTTCATGATGTCTAGCTAACTCCCTTTCATGAGCTTCATTATAGTTGAGTCATATCTCTTCTCTCTCTTGATCAACCACAAGGTCTATCATATTCCTCCACCCTAGCTTCCTCACCTAGCACTCAGAATAATATTATCCAACCATAGGAAATAATTCTAGACTCATTGTAATTATCAGGATCTTTATAGCTAAGGGGATAACACGTAAAAAATGATCCTCTACACTCCCTTAAGAACTCAAGCTCAACAACCTCGGGACATGAATACGTAGAAATTGCATACTCCAAAGTGTAACTCGTCAACACTCTACTCCACCAATGATCAACAACACATTTCCAAGTCAAATCAGCATCCTGCAGCCTCTAAAACTCATCTTGGGTCCATACGTAAGGTCTATAATACCAGACCGATCTAGAGGCATACACCAAAATCAATTCATACAACTCTATTAGGAAGCAATAGAAGAAGGTATCATATATCTCATGATACATATGCTCTTCTACCCATTTATGTGCATCAAAATTAGGTCCAATACTAAACCTTTGAGAAAAATCATCCTTTGTGTTTTTAAACCATGCTTCGACACCTTCTCCACCTTCAAACGTTCTATCATCACACATCATTCTCACAACAACTTTGAAAAGAGGTCATGACAATGAGAACCAAGAAGTAGTCATTTTATTTACCCTTAATACTACTTTCTAACCCCAAGTGTGTCACCCTATCACCCAACAGGCATTAGGGACTCACCCAAGGCACGTGTGGGTGCTTTGAGCCCCTCCTTTATGTGAGAATTATGAGAAGGTTTTACCATTAATGGAGGATGAATTATAGAATGAGAAGTACATTTACTTAGTTAAAATAAAAGTGGAAGGGACAACTTATAGATCCACACATTAATGCATTACAGAAACTTAATAACAATGTAATAAGCATAATAAACTAGATCTGAGCCATGGTAGTCATATAACATGAGGGTTTACACCCTTAAGCATGATATGCATCAAAAACCCATATATATATATATACACATATATACATAAATACATACATACATACATACATACATACATACATATATATCTTCATTTAGACTAGTTATGATATCCATATTCCAATCAAAAGAGGTCATCACAGACCATATATGTTAAATGACAAAGACCTAACTCCTACAAATCTTCCCTTGTATGAGACCCTAGTTATGCCCTTCTATTTTAACCCATGTTATAGATCCTAGTGCCATACAAAGGATCATGCCATCCCTCACAACCCCTTAGACACAGTAACTCCTCTAAAGCATGACTAGGACCTATGATGACTTCTTCCATAGAAGGTTCAAACATTGACATGTGATTTTGTCTTAAGACAATGTACTCTTATGACTTAAGAAATCATGTTTGCAGTAGATAATAAGTTATCTGTTGGGAATAGGTACATTCTTGTCGTGTTTTTGCTTAATTGAAAATGAAGCAATCCATCTCTTTATGCAGAATAAATTCACTTCTTGGGATTAAGAATTTGAGTTTTAGTTTTCATAATTTATGGGGATTCAAACAACATTACCTTGGATCAATTCCATTGATCCAAGGTATGCTTCTAATTTTCATATCTTGTTGTCATGATGTCCAATTTGGACAGATGGAAGGTTTTAGGACCTTGAATGTGCGAAGGCTATGTGTGATTCTCTCCATGGATCTTTTCTTCGTATTTGAATTGAGTAACAATTTGGTTCCTCTTTTTCTGCTTTGGTATGATGAAGTTCTCATAGGGGACTTGGGACCTATTTTTACTTTGTTCCTTAAATCGAAACCTTATCCTAAAAAGGGTAATCTAACCTAAGTTACTAAGTTTATTTTATTTTAGGTGATTAATTAACCTAAGACTAAAGACTTTCCTATGGACCTATATTGGTTCCTAAATTAATTTTTAATCTAACTAAGGGAATGGCTAAACTAATGGGGGCCTATGGTGAGTTATTAAGTCCTTATCTCTTTATGTAGCCAAATTTGGAAAAGGTAAATTTGAAATTTTAGATGGGTGAGTTGGCATTTTCGCCAAAGTTTTGGATGCATGTTTTCATTTGAAATAAGTCTTAACAAAAATTGGAGATGGTGGTGACAGGAAGGTAGGAAGGACTGATAGTCCTAATTTTCATTTAATATTTTTAAACAAGCGAAACCGCCTAGGAAGAAGATAGAGGGTTTTTGTTTTTGATTCATTTAGTTTGAATCTTGAGCTCTGCATGTAGTTGTTTTGTTTTTTGAATCTCCAGTTCAATTTTTGCATGCAATGTGGCTATGCATGATTTTTTCTTCCTTGCATGGTGTGGAGGGAAAGAGTTGGTACTGAGAAGCTATAAAGAGGAGTTAGAGGAATTTTTGTGTTGTTTGAATTTCTAAAGAAGGATTGAATCTCTGCTTGGATATCTCTGTGAATTAGTAAAGGTGAAGAGATATTAGGCATGATAGGCTCTATCTATTAAGCTTTATGTTTTACTTAAATGCTCATAAAAACAAATCTACTCTTAGGGAATAATATGGTTTTTTTTTTTGTTGATTATATTCTTACGCTTTGGTTTTTGTGTTGGTTATGGGAATGTTTGTAGCACCCCATGGTTTCAATACTATTATTAAAGGAATGAAATGACAAATGGTTTCAACATTTTTGATTACACCTTTGCATATCAATAATTAATGTGAACCTTGATGTGAACACGTAATCAAAATAACATGAATAGGCTAAGGATGATCTCCTTAGATGTAAACCCTGTTAATTCTGGGGCCTATCTTAATGATGAACTATTTTGCTAAGGTGACATTACATCATTTGTAATATAGTATGTCATGCAATCCTTGGTGTAAATTTAATCCTTGAAAGTGAATAGTGATGTGGTTGCTCATCTCTATTAAATTGTTAACATTATAGTTTTTAACTAAGTTATGTTAAGGCTTTGACAATTTTATAATTCCCTTAATGACCAAAATTGGAATTCAAATAAGAATTCCTTTTGATCATTAATTTTCTTTGAGCCGGTCATTTGATAGTATACCTCACTTGATGGCTAATTCTAGTATGGTCGTATTTTCTTGGATGAAGGACTACAGTCATTAGTCAAAGACTATATTATTTAGATGAAGGAAATAAATTCCCACGAAGCATACATAAGTGACTTACATGATCAACACTAACGTTATAAGCCGCTTTATATATATATGTGTGTGTGTGTGTGTGTGTGTGTGTGTGTGTGTGTGTGTGTGTGTGTGTGTGTGTATACATATATATTACCAAAGGGAATTCATTAAGTGTAAAGTAGTTAAATAATTACTACTGGAGATTTATTAACTATTGTATAGGAAGGAAGGGAAATATAATCTTAGTAGGTATGGTTCTAAACCTAACATGTGAACCTATTGTTGGGAATTACTCTAGCTATTTGAAAGGTTGAATAATATATATTAAATGGTATTAAGCCCCAAGTCATGAAAAACACCGAATTGTTATTGCATGGGATATTATTTGGCCTCTTAAAATATATTATATGATCTAAGGTTGTTCAAATTGAAGCATGTGGTGAGTTGGCATTCCACCACCAAAGTATATGTACCTAAACTCTTTTTTTAATTACTATTCCCGCCAACCAAGTTTAATGGGAAATATTTCAGTTTACTAAAATAATAGTGCATTTCATGGCATGAGGAAGGAATTTTTAAAAAGTTGGAAGCTAAAAATAGTTGGTTTGATAAACCTGGTGGAAAGCTCCATTAACTCCTCTGCATTAATGTCATTTATTATGCATTAAACACCCACCTTCCTCGGGAAATGAGTGGATGGATTGGGGAAAGAAAATTGGTTTATGGTATTGATTCATTATGTGGCAAGAAGTTTGTTAAAGCTCGCATGCAAGGAAAACTTTAACTGAGTGTTATTGAGAGATTACATGATGAAAAAAACATTTGAAGCGATTGGAAAACAAGTTTCCTAGACTCAATAAATATTGAGGAAGCATTTTGTTTTGGTGGGATGAAGGAATATGCTTCAAAAGTTTGGGGATTTTCTAAATAATCGTGAGGGAATTACAAGGAATGAAAGACATGAATAATAGGCATGATACACCCTAAGCTCATTATAATTTCTTTCTCCATTTAGTCATTTCACATAAAAAACCTTACCTTGAATGAAATCTCTGTTCTTTATTTCATTATTGTAGAGTCAATTTAATCTTTTACTTCAGTAGAGAAAGAGTTATCTTTGATTCATGATGCATGATGTTTGGAAATGATTTGCTGGGTACATGTTTGAATTTGATACATTATTGTTAAGAAACAACATATTTCTTGAGTTTGAATGAGTGTTGTGGCTGTAATGATTAATGGATTTTTGTTTGACACACCCAGTGTTGTTTTGAATTCTTATTACAAGTTGTGAATTGATAATTATCGATCTACTATATAAAACTTTATTTAAAATTTATACCCATATCTTCTGGGGTTATATAAACTTAGAAAGATATTGTGGAATACTAGAAGCCGGTGTTTGTGAGGTTTTGCTGTAAATGAATTTCCTTTTCCAGGTATTCATTAGATTGATGTAACTGGGTTTGATTATTTTTAAAGAAATCTATTCTTGAGGAATAGTGCTAGTTTTGTTGGAGGCATCGATTGTGCTTATAGTCGATCTGGTTTGAGTTTAATAAGTAATCATACTATGGAAAAATAGTTGTTAATAATATTTAATTATGAGTTATAGGGAATAAGGGAAGCGCAATTAATCGAAGTCTCGCCTTTACGACCCTTAAATGGGCATCTTTGAATGAAGTTTATGAGTAACTATAGAGCCACATATGATGGCTCATTGAATACCTAGTTTCGTTACAACTAAGCGATGTATTTTGTTGTAATCTAGTTTAAGTTGACTTCTCATCGGGTAGTTTGTGTCCTAGTTTAATCCACTCTATACATTCATATTGATCTTTGTTTTTCTTCTTTTATAATCTCGGTAGATTTGAATCTTTCCTAGTTAAATACAGGATGATGTTTTATTATGTTATTGAGTTGGTAACTATGAAAGACCAAGTTTATCTCACTTTGCACTTAGATGCTTCTATAGTCCTCCTATACCTGGGGAATTTGTTGTGCTCCTATGAAAATTTAGTAGCTATTTCAAAGGCTATGTCCTTAATTATTATTACTTTTATTTCCTTAAAATATTGGTTGTTCTATTAACAATGCTATGCTGAGTTTGAAAGAAAATTTGATTTTTACTAAGAACCTTCTCCTTCTTGAAATATTTGTAGCATACTGTTGTTCATTAGGAAACAATCCTAAATAAGTAAGTTGATCTCCTAGAAGCGTTTACATTAGATCTTGTGGTCAAAAGGTGTCAAACAGTTCCTTTTATTAGTACGTATTATCTCAATGTATGAGCTAATATTATTAGTTGTGTTTGTTTTCTAAGATTCGTACACTCTCAACTATTCTTGTTTGGTTTATTGATTAACCTTCTTCGGGATCAAAAATTTGTACTAAAGGTTTGATAATTATTTGTCACTGGTATTGAACTACCAGTTAAATAACTGCATGAAGGTTTATGTGAATGATATGGAATGATTCTATGAGTCTAGTCAATCCTTTTGACGAGCTGTTCTATTTTATCCAAAGATGATTTTATGTTTCAAATGTTTGAATTTGATTCCTTAATTATGGCTAGGGATTTAAGTCATTCGTGATAGAAAGCCTCTTGGCTTCTAGATTGTAAAGTCTGGTGTTATTACTCTTTCATAGTGATTAATATAGAACAAATCTTGTCGATCTTGTTAACCATACCATGTGGTTGTTAAGAAAATGGAGGCATTGAGTTGTGTGATAACCCATTTTGGGGAAAAGTGGTTAAGTTATATACTCTCACACTTATGTGATGTGTTATCTAGTTTCGTCATCTAACTGAGTCCATATGAATGTGTTAGATCCTCTTCGGGTGATATGCTTGAGCTGAATTGTGTGGTATTCAATTTCACCCAAAAGTGAAAATTTTCTTTTGGAAAAGCGTATTCTGTTTTCCTTAGTGATTGCTGAGTGTTTTCTTGACATCTAGAAAGTTCCTTATAGATTTATTTTGGGTTGTGTCTTGAATATAGTTTGGTATGATCCAAACTTGTTTAGTGGAATGGGTTAGTAGATCATTTCATTATTCTAATAGATTCCTTGACTCAGTATGGATTAGTGACACCTTTCATTTGAATTTTATTATGAGAAAATTCATGAGATAATGAATGTCCAGTTGGGATAATTGGATTTATTACATTCGTGTTTATCACGATTCCTTTTTGTTTAAAACAACATGAAAATCTTGTAGTGTTTATCAAGTATTGATATGTTGATAACAATTCGAAGTGTGGAATGATATTCTTTTTCCTAAACTTGGAATGTTCAATTAAATTCATATGTCAAGGTAGTATTGACTATGTAACCGATTGCTTGAACTTTATTCGTTGGCTATATAGCAAGATACTATGATTTCTCTCTCTCACCCTTGAGGTTATTCACTCTAAAATATTGTTCTTTTATTAAATACTCTTGAGTCTCGACATTAATTCTTGGACCTTATTTGACCTTATAAGATGTCTAGAGCTCTTTGTAGGTTCTACATGTAAGATCAACATTACTACTTGACTGAAATTGTGTTACTCTTATGCTTAGTCTGCTAAATACTTATGATTATCATGTTGATCTTACAACTTAAATAATCAAATTTTAGTGACAGTATAAGTTGTATTAAAGTATAAGACTGAAATTTATTTCTTTTATGGCTCATTATATTGGTTAATCTTGGCATGTTTTGGAAATAATTGTTTACCTTCTTAATTTCTGTAATATTAATTCATAAAGATAATGAGATTTCTTTTTATGAAATAACTAAGTAAATCATGTTGTTATGATGAGTTGGTGCTCAATTCATGTGAACTAACTTGTGCTTAATAATTTTGTAGATAAACGCTGAGAATAGAGGGTGTAATATTAAATTTTTTAGATTATTTACATCAAGGAAAGTTTGAATCTTTGGCTATTTTTGAATGATTTTTAAATGAAATACTTCTCCTTGGAAATGAGAAATCTTGTGCCATTTGATGTAACTTTTTAATCATTTAAATGAAGTATTTTGATCATTCTTATAAACATGAATTGTATTTATTTCTTGAATGAATTAAAGTCAAACTTCCTGTTGCATTATCTTGCTTTATAAGTGATTGATCGAAAAATTATGAGATATGAGTCAATAATTTATCAAGATAGGTAATTAGTATCTAAAATACTATTGTATTAAGCATTAGTATAAATACAAATAGTAATGCTACACACTAACCTATGTGTGGATGCTAAGAAGAAGATAATGAACTAAGAATGGAATGTTGCTTATGAATATTATGTTCTAATTAACAATGTGTTAAACCTACTTGGAAATAAATTAGGTTACTAATGGGTGACTATCTAATTATATAAAGTATTATATCAACCTACTTGAACAATTGTGTTAATTTAATCAAGGTTATTATTAATGTGTCCTTAACCAGTGAGTTATTCCTAATAATAAGATTGACTATCTTAAAACAGCCACTTCTAAGAAGGCAGTTGGATGATCATGGAACAATAGTAAGGTTATGATAAGTGGGAATGTTCGTGCTATAGCTGATTTATAAAATTAGGAAATACTAAATCAGATCAAAAGTTCTAAGAATGAAATAATAAGTCTTGTGGAAATACTAAGTACTTAAGCACCTTACACATAATCAGCACTTATGGTAATCTACATGAAGGTATATTATGATTTCAGCAAGAATTGCATAAATGAAATAATTTTTTCTAGGAGATGATAATGCATTTAAAATGATGTAACATTTCATTATAACATATAAACATGATATCTAGTTATAATGGAAGTGATTGGGAACATCATACTAAGTTCAAGAGAACATAAACCCTAAAATAAACTTTTTTATCTCTAAAGAGGAGTATGAACAATATAAAGAGATAATGCAAAAGTCTATTAAAGGAGAAGGAATGGGAAAGTAGTTCATCAAATCTATCTTATAGTACTCCAGATATATCTTACTTGATGGATATATAAAGAAAATGAATTCTCATTATAAAGTGAAGTGATGCTTATTGTTCTAAGATGGGACAATTTTAAAAATGTAATGGAAGTAAGTCCATTTATGGTTACATGATATCTAAGTAAGAGTAACTTTGGGATTGTGTGCATGTGTACTTTGCTTAATGCTAAATCAAATGGAGCAAGAACTACCACCTAAAATAGTTCTACAATCTAGCTAAAACAAAGCATAAGCACCATCAAGATAAAGAGCTAAACAAGATCTAAACTAACATTATAACTTTGAAAACATAAGATCAAAACTAGCATGCTATTTAAAAATCTCTACTCTCCTAGATTACCAACAAAATGCATGGACCTATTTAGCTCCAATGGAAATCAAAAATTGCTTGTTTGATCCTTAAAGAATGCAAGAATAGGAAGCTTAGCTCTTAACAATGGTGACCTCTCAAGAAGACAAAATGCAAGCTCTTAGTCTCTTTGCTATATGCTTTGCATTTTCTCTCTTAAGAAGTTTAGGTGTAGGTATAAAGGTAGAAGGAGGGATCCTTATATAGCCCAATGGATAAAGGAAACACTTCATCCCTTTGCATGTGGGATAAAGGTAAAACATGATTAGGAATGGATAAGGTTGCTTTATAAAAGGTAACCTTACTTTAGAAGGGTTTAATTTATGCTTAGCAAGTCATGGGAGTTGGGGGTGTTTTAATTAATCAAAGGTGATTAACTAATAGGTAGATGTAAGCTTATAGAATCTAATTAGAGGAATATTAGTATGATTTAGGCTATTAGAAGGGGATTAAATCAATTAAATATTGATTTATTGGTTAAATGAAGTGAAAGGCTAATTAATTAATAATAATTAATTAGTCTAGATAAAAGTGGTAAATAATTAACAGAAGGTCGTTAATTAGGTCGTTAGTTGGATAGGTGACTTAATCAATTAGCATATTGTAATTAATTAATGAAAATAAGAGGGAATATGAGCACTTTTGATGATATGTCATTGATTTGTGAGAAAGGGGATAATTAGCACAATTTAAGTATTTAAATTGCTTGGGTGTAATTATAGGTGTCTACATTTGCCCCTCTTTGGGGTGGTGTAAGTGATGCCACTTCAAAGATAGTAGATGGAAGAAAATTTTGAAGGGATAGAAGAAAAATTAGTAGGAGGGAGAGATGCCCCCTCGAGTGTTAATGGGGTGATGAAAGAAGATGATCGACGATCGAAAAAGGTGAGAAATAGATAGAAGAATGGGAAGAGGAAAGATGCCCTGGTGAGATAGAAGAAAGGGATGTGGAAGAAATATGGAGGGGGGAGAGAAGAGCTTATCCTCTAGCCACTGTGTATTGGAACAATTTTGATGTCATCATATTACCATAAGAGCTACGTCATCGGTCCTTATGAAAAATATAAGCATATGACAAAGGTAGAATGACATGAAAATCCATACTATGAACAATTGTCCATTGCTGAAAATACCAACTCCACACAACATACAACAATGCAATGCAATATGAGAAGGAAACAAGCTCATCTAATAGGGAAAACAAGTACGAATGCACATACCCAACCCAACAATGGTCAAGACAGTTGTACAAATGTTTTGTTATTAGTGCTGAAGAGATCCACAAGTTCATGATTGATGACAAGGGTTAAAAATGATGCCCCAAGCAAGGATACATTTAAAGGGGAAATGATAATGGACACGGGGTCCAAGAAAAGTGTTGTGTGCAATGAAACAACACCAGGAAACAAACGTGCCCTAGAGTACAGATGAAGCAAGCAAGCTAGCTTTGTGAATGGTTGTGAATCCGGTGATCCATGAGTCATATTAATCGGGAAGATGTGAGACAAACTAGTAGGATATGGAGAAAATACCATGCGCAAGACACAAGTTTCAGCCATAATAAGCAAGTTACCATTTTTGTAGTTTTTTACTTTTTAGGATTTTGTGAAAAAAATTGCCCTATTTTTGGATTTTTGACATATATATTGTTTTTATTTTTCTATTTTCCAAAATGTGGTGAATAGTAGAAGAAAATAGAAGAAAGAGAATGAAGGGCCTAGGTGCAACAGAAAGTGCCCTAGGTGGAAGAAAGAAGAAACAAGTGACAAATAATGTCCTTGTTTAGTGGAAAAATTAATAAAAAATAATTATTTTTAAAAAATAATTATTTACGAGAGTGTGGATAAGAAGAAAAATCACCTAGGAGTAATAAAATTGTCCGAGGGAGAAGAAAGGGGTATCAGATAGCAAAAATGCCCAATACGGTGAAAAATAAGAGAAAAATAATTATTTAATAAAAATAATTATTCCATGGTGAACAGAGGAGAAAACGGTGATCGAAACGGGCCTCCAGGCCCTCCCATGGTGAAAAACGGGTTAATATACCCCACCTGGGGTAAAACATCGTGACCAATTCATTTTAACTGAGCCATTTAGAATTTTTTTGTGAGGTCTCTGATAGTGACGAGGACCATGGTGATCACATGAGAGTGAGCAGCGTGTAGATGTAATCCGAGGGTACCAGCGACACACAGACGATGGCCCCTTCATGAGTATCGAACCCTTGCTCATTAATTTTGGTCATTAATGACTTAAATTTTACTTTTATCCCTAGAAAAGTCATGTCGGCATGCACGTGTAGGCATAGGTGTCAAGTTGGGGGCACATGTATCCTCTTGGGGGTATGCGCTACCGAAAAACACACACGCACACATACATGCATGAAATGCACACACCCACACATGCAACACGCACACACAACACATGTGTGTGCACACACACATATAGAAAAAGAGGTGCACATGCTAAAAACATGGTGCATACACTAAAAGGGGGCGCACACACACTAAGGGGTATATACGCGCAAGTGTAAACACCAAATGTGTGGCACACATGCCAAAAAGGGCGCACAAGTGAATCGAATGAGGGCAAAGCACTAGAAGAAAATGCGCAATGACGCACACACACCCAAAAGGGCGTGTAGACATCCAAAAGGGGGTGTACATGCCCAAAAGGGCATGAAGCAGCCCTATATTGGTGGAGAAAAGATAGGAAAATGTCAAAAAGATGACACTTAGAAGAATTTTTAGGATTTTTGGGTTAACCCTAAAATGTTAGATAGTTTTTTAGAAGAAATGTTAGTAACTGATGAGTGATTTGTTATTTTGTAGAGATGATTACTAGTTTTATAGATGTGGGAGTGCCACTCCTGGATAGTAGAGCTAGAGGGGAGCATGCGCATCATGAGACCAGCAAGCCATGTGATACTTCTCGAGGTGGTGGGGCTAGGCCCACGTGTCTCGGATGCCTTCCATTACATTGGATCATGGCCTACTAATTGCACTAGCTGAGCGATGGCATAGCGAGAGTCAGTGTTTCAGATTTCCCATAGGGAGATGACTGTGACCCTCGAGGATGTATGGTGGATCCTCACGTGTGCGATCATAGGCACCTTGATTGAGTACATCACGAGATAGGGCTGATTAGAGAAGCTTGCAGTGACCTTTTTGACGTAGATGATATTCCACATAATGGGATGACTATAGCCTTGCACGAGTGCATTTATGACCCCACATTGCATGGGGGCATCTCTATATTATGTCTCTTATCAGTGGGTTTTTACTCACTGATAAGACAGGGACGTCATTCCTGAGAGGACTGTTACCTTTGGTTCATGACATCTTCAAGTGGTGAGAGATAATATTGGGGACAGTGCATTTTGGCCCACTTATACTGGGATTTACATTTGATTACATACCATGGTCAGAAGACCATGGGTCCAAGCTTCTTTACTACAGATATGGTCATGGGACCACATTGCCATCGGATGCCCTGTGGGCACTTTACGTGTCCGAGACCTAGAGGAGCCATCTTACATGGCATGGGTAGTAGCAGGTGGTGATGTACGCGGCCACCTCAAAGAACCTATTCAGATATAGGTGAGAGTTGATGAGCTACCAGTGATAGATGTTATCTGGTGGCCTTACAGACATTTCCAGTGGCTAGAGGATGCCATAGAGCTTAGTGTGTGCTCAGTAGAGCATTTTATCATCGGCATCACAACTACATTATTATAGTTGTATGAAAAACAGTGCCAACGAAAGCTTGGCAGAGAGTATAGGGGTCCCATAGCTAGACATTTGGCATGCACACAGAGATTTAGAGAGGTAGACCATGGGGCCTCACATACCAGTGGCCCGAGCTAGGGTGAGTTTTACATAGGTGGTCCCACAGGCATGGGACCTAGCATGACAGTGCGGGATCCGGGGACCACACAAATTATGTAGCTTGGTATGCCATTGTGTTACCTGATGTCTCACCATTCGAGGAGGAGAGTAGTAGGTGGTCCACCATAGAGATATGGCATGGAGTGGAGAGCGAGAGTAGTGGGGCCTAGATCTAGAGGATCCTTTTGATGGCATTCCTCATGATGGGTAAGGGTGCTCGCATAGGCATAGGGACCGAGGCCGCAGGGCCCAATACAGGCACCAGTTCAACCTCCAGAGTGAGGGTCCTAGAGCAGGTGGTCATCATCTAGAGCTCCTTAGGGTCCTAGCGGCATAGAGATAGCCTCACGGCCTAAAGTGGCATGAGATAGCCACAGTACAATAATAGTTACAACAGGCCTTAGCTGAGAGAGATACAATGAGAGCCGAGAGAGATGAGGCATGAGGTTAGTGTGTGACCACAATAGTGGAGTGTGATGAGGCCTAGACTCACATTGTCACTTACTTTCAGAGTGAGATCAAGCTCGGGCCCAAGCTGGCCCAGAGAGATGAGATGAGCAGTGGCGTATGAGCGGAGTCGAGAGAGAGGCGACCACACAGGGGGCTCAGATATTGAGCCTTCTACATCAGTCCCAGACATAGGTTTGGATGGTCGTTTCTCAGAGGGATCATGTATATGCACGGTCATAGGGCCTTTTACACAAAGAGATCAAGCACGAGCCGAGTTGCAGATGTTATTACTGTAGAGAGGGATCGAGAGGCTACCTCCTCGAGACAAGCGAGGCCAATTTAGGTAGAGTGACAGGTGAGCATGATGTTTCCCTTCAGGTAGCCCTCACCTCTGGAGATGCTGACTTGATACATGATGCCATGAGGCTTGGTGGTGAGGATTTATTTTATAGGACTGCCTATTATAGGGTAGTTCCCCAGAGTAGCAAGTGGTACTACCTCGACATTTAGGGATGAGAATGATAGGCTCTTGGTCATGGAGATTAGGCCATTCAATGAGATTAGTTAGGTAGCCTATGCCAGAGCAGCCGACTAGATCGGGGCCATCTCAGCCACCATTGTTCCATCGACCAGGTGACAGACCTAGGAGTCCCGGCGAGGGCGAGAGCATGGTTGAGCTCCATATTTTTGTTGTACAAATTATTTGTATACATGCCTCTTATGAAGGCTGATTTTGATGTATAGGTTTATATACTTGTATTTTGATGATACCTTGTGATGAAGATTTTGATTCTTTCTGATACATGCCCTTTTTTATGGCACTTTGTATCGATGATGTACCATTTTGAGTACTGATCTAGATAGATTATACTTGTATAGATATGTGGACATTTTTATGTATCATCTTTGTACGCCTTAGTTGAAGGCATTTTTGATATAGATTAGTTTTGATACATGCCTTTGATGAAGGATTTTATTCTGTTATATGTACCATTCTTTTGTATGCCTCAGATGAAGGCTTTTATGATGCACCATCGTGATGTATATCCATTTTTGATAGAGATATACCATACATGTATGATTTGGACATTTGTATGTGACATGACATATGTATATATGAGATGGACACTTGTTTATTATTTCTCATGGATAGATAGATGTGTTTATGATGTATTCTGATTTGATTTGACATGTATATGTATCATGATCTTGTTGATGTATCACATGTGTTTTTATTTCTAGATGATGTGATCTTGTAGAATATATCAAATTTCTTTGTTTATGAGATGTGCCATACTTAGTGGACAAGATGATATGATGATAAGGGTAAGGGGGGGGGGGGGGGGGGATAGATTTTGATATTTGTGATCCCTCTTGCCCCCATTTGATGATACGATATGTGATGATTAGCTTAGCATTCATGTATGATGTATACTTAGCTTTTTCTTGATATATGATGTATAGATGATGTTAGATGTGATGATAATGATGGTAATGTGATGTTATGATAACAAAACAATGCACATGTAATAAACACAATCAAATGCTAATAAAGAACACAATGAAATAACATAATACACCATGATGCACTATGATTCACTAGCATGCAATAAACACAATCAAATGCTAAGAAAGAACACAATGAATTAACACAATACACCATGATGCACATGCATAAGCAAGAATAAATCTAATCTAAGTAAGAAAAGATGAATCCTAACAAAGTATGCCCAAGCAACAAACAACTATACAAGCAACAAACAAAAGCAAGAAACAAGACAATGCAAGTAAAAATGTAAGTAAATGTTTTTGTAAGATTTATTTTCATGCAACAACTTTCTATTGTTTTTGGTGTTTTGAAACAATTTTCTATTGTTTAGGTTTTGTGAAACAATTTTCTATTGTTTAGGTTTTTGTGAAACAATTTTCTATTGTTTAGGTTTTTTTGAAACAATTTTCTATTGAAACAATTTTCATTGTTTTTGCATTGTTTTCTAATTGTTTTCCAGAGTTATGTACATGTAACCAAGAAAATGTGGATGCCCCCAACATTAGATGGGGAATATACAAGGGCAGAAGCCACATGTACTTATGAACAAGAAGGTGAAATCATTGAATTGCCCCCAGCATAAGATGGGAAATAGAAAGACCATACCCTCATAGATGAATAAAAGAAGACAAAGCTAGATCAAGGCTTGACAGGATGGGGCTCACAAGGAATCTCGAAGGTAGAACTAGGGCTAGGCCAAGCAAAACTACCCTCCAGATGCAAGATGCTTGTGAACAATGAATCCTCCCAAGGTGCCGAAACTAGTTTTCACCCAAGGACTTGTCCAAAGTGCCACAATTGCATGGTTTTCACTTGTGGATGACCTATTTTCTCTTTTATTTATTTTTCTCTTTTTGATTTTTTTGTATCATTTTTTTTGATTTTTTTTTTTTTTAATCATTTTACCATGTTTTTGATTTTTTTACTTTTTTGCCAACCTTCCTGCGCCATGTTTAAGCATAGAATTACTTAAGATGCATGGTGTTCATGGGCTCACGAAGCTCATCACCATTGGGGTGAGAAATTTGTATGCCCCTATGTCATACTTGGTGACTATAACATAGGGTCCCAACCAATGTGGCTCAAACTTCCCTTTCTTTTCTCATTCCACTCTGGTGTTGAATTGGTTCTCCTTCATGACTAAATCACCAACCTCAAACTAATGAGGGATGATTCTCTTGTTGTAGTTTCTGGAGACTCTATTTTGATACACTTTTAGGTGATTAAGAGCATGAATGTGCCTCTCATCTAGGAGCTCCAATTCAGCCAGTCTTGCTACCCGAGTAATCCTCATCCTTATCTAGATAGTCCCGAAGAGAAATTCTCAGGGAAGGAAGTTTGATCTCTAAGGGGATGATAGATTATATCCCAAACACTAGAGAATATGGTGTCACACCCATAGGAGTGTGAATGGAGGTTCTGTAAGCCCAAAGGGCTGGATGGATTTGTAAGTGCCAATTACGACTTGTTTTGCTGACCATCTTCTCCATTATCCTCACCAAAGTCTTGTTTGTGGCTTCAGCTTGTCCATTACCTTGAGGGTAATATGGCATGGACCATTTTAACCTAATTTGGAACCATTGAAAAATACCTTTTATAGTTTTATTCTTAAATGACTTCCCATTATCTGTAACGATGGCTGTGGGAATGCCATATTGACAAATGATATGATTCATGATAAATTTAGAAATCTGGGCTCCTATTACATAGGTTAAAGGGACAACCTCCACCCATTTTGTAAAGTATTTTTAGCCTATGATGATGTGTGTATGACCATCAGATGAGGTAGGAGTAAGTTTTCCTATCAAGTCAAGTCCCCACTTAGAGAATGGCCATGGGGTAGTGATAGGTTGTAATGGTTGCATGATGGAGCATGGATGAAGTTTCCATACTTTTGGCAAAGTACACATTTCCTGACATAATTGTAAAAACCATTTTCCATGGTAGGCCAATAGTAGCCTACTCTTAACAATTTCTTAGCTAAGACCATTCCATTTTTATGTGCTCCACACACCCCTTCATGTACTTCTTTGATTGCTTGGATTGACTCCATCACATCCAAACAATGTAACAAATTCCCATCGTAGCCACGACGATAAAGTATACCTCTTAAAAGGGTGTAATGGGCTATTTTGCAAATCAGGATTTACTTTTCAAAACGGGAGATATTGGGAGGGAACGTGTTGTTCCTTAAGATAGGTAAAGATGGGCTCATACCATGAGGAATTGGGACCAACAACATCACAAGCCAGGAAAGATTATGGCATGTCATACGTGGGCTAGTGTAAATTTTCTACAAAGAACAACATGTCATTATTCCCTAGTGGAATACGAAGCATAGAACCCACTTGTCACCATGGCATTTGCTGATATGTTCTATGCTCTTTGGGATTTGTTCAAATGTAATACACACAAAGTACTCCTTTAGAGTTTCTACTAGCTTTTGTAAGGTATGAGCTTTTCATCCTTAACTTTATATTCATCATTAACATGTTTGATAATTAACTGCGAATCACCCACAACCTTGACATGATGAATATTCCACTTGATAGCTAGCTTCATTCCTGCAATAAGTGCCTCATACTCCATAATATTGTTTGTGCAAGGGAAGCCCAGGTGAAAATCCTATGGTATAGGATCACCAGAAGGAGTAATAAGGACTACCCCTGCACCTAAACCATGAAACATAAAGGACCCATCAAAATGTATCTGCCACATGAAATATTCTTCAATGTAGAGCAAGGAGGCATATGGCAGATCCAAATTCAAAGGTTCAGTGCCTTGCAAAGGTGATTTTGTTAGTTGGTCAGCAAGTACTTGTCCTTTAACTAATTTTTGATGTACAAATTCTATGTCAAACTCACTGAGTAGAATGATCCAATTAGCCATTCTACCTGTGAGGGTGGGTTTAGACAAGTAAGTACTTGAGTGGGTCAACCTTGGATATTAGCTTGGTTTTAGTATTCAATAGGTAATGGTGAAGTTTTTGAAAAGTAAAAACAATAGCCAAGCAAGCTTTTTCAATTTGAGGATAATTGAGCTCATAGGTGATGAGGGTGTGACTGAGATAATACACCACTTTTTCCTTATGACCAAGTTGTATTGGGTGAGCAAGTGCGCCAATAGAAAATTATGTAGTAGAAATATAGAGCAAGAGTGGTTCTCAGGAGTTGGAGGCATGAGGACAGGTGGATTAGCCAAGTATTGTTTAAGAAAAGAAAAGGCTTGTTGTTTCTCAGGTCCCTAGATGAAAGTGACATATTTTTAAGCAAGTGGGTGAATGAGTGACACTTATCTGCAAGCTGGGAGATGAAGTGGTGAATGGCTTGAATTTTCCCTGTAAGCTACGTAGTTGCTTGATATTCTTAGGTGGAGGCATTTTAGTAATAAGACACTTTAGTAGGGTCTACCTCAATACCTCATCTTGATATAATGAAGCCCAATAGTTTCCCTAATAGCACACCAAATACACACTTCTTTGGATTTATCTTGACTTTGTATTCTTCATAGGCATTCAAATATACGCTACATAAAATGACAGGGTGATCCTCTCTTGTTTTAGACTTTCCAAGGATGTCATCCATGTAGTCCTCCATGATATCATGAATCATATCATGAAAAATTACTGTCATTTCCGCTGATAAGTAGCTCCTGCATTTTTGAGGCCAAATGGCATCACCTGATAATAGAAGGTGCCCCGTAAAAGCCATTTTGTGCTGGTCTTCTTTAGCTATCTTGATTTGGTTGTATCCTGAAAATCCATCCATGAGAGATAGCATCTCGTACCCTCGCTGTTATTGAGTCAATAATCATGTCAATATTTGGCAAGTGGAAAATCATCTTTAGGGAAAGCCTTATTAATGTCCCTAAAATCCATGTAGATTCAGATACCGACAAGATTTTTCTAGATAGGAACAATGTTTGATATCCATTCAGAATAATCAATAGGCCGGATGAATCCTGCCACAAGCAATCTTTCCAACTCTTCTTTAACTAGTAAGGCCACTCTTGGGTGCATCTTTCGGAGTTTCTATTTGATAGGCTTAACGTTTGTGTGCATAACTAGGTTGTGCATGACCAAAGTTGGATCTAAGCCGGGCATGTCTTTGTAAGACCATGCGAACACATCTATAAACTCTTGCAATAGCATAGTGAATGTCTTTTGTTCTCTAGCCAAGAGTGATGCTCCCAATTTTACTATCTTGGGATCTTCTTCTGTACCAATATTCACATCAATGGTTTCTTTGACTAGTAATTTTGATAAGTCCTCCATACGTGTAGGATCAGGAGGGAGGTTGAGATCTTCATCCAAGGATGTCTCCATGAGATTTTCATCCTTGGTGTGGTCACTTTGTTTGTCCTTTGATTTTTTATTTGTTTTTCAGCCAGTGCCTCAAAGAGGTTTTCACTGTGTGACTTGGACTTTGATTTTTCCTAGGCTTTACATTGGAACTTTTTCCCTCACTTTTCTTTAATTTTTGCTGACCACGAAGCTCAACCTCCTTGCCAAAGTAGGCGCAGGTATCTAAGTCAATAAAGAAACCCTTCTTGTGATCTCCAATGGTAATTTTATCCCTTATTCCCATGAACTCTTTGATAGCTTCGTCATTCTCAAATAAATCTAGTGACATGTGTCGGTGTTGGTCCCATTCAACAAGGGAAGGGTATACAAGATCCAGGGTTGTTTGTGGGGGTTATGGCTAGAAAAATGTTGTTCATGAAAAGTTTTGTGGAGGTAAAATCCTCATATTGGCTACAATGGGAATCCGTATCACTATCTAGATAGTCAGAGCTATCCTCACATTTAGAAAATTAGCGTCTCGGTCATTGGGGTGTGCTCCATAAGGGCGAATCCCAATGCCTAATCTTTCTATTTTGAAATGTAGAAGAGGGACCAGTTCTCTTTTCCTTGTTCATTTCTTCCACATCCTAGGCCCTTGTAGCCCATGGAGTACATCATTTTACTAGATTTTTCATATTTTGGGGTTTGATAACAGGATGGTTGAGTATCCTCTAGGACCCAAGTTGTAGGTGGATCAAGTAATTTTTCCTTAGCTAACAAGCCTCCAGGTAAGAATGACCCAATAGTGTGTTCCTTTCTAGGTCTTCTAAAGTAGTAGTTGGGTCAACCTCTAGTCTTGGGTGACAATGAGAGGTCTGAAACCAAGAGCGCTTGTTGTACATTATATTCTCTGCAGCCATATTCAAGGATTTTCATCTCCCAGGAATCAAAAGGAGATGTTGAAGTAGATGCACCATGGGTGCAAGAACTAAGAGAATCTGAATCCACCCAGGATTCCATGGCCTCAGATTAGAGAGGGACAACTATATCGGCGTGGAGGGACATGCATATGTGCCCTTTCATGTAAATCTATTGAGAGATCTATAGTGAGAAAATGCATCTGAATATCGTTGTATTGTAATGGCGTGTCCCTCATGCTTCAATTTAATGCATTGATGAAATGTTGATGGCACGGCCTACATGGCATGAATCCATGGTCAGCCTAGAAGCATATTATACAAAAGTTCCAAGTCTAGGACATGAAACTTTGTCTAATGGAAAGTGGGACCCACCTCCATGGGCAACATGATTATGCTTGCTGACTCCTTTTCCGTGTTTTTGTATGCGGTGATAGTGATGATATTGGACTCAAGATCTGTCTCAGTATGTCCTAGCTATTTAACCAACTTGAGTGTACAAATGTTCAACCCAGATCTGTTATCCACAAGCACCCGTTTGATCTTCCTATGGGTGAAAACTACCTCAATATATAATGGAAGATTATGTGTTGGATTCTCAGTAGGGATCTCCCTATGGTTGAAGGCAATATGTTCATTTGGTACGATGTTTGCCACTGCAGCTTGAAGATTTGTAGGATCGAGCTCTAAAGGCATGCCCGACCCCTGAAAAATTTGGTATAGAATGTCTTTATGCACATTCGATATCTTGAGAAGATATAAGATTGAAATCTTAGCGAGAGATCTTCTCAAGTTGTTCTAAAAGGTTATATTTACCAGTTTGTGGGATTGAAGAGAAGATTCTAGAATCACGAGGTGGTCACACCTTGTTACCACAGTGCAGTCCTTTCCCTTGATTCAAATGGTGTTGACATGGTCAGTAGGAGAGAAAATACATCCAATAAATGAATTATAATGATTTTTGTCTCTTTTGGTGTATAAGTAATTCATTTCTTTATAACCTTGGGATGACTCTCCCTGATCTGGCTTTGATTTTTCTGATTTATCATGGTTGGGAATGGTTTTTATATATCCCTATTTTCTCGTTAGGTGTCTTTGTTTTTCCTGGGTTGTCCACCTCTATCTCCCCATTGTCAATGAGGTCTTGAATATAATGACAAAGTCACAGACATTTGTCTATCTTATGTCCTTTGACATGATGCATTTCACAATATTCATGCTCCTTGTACCATGAAGGTTTTGGAGCATTTTTCGTCAAATGGTTGTGTTGTAGGATATGTCATCATGTGAGCCACATCCAATTGTTTTAGTATAACTGACAAAGGTTCATTAAGAGAGGTGAACGTTCTTCATTTTGGTGGTGGTTGAATTGGTCCCTTGGTCAGTTTAAAAGGTTGACCAGTTTGGACTATTTGAACATGTTTGGAATCAGTGATCCCATCTCCCACCACATTTTTATTTTTGTTAAAGACCTTCGGCTTCTCCGTGGATTTGACATTTTGATTGTCTCTAGATTGGGTTTTGAGGGTGCCTTTGGCAATGATAGCTTTCTCTATCTGAACCCCTTTTTAAATGACCTCCTCAAAAGTGAAAACACGATGCATTTGGAGGTGGAAATCTATATTCAAGTTTAGGTTAGGAATGAAAATACTAACCGGTTGTTTTTTAGGAAAGTGCAAGGGAAGCGACTAGCTATCCCTCTCCACCATTAGAGTAAGCTAGCGAAAGTATCATTAGGTCGATGCTTGGCACCACATAAATATGCCATGGTGACATAACTCTCTATGTTGTATAATAAGTGACGCACAAACCTTTCTGCCAATTTTGGCCAGGTGAAAATTGATCCTCGTGGTAAGCGTGTAAACCATTCTAGGGCTTGACCTCCGAGAATATTTAGGAAAAGTATGATGAGATAATTGTCACTATAAGACACCTCTTGACATGCCATATAGAAATATTTGACATGATCCTGTGGATATCCTTTCCCTTTATATTTTTCAAATTTTGGCATATCAAATTTCTTAGGAAAGGGTTGAAGGGTCATTGTCTTGTCAAAAGGATAGGGGCATAATTATTCATATTGATACTTTCTAATGCTCCCTATATTTCTCTCTTATAGGCTTGTGAGTGTTACTTTCATAGAATGTACCTCTTGTGTGAGTAATTGTTCTCTAGTGGGAGAAGCGGGGATGTATATGCGATGATACCCGTATCTTCTTCTCCTTGGTTTTCTCTATGGATTTCATTGATCTTAACCTTAGGCTTTAACTTTTGAACATTCTTGTTTGCTTCCTTTTGTACATGGGAGGTTAGCAAAGCTAATTGTCGACTTAGGTTACTAACATGTTGTTGAATTTTTGTTTGTTATTCTAAAGTTTCTTCCTCCTCGTATCATGGAGTTTCTTTGCCTATCTCATGTTCTATCTTGTTTTTATGTGGAAATTTGATAAAGGGAATTCTATGTCCCACCACTTTATCATTCCCTACGTTAGAGGTAGAAGCATGTCCATGCGTCAAAATATCCTCCATATTGATAAGGGGTCATTCTTCCTCAGTAGCGTTATTCACAAGTGGGATTTTTTGTTTTCGGTGGGAAATTTGGCCCTTAATTCTATGACCCGTGTGATCACTCTATCTTTATTTCTGAAAATAAACTCATGTAATAAAGTAGGGTCAAAATAGAATTCTGCATGTGGGGACTCTAATTCATTTCCACTATGATCGACCATATCTTCTATCTCTTTTTCCATAGAAAACAGAGGTCCTAGATCATGTCCAATGAAGGGGTTCAACCCTTGTCTATTAGAGGCTTCCCAAGCTTGTGCTTGTTATTCCTCGTATGTTTGTTTCTTTAGTCCTAATCGTGTTTTAGGAGCCATGTTTTTATGATAGTTTCACTAGGGTAAGTTGTAAATGTGTTCAAAACTTTGTGACCACACCTAAGTGAAATGCAAGATGTATTGTCAAGAATATGAGTGAATCAACAATGTGAGAATACCAATGTGATAGAGTGATAAATCACCAGTGACACAAATTTTTGGTATCTAAACCTATCAAATGAAGTACCACCTAGACTACATTCCAAAAGCAGTTTCACGTTGCAAGATAATTAACAAGATGTTCTTACTTATGATAAGTTCACAAAAAATGAGAAAAACATAAGTAAATAAAAAAGTTGATGTGACCCCTAACAAGATATACTAGGAGTGAGCTCAAACTCGATTAAGACCTATATCTCAAAAGTGCCAATTACAATTTGTGAATGACACAATAATATCACCAAGATATGTTAACCAAACTTTGCAAGAAAGTAAGGTATTAATATCAAGTTGCTATTGGTATAACACACACAAATGGTAACACCCAACACTCTTCAAAATTGAGGTAATAATAGAACCAAACTAAAAATATCAAAGTGTAGCTAGGAATAGTTAAAAATGTGTGTAGCATAACCTTACAATATAGATATTTATGTCGAGTTTACAAGAAAAAAGACGTAAATATCAAAATTGTAGTGATACAATACAAACAAGGTAACCCTTCCGAGGAAGTTGAAGATGATCAACCACACCTAACTTCTGACAATGAAGATCTTGACATGGGTATCAAGATCACAATGGCTACCAATGATATGAATACATCTCTACACACTTTAGACATTTAAGTTACCCACCCACAAACATTGATGGGCGTAAATGGACAAAAAAGTGGTAGACATAATCGATTGGTAACGCAAAGGTAGTTGTTGTATATATTTCCCGGGTAAATACAGACAACAGAAGAATATAGAAATCAAAGAAGATCAAATCCCTGACATTCCCAAGGCGCACGAAGTGGCGCATGACAATGAATGTCGACAGGGAAAATGGTGCGCCCAAGGCACACAGAAGTGGCGCACGACAATGGATGTCGACAGGGAAAATGGTGCGCCCAAGGTGCCGAGAAGTTTCTGCGACAATGGATGTCGGCGGGGAAAAGCGGTGCACCCAAGGTGCACATGAAGTGGCGCACGACAATGGATGTATTGCAGGAAAATGGTGCGCCCAAGGCACAGAAGCGGCGCACGACAATGGATGTCGGCGAGGGGAAAGCAGTGCGCCCAAGGCGGCGAATGGCGCACGACAATGGATGTCGAAAGGGGAAAAGCGGTGCGGCAAGGCGCACAGAAGTGGCGCATGACACAGAGTGTCGACAATGGAAAATTTGCACCCTTGGCGCACATAAAGGGATGTCGACACACACACGGATGCGCCTATGGCGCACCTTCGGGAGGTGCAACATTTTGAGCGCTAACGAAGCAGCGGCCACAGTGCAGAGATATTCAGATGGCCATAACTTTTGACTGGGAGCTCGGATTCATGCAAGGTTGGACTTTTTGGAAAGCTTACGAGGTCCTCTATCCAACTACGATTGGATATCTTTAATTGGGTGAGAAAAAATTCTTAAAAATTAAAAATACAGTTCGCCACTTTTGGGTTCGCTGGGGTTCTCACCTACCACCATTATGATATGTTTTAAATGCAGTCTGGAGGTGGTTGGGGCAGATTTCGAATTCCTCTCTCTTTTCTCTCTCATTCTTCCTATAAATTGTAAGGAGGGGCTTCTTTCCAAGAGGTTGTTCATTCTTTCTGCTCTGCCCTCCCTTCTTTTCTTCTCTAGGGTTGAAAATGGAGTTCGAACCTCCTCCCTGCTCTGTAATGGCGTTTTTGCCTTTTACTAATGGAATGATGTTCTGTGCAAACTTCTGAAGCAACAAAACGTGTTTTGTGATGCATCTATCCATCCTTTCTCGTTTTTGCTTGTTTTCTTCTTGCCTCTCTTCATTGCGGTATCAGTGCATGTTTGAACGTTCACCGCAGATCCGGAGGTGTGTTCATGGAGTTTTGGGACACTTTCGTGTGAAATCTATCCTTGGGCTGTGATGCATCCGTCCATCCTTCCCATTTCTCACCTCTCTTTGTCCCATGGCAGTTTTGATAGATGTTCAACATTCTCCTTCTCGGTGTATCACCGTTTTAGTGTAGGCTTTTGTTGTTTTTCCCTCTCTCTCTCTCTCTCTCTGTCTCCTTGGCATGGTTAGATTAGGATTAGATTAGCTTGCTGATACTTTGGAATAGCTTGTGGCAAGTAGTTTAGGAGCAAGATGGAACCAGCCTTCTCTGGAGATTCCTCTCTCGGTTTCACAAGTCCCACGCTTGGAGAGAGGTTTCCATGTTGTGCAATCACACTTTGGATGCACGAACATCAACCTAGAAGCATGGATGTGCGTCGGGAGTGCTTTGTGATTTTGCACTAACACAAAGTAGTCACTCTCCTTACGATCAACAAAGTGTCAAAAGAATGTGAAGGAAGAAAATCAAAATTGGGATGAAAAATGTTGGCTTCACTTTGGCGAGTTTCACCTTGCCTAAGGCAAATAAAAACTAAGCGAAAGTAATGCGTCGCATGTTTTTCAATAAAAAGATGGTTCACAACTCAACACCTTTTTTGAGTATTTAAAGTGGACTCTGGCTAAATTATATTTTTCTATGTGGTTCTCTCGTCTTAGGTGTTACAAATATTATCTAGAAGCGAGGACAATTTACCCAAATAGTCTCGAATATCTTGGGAGTATCTCGACTTTTCCCCCTTGAGCATAGTGGGAATTAAATGCATCGATCGTGTACTTAAAAGGGTCACGTAGGGAAAACTTGTAACTCTATCTCATAAAGTAATCACTAGTCACATAGGTAGTACAGAGCACTTCCCATTTCATCCATAAGGTTCCCTCTTGCATGGACTACTTTGGGGTTCCTTGAACTACCCCCTTTTTGTAGCTTAACGTGTTATGCAAAAGGGTTATGTTCGATTGAGTGGAGAGGGATGTACCCTTTTCCAAACCTCTACAATATAGTGTTTTGAATATGTTGTTCATTTTATCTTTTTTAATAAGGTGTGGTTTTCTCGAATATCATTTGCAACCTCGTATAACAAGCTGTATTAGTAGTTTTTGACTTTTGTTTTGATTCCTTCGTTCTTTGACAAGCGATGGCATTTTGGTCCTGTATGATGATTTTTAGTAGTTTTCCATCAAAAGAGAAGGCACCATTTCTGATTCTCCAGATTGTCCAAGGATGCAAGAGAAGAGCATATGTGATGTCTTCAAAATCCAAAAAGATATCAAATGGAAAAACACTTTAATTCAACTACGCCAAGTTAACCAATTCTAACTCAAATATTCCTAACAACCTCAAAGCATCAAAAGGACTTAAGAATCATTTCTGATTCCCAAGATCACCCTAAGGGACACAAGGGAAGAGCATACACAATCTTATTCCTAAAAGTAAACAATGCAAAAATCTATCTAATCAAGTACAAACATGTAAAAATAGTCTGCAAAGACAAGTATATGATTAGATAAAACCTACGAGAATGTTATAATCTTAACACATTAATTTAAAAAATATGAAAGGACACATGCGCCCTTTTTTTAGAACCAATGCATGGGTTAGGATGTATAGGCCACTCTATATGTTTTCAAAATACAGTGCACTTACGCCACGAGGGCGTGTGTGCCACGAAATCAATGCATGCGCTACTCTATGTATTGTTTTCTTACAATATACTTGTGCCACTAGAGAGGCGTGTGTGCCACAAAAACAATGTATACACCACCTTCAAGAAAAATAAACAGAAAAATAGACGAGAACACTTGCGCTACACGTAAAACATGTGCACCATCGAGGAAAAGTGTGTGCGCCACCACTTTATGAAATAGTCCCAGATTCCGACAGAATGTCCACGTCACCAAAAATGTATCTGCATCACTAAAACAACATGTGCACTTTGGTTAGGGTTTACATGCCAATCTGACGAGGTTTCAAAATGTAGTGAAGGTACAATACAAAACAACATCTGTGCCAAGGTTAGTGCACCTTCGCACTAGTTAGGGTGTGTGCTTTGGGGTTAGTGCACATGCACCGTGGATTGGTAACAGAGAACTAAGTTTTTACAATGTGCCTGCCACAAGAGAGGTTTGCACACCACAAAAACCATGCTTGTGCTCCTAAAAATGTGCCTATGCCACACCTGCAACAAAAATACAGCAAAAAACACAAGAAAACTCACAATATCTCAATTTTTAACAAGTTAGCTTAAGAATGGCAATAACCCATTAAAATGATGGCTAGGAACAAGAAGTTACACATATTAAATTAGCAAAAATTCCAAGAAAATGGACATTAATTACTACATGTGCATGTCAAAAATTAGCCAAAACAATGAAACTTAAACTAAAATGTCATGGGACTAAGGGTTCCATCGGGTGTGCCAAATGTGTGCATGTGTACTTTGTTTAATGCTAAATCAAATGGAGAAAGAACTAGCACCTAAAATAGTTCTACAATCTAGCTAAAACAAAGCATAAACACCATCGAGATAAAGAGCTAAACAAGATCTAAACTAACATTATAACTTTGAAAACATAAGATCAAAACTAACATGCTATTTAAAATCTCTACTCTCCTAGATTACCAACAAAATGCATGGACCTATTTAGCTCCAATGGAAATCAACAATTACTTGTTTGATCCTTAAAGAATTCAAGAATAGGAATCTTAGCTCTTAACAATAGTGACCTCTAAAGAAGACAAAATGCAAGCTCTTAGTCTCTTTGCTTTATGCTTTGCATTTACTCTCTTAATACGTTTAGGTGTAGGTATAAAGGAAGGAGGAGGGCTCCTTATATAGCCCAATGGATAAAGGAAACACTTCATTCCTTTGCATGTGGGATAAAGGTAAAACATGATTAGGAATGGATAAGGTTTCTTTATAAAAGGTAACCTTACTTTAGAAGGGTTTAATTTATGCTTAGCAAGTCGTGGGAGTTGGGGGTGTTTTAATTAATCAAAGGTGATTAACTAATAGGTAGATGTAAGCTTATAGAAGCTAATTAGAGGAATATTAGTACGATTTAGGATATTAGAAGGGGATTAAATCAATTAAATATTGATTTATTGGTTGAATGAAGTGAAAGGTTAATTAATTAATTAGTCTAGATAAAAGGGGTAAATAATTAACGTAATTTCGTTAATTAGGTTGTTATTTAGATAGGTGACTTAATCAATTAGCGTATTATAATTAACTAATGACAATAAGAGGGAGTATGAATGCTTTTGATGATATGTCTTGATTCACAAGAAAGGGGATAATTAGTACAATCTAAGTATTTAAATTGCTTAGTCCTAATTATAGGTGTCTACAAGGATCAACCTTAATCCGTACCTTAGGTACGACCCCTTTTGTGGAGAAGGTGTCGTAAGGCCTAGGTTGTTATTTGATGATTAATATTTACCTTAAAGACATTATACACCATGCACCAATACATGATTCTACGTGGGTGAACTCACTTCATATGCTATAAATGCATATCCCTATGATGATGGTAGTCACCATTAGGAAACTGTTATTTAGCAGTTGTAATGAATTGTCTCATCAAGAGACTAGATTGTGGTATGGTGTTGCTTTAAGTACAAAACTTGAAAGAGATACGAAGATAGATTGGACCTCCTGCATACACACCCTTATATCAATTTATGATGGATACGATAAGGAAGTGGTCTAGTAATAAGGTGAATTGTTATGAAGACACTTACTTTCCCATAGGCATCATAGGATGACATAGAGGTACGTCCTCATGTAGGTTAAACTTGATTTGTACCTTGTTCAAGACTTGTAGTTGTTTACAACATTTTTGTTTTGAATCCATATAATTGAATAAGTGATTAAGGTGAAACAAAAATTTCCTAATGACGAGTGTGCCATCATGGAATTGAGCATGGCATACATGACTCAGAAACTTTGTGCAAAGTGGTGTAAGCTACTCATTACATTGTCAATATTTCACTATGATCTAATTTTGAGATGCCTCTAGAATTTTTAGGTGGAACCTAGGTAGGCACTTAAGAGTCTTCACTTATATATCATACCTTAATAAAGGAGAGCCAAAGGATACATTTTATGTATATGCTCATACAGAGCATTGAGGAAGAATGAGAATGAGTAGGTTCAGTAATCTCTTATACAGGTACACATGGTTCATGATAGTTATCGGAAATGGATTGCATTAAGGTTTATGTAGATTTAAATATATGGGTATTTAAATCCATTACATAAAGTTTTAAAAACAAATCCTAGATATGAAGTGACAAAAAGTGGATGATCTGATGCTTATTGACCTTGTTTGGAATATGAAAAGTATATTACGGATTGAGAGTTTCATACTCTGAATAGCTAGTTTTGTGTATTCTTCTGTAGAATATTGAGAGTAAATCCCATATATGTGAATTTTCATAGTTAAAGGTACTCTAACCTTGTAGGTGACTTGGTTGTTTAAATCTAAATATCTTGTTTAAAATGATCTTATTTCATCTTTTTTAAAAACTTCATTGATAAAACTATTTGAATATCTTGATTGTTGTTGGATCTTACGTGATTCTTTTGGGAAGATAAAATTCTATGAATTTGGCTTAAACATATTCTTCTAGGTACTGATGAAAGGCTCAAAATTAGAGAACTTGTATGAATTCTTATCGTTGTCCATGATTTGTGATTAAGTTATTGTAAGTAATTATTCTTGTTCAAATTTTCGACTCTGTGGCTATTACTGGAAGGATAAATTTATTGTGGGTTTGCTTGGAACCGATGGAGCGACTAGTAGAACTTGCATGAATTATTTCTGTTATTATTTAAGTATATGTAAAGGTACTCTTGTGTTAACCTATTGTAATTGAATAATTTTATTTTTTGAAGTCGATTTTTGGAATCAAGTAAGATGGTATGGAATATTGTTTCTCCTCTTTTAGATCTATAGCTAACCAATGAATTCATGGCTCTTGATGAAAAAGGGGTAAAAACACTCTTGAGAATTGGTTAAAATATAACTTGTTTAATATTGTTACTGTAACATCTTGGTGATCTGTCAACCCTGTTTTGATGTTTTTGCATGACTCTTATACCCTCGGGTCAATAATCATGATTTCAGTTCTTTTATGAACTAAGGAAAATGTATCTCCATGAAAATGGAACGTTGGCTCATGTCTTAGTTATATCATAATGCATACTTCTTTTCCTTCAAGGATTTTATTTGTAGGAAGTCTGTCTCAGACTCATCCTTTCATTCATCTCTTTCTTCCTCTCTAAGTATTTGGAAAATGGAATACATGTTATCTTGGAGGGAAATTAGGCTATTAAACCCTTCTCCTTGAATGATGACAGGTAATGGAATTATTTTTCTCTTGTTTATATTCCTTTCTCCTAGACTATTAGTGTTCTTATAATTCGAACCATGGGTAATCCTTTATGTTTGGTTTGGTTTAAGTCATTAGTAAATCAAGATTTTGAAATTTGGTAAGGTTTTTGTCCCTTCTCTAGACTGTTACGTTTATGCAACTCCTTGACTATTTGATAGAATGAATGTAGAATGTTCTTAGAGAAGTATAGTTGAAGTTGAAAATATTGTATAGATTATTGTGTATGGTATGAAAATATTTAGATGGAGTATTGAGTTGGATCTGAATTTTAAAATTTCCCATTGTACTCTCTTGACGTAACAATAAAAATGGTGTATTTTTTTGGGATTAAGTGTTAGCTCATCTACTTTTTAAAATAATCTTACACTTTTATAAGGTATGATTTAGCTTGCTTGAATTTTAACTTGAGTTGGTTCCTAGATCTGAGTTTGAGTATTAGGATACTCAAATCAAGGACACATTTAATGTTATGATGTTTTGGATCATCCTAAACATTTCTTATGCTTTTTAATTTTGATTGTTGGCATCTCTGACTTAGGATGAATCTAGGTTAATGAAATATTTGGATGGAAAGTAATGTTTATGATTGCCTAAAATATAGTTAGGTTAGTTACCTTTAATTTTTAAACATGATTAAGCTGAGTGAGGAAACATGAAAATAAATGTATGAAAGTAGTAGTGAGATTATGATGAAATGTTACTTATACGAACTTCTTGTTTAATTATTTTGATAAAAATAAAATAGGATGGAATCTTGAAGTTGTATCTCATTACCTACCCTTTCTTTTGATTTGAAGTATATCTCTTTCCCTATATTTTATTAGAGTTTCTATCTCCTTTTTGGATGAGTCTTTTTGAGTTGCTTTAGAATTTCCTTTCATAACAAAAAAGTTCTTTTTATAAAATATTTAGCTAAAACCCACCATTTTAATGATTTAGTGCTTATCATAACCAGTTCAATGAACTGACCCATGATAGAAATTTTCAGATGGAATTGATAAAATATGAAAGGAGAAATATCTTTACAAAGTTACTTTTATTTATCAAAGAGACTAAATCTTTATTATGATGAAATATGGGTTCATTACTGAAATGTAATTGATGAAAAGGAGAGTTGTATCATAAGTAGATTTAATATTTTTGTTTGGAATTTAGTAATGTCTGAAGTGTTTGGACTTGTAAATGTATAACTTCTCCTTGATGAATAAAGTATGTGTGAAATTTGTTTGTAATTTATGAAAAATTCTATGACATACAATGAGTGGAAATGATAAGTATTACTCTATTTTACAAATAGTAACATAATTTTATGGTTTGGAATGGAATAAATAGAGATATGAGGTGTTAGTTGTATTACCCTCTCTAGTGAAGATGCAACTTATAAAGTTGACATTCTTACACTAGATATTCAACCATATCATTAGGACTATATTTAAATAAAATGATTGTATGAGAATTAAACTTTGATTATAATTCATAATGTATAATGGGATTATAAATAGACATTAAACCTTAACAAGGAAAAGGAAAGACAAATCTCATGAAATAAATCATTGTCTTCACTTAAGACCTTTGGAAATGAATCTTGATTGTTATCTATAGATAATTGAAGTTGTTCTTTCGATGTAGACTTCCTTAACCAAAATAAGGATGTCAAGAAAGAAAAATAAAAGGGATTAGACTTCATTCAATGAAGTTTGATATAGAAAAGGACATGCTCACAATTTATATAAACTAGGAATGTAATAAGTGAGTAAAAAAATAACACTTCTATGTGTGTTGGGCCTTTTATGAAAAACATGATTCAGGATGTTAATAGTATAAATAATGAATTGGTTAGGAAGAATATTTATCTACATAACTACATATATTGTAGTTTTAACTTGGAACCCTAATGGTTAAGGAACCTAGTTGTTTAGTAGGGTTGTTGTAATTAATCTGTAATGAGGAAATTAATTAGATATAAATTTCCATCTAAGCCATGTTCATCAGGATGAGAAAAACTTAGTTGGATGTTAACACACGCCAAGCTAACCGCAATGTAGTAACTTCATGATGACTAGGGTCTTTATGAGGATACTATGTTGTAGTTGACATGTCTCAACACCCCTCAAAGTTTGTTCAACTAGACTAACATCAATTCTAACTCAATCACAATTCTATCCTACGTAGTGATAGGGGCATGATTTAGTGTCGGGTTAACTCAAGTTGACTTAGGATAAATAGACATACCAAATCAACATAATTCGATTGATTATGTCTATGTACCCTTAGTCACCGTAAAACACCCTCCACACTAAGCCATGTTTCTAACCTTGGCTAAGGTTAAAATTTGAAATGAGTGGATTAACGAGAAGTCGATAAGGACCATTCTAGATAACATATCGAGTGAGGTGAAGGACTTATTCAGTGTGATGAGTATTCCATATAGGAATATAAACATGGACAATACGTTTAAAATATTTTGCCAAAGTATCAAAAGTTCTTGGTTGTGTTGTCCTATGTTAGCTAGTTTAAGAAGTGGAATTTTGTATGAATATCGGTAACATATATTGAGTTAGGCTTCTTAAATGGAACACTTGATACCCTTAAAAGTGGTAAAGGAACCAAATATACTTAGTATACACATTATAAAGTTAACATGAGATATCGAGTATGATACCAAGTCATGAAATGAGAGATAAGTGTTTCAAGAGTCATTTCTGACTACATATGGTTTTCTGTTATGGGATGGATTGGCTTAGGAATGCTTTTTATAAATTATTTTAATTTTGAATAGAGAACATTATACAAAAAAAATTACCTTGTTTCTATAGTCTTGAAATAGGAATATTACATCTTGATATCGGAGAGTGAAAGTTACATCTCTTGGACTTATTGTCCATAATCGATAAAACTTAAATTTTCTTGTTAACAAAAAATATTTAGTACAAGAGGAAATGTTGCAAACAACCCACCACTAGGTGGAGAAGTAAAGCTACTTCCCAAAAACTCGATGAGTTCCTTGCTACCCTTTTGGAAACAAGAGATCATGTATGTACTTAAACAACAAGTAATGGGAAATGAGGAGGAAGAAGATGCTGGTAATAACAATTAGCCACCTCTTGTGCACAACACCAATATTGGAAATTTGGGCGTTGACAACAATAATGATGCCAATGCTAATGTAAATGTACCCAATCAACATGAGAATAAAAAGGTAAGATTTGGTGGCTAAAGCGAAAGATGATATAAAAAGGATAAGTCCCCCAAGTGTGATGACACTACAATGGAAGATGGAGTTGAGAACTGGCTCATTGAAATAGAGAATTAATTTACGATAAGGAACTTATCTAAGGAAACTAAAGCAATATGGGAGCTTATCAGCTTTTCCATCAGGCATCTTCTTTGTGGGAAAGTCATAAGGATGAATTAAACAATGATGAAACAAACATCACTTGGGATAAATTCAAAAATTATTTTAGGAAAGCGATGGCTACCACAATTTTACTATGATCGAGAAGATGACAAAATTTCAAAACTTAAATTAAGGAAAGTTAAGCTGTAATGGAGTACTTAGGAGAAGTTTACTAAACTTCTCAAGTATGTGCCTCGAGTATAAAACTAACGATAAGTTCGAGGATACGAAAACTCATTATGGGATTAAATCCTATCATAGGTGGTGAAGAAGATGTTCACATCCCAACCACCATTGAAGGGGTTGTTGAAAAATCTATAAGGCAAAAGCAGAAATTAAAAGAAATATTTTCCCATAAGGAAGAAATCAGAAAGAAAGTTCCTAATTCTTCTTCATCCCTTGCACCCAAAAAGGGACCATGGAAAATTTTTGGTGCTAAAAACAAATTTTTGTTGATAATAATAAGAAAAATGCATCAAATAAACCTGCTACTAATGTTTGAAACAACTTTGTTAAGAACAATAATAATGGACAGAAGTCCTATGGAGGACAGAATGATAACTTTAAGGCAAGAAATAAATTTGAGCCTAAGAAAGGACCTGTAGGAGGCTACTATAATTGTGGCAAGGATCATTATGCAAATTAGTTTCCTCTAAGGAAGGATGACCACAATCAGTAGCATAAGATACATGTTGCAATAGCTAACAAACAAGATGAAAAGCAAGCTACACCTATATAAGTGCCGGGTAATTTATCCGGTATACCTATTACTATAATTTTTGATACTCGAGCTATTGAATGATTTATTTTCACTAAGTTAGCTTCAAAACTAAAAAAAAAGCTGGATAAATGGATAAATTATGCGTTGTACATTATGGAAATAATGTTGTCCACCATGATTAGTAATTGCCTTTTTGGAGCAATCCTAGACTTTCCTAGTTTTTCCACTAAAATTGATCTTTATGTTACTCCTTTGGGGTATTATGATGTAATTATAGGTGTTAACTAGCTTCTTTGAGCATAAAGCAAAGGTTGATTGTTTTGAAAACCATATTAGTTATCTTAATGATTTGCGAGAAAACAATAGACATCCGGGGGTAAAAGTTGATATTTCATCTAGAAAATTGGCATGTATGTAGCTTAAAAAGGCCAAAAACAAAGGTTACTGACTTATATGTAGTAAAAAAATTCAAAGCAGTGAAGGGGATAGTGATTTCTTGGGAAAATTCCCACTTTGTTAGGAAATTTCAATGATGTGTTTCAGAGAAGAACTACTCAAACTTATACCCAAACAGAATTTTATTTCACAATTGAGATCAATTCGGGAACCAAACCTATTTCAAGGCACCATATCACATGACTACCATTTAAGCTGGTAGAGCTTAAGGCACAATTACAAGAATTGTTGTCTAAAGATTTTATAAGACCAAGTGTCTTGCCTTGCAGAGCATTGATAATTTTTGTGAAAAGAAAGATGGAACACTTAGATTGTACATTAATTATAGGATGTTAAACAAAGTAACAATAAAAAAGAAATATCCACTTCCTAGAATTTTTATCTATTTGATCGGATGCATGGAGTATCAAGTATATTCTAAGATAGATCTTCAATCTATATATCATCGACTAATAATAAAATATGAATATATTCATAAAACAACTTTTAGGACAAGTACGGGCATTATGAATTCACAATTTTACCTTTTGGTTTGATAAATGCACTGTAACTTTTATGAATTTAATGAATAATATCTTTCAAGAATGCTTGGACAATATTCTCATATATTCTAAAAGCATTGATGAGCATCATGAGCATTTGAATATAGTTATAGAAATCTTAATAAAATGAAGATTGTATGGTAAGTTCTCCAAATTTTCTTTCTACAAGAAAAAAGTGCACTATCTAGGGCATGTCATAAGCAAGGATGGAATAATAGTAGACCCATTAAAAATTGTTACAATAACTGAGTGGCCTACACCTAAGAATGTACATGAAGTCATAATCTTCATGGGTCTTCTTTCATTACTATAGAAAATTTGTTAAGGACTTTTCAAAGGTCATTTGCACCAATAACTTTGTTGAAAAGAAAGATAATAAATTTTTGTGGAGTAAAAAAGTGTGAATCGCATTGAAGACTCTACATGATCAACTAACATCTTGGTGTCACCCTCAAAATCCCCCCCTCATTTTTTAATTCAAATTCAAAAATTTTGATCTCATGCCCTCAGAGGTGTTCAAGTAAAGTTGGAAGTTTGAAAAGATAGATAAATTCATGCTTTGAAGTTTTTTAAACCCTCCAGTCCACCTGGTTTGATAAATTTTCTGTTTCCCTATATGGACGTGTGAAAATTCTATTGTTTTCCTCATTTGAATGAAATTTTCAATATTTGTATGGCCATGGATCATCGAACCTTGTATTGTTTTCAATCCCTTGGTTCATGAAATAAATTTGGAAATTGGGTGCAAAATCGTGGAGTTTTCTTCTTCTCTGCATTTTTCATGATCGTGAATGATGGACGTTTTCTTCCCCATCAAATTTTGGATCCATTATCCATGGGTAAGTGGACATATCTAATTGGAGGTGGATTTTCAAGTATATTTGATGACTTTAAGCCTCTTTGTAAAAAAATTGAAAAATAATAAAGTGACCCACAACCCTGATCATGTTATAAAGGAAAAAAGCAAATTTTGAGTGCATCGTCGAAAGAGTCAAAGCGAGGAAGTGGGTTGGCTGAGAAATTTGGGAATTTGATCCTTTTTCATTAAATGGGCTTAAAGTTAAAAAGTGACCCATCACCTTGCCAAGCACAAAGGAAAATGTCAAATGTTGAGCCCACTTTTGGAAAGTCAAGGTGGGGAAGCGGGTCGATGGAGCAATTTGGGTTTTGATCCTTTTTGCAAAAAAAAGGTGTAAAGTCATAAAGTGACCCGTAGCCTCGATCATGTTATAAGGAGAAAGTCAAATATTAATCTTGCATCAAAGGTTAAAGCATGTGGGCGGGTCAATGGAGCAATTTGTGTTTTTGATCCTACATTAAAAAAGGGTAAAATTATAGAAGTGACCCACGACTCTGTCTCCACTCAAGTGAAGCCAAGTGTGAGGCTTATATCAAAAGTGGAAGGGTGGACCAAAAATGTAAAAAATGCCAAATCTCTATAAAGTCACAAAATGCAAAAGGCATCCTCCATGCCCGCTCTAGTAAATTTCTCCCACGTGGATGGATTTGGTTTAAATTTTTAAAGGCAAGATGAATGGTTCAAATTCAAAGCTACAAAATGAGTGTAACGGCTGCATTATGAAAATTCTAGTTTTTTTTTTCCATTGGCGTTTCTTTGTGAATCAAGATTTTAAACGGACATGAATGATTCAAAAGATTGTAAACTATTTCTTGCTAACAAAGAAGAAGTTATAACCATTTCTTGCAAGATATTTAATGGCTTCTTCATGCCATTGGAAAGCGGTTGATTGATATTGTAAACTCAAGAGTATATTGTACTTTGAGAGAACAAAGGAGATAGCCATTTTCTTCCATTCCCCTCCCCTTTCTCAATTTCCTCCATTTCTCCACTATGTACAACTTTTGTTTAAGCATCAATATAAGAATGAGTTTCTATATTTCTTTGGTGAGAGGATTTCATTATACTTCATGTTCATCAAATTCTATTCGGTCTTGTTGCCATTTGTAGGGTTGTTTCCTCTAAATTTAGTGCATGTGATGAAGTTTCTAACTAGTGTGTGCAGGAATATGATTTTCTACCTGTAACATTAGTTCTCCTACCTCTTTTCTCACTCCCTTTCCCACCTTCATAGAAAATTCCCCACTTGCGAGATAACTTCAAGCTTTTTCCAAGGGTCGGTGCGAGTGCCTGTTAGATCCCCATTCGAAAGGCCACCACATAAATCCAAGCTTCCTTGCACATGAATACATGATAGATGCACCGATTAAGTAGAGGGACTTAGATTCCCAGAGTGTTGGCAAGGAATCCACAAGTTTGTTTACACGAACAATTTCCTTACCAATAGTTTTGGTGCCCACCATGGGGCAGATTTAGCATCATCTACACATGAATGTGACCACAAGAGTCGAGAACATTCAAAATTCAAAAAGAGAAAAAAATATGGAATTTGAATGGCTATATGAGCCATATGGATTCAAACCATGGCTATTCTATGAAACCCTCTAGTTGAAAGACCAAATTTCTCTTCCAAATCCAAGAATACATTGCTTAGCAGATTTGAGGGAAGCTATCGACATAATAGAAAAGTGCCAAGTGACTACTTCATTGCCACGAGAATTATGGACCTTGAAGAAGAATGCACTCTTTTGAATCGGAGAGGAAAATAAAAATATCATCACTTTGCAAAGAAGAGCATAGATTTTCAAGCTGGTGGATAGTAGATACACCCAAAAATAGAGACAAGGAGGACAAATTGATACCATTTTTTAGGAACTTCAAAGGAGACAAGAGCCACTTGGAATCTAGAGGCCTCCTTTTCAAACAACTGGCTGCGTTGGGAACCTGAGTATTGCCAATCCTTTGGAAGGTGAATTTCCATACATCAACAAGAACATTGAAGATTTCACTGACATAGAGACCAAAGAAGAAGCTAGAGAAAGAGAAGCAAGATCCGACGAATAAATAAGAGCTCAACTCGAAGAAATCAAGAGACTTCAAGACAAGGTAGACAAAAGAGTAGAAAAGAAGCCTGACCTTAGTAAGGTTAGAAGATATAAATAGAAATATAATGGGGGATCATGAGGCCCGTAGGCCTAATGTACCATGGGGAGGAAACACCAGTCCACTTGATCTTTCTCAACCACTCCATGAGCTACCCAGAGGCTCAATAAAATACTTCCTAAAATTCAGAGGGGATGGTTCTCAACTCCTTGAAGAGCATGTAGCAATATTTATCACTTGTTGTGGTGTGTTGGGTGTTGAGGATGAAGATGTGTCGATCGACTCTTTGTGGAGTCACTTCAAGATAAAGTTGTTGAATGTTCTAGATGCTACCCCGAGGTCCATCACATGTTGGGAAGATATAAGAAGTGCATTTGAACATAGGTTTAAGAGCACTGAAGATTGTGAGGATCTTTTAGTCCAATTGGTATAAATGAAAAAATAAACCTCTGAGTCAATGAGAGAACTTCTAGCAAGATATGATAGAGTGATAAGAAGGATCCCTGAAGATGTGGTCCCTTTTGAAAATAATTTGAAGAGGCTTTTCATTAGTGCTTTTCCATTAGGAGTAGGTTTCTTCCTTAGAAGAGCCCAACCAAGAACATAGAGGGAAGCCAAGGACTATGAAATAGAAACCGATGATGATCTAATCCTTTCTGGAAAGGTGAAAGGCCCCAATGGAAAGCAAAAGGGTCAAAATTCAAACTCTATCACCACAGATCTGATGTTCCAAAAAATGGTGAATGAATTTTTTGCCTTGAAGAAGCAGCTATCTCAGATCACAATGCAGAATTCTTCAAGGAAACCAAACCCTCTTAGATAGGCTAAGGATTTCTCCACCTCCTCATCAGATTTCCCTTGAACCATCACTAGTCAATGCCATCGTGACACCAAAGATCCGGAGGAGGAAGAATAAATTGATGGCGAAGAAGAGAATATGGAAGAATATGAAAACTATTTTGAAGTCGAGGAAGTTTATATGCACAATGGCCTAATTGAGTACGTCGATGATGAAGATGAGGATGATGAAGAAGCTCCAAGTTTCTCATGTGCTATTTTCACTCATGCACAATCCGAGAAAGGTGCTTCATCCTCAACGGTGGTGGTAAAGGATAAGAATAATAAAGAAGATCCTCCTCCGAGAGGTCATACAAAATAAAATCATCAACGAGAGGATCACCATTACCACCTTCTATGGAGTCAACCAAAGAAAACCTAGACTTCTGGTTGTTATGGATCATGCTACCATGCCAAGTAAGTCATCTATTCTTCTCCCATCTCAAAATTTAATAAGAACAATTCTCCTTTAAATGTTGTTCATACAAAAAAATCTAAGGTTCAATCAAAAGTTGCACCCTCACCCCCTTCCAAGACAATTGCTACACGAAAAGGATAATTCAACACCTAAAGTAGCAAAGCCTCTATGATGTAAATATTCCTCCATTTTGGAACCTCTCCTCGCTCACCATAACCCCATTTGACTTTGTGGAACATGCAAGAAAAACTAAAGTCCATTTCTCGGAAAAATAATACCTATAAACACACCTGCCCGGTTTGGAAGGTTCATTAATACAATTCGTGGTGGTAACCCTATATCCTCGAATCCTAATTCTAAAGGCTTACTACCCACACCATCCACACCACCTTCCCAAAACATGTTATCCCTCATAGATTCCAAAACCAACAACAGGGTTGAACCTTTCTACATGTCACTCCTCATTAAAGGATTCAACTAAATAATTATATCATAGATTTTGGAGCCTCGAGACAATGTGATGCTAGCCAAATTTGTAAATTCTCTAGGCCTTAGCTTGACCACGTAAATGTCACTGATACTAAATGAAATCCAAATAAGTGCCATTGGTAGGAATAATAAAATATGCATATGTAGCACTAGCTGATTTTCAGGACAAGAAGATGCTCCGAACCATACTAGTAGTAGGCATCCCAACATCCTTTGGTATGCTATTGAGTAGGAGTTTTTGTAGAGACCTAGGTGGAGAGATAAAAATGGATTGGTCATCTATAACTATCCCATTAAAAGGTGAGATGAATAAGTTGCTACCAGTAAGAAAGATGAAGTTCACAGTACAAAAGTATGATGATCCAAAAGAAAACATTCTCTTTCAAGATTGTGGGCTAGGAAACTACTTCCTCACATCAAAAAAAAAGAGAACTTGCCACTTCTCATGGAGGAAGAGGAAGATCAAATTTGGACAATGGAATTTTATGGTAGTCATTCTAGTGCGGGCTCGGGAGATGGTGTAGTATTGTACTCTCCTTCCAATGAGTTGTACCAATTTTCCCACAAGCTATAATTTTATAATATAAATAACAATGTAGAGTCTGAAGCACTACTCTTAGGCATGAGTGCAGCAGAGGACATGGGAATTAAGAAACCGAGGTGTCACGGTGATGCAAAGGTTGTATTAAAGTAGGTCCACTAACAATATCAGGTGAAGAATCCAAGACTCTGGCATTATAGAAATAGAGTGTCGGACTGCATTGAATATTTTGATGCATTTTCCATTGAATCTATTCCAAGGAAACATAATGAAAATGTTGATTCTCTTGCAGTGTTACCTTCCTGTGACACCTCATCCTTATGTTGGTGTCCATTTTGATCCTCTATTATTTTCCCTAATTTTCCTTTCACTCTGCATTTCCTGAAACGTTTTCTATAGTTTTAATGGGTGAAATGAAGTTTCTACCTCTATTCCCATGCCTTAGTCCATTTGAAAATCATTTGACATGCCCCATTTTGTAAGAATACTCAAGCTTGCACCATGTTGCCCTAATTTTTCAAATCTGTACTTGCTCAAAAACATTTTATTTTTCAAAATAATGGTCTGCAACTTGTCCCTTCCAGTCAAATGTTTTAAAAATGCTCACAAACTTGTTGTTTTACCCTAGTTTGAGAGAAAAATCCATGCATGCCTTGTTTGTGCCCTAATTTTTCAAAATCTATGGGCTATGTCGTGTTTTCCCTTTTTCCCGATCGTGAAAAATCAAAATTGATTGATTCATACTTGTATGTATTCAAAAATCCAATCCCAAGGTTGAGAAATTCTCAGAATCATGCTTTTTCTAGTTCCAATTTGAAAAAATTCCATCCTTGGTGAAAAAATCAATTTCTAGGGCATCCCTGGCATTTTCTGTATTTTGACACCCAGACGGGCATCATTTGCAGTCAAATTCTTCCTCAGCATGCATTGGCAATGTGGTGGGTTCTAATTGGCTAAGGGATGGTGGGTGGTTGGATTCCCTTAGAGTTTTTAGACTTTATTTTGTAAAAATTTTAAAGTCACAAAAAGGTCTGAAGCTCTACTGCCAATCACAGGTGGACACGTGTCCTAAAAATTAAAAAAAGGGAACAGTGGGCTGACGGGGAACTTAGGAAAAATTTTCCTTTTTTCAAAGGGGACAAAAGTTGAAGAAGAAGGGCCCATGGGTCCGCAATGGAGTAAGGAGTGGACACGTGGCAGTGCGGTGACGAGGCGGGGCAATGCGGACCGCGGAGAAAAAGGGGAATTGTTTCCCTTTTGACAAAAGGAGTTAGAGTGTAAATTAGAGTCATGGGTCTGTAATGGAAAAAGGGATGGACACATGGCAGCGTGGTGATAGAGCGGGAAGTGTGGGCCATGGAGGAAAAGGGGAATTTTTCCCTTTTGACAAAAGGAGTTAGAGTGCAAATTAGAGCCACAAGTCCACAATGGAAAAAAGGATGGACACGTGGCGGGCATAACTTCAGCTTTAATTTTAGTCGGTGGGGTGGTGGAGGAAAAGGGAATTTTTTCCCTTTTGGTAACTAAAATAAAAATCCTTAGAATGGAAGATTAAAAAGCATGCTTAGTGGTGAATCATCGAGCATCACGTGGCAAGGGAGAAATTGGGTGTGTGGGCCCACACGGAAAAATTGAAATTTTTTTTTTTTTCAAAAGGAGGTAAAATGTGTAGAATTATCCCAGCGGTTTCATTGGGACCCACATTGTGGACACGTGGTAGGCCTAGGAAGGAGGTGGGTAAAAATGGAAAAAATTTCCAATTTTTCAAAAGGCTATAAAGTGATAAAGTTTTCCCCTGGGCCCATTCCAATCACATTTCGCCATGTGTCTAGATTTATTTAAAAATTATAAAAGTAACCCAATCTTATTTTTTTGGTCCATATTTTCCATGTGGAGGGCCAGGATTTGAAGTTGAAGGCAGATCAATGGTTCCTGTACATTGCACCATTTTGACCACCATGGGAGCTCTAGGAAACTTGGAATTATGAATTTTGCATCAAATTTCATCAATTTTTCGGTGATTTTGATGTCGTTTGGGCCTTCTAGGATCATTGGGATCACTTTCATGGCTTAATTTGTAGATCTGAGATGTTTTTGAAATGAAATTTTCACTAATCTGTCTAAACACGTGAAATGTCAAATTTGAAAGCTGCAGAGGTAGTTTTAAAAGTTAAAAAGGTGAAATGATGAGTGGAAAGGCATCTGCATGCATTGATGATGAAAAACATGCCTCCAGGAAGGATAATGATCGAATATTTGTAATGATTCAACCTTTTTAAACACTTGGCAATTTTTGTTGTGAATCTATTAAATGTCATTTTTAGTGAATCATGAGGAATTGTTGTAACAAACTTGATCCCTTGGCATATTATTTTCTTGGGAGAGAAGGATCAAATGTAATTGAAAGTTATATAATGCATGTTTTGAGACATGTAAAAGGTTGGAGAAACTTAGAATTTCACGAGAAAAATATGGGAAGAAGCCCATTATCTGAGAAACCACCTGAGAACCATTTCTAATTCCTTTTGCATTAGATTTGTATCATGTTGAGTTGGTTTCAGTTGTAAAGCCATCAAAAAGCTCTGAGATTGTTCTTGTAACATTCCCTACTAATAAATTTGGTCATTTCTGGATTATTTTGTGTTGTCTCTTGGCAAAATTTGCATGCACTTATGTTCCTGAATGTTTTTAATTTATGTTTCTTGCTCCAGTTACAGTATTGTGTTTGAAAACTCTTTTTACTATACATTATCTCATCTCTTGTTGATAGTTTAGTGGCATCTACAGTCTCACATTCAGAAGATCTTTCATCTGATAAAGAGATAAATAGATTTAAAATCACTTTACCTTCCTTGAATTCTGAGATTGTTGTAAACCTTTGGGTGCACCTTAGGTCATGATAAAATAGAGATTTCTGGATGCTTTATTGGTTCATTTGCTGGCACAATATTTTATGGCAAGTTATCAAATATTGTGTGGAAGAGTGTAGATCTGGCCTCCATTTGGTACACATATCCTAGTTGAAGGAGTATCTCTACCCTTTTGAAGCATTCTGTTGTGTGGGTCTTAAAAATTTCTTACTGAGGTCCTCAAAGAATTTGGAAAATTCTAGTTAGTCTTGTCTAAAATCTCCCACCAAAAATTCATTGAATAATTAATCCTACCCCATACCACCCCTACATTGGAGCTTTGTGTGTCAACATAAGAATACAATCCATTTACAAAAATGTACAAAGAAAATCGGGATCATACCATGTCTCTAGTAGCCTCACCTTGTCTTGAAAGCATTTCCATCATTTAGTAGTTCAACTTGTTGAGTTTGAATAATGGAAAATTAATCATGTTTTCCCAAGGCCATCTCTATACAATATGAACAGTATAATGATATCTCCACCTACTTCACAAAATAGGGGCTATAATATAGGTTCTCTTACCTTGGTTGAAAGGCACAATCTAAAATAGTGAGGATTAGATCAAAATCCTTTCAAGGTGCTACCCACTTCATAAAATTTTGAGTATTAACAAGTCGGATAAATGCTGCTTCCTCCTACAAAATGACATATAAATCATTTATCTTCCTCTCGAGTGTCTTGAAAATCCATGATCTTGCTCAAGTTGTGAAGTAGATTAATTGCAGGTACCCAGCCAGCAGACACCTCATCCTTCTTTTGGTAAATAAAAATTCACCATTGAAATGGTATTGAGTCTAGTGTATGAGATAATGCAAATCATTGGAAATTCTTCAATGATGATAACAAAATTATAGCCTTTTTCGAGAAAAGGGATAATTTCAATAATCTCTTCTTTGAAGGAGGTAAAAATCCATCGAGAAGTAGTCCCAAAAAGAAGAGAAAGAAGGAATTGAAGGAATTGATGATGAAGGAGTAATCAAATTGAAAGGGAACAAAATTCCCAAAGGCCTAGTCTCTTTAGAAGACCTCTTTGACAAACATGATGATTCATTCAAGAGAAATAAAATCAATCTCCTCGGTGCCCAAGCTGATTTTGATAAAGAAAACATCGGTACCCCAAAGGAGCCAAGGTGGTCAATATTGGAAAAATTTCTCTCCTAAATAAAAAATAATGTTTGTACATTACTCAAGAAATAATCAGATGTCTTGGCCTACTCTTATGATGAACTCAAATCCTTCCCCAAAAAGAAAATACATCACTCAATTCCTTTGAAGCGGGGTGTTAAGCCCTTTAAAAAGAAATAAAGGCCGTACAACCTAAATATTGTTGATACCATCAAGGAGGAGGTAACGAAGATGCTTAATGTAAGGATCATATTTCCCATCCACCATTCAACATGGGTGGATAACATTGTGCCAGTGTGGAAGAAAAATGGTGAAATGAGGATATGTCTATATTTTCAAAAAACGAACCAGGCATCATTAAAGGACAATTATCCTTTTCCTATCATGGACCATATCCTGCAAGCAGTCATCGGATCTGAAATGCTTTCATTACTTGATGTATTATCAATATATAATCAAATCAAAGTGGCGAGAGGAGGACCACACTAAGAGAACATTTACAACACCTTGGGGCACTTTTACTTACAACAAAATTCCTTTTGGCCTAATCAATGCAGGAGCTACATTCAAAAGGGTGATGGATTTGGCCTTCAAATATCTAAAGCATTGCATTGTCAAATATCTTGATGATCTCACAATATTTTCAAAGAAGATGGGAGATCATATCTATCACATGGAGCAGTACTTGAAAGGTGTAATAAACATGACATATCACTAAATCCAAATAAGTGAATTTTTGGAGTCATAGAAGGAAAATTATTGGGGAAAATTGTGAACAAACATGGAGCACACATCAATACTAAGAGGATTAGATCCATTCAAGCATTATCCTTTCCCATAAGAAAGAAAGGAGTTCATTCATTCTTGAAAGTTGAGCTTTCTTCGTCATTTTATGTTTGAGTTTACTGAGTTGACGAAGCACATCACTTCCATGATGAAACCACAAGAAAAATTCAAATGGAAAAATGAAGGGAAGGCAATATTCGAAGAGAACAAGAAATCCATTGCAAGGCTCTAACTCTTGTATCTCTAGATTTTAACAAATAATTCATCATGTATTATTATGCATCAGAACATAAACTCTCTGTCGTTATCATTTATAAAAATGATGAAGGCATGGAAGCACCTATTACTTTCATGAGTTGTCCTTTAAAAAAGCATGAGCTAAAATAAAGCCAAGCTGGAGAAGCATGCTTATGCGGTGGTCAAGCTATAAAAAACTTCATGTTTTACATCCTCAATTCTCATACGGTGGTGATGGTCCTTGATAGTCCAATCAATTCCATCTTGACACAAAAGGATACCAAAGCTAAAGAGGAAATTGGATTGCAAAGACTCAAGAATATGACTTGGGAGATTTGACCTTCCAATCTCGTAAGGGAAAATGGCTTGTGTGAGTTGATTGTTGAAGATGAAACACTCAAATTTCAACATGGCGAAGAAAATTGTGTTTGCTCAACTTGTTGAGAAGATAACCCACAAGTTCTCTTTCTCACCATTACTTGAGGAGTGGTATGATGATATTTCCTATTACAGAATTGTGCGAGAATGCCCTCCCTATCTTAATTACAAGAAAAGGAGAAAACTCAAGTTGAATGCATCCAAATTTGTAATCTAGAATCATGCGCTTTACAAAATAGGCCTAGATAGTTATTTCCTCAGGTGCGTAGATAAAGAGCAACAAGAAAAATTGCTTAAAGCATATCATGACCAAGCATGTGCTATAAATTTTTAGTGAGGGTCACTATTACACAAGATCCTCTAAGGAAGGTATTATTGGCCCACCATCTTTATAGACAATCAATATTGGGTTTCTAAATGAAAAGTGTGCCACAGTTTGTTGGAAGACCACAACTCGTTGCATTACCACTCGGGCTGTGGTTATTGAAGAACCATTTCAACGGTGGGTTTTGGACTTCATTGGTGGTTTGAACCCTCACTCAAGTACAATGCACACTTATGTACTCATAGCAATAGACTACTTCACCAAATGGGTGGAAGCCATTCGGCCAAACAAGCCAACACTATGAAACAATATGCAACTTCATTCAAGGAAAATATCTTAGTCTTCTTTGAGTGCCACGAGAATATTTTGCAGATAATGCTACTTATTTCTCTTCAAGAGAGCTGACCAAGTTTTTCTATAGCTACAGAATCTCCCTATTTCATTCTTCTGACTACTATCCACAAGGAAACAAATAGGCCGAATCAAGCAACAAGAACATTGTGACCATTGTCCACAAGCTTGTAAACAAGAATCAAAGGAATTGGCACAAAAGGTTATACAACACATTGTGGGCGAGATATGATCACTCCCAAGAAGGTAATAGGTATGTCACCATTCCAACTACTATATGGATTAAAAGCATAAATTCCTCTCACGATCGAGATGCCATCTCTCAAGCTGCTACAGGCAATAGAAGATGGTCACTGCAAGGATTCCATTGACAAGAGGATCCTCTTTCATGAGAAGTTGGAAGAAAATAGACTCTAAGTGGTGGATCGCATTAAGGAGCACCAATTGAAAGTAAAGAATATTTTTGATAATAATGCCAAGGCTAGAGAATTCAAAGTCGAAGACGTCATCCTACTATGGCAGAAGAGAAGAGAACCAAAAGGTAACCATTAAAAGTTTGATTCATTATGGCTAGGCCCATTCTAGATTCATGAAGCTTATGGCCAGAACATTTTTCTTCTCTCATATTTGGATGGAACACCATTGGAATTACCTCAGAGTAGGCAATACTTGAAATTGTATCATTAGTGAAAGTGGGTTGTCCCCGCCTTGTACCATAGGTGATTGCTAGGTGTGTTTCCTTCCATGTTGTGTGTCATGTGTTTTCTTTTCATCCTTTTTGTGTGCATGTGTGTTTCTGTCTTCTTTCTCTCTTGTTATAGGTTATACATGACTCTGCAAGGCCCAATGGATAAGGCACTGGTTAATGAATTATAGGGTCTAGAGATTGAGATTCTAGATTCCCATGTCATGTCTTCATTATGCTCATTCCATGTCATGTCCCAAAGATAGAGTCAGCTGTTGTCACCCTCAAAATCACCCCTCATTTTTTAAGTCAAATTAAAAATTTTGATCTCACGCCTTTTAGAGGTGTTCAAGTAAAGTTGGAATTTTGAAAATATAGATAAATTCATGCTTTGAAGTTGTTTCAACCCTCCAGTCCATGTGATTTGATAAATTTTTGAATTTGCCTATCTGGATGCATGAAAATTCTATTGTTGTCCTCATTTGAATGAAATTGTCAATCTTTCTATGGCCATGGATCATCGAACCTTGTATTGTTTTCAATCCCTTGATTCACAAAATTTTGAAATCGGGTGTAAAATGGTGGGTTTTCTTCTTCTCTGCATTTTTCTACTGATTGTGAATGATGGCCTTTTCTTCCATCAAATTTTTTCTCCATTATCCATGGGTAAGTGGAAATATCTAATGGAGGTGGATCGTCGGGGATATTTGATGACTTTGAGCCTCTTTGTAAAAAAAATTGAAAAATAATAAAGTGACCCATGACCTTGATCATGTTATAAAGGAAAAATTCAAATCTTGATCCCATCGTTGAAAGAGTCAAAGTGGGGAAGTGGGTTGGTGGAGCAATTTGGGAATTTGAGCCTTTTCAAATTTTTTCATTAAAGGGGATTTAAGTTTAAAAGTGACTCGTAGCCTCACTAAACATGAAGAAAAATGTCAAATCTTGAGCTGTCATTAGAAAGTCAAAGCAGGGAAGCAGTCGGTAGATCAATTTGGGGTTTTGAGCATTTTTAGAAAAAGGCGTAAAGTCATAAAGTGACCCACGACCTCGATCATGTTATAAGGGAGAAAGTAAAATATTAATCCCGCATCGAAGGTCAAAGAATATGGGTAGGTCGGTGGAGCAATTTGTGTTTTTGAGCTCGCATTAAAAAAGGGTAAAATTATAAAAGTGACCCATGACTCTGTCTCCACTCAAGTGAAGCCATGTGTTAGGATTATATCAAAAGTGGAAGGGTAGACCAAAAATGTAAAAAATTCCAAATCTCTATAAAGTCACAAAATGCAAAAGGCATCCTCCACGCCCGCTCTAGTAAATTTCTCCCACGTGGATGGCTCTAGTTTAAAGTTTCAAAGGCAAGATGAATGGTTCAAATTCAAAGTTACAAAATGAGTGTAATGGCTGCATTATGAAAATTATGGTTTTTTTCCCACCATTGGTGTTTCTTCATGAATCAAGATTCTAAACAGACACGAATGATTGAAAAGATTGTAAAATATTTCTTGCTAACAAAGAAGAAGTTCTAACCGTTTCTTGTAAGATATTTAATGGCTTCTTCATGCCATTGGGAAGTGGGTGATTGATCTTGTAAACTTAAGAGTATATTTTACTTTGAGAGAACAAAGGAGATAGCCATTTTCTTCCATTCCCCCTTTCTCAATTTCCTCCATTTCTCCACTATGTACAACTTCTGTTTAAGCATCAATACAAGAAGGAGTTTCTAGCTTTCTTTGAGTGAGGGATTTCATGATACTTTGTGTTAATCAAATTCTATTTGGTCTTATTGCCATTTGTAGGGTTGTTTCCTCTAAATTTAGTGCATTTGAGTAAGTTTCTAACTAGTGTGTGTAGGAATCTAATTTTCTACCTGCAACATTAGTTCTCCTATCTCTTTTCTCACTCCATTTCCCACCTTCATAGAAAATTCTCCCCATTACTGAGATAACTACAAGAATTTTTTGTAGGGTCGATGGAGTACCCTTTCGGATCCCGGATGAAAGGCCACCACAGAAATCCATTCTTCCTTGTGCATGTATACACGGAAGTTGCAACGGTTAAGTAGAGGGACTTAGATTCCTAAAGGGTTGGAAAGAAATCCATAAGTTTTTCCACCCAAAAATTTCCTTGCCAACACATGCACCTATTTTAGATGTACACTGATCCAACGGAGACTTTACGATAGTAATAGATGCTTCTAGGGAAGGATTTAAAGGTATTTTGTTTCAAAATGAGCATGTTATAGCATATGAAAGCGAGAAAAATCAAATTCTGAGAACTTAATCATGCTCCCCATGACCTAGATCTTTCTACCATTGTTCATGCACTTCAAGTATGGATGCATTATATTTTAGGAGACCTTTTGAATTAAAAATTGACCATCTTGAGCTGAAATATATCTTCACTTAGTCAAATCAATGCAAGAAAATGAAAGTTCTTAGAATTTCTATCTCGGTATGATTTTGACAAAAGTTATATAAAAGGAAAAGAAAATAGAGTGGTAGATGCACTAATTAATAGGAAACATATTTCTACACTTACAACTTTGAGAACTCGGTTTAAAGATGAAGTAAAAAGTATCATGTAATCGATTCTTATTTTTCACAAGTAAAAACAACACTTCTTTGTAGATCCAAACGATATGAGATATAAAGGTTTCCAATTAGATGACAAAGGAATCTTGAGATATGATAATCGAGTATATATACCTTCAGGAAATGAATTAAGGAGGAATTTGTTAACTGGATTTCATAATTCACCTTATTCAGGACATCTCGGTATTACGAAAATGTTGGATGATATAAAACAACAATATTTTTGGAAAGGTACGAAAAAAGACATAATTGATTTTGTGACATCTTGCTTAGAATGTCGAGTGTGTTAAGGCTGAACATATGCATCTAGTTGGTTTATTGTACCCTCATAGCATATCGTAGTATAAATGGAAAGTAAGTAGCATTTATTTTTTCAAGGGATGCCTATGTTAAGAAATAGGCATGATTTTATTCGAGTTTTTGTTGATAAACTCACAAAGGTAGCACATTTTATTCTTTGGTAATATTAAGGATGATTCACCTATTTTAGAAAAAGTTTTGTGCATGAAATTTTCAGATTGCATGGTGTACCTAAATTTATCATATCAGATAGAGATCTAAGAATGACATCTAGATTTTAGCAAACCTCAACGCGCTGACCTTAGGAACTATACTAAATTTTAGCTCAGCATACCATCCAGAAATGGATGGGCAAGCTGAAAGAGTTAATCAAGTTTTGAAAGATATGTTACAAATGTACTACATGGATCAATAGTACAAATGGGAATAGTACGTCTCATTAGTCAAATTTTCTTATAATAATACATATCATGCCTCCCTTAAAATGGCACCTTTCGAAGCATTATACGGAAGGAAATGTAGAAATCCAGTTAGCTGGGATAACATAGAAGACAGAGAGGTAATTGGACTTGAAATCCTTACTGAAATGGAACAAAAAATTAAAATGATTCATGAAAATTTGAAGAAAGTAGCCAATAGGTAAAAAGTTACATGAGACCTAAAAAGGGTTGATAATAAATTTGAACTTGGTGAGAAGGTATTTTTGTGGGTTGAGATGAAAAAGAGTTGTATAACCTTTGGCAAGGCTGCCAAGTTATCAACTCATTATGTGGGACCCGTTTAAATTGTTGAAATAATTAAGCTGTGTAGCTTATTGTTTAGCTTTACCACTGCTTTATCAAAAATGCATGATGTTTTCCATATTTCTCTACTTAAGAAATATGTTTGATTTATCACATGTGTTAAATTAGAATTCCTTGTAGGTCAAGACCCGGGAATGATCATGGTCAAACCCATTCAAGTGCTAGAAAATCACCAACTACACATAAGAAATCATAAAATAAGTCAATGAAAGGTCCAATGGGACCGGTTTAATGAAGAAAGTGTAAAATGGGAAAACCTTGAAGATATGAAAAATGCTTTTCCACATTTATTTGAATAGATTTGATTCTATTGATTAATAATACTTAATATTTTGTTCTTATTATATCAATAAATTTGTCAATTTTGGGAAAATACTAAATTCATTAGTATTGAAACAACATTTATTTATGCTAAATAACTATGAATATTTGAATTTCTCAAATCTGGTTCTATTGTGAACTTATGAATGAAATAACTATAATTTAGATTAGAATTATTTTTAAAGTTATTAGAATAAATTAATCATCGGGATGATGATGATTTTTAGGAGGAGTTATGTAACACCTCTAGCATGAGCGGTACATATGATTTCTTTCATAGAAGGTTCAAATGTTGACAGATGATTTTTCTTAAGACGGTGTACTCTTATGACTTAAGAAATCATGTTTGAAATAGATAAATAGTTATCTGTTGGTAATGGGTACATTCTATCATGTTTTTTATTAATTAAAAATGAAGTAATCCATCTCTTTTATGAAGAATAAATTCACTTCTTGGGATTAATAATTTGAGTTTCAGTTTTCATAATTTATTGGGATTCAAAAAACATTACCTTAGATCAATTCCATTGATCCAAGGTATGCTTCTAATTTTCATATCTTGTTGTCATGATGTCCAATTTGGATAGATGGAAGGTTTCAGGACCTTGAATGTGCAAAGGCTATGTATGATCCTCTCCATGGATCTCTGCTTCATATTTGAATTGAGTAACAATTTGGTTCCTCTTTTTCTACTTTGGTATGATGAAGTTCTCATAGGGGACTTGGAACCTATTTACACTATGTTCCTTAAATCTGGAACCTTATCCTAAAAATGGTAATCTAACCTAAGTTACTAAGTTTATTTTTAGGTGATTAATTAACCTAAGACTAAATACTTACCTATGGACCTATGTTGGTTCCTAAATTAATGTTTAATCACATGAATGGAATGGATAAACTAAGGGGAGGGAATATGGAACAACATGGTAAGGGGTAAGTGGGAGGCAATGATTCCAAGGATTTAATTGTGAGTTATTAAGTCCTTATCTCTTTATGCAGCCAAATTTTGCAAAGGAAAATTGGAAATTTTAGATGGGCGAGTTGGATTTTTTTCCAAATTTTTGGATGCATGTTTTTGTTTGAAATAAGTCTTAGCCAAAATTGGAGATGGGGTGTTGGGAAGGTAGGAAGGGTGAAAGTCCTACTGCATTTAATATATTGAAACAGTGAAACCACCTAGGAAGAATATAGAGGGTTTTGGTTTTTTTATTCATTTGGTTCGAATCTTGAGCTCCGCATGTAGTTGTTTTTTTTCAAACCTCAATTTTATTTTTTCATTCAATGTGGTTGTGCATGAATTTTTCTTCCTTCCATGGCATGGAGGGAAATATTTGGCACTTAGAAGCTATAAAGATGAATTAGAGGAAGGTTTTGTGTTGTTTGAATTTCAAAATAAGGATTGAAGCTCTACTTAGATATCTCTATGAATCAGTAAAGGTGAAGCGCTATCAAGCATTATAAGCTCTATCCATTAAGTTTTATTCTTTTACTTAAACGCTCATAAAAACAGCTCTGTTCTTAGGGAATAATATTGTTTTATTTTTTTGATTAGATTCTTCTACTTTTGGTTTTTGTGTTGGTTATGTGAATTCTTATCGAGCTTGTTTGAAATATGGGAAGTGTATTCTAGATTGAGAGCTTCATAGTTCTAGATAGCTAGTTTTTCTTACTCTTCATGTAGAAACTTGAGAATAAATCCCAGATCTGTGAATGTTTATAGTTAAAGGTACTCTAACCTTGCAGGTAACTTGGTTGTTTAAAACTTAAGATATTGTTCAAAATGATCTTGTTTCATATTTGTTGGAAAAATTTAGTTGATAAAACTATCGAATATATTGACTATTGTTGGATCTTACATGATTATTTTGGGAAGATAAAATTTTGTGACTCTAGCTTAAACATATTCTTCTGGGTACTGATGAAAGGCTAAAAATTAGAGAACTTGTATGAATTCTTATCATTGTTTGTGATTTTTGATTCTTGTTATTATGAGTAATTCTTCTGTTCAAATTTAATGACTCTTATGGCTATTAGTGAAGGATAAATTTATTGTGGGTTTTCTTAGAGATTGATGGAATGACTGGTATGACTTGTATGAATTCTTTTGGTTATTATTTAAAGATATGCAAAGGGACTCTTGTGTTAACCTCTTGTAATTGAATAATTTTTGTTTAGAAGTATATTATTGGGAATCAAGTAAGAGGGTATGGAATATTGTTTCTCCTCTTCTAGGTGTGGTAACCACCAAATTCATGGCTCTTAATGGAAAAATGGGGAGAAAAAATATCTTGAGCATTGGTTAAACTATAACTTGTTTATTGTTGTTACTGTAATGTCTTAACTTCTCTGTCGACATTTTTTTGATGTTTTGATTGATTCTTAGACCCCTTGGGTCAATAATCATGGTTTCATTTCTTTTATGAACTAAGGAAAATGTATCTCCGTGAAAATGGAATGTTGGCTCCTATCTTAGTTATATCATAATGCATACTTATTTTCCTTCCAGGATTGAGTTTTAGGAAGTCTGTCTCAAACTCATCCTTTCGTTCATCTCTTTCTTCCTCTCTGAGTCTTTGGAAAATGGAATACATGTTGTCTTGGAGGGAAATTAGGCTATTAAACCCTTCTCCTTGAATGACGACAGGTAATGGAATGATGTTGCTCTTGTTTATCTTCCTTTCTCTTAGACTATTGGTGTTCTTATCATTCAAACCCTAGGTAATCCTTTCTGTTTGGTTTGGTTTAAGTCATTAGTAAATCAAGATTTTGAAATTTGATAAGGTTGATGTCCCTTCTCTGGATTTTTATATTAATGCAACTCCTTGACTATTTGATAGAATGAATGTAGAATGTTCTTAGAGAATTATAGTTGAAGTTGAAAATATTTTATAGATTATTGCGTATGGTATGAAAATAGTTAGATGGAGTATTGAGTTGGAATTGAATTATAAACTCTATCATTCTACTCTCTTGATGTAACGATAACGGTGGTGTATCTTTTTGGGATTGAGTGTTAACTCATCTACTTGTTAAAATAATCTTACCTTTTGATAAGGTTTGATTTAGCTTGCTTGAATTTTAACTTAATTTGGTTCCTATATTTGAGTTTGAGTATTAGGATACTCAAATCAGGGACACATTTAATGTTATGATGTTTTGGATCATCCTAAACCTATTCTTATGCTTTTTAATTTCAATTTTGACATCTTTGATGTAGGAGGAATCTAGGTTAATGAAATATTTGGATGGAAAGTAATGTTTGTAAATGATCTACTATTGAGTTATGCCTACAAGATAGTTAAGGTAGTTACCTTCTTTTGTTAAACAAGTTTAACTGAGTGAGGAAACATGAAAAGAAATGTATGAAAGTAGTAGTGAGATTTTTATGAAATGTTACTTATCTGAACTTACTATTTAATTCTTTTGATAAAAATAAAATAGGATGGAAGGTTGAAGTTGTTATATCTCATGACCTAACCTTTCTTTTTATTTGAAGTATATCTCTTTCTCTATCTTTTATTAGAGTTTGTATCTCCTTTTTGGCTGAGTCTTTCTGAGTTTCTTCAGGACTATTTCATAACAACAAAGTTCTTTTTATGAAACAGTTAGCTAAAAACACATCGTTTTAATTATTTAGTGCTTATCATACTCAATTCGATGAAGCTGCCCATGCTTAGCAATTTTGCATATGGACTTCGTAAAAGATGAAAGGGAAAGATCTTTATAAAGTTACATTTACTTATCAAAGAGACTGAATCTTTATTATGATGAAATATGGGTTCATTATTGAAATGTACTTGATGAAAAGGAGAGTTGTATCATAAGTAGATTTAATATTGTTGTTTGGCATTTAGTAATGTCTGAAGTGTTTGGACTTGTAAATGTATAATTCCTCCTTGATGAATAAAGGATGTGTGAAATTTGTTTGTACTTGATGAAAATTCCTTTGACATACAATGAGTGGAAATGATAAGTATTACTCTATTTTACAAACAGTAACATAATTTTATGGTTTGGAATGGAATAAATAGAGATATGAGGTGTTATTTGTATTACCCTCTCTAGTGAAGATGTAACTTATAAAGTTGACATTCTTACACAGATATTCAACCATATCATTAGGACTATATTTAAATCAAATGATTGTATGAGAATTAAACTTTGATTATAATTTATAATGTACAATGGGATTATAAATGGACATTAACCCTTAATAAGGGAAAGGAAAGACAAATCCCATGAAATGAATCATAGTCTTGACTTAAGACCTTTTGGAAATGAATCCTGATTGTTATCTATAGATAGTTGAAGGTGTGATTTCTCATGTAGACTTCCTTAACCAAAATAGGGATGACAGGAATGAAAAATAAAAGGGATTAGAATTCATTCAATGAAGTCTAATATAGAAAAGGACCTTCTCAAAACTTATATAATCTAGGCCCATAATAAGAGAGTAAATAAATAACACTTCCATGTGTGTTGGGCCTTTTATGCAAAAAATGATTCAGGATGTTAATAGTATAAATAATAGTATGTGAATTGATTATGAAGTAGATTTATTTGCATAACTACATCTATTGCGAGTTTTAACTTGGAAACCTAATGGTTAAGGAACCTATTTGTTCAGTAGGGTTGTTGTAATTAATCTGCAATGAGGAAATTAATTTGATATAACTTTCCATCTAAGGTATGTTCATACAGATGAGGAAGAATCGGTTGGATGTCAACACACATGCCATTTGTAGTGTAGTACCTTCGTGATCACTAGGGTCTTTACGAGGATACTATGTTGAAGTTGACATGTCTCAACATCCCTCGAGTTCATTCAACTAGACTAACATAAATTATGACTTGATCATAGTTACCTTACGGGAGTGTTGGGGAAATCACGTTGACTTCGGATAAATAGACACACCCAATCGACATAAGTCAATTGAGTATGGCTATGTACCCTTATTCACTACAAAGCAGTCCTCCACACTAGGCCATGTTTCTAACCTTGGATACAATTAAACTTTGAAATGAGTAGACTGAGGAAGTTAGTAAGTACCATTCTAGATAATAGATTGAGTGAGGTGAAGGACTTATTACGTGTGACGATTATGCCATCTAAGAATATAAACATGGAAAATATCTTTAAAATATTTGGCCAAAGTATCAAAAGTTGTTGGTTGCGTTGTCCTAGTCACCTAGTTTAAGAAGCGGGAGTTCAAATGAATATCGGTAACAAATATTTAGTTAGGCCTCTTAAACAAAACACATGATATCCCTAAATGGGTAAAGTAACCAAGTATATGTAGTATACACATTATAAAGTGTACATGAGAGATCGGTATGACACTAAGTCATGAAATGAGATATCGTATTTCACCGAGTCATTTACAACCGCATATGGTTTTATGTTATGGGATAGATTGGATTTGGAATGTGTGTTCTAAATTATATTAATTTAGAGAAGAGAACATTATGTACAAAAAAATCCTTTTTCTAGAGTCTTAAAATGGGAATGTTACAAGTACTAACTCTAACGCTAGCATTACTTTGCAACACTTTGTTACTCAACATCTTACTCTCCATGCATTCTCTTTGTATTTCTCTTCTTTTTTTCTTTCTTTTTTTATTTTCTTCTCTTCTTTTCCTCTCTTTTTATAGGATCAACACCCACCACCATGCCATATCTTTTGAATAGATCACGTGCCAAGTGTCGATGTGGTCCTCTAATGGTGAATGTTTATCCCTTTGCAAACCCTCCACTCTCTGTAATTATGTCTCTTGGGAATATTCCTTGTGTGGAATATCCTTTTCTTGACCTCTAATGTTCCAAAGTAATGCACTTTATCCACTCATTATTCCTAGTAGGGTGCTCAAGTTTCTTTAAAATGCCAAATATGGCTAATTCCTTTGAACCCGTGTTCTTCCTTCCGCGCACACCCTGGTTTCACCTAAACCCTTCTTAAACTCCTTTTTCCTACGCACTTTCAACTAAATACCCTTCTTCTTGATCCTTCTCGCATGCATCCTTTGGTACTTAGCTAATACTTCAGGGCCCAACATCACCTTGCACTAAGTGTGTTCTCTATCCTCAAAAACATCTTGCTTCTTCAAAGAATAAAGAATAATGGGACATGGAAATTTTGAATGAAGAATGAAATAATTTTCTACTAGTGTAGGAGGAGTGTGAATTCCTTACTTATTTTTGCCTCAATATTTTCCTAGACATCCACCTCACCCCGCGCCTACTGAAGTAACTCACCCACTAGAGTGCTTAGCCCCTCAAAAGTCAATTTCTCACCCTTAGCATTTAGTGTATATACAATTCCTTCTAACTACTTGCTAAGGTTATCTAGCACATCCATTCGTGTGAGTGACCTAAGGATACAACTCCTTAAGTTGATTATTCATCGAACCCCCTTAAGGATTTATCATTCTCCACCCTATTTCATTTATTCTTCTCTTAAAACTTCTTCAAACCTACCTCATGTGTAGAAACTAATATGCTTGTTACCCTATCTCTATCATCTCAATTGTCATACATAACCTCAACCATTTGGGCGAAGGTATTTATAGAAGAAAGGATCTCGAATCCGAGTAACTATTTCCCTGATCTTCAATATTTCTTCCTCCTTCTGGCATGTCAATGCCTCTTCTATTGATTCCTATGTGAGCGGCTGCCTTTCCATGGTGAGGATGTGGGCCAAGTCTTCCAAGCATTGTGTGGTTAACTTGTATTTTTTCTCAGGTGGGTCTAGGTGTGTGTGATTCAATATTATGGCATCTGAAATAATCTCTATTTTCTTATATATCTCACACACTTCTCCTTCTCCTCCCTTAATTTGTGCCTTAATTGGGCACTAATCAAATCCTCTTGCTTTAACTCATTGTTTTTTTCAACGATTTCTTCATTTTTTTCAAGATCTTCTTCCGGGACCCTTACTCTGTCATTTCTCTTAAAGAGCCTCACCACAACCTCTACCGACAACTTGTTGAGTGCATTACACACTTGCTCATCGATAGTTTCTAAGCATTCACCGGAGGGTTTACCGCCTTGGTATCTGGTAACTTCATTAGTACCTCACAGATTGACCTCGATTGGGCTCATCAACATAAGACTCAAAATCCCATGAAAACATCTTCATTGTGGGAAAGTATGCACCATCTTAATTGAAATAAGAGCATGTAAGTAGTTGTTTTAAAGGCACAATGCTTTGGAAATGTGTGCGTAGTACATTATTTGTATCATTTATGTATGTAATTCCTTTCTCTGTGCCGCTACCAAATTATTTCCTCGTATGGGTGCAGCCTTTTGGAATCTTACCACTGGCTGGGATCTCCACCCATGCTTCCATATTCCGTTTCTATATTTTTTCTTTCCTCCACCTCCTTGAGCACTTATTCGGCACTACACTCCAAATATTGTTCCATCAAGTATTTTATTATGTCTCTGCTACCTCCCTTTCTATGAAATCCTCTATCTACTCCTTAGTCACACTTGGAGTGCTTTGATCCCTCATGTTGACCTCCTCACTTCCCCATTTTCCATGAGCACATCCTACATCATCATCCTTATCTTAATTTCCCTCCTCCTTTGAGTCATGTGCATCATACACATTATGGTCATGAGCCTCACCGCTCTTGTTGTCATCCTTATCACCCTTGTCATCCTCCTTGCTCTTTATTTTTCTTGAGTCTTCCTTTTCTATTACACTTTGTTTCTTCCTAATTGGTGATTCCAATATAGGAGACTCTTCTTTTATTCCTCTCTAGGTGACTCCTTTCTTTCTGGAGACTCTTCTTTTATAGAGAGCACCTCTTACTCTGGTGCCTCTTCCTCGGTGTTTCATCTCTTTCTCTTATGTGCGGGAATTATTACTCTATGCATATGAGTTGCATTTTACACTTGACTCTTGCACACCCGCATATTACACTATCTATATACTTGGTGCCTTTTTCTCAGGTGCCTCCTCTCTCTCCCTTTTCCTTGGCGCGGCATTATTCCTTAAGGTGGGGGCCTCGGGATAGAGAAATAACTCTTCACGTAAGCACCCTTCTCATACTTTGGCCTTATGCACAGGTATACCCTTGTTGTGGTTCTCCCAGCAACAGGAAATTTTATTGGCTTCATCATATGCACATCATGGGAGACATACTTATCCACATAGGCCCTCTTCTTTAGACATATCAAAGTCTTGCGCAACTTGCGGTAATTATGGTCTACCATGCTAAGGTCAAACCTTAACTTATTTTCCTCCTTGAATCTATTGAATTCGACAAGGAAGTATTATGCTATGAAGGAGAATGGAAACTTGTTCCAAGGACCTTTGGCACCATCTAATAGAGTAAACCTACCAATACAAAAATGTTTGTACACAGAAAATTCATCTTATTCTTGTAGTAAAATAGGTAACTACTTAGGTTTCCTCAACTCTATGCCGAATACGTCACGCATTTGTTTGTACCATATCTCTAAGCATGCCTTATGGGTGGTCATCATGGTGTCACAAGTGTACTTCTCATATTATTTTGTAGGGGAGGGGTTCTCATCTAGGTAATACCACTATAGAAACAAAAATTAGGTCGTACCACCCTTATATCCCCGTTAATTAAATTATCCATACCTTACACATTTATATCCCATAGTGCACATGATTAATTATTTTAATTAATTTAATAAATATCCTCACTTGGCCACATCACCTAGAAACCTCATCATGGACCTATTCTTAGCATGTTTCTTTTAACTAACTACTTACTATAACTAATCGAGACTTATTCTAACCCTAACACTAGATGCCTATTCTTTCTCCAATGGTATGCCCACTTACGTGGAAAATACAATTTTAGACCTAAACCAATGGGCAAAACTGGTCAAAAGATAGCCAAGATCTGTTGTTTTGGAAAACCTAGGATTTCCCACCGTAACCGATGTTCGTTAAATCTAAACCGATGCGGTTAAGATAAACCGTCATCGGTTACCATATATTCACTTTGGTAACCTTGTTTCTAGAGGTTGGAAGAATTATTCAATTTTGAGAGAGATATATCTGCATGTAATCACAAACCATATCCCTCTCACACATCCAGACACACCCTAGCTGACACCAATACTAATATGAAGACATTGGCATTCACGGTAGCAATCACGGTAGTATTCGAGAAGCATTGCGGTGTGACAATGACCACTAATTTTATAGATCAACCATCACCTTGATTGAACCATCAGTCTGCAAATAAAAGTAAGTGTGTTTTGATCTGCATCATTCCATACTTACTCAGATCATCATTTCTTTAGCTTTCTCTTTTAAATACCATTCTCTTTTGCATCTTATCATCCTCACCTTCTTGTCAATCCATCCATCTAACCATCCATAACCTTTTGGCTCCCCACATCCAACCCCAGACATCTCTAAGAATTCTCAACATCTTTACCAACCTAGCCATCCTTCTTCTATTCTCTGTGCAATCACAGAGAATCTTCAAAACCAAATTTTATTGATTTTCTACCATTCCACCTCTACCAATGCCGGTTAACCTAAACTATCGTTGGTTTCTCTCTCAACCGACATCGGTCATAGCTAACTAACATCGTATCTATGTAATCGGTAATCCTTCCTATAACAACAACCTAATAACCTTCACCCAAATAACCCAAAACCACCCAAAATCTGATCCTGACCTGTTCTAATCACCTTGGCTACCTGCCCAACCTCCAGATCTGATCATAACCCAACCTGTTAGATTATATTTTCTTATTGTATTTAAATGAGATACCTAAATCATATCAACTACAATAGGATGTTATTTTTTTACATTATTTATTGCATTAAATTGTATTAAACAATGGATTGACATCCATCTAGGAAGTATCACACTTCTCGGATCTAGCACATGCTAGGCAATCCACTGACATATATTGTTTAATATTATTCTTTTGGTCTTGTTTTTCATTCACAGGTAGTTCCTCCTAGAAAAAAGGAAGTTCTCGCAATCAGCATTAGAGCGGTAAATTAAAACACTCTCACTCTACCTTACACCTTCATTTCACAAGCATTCCTCCTCACCTTTACCTTATTTGTTTTGTTCATACGCATGCAACTTATTGGTGAAAATTTTTAGCATGCTCGGTGGGACCCTCTTTTGGGTTCTTTGCATTTTATTCATATAGGGAAATCTTGTGTGTTTCTTTCTCTTTTTGAAAAATACACATTTAATCTTCTCCCTTGGTAACATTCTTTTCTTCTAATTGTCTAAATGACATTTGTGATTTGGTGTTTAAAACAAATCATTTTTTTCTTCTGAGAATTTGCATAGTAGTGAAAGAACACGTTCTTCACCTATTCATCCTGCTACATCAAATATAAAGTTTGTTGCATTTCATCCTTGTATGCTGCATTATTAGCTCACATTTAAAACTGAGGGAAACCTATATGCTAGAAGTCATGCCCACTGATGGTTGACATAATTGAATCATAGAAAGAACTTTCTCTTCTCTCTCTCTTTTCCAAACTACACAAATACAAAATTCACACATATTCTTAAACAACACCTTACCTGGAAGAAGTTGTCAATGATCACATGATTAGAGGATTGACAGTGGGCACCTAGCTAGTTTCTCTGTCCAATCATTATCTCAGAGAAAGGACCTCCCTCGTTAAAACATAACCTGAAACCACCCTTTAGAATTTACATCTTCATAGGATTCCTTCCCAACCAAAACATTATGTTCTAAATTCACAAGTCAGTCTTAAATGACATAAGTTAAACACATAAAATTCACTTATTAGGATTTACGTGTTTTTCTTATCTTTTTTTCTGAGTTACGTTTTGAGTTGTGAGGTTATGTTCTCCACTTTCCTCTTCTTTTCACACTCTACCATCATAGTTGGAGTATTCTGACTATTTTTGAGTGTGTCAGGGTCTAATACCATCATCCTCATGTTTTGGGTTGGTGTTTCATCTAACTTAATTCATGAAAAATCTATTTTTCTTCATTTCTTCTAATTTCATAGTAACCAGCATCAGTCCACCGACCATCATCATTTTATATGTAACCATCATCAGTTTATCTAATCAGTTTTGGTTCTATCTAGTTTTGGTCATTTCACCCAAAGATAACATTCATCAAATTTGATGTTCTATCTGAAGTTCTCAAAACATCATCATATCCCCGAACTTTCATATCACATCCCAAAGTATAGTTTCCATTATTTATTTTCATCATTTTTTCCTCATTTGTAGAACTACTAATTCCCCACAGTAACCAGTATCAATTATCATAACTATCATCAGTTCCTTGAATCGTCATCAATCAATATGACCGTCATTAGTTTTTGTGTTTTATTTTTAATTAAAACACCGATCATATTTACCTCCCAAAATTCATCCTTCTCCATTTCTATTATTTTCTGTCATCTGTAGAGTATAATTTTACCAAGTCAATGATAATTCACATGGTGTTGACTTGTAGCCAAACCAACACCCTTATATTTCATGCTAGTCTTCAACCACTCCCACCTAGCCCATCAATGCCTTCCATCTTATCACCTATGGATCCAACTTAGCCCATCACCATTACTACCAATGACAAGGAGTTTGCAAGAATCCTTGACCAGAATCCTACAGCCTTACAATACTATCTTTCCCACTCATCTACCTAAGACTCCTCAAGATAGCTAGTATATGACATGCCCGTATATATCCCTCCTTCCCTTGCCCCCACTTCGCATCAACTACCACTAGCTCGGCGCTACCCTCATCCACTTTACTGTTGTGGTATCTTATCTAGGTCCCACATTTTGCTATAGCTACATCGCACCAACAACATCTATCACACCCGTGGTGTTGACCATTCCTTCACCAACCACCTTAAGCATGGCCCCATCTACACCCTTTTCCTCATATATACCAGTTGTACAACCACCCCTAGTGTCGGAAACCCACACCCCATTTAAAAACCTTTTCCTTTCCATCCCTCAGTCTCTACCCCCAATTACCACGAGAGTCGTTATGACTACCACACCTATTTACATGCATCACCAATAACCCCGATCTCGTCCATCACTTATCCTGGGGTCTCTTTCATTGCATTTATTCCCCCTTCACATTTTTCATATTCAGCACCCCCATGTACCAGATTCCATCCACATCATACACCCATCATCAACCTCCCTTTATTACAGGAGGTTCCCATTCCTCATAACCCACCAATGACCTCATTAGGATGATGATGGAAAAGATGCGAGACAATAGAAGAATCGGTTTTAAGCTCTCAGAATCGCTTAACTTATGGTGAAATCTATAATGATCCTATTCATCCATCTATTCCTATTTTTCCATACCCCGTGCATTGGGAAATTCCCAAGTTCAATCGTTTCAACAATAAAGAAGACCCGCAACAACACTTGTGGTCATTCAAACATGGGTGTTATCTAATTGCCCATGATGATGCTTTACTCCTACGAACATTCCCCATGTCCCTGATAGGACCTGCCTTAGATTGGTATAGTAGTTTACCTAGACATTCCATCTACTCCTTTAACCAAGTGACTCAATCATTCCTGGACCACTTCTCAATCAATGTAGTCAAAAAAGTCACCATGAATGACCTATATTCAACATGACAATATGACAACGAATCTATTGTAGATTTCATTGCTCACTAGCGAAGTCTTATCAACTAATTAATGTTCTAGTTACCTCAAGTTGAACTTATAGAGTTGTTCACTAGAGCTTGTGCTAGACACATCTCACCAACTCTGTAGGTACAAACCTTCCATACCTTCGATGAAGCATTTACCATGGCATGAAAGCTAGAAATTTGTGCCATTGAAGAAAAGAAAATCCAATTGTGAAACAAAAATGCCACGTTCAAATCAAATGATTCTTCTTTATCTTCAAAACCCCAAAACAATTATTCAAAAGCCAAAGGATCTTCCAATGTGGTAGTTCTCAAATCTAGTCCATCTCATCCATATAATCAAGCCAAACCTTCCTCCAATATTTCTCTTGTTCATAATTTTTAGTTCCGACGGGAACAATGAAAGTACACTCCAATTGGAGAGCCCTATTCTTTAGTCTTGGAAAATATTCTTAAAACGGAGCCATTGCATTACCCCCATAAAACCTCATACCGGTTTTGATACCACATGTCCTATTCCCACCTGGTATAAGGAACATGACTATTGTAATTATCATCATGTCAAAGGCCATAGTGAGGGTAATTGTATAACTTTTAAGAAATTTTTACAGGAAATGTTAGATAATGGAGATCTTACCTTGGACAACCTGAATGCACCACTAATCAAAACTCTGTATATATTTAATAAGTTGTTCCCTAACCATACACCATCATGTAATCAAAGTGGTGAACCTTCAACCAACGACAAAAATGTCCATGAAGTCTATGTTGTTTCGATATTGTACTAGTCATTCCTCAATTTCCCCCTATTCCGTCTATTAAGGAAATTATGGCATGAGCTCCTCTACCCAAAGAGGAGCATACTTATTCCACTCATTCACCCTCAGAGGAGTCCCCTTCATCTCCCTCTTCACTCACGGAGGATTCCACGATTTCTTCCAATGACGTTTCACCATCTACCTCGCATCCTACTAAATAATCAATAGTATTAACTCTCTTATAGGACAAGAGAATTTTCATTGCATTCCCCTCCACCAAAGGAGAATCATACCTCTCCCCACTTACCATCTCTCCTACCCATGGGAGATAGTTTTTACATGCAACTACATGTTGGGGAAAATTCTCCATTAGCATTACAAGATCCCGTTGACCTAGTCTCAACTCTTTTACCCACAGAGTCCAAGGCTAACCAATTCCCTATCTCACAAAAATATTTTAAAGGGATTTCCACTAAACCAACTACATTTTCTCTTACAGAGTCCCATTTTCATGGTATCGATCTTTTGGATTACGTTGATAATTCTATGCTTTGGGGATGTCTTCAGCTCCCCTTTTTGACTCAAATGCAAATGTTGCCTACAAATACCTCCACTATTTATCCAAATTTATTTCTAGCAACAAAGTTGACCCGACCATGCTTGGTGAAATGGTTTCTTCTTTATCACCTTTAGCTACATTCGAACTAGTGTCTCGAGATTTTACCCTAAAATCTAAGACTATACCATGTTTAATTTTTTTGTTCTTTTAAAATAACGGGTCTTTTTGTGTTTTTATTAGCAGAAGATGTATGTATTGTGTTAAGATATTCCTAGTGAATCATGTGAGACAATTTTGACAAATACCCGATTTTAAAACTCATTTTATCCCTTCACCAAGTTTCATCTATGAGAAATTTTTATTTAATTATTTATTAAATAAATAAAGCCCGTTTGAAGTAAATTATGCTCCAGTTGAATCCTATTAAAGTTTTACATTCCATTATTCACACATCTCAATAGGTTTTCACCAGAATGAATTCATAGTTTTTTCTATGACTTCGGCAACACTTTTTTGTTTTTATTTATTTCTTTTGTGGCTTTCTTTGGTTTTCCCTATTGTCTTTTCGTTTAATTCTCTTGGGTTAGTTCTTTATCCTGTATAGTCTCTTTAATTGCCTAGAACACCTAGAGATCATTTACACCACTTGCACCAAAAGGAATCAGCCTCAGAAAGTAAACTTTTGATCAAAAAGGATGAAGTCATGCACAAAAAGCCTCTCCTAGGTAAGTCACACTTTTTGGAATAAATAGATCTAAGCTGCAATGTGAATTTTGGTAGTGGCAAGCAAGCGGGAATTTCTTACCTGCCTTGCAGGTTACTTTTTCCCATGAAGTCAAAGTCACTTAAGCTACAATGAGAATTTTTGTAGTGGTAGGTAGGGAGGAATTTCTTACCTTCCTTGTAGGGTACATTTTCCCATGATGTCAAAGTCACTTAAGCTGCAATGAGAATTTTTGTGGTGGTAGGTAGGGAGTAATTTCTTACCTTCCTTGTAGGGTACATTTTCCCATGATGTCAAAGTCACTTAAGATACAATGGGAATTTTGGTAGTGACAGACAGGTGGGAATTTATTACCTACCTTACAAGGTACTTTTTCCCATGAATTCAAACTCACTTAAGTTGGAATGGGAATATTAGAGGTGGCAAGCATGTGGGAATTTCTTACCTTCCTTGCAGGGTAAATATTCCCATTATAAAAGAAAATCACTTAAAGCACCGGTTGGGAATTTCGTACTTGCCTTATAGAGTAAAATTTACAATTATGAAATTCAAAGAATTTAAGTGAAAAAGGTGATTTTGGAGCTGCGGTGCAGGGTAGAAATTACCATCAAAGTTGACTTCCTATTTTGGAAATTACCCTTGACAAAAAAATGCGACCCACATTGGGTGACTAACAATGCATTTAATAATATTTATTAATGGTTTATTCAACCAATTTTGGTGCCATAAATAGAAGAAAAGTCAATGCAAGTGGAAGAGATAAGGAGAAGTCAAGGATGCATACTAAAAATGAATAAAATAAATTTATTAAAAAGAAAACAGCAACATGCATAATTGGGCACCTAATTTGGGTGAATAAACACGATCGTTTATTAATTAAATTTCCAGAAATAGGAAGGGAAGTTATAAAAATAGTATGTTGAGGATTATATAAGCATGGTAATCCATAATAAATAAGAAATTAATTCTTTTGCTAAAGATTGCATCCCAGATATGTTTTGGCACCAAAGAAAAGATTTTTGCATCAAAAGTTATTTTTCATTACCAGGAGCTTCAATTGCGGTATTTAGGTATTCATCATAGGTTATCATATTAGTGAAAGCAAGTTAAAATTAATGTCAAATACATTGAATATCTCTTCGAGTCAAAATAAATTTCCATATACGCACAAATGGATCCAATTGCGAGGATTACGACAAAATTAAAAGAAAAGAGCTCGATAATGATTGTTTTGGCCATGTTGAAACATGATGAAAGAGAAAGATTAGAAGAATCATGCATAGCTTCCAGATTTGATGAATTCAATGACATAGACATAGGCCCTTAACCTATCATTGCTTTAATTGATAGATCTAGATCTCATAATTGTAAAGTTTTCTGCCAAAATCCATCCTCTTGTTTCTAACGTATACCATGTAGAAGTCGGTGCATGGAAATTTCCTTCCGGATCTTTTCGCATGTGCTCCCAATATTTCGATTAAAGCCTTAATTGAATTTTCTTGTATTAGCATTCACCAAGAGTGATTTCAATAATTTAAATTGCTCATATGTAATTAAAAACTAAAAATGATGAGTTTTATCTCGAATTATTTACAGAAAACATTGCACTAGTGCATGTCTTGAAGAAGAATTGCAAAAGCTTCAAGGATAGAAGGAAAAAAAAGGTCAAAGGAAATACCCACAAGAAAATCACAGTCGTGCATAGCTTTCAGATCCAGTTTGGTAAGAATCAAAGGAAAAAGAGTCAACCGCATGCAGAATATGGAAGAAGAACAAGACTGGGAGGGTTTCAGCTTTCTTCTTATTTCTTTTCCTCTTTCTTTTATTTTCTCTGACAAAGTAATTGAGAAATCAATTAAATTATAAAAATTAAGTGATTGGTTTAAAATCATTACTTGAAGAAGTCAATTACTTGGAAATAGGTGGTAGACATGCAAAATAGAAGGTTCTATTTTTAGTTATAAATCATGCATGTCATGTAAAGAGGAATTCCAGGAGGAAGATTGCCAGTTGTTTCCCTTTTCATATCTTTTGCATGTGGGAATTCATTTAGATATTCTTATTTGTAATTTCCTTTATACAATGTAAATAGAGGAAGAACTTAGGGGTTAAAGGATCAGAAATTGTAATCAGCATTCTTGTGTTCCAGACTTTGAGTTGAAACCCATGATATTTTTCTACAAGCTAAGGAATAGAGAGGAGGAAGATTTCAAAGAACTTTGTGTCAACATGCATTTTTTTCTTATTTCTTCCTAGATCTATTCATAAACTTTGTGTTATTCTAGATATGGATTTGAAACTATCCTTTACTTTAAATTTTGTATTCCAAAATCTATTTTTTTAATCTACGGGCATGTGATCAACTCTTTGAACTACTAATTGGGTTTCACATATTCTATCCTTCCCTCATTTTTTCTATTATTTTCCTCTTGTAAAAATATTTCCTTTCTCTTACACCTACTAACTTTCTACAAACATGTCTAGCTATGGTTCATGAGCTACATAGTTAAAGTAAAACCAACGAGATAGATAGTAGGAAATATAATTGACAAAATCTTACATGGGCACCTCACCAAGTAAATGAGGAATATTTATCTCATGATTGCCTAGGTTTTCAGCTATGCAAAAATCTAGCCAATAGTTTTGGTGACTCTGCTTGGGACAACACAAATTAGTAGACCAGATATTTTACTTGAAGTTCCCTTTTATATTACAAGCTCAACCTGGCAGAACATCCATTCACATGGCCTAGAAGATCTCAAGGAAGGATCAACCATTTTTATAGATTGCAGGAGCAGTTTAATTTTAGTCATCCTCCTCAAGTTAGAAGCCGCAGATCTAGTATTTCACTAGGAAGAAGAGTGCAAAATCCTCTATATCGGCTCGTGTTCAACACAATCCAACAGCTGGGATTATTCACCAAGTCTATTTTCAAAGAAGATGTGCTCCTTTCATGATGTTGAATCAGCCACTTGCCACTACAACACCTGTTCCATGGGGTACAACCTTTGGACCTCTAAATCTGACTCCTCTTATGCATGATCTACCTAAAGGGATGAGAAATAATTTTCCAAAATTCTATGGAGACGGAAAGTAGAATCTAGATGATCACTTGGTTGCGTTCTTCATATCTTGTGGAGTGCTTATAGTCTAACATGAAGATGTGTTTGTCAGAATCTTCATAGAGACTCGTCATGACTTGGCTAGATAATGGTTGTCTTGGCTAGCCCTTGGCACCATAACCAACTAGGATACCATGCGGGATGAATTCTTGAAAAGGTTCAAGGTAGCTGAAGATTCTAGTACATTGATAACTCAACTCATTTGAAGAAGGAGCCACATGAGCACATGCGGGATTTTATTGCAAAATTCCAAATATTATTGTACAAAATTCTAGCTTCTACTTCTCTGAATGATGAGAATTAAAAAAATGTATTCATCAATACTTTACTTCCTGAAGTAAGCTATCAACTATGAAGAGCAAGTCCTGCTGACTTTTTAGTAGCCCAAAACATGGCGGTTGAAATTGAAGATGACCTCATCATGGCTGGAAAAATAAAATGAAACACTTCTAGAGCTGAAAGTTCATCCTTTGCTACTACTTCCGATTCACTATTGAAAAATTAGAAAATGAGATGTCATAGATGAAGAAACAAATTTATCAAATGGCTAAAGGTAATAACACTACCCCTGCTCAAAATTTCAACAATCGGAACTGCATTATTGTTTCCATAAGATTATCAATTTAAGCTACTCCCAAAAACAATGTGGAGATGAATGAAGAATACTAGGAAGTTAACATTGATCAGCTTGAGAGTGATGATTTTGTAGGTCCTGTTGGTTACTCCAACATTAATTACCTAAACTAAAAATCTGAAAATGACTATGAGTAGATTCTTAAAGATGATCATGGTCATGCAGATGTAGTATTTACACAATTAAAAAACTATTAAGATGAGGCATTAGATGATGAAAAAATAAGGGGCAGCCCTTTACCTTCTTCCTTAGCTCCCAGAAATAAGAATGTGAGTTATTCATCTCAACCACAAAAATTAGCTCGAAGTATACGAATCTATATCTTCTTTTGACATTATTGATCGTGCTAAGAAAACTAGAGTTAAAATGTCAGAAGCCAAATACCTGAGAGATTTTCCTGGGAAGTTGAATAGGCTAGTTTAATATGTGCAATCACCAGACAATCCAATACATCAAAATTCCTTCGCCTAAACCAAAGGATTCTCTTCCCCGAACAAACATTGCAGTTCTTAAACCCTCATTATATTATGAAAGAGTAGAACCTTTCTATGTCTCCCTATGTCTTAATAGTTGTAAGTTAAGAAATTTCATTCTAGATTCGGGTGCTTTTGAAAATTTCATGCCACTAAAGTTACAAATGCTATTGGGCTTACCTTGACAAAGACCATAAAAAGGTGTTATTCTATGGAGAGATAAGTCCCTTTAATCGAGAAAAATCAAAGATGCACAAGATATTTTTGTATCTTTACCCGACAAAAAAATTAAATATGACAAGATTCATTGCAAATATTCTTGTCTCCTACGGGGATGTTTTTGAGAAGAAACTTTTGCACCTTTGGGAGAAGAAGTAAAGATGGATTGGTCCAGTGCTCATATTCCTATCAAAGGAATAAATCAAAATCTGGAGCTAGAAAATAATTCCAAGTGCACAGTGACAAAATCTTAAGATCCTTGATCTTAGATTCTTTTTAGGAATATGATCATGGGGTCTATTTCTTGGAATTGGATAAAAATTTACAGAACCAGAAACTTTAACTAGAGTAAGAACCAGAAGGAGATGAAATGTTTTTTCTCTAGAGTTTAAAGGAACCTATTTTTCTTTTGGATCGGAGCTGTGATTCTATTAATATATCCATATCATGGGATATTCCAATAATCCCATAAGTTGATGCTCAAGAACACCAATCATACGGAGGAGTATGAAGCATTATTGCTAGGAATGGAGCAAGCTAAAAAGAAGAAGTTAAAATCCTCAAAGCCCAAGGAGATGTTGAACTTTTAGTAAAGTAGGTTCGAGGAAAAATCAAGTCAAAGGAGATAAGATGAAACATTACAGAGATAGACTAGTTTCTACCACACTTGATTTTGTAACCTTCTCTATCAACTTCATTCCAACAAATTAGAATTCCAAGGAAGACTATTTGGTAGTCACGGATGCACTATTAAATTTGGATAGACCACCGTCCATATTCAGACAAGGAAACTATAAATTGGAGATGGTCTACGACCTTAAACTCCATTATAATGTTGAATAGTGGCATACTTTTAATGATGAAAAACAAATATCTCGCATGTCTAGACCACGACAACTTTGACACGTTATATGTTGAAGGTAGTAAATCACCACCACAAAAAATAGTCACAAACAAAAATGATCTAGGTTATGATGATAGTATTGGAGTAATCAAACCAAAAGGTAACAAAATCCCCAAGGGTTTAGTTTCCTTAGTGGATACTTTTAATAAGTATGATTAGTACATGAAGAAGAACAAAGAATATGGTGATAGTTCTTCCTCGAAATGCAGCCAATAAATATGGGAATGGAGGAATTTGATGAATACTTACTCACAAAAGAAAGAAAAAAAGGATGAGCCACCACGGGATGAATTTGATGAAGACTTGCCCAAGGTATTTGAAAAAAATTCGAGAGAAAGGAAATTAAAGATCGAGAGAATGGGTTCTTTTGTAAGACCAAAGACATGAATCGAAAGGCACGTAAGACAAATCGATTAACTTTAGAAAGGGACCTTTGTGATTAAAAGAGCAGATGGAATGGATGTTTTCTTTGTTTCCTAATGGGATGGAATTGAGTTACCATTTCCTTTCAATGGGCATCACTTGAAACCTTTCCGAGAATTAAAAAAGTAGGGTAAAACATGTATGTATATAAATAAAAATTATGTTGTTTTATTTTATTTTTATTTTTGTTTTGTTTTTGTGGCACGACCCCAAACCCAATGGACAAGATATGAAACTAGAGAATATGGGATCTCGTATTTACTCTGTCATTTTGACAGAGGCAAATATGTCCACAGACAGAATCCGACAAGTGTCTCTAGATTTTACCCAAAATACGAGACTACCCCATGTTTAAAAAATTTGTTCTATTAAAATAATGGGTCTTTTGTATTTTTATTGCCAGAAGATGTATGTATTACGTTAAGATATTCCCAGTGAATCATATGAGCCAATTTCTAACAATACCCAGATGTTGAAACTCATTTTATCGCTTCACCAAGTTTTGTCTATGGGAAATTTTTATTTAATTATTTATTAAATAAATTAAGCCCCATTTAAAGTAAATTGTGCTCTAGTTGAATCGTTTTGAAGTTTTGCATGCCATTATTCACACATCTTAATAGGTTTTTCACGAGAAATGAATTCAAAGCTTTTCGTGACTTTAGCAATGATTTTGTTTTTATTTATTTATTTTGCATTTTCTCCGGTTTTCCCGTTGTCATTCTTTTTAATTCCCCGGGTCCATTATTTGTCATGTATAGTATGTTTAATTGCCTGGAACATCTGGAGATCATTTACAACCACCGCACTAGAAGGAATTAGCCTCATAAAGTAAAATACTTATCAAAAAGATGAAGTCATACACAAAAATCCTCTCCCGGGCAAGTCACACTTTTTGGAATAAATAGATGTAAGTTTGTAATGGGAATTTTGGTAGTGGTAGGAAGGTGGAAATTTCTTACCTACCTTTCAGGGTACTTTTCCCATGAATTCAAAGTCTCTTAAGCTGCAATATGAATTTTGGTAGTGGCGGGTAGGTGGGAATTTCTTACGTGCTTTGTAGGGTTGTAACATTCCCATTTTAAGACTTTAGAAACAGGAAATTATATATATAGGAAATATATATATATATATATATATATATATATATATATAATGTTATATATTCTAAATAATCATAATTTAGAACACACATTCAATGTCAATAAATCTCATATCAGATAACCATATGCAGTTGTAAATGACTTGATGAACTACCGATCTGTCATGTTAACTCATTTGAAAATTATATACAAGTATACTTGGTTCTCTTACCCTATTCTGGGTATTGAAGCGTTTTGTTTAAGAGACCTAACTGAATATTTGTTACCAATATTCATCTGAATCCCATTTCTTAAACTAGGTGACACAGGAAAATGTAATCAATGAACTTGTGATACTTTGGCCGAAGATTTCTAAGATACTGTTCATGTTACTAGTCCTAGACAACATATTCGTAAAATGGAATACGTCCTTCACCTCACTTCATCTGTTATCTAGAATGGTCTTTACTGACTCCTTTCAGTCCACTTGTTCAAGGTTTGACCTGTTTCACCATTTTCTTTACCTTTTTGAAATGACAAAATAGATATTGGGTAAGGGCCAAGCAAGAATACTTGTTAAATCTTTGATCAATTGATGGTTTTTGTGCATGTTCTAACTTCCTGAACCATATCTGAATGTGAGAGCTTCCTTTTGGATAGGAGGAACTACTTGTAATAGAAAAAAAGACCACAAGATGATAGTTAAATGGTATACTGATAGTGGACTTCCTAGCGTATGCTAGTTAAGGCGATGTGATACTTCCTAAACATCTATCAATCCATTGTTTAAAATAAGCTAATGTGAGAAATAAACAAATTCATATTGTAGTTGATATGATTTAGGTATCTCATTCAAGTACAATAAGTAAATCCAATCACAATAGGCTAGGCTATAGTTTGATCCGAGATGTGAAGTGTCTTGTCAAGGTACTAGGACTGGTTAGGGTCGATTATGGGTTATTTAAGTCAATTGGTAGGGTGATTATTAGGTTTGTTCTTGGTCTAGGTGTAAAACATAGTGACCAATGTTGATTATATTTGACCAATGTTGGTTTAGTTAGAACTCGACGAAGGTTGCGGATAACCGGTGTCGGTATGGTTGAGGTAAAAGAAACTCAAATAGATTAAATGACAAGGGTGATCTGAGGTCAAATAAAGTTTGGGATAATGAATGGGAAGGTTTGTAGAGGTCTTAGGTATGCTCAGAAGTATACAAAAGGTGAGGATAGGTGATTTGGTGATATGGGTGAAGGGATATTTGAGTTCACAAGAAAGTGGGTGATGAAGTAATAAGCATGAAAATAATAGATTAATAATAGGAGTAATAAAGATTACTAACTGAAATCAACCTTACTTTGGTTAAGGCCATACTTTACGTGTTAAGGATCGATGGTGAGTGGTGGAGGTGGTTGATCGGAGAATACATGTATGATCCTATAACGGTGATTTCCTGGAGTGCTCCCGTGAATGCAATGGCTCTATGATTGATCCTGGTGATGGCTCTAGATGTCTAAATGTGTAAAAGGATGCTTGTTTCACTTGCATGTAGCTATGATCTCTTTTCTTGCTCTCAGGATGTGCCAACCTCAAAATAAGGTTATCAAAGGGAATAAAAGGTAACCGAGCGATGATTCTTGGTTGAGTAGTGTCGGTTTAAGGGTGACCGATGTCAGTTAAGGTGGAATTCCCTACGTTTACTAAAAATAGAATATCATGGCAATAATTTCTTCCAGATCTCTCTATTCATCCGAGAAAGAGCGGGAGTTACCTTTTCTTATGTGGGAATATGGTTAGAGGGGATGTAACTATTGATTTTTAGGGTTTAGTTAGGTCTTAGTTATTTATGGCAACATACTAAGAATAGATTTAGGGTGAGGTGGCTATGCGAGGTGTCTAGGTGAGGTGGTATGGTGGGAATTATCTTAATTAGGATAATTAAATAATAAATATTGTGAGGACTGGATTAATTTAATTAAATTAATTAAATTAATATTAGTGTGGGGTGTAAGGGGACATGGTTAGGTGAGTGTGTTTAAGTTGATTATTTAACGAGGGATCAAGGGGAGTGTGACCTAATTTTGGTGTCTACATTTTTCCTTTTTTTTTGCGTAGCTTGTATTAGTAAGTGACACTGTGACAAAAATAAGATGTGGTTGCCCCATGTGTGGGTAACGGTGATCCCCCTCAAACTAGGAACTGATGTGGTAGAAGATAGAATAATTGAGTGGTTTGATAAAAGGTGAATGTGATGAATAGTAAGGTGGGAGACATGGGTAATGGGGTAAAGGTTTAATCGGTTAATCTAGGTAATGGGCCAAGGTCAAAGGTGGTAACATGATAAAATGGACACACACGTATAAACTGTAGCACGGTACCAGGATGAAGAGCATGCAAACTCTACATTGTATAAGGTCAATATGTTTATCCAAACAAGTTTAAGGTGATTAGGTATCAAGGTATAGGATATGGTGTAGAAGCACTTCATAGGTCACGTGCGGGAACATTTAGGTATGTTCCAAGACACTAAAGGTTGAGTCGGGACAAACGATCACGATAATAGGAAAATTAAGATCATTAGGTCAAACAACACGAGATAATAGTGTCGCGAGGTATAGTGAGCACATGAGTTCACTGGAGTTACTAATAATGTTCTAGGTCGAAGTAGCTAGGTCACAAAGACAGTAGGACCGAGGTATGGGTAAAATAACAAGTCCTAAAACATAATTAAGGACAAGTATAGGTAATGTAAGCATGGGGGTTGGTTGCATGATAAGAGTAGGTAAGGTAAAATGGTGGCTGGTTTGGTTAATTATTTGTTAGAAATGGGGAAACAAACATGGGCAAGAGTATGACAAGTAACCGATGCATAGGTGGCCACTTTACATTCACATGTGGCTAGTTTACAGGCCCATATAGCACATGGACATGCACCCACATAGGGTGGTGATGGGGATGGGATACAAGTGGCTTCCCTGAGGCACATGTTCTGGTTTGTAAGGCCATTTGGCCACTACACAGTGCAAGTTATGGCCCTTTAGGCCCAAATATGGCACGAGTGCGAGGCTAGTGACACCACCACAGAACAGGGATAGGGTCCAAGTTTATAGGAAGGGGTGGGACATGGTCCCACAGGACAAGTATAGGGTTAGAGGCCGATGGGGCCACCACAAACAATACTCATAGCCAGATTGTGGGATGCCCTAGGTGAGGCCAGGTATTATTAGGACCAACTGATGGTGACAGGATATATTTCCTATCTTATGGACAGTATAGGCACAACAGGCCTTGTGTGAGAGGACTAGGTCATGTATCCTTAGTGTGAGAGAGCACACAGGCAGCGAGCCCTTAGATAGGGTCAAGGTGAGGTTACTTAGTTCACGAGAGGCTAGCCCCAAGTGATGTATACATAGGGACTTAGCCATGACCCATGATGGGTGGTGAGATGTTAGCAGTCACCGTCACAGAGAGCGAGGAGGAGGTGGGGAGACAAATATGGAGGATATTTGGTGGGATGATTCTTGATAGCCATGTGGACCTCCATTTTGATGTATTCATTTTTTTTATATACACCGTCCTATGTGCTGAAGAGAGTGAGGATGTATACAAGAGTTTATTGATTTTTATCATATACCGGCCTATGTGCCGAAGATGGTGAGGTTGTACATGAGTGATTTGATATTTTGATGATTATTATTGGGATATATTTTCACATGTATTTTTATACGAGACTTTCGATTTATAGATGATGGTGGTTATAGTATGAATGGTGTACATATTTTAATTTTCATTATTATATATATATATATATATGGAAATCAGTGGATTAGGCATGGATTGAGTCGGGTCATAGGTGTGGATGGAGTTAGGATGACTTAGACATGGATTGAGTCATGTCATAGATATAGATGGAGTCAAGTTGACTTAGGCATGATTGAGTTTAGGTTGGTTTAGGCATGGTTGAGTTTCTAATTCATTAATTTGTGTAATTAATGATGATGTGGATCATGTTAAGATGTTTTGTAGGAAAATGTATGATAATGGTAAAGAAATGGTAGACAAGATGAAATTAATGTATGAGTGATTATGGTAAAGGTGTGAAGAAATTGTTGTTTTTGGTTTAAATTCCATGATTGAGATAAAAGGAAACTAACTAGGGTGAAATAAAAAAATAAAATGAACGGAGGGAATTGGTTAGGGTAGAAAGTGGCTGAGATAACCTCCAAAGGCCCCATGCCCTCGGAGTGCTACCTACATAGTCTCGGTGAAAAGGGACCTTAGGCCGATGTAGTTCTTCCATAAGCTAGGGAAGATTAGAGTGAAATACTAGAATGGTCTGATAGGTTCTAGGCATGGGTGATGTAGGTCATAGGCATGATTGATTTTATGTTGTAGGTATGGTTGATTGAGTTTTGAATACGGTGTCGAGGACCGGGTCTGTATAATATAATCAATAAGTAATGAGGAAGGTGAATGATAAGAGGTGGTAAAATAGTTAATTAATTGATAAAAACCCTAATGATTCGACCATACCCCGGATGGGCGTATGAATGTAAGACCCTGTATGCCTTGCATAACGGATTATTCTAAGGGTGAAGAAAAGTCACATGATCATGAAATGTTGTGTTTGCAGAAAGTTCCTTGAGTAACGAGGAGTTTAGGAAAAAAAGACAAGGAGGTGAGAATGAGAGGTTTAGGGTAACTTAGTGTATGACGACGTGCATTTCAAAACAAGAAACCCAGAATCCCAAAATAGGCAAGTTCATGACGAAAATTTTGTCTTTTTCTTGATTTATTTATTTTTAATAGACTGATCGATGTGGGAAGTCTATATGGGATGAATATATCATCTCCTTGAGGTCTTTATGAAGTTGATCAATGTGGGAAGATTCTAAATATTTATTATATTTTTGTATGACCATATATAGCTATTCTTTTGAGGGAGTAGTCTATTGATAGTGGTAGAATATAAAGAAGAGATGTCCCTTTGGAGGGAGTCATATTTTTCGGAAGTTTAACTCAAGGAGTTGTATGCCTTTTAGTTTTTTTTTGTTTTTTTGGATGTTTAAGTCATGGACAAGACTATAGAGGAGGATTAATTTCCTATTTATAAGACAAGACCGTAGCACATAGATATTAACTGTGGAAGAGGTGGTTTTAAGTGATGAATGACCATGGGATTCCATCTTGAAGAAGATGAAAAGAATCCATGAGAATCATCCTATGAGTAGAGTCTTCGTACTCATATTGAAGACAAGGCTAAAATGTGATGGGTAGTCACATGATTCTTGTTTAGTCGTGGATCCTCAAAATGGATAATTATGGAAGGTGAACAATGCTCAAGGGATGAGTAATCAACTAAAAGAAAGTGATGTAGGACTTGATATCAACAATAAAATGGTCAAAGATGCAAGGCATTAAGGGGCTTAGGTTCGGGTTTACCTTCGAGTGAAGACAAATGATAAGCACCTGATCCATAGGCATGGGTGACGATATAGGGTCCAAGCCAATTAGGAGAAAATTTTCCCCATTTACTTTTCTCCTATTTGGTTACATGTTGATTTTCCTTCAGGACTAGGTCACCAACTTGAAAGTTTCGTTCGTGAACATGTTTTTCATAGGCACGTTTGATATGTTTTTGGTAGATTTGGAGATGGTTAAGAGCATTAAGATGATGTTCATCTAATAATTCAACTTGCACCAAACAATCCTGGTGAAATTCATTGTCATTGAGCATGTATTGTAGTGAGATACGAAGGGATGGAATCCAGAATTCTAGAGGTAAGATAGCCTCAATATTATAGACCAAAGAAAAGGGAGTGGAAGTTGTCGAAGTGTGAGTACTAGTGCGATAATCCCATAAGGTGAAAGGAATGTGCGTATGCCAATCCTTCCCAGTATCAATGACCACCTTCATAAGGATTTTGCTAAAGGTTTTATTGGTTTATTTGGTTTGACCATTGGTTTTGGGTAATAAGGTGATGAGAAAGCGAGTTGAATGCCAAAAACATTGCATAGTTTACGTAGGGTTTTTTTTTAGAATTGTTTTCCATTATCCGTGATAATGCGGTGAGGGACACCAAAGTGACAGATGATGTGATGGTTGATGAATTCACATATTTTCTCGGCTTTGGTGGAAATGAGGGGAATGGCTTCTACCCATTTAGTGTAATATTCAATAGCGGTTATGATCCATTGGTGGCATTGTGAAGAATGGGGGTTGATCTCACCGACAAGATCTAAACCCCATTGAGAGAAATGCCAAAGGTCTCACACGACCTGTAAGGCATGACTAGGGGTGTGATGGAGATTAGCATGTTGCTGGAATTTTACACAGTGTTTGACATAATCACAATAGTCATGGTTTAGGGTTGGCAGTAATAGCCTAGGAGAAGAATGCATTTTGCGACAATGAGACCACTAAAGTGACCTCCACAAATTCCATCATGGACTTCCTTAATGGTGTAAGGAATTTCAGAACTTGTAAGGCATTGTAAGAGAATGCTGTCGAAACCACATTTGTAAAGAAGACCACCCATGATGACATAATGGGAGATACTTTTAAGAAAGGCACGTTGTCCATTATGAGTGAGATCAGTGAGGTAAAATGGAAAGGGAAAGATAGTCTATATATTTCTTATACCAAAGGTCACTTGGGTTAGGAGCAGTGGTTCTGATAGAGTAGAATTCATGAGGAAAATAAGAGGGTGATTGTAGTCTTTATATGGTGACAAAGATTTTAGAGTCAGCGGGTAAAGCAGGTATCTAAGAAGCTAAGCAGGCCATGGTATCTACAAATTTATTGGTAGAACATGGGGTGGTTTGAAGTGCATAACGATCGAAGGTGGTCAAAAGTATGTCCACATGATGCTTATACTTTTGAAGTATCTCATTATGAAAATGGTATATACCATTTACTTAGTTTATGACCTCATCGAGAATCACCAAAGATGTTGATTGAATTAACATCTAATGCATAAGCAACACTGGAGACCCAACATGAGTGCTTCATATTTAGGAATATTATTTGTACAATCAAATCGAGTTTTAAAGATAAAGGCATAGGTTCACTATCAAGTGAAATGAGGATAACACCAACCCCACCCACCCCCACCTTGACATTTAAAGCCATCAAAGAAGAGTGTCATTTGGTAAGTAGGTTTGTCCAAGGAAAGGGTAGCAATAGACTCATCTAGAAATTCAAAGTTAGAGGGTTGATCCATGGAAATGGGTACATCGGGCAATTGGTTGGCAATATTTTGTCCCTTGATGTAATTTTGAAGGATGAATTCGAGGTTTAGGTCGGACATAAGCATAAGCCAATGTGATGCACATTGATTTTGATAAGGTTTGGCATACATGTAGTGTAATGGGTCAGTATTAGTAATGACGAAGGTTTTGTGGTTGAGTAGGTAATGACGGAGTTTGGTGGCGACAAAAACTAAGGCTAGGCAAATTTTTTTGGCATGGGTATATCTAGTTTCGTAGTCAAGAAGGGTACAACTTATGTAATAAACCACTTGCTCTCGGTGTTGGTCATTGCGATGAGCGAGCATGGCACCTAGAGAAAGGTCAGTGGTGGAAATATATATGTAGAAGGGCTGTTCATCCTTAGGAGGAATTAGCACTGGTGGTTGAAGTAGGTATTTTTTCAAGGCTTGAAGGATTTATGACCCTTGTCATCCCATTTGAATGAAACATCTTTCTTGAGAAGATGATGAAATGCTTGACAATGGTCAGAAATTTGGGAGATAGAATGAAAAATTGATTGCAATTTTCCTTGTAGGATATGAAGTTGACAAAGATTAGTGGGTGGTGGCATTTCAAGGATAGCCTTGACTTTAGTAGGATCGACTTCTATGCCACACAAAAATAATGAAACCTAGGAGTTTCCTAGAAAGTACCACAAAGATGCACTTTTTTGGTTGAAGATGAACACAATATTTTATGAGGCGGTCAAAGATGAATTTAAGAGTAGGTAGGTGTTCAGTTAGATGCTTAGATTTGGCAAGAAGATCATCTACATCATCCTCCAATATGTGATACATGATGTCATGGAAGAAGTAAGTCATGTCTTGTTGATATGTAGCACCAGTGTTTTTGAGGCCAAAAGGCATGACTCGATAGTAGAAAGTCCCCCAAGGGGTGATGAAGGAAGTCTTGTGTTGATCCTCCGGGGCTAGTAATATTTGATTGTAACCTAAAAAACCATCCATGAGAGATAACAATTCATGGCCAATGGTGAGATCAACTAGTTGGTCAATGTTGGGTAATGGGAAATCATCTTTGGGACAGGTGAGATTGAGATCATGGAAATCTATACAAATTTGAAGTTCCCTATCACTTTCATGATAGGAATGATTTTAGAAATCTATTGGGGAAATCAATGAGTAAAATGAAGGAAACTAAGAGAAGGCATTATAGCTCCTCTTTGACTAGAAAAGCGACGTGAGGAAGCATTTTTCACTACTTTTGCTTGATGGGTTTGGCGTCAGGGATGGTTATGATATTGTGAACCATGATTTTTGGGTCAATCTCTTTGGGTATATAGGCATAGGACCAGGAAAATGCATTGCTATGGTCCCGAAGGAAAGAGGTGAAGGTTTTACTGTTAAGTAGCATCTAAGGATTAGCCGATCTTTAGAATGTGTGGGTCATCCACAGTATTAATGTTGATTTTGGTGGTCGATTTTTTCAACATGTTTTGTGTCATATAGGTATCAACCGGTGAATATAAGAGTCTTCGCACCAATGTAACGTCTTGGTTATGACTACTACTATGGTGAATTCCACCTTTGACATTGCAAACGTCGACATGTGATTTGTATTAGGAAGGTGTATTCTTTTGACATTGAAAATCACATTTGCAATGGATAAGTTATTATTGTCGTAATTCATGCTTCTTTATAATTCATTTACTTAGAAGTGAAATTATTATGCTATTTGAAATATAAGTTATAAATCTATATTGTTTTTCACATCTTCCATATGTTAACAACACACCTTGAATCAATTCCATTGATCCAAGGTATGCTTTAGTTCTCTTTATTGTCATCTTGTTAATAGACATGTTGAATGAAACATATTATGGAACCGAGCTATGTTTTGATATAAATTTTAAGGACCCAGCTTCAGGTATCCTTACTAGCATCATGTTGCAAACTATAAGTCTGGACCTCCTTTATTAATGTTTTGGAATGTTGAACAACGTGAGGAGATTAAGGACATGTTATTGGTCTTATAAGGAAAATGCCTTAACTTTGGTCGGAATGGTTGGTGCTATTCAGATCTGACCTAAACTATAATGTTTCCCTATTGAATTTTTTACCTATGGTAATAATACGTACCTATGACCTATTACTGAACTATTTTGGGTTGACACCTAAAACTATGTTGTAGTACCCTACCCTATATGTATTCTTTCTTAAGGGATTATGACCTAACCTAAGATGGTATGTGATATAGTTATGGGGTTTGAACTAACCTAAGATAAATTTTAAAGACCTAAGAACTAAGATGGAAACCTAACTAATGCTAAGGTGACCTAAACTATTACTAAGATGAAAGGGGACCTATGGGTTACGTGGAAAATAGAAGGTTGGTGGTGGTGGTTTTTAAGGTATTAATGAGAATTAAATCTCATTCCTTACATCCTAATCTGCCAAGTTTGGTAGAGGCAAGGAAAGTAGGTGGGATGCCTAGCTGGAATCTCTGCTAAATTTAAAATGCATGTTAGTTTTTGAAATAAACTTCACCAAATTTGAAGTGGCGGTGGCATAAGGAAAGAGAGGGAATTTGCATTCAATGCATTTAATAGCCTCAGGCTTAGTGAAGGAAACCACCTAGGAGTTGGGAAGATGGAATTGGGAAAGTTGTTGGTCATTCTGGTCCTTCTGGTTTTTTCTCTACATGTGGTTTTGGTTCTTTGAACCAACAAGTCTATTTATTTTGACCCATAGAAATCTTGAACATACTCAAACTTTTTCGAACCTATGGAAACATGGAGGTAGTTGAGAGATTTGGTTGTTGATGTTGTTTAAAAAGAAGAGATTCTTGAGAAGCTTGATTGGAGATCTTCTGCAAATCAACAAGAAATTTCATCAGGCATGATAGGCTCTTCTTATTAAACAATTTTGATTTTTATTAAGCATCTTCATTAGAACAACTTTGCTCTTTGAAATGAATGGCTTTGTGGAAATGTTCGGAGAAATTTTGTTGTGATCTTCTGTTTGAGTTTGTTGATTTGAAAGGATGCAATATGGGTATTTTCTTGATGCATGTTTGAGTAAATCGTGTTTATCTTATTTGAAACTAGATTGTTGCTTAAGTCACATGGACTTCTGACTTCCTGTGCAAAATGGATTAGGAAAAATTGTTGGGAAAATATTTGATACGAGTTTGTTTCCTCTGTTAAAGGAAAGTATAAAATGTTGTGTCTTTTTTTGAAGCTTGAGTTGCTTCGAATATTTTTGTTCCTGTTGATTTATAATGGAATAGTGGTTTAGATTTTGCATTGAGTAGATTCACATTTGTTAGATGTAATATAAAATGAGTTTATTACTTTTGAACCTTGCAAGCTTGAGTTGTGAATCTCTGTTAGAATGCTTTGAAGGAAGATAACCTTAGCTATCTTGAAGTAGTTTTAGTCTACGTCACTCCAATTTGACCCTTCACTATCATAGTTTTTGATAGCCTTGATTTTATGGAATAAAACTTATTGAAAATAACAATAATGAAGTCTTACTATGTTTGGTATGAATAAATTATGTGGATTCTTGTGTATCTGTTTGAATTAATTGGTATAAGGTCTTGTTGTTTTCTTTCCTATATGTATGAAATGGTTTGTGGAAACCATTTTGATTTACATCTGTAGATGTTGATGTGAAAATTGACTACTGTAGTGGAACATGGAATTAGTTTAGTTTTGGTTATCTGAGGGGAAAGAGTTGGAATGTTCTATTTTACTCTCCTCTCTTTTGTTCGATTTTAGGAACCAACTTGGGGTTGAATCTCCTTTTGATTTTCCTACATCTTGTTTGAAATAGGGTTGAAATTCTATCCTTCTTACCTTTTTATTGTTTCCTTAACCCCTATAAAGTGGGTACATGGTCGGTTTAGTTTTAACATGTATTGGTTCTTTTGGGCGTATATATATATATATATATATATATATATATATATATATATATATATTGTAAGTCTCTATTTAGGAATTAAGGGAACATGTGAGAAAATGCTATCTTCACTTTGAAATGAAGCTTAGGAATTAGTTATTAAGCTAGTTTCTTTAAAACTTGTATCATTTTGTGCCACATTGATTGTTCTCTTCAATTGATGAGAAGCCCTCTCTTGACCACTGTCTTGCTAGTTTGATTGTTTATTCATAAATTCGATTCGATCTCAATTGTGTTACTTTTGTGGTGGTGGTTGTTGAATTTGGATGTTGTTAGGAAAGGATCGGTTCAGCCTTCTTGGAATATTGACTATGTTTAATTTTTCTTTAATAGAAGGGATTACTGAGATCTTTTCTCTATTTCTGAGCTAGGTATGCATCGCATTGTTTTTCTTCGAAATCTGAAGGAGATTACATTATATTTTCTCTCTCTGAGTTGTTGAATGCAATGTTTTTTTGATGAACTTGAAGGATGACAAAAGTTGTTTCAATTCTTATCTGTTCACTTTTCTCTCTCTTCTGCATTAAACCTGGTTGAAGTTGAGTGGGTAATTAAGGAAAAACCTACACTCCTTATTCCTATTGAATCGATAAATTGAAATTGAATTTGAATTTGGTTCAAGTGTTGGAAAGAATGGAATTATTATTTTAGGATGTAGATGGTTCATTCTAAATTCCATCCTTTTAGATTGATTGAAATTGGTCCTTGATATTGTATGAATAATTATGTTAGTGTTGTGAATTGTGATTCGTTGTTTCCTTAAAATAATTCTCTTATGAGAACTTTTAGAGTTATTATTCTTCTTGAACCTTTGTTTGAATCAAGAATGAACTATAGACATTATAGTATGAAATAGATAAGTAAATTGGGATGTAATATTACTTATCTATTGTAGATTTTCTTATGAAATTGTTGACTTAAGAATGTTGATTGATCATGATCCTTACTTGAAGTAATGTGGATTGTTCATGTGATCCCCCTTTTTGATCCTTATTTCTTATGTGATATCTATCTGAATTGCTTAAATGTTTCATAAAAGTAGAGTTCTTTTTATGAGACAGTTAGTCAAAAGCACATCATTTTAATGTTTAGTGCTTATCATGCTCAGTTTAATGAACTAACCCGTGCTAGTAATTTTTGTAGATGGATTCATAAGTGACAAAAGAAGACAAGTTATTTTATGATGCTTCCTGTGTTTACTTAAAGGCTGAATTTTTAATGAGGAATTATTATTCTTTTGAGATGTAATTGAAAAAGGGAAAAGTTGTAAATTATACTTGAATTTATCAATGTAGAATGACATGAAAGATGTCTGAAATGTTTAGACCTTTAAATTATGTATTTTATTTGATCAATGAAAAATGATTTAGTGTTATTGATATTTTATGTGTCATTATCTTTTGGGCATACTACAAGGGGATTGTAAACTTATTCGTATTCTCTTGTAAACATATATTTTTGAATCATTTCAGTTGTACTCAAATGAAATAGAGAAATAGGGAATCAAGACTCTATTTGTAACTTAAGTGTAACTTCTAAGTTGGCATGTATAGATGAATATTTAATAGGTCAATATGGATTATTAATTGACATTAATAAAAGTGTAAGTTACATATGGGTTATGTATAAATGAATAGTTACAATGGACCTTAACTAATATATGTTAAGGGATAAACAATTAGTCTTCGAAACAAATATTCATTAATATCCCTTTGAGTTTAATACCTAAGGGATATTTGGAAGGAGGAAATATTGTACCTCTCCTTAGCAAACCTTAAACTAAAATAAGGTAACAGAAAATAGATGAACAAACATATATAAGGATTAGAATTCATCTTAATGAAGTCTAATATTAAGGAATCAGAATCTAAATTCAGTCATGTATAAACTTGGTTAAGTTAAGTAAGTAATCTTACTATTGTTAAGATGATTTGGATTGAAAGTCTGAAACTTAAGTTAAGAAAATAAAGAATGAAACACAAATCTCCAAGAAGAGGGATTGGTTGCAGATTAATCTACATGGAAATTATAATTCATTGATGGTTAGCAACCGTAATGATTGAAGAGGTTAGAAATTTAGTAGGGTTGCTGAAACTAAATCTTAAATTAAAAGGATAAGAAAGTATTTAACCTCTTAGCTGGATATGTACTTCTAGATGAGGTGGTTCCATAGGATGTTGGTACATGCCAACTGCAATAATGTGTCATCATGAATACGGGATTTCATGAGGACACAATGTTGCAGTTGACATGTCGTAACACCCTTTTGAATTAGATAATCTAGGTTTACAAAAAGTTAGACTTGACTTGGTTATACTCTAGCTCAGTTTAGGAACATGATTTTGTATAGGGAAGGAATCTCGATGACTAAAGGTAACTAGACACATACAATTGACCCAGGTCAATCGAGTATGTCTATGTACCCCTAATCACCGCAAGTAGCCCTCTATACGAATCTATGTTGCTAATGCAGGTTATGTTAAAGCCTTAGATAAGAGGGAGTGACATGAGTCGGTAAAGACAATTATTGATAATGAGAAGAAGAGGGGTGAAGGATGTATTCCATCGATGAGTATGCCATCCAGGAATATGATCATGCAAAGCATGTAAACATATTTGGCCAAATTATCACAAGTTGTTGGTTGCGTTGTCCTATGTCACCTAGTTTAAGATGCAGGATATTAGATGAATATTGGTAACAAATATTCAGATAGGCCACTCAAATAAAAAACTTCAATACCCTGAAAAGGGTTAAAGAAATATGTATACTTAGTATACAATACATTCCATTAACATGAAGGATTTGTAAGAAAATGAGTCATGAAATGAGAGATCAAAAGTTTATCGAGTCATTACGATTTGCATATGGTTATCTGTTATGAGATCGAATGGCATGGAATGTGTGTTCCATATTACAAATATGAGAATAGAAAACATCAATCTAAATGGAATGTGTTTTCTAAATCATGATCATTTAGAATAGAGAACATTATTTAAAAACATGAAATGTGTGTTCTAAATCATGATAATTTAGAATAGAGAATGCTATTCAAAAAAAAATTCCATTGTTTCTAAAGATTTAAAATGGGAATGTTACATCTTGGTATATGAGTGAAGAAGGTGCATCTCATTGGACCTATTATGTCCATAATTTGATAAAAATTTACATTTTCTTGTTAAATAGAAAATGGTTAGAACAAGAGGAAATTTTGAAAACAACCCGCCACTGGGTGGAGAAGCAGCTATTGCCCAAAAAATCAATGAGATCCTTACTACCTTGTTGGAAATGAGAGATTTCCTAGTTGTACTAGAACAACAAGTAATGTGAAATGAGAAGGAGGAAGAAGATGCTAATAATGATGATCAACCACCTCTTGTGTACAACACCAATGGAGGGAATCGGGTGTTGATAACCAGTAATGTAAACATACCTAATCATCTTGAAAATAAAAAAGGCAATATTAACAACAAAACTCACCAATGATATAAAAATAATAAGTCCTAATTTTGATGGAACTACAATAGGATACGGGGGTGAGCGGCTCAGTGAAATGGAGAATTACTTTTCTATAAGAAACTTCTTTGAGGAAACAAAAGCAATATGGGGAGTGTATCATCTCTCCCATGAGGCATCTTTATGGTGGGATAGCCGAATGGCTGAGTTGAATATTGTTGAATCGAGATATAACCTAGGATAAATCTAAATGTTACTTTAGGCAATGGTGGATGCCTCAACTTTATTATGACCAGAAAATGAATAAATTTAAGAATTTATCTCAGGGAATATTTATTGTAACGGAGTATTGGGAGAGGTTTAATAAGCTCCTTAGGTATGTTCCTTAGTATCAAATTGTGGGAAGTTCGGTATACAGAAATTTATTATGGGATTAAATCCCATTACAGGAGGTGAGGTGGATGTTCACAGTCCAACCACTATGGAAGGGGCTGTTGAAAAATCCATAAGGAAAGAACATAAATTAAGAGTAATCTCTGCTCATAGATAGGAAATTAGAAAGAAGGTTCCAAAATCTTCTTCATATCTTGCACCTAAAAAGGGACCCTGGAAGAGGTTTGGCATGAATTTTTTTACCACTGATAATAATAAGAGAACAACAAAAACCAAACATGTTTTTAGCATTAGAACAACTATTTCAAGAAAAATAATAATGGGACGAAGTCCTAAAAATCGAGAATGATAACTTGAGGTGGAAATAAATTTGAGCCTAGTAAGGGGCATGTTGGAGGTTGTTTTAATTATGGAAAGGATCATTACATGAGTCACTATCCTTTGAAGAAGGATGACCGCAATCGGGAACATAGGATACATGTTGCGGTAGCTGATAAGCAAGTTGAAAAATAATTCACACCCATAGAAGTTATGGAATGTTGAACAAGGAAACTATTAAGAATCGATATCCGGTTCCTAGAATTGATGATCTATTTGATCGAGATGTGTGGAGAATCGACATATTATAAAATGGATGTTTGATCTAGATATCATCAGTTGAGAATAAAGGATGAATACATACATAAAAAACTTTAGAATAAGGTATGGGTATTATGAATTCAAAGTTTTACCTTTTGGGTTGACAAATGCACCTGCCACTTTTATGAATTTGATGAATAATATTTTTCAAGAATACTTGGAAAAGTTTGTTCTTGTATTCTTGGATGATATTCTCATATACTCTAAAATCATTGAAGAACATCATGAGCAAAGATAATAGAGCATTTAAATATAGTTTTGGAAATATTTAGAAAGATAAAGTTGTATGGTAAGTTTTCTAAATGTTCCTTCTATGATACAAAAGTACACTATTTGGGACATGTAATAAGAAAAAATGCAATAGATGTAGATCCTTTGAAGATCATAGCTATAAGTGAGTGGCTTGTACCCAAGAATGTGCATGAATTTAGAAGCTTCAAGGGTCTTGTTGGTACTATACAAATTTTATTAAAGAATTTTCTAAGATTGTTGCACCAATAACTTCATTATAAAAGAAAGAATATAAATTTGTTTGGAATGACAAATGTGAATTTGATTTTAAGATTCTAAAGGATCAATTAACTATAGCACCTATTCGACTATATCTGATCCAAATGGGGACTTTATTGTTGTAACAGATGCATCTGGAGAGGGCCTCGGAGGTATTCTATTGTGCGGGATGACCATGTCATAGCTTATGAAAGTAGAAAACTCAAGTTACATGAATGGAGTTATGTTCCCATGACATAGAACTTACTTCCATTTTTCATGCCCTTCAAATATGGAGGCATTATCTTCTCAGTAGGCCTTTTGAACTAAAAACTGACCATATTGGGTTGAATTATATTTTCACTCAGCCAAACTTGAATGTAAGATAGCGAAGGTGGTTAGAATTTCTATCTCAGTATGATTTTGATATAATCTATATTAAAGGTAAGGAAAATAGAGTAGTTGATGCTCTAAGTCGTAGGAAGCACATTTCTTCTCTTATAACATTAATAACTCAGTTTAAAGATGAGGTAAAAATGTCATAGAATATGATTCTTATTTTCAGCAAGTAAAGGAAACACTTGCCACAAATCTAAATGATGTGAGATATAAAGGTTTTTATTTTGACAATGAAGGAATTTTGTGGTTTGAAAACAAGGTATACATACCTTTGGAAAATGAGTTAAGAAAGAAATTATTAGTTGAATTTCACAACTCACCTTTTTCTAGGCACCCTGGCATTACAAAGATGCTTGCTGATATAAAACAACAATATTTTTGGAAAGGGATGAAAAAGGATGTGATGGAATTTGTGACACACTGCTTAGAGTGTCAACATGTCAAAGTGAAACATATGCATCCAGCCGGTTTATTGTACCCTCATAGTATTTTGTAGTACAAATGGTAAGTGATAACTATGGATTTTGTTTAGGGATTGCCTATGTTAAAGAATAAACATGATGTTATTCTAGTTGTTGTTGATAAACTAACAAAGGTAGCACACTTTATTGTTGGTAATCTAAAGGATGATTTACCTATGTTAGCAAGAAGATTTTTGCATGATATTTTCGAGTTACATGGAATACCTAAAATAATCATATCGGATAGAGATCCAAGAATGACATCAATACTTTGGCAAACGCTTAATGCAACTCGAGAACTAAACTAAATTCCATTTACGTGTATCACCCAGAAATGGATGGATAGACTAAAAGAGTTAATCAAGTTTTAGAGGATATGCTAAGAATGTATTGTATGGATCAGAATTATAAATGGGAGGAGTACCTTCCATTAGTTGAGTTTTATTATAATAATACTTATCACACCTCTCTAAAAATGGCACCTTTTGAAGCACTATATGGAAGGAAATGCAGAACCCCTGTTAGCTAGGACAACATTGAAGATAGAGAGGTGATAGGGCCTGAAATCCATACAGAAATGGAATAACAAGTTAAAATGATTTTGAATGCTTGAAGGAAGCTGCGAGATAGGCGAAACATTGTGCAAACTTAAAGTGGGTGGATAGGAAATTTGAATTTGGTGAGAAAGTGATTCTTTGGGTTAAGCCGAAGAAGAGTTCTATAAATTTTAGCTAGGCTACCAAGTTATCACCTCGTTATGTAGGACCATTTGAAATTTTTGAAGTAATCAACCCCGTAGCTTATCATTTTGCTCTACCTCATTCTTTATCATGAATACATGATGTTTTCCATATTTATTTTCTTAAGAAATACGTTTGATTTATCACATTTGTTGAATTAGAATTCCTTACAGGTCTAAGACCCAAGAATAATCATGGTTAAGCCTATTCAAGTGCTCAAAACTTGCCAATTGCACTTAAGAAATAGTGAAATAAGTCAATCTAAGGTCCAGTGGGACCAGTTTAACGAAGAAAGTGTAACCTAGGAAAATCTTGAAGATATGAGATCTACTTTTCCATATTTGTTTGATCATAATTGATTTTGAAGGTTGATAAAATATGAAAACCTTATTCATATTTTGATGTTAAATCTACCAAACTTGGGTAGTTACTGAACTATTTGATAGGTATTTTAATACTATTTTGAAAACTTGAATTTTCAAATTTAGTTTTGTTATGAACATATGAATGGAAGGACTATAATTAAGATTTTTCCTAAACTATAATGGTTTTATTAAGTTAATCATCGGGACGATGATCCTTTTAAGGAGGAAGGTATGTAACATCTTGGTTACGAATTACTATGATGACTTCCACCTTTGACATTGCAAACGTCGACATGTGATTTGTCTTAGGAAGGTGTATTATTTTGACGTTAAAAATCATGTTTGCAATGGATAAGTTATTACTATCTAGAATTCATGTTTGCTGTAATTTTGTTTACTTGGAAGTGAATCCATTATGCTATGTGAAATATAGGTTGTAAATCTATCTTGTTGTTTCACATTTTCGATGTCTTAACAACACACCTTGAATCAATTCCATTGATCTAAGGTATGCTTCGGTTCTTCTTTATTGTCATCTTGTTAATTGACATGATGAATGAAACATATTATGGAACCGATCTATGTTTTGATATAAATTTTAAGGAACCGGATTCAAGTATCCTTACTAGCATCATGTTGCAAATTGTAAGTCTAGACCTCCTTTATTAATGTCTTGGAACACCGAACAATGTGAGGATGTTATTGGTCTTATAAGGAAACTTCCTTAACTTTGGTTAGAATGGTTGGTGCTATTCAGATATGACCTAAAGCGTAATGTTTCCCTATTACGAGTTTTAACCTACAAATAATAGTACGTACCTAGGACCTATTATCGAAATATTTTGGGTTGATGCCTAAAACTATGTTGCAGTGCACTACCCTAAATGGATTATAACCTAAGGGGTTATGACCTAACCTAAGATAAATTTTAAAGACCTAAGAACTAAGATGGAAACCTAACTAATGCTAAGGTGACCTAAACTATTACTAAGATGAAAGGGGACCTATGGGTTATGTGGCAAATAAAAGGTTGGTGGCGGTGGTTTTTAACATGTTAATGAGAATTATATCTCACTCCTTACATCCTAATCTACCAAGTTTGGCAGAGGCAAGGGAGGTAGGTAGGATGCCTAGCTTGCATCCTTGCTAAATTTAAAATACATGTTAAATTTTGAAATCCAATTTTCCAATTTTGAAGTGGCGGTGGCAAAAGAAAAGAGAGATAATTTTCATTCAATGCATTCAATTGCCTCAATCTTAGTGAAGGAAACCACATAGGAGTTGGGCAGATGGAATTGAGAAAGTTGTTGGTCATTCTGGTCTTTCTAGTTTTTGCTCTACATGTGGTTTTGGTTCTTTAAACAAGCAATTCGATTTCTTTTGACCCATAGCAATCTTGAACATCCTCAAACTTTTCTGAACATGTGGAAACATGGAGGTAGTTGGGAGAGTTTGTTGTTGACATTATTTGAAAAGAAGAGATACTTGAGAAACTCAATTGGAGATCTTCTGCAAATAAACAAGAAATTTCATCAGGCCTGATAGGATCTTCTTATTGAAAAGTTTTGATTTTTATTAAGCGTCTTCATTAGAACAACTATGCTCTTTGAAATGAATGAATTTGTGGAAATGTTATAGAAAATTTTGGTTGCGATCTTCTGTTTGAGTTTATTGATTTGAAAGGATGCAATATGGGTATTTTCTTGATATATGTTTGAGTAAATCATATTTATTTTATTTAAAATTGGATTTTGCTTAAGTCACGTGGACTTTTGACTTCTGTACAAAATGGATTAGGAAAAATTATTGGGCAAATATTTGATACGGTTTGTTTCCTCTATTAAAGGAAAGTATAAAATGTTGTGTCTTTTGTTGAAGCTTGAGTTTCTTCAAATCTTGTCATTCCTATTGATTTATAATGGAACAATGGTTTGGATTCTACATTGGGTAGATTCACATTTGTTATATGTAATAGAAAATGAGTTTATTACTTCTGAACCTTGCATGCTTGAGTTTTGAATCTCTGTTAGAATTCTTTGAAGGAATATAACCTTAGATCTCTTGAAGTAGTTTCAGTCTAGGTCACTATAGTTTGACCCTTTGCTCTCATGGTTGTTGGTAGCCTCTATTTGATGGAATCAAACGTATTGAAAGTAACAATAAGGAAGTCTTATTGTGCTTGGTATGAATAAATTCTAAAAATTCTTGTGTATCCATTTGAAACAATTAGTAGAAGTTCTTGATGTTATCTTACCTATATGTATGAAATGTTTTGTGGAAAAACTTTTGATTTACATCCATAGTGTTGATGTGAAAATTGATTGTTGTATTGGAATGTGGAATTAGTTCGATTTCGGTTATATGAGGGGAAAAGAGTTGAAATGTTCTATTTTACTCTCCTATATTTTGTTCAATTTTAGGAACCAACTTGGGGTTGAATCTCCTTTTGATTTGCCTACATCTTGTTCAAAATAGGGTTGGAATTCTATCCTTCTTACCTTTTTACTGTTTCCTTAACCCCTGTAAAGTGGGTACATGGTCGGCTTAGCTGTAACTTGTATTCATTCTTTTGGGCATATAATATATATATTATAAGTCTCTCTCTATTTAGGAATTAAGGGAACATCTGGGCAGAGGCTATCTTCACTGAAATGAAGCTAAGGAATTAGTTACTGAGCTTGTTTCTTGAAAACTTGTATCAGTTTTGTGCCACAGTGATTGTTCTCTTTATTTGATGAGAAGCCCTCTCTTGACTCTATCTTGCTAGTTTCAGTTGTTTATTCATATATCAATTCGATTTCAACTGTGTTGTTTGTGTGGCGGTGGTTGTTGAATTTGGATGTTGTTAGGAAAGGATCATTTTAGCCTTCTTGGAATATTGACTATGTTTAATTTTTATTTAATAGAAGGGATTACTGATATCTTTTCTCTATTTCTGAGCTAGGTATGCATCACTATTTTTCTTTGAAATCTGAAGGAGATTACATTCTATTTTCTCTCTCTGAGTTGTTGAACGCAATGTTGTTTTTAATGAACTTAAAGGATGACAAAAGTTGTTTCAATTCTTATCTGTTCACTTTTCTCTCTCTTCTACATTAAACTGGTTGAAATTGAGTGGGTAATTAAGGAAAAACCTACACTCCTTATTCCTATTGAATCGATAAATTTAAATTGAATTTGAATTTGGTTCAATTGTTAGAAAGAATGGAATTCTTGTTTTAGGATGTAGATGGTTCATTATAAATTCCATTTTTTTAGATTGAATGAAATTGGTCCTTGATATTGTATGAAGAATTACGTTAGTGTTGTGAATCGTGATTCATTACTTCCTTAAAATAATTCTCTTTTGAGAACTATTAGAGTTAATAGTATTCTTGAACCATTGTTTGAATCAAGAGTGAACTATAAACATTATAATATGAAATAGATAAGTAAATTGGGATGTAATATTACTTATCTGTTGTAGATTTTCTTATGAAATTTCGACTTAAGAATGTTGATTGATCATGATCCTTACTTAAAGTAATGTGGATTGTTCATGTGATCCCCCTTTTCATCCTTATTTATTATGTGATATCTATCTGAATTGATTAAATATTTCATAAAAGTAGAGTTTATCATGCTCAGTTTGATGAACTGATCCATGCTAGAAATTTTTGCAGATAGATTCGTAAGTGACAAAACAAGACAAGTTCTTTTATGATTCTTCCTGTGTTTACTTAAAGGCTGCATTTTTAATGAGGAATTATTATTCTTTTGAGATGTACTTGAAAAAGGAAAAATTGTAAATTATACTTGATTTTATCAATGTAGAATGACATGAAAGATGTCTAAAATGTTTAGACCTGTAAAATTATGTATTTTGTTTGATCAATGAAAAAGGATTGAGTGTTATTGATATTTGATGTGTCATTATCTTTTGGGCATACTACAAGGGATTGTAAAATTATTCTTATTCTCTCGTAAACATATATGTTTTGAATCATTTCAGTTGTACTCAAATGAAATAGAGAAAGAGGGAATTGATACTCTATTCTTCTCTTAAGTGCAACTTCTAAGTTGGCATGTATAGATGAATATTTAATAGGTCAATATGGATTATTAATTGACATTAATAAAAGAGTAAGTTACATATGGGTTATGTATAAGTGAATTGTTGCAATGGACCCTAACTAATATATGTTAAGGGAAAAACAATTAGTCTTCAGAACAAATATTCGTTAATATCCTTTTGAGTTTAATACCTAAGGGATATTTGGAAGGAGGAAAAATTGTACCTCTCCTTAGCAAACCTTAAACTGAAATAAGGTAATGGAAAATGGATGAACATATATATAAGGATTAGACTTCATCTTAATGAAGTCTAATATTAAGGAATTAGAATCTAAATTCAGCCGTGTATAAACTTGGTTAAGTTAAGTAAGTAATCTTACTATTGTTAAGATGATTTGGATTGAAAGTCTGAAACTTAAGTTAAGAAACTAAAGAATGAAACAAAAATCTCCAAGAAGAGGGATTGGTTGCAGATTAATCTACAGGAAATTATAAGTCATTGATGGTTAGCAAAATTAACGATCGAAGAGGTTAGAAATTCAGTAGGGTTGTTGAAACTAAATCCTAAATTAAAATGATAGTAAAGTATTTAACCTTTTAGTTGAATATGTTCTTCTAGTCGAGTTGTTTCTATAGGATGTTGGTACACACCAACTACAATAATGTGTCATCATGAAGATGGGATTTCATGAGGACACAATGTTACAACTGACATGTCACAACACCCTTCCAAATTAGATCATCTAGGTTTACATAAACTTAGACTTGACTTGGTTACACTCTAGGTTAGTTTAGGAACATGATTTTGTATAGGGAAGGACTCCCGATGACTAAAGGTAACTAGACACATGTAATCGACCTAGGTCGATTGAGTATGTCTATGTAACTCTAATCACCATGAGTGGCTCTCAATACCAATATATGTTGATAATCTGGGTGATGGTAAAGCCTTGGACAATAGGATTAATAGGAGTCAGTAAAGACCATTCTAGATAATAGAAGAAGTGGGGTTGAAGGATGTATTCTGTCAAAGAGTATGCCATCTAGGAATATGATAATGCAAAGCATGTAAAAATCTTTGGCCAAAGTATCGCAAGCTACTGGTTGTGTTGTCCTATGTCACCTAGTTTAAGATGCAGGATATCAGATGAATATTGGTAATAAATATTCAGATAGACCTCTAAACCGAACACTTCAATACCCCAAAAAGGGTAAAAGAACCAAGTATACTTAGTATATAATACATTGAATTAACATGAAGGATCGGTAAGAAATGGATTCATGAAATGAGAGATCGATGAAACTCCGAGTCATGAAATGAGAGATCAGCAGTTCATTGAGTCATTACAACTGCATATGGTTATCTGTTATGAGATTGAATGGCATGGAATGTGTGTTCCATATTACGAATATGAGAACAAAGAACATTATTTAAAAACTTGAAATGTGTGTTCTAAATTATGATAATTTAGAACAGAGAACGCTATTCAAAAAAAAAAAAATCCCTTGTTTCTAAAGCTTTAAAATGGGAATGTTACAACCAAGGTAGGTGAGGATGAGCTCATCATACTAACATTGAATGGTGTTAATTAAGTGTGTATCGTCATCGATCATGTCAAGATAAAGTAATGGGAGAGAAGAGGAAGCCTCGCCATCGCGTTGATAGGTTGGAGGTCCTAAGGAAATGGTGTTCACGAAAAAAAAAGTTAGGAGGTATAGATTTAGGATCTATGGACTCTATGGGTGAGGATGGTAATGTGGGTGAATGAGAGGGGGAAGATTTCTCATCATGGATAAGGTCGATGTGAACCTTCTTAGAAGATGGAGCATCAAAACCAATACCACTACGATCATTGTGTTTACGAGAGGTACAAGAGATGACAATATGGAAGCCTTGTTCATAAAAATCAAAGCCAAATCCTTTCCACGCGCACCGGTGGAGGAAAGTGTGAGAAAAATGGTAGTTAGTGAGGGAGTGTAGGTTAGAGGAAAATGGTTGGGTTTGGGATGGAGGTTCGGGTTTATAGGTGGCCATATCAAGTCCCCATACGTTAGTTTGGTGTGAAGGTGGGGAGGGCCATAAGGGAAAATGTCACCGATGTGAATGTCATAACTGGGCTGTTAACGTAGATTTTTGTACTCTTGTGGGGTGAGAAAGGCATCGATATTGTATAGGTGGTATTCCCCAGAGTGAGGCATTAAAAACACCTTCTAAGAGATCGGTAGTTGGTATATATTGCTCACTAGATGAAGGGGAATTAAGGGTGCTAGCGGTAGAGGCTACAAACCGTAGTAGGGATATCGAGATTAGACATAGCAGAAGTAGTGGCAATTTTGGTGGATGGGCTTGTGGGTGGAGGTCATGTGATTTTAGTGGCGGATGCCTTAACTAGTACAAGCACATCATTGGGTTGATATAGCATGTTACAGGTCTTGAAAGGTGAGGGGTCGATAGGGATGGTGTAATTCTATCCCTCATGTTCAAATTTGAGTCATTGATGTAATGTCAAAGGGACAAAACCCATAACACAAATCCAATGTCGACCAAGCAGTAAGTTATACTAGAACTCCCCTTTTAGGACATAGAAAAGTTCTAGGATGGTGCGGGGACCTATGTGGACATGGAGAAAAATAGTACCCAATGTAGAGGTCATGGCGTCATTGAAGGAATGTAACATAATAGGGTTACTATGTATGTAATTGGAAGGTATTTACATTTGGTCGTACACATGGGAGGAGATGATGTTAATGCTAGCACCAATCGATAAAGATGGAGATGAAAAGAGTGGGGTCAATGTTAGCGGACTAGAAGAGAGTGATATATTCAATTACAAAGCTAAGGGTGGCAGCTTGGTGAGTGGGTGAAGGTGTAGAGGAAGGTGACGACCTAGTGAGGGAGGCTGTGTGGTGAGGGGTAATGATGGAGGCTACAGGTGTGGGGTCATTTGGTAAGACTTGATCGATTGAAGGACCTCCATGAGGGCTTGACAATGTGAATCCAAGGTGCGGAAGAGGTCATATAAAGACATTTTGAGAGGGGATTGGTGTATTTGTTTTAGCATTGTGTGATGTGTGACTCCATTGGAAATGGGATATGCAAGACCGTGAATGATGATTTTGGGTGTGGGTGTGGATGGTATATTGGGTACGGGATTGGTTGATGGGCGTTTGTTTCTCTTTTCCCTTGTCTTTACGAGCACATGTGGTAATGTTGATCATGTTAATCCGAGAGGAGGGGGTAAATGGATAAGGTGTAGGATGATTGGTATAACAGAATGACATACAAAAAACTACTGGGGGAGAAAATCCTTGTGAAGTAAGCTTGGTGCAATGGAATTTGGGTGGTGATTTGGACAACTCTCTTATGTGAACCATGTTGATTTTGAATCTCGGGGATGGATTGAAGAGTTGTGGGGGTGGAGATCTTAGTCTGAGTAGGAAATGAGGGAATATCTGTGGAAATTGGTGAAGGTGAAATGGGGTCCTCATTAAGAAGAACATCATCATCAATTTTTTCTTCAAGGGGACATAAGTAGACAAGAGTAGTTTCCAAATTCTTACAGTTCTCTACATCATGTCTTGGCACATGATGGTAGGTGAAAATTTTGGTTTCATCAAACCCTTTTGGTTTGGGTTTGAGTGGGTCATACAGTCTAAGAGGTGGTAATGTGATGAAAAAAATTTCGAGGAGGTTGGTTAGGATTTTGGCATAGGATCCTACTAATGGATCACAATGGGAGGTGAATGTGGGCTTGGGTATAGGTGTGGCTAACTGTGTAGGAAGAGGCTATAAAAGAGGGGGAGTAGGTTGGACTATGATTTTGGTGTGTGGTGTGGTATTAGGTGTTGGTCATATCTGCTTGGGTAGGGGCATGGTAGATGAACTTGCAATGGAAGGTTTGGTTGGTTTAACTACCTTATTGGAGGGTAGAGGATTTTTAGCTTTAGGTTTTATCTCTTTGGGTAAAAGTGATCTTGGCGCATGAGATGTGGAGGGAAAATCCAAGGGTGGAAGAGGGCAGGTTACTCACGTGGGTAAGCGAAGTGATGTGGAGGTAGGTGGTGTGGTGGGCAAGAGATGTGAGTGAAAGAGAAGGAAGTGTCATGGGTAATGAAAAATTTATTGATAGTATTGGAGGTATGGGCGGTAGGAAGGTTACGGGTGAGGGACTAGATGGGAGTGGTTGCTTGGGTATATTAGAGGTGCTGATGGCGAAATGGTTTGTTGCATTCTTGGTTTTTTGGTGGATGGGGTTTCTTGGCAGGGGTTGAGGGGTGAGGTCCTAAGATGGATGAAAGGGGTGAAGGTGATAAGGATGTGGTTGGTGAGGTTAGGTATGAGATATAGGAGATTGGATCTTCTTTTTAGGAGTCGGGTTAAGTTTGGTGTTAGTTTTGGAAGATGTAGCTAAATCTAATTTAATGGGGGAGTAAGGCTAGCTATTGGTATGACCCCTAAGGTAGTGATAGGTTTAGGCAAGGGAGATGATATAGGCATGAGTTTAGATGTAGATGCATGTTGGGCTATGGGAAGAGGTGTGGGTTGGATCATGAGTGGTTCCATGGAAGGTATTGCAATAGTTTTGGTTGTGTTTGGCTTGGTCAATCGAAACACTTTTAGATAAATAGTGGATGTGTCATTGGTGACAATGTTGCATTTGTGTTGAAACAGAAGTAGAAGGTGTCCCCAAAGTAGGGATCTATTGATATATTCTAGGTGATTTGCCAAGCATGAGAATGGTACTAACATAGGTGGGTTTGACTTGGATCAAGTGGAAATCCCGTAAAATGTGTTTGAGATACAAGGAAATGGCTAGCCTCGGACTCTGTGGGTAAGAGAGCTGAAAGTAGATCAACAGGATCTTGAAGGTCTGATGGTGAATGGTCATCTATAGGCATTGGTACCTCTATATTATCCTCCATGGGTAGAGGAGAGGATGGGCCAGTAGAAGTGGGCTCTTCACATGCTAGTGTGGGTGGTGGACCTATATCTTCTATGAGTAGGAGAGGTGCCACTGACAACTGCTTAGAATTTTGAGGGGTCAAAGGTGGCGTGCTGATTATAGGCTCATCCATTGGTGAAGGGGAACATGAAGGGGGTTCCTTTGTGGGTAGAGGAGTATATGAAATAGGTTCGGTGTAGGTAGAGGGCGTGGGATAATATTTCATCTATGGAAGGAATATGAGGTAATTGGGAAGCGACTTATGTATCATTGCGAGATAGCGTGGACCTCACGGATAGTGCTATCATTGCTTGAGGTATCACCGATTTTGTTGGAAGAAGGGGCATGATTAGGAAATGGTTTTTGAAGATAGGTAGGTTTTGATTAGTGGGTGCATTCCGGCTATCCAAGACTAGATCTTTGTTGTCTATCATTTCTTGAACAATATTCTTGAAGTTAATGCGATTATTGTCGTCATGACCTTTAACATGATGATAGTTACTGAAATTTGTATTCCTTATACCATGTAGGCATGGGTTACTCAAGTCAAAACTAGTATGTGGTTTTATAGGTAGAAGGGTAATGGCTTTGCCTTAACAAGCTTTTCCAAAATGGAAGAATAAGATTCTCTAGGAAGTGTAATTTTGCTTTTCTTATGCGAGCGAGAAATCTTAGATAGAGAGAGATTAGAAGGGGGTTTGGCTAGGTTTGATTGATGAGGGGACTGGCTTTGAGAACTATCAAATTATCGTACCCTTTGGGATTTGAATATTTTTGGGGGTTTGAAGATGAAGAAGTATCATTTGATTTGAACGCGATGTTATTGTTATGAAGTTGAATATTCTTTTCTTCGATAGCACAAATTTCTAGTTTTATGCCATGGTGAATGCCTTGTCAAAAGTGTGAAAATTTTACACCGTAGGATTGGTGACATGTGTCGGGAATATTCCCTATTAAATATCTCTATAAGCTCAATTTGAGGTAATTGGAATGTGAGTCTAGTTAATGAGGCTACGCCAAAGAAGTGACGAAGTAAGCGATAGAATCATCGTCATAATGTCGTGTGGAATAAAGATCTGTCATGGTAACCTTATTAACAATGTTGATGGAGAAGTGATATAAGAAGCCCAGGATACTTGATTGAATGAGTAAATGGAGTGTCTTGGTAGTCCATGTACCGGTCAATGCGAGGTCTTGTTAGGGACATTGGGAAAGTCCTCAAAAGTAAAGTGTCATCGTGGGAAATCAGGTAACACCCATGTTTAAAGGACCGCAAATGTTGTTGTGGATCTTCTTTGCTATTGAAGCGGTTGAATTTTGGCATCTCCCAATGTATGAGGTATGGTCAAATAGGAATGGATGGGTGAATAGGCTCATTACAAATTTCATCATAGGTGAGGGAATTGCACAAGCCAAAAACCAATGCTTTTGTGTCGCATCTTTTCCATAATCAACTTGATGAGGTCATTAGTAGCTTGTGATGGGGGAATCCTCTTATGGCATAAGGAGGTAGATCTGAACTTGATAGGGAGGTTGGGAATAATGAACCGATATAGAACGCACATATTCAGAATGGGTAACAAAAAAGATATGGGGTTGTTAATAGTAAGTGTGTGTAGGTGGGATGGTCATCGTGACTCGGTAGTGATTGAGGCCGTATTTATGGGATGGAGTGGACGAGATTCTAGAATGGAGTAGGGGTCACCAACACCATGGGTAGTTGTGTTGTAATGGGTAGTTGTGAGATAATGGATGCGGCGTGCGTGTATGGTGCTGTGTGGTAGATGAGGGGACAACGAGATATGACAGGTGTGAATGAAACTATAGACACGGTGGTCATGACGGGTATGGGTCCCTAATTTGTGAAACTCACTGGGGGGGTGAAGAAGGTGAGGGTAACACTTTGCATTATTAGGGTCGATGTAATAGTAGGAATAAGGGTATGAGAGATGGATACGAGCACTTTGTATATCAATTGACACGAGGAGTCTCGGGTGGAAGAGTGGGAAAGGTAGAATTGTAAGGACGTTGGATTCTAATCAAGGATTCATGCAAACTATTTATCACCTACGACAATGGTAGTAGGTAAGGTTGAATCCATGGGTGACGAGGATGGAAGGCGGTGAGGGACTAGGTGGGAATGGATGACAACTAGTGTGGAATATGAGGGCATTAGTCAGCTTACGAGTCAACACCATGTGAACAAGTGATGACACTGGTAAGGCTGTATTCGTAGAGACATAGAAAGTAGTAGAAATAGAGAATAATGGGGTCCGGGAGGTGAATCTGGTTAATGTGTAGATTTTTAAAAATCAAAAATAGGTGAATGAAGATGGTTTGGTTGGATTGGTGATAGTTATGGGAAAATTGATGTCGGTCAAGCTAACAGGTGATGGTGGGGTAACATTGATGATGGTTTGGAACCAATCTTGGTGTCAATGTGGGAGAAACCAATATAAAAAAATGAAACACAAATGTTGGATGTGTATACGTGAAAATTGTGTATGATAGTAAGTATCAGGAGAAATATGATGGTGCCACGAGGGCCAAAACATAACATAAGTGGTGATGAAAGATATTCTATGTAAATTAACTAGAAAGCCATAAGCCAACACCGGTTAGAGTTTAACAGTTACGATCAGATGTAAACCATTGACGGTCACTTTGGACCGAAGCGTCGATGATTGTGAAATTAGAAAGAAATGAAGAAATTAGGTTTTTGGATTAAATTAATTGAATAATCAAACTCTAAAGCCTAAGAATGAGGAGATGGGGCCTGAAACACTCGGATAAAGTAAGAATACTCCAACTATGATGGTGGAGTGTGCAAGGTAGAAGAAAAATAGAGATCCGTAGTCTCACACCTCAAAACACAAGTCAAGAAAAATACTAAGAAAAAGCATGATCCTAACAAAGTGATTTTATTATGTTTGTTTAGCATATGTTATTTAATGTTGACTATGTGTATTTCAAAATAGTGTTTTTGGTGAGGAAGGCTTCCTACAAATAAATATATCTAAAAGGAGAGGTTTCAGGTATGTTATGGTGGGGGTGGGCCGTATCTTGAGATAATGACTTGAAAAAAGCAATGCTTTGGGAGTACCTTCCAATCGGATTTGTGTGATCACCGGCGGATGTTCCAGGGTAAGATGTTGTTTAAGAAAGATGTGTATATTTTGATTTTTGCAAGTTTGGTAAGACATAGAGAGAGAGAGAAATGTGCTTTCTACGATTCTTTGTGTCAACCATTAGCTGGGCATGACTTCCAGCATATAGGTTGCCCTCATTTTTAATGTGAGCTAATAATGCAACAAATCAGAATTCAATACAAGTGCTTTAAACCCAAATCACAGTGTGATATTCAATGTAGCAAGAGATGAAAAGGAAGAGGGATTCTCTTTCACTAATGCAATGCAAAAGTAAGGAAGATGTGTTCTTTTCAATGTACCAAAAACATGATTGTTTTTAGATAATAGAAATAAGGAGGATGACTCCAAAAGAAGAAATTTAATGTGGAATATTTTCAAAGGGAAACACACAGAAAAATTTCACCAAAGAATGAATAAATGCAAAATAGCCCCGGATGGGTCCCACCAGGTGAGCCAAAATATTTTTCAATTGATGGTTTTTTCACACGTTCGACTTCTTGATCATGACTCAACATGAGAGCCTCCTTTTGGATAGGAGGAACTACCTATAATAGAAAACAAAACCACAAGATGATAGTAAAATTGTATATGATAGTGGAATGCCTAGTGTATGCTAGTTCTAGGAAGTGTGATACTTCCTAGATGGTTGTCAATCCACTATTTAAAACAAGTTAATGCGAGAACAAAGCCCTACTTTTGTAGTTGATATGATTTAGGTATCTCATTCAAGTACAATAAGTAAATATAATCACAATAGGCTAGGATATAGTTGGATCTAAGAGGTGAAGTGTCATTAAGGTACTTGACTGGTAGGGAGTCGATTATAGGTTATTTAAGTCAATGGTAGGGTGATTGTTAGGTCTATTCTTGGTCTAGGTTTAAAACACAGAGTGATGTCGGTTATGTTTGATCGATGTCGATTTAGGTACAACCGAAAATGGTTGTGGATAAGCTGGCATTGATATGGTCGAGGTAAAATAAACCCAAAGAGGTTAAATGACAAGGGTGATCGAGGTCCAATAAAGTTTGGGAGAGTGAATGGGAAGGTGCAGTAGAGGTATTAGGTATGCTCGAGAGGTATACAACGGTGAGGATAGGTGATTTTTGATATGGGTGAGGGATATTTGAGTTCACGGGAAAGTGGGTGATGAAGCAATAATCATACCAAGAATAGATTAATAATAGGAGTAATAAAGATTATTAACTGAAATAAACCTTCTTGGTGAAGGCCATACTTACTTTGTTAAGGATCCGATGGCTAAGTTTTGGAGGTGGTTGATTGGAGAATAATTGTATGGTCTGTAGTGGTGATTTCCCAGTGCTCCCATGAATGCGATGGCTCTATGTTTGACCCTAGTGATGGCTCTATATGCCTGGATGCATAAAATGATGCTTGTTTCACTTGCATGCAACTCGATATCTTTTCTTACTCTCGGGATGTTTCGACCTTGAAATAAGGTTACAAAGGGAATAAAAGATAACCAACGATGATTCTGATTGATCCACATTGGTCAAGAGGTGACCGGAATCGGTTAAGGTGGGATTCCCTAGGTTTACTAAAAATATGATATCATGGAAATGATTTCTACTAGATATCTCTATGCATTTGGGAAAGAGTGGGATTTACCTTTTCTTATGAGATAATGTGGTTAGAGGGGATGTAGGCATTTATTTTTAGGGTTTAGTTAGGTCTTAGTTAGTTATGGAAACATACTAAGAATAGATTTAGGGTGAGGTTGCTAGGTTAGGTGTCTAGGTGAGGTGGTGGGGTGGGAATTATCTTAATTAGGATAATTAGATAATATATATTGTGAGGACTGGATTAAATTAATTAAATTAATCTTAGTGTGGGGTGGAAGGGGCATGGTTAAGTGAATGTGTTTAAGTTGATTATTTAATAAGGGGTCAAGGGAGTGTGACCTAATTTTGGTGTCTACATGACCCTACCCCGGGTTAGCAACATATTTTTGTATAGAGAACCACTCATGGGGACTAAGGGTACTTATACATACTTAATTAACCTAAGTTGATTGCGTGTGTCTAGTTATCCTAAGTCATCATGAGTTATTCCCTATACTAAATCAGGATCCTTTCCTAACCTAAAGTCTAACTAAGATCAAGTCCAAATTTATGTAGTTCTAGTTGGTCTAATTCGATGGGTGTTGCCACATGTCAACTACAACATTGTATCCTCATGAAGACCTAAGTCTTCATGAAGGTATAGCTCTTCAGTTGGCGTATGCCAACAACTAACTGAATCATAACATCTAGATGCACATACCCAAGCAAGAAGAGATTTACTCCATAATATTCCTTAATTAAGATTTTACTCATAGCAACCCTACTAAACCCTAATTTTATTATCCCTTATGGTTGAATTCCATAGTTGATTTGTAAGTTTTTATAAAAATAACAATATTTCTTTTTAATCACCAACTTCTTACTTTAGAGTTCAGATTATTTAAACATAATAAAGCAACATTAATAATATTTACATATCATTCCATAATAATTCTTAGCCTATTTAAGTTCCACAACAAGCTCCATTATGATAGACTTCATTAAGATGAATTCTAATTGGTAAATGTTCATATTTATCTCACATTAGTTTTATACTTATGAAAGTATTGGTCGAGAGGTAGTGCACCTTTCCTCTTTCATGTTATGAGTTAGGGTTCATTGTGCCCTTTTTCATTATACAAAACATCATAATTTAATTTGCACTTTCATTAACACCTTTTTAATATGCCAAAGGAACTTCGATAACAGAACATATATGCATGCCAACTTAATAAGTTGCATTTCATTTAAGGGATGGTGTAACTAATTCCCTTCTATCTAACTTATTTAATTCAAACCAATAGGGATTCCATTCAAATAAGGGTAAGAGAAAATAAGATAATATTACCAATTTCCTTCACAGAATGCACAAGGAGAATGACACAACAAGAATAAGTAGCTCTCAATATTTTCAATTCATCATGGTGAAATACACATTTTACAAGACCATGCATTTCAAACATATTTCATGTCAAACAACTTCAATCTCTATAAAGAAATACAACTTTTCCTCTTTCAATACATTTCAATAATGAATCATATTTCTTCACAAAAGATCCAGACTTTAAGTAACATCATGAATTTTATTTTCTTCCCTTATCACTTACGAATTCCATCTACAAAAATTGCTAGCATAGGTCAATTCATTGAACTAAGCATGATAAGCACTAAGCATTAAAATGATGTGCCTTCAACTAACTATTTCATAAACATAAATTTGGTTTTATGAAACAAGTAAAGCCACACAAATAGATAAATCAAAGTTAAATAACAATCATAAAGAAAGAACAAGTGATCGACCAAATTAACATTTAGAAAAGATCATGATATAACCAGCATTCTTCACCATTAATTTCATAATAATTTATATTACATAAGTAATATTTCAACCTAATTACTTATGTCATTCTTACTAAGGGTAATTAAAGTTTATTTCTTACTTCATTCAATCTAGATTCCAAAGAAAGACACTAACTCCCATATTTCCCAAAAATAGAGTTAATTTTTAAGAAACAAAGAACCATCAAGCTCAACATTAACATGTTACATCCGAATGCATCTACAACCAGGATAATTCAACCTTAATGAGAGGATTTAGGTTGAGACAACTACAACATACAAATAAGAGATTCGAATTCAAGATGTTGCATCCAAATTTAAAGCCCAAGATATTTACCAAATCTTAAGTTAGGCCATAACAGGTTAGAAATAGGAAGGTATTCAATCAATTACTTACATTACACATTAGTCACCTAATACGAGATATTGTTTCCAAAACTAAAACATAATTCAAGTTGAATATGTAAGGATTAGCTCCATCTATTGATTTGCAATCTGTTAAGAAATAAAAATGAACCAATCAATTCCTTAAACAAGAGTAAGACGAGAAGAGGGAAAAGACAACAGAGAGAGAAAACAACTCGTACCTTCCCTTCCAATTTGAGGATTCCGGTGTTACATTTCACAACTCAAAGAAGAGAGGACAACGTAAAGTCTCCTACGTTTTAAAGGAAAAAAGCAATGAAACCCTTAACTCATAGAAAATAAAGAGAAGGGGGTCAACGTCAATAATAGAAGAAGATCCATCATCCTTTTCCAAGAAAAGAAAAACATATCGAGAATAAATATTGATACAAATCCAATCAAAAAAATCTTTGAACTCTTGTTAAACATAGAAATCATGGAACAAAATGATCTTGAATCAAATTTTCAAATCTCGCATTATGCAAGTAAGATAATAAAGATGAAGTTCCATCAAAATCAACAAGATAAATAACAATATTAATTTAGCTACATCATGAAGAGATGTGTTTACAAGAATTAGTTTAATGACATTACATGAAATAACAACAATCACAAGATATTTCAACTCTTCCAATAGTTTGATCAATATAGCAAGAGCCTAACCATCCTATCCTAAGATAGAAATGATATAATCAGTAAATTCAACTCATACACTCACTTCACATAGGTATGAGAGAGGCAGTCTTTAGATAGGAAGAAAAATAACCCAATCAGTTTTGAACTCAAAGAAGACGTAACAAGTAACAACATGGCTTTTGTATAGGTGCACAAGACAATCTAAGAGAAGATTAGAAAAACCAAATTCATTTCAGTCCATTCCTAATGGTAGGTTCAACTGTACATACCCATAATTCACCTAAATACTCTATTCTCCCCATGCTATTCATAAATCAAAATACATGATAAACTCTTCAAGCTGAACCTATTAGTTAGTTCCTAAAGCATGAAATGTAATCGTAGAAAAATGCATATACATTCGTTAAGTCTTCCCAAAAATCACAACAGCATGGTTTTTAAAAACTTACTCTCAAATATATTTAATCAAGAGGTTCTTCTAGATCAAGATAAGGTAAGTCATCAATGAACCATATTCTAACTTATAAGTAAAAAAAAAACGCCAACATCATGAAAGCTCAAGCGAAGTTTAATGTGTATTAATCCAAATTTCGGACCGAGATAGAACCAAGACTTGAATACATCTTTCATTATAACAGAACTTATATTGTCCAACTATACATTAGTCTTTTAGAGGTTCTCAAGCGAAACGTACAAAAACAAGTTCATAAAAAATAGAACTTGTTTAATGTTGCATTCAAACAAGACGAATTCTCAAATCAATGAATCTAAGAAACCTTTTCCACATAGCTCAACAAAAGTAACTAGATTTGAAACAACTAAAGTTTTAACTAAAAATATCGAATAAGTATTTCATTCCCTATTGTTGCTAATCAATTATGAATCCACAAAACATGAGTCCAAGAAACCATTTCAACAAAGCTCAACAGAAGAACAATATTCAAGCAAATAAATATGTAACTAAGGATAATGCCTTTCTTATCTCCTTCTAATGAGAGGAGGAAATACCAGATCAAATCTATATAAAACAATATTTTTCAAAATTCATTTTGCCTGACAACAAGATTTACAAAAATATGACATCATACTATTCCCTACAAATTTAAAGCATGATTCACCACTATATTAAATAGGGCACAAAACCACATTCCATTATTATATAACAAGGATTCTTCATAAAAGAACAAAGAACAATTCAAGCATGAATTCCAATAACCATCACACAAAAATAAAAACCCATTTGTTTCCAAGAGTAGAGTTGTTTTAATGAAAACAATTAGGAAAAAGCAAATCAACTTAAAGGATAGATCCTATCATGCACGATAGAGCTTCCTATCGATTTGTAGAATACTTTCGAGTTGAGCCTCCATAGTTTCTCCTTTTCCAAAATGAAATCAAAAGCCCAAAATGTAACATTCCTATTTTAAGACTTTAGAAACAAGGGAATTTTTTATTTTTATTTACACAATGTTCTTTGTTCTAAATAAAACATCATTTAGAACACACATACCATGCCAAGAAATCTCATAATCAGATAACCATATGCAGCTATAATGACTCAGTAAATTACCGATCTCTCATTTCATGACTTGGTTACTAACTGATCTCTCATGTTTGTCTTAAAGTATAGAATACTTTATGTATACTACGTATACTTGGTTTTCCTACCCTATTCCGGTACTGAGTGATCTATTTAAAGAACCTATCTGAATATTTGTTACCAATATTCATCTGACATCACGTTTCTTTAAACTAGGTGACATAGGACAACACAACCAATAGCTTGTGATACTTTGGCCAAATATTTTCAACATATTGTTCATGTTACTATTCCTAGATGACATACTCATCAATTCAAAATACGTCCTTCACCTCACTCTACTATTATCTAGAATGGTCTTTACTAACTTCTATCAGTCCACTTGCCCAAGGTTTGACCCTAACCCAGGTTAGCGACATAATTTGTTATAGGGAGACACTCACAATGACTTAGGGTATATGGGCATACTCAACCAACCTAAGTCAACTAAATGTGCCTAGGTACCCTAAGTCATAGAAAGCTACTTCCTATTCTAATCATGCTACTAACTTGACCTAGAGAGAAACTAAGTTCAAGTCCAGATGTGTGTAGATCTAGATGAACAAATACGGAAGGGTGTTGCCACATGTCAACTACAACATTGTATCCTCAAGAAGCCCTTAGTCTTCTCAAAGGTACAGTCATGCAGTTGGCGTGTGCCAACATCCATTAGAACTGCTTCATCATGATGTACATACCCCTTGGTGGTCATTAATTCATAATTAAATTTGGATTAAGATTCAGATTGCAGCAACCTTGCAAAACCCTAATTCTAACATTCATTAAGTTCTTTATCCATAATTAATCTGATTAATATTAATAACTTCATTAACTCATGGTTTCATTTATGTTCATTAACTCGTTATAACAAGCAGTTATCCCAAAAATAGGACAACAAACATCAAATGGTTAATTTAATGAAACTTAGTTGTTCAAAGAAGGTGTATCATCCACCTAGGTTCATCTAGAGTTTACTTCATAGGAAACAAAGTACTACGATTAACAATCATAACCACCATTATTTTTATTTTTCATTCCTTTGGGAGAGGAAGATTCTTCATCTACATGATTAAATGTTAGGGTTAACACAAACTTTTTATCATTCACAACTCATATAGTTTAATTGTAATTTCAATACATATTTCATTATTATACTATAATTGTTTAGATAGAGAATGACATCTTATGAAACTTAACAAGTTACACCTTAGTAAGGGAGATTGAACTATTCCCTTATTCCAACTTATTAAATCATAATAGTAATAGGTATACAAACAGATATGAAGAATATCGACAAGATAACATTACTATTTCCTTCATACAAAGTACAAGAGAATTTACACAACAATTTGGAGTCAGTATCCAAACCTTTCAATTCATCATGATAAAATATACACTTTACAAGACTATGCATTTCAGGCATACTGCATATCAATCAACACTAAGATCATAGAAGAATACAACTTTTATTTTTCAATACAACTCAAGAATGAATTGGAATTCTTTACAAAAGAGCCAAAATTTAAATCAGCCAATACATCATAAAAATATTTCCTTCTTTTATCACTTACGAAGTCCATCTGCAAAAATTGCTAGCATGGGTTAGTTCATTGAATTGAGCATGATAAGCACTAAGCATTAAAACAAAGTGTGTTCCACTAATTGTTCCATTAAAATAACTCTGATTTAATGAAATAATTAATATATCATACCAATAAGCATAAGTAATAACAACCATAAAAGAAGTACAAATAATAAGTCTGAATTCACTTTTAAGAAAAGAGCATAATATAATCAACAACTACTACATTATATCATATAAGAATTGACCCAATCAATTACTTATTTAAAACAAACAACAGATCTTGTCATCTAATTATTTCATAATTCTTTCTGAATTGAAATACAGAATTTAACTTTACTATGTAACAAAAAGAGTTACTTTCATAACCAAAAACCTTATTTTTCATTTTACCAAGTTTCTAGAATCATGTATAGACAAATTCATTTCAGCATAGTACATATTTAGGATGATTCATCCTACAACTTAAATAAATAAGAAGAAGAATCAATACAGACTATCCACGATTCACCATTCATCTAAGAGATAGAAATCGGGTTCAAAAGTACATAACTGATTACCTACATAATTACATCAATCAATGAAACCAATAAAAAGATTCACCATTTGAGAGACAACATCTGATAATAATAATCCAAAACCAATCCAAGAAGGGAGACATCCTACTAGCAAGCCTTAAGTATATTATATATTATAGAAGATATCATTCGAGATCTGAAACCATACGTTCCAAAAATAAAAGCAAGACTTACAAAAGGATTATCTCTTACTCATGTCCATTCAGGGAAGATTCATAATATTATTGATTGCACAGAAAGGAGTCCATCTGAAAATAATATCCTAATGAAGCATGAATCATTCATTCAAAATAGCTAGTCTAGAAATGATTACATTTTCCTTTCTACAAGACCGACTCAACTATACACTTCCCAAATCGACATGACAATTGACTCTATACAAATTAGTCGAGATCAAGAAAGATCAAATGGGGATGGTTTGGTTTTCCCCTGTACCAAAAAGTGACAGTCCCAAAAGTTTCCTGAACATACTACTATTCCCATGAACTTTCCCATCAACTAGTAACAAGTGAAACTAAACAAACCAAAAGGAAGTTTCTGTTTCTGAAGAGTGCGTTCACATTACTTCATATAAGATAGAAAGGACAAAAAACTTAACTCAAGAAGCCGAACAAGCCTAGGATAGTAATCACTCTATAGCATGGAAGAGAGTAAATCTACAGAGAAGTTTGAGGAAACAAAACTTAACTTTCCAAAGTTAAAGGAAAATTTATAGAAAGGATTTGATCCTAGAATTAATTCACCATTATTTCATCAATAGAATTCCAAATCCTATTTGAAATCCAGAAGTTATTTCTCAAGTTCCAAAAGAGAGAGCATAAACCAAACATGAAGATTAAAGAAAACATTACTTCTATTTTTCCTTACGAATTTGAACCTTATCAGAACATCAATACCAACACCATCCTAGTTTAAATACAAAAAGAAATCTAGGATGCATATAATGCCAAAATCCATATTCATCTATTCAACATTGTTTAAACACAAGTTCGGGTTCATACTATAGAGAAAAGTATATAATTCAGTCCCGAAGATAAAGTATAAAATCTTAGAAAAACAAGATACATTCTACAAGATTCTTAAACTCCTTTCTCTTTTAAAACCCATAAATCCATTCAAATGGATTTGAAAGAGAACACAAAAACCAAACACTAAGTATTAATTCAAATGAAATTTCTATAATCCCGCGTATTCAAATTTTAATAGAAATCCCAACTATAATAGCTTTCATGACTCCATCTTAGCACGAAAAGATTGAAGGCAGACAATTACAGGTAGAGAAGGGTAATTGTTCCAGTCAGATTTCATACAAGTTGAAGTATGAAACACAACACTTCCAAATACTTCAAAAATCCATTATCGATTGCTTTCAAAAGAGTTTGAATTCATACCGAAGGATAAGTAAACAATACAGTCTCGAACCAGAGGTATTATATCCTCACAAACAAGATACTATTTCATACAAGGTCAAGAACCCATCTTTCAAAACAATCAAGACTTTCGAGTTAAAAAGATGTGGGTTACCAAAAATAGAGGAAAATAGAATATCCTCACACGTTTTCATGCCAGTTCATGTTCAAAGTAAACTATATAGTCCGGATGAAGTATTACAACTTCTTCAAACTTAAATATGCATCAAACAAAAGATTTCAAAAGAGACTACCAATTCAAACTCAAATCAAAAACCATTTACTCAAGCTCTTTTCGATAAGAAAGTTTGAATGTAAGTTCTAAACAAACACAAAAGCCTCAAAAGTTCCATATGCATATCACCATTGAACTTACTCAGAGAAAAACATCCAAAGACTAACATTATCATGTAATGGATTCATATCCAAAAATCATAGAGATTCCTTCAATCATGAAAGAAAATAACTAGACAAAACATGTAACCATTTATCTCATGAGAGCAGAGTTATTTTAATGAAACATTTAGAGGAAAGCAAGAAATCTTAATGGGTAGAGCCTATCATGCCTGATAGTGCTTCTGCCAATTCAAAGGAGACTTCCAACCGAGCTTCCAACTCTTCTTCTCCTCCAAGAAAGATCAACAACCAAACATATCTTTCTCCAATGCCTCATATACTTTCCTTGAATCGAAAATAGACCAGAGAAACCAAAAATAGCCATAAAGTGAAAATCAAACTTGGTTTGAAGAAATAGATAGCTCTATGCAGAGAAAAATTGTGAATCATGGAAGACCAATCAACCTCCAAAAATCTACCCTCATTGTTTCCAAGAGAGTTTTCTCGTAAAAATGAGATTCATTAATGTCATTACTCCCCAATCTCCCACCTATCTCTCCTTGCCACCACCATCCAAAATTGGCGAATACTATTTCAAATTCTACATGCATTTCTAATTTTAATGATGATTCCACGTAAGCTTCCACCAATTTACATATCTCTACCAAAACTAGTAGTAATTCCTATTAAATCAAAAATCAAATCAAATAAATTCCTTAAGAACCGTCGCCAACTTGCCATATGAAACTTAGGTCCCTTTCATTAGTTTAGGATAGATGTCCTTAACTTAGGTCATAACCTTAGGTTAGTGTTATCCAAAATGTGCCCCCTACTCATTTTGTGGCTAACTCCTCTGGTTCTTCCCTCTATTGTGCCTCAGTCAAAATTTTTTTATTTTTAGGCACTCAAAACCTTCTGGAAGTGGAACCATTGGATAGAGCTCTTTCTCGGCTTTCCAGGAAGGTAAAATTTTCCTCCTAACACCATGTATTTTTCAAGTTATGGCTCGGCGGAGTTTTTGTGGGAAATTTCCCCCTAGAAGGCCTGCAACCAATCAGGATGTGCCACGTGTCAAGGAGTGGCGGGGGTCAGAGGAGAACTTGGTTTTTTACCAAGTGTTTTGGCAAAGGTTTGAAGGAAGAATTTTTCCCCGCAGGCCTGCTGACCAATCATTTGCTGCCACGTGCCCAGGGGAGAAAGTTGGAAAAATCGACTAAGTGTTGGCGCAAGAAATTTTTTTGAAGGATGGCCCCATGGCTAATAGAAACATGCCACATGTCCAAGGAGGTTCAAACTAGTGGAGCGCGGGTGGAAATTGGGAAATTTTCCCAAAACATTGGCGCAAAAGTTAAAATGCCTGCAGAGTCTCCGCCAACTAATCACATGAGGACACGTGTCAAGGAGTGGTGGGTGCGGGGAATATTTGGAAAAGTTTCCCAAGGAGAAAAAAAAGGAAAATTCAGAAGGGAAAACCCACCCCCTTATTGCGAGCCAATAGAATCTTGCCACATGTCCAGGTGGGGCAGAAAATTCAGAGCAAACCCACTCCCACTCGAGCATGACACATGTCCCTCGTTGGCATGGCAGGAAATTTTGGAAAATCTTCCAAAGGATAAAACAAATAAAAATGGAGCAAGAGGGCCCGTGCCCAATGAAAACTTGCCATGTGGCACCTAGACTTGCGAAGCGTGGGAAAATTTTGGAAAATTTTCCAAATGACCAAAAAGGTAAAAATTCAAAAAAATTCCTGCAGGCTGATTTGGCCTGTTTTGCCCTAAAACTTCAAATCACCATATCTTTCGATCCAGAGCTCAGTTTTCGTGTTATTTATATCAATGGAAAGATGGTGAAATTATCTACAAGATTCCAAGGTTATTTTTGCATTTTGGTGGAGTTTGGAGAGATAAAATTAAGAAACTCCTTTGGCACGTGGTCATGGACAGAAATGACGTTTCAACCACCGTTTTTAATGAAGAATGGCTCGCATTCTCTCCCAGCATGGTTAAAAATGTCAGGGAATGGGTCTGTCAGGGCACCCATGCTATTTTGATGGAATTTTGGTCAATGGTTGAACCCCTTGCACTTTTTCCCACGTTTCTCTCTCCTGGGGTCGTGGTTTGCACTGTAAAAGCCAGAATGAGTTCATTTTGCAAAGGGGAGACACTTTTCAGCTCTGCAACTTCCTTTTTCTTCCTCCTTGGCAGAATTTGTGAAGAAATTTTACCTTTCCATGTAATGCAGCACCTTTTCTTGCCTCTGGATCACTGTAATGTACTGTATTGGATTTGAGATGTTGATATATGTTCTGTGATTAAAATCCCTCAATCCTTTCATATATCTATCATTTCTTTCTTGATCTTTCATTACATTTTGAGCATTTGTGCATGTTTTGTGTTGTGTTTCCTTGTGGATTGTGTATTTCATGTAGCATCAGGTGTCTACAACTCCTTTGGTGCATCACCTATTAGCATTAGTTCTTTCTTTTTGCATTCTCTATCTCTGTCTCCTTTGGAATTTAGGGTAGGATTAGGAATATAAACCTCTGCAACTTATAAGTGATAAATCGACCAAAGGAATTGAGGAACTAACCTCTAAACTAGATATTCTTTGCTCATTTTGCAAGTCCCATACTTAGGGAAAGGATTAAATGTTGTGTAATCACACTTTGGATGCTAGTATGATCAAACTAAAAATCTGATCAACATCCGAGAGGGTGCTGCTGATTTGCAACAACAGTTTTGGCATGCCCGGTGGGACCTAGAGGTCTTCATCTTCATTGCAACAAAATTGATGTGCATTTTTACAAGTTTCTTGCTTTAAAAGAGCTATAAATTGCACATTTTGCGACTCCAAGGAAGAAGAATCAGCTGGTTTTAGTAGTGCAGACCTGAAAACTCATGAGAAGAATCAACACAAGGTCAAGAGATGGAGAGGAAGAGGTGCTGTTTGAATATCTGTAGTTATCTCCAAGAAGAAGGCAAAGAGGGAGGAGAATCCAAAGGTCTCCATCTCCACCAAACAAAACTCTCTCAACTCCTCCACCTGGCAGGCCTTTCATTCAATCAACAAGGGTTCTAAGGCCAATCAGAATGGCACAAAACAACCCTTATGTTAATTTCACTGGAAGTAGCCCACTTACTCTCAATGCACAAAATCCAATTCCAGTTGCAGCATTGAAGAGCATCCCATACTTCACTAGAGAGAATCAAACTACTCCGGAGATAATGTCGAGGACATTGCCAACATTTGTATAATCCATGAGATTAATGAGATACAAGTTGTTGTCAAATTGCTTTGGCATCTTCATTCAAATGGAAAGCTTTGTAATGGTTCAAGAGTCTTGCCTTAGGTTCTATTCAAAATTGGAATCAACTATGTATAGCCCTCCATGAGCAATTTGGGGAAAAGTGAGACAACTTGTCCCTTTTGGAGTAGCTGACAACTATCAAAAGAGCTCCTAATGAGCATCTGACTGATTTTAATTTCAGATTTCAAAGGACTTGGGAGAGAATTCTAGTGGCAGTCAGCCAACAGCAGAAGGTGCTTTTCTTTATTACCTTAAAGCTTTAAATTTTTATATTTCTATGTTAATTCAGTCCATGGGAGGCACAACTATCCCCATTTCTTATAACATTGCCATTAGAGCTGAAAATTGTTTGATTCAAGTTGGCAAGCTGGCTCCTAGGCCTCCAATGCCATTATTTCCAAGTTTAGAGAGCCCAAGTACTAGCCAAGTTGTAACATCCTCATTTTAGACAATAGAACAAGTCAATTTTTTTTTTTTTATAATTGCATACTGGTTCTAAATACATAATTTAGAACTCACAATTCAAATAACCATTTATATAACAGACAACCATATGCAGCTGTAATGACTCGGAATACCTCCGATCTATTCATTCCATGACTCGGTAATCTACCGATCTATTCATGAGTAAAAAGAGTTAGTGTTTTTATTTAACACAACACTCTTGCAGTTCTCTTCCCTAATCTGGGATTGAATGCTCGTCTGTCAAGGAATCTAATCAATAATCATGTACCATTATTCATCGGCATCTCATCCCTTAGACTAGGTGAATTAGGACAACGCAATCAGCAGCTTGCGATACTTTGGCCAAAGATTTGAAACATACTGTTCATGTCTCGTATTCCTTAACGGCATACTCGTCAATCTGGAATACGTCCTTCACCCCATTCATATGTTATATAGAATGTCTTATACTGACTACTGTCAGTCCTTCCTTTCACAGCTGAATCACTCGGAGGCAGATTAACAAGGTGATAATGTTATATGGATGCCCACGAGGATTAGGGATATGATGACATACTGGTTCAACCTTGCAGTTTAACCAGTGTGTCATGATACCCCAAATCTCCGAGGCAGTCTTATAACATGACCACGTTCTTAATCGGTCCCAGGGTAACTCGTGCGAAATCAAGTGTAAATCTTAGCGATCAATGCAAAGGGTGTCGCCATAAGTCATCTGCATTGTTGTAACTTCGAGAAGATCCTAATCTCCTCGGAGGTACAGCCCTGCAGTCGACTTATGTCGTCAGCCTTTAAATCCGCCTCGAAAAGATCTACCCAATAACAAGCGTTACGCACTTGAGTTTAAATTACTTTTAAAGACTTTTCCCTAAGGTTAGCCTTTCCAAATCCCTGGATTCTTTGTCTTAAGACGACCCTCCTCTATTAAAACCCATTACATGGTAGAGATATTACGGTCAAGTTCCCATCAAGGAGTCATTAGAATACACCTGATTCTAAAGCAACAGAATCGGACAATATCTCATAACCTTTGCTTGAGATTGCCATCTGAACTCCATTTGATTGCCTATCAGTTCTCTTAACTGAATTTATATCATACTTTTTAGTTTAAAGATATAAGTGATTAAGAATCCAATTTACTGTTGTCCTTTCATACTTAGGACTAGGGATTAGTAATTTAATCCAGTTTGTTTAGCGTTCTCTTTAGGCTCGTTTTTTTAACCTATCTTCTAGAAAGACAATTATTTAATTCCAATATTGCTTTCGCTAGAACAAATTAGAACTACCAAACACTCATAAGAATTTAATCTCATTTACTTACAAGCTTTCATTGTCAATCACAAAAGCATCCATATTATACAATAATAACAATGCCCCTTCGTTACATAAACCGAAGAAGGTCATCTTTCAGAAATAGAATACAACACATAAGTATCAAACACTTATTTCCATTCCTTTCAAAACTATACAATTACATTTTATGCAACAGCATACTTGATACAATGCTATCGGAAAAGAAACATCTTTTCCCATTTAGTACATCTATAAAATCAAGCTGTAATTCATTACAAATCAAATAAACAATCTGATCAGCTTGTCAGATCTGCATTGCTTTTACCTCTTACGGTAACCATCTGCAAAAATAGTCAACATGAGTCAGTTCAATGAACTGAGCATGATAAGCACTAACTTTTAAAACAATTGCAATCCATCAATTGTTTTCATTAAACACCCTGTTTAAATGAGATCAAATATCCAAATAAGTAAACATATTCAGACTATGTCCTTGTAATACAGAATGATTACAATTAGGTAACTCTATCATTGTTACAAATAGTCTTATTCACTTTCTAATATTTCATCAAATATTAAAAGAATCAAGGAACGAATGTACACAACAATCATTGAATCCAAAATCACAACATTGTTCAGATCGTTTCATTCTTCCAAAAGGGAACAACATAACAATTCGGAATTCCACCAATATGTTACAAAACAATTTCCCACTGTTAGATAAATATCAACAAGTATTAAATAAAGGAAGAGAAAGAACCTATCCATTCCTACTTCCTTTCACATAAGTTCATCACTGTACCGTCCTTAGATATAAAAACATTCTACCAGCATATAAATGAACAGGTTAAACAAGCCACAAGTAAAAATTCGCGACTTACCCTAACAAGATCAGAACACGAAACAGTCATCCATATTCAAGGATCTCAACAGTGACAAAGACAGTGTCCAAGGTCAAGTTCAGAAAGAGACAGAAGTACCAGCTACCTTTCCAGAATTCCAAATGATTCAACCGAGGTAACAATTCAAGCAGATGCATATGAATTCATACTGTTGTTCGTCAACGAAGCATAAATAGAATCAGACGAACAGATTAATCTCTGATTTCAAACCAAGAACCCGACTGAACTCTGCCAACCTTTTTACACAAATTTGTACAGGTTGAAGACGTACATGTCCACCTAAGAATCTGTACCTCAAAATCCCAGAAACACGAAGGTATTCCAATCGCAATAACAAGATCGAAATACATGTTATTCCATTAAGTCGCCGGCACATAAAATACCCACAACTTAACTTTATTCGGCTCAAAAATAAAAGGAATCATTCATTCGACTCCTCAGAGTCGTCCAATTCACAACAGTATAAATCTATATATTCACACTGAAAACTGTTAATGGTTTTGTACTCATAACCACTGAACCCTACAGCAACGTACTATGAAATTGGTTGATAAATCCATCTATGCCATTCATGGCAAACATTCAGAATGAAACAAGTGAAGCAAATCGAATACCCATTTCAAGCAAGGAAATCAACTGAGCCGCTTCGAAACTTTCGAACAGCTTTCACATAGAAATGAAAATGCATACCCAGGAAGTCTTTACCCTTTAATTATTTCAAATAACAGTAGCCAAAAGACCTGTTTCTTCTTACCAGGCTTCCACGAAAATCCATTCACAAAACTTATGGATGAATCTACATTCCCAGCAATAGATAGCAATATACGATTCAATCATGGACTCCACTGAGTCGATACAATAAAGTACAGGTGTATCTATATTATACACAGTCCACAAGTAATCCCGCTAACACAATCACAAGGGAAACAACTTCAGCTAGGTCGTATAAACTACGGTAACACAACAGTTACCTACTCCTAACAAAATTAGAAGACAATGAAAACCCAAAAGGTATCATTAAACACTGTCAACAAAACCCACGACAGATTTTCCAAAGAAGCGATAATACTGATCAATCTTACAGTATTCATCAAAATCATTCCATACAGTTTCCATAACAAGAAACAGCGACCACTAGTCAAAAACATACAGTGGTCTTATACTACACACAGGTATATTCTAAGGGCTCACGCCAAACAGGCCGAACACTCAAACTTTTATAAATAAATACCTCACATGTATAAGCCAGAATGAATACTCAAAGCAAATAGGGCCGAAATTCGATTTCAATAAACACCCATCAAGAGGAAATTGAAAAATCGAACCAGAAGAGATACAGTGCCAAAAATCAAACAAGATCTCCATAGAAAATTCATCTAATTTTCACAAAACGTTTGAACAGAGTTGTTCTAATGAAAGCACTTGAAAGACAACAAGATATTTAAAGGTTAGGGCCTAGCATGCCTGTATTTTGATCAAATTTCCGAAGCAGACCACAGGAAGAGCTCAAACTTCCTTTTCTTTTTCCACGATAAGGCGACCAACAAAATTTCGCTGTCTCCATCACATATATATCCTCCATGACAGAGAAAAGAGCCAGAGAAATTCATTCTTGCCATGCAACTCAAAGAGAACTGGTGCGAAGAACCAGTAAACAAGCAGAGCAAAAACCGAAAATCGCGATAAGCCAAACAAACCCACAAACTTCCCGTTTGCATGCCTTCTCGCGAGTTCCGAGCTCGCTTTCCGAGAAAATTAAATGCCATTAAACCAATTTTCCCGCTTAAACTCAACTTCCACCGACCGCCAGATTTGGTGACAGTCCATCTAAAACTCATGTTCATTTCCAAACTTAGCGACCTGCCACGTCCTCACCGGTTAGCCGTCGCCTAAGCCTCCGCCATGACCTGTCCTTCATCCTTATCCCTTACATTTATTGCCATAGAAAACACCGCCCATGGTTCGCCACCCTCCATAGGCCCCTTCATAATCTCCTCATTAGTTAGGTTAGTATCTTAGGTTAGAGTTTAGGGTAATACCCATACTAACAAATTTACACAAAGATACTAACTTAGGATATTAACAAATAGCCTAGGTCTAGGTTAGACTAACAATAATCTAACCCCTAGGTTAGGTTTTAGTTTTAGGTTACTAACCCTTAATAATTCAGTTTGGTCCTTGTCCTGAAAACTCGGAAAGACCTGTATCATACCTTCTAGAACAGAGTTAGCTCCTGTTCTTATTGCAGAATTGTATGTCAACGAATTATTACCTGGTCTACAATCGAGACCTTCCAGATATACTTTGATATCGGGAACCATTTCATTTCCCAAGATCAGCCTGAGTCATACTCCTGACCAGCTTAATCAATGCTTCCATACCTTGCAACCTGTTCAAGGTCTGTGATCTAATTCATCACAAACAGATTTAAAGCATTACTTGGATCAATTCCACTGATCCAAGTCTAGATATTATAGATGAATATCTCTATAATTCATTCCGTGATCAGATTAATATTCAGACACAAAATGAAATAAATAAAAGAGTCTATTCATATTTTGACTCAGTCAAGATCTGCAATCTGCAAGAAATTCAATACATATCAAGCATGATTTCTGAATCGAGGAACACATCCTTTTACAAGAAATCACATATCAACACTTGTATGCTTAGGAGAAAGTAAAACAACGGTTCAGGTGTTACACAAGTGCCTAATTTAGCTTCTATTCCCACTCCTAGAAATCAAAATTCAAGTGAAGCTTCCACTTCATCTTCTATTGCCTCAAATGAACTTCAAGAAGTCATGAAGCAATTGCAAAATCTAGGTAATGAGCTGGTTACACTCAAAAGGAAGCAAGCTCAAGGTTTTAGACCTTCCTTACAGCCTCAAGCTCACTTAACAGTAGCCATATCAACCTCATAGACCACCCAATCCAGCTACAAATCTAAATCAAGCAAGGCCTCCCCAACAAGGCCATTTCAGCCCTATAATCACAATGCTACATCTGCATCTAAAGCATTAGTGCGGTATAAAATAACATGGCCCAAGAGTATGATTGGTGTTTTCCATGTAATGAACCTCACAACCAGTCCATGTGCTTCAACGGTGCCTTGAATCAAGCATTAATGGTGACTTCAACTGGTGTGGAGGGTGAAGGTAGTCAAAGAAATGACCAGCAATAAGAAACATTCCAGCAGCAATCAGCCCCAAATGATACTACACTTGTAAACTGGCAGGCAGAAGACTTTTGTGGCATGAATCACATGGTCCCCTAAAGTGTTACAGCCAACACAAGGTCAAAAAGAAGAAATTTGATTGAAGAACAGCCATTAGCTCTGGGTAATCCACAACCTTCCATCACTTCACAAAATATTGGCAAGCAAAATCCAACTCCGAATACACAAGGACTGCCTAAAATAGTTCCTAGGCCAGCTCAAATGCCAGTTGTTGCTGCCCATATACAAGGAATGAATGTACGAGGCCAAAGGACAAGAGAGGGATACTTCATCTCCATTTAGTATCATTGATCGGATGAAGAAGACAAATGTAAACATATCAATGTGGGAATCACTATCTATCCTAGGCCAAAGAGATTTGCTACAAGCTGCCATGAGCGATGGTCAACTTCAAATCAGCAGTCCAAATGCATGAGAAGGTGCTCACAAATTCTGCCCAACCTGAGGGGAGTCATGGAGGATAGCAAGGTAAAATGTTGAAGCCCCCTCCATTCTATGTTTCATTGATCATTGGAAATCACTTAGTACACAATTACATGATTGATTCCGGAGCAAGCAGTTCAGTAATGCCCAAGAAAATAGCTGATCAGTTGGGAATTTAGTATGAAGTCATATCCAAAGGGGTAGTGCAATTGGATGGGACAGCAGTGACAACAGTTGGAGTGATAAAAAACTTGAGTCTTACTTTGCATGCATGTCCCAACGTGGTTGTTTTGCAAGATGTCTCAGTGATAGACCTTCCTCCACTTTTTGCCCTATGTTTGTTAAGGGATTTCACAACTAAGATTGGAGGTTACTTGTTTGCTGATTGGTTACACATGCTATTCGAGAACAAGATATGGAACCAAAGCCACAATCAGGTCTGAACATATTGCAAACTTTCACATTGAGCCTTACACTCCAAGTCATATTAATGCCAATTGTTTAGCGTTTGATCAAAAAGATCATCCAAGCACTGTTGAAGCTGACACCAAGGTTGGAAGCATCCCAGATTTAACTCTTGATGAATGGGCAAGCAAGGTGCATGCTTTTAATCCTTATCAAGAAATAGAAGAATCTGAGCTGGGAGTCTATTGCATACATGAAGAAAATCAGCCTATTCCTAGCATCACCAAGCCAAACCACAAAGATGACAATGAGGTATGGCAGTTGTTTTTTGATGGATCAAGGAGTAGACAAGGTGCAGGAGGGGGATCCATGCTAGTTTCACCTCAAGGACTTAAGTATTATTCAGCTTTTAGATTTCAGTTTACATGCTCTAATAACACTGTTGAATATGAAGCCTTAGTGCAAGGACTGCATTAGGCAATCAAGAGAGGAATAAAGAACTTGCAAGTCTTTGGTGACAGTGATTTGATTGTCAACCAAGTCAAGGGGAAACATGCTATCAAGAATGATATACTCAAGTGCTACAAGAACAGGGTGTGGGACCTCATTGAATATTTTGAGGGTTTTGGCATCAAATCCATTCCTAGGAAAGAGAACCAAGCTGCTGACAGGCTTGCAGCAGTTGGGGCAGCCTTTGACGTTGTGGAGAGCATTCAAAAAGACAAGGTACAACCAAACATCCATGTGATTGTGAGGCCTTCAGTGCCAGATAACAATGTAAGTTGGCAAGTGTTTGAAAATGATCAACAAATCATCCATTTCTTGCAAGAAGAGGCTGAATTCTCAGCCAAAAATTAGGAAAAGTTAGAGCAGCAGTATGGTGACCAAGTGGTGCAGCTGAGAACCAACAAACTACCAAAGGGACTTATTACTTTGGAGTCCATTTTCAATCCTAATGATCAGTTTAGGAAGGAGAAAGCAAACATCCAAGTGAAGGGAGAAGATTCAGTGTCCATCTCAGTAGAAAGAGGAAAATCACTCCAAATTGGTAAGATGACAACTGAGCAAGAAAGGTATGAGTTCATACAACTTTGTCAAGAATTCCTTGATGTGTTTGCTTAGAGCTATGAAGATTTGAAAGGTTTCAATCCCAAGTTAGCTCAACACACCATTGAATTGGATCCAAATACTAAGCCCATCAGGAAGAAACAAAGGCCAGTCAACCCCCACATGGAGCCTCTCATGAGGAAGGAATTGAATAAGTTGATTGAATCAAGAATCATATTCCCAATCAAGCATTCTAGTTGGGTTGCCAACTTGGTTCCAGTTAGAAAGAAGAGTGGGGAAATCAGATTGTGTGTTGATTTCAGAGATTTGAATAGAGCATCTCTTAAGGACCATTACCCACTTCCTTCTATGGAGCAAATTTTGCAAGTTGTTGCTGGCTCCGAGAGGTTCTCATTACTTGATGGCTATTCAGGGTATAATCAAATTATGGTGAAGGAAGAAGATCAGTTCAAGACAGCCTTCACAACCAAATGGGGGACTTATGCATACAGGAAAATGCCATTTGGGCTGTCCAACACTGGAGCCACCTTCCAAAGAGCAATGGACATGGCGTTCAAAGGTTTGATTAACAACATAGTGCTGATATATCTTGATGATATCACTATTTTTTCAAAAAATGCAGCAGACCACCTCCTTCATTTGAGACAAGTGTTCCAAAGGTGCAGAAGATTTGGAGTATCCTTGAATCCTAAAAAGTGTGTTTTTCTAGCCCATGAAGGAAAACTCCTTGGCCACATTGTCTCTAAAGAAGGATTGGCAATTGATCCAGAAAGAGTCGAAGCCATAAGAGCACTACCATTTCCAAGCCACAAGAAGGCCCTTTAGAGTTTCTTGGGGAAAATAAATTTTGTTCAGAGGTTTGTCCCAGATTTTGCAGCCCTTTCCAAACCCATCACCAAGATGTTAAAGAAAAGCATGCCTTTCAAATGGACAGTAGAAGGAAAAGAGAGTTTTGAAGCAATCAAAGAAGCCATCTCTTAAGCACCAAATCTCATCAACTTTGGATTTCTCCAAGGATTTCATCCTCTATGCATTTGGGGGTAATGATACCATTTCTGCCATTTTAGTATATCAGAACAAGGAAAATGATGCACAGCCAATTGCTTTCTTCAGCCAAAGCCTAGAGGACTATGAGGTGAGGTATTCTTTTATTGAGAAGCATGTTCTTGTAGTAATCAGAAGCTTGAAGAAATTCAAGCATTTAGTCTCAAACAACAAGGTCCAGTTGTTGGTTTCTCACGTGGGAGTTAAGGACTTCCTCCTCAACAAAGACTTAAATGAAAAAAGGGTAGGTTGGATCACTCGTGTCATGGAGTATGACATTGAAATCAAGATCACTAAGCTGGTCAGAGGGAAAGGATTGTGTGAGTAGCTGATTTTGAGAAAACAAAAGGAAGCATGCAATGAAAAGGAGGTTGTTTTGGTGTTACAAGACAACCATGAGCAAAGTAGCACCCAAGAGGAAAATAATGATGTCCCCACTCCTTGTTGGACCCAAGGTATAATGCACTTCCTAAGCACAGGTCTATGCCCTCCGAAGATGAACAAGACCCAAAGAAGACACTTCAGATTGCAGGCTGTCCCATATGCCCTTGTTGATGGTGTTTTGTTCAAGAGAGATGTGAATGGAGTGCTGCTGAGATGCATCAGTACAAATCAGATTCAAAGGATGTTAGAAGAGTTCCATGGTGGACCAGCTGGTGGTCATTTTGCACCAAGAGTGATAGCTATAAAGATCATGAGGGCTGGTTATTATTGGCCCAAGATTTTCAGTGATTGCTACGCATGGATCAAGAGGTGCAAGAATTGTGCATTCTTCACAGGTAAAGAAAGACTAGCTTCCCTTCCATTGCATCCAATTTCAATTGACTAGCCATTCATGCAATGGGGTTTGGACTTCATTGGATTCATTAATCCGAATTCAAGTCAAGGGCACAAATGGATTTAAATAGCCACGGATTACTTCACTAAATGGACTGAAGTAGTAGCTCTCAAGGAGGAAGATGAATCTAGTATCCTAGACTTCTATGAGGGAATAGCAACCAGGTTTGGCATACCAGCTACAATAGTATTAGATAACGCATTGGCATTCATTGGATCCAAGGTGACTGAATGGGCTATCAAGAATGGGATCTACCTAAGTACTTCATCAAACTATTACCCTCAGGGTAATGGCCAAGCTGAATCTACAAACAAGAACTTGTTGAGGATCATTAGGAGGACTCTTGATGAGAATCAGAGGTCTTGGCATACCAAATTGAAATCAGCCTTATGGGCTGATAGGATAACTCCTAAAATATCTACAGGTAACTCTCCATTCAAGCTTGTTTATGGAAGAGAGGAAATTTTGCCCATATCACTTGAGTTTCCAACATTGGAACTCATGAAACAGTTGGAGTTTTTGGAGTTTGAGCCTATGGAATTCAGATATGCAAAATTGATAGAGCTCCAAGAAATCAGAAATCAGGCATCCCAAGCAATGGAGAAGGATCAGGCTTTGATAAAGAAGACCTTTGATAGAAAGGCCAAGAATAGATCCTTCCAAGTTGGAGATCTAGTGTTAAAATGGGATGTAGACAGAGAAAAACCGGGAAGGCATTCAAAATTTGATGTCATTTGGAGTGGCCCATAAATGGTCACAAAGTGTAAGGACAACAATGCCTTCCAATTGTCTTCATTGGATGGTGAAGAACTGCAGATTCCAGTCAATGGAATCCATCTAAAGCATTGCTACTAAAGGGAAATTCTCCACCTTGTAAATATTAGCTTAGGTTTTCATTCCTCCAAGTTCTTGTGCAAATTGTTTTGCTGTAGGTTAGTTTTGATTTCCCTAAGTGCTTTTTGGCTTGCTTTTGCATTCTGGGAATGTGTTGCAGGCCTTGCTCCATCAGTGATATTCCATCTCCCTCCTTGCAATGTTCTAGTCAGTTGGGGTATCAAACAAATAATCAGGTGATTCCATGCCCAATGGATTGCTTCAAGCAAGTGGTAACTTCATCTAGCAGGCAGATGACCCCTCTGAGTCGCCAAAATTGTTATCCAAAATGTGCCCCGTACTCATTTTGTGGCTAACTCCTCTGGTTCCTCCCTCTATTGTGCCTCAGTCATAAAATTTCTTTTCTTTTCAAGAACTCAAAACCTTCGGAAATGGCACCATTAGATAGATCTCTTTCTCATCTTTCCGAAAGGTAAAATTTTCCTCCTAAATCCATGTATTTTTCAAGTTATGGCTCGGCAGAGTTTTTGTGGGAAAATTTCCCCTAAAAGGCCCGCACCAATCAGGACGTGCCACGTGTCAAGGAGTGGTGGGAGTCGGAGGAGAACTTGGTTTTTTACCAAGTGTTTTAGAAAAGGTTTCAAAAGGAAGAATTTTTCCCCATAGGCCCGCCGACCAATCATTTGCTGCCACGTGCCCAGGGGAGAAAGTTGGAAAAATCGACTAAGTGTTGGCGCAAGAAATTTTTTTAAAGGATGGCCCCGCGGCCAATAGAAACATGCCACATGTCCAAGGAGGTTCAGACCAGCGGAGTGCGGGTGGAAATTGGGAATTTTTCCCAAAACATTGGCACAAAAGTTAAAATGCCTGCGGAGTCTCCGCCAACTAATCACATGAGGACACGTGTTAAGGAGTGGCGGGGCACGGGGAATATTTGGAAAAGTTTCCCAAGGAGAAAATAAAGGAAAATTCAGAAGGAAAAACCCACCCCCTTATTTCGAGCCAATAGAATCTTGCCACGTGTCTAGGTGGGGCAGAAAATTTAGAGCAAACCCGCTCCCAATCGGAGCGTGACATGTGTCCTGAACTTGTCGGCATTGCGGGGAAATTTTGGAAAATATTCCAAAGGCTAAAACAAAGAAAAATGGAGTAGGACGGGCCCACGCCCAATGAAAACTTGCCACATGGCACCTAGACTTGCGGAGCGTGGGAAAATTTTAGAAAATTTTCCAAACGACCAAAAAGGTAAAAATTCAAAAAAAATTCCCGCCGACTGATTTGGCCCTGTTTTGCCCTAAAACTTCAAATCGCCATATATTTTGATCTAGAGCTCGTTTTTTCATGTTCTTTATATCAATGGAAAGATGGTGAAATTATCTACAAGATTCCAAGGTTATTTTTGCATTTTGGTGGATTTTAGAGAGATAAAATCAAGAAAATCCTCTGGCACATGGTCATGGACAGAAATGACGTTTCAACCACCGTTTTTAATGAAGAATGGTTCGCATTCTCTCCCAACATGGTTAAAAATGTTAGGGAATGGGTCTGTCAGGGCGCCCATGCTATTTTGATGGAATTTTGGTCAATGGTTGAACCCCTTGCACTTTTTCCCACGTTTCTCTCTCCTGGGGTCGTGGTTTGCACTGTAAAAGCCAGAATGAGTTCATTTTGCAAAGGGGAGACACTTTTTCAGCTCTGCAACTTCCTTTTTCTTCCTCCTTGGTAGAATTTGTGAAGAAATTTTACCTTTCCATGTAATGTAGCACCTTTTCTTGCCTCTAGATCACTATAATGTACTGTATTGGATCTGAGATGTTGATATATGTTCGTGATTAAAATCCCTCAATCCTTTCATATATCTATCATTGCTTTCTTGATATTTCATTACATTTTGAGCATTTGTGCATGTTTTGTGCTATTTTTCCTTGTGAATTGTGTATTTCATGTAGCATCAGGTGTCTACAACTCCTTTGGTGCATCACCTATTAGCATTAGTTCTTTCTTTTTGCATTCTCTATCTCTGTTTTTCCTTGAGAATTTATGGTAGGGTTAGGAATATAGACCTCTGCAACTTGTAAGTGATAAATCGACCAGAGAAATTGAGGAACCAGCCTCTAAACCGGAGATTCTTTCATCATTTTGCAATTCCCACACTTGGGAAAGGATTCAATGTTGTGCAATCACCTGGATGCTAATATTATCAAACTAGAAATCGATCAACATCCAGGGAAGGTGCTGTTGATTTGCAACAACAATTAGTTCGAAATTATTTACCTTAGGTTTATAAACATTGCTATAGGTAATTTTCTAACTCAAGATAGGCCATAATCCATACCAATTTAGTAGTAGGTAATAGGTTAAGAGTATACCTAGCATCACCTTAGGTTTTTCCCCATCCCAACATAGAACATGAAGCTTAGGATAGATTGTTACCCGTATAAGTAGACCTAGCTAAGAAATAGGTAAATTTACCTTAGTTTATAATACCGTTAGGATAGATCTCATAGGTTTAGGACTTAGATTCCCTTCATAGTCATGAAGCAGGATTTTTTCCACTTAACGCCGTTAAATGTCCTAAAGAGATCAATTTGAAAGATCCAAGCACAAAACATACAACAGAATGCAGGCACGATCTTACAAGACCATAAATAATTTGTAAACATACAAAAGTTTAGTCTGTTACATCTCTCAACCTCTGAATGTCAGTTTACCATTCAAACTAGGTAAGGAGATTTATAACATTCATTGGATCAATGAAATTGATCCAAGGATGAGTCAGTTAATAGAAAAAGTTTACAACCGTCATAACTAGATTACAACTCACCTATCTGAAGTGAAAATGGATTATTGCAAGCATCAACATTTCAGTCTAATGAATCCAAGAGTAAAAATTATTTATCCTGGAAAGCATGATTTTCAACAAGCAAAGGAGCACACCACATCAAGAAAATCACATGTCAATGCTTGCAATGCAAAAGAGAAATATAACAGTTTGTCAAAGGTGTTACATACTTCCCTCCTAAAAAGAATCATCGTCCGATGATTATCTTATTTTGACCATTGCATTAAGGACAATCAATTTATTCACTTTCTTATCATATGTTTGTAACAATATCAGAATTTTAAAGTTCTAGAAATCAGCATTCACATAGTTTTTATTTAAAAATAAATAGTTATCTGCCCAAAATTGGTAGACTTATTGTCATATAAAGATAAAATCACAATTTTTATCAGTCATCAGAATCAATTCTGTTCAAATAAATATGGAAAAGAAGTTTTCATATCTTCCAGATTTTCCCAGGTTGCACTTTCTTCATTAAACTAGTCCCACTAGACCTTACATTGACTTATTTCATGATTTCTTAAATGCAACTGGTGATTTTACAAAATTTGTATGGGTTTAACCATGACTATTCTTGGGTCTTAGACCTACAAGGAATTCCAATTTAACACATGTGATAAATATGAAATGTATTTCTTAAGAAAAGAAATATGGAAAACATCATGCATTTGTGACAAAGAAGGAGGTAATGCTAAATGGTAAGCTACAAGGTTGATTACTTCAACTATTTCAAAAGGTCCCACGTAACAAGGTGATAACTTGGTAGCCTTGCCAAAATTTATAGAACTCTTTTTCGGTTTAACCTGAAGAAAGACCTTCTCACCAAGTTCAAATTTCCTATCAACCCACTTTAAATCAACATAACTCTTTTGCCTATCTGTTGCTTCTTTCAAGCGTTCATGAATCATTTTAACTTGTTGTTCCATTTATGTAAGAATCTCACGTCGAATTACCTCTCTATCCTCAATGTTGTCCCGAGATAACATGGGTTCTTTATTTTCTTACGTATAATGCTTGAAAGGTGCCATATTAAGAGAGACATGATATGTGTTATTATATGCAAACTCAACTAATGGAAGGTACTCTTCCCATTTATCCGCTGATCCATGCAATACATTCATAAAATATCCTTTAAAAATTGATTAACTCTTCCGATCTGTCCATTCATTTCCGGATGATACGCAGAACTGAAATTCATCTTGGTTCCTAGAGTTTCATTAAGGGTTTTCCAAAACCTTGAATTCATTATAGGATATCTATTAGATATGATTAATTTAGGTACTCCATGTAATATGAAAATCTCATGTAAATTTTTTTTTTCCAAAATACAAGAATCACCCTTAATATTACCAACAATAAAGTGAGCTACTTTTTTATTTTATCCACAACAACCAAAATAACATCATGTTTATTTCTTGACATAGGCAACCCTTGTAAAAATCCATGCTTATTACTTTCTATTTGTACTGTAGTATGTTGTGAGGATACAATAAACTGGATGGATGCATATGTTCATATTTAACACGTTGACATTCCAAGCAATGTGTCACAAAATCAATAACGTCATTTTTCATCCCTTTCTAGAAATATTGTTGTTTTATATCAGCAAACATCTTTGTAATACCAGGGTGTCTAGAAAAGGTGAATTGTGAAATTTTACTAACAATTTCTTTCTTAAATCATTTAGTGAAGGTATGTATACTTTGTTTTCAAATCTTAAGATTCATTCATTTTCAAAGTGAAAACCTTTATATGTCACATCATTTGGTTCTGTAGCAAGTGCTATTTTTACTTGCTGAAAATAAGAATCAGATTCCATAACACTTTTTACTTCATCCTTAAACTAGGTTCTTAATGTTATAAGAGCATAAATGTGCTTCCTACGACTTAGAGCATCAACTACTCTATTTTCCTTACCTTTAATGTAATTTATGTCAAAATCATATTGAGACATAAACTCTAACAATCTTCTTTGTCTTGCATTTAGATTTGGCTGAGTGAAAATATAATTCATCCCAAGATGATCTATTTTTAATTCAAAAGGTTTACCAAGACGATAATGCCTCCAAACTTGCGTGCATGAACAATGGCAGCAAGCTCTAAATAATGTGGAGCATAATTCAACTCATGTAACTTTAGTTTTCTACTTTCGTAAGCTATGACATGATCATTTTGTAAGAAAATACCTCCAATACCTTCCCCAGATGCATTTGTTACAATAGTAAAGTCTCCATTAGGGTCTGGTACCACTAGAATAGGTGTTGATGTTAACTGATCCTTTAAATTTTTGAATGTAAATTCACATTTCTCATTCCAAACAAACTTCTTATCCTTTTTCTGCAATGAAGTTATTGGTGTAGCCACTTTAGAAAAGTCTTTTACAAATTTTCTATAGTAACCAATAAGACCCATGAAGCTCCTAACTTCATGTACATTCTTTGGTGCAAGCCACTCAGTTATAGCTATAATTTTAGAAGGATATACAACAATTCCATTCTTACTTATTACATGTCCCAAATAGTGCACTTCTATGTCATAGAAAGAACATTTAGATAGCTTACCATATAATCGTCTCTTTCTCAAAATTTCTAAAACTATCCTTAAATGCTCATGGTGTTCCTCAATACTTTTAGAATATATGAGAATGTTGTCCAAGAATACAAGCACAAATTTGTCCAAGTATTCTTACAAGATATTATTCATTAAATTCATAAAAGTTGGTAGGGCATTTGTTAATCCAAAAGGTAAAGCGTGAACTCATAATGTCCATACCTTGTTTTAAAAGTTGTTTTATGAATTTCCTCATCCTTAATCCATAATTAATGATATCTAGATTGAAGATCTATCTTAGAATATAAAGATGATCCACACATTTGATCAAATAGATCATCAATTCTATGGAGTGGGTATCTATTATTGATTATTACTTTGTTTAACATTCTCGTAATCAATGCACAATCTAAGTGTTCCATCCTTCTTTTTCAAAAAAATTACCGGTGCTCCCCAAGGTGAAGCACTCGGTCTAATTAAACCTTTAGAAAAAAATTCATGCAATTGTGCCTTAAGAACTACTAATTCTATAGTATTCATTTGATATGGCACCTTAGAAATAGGCTCGATTGTAGGCTTGATTTCAATAGTGAAGTCAAATTCCTTTTTGGGGTGGACAACCTGGTAACTCTTCCAGAAACACATCACTATAGTTTCGTAACATTGGATATTGTTACATGACATCTTTTTTTTCCTCAGTAGTTTCTAAAATATTTACTACATATAAGGTACAACCTTTATTTTTGGCCTTTTTAAGTTGCATAGCTAACAATTTCCTAACAGAAATCTCACGTTTCACACCTTGAATCTCTGTTGTTTTCTACAAATCATCTAAACAACTAATATGTTTTTCAAAATAGTCCACTTTTTCCTTATGTTTAGCTAACCAATTAACACATATGATTACATCATAAGACCCCAAAGGTGCAACATAAAGATCAACTTCAGTGGAAAAACTAGGTAAGTCAAGGATTGCTCCAAAAAGAAACATACTAATTATATGAACATAATTGTTTTCATAATGTACAATCCATGTTTTATCCATGATTCCAGATTTTATTTTTAATTTTGATGCTAATTTACTAGAAATAAAACATTCAGTAGCTCCTGTATCAAAAATAATAGTTATAGGTATGCCAAATAACTTACCCGGAACCTCTATGGGTGTGGCCTATTTTTCAGCCTGCTTGTCAGCTACTGCAGCATGTATCTTTTGTTGCTAATTACGATCATCCTTTTTCAAAGGACATTTATTTGCATAATAATCTTTTTCATAGTTATAACAAAGCATGCTACTGGGTCCCTTTCTAGGCTCAGATTTATTTCTAGCCTTAGAGTTATCATTCTGACCTCCATAGGACTTCTTCCCATTATTATTATTCTTGACAAAATTGTTTCGTGCATTTCCAACAGACTTATTTGTTGTTGTTTTCTTATTATTATCAGCTAAAAACTTACTTTTCATTTCAAATTTCTTCCATGGTCCTTTCTTAGGTGCAAGAGATGATGAAGAGGAGTTGGGGGCTTTCTTCCTTACTTCCTCTTTATGAGCATAAATTGCCTTCAATTTTTGTTCCTGCCTTATGGATTTTTCAACAACCCCTTCCATCATGGTTGGGCTATGAACATCCACCTCTCCTCCTATAACGGGATTCAATCCCATGATGAATTTCCTTATCCTAAAATTCTTGTCAATTTTATACTGAGATACATACTTAAGGTGTTTAGTAAACCACTCTCAATACTCGATTCATGATCGGCTTTCCTTGAGCTAAATTCTAGAATTCAGTCATTTTCTTATCATAATAAAGTTTTGGTAGCCAACGTTTTCTAAAGTAACCTTTAAATTGATCCCAAGTAAGATTATTTTCATCAATATTCAACTTAGCCTTACGGCTGTCCCATTAGGAAGATGCCTCACGGAAAAGCTGATATGCTCCCTGGATTGCCTTTGTTTCTTCCGGGAAATTCCTTATTGTAAAGTACTTCTCCATTTCATTGATCCAATTCTCATCTCCATCTCCTAATGTGGTACCATCAAACACCTGGGTGGACTTATCCTTTTTATATCATTAGTGAGTTCGGTTGCCACAAACCTAGCCTTTTTTTCGGAGTTGATCGGGTATGTTCACATTATTATTATAAACACCTAAATTGGCATTGTCCTCAAGAGGTAGCTAATTATTATTACTAGCATATTCTTCCTCCTCATTTCCCATTACTTTTTATTCAAGTACAGCTAAATGATCCCTTCTATCCAATATGACAAAGAATGATCTCATCAAGTTTTTGGGCAGTTGTTGCTCCTTCCTCGGGTGGAGGATTATTTACAACATTTCCTCTTGTTCTAACCATTTTCTGTTAACAAGAAAATTTAAGATTTATTAGATTATGGACACAATAGGTCCAAGAGCTACAACCTTCAGCTTTGATACCAAGATGTAACATTCCTATTTTAAGACTTTAGAAACAAGGGAATTTTTTTACACAATGTTATCTATTCTAAATAAAACATCATTTAGAACACACATTCCATGCCAATCAATCTCATAATAGATAACCATATGTAGTTGTAATGACTTGGTAAATTACCGATCTCTCATTTCATGACTCGGTTACTAGCCGATCTCTTGTGTTTGTCTTAAAGTATAGAATGCTTTTTGTATACTACATATACATGATTTTCTTACCCTATTCTACGTATTGAGTGATCTGTTTAAAGAACCTATCTAAATATTTGTTACCAATATTCATCTAACATCATGTTTCTTTAAACTAGGTGACATAGGACAACACAACCAGCAGCTTGCGATACTTTGGCCAAATATTTTCAACATATTGTTCATGTTACTATTCCTAGACAACATACTCGTCAATTCGGAATACGTCCTTCACCTCACTCTACTATTATCTAGAATGGTATTTACTAAATTTTTCAGTCCACTTGCCCAAGGTTTAACCCTAACCTAGGTTAGCAACATAACTTTTTCTAGGAGACGCTCATGATGACTTAGGGTATATGGGCATACTCGACCGACCTAAGTTGACCGAATGTGCCTAGGTACCTTGAGTCATAGAAAGCTACTTCCTATTCTAATCATGCTACTAACTTGACCTAGAGAGAAACTAAGTTCAAGTCTAGATGTGTGTAGATCTAGATGAACAAATACAGAAGGGTGTTGCCACATGTCAACTACAACATTTTATCCTCAAGAAGCCCTTAGTCTTCTCGAAGGTACAGTCATGCAGTTGGTGTGTGCCAACATCCATTAGAATTACTTCATCACAATGTACATACCCCTTGGTGGTCATTAATTCATAATTAAATTTAGATTAAGATTCAGATTGCAGAAACCTTGTAAAACCCTAATTCCAACATTCATTAAGTTCTTTATCCATAATTAATTTGATTAATATTAAGAACTTCATTAACTCATGATTGCATTTATGTTCATTAACTCGGCATAACAAGTAGTTATCCCAAAAATAGGGCAGAAAACATCAAATGGTTAATTTAATGAAACTTAGTTGTCCAAAGAAGGTGTATCATCCACCTAGGTTCAACTAGAGTTTACTTCATAGAAAACGAAGTACAAAGATTAACGATCATAACCACCATTCTTTTTATTTTTCATTCCTTTGAGAGAGGAAGAGTCTTCCTCTACATGATTAAATGTTAGGGTTAACATAACCTTTTTATCATTCACAACTCATATAGTTTAATTGTATGTCCAATACATATTTCATAATTATACTATAATTGTTTAGATAGAGAATGACATCTTATGCAACTTAACAAGTTACTCCTTAGTAAGGGATATTGAACTATTCCTTTATTCCAGCTTATTAAATCATAACAATAATAGGTATATAAATAGATATAAATCATATCAACAAGATAGCATTACTATTTTGTTCATACAAAGTACAAGAGAATTTACACCACAATTTGGATTCAGTCTCCAAACCTTTCAATTCATCATGATAAAATATACACTTTACAAGACTATGCATTTTAGACATATTGCATATCAATCAAGCATTAAGATCATAGAAGAATACAACTTTTATTTTTCAATACAACTCAAGAATGAATCGGAATTATTTACAAAAGAGCTATACTTTAAATCAGCCAATACATCATAAAAAATTTTGCCTTATTTTATCACTTACGAAGTCCATCTACAAAAATTGCTAGCATGGGTCAGTTCATTGAACTGAGCATGATAAGCACTAAGCATTAAAACGAAGTGCATTCCACTAATTGTTCCATTAAAACAACTCTGCTTTAATGAAACAATTAATATATCATACCAATAAGCATAAGTAATAACAACCATAAAAGAAGTACAAATAATAAGTCTGAATTCAATTTTAAGAAAAGATCATAATATAATCATCAACTAATGCATTATATCATATAAGAATTGACCCAAACAATTACTTATTTAAAAAAACAACAGAACTTGTTGTCTAATTATTTCATAATTCTTTCTTAATTGAAATACAAAATATAACTTTATTGTGTAACAAAAAAATTAATTTCATAACTAAAAACCTTATTTTCATTTTACCAATTTTCTAGAATCATGTACAAACAAATTAATTTCAGCACAAGTACATATTTAGGATGATTCATCCTACAAATTAAATAAATAAGAAGAAGAATCAATACAGACTATCCACTATTCACCATTCATCTAAGAGATAGAAATCAGGTTCAGAAAGTACATAACTTATTACCTACATAACTACATTAATCAAGGAAACCAATAAAAGGATTCACCATTTGAGAGACAACATCTGATAACAAGAATCCCAAACCAATCTGAGAAGGGAGAGAATCAAAAAAGTCATCATCCTACTTACAAGCCTTAAGTATATTCTACATTATAGAAGATATCATTTAGATATCTGAAAAAATACATTCCAAATATCAAAGCAAGACTTACACAAGGATTTATCTCTTATGATGTCCATCTAGGTAAGATTCATAATATATTGAGTACAGAAAGGATTCCATCCGAAAACAATATCCTAATGAAGCACGACTCATTTTTTCAAAATAGTCAATCTAGAAATGATTACGTTTTCCTTCTTTAGGACCGACTCAGCTGTACACTTCCTAAATCGACACGAAAATTGACTCTATACAAATTATCCGAGATCGAGAAAGATCAAATGGGGACAGTTTTGTTTTCCCCTGTAATAAAAAGTGACAGTCCTAAAAGTTTCTGAACATACTACTATTCCCATGAACTTTCCACAGTCAACTAGTAACAAGTTAAACTAAACAATCCACAAGGAAGTTTCCATTTCTGAAGAGTGAGTTCACATTACTTCATACAAGATAGAAAGGGCAGAAAACCAAACTCAAGAAGTCAAACAGGCCTAGGATAGTAATCACTCTATAGCATGGAAGAGAGTCAATCTACAAAGAAGTTCAAGAAAACATAACTTAACTTTCAAAAGTTAAAGGAAACTCAATAGAAAGGATCCGATCCTAGAATTAATTCACCATTGTTTCATCAATAGAATTCCAAATCCCATTTAAAACCTAGAAGTTCTTTTGCAAGTTCCAAATGATAGATCACAAACCAAACACGAGATTAAAGAAAACATTACTTCTATTTTTCCTTACAAATTTGAACCTTATCGAATATCAATACCAACACCATCCCAGTTAAAATATAAAAAGAAATATAGGATGCATATAATGCCAAAATTCATATTCATCTATTCAACATTGTTTAAACACAAGTTTAGGTTCATATTGTGGAGAAATTTATAGAGTACCGAATCGAAGTATAAAATATTAGCAAATCAAGATATAATCTATAAGAGCATTCAAATCCTTTGTCTTTTAAAAACCCGAGAAATCCATTCAAATGGATTTGAAAGAGAACACAAAAACCCAACACTAAGTATTAAATCAACCAAATTTCAATAATCGCCACGTATTCAAACTATAACATAAATCCCAACTATAATAACTTTCACAGCTCCATCTTAGCACGAAAATATCGAGGTAGAGAATTACAGTGCAGAGAAGGGTAATTGTCCCAGTCAGATTTCATACAAGTTGAAGTACCAAACACAACACTACCAACTACTTCAAAAATCCATTATCGATTGCTTTCAAAAGAGTTCAAATTCATACCGAAGGATAAGTAAACAATACAGTCTCAAACCAGAGGTATTATATTCTCACAAACAAGATACTAGTTCCATACAAGGTCAAGAACCCATATTTCAAAACAATCAAAAATTTCAGTTCAATAAAGATGTGGGTTACCTAGAATAGAGGAAAACATAATATCCTATCATGTTTTCATGCCAATTCATGTTCAAAGTAAACTATACAGTCCAAGACAAAAGTACTAAAACTTCTTCAAACTCAAAGATGCATCAAAGAGAAGATTTCAAAAGAGACTACTAGTTCAAACTCAAATCAAAACCATTTACTCAAGCTCTTTTTGAGCGAGAGACAGTCTCGAATGCAAGTTCTAAACAAACACAAAAGCCTCGAAAGTTCCATATGCATATCACCATTGAACTTACGCAGAGAAAAACATCCAAAGACTAACATTATCATGCAATGGATTCATATCCAAAAATCACAGAGATTCCTTCAATCATGAAAGTAAATAACCAGAAAAAACATGTAACCATTTATCTCATGAGACCAAAGTTATTTTAATGAAACATTTAGAGGAAAGTAAGAAATATTAATGGGTAGACCCTATCATGCTTGATACTGCTTCTTCCAATTCGAAGGAGACTTCTAGCCAAGCTTCCAAATCTTATTCTCCTCCAAGAAATATAAACAACAAAACATCTCTTTCTCCAATGCCTCACATATTTTCCTTGAATCAAAAATAGACCAGAGAAACCAAAAATAACCACAAAGTGAAAATAAAATTGTTGGTTCAAAGAACTAGATAGCTCCATGTAGAGAAAAATTCACAAAGAATACAAGACAGAAAAACCTCCAAAAAATCCACTCTCATTGTTTCCAAGATGGTTTTGCTTGCAAAATTGAGATTAATTAATTCCATTACTCCCTAATCTCCTACCTATCTCTCCTTCAGTAACCGCCATCCAAAATTGGAGAATACTATTTCAACTTCTCGCATGCATTTCCAATTTTAACGATGATTCCACGTAAGCTTCCACCAAGTTTGTAACATTCCCATTTTAAGACTTTAGAAACAAGGGATTTTTTTTTAAACATAATGTCCTCTATTCTAAATAAAACATCATATAGAACACACATTCAATGCCAATCAATCTCATAATAGATAACCATATGTAGATGTAATGACTTGGTATACTACCGATCTCTCATTCCATGACTCGGTTACCAACTCGATCTCTCATGTTTACTTAAAGTATAGAATAATTTATGCATACTACGTATACTTGGTTCTCTTACCCTATTCCAGTCTTGAGTGATCTGTTTAAAGAACCGTCTGAATATTTGTTACCAATATTCATCGACATCACGTCGCTTTCAACTAAGTGACATAGAACAACACAACCAGCATCTTGTGATACTTTGGCCAAATATTTTGAACATACCTTTCATGTTACTATTCCTAGATGACATACTCATCATTACATAATACGTCCTTCACCTCACTCTTCTGTTATCTAGAATGGTCTTTACTGACTATCATCAGTCCACTTGCCCAAGGTTCGACCCTAGCCCCAGTTAGCAACATAATTTATTATAGGAAGACACTCATGATGACTTAGGGTATATGGGCATACTTGGCTGACCTAAGTCATCTGAATGTGCCAAGGTACCCTAAGTCATAGAAAGCTACTACCTATCCCAAACATGCTACTAACTTGACCTAGAGAGAAACTAAGTTCAAGTCCAGTTGTGTGTAGATCTAGATGAACAAATATGGAAGGGTATTACCACATGTCAACTGCAACACTGTATCCTTGAGAAGTCTATGGAATTATCAAGGGTATAGTCCCATAGTTGACGTGTGCCAACATCTGTTATAACTGATTCATCAAGATGTACATACCCCCTTAGCGGTCATTAATCATAATTAAATTGGATCAAAAATTTAGATTATAACAACCATGCCTAACCCTAATTCCAACATTCCTTAAGTTCTTTATCCAACACTAGCCTGATTAGATATAGATAACTTCATTAATTCATGTTTGCATTTTTATTCATTAACGTGGCATAACAAGCAGTTATCCCAAAAACCGGACAACAAATAGCAAACATTTAATTTTTAATGCAACCTAGTTATCCAAATCAAGTGTGTAATCCACTTAGATTCAGCTAGTGTTTACTTTATAAATGAATTATAATGATTAAATATCATACCACTATTCCTTTTACCTTTCATTCTATGAGAGAGGAAGAGTCTTCCTCTTCATGGTTAGATGTTCTCTTTAACATACCCTTTTTATCGTTCATTACTTATATAGTCTAATTGTATGTCCAAATCATATTTCATTATTAAACTATAGTTGTGTAATTAGATAACGACATCATTTCAATTTAACAAGTTCATTAATATAAGGGAGATTATACTATCTCCTTAATCCAACTCATTTTCTTATAACAGCAATAATATACACATATATAAATAATATCGCAAAGATATCACTATTATTTCCATCATATAAGTACAAAAGTATTCACATCACAAATTGTAGTCCAACACAAAACCTTTCAATTCATGATGATAAATATACATTTTCAATATTATGCATTTCAGACATTCTGCATGTCAATCGGAATAAGATCTTAAAAGAACAACACTTTTCTTTTTCATTACAACTCAAGAATGATTTGAAACTCTTTACATAAGATCCATAATTAAATAAGCCAAAGCATCAAAAAAAAAATTGTCTTATTTTTTCACTTACGATGTCCATCTGCAAAAATTGCTAGCATGGGCCAGTTTAATGAACCGAGCATGATAAGCACTAAGCATTAAAGTAAAGTGCATTCCACTAATTGTTCCATTAAAACAACTCTACTTTAATGAAATAATTAATATATCATACATATAATCATAAGTAATAACATCTAGAAAAGAAGTACAATTAAAGAGTCTGAATTCACTTTTAAGAAAAGAACATAGCATATAATTTAATTGATTCTATCAATTACTTCTAAACAATCAACAAGTCTTGTCATCCAAATGTTTCATAGTTCTATAAGAATAGAAATACACATTTATCTTTTCTAAGCAGTAAAAGAAGTTAATTTCATCCTATCTCATATTAGAATGCTTCATCATTCTATATAATAAAGAAGAAGAATCAATACATGCTATTCCTAAAACACTAATAATCAAAATGACAAATACAATTTTAGAACACACGAATCTACCTCACTTAAAGATAATAATATAAGGATTCAACATTAAGGCAAAGCATCTAACAAGAATCCCAAATCAATCCAAGAAGAATAGGAAATCAAAACAGTCTAATTGAAAGTCTTACTAACTTTTGCATGTTAGATGATATAAATCAAGGACACGAAACCATAATTTCAACATGAGATCTAAGCTAGACTCAAACAAAATAACTCTCTTATCCAATCCATCCAAGAAGGGTTCATAATAAGACAAGTGTGCAAAAAGAGACAACCTTCCAATATCAATCCAAATGGTGTGTGACTCAATCAAGAAAAACAAACAGTCTAAGTATGTTAATATTTTCTTTCCACATACCAATTCAGCTAATCTCTTTCCACATCATTACAACCAATGACTTATACAAAGTAGACCAAACAATCCACAAGAAATTTCCATCTCAGAAGAGAATCAAAAATAGAGAAGCTCAGTCAAATGAACTTATCCAAACAACAAAAAAAGGATCCCAAATAGAAAAGGACCCAATCCATAATTCATTTCATTTATACTATGAAATGAATTCTCATTTATATTCCAAACTTAGAATTCCTTAACTAGTTCCCAAAAGAGAACACAGAACTGAATGCACAGTTAAAGAAAGCACACTTCAAACTTTCCATTACAAATCTTACAAACTGGTTTACCTATTCCATTCATCAAACACAAGTTCAAATTCAGTTCACAGAACAAAGTACATAGTACAGTCCCTAAAATAGTATACTGTCCCCAAGAGATCATATTCATTTCTCTTTTTAAATCCCAGAGATTCGTTCAATGAGTCCAACAAGGAATAGAAATCCACAAACAATGTAAGATATACAAGGGTCAATACAACTCACGAACTCAAAAGACTGAAATCCCATTACAAGGCTTCAACAACTTAATGCCAAGGAGTAAGTAGTTCATGATCCCAAATAAGAACAATAATACAAAGCATTCTGAATAGTGATACTGTATCCTTTCATACAAAACTTAGTATACTAGGTTTAGATTCAACTTTCCAATAAAACCCAAGAAATCAAATAAAAAGATCAGAAGAGAGTAAGAAACCCCAACAACGTTTAAGTCAAGAGATGTTCCAATCTTACTTCTAACTTGACTAAAATAGAATCACCACAAGACCCTCAAGTTCCATCTAATTAGCTTACGATAGGAAGGTATTCATTTCAACATTTTTCACAAGAAGGAAAATGCATATTGTATTCCCACCAACCTCTTAAGCTATTAATGACCATTCCAATGAACTCTTATATTAAACCAAACCCACAAAAAGGTAAAGTTATAGTCAAATAATCCTTCAAAGAAAATATTCATGATTTCATGAGGCACGGGATTGCTCAAAGTAGAGAAGGAAAAGATATAGTTCATATTAACACGCCCTATTAAGTTCAAAGAAGGCTGTATAGTCTAAAGGGTAGAAGTACTAAAACCATTCACACTCAAGAAGCTACATGAAGGAGATCACAAGGATATTACCAGATCAACTTCAAACCAAAACTAATCTCTCAAGCCCTTATCGACGAAGACAGTCCATAAATGAGTTCAAATCCTTTACAAATCCATGAACATGAGTAAAACTCCATATCGAGCATAAGTACAGAACAAAAATCAACAACTCAACTACAAGTTCAACATTTGCAAGAACTGAAAATGAGTACAGTGTCGAATATGAATATTAAACCAAAAGTTCGAAATACACCAAGTTCCATATCAACTCGAGAACAAACACGAAGTTCTAAAAAAGCTAAAAACACACAAGAATCGAGATTCAAAACCATATAAGCAACAAATTCCAGTTCATAATGACCAAAAAGATCAACTACAAATTCAACGAAACACATGCTCTAAATAATAGTTCAGAATGAAACATAAGGCAACAAATGCCAGTTCAAACAACACTAGCCTCAAATACAAGTTACAGAGCTTCAAATACAAATTGATATGAATATCACCATTAAACTAACACGAGAGAAAGTTTCCTACAAACTATCTGTAAGGACCTCAAGAACCGAGGTCCAATTTTTTTTTCTAACTCCCATTATTCCCGTTATTAAATTGATATGTTGATTTCTCACATAATCAAATCATAAAATTATACAAACAAATCATATGTGCTAAACATATTGCTAAAAATCAGCGTTGAGTCCAAAGGACATTTCATTATTTTCAATATCTCAGTACAATCTTATAAGTTACATGCAATGGCAAAGAGCCTCATAAGCTTATATAATATATTGATTATTCCAGTAGTACATCAAGTACAATTTATTCCATAACTGAAATATAAAAGTAACTAATCAAGATCTGAAATCAGCTTGAATCCCTTCATATTCTTTCCTTTCCCTCATCTCCGGTGTGGCTGTATTTTCCACAAAGGGGTCGATCAAACTAAAGCTGCAAGGATTTCCATTTTCATATATGTAGTATTCTACAAATGAAAACGTATTCATAATGTATAGTCATACATCAACATACTAATTCATTCATTATTATAATAATGATTTCAAAATCATGTATACATGCAGAACTAACCAAGTTTAGAATATCTTTCAAGAGTGGTGTCTTTAACCATCTTACATGAAAATGCATAAAACTTACCTCACGTAAGGCTGATTACATAATGCATTTCATAATATTATTTCATGCCAAATCAAATCAGCATACCAATTGTTTGAAGAAATGTCACATATAGGCTCCATGTAAAAAGGAGAAGGCATGATAAGCAATTGTCAAAGCTTCAACATGAACTTCACTTTACAATTCTTACAATGAACTTTATGCCAAATCAGATCAGCAACATAACATAATTTCCAAGAGGAACAAAAGATCATTTATACCAAAAATGCATGCCAACCATATGAAAAAATGTCATATAATGAACTTCACATATATCCAAGGAATGCATACCAATTGTATGAAAAAATTTCATGTCATGAACTTCACTTCACAAGCTCAGAATGAACAATATGCCAAATCAAATTAGCAACATAATGCATTTTCAACAAGCACAACAAATCCTTTTATACTCAAAGAATGCATGAGATCCGTATGACCAAATGTCATAATATAAACTTCCAATATAATCCAAGAATGCATTTCAGCAAAGCATGACAAAGTGTCATAAAATAATTTCACATAAATTCCAATGAATCCAATCCAGCAGCATAATAAAATGCCATAAAATAACTTCACATAAATTCAAACGAATTTTTTCTAGTAGTATAATAAAATTCCATAAAGATATTCACTTCAATTCCAACAAATTCATTTTAGCAGCAAACACTGCAGCAAATAGAACAACAACCAAAAGATTACATAAAAACTATTTGAAGTAATGCCACAACACATGATTCTTTAAATATTATATCCAAATGATTACACACTAATCATTTGACAAATGCAGATGTATTAATAGAAAACACTATAGCAAATAAAACAACAATCAAAAGATTACATATCAAATATTTGACGTAATGCCACAACACATGATTCTTTAAATATTCTATCCAAATGATTGCACACTAATCATTTGAAAAAATGTCATAGCAAAACATTCTTTCAAATGCTATGCAAATGATTGCACATTAACCATTTGACAAAATGCAGTACTAGCAACAAACACTGTAGTAAAGAAAACAACAATCTGACAGCAACCTAGAGCATATAAATCACCCCAAAGCATTGTGTTTTGATAGCTAATGTTACAACTAAATAACACATCAAATATTAACTACACGTAGTAAGGAATTACCCAAAACTAGGCATTATAACAGCCAATGCTGCAGCAAGAAATGTAGAAATAATTTAATTAAAAAAATAGCACTTCCAGTAGCTGTTACAACAACAAATAAATCAATAAAGAAAACAACACTTCCAACAGTTATTACTGCAGCAAATAATGCAACTTATAACAGCTGAAGCAAATCAACAAATCAACAAAAATGTAGCCTAGAGACCAGTCCAGAACCCATAGAAAAATGTCAAGAAATCTTCTCTCAACACCCAAGTAAATAACCTTATTTAATTTCAGATATCAAGTAAGGATTAAAAATGAAATCACTGGCTCTCATACTTGAGAGATCTGAAATCTATATTATCCATAATAAACTAAACACATTTTCCAAATACCCATAAAGGATTGATTTGAAATTATTAATACCCACAAAAGATAATCCATATTTCTCATTACCCAGAAGAGGAATAAACTAAATATGCATTTATTTGTAAAATATTGCATAGACAAAAACAAGAAACCCTTTCCTGAAAGATTTGAGATGAAGAAGACCAAAAACCCTTTGTGATTTCCTCTTTCCTTCTCTATTTTTCTTCCTCCATCTTCTTAGCTCCACACCACACAAAATAAAACTCCAAAACCTTATTTATTTTTATAGAAAATTTCTCCCCAACATTGCTACAATAAAGAATGGAAAGATCCCAAAATACAGGCCCAAAATCAGCTCCAAATGGCCGTAAAACTTCCATGAAATCCTCCAAATTTTATTTTGACATGGTCTCTCCTCTACTTCCTCCTCTCTTCACGCCATGCTAAATGGTAAAAATGAAAACCTAACTCTCCTTTATTCCACGAATTCCAAAATCCATTTAAACATAATTAAACTTCAAAATGCCTCCACTTAGCTTTTAGGCTAAGTTTAATTTTATTTATTTATTTTAAATGAAACTATGTGCCACATTCCAAAAGGAATAATTAACACATAAGTTAATGCCAAAATAACTCATAAGTCGAATTCCATAAAAAATATCATTTTAATCAAGCATCATTTAAATGTCAAGCTCATTAACCAGAAAATTAAAATGTCATGCATTTATTACGGTTGAGTCAAAAACATCTAGATAATCTTTTGACACTCGGTTATGTTGCTAACATACCATCATAAATTAGGCTTAGGCTAGATCACGTAACCTATATCTTAGGTTAGTTAGGCTAGCAAATGATATTAAATAATATCACACCGGAAGCTACCAAAACATTGTCACTGAATCAAAAGGGTGAGTGCTAACTCACGGAAGAGTGGGCACTTGTGCGTATACTCACATGTGTATGCACACAACTATGCTAGCTTATATAAATAAGTATATATGCTCGCATACCTATGATCATACCCATATGGGTATATGGACGAATGTCCATTCCTTTGTGTTGTATACTCATACCTTTGATGAATGACTAATGAAAACACAAATAGAAACCAAGAAGAAACAACCAAACAGATTATTATTGATATTGAGTTCCAAAAGTCGGGATGTTACATTCTCCCCCTTAACAAGGGTAATGTCCTAATTACCGAGACTTAAAAAGAAATGGAAAGTTCTTTCTTACATACTCTGCATCTTCCCAAGTGGCAGTTCTTTCACTTAGGCTTTCCTACTGGACCAAAACTTGTTGGATATCTCTATTTCACAACTTAATTCTTTATTGCGATAATATCCTTACTGGCTCAAGCTGAAAATATAGCTTATCATCTACTTACAAGTTCTACCAAGTTAGCACATGTGACGGATCATGCACATATTTTCTCAAAAGTGAGACATGAAATACGTCATGAATTTTAGAAAGTGAAGGAGGCAATGCTAGCCTGTAGGCTACAACACTAATTTTATCTAAAATTTCAAATGGACCAGCAAATCTGGTTGCAAGTTTAGATGCCTTTCCAAACTTAATTAAACTTTTATGAGGTTTCACCCTCAAAAACACTTTTTCACCCACCTGAAATTCTTTTTCATTCATTTTCTTATCAACATAACTCTTTTGTCTATCACTTGTAGCCTTTAATTTTTGTCTTATAAAAATCATTTGTTGATCATATTCTTTTAAAACATCAGGACCTGTGGTTACCCAATTTTCAAGGCCTTCCCACCCTAAGGGTTTTCTACATTTCCTACCATATAAAGCTTCAAAAGGAGCCATTTGTAAAGAAGTATGATAAGTATTATTATAAGAAAATTCAACTAAGTGTAGAAAATCTTCCCACTTATTTTGCTGGTCCATAACATACATTCTTAGCATGTCTTCTAATACCTGATTTACTCTTTCAGTTTTCCCATCTGTTTCAAGATGATAAGAAGAACTAAAATGTAGCTTTGTGCCAAAAGCAGTTGCCAGAGTTTGCCAAAACCGAGATGTAAACAAAGTATCTCTATTAATAATAATTAGTTTAGGAACTCCATGTAATCTTACAACTTCCTTCACAAATCTATCAACAAGTATAGGTGCATCATCTGTTAGATTACAGGAATAAAATGAGCAACCTTTGTTAGCTTGTCAACAACAACTAAGATAATATCATGCCTCTTTTTAGATTTTGGAAAACCAGAAATAAAATCCATAGTTATAGTTGCCCATTTGTCTTTTGGAACGTCATGGGGAAAAATCTTACCACCGAGATGGCAATGATCAACTTTCACCTTTTGACATTCTAAACATTTAGAAACAAATATAGCCACATCCTTTTTCATACTGGCCAAAAATAAAATTGTTTCAATTCATGAGTCATTTTAGTGACCCCAGGATGTGCAAAATGAGGAGCTTGATGCACTTCTTGCATCAGAATAGTTCTGAAATTTCCTTCAAAAGGTACGTAAATTCTACCTTGGAACCTTAGAAGACCATCTAAGTCCAAGGAGTACCCAACATACTTGCTATCCACTATTTCTTGCAACATATTTTCAAGTCATTTCTGACAGAAAATATCTATTTTCTGTTGTTGTAACAACTGATCCTTTAGCAAAAATTTAATTCTAGAAACAACAACAAAGTGGACTCTATGGATGAGTGCATCAGCCACTCAATTCTCTTTACCTTTGACATATTTTATGTCCATATCATAGTCACTAATCAATTCCAGCCATCTCCTTTGTCGGGCATTCAAGTTGTCTTGAGTAAACAGATGCTCAGACTTTTATGATCTATTCTAAGTTTGAATGGCTTACCCAACAAGAAATGTCTCCATTTCTTAAGAGCATGAACTACTACAACCAACTCTAAGTCATGTGGGGGATAGTTCATTTCATTAGGCTTTAATTTTTGTGACTCATAAGCCACTACCTTTCCTTCTTGAGTTATTACACCCCCTAAACCATCTAGGGATGCATCAGTCCAGACCTCAAAAGGGTTGTTTGGATCTGGAACCAGCAAGATAGGTGCTGTAGTGAGAGCATGTTTCAACTTTAAAAAGGATTCCTCACACCTAGCAGTCCATTCAAAACATTTACCCTTTCGTTGTAGCGATGTGATAGGATGGGCTATTCATGAAAATTCATTCACGAACCTTCTATAGTACCCAGCCAAACCCATGAAACTTCAGACTTCTGTCACATTTTTAGGAGCTGGCCATTCTTCAATAGCTTTAATCTTGGATGGATCCATAGAAATCCCATCCTTAGAAATGATATGTCCTAAGTAGTGCACTTTATCTTTATAAAATTCACACTTAGATAGTTTTGCATATAATTTGTGGTCCCTGAGTCTTTGTAGAACCATTCTTAAATGTTTCTCATGTTCTTTCTCATCTATAGAATAAATTAAAATGTCATCCAGGAAGACTAATACAAACTTATCCAGAAAATCTCTGAAAACACTATTCATTAGGTTCATAAAAGCAACCGGTGCATTGGTCAAACCAAAAGGCATAACCGTGAATTCATAGTGTCCATATCTTGTCTGAGAAAGTTTTTTTATGCAAATATTCCTCTTTGATTCTAAGTTGATGGTAACCATACCTTAAGTCAATATTAGAAAATATAGCTACCCCTTTCATTTGATCAAATAAATCATCTATCATGGGAAACGGATATTTATTCTTAATGGTAACCCTGTTTAGCATGCGGTAGTCAATACACAACCTTAATGTACCATCTTTATTTTTAACAAAGACCACTGGTGCTCCCCAAAGGGACACACTTGGCCTAATCATTCCTTTCTCAATAAGTTCTTGCAGTTGAACTTTTAGCTCTTGTAAGTCCACAATATTCATTCGGTAAGGTGCTTTAGAGGCAAGGGCTGAACCTGGCATGATATCTATTGAAAAATCAAACTCTCTTTTTGGGGAAAACCTGGCAATTCCTTAGGAAAAACATCTCTAAAATCATTTAATACTAGATAATCATGAAAACTAGGTTCCTTCACCTCAGAAGACTCTTCCATGTGTAAGGAAAATAAGAGACATCCCTACAGACTGCTCTTTTCAACTATAAGGTAGAAAGAGTGGGTAAAAACTTGCTATTTTTTATACCAAACAGAACTTGTTCAAAGCCAAAATCATCAAAACAATGTATTATTTTGTCAAAACAATCAATCTGAGCTTTATGGTCTTGTAACCAATCCATGCTAATAATTATATCATAAGATCCCAAAGGAACAACATGTAGATTTAATCTAGTTTTAAACATCCCTAGATCAACTTCTATTTGATCTAAATATTCATAAATCTACACTTTCTTACCAGTTCCAAATTCTACTTGCCATTTTTCTTTCATAGGAATAGTTTTCAGATTTAGATTTTGCACTATTATAGGAGGCACAAAGCAATCAGATGCTCCAGAATCAAACAACAGAAATTTCAGCATCAAAGATTTTACCTCTAGTCTCAATAGGGGTTGCTTGGTGCTCAGCCTTGCGGTTATCTACCATTACATAGACCTGGTGGCTTGTTGTCTTGCTTGCAAGGAATTTTGGGCAATCTCTTTGGTAATGGTTCTTACCACATGTCCAAAAACCTTGTTGAGGTTCTTTGTTTGCCACTGGAACCTTGTTGGCTCCTGTAGTAGGTGTGTATCTATTGCCACCAGCCTACTGATTATTTTGTTGTTGTTTAATGGGAGGCCTTGGCCCTCCCGATTATTATTTCCATGAAACTTTCCATTGTTCTACTTGCCATTAAAAGTATTCCTTTTGAAATCGGGTTTCGGTAAGGTCCAGAAGAGGAAATAATAGTCTTCTTACTGTTTGTTGCCTTCTCTTTCATTTCCTGGCGGTATTTTAATCAAGACTGCTCTTTTTCTTCCACCCTGTAGGCTGCACTAACTACTTGTGCAAGACTCTTAGGGTTGACCATATTTACATCTTGCTAGATAACCTCTCTCAAACCCAGTTTGAACTTGGTTACCTTGGACTCTTCATCCTTCATATAGTCCACATGACGGATCAGATCTAAAAATTGAGCTTCATACTCAGCTACAGTCATGTTATTTTGTTTCAAACTATGAAACTCAGTTTTCTTCCTTTCTCGGTGATTAGCCGAGACATATCTAGTTTGGAATTTCTTCTCAATTTTTTCCCAAGTAATGGTGGAATCCACATAACCCTTAACTTGCTTCAAATGAGCCCACCACAGGACAACATGCTCTTTAAGGTGGTAAACTACAATACGGGCCTTGGTATTGGAGTTGCAATCATGCAACCCAAAGTATTGTTGTAAGTTAAACAACCAATCCTCAGCTTTATCACTTGAGTTAGTGGATAACCCTTTAAATCTAGGAATATGAACTTTCTTCAATTCCTTGAGGAAGGGATCTATTACTCTATTCCCTATGGGTAAATCTTCATGAGCATGTAGTTGGTTGTTCAAGTCTCCCAGGTTTACCTCATGTTGGTCATGTCTTACATGATTACCCCCTAGGCCATTATTTTGCTCTAGGTTCCTCTCGTGAGCTGTCAATCTATCTTGTAAAGTGTTGACAGTCCTAAGAATTTAATTTAGCACTTCTTCATTGGGGTTTAGGACAGGGTTGATGTTTCCACCAACTCCTCTACTTGTACCTCTTCCATCTCCTCCCCTTCGGCCACCATGACCTTGGTTTGGATTATTCACACCACCACTACTTCGAGTTCTTACCATTGTTCCTAGTAAGTACAAAGAGAAGTATTAGATAACGTTCCCAGAGGCCTAAGTGTTATACAACCTCGGCTATGATACCAAGTGTAAGGACCTCAAGAATCGAGGTCCAATTTTTTTTTCTAACTCCCATTATTAAATTGAGATGTTGATTTCTCACATAATCAAATCATAAAATTATACAAACAAATCATATGTGCTAAACATATTGCTAAAAATCAGCATTGAGTCCAAAGGACATTTCATTATTTTCAATATCTCAGTACAATCTTATAAGTTACATGCAATGGCAAAGAGCCTCATAATCTTATATAATATACTGATTATTCCAGTAGTACATCAAGTACAATTTATTCCATAACTGAAATATAAAAGTAACTAATCAAGATCTGAAATCAGCTTGAATCCCTTCAGATTCTTTCCTTTCCCTTATCTCCAGTGTGGCCTGTATTTTCCACAAAGGGGTCAGCTCAAACTAAACTGGCAAGGATTTCCATTTTCATATATGTAGTATTCTACAAATGAAAATGTATTCAGAATATACAGTCATGCATCAACATACTAATTCATTCATTATTATAATAATGATTTCAAAAAGCATGTATACATGCACGAACTAACCAAGTTCAGAATATCTTTCAAGAGTGGTGTCTTTAACCATCTTACATGAAAATGCATAAAACTTACCTCACATAAGGCTGATTACATAATGCATTTCATAATATTATTTCATGCCAAATCAAATTAGCATACCAACTGCTTGAAGAAATGTCACATATAGGCTCCATGTAAAAATGAGAAGGCATGATAATCAATTTTCAAAGCTTCAACATGAACTTCAATTTACAATTCTTATAATGAACTTTATACCAAATCAGATCGAGTAACATAACATAATTTCAAAGAGGAACAAAATATCCTTTATACCCAAGAATGCATGCCAACCATATGACAAAATGTCATATAATGAACTTCACATATATCCAAGGAATGCATACCAATTGTATGAAAAATTTCATGTCATGAACTTCACTTCACAAGCTCAGAATGAAAAATATGCCAAATCAAATTAGCAACATAATGCATTTTCAACAAGCACCACAAATCCTTTTATACTCAAAGAATGCATGAGATTCGTATGACCAAATGTCATAATATAAACTTCCAATATATTCTAAGAATGCATTTTAGCAGCATGACAAAGTGTCATAAAATAATTTCACATAAATTCCAATGAATCCAATCCAGCAACATAATAAAATGCCATAAAATAACTTCACATAAATTCAAACAAATTTTTTTCTAGTAGTATAATAAAATTCCATAAAGATATTCACTTTAATTCCAACAAATTCATTTTAGCAACAAACACTGCAGCAAATAAAACAACAATCAAAAGATTGCATATCAACTATTTGATGTAATGCCACAACACATGATTCTTTAAATATTCTATCCAAATGATTGCACACTAATCATTTGAAAAAATGTCATAGCAAAACATTCTTTCAAATGCTATGAAAATGATTGCACATTAACCATTTGACAAAATGCAACGTACTAGCAGCAAACACTGCAATAAAGAAAACAACAATCTGACAGCAACCTGGAGCATATAAATCACCCCAAAGCATTGTGTTTTGATAGCTAGTGTTACAGCTAAATAACACATCAAATATTAACTACACGCAGTAAGGAATTACCCAAAACTAGGCATTATAATAGCCAACGCTGCAACAAGAAATGCAGCAATAATTTAATTAAAAAATAGCACTTCCAGCAGCTGTTACAGCAGCAAATAAATCAATAAAGAAAACAACACTTCCAACAGCTATTATAGTAGCAAATAACGCAACTTATAATAGCTGAAGCAAATCAACGAATCAGCAAAAATGCAGCCTAGAGACCAATACAGAACTCATAGAAAAATGTCATGAAATCTTCTCTCAACACCCAAGTAAATAACCTTATTTAATTTCAGATATCAAGTAAGGATTAAAAATTAAATCACTGGCTCTCATACTTGAGAGATCTGAAATCTATATTATCCATAATAAACTAAACACATTTTCTAAATACCCATAAAGGATTGATTTGAAATTATTAATACCCACAAAAGATAATCCATATTTCTCATTACCTAGAAGAGGAATAAACTGAATATGCATTTATTTGTAAAATATTGCATAGACAAAAACAAGAAACCCTTGCCTAAAAGATTTGAGATGAAGAAGACCAAAAACCCTTTGTGATTTCCTCTTTCCTTCTCTATTTTTCTTCCTCCATCTTCTTAGCTCCACACCACACAAAATAAAACTCCAAAACCTTATTTATTTTTATAGAAAATTTCTCCCCAACATTGCTGCAATAAAGAATGGAAAGATCCCAAAATACAGGCCCAAAATCAGCTCCAGATGGCCGTAAAACTTCCATGAAATCCTCTAGATTTTTTTTGACATGGTCTCTCCTCTACTTCCTCCTCTCTTCACGCCATGCTAAATGGTAAAAATCAAAACCTAACTCTCCTTTATTCCATGGATTCCAAAATCCATTTAAACATAATTAAACTTCAAAAATGCCTCCACTTAGCTTTTAGGCTAAGTTTAATTTTATTTATTTATTTTAAATGAAACTATGTGCCACATTCCAAAAGGAATAATTAACACATAAGTTAATGCCAAAATAACTCATAAGTCGAATTCCATAAAAAATATCATTTTAATCAAGCATCATTTAAATGCCAAGCTCATTAACCAAGAAAATTAAAATGTCATGCATTTATTACGGTTGAGTCAAAAACATCTAGATAATCTTTTGACACTCGGTTATGTTGCTAACATACCATCATAAATTAGGCTTAGGCTAGATCACATAACCTATATCTTAGGTTAGTTAGGCTAGCAAATGATATTAAATAATATCACACTAGAAGCTACCAAAACGCTGTCACTGAATCAAAAGGGTGAGTGCTAACTCACGGAAGAGTGGGCACTTGTGCGTATACTCACATGTGTATACACACAACTATACTAGCTTATATAAATAAGTATATATGCTCACATACCTATGATCATACCCATATGGGTATATGGACAAATGTCCATTCCTTTTTGCTGTATACTCATACCTTTGATGAATGACTAACGAAAACATAAACAAAAATCAAGAAGAAACAACCAAACAAATTTTTATTTATATTGAGTTCCAAAAGTCGGGATGTTACACTATCATTGCAGTGATGGATTTGCATTCAAAAATCATAGATATTTCCTAAAACATGCAAGTAAATAACTACACAAATCAAACAAAAATTTTCTCATGAGAGCAGAGTTATTTTAATGAATCATTTAGAAGAAAGCAATAAATATTAATGGGTATAACCTTTCATGCTTGATAGTGCCTCTCCCAATTCGAAGGAGACTCCAACCGAGTCTCCAACCCTTTTTCTTCTCCACTGACAGATCAACAACCAAAATTTTTTTCTTCCAATGCCTCTTATACATTCCCTTGATCGAAATTAGACTAGAGAAATGAAAACTAGCCAAGAAGAAGAATAAGTCAAATTGTTGGTTCAAAGAACCAAATAGCTCCATGCAGAGTAAAATTCACGAGGCATGTAAAACCAAAATAACCTCCCACAAATCCATCTCCTTTGTATCCGAGATGGGTTTCACACAAAAACCAAGACCCATTAATGCCATAACTCCTAATTCTCCCACTTCTTTATCCTTGCCACCACCTCCCAAACTGGTGAATGCCATTTCCAAGTTAACATGTAATTCCACTTTTAGTGAAGCCTCCACGTAAGCCTCCACTAGAGTTAACTAGCCCTTGCCAAAATGGGAGTACCTCCATGCATTTAAACCCAATCAAATAAAATAAAATCCATTGGAACCATCTTTGTAGTGCCATTCAACCACAGGCCCCTTTAAAATAGTTTAGGATAGATGTCCCCAAAACTTAAGTTAGTCAAAAATCATTTCCTAAATAATTTCGTAGGTATAAAAACATTGCCATAGGTAATACCACCTTAGGTAAGATTAAATTCACAACCATTAGTATTAGGCATTAGGTAAACATAGTATGGTATTACCATAGTAATCTCCCCTTCCCATATTCATTTGGCACAAGAGCTTATTTTAGGTCACCCCACCAACACAATAGAATAAGAAGCTTATGTTAGATTATAACCGAATTAAATATACATAGCTAGGAAGTAGCGCTCTTACCTAGTTTAGGATCTTTGTTAGGGTAGTCCTTTAGTTTTAGGGTTACGATCCCCTTCATAGTATTGAAGTATACTATTCTTTTTTACCAATAATGTTCTATAGAGGTCAATACCAAAGATCCAAGCACAAAAATTTAACCGAATGAGGGTACTTATACACAAGACCAAATAATTTGCAAAATAAAAAAGTTCAGTCTGCTATGCCTCTCAAAATACGAATGTCAATTTATCATTCATCCAATCAAGAGTTTTAAAACATTCCTTAGATCACTGAAATTGATCCAAGGATGAGTTAGTAAAGAAGATAATTTTGTAACCATCAAAACCAGATTGCAACTCACCTATAAGAAGTGAAATTGGATTCTTGCAAGCCATATCATTTCATTCTAAAATATCCTAAAGAACAAATAATTTATCCATAACGAGCATGATTTTCAACAATCAAGGGAACACACCTCATTCAAGAAAATCACATGCCAATTCTTGTAATGCAAAAGAGAATTATAACAGTTTGTCTAAGGTGTTACATACTTCCCTCCTAAAAAGAATCATCGTCTCGATGATTATATTATTTGAACATTGCATTAAGGATAATCAATTTATTCACTTTATTAATCTATGTTTGCAACAATATCAGGATTTAAAGTTCCATAAATTAGCATTCACATAGTTTTTTATTCAAAAATAAATAGCCATCTGGCCAAAATTGGCAGAATTATTGGAAAATAAAGATAAAATCACAAATTTTTATCAATTGTCACAATCAATTATGATCAAATAAATATGGGAAAGTAGTTTTCATATCTTCCATATTTTCCCATATTGTACTTTCTTCATTAAACTGGTCCCACTGGACCTTACATTGACTTATTTCACAATTTCTTAAATGTAACTAGCAAGTTTCCAGCACTTGTATGGGTTTAACCATGATTATTCCTGGGTCTTGGACCTGTAAGCAATTCAAATTTAACAAATGTGATAAATCGAAACATATTTCTTAAGCAAAGAAATATGGAAAACATCATGCATTCATGACAAAGTAGGAGGTAATGCTAAACGGTAAGCTACATGGTTTATTACTTCAACTATCTCAAAGGGTCCCACATAATGAGGTGATAACTTGGAAACCTTGCCAAAAGTTATAGAGATCTTTTTCAGTTTAACCCGAAGAAAGAATTTCTCACCAAGTTCAAATTTCCTGTCAACCTACTTTAAATCAACATAACTCTTTTGCCTATCTACTTCTTCTTTCAAGCACTCACAAATCATTCTAATTTTTTTGTTCCATTTCCGTAAGGATTTCAAGTCTAATTACCTTTTATCCTCAATGTTGTCCCAACTAACGGATGTTCTACATTTTCTTCTATATAATACTTGAAAGGTGTCATCTTAAGAGAGGCATGATATGTGTTGTTCTATGAAAAATCAACTAGTGGAAGGTACTCTTCCCACTTATACTGTTGATCCATGCAATACATTTGTAACATATCCTCTAAGACTTGATTAACTCTTTCGGTCTTTCCATCCATTTCCGGATAATAGGTAGAACTAAAATTCATGTTAGTTCCTAGAGCTCCATTAAGAGTTTTCCAAAACCTTGATTTCATTCTAGGATCTCTATCCGATATGATTAATTCGGTACTCCATGTAATCTAAAAATTTTGTGCACAAATATTTTAGCCAATACTGGAGAATCATCCTTGATTACCAACAATAAAATGTGCTACCTTCCTTAGTTTATAGAAAGTACCAAAAATAAAATCATGTTTATTTCTTGACATAGGCAACCCTTATACAAAGTCCATGCTTATCACTTACCACTTGTCTGCGCATGTGGTATGTTATGAGGATACAATAAACTAGTTGGGTGCATATGTTCCAATTTAACATGTTGACATTCAAGGCAATGTGTCACAAAATCAATAACATCCTTTTCATTGCTTTCAGAAATATTTTTGTTTTATAGCAACAAACATCTTTGTAATACCAAGGTCTCCATAAAAATGTGAATTGTGAAATTCTACTAACAATTTCTTTTCGTAAATCATTTAGCGAAGGTATATATACTCTGTTTTCAAATATTAAATCAAAGTGACGTAAAATCATTTGGATCAGCGTAGCATGTGTTGTCTTTACTTGCTGAAAGTAAGAACTAGATTCCATAACACTTTTTACTTCATCCTTAAATTGAGTTCTCAATGTTATAAGAGCAAAAATGTGCTTCCTACAACTTAGAGTATCAGCCACTCTATTTTCCTTACCCTTGATATAATTGATGTCAAAATCATATTGAGACAAAAAATCTAACCACCTTCATTGTCTTGCATTAAGATTTGGCTGAGTGAAAATATACTTCAGCCCAAGATGATCAATTTTCAATTCAAAAGGTTTACCAAGAAAGTAATGCCTCCAAACTTGTAGTGCATGAACAATGGCAACAAGCTCTAAATCATGTGGAGCATAATTCAACTCATATAACTTTAGTTTTCTACTTTTGTAAGCTATGACATGATCATTTTGTAACAAAATACCTCCTATACCTTCACTAGATACATCAATTACTACCATAAACTCTCCATTAAGATCTAGTACTGCTAGAATAGGTGCTTAAGTTAACTATTCTTTCAAAGTTCTGAATGCAGTTTCACATTTCTCACTCCAAAAAAACTTCTTATCCTTCTTCTATAAAGAGTTTATTGGTGAAGCCACCTTAGAAAAATATTTAACAAATTTTCTATAGTAACCAACAAGCCCCATGAAGATTCTAATTTCATGTACATTATTTGGTGTAGGCCACACAGTTATAGCTATAATTTTAGAAGGATCTACAATGATTCCATTCTTACTTATTACATGACCCAAATAGTGCGCTTCGTGTCATAGAAAGAAAATTTAGATAACTTACCATATAATTGTCTCTTTCTCAAAATTTCCAAAACTATATTCAAATGCTTGTGGTGTTCCTCTATGCTCTTAGAATATATGAGAATTTTGTCCAAGAATACAAGCACAAATTTGTCCAAGTATTCTTGAAAGATATTATTGATTAAATTCATAAATTTTGTAGGTGCATTTGTTAATCCAAAAGGTAAAACTGTGAACTCATAGTGTCCATACCTTGTTCTAAAAACTATTTTATGAATTTTCTCATCCTTAATCCATAATTGATGATATCCAGTTGAAGGTCTATCTTAGAATATACCGATGCTCCACACATTTGATCAAATAGATCAAAATCATAGGGAGTGGGTATTAATGTATTTGGTTCAGATCTACACAATAAAAAATATAGTGAAAACACCGAATAATGATGTATAAAATTAAAACATTTAGGATATTATTTCAATATAGAAGATTACAATATATAGATTGATAGTCTCCTACAAAGGAGGAGTCAATCATGATCTCCTAGAGTCTCTCTATCTCACACAAATCTCTCTAACAATTCCTAGTATCTCTCAACCTTATCTATGAGTTGTATATGACAACTCATTATTGCACACACATAGATTTATCTAATGTTCACAATAACTAAACTATTCCTAACATTCACCCCCTTAGTGTGAACATGGGAAAAACATACACACTCTTATCTGCAGTATGCTCTCCTCTATGGAGCATGTCAAACTCTGTGACTCATGACCTTGATACTAATGAAGGGAGAAATGCTCAACCTTCTATGGTTTTACAGGTTTACCACAAACCTTGATGTGTAACAGATCCATTGCCTATCCACCTCTTTTGGTTTTCTGGATCTTTGACAAACCTTTTCAAGATCCATGAACTATCTTCTTGTGGTGCTTTTGTTCACTATTTCATTACATCAGGAGTTACATTCAAGAATTTTATACATTAAAATTGAATAATATTTTTTTCTTATTCTCAAAAATGTACGTTGAAAGCAAACACATAAATTAAAAAGTTGGCCACCATTTCAGTTTTACGGCCTCGTCGATGGTGCCTGATGAGAGGTCATTAATCAACCTCCTTCCTCCGTTGCCTCCAGCCTCCATCAATGTCCCTGCTAAATGATCAGAAAGTATAGTCGAGGATGATACATGTTCCTTGTTGCGATACAAGGCGGGGTCAAGGGGCAGAGCCCCCGAAGCCAAGAACGGTTTTCATTTTTATTTTCCCTTAAAATTTGAGTGTTGGATTACACCAAAAATGCACTCATTTGTCCTTTTTTTAAAACAATTTTTCGACTCTGACATAAATATCCTGAAACACCTATTTGATTGACAATGACTTAATATTATTTTTAAACAAGAGACTATTTGACTCTATAAAATCAAAATCTATTGCTACAAAAGTAATATTTAATTACTTTCTAAAGTGACTAATCTACAAATTCCAAATATCATATTATGATATTGAGCATTAAAACAATTTAGTCACACTCAACTAAAATAATATGTTTAAGTGACTAGATCAAAGCTCACAAACTAGAAATATTTATAATTCTATGTAATGAGCAGAAAAAATAATGAGATGTAGGAGTTGGCATGATATGTGGAGTTGCGTTCAGGAATTTCTGATGCGTATGCAAAAAACAAAGCATAGACTATGCCTTGAAGTTGTTTTAGACATAATTTCATTGAATGATGAATGTGGGTGAATACTTAACTGATGAAGACAATCCTTCCACGTGGTTACTGGTGTGCATTGCATGCATTTTTCACTTGAATAGGATTCAAAGAGTTCACATGAGGATCGGTGAGATAGATCTAACAAGAGATAAATTATATGTCACGTTCAGGAACTAAATCCACTTCTATCTTATTATCGTGAATGATGGAGATTCAATCTCTCTATTCAAATAAAATGATATCCTTTTTTATCATTACGTCCTATCTATATAGAACTAATGATTATCATCAATCTAGAATATGCCATTATCGCTTGACAATCCAAAATGTTGAGTGAGATCACCTATGCATGGTAATTGGACTAAGCATACCCCAAATTGTTATATGTGAATTGATAAGCACCAAAACAATATATCTCCTCACAAAACACACGAGTTACATTCACAAATAAATATGCCTAAAACAAAAACTATTCATAGAGATATCATCGATCAAGGAGAATAAAAACATGTATGCCCTAAAAATAATAATTAAGCTTCCATTTGACAGAGGATCGGACACAACTCTAATACCAAATAATGTATTTGGTTCAAATCTACACAATAACAAATCTAATGAAAACATTAAATAATTAGGTGTAAAATTAAAACATTCGGGATATTATTTCAATATAGAATATTACAATATATAGATTGATAGTCTCCTATAAAGGAGGAGTCAATCATGATCTCCTAGAGTCTCTCTATCTCACACAAATCTCTCTAACAATTCCTAGTATCTCTCAACCTTATCTATGAGTTGTATATGACAACTCATTATTGCACACACATAGATTTATCTAATGTTCACAATAACTAAACTATTCCTAACAAGTATCTATTCTTGATTGTTGCTTTGTTTAACATTCCGTAATCAATGCAAAATCTAAGTGTTCCATCTTTATTTTTCACAAAAATTATTGGTGCTCCCCAAGGTGAGAGACACTGGTCTATAATTAAACCTTTAGATAAAAGCTCTTGCAAATTGAGCCTTAATCTCTACTAATTCTACACGAGTATTCATTCGATACGGTGCCTTGGAATAGGCTCGGTTCCCAAGCTTGATCTCAATTGTGAAATAAAACTCCCTTTTGGGTTGAAGACACAGTAACTCTTCGAAAACACGTCACTAAAGTTTCGCAATAGTGGATATCATTCCATGACATCTCTACTCACTTCAGATTGTTTATGGAATCTTTCTGCATATAAGGTACAACCTTTATTTTTGGCCTTTTTAAGTTGCATAGTTGAGTTCCTAACCGAAATCTCATGTTTCACACTGAATCTCTGTTATTTTTTGCAGGTCTTGTCTAAACAACTAATGTGTTTTTCAAAATAGTCCACTTTAGCCTTATGTTCTGCTAACCAATTAACACCTATGATTACATCATAAGACCCCAAAGGTACAACATAAAGATCAAATTCAATGGAAAATTTAGGTAAATCAAGGACTGCTCCAAAAAGACACATACTAACTGTATGAACAACATTGTTTCCATAATGTAAAGTCCATGTTTTATCCATGTTTCCAGCTTTTATTTTTAGTTTTGATGTTAATTTACTAGAAATAAAACATTTGGTAGCTCCGGTGTCAAAAATAATAGTTACAGGTAAACCAAATAACTTACCTAAAACCTCTATGGGCGTGGCCTACTTGTCAAGTACTGCAATGTGTATCTTTTGCTACTGATTACGATCATCCTTTTGAAATGGAATTGATTTGTGTAATGATTTTTTCCATAGTTATAACAACCTCCTACAGGTCCCTTTCTAGGCTCGAGTTTATTTCCAACCTTAGAGTTATCATTCATACCTTCATAGGACTTATGTCCATTATTATTGTTCTTGACAAAGTTGTTCCATGCATTGCTAGAAAACTTGTTTGTTGCTGCTTTCTTATTAGTATCATATGAAAACTTACATTTCATTCCGAAATTCTTCTACGGTCTTTTCTTAGGTACAATAGATGATGAAGAGGAGTTAGGGATTTTCTTCCTTACTTCCTCCTTATCAGCAAAAATTTCCTTCAATTTCTGTTCTTGCCTTATGGCCTTTCAACAACCCCTTCCATTATGGTTGGGCTCTAAACATCCACCTCTCCTCCTATAATGACATTCAATCCCATGATGAATTTCCATAACCTAAACTTCTCATCAGTTTGGTACTGAGGTACATACTTAAAGAGTTTAGTAAACCACTCCCAATACTCGATTCTGAGTTAGCTTTCCTTGAGCTAAGTTATGGAATTCAGTCATTTTTTGATCATAGTAAAGTTGCGATAGCCAACGTTGCCTAAAGTAACCTTTAAATTGATTCCAAGTGATATTAGTTTCATCAATGTTTAGCTTAGCTTTACGGCTATCACATCATGAAGATGCCTCATGGGAAATTTTATATTCTCCCCATATCGCCTTTGTTTCTTATGAGAAATTCCTTATTGCAAAGTATTTCTCCATTTTGCTGAACAAATTCTCATCTCCATCCCCTAATGTGGTGCCATTAGCTGCATCCTTTTATATCATTAGTGAGTTTAGTTACTGACCTAACCTTTTTGTTCTCGGGATGATCATGTATGTTCACATTGTTATTATCAAAACCTAAATTGGTGTTGTCCTCGGGAGGTGGCTGATTATTATTACTAGCATCTTCTTCCTTCTCATTTGCCCGTTACTTGTTGTTCAAGTATAGCCAAGCGATCTCTTGTGTCCAACACGACAACAAGGATCTCATCGAGTTTATGGGTAGTTGCTACTCCTTCCTCGGGTGGAGGATTATTTTCAACATTTCCTCTTGTTCTAACCATTTTCTATTAACAAGAACATTTAAGGTTCATCGGATTATGGACACAATAGGTCCAAGAGCTAAAAAAATATAGCTCGATACCAAGATGTAACATTCCCATTTTAAGACTTTAGACACAAGGTATTTTTTTAAACATAATGTTCTCTATTCTAAATAAAAAAATCATTTAGAAAACACATTCCATGCCAATCGATTTCATAATGAGATAACCATATGCAGCTGTAATGACTTGGTATACTACCGATCTCTCATTCCATGACTCGGTTACTAATGGATCTCTCACGTTTACTTAAATTATAGAATACTTTATGTATACTACGTATATTTGGTTCTCCTACCCTATTCCAGGTACTAAGTGATCTGTTTAAAGAACCTATCTGAATATTTTTTACTAATATTCATCGAAATCACATTGCTTTACATTAGGTGACATAGGACAATGCAACTTAAGCTTGTGATACTTTGGCCAAATATTTTCAACATACCGTTCATGTTACAATTCCTAGATGGCATAATCGTCATTCTATAATACATCCTTCACCTCGGTATTTTGTTATCTAGAATGGTCTTTACTGACTACCGTTAGTCCACTTGCCCAAGGTTCGACCCTAGCCTTAGTTAACAACATAATTTTTCATAGGAATACACTCATGATGGCTTAGGGTATATGGGCATACTCGGCAGACCTAAGTCATCCAAATTTACCAAGGTACCCTAAGTCATGAAAGCTACTACCTATCCCGAACATGCTACTAACTTGACCTAGAGAGAAACTATGTTCAAGTCCAGTTGTGTGTAGATCTAGATGAATAAATGTGGAAGGGTGTTACCACATGTCAATATGCAACATCTTGTATCCTTGAGAAGTCCATGGACTTCTCGAGGGTATAGTCCTGTAGTTTGTGTGTGCCAACACCCGTTAGAACTGACTCATCAAGATGTACATACCCCCTTAGTGATCATTAATCATAATTAAATTGGATCAGAAATTCATACTACAGCAAAAACCATGCCTAACTCTAATTCCAACATTCCTTTAGTTCTTTATCCAACACTATCCCGATTGGATATAGAGAACGTGATTAATTCATGTTTTCATTTGTTATTTGTTTACATGGAATAACAATAGTTATCCCAAAAACAAGACAGAAAACATCAAATGTTTAATTCTTAATGCAACCTAGCTATCCAAATCAAGTGTGTCATCCACTTAGATTCAACTAGTGTTTACTTTATAAATGAATTATAACGATTAAAGATCATACCACTATTCCTTTTACCTTTCATTCCATGAGAGAGGAAGAATCTTCCTCTTCATGGTTAGATGTTAGGTTTAACATAACCTTTTTATCGTTCATTACTTATATAGTTTAATTATATGTCCAAAGCATATTTCATTATTAAACTATAGTTGTGTAATTAGAGAACGACATCCTTGCAATTTAACAAGTTCATTAATATAAGGGAGATTATACTATCTCTTTAATCCAACTCATTATCTTATAACAACAATAGTATACAAAAATATAAAGAATACCGCAAAGATATCACTATTATTTCCATCATACAAGTACAAAAGTATTCACATCACAAATTGTAGTCCAACACAAAATCTTTCAATTCATGATGATAAATATACATTTTCAAGATTATGCATTTTAAACATTCTGCATGTCAATCAGAATAAGATCTTAAAAGAACATCACTTTTATTTTTCATTATAAATCAAGAATGATTAGAAATTCTTTACATAAGATCCAGAAATAAATAAGCCAAAGCATCATAAAAAAATTTGTCTTCTTTTTTCACTTACGATGTCCATCTGGAAAAATTGCTAAGCACGGGTGAGTTGAATGAAATAAGATTGATAAGCACTAAGAATTAAAGTAAAGTGCATTCCACTAATTGTTCCATTAAAACAACTCTGCTTTAATGAAACAATTAATATATCATGCATATAATCATAAGTAATAACATCTAGAAAATAAGTATAATTAAAGATTCTAAATTCACTTTTAAGAAAAGAACATAGCATATAATTTAAGTGATTCTATTAATTACTTCTAAACAATCAATAGGTCTTGTCATCTAAATGTTTCATAGTTCTATAAGAATAGAAATACACATTTATATTTTATAAGAAGTAAAAGAAGTTAATTTTATCCTAGCTCATATTAGAATGCTTCAGCATTCCATACAACAAGGAAGAAGAATCAATACATGCTATTCCCCAAACACTAATCATCGAGAAAGACAAATACAAGTTTAGAACACAAGAATTTTTCTCACTTCAGGATAACAATATGAGGATTCAACATTAAGGAAAATCATCTAACAAGAATCCTGTAATTCCCGTTTCAACTACCACTTGAGACCAAGAAACAAACTAGGAAAAATTATGGAATAATTTTTTTTATTACAAGTGTCTACAACTAAGTTTACAAGGATTCAGTTTGAACAACCGTCTCCGGGAAAAAACCTAATTTCCAAAACACAAGACCTATCATGGTTTAACCTAACACAAGTGCACTAGGTTTTTAAATTTTAGGGTTACATGTTTGGTTTAGGTTCATGGAGCAATTTACCCCCATGCCTACTCTCAAACAGGCCCAGAAGTTCAACTAGATTTTTCTCACATTTAAACTCACCAAAATATTCATAAATTAAACTCATTGGATAGAAAATTTCCTCACCTTTCCAACCATATAAAGAAGTCCTCCTAACTCCTTGTAGATCTCAAGATATGGCTGGGTAGAGTTTTAGGGGAAAATTTTCCCTTGGAAGTCCGCGGGCTTAGGGGAAGAAATTTTTTCCCTCACATTGGCGCAAAGTGCAAAACATCTCCACATGCCCTTGGGGCTGAAAAAACAAGACATGTGGCGCATCTTGATTGGTGTGAGGTGGTGCAGGCCGATGGGGTGAAGAAGGATTTGGAGGTTTGGGCGAAAAACCAAACGACAAAATTTCTCGCGTGCCTCCACCAAGGAGAAAACTCGCACCACGTGGCACTTCCCATGCCACGTGTCAAACTCTTATTCATCACGGGGGTCACGGGTCGACGGAGAAAAATGGATGAGGAGATTTTGGGGATTAAAATCCCAAGGGAGAAAATATCTCCGCCCCCCCCACCGATGCCCCAAGTGCCACGTGTCAACACGTGGTTGGAATGGGGCTCAGCGGGTCGAGGGGAAAATTTGGAAAAAAATTCCCGAAGTCAAAAATTCAATTTTTCGAAGGAAAATTTTCCTCCATGCTTCCGCGCTTGTTCAAATGGCCATGTGGCACCTTGTGATTGGCTACGGGTCGGTGGAGAAGATTTGCATTTTTTTACCAAAGGGATCAAAAGGTAAAAAAAAAAACTTGCACGGGCCCGTGCCTCCAAGGGGACACGTGTCAATATCCTATTGGTTGCGGGGGTGTAGGTCCATGGGGAAAAATGTGAAAATTTTCCCAAAGACCAAAAATGGTTAATTTTTCAATTTTAACCGGCACAACTCCCTGCCACGTGTCAGCACATGATTGGTTCGGGACCACGGGGTTGCGGGGAAAATTTGGAAAATTTTCCCAAGACCAAATTTTCAAAAAAATTAAGTTTTCCCAAAAGCTCCGCCCCTCAGGATGCCACGTGGCATCATATAATTGCATAAGAGGGTGGCGGGGCCACAGAAAGTTTTAGGAAATTTTTCTAAAGTTCAAAATTTAAATTTTCTAAGGTTGAATTATTTCATTTTTGGTTTGGGATGGCCATTTCGAAGTAAAACTTCAAATGGCCATAACTTTTGATAGGAAGCTCCATTTTAGGAAAATGAGGACTTTTCGGAAAGATATCGGAGTTATATTTCACAAGAATCATCAATTTTGGTTTTTGAAGAATTTTTGAGGGTCAATTTTGAAGAAATAATCTGCAGGGTTTATAATTTTAAAACTGGCAAATTTCAACTTATAAGATTTAATTCGATTTTGATATTTCTTCTTACGAGAATTTAAATTTATCATGGAGAATTGGTCTTGGGTAATTTTAAGTATATTTTCAAGGTCCAATTTGGAGATTAAGTTGGAATTGATATAACTTTACTGACCCAATGACAGGGAGTTGGGTTCAGAAGCTTAAATTGGATTTGATAGAGTTTTAGAGATATTTTCTTAAATGTGAAGTTTAATGTAGGTTCAATAGAGCCCAATACATCTAAAATACTTGGTCTCCTTATTAATTTTATTCATAAATCTGAACTGTACATTAGTGGCATTATTTTCAAATGTCGAGTTATACAAATAATGACATGTTAATACCCTATTGGCTACGGGGGTGCAGGTCTGTGGGGAAAAATGTGAAAATTTTCCCAAAGACCAAAAATGGTTAAGTTTTCAATTTTAACCCACACACCTCCCTGCCACATGTTAGCACATGATTGGTTCGGGACCACGGGGTTGCGGGGAAAATTTAGAAAATTTTCCCGAGACTAAATTTTCAAAAAAATAAGTTTTTCCAAGAGCTCCGCCCTTAGGATGCCACGTGGCATCATCTAATTGGATAAGAGGGTGGCGGGGCCGCGGAAATTTTTAGGAAATTTTTCTAAAGTTCAAAATTTAAATTTTCTAAGGTTGAATTATTTCATTTTTGGTTTGGGATGGCCATTTCGAAGTAAAACTTCAAATAGCCATAACTTTTGATAGGAAGCTCCATTTTAGGCAAACAAGGACTTTTCGGAAATATCTTGGAGTCCTCTTTGCACAAGAATCATCAATTTTGGTTTTTGAATAATTTTTTAGGGTAAATTTTGAAGAAACAATCTGCAAAGGGTTTATAATTTTAAAACTGGAAAATTTCAACTTATAAGATTTAATTCAATTTTGATATTTCTTCTTCTAAGCATGTAAATTGAGCATGGAGAATTGGTATTGGGTAAGTTTAAGTATATTTTAAAGGTCCAATTTTGAGATTAAGTTGGAATTGATATAACTTTACGAGTCAATGACAGGAGTGGGTTGAGAAGCTTAAATTGGATTTGATAGAGTTTTAGAGATATTTTCTTAAATGTGAAGTTAATGTGGGTTCAATAGGACCCAATACATATAAAATACTTGGTCTCCCTTATTAATTTTATTCATAAATATAAACTGTACATTAGTTGCATTATTTTCAAATGTCAGTTATACAAATAAATGAATTCTTCCTTTCATGAGTTGCATAATTAATGTACAACATTAAAGTATGGAAAACATGCAAAATTCCTTTCTCAAACACTCCATTGATCCCAAAAAACACATATATACAGTATGCAATGTTAATTTCTAATTTTTATCATCTCATTTCAAACGATCAATTTTCTATCATTTCCTTTAACTGTTTCTCTTTTCCAAAATAGAATTTCCTAAGATATAACAATCATTCATTTTCTAATACAACAATGCAATTGAGCAAGAACACAATTCTTTCTTTGATTTCCAATAACAATATACAATTTAACTCCTTCTATTTGATTTCAAACACAGTACATTTACTAGCAATGCTATTTCTTAATCTCTTTTAAAATAGAGTGTCATTCTTTGACAACAATACAAGTTTAAAGGAATCAATGCCATCCTTTATTGATAATTCAAATAACTCTACAATTGAATTCCTTCCCAATTTGAATTGATTTCCACATTTCAAATACAAGTACAGAATATCATTGACATTTTATTTTCCAAATAAAATAGAGAAGTATAATTATTCATTACATTTATCAAATCAATTTCATCTTCCAACTACAAGGTGAACACTTTATATTTCAATATCAATTACAATCATCCACTAGAAGTGGGAAAGGTTATAATGACATTTGATCAAATGGAATGACTGTCAAACTTTGAAATTCTCCAAGCTCCAAACAACAACATGCTGATTTCTTCATCTTTTATCTTTTGATCACAACAAAGAATGGGGAAAGGCAACGCTCTCCACCAAACCAAGATACCTAATGGGAAAAGAGAAGCCATATTTCACCATTGGCTCCCGAGCCCCAACCATATTGAAATGGAGCATGATAATTCAACTCATGGCAACATGGAATTCTTTCACATGCAAGCAACACTCATATATCACAAAAATCAATGAAGGCACAAATCCAAAACAAGGCAGTAGTTCTCAATTGCATTTGAAAATAGTCATACAACACAAAGGCTTGAGCAAGCAAGCCAAACAAGAGCAAGAACTATGGAGGTCTCCTTATGCCTCCCATGTTGAAATTGGGCATCCACCTAAAACAAACCACCAAGAAACATAACCATCCCATAAACCTTATCCCTCCTTAACCCCTCCTTATCCCTCCTCTAAATTTATCCCTTATACCTCCCCAAAGTAATAAATGCATGCATATTCTTTTCCTAGGTGGATCCCAAACCAACACTCCCTCCTCAAGACAAGTGCCAATGGAAAATCCCTTATCCCTCCTCTGATATAACCTCATAGTCTTCTCTCTACACCATGCCCTAAGCATTCTACCCATCCAAGCAAGAATGCAACACAACCATCATTCAACAATGCATGCAAGAAGAAGGAAAAACAACCAAATAAAAAGGAAGAAGCCTACCTCTCCATAATGGAGACTTGATTTCCAACACAACAGTTCTTTGGTGCTCAAACACAGTCCCAAAAATAGCAAGATAAATGCATACACCAGATTTCCAAAGACTCTTTCCTCAAAACTATCTCCCACAGCAAAATTTTGACCCAAGGAAGCAAGACAAAGTTTTCAACAACCTCCAAATGAGCGGGATTTTGTTTTTTTAAAGGAGAGGGAGGGAGGGGATGATGTGGATTCCAAGTGGGATGCCACATCATTTTTCCTCATCCCAAAAGTAATCAACATCAATTACAATAAAATCACAATAAATGTGAATGACAAAATTACTTACATACACAAACTCAACCCATACTTAAAAAAAGGAATGCATTAAAATTTAGAAGAGAACTGCAATCAATTCTTATACAACAATCATTTCAAAACTAAATAAGAAAGGCTAAAATATAATCCCAAGACATATGCATGGCTGGTAGAGGATTTTGGGAGGTGTGGGACAAGTTTAACTTGTCCCACAAGCCTCCAATTTAGGCTCCCAAGACTAAATCCGAGTTTCAAAGATGATGGAGTTTTCTACACTCCAAAATCTGCTTTATACAATCTATCATTTCACTTACACAACTCTTACATCCTCTTACACATGCATTAAAGTTTATGACTCCATTTATTACAAGTTTTGACATAAGATTTATTTATTTATCCTATGGTTGCACATAATATAAATCAGATTTAGTTATTAATCAAGACAACAATATTATTTCTTTATATTCCACTCCCCAATTAATTTAATTAAAATTTAACTATATGACTCTGCATTATACTATCACACTTGTATACTTAAAAATAAGAAGCACCTTACAAATAAAACACACACAACAATAATAAAAAAACACATAATTAAAACACATATATGCCCCGTGGTCACAATAATGAAAATCCCCATGGGAAATCCTAACATAACTCAACACACAAATCAAACACAATTGCCATGGTGACCTTGTTGATCTCACATTGAATTTCAATATGGTTAGTCTCAATCCCCGACATTGTTGTGAATTTTACCGAAAAATAACAATACCTCCTTCGGCCTTGTGGCCATATCGAACATCCAAGAAGATATAAAATCAACGTATATATATAAATATCAAATCCAAATCATAACAATATCAAATATTTAACATTATCATTTCGAATTCAATTGGTAAATATGTCATCATCCAATAGATTTCTATGCTAGAAATATTCATAATATCAAGGTCACATGTCTAAAATCAACATCAATAACTTTGTCCATGTCAATTAGTACATCATCATCCACATAGTAATAATAATTATGTCTCAAATATCATCAAGCATCTTGAATGAATCCATATCAATACTAATCCAAAATCTAGTATCTAACCATCATACTAAACAAAACATAGTAATGTCCATAATAACTAATGAGCTAGCATATACACATCCTACTATATCAAAACACAATAATATCCAAAATATGATCGGTAGTGTCAAAATCAACATCTAAACGAGTTGTCAAAGGAGAGTGGGCACTACAAATCCCAAATCAATCCAAGAAGAATAGGAAATCCAAATAGTCTAACTAAAAGTCTTACTAACTTCTGCATGTTAGATGATATAAATCAAGGATCTAAAACCATATTTTCCACAAATCCAAGCTAGACTCAAACAAAATAACTCTCTTATCCAATCCATCCAAGAAGGGTTCATAATAAGACAAAGTGTGCAAAAAGAGACAACCTTCCAATATCAATCCAAATGGTGTGTGACTCAATCAAGCAAAACAAATAGTCTAAGTATGTTAATATTTTCTTTCCTCATACCAATTCAGCTAATCTCTTTCCATATCATTACAACCAATGACTTATACAAAGTAGACCAAACAATCCACAAGAAATTTCCATCTCATAAGAGAATTGAAAACAGAGAATCTTAGTCAAATAAACTTATCCAAACAACAGAAAAAGGATCCCAAATAGAAAAGGACCCAATCCATAATTCATTTCATTTATACTATGAAATGAATTCTCATTTATATTCCAAACTTAGAATTCCTTAACTAGTTCCCAAAAGAGAACACAGAACCGAACGCATAATTAAAGAAATACCACTTCAAAATTTCCATTACAAATCTTACAAACTGGTTTACCTATTCCATTCATCAAACACAAGTTCAAATTCAATTCATAGAACGAAGTACACAGTACAGTGCCTAAAAACGTATACTGTCTACAAGAGATCATATTCATTTGTCTTTTTTAAATCTCAGAGATTCATTCAATGAGTCCAACAAGGAATAGAAATCCACAAACAATGTAAGATATACAAGGGTTAATATAACTCACAAACTCAAAATACTAAAATCCCATTACAAGGCTTCAACAACTTAATGCCAAGGAGTAAGTAGTTTACGATACCAAATAAGAACAATAATACAAAGCATTCTGAATAGTGATATTCTATCCTTTCATACAAAACTTAGTCTACTAGGTTTAGATACAACTTTCTAATAAAACCCAAGAAATCAAATAAAAAGATCAGAAGAGAGTAAGAAACCCTAATGATGTTTAAGTCAAGAGATGTTCCAATATTACTTCTAACTCGACTAAAACAGAATCACCACAAGACCCTCGAGTTCCATCTAAATAGCTTGCGACATGAAGGTATTCATTTCAACATTGTTCACAAGAAGGAAAATGCATACTGTATTCCCACAAACCTCTTAAACTGTTAACGACCATTCCAACGAACTCTTATATAAAACCAAACCCACAACAAGGTATAATTATAGTCAAATAATCCTTCAAACAAAATAGTCACACTTTCACGAGATGCGGGATTCCTCATAGCAGAGAAGGAAAAGATATACTTTGTATTCACACGCCCTATCAAGTTCAAAGAAGGTTGTACAGTCTAAAAGATAGAAGTACTAAAACCATTCACACTCAAGAAGCTACACGAAGGAGATCACAAGGAGATTACCAGATCAAATTCAAACTGAAACTAATCTCTCAAGCCCTTATCAAGAAGATATTCCATAAATGAGTTCAAAGCCTTTTCAAATCCATGAACATGAGTAAAACTCCAGCTCAAAGCATAAGTATAGAACAAAACTCAACAACTCGACTACAAGTTCAGAATTCGCAAGAACTGAAAATGAGTACAGTGTCAAATACGAAGATTCAACCAAAAGTTCAGAACTACACCAAGTTCCATCTCAGCTCAGAACAAACATGAAGTTCCAAAACAAGCTCAACAAAACACAAGACTATAATAGAGATTCAAAACCATACAAGCAACAAATGCCAGTTCAGAATGACCAAGAAGCTCTACTACAAATTCAATGAAACACAGGCTCTAAATAATAGTTCAGAACAAAACATAAGGCAGCGAATGCTGGTTCAATCAACACTAGACTTAAATACAAGTTACAGAGCTTCAAATAAAAGTTCCCATGAATATCACCCTTAAACTAACACAGAGAAAATTTCCTAAAAACTATCATTGCCATGCCAATGGATTTACATTCCGAAAACAACAGATATTTCCTAAAACATGCAAGTAAATAACTAGACAAATCAAACAAACAATTATCTCATGAGAGAAGAATTGTTTTAATGATTCACTTAGAAAAATAAAGAAATATTAATGGGTAGAACCTATTATGCTTGATAGTTCCTCCGCCAATTCGAAGGAGAATTCTAAATGAGCCTCTAACCCTTTTTCTTCTCCACGATAGATCAAAAACCAAACAATATTTATTCTAATGCCTCTTATACATTCCCTTGATCGAAATTAGACTAGAGAAACGAAAACTAGCCAAGAAGAAGAATAATTCAAATTGCTGGTTCAAAGAACCAAATAGCTCCATGCAGAGCAAAATTCACGAGGCATGTAAAACCAAAATAACCTCCCACAAATCCATCTCCTTTGTATCCGAGACGGGTTTCACACAAAAACCAAGATCCATTAATGCCATAACTCCCAATTCTCCCACTTCTCTCTCCTTGCCACCACCTCCCAAAACTAGTGAATGCCATTTCCAAGTTAACATGCAATTCCATTTTTAGTGAAGCCTCCACGTAAGCGTCCACTAGAGTTAACTAGCCCTTGCCAAAATTGGAGTACCTCCATGCATTTAAACCCAATCAAATAAAATAAAATCCATTGGAACCATCATTTGTAGTGCCATTCGACCACAGAGCCCCTTTAAAATAGTTTAGGATAGATGTCCCCAAAACTTAAGTTAGTCAAAAATCATTTCCTAAATAATTTCGTAGGTATAAAAACATTGCCATAGGTAATACCACCTTAGGTAAGATTAAATTCACAACCATTAGTATTAGGCATTAGGTAAACATAGTATGGTATTACCATAGCAATCTCCCCTTCCCATATTCATTTGGCACAAGAGCTTATTTTACGTCACCCCACCAACACAATAGAATAAGAAGCTTAGGTTAGATTACAACCGAATTAAATATACATAGCTAGGAAGTAGGAACTCTTACCTAGTTTAGAATATTGTTAGGGTAGTCCTTTAGTTTTAGGGTTCGATCCCCTTCATAGTATTGAAGTATACTATTTTTTTACACCAATAATGTTCTATAGAGGTCAATGCCAAAGATCCAAGCACAAACATTTAACCGAATGAGGGTACTTCCACACAAGACCAAATAATTTGCAAAATACAAAAGTTCGATCTGCTATGCCTCTCAAAATACTTCGAATGTCAATTTATCATTCATCCAATCAAGAGTTTTAAAACATTCCTTAGATCACAAAAATTGATCCAAGGATGAGTCAGGAAAGAAGATAATTTTGTAACCATCAAAACTAGATTGCAACTCACCTATAAGAAGTGAAAGTGGATTCTTGTAAGCCATATCATTTCATTCTAAAATATCCTAGAGAAGAAATAATTTATCCATAACGAGCATGATTTTCAACAATCAAGGGAACACACCTCATTCAAGAAAATCACATGCCAACGCTTTTAATGCAAAAGAGAATTATAACGGTTTGTCCAAGGTGCTAAAAATTTTACATGTCTCTCGCCAAAACCGGTAGTACTTCCTACTAATTCAAAAATCAAATCAAATAAATGCCTTAGGAATCATTGCCAACTTGCCATATGTCCCTTAGGTCCCTTTCATTAGTTTAGGATGGATGTCCTTAACTTAGGTTATGACCTTAGGTTAGTTTAGACAAGTATTTACCTTAGGTTTATAAACATTGCCTTAGGTAATTCACCAACTTAAGATAGGTCATAATCCATACCAATTTAGTGGTAGTGTTATCTCATTTTTGAGTTTACGCCAAAAATGAGATAACCCTAAGAAATTTTTGAGCTGGTTTTCTAAGAATCACCTTTCAGAGAGATAATCGGGTTTTCGGGTTTCACAAGCAAGACAACATGTGTTTTGGATGCTTCATGTCGTGTGTTCCCCGAAACCCGAAACCTGCATCAAGTAAGGCGAGTCGGGTTTGTGGACCTTCCAAGCATCGGAACATGCCTTCGTCAAAACATGCTTCATGTCGCGTGTCTTCCGATCCCCGAAGCCCGATTTACTCCTTTGTTTTGGGTTTCGGGACCATCAAGCATGATGCTTCATGTCGCTTGTTTCCCGCAACCCAAAACCCGAATTGCTCTAAAAACCTTTGTGTCGGGTTTTGGATATCCCAAGCATGCTGACATGGCATTAATGCTGAGTTTTCGGGTAGTTGGCATGTGTCAACTAAAGTGTATTAAATGTGAAATTTCTTATAAATATTCGAATTTTCACGTCATTTTTACCAGACGTACTTTTTACCTCGTGGATTTTCATGCATGCATCTTCAACCCAGAAACCCGACTTGCCTCTATGCCCGATTGCATTACTTGTTTTTGATCATTTCTTGTTTTGGTTGAAGGTATTTTTCTTCATTATTTGGTTGTGGATTTTGTGGAATAATTGTGTAAAGAATTCTTCCGGTTTCGCATCTTTTCTTATCGGGGTTTTGGGGTTTTATCTTTTCCGTTTTGGGTGTTGCTTTCTAAATCAGGTTTGTGTTTTAGGGTTATCCCTTTGGAATAATCACTTTTTTTTATTCCCTAAGATTTCATTGTAATTAAAAATATATTGGAGATATCAACAGTGAAGAAAAACTTACATGTTTCAACTCAACAATTACCCCATTCCCTCTTCTCGTGTTTCGCGAGGTGCTTTGTAGTATATCAGAAAGTTTAAAATGTCGGGTTTTCGAACTCTCTGGCATCCTCCCAGTGTGTTGGGTTTTCTAAACTCTTTGGCATCCTCCCAATGTGTTGGGTTTTCCGAACTCTCCATCATCCTCCCAGTGTGTCGGGTTTTCGAACTCTCCAGCATCCTCCCAGTGTGTCGGGTTTTCCATCTTTCCGACATCTCTAGTGTGTCGGGTTTTCTAAAGTGTTCAACACCTTCTGATCTCCGACACTCTCCTCCTTTGAAATTCCTCATGTCGGACCCTGGTCCATCACAAGATAAGACTGAAAAATCAGGGAGGATGAAGTACAAATTCAGGAAGGTGGAGTCTCCCTCCTACATTGACTGTAATTATGACATCTGGGATACAGAGCTCGGAAACATAGATATGGAGGATTTTTGGAATAGGGTCAAGAGCTCTTCTCAGACTCCATGGATGAAATCAATAGTTGACAGTGGTCTACCTCTTGCAGCAGGTTTCCCTATGTCCACTCAGTGCCCCGAGTTCATCTTAGCCTGTGCTTTGAATTATGACTCTGCTTCTCGTTCTGTGAAAAACCAGGTGGGAGAAGTTGTAATCAAGTTGGACGGAGGTTACTTCGATGACCTTCTCAAGCTACCTAATTTTGAGGAATATGGAGATGTGGATCTCAAGTCAGCCCAAAAAGCTTGGGACAATGATCAGGAGGATTGCATCAAGCACGTGAATAAGAAATTCCTAATCAAATCCAAACCGGTTGTTTCTAGGTTCCCAAGACTTGTTCCTAGAAGCGATTTCATTCAAGAAATCAATGATATCATTACTCTGTTGAGTCAGGTTTTTGGTTTCCCCGAGTCAAATGTTTTCCAAGGATGGATGTACCAGTTCATAATCATTATTAAGAAGAATCAACAGGGAATTGATTGGGGTACTCTGATCAGTAACAAGATAGATTCTCAAATGACAACAGTCCTATCTACGGGAAAGTTTTATATGTCCTCGTATGTCACCTATGCAGCGGCCGGCATGAGGAACTATCCGGGTTGGACACCAAGGGGAACAAGACAATGGAGCATGTTTATCAGTATTTTCCTCAGCTGACAAGAAAAGGGTCTGAAGACCAATTCAGAAGGGTAAACGATGCCTTCTTTTACGATAACATCTACAGTTTAAGCCCCGAACTAAGGAAAACAAGAGTCTCTGATGAGGCATGTGCTGAAGTTTCAAATCGTGGTTGTGTCTTCTTGCAATTTAAGAAGTTCACATATATTCGAGTAGTCATGTACCCAGAGGATCCTTTTCATTTGCCCAGATATCAAGGGGACAAACTAATATTGATGGAGTTGGTCAGGAAATTGTTGGATTTTCACAAGTTCTAACAGAGTAAACACAAGGCCACTGTATCTTTCCCAATTTCTATTGGAAGGTATACTTTTTCAATGGTGGTGAAAGCCAAGAACGTTGTCCATGAGCTTAAAAATTAATTGAAGAAGCACATAAAGCCCCGAGATGGGTTTGATTTTTGAGGATTCCTCAAGGCATATGGAACTCTGTACCCACACGTGCCAAGCGTAGAAGACATCTGGATTGATTTACGTGATGAGGTTGTTGTCCGAAGAAAAGATCATAACAGGTTGACACTTGCTGAAATTCAGACACTTGAGCTCGCTGACATACCAGAAGGTACTAGTGATAATGAAAGTGTTCTGGATCCTTCCTATGATGGATTGAATGAAGATCAATATGTTTTCCCACCTATTGATTGGTCTATCGGTGAAAAAGCCTCCATTACGGATAGATCAACCCTGATTCTTGCATGCACCAAAGCATGGCTCGCCTCTTGGGGAATGAGTTTTAAAGATGATAATTTTTCAAAGTTGGTTGCTGCAGAGGTGGGGCCCTCCAAAAAGGGAAAAGACAAAAGATCTTCTAAGGGACCTATAAAGGTCAAGTTTGTCAAGAAGAGAAGAGAACGAGAAATCTCTTCAATTGTTACTCCAGTTGAAACAGTGAATGTGCCAGAATTACCAACACCACCGAGAAATAGGAGAAATTTCTTTGGAAGGATAAATAAGCCAGCCCCTATTTTCACCATTTGTTGACTACCCAACTGAAGTGACCTTATCTCTTGCATCCCAGGCTTTGGAGTCGGGATCTGCACTTCCTCCTTCACAACCACTTCTACCTCCTCTTTCCCCATCTAATTCTTTGGTCATGGCTAGCATTTTCTCTGGAATCTCACCCCTCTCTGCTGGGACCAAAGTAACTACCAACATGCCTCCTCCTGTGCCTCTTTTTACTGAATCTGCTACCTCATTGGTAGCTGTCCCCACTCCACCAGTGGATCCCTCTCCCCCTGAAAGTATGATACCAACTTCTACAATAGTGGCAACTCCCTCTGACATGCCTCAATGGCTACTTGAGAAAACTCGAGGAAGAGGAAGGTGATTGTACCCATACCATCCTTTGATTTTAGTTCACTCAAGGCTTCTATTGCTAAATCAGCTAAGAAACCCAAAATAGTTTCAAGGGTTTTGGTGGACGCTTCGGGGCATAAGTTTGAAGATATTGCCACTCCGTGATCGACAAAACCAAAGAGGACATAACGGCCTCGACTATCGATAACTGTGGTGGCTCTAGGAGAATTGAAAAATGAAGGAGTGCAATAAGATGCATGGGATGCTATAAACGTGTTATGCCAGAAATTAAAGGAAACAAAGGACAGCAAAGATGAGCTTAAAGGAAAGGTGGAGTGGTTAACTGAGGTATTTATTAAGCTCTCAAAACCCCTTGAATCCATACCATCTTCCTCTATCCCTGTCATATTCGATTTCTCATCAGTGCCTATAATTGAGAAGATTAATGAAAAGGAAGGGTGGTTAATGAATGAACTCAAAGGCTACTCGATAGGGGAAAGAAGTGATTCAAGACTCCGTAGGGGTCTATCAATCTTTGGGGAATATACAGAGTGATGGAGAAAAGATGGACGATGATTTCTCCCAAGAAATTAGACACCTTGATTTGACTTTTGAAGCTCTCTAGGTATTGAAGCAAATCCCATCACGCATTTTGGTAGAAGAAGGTGTCATCCCACATGCGGATAAGCATTTCTAGCTGACCAAAGCCATCAGGTTCAGGGTAAAAATTCTCAATGAAGCTTGCGGTAAATTGAGAGAATCAAGAGATCAATTGATTGATGGCAAGAGCGACCTGGAAGAAGAACTACTGAAAATATGTGCAAAAGTGTCAAGTGGAAACTCGGGCATCCTATCAGCTGATGATCTTTTCAAACAAATCCAAGAATCAATTCAGCATGAACCAGCTCATGGATTTGGCATTGAAATCATTGACAGGTTTGTAAAGATTGAACATTCTTTGGAGGCCTTGAGAAAACTCAACAAAAGATTGAGAAAACTTCCCAGTAGTGCCAGTGACACTCACGAAACATGTGAAGTTTTGAGTGATCATTCCATTGTGCCTGATGAAAATGAGATGCAAGGTATAATCCAGAAGTTCCAAGAATTTTGGAACAAACAGGCTCAGTTAGAAGAAGAGAAAGATGAGGAAGAAAAAGATGACGATTCAGACTAAATCTTGATGTAACATGTCATTTCAATCTTGAAATTGACATGTCTTTTTCATTTCTGTTTCGTCACATAGGAATCATATTTTGACTTGGTCTCCTACGTGAGAGTCAAGCAAAATAGGACTCTTGTTAACAAACTGTTTTATAGGGTTTGTCCTATTTTCTCTCAACTATTTTTATTATAAATAAGGGATGCTTATGCATTCCAAAGGGTTGAGATTTTTGAAATATTGGGAGCTATTGTGAAGAAGAAAAATTTTTTGTTTTCTTTTAATCATTTGAGGAATAGAAGCTGATTTTTTTTTCACAAACTTTGTGTTGTGAGAAGTGTTTTTCTTAAGATATTGTTCTTATGTTCGTAATCTTAAGCTATTCCTTGTTTAGTGTCTTGATGATTCTAATCATTTCAAACATTACATTTGTTATCTAAAGCTCATATGATTATTTTGTGCTCTGTGTTTACTCAAAAGAAAATACGTTCCTCTCATTTCCTTTCCATTGTGCTTCTTCCATTGTAATAATTTCTGACCCAGTCCATTTATAAAAACAACATCTTCACATAGCATGGATATGGATTTCAGGATTCTATCCCAACCCCAATGGTTAGATTAGTGTGAATATTGTATGCATTATTTTTATTGTGTTTTAGATTAATAATAAACAGGAAGCCTCACCTGTCTTTGAGGAGGGATTTAATCCCATGTACTGTGGTTGAACCTCATATTTTGGCTTGACAAAATATCCAACCAATAGTTTTTGGCGACTCCACTGGGGAATACGGATTAATAGTATAAAGCTTATCCTCTTGGTGTCTGGCGACTCCATATTTTCCTTATTTTCAACAAGATCTCTTTCCGGTTCAAGCTGGCCGGAAAGATCTTCACTCGGTCCCACTGAGCCCGGGGTGAAATTGATCCACTCTTTGAGTTACTACAACAGCACAATTTCAGTCTTTCCCCCAACAGCGTTATTTCTAACCGAACCAGAAGTTCTTCGCCTGTTCAGAGAAACTGGATCCCGTAGAACAAGATGTGTCTATAACTTGTCATGCGTTATTCTTTTCCAACACTCAGATCCCCATACACACTCTTTTTCGAAGGATGGCAGCACAACTTGTGCCCTGGGGCGCAGCTATTGGTCCTCTTTCTTTAACTCCACCATTACACGAGTTACCACATGGATCACGTAAAAACATTCCCAAGTTTAATGGGGATGGGAAGCAGCATCCTGATGAACACATTGCATCTTTCTTCGTAGCATGTGGTGTCCTCAAAGTAGCTCACGAAGATGTCTCTGTTCGACTCTTCGTTGAAACGTTGCATGGTGCAGCAGCCGAATGGTTTTATCACCTTCTGAATGCATGCATCACAAACTGGGCTACCATGCGGACCAGATTCGAAGCACGTTTCAAACCAGCCGAAGATTCTCATGCTTTGTTAGCACAACTTACCCATATGAAGAAGGAATCGCATGAACCCATGTGGGACTTTGTGGCAAAGTTTAACAAGCTGATCCGAAGATTCCAGAAATAGTTGTACCAACTCTAGAAAATCAGAAATGCTTCTTCATTAATGCTCAGCCTCCCGATGTGAGCTTTCTATTAAGAAGGTCGGCTATCCCAGATTTGGCTATCACTCAGTCAACAACTATTGAAATAGAGGATGATCTCATTTTGGCCGGAAGAATCAGGAAAGATGTACCCAAACCTAAAAATCAAGGTTCTTCTCAAGGTAATACTGACCCTATGATCCAAAAATGGCTAATGATTTGATTGCTTTAAAAAATCAAATGTCCCAGTAGGTGAGTAATGTTCCGTATCGGGATATCCCTAGACGGAATTTCAATAACACCAATGGTGCACCTACAAGAGATAGGCCGCAGGTTAACCCCTGCTCAACCAAGGCTAGCAATCGAAGCTCCTCCGTCAATGCAGCAGAGAAATAGTCGAAGAAGAGGAGGAACCCGAAGAACAAGATTCCCCGAGGCTTTTGAAGCTTCAGGATACGCTGATGAGTCTTATGACGATTCGGCTGGTGACTCCAGCATTGGGTATTTGGAATATGAAGAGGATGAATGTGCACCGGATGGTCAGTCATTTGCTGTCTTCACTCGATCCCAATCTCAGAATCCAAGAAAACCTCTTGAAAGCCCCAAGGAGAAGAACAAGGAACCTCCCATAGCCATAGTTAAGAGAGGTGCTCCTATTTCAGCACAAACTGAAAGAGAAGTCACCAAAAAGGTAACAACTTCTCCTCATTCTCTTTCTCCTAAGGTCAGTGCCCCAGCTCAAGCTCACGTGATTAGAACTGAGCCTACCATCACCCCTTCTTATACTACTTTTGACATTATCGATCATGCAAAAAGAACCAAGATCCAAATGTCAGAAGCGGAATACCTTCAGTCAAATCCTGAGCAGTTCGAAAAGCTCGCCAAATTCATTAGAAGTAAAGCCACCATTCTCTCACCTCCAAAAGGTATTTTGCCAAATCCTACTCAATCCCCACCTCAGAATAATCTGGCCTCTACTTCTTCTTCAGGAAAGATTGAACCATTTTATTTGTCTTTGCTAATAAATGGGTTTAAGCTCAGCAATTGCATCATTGACTCAGGGGCCTCCGACAATGTTATGCCTACAAAAGTAGCCCATGCCCTTGGGCTTACTTTGACTAAGTCATATGGACGATGTTACTCCATGGAAACCAAGCAAGTTCCCTTGATTGGTCAAATCAAAGATGCACAGTTTGCATTCGTTGCCTTCCCAGAGAAGAGAGTGAAAATGACTATTCTAGTTGCCGACATTCCTGCAGCCTACGGTATCCTCTTGGGTAGAGGTTTTTATAAAGATGTTGGAGGAGAGATTAATATGGATTGGACCAAGGTGAGGATTCCAGTTAATGGGGTTTATCATGTTCTCCATCCCGAGCCTCAGGTGAGGTATTTGGTAACTAAATCAGATGACCCTAAGGCTCAAATTCTTTTCGAAGATGCTAGCTTTGGAAATTATTTCATGACATCAAAGATACCTGGCGGTAGATGTTAAGAAAGAATATTCTAATGCTATTTGGACCCTCGAATTCGATGGTAGTTGTTCAGCCACCGGATCGGGCACTGGTGTAGTTATTATATCTCCTAATTCCGAGATTTTCCCCTATGCCTTCAAATTGTAGTTTGATAATACTAATAACATGGATGAATATGAAGCTCTATTACTAGGATTAGAAATGGCCAGATGAAGGGAATTCGAAATCTCAAGGTTCAAGGGGATGTGGAGCTGATTGTCAACCAGGTCAAGGGAATCTATCAAGTAAAAAATGATCACTTGAGACATTACAGGAACAAAGTTTGGGATAATATAGAATGCTTTGATGCATTCTCCATCAAGGTAGTTTTGAGAGATTATAATGACAAGGCTGATTCTTTGGCTGTGTTTGCATCCCTCCTTCTCCCTCATCCCCAGTTCAAACAAGATACATACACCATTGAGATCGTGTATCATCCCAGTATCCTAGATAATGTGGCTCATTGGCAAGTGTTCAATGATGATCAACAAGTGTTGGATTTTCTAGAAAAAGCTGACAATTTTAGTGAGCTATACTTTGAAGGTTCAGAATCAGCTTTCCATGAATCTATCTCAGATCCATATCAAGAGGTTGATGGTGAGTTTATTCAGCTTAAAGGAAACAAGATACCCAAAGGTCTGGTTTCTCTGGAGGGTTTGTTTGACAAGCATGACCGTTTTATTCAAAACAAAAGACAAGTTGAAGGAGCTTCTTCCTCGGAAGTAGATCAAGTCAATCTAGGTTCGTCTGATCAACCTCGGATGGTGAATATTGGGAAATGTTGTTCCCCTGAGGAGAAAGAAAAGTTCACTTCACTCCTGAAAAGATACATGGATGTCTTAGCCTGGTCCTATGCAGATTTAAAATCCTTCAAGCCCAAAGATGTACAAGACAATATTCCTTTGAAGCCTGATGTAAAACCATACAGGCAGAAGAAAAGACATTACAATCCCAAGATCTCAGGGACTATCCTTACAGAAATTCAGAAAATGTTAGATGCCAGAATTATTTTTCCAATCCATCACTCCACTTGGATTGCTAACATCATCCCTGTCAGGAAGAAGAATGGCAAAATCTAGATTTGTGTTGATTTCTGGAACCTAAATCAGTCTTCATTAAAAGACAATTATCCCTTACCTATCATGGATCAGGTGTTACAGACCATTACTGGATCAGAAATGCTATCCATGCTCAACATATTTTCAGGATATAATCAAGTTGAGGTAGCTGCAAAGGATCAACACAAGACGGCCTTCACAACCCCATGGGGGACCTTTGCTTACAGGAGGATGCCTTTTGGCTTGATCAATGCCGGAGCCACCTTTCAGAGATCTATGGAGTTGGAATTTAGAGACCTAATGGGCAAATTCATAGTGGTATATTTGGATGACTTGACCATTTTCTCTAAAAAATGAAGTGATCATTATGATCATTTAGAGCAAGTACTTTTGAGATGCAGGCGTCACGGGATTTCATTAAATCCCAAGAAGTCCATGTTTGGAGATGAAGGAAATTTTCTCGGGTCATATCATGACTGGAGAAGGAACCAAAATCAACCCAGAGAGGGTAAAGGCCATTCAGAGCCTTACCCTACCCACAAGTAAAACTGGAGTTCATTCCTTCTTCGGAAAGGTCAATTTCCTAAGAAGGTTCGTACCTAATTTTGCTGATAAAACCAAGGATATCCTTGGGATGATGAAAGGTAAAATTCCATTTCAAGGAGTACTGAAGGGAAGCTTGCATTTGATGAAGTCAAAAGGGTAGTTGCTTGTGCTCCTATCCTAGTATGTCCAGATTTCAAAAAATATTTCATCATGTACAACTACGCCTCTGCTCACACAGTGTCGGCCATCCTAATGCAGGAGAACGGGAGGGCATTGAAGCTCCCATTACTTTTATGAGCTATCCATTAAAGGAACATGAGCTAAAAATGTCACAAATTGAAAAGCATGCTTATGCAGTGGTACGAGCGGTGAAACATTTCAGGTACTATGTGCTGAATTCCCATACCCTCGTTCTCATTCCCGACACCGCCGTTAAATCCATTTTGACTCAACAAGAACTAGGGAGTCAATGAGGTACCTGGATAGCTAAAGTTCAGGAGTATGACTTGGACATTAGACCTACCAAGTTGGTACGAGGAAGGGGCTTGTGCCAATTGATCACGGAAAACCATGTTGAAGCTAGAATGCGAAAAGACCGAAGATACCTCTTCAAAGTTGCCCATGGTGCTTTTCATGAGTACAACTGATGAATGGTACACAGATATTGCTTTCTTTCTGACTTATGGTGAATGCCCCCCACATTTAAGCCAAAAGGAGAAGAGGATGGTCAAGTTAAGATTTGCAAGATACCTCCTATGGGATAATGGGATATATAAGAAAGGTATTGATGGTGTATTCCTACGCTATGTTGATAAATCACAACAGTTAAAGTTGTTAGAATTCTTCCATAGCCTAGCATGTAGAGGACATTTCTCATCCTTTGTAACAACTTATAAGATTCGTGGGCTAGGTACTATTGGCCTACTCTCTTTCAGGATTTAGTAGAGTGGGTGTCCAAGTGTGAAGCTTTGTCAACATTTCGTTGGTCGTCCTAAGCTAGCATCTCTTCCCCGAAGCCCGTAGTGATTGAAGAACCTTTTCGACGGTGGGGGGAATTGACTTCATTGGAACATTGAGTCTTACCTCCAATGCCGACATAATTACATCTTGACTACTACTGAGACTATTTTACCAAGTGGGTGGAAGCTGCGCTAATCAAGCAAGTAACCTTAAAAGTTGTGTGCAAGTTCCTTAAAGAAAATATAATTGTCAGATTTAGTGTGCCCCATAAGATTGTGGTTGACAATGCCTCTAATTTCTCATCACATGAGCTAACATAATTTTACTATGGATTCAGCATTACCCTGGCTCACTCATCTGATTATTATCCCCAAGGTAATGGGCAAGCTGAGTCTAGCAACAAGAACCTGGTTACCATAATTAGAAAGCTAGTAGATGAAAACCAGAGGACATGGCACAAAGCATTGTATGATGCGTTGTGGGCTGATCAGATTACCCCAAAGCAGGCTATAGGAATGTCTCCTTTCTAGGTACTGTACGGGATCGATGCTGAGATACCTATCTCAGTAGAGTTGCCAGCCTTACAGTTGGCCAAAGCAGTCGAAGATGTGACATTTCAAAATTCTATTGAAAAAAGGGTTATGTACCTAGCTAGGCTAGAAGAGGAACGAAGAAAGATGGTTTATCACATTGCAGATCATCAAAGAAAAGTAAAGAAAATTTTTGACAAGAAATCAAGGCAATGTAATTTCTAAATTGGGGACCTAGTGTTGCTATGGGATAAGAGGAGGTAGAAGAAAGGAATGCATGGAAAGTTCGATTCTTTGTGGAAAGGACCTTGTAAGATCCATCAACTAAATGGTGAAAATAGTTTCCATCTATCATATCTTGATGGAGAGTTACTCCCTTTGCCTTTCAGTAGCCAACATCTAAAGTTGTTCCATCATTAATGCAAGATGCTATTTTGCATTGTACATACTTTATTTTCTGTTGTGTGTTTGCTTTTGGTATTCTTTCTTTCCTTGTTCTGTTTTCGGTTTTCTTCTTTTCTGACTCCGTAGCCAAATGGATAAAGCTAGAGATTCTGAGTTCTCTTCCTTTCATATTAAAAAGAAAGTCCCCAACTAGAGCCAGTTGTTATCTCATTTTTGAAATTACGCCAAAAATCAGATAACCCTAAGAAATTTTTGAGCTGGTTTTCTAAGAATCACCTTTCAAAGAGATAATCAGGTTTTCGGGTTTCACAAGCAAGACAACATGTGTTTTGGATGCTTCATGTCATGTGTTCCCAAAACCTAAAACCCGCATCAAGTAAGGTGAGTCGATTTGCGGACCTTCCAAGCATTGGAACATGCCTTTGTCAAAACATGCTTCATGTCGCGTGTCTTCCGATCCCCGAAGCCCGATTTACTCCTTTGTTTCAGGTTTCCGGGACCATCAAGCATGATGCTTCATGTCACTTGTTTCCGCAACCCGAAACCCGAATTTCTCTAAAACCCTTTGTGTCGGGTTTCCGGATATCCCAAGCATGCTGACATGGCATTAATGCCGAGTTGTCAGGTAGTTGGCACGTGTCAACTGAAGTGTATTAAATGTGAAATTTCTTATAAATATTCAAATTTCCACGTCATTTTTACTAGACATACTTTTTACCTCGTGGATTTTCGTGCATGCATCTTTGACCAGAAACCCGACTCACCTCTGTGCCTGATTGCATTGCTTATTTTTTATCATTTCTTGTTCTGGTTGAAGGTATTTTTCTTCATTCTTTGTTTGTGGTTTTTGTGGAATAATTGTGTAAAGAATTCTTCCAGGTTTCTGTCTTTTCTTATCAGGGTTGTTGGGGTTTTATCTTTTCCATTTTGGGTGTTGCTTTCTAAATCAGGTTTGTGTTTTAGGGTTACCCCTTTGGAATAATCACTTTGTTTTATTCCCTAAGATGTCATTGTAATTAAAAATATATTGGGGATATCAACAGTGAAGAAAAACTTGCATGTTTCAACTCAACAATTACCCCATTCCCTCTTCTCGGGTTTCGCAGGGTGCTTTGCAGTGTTCAAAACCCGCAGTATATCGGAAAGTTTAAAGTGTCAAGTTTTCCAAACTCTCAGAATCCTCCCAGTGTGTCGGGTTTTCTAACTCTCGGAATCCTCCCAGTGTGTCGGGTTTTCCGAACTCTCCGGCATCCTCCCAGTGTGTCGGGTTTTTCCATCTTTCTGGCATCTCTAGTGTGTCGGGTTTTCCGAAGTGTTCAACACCTTCTGATCTCCGACACTCCTCCTTTGAAATTCCTCATGTCGGACCCTGGTCCATCACAAGATAAGACTGAAAAATTAGGGAGGATGAAGTACAAATTCAGGAAGGTGGAGTCTCCCTCCTACATTGACTGTAATTACGACATCCGAGATACAGAGCTCGAAAACATAGATATGGAGGATTTTTAAAATAGGTTCAAGAGATATTCTCAGACTCCATGGATGAAATCAATAGTTGACAGTGGTCTACCTCTTGCAGCAGGTTTCCCTATGTCTGCCGCTTCAGGCCCCGAGTTCATCTTAGCCTATGCTTTGAATTATGACTCTGCTTCTCATTCTGTGAAAAACTAGGCGGGAGAAGTTGTAATCAAGTTGGACAGAGGTTACTTCGATGACCTTCTCAAGCTGCCTAATTTTGAGGAATATGGAGATGTGGATCTCAAGTCAGCCCAAAAATCTTGGGACAATGATCAGGAGGATTACATCAAGCACGTGAATAAGAAATTCCTAATCAAAGCCAAACCGATTGTTTCTAGGTTCCCAAGACTTGTTCCTAGAAGTGATTTCATTCAAGAAATCAATGATATCATTACTCTATTGAGTCGGGTTTTTGTTTCCCGAGTCAAATGTTTTCCAAGGATGGATGTACTAGTTCATAATCATTATTAAGAAGAATCAATAGGGAATTGATTGGGGTACTCTTATCAATAACGAGATAGATTCTCAAATGACAACAGTCCTGTCTACGGGAAAGTTTTATATGTCCTCGTATGTCACCTATGCAGCAGCCGGCATGAGGAACTATCCCGGGTTGGACACCAAGGGGAACAAGATAGTGGAGCATGTTTATCAGTATTTTCCTCAGCTGACAAGAAAAGGGTCTGAAGACCAATTCAGAAGGGTAAATGATGCCTTCTTTTACGAGAACATCTGCAGGTTAAGCCCCGAACTAAGGAAAATGAGAGTCTCTGATGAGGCATGGGCTGAAGTTTCAAAATGGGGTTGTGTCTTCTTGTAATTTAAGAAGTTCACATATCTTTGAGTAGTCATGTACCCAAGGGATCCTTTCTGTTTGCCCAGATATCCAGGGGACAAACTAATCTTGATGGAGTTGGTTAGGCAATTGTTGGATTTTCACAAGTTCCAACAGAGTAAACACAAGGCCGTTGTATCTTTCCCAATTTCTATTGGAAGGTATACTTGTTCAACGGTGGTGAAAGCCAAGAACATTGTCCATGAGCTTCAAGATAAATTGAAGAAGCACATGAAGCCCCGAGACGGGTTTGATTTTCGAGGAGTCCTCAAGGCATATGGAACTCTGCACCCGCACGTGCCAAGCATAGAAGACATTTGGATTGATTTACGTGATGAGGTTGCTGTCCGAAGAAAAGATCATAGTAGGTTGACACTTGCTAAAATTCAAACACTTGAGCTCACTGACATACCAGAAGGTACTAGTGATAATGAAAGTGTTCTGGATCCTTCCTATGATGGATTGAATGAAGATCAATATGTTTTCCCACCTATTGATTGGTCTATCAGTGAAAAATCCTCCATTACAGATAGATCAGCCCTGATTCTTGCATGCACCAAAGCATGGCTCGCCTCTTGGGGAATGAGTTTTAAAGATGATAATTTTTCAAAGTTGGTTGCTGCAGAGGTGGGGCCCTCTAAAAAGGGAAAAGACAAAAGATCTTCTAAGGGACCTATAAAGGTCAAGTTTGTCAAGAAGAGAAGAGAATGAGAAATCTCTTCAATTATTACTCCAGTTGAAACAGTGAATGTGCCAGAATCACCAACACCACCAGAAATAGGAAAAATTTCTTTGGACGGAGAAATAAACTAGCCCCTAGTTTCACCATTTGTTGACTACCCAACTGAAGTGACCTTATCTCTTGCATCCCAAGCTTTGGAGTCGGGATCTGCGCTTCCTCCTTCACAACCACTTCTACCTCCTCTTTCCCCATCTACTTCTTCGGTCATGGCCAGCATTTTCTCTAGACTCTCACCCCTCTCTGCTAGGACCAAAGTAACTACCAACATGCCCCCTCCTGTGCCTCTTTTTACTGAATCTGCTACCACATTGGTAACTATCCCCACTCCACCAATGGATCCCTCTCCCCCTGAAAGTATGATACCAACTTCTACAATAGTGGCAACTCCCTCTGACATGCCTCAATGGCTACTTGAGAAAACTCGAGGAAGAGGAAGGTGATTGTACCCATACCAGCCTTTGATTTTAGTTCACTCAAGGCTTCTACTACTAAATCAGCCAAGAAACCCAAAATAGTTTCAAGGGTTTTGGTGGACACTTGGGGCATACGTTTGAAGATATTGCCACTCCACGATCGACAAAACCAAAGAGGACATAACGGCCTCTGACTATCAGATAACCAGGGTGGCTCTAGGAGAAGTGACAACAAAAGGAGCACAACAGGATGCATGGGATGCTATAAATGTGCTATGCCAGAAATTGAAGGAAACAAAGGACAAGCAGAGATGAGCTTAAAGGAAAGGTGGAGCAGTTAACTGAGGTATTGCTTAAGCTCTCAAAACCCCTTGAATCCATACCATCTTCCTCTATCCCTGTCGGATTTGATTTCTCATCAGTGCCTATAATTGAGAAGATTAATGAAAAAGGAAGGGTGGTCGATGAATGGACTCAAAGGCTACTCCAATAGGGGAAAGAAGTGATTCAAGATGCCGTAGGGGTCTATCAATCTTTGGGGAATATACAGAGTGATGGAGAAAATATGGACGATGATTTCTCCCAAGAAATTGGACACCTTGATTTGACTTTTGAAGCTCTCTAGGTATTGAAGCAAATCCCATCACGCATTTTGGTAGAAGAAGGTGTCATCCCACATGCGGATAAGCATTTCTAGCTGACCAAAGCCATCAGGTTCAGGGTAAAAATTCTCAACGAAGCTTGCGGTAAATTGAGAGAATCAAGAGATCAGTTGATTGATGGCAAGAGTGACCTGGAAGAAGAGCTACTGAAAATCATGCAAAAGTGTCGAGTGGAAACTCGGGTATCCTATCGGTGATGATCTTTTCAAACAAATCCAAGAATTAATTCAGCATGAACCAGCTCATGGATTTGGCATTGAAATCATTGATAGGTTCATAAAGATTGAACATTCTTTGGAGGCCTTGAGAAAACTCAACAAAAGATTGAGAAAAATTCTGGTAGTGCAGGTGACACTCATGAAACATGTGAAGTTTTGAGTGATCGTTCCACCGCGCCCGACAAAAATGAGATGCAAGGTATAATCTGGAAGTTCCAAGAATTTTGGAACAAACATGCTCAATTAGAAGAAGAGAAATATGAGGAAGAAAAAGATGACGATTCAAACTAAATCTTGATGTAACATGTCATTTCAATCTTGAAATTGACATGTATTTTTCATTTATGTTTCATCACATAGGAATCATTTTTTGACTTGGTCTCCTACGTGAGAGTCAAGAAAAATAGGACTCTTGTTAACAAATTGTTTTATAGGGTTTATCCTATTTTCTCTCTACTCTTTTTATTATAAATAAGGGATGTTTATGCATTCCAAAGGGTTGAGATTTTTGAAATATTGGGAGCTATTGTGAAGAAGAAAAACTTTGTGTTTTCTTTTAATCATTTGAGGAATAGAATTTGATGCTGTTTTCGCAAACTTTGTGTTGTGAGAAGTGTTTTTCTTAAGATATTGTTCTTATGTTCGCAATCTTAAGCTATTCCTTGTTTAGTGTCTTGATGATTCTAATCATTTCAAACATTACATTTGTTATCTAAAGCTCGTATGATTATTTCATGCTCTGTGTTTACTTGAAAGAAAATACGTTCCTCTCATTTCCTTTCCATTGTGCTTCTTCCATTGTAATAATTTCTGACCCAGTTCATTTATAAAAACAAACATCCATGATTTCAGGATTCTATCCCAACCCCAATGGTTAGATTAGTGTGAATATTGTATGCATTATTTTTATTGTGTTTTAGATTAATAATAAAAAGGAAGCCTCACCGTCATCGTTGAGGAGGGATTTAATACCATGTACTATGGTTGAACCTCATATTTTAGCTTGACAAAATATCCAACCAATAGGTATGTAATAGGTTAAAAGTGTACCTAGCATCACCTTAGGTTTTTCCCCATCCCAACTTAGAACATGAAGCTTAGGATAAATTGTCACCCATATAAGTAGACATAGCTAAGAAATAGGCACATTTACCTTAGTTTAGAATACCATTAGGATAGATCTCATAGGTTTAGGACTTAGATTCCCTTCATAGTTGTGAAGTAGGATTCGTTCCACTTAACGTCATTAAATGTCCTAAAGAGATCAATCCTAAAGATCGAGCACAAAACATACAACAGAATGTAGGCACGATCTTACAAGACCATAAATAATTTGTAAACATACAAAATTTCATTACGTTATGTCTCTCAACCTATGAATGTTAGTTTACCATTCAGACAGGTAAGGATATTTAAAACATTCCTTGGATCAATGGAATTGATCCAAGGATGAGTCAATTAATAGAGATAAGTTTGCAACCATCATAACCAGATTACAACTCACCTATCTAAAGTGAAAATGGATTATTGCAAGCATCAACATTTCAGTCTAATGAATCCAAGAGTAGAAATGATTTATCCCTGGCAAGCATGATTTTCAATGAGCAAAGGAGCACACCGCATCAATAAAATCACATGTCAACACTTGCAATGCAAAAGAGAAATATAACAATTTGTCAAAGGTGTTACACAAAACATCTTCTTATGCCTCTTATACCTCCATAGGGTAAACAATAGCTTAGAGGTTCCAAAATAACAATGGATTGAAATAAGAATTAATGATTTGAAGAACCCAAAATCTCCATACCGAGTAAAAATCGCCAAGAGAAAATGACCAAACAACTTCTCAAAAAAAGCTGCTTGTATGACTTCCAAGACAGGTTTCTTCGCAAAGACCAAAACTCATTAATGCAAGAATGACAAAATCTCCTACCTAAATATCCATGCCACTGCCATCCAAAATTGGTGAGCTCAATTTCAACTATTGCATGCATTTTTAACTTTAGTGATGATGCCAGCTAGGCATTCCCTCAATTCTCCATGCCTCTGCCAAAATTGGTAGTACCGAGTTCAATAAATTCAAAACTCAAATCACTTTAATGCCATAGAAACCGTCACCACCGACTCCCAATTTCCATGCAACCCCTTAGGTTCCCTTTTAGCTTAGCATTAGTTTAGGTTAGATTGACATTAGATTAGGATCCAAACTTAGTCTAGGTAAATAGTATTTACCTTAGGTCATTGCAAACATGCCATAACTAAACATGTTAACATAGGTTAATTCATAACCCATGTAGTTTAGTATTAGGTAATAGGTAATAGATAGGCGTTTTTATTACCTTAGGTTATTTCTAAAACCCCACACCCGTAAAGCATACAAACTTAGGTTAGGATGAAAACTTGAATAGTTTGGAAATTGGTCTAAGGTAGGTCCAATTTACTTAGGTCAGATCCAATTAGGATAGAACTTTACAACTTGGACTAAGGTTTTTACCTTAATAGTCCAAAAGTAGTCCCTTATTTCTCTTACGCTCCTCAACGTTTTATAGGATATTTTACAATAATATCCAAGCTTATATTTTATAGTAAAATGCAAAGCAAGGACAACCCAAGAAGGGTCCATAGAAATTGTAAACATACAAAGACTCGGTCCCTTATTACCTTCCATTTCAAAATGTTGGTTTATCATATAGATCAGGTAAGAAGAACTGAAGCATACCTTGGATCAATGGAATTGATCCAAGGTTTTGCTATTAACGTTTGATAAGTATGCAAACAACAATACCAGTTCACGACCTTTTAGAACACAAGGAAGAATGGATTCATTTTCAAGTAAAAAAAATCACAACAAAGTGAATCTCTATTTAGTAATGATTTATCCATTACAAACATGATTGCCAATAGTTAAAAGAATACACCTTCCTAAGACAAATCACATGTCAACGTTTGTAAGGTCGAGAGGAAATGAAATCAAAGTAACAGTTTGTCAAAGATGTTACAAGGGTACTTTTCCCCATGAATTAAAAGTTACTTAAGTTGCAATGGGAATATTAGAGGTGGTAGACAAGATGGAATTTCTTACCTATTATTGGTGCCCATTTTGATCCTCTGTTCTATTTTCCTTCTTCCCCTTTGGTTTACATGCTCTGGAATGTTTTTCTTCAAAGTTGGTGGTCAGTAAACTTTGTTCTCAGATTGGATACTTTGAAAATCTCATAAACTTATCTTTTGCCCCAACTTGAAAGAAAAATACATGCATGCCTTGTTTTGTGCCCTAAATTTCCAAATCCACGGGCCTCTATCATTTTTTCCACTTTTCCCAGCCTTTGGAGCTCATGGTTGCTTGTTTTATACTTATTTTCCCTCAAAAATACTTTTCCATGGTCGAAAATTTCTTTAAAACACCTTCCATTTGCCTTTTGATCGAAAAATCCTTCACCCACGAAGAAAAAATCAAATTCGGGCATCTCTAGCAAATTTTGTGTTTTTTTACGGTCATACGGGTGTCATTTTCCCATCAAAATTAAGCTAAAACCTCCCATCATACGTGGTCATTTCTAGTTGGATGAGATTCAGTGGGTTTTTTCTAAAAACTTAACATTTTTTAGTTTTGGAAAAAAGAGAAACTTTCCCCCGCAACCTCGCAGGTCCCTAAGGAGGACACATGTCACGCTCTTATTAACATGTGGGGATGGAAGGTCTGACAGGACTTATATTTTACATTTTTGGTGAAAAGGGAAAATGTTTTGGAAAGGGCCATGGGTCCACAATGGAGCAAGGGAAGACACATGGTGGCTTCAAGACACAGAGTGGGTTGGCGAGGCCGACGAAGGCAAAAGGGAAATTGTTCCCTTTTTGCAAAAGGAGTTAAAATGAAAGTTTGAAGTGTGGGTATGCCAAATGAGCCACATGGAGACACATGGAGGGTGTAGAAGGGAGTACGGGATGCCCGAGGAAAATTGGAAGTTTTTCCCTTTTGACAAAAAGACTTAGAGTGAAAATTTGAGTCATGGCTCCGCGATGAATCAACGACCGACACATGGCGAGGATGAAATCGGAGGCACGGGCCCATGGGGAAAAAAGTGAAAATTTTCCAAAATTTCAAAAAGGGTGGAAATGTGCAAAATTAAGCTGTGATTTCAATGGGACCCAGCAAATGCCATGTGTCAACACCAAATTTCAAGGGCGGAGGGGCGGAGAAAAAAGTCAAAATTTTACATTTTTTCCAAAAATGTTAAAAAGTCAAAAAGTGATCCCAAATCCATTCCCAATCGTATTTTGACACGTGGAGGGCTTAGATTGAAGGGATAAATGCAAATCAACAGTAACTATGCATTTTCATTTTGGCCACCATTTTTCTCCAGGAAGTGTGGAAATGTGAATTTTGCATCAATTTTCATCAATTTTTGGTGAATTCATGTTTTTGTGCCTGCAAGGACCAATGCAAGTGGTTTTAGGGATCAATTTGCAGATTTGAGGTGTTTTTGAAATAATTTTTCCCTAGCCCATGTAAAACGTGAAATATCAAATCAAGAAGTTGTATAATCAAATTTTGAAATGATAAGGATGAAATAATGAAATGAAAGGGTCCTGCGTATGTTGGGAGAATGAAAACGTGCCTCCACAATGGATAATGATGAAGGATTTGTAATGATTAACCTTTTTGAAACACCTGGAAACTTTTTTACAAATATGTTAAATGTCCCTATCTGTTAATCATGTTGGAATTTTGTAACAAACTTGATGTTGGGCATATTATTTTCTTGGTAAAGAAGGATCAAATTTAATTGAAACTTATGTTTTGAGACATGCAAAAGGTTGGAGAAACTTAGAATTTCACAAAAAAATATGGGAAGAAGCCCATTCTCTTAGAAACGGCCTGAGAACCATTTCTAATTCCTTTTACATCAAATTTCTATCATGTTGAGTTGGTTTCAGTTGTAAAGCCATCAATAAGCTTTGAGATTTTTTTTATAACATTCTCCTACTAATAGATTTGATCATTCCTGGATTATTTTGTGTTGTCTCTTGGAAAAATTCGCATATACTTATGTTTCAGAATGTTTTCAACTGTTTTTTCTTGCTCATATTGCAGTCTTGTGTTTAAAATATCTCTTGATCATACATGGTCTCATTTATTGTTGATAGTTTAGTTGCATTTGCAACCTCACATTTAGAAGAGATTTCATCTGATAAAGAGATAAACAGATTTAAAATAACTTTACCTTCCTTGAATTTAGAGATTGTTTGTAAACCTTTGGGTGACCTTAGGTCATGATAAAATAGAGGTTTCTGGATGCTTTATTGGTTCATCTTCTTTAAGATTTTTTGGCAGGTTGTCAAATATTTTTTGGAAGAGTGTAGATCTAGGCCTTCATTTGGTGCACATATCTTGGTTGAAGGAGTATCTTAACCCTTTTTAAGCTTTATGTTTTTAGGTTTTACAAATGTCTTGCAAAGGTCCTCAAAGAATTTGGAAAATTCTTATTAGTCTTGTCTAAAATATCCAACGGAAAAATTCATTTAGAATAACTAATCCTACCCCGGACTACCCCCGCATTGCATTACATGTCAACAAAAGAATCTAATCCATCTACAAAAACACAAAGCAAATCAAGGTCATACCATGTCTCTAGCAGCCTCAGCCTTGTCTTGAAAGCATTTCCATCATTTAGTAGTGACAGCTCTGTTGAGTTTGAATAATGGGAAATTGATCATGTTTTCTCAAGGCCATCTCCATACAACCTACACATTACAAGGATATCTTCACCTCCTTCACAAAACAGAGGCTGCAATATAGGTTCTCTTACCTTGGTTGAAAGGCACAACCTAAAACAGTTAGGACAAGATCAAGTCCTATTTGAGTGCTATCCATTTCTACACAAACATGAGTGCTAGTTAGATCACATCCCCAACTAGGAAATGACACACATCATGATCTATCTGACTTCAAGCTTCATGTCATATCTATGATGCTACTCAGACTAAAAAGGAGAAAAATTTGGGTACCAACACCAGTGGCACCACCGCCGAGGAAATTATTTCAAGATTTGGATCCCTAGTAATATTTCTTATGTGATTTATGTGCAATTACAAATTTGAGTATCATGTTCTTATTAGATTTACAAGTCTATAATGAAGAGTAGAGTTCGAGTTTGACATTTTCTTAGTTCAATGTAATCCATGTGCATACATATTTGAGATATTTGAATGCATGTCAAACCCTAGTAATGTCCTTATCAAATTTTGCATGCAAATAAATTGTTAAAGCATCATTTTATAATTAGATTTGTAAGGATTGATTGAAGATATAAGTTCTACCTACAATTTTATTAGTTTCTAGCAGTTGTTGCTCTTCATTTGCATTTATGATTGATAAATTCAAAAAAAGGAAGGTCTAATCTATAAAGTTTTGCAAGGTTCTCAGTCTACTAGGTAGTTGTGAGTATTTTAGTGCATCTACACAACTAGGGTGAAAATCCTTAGTGGCGAATCCATGTTGTCTTGATCTTGATAAATACCAAAGTGTCTTAAGCTTTTCTGTCATTTATTTTTGTGTTCTTAATCTCTGCAAAATTGGAATAAGGAAGATCTCTCTTCATTAGGGACTCTAATAAAAAAATTCTTAGATTCAAGGAACTCGGAGTTAGAAGGGAGAAGAGTTTGGAAAGTGGTTAAAGGTCAAACATTAGGAAAAGATATATCCATAAGTGAGAGAGATCATCCTTTGGTAGAGGATTATCACTCTTCTCCAAGTGATTCTGATTTAAGCAATCCTCTCACAAACTTGTTTGCCTCATCTTGTGAATGTCCTTACGTTGTATCGGTAAGTTCCTTCTCCAATCTGCACCTCTGTGTTTCAATTCAAATAAAACTTTCCAAGAAAATTAGCACTTAAAGGATACCAATCTTGTGAACCACATTCTTAAGCCCCAAAGACCTTGCACTCCTCATCATCTTGTGTCACCCCCAAGATCACCTCCACCAAATAATATGGCTCAGCCTAGACCTCCATTTGTTGTTAACACCTTTGGTCCTATAGAATTTAGAGGAATGGATGGTTACCCAAATGTTGTCCCACAAGATGTCATAAATAGGTTTCCAAAGTTCCAAGGTAACAATGTTATAACTGGTGATCAACATCTCAAAAATTTTGTTAACATGATGGAGGATTTTGAAATAGAGTTTGAAGATGTGTATATTAAATTGTTCATTCATACACTAGAAGAGGATGCTAGGGATTGGTATAAGGCTCTACCTGATAATTTAATTAATTCTTGGACTGAGATGAAGAATGCATTTAGGTTACAATATGGTGACAAGACCGATCCTGGATTTCTCTTGTCCGAATTTGAAAATATCAAGGAGAACTCCAATGAATCAGTTCATGACTTTAACACAAGGTTTAAATTTTTTCTCGAGAAGGTTTCTTGTTAGTCCGAGGCCTTGTGATGAGTCTTGTTTAATCAAATATGCAGATTCATTTGAAAAAAGGCATCCTATTACCTAAGAGACAATAACCCTACTAATCTAAGACAAGATTTTACCATGGCACTTCAAATTGAAAACAATATCAAAGTAATTTGGAAACCTCTCAAGAGATATGGTGTAAAGTTGATAAACTTGAAAAACCTCAAGCTAGCAAGGGTGTTGATTTAGAGGAGGTTGTGAAAACTTTGGTAGGGGATGTCAAAGAAATCTCATACAATTTTGCAAGAGCCGAGAAAGGAATTGGACAGACTTCACAAGGTCGGGAAGATCACAAAACCATGACATATTTTCCAATCATCCTAGAGGTGGTCAAAGGGAAAATGATAGAGGGAAAGGACCCATGGGATCTTCAAATAGACATCCTCAAGAACATGAAGGAAGAGTGTTACTGATCCCCTAAATGTTAGTGTTGTTGTTGTTGAGGAAGTTGCTGATATTGATTGTTGTGATAGGTGTTTTCTACCCCATCCTCCATGTGAAGTGGACCAGCAAGATGGTGAATCTAATAACGATGATGGTACTGATGATTTTATCTGCATAATGGGTTGTTCTTCAAGTTCACAAGGAGGAGCAACATCTACTAAAGTGATAAGTGCTAATACTACTACTACCTTTTGGGATTACATCAAATGGGTACAAATCTTTCTTCCTCCTCATACTCTTGAAATTGATGTAGTACAAGATTTTGAAATTCCTAACAATGACTTTGAATACTTAAGATATTTAATGATTAAGAAGTATGATGGTGGTATCCCTTCAGAGGAAGATAGACAATTATTGATGAATGTTGTTGTGGCTCAAAAGAAATACTATAACAGTAGAAGTAAAGTTGTTAAGGGAGTTGGGCCTCAAGCCAAACCTAAAACACCCTTACTCACAAGCATTCCCAAAGAAGCTTCTAGAAGAGAAACACCTGCCAAAAGTTCTGCTGTCCCAAACAAAAATATCAGTCCTCCTCATGCCCAAGCTGCCAAGAATCCCTTGCCATCTAATGAATCTTCTTGTCTCCCTTCCAATGTTACTTTTCCAAAGAGTGTTCCCTATGACATAGCCCAAGTATTGAGCCAAATCAAATTGAGTGTTCCAATCATTGAGTTGCTTAGGATTCTGAGCATTTGAGTACTTGGGATTGAAGGAGGAGAAGACTACTCGATCAGAAATGTAAATGTTATTGAAAATCCTCCTCGATCATTACTGACCTTGAAACACCACCAGCAGTAGAGGATCCTGGAGAGACACCTAACGTATATTTGGGGACATCCTTGGTTGATTCCCGATTGAATGTTGATCCATTTGTCACAAATTTGATCATAAAGGATAGGCTACTTCATAATTGTATGTTTTATTCTGATGTATCATGTAATTTCATGCCTCTAGAAGTCATGAATGATTTAGATATAAACTTCATAGAATCCTATGGAAAATGTACTACCATGGACTCAAGAGAAGTTACGTAGTTGGTTGTGTGAAGGGTTTCGTGGTGCAGCTTGCATCTTATCCCAAGAGGAATTTAAAATTGGATGTTGTGATTGTTGATTTCCCGACAAATGGGGTATGTTATTTTCAAGAAACTAGGTTGGAAGTGTTGAAGGGAGTGTCCAAATCGATATGTATTTTGTCACCGTTCCCATTGAAAGACTGACCTTGTCAAGATCTACGGAGAAAAGAAAACGTTGCATCTAATTGAGGACCCAAACAATGCTTCTTATGGAGTATTATTTGCTAATGTTGATAATTTTATTGGGTTTGCTGATGGTAAGGATCACAAAATGGATTAGTCACGGTGCCTTGAATAGGTATGTTATCCTTGGACCTTGCTATTTGATGGAGTTTTCTCCAAATTTGGAAATGGTGTTGGTATAATTTTGATTTCTCTTAGCTTGGAAGAATTTATTTTTTCCTTCAAGCTTAATTTTGAATGTAATAACAACACTACTAAGTATGAAGCCTTGTTGTTGGGTATGAGAATTGCATGGAAGTATGGTGTCAAGGAAATCATTGCAAAGGGATATTTAGAGCTTGTTGTCAAACAAAAAGAAAATTGTATGCTACAAAAATCAATAGATGAAACATTATAAGCATGCAATTCATGATCTAATTGAGATGTTTGATTCCTTCAATATTGTGCACCATGATAGAAGTTTTAATGTTGTTGCTGATAAGTTTGCAGTGTTGGGGTCAAGATTTGGAGATTTCACTATTTCACCTTCTTGTGAGTATAATATTGAAGTGTTAACTAGGCTAGCTATCCCCGACAACATCAAGCATTGGAAAGTATTTAATGATGATGCTCAAGTGAAAAGGTTCTTACAAAATCAAGGTGGGTTTTTAGATCATAATATTTATTAGGAACCAATGGTATGTGTGATTGAAGGAAGAGAGACTTTGTTTGGAAAGGCTATTATATAATTGAAAACTAACACCATTCCTATAGGTCTTGTTGCTCTTGAGTCAAATTTTAGCAATGTTGATTACATCATCAATAGAAACATATCTACCTCAAGGGATGTGGAAGAGCATGAATTGGGAACAAAGGACAAACCAAGAAAATTTTGGTTAGGTAGCAGTTTAAACAAGGAAGAAAAATAGTCCTACCTCCAATTGTTGAAATAATATTAAGACTACCTTGCCTGGTCATATTCAGAGCTGAAAGCATATAGAGAAGACTTATTCCAACATGAGATCCCTCTTGAGAAAGGTGCCAAACCATTCAAACATAGTCAAAGGAAAATTAATCCACTCCTATGCATGAAAATGCAAGATGAATTAAAGAAAATGAAGGGGGAGGGATCATTCAGCCCACAAGGTATTCATATTGGGTTACAAACCTTGTGCCGGTCAGAAAGAAAAATGGAGATATCAGACTTTTTGTAGACTTTAGAAATCTGAATAGAGCTTCATTGAAAGAAAATTATCCTTTCCCAAAAATGGAGAACATATTGCAGTTAGTGACTAGATCTGAATTGTTTTCCACCTTGGATGGTTTCCTCGCTACAATCAAAGTTGTTGTTAAGGAGCCAAAAAGATTTAAAACTACCTTTAACACTCCTTGGGAACATATGTTTATGTGAGAATGCCTTTTAGTCTCATGAATGTTGGAGATACCTTCCAAATAGCAATGGATGTTGCTTTTTTGGTTACATGAATGACTTCATTGTAGTTTATCATGATGATGTGATTTGTGTTTTCAAGGATCAAAAAGACCACTTGTAGTACTTAGAAAGAATGTTGATCAGATGTAGAGAATTTGGAATCTCTCTCAATCCAAAGAAGTTTAACTTTGGGGTGTAAAATTCCAAGCTACTTGGTCATATTGTTTCAAAGGCTAGTGTCATGATTGACCCTGAGAGAGTAGAAGTAATCAACAAGGTTCTAATTCCAAGAACAAAGAAGGGCATCCAATCCTTCTTTGGGAAAATCAATTTCATTAGAAGGTTTGTGTCTATTTTTGCTGAGTTGACTCTTCCTATCACATGCATGTTAAATAAAGATCAATTTATCAAGTGGGAGGAGGATACTATTCAAGATTTTGAAGGAATCAAAGAGGTGTTGAAATCGCACCTATCTTGGTAGCTCTGAATTACAAGAAGCCTTTCCAAATTTTCTACTTTGCTTCTGAAAATACTATTGCATCTGTTTTGCTCCAAAAGGATAAAGATGGGGACGAGAAGCCTACTACCTTCTTTAGCAAGGCTTTACAAGCTGCTGAGTTGAAATATACAATCATGGAAAAACAAGCATTTGCCTTGGTGAAAGCAATGAAGGTTTTCAGGCCTTATATCTTAAGTTCAAAAGTTTTTGCTTATGTTCCCCACACCATGGTAAAAGACATCTTATCAGAGATGGAGATCCCAAGTAAAAGATGTAGATGGGTGAAAAACTATAGGAGTATGACATGGACATCCAAACCACAAAATTGGTAAGAGGTTTGGGTCTTACCAAGCTCATGGCTGAGAGTAACTTACAGACTGTGGAAGTGAATGAAGTAGAGGAAGAAAGGGTAGATGTTCTTGAGAAATTGGTAAGTTCTGAGTGGTACAAGGATATAATATTTTACCTCAGACACCTATGTTGTCCTAATCATTTGACTAAAAATCAGAAAAGAGCCCTCAGGATGGCTTCTCAAAAATACATCATCACTGACTTTGGGCTAGCTTGGAATAACCCTAAAGGTGTCCTCTTGAAATGTATAACTAAAGATGAAGCTCCCAAAGTAGTTGCTAATTTCCATGGGGGATTTTGTGGAGGGAAATTTTCTTGAATGGTTACAACACAAAAAAAATTGAGAGCTTGTTATTCACTGGACTACTCTCTTCAAAGATACAACCATGCTGGTTAGAAAATGTGAGAGTTGTTAGGGTTTCTCTGGAAGAATGAAAGCTTTAGGATCCCTTCCTTTACAGCCTGTATCAATTGAAGCTCCTTTCAAACAATGGAGGATGGACTTCATTCATGAAATTTCAGACCCTTCCGGTGTTGGACATGAGTGGATCCTTGTAGCCACAAATTACTTCACCAAGTGGGTAGAGGCAATCCCCACCAAGAAAGCATGACACCAAGTTGTTATGGACTTCTTGTTGAATAATATCATACGTAGATTTTGTGTGTCTCAGTAAAGATTATGGCTGATAATGCCATGTGTTTCGTAGCTAGACCTTTGATGGCGGTGTGCAAGGAGTATGTAACCAATTTGACTTATTCTTCAAACTATAACCCCCAAGGAATGGAAAAGATCAGTCCAACAATAAGAATTTGTTGAATATTATTAGGAAAACCTTGGAGTTAAATAAGATAAAATGGGGTGAACTAAAATTTACAGTTTGGGCTGATAGAATCACTGCTAAGAGAGCTACTAGTAAGAGCCCATTTGAGTTTGTTTATGGAGCTCAATCTCTTCTGCCCTTACATCTCCAATTATATTCATTTCAGTTTGTTCAACAACTTAAGGATCAAGAGGTCAGTCCATATGAAGCAAGGATTAATCATATTGTAGAGCTAGATGAAGAGAGAAGAGCATCACACGCAGGCATGTCGATTTAGAGAGAATTTGAAAAGATTGTTTGACAAGAAGGTTAATCATAGGGCTTTCAATATTGGAGATCTGGTTTTGTTTTGGGATAAAAAAATTAAGATAAGGGAAAACATGGAAAAATTTATGCATTATGGATGGGCCCTTACTCCATTGATATCAAAATTGGTGAGAATACCTTTTTTCTAAAGGATTTAGATGGGGAATTTCTTGAACTACCTATTAATGGCAGGCATCTGAAGCATTTATTAGATTAATCCCCAAATTTGAGGTATGCACCAACTTGTATAGTGTATAGTGTTTGGTTTTTTGCTCTATTTTCGGTGTTTTGTTGGTTTGTGGTTTGTCTTAGTGTGTGGAAACCATTTTTGTCAAGTTCTCAGTTGGTTTTGGAAGGTTTCGGATCATGACTCTTTTTTCCCTATGGATTATTTTGGCACTTTGTCTACTTATTGTTCTTGTGGCAATCACTAGGAGTGCCCATCCCCAAGCAGGAGCCAATGTTGGTGCCCATTTTGATCCTCTGTTCTATTTTCCATCTTTCCCCTTTGGTTTGCATTCTCGAAATGTTTTTCTTCAAAGTTCGTGGTTTAAATTTTTTTCTCTAGATTGGATACTTTGAAAAGCTCATAAACTTATCTTTTTTCCCCAACTTGAAAGAAAAATACATGCATGCCATGTTTTGTGCCCTAAATTTCCAAATCCACAGGCCTCTGTCATTTTTTCCATTTTTCACAGCCTTTAGAGCTCGTGGTTGCTTGTTTTATACTTATTTTCCGTAAAAACTAATTTTCCATGGTCAAAAATTGCTTTAAAACACCTTCTGTTTTCCTTTTGATCGAAAAATCCTTCACCCACGAAGAAAAAATCAAATTCGGGCATCTCTGGTAAATTTTGTGTTTTTACGATTCATACATACGGTGTCATTTTCTGTCAAATTTAAGCTCAAAACTCCCCTCATACATCGTTGTTTTTGGATGGATGAGATTTAGAGGGATTTTTCTAAAAACTTAGCGTTTTTTATTTTTGGAAAAAGGGCAACTTTCCCGCAACCCCACTGGTCCCAGAGGAGGTGATGTGTCATGCAATTATTCACGGGTGAGGATGGAAGGCTCATGGGGACTTAAAGGCAAATCAATGGTAATTGTGCATTTTTCATTTTAGTTGCCATTTTTGCTCTAGAAAGTGTGGAAATATGAATTTGCATCAATTTTCATTGAATTTTGGTGAATTCATATCGTTTGTGTCTGTAAGGACCAATGAAAGTTGTTTTAGGGATCAATTTACAGATTTGAGGTGTTTTTGAAATAGTTTTTGCCCTGACTGTAAAACGTGAAATATCAAATCAAGAAGTTGCAAAATCAAATTTTGAAATGATAGGGATGAAATAATGAAATGAAAGGGGTCTTCATGCTAGGATAATGAAAAACATGCCTCTAGAATGGATAATGATGAAGGATTTGTAATGATTCACATTTTTTGAAACACCTGGAAACTTTTGTTGCAAATATGTTAAATGTCCCTATCTTGAATCATGTTGGAATTTTATAACAAAGTTGATGTTGGGCATATTATTTTCTTGGGAAAGAAGGATCAAATGTAATTGAAAATTATATAATCCATGGTTTGAGACATGCAAAAGGTTGGAGAAACTTACAATTTCATAGGAAAATTTGGGAAGAATCCCATTCTCTCGAGAAACTTCCCGAGAACCATTTCTAATTCCTTTTTACATCAGATTTGTATCATGTTGAGTTAGATTCAGTTTAAATCCATCATCAAGCTCTTATATTATTTTTATAACATTCCCCTACCGATAGATTTGATCTTTCCTGGATTATCTTGTGTTTAAAATATCTCTTGATCATACATGGTATCATTTCTTATTGATAGTTTAGTTGCATTTCTACAACCTCACATTCAGAAGATCTTTCATCTGATAAAGAGATAAATAGATTGAAAATCACTTTACCTTCCTTGAATTTAGAGATTTTTTGTAAACCTTTGGGTGCACCTTAGGTCATGATAAAATAGAGGTTTTTGGATGCTTTGGTTGTTCATCTACTTCAATATTTTTTGGCAGGTTATCAAATATTATGTGGAAGAGTGTAGATCTGGGCTTCCATTTGGTGCACATATCCTAGTTGAAGGAGTATCTTAACCCTTTTTAAGCATTCTGTTGTTTAGGTTTTACAAATTTCTTGCAAAGGTCCTCAAAGAATTTGGAAAACTCTGGTTAGTCTTGTCTAAAATATCCCACCAAAAAATTCATTCAGAATAACTAATCCTACCCCATACTACCCCGCATTGTGTTATGTGTCAACAAAAGAATTTAATCCATCTACAAAAAATACACAAAGCAAATCAGGGTCATACCATGTCTCTAGCAGCCTCAGCCTTGTTTTGAAAGCATTTCCATCATTTAGTAGTGACAGCTTTGTTGAGTTTGAATAATGAGAAATTGATCATGTCTTCTTAAGGCCAACTCCATACAACCTATACATTGCAAGGATATCTTCACCTCCTTCACAAAATAGAGGCTACAATATATTCTCTTACCTTGGTTGATAGGCACAACCTAAAATAGTTAGGACAAGATCAAGTCCTATTTGAGTGCTATCCATCTCTCCATAAACCGAGTGCGGTTAGATCACATCCACGACTAAAAAATGAAACACATCATGATCTATCTTACTTCAAGATTCATACCATATCTTTGATGCTTCTCGGACTAAAAAGGAGAAAAAATTTGGGTACCAACACCTTCCTTGCAGGGTAAAATTTCCCATTATAAAAGAAAATCACTTAAAGCACCAGCGGGAATTTCTTACCGCTTTGTAGGGTAAAGATTCCCATTATGAAAGTCAAACAAATTAAGTGAAAATGGGGATATTTGGAGCTGCATTGCAGGTATAAATTCCCATCAAAGTTGACTTCCTATTTTTGGAAATTAACCTTGCTAAAAATGCGACCCACCTTGGGTGAACAACAATGCATTTAATAATGGAGCCAAATTTCAATCCTTATGGGAATCCTGTTATGGAGTTTCCGATATGGGTCAACCTGTTGGGCTTACCATTGGAATTCTAGGAACCGGAGGTCCTTTTTGGTATTGCAAAAATTCTGGGCAAACCTATTGCTCTGGATCCAATAACTAAAGCAAAAACTAGACTCACTCATACCAGATTTTGTGTGAATATGTGTCAAGAGTCATGTTTGGAAAGTAATATTAAGCTTATGACCCCTGAGGGTGATTGGGTGTAGCATTTTGATTATGATCCTACCCCCTTTGCTTGTAAAAATTGCAAGTTGGTGGGTCATGAACAACACTCTTGTCCAGATCTCAAAAAGAAGAAGCTTGAAGTAAAATTCATGCCTCAAAATATGGTGACTGAAAAAGAGGCGAAGGAATGGAAAAGGATTGGGAAGAATGGAAGGGTTGTTGAAATCAAGGAACAGGAGGTTCTTCAGATAAACCCTGAAGTAGAGAAACCCTTGAATCTACTTATCAAAACTAGAGAGGAAGGAGTGGGGACTAGTATTCAACAACAAAGAAGTACCAATAAAGAAACTAAAGAAAAGGATGATGAGTCTATTCGTCAGGTGTTGGAAGAAGAAATCCAAGATTCCAAGGACATGGAAAGCAAAGACATGGAAGGCAACAAACTTTCTCTGCAATTTTTTGATGGATTATTATTAGACGAAGTATTTTCTATAGGTCAGAGCTCCTTTGGACAAAGAAAAGAAGAAGATTTAACAATGCCAAATGGGTTTGGGATCCTAACAAATTTTGTAGATGACACCTACGAGGTGATAGGATCACCAAAGACACATGTGAGTAAATCCAAACTGTCACTCATAGTAGCTCAAGAGCTGACTTTGGTAAAGATTCCAACCAAAAGGGTAGGAAAAGTAATAAGGAAGTAAGGGAGACAAGTTCAAGAAAGGAAGTGGATGCAGGTATTTAGAAAACTCTGGGGAATTTTTTCCCCGTAATAAGAAATGTTAAATGATTCTTCTCTCCTGGAACATTAGGGGGTTGAATAACCCTAGCAAACACAAAATAGCGAAGGATCTTAGATTGAAAAATAAACTAGATATTTTCATGATTCAAGAAACTAAAATGAGTATGGAAATATTTAAAGAAGTGGGAAGGTCTATTTGGAAAGATAGCTATTGGGAAGGGTGTAGTTTGTTGGGAGCCTCTGGAGGAGTAGTCACACTTTGGTATTCCAAAGCATTATGTAATGTATTCCTATCCTTGCGGTTCTATGGCATGTGGTAATGTGTTTTATGAATCTGATCTCAAAGAAATCTGGTATGTCTCCAACATATATGCTCCTAATCTAGTAAGTGAGAGAAGAAAATTGTGGCAAGATCTCTCTAATTTTATAAATTTATTCAAAGATAAATACTTGGATTATTGGAGGAGATTTCAACTCCCCCTTTCTTCGGGGAACAAAAAGGGGGCATCAATTCCTTTACTAAGAGTATGGTGGACCTTTTTGATTTCCTTAACAACAATGGTTTGGTGGATTTTGATTTGGAAGGTTCTAAGTTCACCTAGGCTAATAGGAGAGTTGGGACAAAGCTCATCCAAATCGGTCTTGATAGGTTTGTTATAAGTCATATTTTTATGATTAATCAACTTTACTCTCGAAGACTCTCCCCTGAATTGGCTCGATCATAACCCTATCCTCCTTAATCTAGGCTTAAAAATGCGGTAGAGAAAGCTAGACCCTTCATATTTGAAAATATTTGGTTAGACCACCCGACCTCTTTAATAGAATACAAAAGTGGTGGGATATTAGGGTCTTTAGGGTGGGTAGTTACCGACTCGGCTACATAAATTAAAGCATCTCAAAGGTTTTCTCAAAAATGGAACAAAGAGGTCTTTGGTAATATTTTCGAGGAAAAAAGTAGAGTGGATGAATATTTAAGGAATATTAGGAACTTATCGATCTTGGTGGTCTTAATCTAGTTCTAAAGGAGAAGGAACAAAATCTATTGGTTGAGTATCATGACATCTTGGCTAAGGAAGAAGTCTATTGGAAGTAGAAGTCGAGGGTGAAATGGATTAGGGAAGGGGACATGAATACCAATTTTTTCCACTTCTAAGCTACCTCCCGGAAAAACCTCCTCAAGATAAATGAAATTAAGAATGAGAATGGTGAGATCCTTTTAGAGAGCAAAGAAATAAATCAAGTCATCATAAAATATTTCAAGGATCTTTTTCAGCAAGGTCAGGGGATTGAGGAGCGAATCAAAACAATATCTTAAACCTGTTCTAGAAATTCATCTCCCTTAAAAAAATTGCAAGCTCTTAAGGATCCCTTTTGAGGAGGAAATCAGATTTGTGGTCTTTGATATGGAACCTAACAAGTCACCTGGGCCTGATGGTTTTCAGGCTTTCTTTTACCAGAAATTTTGGGAGCTGATAAAGAAAGAAGTCATTGAAATGGTCCAAGATTTCTTCAATAATGGGAAGCTTCTCAGCCAGCTTAATAATACTTTCTTGGTCCTTATTCCAAAATTTTAGGGGCCAATGAAGTCAAATATTTTAGACCGATCAGTCTTTGTAACACGAGTTATAAAATCTTGACTAAAATCTTAGCTGGCAGAATCAAATTGGTTCTCTCCCATTTTATCTTTGAAAATCAAGGTGCTTTTGTCTCAGGTAGGTAGATTACTGACAATATTGTGGTGATTCAGGAAGCCATCCACTCCATTGTCAATTCGATAGATCAACTATGTTCCTTAAGTTAGATATGCACAAGGCCTATGACAGGATTACTTGGTCTTTCCTTGGTGCCATCCTGAATAAAGTGGGCTTTGATAATACTCTGGTTAGAATTATTATGACCTACATATCTACTAATAGTTATTCGGTCTTGGTTAATGGCAGCCCGAAGGGCTTCTTCAAAGCTGGTAAAGGCTTGAGACAAGGTGACCCCCTATCTCCTTTCCTCTATGTTATAATGGTTGAATCTTTGTGTAGAATTTGTAAGCAGGATTTACTTTCTAGGAGTATTCAAGGAATCAATATTTCTAATGGTCTCCCTCCGATCTACCTCAACCAATTTTTTGATGATAACTTCCTGATGGGAAAGGCCTCTGTCCAAGAAGCCATCAACTTCAAACCTTCTCTCAAGGACTATGAGTTGGTCTTGGGGCAGATGGTTAATTTTCTCAAAAGTGTTGTTTACTTTATTAATGTGGCTAAACAAGTCCAATTAAGGATAGCTTGTATTCTGGGTTTCAAAATCAAGTGTTTTCAAGACTCTTACTTAGGTATTCCTTTTATCTACAAAAGTCCTAACATCTCTGTTTGGAATGCCCTGTTGGAAAAAGTTAACAAGAAACTTTCCTCTTAGAAAGTTCTCCTTTTCTCACAAGTTTGAAGGACTCCTTATGAGCTCTCTTCAAGGTTTCCCCATTTACATTATGTCTTTCTTTAAACTCCCGACCAAAATAATTGACACTCTGGAAAAAATTCAGAAGATATTTCTCTGAGATGGGGCCTCGGAAAAGTTTAAATTCCTTTCGTGGCTTAGGAGAAGGTTACTAGGCCAAAGATGTGTGGCGGTCTCTGGGTTTGAAAAGTATACCTATTATGAAAAATATTTGGTTGCTAAAGCTAGCTGGAGAATTGCTAGAAATGAAGTACGTGGATTGATATAATAAAAATAAATACCTCTGAATTTAGGTAGAATTGAATCGTTATTCTTTCATGAAAATATCCTTAGAGGATCCTTCTTCTGGAATTCTTTGTTAGAATCGAAATATATCCTCTCAAAGGAATCCTTATGGGATATTGGAAAGGGGAACATGATCATATTTTTGTGGGATAGTTGGATTGAAGATTCCCATTTAGCAGATCAGGATATATGAAAGGAGGTTGCTCAATTCTATAAGGAGAATGGTAAAATTTGGATAAGATATTTCTAGAGTTATGATGATAAGGTCCAATGGGAAAACATAGCCCCTCCTCCTGATTATGATGGTGATATAAAACCTTTTCAGGATCTCAATAAGAAACTCAGGGAATTCCACATCCCCATCTTCCAAACTAAGGAGGATTCCATCATTTGGAAAGAGGAAGACTCTGGAAACTATTCTATTAAATTTTCCTATAGCTTACACTTCAAGAAATATTTTCAAAAAGAGTATTGGGGTAAGTTATGGATCAAGGACTTGATCCCTAAGATCAATATTTTTTATTGGTTGGTTGTTCAAAATAGAATCATGTCGGTTGACAATCTTATAAAAAGAGGAATGAGGATCCCAAATAGGTGCTCTCTTTGTTGGAGAGTGAAAGAGAACGTGAATCATCTTTTTTTACATTTCCCTTTCTCTAAAGGTGTCTTCTTGTTGATTTTAACTTTTCAACATGCAATGGATTATGCCTTTGAATATGGAGGATTATTGTACTCAATGGAATAGCCCTTTTAGGTTCCCTTATCCGGTCCTGGGCCTAGAAGATTACTCTACCTCATATCGATGGGGTTTATGGAAAATAAGGAATGATGGTTTTTTTAGAGATCGAAACCTCTAATTGTGGTGGGTAAAAGGAAAATCCTAGCTGTCATAAAGGATAATCTCAAACTGTTTAAAGGTAAAACAAAAATCCTTACCCAAAATGTGAGCAGGAAGTGTTGGATAAGTTCACCTATAGTCCGATCAAGATCAAAGTCCCGGTAAGAATGTTTACTAGATTAGACCTATGGGAAATATGATCAAGATCAATTTTAATGGGGATTCAAAGGGGAATCCCTGGTCAAGGTGGGGGAGGGGTATCTTAAGGAATAGTGAGGGTGAATGGATGTTTTTCTATGTGGGTCCCTTGGGAAAGAAGACTAATAACATGGCTAAAGCTAGAGCCCTCCTATGGGGTATTTCGATTCTAAGGAAAAAGGCCTTAAGGACATCCAGTTGAAGGCGAATCCTTAATTATTATAAATGCTCTCCTCAATAGGAGTAAGATCAATTGGTCATTGAAAAACATTATTCAAGATATCAAGGAATTTCTAAAGTATTTTGAGAAGATATCTATCAATCATACCTTTTGGCCAGAAATAAATGTGCGGAAAAGAAGTCCAATGTTGGAGTACTTAGTAATGAGTAAAAATTTGATGCAAAGGAGAGATATTACCCACTAATATTAATGATGAAATCATTAATGATAGAATGCGCTAGGATAAATGATGTCGAAATGAGCAGAGGAAGGTATTCTGTGTACCATGATAGCTTTTACAAAAGTCATTATTTTTGTGTGATCTTTGATAGGGTGAACAACTTGTTGGTTGTGGAAAGATTTTGCTGGGATGACAACTTTGGCAACATGCAAATGGGTGGAGATAGGATTCGAGTGTAACCTACTAGTAAGAACATGGAGGAGAGTAACTAGGATCTTTGGAACAAGCTTAAAGTTAGAGGATTTAGCAGTTATATTGCTAAATTACATGGTCACAACCCATCTCTGTTGAAGGACTTCAACAAAGCCTTAAAATAGGGGGTTTTTACTATCCGTGTTGTGGAGGTTGAGGTCTCGGAGTCCAATATTGCTAGGGTGACTGATATGAAGATGGAAGGGTTAAAGATCTATAAGGAAAGAACCCGTAGAGACCTCGAGATTGATTGATTTTTTGTTGGCAAGGAGAAATGTTACTTCTTCATGGATGGCATTGTGCATTCGTGCGTTCCTAGGGTCTGGAAGGATGTTTTCCTTCAAGTTATGATATATATTACGCTAGAGGGTAAGTATAGAAAAATCTATACCCATCATATGACCTTCCTCAACATGTTCTGTCACAAGTTTCTGGCTAGTATTCCTTTTTTCTTACCACCTCTCTTTCAAATTCACTGATGGCTTTCAAGAATAAGAAAGTTGAGCTGCCCCTCCATGAGGGCCTGATTCTTCTTTTGGTTGAGAATGGCAAGCCGGTTCTGGATTATCCTTTGACAACGGTCCTCGAGGAGCAAGCCGAGGAAGATGATATTACTCTTGTGGAGTGTATAACTAAAATTAAAGCCGGTAAGGGTATCCTCTGGGGGAATAAGAAAGATAAAGACAAAAATGAGGGTGGTGTTGGGGAAGCTAGCACTTCAAGGAAGAATGAATGTGCGGGAGACCCCAGTGTTTTGAAGAATGGAGAAGGAAGATGTTGTATTTAGAAGGGGTCCTAAAAGCCATGGAGGACACGAACGAGGGGCAAAGGGATTCCATTTTGAATATCATTAATATCTCAAAGAAGATGTTCACTGATTAGGTCCGAGATAAAACACGTAATGAAGAAACTAGAGATTCGGGTTAAAGTTCTAATTAAAAGAGTGGAGGGGATTAAAGGGGAAAAGAAAAGGAGGAGATTCAACCTTAGCATAAGTAGCTCAAAGGATTATTAGGAGATGGATGGTTCTGGAATCTAGGATGGCTGCATCTTGGCTCAGGGCCTCTAATGGTTTTTTTGTTGTGGAGATTTTTTTGTTCTCTAAACTTTGTGCGGATCACTCTTTGGCAAACTATGGTGTCATGTAATTTTTTGGTCTTTTTTATCCTCTCTAGGGTCCAAATCCTGCATTGTAAGAGTTAATCATGTCTAACTCATCTTTCTGGGACCCCTTTTTGGTTTTTTTTCCTGTTTTTTTTTGGTTACGTTCCTCTCTTTTGTAATGGCCCCTGGGAGCTGATCCCTATTTTTTGCCTAATCTAATAAAAACAATGCATTTAATAATATTTATTAATGGTTTATTCACCCAATTTTTGTGCCATAAATAGAACTAAACTCAATACAAGTGGAAGATATAATGATAAGTCAAGGATACATGCTAAAAATTAAAAAAATAAATTTATTTAAAAGTAACTAGCAACATGCATAATTGGGCACCCAATTTGGGTGAATAAACATGATTGTTTATTAATTAAATTGCCAGAAATAGGAAGGGAAATTATTAAAAATAATATGTTGAGGATTATATAAGCATGGGATTCCATAGTAAAGAAGCAATTAATTCTTTTTGCTAAGGATTACAACCCAGATAGGTTTTGATGCCAAGGAAAAGAGGTTTTGCATCAAAAGGTGTTTTTCATTGCCAAGGAGCTTCAAGGTTTGGTGACTAGGGTTGGAATGGCTTGATTCTTTCTATGATAATTATTTTCATGTTGGTATAAGTGTTCTTCTGAATTAAATAATATTTTTTATTTCTTTAGATGCAAGAAAAGCCTCAAATTTTAGGGCTGCGGGTTTTATATGTAGATTTTGGTGATTAAAATCAAGTATTCATGCCCTTGACTGCATCTTTGTCTAAATTAATTCTAGGTATTCATCATAGGTGCTCATATTAGTGAAAGGAAGTTCAAATTAATGTTAGATACATTGAATATCTCTTTCGAGTCAAAATAAATTGCCAAATCTGCACAAATGGATCCAATTGTAAGTGATTCCTATGCAGAATTAAAAGAAAAAGAGCTCGAGATAAAAATTGTTCCAGCCATGTTGAAGCATGATGAAGGAGAAAGATCAATAGAATCATTCATAGCTTCTAATATTTCTGAATTCAATGACATAGACATAGGCCTTGAACCTATAACCAATTTAATTGACAAATCCAAATCTCATAATTACAAAGTTTTCGGTAAAAATCATCCTCTTGTTTCTAACACAACCCATGTAGAAGTAAGTGCATGGAAAACTCCTTCCGGATCTTGCACATGTGATCCCAATCTTCCAGTTCAAGCCTTCATTGATTTTACTTGTATTTTCATTCACCTGAATGCTTTAGTAATTTAAATTGCTCATATACAATTATAAAATAAAAATTATAAGTTTTGTCTCGAATTATTTACGGAAAACATTAGATCTTTGGTGCATGTAGTGAAGAAGAATTGCAAATGCTTCAAGGATAGAAGGGAAGATAGGTCAAAGGAAATACTCTCAAGAAAATCATATTTATGCATATCTTTCAGATCTAGTTTGGTGAGAGTCAAAGGTGAAAGATTCAACCACAAGTAGAATATGGAAGAAGAAAAAAATTGTGAGGGTTGGAGCTTTCTTCTTATTTATTTTCCTATTTCTTTTATTTTATCTCGATTAAAGTAATTGAACAATCAATTAAATTATAAAACTTAAGTGATTGGTTTAAAATTTGTTACTTGAAGAAGTCAATTAGTTGGAAATAAGTGGCAAACATGCAAAATATAAGGTTCTACTTTTTATTTATAATTCATGCATGTCATACAAAGAGGAATTCCAAGAGGAAGATTTCCAATTTTTTCCCTTTTCATAGCTTCCACATTCAGAATTCATTTAAATATTCTTATTTGTAATTTCCCTTTATACACTATAAATAGAGGAAGAACCTAGGGGTTAAAGGATCGAAATTGCAATCAACATTCTTATGTTCCAGGACTTTGAGCTGAAACCTTTGATATATTTCTACAAGCTAAGGAATAGAGAGGAGGTAGATTTCCAAAGAACTTTGTGTCAATGGTGCATTTTGTTTCTTATTTATTTCTAGATCTATTGATAAACTTTGTGTTATTCTAGATCCGGATCGAAACTATCATTTTCTTAAAATTCGTATTCCAAGATCTATTTGTTTTATCTATGTGCATGAGATCAACTCGTGAACTATTAATTGGGTTTCACATCTTCTATCATTTCTTCCTATTTTCTATTATTTTCCTCTTCTATATATATTTCCTTTCTCTTACTGACTTCTTCTTACTTGCTGCAAAAATGTCTAGCTATGGTTCATGACATACATAGTTAAAGTAAAACCAACAGATAGATATTAGGAAATATAATTGACAAAATCTTACATGGGAGCCTCATTGGTAAATGAGGGAGATTTATCTCATGACTGCCTAGGTTTTCAACTATACAGAAAATCTAGCCAACACAAACCTTTACCCACGACTAAAAACATTCCTATGCCTATGAACATACCCACATCTACATCTTCATCCATATCTAGACCCATCACTACCTTGGGTGTCATGCTAACATAAAGCCCTAATCATCTACTCATCGAATTAGATTTAGCTATGTCTTCCCAAACCCGAACAAAATTATTTCTCTGCATAGAAGGAAGACCCAAACTTCTAGGCCACATACACCACTCTCACCTACCACACATTTTTCACCTTTACCCATTCCGTCCATCCTAGGACCTCACCCATCAACCTTGGCCAAACAACCCCCTACCCAAGGCCAATCAAAAGCTAAGCAACCTACCTCGTCATCATGATCCTTTGTTACATCCAATTTACCTACAAAACAAGCACCCTTGCCCTCACATGTACATTTCTTACCTCCTATACCTCTAGCGATTCATTGTAACCCCAAATTTTCCTATACGACTTTAACCCATACCTTCCACCTGGCCTCTACCAACCACTTCCACCATAACTCTATTTTCCCCATGGGTAATGTTTCCTCTTCCACCATCTAGTTTCCTTCGCATCACATACTCCCACCTCACATTTACCCAAGAAGGTACAATCCAAATACTGTAACCCACTACCCTCTAAAAAGGTAGTTAAAATGACAACACCCTCCATTTCTAGTTCTTCCACCACACATTTACCCAAGTAGATACCTTCAAAACCCGAGACAATAGCACCTTCCAAACTAGTGGTTAAACTTATTCCCCCTCCTATAATACATCTTCCACCACAATCATCTCGCATCTTTACCCAAACCCAAAATCACTTCCCATTGTGATCAATTAGCAGGTCCTATGCCAACATTTTAGCCAACCTCTTAGAGAACTCATTAATCACATTTTCACAACTTAGACCTTACGACCACATCAAACCCAAACTAGAAGGTTTTGATGAAGCTAAAAAATTTCCTATCATCGTGTGCTAGGACATGATGTAGAAGGTTGTAAGGCTCTCAAAACCATCCTCCTCCAATTGTGTCTTCTGAAGAAACTTTCAAAGATGATGATCTTCTTGATTAGGACCCTATTCCACCTCCAGATGTCACCACACACACTCATCCCTTACTTCTCCAATGACCTTCATCTCCACCCCCACAACCCTTTTATCCACCTCCAAAGTTTGAGATCAACATGGTTCTTATCGAGAGTTAGTAAAACCACCACCTAAATGCCGCAGTGTGCCTACTCATTTTGTAATGTTCTTACCCCGCATTAGGTTTTTGTCCATCATGTCATAATACTCATGAAATACCTTCTCTATCTACATCATTCCCTCATCTTAACATGGTCCAAGTTGCCACTCATGCCCAAAAGGACAAAGGAAAAGAAAAATAAACTAGTTCATCAACCAATCTCGTGCCCAATATACCATCTATACCCACACCCAAAATAACCATTCAAGGACCCACATACACTTTTTCTAACAGGGTCACCCATTGTACAATGATAAAACGATTACACCAATCCCATCTAAAAATGTCTTTATACGATCTCATTAAAACCACTAAATCCCATTGACAAGCCCTTATGGAGGATTTGTAATCCATCAAGGTTTTACCTAACAACCCCACACCAGTAGCCTCCATTCTCACCCCTCATCATGTGTCTTCTCTTACCAAATCATATCATTCTTCTACCCCCATGCCCACTCATCAAGTATCTACCCTTAGTTTTTCTGATGAGGAGATCAAATTAATCCAATCGACAACCCCGATACCACCTTTTTTATCTTCATCTATATCAATAATATATGTGTACGATGCGTTATGATCGATGGTGGTGCTAGCATCAACATCATATCCTCCCACATGTATAATAAAATGTGTATCCCTTCAAATTGCATGCATAATAACCTAGTTATGATGTGCTCCTTCAATGACACCATCACTTCCACCCTTGGCACCATTATTCTTCACATTCATGTGGGCCCTCACACTATCTCATAATTGTTCTATGTATTAGAGGGGGAGTTCTAGTATAAAATGTTGCTTGGCCACCTTGGATTCACATCATGGGTTTTGTTCCTTCAACTTTACACCACTGTGTCAAATTTGAACATATAGGACATAACTATACCATTCCAACTAATTTTTCACCATTCAAAACCTGTAACATGTTGTACTAACCTAACAATGTCCTTGTACTAGTTAAGGAATCTACCACTACCCCCACTTCTCCTTCACCCACAACCCCATCCACCAATTCTACCACCACCTATCCCACACTCGAATCTTCTATTCATACTATCATTGCATGCACCTCTATAGCTGGCCCATCTACTTCCCAACAAACTAATACCCATCCTGCCCAATCACCTAGTAATTCATCTATCCTGCTACCCACATATCTACTACCGATCCCTTAGAGGGTTTTTTTAACACCTCACTCTAGGGGAATACCACCTCTATAATATCAACACATTCCTCACTCCATAAGAGTATGGAAACCTATGCCAACATCCTCGTTATGACTATCACATAGGAGAGGTTTTCCCTTATGGTCCTCCCCACCTTCGCACCAACTTAACATATGGGGGACTTGATACTTCCACCTATTCACCCAAACCACCATCCCAAACATGACCATTTTCATTTGACCTCCAATCTCTCACTAATCACCGCTTCATCCACAATTTCCTTCACTGTTGTGCATGGAAAGGATTTGGCTTTGGTTTCTACGAACAAGGTTATCAAACCGACATCCCATGTACCACCCATAAACACAAAGATCACCGTGGCAATGGATTTTCCAAACCATATTTCAAGAAGACCCGCATCGACATGATTTAGTACGAAATACCTTCTCCACCCTATTCACCAACATCACCACCTTCACCCACGAGGTCCATAGATCCTAAATCTATTCCTCCTAAAAAAATTTTGTCAACATAATTTCCTAGGACCTCTAACTTATCAACACAATGGTGAGGCTCCCTCTTCTCTTCCCTTCATGTATCTTGACATGATTGATGATGATACACCTTTATTAACATCGTTCAATATTAGGATGATGAGTCTATCCTCACCTACCTTAGTGCGGAAGATTCTTATATTCACCGATCATTTCCTTCTGAGATGAAAACCATGTTGAATGAATTGAACATCAAAGTCAATATTAACACTCAAGATGACCTGCATGTTCTAACTATAGGCCAATCTTTAGATGTCACTAAACATGAAGCTTTTACTTATTTCCTCCAGGATCATAGCAATGTCTTTTCTTTGTCCTATGCTGATATGCCGGTATTGACCCAAACATTATGGTCCATAATATCATAACCATTCCTAAAGCCAAACCCATAAAAAAACATGAAAAATGCATCCTCGCATTGCCCTTCTTGTCAAAGAGGAACTTCAGCACCTTCTCTCAGTTTCCTTCATCCTACCCATTGACTATCCCTAATGGATTTCTAACATTGTTCCTATCACAAAAGCAATAGGGGACTTTACATTTGCATAGATTTCTACAACCTCAACTTATCTTTCCCCAAAGATGACTTTCCTCTACTAGGTATTGACCAACTAGTTGATCTCACCGCTGGTCATGAGATGTTATCACTCATGGATGGTTTCTTGGGTTATAACCAAATATTACTCACTCCGGAGGATCAACACAAAACTACCTTCATCACTCCTTGGGGACCTTCTGCTATCAATTCATTCCTTTTGGCCTTAAAAACATTAGGTCTACATATCAATGGGCTATGACTTATATCTTCCATGACATAATGCATCACATATTGGAAGATTACATAGATGACCTTCTTGCCAAATCCAAACATTGGGCTAAACACCTTACAGTCCTTAAGGTCATCTTTGATCGCCTCATCAAGTATTGTGTTCACCTTCAACCTAAGAAGTGTGTCTTCACTGTGCTCTTAGGAAAGCTCCTTGGTTTCATTATTTCTTTGCATGGCATAGAAGTCGATCCTACTAAAGTAAAGGCTATTCTCGAAATTCCTCTGCCTACTAATCTCCACCAACTTTGAAGTTTGTAAGGTAAGTTACAATCTATTCATCATTTTATTTCACAAATTTCTGACCACTACCAACCATTTCATCATCTCCTCAAAAGGAAATCTCCTTCAAATGGGATGATGAATGCCACAAAGCCTTTGATGCCTTAAAACAATACCTTCTCCAACCACAAGTGTTTTTCATTCCTCCTAAAGATGACCAACCCTTTTACCTATACATTTCTACTACTGATCATTCCTTAGGTTCCATGCTCGCTCATCACGATGAGAAACACTGGGAGAAAGTGGTTTATTACATAAGTCATACCCTTTTAGATTACAAAACTAGGTACACCCATGCCGAAAAACTTTTCTTAGCCTTAGTTTTTGTTGCCACTAAACTTCATCATTACTTACTCAACCACAAAACCTTTTTGTCACTAACACTGACCCCTTACATTACATGTATGCCAAACCCTACCAACATCAATGTGTTGCACGTTGGCTCATGCTTCTCGTAGACCTTGACCTTGAATTAATCCATCAAAAATATATCAAGGAAAAACCATTGTTGACCAAATTTCAGACATACCCTTTCTAGAAATAAACTCTCTAACTTTAATTTTTGGATGTATCCCCATTCCTCTTGATGGTGAACCTATGTCATTATCATTCAAAATAGATTTTTATTACACTAAAAACATCACTGAATATGAAGCCCTTGTATTAGGCCTTAAAAATACCATCACCTTAGACGTCAAATCAATTAATATCTTTGGTGACTCTCAACTAGTTGTAAAACAAGTCAATGGTATATACCAATATTGTAATGAAATAATTTAAAAGTATAAACACCATGTTGAAATACTTCTTACTACCTTTGACCATTACAGACTTCAAACCATCCCATGTTCTACTAATAAATTTGTGGATACCACGGCCTTCTTAGCTTCTCAGATACCTACTTTTCCTTCCAACTCCAAAATCTTTGTCATAATACAAAGGTTACAATCACCTTCTTATTTATCTCGAGATGTCAAATCCGTTGGAACCATTGCACCTGACCCACATGATCTTTGGTATAAGTAGTTTGTAGACTACCTTTCCCTTTCCATTCTACCTTCCAATATTACTTGTAATGGAAAACATGTCTTTCTTAAAGGTGTCTCTTGTAATGTCATCACGGGTGGTCTTCTTTATAAATGTGGATTCAACAAAGTATTCTCTTACGATTCCTTACAAGTTTTAAAATTCCCTACACCATGAAGGAATTTCAAGACAAAATTTGTGGAGGTCACTTTTGTGGCTTATCTTTTTCTAAACACATTGTTTTCCTAGGATATTATTGGCCAACCCTAAACCATGACTATTGTGACTACATAAAACATTGTGTGAAATGTCAGCAACATGTTAATCTTCATCACACACCTAGTCCTTCCTTACAGGTCGTATGAGACCTTTGGCCTTTCTCTCAATGGGGTTCGGACCTTGTTGGTGAGATCAATCCTCATTATTTAAAATGCCACCAATAGATTATAATCTGCTATCTTGAATACTACTCTAAATGGGTAGATTCCATCCCCTCATTTCTACAAAAGATGAGAAAATTTGTAAATTCATCTACCATTACATTATTTGTCACTTTGGTGTTCCTCACCATCTTATCACTGATAACAACAAGAAATTAAAAACAAAACCATGTGAAATATTTGTGAAGATTTTGGCATTCAACTCAATTTCTCTTCACCTTACTACCCACAAACAAATGGCCAAGTAGAATCAACCAATAAAACCTTGAACAAAATTCTTATGAAAGTAGTTGATGATACTGGAAAGGATTGACATATGCACATTACTTTCACCTTGTGGGCTTACCGCACTAGTATTCACTCTTCGACTACTGCCACACCTTTCTCTCTGGTCTACGGTACCTAGGTTGTCTTGCATCTTGAAGTCCAGATTCCATCTCTCCTCATCTCACTACAAGACATGCTCAACATTGATGACTTTCGCCAGGAATGTTTGGCATAACTTGAGTTATTAGATGAACTTCATCTCAATGCTTTTGATCATCTCCAAATCTACCAAAAAAATATCAAATTTGCCTATGATAAACATTTCCATGAGAAAACCTTCTAGTCGACCTCGTCCCCGAAGGAAAATCAACATGTAACCAAAGAGGATAAAAGTAAATGGGGAAAATTTGATCCTAATTGGCTTGGACCCTATATCGTTACTCATACATATGGATCAGGTGCTTATCATTTATCTTCACTTGAAGGTAAACCTAAACCTGAACCCTTGAATGCCTTGCATCTTTAACCATTCTATTGTTGAATCAAATCCTATATCATCTTCTGTCTATTTCCATCTCATCCCTTGAGCACCCTTCACCTTTCATATTACCTATTCTTGGGGTCAACAACTAAACAAGAATCATGTGATTAACCGTCACCTTTCAGCCTTATCTTCAATATGAGTACCACAACTCTACTCATGGCATGATTTTCATGGATACTTTTCATCTTTTTCAAGATGGAATCCCATGATTGTTCATCACTTGAAACCATATCTCTCATATTTGACCTATGTTTTATATGGTTTTCATCTTCTAAACAAGAGACTAATCTCCCTCTATAGTCTTGTCCATGACTTAAACATTTAAAAAAGCAAAAAAAAATTAAAAAAAGTAAAATGGGATTCAACTCCTTTAGTCAAACTTCAAAGAATGAGCTGAATCCCTCGAAAGGGACATATCTTATCTTTATCTTTCCACTATAACTAGACTCATTGCTCCTCGAAGGACAACTATACAAAGCTATTGTAAAAATAAAATAAAATATTTAGAAGCTTCTAGCATCAATCGATTCATGAAAACCTCAAGGAGATAATATAATCATCCCATGTAGACTTCTTGCATCAATCAGTCTATCAAACACAAAAGTAAAAAGAGAAAATGATAAATTTTTCATCATGGACTTGCCTATTTTGATCATGGGTTTCTTGCCAAGTAGACATGCTATCTTACACCAAGTTACGCTAAAACCAACCATTTTCACCTCATTTCCTTTTCATCCTAATCTCCTACCTTCTCAAGGGACTTGCCACCAAACCGACATTTCATGATCATGTGATTCTCTTCACCCTTAACATAGTCAATCATGTACTACCTTTAGGGTCTTACGTTCATAAGCCCACCTTTGGTATGGTAGACTTATTATGGTTCTTACCAGTTAGGCAACTCTTTTGGTCAACTCTTACCCTTCACCTTCTTCATTACTGATTGATTCTCCTATACAGGATTAGACCATCGAAACCTACATTTTAAGAATTCCTCTATCACCTAAACTCAACCATGCCTAAATGACCCAAATGCAACCATGCCTAAATGACCTAGACCCAATCATCCCCAAAAATCTACCAAACCATCCCTCTACCTCATCTTATTCTTCCCTAGCTTATGGGAAAACTATATCGGCCTGAGGCCCCTTTTCTCCAATGCTATGTAGGTAACACTCTGAGGGCATGGGTCCCTTGGAGGTTAGCTCAGCCACTCTTTACCCTAACCCATTTTCCCCCATTTTTCTATTAACTTTCTACCTTACTTAGTTTCCATTTTTCACAACACTTGGAAGTTAAACAATCAACAAACATACATACCTACCATTTTATCACATCATCAAAACATCCAACAAATCATTTCATATTTTCCCAACATCAAATATTTGGGAATTTACACCATAACATACATATACATCATCATTTATGCTCCATACTACCAAAATTGGAAATTAAATCAAACCCAAAGACATGACCTTGACTATCTAACTCACCTTGAATTCACCATGCCTATATGATCTAGAATCATACATGCCTAACTAACTTAACTCATCCATGCCTACATGACCTTGAGTTCACCATGCCTAACTCACCTAGACTCCACCATGCCTAACTCACCTAGACTCATCCATGCCTACACGACCTCAACTCCACCATGCCTAATTCACCTAGTTTCCATCCATACACAAGCACATCATCCATACCATAAATCTCATCATCTATAACAATGAAAGTTTGTATATCAATACAAATGTACACCAATACAAATACATATAAGTATATCAAATATTTGAGGTACATCTTCACCATCTTTGGCCCTCAGGCCAGTATATGATCAAAAATCTCAAAAAATATTATGTACATCCTCACTATCTTTGGCTCGCAGGATGATATATATATATATATATATATATATCAAAATCCCCAAAAATAAATAACCATACTAGGTGACTAATCGTCACCCCACCTAAGACCCTTGAGTCCAATCAAATCAGATCATCCACTCTACTGTCTAGCACCCTGCCAACATATCTCCACCCTCCATAGGTCTCGATCTAGTCTCTTCCTATCCCGTAGCTTGTTCTAAGCTCCGTGACCTAGTAGCCTCACTCGACCCTATCTTTGGGCTTGTCGGGCCACCGTACTCTCTACAATATGAGTGCGGGATCTCTTCCTCTCACTCGAGGCCTACTACTCCCATGTACTATACATAGGAGGGGACATCTATCCTAATGGTTGTTAGGTGATCCTAGTAATACCATGCCTCATTTAGGGCCTCCCTAAACATTTTCATTAGAACCATCTGGGGTGGTGCCATAGGTCTCACAACAACCTGTGAGCTATGTCATGTTAGGGTTGGCCTCGTACCATACACCTATGTACCCTATATTCCTCTCTATACTATGGGACCCTATCCTGTTGCTTCCTGTGGAGGTGTCTCCGCACTATAACCAAAGCCTATATGGCCACAACGAGCTGTGTATTGGCCAAATGACCCTAGAAACCTATTATCTATACCTGTAGGGAGGCTACCTATCCCCCATCCCCATCACCACCATGTGCACATAATTTTTCCTCTACAACTTGGGCCTGTAAGGCTACCACATGCACCTGTAAAGTGGAAACATGTGCCTTTGATCCTATGAGCTTCCCTGAAATAATCCAAGCTATGTCAAAAGGGTAACCACCTCACCTGCAAGGTATCTGTTGTTGTACCGTGATAGTAGCTAAGTCAAGATTCCCTAACCTCGATGGTGCCACCCATAGCCTACGTCGCCCACCACTTCTGTATCTATATGTGACCACGACGTCATCAATCCACCTATTCTCCACTTACTCCTCCTTCCTTATCACCATAGTCATTTGTGATATAGGCATAGGCCTCTCCATGTCATCTCTTCTATACTATGGGAATGGTGGCGGTACGTCCTATGGCATCCCAAACTACTACCTAAGCCTATCCACTAGTATCATCTTGTGCTTGTTGTAACGATGCCCCTCTATCCACCTGAGTAGTTGTAGCTCCTCCAACTCTTCATCCATGTGCCTATATGAAGGAAAGATAACATATGGCCTCCAAACAATATCCCCTCGGAGAAACCCTCTAGTACTCACTGTAATATGTTACATTGTGGTTTTCCCTTGTCTCCTTGTGCTCTCCACCAAGTGGTACCCATTTCATGTAACCAACCCTGACTAAACCACCCCGAACCAATCCTATTGGGAAAGTCAACTACACATATGCATACAATGTGTTAGTATTCCTAATAGTGTAGAATGAACATACAACATAAAATGAATCTTCGTAACCTCCCATAGGCCCACAAATCTCTATATAATGGAACCAACAATGTTAGTTCCCAAGAAAATAGAACCACTCCTCCATCATGTCCTAGATAACACCCATCAGTGCTCATGGGAATCTCCCACCTTCCGTATCTAGCAAGGAAAAACAACATACCGCCTCCATCAAAAAAACCATTAACGCATAACCTAAGGATGAGCTACATACATATCCCATTAGCTTATACTCACGCTATGGTACCTCATATCCACCATCATATCTATAAAAATAGACACTATCAGCTCCTCTAACACCTATGACGTAATATAATATACCTGCACCCCAACTATCGATAGTCACGGGATCTTATATACATCCTCTAGGGTGACAATGATCGTACCCATTGGTAAGTGGAACATGTTAGTCATTGAGTCCCATTTGTCAATGAGTGTGACCATTAAACTCAGATCTTGAGCTACATGCATGTAGCATCGGATCCCAATCAGCCCAACATCAGTCATGTGCCTCCACTCCTCTCGTGGTAACACTCGGTTGTATCGCTAGTAATAGAGGTGGTACTTTGTCCTACATCCGTAGCTGGTCCCTCGCCTACATCTAACAAAACCACAAAATTATTACAAACTTGACAACCTTCACTTATCTATTAACCCCCCAAACCATACCCAACCATACCAATCCTACTCACCCCATGCTACATCATTCACCTACTAGCCTTCTACCCCATTACAATCATGGCTTATCAATCTAAGAACATCATTTCACCTACTTACCTATCCTTTATGCCAATTCCAACCTTCTACCCCCATCACTCTACATGTATCCTCCCTTCCCCCTCTCACCTATTTTTCTTGCCCACTTAACCTTTCTTACCCCTATTTTCCATCCACCCTCACCAACATTGGTTTTTTGACAGTCATGGGTTATCCTTAACTAGCATCACTTCACTTCAACCGATGTCACCTAAGACTACACCGACACTAGATAAAGCAAACTGACGTTGGCCACCCTTAGAATGACGTCAATCTCTATCGCGGAGCCCAAATCAACCCCCCACATTTACCAAAATTCCTAAAAATGACCTACACACCTACTCTACCCTACCCAAACCTAGCCTAACTTCATTGCCAACCCTATTTAAGCTACATTGGACCTTCCCCCTCCCTCATTTACTTCATTTTACCCAAAAATTCAAAATAAAACTCCTACCCAAACCCTTTTAACCGAACCAATTTCCACACATTATTTTAAAACAAACGACAGACGCAGATTGAATCCTACCTCATCTCAGTGTCTTCTGCATGGTGGTACATCTTGCCTCTATGCCGGTGGCCCACCGAACCCTCTCCTTCCTTTTCCATGCCACAAATCAACTTCTCACCTCTCCACCAATCAAATAGATCCAATCGATCTCGTGGACCCACCTACCGAATGCTAATCTCACACTATTCACTCGCTAACTCATCTCAAAGACCTCGTACCATCGCTTTCTACTCTTAATCTACGGTTCTGTCATTTTCTCAAATAAAAATATGTTAAAATGAATCTATAAATATGGATTTTTCATTTTATTAACCCTAACTCCGACATGACCAATGTCATTCATACCAAACCAACGTTGGTTACTTTATAACCGACATTGATTGCCATCCATTACCATTTTCACCCCATTTTTCCCATTTTGACCTCAACTCATTATTTCCTAATACCCTTTGACCTTACCCACACTTATTGCAACCTACCTACAAGCCCAAACTACCCCTACATTTCCTTAGTTGCATCTAGGAGTTGTTATTTTACCTATACCTTGGCCTTACCCATGCCATGACCCATATACCTTGACATGAACCACTTTTTGGGGCCTTTTTGAACTTATGTTGTTACCTATGTTGTTTTAGCCTAACAACCATACCTTGTCTATTGTCATTCCATTTATCCTAACCAAACCTTTGGTATACCAAAACATACCTAAACATTCCTGCACCTAACCTATGTTGTGTTTTTGGACCATATCCTATACCTTGGATACCTGAATCACTTCACCCTTGTTTGGATAAACCTATTGACCTTGGAAGATGTAGAGTTTGCAATCTCTTCAACTAGGTCCGGTGTTGCAATCTATACATGTGCATGCATTTTTTTCCATTACCCATTACCCAATTTGACCCTGGCCCATTACCTATTACCCAATTTGATCATTACCCATTCCCAATTCAACCCTGGCCTATTACTTATTTCCCAAGTATACCATCACCTTTTCCCATAGTACTCATCCCTTCCCCACCTACCTTCACTTCCACAGACTACATATTCATCAAACCACTCACCGATTCCATACAACACCTCACCAATTCCTAGTTTAAGGGGGCTCACCTTCACCCACACTTAGGGAAAACCTTCTCTCACCTACACATGGGGCAATCACTTCATGTTTTTTTCATCATTTCTTACCAATACAAGCTACGTGACAAAAAGGGGAAAAATATAGACACCAAAATTATGTTGTACCACCCTTATATCCCCATTAATTAAATTAGCCATACCTTACACATTCATATCCCATAGTGCACATGATTAATTAAATTAATTATTTTAATTAATTTAATAAATATCCTCACTTGGCCACATCACCTAAACACCTCATCATGGACCTATTCTTAGCATGTTTCTTTTAACTAAGACTCAATCTCTACTTACCATAACTAACTGAGACTTAGTCTAACCCTAACACTAGATGCCTATTATTTTTCTAACACTATTCTAACTTACCTATGTGGAAAATACCATTTTTGACCTGAACCAATGGGAAGAACTGGTCAAAAGATAGCAAATATCTACTATTTTGTCAAACCTAGGATCTCCCGTCGTAACCAATGCCGGTTAACCTAAACCCATATTCGGTTACCATATATTCACTTTAGTAACCTTAGTGCGGAGGTTGAAATAATTATTCGATTTTGGAGAGAGAGAGATATTTTCATGCAAGCATGAATGAGATCCCTCTCTCACATCCAAACACACCCTAGCTGGCACCAAGACTGATATGAAGACATTAGCATTCATGGTAGCATACCGAGAAGCACTATCATGGCGCTGACCACCAGTTTAATAGATCAACCATCGCCTTCATTCAACCACCAGGCCTGTAAATAAGTGTGTTTTGATCTATATCATTCCATACTTACTTAGATCATCATTTCTTTATCTTTCTCTTTTAAATCCTATTCTCTTTTACATCCTATCATCCTCACCTTCCTGTAAATCCACCCATCTGACCACCCATAACCTTTTCACTCCCTAGATCTAACCCCGGAAATCTTTGAGCATTCTCAGCATCTTTACCAACCTAGCCATCCTTCTTCTATTCTCTATGCAATCACAAAGAATCTTCAAAACTAAATTTTATTTATTTTCTACCATTCCGCCCTACCAATCGGTTAACCTAAACAATCATTAGTTTCTCTCTCAACCGGCATCAGTCATACCCATCCAACATCGGTCTACGTGTAAGCTGGTAATCCTTCCTGTAATAGTAACCTAATAACCTTCACCCAAATAGCCCAAAAACACCCAAAATCTATACCCGACCTCTTCTAATCACCTTGTCTACCTACCCAACCTCCAGATATGATCATAACCCAACCTATTAGATTATATTTTCTTATTGTATTTTAATGAGATACCTAAATCATATCAACTACAGTAGGATGTTATTTTTTTATGTTATTTCTTGCGTTAAATTGTATTAAATAGTGGATTGACAACCATCTAGGAAGTATAACACTTCTCAAATCTAGCACACGCTAGGTAGTCTACTAAAATAGATTATTTAATATTCTTCTTGTGGTATTATTTTACATTCATAGGTAGTTCCTCATAGCAAAAGGGAAGTTCTCGCAATCAGCATTGGATCAGGAAATCAAAACATGTAAACTCTACCTTCCACTTTCATTTCATAGGTATTCCTCCTCACTTTTACCTTATTTATTTTTCTCATACGTATGCAACTTATTGGTGAAACACCCACACAAATAATATCTTCTATTCATGTCTCTGCTTAGTTCTATGGCTCTACTCTTATGCCAATAATATCTTCAATCATGTGCCCTAGTGTGGAACCCTAACGTGAAAAAATGATTCCTTTCACAAGATGGCGTATTCACTTGTGGGATTCAAAACTTTTACAACCTTCTTCCTCACACCCACGTATTGTTTTCCACCCTAGTTCACTAAAAAACCTTGTTATACATTCAGATCTTCACAACCCTCTTTTGCACAACTTTTCTCAAGGATTCCCTAGTTTGCAAGAGCTCTTCAATATCATAAATGCAAGATAACAATAATGTAGCCCAAGCTTCTACTTATAGTGTTTTCTTCTTTTCTCGTAATAAATACAATACCACCTACCATCGTACCTTTGAAATAAAGGTAGATTTTTCTTCTTAAGCCAACCCTTAGCGCTTTTACCTCTGCACTCAATCTTGCGTAAAAATCCTAAAAATTTCTGGGCGTGCTAAAATCCTTAGTGACCAAAGATCCTTTCGCACACACTTATAACATCGAAGGAACTTATTTGTATTTACCCCGATTTTTACATTGCCTAACTCATGATGTTCTATGTTTCTCATATTCATATGTGGTCTTCCAAAATCCTTACAACAACCTCCTTATGTCCACATTTTCTATGTGCGCTATTCCAAATTACGCACTTTTGATCTTTTAATTCGGCCCATCGAAACACGACTTTTGCTGCTTCCCTTATTTTTCACATTACTCCACCCTAAACAAAAATTGATGTGTGGTCCTCTGCATATAGAAATGTTTTGAAAATAATAAGTGGCTACCAATGCATAATGTGTACACAACAACGAAAAGGGAACAAGTAACAAGCAACAATAAGGGGAAACATAAAGAAAGGAAAAACATTAAGGGAAATCCTAGGATAAATGGCAATATTGCCTTATCTATGCATACAAGGAAGACTTATTTATAGTAGGGCTTTAGCCTACTCCCATTGAAATGGCCTGGTAACCTTGTTACAAGACTATGTAATCGACAAGTGCCTAAATCAAGTATATAGGATATAATGTATGGGCCCATCCAATGGACTTTGAATTTCCCAGGATAACACACAAAATTGGATTCGCACGATAAAACCATCTTCCCAACTTCAAATTGCTTGATCTTGATGTGTCTATCATGCCATTCCTTCTACCTATCTTTTTCTATTTTTGACTCCAACAATCAATAGCCCACTTTTCATCTAAGCGCATTAACTTATCGATCTCTCCTCAATCGTTTGTTCATCAACAAGCCCTCTTGCATGCACTATATGTACTAATGGTAATATGAATTCAATAGGTAAAACCACTTCCATGCCAAATACCAATTGAAAAGGTGTGACCTTGTTCAATATTTTATAAGTAGTTTGGTATGACCATAACACATCAGAAACTTTATCATCCCAATCCTTTCTTTCCACATCACAAATCTTGGTTAACATGTGATTTATAATTTTGTTAAGCACATCAATAGTTTGATTAGCTTGTGGGTGATATGGGGTAGTCTTTTGGTGGGATACCATGAATTCTGCCAACAAGATTTTGATTATTTCATTCAAGAAATGGGTACCCCTATCACTTTTTAAAATTAGCGGACATCCATATTAGCTTATTATATTTTCCCATAAGAACCTAGTTAATGCGGTTGTTATGCCTTCCTTTGTAGGTATTGCATCTTTCCATCTTGTTAATTATTCAATGTAAGTTATTATATAGTGTGAAACAATCCTCCATACGGTAGGTGAAATTGGTCCTACAAAATCAATCACCCACTTCTCAAATGGTTCTGCTCTAGCTATCGGTCTCAATGGAATCTCATTTCTTCTTTCTGTATTTCCAAGGCATTGGAAGTGGTCACAGGCCTTAGAAAACTCAATACAATCTTTGTAAACCATTTCCCACCAAAAACCTTCTAAAAGGATCTTACACATGGTTGCATTCCCTACATAGTTTCCTCTAGAATCCCACCATGTGCTTCCTCTATGATTGCAAAATTTTCATGTTCTAACACACAATGTAAAACCTCATCGCAGCCTAGGTTGTATGTCTCCACTAATTAACATGTAGGGTGCGATGAGTATGGATAATTGATTTGTTTCTAGAGTCTTCATTCCCTCCGGTACCACACCCATTTTTAGAAACACATCAATATCTTCCAAATTAGAGGGCATGTGTCAAAACGTAAACAATTACACATCTATCATTGTATCCTCAATGCCTTGTATGTCCTTTTCTAAGTTAATTCTTGATAAATGGTTAGTTCCTAAGTTACTCTTTCCTGGTTTCACAACAATTGTAAACTTAAACTCTTGAAACAAAAATACCCACCGACATATGTGCCCTTGTAAAACTGGCTAGTTCACCAAGTACTTTAATGCCATGTGGTATGTGTATAATATGAAGGGTTTTGCCAACAGATATTGCATTAATTTTTGTAGCACGTAAATCATTGATAGTGCTTCACACTCAGTAGTAGTATAGTTCGGCTCTGCTTTGGTGAAAGTTTCTTGCTAACAAAACATAAGGGGTGGTCAATAATTCCTTCTCGTGGTTTTTCTAAGACTACCCCAATCATCATCCCCAAAGAATCAACATGTACATGGAATGGCTTGTCCTAAGAAGGAAAGTGTAATATGGGCGTAGTGATAAGCTTATTCTTCAATGCATCAAATGCCATCTGTTGTGCCTCTCCCCAGTGAAATGCACTTTTGTGTTTTAGTAATTCTTCTAATGACATGGTGATCTTGGCATATCCCTTAATAAATTTCTAGTAATACCCCATATTCCCAAGGAATCCACACACTGTGGTCTGGGTGGTAGGTTCCCCCAATCCCACAATAATGAAAAATTTGGTAGGATCCACCAGCAAACATTCCTTACATATGATATGCCCTAACAGGGTTCCGAATGGAGTAGTAAAGAGACATTTCTTAATGTTGAGGGATATTCTTAACTACCAACATCTTTCAAACATTAGCCACAAACTGTCACGATGATCCCTCATTAATCCATATACCATCTAATCATAAAGGTAGACCCAAAGGAACTTATGGATAAAATCTTGAAATTCCTACACCATAATGCGCAAGAACACAATAAGCGCATTCTTCGATTCAAAAGGCATGATTGTTTAGGCAAAGATTCCCTACTCATTAGAGAAATTTGTCTTTTCCTAGTTTTACTTTACAATTCTAAGTTGATGATACCTACGAGAATGCATGCAGTGAAAGAATACATCTCACACCTGACTACTTCTTCCAGGATTTCTTCGGTGAAGGGGTTTGGAAAAGGATCAATAACACATACCACATTTAAATCCCTGTAATCAACACAAATCCTTATCCTCCCATCCTTCTTAATGTTGATGACCATCAGAATTAGCCATTATGATTCCTCAATAGCCTCAATGATTCTGATGTGATCATATTTTCAATTTCCTCCTTGACTTTGACACAAAGATTTATATTCATTCGATAAGGTCTCTTCCAAATTGGGTGTCCACCCTCCTTTAACTTGATTTTCATTTCCCTCAAGGAGTGGTGGGTGCCTTTAAGCTCATGGTACCCATGAAAAAATAGGTCTTTGAACTCACACAATAGATCAATGATCTTTCAAACCTCCTTTTCCGACCAATAGTCTCTAATAATAGCCTCCTTAGGTTCAGCCTCCAAACCAATGTTAACCTTCTTAGTTTTTAGGGGTTCATGGTAGGTGCATTCTTACTCATCTAGCACTATCCATAACTTCATGTGTACCTTAATTATTGTTAACATACAAATTTTCCTCCTCTTTTCCATCTAACACATAAACCAATTTGCCTTTTTCTTTCTCCATGCATGCACACTCAAGTTGTGTCTCTTCCAATTATTCCTCATCAAAGCATGCTTCCAAACTACGTTCACCCAATAATTCCAGTATTCTATCCTCTGCCATGGCATTATCCCCCATCGTAAGGTTCTTAAAAACCTACAACACCCCATCCATCGATGGTTTAGTGCTCCAATATTCAAAATCTTGAAGGAGGTTGATGAGGCCATAAATTGGCCATAAATTACCATTATTTTTTCCTTCCAAGTTACCTTTGAAAGTGGATTTAAATGTAATCTAGGAACTTATAGTTTTCTTAAGATATAATATAGGATATATATCTTGTTCATTCTTTAGAAATATTTTGTTATCTATTTTGTTGACTAATCCTATTGATTATTTGGGAAAAGATGCAAAGTCTTGTGTATGTAGGCCATAAAGGAAAGATAATGCTAGTATTGGGAAAGTAGAATTGATCATGAATAGTAAATTTAAAATCAAATATGATTTCATATTCAAATTCCTCTCAAAAAATTATGCAAGTTAAAAAAATAATCATCTCAATTTGAGGTTGCATGCAAAAGTTATAGTTGTTTTAAGTTAGTTGCGGAACTCGCAGAGTTAGTTCCGGAACTCACAGAGTTAGTTCCGGAACTTGTAGGTTTAGTTCCGGAACTCACAGATTTAGTTTCAGAACTTGTATCAATTGAATGACAGTTAGTTATGGAACTTTCAATTCATAGAAAAATCAGATTTAGTTTCGGAACTTGCATAAAAGGAATGACAACTTTAGTTCCGGAACTTGCATCAATGGAATGACAATTTTTGAGGGATTGTGAAAACTCGAGTTCCAATAGGAAATATGAGAAAGGTTTTTTTTCATAGAAATGTTTTTAACAAAAACCTCATTAATATTTGCTACAGATTTTACCAATGAAGAGATATCTAACTTTTAGTGAGATGTAGTCGAGGAAAAGTGTATCAGACGAGCACTAAAAGTTCCATAAATAGAAATAGAAAAGTCAAATGGAAAATATGAGAGAGGTTTTTATTCATAGAATTTAAAAAAAAAAACCTCATTTAAATTTGCTACAGTTTTTACCAATGAAGATAAATCTAACTTTTAGTGAGCTGCAGTCTGAGAAAAAGTGTATTAGACAAGCACTAAAAGTTCCATAAACAGAAATAGAAAATTCAAATGGAAAATATGAGAGAGGTTTTTTTCATAGAAATTTTTTTAACAAAAATTCATTCATATTTGCTACAATTTTTACCAATCAAGAGAAATCTAACTTTTAGTGAACTACAGTCCAAGGAAAAACGTATTTGACAAGCGTCAAAAGTTCCATAATCAAAAACAACAAAGTCAAATGGAAAATCTGAGAAAGGTATTTAGTCAAAATCATATTTTGAGGAAAATTATCCTTCCAATAATTTAGAGGAATAAAATCATTATGATTCTTGTTACCGAAAAGCAAGGAGAAGATTTGGGAGCAAATCTTCCTAAAATAAGTGAGATAAGATTTGACTTCAATAATATATCTCTCTCCATATTTTATGGAGATGGAGATCTTAGTTGTTAGGATTGGAATAAAGATAAGATCAGATTGTATTTCCTAAAATAAGGAGTTGGTTGGATGCATGAATTATAAATGCAACCTTCCACACTTAGATATGTAATGCTTTTCTCCAAAGAAATAAAGATCTATTCTTTCCTCTCAAATATTTTGTAGTTTTAAGATCTCAGAAGTATGATTTAAATCCTCTTCCAAGGAATGAGTTGGCCACTCATTCCAAGGAAGATGGATCTATGTATTTATGTTTATGTTTATTCATTTGTCTTTAATTCATTCTATTGTATTGTTTTTATCTTTGTATTGTGAAAATTTAATCTATTGTAAACCTGTAGGTGTTTCATTCAATTATGTTTATTTTTAATTCAGCAATTTCATTTATGCAAGTGTGCCTTTTAATTCATGCAAGTGTGTTTCTTTCATGAAAATTTCATTTATGCAAGTGTGCCTTTTAATTCATGCAAGTGTGTTTCTTTCATGCAAACTTTATTTCTGCAAGTGTGCCTTTCAATTTCTGCATGTGTGATTTATTTTATACAAGTTTGGATTTTTGTTTAAAGGATTTGTTTTCCAATATCTTCTTCTCTTAAAGAATACAACATTTGGACACCAACCTAGATTGACATTTTTAATGGCAAGGATTGACAACCCTCATCGAGAGGTTAGCCATCAACTCTTGCCAATTTCCTATCTGACGACGCATCTTTGAGTGAATATACCATGTGCACGCAAAACCTTGTAAGGTGGAGTATAACTTATGCACCCATAAAGAAGGTGGTAAGGCTTTTGCGCCTTCCATCTAGACCTTCTCACATGCTTGGACGTGAAATGAGGTGGGTTCCTTCCCATGATAATCTTGTATAATAGTGGGTGCATTAATCCAGGAAAACCTAACAAAGAACACGATTCTTACTTTATGCCACTCTACAAGTATATTGTGATGGGTTTCCCACCAATGTTCTCCAGTTCTAATAAATTTATAGCTAAGCATCCCTCTTCTTTCGATCTCACTTTTCCACTGGGTCTCCATTTCTCATAAGAAAACATTAGGGTTGGATCCTCCAAAATAACTTGGTAACTTATTTCCTCTCATGTGCTTGACTAAGTGAGCCTTTATTACTCTAATAATAGAGCCTCTCGATTTCCACCAGGTAAGTGCACCAAGTTGGGGGCAAAATGGGGTCTTAAGTAGATGTTTTTTTCTAAAAAAATAAAAAAATTCAACTTGTACGGGTTTTTTGAAATAGTTACACTCAAAATTGGAAGATGTTGTAGAAATATGAATCGTAGAATTTTGAATCTAGTTTCTAAGCTACTAAATTTTATTGAAAATGGATAAGTTTAAGTGGGTCAAATAACTAAAATACCAATAGGTGATCCTATTTTTGTTAAAAAACATAATAGAGCGACATTTCTGCCCTCACCATTTTTTTCAGCACTATTGAGTATTTTTGAAAACCCTTTTGTAGAAAGATAGCTAGGAGCATCTAGTTTGTGTTAGAATTTTTTTAGATTTTTTTAATGAGTATTTTTTTATTTATGATTTTTCTAGTACATAAATTTTATGTTTTGAAAAATAACGAAGCTCTGATCGTGCCCCCCACCCTAACTACCTCAAAACTATCAAAAATTAGAATTTGTTTTTGAATATGTATATAATTATGCCTAGTTTGTGTTGGTATAAAAATTTTCAATTTCAATGACCCAACAAAATATACATGATGAAAGATAGACATATTTAGACTTCAAAAATAGCTATAAAAATGCATACTTAGAAAATAAATAATATGGAAACCTTATATTAGTCAGAAAATTTGAAAAATTCTATTTTTAAAAAGAAGAAACTCTGCTCTACGTCATGGTATATTTTTTTAAATGTATAAATTGTTTTATTTTGATTTATCCTAGAGAAATTGGCATTTTTACATTTTCCTGCAAAAACACGTTGTTTGTTGTGTTTTTGTGAGGTCCATGCCTCAGGGTTGTGGATCCAAATTAGATCCTAAGCCTTGAGGCATGTGTTGGAAAAGGTAAAAAGCATAACGTGTACACGTTATGCTTTATTTATATATTGTGGCCCTCAAAGGTCCCTTTTATTTATAGCAGACATAATGTGTATGTGTTATGCTTTGGTAAATCCCAAACCTAAGAATTTAAAACGTGATCACGTTATAATAGAATGCGTACACATTTTGATTTTTTTAGGTTTTTGTCCACTTTTTGGCCCCCTAACTTCATGCACTTACCCCCAATTAACTCATAAGTCCTATCCACCCAATTGTCACATGCTACACCTTGGTGGTATCACTCATAGACTAAGCGTATTCAAACCTGAATAACTCCTTTCTTAGGATTACTCACCTCGGGGTCCCCGATAGAGTGCACGAGATCCTGTCAAGAATTTCTTCTCCTAAGAGATTAGTATAGGGTGTTAAATTCCCATCAGTTAAGGGTATGATTACCCGTTCTTCCTTGTTCTCAAATATTATGTACCCTTTATTGAACCATAGGTAACTATTGTTCTTATAAAACTAGGTGCACCCAAGTAATGTTGGAAATTTATCTGCTTCAGCTAGTGCAAAGACTTCGAAATCTCTAGTGAATTTCACCCCTTGGATAGCGATAGCCGCATATTTTAAAATAACAATCTGAATTTCCTTTGTCTTGTTGGCCATGTACAACACATTTAAATATATGATGTAATGGGGGCCTTACAATTTGGTTCAGGAGCATCTAGGGTTAGAACATTAAATTTTGAGCCCATTTCAATCAAAATATTGTGTAGGAGCCACCCATCCACAATCGCATTTAAGGTAATCTCTACGTATCGAGTCAAGGTTATGGGGATGAAGTTTAGCATGTAAAACCTTCCTCTCACACTCTACTCGCGCGCACGGTACTTTTACCGTTACCATTCCCCTAGTAAAGGAATGATTTTCTCTTTCCTTAGTATTTTCCATACTTCTCTACGACCTCATCCAGATCCTTGCGGAGCCTCTTCCTTTGTTCTAACTACCTTGACTTCTTATTCAAGCATTGGATTTCTCTTTGTAGGCTTCGGATTACATCCATGGTCTCTGATATACCTCTTTCGATGAGTAAGGTCTGGATACTTACCATACACCACCTCTTCTCTTGTAATCAGTGGTTTCTTCCTTGGTGTCTACTTAGTGCACATAACTTCAACTCACGTCATCACCAACACAGGATCTAGTTCTAAGTCTTGCACCACCCTTGTCATCCATTGCAATTCAGAATTTTTTATGTTGACCATTCTGGTGCCTTTTTCCTTTCAGTTTTTTTGGATCATATGTTCAAATAACTATAGGCACTCCTCATACTTGTGCTTCTTTCCACACCAAGAGAATTGTAACAGATAAGGGAATGCACACATATAGTGCTCCCTACATCCATAATTGTAACAATTTCCAAGAAAGAACTCACTTTTTCCTCCCCGTGGTTTCCACGACCAAAAATCCTCCTCGTAAACCTCTTCCAAGTGCCCCTCCATCCGCATGTCCTTCATAGTTACGACCATCATCCTTGGACTTGTTTGTGAGGCTAGTTTGGTGCACACAAATATCAATGGCATCATGTATCTAGTCAATCAATATATAATCCTTTGTGTCATGAGTATTAGAGGTGCAAATCTTCTAATAGAAAGACACATTTTTACAGATCGCACACTACATTAGTGTACACCTACTTGCATCATGATCTCCATGGAAAATATCACATTCCACTATCATAGTGCGTACCGATCTCTAAGGACAATTTTCCTTTGTATGCCTCTCTACCTCACAATCTATGCACCATAGGCCACTGTGAGTCTCATGTGTCGAGTTCACGAGATAGAATCTCAGCATTATTTGCCATTGTAGAAATATAAGATTCAAGAAAAGGGATAACACTATTATTTATGCTTCCAACAACCTCATTGTTGTAAAATGACTTGCCTTCCGTTCGGGGTAGTGATCCCCTTCACATACCATAGCTTCTCACACTTTGGTACATGCTTTGTAGCATCCTCAACACCTTTGTAGTCCGGTAGATGAAAAGAAATTTTTAAAAATACTTGTTGAGGTGGTTAAGGCTCAAGCCTACTTGATCCAAACCCTTGATTCCCTCCATTTTTTCCTCCACCACTAGATCCTCTAGATCCGCAAGGTCCACTAGATCCACTAGCTCTTATTCCACCGAGATCCACCTCCCGTATTTGGTAAATTCCCCTGAATTGGATGTACCTAGTTTTTTCACTATCGCACCGAACTACACACTAACAGGTTTGTGATATTGACCGCTAAGAAATTTATGTCCCACACTACTTCCATATGTGATACCCAAGCTTTATGTACCCGTAATTTTCCCAAATTCCAGTCCAAATAATATACCTCCAAACACAGGAAATGATTGTGCAACCATAAATGTACCAAATGAAGCATTATACCTCCTAGGTGTTAATCGGTTACTTCCACCAATACCGACTAGGTTAGTAATACCTATCTTCCGCGCATAGTACATTTTCCCATAACCATTCCCCTAGCAAAAGGAATGATGTTCTCTTGCCTAATAATTTTATATACTTCCCTGGCCTCATCCAGATCCTTCTATGGAGCCTCGGGACTCTTCATTTATTCTAAATTCCTTGACTACTCCTCAAGGCATTGGATTTCTCCTTGTAGGATTTGAATTACATCCATGGTCTCCTGATACACCTCTTTCTAATGAGTGGGTTTTGGATAGTTACCATACATCACCTCTTCTCTTGTAATCAATAGTTTCTACCTTGGTTTCTCCTTGGTACGTGTAACTTCATCTTGCGTCGTCACCGAAGACAGGCTCTAGTTCGACTCACATGCCATCCTTAGCATATATTATGAATCTACCTTTTTATGCTTACCATTCGGCACATTTTTCCTTTTGGTGTTCTTTGGCTCATATTTTCAAATAGATTTGGGCACTCCTCATACTTGTGATTCTTTCCACACCGAGATAATTGTAACAAATCAAAGCATTCACGCTTATAGTGCTCCCTAGATCCATAGTTGTAATAAGTTCCACGTGAGAACTCACTTCTTCCTCCTCCTCTGCAGTTTCCATGACCATGAAATCCTCCTCAGAAACCTCTTCCACACACCCCTCCATCCACACGCCCTTTATATTGATGACCATCATCCTTAGAATTATTTGTGAGGCTGGTTTGGCACACACCAATATCAATGGCATCATGTATCGGTTAATAAATCTACAATCCACGGTGTGTCATGAGTAGTAGAGGTGAAAATATTACAATAGCAAGACACATTTTTATGGATCACACGGTGCAGTAGTAGACACCCATTTTCATCATGATCTTCATGGAAAATATCATAGTCCACTATCGTGGTGTGTACCAATCTCTGAGGAAAACTTTCCTTTGTATTCCCCTCTACCTCACAATCTGTGCACCATAGACCATTGCGTGTCTCATGCACCAAGTTCACAGATATATTCTCCAACTACTTTTCCATTATAATAATCCAAGCTTCAATAAAATGGCTAACACTGGTATCCATGCTTCCAACATCCTCAACGTGCGGGGCATCCTCCAATGCTCGTGCGGATCGTGTGAAAGTCTTGTGTGAAATAGCTCTCCTAAAAGGTGTTATCAACCCTCCAAAAAACCAATAAGCATCCTAGGAAGGATGAATATCATAAGACATTTTTATAAGAGAGTCTTAAAATGTGCATCATATTCCCACACACTCTCTACCATACCTTGTTGAATCTCCTCCAGTTTTCTCTTTGCTCTTCTATTTAAACTCATAGATATGAAATTTATCGAAGAAGGCATTCGGAACGTGGTGTAATCTACCACTATTTGGTAGGGGTCAAAATTATGGTACCAACTATGTGCATGTCCCTACAATGTTGTTGTAAACTTAATTTCCTTCCATTCTAGGTTAGTGATGCCCTTCACACGCTATAGCATCTCACACTTGTGTACATGCTCTGCAACATCCTCAACACCTTTGTAGTCCGGTATATGTAATTTTTTTTTGAAAAATACTTGTTAAGGTGTTTGAGGCCCATGCCCACTGATCTAGACCCTTTATTCCCTGCGGTGTTACCTCCACTACCATATCCACCAACACCTACTCCCCCGATCAACCAAATCCACTAGATCTACTAGGTCCACTAGCTCCTATTCCACTAGATCCACCTCCCGTAGCTGGTAAAGGCCCTAAAGTGGTTGCACCTAGTGTCCCCAATGTCATGCTGAATTACACACAACATTATATGATATTACACCGCTACAAGATGTGTGTCATGTGTCACTTCTAGATGTGATACCCAAGCTTTGTGTACCCATAATTTTCCCAAATGCCACTTCAAATAATATACCTCCAAATAAAGGAAATGATTATACAACCATAAATGTGCCAAATGAAAATTTATACAACCAATACCGACTGAGTTAGTAATACTTATCTTTGGATTTGGAAAACTAAGTGTCAGGGGTTGGTCACTAGTTGGATTTAGTTGTGCGCCAATGGATTTACTTTCTCTAAGTGACAAGCTCTCATCATAAGCTGAAGGTGTCTCTCTCCCGCACTTGCCAAGATGGGGTAGAATATACTTCTTAGGCTCCACATCCTCTACTTGAATGCCAATTCCTTCCCCCAACATTTGCTTCTATAAATCCATCACTCCTGCAACTTTGTGTTGTCTAGCTAACTCTCTTTCACAAGCATCATTAGACTTGATTCATCTCTCTTCCCTCTCCTACTCAGTGTAAGGTGTTCCATCTTCCTCCACCCTAGCTTCCTCTCCCGCACTTGTAAGAAACTTATCGACCATAGGAAATGGTTTAAGACTCGAGTGTAATGCTTAGGATGTTTATAGCTAAGGGGATAACATGCAAAACTGATCCTTTATGCTCCTTAAGAACTCAAGCTCAACAACCTCGAGATAAGAATATAAATAAATCACGTATTCTAAGGTGTGACTTTTCAACACTCTACTCCACCAATGATCAACAATACGTATCCAAATCATATCAGCATCTTGTATTCTCTTATACTCATCTTGGGACCATACTTGAGGTCTATAGTACCACTCAATCTAGAGGCATATGCCAAAAGAAATTAATACAACTCTACTTTGGGAAACAATAGAAGAATAACTCATATAGCTAATGATATATAATCTCTAATAAAACCCATCCTCTATGCATTTAAACCATGTTGATACATTGTCTAGCATTAAGCATTCTATCATCACACATCATTCTCACAACAACTTCGAAAAGAGGTCCCAATAACAAAACCAAGATGTAGTCATTTTGTAACACCTTTGACAAAGTTTTATCTTTCCTCTTTTCATTAAAATCATTGACATGTGATTTTATTGATAAGATGTGTTCCCTTGATTGTCAAAAATCATGCTTGCCATGGATAAGTCATTTCTGCTCTTGACTTCATTAGGCTGAAATGTTGTAGCTTGAAAAGAATCCCTTTTCACTTCTGATAGATGAGTTGTAATCTGGTAATGATGTTGCAAACTTATCTCTATTTAATTAACACATCCTTGGATTAATTCCATTGATCCAAGGTATGTTTTAAATATTCTTACCTAATCTGAATGGTAAACTGACATTCAGAGGTTGAAGGACATAATGGAATGAAATCTTGTATGTTTACAAATTTTTTATTTTCTTGTAAGATCGTGCCTGTATTCCATTGTATGTTATGTGCTCAGATCTTCCTGATTGATCTCTTCAAGATGCTAATGTCATTAAGTGGTATGAGGCCTGCTTCAAGACTATAGAGGAAAAAAAAACTAAGTCCTAGGCCTATGAGATCTATCCTAACGGGATTCTAAACTAAGGTAAATGTACCTATATTTTATCTATGCCTATTTCATTCGGGATAGCATCCTAACCTAGGTTGCATGTTCTAAATTGGGATGTGGGGGAATAACCTAAGGTGATGCTAGGCTTATTTCTAACCTGATATCTAATACTAAATGGCTATGAGCTATGACCTAACCTAAGAGGGAAATTTACCTCTAGTAATGTTTATAACCTAAGGTAAATACTTATAAACTATCCTATGGTCTTAACCGAAGCTAATGGTATCTATCCTAAACTAATGAAATGTGGAAAGGGGACCTAAGGGTCGTATGGAAAGTGGTAAGCTTGGCGACAGTTCCTAAGATATAAATGTGATTTGATTTTTGAATTAATTGGACAACATATTGCCAGTTTAGGAAGAAGCGTGAAGTTTGGTGGGAGTCTATGTGGAGTCATCAGTAAGGTTTAGTGATGCATGCTAGAAGTTGAATTGGGTCTCGCCAATTTTTATGGTGGCGGCAAAGAGACGGTGGGAATTTAAGAGTTAATGGCATTAATGAGCCTCATTTTTGAGAGTAAACCTCCTTGGAAACCATGCAGGCGGATTTGTTGGAGGTTGTTTGGTCATTCAAGATTTCTGATTTTTGATCTATGTGGAGCTATTTGGTTCTTTGAACCAGCAGTTCTATTTTTAGTTAATGGCTATTATTTTCTATTCAAGGGAAGTATATGAGGAATTGGGGAAAGAGATTTTTGGTTGTTGATCTTTCTTGGAAAATAAGAAGTGTTGGAGGCTCGGTTGGAAGTATTCTTCAAATCGACAGAAGCACTATCATGCATGATAGGCTCTATCCATTAAGATTTCTTGCTTTTCTCAAAATGTTTCATTAAAACAATTTTACTCTCATGAGATAAATGGGTTTCTATTTTTGTTCTAGTTATTTGCTTTCTTGTTGAAATAATCTCTGTGCTTTTGGTTTTGGAACCCTTGCATGATAATGTTGTTTTTGGGTGCTCTCTCTGAGTGAGTTAAAATGATGAAATGCATTTACAAATGTCGAGAATTTAGTGTTTTGATTGAAATATATACTTTGTCTTGTCTTCTTGAAAAAGAGTTTAAGTAGCTTTTGTCTTGTGCTTGAACTAGAAATATCTTCGAAGGCGAGAAAGTAAATGTATACTCTTCTCTGATGCATCTTTGAGTTTTCAAGTTCTATTACTCCTTTTGTGATCTATATGGGTATATGTTTCATCTCATTATATGAACATGAACTTGTGTGAAAGCAAGGAATAGACATCTTGTTTGTATCTATACTGGTAAAATTGCATGCTTATACTGAATGCCTTTGCTTGTTTTGAAAGGTAGAAGAATACCCTTTTAAACTGTGTCATGTTCTGTTAAGTTTTTATACTCCTTCTTCAGGACTATATTTGTATACTTTGTTATTCAGTATGACCTTAAACTCATTTAAAAATAAAGGTCAATGGGTGAAGGTTGTTTATGTCATATATCGTGTTCTCGCACTTCAACTTTTCTAAAAATGGTGAAGGAATAACTTTCTCTTTTTCTGTATTGAACTACTTTGCTTCAAACTTTATATTTAATGGTGTTGAGTGAGTTATGGTATTTGAGTTACTGTTATAGTTAGTTCGTAAAGAGATGGGAAGGAAATTATGACTTAAACTTTGGATGTTTGGTATTGGTATTCTCTTCTGAAACTCTGTAAAATGATTAATGGATTAATTAGAATTTGGAAGGTGAGATGATTGTCTTGGATTAAAGTTTTGTTGTTTTAAAATACATTGTTGGTCGACCCTCTCCAATTCGTTAAGGTGATTACCTTTTTACGTCTGTTCGACTTTCTTAAGTTGGATTTTTCTATCCTTTTTGAACTTGCATGAGGTGATGGAAATCTACTCGCTAGATTTGGGAAACTTATGCTTAACTAGTTAACGAAACATGTTAAGGTCTGATTGTGAAATTCCATGGGATTCATTGAATGTATAATCAACTTTTAGACTGCTATCTTTGTATATGGGACAAACCAAACCTTTCCAATTTGTGTGCGTTATCGATCTCTATTATTTGAGTGGAATCGAATGTCTTTCCGATTCATGGTAGTGTGTCGCTAAGCCTGTCTTGTAGAAAGGAAAATTTGACCATTTCTTTAACTGATTATTTTCAATAAGCGAGTCATGTTAATATTTCTATGTACCATTATGAAATTGTTTACAAATGGTTTTGGATCTGACTAAAATCTTCAAGGATGTAGAATAAATTAGTTAGGTTGAAGTGAATTGATAACTGTTTAACTTATACTTGTTTAACGTATCCTTCTTGAATGGATTAAGAATTTTGTTAATGATTGTTCTTGAAAGATGAATCTCTTTGTTAGGTTTATTTGATTGATTCAGTTATTTATGTATTTGGTACTGTATCTTTTGAACCTATTTTCTATTTCTTAAAAGAATAGTGGGTTTGTGAAGGATCCGTATGGATTCTTATTGTTACCTTATTTATTTTGTATGAGTAATAGGAATCATTTCTAATTCATAACTCCTTCCTATTCCATTTTCAGAGGTAAATTTCTCCTTTGTCATTTCGAATATGCATAATCGTAGGGTAGGAAGTTAACTCTTCTTTCTTTGAAGATGCATATGAGAATTCAACTTAACCAAACGATAAATAAAATTGTAAACCGTTTACTTTTACGCTCATTCTCCTTTCTTTATATAAAACTTGTCATAGGTTTAATTGAATCATTTGTATTACTTTTATTAAGTAATTGATTAGTAGTTGTTACTAATTACTTCTCTACTTAAATTATATTTAAGGAAATAATAATTTTTCAATTAATTGAAATGAAACATTGTTGTTGGTGTTGGTGTCCATTTTGATCCTCTGTTATTTTCCCACCTTTCCTCTTTCTTATATGTGCTAAAAATGTTTTTCTTCGAGTTTGGTGGTCTGAAAGTTTTCCCATCTAGATTCAATGCTTTAAATGGCTCATAAAATATTTTTTTTTCTGAACTTGAAAGAAAAATACATGTAGGCTCTGTTTTATGCCTTAAATTTCTAAATCCACAGGGCCTCTGTCATTTTTTTCCATTTTTCTCGGCCTGTGGAGCTCGAATTTTCTTGTTTTGTACTCATTTTCCCTCAAAAATCCTTCCCCATGGTCAAAAATTTCTTGAAACCACTTCCCATATGTTTTTTGACCAAAAACTCCTTCACCCACGAAGAAAAAATCGAATTCGGGTGTCCTTAGCAATTTCTGTGTTTTTGATGGTCGTACGAGTGTCATTTCGATCACAAAGTTAAGCTCAAGTGATGGCGTCTACGTGGCCACTTCTAGTTGGACAAGGATTGGTGGGGTTTCTTTGTAAAACTTAGTGTTTTTGGCTTTGGGAAAAATTCAAAATTACCCCTGCAACTCTGCAGGAGGACACATGTCATGTTCTTATGCTAGGGTGGAATGGAAGGTGGGAAGGGAACTTAGGAAAATTTTTCCTTTTTTGTGAAGGGGAAAAAGGGTGTGGAAAGGCCCATGATCTGCAATGGAGTAGGGGGTGGACATGTGGCAGCATGGTGGGCATAGAAGGAAGTGTGGGCCGCAGAAGAAAAGGGGAAATATTTCCCTTTTGGTCAAAAAGACTTAGAGCAAAGAATTAAGCCGCGGGTCCGAATGAAACCATGGGGAGACATGTGGTGAAGGCAGAGCGGGTCGGTGGGCAGTGGAGGCAAAAGGGAATTTTTTCCCTTTTGTAAAAAAGACTTAGAATGGAATATTTGAGGTGTGGCTCCGCGAAAAATCAGAATAGGACACGTGGCAAGGACGAGATCGGAGGCCTAGGCCCACAGAGGAAAAGTTGAAAATTTTCCCTTCGCAAAAAAGGGGTTAAAACATGAACTAAGCCCACAGATTTTTAAGTGATAGAGAGGCTAGCACGTGTCAAGGATAGAGGCGGAGGTGCGAGGCCCACGGGAAAAAACTGAATTTTTTCCAAATTCGAAAAAGGTCAAAATGTGCGAGAATTGAGCACCAATCCCAATGGGACCCAAGCAGATGCCATGTGTCATCACCAAATTTCAAAGGCGAAGGGGTGGAGAAAAAAGTAATTTTTTTCCATTTTTCCAAAAATGTTAAAAAGTCAAAAAGTGAGCCCGAATTCATTCCCAATCATATTTTGACACGTGGAGGGCCCAGATTGAAGGAGAAAGAGCAGATCAAGGGTAACTGTACATTTTCATTTTGGCCGCCATTTTTTCTCCAGGAAGCTTGGAGATGCGAATTTTGCATCATTTTTCATCAATTTTTGGTGAATTTGTGTCCTTTGTGCTTGCAAAGATCAATGCAAGTGGTTTTAGGGATTAATTTGTAGATTTGAGGTGTTTTTGAAATAAATTTTTACTCAGGCCCATGCAAAACATGAAATATCAAATTATAAAGTTGTAGAATCAAATTTTGGAATGATAAGGATGAAATGATGAAATGAAAGGGGTCTGCATGCTTGGAGAATGAAAAATGTGCCTCCACAATGGATAATGATGAAGGATTTGTAATGATTTGCCATTTTAGAAACACCTGGAAACTCTTGTTGCAAATTTGTTAAATGTCCCTATCTGCAAATCATGTTGGAATTTTGTAACAAAATTGATGTTGGGAATATTATTTTATTGGAAAAGAAGGATTAAATTTAATTGAAAGTTATATAATGCATGTTTTGAGACATGCAAAATGTCGGAGAAACTTAGAATTTCATGGGAAAATCTGGGAAGAAGCCCATTCTCTGAGAAACCACCTGAGAACCATTTCTAATTCCTTTTTGCATCAGATTTATATCATGTTGAGTTGGTTTCAGTTGTAAATCCATCAACAAGCTCGAGATTGTTCCTTTAACATTCTCTCATTGATAGATTTGATCAGTTCTAGATTATTATGTGTTTTCTCTTGGCAAAATTTGCCTCGCACTTATGTTTCGAGAATGTTTTAAATTTGTTTTTCTTGCTCCTGTTGCAGTCTTGTGTTTAAAATCTCTCTTGATCATACATGGTCTCATTTCTTGTTGATAGTTTAGTGGCATCTGTAGTCTCACATTCAGAAGAGCTTTCATCTAATAAAGAGATAAAAATATTTAAAATCACTTTACCTTCCTTAAATTTAGAGATTGTTTGTAAACCTTTGGGTGCACCTTAGGTCATGATAAAATAGATATTTCTTGATACTTTGTTGGTTCATCTGCTTCAATATTTTGTGGCAGGTTGTCAAAGATTGTGTGGAAGAGTGCAGATCTGGGCCTCCATTTGGTGCACATATCCTGGTTGAAGGAGTACCTTAACCCCTTTGAAGCATTCTACTATTTAGGTGTTATAAATTTCTTGCAAAGGTCCTCAAAGAATTTGGCAAATTCTAGTTAGTCTTGTCTAAAATATCCCACCAAAAATTCATTCAGAATAACTAATCCTACCCCATACTACCCCTACATTGCACTGTGTGTCAACATAAGAATACAATCCATTTACAAAAATGTACAAATAAAATCAGGATCATACAATGTCTCTAGTAGCCTCAGCCTTGTCTTAAAAGCATTTCCATCATTTAGTAGTGACAACTCTGTTGAGTTTGAATAATAGAAAATTGATCATGTTTTCCCAAGGCCATCTCCATACAATATGCACAAAGTATAATGATATCTCTACCTAATTCACAAAATAGAGGTTGTAATATAGGTTCTCTTACCTTGGTTGAAAGGCACAACCTAAAATAGTGAGGATTAGAATAAAATCCTTTCAAGGTGCTACCCACTTCTTCAAATCCTGAGTGCTAACAAGTTAGATAAATTTCTTCCTCGGCTACAAAATGACATATAAATCATTTATCTACCTCTGATTTTCTTGTAAAATCCATGATGTTGCTCAAGTTATGAAAGAGATTAAATATGGGTACCAAAACCAAAATGGCGCCATTTAAGGGACATTATTGAGATTTCATTTGATAGTCCATATCTATTTAGCCCTGTCAACAACACCCAAAATGGTGCATTTTTTGGGGACTTATTTTAAATTCCTGGGAAATAATTTACACTGTTGAGATTGATTTATTGGTTCATTTTCCAATCCATATCTATTTATCCCATCAACAACATCAAAATGGCACCGTTGCTAGGGACATTATTCATTATTTTAGTATTTGAGATCCTTGGTAATACTTCTTATGTGATTTATGTGCAATAACAAATCTAAGTATCATTTTCTGATCAAATTTGTAAGGATTGAGTGAAGATATAAGTTATGCCTACAATTTTTATCGGTTTTGAAGAGTGATTACACCTCATCGCATTTGTGATTGATAAATTCAAATAAAGTAAGGTTTGATCTATAAAGTTTGGCAAGAATTTTAGTGTTGATCAATATTTGTGAGTATTTTAGTGAATTTACGGCTAGGGTGAAATTCCTTAGTGGCGACTCCATGTTGTCTTGATCTTGATAAATACCGATTGTCTTAAGATTTGTCATTTATTTTTGTGTTGCTAATCTCTGCAAAAATGGAAGGAAGAATATCTCTCTTCATTAGGGACTCTACTAAGAAGTTGTTCTCAGATTTAAGGAGCTAGGAGTTAGAAGGGAGAAGAGTTTAGAAAGTGGTTAAAGGTCGGACATTAGGAAAAGATATATCCATAAATGAGAGATATCATCCTTTGGTATAGGATTATCGCTCTTCTCCAAGTGATTATGATTCAATAAATCCTCTCATAAACCTGTTTACCTCATCTAGTGAAGGTCCTTTTACTGTATTGGGTAAGTTCCTTCTACAATCTACACCTCTCGTATTTCAATTCAAATAAAACTTTCAAAGAAAATAAGCACTTAAAGGATACCAATCTTGTGAACCATATCCTTGAGCCCCAAAGACCTTGCACTCTTCATCATCTTGTATCACCCCCAAGATCACCTTCACCAAACAATATGGCTCAGCCTAGACCTCCATTTTTTGTTAACACCTTTGGTCCTATAGACTTTAGAGGAATGAATGGTTACCCAAATGCTTTCCCACAAGATGTTAGAAATAGATTGCAAAACTTCCAAGGTAATAATGCTATAACTAGTGATCAGCATCTCAAAATTTTTGTTACCATAATGGAATATTTTGAGATAGTGTTTGAAGATGTGTATATTAAATTTTTCAATCATACACTAGAAGAATATGCTAGGATTGGTACAAGGCTCTCGCTGATAATTCAATTGATTTTGGACTAAGATGAAAAATGCATTTAGGTTGCAATATGGTTATAAGACTGATCCTAGATTTCTCTTTTCGAGTTTGAGAATATCAAGAAGAACCCTAATGAATCGGTGCATGACATTAACACAAGGTTTAACAAAACTTTGAGAAAGTTGCCTGTTAGTCTAAGGCCTTGTGATGAGTCTTGTTTAATCAAATATGCAAATGCATTTGATAAAAAGGAAGCCTATTACCTAAGAGCTTTCACCATGGCACTTCAAATTGAAAACAATATCAAAGCAATTGGGAAACCTCTCAAGAGAGATAGTGTAAAGTTGATAAACCCTGAAAAACCTCAAGCTAGAAAGGGTGTTGATTTAGAGGAGGTTGTGAAAACTTTGGTAGGGGCAATCAAATAAATTTCATATAAGTTGGAAAGAGATGAGAAGGGAATTGGGTAGAATTCACAAGGTAAGCCAAGAGCACAAAACCATGACAGATTTTCCAATTATCCTAGAGGTGATCAAAGGGAAGATGATAGAGAAAAAGGACCCATGGGGTTTGCAAATAGACATCCTCCTGCACGTGAAGGAAGAGTGTTACCTGATCCCCTAACTGCAAGGGTTGTTGTTGTTAAGGAAGTTGCTGATATTGATTGGTGTGATAGGTGTTTTTTACCCCATCCTCTATGTGAAGTGTGCAAACAAAATGGTGAAGTTAATAATGATGATGGTACTGATGATGATATCTACATGATGGGCTATTCTTCAAGTCCACAAGGAGGAGCAACATCTACTGAAGTGATAAGTACAATGATAGCTACAAATTTTTGGGATTACATCAAAAGGGTACAAGTCTTTCTTCCCCCTCATACTCTTGAAGTTGATGTAGTGTAAGCTTTTGAAATTCCTAACAATGATTTTGAATACTTAAGAGCTTTGATGATTAAGAAGTATGATGGTGGTATTCCTTCGGAGGAATATAAACAATTGTTGATGAATGTTGTTATAGCTTAAGAGAAAGAATATAACACTATGAGAAAAGTTGTTAAGGGAGTTGGGCCTCAAGCCAAACCTAAAACACCCTTGCTCACAAGCATTCCCAAAGAAGCTTCTAGGAGAAAAGCACACCGCCAAAAGTTCTATTGTCCCAAACAAAAATTGTAGTCCTCCTCATGACCAAGCTGCTAAGAATCCCATGCCATTTGATGAATCTTCCTGTCTCCCTTCCAATTTTGTTTTGCCAAAGAGTGTTCCCTATGACATAGCCCAAGTATTGAGACAAATCAAAGTGAGTGTTCCAATCATCGAGTTTCTTAGGATTCATGAGCATAAGAAGAGAACATTTGAGTACTTGGGACTGAAGGAGGAGAAGAATACTTCGAGAAAAAATGTAAATGTTATTCAAACTCCTCCTCAGACCATTGTAGAACCTGAATTACCACCAACAATAGAGGATTTTTGAGAGACACCTGAGGTATATTTGGGGACATCTTTGGTTGACTTCCAATTGAATGTTGATCCATTCTTCACAACTTTGACCATAAAAGATAGACTACTTCACAATTGTATGTTTGATTCTAGTGCATCATGTAATGCCATGCCTCTAGAAGTCATGAATGAGTTGGATATAAAAGTGAAAATAGCCTATGGAAATTGTACGGCCATGGACTCAGGAGAATTTCCGGTTGTTGGTTTTGTGAAGGGTTTGGTTGTTCATCTTGCATCTTATCCCGGGAGGAATTTAAAATTGGATGTTGTGATTGTTGATCACCCCGCCAATGGGGTATGTTATTGTCAAGAAAGTGGGCTGCAAGTTTTGGAGGGAGTGTCCAAATGGATGTCTTTTTACACCATTCCCATTGAGGGAATCCTTGTCGTGCTCTATGGAGAAAAGAAAATGTTGCACCTAATTGAGGACCCAAACAATGCTTCTTATGAAGTATTATTTGTTGATGTTGATGTTGATAATTTTATTGGTTTTGTTGATGGAAAAGAACACAAAATGGATTAGTCAAAGTGCCTTGATTAGGTAAGTTCTCCTTGGACCTTGTTATTTGATGGAGCTTGCTCCAAATTTTGAAATGGTGTTTGTGTAAGTCTAATTTCTCCTAGCTTGGAAGAATTTTTTTCCTTCAAGCTTGATTTTGAATGTACTAGAAACCTTGCTGAGTATGAAGACTTGTTGTTTGGTCTAAGAATTACATGGAAGTATGGTGTCAAGGAAATCATTATAAAGGGATATTCAGAGCTAGTTGTCAAACAAATAAGAAAATTGTATGGTTACAAAAATCAGCGGATGAAGCAAAGATAAGCATGCAGTTTGGGATCTAATTGAGATGTTTAATTCCTTTAATATTGTGCATCTGTGACAGAATTTTTAATGTTTCTATTGACAAGTTGGTAGTGATGGGGTTAAGATTTGGAGATTGCACTATTTCACCTTATTATGAGTACAATGTTGAAGTGCTAACTAGGTTATCTCGTCACGATAACATTAAGCATTGGAAAGTGTTTTATGATGATTCTCAAGTGAAAAGGTTCCTATGAAATCAAGGTGTGTTTTTAGATCATCATATTGATTGGGAACCAATGGTGTGTGTGTTGAAGGAAGAGAGACATTGTTTGGAAAAGATATTATCCAATTGAAAACTAACACCATTCCTAGAGGTCTTGTTGCTCTTGAGTCAAATTTTAGCAATGCTAATTGCATCATCAATAGAAACATATCTGCCTCAAGGGATGTGGAAGATAATGACTTGGGAATAAAGGATAAACTAAGAAAATTTTGGTTGGGCAACAGTTTAAACAATGAAGAAAAACATTCCTACCTCCAATTATTGAAACAATATCAAGACTGCCTTGCCTGGTCATATTCAGAGCTGAAATCATATAGAGAAGACTTATTCCAACATGAGATCCCTCTTGAAAAAAATCCAATCCATTCAGACATAAGAAAAGGCCAATTAATCTAGTCCTCTCCATGAAAATGCAAGATGACTTGAAGAAGCGAAGGAGGGAGGGATCATTCAACCCACGAGGTATTCATCCTAGGTTACAAACCTTGTGTTAGTAAGAAAGAAGAATGGAGATATCAGACTTTGTGTAGACTTCAGAAATCTGAATATAGCTTCATTAAAAGACAATTATCCTTTTCCAAACATGGAGAACATGCTGCAGTTAGTGACTAGATCTGAATTGTTGTCCACCTTGGATGGTTTCTCTGGCTATAATCAGGTTGTTGTCAAGGATTTAGAAAGATTTAAAACTACCTTTACCACTCCTTGGGGAACATATGTTTATGTGAGAATGCCTTTTGGTCTCATGAATGTTGGAGCTAATTTCCAAAGAGCAATGGATGTTTCTTTTGCTGGTTATATAAATGACTTCATTACAGTTTATCAGGATGATGTGACTATATTTTCAAGGAGCAAAAAAGATCACTTGCAACATTTAGAAAGAATGTTGATCAGATGTAGAGAATTTGGAATCTCTCTCAATCCAAAGAAGTGTCACTTTGGGGTGAAAAAGGCCAAGCTACTTGGTCATATTGTTTCAAAGGCTGGTGTCATGATTGACCCTAAGAGAGTAGAAGCAATCAACAAGGTGCCAATTCCAAGAATGAAGAAGGGCATCTAATCTTTCTTTGGGTAGATCAATTTCATTAGAAGGTTTGTGTCTAATTTTGCTGAGTTGACTCTTCCTATCACATGCATGTTAAAGAAAGATCAAGTTATCAAGTGGGAGGAGGCTACTATTTAGGCTTTTGAAGGAATCAAAGAGGCACTTAAACATGCACTTGTCTTGGCAGTTCGAATTACAAAATGTCTTTCCAAATCTTATCCTTTTCTTTTCAAAATACTATTGCTCTTTTTCTCCAAAAGGATGAATATGGGGCTGAGAGTCCTATTGCCTTCTTTAACAAGGATTTACAAGCTACCGAGTTAAAATACACAATCATGGAAAAATAAACATTTTCCTTGGTGAAAGCAAAGAAAGGTTTTCGGGCCTTATATCCTAAGTTCAAAAGTTTTTGCTTATGTTCCCCACACCATGGTAAAAGACATCTTAACAAAGATGGAGGTATCAAGCAAGATATATAGATCGGTGAACAAACTACAGGAGTATGATATGGACATCCAAACCAAAAAGTTGGTAAGAGGTTTGGGTCTTGCTAAGCTCATGGCTGAGAGAAACTTGTAGACTGTGGAAGTGAATGAGGTAGAGGAAGAAAGGGAAGATGTTCTTGGGAAATTGGTGAGTTTTGAGTGGTACAAGGATATAATATTTTACCTCAAACACCTATGTTGTCCTGATCATTTAAATAAAAATCAGAAAAGAGCCCTCAAGTTGGCTTCTCAAAAATACATCATCACTGACTTTGGGCTGGCTTGGAAGAACCCTGAAGGTGTCCTCTTGAAGTGTGTAACTGAAGATGAAGCTCCTAAAGTAGTTGTTGATTTCAAGGGGATTTTGTGGAGGACACTTTTTTGAAAGGGTTACAACACACAAAGTTTTGAGAGTTGGTTATTGGTGGCCTACTCTCTTCAAAGATGCAACCATGTTGATCAGAAAATGTGAAAGTTATCAATGTTTCTATGGAAGAATGAAAGCTTTAGGCTCCCTTCCTTTGCAGCTGTATCAATTGAAGCTCCTTTCAAATAGTGGGGATGGACTTCATTGGTGAGATTTTAGACCCTTCTAGTGCTAGACATAAATGGATCCTTGTAGCCACAGATTACTTCACCAAGTGGGTAGAGGCAATCCCCACCAAGAAAGCAACACACCAAGTTGTTATGGACTTCTTGTTGAATAATATCATATGTAAATTTGGTGTGCTAGTAAAGATTATTACTGATAATGCCATGTGTTTCAGAGCTAAACCTTTGATGGCAATGTGCAAGGAGTATGGAACCAATCTGACTTATGCTTCAAACTATAACCCCCAAGGGAATAGACAAGCTGAGTCTAGCAATAAGAACTTATTAAAGATCATTAGGAGGACCTTGGATTTAAACAAGAGAAAATGGGGTGAACAACTAAAATTTGTAGTTTGCGCTGATAGAATCATTACCAAGAGAGCTACTGGTAAGAGCCCATTTGAGTTGGTGTATGGAACTCAAGCCTTGTTACCCTTACATCTATAATTATCTTCATTTCAGTTTGTTCAAGAACTTGAGGATCAAGAGGTCAGTCCATATGAAGCAAGGATTAATCAAATTGTGGACCTATATGAAGAGAGAAGAGCATTCCACTAGAGGCATGTCTGATTTAGAGAGAAGTTGAAAATATTTTTTGACAAGAAGGTCACTCCTAGGGCCTTCAATATTGGAGATATGGTTTTGTTATGGGACAACATAAATGAAGATAAGGGCAAACATGGAAAATTTGATGCATTATGGATGGGCCCTTACTCCATTGATATCAGAATTGGTGAGAATACCTTTTTTCTCAAATATTTACATGGGGAATTGCTTGAACTACCTATTAATGGCAGCCTTTTTTAATCATTTCTTGGATTAATGTTGAAATTTGAGGTATGCACCACTTGTACATTGTATAGTGTTTGGTTTTTCAACTGTTTTTGGTGTTTTGTTAGTTTGTGGTTTGCCTTGGTGTGTGGTAGCCATTTTTTTCAAGTTCTCATCTAGTTTTTGGTGGTTTTGTCTCATGACTCCTTTTCCCAATGGATTATTTTGGCACTTGGTCTACTTATTGTTCTTATGGCACTCACTGGGAGTGCCCATCCCTAAGTAGGAGCCGATGTTGGTGTCCATTTTGATCCTCTGTTATTTTCCCACCTTTCCCCTTTCTTCTATGTGCTCAAAAATGTTTTCTTCGAGTTTGGTGGTCTGCAAGTTTCCCCATCCAGATTGAATGCTTTAAATGACTCATAAACTTATTATTTTTCCCCAACTTGAAAGAAAAATACATGCAAGCTCTATTTTATGCCTTAATTTCCAAATCCACGGGCCTTTGTCATTTTTTTCCATTTTTTCGACCTTTAGAGCTTGAATTTTCTCGTTTTGTACTTATTTTCCCTCAAAATCCTTCCCCATGGTCGAAAATTGCTTGAAACCACTTCCCATATGTTTTTTGACCAAAACTTCACCCACAAAGAAAAAATTGAATTCAGGCATCCTTAGAAATTTCTATGTTTTTTACGGTTGTACGGGTGTCATTTGACCGTCAAAATTAAGCTCAAACGATGTCTCCTACATGGCCGCTTCTGGTTGGACAAGGATTAGTAGGGTTTCTTTGCAAAACTTAGCATTTTTGGCTTTGGGAAAAAATCAAAATTACCCCCGCAACTCTCGCAGGAGGACACGTGTCATGTTCTTATGCCAGGGTGGAATAGAAGGAGAGTAGGGAACTTAGGAAAAATTTTCCCTTTTTGCAAAGGGGAAAAAGGGTTTGGAAAGGCCCGCAGGTCCACAATGGAGCTTGGGGTGGACAAGTGGAAGCATGACAGGCGTAGAAGGAAGTGTTGGCCGTGGAAGAAAAGGAGAAATATTTCCCTTTTGGTCAAAAAAACTTAGAGCAAAGATTTAAGCCGCGGTATGAATGAAACCACTGGGAGACACGTGACGAAGGCGGAGCGGGTCGATGGGGGGCAGAGGCAAAAGGAAATTTTTCCATTTTGTAAAAATACTTAGAATGGAAGATTTGAGGTGTGGCTCCATGACAAATCAGAACAACACACATGGCGAGGACGGGATTGGAGCGCGAGGCTGCGGATGCAAAGTTGAAAATTTTCCCTTGGTGAAAAATGGGGTTAAAACATGAAATAAGCTCACATATTTTTAAGCGATAGAGAGGCTGACAAGTGTCAAGCATAGAGGCGAAGGTGCGGGCCCGTGGGGAAAAAAGTGAATTTTTTCCAAATTCCAAAAAAAGGTCAAAATACGCATAATTGAGCCGTGATCTCAATGTAACCCACCATATGCCACGTGTAATCAACAAATTTCAAAGGATGAGGGGAGAAGAAATAAGTAAATTTTTTCCATTTTTCCAAAAATTTTAAAAAGTCAAAAAGTGAGCCCAAATTCATTCCCAATCATATTTTGACACATGGAGGGCCCAGATTGAAGGAGAAAGAGCAGATCAAGGGTAACTGTACATTTTCATTTTTGGCCACCATTTTTACTCCAGGAAGCTTGTAGATGTGAATTTTACATCATTTTTCATCAAATTTTTGGTGAATTCATGTCCTTTGTGCTTGAAAAGATCAATGCAAGTGGTTTTATGGATTAATTTGAAGATTTGAGGTGTTTTTGAAATAAATTTTTACTCGGGCCGGTCTGAAACATGAAATGTCAAATTATAAAGTTGCAGAATCAAATTTTGGAATGATAAGGTTAAAATGATGAAACAAAAGGGATCTGCATGCTTAGAGAATGAAAAATGTGCCTCCACAATGGATAATGATGAAGGATTTGTAATGATTCACCATTTTAGAAACACCTGGCAACTCTTGTTGCAAATTTGTTAAATGTCCCTATTTGTGAATCATGTTGGAATTTTGTAACAAACTTGATGTTGGGAATATTATTTTCTTGGGAAAGAAGGATAAAATGTAATTGAAAGTTATATAATGCATGTTTTAAGACATGCAAAAGGTCGGAGAAACTTAGAATTTCATGGGAAAATATGGGAAGAAGCCCATTCCTTGAATAACCACCGAGAACCATTTCTAATTCCTTTTTATATCATATTTCTATCATGTTGAGTTGGTTTCGGTTGTAAAGCCATCAACAAGTTCTCGAGATTGTTTTTATAACATTCCCCGCTGATATACTTGATCATTTTTGATTATTCTCGTGTTGTCTCTTGGCAAAATTTGCATGCACTTATGTTTCAAAATGTTTTCAATTTGTGATTCTTTCTCTTGTTGCGATCTTGTGTTTAAAATCTCTCTTAATCATACACGGTCTCATTTATTGTTGATAGTTTAGTGGTATTTACACTTTCACATTCCTAAGAGCTTTCATTTGATAAAGAGATAAAGAGATTTAAAATCACTTTACCTTCCTTGAATTTTGAGATTGTTTGTAAACCTTTGGGTGCACCTTAGGTCATGATAAAATAGAGATTTCTGGATACTTTTTTGGTTCATCTACTTCAATATTTTGTGGCAGGTTGTCAAATATTGTGTGGAAGAGTGCAGATCTAGGCCTCCATTTAGTGCACATATCCTGGTTGAAGGAGTACCTTAACCCCTTTGAAGCATTTTGTTGTTTAGGTGTTACAAATTTCTTGCAAAGGTCCTCAAAGAATCTGGAAAATTTTGGTTAGTCTTGTCTAAAATATCCCACCAAAAATTCATTCAAAATAAATAATCCTACCCCAAACTATCCCTGCATTTCATTGTGTGTCAAAAAAATAACACAATCCATTTACAAAAATGCACAAAGTAAATCAAGATCATACCATGTCTCTAGCAGCCTTAGCCTTGTCTTGAAAGAATTTCCATCATTTAGTAGTGAAAGCTCTATTGAGTTTGAATAATGGAAAATTGATCATTTTTCCCAAGGATATCTCCACCTCCTTCACAAAACAAAGGCTACAATATAGGTTCTCTTACCTTGGTTTAAATACACAACCTAAAATAGTGAGGATTAGATCAAAATCCTTTCAAGGTGCTACCCACTTCTTCAAATCCTAAGTGTTTGTTAAATTGCTTCCCTACAAAACAACATATAAATCATTTATCTGTCTTTGAGTGTCTTGTAAAATCCACAATGCTGCTCAAATTTCGAAGGAGATTAAATCACAGGTACCAACGGTTGGGAAGTACTTTTGCATTGTTAATAAGAGGCCTAATCTAAGAACCTAGGTTATATTTATTTGACCGAGAATTAGGCTGTCACATCTGAATTGTGAATCTCTTATTTATTTAAGTTGTTGGTTGACTCATCTTAAAAATGTAACGATGCTGAAATGAACTTGTATTTACATGTTTTCTAGAAACTTGGTAAAGATGACAAGAAGGTCTTTGATTCTAAAAGTAACTCTTTTTGTTTATATATTGAAGTTAAATTTATATTTCAAATTCAGAAATAATTATGAAATAATTTAATGTTAGGATTTGTTATTTGATATAAATAAGTAATTTATTGGGACAATACCTATCGATATAAGGCAGTAGTTTGATGATTATAATATGATATTTTCTTAAAAGTGAATTCAGATTGTTAATTGTGCTTCTTTTATGGTTGTTATTACTTATGTTTTATTTGAATGATTACATTAATTGTTTCATTAAATCATATTTGTTTTAATGGAACAATTAGTGGAATGCATTTCATTTTAATGCTTAGTTCTTATCATGCTCAGTTTAATGAACTAACCCGTGCTAGCAATTTTTGCAGATGGACTTCGTAAGTGATAAAAGAAGGCAATAAATTTTATGATGTATTGGCTTATTTAAAGTCTGGCTCTTTTATAGAGAACTCCGATTCATTCTTGAGATGTATTGAAAAGGAAAAGTTGTATTCTTTAATGATCTTAATACTAATTGACATGCAGTTTGTCTGAGATGCATAGTCTTGTAAATTTTGTATTTTATCATGATGAATTGAAAAGGTTGGAGGTTTACTTCAAATTGTTGTGTAATTTCTCTTGTACATTTTATGAAGGAAGTTGGAATACTATCTTGTTGATATTTTTGATATCTCGCTTGCATTCTTATTTCTTTTGTTATTTGATAAGTTGGATGAAAGGGGAAAAGTTCAATCTCTCTCTTACTTGAAATAAACTTATTAAGTTGCATAAGATGACGTTCTTTATCTAAATAAATATAGTATAATAATGGGATGTATATTGAACATACAATTAAACTATAGAAAGTGTGAAAGATAAAAAGGGTATGATAAACCCTAAAACTTAACCATGTAGAGGAAGACTCTTCTTCTCTCAAAATAATGTAAAGTAAAATAATGGTGTTTATGATCATTAATCATGTAGACTTCATTTTCTATGAAGTCTGCTCTAGTTGAACCTATGTGGTTGCTACACCTTATTTCAATAGAAGACTTACATTAAATTAACCTTATGATGTATGTTGTTCTATTTTTGGATAACTTCTCGGTAAGTCAAAGTTAACAAACATAAAATCAATCATGAGTTAATGAAGTTCTTTAATATTAATTAAATCAAATATGGATGAAGAACTTAAGGGGTGTTGGATTTAGGGTTTGGCAAGGTTGCTGTAATTTGAATCTTAATCCAAAATTAATTAAGTGTTAATGACCTCCTAGAGGTATGTACATCATGATGAAGTAGTTCTGTCGGATGTTGGCACATGCCAACTGTAGAACTATACCTTCGAGAAGACTAAGGTCTTCTCAAGGATACAGATGTTGCAGTTGACATGTTGCAACACCCTTCCGCATTAGTTCATCTAGATCTACACACATCTGGACTTGAACTTAGTTTCTCTTTAGGTCAAGCTAGCAATATGAATTGGAATAGGAAGTAGCTTTCTATGACTTAGGGTACCTAGGCACATTCGATCAACTTAGGTCGGTTGAGTATGCCCATATACCCTAAGTCATCGTGAGCGTATCCCTATAAAAATTATGTCACTAACCTAGGTTAGGGTCAAACCTTGGGCAAGTGGACTAATAGAAGTCAGTGAATACCATTCTAGATAAAAGAAGAGTGAGGTAAAGGAAATATTCCGATTTGAAGAATATGTCATCTAGGAATAATAACATGAATAGTATGTTGGAAATATTTGGCCAAAGCATCGCAAGCTGCTGGTTATATTGTCCTATGTCAACTAGTTTAAGGAACGTGATTTTAGATGAATATTGTTAATGAATATTCAGATAAGTTCTTTAAACAGGTCACTCAATACCTAGATTATGGTAAGAAAACCAATTATATGTAGTATAGATAAAATTATTCAATACTTAAAGACAAACATGAGAGATCGGTTAGAGACCGAGTCATGCAATGAGAGATCGGTAATTCACCGAGTCATTTACAACTACATATGGTTATCTGTTATGAGATTGATTGGCATGGAATGTGTGTTCTAAATTATGTTTATTTAGAACAGATAACATTTTGTAAAAAGAATTTCCTTGTTTCTAAATTTTTAAAATGGGAATGTTACATCTTGGTATCAAAGTTGAAGGTTATAGCTCTTAGGCCTATTATGTCCATAATCGATAAAACTTAAATTTTTTTGTTAACATAAAATGGTTAGAACAAGAGGAAATGTTGCAAATAATGCACCCTCTATTTGAATAAGTATCAACCGCCCAAAAACTTGATGAGATCCTTGTTGCTCTATTGGACACAAGAGATCATTTGGATGTACTTGAATAGAAAGTAATAGGCAATGAGGGGGAAGAAGATGCTGGTAATAATAAACAACCACCTCCTAAGGCCAATGCCAATTTTGGCTTTAATAATAACAATGTGAACATGCACGATCATTTGGAAAACAAAAAGGCTAGGGTAACAAACTGAACTCACTAATGATATAAAAGGATAATTCCACCTAAGTTTGATGTCACCACATTAGGAGATGGAGCTAAGAATTGGCTCAATGAAATGGAGAAGTACTTTGCAATAAGGAACTTCTCGGAAGAAACAAAGGCAATATGGGGAGAATATAATCTTTCCCATGAAGCATCTTCATGGTGGGACAGCCATAAGGCTAATTTGAATATTGATTAAACTAATATTACTTGGGATCAATTTAAAAGTTACTTTAGGCAACGTTGGCTACCAAAATTTTATTATGATCAAAAAAAGATTGAATTTCAGAACTTAGCACTAGGAAAGATAATTGTATGGCGAGTATTGGGAGCAGTTTACTAAACTCCTTAAGTATGTACCTCAATATCAAACCGACGAGAAGTTCAAGTATACAAAAATTCATCACCGATTGAATCCCATTATAGGAGGAGAGGTGGATTTTCACAACCTAACCACTATGGAAGGGGTTGTTAAAAAATTCATAAGCAGAATAGAAATTAAAGGCAATTTATGCTCTAAGAAGGAAGTGAGGATGAAAGTTCCCAAATCCTCTTCATCATCTCTTGCACCTAAGAAAGGAATTTGTGGAATAAGTTTAGTATAAAAATAAGTTTTCAATCGATAATAATAATAAAATAGAACAAGTAAGTCTACTAGAAATGCATGAAACAACTTTGTCAAGAATAACAATAACGGAAGGAAGTCCTATGGAGGTCAGAATGATAACTTCAAGGTTGGAAATAAATCTGAGCCTAAAATGGGACTTGTAGGAGGTTGTTATAGTTGTGGCAAGGATCATTACGCAAACCAATTCCCTTTAAAAAGGATGATCGTAATCAGAAGCACATGATACATGTTGCATAAAGTATCTAACAAACAGGTTGAAAAACAATTCACGCCCATATAAGTTTCGATTAAGTTATTTGGCATACCTGTAACTATTATTTTCGATACTAGAGCTACAAAATGTTTTATTTATAGTAAATTAGCTTCAAAAATAAAAATAAAAGATGGAAAAATAGATAAAACTGACTGAATTTGTACATTATGGGAATAATGTTGTTTATCTGATTAGTATGTGTGTTTTTGGGGCATTCTTTGACTTACCTAGTTTTTCCACTAAATTTAATCTTTATGGTGCACCTTTGGGGTCTTACGATGTAATCATAGGTGTTAATTGGTTACCTGAGCATAAAGTAAAAGTGGACTATTTTGAAAAACATATTAGTTGTTTAGATGACCTGCAAACAACAACAGAGATTCAGGGTGTGAAATGTGAGATTTCAATTGTGGCTGTTAGCTATGCAACCTAAAAAGGCCAAAAATAAAGGTTGTACCTTATATGTAGTAAAAATTTAGAATCTGTTGAGGAAAACAATGATTTCATGGAACCATTATCCGTTGTTATGAAACTACAGTGATGTGTTTCTAGAAGAGTTACCAGGTCTTCCACCCAAAAGAGAATTTTATTGCAATTTAAATCAAGCACAGGAACCGAGCCTAGTTCTAAGGCAGCATCGCATCTAGAATGACTACTATTTAATTGGTTGAGCTTAAGGAACCGTTTGAGAGATTTTGTCTAAGGGTTTGATCGTGAGTGTTTCACCTTGGGGAGCATCAAGTAATCTTTGTGAAAAATAAGGATGGAAGACTTAGATTATGCATTGATTACGAGAATGTTAAACAAAACAATAATCAAGATCGAGATATCCACTCCCTAGAATTGATGATGTATTTGATCGGATACGGAGCATCGATATATTCTAAGATATATCTTTGATCTGGATATAATAAATTAAGGATTAAGTGAGGACATTCACAAAACAACTTTTAGAACAAGGTATGGACATTATGAGTTCACCATTTTACCATTTGGACTAAAAATGCACCCGTAACTTTTATGAATTTAATGAACAATATTTTTCAAGAATTCTTGGACACATTTGTGCTTGTATTCTTGGATGACATTCTCATATATTCTAAAATTATTGAGGAACACCATGAGAATTTGAAGATAGTTTTAGAAATTTTGAGAAATAGATGGTTATTTGGTAAGCTATCTAAATGTTATTTCTATAACACAGAAGTGCACTATTTGGGTTATGTTATAAGTAAGAATGGAAATATTGTAGATCCTTCTAAAATTGTAGCTATAACTGAGTGGCCTACACCAAAGAATGTACATGAAGTTAGAAGCTTCATGGGTCTTGCTGGTTACTATAGAAAATTTGTAAAAAAAAATTCTAAAGTTGTCGCACCAATAAATTCATTATAGAAAAAGGACAAAAAGTTTTTTTGGAATGAGAAATATGCATCTGCATTGAAAAATTTCAAGGATCAGTTAACTTCAACACCTATTTTAGCTATACCAGACCCTAATGGAGACTTTACTATTGTAACAGATGTATCTGGGGAAGGTCTTGGAGGTATTTTGTTACAAAATGATCATGTCATAGCTTATGAAAGTAGAAAACTAAAGTTACATGAGTTGAATTATGCTCCACATTATTTAGAGCTTGTTGCCATTGTTCATGCACTTCAATTTTGGAGGCATTATCTTCTTGGTAAACCTTTTGAATTAAAAATTGATCATCTTGGGATGAAGTATATTTTCACTCAGCCAAATCTGAATGCAAGACAATGAAGATGGTTAGAGTTTTTGTCTCAATATGATTTTGACATAAATTACATTAAAGGAAAGGAAAATAGAGTAGCCGATGCTCTAAGTCATAGGAAGCACATTTCTTCTCTTATAACATTGAGAACTTAGTTTAAGGATGAAGTAAAAAGTGTTATGGAATCTGATTCTTATTTTCAACAAGTAAAAATAGCACTTGCTATAGAACCAAATGATGTGAGATATAAATGTTTTCACTTTGACAACGAATGAATCTTACGATTTTAAAACATAGTATACATACCTTCGCTAAATGATTTAAGAAAGAAATTTTTAGAAGAATTTCACAATTCACCTTTTCTAGACACCCTGGTATTACAAAGATGTTTGCTGATATAAAACAACAATATTTCTAGAAAGGGATGAAAAAGGACGTTATTGATTTTGTGACACATTGCTTGGAATGTTAACGTGTTAAATTTGAACATATGCATCCATCCGGTTTATTGTATCCTCATAACATACCACTAGTACAAATAGAAAGTAATAAACATGGATTTTGTACAAGGGTTTCCTATGTCAAGAAATAAACTGATGTTATTTTGGTTGTTGTGGATAAAATAAAAAAAGTAGCTCACTTTATTATTTGTAATCTTAAGGATGATTCTCCTATTTTGGCAAAAAGGTTTGTACATGAGATTTTCAGATTACACGGAGTACCTAAATTAATCATATCGATAGATATCCTCGAATGAATTCAATTGTTTGGCAAACCCTTAATGTAGCTCTAGGAACTAAGATGAATTTAAGTTGCGTATATTCCGAGAAATAAATGGACGGACTAAAAGAGTTAATCAAGTTTTAAAGGATATGTTACGAATGTATTGCATCGATCAAGTAGTATAAATGGGAAGAGTACCTTCCATTAGTTGAGTTTTCATAAAATAACACATATCATGCCTCTCTTAATATGGCACATTTGAAGCATTATATGGAAGAAAATGTAGAACCCCTATTATTTGGGACAACATTGAGGATAGAGAGGTAATTGGACATGAGATCCTTACAGAAATGGAACAACAAGTTTAAATGATTCGTGAATTCTTGAAAGAGGCATAAGATAGGAAAAAGAGTTATGTTGATGTGAAAAGGTCTTTCTTCGAGTTAAACCAAAAAAAAGTTCTATAAATTTTAGCAGGGTTTCCAAGTTATCACCTCATTTTATGGGACCTTTTGAAATAATTGAAGTAATCAACCCTATAGTTTATCGTTTAGCATTACCTCATGCTTTGTCACAAATGCATGATGTTTTCCATATTTCTTTTCTTAAGAAATACGTTTCAGATTTATCACATGTGTTAAATTGGAATTCCTTGTAGGTTCAAGACCCTGGAATAATTTTGGTTAAACCCTTGCAAGCACTAGAATCTTGTTAGTTGCACTTAATAAATCATGAAACAAGTCAATGTAAGGTCTAGTGGGACCAGTTTAATGAAGAAAGTGAAACATGGGAAAATATGGAAGATATGAAAACTACTTTTCCATACTTATTTGAACAATATTGATTTTGTTGACTGATATAATTTGTGATTTAATTTTTTTATTACAATAAATCTACTAGTTTTGGGCAGATATTTATTTATTTTAAATAAACTATGTAAATGTAGATTTCTGGAACTTTAAAATTCTGATATATTATGAAAATATGAAAAGAAAGTGGATAAATTGATTTTCCTTGATGCAAATTGTTAAAATAAGATAATCATCGGGACGATGATTCTTTTTAGGAGGGAAGTATGTAACACCTTTGACAAATTGTTATCTTTCCTCTTTTGCATTGCAAGCATTGACATGTGATTTTATTGATAAGATGTGTTCCCTTGATTGTCAGAAATCATGCTTGCCATGGATAAGTCATTTCTGCTCTTGATTTCATTAGGCTGAAATGTTGTAGCTTGCAAAGAATCCCTTTTCACTTCTGATAGATGAGTTGTAATCTGGTAATGATGTTGCAAACTTATCTCTATTTAATTAACACATCCTTGGATCAATTCCATTAATCCAAGGTATGTTTTAAATCTTCTTACCTGATTTGAATGGTAAAATGGCATTCAGAGGTTAAAGGACATAATGGACTAAACTTTTGTATGTTTACAAATTCTTTTATTTTCTTGTAAGATCGTGCCTGCATTCCATTGTATGTTATGTGCTCAGATCTTCTTGATTGATCTCTTCAAGATGCTAATGTCATCAAGTGGTATGAGGCCTACTTTAGGACTATGGAGGAAAAATAAAAACTAATTCCTAGGCCTATGAGATCTATCCTAATGAGATTCTAAACTAAGGTAAATGTACCTATCTTTTATCTATGCCTATTTCATTTAGGATAACATCCTAACCTAGGTTACATGTTCTAAATTGGGATGTGGGGGAATAACCTAAGGTGATGCTAGGCTTATTTCTAACCTGATATCTAATACTAAATGGCTATGAGCTATGACCTAACCTAAGAGGAAATTTACCTCTAGTAATGTTTATAACCTAAGGTAAATACTTCTAAACTATCCTATGGTCTTAACCGAAGCTAATGGTATCTATCCTAAACTAATGAAATGTGGAAAGGGGACCTAAGGGTCGTATGGCAAGTGGTAAGCTTGGAGATGGTTCCTAAGCTATAAATGTGATTTGATTTTTGAATTAATTGGACAACATACTGTCAATTTAGGTAGAAGCATGAAGTTTGGTGGGAGTCTACGTGGAGTCATCACTAAGGTTTAGTGATGCATGCAAAAGTTGAATTGGGTCTCACCAATTTTGGATGGTGGTGGCGAAGAGAGATAGGTGGGAATTTGAGAGTTAATGGCATTAATGAGCCTCATTTTTGGTGAGCAAACCACCTTGGAAACCATGCAGGTGGATTTGTTGGAGGTTTTTGGTCATTCAAGATTTCTGATTTTTTCTCTACATGGAGCTATCTGGTTCTTCGAACCAGCAGTTCTATTTTCAATTTATGGCTATTTTTGAGTTCCTTGATCTATTTTTGATTCAAGGGAAGTATATGAGGCTTTGAGAAAAAGATTTTTGGTTGTTGATCTTGCTTGGAAAAGAAGAAGTGTTGGAGGCTTGGCTGGAAGTCTTCTTCAAATCGGCAAAAGCACTATCAAGCATGATAGGCTCTATCCATTAAGATCTCTTTCTTTTCTCAAAATGTTTCATTAAAACAATTCTTCTCTCATGAGATAAATGGGTTTTTGTTTTTGTTCTGGTTATTTTCTTTTTGTTATAATAATCTCTGTGCTTTTGGTTTTGGAACCCTTGCATGATAATGATGTTTTTATGTGTTCTCTCTGAGTGAGTTAAAATCATGAAATGCATTTACAACTGTCGAGAATTTAGTGTTTTTATTGAATTATATACTCTGGACTATCTGCTCAAAAAAGAGTTTAAGTAATTTTTTTCTTAATCTTCAAACTAGAAATATCTTTGAAGGTAGAAAGTAAATGGATACTCTTCTCTGATGTATCTTTGAGTTTTCAAGTTGTATTACTCCTTACATTATCTATATGGGTATATGTTTCATCTCATTGTATGAACACAAACTTATGTGAAATCAAGGAATGGACATCTTGTTTGTATCTATACTGGTAAACTTGCATGCTTATACTAAATGCCTTTACTTGTTTTGAAAGGTAGAAGAATATCCTTTTAAACTGTATCTTGGTCTATTATGTTTTTATACTCCTTGTTCGGGACTATATTTGTACACTTTGTTCTTCAGTATGAACTCAAACTTGTTTAAAAACAAAGGTCAATGGGTGAAGGTGGTTTATGGCATTTTCCGCATTCTATACTTCAACTTGTATGAAAATGGTGAAGGAATAACTTGCTATTTTTCTGTATTGAACTCCTCTACTACTTTGAACTTTATATTTAGTGGTGTTGAGTGAGTTATGGTATTTGAGTTCTTTATTACGGTGAGTTTGTAAGGAGTCAGGAAGGAAATTATGACTTAAACTTTAGATTTTTGGTACTGGTATTCTCTTCCAAAACTCTGTAAATGATTAATGGATTATTTGGAATTTGGAAGGTGAGATGGTTTCTATTGTTTTAAAATCAATTGTTGGTCGACCCTCTCCATGTTTTTAAGATGATTTCCTTTTTAGGTTTTTGACTTTCTTAAGTTTTATTTTTGTCCTTTACGAACTTAGATGAGATGATGGAAACCTACTTGCCAAAGTTGGGAAACTTCTAGGTAACTAGTTAACGAAACATGTTAAAGTCTCGATTGTGAAATTCCATGGGATTCGTTGAATTTATAATCAACTTTTGGACTCTTATCTTTGTATATGGAAAAAACCAAACCATTTTGGTTTGTGTGCTTTTTCGATCTCTATTACTTGTGGAATCAAATGTCTTGCTGATTCATGGCAGTGTGTCATTGAGCCTGACTTGTAGAAAGGAAAACTTATCCATTTCTTTGACTGATTGTTTTCAATGGCTAAGTCATGTTAATATTTTGATGTACCATTATGAAATTGTTTACGTATGGTTTTGGATATTTGAAATCTTCAAGGATGAAGAATAAAACAGTTAGGTTGAAGTGAATTGATAATTGATTAACTTATACTTGTTTAATGTATCCTTATTGAATGGATTAAGAATTATGTTAACAGTTGATGTTCTTGAAAGATGAAACTCTTTGTTAGGTTTATTTGATTGAATCAATTATTTAAGTATTCAGTTTTGTATCTTCTGAACTGTTTTCTATTTCTTAAAAGAATAGTGGGTTTGTGAAGGGTTTGTACTTGATTCTTCTTCTTACCTTATTTATTTTGAATGAGTAATAGAAATCCTTTCTAAAGCATAACTCCTTCCTATTCCATTTTTCAGAGGTAAGTTACTCCTGTCATTCATTTCGGAAACCGTAGCGTAGGATGTTGACTCTTCTTTGTTGAAGATGCATATGATAATTCATCTTAACTAAATGATAAATAAAATTGTAAAAACTGTTTACTTTTACTCTCGTTCTCCTTTTTTTTATATAAAAATTGTCATAGGTTTAATTGAATCATTTGTATTAATTTTATTAAGTAATTGATTAGTAGTTGATACTAAATACTTCTTTACTTAAATTATATTTAAGGAAATAATAATTGTTTGATTAATTGAAATGAAACATTGTTGTTGGGAAGTAATTTTCCATTGTTAATAAGAGGCATAATCTGAAAAACCTAGGTTACAATTATTTGATTGAGAATTAGGTTGTCACATCTAAATTTTGAATCTCTTATTTATTTAAGTTGTTGGTTGACTCATCTTAAAAACGTAAGTATGCTGAAATGAACTTGTCTTTACATGTTTTTGGAAGCTTTGTAAAGATGACAAGAAGGTATTTGATGCTAAGAGTAACTCTTTTTGTTTATATATTGAAGTTAAATTTATATTTCAAATTGAAAGAATTATAAAATAATTTAATGTTATAATCTATTATTTGATATAAATAAGTAATTGATTGGGACAATACCTATCTGATATAAGGTAGTAGTTTTCAAATTATATTATGATCTTTTCTTAAAAGTGAATTCAGATTGTTAATTGTGCTTCTTTTATGGTTGTTATTACTTATGTTTTATTTGAATGATTACATTAATTGTTTCATTAAATCAAAGTTGTTTTAATGGAACAATTAGTGGAATGCACTTCATTTTAATGCTTAGTGCTTATCATGCTCAGTTCAATGAACTGACCCATGCTAGCAATTTTTGCAGATGGACTTCATAAGTGATAAAAGAAGGAAATAACTTTTATGATGTATTGGTTGATTTAAATTTTGGCTCTTTTATAGAGAACTCCGATTCATTCTTGAGATGTATTGAAAAGGAAAAGTTGTATTCTTTAATGATCTTAATACTGATTGACATGCAGTTTGTCTGAGATGCATAGTCTTGTAAATTGTGTATTTTATCATGATGAATTGAAAAGGTTGGAGGTTTACTTTGAATTGTTGTGTAATTTCTCTTGTACATTTTATGAAGGAAGTTGGAATACTATCTTGTTGATATTTTTCATATCTGCTTGTATTCTTATTTTTGTTGTTATTTGATAAGTTAGATGAAGGGGAAAAAGTTCAATCTCTCTCTTACTTGAAAGGAACTTATTAAGTTGCATAAGATGACGTTCTTTATCTAATTAAATATATTATGATAATGGGATGTATATTGAATATAAAATTAAACTATAGAAAGTGTAAAAGATAAAAAGGGTATGATAAACCCTAACACTTAACCATGTAGAGGAAGACTCTTCCTCTCTTAAAAGAATGTAAAGTAAAAGAATGGTGTTTATGATCATTAATCATGTACACTTTAATTTCTATGAAGTCGATCTAGTTGAACTTGTGTGGTTCTACACCTTATTTGAATAGTTGAGTTACATTGAATCAACCTTATGATGTATGTTGTTTGATTTTTGGATAAGCTGCTCGTGCAAGTCAAAGTTAACAAAAATAAAAGCAATCATGCATTAATGAAGTTTTTTAATATTAATTAAATCAAATATGGATGAAGAACTTAAGGTGTGTTGGATTTAGGGTTTGGAAAGGTGGATGTAATTTGAATATTAATCCAAAATTAGTTAAGTGTTAATGACCTCCTAGAGGTATGTACATCATGATGAAGTAGTTCTATCAGATGTTGGCACACGCCAATTGTAGAACTATACCTTTGAGAAGACTAAGGTATTCTCGAGGATACAATGTTGCAATTGACATGTTGCAACACCCTTCCGCATTAGTTCATCTAGATCTACACACATTTGGACTTGAACTTAGTTTCTCTCTAGGTCAAGCTAGCAATATGAATTGGAATAGGAAGTAGCTTTCTATGACTCAGGGTACCTAGGCACATTCGATCGACTTAGGTCGGTTGAGCATGCCCATATACCCTAAGTCATCATGAGCATCTCCCTATAAAAATTATGTCACTAACCTGGGTTAGGGTCAAACCTTGGGAAAGTGGACTGATAGAAGTCAGTGAAGACCATTCTAGATAACAGAAGAGTGAGGTGAAGGATGTATTCGATTTGATGAATATGTCATCTAGGAATAGTAACATGAACAGTATGTTGGAAATCTTTGGCCAAAGTATCACAAGCTGTTGGTTGTATTGTCCTATGTCACCTAGTTTAAGGAATGCAATTTCGGATGAATATTGGTAATGAATATTTAGATAGGTTCTTTAAACAAGTCACTCAATACCCAGATTAGGGTAAGAAAACCAATTATACGTAGTATACATAAAAGTATTCAATACTTAAAGACAAACGTGAGATATCGGTTAGAAACCGAGTCATGCAATGAGATATTGGTAATTCACTGAGTCATTTATAGCTACATATGGTTATTTGTTATGAGATTTATTGGCATGGAATGTGTGTTCTAAATTATGTTCATTTAGAATAGATAACATTTTGTAAAAAGATTTTTCCCTTGTTTCTAAAGTCTTAAAATGGGAATGTTACAAAATTTATTTACCCTTAATACTACTTTCTAACCCCAAGTGCATCATCCTATCACCCAGTGAGTGTTGGGCGCTCACCCAAGGCACGCGTGGGCACTGAGCCCCTACTTTATGTGAGCATTGTGAGAAGGTTTTTCCATTAATGGAGGATTATTTTCAGAATGATAAGTAAATTTACTTATTTAAAATATAAGTGGACGAGACATCTTATAGATCCACACATTAATGCATTAGATGAACTTAATAACAAAGTAATAAGAATAATAAACCAGATTTGAGCCATGATAGTCATATAAAATGAGGGTTTAGACCCTTAAGCATGATATGCATCACGAACCCATATATATATTCATTTATACTAGTTGTGATAGCCACATTCCAATCAAAAGAGGTCTTCAAATACCATACATGTTAAATGCCAAAGACCCAAATCCTACAAATATTCCCTTGTATGAGACCCTAGCTATGCCCTTCCATTTTAACCCTTGTTATAGATCCTAGTGCCATACAGAGGCTCATACCATCCCTGATAACCCTTAGCACTAAGTTCTCTAACCCTAGAATTCTTTGTAACACTTTGTTAATCAGCATCTTACTCTCCATGCATTCTCTATATCTATTTCTTGCATTCTCTTCTTTTCTTCTCCCTTCCTTTTGTTCTTTTCCTTGCTTTCGAGCATCTATTTTTATAGGATCAAAACCCACCACCATGACTTATCTTCTGAATAGATGGTGTGCCAAGTGTTGATGTGGTCCTCCAATAGTGAATTCTTATCCCCATGTAAACCCTCCACTCTTTGAAATTATGTCTCTTAGGAATATTCCCTGTGTGGAATATCCTTTTCCCGACCTCCAAGATTTGAGGCTAGCACCTTATCCACTCATCACACCTATTCGGGTCCTCACATTTTTCCTCAAGTGTCTTCAAAATTCCAAATATGGATAAGTCCTTTGAACCCATGTTCTACCTTCCGTGCACGCCCTTGTTTCACCTAAACCATTATTAAACCCCTTTTTCCTACATGCTTTCCCTTGAGTGCCCTTCTTCTTGATCTTGCATGCATGTGCCCTTTGGTACTTATCCAATATTTCAGTCCCAATAATGTTACCTAATACATAGGTATTAGAACTAGTTCTAAGCACAAATGCACCATGAGATAAAAATAAACATCACAACAACATAATAGAATCAGATGTATACCATAAACAACATGAAAACACACTAGGGTTTGGTCTATACACAAATATATTTGGAATAGAGATTTATATATCGATTATAACCGTTCACAGTATCCTTATTACATCAAAAAGGGTCATATTACACCATATACATCAAATAATAACATCCCAACCCTACAAAAGTACTCTACACATAGATCCCTAGCTATGTTCTTCCATCTTAGCTCTGGTTTTAGACCCGAGTGCCTACATCTATGCATAACATCATCCTTTCCTAGCCTCTCTCTAATACTAAAACAGAAAAAAAAACTACAAAAATAATGCCATCTCCCAAAATCATATCCCACAACATTCTTGTAGCACTTTGTTGCCTCCAAAACCTCTCTTCATTTCGGACCCAAGCACTCCTTTAAATAGAATTTAGATCCTTCCTTCACCACCATAGTTCACCCATGAGAAGATTGCATGCCATGTGGAAATGTGGTCCTCCATGATTGAGTGCCTTTGTCAGCTCGCCAAACCCTAATAAACCTCCACTAACTATAATGATTCTTATCCCAAAATATTCCCTTTGTGGAATATTCTTTCCTTGAGCTCCAAGACTCCAAGATGGCACCTTATCCACTCATCACACCTACTCAATCCTTCATGTGTTTTCCATGTGATGTTAAATCACAAAATGTGGCTAAGTCCTTAAACCCTTCTCTACTTGTGCATACCCTAGTTCCAACTCAAACCCTTTAGAACTAGTTCCCCTTGCACGTTTTCCCGAGTTCCTTCCTCCTATACTAACTTCCACACATGCTTGACCCCTTTTGTTTGGGACATATTCAATTTAGGCCCCAACACAAAGTGTGAAAATGATTTAATTTTGTAGGAAGAGAAATTAACTATAGCACATGTGCTAAAAAGTTACTGAGATCCTAATGGGAAATTTATGGTAGTTAAAAATGCCTCCAGATAAGGATTAGGAGGTATTTTGTTACAAAATGACCATGTGATTATGTATGAGAGAAGAAAACTCAAAGTACATGAGTTGACCAATGCTCCGCATGACTTGGAGCTTTATCGCCATTGTGCATGCTTTGCAAGTTTGGAGACATTACCTTCTAGGGAAGCCCTTTGAACTGAAAACATATCATCTCGGGCTGAAATACATCTTCACACAGCCAAACTTGAATGTGAGACAACAAAGATGGTTGGAGTTTTTATCATAGTATGACTTTGATATCAACTATATAAAAGGTAAAGAAAATAGAGTGGAAGATGCGCTAAGTCGTAGGAAGAACATTTCTACCCTTGTCACTTTGAGAACCCAATTCAAAGATGACGTAAAAAAATAATGTTGGTTGATTCTTATTATCAGTAGGTTAAAACAATGCTTGCTACAAATCCTAATGATAAGAGATACAAAGGATTCAGATTCGATAGTGAAGGAGTCTTAAGGTTTGAAAATCAAGTCTATGTACCCTTGGAAAATGAATTAAGGACAAAAGTGATAAAGGAATTTCATGATGCTCCCTATTCTAGACATCCGAGAGTGATTAAAATTCTTGCTAATGTAAAAAAACAATATTTTTGGAAAGGGATAAAACATGACCTATTAAACTATGTATCTCATTGTTTGGTGTGTCGGTGTGTTAAGGTTGAACATATGCACCCAGAAGGACTATTTTATCCTCACAACATTCCACAAGTATAAATGGAAAGTAATCAACATGGATTTTATGTAAGGGATGCCAATGTCTAAAAATAGGCACAATGTCATTTTGGTTGTAGTTGAAAAATTAACTAAAGTATCTCACTTTATACGAGAATATTAAAGATGATTCACCTATACTTGCAAAATGTTTTTGCATGATATTTTCAGATTGCACGAAGTACCTAAACTAATAATTTTAGATCAGGATCCTAGGATGAATTCTCATTTTTGGAAAACTTTGAATTCAGCCTTAGGGACAAAGCTGAATTTCAGTTCTACATACCATCCAGAAATAGATAGACATACTGAAAGGGTAAATCAAACAATAGAGGATATACTCAGAATGTACTACATGGATCAACAATACAAGTGGGAAGAATACCTTCCATTGGTTGAGTTTTCTTATAACAACACTTATCATTCATCACTGAAAATGGCTCCATTTGAGGCATTATATGGATGAAAGTGTAAGACACCTATCAGTTGGGATAGTGTGGAAGATAGAGAAGTAGTAGGGCCTAAAATGTTGACTGAAATGGAACAACAAGTCAAAATGATTCAAGAATGATTAAAAGAGGTTGTAGATAGGTAGAAGAGTTACATTGATTTAAAGAGAGTTGAAAGAAATTTTGAACTAGGAGATAAATGTAATTTCACAAAATAGGGACAGAAGCCTATAGATTTTAGTAATGTGAAATCAACCAAAAATACAATGGAGTGCTACAATTCTTATAGGAATTGAACAACCATGTGCAGACAAAGAAATAGGTTGCACAGGTAAAACTAAACTCACAACTACTTCCAATATTACATCGGGAAGCACATAATTGTTATAACAATTATAACAATTATACATGTGAAAATAAAAGACAAATATGGTTGATAAAACCATATAACAACATTATTTAATTAATAAAATTAATTAAATAATGAATTTATATTATGCATAATTAATTAACCTAACATTCCCCCTTAATTGTGTATTGTCTCAAGAGATGAGGAGAGGAACTCTTTGAACAACTCGAACTTGTCACATGCAAGTGACTTTGTGAAGATATCTTCCCATTGTTAAGCTATTAGAAAAAATGAAACTAGATGTTGTGCTTTAATATATGTTCATGTATGAAATGAACCTGTACTTCAATATGCTTTGTTCTCTCATGAAAAACTAGATTACGAACAAGTTTGAGAACACCTTCATCGTCAACATACATGGTGGTTGGTTTGTCCTGTGGTATTCCAAGTCCTAGTATGCAATGCAGCCAAATCACTTCACATACAACTTCTCCTACAAAATGATACTCGGATTCTGTGGAAGAGTGAGAAATGAAGTGTTGTTTCTTGCTTCCCCATGATATTGGTCTAGATCCCATAAAGAATAAAAATCCTGAAGTGGATTTTCTATCATCAATATTTCTTGCATGATCTAAATCCGAATATCCAGTCAAGAAGAAGTTTTCATTCTTCTTGTATTCTAGACCAAGATCCACTGATCCTTTGAGATATCTCAAAATGCACCTTGCTAATTTCCAATGACAAACTTTGGGTTCTGCATGAACCTAGATAGATAGCTTTGCAAAGTTGATATCTAGTCTAGTGTAGGTCAAGTAAATGAGACTCCCAATCAACTGTCGATAGAGAGTGGCACTTACCTCAAGAGATGGATCTAAACAAGATAACTATAATCTATTCTCCATGGGTGTAGAAATTGGTGTGCAATCCATCATCTTAAATTTCTCAAGCGTTGTCTTGGTATATTTCATCTGAGAAAAAAAAATGTGATTCTCTTTCTGTCATACTTCCAATCTAAGACAATAATGCATTAGCCCGAGATTGGTCATGTCGAACAATCGATTAAGATCTTTCTTCATTGCATTGATCATCCTCACTGAACTACCAGTGATGACTAGATCATCGACATAGAAAATGATAATCACAATCTCCCCCTTTATTTTTGAGGTAAAGATTGGGATCATGTGGATTTCTAACAAATCCATTTTGTATGAGATGCTCATCAATCTTGATGTACCATGCCCGGGGTCCTGTTTGAGGCCATACAGAGATTTCTTGAGTCTACATACCTTTGCTTCTTGACCAGGTACTACATATCCCTCAGGTTGAGTCATGTAGACTTCTTCTTGTAAATATCCATTTAGGAAAGCAATTTTTACATCCATCGATGGACTTTCTAGCCAAACTGTGCGTGCAGCTAGAGAAAAGATCATTATGATTGTTTTGATCTTAGCTGTGGGAGAAAATTTCTCCTCAAAGTCTATGCCTTCTTTTTGTGCATACTCCTTTTCTACTAGTCTCACTTTATACTTGTCCCTTTGTCCCATCTAATTTGTACTTTTTGTAAATATCCATCTGCATCCAATAGGTTTCTTCCCTAGTGGAAGATCAACAAGCTACCAAGTTTTATTCTTCATCACTGATTAATATTCAAAATCCATTGAATCTTTCCAAGGTTTTGACTATATGGCTTCTGGGCTATAGAGGGCTCATTAGATTCAATAAATCTACTCATTAAAGAAAATTTAACATCTTCTCTTGCTTTACTATGAGTCTGTGGTCCAGGGGTGGATATATCTGGTGGAGCATCCATTCTTGGATCTTGTAATGTGCTAGTACACCACTTGGGCATACACTGAACTGTTCTCATGGGTTGTGGTTCTAAGCGATAAAACCATCATCCCCATCGTCACTTTCATCTTTTGAGGGAACATCATCTTTAATTTTTACAATTGGTGAAAAATCTACATCTTGTGAGTTTGGAGGAGGATTCTCTGCTTCCTTCTTCTCAAAAAAATCAACATCTCTGCTAGTGTATACTTTTCTGGTCTTAGGATCCATTAATCTGTACCCAAGAGTCTCTTCACTATACCCAATGAAGATGAGTTTTTGTGACTTCATGTCCAATTTATTTCTGTTCTACTTGGGTATGTGCATGCTTTCTTTGCACCTGAATACTCTAAGGTGTGCAATAGATGGTTTTAATTTTGATCATATTCTTCTTATTGTGTTACTCGTCAAGAGCAACTATGGGAAATCTGTTCAACAAATACACTATTTTTTTTTGCTTCTTCTACCCAAAATGTCTTTTCAAGTCCAAAATCATCAATCATGCATCACACCATTTCCATGATAGTATGATTTCTTCTCTCAACAACACCATTCTACTACGGTGTGTGTGGAGGAGGCATTTGTCAATGAATCCTGTGAGTTTGTAGGTAGTTTTGAACTCATTCTTGGTGAAATCCCCCTCGATATGACCAAAGAGTTCTAATGTGATGATTAGTTTCACTCTCAACTACTACTTTTAACTTCTTGAAAGTTTCAAAAGCTTCACTTTTCTTGCGAAGAAAAAAAAGTCCACATTTTCCTTGAATAGTCTTGGCGCATAGGATGAAATACTGAAATCTAGAATGACTTGATTGCATCGAGAATGCAAATATCGGTGTGAACCAAATAAAGTTGACCATGAGCTCACTATGTACTCTTCTAGAATGAAGCTCTATGTTGTTTTCTCCGCTGAGACGGTGAGGAAACTCTTGTGTATCCTTTTGAAGAGATAATAGCCCATGTACCATATTACGTTGGCAAATTATCTTGAGATAGTTGAAACTTACATGATCAAGTCTCTAATGCCACAACTATGCTGAGGTGGAGTTCTTAGCCATAAGTGATTGATCATCTTTGTGAACAAACTCAAGTTGGAACATCGTCCCACATTAGAGGCTTTCATGTTGTTTTCGAGCCTCATGATTTATCTCGAATCAAACACGTTTTCTTGTCGGAATGACTATCAAAGTCAATTTTTAGATTGTGATAAAGGAGTTGAATGACTAAAAGTAGATTTTTTTAACCCAAGGACATATAAGACATCTAAAAGTCTACAGATTGCATGAACCAAGGGTAGAGAAATATTCTCAATCCCCTAAATTGTATATGAAAAAACATCTCCCAACGAAACAGGATTTTTGATGTCGTGTCCCTCATTGAAATAAACCGGTCTGTAGCAGGTCATGTGTCAAGTGGCCCCAAATCAACATACCAAACATCACTAGATGATGTGGGTGGTTCACTTGATCGAGGAGTGAACAAGTATTCTTCATTGTCAAACTTCTTGTTGCTCAACAATATTTCCTTGTTGATGGGGTCTTCTTTTCCAGTTCTCCTTTTTGCCCTTGATTTGTAGTTAGAATGTCCCTTAGATTATTGTGGAGGTCTAGAGTTTCTTGATGAACCTTTCTTGTAAGTATTATACTAACAATCTTGTAGGTCATGTCCTCTTTTGCGAGATAGGACATTACTTCTTCGTTGTCTTTCCCTTTGATACGATTTTGATTTTGGGAATTTTTATAGGAATTAGGTTTTCCTTTACCTTTTCCTTTCCATTTTTGATGTGAAGAAAGTGCATGTTCTTATTCATCATCCTTATTGTGCATTGCTTCCTCTTGTTACATAAAGTTTACCAATTTTTCAAAACTAATGGTCGTATTATCGACATGTTTAGTGTTGTAAGAAAAATGTGGTAAGAAGAGGGGAGTTCTCTCAGAGAAATGGGAATGAGAGAATTATCGAAGACTGCTTCTCCTAGGGCTAGAAGTGAAGCCCTCAACTCTACAACTCTTCTTAAGAAAGATTTGATTTTCTCATTCTTCTTGAACTTCAATGTGTGTAACTGACTCTACAAATTCAGTATAACATTCTTGTTCTTGGCCTTGTATATTGTGCTCAACTTATCCCACACTTCTTTGGCTGTTTTGGCATCTCGAATGTGGGGTCGTACACTATCGACACTCTAAACAAGATGATGAGTTTGGCCTTCGATATTCTTTATCAAAGCGCCAATGTTGTGTTGTATTAGTAGTTGATCCGGTCGAGTACCATTCACGGTAGGCGGATCTCTTCAAACTCAAGTTGTGTCTTAATTTTTGTCTTCCATGTAGCATAGTTATTTCCTCTGAGTAGTTGTGAATCAGGAAGAAAAATTTGGGGCATTGGTGCCCATTTTGCAGAGATCACTAACATGATTTGGCTCTTATCACTCTAGGTATAAGGTCTCCCAATATATATACCATCAGTATGATATATCGATTCTTTCTATATATGTACCCTTCGATATACCTAGTAGTACATGGAAGAATCTCACCCTTTCTATATACCTAGTGATATGTGAAAGAAGCATTAACGTACGTGAAATAATTCAATACGTGGTACCAAGAAAGTATTGAAAGGGTTCTGTACAATTATTGACACCGGATCAAAGAAATATCCTCATATGCATGTGCAACTTTGCTATATACTTGGATAATTTTCGAGTCCGCATTTATGTCGTGCAATCGCTCACGAGGACGGATGGGATAGCTCATAGTGTGTGCCTTTGCGTGACCTTATTACTCCCCGTCGATTTAAAGGGTCGATGCTTAGATGACGTTGTTATATCTATATTAGGCATTAAGTGCAGTAGTAGTCGTGACGAATTTACCCATAAGTGCTTCCCAAAGGCACCGTATATACCAAAAGTTGCAAATGAGATTTAGGATCTTGTGAGTGTTACATAACCAATTTTTTTTATGTTTTTATTACAGTTCTACTAGTTTCTGATTAGTTACAAAGTTTTTAGTTGACTTATGGTAACCTACAAATTAGTACAATATATTGTAGCATGTAATTACATTCAAAAATTTATAAAAACTTGAATGACAAGTAAAAAAAAATGTTTTACGGGCCTTGGTGGCCTGTGGAGCCCAATACAGGCTTGTTGAGAAAAAAACATAAAAAAATAGCTCAAAATGAAGTTTTTAGGTAGCCCTCCTTTGGAAAAATGTACTCAGAATGTAAAAATATGTAGAGTGGAGAATTTTTTTTTTTCCCTAAAATAGGGTTTTTTCTCGCTAAATTTAGTTAGTTATAATTAAATTTGATTTTTAGCTAAAGTTAGCGGTACCACTAAATTTCCAGCCAAATTTGGTAGTGGGTGAGGGAGGGGGATTTGATCCCTTGACCTCTCTTGATGAGAAGTGTCTTACAAAAGTTATGCTAGCCACTTGGGCGGCTAAGCTAAACAAGTATAAGTAGCGAGTAAAATGTAATTAAACACTTCCAAACTGTAAAACCACACCTCTTAAAAAAACTACGGTTTTGGAAAGGCAGTTTTGAGCAAAAATTCCAGCAAAGAGAAAAAATGATAGGTGGTTTTGGTGAGAATGAAGGTGGTTTTGAGTGTGTATGGCGCCTTAGATCATTTTTCTTCCTTCCTTTGAGCTTGTAATCTCTTCCTTGGTGAATTCTATCCTCCTCAACCTTAATTGCAATGAATAAAGGTGGTTTTGAGGAATTTGATGGTGGTATTGCAGGGGATGGGGCTGGGAAGTTACAGAGGCAACTCTGGCTCTCTTTTTCTTGCACAAGCTTCTCCAATGCTCCTCAAACTCTACTGCAATCCTCCAATATCCTTCAACCTACTCTGAAACCAAATGTAATTTCACAAAATAGGGACGGAAGCCTGTATATTTTATTAATGTGAAATCAATCCAAAATACAATGGAGTGCTGTAATTCTTATAGGAATTGAACAACCATGTGTAGACAAAGAAATAGGTTGCACAGGTAAAACTAAACTCACAACTGCTTCCAATATTACATCCGGGAAGCACATAATTGTTATAACAATTATAACAATTATACATGTGAAAATAAAAGACAAATATGGTTGATAAAACCATATAACAAAATACAACAATAATATGGTTTATAATATAACCATATAACAACATTATTTAATTAATAAAATTAATTAAATAATCAATTTATATTATGCATAATTAATTAACCTAACAATAAATTTTTCTTAAGGGTCAAACCTAAGAAAAGTTCAATTTTGTTTTAAAAATCAACCAAGTTGTCACCTTGCTTCGTTAGACCTTTTGAAATTATTGAAGTAACAAGCCTTGTGGCATACCAACTAGCATTTCCTCCCGCATTGTCCAAGATGCATGATGTTTTTCATATCTCTTTTCTTAAAAAATATGTATCTAATTCATCATATGTAATTAATTCAAACTCATTATAGGTTTAGAAAGTGGGTTTCATCATGGTTGAACCCATAAAGGTGCTGGAAATTTGCAAACTACACTTATGAAACAAAGAAATAAGTCATTGCAAGGTCCAATGGAACCAATTTTTGAAGAAAGTGCAACTTGGGAGAATTTAGAGGAAATTAAACTTCATTTCTGCACCTATTCTAGTGATAAAACATTAAATTTGATATAATTTTGATAAATGTTAGTGTTTGAAAAACTTAAAAACATCATAATTTTTGTTGTTTTGGTAAAAAAACTTGATTAGAATGTGTTGTTACAGCCAATATAATTCTATTTGAAGCTTTTAAAAACTTGATGTTTATAAGTTTCGAGTTATAATTCTAATATTATTTGATGATTAAATAAGTGTATTCTTTCTAATTGGGTTTAAAATCATGTGCATTTATGGAACTAATCATCGAGATGATGATTCTTAAGGGGGGAAATATGTCATACCCTATTGGTTCCATTTTGGATAATGTATCTTTTATCTTGGTGTAGGAATAATATGCCTTGTTTTTCTTTATGATTAGACTACAAACACAGCTTATGCTTTTGGTATATTGCTATAAATGTGAAAATATAATAGGTTGATGGTGAGTTTGTTTTAATCTTCATATCAGTTTTATATACTTGTGATATTCCATGTTTGAGTTCTAGATCTAGCAGATATGTGATGTAAAATCCATGAAAATGTCTACTCACCTAATGTTTTTAAAATGATGATACAACATTACAATTGTAAATGTAAGAGGAATATTTCTTAGTAGAATGGGTCCGGTAAGAGTGAATCATGGTAGGAATTAATTACTACTTCGTTATATATATCAAGATTTTTTTAATAAGTAACCATATCAATGCATGAAATTACAGTTGCGTCATAATATAAAAATTACACTCTTAGTTCATAAGGCTAGAGAGGCCTTCTACAATATGATGTATGGATATTTTTGGTTGTATTCTTGATCGAGAAATATTTTTGGTGATGTGTATGTGTGTGTGTGTAAGTATTGTATGGTCTAGCAACCATATCCTAAGATTAAACCCAATGGTCCTGACCATCTTAAAGAACCATTGTTTTATTGTTTGATTCATGGAATCATGTGTGGTGACTAGGTCAAGCACTCGACTTGAGTTCAAAACCACCAATGATTTAATTATTAAATGATATTTAAAATTTCATTGGTCAATGGGCCCCACCATGCTAAAATATTATTGGAAGGGGAATGGACTCGACTATTCGACGATGATCCATTGAAGGTTCTAGATCTAAACACTAAACGCAAAATAACGCCAAATTTGGCTAAGCAGGTGGGAGGCGGTAGTTTGAGAGGGAAAAATGGAAATAGGTACCAGTTGCATTAATTGACATTAATCCCAAACATGTGGGCATAGGGAGAAGTAAGAATCTTCTCAAGGAAGCTACAACTAATTTTGACATAATTTTTGGTGTTCATTTTGTTTGTTGATCCTTTTTCTCTCTCTTACGAGCTCTGCATGGAAATTATGATGATGGCTATTTTTGTGCGAATTGGTTGTAGCTCTACATTTTATTTTTAAAATGGTATGTGAACTTTTTTGGTCTATTTAAGAACACCTTTTTGATAAAATTGGGTTTCAAATTGGGGATAATTTCCTTTTTGGATTCGTGGATTACTTGTGGAAGTCTGTTGAGAAGAGTTGGTTGGACTCGGCGTGCTTAAATAAAGTATTAAGGAGATTTTGCAAAATTTCTACATTTATGAAATCATTCTCTCCCCCTTATTTATTATTTATATCATTCAAAAATTTTAATGGATTGTGGTTTGAAATCGTTCTTTTGTTCTTATACCATGTGAATGACTGATTTTTATGGTTATTGCCATAAATAAATATTTTTTGATTTTGTTTCTCAAATGAATATGGTGATGTGATTTTGAGAGATTAGTTATGAACGCTAATGGGTTTTCAAATGTCTTGTTTTATCAAAACTCTGCTGATCGCATACATTTATTTCTACACTATCAAAGTGTGGGTTCAAAACCCGTCTTGAGTTTAGGTAGTAGTTGTGTATATATATTTTATTTGGGTTGTATCTCTCCTCAAATAGTTTACAAAAAGGAAATGAAATATTGTTGTGGTATAGTTTTTGTAATGACATTTTCATATTCTTGACCTAAAGGTAAAATAAAATCGGTGGGTTCGAATGAGCATGTTTGTTTTATTTGGAACTCATAAGGGTTAAGGTATACGTTATCTTTTCCTTTTGTAGTGATCGGGTTGAATATTATTTTTTACAGTCATCATTTCTTATGGAATTTGAAGGCCATTCTTATGTTATGGAATGGTTAAAATGGAAGATTGTATGAAACCCATTTGGGTTACTTATATTTCCTTCTTATACCAATAGGGATTCATATCACATTGATTTGCTCACTTTGTTAGAGATTTGTAGTTTTTATTTTATAATTGTTTTAGTGTGTAAATATTTTATGTTCACCACCTTGTTTTTAAAAACTTTGTGTGTGTGTGTGTGTGTGTGTGTGTGTGTGTGTGTGTGTGTGTGTGTGTGTGTGTTTATATGTATATATACATATGTTTTCATTGTTATGAATTCCATAGACTATTTAAGCTATAAGATATTACACACACACAATGTAATCGTATGACAAAGGAATATGGTGGGAATGGATATGAAGGGGGTCGAATCCAAAGGATTATAAGTCAGCTGTGTATGAGTGAATCAATTCACTCGGGTTCTTTGTTAATCAAACGGTGACTTTGGCATTTGATTTTTAATGGATATATTAAAGTGGGATTCAGATTTACTAAGGTAATAATGATGTTTTAAAAGGAATGATAACCAGATCATACCAAGCCAAGAACACATATGTTAATCAAACACCATGATCAATAAGATGAAAGTAATTAAGCAGAATAACTTTACATAAAAATTTACAAACAAATAAGTAGAAATATCATATATCATTATGGAACTCAATGAAATATAATGAGAATGGGCCTTGCTTATATAGGTAAGGAATAACAATCTAAGAACTAGTCAAGGTCATAGATAAAGCCATAAATCAAGGAAAGAACTAGTCAAGTCCATAGATTGAGGAGAGAACTAGATATCAAGGATCTATTCAATACCATAGATTCAGGAAATAACTATACCTAACAACTAGATAATATCCCCTAATATATAAATAAATAATAAGAAATATCCACACACATAAGTGGGTGAGGATAAATATAATAAAGGTAAATAAAGTACCTAGGTGAACATGAGATAAGGTAAACACATACTCTAACAATTTTTAAGGTAATGGTATAACACCATATTTTGAGGTCAATTATGATTATTAAAAATAATTCTTATAAACTGAATTCTTTTGAATGAATGGATGAATTAAGTTTTAATTAGAAGTTGGATTTTATTAATTTAATCATCCCTTATTTAAGTAACATAGATGTATATGTTGAATAAAAAAGGAATGGAATGTTTCATATATAGTTCATATTTGCTATGTTTGATTGTATAACATGATAGTAGAAAACATGTAAATAGCTTGGAATGAATTCTATTGGTTGATTCATTTGGATTTATTTAAATTCAGTCAAGTTATTAAATGCATTATGTGTTGTAAGAATTTATTATAGCTATATTATTTTATAATATAATTAAGAATGAAAGGAAAGGAGGGGAAAAGGATATGTAATCGACTTCTTCCATTGGATCATGATGATATGTCACTACTTTGTATTTTGATCATTGAAATATTTTAGTGTTATAAATTGTAAAGATAAGGTAGATGACATTTTCATGTCAGTTCGGTTGGAACTGACCATGTATAATTTTGTACTTCAACATTTTCAGAATGTAGGTTAACGAACAAGGAAAAAGAATAAAGGTTAGTTCTGTTATAAGGATTAGACATATTTATGATTTTATTCCAATTCATGATATATTATAAATTTATTTTGTTTTATTATGATTTTAAGTTATCTTCTTTTGGAAAGGCATGCTTTTATAAGCAAGAAAGGGCATTGTTCCATTACTTGTTAAAGGGTTTTTAGTCTAGTAATGATAATGTAATATTTGGATACGGGAATATTAAAATGTTTTAATATGGAGTTGTTAGTACAAAGTGATTCATATTTATTGTATAATTCATTATGGTTATTTATTGGAATTATCTTAAATATTGTATTTTTTTAAAGGAAATATGATTTCTAATAAGATATGAAATATCTTAATATTAAGTGAAGATCAATTATGAGTAGCTATACTTGTGGAATTCATCCTTAAAGTGGCTATGTTGAATTGTGACTTCATGAAATATTGGGTTATAAAATATTATGGTAAATGATTGAAAATTATTTATTATGAAGTTATATGATTGTTTTTAACTATTAAATTTGATTAAAATGTACTTGTGGATTATTACAACAATGTTGTAATTTAATAACTAATTATGAGTTGCAAATTAATGTAGTAAATTATCTTAATTCCAGTAAGTTACATAATTGATGAAATGAAAATACTTTGAAAATGGTTATGATCGATTATCAAAACTAAGTTATAGACCTTAGGATCAAATCCATATGTGAGGACTGTATCGCTGCAATTCGAAGGAAACTTGTCATAAAAATAATTCATTTATAATGAAATAAGTTAAGAATTACAACATACTTAATATATGGACTTCAAGAGGAAAAATTTGGATGGATTCTATAGAGTAGTGTCCATTTATGATGTAATTCATTAATTGAATGCTTCCATATATCAAATATCCCGGAGTTGACCCTTGAGCTTTTCGTATTATGTTTGTTGTAATCCATTAAAGAATTGTGTTATGATTAAGTTGCAAAAGTTTCTTATCCTACATGAGAAATTCACCTCAGTACCAAATTATGTTGGTTATGGGTAAGAAATTGGTTCATAACGACATAATTCATTATGTAAGAACTTTCTCTCCCATAGATAAGCTAAGTTGGCATAGACATGCTTCTTTGCATGGGTTGAATAGGTTTTGTACCTTGTGTGAATTTTGAATCTAAGTAAATTAAAATAACTGATTTAATTCTAATAACTAAGAAAATTGATATGGTTATGGGACATGTTTCGTTGACAAATGTTTCATAAATAAATACGACATGCAATGCATGAATCTTAAACTTTGGCCAAAGTAGTGTTAGACATTACAATGTCAAGTTCACCAAGTTCTAATAAATAGTGAGAGATTCCATATGGAATTTAATTGACCTAATTACAGGTGGAAACTTAGGAAACATCACTTAAAAATCAATTGTAACACCTCTAAGCATGAGTGGTACCTATGATGATTTCTACTATAGAAGGTACAAATGTTGACAAGTGATTTTATATTAAGATGGTGTACTCTTATGACTTAGGAAATCATGTTTGTAGAAGATAAGAAGTTATTTTTTGGGAATAGGTACATTATATCATGATTTTTCTTGATTTAAAATGAAGAAATCCATCTTTTTTATGAATAATAAATTCATTTCTAGGGACTATGAATTTGAGTTTCAGTTTTCATAATTTATTGGGTTTGAATAGCATTACCTTGGATCAGTTCCATTAATCCAAGGTATGCTTATAGTTTTCATGTCTTGTTATCATGATGTCTAATTTGGAGAGATGGAAGAGTTATGGACCTAGAATGTGTAAAGGTTATGAATGAACCTCTCCATGGATCTTTTCTTCACATATAATCAAGTAAAAATTTGGTTCTTTTCTATTATGGTATGATGAAGTTTTCATTGGGGACTGTTAGTGCAAAATCACAGCACCCCCAAATGACCTCTTAGATTGGGTGTTTCAAACTTGTTATTTGATGTGATCTGCATAACATTGAGTTTTCCCCAAAAGTGTGGGACTTTGCAAAAAGGAAAAATATCTAGATTAGGTTGAATCCTATTCCTTTGTCTAGGTGCATACGTGAAATTTGCAAAGGATTGATTCCTAAACCTAATATAATTTTTCCAAGGAGACAAGGATGAAAGGAACATAAGAAATTAAAACTAAGATAACCAGGTGATACACTAAAGGAATGATGAACATTTGTTTTGATGATAGGCACAAACTAGAAAAATGCATACAATTATCAAGCACGGGTAACCACTTTTGAAAAGGAAGACCGGATGAGAGAAATGAAGACAAGAAAGGGTCGAAAACAAACCATAAACATGTATTATTTCTCTGTAGATTTGATACAATGCATTTATGAAATGGAAAAAGGCAAAAATTGTGTTATAATCTAATGGAAGGTCCGAAACTCCATGAATTTGTTTTCCAAAAGAAAAGGGGAGCACGTAAAACAAAAAAATGTCCAACCCTTTACAATGAGTCTCAACCCTACTTTTATAGATTCGGTCATAGAGGGAATAAAAGAGAGAAGTGAGAAAACTAGTTTAAAGCTCAACCACCGCCATCAATTCCTCCCGCAAAAAAATCAACCCCAAATATCTCTTGACTACATCAATCACTAGTTTGGCACCTTGAAGGAGGAGGAAGCGTAGATCAAATCGAATCCAATTTGGTTGTTGGGGCAAAGAGATCCTGTATTAAAGGCCCAAAGATGTCTCTCCATTTTCTTCCCAACTAACCTCTCTAAAATTAAATTTTAGATCTCCATGGCATAGACGAGGCTGATATCCTTCCAATGGTGCCAGATTTGTTGGATTTCAAGCCCCAAGTCAAAAGATATGCCCATTTTAAATTTAGATTGGGTCCATAAAGAATAGCGGGAAAACCAATTTGAAAACGGGCCCCCTTTTAAAACTCTGGACACGTTGAGGGTTGGCGCATGTATAAGGGAAGCCTATGTATTTTGCTTTTGTATTGGTGTGGTAACGATACGTGGCTTCTTCCGTGATCTACTTGATTTCCTTATGTTTTTTTCTAATTCATTTGCCGTGGTCAATGGGTCATATATCCGATCGGGGACACAGGGCAGCTTGGTGCTTGTCCGAAATTCCCCTTTAATTCTTCCCTTGAGTTAACACCATGCTGAAACTTGGCACCCTTTGTTGGCATATCTCGGTGCTTTGACTATTCAACCTGACCCTATCCCTTTTTAAAATGGGACGCGTGGAGGCTCCGTGCTTACTTAGAAACCCGCTTAGGATTTTGCCTTTGAAGGAGCATCATCTTGACACGTGGAAACCTTCGTAGGATCTTATAATTTTTAACACCCCCTCTCACCTTTCGGACCTTGGACTATGTGGTGAGCTTGTGCTTGTTTGAGTCTCAAATTTTGGATTTACACTTAGAGATGCACCGAGATGACGCGTGGTAGCCTCTACTACCACTTCTATACTTAGCCTTTTTTTGAGGCCCACCATGTCCACCTTTTGAATTTTAGCTTTGAATATGCATCCATTTTGGGCTTGGGACACATGGGGGCTTGATGATTAATCGAGCCTCCTTTTTGGATTCAACTTTAGAGATTCGCCATTTGGACACTTGGCAACATTCACCGTCTCCACCATACTTAGTCGATTTTGAGCTTGTTTTGAATTTTTCCGAGCTCGGAGACTTCAAACCTTTGCTAGTTATTCTCTTTGAGCCTCGACCTCTTTCTACACTAATTTCTCCTTCTCGACCCTACTATTTAATTTTTGATCTAGCCTACTAATCTATTTAATGGATTTAAGGCACATATTTACTCGATAGAGCCATTTCTTGAATTTCTTCTTGTACATGGTCATTTGATCTTTCTCAGGCCCCACTACTCCATTATAGAGTCCTTCTGCAACCTTTTTGCAAGGTTTTAATGTGTTTTTACTTGTTCCCTTTATGCAGCATCGTGGCTGATCCAATATTCTACCAAGGGGTATAAATATGGATAATAATTTGGTGACTCGTTAGGGTATTTGCTTGCTAGATGAAAATACTAGTTTCCTTGTTATATCCATTAGGCATGGAGTCATGAGTGATAGCTCGAAATTGATCTCGAATCTTAAAAAGATCCACAAGACACTTGGAAACCCACTAAAAGCGGAGCTGAGTTCACCAACTACCATTGAAATAGATTGTGCAAGAGTAACAAAAGGCACCACACCACTATGCACAAAACTTGAAATCATACATGCTCCAAGTAGAACATGCAGAGTGTGCAAAGAACTTAGGAAAAAAGCAACCTAAACTACATCAAGGCAATGTGCACAAGCACTTAGAGGAATGAGAAATTAAAATAGTTTGTACAAGGTGAGAAATTTCCTTCTAGTAGAAATTTTTAAGATACATTCCACTCACTAGAATCTGAAACTCTTCACCATCTAATGTAGACAATTGGAAAGCATTGCTACTTTTACATCTGGTGACCATGTAGGGGTTACTCCAAATGGCATGAAACTTGGAATTCCTTCCTTGTTTTTCCCGATCTACATGCCATTTCAAAACTAGGTCTCCTTCTTGAAAAGTCCTTTCTTTTTATTTCTTATCAAAGCATCTCTAGATTGAGACCTAATCCTTCTCCATTGTTTGAAGTGCATGCTCTCTAGTTTCTTCTAGTTCCATCGGATCTGCATACCTAGCCTCTATTGGTTCAAACTCAAACATCTCCAAATCATTCATGATCTCCAATGCTAGAAACTCAAGTGATATAGGAAACACTTGCCTCTTTCCCATAAAGAAGTTTTAATGGAGAGCTACTGTAGACCTCTTGGGTGTTGTCCTATCATCCCATAAGGCTGATTTGAGTTTTGTGTGCCAAGTTATCTCGATTTTCATCAAGACTTTTTCTAATAATCCTTATCAGGTTCTTGTTTGTGTAATCAGCTTGGCCATTACCTTGAGGGTAATAGTTTGATGAACTACTCAAGTAAATCTCATTCCTAACAACCCATTCTATGATTTTGGAACCGACGAATTCCAATGCATTGTCGATATAATTGTGGTTGGAACTCCAAATATGATCACTATCCCTTTATAGAAATCTAGTATGCTAGACTCATTAGCTTCTTTGAGTGCCACTTCCTCAATCCACTTGGTAAATAATTTTTCTTGTCAAAATCCATTTGTGGCCTTAGCTCAAATTTGGATTGATGAATCCAATGAAGTCCAATACCCATTGCATGAATGGGTGGTCAAGCCCCTGAAATTGGGTGCAATGGAATTGATGCTAGAATTTCTTTGCCTCGAAGAATGCACAACTCTTGCACTTTTTAATCCATGCATACTAGTCACTAAACACCCTATGCCAATAATAACCCACCTTCATGATCTTGAGTACTATCACCCGTTGAGAAAAATGGCCTCCACCTGCTCCAACATGGAACTCTTGCAACATTATCTCAATCTTATCTATCCCAATGCATCTTAAAGTAACTCCATTGATGTACCTTTTGAACAAGACACCATCAGTAAGCACGTATGGAATGGCTTGTAGTCTGAAGTTTCTCCTTTTTTCTTTACTCATTTCTGGAGGGCATAGGCCTATTTGTAGGAAATGCATAATATTTTGAGTCCAAAAAAGAGTGGGCACATCATCATTTTCTTTCTCTTGACTACTCTGCAAGATAAAAACAACTTCCTTTTCACTGTTCGCTTCATCTTTTTGACTTAAGGCTAGTTGTTCACACAATCCCTTTCCATGGACCAAATTAGTAACCTTGATCTCAATGTCATACTCCATGAAATGAGTGATCCATCTTGCACGTTTTTCATTCAAATCCTTGCTGAGAAGGAAGTTTTTAACTCCTGCATGGGAGACTAATAGTTGGATTTTATTGTTTGAAACCATATGTTTAAACTTATTTAACCCTCTTATCAATGAAAATACGTGCTTTTTGATGGAGTATCTTACTTCATAATCTTCTAGACCTTGGTTGAAGAAGGAAATTGGCTACTCTATACCCTCTTTGTTCTGTTGTACTAAGATTGCAGAAATTGTGTCACTGCCACCAAAGGCATATAGTATGAATTCCTTAGAGAAGTATAGATTCAAAAGAGTTGGGGCTTATGATATAGCTTCTTTTATGGCCTCAAAGCTTTCTCTTCCTTCAGATGTCCACCTAAATGCCAAGTTCTTCTTCAACATCAACATTATTAGCTTGACAAGGGCAACAAAGTCTGGTACAAACTTACAGACAAAATTAATCTTTCCTAAGAAGCTTTGAAGAGATTTCTTATGGCTTGGTAATGGTAATTATCTTATTGCTTCAACCCTCTCTGGGTCAATTGCCAAACCCTCATTTGACACAATATGTCCTAGAAGCCTACCCTCATGGGCCAAGAATATGAATTTTTTAGGATTCAATGATACCCAAAATATCCTACATCTTTGAAATACATGTCTTAGGTGAAAAAGATGATCCCTTTGCATTTTTGGAGAATATGGTGATATCATCTAGATATATCAGTACTATTGTTTTGATCAACCCTTTGAATGTCATATCCATTTCCCTTTTAAAGTGGCTCCAACATTAGACAATCCAAATGGCATTTTTGTAGGAATAGGTGCCCCATTTGGTGGTGAAATCCATTTGAACTAATCATATTATTTCACCATTGTCTATTTATACCATGAGTAGCCATCTAGAAGGGAGAATCTCTCTGATCCAGACACGAATTGCAAAATCTGCTCCATTGAGGGGAGTGGGTAGTGGTCTTTAAGTGATGCTTTGTTCAGATCACGAAAGTTCACACAAATCCTAACCTCTCCATTATTCTTCCGACAGGGACCAAGTTTTCAACCCACTTGAGTGTTTGATTAGAAATATAGTACTTTCCTCTATCATATTGTTTATCTCTTTCTTCATCGAGAGGCTCAATGTGTGGATTAACCGGTCTCTACTTTTGCATATGGGCTTATCATCTAGATCTAGTTCAATTATGTGTTGTGATATATTTGGATTGAACCCTCTTAGGTCTTCATATCTCCAAGAAAATACATATGAAAACTCTTGGAAAAGTTACATGAATTTATACCTTTCTTTCTCGGTGGCCACTTTTCCAATTTGAAGTGTTTTACCTTCTCCAATTAAAATTGACTCGAATCTTCTCCTTTGATATGTATGTTAGCCTTCTCTTTTCGAAACTAATCATTAGAATTGAAGATAGATTCCAATGTCACCAAACCTCTGGGAATCTTGTTTGTACATAACCGCACTACTTGATCTCCATATTACTACTCTAATTTGTCTTGATTCGTAGCTAAGAATTAAGCTTCCTCTTAAGAAATTGATGATACGTTGATCATTCTCAAACACATGCCATCATGTGTCATTATCTAGCACTGCTTGCCTCACAATTACATCGATATGTGGCTATCCTTTGTCTCTCTTGATGTTTTCAACCAATTCATATGTTTCTCCTACTGTTACAAGCCTATCAATGACTTCATTCTCCTTTCGGGTATGGAGATAATGTTGAAGGCTTCAAAATCCTTAATGAGATTTGATACCCTATTCTTATAGCTCTTGAGTAGGTCATTCTTGAAAACATTTTTTCCTCTGACTTGATTAGAAACTAGTTCACTATCACCAAACACTTGCAAGTTCTTGATTCCTTATTTTCTTGCCCAATGCAATCCATGAACCAAAGCCTCATATTCTCGTTGTGTTATTTGAATAGGAAAATTGGAAATGGAAAGTTGAGTAGTATTTCATACCTTGGGGTGACACAATCATAGCTCCTCCTCTAGCTCCTTGCCTACTTCTCGAGCCATCAAAGAACAATTTCCATACTTCATTTTCATCTTTTTGTTCGGCTTAATGATGTCAGGAAGAGGATGATTCTCCTCATGCAGACAATAGAATCCTAGCTCAGCTTCTTCCATCTCCTTATAGGGGTAAAAATCATGTCTTTTGTTGGCCCATTAATCAAGAGTCAAGTCTAGGATACACCCCACCTTGGTATCTACTTCACAAGTGTTTAGGATGTCCTCCTGATCAAAATATGAACAATTGGCATTGTTTGGACTAGGCACATAAGAATTAATATGGTAATCTGTAATGGGATAAAATCTTATTGTGGCCTTGGCTCCATACCTTGTTCTAAAAAGAATATGTGACCAATCAGCTAACAAATAGCCTCCAATTCTGGCAGTGAAGTCTCTGGACAAGCACAATGGAAAATTTGGTGGCAAGTCTATGACTGTTATGTTCTGCAATATAGTCACATTAGGGTAGGTATGTAGTGTGAGGCTCAAATCTTTGATGACTCCAATAGTTGTCATTGTTGTCCCATCTAGTTACACTACCCCTCTAAAGATGACCTCATATTGGAGACCTAGTTGATTAGCTATTTGTTTTAGCATTATAAAACTACTTACCCCTGAATCAATCATGCAATTATGCACCAATTTGTCCCCAATGATTAATGAAACAAATAATGGAGGAGGCTGCATGTTCTTACCTCATTGTTCTCCATGGTTTCTCTTAGGTTGATACGCATAGGTAAGAACTTTCTCTTGCTGGTTGGGGGGGTTGATTTGATCTTGACCAATTGGCCATAGAAGTCTACAACATATCCCTATGTCTTGGGATGGCCAGTGAATCCCATGGTGAAATGTTAACACTTGTCTTCTTCATCTATTCAATGATATTAAATGAGCTATCCTTTTGCTTCCCCTTCCTTGGCACATTTTTTTCTTGCACATGGATTGTTTCAACTAGTATGTAAGTGGATTTGGAAGGTGGCTTGGGTTGGATCTACATTTTGGGAGTTACATTTGGAGTGACAAAACCTTGTGGAGTAATGGGAGATTGAGTATTAAGTGAGTTTGGTGATTGCTATTCTCCTATATTTCTCCTTTTGACCGTGTATTGCAAGAACTGAGTTTAAGAAGGGAACCGATTCATTCCACAGAAGTCTTCAACTTGCCAATTGACAAGCATAGTTTCACTTGGAGATGCCTCTTCTTGAGCTCCTTGATGCTGATTTTCTTCTTGGCTGGGTTCTTTTGGCACACCAATAGTTTTCACCATCAATGCCTAATTTAGTGCACCATTGAAGCACGTTGATTGACTATGTGGATGATTCCATGGGAAACACCAATCATATTTTTATGTCATGTTGTTTTGTTCGGAACCAATGCCCTTGATGTTGAAGTTGTATTTGGATCATATGACCTGAAAGGTCTACCAACTTGAGGTTGTCGTTGTGTTTGACTCTAATTTACAATATGACACGGTGGTCTATTATTTTGATATGGGGGTCTAGCTTGATATTGAGCTTGAGGCTGATATGGCCTAGAGTTATGAGCTATTGTCTCTTGATAGTTACTAACTCATTCCCTAGGTTCTGAAGTTGTTTCATAACTTCCTGAAGCTCTTTTGAGGTGTTAGAGGATGAGGTGGAGGCTTCAACTAAACTCTAATTCCTAGGAGTAGGTATAGGAGCTAATGTGGGTGTCTGGATGGTACTTGGGTTTCCTAATTCGTGGTATAGAGGCATGGAGGGCCTAGGAGCAAGCTTGCCAGCTTGAATTAAACAATTTTTAGCTCTTATAGAGAGGCTATAGGATGCAGGTAGAGTGGTGCCTCCCATTGATTGAATCATTAAATAAATATTAGAATTTAAATCTCTAAGAAAGTATAATAAGGCACCTTCTTTTGTGGGATTTACTTCTACCGGAATCTGTCCTAGGTCCATTGAAATTTGAGGTTGAAATCTATCAACTACTCACTCAAGCTCTCTTGATTGTTGTCGTTTGTCTAACAAGGATAGGTTATCTCCCTTTTCTCCAAACTCATCATGAAGAGATCTGCATAGATGGTCCCAATTTTGAATAGAGCCCGCTTTTAGGCTCTGAACCATTATTAAGCTTTACTCTTGAGTGAAGAGGCTAGCAACTTGATTGTAATTTCCATCTCGGTGATCTCGTGGATTATACTGAAATTTGCAATGTATTGAACATGGTCACTAGGAGAATTATGATTTTCTCCAATGAAATATGGGATGCTCTTTAATGTTTCCACTAGGACTAGATTTTTTACATTAAGAGCGAGTGGGTGCTACTAGTGAAATTGGCATAAGGATTTAGTTATGCCATCCTGATTGGCCTAAGCACCCTTCTTGATTGAAAGAATGTCCTACTAGGAGGAGGTGTTGATAAGGCTCTATTTGGTGGAGATGGAGACCTCTGGGATCTTCTTCCCCTTCTCCTTCTATCTAGAGACAAGTGCAAGTGGAAAAATTGTCCCTCTTCTCTGGTTCTTGACCTTGTTTGTATTCTTCTCATGAACTTGGAAAACTTGGGGTGTTGAAACCAGTGGATTATGTTTCTTTAAGAGTCTCCAAATGTGAATTTTTAAAGGCTTCTTAAAAGCTAGAATCACATCAAGTGCACATCAATCTTATTATAATAAGGATGGAGACTTCTTGGTCCCACTAGGTGTGCCAAAATTGTTATTGCAAAATCAAAACACCCCCAAAATACCTCTCAGATTTGGTGTTTCGAACTTGTTATTTGATGTGATCTATATAACATTAAGTTTTCCCCAAAAGTGTGGGACTTTGTAAATGGGAAAACTCTCTAGATTAAGGCTAGTTCCTATTTATTTGTCTAGGTGCATACGTGAAATTTGCGAAGGACTGATTCCTAAACCTAATCTAATTTTGCCTTGGAGACAAGGATGAAAGGAATGTAAGAAATTAAAACTAAGCTAACCAAGTGATACACCAAAGGAATGATGAACATTTATTTGTTAATAGTCACAAGCCAAAAAAATGCACAATAATCAAGCATGTAACTAGTTTTGCAATGAAAGACTAGATGAGAGCAATTAAGACAAGAAAGGATCGAAAATCAACTATAAGCATGTATTATTTCTCTGTAGATTTGATATAATGCATTTACAAAATGGCCAAAAGGAAGAAAATGTGTTACAATCTAATGGAAGGTCTGAAACTCCATGAATTCATTTTCTAGAAAAAAAGGGGAGCCCGCAAAACAAAAGAATGTCCAATCCTTTACAATGAGTCTCAACCCTACTTTTATAGATTAAACCACAAGGGAAGAAAGAGAGAGAAGTGGGAAAACTAGTTTAAATCTCAACCACTGCCATCAATTTCTCCTGCCAAAAGATCTACCCCAAATCTGTCTTGACTACATCAATCACTAGTTTGGCAGCTCAAAGGAGGAGGAAATGACATATCAAATAGAATCTGATTTGGTTTTTGGGATCTTGTATTAAAGGCCCAAAGATGTCTCTCCATTTTATTCCCACCTAACCTCTCAAAACTTAAAGTTTCAGATCTCCATGGAATAGACAAGGTTAAGATCTTTCCAACGGTGCCAGATTTGCTAGATTTCAAGACCCAAATCGAAATATATGCCCATTTGAAATTTGGATCGGATCTGTACAAAATAGCGGAAAAACTAGTTTGAAAGCAGGACCCCTTTTGAAACTGAACACGTGGAGGGATGACACATGTCTAAGGGTAGCCTCTGTATTTTACTTTTGGATTGCTGTGGTGCTGACATGTGGCTTCTTCCATGACCTACTCAATTTCCTTATGTTTTTGGCTAATTCCTTTACTCGGTGGGGTCATATATCTAAATAGTGTCATGCGGTGGCTTGGAGCTTGTCTCGAAACACCCCCTTAATTTTTCCCTTGAGTTAGCATGATGTCGACACTTGGCACCCTCCACTATCCTATCTCAGTGCTTTGACTATTCAACCCAACCTTGTCCTTTTTGAAATGGGACGCATGGAGGCTCCACACTTACTTAGAAACCCACTTAGGATTTTGCCTTTGAAGGAGTGTTGGGTTGACACATGGAAACCTCTGTAGGCTCTTAGACTTTTCAACACCACTCTCACCTTTTTGGAGCTTAGACTATGTGGTAATCGGCACTTGTTTGAGTCTCAGCTTTTGGATTTACACTTGGAGATGTGTCGAGTTGACGTGTGGTAACCTCTGCTAGCACTTCTATACTTATCCTTTTTTAGGCCCGCCCTATCTACCTTTGACTTTTAGCTTTGACTTTACCTCCATTTTGGGCCTAGGACACGTGGGGGCCTGGCACTTATTCCAGCCTCCTTTTTGGATTCAAATTTGGAGATGCGTTGTTTAGACACATGGCATTGTCCCCATCTCCTCCATACTTAGTCAATTTTGAGCTCATTTTAAACTATTCGGAGCTCAGAGATTTAAAACCTTCATTGTTTCTTCTCTTTGAGCTTCGGCCTCTTTCGACACCTTTGTTTTCTCCTTCCCAACCCCCGCTATTTCATTTCGAGCCTACCGCTAAACTGTTTAATGGATTAAGGCATAGATTCACTCAAAAAAGTTGTTTATTGAATTTCTTATTGCACGGGGTCATTTGATATTTCTAAGGCCCCTCCACTCCATTGTAGAGTCCTTATGTAACCTATTTGCAAGGTTTGAATGTGTTTTTTTGGTTCCTCTATGCGGGGTCGTGGTGATGATCATATTTTCCGGGGAAAAATATGGATAACAGGGACCTACGACCTAATAGAACTATGTTCTAAAACTAGTAAATTTATCCTAAGGGTTAAACCTAACCTAAGTTAATATGTTCTTTTGTTAAATTGGGATGAAAAAGAATTAAGAGGGACCTGGACTAAAACCATGGACTTACCTATGGACCTATGTTGATTCTTAAATTAGTGTCTAGCCTAACTAAGGGAATGGATAACCTAAGGGGGCCTACGAAACAACATGGGAAAAGAGACACTAAAAGGAAAATAAAATAGAGTGACAGATGCACTAAGACATAGGAAACATATTTTTGCACTTATAACTTTGAGAACTCAGTTTAAAGATGAAGTAAAAAGTATCATGTAATTTGATTCTTATTTTCAGCAAGTAAAAACAACACTTGCTACAGATCCAAATGGTATGAGATATATAGGTTTTCACTTTGATGATGAAGGAATCTTGAGATATGATAATAGAGTATATATACCTTTAGGAAATTAATTTAGGAGGAAGTTGTTAACTAAATTTCATAATTCACATTATTCAGGACATCCTAGAATTACAAAAATGCTTTCTGATATAAAACAACATTATTTTTGGAAAAGGATGAAAAAAGATGTAATTGATTTTGTGACACACGTCTTAGAATGTCAAAGCATGTTAAATTTGAACATATGCATCCAGCCGATTTAATTTACCCTCATTGCATACCACAATATAAATAGTGAGTAATTAGCATGGATTTTGTTCAAGGGCTACCAATGTCAAGAAATAGGCATGATGTTATTCTATTTGTTGATAAATTTAGAAAGGTAGCACATTTTATTGTTGGTAATCTTAAGGATGATTCACTTGTTTTAGCAAAAAAAAATTGTGCATAAAATTTTCAGATTACAGTGTACATGAATTGATCATATCGAGATACAAATCTAAGGATGAAATCTAGATTATGGAAAACACTCAATGCATCTTTAGGAACTAAATTGAATTTTATTTGAGTATACCATCCCGAAATAGATGGGCAAATTGAAAGAGTTAATCAAGTTTTGGAAGACATGTTAAGAATGTACGCATGGATCAATAGTACAAATGGGAAGAGTACCTTCCATTATTTAAATTTTTAATAACACGTATAACGCCTATCTAAAAATGTCACCTTTCAAGAATCTATAGAAGGAGATGCAGAAATCTAGTTAGAAAGGATAACATAGAGGAAAGAGAGGTAATTGGACCTGATATCATTATTGAAATGGAACAAAAATTTAAAATTATTCTTGAATGTTTTAAGGAAGCAACAAATAGGCAAAAATTTATGCATACTTAAAAAGGGTTGACAAGAAATTTGAACTTGGTGAGAAGGTCTTATTGCGGGTTAAACCGAAAAAGAGTTCTACAACCTTTGGCAAGGCTTCCAAGTTATCACCTCGTTATGTGGGACCCTTTGAAATTTTGAAATAATCAACCTTATAGCTTATCGTTTAGCTTTACCACCTAATTTAGCACAAATGCATGATGTTTTCCATATTTATTTACTTAAGAAATATGAAAGACATGTTAAGAATGTACTACATCGATCAACGATACAAATGGGAAGAGTACCTTCCATTAGTTGAATTTTTAATAACACATATCACGCCTCTCTAAAAATGGCACCTTTTGAAGCATTATATAGAAGGAGATGCGGAAATCTAGATAGCAAGGATAACATAGAGGAAAGAGAGGTAATTGGACCTAAGATCATTACTAAAATGGAACAATAAGATAAAATTATTCATGAGCATTTGAAGGAAGAAACAAATAGGCAAAAATGTTATGCAGACTTAAAAATGGCCGACAAGAAATTTGAACTAGGTGAGAAGGTATTTTTATGGGTTAACCAGAAAAGAGTTCTACAACCTTTGACAAGGCTTCCAAGTTATCACCTTGTTATGTGGGACCCTTTGAAATTGTTGAAATAATCAACCCTATAGCTTATTGTTTAGCTTTACCACCCACTTTAGCATGAATGCATGATGTTTTTCATATTTCTTTACTTAAGAAATATGAAAGACATGTTAAGAATGTCTTGCATGGATCATCAATACAAATGGGAAGATTACCTTCCATTAGTTGAATTTTTTTAATAACACGTATCACGCCTCTCTAAAAATGGCACCTTTCAAAGAATTATATGGAAATAGATGCAAAACTCCAGTTAGCAAGGATAACATAGAGGAAAGAGAGGTAATTGGACTTGAGATCATTCTTTCGAAATGGAACAATAAGTTAAAAATATTCATGAACGTTTGAAGGAAGTATGTAAGATAGGAAAAAAGTTATGCAAACTTAGAAAGGGTCAATAAGAAATTTGAACTTGGTGAGAAGGTATTTTTGCGGGTTAAACCGAAAAAAGTTCTATAACCTTTGGTAAGGCTTCCAAGTTATCACTTCGTTATGTGGGACCCTTTGAAATTGTTGAAATAATCAACCTCGTAGCTTATCGTTTAGCTTCACCACCGCTTTAGGATGGATGCATGATGCTTTCCATATTTATTTACTTAAGAAATATGAAAGACATGTTAAGAATGTACTTCGTGGATCAGCGGTAAAAATGGGAAGAGTATATTCCATTAGTTGAATTTTTAATAACATGTATCACACCTCTCTAAAAATGGCCCCATTCAAAGCATTACATGGAAGGAGATGTAGAACTCCAGTTAGTAAGGATAAAATAGAGGAAAGAGAGGTAATTGGACCTGAGATCATTATTTAAATGGAATAATTAGTTAAAATTATTTTTGAATGTTTAAAGGAAGCAACAGATAGGCAAAAACGTTATGCAAACTTAAAAAGGGTCGACAAGAAATTTGAACTTGGTGAGAAGGTATTTTTGTGGGTTAAACTGAAAAAGAGTTCTACAACCTTTGGAAAGGCTGCCAAGTTATCACCTCGTTATGTGGGACCCTTTGAATTTTTTAAATAATCAACCCCGTAGCTTATCATTTAGAATTACCACAGGTTTAACACGAATGCATGATGTTTTCCATATTTCTTTACTTAAGAAATATGTTTCAGATTTATCACATGAGTTAAATTGGAATTCCTTGTAGGTACAAGACCCAATAATAATCATGGTTAAACCCATTTGAGTGGTGGAAACCTACCAACTACACTTAATAAATCATGAAATAAGTCATTGTAAGGTCTAATGGGACCACTTTAATGAAGAAAGTGCAACATGAGAAAACCTCGAAGATATGAAAAATGCTTTTCCACATTTATTTGAAAAAAGTTGATTCTATTGATTGATAAAACATGAATATTTTATTGTTATTACATCAATAAATCTCCCAGATTTTGGGTAGATACTAAATTCATTAGTATTGAAATAACTATTCTATTCAAGTAGAGTAATTATGAAAATTTGAATTTCTCAAATTTGGTTGTTATGAACTTATGAATGAAAGAATTATAATTTTTCATATTCTTGTTTAAAGTTATTAGACTAATTTAATCATCGATATGATGATACATTTTAGGAGGGAGGTATGTAATGCCTCTAGTATGATTGGTACCTATGATGACTTCTACTATAGAAGGTACAAATGTTGACAGTGATTTTTTCTTAAGATGGTGTACTCTTATGACTTAGGAAATCATGTTTGCAGAAGATAAGAAGTTATCTGTTGGGAATAGGTACATTCTGTCATGATTTTTCTTAATTGAAAATGAAGCAATCCATCTCTTTTATGCAGAATAAACTCACTGCTAGGGATTATGAATTTGAGTTTCGCTTTTATAATTTATAGGGTTTCAAAAACATTACCTTGGATCGATGGAGATTAATTCCATTGATCCAAGTTATGCTTCTAATTTTCATGTTTTGTTGTCATGGTGTCCAATTTGGATAGATGGAAGAGTTTTGGACCTGGAATGTGCAAAGGTTATGAATAAACCTCTCCATGGATCTCTGCTTTGCATTTAATCAAGTAAAAATTTGGTTCTTCTCTTCTATTATGTTATGATGAAGTTTTCATTGGGGACCTAGGACCTAATAGAATTATGTTCTAAAACTAGTAACTCTATCGGAAGGGTTAAAGCTAGCCTAATTTAATATGTTTTTTATTAAATTAGGATGAAAAACAATTAAGAGGGACCTAGACTAAAACTATTGACCTATGTTGATTCTTAAATTAGTGTCTAACCTAACAAAGGGAATGGATAGCCTAAGGGGGCATATGACATGACATGGGGAAAGAGGCAAGTGGGAGGTAGTGAATTCAAGAAATTTAAGGCAATTTATTAAGCCTTATCTCTTTCTGCAACCAAATTTGGCAAAGGCAGTTAGAAACTTAAGATGGATGAGTTAGAATTTTCGCCAAATTTTTATGAGGCATGTTTTGTTTGAATTAATTCCACTCCAAATTTGGAGATGGCAATGGTGGGAAAATAGGAAGGACTGATAGTCCTACTCTACATTTAATTTTTAGAAATTGGTGAAACTACCTAGGAAGAAGATAGAGAGTTTGGTTTTGTCGATTCATTTGGTTTTGGAGCTAGAGCTCGCATGTGGTTTTTTTTGTTTTCAAACCTCCAGTTCGATTTTTCATGCAATGTGTCAATGCATGAGTTTTCCTTCCTTGCATGGTGTGGAATAAAGGGTTGGCACTTTGAGACTATAAGAAGGAGATAGAGGAATTTTGTGTGTTTTTGGCCTTTTGAAAAGAATATTGAGGCTCTTATTGGAAACCTCTACTAATTAGTGAAGGAAAAGTGATATCAAGCATGATAGGCTCTATCCATTAAGATTTTTTCTTTTACTTAAGTGTTTCGTAAGAAAAACTCTGCTCTTTGGAATAGATTGGTTTTCATTCTGCTAATAAGATTTCTCTGCTTGAGGTTTTTTTGTTGTTTATTGGGAATGCTTTTTCGATTCTATTTGAATGATCAAAAGTGTGATCTGATTTTTTGATTTTCTTGATTTCATAGCTGCGTTACAATTTAATCTTTCTACATGGGCTTGAGATCAAGTCAAAAACTATTTGTGATCTTGTTTGAACTATTTAAATCTTGTAGGTAGCTTGGTTTGCTTTAATCTTTGGATCTTGTTCTAAAATGGTCTTGTTTCCTCTCTGTTGGGAAACTGCAGTTATTAAATTGTTTTGAATACTTGACTATTGATTAAATATTCATGATTATTCAGGGAAGATAACATTTTGTGATGCCTACTTATTCATATTATTTTTGTATTGTTGGAAGGCTCCAAATTGGTGAACGTGCCTATTTTCTTATCGATGTCTGTGATTGTAAATATGGGTTTTTGTTTGTATTATTTTGGTTGCAGAATCGAGCCTGTGATTATTAAGGAAAGATAAATTGTTGTGGGTTTTTCTTGGAAATTGGTTAAACGTCTTCATGGACTTGTTTAAGTTCTTTCAATTATTATTTTTTAAAAGGCCTCGTAAAAGTATACTTCTTCTATTCTCTAGAATTGATTTGTTATTTTCACGAAGCCTGATTTTTGGAAGCTGTAAGGGAAAGGATATTCAATTTTCTACTCTATTGGGTCATTGGGTAACCTATGAAATTATGGAAATATGTGCTAAAAGGGGAAAAATCCCTTGGGTATTGGTTTACTATTTTTCGGTTGTTGTTGTCAACTTGAACTTCTTGATAATTCTATCAATATTGTTTTGATGTATTGTGTTATCTTGTTTCTTAGACCTTGGGCCATTAAACTCGGTTTCAGTTCTTACAGAGCTTAGGAAATGTCTTCTTCATGAAAATGGAATGATGAATTCTGTTAGGTTAAATCTTTTTCATTACTTCTTCTCTTATAAATATATGAGTTAGGAATATTTTTAGACTTAACCATCTGCTAAAATTATTACTTCCATCTATGTATCTTTTGAGTAATGGTTTATTTGTTATCTTGTGGAAATAAAGGCTATCTTTACCATCTCCTGGAATGATGAAAGGTAAGGGAATGTTGTTTTTTCTTCATTATTTCCTTTCTCTTGGTTGTTGTTCATTTAATTCAAACCCAGATTAGATCTCTATTTGGGATTTTGGTTTGAGACATTAGATAATGACATTTTCAATATATGTTATTGGTTTCTTTAGGTCCTCCTTTAATCACACAAGAGTTGAGGGATTGTGATCTTTATTCTTCTCCTTCCTTTATTCTTCTTGACTTCAAACTTGGTGAAAATGTTGTCTTTCTCTAGTACTTACATTATGCAACTTCTTGATTGTCTAGTAAGAATGATTGCAAAATGTTGTTAGGGAAGTATAGCTGAAGTTTAAATTAATTCAATGGAATAATGTGTTAGAAATTTGGAAGTAGTTGAATGTTTTAATGAGTTATTTTAGAGTACAAACTTAACCATTTAATTACTTAAGGTAATGATTGCAATGGTGCATATTTTTGAGATTTGAATGTAACTCTTTTTCTTATTAGAAGTAATATTACATATTTAAGTGGTATGATTTATCTTGTTTGGTTGTTAACTTGAATTGGTTCCAAGTTCTAAGGTTGAGTATTAGGATACTATAAAGTGGGACACTCAAATGTTATGATGATTTGGTAATTTTAATTTATTTCTTATGATCTTTAAGTTTAATTGATGACATCTCAGGTTTTAGGATGAATTTAGGTTAATGAACTATTGAGATGAAATTATTTTTGTAAATGATCTACTGTTGAACTATGCCTAAAAGATGGTTAGGATAGTTACCTTCTTCTGTTAAATGGATTTAACTGAATGAGTGATCATGAAAATAAATGTATGAAAATAGTACTTGAGATTCGATAAAATTTTACTTATCTGAATTACCATTTAAATTCTTTAGATAAAAAGGAAATAGTATGGAAGGTTGAAGTTGTTATATTTCATGACCTAACCTTACCTTTGATTTGTTATATCTCTTTTTCCCTCTCTTTACATTATGTATTGTAACTCCATTTGGCTATGTATTTCTAAATTGCTTCAGGATCAAGCTTTCATAGCAGCAAAGTTCTTTTTATGAAACAGTTAGTTAAAAGCACATCGTTTTAATGATTTAGTGCTTATCATGCTTAGTTCAATGAACGGCCCATGCTAGAAATTTCACTGAGATGGAATTCGTAAGTGTTGAAAGGAGAAAGATATTTAGGAAGTTACATTTGTTTATCATAGAGATTGGATCTTTTTATGATGAAATATGGTTGATTCAAGTGTATTTGATGGAAAAGAAAGTTTGTATCTGAAATTGATTGAAATAGTGTTGTTTGATATTAGTAATATTTGAAGCATTTGTATTTGTAAATTTATAATTTCCACCTTGTTGAATGAAAGATGTGTGAAATTTGTTTGTACTTGATTTAATTCCTTTTGGCATGCAATGAGTGGAAATAATGAATATTACTCTATGTCACAAATAGTAGAAAAATTTAATGGTTTGGAATGGAATAAATAGAGACATGAGGTGTTATATGTACTACCCTCTCTAGTGAAGATGTAACTTATAAAGTTGACATTCTTACATTGATATCCAACTATATCACTATGACTATATTTAAATCAAATGTTTGTATGAGAATTAAACTTTGATAATAATTTATAATGTACAATGGGTTTATAATAGAATTTAACCCTTAATAAGGGAAAGGAAACATAATTCCTTGAAATGAATCATAGTCTTAATTTAAGACCTTTTAGATATGAATCCTGATTGTTATTTGTAGTTAGAGAAGGTGTGCTTTCTCATGTAGACTTCCTTAATTAAAATAGGAATGTAGGAAAAGAAAATTAAAAAGGGAATTAGACTTCATTTTAATGAAGTCTAATATGAAAAAGGACATGCTCAGAACTTATATAAGCTAGGGTTGTATTAAGTGAGTAAATAAATGACACTTCCATGTGTATTGGGCCTTTAATGTAAAATTTGAATCAGGTTGTTAATAGTTCAAATCATAGCATGTGAGTTGGATAGAAAGTAGATTTATCTACATAACTTCATCTAATGCAGTTTTAACTCTGAATCTTAACAATTAAGGAACCTAGTTATTCAGTAGGGTTGTTGTAATTAATCTGTAACAAGGAAATTAATAAGATATAACTTCCTATCTAAGGTATGTTCATATAGATGAGGAAAACTCAAAAAGGAGTTTGACACACGCTAACTACAAGATAGTAACTTCAAGATGACTAGGGTCTTCATGAGGATACTATGTTTCAGTTGACATGTTTCAACACCCTTCAGAGTTTATTTAGCTAGACTAACATAAATTTTGACTTGATCATAGTTCTTCCCTAGGTAGAGATAGGGGCATGATCTAGTGTCGGGGTCAACTCATGTTGACTTAGGATAATTAGACACACCCAATTGACATAATTCAATTGAGTATGTCTAAGTACCCTTAATCACCGTAAGCAATCCTTCACACTAGGCCATGTTGTTAACCTTGGCTAGGGTTAAACCTTGAACGAGTGGACGAAGTCAATGAAGACCATTCTAGATAATAGATCAAGTAGGGTGAAGGACTTATTCTGTTTGACGAGTATGTCATCTAGGAATATAAACATGAATAGTATGTTTAAAATCTTTGGCCAAAGTATTGCAAGCTACTAGTTACATTGTCCTATGTCACCTAGTTTAAGAAGCAGGATTTTAGATGAGTATCGGTAACAGATATTTAGATAGGCCTCTTAAATAGAACACTTGATACCTCTAAAAGGGTAACAAAACCAAGTATATGTAGTATACACATTATAAAGTTAACATGAGAGATCGGTATGATACCGAGTCATGAAATGAGAGATTGGTGTTCACCGAGTCATTTACAGTTGCATATGGTTTTTTGTTATGAGATAGATTGGATTTGGAATGTGTGTTCTAAATTATGTTAATTTAGAACAAAAACATTATGTAAAAAAATCCCTTGTTTCTAAAGTCTTAAAATGGGAATGTTACATCAATTTCGAGAAGGGTACTAATTGTATACTTTATATACAAACTCAAAAGAGTAATCTATGGGAAACTAGCGGATCTAATTGACATGTAGTTATGCACATAATTTATTGATTTTTATTTGAAGAATTGAAATAAAATTTGTTGGATTTAAATGTTAGGAAGTACATTTAAATTATTGAAGGAAATAATTAATATGGGAAATAAAATAAAATAAAATTCCCATAAATTTGAATTTATGAAAAGTAGGTGTTACAAGCCTTCCGAAAAATGAATTCTTATAATACTTACAATCCTTGAATAGTGATGTTTCATTTATAATCAAATCGATGGGTGGAATAACAATGTCGGTTGCCTATGACATTACCATACGAGATGAAAATTAATCAATCTAGGTTGGGAAGATACTTCCAAGACCACCAATGCCCTTATTTCCGAGTTTTCCACTAATAATCTAGTCATTTCTCCTCTCCCTTCGATTGTCTAATAAATATTTCCAGCCAAAGACATCCTCCCTCAAATGATATTTATGAGTTTAAATCACTACTTAAAAGTTTTAACAATTATTTGGTGTCTCTCGAAAGATAGCAGTCTCAATATGTAACATTCCCATTTTAAGACTTTAGAAACAAGGGAATTTTTTTACACAATGTTCTCTATTCTAAATAAAACATAATTTAGAACACACATTCTATGCCAATCAATCTCATAACAAATAACGATATGCAGCTATAATGACTTAGTGAATTACCAATCTCTCATTCTTGTCTTTAAGTATTGAATAATTTTAAGTATAATACATATACTTGGTTTTTATTACCCTAATGCAGTCTTGAGTGACTGTTTAAAGAACCTATCTAAATATTTGTTACCAATATTCATCTGAAATCACATTCCTTAAACTAGGTGACATAGGACAACGTAAATAATAGCTTGTGATACTTTGGCCAAATATTTCCAACATATTGTTCATGTTACTATTCCTAGATGACATACTCGTTAAATCGAATACATCCTTCACCTCACACTCTACTTGTTATCTAGAATGGTCTTCACTAACTTTTATCGGTCCACTTGCCCAAGGTTTGACCCTAACCTAGTTTAACGACATAATATGTTATAGGGAGACACTCACGATGACTTAGGGTATATGGGCATACTCATCTAACCTAAGTCAACCAAAGGTGCCATGATCCCCTGAGTCATATAAATCTACTTCCTAGTACAATTCATGTCGCTAGCTTGGCCTAGAGATAAACTAAGTTCAAGTCCATATGTGTTTAAATCTAGATGAACTAATGTGGAAGGGTGTTGCAACATGTCAACTGCAACACTCTATCCTGTGAAGAACCCGGTCTTCACGTGGCATAGATTCTATAGTTGGCATGTGCCAACATCTCGGAAAAACTACTTCATCTCGATGTACATACCCCTAGGGTCATTATCACTTAATTAATTTTAGATTTAGATTCAAATTATGAAATCCTTTCCCAACCCTAAATCCAACTCCCCCTTAAGTTTTTCATCCATATTTGATTTAATTAATATTAAATAACTTCATTAACTCATGATTGCATTTATGTTTGGTAACTCTAACATGTCGAGAAATTATGTAAAAAACAGAACATCATACATCAAAAGGTTAAATTAATGTGCATCAACTGTTCAGATAAGGTGCAACAACCATTCATGTTCAATTAGAGCAGACTTCATAGAAAATGAAGTCTCGAGTGACTAAGGATCTAAAATACCTTCTTTCATTTTACATTATTTTGAGAGAGGAAGAGTCTTCCTCTACATTATTAAGTGATAGGGTTTGTCATGCCCTTTTTATCTTTCACAATTTCTAGAGTTTAATTCTATGTCCATTACACATTCCATAATTATATATAATTGTTTCAATAGTTAATGACATCTAATGTAACTTAGAAAGTTGTATCTTAGTAAGGGAGATTGAACTATTTCCATCCTTTCAAATTAATAAATGATAACATATATAGGTATACAAACAGATATGAAGAATATAAACAAGATAGTATTACAATTCACTCAATAAAAGTAAAAGAGAAATACACAACCATTTGAAGTAGATCCTCAAAATTTTCAATTCATCATGATAAAAATACACAGTTTACAAATCTATGCATTTCAGACATACTTCATGCCAATCAACATTAAGATCATAACAGAATACAAATTTTCCTTTTTCAATACAACTCAAGAATAAATCTGAATTCACAACATAAGATCCAGACTTTAAATCAACCAACACATCACAAAATGTATTTCCTTCTTTTATCACTTACAAAGTCCATCTTCAAAATTACTGGCATGGGTCAGTTCATTAAACTGAGCATGATAAGCACTAAGCATGAAGTGCATTAAACTAATTGTTCCATTAAAACAACTCTGCTTTAATGAAACAATTATTGTAATCATACTAATAAGCATAAGTAATAACAACCCTAAAAGAAGTATAAATAATAAATCAGAATTCACTTTTAAGAAAAGATCATAATATAATTAGAAACTACTGCATTATATCAGATAAGTATTGTCCCAAACAATTACTTATTTATATCAAACAACAACTCTTAACAATTAATTCTTTCATAATTCTTTGAATTTGAAATACATAATTAACTTTACTACATAAAAAAAGATTTACTTTCATAATCAAAGACCTTCTTGTCATTTTTACTAAGTTTCCATAAATCATGTACAGACAAGTTCATTTCAGCATAGTACATATTTAGGATGAATCATCCAACAACTTAAATAAATAAGAAGAAGAATCAATACGGACTATCCACAACTCACCATTCTTCTAAGAGATAGAAATCAGGTTCAGAAAGTACATAACCGAATACCTACATAACTATATCAGTCAAGGAAACCAATAAAAAGATTCACCATTTAAGAGACAACAACCGTTAACAAGAATCCCAATCCAATCCAAGAAGGGAGAAACAAAACAATCATCAACTTACTTGCAACCCTTATGAATTATTCAACATTATTGGAGATATCAGTCAGTGATCTAAAACCATACGTTCCATAAAACAAAGTAAGACTTACAAAAGGATTATTTCTTACTCGTATCCATCCAAGGAAGGATCATATTTACTATTGAGTTCATAGAGAGGCGTCCATCAGAAAACAATTTCCTAATGATGCATGACTCATCCATTCAAAAATAGTTAGACAAGAAATGATTATGTTTTCCTTTCTACAAGACAGGCTCAATTGTACACTTCCCGAATCGATAAGAAAATTGATTCCTTACAAAATAGCCAAGATCAAGAAAGATCAAATGGGAATGGTTTGGTTTTCCCATGTACTAAAAATGACAGTCCCAAAAGTTGCTTAAACATTCTACTATTCCCATGAACTTTCCACAGTCAACTAGTAACAAGTTAAGTTTAAACAACCACAAGAAGTTTCCAGTTCTAGAGAGTGAGTTCTCATTACCTCATCCAAGATCAAAAGGGCAGAGAGCTGAACTCAAGAAGTCAAACAAGCCTAGGAAGGTAAACACCCTAACAACTTGGAGAGAGAGAATCAATCTATAGAGTAGTTCGAGCAAACAAAACTTAACTTCCCAAAAATTAAAGGAAACTTCAATAGAAATGATCCGAACCAAGAACTTATTCACCACTATTTTAACAATTGAATTCCAAATCCCTTTTAAAACCCAGAAGTCCATTCAAAATGTTCGATAGAGAATAAAAAAACCCAACATGAAGTTTAAAGTCAAACATTGTTTCTATATTCCTCACGAATTCGAACTGTAGCAGTGATTCCAACTACAATAACTTACACAACTCCATCAAAAACATAAAGTTCGAGGCAGAGAAGTTCAGTGTAGAGAAAGGGTAATTATTCCTTCCAGATTTAACACAAGTTGAAGTACAAAACACAACACTTCCAAATACTTCAAATACCCATTAACAATTTCTTTCAAATGAGTTCAAGTTCATATTGAAGAACAAAGTATACAATACTGATCCAAAACAAGTACTATATCTTCACAAAACAAGATACAATTTTATAAAAGGATATTCACCTATCTTTCAAAACAATCAAAGACATTCAGTTTAAATAATGCAAGTTACCCAAAACAAAGGGAAACAAGATATCCTTAACACATTTTCACGCAAGTTTGAGTTCTTGGAATACATTAAATATATATCCATACGAACGAAAGAGAAATAATACAACTTTTCAAACTCAAAGATGCATCAAAGAGAAGTATCCCTTCTTTTCAATTTCTAAAGAGACTTCTAGTTCAAAACTCAAACCAAAAACCATTTACTCAAGCTCTTTTCGAAAGAGACAGTCCAAAATGCATGTTCTAATCAAAACACTAAATTCTTGAAAGTTTTATATGCATTTCACCATTAAACTTACTCAGAGAAAAAACATCCAAAACCAACATTATCATGCAATGGTTTCCATAACCAAAAGAATAGAGATTCTTTCCATATGAAGAAAGTAACCAAACAAAAAAACCCTAAAGTAGAGTTATTTTAATGAAACATTTAGAGAAAAGCAAGAAATATTAATGGGTAGAGCCTATCATGCCTGATAGTGCTTCTGCCGATTTGAAGAAGACTTCTAGCCGAGATTTCAACAATTCTTCTTCTCCAAGCAAGATCAACAACTAAAAATATCTTTCCCCAATGCCTCATATACTTCCCTTGAATCAAAAATAGACCAGGGAAACCAAAAATAGCCATAAAGTGAAGATCAAACTGCTGGTTCAAAGAACCAGATAGCTCCATGCAGAGAAAAAATCACAAAGCATGCAAGACCAAACAACCCCCAACGAATCCACTACATGGTTTCCAAGATGGTTTTCTCGCAAAAACTGAGACTCATTAATGCCATTTACTCTCAAATTCCCACCTATCTCTCCTTGCCACCGCCATCCAAAATTGGCGAAGCCTATTTGAAATTTTGCATGCATCACTAAACCTTAGTGATGAATCCACATCATCTTCCTCTAAATTCCATACCATTTCCTAATCTGGTAGTACACTACCCCATTAATTTCAAAAATCAAATCACATTAATAGCTTAGGAACCGTCACCTAGCTTCCCACTTGCCTTATGACCCTTAGGTCCCCTTTCCATATTTCAATAGTTTAGGATAGATACCATTAGCTTAGGATAAGACCTTAGGCTAGTTTTAAAGTATTAACCTTAAGTTATAAACATGGCAATAGGTAAATCACCATCTTAGGTTAGATCATAATTCATAACCAAATAGTATTAGGTATTAGGTTAGAAATAATCTAGCATCACCTTAGGTTATTTCCCCCTTATTCCAACTTAGTAAAAACAACTTAGGTTAGGATGCCATCCCGATAAAATAGAAATAGGTAGCAGATAGGTATAAATACCTTAGTTTAGAATCTCGCTGGATAAATCTCATAGGTCTAGGACTTAGTTTTTATTTGTTTGAAAATAGTCCGACACACACCTCTTTTCACTTAAAGCCCTTCTGCGTCTTGTAGATATCAATCAAGAAGACCTGAGTATAAAACATACAACAGAATGCAAGGATGATCTTACAAGATAATAAAGAAGTTATAAACATACAAGAGTTTAGTCCGTTATGTCTCACAACCTCTAAATGTCAGTTTACCATTCAAACCAGGTAAGGAGATTTAAAACATACCTTGGATCAATGGAATTGATCTAAGGATGAATTAGTTAATAGAGATAAGTTTGCAACCATCATTACCAGATGTGAAAATAGATTCTTTGAAAACAACAACATTTTAGTCTAATGAATCCAAGAGTAGAAATGACTTAACCATGGCAAGCATGATCTTCAGCAATCAAAGGAACACACCTCATCAAGAAAATCACATGTCAATGCTTGCAATGCAAAAGAGGAATATAACAGTTTTTCAAAGGTGTTACACAAGATAACCACCCCTACCAACCTCCAAATCAACAATATCAACCCAACATGTAATGTTTTCAAAGTCATGCCTAGTTTCAAAATCATATTTCTAATGTCATACCTTTGAATACCAAGAAAATCCTTACTTCCAAATCTTCCCAAGACATTGTTCAAAGATAAAATAACCACGGTTAGGACTATAAATGATGTTACCCATCCTCTCACCACACAAACAAGATATATTTCTGACGGAGTTTTTATTCTAGTAATTATGGTTTAGATCTTATTCTCACCCATGGATAAACAAATAGAATATTCTCCTAAAGAATATGTAAATCAACCTCAAACGACAAGGAGACAACCTTATTGAATTGGAAAGAAGAGGATTTTTTGGATTCAATGTGTAATCTACAACAATAGCTTCTAATAATCGATCAAATAAGAGGGAATTTAAGGGCCAAATGCCAAAGGTTGATCAGGCGTCTACTTCTCAACCTCATTCACACACAATTGCAAGTAAAGATACAAAAGGTAAATCATTAGGGATAAGGGTTATTCAAGCTAAGAGGAAGGAAAATCAACCCAACATTACAATTCAAAACACACATCTTCCAAAAGAGGATGTCACAATACTAAATAATCTATATAAGGTAGGGAGTATCCCCAGCAATATTGTTGAACAAATGAATGAGACAAACCTTAATGTCACTATGTGGGAGGAACTTTCTATTCCTTCATAGAGGAATTTCTGCAATAAGTATTGAAAAGTTTTGGTTCACCAAGTTTTTGATCAAATTTTCTTTGTCCCTATCTAGATTAGTGAGCTAGATAACCAATAAAATCAAACAACCTCAAATATGCAAGGGTTTATGGTACCTTGGGAGAAGATGGTGACAAATGGATGGGTGCAAAGTGAATGTCCTTGCTACAAGATGGATAGACCTATGAAACAAAGGAAACTAAGAGGAAAATGAATTAGATGGTATATGCGGGGTTTCCTAAAAATTCAGTCCCAGAATTGTTAGATTCCTTTCAAAGATATCACCCCCATTAGATAAGAGAAAATGATATAAATGAAAGATAGATAGATAACATGTAGAAACTGATAAATAACAGAACCTAAAAATGTTGATGTATAAAGGAGCTATTGATCTAATCAAAATAAAAGTAAACCAAACTAAGAGAACCACAATGGCATGAGGATGATATTATGGTGATACAAGTGGCATCATAAGGGCATTGTGGTGATATGATGAAAAGTGGAGAGCTATAATGTCGAAGTTTTCTATGAATTTTTACTTGTTCGAAAGAGGAGGGGAAGGCATGTATTTATATCCTAGAGATGGGGTTAATTTAGGGGTTATCAAGTAATCTGGGTTTGACAAAGTAACCCTGATTAGGTGAGTGGGGGACATGATTTGAGTGATTAGGTGCAATTATTGGGGTTCATGATTGAATGATTTTGGAGTATTTAATTATTAATTTGGGTGATATGGATTAGTTTAGAATATTTAATTATTAAGTGGATTTACATGGAGCACATTAACATATAATGAGGATTACGTATTTAAATGTGATTAATTAACTAATTAAGAGTTATTAAGTGAATATGTATTGTTGGTGAGAAATGAGATTTATTCAAACTTAGGGGGATTAGGGATTCAAATGGATAAGCCTAATGAATGAGAGAAAACATGGGGTGAAGGGGAGGAATGAAACCAAATACTTGGTATCTACATTTGAACCTTTTTATGAGTATTTTGCATTAGGTAATCCACAAGACAAAAATGATGAAGTATTGAAAATATGATTGATCGAGTGTTCCCCCTCAAATTTGGGATCGACAACATAAAGGAAGTTAATCACAGGTTTGAAAGAGATAGATGTTAAAGATTGGTTGGGTAAATAAAAATGATAATGCAAGGTAAGATGCCCCAAGAAAAAAGGATCGCAATAATAATAAAAACCATGGTGATGACTTTGATATCATGTGAGTAAGGGACAAACAGATGTCTCAATGGAGATGGTGGCAATGTGGTATAGGTCAGTGAGTGGGTGAAAATCACTATAGTATGGATGCAAACCGCGATGACCAATGGGTCATAGGTAAACATCAAAGTATGCACAAATAAATGTGAAAGGTATTGTTAGGTTGTGGAGCCGGTTTTCATGTCGAACATGTTGAAGTTTATACACTAAGAGTAGTGTACACTTTCCATATTTGTATCACCGGTGTTTGGGGTGGGTCGGCCCTGGCGAGCAGGGGTCCGAGGGCATAACCCTCGAGAATTTTTGTTTTGGCCTTAAAATGTGCTTGATATATCGTGAAACATGTTTTTCTCATATGGGCAGTAATTTTGACCCATAGGTTTTGGGATGGTTTTGGACCATGGTTTTGATACCCATGATTTTGTAAAACTACTTAAGCGAGTTGTCTACTTATATGGTTTTATTCATATGGTAGGTATTATGTAACATTACATATCTTTTTTTGAATTCGAGTGTGAATTCTCAGCAGAGTTTTTTTGAGCATAGCTCTAAACAGATCTGGGTATTTTATTGAGATAGCGGTGGCTTGTAATAAAATATGAACAAGTAATTCTTGGTGGAAGTAGCCCAAATTGGGTGAACCATGTTAAATAATGTCTTTTTGTGTTGTGTTATTTTATTCGCCTTTTTATTTAAGATCTGTAATATTTTTTACATATTATTTTCTCTTTGTTGCGATTCTATGAGGGATTATCCTACATATTTTATCCCTTATTTCCTAATAGGTATGTAAAATCATATGTATACAAGAAATCAAGTGAAAAATTATACATTCGTAAAAGGGATGAGGATTATAAAAATGATTCCCCAACACATGGAATGAAAATGACCAAGAAGGAAAAGTGGAAGATGGGTGTTTAAATAATATTCCCAAGGGGGAACAAGTATGGTCACAAAGGCGGACATGAAGAGAAAATTGGATAGAAGTGTGAGATAAAATGCCCGAGGGGGGGTAAATATGATTTTGAATACATGTTTCATAAGAAAGGTTATCCATTGATGGTAGATGATTAGATGAAGAAATGATAAAGCATTCCTTCTTCGACAAAGAGGGAAGAACCCAATCTAATTTAGCTAAGAAAAAAATAGAGTAGACAATTGTGGAAGATTACAAAATGTGATAAGTGATGACCATTATGGTATCCTCCAAGACAAAAATGTCATGGGAAGATGTGATGATGGATATAGGTGATGATTCTCCATTTGAGGGTTGACAAGAATAAAAGAGATGACACCAATCCTGAAAGGAAGAGAGTGAAAATTTATAGTGAGGAGGACAAGGGTGGGGTGCAATGAAATGTATCGATGGTGGTGCGAGAAATGGAGAAATATCAATATCGACCGTTAATGCTAGGTTTGAGGATATGTTGAAGGACATAATGAGTAAGAGTGGAAAAAAAAGGAAAGAATAGGAGTAGTTATTTATTATGAGAAGAAAAATAAAAGTCAAAGGTGAAGGAGACAATGGTATGGAATAGAGTAGATGGAGATGGAGGAGAATAAAAAAGGAATGAAAGAGGGATGATAGGGGAAGAATGAAATGATTTAGGATAAACAAGAAGAAGACAAAAAATGATAGAGAAGAGGGTGAAATTATGAAAAAGGGAGAGATATATTCAAAACAAAGGGAGTAAATAAGGGTGAAGGAGATGAAGGGAGAGAAATGATGGAAAATGAAAGATATGATAGAGTTGAGAAAAGAAATAAACTATAGAAGTAGGAGGTGAAGAAGACAAAAATAGGTGGAAGAGAATAATAGAGAAGGATGATAGGAGAAGGTAATGAGGAAAGACAAACAAGAAGACAAGATGAGAGTAGGGGTAAAATTAGGAAAAAAGAGAGACAAGGATGGAAAAATTAAGGGGATGAGGACGATGAAGAATTTAAAGAAGACGAAAGAGGAGGTAGAACAAAGAAAAGAAATAAATGATGAGGGACTAGGAAGATGTGGAGAAGATCAGAGAAAAGAAGAGAAACTGGTATAGAATGAGGGAAAAGGTGGGGGTGATAGAGAAAGGAAGGGGAGGGTAGGAGGAAGGTGGAAATGATGGGGGAAGAAGAGATGATAGAGCAGATATAGGGAGAAGATTGAAGGGCCCATATTACCATGAGGAAAATGAAGGTAAATAATATGGAACAAACATGGAAATGCATGTGGAGGGTGAGATGATAAAAAAATGGGACAATGCTGAAGATACATGTTATCAATGGGGAAGGCGAGAAGGAAATTCATAGTAAAAAGGGGAAGAAGATGATACAGAGGAAGTGAGATAAGAAGAGGAGGAGAAAGGAGTGGAGGACAATAGAGAAAATGATGCAAAAGGAAATTAAAAAAGAATTGAGATATTCAAAGTGAAGAGTGAGCAATATCGGGAACGTAAAGAGAAGTTGGGGGAGGAATGATACAGATTGGAAAAAATGTGGAGATGCATGAAATGAGGATACAAGGATTATGAGATAATAGACAAAGGATGTATGATGAAAATAGTAAATATATTGAAGAGGGAAAAGGGAAGATGGAGAGGTGGGGAAGAAGTGACAAGAAAGGGTGGGGGTGGAGAAAAGGGATGTGAGGGAAGAGAGAATGGGGGATAGAAGAGGAAATTCTAGTGAGGGGATATTAGGAGAAGTCCACCGATAATGATCGGTAGGGAAGGATGGGAGGAAAAGTGAGAAGAGGGAAAAATTAAATGAGGAATGGAAGAGGAAACTCCAATGAAGGGATGTTAGGAGAAGTCCACCAATAATGATCGGTGTACATAGGGGAAGGAAGGAATGAAGAGAAAATGGAGGAGGTCAAAAAGAGTGAACAAGGTCTGTATGGAATGGGGAGGAGTGAATTTTAGGAGAATTCCACCAATAATTATTAGCATGGAAATGGAAGATGATGATGAAATAATGTTAGGGAAGACCATCAATAATGGCGAGTTAGACATGGGGGTGGATATGTGGGAGAACTCGAGAAGATGGAGTGGAAAGAGTAAAGAAAGGAGGGATAATGATTTTTGCTAAGATGAAGGTGAGGAGAGGATGCAGTGGATGAGGATGAATGAGGTGAAGATGAAGAAACAAGATATGAAAAGAATGGGAAGAAACGATATTAAGGATGAGAGATCAAGAAAGAGAAAATGGGGGAAAGTAACATGATTATAGGTGGAAGATAGTAGATGCACTCTATGATATGATAGGTTGATAAAGGATAATGGTAGTAGGAAAATGTGGTTAGTAGGGGAGACTAGGGGGAAGAAACAATCAATGGAGGGAATGAAGAATGAGGTGAGGGAGAAGTTAAAAATCACTATTTCAACTTCAAAAGGACCCTTAAGTAAGACTGTCATGTGATGGAAGTGGTTAAGTAATATTTTCAAGTGAGGGATGATGGAGATGAAAATTAGGAAAGAAGGAGGTAGTGTTTGTGAGAATGAAAGAGGAGGTGAGAGGATGTGATGATGGGGACTGACGAGAAAATGTGGATGGTGAGAATATGGAGTGATGGGGGAGTGCAGGATGACAAACCATCCTTAAGAGAGACTCTTAAGTAATATCATCATGCCATAGGAGTGGTTAAGTAAGATCATCAAAATGATAGTGATGATACAAAAGGTGAAATACAAGAGTGTATTGGAGTACGGTGGGGTGGTATGGTTGGTTGGATAAGATGAGTATGGAAATAGGTAGGAGAGATAGGATGGAAAAATATGATGGAAAGGGGAGGGTTAGAGGGTAGATACTTTGTAGTCTCTATTTACCTCTTACTTCATGTTGGTTAGAAAATTTTCCAGGGACAAATTGGTGATTATCGACCAACACTATGGGAATCTAAGTCCATATACATTTGAATGGTGTAGTTCCCATTTTTAGCATGTAAAACCAAAGTGCATTTAGGGTGGGTTTTCAACCTAGGATCCACAAGAACACTCCACTATCCCTATGGAAATAATAGCAATTCCTTGCTATAGAAAAAATTAATTTGAGGAAGGGGAGGGAGTGAGAATGAAGCAGGGGGAGTTCAATGTTGAGGGTAGAGTGTCGATGCCAACACACATCAACTAGAAGTTTCATTACATGCATTCATTAGCGTAAGAAAGAAATTTTTCAATTTCGAGCACAAGATAGAATAAAACACATTGGTTACAAAGCACCAATCGATCTTTCCATCCAGGGGACATAAAATTCCTTCCTTTTTTATTGATCTCAAAGTTCAAACTTGTACAACGAGTGGGAATAGAAGAAATAATATAGAGAAAGAGAATAGAAGAAGACTGACTGTCATTTTTGTCCTCTGTTTGCAAAAAATGTGCTTCCCGTTTCCAAATTCGATTGCCAACCCAAAAATGACTCTCAGAGGACAAGAAATAGCATGTAAGGGGTGGTTACAACTTCCCCAAATGGCCAAGAAGCGTTACAAACAAATTTGATCATTTTTCCTTCTTCCAAATTCCTCTGTAGCAAAGAAAATGCTTCGATGAAAAATGTGTTTTAAATTTCAATTTACCAGTTTTCATATGAATTATTTTCTCCTTTTCCCTAATTTCTTTGAAATCGAGCCATCCACGTGGCAGGAGAACATTGGAGTGAAGTTGGGAGGAACTTTTTAATTTTTTTGCATGCTAGAGACGTTTTCTCAATTTTCTATCACAAAACACCATCAAAATTTAAAATTAAATTTTTCTTCATGTAGATAATTTCAACATCTTTCCATTGATACAAAAACATAAAAACCAAGCTCTGGTTCGAAAGATATGGCCTCTTGAAGATTTAGGGCAAAATTGGTCAAAATTAGGGTTGGTGGGGTCAAATTTTAAATTTTTCCCTTTTGGAAAAATTTCCCAAAAAACTCCACGAGTCCACCAGCCTGAGACACGTTGTACCTTTTGGTTTTCTTACGGGTCTAAGACTTGTCCTTTCCTTTTAAACTTCACATTTTCATATTGGGAAAAATTCCGAAAACTCCGCACCCTGCCACTCTGAGACACATGGCACCTCCTGGTTGCTGGATGAATGCGCCTCCATTTTTTCCTTTGAAATTCACATTGGGAAAAAATCCCAATTTACGTTTGTACCCGCCACTCCACCATGCAATTCTCCCTTTTCCTCCGTAGGCCTACGGGCTGCTTTGTAACTTTTGCGCCACTATTTTTGCCTTTGAAATCACATTGGGAAAAAATCCCAATTTACCTCTCGCGCCCGGCACTCGCCATGCACTTCTCCCTTCTCCTCCATGGGCCTGTGGGCCACTTTGTAACTTTTGTGCCACTTATCCACAAGGGCTAAGTTCCTAATTCCTCCCCACACCCCGTTCCACCCTGACACGTGGCACTTCTCTATTGGATGTGGCCTACCTAGGAAAATTTCCCCATTTACCTCCACCGAGCCATAACTCAAAAACTACAAGGAGTTAGGAGGACTTCCATACCTTTCTGGAAAGGGGAAAGAATTATCTATCTGATGAAGGTGTTTCTAAGAATCCTTGATCCCTTGGGAAGTGCCAGATTTCAAAAAACTAGACTGGACCATTTTCAAAGGGTGACAACTCAAAAATTTCTAAGTCCAAACTTGGGAAAAAGAAGGAAAATTTTGAGGGGACAATAGTGGCTCTAGCTTGGGGACATGGCATGGATTGAACAGGGAGAAAACATGGCATGAGGATCTAGAATATCAAGTTTTAAAACATATAATGTTAACCAGTGCCTTATCCATTAGGCCTTGTAGAGACATGTACAATTCCGAGGAAAGAAAGAAGGAAGGAAACACACCAACCAAAACCACACCAAGATAGGAAACAAACCAAAACACACACAACAGAAAAGGGGAAACAACAAAAATATGGTACAAGGTGAGGGACAACTCACTTTCACTGATGGTATAGCTTCAAATATTTCCCACTTCTAGGAAATCCCAATGGAGTTCCATCCAAGTATGATAAGAGAAAGGAATTCTCACCACAATTTTCTTGAATTTGAAATGGACCCAACCACAAAGAATCAAACTTACCATGACTACCCTTTGGCTCTCTCCTCTTGTCCCAAATTAGGACCAAATCTCTAGCTCTGAACTCCCTTACTTTGGCTCTTCTATCAAAGAGCTTCTTCACTTTCAGTTGATGTTCTTTGATTTTGTCCACTACCTGGGATCTACTCTCTTCTAGATTCTCAAGGAAAAGTATCCTCTTGTCAATTGAATCTTTGTATTGGTTGTCTTCCACTATTTGAAGTGGATTGAGAGATGACATTTCAATTATAATAGGAATATCTTTTTCAACTCCATATAGCAGCTGAAAAGGTGACATACCTATTGCCTTCTTAGGAGTGATCCTATCAGCCCACAATGCATCCTATAATTTTTGTGCCAATTCTTCGATTCGAATCAACAAACTTGTAGATAATGGTCACAATATTTTTTTGCTTAACTCAGCTTGACCATTCCGTTGAGGATAGTAGTCAGAAGAATGAGCAAGAGAAATCCCGAAGCCATAACATATTCTGTCAATTCCTTTGAAGAGAAATAAGTAGCATTGTCTACTACAGTCTTCTGAGGAACTCCAACATGAACAATGACATTCTCTTTTATGAAATTACAGACAACTTCAAAGCTGGCCTATTTGGTTAGAATGGCTTCCACCCATTTGGTGAAGTAGTTCCGTGGTAGTGAGCACATAAGTATGCCCAACACTTGAATGGGGATTCAAAACGCCAATGAAGTCCAGCCCCCATTGTTGAAATGGTTCTTCAATAATCATAGGCCTAAGAGGCAATGCAACTAACTGTGGTTTTCCAACAAATTGTTGGCATGCTTTGCATTTAGAAACCTAGCTCTGAGTATCAGCAAAAAGAGAAGGCCAATAATATCTACCTCTGAGAATTTTTTGGGCAGTCACCATGGCTAAAAAGTGTCCACTACAAGCTTGATCATGATAGGATTTGAGGAATTTTTATTGTTGTTCCTTGTCAAAACACTTGAGAAAACAACCATCTATTTCTTTCTTGTAGAGTGCATGATTCCAAATCACATATTTGGCTACTTTCAGCCTAAGAGTTCTTTGTTGCTTGTAATCTAAATGAGGAGGGTAGTCCCCATAGGTAAGAAAGAAAGTGATGTCTGCATACCATTCCTCTATAGTGTTCACAAAGAGAACTTGTGGGCAATCTTCTGAGCAGGTTGGGCAAGTGTCATCTCTTTCTCCAAGCTGAACTTTGAGAGATTCATCTTCAGCAATCAACTTGCACAAACCATTTCCTCTAACTAGATTAGAGGGCTTAATCTCTATGTCATACTCTTGGATCCTTGTAATCCAATTTCCTCTTTTGGCTCCAGGATCTTGTTGTGTCAAAATGGACTTGATTGCACTTTCGAGGACCATCACCATAGTGTGAGAGTTGAGTATGTAAAATCTGAAATTCTTCATAGCCTTGACCACTACATATGCATGCTTCTCCAATTGACTAGTAATTTAGTTCATGCTTCTTCAAATGGAAGCTCATGAAAGCAATAGGTGCTTCCAATCCTTTATCATTCTTCTGAACTAGGAAAACAGAAAGAGTGTTCTCTGAGGTATAACAATACATTATAAATTCCTTGTTGAAATCTAGAGATACCAGTGTTGGAGCTTTGGCAATGGCCTTCTTGATTTCTTCAAATTCTGATTTTCCTTCACTACTCCATTTGAAACTTGTTTGAGGCTTCATCATAGAGGTGATATGATTTGTTAGTTCAGAAAATTCGGGGACAAAGCGGTGAAGAAAATTTACCTTCCCAAAGAATGAGTGCACTCCTTTCTTGCTGGTGGGAAGAGATAGTGCTTGAATAACATTTAATATTTTAGGGTCAATATGTGCCCCTTGCTTATTCATGATGTTTCCCAACAGCTTGCCTTCTGTGATTCCAAAGATACACTTCTTGGGATTTAGAGAAACACCATGTTTTCTCGCTTCTTGCAAGAATCTGCTCCAAGTGAAAGATATGCTCACTTCTCTTCTTTGAAAACATGGTTAAGTCATCAAGGTATATGAAAATGCAATGCTTGAGATATTTGAAATCCAGGTCCATGGCTCTTTGGAAGGTGGCTCCCACATTGATTAGGCCAAAAGGCATCTGTTGTAAGCAAAAGTGCCCCAAGGAGTTGTGAAAGCCATTTTCCTACAGTCTTCCTCTGCCACTTTGATTTGATTATACCCGAAAACCCATCAAGCAGAGAGAGCATCTCAGATCTAGTAATTGCTTGCAAAATTTGATCCATGATGGGAAGAGGATATTTTTCTTTTAGTGAGGCTTGATTCAAATTTCTAAAATCAACACATATCCTTATCTCCCCATTTTTATTTCTAACTGGTACAATGGTGTCCACCCATGTTGAGTGGTGGATGCGGAAAATAATTTTGGTGTTCAACATCTTGTTCACTTATTCCTTGATAACATCATAAATATTTGGATTATAGGGTCTTTGCTTCTGACTGAAGGGATTATCATCCTGCTTAAGAGGAATGGAATGATGCATTTCCTTCGGTTGAAAATATTTGAGCTCGTTGTAAGAGTAGGCTAGCACATCAGAGTACTTTTTAAGCAAAGCAATGAACATCATTTTCTCTTTGGGTGAGTAGCATTTTCCAATGTTGACCATCCTTCGATCTTTAGAAGTCCCAATGTTTTCCTTGTCAAAATTAGATGGACAGCGAGAAGATAGATTTTATTTTTCACGAATAAATTTGTCATGCTTGTCAAACAGGTCCTCCAGAGAGACTAGACCTTTGGGGATCTTGTTACCTTTCAATTTGATCATGCCTTCATCATCCACTCTTTCAATTTCATCTGATGCATATTCAGCCATAGCTTCTCTATGTGGATTAACACTTCCCTCAAAGAAGAGATTATTGAAGTTGTCTCTTTTCTCCAAGAAGGCTAAAATCTGATTGTCGTCATTGAAAACTTGCCAGTGATCTACGTTATTAGGTACACTTGGTCTAAACACCATCTCAATGGTTATTTTTTCCTTGCAAAAAGAAGGATGAGGAGTCAATAGGGATGTTGATACTACAAGATAATCATCTCTTTCAATTTTTGTCTTGGGATGGCTTCAATAGAGAATGCATCAAAGAATTCAATGCAATCCCACACTCTATTCCTGTAATGCCTAAGCCTTGGGTTCTTCACCTAGTATTGCTGGCGGATTTTCTTCACTATCATGTCTACATCACCAAGGTATCTCAGCTTTTTGATTCCCATGTCTTCCGCTTCACTTATGCCAAATAGGAGATCTTCATATTATGTTGTATTGTTGGTGTTGTCAAACTGTAGTTTGTATGCAGAAGGATGCATCACATTGGAAGGAGAGTACCACACAAGACCAGACCTTGAGCCTTCTTTGGAATGGCTTCCATCAAAATCCATTATCCAAACCTGATATTTCTCTAATTCCAAGGAAAGTGGCAAGTATTCTTCTCATTTTGAAGTAAGGAAATAGTTTCCTAATCAACAATCTTGAAAGAGGATATTAGCTTTTGGGTCACTATAAGTTCTTATTGTAAACCTCATTTTTCTTATTGAAAGCAGCCTCTTCATTTCACCCTTTACTAGAATAGTTGTAGAGGTCCAATCCATCTTTATCTCTCCACTAAGGTCTCTACAAAAATTCTACTCAAGAGCATGCCAAAAGATGCTGGAATGTCTACCACTAAGATGGTTAGGAGTACTTTCTTATTAGGGTATTCAGCCAAATCCACTTGTGCATCTTTTATCCTTCCTACTAGTGGTACTTGCTTGGATTCCATTGAGTAACAAGCTCTATTAACTCTGGTTAGTGTCAAGATAAGAGCATTGGAAAATTTGAGTGGCATTACGTTATCAGAAGCTCAGAGTCAATGATGTAATTGTTGAGCTCAAAACCATTCATGAGAAGAGACAAGTAGAAGGGTTCCACCTTATCTGTTTTGGAAGCACTTAGGGCCAACATGTTTTGAGTAGGTGGTGTAGATGGTGTCGGGAGTAGACCTTTATAATTTGAACTTGAAGGTATAGAACTGCTGCTCCGAACATCATTGATTAGTGTATCAAATTGAGTAGGGTGTGTTTGCAAGTATTCAATCTCTAAGAGCTACACTTTTGTCTTACTTGCATGTTCCACAAAATCAAATGGGACAATGTTGGATGAGGGGGAAGTTCCTAGAGTGAGGGAAGGTTTACATGGTAAGGGTCTTTGAGGAACTTTGGTTGACTTAGGATAGACTTCATTAGAGGGAGGAGTGTTTTTAATAACTTGTGAGATAGAAGAAGGAAAAGGTGGCTTACTAGATATAACAGCTTGATATCTAGTAGCCATTTGTCCTGGTTTCATTTTGGTTGAATCCATTGAGGGTGGTAATGGTGAGCCTCTGCTAATGATCTTATTTTGTGTGGCTTCGGAGCAGGATCTTCTTTAGTTTTCTTTTATTTTTGAGCCACGAGAGGGTAGAGCATCTTTCTTGGATTGGGCTCGAGTGAAGACAACACATGAGAAGCTTGGGGCTTCCTCCTCTTCTTCCCTATCCTCAAAAACTTGAACAAGACGTTGTGCATATCAACTTCTTCAATTTCGAGGTAGCCTTTGTAATCCTCTACTATTTCTCCTTCATGTTCATCAATTTCAACATCCTCTCTTGATTCTCTCGATGTCACAGATAGCATTGATAGAAGGTTCTTCAAGGGAAATTTGGTGAGGAGGTGGTGAAATTATTTGTCTATCAGGGAAGTTTGGCCTCCTTAGAGCATTCCTCATAGTCATTTGGGATAGTTTTTTCTTCAAGGAAACCAAATCATTTTCCATTTTCTGGAACATAGGATCTGTAGTTACTAAATCCGAACTTTGACCCTTCTACTTCCCATTTGGGCCTTTCACCTTTCCAGAGAGGATTAAGTCATCATCAGTTTCAATGGAAAAGTTTTGAGATTCCCTCAGTGTGTTTGGTTGGGCTCTTCTAAGGAAGAAACCAACTTTTGATGGAAAGGAACTAATGAAAAATATTCTTAGGTGGTTCTCAGGAGGTATCACATCTTTGAGGAGTCTTCTTGTCAGTCTTTCAAACCTTTCTAGAAAGTCCGTCATGGATTTAGAGATTTCTTTCTTTATTTGGACTAATTGCACCAGCAGATCTTGACCATCTTTAGTGCTCCTGAATCTATTTTCAAATGCTTTTATAATATCTTCCCAACCAGTAATAGATCTTGCAGGAAGCATGTAAAACCATTCAACAGCCTTTTCTTGAAGTGATTCCATAAATAGTCTGATTGACACATCTTCATCTTCACCACCTAACACACCAAAAACAGTGATGAAGGATGTTACATGTTCTTCAAGGAGTTGGGAGCCATCTCCTTTGAATTTGGGAAAATTATTTCTCGAACCTCTTGGCAGATCATGGAGTACTCATGGGAGAGAAAGTGGACTAGTATTTCTTCCCCATGGTACATTGGGTGTACGTGCTTCACGTTCATTATCAGCCATTCTATTTCTGTTTCTAGCTTCTTCAACAGCTAGGGCTGCTTCTCTTTCCTCTGCTACAGACTTGAGTCTTGCAATTTCTTCAAGTTGAGCTCTAATCTCTTCCTCTCTGTCAAACTGAGATATAACCTCTACTTCTTCTCTCTCCAACTCCTCAAAAGTAGGGTCAATCACTCCTTGCCTCACCGGTGGCGAGTATACTTTCTATCGGCCAGCCTTCAAAGTTTATTGTCTTCTCCGAGGTGTTGGAATCTGCTTTTGCTCTTTCAACTCAAAAACATGTTCTTCTTCTTAGTCCAAAATATTTGTAGCAACAGAGTAATGTTTTACACTCTGCCTACTATGCCAAATAGCCTCCTTCAAGTCTGAAATGATATATTATTTGATATGAAATAATGAATAAGGTCTCTAGGAGGATTTGCAAGAATATTCATACTCGTATTCATGTGGATCACAAGGAACTTCAGACTTCAAAAACCTAAACAGATACTTTAAAACCTTATGGTCATTTTAGGGTGCGAGATCTTTGCAAACTACGCCCCATGGTGGGTGCAAAAACTATTGGTTAGAAAATTTGTCAGGGAAAAATTGGTGATTATCTGGCCAATAATATGGGAATCTAAGTCCCTCTACATTTGAATTGTGCAGCTCCCATTGTTTAGCATATAAAACCAAAGTGGATTTAGGGTGGTTTTTAACCTAGGATCCACAGGAACACTCCACTGTCCCTATGGAAATAATAGCAATTCCTTGTTATAGCATAAATCAATATGAGGAATGGAAGGGAGTGAGAATGAAGGAGGGGGAGTTCAATGTTGTGGGTAGAGTGTTAGATTCCACACACATCAACTGCAAGTTTCATTACATGCATTTATTAATAGAAGAAAGACAAATTTGTAATTTGTGAGAACAAGACAAAATAAAATATGCTGGTTACAAAACACCAATCGATATTTCCATCCAGGGCCATAAAATTCCTTCCTTTTTTATTTATCTCAGAGTTCAAACTTGTACAACAAGTGGGAATAGAAGAAATAATACAGAGAAAAAGAATAGAAGAAGACTGATTGTCATTTTTGTCCTCTATTCACAAAAACATGCTTCCCATTTCCAAATTTGATTGTCATCCCGAACAATGACTCTCAAAGAACAAGAAATAGCATGTCAAGGGTGGTTATAACTTCCCCAAATGGCTAAGAAGTAGTTACAAACAAATTTGATCATTTTTCCTTCTTCCAGATTCCTCTGTAACAAAGAAAACACTTCTGACGAGCCCAAGAAGAGCTTCTACATGTAAAAATGCATTTTATATTTCAATTTACCAGTTTGCATATGAACCTGTTTGCTCCTTTTCCCTAATTTCTTTGAAATCGGGCCATCCACATGGCAGGAGAACATTGGAGCGAAGTTGGGAGGAATTTTTTTTTTTTTTGCATGCCAGAGACATTTTCTCAATTTTCTCCCATGAAACGCCATAAAAATTAAAAATTTAAGTTTCCATCGTGTAGATAATTTCACCTAGCTTTCCATTGATACCAAAAATGCAAAAATTTAGCTCTAGTTTGAACGATATGGCCTCTTGAATATTTAGGGAAAAACTAGTCAAAATTAGGGTTGTTGGGGTCAAATTTTAAATTTTTCCCTTTTGGAAAAATTTCCCAAAAAACTCCACGGGTCTACCACTCCGAGACATGTGGCACCTTCTAGTTCGCTCGCGGGCCGAAGACTTGTCCTTTCCTTTTAGAATTCACATTTTCAAATTGGGAAAACCTGAAAAAACTCCCTGTGGCCCACCGCTCCGAGACACGTGGCACCTTTTGGTTGCTTGGGGGGATGCACCTCCATTTTTGCCTTTGAAATTCACATTGGGAAAAAATCCCAATTTACCTCCACACCCTACCACTCCACCATGCACTTCTCCCTTCTCCTCCATGGGCTCCAGGCCACTTTGTAACTTTTGTGCCACTTAGCCAAAAGGGATAAGTGCCGAATTCCTCCCCGTGCCCCACTCTACCTTGACACATGGCACTTCTCTATTGGATGTAGGCCTACCTAGGGAAAATTTCCCCATTTACCTCCATCGAGCCATAACTCAAAAACTACAAGGAGTTAGGAGGACTTCCATACCTTTTTGGAAAGGGGAAAGAATTCTCTATCTGATGAAGGTGTTTCTAAGAATCCTTGATCCCTTGGGAAGTTCTAGATTTCAAAAACTTACTTGGACCATTTTCAAAGGGTAAAAACTCAAAAGTTTCTAAGTCCAGACTTGGGAAAATAAGGAAAATTTTGAGGGGACAATACTTCATCAATCAGCCCCAAGTTCTCGGGTACATCATCCGAGAATGTTCTAGAAGCTCACCTAAGGTGTGCGTAATCCTTGAGTCCCTCCTTTATGTGAGCTTCATGAGAATGTTCTTCCTTAATAACAAGGTGTTGCACAAACATAGAATGAAAGCACCCATTCTTGAAAACCACATTTAAACACTAACTTTTAATCTAATGCACCAAAGCATAGGATAACATGATCATACTATAATTGAAGTAGAACTAAATCATGATTATCATCAAGAAAACCAATAATACACCCATGGACATAAAATGAAATGTACTGAGATCAAGATCCATCACATAAGTGCTTGAGAATAACTTTATTATATTCATTAGTCAAAGTACAATAGCCAAGATTGCATCAAAAGAGTTCCATGTATGGAGATATTTACAGTAGCAGAGCTTTGACACATTACAGAGCTCACCATCACACATTACACATTTTTACTAACTATCTCCCTCTCTTGCTCTCATACTCACACACACACACACACACACTCATCCTCTCTAAATTTATCTCATAAAACCATACATAATAGGAATTCTCAAGAAATATCCTCTTAACCGCTCATCATTACATGAGAAATCCTGAAGGAATATTTCATGAGTTCCCTACCACTACTCAATAAAATTCCAAATGTCATCATGTGTTTCCCCTAATCAAGTGTCCTTAGCATTCATGTGTCAGCTAATCCATAAAAAACTCAACTCTTTATCCTTTCATGATAACCATATTGATTCCCTAGATTATCTTTGCCTTGAGTTGCAAGTATCCATAACTTATCCATATATGTAGTTGGTCATTTTTTCATTCATTCTCTAAACGTGTCCTTTCTTGTTGTCCAAAACTCACTAAGTCCCAAATCCATCCTACTTGGGGCGAGCCTTCATGCATCTCCAAGAACTACTTCCATGCATGCCTTTGCGCCCTTCTTCCACGTGCCACCAAGCTTCACACCTTAGGTACTTAGTTAATTTAGGGGTCCAACATCACCCCACACTAATCTAATTTCCACCCTAACAATCCTTTGTGCTTCCCAAATAAAGTCTTGATGACCAAAATATGCTAAGGCAAGAATTTTTCTCCTTCAAAGAATAAAGAAACAGTGGAATTGAAAGAATCTGAATAAAGAATTGAAGAATGGAAGAATATGCTACGCGACCAATTAGCGGATTTCAAGGAACTCTACATCCATCTCTTCCTCAATTTCTCCAAGGCCTTCAATTTTGATAAGGCCTTCCCTGGCACTTCTCCCATGACATTGAACACTTGGTCTAGGGTAATTTTCTCCACCTTCCCATTTAGTGCATTGATAGCTACCACCGGACTCACGTGCAGAGACCTTTAAACTTGTCCATCCACTCAGTGATGGAATACCAAAGTTTGCTAATCCTAAATTCTAGCTTCTCATGCTTCATTTTGATTTTATCCTTCTGATTTGTGGTGTTAAAAACCAACTACATGCATTCGGTCTTGTTGGTGGGGATGGTCCCCTATAAGGCCTTAAGGGTGGCCTGCTCTTCTGTCACCCATGCATCAATGATGGGATCGCATGTTTTGTAGCTATCGAAGCCCCTATCTGCGAGTATATTTTCTTCCTTGAGTTCAAGTGAGAAAGTCCTCAAACTTAGTGATTTGAGCTTAAACGGTGAATTTTTTTCCTCTTTCTCCTTTGTGAGCTCTACAGTTGTGGGCCCCATGCTATCCTTTCTTTTTTTTTGAGCAACATCCCCACAATGTCTTCAAGATATTCCATTTCATCCCCATATTCGATCTTTCCTCTGGCTCACCAATATCAGATTTTGTCCCAAAATGCTCTTCATGAGGGTTCCACTTGGTCGTATGCTTCCTTAGTTCGCACCTATTCACCACTTAATCCCTAGTGCAATATATCTATCTCATTTTCCTTGTCCTTATTTTCTACAACAAGGGTTCAAACAATGGCTCCTGCATCCAAGATGCATCGAGATCACCTCTCGAAGAAATCTTGTAAAGACATTGCATGCTTTCTCATCTATTAGGTGGTTAGGATCCTCCACCTTATATGTTTCTCCTCCTTTCTTATTTAGGTGGACGGTCTTGATTGCATGATCATTTACCTCAAAATTAGGATCTTCGACATGGAAATGCGTGTTCCAATTAAGCATATTTTTGGTTCTGGGAACACCCCCTTCTTGATCCATCAAATCCCATCCATGTAAATTTTTCTAGTGGGAGGGTGGCCTAGAACCTTGCATGCAATACCTTCATGGGGTCATCCATGAAGTCCATATGTGTGGACTCGGGTGTCCACTTATTCCTTTACTTCTTTTCTCTAGGGGTGAATCCTTTATCCTCCTTTATAGTAAAAGATTCACCCTTATCTACCGTTGAGTTGGTGGTTTGTGTCGGGGAGGCCTTGCATGCTAGGCTCTTCTCAGGTCCTACACAATTCTCCTTTCCTTCCTCGTGCACCTCACCCACATCCCTAGACTTAGCCTCATTTTTTCTCTCTTCCATCTCTTCTTCTAAGTCTTCCTTGAAGGTGGTGGGGTCTTCTTCTTCACCTTCCTATGAGTCTGCATTTCCACAACTCGATGCATCATGTGTATTTTGCTTCTTTTCTTCAAGCTCTTCCTCCTCTTCCTTCTCTTTCTCACTCCTCGGTAATGAGGCCTTAGTACCACCTTGTAGTGAAGTTCTAGTGCCATTTCTACCATTATGGAGAGTGTAATACTTCCTCTTCTAGGAAGTATCTAAGTTACCTTCACTGTTCTTCTTCTTCTTCCTCTCCTTCGACCTGTAACACTTTCATGGGTAGGATTGGCACCTCCCGCTGATTTCAAAAGGGGGAGTATTTAACCTCCACTTCAATCCCCCTTGTGTTTTTGGGCACAGATGTATGAACACCCGATGGATGTACCCTTTGATGGTAACGCTGACTTGAGGGTGAAATTCCATAAAATATGGCTCCAAAACTTCAACATAAGTAGGTCGAGTGCCATACTTATATGTCACATGCAATGTATGGACATCAGCGTCCACTTTTTCTGCATCAAATAACAAATTCTACGCATCCTTTATTCAATTTATGGTGCACTTCATATACTTAGCATTAAACATAAAGGTGAGCTTGGATCATGACCCTATCTATCCCTTGGCCATCATTAACTTTTCTAGGAAACAATGTTGTGTAACTGCGAGTTTTACCTGATCCCCAAGAACTTACGAAAATTCATGGGGGATGTGCCACTCATTCTCAAATGCTTCACATAACCATTCAAACCACATGTTCATTTGAGCCTTGTAAGTTCTTGAGATGGTACCATCACAAGTGAAATTTACAAATTGAAATGTAGGGGATGAGTGTCCTGGTGGGTGAACCCATATGTTTCCATCTAGCTCATCTGGGACACCAATCTCCCATAATACAATCAATAGAAGGATGGATCCCCATGTGATATTTTTTGCTGCCTCATTCTATAGTCACACCTCTTCAATAATGCCATTTGCAATAAATTATGCACAATCATAATGTGCCCTCTTGGATACTCTATAGGATATGTACAAGAATCTCCTATTGATGTCTTTTCACCTCTCTCGATGTGCCCAATTACCAAATATGAGTGGGAGGTGATTCTCAATGTTGGTTCTAGGAGATCCAAAATCACTTGTGCCCTTCCTCCCTTCTTCTATTTCAATTTCTTCGCTAGCTCCTCGATATTTGTAATGGCACAAAAATTAAGTGTCATGTCCTCATCGGTGTTCCACAGGCTTGTAACTATCATAATCAAGTGGCATGTAATCCTTATCCTTCTTCTCATGAAGTAGAAGAAGTCTTCATACACCCACAACATTAACCACACCGAACAATGGGGTGGGTTTTGTAAAGAAATGCAGTTCCCATAGCTACAAAACTCCAAGTATTTTGTAGTTTTTGTTGCACCGAGTCATCAACCTTAGGGTTTCGAGCTCGTCCACTATTGGAGTGTCTAAAACTAAGTCCACCTACATCATATTTTCATTTTCACTTGTCTTGGGGTTGTATTTTTTATATTGCACTTGTATAAATTCAAACTCCACTTGTCTTCCTTGATAACCCTTGGGGTACTGTATGTATTAGTAAATATCCATGGGATCCTCCTTCTTGACCACTTGGTTTCTTTGTTCAAGCTTTCTTGAGTGTCATATTATTTATTGGTTCTTATCATGCCCTAGGCTCTTTAAACCTCTCCTTTGTCTTCCATGACTCGAAAATTTCTCTCGATTCTCTCTCACATAACCCCTTTCCTACTTTGCTATCTTCTTTCCTCATTGTTATGCCCCAAGACTACACTACATCTTACACAATCCCAGTGGTTCATGATAAGTACCTCACTTTGCTCTTCTTCGCAAAACCCTCGTCACACTTTGTGCTTGATAGCACAAAATACATTTTCTAAGGAAAATTATTTGAAATGAATACTCTTACCTCCTATTTATAATTTTTCAATACCTTAGAGTTCCTTCGACCACGTGTATTAATGTCAATTTTTAATAAAACTCTTTATTTCACTTAAATCAACTTCCACAACTTCCCCTCACACGTTACGGCTATAACCTTCTACCAATCCAACACTACTTGTCTTCGCCACATACCTCCTTCCCACACATCATCATGATGAAGTACATAACCTATGTGATGTCCACTAAGTAGTTCCCCATGGTGTTGCATACCTTATGTTATACTATGTGATATTTCCCTTCTTTTTGGTCTTTAAAATTTTCTCAACACACCTTCATAACCGCATGAATTCAAACACCTTAACCATCATTCTTCTCATTCTTCTACCTTTTTGCTAATCATTCCCATTAGTCCATTGTCAAACATATTCAACATATTTGTTACTTCACCCCACACAAAAATGTATACACGGTCCTCTATGCATATAATCTCTTACAATGTAATTAGCTACTGGCACACCAACGCACAACACAAAACCCAAAAATGATGACAAAGGAAAAAACCAAAATGGAAAAGCATTAAAGGAAACCTAATCTAATTGGTAATATTTCCTTATTTATAGTAGGGATTCAACCTACTCCCATTGACATATCCTAGAAACCTTGTCCCATCCAGAACTTGCAATTGACACACTCCTGAATAAAGGATGTAAGATATAGTATACGTCCCTAACCAATGGACTTTGATTTTCCCAAGATGGCATAGAAATTTAGAGTCATAAAGTAAAACCATCTGCCCAACCTCAAATTGTTTATTTTTAATGTGATGTTCATGTCATGCTTTTTGTCTCACATTCTTAGTCTTCCGACTTCACCTTGAAATTGGTCACCTTTCATCTAATTTCATTAACATATCCATGTTATCTTGTAATGATTGATCATCAGCCAATCCTCCTATGTATGTAATACGCAAAGAGGACAACATAAACTCTTTTGGTAAAATAGGTTCCATGCCAAACACCAATTGAAACGGTGTGTCCTTTTTCAATCTCTTGTTCATTATTTGATACACCCATAGATACATGTGAGAATTTGTCATCCCAATCTTGTCTCCCAACATCACAAATATTGGTCAACGTGTGACTTAGTATCTTGTTAAATGCCTCAACTTTTCCATTAGCTTGAGGGTAATAACGGGTAGTATTTTGATGAGTCACCATGAACTCGACAACAAAATCTTGATTGTCTCATTCAAAAATGAGTACCCTTATCACTAGTCAAGCTCAATGGAAAACCATACCCGATTATTATATTTTCTCATAGGAATCTTACTATTTTGGTTGTTGTGTAATCCTTCGTATGTGTTGCCTCCACCTAGGTGTTAAGTAATTAGTACAAGTAATGATATATCATGAACCAATCCTTCACGCGACAAGTGAAATAGGTCCTGCAAAATCAACCACCCAATTCTCAAATGGTTCAAGTGCTAGCTACTGACTCAAGGGCATTTCATCTCTTCCTCCTAGCCTACCAAGGCACGAGAAAATGATCATAGGCCTTGCAAAATGTGATACAATCCTGGTAAACTCTTTCCCACCAGAGACTCGCTAGTAAAATCTTTCGCACGGTGGAATTTCGGCATAGTGTCCTCCTGCAATTCCACCATGTGTTTCCTCCATGATTTCGGCATTCTCATGCTCTAACATGCACCGGTGCAAGATCTCATCATGACCTAACTTGTATAAGTCTCTCGATGATTAACATGTAGGGCACAAGTGCATAGAGATAACTATTTTCCCTCCAAAGTCTTCATTCCTTCCAAAGTTGTCATACCTATTTTGAGAAACACAACAATATCCTCTAATTTAGAGGGTTTTCACATGATATAAACAATTGTGCATCTAACATTGTATCGCCAATGCTCTGCGCATCCTCCCCGAATCGACCTTGATAAATGGTCATGTCCCAGGTTACTTTTACCCAATTTTGCAACAACTGTAAACTTAAACTCTTGAAATAATAGGACCCACCTACATATACACCCTTGTAAAATGGGCTTGTTTACCAAGTACTTCAATGCTATGTGTTCTTTGTAGAATATAAAGGGTGTTTCTAGTAGATATTTCGAATTTGTGTAGCACATAGATAATTGACAATGCCTCGTGCTCAGTAGTAGTATAGTTCTTCTCTACTAGTTTCAACATCTTGCTTGCAAAAAAAAGAGGGTGATCAAAAATCCCCTCACTAGGTTATGCCAAAAATACTCTAATTTCCATCCCTGAGACATCAACATGTACGTAGAATGGCTTATCCTATGAAGGAAAGCGTAATATGGGTGCAGTGATAATCCTATTCTTCAATGTATCAAATGTCATCTGCTGCACCTCTCCCCAATGAAATGTACTTTTGTGCTTTAACAATCCCTCCAATGGTGGAGTGATCTTAGCATATCCCTTAATGAATTTTTCATAGTACCTGTATTCCCAAGGAATCCACTCACCGCAATATTGATAGTAGGTTCCCTAATCCCACAATAATGGAAACTTTGGTAGGATCCACTAGTAAGCCTTCCTTACATATGATATGCACCAACATGTTTCCAAAAGGTGTAGCGAAAACACATTTATTAATGTTGAGAGATACACTCAACTACTGAAATCTCTCAAAAATCAAATATAGATTGTCGCAGTGGTCTTTTACTAGTCCATAAACCATCAAATCATCAAGGTACACTTGAAGAAACTTATGGATGAAGTCGTGAAACACCGAACCACAATGCGTAAAAACATAGCAAAAGAGTCGAAAGGGCATGACCGTGTAGGAAAAAAATTCCTCATTTGGTGGAAGAGGTTGTATTTTCTTGGTCTTCCTTTACAATTATAACCTGATGATATCTTGATAATCCATTTGTGAAATAATATATCTTGCACCCAGCTACTCCTTCCAGGATATCCTTAGTGAAGGGGTTGGAAAAGGGTCAATAACACATACCACATTCAAATCCCTGTAATCAATGCAAATCCTTATCCTCCCATCCTTATTAATGTTGATGACCATTAGAATTATCCATTATGATTCCTCAATAGCCTCAATGATGTCTGATGTGATCATATTGTTAATATCCTCCTTGACCTTGATGCATAGATTCAAATTTATTCTGTATGGTCTCTTCGATTTGGTGCATGCCCTCCTTCGTTTTATCTCGCATCTTTCCTAAAGAGTGGTGAAATCCCTTAAGCTCATGGTACCCATGTGGAAAAAAATCTTAAAATTCATGCAATAGATCAATAGTCTTTAAAACCTCCCTTTCTGACAAGTAATCCCCAATAGTAGCCTCCTTAAGTTCCACATATGAGCCAATATTAACCTTCTTAGTTTTTCAGGGGTTCATGGTAGGCACATGCTTTCTCATCAGCACTATACATCACTTCGTACATACCTAAACTATGGTTAGCATCCAAGTTCTCCACTTCTTCACCATCCAAAATTTGAAAATTCTCTCACCATGGAACTATTTCCCATAGTTAGGCACATAAACCAACTACTCTTTCTCTTTTTCCATGCAAGTGTGCTCAAGTTTTATTTCCTCTAGCTCCTCCCCTTGAAGCACACTTCTAAGCCCAAAGTTCTCCCAAAATTTGAAAATTCTATCCTTCACCATGGAACTATCTCCCATAGTTAGGCACATAATAATCTACAATGCCTCTGTAGACACTATTTTGATATAGCACCCCATCATCATCTCACATTCACGCTAATTATATTCTCACATCTCTTTCTCTTAAATTAAATAAAATCCTATCTATTTGTTCACATTATTTGATTGATTATCAATGGGCTTCATCTGGACCTTACATCATCCCCCATCTCTCACAAATTATTTAATACATAATGCATATCTCCAACACCTTCTTTTTAAAATGAAATCTTTATCTCACCCCCCATTCAAATCATGTCCCCCACTTTTCCTAATAAGTCAAAATATGGGACCCATGTTGATCACATCATATCCCTAACTCAAGTTACTTTACTACACCCTAGGTATCATCTAACCTATAGTTTATTCTCATATCTAAGCTATAAATATGGGTTTTTCCCCCATATTTCGGGAGGAGCATATATTTTTAAAAATAAGAAGAGCATATATTTTAAAAAGAAGAGGAGGGATATATTTTTAAAAATAAGAGGATATATTTTTAAGAAGACCTGGAGATAACTAGGCCTAGAGAAGAGAAGAAAGAGCTTAACTAAGTTCTACCCATTTGAAGGAGAAATCTCTACCATGGTTCATTATCTTGTCATCTTGATGCCTGATTCATTTCCATGGCAGGACATAACGTAAGTTCCCTTGTTATTTTATTTACTTTCTATTTTATATTTCTATTACTATTATTCATAATTTGTTATTATCTTGTCTGACATGTGGGGTTGACATCCTCCAAGGGAGTTGAAATCCTCTTGGAACCGGTACCATGGGCAACCCCACATATTGTGTTCTAATCTTATCTGGTTTAATTTTGTAGATCTAGCTTCTTGATATTGTGCATCTTCTTTCTTTGCACCCGTATCATCCATCTCCATCTCCAAGGTACTAAGCCCTTGTATACTTGATGTGGTTTCGTGTTTCTTGATTACTCGTACAATCACCTAGATATGAAGCTGGAAACACAGATCAACATTTGGAACGCCCGGTGGGACCAGATCATAGATCTAGTTGTTTAGTTTGTTATTTTATTCATCTTTCCTAACTTTTTTGTTTGCAATATCTTAGTATTTGTTGATTTCAGTTCCGTATGGTTATTCGTTAAAATCATCAAGGTATGTGCTCTTTTTTTTCGTTTACTCACATGGGAAAAAAATCCAAAAATTGATCTTATTTTTATTTATTTATTTTTGGCTTCTGCTCTCAGTCTTAACCTTACAATTAATATATATTTTTCTTTCAACAAAATCACATTTTTTCGACTTGTGTTTACAGTAAACATGATGTATATATAGGTCTTATTTTACATTAAACATGATATATAATATTTTATTGTTATTCTATTTTGATCTTATATATCTAAGATCTTAAGTTTACATTTATATTTATTTATTTTAAAAATAAAATTAATATTTTTCTTTACTCTCCTAAATTAATCTTCTTACTTATCTACTTTCTTCCCTCATGGAGATCTCTACCCATCTCCCGAGCCACCATCCTCTACACCCACTCGGCCATCTCCCTACCTGACTTAACCCATTCTCTCACCGCTTCCCTCATGGAGCTCCCTACCTATCTACCCACCAACTCCCTTCCATTCATCTCCCTTCTACTCAACCCATCTGACACCGAGTTCATCACCTATCTCCCATGCGGACTCCATCTCTTCCCATGTCCCTTCTCTCCACTTCACCACCTCACTCACTGCCTCCCACATCCTCTATCCTCGGCTACATCCTCCAGCCCCCATCTCCACCAACCTCCTTCACCTTCTCCACTCACCGAACTCCCATCCATCTTCCCTTCCATCCCAAACGTAGATCTCTTCTCTCCTCTACCCGCTTCCTTTAGTTCTCTCCTCGTAGACCACACTACTCCACTCCACCATGAGATATCTAGAATCCCATTCCACACCCCCATCCACACCTAATTTCTCACCCACCTATCTCAACTCCTCAGCTACCTTTCAACACACTCCACTCACCATGACCCCACTACTACTCTGTCAACATTGCACGCACTTCCCACTTCTTCCAATCCTCACAGCTATCCTCTCCACTGAGCCACCATCTCCTTTCCCTATCACCATCTACTCATGAGCTCCACTCCCAAATCCTACATATCTCTCAGTTCCATATATCTCCTTGTCTCCTTTACCCCTCAGCCATCCTCTCAACCCTATTCTGGCTCCACAATACATCCCCAAGCTCTCTCCTTTCTCCGTGCCCTCATCCCACTTGGCTTATTCATCTCGCTCTCTAACTTGACCATCCACAAGCCCCACGTATCAACATTTGGGTTGGCATTTTTCAAGGAAACTCCACATTACCACAACTCCTTCAAATCTTACTCATATTGGGCAAAGTTTCCACGTAGAGAATGTGAGTCTCCACGCATACTCGCATGATTCCGATGCTTGGTGCCTCCAACTATTTCCAGTTCTATTTCAAATTCACGCAAACTACAAACTTCTGAATTGATAGCTTCCCAAACTTCACACAAATTCACCCAAATTCACGCAAACTATCCTTATAGCAGTTGGCTTATAATTCTTTAGAACACATTTCCACTTTTCCTTAAACATTGCTTTATGAGTTATGATTATACTCTCTCTCTCTATCACAAGTGGTCTCAAATATTTTGAACACATTTACAAACAACTTTATAGCCAATTTTATATTCCTAGTTTAAAATTTTTGTGATTCTCATTATGTAATCGACCATGTGAAGAGCCACGTCCATGTGTGATATGACTAATCGGTTTCAATCTACCCATCCTAGATTCAACTTTTGACTTTGCTTATTCCTAAAGGCTGATTAGATTTGATTTGCTTTTCCATCAAAACGATCTATCATCTTTATAAATTGATCTACCTTTTGGAAACACTCTTCCCCACATAGAATGACCCCTTGGTGCTTTTGGTGGTGGGAAGTCAATTCGTTGGTCCCGCACATGTGGGTGAGTAAAGTTGAGACACCTTTTGCATGTCTGACTGAAAATAATCCAACTTTAGCATAGACACCATCCACAATCTATAAAATTCCTGTGTTATTCCACTTAAAGAACTATATGTATTCCTCATCATGAATTCATTAATCGCTCTAAATTCTTTTTTCATTAGATCCATTTCATAGTTTCTTGCATAGATTATTATTATTATTACAAATAGTTTATAGTATATCTTAGCATTTAATCATTTCACCGTTTGTTTTATATGTTTATCTAATTCATAGTTTCTTTAATCATTTATTTTAATAAGAAAACCTTTAGTTTATAGTCTATTAATAGCTTTCGTAGCTTATTTCCTTTTATTGTATATGAATATCGGTCTATAACTTTTAATTAGTTTCATTATTATTATCTTGCTTCCTTTTGATGAAGTAACCTTTTGATAACATTTATATCTTCTTTCTTAACCATATCAACTAATTATATTTATCTTATTTTCTAGGTGAAATCAACAAATTCACGATCATCCAACAATGCCGTCAGATATCACTTGCTTTGCAAAAAAAACACACATTCTTATTAGCCTCATCTGCAATTCTAAACGGTGCCATTTCAGGGTACCTAGGTGTTTCAGGTCACTAACTGGCACTTCTAAAAACACCATCATCAAGTGCAATCAAATAACACAATAAGCATTTCTCCAAGTATTTCTCATTTTTCTATATTTTCTTTTTTACATCAAACTTTCCCTTTCCTGAGTGTTTGTATACATCAAACATCACATTTCATTTTGGTTTAAAATGAACCTTCTGCATCCTTCCTGATCACATAGCTTAAGTAAAAGGATTTAACTCTCTACATTTCACTTATCACACACTTCCTGAGACTACACAAACATAATTAACACATCCAAACATTCCTCTCACCTAGTTAACTGATTGGGACCTAAACACCCAATAGAAACCGCTCTTAGACATCTCCCAATCCATAACTTCCTGAAACTAGCATTAGAATCCTTTAGGAACCTTCATTACTTATATTTTTGTTATGTTCACATCCTCTAAATTAATCATGATGTTAAAAATATTCTACTTGATTTTTTTCAACAATATACATAAATAGATGTTTCTCTATTTCACACCTATTTTCACTCTCTCCCAAATCGAGACAAAACACCAATCTACTCTATCTAATAAAGTTACTTCCTCTGATGATCTCACTCAATAATATTCTAAACTCAAAACCACGTCGCTAGTCACTCAATCTCTAGTCTCCATAGTCTCACCTCATGAGAACCATGTCATACAAAATTCTCCCCACCTTGACACCAACCCTCATATCCCTCATCAAGCCAGTCTTCCTAAACCATTCACACCACCATCTCTTACTCCTCTAAATACACTCAAATCTCCTCCTAACCCCACATATGACTTCTCACTCCAAAATCTCCTATAATCTCTCAATCCTCCCAATCTCCAAAATTGGTGGATCGCATTCCACCCACATCCCATTTTGACAATTCCATTAATAGGCATGTCCAACCATCTCAAACTCTTAACACATATATTCCCGCTTATCATCATGCCCTTATCACTCAACATCAACCTATACAACAATCCCAACCTATGAAACATGTTATTCCTTACCAAAATACTCCTCAAACACCAACATATCCACAAATTAATCAATTGTCCTATCAAACCATTCCACAAAAATCCTATCCAAAAACTTATCAAACATCTTATTAGATGCTTAACCCAACACCCACACACCCTAAAACTTATCATTCGACTTATCAAACTACTTTTCAAACCACACAACCAATCCAATCTCAACCTTATAATACCTCGACTAATTCAATTCATGCCTTAATAAATCGATTAGCCATTTTAGAAACCCTTACCATATGACCCAAGAACACCTTATCCTATGAACACATCTGTAATGAACCCTTTCATCCATTGGTCATAATCAAACCCTACTGTCCTCATTGGAAACTTGCTACATTTAATAATTTCAATAATAAAGAAGATCCCCAACAACATCTCCTCGCATTTAAACACGCATGTTGTCTTATTGTGCATGATCATGATATACTTCTTCACACTTTCCCCATGTCTTTATCTAGTCCCATGTTGGATTGGTACCATAGTATCCCATGGCATTCCTTATTCTCTTTCAACCAACCTGCACATTTTTTCTTACAACACTTTTCTATCAATATCACACACAAAACCACTATCATTGATCTATATACCATTCGACAGTTTGAAACAATCCCATCACCAACTTCGTCACACGATGACATGATGTTATAAACCAACTATCCTTCACTATCCCACAAACTGAACTCATCGACTTATTCTCACATTCGTGTGCCAAACATATATCATCCACTTTGCAGATCCAATCATTTCGAACCTTTGATGAAGCTTTCACAATGGCTCGCAAGCTCAAAACCCATGCCATTGAGCAAGGTCATCTTAAACTAAGTTCAACTAAATCAAAATTGAATCTACCAAACCATTCACACATAATGACGAATTTAAAGGTGCAGCCCACACTGTGGTCATTGAACCCTCATCCCCATCTACATCAAGCACATGGTCTCAACAACAATCTCCTCAATCAACAACCAACTACACTCCTTTAGGAGAATCATATAGTTCTATATTTGATAAGTTGATAAGTGTAAAATCTATCCAACTTCCTCCCATACAACCCATAGACAACTTGTAAGCAAGCCTATTTGGTATCACAAGAACCAATTTTGTAAATATCATCGAGTCAAAGGTCATGACATTGAGAGATATCATTCCTTTAAAGATCATGTCTAACAACTTGTAAATCAAGGGGATATCAAATTTATACCTCCACTACGCAAACTAACCAACCACCAACAAATCACATCACCCCTTTACATCTCAACTATCAAATGCTTGTATGGTTGAAACTTTCAATTGAGATCCCATCTTATCACTAACTACACATATTCCCATAGTGGACACTATTCCCATCCCTTATTTAGAACCAGTTACACCTACATCAACTTTCACTACCTGTCCTGAACATGTACCTTCTACTATCCTTGCCACATCCACATCAAATTCAGTTATATCATCCATTTCCACCACTTCAAATACATCCCAATATACCACATTAGATTCATCCTTAGCATTTATTTCAGCCCCACTTGTATCCACACATATCCCTACATATCTCCCATCTATTTCTTCACCCATATCTACCTCAAATACACCTGTTACTACATCTACATTACTCACAACCATCCCAACTCAACTCAGTTCTACAACATGCACCCTTGCAACCTCATCTTCAACATCAACCCCTTTAGCAAACATATCATTATTACCCTTTGAAACATTTATGAAACAATCATTCCTTTCTACTCCTACATCTAAAAATGCTCCTACATTTGTTGCATTACCCTTACCCATAAGGTCTACTCCATCGGTTATCACATCACTCACATCTCCACATATTCTATAAGTGCCTACAAATTTATCTATCCCGAAACCCATATACCTATTATACCAACAAATCCACCTATCTCTACCTTGAAAACCTTTCTCATGGCCATGTCACCCAGTCTACCCCAATACTCTTTACCCAATCCTTCTATCACACCAACCCAATCCTCTCGATCTACAACCCTATCAAATATACCCCTTGAATCACCTACTATACCAACACCTCTACCTAAATCAAATAAAGATTCTTTACCTTCTCCCTCTAAAAAATCATCTCTTTCCATGCCCAAATTAAAACAATCCACATCTCACATAGATATCATTAATCACATCATACAAACACCTATCTCTTCATTAACATCTTCGTCTTGTTTTAGAACAGTTTCTCCATTGATAACCACACCACCACTATCAAATCCTCCAGTTGAAATTATTTTCATCCCTGCTAAAGGTAAATATTCTTAGTAGAAGTCTAAGGCTCAGGGAAAACATCCCCGATAGTCCCCTACGCATCCATGGAAACATTCAGGTTTTCCCTTTTCTCAACAATCCAATGCCACAATATCTATTTTAGGATTGTTCTTTCCATCTACGACATCTTGCAATAATCAATCCACATCCAAACAATACAATCCTCCAAAAACATTTTATTTGTCCTCCAAAACATGAAATTCACCCATCCAATCTACATCCACTTTTTATCCTAACTCTAAGCTGAGACATCCCATCAAAACCCATAAGAGTTACCTTCCCATGACACTTCAATGGGGTCATACACAAATATATTTCAAAATTTATCTCGAACATACCATTAAAATTCCTCCTATTAAAAACTTCAATCCCTATGGTCCCAAACCATCATGGTTCAATCCTAATTGTAGTTATTTTTATCATCGTACACCAGTCACGACATCAAACATTATAAGGCATTTTTGTCAATCATCCATAACCTTATTGAGAAATATGAATTCCTCATTCAGGGGAAAGTTCCTTCTTCATCTACCTTGAATCCAATCCATATCCCATTTGTTGGATCTCCCATGATCCCTCCATCCACATCATCCCTTAATATCCATCCAGCCCATGTCATTCCTCCTAAGGAATGCCCTCCATTGTTCATCAATGTTGTTTATCTTACTAAGCACACTTGTGGTCTCCGATTGTTTACCCCATCCAAATCTAAAACAATATCATCTAAGCTCTTTTGACATCCTTTACCTCCTTCACATTTAACTTATTGGGGAACAACCTTCCCTCTCCCTTGAGCATCTCATCTGTACAACCCCTTTGTTACTAGGGGACTTTGCTCTTTGACATTGTTTTATCTACTTTCTTCACATCCATCCAATATAAATTATTTATATCTAGATCCTCATCTCATTCTAAGTCCTCCTTTGAGGCCATATTTGTTCTTTTATGTTTATGCTCCTTTTGAGAGTATCATGTTTTTCATTCAAGCCCTCCTTTGAGGCCATGCTTGTCTCTCCATTGAGGGACCTTTTTCTCTAAGTCCACCTTTGTGGCCATATTTATGCCTCTTTTGGGGCATCATATTTTCATTGAAGCCCTCCTTTGAGACCATGTTTGTCTCTCCATTAAGGAACCCCTTTTTCTCCAAGTCCACCTTTTTCTATATTTGTTTCTCTTCGGGGTACCATCTATTTCAAAGTCCACCATTATATCTATATGTGTATGTCTCTTTTGGGACATAATTTATTTCATCAAGCCCTCCTTTAAGGCCATGATTGTCCTTCTATGTTTATGTCTCTCTTGGGGCATCATCATTTATTTTCATCTAAATCCACCATTGTGGTCATATGTTCATTTCCTTCAGGATATAGTTTTTGTTTCTTGCTTGGCTATCATCTCATCTTATTGCAACTACATTGTCTTCTCTCTCATGGTGGTAAACCAGAAATGGAACCTCTTAATGCATTGCACTTGCAACCAGTCTATTGTTAGCATATCTACCAATGAGAACTTAGTTACATCCTTAGATTTTTCTACCATCTTTAGCCCCTTCCATTTATCATTATAATAATCTGAATTATGTAGTCCTCCTTCACTACTTTGATGTGACCCCATAACCATTACATCCATTACCTTCTCGTTTTCCTATTACAGCCATGCTAAGGGTCCAGGGTGTCTCTTGTACATTCCTTATCCCTTCTTAGGTGGTTTAGTTAGCTATTCCCAGATCTCCCCCATGTGAAGCTCAAATTCATGTATGTAAAAGGCAAAATAAAAGTTACTAAAAATATATCGATCCTCGAAGGATAGATGTTCATGCAAAAAAGTATACAAATCAAAATCCAAGAAAAATCAAAAGAAATATACTGATCCTCAAGGATGGCTATCATATTATTCTTTTCATATATATTATGTATAAAGTAGACCATACCCTCGAAGAATGGATACTCTATTATTATGGCATCGGAAGGTTTTCTCGCATTGGTCAACCTTCTTTTATCAACATTTTCCAAAGCTTCCCGCATTGATCATATTTCTACTATTGTCATTTCCCTTTCCTGAGCTAGGGCATAGACTTAAGGAAAACCACTTTTGGAGATCCATCTTCCCATGTACAAGACATATCTTTGATCCTTTTGTCATGTCAATATTAGGATTACGAATGTCCTTCATCCATATTTCCCTCACGATATTTTGGTATAACTAATTGTTGTTGGTTATGTGTTAAAAATTGTTATTGGCTACAAGTGTAATGCCTTGAGTGGTAACCCTTTCTTGTTTATCTCCAATCTATTTTGAAACATAGTTTCCGTGTATACCCTTGCTACATCTATGTTCCATTCATCTCATCTAAATCATATTTTATGAAAAACACATCCAATTTCAAACTATGAATTTTATATCTATCCATCATCTCCATGAATGTGTTTACAAATACACTCTTTGGTTTGTGAATTCTACTTGATCATTGTTACAGTTTGTGAATCCTACTTGAGGGTCCTTCTAAAGGCAAGTTCATTATACTAAAGATCCTTATCTCTCAACATGATCAAAGACATCTTTGATCCATTTCTCCTCACTCTCCATGTCCACTCATCACCATTTGTCTCCACATCATCCTTCTCACCTTTCTGTCCCCTTGCATGACGCCATATATCTTACTTGTCTTTCCTCTTGAGTTTCTCTTTTATTCTTCCACTTTTAGTTTGAAAATCTTGCTTAACCATCCATATAGCCAAAAACTTTAGTTAAGGCATATCTTCTTCCTTGGATCCTCCCACTGTAGAAGCTTCTCCACCATTTCCTCTTTCAACAGATGAGAATCACCACCACAAATGTCTTCCCACTCTTCCTTTTCTGCTTAACACTCTTGCATCATCACTACCACCACATGGGCATCCCAGTTAAGGATTGCCCTTACACTCTCCATCTAAAACACATATATTCCTCAATCCATTCATGTCACACTCCTTTGTTTCCTTGTTATCACATTGTTATCACCTCCTTTCATCTCTTGTTCCATTTTGGTATACACTACTCATTCTTTTCATCATTCTTCTTCTTCTTCGGTTTGGCGATCCTACTTAACCATCTCCATTGCATGGAAATCTTACTTAAGAGTTTCTCTTAAGAATGGTTGGCCGTATAATCCTTCCATCTCCCATCATCTCTTCCTCATCTTTTGTCTCCTTCCTCTCATCATACTCATCCATTCCAACCAACCCTTCCACACCTACATCCAATATAATGTTATCTTTCTCCTTCCATATTGTTAGTACCGGTTTGGTGATCTTACTTAAATCCTCCTACGGTAGGTGATCTTACTTAAGAGTCCCTCTTAAGCATGATTTGTCATCCCGAACTCCCCACTACCCACATTATCTCCACTACATTTTCTCATCACTCCCCATGTAACATTCCGAATTTAAGACTTTAGAAAAATGGAAATTTTTTTATAAATAATTTCTCTGCTCTAAATTCATAATTTAGAACACACATTCTTTATCAACCATTCATAAACTAGATAACCATATGTAGATGTAATGACTCATTGTTCTACCGATCTATTCATTTCATGACTCGAACTACCGATCTATTCATGTTTGACATTAAGTATTGAATAATTTTTCATATACTACATATAATTGGTTCTTTTTCCCTGTTCAAGGTATTAAGTGATCTGTCGAAGAAACCTATCTGAATATTTGTTACCAATATTCATCTGCATCATGAACCTTAGACTAGGTGACATAGGACAACGCAACCAACAGCTTGTGATACTTTGGCCAAATATTTCTAACATACTGTTTCATAATACTAATCCTTTAAGGAATACTCATCAATCCAAAATATGTCCTTCACCCCACTCAATTGTTATCTAGAATTTCCTTTACTGACTTCCGTCAGTCCACTTTCCCAAGGTTTAACCCTAGTTCGAGTTAACAACATACGTTATGATAGGGGAGGCTCACTAAGACTTAGGGTAAGTTGGCATACTGGGTCAACCTAATTCAACCCCGTGTGCCAAGGTATCTTGAGTTTTAGAGGGCTACCCCATATCTTAAACATGTTACTAACAAGACCTAGAGAGAAACTAAGATCAAGTCCAATGTGTATAGATCTAGATGATCAATTCAGAAGGGCGTTGCCATATGTTGACTACATTATTGTATCCTCGAGAATATCCTAATCTTCTTGAAGGTACAACCCTACAGTTGGCATGTACCAACATCCTACATAACAACCTCATTGAGATGTACATACCTTAAGGAGTTTAATATAAATTTAATTACTTTGGATTATTAAAAATAGATTTTAACAAGCTTGCCTAACCCTAATCCAACACTCTTTAAGTTCTTTTCTACAACAAATTCAATTGATTGTTAAAGAAATTTCTTAGATTAAGATTGCCTTTAATTTTATTTACTAGACTTAACAAGCCTTCAACCATAATAGGATTTCAACATAATGAGTTCCATTTATTGAGACTTATCCGTTCAAGGAAGTGTGACAACCATCTAGGTTGTAACTAAGTAGACTTTATTAATGAAGTCTAATGATTAGGAATCACGTCTTCCATTTTGTTTGCATTCTTAAGATAGAGGAAGAGTATTCCTTTACATGATTAAGTGTTAGGGTCTAGCACCTCTATAAATCATTTACAAATTCAATAGTTATTACTGAATGTTCATTCCACATCATATTACTATATTGAATTGTTTAGTTATGACCATCAAATTCTGCAACTTAGGAAGTTGCATCCTATTTAGGGAGATTATTCCAATTCCCACTGTCAAACTTATCTAAGAATACCCCATTAAGCATATACATAATATGGAGTATATTAACAAGATAGGATTCCATCTATGTAATGAAAGTACAAGATAATTTACACATCCACTGTAAATAAATTCTCAACATTTAATTCATCTCTAAAACTTATACATTTAGGTATGCTACATAACAACTGCCTTCATTACAAAAGAATACTACTTTTATTTTTCAATACAATCTCAAGAACGATTTAGATTTCTTCACAAAATCAGACTTAAATCAGCCAATGCATCACATAAGTTTTTTCCTTCCTTATCACTTACGAAGTCCATCTATAAAATTGCTAGCACGGGTCAGTTCAATGAATTGAGCATGATAATCACTAAGCCTTAAAAATAATTTCATTCCAATAGATGTTCCATTAAAATAACTCAACTTTAATGAGACAATTATTACATAATAATATCAATACATCATAAACAACGGAAAAGAAGTACATTTTAAACAATTGGTTTCACTTCCAAGAAAAGGACAAAATATAATCCACTATATCAGCCTTCCAAAATTAGAGTTTAATTGATCCTATCAATTATCCTTCAGCAATAATATATCATAACATATCATTATTCCCAATATTTCATAAGAGAATACAACATTTATCTTAGCTTCAAGCCAAAAGAAGGATTTAAATCATGGTTCTACTTAGGATGATTCATCTAGCTCCTAAGAAAAAGAAGAAGAGAATCATTACCACTATACCTAGACACAAAACATCTGAGAAACAGAATAGATTCAAAACGTGATTTAACTGTTTCTTTTAAAGGATAATTACCTTAAAAATTTTAACATTTAAGATATTCATCAGAACAAAATTCCATCTTAATCCAAGAAGGAATAGAGAATCAAACGGTCTACCTGTAAGTTTAAATCTACTTCCACATATAGAAGTTAACTTTTAAAGATCTGAAACAATGTATAAAATCAAGGTAGATTCATACAAGAGTTAATCTCTACTCGAGTCCATCCAAGGAGAATTCACAAAAAGATAGAGTACAAGAGATAAAACTTACTCATCTCAAACCAAACAAGCAAGGCTTGTCAAATAAACGTTCTGCCAAACAAGTTTACATTTTCTGTTTAACTAACAAATCATCTAATCTCTTCCTATAACATTTCAACAAAATACTTGAATAAGGAAGACCAAACAACTCATAAAGAAAACTCCATTTCAAAGGAGAATCAAAATAGAAAATTTCAACCAATGATCTATATAGTAAGAAGAAAGCACACTACCATATTCTTTACACTTCTTTACTTTCAATGAACACGAATTTCAATTCCATACTTAGAATGAAATACAAATAACAATCCTAAAACATAGTCCACTCTAAAGGAATATCATTACTCTCTATTAAATAAGGACACAAGGTGCACATATTGTATCCAATAAGAGATAGAAAAATAATTGTTCAGTAAGCCAAATAGGATCGAAGCTTCAACAAATCTCAACGATGAAATCCCATTATCCTTAGAAAATGTTTCCAGTTAAATCCCAAGGATATTTAAACAACTCGATTTAATCTACTCTCCCAGATTTCCTTGAGTAAGTAGTTTGATTAGAAGATTTCTGAGCTTTAAACTCTTTAAGAAGTTAAAAACCCAATTCTAATACCAAAAGCAAATCGAACTTGTCAATAATTCTACCAGCTCAGAGCTTGAAAGTACAAAATTCAAGCACGTGTCAAACACAAGCTTCTCACAAAGGTACAGGACTACCCAAGTAATTATTCACGGGTTTAGGGAAACAACAAGTTCCCATCCAAGTTTAAATCAATAACAAAGAAAACTCAACATACTAGAACAGAACCGACACATCGTTCCTACTACAATTTCCAAACACTAAGTACTAAATTTCATATACAAGTGTCGAATTACAAAAATCAACATGAGCTCATATATGCACAGTATCTTAGTATGAGGCAATATAAGATACAAATATCCATTAACAGTTCATATTCAAAACAAGGAGTCCTATTTCCATCTTAAATGAAACACGAGTTTCCAACGAGAGTTCAAAATCAAACAAATAACAAGATAAGAGTGTGGTGAAATCATGAACTTCCATTAACAGTTCAAAATACCACAAGAGTAAAGCACAAGTACAGAGCCACATATGGCTTCAAAAACAGTTCCTAGTTACCCAAGATACCAACATTGGTTTAGAACAAGTGACTCCAACATGAGTTCATATCAAAACGCGAAGCCCAAATACTAGCTCCAACGGAACTCAGGGTTCCCACAAAGTTTAGAGTCCACACAAGTAATAAAATATGAGTGTCATGTACATTATAAACTTCCATTAACAGTTCAAATGGTCACTAGAAAATAACACAAGATCAAAGCCATATATGGACTTCAACAATAGTCTAGGTCATCACAAGAATCAAAACATGATTCCTAAGTACAAGAACCTCTAACAATAGTTCAGGGAAACATAAGTAATAAAATATATGTTCAGAGCCATATACTAACTTCAAACAATAGTCTGGAGCTACCCAGGTTTCCAAATGCTAGTTTAGAACAACAAGAAGCTCCTACACAAGTTTATATGAAAACATGAAGTCCAAATACAAGCTCAAATGGAACTCAAGGTTCCATATGGTTCAAAATCCATGTATTGCAACGAAGGTCAGTTCCAATACCACAACAACTTTGTATACACAATTCAGAAAAAGCAAATAGAGCTTCTAATGCAAGCTTTGCATGCATGTATCATTATCAATTATCACAAAGACAGTTCCAAAACCAACGTAATTTTTTCCATGGGTTTATATCCAAGAAGACAGATATTATAAAACCAGCAAACAAGAAACTAGCTTAAACATGCAAGCCAAGAATCTCAAAAGAGTAGAATCATTTTAATGAAACATTTAGAAGAAAGCAAGAGATCTTAAAGATTAGATCCTATCATGCCTAATAGCACTTCTGCCAAATCGAAGGAGACCTCTAGCCGAGCTCAAAACTTCTCCTTGTCTCCACGAAATATCAAACAACCATATTATTTTTCCACTTTGTCTTTTATATCCCACGAACCAAAAATAGGTCTAAAACCTCAAAAATAGCCATTAAGTGTAGTTCTATCTGCTGGTTTGAAAAACTAGAGAGCATGTAGAGAAAAATTGTGAAGTATGCAAAGTGAAACAACCCCATACAATCCTATTTGCATGCCTTCCAAAATGGTTTGAGCACAAAAACCGAAAACAATAAATTCCATTAATTCCTATTTTCCCACCTATCCTTCCTTGCCACCACCTTCCAAGTCTAGAAAATTCCAAATCAAATTTAACAAGGAATTCCATTTTTAGTGACACTTCCACATAAGCCTCCACCAAGTCAACTAGCCCCTGCCAAAATTGACAATACTTCTATGCAATTAAAACCTTATCAACAACTTAAATGCCTTGGAACCATCACCTATGATACATGTGACCACCAATTCCCCCTTCATGCCCATTAGTTTAGGGTAGACATAATTGCTTAGGTTAGATATTAGGTTAGCTTAGGATATGTAACCTTAGGATATAACCCAATCAATAAATTACCACCTTAGGTAGTTTCCACATAGGTTAGATTAATTCCAACACAATATTTTTTAGGCATTAGGTTAGATCATCACATAACCATAAAGCATTAGGTTTTAGGGTAATTTAAATAACCTAGTAACTTCTCCATAATCCTTTAGCACAAATCTTAGGTTAGGATAAAATTTAATTAATTAACATAGCTAGGTAGTAAATATATATATTCTTACCTAGCTTAGGATTCCATAGGATAGTCCCTTTAGTTTTAGGAACCAGAATATTTCCTAAGCTGTGAATAGGATATAGTTCGTTTATGTCAGCATTTTCCTACCACGATCGATCTCCAAAGATCCAAACTCAACATACGACTAAAAAGAAACATGTTCACACAAAAATCAAAGAACTTTTAATCAATCAAAGTTCATTCATACGTCTTTTAATTCATGGTATGTTGATTTACCATTTGTTCAAAAAGAAGATTTAAAACATTCCTTGGATCACTGAAATTGATGCAAGGATGATTCAAATTAATAGATAAGTTTACAATTCTTAAACCAAATTGTAACTCACCTACAAGAAGTGAAAAATGGATTCAAGGAATCCATTCCAATTTAGTCAAAGATCTTAAGAACAGAAGATGATTTATCCATATCAAGCATGATCTCCAAAAATCAAAAGAACATATCTTTATAAGGAAATCCACATGTCAACACTTGAAATACAAAGGAGGAAAATAACAACTGACAAGGGTGTTACATGCTCCCCTCCTTAAAAGAATCATCGTCCCGATGATTACCCCTTTTTTTTAACAATATACCTCAGGACAATCACTTCATTCACTTCTCTTACCATAAGTCAAAATATATTAGAATCTTATAGTTCAAGAAATCAACATTAAATAGTTGTTTATCCAAATCAAATTAATATCTGCCAAAACTAGCATATTTAATGTCATATAAAGATAAAATCATAATTTTTTATCAGTCAACAAAATCAATTCTATTCAAATAGATATGGAAAAGTAGTTTTCATATCTTCTAGATTTTCCCAAGTTGCACTTTCTTCATTAAACTGGTCCCACTGGACCTTACATTGCCTTATTTCTCGGTTTCTCAAATGCAACTAGTGAGTTTCCAGCACTCAAATGGGTTTAACCATGATTATTCCTGGGTCTTGGAGCTGTAAGGAATTCCAATTTAACACATGTGATAAATCTGAAATGTATTTCTCAAGAAAAGAAATATGGAAAACATCATGCATTCGTGAAAATCGGGAGGTAATGCTAAATGATAAGCTTCAAGGTTGATTACTTCAACTATATCAAAAGGTTCCACATAACAAGGTGATAAGTTGGCAGCCTTGCCAAAAGTTATAGAACTCTTTTTCAATTTAACACAAAAAGTCTTTCTCACCAAGTTCAAATTTCCTATCAACCCTCTTCAAGTCAGTAACTCTTTTTCCTATCTGCTACTTCTTTCAAGTGTTCATGAATCAACTTAACTTGTTGTTCCATTTTCATAAGGATTTCAGGTCCAATTACTTCTCTATCCTCTATGCTATCCCAACTAACAGGGGTTCTACATTTTCTTCCGTAAAGTGCCTCGAAAGGTGTCATCTTAAGAGAAGCATGATATGTATTATTGTAAGAAAATTCAACTAATGGAAGATATTCTTCCCACTTATACTATTGATCCATACAATACATCCGTAACATATCTTCTAAAACTTGATTTACTCTTTCAGTCTATCCATCCATTTCGGGTGATATGCAGAACTAAAATTTAGCTTAGTTCCTAGAGCTACATTAAGCATTTTCCAAAATCTTGATGTCATTCTAGGATCTCTATCAGATATGATTAATTCAGGTACTCCATGTAATCTAAAAATTTCGTGTACAAATCTTTTAGCCAAAACAAGAGAATCATCCTTTAGATTTCCAACAATAAAATGAGCTACTTTTGTTAGTTTATCAACAACTACCAAAATAACATCATGTTTATTTCTTGACATAGGCAACCCTTGTACAAAATCCATGCTTATTACCTACCATTTATACTGTGGTATGCTATGAGGATACAATAAACCAGCTGGGTGCATATGTTCCACTTTTACGCGTTGACATTCAAGACAGTGTGTCACAAAATCAATAACATCTTTTTCATTCCTTTCCAGAAATATTGCTATTTTATATCAGAAAGCATCTTTGTAATGCCAGGGTGTCCAGAGAAAGGTGAGTTATGAATTCAGCTAACAATTTCTTTCTCAAATAATTAAGCAAATGTACATAGACTCTGTTTTCAAATCATAAGATTCCTTCTTGATCAAAGTAGAAACCTTTATACCTCAAATCATTAGAATCTGTAGCAAGTGCTACTTTTACTTGTTGAAAGTAAGAATTAGATTCCATAACACTTTTTACTTCATCCTTAAACTGAGTTCTTAGTGTTATAAGAGTATAAATGTGCTTCCTATGAATTAGAGCATCAACCACTCTATTTTATTTTCCTTTAATATAGCTTATGTCAAAATCATATTGAGACAAAAATCTAACCACCTTCATTGTCTTGCATTTAGATTTGGCTGAGTGAAAATATACTTCAGCCCAAGATGATCAATTTTCAACTCAAATGGTTTACCAAGCAGATAATGCCTCCAAACTTGAAGTGCATGAACAATGACAGAAGCTCTAATTCATGTGGAGCATAATTCAACTAATGTAACTTAAGTTTTCTACTTTCGTATGTAATAACATGACCACTTTGTAATAAAATACCTCCTAGACCTTCACCGGATGTATCAGTTACCACCATAAAATATCCATCAAGATCTAGTACTGTAAGAATAGGTGCTAAAGTTAACTATCCCTTTAAGGTTTTAAATGCAATTTCACATTTCTCACTCCAAAAAAACTTTTTATCTTTCTTTTGTAAGGAATTTATTGGTGCAACTATCTTAGAAAATTCTTTTACAAATTTCCTATAGTAGCCAACAAGTCCCATGAAGCTTCTAACTTCATGTACATTCTTTGGTGCAGGCCATTTTGTTATAGCTACAATTTTAGAAGGATCTATAGAAATTCCATCCTTACTTATTACATGACCCAAATAGTGCACTTTTGTGTCATAGAAGGAACATTTGGATAGCTTACCAAACAACCGTCTCTTTCTCATAATTTCCAAAACTATTTTCAAATGCTCATGATGCTCTTCTATGCTTTTAGAATATATGAGAATGTCATCCAAGAATACGAGCACAAATTTGTCCAAGTATTCTTGAAAGATATTATTCATTAAATTCATAAATGTCACAGGTGCATTAGTTAATCCAAAAGGTAAAACCGTAAACTCATAATGTCCATACCTTGTTCTAAAAGTTGTTTTATGAATATCCTCATCCTTAATCCATAATTGATGATATCCAGATCGAAGATCTATCTTAGAATATACCGATGCTCCACACATCTGATCAAACAGATCATCAATTCCTGGAAGTGGGTATCTATTCTTGATTTTTTCTTTGTTTAACATCCTGTAATCAATGCACATTATAAGTGTTCCATATTTCTTTTTCACAAAGATCACTAGTGATCCCAAAGTTGAAACACTTAGCCTAATCAAACCCTTAGAAAAAGTTCTTGCAGTTGAGTCTTAAACTATACTAATTATATAGTAGTCATTTGATACGTTTCCTTAGATATAGGTTCAATTCCAAGATTGATCTCAATCATGAAATAAAATCCCATTTTGGGTGGAAGACTGGTAATTCTTCCAGAAATACATCACTAAAGTCTCGTAATAAGTGGATATCAATCCATGAAATCAATGTTTTCTCTGCAATTTCGAATTTTTACTGCATATAAGGTGCATCCTTTATTTTTGGCCTTTTTAAGCTGCATAGTGATAGTTTTCTAATAGAGATCTCACGTTTCACACCCTGAATCTCTATTGTTTTTTGTAGGTCATCTAAATAACTAATGAATTTTTCAAAATAGTCCACTTTAGCTTAATGTTCGCTAACCAATTAACACCTATGATCACAACATAAGAACCTAAAGGTGTAACATAAAGATCAACCTCTGTGGAAAAGTTAGGTAATTCAAGGACTGCTCCAAAAAGACACATACTAACCATATGAACAACATTATTACCATAATGTATAGTCCATGATTTATCCATTTTTCTAGCTTTTCTTTTAAGTTTCAAAGAAATTTTACTAGAAATAAAACATTCAGTAGCTCTCGTATCAAAAATAATAGTTACAGGTATGCCAAATAACTTACCAAGAACTTCTATAGGTGTAGCTTATTTTTCAGCTTGCTTGTCAGCTACTGCAACATGTATCTTGTGCTACTGATTATAATCATCCTTCTTCAAAGGACATTGATTTGTGTAATGATCCTTGCCACAATTATAATAGCCTCCTATAGGTCCCTTTCTAGACTCGAGAATTATTTCCAGTCTTAAAGTTATTATTCTGACCTCCATAGGACTTCTGTCCATTGTTATTATTCTTGGCAAAATTGTTCCGTGCATTTCTAGTAGTCTTATTCGTTGTTGTTTTCTTATTATTATCAGCTAAAAATTTACTTTTATTACCAAACTTCTTCCATGGTCCCTTCTTAGGTGCAAGAGAAGTTGAAGAGGGGTTTGGAACTTTCTTCCTTACTTCCTCCTTATGAGTAGAAATAGCCTTTAATTTTTGTTCCTACCTTATGGCTTTTTCAACAACCCCTTCCATAGTGGTTGGGATGTGAACATAAAATTCTCCCCAATAATGGGATTCAATCCCATAATGAATTTTTGTATCCTGAACTTCTCATCATTTTGATACTGAGGTACATACTTGAGGAGTTTCATGAACCATTCCCAATACTCAGTTACTGTTAGCTTTCCTTGAGCTAAGTTCTAAAATTCAGTCATTTTCTGATCATAGTAGAGTTTTGGAAGCCATCGTTGCATAAAATAAATTTTAAATTGATCCCATGTGATATTAATTTCATCAATATTTAACTCAGTCGTACGGCTATCCCACCATGAAGATGCTTAATGGGAAAGCTAATATGCTCCCCATATAGCCTTGGTTTCTTCTGAGAAGTTCCTTATTGTAAAGTACTTCTCCATTTTTCTAAGCCAATTCTTAGCTCCATCTCCTAATGTGGTGCCATCAAACTTGGGTGGACTTATCCTTTTTATGTCATTAGTGAGTTTTGCTACTAGTCTAGCCTTTTTGTTCTCAGGCTGAACAGGTATGTTAACATTGTTATTATCAACACCCACATTGGCATTGTCCCTAGAGGTGGCTGATTATTTTTATTAGCTTCTTTCTTCCTCCTCATTACCCATTACTTGTTGTTCAAGCACAACCAAATGATCTCTTGTGTCCAACAGGGTAGTAAGGATCTCATCAAGTTTCTAGGTAGTTGCCACTCCTTCCTCAGGTGGAGGGTTATTTGCAACATTTCCTCTTGTTCTCACCATTTTTGTTACAAGAAAATTTAAGTTTAATTATATTGTGGACACAATAGGTCCAAGAGCTGTAACCTTCAAATTTGTGATACCAAGATGTAACATTCCCAATTTAAGACTTTAGAAACAAGGGATTTTTTTTTATAAATAATGTTCTCTATTCTAAATTCATAATTTAGAACACACATTCTTTATCAACCATTCATATAACAAATAACCATATGCAAGCTGTAATGACTCGGTGTGCTACCGATCTATTCATTTCATGACTCAACAACTACTGATCTATTCATGTTTGACATTAAGTATTGAATACTTTTCCATATACTACGTATACTTGGTTCTCTTTCCTATTTAGGGTATTGAGTGATCTATCAAAGGAACCTATCTAAATATTTGTTACCAATATTCATCTGCATCACGAACCTTAGACTAGGTGACATAGGACAACGCAACTAGCAGCTTATGATACTTTGGCCAAAGATTTCTAACATACTGTTCATATTACTATTCCTTGATAGCATACTCATCAATCTAGAATATGTCCTTCACCCCACTCTATTGTTATCTAGAATGTCCTTTACTGACTTAAGTCCACTTGCCCAAGGTTTAACCCTAGTTTGAGTTAACAACATATGTTATGATAGGGGAGGCTCACTAAGACTTAGGGTAAGTTGGCATACTGGGTCAACCTAAGTCAACCCCGTGTGCCAAGGTATCCTGAGTTTTAGAGGGCTACCCCATATCTTAAACATGTTACTAACCAGACCTAGAGAGAAACTAAGATCAAGTCCAATGTGTGTAGATCTAGATGATCAATGCAGAAGGGTGTTACCACATGTCGACTACATCACTATATCCTCGAGAAGATCCTAATCTTCTCAAAGGTACAACCCTACAGTTGGCATGTGCCAAAGCATCCTATAGAACAACCTCATCGAGATGTACATACCTCAAGGAGTTTATTATAAATTTAATTAATTTGGATTATTAAAAACAGATTTTAGCAACCTTGCCTAACCCTAATCCAACACTCTTTAAGTTCTTCTCTACAATAGATTCAATTGATTATTACATAACTTTCTTAGCTTAAGATTGCCTTTAATGTTATTTACTGGACTTAACAAGCCTTCAACCATAACAAGATTTCAACATAATAAGTTCTGTTTATTCAGACTTAACCATTCAAGGAAGTGTGACAACCATCTAGGTTGTAACTAAGTAGACTTTATTAAATGAAGTCTAATGATTAGGAATCGCATCTTTCATTTTTTTTTCATTCTTAAGATAAAGGAAGAGTCTTCCTTTAAATGATTAAGTGATATGGTCTAGCACCTCTATAAAGCATTTACAAATTAAATAGTTATTACTAAATGTTCATTCCACATCATATTACTATATTGAATTGTTTAGTTATGAACATCAAATTCTATAACTTAGGAAGTTGCATCCTATTTAGGGAGATTATTCCAATTCCCACTGTCAAACTTATCTAAGAATATCCCATTAAGCATATACATAATAAGGAGTAAATCAAAAAGATAGGATTCCAACTATGTAATGAAAGTACAAGATAATTTACACATCCACTGTAATAAATTATCAACATTTAATTCATCTCCAAAACTTATACATTTAGGTATGCTACATAACAACTTCCTTCATTACAAAAGAATACTACTTTTCATTTTCAATACAATCTCAAGAATGATTCAGAGTTCTTCAAAATCAGACTTAAATCAGCCAATGCATCACATAAGTTTTTGTCTTCCTTATCACTTACGAAGTCCATCTGCAAAATTTCTAGCATGGGTCAGTTTAATGAACTGAGCATGATAAGCACTAAGCCTTAAAAAGAAGTGCATTCCAATAATTGTTCCATTAAAACAACTCTACTTTAATGAGACAATTATTACATCATAATATCAATACATCAATAGCAACGGAAAAGAAGTACATTTTAAACAATTGATTTCACTTCAAGAAAAGGACAAAATATAATCCACTATATCAGCCTTACAAAATTAGAGTTTAATTGATCCTATCAATTATCCTTAGGCAAACAACATATCATAACATCTCATTGTTCCCAATCTTTCATAATAGAATACAACATTTATCTTTGCTTCAAGCCAAAAGAAGGATTTAAATCATGGTTCTACTTAGGATGATTCATCTAGCTCCTAAGCAAAAGAAGAAGAGAATCATTACCACTATACCCAGACACAAAACCCTTGAGAAACAGAATAGATTCAAAATGTGATTTAACTATTTCTTTTAAAGGATAATTACCTTTAAAATTTTAACATTTAAGATATTCATCAGAACAGAATTCCATCTTAATCTAAGAAGGAATAGAGAATCAAACGGTCTACCTGTAAGTTTAAATATATTTCCACATATAGAAGTTAACTTTTAAAGATTTGAAACAATGTATAAAATCAAGGTAGATTCATACAGAGTTAATCTCTACTCGAGTCCATCCAAGGAGAATTCACAAAAATATAGTACAAGAGACAAAACTTACTCATCTCAAACCAAACAAGCAAGGCTTGTCAAACAAACATTCTACCAAACAAGTTTTCATTTTCTGTTTAACTAACGAATCATCTAATCTCTTCCTACAACATTTCAACAAAATATTTGAACAAGGAAGACCAAAAAACTCATAAAGAAAACTCCATTTCAAAGGAGAATCAAAACAGAAAAGTTCAACCAATGATCTATACAGTAAGAAGAAAGCACACTACCATATTCTTTACACTTCTTACTTTCAATGAACATGAGTTTCAATTCCATACTCAGAATGAAATACAAATAACAGTCCTAAAACACAGTCTGCTCTAAAGGAATCTCATTCCTCTCTATTAAATAAAGACACAAGGTGTATTTACTATATCTAACAAGAGATAGAAAAATAACTATTCAGTAAGCCAAACAAGATCAGAAGCTTCAACAAATCTCAACGACTGAAATCCCATTATCCTTAGAAAATGTTTCCAGTTAAATCCCAAGGATATTTAAACAACTCGATTTAATCTACTCTCCCGATTTCCTTGAGTAAGTAGTTCGATTAGAAGAGTTCTGAGCTTTAAACTCTTTAAGAAGTTAAAAACCCAATTCAAATACCAAAACCAAATCGAACTTGTCGATAATACTACCAGCTCAGAGCTCGAAAGTACAAAATTCAAGCACATGACGAACACAAGCTTCTCACAAAGGTACAGGACTACCCAAGTAATTATTCACGGGTTCAGGGAAACAACAAGTTCCCATCCAAGTTTATATCAATAACAAAGAAAACTCAACATACTAGAACAAAACCGACACATCGTTCCTACTACAATTTCCAAACACTAAGTACTAAATTTCATGTACAGTGTCGAATTACAAAAACTCAACATGAGCTCAGATATGCACAATATCTTAGTATGAGGTAGTATAAGATACAAATATCCATTAACAATTCATATTCAAAATAAGGAGTCCTATTTCCATCTCAAATGAAACACGAGTTTCCAATGAGAGTTCAGAATCAAACAAATAACAAGATAAGAGTGCGGTGAAATCATGAACTTCCATTAACAGTTCAAAATACCACAAGAGTAAAGCACAAGTAAATAACCACATACAAATTCAACAATAGTCCCCAATTACCTAAGATACCAACACTGGTTCAGAACAACAAGTGACTCCAACACAAGTTCATATCAAAACGCAAAGCCCAAATACTAGCTCCAACGGAACTCAGGGTTCCCACAAAGTTCAAAGTCTACACAAGTAATAGAATACAAGTGCCATGTAAATAATAAACTTCCATTAACTGTTCAAATGGTCACTGGAAAATAACATAATCTCAAAGCAAAATATGGACTTCAACAACAATACAAGTCATCACAAGAATCAAAACCTGATTCCTAAGTACAAGAACTTCTAACAACAGTTCAAGGAAACGTAAGTAATAAAATACGTGTTCAGAGCCATATGCTAACTTCAAACAATAGTCCGGAGCTACCCAAGTTTCCAAATGCCAGTTCAGAACAACAAGAAGTTCCTACACAAGTTTATATGAAAACACAAAGTCCAAATAAAATCTCAAATGGAACTCAAGGTTCCATATGGTTCAGGATCCATGTATTGCAATGAAGGTCGGCCCAATACAACATCAAATTTGTATACACAATTAAGAAAAAGCAAACAGAGCTTCTAATGCAAGCTTACCATGCATGTATCATTATCAATTATCACAAAGATAGTTCCAAAACCAACGTAATTTTTGCCATCGGTTTTTATCAAAGAAGACAGATATTATAAAACCAGCAAACAAGAAACCATATTAAACATGCATGCCAAAAGTCTCAAAAGATCATAATCGTTTTAATGAAACATTTAGAAGAAAGCAAGAGATCTTAAATATTAGAGCCTATCATGCCTAATAGTGCTTCTGCCAAATTGAAGGAGACCTCCAACCGAGCTCAAAACTTCTCCTCATCTCCACGAAAGATCAAACAACCATATTCTTTTTCCACATTGTCTCTTATATATCCCACGAACTGAAAATAGATCTAAAACCTCAAAAATATCCATTAAGTGTAGTTCTATCTGCTGGTTCGAAAAACTAGAGAGCATGCAGAGCAAAAATCGTGAAGTATGCAAAGTGAAACAACCCCATACAATCTCATTTGCATGCCTTCCAAAATAGTTTGAGCACAAAACCGAAAACAATAAATTCCATTAATTCCTATTTTCTTGCCTATCCTTCCTTGCCACCGCCTTCCAATTCTAGTGAATTCCAAATCAAATTTAACAAGGAATTCCATTTTTAGTGACACTTCCACATAAGCCTCCACCAAGTCAACTAGCCCCTGCCAAAACTGGCAGTACTTCTATGCAATTAAAACCTTATCAACAACTTAAATGCCTTGGAACCATCACCTATGATACATGTGACCACCAATTCCCCCTTCATGCCCATTAGTTTAGGGTAGACATAATTGCTTAGGTTAGATCTTAGGTTAGCTTAGGATATGTAACCTTAGGATATAACCCAATCAATAAATTACCACCTTAGGTAGTTTCCACATAGGTTAGATTAATTCCAACACAATAGTTTTTAGGCATTAGGTTAGATCATCACATAACCATATAGCATTAGGTTTTAGGGTAATTTAAATAACCTAGTAACCTCTCCATAATCCTTTAGCACAAATCTTAGGTTAGGATAAAATTTAATTAATTAACATATATAGGAAATAAATATATATATATTCTCACCTAGCTTAGGATTATGTAGGACAGTCCCTTTAGTTTTAGGAACCAAAATATTTCCTAAGCCATGAACAGGCTATAGTTTGTTTATGTCAGCATTGTCCTGCCACGATCGATCTCCAAAGATCCAAGCACAACATACGACTGAATAGAAACACATTCACACAAAAATCAAAGAACTTGTAATCAATCAAAGTTCAATCATACATCTTTTAATTCATGGAATGTCGATTTACCATTCGTTCAACAAAGCAGATTTAAAACATTCCTTGGATCACTGAAATTGATCCAAGGATGAGTTAGATTAATAGATAAGTTTACAATTCTTAAACCAAATTGCAACTCACCTACAAGAAGTGAAAAATGGATTCAAGGAAGCCATTCCAATTCAGTCAAAGTATCTTAAGAATAGAAGATGATTTATCCATATCAAGCATGATCTCCAAAACTCAAAAGAACATATCTTTATAAGGAAATCCACATGTCAACTCTTGAAATACAAAGGAGAAAAATAACAACTGACAAGGGTATTACAACCCATCATCACATCCTCTCACCTCCTCTTTCATTCTCACAATCACCACTTCCTACTGGTACCTTGTTCATCTCCATCATCCCTCGCTGGGTAATATTACTTAACCGTTTCTTATCCGTTCATTTCATGTATTTTTTCTTCATTTATTTCTCATTCATTCTCATCCACTGCATCCTCTCCTCGTCTTCATCTTCCTACACATAGTCATCCCTCCTTTCTTTACTCTTTCCACTCTATCTTCTAGAGTTCTCCCACATATCTACCCCCATACTTACATGTCATTGTCATTGATCTTCTCCTAACATTCTTTCGTCATAATATTTTGTTTTGGCGTTAGTAATTATCGATGGACTTCTCCTAAAAATCACTCATCCCCATTCTTCACAGCTTGAATCCTTTTCTTTGACCTCCTCCATTCTATCTTCATTCCTTCCTTCCTCTGTGTCCTCTAATCATTATTGGAGGACTTCTCCTAATGTCCCTTCATTGGCATTCCCCCTCCTGTTCTTCATTTAATTTCTCCCTTGTCTTATATTTTGTTTCATCTTGTCCTACTAATCATTATCGGTGGATTTATCCTAACATCCATTCACTGGAATTGCCTCTCCTATCCCATCCTTTCTTTTTCCTTGCCACCTCTCTATCTTCCATTCTTCCTTGCCAATTTCTTCACTGTCTTCATCATACACCTTATCTCTATTTTCTCATCATCAAAATATCCTCATCTCATGCATCTATTTTTCTTTTCCAATCAATGCCATTCCTTCCCTTAAGTTTCTCTTTATGTTCCTTATGCTTCTCACTCTTTACCAAATATATTCATTCTTGGTTCCCTTCCATCTACATAATTTTCTTTGTTGTCTTCTCCTCGTTTCTAACCTTCATCTTATTTTACTTCCTCTACATCTTCCTTTTCCCCATTTTACCTCACACTTCCTCCTTACTTCCCCATTGAAAACCTAAATATTAATTTTTACCCCATTTCCTTTATCATATCATCATCCACATGCATTTCCATGCGGTCAGTTCCATATTCTTAGCCTTGGATTTCCTCATTATGATCTGTTTCCTTCAATTTTCTTTGCTCTATCATCTCTTTTGTTTTCTATTACCTCTTTGTTTTCCTCTACTCCATCCTTCATCATGCCTTTCATCTTGAATAACTCTCTCCTTTTTCATAATTTCATCCTCTGCTCTATTCTTTTCTTGTCTTCTCTTTGTTTGTCCTTCTTCATTTCCCCCTTTCTCTATAATATTTCTTTGTTATCTTCTTCCTCCCATTTCATTCCTTATTTTATCCTCCTCCATCTCCATTCCTCTATTCCATATCCTTGTCACCTTCATATTCACTTTTTCTTTCTCTTCTCATAATCAACCAATCCTCCTATCTATTCCCTTTTCTCTTTCTCAACATCCCTTAGATTTGGAATTCATAGTCAATGCCGATGTTTCTATTTATGTATCACCATTATTGTTCTTGTTCTTCTCTTTGTAACATTGACTTCCTCTTTTATAAGAACCCTATCACATCTTTTACCTTCATCAGTCTTCTCGTAGGGACATCATCATATTCATTTCTAAGAATATCTTCCCATATTATTTTAACATTCTTGTATTGGAAGATACCATAATGACCATCACCTATCTAATCTTGTTTTGTTCCTTGAATATTTTCTCTACTTTTGTTTTGTCACAAAAGTATCTCTATCACATTTACCAAATAAATAATAATTTTTGTCTTATTCACCTTCTAATTTGCTAACACTTATGCACATTTTCTATGAAACATGATTTTCATCATATTTATTACCCTTTTAGGGAATTTGTTTTTAATATTGGTAAATAGTTTTTTGAAAGGGACTATACCCTTGTGTACAAAAGAAGGCCTAAAAGCCGGAATAAGAGAGAGGAGCAGAGAAGCTGTAGCAAAGCACAAAAGCTACAAAGAAGAACAACGAAGCCCAGAACAGCTACACAAACGAGACTTAACAGCAAAACAACGGCAAAAAAACAGCAAGCCTACAGCCAAGAAGCAGTAAAAAACAATAAGGACCAGCAAAAGTAGTCGGGACTACTTCTTGGCCGCTTGATCAATACTCATCTTTACTCTTTTCCAAGCATGATACATGCCCAGCGTGGTCATATGAGCAGCATCCGTCTTATCGAGCTCCTCTCTGGTTCTTTTGCTCTCTTTCTCATTGCCCCAAAGTGTAGCCGGGACACCGCTAAGCTGTGAAACACTTCTTGCATGACCTTCGATGAACTCCTCGATGGCCCTGAAGGCTGCAATATTATACTCATGCCTAGTCTTCATCTTCCCTAGGCGGGAGTCTAAGGAGGTCAGTTTTTTATATATGTCATCAATCTGGCTATTGCCAATGCTCCCTTCCCCCTCAATGCTTTGTTTGCCTTTTTGCTTAGCAAGGTTTTTAACCTCATCCTTCAGCAAATTGAGCTCAGCCTCTAAGGCCTCCAATCTCCTAGAAGGGTTGTCCGTTGGTGCCGCCTGGGGACTGGCACTACTAATGTTCAGCAGATCACGAGCAACGTCCTCCAAAGGTTCAACCCCCTCAGCAATAGACTCAAGGTTGAGTCTCCTAGAAGCCCTGGTGACACGTTTAGAGGTAGAGACAGGGTGGGTGGCAGGGGCAGCAACAGGAGGAGAAGAAGGAGAAGCATGAGCAGCCGGCATGGGTGTAGCAGCACCGAAGGCGGGGGCAGCAGCAGGGGCAGCAGGGGAGACAGGACTGACAGCAGCGGAACCCAACAAAGCCGGGCCGGGAGAGGAAGGGAGACCGGGGAATTTAATAAGGCAGTGCTTGTGAATAAGCAAAATAAGCCCTTGGTGTAAGGGAACCGCCCGGGTATGCTTCTGGAACTCCATAATGGAGCGTTCAAGAGAATTTAACAGATAGTGAGGGAAGCAAACCAACCTACTCCTACGAAAGTGATTCAAAAAGACAAGGTGCTTGGCAGGGACAGTAACAAACCTGCCTTCTAAGGATATGAAGCGAATCATCATGCGGGTGACTTCGTCATACGGGGGTGGAATTGAGTTAACAAGCAGACCCGCGGTGTTGAATATGAGCTTCTCCTCCTCCTCCACAAATCTTCTCTCTTCAACCTCTTTGATAACCCTCTTGTTGAAGAAGCGGTATCCTTCCAAGCTGAGGCCAGTCGCTTCGGCTATGAGTTCCTCATTAATAAGAATTTTCTGCCCTCCATAGTCGACCGTCCTCTCATTCCACTCCTTGGCAAAGCGAACAGAGATGCTTTGATCATGTCCTTGCACTCTTTCCACAAAGTTGGTGAATCCGCCAATGCTAAGAATGTTCAGAGCTCAAGTGTTTTCTTTCCGGTCAGTGGTCGCGCAGACGGCTCAATCGGGCGGGAGGCCCTCCCATCTTCACAATGATGATGTCTTTGGTTACAACAATTTTCAGAATACCTTTGGGCGTTGAGAGTGGTTCGTTTCTTCTTATGGTCGCATAAAAATGGGAATCGTAGCCATTGGTCCTCCCACGAACATTTGTATGATTGCGATCCGAGCTGCGTGAAGTCGCGTGTGAAAACCCTTTCCCTGTCAGCTTTCACCTTGTAGTTATCTTGTTTTCGCGGAGCTTGGCATCCGACTATCAACAGCTATTGTACCTCCCGCGTGCGCTGTTTTTAAATTTAGACATCTCCACTTGAAGTTCCGAAACAAAATCTTGCTATCATTTGAAGTAGATATCATTTGCCACGCCAAATAAATTAAAACAGCACATGTGGAAGAATTTATGGATTTCCTCCAAAGATTAAGGCATGTCTCTAGAGATTGTTTGCGTGTGAAGGTCCGCATGTATGCTGTTGTGAAGCTGATTAGGGATACTATCATTATCCCAAATAGTGAAATTTATATTAATGCCGTAATTGGCCAATGCATCGGCCAGCTTATTTCCCTCCCTGTAAGAATGTATTATTCTGATGCTGTTGAAGGTATGACTGATGCTTATGGATTCAGAGATAAAATCTTTGATATTCCAGCTAGGAGAAGAGGACTGATTAAGCAGTTTAATAATATTAAGGGAGTCCCCTTCAACAATGAGGTTCTGGATATTTTGGGTCCGTGCAACTCTCAATCCCCATAGAGCAGATAAAGCTTCTGCAAAATGATTGGTTTGGATTCCCATTTTTCCAGCATATGCAGCAATCAAATTACCTTTATGGTCCCGTATTGCTCCTCCTCCAGCTGCTGTTCCAGGGTTCCCCTTAGAGGCTCCATCAAAGTTCAGCTTGAACCAATTTGATTCAGGGGGATGCCATTTAACCAAAGATCTATCCACACTATTCCCGGGGTTGCTCCAATATCCGATCTGCCAATTTGATAAGATGTGCTTTTCATTTTCAGGGTAACAATTGTTCTTGGGTGGTTTAAATCTGGCCATGTCCTCTTTGATGCCTTGGGAGATCTTGCCAGTAGTGAATTTAAAATTCTGCTTCTTATTTCTAAAAACGATGTTATTTCTATCCTTCCAGATCCTCCAAATTAAATGCGGGATGGCTAATTTCCAGATTCTTTTGATAGCACAATGTCTGAATGGTGGGTTCCATTGATTCCATAGCTGAATAAGATCCTCCGGCATCACCCAGAGAGCTTCAAATTTGGAAAGGACAAAGTTCCAAGTTCTAAAGGCATAATCACAATGTATGAACAGATGGCTAATGTCTTCATAGTTATTCCTGCAAAGGTGGCACCAATTGGGAATGATAAATCCTCTTTTCATCAAATTGTCAGTGGTGAGAATTTTGCCTCTGATGGCCAGCCAAAGAAAAAAATTATTTTGGGGGTTAACTCAGGCATCCAGATTTGACCTGATTGGTTACTGTGGAAAAGACTGGTATAACCAGATTTGACTGAGTATTTACCATCGTGTGAATTGCTCCAGATCAGCTCATCCTTGGAATCCAACTGACACAAAGGGAAGAGATCTAAAAGGTCTTGGAGGGAGGAGATAATTTGTTTCAGTTCAATACTCTCCATAGTAAGTCTTTTCCACTTCTTGTTGGTGCCATTTCCATCAATGTAGTCCTTGACTTTGGTTCCATACTTTCTTATAAGGCTGTCCTTAGCACTCCCAAATCTCTCCAAGAGATTATCATTGGACCAGTTATCCTCCCAGAAGTTTATGTCGCTGCCATCCCCAACTTTCCATTTGCTTCCCTTCTTAATGAAGTTTCTACTCTTAACCAGATTATTCCAAAAAATGGAACCATTGGGGAGTTGCTCATCATGCAGATAGGAGTAAACAGTTTGCTGATTCAAGTATTTTGTTTTAATAACATCAATCCAGGGTTGTTTCTCCGAAAGCAATCTCCAGCCCATCTTAGCAATGAGTGCCTCGTTCATTTTCTCAATATCTTTTATTCCCAGCCCTCCCCTAGATTTTGGGGTGCAGACTTTATCCCAGGCCACAAGGTGAAATCTGAACTTTTCTTCCATGCCTTGCCATAAAATTTTTTTCTGAATCCTTTCCACTTTCTCTCTGAAGGAGGAAGGAATTTTGAATAGTGACATGATATATATGGGCAAACTTTGGAGTGTGCTTTTAATTAGAAGGCACTTACCAGCACTAGAGAGAGTGGTCCCTTTCCAACCGGCCATTTTTTTCTGAAATCTCGTCAATAAATCATCCCACACCGTGTGAGAGACTTTCTTCGTGCCAAGAGGGAGGCCTAAGTATGTTGCTGGAAGAGTACCAATTTTACAGCCCAGAATTTTAGCAATCTTGAGCTGTCTTTCCCCAGGGGTGTTAAAGAAAAAAAGGATGCTTTTGTCGTAATTGATCTCTTGCCCGGAAGCAGATTCATATAGCTGCAGAAGAGCCTTGATAGCTTTAGCTTCTACAACTGAGGCCAGAAGAAGAAGGATGGTGTCGTCTGCAAACTGTTGATGAGAGACAGCTTGGCTGAGAGAAGTGGGTTTAGAACCATTTAAAAGGCCGACTTCCACCGCTCTGTTAATTGTTCTACTAAGGCTGTCAGCCAGAAGGATGAAGAGAAGGGGGGAGATGGGGTCTCCCTGCCTTAGACCTCTACTGCTGGTGAAGAATCCCACAGGCTCTCCATTAACAACCACAGAGAACCTGGCTGTAGATATACAAGACTTAACAATTTTTCTAAACTTTTCTGTGAACCCAAATTTAGATAAAATCCTGTCAAGGAAGACCCAAGAAACTTTGTCAAAAGCTTTATTCATATCAAGCTTAAGGATCATGTTTGCCTTTTTGTTATTTTCCATAGAATGCATAGTTTCGTGCACCATAATCACACCGTCTTGTATTATCCTGCCTTTAATGAATCCACTCTGCTGCCTTGAGATGAGATCCTTCATTATGAGCTGCAGCCTAGAAGCAATAATTTTGGTAAAGATTCGAAAAATAGCATTAACAAGACTGATAGGTCTGAAATCCTTGAAATCTTTTGCATCCATTTTCTTAGGTGCCAGCACAATGTGTGTGTTATTGAGTTCTTTTAGAAGATTTCCCGATCTATAAAATTCATTAACCGCTTTGAGTAGATCCTCCGAGCATATTTCCTTAATTTCGAAAAAAATTAATGGAGAATTTTAGGGAATTTTATCTCACCTTTCTATCCTATTTTCTCATCTTTTCCACATTTATGATTATTCCATCTATGTCTTATGTTGGGATACCTTTCCATCTTTGTACTTGTCAACACATATAACTCACCTTGTGTCCTTCTCATGCCCTATGCTGGGGCATCATTGTCTTCATCCATGTCACTTTTGTGGATGCATGATTTTTCACACAATTCCTCGCAGATAAAGGATTAGACATATCTTTCGCATTGAATTGCACATATTTCAATGTTTTGATATGATCCATTGGTCATCACGGTTTACATCTATACTGCAGTGGTCTTCACCCACTCACTGGTCTATAGAAAATTTTCATCTGTCTCCATTAAGACCGCAATTTTCCTCTACCGATGTGATATTGGAGTCACCGCCATATTTTTATTTTATTTATTACGATCCTTTTTTCCTAGGTCATATTGCCTTTGTTCCTATCTTCATCCATCCTCACACAAATCTTTCGTCTAACCCTTTTTTTTAATCTTGGCTTGCTTATAAAAACCACTCAACAAAAGTGGCAAATGTAGACACCTATTTTTGGTATAGCGCCCCTTCATCATCTCGCATTCATGGTAATTCTATTCTTGCATCTCTTTCTCTTAAATTAAATAAAATCCTCTCTATTTGCTTACATTGTTTGATTTATTATCAATGGGCTCCATATGAACCCATTTGATAATTAAACTTTTGGCACCATCCTCCATCTCTCACAAATTATTTAATTCGTAATGCATATCTCTGACACCTTCTTTTTAAAATGAAATCTTTATCTCACCCCCCATTCAAATTATGTCCCCCACTTTGCCTAATAAGTCAAAATATGGGACCCACATTGATCACATCATATCCCTAACTCAAGTTACTTTACTCCACCCTGTGTGTCATCTAACCTGTAGTTGAGTCTCATATCTAAGCTATAAATATGGGGTTTTCCCCCATATATCAGGGATGAGCATATATTTTAAAAAAAAGAGGAGGGATATATTTTTAAAAAGAAGAGATATTTTTAAGAAGACACCGGAGATACCTAGGCATGGAGAAGAGAAGAAAGATCTTAACTAAGTTCTACCCTTTTGAAGGAGAAATCTCTGCCATGGTTCATTAACTTATCAACTTGATGCGGTTCATTTCCATAGCAGGACATAAGCTAAGTTCCCTTATTATTTTAGTTAATTTCTAGTTTATATTGCCATTACTACCATTCATAAAGCTGTTATTATCTTATCTGACACGGGGGTTGACATCCTCCAAGGGAGTTAAAATCCTCTTGGAACCAACACCGCCCGAGAAACCCCGCATATTGTGTTCTAATCTTATCTGGTTTAGTTTTGCAGATCTAGCTTCTTGATATCATGCATCTACTTTCTTTACACCCGTATCATCCATCTCCATCTCCAAGGTACTAAGCCCTTGTATACTCGACGTGGTCTCATGTTTCTTGATTACTTGTACACTCACCTAGACAGGAAGCTAGAAACAAGGATCAACAACCTCATTCACCAATGGCTTAGTAATTTGATACTCAAATGTCTTAATCAATTCATCTCGTGGACTCCTGCCAATTCCCTATCGATGATGTAGTTCTAAATGAATGTACCATGTGCATGCGCAACCCTATAGTGTGGAATAAAAATTATGTACCCATAGGGAAGGGGATAAAGCTTATGCACCTCCCATCCATGTTTGTTCACATTCCTAAACATGATCTAAGGCGGATTCCCTTCTATCATAGCCATAAATTTTAGTTGACACATTGCTTTAGAGGAATCTAACTTAGAATGCAATCCTCACCTCATGGCATTCTAGAATATTGTCCCGATGTGCAACCCACTAATGTGTGCGCAATCTGCGTAAAGTGTAGATAAGCATGCTTCTCGTTTCAAATCGCGCATCTCCACTAGGTCTCCATTGCTTGCATGAAAACATCGTGGTTACATTCCCAGTGTAACTTGGCAACATTTTTCCTCCTAGGAGCCTAAGTGGGTGTGCCTTTATCACTCTCATAACTAGAGACTCTTAATTTCCTTCCAATTAACCCATATGTCCCATGCGCCCAATTTTCACATGCCACACAAGTGGTATCACTTATAAATTGAGCTTCTTACCACTTGAATAACTCCTTCGTTAGGTGCCAACCTTAGGGTCTTTGATAGTGTGCACATAGATTTTATCTAGGTCTCCTTCTCCCAAGGGCTCAGTATAGGGTGCTGACTTTCCATCTATCAAAGGGATGATAACAAGTTCCTCCTTGTTCTCAAAACATACATATCCCTTATTGAAACATAATTCAACATTGTTCTTATAGCACCAGGGGTTCCCAAGTAACACTGGAAATTTATTTGCCTCAGAAAGCACCAAGACTTCAAAGTCTTGAGTGAATTTTTCTCCTTGAATAGTGATAGTAGCATACTTCAAAACACCAATGGGAATTACCTTTTTCTTTTTATCCATATACAACACATTTGAGGATGGTTGTAATGGGTGCCTTCCCATTTGATTCCATGTGTCTAAAGTGAGAACATTAACTTCTGCCCCTGTGTCAATCAGAATATTTTTCAAGATCCATCCATCAACTATTGCATTTAAGGAAATATCCTTATCATAGTCATTACTATGATGAGGAATGTTAGCATGTAATACTTTTCACTCACACTCTCCTCCAACGGTGTTACTTTCTCCCATAGCCATTCTCCTAGAAAAGGTATGATATTTTTTTTGATGGATAATAATTGGAAAAAGGGCTCCAAGGGCCTATTACATAAATTAATACAATAAGGATCCAATAGAGAAAAAAATTCTATCAAAAACTTTACAAAACTGATAAGAGTCAAAAATACATTTACATAAACATATCCCAATGGAAACAAAAAATAGCAGAACAAAACCCCAACACTAGTCAAAAAAATTTAGTAATCGGCCTTAAACACCTTATGCCCTAGTTTGTGAATTGGGACCAACACCATCCACCTGGAAATCATCCTCATCAGAAGAACTAATATCCAACTGCCTCTTTTTACCTTTATCCCCAAAGCAATCATCCCCTGGAGGGTCTCAACCATGTTCTCTAAAACTTTCACCTTGACATTCATCCTCTATAAACCCCACAAAAATTATGATTCTGAGCTTTAACCTAACTAACCATGTCCTCAAGGGCTTCAATCGTATTGGAAAATAATTTTAACATAGTGTTTCCTTCCACCAGACCATCCTTAGGCATGTACTCATTAGCATCCCTAGTAAAGTTTTGTAAAACAGATCACCGCATCTACCTCCTTCATATCTCTTTCCTTCATTTTCTTAAGCCTAATCTTATTGGCTAGAGAAATATGGTCTTCCCAATCATCCCCCAAATGAATACTACCCCCCTAGTCTACAAATTTGGCTTACCCAATTTAACCAACAATAGAATTAAACCTTGATGAAGAAGGACCTCTGCCATTTTTTCCTCTTTAAAATTTTAACCGAAAATTGTAGAGAGTTAAACAAATAAAAAGGAATACTCATTCTCCTGCCTCTACAAAAATGGTTCAAGAGAATTAAATGTTGAGAATTTAGCTTCCAGTACTTCCCATCCAAGGTAATATACTTCATGATGTAGAAACAGACTTCAGCCCACCTCCCTGGCAGATATTTTCAAGCAATACCATCCTCCATGAAATAGATCTTCTCATCACTATCCAAAAAAATATGCACTTCCTCTTGAAGACGAGACCTATCCTTGAACACTTTACATCCCCCATAGTCCATCTTGGTCACATTACCAATGAAATCCTCAGAAACCAGGAAACTCACACCCCTCATAGAAACAAACCCATTATCCCAAGCCAAAGAAAATTCCCTCAAGATAATTTCATCCCCCTCAAACTCTGAACAAAATATGAAATACCACCATCCTTAAAAATATCCCAAAGAAAGGAATCCCTTTCCAAGCTCGCCAATGAAGAAGGCTCTACCCTAACCCTATCCCCACTCATCTCAATTTTACTAATGAAACAAAATTGAAAACCTGTGTAAAAATTGAACCAAACCTTTAAATAACCACTCCAAACCAACTCATACACTGTAATGATTTTGACGATAAATCTCACCCATGGTGAATTTATTTCCAAGATGTCACATATCCTATTCTCATGCCGAATTTGTCTTTCTACATTTAGCACGACCTTTATACTTTGGGGTAACTCCACCTCATCCCACCACCACCTTCTATGATGAATTCGACCACCAATATTAGCCATGTGTCAAGTACACATATTATCTTCCCGAAACACGTGATTAAAAAGAATATTTTCAAAATTTATAAGCATAGTATTTGCATCTCTTATGATAGAATCTATATTAATATGGTTCTTAGAAAGGCCTTTCATCACATTAATAATGTATAAGGAATCTCCCTCCACCTGAATTTTCTTAATTTGCAAATAATTAGCCCATTGTAACCAAATTAAAAGAGCATAAGCCTCAACATAGTTATTTGAATTATTTCCAATAGGTTCAACATAAGCTAAAACCAAAGCACCCACTTCATCTTTGATAATACCACCAACTACAGCTAAACCAGTACTTCCTTTTGTTGCTCCATCAAAATTCAATTTCATCCATCCTTCAATAGGTATTGCCCATTTAACACTTCTTCTACCCATATTATTCACTAGAGGAGCTTGTTTTATAGACTTAGTGATTCCTAAGGCTTGAATAATCTCCTACTCATGTCTAGGAAAACCAATTTTCTCTTTAAAATTCACAATAGAAATATTATTTCTCAGAGCACCTAAGATACCACTCCCCACCCTCAAAGAGTTTTTGTTTATCCCTAAAAATTTGGCCATTCCTTTCAAGCCAAATCCCCCATAAAAAGTGAGGCACCACAGAAACTCCAAGCCTTATAAAGACTTAAAGAAACAAAAGGACTTATCCATTGCCTATACCAGTTAGAAAAAGTCTCCAAAAAGACCCACAAAGTCTGGAAGACTTTCATAATATGAAACATAACCCTTCTAGAAAAGGACAATGAAGAAAGAGGTGTCGAATCGATTCACTATCATTTTTGCACAAAACACACCAGTTAGGGATCATCATTCCTTTCACCTGTAAATTATCAATGGTTAAAATTTTATTCTAGAAAACATGCCACAAAAACAAATTAACCTTTGGAGTAAGATTCTTATCCCATAAATTTTTCCAAAATGGTTGAGGAGGAGGACAATTTCTTGCTATACCATACCTAGTTTTAACCGAATACATACCATCCTTTGTCAAAGACCATATCAACTCATCCTCTTTCTAGACAATAGGTATATGTAATCCTCTAAGATTAGCATTTAAAATTCTAATTCTTTCCTGAAATTCTTCATCCCCCTTCCCAATCCAATTCTTTCCAAACCCATCCCCAATCAGATCTCTCCCAATAATCTCTAATCCAATCTCCCATGGTCAACTGAAAGTGAACCACCACCTCTCTCTAATGAACTTGATGAACTAAAGGAGCCTCAACTAACCACCAGTCTTCCCAAAATCTGATTTTTGTACCATTTCCAATTAACCATTTACTACCTTTCAACAAAATATCTCTACATTTTCCCAAACCATTCAAAAAAAGATCCATCTGGAAGAGCACCATTAGAGACAAAAGAATCTTGATCAAAATATAAATACTTAGCTTTAAGAATTCTAACCCATAAGCCATCTTCATGCTCCAAATGCCAACCAATTTTTTCCATAAGGGCTAAGTTCATACTTTTGATATCTTTCAATCCCAACCCACCAACATACTTTGGAAGGGTAAATTTTTCCCATGCCACCAACAGAATTATATCTTTTGATTTTGTTCGACCATAAGAACCTTCACTGAATCTGAGTAATAATCTGTGTAATTTTAGCTGGCATTTTGAACAGGGATATCAAATACACCACCATACTCTGAAGACAACTTTAAAGTAATTGGAGTTTACCTGTCTTGAGATAACAAAGTTCCTTTCCAAGTTTCCAACTTTTTTTGAAACCTCATAATCAATGGGTTCCAACTTTCCAACTGCATCCTTCCTTTGAACAAAGGCATTCCAAGATAAGAGCATGGAAACACTTGAATAGGAAACTCCAAAACCACAACAATTCTGTTTTGAATTTCAACATCTACATTAAAAAGAAAACATAGATTTTCCTAAAGTTAATGAGCTGACCTATTACCTCCTCAAAATCCTATAAGACCTCCTTAAAAACCACATCTTCCACTTGAGTTTCCTTACCCAAAAGGAAAGTATCATCCAAAAATTGCTGCAAAGCTATAAGATCTAGACCATTAGAAATAACTAACCCATGCAACTTATTTTTCAATTTACAACCAGACACATAGTCTACCTAAAGTCTCTGCCACAATGATGTAAAGAAAGGGAGAAAGAGGATCCCCTTTCCTTAACCCCCTTCTAGATGAGAAAAAACCTTCAGATTTCCCATTGACCAGAATTGAGTACTTCGGAGTAGAGATACACTCCATTATCAAATCAATAAAATGATTATGGAAACCCAACTTTCCAAGAATTATTTTAAGAAATCTCCATGACACTCTATCATAGGATTTATTCATATCTATTTTAAGCATCATAACATCCCTTTTTGAAACATCCACTAAATCAACAAATTCATGAATAGTTATCAAACTATGTAAAATTTGTCTACCCTCCAAAAAAAGATCCTAATTTGGTGAAATAAAATGTTCCAACAAACCTTTAATTCTTAAAGAGATAATCTTAGTTATTATCTTATAGACCATGTTACACAGACTTATTGGTCTAAAATCAGTCACTTTTTCATCCCCAGGAACCTTAGGAACAAGAGAAATAAAATTAATATTAACTTCCTTCAAAAGCTTACCATACTTAAAGAAATCTTGAATAGCCTCTTCCACATCCTTATGAATGATTTCCCAGAAGGATTAAAAAAACAGAGAAAGAAAACCATCAAGACTAGGTGATTTATCCCCTTCCAAATCAAAAATATAGTAGATATCTCCTCATCAGATGGGATTTTGATCAATTCAACATTATCTTGATGAGAAATAATAGATTGAAAAATATTTGCAATATCACTTTCCTTACCCATATCAGGTTCCCTTCGCACCTAATAACTAAGAGAAAAAACTAACAAATTCCTATGAAATATCACCCTGATTCTTTAATCTAACTCCTCTTCCATCTTCTAATTCCAAAATAGTGTTGTTGCTCTTATGCATAGATGTAGTAAGATGGAAAAACTTTGTATTCATGTCACCCTCCTTTAACCATAGAACATGAGAATTCTGTTTCCAATAAGCCTCCTCTTTAGCTTCTAAATTATGATATTTTGTCAAAAGGAATTTCTCCTTATCTCTCAACTCTTTATGTAAACCTTTGTTGACAATCTCATCCTCCAACTTCTTTAACACTTCACTAATCTCAGTTTTCTGAGAAAAAATATTCCCAAATGTTTCTTTGTTCTAGACTTTCAATCTCATTTTAACATTATTTAATTTTTCCACAAGCCTGAACATAGGTTTACCTTTAACAACAAATTTCCAACTTGACCTAATCTCCTCCTCGATACTAGGATGTTGCAACCACATCTTAAAAGATCTAAATGGCCTACCTCTTACACCATTACTTACACCAGTTTGAAGAAAAATGGGACTATGATCATATCTAATTCTTGGTAAGTCCACTAAGGAGACATCCAAATGTTGTAACCAGGATACATTAATGAGAAACCTTTCCAATTTAATTTAAATCATATTTTCCCCAATCTCTTATTGACCAAGTGAGAGGAGATCATTTTAACTAAACATCTACCAAATTATAGTTTGCAATGAAGTCAAGCAAAGTCCCCCATAATATCACTGTAGACACCTAAACCACCTTTTTTATCATCCATACACAATGGAGTATTAAAATCACCTCCAATTAACCAATTTAACTCTTTAAATTGGCTACGAAATTGGCCAATATCCATCCAAAGTTTTCTTCTTTCAATAAGTTGAATTGGGAGCATAAATATTTGAACAAATCCACTCAAACCCATCCTACTTCTCTCTAAAAAAATAGCAACATGATACTGAGACTTGAAAATCAAACTCCCTTCTCTATCATTTTGATTCCAAAAATTCACCAAACCCCCAAATGCACCCACCAAAGATACACTCTGTAGCTTGGATCTAAACCAAAATTTATTCTTTACCTCACTCATTTTTTCTTTAGACATCTTAGTTTCTTGAATCAATAAAATATCAGGCTTATTCCTTTTCCTGAAAGATGATAAAATAATTTGTTTATTAGGGTTATTTAAACCCCTTATATTCTAGGAAATAACCTTCATCTCAATTTATTTGGTGAAATTATCTCCTCAATGGAGCATTGTTTTCCTCAATCTATTTCTTTAGCCACTTCTTTCTCCCTTTTATCCCTATTTAACGTATTTCCTTTTCTTGCAGGAGCTTTCCCACAATTTTTTTAACTTTGTCTTTCTTCTAAGAACTTCTCATGTTTACCCTTGTTTCTTCCAACACCTCCTTAATCCTATCTAAATTTAGAGAGAAAGGAACATACTCAACCAGAGACAACTCCTCTTCCTTTAAAAAGGACTCATTTTGTTTTAGTAGATCCAAAAAACTTGGATCTAAACCTTCCTGACTAGGTTGTTGATCCTTCACACCAAAACCTTCCACAATCAACTCCACCTTTTGGTCTTGAGACCCAATTCCTTCAAGCTCCTGATCCGCACCATCCATAACCTTACAAGATTTAATCTAAGAATCCGTTTTTAGTTCCATATTTTCTTGAGCAACAACTTCCTCTAACTCCTCTACTTGTAGCAAATGAAAATTGTTTGAAGACAAATTATTTAGAGGTAACGTACTAGTTCCTTCTTCTCTCATTGGTTCCTTTTATTTTCTATCCCAAGTATGCTTACCTTTCTTACCCTCCTTACACTATCTCTGCTCATGTCCCATCCACCTACATTTCTAGCAGAACAAAGGAGAAGCTTCATACTCTATCTTCTGAATCCATTCACATAGGAAGAAATTTCCATTTATCCCTTCGGGTTCCACTTCCATTTCAACCATTCTTGAAACCATTGCACATTTGGTCTTGATCCATAAAATTTTCCAACCAAAGCATATTCCATCCGAGATCTAGTTTTTTCTACTAACCCATTGGGGATAGCAATACTTAAAAGCCCATCTTTTTCCATAGTCATAATGTTTGAATAAAACAGTTTATTCAAAACTTCCATTCTATAACCCAAACTCTTATCCTCCCATGAGGTAAAAAGAGAACAATTACCTTCTATTTGTACTAGACGTGGGTCCCCTTCCTACACTGCCTCGATTTGAGGGTCCCCATGTCTGTGACAGTTCCTACTCATTTGGTTTTTAAATCTTGATCCTCCCGCACATGCTCCCACTGCATTCTTCTTTATAAATTTTAAAAATTTGGATGGTAAACACTTTTATTATAATAAAGCTATGAACTGGAGTGGTGGTTTTAGAGGATAAATTTCTCAAAGTGGGACAAAAACTTTTAATGGTAAATGCTTTTATTATACCAGAGCTATGAAATAGAGTGGTGGTTTTAGAGGAGCACTTTCTCTAAGTGGGACATGGAGGTGGGCTTGTTAAAACTTTGGATAGTAAATTTTTTTATTATAGAAGAGCTATGAAATGGAGTGATGGTTTTACAAGAGCACTTTCTCTAAGTGTGACATGGAGGTGGGCTTAGGTCCTTAATGTCCACCGAGTGATCCACATTTGGAGTGCCCCATTGTGTTCCTCTTGGTTCACATGGAGAAGTTTGACCCCTACCTCAAGGTGTCTCCATGGCTACTTATTGAAAGTGTCCAATGGCCTCAATGGGAATGGAACTTGGGTTGATGATTACAAACTACTTGTAACTCACCAATAGACCAAGACCTTAAGTCAAAAAGTTACGATGACAAATTTTTTTATTATAACAGAGCTATGAACTTGAGTGGTGGTTTTAGACGATCACTTTATCTAAGTGGGACATGGAGGTGGGCTTGGGTCCTTAATGTTCTCTGAGTGATCCACATTTGGAGTGCCCCGTTATGTTCCTATTGGTTCACATGGAGAATTTTTACCCCTACCTGAAGGTTTCTCCATGGCTAATTATTGAAAGTGTCCAATGGCCTCAATGGGAATGGAACTTGGGTTGATGATTACAAACTACTTGTAACTCACCAATAGACCAAGACCTTGAGTCCTAAAACTTTGGATGGTAAATGATTTTATTATACCAGAGCTATGAACTGGAGTGGTGGTTTTAGAGGAGTAATTTCTTTAAGTGGGCCATAAAACTTTGGTGGTAAGCGATTTTATTATACTAGAGCTATAAACTAGAGTTGTGGTTTTAGAAAAGAATTTTTTTCTTAGTGGGACATGGAGGTGGGCTTGGGTCCTTAATGTCTACCGAGTGATCCATATATAGAGTGCCCCATTATGTTCTGTTGGTTCACGGGGAGAATTTCGACCCCTACCTCAAGTTGTCTCTATGGATACTTATTGAAAGTGTCAATGGCCTCAATGGGATGGGAACTTCGGTTAATGATTAAAAACTACTTTTAACTCACCAATAGACCAAGACCTTGAGTCCAAACTTTGGATGGTAAACACATTTATTATACAAGAGATATGAATTAGAGTGGTGATTTTAGAGGAGCACTTTCTCTAAGTGGGACATGAAGGTGGGATTGGGTCCTTAATGTCTGCCAAGTGATTTACATTTGGAGCACCCCACTATGTTCCTCTTGGTTCACATGGAGAAGTTCAACCCCTACCTTAAAGTGTCTCCATGGATACTTATTGAAAGTGTTCAATGGCCTCAACGGGAATGGAACTTTGGTTGATGATTAAAAACTACTTGTAACTCACCAATATACCAAGACCTTGAGTTCTAAACTTTACATGGTAAATAATTTTATTATACCAAAGATATGAACTGGAGTGGTGGATTTAGAGGATCACTTTCTATAAGTGGGACATAGATGTGGGCTTAGTTCCTTAATGTCCTGCCGAGTGGTCTACATTTAGAGAACCCTGTTGTGTTCCTCTTGGTTCACATGGAGAAGTTTGACCCCTACCTCAAGCATCTCCATGGCTACTTATTGAAAGTGTATAATGGCCTCAATTTGGAATGGAACCCTGGTTGATGATTACAAACTACTTGTAACTCATAAATAGACCAAGACCTTGAGTCAAAAAAATTTAGATGGTAAACAGTTTTATTATACGAGCTATAAACTTGAGTGGTGGTTTTAGAGGATCACTTTCACTAAGTGGGACACCGAGGTGGGCTTAGGTCCTTAATGTCCGCCATTTGAGCGATCCACATTTTGAGCACCCAATTGTGTTCCTCTTGGTTCACATGGAGAAGTTCTACCCCTACCTCAAGGTGTCTCCATGGATACTTATTGAAAGTGTATAATGGCCTCAATGGGGATTAAACTTGGGTTGATGATTATAAACTAATTGTAACTCACCAATAGACCAAGACCTTGAGTCTAAAATTTGTATGGTAAATGCCTTTATTGTACCAAATCTATGAACTAAAGTGAATTTACTATAGGATCACTTTCTGTAAGTGAGACATGGAGGTGGGCTTGGGTCCTTAATGTTTGCCAAGCGAACCACATTCAGAGCACCCCATTGTGTTCCTCTTGGTTCACATGGAGAAGTTTTACCCCTAAAGGTGTCTCCATATTGAAAGTTTCTAATGGCCTCAATGGGAATATAACTTGGGTTGGTGATTACAAAATACTTATAACTCACCAATAGACCAAGACCTTGAGTCTAAAAATTTAGATGGTAAACACTTTTATTATACTAGAGCTATGAATTGGAGTGGTGGTTTTAGAGGAGAAATTTCTCTAATTGGGACTTGGAAAAACTTTGGATGGTAAATTATTTTATTATACCATAGCTATGAACTAGAGTGGTGGTTTTAGAGGAGAAATTTCTCTAAGTGGGACATGGAGGTGGGCTTGGGTCCTTAATTTCCACCGAGCGATCTGCATTTGGAGCACCTGCTATGTTCCTCTTGGTTCACATGGAGAAGTTCAACCCCTACCTCAAGGTGTCTCCATGGATACTTATTGAAAGTGTCTAATGGCCTCAATGGGAATAGAACTTGGGTTGATGATTACAAACTACTTGTAACTCACTAATAGACAAAGACCTTGAGTCCTAAACTTTGGATGGTAAACACTTTTATTATACCAGAGCTATGAACTAGAGTGGTGGTTTTAGAGGATCACTTTCTCTAAGTGGGACATGGAGGTGGGCTTGGGTCCTTAATGTCCGTTAAGAGATCTGCATTTGGAGCACCACATATTGTTCTTCTTGGCTCACATGGAGAAGTTTGACACCTACCTCAAGGTGTCTCCTTAGATACTTATTGAGAGATATACTCAACTATCGGAATCTCTCAAACATCAAATGCAGATTGTTGCAATGGTATTTTACTAGTCCATAAACCATCAAATCATTAAGGTACACTTGAAAAAACTTATGGATGAAGTCTTGAAATACCTTAACCACAATGCGTAAAAACATAAGAGCGCGTTCTTTATTTCAAAGGACATGACGAGTGTAGGAAAAATTTCCTCATTCGATTGCGGAGGTTGTATTTTTGTGGTCTTCCTTTGTAATTATAACCTCATGATATCGATAATCCATCTATGAAATAATATATCTTGCACACGACTAATCCTTGAGGATCTCCTCGGTGAAGGGGGTTATAAAAGGGTCAATAACATTGTTTCACCATTTCTTTACTTTATTGAGATGAAAAAAATGAGGGTAAGGGCTAAGGAGGAATACTTGTTTATTTTTATCGATTTATGGTTTTTTTGTGCATTCTAACTTCTTGACATAATGCTGATTGTGAGAGATTCCTTTTGGTTGGGAGGAACTACGTGAAATAGAAAAAAATACCACAAAAGAAGAGTTAAATAAAATATGACAATGGACTATCTAACATGTGCTACATCCGGAAGTGTGATACTCACTAGATGGCTATGAATCCATTGTTTAAAAAAACTTAATATGAGAAATAAACAAATTCCTATTATATTTGTGATGATTTAGGTATTCCATTCAAGCACGATAAGAAAATATAACATAAAAGGCTAGGTGATAGTCGGATATGAAGGGTAGGTATGTGTCGAGGTGTTGAACTGGTTAAGGTTAGGTTCTAGGTTTTTGGGTCACTTGGTGGAAGGTAAGTTGGCTATGTTATTGGAAAATGTGTAAAACATAGAGACCAACTTGAGTCTAGTATAAGCGGTGATGGTTTAGGAGATATCGACGACAATCATGGGTAAGCGACATCGGCACGGTCGGGTGAAAGTAATTCAATAAAAACCTATTTACATAGTCTTAGTGAGGGTTAATAGAGCTAAAGGAGGGGAAGGTGAGGTTTGTGGGAATGTTGAGAACACTTGCGAGAGGTAGAAGGGCTAGGATAGATGATCTGATAAAAGGGTGGGTGAGGTTTGAGTTTCTCAAAAGTAGACTATGAAGGAATGCAAATATTAATGGAACAATGATAAAATAAATTATAACAACCCTATGGCTAGGATAAGAAGGGAAGTGATCAGTGATAAAAGAACTTACCAATGTTTTAGGTCCAATGGTTGGTTGGTGGTGATGATCAGTTGGTGAGATGGACCTTGGTGCAATGGTGATGCTTCTCGGAATTTCATCATGAGTGAAAATGCTTCTAAATCTATCTTGGTCTGGTTGTGGATGTCTAGGTGCATGAAAAGACTCTGGTTTTACTTTCATGCAGCTCTCTCCTCGTCTCCTTGCTCTCAGAATGTGCTAACCCAAAAACAAGGTTGCTAAGGTGAATAAATGGTAACTGATGACGGTTTAGGGTTGACCGGCATCAGTTTTGGCGTGACCGACATCGGTTAAGGTAGGATTCCCTAGGTTTACTAAAAATTGTAGTTCTACCCTCTTTTTATATTAGGTTTGTTCTTTTCTCCACAGATTATAAAAGATGTTACTTTTTGTATGAGTAGGAAGGTGGTTAGAGGGATAGTAGGCATTGATTTTTAGGGTTAAAATAAGTCTTAGCTCATTAAGGTAAGTGGGACCAAGTCTTAGTTAGTTATGGAAACATGCCAAGAATAGGTCTAGGGTGAGGTGGCTAGGTGAGGTGGAGGGGTGAGGTGGAAATTAGCTTAATTAAAATAATTAAGTAATGAATATTGTGAGGATGGGTATTAATTTAATTAAGTTAATTTAATGCGGGGTGAAAGGGGCCATGATTAGGTGAACATTTTTAAGTTGGTTATTCATTGAGGTACCAAGGGGAGTTTGACGTAATTTTGGTGTCTACACTTTGCCCCCTTTTTGTTGCGTAGCTTGTATTGGTAAGTGACGCTGATAAAAATAAGATGTGGTTGCCCCATTTATGGGTGAAGGTGATGTTCCTCAAGCATGGCTAAAGGTAACCCCCTTAAATGAGGAATTGATGAGGTGAGAGAAGGAAGTGGTGAGTGGTTTTATAAATTGTTGAGGTGGGTGGTTTGAGAAAATAGGGTTAGGTGTGAAGATGGTGATGGTCGAGGGTAGGGTGATTGTAAGAGGTAGGGTGGGTGATTAGGTAGAGAATTCAAACATATGCACACATTGTGAAATTCCATGAGATACCGGGGTTTCTCAACATAACAAATGCATGTTAGGTGGGTCATAAAGGTCATCCAAAGAAGGGTTGTTGAGATCCGGTATCTAGGGTAAAGGATACGGTCGGGAACTCAACGAGGTAAGAGGTAGGAATACGTAGGTGTATTTCTATTACATCCAAAAGGTAAAAAGGTCAAGGATTATTTGGACAAGGGTCATGTCCATAGGGAAGGTAAGGCTATTAGGTGAGCAAAAAGGTACCATCATCACAAGAGGCAACGGTTGAGGACATGGGCATATCCACCGAATCAACGGTTAGGTAGGTGTGCGTAGGGTAGATGGAGTTAAAAATGGGTAATGGGGTAAAGGTCAAATTAGCAAAACATGGAAATGGGCTAGGGTCAAAGGTAGTGACATTAAAACATATGCACACGTATAAACTACAACACGGTACTAGAGTGAAAAGCTTACAAACTCTACATCGTCCAAGGTTGAAGTTAGTTTGGTATCGAGGTATAGGATATGGTGTGGAAACAATGATAGATGTTAGGTGTAGGAACATTTATTTATGTTCCGGTATACCAAAGGTCAGTCGGGATAAATAGCATGACAATAGGCAAGGTAAGGCTAGTAGGATAAACAAATACACATAGCACCGTGTCACAAGGTACAATGATCATGGAGGGTTGAAGGTAAAAAAATTGGTTCAGGTCTAGGTATATAGGTCATGGCATGGGAGGTCATGTGGGGAAAAAGGAGGTGTGGTAGAGGTAAGGCCATGGGAGGGTAGAAATATACCCCAACTAATCGTAAGAGTGCGTAAATGATGAGGTCAAGAGGATGAGGTTGAAAAATAGGAATTCAGCATCTAGTTAGGTAAAAAAGGTTACGAGTAAGTAGATAAGATGTAATAGGTTACCATGGGGCCAAAATAGGTAATTGACACTAGTTATGCTTAACTAATGATGGTATAGGTAAAAGCGATCACGGTTTGTTAGGAAAAAGGATCAATGTTGATATAGGTACAACCGACATCGGTCGAGTCGGGTGTGGTTAAAAGGGGAAATTTATTATTTTTAGAAGCATTTGTAATTTTCCAAATAGGAGAAAATGACAAAGGAGAGAGGAAAAGGTTAAAAGCAATTGATTAATATGGAGAGAGCTAAGTTGGCGAGCCTTATAGTAGGTAATCAACAAGTGATATGTGGGTCCGCTAGATCTATTTGATCGATTTGGTTTGTTGGAGGTGCGAAGGTTAGTTGGTGATGGAAAAAGTAGGAGAGGGATCGGGGGGACCAGCTGGTGCAGCGGCCCGATGTGCCACCATGGAGACAGAAACATGACGAGGTATGATTCAATCCCTACCTAGTTTGGTGGGTAGATTTGTTCATTGAAATCATGTCGGGGTAAAATGGGTTTTCGGGGGAATTTTATTTTTAATTTGGGAAGAAAATGGGTGAAATCTTAATGGAGGAAGGGTTAGTTAGGTGAATAAGGGAGGGGAGTGGTTAAGGGGGTTTTAGGTAGGAATGTGTGGGTAGGATGGGTGATCAAGCTAGGTTTGAAAAAAAAATGGAAAAAAATGGTGGGGGAATGAAGCGGTTTTGTGATTCGACGGTGATTGATCCGGTCGAGGTTAGTTGATGTCGGCTAAAAACTTCCCGGCATCGGTCATGTACCGGGTGGTGATGTTAGTCATAAGGAACCAATGTCGGTTGTGTTTAGGGAGAATAAGTCAATAGGTAGAAAAAGGCTAGGAAGAGAAGGGTAAGGGATGGGAGATAAAAGTAAGGAGAGTGATAATGGTAAGGGTAATATGTTTACAAAGGGTAATGAGTAGGGAATAGTTATAAGGTGCATGAATAGATTGGTTTAGCAAGGAAAATCAATAGAGTGGGTACAATAAGTAATAAGGGTTGGGGATAAGGTTTGTTGGGTACGGTAAGTTTTGGTATGGGAAGGTTTTGACAATAGTGTGTTTTGTTGTGTGCGGGTGAGGACCATCTACGAGATGTGGGATAGGGTACCTCCTTATTACTAGATGTTTGGGGGGATGTGATTGATGAGTGGAGGCATGTGACTGAGGTGGGTCTTATTGGGATTCCACATTATAGGCGTATAAATTTTGATCCGAGTTTGATGGTCACTCTCATTGATAAATGGGATTCTATGACCAACATGTTCCATTTACCGATGGGTGAGATGACTATCACCTTGGAGGATGTTTATAGGATTCTATGACTACCGATAGTAGGGGTGCATGTGTATTTTATTTCTTCAGAGGCATCATAGGATTTGATGCTGACAATATTCAGAGAGGGGATGGTGGAGATGAGGTTTCATAGCACCATCCTGAGCTATGGAGAGATGTACATGGCTCATCTTTAGGATATGAGGTTAGTGGTCTTGATTATGGAGGCATTGTGTTGTTTCACACTACTAGATGTAGAGGGTGGGAGATTCCCATGATCACTGATGGGATTCCTTCATGATATGATGGAGGAGAGGATGTGATTTTCCTAGGCACCTACCTACTTGGTATAGCTATACAGAGGAGTTATGGGCCTACGGGAGACTACAGAGGTTCAACTTATGCTACACCTTTCTTCTTCATTGTTGGGCATATGAGCACATTATGTGTGTTCGTCTAATTGGGTTTCCCTAGATGGATGCATTTGAGCTAGGTATGGTCTGGGTTGGTTACAAGTGATTGGTGCTAGTTGGTGGGGTGCACCGGGGGGCAAGGGCTATGCATGATGTATCCCACTACAGGTAGATACTAGAGGGGTTGTCTGAGGTAGACATAATTTAGAGGTTTTATGTGGGCTTCCCATCATATAGGTAGATGGTCATATAGCTAGATGACCTCGGCTTCTCGATGGATACGGGGGTGCCGTCTGAGAGCATGAGATGATACCCACGGACAGAGTCAAACGAAATTTTGGGTTGCCACAGGATGTATCTCCACCGTTCCCACAGTACATGATGGATGGCATGGAGAGGCCTCTCCCTCTACCATAGCTGAAAATTCCTACAGGGTAGGAGGAGCAGGTGGTCAATTGATATATTGATGATGCTGGAGTTACAGATAGATATAAACAGTGGTGGGCTACACGATTCTGAGTAGTATATCGCCAATGTTGGGGCAGCCAGATGTAGCCACCATCACAATGTAGAGGGATTCCCTACAACAATAAGTGGCTACCCTAATTACATAATTGGGGATAGTTTAGGGGTAGTTGATAGGTTCATAGGAACATGTTACCACTTTGCGAGGCATAGGTGGTGATCTATAGGGATCGAGAAAAACACACCACTTCATCGGTTACATCAGCACCAAGATGGTGAAATAAGAAAAGTGAGAAAAATGAGGTAAAAAAAGGTTGTGGAAGGAACCACCACTCTATGTAGAGTGGTAGTTTTAGAACTGCTTTACCCTACGGGGTGGCGATCTGAGAACACTTGATATTCTCAAGGAGGTGTTCTGATACTTTCGAATAGAAAAGAAGAATGGAACATAAATGAATGTGAATTTGAAGCACCCAGCTGTGTCTCTTCCCTTCCATGCTCTTTCACATTCTCCAGTGCATGGGAGAACATGTGAAGGCCTATAAATGCATGAAAGGAACAAGAGAATACACATTCGAAGATCCAAAGATATTGAGAAGAAGAGTTTAATGAGAGCAGTGAGTAAGATATTGAGTGTTGGAATGGAATTGTATGAACAAGGTGTAGAAACAAAGAAATCAAGTAATTGGAGATAATGTTTACATTATTTCTTCTTTTCATACTTATTTGTAATCTATAATTGTCTATATTAGACCAATAAAAGTGGTAAGAAAGAGTAGTTTCCCTTCCCATTGGTTTCCTCCATTACAGGTTTCTAGGATAAAATTGTTGGTGTTGAAGTTTTGAATTCTTTCCTTCTCTGAAATTTCCTTTCTATAGCACTAGATAATCAGTAATAAAGCTCTAATTTTCAAGAAAATCTATCATTTTCCAAAGTTAAAAGTATAACAACATAGTTGTGTGATTCATAGAGTTCCAAAGTAGAAGTTTATGGATCATTTTGGTATCAGAGCTGATTATATATCTAGGACTGTGGTATTCAAATCTTTCTTATGATTTTTTATGACAGTGACAAGGTCCAAAGGTGAATAATTTTTACCTTGTGAGCCAGATATTTCTACAAAGAAGTGGAAATAAAGAATTCAAGCTCAAATGGAGGAAGATAAATTGGTCCAGTAGAGTCGAGATGCTATAGACCATGATGGATAGATTGCATAGAAAAAAGAAGAGATTTCAAATCTGCAAAAGATGGCTTGATTAAGCAATATTCCATGGAATTGGTGGTTCAAGAACTAGCCAAAAAATTTGGTATCGGAAAGAGCCACAAAGAGGAAGGATGGGAAGAGCATGAAGAGATGCCAATTATAAGCGAGAAGGTAAAATTTGCACATACACCTTTTAAAGTTGAAACAAAAGTGGAAATAAAGAATTTTTAAGGACAAGTAGATGCAGAATTATTGGATAAATGGCTAAAACAATTAGAAGTCTACTTTAGTGTGCATAATGTCACTGAGGCATAAAGGGTCACCTTTGCACATCTCAAAATGGAAGGTCATGCTTTGGTTTGGTGATAAACCCATCTAGCCACTTGTGAGAAGAAGAAACATCCTATTGTCAGTACTTGGAAAGGTTTTAAAGAATTGATAAGAGCTAACTTCTATCCTATTGGCCATAAGACTAACATGATGATTAAGTGGTAGTACTTTAGACAGGGAAATAGTCTAAGTGTGCAAGACTACACATCAGAATTTTGGAGACAAGCCATGTTGGTTAATATGGACTTGGAGGATGAGGACATTCTGACCAATTACTTGGGAGGACTTCACACTCACCTTTAGAGGAAGGTAATCTCCACGAATCCTAAGGATCTCAATAAATCTTGTGTATAAGCATACTACATTGATGACGAGAAGAAGCAAGGAGAAATAGAGCCAAAGGGAGAAACAGTCAATATAACATAAGGACAAAGAAAAAGGAATACAAGTAGCAAAGGTAAATGGAAAGGTAAACATGCCCTCTTGCTTTGCATACTTGTAAGGATCCTAATAATTTCGTAAGAATTGCGATGTAAATGGACATATTGATGCCACATGTTGGAAGTTACATCCTGGAATTGCACCCAAAGCACCGAACCAAGGAATTGAAGAAATACATAGCCACTCACGAAGACAGAAATAGAGGTGGAGATTGAGGATGATTCAGATGTAGATGAGAGGCTAGGACACATGGCCACTAACATGTATGGGATAGAAGAAGAATAAGAGATGAATAAGTTATTTCAAATCAGAATCCAAATGAGGAAGACTAAGGTAAACACTTTAGTAGATTGTGGTTCTTAGTCAAATTTGATTTTTGATGCGGTTGTAGAATAGCTTGCTCTAGAGACATACGTGCATCCACATCCATACCCGATGGGATGGGTGAAGAAGGTTATAGAAACACAAGTTACAAGGAATTGTAAGTTTTAGTTTGGGATAAACACCCAATATATAGATGTATTATAGGCTGATATTATTCCACTTGATGCATTTGATGTTGTATTTAGAAGTTCTTACTTGTATTCCGGGGATGCTATGTTCACAAGGAGGAGAACCCATACGAGATGGATCAAGGATGGAGTCAATTTTAACATTGGGGCACACCAGAGAAAATCAAAGAAAGCTATGGTAAGTGCCAACCAAGCACCAATACTTATTCGGGAAAATCTTTAATTTTTTTGCTTTCATTGGAAGAAAAACAAAATGGGCATAGGAGCACATATATTTCTTACCAAAGGATGGAGAATTCAGATAGCAATTATCAGTTTTTGCAAAAGAAGCCACCATAGGAACTACTCATTCAAGGAGCAAAACAAACTTTCGCTATGCGATCATCGTATCTACCTACAAATTCTTTGGACTTGACCATGGGGCAGCATGAAGAAGAGGAGATATAAGGGATGCTTTGATGACTATAGCAGCAACGTACTTGAGAGGATTTGGAAAATCCATCTCAAGATAAAAAGACGAGGAAAGGACCAAACCACTACAATATGGGACCTTTTCCATACTTGAGTAGGTTGGAGAAGAAACCTTCAGGCCATAATTCATGTAGATGCACATGATAGCAAGATGTAAGAGCTCGCATCCACTGATGCCATATATGCATGAAAAAGAAGGAAAGATATAGAAGTTAACTTCCAAAGAGGATTGTACTTAAGGAAACTTGGAGGAGGATGTAGCATTAGAACAACAAACCAGAGATCCACAAGAGTCTTGGAAGGTTGTACGAGAGAAGACACCAAGGCAGACCTAGTGGTACTCAAATGAGCATGAGAGAGAGTTAATTCCTCTACCACTCCCCCACTAATATTTTTTGGGACCAAAAACATCCTAAGTAGGGGAGGTATGATCCATAGGGATCAAGAAAAACACACCACTTCATCAGTTACATCAGCACCAAGAAGGTAAAACAAGAAAAGTTAGAAAAATGAGGTAAACGGAGGTTCTAGAAGGAACTACCACTCTGTGTAGAGTGGAGGTTTCAAAACTACTTCCTATAGGGTGGCGAGTCTTGAAACCACCACCCATCTAGGGTGGTGGTCGTGAGACCGCAGTCTACTCGAGTGGCGATCCTAATACTTTTGAACGAGAAAAGAAGAATGGAACGTGAATGGACATGAATTTTAAGAACTTAGTCATGTCTCTTCCCTTCCACGCCCTTTCACATTCTCAATACATAGGAGGACATGTTAAGGCCTATAAATGCATGAAAGTAACAAGAGAATAGAAATTTGAAGATCAAGAGAGATCGAGAAGCATATTTTAATGAGAGCGTGAGAAAGATATTTAGTCTTTGGAATGGAATTATAGGATAAAAGTGTAGAAACATGGTAAGAAAGTAATTGGAGAGAAGGTTTACATGCTTGCTTGTTTTCATATTTATTTGTAATCTGTAATTGTCTATATTAGACTAATAAAGGTGGAATAAAGAGCAGTTTCCGTTCTGTTGCTTTTCCTCAAGTGGAGCTTTACAGGATAAAATTTTGGTGTTGAAGTTTTGAATTCTTTCCATCTCTACAATTTCCTTTCTATAGCACTAGATAATCAGTCACGAAGCTCTAATTTTCAAGAAAATATGTCATTTTCAAAATTTGAAAGTATAACAACATAGTTGTATGAATCATAGAGTTCCAAAGTAGAAGTTTACAGATCAGGTGACCACTCTACAGACCAAGGTAGCTCAGGGACAGGCACCCACACGGGGGTAGAGATAGGGACAAGGTACGGTGGCCATCCTATAGGTATAGGTTATAGGTTTACAAGGCCAATTAGCAATATAGGCGGGGGTGGGATAAGGTTACACAGGACAAACACAATCACGAGGACATGGTCTCTCTTTACAGGTACTAGCAAGACAAGGTCCATGAGATAGGTATAGGTACCAATGCAAATAGCACCACCACGAGATAATACCTATAGCCAGGTTGAGGGATGCCCTAGGTGAGGTGAGGTATTATCAGGATTAGTTGATTGCCACAAGGATAGAAATCCTATCCTATGGAGGTTATAGAGCACAGCAGTCCTCAAGTGAGAGGACCAAGTCACGCACCCATAGTGTGGAGAGAACAAGGGGATGATGAGCCCAGAGAAAGGGTAAAGGTGAGGCTACTAGTGCAAAGAGTCTATCTCCGGGTGAGGGGCCATCGGAGGGTAGACCGAGAAAAGGTGGAGAGAGGTTGGTAGGGTAACCCATTGGAGGAGATGGAGGAGACCGATGAGAGAGGATGGATATCAGGTGGCATGATGATTAGTTACCATTTATGATCAATGTATCCATTTTTTTGACATATTTTTGATATATATACCGGCTTGCGTGTCAAATATGGTGAGGCTACATATGATATTTTTGTTATAATATACTGCTTTGTGTGTTAAAGATAATGAGGCTATATATGAGAGTTTTTGAGAGATTGTGATTATTATTTGGCAATGTGTATATTGTATGGATACACAGATTTTTATGATGAGATGGATGATTGGATGATGATGTACTTGTGATGGAATAATTTGATTGTTATGTATATATGGATGAAAATAGGTGTGGTAGGCATGGTGGAGTCAAAGTTACGAGACATGGTTGAGTCGGGAATTAGGCATGGTTGAGTCAAAGTTATAGGTATGATGGAGTATGATTATGTTTAGGCATGGTTTAGTCAATTCATAGGCATGGTTGAGTTGGGTCATAGGCATGATGGATTCAAGTTAGTTTAGGTATTATTGAGTTATGTCATAGGCATGGTTGAGTCAAGTTGGTTTAGGTATGAGGTAATGTCAGTGTAGTTAACATGGGGAAAAATGGTAATGTATATATAGCTTATGGTTTTAATTTCCAAATTTGTGCCATAATGGAAATGTGAAAATGATAAATGGATAATTTGATGATGTAATAAAATGTGTATGAGTTGATACTTGGTTGGCTTAATCTCCGAGTTATTGATAAAAATAGAAACTAACAAGGGTAAAATGTGAATAGGAAAGGAAAAGGGGGAATTGGTCAGGGTAAAGAGTGTATGAGCTAACCTCTAAGGGTCCTATGCCCTCGAGTGTTGCGTACAAGTGCCGGTGAAAAGGGACCTCAATCGATGTAGTTATCCCATAAGATAGGGAAGATTATGATGAAATAGAGGATTGGATTGATAGGTGTTTAGACATGGGTGAATGTAGGTCATAGGAATGATTGAGTGGTTTTTAAATATAGGTGTCGATGACCTAGTCCCATATAGGATAATTAATAAGTAATGAGGAAGTTGAATGGTAAGAGGTGGTAAAAGACTCCGATTTAATTTATAATAACCCTAATGAGTCAACCATACCTAAGAGGGGCTCATGAACTTAAGACCCTAAAGGCATTACATAATAGACCATTCAAAGGGTGAAGAAAGTCTCATGATCATGAAATGTACCATTTGCATCAAGTCCCTTGAGTAACAAGGCAATTAGGATCAAAAGGCAAGGAGGTGAGAATGGGTGGGTGAGCATAACCTAGTGTACGATAGCTTGCTTTTTTGGAACAAGAAATCCATAATAAAAAATAGGAAAGTCCTAACGAAAATTTCTTCACTTCCTTCATTTTTTGTTTTTTTAATAGACTAGTTGATGTGGGAAGTATATATGGGATGATTATATTATCTCCTTGAGGTATTTATGAAGCTGATCGATGCGGGAAGCTTTGAAACATTTAGTATGTTTTACAATGACTTTATATAGTTGTCCTTCAAGGGAGAAGTCTATTTATAGTGGTGACATATAAAGAAGAGATGTCCCTTTTGAGGGAGTCATCTTTTGATGGAAGTTTGAATCAAGGAGTTACATCCATTTTTGTTTTAGATTTTTAAGTCCTAGACAAAACTATAGAGGAAGAGTATGTTCTTATTCGAACGAAAAAACCATAGTACCCAGGAGTTAACTATGAAAGGGGTGGTTTTGAGTGATGAATGACCATGGGATTCCATCCTATAGGAGATGAAAAGTATACATGAGAATCATGCTATGAGTAGAGTCGTGGTACACATATTGAAGATAATCCTAAAAGGTGATGGGTAATCACATGATTCTATTTTAGTCTGGATCTTCAAAAAATGGGTAATATGGAAGGTGGGACAGTACTCAAGGGATGAATGATCAACTTACGAGAAAGTGGTATAAAACTTGATGTCAACAAAAAAGGTCGAAGATGCACGAGGCATTAAGGGGCTCAAGTTTGGGTTTACCTTTGAGTGAAGACAAATGATAAGAACCTGATCCATAGGCATGGGTAATGATATAGGGTCAGAGCAATTAGGAGAAAATTTTCCCCATTTACTTTTCTCCTCTTTGGTTACATGTTGATTTTCCCTTAGGATGAGGTCACCGAACTAAAAGCGTTCATTCGTGAACATGTTTGTCATAGGCATGTTTTATATTTTTTGGTATATTTTGAGATGGTCAAGAGCATTGAGATGACATTCATCTAATAACTCAAGTTGCGCCAAATGATCTTGGTGAAATTCATCATCATCGAGAATGTCTTGTAGTTAGATGCGAAGAGATGGAATCTGTACTTCGAGAGGTAAGACAACCTTGGTACCATAGACCATAGAAAAGGGTGTGGCGGAAGTTGAAGTACAAATACTAGTGTAATAAGACCACAAGGTGAAAGGAATGTGTGTATGCCAATCCTTTCCAGTATCGCTAACTACCTTCATAAGAATTTTGTTCAAAGTTTTATTGGTTGATTTGGCTTGGCCATTGGTTTACAGGTAATATGGTGATGAGAAACTAAGTTGGATGCTAAAAGTGGCACATAGTTTTCATAGGGTTTTGTTTTTGAATTACTTTTCATTATCAGTGATGAGGTGGTGAGGAACACCAAAGTGAAAAATGATGTGATGGTTGATGAATTCACATTTTTTTGATTTTGTAGAAATGAGGGAATGGCCTCTACCCATTTAGTGTAATATTTAGTAGCGGTTATGATCCATTGGTGGTGTTTTGAAGAATGGGGGTTGATCTCACCGACAAGATCCAAACCCCATTGAGAGAAAGGCCAAAGGTCTCATGCCACACTGTAAGGCCCGACTAGGTGTGTGGTGAAGATTAGCATGTTCTGGTATTTCACATAACGTTTGACATAATCACAATAGTCACAGTTTAGGGTTGCCCAATAATATCCTAGGCAAAGAATGTGTTTTGCGACAGCTAAACCACTAAAGCGACCTCTAAAAATTCCATAGTGGACTTCCTTAACGGTGTAGGGAATTTCAAAACTTGTAAGGCATCGTAAGAGAATGCCTTCAAATCCACACTTGTAAAAAAGACCACCCATGATGACATAATGGGAGAAACTTTCAAGAAAGTCATGTTGTTCATTATGAGTGAGATCGGCGGAGTAGAATGGAAAGGGAAAGATAGTCTACATATTGATTATACCAAAGGTCATGTGGGTTAGGGGAAAAGGTTCCAACAGAGTAGACCTCACAAGGTAAATAAGAGGGTGATTATAGCCTTTGTATTGAGACAAAAAAATTTAGAGTCGCCAAGTGAAGTAGGTATCTAAGAAGCCAAGCAAGTCATGGTATCTAAAAATTTATTGGTAGCTCGAGGGGTGGTTTGAAGGGCATAACGGTCAAAGGTGGTCAAGAGTATGTTTACGTGATGCTTATAATTTTGAAGTATCTCATTACGACACTTTGGTATATACCATTGACTTGGTTTATGACATCGAGAATCACCAAAGATATTGATTGTCTTAACATCTACTGACATAAGCATCCTAGAGACCCAATACGAGTGCTTTATATTTAGCAATTTTGTTTGTGTAATCAAAATTGAGTTTGAAAGAAAAAGGAATAGGTTCACCATCAAGAGAAATGAGGATAACACCAGCCTCACCCCCACACTTACACTTGGAGCCATCCAAGAAGAGTGTCATTTGGTAAGCAGGTTCATCTAGGGAAAGGGTAGCTATAGAATCATCTCGGAAATAGAAGTTAGATGGTTGATTCTAGGAAATAGGTGCATCAGGCAGTTGATCAATGATATCCTAGCCCTTGATGGAATTTTGATGAATGAATTCAAGGTTGAGGTCGGTGAGAAGCATAAGCCAACATGTTACACGTTGATGTTGATAGGGTTTGACATACATATAGTCTAATGGGTCAGTATTAGTAATGAAGAAGGTATTTTGATTGATTAGGTAATGGCGGAGTTTGGTGGTGATGAAAACTAAGGCTAAGAAGAGTTTTTTGGTGTGGGTGTATCTATTTTCATCGTCAAGAAGGGTATGACTTATGTAATAAACCACTTGCTCTCTGTGTTGGTCATCACCATGAGAAATCATGACACCTAAAGAATGGTCGAGTGGTGGAAATATATAGATAAAGGGGGTGGTCATCCTTAGGAGGAATGAGCACTAGTGGTTGAAAAGAGGTATTGTTTTAAGGTTTTGAAGGCTTTATGGCATTCATCATCCCATTTGAATGACACGTCTTTCTTGAGTAGATGATGGAATGGTTGACAATGGTCAGAGAAAGTTTTGAGATAAGATGAAGAATGGATTTCAACTTACCTTATAGGCTTCAAAGTTGGCGAGATATTAGTGGGTGGAGGCATTTCCGAATAGCCTTGACTTTTAGCAAGATCAAATTCTATGCAATACTGAAAAGCGATGAAACCTAGGAGTTTTCGGAAAGTACTACAAAGATGCACTTCTTTGGTTGAAGATGCACACAATACTTGACGAAACGGTCAAAGATGACCTTAAGGATAGATAAGTGTTCGGTTCAATGTTTAAATTTGGCTAGAAGATCATCTACGTAATCTTCCAATATGCGATGCATGATGTCATGGAAGATGTAAGTCATGGCTTGCTGATATGTAGCACCAACAATTTTAATACCAAAAGGCATGACTCGATAGCAGAAAGTCCCCCAAGGGGTGATGAAGGTAGTATTGTGTTGATCTTCTGGAGCCAGTAATATTTTATTGTAGCCTGAGAAACCATCCATGAGTGATAGCATTTCATGGCCAGCGGTAAATCAACTAGTTGATCAATTCCTTATAGGGAAATCATCTTTGGGACAAGCTAGGTTTAGGTCACCTAATTCTATGAAAATGTGGCATCCCCTATTGCCTTTGTGACAGAATGATGTTATAAATCCAATGGGTATAAGCTGATGGGTAAGATGAAGGCGAGAGAAGGCACTAAATCTCTTTTTTAACTAGAAGAGCAATGCGAGGATGCATTTTCCGTAGCTTTTGTTTGATGGGTTTGGCATTAGGAATGGTTACAATATTATGGACCATGATTTTTGGGTCAATACCACGTATATCAGCATAGGACTAGGAAAACACATTGCTATGGTCCCGAAGGAAAGAGGTGAAGGCTTCTTGTTGATAACATATAAGGATTGTCTAATCTTTAAAATGTGCGGGTCTTCCGAGTGTTAATGTTGATTTTGATGGTTGATTCATTCAACATGGTTTACATCTCAGAAGTTAGTGACTAATGAATATAAGGATCTTCCACACCAAGGTAATTGATGATGGATTCATCGTCCTAACATTGAACGACATTAATGAGAAGGTGTATCGTCATTGATCATGTCGGGATACGAGATATAGGAGAGAAGAGGGAGGTTTTCCATCATGTTGATAGGTTGTAGGTCCCATAGAAATGGTGTTTACCAAAAAAACTAGTTAGGAGGAATAGATTTGGTATCTATGGACTCCATGGGTGAAGATGGTAATATGGGTAAATTAGGTGGGGAAGGTTTTCCGTCCTAGATGTGGTCGACACAAACCTTCTTGGGAAGTGGTGCACCAAAATACATGCCATTACGGCCATTATGTTTACGAGAGGTACATGAAATGACAATATGGTAGCCCTATTTGTGAAATTCGAAGCCAAATCATTTCCACATGCACCGGTGGAGGAAAGTGTGACAAAAGAGATAGTTAGTTAGGGAGTGTCGGTTTGATGAAAATGGTTGGGTTTGGGATGGAGGTGTGGGTTTATAGGTGGAAATATCAAGTCCCCCATACATTATATTAGTGCAAAGGTGGGGAAGGCCATAAGGAAAAAAGTCACCGATGTGAATGTCATAACTAGGGTGTTGATGCGAGGTTCTCATACTCTTATGAGGTGAGGAAGGTGTTGATATTGTATAGGAGGTATTCCCAAGAGTGAGGAATTGATAAACAACTTCTAAGGGATTAGTATTTGATATGTGGGTAGTGGGGATAAACAACTCGCTAGATGATGGGTAAGTATGTGAGTTAGTGGTAGAGGCTACGGCGGCCATGGGAATAGCGAGGTTAGATGTGGAGAGGCGGTGGTAGACTTGGTTGATGGGATTATGGATGAAGGTGAGGTGGGGATCTTGGTAGATGCCTTGAATGGTACAAGCACATCATTGGGCTGATATAGCATGTTACAATTTTTGAAAGGTGATGAGTTGGCAAGGATGGTGTAATTATGTCCCTCATGTTTAAATTTGAGGCAGAATGTAAATTTGAAGGGACACTGACCCATGGCGCGGATCAAGGTCGACCAAGAAACAGTTATATTGGAACTCTCCTTCTAGGATGTAGAACACTTCTAGGATAATGCGGGGACCTATGCAAACATGGAAGATGATGGTACCTAGGGTAGAGGTCATGGCGTCATTGAAGGACCACAAGCATAATTGGGTTACTGATGCATGTAATTAGTAGGTATTTACATTTGGTCATATGCATGGGAGGAGATCATGTTAATGCTATCACCACCATTGATCATAACACATCATATGTGTATATTATGGATAAAGATAGAGATGAAAATGGTAGGGTTTAGGTCTTCATACTAGAAGGAGCGCTCTCTTCATGCGAAAAGGCGAGGGTGGTGACTTGGCGAGTAGGTGGAGGCATAGAGGAATTCGATGACCTAGTGAGAGAGGCTACGTGGTAAGGGGTAATGATGGAAGCTATGGGCATGGGTTCATTTGGTAAGACCTTAATAAATTGAAGGACCTCCATAAGGGATTGGTAATGTGACTCGAGGTTTGGACAAGGTCATATAAGGATATTTTGAGGGGATTGGTGTAGTTGTTTTAGCATTGTGAGATGTGTGACCCCATTGGAAATAGGATATGTAGGACCCGAATGGTGACTTTGGGAATGGGTGTTGATGGTATGTTGGGTACAAGGTTGGTTGATGGGCAGTTGCCTTTTCCTTTCCTTTGTCTTTACGGCTACGGTGTCAATATTGATTATGTTGATCTCGAATCTCGTGGGTGGATCAAAGTGTTGTGGGGGTGGAGATATTTATTGCTAAGTAGGTAATGGAAGATGATGTGGTGAAATTGGTGGGGGTGAGATGTGGTCATCATCAAAAAGATAGTCATCATCAAAATTTTCTTCGGGAGGACATAATTGGACGGGGGTAGTTTTAAAGCCTTACGAGTTCTCTACATCATGTCGACACATGATGGTAGGCATAAATTTTAGTTTTGTCAAACTATTTTGGTTTGGGTTTGAGTGGGTCATAAGGTTTAAGAGGTGGTAATGTGATGAAAAAAATTCAAGGAGATTGGTTAAGATTTTGGCATAGGAACCTGCTAGTGGATCACAATGGGAGGTGAATGTGGGTTTGGGTATAGGTATGGCTGATTGTGGAGGAAGAGGCTTTCTTGGGGAATGGGTTGGCCTACTAGTTTGGTGTGTGGGGTGGTTTTCAGTCTTGATGGTATCTTCTTGGAGTACGGGCATGGTAGAAGAGCTGGTGATGGAAGGTTTGGTTGGTTTAACTAAATTATTAGAGGGTAGCGTATTTTTAGCTTTAGGTTGCACCTTCTTGGGAAAGGGTGAAAAAGTGTACGATATGTAGAGGGAAAAGTAGATGGTGGGAGAGGATGGGTTACCCACGGGGGGGTAAGTGAGGTGTTGTGGAGGTGGGTGGTAGAGGTTAGGTAGAAGGTGTGAGTGGAAGAGAAGAAAGTGTCATGGGTAATGAAGACATTATGGATGGTAATGGTGGTATGGATGGTAAGAAGGTTATGGGTGATGACAGGAGGTTGTGTGGGTCTCTTGGGTATATTAAAGGTTCATGATGAGGATGTGGGTTATTGCATTCTTGTTTTACCGATGGACAGAGGTTTCTTGGATAGGGTCGAGGGGTGAGGCCCTAGGATGGACGAAAGAGGTGAAGATGATAACGGTGTGGTAGCGAGGTTGGTGTATGAGGCTTAGGAGGTTGGGTCTTCTTTTTAGGGTCGAGTAAGTTTAGTGTTAGCTTTGGAAGATATGGCTAAATCTAATTTGATGGGTGGGTGAGTAAGGTTTGATGTCGGCATGACCCCTAAGGTGGTGATGGGTTTAAGTAAGGGAGGTGATATAAAAGTGGGTAGGTGTTTGGATATAGATGTATGTTGGGTTGTGGGAAGAGGTGCGTGTTGGGATATGGTTGGTGATATGGAAGGTGTTATAATAGTCATTATTGGGTCTATTTTGGTCACTCAAAACACTTTTGGATAGATAATGGAGGTGTCATTTGAGTGACAACAACATTTGGGTTGAAACAAGAAGTAGATTGCATCCCCAAAGTAAGGCCCTATCAATATAGTCTAGGTGATTTTCTAACCATGAAAATGGTACTGTTGTAAGCAATGCCAATGTGGATTGAGTGGAAATCCCCTTAAAATATGTTTGAGATACAGGGAAATGGCTAGCCTTAGACTTTATGGGTAAGAGAGTCAAAAGAAGATCGGCGGGATCTTGAAGGTCGATGGTGAATGGTCATCTAAATACAATCATATTTCTATACAATCCTTGATGGGTAGAGGAGGGGATGGGAAAAATGAGGTGGACTCTCCTTGTGATGGTGTAGGTTGTGGACATGTATCTCCTATGAGTAGGAGAGGTGTCACCGACAACTTCTCGAAATTTGAGGGCTCGAGAGGTGGCGTGTGAATTATATGCTCTTCCACGGGTGAAGGAGAAAATAAAGGGGGTTCCTCTGTGGGTGGAGGAGTATCTAAAATATGTTCTTTTATAGGTAGTGGAGCTTAGGATTAGATTTCTTCTATAGAAGGAACATGAGGCAAGTGGGAAGAAACTCGTATGTCATCGAAAATAGTGTGGACCTCACGAGACATTTCTTTCATTGGTTGAAGTGTCAAAACTTGGTTGGAAGATGGGGCATGATTAGGGAATGGCTTCTTGAAGATATGTAGGTTTTGATTAGAGGGTACATTTAAGCTATCCAAGATTAGATCTCCATTGTCTAATATTTATTGGATGATATTCTTGAAGGTGATGTAGTTATTGTCACTATGACATTTGACACAATGATAATTACAAAATTCATGTTGTTTAAACCACATGGGAATGGGGCACTTAGGGTCAAAACCAATGTTTGTATTTATAGGGTGAAGGGTAATGGCACTAGCCTTAATAAGATTTTCCAAAACAAAAGCATAAGGTTTCCCTATTGAAGTGTACTTTCACTATTCTCTTCTAAACTAGAAATCTTAGATGGGAGAGACATTAGAAGGAGGTTTGGCTGGGTTTGATTGATGAGGGGAGGGGCTAGCCTTAAGGACTATGGATTTGGAAGATCCTTTGGGTTTTGAATAGTTGTTTTGGGGTTTCGAAGATGAAGAAACATCATTTGATTTGAACACAATGTTCTTGTTACGAAGCTGAATCTTCTTGTATTTGATAGCACGAGTTTCCAATTTGCTTGCCATGGTGAATGCCTCATAAAAAGTGTGAAAGGTTTTCACCTGCAGGGTTGGTGAGATGTGTATAGCACAAGCCCAAGTAAACAACTCTATGAGTTTAGTTTGAGGTAATTGAAATGTGAGATGGTTAATTAGGCTATGCCACAGTTTGACAAAGTCAGTAATAGACTCATCATCATCTTTGTCATGTGGAATAAAGATCAGTCATGGTGACCTTCTTAACAATGTTGATTGAGAAGTGGTTATTGGTTTCTCGGACGTGCACCCACATCTCAAATCTCAGAAAGGCTGAGGTATTTGAGACCACAATGGAACTATCCCCAAGTTGTGGAACCTTGTAATCTTGGGATGGATCTTCGAAGAAGGCTAGTTCCTCTATCTATTTATACTTTTACTATTACTCTCGGTGCTTTGAAAGGGGAAACTAAGCTAAGAATGCCAAGGACCAGGAAAGAAGGAAAACATGAAGTAAACTAAACTATAATGTGATAGCACCAGAAAAGAGGGATGAACACTATCTATTCCGAGCGAGAATGAAAGGGAATGTATGAAACAAGGATAGGCATGAGTAGCACAATGAAACATGCACTAACCAGATCATTCTCATGGAACACAACTTAATATGGAGCTACGGGAGACTGAAGTAGCACAACCAACACACAATGCAAAAAAAAGGCAAGAAGAAGGAATGCAAACATGTTAGGATAGAGAATAGTCATAAAACGATGCTTTTATTACTTCCAAAAAGCATAGAGTTGTTACAATGATGAAGGAGGCTGATATCCACATGTAAGAGCCAAACATAGAGGTTTGTAACTCAAAATACATAAAATATGGAGTCCTTAGCAAAATGCGTAAGGATCTAGAGTTTCCAACGTAACAAATGAGCCTTACTCTTACATTTATAGATGAATCCATGGAGGAAGAAGGGAAAATGAGGGAAAACCTGAATTTGAAACACAACCACCAACAAGAAGCATTCAATGTCTACAAATCCTCTTGGAAATCTATGAAATACACTTCCCCATGCCTGTTTGACGTGTTGAAGATGAAGGAGGGTGGATCATACCAAATTGGGTGGCTGGAGTAATCAAATCTACTCATCAATGTTTAGAAATATGTTTTTCCATTTCTCCCCTAAAAGATCTATCGAATTTGAATTTTGAATTTTTGACACTATATCTCATGTCAGTAACTCTCTAACAAGTCCAGGCACACATTGATCGAGCTCTGTAGTAGAATATATGGCTATCAAAAGATGTTAGAGTTGTTGATGCATGTAAAATATGTGGCACATGTGAATTGGTTGAAGTGAAGGCCAAGCTGTGAAGTTTTTATCATTTTCTGCCACATGTCACCCACTAGTTTGTTGCAAGTATTTGGAACCCTATTGGAATGCTTTGATACGTAGCGTATGACACACTCAAACAGTCGAGAAGATGACCTAGCATAGAAGGGTGTGAAGAAAGAGGCATGGGAGGAAAGTAGTAAGGGGTGAAGGAAATCACGCGGGAGATGAGACAAACTAGTGAGCATATAACGTATGGTTAAGGCAAAACTATTACAAGGTAATGGGAATGGCGCATGAAGGGCTTAGGACTTATTAGTAAGTGCGAGGTGCATGGGAAGGGAATAAAATGGCTACAAAGAAGGAAAATACATGGAAGATGGGTGTTAGGGAGAGGTGGAAGGAGAGAAAAGAAAGGGATGCGTGAGAAGCGTGATCAAGGGAATGTGTTAAGTGATATTAAGTGTGTACAACCATGCAATGGATAACTTGGAGCTGGAATGTGTATGCAAGTTATCTAGATCACTAGGAGAGTTATTTAGATAATATTTTTGGTGACTTTCGGGGCCATCTACCTGCTAGATGAAAGAGATCAGTAGCCTAGAGCATCCATTGGGCATGGAGTCTGTTGTGTAATTATGAAATCTGATCTATAACTTTTAAGGACTGCCCCGAAGCCACCTTAAGATTATCTCTCAACTTTGTTCTGAATCCTACAACTTCTGAGAGAAGATCTAGACTCTGGAAGTAACAAAAGAGCACGTGCAAGAAGCATGTGAGAGGAAAGAACTATATATAAACAAACAGTGTGCGCGGTGCACACTTGGAGGAATTGAAACTACTATAATATATATAACATGATGCAACAAACCTAATGGAAGGGTTTGAGATAGATCCTATTTACTGGGATTTATAGCACACTTCCATCTAGATGAGTTAACTTGAAAGAGTTAGCTTCTTTGTAGGACTTGATGATGTATGGGCCACTCTAAAGTGCATCAAACTTTGAATGGAACCCTGGCTTAGCTCTGTCAGCATCCCATTTTAGAACCAAGTCCTCAATTTTGAAATCTTGAGGCCTAACATTTCTGTTAAACCATTTCTTTGTTGTTTGTTGATGTTGTTCTAGCTTGATCATGATATATTTTCTGAGTTCTTTAAGATGAATCAGCTACACCATTCTGATTTCTCTCTCGTGCACGTGCATTCAAATTCAGCTCCGGGAAAGCACTAGTGAATTTAGTTATATTGTCAAAGGAAGGGTAGCCTCCTTGCCATAGACAATCTTGTAAGGAAAAGTTCCTATTGCATTTTTATTGTGATTCTATCTACCCAGAGTACGTGCAAGACCTTCATATGCCATTATCTTTGGTTGATGTTCATTGTGCGCTTCATGATTCTGATCAAGTTCTTGTTTGTTGATTCTACTAGACCATTTCCCTGAGGGTAATAGTAGGAAGAGGTTCTCAAGTAGATGTCCAGGACTTAGAGTCCAATCAGCAATTTTAGCACCAAATAAGGCCTTTGCATTATCAAAGATAATGGTTTGAGGAATGCCAAACCTTATGACTAAACCCTTAAGAAATTCAAGGATGACTACCTCAGTTGATTTCTTAAGCGCGAAAAATTTTGTCCATCTGGTGAAGTAATTTGTAGCTATCAGCACCCATTTATTTCCAGTGCTTATAAGGTGGATTGATCATGCCTATGAAGTCAAGACCCCATTACACAAAGGGTTGATCGCCGATTGGTTGGTGGGAAGCACTGCCAATATTTTCTTTCTTGCAAAGAAAGTGCATTCCTTGCATTTTTAACCCACTTATGTGCATCTACAAATAGGGTAGGCCAAAATATACCTGCCATTATGATCTTCATTGTTATAGTTTTAGCAGAGAAGTTTCCACCAAAGAATCCATCATGAAATTCTGCTAACACTTTCTTAATCTGCATACCATTGATACATCTTAATAGCATGCCATCAAGATTCCTTTTAAAGAGAAGTCCATCAACCAACACATAAGGGATAGATTGTAACCTTAGATTTCTTCTCTTTTCTTTATTTAAACCAGGAGGGTATGCACCCTCGGAAAGCAATGTAATCATGTCCTTCATCTAGTCACGCGCACTGTGGTCTATATTATTTTTAATTTCTATACATGAAGGGTCTTCATCCAAAAATAATGAAACATCAGTTCACTCTGCGCATCCTCGTAATCTTCTTGCAGAGTGCACTACCTCTTACCAACTTTGTGGCCTTAATAGTTACATCATATTCCATGATTTTAGTCACCCATCGTGCTCTCATCTCTTTGATCTCTACTCTCATGATGAAGTCTCACGATAGATGAGTGGGATACTAACACCTTGATATGATTTGTGGCAAGCATACTTTTGAATTTCTTGAGCATGTACATGATGGAAAATACTTTCTTCTCCATGTGAATGTATCTTAATTTGTAATCCTTCAATTTACGGTGAAGAAAGCCATTGGTTGTTCCAACACTTGTTTTTTTTCCTATGTTATGATAACAAAAACACTTGCATCCGCACCATAAGCATAAAGGATGAAATCCTTTGAATAATCTGGATTGATGAGTGTTGGCACACAAGAAATATATTTCTTGATCTTTTTTAAGCTTTCTCTTCCTTATGCTATCCATCTGAAGGTTATGTCCTTCTTAAGCATCAAGTTGATGGGTTCAACCAGTCCTGCAAAGTTAGGGATAAAATGCCTTAAAAATTGATCTTGCCAAGGAAGGACTATATGGCCCTTTTGCACACCGGTAAGGAAAGGGATAGGATGGTTGAAACATTCTCAGGATCAATCGCAATGCCATCCTTTGAAACCACATGGCCCAAGAGATTTCCCTGTGCCACCAAAAAATTACACTTCTTAGTGTTAATAGATACACCAAATTCATTACATCTCTTAAATACCTTTTCCATGTGTGCCATGTGATACGTACTCTGCTTTGAGAAGACAATTATATCATCAAGGTAAACCAAGATGAACTCATTGATGTAATCTTTGAAGGTAATATCCATGGCATGCTAAAATGTTGCACCAACATTTATGCAGACCAAAGGGAATTTTATAATATGCATATGTTCCCCATTTGGTTATAAATGTTCTTTTTAATTGATCCTCTTCCTTGACTAGGATCGGTTGAAACACGGATATCCATCCAACATTGAAAATTTTTACGCACCACCATAGTTTGTAGAATATGCTCCATTAAAGGCAAAGGATAATGATCCTTTAGAGATTCCTTATTCAAATATTTGAAATCAACACAGAGTTTGATTTCACCATTCTTCTTGCACACCAAAACCGGGTTTGTAACCCAGTAGAGTATTTGATAGGAAAAATAAATTTTTCCTTAACAAGTTTTGATAATTCCTTTCTCACAAGAGGGCTCTATCTTTGGATTGGATTGTCACATTATACTTCATCGATGGTCTTTATACCAAGATCAAGGTCAATGGAGTGTTGGGAAATACTTGGATGAAAACCTTTGAGGTCTTCATACTCCCATGAGAAAATATCACTGTATTTTTGAGAGAGAGATGAAGGCCTATTTTTCTTCATTCGTACAAGTCCTACTAAGTAGCAGCTCTTTCCCACGTGCAATAGTAATGGAGGATCAGTCCTCTTGCATAGAACACATGTATCTTTCTTCACCCTTGAACTCATCATCAGGGATGAATATTTTCTCTAAGGTGACCATCCCTTTAGGCAACTTATTTTTCTTTAGTTGTATTACTTGGTCACCATAGTTGTCATTCAAGTCATCTTGCATACTTGTTGAAAATTCAGCTTCATTCTAGATAAATTGGATGATCTACACATCAATATCGAACACTTACTAGCTGGTGTTATTTTCTAGAATGGATGGTCTGATCACCATCTTAATGTCTTTGAGTGTTCCTTTGACAAAGTCTTCAACGGAGAAAATTTTGAACTGAAGTTTAGTTTAGTTCCAAGAGCTGCATTAAGTGTTTGCCAAAATCTTGATGTCATTCTAGGGTCTCTATCAGATATAATTAATTCAGGTACTCCATGTAATCTGAAAATTTCATGTACAAATCTTTTAGCTAAAACAGGAGAATCATCCTTTAAATTTCCAGCAATAAAATGAGCTACTTTCGTTAGTTTATCAACAACTACTAAAATAACATCATGTTTATTTCTTGACATAGGCAGCCCTTACATGAAATCCATGCTTATTACTTTCCATTTGTACTGTGGTATGCTATAATGAAAAAAGAAACCAGCTAGTGCATATGTTCTACTTTCACTCACCGACATTCAAGACAATGATTTTTCAAAATTAACATCTTTTTCATTCCCTTCCGAACTATTGTTGTTTTATATCAACAAGCATTTTAGTAATACCTCGGTGTCCAGAAAAGGTTGAGTTGTGAAATTCGGCTAACAATTTCTTTCTCAATTCATTAAGCAAAGGTATGTATACTTTGTTTTCATAATGTAAGATTCCTTCATTATCAAAATGAAAACCTTTATACCTTTCATCTTTTGGATCTGCAGCAAGTGCTATTTTTACTTGCTGAAAGTATGAATCAGATTCCATTGCACTTTTTACTTCATCTTTAAACTGAGTTCTTAATGTTATAAGAGCAGAAATGTGCTTCCTACGACTTAGAGCATCAGCTACTCCATTCTCTTTTCCTTTGATGTAACTTATATCAAAATCATATAGAGACAAAAATTCTAACCACCTTCATTGTCTTGCATTCAGATTTAGCTGAGTGAAAATGTACTTCAACCCAAGATGATCAGTTTTCAACTCAAATGGTTTACCAAGTAAATAATGCCTCCAAACTTGAAGTGCATGAACTATGACAGCAAGCTCTAAATCATGTGGAGCATAATTCAACTCATGTAACTTAAGTTTTCTACTTTCATATGCTATGATATGATCATTTTGTAACAAAATACCTTCAAGGCATTCCTGGATGCATCTATTACAACAGTAAAGTCTCCATTAGGATCGAAGTGCACAGCTAAAATAGGCGCTGAAGTCAATTGAATTTTCAAATTTTAAAAAGTAGATTAACATTTATCATTCCAAAAAAATTTCTTATCCTTTTTCTGTAATGAAGTTATTGGTGCAGCCACCTTAAAAAAATCCTTAACGAATTTTCTATAATAACCAGTAAGGCCCATGAAGCTTCTTGCTTCATGTACATTCTTTGGTGTAGGCCATTTGGTTATAGCTACTATTTTAGAAGGATCTACTACAATCCCATTCTTACTTATTACATGACCCAAATAATGAACTTTGGTATCAAAGAAAGAACATTTGAATAACTTACCATATAACTGTCTCTTTCTCAGAATTCCCAAAACTATTTTCAAGTGCTCTTTATGCTCCTCAACACTTTTAGAATATATGAGAATGTCGTCCAAGAATACAAGCACAAAATTGTCTAGGTATTCTTGAAATATATTGTTCATTAAATTCATAAAAGCTACGGGTGCATTAGTTAATCCAAAGGGTAAAACCGTGAATTCATAATGTCCATACCTTGTCCTGAAAGCTATTTTATGAATATCTTCATCCTTAATTCTTAATTGATGATATCCAGATTAAAGATATATCTTGGAATATACGTTGCTCGTCACATCTAATCAAATAGATCATCAATCCTAGGAAGGGGGTATCTATTTTTTACTGTTGCTTTGTTTAACATCTTATAATCAATAAACAATCTAAGTGTTCCATTTTTCTTTTCACAAATATTACTGGTGTTCCCTAAGGTGAAACACTTGGTCTAATCAAACCTTTAGACAAAATTTCTTGTAACTAAGCCTTAAGCTCAACTAACTCTATGGTAGTCATTCAATAAGGTGCTTTAGAAATAGGTTCCGTACCCGATTTGATTTCAATGGTGAAGTCAAACTCCCTTTTGGGTGGAAAACCGGTAATTCTTCTGGAAATACGTCACTGAAATTATACAACAGTGGGTAACATTCCATGAAATCATTGTTTTCTTCTGTAGACTCTGATATCTTTACCGCATACAAGGTACAACCTTTATTTTTGGCCTTTTTAAGTTGCATAGCCAACAATTTCCTAACTGAAATTTCTTGTTTTACACCTTGAATCCTGTTGTTTTCTGAGATCATCCAAACAACTAATATGTTTTTCAAAATAGTCCACTTTTTCTTTATGCACAGCTAACCAATTAACACCTATGACTATATCATAAGATCCCAAAGGTGCAACATAGAGATCAAATTCAGTGGAAAAGCTAGGTAAGTCAAGGATTGCCCTAAAAAGACACATACTAACTGTATGGACAAAATTATTACCATAATGTACAGTCCATGATTTATCCATTTTTCCAACTTTTCTCTTAAGTTTTGAAGCAAGTTTACTAGAAATGAAACATTCAGTAGCTCCCATATCAAAAAGAACAGTTACAGGTATGCCAAATAACTTACTAGGAACTTCAATGGGTGTAGCTTGCTTTTCAGCTTGCTTTTCAGCTACCGCAGTGTGTATCTTGTGTTTGATTACGATCATCCTTCTTCAAAGGACATTGATTTGTGTAATGGTATTTTCCACAATTATAGCAACCTCCTACAAGTCCCTTTTTAGGCTCGGAATTATTTTCAGCCTTAAAATTTTCATGTTGGCCTCCATAGGACTTACTGTTATTATTAAACTCTTGGCAAAATTATTCCTTACATTTCCAGTAGGCTTGTTCATTTTTGGTTTCTTATTATTATCAGTTAAAAACTTATTTTTGTTACCAAACTTTTTCCATGGTCCCTTCTTAGGTGCAAGAGAAGCTGAAGAAGAGTTTGAAGTCTTCTTCCACACTTCCTCTTTATGAGCAGAAATAGCTTTTAATTTCTGTTCCTACCTTATGGATTTCTCAACAACCCCTTCCATAGTGGTTGGGATGTGAACATCAACCTCTCCCCCAATAATGGGATTCAATCCCATGATGAATTTTCATATCCTAAACTTCTCATCAGTTTGATATTGAGGTACATATTTGAGAAGTTTCGTAAACTACTCCCAATACTCAGTTACAGTTAGCTTTCCTTGTGCTAAGTTCTAGAATTCTATCATTTTCTGATCATAATAAAGTTGTGGTAGCCAACGTTGCCTAAAATAACCTTTAAATTAATCCCAAGTGATGTTAGTTTCATCAATATTTAACTCAGCCTTACGGATGTCCCACCATGAAGATGCCTCATGGGAAAGTTGATATGCTCCCCAAATAGCTTTGGTTTCCTCTAAGAAGTTTCTTATTGCAAAGTACTCCATTCGCTGAGAGTGAATTCTTAGCTCCATCTCCTAATGTGGTGCCATCAAATATGGGTGGACTTATCCTTTTTATATCATTAGTGAGTTCCACGCATAACCTTAACTTTTTGTTTTCTGGTTGGACAGGTACATTACCATTGTTATTATCAGCACCCAAATCGAAGTTGTCCTTAGCAGGTGGCTGATTGTTATTACCAACTTCTTCTTCCTCCTCAATCCCCATCACTTGTTGTTCAAGTATAGCCAAATGATCTCTTAAGTCCAAGAGGGCAGCACGGATCTCATCAAGTTTTTGGGTTGTTGTTTCTCCTTCATTAGGTAGAGCATTATTCGCAGCATTTCCCCTTGTTCTAACCATTTTTACGTTATAAGAAAATCAATTTTTTTATCAGATTATGGACACAATAGGTCCAAGAGCTACAACCTTCAGCTTTGATACCAAGATGTAACATTCCCAAATTAAGACTTTAGAAACAAGATTTTTTTTTTTGCATGAGTAATGTTCTCTATTCTAAATACTTAATTCAGAACACACATTTCATAACAATCATTCTTATAACAGATAACCATATGTAGTTGTAATGACTCGGTGTACAACTGATCTATTCATTCCATGACTCGGTTAACTACCGATCCATTTATGTGTAACATTGAGTTTGGAGTATTCTACTGAATACTTCATATTCTTGGTTCTCTCACCCTATGCTGGGTTTTGAGTGATTTTTCCAAGGAACCTAATTGAATAATTGTTACCAATATTCATCGGCATCACGAACCTTAGACTAATGACATAAGACAACGCAATCGGTAGCTTGTGATACTTTGGCCAAAGATTTATAATATCCTGTTTGTATTACTTATTCATTGACAACATACTTGTCAACTGCGGAATACGTCCATCACCCCGATCCATTATTATCTAGAATGTCTTACACTCGACTCTTATTATTCCCCTTGCCCAAGGTTTAACTCAATCTTAGGTTAACAACATAGGTCATGATATGACAAGGATCTTGAAAACTTAGGGTAAATTGGCATACCGGGTCAACCTAGGTTAACCCCATGTGCTAAGGTACCTCGAGTCCTAAAGGGCTACTTCATATCCTGATTATGGTACTAACTAGTCCTAGATATGAATCTTGAACAAGTTCAAAAGTGTGTAGATCTCAACGATCAATGCAGAAGGGTGTTGCCACATGTCATTTGCATGGTTGTATCCTCGAGAAGATCCTAATCTTCTCGAAGGTACAACCTTATAGTTGACGTGTGTCAACATCCTATGGCATAGCCTCGTAGAGATGTACGTACCTCCAATATTTTACCTATGTTAAGTTAAATTTGGTTTTAAAGACTACCTAAATCGACATCCCATCAAACCCTGAGTCCAACATTCCTTTAAGTTCCCTTTTTAAAGTTGAGATACATTTAATTCAAGAACTTATTTAACTTAGGATTGCCTCCTAAATTGATAGTTTTGACCTATCATCTCGTTACCCAAGAGCAGGACAGCAACAACTTATATTACTTCAAATAAAATAACTTAACCATTTAAGGTAGTGTAACTACCCATTAGGCTGAAACATATCAGACTTATTGAAATTAAGTCTTAAGGATTCACAATCATATCTTCTTTTTTATTTAGTGCCTTACTAGAGAGGAAGGGTCTACCTCTTCCTAGTGCATTTTTAGGGCTTGCCACACCCTACCATGTCATTTAAAGTTACAATAATCATTATTATAGTTTTATTTCACCTCACAAGGTATAATGAAAAACTTAGATAAGAATGTTGTATTCAGCCACCTATTTTAATTTCAATTTTCTTAGGGAATTTATCTAAGTTCCCTTTTTAATTCATTCTTTAAAAATACACATCCAATCATATAGATAACGAGAAGATTATACTCAACAAGATAATTTACACAATCTATATAAGTAATTTCTCACTCTTCATTTCATTTCCAAACTTATACAATTACAGCTTATGCTTTTTAGGCATGCTTTAAGACATCAGCCTTCCTACAAAAGAAACAAACTTTTCTTTTTACAATACAATTGAAATCAACTCAGAATTCTTCACTAAAATCAATTTAGAGCAGTCAATGCATCATTTAAGTTTTTTTCCTTCTTTTACCCCTTACGAAGTCCATCTCGTAAAATTGCTAGACAGTCGATTCAATGAACTAGAGCATGATAAGCACTAATCCTTAAAACAAGTGCATTCCAATAATTGTTTCAATAAAACAACCCTGTTATAATGACAACAATTACTTCATACTCTCTAAGCTATAAGTAATATCAATATAAGAAGAGTCATAGTACACTGTTTAAACAAAGTGGACATGATATATTCTATATTACTTGCCCTAAAATTTTAAAGTATAATTGATTCTAGCAATTACATTCATGATCAATAACATAATATAACACTGATTTTTCTTCCTAACAATTATAACACCACTCACATCATAACCTAAGTTACAGAAGTAATTTCAACATAATATTTTTGAATGATTCATCTCACTTTTTATGCAAGGAAGAAACATTCCATTTACCAAGTACTTATCCATCCGAAAACTTGAAACAATTTATATCATGATTTAAATAGATTCTTAAAGTATCTTCTATTTAAAAACTAAGCCATTTAAGGTATTCATCCAAAACAGGATCATACAAAAGAAATTCAAACAGAAGTGATGGATTAACTGCCACCTTCAATTTCTTTTACCAACCTATCTTCTACCTTAGTCTTCTTAATTTTCAATCAATGAAAAGTATGCAAGACAAATAAACGATTTCCTTTTTACAATAAGAATAACAATCAGGAGGTTTATAAACAAAGACCTTATCCCAACTATACGATGAAGGAGTCTTATCAGATTAGGATCCCCATCCCAATTATTTCTTTCAACTACTAAGACAGTTCTGCCTTCTCATAACCATTCCATTTGAGTTCATTACAAGTTCTAAGGAATGAGCACAATAATCAATCAAGGAAAATAGTATTAATATAACAGACTTCCCTTCTTAAACCCTTTTACTTCTTTCCCTGTTATCTCTAAGTGAAACTGTGACGATCTAAACACTATTGCAATCAAGTTTAGAACGAAGTCAAGCTTCTAAGACATAATAAACATTCATTAGACCAACCAGGAATGAGAAGTTGAGTAGTTCTAGCACTTAAGTTCACCCAATAGTTTGGGTAAGGTAGAGCCATCTCATTGGTTTACCATTACATCCCTACAGGATCTACAAACTGTGCATCTAATAAAATTCAAGATCAATATTTAACATAATCGTTACGAACCGATCAAGGCTCAGAATATAATTCCGATCCAAATGAAATAGACTACATTTCCTCAAATACTCAAACCATTCGAGTTTAAAATCAAGTTAGGGTAACTTCACATTTCCCTTAATGAAAAAGTAATCAGAGACTGAATTAGTTGAACCGATACATCATTCGGTTACTATTTTAATATGAAACACTAAGCCAAATTGAATATATAGAATTGATTTACCGTATTCGAATCATAATTTCACAAATACCCAAAGGTCGTAATATTCAAACCATTGTAATGAATTTCACATTAACATTCCGAATAAAACAGGTCTTCCATTTGCATCCAAAACATTTCAATCCTATTTCTAACTTCAAACAAAATGTATTGAACTGGACATCATTAAAACTTGTCGACTTTAAAGTCGGGTTGAAAGAGTTTCCACTACCATCAACATGGACATAAGAACTAGATTTCACAAACCATGTCAAAAAGACTACAAGTTATAGTCTTGTTTGCCCAAAATAATAGACACAATTTTCTTTTAATACTTTTTCCAAAAACAACCAAGATTTCGCAGGTAGAAAACAAACTCATCCATATACTATTCCTCCTGTGCATGCCAGTGTTACTATCATTCAAGGTTTCATGTAAGAATAAAGCAACTAACTAGATATCTGTCTTATCCATAGTTCCTGTGAACTTAAAAATAGTCAACCCCCTTTCAAAAGAGAAGTGTAGACTAGCCATATATATAATGTTTCAGAATACGTAACTTTATAACAGTCAAAGTTTCATAGGGTGATACCAAAAAAACCTTCCACGAGTTATTCACAGACCAAATAACCATGAGATAAAACATGAATATCATAAGCAGGTAAACATGAAAACAACACTATTCCATCCACCAAAACAAGTTTTTAACTAAAGAGATTCAACCCAGTTTGAGTGTTTCCTGAGGTTAAAAAGAATCACAAAAGTTCGCAACTCCAAACTTAACGAACAGGTGGATCTATTGTAACAATAAAGACTTCTAAAGAAGTTGAAATCAATAAACAATTTCAACCACTGAGAGCCCTTTATAGTTACAGTATTACTCATATGTTCACAAATCCACTGCGAAAGAAAAGTAATGCAAACAAGTTCCAAAAGAATCAAGAAAACTCTTGATTCAACCCAGAAAACTCAAGTGTACACAAAACCCATGAAATATTTTTTTACTAGACAAGCATAAATACATAGAGCTCATCAGAACAGATTTGTTTTAATAAAACACTTAGAGGAAAGCAAAGATTTTAACAGTTAGGGCCTATCATGCCTGATAGTGTCACTGTAAAATTGAAGAAGACCCCTGGCTGAGCCCTCTCTTTCTCTTCTTCTCCACGAAAGGTCAAACAACAAAATACCACTTCCACCATGCCTCATATATTCTCCATGAAATAGAAATAGATTTGAAACCCTCAAAATAGCCATGCAATGAAGTATAAACTGCTGGTTCGAAAGACCAGTGTGCATGCAGAGAGAAAAATGGAGTGCATGAAAAATGAAACAACAAAAAAATATCTACTTGCATGCCTCCCTAAGTGATCCAGGCTCACGAAACCATGCACATTAATTCCATATCTCCCACCCAATCTTCCTTGCCACCGCCCACCAAATCTGGCAAGTTCTAAATCAAAATAAACAAGTGTTTCCATTTCTAGAGGTACTGCCACCTAGGCCTCTGCTAGCCAAATTAACCTCCACTAAATTTTTAGTTCCTAATGTCCTTACAACCGTATCACCATATTAAATGCCATAGAAACCACTTCCCAACACTTGCGACCATTAGGTTCCCATACATAGCAATAAGTTTAGGATAGGTTAATGACTTAGGTTAGATCTTAGGTAATTTAAATTTAACACCTTAGGATATAACACCTTAGGATATAACACTAGTCACTTACCTTAGCAATAGGTTAGATAAACCCTTAGGTAATATCCAAAATTACATAGTTTAGGAACTAGGTTAGATTGAAATCACATTTCGACAAATCAATCAACTAAGACATTTCAGGATGGATTCTGAATTTGAATTAAGTATAAAATCTTAGATAGGAAAACTCACATATCTTACCTGGCTTAAGGTCTAGGTTCTCTCCGATGCCATAATTGGCTGAAAACCAAATTGCACTGTAATGACCTACCGGGGTCAATTTCTAGAATCCAACGAAACTTTCCACAACACGGAAATATTCTCATATGAAGGAGAATTAAAGAACATATATATATTCTAAGTTCAGTTCAGAACTAATAATTCATAGAATGTCAATTCATGGTTATTCATCTTGAATATATTTAAAACATTCCTTGGATCACTGTAATTGATCCAAGGATGAGTCATAGAGATAGATAATCTTACAATCCTCCCGAAATCATATTGCACTCATCCATGAGAAATTAAAGAAAATGAATCCAAGCATATTCCAGTTCAATCAAAGATCTCAAGAGCAGAAAAGACATATCCATATCAAGCAGGATTTCCGAAATCAAAAGGACATATCCTCATAAGGAAAATCACATAACAACACTTGAATACAAAGGAGGAAAATAAAAATAGTTAAGGGTGTTACAAATAAATTATCTTGATAAACATAGGGCAAACAAATGAGGCAGTCAATGATTAACACATATTGAGTAATTGTTAGACTTGGACATGTATGAAGGTTTAACTCAAGATCCTTGATAATTCCTAAGGTAGTGACAATTGAGCCATCAAGTTGTAGGACTCCTTTAAACAAAGGGTTATATTTTAGACCTAATACATCAACTATCTTCTTAGGCATAACAGAAGTACTAGTGCCTGAGTCAATCATGCAATTATGCACTAGGTGTTTACTAATAATCAAGGACATATAGAAGGGTGGGGTTTTAACAAATTTACTTACTTGTTTCTCCTATTCTCGTGAGATTCTCGATAGTAGCATGTGGCTTCTACATAATCGAGGTTAGTGTGGGGGAGTTACGCTAGAGCTTCATGTAAAAATCCCATTTGAATCGAATGGTAATGGCATCCCACATTGTGACGTTTATATTTTTTTTTTTCTTCATCTGCTCAACAATCTTTGAGCGAAATCCCCCATCTTGTGCATTTGGGAAAAAAATCCCTTATTGACTATTCAAGTATAGAATCCTAAATTTTATCTTGTCGGGAGAGGCTAAGCCTACCAAATGAGGGTTGTATGTTGTTTCGAGACGGAGCTTTACGAGGACCTCCTGCATAGAGATTTGAGCACTTTTATTGCACGATGTCTTGTCAGATTATTTCTTCTTCTGAGGATCTACTTGCGTTACTGTGGTTGTAACTTGTGCACCTGACTCTAATATCATTTTCTTAAATATTGTGTTGTCTACAACTTGGGCGTGCGGTTTGTTTGTATCTTCTACAGCTAGGTTGATTGTATAGAAGTCCTTCGTGCCAAAGAACAACATATTAGATTCAGGAGGAACTTCTGGTCTATCTAGATTTTCTACCTCATGGGCACTTATTGAGGGCTCATAGGATGAAGCATTCTAGATCATGAACACTTGGGTGCATGCAGCATTAGCATAATGATATTGACTATGAGGCATATTGTAAGGGAAACACCATTTTGACTCATGTGCCAAGTTATTTCGAACTAGAACAAGTGCCCGAATCATTGGGTCTTTGGGAGAGAAGGCACGGGTGGAAAAAATTGCAAGGGAAGATGTGCATTAGGCTATCATCTATCATTTTGTTGATTGGGTGAATATCTTTGATTTCTATATTAATTCTACCAAGGTTGATTGCCTTGGCCATGCGCTGATTGGAATTTCCTCTATAGGCTTGCGCCTACTACTTTTCTAATGATATGACCTTGTTTGATAAATTTCTAATCAAGGCCTTCAATTCTTCATCTTCCTTTTCTGTGATGGAGAATAGGATGTTGAGGAAATTGGTTGTGCACTTTTCTCAGGGATAGGAATAGGGGCCACAGAAGGTTGGGGTGCTATGAAATTTCTAGGAACCAGGGCATGGGTGGTCTAGGAGCCAACTTTCCCTCCTGAATGAGACTATTTTCTACCCTTACTACAATGTTATAAGTAGTTGGTAAAGTCCTACCTCCCATAGATTGGATCATAATTGAAATATCATTGTTGAGTGCCTTTAGATAATAAAGGAAAGCATGTTGGGCTATAGGTCTTACCACAAGAGGAATTTTGTCCCAATTCTTCTGAAATATGATGTTGAAATCAGGCATTTGCTCATCGGTCACATTCATTATTGTTGTTAGTTTCTCCACCAACGATAGGTGATCTGACTTATCATCAAAGTAATTGTAAAGAGTTATTCCCATCTCATCCCAAGTGGTGATAGATCCAAGTCTCAAGCCTCGATACCATTGAAGTGATTTACCTTTGAAAGAGGCTGCAAACAATCTGAATGTTATATCATCATGTGTGATCAGATAGAGTGAACACACATTTTCCACATCCTAGATATGCTTATGAGGGTAATTTTATTCTCACCAATAAAGTAAGGGTTACTCTTGAGCACGTTATTTGACATATCATGTTGCATGGTTAGGACTAAGGGACTCTCCAACAAATTTTATTAATGGAGGGTTATTGATGTGCCATCATAGGGCACATAGGTTATGTGTTTTGAGGAGTTGAATGGGCATGGCATGTTGGAGATAGAGATGCACGCACGGGCCTTCTAGAATGAACTTTTCTCGAGGATAGCTAGAGGTATTCAAAATAATCTTCAGTTGTTGCACTTCTTCTTGTGTGCACTCTTTTCATGAAAGGCACTCAGGATTGCTAAAACAAAGATCTTAAAATATTGGGAGTCGCTAGATGTGTGTGAAATAAGCCTCCAAATGTTGAAACACTAAGTTCACAAACTAGAACTTACAGATATGAAATTTGAGCTTTCAATGTCTTTGGTCCCACAGTGTGCGAGAAACTTTTGGTTTCTCAAACATACACCCTCATCTCACGATCTCGGAAGGGATGAGGTTTTGAGATCACAATGGAACCATCTTTAATTTCATCATAGGTGAGAGAATGATGTGAGCCTGAAACCGATGCCTCTAGCATCTGTATCCTTTCCATCATTAATTTGATGAGGTCATTGGTAGGTTGTGATGGAAGGGATCCACCTATGGCATAGGAGGGCTGGTATGGAACATGTGATGTGGGTGGCATTCTAATGTATGGTAGTGTCGAATAGGAAGGTTGAGAATAGGGGACCACCATAGAGGGTGTATATCCGAGAATGGGTAACGAATGAGATAGGGGGTGGTTGATAGTAAGTGTATGTAGGTGTGATGTTTGTAGTGACTCTAGTAATGATTGGGGGCATAGATTGTGGGATGGAGAGGAAAGTATTCTTGAATGGAGTAGGGGTCATTGACACCATAAGGGGTTGTGTTGCAATCGGTATCTGTGAGACAATGGGTGTGGATGGGGTTATGGTGTGGATGGTCGATGAGGGGAAAACATACACTATAGGTGTGATTTATACTATTGATACAGCGGTCATAGTGAGAATAGGGCCTAGTTGTGAAACTACTAGATGTAAAGTAGGTGAAGGTAATGCTACATTAGTAGGAGCTGACGTAGAAGTGGGAATAAGGGCAGGAGAGATGGATACAGGCATGCCATATATCAACTAACATGAGGAGTCCCAAGTGGAAGAATGGGAAAGATAGAATTGTAAGGCCATGCAAGATTCTTATTAAGAAGTCATAAAAACTCCTTATCACATACGGAAATGGTGATAGGTAGGGTTGGATCCATGGGTGATAGGATAGAGGGTGGTGAATGACTAGGCAGGAGTGGTTGTCGAATAACATGGAATATAAGAGTGTTAGCTTGATTGTGAGTCAAAACCATGTGAATGAATGTATATCAGGTGATGATGTATCCTATAGATGACACAGAGAGTAGTGGGAATGAAGTAAATAGGTATTTATAGGTGAATTTGGGTAATGTATCAGCTGAGATTCAAAACATGGTAGCTAACAATGGTTAAGGATGACCGAAATCTTGGTTGGAGTTTAAGCTGACATCGGTTATTGTGAGGCAGAAATAGTTTTACCAAATGAAGCAAAGACTAGTGTGACCAAATGAATAATTTGTATCATGAATTTTTATCAAAGTATAGAGAGTCTGAGAGACTCACGGGAACTCGACGGACAAGATAAAGAAAATGAAATAAGTTTTTACGTAGGTAATTTAACCCAAAAGAATAGAAAACCAATGCCAATTAGGAAAACTGAGGCCGGTCGGGGGGGCAGAAGGCAGTAGATAATGTGATCTTCAAGTTCTTGTGAAAATTGAAAAAATGTAGAAAAATGGATTTTTGTGAATTTGAGTCAAATAAGTACTCAACCCAGAGGTCTAGAGATGATACAACGAAGTCTGACACACTCGGAAGAAGTCAAAATACTCCAAGTGTGATTATGGAGTATGTAATGCAAAAGAATAGAAAATGGAGAGATGTATCCTCACACCTCAAAATTCACGTCAATCAAATGCTAAAAAAAGAATATCCAACAAGTGATTTTAATGTGTTGAGATTATGCTATTTAGAATATTGACTCATGAATTTAGAGTAGAGTTTTTGGTGAGGAAGGCTTTCTCCGAAGAAGGATATCTAAAAGGAGAGGTTTGAGGTTATGTTATGGTGGGGACATGACGTCCTCTAAGATAATGACTTGAAATAAGTAACAAGTTGGGGATTACCTTCTAATCCTCTAATGATGTGATCACCGACATGCATTCCCATGTAAGATATGGTTTAAGAAAGATGTGTATATTTCAATTTTGTGCAATTTGGTAAGACACAAAGAGAGAGAAAATGTGCTTTCTTCGATTCTTTGTGTCAACCATCATTGGACATGACTTCTAGCATATAGGTTTCCCTCATTTTAATGTAAGTTAAATGCAGCAAATCAAAATGTAATGCAACCAATTTTAAGCCTAAATAAAAAATATTACGTTCGATGAAGAAAATGATGAATAGGAGAGGGTATGCTCTTTCACTAAATGTAAAAATCAAGAAAGAAGAATTATTCTTTTTAAATGCACCAAGAGAAATGTTTCTTTTATAGCAATTAGAAAGAATAGAGGATTACCAGGGAAGAATATTAATGTGTAAGCCTTTTAAAGGGAAACAAACACACAAATTTCTCCTAGGAATGAAGAAAATGCAATAGAACCCCTGATGGGTCCCACTAGGGATGCCAATATGTTTCACCATTTTGTTTACTTTATTGAGATGAAACAGATGAGGGTAAGGGCCAAGGAGGAATACCTATTTATGTTGGCTAGTTGATGGTTATTATGCGCATTCTGACTTCTCAATCCAATGCTGATTGTGAGATATTCCTTTTGGATGGGAGGAACTACCTAAAATAGAAAACAAGACCACAAAATAAGAGTTAAATAATATATGACAATAGACTACCTAGAATGTGCTAGATCCAGGAAGTGTGATACTCCCTAGATGGTTGTTAATCCATTGTTTAAAACAACTTAATGTGAGAAATAAACAAACTCCTACTGTAGTTGATATGATTTAGGTATTTCATTCAAAAATAATAAGAAAATATAACATAACAGGCTAGGCTATAGTCAAATCTGAAGGGTAGGTATGTGTCAGTGTTAGGTTTAAGGTTGTTTGGGTCATTTTGTGGAAGGTAAGTTGGCCTTGTTATTGGAAAAGGTGTAAAAACAAAGACCAACTTTGGTCTAGTATAACCAGAGATGGTTTAGATAGAGCTAAAGGAGGGGATGGAAAGGTTTGTGGGAATGTTGAGAAAACTCGGTGAGGTATATAGGCTAGGATAGATTATCCGATAAAAGGATAGGTGAGGTTTGAGTTTGTCAAAAATTAGACTATGAAGGAATGGGAATATTAATAGAAGAATGATAACAAAAATGATAACAACCCTATGGCTAGGATAAGAAGGAAGTGATCGGTGATAAAGAGAACTTACTAATGTTACAGGTACAATGGTTGGCTAGTGGTGATGATTGGTTGGTGTGAGATGGATCTTGATGTAATGGTGATGCTTCCCGAGAATGTCATCGTGAGTGAAAATTCTTGTGGATCTATCTTGGTTTTGGTTATGGATGTCTGGGTGCATGAAAAGACTCTAGATCTTCTTGCATGTAGCTCTCTCATCATCTCCTTGCTCTCAAAATGTGCCAACCCAAAAAAAAGGTTTCTAAGGTGAATAAATGGTAACCAACAACATTTTAGGGTTCACCGGCATCAATTTAGGGATGACCGACGTCAGTTAAGGTAGGATTCCCTAGGTTTAATAAAAATGGCATATCTCCCTCTTTTTAGATCATGATCATTCCTTTCTCCATGGATTATAACATACATTAAATTTTTATGAGCATGAAGGTGGTTAGAGGAATAGTAGGCATTGATTTTTAGGGTTAAACTAAGTCTTAGCTCATTAAGGTAAGTGGGACCAAGTCTTAGTTAGTTATGGAAACATGTCAAGAATAGGTCTAGGGTGAGGTGGCTAGGTGAGGTGGAGGGGTGAGGTGGAAATTAGCTTATTTAAAATAATTAAGTAATGAATATTGTGAGAATGGGTATTAATTTAAATTGATGTGGGGTGAAAGGGGCCATTGTTAGGTGAATATGTTTAAGTTGGTTATTCGATGAGGGACCAAGGGGAGTGTGACCCAATTTTGGTGTCTACATTTTGCCCCTTTTTGTTGCGTAGCTTGTATTAGTAAGTGAAACTAAAAAAATAAGATGTGGTTGCCCCATTTGTGGGTGAAGGTGATGTTTCCCAAGCATGGGTGAAGGTAACCTACTTAAAATGAGGAACCGATGAGGTGAGAGAATGAAGCGGTGAGTGGTTTCATAAAATGTTGAGGTGGGTGGTTCGAGAAAACATGGTTAGGTGTGAAGAAGGTGATGGTTGAGGGTATGGTGGTTGTAAGAGGTAGGGTGGGTGTGTAACATTCCCATTTTAATAATTTTAGAAATAAGGGGAATTTTTTTACATGAATAATGTTCTCTGTTCTAAATACATAATTTAGAACACACATTCTTTAACAACCATTCTTATAACAGATAACCATATGCAACTGTAATGACTCGGTGAACTACCGATCTATTCATGTTTAACATTAAGTATTGAATACTTTTCTCGTATACTACGTATACTTGGTTCTCTTTCCTGTTCTGGGTATTGAGTGATCTATCTAAGGAACCTATCTGAATATTTGTTACCAATATTCATCTGCATCACGAACCTTAGACTAGGTGACATAGGACAACACAACCAGCAGCTTGCGATACTTTGGCCAAAGATTTCTAACATACTATTCATATTACTATTCCTTGATAGCATACTCATCAATCCGAATACATCCTTCACCCCACTCTATTGTTATCTAGAATGTCCTTTATTGACTTCCATCAGTCCACTTGCCCAAGGTTTAACCCTAGTTCAAGTTAACAACATATGTTATGATAGGAAGAGGCTCACAAAGACTTAGGGTAAGTTGGCATACTGGATCAACCTAAGTCAACCCCATGTGCCAAGGTACCCTAGAGTTTTAGAGGGCTCCTCCTTATCTTAAACATGCTACTAACTAGACCTAGACATAAACTAAGTTCAAGTCCAATGTGTGTAGATCTAGATGATCAATGCAGAAGGGTGTTACCACATGTCAACTGCATTATTGTATCCTCAAGAAGATCCTAATCTTCTTGAAGGTACAGCCCTGCAGTTGGCATGTTCCAAAGCATCTCTGAGAATAGCCTCATCGAGATGTACATACCCCTAGGAGCTTATAAAAATTTAATTAATTTGGATTATAAAAAACAGATTTCAGCAACTATGCCAAACCCTTTTCCAACACTCCTTAAGTTCTTTTCTATACCAGATTCAATTGATCATTAAATAAATTCCTTAACTTAAGATTGCCTTTAATGTTCATTTAATGGGCTTAATAAGTTAACCAAAATAGGACAAGCAACATTATAAGTTCCATTTAATGTGACTTAACCGTTTAAGGAAGTGTAGCAACCACCTAGGTTGTAACTATGTAGACTTTATTAAAATGAAGTCTAATGATTAGGAATCATATCTTCCTTTTCATTTGCATTCTTATGAGAGAGGAAGAGTCTTCCTTTACATGGGTAAGTGCTAGGGTTTAGCACCCCTTTATATCATTTACAAATTCTATAGTTTTATTGAATGTTCCTTTCACATCATATTACTATGTTGAATTGTTTAGATATGACCATCAAATTCTGCAACTTAGCAAGTTGCATCTTATTTAGGGAGAATATTCAAAATCCCATTATCAAACTTATCCAAGAATACCCAATTAAGCATATAAATAATATGGAGAATATCAACAAGATAGGATTCCATCTATGTTATAAAAGTACAAGTTAATTTACACATCCAATGCAAGTAAATTCTCAACTTTCAATTCATCTTTAAAACTTATACATTTACAAAACTTATGCATTTTAGGCATACTGCCTAACAACAACCTTCTTTCTAAAAAGAATATAACTTTTATTTTTCAATACAACTCAAGAACAAATCAGAATTCTCTACAAAGAATCAGACTTAAATCATCCCATGCATCATATAAGTTTTGGCCTTCTTTACAACTTACGAAGTCCATCTGCAAAAATTACTATCACCGGTCAGTTTGATGAACTGAGCATGATAAGCACTAAGCCTTAAAATGAAGTGCATTCCACTAATTGTTCCATTAAAAACAACCTTGCTTTAATGAAACAATTAGTATATCATACTATAAGCATAAGTAACAACAATTAGAGAAGGAATACATTAATAAATCTGAATTCACTTCTAAGAGAGAGAGCAGAATATATAACATTTGCCTTACAATTTAAAGTTCAATTGATCCTAACAATTACCTTTATCAAACAACAGATCTTATCATCTCATTGTTCCCAATTCTTCAATAATAGAATACAACACTTATCTTTACTATAAGACAAAAGAAGTGTTTACAAGCATGGTTCTCAGTAGGGTGATTAACCTAACTTTTAAGAAGAGAAAGCTGTTAGTGTAAAATCATAGCACCCACGGATGTTGATCACTCTAGCATCCAGTGTGATTGCACAACATGGAATCCTTTCTCTAAGTGTGGGACTTGCAAATATGAGAAAGGAATCTCCAGAGAAGGCTGGTTCCTCCGTTAAACTACCCGCCACAAGCTATTCCAGCAAGGCAAGCTAATCTAAACCTAATCTAACCATGCCAAGGAGACAGAGAGAGAGAGAGAAAAGGGAAAAATAGAGCCTACACTAAAACGGTGATAAACCAAAGAAGGAGAATGTTGAACATCTATCAATACTACCATGGAACAAGGAGAGGTGAGCGATGGGAAGGATGGATAGATGCATCATAGGCCCAAAGATAGATTTTACACAGAAAATGTCCCAAAACTCCATAAACACAACTCCAAACGTGCAATGAACATTCAAACGTGCACAAATACCTACAATGAAGAGAGGCAAGAAGAAAACAAGCAAAAAACGAGCAAGGATGGATAGATGCATCACGAAACATGTTTTTGTTGCTTCATAAGTTTACACAGAACATCATTCCAATAGTAAAAGGCAAAAACGCCATTACAGAGAAGTGGAGGAGGTTCGAACTCCATTTTCAACCTGGAGCAGAAAAGAAGGGAGGAAAGAGATAAAAAGATGAACCACACTAAAAAATGAGCCAAATCTAGATTTTTACAATGCATGGGTCGAGGCAGAGAGAGAAAACATGAAAAATGTGCAAAGAGCCCAACCATTGACCAAAACGCATTCTTCATTAAAATCGGTGGTTGAAACATCACTTCCGCCATGTCAAGAAGAATGTGACCCATGTGCATTAAAACTCGGTTGTTGAAAGCGTCGATTCGGCCATGTTGAAGAAGAATGTGACCCATGTGCATTAAAACTGGTTGTTGAGACGTCAGTTCTGGCCTTTACCACGTGCCAGAGATGTTCCTTGATTTTCTCACTTCAAACTGAACCAAAATTCAATATTAACCTTGGAATCATGTAGATAATCTCACTAGCTTTCCATTGATATAAAGAACATGAAAATCCGAGCTCGGATCGAAAGTTATGGCGATCCAAGTTTTTAGGTTAAAAACAGGCCAAAACGGATTTTGAATTTTTTCCGTGCTCGCCACTTGGATGACACGTGTCGGGCGCTGATTGGATGAGAAATTCTCTCTCCTTCCCTTTCCGTGGGTTTTCCTTTGAAAATTTTGACTTTTTATAACTTTGGAAAATTTTCCATTTTTTCCCCGCGCCCCCGCCACTTGGGACACGTGGCGTGATCTGGTTGGAGGACAGGGGCGCGGGGTCATCCTTGTCTTTTAATTTTTTGGCCCAAGACTTTTGTCAAATTTTCCTAAGTCTTTCCCTAGCTCGAACTCCCCGCCTTAGGACACGTGTCCTGTGTCTATTAGCTCGGGCCGACCCTTCAAACCTTGCCCTTTGAAATTTTTTTGGCCAAAAACACTTAGCCAATTTCCATTGTGCTTCCCCTTATGACACGTGGCACATTCCGATTCATCTGCAGCCTCCTTGTCTCTTTTCGGCCACTTCACCTTTTCGCGTCCCACGCGTACTTTTGGCCCGGATGTCCCAAACTGTCTGGGACAAATTTCTCTAAACCACCCGATTCAGCTTCCTTGTTCCTGTTTGTGGCAAAGACACGTGGCAAGATTCCATTCGCTCTCATATCTTTCAGCTTTTCATGTCCCGCGCGTACTTTTGGCCTGGATGTCCCAAACGAAAGTCCTCTGTTTCGACCGAACCGGCCGGTTCGCATCCTCCACGTACTTTTGTCCCAACTGTCCTGGTATGCTGGGACAAATATTTCAACCACTCGATTCGGACTTCCTTGCGCTAAACCGGCCGATCCGTGTCTTCATGCGTACTTTTGTCCCAATGATCTGGTCTCGCGAAACAAGACTTGGGAAATTTTCTTCATTTTTTCGGCTGATCCAGATTTTCACGCCCACTTGCGTCCGACGTCCCAACTGTCCTAAAGACCGCCCTGGACTAGGACTTAGCGATTTTCTTCATTCTTTGGCCCCAAGCTTGGTACAATGAACCTTAGTTCAACCGGACCCCTCGGACCGAAATGCCTTAACTCGGTCCCGCGACCTTATTTTTGCATTTCTTCCATTTTTTCAACTTGTTGGGATTTCTTCTTGTATGGGAGAGTTAGAAAAGGCCGAGGGACCCCAAAAACATGACTTTGGGCCTTAATCAATCTATTTGCCGGGATTGAATATTCGATGCATGTTATCAAAATTACCACAGGGGTGAATTTTGGATAACAAAACCATTTCAACTATGCCCAAAACACATAACATCTGCAAAGCGAAATAGGTTCATGTCATGACTTAAATTGTTTCATTTAAAGGTCAACTACCTTAAAATTCAACATTTTAGATATTTATCATAACATAATCACATATTAATCCAAGAGGAAAATAAAGGATCAATAGTCAATCAACAAGTTTACATTTTCTATTCAACAAACCAATCATTGATCTCTTTCTACTTTATTTCAGTCAAATGTTATGTACAAGAAGACTAAACAACGTAATAATCTTATTTTCCTATAAGAATAATTAACAAGTGGTTCCAATCAAATGAACTTAACCCAACAGCCTTAGAAAAGGAATCTTATCAGGATATGATTCAATCCTTAATTCATCTCATTATAATCAACAATTCCCTTTTTCTAATACAAACAAATAAGTTCATAAATCTATTCCCAAGGTGAGATCAAGATCAACTTTAGAATAAGAAGGAAACGTATTGAAACCTTCCCTAAAATATTTACCAAAAAACCATGAGTTCCCTTTTTAGCTCGAATCAGTATAACAGTGAAGTTTAAAACAGCACTACATCCCTAAGAAATCATAATTTCCTCTATCCTTAAAGACTCAAGCATTCATTTATTGGACCCAACAAGAAGTGTCAAACCTGAATAGGAAACTAACAACTCCGAAATTACCCATATGCTCAGTCAAGACAAAAACTAACTTGCAATAAATTTCAACTTCTTAATACAAGAGCAAATAGATTGGGGTTCCAAGAAGAACAGGTTAACCAACAATATATTCCAAACAAGATCTCAAAGAGGTTACCCAACAACCCATTTAAACCATGCTTCCAGTTTTTCTCCTTGCACATGTAGTTGGTCTCAAAAAGAGTTCTGAGTTATTAAACCATTTAATCAAGTAATAAACCCAATTTCAAAGCCAAGACCCAATCGATCATATTTGTAATACAACCAGTTCAGGACTCGTAAAAAAATTTCGAGCACAATGTTGAACATAAGCTCCCACAAAGGTTCGGAACCACTCAAGTGAATATACACAAGTTCAGGATAACAACATATTCTCTTTTTAGTTTACATCCTAAACAAAGAAAACCCAAAATAACACCAGAGTAGAACCGACACCTTGCTCAAGTTACAATTTCCAAACACATTAGTAACAATTAAATTATACAGTGTCACATCACGGAATCTCATACATGAGTTTGAATATACACCAACATCTTAAAATAAGGTAGTATACAAATACCTATTAACAATTCAGAAAAGCAGAGAGCTTCCATTTCCTGTTAACATCTCATCAAACCCTATTTTCCAATTCAAACGAAATATAAGTTTCTTACCGGGGTTCAGACCTATACCAACAGCAAAATATGAGTGTCGTGTACTTAATGAACTTTCAATAATAGTTCAAATGGTCACTAGAAAATAAACACAAGTTCTAAGCCATATACGGACTTCAACAATAGTCCAGGTCATCACAAGAATCAAAACATGATTCCTTAGTACAAGAACCTCTATCAACAGTTCAAATCGAACACAAAACCAAAACAAGATCCAAACAGAAATACGAGCTTGAATACAAGTTACAACAAAATACGAGCTCAATACAAGCTCAAGATCAACAAACATGAATTCCCATAGTAACTGACGTAAGTCAAGGTTCCCAAATAACTCAGCACAATAATCATTAGCAATGAAGGTCATCAAAATAGAACCCTTCAATTACCAGATACAAAAATGTCAAGCAGAGTTACAAAATACATTTTGCATGCATGTATCATGTTTTTAAACAAACACAACGCAAGTTTCAACAAAATTGTATTTACCATGGATTCATGATAAAAAAACACAAGATTTATTAAACCCAGCAAATAAATAACCAGATAAAATATGCAATCCACAAATCTTAATAGAGCAGAGTTGTTTTAATGAAAACATTTAGAAGAAAGCAAGAGATTTTAATGGTTAGAGCCTATCATGCCTGATAGTGCTTCTGCCAAATCGAAGGAGACCTCCAGCCGAGCTCACAACTTCTCCTCTTCCCCATGAAAGATCAAACAACCATATTCTTTTTCCACAATGCTTCTTATACATCCCATGAACCGAAAATAGGTCTAAGACTTCAAAAATATCCATTAAGTGTAGTTAAATCTGCTGGTTCAAAAAACCAGAGAGCATGCAGAGCAAAAATCGTGAAACATGCAAAGTGAAATAACCCCAGACAAACCTGCTTACATGCCTTCCAAGACGGTTCATGCATGAAAACCAAAAATAATAAGTTTCATTAATTCTAATTTTCCCACCTATCCTTCCTTGCCACCACCTTCCAAGTCTGGCGAATGCCAAATCAAAATTAACATGCAATTCCATTTTAGTGACACTTCCACATAAGCCTCCACCAAGTCAACTAGCCCCTACCAAAACTGGCAGTACCCTATGCATTCAAAGCCTTATCAATAACATAAATTCCATAGGAACCATTGCCCTTAATGTATGCGACCACCTAATTCCCCTTTCATACCCATTAGTTTAGGATAGATCAAATTTCTTAGGTTAGACCTTAGGTAGTTTATAATATATACCTTAGGATATAACCCTAACAACAAATTTCCACCATAGGTCTTAACACATAGCCTTAGGTAGTTTCCACATAGGTTAGATTAATTCACAACATAATAGTTTTAGGCATTAGGTTAGATCATCATAAAACCTTATAGTATTAGGTTCTAGGTTAATTTTAATAGCTTAGTAACCTTTCCATATCCCTTAGCACAAAGCTTAGGTTAGGATGCCAATCAACCAACAAAGTAGAATAGGAAGCTTTAGGTTAGAATAAGAATTATATTAAGTGACATAGCTTAGGTAGCAAATATTCTTACCTAGCTTAGGATTCCATAGGATAGTCCTTTTTAGGATCCCGAATCCCTCCTATGCCATGAACAGTTGTATTTTCATGTTCGTCAACAATGTCCTGCCATGATTGATCTCCAAGGACCCAAGCACAACATACAACTGAATGGAAATACGTTCACACAAAAATCAAAGAACTTGTAATAACAAAGTTCAGTCAATATGTCTCTTAATTCATGGAATGTCAATTTACCATTCGTTTAATAGAGAAGATTTAAAACATTCCTTGGATCACTGAAATTGATCTAAGGATGAGTTAGATTAATAGATAAGTTTACAACTCTTAAACTAGATTGAAACTCACCTACAGAAGTGAAAAATGGATTCAAGGAAGCCATTCCAATTCAGTCAAAGGATCTTAAGAATAGAAATGATTTATCCATATCAAGCATGATCTCCAACAATCAAAAGAACATATCTTTATAAGGAAAATCACATGTCAACACTTGAAATGCAAAGGAGGAAAATAACAATTGTCAAGGGTGTTACAAGGTGATTTGGAAGAGAATTCATATGTACACACATGTTGTGAAATGTCATGAGATACTGTGGTTTCTCAACATAACAAATGTAAATTAGCTAGGGTCATAAAGGTCATCCAAAATAGGGTTGTTTAGATCTGCGGTATCCAAGGTAAGGGATACGGTCTAAGCACTCAACATGGTAAGTGGTAGTAACGCGTAGGTGTGGTTCTAGTACATCCAAAGTTTAAAAGGTCAAGGCTTGTTTAGACAAGGCTCATGACCATAGGAAAGGTAAGGCTATTAGGCTAAGAAAAATAGGTACCATCATCGCAAGAGGAAATGGTTGAGGACATGGGAATATCCATTGAATCAATGGTTAGGTAGGTATGGGTAGGATAGGTGGAGGTATAAATGGGTAATGGGGTAAGTGTCAAATTGGGAAAACATGTAAATGGGCTAGGGTCAAAGGTAGTAACAACTAAACGTACACACACGTATAAACTGCTGTGATGCACGGTACTAGAGTGAAAATCCCGCAAAATATACATCATCCAAGGTTGATAGGTCTATCCAAACATGGTTGAAGTTAGTCCAATATCAAAGGTATAGGATATGGTGTGGAAAAAAATAGAGGTTAGGTACAAGAACGTTTAGGTATGTTACTTTACACCAAAGGTCAGGTTGGAATAAACAACATGACAATAGGTAAGGTAAGGTTAGTAGGCTAAACAAATATAGGTAACCGTGTCACAAGGTACAACGAGCACAAAGGGTTCAAGGTCACAAAAATTATTTTAGGTCCAGATATATAGGTCATGACATGGAAGGTTAGGTGTGGGGAAAAAGGAGGTGTGACGAAGGTAAGGCCATGGGAGGGGCTGAAATATGCCCCAACTGATAGTAAGGGTGGGTGATAAATGATAAGGTTAGGAGGATGAGGTGGAGGATCGTGGGTCAGCGTCAAGTAAGGTGAAAAATATTGTGGGAAAGTAGATAAGATGTAATAGATTTCCATGGGGCCAAAATAGTTAACTCGACACTAGTCATGCTTAACTGATGATGGTCTTGGTAAACCAACCACAGTTTTCTAGGGTACATGACCGATGTCAATCTAGGTATAATTGAAATTTCTACTTTTTATGGAAGCATTTGTAATTTTACAAATAGGATAAAATGACAGAGGATAGAGGAAAAGGTGGAAAGAGACCAAGTGATATGGAGAGCCTAGTTGGTGAGCCTCGTAGCGGGTGATTGACAGGTGATAGGTGGGTCCACTAGATCTGTTTGATCAATTCAGTTAGTTAGAGGTGAGGAGATCGGTTGGTGATGATAGAAGTAAGAGAGGGATCGGGGGGACCACTGATGCAGCAGCCCAACATGCCACTGTAGAGATGGTAGTGTCACGAGGTATGATCCATTCCCTTCCTAGTTTTGTGGGTATATTTGTTTATTGAAATAGGGTTAGGGTAAAATGGGTTTTGGGGGAATTTTATTTTTAATTTGGGAAGAAAATGGGTGAAATTGTAATGGAGGCAGGGGTAGTTACGTGAATGATGGTAGGGAGTTGTTGAGGGGTGTTCTAGGTATGAATGGGTGGGTAGGATGGGTGATTAGGCTAGGTTTGAAAAAAATTGGAAAAAATGGGGTGGTGAATGGTTTCAGCGATTCGACGGTGATTGATGTTGTCAAGGTTGGCCAACATCAGTTAGAAACTTCGACATCGATCATGTAGTAGTGACCAATGCCGATCATAAGGAACCAATGTTGGTTTGGGTTTAGAGGAGAATAGTTCAATAGGTAGAAAAAGGCTAGGAAGAGAATGGTAAGGGATGGGAGATAAAAGTAAGGAGAGTGACCTTTGGTAAGGTTAATATGTTTACAAAGGGTAATGAGTAGGAATAGGTATAAGGTGCATGAATAGATTGGTTTAGCAAGGGAAAATTGGTAGAGTGGGTAAAATAAGTAATAAGGGTTGGGGACAAGGTTTGTTGGGTACAGTATGTGTTTAGTATGGGAAGGTTTTTACAATAGTGTGTTTTGTTGGGTGTAGGCGAGGACCAACTACAAATGCGGGATAGGGTACCTCCCTTATTACTAGATGTTCAGGGGGATGTGACTGATGAGGAGTGGAGGCACATGACTAAGGTGGGTCTGATTGGGATTTAGCGTTATAGGCATATAGCTCATGATCCAAGTTTGATGGTCACTCTCATTGATAGATGGGATTCTATGACCAACACATTCCATTTTCCAACAAGTGAGATGATTGTCACCTTGGAGGACATTTAAATAATCTTGTGACTACCGATAGTAGGGGCACATGTTTATTTTATTTCTTTAGAGGCATCGAGAGAGTTGATGTTGGAGTATTTGGAGAGGGGATGGCAGAGATGTAGCACCATCCCGAGATATGGAGAGATGTACATGGCTCATCCTAAGGAGATGAGGCTAGTGGTCTTAATTATGGGAGCGGTGTGTTGTTTCGCACATGCTTTGCCGGATATAGAGGGTGGGAGATTCCCATGATCCCGATGGGAGGTATGGTATGGGTATGTTACAGGTGATGGGTGCCGTTGGTCGAGTGCACGAAGGGCCAAGGCTATGCATGATGTAGCCCACTACAGGTAGATACTAGAGGGGTTGTCTAGGGTAGAAATAATTTAGAGGCCATATGTGGGTTTCCCATCATACAAGAAGATGATCATAGAGCTAGATGAGATACAATTGCTCAGATGGAAAGAGTGGTGTTGTGCAGGAGAGCACAAGATGATACCCTTAGAAAAAAATCAAATGATAGTTTGGGTTATCGTAGGATGTACCTCAACCGTTCTCACAGTACAGGAGAGATGATGTGGAGAGGCCTCTACCTCTACCACATCTGACAATCCCTACATGGTAGGAGGAATATGTGGTTGATCGGGGGATTGATGATGCCAAAGTTATAGATAGATACGATAAAGTGATAGGTTACAGTGCTAGGGTATCCAGATTTAGCCATCATAATAAAGTGCAAAGAGACACCCTATAGGGTCGGTGTACTACCCTGATTACATAGTTTGGGATAGTGCAAGGGCAGTTAACAGGTTTAGAGGCACATGTTTCCACTTTACATGCACATGTAGCCTCTCTACAAGTCCAAGTAGTGCAGGGACAAGCATCTGTACAGGGTGGAGATGGGGATGGGGTACAGGTGGTCCCCCTAAATGCACAAGTTACAGGTTTGTAGGTCTAGTTGGCAACTACATAGGTGTAGGTTGTGGCCCTTTAGGCCCAGAGATATAGGTAGGGGAAAGATAGGGTTACATAGGTGGCATAGGCACAAGGTCCCTCTTTATAGGTACCAGTAGGATAGGGTCCCATGAGATAGGTACAAAGGTTGAGGCCAATGGCACCACCACAGATAGTACCTATAGGCAAGTTGAGGGATGCCTTAGGTGAGGTGAGGTATTATTAGGATCAGGCGATGGCTACAGGATATATTTCTATCTTATGGATAATATAGAGCACACGCGAGCCTCGAGTGAGAGGACAAGTCATGCACCCAAAATGTGGAGAGCATAATGGGTCGAGATCCCTGAGATAGGGTCAAGGCAAGGCTACCAGAGCACGAGAGGTCAGCTCCGGTGAGGGGTCATCGGAGGGCTGACCGAGGTGAGGTGGAGAGAGTTTGGCAGGGAACCCCACTGAAGGGGAGATGGAGGAGACTGATGAGACAGGGATGGATATTAGGTGGGGTGATGATTAGTCACCATTTATGATTAGTGTATCCATGTTGTTGACACATTTTTGATATATATACCGGCCTACGTGCTGAATATGGTAAGGATGTATATGATATTTTTTGTTATTTTTTATCATATACTGAGCCTAGTTGTCAAAGATGGTGATGTTGTATACAAGAGTTTTTGTTATTTTTGATCATATACTAGCCTATGTGCTAAAGATTGTGAGGATGTATATGAGATTTTTTGAGATATTGTGATTATTATTTAGTAGTAGTGTATATTGTATGGATACAAATATTTTTATGATGAGATGGATGATTGGTTGATGCTATACTTTTGATGGTAGAATTTTATTGTTATGTATAGATGGATGAAAAATATGTGTGGTAGGTATGGTGGAGTCAGTTATAGGCATAGTTGAGTCATGTGGTAGGAATGGTTAAGTCGAGTCATGTTTAGGCATGGTTGAATCAAAGTTATAGGCATGATGGAGTCAGGTTATGTTTAGGCATGGTTGAGTCAATTCATAGGCATGGTTGAGTCAGGTCATAGGCATGATGGAGTCAAGTTGGTTTAGGTATGATTGTGTCGAGGTTATAGGCATGGTTGAGTCAAGTTGGTTTAGGTAACATGGGGGAAATATGGTGATGTATATATTGGATATGGTTTTAATTTCCAAATTTGTGCCATAATGGAAATGTGAAAATGATAAATGGATAATTTGATGATGTAATAAAATGTGTATGAGTTGATGCTTATTAGGTTTAATTTCCAGCTATTGATATAAAATAGAAACTAACTAGGGTAGAATGTGAATAGGAAAGGGAAAGGGGAATTGGTTAGGGTAAAGAGTGGCCAAGCTAACCTCCAAGGGCCCCATGCCCTAGTGCTACCTATATAGTCCAGGCAAAAAGGGACCTCAGGTTGATGTAGTTCTCCCATAAGCTAGGGAAGATTATGATGAAGTAGAGGAATGGATTGATAGGTGTTTAGGCATGGGTGAATGTAGGTCATAGGCATGATTGAGTGGTTTTTAAATATAGGTGTCGATGATCTAGTCCTATATATGATAATCAATAAGTAATGAGGAAGGTGAATGGTAAGAGGTGGTAAAAGAGACACTTAATTGATCGAACCCTAATGAGTCGACCATACCTAAGAGGGGCTCATGAATATAAGACCTTAAAGGTGTTGCATAATGGACCCTTCGAAGGTTGAAGAAATTCTCATGATTGGGAAATTTCACTTTTTGGCAAGTCCCTTGAGTAACAATGCAATTAGGATAAAAAGGAAAGGAGGTGAGAATGGGTGGGTGAGTGTAACCTAGTGTACGATAGCTAGTTTTTTTGAACAAGAAACCAGAATCAAAAATAGGAAATTCGACAAAAATTTCATTCTTTTCTTCATTTGTTTTTTTTAATAGACTGATCAACGTGAGAAGTATATATGGGATGAGTATATTATCTCCTTGAGGTCTTCGTGAAGATGATTGATGCGGGAAGCTTCAGAACATTTAGTATGTGTTTGCAATGACTTTATGTAGTTTTCCTTCGAGGAGCAGTCTATTTATAGCAATGACATAGAAAGAAGAGATGTCCCTTTTGAGGGAGTCATCTTTTGCTAGTTGTTTTACTCAAGGAGTTACATTCCTTTTGTTTTAGATGTTTAGGTCATGGATAAGACTATGGAGGAAGAGTAGGTTCTTATTTGAACAAAAAAACCATAGTACCGGGAGTCAACTATGAAAGGGGTGGTTTCAAGTGATGAACGACCATGGGATTCCATCCTATAGGAGATGAAAAATATCCATGAGAATCATGCTATGAGTAGATTCATGGTACTCATATTGAAGATAAGTCCGAAAGGTGACGGGTAATATGATTCTGGTTTATTCATGGATCTTCAAAAATGGGTAATGTTGAAGGTGGACAACACTCAAGGGATGAGCGATCAACCGACATAAAGTGGTATAAAACTTAATGTAAACAATAAAATGGTTAAAGATGCAAGGCATTAAGGGTCTTAAGTTTGGGTTTACCTTCGAGTGAAGAAAAATTATAAGCACCTAATCCATAGGCATGGGTAACGATATAGGGTCCAAGCCACTTAGGAGAAAATTTTCCCCATTTACTTTTCTCCTCTTTGGTTACATGTTGATTTTCCCTCAGGAAAAGGTTGCCAACCTGAAAGGTTCATTCGTGAACACATTTGTCATAGGCATGTTTGATACATTTTTGGTAGATTTGGATATGGTCAAGAGCATTGAGATGAATTTCATCTAATAACTCAATTTGTGCCAAATGATCTTGGCAAAAGTCATCATCATCAAGCATGTCTTGTAGTGAGATGCAGAGAGATGGAATCTGGACTTCAAGAGGTAAGACAGCCTCAATACCATAGACCAGAGAAAAGGGTTTGGCAGCATTTGAAGTGTGAATACTAGTTCGATAAGCCCACAAGGTGAAAGGAATGTGCATATGCCAATCCTTTCTAGTATCGTTGACTACCTTCATAAGAATTTTGTTCAAGGTTTTATTGGTTGATTTGGTTTGGCCATTGGTTTTTGGGTAATAACGTGATGAGAAACCGAGTAGGATTCAAAAAGTGGTGCATAGTTTGCGTAGGGTTTTGTTTTTGAATTTCTTTCTATTATCAGTGATGAGGCAGTGAGGAATACCAAAGGGACAAATTATGTGATGGTTGATGAATTCACATATTTTCTCAGCTTTTGTAGAAATGAAAGGAATGTCCTCTACCCATTTAGTGTGATATTCAATACCGTTATGATCCATTAGTGGCATTGTGAATAATGGGTTGATCTCACCGACAAGATCCAAACCCTAGTGAGAGAAAGGCCAAAGGTATTGTGCAAGTTGTAAGGCACTGATAGGTGTTTGTTGGAGATTAGATTTTTTGTGGAATTTCACACAACATTTGACATAATCACAACAATCATAGTTTAGGGTTATCCAATAATAGCCTAGGTGAAGAATTCATTTTGTGACAACTAAAACACTAAAGTGAGCTCCACAAAGTCCATCGTGAACTTCCTTAATGGTGTAGGGAATTTCAAAAATTGTAAGCCATCGTAAGAGAATGCCTTCAAAGCTGCGATTGTAAAGAAGACCACCCATGATGACATAACGGGAGACACTTTTAAGAAATCCACTTTGTCCATTACGAGTGAGATTGGTGGGTAGAATGGAAAGGGAAATATATTCTACATATTGCTTATACCAAAGGTCATGTGGGTCAGGGGAAACAGCTTCGATGGAGTAGACCTCACAAGGTAAATAAGAGGGTGATTGTAGCCTTTGTATTATGACAAATATTTTAGAGTCGACGAGTGAAGTAGGTATCTAAGAAGCCAAGTAGGCCATGGTATTTGAAAATTTATTAGTAGCTCACGGGGTGGTTTGAAGGGCGTAATCGTAATGTGACTTGGACAAACTGTTATAATTTTATTTTTAATTACAAGCATTGGGATGTGATTTTATTGAATTATGTGTGTTCCTTTATTATTGAAAATAATTCTTGATATGGATAAATTATTTCTACTCTAGGATTCTTTAGAATGAAATGATATGGCTTGTAAGAATCCACTTTCAATTCTTATAGGTGAGTTGCAATCTAGTTTTGAAGGTTGCAAACTTATCTTCTTTACTAACTCATCCTTAGATCAATTTCAGTGATCCAAGTAATGTTTTAAAACTCTTGATTGGACTAAATGATAAATTGACATTCAGTAGTTTGAGAGGCATAACAGACTAAACTTTTGTATTTTGCAAATTATTTGGTCTTGTGTGGAAGTACCTTCATTCAATTGTATGTTTGTGCTTGGATCTTTGGGATTGACCTCTACAATACATTATTCATATAAAAAAATAGTCTGCTTCAAGACTATGAAGGGGATCAGAACCCTAAAACTAAAGTACTACCCTAACAGTATCCTAAACTAGGTAAGAGTTCCTACTTCCTAGCTATGTCTATTTAATTGGGTTGTAATCTAACCTAAGCTTCTTATTCTATTGTGTTGGGGGTGACCTAACCTAAGCTCTTGTGCTAAATGAATATGGGAAGGGGAGATTACTATGGTAATACTAGACTATGTTAACCTAATGCCTAATACTAATGGTTGTGAATTTAATCTAACCTAAGGTGGTATTACCTATGGCAATGTTTTTAGACCTAAGGAAATTATTTAGGAAATGATTTTTGACTAACCTAAGTTTTGGGGACATCTATCCTAAACTATTTAAAAGGGGCCTAGGGTTGCATGGCACTACAATGATGGTTCCAATGGATTTTATTTGATTTGATTGGGTTTAAATACATGGAGGTACTACCAGTTTGGCAAGGGCTAGTTAACTCTAGTGGAGGCTTACGTGGAGGCTTCACTAAAAATGGAATTGCATGTTAACTTGGAAATGGCATTCACCAGTTTTGGAAGGTCATGGCAAGGAGAGAGAAGTGGGACAATTTAGAGTTATGGCATTAATGGATCTCATATTTTGTGTGTGAACTGTCTTGGAAACAAGGGAGGGAGATTGTTTTGTTCTCGCATGCCTCGAAAATTTTTGCTCTGTATGGAGCTATCTAGTTCTTTTTGAACCAAAAGTAGTTCAACTTCTTCTTCTTCTTGGCTATTTTTCATTTCTCTCATCTAATTTTGATAAAGGGAATGTATAAGAGGCATTGGAAGAAGAATTTTTGGTTGTTGATCTATCATGGAGAAGAAAAAGGGTTGGAGGCTTGGTTGGAAGTCTCCTTCGAATTGGCAGAGGCACTATCAGGCATGATAGGCTCTACCCATTAAGATTTCTTGCTTTCTTCTAAATGAATCATTAAAACAACTCTACTCTCATGAGATAATTGTTTGTTTGATTTGTCTGGTTATTTACTTGCATGTTTTAGGAAATATCTATGGTTTTGGAATGCAAATCCATTGCTGGCAATGATAGTTTTTAGGAAACTTTCTCTGTGTTAGTTTAATGGTGATATTCATGTGAACTTGTATTTGAAGCTCTATAACTTGTATTTGAGGCTAGTGTTGACTAAACCAGCCTTCGTTGTCTTATGTTTCATTCTAATCTATTATTTAGAGCCTGTATTTCATTGAATTTGAAGTAGAGATTCTTGGTCGTTTCTAAACAGGAATTTGTTGCTTGTATGGTTTTGAATCTCTGTTATAGTATTTTGTTTCATTTATCTTGTTTTGGAACTTCGTGTTTGTTCTTAACTGAGATGGAACTTGGTGTAGTTCTAAAAATTTTGTTGAATCTTCATATTCGACACTATACTCATTTTTAGTTCTTGTGAATGCTGAACTTGTACTCGAGTTATTGAGTTTTGTTCTGTACTTATGCTCGAGATGGAGTTTTACTCATGTTCATGGATTTAAAAAGGATTTTAAATGATTTATGGACTGTGATCGATAAGGGCTTGAGAGATTAGTTTCGAGTTCGAAGTTGATCTGGTAATATCCTTGTGATCTCCTTCGTGTAGCTTCTTGAGTGTGAATGGTTTTAGTACTTCTTCCTTTTAGACTGTACACCTTATTTGAACTTGATAGGGCATGTGAATACAAATTATATCTTTTCCTTCTCTACTATGAGGAATCCGCATCTCATGAAAGTGTGACTATTTTGTTTGAAGGATTATTTGATTGTAACTATACCTTGTTGTGGGTTTAGTTTAATATAAGAGTTCGTTTAAAGGGTCGTTAAAAATTTAAGAGGTTTGTGGGAATACAATATGCATTTTCCTTCTTATGAACAATGTTGAAATGAATACCTTTATGTCACAAGCTAATTCAATAGAACTCGAGGGTCTTGTGGTGATTATGTTTTAGTCGAGTTGGAAGTAAGATTGGAACATCTCTTGACTTAAACATCATTGGGGTTTCTTACTCTCTTTTGATCTTTTTATTTGATTTCTTGGGTTTTATTGGAAAGTTGAATCTAAACCTAGTATCGAGTTTTGTATGAAAGGATATAGTATCACTGTTCAGAATGCTTTTTATTATTGTTCTTATTTGGGATCGCAAACTACTTACTACTTGGAATTAAGTCGTTGAAGCCTTGTAATGGCATTTCAGTCTTTTTGAGTTTGTGAGTTGTAACGACCCTTGTATATCTTACACTATTTGTGGATTTCTATTCCTTGTTGGAATCATTGAATGAATCTATGGGATTTAAAAAGAGAAATGATTATGATCTCTTGGGGATAGTATACTATTTTAGGGACTCTATTGTGTACTTTGTTCTATGAACTGAATTTGAACTTGTGTTTTATGAATGGAATAGGTAAATGAGTTTGTAAGATTTGTAATGGAAAGTTCGAAGTGTGCTTTCTTTAACTGTGCATTTGGTTCTATGTTGTCTTTTGGGAACTAGTTAAGGAATTATATGTTTGGAATATAAATGAGAATTCATTTCATAGTATAAATGAAATGAATTATGAATTGGGTCCTTTTCTATTTGGGATCCTTGTTCTATTATTTGGATAAGTTCATTTGATCGAGCTTATCTATTTTCGATTCTCTTCGAGATGGAAATTTCTTGTGGATTGTTTGGTCTACTTTGTATAAATCATTAGTTATAATGATGTGGAAAGAGAATAGTTGAATTGGTATGTGGAAAGAAAATATTAACATACTTAGACTATCTATTTTCCTTGATTAAATCACACACCCGATTGATATTGGAAGGTTGTCTCTTTTTGCACACTATCTTATTATGAACCCTTCTTGGATGGATTGGATAAGAGAGTTATTCTATTTGATTCTAGCTTGGATTTGTGGAAAGTCTAGTTTCAAATCCTTGAATTATATCTTCTAACATGCAGAAGTTAGTAAGACTTTTAGTTAGACTATTTTGATTTCCTATTCTTCTTGGATTGATTTGGGATTCTTGTTAGATGATTTTCCTTAATGTTGAATCCTTATATTTTTATCTTTGAAGTGAGGTAGATTCATGTGTTCTAAACCTGTATTTGTCTTTCTGATGATTAGTGTTTGGGGAATAGCATGTATTGATTCTTCTTCCTTGTTATATGGAATGATGAAGCATTCTAATATGAGCTAGGCTGAAATTAACTTCTTTTACTGCTTATAAAAGATAAATGAGTATTTGTATTATTATAGAACTATGAAACATTTGGATGACAAGACATGTTGATTTTTAGAAGTAATTGATAGAATCAATTAAATTACATGTTATGCTCTTTTCTTAAAAGTGAATTCATACTCTTTAATTGTACTTATTTTCTATATGTTATTACTTATGATTATATGTATGATATATTAATTGTTTCATTAAAGCAGATTTATTTTAATGGAACAATTAGTGGAATGCACTTTACTTTAATGCTTAGTGCTTATCATGATCAGTTCATTGAGCTGACCTGTGCTAGCAATTTTTACAGATGGACATCGTAAGTGAAAAAAAGAAGATAGAAACTTTTATGATGCTTTCGATTATTTAATTATGGATCTTATGTAAAGAGTTTCAAATCATTCTTGAGTTGTAATGAAAAAGAAAAGTGATGTTCTTTTAAGATCTTATTTTGATTGACATGTAGAATAGCTGGAATGCATAATCTTGAAAATGTATATTTATCATCATGAATTGAAAGGTTTTGTGTTGGAATACAATTTGTGATGTGAATACTTTTGTACTTGTATGATGGAAATAATAGTGATATCTTTGCGGTATTCTTTATATCTGTGTATACTATTACTGTTATAAGATAATGAGTTGGATTAAGGAGATAGTATAATCTCCCTTATATTAATGAACTTGTTAAATTGCAAGGATGTCATTCTCTAATTACACAACTATAGTTTAATAACGAATAATTCTTTGGACATATAATTAAACTATATAAGTAACTAATGATAAAAAGTTTATGTTAAACCTAACATCTAAGCATGAAGAGGAAAACTCTTCCACTTTCATGGAATGAAAGGTAAGAGGAATAGTGGTATGATCTTTAATCATTATGATTTTTTTATAAATTAGACACTAACCGAATCTAAGTGCATGACACACTTGATTTGGATAGCTATGTTGCATTAAGAATTAAACGTTTGATGTTTGTTGTCCTGTTTTTGGGATAACTGCTTGTTATGCCACGTTAACTAATAACAAATGCAAACATGAATTAATGAATTTCTCTATATCTAATCAAAGCTATTTTTATATAAAGAACTTAAGGAATGTTGGAATTAGGGTTAGGCATGGTTGCATTGTAATATGAATTTTGATCCAATTTAATTATGATTAATGACTGCTAAGGGGGTATGTACAACTTGATGATTTAGTTCTAATGGATGTTGGCACACGCCAACTATAGGACTGTACCCTCAAGAATTCCATGTACTTCTCAAGGATATAGTGTTACATTTCACATGTGGCAACACCCTTCCATATTTGTTCATCTATATCTACACACAATGGACTTGATCTTAGTTTCTCTCTAGGTCAAGTTAGTAGCATGTTCGGGATAGGTAGTAGCTTTCATGACTTAGGTACCGTGGCACATTCGATGACTTAGGTCAGCTCGGTATGCCCATATACCCTAATTCATCATGAGCATCTTCCTATAATAAATTATGTTGCTAACCCTTAGGGCTAGGGTTGAACCTCGGGTAAGTGGGGTGACGATAATCACTAAAGACCATTCTAGATAATAGAAGAGTGAGGTGAAGGACGTATTCGAGAATGATGAGTATATCATCTAGGAATAGTAACATGAACGGTATGTCAAAATTTTTGGCCAAAGTATCGCAAGTCGCTTGTTACGTTGTCCTATGTCACCTAGTTTAAAGCAACGTGATGTCAGATGAATATTGGTAACAAATATTTAGATAGGTTCTTAAAAGCAGATTACTCAAGACTGGAATAGGGTATGAGAACCAAGTATACATAGTATACATAAAGTATTCTATACTTTAAGTAAATATGAGAGATCGGTTGGTAACCGATTCATGGAATGAGAGATCGGTAGTATACCAAGTCATTACAAGTGCATATGGTTATCTGTTATGAGATTGATTAGCATGGAATGTGTGTTCTAAATGATGCTTTATTAGAAGCAGAGAACATTATGTTTTTAAAAAAATTCCCTTATTTCTAAAGTCTTAAAATGGGAATTTTACATCTTGGTATCAGAGCTGAAGGTTGCAGATCTTGGACCTATTGTGTCTATAATCTGATGAAACTTAAATTTTATTGTTAACAAAAATGGTTAGAACAAGAGGAAATGTTGCAAATAATCCTCCACCTAAGGAAGGAGCAGTAACTACCTAGAAACTTGATGAGATCCTTACTGCCCTGTTGGACACAAGAGATCATTTGGTTGTACTTGAACAACAAGTAATGGGCAATGAGGAGGAAGAAGATGGTAACAATAATCAGCCACCTCCTGAGGACAATGCCAATTTAGGTGTTGATAATAACAATGTGAACATACCTGATTAGCCTGAGAATAAAAAGGCTAGGCTGGCAGCTGAACTCACTAATGATATAAAAAGGATAAGTCCACCCAAGTTTGATGGAACCACATTAGGGGATGGAGCTAAGAATTGGCTCAGCAAAATGGAGAAATACTTTACAATAAGGAATTTCTTAGGAAAAAAAATGGTGATATTGGGAGTATATCAGCTTTTCCATGAGGTATCTTCATGGTGGGACATCCAAAATCTAAGCTAAACATTGATGAAACTAATAGAACTTGGGATAAATTTAAAGGTTACTTTAGGCAACATTGGTTGCCACAATTTTACTATGATCAGAAAATGACTAAATTCTAGAACTTAGCTCAAGGAAAGCTAACTGTAACTAAGTATTGGGAGTGGTTTACTAAACTCCTTAAGTATGTACCTCAAAGACTGGCAAACCGATGAGAAGTTCAGAAACAAAATTCATCATCGGATTGAATCCTATTATAGGAGGAGAGGTGGATGTTCACAGCCCAACCATGATGGAAGGGGTTGTTGAAAAGTCCATAAGGCAGGAATATAAATTGAAGGCAATTTCTACTCATAAGGAGGAAGTAAGGAAGAAAATACCTAACTCCTCTTCATCATATCTTACACCTAAGAAAGGACCATGGAGGAAATTTTGAATGAAAAGTAAGTTTTCATTTGATACTAATAAGAAAGCATAAACAAACAAGTTTGTTGGCAATGCACGGAACAACTTTTCAAGAACAATAATAATAGACAGAAGTCCTATGGAGGTCAGAATGATAACTCTAAGGCTGGAAATAAACATGAGCCTAGAAAGGGACCTGTAGGAGGCTGTTATAATTGTGGCAAATATCATTACGAAAATCAATACCCTTTGAAAAAGGGCAATCGTAATCATCGGGACAAGATACACGTTGTAGTAGGCGACAAACCTGTGTTGAGAAACAGGCACGCCCAAAGAGGTTCTAGGTAAGTTATTTGGTTTACCTATAACTATTCTTTTGACACTCGAGTTAGACTCTCTTGAATGTTTTATTTCTAGTAAATTAGCATCAAAACTAAAAATAAAAGATAGAAACATGGATAAAACATGGAATGTACATTATGGAAACAATGTTGTTCATACAGTTAGTATGTGTCTTTTTGGAGCAGTCCTTGATTTACCTAAATTTTACATTGAAGTTGATCTTTATGTTACACCTTTAGGGTCTTATGATGTAATCATAGTTGTTAATTGGTTAGCACAACATAAGGCTAAAGTGGACTATTTTGAAAAACACATTATTTTTTTAGATGACCTACAGAAAATAACAGAGATTCAGGGTGTGAAACATGAGATTTTGGTTAGGAAACTATCAACTATGCAACTTAAAAAGGCCAAAAATAAAGGTTGTACCTTATATGCAGTAAAGATTGCAGAAATATATAAAGTGAGTAGTGATGTCATGGAACGATATCCAATGTTACAAAACTTCAAAGTGACATGTTTGAAAGAGTTACTGTGTCTTCCACCCAAAAGGGAGTTTGATTTCACAATTGAGATCAATCCTAAAACTGAGCCTATTTCTAAGGCACCGTATCAAATGACTACTATAGAATTAGTAGAGCTTAAGGATTAGTTGTAAGAACTTTTTCTAAAGGTTTTATTAGACCAAGTGTCTCACCTTGGGGAGCACCAGTAATTTTTGTGAAAAAGAAATATGGAACACTTAGATTGTGCATTGATTACAAAATGTTAAACAAAGTAACAATCAAGAATAGATACCCACTCCCTAGGATTGATGATCTATTTGATTAGATGTGTAGAGCATTGGTATATTCTAAGATAGATCTTCAATTTATATATCATCAATTATGATTTAAGGATGAGGAAATTCATAAAACAACTTTCGAACAAGGTATGGACACTATGACTTCACGATTTTACCTTTTGGATTAAGAAATGCACTGCAAAATTTATGAATTTAATGAATAATATCTTTCAAGAATACTTGGAAAAATTTGTGTTCGTATTCTTGGACGACATTCTCATATATTCTAAAAGCATAGAGGAACACCATGAGCATTTGAAGATAGTTTTGGAAATTTTGAGAAAGAGACAATTATATGGTAAATTATCTAAATGTTCTTTCTATGACACAAAAGTGCACTATTTGGGTCATGTAATAAGTAAGAATAGAATCATTGTAGATCCTTCTAAAATTTTAGCTATAACTAAGTGGCATGCACCAAAGAATGTACATGAAGTTAGAAGCTTCATGGGGCTTGCTGGTTACTATAGAAATTTTTTTAAAGATTTTTCTAAGGTGGTTGTACCAATAAATTCTTTACAGAAGAAGGATAAGAAGTTTGTTTGGAGTGAGAAATGTGAAACTACATTTAGAAATTTGAAAGAACAGTTAACTTTAACACCTATTCTAGTAGTACCAGATCCTAATGGAGACTTTATGGTAGTAACTGATGCATTTAGTGAAGGTCTAAGAGGTATTTTGTTACAAAATGATCATTTCATAGCTTACAAAAGTAGAAAACTAAAGTTACATGAGTTGAATTATGCTCCACATGATTTAGAGCTTGCTGTCATTGTTCATGCACTACAAGTTTGGAGGCATTACCTACTTGGTAAACCTTTTGAATTGAAAATTGATCATCTTGGGCTGAAGTATATTTTAACTCAGCCAAATCTTAATGCAATAAAATGAAGGTGGTTATATTTTTTGTCTCCATATGATTTTGACATCAATTATATCAAGGGTAAGGAAAATAGAGTTGTCGATGCTCTAAGTCGTAGGAAGCACATTTATGCTATTATAACATTGATAACTCAATTTAAGGATGAAGTAAAAAGTGTTATGGAATCTGATTCTTACTTTCAGCAAGTAAAGACAGTGCTTGCTACATATCCAAATGATTTAAGGTATAAAGGTTTTCACTTTGATAACGAAGGAATCTTAAGATTTGAAAACAGAGTATACATACCTTCGCTAAATGATTTAAGAAAGAAATTGTTAGCAGAATTTCACAATTCACCTTTTTCTGGACACCCTGGTATTACAAAGATGCTTGCTAATATAAAATAATAATATTTCTGGAAAGGAATGAAAAATGATGTTATTGATTTTGTGACACATTTCCTTGAATGTCAACATGTTAAAGCGGAACATATGCACCCAGCCAGTTTATTGTATCCTCATAGCATACCGTAGTACAAGTGGCAAGTGATAAGCATGGAATTTGTACAAGGGTTACCTATGTCAAGAAATAAACATGATGCCATTTTGGTAGTTGTTGATAAACTAACAAAGGTAGCACATTTTATCATTGGTAATCGAAGGATGATTCTCCCTGTATTGGCTAAACTATTTGTGCACGAAATTTTCAGATTACATGGAGTACCTGAATTAATCATATCAGATAGAGATCCTAGAATGACATCAAGGTTTTGGAAAACGCTTAATGTAGCTCTAGGAACTAAGATGAATTTTAGTTTTGTGTATCATCCGAGAAATAGATGGACAGACTAAAAGAGTTAATCAAGTTTTAGAGGATATGTTACGATTGTATTGCATGGATCAGTAGTATAAGTGGGAAAATTACCTTCCACTAGTTGAGTTTTCATATAACAACACATAGCATGCCTCTCTTAAGATGGAACCTTTCGAAGAATTATAGGGAAGAAAATGTATAACCCCTATTAGTTGGGACAACATTGAGGATAGAGAGGTAATTGGACCTGAAATCCTTATGGAGACAGTACGAGTAAGTTAAAATGATTCATGAGCACTTGAAAGAAATAACAGAGATGTGCAAAAGAGTTATGCTGATTTAAAGCAGATTGACATGAAATTTGAACTTCATGAGAAAGTATTTCTTCGGGTAAAACTGAAAAAGAGCTCTATAACTTTTGGCAAGGTTTCCAAGTTATCACCTCGTTATGTGGGACCCTTTGAGATAGTTGAAGTAATCAACCCTGTAGCTTACCGTTTAGCATTACCTCCTACTTTTTCATGAATGCATGATGTTTTCCATATTTCTTTGCTTAATAAATACATTTCAGATTTATCGCATGTGTTAAATTGGAATTCCTTGTAGGTCCAAGACCGAAATAATCGTGGTTAAACCCATACGAGTGTTGGAAACTCACCAATTGCATTTAAGAAATCATGAAATAAGTCAATGTAAGGTCCAATGGGACCAGTTTAATGAAGAAAGTGCAACCTAGGAAAATATGGAAGATATGAAAAATGCTTTCCCATATTTATTTGATTAGAATTAACTTTGATGACTGATACAAATTTGTGATTTTATCTTTATTTGTCAATAATTCTGCGAGTTTTGGAAGATGGCTATTTATTTTTGAATAATCAGCTATGTGAATGCAAATTTTGTAACTTTAAATCCTGATATTGTTGCAAACATAGATTAAGAAAGTGAATAAATTGATTATCCTTAATGCAATGTTCAAATGAGATAATCATCGGGATGATGATTCTTTTTAGGAGGAAGTATGTAACACCTTGGACAAACTATTATAATTCTCTTTTGCATTACAAGCATTGGCATGTGATTTTCTTGAATGAGGTGTGTTCCCTTGATTGTTGAAAAGCATGCTTGTTATGGATAAATTATTTCTGCTCTGGGATTATTTAGAATGAAATGACATGGATCGTGCAATAATCCACTTTCACTTCTTATAAGTGATTTGTAATCTGGTTTTGAGGGTTGTAAACTTATCTTCTTTATTGACTCATCCTTGGATCAATTTCAGTGATCCAAGGAATGTTTTAAAACTCTTTATCAGACTGAATGATAAATTGACATTCAGTAGTTTGAGAGGCATAGCAGACTGAACTTTTGTATTTTGCAAATTCTTTGGTCTTGTGTGGAAGTACCTTCATTCGGTTGTATGTTTGTGCTTGGATCTTTGGGATTGACCTCTGCAGGACATTATTGGCGTAAACAAAAATAGTCTGCTTCAAGACTATGAAGGGGATCAGAACCCTAAAACTAAAGGACTACCCTAATAATATCCTAAACTAGGTAAGAGCACCTACTTCCTAGCTATGTCTATTTAATTGGGTTGTAATCTAACCTAAGCTTCTTATTCTATTGTGTTGGGGGGTGACCTAACCTAAGCTCTTGTGCTAAATGAATATGGGAAGGGGAGATTACTATGGTAATACTAGACTATGTTAACCTAATGCCTAATACTAATGGTTGTGAATTTAATCTAACCTAAGGTGGTATTACCTATGGAAATTTTTTTAGACCTAAGGAAATTATTTAGGAAATGATTTTTGACTAACCTAAGTTTTGGGGACATCTATCCTAAACTATTTAAAAGGGGCCTAGGGTCACATGGCACTACGACAATGATTCCAATGGATTTTATTTGATTTGATTGGGTTTAAATGCATGGAGGTACTACCAGTTTGGCAAGGGCTAGTTAACTCTAGTGGAGGGTTACGTGGAGACTTCACTAAATATGGAATTGCATGTTAAATTTTAAATGGTATTCACCAATTTTGGGAGGTGGTGGCAAGGAGAGAGAAGTGGGAGAATTGGGATTTATGACATTAATGGATCTCGTTTTTTGTGTGTAAAACATCTTGGAATCAAGGGAGGCAGATTTGTGGGAGGTTGTTTAGTTTTGCATGCCTCACGAATTCTGTTCTGCATGGAGCTATCTGGTTCTTTGAACCAGCAGTTTGAATTCTTCTTATTCTTGGTATTTTTTGTTTCTATGGTCTAATTTCGATCAAGGGAATGTATAAGAGGCATTAGAAGAAAAATTGTTTGGTTTTGATACGTCGTGGATAAGAAAAAGGGTTGGAGGCTCGGATGGAAGTCTCCTTTGAATTGGTAGAATCACTATCAAGCATTATAGGCTCTACCCATTAAGATTTCTTGCTTTCTTCTAAATGAATCATTTAAAAACTCTTATCTCATGAGATAATTGTTTGTTTGATTTTATGGTTATTTACTTGCATGTTTTAGGAAATCTCTGTTGTTTTGGAATGCAAATCCATTCTTTGCAATGATATTTTTAGGAAAATTTCGTGTTATTTTAATAGTGATATTCATGTGAACTTGTATTTGAAGCTTTGTAACTTGTATTCAAGGCTAGTGTTGACTGAACCGATATTCGTTGCCATATGTTTCATTATGAACTATTATTTAGATGCCTGTGTTTTGTTGAATTTGTAGTAGAGATTCTTGGTCATTCTGAACTGGAATTTGTTGCTTGTATGGTTCTGAATCTCTATTATAGTCTTGTGTTTTGTTGAGCTTGTTTTGGAACTTCATGTTTGTTCTCAGCTGAAATGGAACTTGGTGTAGTTCCGTAATTTTTGTTGAATCTTTGTATTCAACATGGTACTCGCTTTTTCAGTTCTTGCGAATGTTGAACTTGTAGTGTTGTTGTTGAGTTTTGTTCTATACTTATGCTCTAAGATGGATTTTTACTCATGTTCATGGATTTGAAAATTCTTTGAACTCATTTATGGACTATTTTCTCGATAAGGGCTTAAGAGATTAGTTTCAGTTTGAAGTTGATCTGGTAATCTCCTTGTGATCTCCTTCATGTAGCTTCTTGAGTGTGAATGGTTTTAGTACTTCTGCCCTTTAGACTATACAACCTTCTTTGAACTTGATAGGTCATTTGAATACGAAGTATATCTTTTCCTTCTCTCGCTCGAGGAATCCCACGTCTTGTGAAAGCGTGATTGTTTGATTGAAGGATTATTTGACTTTAAGCGTACCTTGTTGTGGGTTTGATTTAATATAAGAGTTCGTTGGAATGGTCCTTAACAATTTAAGAGGTTTTTCGAGAATACAAAGTATGCATTTTCTTTCTTATGAACAATGTTGAAATGAATTCCTTCCTGTCGCAAGCTAATTAGATGGAACTCGAGGGTCTTGTGGTGATTATGTTTTAGGAGTTGGAAGTAAGACTAGAACATCTCTCGACTTAAATGTCATTTGGATTTCTTACTCTCTTATGATCTTTTTATTTGATTTCTTGGGTTTTATTGGAAAGTTGAATCTAAACCTAGTATTTTGAGTTTTGTATTAAAGGATACAATATCACTGTTCAGAATGTTTTGTATTATTGTTCTTATTTGGGATCATGAACTACTTACTCCTTGGCATTAAGTTGTTGAATCCTTGTAATGGGATTTCAGTCTTTTGAGTTCATGAGTTGTATTGACCCTTGTATATCTTACACTATTGTGGATTTCTATTCCTTATTAGACTCATTGAATGAATCTCTGGGATTTAAAAAGGGAAATGACTATGATCTCTTGGGGATGGTATACTATTTTAGGGATCAGATCTCTGTGTCCTTCATTCTATGAACTGAATTTGAACTTGTGTTTGATGAATGGAATAGGTAAACCAGTTTGTAAGATTTGTAATGGAAAGTTTGAAGTGTGCTTTCTTTAACTATGTGTTTAGTTCTATGTTCTCTTTTGGAAACTAGTTAAGGAATTCTAAGTTTGGAATATAAATGAGAATTCATTTCATAGTATAAATGAAATGAATTATGGATTGGGTCCTTTTCTATTTCAGATCTTTTTTCTGTTGTTTGGATATGTTCATTTGACCTAGCTTCTTTGTTTTTTATTCTCTTCTAAGATGGAAATTTCTTGTAGATTTTTTGGTCTACTTTGCATAAGTCATTAGTTGTAATGATGTGGAAAGAGATTAGTTGAATTGGCATGTGAAAATAAAATATTAACATACTTAGACTGTCTATTTTCCTTGATTAAATCACACACCCGATTGATATTGGAAGGTTGTCTCTTTTGCACAATATCTTATTATGAACCCTTCTTAGATGGATTGGATAAGAGATTTATTCTATTTGATTCTATCTTGGATTTGTGGAAAATCATGTTTCAGATCCTTGATTTATATCATCTAACATGCGAAGTTAGTAAGAATTTCAGTTAGACTATTTTGATTTCTTATTCTTCTTGGATTGATTTGGACTCTTGTTATATGCTTTGCCTTAATGTTGAATCCTTATATTTTTATCTTTGAAGTGAGGTAGATTTGTGTGTTCTAAACCTGTATTTGTCTTTCGATGATTAGTGTTTGGGGAATAACATGTATTGATTCTTCTTCCTTGTTATATGGAATGATGAAGCATTCTAATATGAGCTAGGCTGAAATTAACTTCTTTTACTGCTTAGAAAAGATACATGTGTATTTGTATTCTTATAGAACTATGAAACATTTGGATGAAAAGACATGTTGATTTTTTAGAAGTAATTGATAGAATCAATTAAATTATATGTTGTGTTCTTTTCTTAAAAGTGAGTTCAGAATCTTTAATTATACTTCTTTTCTAGATGTTATTACTTATGATTATATGTATGATATATTAATTGTTTCATTAAAGCATAGTTTTTTTAATGGAACAATTAGTGGAATGCACTTTACTTTAATGCTTAGTGCTTATCATGCTTAGTTCATTAAACTAACCCATGCTAGCAATTTTTGCAAATGGACATCGTAAGTGAAAAAAGAAGACAAAAAATTTTATGATGCATTGGCTTATTTAATTTTGGATCTTATGTAAAGAGTTTCAAATCATTCTTGAGTTGTAATGAAAAAGAAAAGTGATGTTCTTTTAAGATCTTATTCTGATTGACATGCAAAATGTCTAAAATGCATAATCTTGAAAATGTATATTTATCATCATGAATTGAAAGGTTTTGTGTTAGACTACAATTTGTGATGTGAATACTTTTGTACTTGTATGATGGAAATAATAGTGATATCTTTGCAGTATTATTTATATCTATGTATATTATTGATGTTATAAGATAATGAGTTGGATTAAGGAGATATTATAATCTCCCTTATATTAATGAAGTTGTTAAATTACAAGGATGTCATTCTCTAATTACACAACTATAGTTTAATAATGAAATATGATTTGGACATACAATTAAACTATATAAGTAACAAATGATAAAAAAATTATGTTAAACCTAACATCTAACCATGAAGAGGAAAACTCTTCCTCTCTCATGGAATGAAAGGTAAAAGGAATAGTGGTATGATCTTTAATCATTATACTTTGTTTATAAATTAAACACTAGCTAAATCTAAGTGGATGACACACTTGATTTGGATAGCTAGGTTGCATTAAGAATTAAACGTTTGATGTTTGTTGTCCTGTTTTTGGGATAATTACTTGTTATGCCACGTTAACTAATAACAAATGAAAACATGAATTAATGAAGTTATCTATATCTAATCAGGATAGTGTTGGATAAAGAACTTAAGGAATGTTGGAATTAGGTTAGGTATGGTTGTAATCTAAATTTTTATCTAATTTAATTATGATTAATGACTGCTAAGGGGTATGTACATCTTGATGAATCAGTTCTAACGGATGTTGGCACATGCCAACTATAGGATTGTACCCTCGAGAAGTCTCAGTAGAATTCTCAAGGATACATTGTTGCAGTTGACATGTGGCAACACCCTTCCATATTTGTTCATCTAGATCTACACACATTTGGACTTGAACTTAGTTTCTCTCTAGGTCAAGTTAGTAGCATGTTCGGGATAGGTAGTAGCTTTCTATGACTTAGGGTACCTTGGCACATTCGGATGACTTAGGTCAGCCAAGTATGCCCATATACCCTAAGTCAACGTGAACGTCTTCCTATAATAAATTATGTTACTAACCAAGTCTAGGGTCGAACCTTGGGCAAGTGGAATAACGGTAGTCAGAAAGACAATTATAAATAAAAGAAGAGTGAAGTGAAGGATGTATTCGGAATGACGCGTATGTCATCTAGGAATAGTAACATGAATGGTATGTTGAAAATATTTGACCAAAGTATCACAAGCTATTGGTTGTGTTGTCCTATGTCACCTAGTTTAAAGTAATGTGATGTCAGATGAATATTGGTAATAAATATTCAGATAGGTTCTTTAAATAGATCACTCAGTACCCAGAATAGGGTAGGAGAATCAAGTATACGTATTATACATAAAGTATTCTATACTTTAAGTAAACATGAGAGATTGGTTAGTAACCGAGTCATGGAATGAGAGATCGGTAGTATACCAAGTCATTACAACTACATATGGTTATCTGTTATGAGATTGATTGGCATGGAATTTGTGTTCTAAATGATGTTTTATTTAGAATAGAGAACATTATGTTAAAAAAATCCCTTATTTCTGAAGTCTTAAAATGGGAATGTTACAGTAAAGAACGGTCAAAGGTGGTCAAGAGTATGTCTACGTGATGCTTATACTTAGGGAATTTTAGAACTTGTAAGCCATCATAAGAATGTCTTCAAATCCATTCTCGTAAAGAAGATCACCCATGATGAAATAATCGGAGACACTTTTAAGAAAGGCACGTTGTCATTATGATTGAGATTGGTAGGTAGAATGGAAAGGGAAAGATAATATGCATATTTCTTATACCAAAGGTGATGTGGGTCAGGGGAAAGGGTTCCGACGAAGTAGACCTCATGAGGTAAATAAGAGGGTGATTGTAGCCTTTGTATTGTGACAAAGATTTTAGAGTTGGTGGGTGAAGTAGGTATCTGAGAAGCCAAGTAGGCCATGGTATCCACAAATTTATTACGAGTATGTCAAAGTAACGGTCTAAGGTGGTCAAGAGTATGTCTACGTGATGCTTATACTTTTGAAGTATCTTAGTACGACATTGGTATATACCATTGACTTAGTTTATGACCAACCGAGAATCACTAAAGATAATGATTGTCTTAACATCTAAGGCATAAGCAACCTAGAGACCCAATATGAGTGCTTTGTATTCAATAATATTGTTTGTTTAATGAAAATAAAGTTTGAAAGATAAAGGCATAGGCTCACCATCAAGAGAAATATGGATAATACCATCCTCGCCCCCATGTTGAAACTTAGAGCCATTGAAGAAGATTGTCATTTGGTAAGCGGGTTCATCCAGTGGAAAGGGTAGCAATAGACTCATCTAGAAATCGAAGTTAGATGGTTGCTTCCCAAAAATAGGTGCGATGGATAGTTGTTCACCGATAGTAAAGACCTTGATGGAATTTTGATGAATGAATTCGAGGTCGAGGTCAGTGAGAAGCATAAGCCAACGTGTGGCATGTTGATGTTAATAGGGTTTGGCATATATATAGTGTAATGGGTCAGTATTATTAATGAAAAAGGTTTTTTGATTGAGTAGGTAATGGTAGAGTTTGGTGGTGACGAAAACTAAGGCTAAGTAGAGTTTTTCGGCATGGTTATATCTAGTTTCTTAGTCAAGAACGGTACAAATTATGTAATAAACCACTTTCTCTTAGTGTTGGTCATCACGATGAGCAAGCATGACACCTAAATAATTGTTAGTGGTGGAAATATATAGGTAAAAGGGGTGGTCATCCTCATGAGGAATAACCATTGGTGGTTGAAGGAGGTATTGTTTTAAGGCTTTGAAGGCTTTATGACATTCTTCATCCCATTTTAATGACATGTCTTTCTTGAGTAGATCTTTGGAATGGTTGATAGTGGTTGGAAAGTTGTGAGATAAAATGACGAATGGATTGCAACTTACCTTTTAGGCTTCAAAGTTGGTGAATATTATTGGGTGGATGAATTTCAAGAATAGCCTTGAATTTAGAAGGATCAACTTCTATGCCACGCAAAGAAATGATGAAACCAGGAGTTATTCAAAAATTACTACAAAGACACACTTCTTTGTTTCAAGATGCACATAATACTTGATGAGATCATCAAATATGACCTTAAGGATGGATAAGTGTTTAGTTTGATGTTTAGATTTGGCTAGAAGATCATGTTATCCAAAATTCACCCCAGGGTAATTTTGATAACATGCATCAAAATATTCAAGTCCCAGGCAAGTAGATTGATTCAAGGCCCAAAATCATGTTTTTTTGGGGTCCCTCGGCCTTTTTCTAACTCTCTCATCCAAGGAGGAATCCCAACAGGTTGATAAAATGGAAGAAATGCAGAAAATAAGGTTGCAGGACTATGTTAAGGCATTTTGGGTCTGAAGGGCTCGGGTTGTACTAGTTCGGGTTGAATCGAGATTGTACCGGTTGGGGCCGAAAAAACAAGAAAATTGGCTAAGTCCTAGTCCAAAGCGATCCGGGATAGTTGGGACGTTGGGATGTGCGGGACGTGAAAATTTGAAATGGCCGAAAGCAAGGGAAAAATGTCTAAGTCTTCGTTTCATGCAGTTTGGGACATCTGGGATGAAAGTACGCGGATCGGTTGGTTTGGCGCAAGTCAGTCCATTTCGGGCGGTTCAGAGATATTTGTCCCAGCAGTCCAGGGACAGTTGGGACAAAAGTACGCAGAGGACGCAAACCGGCCGATTCAGCCGAAACAAGAGACTTTCGTCTGGGACATTTGGGCCAAAGGGACGCGTGGGATGCAAAAAGCCAAGGAGCCGAGAATGAATGGAATCTCACCACGTGTCTTCACCGCAAAGAGGGACAAAGACGCCCGAATCGGGTGGAAGCAGGAGATTTTCATTCGGGGCATCTGGGCCAAAGGTATGCGAGGGATGCGTGGGATGTGAAAAGCTGAAAGATCCACCAACGAATCAGAACGTGCCACGTGTCAGAAGGAAAAAAGTTGCTAAGTGGTCGGTAAAAGTTTCAAAGGGGAAAATGGAACAGAGGGCCCGAGCCAGGTGACACAGGACACGTGTCCTAAGGAGCAGGGGAGTTCAGAGCTCGGGGAGAGCTTTGGAAACTTAGCAAAGTTTTGGCCAAAAACTAAAAGGTAAAGGTTTTCCCCGTGCCCCTGTCGACGAACCAAACGATGCCACGTGTCCCAAGTGGCGGGGCGTGGGGAAAATGAAAATTTTTCCAAAGTGTAAGAAAAGTCAAAATTTTCAAGGAAAACCCATGGAAAGGGAAGGAGAGAGAATTACGCAGCCAATCGTGAGCCTGACATGTGTCATCCAAGTGGCAGAGCGCGGAAAAAATTCAAATATTTTCCCGCCGATCCGTTTTGGCCTGTTTTTGCCCTAAATCTTCAAATCGCCATAACTTTCGATCCAGATCTCAGATTTTCATGTTCTTTATATCAATGGAAAGCTGGTGAAATTATCTACATGATTCGTGGTCAATCTTACATTTTGGTTTAGTTTGGAGAGATAAAATCAAGAAACATCTCGGCACGTAGTAATGGCTAATCTTCGACGTTTCAACAACCAGTTTTAATGCACATGGGTCGCATTCTTCTTCAACATGGCCAGAAATGACATCTCAACAACCAGTTTTAATGCACATGGGTCGTATTCTTCTTCAAAGATGGCGAAGTGATGTTTCAACCACCAATTTTAATGAAGAATGCGTTTTGGTCAATGGTTAGACTGCTTGCATGTTATCCTACATTTTCTCTCTCCTGGGCTCGACCCATGCATTGTATAAAGCTAGATTTGGCTCACTTTTAGAGGGTGGTTCATCTTTTCAGCTCGCCTCCCTTCTTTTCTTATCTAGGGTTGAAAATGGAGTTCAAACCTCCTCCCCCTCTCTCGTAATGGCGTTTTTACCTTTTACTATTGAAATGATGTTTACGTGCAAACTTTTGGAGTGACAAAAAATGTGTTTCGTGATGCATCTGTCCATCCTTTCTCATTCTTTTGCTTGTTCTCTTATTGCCTCTCTTCATTACAGGTATTTTTGCATGTTCTAATGTTCATTACAGGTCTGGAGCTGTGTTCATGGAGTTTTGGGACATTTTCTATGTGAAATCTATCCTTGGGCCTATGATGCATCTGTCCATCCTTCCCATTGCTCACCTCTCCTTGTTCCATGGCAGTTTTGATAGATGTTCAACATTTTCCTTCTCTGGTGTATCACCATTTTAGTGTAGGCTCTATTTTTCCCTTTTCTCTCTCTCTCTGTCTCCTTGGCATGGTTAGATTAGGATTAGATTAGCTTGCCTGCACTGGAATAGCTTGTGGCAGGTAGTTTAGGAAGAGGAACCAGCCTTCTCTGGAGATTCCTTTCTCATTTTCACGAGTCCCACACTCAAAGAAAGGATTCAATGTTATGCAATCACACTAGATGCAAGAGTGATCAACCTAGAAATTTGATCAACGTCCAGTGGGTTTGTGATCAATCAATCAATCAATCATGTCAGGATACAGGAATGGGAGAGAAGAGGGAGCCTCGCCATCACATTGATAGGTCAGAGGTCCCAGGGAAATGGTGTTTACAAAAATAAAAGTTAGGAGGAATAGAGTTGGGATCTATGGACTCACGGATGAATATGGTAACATGGGTGAATGAGGTGGGGAAGGTTTTCCTTCATGGATGAGGTTTACATGAACCTTCTTTGGAGGTGGTGCATTAAAACCAATGTCACTATTGTCATTGTGTTTATGAGAGGTAGTTGAAATGACAATATAGCGGTCTTGTTCGTAAAATCCAAAGCCATATCCTTTCCATGTGAATTGGTGGAGGAAAGTGTGAGAAAAGAAATGGTTAGTGAGGGAGTGTAGGTTAGATGAAAATGGTTGGGTTTGGGATGGAGGTTCAGGTTTATAGGTGGAAATATCAAGTCCCCTATACGTTATATTAGTGTGAAGGTGGGGAGGGCCATAAGGAAAAACTTTTTTGATGGGAATGTCATAACTTGGGTGTTGACGCAAGTTCCCATACTCTTGTGGGGTGACGAAGGTGTTAATATTATATAGGCAAAAGTATTCCACAGAGTGAGTGAGGCACTAAAAACACCTTCTAAGGGATCGGTATTTGATATGTGGGTAGCGGGGATAAATGACTTGATAGATGATGGGGAAATAGGTGAGTAAGCGGTAGAGGTTGTAGCAGCCATGGGAATAGTAGGGTTAGATATGGGAGAGGTGGCAGCCTTGGTGGATCCGCTTGTTGATGAAGGTGAGGTGGGGGTAGTGGTAGATACCTTGACTAGTAAAAGGACATCATTGGGCCAATATAGCATGTTACAGTGTATTGAAAGGTGACGGGTCAGAAGGGATGGTGTAATTATGTCCCTCATGTTTAAATTTGAGGTAGCAGTGTAAAGTCAAAGGGACACAACCCATGGCATGGATTCAAGGTCAACCGAGTAATAAATTATATTTGAACTCTCCTTCTAGGACATATAATAGTTATAGGATAATGCGGTTACCTATGCAAACATGGAGGATGACGGTACCCAGGATAGAGTTCATGGCATCATTGAAGGACCGCATCATAACTAGGTTACCATACATGCAATTAGTAGGTATTCACATTTGGTCATATGCATGGGAGGATATGATGTTAATGCTAGCACCACCATCAATCATAACACGTCGTATGTGTATATTATCGATAAATACGGAGATAAAAAGGGTAGGGTCGGGGTCATCGGATGGAAGGGAGTGATCTCTTCATCCGAAATAGATCTTCTCACCATTATCCAAAAAAATATGCACTTCCTCTTGAAATCGAGACCTATCCTTGAACACTTTACATCCCCCATAGTCCATCTTGGTCACATTACTAATGAAATCCTTAGAAACTAGGAAACTCACACCCCTCATAGAAACAAACCCATTATCCCAAGCCAAAGAAAATTTCCTCAAGATAATTTCATCATCTCCCTCAAACTATGAACAAAATATGAAATACCACCATCCTTAAAAAGATCCCAAAGAAAGGAATCCCTTTCCAAGCTCACCGACGAAGAAGGCTCTACCCTAACCCTAGCCCCACCCATCTCAATCTGACTACTGAAACAAACTTGAAAAAACCTACGTAAAAACTTGAACCAAACCTTTAAATAACCAATCTAAACCAACGCATACATTGTAATGATTTTGACAATAAATCTCACCCATGGTGAATTTATTTCAGGATGTCACATATCTTATTCTCATGCCCTGAATTTGTCTTTATATATTAAGCATGACCTTTGTACTTTGGGGAAACTCCACCTCATCCCGCCACCACCTTCTATGATGAATTCAACTGCCAATATTAGCCAATGTGTCAGCACACATATTAGCTTCCCAAAACACGTGATTAAAAAAATATTTTCAAAATTTATAAGCATAGTATTTTCATCTCTTATGATAGAATCTATATTAATATGGTGCTTAGAAAGGCCTTTCATCACATTAATAATGTATAAGGAATCTCCCTCCACCTAAATTTTCTTAATTTGCAAAGAATTATCCCATTGTAACCCAATTAAAAGAGCATAAGCCTCAACATAGTTATTTGAATTATTTCCAATAGGTTCAACATAAGCTAAAACCAAGGCACCCACTTCATCTCTAATAATACCACCAACTACAACTAAACCAGTACTTCCTTTTGCTACTCCATCAAAATTCAATTTCATCCATCCTTCAATAGGCATTACCCATTTAACACTTCTTCTACCCATATTTTTCACTAAAGGATCTTGTTTTATAGACTTAGTGATTCCTAAGGCTTGAATAATCTCCTGCTCATGTCTAGGAAAACAACTTTTCTCTTTAATCTTCACAATAGAAAGATTATTTCTCAAAGCACCTAAGATACCACTCCCCACCCTTAAAGATTTTTTCTATTTATTCATAATTTTTTTCCATTCCTTTCAATCCAAATTCCCCATAAAACGTGAGGCACCACAAAACTCCAAGCCTTAGAAAGACTTAAAGAAACAAAAGGACTTACCCATTGCCTAGACCAACCAAAGAAAAGTCTCCAAACATACCCATAAATTCTAGAAGACTTTAATAATATGAAACATAACCATTCTATAAAAGGACAATGAAGAAAGAGGTGTTGAACTAATTCACTATCATTTTTGCAAAAACGATCATCATTCCTTTCACTGTAAATTATCAATGGTTAAAATTTTATTCGGGAAACATGCCACATAAAAAAATTAACCTTTGGAGTAAGATTATTATCACCATAAATTTTCTCAAACAGGTTGAGGAGGTGGACAATTTCTTGTTATACCATACCCAGTTTTAACCAAATACATACCATCCTTTTTCAAAGACCATATCAACTCATCCTCTTTCTGGAAAACAGGTATATATAATCCTCTAATATTAGCATTTAAAATTCTAATTCTTTCTTGAAATTATTCATCCCCCTTCCCAATCCAATTATTTCCAAACCCATCCCCAATAATATCTCTCCCAATAATCTCTAATCCAATCTCCCATGGCCAATTGAAAGTGAACCGCCACCTCTCTCTAATGAACTTGATTAACTGAAGGATCCTCATCTAACCACCAGTCTTCCCAAAATATAATTTTTGTAGCATTTATAATTAACCATTTACTTCCTTTCAACAAAATATCTCTACATTTTCTGAAACCATTCCAAAAAAAGGATCCATCTGGAAGAGCACCATTAGAGACAAAAGAAGCTTGATCAAAATATAAATACTTATCTTTAAGAATTATAACCCATAAACCATCTTCATGCTCCAAACGCCAACCAATTTTAGCCATAAGGGATAAATTCATACTTTTGATATCTTTCAATCCCAACCCACCAACATACTTTGGAAGGGTAACTTTTTCCCATGCCACCAACGAAATTCTATCTTTTGATTTTGTTCCTGACCATAAAAACCTTTCGTTGAATCTGAGTAATAATATGTGTAATTTTAGCTGGAATTTTGAACAGGGACATCAAATACACCACCATACTCTGAAGACAACTTTGAATTAATTAGAGTTTACCTTCTGAGATAACAAAGTTCCTTTCCAAGTTGCCAACTTTTTTGAAACCTCATAATCAATGGGTTCCAACTTTCCAACTGCATCCTTCCTTTGAAAAAGGCATTCCAAGATAAGATTGTGGGAACACCTAAATAGGACACTCAAAACCACATCAATTCTTTTTGAATTTCAACATCTACATTAAAAAAGAGAACAGATATTTTCCTTAAGTTAATGAGCTGACTTGTTACCTCCTCAAAATCTGTAAGACCTCCTTAAAAACCACAGCTTCCACTTGAGTTGCCTTACCCAAAAGGAAAGTATCATCCATAAATTTTTGCAAAGCTATAGGATCTAGACCATTAGAAATAACTAACCCATGTAACTTATTTTTCAATTTATAGTCAGCACAAAGTCTACCTAAAGTCTCTGCCATAATGATGTAAAGAAAGGGAGAAAGAGGATCCCCTTTCCTTAACCCCCTTCAAGATGAGAAAAAACCTTCATATTTCCCATTGACCAGAATTGAGTACTTGAGTAGAGATGCATTCCATTATCAAATCAATAAAATGATTATAGAAACCTAAATTTCCAAGAATTATTTTAAGAAATCTCCATGACACTCTATCATAAGATTTATTCATATCTATTTTAAGCATCATAACATCCCTTTTGAAACATCCACCGAATGAACAACTTCATGAATAGTTATCACACTATCCAAAATTTGTCTACCCTCCACAAAAGCTCCCTGATTTGATGAAATAAAATGTTCCAACAAACCTTTAATTATTAAAGAGATAATCTTAGTTATTATCTTATAGACCGTGTTACACAGACTTATTGGTCTAAAATTAGTCACTTTTTCAGCCCCAGGCACCTTAGGAACAAGAGAAATAAAAGTACTATTAACTTCCTTCAAAAGCTTACCATACTTAAAGAAATCTTGAATAACCTCTTCCACATCCTTACGAATTATTTCCAAGAAGGATTGAAATAATATAGCAAGAAAACCATCAGGGCTAGGTGATTTATCCCCTTCCAAATCAAAAACTACAGTAGATATCTCCTCAATGAGATGGGATTTTGATCAATTCAACATTATCCTGATGAGAAATGACAAATTGAAAAATATTTGTAATATCAATTTCCTTACCCATATCAAGTTCCTTTCTTGCAGCTAATAACTAAGAGAAAAAACTAACAAATTCCTACAAAATACCACCGTGATTCTTTAATCTAACTTCTCTTCCATCTTGTAGTCATTTTTACCCCCATCACAAAAGAAAGGAACCCCATATGCACCAACCTATCACCCAATGGGTGTTGGGTGCTCACCCAAGGCACACGCGGGTGTTGATTCTCTCTTTTATGTGAGTTTAGTGGGAAATATCATCTATGGTCTATGTTTAAGAAATTTGAAAGGAATTAAGACATATAAGCACCATAGAGCTCAAAACGGCTTCTAAATCCTTGCATTCATTCCAAAAAAACATGCTTGATAGATTATATAACTTATACCAAAATAAAAAGAAGTTGTACAAGCATCCATACTTAGTCATAAATATAAATGAAAAAGAACTACGAGAATTATGTATGCATCAGAATCATCAATGTTCATATTCATGTAAGTTGGTAACCTTGTTACATTCATGGAGCCATTACTGGAATTTCACGAGAGAAGCGGACCATAGCCATGCATTTTAACTATACTCATGTGGCTATACTCTCAACAAAAATTAATAACACCCCCATACATCCTTTCCTAAGAACAATTACCTAAACTTATAGAGTTCTTGCAGTATTTCTGGAGAGCTCCACCCTTTATCTATTTCTCTATATCTTTACTTCTACATGCACTTGTATATATAGCCTTTCTGAATTTCCAACTCATCCTCCAGTGGCCTTAGATATGATGCCAAGTGTATGAATGTGGTCCTCCATGTGAGCATGCTCCTCCAGGCTTGATCTTTCCAATTTTTACCATGATGTGCTTCTAGAAGCTTCTACCACAAGCATGCTCCTTCCTGGGCCAACCTATCACCAGGCTAGAACCTTATCCACTCCACATGTGCGATCGGTGTTATCACCAAATCACAACACCCTTATGTTTATACAAGTGCATATACTTGAGCTCACAGTTTAATTGGATAACATGGGTACTATCTCCAAGTTGTGGGACTTGCTACTTGAGATAGACCTCCAGAGAAAGTTGGTTCTTGCTCCTAAACTACCTTCCACAATCTACTCTAATGTAGGCAAAACTAACTGTCCTAATATAAATTTCTAAGGGACCAAGAAGAGATAATGCATAAAAATGAGAGCCTACACTAAAGTGTTCTACACACGAGTAAAAGGAGGGCTATGAGAGTAGTCTTCTAATGTGTGAAAAATATAAGTAAAATGCATACTATAAGGGGTGATAATAGTTCTCCACAATCTGGAAAATGCATTCACAAAAATATTTCATACATGCACAATAATAATGAGTCCTTAGAAGAGCATAAAAATAGATACAATATTTTGTAATGAAGGTTGAAAGGGTGAGAAGAGTGCAAACAACCACAACATGGGAAGATGCATCCATAACTTGTATTTTATTGCTTCATGATATGCACAGTTCAATCTATTACAAGATAAAAGCCTGGATCACCATGAAAGGATTCCATTACAAGGGCCTACAGCACATTGGCTTCACAAAGTAATTTTACAAAGCTTTGCTACAACAAAACTACGTCCTTTCAATGAGCCCAACACTCCAATTTATAGAAAAATGAGAAGAGAGAGAAGTGGAAAATGGAAATCTTGAAATTTGTCCTTTAACAACTTGTAAGAGACAATAAATGGAGTAAAATGATTGTATGTTAATTTAAAAAGAATCCCCATATCGTACTTGTCAGTCTTTGCGTGAGAGAAATAATGATGATCATGCCTCTTAATTGCACTCCTAACTACCAAATAAAACACTATTATGAAGCCGGCCACGTTTTATAAAAATGTCCATTGATTTCTCATAAAATCCAAAATTTCTTTTTTCTTTTTGGCATTGGCTCAGAAATAGGATTCCAACGGTACCAATTTTGTGTGATTTTGTTGAGAAATGCAAAATTTATGACCTTCTGAGTGTGGGCAGTTATTTTGGCTCTGCCAGGCATTTTCTATCATTTGACAGGAATGAACATTTAATTGACTAGAGCTGAATATGTTTCTTTTATTTTCATATATCTACCCTCATTAAAATTAAGAGGATGTCATTCTCATTCCATAAATTCTAACTTTATGAAAATTGGAGCTTGGAGTCAAAAGTTATGGCCATTTGAAGTTTAGGGGTCAAACATTGACTTTTTCTCTTCATTGCAGTTATTTCGTCAAAATTGGGTTTGCATGTCCCGGCTGTCCCAAACAAAAATCTCTACATCACCCAATTCGGGCCTCCTTGTCCCATGTGTATGTTCTGTTGACTGGGCTATGAAGGCCATTGACTTCCTCATTCATTGCATCCCATGGTTCATTTTGTAGCTTTTACACCTTTGTGTGTCCGCAGCGTCCCGACGTCCCGATTGTCTCGGACACATTTATCCGTGCCACCCCAATGCACTGACTTGTGAAAAAATTAGATTTTGCGTCCCGTGTGTACCTATGTCTCAACTATCCCACGGACCATCTGGGGCCCAAAATTTCTAACTTCACCGATTTCCCTTTGACTTCACCATTTTCAATAATGCGCGCCCCACGCGTACTTTTGTCCTTGTTGAACTTGTGTGGTCTAGGACACAGAAATCTGATTTAGCCAATTCCTTTATAATTGGCTCCAAACTTGGTATGACGAACCTTGGTACGATCCGCACTAGTACGATCCACAACCTCCAGACCCGCAATGCATTAAAACAAGCCTACAACTTTATTTTTGGATTTTTTTAATTTTTTTCTAACTTCTTGGGTTTTTTTTTCTGGACGGGAAGTTAGAGAGAAGCCAAGGGGACCCCAAAAACATGATTTTTGGCCTTGAATCAATTCTCCTTGCTCGGGACTAAAGAATTTGATGCATGTTATCAAATTTACCTCGAGGGATAAATTTTGGATAACAACCAGGTCATGCTTTTCACGTGTTCTACCCAAAATGCCAAATTTGGATAAGTCATGAAACCTTGGTTTTGTCTACGTGCGCATCATGAGTTTCCTTAAACCCTTCCCTGTGCACTTTATCCTCGTGCTTCTTTCTTCAACTAGGCCTTGCATGCCTATGTGCCTTTTTGTACTTAGCAAATATTTTAGGGGCCCAACATTACCCCACACTATGGCTATTCTTCATCTGTGGGAACACTTCTCCAGTGAAAAGAAATAATACAGTAGATTTACACCTTGGAACAAGAATAAGGGGATGAAGAAATAGGGAAAGGAGAAAGAATGGGGTGTTAGAATTTGAGGATTCTAATAAATATGGATTTAATCAACTTCCATATTACATAATGTTACAATAAATATTTAAATAAATATTACATCATAACATAAATAAATAAAGAAATACTTATAGGAAATAAATAACACATGTGACACAATATTTATAGTGGAAAACCCCAATAGGGTAAAAACCACTTTAAAAATAACCTTTTACTTCAGAGAACTTATTTTACATCTAGTAATATCACCTCCTCCTTTGAAACCCTATTTACTAAGGGTAAAAACAAATCACTTGATTTGCACACCTTTTATATATTTCCGAATATATTAAATGAGGACCTAAAGTCATTTTTATATAAGGTGATTAGGTATGTCTCGACCCACCTTTTTAACCTAAAATGGTTGACACATATACCTAGGTTTATAATATTCAATATTAGAAATATAATCATTTCATGATATTGAATATTTAACTTAATGTATATACCTAGATTAGCATATTTAATAATAGAAATATAAATATTTCATATTATTAAATATTAACCTATATATTAGTGATGGACCCATATACGTTAAGGGTTAGCTAGACCACTTAATCATTATGTTCCAACACTCCCCTTAATGTTAAGTGGGATAACATAACATATGCTAATAAATTACATGCCCGTGGTACATCATAGATTTACAATCCTTAAACCATAAAGGTTTTAGGCTAGCATATTGGTTGAAGGAATTATAACACCTTCATCATACTTAATTTACCGTTTGGCAAAAAGATTTTAAATCCCAAAGATCATCCCATGATCGGTGGTTAAGTATAATTTGTGAGTTTTACATATTCTCATAAAAGGTTATTGAACCCAAGCATATAGGATCCTTTTATAACCAAGGACCTCCTTAACAATATGTTTGTACTAGATGTTTACCAATAAACTCAATAGCACTAAAGATTTTACTAAAGACCACCTTTAAGATCTTTCTACACTTATTTCTAAAAAATAATTCGAGGAGGTATACATGCTCGAAGGTATTTTTACACTTTCCCGAAGGTCTTTTTAGAAAAGACAAGCTCCATTAGGAGGTGACATTGTCATGCACACTCCCCCTCAATGGAAACTCTGAAAATCCAATATTTTCAAAAAAAGTGACACAAATTTATAGCACTCAGGGACTTTGTGAATATGTCAACAACATACTCTTCAGTTAACATGAAATTGAGATTTATCTCATCACTTCACACCTTCTCACGGGTGAAGCGTATATGTATATCAATATTCTTCATCCTCTGATGTTGAACTGGATTCTTAATCAATATTAATACAACTTTGACCACCACATAGAAGATAAATACTTCCTTTAACTTCCATGTGTATCTCTACCAATAGTCATTGCAACCACATGGCTTCTTTACTTCTTCCATTATACTTCTATGCCTTTGTAGAAGAAATGGAGACTGTTGATTGTATTTGTTGTTCTAATTAATGGTTCCTACACCAAAAAACTTGAACACATATCCAATATATTTTATAACACAACATCAGTGTGGTTAGAATCACAAAATCCATATAAGATAGAATTTTCATTCTTATTATAATGCAACCCATAATTGATTATTCCTTTAAAATATATAAAAATTCTTTTTGCAAGATTCCAATGATCTCTAAAAAAGGTTTCTGCATAAACCTTAAAGTAATTCATACTGTATAGGAAATATATGGTCTAGTTATAGTTAGATAAATCAAACTATCAACTAACAATGTATATAAAATACGATCAACCTTTTCATATGCAGATTTAGGATCAATATTTATTCCAACTTCCATTGAAGTAGAAAATGGTTTACAATCAATCATAAGAAAAAAATTCAATACAATGGTTGCATATTGTGTTTTAAAAAATAACAATAGAATGAAATACAATCATACAAATAACATGATGTGAGAGACCTAACTCATTCATTTCAAAGTACTACTTCAATTTCTCTTTAATCCTATGAATTAAATCAGAATTGTCACAGACATAAGTAAATCATCAACATATATACATATAATGATAATATGTGAGTCTTATTACTTAATGAATATATCATTGTTAGAAGAACAATTAAATAAACTTAACAGTTTAAAGAAGGAAACAATTTTCACATACCAAGCTCTAAGAGCTTGTTTTAAACTATACAAGGATTTCTCAACTTACAAACATAGTTTTCTTTACCAGTTTCTTCAAATCCTTTAGGTTGAAACATGTAAAGTTTTTCTTTTAAATCACAATTCAAAAATTATTTTTCTTATCCATTTCGTGGATTTCCCACCCAAATTGAGCGACAATTGCAAATAAGGCCCTAACAGTACTTTTCCAGAGACCTTCATTGATCCACACTCAGCTGTGGATCCCTTTTTTATTATGGAGGATTTTTTGTTCCCTTCACATCACTTGGACATCCTTTCTATGGGTGTTCCTCTTTTTCACTCTAACAATTCTGCGCATGTGGCATTACCTTTGGTTCCTTGGCTTTCACTCGCTAGACCTATGTCACACTTCCGTGCACTAGACTCGAGTTATTTGTATTGCTGCCTTGAGTTTCCTTTGTGGAGTGGGAAGAATTCAACACATCATTTATGTCCTTCCTAAGGGCAAGCACATAGTTTGGTCTGGGTTTCTCTTCTCGGTCAAAAGGCAGAGGATCTTATCATCAACATTCTTCGGGAAACCTCCTAGAGTTGCAGAGTTTAGATCCCTCCATGGCATCCTCTGCATTCTTCTCATCTCCCTCTTCTTCTCTCTTCTTCTTATTTCCGAGAGATTGCCTCTTGTACATGGGTACCTTTTTAGTCTTGTCTTTAGCTAGGACCCATCTTTGACATATTTCTTAGATTAGAGAGTGTTATGTTCTCTTGTGGTGGATGTTTTTTCAACCGGGTTTTCCTTCACTTCTTGGGACTTCTTTTTTACATAGGTACCTCATCAAGCTTTGTGTCGGGACCTATTTCTCATATCGACTTGCCACCTCATCCTAAGTTACGATGAAGGGGTGTTAGTATGTATTATTTTCCACATTATTATGTGAGTCATCTCACTTAGGTGAGATCATAGGTCCATGTGTCATTTAGGGGTCATTATGAGATTATTTTACGCATCAGTGTGTCAGTGTGTCAATGTGTCATATGTGTCATTAGGAGTTACACTTATATTTTGGAAATGTAACTCCCCCTCTCTACTCAAGTTGTCATGATTGCATCACTGGGGTTACTCAAAGCACCTCCTGTATGTACACCCCATTTGATCTATGAGATAGAGGAGATTTTTATGGCTTAACCAGGTTCAGCCCATGTTTCAAATATTTGCATGCACATTCGGTTGATGCTCGCTCCTCCCAATATCTCTTCACGCTACTATTTGCACGTCCGTTGATGTGCATGTCATCCCTGTGATCCTCGCTTACGGGTTTTTTGTACCCTCTTACGCTTTAAAGTGAAACCTCTAGCAACAAGTCTAGCTCTATGTTTTTTAATACTACCATCACCATTATATTTTACTTTGTATATCCACCTAGACCCTATAAGACTTCACGGCTCAGGTTCATACAAGGTAATTAATGCATGGTACATATGATAGCTTCTGATCATTTTCCTAAGGTTAATAGGATTTGAAATTTCTAACATAGATTGAGTCCAATTTAATTTCTTATTTAGGAAAATAAGAGTTCCAGAAACATCTATAGCATCAAAACATCATCATGACTATTTACTAAATCAGAATCAAAACCATCATTTAGAAGCATTTAATGAAGTAACTTCAAGAGAAGAAGACAACACATGTAAACCTTTCACTAGATTATATCTATACATTTCATATAAGCTTTGATAATTAACATGTCCTAACCTTTCATGCCATAGTTTTGAATTATTCAAACTCTGAGATATAAAACAAGATGTAGAAGAGAAATCATCAAAAATATACAAACCATTTCTTTGAATTCCTTCAGCTATTATAATCTCATTACTATCATTGATATACTAAGTATCCTTCATGTATAGATTCTAGTTGTGTCCATACCTCTTTCGGATGTTCGATATTACCAATGTGTAGAAGGTACTCATCATTCACATTGCATAGAATCATAGAAAGAGCATCTTACATTCATTGCAAGAATGTATTCATGTTATCTATAATTTTTGATGACCTGGTGGGAGAAACCTTAGATCCAGAAATAATCATCTAGAGTTTTCTCACCATAAATTATGTTTTGACCCAAATGTTGTAGTTGGTTTCATTCAGGATCTGGGTTTTGTCAAGATAGAAATAGTTAGACGTCATTATTTTCTTAAACTTGTAAAACACACCCCATTATAATATACAATGTACCATAGAGTTAGATACATATTTATCGATAATAAAAACAACACTTTTAATAGAATCATATCTAAATTTTATAGATCTAAAGAAACTATTTGATCATAACTAATTTTGTCATTACAATGCATATTAATTAACCTCTTGTGATCAAAATAATAACCCACAATATAAAGGGATATGCACTATACCCCAGATTTATATAAAAAATATTTCGACTATATAGAAGTGAAGAAGATACCCCTAAGAATGCATAACTTCAAATTTCAGAAAAAAATTAATGTAAAACAAAATCCGTCAACTTAAATTTGATGTCTAAATGACCGTCATAATGGCTTATTTTTTTGGTCTATCATGATGGTCATTTGACTATCAATTTTAACACAATTAAAGTTTCCTAGAACCTACGAGATTAAATTTAACATCTAAATGACCGTCATATTGTCTTATGTTTGGTCTACCATGACGGTCATTTGACCGTCAAATTTAATGAAACCAAAACTTGTTGTGTATTTCTAGAATGTGAAATTCCAGAATTTCTTCTTCTATATAATATTAGGGAGGTTATATTTTAATACATTATAATAACCTATTATAATTTATAATGTAAAAATATATACATTTTTTTAAAAAAATGTATATAATTTATAGAATATAAATAAAAAATAACATATAGTTCATAAAAATTATAAACTATAGTATATTATTTTTTATAAAAATGCACAACCCTTATTAAAGGGGTTTAAAGGACATAGACCATGTTAAAAGAATTTTACCAGGTGCAATTAGATTTATGAGAGTATAGATTAACCTACATATTTTACAAAGGGGACAAATAATTTCACCCGACCAATGAAATAAATTGAAATCCCTATTTTCATGAACCTTGTCTCCTCCCTTCATTTACTCTTAATTTTACCCCGCACACATTTAAAACTATGAAAATATTGTAAAATATTTTATATAATTCCCAATTATGTGGCTATAACTACCAATATTTTAATAAATATTTACCACATTTTACGTGGGCCACCAATAAACCAGCCCCCTTTTTTAATTCTTCATTTATACTTGAGAGTTCCACATTTATACCTGAGATATTATCTCATTGTATTCTCCACTCCCACTCGTATATAAAATAAAACCTTTAAGTAAGTTTATTTATATAGTTTTTATAAAATATAAGATATAAATGAATGGGGTTGCCCCTTACATGGATAATATAAATGGTTAGGGACACATGTTAGGTTTTATTTAATAAGTTTTAGGATTTAAAAATTAATCCTTTCATGGCCAAGCAATAAACACGGGCCCCTTTACTAAAAAAAAAAAAAGTAAGCACTTAGGTTTTTTTTTAAACCTACATAAACCAAATCTAATAAAATTTATATTTTAAGCGGTTTAAACTAACTATATATAAAAATGATTCAAACTTAGGTTTGTTTCTTTTTAAAAATATATATATATGCCTAGATTTATAAGTTAAGTTTAAAGAATATGGTATGTTGACTTTTCCTTAATCCCATATAATTTTAATATGGTTTAAGGCTTTTAATATATAGTTTTTTTCAAACTATATAAATTTTAATATGATGTTTATATAAATTATTATATAAACCTTATTATATATATATATATATATATATATATATATATATATATATATATATATATATATATATATATATATATATATATATATATTATTTAAAAATAATAATAGAGTTATCAAATTATATAGGATATAGATATAGATTAATTATAAACTATATTTTTCAAATCAAATTCTTTTAGAGGGGACCAAAGAACTCGGGAATGAATTTACCTTTCGAAATATTTAATTATTCCCCTTTCATATGTGCACACATCAATCTCAAACAAATATTAATTCCATATAATTTACAAAATGTAAATGAAAGTAAGAATCATATTATATTACATCTCCCCCCCCAAAAAAATTAAGGATTTAAAATTAAAAATCCTAAAAATTTACCAAGAGTTTAATTGCACAAATGTAATGCCAAAATAAATTGGGAAAAAAAGAAAGGTATCGGATACTTTTAAATACCCTTTTGAGTTGGTTGAAAAAACCAGTATAAATTAAATAAATAAAATACAAAACATTTGATCTTAATTTATTTAATTTACCTCTCTCTGTTACCATGTTAGAATTTGAGGATTCTAATAAATATGGATTTAATTAACTTACATACTACATAATGTTACAATAAATATTTAAATAAAGATTACATCATAACATAATTAAATAAATAAATACTTATAGGAAATAAATAACACATGTGACACAGTATTTATAGTGGAAAACCCCAATAGAGTAAAAACCACTTTGAAAATAACCTTTTACTTTAGAGAACTTATTTTACATCCAGTAAGATCACCTCCTCCTTTGAAACCCTATTTACCAAGGGTAAAACCAAATCACTTGATTTACACACCTTTGATATATTTCCCGAACATATCAAATGAGGACCCAAAGTTCTTTTCATATATGGGGATCGGGTATGTCTCGACCCACCTTTTCAACCTAAAATAGTTGACACATACACATAGGTTTTATAATATTTAATATTAGAAATATAATCATTTCATGATATTAAATATTTAACTTAAAGTATATACATATGTTAGCATATTTAATAATAGAAATAGAAATATTTCATATTATTAAATATTAACCTATATATTAGTTATGGACTCATATACATTAACGGTTGGCTAGACCACTTAATCGTTATAGTCCAACATGGGTAAGTGATGGAATCACTGCAATAAGCTGGGAAAATGCTTTTGCAAGTCATCCTCCAACTTGTTCCAGGCATCAACATCATTTCGCACTCTCGATAGAGGTTTCGACCGTGGTGCTCACCTTTTCAAAACTTATTCCATCGCCTTATGCACTTATGGTGTTAGAAATTTTCTCTAACTCTTTGCCTACATCATCCAGTGCATCCATTCTTCGTGTAATCTACGGGTACAGTTTCTTCAACCGGTTTTTGATTGAACCCCTTAAGGTTTCGATGTCTTCAGATTTATTTTCAACCTAGGCAAGGATTATGTCCCTTTCCACCCTATTTCCCTTATTCTTCTCTTGAAACTCCTTGAGTTCTTCTTCATGAGTGGCAACCAAGATTTCGCCACTTTGTCTTTGTCACCCAATTTTCATACACGTCCTCGTAGTCCAGGAAAGCAACTTTTACATCAGCAAGAACTTTGCTATATTCAACTACAAGTGCCACAACCTTCAATTTATCCTCCTTTTCTAGGCGTGCCACTTCTTCTACAAAATCCAAGGCTAGAGATGCCTCTCATGGTGAAGACTCTTGTTAATTCCTCCAAGGAATCCTAGGGCATACCATACTTCTATGTGGGAGGCACTAGGTCTAGATGCTTCAACACTATAACATTATTAATGGACTCCACCTTTTTGTATATTGTGCATACTTTAGCCTTCTTGTCTTTTAACTCATGCTGCAACTGGGCGCTGATTAGTTTCTCTTGACTTAGCTCCTTTGTCCTTACAAGCTAGCTCTTCCTCTTTCTTCTTTAGTTCATCCTCCAGATCTTTGATTCTATCATTCTTCCCAAAGAGTCTAGCTTTGACCTCAATGAAGACCTTGTTGAATGTGTTCACATACTTGTTCATTCGAGAGCTATTGAGCATTCACCACTGGGTTGTCTTCTCTTGGTCCTGGAAATGTTATTATATCCCCGTGGCTTACTTTAAATTATGGCTCATCAAGAAGTGAATCAATTTCCCATGAGAGCATCTTCCTTGTCCACGGGTATGTAGCCTCCTTATCAAAAGATGACATTGCCACGAGATCCTCTTATGGAATCGTGCTTTAGAATTGTGCATGAAACACTTTTTGGGGTCATCAATATAACCCATCCCTAGCCTCTCCCCCTCTATGTGCTTTCCTCCCGTGCACGTGCCCTTAGGAATACTTACAGTTAAAATGGGGCCTCCAGCACTGTCGTGGTCCTTTTCTTCACTCTCTTCTTTTTCCTTATACAACACCGGCTCAAAGACATTACGTTCCAATTTATCCTTCACTAAGGTCTCAATGTTCTTTATTTCTTCTATTTCTTCCATGTTATTTAACTATTTCAGCATAGGGCTTGGGGCCTTTTGTTTCTGTGCACCAACCTCCTCACTTCCCATGTCCTGTGTGCCTTCCCCTCTTGGTTATCCTTGCGCTGCACGAAAATGAACCCCTATTCCGCTTCTTCACTTTACTCTTCCAAATCATGTACGTTAAAGACATGTGGCTCTTGATCTTTTTCAGGATCCCCTTCCCCACTAACATCTTCTTCACCTATGTATTTCTCCAAACTCCCAATTTCTTCCGAGGTGGTTTCCTCTTCTAACCTCTGCTTCTTCCTAACTGAGGATTATGGTGTAGGTGACTATCTCTTCTTCTCCCAATGACTCCTTGTCTAATGAATTTTATAGCTCTGGAGTCTTCTCTTTGACTATGGGCCTTTTCTTGTGTGAGTATATACTTATTTCGGTGTTTGTCCCAAGGGAACCTATTCCCAGTGTGTCTACCACACTTGGTATTTTATTCTCTGGCTCTTTTTCCTCCTATTTGGGTGCAGGTCTCTTCTTTCTAGTTGGGTCCTTAGGTATAGAAGAGATTCTCTTCTTAGATTTGGGTCTTATGTGGATGTATACGCACGTCACGGATCCTCCTGAGATGGGTACAGTCATGGGCCTCATCATTGGAACTTCATACGACACGTACCTCTCCATGTACACGTGCTTTCTAGGGTAGACCAACCCTTTACGCATTTCCCTGTGGTCCCTATCCATATTACCAAGGTCCAACCTCAACTTCTTGGATTCTTTGAACCTATTCACTCCCACTTGGAAGTGTTGAGTTGTGAAGGAAAAAGGGAGCTTGCACCATGGGCTCCATGTCTCATTTATTAGTTTGAATCTGCCCATGTAGAAATGTTGGTACATGAAAAACTTGACCTCTCCCTTAGTGGTCACTAGTAGTTATTCAGGGATCCTCCATTCCACCTTGAACGTATTCCTCAAGTGCGTATACCATTTCTCCAGGCATGCCTTGTGCATAGTCATCATTGTGTCACAAGTGTATTTTTCAAATCTCTTTGCAAGCAAAGGGTCCTCAAAGCAGGTACTCCCACACAAATTTTTCTGATGCATCAGGTACTCCAATATCTGAAAACACAATGGTTAGTAGGATATTACCGAAAAGGATTTTGTCACCTTCCTTTGCGTAGCTAACAATCTCATCCGTGATGAATACAGACAAGTTGTAGATGGTGCCCTCTAAATTTTTCCTACAAACATGCAACCATGGCTTATTGACCTGGGCCCATCTCTCCTAGCCATTTAAATTTATCACCAGGTGCATGACCATCTTCATCATCGAGGTCCTTGATGTCCATGATATCATAGTACCTTGACCCCTTTTTGTATGCATAGGCAGCGATAGTCTCCTTAATTGCCTCTTTTTGCTTATTTCGTCCTCCAAAATATCTCCTTCACAGATGAGGCCTATGAAATGTGAAATGAGCTAAGGGGTTATGTGCATCTTGTGCCTTACGAAGTGGAAGTAGTCTTCATGCACGCGTGAAATCAATCATTGATATAAGCTCTCAGGATTCCAAAAGTAGGGCAACTCAAAGAGTTACAATAACCCTAACTTCTCCAACTTGACCTTCACATCATTGTTATAGATGGGAAAACCCTCTAGTGTCCTTTTATTTGTTGGGTGCACTAACTCCAGTGCCATATCCTTCTCAATTGTTCTTGTATGATGATTGTAGTCATTTACAGACATGTTTCTTAGATGGGACTCCCACTCCTTCCCCAGCAACACTCCATCTAGGTACTGTATTTTTGCATACCACTCTTCGTTTCTTGTTTCTTTCTCTTGCCCTTTCCCTTCTTCGGTGTGCTAACTGGTTTCTTGGGTTCCATTATCTAAGTTCTCTTACCACTTAAATCACTTGTTGTAACTTTGTTCTTCCACTCTTTCCCACTTTAGATCTCAAATTTGTGAAGAAAAATCCTTAAACCCATGCCCTAGTTCTTCAAACCCTAGCTGGGATAATTCCTTCACAAGACGACACCTTCTCACGCCTTCTCTTATGCGGTGAAATCCCTTCCTTCCGGTTTGCAAATCCAAACTAGTTAATCACGCTCAATCTCTTCAAATTTTTCTTCACACGAATTAGTCCCTGGAATCCCTAGTTTTCCAAGATGCAAAAGCACTTCTTTCTCCTTATACACAAAGTGAATAATGAAATGCCTTGACCTTTTATTTATAGTTTTTCCCTTTTTAAGAATTAAATGCTACTCCACCTACCACTATAATTTTCACATTTAATATGGATTTTTAAAATAAAGCCCGACTTTAGCGCTTTAACTCATGCACCCAAACCTGCGCAGAAAATCTTCCAACCTTCTGGCATGCAACCAAGCCATTTTGATAGGAGATTCTTGCACACGTGTCACCGGTACCGAAGGCACTTATGATGTCCTAGTTTTTTCTCTCGCCTACCTCATATTGCTTATGCACTTTTTCCTCCTTTGTACGTGGGATCTGAAAGTAGCCTTATCTTGACACCAACCATCCTTTTCCATCTTTTCTTTTCATGCACCTCTTTTAACAAGGCCATTCAACTAGGATTTTTAACACAAACTTCCTTGGCACTTTACCCATGCTCTCCTTCACATCACTCCACCCCACACTAAAATGATGCATGGTCCTCTACACACTCAAAAATTAATAAGGTTTTTAGCACTCAAGGCACAAAACAAAACAACAACTTGAAAGGGAAACAAAAGAAAAGAATTGCATAAAGGAAATTATAAATTATCTAGAAAAACTTCCTTATTTACAAATACCAAGAAGACTTATTTATAGTAGGACTTCAGCCTACTCCCATTGAAGTGTCCAGGAATTTTTTTTCCATCTAGCACTTGTAGCTGGCATGTGCCCAAATCAAGGATGTACGAGATTTTATAAGGACCTAATCAATGGACTTTCAATTTCCTAGGATGGCACAGAAACTTAGAATCATACAGTAAGACCATCTACCCAACCTCAAACTTATTTTTTTGATGGAGTGATCATGTCATGCTTTTTTCTTTTCTTTTTCTATTGTTTGGCTCCACCTAGCGAGTGATTGTATTTCATCCAGCTTCATCAGTTCATTAATTCTCTCTTTCATCGCTTGCTCATCAGCTAGCCCTCCTGCGTGCACTATTCGCAGAGAAGCTAACATGAATTCAACTAGAAAAATAGCTTCCACACCAAACACCAATTGAAATAGTGTGGCTTTTTCTAGCCTTTTATAAGTTATCCTATAAGCCCATAATACGATTAATACCTTGTCACCCCAATCTTGTCTCCCGACATCACAAATTTTGGTCACGGTATGACCCAAAGATTTTGTTAAATGCTTCCAGTGTTCCATTTGCGTGTGGGTGATAAGGGTAGTCTTTTGATGAGCTACCACGAACTCTTCTAATAGGATCCTCATGGTATCATTCAAGAAATGTGTACCCCTATCACTTGGTTAAACTCAAAGGACATCCATACCTTGTGATAATGTTCTCCCACAAAATATTGCCGTTGTGGCTGCTATGCAGTCTTTAGTTGGGCTTGCCTCTACCCACCTTGTCAAATAGTCCATGTAAGTGATTACATAGCGTGATCCATTCCTACACGTTACTGGTGTAATAGGGCCTACAAATTCTATTACCCATTTCTCAAAAGGTTAATGCTAAGGATAAGGCACAAAGGCATTTCATCTCTTTTTCTTGGCTTGCCAATGCACTAACAATGGTCACATGATTTACAATAGTCCTTGCAATACTTATACAAAGTTTCCCACCACAATCCTGCCATTAATATTTTATGTGTGGTAATCTTTGTCACCTACACTTCCTCCATGTGCTTACTCTATGATGGCGAGGTGCCCATGCTCTAGCACACACCTATGCAAAACTTCATCATGCCCTAACTTGTATAAGTCCCCACTGATCAACATGTAGGGTGTAACACGTATGGCTAGTTATTTCTTCTCTAATGCCTTCATCCCTTCTAGTGGAACACCTTCCTTTAGAAATACTACAATCTCCTCCAAATATGAGGGTGCGGGCCACAACCTAAATAGTTGTGCATCTAGCATAGTCTCTTCAATGGTATTTTCATCCTCCCCCTAAATCAATTCTTGACAGATGATCAGGTCCACAATTAATCTTTCCAGGCTTCACTACTACCGTAAACTCAAAATCTTGAAATAACAAAGCACCCACCTACATGTGTGCCCTTGTAGAACGAGATTATTCACTAAGTAATTTAACACCATGTGGTCGGTGTAAAATACAAAGGAGTTTCCAACAAATCATTGTTTGAACTTGAAAAGCACATAGATCATTAAAAATTCTTCGTGCTCACCATAGTATAATTCTGTTTTGCTAGTGTCAACTTCTTGCTTACAAAACACAAAGGATGATCAACAATTCCCTTACCTAGTTGTGAAAGCAATTCTCTAATGGCGATACATGAGGCATCTACATGAACATGGAAGGGCTTGTCTCAAGAGGGGAAATGTAATATAGGCATGGTGACAATCCTATCCTTTAATGTGTCAAACACCGTTGTTGTGCCTCTCCCCAAAGGAAGGCACTTTTATGTTTGAGAAGCTCTTCTAAAGGCACAGTGATCTTGGCATACCCCTTGATGAATTTCCTGTAATAACCTGTATGCCTAAGAAATCCACGCACTGCGCTTTGGCTAGTAGGTTCCCTAACCCCACAATAATTGTAACCTTGGTAGGATCTACTAGCAAGCCCTCCTTACATATGATATGCCCCAATAACATCCCAAAGGGTGTAGAAAAGACACACTTCTTAATGTTGAGGGATATCCTCAACTACCAACACCTCTCAAACATCAACCTCAAATTATCACAATGGTATTTTACTAGCCCATACACCGTCCAATCATCCAAATAGACTGAAGAAATTTATGGATGAAGTCCTGGAACGCCTGTACCACAATGCGTGAGAAAACATAAGGAGCATTCTTCAACCCAAAGGGCATGACTGTGTATGCAAAACTTCCCCATTCAATGGTGAAATTTGTCTTCTCCTGGTCTTCCTTTGTAATCCAGACTTGGTGGTATCCCAAAAATCCATCCGTAAAGGAATAAATTTCACACCTAGTGAAACCCTCAAATATTTCTTCAGTGAAGGGGGTTGGAAAAGGATCGATGACACAAATTGCATTTAGCTCCCTATAATCCACATAGATCCTAATCCACCCATCCTTCTTGATGCTGATTACCATCAGACTTATCCATTCTAATTCTTCCACAGCTTTAATGATCCCAAAAGCTATCATTTTTTCTATCCCTTCCTTTACCTTCACGCGTAAATTGGGATTCATCTGGTAGGGTCTCTTCCTGACCAGATGTGCACCATCCTTTAGCTTTATCTTCATCTCCCCCAAGGAATGGTGGGTGCCTTTGAGCTCATGGTTCTCACACTGGAATAAATCCTCAAATTCATGTAAAAGATCAATGATCTTAGAGACTTCCTTCTCCGACCACTAATATCCAATAATAGCTTCCTTAGGTTCTTCTCCCGAGTGATATTAACCTTCTCTGTCTTTAAGGGCATATGGTATGCACGCATGTGACCATTAGCATTTTCCACTACCTCGTGTTTCCTTATAGAATGGTTAACTTCTAAGATATTTGCTTCCTCCCTATCAATAACATATACCAACTTCCCTTTCTCCTTTTCCAAACACACGCGCCAAGTTGTACCTCTTCTATTTCTTCTACCTCTTCTTCAAAGTGCACTTCCAAACCTGGTCCACCTAGAAATTCCAACAACCTATCTTCTGTCATGGCACTATCCCCCATGGTAAGGTGCTTGACAACCTGTAATGTCTTATCAACTAATGGCCTAGTACTTTAACACTCAAATTCTTGAATGAGGTCAGCCGCTAGCTCTTGCCAATTCCCTGTCTGGTGGTGTGTCTCTGAATGTATGTACCATGCATGCGTACAACCCTGTAGTGTAGAATACAGCTTGTGTACCTAGAGGGATGGTGGAAAAGCTTATGTACCTTCTCACCATACCTTATCACAATCCTGGATATGGAAAGAGGCGGGATCCTTCCCATTGTAGTCCTTGATGGCGGTTGGCACATTGCTTCTAGATAACCTAATAGAGAGATAAATTCTCACCTCATGCCATTCCAAAAGGCTCCCCTGATGTATAACCCACCACTTTGCTATTGTGCCGAGTAGGATATAGCTTAGCATCCCTCTCTATTCCTTCTCCTCCTTCCACTGGGATTCCATCTCCTACAAAAATATCTCAAGGAAGGTTCCTCCTGAATATATAGGCAGCTCCTTTCCTCCTAGGCACCGGACTGTATATGCCTTTGTTACCTTTGTCATTGATCCTCTCAACTATCGTATGATCAATTCATAAGTTCGTGTATCCTATTATCACATACTAGACTAGTGTTGTCACTTACTAACTGGGCATCCTCAAACTGGATAACTCCATCGGTAGGATGGATTATCTCTCGGATCCCCGATTGAGCACACATATATCCTATGCGGGACCTCTTCCCCAAAGGTTAAGTATAGGGTGTTTACTTCCCATTAGCCAGGGGTATAATGACTCATTCCTCCTTGTTTTCAAATCTGATTTACCCCTTGTTGAACTAAAGGTCTACATTGTTCTTGTAACACCATGGGTTCCAAAGTAGTGTTAGGAAAATTTCTTCCTCGGTGAGCACCAAGACTTCAAAGTCCTCGGTAAACTTAGCTCCCTAGATAGTGAAAGATGTATCTTGTAAGACACCAATGGACATTTCCTTTGTCTTGTTTTCCATGTACAACACATTTGAAGAGGGGTGTAATGCAGTCTCCCCATATGATGTCATGCATCTAAAGTGAGAACATTGACATTTTCCCTATGTCAATGAGGATATTAGTAAGGATCCATCCATCTACTACCGCATATAATGTGATCTCATTTTCATAGTCAAGGCTATGAGGGGGAAGGTTTTAATGCAAGACCTACCTCTCGCACTCTCCTCTCGGTGCATGGTACCTTCTCTCTCAACCGTGATCCTAGTAAGAGAATAATATTCTCTTACCTTATAATCTTACATACTTCCTCCCTCCCGGACTGCTCCTTTAGACACTAGATTTCTCCTTATAAACTCGGAATGACATCCATGGTTTCTTGATACACTTACTTTTGATGCACAGGTCCTGGGTATTTCCATGAATCACTTCTTCCCTCGAAACTAGGTTCTTCGCCTAGGTATTTCCTTTGCACGTGCAGCTTCGCTCTTGTTGTTACCAAAATAGGTTCCAAGTCTACATCACGTGTCACCCATGGCATCCATTGTGTGTCTTCATTGTTAATGTTGACCATTGTAGCGCCCTTGTCTTTCTAGTGCTACTGATTCATGTGTTCAAAAAACTTTGGGTACTCCTCATACTTGTTCTTCTTTTTACACCATCAAGACCGCAACAGGTCCGTGCACTCGCTTGTAATGCTCTGTAGACCCACCATTAAAAAAGGTTCCACATGGGAACTCACTTATTCCTCCCCCGTAGTTACCATGACCACAAAATCCTCTCGTGAAATACCCTTCGTATGTGCCTCTATCTACACACTCTTCATAATGGTGATCATCACCCTTAGAACTACTAGCAATGTTGGTCTGACGCACCCCATGATTAATGGCCTCATGGATCTAGTCAATGAGCCTACAATCCTTAGTATCATGGGTTATAGAGTTGTAGATTTTATAGTAGCAAGACACATTCTTCCAAATCACATGTTGTAATAAGGGGCATTTAATTGCATCATGGTCCCCATGAAAATTTCATAGTCTACTATCACGGTGTGTACTGTCCTCCGGGGGAAACTATCCTTGGCTTTCCCCTCCACCTCACAATCTATACACCATAAACAATTGTGAGTCTCATGGGCTAGGTTAGTAGACAACTTCTCTAGCTAATTATCCATAGCAGTAATTTGAGCCTCCAGGAATAGGCTAACACCAATATCAACACTTCCAACCGCCTCAAAGCATGCAAAGTGCAACTTCTAACACCTCACACGAGATCTATGAAATTTTTATGAGATAGGAACTTCTAAAAGGTGTGATAAAACCTCCAACAAACCACTGAGCATGATACGAAGGGTGAATATCATATGATAACTTATACAAGATATTTTTAAAGTGCACATCATACTCCCACACACTCTTTGCCATTCCTTGTTGAATCTCCTTCAGGGCACTAATGCTCTTCTGTTCAAACTCAAGGATGTGGAATTCTACCAAAAATGTGTTCTTTAAATCAATATAATCCACCATCGTTTGATGAGGATCATATTTCCTCTACCAGCTATGCATGTGCCCTCGCAACATCATTACAAACCAACTAGCCTTCCACTCGAGGTTTTGATACCCTTTGTGTGTCATAGCATTTCACACTTGTGAACATGTTTTACAACATATTCAATACCTATATAATCTAGAAAATGTACAAAAATTTCAAAGAAGAATTGAGGGGGTGGTTGGGGCCCTTGTCCTCCTGAGCCATGGCCTTGGTTTCCTCCACTACCTGATCCACCAGATCCACTAGGTCATGTGCCTCCGGCCCACCGAGATCATGTAGTGGTTGTGCTAAGGTTACCCATGGTTCCACTGAACTATGTGCCGATGGTCTGTGATAATGCCCCACTACCAATAGTATACCCCGCACCACTCCTAGACGTGAGACCGAAAGCTTGTGTGTCTATACCTTGCCCAAAAATTCCTCCTAACACTGGAATGGTGTTTGCAACCATAGAAGTCCCAAATGAGAAATTATATCTCCTGGGTGTAGATCGATCACTTCCAATGTAACCAACTAGACTAACAATATTTTCCCCCTGATCTGGAAAACCAAGTGCCAGGGTTTGGTCACTAGGTGGGCTTAGATGCGCGCCAATGGTTCTTCTCCATCCGTGTGATGAACTCTCATCAGAAGCCGAATGGGTCTCTCTTACACATTTTCCAAGATGGGTTCATATAGCTTGCCTCGTTTCCACATCCTCTGTGTGAACCTCAAATCCTTCCTACAACATCTTCCGCCATATATCCATCACATGTGCAACTTCACATTGTCTAGAAATATCCCTTTCACGTGCTTCATTATACTTGAGTCATCTCACCTCCCTTTCCTTCTCCATCGCAACATTTGCCATCTTCCTCCACCCTAGATTTCTCTCCCAAAGTGCTTAGAACGGTTTATCCGGCCATTGGAAATGCCTCTAAACTCATGGTAACCATCAAGATCTTCATTGCCGAAGGATAACACATAGAAATTTTTGGTGCCATTTTTGAGCCTACAAGCTTTTGCCCTAATTTTCCTTCATTATGCATGCTCTAAAGTTTTTTTCTCGAAATTGGTGGCCTACAAATTTTCCCTCCAGATTGAATGCCTTGAAAAGCTCATAAACTTGTTGTTTTGTCCCAATTTGAATGAAATTAGCATGTGTGCCCTATTTTTTCAAAATCTGTGGGCCTCTGCCATTTTTCCTTTTTTCCCAATCATGGAAGTTCAAAATTGATCGATTCATACTTATTTTCCCTCAAAAATCCAATTCCATGATAAAAAATGCTTTAAAACATGTTTTAATTGGTTCAATTTCATGAAATTTTTCATCCTTAGCAAAAAAATTGAATTCTAGGGCATCCCTGGCATTTTTGTATTTTGATGGTCAGATGGGTGTCATTTTCCCATCAATTTCATCTTTAGCATTCTAGGGCATTCCTAGAAAATTTTCATCTTTTGACGGTCATACGAGCGTCCTTTTCCCGTCAAATTTTAGCTCACAAATCTTCTCCTACATGGCTTGTTCTAATTAGACAAGGATCAGTGGGTCATTTCTAAAGACTTAACATTTTTTGTGTTTTTGGAAAAAAGTGAAAATTTCCCCTACAGCTCCACAGGTCCTAGAGGAGGTACATGTGTCACAAGCAGAGTGAAGGCAGATGAGTGGGTATTTTTGTGCCTTAAGGCATTTTGGAAAAAATATTTAAAGTAAAAATAAAATGCCTAAGGCCCATAACAAAGAGAATGGAACACATGGTGGCTTCGGAGCGTAGGACCACAAAAATAGAATGGAACATGGCAGACCTTCAGAGCAGCAGACTCCACAATGAAATAGAATGGAAAATGTGGCGGCTTCAGAGTGCAAGCGCTTAACAAATCAGAGGTGGACACATGTCATGTTTTCATTAAAAGCAGGATGGAAGGCTAGCAAAGGACTTAAAAAAATTTCCTTTTGGAAAATGGGAACAAAAGTTTTGAAAAGGGCCACAGTCCGTCAGTCAATCAAGAGTGGACATGTGGTAGGGTCAGAGGTGGAACTTCGGGCCTTGGGGGAAACTTGATAATTTTTCCCATTTTGGCATAAAGGGTTAAAATTGCAAATTGAGGCCACAGCTCCATCAATGGTCACGATTGAGCCACGTGTATGGCTCAGATCAAACGAAGGGATTTGAGTGTCGTCTTTGTGGGAAATTTAAATTTTATCCTAAAAAGGTAAAATGAGGAACACAAGCCCACCACCTATCAGCGACCAAAATGTGTCAGTGACAGAAGTGGAGATGCGGGCCCACAGAGATTTTTTGGAAAAAAATCCTTTTCCAAAAAAGGTAGAAATGTGAAGAATTGAGCCATGATTCCAATGGGGCCCACCTTGGGACATGTGTTAGCCCTGTTTTCATAAGGCGGAGGGGTGAAGAAAAATGTCAAATTTTTACTTTTTTCCAAAGTGTTAAAATGTCAAAAAGTGATCCCAAACCCATAGCCAATCACATTTTGACACGTGGAGGGCTCAGATTAAAGGGAGAAAGGCAAATCAATGGTAACTGTGCATTTTTCAATTTGGCCGCCGTTTTTGCTCCAAGAAGTATGGAAAAGTTACTTTTGCATCAATTTTCACCAAATTTTTCTTGAATTCATGTATTTTTGCCTTCAAGGATCAATGGAGTCAATTTGCAGATCTGAGGTACTTTTGAAATGAAATTTTGTTCAAGATCAAGACAAAACGTGAAATATCAAATCCAAAAGTTGTAGAGTCAAATTTTGGAGGGATAAGGATGAAATAATGAAGGGAAGGGGGTTTGCATGCTTTGAATATGAAAACGTGCCTCCACAATGGATAATGATGCGAATTTTGTAATGATTCACCTTTTTTTGAGGCATATGGCAACTTTTGAACATTTTTATGTTAGATTTCCCTTCTCATGAGTCATGAGTGAATTTGTATGAGACTAAGATGTGATAGGATATTCTTTTCTTGGGAAAGAAGGATCAAATATAATAGAATGTTATATAATGCATTTTTTTGACATGAAAAAGGGTTGGGAAATTGAAAATCACAAAAAAATTGAGAGAAGCTCATCTTCTGAGAAACCCTCCAAAAACCGGTTAATGTCTTCTATGTTAGATCTTCATTCATGTTGAGTTGGTAACAAGTGTATAGCCATCACACAACTATGAGATCATTCCTAAAACTCTCCCTTGCTGATGAATCTAACAAGCTTTTGAATTAATCTATGTTATTTTGGGCAATATGATGTTTATTATCATGTTTAAATGTTTGCAAATAGTTTTCCTTATTCTTGTTGCAATCTTACATTGAAATATTTAGGAATCACACAGATCTCATCCTTATTAACAGTTTAGTGGAATTTGTAATTTCATTTTTCAGAAGAGCTTTCATCTGGCATTGAAAATAAGCAGTTTAAAATCACTTCACCTTCATTTGTTGACAAATATTGCTTGTAAGAATTTTGGGGTACCTTAGGCATGATTTGATTAGAGATTTTTATGTTTAATTAAGTTCTTTAACTCAAGATTTTTGTTGAGGTCTCAAATATTGTGTGAAGAGTGCAAATCTAGGCCTCCATTTGTGTATCTCTTCTAGTGAAAGAACATCCCGATCACTGTTTTGAAGTATTTTATCGATAGTTTTTCAAATTTTGTGGAGGTTGTCAAAGATATGGCATAGTCAAGTTTGTCTTTTCAATATCCCACCAAAATCATTCAAAATAACTTATCCTACCCCATGCTACCCCTATTTTTACCTCTATACCCACAAAAGATCAAAATCCATTTGCAAAAGTATGCATAATAGATCAAGATTTCAAAATGTCTTCAAGTAACCCTTTCTCGCATTGAAATTATCTCCATAATCTAGAAGTGACAGCTTGTGAAAGTCAAATTTGGAGTGTTGATCATATTTTCCAAAGGCCCCTTCATACTATTTACACAAATTGAGGGATATATTCATCTCCTTCACCATTTGAGGGTTAAAAAAATAGGTTCTCTTACCTTGGTTAAAAGTTACAACCTAATATATTTAGGACAAGATCAAGTCCTATTTGAGTGCTATCCATCTCTCCACAAATCTGAGTGCCAACTAGATCACATCCTTGGCTACAAAATGACATACATCATGATCTATCTGTCTTCAAGCTTCATGTCATATCTTTGATGCTGCTCAGAGTGAAAAGGAGAACAAATTTGGGTACAAACACCAGTGGCACCATTGCCAGGGAGTTGTTGAAAATATTTGAGATATATGGATACATGTCAAACCCTGGTAATGTTTCTTACAAATGCTGCATGCAAGTACATTATTGAAGCATCATTTTATAATTAGATTTGTAAGGATTAAGTGAAGATATAAGTTCTACCTACAATTTTATCAGTTTCAACAATAGTTGCACTTCATTTGCATTTATGGTTGATAGATTGAAGAAAACAAAGGTCTATTCTATAAATTTTGGCAAGATTTTAAGTGATGTTAGGTATTTGACAGATTCTTTTAGTGCATTTGCACAACTAGGGTGAAATTCCTTAGTGGAAAATCCATGTTGTTTTGATCTTGATAAATACCAGTGTCTTAGCTTTTTGTCATTTGTTTTTGGTGTTTCTAATCTCAAAGCAAAACTAGAAGGAAGAAGATCTCTCTTCGGAGGGACCCAAGTAGAAAGTTATTTCAAGAGTTGGGAAAGACAATTTTAAAGGAAAGAAAATTTTGGAAGGTTGTTGAAGGTCGACATCAGAAAAGGTATATCCATTGGTGAGAGAGATCAGATTTTAGTAGAGGATTATCACTCTTCTTCCGGTGATTCTCGATTCAAGAAATCTTTTCAAAAATTTGTTTCCTTCAACTAGTGAAGGTCCTTCTACTATACCTAGTAATTTCTCTTCTCAATCTGCACCTATGTGCTTCAATTCAAATAAAACTTTCCAAGAAACTCAACACCTAGATATCACCAGTTTTTTGAATCACATTCTTATGCCCCAAAGACCTCTCACTCCTCATCATTTTGTTTCTCCTCTAATATCACCACCTAAAAAAAATATGGCTCAGCCTAGACCTCCATTTGTTGTTAACACCTTTGGTCCTATATAATTTAGAGGAATGGTTTTTTATCCTAATGTTGTCCCTCAAGATGTCAGAAATAGATTGCCAAAGTTCCAAGGTAACAATGTAATAACCGGTGATTAGCATCTCAAAATTTTTGCTAACATGATGGAGGACTTTGAGATTGAGCATGAAGATGTGTATATTAAATTTTTCATTCACACACTAAAGGAGGATGCAAGGGATTGGTATGGGGCTCTTCCCGATAATTCTATTGATTATTGGATTGAGATGAAGAATGCATATAGGTTGTAATATGGTGATAGGACTGATCCTAGATTTATCTTGTCTGAATTTGAAAATATCAAGAAGAACCCAAATGAATCATTTTATGACTTTAATAAAATATTTAACAAGACATTTAGGAGACTTCATAATAACTGAGGCCTTGTGATGAGTCTTGTTTAATAAAATATGTAGATGCATTTGACAAGAAAGCATCCTATTACCTAAGAGACAAGAACCCCACCAATTTAAGGCAGGCCTTTACCATGGCACTACAGATTGAAAATAACATTAAGGTCATTAGGAAACCTCTCAAGAGGGATGGTGTGAAGTTGATAAACCATGAAAAGCCTCAAGATAGCAAGGGTGATTATTTGGAGGAGGTTGTGAAAACTGTGGTAGGGGCTATCAAAGAAATCTCATACAAGGTAGCCTGGGCAGAGAAGGGAATTGGGCATACTTCACAATGTCAACAAAGAGCACAAAACCATGACATATTTTCCAATCATCCTAGGGGTGATCAAAGATCTGATGATAGAGGGAAATGACCCATGGGGTCTGCAAATAGACATCCTCAAGCACATGAAGGAATACTTTTACCTAATCCCCTAACTTCTAGGGTTACTGCTATTAAGGAAGTTGTTGATATTGATTGGTGTGATAAGTGTTTTTACCCCATCCTCCATATGAAGTGGACCAGTAAGATGGTGAATGTAATGATGATGATGGTATTGATGATGATATATGCATGGTGGGTTGTTCTTTAATCTCAAAAGAAGGAGCAACATGAACCGAGATAATAAGTGCAAGGAAAACTGCAACCTTTTGGGATTACATCAAATGGGTACAAGTCTTTCTTCCCCCTCATACTCTTGAAGTTGATGTAGTGTAAGCTTTTTAAATTCCTAACAATGACTTTGAATACTTAATAGCTTTGATGATTAAGAAGTATGATGGTGGTATCCCTTCAGAGGAAGATAGAAAATTGTTGATGAATGTTGTTGTAGCTCAAGAGAAAGACTATAACACTAGGAGTAAAGTTGTTAAGGGAGTTGGGCCTCAGGTCAAACCTAAAACACCCTTGCTCACAAGAATTCCCAAAGAATCTTCTAGAAGATAAACACCTTCCAAAATCTATGTTGTCCCAAGAAAAAATTACAATCCTCCTCATGCACAAGCTTTCAAGAATCCCATACCATCTCGATGAATCTTCTTGTCTCCTTCCAATGCTACTTTGCCAAAGAGTGTTCATTATGACATAGCACAAGTATTAAGCCAAATAAAATTGAGTGTTCCAATCATTGAGTTGTTTAGGATTCCTGAGCACAAGAAGAGAGAATTTGAGTACTTGGGATTGAAAGAGGAGAAGAGTACCCCAAACATAAATTTAAACATTGTTGAAACTCCTCCTCGATCATTACAGACCTTGAAACACCACCAGCAATAGATTATCTTAGATAAACATCTAAGGTATACTTGGGGACATCCTTGGTTTATTCCCAATTGAATGTTGATCCATTCTTTACAACTTTGATCATAAAATATAGAGTACTTCACAATTGTATGTTTGATTTCAGTGCATCATGCAATGTCATACCTCTAGAAGTCATGAATGAGTTGGATATAAAAGTGACAACAGCCTATGGAAAGTGTGTACCGCCATGGACTCAAGATAAGTTCGGTAGTTGGTTGCATGAAGGGTCCAGTGGTGGTGTAGTTGCATCTTATCCTAGGAAGAATTTAAAATTAGATCTTGTGATTGTTGATTGCCCCTGCTAAATGGGGTATGTTATTATCAAGGAAGTGGGTAGCAAGTGTTGGAGGAAGTGTCCAAATGGACATGTCTTTTTCCACCATTCCCATTGAAGGTAGCCTTGTAAAATTATATGGAGAGAAGAAGATGTTGAATCTAATTGAGGATTCAAACAATGCTTCTTATGAAGTATTATTTGTTGATGTTGATGTTGATAATTTTATTGGGTTTGTTGATGGTAAGGAGAACAAGATGGATCAATCGAGTGCCTTGAATATGTAGGTTCTCCTTGGACCTTGCTATTTGATGGAGCTTGCTCCAAATTTAGAAATCGTGCTTTGGTATAATTCTGATTTCTCATAGCATGGAAGAGTTTGTTTTTTCCTTCATGATTGATTATGAATGTACTAAAAACATTGCTGAGTATGAAGCCTTGTTGTTGGGTCTAAGAATCACATGGAAGTATGGTGTCAAGGACATCATTAAAAAGGACATTCAGAGCTAGTTGTCAAACAAATAAGAAAAATATATGCTACAAAAATCAACGGAAACAAGACAAACATGTAATTTGGGATCTAATTGAGATGTTTGATTCCTTCAACAATGTGCATCATGATAGAAGTTTCAATGTTGTTGCTGAAAATTTGGCAGTGTTGGGGTCAAGATTTGGAAATTACACCATTTCACCTTATTGTGAGTACAATATTGAAGTGTTAACTAGGCCGCTTATCCCTGAAAACATCAAGCATTTACAAGTGTTTAATGATGATGCTTGATTACAAAGGTTCTTAAAAATCAAGTTGAGTTTGTAGATCAGAATATTGGTTGGGAACTAATGGTATGTGTGACTGAAGGAAGAGAGACTTTGTTTGGAAAGGATATTATCTAATTGAAAACTAATACCATTCCTAGAGGTCTTGTTGCACTTGAGTAAAATTTTAACAATGTTGATTGCATCATTAATAGAAACATGTTTTCTTCAAGGGATGTGGAAGAGCATAACTTGGGCACTAATGACAAACCATGAAAATTTTGGTTGGGAAGAAATCTAAACAAAGAGAAAAAATAGTCCTATGTTCAACTATTGAAGAAATATGATGACCTGTTTAGCTTGGTCTTATTCAGAGCTAAAAGCATACAAAGAAGACTTGTTTCAGCATGAGATTCCTCTTGAAACAAATGCCAAACCATTCAGATAGAAGAAGAGGCCAATTAATCCACTCCTCTCCATGAAAATGCAAGATGAATTGAATAAACTGAAAGAGGGAGGGATCATTCAACCCATAAGGTATTCATCTTGGGTTGTAAACCTTATATCATCGAGAAAGAAAATGGAGATATCTGGATTTGTGTAGACTTCAGAAATCTAAATAGAGATTCATTGAAAGACAATTATCCTTTGCCAAACATGTAAAACATACTACGCTTAATGACAGTATCTAAATTTTTGTGCACCTTGGATGGTTTCTCTAGCTACAATTAAGTTGTCAAGGATTCAGAAAGATTTAAAACTCGCCTTTACCACTCCTTTGGAGACATATGTCTATGTAATAATGCCTTTTGGTCTCATGAATTTTGGGGCTACCTTCTAAAGAGAAATGGATGTTGCTTTTGATGGTTACATAAATGACTTCATTGCATTTTATCGGGATGATGTGACTTGTGCTTTCAAGGAGCAAAAAGGTCACTTACAAGACTTGGAAAGAATATTGATTAGATGTAGAGAATATGACATTTCTCTCAATCCAAAGAAGTGTCATTTTGGGGTGTAAAAATCCAAGCTTCTTGGTCATATTGTTTCAAAGGCTAGTGTCATGATTGACCCTGAGAGGGTAGAAGCAATCAATAAGGTCCCAATTCCAAGAACAAAGAAGGGCATCCAATCCTTCTTTGGGCATATCAATTTCATTAGAAGGTTTGTGTCCAATTTTGCTGAGTTGACTCTTCCTATCTCATGCATGTTAAAGAAAGACCAAGTTATCAAGTGGGAGGAGGCTACTATTTAGGATTTTGAAGGAATCAAATAAGCATTGAAACATGCACCTGTCTTGGTAGATCTGAATTACAAGAAGCCTTTCCACATTTTCTCCTTTACTTCTTAAAATACCATTGCATCTATTTTGCTGTAAAAGGATGAAGATGGGGCTGAAAGGCCTATTGCATTATTTAGCAAGGCTTTATAAGTTGCTGAGTTAATGTACACAATCATGGAAAAACAAGCATTTTCCTTGGTGAAAGAAACAAAGGTTTTCGTGCCTTATATCTTAAGTTCAAAATTTGTTGCTTATGTTCCCCACACCATCATAAAAGACATCTTATCGAGAGATGGAGATCTCAAGAAAAATATGTAGATGAGTGAACAAAGTATAGGAATATGACATGGATATCCAAACCAAAAAGTTGGTAAGAGGTTTGGGTCTTGCTAAGCTCATGGCTAAGAGTAACCTGCAGACAATTGAAGTGAATGAAGTAGAGGAAGAAAGGGAAGATGTTCTTGAGAAATTGGTAAGCTCTGAGTGGTACAAGGATGTAATATTTTACCTCAGACACCTATGCTGCCCTGATCATTTAAATAAAAATTAGAAAAGATCCCTCAAGTGGCTTCTCAAAAATACATCATTACTAACTTTGGGTTGGCTTGGAAGAACCCTAAAGGTGTCCTCTTGAAATGTATAACTGAAGATGAAGCTCCCAAAATAGTTGTTGATTTCCATGGGGGATTTTGTGGAGGACACTTTGTTGGAAGGGTTACAACACACAAATTTTTGAGAGCTAGTTATTTGTGGCCTACTCTTTTTAAAGATGCAACCTTTCTAGTTAGAAAATGTGAAAGCTTCCAGCATTTTTCTAGAAGAATGAAAGCTTCAGGATCCCTTCCTTTGCAGCCTATATCAATTGAAGCTCCTTTCAAACAATGGGGAATGGAATTCATTGGTGAGATTTTAGACCCTTCTAGTGCTAGACATAAGTGGATCCTTTTTGCCACAGATTACCTCACCAAATGGGTATAAGCAATCCCCACCAAGAAAGTAACACACCAAGTTATTATGGAATTCTTTTTGAATCACATCATATGCATATTTAGTGTGCCAATAAAGATTATTGTTGATAATGCCATGTGTTTTAGAGCTAAACCCTTGATGGCAATGTGCAAGGAGTATGGAACCAATCTGACTTATGCTTCAATCTATAACCCTCAAGGGAATAGACAAGTTGAGTCCAAAGAATAAGAACTTGTTGGAGATCATTAGGAGAACCTTGGAGTTAAAAACAAGAGTAAACAGGGTGAACAACTCGAAAGTTACACTTAAGTTTGGGGCCGCAGAGTCATTTCCAAAAGATCTACTGGTAAGAGCCCATTTGAGTTAGTGTATGGAACTCAAGCACTAATGTCGTTACATCTACAATTATCTTCATTTTAGTTTGTTCAATGACTTGAAGATCAAGAGGTCAATCCATATGAAGAAAGGATTAATCGATTGTTGAGCTAGATGAAGAAAGAAGAGTATCCCACCTAAGGCATGTCGATTTAGAGAGAAGTTGAAGAGGTTGTTTGACAAGAAGTTCACTCCTAGGGATTTCACTATTGGAGACCTGGTTTTGTTATGGGATAGCGAGAAATGAAGATAAGGGAAAACATGGAAAATTTAATGCATTATGGATGGGCACTTACTCCATTGATATCATAATTGGTGAGAATACCTTTTTCTCAAGGACTTAGATGGGGAATTGCTAAAACTACCTATTAATTGTAGGAATCAAGCATTTCTTGGATTAATCCCCAAATTTGAGGTATGCACCACTTGTACAATGTATAGTGTTTGGTTTTTGCTTTGTTTTTTTTTTTTGTCGGTTTGTGGTTTTCCCTATTCTTGGCAGCCACTTTTTATGGATTGGGTCTAGTTTTTCAGCGCTGCAATTTTGACTCTATTGCCCAATGGTTGTTTTTGGCACTTGGTCTGCTTCTTTTGTTCTTATGGAACTCGTTGGGAGTGCCCATTCCCGAGAAGGATTCGATGTTGGTGCCATTTTTGAGCCTGCAATATTTTTCCCTAATTTTCCTTCATTCTACGTGCTCTAAAGCATTTTTCTCTCGAAACTAGTGGCCTGTAACTTTTCCCTCCAAATTGAATGCCTTGAAAAGCCAATAAACTTGTTGTTTTGTCCCAATTTGAATGAAATTAGCATGTGTGCCCTATTTTTTCAAAATCCACGGGCCTCTGTCATTTTTCCTTTTTTGCATGATCATGGAAGTTCAAAATTTATTTATTCATTCTTATTTTTCATCAAAAATCCCATTCCATGATAAAAAAATGCTTTAAAACATGTTTCATTGGTTTAATTTCATGAAATTTGTTGTCCTTAGTGAAAAGTCAAATTCTAAGGCATCTCTCGACATTTTTCGTGTTTTAACAGTCAAATGGGTGTCATTTTCTTATCAATTTCATCTTTAGCATTTTAGGGTATCACTAGAAACTTTTTCATCTTTTGACGGTCATACTAGCATCCTTTTCCCATCAAATTTTAGCTCAAAAATCTTCTCCTATGTGACTTTTTCTAATTGGACAAGGATCAACGGGTCATTTCTAAAGGTTTTTTGTGTTTTTGGAAAAAAGTGCAAATTTCCCCTGTAGCTTTGCAGGTCCCAGAGGAGGTACACGTGTCGCAAGAAAAGTGAAGGTGGATGGGCGGGTCTTTTTGTGCCTTAAGGTATTTTGGGAAAAACGTTAAAGTACAAATAAAATTCCTAGGGCCCACAACAAATAGAATGGAAGACGTGGCGAATTCAAAGTGCAATCCCACAACAAATAGAGTGGAACACGTGGTAGATTCCAAGCGTAGGCCCAAAATGAAATAGAATGGAACACGTGGTGGCTTTAGAGCGTAGGCCCTTAGCAAATCAGAGGTGGACATGTGTCATGTTTTCATCAAAAGTGGGATGGAAGGTTAGCAGAGGACTTAGAAAAAAATTTCTTTTGAAGAATGGGAACAAAAGTTGTGAAAAGGGTCGTGGGTTTGCCAGTCAATCAGAGTGGACAAGTGGTAGGGTCAAAGGCGTAACTTCCGCCTGGGGAAACTTGAGAATTTTTCCCATTCTGGCACAAAGGGTTAATATTGCAAATTGAGGCCACAGCTCCATCAATGGTAACGATTGAGCCACGTGTATGGCTCAGATCAAAGGAAGGGATTCCGGAGTGTCGGGTCTTTGTGGGAAATTTAAATTTTATCCTAAAAAGTTAAAAGGAGGAACATAAGCCTACCATGAATCGCTGACCAACACATGTTAGGGACAAAAGCGGAGATGCGGGCCCATGGAGGATTTTTTTACAAAAATTTCCTTTTTCCAAAAAAGGTAGAAATGTGAAGAATCGAGCCGCGATTCCAATGGGGCCCACCTTGGGACACATGTCAGGCCCATTTTCATAGGGCGGAGGGGCGGAGAAAAATGTCAATTTTTTACTTTTTTCCAAAATTGTTAAAATGTCAAAAAGTTATCCCAAACCCATTTCCAATCGCATTTTGACACATGGAGGGCTCAGATTGAAGGGAGAAAGGAAGATCAATGGTAACTATGCATTTTTCAGTTTGGCCGCCATTTTTTGCCCAAGAAGTGTGGAAATGTGATTTTTGCATCAATTTTCACCAAATTTTTGGTGAATTCATGTCATTTTTTCCTTCAAGGACCAATGGAATCAATTTGTAGATCCGAGGTACTTTTGAAATAAAATTTTGTTCCGGCTCGAGAAAAAATGTGAAATATCAAATCCAAAAATTACAGAGTCAAATTTTGGAGGGATAAGGATGAAATAATGAAATGAAGGGGGTCTCGTATGCTTTGAATATGAAAAATGTGCCTCTATAATGGATAATGATGTGAATTTTGCAATGATTCACCTTTTTTGAGGCACCTGGCAACTTTTTGAACTTTTTTTTGTTAGATGTCCCTTTCTACGAGTCATGAGTGAATTCAGAATAACAAACTAAGATGCCACATGATATTATTTTCTTGGGAAAGAAGAATAAAATGTAATAAAATGTTATATAATGCATGTTTTTTGACATGCAAAAGGGTCGTGAAATTGAAAATCATGAGTATATTTTAAAAGAAGCTCATCTTTTGAGAAACCCTCCAAAACCTCGGTTAATGTCTTCTATGTTAGATCTTTATTCACATTGAGCTGGTTACAAGTGTATAGCCATCACACAGCTCTGAGATTGTTCCTGAAACTCTCCCCTGTTGATGAATCTAACAAGATTTTGAATTAATCTATGTTATTTTGGGCAATATAATGTCTATTATCATGTTTAAATGTCTGCAAATAATTTTCCTTGTTTTTTGTTGCAATATTGCATTGAAATATTTAGGAATCACACAGATCTCATCCTTATTGATAGTTTAGTGGCATTTGCAATTTTATTTTTAGAAGAGCTTTCATCTAGCATTGAAAATAAGTAGTTTAAAATCACTTCACCTTCATTTGTTGAAAGAGATTGCTTGTAAGCCTTTGGGGGTACCTTAGGCGTGATTTGATTAGAGATTTTGATGTTTAATTGAGTCCTTTAACTCAAGCTTTTGTGTTGAGGTCTCAAATATTGTGTGAAGAGTGCAAACCTGGGCCTCCATTTGTGTATCTCTTCTGGTTGAAAGAACATCCTGATCATTTTGAAGCATTTTATCTGATAGTTGTTCAAATGTTATAGAGGTTGTCAAAGATCTGGCATAGTCAAGTTTGTCTTGTCAATATCCTACCAAAAATCATTCAAAACAACTTATCATGCCCGATACTACCCCTTTTTGTACCTGTATACCCACAAAAGATCAAAATCCATTTGAAAAAGTATGCAAAATAGATCAAGATTTCAAAATGTCTTCAATAACCCTTTCCTTGCATTGAAAGTATCTCCATAATCTGGAAGTGACAACTTGTGAAAGTCATATTTGGAGTGTTGATCATATTTTCCCAAGGCCCCTTCATACTATTTTCACAAATTAAGGGATATGTTCATCTCCTTCACCATTTGATGGTTATAAAATAGGTTCTCTTACCTTGTTTGAAAGGCACAACCTAAAATAGTTAGGACAAGATCAAGTCCTATTTCAGTGTTATCCATCTCTCCAAAATATGAGTTTCAGTTAGATCACATCCCTAGCTACAAAACAACATACATCATGATCTATCTGTCTTCAAGATTCATGTCATATCTTTGATGCTGCTCAGACTGAAAAGGAGAATAAATTTGGGTACCATCAGAAATGATCCTCTAGGTTCCTGAAGAAACTCAAACTCAGCAACTTCTAGACAAGAATATGTTAAAATGGCATACTCCATAGTGTAGCTAGCTAGTACCCCTTTCCACCAATGATCCACAACATGATTCCATGTCATATTTGCATCATGCAGCCTCTAGTATTCTTCTTGGGTCCACACATGTGATCTATAATACCAGCTTGATCTAGACACATAGGCTGAGATCCAGTGATACAGTTCTACTAGGAAGCAGTAGAAAAAAGTTTCATATAAATCATGGTAGAGGTTCTCTTCTACCCATCTACATGCATCAAAATCAGGTCCAGTGCTAAATCTCTGAGAAAATTCATCCTTTGTGCTCTTGAACCATGATTCAACACTTTCCAAAGTTAACCACTCTGTCATTACTCACTACATAGATCATGATGTATGTTGTTTCCCACTATAAATTTGAAAATAGGTCCTGGCAACATAACCAAGATGTAGTCATTTTTACCCCCATCACAAAAGAAAGGAATCCCATGCACACCAGCCTATCACCCAATGAGCATTGGGCACTCACACGAGGCACCTACGGGTGTCAAGTCTCTCTTTATGCGAGTTTAGTGGGAAACATCATCTATGGTCCGTGGTTAAGAGATTTGAAAGGAAGTAAGACATACAAGCACCATAAAGCTTAGAATGGATTCTAGATCCTTGCAATCATTCCAGAAAGAAAGTTCTTAATAGATTATATAACTTATACCAAAACAGAAAGAATTTGCACAAACATCCATACTTAGTCATAAATATAAATGAAAAATAACTATGAGAAATATGTATGAATCAGATCATCAATGTTCATATTCATGTAAGTTTTTAACCTCATTACATTCATGGAGCCATTACCAAATTTCACAGGGAAGCAGACCATGTGAACATGCTCCTCCAGGCCTGATCTTTCCACTTTTTACCATGATGTGCTTCTAGAAGCATCTACCACAAGTCTGCTCCTTCCCGGGCCAACCTGTCGCCAGGCTGGCACCTTATCCACTCCACATGTGTAGTTGGGTCATGGTTTTCACATGTTCTACCCAAAATTCCCAATATGGCTAAGTCCTTAAACCTTGGTTTTGTCCATGCACATGCCACAAGTTTCCTTAAACCCTTCCCTGTGTGCTTTATCCTTGCGCACGTTTCTTTAACTAAGCCTTGCTCACCTATGCACCTTTTTGTACTTAGCCAATATTTTAGTAGCCTAACACATCTTCTAATTCAGAAATAGTGTTTCTTCTCTTATGAATAGATGCAGTAAGATAGAAACACTTTGTATTCCTGTCACCCTCCTTTAACCATAGAACATGAGAATTCTTTTTCCAATAAACCTCCTCTTTACCTTCTAAATTATGCTATTTCATCAAAAGGAATTTATCCTTATCTCTCAACTCTTTTTGCAAACCTTTGTTAACAATATCATCCTCTAACTTATTCAACACTTCACTAATCTTAGTTTTCGAGAAAAATATTCGTAAATGTTTCTTTGTTCCAGAATTTCAATCTCATTTTAACATTCTTTAATTTTTGCATAAGCCTAAACATAGTTTTACCTTTAACAACAACTTTCCAACTCGACCTAATCTCCTCCTTGATACTAGGATGTTGCAACCACATCTTAAAAAATATAAATGGCCTTCCTCTTACACCATTACTTACACCAGTTTGAAGGCAAATGGGACTATGATCATATCCAATTCTTGGTAAAGCCACTAAGGACACATCCAAATGCTGCAACTAGGATAACTTAATGAGAAACCTATCCCATTCAATTTGAATCAGATTTTCCCCCAATATCCTATTCAACCAAGTGAAAGAAGATCCTTTCAACTAATCATCCACCAAATTACAGTTTACAATGAAGACAGAAAATTCTCCCATACTATCACTATAGACACCTAAACCATATTTTATATCATCTGTACACAATGGAGTATTAAAATCACCTCCAATTAACCAATTTAACTCTTTAAATTTGCTTTGAAATTGGCCAATATCCATCAAAAGTTTTCTTCTTTCAACAGCTGAATTGGGAGCATAAATATTTGAACAAATCCACTCAGACCCATCCTTCTTCTCTCTAAACAAGATAGAAACATGATATTGAGACTTTAAAATCAAACTCCCTTCTCTATCATTCTAATTCCAAAAATTCACCAAACCCCCAGATGCACCCACCAAAGATACACTTTGTATCTTAGATCTAAACCAAAATTTATTTTGTACATCTTAGTTTCTTGAATCAATAAAATATCAGGCTTATTCCTTTTCCTAAAAGATGATAAAATACTTTTTTATTAGGGTTATTTCAACCCCTTATATTCTAGGAAATAACCTTCATCTCAATTTATTTTGTGAAATGCTCTCCTCAATGGAGCATTGTCTTCCTGAATCTATTTCTTTAGCCACTTTTTTCTCCCTTTTATCCCTATTTCACATATTTCCTTTTCTTGCAGGATATTTCCCACAATCTTCTTTAACTTTTTCTTTCTTTATGTGCTTCTTGTGTTTACCCTCTTTTCTTCCAACACATCCTTAATCCTATCTAAATTTAGAGAGAAAGGAACTTCCTCAACCAGAGACAACTCCTGCTCTTCCTTTAAAAAGGATTAATTTTGTTTTAGTAGATCCAAAAACTTGGATCTAAACCTTCCTGACTAAGTTGTTGGTCCTTCACACCAAAACTTCCACAATCAACTCCACCTTTTGGTCTTTAGACCCAATTCCTTAAATATTCTGATCCGCACTATCCATAACCTTACAAGCTTTAATCTAAGAATCCATTTTTAGTTCCATATTTTCTTCGACAACAACTTCCTCTAACTCCTCTACTTGTAGCAAATGAAAATTGTTTGAAGAAAAATTATTTATAGGTAACGTATTGGTTCCTTCTTCTCTCATTGTTTTCTTTTCATTTCTATCCCAAGTATGCTTACCTTTCTTACCCTCCTTACACTGTCTCTACTCATGTCCCATCTACCTACATTTCTGGTAGAATAAAGGAGAAGCTTCATACTCTATCTTCTGAATCCATTCACCAAAATTTGATTTAAGTTCTATTTCCTTTCTCAACAAATTACCCATAGGAACAACAACACAAAAACAAGCATACATTAACCTCATTCTTTCCCTAGTAACTAGATCAAACACCACCAAAGATCCTATATCATTTGTAATAGTGTTAAGATATCTTCTTCCAAAATTCCATTAGTAACCCAGAAATTTTTACCCATACAGGAAACTCATCTAGTTTCTCCTTAAATGGATGAAAACCTAGGCTCCATTTTTGGATTAGAAGGCTTGATCTACCCATAAACCTAGGACCTCCAACCAAGATGTTTTTATATTCCTCTTAATTTGAAATATTAATGATAAAAAAATCCATTCACATAGGAAGAAATTTCCATTTATCCCTTCAGTTCCACTTCCATTTCGCCCATTCCTGAAACCATTCCACATTTGGTCTTGATCCATAAAATTTTCCAACTAAAGCATATTCCATTGGAGATCTAATTTTCTATGCTAACTCATCAGGGATAGAAATACTTAAAAGCCCATCTTTTTCCATAGTCATAATGTTTGAATAAAACATCTTATTCAAAACTTACACGTTATGACCCAAAATATTATCAACCCATGAGGTAAAAAGAGAAGTCTTACCTCCTACATATACCGACGTGGGTCCCTTGCCTACACCACCTTGATTCAAGGGTCCCTTGTGTCCTACGACACTTCCCTGCTCTCTTTTTTAAAACCTTGATCCTCCCACTCCTACACCTACCGCTTGCATTCTTGTTCGTAAATTTTAAAACTTTGGATGGAAAACACTTTTATTATACTAGAGTTATGAACTAGAGTGGTGGTTTTAGAGGAGGGCTTTCTTAAAGTGGGACAATAACTTTGAATGGTAAACACTTTTATTATACCAGAGCTATGAACTAGAGTGGTGGTTTTAGAGGAGCACTTTCTCTAAGTGGGACATGGAGGTGGTCTTGTTAAAACTTTGGATGGTAAATGATTTTATCATACAAGAGCTCTGAAAATGAGTGGTGGTTTTATAGGATCACTTTCTCTAAGAGGGACATGGAGGTGGGCTTAGGTCCTTAATGTCCACCAAGAAATCTGCATTCAGATTTCCCTTCTGTGTTCCTCTTAGTTCACATGGAGAAGTTTGACCCCTACCTCAGGGTGTCTCCATGGCTACTTATTGAAAGTGTCCAATGGCCTCAATGGGAAGGGAAATTGGGTTGATGATTGCAAACTAATTGTAACTCACCAATAGACAAATACCTTGAGTCATAAAACTTTGGATGGTAAATGCTTTTATTATACCAAAGCTATGAACTGGAGTGGTGGTTTTAGAGGAGCACTTTCTCTAAGTGGGACATAAAACTTTTGATGGTAAATGATTTAATTATACTAGAGAAATGAACTAGAGTGGTGGTTTTAGAGGAGAAATTTCTCTATGTGGTACATGGAGGTGGGCTTGGGTCCTTAATTTCTGCCGAGTGATCTGTATTTAGAGCACAATGTTGTGTTATTCTTGGTTCACATGGAGAATTTTTACCCCTACCTCAAGTTGTCTACATGGATACTTATTGATAGTGTCCAATGGCCTCAATGGGAATGGAACTTGGGTTAATGATTAAAAAATACTTGTAAATCACCGATAGACTAAGACCTTGAGTCCAAAATTTGGATAGTAAACACTTTTATTATACAAGAGAAATGAACTAGAGTGGTAGTTTTAGAGGATCACTTTCTCTAAATGGGACAGGAGGTGGTTTTGCATCCTTAATGTCCACGGAGTGATCTACATTTGGAGTGCCCCATTGTGTTCCTCTTGGTTCACATGGAGAAGTTCTACCCCTACCTCAAGGTGTTTCCATGTCTACTTATTGAAAGTGTCCGATGTCCTCAATGGGAATGGAACTTTGGTTGATGTTTACAAACTACTTGTAACTCACCAATCGACCAAGAATTTGAGTCATATAAATTTGGATGGTAAAAATATTTATTAAATGAGAGCTATGAACTAGAGTTGTGGTTTTAGAGGAAGAATTTCTATAAGTGGGACATGGATATGGGCTTGGGTCCTTAATGTATACCGAGTGATCTTCATTGAGTGCCTGTTGTGTTCCTCTTGGTTCACATGGAGAAGTTTGACCCCTACCTCAAGGTGTCTCCATGGCTACTTATTGAAAGTGTCCAATGGCCTCAATGGGAATGGAACTTGGGTTGATGATTACAAACTACTTAGAATCGACAAATAGAGCAAGACCTTGAGTCCAAAAATTTGGATGGTAAACACTTTTATTATAGCATAGCTATGAACTCGGATGGTTGTTTTAAAGGAGCATTTTCTCTAAGTGGGACATGGGCATGGGCTTAGTTCCTTAATGTCTAATGAGAGATCTTCATTCAAAGTTCCCGCTATATTCCTCTTGGTTCACATGGAGAATTTAGACCACTACCTCAAGGTGTCTCCATGGATACTTATTAAAAGTGTCTAATGGCCTTAGTGGAATGGAGCTTGGGTTGATGATTACAAACTACTTGTAACTTAGCAATAGACCAATACCTTGCATCCAAAACTTTACGTGGTAAACACTTTTATTATACCAAAGGTATGAAGTGGAGTGGTGATTTTAGAGTAGCACTAAACTTGGATGGTAAATGCTTTTATTATACCAAAGCTATGAATTGGAGTGGTGGTTTTAGAGGAGCACTATCTCTAAGTGGGACATAGAAGTGGGATTATGTCCTTAATGTCCACCGAGTGATCCACATTCATAGTGCTCTACTATGTTCCTCTTCGTTCACATGTAGAATTTTGACCCCTACCTCAAGGTTTCTCCATGGCTACTTATTGAAAGTGACCAATGGCCTCAATGCGAATGGAAATTGGATTGATGATTAAAAACTACTTATAACTCACCAATAGACCAAGACCTTGAGTCCTAAAACTTTGGATGGTAAACACTTTTATTATACTAGAGCTATGAATTGGAGTGGTGGTTTTAGAGGATCACTTTCTCTAAGTGGGACATGGAGGTGGGCTTGGGTCCTTAATTTCCTCCAAGAAATCCACATTCGAGTGTCTTGTTGTGTTCCTCTTGGTTCACGTGGAGAATTTTGACCCCTACCTCAAGGTGTCTTAATGGCTTCTTATTGAAATTTTCTAATCATCCGAATGGGAATGAAATTTACGTTGATGATTACAAACTACTTGTAACTCATCGATAGACCAAGACATTGAGTCAAAAATGTGGATGGTAAATGATTTTATTATACCAGATCTATAAAATAGAGTGGATTCTTTAGAGGAGAACTTTCTCTAAGTGGGACATGGAGGTGGGCTTGGGTCCTTAATTTCGATGAGTGATCTCGCATCGGAATGCCCCATTGTGTTCCTCTTTTTCACATGCGAAGTTTGACTCCTACCTCAAGGTGTCTCCATGGGTACTTATTAAAAGTGTCCAACAAACATTAATGGTAATGGAACTTGGGTTTATTATTACAAATGACTTGTAACTCACCAATAGACCAAGACCTTGAGTCTAAATCTTTAGATGGTAAACACTTTTATTATACAGAGCTTTGAACTAGAGTGGTGGTTTTAGAGGAGCACTTTCTCTAAGTGGTAAATGGAAAAAATTTGGATGGTAAATGCTTTTATTATACCAGAGCTATAAACTAGAGTGGTGGTTTTAGAGGATCACTTTCTCTAAGTGGGACATGGAGGTGGGATTGGTTCCTTAATTTCCACCGAATGATCCACATTCGGAGTGCCCCGATATGTACCTATTGGTTCACATGGGGAAGTTTGACCCCTACCTCAAGGTGTGTTCATGGCTACTTATTTAATGTCTCTAATGGCCTTAATGGGAATGGAACTTAGGTTAATGATTACTAACTACTTGTAACTCACCAATAGATCAAGATGTTAAATCCTAAACTTTGGATGGTAAACACTTTTATTATACTTGAGCTATGAATTGGAGTGGTGGTTTTAGAGGAGCACTTGCTCTAAGTAGGACATGGAGGTGGGCTTAGTACCTTAATGTCCATAGAGATATCCTCATTCAAATAACCTCGTTATGTTCCTCTTGGTTCACATGGTGAAGTTCAACCCTTACCTCACGGTGTCTCCATGGATACTTATTGAAATTGTCCAATGGACTCAATAGGAATGAAAATTGTGTTGATGATTAAAAATACTTATAACTCACTAATAGACCAAGACCTTGAATCATAAAACTTTGAATGGTAAACGATTTTATTATACTAGAGCTACGAACTCGAGTGGTGCTTTTAGAGGATCACTTTCTCTAAGTGGCACATGGAGATGGGCTTGGGTCCTTAATTTCTACCGAGTGATCTACATTTGGATCACCCCACCGTGTTCCTCTTGGTTCACATAGAGAATTTAGACCCCTACCTTAAGGTTTCTCCATTGATACTTATTGAAAGTTTCCAATGGCCTCAATGGGAATTAAACTTGGGTTTATGATTACAAACTACTTGTAATTCACCAATAGATGAAGACCTCGAGTCAAAAATTTCTATAGTAAACAATTTTATTATACAGATCTATGAACTATAGTGGATATTTTAGAGGAGAACTTTCTCCGAGTGAGACATGGATTTGGGCTTGGGTCCTTAATGTCAATCGAGAAATCTACATTCGTAGTGCCCCACCGTGTGTTCGTCTTGGTTCACATCAAGAATTTTGACACTTACGTCAAGGTTTCTCCATGGATACTTATTGAAAGTTTCAATGGCCTTAATGGGAATTGAAATTGGGTTGATGATTACAAACTACTTGTTACTACCAATAGACCAAGACCTTGAGTCCTAAAATTTGGATGGTAAACACTTTTATTATACCATAGCTATGAACTAGAGTTGTGGTTTTAGAGTAGAAATTTCTCTAATTGGGACATGGAATAACTTTGGATGGTAAAAATTTTATTATAATAGAACTATGAACTTGAGTGGTGGTTTTAGAGGAGCACTTTCTCTAAGTGGGACATGGAGGTGGGCTTGGGTCCTTAATTTCCATGGAGTGATCCACATTCGGAGCATCCTGCTATGTTCCTCTTGGTTCACATAGAGAAGTTTGACCCCTACCTCAAGGTGTCTCCATGGCTACGTATTCAAAGTCTCAAATGGCCTAAATAGGAATGGAACTTGGTTTGATGATTAAAAACTACTTGTAACTCGCCAATAGAGAAAGAACTTAAGTCCTAAACTTTGGATGGTAAATGTTTTTATTATGCAGAGCTATGAACTAGAGTGGTGGTTTTAGAGGATAAGTTTCTCTAAGTGGGACATGGAGGAGTGCCCTGTATTGTTCTTCTTCGTTCACAAGGAGAATTTTGAACCATACCTTAAGGTTACTCTATGGATACTTATTGAAAGTGTTCAATGGCCTCAATGTGAATGGAAATAGGGTTGATGATTAAAAAATAATTGTAACTCACTAATAGACCAATACCTCGAGTGTAAAAACTTTGTATGGTAAACACTTTTATTATACTAGAGCTATAAACTGGAGTGGTGGTTTTACAGGAGGACTTTCTCAAAGTGGGAGAAAAAAATTGAATGGTAAATGCTTTTATTATACCAGAGCTATGAACTGGAGTGGTGGTTTTAGACGAGCACTTTCTCTAAGTAGCACATGGAGGTGGGCTTAGTTCCTTAATGTCCACTGAATGATACAAATTCAGAGTGCCTTGCTATGTTCCTCTTTGTTCACATGGAAAAGTTATACCTCTACCTCAAGGTGTCTCGATGGATACTTATTGAAACCGCTTATAACTCACCAATCGACCAAGACTTTGATTTGTATAAATTTGGATGGTAAATACTTTTATTAAACGAGAGATATAAACTGGAGTTATGGTTTTAGAGGAGCACTTACTCTAATTTGGACATGGAGGTGGGATTGGGTTCTTAATTTCGCCGAGTGATCTCGCATTCCGAGTGACCATTGTGTTCCTCTAGGTTCAAATGGATATGTTCAACCCCTACCTAAAGGTATCTCCATGGCTACTTATTGAAAGTGTCTAATGCCCTCAATGGGAATGGTGTTTGGGTTGATGTCTACAAACTAATTATAACTCGCCAATAGACCAAGACCTTGAGTCCAAAACTTTGGATGGTAAACACTTTTATTATACTAGAGCTATTAACTAGTGTGGTGATTTTAGAGGGTACTTTCTCTAAGTGGTATATTGAGGTGGGCTTAGGTCCTCAATGTCCACCAAGTGATCCACATTCAAAACACCCCATCATGTTCCTTTTGGTTCACATGGAGAAGTTTGACCCCTACCTCAAGGTGTCTCCTTGGATACTTATTGAAAGTTTCCAATAGCCTCAATGGGAATGGAACTTGGGTTGATGATGTCAAACTACTTGTAACTCACCAATAAACCAAGACCTTGAGTCCAAAAACTTTGGATTGTAAACTATTTTATTGAACCAGAGCTATAAACTCGAGTGGTGGTTTTAGAGGATCACTTTTTTTAAGTGGGACATGGAGGTGGGCTTGGGTCCTTAATGTTTACCAAGTGATATGCATTTTGAGAACCCCACTGTGTTCCTCTTGGCTCACATCGAGAATTTCAACCCCTACCTCAAGGTGTCTTCATAGATACTTATTGAAAGTATCCAACGGTCTCAATGGGAATTAAACTTCGGTTGATAAAAACTTTCGATGATAAACACTTTTATTATACAAAAGCTATAAACTAGAGTGGTAATCTTAGAGGAGCACTTTCACTAAGTGGGACATGGAGGTGGGCTTGGGTCCTTAATGTCCACCAAGAGATCCACATTCAAAGTGCCTCGATGTGTTCCTCTTGGTTCACATGGATAAGTTCAACCCCTACCTCAAGGTGTCTCCATGGATACTTATTGAAAGTGTTCAATGGGATCAATGGGAATGGAACTTGAGTTGATGATTAAATACTACTTGTAGCTCACAAATAGACCAAGACCTTGGGTCTAAAAATTTTGATAGTTAACTCTTTTATTATACCAGAGCTATAAACTAGAGTGGAGGTTTTAGTGGATCACTTTCTCTAAGTGGGACATGGAGGTGGGTTTGGGTCCTTAATATCCACCAATAAATCTTCATTCAGAGTGTCCCACCTGTGTTCCTCTTAGTTCACATGGAGAATTTTGACCCCTACCTCAAGGTGTCTCCATGGTTACTTATTTAAAGTGTCCAATGGCCTCAATGGGAATGGAACTTGGGTTGATGATTACAAACTAATTATAACTCACCAATATACCAAGACCTTGAGTCCAAAACTTTGGATGGTAAACACTTTTATTATACCAAAGATATGAATTGGACTGATGGTTTTCGAGAAGAAATTTCTCTAAGTTGAACATGGAGGTGGGCTTGGGTCCTTAATGTCCATCCAGTGATCCACATTTGTAGTGCCCCACTTTGTTCCTCTTGTCTAAAATTTGGATGGTAAAAACATTTACTATAGTAGAGATATGAATTGGCGTGGTGGTTTTAGAGGAGCACTTTCTCTAAGTGGGACATGGAGGTGGGCATGGGTCCTTAATGTCCACTGAGTGATCCACATTCAAAGTGCCATGTTGTTTTCCTCTTGGTTCACATGAAGAAATTCAATCCCTACCTCAAGGTGTCTCCATAGATACTTATTGAAAGTGTCCAATGGCCTAAATGGGAATGGAACTTGGGTTGATGATTAAAAACTAATTGTATCTCACCAATAGATCAAGACCTTGGGTCCTAAAATTTGGATAGTAAACTCTTTTATTATACTGTAGAGCTACAAACTCGAGTGGTGATTTTAGAGGATCACTTTCTCTAAGTGGCACATGGAGGTGGGCTTGGGTCATTAATTTTCACCGAGTGATCCACATTTGGATCACCCCACTGTGTTCCTCTTAATTCACATGGAGAATTTGAGACCCCTACCTCAAGGTTTCTCCATGAATACTTATTGAAAGTGTCTAATGGCCTTAATGGGAATTAAACTTGGGTTTATGATTACAAACTACTTGTAACTCACAAATAGACGAAGACCTTGAGTCAAAAATTTCTATAGTAAACACTTTTATTATACCAGATCTATGAACTTTAGTGGATGTTTTAGAGGATCACTTTCTCTAAGTGATACATGTAGGTGGGATTGGGTCCTTAATATCCACCGAGTGATCTACATTCACAAAGTGCCCCACTTTGTTTGTCTTGGTTCACATTGATAATTTCTATGCCTACATCAAGGTGTCTCCATGGATACATATTGAAAGTTTCCAATGTCCTTAATGGGAATTGAACTTGGGTTGATGATTACAAACTACTTGTTACTGAATAATAGACCAAGACCTTGAGTCCAAAACTTTGGATGGTAAACACTTTTATTATACCGGATCTATGAAATGGAATTGTGGGTTTAGAGAAGAACTTTCTCTAATTAGGACATGGAATAAATTTGGATGGTAAACACTTTTATTATACTAGAGCTATGAACTGGAGTGGTGGTTTTAGAGGAGCACTTTCTCTAAGTGGGACATGGAGGTGGGCTTGGGTCCTTAATGTCCACGGAGCGATCTCGCATACTGAGCATCTCACTAAATTCCTCTTGGTTCACATAGAGAAGTCCAACCCCTACCTCAAGGTGTCTTCATGGATACTTATTCAAATGGCCCAATCACCTCAATGGGAATATAACTTGGGTTGATGATTATTAACTACTTGTAACTCACCAATAGAGAAAGACCTTAAGTCCTAAATTTTGGTTGGTAAATGCTTTTAGTATACCAAAGCTTTGAACTAGAGTGGTTGTTTTACATGATAAATTTTTCTAAGTGGGACATGGAGGTGGGCTTGGGACCTTAATGTCCATTGAGCGATCCACATTTGGAGTGCCCCGTATTATTTTCTTGGTTCACATGGAGAATTTTGAACTATACCTCAAGGTTTTCGTATGGATACTTATTGAAAGTGTCCAATGGCCTCAATGGGAATGGAAATAGGGTTGATGATTACAAATTAATTGTAACTCACCAATAGACCAATACCTTGATTCCAAAACTTTGGTTGGTAAAAAATTTTATTATACTAGAGCTATGAATAAGGAGTGGTGGTTTTAGAGGAGGACTTTCTCAAAGTGGGACAAAAACTTTGAATGGTATATTATTTTAATATACCAAAGCTATGAGCTGGAGTAGTGGTTTTAGATAAGCACTTTCTCTAAGTAGGACATGGAGATGGTCTTGGTTCCTTAATGTCCACCGAATGATACACATTCATAGTGCCCTGCTATGTTCCTCTTTGTTCACTTGAAGAAGTTATACCTCTACCTCAAGGTGTCAAAATGGCTACTTATTGAAACTACTTGTAACTCACCAATTGACCAAGAATTTGATTTGTATAACTTTGGATGGTAAATAATTTTATTAAATGAGAGCTATGAACTAGAGTTATGGTTTTAGAGGATCAATTTCTCTAATTTGGACATGGAGGTGGGATTGGGTTCTTAATGTCCACCGAGTGATCCACATTCTAAGTGCCCCATTTTGTTACTACGGGTTTAAATGGATAAGTTCTACCCCTACCTAAAGGTGTCTCCAAGGATACTTATTGAAAGTGTCTAATGCCCTCAATGGGAATGGTGCTTGGGTTGATGTCTACAAAATACTTGTAACTCACCAATAGACCAAGACCTTGAGTCCAAAACTTGGGATGGTAAACACTTTTATTATACTAGAGATATTAACTAGAGTCATGGTTTTAGAGGAGTACTTTCTCTAAGTGGTATATTGAGTTGGGCTTGGGTCCTTAATGTCCACCGATCGATCCACATTCGAACATCCCATTGTGTTCCTTTTAGTTCACATGGAGAAGATCGACCCCTACCTCAGTGTCTCATTGGATACTTATGAAAGTATCCAATGGCCTCAATGGGAATGAAACTTGGGTTGATGATGTCAAAATACTTGTAACTCACCAATAGACCAAGAATTTGAGTCCAAAAACTTTGGATGGTAAACAATTTTATTATACCAGAGCTATGAACTCAAGTGGTGGTTTTAGAGGATCAATCTCTCTAAGTGGGACATGGAGGTGGGCTTAGGTCCTTAATGTCTACCAAGTGATCTATATTTTGAGTGCCCCACTATGTTCCTCTTGGTTCGCATGGAGAATTTCGACCCCTACCTCAAGGTGTATTCATAGATACTTATTGAAAGTGTCCAATGGTCTCAATGGGAATTAAACTTCGGTTGATAAAAAATTTGGATGGTATACACTTTTATTTTACCATAGATATAAACTAGAGTGGTGGTCTTAGAGGAGCACTTTCTCTAAGTGGGACATGGAGGTGGGCTTGGGTCCATAATGTCCACCAAGTGATCCACATTCAGAGTGCCCTAATGTGTTCCTCTTGGTTCACATGGATAAGTTTAACCCCTACCTCAAGGTGTCTCCATGGATACTTATTGAAAGTGTCCAATGGCCTCAATGGGAATGGAACTTGGGTTGATGATTAAAAACTACTTGTAACTCACCAATAGACTAAGACCTTGGGTCTAAAAATTTTGATAGTAAACTCTTTTATTATACCAAAGCTATAAACTAGAGTGGTGGTTTTAGTGGATCACTTTCTCTAAGTGGGACATGGAGGTGGTTTTGGTTCTTTAATATCCACCAAGCAATCTTCATTCAAAGTGCCCCACTATGTTCCTCTTAGTTCACATGGAGAATTTTGACCCCTACCTCAAGCTTTGTCTCCATGGTTACTTACTGAAAGTGTCCAATGGCCTCAATGGGAATGGAACTTGGGTTGATGATTACAAATGACTTATAACTCACCAATATACCAAGACCTTGAGTCACAAACTTTAGATGGTAAACACTTTTATTATACCAAAGATATGAATTGGGCTGGTGGTTTTCGAGAAGAAATTTCTCTAAGTTGAACATGGAGGTTGGCTTGGGTCCTTAATGTCCATCCAGGTGATCCACATTTTTAGTGCCCCACTTTATTCCTCTTGGTTAAAATTTGGATGGTAAAAACATTTACTATAGCAGAGATATGAATTATGTGGTGGTTTTAGAGGAGCACTTTATCTAAGTGGGACATGGAGATGGTCTTGGGTCCTTAATGTCCACTTTGAGTGATCCACATTCAAAGTGCCATGTTTTTTTCCTCTTGGTTCACATGAAGAAGTTCAATCCCTACCTCAAGGTGTCTCCATAGATACTTATTGAAAGTGTCCAATGGCACGAATGGGAATGGAACTTAGGTTGATGATTACAAACTAATTATAATTGACCAACAGACCAAGACCTTGAGTCCTTAATTTTTGATGGTAAACAATTTTATTATACCAGAGAAATGAACCAGAGTGGTGGTTTTAGAGGAGAACTTATCTAAGTGGCACATGGAGGTGAGCTCGGGTCCTTACTGCTCGCCAAGATTTCCTTAACATTTTTCATACCTACGACTTCATCTAGATCCTTATTTGGATCCTCAACACTCTTCTTTTTCTCTAACATTGCAATTTCTCCTTTACACACTGGATCTCTCCTTGTAGGCTTCGAATCACATGCATGGTTTCCTAATAGAATTCTTTTTTATGAGCGCAGGTCTTGATACTTCCCATGGACCACCTCTTCTCTAGTAACTAGTGGTATCTACTTTGGTATCTCCTTGGTGTGTGAAGCCCATCGCATGATGTCACAAGTACGGAGTTCCAAATTTGACTCACACACCACCCTTTGTATCCACTTTAAGTCATCTTTCTTCATGCTTACCATCCCATTGTCTTTTCCTTTCACAATTTTTGGCTCATGTGATCAAATAATTCCAGACACTCCTCATACATGTTCTTTTTTCACACCAATAGCACTATTACAGATTCGGTCATTCGTGCTTATAGTGTTACGTAGACCCATAGTTGTAAGAAAGTTCCACACGGGAACTCAATTCTTCCACCTTCACGAGATGCCACTACCTCTAAATCCTCCATTAAATCCTCTTCTATGACCACCTCTATCCGTACACCCTTCATAATTATGGCCATCATCCTTAGAATTACTCACAATACTCTTTCGATGCATCTTTGGTATCAATGGCATCATGTATCTAGATCTCGCAATCCTTGGTGTCATGAGTAGTGGGAAGTGTAAATCATACAATATCAAGACACATTGTTACGGATCGCACATTGTAGTATCAAACACCTACTTGCATCATGATCTTTGTGGAAAATTTCAAAATCCACCATCATGGCGTGTACCAATCTTCCCTGAAAAATTTCCTTCATATGTCCTTGTAGACACCAAAATTAGGTCACACTCCCCTTGGTCCCCTTTTGAATAACCAAATTACACACATTCACCTAACCATGACCCTTATACCCCACATTAACATTAATTTAATTATTTATAATTAAATCAATACCCATCCTCACCCCATTATTGATTTAATTACTTTAATTAAATGAATAGACACCTCACCTAGACACCTCACCGAGATACCTCATCTAGACACCTCACCATAGACCTATTCATAGCATGTTTCCATAAATGAATAAGACTTGGTCCAAACCTAAAAATCAAGGCCTATTATTCCTCTAACCACCTTCCCACTCATAAAAGGTAACGTCCATTTGGATCCATGGATAAAGGAATAAACCTGATCCAAAAGATGCGAGATATGCCATTTTTAGTAAGCCTAGGGAATCCTACCTTAACCGATGCCGTGCATCCCTAAACTAATGTCACCAACCTAGAACCATCGGAGGTTACCATTTATTAACCTTAGCAACCTTATTTTTGGGTTGGAACATTCTGAGATCAAGGGGACGAGAAGAGAACTACATGCTAGCAGAACCAGAGCCTTTTCGCACCTATAGACATCCATATCCAACACCATGACAAATCTAGAAGCATTGCACTAACAAAAGCATTCCATGAAGCACTACCATGGTACCAAATACTATTCTTCCGATAAACATCTATCACCATTCAGCCATCAAACTTGCATCACAGTAAGTGTAACTTCTACTAGCATAGTCTATTTCAGTATAATAGCCTTTGTTACTTATGTTATCAGTTTATACTTTGCATGTTCATTTCCCATCTTCTACCTACTTGTAGACTCAACCATTCCTCTACCCATACCACCAATTCACCCGTTCCACATAGTACACACCTTTGAGTAAACCAAAGACCTTCTGAGACCTTTATATTCACCCTTCCATCTCTGTTTAGCTTCATTTCAATCCCCATAATTAGATCTCATTGAGTTCCTTTCACCCCAACCCTACCAAGACCATTTACCCATGACCATCACTGGTCCCTTCTAAACCATCATCGATTACACCCAACCGACATCGATCTCTGTGTTTTATACCTATGAAAATAACATAGCCAACCTACCTTCTACCAAGTGACCCAAAAACCTAAAACCTAACCCGATCGGCCCAACACCCTAACACCTACCTACCCTTCAGATCTGACTATAACCTAGCCTATTATGTTATATTTTCTTATTGTGCTTGAATGAAATACCTAAATCATATCAAATATAGTAGGACTTTGTTTATTTCTCACATTAAGTTGTTTTAAATAGTGGATTGACATCCATCTAGGGAGTATCACACTTCTTGAAACTAGTACACGCTCGGCAGTCCTTTGTCATATATTATTTAACTCTTATTTTGTGGTCTTGTTTTCTATTTCAAGTAGTTCCTCCCAGCCAAAAGGAATCTCTCATAGTTAGCATTGGATTGAGAAGTCAGAACGTTCACAACAACCATTAACCGACCATCATAAATAGGTATTCCTCCTCAGTCCATAACCCTTATCTATTTCGGTCCCTCTACTTCATAGTTTGTGCACCATATCCCACTACGAGTCTCATGTGTCAAGTTCACAGATGATTTATCCAGCTACTTTTCCATGGCAGCAATCTGAGCTTCAAGAAATGGATTGAATCGGGTGTCCATTCTTCATACAACCTCGGACGCACAATGCAGCCTCCGAGGCCTCATGTGGGTCTATGAAGGTCTTATGTGAAAGTGCCCTCCTGAAAGGTGTGATTAACCCATCGATGAACCACTGAGCATGTTGAGAAGGATCAATATCATAATACAATTTTGATAAGAGATCCTTAGGCGTGTGTCATACTCTTGCAAACTCTCTACCATCCCTTGCTAAATTTACTTCAATGCATCAATGCTCTTTTGTTCAAACTCGGGAATGTGGAACTCTACCAAAAATGCATCACACAATGTAGTGTAATCCACCATCATCTGGTGTGGATCATATTTCCTATACCATCTATGTGTGCACCCTTAGAATGTGGTTACAAACTTACTTTCCTTCGCTTGGGTAAATGATTCCCTTCACGTGCCATAGTATCTCACACTTATGCACATGTTCTACAACATCTTCCACACCCTTGTAATCAGGAAAGTGTAGGGACATCTCATAAAACACATTCTGAGGTGGTTGAGGTCCTTTCCCTCTAGCTTCGAGGCCTTCATTTCCTCATGTATTTCCTCTACCATCGATACACTAGACCCGAGTTTCTTATATTCCTCTAGATCCACTAGATCATTCTCCCATAATAGGTAAAGGGCATGAATTTTTGGTTCCCTACATCCCCACCATCACACTAAATACAAGCACAAAAGGTTTGTGATACCAAACCTCTAACAAATGTGTTTCCCATGCCAACTCCAAACATGATACCCAAACTTTTTTGTCCTAGACCTTACCCAAATACCGTGAAAAATTACCTCGAGTACGGGAAATTGTGTCACCATATATGGGAATGCAAAGTTATACCTCCTAGGTGTCACTTCACCACCTTGATATCAACAACTCTAACAACCAAATGAGAAAAGTTTTCTTTATGAACTGGAAGGCTAATTGTCAAGGTTTGGTTACCTGGTGGGCCAAGACGTGGGCATAAAAATCTCCTTTCTTCACTTGATGAACTTTCACCAAAAGCCAAGGGGGTAATTCTCCCACGCTTGCTAAGATGGGGTAGCACACACTTCTCAAATCCCATGCCTTCCGCGTAAACCTCAAATACTTCCCACAATTTCCATCTCCATATCTCCATCACTCTAGCAACATTACGTTGTACCACCAACTCCTTCTCTCATGATTCATCATACTCAAGTTGCCTCTCCTCTCTCTCCATTTCTTCCGTAAGGTCCACCATCCTCTACCATTCCAACTTTTGTGCCCACTCCTAGTAAGATTTTAGCCAGCCATGGGAAAGGCTTCCAAACTCAACATAATGACCAGGATCTTGATAGCTAGTGGAATAGCACGGAATAATGATCCTCTAGTCTCCCTTAAGAATTCAAACTCAACAATCTCCTGGAAATAATACGTATAAATAGCATATCCCAGGGTATAAATAGTTAGCACTCTACTCCACCATTGATCAAAAACACGGGTCTAGGTCAAATCGGCATCATACAGGCTCTAATACTCATCTAGGGTCCAAACACAAGGTCTATAGTACCACATTGACCTAGATTCCTATGATAAAATCCATTCATACAACTCCACTAAAAAAAAAAAGGTCTCATACATCTCATGAGTAGGTGTTCTTCTACCCATTTACGTGCATCAAACTTAGATCTAGTGTTAAATCTCTAAGAAAATTCAGCCTCCACACTTTTAAACCATGCTTTGACACTGTCCAAGGTCAAGTTCTCCGTCATCATGTACCATTCTCAAAACAACTTTAAAAATAGGTCCCAATAATGGAACCAAAATGTAGTCTCTATTTACCTTTTTCTTCGTCAATCAACCCCAAGTGTGTCGGCACATCATCAAGACTAGTATGGAAGCTCACGCAAGGCACACATAGGTTCCAAGCCCCTCCTTTATGTGAGCTTCATAAGAATGTTATTCCTTAATAAGGGGGTTTTGCAAAAATAGATAATGAACACACCCATTATTTAAAACCACATTTAAGAACTAACTCCTAATCTAATGGACCAAAACATAGGATAGCATGATCATACTACAATGGAAGTAGAAATAAATCATGATTATCATCAAGAAAACTAGTAATACACCCATGAACATAAAGGGAAATGTAAAGATCAAGATCCATCACATAAGTGCTACAAAATCACTTCATTATATTCATTAGTCAAATTACAGTAGCTAAGATTATATCAAAAGAGTTACATGTATGGAGATATTTATAGTAGTAGAGCTTCAACATGTTATAGAGCTTGCCATCACACATTACAAATGCCCCTTCAATCGATTTCTGATGCAAATAAAGGCATAGGATCTCAAATGTGACTAACCTAGAGATACATGGAGATGAAAGCATAAGAAATTATCCCTTAATTTTATTTAGTTTCTCCGCATTTGAACTTACTTGAAGACTGTAACTATTTCCTATCACTTTGAACCCTTTACTATGACACATTTCACCCAAGTAATATGATCTACTTTACAAGAGAAATAACCACGCAAAAATATGTATAAAGAAAAAGATCATACACGCCCCAAGTGGAACATGTAGAGTGTGCATATGCACTTCTTCTACTAAAAGCAAGCCTACCTACTCTATTCTAACTAGAGGGATGGGAAACTTCACATTAACCACGACACGATAAGGAAAAGTAGTTTCCTTTCCTCAACATTATAGACCATTAAATCGATTTAACAATGGGCATGGTCATGGATGAAATAATGACATAGGGGAAATCCTCCACCCATCCAGGAAAGGTATCAACAAAAAAAAAAACCTTCTCCGGATGATCTGTATTCGGTTAGAGGTGTTGTTGTTAACCCTTGGTGCATTGAAAATCATCCTCATGCTCTAAAGTGAGCATGACTGATGACAACTCTAGCACCTACTCCAATGAAGCTAGGTATTTGACTAGGAAAGGCTCGATTCTTGTGATTTTTCCACTCTTTTGTTTTTCAACCTCACAACTAGGGATCTCATGTAGACCTTATTCCTGAATATGGTTATTTGTATACTAATCAATGCTTTCTTTTGACTCTTCAAATATTCTTTTTCCACTTTGATTGCCACTAGAATTCCTTAAGTCTCTTAATCCTCTATCTCCTCTTTTTCTTCTTTCAAAAGAGTGGCAAGTTCTAGACAAGTAGAGAAATGAGGATCATTGCACTTTATAAAAACATTTCACTCACTTTATAATTGTTCCTTCTTGAGGATTTGGGTGTGATGAGTGTGTTTCACTATTTTCTTTACTTTATTGAGATGAAACATATAAGGGTAAGGGTGAGGAGGAATACCTATTTATGCTAGTCATTTTAGGGTTGTTGTGTACATTTTGAATTCTTGATCCAATGCTTACTTTCAAAACTTCCTTTTGGCTGGGAAGAACTACTTGAAATAGAAAAAAAGACCACAAAAGAAGAGTTAAATAATATATGACAATGGATTTTCTATCATGTGCTAGATCTAGGAAGTGTGACACTCCCTAAAACAACTCTACTCTCTTGAGATAATTTGTTTGGTTATATTACTTTTATGGTTTTATGAATCTTTTTGGTTTTGGATATAAATCCATTGCTAAATAATGTTAGCCTTTGGAAACTTTCTCTCTATGCAAGTTCAGTGGTGACATGCATGTGAAACTTGTATTTTGAAGCTTGTATTTCATTTTGAACTTGTGTTCGAGGTTGTTGTTGTTCTAAACTGGTATATGATGCCTTGTGTTTCATTCTAAACTTATATTGGAGCCTTGTGTTTTGTTATGAGCTTGTATTGGAGCTTTGTGTTGCTCAAAACTTGTGTTCGAAGCTTCGTGTTTAACACTGTACTCGTATTCAATACTTACATGTTCTGAACTTGTATTCGAGTTGTTGTGTTTGGTTCTGTACTTGTGTTTTGAGCTTGAGTTTTACTCATATTCAAGGTTTTGAAATACTTAGAACTCATTTATGGGACTTTCTGCTTGAAAAATCTTGGGAGATTAGTTTTGGTTTGAGTTGATTTGGTTATCTCTTTTGAGATCTTCCCCTTGTAGCTTCTTGAGTTGGAATGGTTGTGGTACTTCTATTTTTGAGACTGTACTATTTTCTTTGAATTGGTAAGGGCATGTAAATATGGAGGATATTCTTCCCTGTGAAAACCCACATCTTGTTGAAGGCTTGACTATTTTGTTGAAGGATTAATGGACTGGAACTGTATCTTGTTGTGGGTTTGGTTTGATATAGAGTTTGTTTGGAATAGTCGTGAACAGGTTTTGGAGGTTTATGGAAATACGGTATGCATACTCCTTCTTGTGATTGATGTTTAAAACAAATAACTTCTCTGTCACAATATTTTTGATTGATTTGTGAGAGTCTTTGTTGTGTTTTATATTTCAGCTATGCTTGAAGGTAAAGTTGAGACATTGCTTGACTTAAACATATATTGGGTTTTCTTACTCACTTTTAGATCCTCTTAAATTGACTTTTGGGTTTTTAAGGAAAGAAGAGTTGTATACTCTCTCATTTTGAATCTTATTGATGGGATTTACTACCTCTGGTTCGAGGTTGTTTCATTTAATTTGTCTTCATGATGATGACTGAATATATGTCTCTTTTTATGGAGCCATGTAAGACCTTGAAGTTGGGAATACAGTTTCTATTGAGTTCATGAGTTTTATTAAAACGTGTTTATCTTATACTATTTCAGGTTTTCTATTATTTTTTGGATTCATTAAATGAATCTCTAGGTCTTTAAAAAGAGAAAGGAATATGTTCTCTTGTGAGCAATATGTTGATTTTGGATTATATTGTTTATTCCTTTCAAGAAATGAATTCAAACTTGTGTTTAACGAATGGGTATAGATAAACCAGGTTTTAATGATTTGTAAGGAAATTAGAAGTGTGCTTCCTTTTGATTTGTGTGTTTGGTTTTTTATTCTCTTTTGGGATCTAGTAAAGAACTTCTGATTTTGGAAATAGAAATGGAATTCATTTGATATATAATGAAATGAATTCTTTATTGGACCTTTACCAATTGAGATCCTTTAACTTTTGATAAGATAGGTTCATTTGATCAAACTTCTCTATGGCATGGCTCTCTTCTTGTATGTAGAGTGATTGTTCTATGAGGCCTTCTCGAATTTTGGGTTTGGATTTCTATCTTTTTGTCTTATAGAAAATAGTGAGAAACCACTAGATTCTGAGATGGAAATTTCCTTGTGGATTGTCTAGTCTACTTTGTACTAGTCATTTGTTGTAATGATGTGGAAAGAGAATATTTGAGATGGTTCAAGAGAAGAGAAAATGTAAACATTTTTAGATCAACTGCTATGTTTGACTAAATCATACTTCATTTGGATTTGGTATTCAAAGGTTTTATCTTTTTGCACTCTATCTTATTATGAATCCTCTCTTGGATGGACATGAGAAGACATTAATTTTGTGAGTCTAGCTTTAAGTATTGGAATGTCTGGTTTCAAATCTTTGAATTATATCTTCTAACATGAAGAAGTTAGTTAAGACTTGTAGGTAGACTGTTTAGACTCTCTATCCCCTTCTTGGATTGATTTGGGATTCTTTTTAGATGTTATCTCCTTAATGTTCAATCCTTATATTGTTGCTTGAACTGAAGAAGTTTTGTGTGTTTTGAACATGTTTCTATCTTTTAGATGATTAGTGTATGGGGAATAATATGTATTGATTATTCCTCTTGCTTAAGTTTTAAGATGAAATATCCTAATATGAGCTATGATGTAAATAACTTCTTTTGCTACATAGTAAAGATAAATGTTATATCTCTATTCTAATATAATTATGAAACAATTGAATGAAAAGATATGTTTTTGTTTAAAAGTAATTGATAGGATCAATTAAACTATATGTTATAATGCAGATGTTGCTGAGATCATTATTATGCTCTTTTCTTAAAAGTAAATTTAGACTCTTTTTTTGTACTTCTTTTCTGGTTGTTATTACTTATGCTTATTTGTATGATATATTAATTGTTTCATTAAAGCAAAGTTGTTTTAATGGAACAATTAGTGGAATGCACTTCATTTTAATGCTTAGTGCTTATCATGCTCAATTCATTGAACTAACCCGTGCTAGAAATTTTTGTAGATGGACATCGTAAGTGATAAAATAAGGCAAAAAAATTATGATGCATTGGATTATTTAATTTTGGATCTTATGTAAAAATTTGATTCATTCTTGAGTTGTATTGGAAAAGAGAAGTGATGTTATTTTATGATCTTAATGATGATTGACATGCAGTATGTCTGAAATGCATAGTCTTGTAAATGTATATTTTATCATGATGAATTGAAAGGTTTGGAGACTGACTCCAATTTGTTGTGTAAATTCTCTTGTACTTTATATGACAGAAATAGTAGTGATATCTTGTCGATATTATTTATATCTGTTTGTATACTATTGTTGTTATCAATTAATAAGTTGGATTAAGGGGATAGTACAATCTCCCTTACTATAATGAAACTTGTTAAATTGCAAAATATATCGTTCTCTAACTACACAACTATAGTTTAATAATGAAATATGCATTGGTCATACAATTAAACTATATGAGTAAAGAATGATAAAAAGGTTATGTTAACCTCGACATCTAACCATGTAAAGCAAGACTCTTCCTCCCTCAAAGAATGAAAGAAATAAATGGAATGGTGGTTATGATCTTTATTCCTTGTGCTTCGTTTATAAAAAGAAAACACTAGCTGAATCTAGGTGGATGATACACATTCTTGGACAACTAGATTACATTAAGAATTAACCACTTGATGTTTGCTGCCCTGTTTTCGGGGATAACTGCTTGTTAAGCCAAGTTAATAAACATCAAGGCAAGCATGAGTTAATGAAGTTCTTAATATCAAATCAGATTAATTATGGAAAAATAACTTAATGAATGTTCGAATTAGGGTGAGGCATGGTTGCTAGAATATGAATCTTAATCTAATTAAATTATGAAGTTGATGACTACTAAGGGGTATGTACATCATGATGAATCAATTCTATCAGATGTTGGCACACGCCAACTACAAGATTGTACCTTTGAGAAGTCCAAGGTATTTTCAAGGATATAGTGTTGCAGTTGGCATGTGGCAACACCCTTCTGTATTTGTTCATCTAGATCTACACACATCTAGACTTGAACTTAGTTTATCTCTAGGTCAAGTTAGTAGCATGTTAGGATAGGGAGTAGATTTCTATGACTTAGGGTACCTTGGCACATTCAGCTGATTTAGGATGACCGATTATACCCATATACCCTAAGTCATCATGAGCGTATTCTGTATTAAATTATGTTGCTAACACAGGCTAGGGTCAAACCTTGGGCAAGTGGGTGACGGTAGTTAGTAAATACCATTCTAGATAACATTAGAGTAAGGCAAAGGAAGTATTCGAAATGATGAGTATGTTGTCTAGGAATAGTAACATGAACAATATGTTGAAAATATTTGGCCAAAGTATCACAAAGTTGCTGGTTGCATTGTCCTAAGTCACCTAGTTTAAAGCAACGTGATGTCAAATGAATATTGGTAACAAATATTTAGATAGGTTCTTTAAACAGATCACTCAGTACCTAAAATAGGGTAGGAAAACCAAGTATATGTAGTATACATAAAGTATTCTATACTTTAAGTCAAACATGAGAGATTGGTTGGTAACCAAGTCATGGAATGAGAGATCGGTAACATACCGAGTCATTACAGCTGCATATGGTTATCTGTTATGAGATTTATTGGCATGGAATGTGTGTTCTAAATGATGTTTTATTTAGAATAGAGAACATTGTGTTTCAATTTTTTTCCCTTGTTTCTAAAGTCTTAAAATGGGAATGTTACAATTCGTCCTCAATGAGGTCAATGCGGGCCTTCTTGGAAGATGGTGTGGAAAATCCAATGCCACTGTGATCTTTGTGTTTACGAGTGGTACATGAGATGATGGTATGACGACCTTGTTCATAAAAACCAAAACCAAATCATTTCCATGTGTAGTGGTGAAGGAAAGTGTGGGTGAAGCGGTAGTTAGTGAGATATTGGAGGTCAAATGAAAATGGTCATGTTTGGGATGGCGGTTCGGGTGAATAGGTGGCAATATCAAGTCCCCCATATGTTAAGTTGGTGCGAAGGTGGGGAGGACCATAAGGGAAAACCTCTCTTATGCGATAGTCATAACAAGGATGTTGGCATAGGTTACCATACTCTTACGGAGTGAGGAAGGTGTTGATATTATAGAGGTAGTACTCCCTCGAGTGAGGCGTTGAAAAACACCCTCTAAGGGATCGGTAGTAGATATGTGGGTAGCGGGGATAGATGAATTACTAGGTGATTGGGTAGGAGGGGTATCAGTTGGTTGGGAAGTAGATGGGCCAGTTGTAGAGGCTATGGCAGTAGTAGGAATATCAAAGTTAGGTGTGGGAGAGGTGGCGGTAGCATTGGTGGATGGGGTTTGTTAGGAATTCATATATAGTGCTCACATTATTCATATATTTTGATGAATAATATTATGTAATATATTATGAGTTGTAATAAACAAACTCATAATATCAGGTTAGTATATTATACGTGAGTTGTTTGGGAGTTATAACAACTCACATATATATAGATTTGTGGTTGAGTTATTTCCTACTTAATAGGAAACTATCTCCCTATATATTAGTAGCTTGTTCATTATGTAAAAGGCCCGTATGAATTGAATATAGTTGATTATATTCATCTACAAATCTATCTATACCATTTTATTTGGTATCAGAGCGACTATGGATCCATGATATATTATACAGGGAAAATCTTTTGCTATTCACGTTTTCCCTGGTTAATGAGAGATTTTTTTGTGAGCATTCTAGATATAGTTCAGCTCGTATGATTTGATCATCATACAGTGCGGCGGCCTGCAGAATTCAACACCAAATTACATCCATCTAGTTTGATCAGATTTGGTTCAACGGTGTCTTCGCTGCATCTACTGTCGAAACAGTCGCATTAAAACTGCCTTCAAATTTTCTTTGCTGGGAATCAAAACCACGGTTTTCACGTATTCGTGAGTTGCGTGCTGGAAAAACGTGAAGGAGAAGAAACGTGTTGTCTCACGCATCTATATCAGAGCGAAATTAGTGGATACTATGGCGTGACTTGTGCATGGAGTTGTGCTCTATGAAGGAATGTATACAAGCGCAAGTGTGTTGAGGATCAATCAGACTTGGGTGTATGCAAATATTTCCGTGGGCTACACAAGTATTTGAGTAGTGGGTGTACGCGCTTCTGGATTTCTATGCATTTCACGGTAGACTTTACTGTGATATACCAGTCACTGTCTAACATGTCCTGAGCCTGCGAATTTCACTATTGTTACGGAATCTTGCTAAGTGTGTATTCTATACGCATCCATTACCAGAAAATGTGCAAGAAAAATCTCAAAAGCATTTGTGGGCGTTTCATTTCTAGATCAGATATTTTTTATTGTTATCTATGCGCACACCAATCCGCAATCTTGAAGAAATTCCCAGCTCACCACTATAATTGCTCTACACCTTGCAAATAAAGTTGCACAAGTTTGAACTCCAAGCATCTATGATATGCAGGCAAATTTTGATAATGGCATAGCGGTTGATGATCAGAATTTCGCAGCAGAAGCGTCTTTACCGGATCTTCCCTTAACGCATGCATTTGGTCTTTTTTTCCAAGTCGTGTAAGTCATGTTTTATGTTGAGATTTTTAGTTTGGACTCATAAAAAGTTGATGTACGCCCGTATAATTGAAGTGTGTGTCAATATCAAATCCTATAAATTAAGTCTAGTGTTTGTTTATTATTCAGTCAATAGTTGTAAGGCATTAAAAAGTAATTTTCTATTACTTTTTTAAATAGGTTGTTTAATACTTTTGGTGTCTAAACCATAAGATACATTGTGTATAAGTATTGTCGGGTCCTTATTTCATTTAGGTTTCATAGTCATAAAATTAAATATTTGAGTCATCAAAATATTGTATTGAAGGTAAAGTCAAGTTGGTCACAGTGTCAAGTCAAAATAAGGTGTATTGTTAGTCTTTATTCATTTTATAGTTCTCATGGTTATAAGTTTTTATAACTTAATCCGCGTTCAATTTTTTAGTATTTTGGTCTATGTTAATGGTAAAGTGGTAGTTCCCACTCAAAGTTAAACAAAAAATAAAGTGTCGTTATTTATTGTCAGTCTGTCTAGGTAAATAATTTTGTAAAAAAGGGTGCATTTTCGGTTGTATCCGACACCTATCTCACAATGGTCAAGAAAAGAAGAAAACAATGTATTCTCATGGAACCAATTACCATGGAGAGAGACATAAAAAATATACAAGATCAAGAAAATTCAGCTATGCTAAATTTAGAAGAAGGATATGAAGGTGATAGTGAATTTGAACCACCTAGATCTCTAAAAAGAAAAAGGTTGACAGCTAAAGAATACAAAGACCATCTTTTACGAAAAATGAGAAGTTCGGAAAAGAAGTCTGAGCACATTTCTCTGACCTAAGCGGTATGTCAAATGGAGGATGGAGGCACAGGAGGCTGGAGGTCATCCAGCAACCTCTCGTCAGTCACCAATGATGGGGCCACATGAAGCTGTGGTGATAGTGTGTGTGTGAGTTTTCTTTCTTTTCAGAGTTGTAGTCGATTTCAGTTGTGTGCAGCATGATTCTTTTTCAGTGTTCCTGTTTTGGTTTGAATAAGTGAAATGTTCACATTGAGGGGGGGAACATGGTCTCAATGTTCCATTTTCTCTTTTCATATTTGTAATCAGTGAGTGATATTTCCTACATAATTCCCTGAAGGAAAAACATTGTGGATAGATGAAAGCACAAAAGAAAAGCAGCATCATGATATTGAGGTTGTTGGTTGTCCTGTAAAACCATCCCTGTTGAGGTTGTTGGTTGTCCTGTAAAACCATCCATGTTGAGGTTGTTGGTTGTCCTATAAAACCATCCATATTGAGGTTGTTGGCTGTCCTGTAAAACCATCCAGATCATGAGCACGCACGGGCGGCACGCTGCAGAAGGAAGTGCAATTGTTTTTCTCCCATGTTCGCACTAAGGGGGGGAATGTTAGGAATTCATATATAGTGCTCACATTATTCATATATATGGATGAATAATATTATGTAATATATTATGAGTTGTAATAAACAAACTCATAATATCAGGTTAGTATATTATACGTGAGTTGTTTGGGAGTTATAACAACTCACATATATATAGATTTGTGGTTGAGTTATTTCCTACTTAATAGGAAACTATCTCCCTATATATTTGAAGCTTGTTCATTATGTAAAAGGCACTGTATGAATTGAATATAGTTGATTATATTCATCTGCAAATCTGTCTATACCATTTTAGGGTTGTGGGTGAAGGAGAAGTGGGGGTAGTAGTAGATGCCTTAACTGGTAAAAGGAAATCATTAGGTTGGTACAACATGTTACAGGTTTTGAATGGTGATAGGTCAGATGGGATGATATAGTTATGTCCTTCATGTTCAAATTTTACACAATGGTGTAAAGTTGAAGGAACACAACCCATGACATGAATCCAAGGCGAGACCAAGCGAGGGCGTCTACTTGATGAGTTGACGTGGTGGTAGAATAAGGAGATGATTTGGTAAGCAAGGCCACTATTGTGGGGTCATTAGGTAAAACCTTGATGGATTGCAAAACCTTCATAAGGGCTTATTGATGAGATTCAGAGGTTTGTATGAGATCATACAAAGACATTTTTAGAGGGGATTGGTATAATTTTTTTATCATTGTACGATGGGTGACCTTGTCGAAATAGGATATGTGGGTCATTGAATGGTGATTTTGGGAGTGCGTACGAGATGGTATATTGGGCACGGGATTGCTTGATGGGTTGGTTGCTTTTTTTTCTTCCTTTGTACTTTTGGCGCAAGTGGAAACTTGGATCATGTTAATATGAGGGAAAGAGGTAGATGGAGAAGGTATGTCATGAGTAGTATAATGACATGATGGGAAAAAACCTAATGTAGGGTAAGAACCTTGCAAAATGAGTAGGGCACATTGGCATTTAGGTAGTGGTTTGGCTAACTCTCTGATATGGACCATGTTGATCTCAAATTTTGGAGGTGGATAAAAGGGTTGTGGGGGTGGAGATGGAGGTCATTGAAGAAGCAAGGGACGATGGTGTGTGGTGACAGGTGAAGGTGGAATAGGGTCCTCATCAAGAAGATCATCATCATCAAAATTTGCTTCTAGGAGGACATAGTTAGAGGAGAACAATTTTGAGAGCCTTTGACCTTCTACATCATGTCCTAACACACGATGGTAGGCAAAAAATTTAGTTTCATAAAACCCTTTTTTTTCGGTTTGAGGGGTTGTAAGGTCGAAGTGATGGTAATGTGATGAATAAGATATTTAAGAGATTGGTTAGAATGTTGGCGTAGGACCTTACCAATGGATCATAGTGGGAAGTGAGTGTGGGTTTGGGTAAAGGTGTGGATAATTGTGGTGGATGAGGTGTTATAGGAGGGGGAATGGGTTGGACCATTGGTTTGGTAGGTGGTACTGTCTTAGGTTTTGATGGTATCTGCTTGGGTAAAGGTGTGGTAGAAGAGCTAGCAATGGAAGGTGTTGTTGGTTTAACTACCTTGTTAGAGGGTAGTGGGTTCTTGTATTTGGATTACACCTTCTTGGGTAAAGGTGATATGGGAGTATGTGATGCAGAAGGGAAAGCAAATGGTGGAAGAGGATGGGTTACCCATGGGGACAATAGAGTTGTGGTAGAAGTGGTTGGTAGAGGCCGAGGTGGATGGTATGGGTTGAAGTCGTATAGGAAAAGTTAGGGTTATAGTAACTGGTGGAGGTATAGGTGGTAAGAAATGTACGGGTGAGGGTGAGGGTGTTTGTTGTGTAGGTAAATTGGATGTAACAAAGGATCGTGATGACAAGGTAGGTTTCTTAGCTTTTGATTGGCCTTGGGTAGGAAGTTTTTTGGCCAAGGTTGATGGGTGAGGTCCTAGGATGGATAAAAGGGGAGAAGGGGAAAAATATGTGGTAGGTGAGGCCGGGTGTATGTGCTCTAGAAGGTTGATTCTTTCTTTTAGGCTAAGGGATAATTTTGGTGCAGGTTTTGGAAGACGTGGCTAAATCCAATTTGATAGGTGGATGGGTAAGGCTTGACATCAACATGACACCCAAGGTAGTGATGGGTCTAGATATGGATGAAGATATAGGTGTGGGTAGGTTCTTAGGCATAGGAATGGTTTTAGTTGTGGGTAAAGGTTCAGATGTAGATAGAGGTGACGAAGAAGAGGACATTTCGATAGGCATGGTCGGGAGTCAATCTGGTTGGTGGAAATACCTTTGGATAGATTGTGGAGGTATCTTTAGGTAACATTTGCATTTGATTCGAAAAGGGGAGCTAAAGATCTCACCAAAGCATGGAATTATAAACGTAATCCAAGCGATTGGCCATCCATGAAAATAGAACCACTGTAAGAGGTGCAGTTGGTTTAGTGAAAATCCTGTAAAATATTTCTATGAGAAAGGGAATTGACTAGCCTCGGACTCTATGGGTAAAGAGCGAGACCAAGTCAATGGGATCCTAGAATTTTTATGGAGAATTTTCCCCAAGGTAGTGGCATGTCGAAGAATCTCCCATGGGTAGGAGAGATGGTAGGTGGGGTGAGGTAGACTTCTCTTTTGGTGGAGGAGAAAGCGATGACAATTCTCCTATAAGTAGGAGAGTTAATACCATTGATTTTTGGTAGGTTGCAAGGTAGATGGTGAAATGACATCAATAGAAATTGTGGACTCCCCTATGGGTGAAGGAGGAGATGAAGGGGACTCCTTTGAGGGTGAAGGAGTGGAAGAGGTATGATCCTCCATGGGTAGAGGATCTTGTGCTAGAATTTCCTCGATAGAAGAAATAAGTGGAAATTGAGGAACGACTGATATGATATCGAAAAACAACATGGAATTTATGGACATTGTTGTTATTGGTTGAAGGTTCACCATTTTTATTAGATGATGGTGTATGGTTAGGGAATGAATTCTTAAAGATATGAATTTTTTTATTTGTTGGTTTATTTGGGTTGTCACTGAGGAGATCTCCATTATCTAAAATTTCTTCGAAAATGTTCTTAAAAGTTATGCAATTACCATCACTATGGCAATTGACACAATGATAATCACAATAGTCATGTTCCTTATACCATGCGGGAATAGGATGAGTGAGATCAAAACCAGTACGAGGTTTTACGGGGGGTAGTTTAATGGCTCTGGCTTTAAGAATCTTTTCCAAGACTTAAGAATAGGACTCTCCAATTGGAGTGTACTTTTGTTGTTCCTACCAGAATTGAAAAGTATGAACAAGGAAAATATTGGAGGAAGGTTTGGCTTGATTAGATGGATGAGATGGACCAGATTTGAGAACTACCACATTGGTAGATCCTTTGGCTTTTGAATAATTTTTTGGGTTTTAAAGATGAAGAAGAATTATTTGGTTTGAACGTGAAATTTTTGTTCCGCAAATGGATTTTATTTTCTTCAATGGTGTGAATTTGTAGATTTTGTGCCATGGTAAATGCTTCATCGAAGGTATGGATGGTTTGTATCTATAGATTTTGGTGAGATGTGTCTTACACAAGATCTAGTGAACAACTCTATAAGTTCAGCTTGAGGTAACAGAACATTAATTGGTTGATAAGACTTCACCAACGAGCAATGAAATTTGTGATAGATTCATCGTCATACTATCATGTCAAATATAGGTCAATCATGGTGACATTTTTGACTACATTGATTGAGAAGTGGTCCAAGAATGCTTGAGCCACTTAGTTAAAGGAGTAGATGGAATGTATAGGTAAATTGCTATACCAATCTAAGGAAGGTCCTGTTACGGACATGGGAAATGTTTGTAGGAGTAAAGCATCATCATGGGAAATTAGATAGCACCCATGTTTGAATGACTACAAGTGCTATTGCGGGTCTTCTTTACTATTGAAATGGTTGAACTTGGGAATTTCCCAATGCATGAGGTATGGGTGAATAGGAATAGATGGATGAATAGGATCATTATATATTTCATCATAAGTTAAGGAGTTACAAGAGCTAGAAACTGATGCTTCTAGTGTCTGCATCTTTTCCATCATCATTATAATGAGGTCATTGGTGGGTTGTGAGGAATGGGTTCCTCCTGCTGTGAATAAAGGGAGGTTAATGATGGGTGTATGATGTGGATGGCATCTCGGGACATGGGGTTTCGAATATGAAAGCTGTGAAGGGGGATAGATACAGGAGGAAGATACTCGAATAAGTGATAGACAAGATTGGGGGTTACTAGTGATGCATGAAAATAGGTGGGGTAGTCATAACGAATCTCATGGTAATTGGTGGTAGAGACTATGGGATGGAAAGGGTGAGGTTTTGGAAGGGGGTGTGGGTTACCAACACCATGGGTGGTTGTGATGCAACTGGTATAAATGAGGTAAATGGGGAAGATGGGGCCATGCTAAGCGAGTTGGTCAAGGGATGGTTGATACCACAAGTGTGATAAATGTTGTTATTTCAACAATTATAGCGAGATGAGGGCCTAGTTGAGATACCACAGGGGGTAGGGTGGATAAAGGCAATGCTGAGCTAGTGGTAGCTGATGTGGAAGTGGGGGTGAGGGTAGGAGGAATAGATACAAGCATGTCGTATACTAGTTGTCTTGAGGAGTCTTGGGTAGATGAGTGGGAAAGATAGTATTGTAAGGCCATGGGATTCTGGTCAAGGAGTCTTGTGAAATCCTTATCGCCGGTAGAAATGGTGATAGGATGAGTTAGATCCATAGGAAATAGGATGGAAGGTAGTGATGAGATAGGTGGGATTAGCTAAAGACCAACATGAAATATAAGGGTGTTAGCTTGGTTGCGATTAACACCATGTGAATTAGCATGTATCAAGTTAACTATATTCTGTAAATGACACAAAAGAACAACAAAAATGGAAAAGAATAGATATTGGTAGGTGGACTTGGTCAATGTTTCAATTAAAAATCAAAACAAGGAAACTAATGTTGGTTAAGGAGAGTGATGATGGTTAAAGGGGACCGATGATGGTTATAGTAACCAATACCGGTTACTGTGGGAAAACACTAGTTTGAGAAAATGAAGCAGAACTGATGAAAATGAAATGGGGAAACTATACTTGATAGTGATATCAGAATGTTGGGAATATGATGATGTCCTAAGGACTACAAATAGAAAAGAGAAGGTGATGAAAGTTATTTTGGGTAAAATAACCAAAAGAGCTAGTAAGTGACACGAGTCAAAGTAAACCGGCGATGGTCGGATGGGAAGGCTGATGATGGTCGTTGGGCCAACAATTCTTGTGAAATCTAAAGAAGTGAAGAAAAATGGATTTTGTAAATTAAATCAGATGAAGAATCAATCAGAAATCTAAGAATGATAATATGAGGCCCTAACACACTCAGAAACAGTTAGAATGCTCCAACTATGATGGTGGAGTGTGAAAGGAAGAAGAAAATGAAGAAACGTAATCCTCACAACTCAAAACGTAATTCAGGAAGAAAGTTAAGAAAAAACATAATCCTATGAGTGAATTTTATGTTACTTTAACTTATGCTATTTGAGACTAACTTGTGAATTTAGAACAGATTTTTTTGGTTGGGAAGGCATCCTATGAAGAGGTAAATTCTAAAGGGAGGTTTTAGGTTATGTTTTGGTGGGGGAGGTCCTTTCTCTGAGATAATGACTAGACAGAGAAACTAGCTGGGAACCCACTATCAATCCTTTGATCACGTGATCGTTGACATATTCTTCTAGGTAAGGTGTTGTTTAAGAAGATGTGTGAATTTTGTATTTATGCAGTTTGGAAACGAGAGAGAGAGAGAAAGTTATTTCTATGGTTTAATTATGTCAACCATCAGTTGGGCATGACTTCCAGCATATAAGTTTCCCTCAATTTTAAATGTGAGATAATAATGCAACATACAAGGATGAAATGCAACAAATTTAATAACCCAAATAGACAATTATATTTGATGTAGAAAATTATGAATAGGAGAGAGGATGATTTTCACTAATGTAGAAAGAAAGAAGAATGATTCTTTTTAAATGCACCAAAAGAAATGTTTCATTTAGAGAAATTAGAAAGAAGGAGTAGATTACCAGAGAAGAAGATTTAGTGAATAATGATTTAGAAAGGAAACACACAAGATGTAACCTATATGAATAGAAAGGAACCCACAAATGAGGGTCCCATTGGGCATGCCAAAATGTTTCACCAATAATTTTCTTACGTATGAGCAAAGAAAATAAGGTAAATATGAGGAGGAATACCTGTGAAATGAAGGTGGGAGGTAGAGTCCATGTGTTTTGATTTCCCAATCTAGTGCTAATTGCAAGAACTTCCTTTTTGCTAGGAGGAACTACTTGTGAATGCAAAACAAGACCACAAGAAGAATATTAAACAATATATGTTAGTGGATTGCCTAGTGTGTGCTAGATTCAAGAAGCATGATACTTCCTAGATGGTTGTCAATCCACTATTTAATACAATTTAATGCAAGAAATAACGTAAAAAAATAACATCCTACTATAGTTGATATGATTTAGGTATCTCATTCAAATACAATAAGAAAATATAATCTAACATGTAAGGTTATGATCAGATTTAGAGGTTGGGCAGGTAGCCAAGGTGACTAGAACATGTCAGGATCAAGTTTTGGGTGTTTTGGGTTATTTGAGTGAAGGTTATGAGGTTGTTGTTACAGGAAAAATTCCAGATACAAATACCGATGTCGATCGGGTATGACCGATGCGATTGAGAGGAAATGAACAATGATTTAGGTTAACTAACGTCGATAGAGGAAGCTGCTAGAAACTCAATAAAATTTGATTTTGGAGGTTCTTTTTCATTGCACCAAGAATGGAAGAAGGATGGATAGGTTGGTAATGATCTTTGAGAATTATTAGATATGTATGGGGGCTGAATATAGGGATCCCAAAGGTTATGGATGGTCAGATGGGTGGATTGGCAAGGAGGTAAGGATGATAGGATACAAAGGAGAATATGATTTAAAGGTGAAAGTTAAATAAATGATGATCTAAATAAGTATGGAATGATGTAGATCCAAATGTACTTACTTGTATTTGTAGACCTGGTGGTTGGATGAGGGTGATGGTTGATCTTTGGCTGGTGGTTAGTGTCATGGAAGTGCTTCCCAGGAATGCTGCCAGTGAATACCAATGTCTTCCGATCAATCTTGGTGTTGGCTAGGGTGTGTGTCGAATGAGTGAGAGGGATCGGTTCATGCTTGCATGCGAGATATATATCTTTCCAAACTCAAATAATTCTTCCTAAATCTCGAAAAAGGTTACCAAATTCAATATATGGTAATCGATGATGGGTTAGGTTATATGGCATTGCTTTAGGGTTAATCGGCATTGGTTATGGTGGGAATCCTAGGTTTGCCAAAATAGCAAATCTTGGATATCATTTGACTAGTTACCGTTGGTTTAGGTCTAAAATGGTATTTTCTACGTAAGTAAGTGGGCATGTTGTTAGAGAAAGAATAGGCATCTAGTGTTAGGGTTATAATAAGTCTCGGTTATTTACGGTAAGTAGAGATTGAGTCTTAGTTAGAATGAACATGCTAAGAATAGGTCTATGATGAGGTTTCTAGGTGAGGTGGTCAAGTGAGGACATTAATTAAATAAATTAAAGTAATTAATTCAATTAATCATGTGCACTATGGGATATGAATATGTAAGGTATGGTTTATTTAATTAACGGGGCTATAAGGGTGGTACGACCTAATTTTTGTGTCTACACCATACCCTTTCCTCTGTGTGCGTTGCCTTTGGGAAGCTTACCACTAGGTTGGGATCTCCACCCATGCTTCCATATTATTTTCTACACTTTCACTTTCCTCCACCTCATTGATCACTTCTTTAGTTTTGAGCTCCACCTCTTGTTCCACCAAGTCTTTTATTATGCCTGATACCTCCCTTTCTGTAGCATCTTCTATCTACTCCTTGGTTAGGCTTAGAGTCCTTTGATCCTTCGTGTTGACTTCCTCACTTTCTCCCTTGCCATGAGCACCTCCTTCATCCTCATCCTTCTCTTCATTTCCCTCCTCCTATGAGTCATGTACATCGTACACAAGATGGTCTAAGCCTCATCACACTCATCATCATCCTTGTCACTGTCGGCCTCCATGCTCTCTATTTCTTGAGTCCTCCCTTTCTGTTACTTTCTACTTCTTCCTAACTAGTGATTTCAGTATAGGAGATTCTTATTTTTCTTCTTCAGTAGGTGACTCCTTCCTTTCTAGTGATTCTTCTTTCATAGGGGGCTCCTCTTTCTCTAACACCTCTTCCTCAGGTGTCTTTTATTTCTCTTCTATGAGAGACTTCTTCCTCTATGCATAGGTTTTCAATTTTTCACTCAACTCTTGCACACTTGCATTTTATGATGTCTATATACTTGGTGCCTTTTTCTCAGGTGCCTCCTCTCTCTCCCTTTTCCTTGGCGCGACCTTATTCCTTAAGGGGGTCTTATAGGATAGAGACATCATTTTTCACATAAGTTCCCTTCTCATACTTTGGCCTTATGCATAGGTATACCCTTTCCGTAGTTCTCCCAGAAACATGAAATGTTACTAGATTCATCATATGCACATCATGGGAGACATACTTCTCCACATAGGTGTGCTTCTTTGGATATATCAAAGTCTGCCCATGACTCATAGTAATGTTGATCTAACGTGCTAAGGTCAAACCTTAATTTTTTTCCTATTTGAATATATTGAACCCATATTGGAAGTATTGTGCTATGAAGGAGAATGGAAACTTACACCAGGGACCCTTGGCACCATCTTCTAGAGTATACCGGTGAATGCAAAAATGTTGGTATACGGAAAATTTGAATTTTCCTTGTAGTAAAACATGTAGCTGCTCGGGTATCCTCCACTCTGCATCAATTCATCATGCATCTATTTATACCATTTTCTAAGCTGCACCTTGTGGGTGGCCATCATGGCGTCCCGGGTATACTTCTCAAATATTTTGGCAGGAGGGTTCTCATCAGGTACTCCCTACAAATTTTCCGGCACATCAGACACTCAAATATCTAAAAATATGATGGCAAGGAGGACATTACCAAACATGATCTTCTCTCCATCACATGATGAACCGATGATTTCTTTTGCTATGAACACTGAGATGTTATAGATGGTCCCCTATGAGATCTTCTGAAAAATGTTCAACCAAGCCTTGTTGATCTACGTCCATCTCTCCTATCTATCTTTTTTTTACCAAGTGCATGGCCATCCTCATTATAGGGTCACAAATCGTAGAGATGTCAAAGTACCATGACCCCTTCATGTAGTCATAGGCCTCATCAGTTTTCGTGATGGATTCCTTGTTGTTCATGTCATCATCAAATGAATCTCCCTCGTAGGTAAGACCAATAAATTTAGAGAGTAGTTGGGAAGTTATTTGCATTCTTCATCTTGTGTAAATAGAAATGATCTTCATGTACACATGACATTAACCACTAGTCTTTGTCACTCAAGTTTTCGAAATAGGTCAACATATAGAGTTGTAATAACTCGGCCTTCTCCATATTCACCTTCACTTCATCATTGTAGATAGGAATTCCATCTAGTGTCCTTTTGTCTATAGGGTGAACTAGTTCCAATTCCATCTCATTCTCCATGGTGCTTGTTTGATGGTTGTAGTGGCTTATGGACATCTTCCTAAAATGAGACACCAATACCTTTCGAAGAAATACGTCATCTAGGTATTACATCTCTGCATACCATTCTTCATTGAAACTAGTGGAAACAACTTGTTTCCCTTTTCCCTTTCCCTTCTTTAGTGAAATGGCAGAGTTTCTTTCCTTGGTGCCATTTATCTTATCAAGTTACTCAAAGTCCTTTCTCTGATCCTATCTCTGCTTAGTTCTACGGCTCTACTCTTACGTAAAATATCCCTTCAATCCTATGCCCTAGCTGTGGAACCCTAACTTGGAAAAACACTTCCTTCTATAAGACATCATATTCACTTGCAGGTTTTGGAAACTCCTACAACTCTCTCCCTCATTCCTATGTACTATTTTTACACCCTGGTTCACTGATGAACCTAGTTATGCACTCAGATCTTCACAACATTCTCTCACACATATTTTCTCAAGGATTGACTAGTTCACAAGAGCTCTTCGATATCATAAATGCAAGGTAATAATAATGTACCCCAACCTTGTACTTATAGTTTTTACTTATTTTACGTAATAAATGAAATGCCACCTACCATCGTACCTTTGAAATAAAGGTGTATTTTTCTTCTTAAGACAACCTTCAACACTTTTAACCCATGGCCAATCTGTGTAAAAATTCTACAACCTTCAAGCACACAAAAATCCTTACGTCGACCGAAGATTATTTCACGCATGCTTACAACACCGAAGGCACTTCTTCTATCTTGACCCTTATTTTTGGCATCACCTACATCATGTTGTTCCTACACTTCTCATATTTGTACCTAGTCTTGCAAACTCCTTACACCAAACTCCTCATGTCCACCTTTTCTATGCATGCTCTTCAAAACTATGCAATTTTGATCCTTCAATCAGGTCATTGAAACATAAATATTACTACCAACTTCCATTGTTTGTTGCATTACTCCACCCACACAAAAAAAGATGTGTGGTCCTTTACGTATAGATTTTTTTGAAAAAATAAGTGGCTACCGAGTGCATAATACACACACAACAAATGAACAAAGAACAAACAAAAATAAGGGGAAACATAAAGAAAGGAAAATAATTAGGAGAAAACCTAGGCTAAATGGTAATACTTCCTTATTCATGCATATAAGGAAGACTTATTTATAGTAGGGATTTAATATAATCCCATTGAAATGGCACAGTAACTATGTCCCATCTAGCATTTGTAATTGGAAAGTGCCTAAATTAAGTATATAGGATACAATGTATGGGCCCTTCCAATGGACTTTGAATTTCCTAGGATGATGCAGAAACTTAGGGTCATATAATAGAACCATCTACACAACCTCAAATTTTTTGTTCTTGATGTGTCTATCATGACATGCCTTCGCCTAGATTTTTCTTTTTATGAATCTAGCAAGAAATAGCCCACCTTTCATCTAATTGCATTAACTTATTAATCCTCTCCTATAGAACTTCTTCATCAGCTAACCCTCTTGTGGGTGTTATATGCGTGTGGTAATATGAACTCAATTGGTAACACCACTTCCGTGCTACGCACCAATTGAAAAGGCACAAATTTTTTAAGTCTTTTATAAGTAGTTTGGTATGACCATAACATAATAGAAACTTTATCATCTCAATCCTTTCTTCCCACATTAGAAATATTGGTTAACGTGTGATTCAAAATTTTGTTAAACACCTCAATAGTTCCATTAGCTTGTGGGTGATATGGGGTAGTCTTGTGGTGGGCTACCATGAATTCTGCCAACAATATTCTGACTATCTCATTCAAGAAATGGGTACCCCTATCACTTGTTAAACTTAGTGGAAATCCATATTTGTTGATTATATTTTCTCATAGGAACCTAGATGTTGTTGTAGTTGTGTAGTCCTTTGTAGGTGCTTCCTCTGCCCACCTTGTTAATTAGTTAGTACAGGTAATGATACAGTGTGAACCAGTCCTCCGTGCGGCAGGTGAAATTGGTCCTATAAAATCAATCACCCACTTCCAAAATGGTTATGCGCTAGTTATCATTCTCAACAAAATCTCATCTCTTCTTCCTAGTTTTCAAGGCGGTCGAAATGGTCACAAGCCCTACAAAACTAAATACAATCTTTCCAAACAATTTCCAACCAAAGACCTACTAAAATGATCTTGTGCGTGGTTGCATTCCCTACATAGTGTCCTCTTGCAATCCCACCATATGCTTCTTCCATGATTGTAACACGTTCATGTTGTAACACACACCGGCCCAAAAACTCATCGTGACCTAGCTTGTATAAGTCTCCACTAATTAACATGTAGGGAAGCGATACATATCGCTAACTTATTTCTTTCCAAGGTCTTCATTCCCTCTGGTGCCACACTCATTTTGAGAAACACATCAATATATTCGAAATCATAGGGCACATGTTGAAACCTAAATAGATGTGCATATGGCATGTAACATTCCCATTTAAAACTTTAGAAACAAGGGTATTTTTTTATTTTTTTAATAATTTTCTCTGTTCTAAATATCCATAATTTAGAATAGACATTCTAAGCCAATAAATATCATAACAGAAAACCATATACAAGCGTAAATGACTCGGTGAGCTACCGATCTCTTATTTCATGACTCAACATCATATTGATCTCTCATGTTAACTTAGTGATTTGTATACTATGTATACTTGGTTCCTTTACCATTTTCAAGGTATCAAGTGTTACATTTAAGAGGTCTATCTAAATATTTGTTACCGATATTCACGAAATCTTGATTCTTAAACTAGGTGACATATGATAACACAACCAACAACTTGTGATACTTTGGCCAAAGATTTTAAACATACTATTCATGTTTATACTCCTAGATGACATACTCATCATGCGAATTTTTCCTTCACCCCACTTCATCTGTTATCTAGAATTGTCTTTCTTGACTCACCTGTCGATCCTCTTGTTCAAGGTTTAACCCTAACCAAGGTTAGCAACATATTCTAGTGTGGATGACTTCTCATGGTGACTGATGGTACATAAACATACTCAATCAACCCAATTCAATTGCATTTGTTTAGTTACCTAAGTCATCATGAGTTTACCCCAACACTAGTTCATGCCCCTAACTCTACCTAGGGAGGAACTATGATCAAGTCATAGTTTTTCAATCGGAAGATTAAACTCGAAGGGTGTTGCAACATGTCAACTATAACACAATATCCTCATGAAGACCCAAGTCTTCACGAAGGTACTATACTACAGTTGGCGTGTGCCAACATCCGACTGAGTTCTCCTCATCTAGATGAACATACCTTAGAAATAAGTTAATGATTTAATAATTTTGTTCTTTTTCTTATTAAGGGTTAATTGTAGTAGCCCTATTGAACAACTAGGTTCATTTACCATTAGGGTTACAAGTTAAAAACTACAATTAGAGTGGGTATGCAGATACATCTACTTCCAACAATTTCATAAGTTATGTTTTTATTCCCTTAACATTCTTATTTATGTTTCTCAGAACAATTTCAACATACACAACAATTTTGTTATTTACTCACCTACTCAAGCCCTAGCTTACATAAGATCATAGAAAATTCTTTTATATTAGAATTCAATAGAATGAATTCTAATCCTTTTTAATTCCCTTTCTCTACATTCCTAATCTAGTTAAGGAACTCTTCAAGAGAAAGCACACCATCAACTAACCAAAGATAACATTCAGATTTAATTCCATGAGATCATAAAATAATCATTTATTCATTACATGGAAGTTGTCTTCCCTATTTCTTATACATGGTTAATGATTATTTATAACCCCTTAACATGTTATAAGTTATCATCATAGTTATATCCACCTATAACATTTTCTTTAAATATAGTCAAAGTGAAATAATTGAGTATCCATGCAAGAATGTCAACTTAATAAGTTGCAATTTCACTAGAGAGGGCAGTACATCTAGTACCCCTATCTCTATCCATTATATTCCAAGCCATAAAAGAGAGTTACTATCTTAGAAGTAGAAAATTACTTAACATTTCCACTTACTGAATGTTAAAAGGAAATACATCAAATGCAACAAATTTCACATATCTTTTATTCATCCAGAAGATTCTTACGTTTACAAGTCCAAACACAAAAACATTACTAATGTCAAACAACAATGCTTGAATCAATTTAAAATAAAATTTTATTTTCCATAGAATACATTTCAATCATGAACCATATTTCATCATAAAAAGATCCAGTCTCTTTGATAAAAAAATGTAAGTTCCTAAAGATCTTTTCTCCTTTCATCACTTACAAAGTCCATCTGCAATTGCTATCATAGGTCAGTTCATTGAACTGAGCATGATAAGCACTTAAAATTAAAAATATGTCATTTTAACTAAATGTTTTATAAATAGATCTCTATTGTTATGAAACAATTTAAGCATTCTTGAAAGACATAACAAAAGAAATTACTAGACACAAAATGAGAGAGAGAGAGAGAGGTAAGATGATAAATCATATCAAACTTAAGAATAGATGATGATATAAACAACCCCAAATTTCATACTATTTTTTTACATAAAAAGAATTAAATATCATTATCCCCAAAGTAAATAATATCTCATAAAATCACAATTTTCCTTTCATATATTATTATACATGATTCACTTCTCGGTTAATCCTATTTAACATGAGAAGATAACTATCCCTAGCATCTCTTACTAATAGATAAAAATTAGATGGTACAATAGTACTTTCATCTCAACATTTATTTCACCTAATTCCATCCAAAAATATAAGATGCCAAGAACAAATCAAAAATAGGATTAGGTTTAGGATGGACCAAACAACCTATTTAGAAAAGAGTTTCTAATTTAAGAATCCTTTAACTCAATTTCAGAATTAGAAATTAATCTAAGTTCAAGTTCAACACTAAACAATTTTAAATAAAGATTGAGATCAACTTAACATGCAATTGGAACTAAGCACACAATCCCTCAGTGATACATCAATTTCTATGCTAAGGAAAAATAGTAGAATGGAGGGATCTAACAATCAGCTTCAGCTCCTTCAACCATTCAATTAATTTTCACCAAATAAAAAGACTTCACAAAATATTTTCAACCAACACACAATCCTCCTAATTAACCTCTACTTCAACTAATTGTTCAATCACAACTGGACTTAATTCTACAAACAAGTCCCAGTGAAGGTTCAACAAAACAGACCCACTAGACAGATCCCTTAACAAGAATGTAACAGGATGAAAATCAAAGGAGAGAGAGAGAGAGAGAGAGAGAGAGATTGTATAATCAATGTTCAAATTAGGATAGAAAAAGAACACACTATAAAAAATAATACAAATAGGTAAGTCCATTCTCTACAGTCCCTTACCAAAATTCCCAAACAAATAACACTTAGAAATCGAATTGAATGACTATGATCTGAAGAAGGAAATAAACTATGAACCACAACATCCAATACCTTTCATTATTCAAAGGAAGAATAATGATAACACCAAAATCTAGAAGACAACAAGTAAACATTTCCACTGAGACATGGTGGAGGAAGGAAGAGAATTATTAGAAGAGTAATTCTTAACAGTCCTTCTATACCTAGTGATGAAAAGAAAATACGATCAAATACGATAAAGCTAAGCCCCCAAACAACATTCCTTAAACAAAGATACTTTTTCCTTCATTGGAAAAAGAACCAAAACAAGTTTGATGGCCTAAGGCCAAGAAAACAAACTAACCCAGTACAACCATTAATGTCCAAATAACTATTCAGACTCACAAATCGATACAACTGTAACATAGTGAGCTTAAACCCAAGATAATTTCCCTTCAAAGCATCAATTACATCAAATTTAGAGGTTACCCAAGTTCTCAAAAGAATAGAAGATAAAATAACACTTCTTTTAAGTTACCCTTTCCCAAGCAATAATTCCTTTCAAAGTGCTAACATGGATAATCATTCCAATACCTCTATTGGTGAATGAAAAAGCTATTAGCAAGTCTTTAACAGACAAACTTCTTTCAAGACAAACTCAAAACAATGTGTCTTCCTTATTAACCATTGGAATGACAACAATTTGAAACATGAGGGTTAGGAAAAACCCAGAATCACAACCATAGAGTGATAAAAGAAATGTCAGCATGATCACAAGTTTTGTGCACCCAATCAAACTCTAGAAGATTATGCTAAACCCAAAGACGTAAAAGTATATTTCCCAAAAATATTCATTCAAGTTCAAACATTAGTCGAGTTACTCAACAATTTATACTCTGAAGTGTTCTCACAAAGGTGACATAAGATCTCATCATAAAAATTCCATGAATTTAAGAAATTGAGTTACTCAAAAGTTTAACACAACTCAACAAGAGTGCAAACAATTATGATCTAATCTTAGACTCAAACATAAGTTAAGCATAAATTATTAATTCCAACCAAGGGAATCAAAACCAGAACAAATCATTCATCAAACTAGTAAAACAAGTAAATAATACAAGCATCAAAAGAAGAGATCATAACATTAAGCAAAAACTAATTTATCCCCAAGAGTAGAGTTCTTTTAATGAAAAAAATTAAGTAAAAGAAAAACAACTTAATGAGAAAATCCTATCATGTCTGATATCACTTCTCCTTCACCATTTTGCAGGAGATCTCTGATAAAAACTTCAATAGCTTCTTCCTTTCCATGAATGTCAACAAAAACCTTCACAACTTCCCATTTCTTTTATAGTTTCCACAGTGTCCATTATAAGTTCAATGCCATGAAAAAATTATAGTCATGCAAGAACCGAACTGGAGGTTTAAAGAGAAGGAACAATCTCATGTAGAGCTTGGTTTGCAAATGAACCAAAAGATCAAAAACAACCAAAACCCCTCATGCACCTTCCTAGGTGGTTTTGCCAAATTCAAAAACATTAAATGCAAAGGACTATCAGTTCCCTCCATTTTCCATGCCACTACCATCTCCACTTTTGGCAAAGACTACATTAAAATTTGCATGTAACTAAATTCACTGTGGAGATGCCAACTCAGATTTCCCCAAATTTTCCAATGCCCATGCCAAAGTTGGCGGTAGGAAAGGATAAGAATGAATTAAATCTCATTTAATTACCTTGAAACCGATGCCACCAACCACCCAATGTCCATGTGTTCCATAGGCCCCCTCTAGGTTAGCCACATTTTAGTTAGGTTAACATAAGTTTAGGAAATCAACATAGGTCCATAGGTAGGTTTCTAGGTTAAGTCACAACATCCTAATTTCAAAAGATCAAAGAGACATAGGTTAGGCTTAGTTCTAGGACATAGTCACTTAGCATTAAACATATAGTTAAAATAGGTTATCATTCAAGCAAGCATCACAATCCATTAAATGAAGAACCAACCATGACATTAGTATTCAACATATTGTAGGGTATGAAGACCTTATTAATTCTCTAGCACAGTTTGAATCCAAAAATCAACTGATCTAACAGACTTGGTCATTATGATCACAAAATTATGTATTAAAAGCATACCTTGGATCAATGGAATTGATCCAAGGTAATGTTGTTCTGAAGGAAGAGTTTTATAAAAACTGAAAACAAATCTAGAAATCAAGCAGCAATCTAATTTTGTATAAGGAGGTGGGTTGTTTCGGTTAAATATAGTAAAACACAACATACCGAACATGTACAAAGGATGAATTATTTTCTACTGCAAACATGATTTCCATAGTCATAAGAGTACACTGTCTTAAGACCAAATCACATGTCAACATTTGTATCTTCTAAAGTAGAATTCATCTTAGGTACTGTCATGCTAGAGGCGTTACATACCTCCCTCCTAAAAATCATCATCATCCCAATGATTAACTTAGTCAATAAATTCAATCAAGAATATAATCAAATTATAGTTCTTTCCTTCTTAAGTTCATAACAGAACCAGATTTGAAAAATTCAAATTTTCATAATTATTTACATTAAAATAGTTGTTTCAGTACTAAATAATTTAGTATTTGCCAAAATTGGCAGGTTTATTGATATACTTAGAATACTGATCTTCAAGTTTTTATCAATCAAAAAAATCATATCTACATTCAAAAAAATATGGAAAATTAATTTTCACATCTTGAGGTTTTCCCAGTTATGCTTTCTTCATTAAACTAGTCCCACTAGACCTTACATTGAATTATTTGGAAATTTCTTTAGTGCAACTAGCAAGTTTCCAGCACTTGGATGGGTTTAACCACAATTATTCATGGGTCTTAGACCTACAAGGAATTCAATTTAACACATGTGATAAATTTTAAACATATATATTAAGTAAAGAAATATGGAAAACAACATGTATTCATGATAAAGCAAGAGGTAAAGCTAAGCGATAAGCTACGGGGTTGATTATTTCAATAATTTCAAAGGGTCCAACATAACGAGGTGATAACTTGGTAGCCTTGCTGAAAGTTATGGAACTATTTTTGGTTTGACCATGCAAAAAGACCTTTTCACCAAGTTCAAATTTCTTGTCAACCCCTTTTAAGTCTGCATAAATTTTTTTCATATATGCTACTTCCTTCAAACATTCATGAATCATTTTAACTTTCTATTCCATTTCGAGTAAGGATTTCATGTCTAACTACCTCTCTATCCTCTATGCTATCATGTTGGAGGAATGATGAAAATATGGAGGGAATCCGTGAGCATCAAAACATTGCACTCAACCAGAAAAATGGTGCAGCTTCAAGATCCAAGCAAGAACTCACCCATGGGAGCAATGTGCATGCATTAAGGGAAACATGGCTCAAAACCCATACTCCATTCCATTACTTAAGATGAAAGGGTGTACATATAGTAGTGGGGTATGTAACTCCCCCACAAATGTAGCCATCAAGAGGTGGGAGTTACATTCCCGAGAATAGCTGGTCAAATGTAACTCCTATGATGCTCTATGACACGTGTAAGGCCATAATGACACCCTAGGACACCTAAGCATGGTGAATCACCTATGTGGAGGAATCCCATGTACTTAAAATATGTGCATGGTAAATATCCTACACCAACACCCCCCTAAAGCATAGCTTAGGTGGACACATAGATGAAAACAAGGAGAAGTGGGTCCCGACAACAAGCCTGATGAGGTACCCACATATAAGAAACTCTCGAAAAGTGGAGTAAAAGGAGAAAACCCAGTGGGAAAAACTCCCCCAAAAGAGAGACAAGTCCACTCTCTAATCTAAGAAATATGCCAAGGATGGGTCCGCCATAGACAAGCCTATAAAGGTACCCATGTACAAAGAGGCAATCTCTCATAAAGAAGAAGAAGAGAGAATAAGAGGAAGACGAGAGGAATGCAAAATATTCCATGGATGGATCTAAACTCTGCAGCTCTAGGAGGTCTCCCAAAATAATGTTGATGATGAGATCCTTTGCCTCTGGAATGAAGAAGAGCCACCCACACCGAACTATGTGCCTACCCTTAGGAAGGACATAAATGGAGTTGGAAGTCTGCCCACTCCACAAAGGAAACTAAAGGTAGCAGCACAAAGAACTCTAAGTATGGTCCATGAATGTGTGACATAGGTCTCGCAAGTGAATGTAAAGGAATGGAAGGTAATGCCACATACGTAGAACTATCGGAGTATGAAGGGTGAACACACTGTCAAAGGATGTCAAGCTGATGTGAAGGAAAAAAACATCCCCCACAATAGAAAATGGATCCACAAGCAAGGGTGGATAAATGAAGGTCTCCAGAAAAGTGGAAGTGGTAAGAGTCCAGAAGGGGCACTCCCAACAATTGAGATGATGAAATCCTCTGAAATACCTGTAGATGGATGAGGAACTTTTAGTACATCACAAGTGTACTCTGCAAAAATATGACTAAGGTCAGGTAGATACTCGTCCTAATGAGGGGGCTCAACAAACAGAAGAGTGATGTCAGATAGGTATGAGTCATCCAATGAAGGTAGAGGAGTGAAAGGGGCCTCACACACTAAAAGTGGAAAGGAGGTGGGTGTGATGATTGTATGAGACTGAATAGGAGACTTCTCAATATATGATGAGATGTGGGATGTGTCAACACTCTCTAGAATAGTGAGAGGAGGAGAAGAGTCCTCTGTAGTACTCTCGACATTAGAACTAGGTGCACAATCCTCATCATCAGAAGTAGAACCAAATGAGTCTATTTCAGTGGAACTATCATCACACAAAGAAGAGGAGACAACTAGATCATCAATAACAACAATGGCGGCATTATGTAAAGGGTCTCCATAGAGTGTGAAGAATTCTCAGGACATGGTGGGTTGAATTTGAGTGCCACGTGAAACCAAAGAGATATAGAGACATGCATCATCATGTGACCAAAAACATGGTCACAAGTGTTAAGAAAGTCCTCCAGATGACGATGATTAGTGGGTGCAGGAACTGGCCCAAGTAAGAAGGGTGAAAGACCCTCGTGAGCGAAGTAACGTTCCATGGAAGCATGCCAAGCTGAATAGTTCCCTCTCTCGGTGAGAAGTGGCGGAGGCTATAAAATGATCCTACAATGCTCAAGTCTGGAAATATAACTCTCTATGATGCATAAGCAATAATGTAAGATGCACAAAAGTAAGACATTAGACTCGGTGATAATGCATACGCATGTAAAAACCCGAGAGTAGTAGTGAACCCCCATAATGTGGCACTTTATAAATTATTGTATTTAAAAAATGACAATTTCATCACGTAATGTGCAAAAAATCATGCAACTTTGACTAAAGAAGCGCTCAAAACCGAGCAGTGAGTCAAAAGTTATACCAATAAAATGATTCCTCAGAACTGATGGAAAATGCCAATAAGCTTTGCAAACTAATTTAAAAAGTGCCCGAAATGGGTGCAAAGGGTGTCATGTGGGTACTGATTGGAAATGGCATCAAATTTTAGGTAGTGTTTGTTTTTATTGCGAGGGGGGACTAGCCTCTGCTAAACCCGGACCTCACCCTCTGTCTTCGACACACGAATGAAGGACATAATACAAGAAAAATAAGGACCAAAAATTATTACAATGCCATGAAATAAATGTTTTGCCTCAAAACATTAAAAACAAGAGATTGCTTTAACCTCTAAACAATGTATAAAAGGGATTGGATTGGGGCCCACATTTCAAAACCATGTAGATACACCGATCTCTTGTTGTGTTGGTCTGTAGCTGAGTTAACAATCTCCACATGCTACACAGAGGAGGGGATGCCACATGAGCCTACAGAGGTAGGTTGAAACGTTCATGTCAAGTGTCGGGGCTTAGGCCTTGTGTGTTGTTGTGTGTGCAATGATAACAGGAGGTGAACTAGGGAAGGATTCTATTGTGCTGCAGAGGTTAAATGGCATGAGGCAGTGGAAATTGCTAGCCAATGTGTAATGGTCATGGAACAGAGAGCTAGACCAAGTTACACTTGTGCAGATTTCTTGTCTTGAGAGGCCAATGCATAACAAGACTTCAAGGGTAAAAAGTGAGCTATGTGCATGAGCCCACGAGTGGAGGAAAGAGTGGAGTATTGGGTCTAACATGGTGTAGTAGAGATCCAATGCACATGCAGATATAAAATAGCAAAAGCGAGGCAAAGGAAGGGCCCATTCCACCAATGCACGAGATGACCGGTGAAAAAGCTACACAAGAGAAAGCTAAAGAGGTTTCCACCTAGTCCAAGATGAAGCCCAAAGGCAAAAGTGACCTTTCAAAGTGAACCCCGAGTCATAAAATATGCATAAGAAATATGATCCAATGAGTGGATAGACCAAGGCATTAGTAGTGAAACTCGAGACAGAACTTGGGATGTAATGCAGTGTAGGCCTAATGCATGAGCCAATCGATCACTGCATACCAAAGCAACCCTGAGTTGAGAAAACTGAGCCATGAAGAGGCATGAGCTAGATGTAGGTGAGGTTAGTACGTAAACACAAATCACGGTGCCTCAAGTGATGTAGGTTGACCAAAAACTAGTGACATGTACCCTCGAAAAATGCAAGTAGAGCACAAGGCAGAGTTGAGAAATTACACATGAAACTACAAGGCGGTGAGTAGTAAGCCACCAAAGTGAGCAACACGGTTCCGATCCCTGAGCTCTGATACCATGTCAGAGGAATGACGAAGATGCGGAGGGAATGCGTGAGCATCAAAGCGTTACGCTCAACCGCAAAATGGTGCAACTTCAAGATCCAAGCAAGAACTCACCCATGGGAGAAATGTGCATGCATTAAGGAAAACATGGCTCAAACCCATACTCCATTCCATTGCTTAAGATGAAAGGGTGTACATATAGTAGTGGGGTATGTAACTTCCCCACAAATGTAGCTATCAAGAGGTGGGAGTTACATTCCCGGAATAACAGTCAAATGTAATTCCTATGATGCTCTATGACGTGTGTAAGGCCATAATGACACCATAGGACACCTAAGCATGGTGAATCACCTATGTGGAGGAATCACATGTACTTAAAATATGTCCATAGTAAATATCCTACACCAACATATCCCATTACTTTGGAGTTCTACATTTCCTTCCATATAATGCCTTGAAAGGTGCCATTTTTCAGAGAGGCGTGATATGTGTTATTATAAGCAAATTCAACTAATGGAAGGTACTCTTCCCATTTATACTTTGTTGATATGAAACTTGGTTAAATCTTTCAATCTTCCCATCTATTTCTAGATGGTATGAGAAACTAAAATTAAGTTTAGTCCCTAAGGCTGCATTGAATGTTTACCAAAATCTAGATGTCATTCTTGGATCTCTATCCGATATGATCAATTCAGGTACTCCGTGCAATCTGAAAATTTCATGCACAAATCATTTTGCTAAAACAGTTGAATCATCGTTAAGATTACCAGCAGTAAAATGTGCTATCTTTGTTAGTTTATCCACCACTACTAAAATAACATCATGTTTATTTCTTCACATTGGCAACCCTTGAACAAAATCTATGCTAATTACTTTCCATTTATACTGCGGTATGTTGTGATGGTACAATAAACCAGATGGATGTATATTTGTATCTTTAACACACTAACATTCTAAGCAGTGTGTCACAAAATCAATCACGTACTTTTTCATCCCTTTCCAAAAATATTGTTGTTTTATGTCAGCAAGCATTTTCTTAATGCCGAGATGTCTAGAAAAGGATGAATTATGAAATTCAGTTAATAATTTCTTTCTTAGATCATTTAACAAAGATATATATACTCTATTTTCAAACCTCAAGATTCCTTCATCATCAAAGTGAAAACCTTTATATCTCACATCATTTGGATCTATAGCAATTGCTATTATTACTTGCTGAAAATAAGAATCCAATTCCATAACAATTTTTTCTTCAACTTTAAACTGAGTACTCAACGTAATAAGAGCAGAAATATGCTTCCTATGACTTATTGTATATGCAACCCTGTTTTCCTTTCCTTTAATATAAATTGTGTCAAAATCATACTAAGATAGAAATTCTCACCATATTCGTTGTCTTGCATTCAAATTTGGCTGAGTGAAAATATACTTCAGCCCAAGATGATCGGTTTTAGTTCAAAAGGTCTTTCGAGAAGATACTTCCTCCATACTTGGAGTGCATGAACAATGACAACAAGCTATAGGTCATGTGTAGCATAATTCAGTTCATGTAAATGGGTTTTCTACTCTCATAAGCTATAACATGCTCGTTTTGCAACAAAATACCTTTGACACCTTCCTAGAAGCATCTGTTACTATAGTAAAGTCTCCATTAGGATCAGGTACAACCAAAATATGTGTAGATGTTAACTGATCCTTTAGAGTCTTAAATGCATATTCACATTTTTCATTCCACACAAATTTCTTTTCTTTCTTCTATAATGAAGTTATTGGTGTAGCAACCTTTGAATCATGTTTTTAAAACTTCCTATAGTAACCAACATGACCCATGAAGCTTTTAACTTTATGTACATTCTTAGGTGCGGGAACTTAGTTATTGCAAAAAAAATTAATGGATCTACAACTATTCCATCCTTACTTATGACATGTCCCAAATAATGCACTTCCATCTCGTAGAAGGAACATTTGGATAACTTTACAACCTTCTTTTTCTTAAAATTTCTTGAACTATTTTCAAATGCTCATGATGCTCATCAATGATTTTAGAATATATGATAATATCATCCAAGAATACAAGCACAAATTTGTCCAAGTATTCTTGAAAAATATTATTCATTAAATTCATAAAAATTACAGGTGAATTCATCAAACAAAATGGTAAAACGGTGAATTCATAATGTCGTACCTTGTTCTAAAAGCTATTTTATGAATATATTCATCCTTGATTCTTAACTAATGATATCCAGATCGAAGATCTATCTTAGAATACACTGATGCACTCACATCTGATCAAATAGATCATCAATTCTAGGAAGTGGATATCTATTTTTATTTTTGCTTTGTTTAACATCCTATAATCAATGCAAAATCTAAGTGTTCCTTCTTTCTTTTTTACAAAAATTATTGGTGCTCCCCAAGGCGAGACACTTGGTATTATCAAACCTGTAATCAATATTTCCTACAACTGTGCCTTAAGCTCTAGTAATTCAATGGTAGTCATTTGATACGGTGCCTTAGAAATAGGTTTGGTTCCCACTTGATCTCTATCATGAAATAAATCTCCCTTTTGGGATGAAGACTAGGTAATTCTTCTAGAAACACATCACTAAAATTTTGTGAGAATGTACCTATCCAAGAAGTCACTAGTTTCATTAGTTGTATCATAAATGTTTGCTACATATAAAGTGCAGCCTTTGTTTTTAGCCTTTTTAAGTTGCATAGCTGACAATTTCCTAATTGAAATCTCACGTTTATCCCCTGAATGTTTGTTGTTTTCTGTAGGTCATCCAGACAACTAATATGTTTTTCAAAACAATCAAAATTTTCCTTGTGTTCATCTAGCTAGTTAACACCTATGATTACATCATAAGACCCCAAAGGAGCAACATAAAGATCAAATTTAGTGGAAAAACTAGGCAAGTCAAGGACTACTCCAAAAAGACACATACTAACTGCGTGGACAACATTATTTCCATAATGTACAATCCATGATTTATCTATTTTTCCATCTTTTATTTTTAATTTTGAAGATAATTTAGTATAAATAAATCATTCAATAGCTCTAGTATCAAAAATTATAGTTATAGGTATACCAAATAACTTACCTGACACTTCTATAGGTGTAACTTTCTTTTCAGCTTGTTTGTCAGCTACTGCAACATGAATCTTATGCTGCTGATTTCTGTCATCCTTCCTCAAAGGACACTGATTTGCATAATGATCCTTGCCACAATTGTAACAGCCTCCTACAAGTCCTTTCTTAGGCTCAAATTTATTTCTAGCCTTAAAGTTATCATTTTGACCCCCATAGGACTTCTGTCTGTTATTATTGTTCTTGAAAAAGTTGTTTTGTACATTAGTTGCAAGTTTATTTGTTGCAGTTTTCTTGCTATTATTAGTTCCAAAAAAAATTTTCATACCAAAATTTTTGATGGCCCCTTTTTGGGTACAAGGGATGAAGAAGAATTTGGAATTTTCTTTCTAATTTCTTCCTTATGGGCAAAGATCACTTTTAATTTCTACTCCTGCCTTATGGATTTTTCAATAGCCCCTTCTATAGTGGTTGGGTTGTGAACATCCACTTCACCACCTATAATGGGATTTAATCCCATAATGAATTTTTGTATCCTGAACTTCTCATTAGTTTGATACTAAGGTATGTACTTAAGGATATTAGTAAATCTCTCCCTAGTACTCTATTACCATTAACTTTCCTTGAGCTAAGTTCTGAAATTCAGTCATTTTCTAATCATACTAAAGTTGTGGCAGCCATTGTTGCCTAAAATAATTTTTAAATTGATCCCAAGTGATGTTTGTTTCATCAATGTTTAACTCAGCCTTATAGCTATCCCACTAAGAAGATGCCTCATGGGAAAGCTGATAAGCTCCCCATATTGCTTTTGTTTCCTCAGAGAAGTTCCTTATTGCAAATTACTTCTCCATTTCATTGAGCCAGTTCTTAGCTCCATCTCCTAGTGTAGTGCCATCAAACTTGGGTGGAATTATCCTTTTTATGTCATTAGTGATTTTAACTGCTAATATTTCCTTTTTATTCTCAGGTTGATTAGGTGCATTAACATTAGCATTGGCTACATTATTGTTATCAATGCCCAAATTCCCAACATTGGCATTTTCCTCAGGAGGTGGCTGATTATTATTAACAACATCTTCTTCCTCCTCATTTCCCATAACTTGTTGTACAAGTGCAACCAGTGATCTCTTGTGTCCACAGGGTAGTAAGGATCTCATTGAGGTTTGGGGCAATATCTGCTTCTCCACCTAGTGGTGGGTTGTTTGAAACATTTCCTCTTGTTCTAACCATTTTCTATTAAAAAGAAAATTTAAATTTTATTCGATTATGAACACAATAGGTCTAAGATCTGTAACCTTCGAGATCTCGATACCAAGATATAACATTCCCATTTTAAGACTTTAGAAACAAGGGAATTTTTTTTTGAATAATGTTCTCTATTCTAAATAATCATAATTTAGAACACACATTCTAAGCCAATCAATCTCATAATAGAAAACCATATGCAACTGTAAATGAATTGGTTAGCTACCACTCTCTCATGTTAAATTAGTGATTTGTATAATATGTATATTTGGTTTCTTTACCCTTTTGGGGGTATCAATTGTTCTCTTCAAGAGGCCTATCTAAATATATGTTACCAATATTCATCTAAAATCATGATTCTTAAACTAGGTGACATAGGACAATGTAACCAACATCTTGTGATACTTTGGCCAAATATTTTAAACATATTGTTCATGTTTATACTCCTAGATGACATACTCATCATGCATAATACATCATTCACCCCACTTCATCTATTATCTAGAATCATCTTTATCGACTCTGTCAGTCCTCTTGTTAAGGTTTAACCCTAACCAAGGTTACCAACATAGTCTATTGTGGAGGAATACTCACGGTTAATGATGGTACATAGACATACCCGATCAACCTAAGTCTTGTGTGTGTCTAGTTATCCTAATTCATCGTGAGTTGTCCCTAAAATTAGTTCATGAGCCTAACTCTACCTATGGCGAAACTATGATCAAGTTAGAGTTTATGTAGATATAGAAGATTAATCTCTGAAAGGTGTTGCAACATGTCAACTCTGCAACACATTATCCTCAAAGAACCAAGTCTTCATGAAGGTACTATACCTGCAATTGGCGTGTGTTAACATATGGTGAGTTCAACTCATCTGGATGAACATACCTTAGAAAGAAGTTAATGATTTAATAATTTTCTTTTCTTTTTATTATTAAGGGTTAATTGTAGTATCCCTCTTGAACAACGAGGTTCATTTACCATTAGGGTTAGGAGTTAAAAACTGCAATTAGAGTGGTGTGTAGATACATCTTCTTCCAACAATTTCATAAGTTATGCTTTTATTCCCATAACATTCTGATTTATGTTTCACATAACAGATTCAACATACATAACAATGTTGTTATTTACTCACCTACTCAAGCCCTAGCTTACATAAGATCATAGAAAATTCTTTTATATTAGACTTCAATAGAATGAAGTCTAATCCTTTTAATTCCCTTTCTCTACATTCCTAATCTAGTTAAGGAACTCTTCAAGAGAAAGCACACCATCAACTAACCAAAGATAACATTCAAATTTAATTCCATGAGATCATAAAACAATCATTTATTCATTATATTGATTTTTTCTTCCCTATTTCTTATATAGGGTCAATAAATATTCATAACCCCTTATCATGTTATAAGTTATCATGATAGTTATATCCACCTATAACATTTTCTTTAAATATAGTTAAAGTGAAATAATTGAGTATCGATGCAATAATATCAACTTAATAAGTTGTAATTTCACTAGAGAGGGAAGTACATCTATTACCCCCTATCTCTATCCATTATATTCCAAGCCATAAAAGAGAGTTATTGTCTTAGAAGTAGAAAATTACTTAACATTTCCACTTACTGAATGTCAAAAGGAAATACATCAAATGCAAAAAATTTCACATATCTTTTATTTGAGCAAAATATTCTTCCATTTACAAGTCCAAACAAAACAAACATTATTAATATCAAACACCAATACTTTAATCAATTTCAAATACACTTTTATTTTCCATAGAATAGATTTTAATCATAAACCCTATTTCTTCATAAAAAGATCCAGTCTCTTTGATAAATAAATGTAAGTTCCTAAATATCTTTTCTCCTTTCATCACTTACGAATTCCATCTACAAGAATTGCTAGCACGGGTCAGTTCATTGAACTGAGCATGATAAACACTTAACATTAAAAAGATGTGCTTTTAGCTAACTATTTCATAAAGAGAACTCTGCTATTATGAAACAATTTAAGCATTACAGAAAGACATACCAAAGGAAATTACTAGTCACAAATGAGAGAGAGAGAGAGGTAAGATGATAAACCATATCAAACTTAAGAATAGATCATGATATAAATAACTTCAACTTTCATACTATTGTTTTACATAAAAATAATTAAAGCATTAACCTCAGTAAGTACTATTTCATCAAATCACAATTTGCCTTTCATATATTATTATACATGATTCACTTCTTGGTTAATCCTATTTAACATGAGAAGATAACTATCCCTACTATCTCTTAGGAATAGATAAGCATTAGATAGTACAATAGTACTTTCATCTCAGCATTTATTTCACCTAATTCCATCCAAAAATATAAGATGCCAAGATCAAATCAAAAATAGGATTAGGTTTAGGATGGACCAAACAACCTATTTAGAAAAGAGTTTCTAATTTAAGAATCCTTTAACTCAATTTCAGAATTAGAAATTAATCTAAGTTCAAGTTCAACACTAAACAATTTTAAATAAATATTGAGATCAACTTAACATACAATTAGAACTAAACACACAATCCCACATCGACGCATAAATTTATATGCTAAGGAAAAATAGTAGAATGGAGGGATATAACAATCAACTTCAGCTCCTTCAACCATTCAAATAATTTTCACTAAATAAAATACTTCACAAAATATTTTCAACCAACACACAATCCTCCTAATTATCCTATGCTTCAGCTACTTGTTCAATCACACTGGGCTTAATTCTTCAAACAAATCCCAGTGAAGGTTCAATGAAACAAACCCACTAGACAACTCCCTTATCAAGAATGTAACATGATGAAAATCAAAGGAGAGAGAGAGAGAGAGAGAGATTGTATAATCAACGTTCAAAGAAGGATAGAAAAAGAGCACTCTATAAACAAGAATACAAACAAGTAAGTCTATTCTCTACAGTCCCTTACCAAAATTTTCAAACAGAGAACAATTAGAAATTGAATTGAATGACTATAGTCCGAAGAAGGGAATAAACTATGATCCACAACATCCAATGTATTTCATTGTTCAAAGGAATAATAATGATAACACCAAAATCCATAAGACAACAAATAAACATTTCTACGGACATAGTGGAGGAAGGAAGGGAATTATCAGAAGAGTAATTATTTACGGTCATTCTATACCCAGCTCTCATAAAGGAAAATACGATCGAATACGATAAAGCTAAGCCCCCAAACAACATTCCTTAAATAGAGATACATATTCCTTCGTTGGAAAAAGAACCGAAATAAGTTTGATGGCCTAAGGCCAAGAAAACAAACTAACCCAAAGATAACCATTAATGTCCAAATAACTATTCAGACTCACAAGTTGATAACAACAACTGTAACACAATGAGCTTAAACCCAAGATAATTTCCCCTTCAAAGCATCAATTACATCAAATTCAAAGGTTACCCAAGTTCTCAAAATAATAGAAGACAGAATAACACTTCTTTTAAATTACCCTTTCCTAAGCAATAATTCCTTTCAAAGTGCTAACATGGATAATATTTCCAAATCCTCTATTGGTGAACGAAAAATCTATTAGCATGTCTATAATAGACAAACTTCTTTCAAATCCAAACTCAAAATAATGCATATTCCTTATTAACCATTGGAACAGATGACTGAAACAAGAAGGTTAGAACAAAACCCAGAATCACAACCACAAAGTGATAAAAGAAACATCAACACGATCACAAGTTTTGTGCACCTGATCAAACTCAGAAGATTATGCTAAACCTAGAGATGAAAAAAAAAAATTCCCATAATTATTCATTAAAGATCAAACATTAGTCGAGTTACTCAACAATTTATACTCATAAGTGTTCTCACAAAGGTGACACAAGATCTCATCAAACAAGTTCCACGAATTTAAGAAATTGAGTTACTCATAAGTTTAACACAACTCAACAAGAGTACAAACAATTACGACCTCATCTCAAACTCAAATAGAAGTTAATCATAAATCAATAATTCCAACCAATGGAATAAAAACATATAAAATATCATCCATCTAATAAGGAAGTCAAATAGTAAAACATAGTAAATAATACAAGCATCAAAAGCAGAGATCATAACATTAAGAAAAACCAATTTATCCCTAAGAGCAGAGTTATTTTAATGAAAACATTTAAGTAAAAGAAAAACAACTTAATGGGAAGAGCCTATCATGCCTGATAATGCTTCTCCTTCACCTGTTTTGCAGGAGATCTCTGAGAAAAACTTCAATAGCTTCTTCCTTTCCATGAATGTCAACAAAAACCTTCACACTTTCCCATTTATTTTATAGTTTCCATTATAAGTTCAATGCCATGCAAAAATTATAGTCATGTAAGAACCGAACTGGAGGTTCAAAGAGTAGGAACAATCTCATGCAGAGCTCGGTTTGTAAATGAACCAAAAGATCAAAAATAACCAAAACCCCTCATGCACCTTCCTAGGAAGTTTTCACCAAATTCAAAAACATTAAATGCAAAGGACTGTCAGTTCCCTCCATTTTCCATGCCACCGCCATCTCCACTTTTGGTGAAGACTACATTAAAATTTGCATGCAACTAAATTCAGTGGAGATGCCAACTTAGCTTTCCCCAAATTTTTCAATGCCCATGCCAAAGTTGGTGGTAGGAAAGGATAAGAATGAATTAAATATCATTTAATTACCTTGAAACCAATGCCACCGACCACCCAATGTCCATGTGTTCCATAGCCCCCTCTAGGTTAGCCACATTTTAAGTTAGGTTTTAAATAAGATTAGGAAACAAACATAGGTCCTTAGGTAGGTTTCTAGTTTAATTCACAACATCCTAATTTCAAAAGATCAAAGAGACATAAGTTAGTCTTAGTTCTAGGACATAGTGACTTAACATTAAACATGTAGTTAAAAATAGGTTATCATTCAAGAAAGCATCGCAATCCATTAAATGAATAACCAACCATGACATCAGTATTCAACTTACTATAGGGTCTGAATACCTTATTAATTCTCTTGCACAATTTGAATCCAACAATCAACTAATCTAACAGACTTGGTCATTATGATCACAAAATTATGTATTAAAAGCATACCTTGGATCAATGGAATTGATCCAAGGTAATGTTGTTATGAAGGAAGAGTTTTATAAAAACTGAAACCAAATCTAGAAATCAAGCAACAAACTAATTCTGCATAAGGAGGTGGGTTGTTCTGATTAAATACAGTAAAACACGACATAATGAACATGTATAAAGGATGAATTATTTTCTACTGCAAACATGATTTCCATAGTCACAAGAGTACACCGTCTTAAGAGAAAATCACATGTCAACATTTTTATCTTCTAAATTAGAAGTCATCTTAGGTACCTATCATGCTATAGGAATTACAAAATGTATCCTCAATGCTCTATAAATCCTCCCCTGAGTCAATCCTTGATAAATAGTTAGGTCCTAAGTTACTCTTTCTTGGTTTCACAAAACCTGTAAACTCAAACTCTTTAAACAACAAGACCCATCGACATATGCACCCTTGTAAAATGGGCTTGTTCACTAAGTACTTAAATGCCATGTGGTCCATGTAGAATATGAAGAGTATTGCCAACATGTAATGCCTAAATTTGTGCAACACATAGATCATTAATAGTGCTTCGTGCTCATTAGCGTATAGTTCTACTCCACTTTGGTGTCATCGTTTTGCTAGCAAAAATAAGGGGTGATCTATAATTCCCTCTCTAGGTTGTGCTAAAAGCGCCCCAATCACCATCCTGAAGCATCAACATGTACATGGAATGGCTTTTCCCAAGAAGGAAAGTGTAATATGGACGCAATGATAAGATTATTCTTCAATGCATCAAACCCCATCTCTGTGCCTCTCCCAGGTGAAATGCACTTTTTGTGTTAATAACTCTTCCAATGGAGTGGTGATTGTACCATACCCCTTAATAAACTTCTATTAATACCCCGTATGCCTAAGGAATCCACACACTATGCTATGGCTCCCCATTCCCACAATAAGCCGCAACTTTGGCAGGATCCACCAACAAACATTCCTTACATATGATATGCCCCAATAGGGTTCCAAATGGAGTAGAGAAGAGATATTTCTTGATGTTGAGGGATATGTGCAATTACCGACATATCTCTAACATCAATCACAAATTGTCACAATGGTCTCACACTAGTCCATACACTCTCCGATCATCAAGGTAGGCTGAAGGAACTTATGGACAAAATCTTGAAATTCTGGACCACTATGCACAAAAACACAACAGGTGCATTATCTATTACAAATGGCATGAATGTGTAGGAAAATCTTCCCCACTCAAAGTGGCAAAAATTATATTTTCTTGGTCTTTCCTTGCAATTCTAACTTGATGATATCTTGAGAATCCATTCGTGAAATAAAAGATCTCGCACACAACCACTCCTTCCAGGATTTCCTCGGTAAAATGGGTTGAGAAAGGATCAATTAAACATACCATGTTTAGGTCCCTGTAGTGCTTCCATCATTTTAATGCTTATGACCATGGGGCTTATCCATTATGATTCCTCCATAACTTCAATGATACCTAATGCGAACATCTTGTCTATTTCCTCCTTAACTTTGATGTGAATATTCAGATTCATTTGATAGGGTATCTTCCGAATTGGGTGCACACCTTCCTTTAACTTGATTTTCATCTCCCCCAAGGAGTGGTGGATGCCTTTAAGCTCATGGTACTGACATGGAAATAATTCCTGGAACTCATGCAACTGATCAATGATCTTTGATACATCCTTTTCTAACCAATAGTCCCCAATATTAGCCTCCTTAGGTTAGGCCTCTGAACCAATGTTAACCTTCTTGGTTTTTAGGGGTTTATGGTAGGTGTGTGCTTTATCATAAACACTATTCATAACTTTAAACATACCCTTAATATGTTTAACATCCAACTTTTCAACTTCTTCACCATCTATCATATAGACCATCTTTCCCTTGTCTTTCTCCATGCATGCACGCCAAGATGCGTCTCTTCCGATTCTTCCTCATTAAAGTGTGATTCCAAACCAAGTTCACCCAAAGTAGATCCAATATTCTATCCTCTACCATGGCACTATCTCCCAGCGTTAGGTGCTTAACAACTGTAATGCCTCATCCACCAATGACTTAGTACTCCGATATTCGAAAGCTTGAAGGAGGTCAACTATCAACTCCTTCCAATTTCCCTTCGATGGTGCATCTACGAGTGAATGTACCATGTGCATACATAGCCTTGTAAGGTGGATTATAGCTTATACACCTATAAATAAGGTGTCAAGGCTTCTACACCTTCCATCCAAGCATTATCACATGCTTGGATGTGAAACGATGCGGGTTCCTTCCAATAATATTCTTATATGATAGTGGATGCTTTTCTCTAGGAAAAACTAATGAGAGAACATGATTCTTACTTCACACTACTCTAGAAAGCTATCATGATGTGTTACACACCAATGCGATGCTGTCCTAAGAAAGTTATAACTAATCATCATTCTTCTTTCGATCTCACTTTTCCACTAGATCTCCATTTCTTGTAGAAAAACATCGGGTTTGGCTCCTCAAGAATACGTAGGCACTTCTTTCCTCCCGTGGTGCTTCGAGCATGGATTTTTACTCTTGTAATAGAGCCTCTTAATTTCTTCCCAATTAACTCATAAGTCTTGTGTGCCCAATTGTCACATGCTACACTAGTGGTATCACTCATAGATTGAGAATTTTTGAAATGAATAAATCCTTTCATAGGATTAATCACCTCAGGGTCCATGATAGAGCACACATAGATCTGTCAAGAAATTCTTCTCCCAAGGGTTCAGTATAGGGTGTTGAATTACCATCGGTCAAGGGGATGATTACATGTTATTCCTTGTTCTCAAAGCTTATGTACCCTTTATTGAACCATAGGTCATCACTATTCTTATAACACCAGGGGCACCCAAGTAATCTTTGGAAAGTTTTTCGTCTCAGATAGTACCAAGACTTCAAAATCTCTAGGGAATTTTTCCCTGGATAGTGATAGAAGCGTATTTCAAAAAACCAATGGGCATTGCCTTTATCTTGTTCTCCATATAAAACACATTTGAAGATGGCTATAATGGGGGCCTTCCCATTTGGTTCTAGGAATCCATGGTGAGAACATTGAATTCTGTGCCTATGTAAATCAGAATATTTCTTAGGAGCCACCCATCAAAAACCACATTAAAGGTAATCTCCTTATCATAGTCAAGGCTATGGGGAGGAAGGTTAGCATGCAGAACCTTCCTCTCATGCTCTACGCCAACACATTGTAATTTTTCCTATAACCATTCCCTTAGCAAAGGAATGATATTCTCCTGCCTCAACACTCTTCCTTTGTTCTAACTACCTTGACTTCTCCTTTAGGAACTGGATTTCTCCTTGTAGGCTTTGAATTACATCCATGGTCTCTTGATACACCTACTTCTAATGAGTAGGGTCTAGATACTTACCATACACTACCTCTTCTCTTGTAATCAATGATTTCTACCTTGGTGTCTCCCTGACATGTGCAACTTCAGCTCGTATCATCACATGTACAATCTCAAGTTCTAACTTGTGTGCCACCCTTGGCATACATTATGAGTCGACCTTATTTATGCTTACCATTCTAGTACCTTTTTCCTTTCAGTGTTTCCAGTTCATATGTTCAAATAGCTCCAGGAACTCCTCATACTTTTGCTTCTTTCCACAACAAGAGCATTGTAACAGATCAAGGCATTCACGGTTATAGTGTTCTGTAGATCCATACTTGTAACAAGTTCCACGTGGTAACTCACTTCTTCCTCCTATGAAACCTCTTCCATGTGCCCCTCCATCTGCACACCCTTCATAGTGACAACCATGGTCTTGGGAATTGTTTGAGAGACTAGTTTGCTACACACCAATATACATGGCATCATGTATCTAATCAATACATCTACAATCCATGTTGTCATGAGTAGTAGAGGTGAAAATATTGCAATAGAAAGACACATTCTTAAAAATAGTGCGTTGAAGTAGTAAACACCTACTTGCATCATGATCTCCATGGTAAATCTCATATTCCACTGTCATGACACGTGCTGATCTCCAAGGACAACTATCCTTTGTATGCCCCTCTACCTCAAAATATGTGCACCATAGGCCACTACAAGTCTCATGCATTGAGTTCATAGATAGCTTCTCTAGTTGCTTTACCATTGCAACAATCTGAGCTTCAAGAAAAGGTCTAACACTAGTATCCATACTTCCAACATCCTCAGCAAACATGAAATCCTCTAAGGCCTCATGCGGGTCTGTGAAAGTCTTGTGCAAAATCACTCTCCTAATAGGTGTTATCAACACTCCAACAAACCACTGAGCATGTTGAGAGGGATGAATATTATAAGACAATTTTGATAAGAGTGTTTTAAAATGGGTGTCATATTCTCACACACTCTTTTTCATACCTTTTTGAATCTCCCTTAGTGAGCTAATGCTCTTCTGTTCAAACTCAAGGATATGAAATTTAGCTAATAATTCATTCCACAACATGGTGTAATATACTACTGTCTGGTGGGGTCATAATTTTGTACCAACTATGCACGCATCCCTACAATGTTGTTACAAAATGACTTGCCTTTCGTTCTAGGGTAGTGATCCCCTTCATGCGCCATAGTAGCTCACATTTGTATACATGCTTTACAACATCCTCAACACCTTTTAGTCTATTAGATGTAAAGACATTCTGAAAAATACTTATTGAGGTGGTTGAGGCCCATGTCCACCTGATCCAGAACCTTGATTTCCTCTGGTGTTGTCTTCACCACTAGATCCACTAGATCCACCAATACTTTTCCTCCTTATCCACTAGATCCTATAGATCCGTAAGGTCCACCAGTCCACTAGTTTCTATTCCACAAGATCCACCTCTCATAGGTGGTAGAGGTCTGAAGTGGTTGTGTCTTGTGCCCCACTATCATGTTGAATTACATGCTAATAGTTTGTGATATTGTACCGCTACAACATATGTGTCTCATGCCACTTCTGATGTAATTCTCAAACCCTGTGTACCCATACCTTGCCCAAATTTTGTTCTAGAAATTATAACTCCAAACATAAGAAATGTTTGTGCAGCCATAGATGTTCCAAATGAAAATTTCTACCTCCTACGTGTTTATTGGTTACTTCCACCAATACCGACTGGGTTAGCAATACTTATCTTTGGATTTGGAAAAATAAGCACCAAGAGTTGGTCATTAGGTGAATTTAGATGCACACCAATGGATCTCCTTTCTCTAAATGATGAGATCTCATCGGGAAGTGAAGGGGTCTCTCTCCTATGCTTACCAAGATGGGGTAACATAGACTACTCAAGCTCTATGTCCTCTGCGTGAACCTCAATTCCTTCCCACGACATTTACCTCCATAAATCCATCACTCCTGTAACTTCATGTTGTCTAGATAACTCCCTTTCATGTGCTTTATTATACTTGAGTCATCTCTCTTCCCTCTCTGCTTTCACCAATGAAGTTCCACCATCTTCCTCTGCCCTAGCTTCCTCATCGATGCTTAGAAGAAGCTTTTCCAGCCATAGGAAATGCTTTCAGACTTAATGTAATTATCATGATCTTTATAGCTAAGGGGATAACACACAAATATGATCATCTAGGATCCCTTAAGAACTCAAAATCAATAACCTCTAAAAAATAATATGTAGAAATAGCATATTTTAGGGTATAACTGGTCAACACTCTTCTCCACCAATGATCAACAACATGTATCCAAGTCAGATCAACATCATGTAGCCTCTTATACTCATCTTGGGTCCACATAGATCAACATCCTATGGCCTCTTATACTCATCTTGGGTCCACATGTGTTATCTATAGTACCAACTTGATCTAGATGCATACGCCAAAATCCATTCATACAAATCCACTAGAAAGAAAAAAAAGAAGGTCTCATACAACTCATGATACAAGTTCTCTTCTACCCATTTACGTGCATCAAACTTAGGTCCAGTACTAAATATTTGAGTAAACTCATCCTCCATGCTCTTAAACCATGCTTCAACATTGTCCAACATTAAGTGTTATGTCATCACACATCATTCTCACAAAAACTTTGAAAAGAGGTCCCGACAATGAAACCAATATGTAGTCATTTTATCTACCCTCAATACTACTTTCTAAGCCTAAGCGCACCGGCCTATCACCCAACGGGTGCTGGGAGATCATCTGAGGCATGCACGGGTGCCAAGCCCCTCCTTTATGTGAGTATTGTGAGAAGGTTTTTCCATTAATGGAGGATGAATTATAGAATGAGAAGTACATTTACTTAGTTAAAAGAAAATTAAAATGTACAACTTACAGATCCACACATCAATTCATTATAGAAACTTAATAACAATGTAATAAGAATAATAAACTAGATCTGAGCCATGGTGGTCATGTAACATGAGGGTTCACACCCTTAAGCATGACATGCATAATGAACCCATATATATGTATTCATTTAGAATAGTTCTAATAGCCACATTACAATCAAAAGAGGTCATCACAGACCATACATGTTAAATTAAAAAGACTTAACTCCTAAATATCTTCCCTAACATGAGACCCTAGATATGCCCTTCCATTTTAACCCCTGTTATAGATCCTAGTGCCATATAGAGGCTCATGACATCCCTCACAACCCTTAGCACTAAGTTCTCTAAACCCTAGCATTACTGTAACACTTTGTTACTCAACATCTTACTCTCTATGTATTCTCTTTGTCTATCTCCTTCCGATTGATTTCTTTCTCTAGCTTGAGAATCTCTTTTTATAGGATCAACACCCATCACCATGCCTTATCTTCTGAACAAATCACATGCTAAGTGTTGATGTTGTCCTCCAATGGTGAATTATTATCCCTTTGCAAACCCTCCACTCTCTATAATGATGTCTTTCGGGAATATTACTTATGCGGAATATCCTTTTCTTTACCTCCAAGGTTCTAGGCTGACACCTTATCCACTCATCACTCCTAGTCGGGTCCTCGGAGTTTTCCTCTGTGATACTAGAATGCCAAATATGGATAAGCCCTTTGAACCTATGTTCTACCTTCCACGCATGCCCTAGTTTCACCTAAACCTTTATTAAACATCTTTGTCTTGTACGCTTTCCTCGAAGCACCTTTCTTCTCACTAGTCTTGTAGGTGCACACCCTTTGGTACTTAGAAAATATTTCAAGGCCGAACATAAATGATTCCGCAAACATCCCACCCACAAACTTATCAACCACCTTATCGAGCTACATTCCATGCCATAAAATTAGTCCAATCCCAACCTAACATCGTGTCAAACGATCCTATTCACACTCTTATGATTAGGCTAGCTAGTCTAGAAGCCATTACCTTGGAACCAAAGATTACTTTATCCTACGAAAAATATGTAATGAACCGATTCATCCGTTGGTTCTTATAAAACCTTACCCTCCTTTTTGGGAGATTCCTAATTTTATTAAGTTCAAGAGCAAGGAATATCTCCAACAACATTTTGTGTGTTCAAAAATGCATGTTATCTTATTGCAAATAATCAAGACCTAATGCTTCAAACTTCCCCCATATCCTTGGTTGGTCTGTTGATGATCATCCTTGGTGGATGGACCATTAGAGTCATAGGAAACCTTAGGTTAGTGGGACATGCACCCTAAGGTGACCTCCATATTTTAAATAATTTGGTTCTTCTCTGTAGTGTGAGATGAGGGTTAGAAAAGTGAAACAAAACATAAAATGTTAATGGGGGTCGATGCACCAAACAAGCCTCTTAAGAAATCAATCGAGAACACAACTGTCTAAAGAAGAGAAATGGTGAATGACTAAAAAGGGTGGAAAAATTGCACCACAGGCCAAAGAAGATCACACAGAACACTACCTCAAACTACTTAAGCACAACTTCAAAGATAGTAATAACATTATAGAGATGCACAGTTTCTATGTGAAAATAAAGGTGATCAGAGACAACAAATATATGCAAAGGATGGAAAAAATGCACCACAAGGCATATTATATTACTCCAAAAATTGTGCACAATATTACAATAGAAAAGAGGCAAGATTGCTATTACAAAACCCAGGAAGAAGGCTAGAGCTCTATTTTGCCTTTTTACGAGAAGAGGGACTAAGACATAGAAGAAAGCCGAGTGACACTTCTTATTTCTATCTATGTATATCTATCTATATCTCTATATATCCCTATCTATATCTATATATATCCATATTTTTAAGACCCTTGATTACAATATATAGGAGGAGGAGGAGGTAAGAAGCCATCCATTAACTCCTTTCCAACTGCCTTTTAATTATGATAAATGGAGTGAAGTGACAAAAACAAATTTCTTCGAGATCTTTCTCATGCTTTCCCATTATCTGTCCTTTTTAAAGAGTGAGATCCATGCCTATTTAATGCATCTTTAACTATCCTGTAACCAAATCTTTTGAGATGGACTCGCCTTTTGAGGAACATCCCTTCAGCTATTTATTACAGAACTAGATCTTTTGATCTCTTGTGCATTGGTTCTTGGGCTCATGATTCAAGTGTCTAATGAAATGACCCTTTGAATGCAGTGAACCAATTGAGTATTCAAAGGTTCACACTCTTCACATGGGACTACACATTAACTTCATTACTGAAGTGACAAGCCAAATGACCCTTTACTTCCAATATTTTGAAAAATATCCTGAGCATTTAAAACTTGCTAGATAAGTCTCATAATCACTCATATGTGATACATGTCTTGTCACCTTTTGTGACCTACTTCGAACTTGGAGTCCATTTTTCGCAAGATCCATGTGGAAGGCATGTGCATCCTTAATATTTCTATTTTTCTTTAGGGTTTGGGAATGCATTGTGTCAAAACTTGGCATCATCTGCAAGCACACTAATTTGTTTGTTTAGGAAAGTAAAGGACCTTGCTGCATATAATGTGAAACCCCCTTTCACTTTCGGGAGGGGCCCTTATAGTTGGCTCCACATAGAAACCCTACGAGAGTCCGAGAATTTACTCCCTCCTTTGACTTCTAAAGTTGTGCTGTTAGATAGTTGGCCTCACCCATGATTTTGTTGCTTTCTTCTTATTTGGCTAATTATTTTCCATTGGTGAAGACTCGACTCAAATGGGCTTCAAAAATGTAGGAATCTTCCTGGCTGTGGAATTTAGATAACAGTCTCGTGAATCACTGGGACCATTATCCTGCTAAATGGAAAGAACCCACAATCTCCCGTAATTAATTAGGTATGGGCTGTGCTCAAAGCCCCTCCAAACCTCAATTCACAACATTTTGAATGTTGTGGAGCTTTTGTAGCTACTGGATGATCCTTATGCCTTCCTACTCTCATAATAAAAAATCTATAATTTATTTTTGTGAGAGTAGAAAATTGAAAAAAACCATCCAACAAAATCCCTTGACTGATTTTAGTTACTTTACATTTGTTCGAATTGAAGCTTTGCAACCTCCACAGTATAACTACTGATTCTCCTGTGAGCCAAAGTATCTTTATGGAATCTATTTCCTCTTAATGGAGTAATATAAGCATGGGCCTATACAAAATAAAAAACATACATGCCTCAAATGATTCATGCAGAGTGTGCACAAGCACTTATTTTTTGAAAGTAATCTACTCCTACTCCTAATCTAATTGGATTGGTAAAAGCTAAACAAAACCTGAAACAAGTAGGGAAAAATAGCTTCCCTTTCTTATAAAGTGCAGCCATATAATTAATTTAGCTATAGGCATGGCCTGTAATAAGAGTGAAAAATTACCTTTCACTCTTCCACCCTCGGTATCAGTGAATAGAATGAATACCTCCTCGAGATGTTCATATTTTGATAGGAGTTATTATAGCTAACCCTTGGGCCTTGAAAATTATCCTCATGCCCTGAACTAAGCATGAATGGTATTGAAGTTTCCTTGGTCTTGAGGAGGATCATTCTCTCGGTGGGTTTTTCTCCGATTCTCTGTTCCTTCTCATTATTATCGATTACATATTTTGGAATGGGGCTTCCTTACAAAGCTTCTCTGAAGGGTTTCATCCCTATCCTTTCCTCCTTGTTTTTAGTATCTTTTTGACAAATCCAGGCTCTTCGATTAAAAGAAAAAATATTTCAATGATACTTTTTTCTAGAGCCCTTGGACTAGTCCCACGAGAGATATTGTGAGCATAAGGCTACCTTTTTTCCGGGGTTGATGAAGTGGCAAAGGTTATTATTTCCACAGGCCCTTCTTCATCGAGGCATCCCCCCAAATCGATAAGAACTCAATCTCATCTTCTTCCTCCTCTGTCAAAGCTTCCCAATTTTGTATGATGGTTTTTGAGTCTACAAATTTTCCATCATGTGTGGCTTCATCTTGCAATATGAATCCCGTTGGTAAAAAATTTTCCAGAGGAGCTTCTTTGGGGAGGAAAAATAGAGGCAATGTCTACAACCTCTCTAATGCTCATCTTGTGATACGAACCTCCTAAGTTCGTATCACTTCTCACCATATGCTCCTCTTATTTTGGATTTAGATCCATTACTTTCAGTGCGAGGGGTATAGCTACTCAAAGAAAGGGGAAGGGTGGAATGGATGGTTTGGAGATGGAGAAGGGGACAATCCCTTGGTGGTAATGAATTCATGATTGCATGACTCCATAGGATGAAGAGAAATGGAAGATGTGGAAAGAAATATGAGTGGAAATGGATGAGAGGGAGGTCTGTGAGCCTTTGTAATGATTTTTCCGGACCATGTGGAGTTGTTGGATGTGCTCCATAAATATCTTCATTAAAGTTTGAAATTTACTAAGAGCAGATTTGCGTTGATGTAATGATAAAATACCGCTCTAAGTCATCCCACCAAGCATGCCAAGAAAGCTGGCGACGATCATCCTTGGTGGATAGACTGTCGAATCATAGGAAACCTTAGGTTAGTGGGACGTGCACCCTAAGGTGACCTCTAAATTTTAAAGAAGTCTGGTTCTTCTCTGTAGCATGAGATTAGGGTAATAAAAGTGAAACAAAACATAAAATGTTAATGGGGGTGATGTTCGAACAAGGCTCTTAAGAAATAAATCAAGAATGTAATTTTCTGAAGAAGAGAAACGATGAATGACGGAAAAGGGTGGATGAAATTACACCACGAGCTAGAGAAGATCACATAAAACACTACCTCAAACTACTTAAACACATATTCAAATATAGTAATAACATTATAGAGATGCACAGTTTCTATGTGAAAATAAAGGCGATTAGAGACAATGAATATATGCGAAGGATGGACAAAATTCACTACATGGCATATTATATTATTCCAAAAATTGTGCACATTACTACAATAGAAAAGAGGCTTGTTGAGTTGTGGAGCTCAATTACTTTGGATTAGCATGCAATGTGAAACTTGCTAGAAAACACAGTAACCATCATCGGTTATGAGGGACCAACATCAGTACCTATGACCGGTAAAGTTCAGAAAGGAGGAATTGACATTGGTTAGGGCTAATCGACATTCGATTACTCGTGTGGGAGTGTTTTAATTAAATCGTGGGAATTAGATAATTTTTAGTTTTAAATCAGATCTATTAATTGTAATTACATGGCTAAGTGCCCCAAGTTTATATACACCTATATAAACATGAAAGCTAGGGTTTAGAAGTAAGAATTAAGAAGAACTTGCAAAAGTTGATGATTATTGTGAGAGAGAATTCTCAAAATCTTGAGTGAAAGAAAGTATGTAACCCACTTTGGGTGAACCATGTTAAATCGGTGTTAATTTATATCTTTTGTTTAGTATAATTCTTGGTAGAATATCTACTTTTATTTGCATGTATGCTTATATCGATATATATTATCTGTACAATGGTATTAGAGATTTTTTAGGTTTTTTATGTTGATAGATTTAATCACAGAGGATTTTCTAATTGATTGGAAGGTAGAGAAATGGTAGAAGAAAACAAATACAAAGGAGATAAGTTTTATAGCCGAAATTATCAATTATGGAAGATGCAGATTGAGGATTATATGTATCAAAGAGATTTTTATTTACCATTGGATGAGAAGTTTAAACCTACAAATATAATCGATGAATAATGTAAGATTCTAAACAGTAAAGGCTTTGGGATCTATAATATTGTTCCCGACAACATCTGTGGCTTCCAATATTATAGAAGTGACTTCTATGGTAGGGTTAATGAAATCACTTGCTAATTTATATGAAAAACCTAGTTCTTCAAATAAATTTTATTTGATGAAGAAATTATTTATTTCTAAGATGCATGAAGGTGGATCTACATATAGTTATTTAAATGATTATAGATCTATTGTAAATCAGTTAAAAGTGGTTGATATACCATTTGATGATGAAGTGAAATCACTTTTATTCTTATGTTATTTTCCGATAGTTTGGATAACTTGGTAATGGGTGTTAGTAATACACCATCTCCTAAATTATATTTTGAAGTTTGATGATGTGGTTAGTATAATCTTAAATGAATAAATTTGTAAGAAGAGTACAAAGGAATCATCATCTGGGAATGCTTTGAATGTAGAAAGTAGGGGGAAGAAGGAGAGATCCAAGAGTAAGCGTAATGGGAAATCAAAGTCAAGGGATAAAAATCTAAATCCAAAGATAAGGGAATTACTTGTTGGAAATGGGGAAAGAAAGGACATGCAAAGAAAGATTGGTGGTCAAAGGATAAAGAAAACAAACAACCGTGATAAAGGTAAAGAAGAAAATCTTGCCGCAGCAGAGGTAATGCAAGATACTCTTATTCTTTCTTTAGATAATATAATTGAATCATGGGTTTTAGATTTAGGAGCTTCTTTCCATGCAACCCCTAATAAGGTTTATTTCAAAAATTATGTCCAAAGTAATTTTGGGCATGTTTATTTGGGTGATGATGAACCTTGCAATATTAATGGTAAAGGGAAAGTTCATCTAAAATTACAGAATGGAAATACATGGGTATTGAAAGATGTGAGGCATGTGCTAAGCCTCGGGAGGAATCTTTTTTTTTAGAGAAACTAGGTGAAACCTGGTTGCATTGTTACTTTTACAGGAGACTCTTGGAAAGTCACCAAGGGTGCTCTTGTTGTGGCAAGAGGTAAGAAGGTAGGAACATTATATTTATCTACCTATGTTACTGATTCCTTTCTCGCATTATCTACTTGATTCGGATGCATACATGTGGCATAACCGGTTGGGCCATATGAGTAAAAAAGGAATACAAATCTTAAAGGCTAAAGGGAAGTTATTAGATTTGAAAGATTTAGATATTGATTTCTATGAGCATTGTGTCTTTGGAAAGAAAAAGAGAGTGAGATTTCTCAAAGTTGGGGCAACTAAGAAGGAACAAAAATGGAGCTTGTACACTATGATGTGTGGGGACCACTCGGTGGATTCTCATGGAGGATCCCAGATTATGTTACTTTCATTGATGATGCTACAAGAAAGGTATGGGTTTATTGTATTAAACGTAAATATGATGTTTTTGATACTTTTAAAATATGGAAATCCCTTGTTGAGAATGAATCAAATTCAAATTTAAAGTGCCTTAGATCTGACAATGGTGGTGAATATTGTAGCAAGGCTTTCAATGATTATTGTTCAATAAATGAGATACGTAGAGAAATAATGGTTCTAAGAACACCACAGGAGAATGGTGTTGTAGAGAGAATGAACAGGAAAATCATGGAATGTGCTATAAATATGAGGATACATTCTAGATTTCCTTTGTGGTTTTGAGTAGAAGAAGTCAATACAATGGTTTATTTGATTAACCATGGGCCTTCAAGTTCACTAGATGGAGGAATACCAAAGAAATATTGGACCAAAAAAGAGGTAGATCTTTCTTTTCTTAAAATTTTTGGTTCATAAGATTTTGTGCATGTTGATAAGGAAAATAGGAAAAATTTGGATGCAAAATCCAAGAGATGCACTTTTATTGGTTATAGATCTGGTGATTTCGGTTTCCATTTTTGGGATTTAGAGAATTCTAAAATTATTAGGAGTCGTGATGTTGAATGGAATGAAAAGATAATATACATGGATAAATTTTTGATACCCAAGGATGAACTCGATGAGAAGTTTTGAATGAAAATGAACTCTCGATTTAATGATTACCGGCTGTGGTTACACAAGAACGGTGTCGATTGACCCGACCTAAATCGATCTGCAGAATTGGTATCGATTCTGAGATGAGCCAAATCGGCATTGGTTAGTAGAATCGGCATCAATCGCGACATATTTTGATACAAATGTCTAGGAGGTCCGAATGATCCTCCAGGTACCCCAAAATCCTATGAGAAGGTCACAAAGCGTATGCAAACTTCCGAAATATTTACACCTTCTCTATTTTATTTATTATTGAGTGATAATTTTGAACCAGAGAGTTTTGAATAAGCAAAGAAGCTTAAGACCCATGTGCGGTGAGAGCATGGCATGGATGAGGAGATGGACTCCTAGGAATAGAACTAGACTTGACATTTAGTTAAGTTACCAACGAGGTAAGAGGACATTACAGAACAAGTGGGTTTATAGGATCAAGGAAGAAAAGGGTGGACAACAAAGATATAAGGTAAGGCTTGTTGAAGGATTTTCATAGAAATCAGGTTTTTACTTTGGTGAAATATTTTATGTTGTTGTCGAGATGACTTCTATTTGTACTTGTATTGAGTTTAGTTATAGTAGATTATTTGCATTTAGAGAAACTAGATGTGAAGATGTTTTTCCTTCATGGTGATTTGGATGAAGAGATTTATATGCAAAAACTTCTTAGGTATGAAGTCAAGGCTAAGGAGAAATTAGTGTGTAGGTTGAAAAAGATACTATATGGACTCAAGAAATATCCAAGGCAATGGTACATGAGGTTTGATAGTTTTATGCATGAGCATGGTTACTTGAGATGTGAATCTAACCATTGTGTTTATTTCAAGAATCTTGAAAATGGGAGCTATATTATTTTGTTACTATATGTGGATGATATGCTTATTACAAGATCTAGTATGCAGGAAATTGGTGAGCTTAAGGGAAAGCTAGCTCACACATTTTCTATGAAGGATTTAGGAGCTGCAAAAAGAATCCTTGGCATGCAAATACACAGAGATAGGAAGAACAAAAAAATTTATTTGTTTTAGGAGGACTATATCTACAAGGTGTTAGAAAGGTTCAAGATTTGAATGTAAAACATATTAGTACACCTATGGATGGACACTTAAAATTAAGCAAAGATCAATTTCCTTTAGTGGGCGGAGGCATCTCAAGAATGGCCTTGAATTTATCAGGTTCAACTTCTATACCACATAGGGAGATGATAAATCCCAAGAGCTTTCCTAAGAGAACCATGAAGACACACTTCTTGGGCTGAAGGCGAACGTAATATTTAATGAGACGATCAAAGATGGTTTTTAGGACGGTGAGGTGCTCATAGTGGTGTTTGGATTTGGAAAGGAGGTTTTCCATGTAATCTTCTAATATACAATGCATGAGGTCACGGAAGATGTAAGTCATAGCATGTTAATATGTGGCACTAGTATTTTTAAGGCCAAAAGGCATGACTTGATAGAAGAAGTTCCCCAAAGGGGTAATTAATGCAGTTTTTTGTTGATCCTCTAGGGCAAGAAATATTTGGTTATAATCTGGAGAATCCATCCATGAGTGATAGCATCTTGTGACCAGCAGTAAAGAAGGTCAACCGGTTGGTCAATACCGGGTAGGGGAAAGTCATCTTTTGGGAAAGCTAGGTTAAGGTCACAGAAATTAGTGAAAATGCAAAGTCCCCTAGTCACCTTAGTGACAGGGACAATGTTAGAAATCAAATGAGGATAATCAATGGGTAAGATGAAGGAAAAAAAAGGCACTTGAAGTTCTTCTTTAACGAGAAGGGTAATGCGAGGGTGCATTTTCCTCAACTTTTGTTTGGCTGATCGGTATTTGAGATGTATAGTTAGAAGGGTTGATCGTCTTTAGGTGGAATGAGTACGGGTGATTGGAGAAGGTATTTTTAAGGCCTCAAAAGCTTTGTTGAAGTCATCATCCCATTTGAAGGAGACATCCTTCTTGAGAAGATGATGAAATGGTTGACACCGATCAAAATATTACGAAATGAAATGGTGAATAGATTGCAACTTACCTTGCAGGATACGGAGTTGCCTAAGGTTAGTGGGTAGAGGCATTTCAAGAATGGCCTTGACTACGGTAGGTTCAACCTCTATACCATGTAAGGAGAGGATAAATCCTAGGAGTTTTCCCAAGATAATCGAAAAGACACACTTCTTGGGATGAAGGTGAATGCAATATTTAATGAGGCAGTCAAAGATGGTTTTTAGGATGGCGAGATGTTTGGAGCGGCATTTGGATTTGGCAAGGAGTTCATCCACATAGTCTTCTAATATACGATGCATGATATCATGGAAGATGTAAGTCATAGCCCATTGATATGTGGCGCCATTATTTTAAGGACAATAGGCATGACTCGATAGTAGAAGGTCCCCTAAGGGCGATGAATGTAGTTTTGTGCTGATCCTCTAGGGTAAGCAAGATTTGGTTATAGCTCGAGAATTCATCTATGAGTGATAGCATCTCATGACCAATAGTAAGGTCAACTAGTCGGTCAATACCAGGTAGAGGAAAATCATCTTTCAGGCAAGCTAGGTTGAGGTCATGGAAATCCATGCAAATGTAAAGTCCCCCTGTCATCTTAGTGATATGGAAAATGTTAGAAATCCAACAAGGATAATCAATGGGTAAGATGAAGGACATGGAAAGAAGACATTGTAGTTCTTCTTTGACCGGAGAGCAATGCGAGGGTGTATTTTCCTCAATTTTTGTTTTACAATTTCTGCATCGGGAATGGTTACGATATTTTGGACCATTATGGTGTGGTCAATAGGGAATGTTTATGTAAGACCAAGTGAAAGCATGGTTATGTTTTTGACAAAATAAGTGATGGCTTCATGTTCAGTGAGATCTAAAGATTGACCGATCTTTAGAATGAGTGGGTCATCTTGAGTATGAATGTTGATTTTGATAGTTGATTCGTTCAACACGGTTTGTGTCTCGAGATGGTAATGAATAATGAATATATGAGTCTTCAGCACTAAGGTAGGTGAGTATAGATTCATCATCATGAAATTGAACAATTTTAATCAAAGGCGTAACGTCATCAATCATTTCAGTGGTACAAGAAGGGAAGAGAAGAGGAGCCTCACCTCGCATTGATAAGTTAAAGGCCCAAAGGAAATGGTGTTTATGAAAAAAAAAAGTTAGGAGGAATGGATTCTGGATCCATCGTCTTTTCGGTGAAGGTGGTGATGAAGGTGGAGTGGGTGAAGAAGGTGGAGAAGAACTAATGTCTTTAATGAGTTCAATGTGGGCCTTCTTGGTAGATGGTTTAGCAAATTTAATGCCACTATGGTCATCATGTTTGTGGTTAGTACATGGAATAACAAAGATGGTGGCCTTGCTCATAAAATCCAAAACCAAAACATTTCCATGCACATTGGTGTAGGAAGGTGTGGGAAAAATTGTGATTACCTTGAGGGATTGGAGGTCAACAAAAATGGGTGGGTTTGTGATGGTAGTTCAGGTGTGTAAGTGGTATTATTAAGTCCCCCATAGGTGAGACTGGTATGAAGGTGAGGAGGACCATAAAGGATGTGTTATCCTATGCAGTGATCATAGCAAGGGTGTTGGTTAAGACTTTCATACTCTTGTGGAGTAAGTAATGTGTTGAAACTATATACGTGATACTCCCTTAGAATGAGGTGCTAAAAACGCCTTCTAAGGGATCTATGGGTAGTTGGAATAGACGGTGTGTCATAGGTTGGATCGGGAGGTGGAGTTAATGGATTGGGAGGCGATCGTTTGGTGTGGAGGTTATGGCGGTGGTAGGAATGGAGGATGTAGGTGCGGTTGAGATAGCGGCGGCACTAGTGAGCGGAGGTGTAGGTGAAGAGGTAGTGGTCATGGTGGTAGATGTTGTAATGGGTATAAGCACGTCATTGGGTTGGTAAAGCATGTTACAGGTTTTAAAAGGTGATGGGTCAACCGAAATAGTATAGGTGTGTCCTTCATGCTCAAACTTTACACAACGATGCAAAGTGGAAGGAACACAACTCATGACATGAATCCGGGGTCTACCAAGCAACAAGTTGTATTGAAATTCCCCCTCCAAGATGTAAAATAATTTGGGAATAGTGTGAGGGCCCACACGAATGTTGAGGATGATGGTGCCAAGTGTAGAGTTGATAGCGTCATTGAATGAACGCAACATGATAGGATGTTTATGCATGCAATTATTAGGTATGCGTATTTGAGTGTATGCATGAGAGGAGAAGATATTAATGTTATTTCCCCCATCGATCATAACATGTCATACATGTATATCATCGATGTGGAAAGAGATGAAGAGAGATGAATCGGGTCACCGTTTAAATGCAGTATGATCTCTTCATCCGAGAAGCTAAGGGCGGCTACTTGGTGAGTAGGTGGAGGTGTATATAAAGGTGGTAATTTGGTGAGAGAGGCTACATGATGAGGTGTAATAATGGAGGTCACACATGTAGGGTCATTGGGTAGGACCCTAATAGATTGAGGACCTCCATGAGAGCTTGACAATGGGATTCCAAGATTTGGATGAGGTCATATAGGGACATTTTGAGGGGGATTAGTATAGTTGTTTGAGCATGATGTGATGTGTAAGCCCATTAGAAATAGGATATGTGGGGTGCGGATAGTTATTTTAGGTGTGGGTGCAGATGGTATGTTAGGTATAGGGTTGGTTGGTGGTTCGGTTTCCTTTTACTTTCCTTTATCCTTACAGGCGTGGGTAGAAATGTGGATCATGTTGATCTGAGGTGGGGAGGTAGGTGAAGTAGGTGAGCCATGAAAGGTATAGTGACTAGGAAGGGAAAAATCCAAGTGGCGGGAAGGAACCTTGTGAGATGAGTTGAGCACACCAACATTTAGGTGGAGGTTTGGCGAGTTCTCTGATGCGAACCATGTTAATTTCAAATCTTGGGGGTGGCTCTAAGAGTTGTGGAGGTGGAGGTCTTGGTCGTTGAGTAGGTAATGAGGGAATAACTATGGAAATGGGTGTTGGTGAAATGGGGTCCTCATCAAGAAGGTCATCATTGTCAAATTTTTCTTCCAAAGGACACAACTAGATAAGAACGGTTTTCAAATCCTTGCAAGTCTCTACATTGTTCCCCTGGCATAGGATGGTAGGCACAAATTTTGGTGTCATCAAACCCCTTTGGTTTGGGTCCGAGAAGGCCATAAGGTCCGAGTGGTGGTAATGCGATGACGAGAAGTTGCAAGGAGGTTGGTTAATATTTTGGCATAGGATCCTGCTAGTGGATCACAATGGGAAGTGAAAGTGGGTTTGGGTGTAGGTGTGGCTGACTGTAGAGGAAGGGTCTTTGCATGAGGGGGAGTAGGTTGAGCTACGGTTTTAGGTGCTGGTGTGGTCTTAGGTGTTGGTCATTTTTTCTTGGGTAGGGGTATGGTAGATGAACTAGCAAGAGAGAGTGTGGTTGGTTTGACTATCTTATTAGAGGGTAGTGGATTTTTGTCTTTAGGTTACACCTTCTTGGGTAAAGGTGATATGGGTGCATGATATCTAGAGGGAAAAGTAGATGGTGGAAGAGGGAGAGTTACCCATGGAGATAACTGAGGTGTCATGAAGGTAGATGGCGCAGTCATGTAGGAGGTGTGAGGGAAAGAGACTGAAGTGTCATGGGTTGTGAAGGAGTTATCGATGGTATTGGAGGTATGAGTGGTAAAGATGTTACAAGGGTGGGCGGAAGTTATGTCGGATGCTTGGGTATGTTAGAGTTTTGTGAGGGAGGAATGGGATGCTACATTTTGGTTTACCGGTAAGTGAAGGTTTCTTAACCATGTTGGAAGGGTGAGGTCCTAAGATGGACGGAAGGGGTGAAGGTGATGAAGTTGGGATCGGTGAGGTTAGGATATGAGATCTATGAGATAGTTTCTTCTATTTGGATGTCAAATTAAGCTTGGTGTTGGCTTTGGAGGATGTAGCTAAATCTAATTTGATGGGTGGATGAGTAAGGTTGATGGTTGAGATGACCCCTAAGGAAATAATAGGTTTAGGAAGGGAAGATGATATAGGTGTGGGTTTGGATGTAGATGTATGTTGGGTTATGGGTAGGCATGTGAGTTGATCCATGAGTGGTATCGTGGAATAATTTGTGATGGTTGTGGTTGTGTTTGGCTCGATTGGCTGAAATATTTTTGGATATATAGTGGAAGTGTCGGCGAATGACATTTGCATGATCCGTGTTGAGATAGGAAGTAGAAGACACCCCCAAATTAAGGCTCTATCCACATAATCCAAGCGGTCAGCTAAGCATGAGAATGGCACCGCATGGGTGAGGTTGATGAGGATCTAATCATGATTCCCGTAAAATATGTCTTAGAAACAGGAATTTGCTAGCTTCAGCTTCTATGGGTAAGATAGCCAAAAGTAAGTCTGCAAGATCTTGGGTAGCTAATAGAGAAAGTTCACCTAGAGAAAATGACATTTCTACTGAATCTTGGATAGGTGGAGGAGATGATGGATGCTCCTCTATGGGTGGAGGAGATAAACGAGTGTCTTCCATGGGTTGGAGAGGTACCATGGGTGACGGATCTCTAGGTGGTGAAGCAAAAGGTGAAATGGTCTCAATGTTAATAGAAGGCTCCTTCACATGTGAGGGAGGAGATGAAGGGTGTTCCTCTGTGGGTGGAGGAATAGGTGAAGTGGGTTCAAGTGTAGGTGGAGGACTTTGGGCTATGATTTCCTCTAAAGAAGGAATATGAGGTAATTGGGAAGTAATGGGTGCATCACTGAAAAATAGCATGGATCTCACGGGTATGGCTATCATGAGTTGAGGTCTCTCCAATTTGATCAGAAGAAGGGGCATGATTAGGAAATGGCTTCTTGAATATGTGTAGGTTTTGATTGTCGGGTGCGTTAGGATTATCCAAGGTTAACTCACCTTTCTCGAGCATTTCTTAGACAATTTTTTTGAAAGTGATACAATTATTGTCACTATGACCTTTTACCCAATGGTAGTTGCGAAGTCATGTTCTTTATACCATGCGGGTGTGGGGTAAGCGTGGTCAAAACCAAAGGTGTGGTTTTATAGGAGGAAGGGTGATGGTCAGCTTTAATGAGCTTTTCTAAGATAGAAGAATAAGGCTCCCTAATCAGGGTGTATTTCTATTTTTCCTATCTGAATTGAAAGGTCTGGACCAGAGAAAGATTATATGAGGGGCTAGCCTGATTTGAGGGGTGAGTTGGGCTGGCCTTGAGTAACACTACGTTATCGGTTCCCTTGGCTTTTGAATAATTTTTCTATGGTTTCGAAGAAGAATAGGTATCATTTGAATTAAATGCCAAGTTCTTATTACGTAGTTGGATTTTCTTTTCTTCAATGGCCCGAATCTCTAGCTTTTGTGCCATGGTGAATGCCTCATCAAAGGTTTAGAAAGTCTGGACCTGTAGGGTTGGTGAGATATGTCTAGCACAAGCCCATGTGAAGAGCTCTATGAGTTCGTTTTGTGGTAGTTGGAATGTGAGTTGATTGATCAGGCTACGCCAACGAGCAAAAAAATTTGTGATAGATTCATCATCATATTGACGCGTAGAGTAGAGGTCAGTCATGGTAACCTTCTTAACAACGTTAATGGAGAAGTGATCCAAGAAGGCTTGGGCTACTGGCTAAATGAGAAGATAGAATGTCTAGGTAACCCACTATACCAGTCTAATGCAGCCTGGGAGTTAGAGAAATTGGAAAAGGTCCTCGAAGCGAAAAGAGTCATCATGGTGATCGATAACACCCATGTTTGAAAGACTACAAATGTTGTTATGGATCCTATTTTCTGTTGAAGCGGTTAAATTTAGGCATTTCCCAATGTACGGGATATGGATGAATAGGAATGGATGGGTGGATGGGCTCATTACAAATTTCATCATAGGTGAGAGAGTTGCACAAGCTAGAAACCGATGCCTCTAGTGTCTGCATATTGTCCATCATTAACTTGATTAGGTCGTTGGTAGGTTGTGATGGTTGGGTACCTCTTGTAGCATAAGGAGGTTTGTGTTGGGCATATGATGGGGGTGGCATTCCAGTATATGGTGTTATCATATAGGTAGATTGAGAAGGAGGGAGTGAGATAGGGGTACATACCCAGAATGAATAATAGATGAAACGGGGAGGTCATTGATAGTATTTATATGGAGGTGGAAGGGTCGTGGTGACCCTAGTAGCAATAGGGGCTAAGGATTTTGGAATAGAGAGGATGATTTTTTGAAAAGGGGTAGGGGTCACTGACACCAGGGGTGGTTGTGTAGCTATGGGTATATATGAGACAATAAGTGCGAGATGAGGTTATGTTATGAGTGTTTGTTGAAGGTATAGTAAATGTGGTGGTGTGCAATGATGTGGCAAACGTAGTGGTCATAGTAGGTATAGGGCCTATCTATGAAATGACACGAGGCAAGGCAAGTGAAGGTAGCGTGGAGCTAGAAGGGGCTGACACATAAGTAGGAATGAGTGTCGGGGGGATAGATATGGGCATGCCATATATCAACTAACTCAAGGCATCTCAAGTGGATGAGTGGGAAAGATAAAACTACAAGGCAAGTAAAATTTTGGTCAAGGAGTCGTGTAAACTCCTCGTAAACCGTGGCGATAGTGATAGGTTAGGTAGGATCCATGGGTGATAAAATAGAAGGTGGTGAAGGAATAGGTGGGAGTGGTTGACAATTACCATGGAATATGAGGGCATTTGTTTGGCTACGCATCAGCACCATGTGAACAAGTATCGACGTGGTAGGATTGTTTTACGTAAATGACACGAAATATAGTAGAAGATAGGGAAAATAGGTGGGTGTAGGTGGATTCGGTATAAAATTTCAGCTGGAAAATTTCATAGACTAACTGATGTCAGTTAGGGTAAACTGACGCCGGTCATTTGTAACCGTAGTCATCACCTGTGGAAAATAGATAGTTTGTCAAAACAAGGTAAAAGGCCAATAATTTTCCCAATATGTAAGATGCTGATGGAATTTAACAAGTCAGTGAATATGATGAGAGTGACAGAGACTCTAAATAGAAAAGAAGGTGAAGTAGGTGTCCTTTTAGGTAGGATAACCAAAATAACAGAAACCGATGTCGGTTCGGTAAAACCAATGACGGTCGAGGTTAACCGACAATGACGTTGACCGACACCTAAGCATTATGAAATTGAAACAGAGATGAAGAAAAGGTGGTTGTGATTTAAAATTAGATGTGGAATCAAACCCAAAATTTTGAGAATGATGAAAATAGGGTCCAGGCACACTCAGATGAAGCTAGAATACACCAACTATGATGAGGAGCATGCAAGGGGAAATAAGAAATGAAGAAACAGATCCTCTCACTTCAAAATGCAAGTTAAGCGAAACACTAAGAAAAATATGATCCTAAGAGTGATTTTTCTATTATGTTTGTTCAAATTATGTTGTTAAGGACCTGACTCATGAACTTTAGAATAGAATTTTTGTGAGAGTGGCTTCCTACAAAGAAGGATATCTACAAGGAGAGGTTTTAAGTATGTTATGGAAAGTGGCGAGCTTTCCTCAAGTATGACTCGAGAAAAGTGGTGAGCTAGGTGCCCACCGTGGCGTGATCATGTGATCATGTACATGCTTCTTCCAGGAGATATTTTATTTAAGAATGTGTGTATTTTCTTTGTGATGTTTGGTAAGACTCAATGAGAGAGAAAGAGAAAGGAAGTTCTTTTATATGATTTGTTTGTCAACCATCACCGAGAATGACTTCCAACGTATAGGTTGCCCTCAATTAGTGTGAGCTAATGTAGAAAGGAAGAATGAAATGAAATTATTTTTAGAGCAAAATCGAAATACTAAATTCGATGACAAAAAAAGATGAACAGGATAAGGGATTCTCTTTTACTAATGCGATACTAATGAAAGGAAATAAATGTTCATTTTAAAGCACCAAAATATGATTGCTTTTAGACAATAGAAGAAGAGAAGGTTTCAGGGGATAAATGTTAATGTGAGAACCTTTTATAAAGGAAACAAACATGCAACTTTTCACCTAGAAATGAAGAAATGAAAAAGAACCCCGAATGGGTCCCACCAGGTGTGCCAAAATATTTCACCTGATTCTAGAGCATTTCTTTGAATGTTGACAAAATAGATAAGGGTAAATGGCTAGGAGGAATACTTGTTAAGATGTTGGTTGTAGGTTGTTGTGCATGTATGAATTTTTGATCCACAGCTGATCATGAGAGCTTCCTTTTTGCATGGAAAAACTACCTAAAATATAAAACAATACCACCGAATAAATTTAAATAGTATATGCAGTGGACTACCTAGCGTATGCTAGATCTAGGAAGTGTGATACTTCTTAGACGGCTATCAATCCACTGTTTGAAACAACTTAATGTTAACAATAAAGGAAATCCTATTGTAGTTAAAATTATTTAGGTATCTCATTCGACTACAATAAGCAAATTCATTCACAACAAGCTAAGCTATGATTGAATCCAAAGTTCAAGTTCTCTATCAGGGTACTTTTACTAGTCAGGGTTAGGTTATGGGTTGTTTCTGGTATTTTGGTGGAGGTTTTAGGCTCTGTTCTTGGTCTGAGGGTAAAAACACGAGACCAAAGCATCGGTATGGTATGACCAATGTCGGTTTAGATTAACCGGTGACGGTTGTGGGTAGCCAAATGTCGGTATGGTCATGAGTACAGGAAACTCAATAAAAACTTGACGTGAGGGCAGATCCAAGGCTAGATGGAAATGGAAAAGGAAATGATGAGGTTTGTGTAGGCCTTAGGTATACTCAGGGCTCTCTAGAAACTGGGTATGGGTGGTTCAATGGTGTGGGTGAAGGAATGGTCAATTTTGCATGGAGGTAAATGATGGGGGAATGGAAATGGTAGTAGAAACTAATAACATAAGTAAAAGAGTCTACTAAAATGACAATGGACAAGTGTTGGTTAACAAAACACTTATGAGCTTGATGTCTGGTTGACGATGGTAGGTGATCAAATGGAAGGAACTTGGTGTGGTGCTAGTGCTTCCCTGGATGCTCCCGTGAAGGCAAATGGCTCTGTGATTGCTTCTAGTGCATGTACAAATGTTGGTTCTACTTTCATGTAGCTCTGATTTCATCTCTTCTACTATCAAAATGTGCCAACCTAGAAATAAGGTTGTTTTGGGGATTAAATGGTAACCGATGGAGGTTCCGGGTTGACCGGTGGCAATTTAGGTAACTTAGGCATCGGTTAGGGAGGGATTTCTTAGGTTTACTAAACTAGGTAGATCCTCTTGATTTTCTGGGATCTCATTCATTTTCTTCCACATATTAGAATGGAAGCTTCCTTCTAATGGGCAGGAATCTGGTTATAGGGAATATAGGCTTTGATTTTTAGGGTTTGGGTAGGCCTTAGTTAGTTATGGCAACATACTAAGAATAGGTCTTAGGGTGAGGTGGCTAGATGATGTGTACAAGTTAGGTGGATGGTGTGGGCATTATCAAATTAGAATATTTAAATAAATAGATATTGTGAGATCATGAATTAATTTATTTAAATTAATTTAATTAATATTAGAGTGGGGTGAAATGGTTCATGGTTAGATGAGTAATATTTGAGTTGGCTATTTTTCGAGAGACCAAGGGGAGTGTGACCCAATTTTAGTTACTACACAATCAATCTCATAATAGATAACCATATGCAGCTGTAATGACTCGGTGAAACACCGATCTCTCATTTCATGACTCAGAGAAACACTGATCTCTCATGTTAACTCATTGAATTGTATACTAGGTATACTTGGTTCTTATACCCTTTTCGGGATGCTAAGTGTTATACTTAAGAGGCCTATCTGAATACTTATTACCAATATTCATCTGAAATATCGCATCTTAAAACTAGGTGACGTAGGACAATGCAACCAGTAACTAGCGATACTTTGGCCAAATATTTACAACATATTGTTCATGTTAATATTCCTAGATGGCATACTCTTCAAATGGAATATGTCCTTCACCCCACTTCATCTGTTATCTAGAATGGTCTTCACTGACTTTCATCAGTCCGCTTATTCAAGGTTAAACCCTATCCAAAGTTAGCAACATAGTCTAGGGTAGATGGCTACTCACAATGACTAAGGTTGCATAGACATACTCAATCGACCTAAGTCGATTGCATGTGCCTAGTTATCCTAAGTCTTTGTGATTTTCCCCAATAGTAGGTCATACCTCCAACCTAACCTAGGGTATAACTAAGATCAAGTCCTAGTTTATGTAGATCTAGATGATTCAACTCTAAAGGGTGTTGTAACATGTCAACTACAACATAGTATCCTCATGAAGACCTAAGTCTTCACGGAGGTGCAAGTGTTGCGATTGGTGTGTGCCAACATCCGTCGCAGTCATCCTCCTGGATGTACATACCCAATAAAGAAGTTAATTACTTAATTATTTTCCTTAATTATGTCTAATGACAAAGCAACCGTATTGAATTCCTAGTTTCATTAACCATTAAGGTTGCCAGCAATAAATGAATTGTAAATGCTTTTCGAAACATCAAGGTTTCCTTTCATTCATTAACTTCCTAATTTAGGATACAATTTACAAACAGAAACAACATACTAACAATATGGTTCACTTACTTAACTTAACCATGACTTAACTTGTTTAAGTTCTAAATCAGATTATTTTTAATAGACTTCATTGAAATGAAGTCTACTATTTTATATTTGTATATACCTTTCTTTTGCTTAATTCAGTTTAAGGTACAAGTCAAGATTAAATACCTCTTCCTCTCTCAAGACAACATTAGGTTTAAATTCCCAAGGATTCTAAACAAAATGATTATCATTTTGGAATATTTGTCTTTCTTGTTCTTATTATGAATTATGGTTCATTGTAACCTCTTATCATTATACAAGTTATCATAATAGATTTGTACTTCCATTATCATCATTTTAATTAACCATAGTGATTAGTTAAATGATCATCCATGAATGCCAACTTGATAAGTTACATTACAATAAAGGGATAGTGTATCTAATTCCCTTACCATATAGTTCATTTTAATTCAAACTCAAAGGGTTCATTACATATATGAATAAAAGAGAATAAAGATAATATTACAATTCCCTTCCCAAAATATACAAAGAGAGTGACACATCAAGTATGGATAAACCCGCAATCTTTTCCATTCATCTAAGTGGAATACATACTTTACAACTTCAACATTTCAAACATCTTTAGAGTCAAACAACATCAATAAGCTCAATTAAAAATACAACTTTTCTCTTACAAATACATCTCAAAAATGAATCATTTTTCCTCATAAAAGATCCAATCTTTAGGTAAACAAAAGTAACATCATAAAATATCTTGTCTCCTTTTATCACTTACAAAGTCCATCTATAAAAATTGCTAGCATGGGTCAGTTCATTGAATTGAGCATGATAAGCACTAAGCATTAAAATGATGTGCTTTCAACTAACTATTTCATAAAAAGAACTCTGTTTTCATAGAACCGATAAAGCATTATAGAAAGTCACATCCAAGGAATAGCAGACATAAGAGGGAGAAGAAAAAGATAATCCATATCCAAATTAAGAGAAGATCATGGAGAAATCAAAATCAATGTTCAGCCTATGATTTCATAAAAGAATTATTTTAGACAAGATCACCAACCACATTTCATCTACTATTATTTATGATTCATATCTAGATTCCTTAACCAAAAATAAGAAGATACTAACTCAAATAATTCATATAAATAGAATTACCTTAAAGGAACAGTGCTTCAATTACACAACATTAACTTACTCCATCCTAGGATATTTAATGCCAAGCTTAAATAACTTTATGACAAAAATTAGGATGAACCAACAACATCTTAAAGTAAGAGTTTCTTATTTGAGAAACTAAATCCAAGTTCAAAGTCAAACTCTAGTCTAAATTTAGGATTAGCATCAACAGTTTGACAAGGATAGATTTAATTTGCATGCATCTAGGATTAGTCACACATCATAATAATTTCAACCCTACCAAAGTATCAGTCAAGGAGAAGAAGGTAAGGATTTAGCTATTAACTACTCACCTTGTAAATCTATCCATGTAATACTAACCGTACAGTCAGATCCTTACACAAGAGAAATGCGGATGAGAGAATGATTGAAAAAGAGAAAAAGGATCAATCTATATCTGTCTTCCAAGTTCAAACAAAAACAATGGTATTGAAAATATTTAACTTAGAAAAGAGAGAAAGGATGACAACAACTAAAGATGAGATAAGATCTCATTATCCCTTCTTATAAAGAGGTATACATACCAGAATATAAAGGAATGAGGCAGATCTGACCAAGAAAACATTTAACTCCAACAACCACCAAGAACTATTTGATATTACAATCGGTATCTTCGACTGAACATGAAAGTCAGAAACCGAAAGATGGAGTTTTCCCCAACATATAAATGAGAACAAAAATGGTAGTGTAAGGCTACTAAACTGAAAATTTTATTCCAATGACTTCAGTTAAAACAGTATCTGAAACCAACAAACCAATAACAGAACATAAAAATTCATTCCAAATGTTAGTAGCATCAACTGAGAAGTTCTTCCGGTTTTCCAAATAAAAGGAGACAAAGTAACATTTGAAATAGATTACCCTTATGCGGCCACAATTTCCTTTCAAGTTCAACTCACACAAGCTTACCCATCCCTTGATGGAAAAATGGGAAAGAAAGTGAAAACAAGATTTAATAGTCAAAATATACATTCAAACCAACCCAGGTCCACCCTCTTCACAAGAACTAATGGAATAGGCTACTGGTTTTTGAAGGAAAGGACCCAACCCAATTTGACCACAAGGATAACAACGAATAGTGACAAGACCCCCAAGTTAGGTGCTCAAAGTCAAGCTCAAAATAAAAATAGCAAAACCAAAACGTTCACCCAATTCCTCAAGATTGCCAAAACTAAACTTATCCACAATTCAACCTAGATACCCCGTTCCTACAATATCATCTAAACATCAAAATTTAAAAGGAAAGAACCAGTAAATCCAATAATATAATCCGATAAGGTAACTCTGTAGCATGAAATCTCACTTCAGAAAAGCTACATATAAATTTGATAAGCCTTTCATGGATCATGATAGCAGAATAACTATCAACCCTACTATCGACATGATTGAACAAGAAGATTCGTTCAGACCCAAAATCATATAAGTCATTAACAAATCTTCTCACAACTTACAGGTGCAAGCAACACAAAATTGACTTCATTTAAGTTTAAGCAGAAGCTAAACATAATTTTAACAAATTTCAAGCAAGGGAGAACAAAACCTGAAACATAATTCTTCCATAGCAGTGACTTTTACTGTTTAGCTTCAAAAAAATTGAATAGAATTTCTCATATTCAAAATATCTCAAGCTCAAAGCAAAAAGAAGAACATGGTTACTATTATTTTTCCAACAAGAACGAATCCCAAAACATTGAATCCGACTATCCATTTTAGCATATTTCAACAAACATAACAAGATTTGATAACATTTTGAGCTTAACAGAAGAAAAACATATTTCATACCTTCACCCAACAAAGGAAACAAACCCACTCATATTTTTATCAAATAGTAAATCTAAGTAGGTGTACACAGTGAAAAATACAAGCATGAATGCAAGATAAACACCACATAAAAACCCACTTGTTCCCCAAGAGAAGATTTGTTTTAATGAAAAAAATAAGAAAAAGTAGAACAACTTAATGGGTAGAGCCTATCATGCCTGATAGAGCTTCTTATCGATTTGCAGAAGATTTCCAACCGAGCCTCCACAGTCTCTTCTTTTTCCAAGTGATGTCAACAACTCCAACCTTTCTACTTCTTCTTCATATACTTCCACAAGATCCAAAAATAGCTCAAGTATGCCAAAAATACAGCAAGATCAAAAATAGAACTGTTGGTTCGAAGAATCAAAAACCCATGTACAGAAAAATCAAAATAAACCAAAGATCAAACAACCTTTCCAAAATCTGCCATGCCTTTCTCCTAGGCGGTTTCTTTTCCATACCAAAGACCAATTAATGTGAGGGACTTTTAGTTTTCCCTCCTAATTCTCCACGCCACCACCATCCAAGTTTGGCGAGCCTCTTAATTCAAAATATGCATGCAATTTCCATTTAGTGGTGATGCCAACTAGGCATCCCCTAACTCCCCATGCCTCCACAAAACTGGTAGTTCAAAAGTCATTAAAACCAAAAATCAATTCTCATTAATGCCTTGAAAATCGACGCCACCATCCTTACCACTTGCCAAGTAGTCCATAGGTACCCCTTAGGTTAGTAATAGTTTAGGTTAGATTATCATTAGGTCAACCTTAGTTCCTAGGTAGGTCTTAATTACCTTAGGTTAAAATCCAAATAGTATAGAACATTCCATCTTAGGTTAAGGTATTTACCTTAATAGTTTAGTAATAGGTCCTAGGTTCTCTCACGTTATTCAGCATTTTTAAGAAGACTCGGGCCTATTAATTACAACATGATGTAAAGAAAGGACACCTAAAGTAGGGTCCTATAAATTTATAAACAAAACAAGACTCAGTCCCACTTCACCTTCCATTTCAGAATGCCAAGTTGACAAGACGAACAAGTAAGGAGAACTGTAGCATACCTTGGATCAATGGAATTGATCCAAGGTCTTGTTGTCAACACATAATGGGTTAAGACAACAATAATACAAGTTCATAACCCATTTTTTTAAATGAATATAAGTTGAACAAAGAGATGAATGGTCTCATTTTTAAGTACACAGAAATCACAACAAAGTGAACCTTTTCATAGTAATGAATTATCCATTACAAACATGATTTCCAAAAGTCATAAGAGTACACCTTCCTAAGACAAATCACATGTCAACATTTGCAATGTCAAGAGGGAAAGTAATCACAAGTAATAGTTTTGCCAAAGATGTTACATACCTCCCTCCTAAAAAGAATCATCATCCCGATGATTAACTCAGTCAAACAATTTGTATTTAGGAAAAAATCAAATTATTATACTTCCATTCATATGTTCATAACATAACTGGACTTTCAAATTCCATAATCAGCATTAAAGTAGCTGTCCATTTTAAGTAGTGTAGTATATTCCCAAGACAGGTAGATTTATTGACATAACATGAATAAAATATTAAAATTTTATCAGTCTAGAGAATCAATTCTGTTAAAACAAATACGGAAAAGTAGTGTTCATATCTTCCAAATTTTCCCAAGTTGCACTTTCTTTGTTAAATTGATCCCACTAGACCTTACATTGGCTTATTTCTGATTTCTTAAGTGCTGAAAATGGTAAGCCAGATTTACACAGAATAATGATATACAATATTATACTACTCACACAATATTATAACAATAGAAGGCTATTAAATAGCCAAGAATGTAGTTTGAACAACTTCCTATAAAATAGGAAGTATACAAACAATAACAAACCCGTATTGATATATTGTTATATAATTGTTATAACAATATATCAACAAACTTACAAACCAATTACTCATTTATCGTGAGTAATTATACAATTACATCACACATATATAATTGCACATATTAATAATAATGTGAACACCATTCATTCCTAACATTCACCCCCTTGGTGTGAACATTATTAAATCCCAATATTCACCCCCTTAATGTGAACACGAAGAAGAACCATATTCAAAGAAATTTAACCACCTCCTGAAAGCACTTCTTAGACCAGGTACAAACTCCATAGATTATCTCTTTACCCTCGTAAAGGCGTAGTGTCAAGCCGAATTATGCAGGAATGCTCCCTTCCTCTTTAGGTTCCTGTGGGACTTTCCCTTCCTCCCTGGGCGCCCGAATTCTGAATCTCCAAGATCCACAAGCTTCACACTAGCTGGATAACCATCCCTTGAGTCTACCTCAAAATCTTCTCCTGCTCCCCAAAAATGAGTATTCTGAAAACATGACTCCTCCAAAAAGTTTTGAAAAGGGTTTATTCAGAAAACCATCACTCTGCAAAACAAGAACACTGAAAATGAAAACCATATCGCACGCATGTCACCGGATCGTATGCGGCCCCATCATTAGCTGATCGACAAGAGGACGTTGCTTGTCCTCCATCCTCCTACGCCTCCATCCTCCACTCATCTGAACTCAAAACAAGTAGTCTTCAGAATTATAATCTGGTTCATCAGTCACTCGTTCATCTTCTGATTCAGAAGATTCTTCTACAACTATATTTGCTTCATGTGGCTTCAATTTTCCACTGAGAAGATCTTTGGCTCGAGTTGTGCAAAATTTAGACATATGTCCTTTTTCTTGCAATAAAATCATTCTAAGTCCTCTTTTTAAAGAAATTTTTGTATTTATTTTTCACATACATTGTCGTTTCTTCTTCTATATCTTCTTTAGTCCTTTTTTCTTCAGACAGAAGAGCTGATATCATATCTTCCAATGAGTTGGAAGGTATCTGACCAAGAGTGAAAACAACATTACTGTATTTGGGTGGTAAACTATTCAACAGAATAGCTTTTGCATCCTCATCGTCTACTAGAGCTTTTACTTCTGCAAGTTGTCTCAGAAGAGATCGTAAATTGTTGATGTGACTAGACATTGTATCTCCATCACTCATTTTGAGCTTGAATAGCTGAAGTTTCAGGGAAAACTTTGCATTGACTACTTTTGAACCAAACAATTTTCTCAGATTATCCCAGATGTCCTTCGAATTTTTATCTAGATCAACATAATGTAATTCAGAATCTGAAAGGGCAAGGCCAATAATGGCTTTGGCTTTATCATCCCGTATTTCCCATTCTGCCAATCTGGTCGGATCTGAAGGTGCTGGTTCTTTTCCATCTACTATCCTCCAAAGATTTTTGTTCATCAACTGCATCTGGATCTTGACTTTCCATGTGTGAAAATTGAGACCATTGAATTTTTCTAGTGGAATGTCCATTATACCTTAGAGCGTCGGTTTCAACTGAAAATGCACTCTTAGGGGAGTCGGGTTCAACCGATATTGCTCCCGTTTTACACTATATATTTAAAAAGTAATAAGAACAAATTACTTTTTAAATTTTACATGGATATTTCTATAGTATAAATCAAAACAAAATATTGAAAAATATATAGAAATGACTATCAAGTGAATATCAAATTACATAATACCTTATCTGAGTTTGCAATGAGCTCAAGCCACTCTGATCTAGATATTGTTAAATACTACGCCTTTGAAAGATAACCAGTGTGCTAAATCCATGGAGCATTCTGGCATATGACAGAATAAACTGAACACGAGTTTATATCAGTCGATCTGAAAAATACATAGGGGCAATATTCCTCTGCTCCAAATGTATAAAGAAATAATTGTATCATGATTTCCAACCAAATTTCTTCTGCTACGTTCTGAGGATTCTAACATTGACAACTTTTCCTTTGTAAGACCTCACCAAACATCAATGACCACCACCTCCTCCAATGCAGATCAGGAATTGATTCATGTTACCGTCTTGTCAAACAAGTATGCAAAAACAGATCTGGTTTGGCGTGTAGAAGATATATACCATTGACTCATGCAAACTATGGCAGGTTGTTGGGAGAAGTCGACTGCTGGACAGTTGTGACTGGAGATCGAGTTGAATTGCCCATCACCAATCTGAACAGTTCCGAACAGATCTGAGAGGTGAAAGTAAGGAGAAATGGAAGCTAGGCAGATGGATTCATTGGGAGGTCGTTTGTCTTTGAAGATTACTCACAAACAATCCAAATTGATCTAATGCATTTTTTCAATATTCATTTGGTTTAACCATGATTTGGCTCATATTATATTTATCGGTCTTCTTCACGGATTCCTAGCACTCGAATGGGTTTAACCATTATTATTCATCGGTCTTAGACCTGCAAGGAATTCCAATTTAACACATGTGATAAATCGAAATGTATTTCTTAAGTAGAGAAATATGGAAAATAGTATGCATTTGTGATAAAGCGGGGAGGTAAAGCTAAATGATAAGCTACAAGGTTGATTACTTCAACAATTTCAAAGGGTCCCACATAATGAGGTGATAACTTGGTAGCCTTGCCAAAATTTATAGAGCTCTTTTTCAATTTAACCCAAAGAAAGACCTTCTCACCAAGTTCAAATTTCTTATCAACCCGCTTTAAGTCTGCATAACTCTTTTGTCTATTTGCTACTTCTTTCAAGCATTCACAAATCATTTTAACTTGTTGTTCCATTTCTCGTAAGGATTTCAGGTCCAATCACCTCTCTATCCTCAATGTTGTCCCAACTAACAGGATTTCTACATTTCCTTCGTATAATGCTTAGAAAGGTGTCATCTTCAAAGAGGCGTAATACGTGTTATTATAAGTTAATTCCACTAATGGAAGGTATTCTTCTCATTTATACTTTTGATCCATGCAATACATTCGTAACATATCCTCTAAATCTTGATTAACTCTTTCGGTATGTCCATCCGTTTTGCGGGTGGTATGTAGAACTAAAATTTAACTTAGTCCCTAGGGCTACACTAAGTGTTTACCAAAATCTATATTTCATCCTTTGGTCTCTATTAGATATTATCAATAAAGGTACTCCATTTAATCGAAAATTTCATGCACGAATCTTTTTCTAAAACAAGTGAATCATCCTTAAGATTACCAAGAATAAAAGGAGTTTCCTTTGTTATTTTATCAACAACCACTAGAATGGGGATTGAGGGGGTTTATTAATTAACCAAGGTGATTAATTAATAGGTGTGCAAGCTTATAGAAGATTTTTAGAGGAATAATTAGCATGATTTAGACTATGGGAGGAATTTAATCAAGTAAATGATAATTTATTGATTTAGTGGAAGAGAAAGCTAATTAATTAATAATAATTAATTAGTCTAGATAGAAAGGGGGATTAATTAATGGAAGGTCGTTAATTGGTTTATTTTTTGGATAGAAGGGTTAATTAACTAGCGTAATGTAGCTAATTAATGGTGATAGAAGAGAAAGTGAGCATTATTGACGATATGTTGTCAATTTGCGGGAAAGGGAATAATTAGCACAATTTAAGTATTTAAATTACTCAAGATAAATTACAGGTGTCTACAAATCTGTACGCACATGGCCAAAGTTTTCTTTAAAAACTATGGAGACAGGGACAAGGGTGGCGGGTATATTAGTTTCTACCCATGAAGCAAACCTAAGGGAGTTCCAGGAGATGAACAAAGATAATAGGTCGAGCGGGATAAAATCGAGTAGAAGTCAAGAAGAAGTTGGAGGTGATGAAGGTCTAAGGGTCTCAATAAAAATTAAAATAAAGGAATAATATCCCTAGGTCATGCGAAGGATGAACATGCTGAGCGACCTTAACAAGTAGATGGAAAACATTGTTGATACACTGAAGGCTAAGGGTGAAGAATTATCATTTGATGAATTCAGTGCACTAATAGGGGATTTATTTCAAAAGTGTAGAACAAGGTGGATGCTTGGAATAAAATTGAAGCATCCTTGAACAAATACTTCCCAATCCTTATGCAGCAACAGTAAAAAAATTGTTCTTTGGCGCAAGCTAGGTACATATTATTATTTCCTTCCATTATTTATTCTTTGATTGTTGGAGGATGGATTTTTTCTAAGGATGGATAACACATTTAGTGTGGGGTGATGTTGAGCCCAAAAAAATGACTAAGTCCTAAAGCAAAGGATGAGCACATGTGGAAATCACTCAAGAAAGTGCATGGGTGAAAGCACACAAGGAGAGGTAGGTTGGTACGTGGGAGTAGGAAAAGGGTTTAAGGGTTTAAGGACTTATCCACATTTCAGTTAAAGGGAATCACATGCAAAACACGTGAGGTTGCGGATAAGCGTAATGATGACAAGGTTGTTACATGGAGACTTGAGGCTCAAGAAAATAATATTCCAGGGAATATTTATGGTTACGGGCTAGAAAGTGGAGGTTTTTATGGCTAGTTGGCATCTACATGGCATGGGCACTCGAGTAGATCATGATATGATGACATTTGGCATGCGGGCCTACTTTTGGAATGATGATCAGGCAAGATTCCATCCTATTTAAGGAAGCATTTGGATCTAAACAAGGGTATTATTATGTAGAGAGTTAGATATTAGAGGGTGTGTGTAGAGGCCGAGTGTGTATGTAATGGTGGATTCATGGTGATAAATATGTAATGGCTCTAGGGGGTGATATAGGGTTTCTAGTTATGGGGTGTTATTATCTTGATCTATTCGGTCTTCTATGACCTTTTTGATGTAGTATGGCTACTATAAACATTGATTTTAAATATATATAATTGGTTATTTTATAATTTTATGTTTATGAGTTCAAACCCTAGAGTTCACTCGCTCATGGTTGAGATATGGTCCTTCGTATTGTCATAATGTTTATGTTCTTTTCATGATGCATATATGCTTAGATCTAGTATGTTTACTTCTTGTAGTTGTGTCTCTATAAACATTCCTACATTAATGACAAAACATTCTTACAAAGCTCACATAAAAGAGGGGCTCGGTGCCCACGCACACATCGGGTGAGCGCAAGTTGTTGTTGGGTGATAGGCCAGCGCGCTTGGGATTTTAAGAGAGAATGTAAATGAGGCTACAAAACTTAGCTTCTTGTTCTCTTTTTCAGTATGCTTTAGTTGTTTTTTTGTTCCTTCAAGATCATTTTTGTCTTCCACTTTATCTTCATTAGCATAACTACAATAACATGATATAAAATCTCCTAAGAAAGAAGATCCATCACTAGAATATATTTTTGCATCATTAGTCATGAACAAAACCTCATTTCTTATATCCTCATGATCTAATTGAAATTTAGAATCTAAAACACCACTACTAGCATCGGATAATTTTCCATATTCATTAGTATAAAATCTTCCTTTTTCCTTTCTATTATAGTCAAACTTCTTAAATTTATTCTTACCTTTACTAAACTTGTGATTTTTCTTGCTATGTCTAGTCTCATGATCTTCATCATCTTCCTTTTCATGCCTATGAGGATATTTAGAAGAAAAATGGCCTACTTCACCAAAATTAAAGCATTTGAATGGAAAATTACTATTGTACTTACCAGATCTAAGCTTCAATCTTATAGCCATCATAGAAAAGAGATCTTCATCTTCAATTTTAAGAGTAGCATCATCATCCTTCACCTTCTTGCATTTAGCTTTCATTTCAGATTTGAATGCAATCTCTTTCTTAGTTGATTTGGAATCACCTATCCTCATTTCATAAGCAGTCAAGGTACCATGTAACTCATCTAATTTCAAAGTAGTTAGATCCTTTGCCTCTTCAATAACAGATACTTTGGAATCAAATCTAGGAGTTAGTGACCTCAAAACCTTTTGAACAACAACTTCTTCTTTCACATCATCTCCTAACCCTTTCATGCTATTGACAACCTTATCAACTCTAAGAATGTATACAACAATAGACTCATTATCATTCATCTTAAGACTTTCAAATTGATTTATAAAGGTTTGAAGCTTAGAAATTTTTACCTTTGAGTCACCTTCATATAGAACTTGAAGTTTCTCCCATGCTTATTTTGCTGACTTGCAATGCATTAATTTTCCCAACTCAAATTCACCTAAGCTACTTATGATGGCACAAATATCCATCGATTCATTAGTACATGCCTTATTTTCTACCTCAGTAGTTAGAGTAGTGGTATGAGGAGTATAGCCATGCTCCATAGTATCCCAAACATAAAACCCTAGAGACATTATATATGTCTTCATCCTCAAGATCCAAAAATCATAATTCACACCATAAAACATTGGCACCTTGCCAATAGCTGAACTACTCGACATTTTTTCTTCAAGGGTCTCCATTCAGGTTGTCAAAATTCTCCATAAGGACCTGATCCGATACCAATTGTTGGAATCATAGTGGACTAAGGGGATGAATCATTCCTTACAAATATTAAAATTAGATTTCAAATTGCTTATTCAAAACACAAAACCATTTAACCATTCATTAATGTGTGCACCCAATCACATATGTAAGAAACCATGAGCAAGATAATCAACATAAGACACAAGATATAAGTGGGAAACCCTCAAGGGTAAAACCCCTGAAACACAATCTTTATGTTGATATTTTCCAAATTTAGTGAGGCACCAAGCCCACAAGGAGCACCAACCCCTAGTTTATTAAAACTAAAACCCCCAATATGATCAAGCACCCGCTAAACCACCTTATGAATAATATATCTGATGTATTTTTGCTTCCAAAACTGATAGATCTCACAAATTTAATTCACAACCTCTTGTTCAAACCCTAGGTCTTCAATCCCTTATAAAGTACCTCTTTCTTCACTTCTCAAAGCTTAAAAATCTTGCACACATGTTTTTTTCCTTCCTTAACCTATAACATGCCTGATCATATCTCAATTCATGCTCACACACTTGCAAAGTAACTCCACCTAGGTCGTACTTCTTGCACACACACTCACTTGCTCCAAAAACACCAAAAACAATGTTATTATAAGCTCATTCTTAATTAAAATTCAAAATAAAATGTTTTCCCTACTTTTTCATGACCAATACATAATTAAAATATCCCATATATTTTTCATAACAGTACAAGTGACCCAAGTAGGTCATCCTAGCCAAAACCCTTCATCTCGTGAACCAAAAATCCTCAACATTGGGATGCCAAAAATCTCCTAACACCAAAACTATTTTTAGTAATTCTTTAAAATTAATCACACATGTTTAAAATAACATTTAAACATCATACATGTTCTATTTTCATCAACCAATCAAAACATTTCATTAAATGGGACCACTGCTTCTTATCCTTCTCAAAACACATGTTTCCAGCACCCTTCAAGACCCTGTCTTCACCTTTAGACCTCAAGATCACACCAAATCATCTCAAATATGTCATGTGACCACTAAATGTAAATTTAATAACATTTATAACACTTATAAGAAATTTATAAGTCTTGAAACAACCACTGGTTCAAACTACATCAACGTTTTCCTTCATTAAATCATGCTTCCCAAAAAGTAATTTTCAAAAAGTAACCAGATTAACAAATTTCCGACACTTTAAATACATCCAAATGAACTCATTGGATGAAAAATTCATCCATATTCACATTCCAGGTGATAGAAAGCATCAACCAATCTATTTCATACTCCAACCAACAATTCTTCAGAAAAGTAGTTCTCTCCTAAATATCCAAAAATACTCTTGTCCAAAAATTTATCTGGACACCATATCAAAACTCATCATCATAAATCAAAAACTATATCACTATAAATATCTTTGAATTATATTTCCAACACAACTTGAATTACCTCCTAAATCTTCTTGAATAGGAAGCACACATTTTAGAACAACTTGGTGATAGCTTTAGTGCTTCTACAAGTGATGGTGGTTGGGAATTTGATTTTTTTGAATGTGAAAATGAGGTGAGAACATTTACAATATATAATATTCCACTCTTTGATGAATTTAAAGCATTTGATGATCCATGTTTTTAGCCCAAGAGTGCACGATTATTTTGATTCACATCATTCGATTAGCGAAATCTCTAACTATTGATTCCATATTGGATGAGATATTTTTTGATGATTGCAATAGTGTTGCGATGATCAGTTGTGTAATAGGGATGTATCATACTTAAGTGTGATTCATTTTATTTTGTTTCTAACAAACCAATGAGTTTTGGGGTGAATAATGCATATATAAATATTTTGTTTGACGTTAGAATTTATTTACACAACATTGAATTGTCCCCTTTTAATGAAGATGAATGTTTGCATTATTTTGAACACCTTATTCACCCTATTGATCGTATTGGCTCTTGGAGGTACACCCAATAGCGAGGGGAGAGAGGGAACATATGCGCAATCATGGAAAGGGTAGGAAAGGGTGTGAGGTAGGATGAGAGTCTGGATGATTTTTCACTTTGTAGATGATGACGAGGTCTTCTTCTCGCTCACCCAAGCACTCTCTATCTCTAGGAGCGATGGGTAAGAGCCTTGACAAATGGTGTGGCTAACTTCCCTATTTAAACTATTGAATGGTACATTGGAAAAACTATTTGGGAAATTATTAGGTGGGGATGGATTTGTAGGGAGGAAAGACTCAGATATCAAAATGGGAAATGAAGTTATAAAATATGTTTACCATCACACCATGATATTTTCATTTTCTCTAACATAGTACTAAGATAAGGAGAGTTTTCCAAGGATAATTTTTTCATAAGGAACCTCCGAAAAGACAAATGACCCAAGTCCCCAACAATCCAACTTAGGAACCCTAAGACTGAAACACCTATGTGTGGATTACACTAATAATTCTAAAAGCAATGGACCCCTAAGACACATAAATAAATCACATGTTCTAGTATATTAGTAAGGAATTTTATAGGCTCAAAATTAATACACCAAAGTACCCCTTTAGGATTTGACTCTTTTTCCATCCAAACCAATTCACCATTGTAAAGTGTTAACATATAATTTCTAGTTATAATCCACACGAGATTTTACAAGAAAAAACATCATTATACCTTTGGATCACTTGATAATAGAACATGACAATAAGTGTTGTTTATTATTTGAAACAAATCTATTTATTTTAGAAAATAAACAAGGGAGACATATAAACATGCTCTCAAAACTTTCCAATGGTTGTACATCTCCAACCACCATAACATGAACTTCAAATAAACAGAAAGCCAAAAATGCTTAAACAAAATGGGTTCTAATTCCTACAGCAAAGACACAATTATTACTCCCGATTTTCCTCTCCTCCAAAGGGATCCCCTTCAAAGGAACCATATCCTCTTCTCTAAAACCCTCTCTAACTTCTTATACAACCTTATTTTCTTAATGGTTTCAGGGAATATCTCGTAAAGATTCTAATTCATTCATGCCCAAGCTATCTCTTGGAGACTCCAAGGAATATAAGCGAATATTCCTCCACAAATGCCCTTCAAATTTTCCCACCGCCAACATGTCACCATCATGCCAGGGGTGACGAGGAAAAATATTTTCCATTTCACATTGATTTAAGATTAGATTTTCCACATGAGACTAAATGTGACCTAGAAAATAAGATTAAATTGACAAGACTTTTGTTTGAAGATGTGGATGTTTATTTACCCTAAGGTGACACGCTCAAATGAATTTTTAATCTTGATTTAAATACCACTTGTTCCTATCAATGCGAGCTAGATATGAAATTTATGACAACATGATTTTTTAAGACACATCACCCGAGAGAAACACGATTATTCAAATGTGGCTTAAAAAGCCTTAAATTTACCATATAAATTTCATAGAGCCTCCCACATTTTTCTTCCACCAATAACCCTTCCGTCATGGCCTTTTCAACCTTAGGAGAAAATCCCATAGGAGAAGAACTCACCAACTTGGGTGAATTCTTCCAACTGACAGGTCCCAATGAGGCCTTTATCAAGCATGTATTTAGTGTTCCCAATGCCCGAGCTAATCCTCTAGATAGCTCCTCTCAGGATGCCCTAATTTTTTCTTTCTTAAACTAGTTGGCCAAAATGTGTGCTTCATTTCCTTTTTCAAAACCCTTCACTTTCATCTCATCCTCCCGAATATCAACGAGACCATGGAGTGTTTGAAAAAACATTGGTCTCATCACGTCCCTGTATCCACAACGATCATTGGAACATGTATAAGGATTAATATTCTCCTCCCTTATTAGATAAAAAGCTTTGTGTTTCAGCCCTAGTGTGTGTACCAAAGAAATAAAATCCACTTCCATACTCGTATGCAAATGAAATAGAGAGGTGGATTTTAGACACTCAGAATCGTCCTAGATGAAATATAGGTTGCGATGGGTACCTAGGATTCTCTTCAAAAGAAGCAAAAAGCTATCCCTGATGATCTATCTAGAGGAACAATGCAACTCTTCATGGATCATCCTTCCATCAGTTGGAGGACTAAATCATACGTAAGGGGAGGAATCCCTCTTTGAGATTGGATGAACTCACTCAAGAATAAGAGGGAATTTAACCTGATTCTAGATGGACCTCGTAGAAATATCCAAACCGCTAGAAAAATCAATTTCATGAGGCCTAGTGGGATGTCCAAGATATTTTTAAGTGTTGTGGCCCATGAGTACTTTACATATTGTAGGGACCAATTGTTGAAACATGTGCTAACCCTCCCAAGTAAAGTGGTAAATGTTAAAAATTAATTTCTCTATTTGACATAATCATTTGTATTTTCACCTTTTGTTTGTATATATATTGTCGAGGGGGGGCCTGTAAACACTAAATCATGCACTTTGATTATCTATCCGGTCTTGATCACATAATATTATTCATATGATTCATAAGTAAGAAAATTACTTATAAACCCATGTCTTTGTCCATCTTTGTTTGCTTTATGTCTCCACTTTTGATCTTACACTCTTGGTTGCCCATTCTCGCCTTTTGATTCTTCAACATTTCTCACCCTAAACATCAGCACCCAGCCGAATGCCAACACCAAGCTCCCCCATCCTCCTGGGAGCCCTTGACCTCTTTATACTTTTCTCACATCTTTTGGGTCCTTTCTATCCATTTAAACATCTTATCTATTTTGGTAGTTATCCTTTTCAAGGTTAATAATGAAATTAAAGAAACGGAATCATATAAATATAAAGTTATGTAACCATAATAAAGGACCAAGCACTAAGCATTATATATCACCACTTAAGGTTGAATTCAAAGGATATTCTAGAGCATTCAAGAATCTATTATAGCTCCACACAAGGGATAATAGATCGCATTATTCTCGCTTACACTTCATAGAGGGGAATTCTATTCTATTCCATGCACACATCTATCTAAATTTTCTACATCTATTTATTGCTCTCTCTATCGTGTGCGGCGCGCACAAGAGCCACCTAGGGAAAAATATATTTACACACACATATAACTATATTGGGCTTAAAATGTAGTGCGGTTCTCTAGTCATACGATCACTTGTTTGGTAGTTGAGGAAATTATGAGCCCTCATTTGCATTATTTTATTTTCAGGATTTCATGTGCATTTGAGGGTTTTTTAGGTAATTTCATTATTGAAAGTTATCAGCGACATCAGTGATCATAGCATGACATACTAGCAAAAATAAGTAGAGGACAACAAACAAAAACTAGTCTACAAAGACCCGCAGCACCCCCGACCCACTCTAGGCACCCCATCCTAGCATATTCCTCTATCTATGGATTTTTTGGGTTTTATTACAACATTATGCACTTCATATTTTCCAGTTCATCACTTCGGCATAGCCTAGGATTAATTATGAAATAGATAATTCATTTTATGTCATTATTTGCACTTAGGGTTTTAAATCTTAATTTCTTATTTTCTTGGGTCAAATTTTATACTTCAGTATTTATTTATTTATTGCTATATTGCAATTAAATTTAGGCATATATAAATTCTATATTTTTCTTAATCATTTGGTGAACCCGACCATTCAAACCCTTCCTTCTGAATATGTCTTCATCTTATCGAGTCATGGATCAATATTTTTATTTGTCTTTCACTCCAATTAAGGTCTCTAGCATGGTTACTATTGTTGTTTATTTCATGCAAGTTCGTACTCAAAGCATCATTTCTTTATTGAACCTATGGTTGATCCTACTATCAATGTAGTAACTACTCATCGCACCCATCCTCCTAGGGCTTGGCCCATTTCTATCCCACCACCTATCACTTCTACGGCTCATCTCGTTACTTCTAAGGGCTATGATATCATTGAACAACTTAAGAATACACCGGCCAAAATATACCTCTATGACTTATTACGCAATTTTCCCCGATTGTCGCCAAACATTAGAGGCCACCATTCATTCTATTTATATTGAGAGTGATAATTCTTCGATGGAATTCACACACCTCATCCAAAGTCCCTCAAAAAAATTCCACATGCTATATCATTTATCGATGAGGACATTTTGTCATCTGCTATTAACAATCCATGTGCACCTTTTCTTATCACTGTTATCATTAGCACCATTCGTATCAAGCATGTACTTATTGACAAATGATTTGTTGTTAATTTATGTTCAAATTCCCTTTTAAAAAAAAATTCATCGCAGACAATCTAATTTATAATAATTCCACTCTTATTTGTGGCTATGATTCAACTACTCGCACATGTTTGGGAACTATCACATTACATATCAATGTTAGGCCTAAGACGATCCCTACATAATTCTTCGTTATCAATACCTCATTTCAATTAAATTTATTTCTAGGTAGACCTCGAATGTATGCAATGCATGTTGTCCCATCCATTGTTCATCAATGTGTTAAATTCCTATGTGATGAATATGAACATACCATTACTACGTAACTAATTCTATCACATAGATCTAATAAATGTTATGTATATTCCTCCATTGCAGCCTATTCCATATAGAAATATTGATACATATGATATCGACCAATATAGCTGTCACATTCCTCTTTCATCACTCCAAGTGTTTGGTTGTTTCCACTCCTAATACTATTATCATTTCACCTACATTGTCTACTCCTATCAACACCACCACTCCGCTCATTGAGGCTCCTCTCACTCCTACGTCTAGTGCACCTCCTACCAATATTATTGATATTTTTATCCATCATGACAACACCAAAGCACTAATGATTCGATGATGAGGTTGATACCGTTGAACTTACTCGATGACAAATCTAGAAAACTTAAATTTACTCCTCTCGGGATATATGATTCATATTTCAAAAATACTTTTGTCGTTGTAGGCCCTGGAGAATACCAATTCAAAAAACCCCTCCTTCTACTAGTGTTATGGTACTTTATCGATGGTGTGTCCATACTTTGAACATCATTTCACCTTCTCATAGTAAATATGTGCTCACACCTCTTCCTTTCACATGCACGCTTTTCATAAATAAATCTTATTGGAATCATATTCCATTGGATCTTACTTTCTCTAACATTATTTACACCTATGATGGCTTGAATCGGCTTGGCTTGAAGCTCAATGATATCTTACGTCCACATCACTCACCCCATCTATATCATGGATGTTTTCATATTAAGGTGACCTATGGTCTTCGTTTCTTCCATCTCCCAATATTTCTTACACACACACCTCACAATTCTCTATTTATGCTTGGACAGTCTTGGCTTGATTACATTAGAGGTACATTAGATCTAAATCATATCGACATTTCATTCCCCATGCCCTTTGGCCATGTTTACATTTAAAATTATTCATTTCTTAGCTATTCACGAAACTTTACTCATTGGTATGCACATGGATTTCCATTACCACCTTTCACTAATGAGGAATACGTCAGGGGCATGTACAATTTATGCCTCAATATCTCTTTGTTGGATCAACCCGACACAATTTCTTACCACGTCTCGATGCATCTCCACTCAATTTTTATCATGATAATGATGACCTCTTAGATGATATTACTTGATCATATCCATCATCATACACTTGGGGGCATCATGCTCTTTTTCCCCCTTTTATCACTATCATTTTCCTTGTTTTTCTTTTTATTCATTCTACACATGCATCTTACACATCGTGATACATTCCTATTTTCACTCCCCGATGACACACTCGTGTTCTTATGGTTCTTACATGATTTTGAGGGATAAATTGCAATAAGAACCTCATTTCATATTTTCATTACATGCTTCATTGACATATCTATCTAGTGTACATTATCATACTACTTCCTTATCACGCACTTGTATTCTACACTCTTGATTGTTAAGAACTCTTCATTATCCTAACACACAAATTACGTTCATTTGTGGATCTTCCATAATCACTCATACATACATCTATTACCATCTATCATTATTCACACATATAATACAACTTTTCATCACTTATATATCACATTACTCAATCAACTATACACTATCTATTATCCTTCATCATCGTCATATATAACCTATCTATTTATTTTAAACATCATTCATCGGATAATACACTTATCAACACACACTTGGAGGGAATCATACTTATTTTCCCCACTTTTTTAGCATTGATAAGTATCACACACTCACACCACTCTACATCCAGTCTTGCACATTAATCATACACTCTTGATACATTTTTATAGTCATTTCCCGATGACACACTCTCGTGATTTGGTTCGCACTTGAATCTTGAGGGAATACTATATAAATGACCCTCACACACTACAAACTATACACTATACACTACACATTACGCATTCCAAACTTAAAAGTTCATACACACATGACATATTCTATCGTACCATCTATCACACACTATTCAAAATATTCATTCTACACATCTACTTTTACACCTTGCGCTCATTACCCTATGACGCACCGTAGTTCCATGGTTCATACTCAACTATTGATGGTCTCAATCTAAAATGAACCCAACCATACTCCCTCACTCACACACTCTTTACATTATACACTTTATCAATCACATCTTTCTAGTGCACACATTCAAACCATTTCCCGATGACAAGCTCTTGTTCTATTGTTCATTTTCATTGCTAATGGAGCATGTATAAATGAACCTCACTTCATGCATACTCATTTGTACTCACTTGGGGGCATACAGATCCTATCACATTCACTCTACATCCCATTCCATCTCACATATCCATAGCATATTACATATCTTGGTCACACTCATTCTTTCTTTCTTTTTTTTATCAAGGGTAAATGGTTTTTTAGGGGATCATACACCAAAGTGCAAAAAAGTCTCAAAAGCCAAGATATACAAATAGAGAAAAGTTATTTTTTGATGAGTGGGGGCCATACCCCAATAACCAAAGCCTAAAATAGCTAAATAAAACAAAAATAAACTAGGAAGGGGCCGATCGCCAACAAGAAGCCCTACTACAAATAAAAATAGTGAAACAACAACAACAAAACCGCATAAAAAATAGTGTTAAAAAAATCACCACACAAAGACAAAACTACTTGAGAAAGACGTTAAAAACCTTTTGTGCATCCCTCAAATCCTTATATAAGGTGATGTAAGAAACCTAGGTAGGGTCCTAGCTACTAGCGACAATAGTCTTCTACTTAAGAATTCATTCGCTTTTAATTATTTGTACATGTATGCTTTATTACACATGCTAGACAAATATTTTGTATGTCATTGTCTTTATCATACACACATACATGTTCACATGCTTTCTATTTGTGATCGTAGGCTTTTCAAAAATTTCTACATGTAGCATGGATGTTTGGCACAAGCACCTATACCATTCCTATGGTGGCTCCAGGAGGCATTCACTTTCGTATACACTACGGGTGTTATTGATTTATTATCCATATCACATTACTATATCAAATTATACATGCTTTGACATACTTTATAAATTTCTAACATGCTAATGGATAATTCATGTGCAACATTTGCTTTGTAGATCTATTTTATTCCATGGTTGTTTGACATCTTGTTTGTCATTGTTTTTCATTTCTTGCTCTTTGTATGCCATTGTTTGCAGTGCTTTTCCCTTTGTCTTTTGTGCACATTGTTAGCTTTCATCCATCTCGGCCTTGATTGTCTTACGACATCATGAGTGATGTCCCATGTTTGTAATGCACTTTTATCATCTACATTGTCTTCTTGTATATTGTCTTTTTGAGTCTTAGCTTACACATTATATGTTTACTTTTTAGCTTACATCTTGTCTTCTACATGCGTATTTATCTTTTATTGTACTAAAATTTGTTTCCTAGCCACTTTTTTTTTGTATTCCTTGGTTTCTACCAAGCACATTCCCTCCCCATGTAGGGAATTAGTTTTAGTTTAGTTGTCGGGTCTACTTTTGGCTGCACACTCCTCGGCCGACGTCGCATGCACCCCAATCGAGGGGGAATCATTTGGGTGAATCAATCACCTCATATAGAAATCTACATCACATATCACCACAACACAAGATCGACATAAAGATAGCATTCAAGATGTCGAGATAAATATATAAATCGACTTGGGTCATAATCATAGCATGTACACTAGCGCCCAAACTAGGAAAATGGCACTTGGGCACCCCCGACCCTTTATGGACACCTATGACTAGGGGGAATTACATAGAATTTTCATTCATCACAAACAAAGTAGCTTTTACAGGGGCATACGGTCCTTCAATATTCGGCATGCATGCACTATGCCTTCTTTTCTACTCTCGCATTGGATCGGAATTGTTTGAACCAGATCAGATTTTTACACACCATTTGTAATGGCGTTCTACACATCGGGAAGAATTTAAAGGTTGGAGGATGAAACTAGACTTTTCTCCCTACACTTCTTCCATTCTTGGCATGAGATCACCCAAAAAAATTGCACACATCGCAACTGGCATGAGATCACCCAAAAAAATTGTTCTTCTACATCATCTACAAGATCTTTTCTACACTTTTCACTCATCATGGATCATGTGCACATGTTCCCTTTTTTGCATTTTCACATATTTCTTTACATAATTTTTACTCATTTTGATCATATAATCACGTATTTGACTACTTGATTGTTCTTCTCTTTTACAGGTCCATCCTTATGGGAAGTGGTAGTCACATCAACAAAAGAATTCACACATTAATCACAATCAACACATCAGTAAAAATCAACATCAACAACATGCACAATCGTGACATCTACATATACACTCTCACCCTAGGGTTATCATCATTAGTTTTCACTTCCTCTTCTCTAGTTTCCACGCTCCACATTTTTTATCATTCCACACTTTTCCTTGTCTCTCAAAGACTCTTTTTCCATCAATCTACATGGTTATCAGGTACACATCTCTTATCTACTTTATGTTATCAATCATTCTCTCAACAACATAAAGTGAGGGAAAATGTAGACACTAAATCACACACTTTAGGTATCTATCTAGTCATGATCACATACTATTATTCATATGATTCCTAAGTAAGAAAAGTACTAATTAACCCATGTCTTTGGCCATCTTTTCTTGATTTTTTTGCCACTTTTGATCTTACACTCTTGATTACCCAATCTATCTTTTCATACTTCAACATTTCTCACTCTGGACACCATCACCTAGCCAGGATGTCAAGAACAAGTGTCACCGTCCCATCTGGGTGCCCCTAACCTCTTTGTACTTTACTCACATCTTTTGGGTCATTTCTAGCCATTTAGGAATCTTATCTTTTTGGTAGTTGATCTTTTTGGGGTTAATTATGAAATTTAAGCTAGGGAATTGTATAAATATAAAGCTATGTGACCATAATAAAGGACCAAGCACTAAGCATTAGTTATCACCACCTAAGGCTACATTCAAAGGATATTCTAAAGAATTAAAGCATACATTATAGCTCACACAAGGGATAAGTGACTGCATTCTTCGCATACACTTCATAGGATGGGAAATCTATTCTATTCCATAGAAACATCTATATGCATTTTTACATCTATTTATTGCTCACTATCAAGTGTGACACACACAAAAGCCACCTAGGGAACAATATTTTCACACACACAGAGAACTACATTAAGTCCGAAATGTAGTGTAGTGCTCATTCGTAATATCACTTGTTTGATAGTGAGGATAATCACCCCTCATTTACATTATTTTATTTTTGGGATTTGATGCACTTTTGAGGGTTTTCTAGATCATTTCATTATTACAAGTTATCAGTGACATTGGCGATCATATCATGACATACTAGTGATAAGAAACAAAGGACAACAAACACCTTGTGACCATTCAAATACGGTTTTCTAATTTTTTGGCGATCGCAGTGCCTGTAATTAGTCTACAAGGTCCGCAAGCATCTCTTACCCACTCCAGTGCCCACCAACATATTCCTCCATCTTTACATTTTACTAGGTTAGATTGCAACAATTTACACTTTGTATTTTCTATTTTGTCACTTTGGCACATCCCAGATTAATTACAAAACAACTAATTTATTTTATATACTTATTTGCACTTAGGGTTTTAAATCTTAATTGTTTATTTTTTTGGGAAAAATTTTATACTTGATTTTTTATTTATTTACTTCTATATTGTAATAATATTTAGGCATCTATAAAATCTATATTTTTCTTAATCAATGCCCCTATAATAGAACCCCCATTTTGTTTATAGCACATATCCTTCTTATTTATTCATTTTCTTCATCATTGATGACATGTCTTTTATTTTTCTATTTTAGCACCATTGAAAAACATCATTCATTTCATATTTAATTGCATTTCACCATTAAAAACCCACGCAATTAATCACTTCACACAATGTCCACTATTGCACACACACATTTCACACAACTGTGAACTATTCTGCAAGAGAAATCCGGTCGCTCAATACTTAATCACTCTCAGGTTTTTCAAACATAAAAAACTAAGTAATTATCCTTTCTTTTAATACACACTGGAGAAACCATGAATATGCACCAAACATCAACCAATTATGCAACCGATCACCCGGGACCACGACAGAAAATTATATCCATAGTTAAAACATGTATAAGTAAGGTAAAATGTGAACGGAATTTCGGGCTCGAAAAAATTGGCCACTTTGCAAGTTACTCAAACATACCACTTCGGGCCTCAAGGTCAAACCATCACTTTACACATTCTCAGGCATAAGGTACACTTCAACATCATTATTTCTCCCTCTAGGCATTTACTTTATGTTTTCTTTCATATCACGGGGTTGAGAACTTGACCGCTGCTCCGCATAAATGTCGAAGGAAATAAGAATACACTTTATGATCCTTTCACGATTTCCAAATTATTTCCTTTCCTCATGTACCGGGGAGAATTAACATTTCACACCCAATACTCATACTCTAAAAAATAAATTGGTTGTCTCCGATAACATGTCAAAGTTTCTACCCTCTCTTACTTTAAAACCCCTGAAAAGCTTGATACTTCAAATAGGAACATAATCAAATGAGCACTTGGTTCCTCCATCGAATAGAACGATTTGAAAGGAAAATTGTAAATGTAGATACCAAGTGTAGAACCGAACCAAAATTAGGAGTGCATCCAATGATATGGTGTTGAAATATAGCATGACGATTATGGGAACCAACACCGGCTCTAACTCAGGGATGGACACCCCTAATAGGTGTCCAAAGAATGCTAGAAGAAACCCTAAGAGAATAATTCCAGATGCCTATCCATTGGAAAATGGATTCCATCAAATTATCATAATTTCAGCACATCACAAAGAGAGTGAACAACACCAATAACCAAAATCACCAAAAGGAACAAAAACAAGAACCGGAAAACATAAACAAATAACTATACACCATGCTGGATGAATCATTGAGGCCCATAGGACCCAAAGGGTTCCACTAAGGACCACATGGATCCCACATAATGCACACATCCTCAATCAAGAAACATGAGAACTGAGGCCAAATTTTTTTGGTAGAGTGTTGTCATGTAAATGTGCAACGAGTAAATTGGAAGTTTCCAAGCACGACAACTATACCCCTATGCCGAAATTTTCATGTTTTATCATTCCTAAGAAACCTCGGCTCTGTCCAGTTAGTCCAAATGATTTCCCAACCAATGTCATAATATTATCCTAGGTGATTTAGGAAAATTTCACTCATTCCCCCTAGGTGATTTTAGGAGTTCATTAAAAATGCAAATGTTGGGCAGTCACGGGAAGGGCTATCGCTGGCCTTCCCGAGACAGGATCACCTCCTTGGAACAGAACGGAAGGGAAAAATTCATCATGGAGATGAATGGAATACCTTATGTCATCAAAGAAATGATTTTGGAAGGTTTAGAGAAGTTTTTAAGACTTGGAGCAGTCTGAGTGAAAAACAGGGTTCACAAGCCTAGACAGTACACAAGCCTAAAACAGCTGTTGGGCTTCAAAAGAAGATTCCGAGAGCTCCGAATGGAGTTGGAAGTAAAAAAACATCTTCAAAAATAGTATTCCAATACCTACATGATGGTGAAATAATATTTTTCACAACACCTTGGCGCATATGATTGGAAGACAGTTTTTCTCAGGTACAAGTGGAGTCCCAAATCAAAAATCTGATTTTTTAGGGATCATATGATCGAATCAAGACATGAGACCCACATCATTGGATTAAAAATTCCATTTCCAGTCATGATCATATAAAATTTCATTAATAAATTCCACCGGAAGCTCAAGTTATCTGCATTCCAAGTTACCCTCTCAAAGGCAGTTCAGGACTTAGTCATTTTTTTGAGAGGACACGTGTCAGCACCAGGAGCCTGGCGGGATTTCATGTCCCACACGTCCCTAAGGTCAGGTAAATTACCCCTTGGAAAATTCACCCAGCTCTCATGTGACCCTTGGGACCCTCATATGACATCCAAACTGGCAGTTCAGCCCTCAAGTGCTTATTTGGAGCATGCATTCCCTGCCGTCGGATCGGTCGGCACGTGTCAGCTCCAAGACCACCGTGGAATTTTATGTACCTTATGCACCTGAGGTGGGGGACATCAGGCCTTTTAAAATGTGCCCAAACCCTATAGGGAGTCTTTTGGACACCCATGTGACCTCATTTCAGCTCCTAGTGCTTTAAAGCAATTTTTTCCTCCTTCATCCCCTGTCGTTGGATCTAGTGCCACGTGTCACTATCTTGCTCATTATGGAAATTGATGTCCCTCACATCCCTGAGGTCAGGAACATCAAGCTATTAAAAATTCACCCTAACCCTAATTGTTCATATCTTTTTAAAATCTCCCAAGTGTCGCTTTCTTCATTTCTAACTTCTAAACATTTTTGTGCACTCCATTCCTCCATTTCTTCCTCTGCAACATTCTACCGTCACTCCGCCATTGCAAATGCTCAGACCAGCTCGACCCAAGCACTGAAACAAACTCCCCATGGTTATTTTCAGGTCTCAGAAGGATCTTTCATCAAAACAAGAAGGAGAAACGAAGAGCAAGAAGGAGAGAACAGTGAAAATCCCCATAGCCTAAAAATGAAGATCTAAAGAAATGTTGCAAACCAGTGCATGAAACAAAAAACCATTTGCTTCTGTTCATTCCTCTATCCAAGACCATCAAAAATACACCTTCAAACTCCCCCCTCATGTGACAGAGCAGCCACAATGAAGAAATCTCATTTCCGGCTCAACGAAGAAAGAAGTAAGATTTCCCGTCAAACTAGTTGCCGGATTGAAGTAAGATCGCACGTGAAGCACCAGAAGACAAAACCCACATCAAAAATATAAATTTCATTGTAAATGGAGGAGAAAACTAGACCTGTAATTTTCAGGTCCATTAATGGCTGTCATACCCAGAGGCACTACCAGGTCTGAAAACTAAAACTTTAAAATATCCTGGACTATTAAGCGGGCGAAGCTGAAATTGTAGAGGGAGGATATTGGGAAAAAACCCATATCAAAAAACTTTGTTCCACGTCAATCCGAATCCCAGAGGAAAACTTTCTAAAAATAGTAGGTCTACTACATAGGAACTACTATTTTGGGAAAGTTAGCAACAGAAGAACCTGCAGAGGAGACGAAGACATTGGAGGTAAACTACAACTGAAAATTCACCAGAACAAACATTTTTGGCACTTACTAAAAATAGTAAGTGGGCCCTCGAGCACCTGCTAAAAATAGAAATTTGATCCAGAAGAAACGAGGAACACGGGGAGAAGGAGAAAAAATAAAAACTAAGCCACAACATCCAGTTGAAGATCGAGGAATTACTTTTTCACACTTACTAAAAATAGTAAGTTGCTTTTTCGAAGGGAGACATGAAGATGAAATGGACGGTCAAGTCGAACACACCCTTTCGCTCGCACGTATGATGTGGAAGATAGTGATGTCTTGTACATGGACCTGAATGACCTTAAAACTCGCATGGCCTCCAAGGACCGAAGGAGGATTGAAGACAAGATATTCACAAGTGGCTTATTCGCTGTTGCAGGACACCCAGTGTATGTCAAAGTCTCGAGCTAGTCCTAGCCTGCTCCTTCCACTACGAGCCCGAGACGCGAACCATCCGAGCTGACAATGGTACAACGTTGGTGGTCATTAATCCTAGAACCATTTCAATCTCTCTATAGATACTCGACATCCCCCAACATGGTCATCATTTCCAAGGAAAGAGTCATGCACGATTGGGAGATGATGGATTCATATGTCCAAGGAGTAGCACTTGGATCATGGTTAAAAAATGGAAGAAAGCCTTCCAGGATTCCCAAGAATCTACCAAGGTGTAAATTCCGAGAAGGGTATTCTGATGTCATCACTCTCCTCAGTAGAGTAATGGGCGAAGAAAACACAAGAGACTTCCAGGACTGGATGGGCCTTTACATCCTGACATTGACAGAAGGGAAGCAGAGAATTGACTGGGGGCAGATCATCAGCGACAATCTCCATCTGTAACTTCTCCAAGTACCCATGACAAAGAAGTTCCACATGACTTCTTATCTATTTTATCTCCTTGCAAGCTTGTGATCATTCAAGGATTGGCTCTCACACAGAACATTACTTCTAAGGTACCTACATTTGAGAAACTTCCAGATTGATAATGGAGGAGAGCAACAAGCACTTCACCCATGTGAACGATGCATTCACTATGTACGTGGTCCGAAACTTGGAAGGGGATCTTGAAGCTAGGATGTCACAAAAAGCGACATCCCTAATTAAGGAATATGGCTCATACTTCATACAATTCTCAACATTCTCCTACATACGAGTCACTGGCTTCGACCAAGCTCCTCTAAAACTACCCAAGTACCTCAGTGACCAGATTGTATTGTTTGAACTCTGCAGGTAAATCACCCAAGTAAATAGCAAGCTCAGAAGTAGAAGAAAGAAATTGATTTCTTTCCCTATATCTCTAGGGGAGTTCACGTGCAAAAGCTCAAATGACGCATCCCACTTGGAGGCCACTTTCACACATTTAACTTTGCATTCCTACATCGTCAGGCCTAACTTTGACATCCGAGAAGATCCTGACTCCTTCTACATCCGTAATTGCAACATGAGCCACAAGTTGAGGACTACTGGGTCAATTGTATTGATGAGTTTGAAGTACGTAAAAAATATCACATGAGGATGACTACCAGTGAGATGAAGAAATTCAAGTTCCCTTGGTATGAAGACATCTTACGTAATGATGGGACAGAGATGTATGATCCTAAGTACGCAGCAGTCAAGATGTCCCCAATGCCCCAAATCAACTGGCATGTTCATGAATTAGGAGATATACTGGAGCGGACTGAAAAGGTGGTGAGGAGAACGAGGAATTGGTTTCAAAAGAAGAGGGCTATGATCATTCGATCGTGAGGAATTTCCCCAAGCCAAAAGCAAGCTTCACGTCATTCATCTTCAAAGGTGGTAGAGGTAACCTCTAGCTCTAAACACTCTAGAGCGAGTTCAAAAAGGAAGGCCATGGAATTGAAAATTTCTCCCCACGAGAAGACATCCAAGAAATTCAAGGAAGAAAAAGATTCATTGGCGTCGCCACAAGAGGAAGACATGATCTCGACAATGTAGACAGAAAATCCAACACCAAATGCACAAGTGAACAAGGAGTATATGACTCATGATCTAATATTCGAGCCACTACAAGAGGTCCCGCATGTTGTTGATTCCAATGCTCCTCTCATTCAGGATTTGCCTCCTCCATCAGAACAAAGAATGGTTGATGCGCCGTCATTGAGCCTGAATCCAACGAGATGTTTCTGTGGATGCGGGAAACGATCATCCTCAACACTCGCACTGTGCAACAAGTAGTAGCCCCGATATATCAGCAATTGTCTCTTTGGCTAAAGAAAAAGGTCAAGAAAGATCACATAAACAGACATCACAATTCTACAGTGAGGAGATAGGTAATCAGTACATTGAAGTAGCTCGGCCAAAAGTAATCAAGCCAGTGGACGAGATGACACTGACTGACTATGAGATGAGCACGATCCAATTGGGACCAGCTACTCACAAGGGAGATTTACACATATTCCAACAATCTTCTGCTTGCATGATGGCAAGGAATAAAGAATATAAAGAGAAGATCGAGGGACTAGAGGAACAAGTGCAAACTCTTTCATCCTATGTGCAACACTTGGTGGAACCAAGCACTATAGCACTTCCTATTGAGAAAGTGGTACCCATCAACAGCTTCGATCCAGAATCCATCAGAAGAACACACGAATTCACGATGCAGGGCCGAGAAAACAAGGAATGGATCGATTCAATCTCTGAAAAAGGGAAGTCAGCACTTCAAGAGGCATTCAAGCTCTTTGCATACATGTGCGCCACCGCCAACAGAATGCAAGCACTCAAAAAAGATGTGGGGAAAGAAAGAGATTACTAGGAACCTTTGGGACTAGTAGTGAGTGAGATGAGCAACACCCATCGTCAGGAATTGATCGATAAGAAGGTTTTTGAAACTCCTGCGGACAACTTGACACACGTATGGGAGAGGGCCTTGGCAATCAAATTTGAAGCAATCAATCGGGCATTCACAGAGCTAGAGGAGAAAGAGGAACAAACATACAAGTTGCAGGATAGTATAAACCAGAAAATTCAGAAACTTGGAGTACCCGCAATGAGCGAACATTCAACTGTTGATGAGTTGATCAGCCCTTTCAAAGAATATGTCAAGAAAGGGGTGGGCAACCCATTTTCCTTCACTAAGGATACCCTCAACTTCTTCTCAGAAATTTGAGCCTCCATTGCACTTATTGCATAAAAGCATTCATCATGGTTCGGGAAGTGCAAGGACATCAACAAGTGTGACTAATGGATGGACTGAAACCTTGAGCTGCATTCGCATCCCTCATGCCGACAAAGTAGAACCAGCGGTGACTCGTTTCAACCAGGAGTTTGGAAAGACAGAAGCCTTCTCAGGATCACAAAGTGGAGAGCAGTCAGAGAACAAAGCTAAGTCCACCACAAAGCAGCTCATCCTTCAGCATAATCCTTCTTCTTCTTCCTCTTCTTTCTCTCTCTTTTCTCTTCTCATACAACACCCTCTCTCCTCAATGTTATATTTTTGCGTTGAGAGTTGCACTTTTTGATATGACTTAAGTGACTTCAGAAATATAATGTAAATTTAAGTCACCTTGTTATTATAAAAGGGACTTAAGTATTTAAAGTGGAATAAGAACAGTCTTAAGTCACATTAAGGTATTCGAAAAGTCACTGGGAAGATGAAAAGTTTACCTCCTCTTCTATAAATTGTAACAAGCTCCTCATTTGAAGGTCTTCTAAAAATTCTTCGAAATTTTGCTTCTTAGATGTTGGAGCTGTTTTTGTGAATTCATGAGAGAGTTATCCTTGTGAAGAGAGCAAGAGATAGCAAGTTTCTTCCATTTCTCCTATTACAAAATGTCTTCTACTTCTCACACTATGTGCAAATTCTGCTTGAGCTTCAATAAAGGAAGAAGGAATTTTAGCCTCTTTGATTAAGGATTTTGTTGGTACTCTATGTCCATTAAGCTTCATTTAGTCTTGTAGCTATTATGCAGATTTGTTTTCTTCTATATTCAAGTGCATGTAATTAAGCTTCTGGCTGATGTATGCAAGTCTCTGATTTTCTACTTGCAGCATTAGTTTTCTCTTTTCTAAATTTCTCATTCCCTTTCCCGCATTCCAAGAAAAGTCATCTCTTGCAGGTATATGCAAGAATTTTTCATAGGGTCGAGTGAGTGCCTGTTGGTTCCCCTGGTCGAAAGGCCACCACAAATCCACCTTTTCATGCGCATGCACATACGGCAGCTTGCACCGGTTAAGTAGAGGGACTTAGATTCCCAGAGCGTTGGCAAGAAATCGACAAGTTTGTCCACCTGAGAAATTTTCTTGCCAACATAGAGCAATCCATAATCCTTACCATAGAAAAGGTTAACAACTGCCTGCATACACCACCACACAAATTATTTAGCGCTGAAATGAATCAATCACTAACCAACACAACACAACAATTGTATTTAGTAGGCATAATATAATAAATAACACTTCCATCTTCCTTACCTATCTCATAATATGACGACTGTAGAAAACTAAAACACGTCTCAAAATTCTCGATATACCCTCGTTGTTCATGTTCAGCTAAGTCTCCACTCAACCAAATTATCTTAATGTCAAAGCAAGCACTGAGAAAATAGTCAACACATTCATCACCTTTCAAATCAGTCACAATGATACCAGTCACATTCCTTCGTGAAGGAGAGATGCTCTTTTACATGAATATTTCTTAACAGAAAACAGGCAGACGTCTTCCTCCAAGCACAAATCCTCATCTTGAACTGAAATTACAGGGTTTGTTTTCCATGAAATATCTCCATTGAAACATGGATTCCCTTTTTGTAACCTTGGAAATTTTTGTAAAGACCCATGCTCAAGTAATCCATCAAAAATCAATGGAGTGAAAACATTTAGACCTGGCTCTTCACGCGAATAGACACATTCCTCATCATAAGACAAAGACACAGCACCACAATTTTGACCTTCAGAAACTGAAAAAACCCAGACTAGAACCTTCAATACAAGGAACTAGCTTGCTAGAAATGGGATTAGATTACGGGGCCGAGTCATTTATTCCTAATTTAATGCCACTATTTTGTTTTTTCTTTGTATAACTCAACGCAAGCTCATTTGATGATCCATGTCATAACCTATACTTCTTTTCTTGATCAACCAATGCATCAAGAAATAGACATTTGTCTTCTAAGGAAGGAACCCGTCATTTATACTTAGAAATAATTTCATCTCTCATCTCAACAAATCTATGACCAAGAGCATCACGATCCTGATCCAATTCCATTTTTCCCCTACAGGATAACAACATACTTCTAAAAGGATCATCCAGAATTCACTTACGGTTTTGGTGCACAAAAGATCAATCGAATATATCCCTTTCCCACAAACCATCTGATCAACCAATGTACGGTCTCTTTTAGCGCTTAGACTAGTCTTTTAATATCAGCAGAACCATCCATGATCCTGGCCACAAGTGGCATGCAACATAAAACATATATCACACTAGAGATTGGCATGGGTGTCCTGTTAAACTTGTATTACAGTATCACTTATAAAACTACAATCTATGGCAACCTCCTCCAATTTTGATGATTCTTCACCCCACTTATTCCTATCACATACCAAATTTTGAGCACATGAGTCTTCTCCTTTACCAACTGTCTCAACAACACTCTCAAACAACTCATTCATAACAAAGGGTTTCCCCTTGATTTCAAGTACCTCATACCTAAGGACCTGAGATTTTCCTTTGTTAACAAAATTTCATATATTGCCATTATAATTAGGATAAAAGAGATAGGGATCATCACCAAACTAATTTATAAATACCACCATCAATTCATCCCAGAGTGTAATGAACTTTGAGGTAAGGAATTGAACCAGTATCTAACATCTTCTTTTAATGTATGCACGAATAATTTCATGAAGACATATTCGAATGTTATCCCATATTCCTACATAACTTCTTCAAATAGACCAAGGTATTGCTTTGCATGCACACTTTCGTACCCATGAAAAGTAGGTATCCTGAGCCTGACTCCATCATGGATCTTATTTGTGTACTCTGGCATTCCCTTGAAGTCCGCAAACCTAAATGCACTCGATCCAAAGGATTTTTATGGGAAAGGCATGCCACATTGTCATTGTAAGTTTCTAAAGAAAACTTTTTTGAAATTGAACCAGAATTGATCAAGCTCACATTCCTCATGATAAAGATTACATCAATTATTTAAGACTATTATAAACCCACACCGTGAACCATCGACAAAATACATTTATGAATACAACTGACATGTTCCAATCATATGACAATGGAGTCACCACAAAATTCTTAACTCTAGAAAATTGAATCATCTTTCAAGCATCAAAGGAAAAAAATCTTAACACCCTAAACCCATGATCACTGAAGTCTGAAATTTAAGAACCAAAACCAGACATACCAGTGAATATTGCACTTTCCACGAAAATGGCACCAAATGGGTGTTATCTCATGGATGTACACCCAATAGGGAGGAGAGATGGGGAATGGATGCACCGTGGTGGATAGGGTAGGAAAGATGGCGAGGCATGAGGAGGTACCTAGATGATTTTTTATTTTTGTATCTCGAGGACAGGATATTCCTCGCTTACCCAACAACTCTCTCTATGGGAGTGACAAGGAGGCACCTTGACAAAGAGTGTGGTTAACTTCGCTACTTCTTTTGGATCTGCCTAGACCAAGGTGAGAGAACCTTATGTGTAGCCCGAGAGGTGAGAAAATGGTGAGGAATCGGGCACAAGTCCCAAGTCCGACAGGGAAAGAAAATTGAAGGCTAGGTGTAGCCACCGAATGTAGCACTCACCCAAAAGAGTGGTCACGAAGAACTACAAGCACTGGAAACTCCAACATGAGCTATCAAGAAAGATATTAAATGGTTTCAGCATCAATTTTGGAGATTTTTCATCTATCACCATGTATCGATGCCAAGGATCGGGTAACAATGAATCGACAAGGATAACACACTTGGGGTGTATGAAATAATTATGTGTTCTACCCACACATTTCTTGTGAGATATTTCTTTGATACAAAGTCTCATGATTTTTAAATGGTGCACGTAACAACTATTTGGAAAATTATAATATGGGTATGGATTTGCATGGAGGAAAGACTCGAGATTTCAAAAGGGGTAATGAAGTTAAGAAATATGTCAACCATCACACCATGAAATTTCCATTATTTCATGACATAGTAGTAGGATAAGGAGATTTTTCCAGGGAAATTTTTCACAGGGAACCTCCGAGAAGACAAATGACCCAAATCCCCAATGATCCATCTTAGGACCCCTAAGACTGAAACACCTATGTGTGGATTACACCGATAATTCTAGAAGAAAGGGACCCTTAAGACACAAAGAAATCATCTTTTCGAGTGGATCAAGAAGGAATTTTATAGGCTCAAAAATAATACCCCAAAGTACCCCTTTAGGATTTCACTCTTTTGCCATCCAAACCAATGCACCATTGCAAAGTGTTAACATATAATTTATAGTTATAATCCATACAAGATTCTAAAAAAACACACATCATTCTACCTCCAGATCATTTGATAATAGAGCATGACAATAATTGTTGTATATTATTTTAAACAAATCCATTTATTTTAGAAAAATAAGGGAGACATATAAACATGCTCTCAAAGCTTTCTAATGGTTGTACATCTACAACCACCTTGACATGAACTTCAAATAAATGGAAATCCCAACAATTCTTACAAAAAATGGATGTGAATTCCTATAGTAGAAACACATTTATAACTCCTTATGGAGCACTTCCAATGAGCTCTTCCTCTCCTCCAAAGGGATCCCCTTCAAAGGAACCATCTCCTCTTCTTTAAAAAACCCCCTCTTCCTTCTTATACAACCTTATCCACTTAAGGTTTTTAGGGAATATCCCATCCATATTCTAATGCATTCATGCCCAAGCTATCTCTTAGAGACCCCAAGGAATGTCAATGAAGATTCCTCCATGACACCTTCAACTTTTCACACTGCTAACTTTGTCACTATCATGCCAAGCATGATGATGCTTAGTATTTTCCATGTCATATTTATTTAATATTATATTTTCCACATGATATTAAATGTGACTTGATAAATAATATTTAATCGACAAAACTTTTTTTTCAAGACGCAAACAATTTTTTATCCTGTGGTGACATGCTTTAAATGAATGTTTACTCTTGATTTAAATCCTAATCGTACCTTTCGATCTAAGAAACATATGAAATTTATGGTGACATAATTTTTTAAGACACGTCACCCAAAGAAACCTACCTATTTAAACGTGGCTTAATGAGAATCAAATTTACCATCTAAATTTCACACATCCTCCTACATTTTTCTTCAACCAATAACCCTTTTGTCATGGCCTTTTGACCTTAGGAGCGAATCCCAACGGAGAATAACTAACCAACTTGGGTGAATTATTCCAACTTACATGTCCCAATGAGACCTTTATCAAGAATTTCTTTAGTGTGCCCAACTCCCAAACTAACCCTCCAGATATCTCCTTTCAGGACACCCTAATTTTGTCTTTCCTAAATTAGTTAGTTGAAATGTGTACTTCATTTCCTTTTTTCAAAACCCTTCACTTTCATCTCATCCACCTTGAATATCATATGAGTATGGAGTGTTTGAAAAATCATTGGTCTCATCATTTCGCTTGTATCCATGATGATCAATAGAACATGTATAAGGTTTACTATATTCCTCCCTTATTAGAGAAAGAGCTTGATGTTTCAGCCCCAATGTGTGTACCAAAGAAATAAAAGCCCATTCTAGGATCGCATGTAAATGAAATAGAGATGTGGATTTTGGAAATTGAAACATACTTAGATGAAATCTAGGCTACGGTGGGTACCTAGGATTCTCTTCCAAAGAAGAAGAAATCTATCCCTGATGATCCACCAAATGAGCAATGTAACTCATCATAGCTCGGCCTTCTACTATTCGGAGGACTAAAACATACGTAAGGGTAGGACTCCCTCTCTGCAAGTGGGTAAAATCTCTTGAGAAGAAAAGGGAGTTTACCCAGATTCTAAATGGATCGTGGGTAGGAATCCCTGAACTATTGGAAAAGGGAATGTCACGAGGCCTGGCTGGGGATGTCCAATTTGTTTTAAGTGTTGTGGCCCATGAGGACTTCAGACATCGCAGGGGCCAACTATTGAAATGTGTTCCAACCCTCCAAGGAAAATTAGTGAATATTGAAAATTAATTTCTCTATTTATAACATAATCCTTTGTATTTTCACCTTTTTGTTTGTATATATATTTTTGAGAGTAAGGGCCCATGTAATAGAACCCTTATTTTGTTTATAACGTATATGGTTCTAATTTTTTCATTTTTTTCTTTATTTTGAGACATATCTTTTATTTTTCAGTTTTAGCGCCACTCAAACACATCATTCATAACCTATTTACTTGCATTAAACCATAAAAAAACCCCACAAAATTATTCACTTCACACAATTTCCATTCTGTACACACACATTTCGCACAACTCCAAACTATCCCGCAAGAGAAATATGATGCTCACTACTTAATCACTCTCAAGTTTTTCAAACAGAAAAGAGTAAGTAATTCTCCTTTCTTTTAATACACATTGGAGAAACCATAAATATGCACCAAACATCAACCAATTACACAAGCTGGGTGCTCGGGCCCACGATGGAAACTTCAATCCATACTTAAAACATTTCTAAGTAAGGTGAAATGTGAACTAAATTCAGGCTCAGAAAATTCTCGCCACATTACAAGTTAGTCAAACATACCTCTTTGAGCCTCAGAGTCAAACTATCACTTTACACATTCTCGAGCATAAGGTGCACTTTGACATCATTTTTATCCCATCAGGTATTTACTTTATGTTTTCTTTCATATCACGGGGTTGAGAACTTAACCCGCGTTTCACACGAATGCCAAAGGAAAGTAGAATACACTTCATGATGCCTTCATGTTTTCCAAATTATTTCCTTGCCTCAAGTCGGGGAGAATTGAAATTTCACATCCAATACTCATGCTCTAAAAAGCAACCAATTGTCTTGATAACACGTCAAATTACATACTTCCTATCTTACTTCAAAACCCTCGAAAACCTTGATACTTGAATAAACACATAATCAAACAAAAACTTGGTTCCTTCATCGAATAAGTCCCTCCACTTTAATGGGAAAAATCCATTTATTGAAAACAATGAAATGTTTACACTAATCTAACAATCGGGGTTGTCTTTTGATAGGAGATCACACAGGGGTACTTTCCTAAACTGTGGAAACTTTCTTGCAAATACTACAAGGGAAGAAAAATATTTAGGGAGAGAGGTGTGAAAATAATAGCAAGGAGGGTTTTGTAAAATAAATATCACAAAAGAATTTATTGCCTCAAAACTATAATATACCCACAATTTCAATGAGAAGACACCATTCACATAGAACAAGGAACAAGAAACAAGATGAAAAAAGTCTCATTGCATTATGTTCAACAAGTACATGCTCATGGATTATAGTTGAGATGGAGAGGAATGCATTAGACTAGGAAATAGAAGAAATTAGCTATCTTTCTTCTAAAGAGAAAATGAGAGATAGAAAACAACAATAACCATCCCTCAAAGTGAGGAGGTCACCTTAATTTATAGTTTTACAACTTTCCTTTCATCTCCCCCACGCGTATTTTCACCTTCCCTCTTGACCATTGACCTTCCACATTCCCTCGTGAATTTTCATGTTCCTTCATCACTTGTGACCTTTCATATTCCAAGCGTTACAAAACAAGGAAAAAGTACATTTTCAACGAGGAATTGGAATATAGGGAGAGAAGAAGGGAAAGATACGACTTGAGATGCCCAAATGCATTTTCTAGACACCTAGTTGCATCTCTCGGATGACTCCCATCATCCAGGACACTCGTTTACATCTTTTAGATGCCCGAAATCCTCCTAACGCTTAGTTGCATCCTCTAGATGCTTGATTGCATCCTCATGACACCCGATTTCATCCTCCGGACACTCGGTGGCATCCTCATGACGGCTGAAATCCTCCGAAACCTAGTAGCATACTCATGATTCCCAATTATCTTCTCTAGATGCTTGACCAGAATTGTTTTCTTCACCCCGAGGTCAAAAATTAAAGGATTTTGAAAATACCACAAAACTAATATACACAATAGTACATCTCATAGTGAAGTGGAGCGAAGAATTATGGAAGGAGAATGGTAGGGAATCTGTTTCAAAATAGACAAATTTTTCAAAATTCAATTGTTGTAACGGCTCCCTTCCTCCTTCCATTTAAGAAGGCGTAAGGGGTGCCCTATTGGGCATGGTTTGTCGATCGCTATACTCAAACATCGGGACCTAGAGTGGTTGAACCAGTCCCATATTTGGCTAGAAGAAAAGTGAACGTGCTTTCTCAAAATTATTCTCTCCCCACGAGTTTGTGTCGGTTACTTTGGATGACACAAACGGTCTATCTTCTCAGCTCACTCTCCTTGGGAAACGAGTGATTTTCACAAAATTTGTGGGTTTTCGTTTTTCAGTGGATGGGATTCACAGCTAGTGTGATATCCAATGGGGGAGTGGAAATCGTATTCATTTCTTGGCTAATGGATTTTTTTGTTATCTTTCGAAGCAAAGCTCAACATGACGATACCCTCATGAGGAAAGAATTCTTATTATTTGATTCAGGGGTTCTTATCCATAGTTGGAGCACACACTTTGATCCAGATCAAGTTGAAATGGATGATTTCCAAGTCTAGATTCAGCTTTACTCTTTTCCAAGTGAGTCTTTGGAATCCCAATATTCTTAAAAAAATTGTTCCAATTTGGGCGAGTTGTTCGTATTGACCCTGTAACTCTTGAAGGTTCCCTTTCTTCTTTCGCTTGAGTTTGCGTCTCCATTGATATGTCCAAAAAGCTGCAAGACTTCATTTTGATCTCTTCCTCCAGTAGGAAATGGGTCCAGAAGGTCAAATATGAGGTAATTTCCAACTATTGCTTTAAGTGCAATCAGTCGGGCCATTTTCAAAAAGAATGTAAAAATCCTTCCGCCTCTAGTTCGTTGTTTGGAAAAAGAAAGCTTTCCCTCTGCTAGTTCAAGAGATCGTAGCTCCACCCTCTCCTTCTTTGTCTCCTTGTTCTAAACTAGTTTCACCTAGTAAACTTTTGTCCCTTGTGCCTCTTATCTCTTGATCCAAGCACCATCTCTCTAGTGAATGAAAGCTGCGTCGGTGGTTCACAACTCAACTCGTATCCTCTCTTTGTTTCAAAGGACTCACCTTAGGGCTTGGCTCGATGTAGCTTCATTAGAGAAATGGGTTAGCGAAAAGAAGACCTAGTAAGTTTAAAATTTGATGGCATGGCGGAAGATCCCGGTGACTCGAAGTAGATCAAGAATTTTGGAACGAAATCATCTACCTGCAAGGTTCCATTCTTCCTACCCTAGCAATCTTAAACACTGACTTGGGTCTGAAGATACCTCCTGGGAGACCATCCAAAGCTCATCTTTCTCAAATGGAGATTGTTGCAATAAAACAACTACAACTTCACTCTTTCTATTCGTCTTCAAGTAGGAGAGGCGTGACCTCTCTAAAGAAAATATGAATATCCTATTTTGGAATGTTATGGGACTTAATGCCCCTAACAAATAGCATCTTCTTAGGCGCTATGTTTCAAAGTTAGATGCGTCTATTTGTTTAATTCAAGAGTCCAAAATGTCAATTGCATATTGTCGTGTTGGTCGGTTTCAAAGTTGGAAAGGTTGGGATGGCCTTTTGTCGATTTGGATGGTGCCTCGGCAAGCATGGGTATTATATAGAAGGCTAGTATTTGCCTCATAGACCCTATTTTGGATTGCCCTAAATTTCAATGGTGCAAGGTTTGCTTGAAACATTTTGATGAGTTTTTCTTTCTTTGTAATGTTTACGGTCCGAATAACCCTATTAAAAAAGGGAAATCTGGTCCAAGGTTTCTGATGCTCTTAGTTCTCTCATTGATTCTAAAAGCGATATAGCTAGATATTTCAATGTTACTCTTTCGGATAAAGACAAGCGTGGAGGCATTCGCTGGAAGCCACGATCCCAAATAGATTTTATCTCCTTTGTTGATAATTCCAATTTGTTGGACGTTGAACCTCGCTCTGGTTGGTTCACTTGGAACAATCATCATCCTGGGTTTGGCTACATGGAGGTTAGGCTTGACCACTTTATAGATTTTGAGGATTGGCTTCAGAAAAAATTTCTCTTCGATTGCTCTGTTATTCCATTATCAGGCTCTGATCATTTCCCCATCTCTCTCAATATCAAGTTTGACGTTCCACCTCATTGATCTCCTTTCAAGTTTGAATCTATGTGGATGCAGGACCCTACTTTTCGGGCTCTTGTCAAAAATTTGTGGCCTTATTTTTCTGTCTCTAGCACAAGGATTTTCATCCTTTCAAAAAAAAAATCTTTGCTTAAATCTCGATTCTTTGGCTTGGAATGCCTCTTCCTTTAAAAATATTTTTCTGGAAAAAGTGAGAGTTGAAAAAGAGATTTGTGCTCTTAATGAATTGGTTTTTAGAAATGGAATGAGCCAAGAGGAATTCATTAAAGAAAATTCACTTCTCAGTGAACTTGGTGATCTTCTTTTAAAAGAAGAAAAAAATTTGGAGACAAAAATCTAGAGAAACCTGGATGCATGATGGGGACAAAAACACAAAATTCTTCCATGCATCGGTAAAAGCTAGAAGAAATATAAATTATATCTCCTCCTTGAATTTGGCTGATGATTCACAAATTTTCTCCCAACCTCTCATTAAAGCTGAAATTGTGTCATTCTTTCAAAACCTTACGAACGATGAACCACCGCTCTTCTTTGGCTTTTCGTAATCCCTACTTGGTTCCTTTGTCAAAAGATGATACTATAAAGTTGTTGGTTAGGTAATCAATTTCCATAAATATGGTATCTTCTTTTTTAACGTTTCTCTTCACATGCAGTGTAGAATTAGGGAGGTTTTGGGCTTTGTTGTTGGCTCCCTCCCTGATAAATATTTGGGAATTCCACTTTTTCAACAATGGGAAACATTCTCTTTGGGATGATCTCCTTCTTTCTTTATCACAGCGATTGCAGTCTTGGAAAGGGAAATGGCTTTCTCTAGCTGGAAGAGCTCTTTTGATTAAAATGGTCCTCTGCGCTCTCCTATTTATATGCTCTCGGTTTTGTCGATTCCCAAATTGGTTTTGCTCAAATTTGAGAAAATTGTCAGGTCCTTTTATGGCAGGGGAATAACAAAGAGAGAAAATTCCATTTGGTCAAATGGGATGATGTCAAACTCCCTAAATCCTTGGGTGGTTTGGGGATTGTTGATTTGGCTCTCCAGAACATTGCCCTTAGTGATAAATTGGTCTGGAACTTCATTTCGATGTCAAGAGGTTGGTCTTTTAGGTTCTCTCTCATAAATACTTAGAGGTTGGCCGTCCTGAGCTCCTTCTCTCAAGTGAAGAACTCCCTAAAGGTTTGCATATCTGGAACTTCATTTGTAAATGAAAATTTCTAATAGCAGATTTTGTCTCTTGGCACATAAACAATGACTCTCTGGCCAACTTTTGGGAGGACACCTAGAAGGGTCAAGTTCCCTTAAATCTCAATAGGGTCATGAACATTTCCAAGGCCGTTTGGGGTAGTAAAGTAGCTTATTATGGCTTTCCTCATCCCGATGGCTCTCCTTCTTGGCTTTGGAAGGATATTACTTCCCTCGAGTGCTACTTCCATTGAAGTAACCTCCCTCTCGAGAGGCCATCACCTCTTGTCCTACTTCCTTCAAGGATCACGAGGATCATCTTCTTTGGTTAGGTAATTCCTCTGGAATTTATTCTATTAAAGAGGGTTATTCCAAACTTATTATGATGTCTAGAAAAGGGGCACCTAGTTGGACTGGTTGTTGGAATTCTAAACTCCTCCCTAAAGTGGCTATTTTTTTGGCTGGTTGGTCTAAAAAAATCTTACTCATATACGGAGTAGATCTTAGGGTTATGTTGGTTCCTCAAAGTGTGTTCTATGCGGTGAAGAAGAAGAATATATTGATCACCTTCTCCTCTTTTGTTCCTTTGTTGTTAATAGTTGGAATTGGCTCCTCGGTAAGCTCAACCTTGCCTGGGCTCCCTGTAATAACATTAAAGACTCCCTTCTTGCTTGGCCTAAGTTGGATTTCCAGAGTTCCCTAAGTTCCATTTGGTCTTTCGCTCCTTTCTTTCTAATTTGGCACATCTAGTAGGAGTGAAATCTTTGTATCTTTAAAGATCAGTCTACAGATTTTCCTACCTTTTTTATCAAATTGGAAGTGGCTATTTCAGAAAATGTTAGTAAAAATAGCATCAATAATCCTCTTTTCTCCTCTCGTGATGCTGAAATCAGACAAGCATGGCCGCTCATTAAAATTCCTAATCCAGGGTCAATCATTAGGCGTGGTCTGTCCCAAGTGGAGAAACTCTTGAGAAGGAAAAAGGTTAGATGGAGGCCTCCTACACAGGGCTTCCTGAAATTGAACTTCGATGGCACCTCCAGAGGTAATGCTAGTAAGTATGGTGATAATATGTTCTCGAAGTGCAAATGGTTCTCTTATCTCTACTTGAATCTTTTATGCTCGCGATTACTCTTGTAACTCCGGCAAAGCCCAAGCTCTCTTGGAAGGTGTGAAATTGGCAGTTCTGATTGGAAGCAAATCTTTAATTATTGAAGGATACTCTCAAATCATCATTCAATCTGTAGCCAAAAGGAAGGCCCTTTCTTGGAATCTAAATCCATTCATCTCTAACATTTTTTTGGCTCGGGAAAATAAACAAATGGTACATCTGCCACATATTCCGTGAAGCCAATTCTGCAGCAGATTTTCTTGCTAATTATGCCTTAGATTTCCCTTCCACCGCCAAAATTTCAAGTAACGTGAGATATTGGAATGGATTCTCCTCCATCATCTCGCACGAAGGTAAGGACGAATAGTTGTAGATATTTTGATGTTCTTTCGTGCCTATTCTCTATAAATTTGTATATGGTTCCTTCTCTATTTTTTCTATCCGTGGCTTCCGAGGTTCTTTTTCTGTCATGGCCTTCTGAGGTTTTCCTTTCATTTTTCTCCATGGCGCCCAACCGAAAGTGGATCTTTCGGTGGAAACCGATCGCAACCGTCTCTCCAAGGTTTTTAGGTATTCGTCCTATCGTGAATTTGAAGCCATAGAAAATATACTCGGTGATTCTTCTTGGTATAGCTCGTGTCATGCTCGCACAGATTCGGACATCGCCACGGTGTTCGTCTTTTTTGTTTATTACTCCATCCTACTCCATCTGTTGTGGAATTTTTTTCGAAGACTTGATCTACCATGTGCATCACATGGGTCTGCATGAAGAATTTTTAGACTTTTCCCTTCCCAATCCTCTGTTGTGGGTCGAAGAAGTCAATGAGTTGGATTTGGGGTCGGTAGTGGGATTCAATGATTTTGTGGACAATACGAGACCTGCTATACTATGCACATAACGTGGGCTATCTCTTCATGTATGGTCAGCTCTACCATAGGCTTCTCCCTCAAATTGATATTGATGTTGCTCTCTTCCCGAGTCCATTCGGTGATTGACAACTTGAACGCTCTTAGGGATCGTGTTGGTGTCGACTTCCGACTTCTACTCGGGAAGCCAATTCTTGCGTCGGCACCCATATCGGGTGAAGATATTTGGTTCATGTTGGTTTTGGTGTTCGTGGGTGTTTCTTTGGTCTTCCCTTTCCTTTGCTCCTTCACCTTTGGGATTTCTCTCGTTTCTTCCTTTCTTTTTGTTTGCTCTACTCGCATGGTTTTTTCTAGCTCTTCTTCCTTTCCATGGTCCTCCTCCATCCCTTCAAATTGTATTTCCTTTCCTCTTTCTCTTTCCTCTTCTTCTCCTTTGTATGGTTGGGGCCCTCAACCCCCGGTTCATAGCTTCGATCAAAAGGGTTTAATCATCAAAAAAATTAAGGGATTTTGGTCTTCCAATATATGATTTTTATGGAAAATAAAAAATGAATCCAATGAGACTATTTTGAAGAATGTAAAATGAGTTCTTCATCAATTTGTAACAATATATTCCATTTTTCTTCAAGTTTTGTGTCGGTGAGTTGAGTAGAAAGAATATTTTTCGATGAAACAGAGCCAAAAAAATCTTATGGATAATGGAGAGAATTAAAAATACCCTCATTTGAGATTTTATTAGGCTCCCAAATCTTCCCATGGTGTCCAAAACCTTTCGATCAAGTTTCACCTTGTAAGAGGACTCTTGAGTTGCATTGCCAAACAATTTTCCACATTTTAATGTTCCCAAAATCTTTCCTTGATCATTCCACCATGAAGTAGGCTCTGATATATTTCCAATTCTTGGGGTATGAGATCCTAACTCTTCACGGGGATCATGAAACCCTTCGAACAAGGTGACTATCTTTTTAGAACTTGCATTTCCCAATACCTTGCCCACAAAGACCTAGTTTTACATAACTTGTTCCTAAACTTTTTTTCCTTCTATAGCTTTCCTAAATTACCTTGGATGACAGCATATATCTTCCACACACGGTTCTTAGATGCTTTATATTTTCCTGTATGTTCCGAGAAGTTTCTCACCATGTGCAAAAAGGCCAAAAATATCCCTTTTGGATCCTCTGTAAGTACTTATATTCTCTTGGGTCCAAATACCTTCATGAATCAGATTGAACAAGATCCCTTACACATGGAACACATTTAAAAATAATATTATCACATTCCTCTTAGCCATTATAAGTCTAACACAATAACTAAGTTAGTTGGAGGACAAGTTTACATTTGTACAAGAGAGGGATTTTCAAATGTGGGCTAAGTTGTCATGGCAAAAAAATTCAATTTTTCATGTTAGACATTTAGCATGACAAAAGCTGTCTCTTTCTTATGGACTTGTTCCGGATTGAACATAGTGAGGATAGGACAAGTAGGAACTCCAAAATCTCAAGACACTACGTGGACCAATGCCTTATCCATTGGGCTTGTATAAAGTCACAACAAAGACATGTAATGAAGCTTTCTTTATCGCACACATACACACAACAAAAAAACACACAACAAGAAAGGGAACACACAACCTAAAATCACTTATGGTATAGGACGGGGCACAACCCGCTTTCTTTGCTTATATAGTTTAAAATATTACATGTTGTGAGGAAATTAAAAATGAGTACCATCCAGCTATGAAATATAAAAAGTGTTTTCTCCATAAACTTCTCAAATTTGAAATGGTCCAAGCCACAATGAGTCAAATTTTCCATGGCTACCCTTGGGCTCTCTTCTTTTATCCCATAGCAAGACAAGATCACCAACCTGAAATTCTCTTGCCTTCACCTTCTTGTCAAAGATATTCTTCACCTTCAATTGGTGTTCTCGGATCCGATCAACCACCATCACCTATCTTCACCAAGATTTTCCAAATACAATATCATTTTATCAAGAGAATCATGGAACTGACCATCTTCAACTTCCCTAACCAACTGAAGAGAAGGTAACTCAACTATGACATGAATCTCAACATTAATTCCATAAAGAAACTGAAATGGAGACATTTCAATTTCCTTATTTCGAATGATCATATCTTCCCAAAATGTATCATATAATTTGTTGTGCTAATTTCTTTGGCTTTGATCAACAAGCTTTGAGAAAATTGTCATAATGTTCTTATTACTAGATTCATCTTGATCATTCCCTTATGGATAATAGTCGATGCATGTGCAAGAGAGATTCTGTAACTATAGAAAAACTCAATCAATTCCATTAATGATAAATACATTGCATTATCAACCACAATATTTTGAGGTATTTCAAAATGAACAATGATGTTCTCCTTAATAAATTTGCATATTGTATCAGAGTTTGCTTTCTTGATGAGGATGGCCTCAACGCATTTGGTGAAGTAATTTGAGTTGTGAGTACATAAGTGAGTGGGTATTAATTATACCAATAAAACCCAAGCCATATTGATGTAATGGTTCCTCAATGACCATTGGTTCAAGAGGAAGTGAAACAATTTGAGGTCTTCCCATGAGCTGTTGGCATGGCTCAAACCTATAAACCCACTTCTAATAATCTAGAAATAGGGTAGGTCAGTAGTACCTATCTCGAAGGATTTTGTGTTTCTTCACCATGGTAAAAAAATATACACCATAGTCTTTGTCATGGTAGGCCTTCACCAACTTCTCATATTTCTCCTTGTCAACACATCTTAGAAAACATCCATCCAATCCTCTTTTATACAACACATGGTTCCATATGACATACTTGGAATATTTCAACTTAAGATTCCACCTTGTTTATAATCCAAGTGTGTCAGGATTTCCCATAGGTGAGGTAGTATGCAATGTCATAGTACCACTCATCGATGGTGTTCACAAAGATAACTTGAGGCAAGTATTTTCTTAGGCATTCATAAAACTAAAATTCATCCTTTTCATTTTGAGTCATGTGTGACTCATCCTCATCCATCAATCTGCATAAACCATTTCCTTAGACCAAATTTTATGGTCTGATGTCCAAATCATACTCTTGAATCTTAGTAACCCAATTACCTCTTTTAGCCCTTGGATCCTATTGGGTTAAAATTGACTTTATTGTTGATCTTGGAACCATAACTATAGTGTGAGAGTTGAGAATATAGAACTTAAAATTCTTGACTAATTTGACAATGGAATAAGCACGCTTCTCTATCTAAGTTTACTTTAATTCATGATCCTTCAAAGGATATCTCATGAAGGAAATTGGAGCTTCAATACCTTCTTCATTTTCTAAACTAGGATGGTTGAAAGAGTGTGTTCAGAAGCATAACAATAAAGAATAAAATATTTATCAAAATTTACAATTTCTTCTTTTATTCCTTCGAATGCCTCTTTTCCTCTTTACCCACCGAATCTTTTGTTTAGTTTCATCATTCTAGTAATATGCTTTCTTAGCTCAAAAACATTGGAACAAAATGATAGAGAAAGTTTACCTTTCCAAAGAATGAGTGAACTCCCATCTTGTTTATGGGCAAGGAGAGTCCCTAGATTTATTTTATTCTTTTAGGATTAATCTTATCTCCTTCCTTGTTCATAATGTGACCAAGGATTTTTACATTTGTAACACCAAAAAACACTTTTTTAGGATTTAAAATATATCACGTGTTGTCGACATCTAATCAACACTTACTCCAGGTTGTTTCAAATTATCTCCCTACTTTTTATAAAATACCATTATGAGAAGATAGATGACAACACAAAGCTTAAGATCATTGAAAGGAATAGCCATTACCCTCTCCAAAATTTGATCCAAAGCATTAATGAGACCGAAGGGCATTCTATTGTAGGAAAAATTTCCCCACATAGTAGTGAAGGAAGTTTTGTGTCATTCCACCTCTCTGCTACCTCATATTGATTGTATCCTCAAAATCCATCAAGCAAGGAAATAATTTTGGATCCATTGATTTCTGCATGATATGGTCCATGATGGGAAAGAGCATATTCCTTTAACAACGATTCATTCAAATTTGAAAGTAAACACAAATCCTTATCTCACCATTCTTCTTTCGAACCGGGACAATGTTGGCCACCCATGTGGAGTGATGAATGGGAAATATAATTCTTGCATTCAACATTTTGGACGTCTTCCTTAATAATGTCATCGATCTTAGGGTTGTACATAATTTTTCTTATCGAGAATGGCTTGGCTTCAGGCTTGAGTGGAATGGAATGGTGTATTTCCTTTGGCTTGAAGGATTTCAACTCATCATATGAATATTTTAGAACATCATAATACCTATCAATAATGAAACAAAACCCCTTCTTTCTTCTGGAGAACAACACTTTCCAATGTTGACCCATTAGTTGCTTTCGAAGTTCCAATGTTTTCTTTTTCAAAATCAGTGGTGTGCGAATAGGATTATTTTTCTTTTTCTTTGATAAATTTGTCATGTTTTTCAAAAAAGTCTTCAAGATAAACTAGACCTTTTGGAATTTTATTTCCTTTCTTCGATAACCCCATTGGAATCCACTCTATTAATCTCACCCATGTCCTCATCCAAAATGGACTCATGGTGCAGAGCATTGCTTCCTTTATAGAAGAGATTATTGAAATTATACCTTTTCTCCAGAAAAGAGAAAATATGGTTATCATCATTGAAGACTTGTCAGTGATTGGCTTTATCTAGCACACTTGTCCTAAAAATAATCTCAACAATAACTTTATCCTTATTGAAATAAGGGTGTGGAGTCATTAGAGAAGTTGATACTACAAGAGAATCAGCCTTCTCATTTTGTTCACGAGGAATGGCCTAAATAGAGAAAGTATCGAAAGACTCAATACAATCCCATACTCTATTCTTGTAGTGTTTAAGCCTCGAATTCTTAACTTGGTATTGATTTTTGACTTGCTTAACAATTACTTTGGCATCACCTAGACATTTCAAATTTTTAACACCCATGGAATTAGTTGCATCCATTCCTAAAAGGAAAGCTTCATATTCAGTTGTATTATTTGTGTTCTCAAATTGCAACTTGTAAGAAAAAGGGAACAATTCCCCTAAAGGAGAGATTAGGAAAACACCATCCCCTAAGCTAGCATTGGATTGGCTTCATCAAACTCTATAGTCCACAGATGATCCTCATCATCTTCTATAAGAAATGGCATATTTTCATCTCTTTTTGAAGTCAAGAAATAATTACCATGTCTATTGTCCTAAAATAATACATCAGCCCTTGGATCCTCTCGATTTTCGAACGGTGTGCATTTATCTTTCTCATAGGTAGAAATAAATTCATTTCTTTTTCACCGTTATGGTTGTGGAAAAACAATCCATTCAAATTTCACCTCCCAAGTCTTGACATAAACTTCTACTTAGTAACATTCTCGAATGATGCGGGAATGTCTCGCTACTAATATGGTTAGCAAAATTTTCTTATCCAGAAATCAGCCAAAGGAGCTTGTGCATCCTTGATTTTCCCCACAAGGGGACTTCTTTAGTCTTTATGGAGTAACAAGAGCCATTGGCTCATGTCAAGGTAATTTGAGAGTATTAAACTTTTATGGGAATCACATTATCGAAGCTCCCAAATATATTATGTAATTGTTCAACTGATGACCTTTAATAAGAAGGGAGAGATAGAATGACTCAAATTTTTTGGTCTTGGATGCGCTCAAAGAAATCATGTTATAAGATGGAGGGATAGGTGGATTTATTAGTAGTCCTTTAGAAATAGGAACTTTAGCATTATAGCATTAGGCTTTTTAGTGGAAAAGCCTATCAAATTGTTCCAGATGAGTTTGCAAGAATTCAAATTTAGAAATCTAAACTTTAGATTTGTTTACATGCTTAATGATGTCAAATGGAGATGAAGGAGATGAGGTATGTACCCCGGGATAGCGTGTTCTTTGGAGGGAAAAGGAGGTACTACTTTTGAAGTTGGAACAAATTTAGCCATGGGAGTAGGTGTTTAGGGAATGGGTGACTGATTTTGTGGCAAACGCTTGAAGATTTTGAAAGACGAAATTTTGTAGGAATAGAATTAGAACTAGGAGTAGCATTGATATACTTACTTGGAACAACATATTTCTTACTTGCTACGAGGTTTGGATTCTCCTTTGTAGACTCCATGGAAGGTGGAAGTGGAGATCCTCTATTGATTATTTTGTTTTGTTGAGTTGCCACCAGAGGATCTTTTGTATTCATCTTTTTTGGAGTAGCGGTCGAGGAACCTTCTTTCTAAGATTGGGAGCAGGTGAACACTACACATGAGAAGCTTGGTGCATCTTCATCATCTTCCTCTTATCCTTCTGAATATTTGAGGAAACTAATTTGTACATCATTTTCCACTTCTTCAATCTCTATGACATTATTGTCCTCATTTTCTTGTTTCGGCTCTTCAAATTCTTCTTCCTCCTCCTCGGCATCACAAGTTGCATTTATAGGAGGTGCTTCTACATAAATTATTTAAGGTGGTGGACCAATCCTCTCGCTTATTTGAAAAATTATTCCTAGGAGAATCCTTATACATGAAGTTTTGGGACCACTATTTCTTAAGAGAGAGAACATCATTAGCTATATTTTTACTAAGGAGAGTGTGGTTCCATAATTTTATCTTTGACCATTCTCCTTGTTTGGACCCTTTTAATATTTTCTAGACTTAGTCAAGTCATCCTCTACCTCAACTACAATATTTTTTACCTCCTCTAAATTGGTTGGTTGATTTCTTCTCAACACAAAACTAACTTCGAGAATTTGCGCATTATTGGAGAATTTTAATTTATTATCCTCTGTGGGTCGAGAATCTTTGGGGATCTTATAGAGAATTATATTGAATTTATCCACAAACTCCCTCATGGGCTCATAAGGCTCTTTCTTCAACTGAGACCATTGGGAAAGAAGAGTGTGAGCATCCTCAGATGGTTTGAATCTAGATTCAAATTTGGATTTCATATCATCCTAGTTGGTAATAGATATCCTTGGTAAATGATAGAACTAGTCTACAGCAACATCTTGTAAGGATTCTACAAACAAATGAACTGATACATCCTCATATCCCACACCCAACACCCCATGTGTTATTATGAAAGCTACAATGTGATCGTCATGGTGTTGCTTCCCATCTCCATAGAATTTAGGAAATTTTTCTTGACCCTTTGGGTAATTCATGCAAAGGCGAAGTTAGAGCCAATGGGCTTGTATTTTGACCCAAAGGTAATTGTGCTTGTTGGGCCATATCTGGTTCTTCTTCCTTAGATGCTTCTTCTATAACTCTTTCCACATCTTCTTCTGTAACTTCTCCTCCAAATTCTAATTTGTTGGTTTTTCTTGTTCTTCTTCACTTGGAGGAGAAAAGTTCAATGGTTCAATTGTTGATCCTTGATGGAGAACTCAGGAAAATACTCTTGACCTATTCTCCTTATAATTTGAGTGATAGGAAGTCTGAAATCATATTGTAATTGCTCTTCAAATTTCAGTTAATCACACCACTAGCTATGGAGGCCCTTGTGTGTCTTATTTTTGCCATCTTGTTGGATGAATGCACATCTCAAAACATAATTTTTGTAAGATCTTATTTTTTGATGTAGAGCTTGTCTTACACGATGTAGATCTTAAGCACATTCTTATTCAAGGTTGAAAAATCTTGAGGTTGCGTGATAGTGGTTAAAGCTCTCTCTGTTATGCCAAATGAAGTTCCTTAAATCAGCTGAGAGGTTTTCTTGGGTATCTTGGAAGAAAAGGAGATTATGCTGCAACACATGAGAATTTACAGGGATAGCCATGGAGGGAAAAATTTAGAGCATACATGAAGACTCTTATGGTTTTCAATATCTGATTTTTTAATTTTTCATATATTTAATTTTTATGGATTTTGTGGGTTATGAGGTGGTGCAGAAAAAATGAAATCTACCCCATAGTTGGTGCCAAATATTGTTCGTGAAATAATTTTCCACGTGGGAAAATTAGTGAACTCCCACTGATAGCGTTAGGACTAAGTCCCTCTACTTGAATGGGGCAGCTCAATTTATTGAAAACAGGAAATATTTACACTACTCTAATAACCGGGGTGGCCTTTCGACCGGGGATCACACAGGGGTACTTCCATACACCTATGGAAAATTGATTCAGAGACTACTGAGGAAGAAAAATATTAAGGGATAGAGTTGTGAAAAGAATAACAAGGAGGGTTTTGCACAATAAATATCACATAAGATTTTATTGCCTCAAAACTAGAATATACCCATAATTTCAATGAGAAAACACCATTCACATAGAACAAGGAACAAGACACAAAAAACATAAAGTATCATTACATTATATTTAACAAGTACATGCTCATGGAATATAGTTGAGATGGAGAGGAATGCATTAGACTAGGAAATGAAACAAATCAGTTATTTTACTTCTAGAGAGAAAATGAGAGCTAGAAAACAACAATAACCATCCCTCAAAGTGAGGAGGTCACCTCAATTTATAGCTTTAAAATTGTCCTTTCATCTCCCCCACATGTCTTTTCACCTTCCCTCATGACCATTAACCTTCCACATTCCCTCGTGACTTTTCATGTTCCTTCATCACTCGTGACCTTTCATATTCCAAGTATTACAAAACAAGGAGAAGGTGTATTTACAACAAGGAATTGGAATATAGGGAGAGAAGAAGGGAGAGAGAGACTCTGACACTCATGAATTATAATGAACAAGATCAAGCGCACAAGATAATTCATGAATTATATTGAACAAGATCAATCTGCACATGAAACACACTTGAAAATCATATTATCACATTCCTCCTATCCATTATGAGGGTAACACGGTAGCTAAGTTGGCCGGAGGACAAGTTTATATTGACCGAGAGAGGGATTTTCAAATGTGGGCTAAGTTGTCATGGCAAAAAAATTCAATTTTTCATGTTAAACATTTAGAATGACAACAAGTTCCAATCAAAATTGTGGGAGGATTTAAAAATTCAAACTTTACAGACCCTCCATTGTATTTTTCATGCTAGTTTCAAGCCTGATTTTATGTGCTCGTATTTTGTTGAAGATGTGTGCTCGTATTTTGTTGAAGATGTGTGCTCTAATTTTTCTTATCATTTGCAGGAATTACTAATTATTCACTTGATTTTTTTCTCAATACAAACATTTGGGAGAGCATATTAGTATTTATTCAAGCAAGAGCCTTGCCTCGATTGGTCTTCATATTTGGGCTCTAATGTCACATTTGGGGCTTACATCATTGGCGATTTTTATATATTTTTTGGAGCATTGTATTAATTATCTATTGTTGTTTGCTTTAGAAGAACACTCCCTTTTTCGATGAAACGATCATGTCTCCATTATTGTAAATGGAATTATTGAATGAAATTTGGATGCCATGTGCTTTTATGATAATGTATATATTTGTACATAATTGTTTTTGGAATAAGCGCTTACTGCACAACAACCGAACTTCTAAGAATTGTACAAAAAAATGGACAAAACATAATTGGAAAGTCTTAGGTGTGCAAAGTGTTTGTGATATTTTTTCCTTTATTACATTTAATTGTTTAGGTTTTCAACTTTTGGAGGCACCGGTATGCTTGACCACGTTTTAGGATCCATGAGAACCCGCGGTGGGTACCCATCCCACAACAAGAGCGATGTTAGCACTCAAAATGTCTCGTGACAATTTTGGGATCTTGAGGTAAAATTTTGGAGCTCTTTAATGTTTTTGTAGATTGGTTTGAACAATCCCGATTGTAGGATACCCTATTTTAAATTGTGGCCATGGTGCCCTTTTTTTTTTTTAATTAAATCCATAGATGAAGACTTATTTCGACGCATATTTCATTGAGGTCTTGAACAAAACCAAGACAGAACATTGTTTTTTCCTTGCAAATATCATCTCATTTTGTTGGAGAGTCGGGGTCAAATCCAGGAATGACTATGAAGCCACAAAAGTAGTCGTGTTTGAAATAGCAAACCTTCTTTTTGCCTTTGGGATTTATCCCACGTCCATCAAGAATTGAGTGCGTAAGGGATTTATTTGTAAAGTTTTTATATGTTGAAGTGGAGTGAAGTGGAGGCTCAATTGGACAAAATCCTTTTCTAGAATAAAGTGGAGGACAATCGAAGTGAAAGAGTTTCTAAGTTAGAAACTTGGAGGGGCTCTAGATCATGTCGAGATGGCATAATAATGTGAGCTTGGGGCTATGAAAGAGTTGAAGGCTGACTTGAAGGTTAAAAGGAGTGTGTGACTTTCGACTACTAGATTGCACCACATTGCACAATCCCATATACTTGTGGCCGCAAATACAAAATAGGGCTCATAAAGACTCCCAAAGGCCCCCGTGACCAAGAGCTCTTAAATCGTGACAATTGTTGCAATCTAGTGCACCTTTAATAATGGAAAAAAGTTGGCAAAGGTTGAAGAAATTCCCATGAGGAGGAGCTACTAGATGAGGCCATGTGGCATGATCTAGGAAGCTCAAATTTTGGGAAAGACAAGCAAAGGAAAATGTTGGAAATTTTTGAGAAAACTTCTAAGCTCCTAAATTATGGCGTATATCACAATTGAGTGAGGCCAAGAACATGTATAAAATACAATGGATAAATGACAATGTTATTGACCCCACGAGGAAGAGCTCCTAGAACATGTGGCATAATCCTACGAGATCGTATTATTTGGAGCACGGAAGACATAAGGAATTGGGAAGGGTTGGTGAGTGATAAGGGATAAGAGCATCTCATGGTTTGTAAGGAAATCTTGCTCCATGAACATGAAAGACCTTTGGGACAACATGGTACTAGAGTTTACCTCGTATCCCTTTAGAGCAGCCAAGAAAAGTACACGAAGTTGATGAATGAAAAGGAGAAAGTGGACTATAGTTGTAAAATTAGATTTTTTTCTCTAAATTTATTTGACGACAACAAACAAAGCTTCAATTTTTGCTCATAATTTTTGACTACCAAATGAGGAGCAGACAGTTGCATTGAAGCATGTTCAAAGGGCTCCATGCTAGTGTCTATTTAGGGAGGATTTTTTGAGTGTTTTGTGAGTAGTTTGAGACAGTTTATGGCCCCTTTGTTTTGCATTACACAATCCTTACTTACGGTGGCTTTTCTCGCTCTTGCCTCGGGTGTCTTTAAGTGCTCTTGAAATGATTGTGATTGATATTGGTGTGTTTAAAGGATTATTTTGATTTAATCTTGTATGATCATGTGTGCATCCTCTCCCACATGCCATTCTTCTAGATTTATCGTTTTTGCACATGTGTGGTGCTTCCCATGTGTTCTTTTCTTTTCATTAGAGTTGATTAGGACCCTTGAATTTTCTGCAAATTATAATTGAAATTCTTCATATCTCTTGATTACTCATAGAGCTCCTTGGGTAATCTGCGCATGTCCATTCCTTCTGTCTCATTGATTCTTTTCAAATCTTAATTCCCTCCAATTCCACTTCTAGAAAATTCAATAAAATTATATAAATAGATGAACTATTTATTTTTTCAAATCTTCTTCTAACTTGCTCCATCTTTTAGCTTTCCATTTTGGTTGGGATCTCTTGTTCCCCAATTTCTTACGTCTATGGGTGGGAATTTAATTACATTTCAAATTTCTGTAATAAATAATTGTCACATCTCAAGAATGTTGTTATTCAAGTTAGGGAGAGTAGCCATATATGGTTAATTGAGTCATAAATAAGATAGTGTATTTAGAAGGAAGTTGTCATTAGATTCATATGTGTAATCACTTCGGTTATTAGATCATCCATTTTGGAAATTGTGTTAAAATATAATGTGTAATTACTAAAATATAGTGTTATAAAATCCTTATGGATTTCTAGTTTCATTTACATTGATTAAACATTTCATTTTTATATTGTGGGCTTTGAATTATAATAATATGACGAGTAGTTTTTCCATGTGTAAGAGGTTAAATATTTTTCTAAGTTGGGGGTTTGTATTGATTGTGTAAATTGGTGTAGCTCTCATGGTTATTTATTGACTCCTCTGTTGAAGCTTTTTGCAGATTTAGCTCAATGGATGAAGGTACACAATGAAACTAGAATGCTCACTCTCATTTTATTAAAGGTTGTATTTTCCCTTTGAGATCTCTATTTTCATTTTTCATATCTTCATTTTCATTGTGTATCTTTTACGGGTCTCTTATTATGAATTTGGCCTCTTGTTTGCTACGTATTCTTTGTATTTATTTAAATCCCTACTAAAAAAAGCTTGCAAATTATGGATATCGTGACTATTTCTATATTTGAGCAATTATGATCTATGTTTCATCCTACAAGTGTGTTATTAAGTTACTATAACACTTAATTGGGTGCTTAGTCATGGAGGTTGCACTTATAGACAAATCCTTTGACTGAATTTGAGTTTTTGTGTGAGAATTGTTAGGGTCTCTCACTTTCACCTTGTTGAACCAAAAGAAGTAGAGAAGTGAACCCCTTTTCACATTCTTTCGTCTTGATCGACCCAATTTGTGAAGAGATTCCATTTGCTACACCGACTTATATTTGCCTTCTCTTCACCAAGTGCTCGGGGTACATATTTAGGTGCCAACAATTTATATCTTTGAAGATATTTTGATTCCATAAAGTTACAAGGCCTCCAACACTTATCTAGCTTTCTCAACTTCCTACGCGCAATTATTTCATTGACCTCTAACTAGCATATTTAAGTGTAGTCAAACACCTTTTGTTTCTTGTGGTATGATGTGTGAACTCATTTCTTCAACGAGTCACTTGACCAAACACATTTATCATAGGTATTTATCCTTGTTACATTCCCAATTGTGACCTTCATTTCCCCTCGGTGGAATGCTTCTCTATCTCACATACAATAAAAATCTAAGGTATTCTCTTTGTCCACTTTCTAGAATAGCTTGAAATAGTTTTTGAATTATATGTGTTGTTGGCTTTCTTCCTCTCGTGTTCTTAGTGCGTGTGTCATGGTGGTTACTACCAACTTGCAAAGTGACAAATTTTGATGCATTTCTTTTGGCCTTTCAAATTATAAAGGGAATTGTCCTTAACTTTCTCCTTGTCCTTTAAAGGAGAAACAAAAGAACAAGAATTTTCTTGATCATGTAAGATTCGATCGAGCATTTCTTTCTTTTAAAACTCCAAATCTTATTGGCGAGTGAGCTTGAGTCCCATTCTCTTGCACACGATTTTCTTTTTCCAATGTGGATGCAAATTCATCTCATTAAGGAGATTGGTTAACTTTTATTTCCTCATAAATTGTTTAGCCTTCTATTTAAACCCATCCTTAGCTATGCATTATTTCAGTCTTACATTTATCCTCTAGGAAATTCATTTGCACCATCTCTTATAGGAACTTGTGTCAAGTTTTCCTTACGGATAGGAAATAATGTTTCTTCACTTAAAAACAAGGTTAGCCTATCCTTCGAATTCATTGTATTAATTTTACCTCTTTTGTAATAATTTTTATCCCAAATTGCACCCCCTTACAATTCTTGGACAACTCATCAAAAAGGGACTTAGCCATTTTTTCTCAAGAAAGTTGTACAAGACTAATTTAGTCTTCCATAGAGCGCGATCACGTAGTGTTCTCGCAGTTCTCCTAACCCGTGGAACAAAGGAGCATCATTTTGGGACTTAGACGGATTTTTAATGGAATTAGTGCTTCGCGAGGTTAGTTAGATCTTCATGGTATTAACGAATTTAATCTTCCGTGGGCACCAAATAAGTCTCTCGCGAGTCGAAGGCGAGGTCGAGCACCACGGGGTTTCACACACGCAAAAATTTAGAAAATCGACTAAGGACCGAGATCCGTGAAGTGGAGGAGTAGGAAGAAGCTTAGTGCTTCACAGCATGGAGAAACATAGTGTCACATGGACTCAAAAGACATAGCATTCCATGGAATTTGTCGATCCCCGGAACCAAGGATGAAGTCCGCCAAGTTAGAAGTTGTGATGCAAGAAGAAAGGTATTGCATAAGGTACCATGTGACAATGGAAAGAAAATTGGAAAGTGACTAAGGTTGGAAGTCATGAGACACTAACTTAGTGTCCTGCGGGTTTCTCAATTTCAATGTTGTGTGGTTTCTCTTGGAGCCACGGAACAAAGGAACATGGTTGCACACAAAGTGGCGCACGGGAAGAAAAAAAGATCTTCGTGGCATAGCAAGAGAGTTGAAAATAAAAGTGCGAAAAAATTTCAAAGCTGCGCAAAATAGTCGCCAAACATCCAAAGGCACACAATAAGGAAATGTCGAATAACGAAGAAACTCTGCAGATGAGGTTGTGAAGGCCGTGGGAAACACATGAGTTGCGCTTAATTTGAAAATCAACACTCAACCACTCCACCAACCAAAATTTAATGAAGTACGGGCATTGTTTCCTCTTCTGTAAAATCTAATGGCATGTAATTTGATCCATGTCAAATGCCCATACTTCTCTGCAGATATCTATGGTGATTGCTCCTTGGTGGTTGAATCTCTCCTCTATTGGCGCCTCTTTCTCTAATTTTCTATAAGTATGTAACTCATTCACATAAAATGGACCCTCTTTGTTGTAATGACGCCATGCCAAAATGGTGGCTGACCTCCCATGAGTTTGAGACCTCATATTTGGTCTCCACAATATATCTTCGCCTTCTTCCATAAATGTAATTGATTATGCATTGTTTAAGCAATAAAGTCTTGTGTTTGTGGCTACTCTTTGCCCTATGCTTGTGTTTATTGTGTTATTGCCTCACTTTGTTTCCTTTTGGTATGTTGTGTCCTGCATATATGTGTTCCCATTTTTTGTGTTGTCAATGTGTGGCAATGGATAGTTTATGCAATTTTGAGTCTATGGCGCATCTATTTGCCCTTTCCCTTCGCATTTTATTGCCTTTCTTTCCTTGTGGAGGGTGATCACCCCTTTTTCCGGTGTTATGTAGGTTAGTCGTAGGAGTACTTTTAGCATTAGGTTTGATTGTGTTCTACGGATTATCCTAACCCACGGAACGGAGGAAGTCGAGTCTTATCGGATGTCTGTCTCAAGTCGCAAGTCCCACACTTAGAGGCAATCCCATGTTGGCCCAAAATTTTGGATCTTCCATAATTCAAGCAAGGGTCCAATTTTTTGAGCTACAACAACTATGACACTCTTGATGGGACAAGAATCAAGCGCTCTACAACTTCATATCATCAAGTTGATGTGTTATTTTTTATATTCATCCTTTAGACACAGTTCTCACCTCATCCTGGTGATTCCATTGTTCAAGAAACCCATTCTATGAGTCTACGAGACCATCCCCTCCACCTTTCCACTCATTTTCATGTTTCCATTTCTCTCATGGCTCTCCAAAGAGCTCTTCCATTCTCTCATTTCAGTTATAACCCCTTAATTTACACCGGTGGGATGATATCCCCGAACAGCCCTAAAAACCCTATCTTTTCCATGGAAATGGAGATCAATCTCCTATTGATCACATTCAAGATATAGTCAACCATTGTGCCATTCACAATATCAGAGAAGAAAACATTTTCCTCAAACTTCTTGTTTCATCATTCAGAGGTAAAGCAAAAGATTGGTATAGTAGTTTGGCTCCACAATCCATTTCTACATGGGATCAGTTGGGAGAACAACTACACAACCGGTTCAAGGAGAATGCAGATGTCATCTCTCTCATGGAACACCTCAACATTATACTATGGGCTTCAATGGAGTTTATCATATATTGCAACATCATGTTCTCAAGGATGTGGCTCGAGAATCCTTCAAGAGTTCAAACCACGACAAGGTGTTGCATTCTTGTATTATTTGAGGTCCTTAGATGTTGATTTAGTTGTATTGATCCAAACTCTAAGAGGCAATACTTTTCCTCGGGTTTTGCAATTGCATTGCAAGCTAAGAAGATGATCATTCAGGATGGTCAAAGGAAACCCATCCCCATTGCTTCCATTCTTCCCTCACCATCTCAAATTCTCCTTTCCCCATGTGCAAATCAAGAAAAATCCATCGTCCCATTCCAAAAATAGGAAGATCCTTTGCTTCCTAGTTCCCCTTTGGTGCTCTACAAGTCTATCATGCCCAAAATATCCCCTGTGATCTGCAAAATTTCTCCCCATCTCCACCCAAGGCATTACCCAACTCTCTAAAACCTTGTCACAATGTTTTGAGAAGTCACGGTGTTCCAAAATTTTCCCTACTACTCGCCCTTGACCCACATTGAACCAAGTTATCATACAAGGTGGGTAGATCATGATGTTTGCTACTTCCATGGAGAGGAGGAACCACGGAGATCAAGATATGTTTTGGAGGATCATTTGGCTTCCCCAATTGATCAAATCAAATGTCTGAAGCCAAAGCCATCTCCAATTGTAAATAAATCTAAGGAGCAACCTCTCCCCAATGCCACATCTCCAATCAATTCCACCAAGGATGAAAACTCCACGTGTTGAAGATTGGTGTGAATCTAATTGGGAGGATGAAAAAGATGAAAATCCACAAAGGGAGGCAGCTAGTGAAAAAACATAACAAGCAGCTTTGGTGATGGCAACTCAAGATGGACCGTAGGTTGAGGAGAAAGTATTTTTCAACACTTGTGACATCTGTGGTGTGGGAAGAAGATTTTCCAAGTGAGCAAGGTGAAACAATTGAGTGCAATAACCCGCATTGCTCTGTATGCCTTGAACTTATTTCAGTTTTGGCAAAAAAATTGTTTGGAGGCGAGAGAATGTAGAGGAAGGAAACATGCACCCTAAGGAGGAAACATAGATGTTTGTGTAAGAGCATGAAATACCAAGTCCATATCAGCTTGGGGACATTTCCAATGAAGAGGAATGCATTCTGCCATCTCCAATGTTGGAGCTAAGTGTGAAGAATATGGGCAAACCATGCAAATCAACCAAACAATTCAAAAGAACATCCACCCAATCAGACACTTGGCTGGTTTGGAGTCAAATTCCGAGGTTCTCACCGATCATACTCATTTGAGCATGAGGAAGAACGACAATACATCAAAAGTCAACCTCAACACCTCCAACCAAATGTAGAACAACTTGAGGAGGTTTACATTATTTTATTACCGAATACTTTGAGCAATAAGGAGTTGTAGGCTATGCTTTCACTTCTACCATGTGATTTGTTGCCAAACTGATCACATGGCCGCATTTTGTAAGAAAGGGAAGCTACTTCTCCCAACATGTATCAAGTTTTGTTTAGCTTTCTTTGCTTTTGGTTAGGATATGGTAGATTAGGTTGTTTATTGTAAAACAAGTGCTTGTGCACACTTTGCATGTTTCCATTTGGAACATGTATGATTTTCCATGTTTGTACATAGTTTTTGTGGCCCTTTGTTGCCCTTGCACGGTCCACTTCAAGGAAGTTCCTTGGTGAAATTAAATAGTTGGAGTAGCTCTCAATAGATATCCTTCCAACTCCACAAGTTCAACTTTAGTGCATTTCTAAGTTCATGTGGATTCGAGAAGACATATTTTAAAAGATGAAATCAATTTTCCTTAAGGTTGTGATTGACTCCATGCACGACGGGTGCTTCAAGGCTACAAGTCTTCGTCATCTAGCAAATAGATGTCCCCTAGAGGTCGCCAAATTGTTATCCCAAATTACACCCCCTTGGAATTTTGGACAACTCATCAAAAATGGATGTACCCATTTTTTGCTCAAGAAATCCATGTAAGACTAATTTAGTCTTATGCGAGTGCAATCACGTAGTGTTTAGTAGGTTCTCCTAACCCGTAGAACAAGGTATCATCATTTCAGGACTTAGGCAAATTTTTGATGGAGTCGGTGCTTCGCAAGAGTTTGTTAGATCTTCACAGCATTAAAGAAGTCAATCTTCTGCAGGCACCAAATCAGTCTCTCGCGGGTCGAAGGCTGGTCAAAGCACCGTTGGGTTTCACACCCACGAAAAAGTTAAAAAATCAAGTAAGGATTTGGATCCATGAAGCGGAGGAGTGTGAAGAAGATTAGTGTTTCGCATGGAGAAACATAATGTCACGAGGACTCGGAAGACATAGCATTATGCAGAATTTGACAATCCCGCAAAACCAAGGACGAAGTCCGCTAAGCAAGAAGTCGCAACGCAAGAAGAAAGGTGTCGTAAGGTACCATGCATTAATGGAAAGCAAGTTGAAAAGCGTATAAGGTTGGAAGCCGCGAGACACTAACTTAGTGTCCTACGGGTTTCTCAATTGCAGTGTTGTGTGTTTTCTCTTGGAGCCGCGAAACGAAGGTACATAGTTGCACATAAAGAGTCGCGCAGAAAGAAAGAAGATCTTCGCGGCATAGTATGAGCGTTGAAAAGAAAAAGGCGACAAGTTTTCAAAGCCACGGAAGATCGTCGTGAAATATCCAAAGCCGCACTGATAAGAAAATGTCGCATAACAAAGAAACTTTGCGAGATGAGGTTGTGAAGGTCGCGGGAAAGCATGAAAACATTTAAAGTTTGTAGGAAACATAGAAGCCACGCCTAATTTGAAAATTAACACTTGACCACTCCACCAACCAAAATTTAATTTAGTATGGGCGTTGTTTCCTCTCCTACAAAATTTGACAACGTACGATTTGATCCATGTCGGGTGCCCATACTTCTCTCTGAGATATCTATGACGATTGATCTTAGTGGTTGAATCTCTCCTCTGTTGGTGCCTCTCTCTTTCTCTCTCCTCTCATTTTTATTATGGAACTCATTCACATAAAAAAGCTCCTCTTTGTTATGTAACGACACCATGCCAAAATGGTGGCCGACCTCTTGTTTCGGACCTTAGATTTGGTCTCCGTAATATATCTTCACCTTCTCCTATGAATGTGATTGATTGTGCATCGTTTAAGAAATAAACTTGTGTTTGTGGTTATTGTCTACCATATGCTTGCGTTTATTGCGTTCTTGCCTCTTTGTTTCCTTTTGGTATGTTGTGTCCCGCATTTGTGTTTTCCCATTTTTGTGTGTTGTCAATGTGTGGGAAGAGTTAATTTTTAGTCTGTGGCACATATGTCCTGTCATTTCCCTCTTGTGTTTTCTTCCTTTTCTTCCCCTTGTGGAGAGTGATCACCCCTTCTTTCGGTGCTATCACCACCCCTTTTAGCGTAGTATTTATTTTTTGCATCTCTTTCTCTCTCTCTCCCTGGTTCCTTGAATGTATTAGTGTAGGTTAGTTGTAGGAGTAGTTTTAAGATTAGGTTAGATTGTATTCCACAAATTCTCTTAACCTGTGGAACAAAGGAATTTGGCCTTCTATGAAAGTTTGTCTCAAGTCGCAAGTCCCACACTTGGAGACAATCCCATGTCACCCAAAATTCAAGATCTTCCATAATTAGGCAAGAGTGCAATTTTGAGCTCCAACAATAACATTATCATGATTCTTCCATTTAAAAGCCTTTGTTATGCTTCAAAAATCACCTTTGGTCTCCATTTTTAGCTACTTTCTTGAAGGGTGGAACAAAATTCATAAATGGAGTTGATTTTCTTTCCTCTTAGCATATGTGGATAAGTTTGTCTCAGGTTCCTTTTCCTATATAGCCAAGCTCCCCAATCTCCCAACAATTCTATTCAAGATGTCCCCCACACCCCCAAAAATTTGGAGGTAGTTTACACGACCTTACCCATATAGTAACTCCAATTACTAATTCCTCTAATGAATTGAATAAAGGAGTCCAAGGCCTCATAAACTACCCTAAATTCTTATAAAACAATATTCCTCCCTAAAAATGTCTTCTTTATCTTCCTCAAACTAGGAAGTCAATTAAAAATAACCTTTTTAGAGATGTTATTTTCAGCCTATGGCACATTCTCCAATCTTGCCATGCTTGAATCTTCCATGCTAACCAAGAGAACGAATTTACAAATCGGGGCACGCTTGGCCAAGTCTTATGTTGTTTTCTCCAATTCTTCGTTAGGCACGTCTATGATTAGCATCTCTCATGATATCCTTAGAGCCAATTCTCCAATAGAAACTAATGCTCCTGGCAATTGGGTGGTAGACAAGAGGGTTAGGGTGGTGGCGAGTAATAGTGTGACATGTTAAGAAAAAATGGAAGACCTTGAATTTTATGTCCATTTGACTAGAATAAGGTAATTTTTCTTCTTATCTCAAAAAGGCAATAAAAAATCACAATATATTAGGCATATGTTGGACTTTGAAGCCCCTTTCTTCCATGGAAAAATGGTTTGAGCTTTACGTAAGGGTGAAGTTACACCAATCGAGAGGACAATTTAGAGAGAAGGTGGTGAATTTGTTAACCAACGCAACACCCTTTTAAAGGTGAAACTATGTGACAAATCCAAGATAGGAACCTCGGTATTAATTTTTAACGACATTATTCAAATAGATGCATTTAATAAATTTTTAATCATGTGTGGGTGTGCATTGACATTGTTTGCACGGGTGTGCACTCATGTGCTTGTGTTTGCGGATGAGTGCATGTACACGTGTGTGGGTGTGTCTAAGCATGCACATTGTGTGTGTGTGTGCATATGCACATATAAACAAACAAGCATATACACTAAAGCTTGCTATATTTGGTTAGAAAATATGGCTAGCATGCTGCAGTAGATTTACTTTTCACTTGAAAAACATAACAAATATTCCTAAATGTTAAATATTCAAGTTGTAAGTTGCTTATCATATTTTCTATTGCGTGCACATGTGCATTACTTTTCACTTGGAAGACATTACCAATATTCCCCGATGTTAAATGTGAAACCTTCAAGTTGTAGGTTAAGCTAATCGTATTTTCTATTAGGTGTGTACACGCACACATACACAACGTGCACACATGCATGCATGTGCACACTCACACACCAACACTATAACTCACTAGATCTTAGAATTGAAGCTAATGTGCTGCAATTGATTTACTTTTGACTTTCATTACTAAAAGTCTCCAATGTTAAATGTGAAAACTTCCACTTATAAGTTAAGCTAATCATAATTTCTATCGGGTGAAGATTTGGTAAATCTAAATTGGATATATAGTTCAAGCACTTCGTATCTTCGCACAACCAAATGTTGGTTTACACACACCCTTCAACTGTTATTCATCAATGTTGATGTTGAAACTCATTTATTTCAAAAATACATCTCAGATCATTATCCTTAGTTATTGCATTTCCCATATAGTATATGAAAACTCTCATAAAGCAATATACTAATGGCCAGGAAATTTTGATTTGTAATTTGGCCAGCCTTTGTATTTGATCCAAAAAATGTAGGAAAGAAATCTGGCACAAGAAAAAGTCTCTGACAACAAAACCACTTATCTCATAATGACAGTTCAAATGATTTTGGAAAAATAATAATGCTCATTATTGACGGTTATGATAAACTTAGTGACATACAATCAGGTTGCCAACACTTACACTTGGTATAGCATGGTAAAATAAAACAAGAATCAGATGTTTATGGAACATTCAATACAATAACAAGCTTTCAGAAAATCTTAAAATCATTTGGATATTGGAACAATAACTGATTCGTGTTTGACTGAACATGGACTTCATATCTTGAATCTGATCCAAAAGATGTAGGATAGAAATCTGGCACAAGAAAAAGTCTGCCAACAAAACCACTTATCTCATAGTGACGGTTGAAATCAATTCAGTACAACAATAAAGGTCATTATTGATAGTTATGATAAAATTAGTGACATTTAATCAGGTCACCAATACTTGCATTTCACATAGCAAGGTAGAATAAAACACGAATCTGATGATTATGGAACACTCGATACCGTAACACATTTTCAGAAATCTAGAAATCGTTTGGATATAAGAAAAATAATCGATTCATTCCAAAGGTCTTATATAATGTTAGTCTGAACATGGACTTCACATCTTAGGTAATATTCCATTGATAAAGAACGAGTGGTTAAAATGAAAATTAACCAGAAGAGGAAATCTGAGTCCAAAATTGGCATATGGAAATATATGGTGTACAAAAAACCAGGTTTTGAATCTTATAGATAATTCCAGATCTGCTTTAAAAATCAATTATGCAATGAATTTGTACCTCTATGCACTTGACTACAATACATGCCAAGAAAGCAAAATAATTTGCACAATTAATTATTGCACAAAGATCACCTTGGGTTATAATTTTGAGAGAGACAAGAAATAGCATTCGTGATTATTATCTAAACTAATGTGGGAACGGCATTCCCTTTAACACCCTAAAACATTTCAGCAAAAAAAAATTTAATGCTCGAGGATAAAAAGAACAAATAATATAACGTTTAGTATTGGAGTGCCCAAACTAACATGTGCAGGCGATGCCGATAAACTCATAAATCATATTTCACACTCCATCGACCATTAATATCAGTGTTGAGTGTCCAATTGTTCTCCCTAACTTGAAAATATGGCTTCTGCTTCAAAAAAACAACCATCTGTTATGATGAGGATTTCAAGTGAGTAAACGCAAAGAGAAAAACCAAAGCAATATTAGTCTGTAATGGAGAAGAATGGAAAAGGTCAACCGCAATTGAGTATCAAAGTTAGTGTCACATGCAACCAAAAATTAATAATTATTGTGAACCGAAGTACAGCTCCTTCCACCTTCATTAGACAAGCATGGCAAGATAGAAGTTAGCAATATTAGGGCCTTGCATGCATTTAAAAGACTTCCAAAACTAAATTTCCCAAACAGAAGATCAACTCATTACACTTGTCTCTCGCTAGTTTCAGATGAATGACATGCTAAACCAAGAAAATCACATTGTGGTGATGGAATATCAACAATTGGTCACCTTTACTGAAAAACAGACACTTTGCTTAGAAAATCCTCTGACGAATTCTGTATGTCATAGCCAAAAATCATCCACCAAGGAAATTCAAAGTTATATAACAGGACTTCCCTGTTAAACTATAAGCATAGTCAAACGACTAGCCAGTATCATTGAATTCACCAAACTGACTGTTCTCACACATAAAAAGAGAGGCATTGGAAATGAGTTGCTAGTCAAACTGATTTGACTCAGCAAACTAGTCAAAAAGAGTTGTTCCATCAAATCAATCTTTCTACAAACTGAACCTCGCCTAAATTTTTAACTTGATCCATGTGATGTTACATCATCCATGGATTTTGGAGATTTGAGTCTTTAGTAATATAGCCTACTTGAAAACTTATGCTCTTAAAAATTTTGTTGTACACTTTTCTTTGTAGGTAGATAAAGGTCAATATTGACACATGAGATTAACTTAGTGACATACAATCAAGTCGCCAACATTTGCATTTAACATAGCATGGTAGAATAAAACAGGAATCTGATGTTTATGGAACCCTCAATACCATAACACATTTTCAGAAAATCTAGAAATCGTTTGGATATCAGAATAATAACCAATTCATTCAAAAGGTTGCCAAAATAATCTTATATAATGTTAGTCTGAACATGGACTTACATCTAAGGCAATATTCCATTGATAAAGGGTGACTGATTAAAATGAAGATTAACCAGAAGAGGAAAACAAAGTCCAAAATAAGCGGATGGAGATATATGGTGTACAAAAAAACAGGTTTTGAATCTTATATATACTTCCAGATCTGCTTTAACAATCAATTATGCAATGACTTTGTACCTCTATGCAATTGACTACGATACAAGCCAACAATGCAAAATAGTTTGCATGGTTAATTATTGCACAAAGATTGCCTTGGTTTATAATTTTGAGAGGGACAAGAAAGAGCATTCGTGATTATTATCTAAACTAATGTGGCAACGGCATTCCCTTTAACACCCTGAAACATTTCAGCAAAAACTAATTTAATGCTCGAAGATAAAAAGAACAAATAATGTAACGTTTAGTATTGGAGTGCCCAAACTAACATGTGCAGGCAATAAACTCATAAATCATATTTCACACTCCATCAACCATTAATATCAGTGTTGAGTGTCCAGTTGTTCTCCCTAACTTGAGAATATGGGTTCTGCTTCAGAAAAAACAACCATCTGTTATGATGAGGATTCCAACTCCAAGTAAGTAAATGCAAAGAGAAAAAACCAAAGCAATATTAGTCTGTAATAGAGAAGAATGGAAAAGGTCAATTGTAAATAAGTATCAAAGTCAGTGTCACATGCAACCAAAAAGTAATAATTATTCTGAACAAAAGTCTAGATCATTTCACTTTCATTAGACAAGCATTGTGCTTTAGATAGATGTCAGCAATATTGGGTCCTTGCAAGCATTTTAAAAACATTCATGAAGGATGGCATATATTTAAACTTTTTAGTAAGCAAAATCTTCCAAAACTAGATTTCCCAATTAGAAGATCAACTTATTAGACAAGTCTTTAGCTAGTTTCAGATGGATGACATCCTATACTGAGAAAATCATATTGTGGTGATGGAATATCAACAGTTCATCTTTCTGAAAAACAGTCACTTTGCGTAGGAAAGCCTCTAACGAATTCTGTATGTCGTAGCCAAAAAGCAGCTACCAAGGAAATTCAAAGTTATATAACAGGACTTCCCGGTCAAAGTATTAGCATAGTCAAACGACTAGCCAGTATTATTGAATTCACCAAACTGACTGTTCTCGCACATATAAAGAGAGGCATTGAAACTGAGCTGCCAGTCAAACTCATTTGACTCAGCAAGCTACTCGAAAAGGGATGTTCTGTCAAATCAATCTTTATGCAAACTGAAAATCACCTCAATTTCTAAACACAATGCATGTGATGTGCCATCATCCATGGATTTTGGAAATTTAAGTCTTTAGTGATATAGCCTACTTGAAAATTTATGCTCTCAAATTTTTTGTTGTACAGTGTTTTTGTAGGTAGATAAAGGTCATTATTGACAGTTATGATAAACTTAGTGACATACAATCAAGTCACCAACACTTGCATTTAACATCGCATGGTAGACTAAAACAGGAATCTGATGTTTATGGAGCACTCAATACCATAACACATTTTCAGAAAATCTAGAAATCGTTTGGATATCAGAAGAATAACCAATTTATTCAAAAGGATCCCAAAATAGTCTTATATAATGTTAGTCTGAACGTGGACTTTACATCTCAGGAAATATTCTATTGATAAAGGGTGACTGGTTGAAATAAAGATTAACCAGAAGAGGAAATCTATGTACAAAATTGGCGGATGGAGATATATGGTGTACCAAAAAAGTTAAACCAGGTTTTAAATCTTCTAGATAGTTCCAGGTTTGCTTTAACAATCAATTATGCAATGACTATGTACCTCTATGCACTTTACTACGATACAAGACAACAATGCAAAATAGTTTCAATGGTTAATTATTGCACAAAGATAGCCTTGGATTATAATTTTGAGAGAGACAAGAAAGAGCATTCGTGATTATTATCTAAACCAATATGGGAACGGCATTCCCTTTAACACCCTGAAACATTTCAGCAAAAAATAATTTAATGCTCGAGGATAAAAAGAACAAATAATATAACATTTAGTATTGGAGTGCCCAAACTAACATGTGCAGGCAATAAACGCATAAATCATATTTCACACTCCATCGACCATTAATATCAGTGTTGAGTGTCCAGTTGTTCTCCCTAACTTGAAAATATGGCTTCTGCTTCAGAAAAAACAACCATCTGTTATGATGAGGATTTCAAGTGAGTAAATGCAAAAAGAAAAACCAAAGCAATATTAGCCTGTGATGGATAAGAAAGGAAAAGGTCAATTGCAATTAGGTATCAAAGTTAGCCTCACATGGAACCAAAAAGCAATAATTAATGTGAACAAAAGTACAGATCCTTCCACCTTCATTAGACAAACATTGCGCTTTAGATAGATGTCAGCAATATTACGTCCTTGCATGCCTTTAAAAACTTTCATGAAGGATGGCATATATTTATAGTAAGCAATATCTTCCAAAACTAGATTTCCAAATCAGAAGATCAACTCATTAGACTCATCTCTCGCTAGTTTCAGATGGATGACATGCTAAACTGAGAAAATGATATTGTGGTGATGGAATATCAACAGTTGGTCATCTTTTCTGAAAAACAGTCACTTTGCTTAGGAAAACTGCCAGTAGAAGGAGAGGCAAAGAGAAACAGGTGAGAAGGCTGAATGCACACTCAAACAAGTGTGATAGTGTTTATTATATAGGAATATTTCAGATTGGTTGAACAGTTACCAACGGAATAACAGCTAAATAACTGCATTATATGCTATATAATGCTCTATATTTTAACACCCCCTCTTAATGACTAAACCGGAAACAATACTAAGTTTATCCTGAAATTTGACAAATGTACTAAAGCACACATGTTTAGTCATTAGATCTATAGATTGTGCCATAGGTGGTACTTCAAAATCAGCAGTCCATTGTTGTGTTGTGGTTGTCAAATGGAGGACCGCAAAACAAAAATCTGGTCGTGTGAACAGAGGATATGGCAAGTGGTCCACTGATTCTTCGTTACGTGATTCATTGACCAGTGATGAATCATCAATGGTGAAGAGTGTCAACCCCATCTCTAGAGTGTTGGAATCAGAAACTCGGAGAGGTGGATTGAGAAATTTGTTCCAGGCTTGTGTAGCCTGTTGGAGTCTATACAAAGACTCAGTTAGCCTACAATCGAAGTCACCTCAACCGTGTCCTTGCAACACCATGTAGTGCTCATCCAACCTTTTCAAGAAGAGAAATGTGACCATCTTGTGCAATAGGAGTTAGAACCAACTCCGCAATAGTAGGAGAAACAAACATCTCCATCTCAACAGTGGGAGAAATAACCATCTCCGTAGTAGGAGTGAGAACCAACTCCTCCTCCATCTCATCTATTTGCTCATTTATCCCCCTCTATTGGGAAAAGTCTTTCACAACACAATGAGCAAATTGTTCATGCTCTATTGTCCTTCAAGCAAGTACCTCTAAGTGAGTGGCTTGGCATGCCATCTCACCATGCACCTTAGGGCATCTGGAATAGTGGAGTCTCCATCCACAACAAATTGTTCTTCAAAATGAGGAAATCCATCCTCCCAAGGCATGTCCGCCTCCTGTACATTTGGTATAGTGGATACTCCCTCCATAATAAGTGCATGTAGGTTGACTATATCCAAGTCAACAAATCTGTGAGGAATGGCTTTCTCCCAAGGCATTGCATCCTCTTGCGCATCCTTTATGGTGGAACCTGTCCTCCACATGTGCATTCATGTTGACCGTGGCAGATCAGCAAGCCGATATTGGCCACCTTGCCCAATACCAAGGGCAATCATCCATCTTTGTTTCACATCAGAGACAACACACTTCTTCCCATAGAAATCCATAGAAATATTGTGATTTTCAGTTAATTGACGAATAGATATAAGATTCTTTTGTAAAGAAGGTACATATCTAAGATTCCGTACCAACAATTTATGAACATTATTCAATACAATTGTAATGTCCCCTTCTTGGGACATTGTTGAAATTGAAGACCTGAAGACCCTCAACCCATTCTCTCTTCTCATGGGTTTGAGGAATGAGCGTGAAGATGGTCCTAAGATGTCTGTTGTCTATTTTGTAACCCCTTGGCATGCCTTGCGCTACAAGGAGGGCTCTCTAAGTTAGTTTAAATGTGCACATAGGATAGTTGCTTTTATTATTTAATTAAAAATAATAAAGTGCACATAGTCTTAGTTTATTAGAGACTTTATTATAATGAGAGTTTATGTTTTCCCTCCAAAAGGGAAAGGTCGGTCATTGGATATTGCACCCCTTAGTTCTATAAAAGGAGGTCACATTTCCTTTAGTGGGTTATGTTGGATTGATCATTTGATTTTACTCCATGCTTGGAGTAATGGGATGTATGCCCTAGCTCTTGCATTGTGCTCTCTCATTGTAAGCTTCATTTGGATCCATTGTTGAAGATATTGAAGACTCCATTGTTCTCTTCATTGTGCTCTCTTGTGTTGAGTGTGTTTTTGCATGGTTTATCCATTCTAAGTATTGGCGACTTGGCTAAAAGGATTGGCGCATTTATTTAGAGTGAAATATGCATGTTATTGATCATTGTTGAAGGGTTTGATAGTACCTTTGTGAACTGCTGTTACTGCTGCAATTATTTTTGCTATAGCGACTTGGATTGGGGTTTGTTTAAGCATGTTTTTGATGCCCCAAAATATATTTATGTTGCAGATCTGATTTAGCATAATTTTGTGAGCATGTGTGACCAGATTTGAGGGTTTTGGGAGTGATGCAAGTGCTGGAATTAATCTATGTGCAAAACAGCAATTTATTTTGCCCTAGGCGACTTGCTTTTTTGGCTATTTTGGGAGTTTGGTAACTGTTGTTCTAATTTGGTTTGGATCATCTTGTTCCTTGTATTTTTCCGAGTTCGGGCATATCTCATTTGCCCAAATCGGAGTAGTTTTGAGGAAGATATGAATTTTTGAAAATTGCAGCAGTCTGGGGTTTGATTATCAATTGTTTTCAGTTGTGTGATCAGATTAAAAATCTGATTTGTCTATTAATTATTTCTGAGCAAGGGGAGTTGATTTGGAGTGTTTGAAAGCTTGGAGAAGGGCTGAAATATTTTTATTTATTTTCCTCTAACCCTAGCGACTAGATCTGAGATTTCGGGTCTGTTTTGAAGTGGTTTTGTTGATCAGAAAATTCAGATTCATAGTGCATTGGAAAGGCCTTGATTTATAGTTTATTGTGCATTTTATTTCATGCAAAAATACCAAGTATTGAAAGAGTTATTAATTTTTGAAGTTTCAGTTGTTCTGGGTGCAATTTTAATTAATCAACTGTGATAAAATCAGATCTGGAAAAGATTAGTTTTCTAATTGGTTCTCCCATCTAACCCACTACCTTGGCTTACTCCAACCCCATTTGGGTTGTATTAACGCTGACATTGGGTTATTTGAGGTCGAACTAAGAGAATCTAATCCTTCTAGGGTCGATTTGAATTAATTAAAGTGCAGATTTAAATAATATCCCAAAAGGGGATATTACAACAATGTATATATCTCATATCCCTTCTCTGCAAGTGATTCTCCATTAGCTAAAACTACTGATTCAAAACATATATTTGCAATAAATGAAACATGCCAATCCTCGCTACATGAAAAGTGTATGGATGCTCCTGAGTCAATGATCCAACAACTAGTACCTGTAATGTCCCCTTTTCTCTAAAAACTAAAGACAATTGGCATTCCCGGGCAGTCCTAATTCGTGGCCTAGAAGAGGAAAATAAAAAAAGAAGGCTGTGATTTAATATTTAACTATTGTATAATATTTTATAAAATAAATATAATTATAAGTATGGGTCGGCCTAGGTGGAGAAATTAGCATGAAAAGTCATGAGGAATAAGAAAAGTCATAGGAATATGAAAAGTCGTGACTTTTGGCCTTTGGCGCCAAGCATGAAATTATTATAAATAGGGGATTTGGGGGTTCATTTTAGCATGACATTTGAATATTGAAATCTGATATTGTGAGATTGTTTCTCATAAAATCCTATTGGGACGTCAAACCCACTAGAGGTCCATTCAAGGGACGAAACCCTCTTGAATTGACTTAAAACATTTGAGCTTTCATTGAAGATTATTCAATTTCGTGCTATTTTGTAAATCTGATTCAAACTGTGCAATTTCCTTGAAATGCGACTTGCCTATGTGCTTATAATTAATTGTTTTGAGCAAATAAGTTGAGTTAATTCATTCAAATCTGATCGCTTGGGTCTAAAAAGGCTTAAACTACACTTTACATGCATTTCCATGCAAATTTGAGGCCAAATCGAATTAGATAGAAGTGTTGCGATTTGACAGTCTACAATTAATTTCCAGATTTGCATAATTTGCCCATACTAAGTCGATTTGGGTCATAATTTGTCTCATATTTGGTGTCCGAAGATTTCATCCCGAAATGGGACTACGCATTTTTAAAAATTCCATTCTTTTCAAAGTAACGGGTTGTTTTGTGTTTGTTTTCCTGCAGTTGTTTGCATTGCTCTAAGATATCCCCAAAGAGTCATAAAAGCCAAATTCGCCAAATACCCACATGCTAAAACTCACTCTATCCCTTCGTCAGGTTTTGTTTGAGAGAATTTTATTTATTTATTTATTAAATAAATAAAGTTCTTTTAAAAATAGATTGAGCTAAAATTGGAGGATTTAGGTTATATAAAGCACTTCACCCCATCATTATTACCACAAAACATTCATTCGGGGGAAGAATTTTTGCAAATCAGCTAATTGGAGAAATTTTTCGAGCAATTGCCCGCAGCTGTTTTTGTTTTGTTTTATTTCTTTTTGTCTGTGTTTTGGTTTGTTTTCTCCGGCAATTCCCATAGCCTATTCATCCTTCTTGCAGATCTTTCCCCAAGCCTAGGGTTTTGAAAAGCTATCTAGTATTTTTAATTACTAATCTGTCTACAAGGCGATCAGAGCTCGAGATTCTTTCAAAAGATTGCAAGAAGTCGCTTGGTCCAAAAAGGTGCAAAATGGATTTTATGAAAATAAGAAAAATATTGCCATCAATGCGTAGAGCTCGAGAAAATATGCACTTTTAGAAAAATGACACCTAAAACGGAGCCACGGAATGAAAGTTATGGCACATGCAAGTTTTGTTGCTACATCTTCCGGACCCTTTCCAAAAATGGCAAATTTTCAACGCGCCTTCCGCAAAATCCAAAAAGGAAAGAAATGCGTCTTCATGCTACATCAGCTTTCAAAGTTTGTTCCGCGTCCAATTTCCACGTTGCCTTCAGTGACAAATTTTCACGCAATTTTAAAGGCAGAAGTCACAATGCAAGTCGCACTTTTTGGGATAAATAGATCTAAGTTGCAATGGGAATTTCCAGTAGTGGCAGGAAGATGGGAATTTCTTGCCCGCATAGTGGTTACTTTTTCCCATCAAGTTAAAGTCACTTAAGTTGCAATGGGAATTTTGAGAGGGCTGGAAGATGGGAATTTCTTACCTGCAACACTAGGTGAAAATTCCCATTATAAAGAAAAATCACTTAAAGCACCGTAGAATTTCTTGCTGCATAAAGACGTTACTTTTTCCCATCAAGTCAAAGTCACTTAAGTTGTAAAATGGCAATTTCGTGAGGAGGTGGAAGGCGGGAATTTCTTACCTGCAACGCAGGTGAAAATTCTCATTATAAAGAAAAATCACTTAAAACACCGATGGGAATTTCTTGCCTGCCTAGCAGACTAACTTTTCCCATCAAAGAGTTTTTATTCACCCATACAAGTCGCACTTTTTCAAAAGAGGTTGTTTTCCATACAAGTCACACTTTTTGGGAAATGACTTAAGTTGCTAATGGGAATTTCCACAGTGGCAGGAAGATGGGAATTTCTTACCTGCAACGCAGGGTGAAAATTCCCATGATGAAGGACAAGTCACTTAAGTGGAAGAGGGGATTTTTGGAGCTGCAGTGCAGGTGGAAATTCCCATCAAGTTGACTTCTTATTTTTAGCACTCACCCTTGCCAAAAAGTGCGACCCATTCTGGCATAGCTAAGTGCCTAAAAGCTGACTTTTTTATTAATTGTCGGGAAGCATCCAGTTTTGGCGCCTAGGGTTGGAGAAGCTTTCTTTTTATTATTCAGAGCATCTGCATGTTGATGTGAGTGCACAAGTGAATAAAATAATATTTTTATCTTGCTTGGCATGCAAGCAAAGTCTAAAAATAGAGGGCAGCAAGCTTTATAAGCAAATTTTGGTGATGAAAATTGAGTATTCATGCCATGGACTCCATATTTGTCTGAATCAATTGCAAGTATTCATCACAGGTGCTCATGTTGGTGAAGAAAGCATAAGTCAATGTCAGATACATTGAATATATCTTCCGAATCAGAAGAAATTGCCAGATCTGCACAAATTGATCCAATTACAAAGGATTCTGGCATAATTAAAAGGAAAAGAGCTTAGACAAAGATTATTCCAAGAATAATGAAAGAGAAGGGTCAATGAGAATCGTGCATTGCTTCCAGATATGCTGAAATCAATGATACAAACATAGGCCCTGAACCTATCACCGATTTAATTGACAGATCCAGAGCTGGAAGGACATCTCTTATGCGGGCAATTAAAAGTAGTGGGATCATTCAAGCCTCAACGTTTCCAGTCACAACTCAATTGCCTGAATTTGTTATGGAATGTGCCAGGTCTTATCATCCTCTTTCCAAAACAATTCGAGATGTCAGGGAAGACAATAATCAGGTTGGATGCACAATTTATTAATTATTGCCATAAGCTTCAACACGGCCGGGTGGTGATTACATGCAGGATGCAGTGCATGATGGGAAAACACTTGAGTCACATGTTCGACAAGTATATTCGGTTTCAGAACAAGAAAAAGCGTAGAGTATGACGCCCGCATATTTTCGTTATTCTTCCCTTCCCTTCCTTTTTCTTATTTCTTGGACAAAATTGTAAAATTAAAGTCATTGGTTAAAAGCCATTTCTTCTAGTTATTTGAAAAGGTCCTCGATTGAGAATATGTGGCGAGACATGTAGAACTTTGATTTTGTCTTGGATGCATGTCATGAGGAGAGAAATTTCGGGAAAGATTGTCGGTTGTTTTCTTTATAACTTCTGCATGTGTCAGTTCAGTTAATTCTTTCCTATTTGTAATTGCCCTCTATACACTATAAATAGAGGAAGAACCTACGGGTTAAAGGATCAAAATTTGTAATCAGCATTCTTGTGTTCCAAACTTTGAGTTGAAACCTTGATATCTTTCTAAAAGCTAAGGAATTGAAAGGAGACAGATTTCCGGAGAACTTTGTGTCAACGGTGCTTGTGTTTCTTACTTCTGTATAGATCTTTGCATAAACTTTGTGTTATCTCAAATCTAGATTTGAAGCTTTCATTTCCTTTAAATTCGTATTTTGAGATTTGTTTGTTTTATCTATGTGCATGAGACCAACTCTGCGAACTATTGGTTGGATTGCACATCTTCTCTTCTTTCTTCCCGGATTCAATTATTTCCCCTTTTTTGCAAATATTTCTTTACAACTGCTTACTTGCTTAGCTATGGCTCATGAGCTTTGCAATTAAAGTAAAACCCACGAACAATTACGCAAATCCATAATTGATAGAAATCTTACACGGGAGCCTCACCGGTAAATGAGGGAGATTTATCTCATGACTGCCTAGGTTTTCAGTTGTGTAGAAAATTTAGCCAACAATATTATTAGAAATCAATTTAATAATATTTAGAGATCATTTTCAATTGATTTGGCATAAAGATTTGGTGATAATTCTTCGTTGTTCGTAAACTTCAATCTGCTGCAAGTTTATTCCAGAAAATATTAAAAATATAATAATAACCCCGAAAGGGTTATTACAAAGTACCATTGTCATTCGAGCATGATGTCGTAAGACAATAAAAAGCATGCCCATCATCCAAATCCCATTCTTTTGCAACTACTACCACATGTTTCTCATCACAAGGTTTTTTGTTCTATTGCAAAAGATCATACTTCCACTTCCGACAATCCTTCTTAAGGTGCCCAACCTTGTGTGAATAGCATGTGAACCGATACCGAGTAGAAGACTCACCGAATGAGCGTCTCCACTTTCCGTTTTTGTGTGACAAGAGCACTCTCTGATTGGTCACAACTAGATTTTTCCTGAATTTGTCTCCACTCCTTTTGCAATAGATAGGAACTCACCTTGTCAAACATGAGAGTTTGACTTTCAGCCATTAAATGGAGTGCCTCCACAAATGACTCATACGAAGAAGGTAAGTTGTTCAAAACCAGAGCCACCATATCATCGCCGTCCACCTTTTTGTTGATGGAAGATAACTGGTCTCGGAGGTCTTTCATCCAAAGTAGGTGCTCAAAGTCTCGAGACGGTGATCCACCTTGTAACTTCAGGGAAAAGAGCATATTCTTCAGGTATAAAACCCAACTCTTTTCTCGACGTCTGATATTTATCCCTCAGAGTGGTCCACAACGTGCTTGCCACAGGCACTCTGCACTTCCGGTATCATATCATCGACACCAACAACTTGAGAAGCAATAGAGCTTCCTTATGACGTTTGTCATAATCCGCAAAGTTTGTAGCAGGTCTGCCTTTGCTACCCATGATTATCTTATCACAATCACGAAATTTTGCAAGCGTCTGAATCTTATGGCTCCATAAATTGAAATTTGTGGCTATTAATTTTTGTGAGTCCAACAGAATTAGCTTTGAAATATTTGTTATTTTATTATTCCAAAGTAACGGAAATAATAAAATAATATGTTGCCCACACCAGAAAATAGTATGAAATTGATTATTCCAATGCAAGTCACAAGGTGAATACCTTTGTTGAAAATGAATATTAATTCAGCGACTTTCTAAAAGGAAGAACTTGAACTACTTCTGCCCTCGAACTGCCCTCGAAGAACTTGAACTTCTGTCTTCAAACTGTATTCGCGTCTATTAAGAACAGTATGCAAGAAAACACAACAGTTTTATTTTTGCCCTCGCTGTGCCCTAGCGACTTCAGGCTTTTCACAATTTCTGCAAATGGAGCTTTTCACGACTTCTGGTGACTGCTGCAACCTCGAAACTGGCTCCAAAAGTCGCAGGTTACAGATTTCCTTCGTGTCAGAATCACGTTTTTGAACCAGCGACCAAACGTCTTTGCAACAGAAGTTATCCTTTCATTTGAGCCTTCTTCTACAAGCGTGGAACTAGGTTCTTCAGTTTGTGCCCTAGTTGGGCTTCCTCAAACAATGTATTGATGTCTCGTCCCCTTCAAGGGCTTCCTCGGGCTCTGATACCAATGTTAGTAGGAGAGGCAAAGAGAGAGATGAGAAGGCTGAATGCACACTCAAACAAGTGTGACGGCGTTTATTATATAGGAAGAGGTGGTCACAGCTTGGTTGAACAGTTACCAACTGAATAACAACTAAAAAACTGCATTATATGCTATATAATGCTCTATATTTTAACTAGATTTATAGTAAGAAATATCTTCCAAAACTAGATTTCCCAATCAGAAGAACAACTCATTAGACTCATCTCTCGCTAGTTTCAGATGGATGACATGCTAAATTGAGAAAATCATATTGTGGTGATGGAATATCAATAGTTGGTCATCTTTTCTGAAAAACAGTCACTTTGCTTAGGAAAACCTCTGACAAATTCTGTACGTCATAGCCAAAAAGCAGCTACCAAGGAAATTCAAAGTTATATAACAGGACTTCCCCAGTCAGAGTATAAGCCATAGTTACGGGACGGGGTTTCAGGACGGCAAAAAATTTCTAAATTTTGGGGACGGCGGGGGGACGGCTAATTAAAAAATATATAAATATTTAAAATATAAAGATATAGTGACTAAATTATATAAATAAGCTGAAATAAAACCATTTGAGATTTAAATAAGGTGAAACTTGAACTCATAAACATCAAATACATTCCTTAATACTCATGATTCTTTCAGAAGTTTGCAAGAAGTTGCTTGGTCCAAAAAGGTGCAAAAATTGATTTTATGAAAATAAGAAAATTATTGCCATCAATGCATAGAGCTCAATAAAATATGCACTTTTAGAGAAAACGACACCTGAAACGGAGCCACAGAATGAAAGTTATGGCACATGCAAGTTTTTGCTACTACATCTTCCCGGACCCTTTCCAAAAATGGCAAAATAATTTCTATGCTTGTGATTTTTTCACCAAAAAGCAAAAAAATGCCAAAAAAGGAAATAAATTCGTGGGGGACGTCTGGACGTCCCCCCCACGTTTCCCCATCCCCGGACGTTTCCCAATCTTTTCAGACGCGTCCCGGGCGTTTCCTAAAAAAAGGAAACGTGGGGGAAACGTTTCCCCCACGTCCCCACATCCCCAGGATGTCCGGGACGTCCCGGACGTGTCAAACAAGGGGAGACGCGTCCCCGCGTAACACTGGTATAAGCATAGTCAAACAACTAGCCAGTACAATTGAATTCATCAAACTGACCATTCTCACACAAAAAGAGAGGCATTGCAACTGAGCTGCAAGTCAAACTCATTTGACTCTGCAAGCTAGTCAAAAAGGGTTGTTCTGTTAAATTGATCTTTCCGCAAACTGAAACCCACCTCAAATTTTGAATTTGATGCATGTGATGTTCCATCATCCATGGATTTTGGAAATTAAGTCTTTAGTAATATAACCTACTTGAAAACTTATGCTCTTAAATTTTTGTCGTACACTGTTCTTTGTAGGTAGATAAAGGTCAATATTGACAGTTATGATAAACTTAGTGACATACAATCAGGTCACCAACATTTGCATTTAACATAGCATGGTAGAATAAAACAGGAATCTGATGTTTATGGAACCCTCAATACCATAACACATTTTCAGAAAATCTAGAAATCGTTTGGATATCAGAATAATAACCAATTCATTCAAAAGGTTGCCAAAATAATCTTATATAATGTTAGTCTGAACATGGACTTACATCTAAGGCAATATTCCATTGATAAAGGGTGACTGGTTGAAATGAAGATTAACCAGAAGAGGAAAACAAAGTCCAAAATAAGCGGATGGAGATATATGGTGTACAAAAAAACAGGTTTTGAATCTTATATATACTTCCAGATCTGCTTTAACAATCAATTATGCAATGACTTTGTACCTCAGTGCAATTGACTACGATACAAGCCAACAATGCAGAATAGTTTGCATGGTTAATTATTGCACAAAGATTGCCTTGGATTATAATTTTGAGAGAGACCAGAAAGAGCATTCCTGATTATTATCTAAACTAACGTGGGAACGGCATTCCCTTTAACACCCTGAAACATTTCAGCGAAAAATAATTTAATGCTTGAAGATAAAAAGAACAAATAATATAACGTTTAGTATTGGAGTGCCCAAACTAACATGCGCAGGCAATAAACTCATTAATCATATTTCACACTCCATCGACCATTAATATCAGTGTTGAGTGTCCAATTGTTTTCCCTAATTTGAAAATATGGCTTCTGCTTCAGAAAAAACAACGATCTGTTATGATGAGGATTTAAAGTGAGTAAATGCAAGAGAAAAAACCAAAGCAATATTGGTCTGTAATGGAGAAGAATGGAAAAGGTCAATTGCAAATAAGTATCAAAGTTAGTGTTACATGCAACCAAAAAGCAATAATTATTGTGAACAAAAGTACAGATCCTTCCACCTTCATTAGACAAGCATTGCGCTTTAGATAGATGTCAGCAATATTGGGTCCTTGCATGCATTTAAAAACTTTCATGGAGGATGGCAAATATTTATAGTAAGCAATATCTTCCGAAACTAGATTTCCCAATCAGAAAATCAACTCATTCGACTTGTCTCTCGCAAGTTTCAGATGGATGACATGCTAATCTGAGAAAATCATATTGTGGTGATGGAATATCAACAATTGGTCATCTTTTCTGAAAAACAGTCGCATTGCTTAGGAAAGCCTCTGACGAATTCTGTATGTCATAGCCAAAAAGCAGCTACCAAGGAAATTCAAAGTTATATAACAGGACTTCCCCTGTCATAGTATAAGCATAGTCAAACAACTAGCCAGTATCATTGAATTCACTAAACTGACTGTTCTCACACATAGAATGAAAGGCATTGGAACTGAGCTGCCAATCAAACTCACTTGACTCAGCAAGCTAGTCAAAAAGGGTTGTTCTGTCAAATCAATCTTTCTGCAAACTGCAACTCATCTCGATGTTTGAACTTTATGCATGTAATGTTTCATCATCCATGGATTTTGGAAATTGAAGTCTTTAATACTATAACCTACTTGAAAAGTTATGCTTTTAAACTTTTTGTTGTACAGTGTTTTTGTAGGTAGATAAAGTGCCCCTTGTTCCAAGCACGGGCATCCCTCCACTTGCAATGCCTTGTTCAAACACCTGTTTGGTGGGAATACTTGGCAAGTTTGAACCAGGATTTCTGCTGCAGATGTACTTATTGCTAGACTACGGGCCAACAGACTAAATAGCTGGATTTTAGACATACATTTGACTACTCAGTATTCCCTTTCCATGGCCTTAAGTCTAACTTAAATGTCTATGTATGGGATTTGCCATGTCATGGTAAATCCCGCATTTGTTTTGTCAAAAATTGAATATTTCTGTATTTTTGTCTGCTAAGTTTTTCAAGTGGTGGAAAGCAAAATGTTTCAGAAAAACCATAGGAGATTTTTGAGGAATTTTTAGAATCGTGGAAGCAATTACAAGATGCATCTAAGAGGCATATCCGACTTGGGCTAGTAAGTCATGTAGAGATGTATTTAGAGGGAATTGTGCATGGTATTTTTGGGGAGATGAAGCCATAGAGGAGGAGATGGGAAGGCTGAGCAAGCAAATATACTCATCCTACAACCAATCAACCATTATGTTAGTAAGAGGGCCACTTCCATTGTGATGTCACCCCTATTAGCATAAGGATCATGATATATTGGGGTTTATATGTTATTGCGGACCAATACAACCAACCAATGTGGGATTTTTTTATTGAAAGGGGCTTTTGTAGAGTCGTGGTGAGAATTTATACCACTAGGTTTATCTATCTTCATCGATGATAAAAAAATTACATCATATTTCACTGGTTGGTTGGACTTTATTTTTAATTCAACAGGGATTTTTTTCGAGCCATAGAGAGAATTTATACCACTGGGTTTATGTATCTTCATCCATAATAAAAAAATTACATCATATTTTACCTACTAGTAGAAACATAACATTTAAGACAAAAATAAAGCAGTTACAGAGGTAGACGTAATTCGGAGACTTTTCAACAAGCAGATGAGTCACTTGTATCATCAGAAACTGAATCAAGTTTCACGGGTTTAATTGCATTTGCATTTAGGTGTGATGGGACCAGATTATAAGAACATCCAGATTTCTCAAGACCATGGCACATCCTCTCACATGCTACTAATTTGTGCTTGTGCCTTAACTGAGATGACACCAATATTTACTCTATGACCACCTCACTCAATTATCCTTGGAAAGAAGAGAACCAATCTTAAGTTGCCTATGGTTACCTTCTATGGTGGTTTTTTCTCATAGATGTATATATGATTAACAGTTAAAATATAGATCTGAACTGAGGATTTATGTCTCGGTTGACTGACAAGTATACTGAAATGGCAAATATGGACCACAATTGTGTTTCAGACACAACCACTAATGGCTACATGCTTTTCCATTAATAAGAAAAAAACATATCATTCAAACTTTTCACTTTGTGTAAATTGGCCATGATGCATGAAACTTGGAGTAGAAGGCTAACCTTCTCAAATAGATCGAACCCAATTTTCAACCTTACATCTTGATCTTGGGTAAAATTGAACATCTTATAGGTAAGTTCCACAACTCCTCTTTGCTTCCCCTGCATATAATACATAGTGAGTGCCAAAATTTATAAATTTAAATTTCCTTAGCAATGCAAAAAAGAAAATGATATTTTGAACCCTATATTTTTGGCGGTCATGTTAACATTTATTTGAAATATGCGACTTTAAGAAATAATCAGTAAAAGTGTCAATATGAAAAATCAGAACAGAATAGTTAAAAGATCGCGGAAGGCCAGCTTTAACAAGTAGCTTTAGGATATGCACAGAACTGACTACCAATATAAAGGCCATAATCAAACCGTCCTCAATTTTAAAGAACGCAAAAACTTGGACTTTAGTTATAAAACCACTCCTGGAATGTTGTCAATTTTCAAGTTATCCGCAAATAGTTAAGAGCAAGAGAACTGTTCCAAGAAACATAAGTAGCTAAAATCCTAAGTCAGCCTGACATCAATATTGCGATGCATTTTAAGGAACTCCAGAGATTGTGATGTATTTTATTTTAAAAGACTCCAGCAACAACTAGCTATGATAAATGTTATGCCCAGATTAGAGCATCATAGAGAAGTTAGAAATAGTGAGCAAATAAACAATCAGTGTGTATGTCAAGACCATGTGCAAGCTCCAGAGCAACATGTTGCTTAGATATAGAGTGGTGTTTCCTCCCGTGTTCATACTAGGGGGAATGTTTGATATCTAAAGTTAGTACTCACATAGGGTTGATAGAATATTATTATTAATGTATGTGAGAGTATATTTGTGTGTTTGAGAGTAGTTTTGTACCTGAGAATCGAGATATACAAACAACTCACCCCCAAAATAGGGATGTGTGAGAGATAATAGGAGTTTAGTAAAGAAAGTTAAGGGATTGAATGATAAGCCCAATCTCCATATGTTTGGGAGACAGAGGCTATATATATGTAGCCAATGTGTTTGAGAAAAAATTGAAGTGAGTTTATTGTGTTAAATTGATCCAAGATTCATAGATAGTTAGGCATGCAACCAACAAAGAAAACGCCAATACCAGATGCCAAGTGATATCAGCCCTGCAGATACTGTATTCCAATGCTTCAATTAAATCTTACACTGCTGAATGCTAACCTGAAGATACCGTATTCAAATGCTTCAATTAAATCTTACACTGCCGAAGGTTAACAATAGATCTGCAGCAGCAGCGTAGAAGAGCCTGTTTGCTAAAAATAAAAAATCGCCACTTTTAGCAGGACCATACACCTGTGGATAAAAATTTACGATGGGAGGAGATTGGAGAATGAGAACAAGATGAATGAGCTTGTATGCCGATACAAATGTCAGGCCAAGAATGGACTGAGAGAATTAGAAATGAATTTGGTGCAAACCAATATTGTATTCAAATAACTTAACAATGAGATGCAAGTACATATTTATTACATTGAGGAGTGACTATTCAATTCATCACCAGGATGACTGTTTAGTTCATCTTCAGATAACTCCTGAGATTCTACAAATGCCTACACCTAGGAATATTAATATATTATGTACAATAATATTACACAGTGATCTAGTTGGGAGCTATGTAACCAACGCACAACCTCCATATGCCATCTTATTTGGCACGAGCACAATAGGGCTGCCACAAGGCGATGAGTTGGGCCTGATGTGTCCTATATCCACATGTTCATGGATTTGCCACTTGATCTCTTCAAGGTCAAGAAATGGTTTGTCGTATGGAGATGCATTAGGTAGATGTAGTCCTCATATCAAATCATAGTGTGCTTCACCAATGGTGCATAGGAACTTCTTTAGGCGGTGGAAAGATATCCTTTTATTCATCCAGTATTTTGTGCAACTATTGCGTGTTTGTTGCAGGAGTTCATTCAAGTCTCGCCATCAAGAGTACAGACTTCTTGCTAGAGCTGACTTACTGCTTGCACTATTTGACGCTAATGAGTGAAATCTTAGGAACTACTTCCAATATGGGGTATCTCATATCACCAACATCTATGCTAGCATTTCTTTAAATTTGCTTCATAATTGGAAGTCAATGGTAAGATATGGTTTCCCAAATATAATATCACATGCCTTTGATGGTAGTACATCGCAAAAAATTGCTTCATGAAAAGGCTTGATTTTGTACAACAGGTGACAATATTGCAGTGTTATGGAGGGACGCGTCCCTAGATTTTGGTGACATCCCGGACGTCCCAAATGTTTCGGGGACTTGGAGGGACATCCCAATATTTTTAAATCTTTCAAAAGTTTTCTGATGTTTATACTTTCAAAAAGATATTGTTTTAAAAAAGAACATCAAATTATAATCTTGAAAGTACCTAAAATACATTCAATACAGTTTAAATCCCTAAATGTCATTGAAAAAAGTTAAAATATTGAAATATTAATTTTTATGTATTATTTTCAAAGCCGTCCCCCTACCGTCCCCAAAATTTGGGAAATTTTTGCCGTCCCGGAAAGCCTGTCCTTCCGTACCCCTGTTCCCCATCCATGAGACTTAGGTAACTATGCAATACTGAGTGACACACTTCTCAGAACCGAAACAAAAACATCCAATGGATTATGGTTGTGGGTGAGGCGTCAAAGGAAAGCTTAATATGTGAGCTGCTTAAGAAGATATCAGGTTCTTTTGACTTCCATTGTCAACGATGAAGTGCACAAGGTGTCTATTAACCCACATTTGAGAATGGAACAATCCTTTTGCTTCCTTTGAATCTGAGTTGGAGGAAGAAGTAATGTTTGTGGTACCTACCATGGCATAAGGTTCAAATTCCCTGATTTGCTTACCATTTTATAGTCACGCCAACAATACCAGTTGCTTGTAGGGCTTTCCTAGGCACTCGTCGTTGGGGAGATTACCAGTAATATGAACTAATCACCACTTTCCAGTCTTCGACTGCTTAGTCTAGTCATTTAACGGCTTTATCTTGAGGATAGCGTGAAAATCCATTCCCTTCTTTTTAGACTTCTACTTAGCTTTTACTTCAAATTTGTAAGAAAATCTATATGCTTCTCTAAGAGAGAAGATCTGAAGGAAGTCCATGTAAAGTTGGATGTATGGCCTCAAGCCTAGCCTACATTCCTAAATGATATTCTGCTCAATTTCCTAAACAGCAATTTGGATACCAAAGTGTGAAAGATATCTTTGTATACTTGAACACATTGACCACGGTGTTGGCACAACTGTGCAAATATGATGTACTGATCATCAGAGTTTCCAATAGGATAATAAACTGATTTGAGTGCTTTTATGACACCATTTCAGGTATTTATAAATACATTTGAGGCATCCTCATGAGTCATGCGGTATTTATCCAACCATTTCTTTATAGATAAAGATACTTTTAAAAGAGCAATGTGATATTTTCTTTATCAGAAAATGCATTTAGCACGTAGTATAAACAAATTAGGTTAAGCTAGTTAGCTAGTGCATCTGCATCTCGTTTTCCTTCAAACATAGGGATGTCTACATTGACGTGTACCTTGTACGTTGTTTGACCACCGAAAGGTCCATGTGAAGTAGATGTACCGAAAGGAGAGTGAGCATGCTTAACAAATTGGGCAATGTGATCCATGATTCCCACTCATCCATGTGCACAGTGTTCTTCTAAAGCTTCTCGTTGTCTCTCTAAAGCATCTTCTATCATTTTGTGGAGCATTTTTGACGTCAACATCTCTAAAGCTCATTGTCTGCAATTTGAGGATGTGAAGGAAGGTATTATGAAGGGTGACGAATTTCGAGCCTTACGCTTCTTTAAGTAGATCTCGTGTGAGTGAGCATACAACTAGAGAAGGATTCAAATGGAAATTTTGAAACCACAAGGAAATAATAGTGTGCTATGATACAACTGATCCAAGGCCTAGGGGAGACCCAAAGGACAGCCACACTTAATAAGATTAAATGGGTTATTGCGGAAGCATATATGAAATGATAAAGGTAAGAATATGAAGCAAGGAAAGATAGAAGGAGAACAATAGACACCGCATTAGATCTGTAAACTTCAAAGTTGTGTTATGTAATATTTGCATACAAGATCCAAGAGATTAGATGTTACAAGATGTTTAACTCTATTGTACTTCTTTATTTCTATATCTTTGCCTAGGAAAGAATGGAAGTGTACATTAATATACAAGTGTACACGATGAAAGAACGGTTGAACCATTACCAAAATGACAATTGTTCTCTTCGTAATTGGTCCAACATGTCAATGTGTCATATTTTAGTAACGTCATTGCACAGATACATGGAATAGCATTGAAATTGTCGGAGTTGTGCAGCATAAACAAAGGCAAGCAAAGACTTTGTAGTATGACCGTGTGTGCTTAATGTGGTCCTGAAGGCAATGGTGAAGACAACAAATGGCACAAGTAAGGTCATTATGCCGCAATTCGCTTGAAGTCTTAGACGCTCTTGGATCAAGTGGGGAAACAAATCGGTGGTTCTCATGAGCATGTTCATTTTCCACTTTCATCAGACATATTCCACGAGATTCTGAAGCCCAAAGAAAACATGAGTGGGAAGCTGTTATACAAGTTGAGTATGATACCCCGATGAAAAATTATCCTGGCAATTGGCAAATTTTCCTTTAGGTAAAAATCCCATGGGATTTAAATGGGTGTATAAGGTGAAATGTAAAGCAAACGGTACATTGGACAAGTATAAAGCTCAGCTTGTTGGTTAGGGCTACTAGCTACAGGAAGGTATAGAGTACAAGGATACTTTTTCTCATACTCCTAAGATAGTCACTTTTTGGTTGGTTCTCTCCAAAGCTACCCGGTTTGGTTGGAAGGTGTATCATATGGATGTGAAGAGTGCCTTCTTGAATAGGGATCTGGAGGAGGAAGTTGACATCATATAGCAAGAAGGATACCAGGTTATAGGAAGATACCATCAAGTTAAAAGGCTCATTAAGTCCTTGTATGGACTTAAGCAGGCTCCATGAGCCTGGAACATCAAAATTGATCAGTATCTCTAGGATTCTATATTCAAAATAAGTTTTTCTAATCTAAATCTCTACATCAAATGCAATGGTGATGACATAGTGATGCTCACTGTCTATGCTGATGATTTTTCCATCAGTGGTAGCAGGACCACTACACTTTTGTGAGTAAAATCTAATTTATGTTATACTTTTAGCCTGACTGATTTAGGCTTTCTACACTATTGGTAAGGTGTAGAGCTTTTAGCAATTTTATCATACTGTATTTATGACAAATAAAATATGCCAAAGCACTCTTGGAGAAATTCAAGATGACAGATAGTAATCCATACACTACGTCTATAAATGTCAGGCTGAAGTTATGATGATTCACTGTTAGTCGGTGAATCACTCTATAGATGGTGGGAAATTTGATCTAGCTTACATCCTCTTGACCGGGCGTATGTTTTTCTGTTAGCAACCTTTTTCGATTCTTGTCACAGCCAAAACTAGTTCATTGGTAAGCAGAAAAATATGTTTTCCAATGTCAAAGGAACTCTTGACTATGGCATATTGTATCAGATGTCGGCGTCTGGATTTACAAACTCCGATTGGGTCGGTTCAGTTGATACTCAGATTTCAACTACTGGCTACACTTTTTTCTTAAACTTGGGAATTGTTTCATAGCAAAGAAAGCTGCAAGATATTGTTGTTTTATCTTCCATTGAAGTAGACTATCAGGCAGCTTCTTTTTGCTGGGTTCCTACATATTATCGATGGATGCAGTTCATGCTCTACCTTTCACCCCATAAATTCTCCCTCTCTTTTCTATGTAAGAATTTGATGACAAATTGTTGATTGCACAACCCTATTCCTACTCGGAGTGTTCCAAGTTTCCAACCTTGCTGTATACATTTTTCTCAATCAACTGTGTGCCTCATGTTAGTTTTTATCATTGTCAAACAGCCTTTATGGGTGAAAATAATGTCATCTTATAGTGGACATTGGATTCTTAACATTATTTCTGTATGTGTGCACAAGTACAATTTATTTGTCATATTCTTCAACCATGAGTTTGAAAAGTTGTTAAGTAATCCTTACTTCTATAAGAAAGAAGCCATGACTTCTAAAATGGCCGCTCAAAAATGGTTGTGCACATGAAATGGCTTTCAATTGGAACCAAGCAAATGATCAGATAAGTCCTCTGAAAAACACTATGCTTATGATGATTTAACCAAAGTCCTCCAAGTGTGGCTAGAAGTGCACTCTATTATCTACAGCCAGAGAATTGATTTACGCATGAAATTACATTGATCATCTAGACCATCAATATGACCAAACAGTCATCAGAAGCCCATTTTCACATCAAACTATGGAGGATAAAAAAGTTTGCACATCATTCACATAGGTGTAATAAATTTCAAAACCCTTTTTCTGACAGCATTGCAAAAGATATCCATCATTCAACTTTTATACAGATACAAACAAGCTACTATTACAATTTGGGCCTTTAGCTTTTTACGAGTAAGCAATACTTTGATCAAGTATCATGTGTTTGATGAACATATAACATGCCAGAAGCAACTTATGTTGGCAGGCCTCTTGAGCAGTGTAGAGGACTGGTTCATTGAAGTACTTTCTTCATTATACCGTTTGACATTCATAAATTTGTTGTATAAAGGGCAACCTTGCATAGAAGTTTAGAACTATGTAGCCCAAAAACTGCAAATTTGCCAAGGTTGAAACAGAAAGTCATATCTTAAAAATTAATCCGAAATGAATTCATTCAGTACAAAGAAACATTTTTTGGCCAACTCGCACTCAAACAAACATACTCGCACTCCTAATTTGTCAAAGTTGAAAACCAAAACCGAAAAGGCAATAGGAAGACAATTGTGAAACTAAACATGTACAAAATCTGAATTGGACCAAACAAGAAGCCCTAGAAAATGTCCAAATCTCCAAGAACCCAGTGGCAGGTTCAGTTTTGAGTACATGTTCATCTTGACGGGTTCGGCACATGCTCAATGTGTCACCCTGTTTCAGCAAAAAGACAGCTGACTTCAACACCTACTGAATCCTCCCAAATGTAATAAGGGGGCCTCTGAACAGCAGAGGCAGAAGCCCTGCGTCGCCTGCTTCTCAACCCAATGACTTGAGAGACACCCCTGACAAAGGGCCTCCCCACCTAGAAAACTCACCATTATTCATCCAGACAGGTTGGGTGACTACCGAACTCGTCGATATTGATGTGCATGTCCGATTTTTGTTTCCATGTTTATTCGATGTTCTATTCAATTCCAACATTATGGCAAACATAACTCTAGTAAAGTAGGATTTCCATGCAATTTACATAGGAACAGCAGGATACACAATTGAACACAATCTGTTTTGGTGAAAGTAGATGGGCGAAAGCTTCAGATCTATATACAGTGTCCCTATAAATCCACAAGAAAATCATAATTACGTGCCCTCAAACTTAAGGGAAAGCCCACCCAAACAGAAAACATAAAAACAGGAAATCTCTCTCTCTCTCTCTCTCTCTCTCTCTCTCTCTCTCTTGGGTTCGTTGCATTTTCTTCATATAGGGAAAACGTTTTTGTGTGTTTCTTTCATTTCAAAAATTACACACTTAATCTTCTCCCTGGTAATATTCCTTTCTTATAAATTGTCTAAATGGCATTTGTCATTTGGGGCTTAAAAAGAACCACTTCTTCTTTCTTACATTGCATTAGTGAAAAAGAATCCCTCTTCCTGTTCATCATTTTCTACATCAAATATCATATTTCGATTTGGGTTTAAAATCTTGTTGCATTTCATCCTTGTATGTTGCATTATTAGCTCACATTTAAAAATGACGGCAACCTATATGCTTTGGAAGCCATGCGTAGCTGATGGTTGACACAATTGAACCATAGAAAGCACTCTCTCTCTCTCTCTCTCTCTCTCTCTCTCTCTCTCTCTCTCTCAATCTTGTGTGTTTCTTTCATTTCAAAAATTACACACTTAATCTTCTCCCCGGTAATATTCCTTTCTTATAAATTGTCTAAATGGCATTTGTCATTTGGGGCTTAAAAAGAACCACTTCTTCTTTCTTACATTGCATTAGTGAAAAGAATCCCTCTTCCTGTTCATCATTTTCTACATCAAATATCATATTTCGATTTGGGTTTAAAATCTTGTTGCATTTCATCCTTGTATGTTGCATTATTAGCTCACATTTAAAAATGACGGCAACCTATATGCTGGAAGCCATGCGTAGCTGATGGTTGAGACAATTGAACCATAGAAAGCATCTCTCTCTCTCTCTCTCTCTCTCTCTCTCTCTCTCTCTCTCTCTAGTAAAGTAGGATTTTCATGCAATTTACATAGGAACAGCAGGATACACAATTGAACACAATCTGTTTTGGTGAAAGTAGATGGGCGAAAGCTTCAGATCTATATACAGTGTCCCTATAAATCCACAAGAAAATCATAATTACATGCCCTCAAACTTAAGGGAAAGCCCACCCAAACAGAAAACATAAAAACAGGAAATCCCTCTCTCTCTCTCTCTCTCTCTCTCTCTCTCTCTACAGTGTCCCTATAAATTCACAAGAAAATCATAATTACGTGCCCTCAAACTTAAGGGAAAGCCCGCTCAAACAGAAAATATAAAAACAGGAAATCAGGAAAATACAATCTCTCTCTCTCTCTCTCTCTCTCTCTCTCTCTCTCTCTCTCTCTCTGCTCCCTCCCGCTCCCCTCCCTCTCCCCTCCCCTCCCCTCCCCTCCCTCCCCCCTCTCTCTCTCTCTCTCTCTCTCTGTATATATATATACCTCCATTTTCCAAATAATTTAATTTTAACACTTGTTCTGCCAGACATGTTTTAAAGAATTAGAATTTTTGATGGCAAACTGTATAGTTGTACGTAAGAATCTAACCTTTTGTGATCCTGGGTTGAAATTGTATCCTGCTTTTGTGTCCACACCGAGTAATCCATTACTCGCGATGGGCAATGTCTTCTTCCCTTGGAGATCGCAAGTGAATTCTCTTATTTCTGACTCATACTTCACTCCTACGTCTAAGCTTGAAAGAATCTGGAAAAAAACAAATAAATTTTAATACAATACTTGAGAACCAAGAACATAGCCCATCTATCAAATGGATTGCTTTTACCTCATTAAACCAGGAAACTTTCTTCATTCATGTTCCTAAATCTTGAATGAGATATTAATAAAATCTCAATGCAAATAACGTATACTTTTGAGAACAGACTCCAAAAGTGAAGAAGAAACCCAATGAGAAGATAATTCAAAAACCCTTTACACTCTTAAGTCTGAAAGACGTCCAAAGCATAACCGGAACTAGATGGATAAGGAGGGATAATATGCAATGTCAAAAGATATATCTTAATTATGTACATCCGAAACATGGATATAGCATCTTGAAACTAGCCTTGGATATGAGATTTAATTCATGGACTAAACTGTTGATATATTGTTTATTCAGGAATTAAATTATTAACATATGTTTACTCAAGTATTAAATTATCAATATATCGTTTACCAAATGGTATCATAGAGATTCAGCACAAAGACTCGATGCCGGTAATCAATGGGGCCAAAGGTGTGTCAATAACATCAATCCCTCCATCAGTGACCATGCTGAGTAAAATGAGAATTCTTCAGCATGCTTGATAAAGCAACAATGAACCAAAGCTCCATGTACAATTGTAAAGTATATACAATTTAAATGAACATATAAAGCAATGTTCTATGATAGTATTATGTTATGATTTGTGTTTAGACTAGGAGTTGTCTAACCAAATTTCTATACATAGGTGGACTCCAACCATCGCACATGTTCCTCCTAGATTCCTATACATGTACATCACCCCTAACAAATAATCATCTCGTCATATCTTATCATCATATCACTGTAGAAGATCATCTTGTCTTCATCTATATTAACTGTGAGCGGTTCATATTTATTTATTATTGTTTGAGCATATTCTGTCTTTTCTATTAAATGTCATAAACTCTTTTCCTGTTGTGATGTGATTTGTTCATATTTACTACAATGTGTTCTATATATAATGTTCTCATAGGAGAGTTAGTATTAATGTGAAGTTTCCCTCCTACATTTCTAGTCTCATTGCCATGATTGATGATATTGTTTGTGCAAGCCATTCCCTATCAAAGGTGAAGCAAAGGCAATTGTTGACGGGAGAGGCTCGACAATGAAGGCAAGGGAAGTACTCAGTCTAGGGAGTGTCGACTCAAAGATTACACCCAAATGTCTTGGGAACATAGTGTAATGACCGGGACCAAAGAGCACGGGTACAGACCAGCCAATCTAACCAAAGGAGGGGTTGGTAGGTCAGTGGAGGAAAGGAAGCTAGGGAAGGCCAATCTAACTAGAGAAGCAAAATACCACTGAGACTGTCAAGATCACCAAAAAATTAATATACATATAGAAAAAGGAAAAAATGATTAGAAGTGAACCCTGTTCAAAAGAAGTCCACTTAGAGGAAGTTAAGTCCAAAGGAAGTCCATCTTCAGAACTTTGTATAATACCAAGAGCAAAGGCACAAAAGTAAGGAGGTCAAAGAGGAGAGAGCATTGTAGGCCAACAAATAGCTATATGGGTGGAAGCATTATGTTTTGTTAATTTTTATTGGATATGCCATCAGAAATTTGCTCGTCATCATAGGAAAGAGACTCGTGAGGTGTAAGAACAATATGTTCTCTCAATTAATAGAAGTGCTATCAAAATTTCAAATATCACCCTTGGACCAATATGAAAGGTTGAACTCAATAAGTGAGGAGTCCTCCACGTTATGCTCAAAAGATGAGTGTGCAAACAAGGAAGCTAGTAGGGAGGATTGCCCAAGCGTTGAATTCCACATACAGACGGGCCCAATATTTCAAGTAGCCCGAGCTTAGCCTATAACGAAGTTGTAGCAACAAAACCAAAAAGGTCCTAGCCATAATTAATGAAGTGCACAAATTGTTATAGACACATGATGTAATGCCCCTTTTTGGGCTGAAATTAGAGAAAAGGGGTTTACTGGATATCATGAACTGATCAGATCTGAAAACACCTTCAAGCACACACACAACTGAAAATAGCTGATAATATCTTAAAATGATCAACCAACACAAAATCTGCAGTCTCCTAGGGCAGCGAATTGCCTATGAGATTCGAATCCACTTTTCACTATGCAAATCAATGTAGAATGCCACAAAATAATTTATCTAGCCACGGCAATATTTATGCATCACAAATACATCAAAATATTTAAGAAATATCTGATAATCACAGCTGGAATTAAATATTTATGACAGCAGCAGTTCAGCCAAACCGAGGGCTAGGAAAAATAGCAAATCCTCACCAAGATTCTCCAAAGTTCAGATTACGGCCTTATAAATTATGCCAAACAAGAATATCAAACCAAAATAGTGAAATCAGCCCTAGAACATACCAAACCCTCCACCCATGCAAGTTGCCTAGGGTAAGAAGGGAAAATACCAGCAATAAACCACTTTGAAGCACTTTGGAAACCCCCGTATGGGATTCCCCTCAAGCTTGAGGAGTTTTGTTCCTCAATCTTCCAACAATGGAGGTTTTCGTCCCCAAAGTTGAGCCACACTAAAGGTTTCGTCTTTAGTGGAGAGTAGGGCACACTATGCACAAACTCAAGATATCAATCTTCAAAATAAACATGCATAACCTTTTCAAATGAACCTTCATGTCTTTATATATCCTCAAGTGGCACCAACATCAAAATAGAAGCCCAATGCATAGGCCGACCTTCAAGTAGTTATATTTCTTCATTATCCTCTATGTAGGCTCTCCAATCAAGGTCAACCCATAAGGATTAGAAGTCCTTCCACCATTTTTGAACCAAATAAGAGGCCTTCATGCCCAACTCGCCACTAAAGTATTTAAAAATACTTTTACGCCATTACATCAAGTAGAATTCATCATCCATTGAGCCAATATTGACCCAAACAAAGACATAATGGGAATTAGAAGAAATATGAATGCAATTCTCATTATGTCCCATTTAGGGGACATTACACACGACGTACGAGACAACAGAGCAGTTATGCTCAAGAACCTTAATGCACTAATGGTTTGAAATTGAAGTAATACAAAGGGATGATCCTAAAGAAAGTGTCGTGAAATAAAGCTAAAGAAGCACAAGAGGGTATAAGAAGTAAAAAACGTGGGGGAAAGTTTGCAAGTATTATTCATGCAAGCAATGAGTTGGAGCCAACGCGAGGGGGAAACTAGTGCACGATGTGCAAGAGAAGGAAATAGTCTGGTAAATACTGAGGCATGGAAAGGAAAACAGAAGCTGCTAACTAAAAGGGGCAGCAATCCCAAAAAGATGGGGGAAAGTCTAAAAGGGAATTTCTGTAAATAGACTTCCAAACAACCACCTTTGTAAAATTAGAAAGTGGTGTCCATATAAAATAGAGAAAGAACGTGACCAAGGAACACTTGGAATTTTGAAAATGGACAAGTATCAAGAAAAATTTAAAGTTCTTGGGTATAAAGAATATTAAATATATGAACATAATACAAAAACTTACCGAACTTCGGCACTGTTGTGAAGAGCAGGACATGTGAAATAAAGGATGGAGTTTTAAATTGATCAAAGTCTGGCAATAAGAAAATTAAAAATCAAAGCCAACACAAGACTGATGCGAGAGAATGACTTTGGCATGCACAACACAAACATTACAAGCTCGATGAGTAAAATCCACTAAAAGAATCTTTGTCGAAGAAAATAAAAGCTCTCCCCATGACTCCTTTTTTCCCTAACTCGGAAAGATTATATCATAAATAATCATAGTCTAGCATATGTTCCTTGTGCATAAATCCTTACTACCTCCTATCCATGTATCCCATATTTGCACATAACGTTAATTAACATACTTTAATTTGCACCTTTACTTCAGTTAACCCACTAACCCCTATACATCCCACATATCCATCCTAACCCCTACCCACTTGTCCAAACCCATCAAACCCCATCGATCCAAGTCCAAGAAAATTTTGTCGAAAAACAAAATGAAGGCCCCAAAGAGGAAGATCGTGTCGTCAAAGGAGAGATATGGCCCATCGATGAGAAGAGTATGCTCATACAAGTTAATAAAGAGGGCCACCCAAGGTTTGGATGATCAACGTCAATGTGACAAACCCTTCTAGGAGCGGGTGATCTGTAAACTCTCTACTTTGGAATTGTTCACAGAATCACAATTAAAGACTATTGTTCTACTTTCGATTAGAAAATGACAGAGATAGCTTAGTGAATAGATTTGCTTATGCTTAGAATCAACAATCGCAGGATAGGAAAGAATATAAACATATGAACACCAACAATTTTTATCCTGGAAACCTCCAGAGGAGGAAAACCAATCGGGAAGGGCAATTGCTCTTTCTTCCCACTTTTATTGGCCAATTCAAATAAGTACAGAATTTACAACAAGTATGAAAGAAAAGTAGATAATATCTCACACTTCCTCCCAATTACTTGCTTGTTCTGCCTCAACACTCCTTTATTCTGCAAACACAATTCCAGCACTAAGAATTCCTTGCTCACTTGCTTTCATGCTTCGATAATAAAAACCTCTCCTTCCTACATGTATTTATAGCCCTTCTCATGTCCTCCAGTGCACTGGAGGATGGGAAAGGTCATGGAGGAGAAGAGACACGGACAACCTTTCCAATTCGGGATCAGACGTTTCGAATTTTATTTTATGTCCGAAAGAGCCAAGACCACCGCCCAGTGCAGATCGGCGATCCATGAGGACCGCCGCCCGGCTAGGCGGCGGTCACAGGATCGCCGCTCCCGCTCACGCCTGTTAACTTAAAGACACAACCTCGTTTCTTCATTTTCCTTCTTCAATGTTGGCTGATCTGATGAAGTTAAGTCATTTTGGATCCCTATGGATCAGCAGGGACAGTATGTCCAAGGACAAGACCAGCTCGTCCTCACACACAGGCCTATCCTAGATACACGCAGAGTCATCCAGGCCTATCACAAATATGTCCAGACTTACAATGCAACCATCCGGACTCATAATGCATTGTCCAAACATGTAATCAGTTTGTCGGGACGAGGAAACCAATGAACAAGAAATCAGATTTGTCCAAGGGAAAAAAGCATTAATAACAAAGTGGAATCAGTTGAACTTGTGTATGAGCCTGTACAAGAGGGAAAATGTGACATTTAAAAAAAAAAAAAATCATAGGAATTAAGGCAGTTGTCCAAAGCGAGTGAGGAATCGTATAAGAAGAACAAGGAGTCCAAAAACAAAAACAAATTGACTGAGAAGTAAAGTGATTAAGCAACGAAGACATTCATCATTTTTGAAATGTGATTTACAAGCACAAGGTCAATAAAGGATTAGCGAGGCAAGCACAAGCGAGAAAAAAGTTGCACAAGTTTGTGACCAAATTTGAATGATTTTCCAACCCTGATAGCTGCATTGAAAGAGAAGTGGACTTTGGAAGGAGAGAGACTGTTGGACGAAGGACTTAAGTTCAGAACCAACAACTACAAATTTGTTCATAGAAAGGTGTTGTAGGTATTACTCAAAGGAAACTGAAATTGGACAAATAAATCAGCCATATACCACTGTCCGAGAATCAATAAACACTTTTTCAAGCGATAAAATCAAGAGAGCGGCATGTGCAAATATTAAATCAACACCACACCAAGGAAAAGTGAAGGATAGTAGTTTGAAGGTGAAGTGTTTTACATAACAATTACAATGCACCAAGGACAAACCAGCAAACAGAGATGGACAAAATCAGTCATCCAGTGACAAGAAAAGCAGAGAAGTTTCAAATCAGTCATACAGCGAAGAGGAAAGCAAAAATGGAAGAATATACTGAAACTTTAGACAGTCGTCATTTGCAAAAACATCAACATTACTAAGAAAGCACATTGCACACAAAGTGTTTCATAGAATGTCAAACCAAGACCTCCAAGGAAATGGGAGAAGTCAAAGCAGCTGTGAGGAAGTTGGTGAGGGTAGTTGGTCTCACTTTGCCAATGAGTTACCATTTTGTTTAAAAATGAAATTCTTGAAGGAGGACTATTTTACAAAAATATAAAGTGTATCACGGGCTAAAAAGGTCAATATGATTATCCTCTCTTTTCAATAATATAGATTACAAAAAGATAGAAGACCAATCTAGGGCCAACATACAAGTCACGATGTATCCAAGAGGCATATGAGTCATGGATCTAGAAGACGATAATCCACACTTTAGCAAAGGCGTAGGGTTCCGAAGCATATGACTAAGATAATGGAAGGGATCTTACTAGAATCCGGGTTGTAAGAGTAATGATAGTAAGAAAGTGCAAATAAGATATATGTTGTAAGAGCCAAGTCGCGGATGTAAGGCAAGGGTCGATAACAAGAATAATGTAATAGACACATAATATGTTACTCTACCCTAGTTTGTATACATGATATATCAATCATAATCAATCAAACCAAATGTCAAGGAAAAAAAGGTTAGGGATACTTGCCTTTTCAAGACACCGCTTGTGCATTAACCACCACCGGGGTTAGTAGCCCCTTATGAAAGAGTTTTTATGGGTGACTCACAAGAGGGACGTGTGGAAGACCCAACTAGACGAAAGTCCAAGACTCCAAAGACGGCAAACCGTGTTGGGCTAACTCCTATTCTTGTAGCTCCTAGTAATCCAATGCTCTAAAGTAGACTCCCAAGTGTAAGTTCCACTAAACCTTTAAGACCTTTAAGAGCAACTTGGCCAATGCAGGAAGACCAATGTATGATGATTTGATGTTTGAGAAACTCACCTAAATGACACCTATGAATAAGGGATCGTAATTTGACGTCACTAACTCTCTTAATCGATAACTTGATGCGGTTGGCTAGCAATAGTCATGTCGGACAATATCGACCATGGTCGATGCCATTGGATAGCAATTATCCCCATGAGTGTCCTAAAGAGGCAAAGTATAATTAAAGTGGAGTAGAGGCTTAGAGCATATGTGAAGGTAATTTGAAGGGGATCCGAAGGTGTAAGTAAGTGGTGATAATTTGAAGGTGGCAATAAAGGCATAGTAAGAGGATGTCGGAGGAAGTAGAAAGGGGGTAGTGAGGTATACTACGGCACATGGTGTGCACAACAACTCTCTCCAGGTACCGCTAACAAACCTAGTCATTCCCAATACACCCTGTAAGGCACACACTAAAGAAGATTAATGTGCGAGCAGCTTGCAAAAAGAAATTGTTAGTAAGAGTGAACAATAAGGTGTATACATGTCCCAATTAAAGATCATAGTGTAACGCAAGATGATCTTACGGAAAAGAACATGTAACACCAAAATCAAAAGAAATGAATGTAAATGAACTGATAATAATATGAGCTCAACCAAATGCAATATACTTACCTTCCCGCAAATTGGGACACATAGTGAGTCTTGTCTCTTGACTATGGATGGTGTAGAGTTGTTGACTAAACCCAAATGATACAAGACTAAAGAAACAACACTAGAAGATAAAATTAATAAAATAATTAAGACAATACACTTTGTAAAGATGAGCTCACGAGAACATGCCAAGACAAGGTCGGACAAGAAGGCTAGGACAAGTTCGGATAGCCTATGGGAAATAATAGATTGGTTGTAAAATAGGGCTAGGAAGCCTACAAGGGGAAATAAGGTGTGTCAATGGAAAGGACCGGTCTAATAGGCCTAGAGGTATGAAGAAAGGAAAATTAATCATAAAAATGTGAAGAAAAATGGGGAAGTTAGTATCACAAGTATAATGTCCCCTTTTCCAAGTAATAGATTAGGTGAGGCCAGTTATAGAAGATGCAAGAAACATAACCAAGTACATATATAATCACCCTTGGGTTCTCAGCTTGATGAGAGAACACACAAAGGGGAAAGAGCTTGTGCGAGCCGGTGTCACAAGGTTTGCAACTAACTTCTTGACGTTGCAAAGTATTTCTAGTTTGTTGTCATCATTGAAGCAAATGTTTGTGAGTCAAGCATGGCTAGACTCACAATATTCAAAGAAAGTTGATGGAGAGAGGACTGCAAAGATAGTTTTTGATGATATCTTTGCAAAGAGAGCTATAGAGATCATCAAGGTAATTTCAAACTTCGATTTATATTTCAAGTCGATTCCTTTATTTTAATTTGTTAAATTATAAATATATTGTTATTTACTTTATTTGTAAGTTTGTAACCTTAAATTTTAATTTGTGTGTAGGTGTCAGAGCCGTTGGTGAGGGTTTTGCGCTTGGTTGATGGGGAGAAAAACCCTATGGGGTACATTTATGAGGCCATGGATAGGACCAAAGAGATTATCCAAAACTATTATAGGGGATATCGCCGCATTTGGTCCCTTTTGGGAGATAATTGATCAGAGGTGAAACAATCAACTCCACCAACCTATTCATGCAACGAGGTACCACCTCAACCCCAAGTTTTTCTTCTCCGATGACTTCACAAATGTGAACAGGGAGGTTATGGAGGACCTTTCAACATGCATTGAGAGGATGATACTAGAGGTTGAGACAAGGGACCTCATTATTTAGAGCTGCAAAATTACAAGCATGTTAAGGGGAGGCTCTTTTCTTCAGCATTAGCTATCCGAGGGAGAACCAGGAATCACCAAGTAATAAAAATTAGAATGTTTACTAAGTAACTTATATGTTACAAGTTACAAATTTAATTTTATTAATTACTTATAAATTTTTGATTATCTTGTTTGCAGGTTCTTGGAGGGAGGATTGGAGAGGAAATTCCCTGCATCTTCAAAAGCTAGCCCTCAAAACTTTATCTCAACCTTGTAGCGCTTCTAGATGTGAACACAACTGGAGTTTGTTTGAGGTCATTCACATGAAGAAGCGCAACAAGTTGACTCAAAAGCATCTCAACGACTTGGTTTTGTGCAATACAATCTCGACTTCGCATAAGAAAAGTCGAGGCCACATCGCAGGAGCTTATTGATTTGGACGAGATAGATCCATACAATGAGTGGACTAGGCAAGAAGAGGAAATCCCTGCATTCACAAAAGATGAGATTGTTTCTTTCGAGAGGGAAGCTATGGAGGGAGAAGCACTAGCAAGATTGGATGACATCTTTGAAGGTGATGTCGAACATGCAGCAGAGGAGCCACCGCCATCTCTACTACTGTTGGACCCACATGTCATAGCCTCTCAGGAGGAGCGAGGAGACACAGCCGAGTGTGGGGACTAGTAGAGGCAATAGACCCTCTCCCCAATATTTCTCTAGAACAGGGAAGAGGAAAATGTAAATTATTGTATATTGTAACTTGCATAGATATGAAATTTATGATGATAATTTTCAATGACAATCATCATAAATTCATAAGCACTTATTAATCGGTCGTATCGTATTTGCATGATGATGCGATTTTCAATTGTATTTGTATTGAAATCTAATAGAAAATACTTCTCAACATTTTATAGACTCATTTTTACATTTTGTTAATTCTCAATGACAATCATCATAAATTCATAGCACTTATTAGCTAGCTGTTGTATTCGCATGATGATGCAATTTTGTATTGTATTTGTATTCAAATCTAATAGAAAACACTTCTCCAACATTTTATAGACTCATTTGATACATTTTGAGCTATATTTTGCATAGTTTTTAAGTTGTCGAATATTCGCCAAGTCTTGCCGAATATTTGTCAAGTCAACTTTTATTGGGTTTGTTGAATACGAGTATGCGAACTATGGGTAAAACAAATGTGGCCTACTTTTGTATAATAGAAGATTGGCATACAATATTAGATTTTATAACCATCTAGGAAAGGAGACTTCACATGTACATACATATAAAGATGGGAAATGTGCCTCATTTGCCATTCGGTTAAGTGCTAAAGTGTTAAAGTGATAATTTGGAGCATGTGTGTACATTTGTACCTAGTTTCTCTTTGTTTATTGTTGCATATTACAATGCTCGAGGAAATAATTGATCTATCTAAAGGACTAAAATAACATCTTATTAATTTGGGAAGTGATTACCAACCACCCAATTTACTTACTCGATTTCCATCTCAACACCAATGGAAATGGGCAACCACCACCACCGAACAATCTTTCCTTTTTATTATATTGGGAGGTTGAAACACCACACATGACATGCATTTTTCAAAAAAATTGTTTCTCATTGGTCCCACCAACCTTAGATTCATTAGTGTTCTACGAAAACATGTCCTTTTTCCCTTCAAGTGTCACTTCAAATGCCCCCTGCATTTCGATACCAAGATGAAACATCCCCTTGGCTTCCCCACTACCAGACCTCAACATTAAGCGATCAAGTATGTTTTGGCACCTCTACGAGTTGTTCAATGTTGTTTGTCCTTTTTTCCACAATTTAGGGACATTTGGGCATCTCCAAGACACTTGAGGATCATCCCGATCTCTTGGCATTGCTTAAACTTCGTGATGATCACAATCGCATACAATGCGAGACGGTCTTTAGGAAAGCAACATACGCAACACCAAAATCAAAGGAAATGATTGAGAAAGTCACAAGCGAATATATATAGATAGGGGGGATTCACGCCATATATCTATATAGGTGCGGTCTCTCCATATAGAGAGAGGGGATCGGGAGTCGGAAAAGCAATATCTATATCGGACCCCTATCTATATAACTGTCGGGGGAGGGGTTGGAGTGGAATTATGGGCCGAGATATCTATATAGATAGGGGCCCCTATCCATGGGGAAGAGTGTTAGTTGGGAGGAATCAGTGGGGTATCTATCTATCTCTATGGGCGATATTCTATATAGACGTCGCCGTTGGTTCCATGATGGCCCGAGCGTGTAAATGAAGTATGATAAAATATATGAACACAACCAAATCAAATATACTTACCTTACTATGAATTGGGAAGCATAGTGAGACTTGTGTCTCGACTGTGGAGGGTGCAACGTTGATGAGCGAACCCAAATGATGCAAGACTAAAGAAACAACACTAGAAGATAAGTTAATAAAAATAAGTAAGCAAATCCAATGTAAAGAGATCGCATGGGAGGGTGCAAAGATAGGTTCGGGGAAGAAAAATAGGTTAGGTCCAGATAGCCTACGGGAAAGAATAAGAAGATGCTAAGATAAGTTTGGGGAAGATGGCTAGGACAGGTTTGTATAGCCTATGGAAGGTTATAAGTGGGTACTAAGATAGCTTTGAGGAAGATAGCTAGGTTGGGTCCAGGATAGCTAGTGAAAGGTAATAAGAGGGTTGCAAAATGGGACGCTTTATAGAGGAAGACTAAATTAGAGCCTAGAAACCTAGAAAAATGTCAAAAGGTGCTAGATCGACCGAGTTAGAAAGCCCTGGAAAAGTGAGTAAGATGGGTATATAAAGGTATAAAGATGTTCACGAGAATGTAAGGTAAATTGTAAAGTAGTTAAAAATAAAACATCTTATAAACAATAGATAGGAGAGTAGTAAAACAAAAGATGTGTTGATATAAGTAGGTAAAATGATATCTTAGAAATATCAAAGAGAATAAAAGATGTGGCAAAGTAATACTGGTGATATTGGACATCCAATGTAAAAGATACAAAGATATCTTGTAAATAAGGAATGTGGACAAGGTAAAAATAAACATCAAATGTAATCTAAGAAAGGTCAAATAAAACAGAAGTGATGAATAGTGATAAAAATGAGTAAAACCAAATCAATGCTTGTGTTAGACTTTCCCGCATTAGGTTAAGTACTACCATCTCTTGTCATGACAAAGGTGACTGGGGATGGAATAGATGTAGAGGGGATATTTATGATGAAATCCCAAAGGTCTTACAATACGTACTCACACATCCTTGGTGGCGCCAACACTAAGGGAGGTAAAAATGTGTAGTAAGATAAAGAATAGGATGTCAAAAGAATAAGGGTGTGATCAACTATTGGCAATATCCATCAAGGGGATAAGAGTGATCATGGAAAAGGTGGTAAGGCGCCTAATAGCGATACTAGATACTTAGTAGAGAATGTGACATTCTAATCAATAGGACATGACTAAAGGTTATCCTCATCAAGGTACAAAGGAACCCAAGTGTGTGGGTTCATCTTAGGCAAACTAGTGAGATATAAATCTATCCTATGTTAGTCATGAGATGTAAAAAAATTAAAGGTTTACTTTCCCATTATGTGCTCCCCATTCCTCACGACCTCATTTAAGGAGCCATAGGCCTACAACGAGAATTAGGTACTGATGTGAAAAGGAAAGGGCACTAAATAATAGATATGTAGCCTTTATCCCGATCCAAGAGACCTACCGCACCCCAAAGGATCTCGGGCTCTATGACCGGGCCAACCGCAACATTTGAGCTTTCAACTAGGATAGGGGTGTGCCAACGATATCATGTCTTTTTTAGTTGTGATTGACTTGATAGTATAATTGGCCTTTTTCCATTGCTTTTTTCTTGATTCTTTAATAATAAGGATTTTAATTTTTTGGATTTTTTGTTTCTTCTACATATGGATTCAAAAGGTTGATCAAATGGATATGAAAGATGATGACGCTAGAGATACATTTAACTGCAATAGAGGAAATCAGGACTCTTAGGTACCTCTAGACTTACCCTAAGTAAAGAGTGCAATCTCATCTCTAAGTGTGTCTCAAGTAAGAGGAGTGGGAAAAGTGAGAACTACAAGGAAGAATGGTACAACAAAGGATAAAGTTAGTAGCTGACCTCAAAGAGAGTTTTTCTTAACAGGGAATCAAGGCTAAAAAATATGATCTAGGCAGTGTAGTAAATACAGATCACTAGAAATATCACAAGATAGGAGTGTAAACCTACAATAGATCTAACACAACATAAAGGGTGGTGAAGCCCAAGTGGGAAAGAGTGTCATAAGGTGATAAAATCATACCAAAAGATCCTAAGAAAAAGCAATCTAGACCTACCCTAAGGAAAGGGTGCAATCTCATCTCTAAGTGTACCTCAAGTAAGAGGAGTGGGAAAAGTGAGAACTACAAGGAAGAGTGGTACAACAAAGGATAAAGTTAGTAGCTGACCTCAACGAGAGTTTTTCTTAATAGAGAATCAAGGCTAAAAGATATGATCTAGGCAGTGTAGCAAATATAGATCACTAGAAATATGATAAGATAGGAGTGTAAACCTACAATAGGTCTAACACAAGCATAAAGAGTGGTGAAGCCCAAGTGGGCAAGAGTGTCATAAGGTGATAAAATCATACCAAAAGATCCTAAGAGAAAGCAAATGGTGGAATAAACAGAAGAGGGAAAGCCTGCAAAATTGCAGGTTGTAAAATAGTAATTGCAAAAATAAACTTATGTTCAAAAAGAGGTCAATGGCCCTATGTACCCAAGGGAAAGATGTCAAAGGCAGGTTGTAAAAATGGTTTGCAAGAAAAAATAAATTACCAAAGTAGCTCGTAAAGAGGACAACGGACCATATGTATCCAAGGGGGAAAAGGGTGGCAAGGCTATGAAGCATATAAAATTGTTTGTAAAAATAAACTACCGAGAGGACTCAAAGAGAGGACAATGGCCATATGTACCCAAGGGTGGTAAGATGTCAAAGCTTTTAAGCGTATAAAAAAATTGTAAAACTAAACTACCAAAGTGTTCCGATAAAGGACAATGGCCATATGTACCAATGGAGGTGAGATGTCAAAGCTATGAAGCGTATGAAATTTGTGTCTAATCATTATTACCAAAGTGCTTAGGGAGAGGACAATGCCCATATGTACCCTTGGGGAAGTTTGTAAAAAGGAAAAGCTATGAAACATATATAATTTGTTTGTGAAAAATAAACTACCAAAGTGCTCAAGGAGAGGACAACGGCCGTATGTACCCAAGGGGGAAGTTTGTAAAAAGGCAAAGTTATGAAAACCTATAAAATTTGTTTGAAAGAAAATAAAATACTAAAGTTCTTAAGGAGATGACAATGGCCATATGTACCCAAAGGGGAAGTTTGTTAAAAGGAAAAGCTAAAAAGTGTAGAAAATAGTAGGTAAGGAGTAAAAAGGCAAAGATATGTAGCATTTGAAACCAGGAGGTACGTGGTAAATAGGCAAAGCTATGAAGTGTATGAAACCAAGAGGCATAAGATTGTAATAGTATGACAAAGCCATTAAGCGTCTAAAACCGAGAGGTATGAGGTTGGAATAGTTTATTAAAGTAATGAAGCATATAAAACGATGTAGTAGGTGAAGATAAGAGGTAAGGCAGTAGAGTAAAATAGGATAAGAAAGAAATAAAAGCAATAAAAGGAGAGTGCAAATAGCTATGACATACAAGGTTGCATGTATATCTAACTGCACCAAGAGAACATACCAGTGGTATGCTCTCAAATAGTAGGCCCTATTCTTTGAAGATTTCTTGGAGTTGAACTTGTTTGGATTTAATGATTACAAGGTCCTCTCGTGGGAATTTAAGGTGTTGGGAGATGCCTTGTTATACCTACATCTAGATTTTAGCAAGATAATTCCTATATAGTGGCTTTGCGAAAAAAGGAACCACATTATTGCTTCATATTTTGGGTATAAATGATGAGAATGTGTGATGAAACAATTGGATACTCTTCAACTCGGATAACTCGAGACACTTTTTGCTATGTGGTCCGGATGAGTGTTCCTCATAAGCCTTTTTTTTTTGCATTCACTCTTGTGAGTGTGGCATTAGCCTTCTTTTCTAGCCACATTCCTTCCAAGTACACACTTTTACGGAGATTTTCTCTCTACGTTGTCATTAGAGCTTCAACTTATGAAGGTTTGCCAACTTTTAATAGAAACCATGTTGAGTATCAACCATTTTTATAAGACAATATGAATTTTTAGTAACTTACTTCAATTGGAATAACTTATGTCATGTTGTGTTGTTGATTTAAATCAAAACTCAAACCCTATCTCATGAATTGTGATTTTTTTAGACTTGGCATGAAATGGGATTGAGGGATTCTAGTACCCCATTCGTGAGTTATTAATTTTTTTTCATATTCAACTCTTCTTTTTGGTCTTGAAACCTCATACGTTAGATTGTGACCATGTATAAGTGATTTTACTTTGTGCATGCCATACATAAACAAAATGTGTGTTCTCACGGGATTATTAAATTGAGGGGTATGCCCTCAAACCTAATCCTCTTAAGAATTTTGAATATGTATTGAGTGTGTTTCTTTTCCTCATCTGGTATGAACCTCTTTGTCGCTCAACTGGGATCATTTCTCTTTCAACATTTTCAAGTCCCTTAGGAAGCTTTCCGAACCAAGTAGTAAAGCCTAGTTGCATCATCTTTCGTCGATAAAATAGCACCTATTTTAGCCCTTAGTTAGGACCTTTTGTTTTCCTCACTTAGAATTGTAGCATGATGTACAATATGTGAAGAATTATCCTTGGTGTGCATTGATGTTCCTCCTTAGGTTTTCAATAGTGGTTCTTGATCAAGAGAATCATGTTTCACATTGTGAGTCGGAAAGCTCATGAGATACGGGGATAAAAAAATGTTATCATAGTAGAAACAATCGTCACGATCATCTTAGAATTGTGCCATTCTTACTTTGTTTGCATTTGGCATGCCTCCTCATTCACTTTATTTTGTGAAGCGGGAGTAAGATGCAAAGTCATTGATTCTTTACCTTTACCCAATTTTCCACTTTTTTCTTTGTGGCACCATCAAGTGATGGTAGTTAGGTGGTGCACATTTTTCACCCACTCTCTTCCATTGGAAGTCGTGGAGGTGGTTGGAATTCCCTTAGTCAACATCATTGGATTGTTCAACTATCCCAAGCATGGTGATCATATTTTAGATCCAACATAGCTTTTGTTTTCGCTAGATTGCTTGAGTTCGTTTCACCTTGCCTTGGATTGAAGGATCCCCGAGGGGAGGGACCGCCTCTAGTTGGTTGAGATTTACTTTGCCAATAGAATTATGGTTCCACTAGTATGGCTCTCCTTTACGATTTTGTATGGTCATGAGTTCAAAACCACTTTGAGTAGGTTCCTTTGAGTTTTTAGTTGAGATAAGATGGAAACCTTATGAGTAGGCTGCAATAGGCAGCACTTCACATTACCTTAAAACATGTAATTGTTCTACCATTCTCGTGCTCGTTGGATGGAGCAAGATAAGATAAGATAAGATAAATATATTAATGTCCAACGAATGACCACAAAAAGTAGGTCAATGGGACTGTAGCCCAAACAGTATACAAAGTGCGAGCGGGGACAACTCAAAACGAGTTCCCAAAAATAGAAAAGAAGAGAAGACAACAGAAATGAAACCCGAAGCCAATACCCCCACAGGCGGGGGCAATGGGGCAAGCAAATGAGGACCAAGGTCTAATCAGGAACGGTAGCTACACCCCTCCTAACATTAGAGGCCGACGAAAAGAAGCTCCTGATGGACTGGCAACCCGAAGAGAGGGGCGAAGACCTCCTTCCTTGCTGAGATCTGAGAATGACGCGACGGCCAGGGGGACGAATGGAGCCGGACTGCCCTCTGGTACGTGTGTGCATCCGATTCTGCTGGCGGTGATCGAGGGAAGTGTGAAGGTCCAACCGGGGACGAACTGATCTATGCACTGTATCTGGGTCAGAAAAGCTCCGTCGCTTAGTTCCTCCACCAGTGGGTAGAACCGGAAAGAAGGCTGTAATTCGTCTCGTGGGGATGACTCTCGGAGGGGGATGAAGAATCTGGTCTCGGAGCAACAAAGACTCACGGATGTAGAGGGCAAGACACCGCTGGTCGATATATCTGAAGAAGACCAGGAGAGTCCGAATGGAGAGAGAATAGGATTGCGAGGTGGAAAAGGGGACAAGATAAAGAATTTTGCAGCTTTGTAAGGTAAGAACTCCTCCACCCATTATGAAAACCCGTATTCTAAATTAGAAACTATGATTTATGTGTTGTTCTAAAGTGTTGTGTGAACAAGTTGTGTGTGCAATTTGGGTTAGAAGGAGGAATGTTGGGGAAAATTATAGTCAATTATTTAAGGCCTTATTAGGAGGCAATTCTTACTTCTTATTCAGCAACAAACAAGTGAATGTCTTTTCTACACAGTTCAAAATCATGCTATCATGTGTGTATGTGTTCAATGTATAGGGTATTCATACACCTATTCACTTCTACCCCTTTTCCCCCTAAATGTGCAGGCCTACACCCCTTGATTGCAAGTATGCTGCAACAAACCCATACCTTGAATGTGTTATAGAAATTGTCCTCCTTGACTTTAACCATGGTCATTGGAAAACCCTTGGGCTCGGGAGTTGGCAAGTGAATCTCACTTGTCGAGGTTGGTTGGGAGGTGAGTTCTCCCCTTTCCATTCTTCATGTGAAGCAGAATGGAGCTCATCCAGTTGACGGAAGAAATCCAAAAATTTTGCTAAGGTTTGAACTCCTAAATACATAGCGATTTAATGTATCTTGTAGATTGTAAAAAGGCAAGATATATTTGAAAGCAACATGAATTGTGATAATGTTAATCAATTACCATTTACTAATTAGAGTAAAAAGGGTTATGTATTCTTCTCTAAGAGCTTTTCGTAATCCTATCACTCTTATGTCTGTTTTGAGATTTGGTTATTTAGCTCTTGTGTGATCTAGTTATCTATGTGAGGGTTGGAGATTAGTGGGCAATTTCTATATTACTTCTTAGATAACGAATTTTTGCAATAAAAGACACATGATTGTATGGGGATACCTTCGAAAGTGAATGATTGAAATTGCCAAATTTACCATGTTTAACGGATTGGGTTAATTGGTTAAATTTGCAAGTTCCTTACATTATAACTAGTGTATAGACTAAAATTTTGCATCTATTTATATTTTCTCACTTTTCACTTGTATGTCTTGTTTGAACAAACATATATATATATATATGTTTGTTCAAACAAGATATAAGTGAAAAGTGAGAAAATATAAATAGATGCAAAATTTTAGCTTGTTATAAATAGTGTACAAGCTAAAATTTTGCATCTATTTATATTTTCTCACTTTTCACTTGTATGTCTAGTTTGAACAAACATATATATATATATATATATATATATAATATAAAAAACTTAACTTTGTTTAGTCCATTTGGGGCCCCAAGCTTGAGGAGAAATGAAAATAGACATGGTAAGGTGCCCCAAAGGTTAGAGGATGGTAAAACTTGGATGTTTTAGTATCAAAATAAAGCAAATGAAGGCATCGAGAGATGCCCGAGAAGTGCAAAGTGAGGGAAGGGTAGGCATCAGTAGATACCCCAAAATGTGTGCTAATAGAGGATGTGCATCGCAAGATGCCCCAAAGAGTGAATGAAAAGGATGGGCATCAGAAGGTGCCCCAAAGTGCTAGTATATGTGAGGTAATGGACCATTCTAGTTAATGTCAAGTTTGAGATTCACAATGTTGTGATCGGCATGGTGATTTAGTTTGTGAATTTGGTTGATATCAAGGACTGTAGAATTAAGGATGGCGTGGGATGGCGTTGAGTCATGAACAACGAACTTTTCAACGGCATCGACCATGATGTAGAACTCAGGGCAGCCAATGCAGTTATCTGCAACAAGTTTAGTTAAAAACTGCATCGGGTTTTCTAGATAATGGCCTATGCAATCTGGCAGATTGAGGGTCTTCAGAACAGCATCACACTTTTCAGTAGGATGGTTGATGCAATCAGATTGGTCTGAGTTTTTCTGAGTTGCATCATGCTTTTCAATAGTCAGACCGATGCAGTCAAAAGTGTCTGATTTTTTTACTTGATTGGTAAAATTTGAAATTTGTTGAATTACCCATTGGTGTTTTCCAATAAAGGGCGGGAGGGAGGATTACAAGATGTAAAGTCATTGCTAGTATCAAAAAGGAAATTGACATTTTCATAATAGAATGGATCATATAAAGGGGTGGGGAGATCATCATGTCGTTCTTCGTCAGCTATGTCGAAAATGTGAAGATCCTCTTGCAGATCTTCAGCCTGATACAGGTCAAAAATTGGAAGATCCTCTTGTGGATCTCCATCAAAGATGGGAAAATTTTCTTGTGGATCTTTGTTCAGATATGCATCGAATATGGGAATATCCTCTTGTGGATCTTAGGCAGTGGTAGAATGGTGAAAATGGGAAGATCCTCCTATGGATATTTGACCATGGTAGAGTGATGAGAAATGGGAAAATCGTGTTGTGGATCTTTGGCCATGGTACAATGATAAGAAAGGGGAAGATCCTCGTATCAATCTTCAGCCGTGGTAAAGTGATAGGAAATGGGAAGATCCTCTTGTGGATATTTAGACATGGTAAAAGGTTTTGGGATAATTTCAAGAGATACGTCCTCCATAAGAATGTAATTGATGTTATTATCTAGGTTTTTGATGATGCAACCATTGTCGAGGTCATCGTGGGAAGATCTAGGATGAGACATGTTTTCATGTACAACATTATAAGAGAATTGCATGAAATGGAACTTGGCAGGGAAAATTTTGGCAAGCAAGGTTAGCTTGGAAAATGGATAATGCTAAGAAGCTAGAATGAAAAATAAGATAGATAATAAGTTGTTATTAGGTTGATATAAAGTTGGTATGAGGAAGGTTAAACAAGACATAAAGATGAACATGAATAAGACTCAATCAAGGGTGGAGTAAGATTCACGTCGGATTCACCAAAATGTATGTTAGCTAAGATGGTCAATATGATTGTCCTCTCTCTCTTCTCAATAATATAGATTAAGATATAAGTAGAAGACCATTCTAGGGCCAACACACAAGCCAAGGATAGAATGCCAAGAGGCATAATATTCGTGGATCTAGAAGACAATAGTCCACTCTCTATCAAAGGCATAAGGTTACAAAACCTAAGTCTAGGATAGGGAGTGGAGACTTACTAGAATGTTGAGGCTATAAGAATAATAATAAGCAAGTGCTAAGGTATATAAGATAAGGGTTGTAATGCTATGTAGCGATAATAAGCAAGGTTTGTAAGAGATAATGTGTAGAAAAATATATACTACTCTCTCCTAGTCTAATAGGTGATACGTCAAATAAAATCAAACATACCAACATAAAGGAAAGAAAAGGGTCGGGTATACTTACCTTTGTGAAGACATTGTTGGCACATTAACCCCTGGGTTAGTAGCACCTCGTGAGAGAGTTATCAAGGGTAGATCACAAGAGGGCTAGGTGGAAGACCTAAGTAGACCAAAGTTGGGAACTCCAAAGAATCGGTAGACCTCATGAGTGTAGCTCCTATTCTTGGTGCTCCTAGTAACCCAATGCCCCAAAGTAGACTTCCAATTATAAGCTCCACTAAACCCTAAACCTCTTAAACCTTTAAGGACAGATTTACGAGCACAAACATAGCACACTATGTGGTGATGATATAGACAAATGACAACAAGGATGCCCTTAAATAGGGGTAGATGACCCGAGTTGTGAACTATCTTAGCTAATGGCATCAACCATGCTTGAAAACAAGTTTTGCTTGATTGCATGAACCATGGTCAATGCAATCGGATACAAACAGTTTGACTAAAAGGTGATGTGAGGAGAGAGAATGGAGGCAAAACAAATACTTGGAAGAAATATGGAGGTCTGAAAGTCCTATAGGCACATGTGAAGGTGATAGTATAGAGGAGGAAGTAAGGCAGTCGTAAGAAGGTAGTCAAAGGCTGATAAGGGGCAGTAGGAAGGTAGGAAGGCATCATAGGAAAAGTTAACCATCTCAACTCCACTCCCAATCACACCCCTTAAGGCATGCACTTAGGGAGATTAATGCGGCAACAACCCGCAAAGAGAAATCATTAGTAAGAGTGAAAAATAAAGTGCATACATTTTTCTTACTTATTTGTACAGTTAGCGTTGAAGATTCTATTTAGGGCATAGTTTCTATAAACCAATTCTTCTACCATATCTTTGTAATGGTAAATCTTCATAACATTAGTCATAAGTTAATTTTTACTGCGATATTCTAATAAAATCTTCGGTAGTGGATGCCAAAATGAAGTTTTATACGTCTAAATACCAGTACAAATGAAATATCGTAGTTGCTGACCCATAAAAAAGAAGATCCAGTTTTATAACTTTTCTCACCTTAGGATAAAATCTACGTTTAAATTGAGCAATGCCACTAGCTGCTCCAGTGTGTGTATTCAATCTTCCATGAATCTGCAATATCACATGAGCCCTTAAATAAATTTTGTCATTAAAATAAAGAAGCTATTATATATGCCACATCCCTGAAAAGAAAAACATTATTCTCAATACATGCATTAAGTATGAAAGCTTTGGTCAATTAGTATTTATAGAACATACAAATTTTCTTTAGACTAAAAACAATCACACATGAAAAAAAAGAACTTACACACATAAATATAAATTCACAAAAATAATGGCCGAGAATATACTTACAATTCACGTGTGACAGGCAAAAATTACTCTTAAACCCCTAGTTTAAACATTTTAGAGAAGAATACTCATCACTAGGAACAAAACAAAAGGAAAAATAAATAATACAATTAAAAGCAGTTGAAAAATTATTTCAATGTTACTCAATAATGCAGGGCAAGACAATGTTACTCAGCAAGAGAAGGAGAATCTTCTTCACAGAATGGAAATATTGGAAAAAGAGGTGGAAAGTATCAAAAAAGATCTGCATCAGCTAAATAAGCAAAAGGGGAAAAGAAAGTTGAATGAGGATGCTGATATTGGGGCAGATCAGACAAATGAAATTTACAAGAAATTGAATTCCTGGACAATAGACTTGGGAAATCTAAGGATAGACACGATCACAATATGGCCATTTTCAAGGCTATATGTGATTTTCTTGAATAAGTTAGAAGCATTACTATGTTGAGTGGAGTCCCTGAGGACATTTGGGGCACAGAAAATGAAAGGAACCAAATCATCTCACAACTGGATGCAAATGACCCCACGCATGTCACCACTCTGGCGTTATTTACCTCTTTGCAGATTGTCAAATCAAGAATCGATAGGGCTTCGAAGAAATAAATTCTTCAAAGCAGGCTGGTTGCGAACAAGTTTCTATTTTGTTGCTGATAGTATGTTGTTTTTATGCTGTTTCTTTGCAGTTTTATCCTTGTCTTGCTTTTTCTTAGTAGTTTCTCTTTTGACTATTGTCTGGCTTATTGTAATATCTGGATTCAGATCCTATTTTGCTACTTTATCATGTTTATCTGGTTGTTGAGCCTCTTTTGTATCAGGGTATAGTCCCTTCAAAACTATTTGCCATTAATAAAAAAAAATATATTTCAATGTGAACTAGAGTCGTGTGACTGCATATAAATGTTCTACCTAATGCAATTAGGATGGTCCTCTCAGCAGACTGCAATATTCGGAAAAGATTCATCTTGTAAGCCACTCCCTTTAATTCTATGAAAATAAAATATAACAATCTAAGTAAAATTATCTTACTAATAAAACATAAGGGAACTCTCATTGAATGCCTCTATAATTAGATTGAGCTTTTGCATTAGACAAGTATGATTTTTGATCCAAATTCAACAATAATAGAGCAATTTATCCCTTTGCTTGGTCCTTTTAGATGTGATGGAGAGATTAAGCATGGGTATGGATGTGAAATAATAAATATACAGATCCATAAACATGACTTGGTACTAAATCATAGATTGTATGTTCCAAAAAAATTTCTCTGAGTTTGGGTTCGCCAATATTAAAGTTTTATATCCCTTATGTCATGATGTAAAGGCCCTATCATCCGAATTGGATCATGTAAGTTACTAAAATCAGCTATCTAAGTCAATACTCACACTCACTAGTCAAAACCAACTAAAGCATGTAACTTGACACACTCTTAATTTAGGAAGAACAAGTATGCAAGATTGGTTTAGGGGTCTATAGAGGTTGTAGATGATTTTGAGGGGATCCAGAGACCTTTCAGTCAAATACAACTACAACATGTTACAATGAAACAAAGCTGAAATAAAGAACAATTTTGCCAGTGGAAAAACTACTAGATACAACAGAGTATAGGTTTCATTTATGTCATGGCAGTTGCAGAAGTGTCATGGCCATTTTGCTAGTGTCATGGCAGTTTTGCTCTAATAGGATTTTTTTGCTCAAGTGAAATGAGTAGGCAGGATTAACAGCTACAAATGGTGTCTCGTCGATTTCTTTGGCTTTTGGGCTTCTTGACTTGAGCCTAACATGTTGTATTGTATGTATACACCCTCAAAGATCAATTTAAATCATTCTTTGAGTCAATTTTTCTTCATTGAGTGTCACAGGGAGTTGAGTGATAATTCATGTGCAGCCTCACAATTGCACAAGCCTACACACGCTTCCTTGGGACTTTGTGCTCTTCATTGGGGCCTCTCGCACCCCACGTGTGGACTCGTGGTGCTTCATAGCATTAGTGCAACACCTCGCACCGCATCTTGCATAGCTCCATCATGACTCACAAAACATCCTTCACTTCTTCCTTGCATGTAAACTCCAAGACGCTTGTGTACTACAACTTGGAGTATCATGCAAAATCTCATAGTACTCACTGCTTCTCGCAGTATTATGCAACACCTCCAAGTACTCGATTCACGCATTGCCTCGGCGCACTTTGTAGTTGCACAAGACCTCTAGAACTTAGTATCCATGCATTAGATTCCCACTACCACACAACGCACCACATGGCACTCTCTACATGCGCACCATGTCAAAGCATCTATCAATATACCAAGCATCGGCAAATCAACTACCACTCTTGTAAGAAGACTAACCATCTCTTAGCCAAAAGATAAACCATTATAATCATCGTTTGTTGTAATCGCATTCTTGTAATGATATTTGTGTATATATATTCGGCCCAAAGGGTAACAAAACAACCACGTACCAAATCGTAGTGAATACTCGCATGCCATTAGTATCTTGTGTCTCTCAAATACAACTATATCTTGTTCCAATCTAGGAAAATCGGTTAAGTGTTTCCCCCTTGCTAATCACAGGAATCCTCATTCCTAGCCTTACTGAACATTTGTAGACCATTGTATTATTCCCTACTATTTGATTTGAATAGAAGTTACACTATTTTGTAACAAGACTTCCGTGTTCGAATGTGTTTGGTTTATTGTTGTTTTTAGATCTCCTTGCGCATTTTATACCCCGCAGCTTGTCTCCAAGCGCAAGGTTGTCCTTTGCACATGCATCTTGGGTTGTGTGGTGCGAAACATTGGTATCAAAGAAAATGCTCTCATATGCCTATAAAAAATGCACACACATCAACGAAAAGATTGAAAACAGCTCAGATCCCTTTTAGGGCATTTCAAAGAACGTTGTAGCAAGAGTAACATAGCTTACGTCCCAAAGAATTTCTCTAAGGAATCCCGGATGTCCAGAAGCTCATTCAGGACGCTCTTGAGGAACAATGCATCAAACTATTTCGCCAATTCTGCAAACTCATGATGCATCTTGGTCCAGACCACCTCTTTCTTCTAAGCGGTGTGTGTGCAAGGGTTTCAACAACAAAGCCCTTTCATTGCTCAAGTCAATCTTGATACCCCAACGCTTGAACAAGAAATTGATTCTCTACCGTTTGATAAATGGATCCGACAAATTGAGGCTTGCTTATAAGTCAATCACTTCAATGATAGAGAATATTACTTTCGCAGTGTTGAAGATGTCCATTTCAATGTCCCATTGGTAAGAATCCTACTACGCGTTATGTGAGAAACATGACCAGCCCATCAAGACTTCGGATGCATTTTTCAGCATTTAGCAAAAGATGTTTCTCGCCTCAAACACTATGAGTATGAGTATACAAAGTTCCAATTGTTACACCAACATAAGGAGTAACCGGTTGAAGACTACACCAATTAGTTCTATGACTACTTTGTACATCTACAAAAGGACTTGATAGAGCAACATAAGGTGCTGAAGTACATCAATGGACTCTCACCTTATATCGCACAAAGATGGAAGTTTTGACTTTTGACACATTGGGGCAAGCATACCACAACACCACCAAGATCGAAGCCAAGGCAAAGATGAAGCAATTCTCCCCTTCATCCAACGCCATACATCGCAGGCATCTCGTGCACAATGCACCATCTCACCCCCAACACAAAAGCGAGAACATACCTTACAAGGGGGACCAGCCTAAGAAAGCTACGCAACATCAAACGGCTCTTGTGCCTTCAACATCAAACAAAGGCAAGAAGAACCAAGGTGACAAGTGGTGTCACCGACACTACACATACTCGCACAATAGTTTTGAATGCCTCGTAACAATCCTTGATTGACAATCTACAAGCAGCTCCTACACAAGTGGATGACCCCGATCCAAATGTTACTTATCTAAGCACAAACACGATTTCCACCAACACTTCAAAGTAGCACGAGCATCTCTTCCACACCAAGTTTTGGGTCCAGGCTAGCCTCTCCATGTCATCATCAAAAGTGGGAGCCACAAGAACATCATTGACAAGACAAGGCCTAGCACCTAGGTCTTACCACTAGAGGACATCCCTAACTATACTCTTTGGGATGGCTCCAACAAGCAAAAGATATACAAGTCGGGCGACAATGCACCCTCCAAAGACAAAGTCAAGCCCATGGAGGACACAACCACTATGATGTCGCACCACTTGAAGTTTGTGAGATTTGACTTGGAAGCGTGTATGTGTATAACCAAGATGCTACATACCATGCAAGATCGCAGCAAATGGACTATACATATCAAAGATAGCTTCTTCAATCTCGTGGAGTCACCTCTAACGACCAAACTCACTATGGTCTCTATCAAAGAATGCAACAAGATCTTCTCGCTTCGCATAACTTTGTGTTACTCATGTTTTATCTAGAAGAACCTACACGGGAGGGTAACAAAGTATTGGCAGCGCGCCAAGTTGCACAAATATCATTGTAGATATAGCAGCTCAACAAGTTGCTGCAGCAACCGCAGAACCGAATGGCCTCCCAACACTCTGCATAGTGAGACATCAAATTAATTGCATTACTAGATCCCTCTTCCAAACAGTCCATTGTATCAAAACCCCGAGAATGAAGAATTCAAGCACCAAATCCAAGAGCTTCTTAAATAAGGCAAGATTAGGCCTAGGTCTTCTCCTTATGGAAGCACAATAGTCCTCGCACCAAAGAAAGATGGAACTTGGTGTTTGTGTATAGAAAACCATGCGCAAAATAAGATGACAATAAAGAATCGGCCCGTTGCCACATATTGGCGACCTCTAGAATAGCTCCAAGGTGCATAGTACTTCACCAAGATCAACATGAAGTCAAGCTACCATCACAATATAGTCCATCTTGAAGACAATTTTCAAGACCATGGAAGAATTGTACAAGTGATTGGTTTACCCAACACGCCAATAAAAATCATGCACCGATGAACAATGTACTTTGGTCGTTACCAACTCCTTTGCCATCGTCTACTTAGATGTCATCCTCATTCACAACAAGACTTGGGAGGAGCATGTACAACACATTTAATGCATCCTCAACACATTGCGCAAACACAAGATGCAAGCCAACGTAGCCAAGTGTACATTCCACCCTACACAAAATCACTGGCTAGACTACATCATGGATTGCACAATCATCCATGTAGATCCATAGAAGATCAAGGTAATCCAAAATTGGCAAACTCCGCACACTCTCTCCAAGTTGAGGAATTTCTTGGATCTATACACTTCTATTCCAAGTTCATCCTCAAGTTCTCGCACATAACATGGCCTCTCAGCAAAATCATGCACACCAAAGCAACCTTCCACTAGACTCCTATGCAACAATGTGCCTTGATGAGCTCAAACAATGCATCGTGCAACACATGTCTTGGCAATACACAACATTGCCCAAGCCTTTGAGATTCAAACCGATCCAGCTATCCACTCAATGTAGTACTCAACAACATGGACATTTGGTTGCGTATCACTCAAGACATTCAACGTCACGGTTCGACGCCAATCCACCCATGAAAAAGAGTTATAAGGCATCATGCAAAAAAATCATGCAATGGAGTCATTATAACTGGGCAAGGAGCCAATCATCAATTATGATCATAAGCCGCTTAAATTCCTGCATACATAGAGCAAGTTAGGAAATGCACACCACATGAAGTGGATGACCTACTTTGCAATAGTTCTATCTAGTGATCAAATACATTAAGGATAAAGATAATAAGGCCACAAATTGCCTTAGTTGTCAACCAATACAAGCACTCATCAAAGTGCTTGACACATACGTCCACAACTTCGTTATTGGGTATCTTTTTACTTTGTAGAAAAGGATTTTACATAAGCCTACGCCCTCTTGTGCAAAGTAAATATGCTTGCAAACTCCACACATCCAATAAGCTTCTCTACATGTTTCAACATCTCTATGTTCGTGATGGTGCACCCCTCATCTAGGAGGCGCATTATGCCAAGACGGTAGAAACTTCAGCATTACAAAGACATTGGTAGCACTTCAACAACAACTCTATTGACCTCACATGCGCATACACATAGAGTGCCACATCAAGTCTTGTATTTTTTGTTGCATCGTTAAGCCCATGAACAAGAATTTGGTACTTCACGTACCCTTTTTGGCTCCATACAAGCCATGGGAATTTATCATCGTGGGACTACCCATTATGAAGCACCAAAATGACTATGTTTGTTGTAGTGGATAGGTTTTCAAAGATGGCCATCATGGTTGTTTGCAAGAAGGGCATCAACGCATAGGAAACTACACACTCATTCTTCAACCATGTTTGCGCGCACTTTGGACTCCTAACATTTGTTGTGTCCGATCATGACCCACTCTTTGTAAGTCATTTTTGGCAAGCATCGTGGGAAATGAGGGATACACAATTGGACCGGTTGACGACATTTAAACCAAAGATATATGGATAAACAGAAGTTGTCAACCGCACACTTGTCCATTTGTTGTGATTGTACAATAGTGTGCAATCGCGCACCTGGGGATGATAGTCTGCTATGCATTCAACATGCCTACACCAAAACTTTTCTGCTCTCTACGAGGCATAGTCCGTTTCAAACATCATGTCTTGGGTTCCAACCAACGACAACTTTAGACATCTATCGTTGCGAAACCATTCGACACAAAGTGCCACATGCAATGACGAGAAATGGACAGGGCATAAATTGTTTTTGAAAAGCATCTAATCATGTCTACTAGCATGTTCAAGAAATACTCTTGTGCCAACAAAGAAAAGTACAAAGGGTGTCGTGATGTGCATCGCATACCTCATGAGTTTAAGGTGGACAATGAAGTTTGGTTGCATCTTTAGTAAGAACACTTCAAGGGCCCACACCAAAAGATTGAGATTTTGTACTTTGGTCCTTACACCATATAACACACAGTTGGTGGGAACACCTTTGCTCTTGATCTTCCACCATGCGTTTGTCCTCATCCAATATGTAATGTGGAGCTCCTTAGGCCATACTTCCCACCTTCGCTTGAGCCAACATCAACTCAACATCCTTCTGATTTGGATCCTAAACATTTGCACATTGCATTACAAGATCAAATCATGGAAGTGACAACTAGCACCCACCAAGGCACACAAGTTGTTTCGAGCGGTCAAGGCAGGATAATACATTTATCAAGCTAAGTGTTGTAACCTTCAACAATTTCAAGCTCAATGCACAACCTCACAACACCTCACACCGCACAAACCTAAACACTCATCCTTGGGACTTTGTGCTTCTCACCCACAACGTCTTGTGTAACGCAGATGGACTCATGACTCGCAACACGTCATTCACTTTGCGTGTTGCACAAAACTCATGCAGATACCTTTGTATTGCACCTCATAGTACTTGCAGCTTCTCACAATGCTTCATAGTGCCTCGCAAGTGCTTAAGACCTCCAAAACTTAGCATTTGTGCGTCAACTTCCTACTACCACATGGCACTCTCCACATGCGCACCCTATTAAAGCATATATTAACATTATCGTGCAATGGAAGTTCAATGCCACTCGCAAGAAGACCAACGGTTACTTGACTAAAAGATGAACAGTTGTAACCATCGTATGCATGAACCGCCTTCTTCTAATGATGTATGTATATATGTAAAGCATTTGGTCCAAAGGGTAAAAGAAAAATCAGACACCAAATAGAAACGAATACTTGCATGCCTCGAGTATCTTATCTCTCATGTGCATTTGTATCTCACTCTAGTCTAGGAAAATCAGTTACGTGTTTCCCCCTTGCTTATCAAAAGAATCCTCATTCCTAGCCTTATTAAACATTGTACACCATTGTACTATTCCCTATTCTTTCATTTGAATAGAAGTTGCATTATTGTGTTTAGTTCCCACCATGCATTCCTACTGTGTTTAGGTCTCCACGTGCAGTCTATAACCCACATCTTGTCTCCAAGCATAGAATTGTCCTCCGTACCGGCATCCTAGGCCCTGTGGTGTGGATCAAGTGCAGTAAGAAAGGGTGCAAGTAAAGCATGTTAATAGCATTTTCAAGGGTTAGGGTATTGTTTCTGTTGATTGGTGTCCATGAAGGCCTCAAATAGACAAGCTCGTAAATTTAAAAGGATATAGTGGTAAGAGAAGGCAAGGCCTTACTCTTCTACAGTTGTTTCCCGCATTGGCTTTTCCAAGGTAATATCTTGTGTTGTTATCTGTTGTGTGATGTATTCAGTTCATGCAGATAGTAGACTACCTTATTTCCAGTACTTATAAAACTCATTTATAACCACAATTATGTTGGTTTCTTAAGAAAAACATAAATACAACATCACACAATTGAAAGATAAAGATTTGTGTTGATGTATTAGTTATGGAATATATATGCTATCTATGGATCATATGGGTATCATGAAATTTGTGTTCCTTGGTTTTTGTGGGTTTTCTTGTGGTGTTACCATTTTTTCAGATTGGTGCCTGTTATTAGAACAGACAGTGCAAAAGAAGTGATTTGGCTCCCTTGCAGCCAAAGATAGCCATCAAGAAGTGCAATAGGGAAGTGAAAAGCATGGCCAATGAATAAGAGAGTGCCTCAAGATGATGAAGCAAAGATTCATCAAGTTGGAAGAGCAGCAAGCATCTCCCACTCCATAGGAAAGTTTGATTAGTTGCAGAAGATTATGGATCTAGGCTCTCATGGGAAAGTGAGGAATTACTGGAAATATAATGATCGTTTAGAATTAGTAGATTATAATTAGTTCACAATATTTAGGATTTGGGGTAGAGTTATTTAATATATTTGAGGTGTCATTAGAATTAATCAAAGAGCTTAGGTATTGGTGGTTACATACCTAGCATCTTAAGGTGATCTATAAATATGACATCAAGTTGTAATAAAGATGCTTCATTCGTACCTCCCACTCATACCTCTTTTATAATGATGTATCTTTTAATATTTTACCATGCATAAATCCAGCATGGTATCAAAACTGATGGTGGATCTATGAGAATACGATGCAAGAAGTTGAAGTCAGAACATTAGAGACCAAAAACGTGAATGTAATGTCCCTTTTTTGAATTTATCCATTTAGAAGACTTCTAGCTCGTTCCACTTCCCATGGGCTGGAAGAAGGTGAACATGGGAAGTATTTGTTGACGTTTTTAGTTCTTTTTCAAGAGCATTTATATTTTTCTTTAATGCTTTCCCTTATGAGGCAGGTCAGTTGGGTTAGAGGAATAAAAAGACAAATTAAAAAATAAAACAAGCTTCATTATGAGGTCCGTCATGAGGGATGACATTTTCTAAGTAGATATTTTCATTATTATCATGTATTCCTATTGGGAAGCCAAACGCTCCAATAGAAGAACTTATTTAGTTAGAAAATAAAGTATTTTGAGCATGTAGGCTCCAAATACAATTAAATAATCAAAAAGCACTTTTAATTGAGTCGGTCATCATTTGAAATGTAGCACCCCTTATTGTTATAAAAGGAGGTTGCTTGGCCATTTGATGAATATATGAATTCTATTATTTCGGAAAGATTGCTTGTGAAGCATCTCTCTCCCTCTCCTAAGGACGAAAACCCTTGGAGAGCCTTGTGTGAGGACGAAACCCTTCACCAAGACCAAGGAAGACTTCAACACGGAGTCTCCACCCCCTTGAGGGATCTCTTTGTTGTTGTTATCTTAATTCTAGCCCTAGGCGAGTTGCCCTAAGGAGCTCTTTGGGTCAAATATTGAAGATATTGCTTTCCTTTTTGTTATTGATGCAAAATTGGCTCCCTTCAAAGTGGAGCGACTCATTTGTGGAGTGATTTGGTACATTATTTGGTTGTTCTAAAAAGGGTGACCAACATTGTATGGTGTTTTGAAGTACTCAAGGGTCTTCTATGTGTTTGGATTACATCATCTCATTGCACATAATTTATAAGGGTGAAATCTGGTTTTACATTGAAATTAGGAGGGTTTTGGCATGCATAATCAGATCTGAAAATATTTATTTATTTTCTGCAACAACTAGGGTTTGAAGGAAATTCATTCTAGCATCTCTAGGCTTCCAAAAATTATAATTCCTTCACCAATTGATTGTTGAGTTTGAATAAGAATTTCTTAATATATTTGGAGTGATCTCGCATGGTTTTTAGGGCATTTCCAAGAGGGGCAAGTTTCTTATAGGGAAGGTCTGGCATGTTGGGTGGATGTTTGGGCAAGCTGATTTGATATTAGCAGTCTTTATATTTTTAAACCCCGAGATCCCAAGTTTCGTGAATTTTGGAGCTTCCTAGGCAAAGTTATGAATTTTTGAAGTGATACATAAATTCTCGCAGACAGATTGGTTTACAAAAATTCATATCTTCATTTCTAGGGCACTAAAAATCAGTTTTCCTTTATATTTGGATTATTGGTAATTAATCAGAATTTTTCAGCTTGATTGGGCACATTTTCAACAAGTTTAGGGCATCCAAAAGTTAGTGGGACTTCTAAAATTGGTCGCTGCCCTAGGAAGGGAAAAATTGCAAGTTTCGGTGTGCATTTTCAGTCATATTCATCACTCGGGAGTCTGATTACAGCCATCTAAAAATTAATTTCAGTCATCTCTCATTCAGCCCTAGCTATTTTTGAAAGTCCCCCAAAAAGGGACATTACAGTGGTATCAAAGCATCATCCTCCCAGCTTGTGAAGCATGGAAAACAAGTTAGAAAGGATCATGAGAACACAAGAAGGGATAGCTGAGGCACTGGAGAGGCTTACCCTAGCCATCCAAAATATGCAGGGTGGCAGTTCGCTCAAGAAGAAAAGGGTTTCAAGGGTTGACAAATTGACAGAAGAGTACCAAGCCCTCCCAAAAGGGATGCATGATGCCTTTTCCTTTGAGGAATTCATGGAATTAGAGAACAAGAGAGTGGGCATTGGCACAAGGCTTAAGAATCAAACCACACCAAAGAGCCACAATAGAAAAGACTCAACCCTAGAAGGGAAAAACCCTTCCCTCGTGAAGAAACAAGTCAAAGAGCATGTGGCGGATCAGCTACATGATGGAGAGGATGGCCATCCTTCTAAGGCAAAGAAGGAAGAAGATATATCACAATGGTTGGTTACCAAGATGGAGCAGCCCTTGGGAATCCTAAAAACCCCAATACTCTTGCCCAAGTGGAACTCTTGACGGATTCTCCAGCAACACCAGAAAGACACAAGGATTTGAAGAAAAATCAAATTTACAAGGTGTTGAAGAAGCTCAATTGCCAAAGGATAAGGAGAAGGCTATAACAATTTCTCATGAAGACCACCAAAGGTATGAGGATAATTCAAATTTGTTGTTTTCTATCATGCCATTTCAGATTTACGCTCATGGGCAATTTGTTGGAAAAGATGACCTTGGGGCAAGTTTGATGCTCCATAGTAAATCATGGCAAAGGGGCAATCCTCATGGTGCTAAGAATGGAGGAAAATTAGGATCGCATGGGGTTAATGAAGCTAGCATTCCGGGTGACCTTGTTGGGAGACATGCCCATGTAATGAGGGCCTCTTTTGATGCTCATGTTAATCTTCAGCTCACTGGAAATTTCAGGACAGCAACCTATGGTAAGCCATTTCATCATCTTCTTAGCAAGGATTTGCTACATTTACAATGTTTTGGTCATCATAAAGAATACCCTAACCACTTTGTGAAGATGAAGGGTACCAAGTGGGAAGAGAAAGAGCTTGGTTTACAAAAATTGGGAAGTGAAATTAATAACATTCAGCTTGCTGGACTGTTCCTAACAGCAGTTAATAACAAGCAAATTAATGACATTTTCAGCTGGGGAAAGGAGCCCAAAGATGTTCCCTACAAGAGTGTTGCACCTAACTTGGAATCTCTAAGTTACAAGATTGTTGTAAGCAACCCAAGGCATGTAAGTATCTCAGATTCGTTGCTTACCACTTTGTCATTTCAGATATGGGGGAGTGATCATAATTCATGCTTGTTGTGTCCTATGAGACCGCTAATGGGATATCATCATGCACAACATATGTCAAGGGATGATGAGGTAAGAAGTACCTCTTGTGGGGGATGACCTGTGGTGAACTGGTGGGGCACTTAGCCTGTAGAGCCAACAACCCAGGTTCAAACCCAGCCCCAAGATTTCATATCCTGATTTACCCGTGGCATGTGGAGTGGGGCATTTGCATGTCACCTTGGGGGTTGGGGATGACCCTATGGTGAACTGGTGGGGTGCTTAGCCTGTAGAGCCAACAACCTGGTTCAAACCCAACCTCTTCGATTAAATTTGCCAATGGGGTTTGGGTGGATCGGTTAAGATGAATGGTTGTGTTTGGATCCACCCAGGTTCAAATCTCGTTGGGCGCAATCCCTTCGGGGTGGTTTATCGGTGGTGGCGGGTGTTGCATCACCGGTGGTTACGGCTGGTGGTTATTCTCGCGGTGGCGGACTTTGCATCGTCGGCATTGGCGTTCGCGGCGGCTGGTGGCTCTAAAAACGGCGGTGGCGGAAAAATTGCATCGTCGGTGCGGCTCAATGGTCGCGGTTTGTGATGGATTAATTGTAATATCTTGTCTAAGGACGTTGTTAAGGGAGGGGACCCAAGAACCCCCCGGTTCTAAGCTCGGTCAAAAGCATTAAACTATCTAAAAAAGAAGTACCTCTTGTGCAAAAAGAACATATGGATGTTTGGACTCGGTCTCAAGATTATTTTCACATTGGAAATATAAGTGATGTGTTGAGCTTTATAAAAAAGGGATTGTTGATTTCAAAATCACTTTGGGAAACAATTTTATCATGGTATGTTTTGGGCATCTAGGACATGATAAAATTTTGATTATCCTTCCATAGATTGCTAACCCATGGTTCCATGGAAGGACTAGAGAGAAGGTGGAAAAGAGGAGCCGTCATGATGGAATTGCAGCTGTACATATTTCAGACAAGGAAAATTGATGGTCCATGTTTTTGAAGAATGCACTATGCACAAAGAAGATATTCCAGTTGCTCATCCTCATAGAAAGGTATGAAGTATGTCATGAATTTTCTTTAAGTTAACCGAAGCAAAGATTATTCTTGAGATACATTGGTTGCAATCATTGGGGAATTCACCCTCAACTACCATAATAGAAGACTGAAATTCTGGATTAGAATCAAAAAATCAGACTTCAAGGCATAGTGAATGAAGGGTACATGGTAGCTAGGAAGAAGGAATGTTGTTTTGGTTCCCTTTTTCATATATCAGCTCATTGGGAGAACATGTTGAAGGGAAAAAAACACATAGATCTCCTCATACATAATCCAAGTTGTTTGTACATGAAGATTGGGAATCCGGATGGTCTTTGGAGGTGCAAGACAGATCACTTTTCGGAACCAAGCCTCACACTTGAAAACAGTGGTAGAAGGATAGTCACCATTACCGGGGCAGCGAGATGCTTGATATGGAAAGTGGGTAAGCCATATGATCTTTTTGTATTTGATGTCATACAAGTAGTTTCAATCATTGGAGTTAGTAAATGGAGGTTCTTGGACATTGTTGGGACACATTCCATCATTGATAGTGTGGAAATTTTTGAAGAGATGTCATGCTTACAGCTGTTGTACTTTCCTTTCATCTGTTGTTCACAACTTTTCCAGCTATGTTCCTACTTATAAGACACTGGAAAAAGAGCTCCCAATCATATGGTTGAAGGAATTCCAAGCTGCTACAAACATTGGCATGTTCATGGCTGATTTAAGGAGGTTTCCAACCACTAACATTCTGATTTTTGAGAGAAAAATGCAAGGTTACAGTTGTGTTTGGAACAACATTACTAAAGTTTTGGGAAGCCAACATTTGGATGGTAATTGTAAGGCCTTGGCAAGCAAAGAAGAAGAGTTGGTCATCATATCCACAAAGCATGAGTGGATGAAGAAGGGAACACATTTTTTCTTTAATAAGTTTGCTTCATGTGCAGGTACATCAAAAAAGGAGCGAGTTGAGATTTATTTGGGATCCGGTACTTGTAATGCTTGGGGACAAGCAATCTTGGGAAGGGGGGACTGTCATGTCCCATTTCGGAGACTAGCGGAATTGAAGACCTTAAACCATTCTTTCTCCCCATGGATTTAAGGAAGGAAGTAAGGGGAAGACTTGGATGACATTTTCTAAGTAGATATTTTCATTATTATCATGTATTCCTATTGAAAAGCTAAGCGCTCCAATAGAAGAACTTATTTAGTTAGAAAATAAAGTATTTTGAGCATGTAGGCTCCAAATACAAATTAAATAATTAAAAAGTACTTTTTAATTGGGTCAGCCATCATTTGAAATGTAGCACCCCTTATTGTTATGAAAGGAGATTGCTTGTCCATTTAATGAATATATGTGAATTCTATTATTTCAAAAAGATTGTTTGTGAAGCATCTCTCTCCCTCTCCTAAGGACGAAAACCTTTGGAGAGCCTTGTGTGAGGACAAAACCCTTCCCCGAGACTAGGGAAGACTTCAACATGGGAATCTCCACCCCCTTGAGGGTTCTCTTTGTTGTTATCTTAGTTCTAGTGCTAGACGAGTTTCTCTAAAGAGCTCTTTGGGTCAAATATTGAAGATATTGCTTTCATTTTTGTTATTGTGCAAAATTGAGGCCCTTCAAAGTGGAGCGACCCATTTGTGGAGTGATTTGGTACATTATTTGGTTGTTCTAAAAGGGCGACCAACATTGTATGGTGTTTTGAAGTACTCAAGGGTCTTCTATGTGTTTGGATTACATCATCTCATTGCACATAATTTATAAGGGTGAAATCTGGTTTTACATTGAAATTAATTGGGTTTTGGCATGCATAATCATATCTGAAAATATTTATTTATTTTTGCAGCAACTAGGGTTTGAAGGAAATTCATTCCAGCATCTCTAGGCTTCCAAAAATTATAATTCCTTCACCAATTGATTGTTGAGTTTAAATAATAATTTTTGAATATATTTGGAGTGATCTCACATGGTTTCTAGGGCATTTCAAGGGGGGCGAGTTGCTTGTAAGGCAAGTCTAGGCGTATTTGGGTGGATGTTTGGGCAAGTTGATTTGATATTTGCATTCTTCATATTTTTAAACCCCAAGATCCCAAGTTTCGTGAATTTTGGAGCTTCCTAGGCAAAGTTATGAATTTTTGAAGTGATACATAAATTCTGCAGATAGAGGGTTTATAGAAAATTCATATCTTCATTTCTAGGGCACTAAAAATCAGTTTTCCTTCATATTTTGATTGTTGGTAATTAATCAGAATTTTTGAGCTTGATTGGGCACATTTTCAGCGAATTTAGGGCATCCAAAAGTGAGTGGGAGTTCTCAAAATAGGTCGCTGCCCTAGGAAGAAAAATTACAGGTTCCAATGTGCATTTTCAGTCATATCCAGCCCTCGGGAATCTGATTACAGCCATCTAAATATTAATTTCAGTCATCTCTCATTCAGCCCTAGCTATTTTCTGGAAGTCCCCAAAAAGGGACATTACAGTGGCGACTTGGGTGAAGAAATTCAGTGCTTTCTAGGGCACATTTCAGTATTTTGAGTTGATATTCTTGTTCCTCATATTTTATAAGGTCGGAATCTACATTTTGGTGGATTTTAGAGAAGTTTATCTATTATTTCCAGCCCTTAATGTGAGTTGTACTTCAGTTGTCATTTATTTAATTTCCAGTTGTGTTTAGAGGTTGATTTCTTGGTTGATAATTGTTCTAAAATATTCCTAAAGTGCCTCTACATACTTCGGATGATGTGAATGGTGATATATTGATGAATTAAACTTTTTCCTTCTTGTTCTAAAACTCAGATTGTTGTTCTATTTTTCAGTTGGCTGATGTAAAAATCAGAATATTTTCACTTTAGGTTTGTGTGATTTCATTGTTTTTCAATTCAACCCTAGAAAGGGACATTACAAAGAATGGCAGCAGTTATTGTCAACAACTACAAGGTAAAGAGAGGAGAAGCCATTATGAGTGTCTGAGAAAGATCAGCCTAAATGGCAAGTGTATACTTGGTGAATGGAAACAGATTGAGCATGCTTATTGGGTGGTATGGACATTATGTAAAAAAACTTTGGTTGAAAAACTTCATTTCAATCTTGCAGAGGTGATTTCTTTCCTCTGGAAGTTCAGGGGCTATTACGGACAGCATAGACGTCCAGATTAAACCAGTACACAAAATAAAAAAACTTAGTTTCTTTTTCTATTTGCCTAAAATAGAATTTTATCCCATCATTAAGAAGACCGGATAGTAGTTTGATTCAGATATTTTATAGAGATTTGTTTTTCCTTTTCAAAAACAGAAAATTACAAACCAAAAAAGCTATATCTAAATTTTCTTGTACAAAATCTTTTAGAAAGGTAACCTATTTATCAAAGTGGAGAAACACGGTTTTGACAATTACAAGAACAAAACCAAGAAAGTTTGGTTTTAATTCACTGAACAGCAGGATATACACTAGTGAAGGTGCATTAACTGAAATGGTAATTAGGGATCCCTTATTTTAATGAAGGATTTTAAGAGAATGATGCCCTAAAGAGATTTTATGTTTGATGATTTTTATTGGTGAAAGGAGAAATATTGATGAGTTCTTTCGCGGTTATTTTTGGTAAATATTGGTGAAACTCCGTGGACATGTTTTGAGTGGAAAAAAATTATGATATTGAATGAAGGAGTCCCTTGGGAGGCCTGTTAATTTTTGTTTAAGTTTTTGATGGTAGCGTAAAGTTTTGATGAATTTTATAGTCAAAATATTGCTGAAATTATGTAATGTCCCTTTTTTTGAATTAATGCCAAATGGAGACTTCTTGCCATTCTCTTCTCGTGGCCAAGAAGAATAAGTGAACAAGGGAAGTAATTGAGCTTCATTTCAGTTTTCTTTTATTATTTTTAATGTTTTTATTTGGTGTTTTACTCCCTAAGGCAGGTCGGTTGGGGTTATAAGACTCCCAACAAGAAAATAGAAGATAAAGTGAAGCTTAAAGAGGTCGGTTCTCACCCAAGGGCTCTTGGCACCAACCAAGGGATATAAAAGGAGGTCGCTTGGCCTCATTTGCATCATCTTTTGGCGCATATACACTTACTATTTTGGTTTTTGGTTGATTGCTCAATACCTTTCCACTTGAGGACAAAAACCCTCCTATGTGGCATCCAAGGAGGACGAAACCCTTCCTTGTGGCATAGTGGAGAAACGAAAACTCTCCATATTAGCGAATTGAAGACATCTATTGAAGACTCTCTTGTTGATTTGGATCTAGGGCATCAAGAAGAAGACCTACAAAGGCTTTTGACATTGTTTGAAGCCCCTCTCCTAGGGAGCGACTAGGGTAGAAGTGGATTTGGGTGCCTTCTAGGGCACAAAACTTCATTATTCTTTGATATTCAAATTATCATATTTTATAAGGCTGGAATCTACAATTTGGTTATTTTTGGAGGAGTTTATCTATCATTTTCAGCCCTTGTTTGTGGCTGCCCTGCTGTTGTCATAAATTTAATTACAGCTGGGTATCATCTCTTGTTTTCTCCATTTCTTTGATGTAAATTGGATGGATAATTGTTTCCATACTTGAAATAATTATTTAGAAGTATTTTCAGTTGTTGTGCATGGTTGTATGGTGAGTTAAAGTCCCTATACAGTTCGCTGCTAGGGTTTCAAGGAATATTAGAGCTACTGTTATAAAAATCAGAATTTACTTCACTTGGGGTTTGTGTGATTTCCTTGATTTACAGTTTCAGCCCTAGAAAGGGACATTACAAAACATTTTGTTGTGAGATACTAAATTTGATAGTTGCATTTATTTGTTGCAGTGTGAAAGCTGTGATGTTTTGTTATAGGATTTGTAAGTAATTCTACAACAGTCATTTTTAATTGAATCCTCAAATCAAAAAGTAAATCTTCAAATATGCAAACCATTCATATTTCAACGAAGTCCCAAAAGTTTGACAAAAGATAACTATACAATTTTGAGTCAAAGAATGAAAATGTTCTTTAAGGTGAAAGTGGTATGGGACATGGTTAATGAAACCAAAAAGATACCACCAGATGAGGATGCAGCGCAGTCCAAATATGATACATCTAACCTTGAAAGCCTCTAATACATTGTTAACTTTGTCAATGATGATATTGTCCCCTCTATTGCTAATGCAAACAATGGTATTGCTGCATGGAAACAGTTATCTTCTTTGTATGTGGAATCAAAGCGAATCTAGGATACTTTATTTGGGAAACAAACTTTATGCTTAGAAGTTATTGAAAGGTGAAACAATCAATGATCACTAACAGAAATTGAAGGAATCAAAAGTCAACTTGTGGGTGTAGGTGAAAACATGGATGACAAATAATTCCAATCCATTACGTAAAATAGATTGCAACAAGTTTGAGAAAAATGAGGTTTTTATTGCAGAAAGAACAATGGATGCAGAAATAGAAAGAACAATAGAAGCAGAAATGTTCAATAAGTTTGTAAAATGTGATGGAGAATGGTCATGAAGCAAGGAAGGATTTCAAATTTCAAATGCTGGCTTTGGGCGGGATCAAGTCTGCCCCGAATCTGTGCAAAGGAATCCTCTGCTGGGAGAACACAATGATCTCACATGGGCGGAGGTGTTCAAGGGCAACGATCCACGTCTTTGGAGGGTCCACAAGAAAACAAACTAATACCAGCCCCAAACTCGACATTCGGTACATGCGGACGATAAAGGTGAGTTGCATTTCTCATTCCCTAAGAATATTTTTAGGGAGAATATAAAAATGAACTCCCATGTGTTGATTGGAAAATTTCTGGGGTCTAGGCCAAACATTGACACCATCAAGAGATGGGCCCACAAGAAATGGTGTCCAAAAGGACATTTGGACTTCTGTAATGTCCAAAGGGTTTTTCTTGGTCAAGTTCACTTTTGGGAGGATTGGACTAGAGCCTTACTCGGGGGACCTTGGTTTCTCGGTAATATGGAGTTGTATTTAAAGAAATGGACGCCTAGATTTAACCCCGAAAAAGAAATAATGTCGAGATCTACCAATATGGGTTCGTTTGTCAGATTTTCCTCTGGAATATTAGGATGAAAACACCTTGACCTAGATCGCCAACTCTTTGGGCTCCTTGATAGGATTTTATAGCGCCACTAAATCTGGCTCAAGGCTGGTTGCTACTAGATTTTGCATCTCGGATAAGGAAGACTAAGCTCTCCCGATAAAATCACTACGCATTCATCTCAAGGTTCGTGGAGACAAGCTTTAGAGAGTACGAGGATTTCTGTTGAGATGTAAGAAGTGTCATAAGTTGGGCCATAAAGATTGCTCAACGAATTTTAACAATGGTCCCAAGCCTAGCACGGTTAAATCTAGCAAACCAAACAGCAAAGATAGAACATGTAATGTCCCCATTTTCTGAAGACCCTTAGCCTATTTTTCCTGTAGGCTTTGGGATGTTGCAAGGGGAAAATTATATTAAATAATTAAATATTATTGCCTGGAGAGTGATTTTTATCATTTGACATTAGAAAGCAATAATTATTTAATTATTTAATTATGTAGATTATTTAATTTAATTCCCAAAATATAAAATTAAATGGGAAATTAATTAAATAAATATTTAGGTGGCTTTTATTGATAAAATCACCCTTAGAAAAGGGGATGCCACACCTAGGAAAAATAAACTACTTTTATTTAATAATTTCCCTCTCCTAGGGATTTCGAATTTTGTGCCTCCTTGCTTATAAAAGGAGTGCTAGGATCATTGTTACATTCATGCTATGATGAAATTAATTTGATACTCCATGCTTGGAGTTGGGATGCATGCCCATTGATGTTCTCTCTCTCTCTTGCGTGGGAGGTGGTATTGAGCTGGTTTTGAGATTCAACTGAAGTATTTATTTGTGAGATCCATGTTTGTGGCTTTGGCAAACATTTTGGTTAAACTTGCAAGCGAAAATCTGCCTTTTTCTACTGTAGCAACTAGGTTTTTATGATCAAATCAAAGTGTTATTGATATGTGTGAGCTATTTTGTATGTGATAACTAAGGTAGAATCGACCAGCTGGAGTTAGGTTATTCCTTGAAGTGAAGTAACTGAGATCTATGCATATTTTGTGTATTTGATGTATGAAATTCATTCCAGTTGCAGCGATTTGCATTATGGTGATTTAGGGACTGATTTAAATGCAGTTTTCTATGTGATTCGATTGGCTGGTTGTATGATTGTGACCTCTTGTTTAAATGCATTGTGAAGTGGTACGACTTGGGTTTATAACTCCTATATTGCAGCGACCTATGCCTGAGTAGTTGTGGACTGTTTGTGAATGATAAATAACCAGATCTCTGTATGCTCATGTGCAGCGACAATCTGGGCATTGTTGGGTAACTCTCTTGGGCCATTTTTGAAGTAATTCGATTAGTAATTGCTCCCTTGTATACAGTGACTCCTTCTATGATGTTTGTGGACCATTTGCTTACTTCATTTGAGATGGATAGATCAAGTTTAAATGCATGATGTTACTTCCTTTGACAGCAATTTATCCTGGGCAATAATTAGCAAGGGTTCCTTAGTCTCTTAATTGCAGCGATCAGCCTGGGTATATTTGGGACTGAATTTGGGTGTGTTTGTTGTTCTTTCCTTGCCCAACGAATAGAGCTGTTCTTCTTCTAACCAGCGACTTCCTCAGGTTGATAATTCAATATTCTGATGCATGTATATTGAGTTATATGTCCAGCGACTTGTAATGCTGGTTTGTTAGTCACCGTGACTTCATATGGTGTGCTAGGATCTGATTTGGGGTTTGTAGTAAGGTGTTGTTCCTTCCTCAGAGCCATCAACTTATTTGAAAGCAAATATTGAAGGATATTAATGCATATTTGAGCTCCATGTGTCCAGCAGATTGATAGTATGTGATGCAGGATGAATTGAAGCCTTCTAGCAAAGATCCACATGTGGCTTGTCTAAATAATCATACCTTGATAGCTAAGCACATTTTGGTTTAGGTTTTTCCATGATAAAGAGTGGTTTGTCTTGTTTGCTTTTAGGAGAATACTGTGATCAGATTTCTATTGCAGCAGTATATATTCATAAGATTGTGGAATTTTAGTGGATGAGTTAAGGCCATTAAACCCTTACCCTCGGGTTTATTGAGTCATTTACTCAACCGGTATAAGTAGTTTGTTGTGTTCAGTTGATTGATGCATTGAAGAGTTGGTTGTTTGCCTAATTTCTATTGATCTCAGAAAGTGGGATATTACAGAACATAGTTCTTGAGGCGAGCAAAAAGCTTATCTGGCAACCAAAAACTCCTGCTAAGGGAAGGAACCATGCTCTTCTCTGGGGAACGATCAACAGTTGGGTCTCAATGTTGGATCCTCTTCTGAAAATGACACAGATGAAAGAAGATCCTCTCCTCAAGTTGTTGAAGCCATAATCACCGAGGTGGACCTTCAGAATTAATCTAATCAGGCTGAGAATCATACTCCCTAATCCAAAATCAGGATATTGAGAATACAGAAGAAATCCAAGCCAATATTGCTGCTCTAGATCGAGCAGAGGGAAATACTAATCAATCGGAGATCACTAGTAACAAGGAGATTTTGAAAGATGACCCCTCCCCTCTGACAACAAGATTGAAGCTAGCCTAGAAGACTTAAAAATCAATTTGTTGGAAGATGTGGAGATAGTAGAACTCTGTGATAAATTGGGTACAAAACTCAAAGGACTAAAGGAAAATAACTTGAAGGAGATGACGGAAGACGCTTCTAGCCCCTTGATTAACCAATTTCCCAGCTTGGAAGAGCTGGAGAGCAGCCTGCGGGAAGAAAGTGAGTTGAAAGAAGCCTTGAGCAACACAGATATTGGGACCATTGAGAACAAGGTGTTATCTTCCCCAATCTTAGACCACGAGCAGAATGCTTACGCTACTCCTCAAAGAAAGGGTAAAGGCAAATGCGGGGGAGATCAGGAGCTTCTTCTTCCAGAATTCCTACTCGTTCCAGGGTAGCGGATGTGGGGGAATAAGAAGGGAGGAAGCCAAACATTGGGGGACCAAAGAAGGAAAACAACAGAGACTGAGATTGCAAATGGTATCCAATTGACCTTGGATTATAAGGGCCATAGAAAGCCCCTAACCAAATCTTTCAAATGAAACTCATATCATGGAATATTAGGGGCCTGAACAGTTACAACAAACAAAGAATTCTAAAGGATCTCAGGTTCAGCAACAAGCCTCAAATATTAGCAATTCAAGAAACTAAAATGAAAGTTATATCAGTTAGTAAGATTGAGGATTATATATGGAATAAGGTTGAGTTCAGTTTTAGTGACTCTTGTGGTGCATCGGGGGGTTTAGCCACCCTTTGGGATAGCAATTGGGTGAATGGTGAAGTCATTCTTAGCTCTCCCAATCACTTAGCTATTCTTTTCAACTCAATCAAAGATAACAAGGATCCTTGAATTTTCACTAATATTTATGCACCTAATACTTTGACTGGTAGAAAAAAGCTTTGGGTTGACCTCATAGACTTCAGGAAAACTTGCAGCAATTTACATTGGATCATAATGGGAGACTTTAACACTCCTATGTATCCAGGGAAAAAAAGGAGGTAACCAGGAATATTCAATCAGCATGGAAAATCTAGTTGATATGACGACTGATAACAATCTTATGGATATTGAGCTTGAGGGAATTAACTACACCTGGAGTAACTGAAGGTTGGGTGAGGATTTGATCCAAGTCAGGCTTGACAGGGCTCTTGTCTCAGCAGATTGAACTTTGATACAAGATTTTAAACTTTCTTCTCTTCCCCGCATGGGCTTGGATCACAACCCAATCGTTCTCAACATGCTTGACAAAGAGGTAAAACCAAATGCTCCATTTAAATTTGAGAAAATGTGGATGTCTCATCCGGAGCTATATGATAGGATAAAAGAATGGTGGAATATAAACATTAGGGGCTCAGCTATGTACATCTTTGTGCAAAAATTGAAGAATGTTAAAAGGAATGTCAAAAATGGAACAAAGAGGTTTTCAAGAATATTTTCGAAAAGAAAAAAAAACTGATTGAAGACTTGGTTGAGCTTGAAAAAAGAATCGAGGATAAGGGCATGAGTAGATGACTACTACCGGGAAAAAGAGATCCTCTCTGAATACCACACGATCATAGCTAGCGAAGAAACACATTGGAGACTCAAATCTAGAGCTCTATGGCTCAATGAAGGAGATAGAAATACTAAGTACTTTCATATGACAACTCTTAAGCACAAGATGTAGTAGCAAGATTTCGGAAATCAGAACCAAAGAAGGAACCTATACCAAGGATATTAAAATCATTAGGAATGAAGCTGTCATGTTCTACAACCAGCTATTGAATGGGGATCCACCTCAAAATGAAGAAATCATGGACAATTTTGTTGAGGATATACCTCCTAATGCGATTGATTGTCATTCCTTCAAGAAGCTCACTGAGAAAACCACTATTGAGGAGCTACACAAAATTGTCTTTTCAATGGAAGGGGACAAATCTCCAGGTCCAGATCGTTTTCGGCTAATTGTTTCCGAGAAATATTGGGAGATTTGCAAATATGACCTTCTTAGAGCCACCAATGAATTTTTGAGAACTGGAAATATGCTCAAAGAAATTAACACGTTTATTATTCTTATTCCTAAGAAAAAAAGGGGCCAAGGATTTTAAGGAATATAGACCAATTAGTTTATCAAATGCCCTTTATAAAATTTTCATCAAGACTATTGCAGCTAGAATGCAGCCCCAACCACCTACTCTCATCTCCAATCAGCAAGGTGGGTTTGTGAAAGGTAGGATCATCCAAGACGGAATCATCTTGGTGCATAAGCAATTCACTCCATGCACAAGAGCAATAAGGAAGGTATGGTTGTGAAATTAGACATGAACAAAGCCTTCGACAAGGTTTCGTGGAGTTTCCTCGAAAAAGTTCCTCAAAAGTTTGGATTTGATGACCATTTTCAAAAAATTGTGAGGACTTGCATTTCTACTCCTATGTTTTCAGTCATTGTCAATGGAGCTCCCACGGGTTTCTTCAGCAGCAGTAGAGGAGTTCGCCAAGGGGACCCCATCTCCCCGCTGCTTTTTATTCTCATGGCAGATAGTCTCAGCAAAAACTTGATGTTGCCATACACTCGGGCTTTCTCAAAGGCTTCAACCCATCATCTGCTAATCTCAAAATCCTTAATCAACATTTTGCGGATGACACAATCTTCATCATGATGGCTTCAGTGATTGAAGCTAGAAGACTCAAATCCCTCCTTACTAATTATGAACAAGCTTCAGGTCAACTTATAAATTTTGATAAAAGCTCGGTGATCTTCCTCAACACCCCGAAGCAAAGACAAATTAAGATTACAAAAATCCTCCGGTGCAGCACTAAAAAGTCACCTTCTTCCTATCTTGGGATGCCTTTGTTTATCGGGCAAGGTTCATACCGAGGTCCTGGAATGCCTTAATCAAGCGCTTTCAAAATAAGCTTGCAGGTTTGGAAGGGTACGGTCCTCTCCCAAGCAGGTAAGTGCTTACTCATCAAAAGCACTCTCCAGAATCTACCAATATATCTTATGTCTCTTTTCCGGATTCCAAGAACTATAATAGACAAAATAGAAAGAATTCAAAAAAGGTTCTTGTGGTCGGGGTGGAAGAAATTGATAGAATCCCGTTGGTCTCTTGAAAGAAGGTATGCCTTCCTAAGAGATATGGTGGTCTGGGTATAAAGAATATCAGCTGGATGAATAAGGCTATGATTGCGAAGATGGGGTAGAGATTTATCAAAGAGGATCACCCTTGGACCTCTATTGTCAGAAGTAAATATCTTTTCTCTAAGAATAACCTTGACTAGCTACACAAGGATGATATCCCCTATGGCTCCTCCTTCGGGAATGCTTTGGTTAAATGCAGAAATTTGATCACCAAAGGCAGCAGATGGCAATTAGGTAATGGCAAGGATATTCTGTTTTGGAAAGATATATGGGTCACCAACTTCGCTCTGGAAAGACCCGATGATGAATCTCAGCTCTACTCACTTCAAGAACCGGTTTGGTGGAAAAGCTAGAGGATACATCAACAATAATACTTGGGTCAACCTCAAGGATGAGGGTATCTCCAATGATAGAAAGCTTGCTAAGATTCAGAATATTATCAACAATCAGCACATTCCCATAATTGAGAAACAAGATGAATTTATTTGGAACAACTCCTTTGATGGGCTTTACTCAGTTCAATCTGCCTATATGCTCATGCTTGAAGCGCAGCTTCCGCGATTCGAGTGGGACAAGGTTTGGTTGAAAGTGCTTACTCCCAAGATCAACCACTTTCTTTGGACTACTCTCCATAACAAAATCTTAACCATTGACAATTGGGTGAAATGAGGTCAGCATTATCCAAACAAGTGCAATCTCTACAAAAAGTATGAGGAAACGATAAATCATCTTTTATTGCAAAGTGACTTTGCTAGATCTTGTTGGGAGTATTATCTAAAGATTTGGAACATCAATTGGACCTTTCCTGAGTCTATAGTTAATGCTTGGGAACAATGGGGCTTACCCTCTAAAAACTCCATTGTTAGAATGCTATGGAGGATTTATTTCCCTCACATCATTTGGAAAATCTGGAAAGTTTGTAATGCCCACTTCTATTAGACCATTTTTATGATATCGATCAGTTGTTTTAGTTGGTTATCTATTTCATTTTGGACACATTGTTAGGGGACTTTGATATTAATACTTTGATATTGGAACATTATTTATATCAACATTACATGACAAACTTAATTAGATGGAGTGATGGTTATATATGTGTATATATTATATGCATGGATGACGTTAATCTTGTGATGCAGGATTATGGTATTATCATGTTATATTGATCATGCGATTAATTGATTATTGTGAAAATGTTCTAATGTTTATATTTTGAAAACTTTAAATGATGGAATGCTTTGCTAACACCATTGTGCTTGAAATTCTTGTATTACATGTAATTGTGCTAATAACAATTATTGATGATTGATATTGATGTATCTTGATTTCAATTATCTTAGTATATGCAATATATGTTTGGAAATATCTTGGACAGATTTGATGTGTGTGTAGTGTGTACCGTTGTCAGTACAGGTATATATATAAAGCACACTGGGACCAACAGCAAATAATGTTCGGGCCAAGACCCTTTGGCCACCTTGAACAACATAGAGTGTGGATTAAAAAAGTGGCTGACCTTGTCTATTTTTATTGTTGATTGTTTTATTTTGGCATACCTATGTTGAGGGTCTTTTTGTTGTGCACCCTTGTATTTTATTTAATTTGGAATTTTTGTAATTTTTCTCTCACCCCATGTGTTGATTTGATTTTTCTATGGCCCTCTTGGTAGGTGGGAACTAATTAATGAGTTCCCAAAACCCAAAAATGTGGAGGGAAGGATTTGTTTTTGGAGTGAAGTTTTGGGCAACCATCTTGTCACCTAACATTGTCCTTACTACTTTAAAAGAGCCCTTACCCATAACCTAACATAGGTAGGGTAATTTTGTAGACTTATTTATGAATTTTGACTCATTTTTGTAGTTTTTGTCATAAGGTTTAAATGCACTTTCATTTCTTGGTTGAATTGCATTGTTAGGTGGATATTTTGCTTTGATTATTGATGTGAGTTTTGGGTGAGGGATGTGAAAGGTGATGGCTTGTTTGTTCCCCTTCTTAAGTCATTTATTTCCTTTTTGAAGTTTGTGTCCTTGATTTGGGAAATAATGACATTTTGACTAAATCTTGGGAGAAAGTAAATGTGCATGGGAAAAGGAGTGTACCTTGGATGAGTTAGAGAAGGTACTCCTAGTTGGCATCCATGTGGAGCCAACTCACCCTTCCCCTTGTTTATTCTATAAATAAGAGTTTTGCTTAGCATTTGGGGGTTGGCTAGTTGATCCTTGTTCTATTTGGTTTGGAGATTGCTTGTGCTTGGGAAGCTTGGAAAGAGAGAAGTTTGGAGCAAAGGAAGGATAGAGCTATGGATTTGAGGTAGGGTTTAAAACTTTGTTTTACCTTGTTATTATCTTGCATGGTGAAATGGTGTGCTTGATTGATTGCATTATCTTGATTCTTTTGATCTTTTTCTCTCTTTTTAGATTGTTTTTTTGTTGCATTGAAATAAGTTGGATGGGTAGAGAGCCTATAGCTTTGGGGTGTTGGAGGGGAGTATGTGGGGTTAGTTTGGTGGAGGGAAAATGATTATTTTAAGCCTGTTGTGGATGTATCATTGTGGTATTTTATTGGAAGGAATTGGGGTAGATAAGGGTTGGCCTTTGGTGGAAGGAAAAGGGGTGGTACAGGAGGTATAAGGTGTAGTGGAGAAATAAGGAGGGTGGGTAACTTGGAGGTTCAAGGCCAATCCCCCTACCCATTTGGAGACAAAAGGAGACTAACCCACATTCCTCCCTCTCCCACTTGGTTTTTTTGCAAACCTTTGTTCTTGTTGTGGTTTGCATTTGTGTGTGTTTTGTGCTTGTATGTTGGGTCTTATGGAGCTAGACCATTTATGTTGCTCAAGGGTGTTGTGGGTTAGTCTATTGTTCGCTTGTTGGGACTCGGGGCTATTGTGGGAGAGCTCCCCTTCCACAATGGGTTTTGGTTGGGCGGAGCATGTCGCTTGGCTTCCCTCGTGTGCTTGGTTATTGTTGGAGAAGACTAGTGTTTGGACCTTGCAGCTCCCTTCTTTTGTTGTGGGTAACTTGGTCCCATATTGTAATGTAACTTTCATTCTCTACTTCATGAGCTTTGAAAAGATGTATTTGAAGTGTTGCAATGTGTTGTAAGAGTCTTGTAAACTCTAAAGGGGTTCTTGAGATATTGTAAAACATATAACTCATATGTAGTTGTGAAATTGTAAAGTGGCTCACCCTCCTTTGCCTTCGCTTCTTCAAAAGTGAAGATTTTCCCGCCTTGTCTCCTTCCATATTTTGTGGACACATGTATGGAACATCATCATGGTTCTCGCCAAAGTCAAGAATACCATCAATTTGCTTTCTTTTGATTGTTGTTCGGAAAATTCCAGCAAGTTGAACATCATCATTAACAACCGGTAAATCTTTTTTCTCACGCGCATGCCCTTCAACATGGTCTTCTTGGGATTCCCCCTAAAACCCTCTTGCAAATCTTTTTTTTTTGTTTCTTCGTTCAAGAGAAACCCCTTGGGCTTAGCTCTTTGGTGTGTTCTTGTGGTCCAAGGTTTAATCCTAGCATCTTCATACATACACCGGTTGTCCCTTTGTTGGAGCCATTGAATGTGGAGAGTGTCGCCTTCCCAAAGCATTTTGAAGATCCCTCGGTGGCGCATGAGGTCTAGGATCCGGCCTTGACCTTCCCTTGCTTACCCTTATGAATTCGGCAAGCGAAATAGCATCACGGATCTCATTCGGAAGAGCCCTATATTCTTCATAGTTGGGTGCAATGTTGTGCCCTACTGAATGTTGTGTATCCACCTTCGAAATGACTTCTTCCCTTGGAAGAAAGGTAGGTTGAAAGGCCCTGAAGCAGAGGATCCATCACGGATTTCAATGGTTCAAGATTGTTTTGGCCCTCAAGAACTTCTTGGATGCATATGTAGTCACAAAATCATGCACTTCAGACATTTATTGATCCCGGTCTCATACTACTATTTAGAAGGTTCTCAAGGGAGAAAAATATTAATTAACCCCGTCTTTTAAGATCCCGCGTCGTCTTAACCCTAACTGGGACACCCAGATTTAATAATGAGGTGCCCATGGGCGCCTTGGTCCCACCTGGGGGCGCCCTAGTTTCTTTTCCACTTTCCCACCATTTTTTGGGTCTTTTCTAGCCGTTTTTCATTCTTATCTTTTATGTGGTCGGCCTTTTCGAGGTTAATTACGAAATTAGACCAAGAGAACCCTATAAATATAAAGTTATGAGACCATAATGAGGGACCTAAAGCATCATACACTACTATCACTCCATCTAGAGTTGCATCCATCTATTGCATTGGCATCCACATAGCTCCATCATCAAGGCACAAGCTAGGACATCTGCATCACACTTCATAGGGGGAGGGATTCTATTATATTCCATGCACACATACTATTACATTTTCTACATTTAGCTATTGCTCGCTATTTCACAAAGTGTGACTAGCACAAGAGCACCTAGGGCACGACATGCACACACACACCAGAACTACATCCGGGTCCGAAATGTAGTGTAGCGCTCAATTAGTAAGACCACTTTGTTGTGGGTGAGATCGCCTAACCATTCATTCTGCATTTTCTTTTTTAGGTTTTGATACTTCTCTTTGGTCTCTTGCAGGTCATTTTATTCATCTTAGAATATTTGGAACATTCGGCACAACACACAGAATTTAGTGCGACAAGTAGATAGAGTTGCAAATCAGCTTCCGACCTTGCGAAGACCATTTCCGGGCATCTTTCCCAAACCAAGGCACCTAGAATTCATACCAAAGCACCTGTCGGCGCCCTACCCAGTCCCCAGTGCCCCAATCCACTCAGATCCTCCAGATCCAATCTTTTCAAGACTTTGGTATGTTTATTCTTGTTCCTAGAATTTCCAATCAGACTGCGGCGATCACCACCGATTATCAATTGAGTTCCTTCCTTAATTCCTTCTTGCATATTAGGGTTTGGTTTCACTAGTTTACTTCGCTTATTTAATTTACATATTGTTTTAGTACCTTTATCTAGTGCGTTATATGTCTTCCAAGATTAGATTAACTATCTTGCACTTCCTTAGTTTAGTTCAATTTCAGATTAATCACATATTATGGATCAATTGTGCCATTATATCAACCAACCTCTCTTGCCCTTGGGCAAACCTCTCAAACCTAGCATCATCAAAATTTATGTTCGCCATTTTATCTTCTCCTTCTGAATGAATACCCTCTAGACTAGGAAGATCGATGCTCTGATACCACTTGTAATGTCCTTTTTGAGTTAGGCGAAAAAACAAGAAAATGGCACAAATCCCAATTGAGAGTAAAACTGATTTTTACAACAGCCAACTGTAGACACTCGTTTTGGTAAATCATGTCTTGCAACAACACAAATTGCACAATGCCTTTGCACTAGTCCACACTTGTCCAACTTAGTCAATCTAATGTCTCGTTTCCCTACTTGAGGACTTGCTTTTAAAAGGAGTTGGGGAAAAGAATTGAACTTCCTTTGCATTTCTTTTCTAATTTTTAATGTTCTTTTTAGTGTTTTTCCTCTTTTATACAAGTCGGCTGGCTTGGAGATAATTAAATGACAATAAAAGATTAAATTGGAGTCTTGTGAGGTCGGTCATGCATGAATTAGACCTTGGCGCCAAGATGGGCTATAAAAGAAGATGAAGGACTTCATTTGCGTGATCTACTTTTGGCGAATTTTATCTAAATTGATCTTTGGGTTGTGAGCTCTTAGTTCTTTCCACTCTTGGGTGAAAATCCAAGTGTGTGGCACTTTCCAAGAAGGACGAAAACCCTTCTTGTGGCTGGTTGGGGAACCGAAACCCTCCATCCTTGATTGTTTTGGAGTCAAATAGCAGATTTGGGCATCTAAGAAGAATATAAGTCATCTTCAGATTTTAGCATGCATTGATAAGCCTCTCAAGGAGGAGCAACTTGCATAGGAATGTCATTTGGTGCCTTCTAGGGCACGGAAATCATATTTGTTTTCATATTTGGTTTTCTCATAATTTATAAAGATGGAATCTACTATTTTTTGTTAAGTTTGGGGTTTGTAAACCCTTATTTGATAATTTTGTTGAAGTTGGTCTTACGCTGATCACAATTAATTTCCAGTAGTGTTTTTCTATGTGATTTCATATTGAAAGTGGCTTCATTGATTCCTAAAAAGAGTGAAAGGAGTTGGGGAAAGGAATTGAATTTCCTTTGCATTTCTTTTCTAATTTTTAATGTTCTTTTTAGTGTTTTTCCTCTTTTCTACAATGTAAGTCGGCTCGGCTGAGATAATTAAATGCCAATGAAAAATTACATTAAAGTCTTATGAGGTCGGTCATGCGTGAATTAGACCTTGGCACCAAGATGGGCTATAAAAGAAGATGAAGAACTTCATTTACGTGATCTACTTTTGGCGAGTTCTATCTAAATTAATCTTTGGGTTGTGAGCTCTTAGTTCTTTCCAATCTTGGGCAAAAATCCAAGTGTGTAACACTTTCCAAGAAGGACAAAAACCCTTCTTGTGACTGGTTGGGGGACGGAAACCCTCCATCCTTGATTGTAATTGCAGATTTGGGCATCTAAGAATAGAAGTCATCTTCAGATTTTAGAATGCATTGATAAGCCTCTCCAAGGAGGAGCAACTTGCATAGGAGTGTCATTCGGTGCCTTCTAGGGCATGGAAATCAGATTTGTTTTCATATTTGGTTTTCTCATAATTTATAAAGCCGGAATCTACTATTCTTTGTAAAGTCTGGGGTTTGTAAACCCTTATTTGATAATTTGTTGAAGTTGGTCTTCTGCTGATCACAATTAATTTCCGACAGTGTTTTTTTATCAGATTTCATATTGACAGTGGCTTGATTGGTTCCTAAAATACTTATATACATTTTGGCAAAATTATGTGTGGAGTTCCAAGTCTTTTCCATCCAATTTTGTACTGTCATAAAAATTTGATCGTTGTTCTAAATTGGTCTTAATTTTCAGTTTGCAAGTCTAAAAATCAGATTCAATATTCTTGGGGTTTGTGTTAATTCCTTGTTCTTCAGTTGAAGTCCCAAAAAGGGACAATACAGTCAATCATGCTATCCCTAGCTATATCTCATTCATTCTTACTTAAACACACATCTCATTTGTTCACACAATGGTCATATTAGTCCATAGAATCAAGCTAAACCCTCTCACAATGCAATCTAGCATGGCCCTTTTTGGAGGCTAAATTTTAAAGGCCTTAACTCATTCTTTCCCGTGGATCTAAGGAGGAAAGCAAGGGGAAATCTGGATTCTATTTTTATTATTGCTTAGATAGTTGTTTTCATTTATTATTATTTATCCTATTGGAAGCTTTGTGCTCCAATAGAGAAACTTAAGTAGTTTAGTAATAAAGGTATTTTGGGCATATAGGCTCCAAATACCCTTTATAATATTTAAAAGCACCTACTTAAGGGGTCGGTCATCATGTTTATGTTGTTTAAGCACTCCTTATTGCTATTTAAGGAGGTCGTTTGGGCATTAATGATACATATTTTGGAGATTATTCTTATTTTGGTGAAAGTTGGCTAGTGTAGCCCTTTTACTCTCTTTCTCAAGGACGAAACCCCTTGGGTTAAAGATCTCTTCCAAGGACAAAAACCCTTGATTGGGAAACTTGTAAAGGACGAAAACCCTTCATAAGGTTTTTGGTATGCAAGCTGGTTTGAAAAGGAATAAAGTATCTTTTTCTAGCAAGTGTTGTTTTTTTGGTGCAAATTATATTCAATTTCAAGTGGAGCAACCTACATTGTTGTGATAATTTGGTATGTGTGGTGACTCTTTAACAAATCTAAAATTATCCTCCTATTGTTTATATTTTATAAAGTCAATATCTTAAGGTTCATGAATTTTGGAGCTTCCAATGTTGAGTTGTGAATTTTTAAAATAACGCTGCAGACAAGGGTTTTATTAAAATTCATATCTTTAGATTTAGAGCATTAAAAATCAGTTTTCTTACATGAGATGATTGTTGGTGATATATAATAATTTTAGAGAATTAAGTGGAGCTAATTCGAAGGGTTTTGAAGGCATTAAAGTGGGTTTGAAACCCCAAATCAGGTCACTGCCCTAGGAAGGGTTTGGAAATCAGTTTTGTGGGGTTTATAACAACAGTCCTATAAGTCTGATTTGAGAGCTTTTAGCCATTTCCTGAGGTCCCCCAAAAAGGGACATTACAGTGGTATCAGAGCTCTTTCCTCCTAGCCTGTGAAGTATGGCAAATGACAAGTGGTATTCAGTATTACCAGAGGAGGGAAAAGAAGAAGACAACAGAGTCCGGAGAAGAAAAATTGGAGACGATTATGAAAACACAAGAAGGAATGAAGGAGGTATTGAGTAGGCTTACCCTAGCCATCCAAAACTTGCAAGGTGGTGGTTCGGCCAAAAGGGAAGAGTTTTCCTACAGCCCCTATGAATCAAAGAAGGAGAAAATTCCTTTGCAAGGCCCTACAAACCCCAATTCGTGGCTAAGGAAGAAGCCACTCCAAAGTCTTCCAAGGATTTGATGTTTCATTATAGAGCTCTTAGGAGATGGTGCGTGACGCCCTTTCCTTTGAGGATTTTGTGGAAATAGAAAATCATATTGTGGGAATTGGCACAAGGCATAAAACCTGAACCCCATTAAAGGACCTTGGCAAAAAGGTGTCATCCATTGAGGTAAGAAAACCCTCCAGTGCAAAGAAACATGTCGAAGAGCATGTAGCGGATCAGCTACAAGATGGAGAAATCATGATGAAAGAGAAAGAACCATCGCAGCAGCTGTTTGGCGTGAAGGATCAGCCTTTGGGAGCCCTAGAAGCACCCACCGCCATTGCCAAAGGTGAACCCTTGACTGATTTTCCTTTCCGCCCTATGAGAGCACAAGAGGATGGAGAAAATGCTAAGCAAAGACCAAGGAAAATGGAAGGTAAAGAACTTTTTGTTGTTAATAATATTCCCTTGATTTCTAATGGTTGCATGTGGAAAAATATTAAGGGAACTTGGGAGCATGAGCCAAGAATTAAAAAGAGAAAATCAGATCTGCACTTAGAAGGAGAAGAAGAAGCCAAACTTCAACTTTGTGAAAGGAAATTGGTGGATGAAACCAAACTCCTGAGGGAATGTTTCTAACAGCAGTCATAGAGAGAAGTAAAGCCATAGAAGAAGCTTCATTAATTGAGGCCAAGACTGATTTTCAGATCAGCAACATGGTAGGACCCTTGAAAGGGGTAGCAAGGGCAATTGATCCTCTGAAATTGCAAGAAACCAACAAGCAGCCTGTTGATATCAAAGTTACAGTCCCTAGGACAGGCCTACAAGCAAAGGATGCCTTGAGAAAGGATTCAAACAGACCAGCCATCAATGAGCCACACAAGGCACCAATAATTCAGTCCAAAACCACTGATTTGGGACCCACAAGGAAGATAATCCAGCAAGAATTGCAAAGGGCCTATGAGGATGACATTATGAAGAAGCAAATCCATGGAAGTAAGGTACCTTTGGCATATTTTCTGAGTGTTGATTCTAACTCAGAATTTTGGGTCCTACGAAGGTCACGGGCAGCCCATGGTACAAAGGTATTCCAAATTCCTTACCTATCAATATGTCAAATCAGGTATGTTGTAATTATGCACAACCGGTTGGGAATGATAACCACATTTCAGTTTCATTACTCTTTCCCATGTCGCTGCCATGTTCATGTCTTCGTGATCAGCATATTCAAAGAAATAAGGAGATGGATGGTTGGGTTCAACCTCAATATTGTTTCCACATAGGTGCTGTTGTAAATTCTGAAAAAGGAGTAGGTCTGATTTTAAAATCAATGTTGTTGGTAATCTCATCCTTGTATGTTTAGGAACAAAGGTGGAATCAAACCTTATCATGGGAAGCTCAAATAATTCCAAGAGGATCAAGGTAAAGGATGTCTTATGCACATGGAATAGGAATGAAATGATGAGAAGTTGTCTTCTTGGCAAGACCTATGGCTTACTGAAAAAGGTAACAACTTTCTTTTTCCATATTGTCTATGAACTAGCTGATACATATGTTTTTAAAAAGAAAGTATGGGATCAAAGTGGCTTGCATAATGAAAAAGACATCCGCAAGATTGATGCATGGGGAATGGGGAGATTATTGCTCCAATATTTTGATAAAAGGGCTGTTACACATGGTTGGATTACAATCCCCAATGATTTTGGTTTCTACTACATGCCTTTTGAAGTGGCAAAGATAGGTCGAGTCATAAGAAAAATGTCTCTTCCCTCTTGGGCAATGGACAAGAATATTTCAGCTGATGCATGGTGGTTTACAGCCTTTGTCATTCTAGAACTAAGGGAAGGTATTATTACAGCCATGATATAATTCTCTTTTTAATTCCTAAGGTTGGGCTGTATATGTTCTCATTGGGAAACAATTCCAAAAGGGTATGGAGATGTATTGCTTGTGGAGAGAGTTGAATTTTGAATGGAAAGAAGGAAATGATGTTGGGCAGATTTTAATCATTACATCCTTAAATGGGGCAAGGGTAAATCAGATTTACTATTGTGATAAGTTGCACAGATTGAAAGGGAGCAATGAGAAGGGGTTACCCCACATACCCGTGAGACACAAAGAAGTAACAAATTGGAAAGACCTTATTCTTTCTAACCTTATTTTTTGTGCAGGACCAAGGATAAAGAATGAAGAAAAAATGAAACATCATCCTTGGAACTACTATGTCCACACATGTGCAAAGAAAGATGGTACCATTTTCACATATTTTATAGTGGATATATCAGTTGATTGCATATTCTCAATCCTTCTAAAGCAATTTTCAGTTTCTACCATCTTCAAGGGATGGTCCTTTCCATTAATATTTCCAGTTGGTCATTATGGCACTTGTGTAGCATGGATGAGAATGCAAAAATCAGTTTCAGGACTGCCCTTGGCGGGTATGTACAGCTGCAAAGGAGTTGAGTCTTTAAAGTTATTCAGAATAGGAGAAAGGGGGACAAGGTTCCAGCTTAAAACAACTTTAATTCCCAGCAGTCCTTCCCTTGGTTTCACACTTAAGGATAGAAGGCACCTCACTATCATAATTGGTACCGATGGAGGAAAAAATAATGAAACTGATGGGACTGATTGGACTTGTCTAACTGCTGATTACACATTCCAAAGTTACATCACAACAGTTTGGAGGGAGAACATTCAAAGTACCTTGCACCATGATCTGTTCTTAGCCCTTACAAAAGTAATTTCAGTCATTGACTATGCCTCTTTTAAGATGAAAATGCTTAGCTACAGCTGTACTCTTGATAGCATGAACACCAACCAGTTGAGTGGGAAAAATAGGAGGGCTGATCCAAGTGGAAGAAGGCTGGTACAAAGGAGCAGCTGTCTTGGGCATCCAGATTTTCAATTACTTGGGGACAAGCTCTTGATTTTGACATCGAATATGTCAAGAGGAAAAACATTGCAGCAGCGGATACCTTATCACGAAAACCGGCTCTTCACAAGAATCAAGAAGGAACACAAGAGGGTACACACAAGGAGTCAAGGATTGGGAGCAGCGGAGTTCATCATTGCTTGAGGACAAGCAATCTTGGGAAGGGGGGACTGTCATGTCCCTTTTTGGAGGCTAATTTCTAAAGGCCTTAACCCATTCTTTCCCCGTGGGTCTAAGGAGAAAAGCAAGGGGAAATCTGGATTATATTTTTATTGTTGCTTAGATAGTTGTTTTCATTTATTATCATTTATCCTATTGGAAGTTTTGTGCTCCAATAGAGAAACTTAAGTAGTTTAGTAATAAAGGTATTTTGGGCATGTAGGCTCCAAATACCCTTTATAATATTTAAAAGCATCTACTTAAGAGGTCGGTCATCATGTTTATGTTGTTTAAGCACTCCTTATTGCTATTTAAGGAGATCACTTGGGCATTAATGATACATGTTTTGGAGATTATTCTTATTTTGGTGAAAGTTGGCTAGTGTAGCCCTTTTACTCTCTCTCTCAAGGACGAAACCCCTTGGGTTGAGGATCTCTTCCAAGGACAAAAACCCTTGGTTGGGAAACTTGTGAAGGACGAAAACCCTTCATAAGGTTTTTGGTATGCAAGTTGGTTTGAAAAGGAATAAAGTATCTTTCTCTTGCAAGTGTTGTCTTTTTGGTGCAAATTATATTCAATTTCAAGTGGAGCGACCTACATTGGTGTGGTAATTTGGTATGTGTGGTGACTCTTTGGCAAATCTGAAATTATCCTCCTATTCTTTATATTTTATAAAGCCAATATCTTAAGTTTCATGAATTTTGGAGCTTCCGATGTTGAGTTGTGAATTTTTAAAATAACGTTGAGACAAGGGTTTTATTAAAATTCATATCTCCAGATTTAGAGCATTAAAAATCAGTTTTCTTACATGAGATGATTGTTGGTGATATATAATAATTTTAGAGAATTAAGTGGAGCTAATCTGATTTGAGAGCTTTTAGCCATTTCTTGAGGTCCCCCAAAAAGGGACATTACACAATCCCGATTTTCAAAGCACTAGCACATGCATCCCGTACCAAAGCACCCATCCGCTTTGGTCCCTTTCCCTCGAACAGCACTTTTCTTAATTCAAACTCCTTTGGGGCACTTCTAGTTGGCCTTATCCAATCTTTCCATATCCATAACGCATATTTAAGCCAATTATTTGTCCATTATCAAGGAGGAGATTATGCACACTTGACACTCAAAGATCCTAATGAGCAAGTCTTAAGAGCAATCACTAGCAAAGCCATTTCAAGACTCGGTGAGTATACTCTACATACTCATTCTAGGGCAATCATCCAATCAGATCTACAAAACACAAGGAACAAATCATCATTCCAAGTCAAGTTAGGGCAAAGATGTAAGTACAATCTCATTAATGCAAGATCATGGTTGTCTATTTGGTTGCATACATTCTAGAGATCACATTCTAGGCGAGAACAACATGAGGTTTGAGCCCACTTCGGATAGTAGCAAGGCAAGTTGGCAACGTCTGCAATTCACTGGGGTGCCCACAATCCACCCAACATTTGTTTTGTAGGACTTCTTGGCTACCTAGGGTTTTGAAGGATCAATCAGTTGACAAAGAAACATCGCAAAGTGTCGGAAATCCAAGTTGCACATAGGAGAAAATCGGGAACAATATACGAGACCCGAGAAAGTATCAAGAGCAGAGCGAGAAAAGGACAGAGCATACGGGAAGGGCCATGAGGGGTACACTTTGGCCCATGCCATTTGCTTCGGTCCATGTACCAGATTAGGGACACAAGTTTGTGAAAGTCTTTGTTAGGTCATTTCCAACCTGTTTCAATCATCAAACCAGCCCAGATGATCACACAGAGCAGGAGATCAACTAAGTCATCTTCTCTCTCTCATTGCAAGTGATTTGTTTCATTATCTATCATTATTCATTGTTATTTATCATTGCTTAATGGTTATTCCTAATATTGTTGCAATTAGCCTTGGAAACTAATTGATTAGGATAATCTACCATTAGTTACTACCCTAGAGAGAATTAACCAATTTAGGTTAAATCATTATCCAAAAAATATTATAAACCCTAGCAACAAATTGTATTTGCACTTTTAGGGCATCAAATATTATACTCAACAAATGGAACAAACACCAAGCAAAAAAACTCCGAAGTATATGCAAATTTGGAAATTCTACACACTGCAATTAAATTTATGATAGCAGAATTACAGCTCAACACAATGGCTAGAAATGGAAATTTCAAACCCCAAAATCTCATGAAAGTGTGCAATCAGCCTCTAAAATTATGAGGACTATGAATATCAACTCCAAATGAAGAAATGTGCCCTAGATGGCACCCAACTCCACCTCCAAGCAAGTCACCACCCTAGAAGAGGGCCCAAAAATGGCAATCAAACCCTAGCAGCTCTTCTTCAATCAAACCCTCGCTGAAAATTTGCAACATCAATCTTCTTGAAGCACTTTGGAAACCCCGGAATGGAGAATCCCCAACAAATTGAAGAGTTTTCATTCTTCAATCAAACAGGGAAGGGTTTCGTCCTCCTTGTTATCCACAATCTAAGTCACAAGATTCGAGTTCGAGTTCAAGTTCGACAAGGATAAAATTCGGTTCAAGTTCGCCCAATGGATAAAGTTCAAAAAAATTCACCACTAAGTTCAATTAATAGAAAAACATAATTTTTTTAAAAAGACAACATAAAAATAATAATGGTACATATGATGGTGTAAAAGGTGTTGCCTAGCCATCCACCAAGGTTTCGATCCTATGAGATACCTTAGTAAATAAGGGATGACGCTTTCGGATTGTGCCTTGACAAATTTCATATTCAATAAAAATAAATAAAAATAAATTCATTATTAAATTTTAAATTAAATTAACACATTTATTATTCATTATTAAATTTTTAAAAATTAAATGATAAATCAATGTAAATTATATTGATAAATTATAAATTATTAAATTTAAAATAATTAAAATGTTAAAAACAAATCATAAAAGTTAAATTTTAAAAACGTATGGCAAAATATTAAATTTAAAAAATAAATACAATATAAAAAATTAAAAATTAAAAATTAAAAATAAATAACGAATAAAAATAAAAATTAAAAACATTATAAAGACATTTAAAACATCATTAAAATATATATAAAAATTAAATAAAAACTATTTCATATTAGATTTAAAAAATAAATATAACAATCAAATTAAATCATAAAAATTTAAATAAAAGTTTGAAACAAATTAAAAATATTTATAACAAATTTTACAAAGATTAAAACGTTTGAAAAAAAAAAGAAAAATAATTAAAAATTTAAAAGTAATAATAAATATTATAAACTAAAAATAAAACAAAACCTAAAAAGTGTGTTGAAAGCAAAAAGTAACATAATGAAAAGTAAAAATAAAAATAAACAATGTAAACTAAAAACTAAAACAAAAGCTAAAACTATATTGCGTTGAAAATTAAAGAGGAAAAACTAATATGCATCGTACTCGGAGGAAGTTGAAGGAAGACTCGATGGATCAATGTTGTGTAGCATGAAGAATAATGGCTCCCATGCGCTGCTATGCCCTCCCACTCTACTATCCACATGGTTTCTCCTTGGTGCCTCTCACAGTGGTGCAATCAAACCTTCATTCCCGTGACTTTGCCCATGTAGCTACGGCCTTCACCAATGGTGCCAATGGCACAGTCTATTGCTTGTTGTTCGAGCTTCAACACAAACACGAAGGTGGCGACCTGTAAAATCACTCAAAATCTGATGTATTTCTTTCGGAAAAAAGCAATTGGCATTTTTCCCTAGGCGAACTATACGAATTTAGATGAACTTTTTAGGGCACCTGACAAGTTTGACGAATTTCAAATTTTTGGCCAAAAATTCGGCGAACCTTGTGACTTAAGCCACACCAAAGGATTTTCGCCCTTAAGTGGAAGTAATTGAGCAATCAGCCCAAAAACCATGCAAAGTTATTTTTTTAGACAAGATGATGATGCACAAATGAGCCAAGCAAACCCTTTTTATACCTTGTAGCACCAAAACAAATTAGAATGCCTCCAAACTAGGACCGACCTCCTAACGGCACCAAAACAAATTAGAAACCCTCTTTTATTTTTCCTCTCACTCTTCACCTTCTTAACCCATCCGACCTGACTTTATGTAGAAAATATTAAAGAAGAATGCAATGCTCACGAAAATAACTGAAAAACATGAAAATTACTTCCCTTGTTCATTTCCTTCTTGCCCATGGGAAGTGAAATGGGCTCAAAGTCTCCAAATCAAACTAGCTTGGAAAAGGGGACATTACATTATGGCGGCCGGAAACCATCTTGTAGCAGCTGCAAAACCTCATCAATTACTGCAGTGGAATATGCATCTTTCTTGTGACAAATCTTCTTCTATCTCAACAAAATGTATATGGGAGAAACCGGAAATGTGGTGGACAACAGTCCAAAAATTTGAGACAACTCCCATATCCATACCCACTATGTTAAGTTGATAACACATAACCAAAAGATCCCATTTTACCCAAGTCTCACCCTTCTTGAATCTCCAAAGATCACCGGATCCCAAACTTTCATGTACAAGCAATTTGGAACTTGTATGAAAGTATCTATGTGCCCTTTGCCCCTCAAAGGGTTCTTCACTCTATCACCATTTTCACTATGTTGTCCATGATGACCACAAATTTTCCGTGATATACCATGAAGCATCAAACTTGACATAAGATCATTCTTTTCAACATGTTGCCCATGATAACAACACATCTGAAATGACATAGTTGGAAGCAACACTTCCATAACTTTGGTTGTCCACAACTTGCTCACCTTCCTTTGCCGGATGAAGAATGATTGAGATATCTTCAACACCTCCATCCTTGTGACTCAAAATTTCTGAGTTAGGATCAGCATTCTCCTTCCTCTTAGACTCTTCACATTCAACAAGTGAAGCCCTTTCTCTTGACTTCATCCATATTTTGTTGACACATGCATGGAGCATCTTCATAGTTCTTGCCAGAGTCATGAACACCATCAACTTGCTTCTTATTGATTGTTCGAAAATCCCAGCAAGCTGAACATCAACATTATCATCCAGCCATTGGGCTTTAACCACAAAATTCTCTCCACAATCTTGCAAATTTGACTTTCCTTCTTTCTTTGGCTCATGCTCCATGATTTCTCCCTCTTCCCTCATCGTCAAGGGAGAATTATTTGCCCTAATTTCGTAGGTGTTGTTTTTCTTGAGCGGCTATCAACTTAGCTTCCCTAGCTCTTCTTAGCCATTCATCACACCTTTGTTGGGTCTTCATTACATCCTCTGCACTTGAAAATCTGAATTCTTTTTCTCTTTAACCCCAACATTTTGTTCATTTGAATCCATACCTTTTTCTTTGGAGGACTCTTCCTCTTCAACTTGCATGGTGGATTCTTCATGGGTTGTTCCTTCTCAATCTCTAGCAGCTCTGATTGCTCTTTTTCCTCTTCCTTCCTCAAGACATGTTGCAAGTCTCCTTGTGTAGCTCGTGGTTTAGGTCTTAGTCCAATTCCAACTCAATTTTTCTTCAATCCCATGGAGTTGGCAAGAGGTAGTTCTTTCCCCATCTCAATTGGAAGGGCTCTATATTCAACATAGCTGGCAGCAATGTCATCCACTATGGAAGGTTGAGTTTCCCTCACCAAAATGGTTTCTTTTTTTGGAAGGAAAGTAGGCCGGAATGACCTAGATGAAGAGTCACGATTCTTGGGGGCTGGAATTTATTGTTTGCCCTTGAAGAGCTTCCTTCACCATTCGGATGTTACATGGTATGGATCAGTTGTGCCGTCATATTAGCCAATCCCTCTTGCCCTTGGACAAACCTCTCAAACTGGCATCATCAAAAATTATGTCCACCATTTTATCTTCTCCTTCTGAATCACAAGCTGGTAAGATCAAGTGCTCTGATACCACTGTAATATCCCTTTTAGGGCAGATTAGCACAATTTTGGAATTCAGCTGAAACCCTTATTCAAAATATAACAACAATCTGATTTTTATGCAAACCCGTAAGACAAAAATACAACAATCTGAAATCTTCCTTTATTTATCAAATAATCACAATACAAAAATACCCAGAAGGCCCAAAGCATCTAGAAACCCTCTTGGTACAAATAGATGATGAAAAATAATAATTTTTATTTTAATAATAATAATATTATAAGTTGCCAAAAAAGTAGAAATGCCAGGCCCAACTCAAATAATATTATTAATTATTTTAATCTAGAAAAGGGGGCATTACACACTCCAGTTGTGCGCTTAAGGAAGGGTGTCGAGCATGCATGTTCACACCGGCTAGCTATTTCCGAACCAGCTTGGTGTTAGCCTAGTTCACACTCATAAAGGGGTTAAGCTTAAATTGGGAGTTAGATTGGATTTGTTATTATTGGTTGGAGTAGAATACTTGTTTTGCATGAAAACATATTGTGAGTGCACAAATAGGAGATCCTCCGGATATTTCCTCCAAACTATATTTGTTCCATGCAATCGATTCTGTTGCAAGAAACAAATCTCTACAGTCATTTGTACCTCGAGCTCCCGCTTGTAAATTGTAGCATACAAACAACAATACAGCGACTTGTACACTGCATTATCTTGTTATGTGTGTTTATGATTATTCATTATGATTTTCTGTTTTTGCAATGGATTCTAGGGTGTGGTAATGTCCTGTTGGAGCAGATCCTACCAAACGAGGAGCATTCAGCTCTTCGGCATTTCGGAGACTTCTCACGCTCATCCATGGGCTCTTCTTTCTCATAAAGCTCTCTCTTATGCCAAACTTCTTAGTGACGGCATGAGCCACCATATACATGGAGTCTTGTTTCGTAGTCATGAGCTCTTGTTTTTGGTGGTAGTATCTTGGAACTTCACAAGAAATCAAATAACCTAAAAAGAGTATCATATATAGCATGTTATAAAATAGTTGTAGGTAGAGACCTCGGGATCACAAGGTACTAATTCCTCCTCTTTTGATATTGTCGCTACCATACAAATCAGTCAATGCTTTTCCACAATACCAAAGATTAGATCAGCTCGATACCAAAATGATAAACTCCTAAGATTGCTCGCCTGATTAGAATTCACATAATCACAATATGTTGTTCTACTTGAATTAACTTCAAAAATGATAGATCAAACACTTACTGAAAACTTAGAATTAGTGTAATATGTTGTTGGGAACATAGCCATACTGAAACATGAATGCGAATCAACATGAACAGCAAGTATAAACCATGAAGACAATAAGGACACAAGAATATTGGTATGGGAAACCCCGAGGTTAGGAAAAACCAGTGGGAAGTGACAATTGCACAACTTCCCAATCTTCTTATGGCCAAAGACAAATTACAAATAGTATAATAGAACAGTACAACAAGCATCCTGCTATCTTGCTGACTCAGCTTCTCTATGTTCCTTTCTCCGGTCCTTCCTACAACCAACTAAACACCAGCTCTGATCACCAATGCCTTATATGAATTTATACCTCTTCCTCTCATGCTCAGTAACATCTTTGCGTGCACCTAAAGGACCCGAATCAGCTTCTAAACTGATGAGACAGCTTCTCCTGTCGTTACCATATTTGTATAGTTACAATGAGCAAAACCAACGGTTTATGTAGACCACCGGTTTTCTATCCACCGCTCTGCATAAACCCACGGATACACACTGCCTCTTTGAATTAACTGGGGGTTTCGTCACCTTTCAAGAAATACTCCTTATAAAGCCGTGCAACTGTCTGAAACCGGGTTTGTTTTGGTTGGATGAAGACTTGGTTTGGTTTTCCTGATCCCTATGGATCACCACTATCTCCGAGGAGGTTTGCTCTACAAGCTTGGGTAGCTTTGTGTGCTCATACCTCAAACGATGTAGGTCACTTTGGTGTGTCAAAGACCTTGGCACATTTTCAAAGGTATGAGTAGGCCAAGCATGCAAGTTAATGTTGAAATATTCATAAGGGGATGTGTTTTGTGTAGCAAAAGTAAACCTATTAATAGGAATTTGAGATTGTATACGCCACTGCCAGTTCCTTCTAGACCGTGAGTGAGCATCTCCATAGAATTTGAAAGAGGATGTCCTTTGTCAAAGAAAGGGCAGAATTACTTGTTTGCTCTTGTAAACAATTTATCAGGATGTGCATTCTCATGACATGCCAAAAGCCTCTTAAGGGCAATGAAGCAACCAAAGTTGTTTTTCACCAATGTTTGAAATCACTTTTGTGTGCCTAGCTCTATCATTTAGATATGATTATGAGGTTCATGGGAAATTTAGGACCACATTATGGGAGAAGATGGATACAAGATTGAATATATCCACCAATAAATTATCAAACCGAATTGGTCAATAGAACATTGGTGTAGCTCTTGAGGGGGTATAACAATAAGCATCCTTATACTTGGGACGAAATTTAGCATATATCCAACATTCTTACAATAGGGCAATTCATTCATCTTCTAATAGTCTTCATTTGAGACATGTTTTGGTTGCTTACCTCCTAGCCCTTTTGATGTAGTGATGGGACATCCACAAAGGAAGCAAAAAGAGTGGATTCCAAAATCTGCAAAGCTGAAATCTTCATTGAGAATATCAAGGAAATATACCACCTCCAAGTGCAACAGAGGTTCAATGAGTTTCAAGCTAAGTACAAGGCAAGACGTGATCAATAGAGAGTTAAGCACAAGTTCCAAATTGGGAACAAGGTATGGTTGTGCTTGAGCAAAGAAAGACCCCAAGGTGGAGCAAAGAAACTAAAATCACTTAGGTATGGTTCATTTGAGATTCCTTAACAAGTGGACCCTAATGCATTAAAATTAAAACAGACTCCATACATGAATTATATTTAGTTATGAATGTGGAATTTGAGCTTTTATGATAGATGATGAAGGTCTCCTATTGCCTTCCATTGAAGACCTTGCACCTAATGGTCAAGAAGAATTTGACAAGCATGTTCCTTGTAGAAGAATATGAGAATATCAAGGAAAGAGCAGGAAGAAAGTAAGCGAGTAGGTTTGAAAGGACAATTGCCATATAAAGCCACGTGGCAATCAACGGAGAAGGCATGGGAATTATCACTTATTGAGTCTCTAAGCTTCTGGGGACCAAAACCCTCCTAATTGGAGAAGTATGATCTGAATTGGACAATGAAAGTCAGTAAATTCAGCTAACTAAGCCACTATTCTCAGTCACTAGTCAAAATCAACTAAGCATGTAGCTTGAAACACTCTTAATTCGGTAAAAACAAGTACGCAAGATTGGTTTAGGGGTCTACAGAGGCTGCAAAGGGTTCTGGGGTGATCTGGACAACTTGGAGTGAAACTCAACTGAAGCAGGTTCCTGAGAAACAAAGGAGAAATGGAGAACAGTTTTATAAGTGACAAAAGCAGCAACTACAATTGGGTGGCAGTTTCGTTTGTGTCATGACAGTTGCATTTGTGTCATGCAAATTTCGTTTGTGTTAAGGTATTTTCGTCATTTTCATGGCAGATTTTTCCTAACAGGTGCAGCAGTTTATCCCAAGTGAAATAAGCGAGTAGAGTAATGGCTACAGACGGTGTCTCTTCCATTTATTTGGATTGTGGACTTCTTGATTCGATCCTAGCTTCTTGCATCTGTATATATACACTCTCAGGGATCATCGTTAATCATTATTTCCAATCATTTCTTCTAAATTGAGTGTCGGGAGTTGAGTGCAGTAGGATAGTGTCAGCAACTTTCCAAGAATTTGCAAGTGTTAGGATATTGTTGTTGATTGGTATCCTTGAAAGCTTCAAGAATGCAATAAGCTTGTAAATTTGCAAAGAAGATAAGTGGTAAGAGAAGACAGGGCGTAATTCCTAGCATTGGATTTCGCCAAGGTACTTTTTTGTGTTGTGCTATGTTTTGTGAGGTTTTCAGTTCATGCATGCAGTAGAATATTTTATTTCAAGTACTTAAAAGAACTCGTTTCTAAGCAAAATTGTGTTCTTTTCTTAATCAAAACATAAGGGAAAGTCATACAACTAACTAAGTTGCTTAACAGAAAGATAAAGACTCCTATTGATGTTTAGACTATGTTGCCAAGAAACGGAAACGGAAAGCGGGTATGGGTACAGTGCGGTGCGTAAACGCGGAAACGCCAATTTTCAAAAAACCTTGGGTACGAAACGTTACGGGAAACGTCTGTACAATATATTATAAATAAATATATATATATGCATAGTACTCATTTTAAAATTGTACTCCATAGACCATAAGAGATAAGTATAACTGATAAAACACTCAAAATATTTTGTATTCATTGAAATAATACATTATTATCATGTATACTTATCTCTAGGATGTTTCAAAGGAGTTTCCGTTTCGGAAACGAAAGGGGGCCTAGGCGTTTCCTGGTAACAGAGTGTTTAGAATATCTATGTGAATTGCAGATCACCCTATCCCGACTTGAGTTAGCGCCCAACCATTAGAGAGACTACTCGATTAACTTTAGTCGGGAGAGCACTCGGCCAGCCTCAATAAGCCCTCGGAGCACTTATGCCCCTCCACCAACATAAGGATTGGTATCAGTGAACCTCTCCACTTTATGGCTCAACCGCTTGGAAAGAACCCGACCTTTAGGCTAACTTTAGAAGGCTGAGGACGTAAATGACCTCTAGGACAACTTTACAAGGCTGAGAAGAGAAATGACCTTTAGGCTAACTTTAGGCACTCTAATGGACTCCAAGAATAGAAGCTTATAAGCTTCAAAATAGATCAGATCGGAATGATAAATTGACCATTTCATGAAAGGCATAAATGTCCACAGAGGCAAAGCTTGAAATGCACTGTCTAAACTGGTCAACGTCTAGAGTTTGAGGAGTTGAATATGGAGAAGAAACTGATTGTTTATCTAGGTGAATGACATTTCAAGAGACGCTTTTATGCAAAGCATCAAATACACAAGTAGTAATATATTATCCTGGTTGAGTTTGTGCAATTTGAGATAACAGAGAGAATCTCAAGCTGCATGGAACCTTTGAAACTCAATGAGACGATTGTGCAGATAGCATGCCATATACATATATACCCCATATCATTATGTCCCATAAACCCTATGACCGTAAACCGTAAAGCATTCCATTTCATTATCATTCAAGCAGGGTCCTCCATTATGAAAGATGTGCACACAAGGGGATTTAGCAAGTACATTTGACAAGACTGAAATTACAAGAGATTTACTATAAAGGTCTTTCCTTCCTAGTATTTGGAAGTTACATTATCTTGTGGAAGTAATGTCTACGGATTTCTCATGAAGCTGTCCATTGCAGAAAGAGTTGTGAGATTATGCCCTGACATACCTGGAAGAAGGAGAATGGTTCGATGAGAAACTTCTCTTTGGCGTGAATGAAGAGTTGCTTCTCCTCCGCATTATAACTCAAACAAGTCTCCATTCCTCTCCTGGGTTTTGCTGGTGGAGCGGAACGTACAAATAGTAGATGAGGGGGCGGAGGGAGTCGTATGTTTATAATTTCGGTTTAAGTATCAAAGTTCTCTACTATTTGGTATTTGGGTATTGTACATGCTGTAATTGAAATAGAGTTATAAATCACTTTTATTTGGATTTTGTCTTTTCTTTCATTTGGGAAAGCACTACAATCTCTATTTTTAATGAAGAGGCAGCTCCTTGAAAAATCATAAATTAACGAAAAATGAAATTTCAAAAAAAAATCTTGAAAACAAGAAGCCTAAAAAAATTAAGAGGAAAGTTTGAGCACATGATAAAAAGGAGGGTTCAAAAGTTTTTTATATTCTCTCCTATTTGATAAGGAGGGTGAGCGTAGCGAACCACTCAATTGATTAATCAATTGAAGGGCCCCCGATACGCATGGACGACATACAATGGGATGTCGGTGGCACCAATCTCTAAGTATTTAAGAGGATTAAATGGGGCTTTAAACTCTTTTTGCGCCAATTTTGGCAAGTGCATGAAAGGTTAGTGGAGATTTGAGTTGGCACCTTGCTTTATAGTATTAGTTGCATGGAATTTTAAACTTGGTAATAGCCAAACATGAGTTGGCGGAGGTGGGAAAGAAGGAAGGACTTTGTTCTGTTTGCATTAATTGATCTTGGCAATTACAAAAAACTGCCTAGGAAGTAGGGGAAGTTGGAAGAAAATATGGTTTTTGGTTTTTATTGTTCATTTGGTTTTTGTGAGATTTGTAGCTCTGCATGTGGTTTTCATTTTTGAACCTCAGTTTCGAATCTATGCATGCTTATTTCGCCTTGCATGGCGGTGATGGTAACGAAAATAAGGCTAGGAAGTTATAAGAAGAAGGAAAATAAAGTTTCAGAGTTGGTTGTTGGCGTTTTCATGGAAAAATTGCTATCGAGGCTCTGCTTGAAGATTTACAACAAGGAATAGAAGACAGGATCTCTATCAGGCATGATAGGCCCTATCTATTTAAGTCTTCTACTTTTATTTAAATGTCTTCATTAAAATAACTCTGCTCTTTTTGGAAACTTTTTGGTTCTGGTTTTGTGTTTCTTCTCCTTGCTTCAATGGTGTTTCGACTTGATTCTTTTGGATGTAATATGATTTTTGGTTGTTGTGTGGAATATGAAATCTGGGTTGTATTGATTGATTTACAATTGTGTTAGCTTATTTTCTTATAAACTTTCTTGGCACTGATACGTGGTTATGATTATATCTCTGTTGGAGGGATACCTTGTCTGGGTATTGTGTATGCCTTAATAGTAGCCTAGTTTTTGGTTGGAATCTGTAGATTCTCGCTTAGAATTATCTCCTTATTATTATGGTTGAAGACTAACTGTATAGGAGACTTCATCATGGCAATTTAAGATATACGCCTGTGTTTTAGGAGAATCCTTGTGTTCATCGTTTTGGGTTGGTTTCTTGTTGACAGTAGTTGGAAACCAACAATAATGGTCGATGATATCATGTTTGTACTTTTACTTTTGGAATCATTCAGTTGTGTTATGGGTTTTGAATATATGTATCCTCTCCATGAAATGGGAACTGTAGCAAATCTTTTGTTCTTTTATAGAACCCGTGTGTGGGAAACTTGTATCTTTCGTGGGAGAATGAATAGGAAGGTATACATGTGTATACTTTTGGATTTTTGTTCTTTTCAAACCAAATCATTTATTATTACCCATTCAGGGCTATGTTGTTGTTATATTTAAGATTTATGTTAATCTTATTTGGCATTGAAGCATGTCTAGCCTTTGGAAGTGCGATTGTCTTTGGGGGAAAACTGTTATGTTTTACCTGTCTTTATTGGTCGTATTTTCACTCCTTCTCAATTGGACCAGTTATTGCAAGGACCTGTATGTGCTTCCTTTTCATAGTTGAATAAATTGGAATGACAACCCTCACGGGTTAACCTAGGAAACATGTAACAAAAGTATGGAGTGTTTTAAGTTGTAGTTTGACTTATAAATGTTTAGTAAGGAGTCTGAGGTTTGAATAAACCCTGATATTCTTCTTGAGAGGATGTAAACTCCATTGTTTGTTTGGTTACTCTCCTCGTTTCAATTCAACCTTTGAGTTGATGAGTCTCTTGGAAGTTTTGGGTGGTTCACGGTAACCTGGGAGTTCTTCTTTCGTAACTTTTGTTCTTGCATGGAATTTTGACCACTTAAGTGAGGTTTGGTCTTCTTTTGTTGGGCAGATCTTAATGCACTTGAATTTTTGAGTTCGGTCATAGTGTTTCCTCGACCTTGATACAGATGGATCTGAGGGTAAGATTGTTTCGTGGGAATGATTTGGGTCTTGAGTTGGTTCTGAACTTTTAGTTCTCATGTTCCTTTCCTTGAATTGGGATTGATTGATTTGAATTGTGTGTTATTTAAGATGATAGCTCGTTCTTCTTTATGGTTTGTGAAAACAATAAACATATAGTTGTTGATGTATGAGGATTACATGGTGTTTAATTATGCTACTGCTAATTTTGAGTTTGAATTTGGATATGAATGCAGGACTTTGAGAACTTGAACCGTGAGTTACTTGGTCTTGTTTCTAATTGATTAAACCTTTCTCACCTTTAGTGTTGGGACTTGTTCTTGATCAATCTAATTCTTAGACTCTACGTTGAGCCTGAGATAGGTAAGATTGTTTGATGGAATGTATTTAGATTTTTGATTGATCTTTCAGTTATTATTCAGGTTGTTAACTTTTGAATAACAAAACAATATACTTATTACAGAAAGGTAGTTGTTTATATCTTTGTACTTCTTCTTGAAAAGACAAAATAGGTTGAGTTGAGGAACTTAAGTTGAAACTTGACTGAGAAGATAAGATTAGGATTGGAAATATAAATTTCTTTCTTCTTTAATATTGTTGTTTAGATGACTAGCGAGGTTGCAATGAGTTCATATTTGTGTTTGGGATAGAATTAATTATGTTGATTTAATTATTTCTTACTTAAATATTACTTCTTGTCGATTCTATGATATTTCTCTCTCTTGATTTGTTATATTTTGGAAAGTATTTTGTTAATCTTTATTTGTGATTTCGGAACTGTTTCATTAACAACAAGGTTCCTTTTATGAAACAGTTAGATAAAAGCACAATGTTTTAAATATTATAGCGCTTATCATGCTCGGTTCATTTGAACCGACTTGTCGTCCTAACAATTTTGCAAATGGATTTCGTAAAAGATGAAAGGATAAAGACATATAGAAAGTTACATTTGTTTTACTAAAGAAATTGTCTCTTTATTATGATGATTATGTAGTGACATTACTTGAAATGTACTTTTTTCGGGAAAATAATATGTAATAAAACTAGTTTTATATTGATGCAATGACATTTTGTAATCCCTGAAATATTCCTAAGTTCAGTGAGTGGATCACTCCCTTTTTGATAAATGAATGGCTTGATGATTGTTGATTATTGCTTTATTGTGATACCTTAATTGGCATAAATTGTGATATATTATTAAGTAATATCATTCATGAAGGGAAGTTAGGTATTTAAGTGATATGGGATTAAGAAATTTATTAGATCTTATAATATATCAGCTTCTTGGTTTAAGGACATGCTCTAGTAGTTGATTTATTTTCTAGTGAAAGAGCACAACTAAGTTGATACTCTTGAGTGGATCCTTAAATAGTAAAAAGGGAATATTATTGAATTATATAAATGAGTATGAATTCTTTGTAGTGTTTAAGTATATGTGATATGTTTTCATAATTAGGACATTAGTCCTTGTTAAAGGAAAAAGGATATTTTCCTTGTAATTTAACAAAGAGATTTATTTAAGATATTGTTAGATGTTATGATTAAATTATGAGGATGGTTGGTTGTGTTTTCCTTAAGCAGATTTCTATAATTGAAATAGGAATGCTTAAAAAGGATAATAAAAGGATTTAGACTTCAGCATTGTGAAGTCTAAAGTAAAGTTTCAATAAGCTTGTTACAAGCCAAAACTGAAGTAAAAGATCTATTGATCACACTTTCATAACATTAAGTTCAATCATGTCGACATATGAAATAGACATATAAGATTAAGATAAACATAAGCATGTATTTGGAATGGTTAGGAAAGTAGATTTTATCTGCATACCTACCTCTTGTGTAATTTACACTTTGTAACCTTTTAGGTTAAATGATGCTTAGTTGACTCTTAAAGCGTTGTTATCATTAATATTTAAGATAATGATTAATTGGGTTAGTAAAATTATAATCTTAAGTATGTTAGTCTCGATTGAGGAAACTTAGTTGGATGTTGGAACATAGCAACTGCAACATAGTACCTTCATAATGACAGGGGTCATTACGAGGATACTATGATGTAGCATGTTATGCCTCAACACCCCACTTAGTTTGATTAACTCGATTGACATAAGTGGAAGACTAAATCACGGTCCCACCCTAAACAAAGATAGAAACATGATCTAGTGTTGAGGTCAACTCATGTTGACTTAGGGTAACTAGACACACCTAATCGACGTAAGTCGATTGAGTATGTCTATGTATCCTTAGTCACCACGAGTAGTCTTCCACACTAGTGCATGTTGTTGCCCTTATCTAGTGTGAAACCTTGAATCATATTGAATTGATAAAAGTCAGGAAAGACCATTCTAGATAACAGAACAAGTGTGGTGAGGGACATATTCCTTTCGACAAGTATGTTGTCTAGGAATGTAAACATGTTAAACATGTTTAAAAACTTTGGCCAAAGTATCACAAGTTGTTGGTTGTATTGTCCTATGTCACCTAGTCTAAGATGCAGGATTTCAAATGAATATTGGTAACAAATATTCAAATAGGCTTCTTAGGCAGAACACTTGGGTACCCTAAAAGGATAAAGGAACCAAGTATGCATAGTATACGCATTATTAAGTTAACATGAGAGATCGGTTTAATACTGAGTCATGGAATGAGAGATCGGTGTCTCACCGAGTCATTTACAGTTGCATATGGTTTTCTATGATGAGATGGATTGGAAATGGAATGTCTATTGTAAATTATATTAATTTAGAAAAGAGAACATTATGTAAGATAATTTTTCCTTGTTTCTAAAGTCTTAAAATGAGGATGTTACTCTAAACCCCAAACTTCACCGCTGCGAATCCTAAGCCACTTTGGCCATCATCCCTTCCACCTCGCCGAGCGACGAGCTTCCATCCTCCTCGGCGTGTCGCCATACGTGCGTTGTGGGCTCAATCTTTATCCACGGCTTGGTGATGACCTCGTTGAGCCCTCCTTCTTCGCCTTGTTTGCGAGCTTGGTGTTCGGTCCCAAATCGTGTTAGCTCATCGTGAGCTCGGCCCCATTTTCATTACTCCCGACTTCGTCGTGTGTCCATTGTTTTTGACTTGGCCTCCAACCACCGAGTCATCACCGCACCTCGCGATCGGCCAACTCTTTGAGTAACTCGGTGAGTTAATCGACCTTAACTTTCCCGCTTCTAATGCGTGATGTGACCCCGCGAGCTCCATGAGGAGCTCGTCCTTCAACCCCGCAACTCACCTTCCTAACCAACTTGTCGAGTTGGAAAGTAGGCTAGTTAGGAAGGCCTTCCTAACCAACATTTTTTTCCCTTTTTCTTGGGTTTTTGGATTTTTTCCCAAATATTCTCAAAACCAAGAGGCCATGGGGAGGCATTGAGATGGCACAGAAGCGGATGTTTTTACCTTTTCCCAATTTTTGCCCATTTTTAATCAATTTTTTCCATCTCCGCAACCGAGACCAAGGGGATGAGGGTTTGTAATTGATTCCAATTTTCAATCTCTTTGACCTTTTTCTTATTTTCTCAAGCCAAGGAGCCGGATGAAGGTGAGTAAAGTGTCCCATGACCCGTTTTCACCATTTCTCTAGTTTTTCTCCAAAATTGGCTAGGAGTGAAAACCCATAAGAGTAAAACATTCCACTGAACGATCCCAACTTCCCAAAACCACTTGTAATTCTCCCAAAACTTGAAAGTTCACCTGTATCACTCAAGATTGTTTCATGAAACCATGTCCAGTGTTCAACCCCATCCTTCCAAGTTGGCTATTTTTACCAGGGGTAAAAATAGATAACAATAACAACATTTGTAAATTTAGCCTTTCCTTTCTTAGTTGCTTCTAAAAATGAATTATCTCCTAAATAGATATTTTCATAAATATCTCTAGTATCAAATAAAATGTTAGATAAACAAGTCATATGGTGTGATGCACTGCTATCTAAAATCCACTCATTCTCATTAGAAGTAAACAAGGTAGCATATAATGCAATAACATTATAATTTTGTTCAAAACTATTATTTTGATTATGTTTTAAATTCTTCCGATGGCTCGATTAGATTTATTCCCTTTATTATTATTATAAATTTTATTATTAACTCTATCTTTGTTTTTATAGCAATTTTCCTTTCTATGACTAAATTTACCACACAAATTATAATTCCCATTAAACTTAGGTTTATGATTCTTATTACCAAATTTCTTGTTCCCATTTTTTCCACTAGTAGAACTAGGGTTAGATTTATATTTTCTATTGTTCTTAGAACCAAGATTGAGAGTGATAAGTACAACCATCTTATTGATCTTTAATATTCTTAATTTTAGCAAGAAAGTTAATAACTTTTTCATCACCTTTCATAGGTGCGGTAAGCAATTCAATTATCAACTTAATAATCTTAGATAGATGAGTTCCCTCATGCATAGACTCAAGGAGTTTCCAAGCATTGCTAGGAGACTCTTGATTGTTGATATGGAGTAGGAATTCATCCTTAACACTCCACAATATAATCAACATTACTTCCTACAATTTTTGTTAAAATGCATTTGAAAACTCGGGTGTAACATTCCATCCAGACGAGAGTTTTTAGTCCCGAATACAATGTTCCACAACTTTTGAGCCATAAATTATACCTTAATGCAAATTTTCCATATATTATAGTTTGATCCATTAAGCATTTGAGATTTATCTAATACAAAGTTAGGCGAAGCCATTACTTCCCTTTAAGAATGACAATATAACACTAGATAATGCTTAAACTTGGACTCCCCCTTTTTAATGTGAATTTGAACTTTAATTGAAAGTAAATCAAATTATAAGTGTAAACAAGTAATAGTTGTTCAAATATATGCTAAACAATGTGAAAAAATTGGAGCAAAATGCACTAATTTATGTGTCACAAGTGTCACACATAAAACAACTATCTAAACACTATGATTAAAAAATGTGTAAAAACTATAAAAGAGGATTCAAAACAAAAAAATGGATCACACACCGGTGCATTGAGAAGATTCAAAAACCTAAATAATGACTAGTTATATGACTATGGTTGACAAGAGGTTCACTAGGTCAAATGTCGCAAAAGAAAACAACACTAGAGAAAGGTTTACATGTGAGAAGTTTGGCATGTAAACCAAAAACAAGGAAATTCAATTTAATTAAGTAAAAATTAAATCAAAAAAGTTGTTTTTAGGGGGTTTTGAACACTTGACCACCCTAGTTACAAGATTTTAGCAAAATAAGATCCACCAACCCTTCTATGAGACTAATTAAGAAATTGCATGCACTAATTTATATTTAAACGTTATTATATCTTATTTTTAAAAAATAACACACACATGTGCGCGCACACACACCCACACACACGCACATAAAAAAAAATGTGAATGTAATTTGAAAAGTAAATAAAAATTACTATTTCTAACTTTTGGAAAAATACTAGCTAAAACAAGGTGGGGGCCACTTATGGAAACTAAAGATTTAATAAATAATTTATTTTTTAAATATTTTTCCAAACTATATGAGCAAAAAAATCATACATGTAGCTGCATATTTGAATGACACTCTTGTGGATGAAAAAGTGCTCACATAAACTTATCTAAGCTACTACTGAGAGACCTCCAAAATTGTCAACCTTCCTAAAAGCTTGAAAGAAGGCAAAGAATATAGCTTCAAAACTAAATTTTTGGTGAAAAATTAGTTTTCCTAATTACCAAGTTGAACTATGGCACCGAGGCTTGAAAAAAACTTAATTTTTCTTAAAATCAATGTAGATTGCTTTCCAATCCTCTACACTCCCTCATGCTCTGAAACCATGCTATAATATATAAAGCAATACATAAATAGGAGATCTAGAATGTAAATGATTAGCAAAACATCAATTAACACAAATAAATGAACATAGACACAAATATTAACATGGGAAAACCTCAAGAGGTAAAAAACCAAAAAAATGATATTCATATATGAGAACTATTCACCCCAATACATAATCTTCCTCCTTCTCACTTCCTCTATAATAAACCTTCTTCACAATGCCTTTACAAAATATTTTCCATCCACAACTATTAATGCACTCAAATTATTTCAAGAGTATGTTTAAGTGTGATGTACGTAAATTATGATAGGGGTAAAACCCTATTTATAATAGGGATGTGACCATTGTAATCAACAGGTCCATCCTTCCCTGAGAATAAACAAGAACCAATAAACAATTATGTTTTATTATTTATTTACACGAGGTTTTCAACCCGTGTTGATAAATAATAAATCATTTATTATTTAATTACTTAAATGTACTAAGGGTCTAAGATAGCCCACTTAGTCATTAAATGTTCTAACACCAATCGAGTGAGCAAGTGGACGAATGAAAAAGAGAAAGTGGACTATGGCTATAAAATTAGATTTTTCCCTAATTTATTTGAGCGTAAAATGAAGAGAGATATTTTTTTTTCTCATATTTTTTTATCGAGAGCTTTATTTCAGGAATGGTCAATTTTGATGGAAAGTATTTTCAAAAGGCTATATGATTGTATAAATTTGGGAGGAAGTTATCAGTTTTTATGACTAGTTTGTGATATAATTTCATGGACCCTTTGTTGTAATTACACAATCCTCACTTGTAGTAGCTTTTATGCTCTTGCCTCCTTTCTTCAATTTGCTTACAGGTGTTTCTGAGTGCTCTTGAAGTGATTGTGATTGATCTTGGTGTGTGTAAAAGAGTATTTTGATTATCTCTTGTATGAGCATGTGAGTGTTCTCTACCACGTGTCATTCTTCCATATTTCTCACTTCTACACATGTGTGGTGATTCTCATTGGATATTTGCTTGTTAGTTTCTCTTAATCAAGACCCTTAGATCTATTATAGATTGTAATTAGAATGCCACATGTCTCTTGATTAATTGTGGGGCTCCTTCAATAATACATTCCTTCTCATTCCTTCTCTCTTGTCGGTTCTTATCAATTCTTAATTCAAAAATTCATCTTATGACTTGCCTCGTAAAATCATCTTATGACTTTCCAAAATTAGATCCATCTCTTAGCTTGCCATTTTGGCTAGGATCTCTTGGTTCCCTACGTTACTTAGGTTTGTAGGCATAGACACTCAAATTTGGAATGTATCCTTTAGAAATGATAAATTTGGATTTGTTTCCTTGCCAAAACAAATTCTCACATTCTAATTCCAATCAGCACACCTTTCTAGCTCTCTCTCGACTTACTCATCTCTACACTCTACTTTATCTTTCATCTAAGGAATATTAAGTAAGTAAAGTAGTATTCAACCCCATGAATCATTCTTGAACTTCAGATTTTACATCGCTACATGACTATGAAAACCATACCATTTTGGGCCATAATGGACTACATTCACGACCAACCGTATAAGATCTTTCCCCATCTTATCTTGTCAATATGCTTTCAATTTCACTATCTTGTATGTGTCATTTCATCTCCCTAAGGTCGGCCTTAATGTGATCTTTCACCTACATAAGCATATATAAGCAAGTCAATATCACTTTATAACTCACCTGACAATTTCACAAGCTCCAATTATAAATATCAATACTAAAGCACCGATGGCTCTCCTAAATCTTTAAAAATAGTCATGCATCATTTAGAGTGGTCACTACCACATGTCTAAAACACTTAACCAGGTTAAAGAGTCTAGCTTCCTGCATTTCTAAGAATGCAAAGGTCCTAGAGTCATGTCTTAGCAAGAGAAAATTTCCTCCAAACATTATCAAAGGTCTTTAAAGAACAAAAGGGGTTATTCTAACAACTGAAGAACACCACATCACACTACTAACATGTTAGGTACATTCTCTACTCTATTGTTAGCCCACTCTCTTTATGTAAAGAGACACGAGGGCATACATAGGAGGTTGTCTTAGATCACATTCACACTTGCACCTATACCTAAGAGAACTACATGAGGTTTGATCCCACTCAAGGGCATGTCGTGCAATAGTTGGATTTGTTTGGTAGGGGTTGATTACTAAGGGAATTATAGCCTCACCCACGCATTGATTTCTCCTTTTGTTATTTAATGCTTTAATGAAGGGTATTACATGTATTTAGGGTTTTCACTTGTTGTAAGTGATTATATGTTGTGTAAATATTGTGTAAGCTAGAGCGACATATAATAAAAAATATCTTCGATAAGTGAAGGGTACACAAATATATAAAACATCATTTCAAGTAGGTCCAAGACCATTAATCTAAGGGTGGAATTGTATAGAATAAATTTAGTACAATATGACCCGTATAGAGATAGTTTCGAGTTATAGTATTAGAAACAAAGCATTTTCGGGTTCATAACTACTTATTCGCCTATCTTCACATCCAAATATCCCGATATAAAAATGTTTTTAAGTGTTTCACTTATCAATTTAACCATTTTCAGATACTTATAACATTTTTTTCAATTTCCTATAATTTATTAAAAAATGTATTAATTATTTATAAATCGATTAATATTGATTAAATACAAGTAAATGAATAAAAACACAGAGAAATACACACCAATCTTGATAATGGAGTTCAACCTTCTTAGGCTACGTCTACGGGTCTAAAAATCACTCGAACTAGTCTATTGGTGATGCAAAATTACTTTTCATACAATATTTTACATCAAAATAACATCTTGATCTATAAATAAACCCATGTTATATCTCTAAGAAAACTTTGGTTCAATCCCCAATAGTCTTCCTACAATAAAAACACCCCATAATTGCTCTTTTCTCCCAATAAGGGCATTAAAACTTACCACTTAATTAAAACATACTCCTTTTTATAATGATTTTAGGTATGCAGCCTAGTGGTAAGGGCACTCATCTATTTTACACTAAGATTGAGGTTCAAATCCCCCACATGTGCTACCCCTTTACCAAACTTAACATTAAAATACCACATATATAGCACATTTGAAATAATAAAGGCTTTAAATATCCTTAACAATGCCTTTCTTATAAATTTGGTTAGGTGGTTATCCCACTTGCATTGGGATGAGAAACAAAATAGGTTTATATAGCACTCTTTGCACCATGTGAATCAGTCTTGAGGACCATGTAAGGCTTAGTTGTTAAATCTTGGGCACTTGGACTTTAAGCTTGGTCGACAGTTTTTGAAGGTTTGCAAAGGACACATGGTGGCTTAGGACCCTACCATGTGTCTCTCCCTTATTGCTTGGGTGTTAATCTTTTTAAATTATGAGATAATAATCCCACATGCACTATGTAAATGGAGAAATTGTAGTTTATATATAAAAACACCTCCATAACACGGGAAAATAGGAAACATGACCCCTCCTTATAAAAGAGCACCCCTTTGGTTGATGGGACCCCAACCGACAAATAACGTGGGTCCCACCTCAATCATTGAAGATAGAAGGCCAAAAATAAAACCCATTTTCTCTCTCTCTACCATGTGTCACTATGTGATTGGTCCACATGTAAGGATGTGATTAGGCCACTTATGCAGACAGTCCAATCAACAAGATGTTCTCAATATTGTACTCTATCGTATTTTTTACCTTTTTGCCTTTAATTTTAGCGGGCCATAAATTTTGCATATGAAGTTGGATTGACCCCATTCAAAATGAGTTAGAAATATCTCGATGAGATCTTCCATGTGTATATAGTTTCTTTACAATTACAGATTGTTCGATTGGATCGATTGTGGGGACCCTCATAAATCACCTCCTATGTTCCACTCGATTAATTTTTCGTCTTTTCTTGTGTTTTTGAGATATCATTGTATCATTGTTGCAAGTATTAATGTGCTTTTCCAAGAATTCATGGGTAATATAAAGTAATCATTTTAGATTAATCCTTGTCATAAATTCTTGCATCTTATATTGTTTATACATGAATATAATTCTCAAGATGTAAACAATAGGTGGGATTTTTGCTCTATTTTAATTTTGTGTCATACATAATTGTCACAACTCAATGATGTTGTATTTCAATTTTGGGAGAGTAGTCATGCATGGTTAATTGAGTCATTAATGAGACAATGAGTTTAGGAGGAAGATTCACTAGATTAAGATGTATAATATCTCTAGTTATTAGATCATCCATTTGGTGGTAATGTGTTAAAGACTCGATGTGTAATCATTGAAACATAGAGTTACAAAAGTCTTGCAGATTTTTAGTTTCATTTACACCGATTAAACATTTCATTTTCTATATTTTTGGGCTTTGATTTTAATAATTTGACAAGTAGTTGATCCTCGTGTAAGAGGTTAAATATTTGTATAAGTTATGGGGGTTTGTATTAATTTTTTAAATTGGTATAGCTATCATGGTTATTTCGACTCCTTTGTTGAATCTTTGCAAATTTATCCCAATTGATGAATACACTAGCTAAAGTTATAATGATCACACTCATTTTTATCAAAACTAGTTGCATTTCCCCCTCTTAAATCTCCATTTTCATTTTACATATCTCTTAGAGTTTTCTTGTCATAAATTTGGTTTCATACTTGCTAGGCATGCTTTGTATTTAATTAAATCCATGTAAGCAAAGTCTACACGTTATGGATATCATGAGTATTTCCACATTAGAGTGATTCTAATATGGGTTTTAGCATGCATGTGTATGATTAAGTTACTTAGTGACACTTAATTGTGTGTTTAATCATGGAGGTTGCACTTATAGATAGATCCTTTGAGTGAATTTGAGTTTATTATGTGAGAATTGTTAGGGTCTCTCCCTTAGACTTACAAAATTGGAAGAAGTAAAGAAGTGATGCCCCTTCTCACATTTGTTGTTATTGAGTCTAACCCAAATCATGAAGATATTCCACTTGCTACACCAACCTATATTTTGCTTCTCTTCACCAAATGCTTAGGGTGCATATTTGGGCTCTAATAAATTGACACCTTTTATGGGGACTTGTGCCAATTTTATTTTAGTGCAAATTTCTTAGTCATTCCCTCATCTTCATTCACATATACGCTCTCTTCATATTTGGCATTGTTTGCAAAATTTGGGAGCTTAGATCATTTTCTTCATTGTGAAGTGCAAATTTATTATTCATTTGTAGACCAGCTTGTATTATTTACATTTGCATTCAAACATTTATTTGATGGTTATTAATTGCATTCTATATTTTAAAAAAGAAATAAGAAAATTTTCACTTTATTTTAATCGTTACTTAAATTAATTTAGATTTATCCGATTAATTTAAATACGGTTGAATAATGTTATAGGAAATAGATGAATTTAGATTACATATAAATATGTTTGCATAATGAAAACTAAAGCATTGCAAGCACACTACATTGATAAATCAATTAAGAGTGTTATTAGGGTTTTAAAGATGATTTAACTTGTTTGGGTTGACTTATAACCATGTCATCGATAATTTGTAACAAGTTTCAATCCCGGAATGTGTTCAAATAATCCACTTATTGCCTAAATGTGAAGATTCAAGACCGTATAACTATGTCAGGACTGTGTAGACACAAAATCTATGCACTTGGGTACATTTCTAAGTCTTAAAGTATACTAATATATACATGATTCCTAAGTAAGAAAACTAGGAATTGATAACGTGTGTCGTGCCTTTTGCTTTATTTGTTATACTTTTATTTAGATTACACACCCTAGAACCATGTTAGTATTTTACTCGATTTATATTTTATGGCCTCAGACACTAGTGCCGAGTTAGGATACTAGCACTTAGGTGCTCCTATCCCTCCTGGGTGCTCTTGACCCTTTCTCCCCTTTCATTACTCTTTTGGGTCTCTTTTACTTCGAGGCATCTTTTATACTTTTGGGTCATCCTTTCAATTATCAATTACAAAATCAAAATAAGGGAATCATACACACACACACACACACACACACACACACACACACACACAGAGAGAGAGTTATAGCTCTCAAATAAAGGACCGAGAACTAAACATTATCTACTATCACCTAAGCTTGCATCCAAATGCGTAAAATCACTTCAAAGCATCCATCTAGCACACTCATTCAAGGGAAAAGGGTTGCATCACTTCTGCATACACAACATAGGAGGGGAAGTCTATTCTATTCCATTACACACATTTACATCTAGAGTATTCTAGATCTAACATGCTATCATAATACAACTTGCACAAGGCAAACCTAGGGCATCATTACACACACATACACATAGAACTATATAAAGTCCTGAAATGTAGTGCATAACTCAATACTAAGTTCACTCTTTGGATGACCGTTAGGGTCACCCAACTCTACATTCTCGGATATTTTTTTACTAAATTTGATGTGGTTTGTGGATATGTTTAGGTAGATAACCTATTTTATAGGTTACAAGTACATTTGATGATCAAGGAGCCAAAACAAATAAAAAATAGAGACTAACAATGAAGCTCCTCTTGCACAAAGAGACCGAATCCATATCATTCACACATACACTAGCACCCAAATGGACACTAGTGCTTAAGCACTCCTATCCTCCCTTTGGTGCTCCCATATAGCACATTCCTAAGTTTTGGAACCTCCAACGAGCATTGATGACACTTTTCTCAGTCTATTTTAGCTATTCACTGTCTAGATCACTTCCAAAATTCTTGGAAATCATTTAAGTCTCTGTATCTCCCTCTCTTGTTTAGGGTTTCATATTTTTACATGATTTTTGTTTGTGTCTTTACTATACGTTAGTATTTATATATCATACGCTACAGTAGAGTTACTCTACAATTAGATTTAATTCTTAAATGAACTACACATCATTCACACTTTACGCTCGGTGCTTTATGATACATCTTATTCTCCCCACTCACACATATTTGGTACATTATATTGTCATTACTACGATGATGGAATCTAGTGCTACGATTCACACTTGAATTTTGAGGGCACACTTCATCAATGAACCTCACATCACCTACTCTTGCTACACTTCATGCTCTGTGCTTCACGATACATCTTTTCTAGCATCTACTCTCACGCAACACATTCATTTCCCGATGACACACTCTTGTTCTATGGTTCATTCTTGACTGTTGAGGGAGCATTTATAAATTAACCTCATCTCATACACATACATACATTGGGGGAAACGATAATCCTATCATCATCACATATTTCAGTAGCACACCATCACATTCACACAACACTTACATATCTTGGTTGCATTCACTCTTGTTAGCCTATACTACTTACATGTTGCACACTACTTATTGTGCTACTCAGATTCTTAGTATGTCATTATATTTTTCTATATACACATGCGTGTTCACTTGGTATCTTGAGGTGAATGTAGGACCTATCCCAGATTCATACACGATGCATGGTGCTAGACACAACTCTTTACCGGTCCACAGAGGCTCCTGTGGCATCTAATTATTGCTACCTACATATTCTACATATAACATGTTCTATCATTTCAGTACTTACTAATTGTTACTTCTTATTTTTCTATGATCTTACATACTTTGACATGCTACTTATCTTTCTAACATGTTAATGGGTGCTTCATGTGTAGCATTTTCTTGCAGGATCAATACAACCATGGCTACCTATCACTTCTTGTTTGCTTTATTGTTTTGCATGGGCTACGCCATATGTCTTGTTTGTTCATTGTTTTCTTTTGGCCACTTCAACACTTATTGTCTTATGACGTTGTGAGAAATGTCCCATATTTGAAACCCTCTTTTCACAGTCCATCTTGTCTTCCTAGTTGTTTCTTACATTGTCTTCTATTGCATTCTAGCTTTTATGCTAACACTTATTACTAGTCCATCTTGTTTGCATGTGCCTTGGTTTCTACCATGCACATCCCCTACCCCTACAAGTATCTCCACTTCAGGTATATATATTAGATTAGGGTCATCTCCTTTGGACCACATTCTCCTATACTGTTGCATGCACCCCAAATGAGGGGGCATCTATTGGGTGAACAAATCACCCCTAAAACAACTTAGAGCTATAGTACAACACAACATATTACATAATAAAAATAGGCACACAATTTCATATGGGCTCAAAAATAGACTTGGGTCTAAAACACACAAGTAGACACTAGCTCCCGAGACTTGGACAATAGTGGTGGGCACTTGTGTACCCCTCGGGCGCTTACGTCATGGGAGAAAATACAATCATTTTCTTAGTTCATTATAATCTCCAGTATTTTTTAGAATAGTTCTATAGTAGAAGGCACTTTCCTCCATTTACAATATTCATTTTATCAGTCCATTTTAGTTATAAATGGAACAATCGAGACTAATCGTAACAAATCGGGACATAGTGGTGCTTATTTGGGAATCGTCATAGAAGGAGATAAAAACTAGAATTATCTCCCCCACACTCTTCTCTTGGCGTGAAATCACCCAAAAACTCGCACTTGGCGTGAGATCGCCCGAAAAACTCATTCTTGGCATGAGATCACCTAAAAACCTCACCATTCAATAATAAATTTAGCAACATCTCCAAGAAAATCAGGACAATTCTCTATCTCTTACACTCTTATACATTAGGTGCACACTTTCCTTTTACATAATTTCACACTTTTACTTACTTATACACATGTTACTTTGATTTCTCATATACAGAACTTTGACTACTCTTTTGCTCTTCTTTTACAGGTCTATCCTTAATACAAAACAAGGAGCAACTCACATCAACAAACATAACACACTACTACATATAAGATTCACCCCTAGGTTCCACTTCCCTTTCCTAGTCTCCACACTTCACATTACAATCACTTCATGCTTCACTTGTCCACTTAACATGCCATCGGCTACACTCTTCTCTATAGGATCACAAGGTATGCATCATCTATCTAATTTATACTATCAAGTATTCACTCAACAAAATAAATTGGGGAAAAAATGTAGACACAAAATCTATGCACTTGGGTACATTTATAGGTCTTAGAGCATACTAATATATACATGATTCCTAAGCAAGAAAACTAGTAATTGACAATGTCTTTCAGAGCCTTTTGCTTTGTTTTTTATACTTTTATTTACCTTACACACCCTACAACCCTGTCGGTATTTTATTGATTTATCTTTTATGGCCTCGAACACTAGCACCTAGTTAAGACACTAGCACCTAGGCGCTCCTGTCCCTCTTGGGCGCTCCTGACCCTTTCTCCCCTTTCTTACTCTTTTGGGTCTCTTTTACTTCTTGGGCATCTTTTATACTTTTAGGTGGCCTTTTAATTGTCAATTACGAAATTCAAATAAGGGAATCATATATATACATAGTTATAACTCTCAAATAAAGGACCAAACACTAAGCATTATCTACTATCACCTAAGCTTGCATCCAAAGGCACAAAAGCACTTCAAAGCATCCATCTAGCACACTCATTTAAGGGACAAGGGTTGTATCAATTCTGCATACATAACATAGGAGGGGAAGTCTATTCTATTCCATTACACACATTTGCATCTAGAGCATTCTAGATCTATCCCGCTATCATAATGCAACTTGTACAAGCGCAACCTAGGGCATCATTACACACACATACACACAAAACTACACAGAGTTTGAAATGTAGTGCAACGCTTGGTACTTAGTTCACTCTTTGGGTGACCGTCAGGGTTAGGATGACTCTAATTTATGTATCATGTTTTATAATAGTTTATGTGTTTTGTGGATATGTACATGTAGACAACTTGTTTTCGCAGAGTTACTGGTACATTCGATGATCAAGGAGTGAAACCAAATCTGGATCATTCATACGAGACACTAGCACCCGTAACAAACACTAGTTCCCAAGCACTCTTGTTCTCCCTTGGGTGCTCCTATCCCAGCACATTCGTGAGTTTCGAGAACCTCTAGTGAGAATTGATGACACTCTTCTCGGTCTACTTCAGTTATTCACCTATCTAGATCACTTCTAGATTGCTCAAAAATCAACTAAATCTCTCTATTTCCCTCTCTTTCTTAAGGTTTCATATTTGTACATGTTTTTTTGCTTATGTCTTTATTGTACATTATAACTTATACATCATATGCTACAATAGTTACTCTATAATTAGATTTAATTCTATTTGTATTAAATCGACTATAATCCACTATAGGCTTGTTCTGTGTGGTTTTATACTTATGACTGTATAATTTTGGGTTTTCCCATGTCACTTCACTTTCACTTGTGTCACACTTTGATATCTTTATCTTTGTTGTAACCCTTGTTATGTGTATGTACCTATGAATAACCCTAGATTCTGTAAAGAACCTCAAGAAAATATTAAATACCAAAAAAAAAAAAAATGAAGTGCTCGAGTTGGTCGACCTCAATAGTCACCCCATTTGTGACCCACCAAGCGCTACAAGACATTTCAAACTTAATGTAGTTCTCCCAAAGGTGCATTGTGTAAGCGTGTATGCAACTAAATCCTTGATCTAGCTTTGCCATCATTATTCCACATAGATAGTGTGATAACTAATTTTACCCGGTTGAAACCCTTGTATGCAAATGTAGCATTCAAAATATTTCCCCCTTGCGCTATGTTATGTAGTATGCTATAGTAATTATTACTTTTTATATCTCACAAATGGTAGATATATGGGTTTATTGTAGAAGACGAATGCTTATAGCCAACTTGTGTGTGTGTGTGTGTGTGTGTGTGTGTGTGTATAAGATTCATTTACTTTGAAAGTTGAATCATAGTGGCACCCGAGGCTAACTTAAAACATAAGGTGCAAAAGTAAAAGAGTACTTAAAAGGACCACTAGAAAAAGATACCCAAAACTAATAGTGGATGGGACTATATAGCTCGAAACAATAATGTACCATGGTCTTAACCGAGTTGTACGGTCTCATACCAAACTTAAAAAATCCAAATAATCAATCACAAAGGGAGAAATCTCTATGGCATGACACAAAAACATGTGAAAGATTAAAACAAGTCAAAATCTATAAGATCAAGTAATATGAAAGTAAAACAACAAATACATGCATCACTAATATCTAGTTTCAATGGTCAAGACCCATGTATATAGAGTTTTCAAAAACATGATGTAATAATGATTTTGTGCCAATTTTGGTGTCTACAATTCCCCCTTTAATCTAATGAATAAAATTTGTTAGTTTAAAAGGGAAAAGAATCATGCATGATAGTGTAAAAGTAGGGAGAAAGTGCTAGGCACGTTGAGCTAGTAACTAGAGTGTGGTGAACAACATGGGTCATTAGTTGAACCATGCGGAGATAGGGAAAATGTATCCTCGATGTAAAACATTGTCATATATGTGAAAAGTGTACTTAGAGATATGGAGAATGTACTAGTGCTCATAGATAGTTAGGGTGATTGATTCCCAACATGTGACTTTGAATTAGGTGGGAATCGAGTATCTAGGTTGGAATTGGGTGTCGTGACACCAAGGGAATATTCTCATATATTTTTTGGTTACCCCAAAATTACACTTCCAAACATACTAGACAACACTATTGTAGATGGATCTAGGTCCCAAAACCTAAAAATTTAAAATACCCGCAAAGTCAAAAGGGAATGATGTCTCATGCCCCCCATCATGCATCAGTATGGGTATATATTGGTAATTATAGTGTTAATGGTTTGTAGATTTGATAATTTCTTCCCCTACATTTTCATTAAACACAACAATGCTTTCACTTAGAACTTGGTAATTTTAGTATTCAGTGCATCTTTGTACATGGGGTTGACCATTTGAGTCAATAGGCTTGTGTGTTTATTCATACATAACAAGGTGTAATTTATGAGGCAACCCATATATTTTCCCTCTTTTTTTCGAGAGTAATGGAATGAATTGGAATCATTTGAGCTGAAAGTAATTGATAATAGAGATTGGAAAGACTTAATAATGGTAATTGGGTATGTTTAGAGTTTGTGGATAGAATAAACAACTATTTATTGAAACAATGTGTGTAGTATAGTAATAATAGTAAATTTTAGTATATGTAAAATGTGCAATAGTATCTATGAGAGTTATAACACAACCATAATAAATGTGAGAAATAACAAAGTCATGCAAAAATGTAGAAATTAGGGAGTAAGGGTCTCATAGCGTAAAAGGCATGGAAAATTGATAAGTGGAGATGAAGACATCACTAGAACTAGTTTAAGACATTAATTGAATACTAAATCTTTATTACATTCAATAGTAATATCCAAAAGAGTAATTTGCTATAAATATTAAGCTAGAAAATTAAAAAGTAATTTCATTTGAATAGTGATCAATATCGATTTTTGTAAAGAGTTAGATAAGATTTCATGTTCAAGGGAGGATTTACTATCTTGATTGACCATGTGGCTAACACCATCCAGTCACATATATCTCGGAAATTTAGTAAGCATTTCAAATATATGATTTCTTAAAAAAGAATAATAAATTTGTAAAATTTATAGTTGTCGAATTTGAATAAGATAAGGTCAATTGTGTAATAGGATCCGATTTTGACTTTGAGGGTGGAGTTGTATGGTTTGGGATGGTTTTACCCCTTTATGTATGGTCTATTCTAGAAGTCAATGTCATAATAGAATAAAAGTGGTTCATTGCATGTATAATTGAAAGTTGAATATGTTTAATAGATTTTGATTGTTGATTGATATCAGGGTTGCTAATACTTGATGTTTTTGTTTGATTTGTGCTTGTAAAGAGATGTGAAGTCAAGATATTTTCGTGAAATTTGACATATGAAGATATTGTTGGAATTGGGTTTAGAGGATGAGGGTTAGGATATGTATGTGGGCTAAAATGTGTCTCAACAACATGCACTCTTACTCATCCATTTAATTAGGGTATTCGAGGCAACAAATAGGAGATACTTAAGTACCCAGGTATACAAGGGGATAAAATTAAAGGGGCTACAATGAGCTCGAGGGTGCATATCTAAGGGAAGTAACCGTTACACTAGGTCAACCTATGGTTTCCAAGGTCTGATCAAGATAGAGGAAGGAACCCTACTAGGATATTGGTGGTTGGGTGTGGAGAGGTATGTATTAGAAAATAAAGGAAAGAAACATGCAATAATTGAAATGAATGTGACTAAAGATCTGATATGTAAAAGAGTGCTAAAATAACTAGCATTAAGCATGCATAACACTAAGCTAACATAACTTAATGAATAGGAGATAAAATATTCTATGCAAAGTGATAAAGAAAAGTTAGAGCACTTACCTTATACTGTAGGGTGGTTGTTGATGCATCTATCCTTGAGAAGCATCACACAAACAGAGAATCATTATTAGGTGGAGTAGGGGAAGACCATTCTTGTCCTAAACTCACTATATGTTGACCCAATAATGTAAGAAATCATCCAAGAAGAGAGGTGTCTAATCCAATCCAAGCACAATGCAAGATGAACCAAAAGTTAGGCAAGCAAATGTGAAGATGACGCAAAAGAGAAAAGTAAGTGACATTTTGGGTATCTTAACTTCCTTTTCCTCTATGAGTGTCAAGTGAAGTGAAGGAATATATAGGATTCCATCGCCCGCGGGTGATAGTGTTGGCCATGAGAAAACATAACACCAACACAATCGCGCATAGGCGATTGTGTTGGTAAAGGATGCAAAAATTAAGTGATGTGTTATGAAAGGAAAAATAAATGTGTCGTGCATCATGAAAGAGGATGAACAAGGTGCAAAATGGTAGAATGCAAGAAAGAGATCATGAATATGATATACATGAGACTTAGGAGGACAAGGATACCTAATGCAAACTAAGGCCAAGACCAAATAGCAACACTCTCTCTGTGTATTGTCTCTAACCCATAATAGTTACGTGAATAACCATTCCCCATTCCCAGTAGGCCCCTTAAGGTACCCACTTAGGAAATAGATGCATCAACAACCCTTATCTGCACAAGGATAATTGTTAGTAACATGTATGAAATATGAAAAGTGAAAAGTGAAAAATTAGGTATATACATATGCCCCAACCGTTGATCACCGCATGTCGTGATAACGGAATATGGGGTGGTCAACGGAAAAATATAGTCTATAACACCAATACTGAAAGTAAGTACATAAAGAAGTGCTAAAAGTACAATCTAAAATGAAATATAATCACCAATGAGTACTTGATAATGTCACTCATCCCGCCATGTGTGGGCATAATCCATGTCGTAAGAACACCGAAGAAGAAAAACTTAAAGGAAACCGTAGAGGAACATAAGTAAAATAAGACATAAATCACCTAGCTAGGGGCCCATGGGGTTGTTGTCTTGATATAGAGATGTTGTGATGCTTTGATTTTGGAGGATGTACATGGGATTTTGGGGTTACCATTTAGAGGCACCCGTATGTACTGTGATTTGACACCTAATGCTACATAGTAGAAAGCCTAGGCCATATGGGCTATAGGGAGTAGTACATATGATGAGCGCATGTTGTGTGCTCGACTTAGTGCAGTGTAGGCATCATGGGTTCAAGATATCCAGAAGGTGGTCATGGGGATCATGGTGGCACACATAGTGTGTCACAAGGCCAATAGAGCTATCCCATTGTTCCTGATAACATTATGTTGGGATGTTGTGGATCAAGGTGTATTATTATTCAATGGGCACCACCATATGGGTGTAGTTGGTACATGATATTACAAGGTGTGACCCAGAGGCCGAGAGGCTTGTGGGACCCATCATATTATTGACAACCTAGATATATGAGTAGTTCCTGATGTATAGGATGACTGAGATGCCACATGCATTAATAGTAGATGCCCTAAGAGTAATTTGGTGGGCACAAGGGCCAACAGTGAGTGAACTTCGAGTATATCGAAAACTAGCACAAGTGGGTACAAATGATGTGTTATGACAACCCTACATGGTAGCATGATTAGTGGCCCAGCTAGCCCAAAGCACATTTCTTGGATACCATCATTGAGGTGATAGGGAACTATTTGTATTGGGTGGAGAGACATGCGGTGGACAAATCGTGGTAATTTAGACGTTCGACACTAGCAGTGATACCACCATTGCTACCCTACCAAGGTCTTTATGCTAGAGTGGTTATAGGCACAAAGGTCTAGGTTCCAACATTACGACCTCGCAGGGTAAAAGTAGTGGGTGTACTACAGTGGTGACATCACATATGTGGTGGGGATGCTTAGGGCCTACCACAAATCATAATGGATAACAGTTCGGAGGAGGGATCTAATGGAGGATCCACAAACACATGACCAAAAGTTAGGGCAGATCCCAATAGTACGGAAGAGGGAGTTGACAACCAACACCATAGTTGAGAGAGCACAAGATACGACAACTAAACAAATGGGTTTTGCCACCGTTTGGAGTTCGGGGATGATCTGCGCATATGAGACAAAGGCCCATACCAAAATAGAGAGAGGGGATGATATTAGTGCCCCATGGCAGGTGGGAATAATATATAGGAGCCAAACCTTGTCATGATGATAAGGAAGAGGAGGTATTAGGTGGGTGAGGAGATGGTGATACTATTGTGGAGAGACCCAGGAAACTAGGTATGAGTGATAACATGTTAGTTAGGTGATTTTGTTATATGTATGTGATATTGCTAGTGATGTATGTCATTTTTTTGTTTTGCAAAGTGAACGGTGGAGGAGTGACACTTGCTGATCGAGAGTGCCCACCATGAGATCCTATATTTTGTGTTAGATGTCCATAATACTAAAATGACCATCGAACGAGGACTCATTGAGGTCATTTTTTTAGTGGGTGAGGCATCTAGGACACTGAGGAGATATAGAGATGCATATGTGCGGTGGCTATAGAAAAAATACATGTGATGTTGCAAAGCCTAATGTAGGCACAAGAAACCTTGAGTACAAGAACATACAACTCACCTAGTAGATGCCCAAAGAGCGACATAGCAGATTACATCACTAGAGACACAACTGGTGAGAACACAAGGAGAGGCCTCGGAGCATGATCTAGGCAATGTCTCTAGCTCGCACATCAAGAGAAAATAACATAACACCATCAACCCAAAGCATCCAGAGACTCCGTAGGGGGCGAGGGTGCTTGAGTCATATGATGGATGGGACATTTTATATGATTTTTTGATTATATGTAATCGATTTGATATATATATATGTGTGTGTGTGTGTGTGTGTGTGTGTGTGTGTGTGTGTGTGTGTGTGTGTATGATGGTGATTGTTTTGATGATATTTGGGTATTTGGTGATGTGTATGTGATGATTTATTTATATTTTCCATGCTTTCCGCATGTATGTATGTGATAATAACATGGTACTTAGGAATAATTATAATGAGATAGCAGGTAAAACCGCGAGAAGGGGACCGATAAGATAGCTTAATTCACATGATGTGAAAAATATAAGAGGCAATAAAAGGTCAAAGCATGTAACGTTAGGATGCGAAGGCATAAATGGTGATGAATCCAAGAGGAGTGAATAACAAAAGCAAGGATGATATTTTTGAGGTATTGTAGATAGTGTGATAAATCCAAGGTGGGATTGAGAGCCCAAGCGAGGGTAGAAGATGTTTGTGTAAAACCCAAGTGGGGGCTGAGAGCCTAATCGAAGGTGAGGGATTAGGCCGAAGAAATAAAATAAGATGTAATCATATTACTTTTAGGGAACTAGCCACGAGGGAAAAAATATCATATTGTATAAGTGATAATATTGTTAACTTGATGCAAAATGTAGCTTCGAGCATGGGTCATGAGGTCCTCAATAACGTGTTGTGTAATAGCTACTGTCGATGTAATTCGAGACCACAAGGAAAATAAGGTGTCATATATTTGGTCCTCCAATTAATCCAGATTCCGTGTCGGATGTCATAAAGAGTAGGGCAAGGTGTAGGCCCATATATAGGCTATGGTCTAGGTGGTATAGGAGAAAGTGAATGGTTTTGAGAGGAACTAACCCTACATACGAGTACGTGAAGGGGTTTTAGGGATATGATTCTTGCTACATAGAACCTTATAGTCAATGTTAGTATATGTGCAATACCCATGATGAGAGTAGAAGAAAGGAGCCGAAGCGAGAAAGGTGTGTTACCTTTTGGTTTGGTCACATTTGAGCAAACTTCAAGCTTCTTCATATAGCATTGATATGCTCTATAATCGAGACATCTTGCTTTGTAGAGCCTCATGTCATGTGAAATATGGCTCGACTATAGAATAATGATGAGCCATAAGGGAAAAAGGTAGGGGAGATGTCTCATAGGCTATGGAGAGATAATGGGAGTGTACGATAGGGTTTGCGATGCAATTGGTGAGGATGGCATTGATGGAAAAATGTGTCACTCATTCATTGAGACATAATAAATATGCTTATCACCCATGAGATCATCATCTTCATAGTCAAATTTGGAAACCCATTCATTCACTTGTATCAAAGATATTGGGTTGGCTAAGTTGATGTTAGTATGTGAGAGCATAAGCTGGTGGATAAATTTGAGGCTTAGGCAGGTGAATAAGTGTCAATAGTTTTCAGGTGTTCTTCATGTACTAAAATTACATTCACTTCTTGAGTTATTTTTATGCATAGGGTTTCTTGGTAGTGCAAGACTTCCTTGTCTTGAATATAATCATAAATAGCCAAATGAGGGTCGTGCAGAGCGTAACCATCTTCGTAATCAATCATGGAAGCATCCACCGCACACGAGTCAACTATGATTTCAAGTTGAACCATAACCTCTCGGGATGGTTGTGGGGTTGGTGAGATAGCTACAGGAACCAAAGGCTCCATCTTGAGAGGCCGTAAGAAAGGAGGAAACTAATATATAATAAGTTTAAGAAGTTCATAGGTATTATTTCTAAGGGAAACTTTATCGTTCTTGTTGTCATATGATTCCAAGAGATTGGGAGTTATGCACGACCAATTCGGGATGACCGACATTGCCATGAAGAGTATTTATAGGGTAGATGAAGCATTGATAATATTGAAAGGGGATTGGTGATAATTCCTCAAGCGTGGGAGATTATATGTCCCCTTTTGCTAAAGTGTATTGTAATTCCAAGGATTAATGTCCCCTTGGATCTTATAAATAGATGCCGGTGAGCAAACATTAGACATTGACATGCGGAGGAGGAAATGACATGCATATGGTGAGTCCAAGGATGCCATAGGAGAATGTTATAAGATAAGGGAAAATTTAATACCATTACCTTGACACAGATAATCCTAGGGGGAATAATGATAGGTAACCAAATACAACCCATCGAGGCATCATCAAGTGGTTGTATCCTTGACAAGTAGGTCACATGGATTTTAGGTTGTCAATGGAATAGCTGAGAGCTTTTCTGAAATCCATTGAAGCCGCACATGTGCCTACTCCCTCATCAATGAGAGAATGGTTAACTAAAGTGTGACCGATATAAACTTAGATGAAAAGCGATAAATCATGTGCATGTGTTGGCTAGATTTTATGCTCGGCTAAACATACAACCTAAGAATTCATGGGATAAATCCCCTTCATTTAATGGTGAAGATCCTAAGTGCTTTATTTGTTTATTCTACTACCTATCTAACTATTTTGGGGTATTACTTTAATTTAATAACTTGTGAACCATAGCTAAACAATTTGGTAGCAAGTATTGTACGGTAACTAAAGAAGTAGATGTAGAGAATGGAAACTAGAAATGAATTATGTAAGGTAGGAAGTGTGTCCAACAACAAGTAGTTTTCAGAGCAAGTTACTTTCACACGAATAAATAATTATTGACGGATTCTCACAACTCTCACAACTTTAAGTAAAAGTGAATAGAAGCTTGCTATTATGAAAGAGAAGATAACACAAAGTCTATCACTAACATTCAAAAATTGCACAATCAGATTTTAGTAGACACAAAGTTCGACCAAAAATCCTTCTTTCTTCTTGTTCAACTATCAACTGTTTAAAATGTGTACATCCATTTATTTCAACACAAAGTCTAAAACAACCATGCACAATGTATAATAGTGGTTTTCCCAAAAATGCTCCTCCTTGTCCCATAGGTCTCTTCGTCTATTTATAGTCATCACAAGTAAAGAAAAAAGAAGTAATATCCATTATACTTCAATAAATGAATAACTGATAAACAATTAGGAGTTGAGAACTTTCCTCCTCAAAAGCTTCATTTCATACCACATAATAACCTAGAATGTTCAAACATTTAAAACCATTATAATTGTCCCATAACTACCATCAAGTATTTGAATTTTTCAAATCTCTTAAAGAAATGGTGATTGACCACTAGATTACTTAATTCTTATGATGGATATACTTGAGGAATAAAGAGGAAAAGTATAAGAATTATTCCATATTAACGGCTTCATACTCCGCTTGATCTTTCTCTTCACTTTTATCTTTGTCCTTATCTTCACCTAAATCTTCATCTTCATCTTTGTGTTTTTCTCTATGACGACATAATCATGCCTCATGTATTTAATCACGACATCATCTGCCTCGTGCCGCAACCTCCATTTATGTCTCCAACATTAGTAATTCCCTTTCTATAGTTTTTCAACGTCCCTTTATCTTCCCAAGATATGATCCCAAACGACCAACATCATCTTGAAGTTTTTCCAGCTTATCTAAGGATTTGCAATTGAAAGGAATGATAACCTTATTCATTAAGCTGTTGAATCAATTGAAGAAATTCCTCAATAATCTGTAGAGATTTGGAGGAATTATACTTTGCCAAATCATAAATCACATCATCAAGTTCCTTCAAAACTGGTTCAACTTGTTCTTCCATAATTTACATCTTTTACATTGTAAGCTTTATGATTCTCTTTCTGAATAAGAGCAGAAGTTTATGTTGTCTTCCCTTCTTTGCAGATACTTCAGGTGAAATATTTTCTTCAATTAACATATTATCTAACAGTGAATCTATTTCCTCTAAACTCTACAATTATAACTCAGCAATCCCACATTCATTATCCACTTCCTACTTCAAGTTCTTAACTTGTCCAAATTTCTCATTATATTCAACAATCCTTACCAATATATCCTTGTAATAATTTGTGGCCATTTTGGTAATTTCAGCCACCCATTCATCAACAACCTTTGATTTATCCCCGTTTCTTCCATGATGGTAATTACCTGAGGGTTCACTTGCTCCCCTATAAGTCTTGGATGTGTTGAAGTCCTGTAACCTTCATGATAATATCATAGAGCTTAGATGTTTTCTCCTTCAACTTAGCATTCTTTGCTTTCTCTTCATCCAACTTCTGGAAAAGGCTATTGATTAATGTTTGTGTATCATGCTTCAAGCCTTCCATTGTAACCTCTCCTAGTGGCACCTTTGTTATCACCAAATCCTCCTTAGTCAATTCTTCCCTACTCTTCCCTATTGTTGGGGTGTATACTTCAGAAAATTTCTTCCTGAAGGCTCAATAATCAACTTTGAGGTTACCTTGGGAGATTTAGATCTTCTTCTTTTCTTTTTAATGCTCTTCAATAATTGAAGGTCCATTTCCACTAAATTGACCACTTCCTTAGAACTAGGCAAAGTCTGTTTAGCTAACCAGTTAGTGAAATCTTGCCCTAAAAGAGCTTGGGCATCAAGATGAACAATCATTTCTTTACCACTCTCTTTTGTAGGTGGAAGTGCCACTATTTCTAGCTATTTTTGAGGTTCTTCAGAGCAAAAGTTTGTTGCAAGACCCCTTCTAACTCAACCATCCTTTTCTTTACCAACTCTTCGTCTGCGTCTCTTTCTTCTTCAGTCCCTGTATTGATATCCTCAACATACTCATGCATTGCAGGATTTTGAATCGAAGAAACTCTAAATTTATGGTCAGGCACATCACCTCCACCTTCCTTCCCAATCTCTCTCTTCAACTACTACATTTTATCTAAGGGCTTCAATTTTCTCCAATGTTTGAGACACTTCTTGAAGAAAAGAAACAACATGTGTCCCTTGTTGCTGTGCAACTGATAGTTCCTCTAGAAAAGGATGAGGAGGAATAAATGGTGGAGAGAAGGGAGGAGGTTGGGGAGATGGAAATTCTATAGCAACTAAAGGGAATATAAATGAATATGGCTTGAATGGTGGTAACACCATCTCTCCTTTTGTAGGAAGGTCTTGAATGGTAGAAGTAGTAACTGATGAAGATTTCAATAAATGAGAAGTTTCACCTATAGTAACTCCTAAAATGAATGGATTATTTATTCTTGCATTATTAATTGGATTCAACTTTGTATGCACTCCACTCCTCTCTCCCCAAAATTATTTTCTCTTAGTGCTTTCATTGAGGCCTTCCTTTTTTTGGTGCCTAACCGATTGATATAATTCATTATTGATTCTTCAAGGCAATAAGCATTTGTTGTCATGTGGATCATGCACCCTTGAATCTTTAAGTGATCCCATGAAATGTTGGAACATACCAAAGGTGTGGGACCTTGTTTCCTTGGGATGAACCTCCGGAGAAGGCTGAGTTACTTTGAAACTTGGTGCACTTGATTTAAGACCAATGTGCAAGGATATAACATTGAAATAAAATCTTGTCTTGAGATAAAGGATAGAGAGGTTTAACGAAAACAAATGAAATGGTGATGCACCAAGAATAAATTAAACAAAAATATCTACTTTGTTTGCACAATCACTATTACAAAAAAACATATGGCATGCACATCTCATAAAATATTTTCAACCACCAATATAATGTTGGAAATTGAAGATAAATTCCTCCTCACTCATGCACTTCCTGCCAAGCTTCGAGATGAAATTATCGATTATGAAAATCCTTATCAAAACAATACAATAGAACAAGAAAGAAGGTTTTATTCACTCTCTTGAAGTGTTTATAACCCTCTTCCATAGTAAGATGCGGATAATATTCATATCTCGAACATAGATTTTGATTCCCTTTGGATCTAATCATGGGTATTCTCTCATTGCAATCACTGCATAAACCAGATAAAAGTCATAATAATAGGTTCTTCGAGGCAAACACATCTTCTAACTGGAAACATATCGAATTTCTTATATGCTCGCCCCACCGAATAAAATATTTGTTCTTTTTAATCATGGCTATATACGAAAACATCCACTCTTGAAACTCTCTAGCCATAGGAAGACCTAAAACCTTACTCAACAATGTAATTATATCAATCACCTCTTGAATGAAATCTAGATGGGGAAGCGTTTTAGGAGTATTTGACATTGTGCCTTTAGTTTTAGCTAAGTAACTCTTTGTAATGACCTTTGTGAAAACTTCATTCTCCACCGCCTAGTTCTCAATTGTAGAGTTAGGGGATATTGTGGCATATTCCTCTACATTAGGGAGTTTAAAAAGATCCTCAAAGAAATCACTGTCTAATCTTATCACAACATTCCCATCATCATCTCTTACTGAGCGGGTGGCCTTGTGGAAGTATGAGGTTGTGGCTAACACAAACTCAAGACATTATATAGAAAACCAACTATAAAAGGAATCCCACTATCATAAATTGCTTGCATCCAAGGCTTCTTGTTTGGGGCCTTAACCCTTTGCCAAAACTCATCCATATATATGTGTCCAAAATTGGTGTCTCTGATATTTTCTAAGTTTTAAGATATGTAGGAGGGAGGAGACACCCCAAATAGGTATATTTCATCTTGTCCTTTCCTTTTAAAGAAGAAAAAACATTAGCTTGTTTGAGAATTTACAAAATTCGAGTTCGAAGCTTGTGTATACACTCGAACTTCTAAACTTCGAAAGTCCAAAGTCGATGTTTTGAATTGTAGACATCGAATCTTTGCAAGAAACTTGGAAAGGTCTAAAAATATGAAAAGCATAATCCCAAAGTACCGACACCCGAAACTCCAAAATAAGTAGACTTTCAAAATTCAGAATTGTGAAAGTCCGAAATAGAAAATTCTGAAATCGAAACTACAATCTTCATGCAACCACGAAATGAAGAATTCTAAAACTTCTATGTAAGCCGACTTAGAAATATGAAGTCACCCCAACTCCAAAATGTTTGAACTCTAATATCCCCGTCTATGAAATCCGGTCATGTAAAATTCATAATCTAACCTTTGAAAATAATCAACCTACGAAATTTGGACCTCAAAAGCGATCAAATCGAGTAACCTAAAACTGAAAAACCTCGGATGAATGAAAAACCTTCAAACAATAAGGGCTCTGAAGTTGTAATATGTGTGAAAACACGGTGATTAAATTGGTGAAATTTGAATCTCTGAGTGCAAACGTGGTTCCTGAGCCAAAGAAAAATCCTTGCTCTATTAGAAATAATTTATCGTCTTTAGGTTTCAAGGTGAATAATACAATCATGATGGAAGCTATCTCTGGGACCAAGACAAGAAGATTTTTGAAAATAAAGAAAGGAAGTCAAAGAACAAAGAAAAACAAAACAAACCCTTAGGGCACAATGATGAAATGAAAACTAAACAAAACTTACCCTAAAAATGAAGAAACATAAAAAATTACCTTAAAAAGATGCCTTGGGAAGTACGGTGAAGATACTAGTAAAATTTAGAGTGTTAGAGTACATTCTAGGGTAAAAATGATAGGTAAAAACACGGGTTTATATAGCTAAACTAAAATTTAATACCCTATTACTAACACGTGTGAGGTTTTGAATCATTAATGCATCGAGAGATTGGAGTCCGAGATTTCCCTCTCAAATCGTTTAAACATGGAATTGAATTCCTGAAGTCTAAAAATCTGAAGTTCTAAAATTTTGGAACTTTGGACTTCATAGTTTCCTCTCCATCTTTCCAACAAAATCCACTCAAAAATTTGAAGTTAGAAAGTCCTGGAACTTTGGATTTTCAGACTTCAGAAATTTTGAAATATCTTCATGAAAAGGAGATAAAAATTCCGAACTCCGAACTCAAAACCTCCGAAGTCCGAATTTTGGACTTTGTACTTTCAGAATACCCCTTAAATTTTGCAGACAAAACACAAGTAGAAACTTGAAATCTGAAATCCGATTTTTTGGATGGTAAGGCAAAATTTCAAAGTAAAAGTTTCTAAAATCTAAAGAATGAGAAAGGAAAAGAAATTTGTACAAAAACTTATGGCCCTCTAGAAAGGGTAACTTGCAAAGTTAACATTTTTATGACCTCTTGGGGATGCTTGCCTACTAAGCATTATTCCAATAGCGTTAAGTAATTCATTGGGAAAACGAGTTTTAAACCTCAAAATGCTTAGAACAAACAAAAACATAAAGCAAAGAAGAAAGGAAAAAACTACAAACAATGTGCAAAGCACTTTGAGGAAAAATACCTAAACTAAACTATACAAGGTAAAACTTCTCAAAAACAAGCTTTGAGATGCATCCCATTCACATGAATGGGTAGTTCTTCTCCATTGAGCCTAGATAGGAAAAATTAATTTGCCTCATTAAAAATTATAATAACATATGTTCCACTCTAGAGAGCATCAAACTTGGCATGCATCTTTGGCTTGTCGCTATCAACATCCCATTTGAGAACTAAATCTCCCTCCTGAAAGATTTGTAGGATGCCTTCCTATCAAAATTTTTCTTAATCTGAGTTTGATGTTGCTCCAAAGTTTTTATTTCTCTATTCCTAACTTCCTCCAATTCCATTATCTTGGAAAACCTAATTGTCATAGGATCACTTTCCATAACCTCCAGTTGGTGTGTCAACTCCAAAGAAGGCAATTCGAGGATGGCGGAAGTTTTACTTCTCTACCATACACAAACATGAAAGGAGAATTTTCGATGGCCCTCTTAGGCATGATCATATCTCGCCACAAAGTAGTTTTAAGCTACGTGCACCGAGTCCTTTCCGTTGGTTTCTATTATGCGTTTGATAATTCGTATGAGGTTCTTATTGCTAGATTCGACAACCCTGTTTCCTTGCGAGATAGTAATTGGATGACGTCTTGAGATAAAATCCATTTTTAATGGCCCATTCACTCAACTTCAGACCAAGAAAATCCATTGAGTTATCTGAAATGACTATAAATGGAACACCGAACCTCATCATTATGCCTTCTAAGAAATCAAGAACGACCTTCTCATTACCTTCCTTCAACACCATGACCTTTGTCCATCGAGTAAAGTAATCTGTTGTGGTAAGGACCCACTTATGTCCATCATTGGATGGAGGATTAATCATTCCAATGAAATCTAACCCCCATTGAACAAAGGGTTGATTGAATTAAATCAACCAAAGGGAAGGGACGCCAAATTCTACTTTCCGGTGAAAAAGGTACATTCCTTTCTCTTTTTACGGATATGGGTGTCCTTAAAAAAATCCACCAATAGTGGCGACCCTCATGATTTTTGTAGAGTTGTTCGTGTAGAGTAATGTCCTCCTAAAAAACCATTGTGAAACTCTTCCAATATCTTATTCACCTACCCTAGCGCTATACACTTAAGGAGGACACCATTCAAATCCCTATGGAAAAGAACACCATCTACCAAAACATAAGGAATAGATTGGAGACGGAAACTTCATCTTTGAGTCCTATCCAAGTCAATGGGATACTCTCCTAGGAGAATAAAATTTCTCATCTTCATCAACCAGTTAGTAGGATTATCTTCTTGATGGTCATTAAGGAGAACTATATCTTCTTCAGCTTTTGACTCCAAATCTACAGCAAGCTACTGACATAATCCTTTTCCTCTGACTAGCTTGGTAACTTTGATGTGCACATCATACTCCATAACTTTGGTAATCCACCCAGCACATTTCTCGTTCATATCTTTATTCAACAAAAAATATTTAATGTCAGGATGAGACACCATCAGATGATTTTTTTATTGGACAACATGTGCCTAAACTTCTTTAAATCCCGAATGACAACAAAAACTTTCTTTTCAACAAATGAATATTTAATCTCATAATCTTTTAGAGACTGGCTGAAAAAAGTAATAGGTTTCTCCATCGGATCATCATTTTGCGAGTGAGGATCCCGAAATAATTTCGACTTACAAAAGCATAAAGAATAAAATATTTATCAAATCTAGGATTTACCAATGTAAGGGCTTGGGAAATAGCCGTCTTAATGGCTTCAAATCTCTCCTTCCCTTCCCTCGTCCGGAAAAAGGTAGATTCTTCTTCAACATGGTTGTCAATGGTTTAGCCAAGGCTACAAACTGAGGAATGAATCTCAACATGAAATTTATGGTTCCCTGAAAACTTTGGAGACCCTTCTTGTGACTTGGGAGAGATAGGGACAAAATTGAATGAACCCTAGTTGGGTCAATGGAAAGTCCTTCGTTGAAATAATATGCCCCAACAACTTGTCCTCATGTCGCAAAAATGCATTTCTTAAAATTAAGTGAAACCCCAAACTCTCTACATTTCTTGAAAACATTCCTCAGATAGGAAATGTGATCTTTTACATGTTTGGAGTAAATAGTTATATCGTCAAGATATACTAAGATAATGTCATTGATTAATCCCTTAAATTCCATGTCCATAGCTCATCGAAAGTGGCCCCAACATTAGATAATTCGAATGGCATTTTTTTGTAGGCGTATGTACCCTACTTAGTAGTGAAGGCTATCTTGAACTAATCGGACTCTTGAACCAAAATCAAGTTATAACCCAAGTATCCATCAAGCAAGGAAAACCTTTGAGCCCCTCGCTACCATTTGAAGGATTTGCTCCATATATGGAAGGAGATAATGGTCCTTTAACAAAGCCCAGTTTAAATATTTGAAGTCCACACAAACCGGATCTCTCCATTTTTCTTCCTAACGAGAACTAATTGGGCCACCCAAGAGGAATGATTGATTAGAAAAATAATGATAGCCTCAATAAGCTAGCTCCTTTCTCATCAGTGGTTCAATCTTGGGATTCACCAAGTATATATTTTTGCTTAAGCTGCTTTAGCATTAGGATCAAGTTCGATGATATGCTATGCCAAACCGGATTGAAGCCACACAAATCCTTATAAATCCATGTAAAAACATCATTATACTCTTGAATTTTTTTGACAAAATCCTTTTTCTCTTACGGGTACACACTTTGCCAATCTTTAGAAACTTTTCCTTTGCTACCTCAACTTCTTCAAAATCATCTTCTTTGACTACCATATTAGCACTCTATCTTTTAACCTAATCATCTGAATTAAAGATCGACTCAAGAGTAACCAAACCTTTTAGAAATTTGTTGCTTTTCAATTGTATAATCTGGTTGTTATATGCTTCTTGCAACTTAGCTTGATTTTTTGTAGCAAATTCTACTTCTTCTTGTAGAAAAAGAATGATTTGTTTGTCACTATCAAAAACTTGCTAACTACCCGCATTATCGAATCGCAGCCGAAGCGACCATTTTGATGGGATGTCGTTCATTCTTTATAATATCAACAGCACGTTGTATTGTGAGCCAACCGTGAAGCAAGCCTGTCAACATCTTGATTTTGATTTATAGGAACCACATAGATTCTGAAAGCTTCAAAATCTTCAATCAAATTCCAGACTGGTTCTTGTAAGACCTTAGCAAATCATTTTTTGATGTACTACGAAATCTTACCTGATGTACAACCAATTCACTATCTCTAAAAATAGTTAAAACTTTGACCCCCTTCTTTTGATCCAATTGGATTCCTTGCACAAGGGATTCATATTCGGCAACATTATTAGTACAACTAAATTACAACCAAAAAGATGAGAAATATTTATCTCCTGTGGAGAAATTAACATGACACCAACACCTGCCCCATTCTTACTCCTTGAGCCATCGAAGAAAAACTTCCAAAGTCCTTCAGAGCTGTTTTGGGTTTTGAGAAGTGCATGTATAACTATGCCTTCTTTATGAATACAATATGTGCCTAACCCTGTCTCTTCCAAAAACAACAAACCAACTTCCTCTTCCACCAATGCCTTAGCATATAGATCAAATAGATGCTCTATACTTACCTCATATAGTTCAATATCAGGTCTTCTTCCACAAGAGCGGTTGATTTGTGGTCGAAACTTCTTCTTATTGATCACAAATAGTATAGTTTCCATTTATAGGACTAGCAACATAAGGCTTCACATGATTATGAAAAATTAGCTCTGCCCTTATAGTTACCTTGGTTCCATATTGAGTCGTGAGAATCATATGTGACCAATCAATGGATAGATTACCACCCACTTTGGTAGTGAAGTCTAGTGATAAGCATATGACGAAGAAAGGAAGAAGGTCAATGACTGATATGTCTTGTGTGAATGAAAAGTTAGAAACACATGGATAATAAGCTGAAGTCATTTGATAATCCAGACGGTCTAAACTATTATACCATCTAACTGAACAAATCCTCTGGAGATTGGTGTATATTGTATGTAAGCTATGAAAAATCACAGTAATGAAAGACAAACAAATAATTTACAAACCTTCCAGTAACCTTCCAATGAAAACCTCAATAAGGGTCTCCTGTGAAACCTTGTAAATGAATGTCAGAAAGGATTGTGGATGCTCTTGATGACTCTCCAAACTTTGACTGCAAATGATACCAACACAGTGAATTCAATAGAGTTTTTTTACGTCAAATTCAAGAGGATTTGTAAGGAAGGCAAACTTGCAATTTATAGAGGAAAAAGTAGTTAAAGTTGACTATACACAAATGAATGAATATGCTAAAAATAACATCGTGGGAAGTTGCAATAGTGTTGGGGGAAGTAAATGAATTATTTGCAAAAAGTTGCATTTGGAAAGGTGGTTGTACGTGCAATTTAATTTCCCCCACCTTTCTAGGATTCTAGAAGTGCAGTTAACTAGGATAAGGATAGGGAGTCCAAGTGGCAAATGACTAGGATGTGCACACACTTAATTAATTAATAAATAATAATTAATTTAGCTAAAGGGGTACTAAGGATACATGAGATTAATTTAATTAATCCAAAGGGGTAAAATGTGTATTAATTAATTAATTTAATCAATTAATCGCAAATGGGTGAATAACATGGTGTACTAGGATAACATTGGGAATAAGTGGAAACAAAAGTGTAATTTTGGGGTGTCTACATTTTCCCCTCTTTAAAGTGCTATTACAAAGTAATAGTGCTTTAAAGATAGTAGATGCATGCAAATCGGTGAATGGAAAATTGTGAAGCATTGGGATGCCCCAATAAGTAGAATGGTAGAGGAATGCCCCTCAAGTGGGTGGATGACCCAAAAGGATGAGATAACCGCTTGATAGGAAGAAAGCAAGGGATTATAATAAGGATAGGAAAGGACTGTGTTTGTAGCATGAGCATTATTTGGAGAGTAAATTTTTGAGAGTAACCTGATTTTTGATGTTGCATAATAGAGTTGTCACTATGATTATGAAAGAATCAAGATGGTTAACCCAGATGCGCATAAAAAACACACACACAATAAAGAAAAGATAAAAAGGAAAACAACCCCAATATACAAAGTAGGTTATGGCACCAAGGTTATAAAGGAACCAAGATGTGATCACACTACTAGTAAGTGTTCCAAAATAGTAAACATCAACAATGCAACACACAATCGAAAAAAGAAGACAATCAATTATGCCCCTAATGCATGCCACAATGATGATTAAGTAGATACAAATGCTCCCAAGTGGGAATAGGATTAGACTGGAAGAGCAGAGTTAAAGCAAATCCTTATGACACTCTTGTTGAATCCATTGTGCAAATGATCAAAGTTGAAATTTCCTCGGTGAAGTTATATCACAAAGGAAAAACAATTGTGTGACTTGCCCCAAGCAAAGTTAGCATATCATGCAAAGGGAAGAAAGTGATAGTTGTAAGATTGGCACGAGCACTAGGGTAATAGATAAAAGTATGACGTTTATCAAGATTGTATTGAGATGTTGAATGATTCACTTTAAGTGTTTTCCAATTGTAGGATTCTTGTGATAAGTGAATGTTTGTTTGAAAGTTTTGTAATTTTTTTGATTTTGTTTGGATTTTTGAAATATATGATTTTTTATTGGATTTTGAAATATATGATTTTATTGGATTTTTGAAAATTTTGGATTTTGCAAGTTTTGAAATACAAATTTAAAAAAATGAAGACATTCCATGGCTTAAATAAACTAGGAGGAAAACACAACATGTGCAAATGACAAAAAGATATAAAGAAAGTAATAGAAAGAAACCCAATATGAACAGGAAGGAACCACACCAAAGTTATATGTGAACTAGGATGTGAATAAATTTCCTACAATTGGTCCATAAGCGCATTCCAGATACACAAAGTACTAGTTATTCGAACTATCAAACATAAGAAACTAAGCTAAGAATATACAATACAAAATTCCATATGTACAAATGTTAAACAAGCAAACAAGCTAGTGAACAAAAACAAACTAATATAAAAATTCTAATAAAGAAGCGAATATATACAGATGTCAAGTTGCCCCAAGAGAAAGCCAAAGCCAAGTGATGTCCCTATGCAAAGTTACATTGCAAAGAGTGGCTTGATTGATTGGAAAAGATGATTGGGAATAATCAGATGAAGAAAATGGCAAACAAAATTACATAGTCGTAAGATTTTTTTTTGGAAAGCATTTTTCAAAAAAATTTATATGTTTTTTTTTGTATTTTTGAACAATTTTATATTGTTTTTGAATTTTTGTGAAACTTTTTTTGAATGTTTTTGGTCTTTTTGGAATTTTGAACCACACTCCAAAGAAGAGGGAAAGGAAATTCCCAAGTCAAAACCAACATACTACGTATGAAGGAAGTGAATGAAAGCATAATGGAAGGCAAACAATAGTGGTAGACAATGGGCATGACAACCTAACAAGGAAACATGTGACACAAGACAAGGTGAAAAGTTATAAGCGGGAAACAAAGTGAAATGATGAAATAGGTGGATGTACTGATATGCCCCCAACATAAGGGTTACTCTTCGAGAGACTCAAGAGTATAAATTCTTCAGATGAATGGCATTCATAGGCTCTTTAAACTCTTTTCCATCCTCGTAGACAATTTGTATGCACCAGATCCAAATTTAGCAGTTATAACATAAGGACCCAATCAATTAGGCTCAAATTTGCCTTATTTTTCTCATGGTTTAATTGTGTTATTCTAATTTTCTTTTAGGAACAAATCACTGATTTCAAACTGTCGAGGTTTGATCTTGTGATTATAATTATGATGCAGTCTATTCTGATATACTTGCATATGGTTTAAGGCACGAAGTCGTCTCTCATCTAGTAATTCTATCTCTGCAAGGTGTGTAACACGGTAATCCTCTTCATGAATGAGATGTTGGAGGGAGACACAAAGTGAAGGCAATTCAACTTCATTAGGTAATATGGCTTTAGAGCCATTTACTAGGGAAAAATGATTAGCTCCTGTAGGAGTACAAATGAGAGTGTGGTAGGCCCCAGAGGGCGGGATGCAACTGCATATGCCAATTACGTCCGTGTTTATTAACTATATTTTTCAGAAAGGACTTGATAGTCTTGTTTGATGCTTCAGATTGGTCATTACATTATGGATAATAGGGTGTATCCCATTTTAAGCAGATATTATATTTCTTAGCTAGGGCTTTGAGATCCTTATTTTTGAAAGAACCACCATTATCAGTGATAATAGCAGCGGGGATGCCAAAATGATAGATAATATGGTTGAAAATGAATTTAGAAATATTGCACCTAGTAACATTAGTAAGAGGCATAACCTTAACCCACTTGGTGAAATACTCAGTGGAAATTATAATAAATGTGTGGCCATCAGAAGATGTGGGATTTATTTTTCCAATTAAATCAAGTCCCCATTTTGAAAAAGGCCAAGGTGAAGTAATGGGGCAAGGCTTGGGATGGTGCATGAATGAGATTACCGTGTTTTTAGCAAGCTTGACATTTCTTCACAAAGTTACATGCATCTTCCTCCATTGTGGGCCAATAGTATCCAATGTGTAAAATATTCTTTGTAAGGACTATTTCGCTAGTATGGGCACCGCAAATACCCGAATGTACTTCAGCTAGTGTCTGATTAGCTTCATCCTGATTGAGACATCTTAAGAGAGTCCCATCGTAGCCTATTCGATACAAAGCCTCTTCGATATAAGGTATCAACAAGAAGGGTGTAGTGCGAAGCACGTTGTGCTAAGGCTCTTTTATTAGCTAAATTAAAATTAGGAGGATAAGCTTTAGTTTGAATGAAGGTATATATATTGTGGTACCAGGGATGATCAGGACCAACAATCTCACAAACCATGGTGGACTCGACAATTCATATGCGGGCACCAAAAGATGTTCAACAAGGAACTCATTGTGAGTTTGATTAATGTCGAACGAAAGAAGGGAGGCGATAGTTTCCATGACATCTACTTCTTTGTTTTGTATGCAAGAACTTGTTCAAAATTGATAATCCGAAAATACCCTTTAAGGATATAAACCATTCTTTTATAAGGTAAGATATTTTCATCTTTTACCTAATATTCTCCGTTAACTTGATTAATGATCAGAAGAGAATCACCAAGAACTATCAATTCTTGCAGTGCCATGAGATATCAAAACCTAATCCTGTTATCAATGCTTCATACTCTGCTATGTTATTTGTGCAAGGGAAGTTAATATGATAAGATTTAGGTATGAGGTCTCCATCTAGTGTATGTAAGATAATTCCTACTCTAGAACCATGGATGTTGTAAGATCCATTAAAGAATAATGTCCATAAGGGTGTTTCTTCTATGTACAATATGTATTCATCTAGAAATTCAAAATTTAAACGACTATGAGCCTGACGGTGGTGATGCGGCTAGTTGATCTCGCCAACGCTTGGCCTTTGATAGCTTTTTGATTAACAATTTTAATGTCAAATTTGTTGAGTAGTGTAATCCAGCTAGACATTCATCGTCTGTTATGAATGGTCTCAAAAGTAGGTACTTAAGAGGATCAACCCTTGAAATTAGTTTGGTGGTATGATTTAGGAGATAATGTCACATCTTTACGAAAGTATAAGCAACCACTAAACAAGCCTTTTCAACTTGCAAGTACTTGGTCTCATGTTCAAGGAGAATTCTGCTCAAGTAATACACAACTTGTTCCCAAACCTTATCATTGTGTTGCACCAATAATGCTCCAATGGCATGTTGTGTTGTAGATGTATACAACAACATAGGCTTATCTTTTATAGGCGGCATGAGTACCGATGAAGATGCTAGGTATTCTTTAAATTTTATAAAAACATCTTGATAGTCTTGTGTCTATTTGAGCTGGACATCCTTTTTAAGCGCCTAGTTGAAATGATGACACTTATATACCAATTGAGAGATGAAGCGATGAATAGATCTGTATTTTCCTTGTAGAACCCTTAGTTGTCAAAGGTTGAGTAGGTGGCATATCTATTATAGCTTTGACCTTGGTAGGGTCCACTTCAATTCCTCTTTATGAGACAATGAATCCCGAAGTTTCCTTGAAGTGACACGAAAGACATATTTTTGGATTAATGAGAACATTGGGTGCCCTTAACCACTCAAATATAAACCTAATAAGCTGTTGATGATCCACCCTAGTCTTTGATTTAGCAAGAATATCATCAAAATAATCTTCCATTATGTCATGAAGAAGGTGTTGGTATCCAAATTTGTTCTCCTTTTCAAGTTGAGTAGCATCATAGATTTGACATGGAGCTTAGAGACAGATAGATCATAATGTATGTCGTTTTGTAGCCAGGGGATAAGATCTAACTGGCCCTTTGTCACTCATATTGTGGAGATATGGATGGCACCTTAAAAAGGATTTGACCTATCCTCACTACTTTAGGTTGCGTCTCTTCAACCAAGGTGAGAGGACCCTTAGTGTAACCTCTGTTTGATGAAGGAGATGGAGATATCCTTCTTTTGCAAAAAATTTATGAAGAAAACCTTGGGAAATTATGATCAATACTCCATAATTTAATTCTCAAGAGTTGTCACTTCTAAAATATGGAGATAGTTTCAAAACGAGGCTAAGGTTACTGAAGACATTATGAAATCTTGATTGTTCTACATATTTTAGTAAATAGATTTTGTTCCTTTGTGGATATACATGGAAAAACAAGTTTAGAAAAGAGTAAGATTAGTCATTTGAATGATTTTTTGGTGGGATATTAAGTAAGATAAATTGGACTTTGCCAAATCTTTGAGAAAATTCACAACAATGGAAAACTCAACAAAAAAAGCTTCAGAATAGTTAAGACATTCCTTCAACCAGAAGGTGTGCATCAATGGAGGTCCAGATTTGCATGTTTTTAAACAATCTTTGAGAATCTAGCATGAAGGATCGAGTTAAAAGACTCAATTAAACACCAAAATCTCGATCAAATGTGCCTAAGGTTCACCCAAAGACTTACAAATAATCTCTGTCAACAAATGAAGGTAACATGATTTTAAATTATTTATTTCATTATCGGTGAAATATCTTCTGATAAATGAAATTGCAAATGCCACTAAACCATCACAAGGATGAGATCTGTGTGATTTCACAAAGATTTCAATGTAAGATTGCAATAGGAACAAAAGAAACCATTTGCAGACATTCTAAAATAAGCGAAGAAACTAACCGAGTATCTCAAATGGGTTTCTCGAGAAGATGATTTTCTCAATTTTTCTCTTAAGAATTCAACCCCAACCTTTTGCAAGAGTATTCTCATGCATTTATAAATTTCACTCACTCAATTTTCCCCAAAAAGAAGGATATTCGAGGAAAATTTGCTTGTTGCCAATTTTCCTCGTAAAGTGACATTTAAAAAATTCATGCCCGAAAGTGCCAGTGGACCAATTACGAGGCCCGATCACGTTTCTCAGACCCTCAACTAATGACTAGGATGCCATGCCACAACCTTTTGACAATCCTTTTAATCATTCTGATTCTGTCATGCTAGAAATCCCCATTTTAATCATTTTTCGAGGCTCTGACGCCTAGATCGACATGTAATCCTTTTTGCCCTCGAGGCAACACTTTTTCATCCTTTGTGCCTACAACCTCCATCATTTCATCCTTTTCCCTCTCTTTCCTCTGCAACTCTGTCCCGCATCTAGCTTCTCTGGTAATTCACATTTTTACAAGTGCCCGAGCAATTCCAATTTCAAAATATCAACCTTAACAATTATTGGACTCACAAATTAAGTTCTAAATCCATTCAATGGCACTTTACATACCAAAATGACAAGGAATTTCATCAAAAATGATGAAAAACAGTGTGTATTTGCATCTCTAGGAGTCTTGGAGAAAAAATGGTAGAAAAAATAAGTGAAATGCACAACAACCATTGATTCTTCCCCTTCTCAACTCTAGATTAGAGCCATCCACATGTTTTTTTGTCGCAACTACAAAGGTGAGGTATAGAGGCAAATTTCCAAACAAGCGCGGGCCTTGCACGTGCCCTGGGCCCAAAAAAATTGTATTTTGGCCTTTGAAAAGTCTAAGTATAAAAAGGAGCTAGCAGAAGCCTCCACATGTCTCAATGGTGCACTTTGAAATGGTCCCAAAAGCGGAGACCCCAAACAAGCGCAGCTCACCACTTGTTTTCACCTGGTAGACTTTGATGAAAAAGTTAAAGGACCAGTGAAAGGCGCCATGTGTCTAGGGTCTCGAGACAATTTTCCTTGGCCGTTGAAAATTCCAAGCAAGGGTAGAGTGAGTGGAAGCCTCCAAGTGTCCTCCTAGTGCTTCTTCAAAATAAAATTTAGGTTCCAGTCCCCAAATAGGCGAGGTCCCTCCACATGTCCATGATCTGTCAAAGCTACACCACCGCATGAAAAAAATGTCTAAGTCTGGGCAAGGTAGTGGAAACCTCCACGTGTCTCCCTAACGTAACTCCAAGGTCAAACCAAAAGGTGAATTTTCAAATGAGTGCCGGCCCTCCATGTGGACAAGTTTTGAGTTGAATCAGCCTTAGAGTTTTCAAAGTGCCCCTTTGAGCCACATTCAATCAGAGAAGACCACGTTTCCATAGATATTTAGGACAAAAATTGACAGGGAAAACAAAACGTGACTGTGGAAAATGGAAGGAAGGGAAAAAACTCAAGTTTTCACCCAAGTTACAAATTCTTTCACATGGACAGAGGAATGTAAAACAAACTTTGGATTTAAAGTGATCCTCGACCAAAGGAAGGGACTGATCATGTCAACCAAATAGAGGACAAAGTTTTCATGCATCAATACGGGGAGATAGAAAAGACGAAAAAGCCCGCAAATTGAAAGAATTCAAGGAAAAACGAGGTGAGATCAAATTGAGCACCAACATTAGCTCGACTTGTAACGGACACTCCCTGTGAGTGCCACAAGAAAAATAGCGAGATGAAGTGCCAAGAATAAACCATTAGGCAACAGAGTCAAAGAACAAACTTGCATAGCGTAACAACAATAACCAACTCCCCAAGGACGAACCGAGAAACCAATAAAATGCCCGTTAAGGACCGAGGACAAAAAAATAGAAAAACACGAAAGTGGAAAGAAATCAAAAGACTATACACTGTAAAATTGAGTATACCTTGATTTTGAGAAATCAATCAAGAAAATGTTTCAAATGCCTGCCATTAACAGGCAATTCAAGTAGTTCCCTATCTAAGTCTTTTAGGAAGAAGGTATTTTTAGCAATTCAAATGTCAATTGAGTAAGGGCCCATCCAAAATGCATCAAATTTACCATGCTTGCCCTTATCTTCATGCCTGCTATCCCATAATAGCACAAGATCCCCAATGCTAAAATCTCTTGGAGTCACCTTCTTGTCAAATAACTTCTTCAAATTTTCTCTGAACTTCACATGCCACTGATGGGATGCCCTTCTTTCTTCATCTAACTCAATAATCTAATTGATTTGAGCATCATATGGAATAACTTCTTGATCTTCAATTTGGTGAACAAGATAAAATGAAGACAATTGTAAATGAAGGGCGAGTAAAAGCTTGAGCTCCATATACCAACTCAAATGGGCTTTTACCAAAGAGCTCTTTTAACAAAAGGATTCACACACCCAAACAAAAACTTTAGTTTCTCACCCCACTTCTTTTGTTCAGCTCCAAGGTTCTTCTAATGATCTTCAACAAGTTTTTATTTTTGGACTTAGCTTGTCCATTTCCTTGGGGATTGTAGTTAGAAGCATATGTCAAATTGATTCCATACCCTTTGCACATTGCCACCAAAGGTTTGGCTCTGAAACTCATGGCATTATCAGCAACAATCTTAGCTGGCACTCCAAATCTGCATATGATTTGATTCAGCATGAAGTCCATGATAACTTGGTGTGTTGCTTTCTTGGTGGGGATTGCTTCCACCCACTTAGTGAAATAATCAGTGGCTACAAGAATCCATTTATGACCAAAGCACTGGAAGGATCTAAAATCTCGCCAATGAAATCCATTCCCCATTGCTTAAATGGGGCTTCAATTGACACAGCTGCGCAAAGGAAGGAGCACGAAGCTTTCATTCTTCCGTAAAAACGCTTTGCAACTTTCACATTTCCTACCCAATAGAGTTATATCCTTGAAAAGAGTTGGCCACCAATAACCAACCATCAAGATTTTATGTGATGTAACTCTTCCAGCAAAATTTGCCCCACAAACTCCTCCATGGAGTTCAACAACTATTTTGAGGGCCTCCTCTTCAATGATGCATCTCAAGAGCACTCCCTCGGGGTTCTTCCAAGCTAACCCAAAATCTAGTAATGACATATTTTTGGGAGGCTAACTTAAGAGCTCTTTTCTGATTTTTAGTCAAATGTTCAGGGCAACATAGATGTCTGAGATAAAAGATTATATCTTTGTACCATTTAGAGCTTACCAAATTTTCAAGGACATCCACCCTTTCTCCTTCTACTTCATTCACCTCGATAGTTCGCAAGTTGTTCTTAGCCATAACTTAGCTAGGCGAAACTTCTTATCAATTTCATGGTTCGGATATCCATGTCATATTCCCGCAACTTTTTTACCCATCTCGCATCTTTGCTTGAGACCTCCATCTCGATAAGATATCTTTCACCATAGTGTGGGGAACATACAAAAAAATTTAGAGCTCAAGATGTAAGGTCCGAAAACCTTTCTTTGCTTTCACCAAGGCAAAGGCTTGCTTCTCCATGATGGTGTACTTCAACTTAGCTCCGCAATGCCTTCTTGAAAAGGCAATTGGTCTCTCTCGCCCTTCATCATCCTTCTCGCAACAAGACAGATGCAATGGTGTTTTTGAAGCAAAAGAAAACATTTGAAAAGGCTTCATATAATTTGGAGCTGCCAAAATAGGGGCATGCTTTAATGCTTATTTAATCCCATTGAAATCTTGAATGGAAGCTTCTTCCCATTTGATAACTTGGTCCTTCTTCAACATGCTAGTAATGGGTATGGTCAGCTCAACAAAGTTAGACACAAATCTTCCGATAAAGTTTATTTGTCCAAAGAAATATTGAACTCCCTTCTTAGTTCTCAGAGGTGAAACTTTCTTTGATGGCTTCCACTCTCTTGGGATCAATCATGACCCCTTCCTTTGATACAATGTGACCAAGCAACTTTACCTTTTGCATTGCAAAATGGCACTTCTTGGGATTCAATGATATGTCATACTCTTTACACCTTAAAAACATTCTCTCCAAGTGTCATAAGTGATCATTTCTTTTCTCGGAAAACACGATTACGTCATCCCGATAAACAACAATGAAATCATTAATATAACCAAAACATGATACATCCATTCCTCTTTAGAAAGTTGCTCCAACATTCATTAAGCCAAAAGGCATCCCGACATAGACATAAGCTCCCAAGGAGTGGTAAAGGTAGTGTTGGGCCCCTAATATAGCTTCCAAATATTAAAGGCACGTAGGCGCGCATGGTCGGAGGAAGCGCGCAAGTGAAGGCACGCAAGGTAGGATTCAAAAAGGGTTCTTAGAGAACCAAGGCCGCGCGCCCACGAAGCACAATTCGGGACTTAGCCGTTTTGGCCTTTTGGATAGAACACATGAAGAACGTGTTCCGTTTGGATAAGGTTCCAGCCTGGCGACAGGGTGTTCGGAAGGAATATACCTTGTGATAGAAAGATCCAAAAAGTTAATCATGACATGGAGAGGCATGCACCTAGGGCGACCCACACCTTGACACTTGGGGCCAGATCTGAGGTTGTAGAGGAGTTTGTTAGAACTCAGATGCCTATTTATACGTGCGCCCTTGGCAAAGAATAGGGACATAAGTGAGGTAGCGGAGCTCTGCAGAATCACTGCGAGAACTATGAGATGAAAGTGGGTAAAGGATTCCAAGAGGGATGTAATGGGGAAATGGGGAATGCAAATTTTGTTTTGTGAGAATACATGTATGGATCTAGATATGGCACATGACTATGGTTTGCCTCTCTCGTGATACCTTGTAGAAGGACTATGAATAAATATGATAAGGTTACCATCATGTTTACATTAAGATCTCCTTCTGTATTATCTACATGTTTTTACTCTACTTTTGATCTTGTATAATCATGGACCTCACTTGAATGATTAAGTATATTTGTGGATTTACAACTTCTTGGTTCTATTATTTCTGTTGTGTGCTTTGTTTCTATTATGACTGAAGGGGTGTAGAAGCCATCCTGAGCTCTATAGCTTCTTCATGTCTGTTAAATCACTAAGTCAGAATCATGAACTATGCCTTCCACTAGACTCACATAAAAGAGAGACTCGGCTCCCTCTCGCGTGCCTCGGGTGAGCACCCAGTGCCCATTGGGTGATAGGCCGGTGTGCATGAGGTTCCCTTGTTCTTGGTGGGTGTAAAAATGACTACATCTTGGTTCCATTGTCGAGAACTCTTTTCAAAGTTGTAGTGGAACATGGCATACATCATGATCTATGAAAAAAGTGATGGCAGAGCGCTTAACACTTGAAGGTGTTGAAGATTGGTTTAAAAGCACAGAGGACAAATTCGCTCAGAGATTCAATACCAGATCTAGGTTTGATACGCGAAGATGGGTGGAAGACACTCTTTATCATGAGTTGTATAAAACCTTCTTCTGTTGTTTCCTAGTAGAGTTATTCGAATGGCTCTCGACTTATACATCTAGATCGGGGTGGTGTTATAAATCACACCCTTGGACCCAAGAAACATATCAGAACTTGCAAGATGTTGATCTAACATGGACCCGTGCTATAGATCATTGGTGGAAGGGAGTATTGACTAGCTACACTGGAATATGCCATTTCCACGTATTCTGTCCAGAAGTTGTTGAGTTTGAGTTCTTGTGAGAGCCCAGGGGATCATTTCTACGTGCTATTCCCCTTACGATCAAAATCTTGATGGTAACCATGGGTTTAGAGGCATTTCCTATGGCCGGCTAAACCACCCTGAGTGCTTGGTGAGGAAGCCAGGTTGGGGAAGGATGGCTGATCTGATGACTGAACAGGAAAGGGAGGAGAGATGGCTCAAGTATAACAAAGCACGTGAAAAGGAGATCGATAGACAATGTGAGATTACAAGTGGGTTATGGAGCCAGACATGGTGGAAAGGAGTTGAGGTTCACACGGAGGATGTGGAACGACCGAGTTGGAAAGAGGATAGAGGAAAAATTGTTGGTCATTGTGTTCATTCGGGTTTTAAGTCGCTGCATTTCTTTTATGGTTCTTTCGAACCCGTTACTATTTTGGTAACTGTTGCTATTATTTGAAGTAGCGACGGCTATTTTTGAGCCTAAGGAAGTTAGTGGATTGTTGGGAGAGCCTTGCTGTGGACGCTGTGGAGAAAAATAGCTCATGTGGGCGCGGTTTTCTTCAAGCCACAAGAAAAATTACAGGCATGTTGAGCCCTTCTCCTTAAACTGTTTTTCTCTTATTTAAGCATCTCATTAAAACAACTCTGCTCTTATGATGGGTGTTTTAGTTGAATGAAGTTGTTGATTTGTGTGAAGTGATTTCGGATTGAGTCGTTTTCTTTTCTTGAGAACATGACTTGGGTATTTCCTTGCAAAATGGGTAAATGAAATGAATATGTTATTCTTTGTATGAGTTTGCTTGATAGTATTGTGTAATCATTTCTACTACCCATTATGGATTCAAATTAGTGAGTGTACCAACGATGTGAGTATTGTTTTCTGAGTTCTGTGCATTCTTGTAAAAAAATGAAAGGATAAAATGATTCGGTATGACCTTTGGTTTGAGTTGTCATTATAAAGCGAACACGACTTGGGTATTCTTGTTGTGTTTTAAAGAAAATGAGTGTTTCCTTACTAAAATAATTAATGAAATGAGTTATCTCTTCTGTTGTTTTGAATCCTGAAAATAAAGATAATAGCGTTTCATTGTGCATTATGGGTCAAACTTGCTGAAAGTAACAACAATGTGTAAATTGTTGTCTTGATTGTGTGCGCTAATGGATATGGAAAGCCATGAAAATGCTTGACAAGACTTATGTATAACTATTCCTCTTGTCATATTACAGTGTATGGGGTATGAATCCTTCCGGGACAAGTAAGATCATAGTAGCATCTTTACATTGTTTGTTCTAGTTGGATATGATGTTCTACCTGCTTGTTCTTGGTATTCGTATATGACTGTTTGGAAAGAAGTTCTGATCTGAATGGGAACAGGGTAGTCAGTCTATAGAATGGACTGGGTAGAGCATACAATTTATATTTTGTGTCTAGTTGAACTCAATATATATATATATATATATATATAAAATTTATGGATTGAAAATTCTTCATTGTTTTCATTGAAACGGAATATGAATGGATTTCTTACTTTGGTGTTTGGAAAGTGAATTCTCTTATTATTATAATGAAAGCATGATTTGTTGTTGTTGTACACTCTTACTTGTTTATATCTGGACGAGAATGTCCGTTGAGTGAAATATTTAAAAGAAAATGATTGTATTTAGAGGTACTTTTGATACTAATGCTTACGGACCAGATGCAAATGAATTCTGGCCAACTTTCTAGAAAGGTAGTTAGTAGTTTTGAATATTGAAATATATTTATTCAGAAGGAAACACACTAATGGATCAGGTCTGTTCTAAATAGTGGATATTTGGTTAGCAGTGAGAAGAGGTAATATGATCCTTCTTCCTTTTATTCGATTATTGATTTTATTTACTTCTCTTTGGGCTGTTATCATTGATTGATATCACGTCTAGATTAAATTATTTAGTACAGTTATGATGAAAGGAAAGAGAGTGTTGGATGGATAATTTGAAGTAATGATCATTTCTTCTTTTATACAGTTGAAATTCTATACTTGTTATGGAATGAATTTTGTACTGCCTTAGGCGTAATCATCTGCATTTAATTGCTGTTTACTTTCTTTTGATTTGAAAGAAGTATTATGTTGTTGTTGAATTTTGAGAATTGACACCAATGAGTTCATGGTGAATGACTACTTTTCTCTTCAGCATTTGATTGTTTGAAATTAGATGAGTAGTATGAAAGGAAAGGAAAGTAGTTCTGTTGGAATTCTTATTTAAAATATATCTCTTGAAATTTCAACTGTTAAAAAGAGAGAATGGAACTGACAGCATATACATTAGAAACAACATTATATACATATGTGTATTAGTTCATACAGATGTGTTAATCTGGAACTACTTAGAGGAAATTACTTCTGTAGTAATTATTTGGGAGAAAGTTAGTAATCTTTTGTTTGATTGTGATGGTAATTAGATGATTGGGTTGTTAAGTTGTTCATCCTTATCAGTACTTAATTTGTAGATGATGTCCATCTCAATTTATTAACGTTTCATAAAAGCAGAGTTCTTTTATTGAGACAGTTAATTAAGAGCACCTCATTTTAATGATAAGTGCTTAATATGCTCGATTGATGAAGGCGATCGTGTGCAAGTAAATTTTATAGATGGTTCCTTGAGTAAAAATGAAGACATGGTTGTTTTCTGATGCTTCTTCTGAGTAGCTAAGGATGGATCGTATTTGATAGTTTATTATTCCTCTACGAGGAAATGGGAAAAGAAGAAGTTGCATTCTTCTTTCCTTATGTGTTGTAATGTTGTTTGATATAAATGAAGTCCAGTTGTTGGACTGGTAATTGTATAGATTGTAAATCTTATGGATTGAATACAAGGAAAGGTGTGATATTTTAATGGCTGTATCACTTTGAAACTATTTGAATAAGATTGAGAATATAATATTATTCATTGATTTGGAATTATTCAAATGATAGTGGATAGATTTTAAAAGCACATAATATCTATTCTTTACTTTGGAATACAACTTTTAAGTTGGAATGTGCAATTCATTCGTACTTGGGTTAATATGAAATTTAGATTGACATTGAAAAGGGTTTAAATGAATATGAACTCTTAATGATATTCGGGATTAGTTTATAAGCTAAGGAATATCAAATTAAAAAAGAGGCAGTTGAACCTTGTATTCAGACTTCGTTAATATCCTCGAAATGTTTAAATTCAGAAGATATTAGATATGAGGAAACATATCTATTCGTAACAAACCTTAATCTGAAGTAAGGTTATGGAGAATAAATGAATACATTCATTTAGAATTAGACCTCGTTCAAATGATGTCTAATAAGATGGAATTCTGAATTTGATTACAGTTGTGGATAAAACTTGGTTAAGTTTAATAGGTTGAACTTACTACGTTAAGCTGTAGTGGACTGTTAGTCCGAAGCTTAAAGTAAAGAACCAAGATGGAAATATGCAATCCTTCGGTATGGAGGAGTAAACGTATATTAAGCTATAAGACAAATTGAGTCTCTCTTAGCTATATACAACTGTAATGAACAATGAGGTTAAAGGATCAACACGGTTGCTGAAAATTGATCTTAAATATTTAAGATTAAATCCAATCACACTCAAGCTGGATGTGTATTCTTTGAGGAGAGGATTCCGTAGGACCTTGACACACGTCAGCTACAATATGGTGTCTTCATGAAGGCGGGGCCTTCATGATGACACAATGTTGTAGCTGACATGTTACAACGCCCTCCCGAATCGAATCATCAAGTTTACATAAGTTGGGACTAAGTTACTTAGACGAGGATAGGAATGTGATCGCGTATATGGAGTGACTCTAGAGGGCTAAAGGTAACTAGACACACGTAGTCACCTAGGGACGACACAATATGTCTGTTTACCTTTAGTTATCGTGAGTGCCTTCCTATATCCTTTCATATTGCTAGTTTGGGTTAAAGCTTAACTTTGGATGGATGAAGGACCTGATAGAGGTCGGAAAAAGACCATTCTAGATAATGAGGACGAAGTGAGGTGAAAGACATATTCCATTGAGGTGTATAACATCTGGGAATATGATCATGCAAAGCATGTGAAAATCTTTGGCCAAAGTATCGCAAGTTGCTGGTTGCGTTGTTCTAATCACCTAGTTTAAGAAGCAGGATATCAGATGAATATCAGTAATAGATATTCAGATAGGCCTCTTAAATGGAACACTTCGATAATCGGAAATGGTAAAGAGAACCCTGTATACTTAGTATATAATGCATGGATTAACATGAAGGATCGGTAAGTCGCCAAGTCATGAAATGAGAGATCGCTGAAACTCCGAGCCATAAAATGGGAGATCGGTAGTTCTTCGAGTCATTTACAACAGCATATGGTATCTATTATATGATTGAATGGCAATGAATGTGTGTTCCATATTGTAAATATGTGAACAGAGAACATTGGTTTTAAAAGTAATTGTGTGATCTGATCTACATTAATTGGACAAAGAACAATTATTAAAACTTGGTCGTGTGTTTTGAATTACATAATTCAGAATAGAGAACGTTGTATAATTTTTTTTTCCCTTGTTCTATTGTCTTAAATGGGGATGTCACATCTTGGTATCAGAGTTGAAGGTTGCAGCTCTTGGACGTAATGAGTCCACAATTTAATAAGGTTTACATTTTCTTATTGAACAGAAAATGGTCAGAACAAGAGGAAATGCTACGAACAACCCGTTATCGGGTGGAGAAGCAACTACTGCTCAAAAGATGGATGAAATCCTTGCTACCCTACTAGATACGAGAGATCGTTTGATTATTTTAGAACAACAATCAATGAGAAATGAAGATGAGGAAGAAGAAGTGATATGAATGATCAACAACCTCGCTGACAACATCAATGGAGGGAATCCGGATGTTGATAATAGTAATGCGAACGCTCCTAATCATCCTGAAAATAAAAGGGCAAGATTAGCAACTGAACTTACAAATGATATAAAGAGAATAATTCCTCCAAAGTTTGATGGAACAACACTTGGGGATGGAGCTGAAAATTGGCTCAGTGAAATGGAGAAGTACTTTGCAATAAGAAACTTCTTCGAGGAGACCAAAGCGATATGGGGAGCATATCAGCTTTCTCATGAAGCATCATCATGGTGGGACAATCGTAAGGTTGAGTTGAATATTGTCAAAACAGACATAACTTGGGATCAATTTAAGGGTTATTTTAGGCAACGGTGGCTACCTCAACTCTATTTTGATAGGAAAATGATTGAATTTAGAACTCGAGTCGCAAGGAAGGAATTTGTGATTCTGAGAATCTTGGGAAGGGTTTACTAAACTCCTTAAGTATGTACCGCATGATACCAAGGCGATGAGAAGTTAGAATATGAAAGTTCATAATGGGTGAATCCCATCATTGGTGGAGAAGTGGATGTCCATGATCCAACCACTATGGAAGGAGTTTTTGAAAAGGCAATAAGACAGGAACAAAATTGAGAGCAATTTCTGCTCATAGGGAGGAGATTAGGAAGAAGATTCCCAACTCTTCTTCATCTCTCGCACCCAAAAAGGGGCCCTGGAAAAGGTTTGGTGTGAAAAACAAAATTGTTGTAGATAACAACAAGAAATCAGTAATGAACAAACCTATAAATAGCGTGCGGAGTAGCTTTGCAAAAATTAGTGGTAATGGACAAAAGTCCTATGGAAGCTAGAGTGATAACTTCAAGGCTGGTAGCAAATTCGAGCCTAGGAAAGGGCCAGTTGGAGGTTGCTTCAACTGTGGAAAGGACCATTACGTGAGTCACTGTCCTCTGAAAAAGGATGATCGTGATCAGCAGCATAGGATACACACTGTGGTGGCTAACAAACAAGCTGAAAAGTAAGTTACACCCATAGAAGTTCCGGGTAAGTTATTCGGTACACTTGTAGTCATAATTTTTGATACTGGAGCTATTGAATGTTTTATTTCTACTAAACTTGCAATGAAATTAAAAAGGAAAGCTGAATGAATGGATAAGACTTGGACAGTGCATTATGGGAATAATGCTGTCCATACAGTTGAAATGTGCCTTTTTGGGGAAATTCTTGATTTGCCCAGTTTCTCCACCGAAGTTGACCTGTATGTCACTCCTTTAGGGTCATATGATATCATTATAGGAGTTAATTGGTTAGCAGAACATAAGGCAGAGGTCGACTATTATGAAAAATAGATTTGCTGTTTTGATGACCTACAGAAAAAGCACTTGATCATTCAAGGTGTAAAGCGTGAAGTTGCGGTTAGGAAACTAACTATATGTAACTAAAAAGGGCTAAAAATAGAGGCTATACTTTGTATGCCATAAGAATGACAGAAAATCTTGAGGAAGACAATGATTTCATGGAAAAGTATCCATTATTGAGGGATTTCGGTGATGTATTTCGGAGGAGTTATCGTGTCCGCCCAAACGGAGTTTGACTTTGTAATAGAGATCAAGCCGGGAACTGAACCCATATCTAAGGCACCTTACAGAATGACCACCCTCGAGTTGGTGGAGCTTAAGGCTCAATTACAGGAACTTTTGACTAAAGGGCTGATAAGACCGAGTGTCTCACCATGGGGAGCACCGGTAATTTTTGTAAAGAAGAAGGATGGCACACTAAGACTGTGCATTGATTACAGAATGTTGAATAAGGCAACCATTAAGAATCGATATCCACTTCCTAGGATTGATGATCTGTTTGACCAGATGCATGGAGCATCAGTCTATTCAAAAATAGATCTTCGATCTGGATATCATCAGCTGAGAATAAAGGAAGAAGATATTCATAAAACAACTTTTAGAACAAGGTACGGGCATTATGAATTCACGGTGTTACCTTTTGGGTTAACGAATGCACCTGCCACCTTCATGAATTTGATGAACAATATTTTTCAAGAATACCTAGACAAGTTCGTGCTTGTATTCTTGGACGACATTCTTATATACTCCAAAAATGTCGAAGAGCACCAAGAACATTTAAGGATAGTGCTGGAAGTTTTGAGAAAGAGAAGGTTGTATGGTAAATTGTCTAAATGTTCCTTTTATGATGCAGAGGTGCATTATTTGGGACATGTTATAAGCAAGAATGGGATAATCTGTAGACCCTTCAAAGATCACAGCTATAACCGAGTGGCCTGCGCCTAAGAATGTGCATGAAGTAAGAAGCTTCATGGGCTTGGTAGGATATTATAGAAAGTTCGTTAAGGACTTTTCAAAAATTGCTGCCCCAATCACTTCACTACAAAAGAAAGATAAGAAATTTGTCTGGACTGACAAATGTGAATCTGCCTTTAAAATTTTAAAGGAACAGTTAACTACAACACCTATTTTGACTGTACACCCAAATGGAAATTTTACGGTCGTAACGGATGCGTCTGGAGAAGGTCTTGGAGGCATTCTGTTACAAAATAACCATGTCATAGCTTATGAAAGCAGAAAGCTTAAGTTACATGAACAAAATTATGCTCCACATGACCTAGAGCTCGCTGCCATTGTACATGCACTTCAAATGTGGAGGCATTACCTTCTTGGCAAACCCTTCGAGTTAAAAACCGACCATCTGGGGTTGAAGTATATTTTTACTCAACCAAACCTGAATGCAAGACAACGAAGATGGTTAGAATTTCTGTCTCAGTATGATTTTGATATAAGCTACATCAAAGGCAAGGAAAATAGGGTGGCAGATGCTCTGAGTCGAAGGAAGCACATCTCTGCTCTTATAACATTAAGAACTCAGTTTAAGGATGAGGTGAAAGATGTCATGGAATCTGACTCTTATTTCCAGCAAGTTAAAACAACACTTGCTGCAGATCCAAAGGATGTGAAGTATAAGGGATTTCGTTTTGATAATGAAGGAATTCTGAGGTTTGAAAACAGGGTATATATACCCTTGGCAAATGATTTAAGAAGGAAATTGTTAACTGAATTTCATAATTCACCTTTTTCTGGACACCCTGGCATTACAAAAATGCTTGTTGATCTCAAGCAACAATACTTCTGGAAGGGAATGAAAAAGGATGTGGTGGAATTTGTGACACACTGCTTGGAATGTCAGTATGTTAAGGTGGAACATATGCATCCCGCTGGATTACTGTATCCCCACAGCATTCCGTATAAATGGCAAGTGATAACGATGGATTTCGTTCAAGGATTACCTATGTCAAGGAATAAGCATGATATCATCCTGGTTGTCGTCGACAAATTAACCAAAGTGGAACACTTCATTGCTGGTAATTTAAAAGACAATGCACCAGTGTTAGCAAGAAGATTTGTACATGAAATTTTCAGATTGCATGGAATACCCGAATTGATCATATCGGATAGAGATCCGAGGATGACATCAAGGTTTTGGCAAATGCTTAATGCGGCCTTGGGAACTAAATTAAACTTTAGTTCTACATATCATCCGGAAACGGATGGATAGACCGAAAGAGTCAATCAAGTTTTAGAGGATATGTTAAGAATGTATTGCATGGACCAGTAGTATAAATGGGAGGAATACCTTCCACTGGTTGAATTTTCCTATAATAATACATATCATGCCTCTTTTAAAATAGCGCCTTTCGAAGCATTGTATGGAAGAAAATGTAAAACCCCTGTTACCTGGGACAACGTAGAGGAAAGAGAGGTAATTGGGCCGAAATCCTTACGAAAATGGAACAAAAAATTAAAATGATTCAGGAACATCTAAAGGAGGCTACTAATAGGCAAAAGAGTTATCTTTGACTTAAAGCGGGTTGATAGGATATTATAAACTTGGTGAGAAGGTCTTTCTTCGCGTTAAGTGAAAAAGAGCTCAATAACTTTTGGCAAGGCTGCCAAGTTATCACCTCATTACGTGGGACCTTTTGAAATTGTTGAAATAAGCAACCCTGTAGCTTATCGTCTAGCATTACCTCCTACTTTATCACAAATGCATGATGTTTTTCATATTTCTTTGCTTAAGAAATATGTAACAAATTTATCACATGTGCTGAATTGGAATTCCTTGCAGGTCCAAGACCCAGGAATAATCATGGTTAAGCCCATTCGAGTGCTGGGAACTCACCAGTTGTACTTAATAAATCACGAAGTGAATCAATGTAAGGTCCAATGGGACCAGTTTAGCGAAGAAAGTGCAACTTGGGAAAATCTCGAAGAAATGAGATATGCTTTTCCATACTTGTTTGATCGAAATTGAATTCGAAAAACTGATATCTACCAAATATGGACAATTACTGGTCTATTTTACAGTTATCTTAAAACACTGTTTTAATGATTAAATCTATTTTTGGTATGAACTTATGAATGGAAGGACGATAATTGAATTTTGTCCTAGAAACTCTTTGAATTGGTTAATTTGATCATCGGGACGATGATTCTTTAAGAAGGGAGGAATGTAACACCTTGATTTTTGTAAGCTATCATGGTAATCTCTTTTCATGATGTTGTAACTATGGAAATGAAGATAATTATGTTAAGATATATCTTTTAATCTTAAAAGGAATGTGTTACTAATCTGGACCCTTGTTTACTGTAATTTGTTTACTTGGGATGGAGGTTATTATAACTTGTGTTTTGCAAGAGTGAGACAACAGACTTGTTTATATGTTTGATGAACTCTTATTGTTGATTGACAACACACCTTGAATCAATTCCATTGATCCAAGGTATGTTGTGGCCTTCTTTGAGATCGCTTTGTCGATTTATTTTCTATAAGGAATGAAGTCTGAACCAGACTGAAGGTCGTTATAAATTTTACAGAACCTAGTTACAGGTATAAATATTTGGTACCTTGATGCCAAAGGAAAAGGTTCGATTTTCAAACTATATACAAATAGTAACGCCGGAGAGCGTAAGGTAGAAAGAGTTTTAATACAAGAGCTCAGTGTATTGATGTACGTGTTAGACGGAACGTCTTGCATCATATTAGTTATGAACGCCAGTCGGTAAGACTTGTTGGAAACTATTAAGTAAATAGTATGGGATTAAATTCTAACCTACAACTATGTTTTAGCCTATAACCTAACTACTACCCTACGTGGATTTTAAATAGCATGGGGTGTAAGTTATGGCAAATCCTAATGATTTGCAACCTAGGTGAAAAACCTAAACTATTACTAATCTATGAAGGGGACCTATGGACACATGCTGGTGAGTGGATAAGATGGAGAGGTTAGAGATTTATTAGGACAGTAAATGATGTCCTTGTAGTTTCAACGCCAAGTTTGGTGGGAACATGGGAAAATTTGGAGACATCCAACTAGCTATGAAGCTAAGAAGGAATTACATGCAAAAATTTGAAAAAGAACTCGCCAAACCTGAGTCGGTGGTGGCGTGAAAATTAAGGAAAAAGCAATGCATTCAATGCATTAATGATCTTGGCCTTAGTGACCAGCTCGCCTTGGAAAGAGGATAGAGGAAAAATTTGTTGGTCATTGTGTTCATTCGGGTTTTAAGTCTGCTCTGCATTTCTTTCATGGTTCTTTCAAACCTGCTACTATTTTGGTAACTGTTGTTGTTATTTGGAGTAGCCACGACTATTTTTGAGCCTAAGGAAGTTAGTGGATTGTTGGGAAAGCTTTGCTGTGGATGCCGTGGAGAAAAATAGCTCCTGTGGGCGCGGTTTTCTTCAAGCCACAAGAAAAATTACAGGCATGTTGAGCCCTTCTCCTTAACCATTTTTTTTGCTCTTGTTTAAGCGTCTCATTAAAACAACTCTGCTCTTATGATGGGTGTTTTAGTTGAATGAAGTTGTTGATTTGTGTGAAGTGATTTTCTAGGTTGAGTCATTTTTCTTTTGCTGAATACGACTTGGGTATTTCTTGCAAAATGGGTAAATGAAATGAATATGTTATTCTTTGTATGAGTTTGCTTTGATAGTATTGTGTAATCATTTCTACTACCCATTATGGATTTTGGTGAGTGAATTACCAATGATGTGAGTATTTTTTCTCGAGTTCGTGCATTATTATAAAAAAATGGAAGGATAAAATGATTCGGTATGACCTCTGGTTTGAGTTGTCATTATAAAACGAACATGACTTGGGTATTCTTGTTGCGTTTTGAAGAAAATGAGTGTTTCCTTACTGAAATAATTAATGAAACGAGTTTTCTCTTCTTGCTGTTTTGAATTCTGAAAGTAATGGTAATAGGGTTTCATTGTGCATTATGGGTCGATCTTGCTGAAGGTAACAACAATGTGCAAATTGTTGTCTATGATTTGTGTGCGCTAATGGATATGGAAAGCCGTAAAAATGCTTGACAAGACTTTTGTATGACTGTTTCTCTTGTCATATTACAGTGTATGGGGTATGAATCCTTCCAGGGACAAAGTAAGATCATAGTAGCATCTTTACATTGTTTGTTCTAGTTTGATATGATGTTCTACCTGCTTGTTCTTGGTATTCGTATATGACTGTTTGGAAAGAAGTTCTGATCTGAATGGGAACAGGATAGTCAGTCTATAGAATAGACTGGGTAGAGCATACAAATCATACTCTGAGTCTTGTTGAACTCAATGATATATATATATATATATATATATATATATATATATATATATATAATTTACGGATTGAAAATTCTTCATTGTTTTTATTGAAACGGAATATGAATGGATTTCTTACTTTGGTTGTTGGAAAGTGAATTCTCTTATTATTATAATGAAAGCATGATTTGTTGTTGTTGTACACTCTTACATGTTTATATCTGGACAAGAATGTCCGTTGAGTGAAATATTTAAAAGGAAATGATTGTATTTAGAGGTACTTTTGATACTAATGCTTACGGACCAGATGCAAATGAATTCTGGCCAACTTTTGGAAAGGTAGTTAGTAGTTTTTGAATATTGAAATATATTTATTAAGAAGGAAACACACTAATGGATCAGGTCTATTCTAAATAGTGGATATTTGGTTAGACAGTGAGAAGAGGTAATATGATCCTTCTTCCTTTTATTCGATTATTGATTTTATTTACTTCTCTTTGGGCTGTTATCATTGATTGATACCACGTCTGGATTAAATTATTCAATACAGTTATGATGAAAGGAAAGAGAGTGTTGGATGGATAATTTGAAGTAATGATCATTTCTTCTTTTATACAGTTGAAATTCTATACTTGTTATGGAATGAACTTTGTATCTTTGCCTTAAGCGTAATCATCTCCGCATTTAATTATTGTTTACTTTCTTCGATTTGAAAGAAGTATTATCTCATTGTTGAATTTTGAGAATTGACACCAATGAGTTCATGGTGGACTACTTTTTCTTCTTGACATTTGATTGTTTGAAATTAGATGAGTAGTAGGAAAGGAAAGGAAAGTAGTTCTATTGGAATTCTTATGTAAAATATATCTCTTGAAATTTCAATTGTTAAAAGAGAGAATGGAATTGATAAACATATACATTAGAAAAAACATTATATACATATGTGTATTAGTTCATACAGATGTGTTAATCTGGAACTACTTAGAGGAAATTACTTGTAGTAATTATTTGGGAGAAAGATAGTAAACTTTTTGTTTGATTGTGATGGTAATTAGATGATTGGGTTGTTAAGTTGTTCATCCTTATCAGCACTTAATTAGTAGATGATGTCCATCTCAATTTATTAACGTTTCATAAAAGCAGGAGTTCTTTTATTGAGACAGTTAATTAAGAGCACCTCATTTTAATGATAAGTGCTTAATATGCTCAGTTCAATGAATTGATCCGTGCAAGTAAATTTTATAGATTGTTCTTTGAGTAAAAACGAAGACATGGTTGTTTTTTGAAGCTTCTTACGAGTAGATAAGGATGGATCGTATTTGATAGTTTATTATTCCTCTATGAGGAAATGGGAAAAGAAGAAGTTGCATTCTTCTTCCCTTATGTGTTGTAATGTTGTTTGATATAAATGAAGTCCAGTTGTTGGTGGTAATTGTATAGATTTTAAATCTTATGGATTGAATACAAGGAAAGGTGTGATATTTTAATGGTTGTATCACTTTGAAACTGTTTGAATAAGATTGAGAATATAATATTATTCATTGATTTGGAATTATTCAAATGATAGTGGATAGATTTTAAAAGGACATAATATCTATTCTTTACTTGAATACAACTTTTAAGTTGGAATGTGCAATTAATTCATACTTGGGTTAATATGAATTTTAGATTGACATTGAAAAGGGTTTAAATGAATATGAACTCTTAATTGAACGATATTCGGGATTAGTTTATAAGCTAAGGAATATCAAAAAAAAAAGAGAGCAATTGAACCTTGTATTCGGACTTCGTTAATATCCTCGAAATGTTTAAATTCAGAAGATATTAGATATGAGGAAACATATCTATTCGTAACAAACCTTAACTGAAGTAAGGTTATGGAGAATAAATGAATACATTCATTTAAGAATTAGACCTCGTTCAAATGATATCTAATAAGATGGAATTCTGAATTTAATTACAGTTGTGGATAAAACTTGGTTAAGTTTAATAGGTTGAACTTACTACGTTAAGTTGTAGTGGACTATTAGTCCGAAGCTTAAAGTAAAGAACCAAGATGGAAATATGCAATCCTTCGATATGGAGGAGTAAATGTATATTAAGCTATAAGACAAATTGAGTCTCTCTTAGCTATATACAACTGTAACGAACAATGAGGTTAAAGGATCAACACGGTTGCTGAAAATTGATCTTAAATATTTAAGATTAAATCCAATCACACTCAAGCTGGATGTGTATTCTTTGATGAGAGGATTCCGTAGGACCTTGACACACGTCAGCTGCAATATGGTGTCTTCATGAAGGCGGGGCCTTCATGACGACACAATGTTGTAGCTGACATGTTACAACGCCCTCCCGAATTGAATCATCAAGTTTACATAAATTGGGATTAAGTTACTTAGACGAGGATAGGAATGTGATCATGTATCTTGAGTGACTCTAGAGGGTTAAAGGTAACTAGAAGCACGTAGTCACCTAGGGACGACATAGTATGTCTACGTACCTTTAGTTATCGTGAGTGCCTTCCTATACCCTTTCATATTGCTAGTTTGGGTTAAAGCTTAACTTTGGACGGAAGGACTGACAGAGGTCAGAAAAGACCATTCTAGATAACAGAAGAAGTGAGGTGAAGGACATATTCCATTGACGTGTGTAACATCTGGGAATATGATCATGTAAAGCATGTGAAAATCTTTGGCCAAAGTATCGCAAGTTGCTGGTTGCGTTGTCCTAATCACCTAGTTTAAGAAGCAGGATATCAGATGAATATCAGTAACAGATATTCAGATAGGCCTCTTAAATGGAACACTTCGATAACCGGAAATGGTAAAGAGAACCCTGTATACTTAGTATACAATGCATGGATTAACATGAAGGATCGGTAAGTCATCGAGTCATGAAATGAGAGATCGCTGAAACTCCGAGCCATAAAATGGGAGATTGGTAGTTCTTCGAGTCATTTACAACAACATATGGTATCTGTTATATGATTGAATGACAATGAATGTGTGTTCCATATTGTAAATATGTGAATAGAGAACATTGGTTTTAAAAGTAATTGTGTGATCCGAATTACATTAATTGGACAGAGAACAATTATTAAAACTTCGGTCGTGTGTTTTGAATTACATAATTCAGAACAGAGAACATTGTATAACAAATAAAATAAAATATTTCCTTGTTCTAGTGTCTTAAATGGGGATGTTACATGTACCTCAACCACACATGACACCAAGGATTGTAGATTGATTGACCAGATTCATGAGGTAATTGATCTTGGTGTGCACCAGACTGGCATTGCTAGCAGTTCCAAAGGAGATGACCGTGGGTATGGAGAGCGCGAAGATGGAGGTATGTGTGGAAGAGGGTTTCGTGGAGGATTTCGTTGTCATGGTAACCGCGGAGGAAGAAGCGAGTTCCCATGTGGGATGTGTTTTAATTGTGGAGCCACAGACCATTATAAGCGCGAATGTCCATATCTTCTACAATGCTCATGGTGTGGAAAAAAACATAAGTACGAAGAGTGCCTAGAGTTATACGAACATATGAGTCAGCAGTACCAGAAGGATAAGGGCACTGCCATGGTGAGTATTAAGAAGGCTGACGCATAATGGCTTCCACGAGTAATACATGAATCAGAACTAGAGCCTGTTATGGTGATAACAAGGGCGGAGTCCGCACGCGCAAGGGAAGCACCTAGGTAGAGACCTCTGGTTTCAAGGGAAGAAGTAGTACATGGGAAGTATCCAAACCCGACTCACTAGAAAGAAGTCTACCAGGAAACCATGGATGTAATTCAAAGTTTACAAGGGGAGATCCAATGCTTAAAAGAGCAAACTAGAAAGGATGAGCAAAGAAGAACCATAGAAGCACCAAATGATGAATTTGATGAGGTTAAGGAGGTGTGTAAATTGCTGAGGTAGGAGAATATTATTCCCCTTCTAGGAGCATGGTTGAGGGAAAAGGTACCACGCGCCGGGGGAGAACACGAAAGGAAAATCTTGCATGCAAACCTCCCACCTCACAACCTTGATTATGACAAAGAGATTACCTTGAACGCAGTAGTGGATGGATGGTTGCTTAGCAACATCCTGATTGACACAGGAATAGAGGTTAATGTTCTCACTCTGGATGCCTGGCATCAAATGGGAAGACTTGCATTACAACCATCTTCAAATGTGATGTATATGGAAAATAAGACAAAGACAATGCCCATAGGTGTCTTGAAGGATGTGACCATTACCATTCAGGGGACTAAGTTCACTGGGGATTTCAAAGTCTTGGTGCTTTCCGAGGCAGATAATTTCCGAGTGTTACTTGGGCGCTTGTGGTGCTATAAGAATAATGCAGATCTTCAGTTTAACAAGGGGTACATAAGCTTTGAAAACAAGGAAGAAAGGGTGACTATACCACTTGCTGATGGAAAGTCCACACCCTATACTGAACCCCTTGGATAGGAGGTCTTGGACAAAATATATATGCACTCCATAAGTGATCCAGAGACCATCCACCCTACAAAAGGAGTCATCCAATTTGATGATGCTCAATCTATCAGTGATACTACCAATATAGCATGTGATAATTGGGTGCATGGGGCTTATGAATTGATTAGGTGACATTTGAAAGGATCGGTGACCAAGGTAACCACGATGCATACAGTTCGGCGCCTGGGAGGAAAGGCAATAACCAAGTATTCTAGGGATGCATACCCTGAGGTCTTTTTAAGAGAAATGGAAGCTCAATGGAGGAGGACAAACGGACGAGGGATGCTAGGTTATGTTTTGATAGGCTGCACAACAATGGTGAGGTGGTGGGCTGCGTATAGTGAAAACTTGTTAGAATGACATGAAGTTAGAATTGTGCTCACCGACCGATTCTCGAAAAACAACATACCCACAACTATCATGGATTACAATGGTAATGGACCCACCTCTTCCCATATCCGGGCATGTGAGAGGGCACAGGGGAGAAGGCGCAGAAGCTTTGCCACCCTTCCTTTGGGTGCACAAGCTATATTCAACACTATAAGGTTGTGCGCATGCTTGGTACATCCATTTTGAAACACACCGCCAAATGGGAAGTTGGCAGGAATTAGCTGCTGACTTACTTCACACATTCGAGTACCAAAGTACCATGCACCCGGTTGATGAGGCATTGCAGACTATCAAATGCCTCACTCTAGGGGATTACGCCATGGTAGAAGATAGATTATTAAACTTACTTGGTGGACCTAGCTTGGAAGCGCGGTTTGAAGAGGAGGAACTAGAAGACATACAATTCGAAAGTGCGCGTGTGCGAAAAGGGAAAGGAAAGATGGTATACGTTGTTGATGGAGAGGAGATGGAGAACCTGAATGTTGACCATTTGATTGGGACACATGAAGTGGTTGACAGTGTGGATGCATGTGCGTGCACGTATCATGAACCACTCAAAACCAAGAAAGTTAACATCGGCTCGGAGAGGAGCCCAAGGAAGCTATCATTGGGGACTACTAGTCGGACAAAGAAGTATCAAAGATCATCGATCTCTTGCATGAATTTGAGGATTTATTCCCACATGGATACCATGAGTTGAAAGGCATCCACCATTCATTGGGGGAAATGAGGATAAATTTGAAAGATGGTGTGTGCCCGGTCAGGAAGAGGCCTTACAAGATGAATCCCAACATGCACATAAGGGTTAAAGAAGAGCTAGACAAAATGATAGCATTTGGTATCATTGAGGCTGTGGAGGAATCAGAATGGATAAGTCCAATGGTGATCAGCATAAAGAAGGATGGATAGATTAGGATATGCGTGGATTATAGGGAATTGAATGCTATTTGCATCATAGATCCTTTTCCCACCCCCTTTCTTGAAGAAAGTTTTGAAGGAGGCGAGGTCTATTCCTTTACGGATGGATTCTCGTGATATCACCAACTAAGGATTGCCAAGGAAGACCAAGAATGCGCCACCGAGTGGGGAAGATTTTCCTACACGGTCATGCCCTTTGGGTTGAAGAATGCGCCCGCTGTATTTTCGCGTATAGTGGTACAAGCATTTAAGGACTTCATCCATAAGTTCCTTCAAGTATATTTGGATGATTGGATAGTGTATGGATTGGTCAGGGACCATTGTGATAACTTGAGGTTGATGTTTGAAAGATGTCGGTAGTTGAGGATCTCCCTCAACATTAAGAAATGTATCTTTGTAACTCCTTTTGGAATGTTGTTGGGGCATATCGTATGCAAAGAGGGCTTACTGGTGGATCCGCGAAAGTTACAATTATTGTGGGGTTAGGGAGCCTACTAGCCAAAGTACCATGTGTGGATTTCTTGGACACAATGTGTACTACAAAAAGTTCATTAAGGGGTACACTAAGATCACTGCGCCTTTGGAATTATTGCTCAAACATAAGAGTGCCTTTCGGTGGGGAGAGGTGGATCAGAGGGCATTTGACACTCTAAAAGAAAGGCTTATAATTGCACCTATTCTACGATTCCCATCATGGGATAAACCTTTCCATGTCCATGTGGATGCCTCTGGTACAATAATGGGAGCCGTTCTTGCTCAACCAGGAGAGGGGATTGTTAATCATCCCTTGTGTTTTGCAAGTAGAAAGTTGACACCAACATAACAGAATTATACAACGATCGAGTGTGAGGCATTGTCAATGATCTACGTGCTCCACAAATTCAGAGAATATCTACTGGCAACTCCCTTCATATTCTACACTGACCATATGACCTTGAAGTATCTAGTAAACAAAGCACTATTGCAAGGGCACATATGCCATTGGGTACTTTTATTTCAGAATTTGAATTCAAAGTGGTCGTAAAACTGGGAAGGAACAATTATGGGCCAAATCATTTATCAAGGATTGATTCGGGAGAGGATGCGTAAACTATCAAGGAAACCATGCCAGACGTATAACTATTCAGGTTGTGGCGTGCGCCCTCAGAATTATAAGACATTGCAATTTTTCTTAAGGAAGGTGTGGCACCCGAAGGGATGAATGCTTTGGAGAGGAAAAGGTTAGACATATGCGCCACACCCTTCATGTTGATCAATGGGGATTTGTATAAAATGGGCCACGATGAGGTTTTGTGTCGGTGCATATTAGAACTTGAATGTGTGGCCATAATAGAAGAAGCCCATGGTGGGATTGTTGGTGGACACTATGCGGGAAATGCAACCACGCGCAAGATCCTATCATTTGGACTATGGTGGGAGACAATTCACAGAGTTGCATTGAGTTTTGCAAGGCCGTGACCCCTTGCCGCGCCTTGAAAACCTAGAAAAAGGGATGAGATGCCCTTGCGCCACATCACCGATGCGTGGAACCTTTTGAAAAATGGGTAATAGATTTTGTTGGACCAATCTCACCAGCTGCGTGAAGGAATAAATCACGGTATATCATTACCTGTACTGATTATTTGACAAGGTGGGCAAGAGGCCGCGCCCACTAAGGATTGCACCGTAGCCATGGCTACTAGATTTTTGTGGGAGAACATTATCAGCAGGTATGGGTGCCCATTAAGTTTAACAAGTGATAGGGGCACTCACTTCTTAAATGAAACAATCAAGATTCTATTGGTAGAATTCATGGTAGCCCATCACAAGACTACCCCTTATCACCCTCAGGAAAATGGGATTGCAGAGGCATTAAAAAAATCCTTAGTCACACATTGACTAAGATATGTGATGTGGGTAGGCAGGATTGGGATGACAAGGTATCAGTAGTTCTTTGGGCATACAAAACAATGTATAAAAGGTTGAACAAGGCCACACCATTTCAACTGGTGTTCGGCACGAGCCTATTTTGCTGTTGAATTTATGCTACCATCGCTACGTATAACATGCGCATGAGGATTGGATGATGAATAAGCGCTGGAAGAGAGAATATATGAATTGATGAAGTTAGATGAAAGGTGCTTGCTAGCAAGATGGAGCCAAACAACTGAAAAAGCTAAGCAAAAGGCATGGCATGACTACCACATTAAGAACAAATAGTTTGAGGTTGGCCAGATGGTATTGCTATATGATTCAAAATTCCTACGCCATCCTGGAAAGTTGAAGGTGCATTGGTTGGGTCCTTATGTAATTTCATACATCCTTGATTCGGGCGCGTGCCAGTTACAAGCGCTGGATGGAACAAAATTACTGGACACTTCAATGGGAGTAGGCTGAAGCCCTACTATAAATAATGCTTCTTGGTGTTTGTAAATAAGGTAGTTCTACCAGTTAGTTTAGAATTTCCTTTTATGCTTTTCCTTTCTTGTTTTTCCCTTTCACGTTGTTGTCTTGTTTTGTTTTGCGCCTTGGGCACCGGTAACCTTATTACTTTTTAACTTATGAATGCATAAAGGACCGCACATCGATTTAGTGTGGGGTGAGGTGATAAAGAGAGGCATGAAGTTATTCTGCAGGAGGATTGGGTTGGTAGACCATTCAAATTGGCCCTGTTGAAAAGATGCATTAGGAGAAAAGAAGGCAGATGGGTGGCAAAATAAGGTTACATTGGAAATCCACGTACAAAGGAGAAAAAGTGCAAAAACATGAGGTAGGTGAAAGCAAGAATCATGAGGATGGAAGAGGTGCCTTTGGCGCTGGTAACACACATGCAAGAGTCTTCTATCAAGATGGATTGTTTGCACGCCAGAAGGTTGGAAAAGTTTTCACGCAAGGATTGGGCACGGGTGAAAACCTTTTCGCGCAAGGATTGGGTGCATAAGGAAAAGCGCTAAAGTTGGGTTTGTTTGAAAAATGCCACATTAAATATTGTTGTACGGTGGTAGGTAGCCTAGCCTTTAATGCGTAAAAGTGGGAAAAGCTATAAATACAAGGATGGGAGTTCATTATTTTACTTTGCGAAAACAAGGAGAATGATTTTCTTTCAAGAGTTAGGGTTTCGAGAGCTGACTCGTGCGAAGGAAAATCTCAAAAACTTACGTGCAATCGGTCGTTAGATCTACAAACTAGAGAAGAAGTGATTCACAGTGTGAGGAACGTTGGGAAAGAGCACCGTGATCAAAGGAGGAAAATTAGAGATTAGGGTTTGTGCTCTAGGGCACGGGGCGCACGAAGAAAACTCTTAGACAACTCGAAAGTAACTAGGGAATGAAAGCAAAGGGTAAAATGACAGCCACAAAACCAGTTGATAAGCCTACAGTACAATTAAAGAAGGGAAAGGGTAAGGGAAAAGGAAAGAAGAAGAAGAAGAAGAACAAAGAGTGGTGGAGAGGCAGAAAGTAGATACCACAGGGCCGAGTACCTACATTTGGAAGAAGAGGAGAATGATGGTTAGGAAAAGACCCCAGAGCCTGCGAAGCCACCATCCCCTAAAGAACCTTCAGATGAAGAGAAGACAACATCCCCGACTCTAGATTTTTCTGCAAGGGAAGAAGAACAAGGGATAGGGGAATAAGGGTCTGAAGATACAGACGACCCGAACGCCTATATAGGTGAAAGGATGATGATGAAGGGGAAGAGTTGGAGGTGGATCAAGAGCCAATTGATGTCCATGATTTAGAGGGAGAGGAAGTAGAGGATATAAATGATGCTTTCATCTTTGTAAGGAGGAAGGGCACCCAAAGGGAGGAAGGCACGTGGAGCGAAGGGGATAGTACCAAGGAACCAGATATGCCCAAGCTCACTCAGGAGGAGGTGAATGAGAAGGCAACAAGGGAGGTAGAGAAGATAATCAATACCCTGGTCGAAGAGGAGTTGGAGTGCAGCGCGGAGCTAGTGCTCGGTGAATTCAAAGAACAACAGAGGGAGAAGAGTGTGGGTAGCACAAAAGGCCCAACTCTTTCGATAACTATTCCCAAGGGCGTGTGCATGGGAAGTAAACACGCGGAAGGGGGAAGAACAACAATGGGTTACATTAATGACCCCAAAAAAGTTTTGTGTGTGTGTTTCAGTCTTGTGCCCACCAAGGAGCTCACTACTATGGAGTCCTTTGATCCCGAGGGTGGATACTCGCGAACAAGGAAGATCTTATCATGGGCATTCGACTCCCACCTCGATGATCCCGAGTTCAAGGTTAACAAGGAATGATATTAACATTGTATCGAAGGAAAGGGGATAACCCCATTGTAAACACACAACAACTATCGAGGTGAGCAAGTGTGTAACGTGCTCAACAAAGTCTTTATGGAAATCAAGGCTAGGCTCTTGGCAAGAATGAGGGGTTAAAGTCTTAGAGGACCTCTTGGAGAAGAGGAAGGAAGAAGTAGTGAAACTAATGAAGGGCCTCAGCCTTGAGAAATTAATCAGCGCTTAACTACAGAGGGAGCTTCATGAGGAAAAGGCTAGGGTATGCAAAGTTTCCAAGAAGGTGGAGCTCATCTCCCAAGCGATTATCATGAAGCACCGAGATGTTAACCCTCCCGCGTAAAAGTATAGATCCTCCCTAGAGTGTCTAGAGGACTTGACTCGAGTCCTCACCATGGAAAGGTAGCCTTTGGCATTAGAGTTGGCAGAGGAGGTAGCGGCGCGCTTGGAGAAGGGAGACAAGTTGAAGGTCATCGTGCTCATGGCTGAATACAACAAGGTGCTCACTAACGTAAGAGTAGCTACACAAACCGCAAGGTTTACTTATGACCATTACACGGATCAAGCCAAAGTGATGAGCATATTGCTTGCCAGTGATGAGGCTGAGCTGAAGGACTTCAGGGAAAAGAATAAGGGCAATAGATCCGAGTGAGAAAGGATCATAACTGAAGTGGAAAAGAAATATGAAGCTATTCGGAACCGATGAGTCTCAATCAAAACCCGGATAAAAGAGCTCTACAAGGTCATCACAAGGAAGATGGATGCCCTGTAAGATCATGCTAAGGAACTAGAGATTGTGGTGGAAACCATTACCACATAAGGGGAAGGGTTAACCTTCGACAAGGTGAGCACCTTAGTTGGCGATGTCTGCACTAAAGCATAGGATGAAGTCAGTGCTTGGAGTACACTAGAGGCCGACCTACAGCAAAATTTTCCCCTTCTTCTTCTTTAGGAAATTTCCCCCTATTCTTTCTCTCCCCCATTCTTTATTCTTTCCCTCCATTCTTTTCCAAGGCAAGGCCTTGCATTATTTTATACTGCATTCTTTGAGAAGGTTCCAGGGCGGAGAATAGGTGAAGTGTAGGGTAATGTTGGGACCCTAATATAGCTTCCAAATCTTAAAGGCGCGTAGGGTGTGCACGGTGGAGGAAGCGCAAGGCATGATTCAAAAAGGGTTCTTGGAGAACCAAGGTCGCGTGCCGTGAAGCACAATTCGGGACTTAGCAATTTTTGGCCTTTTGGACAGAACACATGAAGAACATGTTCTGTTTGGATAAGGTTCTACTTTGACGACAAGGTGTCTGGAAGGAATATACCTTGCGATAGAAAGATCCAAAAAGTTAATCATGACATAGAGAGGCATGCGCCTGGGGTGACCCACACCTTGACACTTAGGGCCATATCTGAGGTTGTAGAGGAGTTTGTTAGAACTTAGATGCCTATTTATACATGTTCCCTTGGCGAAGAATAGGGATAGAAGTGAGGTAGCGGAGCTCTGCAGAATTATTGCGAGAACTATGGGATGAAAATGGGTAGAGGATTCCAGCAGGGATGTAATGGGGAAATGGGGAATGCAAATTTTGTTTTGTGAGAATACATGTATGGATCTAGATATGGCGCATGACTATGAGTACGCCTCTCTGTGATACCTTGTACAAGAGTTTGAATGAATATGATAAGGTTACCCCCATGTTTACATTAAGATCTCCTTCTGTATTATCTGCATGTTTTTACTTTACTTTTGATCTTGTATAATCATGGACCTCACTTGAATGATTTAGTATATTTGTGGATTTACAACTTCTTGGTTCTATTATTTTTGTTGCACGCTTTGTTTTTGTTATGAGTGAAGGGTTGTAGAAGCCGTCTTGAGCTTTATAGCTTCTTCATGTTTGTTAAATCACTAAGTCAGAATCATGAACTATGCCTTCCACTAGACTCACATAAAAGAGAGACTCGGCTCCCTCTTGCGCACCTCGAGTGAGTGCCCAGCACCCACTGGGTGATAGGCTGGTGCGCATGAGGTTCCCTTGTTCTTGGTGGGTGTAAAAATGACTACGAGGTAGTCTTTATTCTTTTGACTTCTTCACAACAACTTGATTATAGCTAGAGAAACCATCCAAAGTTCATAACAATTGAGAACCAGTTACCAATTATAGCATATTCTCCATGTTTGGTAGGGGGTAATTATCTTTCAATGATGCTTTATTCGAGTTCCTAAAGTCCACGCACAACCTTATATCTCCATTCTTTTTTTTTGACAGGTACTAAATTTACAACCCAAGATGAGTACCTTGTGGGCTAAATGATCCCTCCATCCCTCAACTTCTTCAATTCTTCTTGCATCTTCAAAGAAAGGAGTGGATTGACCACCTCTATTTTTACCTGAAAGGCTTGGCATTAGATTCAAGAGGAATTTCATGTTGGAACAAATATTCCTTGTATGCCTTCAACTCAAAGTAAGACCAAGCTAGGTAGTCTTGATATTTCTTCAACAATTGAACATAGGATTGCTTCTCTTCCTTGCTTAGATTGCTTCCTAACTAGATTTTACGTGGTTTTTCCTTTATGCCTAGGTCATGCTCTTCCACATATCTTGAAACCGACATACTTCTATTAATAATGCAATCAACATTATCAAAGTTTGATTCAAGTGCCACCAAACCTCTAGGAATTGTGTTTGTCTTTAGTTGGATGATGTCTTTGCCAAATAAAGTTTCCTTTCCTTCAGCAGCAACACACACCATTGGTTCCCAATCTATATTTTGCTTAGCAAACTTGCCTTGGTTCTACGAAACCATTTCACCTAGGCATCATCATCGAACACTTGCCAATTTTTAACGTTGTCAAGGACATATGGCCTTGTTAGTATTTCAACATCATACTCATAAAATGGAGATCTTTGTATTGTTTCTAAATCGGATCCTAGCACTACTAAATTGTCTACAATAGCATTAAACTTTCTATCATGGTGCACAATATTAAATGAGTCAAACATTTCAATCAAATCCCTAGACTACATGCTTGTATTGTTTCATTCTCTAATTTTTAGTAGCATACAATTTTCTAATCTGCTTGATAATCAGTTCTGAATCTCCTTTGACAATGATATCCTTTACACCATATTTCCATGTAATTCTCAAACCCAATAATAGTGCTTCATATTCAACAATGTTGTTAGTGCATTCAAAGTTGAGTTTGAAATAAAAAACAAACTCTTCCTGGCTTGGAGAAATCAGAACAATACCAACACCATTTCCAAACTTGGAACAAGCTCCATCGAATAACAAGGTCCAAGGAAAACCTACTTGTTCAAGACATTTACATTGATCAATCTTGTGCTCTTTGCCATCAAAAAATCCAACAAAGTTATCAGCATCTACATCAGCATACAACACTTCATAAGAAACATTATTGGGATCTTCAATGAGGTGCAACATCTTCTTCTCTCCATACAACTTTACAAGGATGCCTTCAATTGGAATGGTGGAAAAAGACATATCCATATGAACACTTCCACCAACACTTACAACCCACTTTCTTGATAACAACATGCCCCATTTGGTAGGGAAATCAACAATAACAACATCAAGTTTCAAGTTCTTACTCGGATAAGCTGCAAGTTGTACCACTAAAATTTTTACACATCCTACAACTGACACCTCTCTAGAATCCATTGCAGTACACTTGCCATAAGCTCTTTGTCACTTTAATGTTCAATTCATTCATGACCTCTAGAGGCATAACATTGCATGATGCTCGAATCAAACATAAAATTGTGTAGTAATCTGTCCTTAATAATCAACGTTGTAAAAAATGGATCAACATTTAATTGAGACTCAACCAAAGATGTTCCCAAGTAAAATTCAGGTGGTTCACCTATCTCCTCCAATGTTGGTGGTTTTCTAGGTCTGTAATGGTTGGAGGAGGAGTGTCTACATTATTTATATTTTTGCCTTGGGTACTCCTATCTTCTTCTAATCCTAAATACTCAAAGGCCCTCTTCTTGTGCTCAGGAATCCTAAGCAGTTCAAAAATTGGAACAAAAATCTTGATCTAACTCAAGACTTGGGAAATTTCATAAGGAATGTATTTGGGCAAAGCAACATTTGGAGAAATATTGAAAAACTCATCGGATGGCACAAGATTTTTCACATTTTGGGCATGGGTGGGAACACTAGTTCTACTTGAGACAACAAGGCCTTTTCTAGATGCATCTTTCTTTGGATTTTCTTTTGGGATATTGGTGAGAATTGGAGTTTTGGTTTGTCTTGAGGCCCTGCCCCTTTGAAAACTTTACTTCTTGTGTTATACTCTTTTCTTGGGAAATAACAACATTCATTAACAATTGTCTATCCTCTTCTGATGGGATTCCTCCATCATAATTCTTAATCATTAGAGCTCTTAGGTACTCAAAATCATTATTAGGAAGTTCAAAATATTGTACCATATCTATTTCTAAAGTATGAGAGGGAGGAAGAAGAGGTACCCAGTGAATGTAATCCCAAAAAATTGCAGCAGTTCTTGCACTTATTACTTCAGTTGAAGTTGCTCCTTGTTGTGAGCTTGTAGAGAAATCCACCATGCATGCATCATCATCAGTGTTATCATCATCATTAACTTATTCAACTTGCTAATCTACTTCACATGGTGGGTGGGGTAAGAAACATTTGTCACACCAATCAATTTCATTTGTCTCTTCAACAACAACTCGGCATTTAGAGGATCAAACACTACTCTATTTTCCCTAGCTTGGGGTTGTCTAGCTCCCATGGGTCCTTTACCTCTGTCATCAGATCTCTAATCATTTCTAGGATGATTTGCAAATCTATCTTATCCTTGTTGCCTATGTTGACCTTGAGAACCTTGTCCAATTCCTTTCTGCCTTGCCTTTTAGCTTGTAAGATATTTCTTTGGCAGCTCCGGCCAAAGTCTTTACAACTTCCTCAAGGTCCACAACCTTACTTGGACCGAGGCTTCTCTGGATTGACTAGCTTGATGCCTTCCCTCTTAGGAGGCTTTCCAATTGCTTTAATGTTATTTTCAATCTGCAAAGCCATGGTGAAGGCCTGCCTCAATGTTGTTGGGTTCTTGTCTCTTAATTAATAGGTAACTTTCTTATCAAAAGCATCGAGTATTTTATTAAATAAGAAACATCACTTGGCCTCAGGATCATAAGCACCCTATTTAGGGTCTTATTGAACCTTGTATTAAAGGCATGAACATAATCATTAGGATTCTTTTTTATATTTTTAACTTCGATAAAAGAAACCTATGGTCTGCATTTTATCTCCATCTATGCAATCTAAAAGCATTCTTCATTTCTATCCATGAATCAATGGAATTTCTGGTAAAGATTTATACGATCACGTGCATCTTCCTCTAGAGTATGAATTAACAACTTTATGTACACATCCTTGAATTCTATCTCAAATTCCTCCATCATATTGAAAAAAAGCTTTAAGTGCCGATCCCCAATAATGGCATTATTTCCTTGAAATTTAGGGAATCTATTTCTAACATCTTGAGGCACAAAATTTTGATATCTATCCATAGATCGAAAGCTATAGGACCAAAAGTGTTCACAACAAACGAGTTTTGGGTGGGGGCTAGGGCATATTATTTTGGGGAGGTGATCTTACAGGAGAAACAAAATGATGAGGAGTGAGGGGTCTGTGGGGCATAAGAATGCAATTATTAGAATGAATGTTCTCTAAATACTCTGTTTCTTGGAAGATCCTATCAGCTTTAGAGAATACATGGATAGAATGAGATGCAAATATTTCAAATACAAAAGAAGGAACCTCTCTAGTTGGAGAATTTGGATTCTACAAAGAGACTACGATTGAAGCACTGAGGAATTATGGCAATATTTAATGATAGGTGATCGGTTTCCATAATTGATAATTCCTTTCTTGTGTTATGATCTCCAAAAACTTTCTAGATTCTTCTTCCTTCGAAATCATCCTTCCCAAAGACCTGGAAACAACTTTCTAGTAGGGTCTCTAGCAAAGAAAGATCTTCTTCCTTCCAACTTTACAAAGATTAGTGATAAATTGCAATTGTGAGAGGTAAAGACACTTTGGCATTTATAAAAATTCAATCAATACGAGTCGCCACTAAGGATTTTCACCTTACTTGTGAAAATGCACTAAAATTGGTCTATCAAATGTGCATCAACACTATATTCATGCAAAGCTTCACAAATCGACCTTTCTTCACCCATATTTAACATTGATGATGTAAGCTTAGTGCACGAAAAACCACAAAAGCGGAAATATTACACGCAAGACTTGTAACTTTGCTCGATTCTTACAAATTAGGACACATGATGACATTTCAACAACGTACTTACACTTTGATTTGTAAGAAGCATTTCCCAGGGTTTGTATGTCTTGCATTTGTAAAAAACTTCAAAGAGTCCCCTGCAATGGCTCCATTCAGTGTTTTTGTGGGATAAATGAATCTCGGAGCTAAAATAATCCCGGAAGTGGCGCCATGAGTGTTGGTATCCAAATTTGTTCTCCTTTTCAAGTGAGCAACATCATATATTTGACATGGAGCTTAGATATAGATAGATCATAATGTATGTCATTTTGTAGGCTGGGAATAAGATCTAAGCGGCCCTTTGTCACTTAGATTGTAGAGATGGATAACACCTTCAAAAGGATTTGGCCTATCCTCACTACTTTAGGTTGCGCCTCTTGACCGGGGTGAGAGGACCCTTAGTGTAATCTCTCTGTTTGATGAAGGAGATGGAGATATCCTTATTTTGCAAAAATTTTATGAAGAAAACCTTAGGAAAGTATGATCAATACTCCATAATTTAACTCTCAAGAGTTGTCACTTCTAAAAGATGGAGATACTTTCAAAACAAGGCTAAGGTTACTGAAGACATTATGAAATCCTGATTGTTCTGCATATTTTAGTAAATAGATTTTGTTCCTTTGTGGATATATAGGGAAAAACAGGGGTAGTACAGAGTAGGATTAGTCATTTGAATGATTTTTTGGTGGGAGATTAAGAAAGATAAATTGGACTTTTCCAGATCTTTGAGAAACTTCACAACAATGGACAACTCAACAATAGAAAGCTTCAGAATAGTTAAGACATTCCTTCAACCAGAAGGTGTGCATCAATGGAGGCCCAGATTTGCACATTTTCACACAATATTTGAGAATCTAGCATGAAGGCTCGAGTTAAAAGACTCAATTAAACACCAAAATCTCTGATCAATCATGCCTAAGGTACACCCAAAGACTTACAAACAATCTCTGTCAACAAATGAAGGTAAAGTGATTTTAAATTGTTTATTTCATTACCAGGTGAAAGCTCTTCTGATAAATGAAATTGCAAATGCCACTAAACCATCACAAGGATGAGATCTATGTGATTTCACAAAGATTTCAATGTAAGATTGCAATAGGAACAAGAGAAACCATTTGCAGACATTCTGAAATAAGCAGACACAAATTTTCCAGATTGAACACAAATTAATTTCAAAATTGCTTATATTCATCAGTAGGGGAGAGCTTCTAGAGAAATCTCAGAGCTTGTCAATGGCTATACATCTGCAACCAACTTGACATGATAAAAAATCTAACACAGAAGAAACTAACCAGATATCTCAAATGGTTTTCTCAGAAGACGAATTTTCTCAATTTTTCTCTTAAGAATTCAACCCCCAACATTTTGCAAGAGTATTCTCATTGCATTTATAAATTTCAATCACTCAATTTTCCCCAAAAAGAATGATATTCGAGGAACCTTTACTTATTACTAATTTTCCTCATAAAGTGACATTTAACAAATTCATGCCCAAAAGTTTTGCCGAGTGGACCAATTACGAACCGATCATGTTTCTTAGACCCTTGACTAATGACTAGGATGCCATGCCACTACCTTTTGTGAGTCCTTTTAATAATTCGATTCTCTCATGCTAGAAATCCCTATTTTAATCATTTTTAGAGGCTCTGCATGACAACTAGATCGACATGTAATCCTTTTCACCCTCAAAGCAACACCTTTTTCATCCTTTGCACCTGACCTCCATCATTTCATCCTATTCCCTCTCTTTCCTCTGCAACTCGTCCCGCATCCACTTCTCGGTAATTCAAGTTTTTACAAGTGCCGAGCAATTCTAATTTCAAAATATCAACCTCAAAAATTCTTGGGCTCACAAATTAACTTCTAAATCAATTCAATGGAACTTTACGGACAAAAATGAAAAGTAATTTGATCAAAAATGATGAAAAATAGTGCGTATTCACATCTCCAGGAGTCTTGGAGTAAAAATGGTGGAAAATAGGTGATATGCATAGTAACCATTGATTCTGCCCCTTCTCAACTCTAGATTAGAGCCATCCACATGTTTTCTTGGTGTAATTGGAAAGGTGAGGTACAAAGGCAAGTTTCCAAATAAGCACGAGCCTTCCACCCGGGCCCAAGAAAATCATCTTTTGGCCTTTGAAAAGTCTCAGTATAAAAAGGATCCAGCGGAAGCCTCCACGTGTCTCAATGACGCACTTTGAGATGGTCCCCAAAAGTGGAGACCCCAAACAAGCGTAGGCTCACCATGTGTTTCAATCCGACAGAGTTTGCTGAAAAAGTTGAAGGACCAGTGGAAGGCGCCATGTGTCTAGGGTCTGAGACAATTTTCCTTGGCCGTTGAAAAGTCTAAGCAAGGGAAGAGTGAGTGGAAGCCTCCAAGTGTCCTCTTGGTGCTTCTTCAAAATAAAATGTAGGTGTCAGTCCCGAAACAGACGCGGTCCCTCCACGTGTCCATGGTGCACAAAGTCAGTATCGACCGCATGAAAAAAATGTCTAAGTTTGGGCAAGGCAGTGGAAACCTCCACGTGTCTCCCTAGCGTAACTCCAAGGTCAAACCAAAAGGCAAATTTTCAGATGAGCGCCGACCCTCCACGTGGACAAGCTTTGAGTTGAATCGGGCCTTAGAGTTTTCAAAGTGCCCCTCTGAGCTGAATTCAATCGAGAGAAGACCATGTTTCCACATATATTTAGGATGCAAATTGTGGGGAAAACAAAAAGTGATTGTGGAAAACGAAAGGAAGGGATAAAAATTCAGTTTTCAACCAATTTACAAATTCTTTCACATGGATAGAGGAACAGAAAACAAACTATGGATTTAAAGTGATCCTTGACCAAAGAAAGGGACTGATCATGGCAACCAAATGGAGGACATAGTTTTCATGCATCAATACGGGGAGATAGAAAAGACGACAGAGCCCGCAAATTGAAAAATTTCAAGGAAAAACGGTCAAGATAAAATTGAGCACCAAAAGAAGGTCATGGAAAATAATAGTCATGACATGTTGATAAGTTACACTAGCATTTTTAAGGCCAAAAGGCATGACCTTGTAACAAAATGTCCCCCATGGGGTTGTAAAATCTATTTTATGTTGGTCTTCTTCAAACAATTTGAATTTGGTTATACCAGAAAATCCATCCATAAGGGATAACATCTCATGGCCCGTAGTAGAATCGACAATCATGTCAATATTAGGCAAAGGGAAATCATCCTTAGGACATGCCTTGTTAATGTCATGGAAATCTATACAAATCTGATTCCGAGGGTATTCTTTATGAATCGGTACCATATTATATATCCACTCTGAGTAGTGAATGCACCGTATGAAGCTTGCATCTGATAAATTTTGTAGTTTGGCCTTAACGATCAATGCGACATTGGGATGCATTTTACGTAGTTTTTACTTGACGAGTTTAACATCCGGGTTCACCTTGAGGTGATGAACCAAAAGAGAAGGATCAATGCCGACATATATTTGTAAGACCAAGTGAATACATCTTGAAACTCGAGTTAGAAGTCTTTGTGAAGGCTTTGATTTTGGTTTTGATAAAGCGACACCTAGTTGTAACAATTTTGGTTGGCCTTCGGTTCAATGTTAATGGTTGTCGTCTCTTTTAGCAAACACTTAGAAGTGTCATTATCTTGAAATGATGCTTTGTAGGATTGTGTAGATTGTCGAGATATTTACGGATCCAAATCTCCTATTTATAGTGCCTCACGAAAGGTTTTCACTAGGGGATGCATCCTTTTCTTTCTTTTTCTTTTTCATTTTTTACTTCTCGTATAATGCCTCAGAAAGGGTTTCACTATGGAAGATATAATTTGTCTTTTTTCTATGTTTAATTTCTTTTTATTTAGGACTGGAGATTATAAGTTCTTCACTGAAGTAGGTGGTAACATTAAGGTTTATATCGAAACCCTTCTTGTGATCCGATAAGGGAAAAGGGTCCCAAGCCCTGAGGAAATCCTGGATGGCCTCATCATTTTGAAAGAGATCCATGGAAATATGACACTGTTGGTCTTGATCAATGAGGGAAGGATAAACAACGTCAAGGGTTTGAATGAATAAGTAGTCTAGGAAAAGTGTAGTTTTGGCTAGGTCTTTGAAGAGGCTATGTGTGGAACCAGTCTCAATTTTGGAATCGAGTCCTCATCACTAGATAATACATCAAAGACTATAGGCCTCTTCTCATATGTCTCATATCCTAGGCCATATGTGTAAATATTAGACTTGATATTCATAGGATCAAGAACACCATGCCTTTATGGGACAAGGCCTCTTTCTTTCCAGTTCATGTTTTTCATCATTTTATGGTCCTTGGTGTAATCAGTGGATTCGTAGAATTCTGCCATCCTGTCATCATATAGCCAAGAGTCATCGAAGATTGGAATATGTTCATCTTCTAGATATCCATATTGTCTCCAAAGAGTGTTTCGAGATAGTAAGTTGGAGGTTCTTGTAAATGAGGAGCGTTAGGACACCCATAGCTGCGAGGTGATAATGGGAGTTTGCCAACAAGAAATGTATTGTCAAGTGTGTAATCACCTAAACCTTTATGAGAGAATGTAACTTCAGGTGACACCTTAGATGTAGATGCTTCAGAGGAAGATGCGGAAGCATGAGGGCTCAATATTATATCAGGGTCAATACAATTGGTAACAATAGGATTTGGGCTAGGTTCGGTTGTGCTATCAATAGATGGACAATAATTTTCCTTTTTGTACCTTGCTTGAAAAAACCTATAGTATTCAAAGGGGTCAGTATCACCACAAAAGGTGAATTCTCACGGTGCTATGTGGAAAAATTATGCATTAATGGAAGGTGGAAGGTACTTGAGTGCATCACATGTATCCAAGGTCTACCCAAAAGAAGGTTATATGACGTTTATGTGTCAACTACATGACATATAGTGTCAAGGAGCTACAAGCCTACTTGTATGGGAAGAGTGATGGTACCATAGGACTAGCGCTCAATATTATCATAACCATGAATGGTAATGATATTAGCATCTAAGTCATCTATTGTATGACCAAGGCAACAAAGCATTTTTATAGAACAGATGTTAAGAGCCGCTCCATTATCGATAAGAACTCTCTTGACTTTATGATTTGTAATGTAGGCTTCGATGTACAAGGAGTTATTGTTAATCAAATTTGGGTTCAACATATCTTGAGGGAAAAAAGATAGGATATGAGTTTCAGGCGTAAGGTTCGCGATCATAGCCTGAAATTATTGAACATTAAGAGTATGAGGAACATGCAATTCATTTAGAGCATGAGTGAGAATATCTTGAAAGCTAGGTGACTCTTTCAACAATTCCATGAGAGAGATATGCACTGGTGTGGTTGCTAATTGTTTGATGAAGTCATGCTGACTTGGAGTGGAAGATTTGGCATTAGAATTTGAAGGAGCTGTTGGTTTGGACATTTAAGGTTATGCAAAATACGTAGAAGGTTGGTTTTCCGTGGGAACCCATATCTTCCTTTGGCATGTGGTCACAACATTACTCAAAGGTTTGAATTTAATGGTCACCATTGTAAATAGTACTTCCTCAACAAATGAGATAATTGAACCTCATTAGCATTATTAGCAGAGGGACCTTTGTCAACATTTTTATTGTCACGCCATGTTTGGGAAATGGGTTTGAAAACACCTTAAGATTGTCATTGGCTGTTTTATTTAGTGATGGTTATTCAACAATGATATCTCCACTATTAATGGGGTCTTAGATAAAGTGATGTAAGCGAAAGCATCGGTGAGTTGGGTGACCGTCAATGCGATGAAAATCCCAATACGTATTGATTTTATACCAAGTAGGCTTGGGTTATCCCTCAACCCAAGATCTAGTGATGTGATAAGTAACCATGTTTGCATTAACAAGTTGTTGAAGGACACTTGATAGAGGTTCTCCCAAAGGAGTGAAATGACGTCATTTAGAATTAGGAGAGGAAGAAACCTCTTTGCTAGAAACAACAAGAGGTTTTTACCTTTGTTTAGTCTGGTTTGAGTGTTTTAGATGTTGTGGACATTTTGATTTTCTGTAATACCATCATTGACCATATTATGATTACGGCTAACATGTTTAGATTTGTCTTGGTGAGAGGTCTTAGGATGGTTACTATGTTGCCCATTATCTTTTGAATGAGGTATAATCAAACCTTTTATGACAAGGGCTTTTTCAATCTGCGATCCTTTCTCAATAACTTCTTTAAAAGTATTAAAGCAATGCATTTACATGTGAAAGGATAGCTCACTGTTGAGATCAGGTACAAAGATGCTCACAAGGTGATTCTTAGGCATGCAACATGAGAAACGACTAGAAATTCTACTTCATCTTTGTAGGAATTGTGTGAAGGTTTCATTTGTTCGTTGTTTGGCATTACACAAGTCCATCATTGTAATTTCAGAGTCTAGGTTGAATGAGAAATGTTTGACGAACTTCTTTGAGAGGTCCGTGAAAGTTTGTATAGAGCCCTTGGGGAGGTGTAGGAACCAGTCCAAGGCTTGTCCTCCTAGACTTTGTGGAAAGAGATGCATTAAGAAGACATCACTATAGGCCACCTCTTGGCAAGCCATATAAAACTCCTTGATATGCTCTCTAGGATCATTCTTTCCCTTGTATTTGTCAAATTTGGGTGTCTCGAAATATTTGGGAAAAGGGACACGCAAAATGTCCTTATCGAAGGGGTAAGGACACAATTCTTCAAAGTTAAATTGTTTGCATTGATGTTGCATACCTGAGATGGTGTCCTTCATCATTTTCCATTCTTGGGAAAATGGTGAGTTGTTCTGTAAGAATGATAAGGAACCATCACTCATAGAGTTGTTATCTTTGGTGTGCGTGGTATGACTCTTAAATGAAGCATCACTAGATTTATTTGGTGCCTCATTGTCATGGGATTCATTAGTGACTTTGGAATTTAAGATAGCAAGTTGTTTAGCCATGTCATTAATTTGATTCATGAGGGCTTGAGTAGGATCGGTGGCTGAATCATTTGATTTTCCTTTGTTCCTTTTGTCATATTTTTCTTTGTTTGATTCATTGCCTTTATTTTTCGAGGTGGACTTGTTTCAATCATCATTATTCATGTGACTAGGGCCTACCTCATTGTCATTATTTTTGAAATGAAAGGTTCACCCTTGTTAGGTGGTGGTTTGCCAAGTAATGTTTGTAGGCTATTTTCATCAAAATCAGAGGGTAATTTTTCTCCCATCTCAAGGAGATGAAGCAAAAATTGGTCTTTATTCATATGCAAAATATTTTCAACGTGGGATTGTTCTTCGAGTGAGATTTCATTATGATCATCCTCAGAGTTTTGGTTATTATCACTATCAAAATTTCCAAAAGGATTTAGATGTCGTTTTCCCTTTCCAAAAGGACTATAATCTCTGTGTCGTGTTTCCACCATTTTTAAAGTAGGGGGGAGCAAAAGAGAGATATGAAAGATAACTCAACCCATAACAAAGTGAATGCAATGATGGAAGAGAGGTGTGTGATTAAGTTTGATAATAACTTGTCCCTTAAAAAAGTGAATGTTAAGATGGGAAATAGGTTTGGAAGATATGAGTGATGCAACCCTTAACAAAGTGAATGTCAAGATGGAAGTGTGTGAAAGTGTTTGATAAACTCGACCCTTAACAAAGTTAATGCCAAGATGGAAGAGCGGTGGATGACTAGAATGGAGGAGGGTTATAGTGATAAAAGTATGAATGTGTTCAACCTCTAATAATGTGAATGTTAGAGTGGACAAGCGAGGATAGATTGATTGGAAGTGCACTCTACCACTTAGAAAAAGTGAATGCTAAATGAGAAGAGGGTATGAAAAATGAGTCAAATCGTATGTGATGTGTTCAACCCTTAACAAGAATTAGTTAAGAAGGAAGAGGATAATGAAGGGATGAGACTCAAATATTGATAATGTAAGTGTTGGAAAAGGAAGATATGATGAAGTGTCTAAAACGCAACAAATGTTTTGTCAAGTTAGAGATGTGAAGAAACAACGTATATAGTTTAACAATGATGTTGTTAAACTAAAGAATGCACGAAGAAAATGACAATAAGGTGTGATGAAAATAAGTTGTGACAAAGTGGAACACAACACCATTAAGATGTGAGTCGTAAGATGAAAGTGCTTGAGCGAGGATGTGGATATACACAACTCAAGACTTGATGTCGAAAAGGAGATGAAAACTTAAACGTTGGGAAATGCAATCCAAATGTTTAAGTATTGAATGGAATGTGAGATAAATTCAAAATAAGGTGAATACGAAAGATAAAAGGATTTGATAATCACAAAAGGGGAAGAATCAAATAAGTGAATAAAAACTCCAAATGAATGAAAGAAGATCAAATGGAGAAGACAATGAGGATGAAAAGAAGAGAAGATTGAAATAATGAAAAAGAGATGAAAGTTCCAAAAAGGGGAAATTTGAGGGTAAAATGAATATTAGTGGATGAATGATGAAGAGAAGAAAAGAAGACAAGAATAGATGAAATGAGGATGAAAGCGAGAATCCAAACAAGGATAGTTTGGAAAAACAAAAAAGATAAGAAAATTGAAATATAGATCTCAAACAAGGAGTGTTTAGGGAAAATAAAGTGTGGAACACTTCTACAAAAAGAAAGAAAAATAAAATAAGAAAATCGAAAAAGAAGTTTTTGTTTGAATGTTTTTTTGTGGCCTCTACCTTATATTGGCTTAGACAATGTTTTGGCTCTCTCAACTAGGTGTCAGCAAAATATCTGAGTGAGCGCAACACTATTGCTAGCCAAAAACTTTACTTTACCTCCTTTGAAACTCTGAGCAAAGATCTTTCCCAGAATGAATTTCACTAAGGTTGCCGCTAAGGATATCCGTGACTCTAACTCACAAAGCTTTACTAGTCAGGTAGGATAAAAAGGTTCTCATTTTGTCCACTAGTTCCCTCAAGGTGTGGAATACTTTGGGGTTCCTAGAACCACCCCATTTTTGTAGCTTAAGGCTTATGCTAGGGGGTTATGTTCTAGTTAAGTGGTCGAGCCGTAGCTCTTAACCAAACCTGCAAATACAATGTTTTGAATGTGGTGTTTTTTTTATCTTTTGATTTAAATGTGGTTTGATTGTACTCCTTTGGCAACCTGTAGTTAGTAGTTTTTAAATGTTTTATCCACCTTGTGTGAGAGCGGGTCCTGTAAACAATGATTAGAAAGTTTTCCAGAATGAGGTAAAAAAAAAAAAAGACAATAGAAGCGAACCCACATTTTTGATTTCCAAGATCGCTTAAAAAAGCGTGAGGAAAGAACATACGTGTGGGTTGGATTTGGTTAAGTGAAACATTAATTCCCCAAAAACAACAAGAAGAAACGACCACGTTTATGATTCCCAAGATCACTTAGAAAGCGTGAGGGAAGAGCATGCATGTGATCATGTCACGGTTAGTCTCATAAAAAACAAAATAAAACGATAAAGGAAAAGTATGTAAACACATGTTAGAAAGGGTATTCTAGTTTGCAAAAATAACTAAACATGGACAAGAAAGGTGAAAAAGCATGAATTTTTTGGGTGAAACGTCCAATAACACTAAGTCAAGAACCTCACATGCTTAGTCCATTAGTCCAAAAAAAATAAATAAAGAAACTAATTTAAGTGTAACTTAAAATACAAATAAGAAATTATAAATAAAATTAAATAAATTAAATAAAAGAAAAACCTAACCCTAAAACTAAAACTATAATCATGTTCAACACAAATGGAAAAACCTAATTTATGGTATGTTTGTGTGTGTGTAGGTGGAAAGAGTGGAGGAGCTTGGCGGTGGGGATGTGGATCGGTCGGGAAGGGCGCAGGTCGAGAGTGGGGTCGCAAGGATGGGGAATGGGGTTCATGGGTTTTTAGGGCTCAAAATAATGTTAGGTGGGTAGATCAAGGCTCGGGGAGGGTGAGTTGCTCACCTGGGAATGGGGTGAGAGGAGAGTAGGGCTAGGGGAATGGGGGATGGGAGAGTAGGGTGGGAACGGGGTTCTTTGTGGGGTGTGAGTGAACGGGGGAAGGGACCGTGGTCGGTGTGAGTAGAGGGGTGCAAGCTGGGATGGGTCACGATCGGGTGGGGTAGATAGGATGGGGACGAGGGAAGTGTAGGAGGGATCGGGCTGGGGTAGTGTAGGACAAGGCTCGGTACGAGGTGGGGAAGGTGGGGTTGGGACGGGATATGGGTGGGAATGAGGTGTGGGTGTGAAGTGGCTCGACCGAGCTGGGTGAGATGGGTAGGGAGGGGGTATGGGTATATTAGGGTTTAAAAATTGTATTACTTTGCAAAAAAATTATTATTGTGTTTTTGTGTTGGAATTTATGTAGTGCTTAAAGTTTTTTTAAGTTAGTTTTTTTGTTTGTTTTTACTTTTAGAAAATGGAAAAGCATAACAAAAAATATAATTGTATATTTTGTTGTTTTTGAGTTGTAGGTTGTAGAAAGTACAGTAAAATAAATCAAGAGCAGAAATGGATACAATGCATATATTGATAAACTAAAAGAGAAGCTACTTTTAGCACAAACAAAACTCCTTCCTGCAATTGTGAAATAGTAAACAATGGTAACTTCCCAATTCACTTGTGAAAGCTACACACAAACAAGAAGATTTTTATGAAACAAATAAAACACATTAATAAAAGAAAACAAAAACGAAAGGAAATGGGGTGCGACTCCCACCGGGCATGCCAAAATGTAAGCTATGAAAAATCACAATAATGAAAGACAAACAAATAATTTACAAACCTTCCTAGTAACCTTCCAATGCAAACCTCAATAAGGGTCTCTTGTGAAACCTTGCAAATGAATGTTAGAAATGATTGTGGATGCTCTTGAGTACTCTCCAAACTTTGAATGCAAATGCTACCAACACAGTGAATTCAACAAAGTTTTTGTACGTCAAATTCAAGAGGATTTGTAAGGAAGGTAAGCCTGCAATTTATAGAGGTAAAAGTAGTTAAAGTTGGTTATACATGGATGAATGAATATGCTAAAAATAGCATTGTGGGAAGTTACAATAGTCTTTCAGGGGCAGTAAATGAATTAATTACAAAAAGCTACATCCGGAAAGGTGGTTGTACGTGCAATTTAATCGACCCCACCTTTCTAGGATTCTAGAAGTGTAGTTAACTAGGATAAGGATAGGGAGTCCAAGTGGAGTCTAAGTGGAGTCTAGGTGGAGTTTGATCAAGTGGAAGATGACTAGGATGTGCACACACTTAATTAATTAATTATTTAATTAATAAATAATAATTAATTTAGCTACAGTGGTAATAAGGATACATGGGATTAATTTAATTAATCCAAAGTGGTACAATGTGTATTAATTAATTAATTTAATCAATTAATCACAAATGGGTGAATAACAAGGTGTACTAGGATAACACTAGGAACAAATGGAAACATAAGTTTAATTTTGGGGTGTTTACATTGTATACCCAACACATATGCAATTTTCTTGGGTATGACCAAGCTACGGCACCAAAATCAATCAAGCGAGCTTATGTACCAAATACTCACCAATAATAAGAGAGATATATTATGGTGGAGGCTTATTATTCTTAGGAGCATCTCTTCTTTCCAGTTGGCACAAAATCATAGTAGTTGATGATCCAAGTGTATTGCTTTGCTAGATGTACCAAAATTTCTTAGAGCCTCCTGCAATAAATTCCTCTGGTACGGAATTAAAAGTGCTTCCCACATAGTAATGTTCAAGTTAGTATTTTTCATTTGTTCAACAATACTGAAGGGAATACCACCCACCTGTTATCCAATTTTGCACACCTGGCAAGATTGGACAAGGGGGTCCTGTCACGTTCAAAATGAAATAATAGTTCCAAGAACCCACCTTCGGTTATTAACGAGATGCAATAATTAAAAATAATTCCTAAATTGCATATGAAGAGATCACCTAGCATCGAAAGGCACCCAGTTGATCTCAACTCAGTGGAGAGTTCAGGGTCGAGTTGATAAAGAACCCGGTGTCAAATAGAAATCATCTCAGTGGGGACTCTCAGTTGTAAGAGCTCGACGAGGTCTTGTTAATGCAAAATATAGCTCGTTGAAAATTGACAAATGAAGGGAACTCTATAAGGATCTCGGTAGAGATCGATGCATGCGGAAGTGAAGGCCAAGTCAGGGAGAGTCAAAGTTTGAGCTATCAATAAAGTCTCAATGAATTGGAAAGGTTCAAGCCACAGGCGGAAGCGAAGGCAGAGATAAGGAGTTCGACTCATCTTCGTGACTCGTTCATTTTGGAGATCATGTGGTGAGCTTCTTTTAGGACACATTCTGCAGAGCTAGGGTGATTCAAACGCAAGCCAAGGCATCAAGAGTGCCATAAAATGAATGGAGATCATTGCGTAAATAGAGATACGTGATGGAGCCCTATCAATGGGACTCATCGAGCATGATGGATAATTCAAGGCAACTCGTTTCGTGTGGATGCATTAAAGATGGTTTCTAGGATACAATTCCAGGGCTCATTGATTAATGCAAAACTGGGAGGCCTACTCGAGATAATTTTTCAATGGTAAGCTCGCAGAGACAGCAAGAATGCCGGGCCAGGGTATTAGTGAATACAGTATATATATTTTCGCTGGCGTTGTTCAGACCTTCCTCGGCCGAGCATTTGGTGCACAGGCAGTTGACATGTTGCAGTATAGCAGAAGCCTTTTTGAGCACTTCCAACAAGCAGGTCGTCCAACTATGTTTTTATCTGTTCAGCATCGAATGCATCCTCAAATTTGGGATTTTCCTTCAAGATATTTTTATAAAAATCGATTAAGTGACAGTAAGAGTGTTACCGGGAGACTTGATTAAATTTATTTTACAATGCAACTCATGGAAACGGATCTCATAGAGGTGGAACTGTTTCATATCAGAATATTCATGGAGCATAATTTGCTTTGCAATTATATGAGCATCTTCAACGAGTCACTAAGTTGGCGGGCACAAAGGATTCTGTCGGGATTATCACACCTTACAAGCTACAGCTGAAATGTTTGCACCAAGAAAATGATATCTCCTCACGCTGAGCGGAAAGGTGGAAGTCGGTGGCCATCTATCCAAAATGAAATATGGCCAAATGATAACAAAACCCCGCACTCCAATCCCGGACGTGGGAAATAAGGCGAGCAATGCCAAGTGGGTTTTCGTGGATGGCAAGCCAAGGAAGAAATTCCACGCGGGGGAGATTCGGAGCAGCACCGCCAAGTGGAAATTTTGGGATGGAAAGCCATGGTCAGACTTCCGTGAATGGAGAAATCGGGTCAAACTCCTCACGCTGCACGGCAAAGCTAAGGCCGGGGCCCATGGATTGGTGTGGCCTAGCCATTACGTGGGAGAAGTTTGGGTCTCTTTGCCAAAAATGGGAGAAATCCGGTCAAACTGCCAGGTGTGGAGATATTGGTTTGGCAAACCATGACCAAACTTCCGTGAAGGGGAGATTCGGGCAAACACTGCCAAGCGCGGAAATATTAAGGTGGAAAACCATCATCAGACTTCCGCGCAGGCCGTGTAAATAGGATCAGATGGAGGAACGAGTCAAACGCCGAGTGGAGCGGCGAGTGCATGGAGATCAAAGCAGGCGTGTTGCAATAAAGAAGAAGCCTTCTTTTGAGCGCTTCCAACAGACACGGTTTTCCTCACGAGGCGTTCATACTGTTTCACCGAATGCAGTGAACAGATGCCCGACCTGATCAGTTCGCCCTTGCCAGCGTAGATCTCCCAGCTCCCGTTCAGTTCACCTTTGCCAGCGTACAGTTCTGAACATTCGGTGGTCGCGGCAAAATCCCACGCATTTGGTGCACAGGCATGCTGCAATATAATAGAAGCCATTTTTTTAGCGCTTCAAACAACTGCAGGAAACAAATATTCACTGCCGTGTACGATGGATTGGAGTCACGACCTTCAAGGCTTCATAGAATTTCCATGAACCAGGAGATGAAGGTTTAAAACGGTGCAGAATGAAACGATTCATATTGCTCAGCATTCCTTCTCCTAGAAACGAATTGAATGTGAAGGTCAACTCTAAAATACCTAGTCGGCCGTTTTGCATGCTGCATCCTTGTTACGTGTAAATGGTCTCTTTGAAAAACTCTGTGGGCAGTACGCAATATTTATACCCTTCCATTATGTGCGTCCAATCAGACAATAAAGTATTCCTTTACCAGGTTCAGAGAAACTTGTTTTAACAAATGGACGATTATACTGCAGTTTCAAGCTAATCTTATCGAGCTTTATTTCTACTAGCTTTGATCCACGACTAAGGGAGAATTCATATGGTTGTTACCTGTACATTTTTTCAAGGTGCTCTTGGCTGCCCCAGTTGTTTAATGTATTTCTTGAAGGGCTTATTTTATGTGTTGCAGATTGTAACATAAAGGATCTTTTTTAGTTTCTAAAAAAAATGAATGAGTATATGGTGTAGCTCACAGCTACCTATGCCATACTAAGATTTCAATAGTGGCATAATTGTTGATTGGAGCCGAGATTGCCGAGTGCACTGCCAAAATACCGAAGGGCTCTTTGGCCAAAAAATCAGTCTCAAGGGTGTCTATCGACATGTTATGGGCATAAGCCTAGGTCATCATCATGGCAGCATTAGGTCTTTATTGTTAATGGCATTTTCTCATCGTTTGGAAGGTACAAATTGTGCTTATTATGGCAAATCCAAAACATTCTTACTACAAGTGTTATATGATAAGGAAGAACCGTGAGCATTGTGGTAAAACCATTCTTTTTAGAGATTTCAGGTTAAGCTCGGTATTCAAGTGAGTTTGAGCCCAGGAAAGGCAAGATCGTTTGCTGGATGAAGAGCTCAGTGACTTCGCAGGGAGCTCGTGGTGATGTTTCATGAAGTTTGAACGAGGAATGCATAAATGGCTTCGAGTTAACAGAGCAAAACGGTAAGAATCAAGTTTGATAGCCCACCATTCGGAGGACTCAATGCAAAAGGGCCCGATTGCCAAAACGAGGAAAGAGTTGGTGTGGGGTTCAAAATCAATTGCAACACCGAGTTAGAGGATTCGAAGCTCACCGAGTTGAGATTTGTGCAGAATCTATCCACATGGACCCCCCTCCTCTTCAAGTCAAACGGGTCAACGGGGGGTCCCAACATTGTGTTAATTAAATTAATATTTTTATTTAAATATTTTAATAATAATATTTATTATTATTATTTAAATATTTTATTTAAATATTCTTTTAATTAATTGAGAAGACTTGGTCATCAGGCAATTAATGACCCATGATGGAACCTTCTCAGGTGGTTCAACTAACTGCAATAAATACATCATGGGCCTTCAATTTAGGAATGTAATTATGACCATTTCCTCTTCTTTCTCACATATTCTTCTATAAATGTAAGTTGGAAGCTCATTTCAAAGGGTTCCAATAGTTCAGACAAGTTGGACAGTTAGATATCTCAGGCGAGTGTATACTTTTCAAGGGTCCTCTCTCTTCTGCAAGTTGTTCTTGTGTGTTGAGAGAACTTTCAAGCCTCCTCTTCAAGACTGTAATGGCAACTATTGCCTCTTCTGAATGTATGATGCATTGTGCATGTTATTGAAGCAATAAAAGCGCGTGTTTTGTGACTAATCTCGGTCCTTTCATCCTTGTATGCTTCTTTGTGCCTTTCTCGTACTTTCGCAGTACACACTTTGTGCAAGTTTAAGTTTCTATTGCGGAGTTCTTGGAGTTCTGTGCTTATCGAGTGGTGAAGTATTGCATGCAGTTGAGTTGTGGTGTCTGTTCACCCTTCTTGAGTTCATCCTTCTTCACTGGGAAACTGGTATATTTCTCGGTCTGATAAAGTTTAACAAAAGGAACGCGTGTCTCTTAGCCTGTGGTATCCTGTACCCTCTCTAAGTTGCGGTAGGTGAAGTTGACCTGTGGTGCACACACCCTCTTCAAATTAACCCTTCCTGAATCTGAAGACACCCTTTATTCGGTGCATCACCATCCCTAGTATAGTTTCATTTCTGTAAATCTCTTTCCCTAAAACCCCATGAAAATGTTAGCCTAGGACTAGATAATCATTTTTGTTACACTAGGAGTAGTACAACACTTAGTTTAGGAAGAGGAAGCCGGCCTTCTCCGGAGGTTCACCTCGAGCCCAAGTCCCACAGCTTGAGAGGTGATCCCATGTGTCCCAATCACACCAAACGTCCTATTCACATCTTGGCCATTCGGGGGGTGCAGTGATTTGGCGACAACACTACCTTACCAACATTATTTTGAGTGTTGGTATCATCCTTTGGAAAATGTTTGTTTTGTACTTGTTGGTGAGAAAATCTATCTTGTGGAAAAATTGGTGGGTTTCAAGCCAACGCTATGGGAATCTAAGTCCCTCTACTTGAATGGTGTAGCTTCCATAGGTGCATGCATGAAATATGGGTTTCAATGGTGGCCTTTCGACTAGAGATCCAGCAGGGGCACTCCACTGACCCTGTGGCAAAGCTAGCAATGTCTCACTAGAGAAGAAACTTTGTCTTAGAAAGGGGAAGGGGAGTGGAAATGGAGGTAGGAGAAAACTAATTTTGTTAGTAGAATATTAGATGCCCACACACATTAATTAGAAATTTCATTTACATACATTTATAGTTAGAAGAAAAAACAAATCCACAAAGGAAGCTACAAGACCGAATGAAATTCATTGGTTGCAAGGTACCAATCAATCCCTCAATCAAAGAGGCAAAAATTCCTTCTTTTATTATTGAAGCTAAAGTAGAATTTGTACAGAGCTTTGAGAATAGAGGAAAATCTAAGGAGAAGGGAAAATAGAAGAAGTATGGCGCTTTCTGTCTTTTCCAGGTGCTGAAGAGCACTCGGTCTTTTTTGAAATCAATCACCCCCTATAATGGCTCGGAGGAGCCATTATATCTCATGCCAAAATGGTTACAAATTTACAAATCATTTACGCCTCTTCAAATTCCTCCATTGCAAAAAAGAAAACACTCACGGCGGGTTAAAAAATAGGTTTTGCAATGCGAACGTTACATTTGATTTTCCAATTTGAATACAGACCGTTTGATGTTCTCTTATAACTTTGAAATCAAGCCATCCACATGGTAGGAAGAGAGTAGAGTTGGTACGAGGAAAGCCCTTTGCATTTTGTGATTTTTTAGAGATTTGGCAATTTGGAACAAATTGGCTGCACCCCGCTTCAACCTCTTAACTTAGGCACGTGGCACGTTTTCATTAGAAATGGGGTCGCGACCCTTTTCGCAACATTTTAAAATTTTTGTAAAAAGGCTCAAAACTCAAATTCCTCTGCTATTCCACTCTCCTACTTTAACTTTTCAACGACGAGCTTCAACTTTGAATTTTACCTTTATAGCCTAATTAGGGTTGTGGATCAATTTTTAATTTTTTGCCCTTTTTTGGAAAAAGGCTCAAAAACTCAAATTCCTCCACCAACCCACTCATCCACTTTGAAAGTGCCTTATGAAATTGTGTCGTTGCAACACGTGGAGCCGTTCGCTGAGCCTTCCATACTTAACCAATTTTAGCCCGTTTTACCTTCATTTTGTACCTGGGACACGTGGAAAGCCTGCACTTAATTAAAGATTGTCCCTTGGACCCTCCCCCTGGAGTTGTGTCATTTGGACGTGTGGCTGCTTCCACTAAATTTTGAAATATGACTGAACCATATCCAATTAGAGAGACCCACGTATCACCGGGGATGCTGAGGCGAAATTTGACGAGGAAGGAAATGCCCATCATTCTCGACTGTGGGAAAAATACATAGAGGAAGAGAACTTCATCATTTTGAGTGCAATTTTTGAATTTCCTTCACGAGCCGCAGAGGCATGGAGGAAAAACAATGATTTGATGACCCAGGCCATAGAACAAGTGAACAATTTTGGTCAAAAAGGAGATTGTAAAAGAGGATATTACGCGCACAGACCGGGAGATGGAGAATTTCTCAAAATGAGCAAAACAAATATTTAAATAGCACTAGGCACAAAGTGGCTTAAATACTTCAAGAAGGCGAGAGCTCAAAATTTTGAATTTAACTTGGAAAACGAAAAGCGGTTTTCAGGAGACAACAATACTGTAATTCCTGAAGAGCCTTCTTTCCTTATGGTTTGACTAGCTTGTGTTTCTGGTAACTTCTTTCCCACATCTTTATCAACAACCACTTGTGGCCGAGGATGGGAAGTGGATTCTTGATCATATTTAGATGATTGGGATTCCATTGCTCTCTTTTTGAAACGAGTATTTGCTACTATTGACCAAGAATATGTATTCAACCCATAAAAATATTTCACTTTCCAATTCAATAAGGTGGTTTCCTTGGACACTGTGGTCGATCAACTGCTCCTTGTGTAGATGCATCCTTTGTTGGCTCAGTAGGAACATATATACTTTGAACCATAAGATCTTGGCTAATAACCCCATTGGGACAAATATTTTGATTGTGAGGTTGAGAGAAAGGATAACACCATTCATAATCTTGAACTATATTGTTTTGGACGGTACAAGAAAAAGTAGAAGATATACTAGCAAGAGGGTTCCTAAAATTTAGAAGCTTAACATTTGCAACTTAGTTCGAGATTGGTTATTACTTTGAAGGGGTTGTGATTTGACTAGTATTGCTGATTTTGGGATTGATAAGGATGGGAATACTTGAGATTGTTGCTTTCAAGGGCTACTAGCTCATTCCCAAAGGTTTACAACAATGAATTAACTTCATAGATATCATTTGAAGGGGCCGGTGTAGATTAGTCACGGTTGTTTAGAGGTTATTAGAAGAGGATAAATGGTAGGTTGATTGTTGGGAAGCTCAAGGTACAAGGGAATTGGAGGTCTTGGAGCTATCTTCCCAGCTTGAATCAAATAATTCTTCACTCTTATAACAATGTCATAAGCATCAGGAAAAGTAGTTCCTCCCATTGATTGGATCATAACTACTACATCATTGTTTAAGGATCTTAAATAGTACAAGAAGGCATTATTGAGGGGATCTCTTTATAGTAGCGAGCTTCTCCATGAGTGACAAGTGGTCACTCTTATCTTCAAATTGTTGGCAAATATTTTCCCCAATTCATCCCAAGTGTGTATAGAACCAACGACTAACCCATGAAACCATTGGAGTGCCTTTCCCTTAAAGGAAGTAGCAAAAAGTCTGATAACAACGTTGTCTTTTGTGATATTGTGCACTATGAAAATACTATCCACATCTAAAATATTTTCTACAGAATAATTTTGGCTTCCCCTATATAAAAAGGTAAACTTTTGAGGGTAACAACAGTATAACATATCATTGGGCCAATTGAAGGGGATTGTTGGCATTGAAAGGAGGGAAAACCTGATTTCTTATAACCATAGTGATGAGTGGTTGATTATTCCTTGGTCGAGGAAATATTTTGAAAGGAGGCATTGAATGGCCTCTACAAGGTGGTGTTGAAGTTGGTGATGTTGAAACACTCTTCCCCTTCTCCTTATAGGAGAAAAAGATAGTTCAATATGTCAAAAATTTCCTTTCCTTGAAGAAGCACTTGTTTGAATTCTTCACATAAGTTAACACAATGAAACTTGAAGTCCATAGAAGTGGAATCACCAGGTACTTATATTCATGAAATTACTAATATAAGTACCAACTCTTAGTCCCACCGGGTGTGCAAAATTGTTGTCACGTGGATCATGCTCCAGTGAATCTCTAAGTGATCTAGTGAAACATTAGACATCCCCAAGGTGTGGGACCTTGTTACCTTGGGATGAACCTCCAGAGAAGGATGAATTCCTTTGAAACTTGGTGCACTTAATTTGTGACTAGTGTACACAGCTATAACACTTGAAATAAAAATTTTTCTTGAGATAAAGGATAGAGAGGTTTAATAGACAACAACTGAAATGGTGATGCACCAAGAATAAATTGAACAAAAAGATCTACTTTGTTTGCAAAATCACTATTACAAAACAACATATGGCATGCACATCTCATAAAATATTTTCAACCACTAATATAATTGAATATAAAACTCAAATGACAGAAAGGAAGCAATATTTTCCACAACTAAAATATAAAGATTTTATATTGCAACTCACAAAGATTAGAATAATATAGATGATTTAAAAGCAAATTAACTCATCATACTCAAGGAATTAAACATTCATAAGTGTTAGATAAACCAATTAATTTCACAATATACCAGACATTCGATGACAAAATATTGTTCTGAATATAATTGAAAGGCTCAAAGCTTGTTCTTGAACTCTCACAAACTGGAGAGAACTTTCACCAAAGATCTAAAAGTCCCTTAATCCATAATGCATCTAACTATTTATAGAATAAGGAGGTTGAGCACTTATAACTACACCCATAACTAATTAAATATTAAAATATAGTGCATTAATGTCTTAGGGAACAACCTCCTATAAAAATAAAAAAATAAATTACACAGGTTTTACCAAGTCAACCCTGCAACTTTGATTGATCTAGAGCTTGGAGGTAGTCCAATAATGACTTCCAAGCCTAGCTAAGACTGGAAACATCCTTTTCTTTCTCAGATTCTTCTTCCTTTTCCCACGTGGATACTTTTTTCCTCTACTCAAAGAAACATTTGATGATACCTTGGACCTCCTCCTCTTTTGGTCCACATGCATATTGACTTACCACATCTGCGCAGTCTCAATTTTCTCAAAGAACTTGGGTTGGCACTCTCTTAACCTTGTTCACAACCTTCTTAAGATGATTTACAAAATTTTGATATGAAACCAATTTGTAAATGGATTCAATGCCAAAATTCTTTGTTACGTCTTCATCTTCCTTAACCAAGCTTTTGAAATTCTCCATAATTTTATCAACATGGAGAACATCAACGGTCTCATTGATAAATTTTTAGTGGATATTTTTGAACTTTTCTAAAATATCGTTCATTCACTCAACTTCTTCAATTTGTTTCTCATCTAACTTTGTTATGATACCTTATAACACTTGTGCACTAAATTCCATGGCCTTCTAAAATTCAAACAAATTTGAAACATCTCCAACTATGCCCTCCTGCAAGAGCATATCTAAATCAACATTTCTAATTTCTTTCCAAGTCTTCAAAGTAAGATTGAAATGATCATTTTCTTCAGTGAGAATCCCATCCAAATTCATCACAAAAACCTTTTCAGTGTACAAATCAATAACCATTTTAATTATTGGATCAACATCTTGAATCATACATTCCATCCAACTACCAACCGCTCTTCCCTTCTGACCAATTTTTTCCACCATATGGTAGGAATTATCATCAAAGCTTGAAGAAATAGAAAGGGCAGTTATAACTTGCACCAAATGTGTAATATTAGTGAGAAGAGAAGTGGGCTACTCAAATTTTCCTTTTAGCTCATCCTTGGTTGCCTTATCTTTGTCATATTTTTCCAACAAATTCCCTAGAGCCACCTACACATCCTATTTAACACCTTCATGAGTAGCTCTCCGAGAGAGAACTTAGAAATATGGTAGTCTGCTACCGTAATTGTCTCTTTTGTTTTATCCACATCGGAGTAGCTATTTCAATGAACCTTTCCCCAAACTGGTTAACCGATAGGTTAGATATAATTCTGGGTATTTTAGCTTACCTCTTGGGAATGATATATAAGAAACTTAAGTCAACCACATCAACAATAGGTACCTTCTTCTTCTACTTAGGAGTTTGACAATATAACCATTCGGGTATAAAAAAGTGATGCGAAGACATCAAAATCATAGCTACTGTAGGGCTTTGAACACTTGACAATACAATGGCACTGGTGGTAGTCATGGAAGGTGGTAGTGATGTAGTGACAATAGAAGGTGTAGTGGACAAAATATCCTTAGGAGTAGATGAAATAGAAGTAAAAATAGGAGGGAATTACTAAGGAAGTGGAGTGGAAAATGGAGATCCTATTATCTCTCCCACTGAGAGTGTAGGGAGAGAGGAAAACACTTGAGCCATGGAAGGAGATGGAATGGAAGAAATGGAAGGTAGTATTAGAGGAAGGGTGAAAGGTGTGGTGGAAAGTGTATTTGAAGGTGGTGAAGAGGGGAGAGGAGGAAAATGTGATACCTAAGAAATAACTAGTGAAACACTCAAATCAACTACTTGATGAAGTCTGCAACTCGGAGGTGTGGTTTTGGCGCAAGAAGAGCCTCACGAGAAGACCCTGAACCTTTGAGAACAAAAGAAATCTTACGTGGCTTTGTAATGGGCCTGAGGTTTGACCTTTTACCCTTGGAAGGAGTAGGTGACCTATCATTGACTGAGCTTGTACTTGATTTTGCAAGTTTATATGACACTTTGGGTGTGATTCCCAAAGTTTCTAGATACTCATAGGTTCTCCTTAAGATGGGGCCCACCCTATCTTTTGTATTGTTGCATTCTTGATTTGACAAATTAATCCAAGGTAATGGTTGGTTAGCAACATTATCTCTTTTATAAGCAGGATCTAATACCTCATCATCTTTTATACCTTTCGAGACAACTGAAATCCCATAACGAACTACTTCACCCAAATTCAACCTCTCAAATTCCCTTTTCCTCACAATGATTTCATCTCGATAATGAATCCAATTATCCTCAAGTTAGGGAATATGCAAACCTGGATAGTCCTTGGATGAAAAGTCCTTAGAGTGAATTGAGACATTTCTCCTTCCACATTTTAAGCCTTGTGAATATTTTCACATGAATATCTCCCCATGTTAATGGGAAGCGGACTCCCGCCTTTATGTCAATTATGCTGGTTTTTATGATAATCAAGTAATTGATGAGCTAGCTCTAACAACACCCACTTATCGGTAGGACATCTAGGAAATTTATTTGGAGCTCTTGCGAACCCTGACACTCTAATATAGGTAAATGTTGGGGCGAAGATAAATTCCTCCACACTCCCGAACTTCCTACCAAGTTTCATATGAAATTCTCTGATTATACAAATCCATATCAAAACAATACAATAGAACAATGAAGAAGGCATCATTCACTCTCTTGAAGTGTTTAGAACCCTCTTCCATGAAGCTACAGGTAATATTCATATATCTGAATAGAGCTTCTAACTCCCTTTGGATCCAATCCTGGGTATTCTCTCATTGCAACCATTACATAAACCAAATAAGAAGTCATAAATAAGTTCTTCAAGGTCAACACATCTTCTAACTAGAAACATATCAAATTTATTATATGCTCACCCCATCGAATAAACTCTTTGTTCTTTTTAATCATGGATATATAAAAACATCCACTCTTGAAACTCTCTAGCCGTAGGAAGACCTGAAACCTTACTCAATAGTGTAATTATATCATTCACCTCTTGAATGAAATCTGAACAGGAAATGTCTTAGGAATATTTGACATTGTGCCTTTAGTTTTAGCCAAGTAACTCTTCATAATGAACTTTGTGCAAAATTCATTCTCCACCACCTAGTTCTCAATTGCAGACTCAGGGGAGATTGTGGCATATTCCTCTACATCAAGGAGTTTAAAAATATCATCAAAGAAATCACTTTGTCCAATCTTATCAGAAAATTCCCATCATCATCTCTTCTTGAGCGGGTGGCCTTATGGAAGTGCGAGGCTACGACTAACACAAACTTGAGACATTGTACATATGATGGAAAAGCAACTACAAGAGGAATCATGCTATCGAAATTTCTTACATCAAAGGATTCTTATTTGGGGCCTTAACCCTTTGCCAAAAATCATCCATATCTACGTGTCTGAAATCGGTGTCTCTGATATTTTCCAAGTCGAAGATATACTGGAGGGAGGAGACACCCCCAAATAGGTATACTTCATCTTGTCTTTTCCTTTTGAAGAAGAAATAGACATTAGCTTGTTTGAAAATTTACAAAATTTGGACTTTGGAGCTTGTGTATACACCTGAGAAACAATCTGCAAAAACCCTCCCGAACTTCCAAAAGTCTCAAGTTTAAAGTTCCTAATTTCAGACTTTAGATGTTGTAAGAAACTTAGAAAGGTCTAAAACTCTAAAAAAGAGAATCTCAAGTGCCGACACCCAAAATCCAAAAGAAGTAGACTTCTGAAATTCTGAATTGTGAAAGTCTAAAATTGAAAACTTCAAATCTAAAAATACAATCTTCCGCAACCCGAAATGAAAAATTCCGAAACTCCAAAGTAAGCGAGACTTCCGAAATCCAAAGTCACCCCAACTCCAAAATGTTCAAACTTTGATATCTTCATCCTCTGAACTCTGATCATGGAAACTTCATAATCAAACCTTTGAAAACAATAAATCTGCAAAATTTGGACCTCAAGACCGATCAAATTGAGCAACCCGAAACCAAAAACCATTGGCAACGACAAACATTCAAACAAAATGTTTGAACAAGGGCTCCTTAAGTTCCAAAATGGGTAAAAACCTAGTGATTGAATTGGAAAAATTTGAATCTCTGAGTGCAAACATGGTTCCCAAGCCAAAGAAAAATCCTTTCCCATGTTAGAAATAATTTCTCATCTTTAGGTTTCAAGGTGAATAATACAATCATGATGGAAGCCATGTTTGGGACCAAGACAATAATATTTTTAGAAAAAAAGAAAAGAAGTTGAAGAACAAAAAAAAATAAAACAAACACTTAGGGCACAATTATGAAAAGAAAACTAAACAAGACTTACCCTAAAAATGAAGAAACATAAAAAAATTACCTTGAAAAGATGCCTTGGGAAGTACGATGAAGATACCAGTAAAATTCAGAGTGTGAGAGTACATTTACGAGTTAAAAATGATAAGTAAAAACTTGGGTTTATATAGGTAAACTAAAATTTAATGTCCTATTACTAACACGTGTGAGGTTGTTGAATCATTAATGTGTCGAGATCGTAGTCCGAGATTTCCCACTCAAATCATTTAAACGTACAACTAAATGCACTCTCTCAGGATGAGCATGATACTCTTCAGAGGGTAGGTATATTGAGGATCGCACGGGTTCCCCACGTTACACCTGCCAGTCACATACTATGTGACTTATTTTCTTACTGGGATGCAGATTGGAACACTTTCCGATTTCTAGGTGTTAGGGGTGAGTGGACTATCACCTTAGAGGATGTCTACCACATTTTAGGAGTCCCGATTATTGGGAGGAGACTTTCATTTGATACAGCAGTATCTAGAGCTCAGGTGACTCAGTGGGCCACCTATATGGGAGATGCAATTACCTCCACTGGTTCGAAGAAGGGGGTGAAGGTCCGTTCTATTCTTGGCTTGCCCATCCCTCTGATCCGTCAAGCCATTATGGGCATCCTTGCTTCGAGATTGATCGGAGACAAGGGAGGGGATACTTTACTCTATTGTTGGGCCCCCATCATCGCACAGATTGAGGCACATGGTTGGATTTACACTTAGGGAGCTGATATACTTGGGACCACCTATCACGACTTGTACAAGGTGGTTTGTTTACAAGGACAGTCACTGAGCCATCTGACCTTAGTTATGAGTTGGGTCTATGAGTGTATCATCCCTTATGGGAGAGGTATAGAGGTGGTGGATCCCGGATCCATGATGGCAGATAGATGGACAGAGATGAAAATGCTTAGAGCACCCCACCAGCTAGTTGCTTCCTTGAATATTGAGGATATGGAGGCCACACCTTATCAGGCCATGACAGGGTTGTGGGGCAAGGAGACATTCACTTTGATTTCCTGCTCTACTATAGGGCAGCTTGTGGATAGGACAGGGAAGGTAGAGACACACTCCTTTGATCGAGTGCCTCATCAGTTCGGCCTTGCTTATGTTGATATACTTACCCTAGTGGTGCTAGTGTTCAAATCAGTTCGGGAGGCTAGGGGTGGTCCTAGGGGCCAGGGTTGGACTGTTGTTACTCCCTGGCATCTCGATTGCAGCTAGGAGAGTGGCACGCACCCGAGTGAGACTCGGTGCTCTTCAGGAACCTTTACTTTGGATTACCTCTCGGTCTCTCGTGCACAGCAGTTGATGACCCTATTGATATAGACTCCGAGTCTGAGGAGTTCATAGCAGGAGAGACGGAGGAGGAGATAGAGGACATAGAGGTTAGCGAGTCGGGTGGGGGAGAGAATAGCGATCCCGAGTGGCATGACACTTAGGAGATGCTACAGGATGAGAGGGCGAGTAGAGCATGGAGAGGGTGACTTTAGTCTTAGAGGAGTTGCCTTCTCAGGACCTAGGTAGAGAGGATGAGTCGTGGTAGGATGCTATGTTGCCCCAGACATAGGAGGAGGACATCGTCGGCGGTGACATCGTGGCGGTGCACCGATCCAGAGATCCCTCTTGGAGGCCCGGAGATCCGAGTGAGTTATCACTCTTCTTTTAATATTTGTTTTTAGCTAGGATTGCCTTAGTTGCTATCTCTCCTTTTGTTCGTCCTTGGTTTCATCTTTTGATTATTTTCTAACTTGTTTTCTCCTTTGCTTGCAAAGACTGCTGATGAGTGGCGAGACTTGATTCACCGGGTATGTACTGATACCCTGATGCTCCCTATGGAGAAGACTCGTGCCGAGCTATTCGTGGATGTAGGGGAGCCTTCGGCAGCCGGTAGGCATACCGATGTTTTTGCCCCTGTTTAGCATGTGGCCAAGATGGTGACTTCCCTCCGTACCGAGTTAGCCGGGTATAGGACTGTAGAGCGCCTGATGAGGAGCCACTCTCATAGCGAGGCTACAACTACTATTCGGGACCATGAGCCCTCAGTGCACTCAGAGCGCCGGCGTAGCCAGAGTCCTAGACGTGGTCGTGCGCCTTCTAAGGGATCCCATAGGGATTGAGAGGCCACTTGGCTCTTTTTGTAGTGACTCTTGCTAGATTGTTTATACGACCATTTTGTATTTTGGGCTCATTGAGTGTTTTGACCATGCCTAGCACATGATGGAATTGTACATAAAACCCGAATATATATATATATATATACATCTCTTTTGGATCTACATCTCTTTGTACCTAGAGTTTTGTGATTCATTTTCACATGTATACTAGATGTTTTTTAATTTTTTTGTTTTTATATGCTTTTCAGAATGTATGGAATGGAGAAAAAATATCACAAATCCTTTCTTTTTGTATTTCGTGATGCTGATGTATGATGACACAGATGAGCTTTGTGATCTTGAACTTTAGTTTTCATAAGCAATTTTCCGGTACTTCATATTATTTTGACAAAATGTGATGATGAATTGGTATGATGAGCATATGTACTTGCCCCACTCCTAACTCCATGCAACTAGTAAGATGCGAGGGCTCACCACCGAGAGCTAGAAAGGGCACAAGCTATGAGGTGTGTTGAAATGGTAATGATGGGAGATAGACAAAGAGTTGGTGGAACCAAACTAGGATGCTACAAACCTATCTTACTCAAGTGACTCCATAGTTTAGAACGTGACTTGCTTTGCAGTTTATCTAGACTTAGATCCATAGATGGCCACTTGGTTGACAAAATATGGCTTTCAGGGTTTTGAACTCTCTTGGAATTTTGGACATCTGATTCATTTGTTTTTGACTCAAGATTTCAAAGGTTTGTTTTAACTATTTGCTTATGACTTTCAACGTTTACTGTCAAGAGGACCCCCTACACCTTGCCCCATGCTACTAGTAGGAAGCATGGGCTTATCACCATGGACAAAGCACTAGTGAGTAAAGGAATTCCCATCCTTTCCCAACCCTACGTCACTAGTAAGAGACGCAAGCTCAACACCGAAGGTTGGTAGGGCAAGGAAATGTGTAAAAGTAATTTTTTTAGTTGATCTACATTCAACTTACTTGAGCAAAATGTCAGTATGTTCTTATTTCCAAAGAGATATATATATACGATAGATGTGACACCATGAAGCTTCTAGGACAGACCATAGGCAAGACACCTATCCTAGGAAGAAAACAAAAGTGAGAACAAGCATGCAGCCTGGTATGGCTACCATTAGGACTTTGTCATATCTAGCTTTAATTGATGAAATGATTCAAACAATTGATGATGTTATGAAAATGAAGAAGCATGATTTGAATGCTCCTGTCAATACCATCAAAAGTTTGTAATGAATTTCTTAAGAGAAAGTCCCTTGATCACCAAGTTTTATGAAGTGAGTGAACAAAATGAACCTAACTAAATGAATATGTAATGTAGATGTATTTATACAAATAGTGTTGATGCTTCATGCATAAAACCGTTTAAGATGCAAGGAATTGGTGATTCATCGAATTCCTCACCATCCGGCGTGCACAATAGATACGCACCATTTCCGTAGTTCTTCATGACTTGATATGGGCCCAACCATGTCGACCAGAACTTTCTTCCTTCATCGGTTTTCTTATCGGTCCAGGCTGCCTAGTCTTAAAACTAGATCTCCTTCATATATTTCTCACTTGTAGACCCTTTTGTTATACTCTTTGGCACATCCAGTCAGCATAGGCTCTATGCCACTGTTTGGCATTTAACCTGGCCTCGTCTAGGCTTTCTAGTTGGGAGAGGCATGCCTCCCTATAAGCTTCTTCATCTAGAATCCCTTGTAGTGAGATGCGGAGACTGGGTATTTCAACCTCAAGTGGGAGAACTGCTTCTACCCCGAATACTAGTGAGAAAGGAGTTGCTCTTGTTGGTGTTCTTATTGAGGTTCGGTGGGCCCACAAGGCCGAGATATAATTTTAAATGCTAATCTCGTTTGTTTTCTTTTACCGTTTTGAGGAGAATAGCTTTCAACATTTTGTTTGTTGCTTCAGCCTGCCCGTTGGCTTGAGGGTAGTAAAGAGAGGCCATGTGATGGTTTATTTTGAACTTGCTACATAGCTCACGAACCTTGTCATTCTTAAAGGACGTGTCATTATCTGAGATAATGACTTGTGGGACACCATACCTACAGATAATTTGGTTCAAAATGAATTTGGTGATCACCGAACTGGTACGGTGGTGAGAGGCATGGCCTCTACCCATTTAGTGAAATATTCCATGGTTGTGATTATAAAATTATGGCCATCGGTTGATGAGGAAGAGAATTTCCCTATCAAGTCCAGACCCCACGTGGAGAAGGGCCACGAGAGTTGCTATTGGTTGCAGGGATTGTGTTGGCATGTGAATCTCGTGAGAGAATTCTTGGCATTTGTGGTACTTACGTACAAATTCTACTGCATCATGTTTGAAAGTGGGCCAAAAATAGCCCATCTGATGTATTTTGCGAGCGGTGGTGTGACCACCGAAGTGGCCCCACATATCCCACTGTGGGATTCATGAAGAATCTTCTTGGATTCTTCTATGTCGATGCATCTTAGAAGCATGCCGTCGAAGGCTCTGTGATAGAGTACTTGGTCTAAAACAACATATTTAGTGGCAATAATGCATAACCGCCTTCTTTGTTGTGGTGTGGCACTTTCTCGGGTATGTATGGTCCATGATAAAATTGATGATATCAGTATACCAAGGGCATGTAGAGATGGGGGTCTGGTTTTGACAAAGTATACACATTCATCGGGAAAGTCTAGATCTACCAGCTCACCTCCATCTAGCGGATTGTTAGCTAACTAGTCTGCAATGATTTTTCCTTTAACATATTTTTGGTTTATGAATGTTAACTCAAATTCTCCCATTAGGGTTATGAAATGACCAGCTTTTCTAGATAAAGATCCTTGTGTAAGAAATGTTCGTAAATGGTATGTCTTTACAATGACCCTTATTTCCTAGTTTAACATGTAATGTCTCAAGCATTTTGTTGCAAAAATTATGGCAAGGAATTCTCTCTCTACCTGTGTGTAACGTGTTTCATAATCGAGCAATGTTCGGCTAATGAAATAGATCACGCGTTCTCATTTGTCATTGTCTTCTTGAGCCAAAGCATGCAGGCCAACGAGACATGAGTGGCTCGTGAGTATAGGATTAAAGGGCGGTCTGGTTTGGGAGGCATTAGCGTGGGTGGTGACAACAAGAAGCACTTAACTGCTTCGAAGGCCTTGTTGCAATCTTCAGTCCAATCGACGCTATAATCTTTCTTGAGTAGATTGTTGATTGGATGAATGGAAAAGCTTAAATCTGGGATGAACCTTCGGATTGCACCGAGTTTCCCAAGAAATGTCCTGATTCCAAATTCATTCGAAGGTGGGATCATTTCGAGAATAGCTCGTATTTTGGTCGGATCAACATCAATCCCTCGTGAAGATATAATGTATCCTAGAAGTTTGCCTCCTGTTACACCGAAAACACACTTCTCTAGGTTTAATGTGACACCATACTCAATTAGTCGTGAGAGGATGATACGGAGCACCTCGGATGATCACAGCATTTCTTGGCCTTGGCCAACAAGTCATCCACATATGATTCCACAATTTTATGGATAAGATCGTGGAATATATAAGTCATTGCCCACTGATACATAGCACCAGCGTTCTTAAGACCAAACGACATGACAACATAACAATAAGTTCCCCAAGGAGTTATAAATGTGGTATTGGCTTGCTCTTGTTCAAATCCAGCCGTTGCATCAACAATAACATCAATGGATGGTAATGGGAAATCATCCTTGGGACAAGCTTTGTTAATATTCTGAAAATCTATACAAATGCATATCTTCCCATTCTTTTTAAGAACGGGGACAATATTAGATACCCATTGTGAATAATTGACTGGTTTGATGAATTCTACTTGGAGAAGTTTTATTACTTCCTCTTTTACCATGAGAGCCACTTTTGGCTTCACCGGTCTTGACTTGCATTTAATTGGCTTCATATATGGTTTAGTGACGAGATTATGTACCGAAACTTGTGGTGTGATACTTGTCATTTCTTTATAATTAAATGAAAAAGCCTTTTGATGTTCTTTGAGGATTTGGGTGTGTATTTCTATTTCTTCCGAGTTAACGAGGATCCCAACTTCAAAATTCTTGGTTCTTCCTCCTTTCTAATGTTTATATCAATGGTTTCTTCTATCAAATAAGTGTTACCTTATTCAAACTCAGTGGGAAATGGAGGTAGTTCCAGGCTTTCTCCGTTTTCTATCTCGTAGATATTGAGATCTTGCTATGGAGGAGACTCTACCGTGGGATTTCCAAAGTAGGAAGAGGAATGTGGTATTAAGGAAAGATCAACTATAAGGTGAGCAAGGTGTATCTCCACATAGGTGTTTAGATATTCAAGAGTGACTTTATCACTATCAACATGATGCAAGATCGGAGATTTATTCTCAGGTGTATGTGTTAGAAGAGGGTTTGTTGACATTTTCTTCACCAATGGTTCAGTACGAAGTGATACTTTGAAACTTGTATCTTCCAACTCATTACTTGGGGTAAAATGCGAAGCTAAGGTTGCTATTGAATCTGTGAGAAGGTTCTGTTCTTGTGGGATTGCCTTAATGGATATGAAGTTGAATCTTTTTCTTAGATCTAATACCACTTTGTTTTATAGAGTCGTAAGTGCTCGAGATCTAGTCTCATATACTTCAGAGACCTGGTTTACAACTAACTGCGAGTCTCCTAACACTCTGATGTCATTAACACCAATCCTTTTGGCTATGATGAGGCCAAGGAGGAGGGCTTCGTACTCAGCGCCGTTGTTTGTACATTCAAAGTTCAACTTAAAAGCAAAAGGTAGGATCTTTCCCTCAGGAGAAGTAAAGATTACGCCTGCCCTAGCTCCATAGCGACATCTAGCTCCATCGAAATGGAGAGTCCAATATTTACTAGGAAATATGGATGCTGGGACATTCTTCACATCTGTTTCTTCTGTTTCGGTTACTTCTACCATGCAAAGTTCCTCTGCTAGAAGAGAACCAACTCCTAGGGTGCATTCCATACCTGCAGAGTCAAATGGTAGGAAAATTGGTAGATCTTGTTCTAGTAATTTGACATTTTTATAGTAGTTCCTAATGACACTATTTATACAATGTTAGCTTCATCCTTGAGGGCTGGGATGCCTTTGACTAGGTTTGTAGTTTCTAGTTCTGTTGTAGGTATTAATTTCTCTTCTGGTTTTGAGTCAATTGGTTTATTAAGTTGGTTTGTTGGGAGTTCAAACTCAGAGTGAATGCCTGGTCTTTTCTTCAGGTCTACTAGGTGTATGTCGAATGGTTTTGGGTCACCTTTTGCTATGAATATCTTTCCTAAGTGTAAGAACCTTATTTCTTGGAATAACATAGAGGGAATTGCCTTCATGCGATGTATCCATGGTCGACCGAGGATCATATTATAGTTGGTTTCCCGATCTATGATATAAAACTTGGCGAGGATTGTCTTGGGTCCTAAGGTGTCTGGTACTATTATAGTCCCAATTGAAGTAGCTTTAAGGCTATCATAACCTCTTAGTGTATTTCTTGTTGTGGAACAATTTGTTTCTCCATATCCTAGCTTTTGAAGGAAAGAGAAGGGGAAAATGTTAACTGCTACTCCATCGTCCACCATTACGCGTTTAACGTAATTATTGTAAACCCACACCTATACATGTAAGGCCGGATCACCTCTACGTGCAATTTCAACATCTGTTGGCATTTTGTTTATGTTGAATATAAACTCGGTATCCCTATCTGGCTGCCTTGGAGGGTGGATATCGAAGTCTATATGGTTTACTTGTGTTTCAGGAGGTGGAGTGATGTTAATTAAATGACCCAGACCTAGTGCTTCTAAAAGAGCAGCCCTATGGGCAGGAGAGTTTTTCAATAAGTCCAAAAAGGAGATGTGAGAGAAGGTCTTTGTTAAGTCATTAATTAAATCATAAGCACCTATGGGTTTCACCAATGTTTGTTGAATGTTATCTGGTTCTAGTGGATAAATTGGATTTGGTTGAGAAGAATATTCCCATGTTCTTGTTATGGCTTCTACATGCAGCTCAGTATCTAACTCCACTAGACCAACTATCTTGGTTCGCGGTTGATTCCCTAATTGTGGTGCGACAGGTGGATTTAGCAAAGTTGAGGCTTTGTGATCATTATTTCCTATCATTACACCTTTGTTTGTCCCATTTGGATTTAATTTATTATTGTTATTGTGATTTGGAAGTGGATCATTGAAGATCTTAAGAGGTGCATTTTGAGAGGAGACTGCCCCTGTGAAGGTATTTGGCATAGGTGTCACGAGAACTGTTAAGAACATTTCTATGAAGAGTTGTCTTTGTTCTTCCGCGCAGACGTTGTATGAACTTATTGTAATCACGAAACTCCTATTATCATGGCCTCGAATTTTGTGGAAACCACAATACGAGTTAGGATTATAACTCCTAGGTTGTTGGTTTGGCACGTGTTGTGGTCCAAAACTTTGATTAAACCGTTGACTATTAGGATTAAAGTTTTGTGTTTGTTGTCTTTGGTCTTGGTTTTGATATCCAACTTAGTTTTGACTTGGAACCTATGTTTGGATCTGCCATTCTTGTTGTTTTCATTGTTGGGGACGATTAAAATCCACCGCGTTGATTGTTGGGGTAAAATTGTTATTTCGTTGATTGTTAACTGGTGGTGGAACATTTACAATGTTTTCTTTTTTTGCTTGGTCAGTCACTCCATCTATCATCACCCCATGGTTTTTGCTAAGGATTTTAGGTTCTTGATTGGTGTTTGTGGTAGAATAAGTCATAGTGTTTTGGTTGGGGATGATTAACCTCCCATTTGTTCCATATGTCTCAGAACGCCTTATCATTGCAACTTGATCTATTCAGAGAGCGCTCTTGAGCACTTCATCATAAGTTCTTAGTGGGAATTTCTAGAATTCTTCCTTTATCTCTCTATTGAGAGAATGAAGGAATAAATTGCATAGTTCCATCTGATCCATGTTTGTAGTGCTTGCTGAAGAATAGAGGACTATACGCCATCTTTGGATGAAATGAGCAACAAATTCATTGTGTTCTTGCTTAATATGCAAGAATTCCCTGATTCTTGTTCTCAACAATTTGTTCATGTCGAACGCCTTGATGAACTCTGAAATGAGTTGTTTAAATGAATGTATTGAGGCTTTAGGTATTCTATAATACTAATCGAGGGTGATACCCTCTAACGTTTTGGGGAATATTTTAGCAACAACTCCATCCCAAGGGAGTAGTTCTTGAATGGCCATGACATAGGCCTTAATATGTGCATTTGGGTCTCCCTCTCCTTTGTACTTGGGTAGATCAAGGAGAGGTCTTGGAAGCGTGATGCTTCATATAGTGAAGTCTAAAGGTTCTTTCAAATATTCTGAATAAGTCTCTATCGCATATGTTTCGACCATTGATAGTGCTTTGCACGAGGGGGTGAAGGTGGAATGGGTTGTTGATATGGGTAACATATGTATTTGCAGGGGCATAAGGGAATCCCGTGGTTGAGCGAATATGCAAGGAGAAGAGAACATATCTCCCGTAGTGATTTAGAATACATGTTTAAGTATGGAGGAGCATTTCCCAGAATGGATTATTTTGTACTAAATCGGGAGGTATCATATTTTCCACCAGAGTGGCATTAGAAAACGTGGTTCTAGTTGGCATTTTTTGTGAATACCGAGGAGGCATCCCCAAATTTTGTTCCCGTGAGGAGGTCTACTTGGCTAGGACGATGTGGAGGATTGGAAGTTCATTCCCTGCATGAACTATGAATTTTGACTTGCTTGAGAAAGTTCCAACCCTCTAACCTTCTCAACTAAGGTTGAGATGACCTCGTTTGGTGAAGACACAATATTTTTCCTTAGTGGTGTTTGTTTTATACCTTGAGGTTGTATAGGCATATGGTACCCTGCTATGAATTGATCGTTGCCTGCTAAGTATCACCGAGGGAATTTACTAGAGGTGGAGGAATGGGGGTGTTTTCTTGGAATGAGACCTCAGGTTGTATTTGTAAACCTCCTATAGGTGGGTACATACTTTGAGAGCGTTGTTCACTCCTAGCATAACGTGTTAAGTATTCATCATCTAAAACAGATATGGATCTGATTGTCTACTGATTTGTGGTCTAAGCAACACTTGAGGAGATGAACCAGATTCTCCAGTGAGCGTCATGTTGTTTGAGCTTGAAGGCTCTAGTTGTTGCGTTTGAGTGAGCTGATCCAACTCCTCTATTTGGAAAGAAGAACTATATCTAGTCCTTTGAGGTGGAGTTTGTGTTGAAAATCGGTTAGTTGAATAGTTTTCACCCCATGCTAAGAGCGAGGGTGATGGTTGTCTATTCAGTTGATCGTAGTATGCTTCAAGACCTAGGAGAGGTCTGCCATATGCATCGAATCTCGACATATTCGGAGGGTATATGAATACCCACAGAATAATGGGAAGAAGTGAAGATGGATAAAACTAAAAGAAGAGTGTGGAAGTGAAGAAATTGTTCGTCAATATCAGGTTCACCAATCTTGGGGGTGAAGTTGATGTGAAGGCTAATGGGGTGGAAAATACGAAAAATATACTAATTAGAAGAATAAGTAGAAATATGACTCCGAACCAGAAAGTAGGAAGTTCACATTGGGTTCACCAATTTTGTACGATGGAAAAGTGACATGCGAGCATGGGAATATACAAGTGACTCTTCCTCGCACCTGACCTCCCGAGGTCGTGCGAGACAACCGGTGGGGATGGAATACACACAGGATGTAGATAAGCTAGTTAGGTAATCTTATGTCTTCAACACGTAATAATGGGATCTGTGAATCTAAGGAAAAGAAGGCCCTCCTAACCTGAACCGGTGTGATAGATTGTTTGGCGAGGATAGCTACTCAAAGGATCCAATCAATATCGAGCTCTGCCGTGATCCGATCTATGTGTTATGGAATACGTGGAATATAACCTGTGGGTGCTTCGTATATGTCTCGACAAGGTCATGAAAATGGAATGGCTAAATATGTAGTGGATCTTTTGGTGTTTTATGGATGATTCTCTGGTCTAGTCCAGAAATCTTTAGCTTGATTAGTTGCTACGTTTAATAATGATAGTTGTGTGATAATGTTTGGTGGGAGTGGAGAGGATCTAAACACTAATGTTCGCAAACTAGCATCAATGTTGGATTGATTTGTAGGCCCGTTGGGTTGTGGGACTTGTGGGTCAGAACCGTAAGTTCATGGTTTTTGTGGACCTCCTATGGTCATGTTAAGAATCAATTCCTAATTCCAAGTATCCAGTAGTTGTATGCATTTTTGGCCTCTACGTTTAGAACTAGAAGTTGCATGTTTTTGTCGGAGTACCTAACAGATGTTCTGGAAACTTGGATATGTAAGCTAGTGTCTATATCAATGAGGAGGTCTCTGGCGTCGGCCGTGGGACTAGTGGATCACAACCGAATGTTTGCCTTCTTTCAGGTCCTTCTACAGTCATATGGATATCTATCAAGGCAATCTATAATTCGTCTGATTTGACTAGAATGTGTGTGCTTTGTCGTCTTCTATGTTTAATCCCCTTAACTGTGAGCTGATTTCTGTAGGTTTGTTGTTGTTCAGAAGACCTGAATCCTGAGATTTTGGTCTATGTCAGTTATTACTGCAACAGTATTTGGTTGAGGCACGATTGGCTCAAAAACATATTCCCTGGGCTCCCAAGGTCCCGTGATTGTCATACAAGATCAATATAAGCCTAACTGAAATGAAATGAACTAATCATGTGAGATATATCTACAACCTATATATATTCCTCTATTTTTGTATTTTTATAAGATTTTAACGAGAATCAAAAGAGTAACTAATCTAATATACTCAAAAATGACAACTAAACTAATAACAAAATTAAAAAAACAAGTTAGCCCTGGTGTAGCTACTTGCTTGTGCAGTTGTGAGTTTATCCTAAATAACTAGATAAGCTGATTAAATTAATTGAAAGATTCTCGATCCTACCTCGAAGTGAGGAATGAATCATAGTTTCGTAAACTATCAATCCCACATGACTTCCTGGTAATATCAAGAATGAAATTTAATCGAAATGAAATGTTTCACTACTCTATTTGATATATTTTAACTAGAACTTTGATGATAAAACCCGGAATTTACGTAATGTGGCGAATCTAGTAGTGTATGACTTTGTCCCCTCGTAATGATCTCCTCATTCCTTCGTGTTCACATGAATCCGTAAGAGCATGTATATGCTAAAGCATCAATGAAAAGGTATTCGAACAATGGCGGTTTGGATATAGACCAAATATAATGCGAGTAGGAGAGGGTTAATGCAAGAGAGAGAGCTTGGCATATGCAATTGCTAGTGGGATTTATTGTAGGAATACAATGCAAGAGTACTAAGAGATTATAGAATCCATCTTCTCGTGAAGAACACAACCGCAACTCTAATGGATGCAACCTATAATCGACACTACTCGCTCTAAACTAATTTGTATGAACAACAATGAACAAGATCAAGCAAGAAGATTGAATGGATTCTAAAAGAAAAGGAAAAATAGCATGGATGTAAACATGAAAACAAAATGAACTCTAAGAAAGAATTGAGGACTAAACAATGGAAAATGAGAAATTGAGAGGTAGTTTTGAGGGCCATTTGCTTGAAAACAAGTCAAGTTATTTATAGAATTCCCATTCACTAAAGGGTAACTTGGAATGGAACTCTTTTAACATTAAACAATGGAGAAACACTATTCCAGGGGACACAAAACATTAATACAAGCTAAGGCGGTGGAGAAAAGCTGTTGAAAGTTGAAAATTTATGCAAGTTGTGATCGAGGAAGAACATGTCTTTGGAAAATGCGTGAAGGACCGCCGCCCCGAGCAGGTGGCGGTTTCATCACTAAAGGTAAAAAATCTAAGAAATGAAGGGCAGAGGAATAAAACAAAGCACAAGGAACATGGATAAAGCATTTGGGATGCTAACATATACTTCACGAGCTTTTCGGATCTCGAACTGACTTGTGAGGTGACTTGTATCATCATTGGGGCATGTGTAACATCATTCTGGTGGTATAGTACCCTACAATTTTGGGTATGTATAGGTCCCTATGCTGAGGTTTAGGATTAGATGAGACATCTCTAGGTGCCATGGAGTCCGCGTAATCACCTGTCGAAGTTGAACGATTTTTTGGTCTCACGGCTCTTAAGGGACTATGCCCAAATGAAGTAGCCTGGAAGTAATGACATTGTTTCACACCTAAATGATGCCTCCTCTAGTGTTCACCTGGCCTCTTAGATATGTTGGCATAGTTGGTTTGGTGCCACGACCCACCGTTTGCAAAATATAGTGTTTGACAGCCTTACACTAGCTCAAACTACACTATTTCGCGCGTTTGCAAACAATAGGGCAGTGAGAGCACCGATTGGAGAAGGAAAAAATAGAGGTAGGTAATGTAGAGGGTCCCTACACCAAGGTGTAGAATTATACGAGATGTCTCTAGGTGCCACGGAGTCCGAGTAGTCACCCATCGAAGTTGAACAATTTTTTTGGTCGCAAGGATCTTAAGGGACTACGCTCGAACGAAGTAGCATGGAAGCAAAAATGTTATGCACAACAAAATGACACCTCCTATAGCATTCACCTTGCCACATGGACATTTTGGCACAATCGGTTTGGTGCCATGACCCACCGTTTGTAAAATATAGCGTTTGACATCCTTACACTGGCTCAAACTGCACTATTTCGAGCATTTGCAAACAATAGGGTGTGAGAGCACCAATTCGAGAAGGAAAAAACAAAGGCAGGCTTTTGTAGAGGGTCCCTACACCGAGGTGTAGGATTAGATGAGACATATCTAGGTGTCATAGAGTCTACGTAGTCACCCGTCGAAGTTGAACGATATTTTAATCTTAGGGCTCTTAAGGGACTACGCCCGAACGAAGTAGCCTGGAAGCAATGCCATTGTCGCACACCGAAACGAAACCTCCTCTAGCATTCACCTAGCCACCCAGAAATTTTATCATAGTTGGTTTGGTGCCATGATGTCCCGAGGCATGACTTATCACTACTCGCCTCCGTTCATTTCCTAGGACTACCTAGAAAAGGTAGTTTGTAAACATTTATGCCACGAAGGCTCAAGGAATGCCAGGAAGGCTCCGGATCAGGTGGTCTAACTCCAATCCAGGGCCTCCCTAGAGCTTGCCATAGCACCTAAAGGCATATACCCCCAATCACACAAGTTCGCGGTGACATTTTGCTAGACCACGACATCCCAGGCATGACTTCTCATGCTACTCACTAACATCAATGAGATTGCAACAAGGTTAACACATTACCATGTAAATACTCTAATGATTGTTAAATGATCTCTTTTTAAGCATGTTAATACACAATATAACTTGTTAAGAATATTTTTGCATATCTTTTTCCAATTAAGTTAAGAACCTTCAATTTACCATTATATAACATATAACATCATATATGATATGTGTCGATTGTTATATCTTAGTTTCAAAATTAAATTTTAAACAAATATATTTTTATTAGATGTTAGGGTTTCAAATAAATATGACAAGGATACCTGCTAGCATTTGAAATGCCTAAAAAATTATCAATGTATCATCTTTAAAATGTAAGGATGTGAATTATTTGACAATATACATTACATGTACATATTTATGTGTTCTTATCTAGATTGATATGTCGTAACATATGTACAAACATCCTAAATAAATATGTAAAGAATGTTCACAAATTCCTTGATATATTGTTTTAAAATTCATTGAAGAACCTTGAATTTTTTTCAAATACCTTGGAATGGTAAGGATGTGAATTAATTGACAAACCCCCTCACAAAAATGTGTATTTTGGACTAGAAGGATTGTAGGGTATACAAAAAATGGGGTTTTTAAAGTGTGTGCTTAAATACAAAAACATATAGGACTTAATAGGGAAGTGAATCTACTTACGATAATCAAATCATGTGTAACTTCTTAGTTGATTGGCATAACACCAAATTATAAAGAGATAAGGTGTATTTATTGATCAATGGGATAAACCCTATTAATGGGATAATCTCTATAATGGTGTAAATGCTTCCCTTAATTTCTTAACAATTGTACCATGCAATGTTGCACCATAGTAAAATTATATTTATATAGTTCAAGATGAACTCTACCTCACTTATTTATAACAATGTTCACATTAGTTGATATGCAACAAATGAGTGTTAGCTTTAAAATAAAAATGTTAGTTATAGAAATTCCCTCACAACCATTCTTTCAAAGATGTGCACATTGTTAGGAGGTAGAAAAATACTTAGAGTTACACATACACCCTACATAATTACCATGTGAAAAAGTAATTACGTATTGCCCTTTGTAGTTCTCCTAGCATGGTTATCATAGGTTTTGCTTAATGGAATAGGTTTGCTTAACAATTGTACCATGTAGTACCCGCGACGTGGTTTTTTAATTTTAAATCAAACATACATATAGAACTAATATATGGTTATGAAAACATACATAGAAGGATATCATGTGCAATGAAATAGAATCAAACATAGAAGTAATATCGTTATGAAAACCAACTCATGGATATATAATGTATCAAACTAAGTGTTCGGATGCACGTCTTTGAAAATATAAGTTCGTAACATGTGTACATCTTGAACTAAGTGTTCTAGACGCACATCTCTGAAAATATAAGTTCATAACATGTGTACATCTCGAAATAAGTGTGTCATACATATAGGACCACATGCAGTCGCATAAGGCTATATATACAATGGACTATATGAAGAATCATGAACTAGGACTAGATGGCCCATATATATATCTATGTACATCCAGGTCCTATGAATCTAATCATGAAACATATTCCCTCTCTTTGCCCTGCTAGAAGTAGCATGTCCATGACTTGGGGATGTAGTGGAGGGAGATGCCACTACGGATTTCTCCTGTGTGGTCCTAAGCAGAGCTCCGCAACCTAACTTGCACATTAATAAACAACAAGTTTTTAACACCTAAATTTTCAAAATACATTCAAAATTTAGAATCTTAGAATTTAGTTAAAATGCATGTGAAATCTTATCGCAATGTCATGATCCCTATAAATTTGTCACAGGACAACAATAGACTCATGAGGGCTAAGCTACATACAAATAATTAAATTTCAAATTAAATATATCATGTACAACATTTGATATTGTAGATTTAAGTAATAAGAAATAATTCCTCCAAAATTTAACAAATTTGAAAAATTGAACCTCGCTTAGTGGATCTACGAGATGCTATGGCAAGCACTATAAAGCACCTCCACAGTTTACATATATGGAGGAGTCTCTCTAGCAGTCATAAGCTATACAAAAATATGTACAAATAAATATTAATCTACATGACTTCCACATAACAGACCCAAAACATAATCCACGTGAACTTCCATAATTAGAAACAAAGTGTAAAGAGAAACTAACCTGTGTAAAATTCACGTGAGGCATGCCAGTAGCCTTAGTTCCCAGAGTAGATGATGACCCGCCAGGATCCTACGTGTATAAAAGACAAACATATATTAATATTTACATGTACACATGAAACATTATAATAATAAAAGTGCAATCAAATGAAATTTGAAATGTAAGTACAACTAAAAATTACATTTGTAACACGCCTAATCGCAAAGTAGCTAGCATGTCAACGCCTTGGATGTTTCCTTCATCGGCTCTTGCTATTTAAAATAAAATAAAAATTAGTTTTTACATGTATGTACATGACATGACGTACAATCAAATACATATATATTAAAATATCAAAAATGAATTAAACTATCAGATATATATATATTAAATATTTATTTGACATTTACTTGTGAAAGACCAAGATCATTTGCACCAGGTCCAAAAACATCCACCATCATCTCATCTAGAGAAAATAAATCATGTGATCCAAGAATGATGTCTTTCCCACAAGGCATACGGCACCACATGATCCACAGTGGTTTGGTGTGCTAGAACTGGCACCTCCAAAAACATCACCAAATGTAATCTAGTTACTATGCTGGGTCAGAGTGTCAGTGAGCTCCCTCAATGTATGTAGTGTGTCAATCTCCACAACCTCCTTCACTGTAGGAGGGATAAATGAAGGTAGTGGGGGTTTTGGGGCATGGGGGATCCTTGGTTGACCTACACATGCACTAGGTATACTCTATGTAGAGCCACCTCCTCGCCCATAAAACTCAGAAAAGTCAAAATAATTTGGGACCTCATTAAGCATGAACTTGTAATATAATTTCTTCAAAAAATAGAGAGGAACCTCATTGTTGTTGCATGGTGGATAATAAAAAACCATCCACCATCGGTCCCAAATTTTTCTTGATTTGGTCATCGTGGCACCAATGGATTGGGAACTATTTGCAAGTAGCTGGGGGGCATTGGTTCTCGGGTCAGTAAATAATGCACAAATGTGGTCTTTTCCATTTTTTTGTCTTTTACGGCCACATGGGATAATTTATCTGCATACCACCACCTACAATCACCTCTAAAGGTATTCCATCTATCTATTTGGTTGGTTGCAGAGTCGAATTCACCAATCAATGTTTGCAATGTGTTGGCTAAAGTCATGCGGGACGGATTTGTGGCATGATTTTGTCTTATAGTCTGAATAAGGTTCTCAATGACAATTTTATTTTGTCAGATTCTTCCAACGATATCAACTTGTGTTCCTGCTGGTTTTGTGGGGACAGAAGGAGCCACAAGAGGCGGATCTATGTTTGGAGGAGGGTTTTAAGGAATGTTTGGAGGGTTTTGAGGAATATTTTGACAGGTTTGTAGGATTATGAGCTCCCGAGCAACTAACAAAATAAAAAAATTGTATACATAGTTTTTTTTTGAAAAACCCATGAAAATCACAAAAAATAACTTAAAATGCAAAAAAATTGATCAAAATCGAGGGCTTACCTCTTTGTCTTGGTGGCATCGTTAAAACTATCGTGATCCAGAAGTTCAAATAGCAATTTTTAGGGGGTATTCAGAGCGCGAGTGCCAAAGGTGTAGGATAAATTATAGTTCGAAAGCAAAAATGGGGAAAAATGAGGAGTCATAGGTCTATTTTTTTGTCTCAGAGGACCACGATTGTGGTTTTAGGTTGGAAATCACCAAACCTATAAAAAATAATTCCGTGAGTGTGGTTTATAAACTGCGATCACGGTACCTAAATTTCAGGTTTTTATGTCCACTTAATTGTCCACCAACTTGCTGCACTTACCCATTCATTATCCGCTTCCTGCTTCAAGTTCCTCAACTTTTCCAATTTCTCATTATATTCAACAATCCTTACCAATATATCCTTGTAATAATTTGTGGCCATTGTCATAATTTCATCCACCCTTTCATCATTAACCTTTGATTTATCCCCCATTTCTTCCATGATGGTAATTACCTGAGGGTTCACCTATTCCCCTATGAGTACTTGGATGTGTTGAAGTCCCTGTAACCTTCATGATAATATCACAGAGCTTAGATGTTTTCTCCTTCAACTTATCATTATTTGCTTTCTCTTCATCCATCTTTTGGAAAAGGTTGTTGATTAATGTTTGTGTATCATGCTTCAAGCCTTCCATTGTAACCTCTCCCAGTGGCACATTCGTTATCACCAAATCCTTATCAGTTAATTATTCCATGCTCTTCCTTCTTGCTGGGGTGTATACTTCAGAAAATTTCTTCCCTGAAGGCTCAATAATCAACTTTGAGGTTACCTTGGGAGATTTAGATCTTCTTATTTTATTTTCAATGCTATTTAATAATTGAAGGTCCATTTCTTCTAAATTTACCACTTCCTCATAACTAGGCAACGCTCTGTTTAGCTAATGAATTAGTGAAATCTTGCCCTGAAAGAGCTTGGGATTCAGACGAACAATCATTTCTTTACCACTCTCTTGAAAGAGGTGGAAGTGCCATTATTTCTAGATGTTTTCCAGGTTCTTGTAGTAGAACTTTATTGCAGTAAGACCCATTACAACTCAACCATCCTTTTCTTTACAAAATATTCATCCACTTATCTTTCTTCTTTAGTACTTGTATCAATATCTTCAACATCCTCATGCATTGTAGGATTTGAAACTGAAGAAACTCCAACTATCTAATCATGCACATCACCTCCATCTTCCTTCTCAATCTCTCCCTCTTCAACCTATACATTTTCTCTCAGGGATCCACTTTTCTCCAATGTTTGAGACACTTCTTGAAGAGAAGAAACATCATGTGTCCGTTATTGTTGTGCATCTAATAGTTTCTCTAAATAAGGAGGAGGAATAAATGGTGGAGAGCATGGAGGAGGTCGGGGAGATGGAGATTATTTAGCAACTAAAGGAAAAATAAATGAAGCTAGCTTAAATGGTGGTAGCACCATCTCTCCTTATGTAGGAAGGTCTTGAATCATGAAGTAGTAACTAATGAAGATTTAAAAAAATCAGAAGTTTCACCTAAAGTAACTCTGAATTAATGGATTCTTTGTTCTTTCCTTCTTAATTGGCTTCAAATTTGTAGCCACTCCACTAATATCTCTTGGAACTTATTTTCTTTTAGTTATTTCACTGGGTCCTTCCTTCTTCTTTGTGCCTATATGATTGATATCATTCATTTTTGATTCTTCAATGCAATAACCTTGACTGAGGAACCATTCAAAAGTATAAAACAACACCTTTGATTTCATTTCCATGATTGCATTATATATGTGAGTGACTGGAAGTAAGGGGGCATTGTTAACTCCTTCATCATAATAGGTGCCAAAAATTACGTGTCTATCATCTAAAAGATTTTTTGGAATATTGGCCAACCCAAATTCAAAAATTTGTTGTATTGTAAACCGATTGTAATCCCTTCTTCTTATCTCAAACTCATCTCTGCAATCATCCTAGAAATCCTCTAGTGCTATAAAATATGCATAACTCAATGAGATTGACTTCTTGGCAATATTTCTATAATCAAAATTCAACCTTGCCTTGAAGGTGCTCATGAGTATAATGAAGAAATATTTCCTTTTCAACATTTCTAGCCTTATGGATATTTATACAATGATACTACCCAATTACAATAGGAAAATGAACAACTGATCTATGAAGACCTTGCTACAAGTCATGGAGCTACACCAACTATCTACACAACTCAAGCATAATCCATTTGTCATTGGGATATCTAGGAAACTTGAGTGGGGTACCTGTGAAACCACAAACTCTCAAGTATGTGAAATGAGAAAATTGAATAAAAATACACCCATACATTTGGACTACATTCCATGCCTCATCAGTTACTCTCTTGGATTTCAAATCAGGATTGAGCTTACAAATGACCTCATAGAAGAATAATTCATTAACTTGTTTATATTCCTTGAAATATCTTGGTAAGTCTAATTGTGGATAATATTCATAAATGGGATTTTGAGCCACTTTGTGCTAACCTTCTTTAGCTTTGGAAATTCACCTTGTGCTTACTATAACATATACAAGATAAGAAATCATCTTGAAATCTAAAGTTTTGATGACATTTCTCAATTGGAAATCAATATTCTTACTAATGATTTCAGTCCAGTTGATCACCATATCAAGTTTTCCATTTTCAATCACCCCGAGGAAATAATACATCCATATATAAAAGTATTTGGCATTCTTCTCACCATTTATTCTGTAGAGCAACTGAGTAATGTCATCAGCCTCTGAACTAAATCAAACCTCACAATTGATCTAGGGAACCTAGAATCTTGCTTGTCTCCTTTAAATACTTTGTAAATTCATAATCTCGCATGGCATCTGTTTTCCTATTTTTCCAATACCCACTAGCTTTCTCCATGATAATACTCAGTGCCCTTGGTGTAGTAGGGATTTTTAAGAAGAATTTGAAGAAATGAACATCTATCCTATCCACTAGATCACCTGCATCATTCTTGATTGTTCTAGTTTGAGGATCATAATGCTTTGCACACTCTAACACAAATTCTGGCAATTGACAAGTACTTGGAAAGGAAGCTTCTGAATTAGCCCACTTGAGTCAATGCCTTCATCAAGGGTGTTTTATTATTATCCTTGGACCTCTATATTAATTAAAGTATTGAGACATGACCCATGTCTGTATCTCCAATTTTAACTAGCTTGGACATGATACAAGATTCCATTGGGTATCCTTTATATTCATATTTAATTTTGTCTCCCTTAGCTTTAGCTTTTATTTTTCCTTTTCTTGTTCTAGAACTTTCTTCAATATTCAGATCTAGATCATCTCTTAACACATCAACCTCTTCTCTTTCCCCATTGACTGATCACTTACTTCAATTGATTCTTCACTAGCTGCATACATTTGCTCTTCAACAAGCATGCTCCAACTATTAAATATTAACAACTATTCGCTTTTAAATATAGAACAAAAAGTTAATAAAAAATTATTTAAATTACATGAAAACATCTAGATTCAATTTATTCATGCAAATGCATTGGAATCATCCTAGAAGTCAAGTTCTTTGGTGGTTGGAAGTGATTGAATGAAACAATTCATTATATAGTTCATTAAGGTTTTTCAGGGTGCAATCACTTGAGACATGTAGTTAATAAGTGGAAGCAATTTAATTATGTGTAATGAATAGGGAGTAATAGCTTTCTAAAACATCATAATGCATAACAACTAATGTCCTATCAATTTACTACAATAAATAGGAAGTAATGAGTAATCAATTTTCTGCAAAACATTGAGGAAGTATGAGTAATGCAAATTAGCGCAAGACTAAAAAAGTAATGGGTGATCATTTTAGCATAACTTAGGTGGTGAAGTAGAAGTAATCTTGTTCACCAAAATGTATAAGGAAGTATTAGGTAGTCGGTTTTCTCGTAATGAATGGGAATAACAAGTAAAAGTACTTTAAATTGATGCGAGAACATGAAATTGTATTTTACGGATTTTTCATATTACTTTACTTCGTTAAAATTGCAAGTAAAGGACATCCTAATCGACACAATACAAGACAAGAAATAGTTGTTCAACTTGACGCAATACATGGAGTTTGGGAAAACATGGTACAAGGAGGATTTTGAAATAACTTTGCTTACATTTCAACAAATCAAGTAACAACAAAATTGAACCCCACAAACTTAAGGAAATTACGACCTATTTCACAGAGTCTAAAAACCATTCTAATTCATAAACACTTAGTAGTAGAAGCATATCAAATAACCGTCAAACACGAAGAGATGAAGGGCCCCAATACAAATAGGAGAAATTCCTAGGGCACAAAAAATTGTGGGAATTCAAAAGAATTTTGTTAGAGGTAACAACAGGTTCAAAATTACAACTAAACCCTAATCCTGATTAACACAAATGCCCCAATTTTAAACCAATTTACCGAACACGAAGAAAAGAAAAACATAAGGAAAAACAAAACTTATACTAAAAACCCAACACAAAGGAAAGAAAAGAAAGGAAAGAAAGAAGAAAAAAAATATACTAACGTCTCTTGTAAATGGGTCGGAGTCAGTTTGTGTAAATTATTCCTCAATCTATTGCTTGAAGTTGCTCAAGATTTGGAAGGTTGAAAAATTCTTTCTCTCTCCAATAAAATGTCTAGATCCTAGGTGGAATTACTTAGAGCTTTTATATTTTCCACGTCATTAAATGCTGACTGTATAAGTGCTATTCCAACTCTCCCTTCAATGCGGATTTTTAAAACAACTTTACTTCGTTAATTTTAAGAGAAGTAAATTAGTTCTAATTCACCGAAAAATTAAGTAAATAGTTATGCAGATTTTCGGAATTACTTTACTTATCTTAACTTTAGCAAAGTAAAGTTACTCATGTTCAGCGCAATGAATAGGCTAAGCAATGAAGTGTGAGTTTAGTGTAATGAATAGGCTTAGCTTATCAGATTTTAGGAATTACTTTACTTATCTTAATAATAAGACAAGTAAGAGTATATCGGTTTAGCACAATGAATAGGACAAGTAAAAGCATTTGAGTTTAACACTAAACTATAGAAACTAATCCGATTAATTGTGGTATTTTGAAACTAATCTTCTTATTAATTATAACAAGTAAAAGCACTTCAAAACAACGCAAAGAAGAAGCACTATACAAATTGGGTTTTTAATATGGACAACTTGTTACTTCAAGTAAGGCACTCTGAGAAACCCGATAGCTTAGGAGAGCAAGTATTTGGATTTTTGAAGATTTTGAGGTACTTTTAAGCACATGTGTATTTCATAAATCACCTCCAAGAAATTTTCTGTAACCTCTTGAAGAATCATCATGCATTCTTATAACCTAGATGAGTTAAGGCATCAACCTAAACAGACTAAACAATAACCTAAAATCTATAAACAACATGAACACATTTCATCACAAGGTTTGAAAACTTAAAAATTTAAAGGGTTACCCTAATATTTAGAAGAGAAATATTGGGGACACCAACATGGAACAATATCTCATACGAGATCATAGAAGTGATGGGGAAATGAATACAAGAATGATAGTCTATGGCAAGATCAATACAAATAGAGAGTTCCTCACATTATCGGTAGATAATTTCTTTCAAACTATGCAATGCTATAATCTACCCCAAAGGAGGGAAAGGGATAGTCATGTCAAACAACACATTCATGAGATTCTCACAATGATGAGGTGACATGTACATGAATTCCAAGAAGGGAATTGGACAAGGAATTTGGTCAAGTTCTTTGAAAAGATCCCACTCACTATGTCTAGGTTATAAAGCAAGATGAGAGTCCGGGAACCCTCGAAATAGGATTAAAAGGAGCAAGGGTAGTTAGAGAAACCTTTAGAACTAATTTCTTCTTAGTTCCTATGTCATTGACCCTACAAGGTTGACTCCGCACGGGGGATAATGGTGTTTATAGAAATTGATCTATATCCAGACACAATCATCCATGTAGGAGAACTTTCATGTAGGGGCGATGGCATATGGAGGAGGTAATTTTTAACTTGAGGAGCCCTGATTTTGAGACATAGAAGGGTAAACGATCCGTGAGTCCTAGGCTGAAATGTTATAGGATATTTTGGCTCAACCTAATCGATAGCATGTTTTACATCGTTGATTGTAACCATGTTTTTGGGAGGGTAATATGTTTTTACCAAAATATTTGTAGTATTCTCTTGCTTTGTAGAACTTTCAACAACATCATGATTAGGCATATGATTAGAGAAGATCTTGACTTCTCATGAGCCTAATTTATGGATTCATAGTGATCTTTCTTTTGAGATACATCACGATCCTTGACTACTTTGGTCAAACACTCATGAGTGATGGTGTCATAGTCAAATTTAGGTGCTAAGAAAAATATAATAGTAGCCACATGAAGTGCATGATAATTCTCATCTGAGTGACCCCAATTAGCGTGTCACTAACAAAACTTACTCTCATCATGCCAATGAGGAATGGGTTGAGAAGGAACTAGAATCATGGTAAATGGTTTACGAAACTTACACTTCAATTCTTCCTTACTCAATATTTGATGATAGTTAGGTTGATTCTTGTTGTTAGTAGGTTGTTGGTTGATGTTGAAAACAATTTGATTTAAAGAAGCAAAAAGAGGAAGAGTGTTTAAGACTCTGTTATCTATTACATTCTTGTTCTTTGATTGTTGAAGGACATGGACTTATTTGTTAGCTTGTGTCTTGGGAGGAGAATTCTCGAATTCCCTCATAAGATAGTCCTACATTTTAGCTTGTTGAAAAGCCTCTTCTTGGGAAGTAAGAGAAAATGACCTCACCTTGTATTGAAGGCGAGGCTCTAAGGCTCGTAGGAAAAGTTGAAAGAGGCTATCATTAGGCATTTTATGTTTTTCTGCATTGATAGGGTCTTACAATGCTTGATAAAGGCTTGTTCGATTCATTTTTAGATTTCTGACAATTGATGAAAGTGTTGATGTTATTTTAAGGTAGATCATGATATTAGAATTCACTTACTAGGGCTGTCACTAGGGAATTTAGCTCAACTATAGAATTAGGAGGAAAATAATGGTGCCATTCTAAATCATCTCTTGTAATGGTATTGGATAAGAGTTTAGTGAAAACATATGATTTATTTATGATCCATTCTTTGTAAATATTACTGAAGGCCTTGATGTAAAGAGTGGGATTAGTAAACCTATCATAAGAGATAGATGGAGAAATACCACCAATATCTATACTAGCAATATAAGCTGATAATGGATCCTATTGGAATACTCACAAGACCTTGTTTTGAATGGCGGGTTGAGTGATGAGTACCCTATTAGGCCCATTTAGGAAAGGAGGGGGCACCCCAATAGCCCGTTTGAGGGTGGTTGACTAACTGAGCCATATTGGCTTGTATTTGGAGGAGTTGAGAAGTAGTAGAAGATTGTTGTTGATTCATTTTGTCAATAAGATGAAGGATAAGATTAGTAGGATCATAATCAGAGGAGTTTTTAGATGATCCTATTTCAACAAATTTCCCCGTTTCTACCCTATTGTTAAGTTGTTTAGATACAAAATTAAGAAGATGATTACTAAGCATTTCTTTTGATTCTTCCTTGCATTAAGGAAATTAAGACAAATTTTCTTGGATTTTAGGAGGATGGTAAAAAAGTATCATCGTTCTAGATTTCAATTCTCATCCTCGGGTGGGACATTACGTTAGGTAGAAGGCTTCTTCCTAGGTGTTCCTATATAACAGAACAATCCATACAAAAAGGAAACTTAGTTTTAGGATGGTATTTTTCTAGAAATTATTAAACAACAGAGTCATAAGACCCCATGCCTAGATACTCCGGTATGGAGTGTTTATCACAGCTAAGAAAAGGTCGAAGATAAAGGTTAAAGACAAAATATTCCCTATAGAAAAAGCACACACAAGGGCCGAAGGTGTCGAGAGTAAATATGGCTGAATAGAAAGGATTGACCATGCAATAGGTTTACATATGGGCCAAAGGCTTATGGAAATATATGAGACAAGAACATACAGATCGCTTATGGGTGATGGTGTATGTGTAGGTAGGTTTTTGGGGTTTTTAGGGTTTTTAGATACTTATATGAAATCAAAATAAAAGATGGGTGCTTTTAACAAGATATGCTTAATCAGAAGGTTGGTAGGATTCATGTTAGGTTCACTAGAGAATGTATGTGGGCTAAAATGTGTCTCAACAACATGCACTCTTACTCATCCATTCAACTAGGGTATTCGAGGCAATGAGTAGGAGACATGTAAGTACTGACATATAAGGGGATAAAATTAAAGGGGATACAATGAGTGCTAGGGTCACATATCTAGAGGGAAGTAACCCTTACACTAGGTCAACCTAGGGTTTCCAAGGCCCACGGTCAAGATAGAGGAAGGAACCCTACTAGGATATTGGTGGTTGGGTGTGGAGAGGTATGGATTAAAAAATAAAGGATGAATCATGTAATAACTTAAATGAAGGTGACTAAAGAATTAATATGTAATAAGAGTGCTAAGATAACTAGCATCAAGCATGCATAACACTAAGCTAACATAAACAATGAAGAGGAGTTGAACTAATCTATGTAAAGTGACAAAGAAGGGTTAGAGCACTTACCTTGTACATGTAGGGTGGTTATTGATGCATCTAGCTCCTATGAGAAGCAACACACGAGTGATAATCACTATTAGGTGGAGTAGGGGAAGACCATTCTGTCCTAGACTCACTATATGTTGACCCAATAGTGCAATCAATCATCCAAGAAGAGAGGTGTCTAATCCAATCCAAACATAATGCAAGATGAACCAAAAGCTAGGTGAGTATATCTTGAGATGGTGCAAAAGAGAAAATAAATTCACGGTTTAGATGTCTTAAATTCCTTTTTCCTCTATGAGTTTCAAGTGAAGTGAAGGCATATGTAGGATGCCATCACTCACAGGTGACGATGTCGGCCATGAGAAAACATAACACTAACACAATCGCCCATGGTCAATTGTGTCAGCCAAGGATGCAAAAATGAAGTGGTGTGTTGTGAAAGGTAAAATAAATGTGTTGTGAGTCATGAAAGAGGATGAACAAGATGTAAAATGGTAGAATGAAAATAAGAGATCATAAATATGATATGCATGAGACTTAGGAGACAAATATACCTAGTGAAAACTAAGGCCAGGACTAAATAACAACACTTTCTCTATGTCTTGTCTCTAACCCATAATGGTTACATGAATAACCATTGCCCATTCCCGACATGCCCCTTAAGGAGCTCGCTTAGTATATAGATGCATTAATAACCCTTATCTTCACAAGGATGATTGTTAGTAACATTTAAGAATGATGAAAAGTGAAAGGTGAAAAATTAGGTATATACATGATATTTTAGATAGAGTTAAATTATAACACGTGGATAAACGGGGAGGTGCCTCTAAACACAATATTTATTATATTGCATTAAATGAGTGTGGAATGATGACACTGCACATTTAGCTCCCAATAAGGGAGACTACTATTACTTTGGAGTACATGTATATTATATTGAGATTATTGATACTTGAGAGAGGGTACATGTATTATTGGGAGATGTATAATATTATATGTATAAGGCACATACATTTTTGTTGGGGCCTAGGTGGTGCTGGTGTCTGATTTAATCTTGTGGAAAATTATGGCACATTTTGTATCCCCCCTGAGAAATTGGTGTGCCTTGCCCTATTCATTGATTCTTTTACCTCTCGGGATGTTCAAGTGTTCCCTCAAGCTTCAAGTTGATTACACCATTCTGTGTTCCTCGTCACTTGTTTGTGTTTTGCTAATGCCTTATTTTTTCCTATGTTTCTTATTGATTTGATGATTTGTAGGTGTGATGGGCATGAGAAATACTTTGGAATAAGGCCCCATGATTTTGAAATTGAGTTCTCTGTAATTTTAAAAGTTTACGTTATTTGCAAGTTTGCAACCTACAAGTTCATTATGAGGTACAACAAAAGGAATATTTGAAACATCCGGGGTTGTGTGGGACTTATGAGAAAATTTACATTATTTGTAATGTTGTGAGTCAGAAGTTACAAGTACGGCCCCAAAAAAGGAATATTCAATGAATTTGGGGATGTGTGGGCCTTGAGAGTAGTTTTGTAGTTTTTGCAAAGTTGCAAACTACAATGACACTTCCAAGCCCCGATAAGGGAATATTCCTCCACTTGATGACTTTCTTACAAAGTAAAATTTGATGCAGATGTACAACTTGTAAGACCAACCCCAATGCCCAAAAAGGTTAATATTTAGAGAATCTTTATGATGCAAGGCAAGGAGAAATTTGGTAGTCTTACAATTTGTAGCTTCATAATTATTGAATATCGTAAGTTGAATTCCCTTATCTCAAGTGTGATGGGAAGGGACACATGGCATGATCCAATAATAGTTTTTGAGGAGAATCCTTGTAGTTCATCGTTAGGAGTCTTGTAGTTTTTTGCAATGTTGCTGATTGTGTTTCCATCTCTGAGGCCCGATGGGAAAGACAAGTGGCCATGTATGACGACACCTCAGGGTAACGACTTTTGCAACGGTAGTTAGTAGTTTCTTATTTTTGTAATTTTGAAAACTACATGTCTACTCCAAAAGGCCCCATAAATAGTAGACATGGTGACATCATATGGTATTGGTAAATTTTAGCCCCGTAGTTGGCAATTTTGTAGTTTTTGTACTTATGCCAACTACTCTCCTACCCCTACTAGCCTACGAATAAGGATATGTGGTAAATATGTACATGTGTAAGGATCATATTCAAACTTGAATTTTAAAATCAATGATCACAAATATGAAAAATATAGGAAGATATTTGCCATTAATGAGTGTATGTGAAGAACTAGTTGGAAAATAAGGCTAAGTCTTGCACTTTGTATTCAAATTATGAAGTTATTGAGTAATCTGGAGCCCTAGATCAAGAAGAATCCCCGCTTTTACTATCAAACCATGTGAGGGTTGTTTTCAAAGGTCCAACATTTCTCGGGTGATCTTTCTAGTTTAAAACATAATTATGATTGATTTTTGTATAGGTAAGTTCTTGTGTGAAGTCTCCTTATGTTTTTGGTAATTGAAATGTTATATTGAGTGTTAAGAGAATTTTTTGAATGTTCCAAGTCTCTAATAATCCACCCCTTGAAGAAATTCACCTTCCCTTATACCTTGGAACTATGAATATCTAGCTGACTAGAGCCCATACCTCATCCCACCTTGTTTCTGACTTAGACAATATAACTGATACAAACCTAGTTAATGCGAAGTTGAATGACTTATCTAAAGTCTCTTTGCAACCAAAAAAAGTGAAATAATGGAAAAAATTAATACAATTTCCATTTCCCTAGCAACTATATTTCCCCCTCACCTTAGTACCGGAATTGGTATGGGCTTGTGTAGAAAATTACAACCTAGAACGAAGGAGGTTAGAGATGGAAGTGGTGTTGTGGTCTTTTCCCTAACTCTAGATAATTTGGATAAGATGTTGGGACTCCCATATGTTGATAAGGTTGTAGACATAAAAGTTGAAGGGACAGATAAATTTTGGATTTCCAACCATGCCAATTATTCCAAAGTGTTGAACAATCAATGGATTGAGAAGCCAAGGATCTCTGCCACCTGACTTCCCAAGAGATTAACTAGAGTTGACTTCATTGAGGAGATTAGAGACCTCATTACCCTATTGAACAAGATTGTGGGAAATGAATCTGCATATCACTACCATGATTGGATGTTCAAGTTCATCCAAATCATTCTCAATCATACAGAACATATTCACTGGGGAATTGATAAGTGAATCCATCCATCATTAGCTCACTAAGATGGCAGTGAAAATCCAGGAGGGGTCCAAAAAATGTGAATTATACATAACTTCCTACCTAGTTTACAACATTACATGCCACAAGTCATTCCCCAAGTTGGTAAGAGATAAGGAGTTTTCTCAGTACATAGTATATGATGTATACAAACAACGTAACTTGGAAAATCAGAAGTACAATTTCAGGTTGGTTTATGATGTCTTATTTTCCCCCATCCTTTGTTTATTCAAACCCGATCCGGAGAATTATAGGATAGTATCTAGAGCCAAACACATGATCACTGAATATGGATATTACTTCATCCAATTTAGATTCTTCACATATATCACGACAAGCTACTTCTAAAGCAAACCCTACATGTTGCCCAGGTACTCGGATGATAAGTGGGTACTGTTTAAAATGCCAAGATAACTTTTGGATTTCCATAAGCTAATTACAGGGAAGCACAAGACAAATTTTAAGTTCCCAATTACTATTAGGAGATATACCTTCCCATAGTGGTCAAATAAAAATCCTTGAAGCTGAAATGAATGGATTCATCATGTAGAAGTTTCAGGCTAGACCCAATTATGACATCAAATGGATAGTGCAAGGAGCCTGGGTAATTCATATGAGCATGAGCCTCATTATGAGGACTATTGGATGGATTGTAGAGATGAAGAGGAGGTAAGACTCAAGGACTTCTTGAAAATAATCACTCTCAAATAATTGATTACAAAATTGCAGTTGTCCTCAAGGGTTTGAAAGATGACAAAAGATTGGTGAGAAAGTACTATATAGATAAGAATAGTGCAACTCAACCAATGCAACCTATCGATTGGACTATGCAAGATCCAATCTACTTGCATGAGAGGACAAATCATGTCATTAGAATAACTCACTTGGATCATAAGTAATAGAATTGATTTGTACCTACAAAACACTATAGTTTTGGGGGAATACACAACTATAAGAGTAGTTAAGGATGTGCTTCCACCTCTGAGGAAATGAGAAATAATTTTGGATCCATTGAAGGGAAAATATCCATATATTTCCATCAAAGGACCAACCTCAAAGGAAGTGGAGGAGTTAAGTACTACCGCAAGTAAGATGTGACCCATGTGTCTTAATTGACAAAAAAATGAGGAAATGCGAGGACATAAATTAAATATGCTCCTATTACTAATTACACTTCGATCTAGGTTATACCCCATCCTACTTCAGAGCCCAAAGTAGCTATTTCTCATGGGAAGGCCCAAGAAGGTGCATCATCCTCTATTTCAGAGGGATCATCTAGTAAAGGGAAAAGGATGAGGGGAAGTGTTTTACCAAGGAAGCCAAGGGTGAGTCCATCATTGGAAGCCATTCCTGAGGAGGTGGAGGAGGAACAAATAACCCAATACTTTGTGAGACTAAAAAGAACAAAGATGAAAACACCAAGTAGTAGAAAACTACAAGTGCATCCATTCCAAGAGCTTCCCCAAACCTTGAGGTACCTCTAAAAATTTTAGATACTCCTAAGGTAGTTGATATTAACCCACCTCCATTGGTACAAGAAGCTATTATTTCAATCAAAACTCATGAATAAAAATCTACATCAGCTGGATTTGTGGAAAAAGAAGTGTAATATCCATATCATGAACACGTATTTATTTGATGAGTTTTCCGCTCATGTTACAAGTTAATGAAATGGTATGCAAGAAAACAATAAAATCCAAAATATGGGAAGGTTTAAGGCTACCTCTGATGTGTGACAACGAGGAATATGAAATATGTGTGCATAACTCCTTTTTGTAGTGAGCTTGGTAACCTGCACAACACAAAGGAAAACTAAAAGAAAAATATTAGTAGATTATATGGTGGGCTGGTTGAAAAAGTCAGTCCCGAGAAGTGAAGAACTTCCTAAGGAAGATGACAACCCACTTTTCTTAGAAAGATTGATAAAAAATGAAAGATAACATGCAAGAAATAAATAAGGTAGAAATGTAGAGATATGATAGATAAAATATCAAATAATGTAGATAATGATAATTTAATGTAAAGAGGAGAAAACCATACTTTGGGTTGAAGATGATTTGAGACATATCGACGATGAATGTATGAGAGAAGATCAAAAGATGTGAAGATACAAAATATGGAACTGATTCTTGGATCTTTGAATATGTCCTAGATATGTTACGAAGCACATGAAACAAAAAGGATGTATAAATCAAGTAGATATGGATAGAGGCGGAGAGAGTTTACTTGACGATCGGGGGTAGATAAAGGCAATTGATGGTGATTGGGACAAGAAAGTGAGATCAAAGGTGCTAGATAAGAAAAATAAAAAGATAGAAATATCTAGATGTTATAGAGATTGAGAAACAAATGGAAGAGGGGATAAAATACGGGAAAATGAACTGATGCAGATTTGGTTTATAGTGACCGGGGAAGAGTTGAAAGTAAGCGAGGATAGATTAGGGTTTGGTGAGGGTTAATAAATTCCAAATAGATCGTGTGGAAAGGAAACAATGGTGGTTGATGTGATGGAAGATCTCCAAGATGACGAACATACATCCAAATATGATGGAAAGATGATGAAATGAGCTATGTATCCAAGCATAATCTAAGATTTAGATCTCCAAAAATGATAATCAAGGGCTCCAAGATGACTCCAAGATGTTGATGAAAACTCAGAAGAAGAAAATAAATCTACAAAATCTTGATAGAAGTTGAATCTCCAAAGTTTCATCCTCTTTGAGGAGGGGGTGATGACATATTTATAGGGTTGTCAACGCTCCGATAGGGTCATCGTCAACTATGGAGGACCATTGATTTGGCTGATGGGGATGATGCATAACTCAAGACAAGAGACCATATTAAGGATAGATTAGGGTTTTGAGTTGATTTAGTGGGTTAGGGTTACATAGGGATAAGGAGTGGTTGGATGGTTGAAAAATTAAATACAGGTAGGTGATGATTCTAGGGAAGATAAATGGGATGTTTAGGGATGTGATTAAGGTGATAAACATGTTTAGGGATAATTAAATGTGATTAAGGGTGAATAATGAGAGATAAAATAATTATGGGATGGGATAGATTTAAGATAGGAAAATAGGAATTTAGAGGAAATAAATATAATTTAAGAGGGGAAAGAGATTTTGAATAGGATATGGGTGTGAGCGTGCACAATGATGTAAGAAGTGAACATAGGACGGGGGATAAGTGAAACAAATTTTGGTGTCTACATTTTCCCATTTTTGTCAAGTAGTTTGTGTTAAGCAAGCCACGAGATAAAACCAAAAGTGATAGAAGATGATGGTTGAGGTGCTTCTAAATAAAGCCTTAAATTTACACCCGATAAACGCAAAAATAATAAACAACTCAATATTATTATGATGCAACTCTACTATTTACACTGCATGATTCATGGCTATTATATAGCCAAATCACCTCCTAATAAATAGGGAGGTGTTACAACAAACAACCTAGAATACTATTCACGGGTATAACAATATATCAAAATACCCAATACGACAATATATTACAAAATACAATTCACCTAAACATTAATGGAACACTAATCAAATATATTCCTAACATTCCCCCTCGGTGTGGACATGGGAAAAAACAACATCTTCAACCAAGCAAGAAGATGCCGCTCTCGTAGCTTTGCACATGGTATCAATCATTAACATTGACTATGGGAACTAAATCATTCATGGATAGGTCCCCACCAACCTATCTAGGCGAATACATGAATTAGGACCCATAAATCAATTCACATCAACCATTAAGTCAATCGGTCAAGAACACTTCATGCTATAGTATCAAGGGTACAAATCTCCACATCATCATCATTACAGGGGAAACACAAACACTATATTGCACAAAGGAACAAGGCTTTTTTTCATCTATTCTTATTCATCACACATAACACAAAAAGTTTCACTAAAGCATTATGCGACATTTGAGGTAGTGAATAACTCGAGGACACTGATCGTCCTCCTGCCTACGTTCCCTCCATCCTCCAATAGATGTGATGTTTAACTCAACTAAATTTGATCATGGAGCTCAATTTGAAATTCCCCCTCGATTTGGACTTGGATGTCAGGTAACACTGAAAATGCATCTGTGAGGAATTTTTTTAATTTGATGGACTTTTTATAATGACTCTGAAGACACCACAATTTTTGAATCGACACATTTAAAAGATTACCATAACAACTATAGATTTGACACTTTTAAGATTACTCCACCAATTTGATGACACCTATTTTGAGAACAATTAAAAGACATTAAAACTAGTTTATCAACACTTGTAATGGTAGAATTATTATAGTTATGACTTAATACACTCTTAATAATAAATTTTCTTCGCACGTATAGCTATTTATAGTTTCAATACTGTAATTTTTGTAATAATGAATAAAAATCACACCTTATAACTTGAGTAAAACATGTGGGCTGTGTTAGAAGATATCCATAGGTTTGAGTGAGATCCTTGAAAATGTGTCCACTGCAAGGATGCCGTCAAAACAAAGGTTGATTCACAGGTTTCGAATGTAATGGATGTCATGATCGAATTCCAAGTGTTGAGTCAAGAGAAGAGTTAACAACTATCTTCTCACGCCTGCATGGATAGTCACATTAGGTAACATGAGCATATCGTGTTTGAGGCATTGACAAAACCAATTAATAATTAGGCGCATGTCACTCGCCAAATATATATGCAAAAATTTAGCATATGATGAAACTGAAGAAAAAAGTTTCAAATGATTTCATCTTTACACGAGTTTCTAATTATCTAATTATCCGAACGCATCAATGAACCGGAAATTTGTAGAATCAAACACGTATCTCAGATTTTCAATAAAGCACAAAGGAAAACATGAAATCTCTCCACCAATAGGACTGTCACTGCCAACAGTCGGTAATGAAAAAGGTTTCATTTACACAACCGAGTTTCCGATTATAGTAATACGGCTATTCAAAGCCAACATCTTGATTTTAAATTTTTTCCATCACTTGATCTGATGCCTCACCTCACAAAATGCTGCATGTGGAAGATATTTGTATGAATGAGCACTAAACACATGATCTTTGGAATACATTACAAGGAAGACTTTACTCTGATACCAAATCTAAATAGAGCCTTAGATTTGCACACCGATAAACACAAAAATAATAAACAACTCAATATTATTATGATGCAACTCTACTATTTACACTACATGATTCATGGCTATTATATAGCCAATTACATAGCCAAACCACCTCCTAATAAATAGGGAGGTGTTACAACAAATAACCCAGTATACTATAATAATATATAAAAATAACCTAATACAACAATATATAACAAAACATAATTCACCCAAACATTAATGGAGCACTAATCAAATATATTCCTAACGGTGCCCCCTTAAACTAGGGATTGATGACATGAAGAATAATCAATTACTAGGTTGAGAGAGTGTAGAAACAAAATCATGCACTTGGGTAAATTTCTAGGTCCTAAACATATACTAGCATTTATATGATTTAAAAAGAAAAAAAACTAATAATTGACGTCCTGTCCTTGACCTCTTTTCGTGTTTCAAGTTTTCTATTTGGTCTTACACATCCTACAACCCAATTGTTATTTTACGTATTTATATTTTATGGCTCCAAACACCAGCTTCTAGTCGTAGACACAAAATCACGTACTTGGGTACATTTCTAGGTCCTAAAAGCATACTAGCATTTACATGATTCTTAAGCAATAAAACTAGTAATTGACAACTATCTTTGGCCTCTTTTTTGTCTTTCTTATTTTCTATTTGGTCTTACACACCCTACAACCTAGTCAGAACTTTACTTGCTTATATTTTATGACTTCGAGACACTAGAACCCAACAAGGACACGAGCACCCCGACACCCTTGTCCCCTCGGGCGCCCGACCTCTTTCCACATTACTCACTCTTTTTAGGCCTCTTTTATCTTTTGGGAATATTATTTTCTTATGGGTCAACCTTCCAGTTGTCAATTATGAAATTCAACCAAGGGAATCATATAAATACATAACTATGTGATCAAAATAAAGGACCAAGCTCTAAACATACTTACTATCACCTAAGATTGCATCCAAAGGCATCTAAAGCACTCAAAGACATCCATCTAGCATCCATTCAAGGGATAAGGGAATACATTTTCTGCATACACAATATAGGAAGGGGAATTTCATTCTATTCCATACACACATTTATATATTTTAGTAAATATAGCTTGCTATCTAGTGCATCTTGCACAAGGGCATTCTAGGGTATGACTTTTGTAGTCATTATTTTACCCTTAATACTTCTTTCTAACCCCAAGCGCATCGGCCTATCACCCAACATATGCTAAGCATTCACTTGAGGTGCGCGCAAGTGCCGAGACCCTCCTTTATGTGAGCTTTGTAAGAGAGTTCCGCCATTAATGGAGGATTATTTGCAGAAACATAAGTACATGCATCTACTTAAAAGGTAGAAGATATAACTAACAGATCTACACATCAATGCATCACAAAAGGTAAATAAACATTGTATGAAGCACAAGGAACCAAATTTGAGTCATGATAAGCCAAATAACATGAGGGTTTACACCCATAAACAAGATGTATAGAATAGATCCATGTATATTGATTTAAAAGAGTTTCTAGTAGCCACACTACATAAAAGGGTCATCTCAGACCATATACATCAAATGATAGAGATCTAACCCCTGCAAACTCATCGATCGAGATCCTAACTATGATTTCCCCATTATAACCCTTGTTACAGACCCCAACACCCATACATATGCTTAATGATATCCTTTACAACCCTCTAGCATCAAAAAATATAAACCCTATTATCATGATTTCCAAACCCTTAGCATTACCTAACATTTATGCAACACCTCATTACCCTCCTTCTCTTAGCACTCTCATACCTTCTAGCACCTTCACACTACCTTATCCCTCTCATGTTTATGTCCCAAGCACTCCTTTAAATAGGATCATCATCCATCGTCATGACTTTTCTCATGAACACATCGTGTTCCAAGTGTTAATGTGGTCATTCATAGGCGAATGCTTATCCTCTTTGAAAAACCTTCCACTAATTGTAATAATGCCTCTAGGAATATTCCTATGTAGAATATCCTTTTCTTGGCCTCCAAGGTTCCAGGCTAACACCTTATCCACTTATCACGCCTAGTCGGGTCCTCACATTTTTCCTCAAGTGACTCCATGATGCCAAATATGGCTAAGTCCTTTAAACCCTTGTTTTGCCTCTCGCACGTGCCCTGGTTTCACTTAAACCCTTTTCTTGTGCACTTTTCCCTGAGTGCCCTTCTATTTATTGATCTGTGCACGTGCCTCTTGGTACTTAGCCAATATTTAGGGTCCAACATCACCCCACACTATGCGTGTTCTCCATCCTTAGAAACATTCTGCTCCTTCAAAGAATAAAGAATAGTGGAATTGAAATAATCTAAATAAAGAATGGAAGAATATGCTACTGTTGCATGAGGAGTGGGAACTCCTTCTTCACGAGATGCCTCAATCTTCTCCCAAGCATCTACTTCTCCATGCACTTGCTGAAGTAGGTCACCCACCAATGTGCTTACTTCATCAAAACTTAGTTCATTGCTCTTAGCTTTCAACATATCTACAATGCTTCCCAAAGCTGTTTGCTAATATCACCTAGCACATCCATCATGCGAGTGACTTGGGGGTATAGTTCCTTTAGCCTATTCTTAATCAAACCCCGCAAGGTTTTGATTTCTTCCAAATTCTTCTCAAATTTGGCTAAGATCTTATGGCACTCTGCCCAATTGCCTTTGTTCTTTTTCTGAAATTCTTTCAGATCCACCTCATGTGTAGCAACCAATATGCTTGCTACCCTATCTCTGTCGGAAAAATTATCATACACAACTTCATCCATCTGCATGGAGGTCTTTACTATAGCAAGGAGCTCAGAGTACCGATTCACTATATCCCCAATATTTAGATTTTCTTCCTCCTTTTGGTGTGTCATCGCCTCTTCTTCCGAATCTAATGCAAGTGGACACCTTTCCATGGTGAGGATGCGGGTTAAGTCTTCCAAGAAGTGCATGGTTGAATCATATTTCTACTTAGGTAGGGCCAGGTCTGGGTGTTTCAAGATAATGGCATTTGAAATGGCCTCTATCTTCTTGTGGACTTCACGCACCTTCGCCTTTTCATCCCTCAGTTCACACCTTAATTGTGCATTGATCAATTCCTTCTATTTTATCTCATTGTCCCTCTCAATTATCTCCTCATTCTTTTTCTCAAGCTCTTCCTCTAAGACCCTTACTCTATCGTTTCTGCCAAATATTCTTGTTTCCACCTCCATCGATACTTTTTTGAGCGCATTGCAAACTTGCTCATCGACGATTCATCGGGAATTTACAAGAGGGTTTACTCCCTTGGCATTTTGTATATTCATCAACGCATCACGATTTACCTCGAACTCGGGTTTATCAACATGGGACTCAAAAGCGAGGATAGAATTTTCCTTGTGCGTGGGTACGCACCGTCTTCATCAAAAGAAGACAAAGCGAGGAGTTGGTCTATGGGCATGATACTTTGGAAGCACACATGCGGTACCTTTATTGGATCATTAATATAAGTCATATTGTGTTCCTGCACTACTACTGTGCCCTTCCCACCTATGCATGTTTCCATTGAGAAGCTTACTGCTACGCTGGGGTCTCCACCCATGATCCCATACTCCTTTCCTATACTTGTTCTCTTTTCGTTTCTTTTAACACTTCTTCGACGCTTTTCTCCACTTCTTACTCCACTAAGCTGTTGGATAATACCCGCCACCTCCTCTCTCTACAATATTATTCATCCGCTCCTCGGTCAGGGTCGAGGTCTTCGATCTTTCATGTTTACTTCCTCACTCCCCCCTTGTCATGAGCGCCTTCCTCATTCTCATCCCATTCTTCATTTCCTTATTCATCGACTCATGCACATCGTACACATGATGACTTTGAGCCGCACCATGTTCTTCATCGTCTTCATATCCCTTATCGTCCTCCATGCTTTATGTTTCTCCTAAGTATGACCCTTTTATCACCCTTTGCTTCTTCCTTACTGGTGACTCAAATACAAGGGACTTATAATTTTTTCTCTCTCGGGTGAATCTTCTCTTACCGGTGACTCTTCCTTCGTCAGGCAAACTCTTTTCTAATAGGATACCTCTTCCAATGGACGTAAGTACTGTGCCCGCACCCAACTCATGTGCCCTCACTGCCTATACTATCTGCGTGCTTGACGCCTTTTCTTAGGAGCCTCCCCTCTTTCTCTTTTCCTTGGCACAAAATTTTTCCTCGCGATAGGGTCCTCAAGAATGGAGACATCATCTTCAATATAAGTTCCTTTTTCATACTTAGGCCTTAGGCATAAATACACTCTTTCTACTATCCTCCCTGTAAAAAGAAATGTTATTGGTTTCAACATGTGCACATCATGGGAGACATACTTCTCCACATAGGCATGCTTCTTGGGGTATATTAACTTCCTGCGTAACTCGTGGTAATCTTGATCTACTATACTTAGATCAAACCTGAGTTTCTTCACCTCTTTGAATCGATTGACCCCGGCCTGGAAGTACTGCACCGTGAAGGAGAAAGACAACTTACACCAAGGACTCTTGGTGTCATCTATGAAGGAAACTACCCGGGTATGCTCCATTCAGCCTTGGATACATCATGCATCCGCTTATACCACTTTTCCAGGAGAGCCTTATGAGTGGCCATCATGGTGTCATAAGTTTATTGTTCAAACCTCTTGGTGGGGGAGAAGCTCTCCTCTAGGTATTCCTAAACAAATTTATCCGGCCCATCGGGCATTCCAATCTCTAAAAAGACAATGGTGAGGAGAAAATTACCAAACATGATCTTCTTTCCATCGCACACAACGCGTTTATAATCTCCTTTGCAATAAAAGTTGAGAGGTTATAGATGGTCTGTCATCACCAATCTGGCACTATGATAATTCTTCACTGGGAACTCCTCGTGCTATGATTATTTACTAATGCACAACCTTTAGTTTGGTGGATGTAATATGTAAACAAAACAACAAACATAACACAAGAATACCATCGACTATGATAAGACAGAATGATGAAAAATATGAAATATCAAAGTAAATTATAATATTAACATGAAATTGTTACAATCTCACCCATGAGGTACTTCAAATGTTATTGACTTCACTTGCCTTCCACCAATACTATGGGAGAAACTTTACAATTACACCTCTTAATGACTTCTTCAACACACCTTTAAACCGATGGTTTCCTTTACACACTTCATACAATATTTCTCACTACTTCCTTCTATGCTAAATGAGGGGGTGGCCTCTTTATTTATAGAACTTCCGGCTTATCCATGTTATCTCTAAGATAGGATAAGAAATCCACTCGATGAATCATATTCCATACCTTAACTCTTATCCGTACATGTAAGCTTATCTTTTAAGATAAGATAAACCTTATCATTTCACATGGGTTCCAAATTTTTAGAATTTTTACAAATAAAATACACAAAATATTTATGACCTCACTCCTTGTCCTTATTACCAATATCATGTAGACCCTACTTCTCTACTTATCCCAACTTTGACATTTTAACATTACCGGACCACTTACGACAAATATTTACTTTTACAACATTCCTATTGTACTTTGATTTACATCGTACTCTACATTATTGGCGGCACCGCATCGACGGCAACCGTTATCTTCTATCGATGCTACTACTAATTACACTTAACAACATCCTATTCTTAATACATACATTAATGAAATAGAAATTACGGAGGAAAATTTTAGTGTCGACATCTTCCCCCCTTCCTAGCTTCTACTCCATCCTCGGAGTAGACTATTCTCGGTGCTTGGAAAATCTTCAACTTGTCGTGGTTGACCCATTTCGTAATGGGAGTGCCATCCAATTCCTCCAAATGTCAGTGCATTACCATTTTCATGCACAATGCTGCTATTTTGTAGGGCCCCATCCATTTTGGAAGAAATTTTCTCTGTCTTCTTTTTTTTTTGTATCGGAATCATATACTAGAACCAAGTCATTCACATTAAATGGAGACCAACGGATCTTTTAATCAAAGTATTCCTTCGCTTCATTTTCTTCTTATAGCTTGTATCCTTAGCTATTTCCCTCATTTCCTCTAGCAAATGAAGATGTACCAACCTTTCTTTTCTTTGAATCACTTTCATCCATTCTTTCATTTTTATTACTCGACCGTGGGAATATCAAACTCAATAGGAAGAACTAGATCAATGCCATAAGCCAACCTGAAATGGGAGTATTTTGTTGCTGACTTTGATGTTGCCCTATATGCCCACAATGTTGCATGAACCCTTTTATCCCATTTATGTACTGCAAGGTCGCATCTTTGCTAGAATTTGACACAACACAAAATTTGTTCGTTCTACCTATCCATTTGTGCTTGGCTTGTATGTTTTTTCCTTCTTGTGCTTAATAGAAAACTTATTGACTAGGTCTTCTACCACCTCATTAATGAAGTGGCTTCCTTGATCTGTTACAATTTCTAATGGATAACCAAATCTGGTGACAATACGTTCATATATGAACCTTGCCACTTCATCCATGGAAGTTGTTTTCAATGGCCTAGCTTCAACCCACTTGGTTAAATAATCTGTGGCAACTACAATATACTTATTTTGGTGTGAGGTAGTTAGAAGTGGACCTACAATGTCTATTCCCCACTTTTCAAAGGGACCAAGTGGAAGAATAGGACATAATGGAGCTGATGAAGTCTTACGGTTACCATGTGTTTGACAAATATCACATGTCTTACAATAATTATAACAATCTTTAAAAAGAGTGGGCGGTGATAACCGCATCCAAGATCCTTCTTCTTGTAAGTTGTCCAGAGAAGTGCCCTCCACATGTACCATTGTATAATTCTTCTAGCAGTTCCTTCCTTCGATCACGCGTCCAATCGCCCTCTCAGATGTCCATCGAGTCCTATTCGAAATAATACTCCATGCGAGAATAGAATATGGACGACCAAGCTTGAGTAATCTTTCCCTTAGTCTTTGCATTGGCACCATCGGAAACTTGAATTCATTCGAGATAATTCCAAATATCTATGTATTCACTAGGGATTGTGTCAAGGTATAACAATGCTTGCATCAAGGAAATCATCATCATCACAAGATGATCCTAAACCATCATAGGCTCGAGAGAGTGCATCCGCATTGACATGCTTCTTTCCTAGCCTATCTATAATATCAAATTCAAATTCTTGTAGCAAAATTATACATCTTGCTATCCTCCCGATGGGTTAGGCTTATTGACAATATATTTTAGAGCACGATGATCTGCTACAACTATAAATTTCTGCCCTAGCAAGTAATTTCTAAACTTCTTTACAGAGAAAATGATAGCTAGAGCCTCGTTTTCGTTATAGTATAATTTACCTCAAGATTGCTCATTTTATGCGCTCCCAAAGTAAATTGGATGTTCATTCCCATTTTCATCCTTTCGGTTCAAAGTACTTCCTAGTGCTTTGCATCTCGAGGCATCGTGTACACAATGAATGGCTTGCTCCAATCTAGATTCTTTAAAATAGGTGAAGACACCAGGGCTTCCTTAATTGTCCAAAAGCTTCATGTGCCTTATTTCCTGGTTCATAAGTAACATCCTTCTTCAAGAAATGGGTTAGTGGCTGTGCAATCTTTGAGAAATTCTTGATGAACCTTCTATAGTAACCCACATGGCCTAAAAATGATCTCAACTTACTTCTATTCATAGGAAATGGTAAATCTTTGATTTTTGAAACTTTATCAGGATCAGTACCAATACCATCTCTGGATACAACATGCCCTAACAAAACACCTTTAGAACATCCAAAGACACACTTTGTAGGGTTTAGTGAGGCTTGTGCTTCATCTAACCTTTGAAATGTTGTCTCCATTTGGTGCAGGTGGTCCAACTTACTCCCATAGATGTAAAATCATCTAGAAATACTCTGATGAAGGTCCCAATGTAGGGTTCGAACACCCTATTCATCAAACGCTGGAATGTTGCCAGAGCATTACACAACCCAAAAGGCATAACTCTATAAGCAAACGTTCCCCAAGGAGTGGTGAACGTGGTCTTCAGCTGATCTTTCTTTGCTATACAAACTTGGTTGTAGCCGCTATATCCATCAACGAAACTATAGCACTCCGCCAGCCTACTTTGTCCAAGATCCGATCTCGAAAATGGAAGAGGGTAATGATCCTTCTTTGTTGCCTTATTGAGCTTCTTGTAATCAACACAAATGTGTGGCTTCCCATTATTTTTATTGAGATCACAATGGGAGAAACCCATTCGAATTCTCCACAACAAATATGAATCCCGCATCAAGCAACTTATCTATTTCTTCTTTTTGGTCTTGGAAAAATTAGGATTCATTCTATATGGCATTTGCTTTATAGGCTTAGCACCATCTATATCACTCAATAGAATGTTCTACCCAACTTACTTGTGAGTTCCTTGTAATCAAAAGTGAATATGTGTATGTACCTTCGAAAGAGCTGGAGGTAAGATTCCTTCTCACTCTCCATCACAACATCACCAATCTTTATTTGTTGGAGACGATCATCAACTTCTTCTTCAGATAATTTTATGGGGTCATGAGTTGGTGTGACTGGAAGGATATCCATGACTGAAACATCAACCTCACTTTCTTCATCTTCAGTGTCCACTTCATTGGTACTAGAGTAATCAGAGGATGTCCAATCATCAGTTTCATCACTTGAATCCACAGGTTCTACTTTATGATGTCGAGGGATCACGTTTATCTTCACCCTCTCTCTACCATGTCCAAGTGTCATGAAACCTTCATTCCAGTAGTTTCTTGCATGAACTCTCCTTAGCCATGGTCTTCCTAGCAGCATTGGGTATGCAATGATGCATACCATTTTTCATCACCCGAAAGTCTACCACACATACAACACCCATAATGAGATATTGCCACATTTGAAACTACACCTTCTAGTTTAGTTTTTCCCTTATTTAATGACCTTAACGAAGTGTCAAGGGCGATCAATTTTTAACCCCAACATATTCATTCTGACTCTGGTCATTACATTAACTACAGCACCTCCATCAACTTAGACATCATGAATTGAAATACCATTACATAATACCTCGCCTTGTGGAGCATAGGGATCCGCCTCGCCTCCAAAACAGGGGACCTTAACCTCCTTCCTTCGTCGAGCATTGAGTCCACTTCGCAGCTCCCGCCTCTTCTCAGAAGACATAGCCAAGAGTTGACCATATGTAATATTTGTAGGCCTTTTGGACAGATCTTCCAAGATGGAGTATGGTCCTTGCCCCGTGAAATCGAAAATCCTGCACACCCAACTTTCTTCTCCTATGTTTCTTACTAGTTTCTCCTTTCATCTTCTTAGGATCATTTCCATCTTGATTATCTTTTTTTTTCTTTCTTTTTGTTACAAACACATCCACTTCATTATTTCGCTCTTATCTACTACATCAAAATAATTCATAGGTGCTTTTCCTTTATCATTATCTCCTTTACCAGATGTAGAAGCTCTATCGGACAATTATACTTATAATGACCCTTTTTATAACAACCATAACATACAACTTCGAAATATTTCTTTTTGGACCTTTATCTCCTCCCGAGAACTAAACTCTTTTCCTCAAGAAGATTAATAGTTAATCGACCCATATTTTTGAGCAGATCTTCATACTCGGTAGATGTACTAGGAGAAATATTTGTGCTCACCGAGAGTGGTTGTGGATTCGGAGCAAAGGCTTTGGTGTAGGTTCTACTTTAGCAACAATTTCTTTGGGCTCCTCTTCCATGCTTTCTTCTTGCCTTCTTGCAATCTCCTTTGCTTGTTCAATGGTAGCTGGGCAGTCATACTTCACTCGTTTTTTGATCTCTAGCTTCATCCCAAGAATGAAGTGCTTACATAGGAGATTATCCATGCCATTCATCAACCCATCCGCTAATCCTTCCTTCCGGATCTGGGCGTCGAGCTTTCTCCTTAGCTCTAGAACACGAGCATGATAATCCCTTATCTTCTCCTTCTCTCCTTGGGTTAGCTTTGTGATATCGATCATGAGATCTGCATATCTCTGTTGTTCACCAAATTCTTCAAGAAAACTTTCAGTTAATAAATCCCATGATTTTTTCACATTATCACCTAGTGTTTCAAACCACCTAAGGGCTGAACCATCCAAAAAGGTAGGAAAAAATTCAGTCCATTGTTCCCTTCTTATAAGGCCATTACAAATACAAGATCATTTAAACTCTTGAATGAAAGAGGAAGCATCTTCATTAGATTGGGCTGAAAAACAGAATCTTCCCCATTTTCAAAAGTAACCACAGTGAAATACCAACCCACAAGTACAATCAACAAGACTTATGTGCACAAATAATTGAAATCACTATAATAGAAAATAGAAATGACCACGGTAAACTATGGTAAAACTTGATTTACTGTGGTAAAATCTTGACTTTACTGTGGTAAACACTATTCACAATAAAAAGTGAAGTTACTGCGGTAAATACTATTCACAATAAAAAGTGACTTTACTGTGGTAAATACTATTCACAGCAAAAATGACTTTACCATGGTAACTACTATTAAAAAAATGACTTTACCATGGTAACTACTATGCACAGTAAAAATAAGGTTACCCTCCAATTGATTTTTGACTAAGTGGGAATATCTCTCCAGAAAATCCACCAACGAGGAATGGTCCCGGCAACGGAACCAAAATGTCATCACCAATCCGGCACTATGATAATTCTTCACCAGGAACTCCTCGTGCTATGATTATTTACTAATGCACAACCTTTAGTTTGGTGGATGTAATCTGGAAACAAAACAACAAACATAACACAAGAATACCATCGACTATGATAAGACAGAATGATGACAAATATGAAATATCAAAGTAAATTATAATATTAACATGAAATTATTACAATCTCACCCATGAGGTACTTCAAGTGTTATTGACTTCACTTTCCTTCCACCAATACTATGGGAGAAACTTTACAATTACACCTCTTAATGGCTTCTTCAACACACCTTTAAACTGATGGCTTCCTTTACACACTTCATACAATATTTCTCACTACTTCCTTCTATGCTAAATGAGGGGGGTGGCCTCTTTATTTATAGAACTTCCAGGCTTATCCATCTTATCTCTAAGATAGGATAAGAAATCCACTCTGACGAATCATATTCCATACCTTAACTCTTATCTGTACATGTGAGCTTATCTTTTAAGATAAGATAAACCTTATCATTTCACATGGGTTCCACATTTTTAGACTTTTTACAAATAAAATACACAAAATATTTATGACCTCACTCCTTGTCCTTATTATCAATATCATGTAGACCCTACTTCTCTACTTATCCCAACTTTGACATTTTAACATTACCGGACCACTTACGACAAATATTTACTTTTTACAACATTCCTATTGTACTTTATTTCATTACCGTACTCTACATTATTGGCGGCACCGTTATCTTTTATCAGACGCTACTACTAATTACACTTAACAACATCCTATTCTTAATACATACATTAATGAAATAGAAATTACGGAGGAAAATTTTAGTGTCGACAGGTCCCCTCCGAGATCTTGCGGTATACATTCAACCAGGCCTTGTTGATATGTGTCCATCTCTCTTTCCCATTCAGATTTGTGACTAAGTGCATGACCATCCTCATCACAGGGTCAGTGATTGTAGAAATGTCAAAGTAGCGTGAACCCTTCTTGTAGTCATAAGCTTCAACGATCTTCTTAATGACTTATTTTTCTTCCAAATCATCTTCCAATGATTCTCCTTCACAGATAAGGCCGGTGAACTTATAAATCAGATGGGGGTTATGCACATCCTTTGACTTGTGAAATAAAATTGGTCTTCATGCATGCATGACATAAACCCTTGGTATAGTCGCTCAGGATTTCTGAAATAGGGAAACTTGTAGAGTTGCAACAACCCAGCCTTCTCCATTTTCACCTTCACTTTGTCATCATAGATAGAAATTCCATCTGCTATCCTCTTCTCTATAGGGAGAACTATCTCTAGTGTCATTTCATTTTCTCGTGGTTCTCGTTTGATGGTAGTAATCACTTATGACCATCTTTCTGACATGAGACACCCATTCCTTATCAAGTAATACGCCATCCCAGTACTACATTTCTACATATCATTTTTTATTAAAACTGGTAGAAACAAATGTTTTCCTTTTCCCTTGCCCTTCTTTGATGAAACATTTTCTACTTTCCTTGGTGCCATTCCTTTATTGGGTCCTTAAAACTTATTCCTCTCTCCTGGTCCTAGCTCTGCCAAACTTTACGGCTCCAATCCTTTGCAAAAATTCCTCCAAATCTCGTGCCATAGTTATGCAAACCTAACTTGGAAAACCCTTTTCCAAAGGACAACATAACACCCATGGGATCCTTCTACACAATCTTCTTAACTTATGTCCATGTACTCCTTTCCACTTTGGTTTCTTTGATTAAACTAGTTATGCACGTAAATCTTAAAAATATTCTCAAACCTTCTTCGCAAGGATGCCCTAATTCACTATTTGATAACTTAAAACACAGGGTAAAAATGACGCACCTCGATCTTCTATTTATAACTTTTTATTTTCTCTGCAATAAATGCCATGCCACCTACCAACGTACTTTCGCAATAAAGGCAAAATTTTCCAATGCCAACCTTTAACGCTTTTCCTCTGCACTCAATTCTATGCCAAAAACTTTGGCAACCTTCAGAACGTAAAAACCCATACGAGCACAAATCCTTACTCATGCGCTTACGGTGCCAAAAGCATTCTTCCTCTATGTCCTAATCCTGGTTCTTAACCTCGTCTACCTCATGTTGTTTTTGTGCTTTTCATTCTTGTACATGGTTTGTATAAATCCTTTTGACACCATCCTTCCCTCATGTTCACCTCTTCTATGCGTGATCTTCAAATCCACGTGTTTCGATTTTTAACCTGGGCCATCAACAACCATAACTTTCAATAATTATCACATCACTCTACCCCACACAAAAATGGATGCGTGGTCCTCTGCGTATATAATTTTTTGAAATAATAAGTGGCTACCAGCACATAATCGTGCACAAAACAAAACAACACCAACCAGAAAAACAACGAGAAAGGGAAACACAAAGAAAGGAAACTGCATTAAAGAAAATCCTTGGCTAACTGACAATACTACCTTATTTAAAAAGACAAAGAAGGCTTATTTATAGTAGGGCTTCAGCTTACTCCCATTGAAATGGCCTGACAACCATGTTCTATCTAGTGCTTTATGAATCGACATTTCTTGAATAAAGTATATAGGATACATTATACCAGCCTAACCAATGGACTTTGAATTTCCCAAGATGGCACATAAACTTGGAATCATACAAGAGAACCATCTTCCCAACCTCAAACTACTTGTTCTTGATGTGTCTATCATGTCATGCCTTTTTCTCACTTTTTCTATTTTCTGACTCCAAAGAAATAACCCACCTCTCATCCAACTATATAAAATTTTCAATCCTCTCCTCAAGTGCTTATTCATCAACTAACCCTTCTGCAAGTGTTATATGCAACGATGGTAACATTAATTCAATAGGTAACATAAATTTTGTGCCAAAAACCAATTGAAAAGGTGTGGCCTTGTTCAGTCTCTTATAAGTAGTCTGATATGACCATAACACAATGGAATTTTTTTCATCCCAATCCTTTCATCCCACATCAAAAATCTTGGTCAATGCATGATTCAAAATTTCGTCGAATTTATCAATAGTTCCATTAGCTTATGGGTGATAAGGGGTAGTCTTTTGATGGGCCACCATGAATTATAACAATAAAATTATAACTGTCTCATTTAAGAAATGAGTACCCCTATCACTTGTTAAGCTTAGCGGGCATCCATACTTGCTGATTATATTTTCCGACAAGAACCTAACTACTATTGTCATTGTGTAATCCCTTGTAGGAGCCACTTCTTCCCACCTTGTACAGTGTAGTATGTACATGTAATGATATAGCACAAGCATTTCCTTCATGCGGTGGAGAAATAAGACCTACGAAGTCAATTTCCCATTTCTCGAATGACTCGTACTAGAAATCAACCTTAATGACATTTCATCTTTTTCCCTCATTTACCAAGGCGTTGGCATTGGTCACATGTGTTGTAATACTCGATAAAATATTTGTAAATTATTTCCCACCAAAATCCTGCTAGAAGGATCTTCCATGTGGTCGAATTCCCCTCATAGTTGTCCCCGCGATTCCACCATGAGCCTCTTCCATGATTGCAATGCGCTCATGCTCAAGTACACACCGATGTAAAATATCATCTTTCCCTAGATTGTATAAGTATCCTCTAATTAATATGTAGGGTGTGACACGTATGGCTAACTGCTTCTTTTCCAAAGTCTTCATTCCCTTTGGTGCCACACCTGTTTTGAGAAACACAATAATATCTTCCAAGTCAGAGGGCGCACGCTACAATATGAACAGTTGTGCATCTGACATGGTATCCTCAATGCTCTGCATGTTCTCTCCTGAGTTAATCCTTTATAAATGGTCAGGCCCCAAGTTACTCTTACCCAACTTTACAACAACCATAAACTTAAACTCTTGAAAGAATAGGAGTCACTGCATATGCACGCTTGCAAGACGGGCTTGTTCACCAAGTAATTTAATGCCATGTGGTTTGTGTAAAAGATAAAAGGCATCGCTAGAAAATACTGCTTGAATTTTTGTAACATGTAGATCATTGATAATTCCTCGTGCTATGTGGTGGTATAATTATGTTCTCATTGGGTGGGGTTAGCTTCCTACTAGCAAAACACAAGGGATGGTCAACAATTCCCTCTATAGGTTGTGCTAAGATTTCTCCCATCTCAATCCCTGAAGCATCAAAATGTACATGGAATGGATTATCCTAAGAGTAAAAGTGTAATATGGGGGTGTGGTGATAAGCCTATTATTTTATGTGTCAAATGCCATCTGTTATTCCTCTCCCCAATGACATGTACTTTTTTGCTTCAACAACTCCTCCAACGATAAGGTGATCTTGGCATACCCCGTATGCCCAAGGAATCCATGCACTGCGCTCTAGCTAGTAGGGTCCTCCAATCCCACAAGAATGACAACTTTGGTAGGATCCACCAATAAGCCTTCTTTACATATGATATGTCCCAATAGGGTTCCAAATGGAGTAGAGAAAACACATTTCTTAATGTTGAGAGATATACTTAACTACCGACATCTCTCAAACATTAGCCTCAGATTATCACAATGGTCCCTCACCAATCCATATACTATCTAGTCATCTAGGTAGACTTGTAGAAATTTATGGATGAATTCCTGAAACGCTTGAACCACAATGCGTGAAAACATAGTAGGCACGTTATTTAGTCCAAAAGGCATGACCGTATAGGAAACAATTTCCCATTCAGTGGCAAAGGTTATCTTTTCTTAGTCCTCCTTTGAAATTCTAACCTGATGATATCTTGAGAATCCATCTTTGAAAGAATGGATCTTGTGCTCGACTACTCCTTTCAAGTATCTCTTGAGTGAAGGGGGTTGGAAAAGGATCAATGAAACACATCACATTCAAAGCCCTATAATCAATGCAAATCCTTATCCTACCATACTTCTTAATGCATGATGACTATCATAATTATCTAATTTAATTCCTTAATGACCTCAATGATGCATGATGAGATCATCTTGTCAATATCCTCCTTGAATTTGACACGCATATTCAAATTCATTCGATAAGGTCTCTTTCGAATTGGGTGTGCATCTTCCTTTAACTTGATATTCATTTCTCTAGAGGAGTGGTGAAATCATTTAAGCTCATGGTACCCACACAGAAACAAATCCTGAAATTCACACAATAGATCAATAATATTTGAAACCTCTCTTTCTGTCCAGTAATCTCCAATAGTAGCTTCCTTAGGTTCCGCCTCCAAACCAATGTTAACCTTCTTGGTTTTCAGGGGTTCATGTTAGGCGCACACTTGCTCATAAGCACTATCCATAAATTTACGTGTACCAAAAGTATGGTTAACATCTAAGTTTTCCACCTCTTTACTATCTATCAAGTAGACCAACTTTCCTTTCTCTTTTTCCATGCATGCACGATCAAGTTGTACCTCCTCCGATTATTCCTCATGAAGCGCACTTGTAAGACATGTTCACCCAACAACTCCAAAGTAATTTTTCCTCCACCATGGAACTATTTCCCATATTTAGGAGCTTAATAACTCGTAGCACCTTATCCACCGATGGCTTAGTACTCTGATACTCGAAAGCTTGAAGGAGATCAACCGTCAATTCTTGCAAGTTTCTGTTTGACGACACAAATTTGAGTGAATGTACCATGCACACACACAACCTTGTAAGGTGGAGTAAAGCTTATGCACCCATAAAGATGGAGGCAAGGCTTCGTGCCTTCCATCCAGGCCTTCTCACATGCCTAGACATGAAATGAGGTAGGTTCCTTCCCATTATAGTCTTATATAGTAGTAGGTGAATTGATTCCAAGAAACCTAATAGAGAATGTGATTCTCACCTCATGCCACTCTAGAAGGTTATCATGATGGGTCGCCCACCAATGTCTTTGCAGTCCCAAGAAAATTATAGTTAAGCATACTTCTACATTCGACCTCACATCTCCATGGGGTATCCATTTCTCGCAAAAAAATCAAGGTTGGATCCTCCAGTCTAACTTGGAAACTATTTTCCTCCCGGTGTTCATGACTCGAGCGCGCTTTTATTACTCTCATCACAGAGCCTCTTAACTTCCTTCCAACTAACTCATATGTCAGTGCACCTAATTTTCATATGCCACACTAGTTGTATCACTTATAGATTGAGCATCTTCCCATTGAATAACACCTTATTTTGTTGGTTGCACAACCTTAGGGTCCCTGATAGTGCACATAGATTTTATCTAGGTATTCTTCTCCCAAGGGCTCAATATAGGTTGTTGACTTTCCATTTGTTAAAGGAATGATGACACGTTCATCCTTTTTCTCAAAACTTATCTACCCCTTATTGAAACGTAAGTCAAAATTGTTCGTATAACACCGGGGGTGCCCAAGTAACACTGGAAAGTTGTCCACCTTAGAAAGCATGAAGAATTGAAGTCTCCAAAGTGAATATCACCCCTTGGATAGTGATAACATCATCCTTTAAAACACTAATGGACATTGCCTTTTACTTATTAGCCATATATAACACATTTGAAGACGAATGTAATAGAGGTCTTCCCATTTGGTTCCATATGTCTAGGGTGAGAACATTAACTTCCATACTTGTGTCAATCGTAATGTTACTTAGGAGCCATCCATCAACAACTACATTCAAGGTAATCTCCTTATCATATTCAAGGCTATGAGGAGGTAGATTAACATGCAAAACCTACCTCTCGCACTCTCCTCTAGCGTTTGGTACTTTATCTCTCAACCATTCTCCTAATAGAGGGATGATATTCTCTTGGCGTAACATCTTACACACCTCTCTAACATCATCTATATCTGCCTGAGGGACCTCAACACTTTTCTTCTACTCCAACTTCTTGGATTGCTCTTTTAGACATTGAATTTCCCCTTGAAGACTTCTGATTACTTCCATGGTCTCTTGATAGACTTCCTTCTAATGGGTAGGGTTTGGATACTTCCCATGTACCACTTCTTCTCTTGTAATCAATGGTCTCTACTTTGGTATCTCCCTGACGTATGCAACCTCAACTCATATCATCACCAGTATAGGTTCTAACTTTGACTCGCACCACCCTTGGCATCCACTATTGATCAACACGCTTTACGCTCACCATCCCAGCGCCCTTATCCTTTTGCTACTTCTAGCTCATGTGTTCAAATAATTCTAGGCATTCCTCATACTTGTGCTTTTCCCACACCAAGAGAACTACAACAAATTGAGACACTCATGCTTGTAGTGTTATGTATATCTACAATTATATCATGTTCCATGACGGAATTCACTCCTTCCACCCACACGATTGCCACACCTCTAAATGCTCATCAAAAGCCTCTACCTTGACCTCCTCCATATGTATACCATTTATAATGATGACCATCATCCTTTGAGCTATTTGTAACAATGTTCGGTGCTTTTGAGATCAATGGCATCATGTATTTGGTCAATCAATCTACAATCCTTGGTGTCATGAGTAGTAAAGGTGAAAATTTTACAATAGCAAGACACATTCTTATGGCTCGCATGTTGCAGTAGTGGGCGCCTAATTGCATCATGATCTCTGTGGAAAATCTCATAGTATACCATCATCGTGCATACCGATCTTCTAGGAAAACTATCCTTCGTATTCCCTTTTACCTCACAATCCATACACCATAACCCGTTGCAAGTTTCATGAGCTAAGTTCACAGACAATTTCTCCAGCTGCTTTGCCATTGCAGTAATTTGGACTTCTAGGAACAAACTAACTCCTATATCAATGCTTCCTACTTCCTCAATGTGTAAGGTAGCCTTCAAGGCCTCATGCGCGGATCGTGAAAGTATTATATGAAAGCACCCTCTTAATCGGTGTGATCAGTCCTTTGATGAACCACTAAGCATGCTGTGAAGGGTGAATATCATAATATAACTTGGATAAGAGAGTCTTTAAATGTGCATCACAATCCCTCACAATCTCCACCATTCCTTGTTGAATCTCCTTCAATGTGTTGATTCTTTTCTGTCTAAACTCAGGTATGTGGAAATCTTCTAAAAGGCATTACACAACGTAATATAATCCACCACTATTTGGTGTGGGTCATACTTCTGTACCAGCTATGTGTGCATCCTTGCAATGTGGTTACAAAATGACTTGCCATCCACTCTGGGGCAGTGATTCCTTTACGTGCCATAGTAACTCACACTTGTGTACATGTTCTATGGTATCCTCAATGCCCTTGTAATCAGGTAAGTGGAGTGACATCTCATAAAACACTGTTGATGGTGTTGTGGACCTTGTCCACCAGATCCAGGACCTTGATTCCCTCCGGTGTTGCCTCCACCACCAAATCCACTAGATCCACTAGTGCAAACTCCTCTAGATCCAAAAATCCTCCTCCTATCATAGGTAAGGGGCCTAATGTAGCTATGCCATGTGATCCCACCATCGTGCTAAACTACGCACCAATAGTTTGTGATACCGAACCACTCCCAGATGTGTTTCCATGCCGCTCCAGTATGTGATACTCAAACATTTGGATTCCACACCTTGCCCAAATGTTGTGCCAAAAAAAAAACCACCAAACACAGGAAATGACTATGTAGCCATAGATGTACCAAATGAAAATTTATACCTCCTAGGTGTCGCTCGACTACCAATATCGATACCAACTAGATTATAAAAACTTATCTCAGGAATTGGAAAACTAAGTGCAAGGGTCTAGTTGCCATTTGGATTAAGATGTGCACCTATGGCTCTCCTCATTTCTTCATATGATAAGATCTCTCCAGAATCTGAGGGGTTTCTCTTCTACACTTTCCAAGATGGGGTAGCTCAGACTACTCAGGTTCCATGTCCTCCGTGTGAACCTCAAATCCTTCCCACAATGTCTACCTCCATAAATCCATCACTCATGTAGCTTCATGTTGTCTTGCCAACTCCCTCTCCCGAGCTTCATTATACTTGAGCCACCTCTCTCTCTCTCTATTTCCTCCATAAGGTCCGCCATCCTCTACCACGTAAGCTTACGTGCCCCTTTTCCTAATGGGAGTTTAGCTAGCTATAGGAAAGGCTTCCAAACTCAAAGTAATGACTAGGATCTTGATAGTCGGTGGAATAACGTGCAAGAATGATCCTTTAGGATTCCTCAAGAACTCAAACTCGTTAATCTCGGGCAAGAATGTGTAGAAATAGTATATTCCAAGGTATAACTAGTCAACACTCTACTCCACCACATCAAAAACACGAGTCCATGTCGGATCGACATTATACAACCACCGATATTCCTCCTGGGTCTAAACATGAGGTCTATAGTACCAACTTGACTTTGATGCATATGTTGATAGCCATTCATACAACTCTACTGGGAAATAACAAAAAAGTCTCATATAACTCATGATATAGGTGATCCTCTACCCATTTACGTGTATCAAACTCAGGTCCAGTGTTAAATCTTTGAGAAAACTCATCCTCATGTTTTTGAGCCATGCTTGACACTATCCAAGGTCAAACACTCTGTCATTACACATTTCTCTCACAATAGCTTCAAAAGAGGTCCCGACAAATGGAACCAAGATGTAGTCATTATTTTACCCTCAATACCTCTTTCTAACCCCAAGCACGCCGACCTATCACCCAACATATGTTGGGAAATCACTCGAGGCACATGTGGGATCCAAGCCCCTCCTTTATGTGAGCTTTGTAAGAGATTTCCACCATTAATGGAGGATTATTTTTACAGAAACATAAGTACATGCATCTACTTAAAAGGTAGAAGATATAACTAACATATCTACACATCAATGCATCACAAAAGGTAAATAAACATTGTATGAAGCACAAGGAACCAAATCTGAGTCATGACAAGCCAAATAACATGAGGGTTTACACCCATAAATAAGATGTATAAAATATATCCATGTATATTTATTTAAAAGAGTTTCTAGTAGCCACACTACATAAAAGGGTCATCTCAGACCATATACATCAAATGATAGATATCCAACCCCCCGCAAGCTCATCGATTAGATATCCTTACTATACTTTCCCCATTATAACCCTTTTTATAGACCCCAACACTCATACACATGCTTAATGATATCCTTTACAACCCTCTAGCATCAATAAATCTAAACCCTAACATCATGAGCTCCAAACCCTTAACATTACCTAACATTTCTTGACACCTTGTTACCCTCCTTCTATTATAACTCCCATACCTTCTAGAGCCTTCACACTACCTTCTCCCTCCTATGTTTCTATCCCAAGAACTCCTTTAAATAGGATCAATGTCCACCACCATGACTTCTCTCATGAGAAGATCACATGTCAAGTGTCAATGTGGTCCTCTATAGGTAAATGCTTATCCTCTTTGCAAAAACTTCCACTAACTATAATGATGCCTCTAGGAATATTCCCTACGTGGAATATCCTTTTCTTAGCCTCCACGGTTCTAGGATGACACGTTATTCACTTATCATGCCTAGTCGGGTCCTCACGTTTTTCCTCAAGTGACTCCGTGATGCCAAATATAGATAAGTCCTTTAAACCCTTGTTTTACCTCTAGCGCACAACCTGGTTTAACTTAAACCCTTCTTAAACCCTTTTCATGTGCACTTTTCCTTGAGTGCCCTTCTATTTACTAGTCCTATGCACGTGCCTCTTGGTACATAGCTAATATTTAGGGTCCAACAATTTTTTTACACACTCACAAGAACTACATGGAGTTTGAGATGTAGTGCAACCGATAGAATTTGATGATTCTATTAACTACAGATTTAATCAATTAAATTATACAACATTAATAAACTATGCAATATTAAATCAATAAACATCACACTATATTACATAAAAATAAAGAAATACTTACAGAAAGTAAATAACAAATGACACAAGATTTATAGTGGAAAACATAAAGGTAAAAACCACTGTGAAAAGTAACCTTTATTATAGATAACCCTTTTACATCCAGTAAATTACCTCCTCCTTTAGAAACCCTAACCAGGAAGGGTAAAAACACTTTTAATATATATTTTTCAATATATCAAATGAGGACCCGAAGTCCTTTTTATATGAGGTGATTTGGTATGTTTCCCAACCCACCTTTTCAAACTAAATGGTTGAAACATATACCAAGGTTTAAAATATTTAATAATAGAAATATAACTATTTTTTATTATAAAATATTTAACCTAAAGTATATCCCTAGGTTTGAATATTTGATAATAGAAATAAAAATATAATTATTTCTTAATATTAAATATTTAACCTATAGTATAATGTTGGACCCATATTTAACTAAGAGGTGGTCAGCCCACTTAACCGTTATGTTCCAACACTCCCCTTTATGTTAAGTAAGATAACATATGCCAATAAATTACCTGCCCGTGGTACACTACAAGATTTACAATCCTTAAACCATAAATATTTTAGGCTAGCATATAGGTTGAATGAATTCTAACACCTTCATCATACTCAAGTTACCTTTTGGTACAAAAGGATTTGGAATCCCAAAGATCATCCCATGATCAGTGGCTAAGTATGATTTGTGAGTTTTACATGTTCTCACAAGTTCTCATAAAAGGTTACTTGAAACCAAGCATATAGGAGCCTTTTATAACCAAGGTCCTCCTTAACAATATGCTTACACTGGATGTTTACCAAGTAAACTCAATAACACTAAAGAGTTTACTGAAGACCGCCTTTAAGGTCTTTCTACACTTCTTTCTAAAAAAGAATCCAAAGAGGTATACACATGCCCGAAGGTCTTTTTACACTTGCTTAAAGGTCTTTTTCACTTTCTTGAAGGTCTTTATTATAATGCATTTTTTATTTTACTAATACCAAGTTCTATTAGGAGGTGACATTGTCATGCATACTCCCCCTCAATAACAACTATGAAAATCCAAGTTTTTCACGAAAGTGACAAAATTTGCAGCACTCAGGGGCTTTGTGAAGATATCAGCAACCCACTCTTCATTCGGTACGAATTTGAGATCTATCTCACCACTTAGCACCTTCTAAAGGATGAAGTGTGTATGTATCTCAATGTGCTTCATCCTCCGATCTTTGTCTTGGATTATGTACAAGAGCTATGGTGCTCTGGTTGTTGCAAAACAAAGGAATATTACCTTGATCCTTCATCTTTATCTCGGTGAACAACCTCTTTAGCCATAATTCCTCTTTTGCAGCTTCCATTGCGCTTCTATACCCAGCTTCAATTGAAGAGATATAAACATTTGGCTACTTTTTACTGCACCAAGTAATTTCATTATCATTACTATATTTGATGTACCAAGTATCCTTAAAATTTTGAATAGACAAACCATCATGAATTAGTTGTGAACATGAAAAGATTCTTTTTAAGCTTAGGAACAAATAAAACGTTATTCAAAATACCGTTTGAAAATTTTACTTTTCCTTTCTCTATTTCTTATAAATATGATTTATCACCAAGATACACACATTCATTGATTTTTGTAACATCAAATAAGGAATTAGAAATACCATTCATATAATTTAAAGTACACGACTCTAGAATCCATTTAGAATTAGAGAAAAGAATAAAGCAAATGAGATAATGCAATAGTTTTAGGAGCATCATTAGAACTATCCTTTTTCCTTAAATTATATTCGGATGAGACTGTCTGCATTTATGATTTTTATGGATAGGTTTATTAGATTTATACTCTTCCTTTTTATACCCAAATTCACGCATTTGTGACATTTACCATTAAAGCTGCCATACGAATGTTTAGAAGTAAAAATTTTCTTATCAACAAATGAATATTTAGATCTAAACTTATGATTAGAGAAGGGCTTACGTGGTTTGAACTTCGAATTCTGAGAAAGAAGTTCCTGAGAGGCATTCTCCTTAGATTCAAAGTTCATCATCACTTGTTCTTCCTATATCAGAAGAGAACTCAAAGTATTTAAATAAGGTAATTCATCCTCATTCTGATATTTAGAGTTTAGGATAGAAATAAAATTCCTAAATATTTCATGTATATTCAATTGAACAATAAAGTAGATTAATTTTTCACCAATTAAGTCACAATTGCATCCATTTAATTGTGCTTTGATATTTTTAATTTTGGCTAAGAAATTAACTACTTTTTCATCTCCTTTCATAGGATTCATAAGTAATTATAAAACAAGTTTAATAATCTTAGATAAGTGCGTACCTTCATGCATGGATTCTAATTATATCCATACCTCTTTAGGATGTTTGATATTACCAATGTGTAGAAGATATTCATCATTCACATTGCGTAGGATCATGGAAAGGGCCTCTTGCATACACTATGAGAATGTATTCATATTTTCCGCATTTTCTTGACGACCGATGGGAACAAGCTCAGCTCCTGAAACAATCATCTAGAGTTTCCTTGCCATAAGTTTCGATTTTTCCCGATCTTCTAAATATTGTAATTTTCTCCATTTAGGATATAGGATTTATCAAGGCAAAAGAAACTAGATGCCATTGTCTTTCAAATTTCCTAAAACACATACCCCATTATGATATAATGCACCACTGATTTAGAAACATATTAATCGAAAAAATGACAATACCCATATTTTATGATTAAAAACTTGTATTATTTCATTAAAAAATCAAGTATTATATATATTTTAAAAAGAAATAACTAATATTTTTAAATCTGATCATAAAAATATTAATAGAACCAGATCTAAATTTATAGATCTAAAGAAACTATTTGACCATAACTAATTCTGTCATTAAAATGCATACTAATTAACTTTCCATAATCAAATAATAACTTGCATTATAAAGGGCTTTGGCATTATACCCCAGACCTATCATAAAATTTTCCGACCATATAGAAGTGAAGATGAAACCCCTAAGAATGCACAACAAATTCAAATTTATGAAAAGTGTTAATAAAGATAAAGATTTGGCTAGCTTAAATTTGATGTCTAAATGGCCGTTATTCTACCTTTTTTTCTGCACATGACAGTCATTTGACCATCAATTTTAACATAGTGATAATATGCTAGAAATGGCCAAAATATGAAATTTCAAAATTTCTTCTATACAATTTTAGACAAATATTGTTTATAAATTATAATAAGATATAAACAACTATATAATTTTTTTGAGAATAGTTTATATAATATAAACTATAATGATATTTATTCTATAGTAAATTTTTATTTAAAGAATATAGTTATAAAAAACTATATATATATATATATATATATATATATATATATATATATATATATAATCAAGCCCTATTAGAGGGGGTCTAAAGGACACAGGCATATTATTTTGAAAAAAAAGGTAAAAATAGTAAGAGAATTTTTACCAGGTGCAAGGAGATTTCAAATCACATGAGAGTACAAATTAACCTGGAGATTTACAAAGGGGACAAGTAATTTCACTCGCCAATGAAATAATTTGAAATGTCTATTTTCATGAAACTTGTCTCCTCCCTTCATTTACTCTTGAATTTTACCTTTGAAAAAATTTACCCTGCACACATTTAAAACTATAGAGAAATATAAATATTTCATATATTAATTTACCCTTAACTGTATGTGATTTTTCACACACATGTAAACCCCTTTCACCTATGCACACTCACATTAATTCCTCACAAAACATTCAAAAATTTTAGATTGCAAAAAAATTGGGGAGAAGGGAGCCCGATGATTTTTAAATACCCTTCAATCAATAAACATCACACTATATTGCATAACAAATAAAGAAATACTTACAGAAAGTAAATAACAAATGACACGCGATTTATAGTGGAAAACCCAAAGGTAAAAACCACTTTGTGAAAAGTAACCCTTATTCAGAGAGAACCCTTTTACATCCAAGAAATTACCTCCTCAATAAATCCTAATCACAAGGGTAAAAACACCTTTGATATATATTTTTCAATATATCAAATGAGGACCCAAAGTCCTTTTTATATGAGGTGATCGGGTATGTCTCTCGACCCACCTTTTCAACCTAAATGGTTGACACATATACCAATAAATATTCAACATAAAGTATATCCCTAGGTTTGAATATTTAATAATATAAATATAAATATTTCTTATTATTAAATATTTAACCTATAGTATAATGTTGGACCCATATTTAATTAAGGGGTGGCCAACCCACTTAACCATTATGTTCCAACAACTCGGTCGTAAGTTCACCGTATTAGGTGACCATCGAGGTTAGTGTGACTCCCATATTACATATTTATTTTTTATATTTGATGTAATTTTGTGGGTTTTGTAGGTGAATATCTATTTTACAGGTTACAGGTACACTTGACGATCAAGGTGTGACATACATGTGACCAACAACGAATATTACCGACACTTTAAAACCGAGTTTTAACCATTCTCTGCAACCATGGGTTCCCAAGTAGAGACTCTCAAAGACACCTAGGTGACCCTAATCTCATCTAGATGCATGGGACCCACCTTATTTGATAGTCCCAAATTTTACATTGCACACTTAGGACAGTCTGCCCTTTTTGTTCATTAGTTTTCCCAGTCTGCATTAGTCCCAGATCAAGCATAAATTAGCTAAGTAATTTCCTCTCTCTCTTGCACTTAGGGTTTTATATTTTACTAGCTTATTTATTGCATCATATTGCATCATAACATATGTAATTCATTGTTTCTATCAGTTACTCTGCAATTAGGGTTTAATAAATCTATTTTCGTTAAATCATTTGGTGAACCTACATTTGAATTCTCTTGGATCCTCATTTTTCTTCTCTCATGGCTCCTAAAAATCCTCTCATCTCCTTTCATGAATTACTTCAAAATAACCCACCTTGCAAATATGTTCTTCAAAAATCCCTAGACACCACGTATATACCTCACAATACACCACATGCACAAGTAAGTTCCATTTTTGATTGTCTTTTCGACAACCCTAGCCTTCATGATCCTCCATTCATCAAGTTATCTTGGAGTCAATTCAAGATTTGCATTGTTTATTTCAAGACAAGATTCATGCTATGGAAACAACTATTACATCTCTTAAATATAAAATCCAACATCTCAAAGATGCTTCTCAAGATCATGCTAGTTATCCTTCTACATATCATTCGTCTCATCCTAATTCTATGTCTTCTACATGTGATCATATAAGTGAACCTCAAGTCTTACCACTCCTCACACCTCTAAAGTTTGATAACAATGATAAGCTACATAATATTCTTCCTCACCTCCGCACTCATCAATTTATCAATTTTTCATCTACTCATTTCTATCATCCTTATCGGCTTGCAAAATATCAAGATCATCCATATTACAATTATCATCAAATTAATGGACATAATGAAAATGATTTCTATGCTCTTAAACAAATTATTGGCCACCTTAACCATTATGGTATCATTTCATTTTCTACACAAAATGCTGCTACATGTTCAATTCCAACCACTAGATCTCAATTGGTTCCCAAATCTGCTTCATCTATGTCTCATGACCCTCATACAATCGTTACTAATGTTCCTTCTACAGTAAGTCAAGAGCCTCCTAAGAAACTTCCTCTCAAAATTGGTCCAACCCCTCCTCCTCCTACTAAGTCATCTACACCATTACCAAGTCTTGTGCAACGTTATCAATCCCAAATAATCCACCACCATTCAGTGGTCCATATCCACCCTCAATTTAAACAACTAATCACTTTTGTCAAGAAAACTATCCCTTATATTGATGGTCAAGACACATTTCAAACACACCCATATATCTCCATCTCTTACACACTTTCGTGCATCACACTTTCACCCCCTTCTAGAAATATCAGTTATCTCTAGTGCCTACACTCATATATAATGCTTCGTACTTAGTGTTTAATATTTCCTAAACATCAATACAAAACCTTTGATACACACATTGTTTCATCATTACCCTATGACACACTCTAGTTCCATGGTTCATACTTGACTGTTGAGGGTCTAAATCTGAAATGAAGCTCACATAATTCACTTTTTATGCTCTACGCTTCATGATCTATCTTTATAGCACACATTTTTCAAACCATTACCCTATGACGTATGCTAGTTCTATGGTTCATACTCGACTGTTGAGGGTCTAAATCTGAAATGAACCTTACCTCATTCACTTTTTACGCTCTACACTCCATGATCTATATTTATAGCAAATTTTTTCAAACCATTACCATATGACACAAAATTTATTTCTTTGGTTCATACTCAACTTCCAAGGGTCTAAATCTGAAATGAACCTCACACCTTTCTTTACTTCACGCTCTATGCTTCATGATACATATTTCTAGCATCTCACTTTAAACCATTTCCGATGACGCACTCTTGTTCTATGGTTCATTCTTGATTGTTGAGAGGACATTTATAAATGAAAATCATCTCATATACATATCTTTGGGGGCATGCTACCCTCCCATATTCAAATTCACATTACATACCATTCCATCTCACTCATTCACATCATATTTGCATATCTTGGTTGTACTTATTCTTTCTTACTTATACTACTTACATGACACACTTTTCTTACTATGTTAGATGGATATCATATATGTCATTATCTTTATATATACACATGCACGTTCACTTGGTATCTAGTTATGAATACAGATCTTACAGGTTATTGCATGCAACAATGATGCTTGACACTGTAATTTTACCAATCCCACCGAGGCTCCCGAGGGCATATACATTTATAATCTTACACATCACATGAGATATTATTATATCATATAATGCTTCCTACTATTACTAGCACACTACTTATTTCATGGATACATACACGACTTGACATAATTTTTATTTTTCTAACATGCTAATGGGTGCTTCTTGTGAAACATTTTCTTTACATGACTATATGACACCATGGATGTTTGTTAAATCTTGTTTTCCATTGTCTTATATTGTATGCTATTGTTTACGGGCTATGCCTTTTTTCTTGTATGCAAACTATATGCTTTTAGCCACTTTGGCCATAATTGTCTTGTGACATTGTGAGTGATGTCCCATGTCCGAAACCTACATTTCACGGTCTCTCTTATCTTCTTGCTTACTTAATACATTATATTCTACATGTATACTTTCTTTGATGTCACTAACACATGTCAATAGCCATTTTTTTGCATGTGCCCTCATTTCCACCATGCACATCCCCTCCCTATAGGGTATCCACTTGATTAGTTTCAGTCCTCTCCTTTGGATGGCATTCTCCTATTATCATGACGTGCACCCCCAAAAAGGGGTTATACATTGGGTAAATCAATCACCCCATACAATAACTCAGAGCTACAATACATGCATGCACATTACAGGAACAAAGAATTTATACTGTCATAAAATAACCTAAAATATGACTTGGGTCCTCAGGACAACACAAACACAAGTGCCCAACATCAGAAAACAATGCTTGGGTTACTTTGTCCCCCTCTCGCCGCCTATGTCCTAGGGCACACATAGTCACTCTATCAAATCAACACAATCTATAATAGTTTACAGAGTAGTTTCACAGTTACAAGAATATTCCTTTAGTTACACCATACATGCAATCTCCTACAATCACTAAAAATTTAGAACTAATTCAGTACAAATCGAAACAAAATAGGGACACACCATCTGCAATGGTGTTTATTGGGTAGAGTCATGGAAGGAGAGTAACACTATAACTCTCTCTCTAACACTTGATCTTTGGCTTGAGATCACCCAAAAAACTCACTCTTGGCGTGAGATCACCCAAAAAAATCACTCTATATAGAATTCAAAGACATCTTTCTATCCTTTACACTCTTTCACATTAGGTGCAAACTTTCCTTTTACACACTTTTACATACTTTTACAAAGCTATCATAATACATGACTTTGAATACTCTTTTCTTCTTCTTTTATAAGTCTGTTCTTAATATGCAACAAGAAGTATCCGTATATCAAGCATAACATCAAACACAACAACATGTACAACATGGTACAACACAATACACTTCACCCCTAGGGTCACTTTCTCTTCCTAGTTTCCATACTTCATTTTTACCACTTCACACTTTCACTTGTCTCTTCAGCATGTTATCACCATCACACTCTACAAGAAAAAATATTAGGACCAAGATATTAATTAAGTATGTAGCATATTAATTAAATCAACCAAACATTAAAGATTTAACAAAGTAAAATGAAATAACACATTTACACATTGACACTAGATATAACATGGAAAAACCGAATGGGGTAAAAAACTATGAAATAATTTTCGATTAAATGAGAAAATATTAACCAGTCCAGTAACTCCCTTCCTCACTTACTACTCCATGTTTTTAACCCGGTGTAAATACAATACATCCGATTATGCCCCACGACCATATTTAAATAGCTCAAAGGGTTATAACTATTAAGTGATGGGGTACACCCCAATTTAATAAATAATTAGTTATTAAATAGATAATAAACCTAATATAAATTTTATATTAAATAATAAAGAATATAAACTATATCCTACATTATTTAATTATAAACTAAATATTATGATAGCTTAATATTATGTTCTAATACTCCCCCTTAATATTAAGTGGGGATATATATGCAAATATTACCTGTTTGTACAACAAGATACAAATCTATAAACCATTAGTGAAGGTTTAGGCTAACATATCAATTTTGAAGGAATTATAACAACTTCATCATGCTCAACTTAACTTTTGGTACAAAAGGATTTGGAATCCATAAATCAAAAGTATGATTTAGGCTAAGCATGATTTGTGAGACTACATCCCACCATTTCTCATGGAAAAATTCTTAAAACCACATCTCTAGGAGCCTTTTATAACACAAGGACCTCTTTTACAAATAGATGAAACATACAAGTCTCGTATACCATAAACTTTATCAGTTTATATAGATCATAAAATATATTTTTACAATGATTTATACCAGAGAATAAGTATAGAGGAGAACGATTCAACAACCACATGACCATTAGGGGATGACATTTCCATGCACACTCCCCCTTAAGGGAAACTATGAAAGGCCAAGCATTGTAAAAAAACTTGTAGTATTTTACAACACACAATGGCTTGTAAACATATCTGCAATATAATCTTCAATCAAGCAAGATCTTGAGATCTATATTGCCGTAGAGGATATTATCTCGAGATAAGGAGTATAGGAACATCTATATGCTTCATTATTTGATGTTGACTGGATTATTTAATAAGAGAAATTAAACATTGGCCATCACATAGAAAAGAAATACTTCCTTTAGCTTTCATGTGTATCTCTTCCAAAAACCACTTCAGCCACATGGATTCTTTGCTTCTTCCATTACACTTCTCTACTCTGCATTAGTAGAAGAAATATAGACTGTTGGTTTTTTTTTGCAATTCCAAGTAATGACACTTGCACCAAAAACTTGAACACAAATCCATATATATATTCTATATCCAAAACAACATCAACATGGTCGACATCATAATAAGCATAATATAAATAATTATTGATTTCACCTTTAACCATCTCGTAAAATTTAAAAACTAACATAACGATATGCTCAACAACTAACCATGTTATATTACAAATATGTTGAAAAATTTCAACATATTACTCTTGTAAAATATATTAGATGCAATCAGTATTAGACGTCTCTAATACAAACACAAAGGCATCCTAAAGTGTCATTTGATATTCATATAATAATATTTTAGTAATCACATACTAAATTAGACATTATAAATGTTTTATCAACACATATATAACTTCATTATCTACTTAGCCTTTAAATGATAAGGAAAATAGATAACATATATGCAATCATGACCAAATCATCTCGAATAATGAATACAACATCATCCATTGATAATGTTATCCCAAATTTACCCCTCGGGTTAATTTAGAATAACTTATTAAAAATGGAATTAGCCATTTAACAGGTATGTAATGGTCATAAGGTTGTCAAAATTCCATTGCTCAAATGCAACGGCCGTTGGTATTAAAAAACCAACGGGAATACGATTTAAAATATTGATGCATTATTTTAAAAATAGAGGCCGAATGACATCCAAATGCCCATCAAATATACATAATGAAGCACATCGGTCATAGCCTAGGGGCCACGTGGTATTAGATCAACGGTTCAAGGTGGGATACATGTCAATTTTCTAATAATTCCTAAGGCGGTGAGCTCTTATAGACTTCAAGTCCCGGAGTTAGCCGCAGATTAATATTTTTTGTTGTGTATGGGCTTGGGTCAAAGTAGGTCAATGGGACACGTGGCGCAGTAGAAAGAGAAGACACATGAAAAGGATCCAATGGGTGAGGAACAAACACATGTAGCCATTCTATTAAACTCCAAAGCGAGATGTTCATGACGGATGTGAGGTTTGCGTAATCAACCAAGGTTGATAACCTTTTGAGTCCATGCAAAGTCGTCGAGTCAAAGGGACATCGACATATCTTCAAGGCTGAAAATTTTGCAAGTCCCTAAGACTTAGAAAATGCGATGTGAAGGGCTACGTGGAGCCATTTCATTGGTTCAATTTTCATAGTTTTAAAAATGTAAAAGCTTAAGGAAAATCTAACAAGTATAAGAACCCAATTCCAGGAGCTTCCTCATTGGCCAATGGTTTGTAGATGTCGAGAGGAAGGAAATCAAAGGATTGACATGCAAAGTGCATAGAGCCTTTCGATTGGTTTGTACTTATGCAATGGTCACCAAAGGGAAAATTGTAAAGGAGGCGTGTGTTAAGTATTTTTTCATCGATGTCAAAGGTACAAAATTAGTGTTGATATAAATATTGAGGTTTGAATAATATCTTAATATTCAATTTTACAACATTAGTGTTCATAAAATATTTATCCATGTCAAAATTAGTGTGCTGTCAAAATTTGAATATTTTAATATTCAACATCACAAAGGAATCCTATGACACATGGTGGGATGTGTAATGGATCATTTTTTAATGAGGTACATTTAAAATGAAGGTTACTTAATGCATGATAAATGTTTGAATTAAAAACGGGAGTTACATTTGCATTAGTGATGAGTTATGACATGGAGGAGTTACAAATTGATTCTAAAATCATGGAGGAGTTACAAAATTGAAGTCAAAAAGAGAATATATCTTTATGGGGTGGATTTTTTCATTTATGGAACATTAAGGATGTGTAAGGGAAGTTGGTCATGCGTATTTATTGAAAAATATGAGTTACACTTGACCATGAAAAAGAATATTGCTATTTAGAGCAAATATTCATTATTTTTGTAACCGCCAAGTGATGTGGCTTCCTCATTCCAAATATGGTACATTTTTTAAAGTAAATTTTCCCATGGTATGGGCACATGGTTTTAGGGAAACCACAAGTGGTTCTTTCCTCTCCTTCTTCCTATATAAATAAGTGTTGTGTGCACATTTTTTAGAGTGAAAAAGAGAGAGCGTTTTTTTGAGAGTGATATATATGTGAAGTTATTATTGTAAATATCTTAAGTGAGTATGAGTATGTGAGAGAGAAAATAAAGAAGGATAAAGATTATTGATTTGTATTGCATGTATTTTTCGAAGTGGGTGCTTCGGATTGGGGATTGGTGTCTCCAGAAGTTGGTGCTTGAATCGAGATATTGCAAAGTCAATGGTGTTTGCATTCAAGGGCTACATTGGTGTTCGGCTTGGAGATTGGTGTATTCTGTGAATGGGTGCTCATACTTTGTAAAAAATATTTTATTTTGGATGGATTTGGACAATAGATCCAAGCAGTCTCCTTTTGGTGGATGTAGCGCACACTGGGTGAACCACGGTATATCTAGTGTTATATGCATTTGATTTCTATGTGTGCTCTCATTTATTTTCAGATTTGAATATCTTATTAAGTGTAATTTTTTTAATTAAGTTGGAGAAAATTTTAAATTATGGAATACTTGATTCACCCCCTCTTAGTACTCCCGTGCATCTAACTATTGGTATCAGAGCAGGTTCCTTCTGTGTAGCTTAATAGCTAGAAGGTAGATCAGAAAGCACAATGAAAACTTAGGAAGGATTCTCCACAAACAAAGCTCCACTATTTGATGGATCAAACTATGCCTTTTTGAGCATAAGGATGCGGACCTACTTGAATTATCTTAGACACGATATTTGGTAGTCAGTTGAGAATGGCTATACAATACCAACAACTCCACCTACAGATCAGGCTAGTAAGAGACAATGTGAAAATAATGCTAAAGCTATGAATGCTATTTTTGTGGTGTAGCAGATTCAGAGTTTGTAAAGATTATGCTTTGCAAAACTTCCAAGGAGATGTGGGATAATCTCAATAGTTTATATGAAGGAGATTCAAAAGTAAAGACAACAAAGCTTCAGACACACAGAAGAAATTTTGAGAGTCTAAAGATGAAGGAGGAAGAGAACATTGTAGCATATTTACTCTGTGTGGATGAGGACTGTAAACATGATAAAAGACTTGGGTGAAGAGATGGAATACCCAGTAATAGTACAAAATATATTAAGATCTCTACTTCCTAGATTTGATGCTAAAGTTTCAGCTATTGAAGAACTTAAGGATCTAGATAAAATGAAAATTGATGAGTTATATGGAATACTCACAACTTATGAGATGAGAATAGAACCAGATAAGCAAAGAAAAAGAGAATCTTCTTTCAAAGCTTTAAAAGGAAAAGAGAATAAGGTTGAATTGGATTATGAATTCGATGAGGAAGAAGAATCTCTATTTGTGAAAAATCTGAAAAGAGGATTTGGCAAGTACAAAGGTAAACTTCCTTTTAAATGTTTTAACTGTGGTGAGATTGGACATTTTGCAGCTAAGTGTTTCCATAAAAAAGTGAAAGTGATGATGAAGATCATGTCAAAGCAAAGAAAGGGAAGCCTTTCTACAAAAATAATTTCAAACAAAGGAATTTTGAAAAGAAGAAGAACTGGAACCAAAGCAAGAAGAGTCTATGCACCAGAAAAGATGATAGCTCAGAGGAAGATTGTCTAGAAGGTGACATTGAAGAAATTTTGTTTATGGTCCTTGAAGATGGAAAAGTGGAAGCTGGAGATACAGTTGACAAAGAAGGTGAGGTAAACTTGGAAGAAGAAATCATTTGTGCCTTGGGTGAGATTAAGAGACTCAAAAAGAATACCCTGAAGCAAAAACTGCAACTTCAAGAGTATGAAGAAGCAAAGAAAAATATGGATGCTGATAAAGAATGTGAAGATACTATTGTTGATCTAAAGATTCAAGTTGAAGAGGCAAAGAGAATAGAGGAAGTGATCAGAAAATAACTAAAATCAAAAGAAGAAGAATGCAAGAGATTAGAGTCAGAGATTGTCACACTTAGACTGGAAACTAAAAATTTAAACAAAAGACTCAAGTTTGAAAAGAGTTCTGAGGTGTTGAGCAACATTCTAGATAAACAAAAACCAAAATCATCCAAAGGTGGTATTGGATTCAATGAAGTAGAAAAGAAAGAGACCAAAGAACCAGAGAAGAAATCCAGCTATGCAGATATCCTAAAAATCTCTAGTAAAGGAGAAAGCAACAAGAAACAAGAAGATCATCCTCCACAGAACAACAACAAAGAAGACAAAAATGGAAGAAGGTGCCAATAAGAAGTTTCAGAAACTCATCTTATCAAAGGCAGCCCTACATGACCAAGTATTCTTTTCACGGTTATTGTTTTTCATGTCACAATTATGGTCATAAGATGATGAACTGTAGATCGAAGGTTCAGAGTTGGAATCAGAACTTTCATGCTAGAAACTACAACTCTTTTGCTGCATTGTCAAATTTGAATGAGCATGAGATTAGATGTTATGAATGCAACCAAGTTGGCCACATAGCAAGATTTTGCAGGAGTAAGATTATAGAAAATCCAAAGCAAGAGAAAGAGGGAAAACAGATCATACAGAAAGCCAACAATAAGAAAGTGTGGCAAAGAGAAATGAGGGAGAAAAGGAAGAGGCTATGTTGGTACAAACGGCTCTTCATGCACAAGATGAAGAAAAACCTTGGTACATTGATAGTGGATATTCCAGCCATATGACGGGTGATAGAAGCAAGTTCTGAAGCTGAAAAAGGCCAATAAAGGTATAATAAAGTTTGGAGATAACACTACAACCAAGATCACAGGAAGAGGTAACATAAAATTAAATGATCAAGATAAAGTTGAAAATGTTTTACTTGTTGAAGGATTGAAACATAATATTTTGAGTGTCAGTCAAATGTGTGATCAAGGTTATACACTCACGTTTTATGCTGAGGGTTGTGAAATTAGAAAGAAGGATACAGGTAAATGGGTTGCAGATGCAAATAGAAAAAGGAACAACCTGTACATGTTGAGTGATGTTAAGGGAGAAAAATGTTGCATGAGTTAGATTGATGAAAGTTGGTTATGGCACAAGAGATTGGGTCACATTAATTTTGACAACATGGTGAAAATAAGCTCAAAACAAGAAGTGAGAGATTTACCCAAGATCACAAAACTGTAAAGTACTATCTGTACACAAAGTGTCAACATGGGAAGTAGAAAAGGGTCAAATTCAGGACAAAGGATTACTCTACAACAAATCCATTGGAGCTAATTCATACTGATCTATGTGGGCCAACAAGAACACAAAGCTTACAATGTGATTCTTATTTTATGTTATTAATTGATGACTTTACTAGAATGACATGGGTTGCATTTCTAAAAGAAAAATCAAAAGCTTTTGATCAATTAAATTTTTTTAAAGATTTGATTGAGAATGAGACAAACTCTAAGATCAAGTGCTTGCGATTAGACAGAGGAGGTGAATTTATGTCTAACGAATTTGATGAGTTTTGTGAAGAGAATGGAATCAGAAGACAATTTTTACGCAGCAAGAACACCACAATAGAATGGTGTAGTTGAATGGAAAAATAGAACAGTGCAGGAAATGACAAGGACAATGCTAAATGAGTCTAAGTTACCAGATGATTTTTGGAGAGAGGTAGTGTACACAATAGTGTATATTCTTAATAGAGCATAGATTCGAGTAAATACAGAAAAGACACCATACGAGTTATGGAAGGGAAGATCAGCTTCTATGAAACACTTCAAAGTGTTTGGAAGTAAGTGCTACATTAAGAAATATGATGAAGATGAGCTTAGAAAATTTGATTCCAGAGCGAGATGATAACATATTCCTTGGTTATCCATCAAGAAGCAAGGCCTATAGGTGTTATAACAAGAGACTTGTAAAGTAGTGGACAATATAAATGTGAAAGTTGACGATTGGAAACCGAAGAAGAAAAAGACACTCGGTGCGTAAAAGGATGAAGAAATAAAATATGAGAAAGAGGAAGAAGAAGAAGAAGAAGAATAAGAATCTGAACGAGAAGACACAAAGACACCATCCAGATCTGTTTAGAAGAATCATCCAGAAAATCAAATCATTGGAAACAAAGATATTGGAGTGCAAACAAGGAGGAGACTAGCAAGTGCACCACAAGAGGTAAACTTTTCTTTGTTATTTAAGGTTGAACCAAGTAATTTTGATGAAGCCATGTAAGGATAATTTTTGGATAAAAGGAAAAGAACATTATTGGTACCAAGTGGGTCTTTAGAAACAAGATGAATGAAGAAGGAGAAGTTGTTAAAAACAAGGCCAAATTAGTGTGCAAAGGATACTCACAAGTTGAAGGAATTGATTTTGAGGAGACATTTGCACCTGTTGCTCACATGGAGGCGGTAAGAATGTTTTTAGCATTTTTGTTTCAAGAATTTTAAAGTTTATCAAATGGATGTAAAATCAGCTTTCTTGAATGGAAACTTAGAGGAAGAAGTTTATATAGAGCAACTGAAGGTTTTATTCTATCATAAAATATAGATTTTGTATGCAAGTTAAAAAAGGATCTTTATGGTTTGAAACAAGCTCCTAGAGCTTGGTACTCTAGACTAGACAAGCACGTGCAGGAACAAGGATTCATAAAAGGAATTGTGGATAGTAATTTGTACATCAAGACAAAAGGAGAACATCATGTGATAGTTATGGTTTATGTGGATGAAATTATTTTTGGAAGAGGTTGTAGGAGATTATGTAAAGAATTTTCAGAGGAGATGTGGGAGTTTGAGATTTCTATGCTTGGTGAGTTGTCTTACTTTCTTGGTTTGAAAATTCAAGAGTCTATTTAAGGCATTTTTAGTTCACAAACCAAGTATATAAAGGAGATGTTGAAAAATTTTAGAATGAAAGATTGCAATCCGGTTAGTACACCCATGATTACAGTTATAATTTGAGTAAGAATGATGAGTCTCCGATGTTAATCAAACCTTGTATAGGTCCATGATAGGAAGCTTGTTATATACCACAATATCTAGACCGAGATATTATGCAAAGGCTATTGGATTAGTTACAGTTTGAGCTACACCAAAGGAAACTCATGTAGCAAGAACAGTGAAAATAATTTTTAAATATTTGAAAGGTACATTGGATTATGGTTTATGGTATCAAAAGAGTGATGATTTCACTCTTACAGTAGTCATAGATGCAGATTGGGCAGGAAGTGTTAATGATAGGAGAAGTACAAGTGGGGGAGCTTTTTATCTTGGTGATAGATTAGTGTCATGGTTCAGTAAGAAACAGGCCTCAGTTTCATTATCTACATCAAAGGCAGAATATATTGCAGTAGTGGCATGTTGTACATAGGTGCTTTGGATGAAGCAAACATTGAAGGACATAAAGGTAGAGTATGAGCATCCTATTTCCATTTTTTGTGACAATACGAGTGTTATTAACATCTCAAAAAATCCAGTCATGCATTCTAGGACAAAGCACATTCCCATTAAGTATCACTTCTTGAGAGAGAAAGTTGTAGATCAGCAGGTGAAATTGGAATATGTTGGAACTAAGGATCAGATTGCTGATATATTTACAAAACCCCTACCAAAGGAATCTTTTGAGTCACTCAGACAAAATTTAGGAGTGATTCCTATCACTCTTACTCATTGACTATCTCATGGGGAGTATGGACATAGGGGGAGCTACACATTGCATTATCTTCAGCTCCGAGTACAGGTTTAGGTAATTGGTTTAGTTATCCCTTTTCCATTGATGTCAAAGGGGGAGAATTACAGCATGGGGGAGAGTTGCATAGAACAAGTACAAAGTGCATCGGTACAAAAAGAGCTCAGAGGCAGAAAGTTGGATTTCATAGCAAACAGGTTCTCACGAATAATTTTAGCAGAGGTTTTCCATCAATGAAAAAGGGGAGTTTGTTGAGTATTTTTTCATTGATGTCAAAGGTAAAACATTAGTGTTGATATAAATATTGAGGTTTGAATATTATCTTAATATTCAATTTTACAACATTAGTGTTTGTAAAATATTTATCCATGTCAAAATTAGTGTGATGTCAAAATTTGAATATTTTAATATTCAACATCACAAAGGAATCCTATGACACATGGTGGGATGTGTAATGGATCATTTTTTAATGAGGTACATTTAAAATGAAGGTTACTTAATGCATGATAAATGTTTGAATTAAAAATGGGAGTTACATTTGCATTAGTGATGAGTTATGACATGGAGGAGTTACAAATTGATTCTAAAATCATGGAGGAGTTACAAAATTGAAGTCAAAAATAGAATATATCCTTATGGGGAGGAATTTTTCATTTATGGAATATTAAGGACGTGTAAGGGAAGTTGGTCATGCGTATTTATTGAAAAATATGAGTTACACTTGACCATGAAAAAGAATATTGCTATTTAGAGCAAATATTCATTATTTTTGTAACCACCAAGTGATGTGGCTTCCTCATTCCAAATATGGCACATTTTTAAAGTAAATTTTCCCATGGTATGGGCACATGGTTTTAGGGAAACCACAAGTGGTTTTTCCTCTCCTTCTTCCTATATAAACAAGTGTTGTGTGCACATTTTGTAGAGTGAAAAGAGAGAGCATTTTTTTGAGAGTGATATGTATGTGAAGTTATTATTGTAAATCTCTTAAGTGAGTATGAGTATGTGAGAGAGAAAATAAATAAGGAGAAATATTATTGATTTGTATTGCATATTTTTTGAAGTGGGTGCTTTGGATTGGGGATTGGTGTCTCTAGAAGTTGGTGCTTCGAATCAGAGATTGCAAAGTCAATGGTGTTTGCATTCAAGGGCTGAATTGGTGTTTGGCTTGGAGATTGGTGTCTTCTGTGAGTGGGTGCTCATACTTTGTAAACACTATTTTATTTTGGCTAGATTTGGACAATAGATCCAAGCAATCTCCTTTTGGTGGATGTAGCCCACACTGGGTGAACCACGGTATATCTAGTGTTATGTGCATTTGATTTCTGTGTGTGCTCTCATTTATTTTCAGATTTGAATATCTTATTAAGTGTAAAAAAATATTAAGTTGGAGAAAATTTTAAATTATGGAATACTGATTCACCCCCCTCTTAGTATTCTCGTGCTTCTAATAGTGTGGCTATTTCTCATTGGATCGCGTTTCTAACAGTGACGACAAGGGTCTAAAATGTGAAGGAGCGTGGAGCCGTTTCATTGGTCCACATTTCACTATTGAATGAAAAATAGAAGGCTCAATCTGAAAATGACAAAGAAATGTGGAGCCTTCTCATTAGCTCACATTTCAAAAGGGAAAAGAGAGAGTAAAGGAAAGTGCACATCGGCTGCGAAGAGGTGTTGCAAAGTTCTATTGGTCCGTATTTTTAATAAAAAGTACCATTTTAAATCCAAAACATAAGCCAAGGAAAGAAAGGAAGACAAGGAAGTTAAATATTGAAACATGAACCAATGGGAGGTAGACACTTGGAAAATTCCAAAGCAAGTACATGTTTTAGAGCCCAATCTCTAAGCCAATCAAGAGTTGCCATGCGTCAAACTCCTATGCCTCCCATTTGGTAAAACTTAGAATGGCCATGTATTTTTATCCAGAGGTCCAAATCTTGAAAAATTTATATCGTTGGAAAGCTATCCTTGAGCCCTTTAACTTGGCATCATAAAAATATGATTTTTTTGGCACTTAGTGGGTAAAAATGGAAAACATGGATTTAGAGGTAGAGAAGAGCGTTCTGAGCACGTAAAATATCAAATCGGGTAGTTCAATCACTAGTATTGAAGATGCATGGATTCATTTGCTTCTACAGATGACTCTATAAAATGCCCATGTGATTTGTACATGAATTCAATGTAGAATGTTGATATTTTATGCCATTAAAAACTACCTCCAACCTCTCTCTCTCTCTCTCTCTATTCTCTCTAGAAGGTTTATAATCTAAGTGTTAGGCATTTTTGGAGGGGGAGATGTTAAAAATTACAAAGGAACTTTGTTAAAATTTCTTTAGAGATTTTGTGAGTTGTAAGCCTTAGATTTCAATGTTTTGCAAGGTGTCTCTTACCTTATTACTTGAATTGTAATGAATTGTGCATTCCTCGGGCAATACAATTCATGTTTTGTGGCTTATATCTGCTTTATCTTGTGTTCTATTACATTTCTTACATTTCATTGAAGTTGTGTATGTATTGTTCATGCTTTACTCTTATTGTCGGCTTAAAATCTATTGTGCTCCATGGAAATTGTCATTTGAATGAATGTTTTGGATTGTGGCACCTATGTCTGCCCTTCCTTCATTTTATCTCATTTTCACTCACTAGATCATCTCCACCTCCTGTTCTTGGTGCTATCACCTCCCTTAGCTTAGGATTTCCCTTTTTAAGCATTCCCCTTCTAACTTTAGTCCCTTGGCTATTAGTTTAGGATTAGATAGCTTCATTTCTAGCTTTTGGTATAGTTTAACAAGTAGAATATGTTTAAGAAGCCATCCTTCTATGGAGGTTTGTCTCAGTTAGCAATCCCACAACTAAGAGACAAACCCATGTTGCCTCAAAATTCTTAATCCTTCATGATCATATCTAGGGTGCAATTTCAAGCTCCAATAGTTTTGGCATGCCAGGTGGGACAAGAAGTTAATATTTTCATATTTTCCAAGTTTAGGTGTATATCTTGGTAAAATTTTATCCTTTTGAGGCTTTCTAATAACACATCTGGAAACTCTAAACAACATATTTACTAGTCTCAGTAGTTAAAGTGCCCAAAGTTCATGAGAAGCACCAAAATGAGGTATAAAATAGTAGAAGAGGGATTTTTGAATACTTGCATTTATCATCTAGGAAGAGAAGAAGAGGAATAACAATTCAAAGGTCACTTTCACCTCTAGATAGAACTCTTTCCACATCACCACTTAGTAAACCTTTCTTGTAATCTACTTGAGTTCTCAAACAACAAGTAAATCTAGGATTTGTTAAATTTATTGGTTATAGTCCTCTTGCTCTTAATGCTCGAGAATCTCATTCCAAAGATCTCGCACTTAAGAATATCCCTTTCTTTACTGGAGAAAAGCATACCACTCCAATTGATCACATACAAGACATTTTTAGTGTTTGTGTTAATCATGAAATTATTGAGAAAGATGTGGCTACCAAGTTATTGTATTCTTCATTCAAGGGAAGATCTTTGCAATGGTTCAAGAGTCTACCAAAGTAGGATCAATCACTAATTGGATTTAGTTGGGGACAACCCTTTGCAATCAATTTGGAGAAAAGGCAGATAATATCTCATTGCTAGAACAACTAAAAACTATAAAGAGGGATCCAAATGAGCTCATGACAAACCTCCATTTCAGATTTTAGAAGACTTGGGAGAGGATTCTAGCCCTTGTAAGACACCCTATAGAAGGTACTTTGCTTTAATATTTAATAGCTTTAAATTTTGATATTGCATTCATGATCCAATCTATGGGGGTGCAACATTTCCTGGGGCCTATGAATTAGCCATTAGGGATGAAAATTATCTAATACAAGATGGAAAACTAGCTCCTAGACCACCCATGCCCTTGTATCCTGAATTGCCTCAAGTTTCTCAACCTTCTATTACTCCAATTCTTGAGAAAAGATTCCAAAACACTACCTCCACATCTAATCATTCTACAAAAAAAGGAGGATGAAGACATGAAAACCTTAATTATAAATTTGACCAACAAAGTTATATCCCTTGAAAAACAACAAGCCCAATCCTATAGGAATTATCAAAATCAGGGGCAATCTTCAAACCAGGGATTTAGCCAAGGATATAAACCATATAGGAACCAACAACCCAATTAGAAGTATGGAAAAAATAAGTAAAATAATAGGGGAAAATTCAAAATGCACCTCTTCCATTGGCAATAGTTGCTCCTCTCCAATCACTGCCTACTCTTAGTTCAAGCCAAACATTGGTGCCAATACAAAATAATGTGATTTAGGAAATGAATGGTGTTTCCCATGTAATCAGCCACATAATCAACTTAATTATGAAAGGGCATTGCATCTTCAAGCCTACATGGTTCAAGGTTATTTTAATTAGCAAGAGCCACTTATAGAAGCACCTAATCCTAATGTGGAAGGAGTTTAAGAGGTAAATCCTAATATTAATCTCATGTTCTTTAGATCTGATGATTTTTGTGTAGTAAATCAAATGGTGGGAAGTCATGGCAGATCTCAAGTTAATATTACTGATAATACAAGGTCTAAGAAAAGGATGTTGGAGTCACAACCTTTATATACTTTTGGTCAAGACAATATTGTCAACAAAGAGAAAGAAGTTGAAGTAAGTAAGAACCTACTACCTTAAGTTCCTAACAAGCCTTTTTCAAACAAGGAGTTTTCTCATCAATCAAAGCTATTTATTCTAACATTGTAGCAATAGAAAAAGGAAAGTAGTGTGACACATATGCAGAAATCCATGGGACTTCCTTTAAATATTGATGAAAAAATGAACAAGACCAATGTTAATGTGACAATGTGGGATGCCTTGGCCATTCCAACACAAAGGGACCTCTTATGTGAAGATCTTAAGAAACTTCTACAAGATGATCCAATGGTGGAAAAGAATCATGCTACCGTTAACTTATGTAAAGAAAAGGTAAAACATGTAAGTAAAATTGTTAAGACCCCACCGTTTTATATGTCATTAGTTATGGGAAAACATCTAGTTCATAATTGCATGATTGATTTAGGGACTAGTACTTATGTAATGCCCAAAAAGATAGATGATATCCTAGGTCATAAGTACAACCCTATTTCTAAAGGTGTTCTACAACTTAATGGCTCAACCATTCGTGTATCAGGAGTGATAAAAGATCTTGATTTGAACCTTCATGCCTGTCCTAGTCTCACAATAACTCATGACATATCAGTGATTGACTTGCCTCCCATGTTTACCATATTCTTCTCAAGAGATTTTACTTCCAAGGTAGGTGGATATTTGTCTTCAGATTGGACTCATATCTTTGTTGAGGACTAGATATGGTACAAGATTCACCATACAAGCTGGGCCCATATTTTCCTATCACATTGAGTCATATGATTCCACCCATTGTCAATCAAATTTCATAGTGCAAGAAGAACATGAAAATGAATCAACTTCAGAAGATCAACCAACTCCTCCTCCTATTCTTGATCTCATGTTAGATCAATGGGCCACAAGACACCATGCATGGGATCCTTATGATGAAATTTTAAAAACCAGTCTTTGTACTTATTGCATTCTTGAAGAAGGATCTACTCTACATGCACCACTTAAGATATAAGGAGATAGATATTCTAGACTATGGAAGATGTTATTTGATGGTTCTAGAATAAGAAATGGAGTTGGAGTAGGTGGTGTGCTTATTTCTCTTATGAGTGAGAAGTTTTTCTTTGCCCATAGATTGCAATTTGCATGTTCTAATAACATAATAGAGTATGAATCTCTAGTGCATGGTATTTTAATCGTAGAAAAGAGGAGTATTGAGTCATTACAAATTTACAGAGACACTAAATTGGTTGTCCACCAAGTGAAAGGGAAGTGTGCCATGAATAATAAGCTTTTAAAATCTCATAAATATAGAGTTTGGGACATTTTGGAGAGTTTTGATGCTCTCAATTTGCAAGTGATGCTAAATAATTTGAATAAAGAAGAAGATCATATGAAAAATCTTGGTTCTAAGTTCTCACTTGTTGAAGATCTAGTCAAAGGAAATGTTTAACACATTAAAAGGTGGTCAGACATTCCATTCTAGATAATGAGACTAGATGGAAAGTGTTTGAAAGTGATGAGAAAATTGTGTAATTTATCCAGAATGAGGTTGAGTTTTCTTTAAATATGCAATTTGATTTGCATAAAATTTATGATGCATTGATGATCAAATTATCCAGCTAAATAAAAACAAATTGCTAAAGGGATTGGTTAGTTTGGAGTAGATTTTCAGTGTTGATGATGATTTTAGAGGAAACGAGGAAAGAATATCGTCAATGCGTTATTATTACACAAGGAAAAGAACTTTTCCTTGGAAAGGTATGTAGTGAAAGTGAGAAACAAAATTTTATTTCTTTATGCCAAAGATTGAGTGACATTTTTTCATGGGACTATGAAGATTTAAAAGGTTTTAATCTAGAAATTATCTAACATTCTATTGATCTTGATCCTAGTGTCAAGCCAGTTAGACAAAAGCAAAGACCAATTAATCCTAGGATAGATCCCCTCATGAGGAAGGAGTTATCCAAAATCATTGAGGCCAAGATAACTTTTCTTATTAAATACTCTACTTGGGTGGAAAACCTTGTTCCAGTAAGAAAGAAGAATGGGGAAATCAAACTTCACGTTGATTTAAGGGATTTGAATAAAGGTTCCCTTAAGGATAATTATCCTTTACCTTCTATGGATCAGATTATATAGACAGGTAGTAGGAGTTGAAATGTTTTCCATGCTTGATGGCTATTTTGGTTTTAATAAGATCAAGATTAATATTCATATCAAAATATGCCTTTTGGTTTGTCAAATGCGGGTGCTACATTCCAAAGAGAAATAGACATTTCCTTCAAAGGTTATATCAATGAGTTAATTCTTGTATATCTTGATGATACTAATATTTTTTAAATGAAATTAAGGATCACATCAATCACCTTGAAAATGGTATTCAAGAGATGTAGGAAGATGGGGTGTCTCTTAACCCCAAGAGATGTAATTTTGCAGTCCCTAGGGGCGAGATTTTGGGGGAAATTGTTTCAAAGGAAGGTATTACTATTGTTCCAGAAATAATTTCAGAAATCCTATCTCTATCTTTTCCAATTATCAAGAAGTCCATGTAATCATTCTTGGGGAAGATTAACTTTGTTAGAAGATTCATTCTTAGTTTTGCAGATTTGGTCGGGCCTATTACTCTTATGCTCAAGAAGGATCTAGTTTTAAAGTGGACAATAGAAGGAAAAGAGAGTTTTGAAAAAATTAAACAAGATATTGCTCAAGCTCCTACACTTGTTAATCCTAACTATGCTAAGGATTTCATCCTATATGCATATGGAGCTGAGTCTAGTATTGTTGCTATTTTGACTCAGCAAAATGATTGAGGAACCGAGAAAGAATTTTTCATTAAAACACTAAATTAATATGAACTCAAGTATAATCACATTGAAAGAAAAGTTTTTCCATCATAAGAGCTCTCAAGAAATTCAAAATTATGCTCTCCACTAGTCATATCAGAGTTTTAGTCTCACATTCTAGTGTGAGAGACTTCATTATGGGAGAAAATATCAGTGAGAAAAGAACTAGATTGGTAAAAAGATAATGGAGTATGATGTGACTATCAAGGCCAAAAAATTGGTAAGAGGTCAAGGATTATGTGAGCACCTTGCTTTAGGTGCTCAGGATGGTCAAGAAGTATCCTTCATGAATGAAGAAGTTCCACATGATGTTGATGTTTAGCAAATCGAAGTAGAGGCAACCAATGGTCACATCTAGATTGATGAAATGGCTACCTTCTTATCCACTAGTACATATCCTTTTGGACTAAACAAGATAAAAAATAAGACATATTAGGTTGCATTCTAGTCCCTATGCATTGATTGATGGGTTTTTTTGTTCAAAAGAAAAATTAATGGAGTATTGCTCAGGTGTATTGAGGGTGAACATTGTAGCAAGGTGTTCATTGAGTTCCATGATGGTTTTTCTTAGGTGGAAATTTCTTAGCCAAGGCCACGACATTAAAAACTATAAAAGCAAGATACTTCTAGCCTATGTTGTTTGCTGATGCTCATAAATGGGTATAGATATGTAAAGAATGTGCATTTTTCATTGGTAAGAAGATATTGGCTACCCTTCCACTCCATCCAATTTTAACAGACCAACCATTTACCTAATGGGGACTTGATTTCATTGGCATGATTAATTCTCCATCGATGTTGGTCACAAATGGGTCTTAACAACAAAAAAATATTTTACTAGGTGGACAAAAGTTGGGCCATTCAAGGAAGCCTTGAGTCAAGTAATCCTGGACTTTCTTGAATATATTTTGATAAGGTTTGGAATTACCCAAACTATTATATCTGAAATTACAAAGGCTTTCCTAGGATCTAATATTTCGATTGGGCTCTTAGTTATGGGATTTATCTTAAGAATTCTTCCAATTATTACCACCAAGGTAATGGATTGACAAAATCTAATAACAAGAATTTGATTAGGATTGTAGTCATTTTTACACCCACCAAAGAACAAGGGAATCCCATGCGCACCGGCCTATCACCCAGCCGGGGTCGGGTGCTCACCCGAGGCATGCACGGGTTCCGAGTCTCTCTTTAGGTGATTTGAGTGGGAAAATATCATTTATGATCCAAACTATAAAGGAAATGAGTGGGAATGAAACATGAAAACATCATAGAGATTAGAATGACTCTATATCATTGCGAGACATTGCTGGATATAGATACTTTAATAGACTTGAAGAAGCTGAATCAAGACAAAAAGGAAAATGCATAGGAACTCATATTCATCTTATAAACATACATGAAAAGGAACTATGAAGAATCATGTATGAATTCAAACTAAGAAGGATCATATTCAATTAACTTGGTAACCTCATTACATTCATTAGGCACTATAAAACACCACATTATGTTATATCTTTGAATTCATGCATCATAACTAGATCCATATCATTTAGCTCTCAAAAAGAAATTTTATAACCCCAAGCCCTTGATACATCCTTCTCCTATGTTTCATCTACCCAACCCAATATGACTCCTCATAGCATTTCTGAGCTCCCTCTCTATTGATCTCTCTCCTTTGTTCTTCGTGAGCGCTTGTATTTATAGGCACCCGAATCGCTAACTCATCCTTCGTAGCCTCGATCTCGATGCCAAGTGTCTGAATGTGGTCATCCATGGGAGCATGCTCCTTCAGGCCTGAGCTCTCCACTTTTTCCATGATGGTCTTCTAGAAGCTTCCATCGTAGGGCATATTCCTTCCTAGGCCAACTTGTCGCCAGGATGGCACCTTATCCACTCCGCATGTGCAATCGGGTCACGCTTTTCTCGTGTCCTACCCGATACACCAAATATGGCTAAGTATCGATACCTTTTCCTATGGGTGCACATCATGGGTTCTACTAAGACCCACCTAGAACCCCGCCTTGTGCACCCATCCGTCCTTGTGTACTTAGTCAATATTCTAGGGGCCCATCATCACCCCACACTACGCCTGCATTCTCCACCTCGCACGAACACTTCTCCAAAGAATAAAGAATCACAATAGACTTAATGTCTTGGGAAAATAATAAGGGGATGAAGAGTTTGAGAAATAAGAAAGAATGGGGAAGTGATGGAATTATTGCAACAAGCTAGGAAAATATTTTTGCAAGTCGGCCTCCAACTTGTTCTAGGCATCGACTTCATTTTGCGCTCTCTGGCAGAGGTCACCAACTACGGTGATTACCTCCCCAAAAATCAGTCTATCTCCTTGAGTGTTCATAGTGTCCACAATTTTTTCTAACTCCTTGCCCACATCCTCAAGCATGTCCATCCTTCTAGTAATCTGTGAGTATAGCTCCTTTAACTGGTTCTTGATTGTACCCCTTAGGGCCTTGAAAGCTTCTGAATTCTTTTCAACCTTGGCCAGGATTTTATCCTACTCTTCTTTGTTCCCTTTGTTCTTTTCTTCAAAAAATTTAAGCTCTCGCTTCATATTTGGTGACCAGAATACCCACCACTTTATCTTTGTCTGCGCAGTTGTCATATTGAGCCTCGGGGTATGGGTAGTAATCTTTACATCAGCAAGGACTTTGTTTTATTCAGCCCCGATTGCTACTACCTTTAACTTTTCCTTCTTCTCCATGCACGTTGCTACTTCTTCCATGGATTCTAAGGCTAGAGGTTACCTCTCAATGGTGAGGATGTGCGTTAAGTCTTAAAGGAATTCAAGGGAAGATCCATACTTTTTCACGGGTGGCATTGAGTCTAGATGCTTCAAAAAAATGGCATCTGTGATGGATTTTACCTTCTTATGTACTTCACACACCCTTGCCTTTTCTTCCTTAAGTTCACGCTTTAGATGAGCATTAATTAACTCCTCCTTCTTTAGATCCTTAGCATTCTCTTCTAGCTCTTCCTCCTTCTTTTCTAGTTCTGCTTCTAGATATCTTATTCTATCATTCCATCCAAAGAGCCTATCTTAAACCTCAACTGAGAAATTTTTGAGCACATTACATAACTACTCATATGAAATTTGTTGAGCATTTACCAAGGGGTTGTCTCCTTTTGACTCCAATATTTTCATTAGTGCCCCCTGGCTTACCTCAAACTTTGGCTCGTCGATGTGGGACTCAATTTCCCATGAGAGCATCTTCCTCGTCCCGAGGGTATGCACCTTCTTCATCAAACGAATTCATTGCCAATATTTTCTTTATTGGAACTATGCTTTTGAAGTGTGCGTGCAACACCCATGGGTGTTGGTGCTCAATTTGATCTCGCCCCATTTGTCCTTGAAATTATTCAATTTGTAGGCTCTGTCATCTTTTCTATCTCCCTGTATTGATGCATGAAAACTATGTCCTCCATTTGGTTTCCATGATCAGTCCCTTCCTCTCGTACATGTGAAATAATTTGTAACTTGGGTGAAAACTCAAGTTTTTTCCCTTCCTTCCATTTTCCACTAATCACGTTTTGTTTTCCCTATCAATTTTTGTCCCAAATATATATGGAAACGTGGTCTCCTCTAATTGGATGCTACTTATTGGATTACATTTGGGCCTTATATCATTTCTAAAATCTCTATCCTTAAAGAAAGATTCATTTCCGGGTGCAAATGGTGATTTTCCTACATTTTACAGTTTGAAGGGTGTGTTTTTCCCGTCAAATTTACATCTCAGCATCTGTGGAAACGTAGCCCTTTTTAATTGGATGCATCTCGGAGGGGCACTTTGAAAAATCTAAGGACCGATTCAACTCAAAGCTTGTCCATGTGGAGGGTCGGTGCTCATCTAAAAATTTGCCTTTTGGTTTGACCTTGGAGTTGTGCTAGGGAGACACGTGGAGGTTTCCGCTGCCTTTCCTAGACTTAGAATTTCTTTCATGCATCTAGTGCAGCTTTGACGGACCATGGGCATGTGGAGGGATGACGCTCATTTGAGGATCCACCTCAGGGTCCCACCTTAGCAGTCATGCCAAGGGGAAATGTGGTGAGCCCATGCTTGTTTAGGGTCTCCGCTTTTTGGGACCATCTCAAAGTTGCACCAGGGAGACATGTGGAGGCTTCCGCCGGCTCCACTCTAAACTTAAACTTTTAAAGAAATTTTTCTAGGGCCGGGACACGTGGAGGGACCGCACCCGCTTGGGGACCTGACCCTAAATTTTATTTTGAAGAAGCTCTGGGAGGACACATGGAAGCTTCCATTCACTCTGTCCTTGCTTGGAATTTTTAATAGCCAAGAAAAACTGTCTCGGACCCTAGACACATGGTGCCTTCGATGATCCTTAAAAATTTCAAACAACTCTACCTAATTGAGACACATGGTGAGCCCACACTTGTTTAGAGTATGTGCTTTTGAGGACCATACCAAAGGTGCGCCAAGGTGACACATGGAGGCTTCTGCTGGCTCCTTTTTATTGAGACTCTTTCAAAGGCCAAAAGGCATTTTTCTTGGGCCCAGAGCATGTGGAAGACCCACGCTTGTTTGGAAATTTTCCCCTATGCTTCTCCTTTGCAATTGCACTAAGGAAAACATGGGTGGTTCTAATCTAAAGTTGAAAAGGGGTAGAATCAAAGGTTGTTGTGCATTGCATATATTTTTCTACCATTTTTTCTCCAAGACTCTTGGAGATGTGAATACGCAATGTTTTTCATAATTTTTGATGAAATTACTTGTCATTTTGTCTGCAAAGTGCCATTGAATGGATTTAAAACTTAATTTATGAGTATAAGGATTGTTAAGGTTGATATTTTGAAGCTAGAAATGCTCGAGACACTTGTAAAAATGTGAATTACCAGAGAAGCTAGATGCGAGACTAGAGTTGCAGAGGAAAGAGAGGGAAAAGGATGAAATGATGGAGGTACGCATAAAGGATGAAAAAGGTGTTGCCTCGAGGGTGAAAAGGATTACCTATCAGGTCTAGCTATACAGAGCCTTCGGAAAATGATTAAAATGGGGATTTATAGGATGCAATTAGAATGATTAAAAGAACTGTCAAAAGGTTGTGGCATGACATCCTAGTCATTAGTCGAGGGTCTAAGAAACATGATCAATTCATGATTTTTCCACTTGACAGCTTTCGGGCATGAATTTGTTAAACACCACTTTCTGAGGAAAATTGGAAACAAGCAAAGGTTCCTTGATTATTCTTCTTTTTGGGGGGAAAATTGAGTGATTGAAATGTATAAATGCAATGAGAGTACTCTTTCGCAAAGGGTCGGGGTTGAATTCTTAAGAGAAAATTTGAGAGATCCCATCTTTTAGAGAGATCAACTGAGAAACTCTGTTAATTTCATGTGTTTTAGATTTCAATCACGTCAAGTTGGTTATGAGTGTAAATCCACTGACAAGCTTTGAGTCTGTTTAAATAAACTTTCCCCTGTTGATGAATCAAATCAATTTCGAGTTAATTTGTGTCAATCTTGGAGCAATTTGTGTCTGCTTTGTTTTAGAATGTCTGCAAGTAGTTTTTCTTATTCCTATTGCAATCTTGTGTTAAAGTCCCTCGAATCACATAGGATCTCATCCCTATGATAGTTTAGTGGCATTTACAATTTCATTTCAAGAAGAGCTTTCATCCTGTGATGAGATAAACAATTTAAAATCACTTCATTGTCATTTGTTGATAAAGATTATCTGTAAGCCTTTGAGTGTATCTTAGGTGTGAGGAACCAAGGGTATTTGATGTTTTATTGAGTCTTTAGCTCAAGCTTTCATGTTAAATTCTTGGATATTGTGTGAAACCATGAAAATCTGGGCCTCCATTGATGCACACCTTCTGGTTGAAGGAATATATTAGCTATTCTGAAGCCTTCTGTCATATAGCTTTCCAATTTTTGTGAAGTCTCTCAAAGATCTGGTATAATCAATTTTATCCTACTTAATCTCCCACCAAAATTATTCAAAAACCATGAATCCATCCTATTGGTGCCCATTTTGATCCTCTATCATTTTGCAATGTTTTTCCTTTGGTTCGCATGCTCTGAAAACATTTTCTCCCAAATTGGTGGTCTGTAACTTTTCCCTCCCGATTGAATGCCTTGAAATGCTCATAAACTTATTGTTTTGCCCCAATTTGAAAGAAATATGCATGTGTGCCCTAATTTCCCAAAACCGTGGGCCTTTTCTATTTTTTCTATTTTTCCCAGCCTTTGGAGCTCGAAGTTGTTTGTTTTATACTTATTTGCCCTCAAACATCCCTTACTGTGGTCATGAATTGGATAAGAAACACTTTCTATTTGTCCTTTGTTCCAAAAAATTCTTCATCGCGAAGGAAAAATTGATTTTGGGCATCCCGGCATTTTCTCGTGTTTTTGACGGCCGACAGCGTCATTTTCCGTTAAATTCATCTTCAAACATCCTAGGGCATCATTGGCAAATTTTTGCATTGATTGATGGTCATACGGGTGTCCTTTACCCATTAATTTTAAGTTTAAAAATATCCTCATACGTGGCCATGTGTGATTGGACAAGGTTCGGTGGGTTTGATTGAAAAACTTAATTTTTTTTTTGTGTTTTTGGCAAAAAATCAAAATTTCCCGTAGCTCTGAGGCCCCGAGAGGAGGTACACGTGTCGCATGTAGAATGAAGGCAGATGGGTGGGTCATTTTGTGCCTTAGGGAACTTTGGAAAATGTGTGGAAATGAAGAAAAGTCTGCGGGCCCGCCAGGTCAATCAAGAGTGGACATGTGGCGGCTTCAGAGCGTAGGCCCACAACGAGTCAAGGGTGGACATGTGTCGTGTGTTCATCAAAAGTGGGATGGAAGGCTGGCGGGGGACTTAGAAATTTTTTCCTTTTTGGAAAAAAGGGAAAAAGGTTGAGGAAAAGGCCACGGGTCCATTGGGCTAGTCAGGAGAGGACACGTGGTAGCATCGTGAGAGCACGAGAGCGGGTCGGCGGGCCGTTGGAGGAAAAGGGGAAATTTTCCTTTTTGGAAAAATAAGTTAGAGTGATAATTTGAAACGTGGCTCCACAACGAAGCAGAGGGAGACATGTGGCAGGGACAAAATCGGAGGCGCAGTCCACGGAGGAAATATTGAAAAATTTCCTTTGGTAAAAAGGAGTTAAAATACGAAGTCAGAGCGCTTCCCCTCAGCTAATCATATGAGGACATGTGTCTTGCAGAAGGGCAAACCCGTGGAGATTTTTGGAAAAATTATTTTTTTCCAAAAAGGTGGAAATATGTGGAATCAAGCCACGATTCCAATGGGGCCCACATCGTGCCATGTGTCAGCACCAAATCTCAAGGGCGGAGGGGCGGAGAAAAATGTCAATTTTTTACATTTTTCCAAAAATGTTAAAATATCAAAAAGTGATCCCAAGCCCATTTTCAATCATATTTTGACATGTGGAGGGCTCAAATTGAAGAGAGAAAGGCAGATCAATGCAGTAATGCTATGCATTTTTAGTTTGGGCGCCATTTGAGCTCCGGGAAGCTTGGAGATGCAAATTTTGCATCAATTTTCATCTAATTGTTGGCAAAGTCATGTCGTTTGTGTCTGCAAGGACCAATGCAATTGGTTTTAAGGATCAATTTATAGATTTGAGATGTTTTTGAAGTGAATTTTTCCCTAGCCCATGTAAAAATGTAAAATATCAAATCAAGAAGTTGCAGAGTCAATTTTGGAGGGATAAGGATGAAATGATGAAATGAGAGGGGCCTGCATGCTTTGAGGATGAAAACATGCCTCCATAATGGATAATGATGAAATTTTTGTAATGATTCACCTTTTGAAAGAACAACTGGCAAATTTTGTGAGTCTGTTAGATGTCATTTTCAAAAAATATTGCAAAGCAAAGGTGCTCTGAATATTCCACTTTTGGAGGGAATATTTGTGAGTGAGTGAGTGAAAAGGTTATATATTGCATGAATTTGTCATGCAAATGGTTGGAGAAACTTAGAATTTCATAGGAAAATCTAGGAAGAAGCCCATTCTTTGAGAAACTACCTGAGAACCATTTCTAATTCCTTTTTGCATCAGATTTGTATCATGTTGAGTTGGTTTCAGTTGTAAAGCCATCAAAAAGCTTTGAGATTGTTCTTATAACATTCCCTTGCTGATAAATTTGGTCATTTTGGATTATTTTGTGTTGTCTCTTGGAAAAATTTGCATACACTTATGTTTCAGAATGTTTTCAATTTGTGTTTCTTGCTCTTGTTGCAGTCTTGTGTTTAAAATCTCTCTTGATCATACATGTTCTCATTTCTTGTTGATAGTTTAGTGGCATTTGCAATCTCACATTCAGAAGAGATTTCATTTGATAAAGTGACAAACAAAGTTAAAATCACTTTACCTTCCTTGAATTCAGAGATTGTTTGTAAATCTTTTGGTGCACCTTAGGTCATGATAAAATAGATATTTCTGGATGCTTTGTTGGTTCATCTGCTTGATATTTTTGTGGTAGGTTCTCATATATTATGTGGAAGAGTGCAAATTTGGGCCTCCATTTGGTGCACATATCTTGGTTGAAGGAGTACCTTAACCCCTTTGAAGCATTCTGTTGTTTAGGTCTTACAAATTTCTTGCAAAGGTCCTCAAAGAATTTGGAAAATTCTGGTTAGTCTTGTCTAAAATCTCCCACCAAAAATTCATTCAAAACAACTAATCCTACCCCATACTACCCATGCTTTTTCCTGTGTATCAACAAAATAATACAATCCATTTACAAAAATGCACAAAGCAAATCAAGATCATACTATGTCTTCAGTAACCCTTGCCTTACATTGAAATTATCTCCATAATATGGAAGTGACAACTTGTGAAATTCATATTTGGAGTGTTGATCATATTTTCCCAAGGCCTTTTCATACTATTTGCATAAATTGAGGGATATCTTCATCTCCTTCACCATTTGAGGGTTAAAAAATAGGTTCTCTTACCTTGGTTGAAAGGAAAAACCTAAAGCAGTTAGGACAAAATCAAGTCCTATTTGAGTGCTATCTATCTCTCCACAAATTTGAGTGTTAGTTAGATCACATGCTCGGCTATAAAATGACACACATCATGAATTATCTGTCTTCAAGCTTCATGCCATATATTTGATCTTTGATCGAAAAGGAGAACAAATTTAGGTACCAACACATCTTGAACTACCTCTGTTTTCCATGTATGTCCACAAATGTATAAATTCTACCGATAAAATATGTAGAAACAATCAGGATTCCATTATGTCTTTAGTAATCTTATCCCTTTCTAGGAAATATCACCATTTTTAGAAGCGACAACTTGTGAGAGTTAAATTGTGGTGCATTGATCGATTTTCTCAAGGTCCCCTTTCAAATTTTTACAAAGAAGGATATCTTCATTCTCCTTTCGATAGAGGTTACCAAACGGGTCCTCTCACCCCGGTCGAAAGGCACCGCCTAAAGTAGTGAGGATAGATCAAATCCTTAATGAAGGTGCTATCCATTTCTCTAATGCCCGAGTGACAAAGAGTCAGATAAATACCCTCCCCAGCTACAAAACGACTCATAATATGATTTGTCTGTCTCTCAGTGTCCTACTAAATATTTGATGTTGCTCGGTTTCCAAGGGAGAATCAATTTGGATACCAACACTGGGATCATTAATGTAGCTTATTCCTTGCCTCTGGATCTCCATGCGCTTTCCCATGTGCACATACCCTTAGGAATAATTACCGATAGTCTGGGGCCTCCCACGCTACCATGATCTTTCCCTACGCTTTCTTCCTTATCCTCTTCCATCACTACATCAACACTGCGCTCCAATTCTTGTTCTACCAAGGCTTTGATGATTTTTGTTGCTTCTCTTTCTGCCACCTCATTTACTTGCTCCTTCATGAGGCTTGGAGTTTTTGATCCTACGCACCAACCTCTTCACTTCTTCCCATGTCTTGGGTGCCTTCCTCCTCCTGGCTACCCTTGCACCACACGAAAAGGAACTCATGTTCTTCTTCTCCACCCTCTTCTTCTGAATTGTGCACTGAAAATAAGTGGCTCTTGTTCCCCTTCAAGATCTTCTTCTTCATTTTCATCCTTCTCACCTATGTATTTCTCTAATATTTTTGTTTCCTCCGAGTTAGCTTCCTCCATCACCTTCTGTTTCTTCCTAACTAGGGATTCCAATATAGGAGATTCTGCTTTCTCTTCCTCTTCCTTTGGTGATTTCTCCTCTGTGATAATATTTTCCTATCTTTGGAGCCTTCTCGACCTAGGGGGGCCTCTTCCTATGCGCGTAAGTACTTGTCCTAGTGCTTGTTCTGGGGTGCCTACCGCTTGAGTATCTTGGACACTTGGTGCCTTTTTCCTTATCTCCTCCATTTCCTTCTTCTTGGGCATGGTCTTCTTCCTACCTCTTAGGTCCTCAGGTATAGCTATCTCATTTTCAAGATAAGTGCCCTTCTCAAACTTGGGCCTTATTCAAAGGTATACACACGCTGTGGACCTCCCTGCAATAGTTAGAGTTAGGGGTTTCACCATTTGGAATTCATGCGACACATAATTTTCCACGTATGTGCACTTGTTGGGGTAGACCAATGTCCTGCGCATCTCCCTGTGGTCTCGGTCCAAAATTCCAAGGTCAAGCTTTAACTTCTTAGACTCCTTGAATTTGTTAACTCCCTCTTGGAAGTATTGAGCTATGAAGGCAAATGGGAGCTTGCACCATGGGCTCATGGTTTCATCAGTCAACTTGAACCTACCAATACAAAAATTTTGGTATACAGTGAACTCAGCTTCTCCTACTATAAGCATTGGCAGTTGTTCGGTATTCTCCATTCTACCCAAACACATTCCTTAAGTGTGTATACCACTTTTCAAGACGTGCCTTGTGGACGGGCATCATGCTATCACAAGTGTATTTCTCAAATCATTTTTAGGTGAGGGGTCTTCCTCTGGGTACTCCCAAACAAACTTTTCTATTACATTTGGTACCCTGATCTCCAAGAAAACAATGGCTAAGAGGACATTACCAAAGAGAATCTTGTCTCCTTCCTGTGTGCTAGTGATAATTTCATCTACAATGTATGTAGACAAATTGTAGATGGTGCCTTCTGATATTATTTTACAAACATCCAACGAGGAGAACTTGTTTACTTGCATCCATTTTTCTTGCGCATTGAGTTTTGTTACCATGCGCGCGACCATTCTCATTACTCGGTTTTAGATATCCCTGATATCAAAATACATTGAACCCTTCATGACGCATACGCGCCATCTGTTTACTTGATTGCTTCCTTGTCGCACAAGTCATCCTCTAAGCTTTCTCCTCACGGATAAGGCATGTGAATCTAGAAATTAGCCGAGGGTTATGCGTATCTTGCATGCCACGAAGTGAAAGTGTTTTTCATGCATGCGTGACATTATCCACTAATAGAGGCGCTCTAGCTTTCCAAAGTAGGGCAACTCATAGAGTTGCAATAACCCCGCCTTCTCTAACTTCACCTTGACTTCGTTCGCTATAAATTGGTAACCCCTCAAGTGTTCTTTGGTTAGTCAAGTGCACTAACTCCAACTCCATTTCCTTTTCAATCGTGTTCATGTGATGATTGTAGTCACTTACTATCATTTTTCTCAAGTGGGATTCCCATTCCATCCCGAGTGAAACCCCATCTAGGTACTGCATTTTTGCATACCATTCCTCATTGGTACTGCGGTGGTCTCTTATTGTTTTCCTTTCCCTTGCCCTTCTTAGGTGTTACTACTAGTTTCTTGGGTGCCATTGTGTAGGTTTTCTTTGCACTTCAATGTCTCTTCCTAGCTCTACTCTTCTATCTTTTCCAAGTTCAAATCTCGAACTTGCAAAGAATACTCTTTTCCAACCCGTGCCCTAGCTGTCAAACCCTAACTGGAATATCTTTTCACAAGATGACGCTTCTCCACAACTCTCCCCACACTTGTGAATTACTTCCCCCCGGTTTGTAGATCCAAACTAGTCACTCACGGTTAAAATTTTCCAATTTTTCTTCACACGGATCAACTCTAGAAACCCTAGTTCGCAAAATCTCTTCCTCTTCATAATCACAAAGTAAATAATGAAGTGCCCAACCTTCTATTTATAGTTTTTCCTACTTTTAGCATTAAATGCCACTTCACCTACCACCATACTTTAACACTTAATGCAGCTTTTTTACAACAAACCCATCTTTAGCACCTTAACTCACACGCCCCACCTGCGTGGACAATTCCCCAACCTTCTGGCACACAACCAATCCATCTTGATAGGAGAATCTTGTGTGCATGTAACCAACACCAAAGGAACTTCTTCTGTCATGATTTTTCTCTCACCTACCTCATGTTGTGTTTGCACTTCTTCCTTTCTTATACGTGGATCCCCAATGTAGCCTTACCCTGACACCAACCATGATTTTTCACCTTTCCTTGCATGTACTTCCTTCACGGGGCCATTCAACTAGGCTTTCCAATGCAACCCTTCATGGCACTTCATACCTTGAAATTTATCCCACCTTACTCTAACCCACACTAAAATGATGTACGAGTCCTTTCGCACGCGATTACAACCTTCAAAAAGTAATGAGATTACCGACACCCAAGGCTCAACAAAAACAACAACGAGAAAGGTAAACAAAAGAAAAGAAAAATGAAATAAGGGAAATCCTAAACTAACCGGAAATACCGCCTTATTTACAAACACTAAGAAGACTTATTTATAGTAGGGATTCAACCTACTCCATTGAAGTGTCCCTGGAAATCTCGTCCCATCCAAAGGTTGCAGAACTAGCACGCACCCAAATCAAGGATGTACGAGATGACGTAGGGACCCAAGCAATGGAATTTTAACTTCCCATGATGGCACGAAACTTAGAATCATATAGTAGTAGCATCTGTCCAAGCTCAAACTTCTTGTTCTTAATGTGACGATCATGCCATGCCTTCTGTTTTGCTTTTTCTGTCTTCTAGCTCCACTTGGTAAGTGATTGTCTTTCATCTAATTGCATTAACTTGTCAATTCTTTCCTCCAATGCTTGTTCATCATCTAATCCCCCCTGTGCCTACTATACGTAGAGAGGGTATCATGAATTCAACTGGAAGGATAGCCTCTATGCCAAACACCAATTGAAATGGTGTGGCCTTATTCAACCTCTTGTAGGTTGTCCTATATGCCCAAAGAATGGATGATACTTTGTCATCCCAATCCTATCTACCAACATCATAGATCTTAGTCAATGTGTGGCTAAGTATTTTGTTAAATGCCTTAACAATTCCATTTTGTCCGAGGGTGATAGGGAGTAGTTTTGTGATGGGCCACCATGAATTTTGACAACAGAATCTTGATCGTCTCATTGAGGAAGTGCATACCTCTATCACTTGTCAAAATCAATGGGCATCCATACCTACTGATTATGTTTTCCCATAAAAATCTAGTAGTGGTAGCTATTGTACAATCCTTTGTAGGCACTGCCTCTTCCCACCTTGTCAAATAATCAGTGCAAGTGAGGATATACCATGAACCAGTCCTTCGTGCCCACTGGCGAGATTGGTCTGACAAAGTCGATAGCCCACTTCTCAAATGGTTCTGCATTGGCTATTGGTCATAAGGGAATTTCATCCCTTTTTCCAGGTTTTCCAAGGCACTGGTAATGGTCACAGACTTTGAAAAAATCAATGCAATCTTCATAAATGGTTTCCCACCAAAGCCCTTTGAGTAGAATATTCCATAAGGTTGAATTTCCTGCATAGTGTCCTCCTGTAATCTCACCATGCACCTCTTCCATAATTGCAATGCACTCATGTTCTAGTGTGCATCGTGAAAAAACCTCATCATGACCCATTTTGTACAGATCTCCACTAATTAGCATGTAGGGCGTGGTGCATATGGCCAAATTCTTCTTCTCCAAGGCCTTCATTTCATTTGGCGCCACACCTATTTTAAGGAATACCACAATGTCCTCCAAATCTGAGGGTGCATGCTGCAATCTAAACATTTGTGCATCTAGAATATTCTCTTTAATGCTCTGTGTGTCCTCCCCGAATTAATCCTAGACAAATGGTTAGGTCTGGAATTACTTTTTCCTAGTTTGACAACCACCGTGAACTTGAATTCTTAGAACAATAGTACCCACCGACATATGCACCCTTGTAGAATAGGATTGTTCACCAAGTATTTAAATGCCATGTGGTCAGTGTAAAATATAAAAGGGGTTTCCAATAAATACTGTTTGAATGCACTAGTGTAATTTTGATATGCTTTGGGTGTCAATTTCCTGCTTGCAAAGCACAAGGGATGATCAACAATCCCTTCACTAGGTTGTGCTGTAATCTTGATCCAATGGCAGTCCTTGAGGCATCCACATGAACATGGAAAGGATTATCCTAAAAGGGAATCTTAGGATGGGCGTGATGATAATCTTATCCTTCAAAGTGTCAAATGCCTTCTGTTGTGCCTCTCCCCAATGAAAGCACTTTTATGTCTAAGTAACTCTTCTAAAGGCATAGTGATCTTGGCATACCCCTTTATGAACTTCCTGTAGTACCTTGTATGCCCAAGAAATCTGTGCATTATGATTTGAATGGTAGGCTCCCTCAATCCCACAATTACTGTAACTTTTGTGGGATCTACTAGTACGCCCTCCTTACATATGATGTGCCCCAATAATGTTCCAAATGGGTTAGTAAAGACACATTTCTTATTATCCTCAATGTTGACACCTTTCAAACATCAGCCTTAAGTTGTCACAATGGTCCTTTACTATCACAATGGTCCTTTACTAACCCATATACTATCCAATCATCTAGGTAGACTTGAAGGAATTTATGGATGAAGTCCTTGAAATCTTGTACCACAATGCGTGAGAACACAGCTGACATATTCTTCAACCCAAATGGCATGACTGTATAGGAAAAAATTCCCCACTCAGTGGAAAAATTCATCTTCCTTTGGTCCTCCTTCATGATCCTTACTGGTGATAGCCCAAGAATCCATTTGTGAAAGAATAGACCTCGCACCCTGCCACTCCTTCTAATATTTCTTTAGTAAATGGGGTTGGGAAAGGATCAATGATACACACTACATTCAGGTCCCTGTAATCAACACAAATCATTGTCCTTCTTGATGTTAATTACCATTGGACTTATCCATTCGACTCTTCAACAACTTCAATAATGCCCGACACTATCATCTTATCTATTTCCTCCTTAACCTTCACGTGCATGTTAGGATTCATCTCGGTATGGTCTTTTCTGACTGGGTGCACACCTTCCTTTAGCTTTATCCTCATCTCCCCAAGGAATGGTGGACACATTTAAGCTCATGATACCCATGGGAATAAATCCTCAAACTCATGTAAAAGATCAATGATCTTGGAGACTTCCTTCTCTGACCAATAGTCTTCGATGATAGCCTCTTTAGGCTCTTCTTCTGAGATGATGTTAACCTTCTTTGTCTTTAAAGGCTCATGATAGGTGTGCATCCATTCATCAAGACCGCCTACTACCTTTCACGTCCCTACATAATGGTCAACATCCAAGTTTTCTTCTTCTTCTCCATCAATAACATACACCATATTCCCCTTTTCTTTCTCCAAACACGCATGCTCAAGCTATATCTCTTCTGTTTCTTCCTTCTCAAAGTGTGCCTTTAGGCCAGGTTTCACCTAGCAACTCCAATAGCCTATCTTTTTCCATGGCACTATCCCCAATGGTAAGGTGTTTGACAACCTACAATGCCTTATCCACCAAGGGTTTTGTACTTTGATACTTGAATGTTTGAATAATATCAGCCGCTAACACTTGCCAATTCCCTGTCTGGCGGTGTGTCATAGAATGAATGTACTATCTGCATGCACAACCTTGTAGGGTGGAATACAACTTGTGAACCCATAATGAAGGTGGCAATGCTTATGCGCTTCCCATATAGGTTGTCTCACATGGTTGGATATGGAAGGAAACAGTCTATTTACCATGTTAATCTTTTATAACCATGGGCGCATTGCTCCTGCAAAACCTTACAGAGAAGGAAATTCTCACCTCATGCCATTCCAAGAGATTATCTCGATGCATTGCCCACTAGTGCATAGTAGTTCTGAGTAGGACGTAACTTAACATCCCCTTTATTCATTTTCCTCCTTCCACTGAGCTTCCATCTTCTATAAAAAGACCTCAGGGAAGGCTCCTCCTGAGTACTTAGGTAGCTCCTTTCCTCCTAGGCACCGGACCATACGTGCCTTTGTCACCTTTTTACCAATCCTCTCAAATGCCGTCGATTAATTCATAGGTCCCATGCACCCAATTATCACATGCTATACTGGTGGTGTCACTTAGGGATTGAGCATCCTCAAATTGGATAACTCCCTCTGTGGGATGAATTGTCTTTGGATCCCTGATTGAGCACACATATATTCTATCCAGACCTCTTCTCCTAAAGGTTTAGTATAGGGTGTTGATTTTCCATCAGCTAGGGGTATGATGACTCATTCCTCCTTATTTTCAAAGCTTATGTATCCCTTGTTAAACCAAATATCCACATTGTTCTTATAACACCATGGGCACCCAAGTAGTGTTGGGAAATTGTCTGCCTCAATGAGTGCCAAGACTTCAAAGTCCCCAATAAACTTAGCTCCCTGAATGGTGATGGCTACATCCTTTAAGACACCGATGGGCATTGCCTTTGTTTTGTTCACCATATACAACACATTCAAAGATGGTTGTAATGCAGGTCTTCCCATCTAATGCCATACATCCAAGGTGAGAACATTGACTTTCGCGCTTGTGTCAATGAGGATATTACTAAGGAGTCATCCATCCATGACCGCATTTAACGTGATCTCCCTATCATAGTCAAGGATGTGAGGGGGAAGGTTTACATGCAAGACCTGCCTCTCGTGCTCTTCTTCGACGCGTGGTACCTTCTCTCTCAACCATGCTCCTAACAAGGGAATAATATTCTCTTGCCTTAGAATTTTACACACTTCCTTGACCTCATCCAGTGAACCTTTGGTGCCTTGACCTTCCTTCTTTGCTCCTCCCTCATGGACTGCTTCTTTAGACACTAGATTTCTCCTTGTAAACTCTGAATGACGTCCATGGTTTCTTGATATAGCTCCTTCTAATGCGTAGGTCTGGGTACTTCCCATGTACCACTTCTTCCCTTGAAACCAGGTTCTTCTGCCTTGGTATTTCCTTTGCACACGTGGCCTCTGCTCTTGTTGTTACCATAACAGGTTCCAAGCCTACATCACGTGTCACCCATGGCATCCATTATGTGTCACCTTCTTAATGCTTACCATTGCAGAACCCTTGTCTTTTTGGTGCTATTGATTCATATGCTCAAACAACTCAGGGAACTCCTCATACTTGTGCTTCTTCTCGCACCATGAGCACTATAATAAATATGGGCACTCTCATTTGTAGTGGTCTGTAGACCCACAATTAAAATAGGTTCCACGTGGGAACTCACTCCTTCCTCCTCCGCAGTTACCATAACCACATAATCCTTTGTGAAATCCCTTTTTGTGCACACCTCCATCTATGCACTCCTCATATCGGTGATCATTACCCTTAGAAACGCTTGCAAGGCTAGTTTGGTGCACACCAAGATCAATGGCCTCATGGATCTGGTCAATAATCCTAAAATCCTTACTATCATGGGTCATAGAGGTGGAGATATTATAGTAGCAAGACACATTATTCTGAATTACATGTTGTAACAAGGGACATCTACTCACATCATGGTCCCCATGACAAATCTCACAGTCTACTACTACGGTGCATACTATCTTCCTGGGAAACTATCCTTAACATGCCCCTCTACTTCACAATCTATACACACATATACCACTGTGAGTCTCATGAGATGAGTTCACAGAATTTTTTTTTAGCTGCTTAGCCATGGTAGCGATTTGAGCCTCCAGGAGCAGGCTAACACCAGTATCAATACTTATAACAACTTCGGTGCATAGGGAAGATTAAAATGCCTCACGCGGGTCTGTGAAAGTTTTATGAGATAAATCTCTTCTAAATGGAGTTATCAACCCCCAAAAAACCATTGAGCATGTTGTGAAGGGTGAATGTCATATGATAATTTTGACGGGATTATTTTGAATCGTGCATCATACTCCCGCACACTCTCCGCCATTCCCTGTTGAATCTCCTTCAGGGCACTAATGCTCTTCTGTTCAAACTCAGGAATGTGGAATTCTACCAAAAAGGTGTTCTTTAAAGCAAGTATAATCCACCACCATTTGATGAGGGTCATATTTCCTATATACCAGTTATGCACGTGCCCTTACAATGTCATTTTAAACTAACTTGCCTTCCACTTTGGGCTAGTGATCCCTTTTGTGCGCCATAACAACTCACACTTGTGAAAATGTTTTACAACATCTTCAATACCTTTTTAATCTGGAAAATGTAAAGACATCTCAAAGAAGACTTGAGGAGGTGGCTGGGGCCCTTGTCCTCCTGATCAGAGCCTTGGTTTCCTCTGGTGTTTCCCTACCACTGGATCCACCAGATCCACCAGTCCTATGCCTCGACCGACCCACCGGATCCACCTGGATCCACTAGGTCCTATTCCTCCTAACCCACCAGATCCACCAGGTCCTGTAGTGGTCATGCCAAGGGTCCCCAAAGTTCCACTGAACTACACGCCGATGGTCTGTGATAATGCCCCACTACCAATAGTATACCCCACACCACTCCTAGACATGAAACTGAAGGCTTGTGTATCTACACTCTGCCCAAAAATTTCTACCATTGGGATGGTATGTGCAGCCATAGAAGTTCCAAATGAGAAATTATATCTCCTGGGTGTGCAGATTGGTCACTTCCACCGATACCAGCTGGGTTAACAATATTCTCCCTTGATATGGAAAACCAAGTGCCAGGGTTTGGTCACTAGGTGGGTTCAGATGCACGCTAACAACTCTTCTCTCTCTGCATGACAAAATATCATCAGAAGCTGAAGGGGTCTCTCTTACATGCTTTTCAAGATGGGGTAGCACAGACTACTCAGGTTCCACATCCTCCGCATGAACCTCAACTCTTCCCACAACATCTACTTCCATAGATCCATCACACTTGTAACTTTTTGCCTAGAAATCTCCCTTTCATGCGCTTCACTATACTTGAGTCATCTCTCCTCCCTTTATTTCTCCGTCACAATGTCTGCCATCTTCCTCTACCCTAGCTTCCTCGTTCAGTGCTCATAATGGTTTAGCTGGCCATTGGAAATGCCTCTAAACTCAAGGTAATAATCAAGATCTTCATGGCTAGAGGAATAACACATAGAAATGATCCTCTGGCTCCCTACAAAACTCAAACTCAGCAACTTCCAGACAAGAATATGTAGAAATGGCGTACTCCAGAGTGTAGCTAGCCAGTACTCCTTTCCACCAATGATCCACAACATGAGTCCATGTCAGATCTACATCTTGCAGCCTCTGGTACTCTTCTTGGGTCCATGCACGTGATCTATAATACTAGCTTGATCTAGACACATATGTTGAGAGCCATTCATACAGCTCTACTAGGAAGCAAAAAAAAGTTTCATATAAATCATGGTAGAGGTTCTCTTCTACCCATCTACATGCATCAAACTCAGGTCCAGTGTTGAATCTCTGAGCAAATTCATCCTTCGTGCTCTTAAACCATGTTTCAACACTTTCCAAGGTTAAACGCTCTATCATCACTCATTACACAGATCATGATGTATGCTATTTCCCACTACAAATTCAAAAAGAGGTCCCGGAAATGGAACCAAGATGTAGTCATTTTTACACCCACCAAAGAACAAGGGAATCCCATGTGCATCGGCCTATCACCTAGCGGGCATTGGGCACTCACCCGAGGCACGCGCGGGTGCCGAGTCTCTCTTTTATGTGAGTTGAGTGGGAAAACATCATCTATGATCCAAATTTAAAGGAAATGAGTGGGAATGAAACATGCAAACAACATAGAGCTTAGAAGAGCTCTAGATCATTACAGTCATTATAGACAAAGATACTTTAACAGACTTAAATAACTAAATCAAGACAGAAAGGAAAATGCATAGGAACTCACATTCATCTTATAAACATACATGAAAAGGAACTATGAAGAATCATGTATGAATCGAACAAGAAAGGATCATATTCAATTAAATTGGTAACCTCATTACATTCATTAGGCTTACTACAAAAACCACATTATGGTAGACCGAATTTATGCATCATAACTGGATCCATATCATTTAGCTCTCAAAAAGAAATTTTATAACCCCAAGCCCTTGATACATCCTTCTCTTATATTTCATCTACCCAACCCAATATGAATCCTCGCAGCATTTTCGAAGAGTTCCACTCTCTATTGATCTCTCCTTTGTTCATTTTTGGCATTTGTATTTATAGGCACCCCGAAGTGCCAACTCATCCTTCTGGCCTCGATTCGGCACCACGTGTTTGAATGTGGTCATATGGGAGCATACTCCTCCGGTGCCCGAGCTCTCCACTTTTTGACATGATGGTCTTCTAGAAGCTGCCATCGCAGGTTATATTCCTTCCTAGGCCAACCTATCACTAGGATAGCACCTTATCCACTCCGCATGTGCAGTTGGGTCACACTTTTCTCGTGTCCTGCCCAATACGCCAAATATGGCTAAGTCTCGAGACCTTGTCTGCGGGCACACATCACGGGTTCTAATAAGACCCACATAACCCCCGCCTTATGCGCCTTCTCCTGTGTGCCTAACCTTCAACCTAGGCCTCATGGCGCCCATGCGCCCCTGTGTACTTAGTCAATATTCTAGGGGCCCAACAAGGATCATGAAGAGAACATGAACATTAATTAGATGCAATGACACATAAAAGTAAGAAATTCTCTATGGGATGATAGGATAATAATGAAGAAGGAAATTGGCACTTCCCCTACAAGCTTGTATATGGAAAAGAAGCTAGACTTCCTTTGTCACTTGAATTTCCTTCACTAGAATTAGCCCAATTGCTAGAATTTGAAGGAAAATATCAAAGAGAAATTAGAATGACATAATATTTTGAACTTGAAGAATTGAGGAATTCTGCCATGATTAAATTAGAACATCATAAAAAATCAACCAAGAAATGGTTTGATAAAAAGACTAGGTTTCATATGTTTAAATTTGGTGATTTGGTCTTAAAATGGGATGTTGAGAGAGCTAAATCAGGAAGACATTCCAAGTTTGATGCAATTTAGAGTGGGCCTTATATTATTATGGTTTCAGTAAAGAAGACAATTTTTTTGAGTTGTGAGACCTTAACGGAGACACATTACAAATCTCAGTCAATGAGATTTACCTCAAGTATTATCATTAGGTTGTCTCATTACATCTTATACATATTAGTTTAGTTTTCAATTCCTCTAAGTGCTTTCAACACATTGTCTTGTTGGTAGAGTAGGTTTCATTTCCTAAGTGCTTTGCACAATTTTATTGCTTTTGGATGGCCTCATTGCACAATGTTCATGACGGTTTCGGAAAGAAGAGAAAGAAGTGTTTCAAGGTGTTAAGGAACAGCTACAATACTTCATAGAATCAAATGTAGATAAACTAAAATAAATTTTGGGCAGTTTTATTGTTCATTCATTCAACCCAAATAGGTCAGAATTCAGGATCAATTGGTATGCATTTTATAGTGGGGCTGTTGCTGATCAATTTCATCATTGTTTGCAGAGGGCATATAGTGAAATTTTAAAGTTAAAATGATTTTCCACTCCCATAAAAGAAAATTATTACAATGAGATGGTTAATTCAGGTTTCGAGGTAGCTCCAGATCAGCCCAAGCAGGTTTAATGACAAAGTCAGATAGATGGAGTAGTTCTTCAAATCATTTAAATCTCCACAGATGAATTTCAAACACTTATAGTTTTATTTAGGTTCATAATGAATTACGGGTAAGGATTTTAATGATTTTGATCAGTTTATAAAAATTTGGGGCTTGAATCCATGCCGAATGGATTACATAGAGGCAAATGATCTAATTTAGCAGGAAAATTGCCTCGGAGGTCTCTAAACTATTATCCCAAATTTACCCCCGAGTTAATTTGGAATAACTTATTAAAAATGGACTTATCCATTTTGCAAGTATGTAATGGTCATATGGCCGTAAAATTCCATTTCCCAAATGCACTGGCCGTTGGTATTCAAAAACCCATGGGAATGTAGTTTAAAATATTGATGGATTATTAAAAAGAGGTCGAATGATGTCCAAATGCTCATCAAATTTATTGTCAAGAACAACGGAGACACATGGCATAAGTGTAATGGTCATGGCCCAAGGGCCACATGGTGGTAGATCAAAGGTTCAATGCGGGCTACATGTCAATTTTTCGGTAATTCCTAAGGCGATGAGCTCTTTCAGACTTTAAGTCCCCAGAGTTAGCCGTAGTTAATATTTTGTCAAGTCCGGGCTTGGGTCAAAGTAGGTCAATGGGACACGTGGCACAGTAGAAAGAGAAGACACATGAAAAGAATCTAATGGGTGAGGAACAAACACATGTAGCCATTCTGTCAAACTCCAAAGTGGATGTTCCTGACGGATGTGAGGTTTACGGAATCAACCAAGGTTGATAACCTTTTGGGTCCGCAAAGTCGGTTAGTCAAAGGGGACATCTGACATATCTTCAAGGCCAAAATTTTTCTAAGTCCCCAAGACTTAGAAAATGTGATGTGAAGAGCTACGTGGAGCCATTTCATTGGTTTTCTTTTCATAGTTTGAAAAACGTAAAAGCTTAAGGAAAATCTAACAAGTCTAAGAACCCGAGTCCTCATGGAGCTTCCTCATTCGCCAATGGTTCGCAGATGTCGAGGAAGGAAATCAAATGGATTGACATAAAAGTGCATAGAGCCTTTCTATTGGTTCACACTTCGCAATGGTCAGTCAAAGGGAAAATTGTAAAGGAGGTGTGGCTATTTCTCCTTGGCTCGCATTTCTAAGGGACTGACAAGGGTTTGGAATGTGAAGGAGCATGGAGCCGTTTCATTGGTCCACATTTCACTATTGAATGAAAAATAGAAGGCTCAATCTGAAAATGACAAAGAAATGTGGAGCCTTCTCATTAGCTCACATTTTAAAAGGGTAGAAAGAGAGAAAATGACAGTTTGTCATTGCGAAGAGGTGTGGCAAGGTTCTATTGGTCCGTATTTTTAATACGAAGGACCATTTTAAATCCAAAACATAAGCTAAGGAAAGAAAGGAAGACATGGAAGTAAAATCCTAAAACCTAAACCAATGGGAGGTAAACACTTGGAAAACACAAGCAAGTACATGTTGGCAGAGCCTAATTTCTAAGCCAATCAAGAGTTGCCATGTGTCAAATTCATGTGCCTCCCAACTGGTAGAACTTCAAATGGCCATATATTTTTATCCGAGCTCCAAATCTTGGAAAATTTATATTGTTCAAAAGGTCTCCTCAAGCCCTTCAACTTGACATCATAAAAATATGATTTTGGTGGTGTTTGGTGGGTCAAAATGGAAAACACGGTTTTAGAGGTAGAGAAGAGTATTCCCGAGCACATAAACGATCAAATTGGGTAGTTCAACCACCATGATTGATGAGGCATGGCTTCATTTTTTTCTATGGGACAAAATTGACATAGTAATGGCTCGTAAAATGCCCATGTTCTTTCGTAAGTTAATTCAATGTAGACTATTGATATTTGAAGCCATTAAACACTATCTACGAGCTCTTTCACTCTCTTCTCTCTAAAAGGTTTATAATCTAAGTGTTAGGCATTTTTGGAGGGGGATATGTTCAAAATTGGAAAGGAAATTTCTCAAAAATTTTCTAGAGATTTTGTAAGTTTGTGCCTTAGATTTTGATGTTTTACAAGGTGTCTCTAGCCTTATTACTTGCATTGTCTTGAATTGTGCATTCCTCGATACAATAAATTCATGTTTTGTGGCTTATATCTACCCTAGCTTGTGTTCTATTGCATTTCTTGCCTTTCATTGCAGTTGTGGATGTATTGTGCATGTTTTACTCTTCTTGCAGGCTTTAAATCCATTGTTCTCCATGAAAATGGTCATTTGAATGATTATTTTGGATTGTGGCACCTCTGTCTTCCCTTCCTTCATTTTATCTCATTTTCACTCACTAGATCATCTCCACATCCTGTTCTTGGTGAAATCACCCCCTTAGCTTAGGATTTCCTTATTTAAGCATTCCCTTGCTAAATTTGGTCCTGGTACGTTAGTTTAGGATTAGATAGCTTCATTTTCAACTTTTGGTTTAGTTTAACAATAGAATAGGTTTAGGAAGCCGATCTTATTTGAAGGTCTGTCTTAATTAGCAGTCCCACAACTAAGAGACAATCCCATATTGCCTTAGAATTCATGATCCTTCATGATCATATCTAGGGTGAAATTTTGAGCTCTAATGATACTTCTTGCATTCACAATGGTGACATTTTTTCAAAAAAGGTACTAAACATAGGATCGTGGAGTGGGGGTGTCAGGTGCGGCTCTTCCCAATGGGGTTGAGGGATAGTGCCCCTCACGGGGTTTGAGGAAAGATCCCCGACACGCTCCTTGTTGCGATACAGGGGTGGGGTCGAGGGGTAGTGCCCCTTGATGTCAAACACAATTTATAATTTAATCCTCATTTGAAATTGACAAAAATCAACTCTTTGCAGAAAAACCCATAATTAATACGACAATTTGTATGATCAAATTTTTGATAATAAATTAGGTTTTACGGAGGAAAAACAAAGAAATAGAGTTTAGAAACAATACCCCTATCATTTAAGTGCATAAGCGGGCGTATTTCAATGAATTTTCCTTTTTCACTTAGAAAATAGACCTATCAAACAAGTAATCTACACAATGATATATTAGTTTGACAATAATAGTATTTAACTGAAATGTGAGCTACTTTTTTTTAGTTTTTCATATAAACAACGACGATGACTATTATTTGTCGAACCATAAAATAATTCATTTCGATAAATAATTAATCTTAATTAAAATGATTTTATTATTTTTTTAAAAAAGAATATATTTAAATTTTTAAAAAAGAGATAAAATACATATATACGAAAAAAAGATATATGTAAATAAAAAAGGAAGTATTGCTCCTTGGAGTATATTTACCAATTCTAGTAATAACATACTAAGCTATCATACATATCTATTCCCATACCAACGACAGATAAGTAGCATGGCCGAAGCCACATTGAATACAATGCTCATTTGCTTAGGCAATGTGAGATTTAAAATATTCCAAATCTATCATTTGTATAGTCCACGAGTAGGAACCAAAGTGCCGCGTGGCATGAGATGCGAGAGAGGATAAATATGAACACTTAAAAAACAATTTTAAATTTTCTCAATTTTTATAAAGCATAGTTGATTCGAACTGTTGTCCTCATTCAACGTAGAAACATATTCAAATATTGATAAAGAAGGGAAAATCGAGGTAGAAGATGAGTTAGGGTGCCAAATCATTTCTATTTGTAAAGGAAGCTTCACCTATTCACTTTCTTTACTGCAAAATTAATAGAAGAGGGAAACACACCCATCACATGGAATTATTTACATGAAAAACTAAAAAGCATAGCAGACTAAGAACTGTTTAAGGTTTAATACCATTTGAATGGAAGATGAAAGAAACAATTTTTATGGGATTAAGCATAAAAATTTGCATATTTTAATTTACAAGAAAGCCACAAGTTCATTATGTACTGTCATAGGAAAAAGCTACCGTATTACTTTCATTCCTTCCAAAATAGCTCCGGCTGATAATTATAACCCTAGAAATTTGACAATTGGCCTAAGTTTGATTCTCTTGGTCTTCCCCATTTCTTCGAAATTCATTAAGTAGCTGTGCATTCTTTATAGTGGAAAAATACCTTCACACTTCAAAAACTTTAGGATATGAATAAAATATTTTAAATGAAGCTACCCTTACATTTTATTTCAGGTTCCAAGTACACCCTAGAGGATTTTACATGTGGTAAAAGAATTTGGAATGCTTTCAAATGTATTTTTCCTGTGTGCACGCAATATTTAAAAAACATAACATGTCCCGGAGAGGGGGTTAAATAAAATATTCCTAACCAACTAGCCAACCACCCAATTAACTATATAACATATTAATTAAATCAACCATAGAAGAATTTTCCATTAAATGAGAAACTATTAACTAGTCCAATAACTCCTTTCTGCACTTCCTACTCCATGTTTTTAACAAGGTGTAAATACAATACATCCGATTATGGCTCACAACCATAGTTAAAAACCCGAAGGTTTATAACTATTAAGTGATGGGGTACACCTCGATTTAATAAATAATTAGTTATTTAATAACTAATAAACTTAATATAAAGTTTATATTAAATAATAAATAATATAAACTATATCCTATATTATTAATTATAAACTAAATATTATGAGCACTTAATATTTTGTTCTAACAAAAAGGGTACACATCTTCTAACTACTTTATGTTATCAAGTATTCACTCAACAACATAAAGTGGGGGCAAATGTAGACACAAAATCACACACTTGGGTACATTTCTAGGTCCTAAAAACATACTAGCATTTACATGATTCCTAAGCGAGAAAAATAATAATTGACAACTATCTTTGGCCTCTTTTCTATCTTTCTTATTTTCTATTTGGTATTACACACCCTACACCCCAGCTTATATCTTTACTTTTTTATCTTTTTTTACTTTAGACACCAACACCAAGCCGGGACGCCAACAGATAGGTTCCTCATCCCCTCTGGGTGCCCCTGACCTCTTTCCACCTTATTCGCTATTTTTGGGACTCTTTTTATCTTTTGGGCATCTTATTTTCTTATGGGTCAACCTTCCAGTTTTTAATTATGAAATTCAACCAAGGGAATCATATAAATACATAGCTATGTGATCAAAATAAAGGACCAAGCTCTAAGCATACTTACTATCACCTAATCTTGCATCTAAAGGCATCCAAAGCACTCAAAGGCATCCATCTAGCATCCATTCAAGGAGCTGCATTTTTGTATACACAACATAAGAAGATGAAGTTCATTATATTCCATACACACATTTGCATCTTTTAACAAATCAATCAAACTATCTAGCGCATTTTACACAAGGGCATCCTAAGGCACGATTATTTCATACACTCACAAGAACTACATGGAGTCTGAGATGTAGTGCAACACTCAATTGTAAGTTCACTATGTCAGGTGACTCGACAGGTCAATTGAATCCCCATATTGCATCTTCATTTTTTAGATTTGACGCGGTTTTGTGGGTTTTGCATGTGAACATCTATTTTGTAGGTTATAGGTACACTCGGAGATTAAGGTGTGACATACAAGTGACCAATAGTGAATATCAACGACACTTGTGCGACATTGTAAAAATCGAGGTCTTGTCCATTTTCACAGTCACGGGTGCCCAGTAGCAGAATCTAGTGCGTAGGTACCCCTAACCCAATCTAGGCACCTATTGACAACCTTATCTTAAAGTCCCATATTTTACAAAGGTACGCTTATGCTTGGTCGTCCCTTTTTGTTCATTAGTTTTCCTAGTTTGCATTAGTCTTGGATCAAGTGCAAATCAACTAGATCCTTTTCTCTCTCTCTCTCTCTTGCACTTAGGGTTTTATATTTTGCTAGCTTATTGTTTGCATCATAACATATGCACTTCATTATTTATATCAATTACTCGTAATTAGGGTTTTTAAAAAGTCAAGAATAATTGATTACTAGGTTGGCATAGTGTAGACACAAAATCACTCACTTAGGTACATTTCTAGGTCCTAAACACATACTAGCATTTATATGATTCATAAGAAAAAAAACTAGTAATTGATGACTATCCTTGGCCTCTTTTCTATGTTTCATGTTTTTTATTTGGTCTTACACATCCTACATCCCAATCAGTATTTTACTTATTTATCTTTTATGGCTCAGGCACATCGGCTTCCGGCCAGATAGGAGCACCAGTGCCCTTGTCCCCTCTAGGTGCCGCTACCCCTTTTCCATCTTAATTGTTTCTTTTGGGTATATTTTATCTTTTAGGCACCTTTTTAACTTATGGCATAGCCTTCTAGTTTTCAATTACAAAATTCAAACAAGGGAATCATATAAATACATTGTTATGTGTTCAAAACAAAGGGCCAAACACTAAGCATTAATAACATTACCTAAGCTTGCATCCAAAGGAACCTAAAGAAATCCAAAGCATCCATATAGAAATTCACTCAAGGGACAATGGTTGTAACTCTGCATACACAACATAGGAAGGGGAAGTTCATTTTTCCATCCACACATTCTATTACATTGCTACATCTAGCTATAACCCGCTATCAAGTGCACTTGCACAAGGGCATCCTAGGCACGATTATTACATACACACACTAGACCTACATGGAGTCTGAGATGTAGTGTAGCGTTTGGTTCTAATTTCACTCTTGGGGTGACCACCGGGTCGGCCTCGACTCCCTATTCTCGCATCTTTCTTTATTTGGATTTAATGTGGTTTGCAGAATTTTGTAGGTGATATCTATTTTACAGGTTACATGTACCTTCATATATCAAAGAGTGACACACATGTGATCAACAGGGAATATTTGCAACACTTTTATGTCACAAAGTAAAGATCAGGTTTTAACAATTTTCGTAGTCACATGTGCTCATAAGATTTCTTCAATGCCTAGGTGCCCCTGTCTGCCGTGGGCACCCGTGTCCGACCTTATTCTTCCAAAGACAAATTTATTTTGAGAATTTACAAAACTTTCCACTTCATGTTTAGTATTTTTCCCGATCTAGATCACTACGGATCAAGTGTAAATCAACTAAGTCCTTTTTCCTCATTCATTGCTTAGGGTTTCATATTTTAAATCTTAGTTTTCTTGTGTCATTTCTATATTTCATTATTTATATATCATTTAGTTTAGTAGTGACTCTGAAATATTTAGAATTAATTTAAATTAAATTAAATCATTTGGTGAACCCGCATTCAAACACTATTCACTCCTTCTTCCTTGTCAATATGAGTATCTCCCTCCATGCCTTCTTGTAGGCCAATCTTGAATGTGCAAATAAAATTCACTCTTTTTTCTAATACTTACCTTCATCCCGACCCGTCTCCTAACTATGTTTACCATAGAATTGCTACATTTATCTCTATTAATTAAGAACATATTAGTTTTACATCTGCTAAAATTTCTTCTCAAGTTGTCTTAAATAATGATCCTCCCTTTACATCATAGTTCAAATTAATAATATAGGGGTTAAACAAGCTTTAGTTGATAATGGCTATGTCATTAATATTTTTAATATATCATTTCTTTAGCAACTTGGTTATTCCACAACATCTTTAACACCCTCATCTATTCAAATTTGTGGATGTGACAATATTCCTAAACAAGTCTTAAGTACAATCACACTTCCACATATCAAGTTAGGCCATGAAATTTATCCGTCTCATTCCATGTCATGCCTAATAATATCAACTATAATATTATTCTTAGAGGGCCTTGGATCCATGCCATGAATGTAGTCCCTTCAACCATTCATGCACGTATTAAATTCTTATACCAGGATGTGGTCTATGAATCCTTAACAGATCCCTCTCTAGTTTCCTACTGCAACACTATCGATCATTCACATGAATCCCCCACTTTAGAAACATGTTCTTCTAATTTCAAAATTATGGTCTTGGGTATCGGTATCCGCTTAATTCTACAGCTTTCAATGAAACTATATTAGGAAAATATGCAAAAGGAGTCAAAGATCCTCTTTCCATTTCGGCACAATCCATCGGACTTAACCTCAACTATCTCCCTCCACTTTTTCCTTTTATTCCTACCACATATCCTCCTGCAGTTTACACTATTTCACATACTCACCATCACACAAAGAAATTTCAATCTACACTTAATGCTACACCTTACTTTGGAAAATCTAATCCTAACACCAATACCGATACTCGTAACACATTGCCACATCCGCCACCATGGCATGGTTTCTCTTCCATCCCCGAATAGATCTCCATCCCTCATACACTTGGGGGAAACATGATTTCTTCCTGCCCTTCAATCATTACCACTTCTTTCTAATCTCTACGCATACATATTACGCTCAGTGCTTCACATCTAGTATTTATCATCTCTCTTACAAATTTTGATACACAACTTGTATCATCATTACCCTATGAGGAACTCTAGCTTCAAAATTCATACTCGACTCCTAAGGATATAAATCTGAAATAAACCTCACCACATTCACTCTTCATGCTCTATGCTTCAAGATCCATCTTTCTAGCACACATTTTCAAACCATTTCCCGATGACACATTATTATTCTATGGTTCATTATTGAATGTTGAGGGGGAATTTATAAATGAACCTCATTTTTTTCACATCCACTAGGGGTCACACTAATCCTTACATCTTCACACATTACGTACCATCCCATTCACACTCACCACATATTGTGTATCTTGGTTACACATATTATTGTTTTATTATACTTACATGTACACTTTGTTTCCCATACTAGACAGATACTTAGTATGTCAATATATTTTCTATATACACATGCATGTTCACTTGGTCTCTAGTTGTGAATGTAGATCTCTTAAAAATTCTCACACGTTACAATGATGCTTGGCACTACACATCTTACCGGTCCCACTTTGAAATTTTGTTATCACCAAATTACAACACCCTCTAATTTGTCATGTATTTGTGCATGAGCTACCAATGTAATTGGGAAACATGGAATTATCTCAAGGTGTGGGACCTTGAAATTTGAGATAACTCTCCAGAGAAGGTTGGTTCCTCTTCCTAATCTAATGCAACAACTACTCCTAATGAAGGGAAAATATACTATCTACTCCTAACCTATAATTTCCAAGGGACTAGAGAGAGGAGAGAGCATGAAAATGAAAAATCCTACACTAAAGAGGTGATAACACAAAAAGGGGTGTGAAACATTCTATTGAGGGAGGAAAATAAAATGAAATATAGTTGAGAGAGGTTAGGAAAGATTTAACATAGTCCCAAACATGCACCCATTACCAAATCTCCAATAAACACAACAATATGAACCTACAAGTGTTAGAGAACATGCATAGAATAGAACAACAGTAATGGAGAGGCATGAAATTACAATAAAATTGAGAAAGGGTTAAAGAAGAAACCACAATACACAGATTTATTGCTTCAAATAATGCACAATCCACTATATTTGTAAAATAGAGGCATAGATACACTTGCAAAGTTTATATGGAGGTCTACAACTCAATGAAGTTGAGAAATTTTTTTGCGTAGTCTCCCAAGCTCTCAAAATATATTCCTCTCAAAATGAGAAGTGTTTTACAATATATAGAACAATGTGTGTGTGTGTGTGTGTGTGTGTGTGTGTGAGAGAGAGAGAGAGAGAGAGAGAGAGAGAGAGAGAGAGAGAGAGAGAGAGAGAGAGAGAGAGAGAGAGAACTTGAAATTGTACTCTCACCAAAAACAAAATGCATTAAATTTCTAAAAGGTGCATGGGAATCCTTTCAAGGCCACTCCCTCATGATGTCTTGCTTGTTGGAGAAGAAATTTTGGTGGTTGGTATGTCTAGAACTGCAATTTTTGGAGTTGAGTATGTTTTTTTTTTTACCCACATAAACTCACCAAAAATATTTTAGGTTTCCATGGCATAGAGGATTTTGAGAAATTTCCAACAATATAAAGTTTGTCAAATTTCAAGCACTAGGTCAAAAGTTGTGCCCATTTGAAAATTTGCATTAATCCGCACAAAAGATGGCAAAATGCAAATTTGCAAAATGTGAAACTAAAAAAATCCCCTGTGGTCTAAAATTATGAATCGCATAATATACAAAATTGAAAAAGTGTAAAACACCCCCTAGACCCAAAATTGCGAAATGCAAAAACCTCCCAAGGCCCGAAATTGCAAAAGTTGAAAAAACCTCCCAAGGCCTAAAATTTGAAAAATATGAAGAGTTAGAAGGACTTCTTTATATTTTCGGAAAGGGGGAGAAATTTCCTATCTAATGAAGATGCTTTTGGGATCCTCAAGTACTTAAAATATATAAAAAATTAGATTTTAAGCACTAAAGGGGGAAAATGGTGTTAGTTGACTAAAATAAAGTGTGAGCTTATTTTGGACAACATTTTGGCGACTCATAGGGGCCATATTCCTATTAGATGAGTTGATCAATGAAATTGAAGCATCCATTAGATATGGAGTCAGCCTGATAAACATGAAAATGATTTAAAACTTTGAAACTCACCCTCGAATCTTCTAGAGCATTGTCTGAACCCAAAGATGATTTGAAACTACTCGAATTGGCCATTTAGATTTTTTTATTTTATTTTATAAGTCTTATCTAATGAGACTGAAATGAGAAACTGAACTTTCCCCCAAATTTTGATTTTATGATTCTAAAAAGAGGCATTAGAAGCTCAAGCTATGATTGATCTGGAGAGACAAGAGAATGAGAACATTGAAAATGCCTTTAAATCAGATTTTAGTTGCTAGGCATTTGAAAGTTCTTGGGAATTATAATTGTTTCCTGCGTAACTTTGAGATTCTTACCTGCAATATTCTCCCTGAAAACATGATGAACTTTGCAAATAGAACACTAGAATCAATAGAACATGTGCCCATGGCACTTAGGGAAATTGAAACCTATCCTAACGACAAGACAATGTGCACAAGCACTTAGAGGAATGAAAGTAATAAAATAATATGTATAAAGGGTGAAATTTTACTTAGTAATAGTGCTTGAGATAGATTTCATTGAATGGAATATGTAGTTCCTCATTGCCCAACTTATCCAAATGAAACCATTGCTACTTGTACACTCTGTGATTATCTAGGGACCACTCCATTAAGCATCAAATTTTGAATGCTTGCATGATTTTGCCCGATATGTATCCCATTTCAGAACCAAGTCCCCTTCCTAGAAGGTTCTAGCTTTGGCATTTTTTTCAAAACTCCTTTTGATCAATGCTTGATATTTCTCCATGGTTTGCATTGCATGTTCTCTTATCTCTTCTAACTCCATGAGTTTTTCATACCTTACTTCCATGGGCTCAAACTCAGCTAACTCCATCGCTTGAGAAGTTATAATGTCGAAATTCAAGTGATATGGGCAGCCTTGCCTCCCTTCCGTAGACTAACTTATATGGAGAGCTACCTGTTGACCTTTTGGGTGTGATTCTATCATCCCACAGGGCTAATTTGAGCTTGGTGTGCCATGTCCTCTGATTTTCATCTAGAGTCCTTCTAATGATTCTCAACAAGTTCTTGTTTGTGGACTCAACTTTCCCATTACCCTGAGGATAATAGTTAGATGAAGTGCTAAGATATACCCCATTCTTAACAACCCATTCAATGATCTTCATGCCAAGGTATGCTAGAGAATTATCTCGATATGATAGTAGCTAGGTGTAGACACCAAAATTGGGTCACACTCCCTTGGTCCCCTTTCGAACAACTAACTTAAACACTTTTACCTAACCATGACCCTTACATCACACATTAATATTAATTTAATCACTTTAATTAAATTAATACTCATCCTCACTTTATTCATTATTTAATTATCTTAATTAAACCAATTTCCACCTTACCTAGACACCTCACCCCACCACCTCACCTAGACACCTCATTATAAACCTATTTTTAGTATCTATCTACTCACCATAACTAACTAGGACTTAGTTCAACCTTAAAAATCAATGCCTATTATTCCTCTAACCACATTCCCACTCATTAAAAGATAACGCATGTTTTGATCTGCGATAAATGGACAGACTGACCTAAATTATTGTAATATATGTCACTTTTAGTAAACCTAGGGAATCCCACCTTAATCGACGCGTCGGTCATCCCGAAACCGACACCGGTCAACCCGAAGCTGCAGTCGATTACAATTTATTCACTTTGGTAACCTTGTGGGAGAGGTTGGCCACATTTTGGAATTTGGGATCAAAAGGAGATCTACATACAAGCAAGAACTAGAGTTCTTTGGCACATCCAGGTAGCATAGCAAGATCAAGATGGATCCAGTATATAGCTCTCATGGTAGCATTCCGGGAAGCACCACCACGGTACCAAGCTCCATTCCACCGATCAATCATCACCACCACCCAACCATTAGACCTGTAACATTAGTAAGTGCATTTATCACATGTGTCATTTCATCCTTGTTCTGTTTTAAAGGTTTTTGTCATCTTTGTTATCATTTTCTATTAGCATCTCCAATCCCCAAAGCATTCACTTTCCGAAAAATCAACGTTTCACCACCATACCATTTGATCATCTATACACCACTTTTATACATCTCTGAGTGTTCCTAAGATCCCCACAAACCTCACCATTCCCCTTTTATCTCTGTCCAACCTTAGATCAATTTCCACAATCAGTCTTATTGAGTTCTTATCATCCCGACCATACCGACATTGGTTACCCATGACCATCATCAGTTCCCTCTAAACCGTCATCGGTTATATCTGACCGATACCGGTCTCTATATTTGGTCATCCTATCAATAACAAAACCTAAGAATCTTCATCCAAATAACCTAAGTGACCCAGAATCCGACCCTAGCCAGTAGCAAAACCCTGAACAACTACCCCGCCTCCAGATCTGATTCTAACCTAGCCTGTTATATTAGCTTTGCTTATTGCATTTGAATGAGATACCTAAATCATATCAACTATAGGACTTTGTTTACTTACATTATTTATTACATTAAGTGGTATTAAACAGTGGGTTGACTGCCATCGAGGAAGTATCACACTTCTTGGATCTAGCACACGCTAGGCAAATTACCCACCTTGACATTTATTGTTTAATCCTCTTTTTGTGGTCTTCTTTGTGTATTTGGGTAGTTCCTCCTAGCCAAAAGGAAGATCTCACAGTCAACATTGGATCGAGAAGTCAGAACATGCACACAACCTTAAAATCAATTGTCACAACTGGTATTCCTCCTTGGCCTACACCCTTATCTGTTTTGTCACATTCAAAATGTAAAGAAAATGGTGAAACATTTTGGCATGCCCGATGGGACCCTCTCTTGGGTTCATTGCATTTTATTCATATAGGGAAAATGTTTTTGTGTGTTTATTTCATTTCGAAAATTACACATTTAATATTCTCCCTGGTAATATTCCTTTCTTCTAATTGTCTAAATGACATTTGTCATTTGGGGCTTAAAATGAACCACTTCTTCTTTCTTGCATTGCATTAGTGAAAAATCATCCCTCTTCATGTTCATCATTTGCTACATCGAATATCATATTTTGATTTGGATATTAAAACACTTGCATTGCATTCTGATTTTGTGCATTATAGCTCACATTAAAACGAGGGCAACCTATACATTAGAAGTCATGCCCAGCTGATGGTTGACACAATTGAATCGTAGAAAGAACTTGCTTCTCTCTCTTTCTCTTGCCAAACTGCACAAAAATTTGAATATACACACCTTATTAAATGCAATCTTACCTAGGAATGTCTCAATGATCACATGATCAAAGGATTGATAGGTAATCCCGGTGATTATCTTTTTCCAGTACCTCATCGAGAGGAAGGATCGCCCTACCATAACATAACCTAAAACCTCACACTCTAGATTTCCTTTTTCATAGGATGCCTTCCCAACCAAAAACTTTGTTTTGAATTCACGTGTCAATCATAATTAGCGTAAGCTACAAAAATATAAAATTGAATTTTAGGACTGTGTTTTCATAGCTTTGTGCTTGACTTGCGTTTTGAGGTGAGAGGATATGTTTTCTTCATATTTTTTTCTTTCACACTCTACCATCATAATCGAGTATTCTCAATTTCTTTGAGTGTGTCGCAGCATCATCCTATCATACCCGTGCTTCTCGGGTTGATTCTTCATACAATTTAAATTCACAACGCCTCATTTTTCTTCATTCTTTAGATTTCACAAGAATTGGCATCAATGTAACACCTTTGACAAACTGTTATATTTCTCTTTTGCATTGTAAGCATTGGCATGTGATTTTCTTGAATGAGGTGTGTTCCTTGATTATTGAAGATCATGCTTGTTATGGATAAATCATTTCTGCTCTTGGATTCATTAGACTGAAATGATATGGCTTACAAGAATCCATTTTCACTTTTGATAGGTGAGTTGCAATTTGGTTTTGAGGGTTGCAAACTTATCTCTTTTAACTGACTCATCCTTGGATCAATTCCAATGATCCAAGGAATGTTTTAAATCTCCTTACCAGACTGAATGGTAAATTGACATTCATAGGTTGAGAGACATAGCAGACTAAACTTTTGTATGTTTACAAATTATTTTTGTCTTGTAAGATCGTGCCTACATTCGGTTGTATGTTTTGTGCTCGGATCTTTGGGATTGACCTCTCAGGACATTTAATGGTGTAAGCGGAATGAAGCCTACTTCACGACTATGAAGGGAATCTAAATCCTAAACCTATGGGATTATCCTAACGGTATCCTAAACAAAGGTATTATACCTACCTGCTACCTATATCTATTTTGTTTGGATGACGTCCTAACCTAAGTTGTTGTACTAAATGGAATAAGGGAGAAATAACCTAAGGTAATGCTAGGATATTTTTAACCTAATACCTAATACTATTTGGTTGTGAATTTTGATCTAACCTAAGGTGGAAATTACTTATTGAAATGATTTTTATTAAACCTAAGGTTATTATTTCTAAACTAGCCTAAGGCCTTATCCTAAGCTAATGGTACCTATCCTAACTAATGAAATGTGGAAAGGGGACCTAAGGGTCGTATGGAAAATGGGAGGCTAGGTAGCAGTTCCTAAGCTATTTATGAGATTTAATTTTTGGTATTAAATGCCAATGAACTTCAGATTAGGCGGAAGCATGAAAAGTTAGTGGGACTTACGTGGAGTCTTCACTAAAGTTGGAAATGCATGTTGAAGTTGAAATAGGTTTCGCCAATTCTAGATGGCGGTGGCATGGAGAGATAGGTGGGAATTTTGTAATCAATGGCATTAATGAACCTCGGTATTTACAAGAAAAACGTCTTGGAAACTATGAGGGTGGATTTTTGAGGTTGTTTGGTCTTGCATGCTTTGCAATTTTTTCTTTGCATGGAGCTATCTGGTTCTTTGAACCAGCAGTTCAACTTTCACTTTGTGGCTATTTTTGGTTTCTTTGGTCTATTTTTGATCCAAGGAAAGTATATGAGGCATTGGAGAAAGAGATGTTTGGTTTTTGATCTTTCTTGGAGGAGAAAAAGAGTTGGAAGTCTCCTTCGAATTGGAAGAAGCACTATCAGGCATGATAGGCTCTACCCATTAAGATTTCTTTATTTCTTCTAAATGTTTCATTAAAATAATTCTACTCTCATGAGATAAATGGTTGCATGTTTTGTCTGGTTATTTACTTTCTTGGTTGAAAGAATCTCTATGATTTTTGGATATGAATCCATTACATGATAATGTTAGTCTTTGGATGTTTCTCTCTGCACAAGTTCAATGTTGATATGCATATGGAACTTTTCAGGTTTTGTGTTTGTTTTGAACTTGTATTTAAGGTTTGTGTTTGTTCTGAACTCATATTTGAGGCTTTGTGTTTGTTCTGAACTCGTATCGAGGCTTGTGTTTGTTTTGAACTCATAATCTAGGCTTTGTGTTTGTTTAGAACTCATATTCGAGACTATCTGCTCTAAAAGAGCTTGATTAAATGGTTTTGATTTCTTTTGGAATCTTCTCCTAGTCACATCTTGAGTTTAGAAGGGTTGTATAACTTCTATCCCAGACTATATCATTACTTTGAGAATATAATGGTGTGTAAACGTTGAGGATATTCTACTTTGTTCTGGTTAACCCACATCTTGTTTGATAGGAGGATGTTGGACCTTTTATGGAAATGTATCTTGTTGTGAGGATATAGAACCTCTAGTTTGAGACTATATTGTTACTTACCCTTCGGTGTGAATTCAAACTCTTTTGGAAGTAGTCGTTAATGGGTTTTTGAAGTATAGGGAAGTGTTGTGTTCATACTTCTTATTGTGTTAAATTACCTTCTCTCGTAATGAACTTCTTTGTCTCGATCTTATGTGATAGATGGAGCTGTGAAAGTTATTTTAGTTGGTATTTATGTTACTATTGAGTTCGTGAGTATTATAGAAACTTTTCTTAGCTTAATACTTGGTGTTGGGTTTTATTATTCTCTTTTAGATTCATTTGAATGAATTTCGGGTCTTTAAAAGGAGAAAGGAGTAGGTTACTCTTGTGGATTGTATCTTGTTTTGTCCAGATTTTGTACTTCTACCTTGGGACGTCATCGCATAATTTTTTCGTGGAATTAACTCGAACTTGTGTTTAAACAACATGGAATAGATGAACCAGGTTAGTGTTGATATTTTTGTTTTGATAAAGTTTGAATTCATAAGGAAAAAGAAGTGTTGTTTCCTATAAACCTGTGTGTTTGGTTTTGTATTCTCTTTTGGGAACTAGTGAAAGAACCTCTGAGTTTGAAATAGAAATGGGAATTCAATTGATAATACAAAAGAAATGAATTCTTGATCGGATCTTTTCTATTTGAGTTTCCTTTAACTTTTGTAAAGTTAAGTTTAGTTGTTCGAACTTCTCTATAGCTCGACTCTCTTCTATGTTGTAGAGTGATTACTCTCTTAGGCATGTTCGACTTCTTGAATTCAGATTTTTTGTCCTTTCTATCTTGTATGAAATAGTGTGAACTCACTCTTCTGAAATGGAAACTTCCTTGTGGATTGTTTAGTTATTTTTTTGCTAGTCGACTATGGAAAGTTCATGGAAATAGTTGTATGTTTAGGAAACTTTGGGACTGTCATTATTGTTCTGGAAAACCCAAACATCCCCTCTTGATATTTCTTGATCTCAGCTATTTTTTATTGAGTCAATTGTGTATTGATGTGGAAAGTGAACAATTGAGTTTGTCTTGTAGAAGGAAAATGTAATCATGTTTAGACCGATTGCTTTGTTTGACTTGAGTCATGCTCCATTTGGATTTTGTTATTGGAAGGACTCCTCTTTTGTACTCTATCATATTATGAATCTTCCTTGGATGGACACGAGAAGAGATTATCCTTGTGTAGGTCTTGCCTTGATTTTTGGAATGTATGGTTTCTAGATCTTTGGATGATATCTTCTATGATGTAGAATTTATTTAAGGCTTGCAAGTAGACTATTTTGATTCTCTCTCCCTTCTTAGATTGATTTGGGATTCTTGTATTAGATGTTGTCTCTTAAATGGTGAATCCTTTTATTGGTTTCCTTGATTGATGCAGTTATGTAGGTAATCAGTTATGTACTTTCTAAACCGGTTTTCTATCTTTCAGATGAATGGTGAATCATGGATAGACTGTATTGATTCTTTTTCTTATTTATTTAAGTTGTAGGATGAATCATCCTAAATATGTACTATGCTGAAAGTAACTCTTTTTGTTACATAGTAAAGTTAAATTTTGTATTTCAATTCAAAAAGAATGAAATAATTAGACGACAAGATCTGTTGTTTGTTTTAAATAAGTAATTGATTAGGTAAATTATTATATGATATAATGTAGTGGTTGCTGATTATATTATGCTCTTTTCTTAAAAATTAAATTAGACTCATTATTTGTACATCTTTTCTAGTTGTTATTACTTATGCTTATTTGTATGATATATTAATTGTTTCATTAAAGCAGAGTTTTTTTAATGGAACAATTAGTGGAATGCACTTCATTTTAATGCTTAGTGCTTATCATGCTCAGTTCAATGAACTAACCCATGCTAGCAATTTTTACAGATGGACTTTGTAAGTGATAAAAGAAGGAATTTTTTTATGATGTATTGGCTTATTTAAGTCTGGATCTTTTGTAAAGAATTTTGATTCATTCTTGAGTTGTATTGAAAAATAAAAGTTATGTTCTTTTATGATCTTAATGTTGATCGACATGTAGTATGCCTAAAATGCATAGTCTTGTAAAGTGTATATTTTATCATGATGAATTGAAAGGTTTGGAGACTGACTCCAAATTGTGGTGTAAATTCTCTTGTACTTTGTATGAAGGAAATAGTAATGATATCTTGTCGATATTCTTTATATATTTGTATACTATTACTGTTATCAATTAATAAGTTGGATTAAGGGGATAATACAATCTCCCTTACTATAGTGAAACTTGTTAAGTTGCAAAAGATGTCATTCTCTATCTAAACAACTATAGTTTAATAATGAAATATGTATTGGACATACAATTAAACTATATGAGTGATGAATGATAAAAAGGTTATGTTAACCCTAACATCTAATCATGTAGAGGAAGACTCTTCCTCTCTCAAAAGAATGAAAAATAAAAGGAATGGTGAATAAGATATTTAATCTTTGTCTTGTGTTTATATAAAGTAAAAACTAGTTGAACCTAGGTGGATGATACACCTTCTTTGGACAGCTAAGTTGCATTCAAAATTAATCTGTTTGATGTTTGCTGCCCTGTTTTGGGATAACTACTTGTTATGCTAAGTTAATGAACATCAATGCAAACATGAGTTAATGAAGTTCTCAATATCAAATCAAATTAATTATGGATAAAGAACTTAACAATGTTGGAATTAGGGTTAGGCATGGTTGCTACAATCTAAATCTTAATCCAAATTTAATTATGAATTAATGACCACCAAGGGGTATGTACATCGTGATGAATCAGTTCTAACAGATGTTGGCACATGCCAATTGTAGGACTATACCTTCGAGAAGACCAAGGGCTTCTCGAGGATATAATGTTGTAGTTGACATGTGGTAACACCCTTTTGTATTTGTTCATCTAGATCTACACACATATGGACTTGAACTTAGTTTCTCTCTAGGTCAAGTTAGTAGCATGTTTAGAATAGGAAGTAGCTCTCTATGACTCAGGGTACCTTGGCACATTCGGTCGACTTAGGTTGGTCAAGTATGCCCATATGCCCTAAGTCATCATGAGCATCTTCCTATAATAAATTATGTTGCTAACCTGGGCTAGGGTCAAACCTTGGGCAAGTGGACTGATAGAAGTCAGTAAAGACCATTCTAGATAACAATAGAGTGAGGTGAAGGACATATTCCAAATTGATGAGTATGTCATCTAGGAATAGTAACATGAACAATATGTTGAAAATCTTTGGCCAAAGTATCGCAAGCTGCTAGTTGCGTTGTCCTATGTCACCTAGTTTAAAGAAACATGATGTCAGATGAATATTGGTAACAAATATTCAAATAGGTTATTTAAACAGATCACTCAGTACCTGGAATAGGGTAGGAAAACCAAGTATATGTAGTATACATAAAGTATTCTATACTTTAAGACAAACATGAGAGATCGGTTTGTAAATGTACACACCTATAACTACGCCCAAGTAATTTAAATACTTAAATTATGCTAATTATCCCATTTCTCACAAATCAATGACATATCATCAAAATCACTCATATTCCCTCTTGTTGTCGTTAATTAATTACAATACGCTAATTGATTAAGTTTCCTATCCAACTAACACCCTAATTAATGACCTTCCGTTAATAAATCACCTCTTCTATCTAGATTAATTAATTATTATTAATCAATTAGTCTTTCCTTAATTTAACTAGTAAATCAATATTTAATTAATTTAATCCCTTTCTAATAGCCTAAATCATACTAATATTCCTCTAATTGGCTTCTATAAGCTCACATCTACCTATTAGTTAATCACATTTGATTAATTAAAGCACCCCCCAACTTCCATGACTTGCTAAGCATAAATTAAACCCTTCTAAAGTAAGGTTACTTTTAATAAAGCAACCTTATCCATTCCTAATCATGTTTTACCTTTATCCCACATTCATGACAATGTGTTGAATCATTTATCCTTTGGGCTATATAAAGAGCCCTCCTCCTACCTTTATACCTACACCTAAACTCCTTAAGAGAGCAAATGCAAAGCATATAGCAAAGAGACTAAGAACTTGCACTTTGTCCTCTTGAGAGTTCATCATCTTGAATATCTAAGCCTCTTTCTTAAAATGCTTGGGTCATATGGGAGGTGTCAAAAGGGTCTTGTAGCCCTCCTTTGATTAGCCTTCATTCCTAGGTTCTTGGAACATTAAGGATAACTTTTTTGATAGCCATGGAACCTACCTAGGTTCCTTCATTTATATGTTGTTAGAGAATAGAGGATATTTAGGTTCTTAACATAGTCGATTTCATAGTTTTGTATTGATAAATGTTAGCACCACGAATCGAATGAAAAGATTTTGTGAGAATCGAATCAGAAATGAGGCACCACGAAGTAGTTGCACTCCAACGGAATCATGATAGCTCCAGCGATAACAAGGAAAAAATGATCAGTAATGGAAGAACTTGCTCAATAGAAACAAAGCTTACATAGAGGAAAGATAGTGGAGTGTCTTGGCATACTCATAAATGAATAGAAAAGGGGTACATATAGGGTGTTGAGTAACCCTAGTGCATGACACACATGAAACCCTAAACCTAACCCATGTGAGATGACCCTCCAACATGAGAGGAGGACACATAGGATAACTCACACTAACACCCCCTTAATGAAGCTAGGGTAGCGGTGTGATGAGTCATATGGAAGACAAAGACACTCCTAAACAACTAAGAAAGATGTGTCAATGGGGCCTCGACAACTAAAGGCTTGATAAGGTGCCCATATACAAACACAATATTTCTAGAAGAAGAAGAAGAAAAGAAGGAATACATAGCCCTAAGAAGATGGGTAGCTACAGAAGACCTCACCCCAAGAAGAGACCGTAAGTGAAGAAACTTCATCTCAGTGAAGGGCTTGGTGAATAAATCTACAATCTGATCATTTATCGAGAATGCATGAATGTTGATGATACCATCATGAATAAACTCCCGTATGAAGTGAATATGGATCTCAATGTGCTTTGTTTGCTTTGATGCTTGAACTAGATTTTTACAAATAGAGATTGTGCTCGTGTTATCACAGTAGATAATGGTAGGCCACCGAAAATGGATGCCAAGCTCGTCGAGAATACCCCCTGTAGCCAAATAGCTTCGTGGCAATGTTGATCGCTCCTCTCGTATTTCGCTCTATAGATGATATCGCAATTGCATTATTCTTCTTACTATACCAACTAATAGGACCCAAACCAAGAGAGAAATTGTAGCCAAAAGTAGATTTCTGATGATCTAAGTCACCGGCCCAATCAGAATCTGTGAATCCAATCAAGTCAATATCAACCCCTCCATGATAGTGAATGCCATCAACATAAGTGCCATGAACATAATGAAGGATCTATTTAGTTACTTTCCAATGCAGCTCATGTGGCTCCTGCATGAATCTGGACACGATCCCAATAGCATATGATAAATCCGGTTAAGTGTGAGTCAAGTAGATCAAGCTCCCCACCAACTATCGGTAAAGAGTACCATCAACTAAGGGAGTAGAGCAATCTGAAACCGAGCTAGCAAATCAAGAGCATACTTAGGTTACAAAATCAAGATTCTCGAGTCACATTGTGAAATCTGGATCCCAAGGAAGTAATGAAGTAGACCTAAGTCAGTCATGGAGAACTTGTTGGCTAAGGTGATCTTCAAAAAATCAATAATAGAGGAAGAGCTCCCTATGATCAACAAGTCATCAACATATAGAACAAAAATGAGTATGGATTCATCTTGTCGTAGAATATAAACATTTGGATCAGAATGACACCTAGTGAACCCTGATGTAAGTAAGAAGGAGTCCATCTTGGCATACCAAGCCCGAGGGGCTTGTTTAAGGCCATAAAGAGACTTTTTTAACTTACAAACGAGAGAGGAATCTTGGACATAACCCAAAGGTTGTTCCATATAGATTTCTTCCTCTAGGTCACCATGAAGGAAGGCACTCTTAATGTCCATTTGATGGACTTTCCATCTGTTTGCTACGGAAATGGCTAGGGTCAATTGAATAGAAGTCATCTTTGCAACCGAGCAAAGGTTTCTGTATAATCAACCCTAACTATCTGGGAGAAACCCTTAGCTACTAATCACACTTTAAACTTTTTGACGTCTCCATCTACTCCATACTTTGTTCAGAACACCCACTTACACCGAATGATTTTTCTTCCTTTCGGAAGAGTGGTGAGATCCCAAGTATCATTCTTCATGAGAGATGAATACTCCTCATCCATGGTAGAATCCCACTTAGGAATACTAGAAGCCTCTCGGAAATATTGAGGATCGAAGAAGCAGAGGCGAAGGAGTGGGGTCCAACAAAATCTGAGCGAGTACATCTCATATTTGAAGTATCTCCAACTAAATATCTAGCACTTTGCAAAGTTTTCCTGGCCCAAAGGGGACCAGGAGGATCAGGCTCAGAGTTTGAAGATTCTTCACTTGAGTGAGAAGGGACATAGTCCTCGTCATCACTATTATTAGAATCAGAAGACTCAAAGGTTTGATGGTCGGGAGGATCTAGAAGAGGAGCACACTCAACAAGTATCATCATCTGATGAGTCAGAATCTGAATCAGTGAGCTGAAGAACCTCAATAGGTGGAGAAGTAGAAGTCAAGGAAGACTCATTGAACTTAACACTTCTCTCAATATATAGCTCATGAGAAGTAGGATTCATCAATTGATATCCCTTCACACCATCAGGATACCCTACAAAGATACAAGGTTTGGATTGTGGTTCCAAAGCCTTACGTTTCTTCTTGGGAATCCGAGCCATAGCCTTGGATCCAAAGACTCAAAAGTGCTCAACATCAGGCTTGCATCCAAACTAGGCTTCAAAGGGTGTCATCCCTCTTACTGCCTTGTGTGGAACACGAGTTCTAAATGTAATTTACACAATTCATTGCTTTGGCCCAATACTGTGGAGGAAGAGACTTTGAGTGAATCATACAAGTGGCCATCTCCTTAAGAGTATGGTTCTTTCTTTCTGCGACTCCATTATGTGAAGGGCTATAAGCAACTATATGTTGTAAAGAGATCCCTTCAGAAGTATAGAAATCCATGAACCTATTGTTTACATATTCACCTCCATTGTTAGTTCGAAGAACCTTGATAGACCATTCCACTTTGTTTCAAAGCCAAGAGCCTTAAAGTCCTGAAAATGTTCAAAGACTTCAGACTTAATCTTAAGAAAATATACCCAAGTATATCACGAATAGTCATCAATGAAGGTTAGCACATAAAGAGCTCTAGTAAACGAAGGAGAAGGAAATGGACCAGAAACATTGTTGTGAACAAGATCCAAAGGGCGAGTGGCTCTCTAGGCTTTTCCTTTGTCAAAGTTCTTTTCAGGATGCTTTCCAAGGGTACAACCGTCACAAAGACCCTTAGAAAAATTGACGTGAGGAAACCCATTGACCATTTCATTTTGACTCAATTGTTCAAGGTAGTGATAATTTAGATGTCCAAAACACTCATGCTATAGTTTACTAACCTCATTTGCATGAGTGAGCGAGGCGATGGGCGTAGAATCAGAAGTAAAGTGGGAGAAGGTGTACAACCATGAATGGTGATCTGCCTTTCCCTCAACCACCTGTAGTGTCATTGTTAATCTCATGAATGATCACCGAGTTAGGACCAAATTCCACTCACATTCCTTCACCAAGGTGAGTAATTTGGTAAACCGATAGGAGATTGGTAGAGAGATCAGGAACACTCAACACTTGGTTAAATGTTCCCCCATCCATCTCTACCGATTCACTACCGTAAACCTGTCTTTGTCATGTCATTACCCATCGTGATTTGGGACATTCCACAAGGTTCGATGTTGGAAAACTCAACATGCGAAGAACCCATGTGGTACGAGGCACCAGAATCTATAATCCATGTCGATGAAGGAGTAACTTTGGCTACAAGGGCCTTTCCTTTCTTCTTATCATTTTTAGCACCTTTTACAGCAGAAGACTCGGTCTTCGGAGCACTTTGTTTTATGGATTCAGGAACACTTATTTTATTTTTCTCAAGTAAATGAGATAAGTGATCAATCTATTTCTTAAAACAGTGTTACTCGTCGTGACCAGTCTTCTTGCAATAGGAACACGAAAATTTGATTTTCTGTGCCTTAGGCTGAAATTCAAATTGTTTGTGTCATTTTTAGGTTGATCCTTTGTTTCCTTCTTCTTTTTAGTCTTCTTTCCTTTTCAGCTAGTAATTCTTCTGAGGGCATGTGACTTGGACTTGAGAGACCTCATTTAAATGAGTTTGTCCTGTTCTTGAATGAGTTGGGACAAAAAGCAGTCAAAGGAGGGCATTGTCCAAGTATCGCCCAAAGCAGATTTTGTAGCGTAGAAAGTTGACACGAAGATAGAATATTTGGGACCTAGCTTAGAGAGAATCAACAAGATCAGTTGAGAATCTTTCTTTTCTACTTGACATCCTTTCTATAATAATCTAATGTGGACAAATTTCGAGAAGAAGGCTTATATGTTTTCAAAGTCACTAGGATTTAACCCTAGTAGTTCGTTTTCCAACTCATGCGCTCTCATGTCATCTACTTGTCCAAACATCGCATCCAGCATTTTCCATGTAGATTTAGGTGTTTCGGACGCCTCAATGTGGAAGAGCAAGTCAAGAGAAACGGGCATGCAAAGAAGACCTAAAGCTTCATCACTACGGTTTAACCACTTAGATTTTTTAGGTTTGTCATTTGGTTCAGTCTCGGTTCCCATGGTGATGTGGAATTACCCTTTACCCCTTAGTTTCATTATTGTTTTCGATCTCCATTCGAAAAAGTTGAACGGTGTAAGAAAAGGAATTGAAAGTTTATCCATAGTGAGAGAGAGAGAAAGAAATGCGTAAAAGAAACACAACCACCGGGACAATAACAACCCCTTGCTTTTAGCACTTTATAGTTTAGTGCATTGATTATAACCAGATGCGATCATGTGTGTCCAAGAACCAATTTTTCACTCACCTTGCAATTAGCGTAATAACGCGTAATGGTGGAGACAAAAATCAAGGTTCGTAGGGCACAACAGATCGACACGGAAAGCAAAAAATAAAAAGGAGGCGAAAGCCAACCTTGGTGGTGAGAAAAAATTTCTCACGTCACACGAAATAACCCCTTTTCATAAGACTATGGCGGACGTGCTCACAAGTCCACGTAAAAAAAAAGAAAAGAACAAAACTCAAAAAAATGAGCTGAATTAAGCAATACAAAGACACCTCCCCAGAATGTGGAACTTTATAGAATTAGTGCATTTACAAAAATAATGATCCCATCATCTAGAGTGTGAAAAAACATGCAATTTTGACTAAAGAAGTGCTCAAAACCGAGCAACGAGTCAAAAGTTATAGCAAAAACCAATTCCCGATTGATGAGAAAAAGCCAATAAGCTTGCAAACCGATTAAAAAAGTGCCCTAAATGCATGCAAAATGTGTCGTATGTATGCCCATTAGAAATGACATGGAATTTTAGATAGGTTTTGTTTGTATTGCGAGGGGGGATTAGCCACTTGCCAATCCCGAACCTCACCCTTCGTCTTCAACACTCGACGAAAGGTTAAAAATACAAGAAGCCAAAAGACCAAATTTTATAATGCCAAAGAAATAGTGTTTAAATAATGTTAATGAAATAAAATTAGATCTAATTTAATTAAATCTAATGAATTTCGAAAAAGGCTTTAATTAAACAAATTATTGAAAAAAGCACTTTTTTGAATATTTTCTAAAACTTACAAGTTCTAGAAAGAAACGTTTTAAAAGAAGATTTTTAGATGAAGATTTTTTTATTAAAAAATAAAGATTGAATGCGTTTTAGAAAGTACTTTAAATAAAGAAAGATTTGTTTATTTAAAATGCATACCAAAAAGGAGTTTGTTTGTTTTTTTGTTTTAAAAGGAAGCTTTTAATAAAAAAACAAAGAAAACTCGGGCCGTTTTCTAAAAACTGAGGATTTTAGAGATAAAAAAGAAGGAAATTAAAAACCTTACCAAAAGAAAAGGCGCTTGATGGAAACCTTACCAAAAAACAAGAATAACAGGCCACGCTAGAGTGTAAAAAATGCAGAGAAGGTGCAGAGTCACGGGGAGAGTTTTCAGCCGTTTTTGGCATTAATGAGTTGTTTGCAGGTGCGTGGGTGCCAAGGGAAAGAGCCTATAGTCCATGCATAAGAATGTACAACCCCTTCAAGCAAAAAAATGTGGCAGAGGTTTAAAAACACATGTGAATGAAGAAAAAATGCAGTCGCGCGTGGTATTTGGCAGATGCAAAGAGCTATACAACAGTCCACAACAGCCCACGCAAAGATTTTGCACAGTCCACAAGGCTGAACTATAAATTTGAACAGTCCACACAGACCATGCACAACAAAAGTTCATCTATGAGCAACCACGACAGAAGAACACAAAGATCCTGCAACCACAGACTATCATGCAAAGACAAATATCCTGCAAAAACCAGAGATCTTAAAAAAATTCACTTCCATTTTAATAAATTAAAAAATGAAAAGAATCTCTATTTTGGATTTAATTACATCCAACTAAAAAAGTACTAAAAACCCTAATTTCTCAAGGTATTTTGAAAAACCTGCACATGCACAAGAAAAAAAAAAACACAAAAAAACTTTCCGAGAAAGCTTGTTAGAGATATTAACAAGATAACTTCCAGAAAATAGTGATCAAAAGACTTGCATGCAGAGTAAAATAACGAAACCAAGTAAGAGTAATAGCAACAAAAAACAAATCAAGTGGGCGTTTACCCGATCTCAACTCTGATGCCATGAAAAGAGTTTACGAGAATCGAATCGAAACGAGGCATCACGAATTAGTTACACTCAACGGAATCGTGATAGCTCCAATGATAGCAAGGAAAAAATGATCAAGTAATGGAATAAATTTCTCAACGGAAAAAAGCTTGCATAGAGGAAAGACAACGGAGTGTCTTGGTATACTCATAAATGAATAGAAAAGGGGTACATATAGGCTGTCACGAGTAACCCTAGTGCATGACACACATGAAACCCTAAACCTAACCCATGTGAGATGACCCTCCAACATGAGAGGAGGACACATAGGATAACTCACACTAACACCTAGGTTCCTTCATTTATATGTTGTTAGAGAATAGAGGATATTTAGGTGCTTAATATAGTCGATTTCATAGTTTTGTATTAATAAATGTTAGCATCTAACCCTTGATTAATTCTTATCATGATGGTGTTTATAATGTTGTTTAATTCTTGCTAATTAAGAATATTTAGGTGTTAGTATTTGTTTACATTAGCATTAGTTTAAAAATAACACTTGCACACATTTGGCATGCCCGGTGGGACCCTTAGTCCCATGGCATTTTAGTTTAAGTTTCATTATTTTGGCTAACTTTTGATATGCACATGTAGTAGTTAATGTCCATTTTTTTGAATTTTTTTGCTCATTTAATGTGTGTAACTTCATGTTCATGGCCTTAATTTTTATGGGTAATTGCCATTTTAAAACTAATTTGTAAAAATTTAGAGATATTGTGAAGTTTTCTTTGTTTTTCCGTACTCTGGTTACAGGTTTGGCGCAGACATGATTTTAGTCTGAGTGCAAGAGTTTTGAAGTGCAAGCATAATTTTTAGGGTGCACACATCTCTCTGGTGGCACAGGCGTGCTGTTAAAATCTTTCATTCTGTCTTCCGACCCCTGGTGCATGCGCACTAACCCTAACACATCCACCCTAACCCACACATAGGTGCACTAACTTGGGCACACATGTCATTTCGTATTGTACCTTCACTACATTCTGAAACCTGTCAGAATGGTGCACATGCCCTAACCAGGGTGCACATGCAGTTTTAGTGGCGTAGGTATACTTTTCTGGTAATGTGGTTATTCTATCTATTTTTCTTAGAGTAATACATATGTTGTTTTCGTGGCGCATACACCTCTTGAGTGGCGCATAAATTTAATTGATCTGAAAAAATCCATAGAGTGGTGCAGGTGTTGTTTTAGTGGTGCTGACACTATTTTCGAGGCACACACATCTCTCGGGTGGCACATGCACACTGTGTACTAAAAACAACCTTTGGTGGCCCATGTGCCCTAACCCGCGTGCAAACAAAGAAAAAGGGGCGCATGCATCCTTTTACATTTTTTGGATTTAGAGAGTTGGTGTGCTAACATTTTTGTAGGTTTATCTACTCATTTATTTGTCTTTGCGGGTTGTTTTTACATGTTTGTATTTGATTAGATAATATTTTGCATTTGTTTACTTATAGGATTAAGATCGTGTATGATCTTCCTCGTGTCTCTTGGGGCGATCTTGGGAATCAGAAACAATTCTTAAGTCCTTGTGATACTTTGAGATTGTTAGGGGTATTTGATTTGGAATTGGTTAATTTGGCTTTGTTGAATTAAAGTGTTGTTCCATTTGGTTATCTTTTGGGATTTGTGAAGACATCACGTATGCTCTTCTCTTGCGTCCTTGGATGATCTGGAGAATCAGAAATGATGCCTTCTCTTTTGATGGAAAACTACTAATCATCGGCATACAAGACCAAAACGCTTGTCAAAGAATGAAGGATTCAAACAAAAGTTAGAAAACTACTAATACAGTTGTTATACAGGTTGCCAAATGTTGTTCAAGCAAACCACATCTAATTAAAAAAGATAAAAAGAACAACATATTCAAAACACTTTGTATTGCAGGTTTCAGAAAAGGGTACGTCCCTCTCCTCTCAATTGGAACATAACCCTTTGGCATAATGCCTTAAGCTATAACAATGGGGGTGGTTCCAGGAACCCCAAAGTAGTCCATGCAAGAGGGAACCTTGTGGACGAAATGGGAAGTGCTCCACACTACCTACTTGACTAGTGATTCCTTTGTGAGATAGCGTTCTTTGGTTGTCCATGTGGTAACCCGGTGATAGTACACATAGATGCACTAGTTTCCTACTTTGTTCTTGAAGGGGGTAAAGTAAAGCCGGGATACTTCCAAACTAGTCGTGTGTGACTTTTTGGGTAAATATTGCTCACTTAAGACAACTTTGTAACACCTAGGATGAGAGAACCACTTAGGAGAATATACTTTGGCCAGGAGCCCACTTTGACCATTCTAAAACAAAGTGTTGAGTTGTGAACCATATTGAGAAACATGTGACGCATTATTTTCACCTATTTTTTACTTGCCTTAGGGAAAGATGAAACTCTTCGAAGTGAGGCTAGAATTTTTGTCATTTTTTTATTTTTTTCCTTCACATTCTTTTGACACTTTGTTGATCAAAAGAAGGGTGACTACCTTTGTGTTACCAATCAACTGGTTCTCTCACTTTTATGTCCATTTATGCCCATCCATGTTTGCATCTAGGTTAGTTAAACATCTAAAGTGTGCAGAGGTGTTTTCATGTCATTGGTAGCCATTGTGATCTTGATACCCACGTCAAGGTTGTCATTGTAGTTATGGTTCATCACCTTGTGGACTTCCTTAGAAGAGTTAGATTGTTTGTATCGTATCACTAAAATTTCAATATTTACGTCTTGTTTCTTGTAAAATCAACATAAATACCTATATTATGACGGTTACGTTACACATTTTTAACTATTCCTAGCTATACTTTGGGCTTTTTAGTTCTGTTCTATAATTACCTCGATTTCAAAGAGTGCTAGACATTACCATTTGTGTGTGTTATATCAATAACACCTTGATATCAATACTTCACTTTTTCGCAAAGTGGGTTAACATATCTGAGTGATATTGTTGTGTCATTCACAAATCATAATTGGAACTTTATGAGATATAGGTCTTAATCAGATTTGAGCTCGCTCGTCGTATATCTTGATTGGGAGATCGCATTTGACTTCTTGTATTTACTTATGTTTTGTTCATTCCCTTGAACTTGGCATAAGTGAAGACATCTTGTTAATCATCTTGTGACACGAACTACTCTTTGAAACGTAGTCTAGGAGATACTTCATTTACAAAGGTTTTAATACCAAACGATTGTTTCATTGGTGATTTTATCACTCTATCACATTGGTATTCTCACACTGTTGATTTACTCTTGACAAATACATCTTGCATTTCACTTAGGGGTAGTCATTAAGCTTTGGACACATTTACAACTTACCCTAGTGAAACTATCATGAAAATATGGCTCCCAAACATGTCTAGGGTTAAAGAAATAGACATATGAGGAATAATAGGTGTAAGCTTGGGAAACCTCTAACAAACAATGGTCAAACCCATTCATCAGACATGACCTAGGACCACTGTTTTTTGTAGAAAAGGAAATAGAAGAAATGGTCGACCACAGTGGAAATGAATTGGAGTCACCACACGCAGACTTTGATTTTGACCCTACTCTACTAGACAAGTTTCTTCTTAGAAACAAAGATAGAGTGTTGGCTCGGGTTGTCGAATTAGGGGCCAAATTGCTCATTGAGAATGAACCAATACTATAGACAAATGACACTAATGAGGAAGAACGTCCCCTTATCAATTTGGAAGATATTTTAACATGCGGGCATGCTTCCACTTCTTACGTAGAAAATGATAAAGTGGTATGGCATAGAATACCCCTCATCAAAGTACCACAAAGAAATAAGATAGAACTTGAGACAGAGGAAGAACCTCCATAGTATGAAGAGGAAGAACCTTTAGAAGAAGAGGCTATAAACCAAGCCACGATTCAACAACAAATCAATAACCTAATCTAGAAACTAGCTTTGCTTACTTCCCATGTATACAAATATGCAAACAAGAACATTCAAAAGTTGAGGCCTAAGGTTAAGATCAATGAACTCCATCGAGAAAAACAAGGAGAAGAAGACATAGGGTATCATCACGTATACATCCCCACTTCTCCCACTAAAGAACAATTGCTCACACAAGAAGTGTAGTCTATGAAAGTGACGCTTGCGAGCTTACAAGAGAGAAATATAGGGAGCATCAGGAAATATCAATATGAAGAACTATGCCCCTATCCTTTTGACAAGACAATGACCCTTCAACCCTTTCCAAAGAAATTTGATATGCCAAAGTTTGACAAATACAAAGGAAAGGGAGACCCAAGGGATCATGTTAAAGATTTTTACATGGCATGTCAAGAGGTGTCTTATAGTGATAATTACCTCATCAAAATTTTTCCCAAGAGTCTCGGAGGTCAAGCATTGGAATGGTTTACACGCTTACCATGAGGATCAATTTTCACCTAGCCAAAATTGGCATAAAGATTCATGCGTCACTTCTCGTATAACATAGAGAGTGACGTCACCATGGTAGACTTATGTGGCACCAAGAAACACCCAAATGATACCTTCTCCAGCTTCCTCCAAAGATGGAGAGGGATAGTTAGTTGCTTCCCTTGCGCTTTCCCTGAAAAGTAGCTAGTCAATATCTTCGTTCCCAATCTCAACCCGGATATAGCCTTCCATTTCCAAATGCATTGTGTATGTACTTTTGAGGAGGTTATAGAGAAAGGGATTCAGATAGAAAAGGATCTTATTTCCAAAGGCATGCTCAAAACCTAATCTAAAGACAACCAAAGTGTCAAACCCACAGAAAAGATGAAGATTTTCAACAAAAACAAAAATGTGGTGGGAGATGGAATCACTGATTCCAAAGGTGTTCAAACGGTCCAAACTGGTCAACCTTTTAAATTGACCAAGGGCCCACTTCAATCACCACCAAAATGAAGAACATTCACCTCTCTCAATGAACCGTTGTTAGTCATACTAAAACAATTGGATGTGGCCCACATGATGACCTATCCTACCACACAACCATTTGACAACAACGCTCCGAAACCTTCATGGTATAAGGAGCATGAATATTGAAAAATGCATCACGTTAAAGGTCGTAAGATAGAAATTTTTTTGCGGCTTCACCACTATATTTAGGACCTCATTGACAATGGGGAGATAGAGGTGGATAACCTTGGAAAAAACAAACACCAAATGAGAAAATGGGGATTTATAAAGAACCATTCCCCAAGCATGATAAGTCAAAAAAGAAAAATTCGGATCAGGGAGAGTCATCCCAAACTTATAAAGCCACAAATTACTTGTATACCAAGAGAGATAACAATCATTACGATTCACTTATCATATGTATTCACTCTCCTGCTGACCATGTCAATATTATCCAGATTAAGGGAAAGGACTATGTTGCGGTAATAAGGCGCGCCCGCCTCGTAATTCTGGAACCCTCTCCATTGACCCCACATACTGGTAAGTATAACCTTTTAGAACAACTGGAGAAGACACTGCTAATATTTCAATCTTATATCTTCTCAAGATATCCAAGGTGCATAAGGACATTCTGTATCAAACTCTTTAGGGATCGGGAGTGCCTTTAGAAGTCAATCCTACACACCTTCAAGCCATGGTGGCCAACATTACACCAAGTGAGTATCTCACTTTCAACCATAGGGAGATCCCTACCAAGAATCATACACATAATCTTCCCTTATATATTGAGGTAGTTGTTACCCGTAGGAAAATCAAACAGGTTCTTGTGGACAATGGATCAGGATTGAACATCGCACGATTAAGTTGGTCGAGACAATTGGGACATACGAAGAAGATCTTGAGTCCCATATCATCACTATCACCACATACGACAATGCAGAAAGAGAGTCAGCAGGCACCATTATGCTGCCCATGGAGGTGGGCCCCACTTGTCATCAGACAAAGTTTCACATCCTAGACTTGGAACTTCCATATAATATGCTTCTAGGCTGACCATGGATTCATGCCATGTAGGCCGTGCCATCAACATTTCATCAATGCATCAAATTGAAGCATGAGGGACATACGATAACAATACCAGGAGATTCAGATCCCTTTTCTCATTATAGAGCTCTCAATAGCTTTGCACGAAAGGGTACATATGCATGTCCCTTTGTAGATATAGCGGTTCCTCTTCAGTCTAAGGCTATGGAATCCCATGTGGATTCAGATTCACTTAGTTCTTGCACTCATGGGGCGTCTACTTCAACATCTCCATTTGATTCATGGGAGATGAAAATCCTGGAATATGGCTACGGGGTGTATAATGTACAACAAGCGATCTTGGTGTTAGATCTCTCTTTGTTGCCCAAGACTAGAGGTCGACCCAACTACCGCTTCAGGAGACCTAGAGAAGAACACACTATTGGGCCATTCTTTCCTGGAGGCTTGTTAGGTAAGGAATAATTGTTTGATCCACCTACAACTTGGGTCCCTGAGGACACTCAGCCGTCTTGTTATCAAACCCTGAAATATGAAAAATATAGCAGAATGATGTACTCCATGGGATAAAAAGGCCTAGGATGTGGGAGGAATGAACAAGGACAAAGAGAACTAGTTCCTCTTCCACATTTCAAAATAGAAAGATAAGGCATCGGGATTTTCCCTATGGAGTGCACCCAATGATCAAGATGCAATTTGTTACGAGTGTGAGGATAGCCCGATTACCTAGAAATTGATACATATTCCCATTATAGCCAATATGAGGATCTAGCTTCCATGAACCTTTTCATGAACAATGTTGTCATGACCATAACCCCATTGAACCAACCCTTGACCTTATGTACCCTTCCCTTATTGAATGGGACCAAAAACTTCACGTGCCACTAGATTTATTTGAGAACGATGAGGCTATTGTGGAGTTCATGGGCATAAGGGATACAATCCCCATTGGAGATCACAAGAAAGGTTTCTTTATTGACTTAGACACCTGTGCCTACTTCGGTGAGGAGGCTAAACTTCGTGGTTAGAAAAATTTAAAGAAAAGTAAGGGAAAAAGTTCTAAAGAAAAGCCTCGGTAAAATTGAAGTCCAAGTCACACAGTGAAAACCTCTTTGAGGCACTAGCTGACAAACAAATAAGAAAATCAAAGGACAAACAAAGTGACCACGCTAAGGATGAAAATCTTGTGGAGACATCCTTGGATGAAGATCTCAACCTACCTCTTGATCCTACATGTATGGAGGATTTATCAAAATTTTTAGTCAAAGAAACCATTGATGTCAACATTGGTACCAAAGAAGATCCCAAGATAGTAAAATTAGGGGCATCACTCTCAGCTAGAGAACAAAATACGTTCACTATGTTGTTGCGAGAGTTCATTGATGTGTTTGCATGGTCTTACAAAGACATGCCCGGCCTAGATCCAACTTTGGTCGTGCACAACCTAGTCGTGCACACAGACGCCAAGCCTATCAAATAGAAGCTCGAAATATGCATCCAAGAGTGGCCTTGTTGGTTAAGGAAGAGTTGGAAATATTACTTGCAGCGGGATTCATTAGATCAATTGACTATTCTGAATGGATATCGAACATTGTTCCTATCCAGAAGAAACCTGTCGGTATCTGAATCTACACAGATTTTAGGGACATCAATAAGGCTTGCCCTAAAGATGATTTTTCCTTCCCAACATTGACATGATTGTGGACTCAACAGCAGGATACGAAATGCTATCACTCATGCATGGCTTTTCGGGTTATAATCAGATTAAAATCATTGAGAAGGACCAACACAAAACAACTTTCACAACCCCTGCGGCACCTTCTGCTATCAGGTGATGCCATTTGGCCTTAAGAATGTAGGAGCAACTTATTAGCAGGCCATGATAGTAATCTTTCATGATATGATTCATGACATCATGGAAGACTACGTAGACGACATCTTGGGAAAGTCCAAAACAAGAGAGGATCATCCAGTCATTTTACGGCATATCTTTGAACGCTGCATGAATATAAATTCAGGTTAAATCCCAAGAAATGTGTCTTCGGTGTGCTATCAGGGAAATTATTGGGCTTCATTGTGTCAAGACGAGGTATTGAGGTAGACCCTGCTAAAGTGTCTGCCATCACTGAAATGCCTCCACCTGAGAATATCAAGAAACTACGTAGCTTGCAAGGGAAAATTCAAGCCATTCACCGCTTTATCTCCCAACTTGCAGATAAATGTCACTCATTCACTCATTTTCTTAAGAAGGATGTCACTTTCATCTGGGGACCCAAGCAACAACAAGCCTTTGCTTTGCTTAAATAGTACCTGGCTAATCCACCTGTCCTCATGCCTCCCACTTCGGAGAACCACTTTTGCTCTATATTTCCACTACGCAATATGCTATTGGTGTGTTGCTCACCCAATACAACCTTAGCCATAAAGAGAAAGTGGTGTACTATCTGAGTTGCACCCTCATCACCTATGAACTTAATTATCCTCATATTGAAAAGGCTTGCTTGTCAGTTGTTTTTACCTTTTAGAAACTTTGCCATTACCTACTAAATACTAAGACCAAGCTCATATCCAAGGTCGACCCACTCAAGTATTTTTTGTCCAAACCCACCCTCACAGGTAGAATGGCTAATTGGATCATTTTACTCAAGTGAGTTTGATATATAATTTGTCCATCAAAAATAAGTTAAAGGCCAAGTACTTGTAGACTAGCTAGTAGAAGCATCTTTGCAAAGCACAGTAACCTTTGAGTCTAGATCTCGCCGGATGCATCTTTCTCTACATTGAAGAATCTGCCGTATGAGATATATTTTGATGGATCTTTTACGTTTCATGTTTTAGGTGCAGGAGTGGTCCTTATTACTCCTTCGGGTGATCCTATACCACAGGCTTTCCACCTGGCCTTCCCTTGCACGAACAACATTGCAGAATATGAAGCACTTATTGTAGGGATGAAGCTAGCCATCAAGTGGAATGTTCATCATGTTAAGGTCATAGGTGATTCGCAGTTAATCATCAAACAAGTTAATGATGAGTATAAAGTTAAGGATGACAAGCTCATACCTTACAAAAAGTTAGTGGAAACTCTAAAGGAGTATTTTGTGTGCATCACCTTTGAGTAGATCCCAAGAGCGTAGAATAGATTAGTGGATGCCATGGCAATGGTGGGATCTATGCTTTGTATTCCACCAGGGAATAATGATATGCCATTCTTCATAGAAAATCTACACCAGCCCACATATGACATGCCAGAATCTTACCTGGCTTGTGAGGTTGTTGGTCCCCATTCTCGTGGTATGAACCCATTTTCACCTATCTTAAGGACAACACATTCCCTCCCGATATCTCCCATTCTGAAAAGCAGAGCTTGATTCTCCAGATATCCCATTACACCCTTTTAGGAGGTACACTTTATTGTCATGGCTATGATGGGAATCTATTACGTTGTTTGGATGTGACAGAGTCAATCCAGGAAATCAAAGAAGTGCACGAAGGGGTATGTGGAGCACATACAAACAAAATGGTCTTGGCTAAGAAACTGTTGAGAGTAGGTTACTATTGGCCTACAATGGAAACTGATTGTTGCAATTATGTTAGAAAATGTGTGCTTTGCCAAAAGTATGGAAATTTCATCCATGCTTCGTTGCAACCATTGCAACCAATCACTACCCCATGGCCATTCTCCAAGTGGGGACTCGATTTAATAGGGAAACTTACTCCTACCTCATCTGATGGTCATACACATATCATCATAGCCACATAATATTTTACAAAATGGGTGGAGGTCATCCCTTTAACCTATGTCACAGGAGCACAGATTTCTAAATTCATCATGAATCACATTATTTTTCGATATGGTATTCCGGAAACCATTGTTACAGATAATGGGAAGTCATTTAAGAACAAAACCGTGAAAGGTCTTTGCCAACGGTTCCAAATCAGATTGGAATGGTCCACACCATATTACCCTCAGGGTAATGGACAAGTTGAGGTAACAAATAAGAATTTGGTCAAGATAATGGAGAAGATGGTCAAAAAAACAGGTCGAAACTGGCACCTACAAATCCATCCAACCCTTTGGGCTTCAGAACATCCATTCACACCCCTACGGGTGCGACACCATATTCCTTAGTGTTTGAGATAGAATCTATCATCCCCTTAGAGATTGAATTTCCATCCTTGAGGATCTCTCTTCGAGACTATCTGGATAAGGATGAAGATTATCGAGTGGTAAGACTGGATGAGTTGGAGCTCTTTGGATGAGAGGCGCATTCACTCCCTTAATCACTGTAGGTGTATCAATATAGAGTCTCTAGAAATAGTTCAAGGTTGGTGAGAGCGAGAGCAAGAAAAGAAAGGGAAGTTTGAACCACATTGGGTAGGACCCTATGTCATAGTTGCCAAGTACGGCACCGAGGCATACAAACTGGCTCACCCCAATGGTGATGAGCTCGGGAGCCCATGAACACCATGCATCTTAAGAATTTCTATGCTTGAACATGGCGCAAAACTAAAAAAATACAAAAACATCAAAAAATTTCAGAAAAAGAAAAAGAGAAAACAGGTCATCCACTAGTGAAAACCACGCAATTGTGACACTTTGGATAAGTCCTTGGGTGAAAACTGGTTTCTGGTGCCTCGGGAGGATTCATTGTTCATAAGCATTATGTATTAGAAGGGTAGTTGTCTTTGTCCTGGACCTGATTCTACCTTCGAGTTTCCTTGTACACACCATCTTTTCCAGCCTTGATTTGGCTTTGCCTTCTTCTATTTGTCTGTGAGGGACGTGGTCTTTCGTTATTTCCCCTCTTATGCTGGGGGAAACTCAACGAATTCACCTCCTTGTTCATAAGCGTGTGGTTTCTACCCTTGTATATTCCCCACCTAATGTTCGGGGCATCATTCTTGGTTACCTGCACATAGCTTTGGAAAACCATTAAAAACACAAAAACAATAGAAAATTGTTTCACAAAACACAAAAAACAATAGAACATTGTTTCAAGAAAACACAAAAACAATAGAAAATTGTTTCACAAAAATTAAACAATAGAAAATTAGTGCATGAAAACATATCTTACAAAAAAATTTACTTGCATTGTCTTGTTCCTTGCTTTTCTTGTTGCTCGTATAGTGTTTTGAGTGCTTGCTTTTGAGTTATTTGTTGCTTGGGTGTACCTTGTCATAGATTCAAATTTTATTTCTTAGATTAGATTCATTCTTGCTTGTGCATATTGCGATGTGTCTCGACATGCTAGTGAACCTTGGGAAATCATGATGTAATGTGTTAATTCATTATGTTCTTTCTTGAGCATTTGGTTGTGTTTGTGACTTGTTAATAAGTTAGGGTGAATAATGATAAATTGCATTAATTCCTGGTGTTCTTTGTTAGCATTTGGCTATGTTTCTTGCATGTGCTCTATTTTTTTATCATTCACATCACATTACCATCACTATCATCACATCTAGCATCATCTATACATCATATATAAACAAAAATGCTAAGTGTTACATCATGCATGTATGCTAAGCTAATCATCACATATCATATCATCAATGGGGGCAAGAGGGGTTGCACATAATCAAAAATCTATCCCCCCCGCACCAATATCATCATATCATCCCGTCCATATACATCAAAGTAACACATGAGAAGTACATTTGATATCATCTACAGATCTATCATCTAAGCATCCACAACACATGTATACATCAAACATCGAAATCAGATACATACAATGTATGAAATCAGATAACATCATCACATCATCCATAAGTGCTGAATTAAACAAATGCAACATGTAATGAGAATAAACATATAGTAATTTCTGAAAAGGGGTATTTCACATCATAGAATTATGCCCACTCGTGTCACATGCATCAGAGTACAAAAACAATAAAATAAATCATAACAACATCCATAAGTGTGGAATCAAACAAAATGTAACATGCATTGAATCCAATACAGCAAGTGTGTCCGCTCGGGATATTAAACACGATTCATGTCCCGTCATCAATTAGTTCCCCATGAGTTTAAAGACAAATAAAAAACCATCTATATACGTGTATCAAAAAAAAAAAAAGATATACATCATCTCATAATCATGTGAATCTGAGCCAAAACAAAGTACTCCTCATATATATATGCATGTGTGTCAAGTATACATCTGTATCAAAAATGGATACATACAAATCTGTGCTCTATATCAAAAATGCCTTCAGCTGAGGCGTACAACAAGGATACATCAAAATGTCTGTATACATACATACAATGTCCTGATCAGTGCTCAATACAAATACATCGGTGATACACAATGCCATCAAAAAGGGGCATGTATCTGAAAGAATCAAGCCTTCATCATGAGGCATCATCAAAAATACATGTCTACAATCGTTGTACATCAAAATCAGCCTTCATAAGAGGCATACATACAAAAGAATCTATACAATACAAAGGTGGCTATCAACCATAGCTCTCGCCCTCACTGGGGCTCCCAAGCCTGTCCTATGGATGTTATAACTCTAAAGGCTAGGCTAGTCTTTGGTCTCGTCATTTGCTCTAGAAGGGGCTATCGACCGATCTCGGTAGAATGACCAGACCTCTCGTGAACGAGAGCTTGATGCACTCGATCCTGATAACTATGGAAATGCCACTCTCTTCTCTGGCGACACCACTCTATAATATGTTGTCCTATAAAAAAGTGCCTCACATCCAAGCTTGGTGGCATCATGAATCAGATCTGCATCTCCTAAGGTGAGCGCCACCGAAGGGTAGTGTCTCACTTACTGTAACTTGGCCTATGTCTACCTTGGCCTATCCCTAGAGGTGGTAGCCTCTCAATTGCTCTCCGTGGTCATCGCTATAGCTTTGGCGTGGGCTTGGTCCCTCCGGGCTACTCTTTTGCTCGATAACGAGTATGCACATGGTCTCTCTGTACCAAGACCATGTGCATTTGTGACTGGGATTGATGTAGGAGACTTAGTATCGGTGCCCCTATGTAGTTGTCTCTTAGATCTAGCTCCGTCATGCTGCTCTATCATCTCTTGGCCCGGCCTAGGCCCAAGCCTGATCCCACCCTAAAAGTAACGTAACTATATGGGCTCGAGCCTCGTCCCACTCTATTGTGGCTATCACGCACCAGCCTCGAGCCTCGTCTCTCTCCACTCTAGCCACATCTCTCTCGGCTATGAGTTGTTGTACTTGTACCTATGTTGTGGCTATCTGCGCCATGCGCCATTGGCTATGAGGCTATGTGTGCCTTAGGGATTGGTCCTGCAGGTTTGCTCAGAAGACCCCCCGCTCGAATACCCTACCTCTAGGTGGTGGTGTGGCTACCTTTCTTGGGCCTGCGCCTTCGGTCCCGTGCTGTGGGGCACCCTGTCCATCATGAGGGATGCCATCAAAAGGATCCTTGGGGTCTGGCCCCAATACCACTGCTCTAGCCCTGCGCTCTGACCCATGCCATACCTCTACGGGTGGGTGAATTCCTGCTACCCAAGCTACCTCTGGAATAGTAAGTCGCCAGGACATCTGTATCATACCACATTACATAATCATTTGTGGTCTCCGGGTCTCTAACCTGTCGTAATGGGTCGATGCATGGGGACCACTTGTAAGAAATCGGCCTTGGCTCAGCTGCTACAATCCGTGGCCCCATAGTCTACCTCTCGAGTCCCCTGCGAGCATACCGGATATCTAGCCGAGGGACACCTTGTACTCGTCCCAAACTGCCACCGACACTTGTTAACACGATACAACTCCATGATGTAGCTGCGGCTATGCCAATAAGAAAGTGCTCCACCAAGCACACGCTGAGCTCTATGGCATCCTCTGGCCACTGGAAGTGTCTATATGGACACCAAATGACATCTATCACTGCTAACTCATCGAACTCCCACCTATATCTGAATAGGCTGCCAAGGTGACCACGGATATCTCCACCAGCTGCTATCCATGCCATGTATGATGGCTCCTCGGGATCTCGGACTTGGAATGGGCCCACAGGGTGTCTAATAGCTATATGATCCCATGACCATATCTGTAGTAATGATGTCGGCCCCACGGTCTTCTGACCATGGTATGTGATAAGATGCAAATCCTAGTATAAGTGGGCAGTATACACTGCCCCCAACAAGTATCTCTCACCACTGTAAATACCATGAACTAGTGGTAGCAATCCTCTCAGGAATGAAGTCCCTGTCTTATCAGTGAGTAGGAACCCACTGATAAGCACCATGATATAGAGCGGCCCCCGATGCAATGTCGGGTCCGAGATGCACTCGTGTAAGGCTACGATCATCCCATCATGTGGGATGTCATCAATGCCAAATAAGGCACTGCACGCTGCTCTGATCAGACTTGCATCCATACTATACTCAATCAATGTACCCATCATGGGCACACACAGAATCTACCACACATCCTCTATGGTCACTTTTATGTCGCCTATGGGAAGTCTAAAGCATCGACTCTCATTGTGCGATTGCTCGCAAGCACTGTCAGGAGGCCATGATCCAGTACAATCAATGGCATCTAAGACACGGGGCCTAGCCCCACTTCCCTCTAACTCGGTACTCTGGGAGTGACACTCCCACATCTGCAACATCCTGGTAGTTGCCTCTACAAAATAACATGTCACTCGTTAGTTTCTAACATTTCCTCTAAAAATCTATCTCATTTTTAGGGTTCACCCAAAAATCCTAAAAATTCTTCTAAGTGTCACGTTTTTGGACACTTTCCTATCTTTTTCTACCTGTCTAACACACCTGCATGCCCTTTTGGGCATGTGCGCCACATTTTCAAGGCCTGCACCTAAGCACATGTGTTTTTTGGCACGTGCGCCCTCTTTTGGGCACCTGTGCGCTCTTTTTAGCATGTGCACCACCAATCTGGTGCTTATGCATGCATATGTGTGCTTCTTCCTATGTGTGTTTGACTATCCACACCAAAGCACCATGATTTTAGTGTGTGCGTCCCTTTCCTAATCTGTGTGCATGTGTGCACATGTGCTCATGTGTGCGCGTGTGCGTATGTGTGTTTTTTGATCGCGCGTGTGTGTGCATAGACCTAGTGTCTCGCACCCTCAAATGGATGCCTGTGCTCCCAAAATGGCACATATACGCCCTATCACGTGCTCGCGCATGTGCACAGTGTGCCTCCGCATTTTCTATGCCTAAATGCCCTAATTAATTCATTCATGAAAAATTTTTAAAGGTAAGGTTGCGATACTCACAAATGGGCCCTCGTCCGCGTGCCTCTAGTACCCCTAGACTGCATCAACACGCCTCAAATGGTCTCGTGCGATCACCATCTCTCCTGAGTGTCAGAGCCTCACGGTAAGTTTTCTAAACTGAGTGGTTAGAATGAACTGATTGCGATGTTTTTACTCCCTAGGGGATATATTAACATGTTTTTCACCTTTTGGAAGGCTGCAAAACCCGTTTCGATCACCGTTTTCTCCTTTGTTCACTGTGGAATAATTATTTTTATTAAATAATTATTTTTCTCTTCTTTTCATTGTATTGGGGCATTTTTTTCCGATACCCCTTTCTTCTCCCCGGACAATTTTATTGCTCCCTGGTGATTTTTATTCTTCTTCACACTCTCGTAAATAATTATTTTTTCTTAATTTTTCCACTAAAAAAGGACTTTATTTGTCATTTGTTTCTCTTTTCTTCCACCTAGGGAACTTTCTGTCGCCTCTAGGCCCATCACTTTCTTCTTCTACTATTCATCACGGTTTGAAAAGCAAAAACAATAACAACAATATATATATATAAAAAATCCAAAAATAGGGCAAAATTTTTCAAAAAAATCCTAAAAAGTAAAAAACCCTACAAAAATGGTAACTTGCTTATTACGGTTGAAACTTGTGTCTTGCGCATGGTATTTTCTCCATATCCTATTGGTTTTTCTCACATCTTCCCTAATTAATATGACTTGTGGATCACTAGATTCACAACCATTCACAAAGCTAGCTACTTGCTTCGTCTGTACTCTGGGGCACTTTCGTTACCTGGTGTTGTTTCATTGCGCACAAATGCTTTTCATGGACCTCGTGTCCATTGTCATTTCCCCTTGCATGTATCCTTTCTCGGGGCATCATTTTTAACCCTTGTCGTCAATCACGAACTTGTGGATCTCTTTAGCATTGATAACAAAACATTTGTACAACTGTCTTGATCGTTGTTGGGTTGGATATGTGTGTTCGTACTTGTTTTCCTGTTACATGAGCTTGTTTCCTTCTAGTATTGCATTGCATTATTGTATGTTGCATGGAGTTGGTACTTTCAAAGCAATGGACAATTTGTCGTACTATGGCTTTTCATGTCATTCTACCTTTTCGTATGCTTATATTTTTCATAAGGATCGATGATGTAGTTCCTATGGCAAGATGATGACATCAAATTTGTTCCAAACAAATAAGAGGCTAGAGGCTAAGCTCTTCTCTCCCCTCATCCATATTTCTTCCACACCACTTCCCTTTCACCCCTAATTTTCTCTCACATCGGGGCATCCCGCATCTTCCCCATTCTTCTATCTATATCTCACATTTTTCAATCGTCGATTGGCTTCTTCCATCACCCCATCGACACTCGAGGGGCATCTCTCCCTCTTACTAATTTTTCTTTTATCCCTTCAAAATATCTTTGTCTACTATCTTTGAAGTGGCATCACTTACGCCACCCCAAAGAGGGGCAAATGTAGACACCTATAATTGTGCCCAAGTAATTTAAATACTTAAATTGTGCTAATTATCTCCTTTCTCACAAATTGATGACATATCATCAAAAGCAATCATATTCCCTCTTATTGTCGTTAATTAATTACAATTCACTAATTGATTAAGTTGCCTATCCAACTAACACCCTAATTAACGACCTTATGTTATAAATCACCTCTTCTATCTAGATTAATTAATTATTATTAATCAATTAGTCTTCCCCTTCATTTAACTAGTAAATCAATATTTAATTGATTTAATCCCTTTCTAATAGCCTAAATCATACTAATATTCCTCTAATTGGCTTCTATAAGCTCACATCTACCTATTAGTTAATCACATTTGATTAATTAAAGCACCCCCAACTCCCATGACTTGCTAAGCATAAATTAAACCCTTCTAAAGTAAGGTTACTTTTAATAAAACAACCTTATCAATTCCTAATCATGTTTTACCTTTATCCCACATTCATGACAATGTGTTGAATATTTTATCCTTTGGGATATATAAAGAGCCCTCCTCCTACCTTTATACATACACCTAAACTCCTTAAGAGAGCAAATACAAAGCATATAGCAAAGAGACTAAGAGCTTGCACTTTTTCCTCTTGAGAGTTCATCGTCTTGAAGAGTTAAGCCTCTTTCTTTAAGTGCTTGGGTCATATGGGAGGCGTCAAAAGGGTCTTGTAGCCCACCTTTGATTAGCCCCCATTCCTAGGTTCTTGGAACATTAAGGACAATTGTTTTTGATAGCCATGGAACCTACCTAGGTTCCTTCATTTATATGTTGTTAGAGAATAGAGGATATTTAGGTGCTTAACATAGTTGATTTCATAGTTTTGTATTGATAAATGTTATCATCTAACCCTTGATTAATTCTTATCATGATGGTTTTTATAATGTTGTTTAATTCTTGCTAATTAAGACTATTTAGGTGTTAGTCTTTGTTTACATTAGCATTAGTTTAAAAACAACACTTACACACAATGAATCGAGTCATGAAATGAGAGATCGGTAATTACCGAGTCATTATAGCTGCATATGGTTATCTATTATGAGATTGAATGGCATGGAATGTGTGTTCTGAATAATGTTTTATTTAGAACAGAGAACATTGTGTAATTTTTTGCCCCTTGTTTCTAAAGTCTTAAAATGGGAATGTTACATCTTGGTATCAGAGTTGAAGATTGCAGCTCTTGGACCTATTGTGTCCATAATATGATGAAACTTAAATTTCTTTTCAATAGAAAATGGTTAGAATAAGAGGAAATGTTTCAAATAATCCTCCACTTGAGGAAGGAGTAACAACTTCCCAAAAACTTGATGAGATCCTTGCTGCCCTATTGGACACAAGGGATTGTTTGGTTTTACTTGAATAACAAGTAATGGGAAATGAGGAGGAAGAATATGTTGGTAATAATAATCAACCACCTCCTGAGGACAATGCCAATTTAGGTGTTGATAATAAAAATGTGAACATACTTGATTAGCCTAAGAACAAAAAGGATAGGTTGGCAATTGAACTCACTAATGATATAAAAAGGATAAGTCCAATCAAGTTTGATGGCACCACATTAGGAGATGGAGCTGAGAATTGACTCAGCGAAATGGAGAAATACTTTGCAATAAGGAATTTCTCAGAAGAAACAAAGGCGATATGGGGAGCATATCAGCTTTCCCATGAGGCATCTTCATGGTGGGACAGCCATAAGGTTGAGTTGAATATAGATGAAACTAATATCACTTGGGATCAATTTAAAGGTTACTTTAGGAAACGTTGGCTACCAAAACTTTATTATGATTAGAAAATGATTGAATTCCAAAACTTAGCTCAAGGAAGGCTGACAGTAACTGAGTATTGGGAGCGGTTTACTAAACTCCTTAAGTATGTACCTTAGTATCAGATTGACAAGAAGTTCAGGATACATAAATTTATCATGGGGTTGAATCCCATTATAAGAGGATAAGTGGATGTTCACAGCCCAACCATGATGGAAGGGGTTGTTGAAAAGACATAAGGCAAGAACATAAATTGAAGGCAATTTCTTCTCATAAAGAGGAAGTAAGGAAGAAAGTCCCCAACTCCTCTTCATCATCTCTTGCACCTAAGAAAGGACCATGGAAGAAATTCAGAATGAAAAGTAAGTTTTCTACTAATAATAATAAGAAAACAACAAATAAGTCTATTGGTAATGCATGAAACAACTTTTTCAAGAATAATAATAACAAACAGAAGTCCTATGGAGGTCAGAATGATAACTCTAAGGCTGGAAATAAATCCGAGCCTAGAAAGGGACCTGTAGGAGGTTGTTATAACTGTGGAAAATATCATTACGCAAATCAATTTCCTTTGAAAAAGGATGATCGTAATCAATAACACAAGATACACACTTTGTAGTAGTTGACAAGTACGATCGAAAAATAGGCCACGCCATAAAGGTTCTAGGTAAGTTATTTGGCATACCTATAACTATTATTTTTGATACCGGAGCTATTGAATGTTTTATTTCTAGTAAATTAGCATCAAAACTAAAAATAAAAGTTGGAAACATGGATAAAACATGGATTGTACATTATGGAAACAATGTTGTTCATATAGTTAGTATGTGTCTTTTTGGAGTAGTCCTTGACTTACCTAGTTTTTCCACTGAAGTTGATCTTTATGTTGCACCTTTGGGGTCTTATGATGTAATCATAGGTGTTAATTGGTTAGCTGAACATAAGGAAAAAGTGGACTGTTTTGAAAAACATATTAGTTGTTTAGATGACCTGTAAAAAACAACAGAGATTCAGGGTGTGAAACATGAGATTTCTGTTAGGAAACTGTCAGCTATGCAACTTTAAAAGGCCAAAAATAAAGGTTGTACCTTATATGCAGTAAATATTTTAGAAACTACTGAAGAGAACAATGATGTCATGGAACGATATCCATTGTTACAAAACTATAGTGATGTGTTTCCAGAAGAGTTACTAGGTCTTCCACCCAAAAGGGAATTTGACTTCACTATTGAAATCAAGCCTGGAACCGAGCCTATTTCTAAGGCACCATATCGAATGACTACTATAGAATTAGTAGAGCTTAAGGCTCAATTGCAAGAAATTTTGTCTAAAGGTTTGATTAGACCGAGTGTTTCACCTTGGGGAGCACCAGTAATTTTTGTGAAAAAGAAGGATGGAACACTTAGATTGTGCATTGATTACAGAATGTTAAACAAAGCAAAAATCAAGAATAGATATCCACTCCCTAGAATTGATGATCTATTTGATCAGATGCATGGAGCATCGGTATATTCTAAGATAGATCTTCGATCTGGATATCATCAATTACAGATTAAGGATGAGGACATTCATAAAACAACTTTTAGAATAAGGTATGGACATTATGAGTTCACAATTTTACCTTTTGGATTAACAAATGCACCTACAGTTTTATAACTTTAATGAATAATATATTTCAATAATACTTGGACAAATTTGTGCTTGTATTCTTGGATGACATTCTCATTTATTCTAAAAGTATCAAGGAACACCATGAAAATTTGAAGATAGTTTTAGAAATTTTGAGAAAAAGACTATTATACTTGTAAGCTAACTAAATGTTCTTTCTATGACATAGAAGTGCACTATTTGGGACATGTAATAAGTTAAAATGGAATTGTTGTAGATCCTTATAAAATTTTAGGTATAACTGAGTGGCATGCACCAAATAATGTACATGAAGTTAGAAGCTTCATGAGACTCGGTTTAGTTACTATAGAAAATTTGTAAAATATTTTTCTAAAGTGGATGCACCAATAATCGCATTATGTTATGTTTGTGGAGCCTATTTTCATGTTAGAGTGTGTTACACTCGGGTAATTTTATGGCGATCCCTTGCACGGTGAGTGGGTCAAGGAGGTTCGGGTGGGTGAAGCCCCCGATCGATGGGGGTTTGGGGGTGAAGCCCCAAGAAAATTTTCATGGGTGGTTTATTAACCCATGGGTAATGGGTAACCGTTATGGGTTGTTTTTGGACCCATGGTTTTTTGGTACCCATTGTTTTGATACCAACGGTTTTTTTCCCATGGTTTTGATACCCACGATTTTTGCCCATGGTTTTGATACCACGATTTTGTATCAAACCGCTTAAGCAATTGTCTATTTATATGGTCTTATGCATATGATACATGACAAGCAAATGTATTGCAGATGTGTTTTGATTTGGTGTGAATTTATAGATTTTGTTGAGCATAGCTCTAAACGGATCTGGGGTATTGTATTGAGAGAGTAAAGGCTTGTAATAAAATCGAGCAAGTGATTCTTGGTGGACGTAGCCCAAATTGGGTGAACCACGTTAAATCTTGTCTCTCTGTGTTGTGTTATTTATTTTACACTTTTATTTGAGATCTGTAATATTTTCTACATATTAGTTTCTATTATTGCGATTCTATAAGGGATTATTCCACATATTTTATCTCTTATTTCCTAACACATTACGGAAAAAGGATAAGAAGTTTTTTTGGAATGAGAAATGTGAATCTGCATTCAAAACTTTGAAGGAATAGTTAACTTCAACACCTATTCTAGCGGTACTAGACCCTAATGGAGACTTTACTATTGTAATGGATGCATTTGGGGAAGGTCTAGGAGGTATTTTGTTACAAAATGATCATGTCATAGCTTATAAAAGTAGAAAACTAAAGTTACATGAGTTGAATTATGCTCCACATGATTTAGAGCTTGTTGCCATTATTCATGCACTACAAGTTTGGAGGCATTATACATTGGGTAAACCTTTTGAATTAAAAACTGATCATCTTGGGCTGAAGTATATTTTCACTCAGCCAAATCTAAATGCAAGACAATGAAGATGGTTAGAGTTTTTGTCTCAATATGATTTTGACATAAATTACATTAAAGGTAAGGAAAATAGAGTGACTGATGCTATAAGTTGTAGGAAGCACATTTATGCTCTTATAACATTGAGAACTCAATTTAAGGATGAAGTAAAAAGTGTTATGGAATCTGATTCTTACTTTCAGCAAGTAAAAATAGCGCTTGCTACAGATCCAAATGATGTGAGGTATAAAGGTTTTCACTTTGACAACGAAAAATATTAAGATTTGAAAACAGAGTATATATACCTTCGCTAAATGAGTTAAGAAAGAAATTGTTAGCAGAATTTCATAATTCACCTTTTTCTGGACACCCTGGTATTACAAAGATGTTTGCTGATATAAGACAACAATATTTCTGGAAGGGGATGAAAAATGACATTATTGATTTTGTGACACATTGCTTAGAATGTCAACGTGTTAAAGCTGAACACATGCACCAAATTTGGTTTATTGTATCCTCAAGCATGTCGCAAAGTACAAATGACAAGTAATAAACATGGATTTTGTACAAGTTTTGCCTATGTCAAGAAATAAACATGATGTTATTTTGGTAGTTGTTGATAAACTAACAAAAGTAGCACATTTTATTGTTGGTAATCTGAAGGATGATTCTCCTATTTTGGCTAAGAGATTTGTACATGAAATTTTCAGATTACATGGAGTACCTGAATTAATCATATCTAATAGAGATCCTAGAATGACTTCAAGGTTTTGGAAAACACTTAATGTAACTCTAGGAACTAAGCTGAATTTTAGTTCTATATATCACCCGTAAAAACAGATGGACAAGACTTATGCATTAAATCAAGTTTTAGAGGATATGTTCCGAATGTATTGTATGGATCAGCAGTATAAGTGGGAAGAGTACCTTCCACTAGTTGAGTTTTCTTACAATAATACATATGATGTCTCTCTTAAGATGACACCTTTTGAAGCACTATACGGAAGAAAATGTAAACCCCGTTAGTTAGGACAACATTTATGATAAAGAGGTAATTGGACCTGAAATCCTTAAAGAAATGGAACAAAAATTTAAAATGATTCATGAATGCTTGAAATAAATAGCGAATAGGCAAAAGAGTTATGTTGATTTAAAGTAGGTTGATAGGAAATTTGAACTTGGTGAGAAGGTCTTTCTTCAGGTTAAACCGAAAAAGAGCTCTATAAATTTTGGCAAGGCTATCAAGTTATCACCACGTTATGTGGGACCTTTTGAAATAGTTGAAGTAATCAACCCTGTAGCTTACCATTTAGCATTACCTCCTACTTTATCATGAATGCATGATGTTTTCCATATTTCTTTGCTTAAGAAATACGTTTCAAATTTATCACATGTGTTAAATTAGAATTCCTTACAGGTCCAAGACCCAGAATAATCATGGTTAAACCCATATGAGTGTTGGAAACTCACCAATTGCATTTAATAAATTGGGAAATAAGTCAATGTAAGGTCCAGTGGGACCAGTTTAACGAAGAAAGTGCAACCTAGGAAAATCTGGGAGATATAAAAATGCTTTTCCATATTTATTTGAACAGAATTGACTCTGATGACTAATAAAAATTTATGATTTTATCTTTATATGACAATAAGTTTGTCAGTTTTGGGCAGATAACTATTTATTTTTAAATAAGCAAAGCTATGTGAATGCTGATTTATGGAACTTTAAATTCTAATATTGTTGCAAACATATGTTAAGAAAGTGAATAAATTGATTATCCTTAATGCAATGGTCAAAATAAGATAATCATCGGGACGATGATTCTTTTTAGGAGGGAAGTATGTAACACCTTTGACAAACTATTATATTTCTCTTTTGCATTGCAAGCGTTGGCATGTGATTTTCTTGAATGAGGTGTGTTCCCTTGATTGTTGAAGATCATGCTTGTTACGGATAAATAATTTCTACTCTTGGATTCATTAGACTGAAATGATATGGCTTGCAAGAATCCATTTTCACTTCTGATAGGTGAGTTACAATATGGTTTTGAGGGTTGCAAACTTATCTCTTTAACTGACTCATCCTTGGATCAATTCTAGTGATCCAAGGAATGTTTTAAATCTCCTTACTAGATTGAATGGTAAATTAACATTCATAGGTTGAGAGACGTAGCAGACTAAAATTTTGTATGTTTACAAATTCTTTTTTTCTTATAAGATCGTGCATGCATTTGGTTGTATGTTTTGTGCTCGGATATTTGGGATTGACCTCTCAGGACATTTAACGGCGTAAGCGGAACGAATCCTGCTTCACGACTATGAAGGGAATCTAAATCCTAAACCTATGGGATTATCCTAACGGTATCCTAAACAAAGGTATTATACCTACCTGCTACCTATATCTATTTTTTTGGGATGGCATCCTAACCTAAGTTGTTGTACTAAATGGAATAAGGGAGAAATAACCTAAGGTAATGCTAGGCTATTTTTAACCTAATACCTAATACTATTTGGTTGTGAATTTTGATCTAACCTAAGGTGGCAATTACTTATTGAAATGATTTTTATTAAACCTAAGGTTATTATTTCTAAACTAGCCTAAGGCCTTATCCTAAGCTAATGGTACCTATCCTAACTAATGAAATGTGGAAAGGGGACCTAAGGGTTGTATGGCAAATGGGAGGCTAGGCGGTGGTTCCTAAGCTATTTATGAGATTTGATTTTTGTATTAAATTCCAATGAACTTCCAGATTAGGCGGAAGCATGAAAAGTTAGTGGGACTTACGTGGAGTCTTCACTAAAGTTGGAAATGCATGCTGAAGTTGAAATAGGTTTTGCCAATTTTGGATGGCGGTGGCATGGAGAGATAGGGGAATTTTGTAATCAATGACATTAATGAACCTCGGTTTTTGTGAGCAAACCATCTTAGAAACTATGAGGGTGGATTTGTTGGAGGTTGTTTGGTCTTGCATGCTTTGTGATTTTTTCTCTACATGGAGCTATCTGGTTCTTCGAACCAGCAGTTTAACTTTCACTTTGTGGCTATTTTTGGTTTCTCTGGTCTATTTTTGATCCAAGGAAAGTATATGAGGCATTAGAGAAAGAGATGTTTGGTTTTTGATCTTTCTTGGAGGAGAAAAAGAGTTGGAAGCTCGGCTGGAAGTCTCCTTCGAATTGGCAGAAGCACTATCAGGCATGATAGGCTCTACCCATTAAGATTTCTTGCTTTCTTCTAAATGTTTCATTAAAATAATTCTACTCTCATGAGATAAATGGTTGCATGTTTTTTCTGGTTATTTAATTTCTTGATTGAAAGAATCTCTATGATTTTTGGATATGAATCCATTGCATGATAATGTTAGTCTTTGGATGTTTCTCTCTACGCAAGTTCAATGTTGATATGCATATGGAAATTTTGAGGTTTTGTGTTTGTTCTGAACTTGTATTTGAGGCTTGTGTTTGTTTCTGAACTCATATTCAAGGATTTGTGTTTGTTTTGAACTCATATTCAAGGTTTGTGTTTGTTTTGAACTCGTATTCAAGGATTTGTGTTTGTTTAGAACTCATATTCAGGACTGTCTGCTCAAAAAGAGCTTGATTAAATGGTTTTGATTTGAGTCTCTTTCGAAATCTTCTCCTGGACACATCTTGAGTTTGGAAGGGTTGTAGAACTTCTATCCCAGACTGTACCATTACTTTGAGCATATAATGGCATGTAAACGTTGAGGATATTCTCGCTTTGTTCTAGGTAACCCGCGTCTTGTTTGAAAGTCTTTGATTGTTTGATAGGAGGATGTTGGACCTTTTATGGAATTGTATCTTGTTGTGAGGATATAGAACCTCTAGTTTGAGACTGTATTGTTACTTACCCTTCGGTGTGAATTTGAACTCTTTTGGAAGTGGTCGTTAATGGGTTTTTGAAGTATAGGGAAGTGTTGTGTTTGTACTTCTTCTTGTGTTAATTGATTGGAACAATTACCTTCTCTGCACTGAACTTCTTTGTCTCGATCTTATGTGATAGATGGAGCTGTGAAAGTTATTTTAGTTGGTATTTCTATTACTATTGAGTTCATGAGTATTATAGAAAATTTTCTTAGCTTAATACTTGGTGTTGGGTTTTAGTATTCTCTTTTAGATTCATTTGAATGGATTTCTAGGTCTTTAAAAGGAGAAAGGAGTAGGTTACTCTTGTGGATTGTATCTTGTTTTGTCTAGATTTTGTACTTCTGCCTTGGGACTGTACTATATACTTTTCTGTGGAATGAACTCAAACTTGTGTTTAAACAACATGGAATAGATGAACCAGGTTAGTGTTGATATTGTTGTTTTGATAAAGTTTGAATTCATAAGGAAAAGAAGTGTTGTTTCCTATAAACTTGTGTGTTTGGTTTTGTATTCTCTTTTGGGAACTAGCAAAAGAACCTATGAGTTTGAAATAGAAATGGGAATTCAATTGATAATACAAAAGAAATGAATTCTTGATCGGATCTTTTCTATTTGAGTTTCCTTTAACTTTTGTAAAGTTAAGTTCAATTGATCGAACTTCTCTATAGATCGACTCTCTTCTATGTTGTAGAGTGATTACTCTCTTAGGCATGTTCGACTTCTTGTATCAGATTTTTCCTGTCCTTTCTATCTTGTATAAAATAGTGTGAATTCACTCTTCTGAAATGAAAACTTCCTTATGGATTATTTAGTTATTTTGTTGCTAGTTGACTATGGAAAGTGTTGGGGTTAGCACACCGGTTGTACAGATAATATATCAGATCTAAGCATACATGCAAATAAAAGTGGATATTCTACCAAAATAATTATACAAAACAAGAGACATAAATCAACACCAGATTTAACGTGGTTCACCCAGTGTGGGCTACGTCCACCAAGAAACAAGCCAATATATTATCCAAAGATTTGACAAGATATACAATGAAGATTTACAATCTTCTACACTTCTCAGATGTTCAGTACTTTCTTCCTTCAAGTTTTTTTATTCTTCACCAAGAATTCTCTCTCACATAATTATCTTGTAATTATGATCAATCCTCTCATTCTAAACCCTAGCTTTATGCTTTAAATAGTCGTTTAAGACTTTAGGGCACTTAGCCATGCAATTACATTCATTAAATCTATTCCAATGCTAAAAATAGAAATAAATCCCGAGAGTTAATTAAAAACTCGTCGCATAGGTAACCGATGCCGGTTCTACCCAACCGTCGCTCGGTTCCAACTTGCCCTGACCGATGTTGGTCACACTCTAACCGATGCGCCATTCGATAACTTCGTAAATTTCTATTTGCATACTAAAACATGAGTAATTTAGCTCCATACTCAACAATATCCCACTTGGAGATTAATTACTACACACTATACATGTACAGCGCCATTCTTGGATCCTCCTAAGCTTTGTTTCTTCCTCTTGAAGTTTCAAACTTGAAGATCAACAGAAGTGGAGTGTTGCTCCAAATTCTCCTTTGTTAATGGTTTCGTTAACATATCTCAGTAGGTTCTTGCTTGTATGAATCTTTTCCAGATTCAACTATCCATCCTCCAATACCTGTCATATGAAGTGATATCTCAACTGAATGTGTTTCGTTCTTGAATGAAATGCTGAGTTCTTTGCCAAATGAATTACACTTTGACTATCACTGAACAATTTATAATTACCTTGCTCCTTTCCCAACTCTTCCATGAACCTACTCATCCATATCATCTCCTTGCTACCCTCTGTAGCTGCAACATACTCTGCCTCTGTAGTAGACAAAGCCACAACCTTTTGCAATCTCGAAATCTAACTAATTATCGTTTCACCTACTGTGAAAATATATCCAAAGTAGTGCTCCTCCTACCATCCAGATCTCCAGCCATATCTAAATCAACATAGCCATGTAATGAAATATCCAAACCTCCATAGCATAACTGCATGCTAGTTGTCCCTTTCAAATACCTAAGTATCCATTGGACTGCTTTCTAATGCTCTTTACCTAGATTAGCCATATATCTACTCACAACTCCCACTGCCTATGAAATGTTTGGTCTTGTACAAACCATAGCATACATGAGACTTCCAACTACTGAAGCATATGGCACTCATGTCATGTATTTGACCTCCTCTTGTGATGAAGGAAACTAATCTTTACTCAATTTGAAGTGTCCAACCATAGGTGTGCTAACAGGTTTTGCATTCTACATGTTGAACCTTTATAACACCTTGTAGATATAATCCTCCTGAGACAAATACAATTTCTTGTTTTTCATGTCTCTATGTATTTGCATGCCAAGGATTCTTTTTGCAGCTCCTAAATCCTTCATTGCAAACATGTGAGCTAGCTTTCTCTTAAGCTCACCAATGTCCTGCATACTAGATCCTATAATAATCATATCATCCACATACAGTAACAAAATAATATAGCTCCCATTTTCAAGCTTCTTGAAATAAACACAATGGTCAAATTCACATCTCAAGTAACCATGCTCATGCATAAAACTATTAAACCTCATGTACCATTGCCTTGGAGCTTGCTTGAGCCCATATAGGCTCTTTTTCAACCTACACACTAATTTCTCCTTACCCTTGACTTCATACCCAAGCGGTTATTGCGCATATAAATATCTTCATCCAAATCACCATGAAGGAAAGTTGTCTTCACATCTAGTTGCTCTAAATGCAAATATTCTACTGCAACTAAACTCAATATAGTATGAATAGAAGTAATCTTAACAACAGGAGAAAATATTTCACCAAAGTCAATGCCCGCCTTTTGTGTAAATACCTTTACTACAAGCCTTTCCTTGTGCCTTTTCTCGTCCACCCTCTTCTTCCTTAATTCGTAAACCCACTTGTTCTCTGCAATGTTCTATTTCCCTGTTGGCAATTTAACCAAATCCCAAGTCTGGTTATGTTCCAAAGAGTTCATCTCCTCATCCATGCCATGCTCCCTTTGAAAGTGAGTTTTATCTGAGTTTTTGCTTCTTAAAAGCTTTATGGTTCACCAATATCGATCAATAATAGATAACATAGAGAAGGTGAAAATATTTCGGAAGTTTACTTACACTTTGTGACCTTTCTCACAGAGTTTGGGGTACGGAGGCTCAACTGGACCTCCTAGATAATAGTATCAACTTCGGCGGTGGATCGATGCCATTCACCTCTAACCGACATTGGTTCGGCTAACCAACACTGTTCTAATCCTCTGTAACCGTCGGCGGTTCATCTGACCAATGCCGGTCAAGGCCTAACCGACCACGGTTACTGTGTATTTCTGAAGGTGTTTCTTTAAAACCCAAGAGTTCATTTTCATCAATAAACTTCTCAATTTTCTCATCCTTGGGTACCAAAATTTGATCCCTGTACATTCTCTTTTCATTCCATTCAACATCATGACTCCTAACAATTTTAGAATTCTCTAAATCCCAAAAACAAAAACCAAAATCACCAGATCCATAACCAATGAAAGTGCACCTCTTGGATTTTACATCCAATTTTTTTCTATTTTCTCTATCAACATGCACAAAATCTTTGAACCAAAAACTTTAAGAAAAGAAAGATCTACCTCTTTTCAGTCCATGCTTCCTCTGGTATTCCTCCATCTAGTGAACTTGAAGGGCCACGGTTAATCAAATAAACTATTGTATCAACTGCTTATGCCCAAAACTGCAAGGGCAATCGAATGTATCCTCATACTTTTAGCATGTTCCATGATTGTCTTGTTCATTCTCTCTATAACACCATTCTCCTGTGGTGTTCTTGGAACCATTCTTTCTCTATGTATCCCATTCACTAAACAATAATCATTGAAAGCCTTGCTACAATATTCACCACCATTGTCAGATCTAAGGCACTTTAACTTAGAATTTGATTCATTCTCAACAAGGGCTTTCCATCTTTTAAAATTTTCAAAAAAATAGATTTGTGTTTAATACAATAAACCCATACCTTTCTTGTAGCATCATCAATGAAAGTAACATAATACTGGGATCCACCATGAGAAGCTACCTGAGCTGGTCCCCACACATATGAGTGTACAAGCTCCAATTTTTGCTCCTTCTTAGTTGCCCCAACTTTGAGAAATCTCACTCTCTTTTACTTTCCAAAGATACAATGCTCACAGAAATCAAGATCTAAATATTTCAAATTTGATAACTTACCCTTAGCCTTTAAGATCTGCATTCATTTTTGACTCATATGACCCAACCAATTATGCCACATGCATGCATCTGAATATGAAGTAGATAATGCAGAAAAGGAATCAATAATATAGGTAGATAAATATAACGTTCCTACCTTCTTACCTCTTGCCATAACAAAAGCACCCTTGGTGACTTTCCAAGAGTCTCCTGTAAAAGTAACCGTGCAACCAGATTCACCTAGTTGCCCTGCAAAAATAAGATTTCTCCTAAGGCTTGGCACATGCCTCACATCTTTCAATACCCATGTATTTCCATTCTATAATTTTCTATGAACTTCCCTTTACCAGTAATCTTTGCAAGGTTCATCATCACCCAAATAGACATGCCCAAAATTACCTTGGACATAATTTCTGAAATAACCCTTAGTAGGGGTTCGCATGGAAAGAAGCTCCTGAATCTAAAACCCATGATTTAATTCTACTATCTAAAGAAAGAATAAGAGCATCTTGCATTATCTCGGATGCAGCAAGATTCACCTCTTTACCTTTGTTTGGTTGTTAGTTCTCTTTATTCTTTGACCAAGAATCTTTCTTTGCATGTCCTTTCTTTCCACATTTCCAACAAGTAATTCCCTTACTTCTGGATTTAGATCTGCTATCCCTTGACTTTGATTTCCCATTACTCTTACTCTTAGATCTATCCTTCTACCTGCCATTGCTTTCTACATTCAAAGCATTTCCAGATGATGTTTCCTCTGTACTTTTCCTGTGAATTTCTTCATTCAAGATTATACTAACCACATCATCAAACTTAAAAATATCATTAGCGAGATGTTGTATTACTACATGACCATTACCAAGTTGTCCCAGCTATCAGGCAAAGAACATAAGAATAAAAGTGCTTTTACTTCATCATCAAATGGTATTGAAACCGATTTTAACTAATTTACTGATAGATCGTAAATCATTCAAATGACTAGAGGCAGATTCACCTTCATGCATCTTAGAACTAAAAAGTTTCTTCATCAAATAAACTTTATTTGAAGCACTAGGTTTTTCATATAAATTAGCAAGAGATTTCATTAAGTCTACCGTAGAAGCCGCTTCTATAATATTGGAAGCCATGGATGCTGCCAAGCTCAATCTTATAGATCCCAAAGCCTTTCTGTCAAGAATCTTCCATTCTTCATCAGTCATCTTCGTAGGTCTAGACTTCTCATCCAACGATAAGTACAAATCTCTCTGATACAGATAATACTTAATCTGCATCTTCCATAATTGATAATTTTGGTCGTTAAACTTATCTACCTTGTATTTATTATCTTCTGTCATTGTTGTAGCTCCCAATAAATTAGAAAACCCTCTATGAGTAAATATGTCAACACACAAAACCTCAAACAAAGCTCTGATACCAGTTGTTGGGGTTAGCACACCGGTTGTACAGACAATATATCAGATCTAAGCATACATGCAAATAAAAGCGGATATTCTACCAGAAGAATAATACAAAATAGAGACATAAACCAACACCATTTAATGTGGTTCACCTAGTGTGGGCTACGTCCACCAAGAAACAAGCCAATCTATTATCCAAAGCTTTGACAAGATATACAATGAAGATTTACAATCTTCTACACTTCTCAGATGTTCAGTACTTTCTTCCTTCAAGTTTTTTTTATTCTTCACCAAGAATTCTCTCTCACATAATTATCTTGTAATTATGATCAATCCTCTCTTTCTAAACCCTAGCTTTATGCTTTAAATAGTTGTTTAAGACTTTAGGGCACTTAGCCATGCAATTACATTCATTAAATCTATTCCAATGCTAAAAATAGAAATAAATCCCGAGAGTTAATTAAAAACTTGTCACACAGGTAACCGATGCCGGTTCTGCCCAACCGTCGCCGGTTCCAACTTGCCCTGACTGATGTCGGTCACACTCTAACCGATGCCGGTTACCGTCAACTTCCAGCAAGTTCTATTTGCATACTAAAACATGAGTAATTTAGCTCCATACTCAACAGAAAGTTCATGGAAACAGATTTGTATGTTTAGGCAACTTTGGGACTATCATTCTTAGTACTAGAAAAACCCAAACATCCCTGTTTGATATTTCTTGATCTCAGCTAATTTGTATTGAGTCAATTGTGTATTGATGTGGAAAGTGAACAGTTGAGTCTGTCATGTAGAAGGGAAAATGTAATCATGTTTAGACCAACTGCTTTGTTTGATTGAGTCATGCTCCATTTGGATTTTGTTATTGGAAGGACTCCTCTTTTTGCACTCTATCATATTATGAATCTTCCCTGGATGGACACGAGAAGAGATTATCCTTGTGTAAGTCTTGCCTTGATTTTTGGAACGTATGGTTTCAGATCTTTGGATGATATCTTCTATAATGTAGAATTTATTTAAGGCTTGCAAGTAGACTGTTTTGATTCTCTCTCCCTTCTTGGATTGATTTGGGATTCTTGTATTAGATGTTGTCTCTTAAATGGTGAATCCTTTTATTGGTTTCCTTGATTGATGCAATTATGTAGGTAATCAATTATGTACTTTCTGAACTGGTTTTCTATCTTTCAGATGAATGGTGAATCGTGGATAGTTTGTATTGATTATTCTTCTTATTTATTTAAGTTGTAGGATGAATCATCCTAAATATGTACTATGTTGAAAGTAACTCTTTTTGTTACATAGTAAAGTTAAATTTTGTATTTCAATTTAGAAATAATTATGAAATAATTAGACGACAAGATCTGTTGTTTTTTTAATAAGTAATTGATTGGGTCAATTCTTATATGATATAATGCAGTGGTTGTTAATTAATTTATGCTCTTTTATTAAAAGTGAATTCATACTCATTATTTGTACTTCTTTTTTGGTTGTTATTACTTATGCTTATTTGTATGATATATTAATTATTTCATTAAAGTAGAGTTGTTTTAATGGAACAATTAGTGGAATGCACTTCATTTTAATGCTTAGTGCTTATCATGCTCAGTTCAATGAACTGACCTGTGCTAGCAATTTTTGCAGATGGACTTCATAAGTGATAAAAGAAGGAAAAAACTTTTATGATGTATTGGCTTATTTAAGTCTGGATCTTTTGTAAAGAATTTTGATTCATTCTTGAGTTGTATTGAAAAAGAAAAGTTATGTTATTTTATGATCTTAATGTTGATCGACATGCAGTATGCTTGAAATGTATAGTCTTGTAAAGTGTATATTTGTTATCTGCGAAATTGACAAGGGCAATTTACAAGTAACCATATCAAAAAAATCTGTTTTGGCACCCCAAGGAGTTTGACAACATTAGAAAAATCCTGAAACACCCATTCAAAAATCAAATTGTTTTGAGACTTAGACACTTTTTGCTAATCCTTCGGCGCACCCATATTCATGTCGACATGACTGAAGTTGCGCCCTTTTTTTTGAATTGGGCACAATTTTCTTAGTGTCAACATAACAAAACTTGCGTCCACCTTTAAAATCCTTAGGCATGGAATTTGTTATGTCAACATCCAAAACATTGCACCTTTAAATACCCTTCGCGCTAGAAATGTTGTGTTGACATCCGGAAATGTGCGCTAAGGCGTTGAAAACTTTGTGTCGACACTCTAAAAAGTGCACCAAAGGTGGTTGGTGAGGTAATAAATGCCAATTTTTCTATAAATATGCGCCCGACACCTGTCATTTTCACGAATTGAAAATTGTGAAAATTATTTTCTCTATGCTTGTGGGCATCCGTTTCACTCCCGTGTGTCATTTTTGAGCTTGTGGACCCCATGTCATTCTTCGTCTTTTATAAATCCTGGTAAGTGGCTCCTCTCCTTGTTTTTTTTTTTTGTTTTTGTTGTGTTAGGTATTAGGGTTGGTATAAAAGATAAAATCTAAAGAAACACACCTAACAAATTATCAAACTAGCTAAAGCCCTTTTGCCTCTCCTTCCAGATCTGCAAATCTAGAAGACCCCTGCCTCTGAAGAAACCAAAACCCATCTTTTCCTTACCAAACAAACCCTCTCTTTTCCATCTGAAAAATCCAAAAGAGAGAGGAAAAGAAATCAAGAAAATAAGCCAAGCTGTTAACTAATTAAAATCATGGCACACTGTCCTTCCTTGCTACACCTCCCAAAGTTGTGCTTGACGCACTTTGCGCTCATGAAACATAGCCTTTTTCGCACCTTGTTCAAAGAACACTTAGCAGTTTTTCCTATGGTGCAGGCACCACTTGTACAACATCAACATAACATGTTGTGTGCTTCAAAACCGCGCAACACATTTTTTTCCCCTTGGGGCACTGATTTTTCTTGCAACATCTTTCGAAGTCACGCTTTGGCGCACTTTAAGCACATACAACGCAAACTTTATCTACACCCACCAAAGTAGATTTTTCTTAAGGCACATGCACAACTTCCTTAACATCAATATAACATGTTACATGTTACACATTTCACGCGCCATGCACTTGGTCCATGGCAAAGTGAAACTTTTCATGCAACACCTCTCAAAATTGCACCCTTTCTAAACTTGGCACAACTTTTCTCATGTCAACATTGGGCGCAACTTTTTTCATGTCGACATCTTCCCAAGTGTGCCTAGCAATAAAAAGCCTCTACGCTGCTGTGAACCTGTGCCTTGTGCCCTAAGCCTTATAATTGCTTGTTCTTCATTCTACAAGCTTTCATTATGAATAACATGACGGTTGACATGGCTCTTCTGTGTTGGACCTCCTTGATTCTTCTTGTAGAACAACAACATCCATCCTTGAGCTCACACATGTCTTCATCAAGCAAGAAACCAACTAAAGCTAAAGCTAAAGCTAAGCAATCAGAACAAGAGATGAAGTATCGAGAGTCAGAATGCCTGACTCATATGTAGAGTGCAGCCTCGACATCAGAGACTCTAAGTTAGGTCATATTGATATGGATGAATTTTGGGCAAGGACCACTCATGCAAGCAGTGGCCCATGGATGAATAAATTATTGGGCAGTGGATTACACTTTGCAGCTGGGTTTCCAGTCAGCACCTTGTAAATAACGAGTTCATCATGTTGGTTACTCATTGCTATAACAAAGACACTAGATGTGTCGAGGACAAAGAACACAAGACAATCATCAACCTCACAGCTCATCACTTTAAACTCACCCTGGGCATTCCTCATCACAGGTAATATGTAGAAATAAGCATCAAAGACTGCAAGAAAACCTAGGATGATAATGAGGACAAATGCATGTAGATGATGAATGAGCTTTATCTGAAGAATAAGAAGCCGGTGAGCAGATGGCCACAAACCATCCACCGTAGTGACTTCCATGAAGAGTTGAGTGATACAATCACCTTCTTGAATAGAGTACTCCCTGATGCCCATTATTTCCACAAATGGATGCTGAGGTACCTGGAGACCATGAGCAAGAATGCACCTGATCACCGCTTCGGTTGGGGTGAGATAATAAGTGACACCATCTCCCAGTAGCTTCAAAAAAATTTAACTAGGAAGTTCTACATGAATTCCTACGTTGTATACGATGTTACATCAGCAAGGGATTTTACAGGGTTAGCTCAAAATGGGGTATGGCCCCAAGTCAAGATATACGATTTCTACCCAGAGCTAAAGCTCGAGGCTAGCATCTCCCAGTTCTCTAAAATTAATGATGCCTTCTTCTATGAGGTAATATGCTTCTTTGAGGCCAAACATGAGACACGCTTGGACCATCTCGAGTGTGATTGCTACTACAAAAATGGGGAGCATTGTTCACACAATTCCCCAAATTCACATACCTCAGAGCTGTGAATTTTGAGGGAGAACCAACAAAGTTGCCAAGATTTGCAAGGCTGAAGTTGATCCTGTTGGAATTATCAAGGCAACTAATCACTTATCATGAGAAGTGGATGAAAAGAAAGAAAGGAGGAACCCCATTCCCCTTACAGTTGGTCGATACACCTGCCCTCACTTACCAAAGCACGGAGATGTATTCGAGCTTGAGTTTTTGAATCTAAAGCACAAATTCCCAACAACACCTACCTTCTATTACCGGAGTTGCCTCCCTAAGGAAAAAATTGATCCCATCCATGTTCCCGAGATCGACTGACACATGAGATAGAAATCAGTTAAAGGATCACTCGGTCGGCTCTGGAGGAGATCATCCACTATAACGTAGCCACCATCGTCCCAAAGGAATTCCAAGAGACTGATAAAGAAATTGATCAGGTTTACCATGACACAGATGGGGATGATTGGCCATTCGTGGAGATCGACAAAGCCAAAGTGCCAAAAACCATTCAGGAAAGGGTTAAGCCCACATTGTAGTGCACCGAACATTAGTGCAAACATAATGGTCTCACCTACCTTGGAGTTGAATTCACTACTTCTCCTTCGGTGTAGAGCACCTCAAGGCCAGCCCATGCACCGAAAGGAAAAGGGAAGGAAACAAAGGGTGAATTAAGCAGCAAGAAGAAACTCCTAAAGGTCTTCCTTCTACTTCGAGAAGTAAGTAGTTGACCTGGTGTCTCCAAGTAAAGAAGAAACAATAGAGGTTTCAATGAGATACATCCACCCAGGATGTTATCATAACTACAACTACTGAGGTACCTAGTGTTCCTTCTTCCACTTCTTCTCCTCCTCCTATCATTCAAGCATATATTCCTATGGATGTGTCTTCTCCTCTCCCTTCCTCCCTTCCATCTCCCACCTCTTCCATCTTCTCCTCTCTCATGGATCTGTCACCTAGTGTTCCCTCCATCCAATTGCAGATCCCTTCCATTTCCATGTCTTTCTCTTCTCCTATAGTAACTCCAGGCCCCGTAAGCAGTAGTGCGTTGGACTCCTTGTCAATGCCACCACCGAGTGTTTCAACACACTTCCCTAAGGCCTCTTCAATTGCTTCCCCTTTCACTCCCGTTTCTTCTTCTATTTCCTCTACTCCCACTCCCATAAGTCCTAGTTGGATTTCTGACCATTTGGGCCAGCATAAGAGAAAGGTTCCCATTGCGGCCATGGATTTCTCCATCATTCGAAGAAGGGAACCAAGAAGTAGAAAGTGATAACTCACTTTTCTAAAAGCACTTCAGGGAGAGAGTCATGGAGATAGCCTACCCGGACCCCACCAAGAAAAAGGAAGATTTGTCTCCCATAGACTTCACAGTGACTCAAGTCACAATGGGGACCTCATCTGAAATCCTGCAAGGGGAAGCCTTGTCTGCAGTGGATGCTCTCTGTAAGAAGCTCCAAGAAGTAAAAGAGGAGAAGAGAATACTCAAGGAACAAAACAAACATCTCCTACAAGCATTGCAGAAAATGGGAAACACTCCTCCTGTGACTGCCGCCAAACCCATTCAAGTTCCCAGTCAAGAGAAAATAAATGAATATGTTAAGATTGGTGAACAAGGTGAAACCATATTGTTGGGCCCCTAATATAGCTTCCAAATCTTAAAGGTGCATAGGCGTGCACGGCCGGAGGAACCGCACAAGTGAAGGCGTGCAAGGTAGGATTCAAAAAGGGTTCTTGGAGAACTAAGGCCACGTGCTCGTGAAGCACAATTCAGACTTAGTTGTTTTTGACCTTTGGACAAAACACATGAAGAACGTGTTCCATTTGGATAAGGTTCCATCTTGGCGACATGGTGTCCTGGAAGGAATATACCTTACAATAGAAAGATCCAAAAAGTTAATCATGACATGGAGAGACATGCACTGGGTGACCCACACTTGACACTTGGGGCCGAGATCCGAGGTTGCAGAGGAGTTTTTAAAACTTAGATGCTTATTTCTATGCGCGCCCTTGGCAAAGAATAGAGATAAAAGTGAGGTAGCGGAGCTCTGCAGAATTACTGCAAGAACTATGGGATGAAAATGGGTAAAGGATTCCAGTAAGGATGTAATGGGGAAATGGGGAATGAAAATTTTGTTTTGTGAGAATACATGTATGGATCCAGATATGGTGCATGACTATGGTTTGCCTCTCTGTGATACTTTGTAGCAAGACTATGAATGAATATGATAAGGTTACCACCATGTTTACATTAAGATCTCCTTCTGTATTATCTACATGTTTTTACTCTACTTTTGATCTTGTATAATCATGGACCTTACTTGAATGATTAAGTATATTTGTGGATTTACAACTTCTTGGTTCTATTATTTCTGTTGCGTGCTTTGTTTTTGTTATGACTGAAGGGGTGTAGAAGTTTCGTCCTGAGCTCTATAGCTTCTTCATGTCTATTAAATCACTAAGTTAGAATCATGAACTATGCCTTCCACTAGACTCACATAAAAGAGAGACTCATCTCCCTCTCACATGCCTCGTGTGAGTGCCTAGTGCCCATTGGGTGATAGGCCAAAGTGTGCATGAGGTTCCTATACTTACCCAAAATTGTAAGGTACTGTATTGCCAAAATAACGTGACATGTACCCCAATGATGATACAGGTCTCCTCGCAAGGTAATCAGGATCCAGAAAAGATCTCCAAGTGTGCGTTAACATCCCGCATGCCCCGCTTAGCCCTCGCATGCTTTGTTTTTCCCTTTTCCCCTCTTTTCTTGGCCTTTTCCTCTTCGGATGTGAAACCGTCGCCCGCTGGGGCGGCGGTCAGAACCGCCACCCGCTTAGGGCGGCGGTCCTTTACTCATTTTATAGAAATCTCTTTTAACACGACTCACATAATTTCAATGTTTTACCAGCTTTCTTTCACCGCCATAAGCTTGCATTTATGATTCTAGTCCCACGGAATAGTGTTTTGCCATTGTTTATAGTTTAAGAGTTCTATTTGGTTTTTACCTTGGGTAAATGCAAATGCTATAAATAGATGGCTTGTGTTCAAGAAAATGGCCCCTCAAATTTGCCTCCGATTTCTCTTTGCAATAGATTTAGTTTTCATTTTTCTTAGAGTGCTTAGTTTCTTTCATTGCATGTTTAGTTAGCATTATTTCTTGTTAGTAAGCCACATATCCATCTTGTGCAAGTGCTGTTGTTATTTCATCCAATCCATTGGAATAGGATAGTCTGTTTATCAATAGGAATCCATTAAAGTTGTAGGTTTTCCTCCTCAAACAGGATAGTTTTAGGTTCTGGATATTTCATGTTTCATGACTCGTAATAAATCCCGCAAGGAATTGCATAAGCCAAGCTCTGTACTCTTGCGTTATCCCTCTCCTACTCGCATTGTATTCAGTCTGTATCTTGAGCTGCCTACGTCCCAATATCTACTTCTATTGATGCTAGCATTACATGATTTTCTGGATCCACGTGAACATGAAGGAATGAGGAGATCACACTGAGGGGACAAGATCACACACACCATCGGATTCGCCATCGCTCGTAGAATCCATGTGTTAGCTTTCAAAGTTATAAATTAGAATCATATCAAATAGAGTAGTTAATTTCTTTATTTCAGTTAATTTTACTTCCGATATTGCCGTGGGGAAGTTGTGGGGATTGATAGTTTCGAGAGATGTGATTCATTCCTCACTTCGAGGTAGGATCGAGAGTCTTACAAATAGATTAGAACAGTTATTTGTTGTTTAGAGTAGATCTACAAATTACACATACAATTAGCTATACTCGGTTATCTTGTTTGTTTTAAATTGTTATCTTAGCTATCAATTTCTAGATGTATTAAATTAGTTTCTAAATTCATTTGAATAGTTCATCATAAAATACAAAAAGTAAGAGAAATCATATATGCTATAGATATATTCAACATAGTTAAATTTCACTTTGCTGTAGTTAATTTACATTATTACTTTTGTATGACAATCACAGACCTAGGGACCCTGGGAATACGTATTCGAGCCAATCGTGCTCCATCCCAATCTCATCTTAGCAATAAGCGATATAGATCAGAATCTTAGGATCCAAGTCTTCTGAACAACGGTAAGCTTGCAACAAATCAATTCCCAGTTGAGTGGATTAAACATAGAAGACAACCAAGCGCACACATTTTGGTCGAATCAACCAAACTATAGATTACCCTAGGTAACATTCATATGACGGTAGAAGGGGTTGAAAGAGAACAAACCTTTGGTTGCGATCCTTTGGTCCCATAGCCAGACGCAGGAGACACTCTTACAGATATAGATACCAGCCTAAGAATTCAGGTTGCAAGAACACCTGTGAGGCACTCTGAGAAGATCACACAACTATTAGTTTTGAATATAGAGGCTGAGAAAGCATATGATCACTGGGTGTTAGGGATTAGGAACTAACTCTACGCATGACCATAGCAGGACCACAACAACCAAGAGTCTACGGTTGTGATCCATAAATCCACAACCCAACAAATCAGTAAGTCAATCGGACATAGATTACACGGTCTATGCACACTAGTATTCGAGATCCACTCCATTTCCACCTATCATCATCGAATAGTTATCCTTACTAGACACAGCAGCTAACAAAGCTAGAGAGTTTTGGACTAGACTAGAGAATCATCCATAGAGTCAACTATATTTACCATCCACCATATGACCTTATTTGGAGACATACACGAAACTATCCTGTGTCATTTTCCATGTATTCCACAACCCATAGATCGAATCATGCCAGAACTCGATATTGATTGGAGCCTTCGAGTAGTCATCCTCGATCTATCACACCAATTTAGGTTAGAAGGGCCTTCTTTGCCTTAGATTCACAAAATCCACTAGTACGTATTGAAGATATTAGATTTCCTAACTAGTCTGCTCAAGGCCCCATACATATTCCATCCCCACCGGCTGTCTCGGCACGACCTCGGGAGGTCGGGTGTGAGGAAGAGTTACTTGTAGATTCCCACACTCGCTTGTCACTTTTCCATCATACAAAATTGGTGAACCCGACATGAACTTCCTACTTTCTAGTTCGGAGTCATATTATTACGTGTTCTTCAAAATTAGTATACTTTTCATCTTTTCCGCCTCATTAGCTTTCACCATCACCTTCGCTCCTTCCCATTATTCTGCGGGTATTCATATACCCCCCGAATATGTCGGGATTCGATGCATATGGCAGGCCCCTCTTGGGCCTTGAGGCTTACTACGCCCAAAAAATAGACAATCATCACCCTCACTCTCAGTATGGGGTGACAACTACTCAACTAACCAGTTGTCAACACAAACTCCAAGAATCAGATATAACTCATCATTTCAAACTGAGGAGTTAGATCAGCTTGCTCAAATGCAACAAACAGAGCCTTCGAGCCTTCGGGCTCGAATAACATGACGTTCACCGGAGAATCTGGTTCATCTCCTTAGGTGCTGCTTAGACCACAAATTAGTAGACAATCAGACTCATACCGAGGTTTAGACGATGAATATTCGGTATGTTATGCCAGGAACGACCAATGTTCTCGAAGTATGTACCCACCTATAGGAGGTTTACAAACACAACCCGAGGTCTCTTTTCAAGAAAATACTTCCATCCCACTACATATAGGAAATTCCCTCGGGGAAACTTGGCAGGGCAGCAATCAGTTCATAGCGGGATATCACATGCCTATACAACACCATGATATACAAAAATGCCACTATGGAAAAACACCATCACTTCACCAAATGAAATCATTTCAACATTAGTAGAAAAAGTGAGAGGGTTATAACTTTCCCAAGCAAAACATCATTCTCAATTCATACAAATAGGAAATTCTAATCCTCCGAGCCAAATAGACCTCCTCACGGAGTAGGCACGTTAGGCATGACTCCTCGGTATTCACAAAAATGCAAACTAGACCCACCATTCCTAACGCTTTTCCTCCCGGCCTAGCACAAAATAATCCATTCTTGGACAATACCCCTTCGTACTTAAACATGTACTCCAAATCACCACAAGGGGATATGCTCTCCTCTCCCAATATTTTTACTCAACCACAAGGGTTTCCTTACGCCCCTACCAATGCATATGCAACTCCATATCAACAACCCATTCCACCACCACTCCCTCAGCAAGCACCATCAATGGTCGAAACCTATGCGATAGGGACATATTCAGAATACTTGAAAGAGCCCTTAGATTTCACCATACGAAGCGTCATGCTTCCAAGAACTCTTCCCAATTTGCCCAAATACAAAGGTGAGGGAGATACAAATGCACATATCAAAGCTTACGCTACAGCCATTCGAGAACTACTCCCATGGGATGGGGTTGTTGCTAAAATATTCCCCAAAAATTTAAAGGGTATCACTCTTGACTAGTATTATAGAATACCTGAGGCTTCCATCCATTCATTCAAACAACTCGTTTCAGAGTTCATTAAGGCCTTTGACATGAATAAACTATTAAGGACAGGAATCAGGGAATTCTTGCACATTAAACAAGAACACAATGAATCTGTCACCCATTTCATCCAAAGGTGGCATACAGTTCTTTATTCTTTGGCAAGTGCTCGAACATGGATCAGATGGAACTATGTGATTTATTCCTTCATTCTCTTAGCAGAGAGGTGAAGGAAGAAGTCTAAAAGTTCCCATTAAGAACTTACGATGAAGTATTTGAGAGTGTTCTTCGAATAGATCAAGCAGCAATTGATAGTGGTCACAAAACATATGGAGAAAATGGGAGGTTAGTCACCTCCAACCAGAACACTACAGCTTATCCTACTACCATGAACGTCAATCAAGGACCTAAAATCCTTAATAAAAATCGGGGTGTAATGATAGATGGAGTAACCGATCAGCCTAAAAAGGTAAATAATGTGAATACTTCACCACCAATGAACAATCAACGAAACAACAACTTTACCCCAACAATCAATACAGTGGATTTTAACCATCCACAACAATAACAACGGAAAAATCACATAGAGGGTCCAAGCCAAAATTCAACTAGATACCAAAACCAGAATTCAAACCAAAGACAACAAACGCAAAATTTTAATCCTAGTAGACAACGGTTTGATCAAAATTTTGGACCACAATACGCACCAAACCAACAAACTAGGAATTACAATCCTAATTCGTATTGTGGTTTCCACAAAATTCGGGGCCATGACACTAGAACGTGCCATGACTACAATAAATTCATGCAACGCTTGCCAGATGAACAAAGACAACTTTTCATGGATATGTTCTTGGCAGATCCTATATCACCGGCATCAAATACCTTCGCAAGGGCGGTTTCCCCTCAGAATGCTCCCCTCAAGATCTTTAATGATCCACTCCTAAATCACGATAACAATAGGCTAAGTCCAAATGGGACAAACAAAAGCATAATGATGGGAAACAATGATCATGAAGCCTTGACTTCATTAAATCCATCAGTTTCACCACAATTAGGAAGTCAGCCAAGACCCAAGATAACCGGTTTAGTAGAATTAGACGCCGAACTACCCATTGAAGGTAATATGAGGACACGAGAGTATTTCTCTCGCCAAGTCCAAACCACCGCCAGAGACGGATAACATCTAACAAATCGTAGTGAAACCTGTGGGTGCCTATGAATTAATTAACAACCTAACAAAAACCTTCTCGCACATCTCCTTTTTGGATTTATTAAAAAATTCCCCTGCTCACAAGGCTGCTCTTTTAGAGGCATTAGGTTTGGGCCATTTAATCAACATCACTCCACCTCCCGAGACACAGGTAAATCATATAGACTTCATTGTTCATCCTCAGGTAAGGGGAAGATAGGTATGTCGAATTCATATTCGAGATAAACAAAATGCCGACAGAATGACGAGATCACACGCCGAGGTGATCCAACCTTACACTTACAAGTATGGGTTTATAATAACTACGTGAAATGAGAAATGGTTGATGATGGGGCGGCAGTTAACATAGTTCCCTTCTCTTTCCTTCAAAAACTTGGATATGGGGAAACAAATTGTTCCACGACTCGAAATACATTAAGAGGCTATGATAGTCTTAAAGCCACCTCGGTTGGAACTATAATATTACCGGTCACCTTAGGACCCAAAACCATCTTGACCGAGTTTTATATTATAGATCGAGAAACTAACTATAATATGATCTCTCCGACCACTGGATACACCGCATGAAGGCAATCCCTTCTACGATATTTCAAGAAGTAAGGTTTTTACACTTAGGGAAGATATTTGTAGCCAAAGGTGATCCAAAACCATTCGATGTACACCTAGTGACTTAAAGAAAAGACCGGTGTGCACTCGAGTTTGACCTCCAACAAACCAACTTAATAAACCTATCGACGCAAAACCAAAAGAAAAGTTAGTACCTATGACAGATCTTGAAGCTATAAGCCCAACCAAGGCAACCCCAACCCCAAAGATGAGGCTAACACTCGTAGAAACGGTATCATTAGGAACTACTGCAAAAATCGTTGAATTGCTAGAACAAGATCTACCAATGTTCTTACCATTTGACTCTGCAGGCATGGGATGTTCCCTAGGTATTGGCTCTCTTCCAGCAGAGGATCTCTGTATGGTGGAAGTAGAATGCACAAACACAACAGATATCCCAGCGTCCATATTCCCAACTAAATATTGGACACTCCATTTTGATGGAGCTAGATGCTGTTATAGAGTGGGGGAAGGTGTAATCTTTACTTCCCCTGAAGGAAAAGTCTTACCTTTCGCCTTCAAACTAAATTTCGAATGTACAAACAATGGTACTGAGTACGAAGCCCTCCTCCTTGGCCTCATTTTAGCCAAAAGGATCGGTGTTAATAACATCAGGGTGTTAGGAGACTCACAATTGGTAGCAAACCAAGTCTCTGAGATATATGAAACCAAAGCCGAGCACTTACAACTTTACAAAATAATTGTATTAGATTTAAGCAAGGAGTTTGACTTCATATCAATTGAAGTAATCCTGTGAGAACACAATCGTATAATTGATTCTATAGTAATCTCGGCATCACGCTTTACTCCAAACAGTAAGTTAGAGGATACCCATTTCATGGTATCCCTTCATGATGAACCATTGATAAAAACAATGACAAATTCTCTTTTAAACGGAAATGAATCTACTATCCTAGACCACATTGATAGTGATATGGCCACTCTGAATTACTTAAACACCTATGCACCATTACATCTCTCCTATCATATTATAGATTTGTCCTTAATCACACATTCGTCTTCCTACTTTGGAAATCCCATGATGGATCTTCCCTCGGAAATGGAACCTAGCGTATACACAGTAGAAAATAGGGACAATTTGGATTTACCTCCAGCCCCACTTGAGTTTGAAGAAGGTAATGCCTCCTTAATCGAATAAACAATTGATGTTAACATCAGAACAGAAGATGAACCAAGGATATTGAAGTTAGGATCCTCGTTAACTCTAGAAGAAGTAGAAATACACACTCGAATCCTCAAGGAACATCAGAAGGCTTTCGCATTTAATTATAAGGAAATGACAAGAGTTGCACCCAACATTGCGGTGCACAACCTCGTCATTAAATCTGATGCAAAGCCAGTTAAACAAAAATCAAGACCCATGAAACCTAAGGTAGCTCTCATGGTGAAATAGGAAGTAATAAAACTCCTCTAAGTAGGATTCATCAAACCAGTCAATTACTCTCAATGGGTATCTAATATCATTCCTGTTCTAAAAAAGAATGGGAAGATATGCATTTGCATAGATTTCCGAGACATTAACAAAGCATGTCCTAAGGACGACTTCCCATTACCATCCATAGATGTCATTGTTGATGCAACAACTGGGTTTGAACTTTTGTCTCTCATGGATGGATTCTCGGGATACAATCAAATCAGAATATCTGAACAAGACCAAGCTAAAACCACATTTATAACTCCTTGGGGAACCTATTGCTACGTTGTTATGCCATTCGGTCTCAAGAACGCTGGTGCTACATACCAGCGAGCTATGACGTATATATTTCATGATCTAATTCATAAAATTGTGGAGTCCTATGTAGATGACTTGTTGGCTAAGGCCAAGAAGCGTTGTGACCACCCGGAGGTGCTCCACATCATTCTTTCACGTCTAATAGAATACGGAGTCACACTAAATCTAGAGAAATGCATCTTTGGTGTAACAAGAGGAAAGCTCCTAGGTTACATCATATTGTCATGAGGGATAGATGTTGATCCAACCAAAATTCAAGTTGTCCTCGAAATGGTCCCACCTTCGAATGAATCTGGAATCAGGTCATTTCTCGAGAAAACTTGGTGCAATCGGAGATTCATCCCGGACTTAAGTTTCGCCATCCATCCAATCAACAATCTGCTCAAGAAAGATTATAGTATTGATTGGACTGAAGATTGCAATGAAGCTTTTGACGTAGTTAAGCGTTTCCTGTTATCACCACCTACGCTAATGCCACCTAAGCTAGACCTCGTTAATTTTATATTCACAAGCTACGATGTCTTGCATTGGCTTTGTATGTTGGCCCAAGAGGATGATGACAAGAGAGAGCGCGTGATTTATTTCATTAGCCGAATGTTGCTCGACTATGAAACACGTTATACACAAGCAGAACGAGAATGCCTTGCCATAGTCTTTGCAACCAAACACTTAAGACACTATATGTTGAATCAAGAAACAAGGGTCATGGTAAAAACGGACCATTTACGAACTTTCCTCACACAAGGGTCCTTGTCTAAGAAGGTTGGACATTTTATAACCTTAATGGGGGAATTCGAATTAACATTTGTAAATCAAAAATCTGTTAAGGGACAAATCATCGTGGATTGGTTAGCTGATAACCCATTAGATGGAGGCAATCTAGTAAATCTAGACTTTCCCGATGAGTGCGTATGCTACATTGAAACCAGACCTCCTATCTCTGAGTATCCCTGGTACACTAATATCATTAATTATATTATGGACCATACGTATCCAGAAAGGGCTACACCACAACAAAGAAGACGGTTACGCATTATTGCAGCAAAATACGTCATTATAGAGCAAGTGCTCTATCAAAAAGTGTTCGATGGAATGTTCCTAAGATGTGTCGACACGACGAAGAATCCAAGAAGATTCTCCACGAATCTCACGAGTGGAATGTGTGGAGGCCACTTTGGTGGCCATACCACCGCTTCGCAAAATACATCGAATGGGCTATTTCGGCCCACTCTACAACATGACGCAATAGAATTTGTTCGCGGAGTGTCATAAGTGTCAAGAGTTCTCCCATGAGATCCACATGCCAAAGACAAGCTCTACAACCAATTGCTACTCCATGGCCCTTTTCTACATGAAGTCTCGACTTGATAGGGAAATTATCTCCCTCGTCTACGAGATGGCCATAATTTTATAATCACGGCCACCAAATATTTCACCAAGTAAATAGAGGCTATTCCTCTTACTACTGCATCAGGGTTGTAATTGCCAAATTCATTTTGAACCAAATCATTTATAGGTACGATGTCCCATAAGTCATTATCTCGAGATAATGGGACTTCTTTTAAGAATGATGAAGTTCACTAATCGTGCAATAAATTTAAAATAAGCCATCATATGGTTTCCTTGTATTACCCACAAGCCAATGGATAAAGGTCAAGCAACAAATAAAACACTAAAAGCCATTCTCCTTAAAAGCGGTGAAAGAAAAAAATGAGATTGGCACTTGAAGTTATATCCCGGCCTTATGGGCCCACCGAACCTCAATAAGAACACCAACGGGAGTAACTCCTTTCTCACTAGTATTTGGGGCAGAGGCAGTTCTCCCACTTGAGGTTGAAATACCCAGTCTCCGTATTTCATTACAAGGGATTCTGGATGAAGACGCTTACAGGGAAGCACGTCTCTCCCAATTAGAAAGCCTAGATGAAGCTAGGTTAGATGTTGAACAACGACATAGAGCCTATGTTGACCGGATGTGCCAGCAATACAACAAGAAAGTCTATGAATGTGACATATATGAAGGTGATCTAGTTCTAAGGCTAGACAACCGTATCGACAAAAAGACCGGCGAAGGAAGGAAATTCGGCCTAAATGGTTGGGCCCATACTGAGTCATGAAGGACTATGGAAATGGTGCATACCTCTTATGTATGCTGGAAGGTGAGGAATTTGGTGAAACGGTCAATTCCCTACACCTCAAGCGGTTCTATGCGTAAGCAACTAGCACTATTTATAATTATATTTACATTGCATCTTCATATAGATTAAGATCATTTTGTCCACTTGTTTCATACACAAATTGTGATCAAGGAATTTTGTTCTCAAAGCAATTCATTACAAACTCATGATGTTGTTGGCATAAACTTTCTAATCATACCTCTCCATTTTCATGATATCATCAAATTATCTCGGAATCATGTCATCAAATAAAGCTAGATATGACAAAGTCTTAAACGGTAACCATACCAAGATCTGCGGGCTTGTTCTCACTTTTGGTTTCTTCTTAGGATAGGTGTCTTGCCTATGGTGCATTCAGAAGCTTCATGGTGTCACATCTATCCCATATGTATATCTCTTTGGAAATAAGCACATACTGACATTTTACTCAAGAAAACAAGTCAAATATTAATCAAAACAGAAAATTTTAATTTTACACATTTCCTTGCCCCACCAACCTTTGGTGATGAGCTTGCGTCTCTTACTAGTGGCGTAGGGTTGGGAAAGGATGGAAATGCCCTTACTCGCCTATGCTTTGTCCGCGGTGATAAACCCACGCTTCTTACTGGTAGCATGGGGCAAAGTGTAGGGGGTCCTCTTGACAAACAAATGCAAAAGGTCATAAGCAAACAATTCAAATCTCGAAGTCTTTGAGTCAAAAACAAATGAATCAGATGTCCAAAATTCCAAAAGAGTTCAAAATCCTAAAAACCCAGATTTTGTCTACTATGTGGCCATCTAAGGATCTAAGTCTGGATAAACCACAAAGTAAGTAGCATTCTAAACTATGAAGTCACTCGGGTAGAGTAAGCTTGTAGCTTCCCAATTTGGTTCCACCAAAACTTTGTCTATCTTTCATCACTATCGTTTCAACATATTTCACAACTTGTGCCCTTTCCAACTCTCGGTGATAAGCCCTCGCATCTTACTAGTTGCGTGGAGTTGGGGGTAGGGGTAGGTTTATCTGCTCATCATACCGGTTTATATTCACTACTTTGCCAAAACAAATATGAAGTGTTCAAAATTGCTTACAGAAACTAAGATTCAAAATCACATTATATCTACATCATCATATATCAGCATCATGAAATACAAAAGGAAAATAAACATTTTGCATCATTTGTTCTCCATTGCATACATTCCAAAAAAGCATGCATTCAAACATCATAATTTACATGAGGAAACTAGAAAAGAAGCAGAGCCATAAATGCCAAAGGTTTGATCCAAAATTATATATATATATATATATATATATATATATATGATCAACATTTCTATACAATGCCATCATGCACTAAGCATGGTCAAAACGCTCAAAGAGCCTGGGATATACAAAAGAATGTATCATACAAAATCTAGGAGAGCCAAGTGGCTCCTCAATCCCTACGAGACCCCTTTGAAGGTGCACGCCCACACCTAGGACTCCGGCTACGCCGGCGGCACTGCAATGCACAGAGAGCTCTGGATCCCGAGGGGAAGCCGTAGTCTCACCATGAGAATGGCTCCTCATCAAGCGCTCGGTCGTCCTATACCCCGTTAGCTCCGTGCGGAGAGTCGATACCATCCTGGCCACATGCCAGACTGGGGAAAAGACGTCAGTGTGCCTACCAGCTGCTGAGGGCTCCCCAACATCTACAGATAGCTCTACGCAGGTCCTCTCCATGGGGATCATCAGGGTATCAGTACATACCCTGCGAATCAAGTCCCGCCACTCATCGGTAGTCTCTGCAAATAAAGGAGAAAACAAATTAGAAACCAAACAAGAGATTAGAAATACAAGATAAATAAAAGGAGAGATAGTAACTAAGGAGATCCTAACTAAAAACAAACATTAAAAGGAGAGAGGGTAACTTACTCGGATCACCAAGCCTCCAGGATGGATCTATAGGATCAGCACCTGCCACGGATGCCGCTGCCGACTGAGGGGCTGCTCCTATGGCTGGAGCAACGTAGCACCCCACAACAGACTCATCCTCCCTGCCATGGCCCTGGGAGAGTGGCTCCTCTGAAACCAGATTCACTCTCTCTACACTCTGCTTGGCCCTCTCTACTGCATGATATCCTAAGTGTCATGCCACTCAGGATCGTTGTCCTCCTTTGTCTCTCCCCCGTAAACTCCTCAGACTCGGAGTCTATGTCAATGGGGTCATCGCTGCTATGGGCAGGACCCACGGCAATCTGAAGCAAGGGTGCCTGAGGCGAACCGGCTCTCCCTCTGACATGTACTATCATCATGGCCGCAATAGGAATGCCAGGAGTAACCACTGTCCAACCCCGGCCTCTGGGCCCCTCTCTCGCCTCACAGATCGATCTCGTAGTACCGGCACTACCAGGGGAAGCATACCCATGTATGGTAGGCAAAACTGCTGAGGAACTCGGCCAAAGGGGTGCATCTCCACTCACCCCACTCTATCAATAAGCTGCCCTATAGTGGAGCAGGAGATCAAAGTAAGAGCCTCCTCGCCCCATATACCTACCATAGTCTGGTATGGTGTGGCCTCCATGTCGGCAGTAGTCAGAGAAGAAACTGGCTGATGAGGTGCACAGAGCACTGACATATTTGTCCATCTGGCTGCCCTCATAGCTCCGGGATCTGCCACCTCTACACCTCTACCATAGGGGATGAAGTGCTCATAGACCCAACTCATGACTAGGGTCGGATGGCTCAAGGACTGCCCCTGTAAATGGACTCTCATGTATAGATCATGGTAGGTGGTCCCAAGTATGTCTGCTCCCCAGGCATATATCCAGCCATGTCCCTTTATTTGCGCAATAATGGGGGACCAGCAGTATAACAATGTATCTCCTCCCTTGTCCCCGATTAGTCTCGAGGCAAGGATCCCCATGATGGCTTGGCGAAGTAAGGGGATGGGCAAACTAGGAATGGATCAAACTCTAACCCCCTTCTTCGACCCCAGTGGAGATGACTGCATCTCCCATGTATGTGGCCCATTGTGCTATCTGGGCCCGCGAACCTGTTGTCTCAAGGGTGAGACGTCTCCCAATAATTGGGACCCCCAGAATACGATAGACATCCTCCAAAGTAATAGTCCACTCACCGCGGACCCCTGGCAATCGGAAGGTGTTCCGATCAGCATCCCAATATGAGAACAAGTCACAAAGAATGTGACTGGAAGGAGCAACATGGGGCACGCGTGAGATGCGTAGTATCCCGGCCCTCTGAAGAGTGTCCTCCTCATCCTGTGAAAGGGCATCCAATACTCCTGGGAGCCAGTCACACTCCCTCTCTCGGCTCCACCGGATATACTCCTCTCTCACTGCATACACCCAAAAACACACAAAAAGAGCAAGTTAGCATCCGAATAATACTGGAAAAATCATGAAAGCACGTAGAAATGCTAAAAATGCAAAAGCAATTTCAAACAGATGATCCTTTTGCATTCTGTGCAAAACCGCCACCCTGAGCAGGGAGGTGGTTTTGTAACCGCCGCCTTAAGGGCGGCGGTCGTGTAACCGCCACCCTGAACAGGGCGGCGGTCGTGTAACCACCGCCCTGGGCAGGGCGGCGGTCGTGGCCCGAAAACCCACACGGGTTTTAAACCTAAAAAGCCCAAAAAAATGACAAAACAAGACCATTTCAACTAAAACAAGGCCTACCTAGTAGGCGCCCCCCCTAGATGAACCTTTTAACACTAACATTTTCAAAAATTACCCCCCCATGACAAAGATTTTAACATTTCAAAATTAAGGGGGTAAAAAGGATAAATTGAAGAAAACTAACCTGTGATCTCGTGGGTCGATGTTCCACTCGTGGAGGCATGATCACTATCCCGTCGCAGACGTTTTGACTCTACTCATGCAAGAAACCGTCATCGTGGCTTCCAGAGCTCAAAATCAATCGAATCAACTCACACAAATGAATAGGAAAATGGGCCCACTTTCATATATAGCACCCGATTCGTTTTAAATGACTTTTTCACGGAGTTTGGAGCACCGACAGAGGTAAGTTCTTATCCCTACACAAATGGTACGTTCTCATTTCCTATTGTTTTAGCATTTATTTTCCAAACTATTGTGTCTTACGCACTTGAGTTCTCTTTTCATTTTGCGGGTAGCGAGAATTTTAGACAGCGTCATTTCAATGCTGGATGTATCGGTATAACTTTTAACTTCCCATACTCAGACCCACCATTTTACGCCTCTTCATGGTTAAAACGCTTCTCCGAGGGGGCAATATGTACGTACCCAAAATTGTAAGGTACTGTACTGCCAAAATAACGTGACATGTGCCCCAATGATGATACAGGTCTCCTCGCAAGGTGTTTGGGATCTAGAAAAGATCTCCAAGTGTGCGTTAACATCCCGCATGCCCCGCTTAGCCCCGTGTGCTTTTTTTTTCCATTTTCCCCTCTTTTCTTGGCCTTTTCACTTGATGATGAAACCCCGCCCGCCTAGGTCGTGGTCTCATGGCCGCCGCCCACAGGCAGGGGTGGTGGTCTGTAACCGCCACCCTGCTTAGAGCAGCGGTCCTTTACGCATTTTCCAGAAAGCTCTTTTAACATGACTCATGTAATTTCAACATTTTACCAGCTTTCTTTCACCGCCATAAGCTTGCATTTATGATTTTGGTTCCCTGGAATAGTGTTTTGCCATTGTTTATAGTTTAAGAGTTCTATTTGGTTTTTACCTTGGGTAAATGCAAATGCTATAAATAGATGGCTTGTGCTCAAGCAAATGGCCCCTCAAATTTGCCTCTGATTTCTCTTTGCAATAGATTTAGTTTTCATTTTGCTTAGAGTGCTTAGTTTCTTTCATTGCATGCTTAGTTAGCATTGTTTTACTGTTAGTAAGCCACATATCCATCTTGTGCAAGTGCTACTATTATTTCATCCAATCCATTGGAATAGGATAGTCTGTTTATCAATAGGAAGCCATTAAAGTTGTAGGTTTTTCTCCTCAAACAGGATAGTTTTAGGTTCTGGACATTTCATGTTTCATGAATTGCAATAAATCCCGCTAGGAATTGCATAAGCCAAGCTCTGTACTCTTGCACTATCCCTCTCCTACTCGCATTGTATTCAGTCTGTATCTTGAGCTACCTACGTCCCAATATCTACTTCTGTTGATGCTAGCATTACACGTTTTTCTAGATCCACGTGAACACGAAGGAACGAGGAGATCACACTGAGGGGACAAAATCACACACACCGTCAGATTCGCCACTATTGCGAGAATCCAGGTTCTAACTTTCAAAGTTCTAAATTAGAATCATATCAAATAGAGTAGTTAATGCTTTATTTGATTAATTTTACTTCCGATATTACTGGGGAAGTTGTGGGGATTGATAGTTTCTAAGAGAGGCTGTGATTCATTCCTCACTTTCGAGGTAGGATCGAGAGTCTTGCAAATAGATTAGAACAGTTATTTCATTGTTTAGAGTAGATCTACAAATTACACAGACAAATAGCTATACTCGGTTATCTTGTTTGTTTTAAATTGTTATCTTAGCTATCAATTTCTAGATGTATTAAATTAGTTGCTAAATTCATTCGAATAGTTCATCAGAAAATACAAAAAAATAGAGAAATCATATATGCTATAGATATATTCAAAATAGTTAAATTTCACTTTGCCATAGTTAATTTACATTATTACTTTTGTATGACAATCACGGGACCTAGGGAGCCCAGGGAATACGTATTCGAGCCAATCGTGCTCCATCCCAATCTCATCTTAGCAATAACTGATATAGATCAGAATCTTAGGATCCAAGTCTTCCGAACAATGGTAAGCTTGCAAAAAATCAATTCCCAGTTGAGCGGATTAAACATAGAAGACAACCAAGCACACACATTTTGGTCAAATCAACAAAACTACAGATTACCCTAGGTAACATTCATATGATGGTAGAAGGGTTGAAAGAGAACAAACCTTTTGTTGCGATCCTTTAGTCCCATGACCCTGACGGGAGACACTCTTACAGATATAGATAGTAGCCTAAGAATTCGGGTTGCAGAAGAACACCTGTGAGGCACTCGAAAAGATCACACAGCTATTAGTTTTGAATATAGAGGTGAGAAAGCATATGATCACTGGGTGTTAGGGATTAGGAACTAACTCTACGCATGACCATAGCAGGACCGCAACAACCAAGAGTCTACGGTTGTGATCCACAAATCCCGTAACCCAACGAATCCGTAAGTAAATCAAACATAAACCTTTGGTCTAAACACACTAGTATTCGAGATCCACTCCACTTCCACCTATCATCATCAAATAGTTATCCTTACTAGACACACGGCAACTAACAAAGCTAGAGAGTTTTGGACTAGACTAGAGAATCATCCATAGAATCAACTATATTTTACCATCCACCATATGACCTTATTTGGAGACATACATGAAACTATCCCAGGTCATTTTCCATGTATTCCACAACCCATAGATCGAATCATGCGAGCTCGATATTGATTGGAGCCTTTGGCAGTCATCCTTGCGATCGATCTATCACACCGATTCGAGTTAGAATGGCCTTCTTTGCCTTAGATTCACAAAATCCACTAGTACGTATTGAAGATATTAGATTGCCTAACTAGTCTTTTACGTGTCCTATACATATTCCATCCCCACCAGCTATCTTAGCACGACCTCGGGAGGTCGGGTGCGAGGAAGAGTTACTTGTAGATTCCCACGCTCGCTTGTCATGTTTCCATCGTACGCAGTCCCTTGTTCTTGATGGGTGTAAAAATGAATACATCTTGGTTCCATTTGTCGGGACCTCTTTTCGAAGTTGTAGTGGAACATGACATAAATCATTATCTATGCAAAAAGTGATGGTGGAGTGCTTAACACTTGAAGGTGTTGAAGATTGGTTTAAAAGCACAGAGGATGAATTCACTCAGAGTTTCAGCACCGGATCTGGGTTTGATACACGAAGATGGGTGGAAGACACTCTTTATAATGAGTTATACGAAACCTTCTTGTTATTTCCCAATAGAGTTATTCGAATGGCTCTCAGCTTATACATCTAGATTGGGGTGGTATTATAAATCACACCCTTGGACCCAAGAAACATATTAGAACTTGCATGATGCTGATCTAATGTGGACTGTCTTATAGATCATTTGTGGAAGGGAGTATTAACTAGCTACAATCTGGAATATGCCATTTCCATGTATTCCTATCCAGAAGTTGCGTTGAGTTTGAGTTCTTGTGAGAGCCCAGGGGATCATTTTTGTGTGTTATTCCCCTTGCGATCAAAATCTTGATGGTAACCATGGGTTTAGAGGAATTTCCTATGGCCGGCTAAACCACCCTAAGTGCTTGGCGAGGAAGCCAGGTTGGGGAAGGATGGCTGATCTGATGAATGAATAGGAAAGGGAGGAGAGATGGCTCAAGTATAATGAAGCACGTGAAAAGGAGATCAATAGACAATGTGGGATTACAAGTGGGTTATGGAGCCAGACATGGTGGAAAGGAGTTGAGGTTCATGCGGAGGATGTGGAACCCAAACAGTCTGTGGTACCCCATCTTGGTAAGCACGGAGAGAAAACCTTGTGGCTTCTGATGAGAGTCCGTCATGTAGAGAAAGAAGATTCGTTGGCACGCATCTGACCCCACCTAGTGACCAAACCTTGGTGCTTGGTTTGTTCAAATGAGGGAAAAGTACAGTTGATCCATTTGATATTAGTGGAAGCAACTGATCGGTGCCTAGAAGATAAAACTTCTCATTTGGGACTTCTATGGCTTCACACACTATTCGGTATTTGGTGGAATGTTTGGACAAGGCACATATACAATTGGTTTTGGAAGCGCGTTAGGAAGTGGTGGAGGAAATACGACTAGGAGTGGTACTAGTTCACAAACTGTCGGCGCACAATTCAGTGGGATGACAGGAGCATTCGGCACGACAAACACAAGCCCTGTACCTAACACAGGAGGATCTGGAGGTGGAAGTGGTGGAGCTGGTGGCTCAGGATCTAGTGGGTCCGATGGAGGAGGAAACACCGAGGAAACCAAGGGACTAGATCGGGAGGACAAGGGCCTCAACCACCTCCTCAAGTCTTTTTCAAGATGTCTCTACACTTACCAAATTACAGTGGGATAGAAGATGCCACGAAGCATGTGCATAAGTGTGAGCTGCTATGGCACGTGAAGGGAATCATGACCCAGGATCAAAAGGTCAGTCAATTTGTGATGACCTTGTAAGGACACACGCATAGTTTGTATAGAAAGTATGACCCTCATCAGAATGTTGTGGATTATACCACATTGAGAAATGCATTCTTGGCAAAATTCCACATACCTGAGTTTGAACAAAAGAGCATTAGCTCTCTCAAAGAAATCCAGCAGAGCATGGCAGAGAGCATCCGGGAATGTGATGCGCACTTTAAAAATATTTTGTTTAAACTATCTTATGATATCCACCCTTCACAACATGCTCAGTTGTTTTTTAGAGGATTGATCACACCCTTTAGGAGGGATTTATCTCATAAAACATTCACAGACCCGCACGAAGCATTGGAAACTACTTTGCATGCTAAGGTAGTTGGTAGTGTTGACACTAGTGTTAGCCCCTAGTTGGAAGCTTAGATCACTGCCATGGCTAAGCAATTGGAGAAATTATCTACCAACACAGCTCTAGAGATTCACGGCGGGATGTGGTGCATGGATTATAACGTAGAAGGGCACACAAAGGATAATGGTGGGGTATGTACTTGGAAGGCGGTGCACACCATAGCGGTAAATTGTGAAATATGTCATGAGGACCATGATGCAAGTAGGTGCCCCTTGTTGTAGTGCGCGATCCACAAAAACGTATCTTGTTATTGTAAGATATGTACCTCAACCACACATGACACTAAGGATTGTAGATTGATTGATTAGATTCATGAGGCAATTGATCTTGGTGTGTGCCAGACTGGCATTGCTAGTAGTTCCAAAGGAGATGACCATGGGTATGGAGAGTGCGGAGATGGAGGTGCACGTGGAAGAGGGTTTCACGGAGGATTTCGTGGTCGTGGTAACCACGGAGGAAGAAGTGAGTTCCCGCATGGGACGTGTTTTAATTGTGGAGCCACAGACCATTATAAGCGCGAATGTCCAGATCTTCTACAATGCTCATGGTGTGGAAAAAAACATAAGTATGAAGAGTGCCTAGAGTTATACAAACATATGAGTCAAGCAGATCGGAAGGATAAGGGCACTACCATGGTGACTATTAAGAAGGCTAACGCACAATGGCTTCCACGAGTAATACATGAATCAGAACTAGAGCTTGTTATGGTGACAACAAGGGTGGAGTCTACGCATGCAAGGGAAGTGCCTAAGCATAGACCTCTAGTTTTGAGGGAAGAAGTAGTACATGGGAAGTATCCAAACCTAGCTCACCAGAAAGAAGTCTACCAGGAAACCATGGACATAATTCGAAGTTTACAAGGGGAGATCCAATGCTTAAAAGAGTAGACTAGAAAGGATGAGCAAAGAAGAACCGTAGAAGTACCAAAGGATGACTTGGATGAGGTTAAGGAGGTGTGTAAAATGCTTGAGGTAGGAGAATATTATTCCCCTCTAGGAGCATGGTTGAGGGAAAAGGTACCACGCGTCGGGGAGAACACGAAAGGTAGATCCTACATGTAAACCTCCCACCTCACAACCTTGATTATGACAAAGAGATTACCTTGAACGCAGTAGTGGATGGATGGTTGCTTAGCAACATCCTCATTGACACAGGCACGGAGGTTAATGTTCTCACTCTGGATGCCTGGCATCAAATGGGAAGACCTACATTACAACCATCTTCAAATGTGTTATATATGGAAAATAAGACAAAGGAAATGCCCATAGGTGTCTTGAAGGATGCAACCATTACCATTCAGGGGACTATGTTCACTGGGGATTTTGAAGTCTTGGAGCTTGCCAAGGTAGATAATTTCTCAGTGTTACTTTGGCACCCATGGTGCTATAAGAATAATGCAGATCTTCAGTTTAACAAGGGGTAAATAAGCTTTGAAAACAAGGAAGAAAGGGTGATTATACCACTTGCTGATGGAAATTCCACACCCTATACTGAACCCCTTGGAGAGGAGCTCCTGGATAGAATATGTGTGTGCTCCATAAGAGATCCAGAGACAATCCACCCTATAGAAGGAGTCATCCAGTTTGATGATGCTCAATCTATCAGTGATACTACTAGTATAGCATGCGATAATTGAGCACATGGGACTTATGACTTGATTGGGTGACATCTGAAAGGATCGGTGACCAAGGTAACCATGGCACGTACAGTTCGGTGCCTAGGAGGAAAGGCAATAACCAAGTATTCTAGGGATGCATACCCTGAGGTCTTTTTAAGAGAAATGGAAGCTCACTGGAAGGAGGACGAGTGATGAAGTATGCTAGGTTATGTTTTGATAGGCACATCAGCGAGGTGGTGGACCGTGCATAGTGAAAAATTGTTGGAATTGTGCAAAGTTAGAATTGTGCTCACTGTCTGATTCTCGAAAAGCAACATACCCACCGCTATCAAGGATTACAATGGCAATGGACCTACCTCTTCCCACATCTAGGCATGTGAGAGGGCTGGGAGAAGGTGTAGAAGCTTTACCACCCTCCCTTTGGGTGCATAAGCTATATTTGACACTACAAGGTTGCACGTGCACTTGGTACATCCATTCTGAAACACGCCGCCAAACGGGAAGTTGGCAGGAATTGGTGACTTGGTTCACACATTTGAGTACCGAAGTACCATGCAACCGGTTGATGAGGAATTGTAGACTATCAAACACCTCACTCTATGGTATTGCACCTTAGCGGAAGATAGATTAGTAAACTTACTTGGTGGACCTAGCTTGGAAGCGCGGTTCGAAGAGGAGGAACCAGAAGACATACAATTCGAGCACACATGTGCCGAAAAGGGAAAAGGAAAGATGGTATACGTTATTGATGGAGAGGAGATGGAGAACCTGAATGTCAACCATTCGATTGGGACATGTGAAGTGGTTGAAAGTGTGGATGCATGTGTGCATGCATATCATGAACCACTCAAAACCAAGAAAGTTAACATCGGCTCGGAGAGGGAGCCCAAAGAAGCTATCATTAGGGACTACCTGGTGAGAAAAAGAAGTATCAAAGATCATCGATCTCTTGTGTGAATTTGAGGATTTATTCCAACACAGATACCATGAGTTGAAAGGTGTCCACCATTCATTGTGGGAAATGAGGATAAAGTTGAAAGATGTGTGCGCTCGGTCGGAAGAGGCGCTACGGGATGAATCCCAACATGCGCGTAAGGGTTAAAGAAGAGCTAAACAAAATGATAGCATCCAAGTATCATTGAGGTTGTGGAGGAATCGAGAATGGATAAGTCTAATGGTGATCAGCATAAAGAAGGATGGGTGGATTAGGATATGCGTGGATTATAGGGAATTGAACGTTATTTACATCATAGATCATTTTCCCACCCCCTTTCTGGGCGCGAGGTCTATTCCTTTATGAATGGATTCTCGGGATATCACCACGTAAGGATTGCCAAGAAAAGAAAACTTTTTGCAACCGAGTGGGGAAGCTTTGCATACACGGTCATGCTCTTTGGGTTGAAGAATGCACCCATTGTATTTTTGTGCATAGTGGTAGAAGCATTTAAGGACCTCATCCACAAGTTCCTTCAAGTATATTTGGATGATTGGACGGTGTATGGATTGGTCAGGGACCATTGTGATAACTTGAGGTTGATATTTCAAAGATTTCGGTAGTTGAGGATCTTCCTTAACATCAAGAAATGTATCTTTGCAACTCCTTTTGGAACGTTGTTGGGGCATATCATATGCAAAGAGGGCTTCTTGGTGAATCTGTGAAATTTGTAATTCTTGTGGGGTTAGGGGAGCCTACCGTAAAGCCAAAGCACCATGTGTGGATTTTTAAACACACTGAGTACTATAGAAAGTTCATTAAGGGGTACTCAAGATCGCCGCACCTTTGGAAATATTGGTCAAACATAAGAGTGCCTTTCGGAGGAAGAAGTGCGGTAGAGGGCATTTGACACTCTAAAATAAAGGCTTATCACTGCACCTATTCTACGATTCCCATCATGGGATAAACCTTTCCATGTCCACATGGATGCCTTTGGTATAACAATGGGAGCCATTCTTGCTCAACTAGGAGAGGGGATTGTTGATCATCCCTTGTGTTTTACAAGTAGAAAGTTGACACCAGTAGAACAGAATTATACAATGATTGAGTGTGAGGCATTGTCAATGATCTACGTGCTCCACAAATTTAGACAATATCTGCTGGTAACTCCTTCATATTCTACACTGACCATATGGCCTTGAAGTATCTAGTAAACAAAGCAGTGTTGCAAGGGCGCATATGTCATTGGGTACTTTTATTTCAGGAATTTGAATTCAAAGTGGTGGTAAAACCGGAAAGAAAAATTGTGGGCCAAATCATTTATCAAGGATTGATTCGGGAGAGGACGTGCAAAGTATCGAGGAAACCATATCGGATGCATAATTATTCAGGTTACGGCACGTGCCCTCAGAATTAGAAGACATTGTCGTTTTCCTCAAGGAAGGTGTGGTGCTCGAAGGGATGAATGCTCTAGAGAGGAAAAGGTTAGCCATACGAGCACACCATTCATGTTGATCAATGTGGATTTGTATAAAATGGGCCGCAATGAGGTTTTGTGCCAGTGCGTATTAGAACATGAACGTGTGGCCATAATAGAAGAAGCCCATGGTGGAATTGCTGGAGGACACTATGTAGGGAATGCAACCGCACGCAAGATCCTAGTCACCGGACTATGGTGGGAGATAATTCACCAGGATTGCATGGAGTTTTGCAAGGCCTGTGACCACTCCCAGTGCCTTGGAAAACTTGGAAAAAGGGATGAGATGCCCTTGCACACCATTTCCAGCGCGAACCTTTTGAAAAATGGGCAATAGATTTTTTCGGACCAATCTCACTAGCTGTGTGAATAACTAAGTCGCGGTATATCATTACCTATATTGATTATCTGACAAGGTGGGAAGAGGCCGTGCCCACTAAGGATTGCACCACAATCATGGCTGCTAGATTTTTGTGGGAGAACATTATCAGTAGGTATGGGTGCCCATTAAGTTTATCAAGTGATAGGGGCACTCACTTCTTAAATGAAACAATCAAGATTCTATTAGCAGAATTCATGGTAGCCCATCACAAGACTACCCCTTATCACCCTCAGGAAAGTGGGATTGTAGAGGCATTCAACAAAATCCTTAGTCACACATTGACTAAGATATGTGATCTGGGTAGGCAGGATTGGGATGACAAGGTATCAATGGTTCTTTGGGCATACAGAACAACATATACAAGGTTGAACAAGGCCACACCGGTTCAAGCTGGTGTTTGCGTGAGGAGAACATTTTACCGATTGAATTTATGCTACCATAGCTACGTATAGTGCATGCAGGAGGATTAGATTATGAACAAGCACTGAAAGAGAGAATAGATGAATTGATGAAGTTGGATGAAAGGCGATCGCTAGCAAGATGGAGCCAAACAACTGAAAAAGCTAAGAAAAAGGCATGGCATGACCGCCACATTAAGAACAAATAGTTTGAGGTTGGCCAGATGGTATTACTATATGATTCAAAATTCCTATGCCATCCTGGAAAGTTGAAGGTACATTGGTTGGGTCCTTATGTAATTTCATACATCCTTGATTCGGAGCACGTGCTAATTCTGGTTATTTGGATGGAACAAAATTACCTAGACACTTCAATGGGAGTAGGCTGAAGCCCTACTATAAATAATGCTTCTTGGTGTTTGTAAATAAGGTAGTTCTGCCAGTTAGTTTAGAATTTCCTTTTATGCTTTTCCTTTCTTGTTTTTCCCTTTCACGTTGTTGTCTTGTTTTGTGCCTTGGGCATCGGTAACCTTATTAATTTTAACTTATGAATGCGTAGAGGACCGCGCATCGATTTAGTGTGGGGTGAGGTGATAAAGAGAGGCATGAAGTTATTCTATAGGAGGATTGGGTTGGTAGACCGTTCAAACTGGCCCTATTGAAAAGATGCATTAGGAGAAAAGAAGGCAGATGGGTGGAAAAATAAGGTTACATTGGAAATCCACGTACAAAGGAGAAAAAGCGCAAAAACATGAGGTAGGCGAAAGCAAGAATCATGAGGATGGAAGAGGTGCCTTTGGCACTGGTAACACGCGCGCAAGAGTCTTCTATCAAGATGGATTGTTTGCACGCCAAAAGGTTGGAAATGTTTTCGCGCAAGGATTGGACGCGAAGTGAAAACCTTTTCGCCAAGGATTGGGTGCGGCTGAAAACCTTTTCGTGTAAGGATTGGGTGCGTAAGGAAAAGCACTTTGAAGTTGGGTTTGTTTGAAAAACGTCACATTAAATATTGTCATACGGTGATAGATAGCCTACCTTTAATGTGTAAAAGCAAGAAAAGCTATAAATACAAGGATGGGCAATTCATTATTTTACTTTATGAAAACAAGGAGAACGATTTTCTTTCAAGAGTTAGGGTTTCGAGAGCCGACTCGTGAGAAGGAAAATCTCAAAAAATTACACGCAATCGGTTTGTTAGATCTACAAACAAAAGCAGAAGTGATTCACGGGTGTGAGGAACATTGGGAAAGAGCGTCATGATAGAAGGAGGAAAATCAGAGATTAGGGTTTGTGCTCTAGGGCACGGGCGTGCAAAGAAAACTCTCAGACAACTTGAAAGTAACCAAGGAATGAAAGCAAAGGGTAAAATGATGGTCATGAAACTAGTTGATAAGCTGCAGTACAATCCAAGAAGGGAAAGGGTAAGGGAAAAGGAAAGAAGAAAGAAGAAGAAATCCCCTTGGATACCAATGAGGAATGGTACTCAGAGATGCAATACTTAGATGGGGTTTTGCGAGGGCAAGAGTGGGAGTCCCACATAAGACAGATGACCGTGATCAACTATAATCACTGGTCAAGTATAATCGTGAAGGAAATGGTGCTAGAGCTGGTGCACCCACAAACAAATGAACACCTGACGGGATGCCAATCTATAGTGACATAGTCAAGGTGAAAATGGAGAAGGCAGGGCTTCTCCAGCTTTTGAGTTGCCATACTTTGGGAAGCCGAGCACTTGCACCAATGGTTAATGACACACATACACAAATATTTATTCGCTTCGCGAGTGCAAATGTGCATAAATCCCTAGTTAATCTCACACTTTACAGGCTTAAGATGTAAAGAGGACACGCTCATAGATGACCTCCAGGACAAGGAGGCAATCAAAGAAACCATTGCATCCCATGATTATAAGAAGGGATCAAGATACTATGACATCTCGGATATTAGCGATCCGATGATGAAGATGGTTGCGCACCTTGTCTCCAATTTGAATGGACAAGAGAGGTGGACCTAGGTGAGCAAGCCCTGGTTGAATGTCTACAGGAAGGTTGTGTAAGGCATCGTGTGTACAACATCTCTAAATACATGCAGACGAAATCATAAGCAAGTACTTGAGAGAATGGAGGAAAGATCTTGTTTGGCAACATTCTATTAACAATTGTGTTCTCAGAAATTGGGGTGCCAGATGCATCCGATAAATTCATATGGGAGTACCCTGCTGAAGTTTCCTCACATGCGGATAGATTCTAGAAATACACATGTGATTCGATGACAAGGGTGCACAAGGTGTGCTTAGACAAATGGTACACGTGGCTTAGAAACACATTCGGGGCTAAATGGTAGATTCCTGAGCAACTCCCCACGGTGACTGAAGGAGAAGCAAAGTTTGCGGTATACCAACACTTCTGCATTAGTAGATTCATTTTGGTGGATGGCAGTTGGAGTCCCTGGTGCAAACTCCCCTTCTCATTTACTACCCAATTTTTCCAAGCAGGGGTAAATAGATACAAGGAATCGAAGAAATTAAATCTGGAGTTGTCCACCTTGACAGAGAGCATAGGAGATGAGAAAGAAGCTGGTCTACCCGGGGAAGTGCACGTATGTTGAAAGGTACATGTTGAAGGATGTGCACATCGTAAGGCCATTGACCTTACCGATTGTTGAGAGCGTTGCTGCTAGGATATACCTGCGCATAAGGCTGAAATTTGAAAAGGGCACATACGTGGAGAATGAGATATCCATTCGGATGACCCCATGGGAAGAAAGAAGCCCACGCCAAAGCGTAAGGAGAGGGAAGAAGAAGAACAACAACAAAGAGTGGTGGAGAGGCGAACATAGATACCACAGGGCCAAGTACCTACATCTGGAAGAAGAGGAGAACGGTGGTAAGGGAAAAGACCCCAGAGCCTGTGAAGCCACCATCCCCTGAAGAACCTTTAGATGAAGAGAAGACATCATCCCGACTCCGAGTTTTTGCAAGGGAAGAAGAACAAGGGACGGAGGAACAAGGGTCTATGAAGATACAGACGACCCAAATGCCTATATAGGTGAAAAGGATGATGATGGAGGGGAAGAGTTGGAGGTGGATCAAGAGCCGATTGATGTCCATGATTTGAAGGGAGAGGAAGCAGAGGATACAAATGATGCTTTCATCTTTGTAAGGAGGAAGGGAACCCAAAGGGAGGGAGGCACACAGAGCAAAGGGGCTAGTACCAAGGATCCAGATATGCCCAAGCTCACTCAGGAGGAGGTGAATGAGAAGGCAACAAGGGAGGCAGAGAAGATAATCAATACCCTGGTTGAAGAGGAGTTGGAGCGCAGCATGGAGCTAGTGCTTGGTGAATTCAAAGAAGAGTAGAGGGAGAAGAGTGTGGGTAGCACAAAAGGCCCAACTCTTTCGATAACTATTCCCAAGGGCGTGCACATGGGAAGTAAACATGCGGAAGGGGGAAGAACAATGATGGGTTACATTGATGACCCCAACAAAGTTTTACATGCGTGTTTCTAGAGTATCGTGCCCACCAAGGAGCTCACCGCCATGGAGTCCTTTGATCCTGAGGGTGGATACCGCGAACAAGGAAGATGCTATCATGGGAATTTGACTCCCACCTCGATGTGCCTGAGTTTGAGGTTAACCAAGGAGTGGTATTAACGTTTTCTGAAGGAAAGGGGGAAAACCCCATTGTAAACATGCAACAACTATCGGATGAGCAAGTGTGTAACGCGCTCAACAAAGTATCCATGGAAATTGAGGCTAGGCTCTTTGGCAGGAATGACAGGGTTAAAGTCTTGGAGGACCTGTTGGAGAAGAGGAAGGAAGAAGTAGTGAAGCTAACGAAGGACCTCAGCCTTGAGAAATTAATCAACACTCAACTATAGAGGGAGCTTTAAGAGGAAAAGGCCAAGGTACGCAAAGTTTCCAAGAAGGTGGAGCTCATCTCCCAAGTGATTATCATGAAGCACCTAGACCTTAACCCTCCCACATAAAAGTATAGATCCTCCTTAGAGTGTCTAGAGGACTTAACTCGGATCCTTACCATGGAGAGGCAGCCTTTGGCATTAGAGTTAGCAGAGGAGGTAGCAGCGCGCTTGGAGAAGGAAGACAAGTTGAAGGTAGTCGTGCTTGTGGCCAAATACAACATGGTGCTCATTGACATAAGAGTAGCTACACAAACCACGGGGTCACTTACGACCATTGCGTGGATCAAGACAAAGTGACAAGCATCTGGCTTGCTTGCAATGATGAGGCCAAGGTGAACAACTTCAAGGAAAAGAATAAGGGCAATAGAGCCGAGTGAGAAAGGATCATAGCCGAAGTGGAAAAGAAATCTGAAACTATTGGGAACCGGTGAGTCTTGATCAAAACCCAGAAAAAAGAGCTCTACAAGGTCATCACGAGGAAGATGGATGCCCTGGAAGATCACGCTAAGGAACTGGAGACTGTGGTGGAAACCATTAGCACACAAGGGGAAGGGTTAACCTTCGGACGAGGTGAACAACTTGGTTGGCGAAATCTATACTAAAGCGCAGGATGAAGTCAGCGCTTGGAGTACACTGGAGGCCGACCTATGGCAAAATTTTCCCCTTCTTCTTCTTTAAGTAATTTTCCCTCTATTCTTTCTCTCCCCCATTCTTTATTCTTTCCCTCCAATCTTTTCCAAGGCAAGGCCTTGCATTCTTTGTATTGCATTCTTTGAGAAGGTTCCCATGGGCGGAGAATAGGTGAAGTGTGGGGTAATGTTGGGCCCCTAATATAGCTTCCAAATCTTAAAGGCGCGTAGGTGCACATGGCTGGAGGAAGCTGCGCAAGTGAAGGCGTGCAAGGCAAGATTCAAAAAGGGTTCTTAGAGAACCAAGGTCACACACCCGTGAAGCACAATTCGGGACTTATCCATTTTTGCTTTTTTGGATAGAACACATGAAGAACGTGTTCCATTTGGATAAGGTTCCAGCCTAGTGATAGGGTGTCTTGGAAGGAATATACCTTGTGATAGAAATATCCAAAAAGTTAATCGTGACATGGAGAGGCATGCGCCTTGGGCAACCCACACCTTGACACTTGGGGCCGATCGAGGTTACATAGGATTTTGTTAGAACTCATATACCTATTTATACGCGTGCCCTTGGCAAAGACTAGAGATAGAAGTGAGGTAGCGGAGCTCTGCATAGAATTACTGCAAGAACTATGGGATGAAAATGGGTAAAGGATTCCAGTAGGGATGTAATGGGGAAATAGGGAATGAAAATTTTGTTTTGTGAGAATACATATATGGATCTAGATATGGCACATGACTATGGTCGCCTCTCGTGATACTTTGTAGAAGCAAGACTATGAATGAATATGATAAGGTTACCACCATGTTTACATTAAGATCTCCTTACGTATTATCTACATGTTTTTACTCGCTTTTGATCTTGTATAATCATGAAACTTACTTGAATGATTAAGTATATTTGTGGATTTTCTGACTTCTTGGTTCTATTATTTATGGTGCGCGATGTGTTTCCCTTATGGTGAAGGGGTGTAGAAATCATCCTAAGCTCTATAGGTTCTTCATTTCTGTTAAATCACTAAGTCAAAATCATGAACTATGCCTTCCTCTAGACTCACATAAAAGAGAGACTTGGTTCCCTCTCACGTGCCTCGAGTGAGCACTCGGCGCCCATTAGGTGATAGGTCGGCGTGCATGAGGATCCTGTTATCCAAAATTCACCCCTCAAGGTAAATTTGATAACATGCATCAAATTCTCAAGTCCCAGGAAAATAGATTGAGTCACGGGAAAAAATTTCATGTTTCTAGGGTCCCCTCATATTTTTCTAACTCCCCTGTCCAAGTAGAAGAGAGAAAGTTCTGAGGAAAGGTAAGAAAAATTGCAAAAAACAGGCTCGGGCCAGAAAAAATCATGAAAAATGGCTAAGTCCTAGTCCTCGCAACAGTCGGGACAGTTGGGACAAAAGGGCGCGAACCGGCCGAAAGGCCACCAGGTGGTCTGCGCAGCATTTGGGACATTTGGAACAAAGGGACGCGCGGGACGCGGAAATCCACTGGCTGAAAAGTTGAAAAAAATTACTAACTGTTGAAACAGGCAGTCTGGGACATCTGGGCAAAAAGTACGCGAACCGGCCGAACCGGGCGAATCGGGAAAATTTGTCCCAAACAGTCCGAAAGCAAATGGAACATCTGGGCCGTGAGTATGCGAACGGCCGTAGGTTCGGCTTAAATGGGAAATTTCAAAGACCTTTGTGCTAAATGGGACGAGAGGGACGTATGGGACACGAAAAGCCGAAGGAGCCGAAAGCCAATCAGATCACGCCACGTGTCACCGGTAGAAAAGGGACATGGAAGCCCATTTCGGGTGGTTCGGAAGAATTTTTCCGCAAAGACTTTGGGACATTTGGGGCAAAGGGATACACGGGATGCAAAAAGCCGAAGCGGCCGAAGGAGAAGAAGAAAAGTCAACATTTGGTCCGGAAACTTCAAACGGCCATAAATTTTGACTCCGAGCTCCAATTTTCACAAAATTGGACTTTCAGAATGAGCTCGATCGGCCAATGCTCATTCCGCGTCAAATGACAAAACACACGCCAGGCCCAAAATAGCTGCCCGCACTTAGAAGGCCATAACTTTTGCATTTCTCAACGAAATCACACAAAATTGGTACCGTTGGAATCATGGTTCCAATCCCGATGCACAGCAATCAATAAATTCTGGATTTTATTAGAAATTGATTGAGATTTTTAAAAAAAGGTGGCCGGGTTGAACAGTGTTTTATTTGGTAGCCTGGAGTGCAATTAAGAGGCATGTCATCATTCTTTCTCTGTTGCAGCACATAGGATAGTATGGGGAGCCTTTTACAAGTAATATACAATCATTTCACTCAATTTAATGCCTCTTATAGGTGGTTGAAGGACAGATTTCAGGATTTCCATTTTCCCTTCTCTTCTCCTTCTCATTTTTTCTATAAATTGGAGTGTTGGGCTCATTGTAAAAGGGAGAGTTTTTGGGTAGCAAAGCTCTGCCAAAATTGCTTTATGAAGCCAGTGTGTTGCAGGCCCTTGTAGTGGACTCCTTGCATGGTGATCTAGGCCCTTATCTTGTAATAGACTGAACTGTGCATACCATGAAGCAATAAAATACAAGTTTGTGGATGTATCTTCCCCTGCTGTGTTTTCTTGCATTCTTCTTGCCCTTTTATCTTTCCACAAGAATATTGTGTCTATTATTATGTTCTTGCAGGAATTCATTATCATTGTGTGTGCTTGGAATACTACTGTGAATGCATTTTGCTAGATTATGGAGAACTGTCATCACCTCTTCTAGTGTGCACTTTGCCTTTGTATTTCACACATTTGGAGACTACTCTCACATCCTCCTTTTCTGGTGTATCACCACTTTAGTGTAGGCTTTCATTTTATGTATTCTCTTTCCCTAGTCCCTTGGAAATTTAGATTAGAACAGTTAGCTTATCCTGCATTAGAGTAGATTGTGGCAGGTAGTTTAGGAGCAAGAACCAGCTTTCTCGGAGGTCTATCTCAAGTAGCAAGTCCACAACTTGGAGATAGTACCCATGTTATCCAATCACTGCTGTGAGTTCGTGCATATATGGGGTCTTTGTGATTCGGTGATAACAGTTCCCTTGTTCTTGGTGGGTGCAAAAATGACTACACATATCATCTGGATCGAGTGATTCCTCAGAGATGGTCAAGAAATGATTGGGAAATTCATAGTGCTCTATCAAGATATAACCCAAGAAAATAAGGAGCTACAGCGTAGTAGGTTCCCTCTCGAAGAGTTGGATAACGCTAGGTTGCAGCATGAAATGTTCCAAACCATGGTTCACTGCTTAGCTGATGACCTATTAAAGGTCGGTGTTATCAATCACCCACGTGCACATAACAAATATCTCATCGCTTTAGATTACCGGGTTGATCAAATGGAATATATCTTGGAGAGGATAGATGAAATCAAAGATGAAGCCCTGGACGCATGATACAACATGGATCAGATAGTTACAAAAATGTCTCCAGGGATGCTCAATGAATCGTATAACTTGAGAGAAATAGATGATACATTCCAGCACTTCAAGGCTATCGTCACTCAAGGTTTGGCACCAGAGGTCACTTTCGACCAAGAATCAATCAATAACCTCTTGGCCTGCCACAACTTCATTGGATTTTTGATCGATGCATGCGAAACTTTTACCGAGTTACCTGAAAATCTCAAGAACGAGAAAGAAACTTGTGAAGTCATTGCAACCATTTTAAAGGTCCAAATCATGATCAACTTCAAGTGATGATTAGCAAGTTTATGGAATATCGAGTGCAGTGTCACATCGACTCTCCTGATCAAAAGCAAGACACCAAATTTGAACAAAGAGATGATGAGGAGTAGTTTCTCCTCTGGTGTATGCGTTGATCATTTTTGTAAAATATTTAAAAAGCATGTTGGCATATATGATGACCTCATCCATGTTGCACCGTGGGATGTTTTCATCCAAAAACTTTCCCAAAGTCAACTTTTGACTTTTTAGATATTTTGTAAGTATCTTGTAAGATATTTTGTAAGTAGTTGTTGGTTTGTTTTTGTCTTCTTTCCTTCTCTCCTTTTATAAATACTTGAATACTTGTTGTATTCAAGAGTGGACATTTTTGTATGAAAAAATAAGTGAGGAGAGAAAGAATTTGTATTTTCTTGTAACTGAAGAAATATTAATACATTTGTTCGAGACTTTGTGCTTAATATATGTGTTATTTACATCAGATCTTTCTTAAGTTAGATCTATGCTTTTATTCTATTGGATTCATTCCTACTATTTTCATATGTTCATCAATATTGCTTTGATTGTTTATGCAAGTAAGTTTGGATCTGTTTACTACCATCCCAAAGCATAAACCTTCCGACCTTTCTATCTTGGAATTCTTTTCTTTTCTTCCTTCAGATCTACCCTCCTCCGTTCCTTCCTTCCTACCTTTCTATTCGTAGTTGGAACTACCTCTACTGGGATGAGATCCCAACACCCCTAAAGTTAGAATAGTGTAGATTTACACATATTCCTACTTGATAGATTAGCAATAAACCAGTTTCACTTTGTTGTCTCAAAGAGGGGCTATGCCCTACACATTGTTGGCCTATTTTCCCATGACTGCAGAATCGACAAATTTTTAGACCAAAAATATTTTATCACGATGAATTAAAAATTTTAGATACTGACTCCAAATTGTGGTGTAAATTCTCTTGTACTTTGTATGAAGGAAATAGTAATGATATCTTGTCGATATTCTTTATATTTGTTTGTATACTATTACTGTTATCAATTAATAAGTTGGATTAAGGGGATAGTACAATCTCCCTTACTATAGTGAAACTTGTTAAGTTGCAAAAGATGTTGTTCTCTATCTAAACAACTATAGTTTAATAATGAAATATGTATTGGACATACAATTAAACTATATGAGTGATGAATGATAAAAAGGTTATGTTAACCCTAACATCTAATCATGTAGAGGAAGACTCTTCCTCTCTCAAAAGAATGAAAAATAAAAGGAATGGTGGTTATGATCTTTAATCTTTGTACTTTGTTTATATAAAGTAAACACTAGCTAAACCTAGGTGGATGATACACCTTCTTTGGACAACTAGGTTACATTAAAAATTAACTGTTTGATGTTTGTTGCCCTATTTTGGGATAACTGCTATGTTAAGTTAATGAACATCAATGCAAACATGAGTTAATGAAGTTCTCAATATCAAATCAGATTAATTATGGATAAAGAACTTAACAATGTTGGAATTAGGGTTAGGCATGGTTGCTGCAATTTGAATCTTAATCCAAATTTAATTATGAATTAATGACCACCAAGGGGTATGTACATCATGATGAATCAGTTCTAATAGATGTTGGCACATGCCAACTACAGGACTGTACCTTTGAGAAGACCAAGGGATTCTTGAGGATACATTGTTGCAGTTGACATGTGGCAACACCCTTTTGTATTTGTTCATCTAGATCTACACACATCTGGACTTGAACTTAGTTTCTCTCTAGGTCAAGTTAGTAGCATGTTTAGAATAGGAAGTAGCTTTCTATGACTCAGGGTACCTTGGCACATTCGGTCAACTTAGGTCGGTCAAGTATGCCCATGTGCCCTAAGTCATTGTGAGTGTCTTTCTATAATAAATTATGTTGCTAACTGGGGCTAGGGTCAAACCTTGGGCAAGTGGACTGACAAAAGTCAGTAAAGACCATTCTAGATAATAGGAGAGTTAGGTGAAGGACATATTCTTAATCAACGAGTATGTCATCTAGGAATAGTTACATGAACAATATGTTGAAAATATTTGGCCAAAGTATCGTAAGTTGCTGGTTGCGTTGTCTTATGTCACCTAGTTTAAAGAAACATGATGTCAGATGAATATTGGTAACAAATATTCATATAGGTTCTTTAAACAAATCACTCAGTACCTAGAATGGGATAGGAAAACTAAGTATACGTAATATACATAAAGTATTCTATACTTTAAGACAAACATGAGAGATCGGTTGGTAGCCAAGTCATGGAATGAGAGATCGGTAATTACCGTGTCATTACAGTTGCATATGGTTATCTGTTATGAGATTGATTGGCATGGAATGTGTGTTCTGAATAATGTTTTATTTAGAATAGAGAACATTATGTAAAAAAAAATCCATTCTTTCTAAAGTCTTAAAATGGGAATGTTACAATCGGTCCCAAGACCATCGTCAGTTTACATCTAAGCGGCATAAGTTTACCAAACCAAAGTGTTGATTCCTTGTTCTGTTGGACTAGTTTATCCAGAGAACACTCATCTCACCTTATTTTATTTCTAAAGGTTTCTATGTGTCATGATACTCTCTGTATTCTAATCATACTCCTCCAATACTGACCTCCCTTTCTAACATCACTAGTTTCGCTACTTTTTCTGAAACTTTTATTCTTCATAAGAATCGTCATCGACATATATGTGACCGGTATTGGTCACACCTTAACCGACATCGGTTCTTGCAACCGGCATCGGTCACCTGCTTTGATTTTTATCAAAATATTTATCCAATTTTCCTCTCGAAATCTATTTTGTCCTATCTTTGTTGTCCCATGTGTCATTTACAGAGTACAGTTCACCTGATTTATGTTGATTCACATGGTGTTGACTTGCAGCCAAACTAACCCCCTTATGTTTCACATTGGCGCCGTCACCACTCCCACCTAGTCCATCACCGCATCTATTTTATTGCCTATGGATCTAACTCACCTTATCCCCATCGCTACCGGCGATGAGGAGTTTACGAGACTACTCGACTAGAATCTTGTTGCCCTCCAGTACTACCTTTCTCATTCTTCCACCCGGGATTCCTCGAGAAAATTAATATACGACATGCCCGTATCTATCCCTCCTACTCTAGCCCCCACTTTTGCATTAGCTAGCACTAGTTTGGTGCTACCGTCATCCACTTTATCACATGTGGTGTCTCAAGCTAAATCCCATAGTCGTTATAAATGTAGCATCTACGTCATTAATCACACATGTGACATCGATTGTCCCTTCGACAGTCATTATGAGTATAGCTTCATCTGCACCCGTCATTTCACATATACCCATTACATTACAACCACCTCTGGTGTTGGCAACTTACACCCCTTTCTCAAACCTCATCCTTTCTATCCCGCAATCCTTACCCCCGATCGCCACTATAGTTGTTACGACTACCCCACCCACTTACACATATTACCAACAACCCCGACCTTATCTATCTCTTATCTTTGGATATGTGCCACCCACGTCTATTCCTCTGTGTAGTTCTCATATTTAGGGCCACCATATACCACCATACCACCCACCCCGTACATTCAAACATCAACCCCCTTTTCTCTGCAGGGGCACCCATTCATCCCAACCTACTAACGACCTCATTAAAATGATGATGGAGAAAATACGAACTTAGAAGCATCGATTTCGGCTCCCGTAATTCTTTAACATATGATGAAATCTATAATGAGCCTATCCATCCATCTATTCCCATTTTTCCTTACCTATTACATTGGGAAATGCCTAAATTCAATCGCTTCAATAGTAAATAAGACCCACAACAACACTTGCGGTTGTTCAAACATGGGTGTTACTTAATCGCCCACTCTGATGCTTTACTCCTACAAACTTTCCCAATGTCCCTGATAAGACCAACATTAGATTGGTACAGTGGACTACCTTGACATTCCATTTATTCCTTTAATCAAGTAGCCCAAGCTTTCCTAGATCATTTTTCAATCAATGTTACCAAGAGAGTCACTATGACCGATCTCTATTCAACTCGGTAGTATGAAGATGAATCTATCGTAGATTTCATTGCTCGCTGGCGGAGTCTCATTAACAAATTGACGTTCCAACTATGTCATACTGAACTTATTGAGTTGTTCAATAGAGCTTGTGCCAGACACATCTCACCAACTCTACAAGTCCAAACCTTCCGAACCTTTGATGAAGCATTCACCATGGCCCAAAACCTAGAAATTTGTGTCATTGAAGAAAAGAAAATCCAATTACGAAACAAGAACACCCCATTCAAATCTAATGATTCTTCTTCATCATCAAAACCCCAAAATAATTATTCAAAGCAAAAAGGATCTGCCAACATGGTAGTCCTCAAGGAAGGTCCACCTCATCCTTCTAATCAGCCAAGCTGACCTTCCAACCTTTCTCTTGTCAAGCCTTTCGGCTTCGGCGGGAGCGTAAGTACACTTCGATCAGAGAGCCCTATTCTTCGGTCTTGGAAAAACTTCTTAAAGTTGGAGCCATTACACTTCCTCCCATAAAACCTCATATAGGTTTCGACCTTGCTCGTCCTATGCCTACATGGTATAAAGAGCATGACTACTATAATTACCATCGCATTAAAGGACATAATGATGGTAATTACATAACTTTAAAAACATTGTTCAAGAGATGATAGACAATGGAGACCTTGTTGTAGACAACCCAAACGCACCAACAAATCAGAATTTGCACATCTTCAAAAAGCCATTCCCTAATCATAAACCATCATCTAATCAAAATAGTGAACCTTCATCTAGCGATAACACCATCTATGAGGTTCACACAGTTTTTGATATCATGCCAACTGTTCCTCAAAACCGACCTACTTCATCTATTGAGGAAATCTTGGCACGAGCTCCTCCACCCATAGAGGAGCATACCTCTTCTACTCCTCCACCCACAGAGGAGTCCCCCTCATCTACCCTTGCTCTCACGGAGGAATCCACACTTTCTACCAATGTCATGTTATCGTCTTCTTCCCAACCTTATGAACCATCAACACTTGTTATTCTCCCATCCATAAGAGAATCATCATCACCTTCACCTCCACCTCCACCGAGAGTGAAGTCTACCTCACCTAACCTATTATTTCTCCTACCCATGGGAGATGCTTCATACATGTCACCACCTATCGAGGATAGTTCTCTCCTAGCATCCGTAACCCTATTAACCCAAGACCGGTCAAAATCTAAACAACCCACTACTACATAACGAGCCTTTTGCACCTCATTCACCCAAAATCTAAACTCCTCACCCTCACTGCACTTCTTGCCACCTATACCTCCACCATTTTATAACCCTAACCTTGCCTATATGATTTCAACCAATGCCACCTACCCAACCTCTACCAACCACCTCCACCACAACTCATTTGCCCCCATGGGTAACCCGTCCTCTTCCACCATATGTTTTCCCTTCTTTATCCCGTACTCCCGTGTCACCTTTACCCAAGAAGGTGCAACTCAAAGCTAAGAATCCACTACCCTCCACTAAGGTAGTCAAGCCAACCAAACCTTCCATCGCCCGCTCTTCTACCCCACCTTTACCCAAACAGATGCAAGCAAGACCTAAGAATGCTCCACATACCAAACTAGGAGACCAACTCATTCCCCCTCCTATAAAGCCTCTTCCTTCACAATCAACCACACCTATACCCAAACCCATACCCACCTTCCATTACGATCCGTTAGCGGGTTCTTATGCCAATATTTTAACCAATCTCTTGGAGACTTTTATCATCACATTACCACCGTTATGACCTTACAAACCTCTCAAACCAAAACCAAAAGAGTTTGATGAAACCAAGATCTGTTCTATAATCATGTGTCAAGACATGATGTTGAAAATTGTAAGGCTTTGAAGACCGTTCTTCTTCAACTTTTTCCTCCTGAATTTTTTTTTGATGATGATGACCTTCTTGATGAGGACCATGCTCCACCATCACCTATCACCATACATCATCATCCTTTACCCATTTAGTGATCAATATCTCCACCCCCATAACCATTGTTCCCACCTCTAAAATTCGAAATCAACATGGTCTGTATTAGAGAGTTGGCCAAACCACCACCCAAATGTCAATGTGCCCTACTCATTTCACAAGGCTCTTATCCCTTTGCTAGGATTTTTCCCCTCTTTTCATTATACCTTTCGTGTCACACCCTCTCCATCCACCTCCTCCTCGATTAACATGGTTCACATTAGTACTCGCCGTAAAGACAAAGGAAAAGAAAAAGCAACTAGCCCATCAACCGACCCTATACCCAATATACCATCTACACCCGCTCCCAAAATCACCATCTGTGGACCTACATACCCCATCTCTCGATGGGGTCACCCATCCCAATTTGATAAAACAATTACATCGAGTCTCCTCTAAAGATGTTAGTGTATGATCTCATCCAGACTTCACGAATCCCACGACAAGCCCATATCAAGGTTTTACAATCCATTGAAGTTCTACCCAATGACCCCACACCATTGGCCTTGAGTATTACCCCTCACCATGTGGCCTCACTAACAAAATCATCTCCTCCTTCTACCCCCACGACCCCTCCTCACTTCGTCGCCCTCACCTTATTTAAAGAGGAGATTGTACCTCTTCAGTCAGATGACCCTGATCCCACCCTATTCATTTCTATCTATATCGATAACATATGCGTACGATGCATCATGATTGATGGTGGTGCTAGCATTAACATCATCTCCTCCCACGCATACAATCAAATACGTATTCCTTCTAACTATATGCATAGTAACCAAATTATGCTACGATCCTTTAACGACATCTCACCTCCACCCTCGCACTATTATCCTTCATGTTCGTGTAGGCCCTCACATTTTCCGGAACTATTCTACGTCTTAGAGGGGGAGTTCCAATATAACCTATTGCTCAGGCAGAACCTGGATTCATGTCATGGGTTGTGTCCCTTCAACTTTACACTGTTGTGTAAAATTTGAGCATGAAGGACATAATTACACCATCCCCGCTGACCCATCACCATTCAAGACCTGTAACATGTTGTACCGACCCAATGATGTACTTGTACCAGTCAAGGCATCTGTCACTACCCCCACTTCACCTTCACCCACAAGCCCATCCACCAAGTCTACCACCGCCTCTCCCACATCTAACCTTGTTATTCCTTATGTTGCCTGACCTCTACTGGTGACTCATCTACTTCCTTATCATCTAGCGAGTTGTCTATCCCTACTACCCATATATCGAATATTGATCCCTTAGAAGGTGTTTTTCAATGCCTCACTCTGGGAGAGTACCACCTATATAATATTGACACATTCATCACCCCGCAAGAGTATAGGAACCTGCGTCAGCAGACCTAGTTATGAGTACCACTTAGGTGAGGTTTTTCCTTATAGTCCTCCCCATCTTCACACTAATCTAACATATGGGGGACTTGATATTGCCACTTATTCACCCGAACCTCCATCCCAAAGATGACCGTTTTCATCTGACCTCCAATCCCTTACTAATCGCCATTTATCCCAAACTTTCCTTCACCATTGCGCATGGAAAGGATTTGGCTTCAGTTTTTATGAACAAGGCCGCCATACTATCATTTCCTATACCACCCATAAACACAATGATTGTAGTGGCATTGTCTTTGCCACACCACACCTCCTAAGAAGGCCCGCGTTAACCTCATTGAGGAAGGCAAACCATCTCCAACCCATTCACCAACGCGTCACTATCTTCACCCACTTGAGTCCATAGATCTCAAATCTATTCCTCCTAACTTTTTTTCTTCGTAAACACAATTTCCCTAGGACCTCTAACCTATTAATGTAATGGAGAGGCTCCCTCTTCACTCCCATTCATGTATCCTAACATGATTAATGACTATACACCTTGTATTAATGTCATTCAATGTCAGGATGAGGATTCCATCCTCACCTACCTTGGTGTGGAAGATTCTTATATACACCAGGCGTTACCTTTTGAGATGCAAACCATGTTGAATGAATCGTCCATTGAAATCAACATTAACACTTAGGATGACCCGCACCTTCTAAAGATAGGCCAATCTTTAGATCTTCTTGAGCAGAAGCTTTTGCCTCTTTCTTTTGGGACAATAAGCAACATTTTTCCTAGTCCTATGTCAATATGCTTGGTATTGACCCAAAAATCGTGGTCCACAATATTGTAACCATTCCTGATGCCAAACCCATCAAACAAAAGTTGCAGAAAATGCATCCTCGCATTGCTCTTCTGGTCAAAGAAGAGCTTCAGCGCCTTCTCTCAGTTTCCTTCATCCTACCCATTGACTATCCCCAATGGATTTCTAACATCGTTCCTATCACAAAGGTGACAAGAGGGACTCCGTATTTGCATGGACTTCCATGACCTCAACCTAGCTTGTCCCAAAGACGATTTTCCCATACCAGGCATTGACCAACTAGTTGATCTCACTATCGTCCATGAAATGCTATCACTCATGGACAGTTTCTCAAGTTATAATCAAATATTACTTGCTCCAGAAGATCAAAAAAAAAAATTCATTCATCACTCCTTGGGGGACCTCCTGCTATCGAGTCATGCCTTTTGGTCTTGAAAACATTGGTGCTACATATCAATGAGCCATGACTTATATCTTCCATGACATCATGCATTACATATTGGAAGATTACGTAGATGATATTCTTGCCAAATCCAAACATTGAGCCAAACACTTGACCATCCTTAAGGTCATCTTTGACTACCTCATCAAGTATTGTGTTCATCTTCAACCAAAGAAGTGTGTCTTTGTGGAAATTTTAGGAAAACTCCTTGATTTCATAATTTATTTGTGTGGCATAGTAGTCGATCCTGCTAAAGTAAAGGCTATTCTAGAAATGCCTCTACCTACTAATCTCCATCAACTTTGAAGCCTACAAGGTAAGTTACAATCCATTCATCATTTTATCTCACAACTTTCCAACTATTGTCAACCATTTCATCATCTTATCAAGAAGGATGTTTCATTCAAATGGGTGATGAATTCCATAAAGCATTCAAATCCTTAAAAATACCTTTCTCAACCACCGGTGTCATTCCTCCTAAGGATGACCGATCCCTTTACCTATATATTTCTGCCACTGACCACTCTTTAGGTGTCATGGTTGCTCATCAGGATGAGAAACACAAAGAGAAAGTGGTTTATTACATAAGATGTATCCTTATGGACTATGAAACTAGATACACCCATGCTGAAAAACTCTACTTAGCCTTAGTTTTTGTCGCCACCAAACTTTGCCATTACCTACTCAACCACAAAACCTTCGTTATTACTAATACTGACCCCTTACACTATATGTACACCAAACCCTATCAACATCAACATGCCGCACGTTGGATTATGCTTCTTTCGACCTCGACCTCAAATTCATTCATCAAAAGTCCATCAAGGGCCAAGCTATCACTAACCAACTAGCAGACACACCTCTTTCCAGGAATCAACCCTCTAACTTTGATTTCCTAGATGAATCCATAGCTACCCTCTCCTTAGATGAACCTACTTACCAAATGACACTCTTCTTCGATGGATCTAAGTGTTAGCGTGGAGGTGGGGCTGGTGTTATCCTCATCCCTCTTGATGGTGAACCTATGCCTTTGTCTTTCAAATTAGATTTTGATTATACAAACAATATTGTTGAATACAAAGCACTCGTATTAGGTCTCCAAGCTGCTTATGCCTTAGATGTTAAGTCAATCAATATCTTTGGTGATTCCCATCTAGTTGTAAACCAATTCAATGGTATATACCAGTGTCATAATGAGATAATTCAAAATTATAAACATCACGTAGACATACTTTTGACCACCTTTGACCGTTATGAACTTCAAACCACCCCACGTTCTACCAATAAGTTTGCAGATACCATGGCTTGCTTGGCTTCTCAGATACCCGCTTCGCCCGCCGACTCTAAAATCTGTCACAATAAAAAGGCTATAATCACCCTCTTATTTACCTCATGAGGTCTACTTCGTCGAAACTGTTACACCTGACCCACTTGACCTTTAGTATAGGAAATTTACAATCTTTCACTTTCCATTCTACCCACCGATCTCACTCATAATGGACAACGTGCCTTTCTTAAAAGTGGCTCTCGTTATGTCATCATGGGTGATCTCCTTTATAAGCATGACTTGATGATATTCTCTTACGATGCCTTACAAGTTTTGAAATTCCCTAAACCATCAAGGAAGTCCACGATGGAATTTATGGAGGTGACTTTAGTGGTTTAGCTGTCACAAAATGCATTCTTCACCTTGGATATTATTGGCCAACCTTAAACCTTGATTGTTGTAACTATGTCAAATGTTGTGTGAAATGCCAACAACATGTTAATCTTCATCACACACCTATTCATGCCTTCGTAAGTCACACAAGACCTTTAGCCTTTCTCTTAATGGGGCTTGATCTTATCGGCAAGATCAATTCCCATTCTTCACAACGCCACCAATGGATTATAACCGCTACTAAATTGTATACTAAATAGGTAGAATAAATTCCCCTCATTTCTACAAAAGTTGAGAAAATATGTGAATTCATCAACCATCACATCATTTATCGCTTTGGTGTTCCTCACCACCTCATCACCGATAATGGAAAGCAATTCGAAACAAAACCCTACATAAGCTATGCGACGATTTTGACATCCAAATTAGTTTCTCATCACATTATTACCCACAAACCAATTACTAAGAATTGACCATAAAACCTTGAACAAAATTCTTATGAAATTAGTTAACGATACTGGCAAGGATTGGTATTCACGCATTCCTTTCACCTTGTGGGCTTATCGCACTAGTATTCACACTTTGACTACTGCCACACCTTTTCTCTAGTCTACGTTACCAAGGCTATCTTACCTCTTGAAGTCCGATTCCATCTCTTCACATCTCCCTATAAGACATTCTCAATGATGGTGACTTTTGCCATGACCGTTTGGTGTAACTTGAGTTATTATATGAACGTCACTTTAATGATCCCGACCATCTCCAAATATACAAAAATGTATCAAATGTTCCTATGATAAAGGTGTCCATGAACAAACCATTCGTGTCGGCGACCTCATCCTCGAAGGAAAATCAACATGTAACCAAAGAAGAGAAAAGTAAATGGGGCAAATTTTCTCCTAATTGGCTTAGACCCTATATCGTTACCCATGCCTACAGATCATGTGCTTATCGTTTTTCCTCACCCGAAGGTGAACCTGAACTTGAGCCTCTCAATGCCTTGCATATTTGACCATTTTATTGTTGACATCAAGTCCTATACCACTTTTTGTCAGTTGATTGCTCATCCCTTGAGCATTGTTCACCTTCCATATTGCCTGTTTTTGAGGATCCACGACTAGACAAGAATCATGTGATTACCCATCACCTTTCAACCTCCTCTTCAATATGAGTACCATGGATCTACTCATAGCATGATTCTCATGGATACTTTTCATCTTCTTAAAGATGGAATCCCATGGTCGTTCATCACTCGAAACCACCTCTTTCATAATTAACCTCTATGTGCTATGGTCTTGTCTTCTAAACAAGAACCTAATCTTCCTATATAGTCTTGTCCATGACTTAAACGTCCAAAAATAAAAAGGGATTCAACTCCTTGAGTCAAACTTCCAGCAAAAGATGACTCCCTCAAAAAGGGACATCTCTTCACTCTATTTCGCTACTATAAATAGATTACTCCCTTGAAGGACAACTATATAAAGTCATTACAAAAATACAATAAAAATATCCAGAAGCTTCCCGCATCGATCAGCTTCAAGACCTCAAGGAGATAATATACTCATCCCATATAGACTTCTCGCATTGATCAGTCTATTAAAAACAAAAAAATGAAAAAATGAAGAAAATGATGAAATTTTCGTCATGGACTTGCCTATTTTTTATCCTGGGTTTCTTGCTAAGAAAAACATGTTGTCGTACACTAAGTTACGCTAAACCACCCACTCTCACCTCATTGCCTTTTCATCCTAATTTCCTCTCTACTCAAGGGACTTTCTGCAACCGCGACATTTCATGATCATGTGACTTTCTTCACCCTTAGAATAGTCCATTATGTAAGGCCTTTAGGGTCTTACATTCATAATCCCATATGGGGTATGGTAGACTCATTAGGGTTCTTATCAATTAAGTGGCTCTTTTTCCACCTCTTACCATTCGCCTTCCTCATTACTTATTGATTATCCTATACAGGACCAGATCATCAACACCTATATTTAAAACAACTCCATCATGCCTATGACCTAAACTCAACCATGCCTAAAAATTCACCACCCATCCCCCTAACTCATCATATTATTCCCTAGCTTATGGGAGAACTACATTAGCCTAAGGCCCCTTTTCATCGGGGCTATATAGGTAGCACTTTGAGGGCATGGGGGCCTTGGAGGTTAGCTCGGCCACTCTTCACCATAACCTATTTTCCCTTTTATTTCCCTATTCACATCCTACCTTAGTTCGTTTCCATTTTATATCAAAAATTGGAAATTAACCAAATAAGTAACAATTGATGAACATTTTTACGTCATCACATCGTTCATTTATCATTTTCACATTTCCACTATAGCAAATATTGGGAAAATTAAACCATAACATGCATATACATCATCATTTATCTCCATCATGCCTATGACCTGACTCCATCATGCCTATGACCTGAATCATCATGCCTATGACATGACTCCATCATGCCTATAACCTAACTCCATCATGCATATGACCTGACTCTACCATGCCTATGACCTGACTCTACCATGCCTATAACCTGACTCCATCATGCTTATGACCTGACTCCACCATGCCTATGACCTGACTCCATCATGCCTATAACCTAACTCCATCATGCCTAATTGACCTAACTCAGCCATGCCTACACGACCTCGACTCAATCATGCCTAATTCACCTAGTTTCCATCATGTACACACATAATAATGGAAATTAAAACAAGTACACTCTCCATACTATAAATATCATCATCTATATAAATGAGAAAGTTTGTTTCTACATACATATGTACAAAAATACAAAAATACAAATAAATACAAATATATCAAATCACTTAGATACATCCTCACCATCTTCGGCATGCGCAGTCGTGATGCAGCCTAGAATTTGCCAGATAACACCCTAGTCACATTGGCACATCACTCATCCTTGACTGAGCACTCACCTGAAGCGTGCAAAGGTACCAGGTCCCTCTTTAAGGTTGTTGTAGTAGGATGTTAGCATGATGAAGGAATAAACATATAGATTCATGACTAATCCATCATTGTACAGTGCATGCTACCCTTAGATCTTATGAAAGAACAAGTTTAAATAGTAATCATGATTGACTTAATAATATGTAATACTCAATTACACACAGAATGACACTTAGATTCAACCAATATCTTCCATCTATTAATAAATACAGAAGCTCCTTATAGTAATGTCAATCTATACTAATGCGTGTATGGATCTGATACAATAATTCAGTCATATGCGTATATATAAACACTCACACTGTATATTCTCTGTTACACATACATCCTCACACATTCATACATACTTCTACTATGTACCTAACATCATATATATATGGTGGGAATTTTCCCTTCACCGCTCATCTATTCCAGAAATAGGCCGCATGTTATTGATAGCCATACACCATTTGAAAGCATAACCACACATGCAAGTGTGCTATCTATAGACATTTTACGATTAACTAAAGTGTTAATCCTTATTCTTAGCTTGTCTCCATACGCAACACGCTTTGATCCAATCCTCTAAAGATAGACAATTCATGGCGCGCATGTCTCTACATCGTTGGTGTGTTCTCGCATGCCATATTCTAAAAATAGGTCTTCATGCTCAAAATTGGCTAAGTCCTGAAAGCCAAACTTGCCTTCCGCGTGCGGGTCCTTCCCGTCCTTTTGTGCCCTTGGTTTCGGGCCTTCTTTCCCACGCAAACTCCTTATGTGATCTTTGAAAAGTATTCTTTGATCAACATTACCCCACACTAATCTCATTGTCATCCCAACAATGGGTATCTATAAAAAATGAAGTCAAGAATAGAAGAATGGAAAGAATAAGAATGAAAAATGTAGATAAATAAATAATTTCTATGAGGTTAGGAGGTAGCCTCCTCTTGTATCGGATTTGCGGTATCAACTTTGGATACTCCTCCTTTATTTCAGCCTCCAAAACCTACCATTCAGTGAGTGCTTTCTCTACTTTTTTGGGGATGTTCACAACAATGGATTCTAACTCACCCCTCGAAATCTCTCCTTTCTCATTCTACAGAACTAACACAACACTGGACATTGATGTCATTCTCCCTTCTACAATGTCCATATGTTGCACAATTAGCTTCCCAAGCTCTTCCAGCCAAGTCTTGTGTGGTTCTTGTGTTGCTGCCAAGGCCTCATGCTTCTGTTTAACTATTGACAATCTTTCTACGTGGCCCAATGTCTCATCTTTCATCACTTTCTAGACCTCATTATTCTCTTATAGGGTCTTACTGTTGATAAGTGCCTCTCGGATCTATGTATATGTTTATAGTTTGGTCTGATTTCTTCAATACTTCCTGTAACGCTTGCAATATCCCTTCATAAGATGCAATATTTCTCGTTTGGCATCTTGTTCTGAGCTTCCTAACACCTGCATATGCAGAGGTTCATCTTCAAGTACCAAGTCCACTAACTTTCCCACATAGTGTATCCTTGAAGGAAATGTCTGTGGTACCTTGGCCTCCAAGTGTGGCCTTGCTCTGATGACATTGTCCCCAATCTCCTCTCTGCGATCTTTGATAAATACCTCATTTTTCTTCTCTCGCGTGAAGTCCCTCTCTCCCGCATTATGTGTGCTATCTTTGCATCCTTCGTCTTCGAGATCCTCGCACAGTGCTTTGATCGTGGCATCTTTGTCCATGTTTCTTCTAGCCACCTCAGCATAAACCTTCACTAATGCATTGTTGACCTGCTCATCCGACATGACAATAGGCTTTACTATCACGTGTCTCACTTGGGGTGCCTTCTTCAGTCATCTCGAAATGCATGACTCTTTACACACATCAAAATCAGGCTCATCCATGTGGGTGTGCATTGACCACAATAGTTGCTTTTGAGTGTGCACAGTCGCCATATCCTCATCCATTAACTCCCAGCCGAATAAATCCTTCTGTGTTATCATGCTCTAGAAGCGGCGTAGATAATTTTTCCTGCATCCTCTGCATACCCCATGGCTAGTGGAATGTGCTCTCCACTTGTTCTTCTAGACCATTGTTGCTTAGGAACTTTAGCTTCCAAATTTGGGACTTGTGTCTCCATGTCCTGAACATTCTCTGCAGCTATCTCCTCAGGTATTTTCTCATCCTCTTCTTTTTCCTTTGATTCCTCACCCTATTCTTCTGTGTTCTCCGAGAATCATAGGAGGGTTAGGTGTGCTTTCCTCTGACTCTTCTGCCTCCTCATTTAACTTCAATTTCCTCCTTCTTTGCATGATCGCCTCCTTTTGTGGAGAGAGTTTGGGTGATTTACACATAATGGTTAGAGTAGCACCTTGGGCCCTTGTTCTCCTAAATACCCTCTTAAACATGTGCTCCCCTTGGACTGCATTCAAGTCCTCGTCATCCCCCTCTTGTGGATGAGGTGGTGTAATGGTGCGTTCAACTTCACCCTTATTTGTAGGATGTCTCCTACCTCTATGCTCCAAACCACCACTATCTTCGCGCTCCTCCTCCTCATCCTCCACTTTAATTGGCTCTGTGGGCTTAGGCGTTGGGATGTTCTCCATTGTATGCTTTCCCTTTGGTGGTGCTAGAAGTGCAAACTCACCTTCCACATATTTGTTATTCTCCATCTTTGGCTTCAAACTGGAGATACACCAATGCTACCCCGCATCTTCTGACCCAAAATTATTTGCTTAATATTCAAGCACCTCCGAAATGATCCTCTCTGTATAAGCACTTTTGCCAGATACACATACTTCTTCCTCAACATATGGTAGTTGTAGTCTACCTTATTTGCATTGAAGACTAGTCAGCGCGTGTATGTAAATCTATGAACAAATCCTTAGAAATACCTTGCAATGAATGCGTAGGGTAATTTACACCAAGAGCTCCATACTCCATCTTTCATTGGGAAGCACACGATGTAGAAATTTTGATATACAAAAAACTGAACTTGTTTCCCTACCACTATTGGTAGGTCCTTTGGGATGTGCCACTCTTCCCCAAATACCACGCGGAGCCTATCATACCATTTCTCCGCCCTTTGCTTTATGTCATCTATCATGGCCCCTTTGCATAGGTACTTATTAAATCTTTCAGCTAGGGACTTTTTCTCCATGGGGTATTCCCATACTTTTTCCTTCAGTCCGTCTTGGTACTCCAATCTCCATGAATACCAGTGATAGTAGAACAACCCCAAAGTTGATCTTCCCTCATGTGCGTGCTTCGACTATTTTATCTGCAATATAGCCTGCAATGTTGTAGATTGTCCCTTCTGACATCTTACGTGCCACATGTAACCACATAGTATTTACCTATGACCACTGCTCCTGATCATTCAACTTTGTAACAAGGTGGGCTGCAGCTTGCACAACTAGACAATTCTTTAATTTGTCTATGTCCATTCCGTGTGGACCCTTCAAGTACCCCAACTCCTGTCTGGTCTTTAAAATCACGGCTTTATCTATGAGATCACCTTTTATGTCTTCTCCTGTGGCCTTTAGACCTATAATTGATGAGACAAGCGCATATGAGATTCTAACTCTGCGTCTTGCAAAGTAGAAGAAGTCTTCGTGCACCCTGCTCATGAGCCATTGATACAAGGGCTCATACTTCCCGAAATATGGAAGCTCATATAATTGGTAGACCCCAATTATCTTTAGAATCTTCTCACCTGCATCGTCATAAATTGGCATATCATCCGTCATGCGCTTGTTCATCCTAGCAGTGAGCAAGGAATCGAGCTCCTTCTTGTTCTCCAAAGTCCTATGATTGTATTCACTTACTTTTCTCTTTCTAATGGGTGAATCCCATTCCTGGCCAATGATGACTCCTTTTGGATATTGCATTTCAAAAATGGCTTTCGGGTGCCATCTCTTCCTCCTCGATGACCACCTTCTTCTTTCCTTTTACTACTGTCTGCAGATGCCTTCTTCGGTGTCATTTTTACCTTGCAAATGTCTCCTCTTCAACTCTACAACTTTGTGAATCAAACCCTAGCTCGATTCAATCATGCCCTAGGTGGAAACTTTGTAACCTAACCCTTTTTGTCTCCCTGCTTTGCTCAAACCCTTCACCATCGGGATGCAAGCTTCTTGTCGCATAGATATGGTTGTCATGCTTGGTTTCACACCCTTCGCACCTTAACTCGATCACTGGATCTTCACACTTGGCTCTTTCCTCAAATACTCTTAGTTGCAATGGTAAAAATGAATCGCATTCCATCCTTATATTTTTTTTTTTCAAATTTTGATGCATTTATTACTCCTTCACCTACCAAATATCCCATCATTCATTGACTAAATCCGTTCATTTTGTGTGGTACATCTTCGCGCCCTAGCTATAACCTTCTAGCACACCTCCCTATCATTTTGTCACAAACTTCTCTTCAACGCGTGCTCTGTGCCGAGTACCTCATCATGTACCTTCTCCTGGTAGCTATCATGGCCTCTGCGTACCTCGCGTTATACTATTATTATTCATCTCCATCCTTGGTCACTTTTGAGAAGTAATCTTCTTTTGACTTAAATAAAAATCGTAGCACTTATTCATTTCACCTTTCAATTCCCATAGTCTTTTTCTTGGATGCTTACAACCACCCCACACTAAAAGTATGTGTAGTCCTCTACGCATAAACATTCTTCATACATAATTAATTAGCCGCATGCGTGCAAACCCACTTATTACACAAAAACGATATCTAAATTGACAAAGCATAACGATAATGAAGGAAATACATTAAGGAAATACATAATTGAAAACCTAAGCTAAATGACAATACTACCTTATTACAAACACTAAGAAGACTTATTTATAGTAGGGATTAAGCCTACTCCCGTTAAAGTAAAGGGTAGCCGTGTTCCATCAAGTACTTCTAACCGGAAAGCACTCGATTCAAGTATAGAAATGATAATATATGGCCCCAACAAATGTACTTTGAGCTTTCCCTGGATCGCGTAAGAACTTTGAGTCATAACGAAGTACCATTTGTCCAATCTCAAACTTCTCATCCCTTATGTTTATGTCATGCCATGCCTTCGCCTCGCCGGCCTTCTCCGCTTTTGACTCCATCGTGTTATGGCTCGGCGCTCATCCAGTTGAATCATATTTTTGATATGCTCTTCTAAATCCTGTTCATCAGTTAGACCTCCAGACGTGCAATGCGCTAAGAAGGTAACATAAATTATATAGGGAGAACAACTTCTGCACCAAACACCAACTGAAATAGTGTGGCTTTGTTCAATCTGTTGTAAGTTGTTCTATATGCCCAAAGCACAGCTGACACTTTTTCATCCTAATTATTTCTTCCAACATCACAAATTTTTGTCAAAGTTTGGCTCAAAATCTTGTTGAAGGCCTCAACAGTTCCATTTTCCTGAGGATGGTAAGGTGTACTTTTATGGTGTGCAACCATAAAATCATCTAATAAGATCCCGATTGTCTCATTCAAAAAGTGTGTACCCCTATCCTGTCAAGTTTAAAGGACATCCATATTGTGTAAGAACATTCTCCCATAGAAACCTAGCATTTGTTGTAGGCGTGCATACAGTCCTTGGTAGGTGTTTTTTTCCGCCCACCATGTGAGATAATTTGACAAGTAATGATATAAAGCATGATCCAGCCCTACACGTGGTGGTGAAATAGGTCCTACAAAGTCAATGGCCCATTTCTCAAATGGTTCAAAGCACTAGTAATTGGTCTTAAAGGCATCTCATCTCTTTCGCTAAGGTTTTCCTAGTGCCGACAATGATCACACGCCTTACAATATTCTTTACAATCCTTATACAATGTCTCCCACCATAATCCAAGCAAGTAGGATCTTTTGGGTAGTCGCATCAATTGCATAATGGCCTCCTGCAATATCACCATGAGCTTCTTCCATGATATCCTTACGCTCATGCTCTAATACACAACGACATAATACTTCATCTCTGCCTAGCTTGTAAAGGTCACCACTGATTAACATAAATAGTGTCGTGCATATATCAAGCTGCTTCTTTTCTAATGCTTTCATTCCTTTTGGTGCCATATATGTTCATTGGCCTATGTGTCGTTGGATGATCACAAAGTTTGCATGTAACCCGCAAAATAAATGATCTCCTCCAAAACCCCAAAAACACATCAAATCCTAAAAAGAAAAAGATGAAAATGGGGATTTAGGTCAACCCCCTTCTGGTCACTCTGACGATGAGTAAAATTATGATCGAGTGCTACACTACATCTCGGACTCCTTCTAGTTTTGTGTGTGTGTGTGTGTGTAGAATTATGCCCAAGGAAGCTCTTGTGCAAGATGTACTAGATAGCGAGCAATAACTAGATGTAACAATGTTGATAGATGTGTGTATGGAAAATGAACTTCCCTCCTATGCATTTATACCGAATAAATAGTCCCTTGTCCCTTGAATGAAGCTAGATGTATGCTTCAATGCTCTTAAAATGCCTTTGGATGCAAGCTTAGGTGGTGATAGTAGATGCTTAGAGCTTGGTCCTTTATTATGGTCACATAGTTTTGTATTTATATAATTCCCTTGTTTGAATTTCGTAATTGACAACTAAAAGGTAGACCCACAAGAAAACAAGATGCCCAAAAGATGAAAGAGGCCCAAAAGGGGTGAGTAAGATACAAAAATGTCGAGGGAACCTAGAGGGGATGAGGGAACCTAGCGCCGGGTGTCTTGGTTGGAGTCTTGGTGTCCAGTCAGTCAAGAAAGATAAACAAGTGAAGTAAATACTACAATGCAGAGTGTGTAAGACCGTAAAGAAGACTAGAAACAAAACAAAAAGGCCAAAGATAGATGTCAATTACTACTTTTCTCACTTAGGAATCATATGAATAGTAGTATATGATTAGGACCTAGAAATGTACCCAAGTGCATGATTTAGTGTCTACACACCCTTGTTATCCTAACAATCTCTCTTTCTTTGAATGGTCATTACTCCGTAATAGACATGTAAAATGTCGACATAATAAATAAATAAATAAAATCCCTATTAAACATTATTAACCCCTAACATATATTTCCTTGATAAGAACCTTGCATATAATAAATCAAAATAAGAACCTCCAATATGCCTCTAACAAGGGCTCTAATACCACTTGATACGAACCTTGCCTATAATAAATCAATAAATTGCAGAAGATAACACAACACAAGATATATGGGTGGGCCAATATGCCCAAATATCAATATATGCAGAATAATACCCTTAAGGTAGGGCAACACCATACAATGCTCCTTAAGGAAGGAGTAACTCCACAATCTCCCAAGATGGGAATCCACTTCAAGGGGGACACCTCCAATATACCTCTACCAAGTAGAAGACTCAAATCATACATCTATCACCTCCTCATAATGATACTCACATCCTTTAAATAGGATGGGTAACACCTAATCCCAATGTAGGCCGACCCATTACCCAATACAACTAATTCCTATGTGAGCCCATATAACTAACTAAGGGGATGTGTGCCACATGTTGGCATCTCCATCAACCCATATGCATTATAATATCATATCCCATGTGAACCCATACATATAACTAAGGGGATGTGTGCGACATCTCGGCATCTCCTTCAACCCATATATATTATATTATCATATCCCAAGGTACATAGCATTGCCTCCCTCTTTGACATGTTTCGTCCCGAAACATAAGAAGAAACCATATAATGAGTGTGCTTTAAATTATTGCACACTTGTCACCATGCTCGATCATCCAACCACCCATATGAAATCCTAGTGGGTGATGTTGCTCCAAACCTGATTCCATATTCCATTGTGCTCATATGATTCCATCGTGGTCCATATGTGTTCCTCCTCGACATCCATGCATATCCATAATGATTATTCATGTGATTCCATGTCATACAATTATTGTTCCATTGATTCCATGTATAGCCAAAATTATTACTCCTCCAATTCCTTGTATATCCATATAGATTGCTGACCTCATGTGTCCTAGTATGTCTCCATGATTGTTTCCTCTCATGATGATGGGGGTGTCTATATGGATCAACCTTAATATGCTCAACCTTATCAATCTTTTCCTCTTTTTCCTCTTCCAACTTGTTTGTTATTTCTTTTTTCTCTTGAGTAGAGAAATTATTTTTTAATTTTTCATCATGTTCTTCATCCTCTCCTTCTGATTCATCCTTATTCCCTTCTTCACCATCTTCAAATTCATCTTCATGATCCAATTTTACATTATTTTTTTCCTTGCTAAGTGTGATATCTTGCAATGTAATTTTCTTGCTCTTGTACCATAATTTCATGAATTTATTTTGCACATTAATATTAATTGTTCCCAATGTCTCTAACCAAGGATATCCGATAACAATATCCATACCATCCATATCTAAAGCATAAAAATCTGAATGTAAAACATATTTATCCATAGAAAGCTTTAAATCTTCAAAAACTTGAATATGTTTACCATCCATTTGAGATTCTTTGATATGATTTGTTTGCACATGTAGATTGTGAGCTATATCCATATTGATGAAGTTATATTCGATGTTAGGGTTTATGGAAACAATTACCTTTTTCTTTGAATGCACCCTTCAAATGAAATATCAAGCTTCCTTCCTCGAGATGCACTATCCGTGTAGACTTCATCATCAACATCTTCTTCTTCTTCTTCTTCTTCTTCTTCTTCTTCTTCTTCTACTTCTTCTTCTTGATGTTGCTTCTGCTTCTACTTCTTCTTCTTCTGCTTTTTCTTCTTCTTCTTTTGTTGCCCATCTGTCCATGAAAACTTGTTCCAGTTCCTCCAAAGACCAATTAGACTTTTCCTTTTCTAACTCAGAAAACCAAATCTATGCAAGGCCACTAATCCACAACTTGAATAACCAAATATCTAATGGTTTAGAGAATTTAACCCTAAATTTTTTCCACCATTCTCTAGCATCAATCCTGCCATCTCCAAAAAAAGCTACCATCCCCATGATCCACAAAACTAGGGTTTTAGGAATAGACCCTTTTGATCAAAACTTTTCTAACCCTTTCGGCTAAAGGCCGCCAAAAATCAAAATCACAAAACACAAACCCCAATTTAATTTTTGAGAGGTTTCCAAAAATGTAAGAAATTAAGGAAAATTCCTCAAATTGCGGCCTGTGGAGCAAAATAGTGAAAAAAATAAAAATGAAATAACTCTGACAAAATAGATCCAAAAATTCTGAAATTTCAGTGGTATCACATTTGAATATATTACCATCAACCCAAAAAACTTTGTTTCCTAATTCGTCATTATTCAGAAGATATAGATTAAACTGTAGAATTAGGGTTTCAACCCTAAAACGGACACAAATTTTGCAAAACAACTCCAAAAAATCTGAAATTCGGAGGGAAGATCACTTGAACTATTTATCCACTCCCCAAAAAAAACTCGAACAATTCCAAGTCAATCTCAAGATATAGATGAACCACCAACATTAGGGTTTCATCCCACAAATTGCCCTTGATCACCTTTCTCCGATACCATTTGATAAGAACCTTGCATATAATAAATCAATAAATTGTAGAAGATAACACAACACAAGAGATATGGGTGGGCCAATATGCCCAAATATCAATATATGCATAATAATACCCTCAAGGTAGGCAACACCATACATTACTCCTTAAGGAAGGAGTAACTCCACAATCTCCCAAGATGGGAATCCACTTTGAGGGGGACACCTCCAATATACCTCTACCAAGTAGAAGACTCAAATCATACATTCATCACCTCCTCATAATGATACTCACATCCTTTAAATAGGATGGGTAACACCTAATCCCAATGTAGGCCGACCTATTACCCAATACAACTAATTCCTATGTGAGCCCATATAACTAACAAGGGATGTGTGCCGCATGTTGGCATCTCCATCAACCCATATACATTATAATATCATATCCCATGTGAACCCATACATATAACTAAGGGGATGTGTGCCACATCTCGATATCTCCATCAACCCATATATATTATATTATCATATCCGAAGGTACATAGATTCCTCCCCTATTACCAATTCATCATTCCACAATTCCCATCTTGACCCTAGAATAACTAATCACAAGATTAATTATTACTAACCCCTTTCCTAACTTTCCACTAACCTCATTTAACATTTTAAGGAATTTAAAATTCCTATCTACTAACCCACCTACTCGCACCTACCCTATAACTAGCCTCTCCATGTAATCACATCATTAACTCCTAATTAAACATAAACTAATTTAATCCCACCTCCTCTATTTCTAGAAGCTTCTAATTCTAGAAGCCTCTCTAACTTTCTACTCTTCTCCATTGAATTTTAAATTCAATGGATATTTCTCTATAATTCTAGAATTTTCTAATTCTAGAATTATCTATACTCTTCTATCTTCTCATTTAATACTAACCATTGATATTCCATCTACTTGGCAAGTTCTAGCCCTCTAAATATTCTTCCAAAAACTATAAATTGACATGCCACCCTCCATAGAAATCATAAGAAAGAGTTGCTTTAAAATTTCTACAAAGCTCTCTAATATCCATTTGCATATTTATCAAGCATCCATAAACAATCTTCAATCCACAAAGGGGAAGTGTTGTCCATTTACTTCCACAAATCTGAAGCAAACAATTCTATCCAATCATCATGAGCACAACTACAACATCAAGGAGGTTATTCGTTGGTAAGTTATAGGTATTGCTTCTATCTCCCTTTCATCTTTGCTCAATCTGAGGTAGTGTTTAAGAGGATTAGATTTAGGAAATCAATTTGGTTTTGGTTTCTAGTTTGCATATATATCTAATCACTTTTTGGCATTACAACTTCCACAACAAGATCAATTGGGATATGTATAGGATGAAAATAATATATGGTTGATTGATAGCTCTTTACACACTCCAAAAAAAGATGTAAGAATGAAGAGTTATGAGATTGGAAGACCACTAAAGTCCTTTTTGGGTTACTTGTCACTTCATTGGTATTATATGATGTATGGACTAGTGGTACAATGAGTTTGAAATGGAGGTAAACAAAAAGATCCAAAAACGTTTAATCACAAACAATTTTTAATTAAGGTTTTGTTCCATATGAAATCATCCTTGTCAAAACAAGGACTTTTTCTTTAAAGGCAACATCGATGGCCAAACTATTATGTTATTTAAAAAATGGAAAACATGAAGATCAACATATGTCCTAGGGCCGCAAGAGACAAAGTTGAACATAAGGAAGAACACTTATATGATGTAGAACTACGAGTGGATGAGTAAATGAAATACTAGTTTAACCTAATGCCCAAATTGTAACAAATACATAAAACAATGTGAATGAAAGGTTTAGAACAACAATGTAGAGGAAATATTTAAACAAGAAAACACAACATTATATTTTAGTGTTCAACTCGACTCATGGGCATAATGAAAAAAATGCATATAGGGGCTGAAATTAAATGGAGAGAAAAATTCCTTGTTACTTAATTAAGGACCAGCTTTCATATGCTTAGATGTGAGATAGGAGAGAGATGATTCCTAAGGAATAGTGGGAAGCACAAGTGTGCGTTTTGGACACCACATGGGTGGTCAAAACAAAGGAGCACTTCATTCTTGAATGTCCTCAATACGTGGACATATGAGCCAACTATTATGTGGAAACGTTAAGAATGGGCTCTTAAGACGAGCCATTCAAGGAAAAAAGAAAAAAAAGAGTATGGGGTGTTGCTAACTCAACTTAACATAAGAAGGAACAACCTTATAAAAGATACCATGGGCCCGGGGAACTTTGAGTGAGGAAACGATTGATGTAATCAATGGTCCCATAGACCGTAGGGTTTCGGAGACATAAATAGCACAATTTCATTTGCTCTTTTTTTTTTTTTTCCTTACGTAAATTAGTTGATTACTTTTGGGTGGCGTAAGATATTTTGTTTTTAATGGGTTTAAAAAAGCCAAGGGCATGAAACCCTGGCCCTAAAACCCTAACCCGGGTTTTGGAAAGGTATCGCAAATTGCAGTGCGGAGTCGGGCGATTTGTCGGTTCCTGTGTTTGTATTCGTGTGCAGCATATGAGCCAAGAATACTCGTTGGGATCTGAACAAAAATCTATGGAGCCCATTCCTTCAACTCTGTTGCTCTACCCGCAAACACAACAAAATATTATCATTATCTATCTCCAGCAACGGCGAGTTGGATCAATTGTGGCCTCGAAAATGGCAACCAGAATTGCTCCTGCTCCTCACTACATATTTGCCCACAATTGCTCTCTCCTTGCACAGGGCCTTGCTTTAATTGTTCACATATCAACACCACTTTAAGGTGTCCCAATACAGAAACAGAATATGGAAGATGGGAGATGGATGTTATACCTATATATAGCATTTTCATTTTCATAAATAGGAGCTCGCTGTCTCTACTGCTCTGGCCTTTTCATAAACAGAAATTAAGGATGATTCCTTGCCTAAGCGCAAGCAGGGGCTATAAGCCGTCTCCCTCTCCTTCTCCAATATCAACAACAACATGCTCATTATTATCTGATGCATCTGGTGGATCAGAGATCAGCAGCGGCGCATTCGTGTCACGGAAAAACCGAGAACGAGGCGCAAGAGGCCCCAGCAAGTGTATAACGAAGCAGCAGCCGCGCTTTCTGCCATTTATCCCAAAATTTTCTCCCACAGACATCGTGGTCCACATCACAAAGTTTTTGATTTAAAGGCTTGGAAGAAGATAGAGCCTCTTAGATTTAAGGACGAAGGGGCTGCTGCCTTGTTATTGCAGGAAGTTCCCACATTGATAGGAAGAGTGAGGGAACTTCACGAATCTGAGCTTCTTTGTAATGAGGGAACCCCTCCCGAATTGAAATTGAAAGCTGGGGCTGGGGCTGGGGCCGAGATTGGGGCTTCTCTTAAGCAACTTTCCCGCCTGTTAGCAATTGATTCATACGATGCAGGAAAAGTGGAAGTGGAAATGGAATCTGCAAGTCCTTCATTGGATGATGATGATAGCTGGGGTAATGAATACGATTTCTATTTGGAGTCCAATAATGGTGATATTGACGGAGGGATTATGAGCAGCATCATGGGAAGTGACGCAAATCCTGATACAGAGGAGGGTTTAGGAGTTTTTGCATTTGCACAACAAGGGACCCAGTACAGTCTGCACTCTTCTGCTGCTATCAGAGCTCTTCGACGCTCTTCAGACTCTATGGTTTGCCCTGTTTTTGACTATTCCTATCCCAGGCTGAGGCTTTCTGATAAGATTATGGAAGAGAAGGAGATGTTTTTTTCTTCTTTGGAGTGGTTGAAACGAGACGATGCTCAGCAGAGGCTTAAGCTGAAGCTAAATTATGAAGATGTTCTCAGTGCTTGGTCGGATCGACGCCCACTCTACACAGATGAAGTACAACATCCACCAATTGTGCCTGACGATTCTTATATTGAGCCCATGGTATTTCCTCTGTTTTATTCTACGTTATTCAGTCATTTCTTCTATCACCTATTCTTTGCTAAAGAATGAATATTTTAGATTGCTTTATGCCCACTTTTCTCTACGAATTGAAGCTTGTTTCTGATTGCATGCCATTATAAAGAAGAATGGAAGTAATATGTTACCATGACTAAGACAGCCAATGATGATCATGTTAGCGTTGCATTTATTTTAATGTGGCTAATGGTTGTCCATAGCATTTGTCGGTGATATATATTGAGAATTTTAATCACAGTCTTCGTTGACCAGACATTGGCATCACTAATTTTCATGTTAACATCCCATTCATTTATTTGATTGTATAAGATTGTCCCCTGAAAATGATAAAGAATTTTTAGATTGCGCATGCTGAATGATTTATCCAAATTCTCAAATTATGTAAACATTGCAGGTGCAATTCACACACACCTACAAGTCTACTCTGGCTGAATCTTAACTGAGGATGATGTCTTACAGGGCAGAGCTAATCACATTGTACATTCATAGTGAATGAAGAATTAAAGAAATAAAATAGCTCTGACTGACTATTCAAACACAATCTGGTTCCAGAATTGATTGATGTAAGAATACTGTTGGAGGTTTCGCAGGCAACAAGCATGAACTTTGATGTGGTTCCGGATCTTGGATTCTGGATGACTACAGGAAATGGATTATATGGACAAGTGGCGGATGGGATACTCAATGGTTCAGGAGTTAGAGAAGCCAGTGTACTTCGTTATAAAGAAAGCGAAGAACAAGGTTGTTTTCCAAAAAATACGATACGAAGTCAGAAAGTTTAATGCGGAGAGACGCCCACGAATGAAGGTCTGTTTTTTTCTGTTCTTCTCCTTTTCTTTATCCTTTTTGAGTACGATGTACTGAAAGGTTGTATGAATCATTTGTTTGCAGGGAAGGTTTGTGAGAAGGCTCACTGATCTCTGAGCCAAGGTGATTTTTAATCCAAATTTTTATTGAGGTGCAGTTGCTTGATAGTTGATACTAAACAGGTCAAGGAGACTCTTTCTTTGAAGAATATGCAAGATGTTTCCGGAGAATCATATTCAGTGAATAAGGAATCAAAAGGTTGTAGCATTGAGGTTATAAACAACTACAAGTGTTTTTACTGACTTTCATGCCGGCTTTTAGCTAACCAGACTAATTATTGTAGCCTTCCATGCCATGGTTTCTGCAGAAAGTTCACAAAGAGATTACTTCTCTCCCTACTTACTTTCGCACCAAGTTCTGCAATTGCCTCTGTACTAAATTTGGTTCCCATATTGCCAAATCTATGTCTTCCTCAGTTTTCAGAGTTTTAATTAAGAAGAATATTTAGAAAATGAATCAAGTGGAGAAAAATTGCTTCATTTTTAAAGCAGTTGCTTTCTCAATGGTGCTAAGTTGGCAGCCTGTGATTTCATTTATCAACTGTAATAATGCCCGAATTTGGAGTTAAACATTATTTTTAAACAGAAAAGATCTCTACACTTGCTGAATTCTAAAAGGATCCCAGAAAGAAGTAGAGTTCTTTTATAATACTTTTTTCTTTCAATCGACCACAAATTTTATTTTCAAATATTTTAAAATTCATACATAAGAGACTTCAGATGAAGATCTTTATGTGTTGGTTTTAACAGGTAAAAAAACAACTAGTGCAAAATTATTGGTCTACCTGTAAAATTAGTTAGAGGTCCACAATCAGGATGCATTATCGGATTTGGTTAAAAATGACAGCAGTTTGAAATTTTATTCACCAACATCCCCATCCTCCTGTTTATTGCATGTTTCTTTTTATATACTCCTATGTAGCTGCGTCTAGTTTAAAACACTTGGACTGGTCACCATCGTTGAAGCGTTGTTTGGAAATACTTGAAATTTGAAGTATATACATTGGCTAGAAATTTGAAGCGTATATATGTGTCTGCTCTCATGGGAGCATCAGTTACATTCCTTTGATTGCATCAAATCTTTTGATATTGCTGGACATTTGTTTTGTTTTGGAGATTCTACGGAAGGGTATATGTCACATTTTAAAGCTCTTGCCTGAATTTTCATTGCAACTATTTCTTACTGACAAAACAACGTAAGCCTCTTCAGATGTTCTAGACTTTGAAGTTTGAACTCTTCTTTATTGCTGTCGAGTGAAATCACATTAGAGAATTTGAAAATTTGAGCAAACACTTCATTTAATATGCTGGAATATAGGCATGACTTTTCTTCGAGGGAGATATCTTTTTAATTGTTTTCTGACATGCATTGCATCTTTGATATACTGTTTGCTTAATTATATACTAACATAATAACATTGGAAGCAAAAATATATCCTTTACAGAAACATATTAAGAGTAAAGGGAACAGATTTGTAAAAATCTTATACAATTCAGAAACTAACATTCCCGTTTTGTTTGACCACTCCATGGAAGCATCAGCTTAGATGTCCTCGAAGAATTTATTTTTCTCCTTGGACTCCTCACAGATTTTTACTTCTTTTTCATTTCACACTGTTTATTTTTGTATTGCACTGGGATAGGCATGGTTGTTGCTTTCTTGCTTACAGGATTGCCAGTTTTATGGAAATTAAGGTCTGTGCTGTATCAGCAAATTTTAACACCATTTCTTTCTCTTTGAAAGGAAAAATAAGCTGGAACATTTCACAGCATGTAAATTGTCTTGTTACAGGTATGAACATGTTCATCATAAGAATGGCAGGTTTGTGCAATTACATGATTCCTTTTCCATATGGAACTTTAGCACTATTTTTTTGTTTCCATAGGATTATAGTATGGGGGCTGCCTTTATCTGACTTCCCCTAGAACAAGTTTTTGCAAAGATGTTCTTGTTTTGACATATATTTTTTTTCCAAAAGGCAAATGTGAATACCATCCACGAGGAGTAGAACACCATTCCATTCAGATGGGCTTTCAAACATAGGTGACATAACTTATGTTAATTATCCATGTAAGGTTTAAAAACAATTTATTTAGCTTCAATATCTTTCTACAAGATTAGTTAGGGTGCTCTAAAGAGAGGGAGGACAGGGAAGGCAGACTAGAGAAATATCCTCAGGTGGCCACTGTTGAGGGAATTTTGGATCCAATTGCATATAAATGGTCCCATTGGAAATAATATTCTTTGCCATCTGCATCATTAAACTTGTCTCCATATCAAATTTCTCGGCGGCAGAAGAGGGCATAGTTCAAGTCAAGGGTATGAGCACCAAGGGGATCAACTTTTATAAACCCAAAAGGGATAAGGAGGAAGTTTTGACGTTTCTGAAGGGTAAGGAGAAATTGATTGAATTTCAAGGCGGATATCACACAGAGTCTATTCCTAAGCCTTGGAGTGAGGTTCTCCATTAAGTTATATGCTTTACCACCATGCTAAAGCACAAGCACTTGGTCCTGAACCTTCTATTAAGTTAGTTGATTATAATCCTGCAGGGAACTTGTTTAATCTGTCTTCTATTGTTCAAGGGAAAAATCTAAAAGATCCTTAGACCTCTAAATCCATTACTATTTGCATTCCTGCTGCTGGTAAGAATTCGATCAAAAAGGTCTATAAAACAACCTCTAATAAGGACTCTTCTAAGATTGAAGGTAAGAGCACAGTAACGATGATCCCGAGGAAGAGGAGCCTTCAGAGAAGACAAACAAAGTCTATGACCAAGAGAAGGTTCCTAGGATGGAGTAGGTTTCGTGGTAAGGAGATAGCCTATGAACACTATGGTAAGTCACTTAAAGATAAAATCAATGCTTTGCAAATTGAGCTTGATCTCCACAAGGGTATTTTGAACCTGATCATGAAGGATGATGAAAATTTAGAAAACAGGATAAACAAGATTCAAGTGCAAACCCAAGGAGGGATAAACGAACAAACTCGTCTCCAAAAGAAAGCAGCGGATCAGATGTGATGGTTTACAATCTGAACAATAAGGTTACTGTTTTGAAGGCGAAAGTAAATCACATGGAAAATAAAAGTGAGAAACTCGAAGAAGATTCTCAAAATTATGATTATCATTCATTTGAGCAGAGTGACCAGTAAAAATTGTATTGTGAATATCAACATGCTTCATGAAGCTTTCAAGAAGAAGAACGATGAAAATGTTTAAGAGGATACAAACAGAGGACAAAGGAAAGAGACTTGTGGATAAGGAGGACATGGAAACATCTGATGACTATCTCAAATTCATGGCTGAAGAATAAGAGTCTGCCAAAGCCATAAGTGATCTTGGAGACTAGGCGTCTTGTGACTTGCTGTTCTTTTTCTTGGATTGCTGTAGAATCTTTTGTGTTGCTTTTCAGTGTTTTGGTTGCTGGGTAGAAAGTTTGCTCTTTTTGTTCTCTGTTTGGGACTTACTCTTCAGTATTTTATTTTGAATGTATAAGGGTCAGGGCCCTTTCAAAACCCCTTTTTACCATTAATAAAAACTTTTATTTCTATTTTTTAAAAAACATTTAGCAAACGAAAAATATAGCTGCTCTACATTTTCCTGTAAAGATTCTACTTTTTTCAGTTATGTAAAATTGGTTTCATTGGGGCTATCCACACAAGAATATAGAAGCCATAGGCCCCTCTAACCTATGGGCTTTGACCAAAGTACCAAGCAAAAGAACATCTAGAGTGGCAAAAGACTTCTTTTTTGGGGTAGCACGCAGAGAGAGCATGTCAACCTTGAGCCATTCTTTATGTAACTCAAGTTGTCTCTGATTCAAAAAGTAGACATGAAAAAGTTCTAGATGCTTTGAGATACATGCTTTGGAAAGAATATCTATATATTGATTTTTCCATGAACATGGCTTCTATGGTTTTGATATTTGTCCCTCATGCCATCTTTATAGAATTTCTGTATTGATTTAAGTGTTGCTGTTTTGATATGTTAAATTAGCACTTTAGTTTTCCTTACAAACCAAGTATTCATGTTGCTATTTTGGGCCTTGAATTTCATCTGAGAGGGATGACATTGAATTCTTCCTATAACAGGTAGGACCTGTTTAACATTTTATGCACACACAACCCATCCACAACAAGAAATGACCACCATGAATGTTTCTTTCGGTTGCTTTGTGCCAACCTCCCTTACAACCATAACCGCAACACCACGTTTCTAGGTCAATTGTAAGTTGTAATCTGATTGCAGTGAGCAAAATGTTGGGGAATCCTATAGCAAGAGGAAAATTTTAATGGTGAACATATTTACGACTTTGTAATTGTAAAATACAATCGCTTTTTTTTGAAGACCATGTTAGATGCAAGGTGAAATTTTGCATAGACCATCAACAATTTCTTAAGGATTATATGAGTAGTAATTATTGCTTGATTTTGTAGTTTTTGCTGTTTTTTAATCTTTTTCTCTTATTGAGTTTGATGGGTGCTTGTTGGATATTTTGCAGATACCAAAAGAGGATTTAACTTTAGAGGTCAGTTGATGTGACGTGGTTGTAAACTTTATTAGAGAGATTATTGGCCACAGATAGGACCTGATTGTAGGCTTTGAGTTTTGGAGGGATTATGTAGATGGTATGGATCCCCTTGGATAGAGATTTGATTCAGATGTTTATTGGTGAATAGGAGTATTGCGCCAACACCTTTAGATGACGTGTTGGTAGGGACATTATTGAGATGACCTTCACATTGGAGGACATGCATGCTATTCATGGACTTTCAACCCAGGAGGCATGCATGTTATGTGATGTGCCTAAGAGCACAAACAAGTGGAGAGAATTGGCACAATGTGCCACATGTGCACATGAGTATCACAAATGATCACTTATTGTCTAAATTAGTGTCGTCTATGCGTCAAGGATTTTGGATATTTGAAAGGTTGTGATTGGGATGGTTGTGATACATATTTTGTGTCACAAATTAGATGGAGTGCCATTATTTTCCTTGATAGCTTGCTTCAATTGGGGAGTAGTCATTTGGGTACAACTAGCCCATGATTTTTATAGAGTGTGGGTGAGACAACAATGGGCGATTGTGCCCGTTGTTTTACTATCATCATGGATTTATGAGAGATTTCCAATGTTTAGCCTTGTCGAATGCCACTTGAGATAACAACAATTGCCCTAGGATGTTGTAGTGGGAGAGAAGAGAGGTGGTGAGAATGAGAGTTGGGTATCCAACTCACACGCAATACGTCGAGATCAAATTGTATGAAGCCCATATATTGGGTTGGTTTATAGATGGACCTCGTGGCCCACATCACAAGTATCACATGACATTATGAAGATTACATGTTACTATCACTAGTGGGTAGAGGCACCTCCTATGGATAGAGTGCTAGGACAATTTTGACGTTTGCATCATATTGTACCATTACTAGTCCCTTTGTATCGACCGCCGTATACTAGGGTTGCCATGAGGCAAAGTAGGTGAGGGACCAAAGGTTTTCGTTCCACCATTGAGGCCGTACTAATATAGGCAAGGCTCGAGGATATGAGAACACGGGAGAATAGAGGGACATGTAGGGAAGGTGTAGATTATTGAAGTGAGAGGCAACCTCAAGAGGGATGTCTTAGGTCGGGAGGAGGTACAATGGCCACTTTTGAAACTAGGAGTGGAGAATGAGGTGACTAGAAGGCTAGTTCTCCTTGAGGTGCAAAGACCAATGTCATTTTCACTCGAGATTATACAAGGGTAGTGTTGGAGCTCAAAATTACACCCTGGATATGATCGTGAATGACCAAGAATTTTGAGGCAACATGGGACTGTCTCTCAGTTGTGGGACTGTAAACTAAGACAGACCTCCGGAGAAGGCCGACTTCCTCTACCTATTCCTAATGCTAACACTACTCCTAATATTGAAAGTAAATCCTAACCTAAATGTGCCAAGGGACCAGGATAGAAGGAGATGCGAAAAGGGGAAATCCTAAGCTAAGAAGGCGATAGCACTAGGAAAAGGTTGATCACTCTCCACAAGGGCGAAAGAAAGAAAACGTGGGTGAGAGGGCAAAAAGGCGTGCCACATACAAGAACCACGTAGATCCATCTTTCTTCGCACAAACAACACATGAAATGGATCCTGCAGATGAAAGAAACACACAACCTGCCAGAAATGCAAACAAAGAGGCAAGGAAACAATAAAACACAAGACCATGGCAAAGAGATAACCAAAAATATGATTTTATTGCTTAAAGGATGCACAATCGATTACATTCATGGCGAAGGTGAAAAATACATTGTAGAGACCAATCCAAGGTCTAAAACCCATGGGAAGTTGACCACCATTTTGACATGGTGCCGTTACAACAAAGAGGGATCTGTTTTAATGAGCAGAGCTCTTACATTTATAGAAAAAGAAGGAGAGAAGAAGAGGAGAAAGAGAGGGAAACTTGAACTCAAATTTCCAACCACCAATAGTCATTAAATTCTCTAAAAAAATTGGGTGCCCTGATTATCCACTGCAACACGCCATTTTCCTTGTTGGAGAAAAGATGGGCGCCCATACTACATTAAATGTTGGTAGTTGCGCCACCTGGAACTATATCTTTTGCGTGTTGGATAAGTCTTCCACCTTTACGCGTATCTATCCTTGATAAAATTAAGAAATCTAGTTTCCATTGCATAGAGGACGCTGAGAGCTTTCCATCGATATAAGGTTTGCAAAATTGGATCATCCGATCAAAAGATATGGCGATTTTAGTCTCCTGCAGAAAATTGTTGTTTTCCTTTAATACGTGGATTTCTCTTTTCAGTTTTGCGTGGCTTTTGATTTCCGCGGTTCTTTCTTATATTCCACGGCCTTCTCCCATCTCACCTTAATCCGTGGTTTTCCAAAAATATTTGCGGCAATGTTAGTCCCTGTAGCTTCGCTTAAGTTCTTCAGTATTGACCCGGACCTCATCCAGGTGTGCACGATTCTTTCAATCATTCATGGACCCTTTTCTTCAATCCGCGGCTTCCCGACCTACATGACATGTTCCGATTCTTCGTGACCTTTTCCGACTTCGGCGGCTTAATCTCCTTAGCCGCGGCTCGCTAAGATTTTTCCTTCACTCCGCGACATTCATTCTTTTGCCTGTGGTTCTTGACTTATGTCCGCGACATATTTAAACTTCTCTGTGGTCTTCATTCCAAGTCCGCGACAGTCCAAGTTGTTCCATTTTTGCAAGGGGTGCAAAAATAGACAACATGTAGCTTGAGCACAAAGGTAGACACCTATGACGCCGATACACAAATGACAATAGGCGTTTGTTGTGAGAGGCATGCAAGACAATGGTGATGATGTCGGCTAGGTGGATGGGCCAACATGGCTGTCATTAGAGAGGACCGACCTAGTCAACAAGGCATGAATTTGTATTGTAGTTATTGTCTTTCTTAGAGTAGAGATATATGTTAGGAAACATGGTGATATATAGTATCTTTGATATGTTTTTATGTGTGATGTTTTTTGCAAAGGAGTTTTTGGTCCACTTTGGATGGCCTTGATAGAAAACACACACCATAATATTTTTGACTCATTTCCCTAGATGATGGACACAAAATTAATGCGAGATCTAGTGATGTCCTTAGTAGGAGAGTATGTGGGTGCATTTCGGTTGGTTGGAGAGGCATCTCAAGAGTTGGAGTGTTGTGTTGTGACACTCACAATTGTGGAGAATGAATATATGGGTATCCTTTTGTGCATATTATGGCAAATTCATGTGGCCCCTAGCCACAGAGTAGGTTGGGCACTTATTCAATGCTTGTAATGTATTAGATACAATTAGTAGATTATAGGTTAGGGTTACTTGGGAAGAGGGTGAAGCATCAAGAACCAAATATAAGGCAACCTTTTTACTAGCTCTGTCCATGCATTTAGTCAAACCTATTTTCTCATAGCGTAACACCTCCTTAGGGGCGCAAAGGAGTGTTGTGTGAGGCAAGAGATTGTATGTGTTTGTATGAAGTACCCATTTTGAAACATTGATGTGTGTGTGTGTGTGTGTGTGTGTGTGTGAGAAGAGAGAGAGAGAGAGAGAGAGAGAGAGAGAGAGAGAGAGAGAGAGAGAGAGAGAGCATATTGATCCAATGTGTACATGCCTTACGGGATTTTGTATTTGAGTGCGAGATCTACTTATGTTTTAGCTACATTGTAATTTCTATGTTAGCACAAATGTGATGGCATCTATGGCTTATAAAAGTGAAAAAGGGAAAATTAAGGTAAATGCTAAAAATGGGCATCCAATGAAAAAGATTGGAAAATCTATTGATTAAAAAAATGTGCTAAAAATGGTACATAAAATGACATCCTATGGTAGCTAAAAAAGTAATCAAAGAAATAAAAAGATATGCTAGAGGATGGTAAGACATCTTAGAAAATCTAAGAAAGAGATCAAAGTAATTAGACAATGTGCAAATAGGGTTGTGAGACATCTAATCAAATCAAATAAATTAAATGATGTGTAAATAAGGTGTACTATATATAAGATGAAATCAAACTCATGATAAACTATTGGCAATATTCATTGAGGGGAGTAAAGGGAGTAATGATGAAAAGAGGGGAAAAGTAAAGCTCCGTGAGGGTGATAAAAGATCCTTAGCGGAGACGAGACACTAATAAAGATGATATGGCTAACAAGATAATAAGATAATGTTCTTTAGCACTAGGATGTTAACTCTTGTGAACAAGTTGTTTATGGGGCACTCAATGCTACTTTTCATTGATCGATTATATTGATTTAGATGATATCATGGTTAGTTTTGATCTCGATCGTGTATTGTTATGGTATTCATATGGGATTCATGGTCGTTAATCTTTTTACTATGCATATGACTCATTCTATGTTATATCGTGTAGTAGGCATGACTATCTATGGATGATTGATTTTATGCATATGATATTGTCATATTTTGATTATCGTATTAGGCAAATATGAGGTTTGCCTTGAGTGTGTGCAGGTGACAGGTATTTGATCATGGGAGAACATGGGGTTCATGCAATGCATCCCAATTAACAAAAAGACCCATGAGGCCAAACCATCCATTCTCTATTGATTTACGACACCTTCGATCGTGTTGTGCTTTGTTCGTATATTGTATTTGGTTTATTATGTGATGGTTGGCTTACATCTTACCTTTGTGATGTATGTTCATGTTGTATTGTTCTAAGTGTGTACTCTTATCCTCTTTTGATTAATGCTAACTTGGTGTTTTATGCTACCTTTGGTGGTCCTTGGCATATTTTGTGGTATGTGACGATGTGTCTTGGTTAGGAGGGAGTAGGCCATCTAACCATGTACTAGGTGAGCCTAATTGTCCCTCCTAAATGTCACATTTTCCCAAACTCGGATTTGGGAAAATATGTCATTTAAGAAGGGTAAATAACAAGAAAAGGGCTTGATTTGCATTGAAAAGGGCCCCTAGTCCCCATCCCTATGAGGAGGTGGGATATTTTCAATGAAAATGTGGACCATTGGCCTGTTTTTCCTCCTCTCACACACTCCAAATTTATGGACTTTTGATTTTGGGAATGTTTATTGAAATGTGAATCTTCTCATGATTGTTTAGAGCCAAATTTGTTTTCCCCAATTTTAATTTTATGGGGTAATTTTGTTGCATTTTGTTTGGATGTGGTTTTGGTGGAGGGTGACATTTGTCACCCTCCCATTGCTTGACTTATGTGGCATCCTTTCCTTCTTAACCCCTCATGTCCTTAGTGAAGGGGTTCTTTTTTTTGATTTTTTGGTGGTAGAAGAGCTTGGAGCTTGGAACAAGCATTTGGGATTTCTTGGTGAACTTCTTGGTTGGATTGTGCTTGAGTGCAAGGTAGGATCTTGCACCCACTTTGTTTCCTATTTGAAATTGTTCTTTCAAATTGTGTTATAAATTGAATTATGCATATAAATGAGTAATGTATGTTCGTTTATCTTATTTTTGTTGTTCCACCCACCCTTGAGGGGTGTGGGTTTTGGAGATGGATGGGAAATTTTTTCTCCTTTACATTGTTATATGCTTGTTTAACAAGCTTGAAAGAATTCTTCTTTTAATTTTTACTCCTACATTTGGCTTGTAGGTATGGATGTATTTCAATTGTTTTGGAAATCCATCCCTACCCTCAATGAAGGAAACCATAGGTTTAGAAAACCTTATTGGGGGAGATAATAGGGAGATAAGGGGAGTGATTGTGGAGTGATAAGGGGTGTTGAATCTATGGAGAGATAAGGTGGAATAATTTGTTGTTTGTTTGGATCTTTTGAGTAAAAAATTGGGATTTTCATCCCCCACTTCCCTATATTTGAAGCATGGTGCTTCTTGGCTAATTTCTTGGGTGAATATGTGTTTGTTGTGATAAACCAAGTATTGAATGTTTATTTTTGGTTAGATGTGTTGCCTCTTCTATGTTGGGAATTCGGGATCGCGGAATAGTGCTATGATATAATAACAAACAAAATCATGCACACAGGATCTAAAACATTCCCTAAAATCTACAGCAGTGGAAGTATAAACTAGAATAATCCAAATAATAAAAAAGTACACACACATAACACAATATGTACGTGTGGTTCACCCGGTGTGGGCTACGCCCACCAAAGATAGAGATCTCATATATATAATACAACAAGAGTACAAACCAACTCTTCAATACAAGAGTATAATGCATCTCTCCAAGAGTATCTCCTCTCCTCTAGATCTCTAAACAAATCTCCATGAGTGCACTGTTTGTGCCTTGAAACACCACTAGCAGATCTCACATAACCAAGAACTACTGCATGTCTGAACTGCTACCAAGTTCTCTGTGGATCTGCAAACAAGACCTCTCATGGGTCTACCATATGTGTAACTATAATTGTGCACCAAGAAGTAAGTCTGTCTCTCCATCATTGCATAACCTATGCAAACATGAAGACAACCTCCTCTACAATATCTAGATCTACATGGATCAACAATACAATATGATATCATGGATCTAAAATACAAGACTAGATCTACATAGATCGATAATACAAGATCTCACCAACATGTGGATCTACAAGAAGAAACTCTATGTGCTTTGCATACTATGCAAACTATTACAATGAGACAATAACTATACAAAGAAAATACAGTAGAAGACGTTACCCTCTTCTCACCATTCAAATGTACCTGCTATTTTCTTCTGTCTAACTCCTTTCCATGGAGACTTTGTCTTCATGTAACCTATTCTTTCTTTCTCTTCTTCTTCTTCATCCTCTCAATCTAGAAGAATCAAGGATCTAATTCAATCCTTCTCTTAATTCTCTTACTTACCCTCATACAATGCATGCATATATATCTATTTTGGGTAACTTAACTTTGATTTTACAATCAATAAATCATCTTTAAAATAATAGATTTATTCTAATTTTTGTCAAAAAACAAAAAATGCGCACAGTAACCATCATTTGATTCTTGCTGACCACCGACACACTTGGTTATGCCCGACCGGCGCCGATTACTTCGACTGGAATGACCGACGCCGATCAACCCCGACCAATGCCGGTTGCGGTTATTCGAAGCGGTAACATGTAAAACATGCTATCTTTGAAGCAATTCAACGCCACAACCTAACAACCTAACATGCTATTTTATTACATTCTTGTAAGCATGATATGGACACACTATTCGATTAAAATTGTTTCAGATTATGTAATTTAAATGGGTGGAAAATATAGTTAACTCTAATTTCTAGTTATAAAATATTTCTTTTAAATTTGAAATGTGTATCTTCTCTTGGAATGAAGAATTAAACTAAGGGAAGGAATAAGTGTTATAATGTGTGAAATGAAATCACTCTTCATTTATTTGGAAACTAGAAATTATAGTTATGTTAATTATTGTCTTGCATGTGAAAAAATGATAAAATAAAGGCATAATGTTTATGTTGAATCGATTTATTCGTGTTGAAAAATTCTTTCTATTCAAGTTTATAATTCTTAAAAATTCACTCTAAAATTGGATTAAAAATCATGTAATATTCTTGTTTATGAAACTTGAAATAATATTTCCTTGAGTGAATAGAAGTGCTCGAAAATTTTCTTTTAGAAATCATCTCTCTACTATAATTAATTTTCTAAAAAATCTTCTTCTTTATTTAGATATTTGTTAGATAATTTGAATCGTGTATAGTAAATAAGTAGATATGGAGACACACACGTGTGCGCACGCGCACGCGCGCAATACACACACACACACACACACACACACACACACACACACACACGATACGTATGTATATATGTCTATCTACATTTGCATATATATATCTGTTTCAAAATAATTTCCCTCTTCAAAATCAATAAACAAAACTTATTATAAATGTTGGACTTTCAAGTAGAAATCCAAATGTGCCTAAAAATGAATAAGTAGAAGACTTATTATTTCTAGAATGTTAATGTAAATATATTTACTCACTTATATAAAAAAATAGATTTTTTTTTCCTTGAAAAATCAACCTATATATATATGTGTGTGTGTATGTACACACACACACACATTTCTTTTAAAATAGGCAATCCGTTTATAAAAATAAATAAATATGGGATTTAAATTTTGTTTTAGGGCCTTATGGCCAAAAGAATAAGAGTTTTGTTTTTTTATAAAAAAAAAAAAAAAAAATGGTAAGGCAACAAGATGAAGTTTTAGTTAAAAAAATTGTAAACCATATTGTTTGAATCGTAATCGCCCCAGGGGGCTTGGAAATATATGCACCCAACTACACACACACAAATTTCTTTCTCGGTAGTTTTTGTTTGATTTTTAAATTTATTTATAGATACTCTAAAGATACCTAAAAAAGATATGCAAATCATCACCCAACTCTGTATATTAAATAATAAAACAAAGAACTTCTCCGATCTTTGTCACGGGTGTGGGCTTTTAATAAACAAAAAAAGAAAATATAAATAGATTCTTAACCTTGCACATAAACCAATCTACATTATGGAGATTCATTGTAGAAATATGGATGAGAATTCTAAACCGACAACCGGAACTTGAATCTGGTATGCTTCAATGAAAAAAAAACTCAGAGAGACTCGAATGACCCGGAGAATGGAGAAGAAATAAATTAAAAAATTTAGGTTTTGATTAATATATCCTCATCATTTTGGAATTAGGGATTTTAAATCCTACGGTGGATATTAAACACATCTAAGGGTGGTGAGAGAGTGTACACAACTTAAGCGTTATGGGAACCTAATTAATTATTGTAATGTTTTATAAGTTTTATTAATTAAATGGATTTAGTTATTTTGTAATGGGTTGATTTAAACTTAAATGGTTTAAATTTATTCAATCAACCTAACCCTTGTTATGGAATTCCCTTAGTGGGATAACTAAACTAATTAAATTAAATTTAGTTTTTTTGGGGTAAGTTAGCGTAATAGGTTAATTGAAGTTAAATAGTTTAAATTTATATAATTAACTTAACCCATGTTGTGGATTTCCCTTAGTGGGAAAATTAAAATAATTAAATTAATAAAAAATATTTTAACCCGTGTTCCATCCTCGAGGGCATGGGTCCATTCTAAAGGCAAAATAGGACCCATGACCACCTTGGCAATAATTTTACTTTCCACAATCATTTTTTTCTCACCTCACCATCCTTCCTGCGCGATATGTTATATTGCAAGTGGAGTGTTTCGCATTACCGTCATTACGATAATAATCGTCGATGCATTTAAAAATCGTAATTCGTATAACCAACAAAAATGGCGTTAGTGCGACTTGTGGACCTCATGTCCTTATCGAACGTGGTAGTAACGATGCGTAAATTGTTTAAAATCCTCATGTCGTTCACGATTACGGATTGGTTCCACTTTGTCGTATTCTCGTGATTTAGTCGCGTTGCTTTAGTAATGCATAATTTTAATTGTCGATAACCGTTTATGTAAAAAAACTTATAACCACTTTATTACCATTCCCATCTTCAATCGGATATTTCATGTCGCGTTCATGATTACGGATTGGTTCCACTTTGTCGTGATCTCGTGATTTAGTCGCGTTGCTTTAGTAATGCATAATTTTAATGTCGTATATCTGTTTATGTAAAAAAACTTATAACCACTTTATTACCTTTCCCATCTTCAATCGGGATATTTGGTTATCTTTTAACATGTTTTGGGATTCACGTCGGGTGTGGTGTGACATTTGACATCGAGTGAAGGTTCATACACTTGAACCTCACGGGATAAAAATAATAATAATTTTTTTAATTCGGATTGTTGTATTCGTCTATGTGGGTGCTATGTTGATCCCAATTCTTAGGAAATGTGAATTTGTTATGATATTCCTATGAACTTCTTAAGTGTTGGGAAATTGGTTCTCTTGCGAAGTATGTTGGTTCATGGGTTCCTAGCTCGTGGTTATGATCTAGTAATGGTGTTGACCCTATAGACACATCTGGTTTGTTATTTTGTTTGGAGAAACTCTTGGGAATTAGTGTTATAGGTAACAATTAGGGGCCATATGGAGGTCCGAGATTGATTAATTGTTTTGAGTTTCCTCTTTTGTCAGTGGTTAGGCTAGTTGGGTATTATTTGACAGTGGTTGCGAGACCTTTGGTAATTTTTGTTACTTTGAGGACTTATTTCCCACATGGGAGAGTAGATATCATGACATGATGTCATATTAGATCCAGTTTTATATTTATATTTTGAGATGTGCACTCGATGTTTAGTACCCCTACCGATGGCCCACGAAATGCTACGAAGTAATTGTGATGTGGATATTTCATGTGTTATATTTGTAAACTCAAATTCTTTTGTCAAGACCAACATTTTATTTAATTGATTTGTTAAGAAGCTACGAGGCTCTTCTTGTTATTTTTGTTCCATTGTGATATTTGTGTGGATTGAAATGTGACTACGTAGCCGTTTCTTTTTTACCACGAGATTTATTGTATTTTCTCTATTTGGTAACTCGGAGCTTGTTTGTCTTTAATTCCACCTGGCTAAATGTCATCAAGAATGTTACCTTTTTTTTTTCTTTTCTCTTTGGTGAGCTAGTTCTATCTTGTTTGTATTATTGTGTTCTCATGTTGTATAGGGGTACATCCAAGGTGTCTTGATTGATTTCTTAGGTGCCTCGGGTCATGCCCTTGAATTGGGGTGACAGGGGATCTATGTGTTTAGGATCTTGAATTGGCCCAACCTCACTTGGATGATTGTTATTCAGTCCTTATTGAGTTAGAGTGACATTTTTGACACTCAATTTTCCTTGGCAAAGGGCCCTCCATGTCATGCAATATAGTTGGTAGTTTTGACAATGATTGTGTTTCTTCTTACACCCTAGTATGAGATTTATTCATCATCGGGATATAGGTGATTTTCAATTTGAGATTTTGGATTATGCTAGGGATGGATTTACTCTTTTATAATCATGGGTTTTGGTGGATAGTGTATTCTTGGGATATGAGGGTTCACCAATGGGCATATTAGAGTTATAACATTGTTCCTTTATTTTTTTGAAAAGGTCAATGTTTTGGAATATAAATACCTTGGGTAAATATGGTTATACTTAAGTTCCTTTGGGCATTGTGCTTAAATAAGTGTTCTTATTTTGGTCTCGAGGACCCATAGATAGATATACCTTTGTCTTATCTCTTGATTTGTTTAAGGTATACCACACTATAAGCTATTAGTATCGAGTATATGCTTATATGGATATTGATGCATTTGGATTTCCTTTGGACATTGTGTTTGGGGATATATGGTTTTTAAGGTCTCGAGGGCCCATATTTAGTTGTTGGGGTTAGCACACCAGTTGTACATATAATATATCAGATCTAAGCATACATGCAAATAAAAACGGATATTCTACTAGAAGAAATATACAAAACAAGAGACATAAATCAACACTAGATTTAACGTGGTTCACCTAGTGTGGGCTACGTCCACCAAGAAACAAGCCAATCTATTATCCAAAGCTTTGACAAGATATACAATGAAGATTTATAATCTTCCACACCTCTTAGATGTATAGTACTTTCTTTCCTTGAGCTTTTGCTTTATCGCCAAGAATTCTCTCTCTCACCAACTTTTGCAAGTTCTTTCTAATTCTTGTTAATCCCCTCTCTTCTAAACCCTAGCTTTTATGCTTATATAGTTGTTTATAGACTTAGGGAACTTAGCCATACAATTATAATCAATAGATATACTTTAATGTTAAAAATAGATCTAATTCCCGAGAGTTAATTAAAACATCCTCACATAGGTAACCGATGCTGGTTAGCCCTAACCAATTCCGGTTCCTCCCTCGCTTAACCAATGCCGGTCCTTCGACTAATGCCAGTAATGGGTGACCGATGCTAGTTCCCCCTAACCGATGACGGTTATTGTATTTTCCAACAAGTTTCCATTACATGCTAAACTGAAGTAATTGAGCTCCACAACTCAACAATCTCCCACTTGGAGATTAATTACTACACCATACTGTACAACATCATTCTTGGATCCTTCCTTAGCTTTGTTTCTTCCTCTTCAAGTCTCAAACTCAAGACCAACAAAATTGGAGTGTAGATCCAACTTCTCCTTTGCTAATGGCTTCGTTAGCATATCCACAGGGTTCTTGCTTGTATGAATATTTTCTAGATTCAACTGTTCATCCTCCAATACCTGCCATATGAAGTGATACCTCAATTGAATGTGTTTCGTTCTCGAATGAAACACTAAGTTCTTTTCCAAATGAATTACACTATGACTATCACTAAACAGTTTACAATCACCTTGCTTCTTTCCCAAATCTTCCATGAACCTACTCATCCATATCATCTCCTTGCTAGCCTCTGTAGTTGCAACATACTTTGCCTCTGTAGTAGATAAAGCCACAAACTTCTGCAATCTTGAAATTCAACTAACTTCCGTCCCACCTACTGTGAAAATATATCCAGTAGTGCTCCTTCGACCATCAAGATCTCCAGCCATATCCGAATCAACATAACCACATAATGAAATATCCAAACTTCCATAGCATAACTGCATGCTAGATGTTCCTTTCAAATACGTGAATATCCATTGAACTGTTTTCCAATGCTCTTTACCTAGATTGACCATATATCTACTCACCACTCCCCCGCTCGTGCAATGTCCGGTCTTATACAAACCATAACATATATGAGACTCCCAACTATTTAAGCATATGGCACTCGTGTCATGTATTTGACCTCCTCATGTGATGATGGACACTAATATTTTCTCAATTTGAAGTGTCCAACCATAAGTGTGCTAACAGGTTTTACATTTTGCATGTTGAACCTTTCTAACACCTTGTAGATATAATCCTCTTGAGACAAATATAATTTCTTGTTTTTCCTATCTCTGTGTATTTGCATGTCAAAGATTTTTTTGCAGCTCCTAAATCCTTCATAGAAAATGTGTGAGCTAGCTTTCTCTTAATCTCACCAATGTCCTACATACTAGATCTTGCAATAAGCATATCATCCACATACAATAACAAAATAATATAGCTCCCATTTTCAAGATTCTTGAAATAAACACAATGGTCATATTCACATCTCAAGTAACCATGCTCATGCATAAAACTATCAAACCTCATGTACCATTTCCTTGGATCTTGTTTGAGCCCATATAGACTCTTTTTCAACCTGCACACTAATTTCTCCTTACCCTTGACTTCATACCCAAGTGACTACTGCATATAAATCTCTTCATCCAAATCACCATGAAGGAAAGCTGTCTTCACATCTAGTTGCTCTAAATGCAAGTCTTCTACTGCAACTAAGCTCAATACAATACAAATAGAAGTCATCTTAACAACAGGAGAAAATATTTCACCAAAGTCAATACTTGCTTTTTGTGTAAATCCCTTTACTACAAGCCTTGCCTTGTACCTTTTCTGTCCACCCTCTTCTTCCTTGATCATGTAAACCCACTTGTTCTGTAATGTTCTCTTACTTACTGACAACTTAACCAAATCCCATATTTGGTTATATTCCAAGGAGTCCATCTCCTCATCCATGCCATGCTCCCACTGGATGTGGGTCTTATCCTGCATTGATTCTTCAAAGCTCTCTGGTTCACAATTATCATTCAATAATAAATAAAATAGAGAAGGTGTAAATATTTCTGGAGGTTTACTTACCCTTTGTGACCTTCTCACAAGAGTTTGGGGTACCAGAGGCTCAATATGGACCTCCTGGACATTCCTATCCAAATCGACAAGCCATCTTGGCGTCGGTCACCTCTAACCAACGTCATTTCTGCTAATCAATGTTGGTTTGGATCTTCTGTAACTGATACTGGTTCATCTGACCGGTGCCGGTTAGGGGTCAACCGACACCGATTATTGTGTAACCTTGTCGGTAATTCTTTTAAATTCGAGAGTTCATTTTCATTCACAAACTTCTCAACTGGTTCATCCTTGGGTACCAAAATTTGATCCCTGTACATTCTCTTTTCATTCCATTCAACATCACGACTCCTAATAATTTTAGAATTCTCTAAATCCCAAAAATGGAAACCGAAATCACAGATCCATAACTAATGAAAGTGCATCTCTTGTATTTTGCATTCAACCTTTTTCTATTTTCCTTATCAACATGTAAAAAAGATTCTGAACCAAAAAATTTAAGAAAAGAAAGATCTACCTCTTTTCTAGTCCAAGCTTCCTCTGGTATTCCTCCATCTAGTGAACTTGAAGGCCCATGGTTCATCATATAAACTGTTGTATCAACTACTTCTACCCAAAATTATAAGGGCAATCCAGAATGTATCCTCATACTTCTAACACATTCCATGATTGTCCTGTTCATTCTTTCTACAACACCATTCTCCTGTGGTGTTCTTGGAACCGTTCTTTCTCTACGTATTCCATTCACTGAACAATAATCATTGAAATCCTTGCTACAATATTCACCACCATTGTCAAATCTAAGGCACTTTAACTTAGAATTTGATTTATTCTCAACAAGGGCTTTCCATATTTTAAAAGTCTCAAAAACATTAGATTTACGTTTAATATAATAAACCCATACCTTTCTTGTAGCATCATCAATGAAAGTAATATAATACTAGGATCCTCCATGAGAAGCTACTTGAGCTGGTCCCCATACATTTGAGTGTACAAGCTCCAATTTATGCTCCTTCTTAGTTGCCCCAACTTTGAGAAATATCACTCTCTTTTGCTTTCCAAAGATACAATTCTCATAGAAATCAAGATCTAAATCTTTCAAATCTGATAACTTACCCTTAGCCTTTAAGATCTGCATTCCTTTTTGACTCATATGACCCAACCGGTTATGCCACATGCATGCATTTGAATATGAAGTAGATAATGCAGAAAAGGAATCAGTAATACAGGTAGATAAATATAGCGTTCCTACCTTCTTACCTCTTGCCACAAAAATCACCCTTGGTGACTTTCCAAGAGTCTCCTATAAAAGTAACCATGTAACCAAATTCACCTAGTTTCCCTGCAGAAATAAGATTCCTCATGAGGCTTGGCACATGCCTCACATCTTTTAATACCCATGTATTTCCATTTTGTAATTTTAGATGAACTTCCCTTTACCAGTAATAATATGCAAGGTTCATCATCACCAAATAAACATGCCCAAAATTTTCCTAAACATAATTTTTGAAATAACCCTTATTAGGGGTTACATGGAAAGAAGCTCTTGAATCTAAAACTCATGATGCAATTCTATTATCTAAAGAAAGAATAAGAACATATTGCATTACCTCGATGTAGCAAGATTTGCTTCTTTACATTTGTCAGTTGTTAGTTCTCTTTATCCTTTGACCAACAATTTTCTTTGCATGTCCTTTCTTTCCACATTTCCAACAAGTAATTCCCTTACTTCTGGATTTATATCTGCTATCCCTTGACTTTGATTTCCCATTACTCTTACTCTTGGATCTCTCCTTCTGCCTGCCCTTGCTTTCTACATTCAAAGCATTTCCAGATGATGATTCTTTCCGTACTCTTCTTGCGAATTTCGTCATTCAAGATTATACTAACCAAATCATCAAACTTCAAAATATTATCGTAGATGTTGTATTACTAACAACTATTACCAAGTTATCCTAGCTATCGGAAAAGAACATAAGAGTAAAAGTGCTTTTACTTCATCATCAAATGGTATTGCAACCAATTTTAAATGATTTACAATATATCGAAATCATTTAAATGAAAAGATGCAGATCCACCTTCATGCATCTTAGAACTAAATAGTTTCTTCATCAAATAAACTTTATTTGAAGCACTGGGTTTTTATATAAATTAGCAAGAGATTTCATTAGCTATACCATAGAATCCACTTCTATAATATTGGAAGCCACAGATCTTTGCTAGGCTCAATCTTATAGATCCCAAAGCCTTTCTCGTCAAGAATCTTCCATTCTTCATCAGTCATTTTCATAGGTCTAGACTTCTCATCCAACAAGAGATACAAATATCTTTGATACAAATAATCCTCAATTTGTATCTTCCATAATTGATAATTTCAGCTGTCAAAATTCTCTACCTTGTATTTGTTTTCTTCTTTCATTGATGTAGCTCCCACTCAATATGAAAACCCTCTGTGAGTAAATCTGTCAACACAAAAAACCATAAAAAAATCTTTGATACCAGTTGTTGGGGTTAGCACACCGGTTGCACAAACAACATATCAGATCTAAGCATACATGCAAATAAAAGTAGATATTCTACCAAAAGAATTATACAAAACAAGAGACATAAAACAACACCAAATTTAACTTGGTTCACTCAGTCTTTGCTAATTCCACCAAGAAACAAGCCAATATATTATCCAAAGATTTGACAAGATATACAATGAAAATTTACAATATTTCACACCTCTCAGATGTATAATACTTTCTTTCCTCAAGCTTTTGCTTCATCACCAAGAATTCTCTCTCACCAACTTTTGCAAGTTCTTTCTAATCCTTGTTAATCCTCTCTCTTATAAACCTTAGCTTTTATGCTTATATAATCGTTTATAGACTTAGGGCACTTAGCCATGTAATTACAATCAATAGATATACTTTAATGTTAAAAATAGATCTAATTCCCAAGAATTAATTAAAACATCCTCGTATAGGTAACTGATGTCGGTTAGCCCTAACCGATGTCGGTTCCTCCCTTGCCTAACCGATGCCAGTCCTTCCTGACCGATGTCGGTAATGGGTGATTGATGCCGGTTCCCCCTTAACCGATAATGGTTATTGTATTTTCTAGCAAGTTTCCATTGCATGCTAAACTAAAGTAATTGAGCTCCACAACTCAACAATACCACACTATAAGCTATTAGTATCGAGTATGTGCTTAGATGGATATTGATGCATTTGGATTTCTTTTGGACATTGTGTTTGGGGATATATGGTTTTTTACATCTCGAGGGCCCATCTTTAGTTGTGTTTTTGTCATCTTAGCCACTAAGTTGAGGATATAATTTTGGAGGTATTAGTTTTTGGGAACTCTCTTGTCTAGTGATATTATTTTGGGTTTAGACCATAAATATTGTATTCCCACTCATGTTGGTCAAATCTCATTGAAATCTTAAAAGCAAACTTATGACTTCATAATTTATGCCTTCATTGAATATCTCATTGATACTTGTGGAGACTCACTTGGAATGCATCGGTGATGCATGTAGCTCTTGAGAAAAACTTGGTATGTTCTGTTTTGGTTAATGACCTCTTGTTTTCTATGAACTCGTAATGTAATAAGTTTGGATCTTTTTACTCATTAAAAGTTAATTGGTGTTTGCGATAAACCTGAACATATTAGAACTCTAATTGGGAGACATGGATTTTCGAAACTTAATAAGTAAATTTGAACATTATGAAAATGGTTCCTTACTCTAACCTTGTAGTTTAATAGAAGAAATAAAAACTATGTGAAAATAGCAAAGAATTCTCTCATACTCTCCCTAGAAGTAAAATGAATATTCATTCACCCATTAATGATGCAAGATATGGGATATCAACATATAGGAATACATTAATTAGAAAACTTATAAGAAATATGCTTAGCGAATGTAATTATAACTTGGGATTTATAATTTGGAATATGGTATGGATAATTATATGAAATTGAGCACAAGTAAAAGTTATAAGATAAACAAGCTTGATTATACAATTTTTTTATTGTATGCCCAAAAAATTTAGAAAGGACATGATCAGAATGGTTAAACCAATTGAAAAGTGCTTTTGTGCTAGGGTATGAATATATAATCTCGATTGCGTGTAAAAATTTTGGGTTGTAAATTTGATGAGTACTTCCCACATCTTCCCTTGTTATATCAAAACAATAAACATATGTATATTGCTTATAGCACAAGATATATGTTGGATCACTTTTGGATCCCTCATTGGTTAGTATGAACTTTCTAGAAGTATGCATAAGGATCTTATCACCTTGTCTAGATCAGATTAATTGTTAAATTCATATTGGTGGACCTTACGTTCCATCATGTCAAAGGTGGAAAATAATTGAATCTTTAAATATTTCTGCCTACCATGAATAATGGAATCCCTTGTAGATAGTGTTGTGTTCTAGCCATGTTTTACTCTCTTGAAGATAAATGCGTGTAGTCCTCCTTGAGGGAGTCTTTCAGGATGTTGTACCCTTTTTTCCTCTCAGCTCAATAGGTTTTTAAATTGTGATCTTTTAAGAGCGAGTCTATATCTCTAGTTTTAAGAGAAGTACCCTTCTTGTGTTTGTAGTAGGTCGTTGGTGACCTAGGCTTATTGGAAAGCTTAAGAAACATATGTTAAGGATATGGAGGAGTTTTGGAATCTCCCTTCCATTTGGAGAAAAACATGACGTTGTCCCCTTGCCCTTTTGGGAAGTAAAAGGGGCATGTTGTTTTCGTGAGTTGCCTACAAGAAATTTTGGTGTGTTGCTCTAGTAATTTACTAGTTTGGACCTCTCTTGTTACCTATTTTCACCTAGCTCACTCGATTTTTCTTATGTGTTATAATATTAAGCTTGTGTTCTTATTATGTGATGGTTGGCTTACCTCTTACCTTTGTGATGTATGCTCATGTTGTATTGTTCTAAGTTGGTACTCTTATCCTCTTTTGGTTAATGTTAGCTTGGTGTTTTATGATACCTTTGGTGGTCCTTGGAATATTTTGTGGTATGTGATGATGTTTCTTGGTTAGGAGGGAGTAGGCCACCTAATCATGGATTAGGTGAGCCTAATTGCCCCTCCTAAATGTCACATTTTTTCCAAACTCGGATTTGGGAAAAATGTGCCATTTAGGAAGGGTAAATGACAAGAAAAGGGTTTGATTTGCATTGAAAAGGGGCCCTAGCCCCCATCCCTATGAGGAGTTGGGATATTTTCAATGCAAATGAGGCCCATTGGCCCATTACCCTCCCACACACTCTAAATTCATGGAGTTTTGATTTTGGGAATGTTTATTGAAATGTGAATTTTCTCATGATTGTTTGGAGCCAAATTTATTCTCCCTAATTTTAATTTTTTTGGGGTATTTTTTTGTATTTTGTTTGGATGTGGTTTTGGTGGAGGGTGACATTTATTACCCTCCCATTTCTGGACTTATGTGACATCCTTTCCTTCTTGATCCCTCATGTCCTTAGTGAAGGGGTTCTTTTTTCGGATTTTTTTTTGTGGTAGAAGAGCTTGGAGCTTGGAGCTTGGAGCAAGCATTTGGAATTTCTTGGTGAAATTTTTGGTTGGATTGTGCTTGAGTGCAAGGTAGGATATTGCACCCACTTTGTTTCCTATTTGAAATCGTTCTTTCAAATTGTGTTATAAATTGAATTATGCATATGACTAAGTAATGGATGTTTTTTTATCTTATTTTGTTTCTCCACCCACCCTTGAGGGGTGTGGGTTTTGGAGATGGATGGGAAGAGGGAGGAATTTCCTCCTTTACATTGTTATAAGCTTGTTTAAAAATATTGAAAGAGTTCTTCTTTTAAATTTTTACTCCTACATTTGGCTTGCAGGTAGGGATGTATTTCCATTTGGTTTGGAAATCGATCCCTACCCTTAATGAAAGAAACCATAGGTTTGAAAATTATTCTTAGGGGAGATAATGGAGAGATAAAGGGAGTGATTGTGGAGTGATAAGAGGTGTTGAATCTATGGAGAGATAAGGTGGAATAATTTGTTGTTTTGACAACAAAAAAAGGGATTTTCACCCCCTCTTCCATATATTTGAAGCATGGCACTTCTTGGCTATTTTTTTGGTTGAGTACATGTTTTTGTGATAAACCAAGTATTGAATGTTGATTGTTGCATTTGAATTCTATCTATGTGCTGGTTGGATGTGTTACCTCTTTCCCGTGGGATTGGGGGAGGCTAGCATGCCATCTTGATCTTCTTAGTGGCATGTAATGATGCCAAGTGGTTGGGTGGTTAGCTAGGCTCATTTCATTTGTGATTTTAGAGGTTCTACATTGTTGTTTGAGAGCATATTGAAGTGCAATAGATTTTGAAATCAACATCATTGAGTTTTAAGCCAATAGTTTGGCGGGTTGTTTCCTCTTGAGAGGAGGGCTTGCATACTTGCATTTTATTACATTCTTGTAAGTATGATATGGACACATTATTTTGATTAAAATTGTTTTAGTTATGTAATTTAAAGGGGTGGAAAATATGATTGAATTCCTGTTACAAATGTGAAAGTTAACTCCAATTTCCAGTTATAAAATATGTGTTTTAAATTCTAAAATGTGTATCTTCTCTTGGAATGAAGAATTAAACTAAGGGAAGGAAGAAGTGTTATAATGTGTGAAATGAAATAACTCTTCTTTTATTTGGAAATTGGAAATTATAGTTTTGTTAATTATTGTCTTGCATGTGGAAAAATAAATAATGTAAAGGCATAATCTGTCAATGTTGAATTGATTTATTCACGCTGAAATATTCCTTCTATTCAAGTTTAAAATTCTAGAAAATTCACTCTAAACCTGGATTAAAAATCTATGTAATATTCTTGTTTATGAAACTTGAAATAATTTCTCCTTAATTGAGTAATAGTGCTAGAAAATTCTCTTTTAGAAATCATCTCTCCACCGTAATTGTTTTTCAAAAATGCACATTAACAAGCGCACACACACACACGCGCGCGCACGCACACAAAAACACACATTCCTAGCCCTTTATAAAAAAATAAAATAAAACATGGGATTTAAATTTTGTTTTAGGGTTGTATGGCCAAAAGAATAAGGGCTTTTTTTTTTTTTTTTTTTTTTTTAATATAAAGAGGAATAATCTTTGGTAAGGCCGTATGACCCAAACCAAACAAGATGAAGTTTTAGTTTTTTTTTTAAAATTTGTAAACCATATTGTTTGAACCCACAATTGCCCCTAAAGGCTTAGAAATATATGCGCCCAACTACACACACACATATATTTCTTCCGGCGCTTTTGTTTAAAAATATTTATTTATTTATAGATACTCTAAAGATACTAAAAAAAAGATATGCAAATCATCACCCAACTTTGTCTATTAAATTAAAAAAAACAGAGAACTTCTCCAAAATTTTCCTTGGGTGCGGGCTTTCAACAAACGAATAAAAAAGAAAATATTAAACAAATCCTTAACCCTACACATAAACTAGTCTACATTATGGAGATTCACCATAGAAATATGGAGGAGAATTTTAAACCCATAACACGGAACTTGAATCCTTGAATGCTTCAATGCAAAAACAAAAAAAACTTGGAGAGACCTGAATGAACCCGAAGAATGGAGAAGAAATAAATAAAAAAGCTTAGGTTTTGATTAATATATCCTCATCATTTTGGAATTAGGGATTTTAAATCCTATGGTGGAGATTAACTAGATCCAAGGGTGGTGAGAAAGTGTGCACAACTTAAGTGTTATGGGAACTTAATTAATTATTATAATGTTTTATTAGTTTTAATAATTAAATGGATTTAGTTATTTTGTAATGGGTTAATTTAAATTTAAATGGTATAAATTTATTTAATCACCCCAACCCTTGTTGCGGAATTCCCTTAGCGGGATACCTAAAATAATTAAATTAAATTTAGTTATTTTTGGGTAAGTTAGCGTAATGAGTTAATTAAATTTAAATGGTTTAAATTTATATAATTAACTTAACCCATGTTATTGATTTCCTTTTGTGAGAAAATTAAAATAATTAAAAATTATTTTAACCCATATTTTCGTCCTCGAGGGCATGGGTCCATTCTGAAGGAATAATGGGACCCATGACTCCCTTGGTGATAATTTGACTTTCCGAAAACATTTTTTTTTCTTACCTCATCATCATTCCCACACGATATGTTATATCACAAGTGGAGTGTTTCCGTATCATCGTCATGGTAGTAATTATCGACGCATTTAAAAATAATCGTAATCCGTATAATCGGTGAAAGAGGCGCTAGGCTGAATTCATGTCCCTCATGTCGTTATTACAATGCAAAGAGTAATAATGTGTAAATTATTTAAAATCCAACGAGTCATTCACGATTATCATAGATTGGTTCCGCTTCGTCATTTCTATGACTTAGTCGCATTGATTTTGTAATGAGTAATTTTAAGCGTCAGTATAACAATTTATTTAAAAAAATTATCACCACTTTATTACCTTTCTCATCTTCAATCGAGATATTTGGTTATTTTTTAATGTATTTTGGGACTCGCATTGGGTGTGGCATGACAAGTATAAAATTATTATCTCAAAGTCACTTATGATAGTAACTATGTATCCTACCTTCCCACAATATTTTACGCATTCCTTAGGACATCACTTAAGGAGCTATATGAATACTACAAGGATTAGGTAATAATATGAGAAGGTAGGGGCACTAAGTGATATATATATGCAACTTGCACCTAGTTGAAAAACCTATCCGCACCCTAAAGGACCTCAAACTATGTAACGAGAAAAATTGAGGAATTTGAGTTTTAAGCCAAATAGGAGATGTACCAAATATGATAATATCATTTTTTTGTGTTGTGATTGACTTTTATTGCTTGTAATTATTACAGTTTTGTTTCCTTTTATTGATTTTTTTCGTGATAACACGACCTTTAAAATTTTTTGGTCTTTATTTTAGATTTTACTTTTCCTCCTCTATGTGGATTTAGAAGGATGATCTAGTGGGTTTGAAATATGACTAACACAAGAGATCTTACACCTAATATATATAAATGAGAACATTAAAACCATGATTCTTAGGTACCTCTAGACTGCTTCAAGGAAATATTGCGATCTCATTTCGACCTAAGTGTGCCACAAGTGAGAGGAGTGGGATGAGTGAAAGTTGCAAGGATATGAGAGTGGTAAAACCATGGATAAATTTGATAGATAATTGTAAGGAGATATAAAAAGGGTCTTCATATCATAGATGAAAACTAAAAATGGGATAGTTTAAACAACATAGGAAGCGTAGATCGTTAGAAATATGAAGAGATAAAAGTGTAAACCTAGGATAGGTATAACACAAGCATAAGAAAGTGAGTGTTCAAGATAATGTTAAGGTCATAAACTGATAAAAACAAACCTAAAGATTAGTTAATAAGAAAATGATAGAAATAAATCCAAAATATGTAAAATAAATATTCTTTAAAACATAAATTTAAAATTTTGTAAATGGATAAACCCTACTAAAACATCGAGTAAGAAACAAATAGTAAAAGAAATCCAAACAATGTCACAAGGAGGCTATAAATTATAAGTAAAAAGATGTGAAGGGGTAGTCAACATATGCGAACTAACTTGAATGTTTTTGATGCACGTATAGAGTGAAAATCATATTTGAAACCCTTAAAATGAAGTAAGTGATCATCTAATCTTGCCAAAATAACTAACTATTAAACTAGTATTGTTGTAAGCGAGATTACTAACAAGATATGCACCGAATAACTTCAAATAATGAATTCTAAGCTTGTTGTTTTTATTTGTAAATACCTACAAATAAAAACAAAGATGAACTCAATGAAAAAGTGTTTTTACATGGAAATATTATGCCAAAGTACGTAGAAAAACCCACATTACAAGATTAGAATATACATATCAAAGTAATAACATGATAAAATAATAGATGAAAAATTCTTAATTAAGAAGGCTTGCCGAAGCTGAAACTTTATATTTACCCTTGAACATGAATTTAATAAACTATGGATTGGACTTAGACTCTGAATCCAATACAAAAAAATTAGATCTTCCTCATCTTCCAATGAAGTGAATGAAACCTTCACCCCCTTTATATAAGAGGAAAGTATATTTTCACCGAAACACGGAGATGAGATACCTGCTCTACTCGGGTAGCCAAAAGATTCCAAACAAGACATACAAGAATCTACAAAATCAAGTATACGGGCCTAGCATGCTATGACTATAAAGATAAAAGGAAACATGTCTTCCTTAATGGCTGATAATGGTTGTTACCACACCTGACAACATAACGTACTAAGAATATTCCTTAAGGACTAAAAGAAACATGGGGACGATCATCACTGTTAGATGAGCTGGAAGATTCTTCACATTTTGTAGAGTATATGTCCCTTGTATTGTGCTTATACCAAAGTCTTGAAACTGTTGAGGTACCATCATTATTGAGTGTTGCACACCTCCTTAAGGGAAATAGATAGTGATTTGGTATTCGTAAGAAATCTCCTAGTGCTGGACGATGGATATTCATGGTGTGATGGAGGTAGATATTATTACGAGTTTTCCTTATAGATGTAAAATACGTCCTTGTAAATTTTTATTTTTTTACATAATATATTTCCTTAACATACCATTATATCTTATAGTTTATAAGAATATTTATGGCAATGTCAAGGTACATTTGGAGAAGAGGAATAGCCAAATTTTTTTGTGGGAAGTTGCTTTGAGGAAGTACTTGAAATGATTGGCTATATAAGTTTGATCTCCATCTCTACTAGGTTTATTCCAGATGTCATTTTGAAGAGGATGCCCTTCATGCCACATCCTAGAAAGTTCAAATCTCCATAAAGTATTAGGTCTTAAGATCAATTGTCTTAACCTAATTCCTTCAACATGAACATATTTTGGAGGAGGTTCTACAAAACTGTAGTGTCTCCGTATCCAATTTAGAGTACAAAATACCATAGGCTCTTGGAGGGAATGATAATTGTAACTAGGGACTTCAAGATATCTATATGAGATGGTGAGATGTGACATTACATAAAGTGATACATATATGAAACCTCTATCTAAGAGGAGTTTTCACGCTTCATAAGACATTTGATTATCATTTTTAGCAAGATTAAATATTTTCATTTGAGTATACAAGAAAGAGAAAACATGCATAAGAAGTTCATAAATGCATTGTGTAATACTTATGTTCATATTTTGGTTTAGCTCTTTCTTTAGCAAAGTCGGATAGAGAATTCTTATTTTCTTTAATTTATAGAACCTTAAATTCATAGTTGTCAAACCACATTCCCCATTTTCAAAGTTTGTTAAAGGAAGTCTTATCGAAGGATCTCCCTTATTCAATTTTTTCATAAAATCTTTGAAACAAGTTTTCATAATGATTTTTTAGATTGCACAAAGAACATGAAGGATTTAATTTTTTTGTAGCTAGAATTATCTTATGAGCTTAATGATATTTTAGATCTGCCATGGAATGCTCTAGAAGCATATATGAAAATTTTCTCGTTCCCATTTTCTTCCTTTTCTGTTAACACGACACCCCAAAATCATTCTAACATCAGTTTCAATAATCTTCAATACATATTTCTTTGGCATGTGTGTACAACACTCATCATGAGTTTTGTGACATGGAATAACCGCCTCTCGTAGATCCTATCTCTCGGAAATTGTAATGAAGATTAAAACTTACAGTTTTAGTCTACGAAATCATGGTCCAACAAATGATATTAAAGTGATAGGTCTCAAGTTTGAAACTCACAGGTAATACTAGGGGAAGCTTGTTGGCATGTGCATGCAAAGTGTTCCCCATGGGTTTCGTGACATGGAATAACCGCATCTCGTAGATCCTATCTTTGGATATTGTAATAAAGATTAACACTTATGGGTTTTGGTATAATGAAAATCATGGTCCAACAATACCCTAGGAGAAATGTGTGGTAACTTTAATACCTATTTCTTAATTCTTTTGATAGCTCTAATCATATCGGATTCCATGTAGGTGGCTTCTTCAAAATTATTTTGTTTAAAATAATGCAATCTGTAAAAATGCTTTGATAAAATCCAATAACATAATTAACACATCCAAGAAATATTTTAAGTTATCAAGTCTATTATTTGATCAGGGAAAATTTGAATTTTTGACACAATATTCTCTTGGATTTGGATTTATCCACTAGTGATGGTCAGACCAAGAAAATTGATAGAGTTTTTAAAAATTCCATCTTGGTGCTTGAAAGACATAGACCATTACTATATATTGCATCATAGAACCTATTGAGATGTTCTATGTGATCTTTGGGAGATTTTGAGTATATAAGAATATCATCTATATATACCAATAAAAATTCAGAAAAAGGACAAAAAAAATTGTCCATTACCTTTTGAAATATAGAAGGATCCATTTTAAGTCCAAAAGGTAAGACAATCCACTCATACTAGCCTCTTGGAATTAAAAATGTAGTCTTGAAATTATTCGAATAAATAAATAGCTACCAAAATCCAAATTTGAAGTCAAAATTGCTATAGATTTTTGATGTCTTGAATGTTTTTAACAAAGCATTTTTAACGGGAATAAGATCTTTGAATTACTTCGATATGCTTGTTTAGTGGTTTATAATCAACTACTTATCTTTTCTTTCCCTTTAATTATCACTTCGATTTAAAGAAATTTAAATTTTAATAAGAGTATCGAGATCAAATGAATATAACAATAACAAGCAATATTTAGTATAAAAAGTACAAACAAGTGTGTAAGATATGAGATAAGAGTGACTTAACTTATATCGAGAGATTTGGACTGACCCGAGAATGGGAAACATGTTGAGAAGGTTAGATTTAGATTGGGAAGGATATATATGAGAAACTAGAGTTTGTAACTTCTTTGGATAGAACCATCAAAAGGGAGACAAGATCGCCCTAGGTGCTAGTATCCGATCTGGGTGCTAGTGTCCTAGAAAGTGCTCTTCTTCTCGCGCAGTTTTAGGGTTTTAACTTAGTTTCTTCCTTTCACTTTTGTCACATCAAATTATTTGTAGGGTTCCTGTGATGCACCTGTACCTACATAAAAATCCTATCTACTGCAAACAACTTAAGAATACATTATATGGAATAAATTGTGCATATTCTTGAGTTAGAATGACTCGAACGATTACGAATGTGATTATCACCAAGCATTGCACTACATTTTAGAATCTATGTAGTTATAGTGTGTGTGATCAAATTGTGTCCATTGAAGCTAGGTTTCCCTTATTCTAGTTGCACCAAGATAGTGCAAAGACAATTAATTTTTCCTTGAGATGAATGTGTGAGATTGAAATTCGAAACAACCCTCCTATGTAGTAAAATAATGCAGCACAAATATAGTCCTTAAATATTGTTCCTTTCCCTAGTAGTAGATAATAAGTATTAGCCCCAATTTTCATCCCTGTAATAATAGTAAGTCATGTATATATATGATTCCCTTGTTTTAATTTCATTAGTAATAACCAAAAAGTCGACTTAGAGAGATTTTAGAAAAGGTAACAAATGATGTGGCTATTGTGTTAGCACTCACAAAGACCCCGGATGCAGATCGGGATTCTAGGTTGATCACTCTAGCATCAGTGTGATTGCACAACATGGAAACCTCTCTCCAAGTGTGGGGACTTGTGAAACTGAGAGAGGAATCTCCAGATTAGAGGTTGGTTCCTCAAACTCCTCTGATTTAGATCTATATTTTACAAAACTACAGAGGTTCAGATCCTAATCCTACTCTAAACTGCAAGGAGACAGGGATAGAAATGCAAAAAATATGAAACTAACTAAAGGTGGTGATGCACCAAAAGGAGTGGTGAAACATATTTGTCATGCAAATAGACATAGATCAAAGTTCACAGCATAAAACATACACAGACTGATAAGGTATAATTTAGGATCTGAAATGAAGCAAATAATACAAACAGAGGACTGAAAACCATTCACAGAGCTTGCATTATCATTTCCAGTGTCAAAAACACGCATTACACCCTCAGAGAGGTAAAAGAAAACTGTTACAATCTTTGGAGAGGTTTGATCCTTGCTTTAGTCACTTACTGGAGCTGAAAGAAGAAGTTTCTATGTCAAAATTGTTCCCCCTCGAAACGAGCCAAATCTGGCTTTTTACATTGCATGGGTCGAGCCTAGGGGACAAAAACGTACAAAAGCATGGGAGCCCATCATTTCTTGACTGCAGGTGCATTAAAACAACATGGGGGACCTTACAAACCCATACCCTATCACTTTTACTAGATTACAGGAGAATGCGACCCATTCTGCATTAAATCTGGTCGCTGGAATGTCACTTCTGGCCATGAACACATGTCAGAGCTGTTTCTCAGTTTTCTCTCTCTAGACTTCACCAAAACTGAATATTAACCCCAAAATCATGTAGATAATTTCACAAGCTTTCCGTTGATATAAAGAACATGAAAATCCGAGCTCTGGATCAAAAGATATGTCGATATGAAGATTTAGGGCACAAAAGCAGCAAAAACGGATTTTTAAATTTCTTCCGCGCTCGCCACTGGATGACACGTGGCATGCATTGATTGGTCACGTGATTCTCTCTCCTTCCCTGCTTCAATGGACACGTGTCCTAATTTTGTTGTCTCTGCATGGTCTGCCACGGCTCTTCGCGCCCTTCGCGTCTTTTCTCCGGATGTCCCAAAGCTGTTTGGGACAAAAACTCCCGAACCGCCCGAAATGGGCTTCCTTGTCCCTCATCTCGCCGGTGACATGTCATGATCTGATTGGCTCGGGTTTCTTGGCTATCCGCGTCCCATGTGTCCCTTTGTCCCCCTGTCCCAATATGAATTTGCTCTGTTTGGGCGAACGGCCGCGGGTTCACGTCCTCCGCGCACTTACGGCCCAGATGTCCCAGTGCGAAAGTTCCCCATTCCGGCCAAACCGGCCGGTTTGCGTTCCTTTGTCCCACAGGTCCCAAAGCAGTTAGTCAATTTTGCTTCCTCCTTCGGCCGGATCGGCTTTCCGCGTCCGCCGCGTCCTTCTGTCCCGGATGTCCCTGTGCTTCGCGGGCCGCCTGGAGGCTTTTCGGCCGATCCGCGTCTCGATGTCCCTCACGTCCCTACTGTTGCGAGGACTAGGACTTAGCCAATTTTCATGATTTTTCCTGTCCCAAGCTTGTTTTCTGCAACTTTTTCACATTTTCTCAGAGCTTGCTCCTTCCTTCTTCGGCCAGGGGAGTTAGAAAAAATCTGAGGGAACCTTAGAAACATGATTTTTGCCCGAATCAATCCATTTGCCTGAGACTTGAGAAATCAATGCACGTTATCCAAATTAACCCTGGGGGGTGAATTTGGATAATAGTGGCATTTAAAATTTGAGAAAAGGAGGGAAAGGGACAAAAGCACCCAAAGGGGACAAAGCAGCACTGGCGCTCCTGTTCCTAATGGGTGGTACCATTCGGGATGATTGGAGGATACAATAGAAATTACGGATCTAGGTCATGTGTTGTTAAATGTCCAAAAGTAAAGTGACCATTCAAGAAGATAAAATGTCAAGAGTATCAAGAGGGATAAATTAATGTAAAATAAAAACAAGTGTTATTAATGTCTAGTTTTCTTACTTAGGAATCATGCATATAATAACATACTTAGTGGTAGTGCATGACTTTGCAACTAAATTTCCTCCCACTTTATACTAGTGAATGAATATCCAATAACATAAACTAGATAGTAAAATCATACTTTGTGTAGAGTGAAGGGAGTTATAATTGATAACGTGCCGAATGAGGATTGTATTTGATAGCATGTAAAATGGAGAAAGTAAAATGTGTATCATGGAATCTAGAGGAGGATAAGAATCCTAGGGTGACCTTGTGTGTAGTATAAATGATGCATGCATTTTTTTCTTTGGATATTGCCTTTTCTGGAGCATCTTGAGATTGAGATTGTTCCTTGTTCCATTTTTGCATTACATTTTGTTGGAGTAAGGTTGGACCTATATGTTAATACCTTGGAGATGGTTGGAATATTAATGAGTATTTAGGAATCCTATTTCTAAACCGAGGATTTCAGCGTGGTGTTGCTAAATTGAGGTTTTGAGCATCTGTCATTAAAGCGAGGATTTAGGTGTCCTGTCTCCAAGGGAAGAGTGTTGGGAGAGCTATAGTTTTTTTCCCTCCAAGTATTAATGATTCCCCATAAATAAGTGTCACATCGATGGTCACAAACCCAATTGAAACTGCGGTAAAAATGATCCCAAGAAAGTAAAGTTGTTAGTTCCCTTGCCCAAAGAATGTAACTTACCACTGATTTTATTCCCTTTGTTCTGATAGTAACAAACCGAGTATGTGATGTTGGGAATTGTAAAGTATTGTCACTTTGGAAATTTTTGATCTTGTAATGTTCCTATTTTTACCCCTAGGACAGAACTTCCCAAGTGGGACACTAGTGCACACCACTCTTGTCTATGTTGGGAACTTATGTCCATGTTGTGATTTTGGCCCAACTTTGATTCTAGAACCTATTTTTAGATCTTGTTTATCTTAATTTTTTGTGCACCAATCTATATTAGTTTTTGAACTATTGAGAGGGTGAAATAGTCACCCGATGATTTCCCCACTCGTTTGGGGTGCGTGAGATGAACCAAGGTGAACATGGCCCAAACGAGGAAAGATGAAACTAATGTGCACATATGAAATATAAATCATGCGGGGAATAGGGAATACACATGGAGACAACCATGAAACATGCAAAAAGGGAAAGTCTAGCCAAAAGTTTTAGTCATAAGACAAACATGGAAAAATGTAATATAAACTAGTCAAAACATGTAGTAACATGGCAAAAGACACAATGAGTATGTAGTTGAATATATGAGACACCACTCGGGATGTGACAAGACACTTGACATTGAAGTCTATAGAAGAAAAATATGCAATCAAGCATAGGGAATAGACCACAAACAATGAAAATCAAGACACAAACAAAGACAAGATTCAAGAAAGTCGAGAGAACCACGATTGAATATAGGCCTACAAGAAAAATGATACACAAGAAACACCGGTTTGAATGTTATATTAATCAATAGTAAACCAAAATTTATACAACTAAAAATAGGAATGAAAATAATAGATGTTGCAATGATAAAACTTGAATATAGAGAGATAATAAAAGGTAGATGCCCTTAGGAGCTTCAAAGTGCACCTTTGGTAGGGTACAATGCCAAACATAATATATTGTGTAAGAATCTATAAGTAATCTGCATTCACCTCAAGATTACCATGTGAATGCACATGCACGTATGGAAAAAGATAGAGCATATTATGAATCAAAGTAACATGGTAAATAACATGAAGCATAGTATAGGATAAGCAAACAAGAGTATATATAATCAAGATCTATGCTAGTATTTGGGTAAGTGCACGAAGTTGGGGGCCAAAAACCTGAAAAAAAAACTCGTATATGTTCTATTATAACACGATTGCGTTTTAAATACTTAGGTTTGTGATTTACCAAAGTATAACACGTACGTGTATATAACATGTACGTGTTATGTCTGCTTTATAAATAAAAGAGATGTTGGGGGCCACAATATATAAAAAAATCATAACACATACACATTATGCTTTTTTTGTTCTAGCACATGCCTCAAGGCTTGGGATCCGGTTTGGATCCCTGACCCGAGACATGGACTGCACAAACACAACAAAAAACATGTTTTTGCGGGAAAATGTAAAAATTCCACTTCCTCTATGATAAATCAAAATAAAACAATCGATCCATTTAAAAAAATTATATCATGATGTAGAGCAAAGTTTCTTCTTTATAAAAATATATTTTTCAAAATTTCGGCTAATATAAGGTTTCCATATTATTTATTTTCTAACTATTCCTTTTATAGCTATTTTTTGAAGTTTAAATATGTCTATCTTTCATCATGTATCTTTTGTTTGGGTCATCAAAATTGAAAAAAATTATACTAGCACAAACTAGGCATAATTCTATACATATTAAAAAAACAAACTAATTTTCGATATTTTTGAGGTAGTTAGGGGGCATGGTCGGAGCTCCATTATTTTTCAAAACATAAAATTTATGTACTAGAAAAATCATAAATAAAAAAATACTTGTTAAAAAAATCTAAAAAAATCTAACACAAACTAGATGCTCCTAGCTATCTTTCTACTAAAGGGTTTTCAAAAATACTCAATGGTGCTCAAAAAATGGTGGGGGCATGAAAGTCACTCTATTATGTTTTTAACAAAAATAGGAGCACTGTTGGTATTTTAGCTTTTTAACCCACTTAAACTTATCCGTTTTCAATAAAATTTAGTAGATTAGAAACTAGACTCAAAATACTATGATTTATATTTCTACAACATCTTCCATTTTTGAGTGTAACTATTTTGAAAAACTTGTACAAGTTGAAGTTTTTTATTTTTTAGAAAAATGCCACCACTTAAGACCTCCTTTTGGCCCCCCAACTTAGTGCACTTACCCATTTGTTCTCTTTTGTAAATACGAGAACATGGAATAGAACTATGAGAGGGGAGAACAATTTCCTACCATTTTATGTGTGCAAAGTGAGATCCATGTAGGTAAGTGCGCCCTCAACGGTTGTGTATGAACCTAAAACAAGACTGTTTCATCGGGTACCAAAGGGGGAATGTGCCCCAAGTGTGAGTGATATGGTGATCTATGCAATGAGGATAAGGTAAAAAGTCCGATTATCTACCAATGTAAAAAGATGAACACATGTGAACATGATATAAGGACCTAGTGTCATGCATGTGGAGAAACTAGAATAGGTGGAACATTGTTAAGTAATAAGTGTAATTTGGGAAACATGAGAGCTACCAAGGAAAAATGTCAACATAGTGAGGGGAAAACCCTATGGAGTCTAAGATCCCAAATGTATGAGGAGTAAATGTAATGACATACACAATAAGGATATGGCCAGTAGAAGAAACTAGAATAGGTGGAACATTAAGCTTGCTAGAAATAATGGAAAAAGTAAGTGAAAACATAAGGATCATTATGTGAGTCACAAGATGTGTAATATATGTAGTGTTAAGAAGCTTGGTATTATCAACATAAAGAAATGGAAGGAGAGATGCAAGAATCGTGATAAACAATATGTATAGTTTGGGAAGATTAGAAGCATTAAAGTTATATGTACCATCCTTTATGACCATATACATAAATGTGAAAAGAAGGGAATTGATTACCCCCATGGATGTAATAAGATAAGGGACACCATATGAGTCATTTATATAAGTTTTAAAAGTGAGTGAATCAATAAAATCATGAATCAAATCAACACATCATGTCATAACTTGTGATGGAGAAGTTGTAATAAGGGATGTAACATTGTAATAACTAAGCATATGATTAGTAGAAGTGCAACAAGATTGTGACATAAGAGGATGAGTATCATGAGTTCTAATAAAAATTTGATCATGTAAATCAATAACAATGTAGTCCATCACTAGAGAGGAATGATGTGCAATGTAAGTGTTATCCAAAATAAGCCCCTTGCTTATTTTTTTGGCTAACTCCCTTCATTCCTTCCTTCCTTGTGTCTTAGTCAGAAATTTTTATCTTTCAGGCACTCAAAAATTTCTGGAAATGGTTTCATTGGATAGAGAATCTTCTCAAATTTCTAGAAAGGTAAAATTTTTCCTCTAACTCCTTGTATTTTTCAAGTTATGGCTCGACAGAGTTTTGGAGGGAAATTTTCCCATGGGAGGTCCATGGCGAATCAGAATACACCACGTCAGCGGCAGAATGGTGGATTGGTAAGGCGACTTAGAAATTTTACCAAGTATTGGTGGGGTGCACAAAGAATTTTTTTGGCCCGAAGGCCCGCCAGCCAATAGGAGGAGGCCACGTGTCCTCGGGGTCGTCGGAGATCGGAGCGGCGGGAGGAGGTTGGAAAAATTTCCAAGGTTGGCGCAAAAGGAATATCTTGGCCCAAAGGCCCACCAACGAATCACAGCCTACCATGTGTCCTCTAGAGCGTCGGGAGGTGGAGGCGTGGAGGGAAATTTTCCTTTTCGCCAAAATAGGGAAAAATATGGAATGAAAGCTCGCCGCGATGGCCCGCGCCAATTAGAAGCTGCCACGTGTCCACGTGGCGGAAAAATCTTAAGGTGGGTCCACAGAGGAAAAGAGCTAGTTTAGGCCCATACCAATGACAAGGCACCACGTGTCATGTTCGGGGAAGCAGTTGGCAGCGATGGAAAATTTGGAAGTAAAGGGCCGCCAGCCAATAGGAAGACGACACGTGTCCTCGGAGCTTGGGCCGGCGGAGAATTTTGGAAAATTTTCCAAAGGCCGAAAAGGTGTAAAATGATCAGGGGAGGGCCCGCGTCCAATCAGGACATGCCATATGGCATCAAAACTTTGGGGGTGGAGATTTTGGGGAAATTTTCCCAAAGTCAAAAAGAGGGAAAATTTCAAATTTTCGGCCTACCAATTCAATTTTGCCCTAGTTTTTCCCTAAATCTTCAGAAGGGCATAACTTTTGATCCAGAGCTCAGATTTTTGTGTTCTTGGTGTCATTGGAAATCTGGTGAAATTATCTACATGATGGAGGGCTCAATTTTGTGTTTTGGTAAAGTTTGGAGAGAGAAAATGGAAAACTCCTCTGACATGGGGAAAAGAAATAGAACTGACATCTCAACCACCATTTTGATGAAGTATGGCTTGCATTCTCTCCCAGCATGGTCAAAAACATTGGGGAATGAAATTTTAAGGGTACCCATGCTGTTTTAATGTAATTTGGTTGGTGGTTGAAGCATCCTTTCATGTTTTCCCGCGTTTCTTCTTCATGGGCCCAAATTTTCATTGTTAAAAGCCGATTTGGCTCATTTTGTAAAGGTTGAACATTTTTATGTTTTGCAGACTCCCTCTTTCACCCTAGAAAGTGATTTTGTGGAATATCAGACCTCTTTTAGGACTACAACATGTTTTCTACCTCTCTGCTATTGTAATGCATGTATTTTTGACATTAAAAATGACAATGCAAGCTCTGTGAATGAGTTTCAGTCCTCTTCTTGTGTTGTTTTCTTCATTTCGATCTTTCATTACATTTTTATCAGTTTGTGCATGATGTTTTGTTGCATTCTTCCAATCTGTGTCAATTTGCAGAAGTAAATGTTCACCACTCCTTTGGTGTATCACCTTATTAGTCTTAGTTTTATTTCTTTTGCATTCTCTATCTCTGCATTCGCTTGGAATTTAGAGTAGAATTTTAGTTTAAACCTCTACAACCTTCAAGTAATACATCCGATCGGAGGAGTTGAGGAACCAACCTCTAATCTAGAGATTCTTTTCCCATTTTTACAAGTCCCACACTTGGGGAAAATATTTAATGTTGTGAAATCACACTTGGATGTTCCATTATCAAACTAGAGATCCGATAAACATCCAGAAGTCTTTGTTGATTTGCACTAATAGTAATAAGTAACTTCATTATCATGTATGAGAGGGATATCAAAAATATTAACAACATGAGGTGTGGAATTTAGTTTAGCATTATCCATGAAAGAAGGTGTTGTAAGGAAATTACGTGTGATGATCAAGTTATCCAAAATGTGCCCCTTGCTCATTTTGTGGCTAACTCCTCTCATTCTTCCCTCTCTTGTGCCTCAGACATAATTTTTGCTTTTCAAGCACTCAAAACTTTTGGAAATGGCACCATTAGATAGAGCTCTTTCTCAGCTTTCCAGAAAGGTAAAGTTTTCCTCCTAACTCCATGTATTTTTGAAGTTATGGCTCGGCGGAGTTTTTGTGGGAAATTTTCCCCTGAAAGGCCCACAACTAATGAAATGGTGCCACATGTCCAAAGAAGTGGCAGGGTCGGAGGAAAACTTGGGTTTTTTACCAAGTGTTTGGAAAAGTTTTCAAGAGGAAATATTTTTCCCAGAGGGCCCACGTCGAATCAGATCATGCCACGTGTCCTATGGCGTTGGAATTTTGGAGGCGGGGGAGAAGTTAAATTTTTTTTGACAAAGTGTTTTGCCAAAATTCAAAAGGTGAGTTTTGGCCCGCTACCCCATCGAATAATCAGCGAAGGCCACGTGTCACCAGAGTCCGGAAAGGCGGAGCACGGGGGATTAGGATTTTTTCCCAATAGCTAAAATGAAAGAAAATATTTGCCCCAAGGGCCCGCAGCCAGTAATATTGTGCCACGTGTCTCGGACCAGGTGGAAGGTGGGGAGAATTTGGGAAATTTTCCCAAAGGAAAAATGAAGGAAATTTCAAAAGGAAAAGCCCACCCCCAAAATGCGAGCCAATGGAATCATGCCACATGTCCAGTGGCGGTAAAAAGCGAAGACAAGCCCGCATGGAAAATTCGAAGAAGGCGAACCCGCATCCATTGGGTTTTGCCATGTGTCCAATAGGGAAAATGGTCAAACATCGATGGAAAAATTTGGAGAGGAAAATCCCGCGGCCAATCAGTGAATGCCACGTGTCCTCAACTCATCGGCTCGAGGATTTTTTGGAAAATTTTCCAAAGGGCAAAGCGATGGAAAATGAAGCGCAGAGGGCCCACGTCCAATCAGAACGTGCCACGTGTCCTGGAAAGGTGGAGCATGGGGATTTTTTGGGAAATTTTCCCAAATGCAAAAAAGGTGAAAAAAATTCAAAATTTTGCTCACCAACCCGATTTGGCCCTATTTTGCCTTAAAATTTCAAACGGCCATATCTTTCGATCCAGAGCTCAGGTTTTTGCATTCTTTATATCAATGGAAATATGGTGAAATTCTCTACAAGATTTCAAGGTATTTTTGCATTTTGATGGATTTTGGAGAGATAAAATTGAAAAACACCCTCGGCACGTGGTCATGGGACAGAAATAGCGTTTCAACCACCATTTTTAATGAAGAATGTCTCGCATTCTCTCCCAAAGATGGTGAAAATGTTAGGGGATGGGCATGTAAGGATGCCCATGCTATTTTACAGCATTTTTGTTGGTGGTTGAAGCTCTCCCACGTTTTTCTATGTTTCTCTCTCCTGGGCTCGCCCTTGCACCTTTGTAAAAGCGATTTGGCTCATTTTGAAGGGTTGAACATTTTTTTGTGTATTGCAGGCTCCCTCTTTCACCTTGGAAGTGATTTTGTGGAATATCAGACCTTTTCCAAGACTACAACCTATTTTTTCCTCTCAGGTGTTGTAATGCATGTATTTTGATATTGGAAATGACAATGCAAGCTCTGTGAATGAGTTTCAATCCTCTTGCTTATGTTGTTTGCTTCCTTTCTGATCTTTCATTACATGTCATCAGTTTGTGCATGATGTTTTGTTGCATTTCCATGATTTGTGTCAATCAGAAGTAAAAAATGCTCACCACTCCTTTGGTGCATCACCTTAATAGCATTAGTTTTAGTCTTTTTGCATTCTCTATCTCTGTCCCCTTGGAATTTAGAGTAGGATTTTGAGTTCGAGACCTCTGTATAGCTTACAAGTGATATATCTGATCAGAGGAGTTGAGGAAGCAGCCTCTAAACTAGAGATTCCTTTCCCATTTTCAAGTCCCACACTTGGGGAGAGGATTCAATGTTGTGCAATCACACTGGATGTCTAAAGTATCAAACTAGAAGCCTGATCAACATCCATGAGTGCTGTTGATTTGCAACAACAGTTTTGGCACACCTGGTGGGACCTTAGAGGTCTTCATCTTCTTTGCAAAAAAATTGATGTGCATTTGTTGCAAGTTTCTTGCTTAAAAGAGCCCTAAATTGCACATCTGATGACTCCAAGGAGGAAGAATCAGCTGGTTTTAGTAGTGCGGACTGAAAACTCATGAGAAGAATCACCACAAGGTCAAGAGCTAGAGAAGAAAAGGTGATGTTTGAGTATCTACAGTTATCTCCAAGAAGAAGGCAAAGAGGAAGGAGAATTGAGAGGTCTCCATCTCCACCAAACAAAAATCTCTTAACTCCTCCACCGGTATGCCTTTCATTCAACCAACAAGATTTTTAAGGCCAATTAGAATGGCACAAAACAACCCCTATGTCAATTTCACCGGTAGTAGCCCACTTGCCCTCAATGCAAAAATCTAATTCCAGTGTAGCATTGAAGAACATCCCATACTTTACCGGAGAGAATCGACTACTCTCCGGTGATCATGTCAAGGATATTGCTAATATTTGTGCAATCCATGAGATTAATGAGATGTAAGTTCTTTGTAAACTCGCTGGCATCTTCATTCAAAGGGAAATATCTGCAATGGTTCAGGATTCTTGCCTTAGGTTCTATCTAAAATTAGAACTAGCTATACATAGCCCTCCATGAGCAGTTTGGAGAGAAGGGAGATAACTTGTCCTTTTGGAACAGTGACAACCATCAAGAGAACTCTCAATGAACATCTAACCGACTTCAACTTCAGATTTCAAAGGACTTGGGAGATAATTTCATTGTGATCAAGCCAACGAGATAGAAGGTGCTTTTATTTATTACCTTAAATCTTTAAATTCTAATATTTCTATGTTGATTCAAAGTCCATGGGAGGAACAACTATCCTTGTTGCTTATAGCATTTCCATTAGAGCTGAAAATTGTTTGATTCAAGCTAGCAAGCTAGCTCCTAGGTCTCCAATGCCATTATTTCCAAGTTTAGAGAGCCAAAGTACTAGCCAAGTGCCTAATTTAGCTCCTATTCCCACTCTTAGAAATCAGAATTTAAGTGAAGCTTCTACTTCATCTTCTAGTGCCTCAAATGAACTTCAAGAAGTCATGAAGCAATTGCAAAATTTAGGTAACGAGCTGGTTACACTCAAGAGACAGAAAGCCCAAGGTTTTAGACCTCCCTTCCAGCCTCAAGCTCAACCTAACAGGCAGTCGTACCAACCCCAAAGACCACCCAACCCAACTGTAAATTTAAACCAAGAAATACCTCCTGTCAACATACCATTTCAGCCCTATAACCCCAATGCTATATATTCCTCTAAGGCACTAGTGCCAAGACAAACAACAACATAGCTCAGAGTATGATTGGTGTTTCCCATGCAATGAAACTCACAACTGCGATCTATGTGCTTCAACGGTGCCTTGAATCAAGCATTAATGGTGACAACTACTGGTGTGGAGGGTGAAAGTAGTCAAGGAAGTAACCATCAACAAGAAACATTCCAGCAAAAGCAATCGGGTTCTAAATGATACCACACTTGTAAACCGGTAGGAAGAAGATTTTTTTGCAAGAATCAAATAGTATCCCAAAGTGTTGCAGTCAACACAAGGTCAAAAAGGAGAAACTTGGGTGAAGAACAACCATTAGCTCTAAGCAATCCACAACCTTCTATCACTCCACAAATTATTGGCAAACAAAGTCTAGCTCCAAACACACAAGGATCGCCTAAAACAACTCCTAGGCAAACTCAAATGCCGGTTGTTGCTGCCCATGTGCAAGGAATGAATGTGTAGGCCAAGGGAAAAAAAAGAGATGCTTCATCTCTATTCAGCATCATTGATCGATGAAGAAGACAAATGTAAACATATCAATGTGGGAATCATTATCTATCCCAGGCCAAAGAGATTTGCTACAAGCTGCCATGAAGGATTGTTTAGCTTCGAATCAGCAAGTCCAAATGCAAGAGAAAGTGCTCACAAATGCTGCCTAGCCTAAGGAGAATCATGGAGGATAGCAAGGTAAAATTTTGAAGCCCCCTCCATTCTATGTTTCATTGATCATTGGAAACCAATTAGTACACAATTGCATGATTGATTCCGGGGCAAGTAGTTCAGTAATGTCCAAGCAAATAGCTGATCAGCTAGGGATTCAATAGGAAGTCATATCCAAAGGGGTAGTGCAATTGGATGGAACAACAGTGAAAACAATTGGAGTGATTAAAAACTTGAGTCTTACTTTGCATGCATTCCCCAACATGATTGTTTTGCAAGATGTCTCAGTAATAGACCTTCCACCACTCTTTGCCTTATGTCTATCAAGGGATTTCATAGCCAAGATTGGAGGCTACTTATCTGCTGATTGGTCACACATGTTGTTCAGAATGAGATATGGAACCAAGGCCATAATCAGATCTGAACCTATTGCAAACTTTCACATTGAACCTTACACTCTAAGTCAGATCAATGCCAATTGTTTAGCGTTTGATCAAGAAGATCATCCAAGCACTGATGAAGCCGACACTAAGGTTGGAAGCATCCCAGATCTAACTCTTGATGAATGGGCAAACAAGGTGCATGCTTTTGACCCTTATCAAGAAGTAGAAGAATCTGAGCTAGGAGTCTATTGCATACATGAAGAAAATCAGCCTATTCCTAGCATCACCAAGCTAAACCACAAGGATGAAAATGAGGTATGGCAGTTGTTTTTTGATGGATCAAGGAGTAGACAAGGTGCAGGAGGGGGAGCTATGCTTGTTTCACCTCAAGGAGTTAGGTATTATTCAGCTTTTAGATTTTAGTTTGCATGCTCTAATAACACTACTGAATATGAAGTTTTAATACAAGGATTGCATTGGTCAATTAAGAGAGGAATAAAGAACCTGCAAGTCTTTGGTGATAGTGAGTTGATCATCAACCAAGTTAAGGGGCAACATGCTGTCAAGAATGATCTACTCAAGTGCTACAAAAATAGGGTGTGGGACCTCATTGAAGATTTTGAGGGCTTTGGCATAAAATCCATTCCTAGAAAAGAGAACCAAGTTCCGACAAGGTCAGCAAAGGTGGGCAGCCTTTGACGTTGTTGAAAGCATTCAAAAAGACAAGGTACAGCCAAACATCCATGTGATTGTAAGGCCTTCAGTGCTAGACAACAATGTAAGTTGGCAAGTGTTTGAAAATGATCAACAAATCATCCATTTCTTGCAAGAAGAGGCTAAGTTCTCAGCTAAAAATTAGGAAAAGTTGGAGCAGCAATATGGTGACCAAGTGGTACAGCTGAGAACCAACAAACTACCCAAGGGACTTATTACTTTGGAGTCCATTTTCAATCCTAATGATCAATTTAGGAAGGAGAAAGCAAACATCCAAGTCAAGGGAGAAGATTCAGTGTCCATCTCGGTGGAAGAAGGCAAATCACTCCAAATTGGTAAGATGACAACTGAACAAGAAAGGTATGAGTTCATACAACTTTGTCAAGAATTCCCTGATGTGTTTTCTTGGAGCTATGAAGATTTGAAAGGTTTCAATCCCAAGTTAGCTCAACACACCATTGAGTTGGATCCAAGTACTAAACCCATCAAGCAAAAGCAAAGGCCAGTCAATCCACACATGGAGCCTCTCATGAGGAAAGAATTGGATAAGTTGATAGAATCAAGAATTATATTCCCCATCAAGCATTCTAGTTGGGTGGCCAACTTGGTTCCGATTAGAAATAAGAGTGGGGAAATCAGATTATGCGTTGATTTCAGAGATTTGAATAGAGCATCTCTCAAGGATCATTATCCACTTCCTTCCATGGAGCAGATTTTACAAGTTGTTGCTAGCTCTGAAAGGTTTTCGTTACTTGATGGCTATTCAGATACAATCGATTATGGTGAAAGAAGAGGATCAGTTAAAGACAACCTTTACAACCAAATGGGGAACTTATGCATACAGAAAATGCCATTTGGGTTGTCCAACGCTAGAGCTACTTTCCAAAGGGCAATTGACATGGCGTTCAAGGGTTTGATTAATAACATTGTGCTGATATATCTTGATGAAATCACTATTTTTTCAAAAAATGCAGCAGACCACCTCTTTCATTTGAGACAAGCGCCCAAAGGTGTAGAAGATTTGGAGTATCCTTGAATCAAAAAGTGTATTTTTCTAGCCCATGAAGGAAAGCTCCTTGGCCACATTATCTCCAAAGAAGGATTAGAAATTGATCTAGAGAGAGTTGAAGCCATAAGAGCATTGCCATTGCCAAGCCACAAGAAGGCCCTTCAAAGTTTCTTAGAGAGAATAAATTTTGTTCAGAGGTTTGTCCCAAATTTTGCAGCCCTGGTCAAGCCCATCACTAAGATGTTAAAGAAAAGCATGGATTTCAAATGGACAACAAAAGGCAAGGAAAGTTTTGAAGCAATCAAAGAAGCCATATCTCAAGCCCCAACTCTCATCAACCTGGATTTCTCCAAGGATTTCATCCTCTATGCATTTGGGGGTGATGATGCTATTTCTACAATTTTGGTACAGAAGAACAAAGACACTAATGAGCAGCGAAATCCTGGAGGATTATGAGGTGAGATATTCTTTCATTGAGAATCATGTTCTTGTAGTAATCGAAGCTTGAAGAAATTCAAGCATTTAGTCTCAAAAACAAGGTTCAGCTTGTTGGTTTCTCACGTGGGAGTTAAAGACTTCCTCCTCAACAAAGACTTGAATGAAAAGAGAGCAGGCTATATTACTCATGTCATGGAGTATGACATTGAGATCAAAGTCAACAAGTTAGTCGGAGGAAAAGGATTGTGTGAGTAGCTGATTTTGAGAAAACAAAAGGAGGCATGCAATGAGAAGGAGGCTGTTTTGGCGTTGTAAGACAACCATGAGCAAGGGAACACTCAAGAGGAAAATAATGGTGTCCTAACTCCTTGCTGGACCCAAAATATAATGCACTTCCTAAGCATAGGTCTATGCCCTCCAGAGATGAACAAAACCAAAAGAAGACACTTCAGATTGTAGGCTGTCCCATATGCCCTTGTTGATGGTGTTTTGTTCAAAAGGGATATGAATGGAGCATCTTGTTGAGATGCATTGGCACAAATCAGATTCATAGGATGTTGGAAGAGTTCCACGGTGGATCAGCTAGTGGTAATTTTACACCAAGAGTGACAGCTCTAAAGATCATTAGGGCTGGTTATTATTGGCCCAAAATTTTTAGTGATTGTTATGCAATGATCAAGAGGTGCAAGAATTGTGCATTCTTCACGAGGTAAAGAGGGGCTAGCTACCCTTCCATTGCACCAATTTCAGATTGACCAGCCATTCATGCAATGGGGTTTGGACTTCATTGGAGTCATTAATCCCAATTCAAGTCAAGGGCACAAATGGATTTTAATAGCCATAGATTACTTAACCAAATGGATTGAAGCAAGAAGACTCAAGGAAGCAAATGAATCTAGAATCCTAGATTTCTATGAGGGAATAAAGCAACCAGATTTGGCATACCAGCCACAATAATATCGATAATGCATTGGCATTCATTAGATTCAAGGTGACCGAATGGGCTGTCAAGAATGGGATCTACCTAAGTACTTCATCAAACTATTACCCTCGTGGTAATGACCAAAGTGTGTCTACCAACAAGAACTTGTTGAGGATTATTAGGAGGACTCTTGATGAAAATAAGAGGTCTTGGCATACTAAATTGAAATTAGCCTTATGGGCTGATAGGATAACTCCCAAGAGATCTACATGTAACTCTCCATTCAAGCTTGTTTATGGAAGAGAGGTAATTTTGCCCATGTCACTTGAGTTGCCAACATTGGAACTCATGAAACAGCTTGGAGTTATTGGAGTTTGAACCCATGGAAGTTAGATATGTAGAGTTGATGGAGCTTCAAGAAGTCGAAATCGGGCATCTCAAGCAATGGAGAAGGATCAAGCTTTGATAAAGAAGACCTTTGATAGAAAGGCCAAGAATAGATCTTTCTAAGTTGGAGATCTAGTGTTAAAATGGGATGTAGATAGAGCAATCGGGAAGGCACTCAAAATTTGATGCAATTTGGAGTGGCCCATACATGGTCACAAAGTGTAAGGACAACAATGCTTTCCAATTGTCTTCATTGGATGGTGAAGAACCGCAGATTCTAGTCAATGGAATCCATCCAAGCATTGCTATTGAAGGGAATCCTCCACCTTGTAAATATTAGCTTAGGTTTTCATTCCTCCAAGTGCTTGTGCACATTGTCTTGTTGTAGTTTAGCTTTACTTTCCCTAAGTGCTTTGGCAAGGGCTTGCATTGTTCCTAGAAATGTGTTTGCAGGCCTTGATCCATTAGGTGATGTTCCACCCTCCATCTTCCTCCTGCGCAGTGTTCTAGTCGGTTGGGGTACCAAGCAGAGAATGGATGACTCCATGCCCAATGGATTGCTTCAGAAATTGGTAACTTCATCCACAGGTAGATGACCCCTCCGAGTCGTCGAATTTTTATCCAAGATGCCCCTTGCTCATTTTGTGGCTAACTCCTCTCATTCTCCCTCTCTTGTGCCTCGACATAATTTTTTTCTTTTTAGGCACTCAAAATTTTCTAGAAATGGCACCATTGGATAGATCTCTTTCTCATCTTTCCAAAAAGGTAAAGTTTTCCTCCTAACTCCATGTATTTTTGAAGTTATGGCTCGGTAGAGTTTTGTGGGAAATTTTCCGTGAAATGCCCACAGCCAATGAAATGGTGCCACATGTCCAAAGAAGTGGTGAGGGTCGGAGGAAAACTTGGGTTTTTTTACCAAGTGTTTGGAAAAGTTTTCAAGAGGAAATATTTTTCCCAGAGGGCCCACGTCGAATTAGATCATGCCACGTGTCCTATGGCGCGTCGGAGTTTTGGAGGCGGGAAGAAGTTAAAATTTTTTGGCAAAGTGTTTTGCCAAAATTCAAAAGGTGAGTTTTGGCCCGCTGCCCCGTTGATTAATCAGCGAAGGCCATGTGTCACCAGAGCCCGGAAAGGCAGAGCGCGGGGGGGATTAGGATTTTTTCCCAATAGCTAAAATGAAAAGAAAATATTTGCCCCAAGGGTCCGTAACCAGTAATATTACACCACGTGTCTCAGACTGGGAAGGCGGGGAGAATTTGGGAAATTTTCCCAAAGGAAAACGAAGGAAATTTCAAAAGGAAAAGCCCACCCCAAAATGTGAGCCAATGGAATCATGCCACGTGTCCAGGTGGCGGAAAAAAACTCAAGACAAGCCCGCATGGAAAATTCGAAGGGGAAAACCCGCATCCAATGGGGTTTTGCCACATGTCCAATAGGGAAAATGGTCAAACATCGAAGGGAAAATTTGGAGAGGAAAAGCCCGTGGCCAATCAGTGAATGCCACGTGTCCTCAACTCATCAGCCCGGTGGGGATTTTTGGAAAATTTTCCAAAGGGAAAAGTGATGGAAAATGAAGCGTAGAGGCCCCACGTCCAATCAAAATGTCCCACGTGTCCCGTAAAGGCAGAGCACGGGGATTTTTTGAGAAATTTTCCCAAATGCAAAAAGGTGAAAAAATTCAAAATTTTGCCCGCCAACCCAATTTGGCCCTATTTTTCCCTAAAATTTCAAACGGCCATATCTTTTGATCCAGAGCTCGATTTTTTGCGTTCTTTATATAAATCGAAAGCTGGTAAAATTATCTACAAGATTCTGAGGTCATTTTTGAATTTTGATGGAGTTTGGAGAGATAAAATTAAAAAATGCATCTGGCTCGTGGTCATTGATAGAAATGAGGTTTCAACCACCGTTTTTAATGAAGAATGGCTCGCATTCTCTCCCAGAACGGAGAAAAATGTCAGGGGATGGGCCTATAAGGATGCCCATGTAGTTTTACTGCATTTTTGGTCGGTGGTTGAAGCTCTCCCATGTTTTCTCACGTTTCTCTCTCCTGGGCTTGTCCTTGACCGTAAAAGCCGATTTGACTCATTTTGAAGGGTTGAACATTTTTTTGTGTATTACAGCTCCCTCTTTCACCTGGAAGTGACTTTGTGGAATATCGACCTTTTCCAAGACCGCAACCTATTTTTTCCTCTCGTGTGTTGTAATGTATGTATTTTTATATTGGAAATGACAATGCAAACTCGTGAATGAGTTTCAATCCTCTGTTTATGTTGTTTGCTTCCTTTTTGATCTTTCATTACATGTCATCAATTTGTGCATGATGTTTTGTTGCATTTCCATGATTTGTGTCAATCTGCAGAAGTGAAAATTGCTCACCACTCCTTTGGTGCATCACCTTAATAGCATTAGTTTTAGTCTTTTTGCATTCTCTATCTCTGTCCCCTTGGAATTTAGAGTAGGATTTTGAGTTTGAGACCTCTATATAGCTTGCAAGTGATATATCTGATCAGAGGAGTTGAGGAACCAGCCTCTAAACTAGAGATTCCTTTCCCATTTTCAAGTCCCACACTTAGGGAGAGGATTCAATGTTGTGCAATCACACTGGATGTCTAAAGTATCAAACTAGAAGCCTGATCAACATCCAGGGGTGTTGCTGATTTGCAACAACAATGACATGGGTAGAAAGGACTACATGCATACTATATAACTAGGGATTGCCTAGAAGGATATTATAAGTGAGATCATAAGGAATAACATAACATAGAACACTAAGTTTTCAAGGGCATACAATAATGGGTAGAGTGATTTATCCCAACACTTTTTGAGGTTTGTTATCAAATCCATAAATAAATAGAGTAGATGGACTTAGGTCAGCAACAAAAAAGCCTATTTCATAGAGAAAGGAAATGTTTCATATATTAAGATCAGATCCATTCTCAACTAAATCATGCTTAACAAAAACATTATGAATTTGAACCTGAATATAGAATGGGGAAGGATTGTCATCAATTGTATGGTAAGCCATAAAATAATTTGACACAAGCAAGCCAAATAGACAAATAGATTTGTATTGAAAGTGATGTTGATAAAAATGACTATCGTCAAATGAATAAAATGACCATATATCAAAATAGAATTTGAATTTTATAAAAAAAATATTTTTTGAATATAATGATGTAAAATAAAAACCTCAAGGATTTTCTCAAAAGTATGTATTTTTCGAATTATGCCTTAATTACAAAAATGTAATTTTGAATTTCCAAAAATTGTGCAAAAATAGGGAAAAAAAGAGTTTTTGTTAAATATGTAAAAATGAAAAATAATCTCAAAGGAATTTAAAAATAGAGTCATTATGCTCGAGATATGAAACAACAAGTTTTTAAAAAATTGGGATCCCTAGAAAGTGATCTAAAAGGTAGAATGAAGCATGAAACCCTAGGAACATTTTTGCAGATATGATTAATGACAAGTGATATATGAAAATCAAGTTTGGATATGAAGATAAGATGTATATATGAACCCTAATGCAACTAGGGTTTGGGTTTGGAGAATAATGGATCTATTAAAGAGCATGCAAGGGATTAAGTTCACCAAATGATTTAAAGAAATTTAAATCTTCATCGAGGAATGATATCAAATGAATATATCAATAATAACAAAGATCTAGCATGAACAATATTAGAAAGTATACAAGATAGGATATAAGAGTAGCTTAGCTTATATCTAGAGATATGAAGTGATCCCATGACGAAAACAATCGAGAAGGTTGGATATGGACTCATGCGGGATATGTCTAAGAAATTAGAGTCTATAACTTTAAATAGAACTACCTAAAAGGGACATGACCGTCCTAGGTGCTAGTATCAATATGGGATCTAGTGTCCTGGAAAGTGCTATGCTTATGGTGTTTTTAGGGTTTGAACTTAGATTCTTTCTTTTCCTATTTTTACATCAACTTCACTGTAGGGTTCCGTGTCACACATGTACATGTAAAACAAACCCTAGATACCTACAAAAATATCAAGAAAAAGTTAGATGGAATAAATAACACATATGCTTGAGTTGAAATGACTTTAGTGGTCACCCCAATGTGATTGTTAGCGAGTGCTACACTCGCATTTCAAACTCTATGTAGTTCTAGTGTGTGTGTGTGTGTGTGTGTGTGTGTGTGTGTGTGTGTGTGTGTGTGTGTGTGTGTGTGTGTGTGTGTGTGTGTGTGTGTGTGTGTGTGTGTGTGTGTGTGTGATTGAATTGTGTCCCTTAAAGCTTGGTTTCCTTGTGCGTCGCACCAAGATAGTAAGATACACCTACTTTTCCCCAAGATGAATGTGTGAGATGAAATTCATAAATATTCCATCTTGTGTAGTGAATAATGCAACCCAAATGCAGTCCTTGAATGTTCCTCCTTTCCCAAGTAGTAAATAGTAAGTATTAGCCCCAATTTTCCAGCCCTTGCTGGTTAGAAAAATTGACTAAATACCTAAGAGGTGTATAAGATTACATGCAGGAATGTGCATGCACTGAAGGATAAGGAAAATGCACAGGAGGAAATGTGCATATATTGAATAAGGTAGCATGTGGCATTATGCACACACATGAAATAAAGTAGGGACTTAGTCAAATTTACAGATCAGGATAAAAATATACTTGGAGTGCTGACCAAGAAAGTGGGAAAAGCACATGCGAACACACATGGATGAGGTTATTAATATGATTAAAATAAGTGTTATCTTTAGGATTAATCTATTATTAGTAGAAGTTGTAAAAACATGTAAGATTTGTACACATGGATATTTTTAGGAAAGAAAACATACATGTTAATTTTGTGAGCATGCCTATTATTAGGAGAGTGTATGGGTGTTGAAGGGAAAGTCCCCACCCCTATATATATACTTGGTGTATGCTTTGTTAGTATTCGAGTAGTGTATGCGTATAGTGTTATGATACTTTGATTCAGCATGATGGTTACGTGCATGGTCTTGAAAAATTACATAATGATTGAGTATTAGCTTCCTATTATGTAATTGCTTATGGTTATTAATGAATACTTGTGGTTAGATATTGATTGTTCATGGTTCTGAATATGGTGAATTAACAATGCAATTGGTATTAATTCTGGTTTACATGGATTAAGTGCTTCCCTTATTATATGTGTTTCCAAAATGATATGAATATAATGGTTGTCGATGACTGGTTTAATAGTTAACAATATGGTGAACATGCATGCTAAATTCCTGTCAAGCATAAAAAAGAGGGACTCGACAAGTGTATGTGCTTGGTGAGTGTTCAAATCTTTCTAAATGAAATGTTAGCGCACATAGATGTTTGTTAGAAATAAACAAACTACATTTTGGTTATGTTTCCATGGCCTCGTTTAAATTTTTTTTTCCAGGGATGTTGCATGCAGATGGCATATCAACTGTCTTTGGATAGTATTGAGAGTTGGGTAGAAGATGGCCAAGATAAGTTTTCATAGAGGTATATCATCGACTGGGTTTTAATGCACACAAGTGGGTAGAGTAGAATGTATATGAATCCTTGTACGAGATGTTTTTAGTATTTTCCTAGTAGAATTGTACCAATGGTTGGATTCTTATGCATCAAACAAAATTTACTTCCCTAGAGCAAGAGTTTGGACGTAGGAAGATTACCAAACTCTATTTGATTTAGATGAGGAGTGCACTAGAGCTATAGATCATTGGTGGGAAGGTGTATTGTACAAGTATACATTGGAGTACGCAATTTCCACATATTTTTGTCCAAAGGAAGTAAAGTTTAAGTTTTTTCGTGAGCCCAAATGATCCTATTTGCATGCGATACACTTAGCTATCGAGATATTGATGATAGAAATAGGATTGGAGAGATTACCTATGGATAACTAAATCTCCACCACGCATAGGGGCAGGAGCAGGTATGAAGAGGGATAGTGGTGGCCTTGGTCGAAGATAGGAAGAGAGAGGAAAGAAAGATAAAATATAATGAAGTGAGTGAGAGGGAAACCGAGGAAACGATACTATCGGGAAGAATGATGGTTCACGAAGGTTTTAAAGCTCTCGTATAAGACAAGGAGATGAAATATAATGTCCTCTCGACCTTGGGAAATCATAATAGAGATTCCCCATAAAATTCAGATGAGAGCATATAAGAGGAGATAATGAGAACCATGGGCATGCATCTGACTCATTCTAGCTACCTATCCCTTGCACTACGTGTTCCAGATCTAAAGGTAGTTAAAGGGAAGAGTAGTGAAGGGAATCATATGACATCTCCACGTAGAGAAGGAGAGACAAGTAGGGCTGATTTATATTTTGAGTAGCATACAAGGAACGTGCATATGGAAGCACAATAAACACCAGTGTTTGGGAGTACCCTTACAGGATTGTTTACAGGTGCGTCAACAAAACAAAGTATTAGCACATAGACCATTGGAAGCACATCTTTAGTGTCAGAATAATGCAAAAAATGGGTGTTTAGTTTAGTACTATAACTGGCACACAAGGAAGTTCATTGAAGGGGCACAAGATCCAAAAGGTGGTGTGGGAGGCTCAAGAGGATTATGTTAGCATCCACCTAGAGGAAACCCTAGTGGAGGGTTAGGTTTAGGATCCGGCCCCAACCCAGATAAGGTTTGAATCCATCACAAAACCTACCTCAAGTAACCACTTTAGTAGACACCTCAAGTTTTATTTGATATGTATCTCCATTTACAAGAGTACATGGGTGTAGAGGATGTAGCAGAGCACATGTGCAAAAAGTGCTTACTAAAAGGGATTATGATGCTCGCATGCACCGTTTTTAGGTGAGTTCCACATTCCAAATTTTGAGAAGCAGAGCATCAACACTCGAAAATATATAGAGTAGGGTTTTTAGAAAGTTTGAGAGAGTATACCACACGTTTTAAGACTCTATTATCCAAATTGTCTTATGATATCCACCTAAGTTAGGATGCACAATGGTTCATTGGAGGACTATCGACATTGTTTCAAGGACTTTATATCATAAGACATATATAGATCCACGAAGAAAATTTATGTATGAAGTGATTATGAGTGCCGATCTTGATGTAAGCCCATTTTTGGAGGCACGAGATAGTGGAAATGGATAAACAATTGGATAATATTTCTACCAATTGAGAACATGAGACACACAATGGTATATGGTGTACAAATTATCAAGTTGAAGGAAATATTAATAATATATACTCATGTAGGATGGTGCACATACTGTTATATTCTGTGAGATCTTTCAAAATCATGATGTTAGGAACTATCATCTCTTGCAGCGCATGAAAATTAAGAATGTATCTATGTACTACAAGATCTATGATGCACACACTCTTGATACAAATAATTTTTGGTTAATAAATAAAATTCATGAGGCATGTGAGAATGGATTGCAATACACCACTGTGGCTAGCAGTTCTCAGGTACAAGAAACCCAACCTTCTAAAGAATGTAATAATGGAGGAGGTGGATTCCACGAAGGTTATTTAAGCGAGAGGCCATGGTGGAAGAGGAATTTTTTACATGGGACTTGTTCCACTTGTGGGTCACTTGATCATTACGAGTGTGAATGTCCATAGAATATAGTGTGTGCATATTCTGGAAAACATCATAAGGTTGAGAATTTCCCATATATTTATGAGCACATGTGTAAGAACAAGAAGGACAAAGGCACAAGAATGATCAAGGGAAAATGCACAAAGAGTGATCAATGGATGCCAAAGAAGACACATGATCCATACTTATAACCTATGTTAGTAAATACTCACGCGGAATAATCACGTGCATGGGAGCTCATTACAGCTAAACTTCTCATCCAAAGAGAATATATCATACATGCTAAGTATCCGAAACTACATATCGAAGGAAGTTTATCAAGAAACAATGGGAGTCATTAGAGAGTTACAAGGTGAGATACAATGCTTGAAATAATAGGCGTGTAAGAGAGAGTGCATGAATAACGTTGACATCCCATAAAAATATGTGGATGACTTGAAGGAGATATGTATGATTTTACGAAAAGAAAATATAATCCCCCTGTTGGGGTAATGGATGCATGAGAAGGTACAATGTGTGCGAGAGGTTGAGCGTGAGTGAAAAATACTACATGTGAACTTTCCACCACATAACCATGAGTATGATAAATAAATCACGTTGGATGTGGTGATTGATGGGTGGTTGGTAAGAAATATTTTGATAGATATAGACACTGAGGTAAATGTGCTAACTTTGGATACATGGAATCAAATGGGGATATCTACATTGAAAATGTAGTGCCCACTTCCCTTTGACACCTTTTGATACTAATCATGATATTGCTGATTATATTATGGACATGATTATGGACTTTATTATAGTATGATGTTAGATGTTAGATCATGGATTATTGTTGACTTGATTCAGTTATGATGCATGATGATTATTAGAGTAATTTTATATGTTGATGAGGATATAATGTTTGACATGGTTATATTATGGATTTTGTTCGGACTTGTGATATTTGGATATTGTGAGTAGACCTAGAAATGGAAATTATTGGATGATGATATAGTTGTTAATAAAACTATAAATGATATTGTTATATTGCTTTGATGTTGTTGTGATTCATATATCTAGATGATTTTGGGAATTATATTTATATTATTTTGGATGTTCTGATATGGCCATGAGGTTGAAGGAGGTATTTGTGTTTTGTAGGTTAAAATATCACAACAAACATCAGGGGATTGGAGACCAACCACATTGGAATTCTAGATGAATTCAACAAGGTCACCATGGAAACTAGTATTTGTTTGTGCGTGTTAGGGATTCCCATGAGGGGGATCACCTTTAAATGTGACCAAGGGGTTTTATGTATTTCTTTTATTTGGTCCCTTTGTTTATGTTTGCATGTGTTTATTTTGTGGTGCTTTTACCCTTTCATTAATTATTAAATGGTGTGTAAATATTATGAGTAATCATATTGTTAAAATAAATAAATCAAATATGTCATAAGAAGGTAATTAATGAGAGTTGTTGGCAATGATTTAAAGTGTGTAAGTAATGTGTAAGTGATGTGTAAGAGATGTGTAAGTGATGTGTAAGTTAACTTTTGAGTGTGAAACACTCCACCTTCTTGGAAATTCGAAATTTTCCTTGGAGGTTGATTTTGGAGGCTTGTGGGACAAGTTAAACTTATCACATACCTCTTAAATTTATTTACCAACCATACATATGGTTGGAGAGTTGAAATTAGACTTTTATAATGCTTTTTGAGAAGGAAAATTGTAGGTTTTAATTGCACTTTTCTTACATGGTTTAATTTTAGTCCTTTGGGGTGTGGGTTGGATTTGAGTATGTAAGTAAACTGTCATATTATTCACCCACCTATTTATTATGCATTGGAGAATGAAGTTGACTTTTGGGTTGGGGTTTAGGATGTGTGATGTGGCATCCTACATGGATCCACCTCATCCTCTTCTCTTCCCTCTTCTATAAAATTTGAATTGCTTTCCTTGTTTTGGGTTGCTTCACTTTTGGAAACTCTTTTGGGGGCAAATTCTTTTGGCTGTTTTGGAGCTCTTGCTTTGGAGAAATTTTTGGAAGATTGTTGCATGCTTGTGCTTGGCTGATTTGAATTGCTTACATTGGGATAAAGCTTGCTGTTTTGGAACTTGGAACAACTCCATCATGGAGAGGTAGGAGCTTGGCTCTTGAAATGCTTCCCATTGTTTTGTTTATGAAAATGTTAATGTGTGAATGATTTGACATGTTTGTGGGCTGTTAGGTAGATTTCCTATGAATGGTGTAGGATAAGACTATTGGGTTTATTTTTGGAAGGCATAAGTGTGTTTTAGGGAGGTATAATGGAGGAGGGAGTTGGGATTTACTTTCCACCTTACAAAGAAATAGCTTGCATTTCTTTACTCGTTATGGGGTGCCATAAGAGGTTGGGGAGGCATAAGGAAATGTGAAGAATAAGGGGTACTTGAGGAGGCATAAAGAATTTTAGTGTTTTGATATACTATATTTTGGCGGTTTGTAATTCAGGTGGTGATACCCATTTCTCCTTTTGGGAGGCATAAGAAGCATCCCCATAGTTTCTTGCTCCTTTGGCTTGCTTAATGAAGCCTTAGTATTGTTTGTCATGTTTTAATGTAGTTGTAAACTACATTCTGGTATTGGACTGTGTTTTATTGTGAAAATGCTTCTTGTGTGTTTGTGGAAGCTTGTTGTAGCCATGAGTTGGATCACATCTTTTATTGCACTATGGTTGGGGCTCTGGGGCCAAGGAAGAAGGATGGACTCTCCTCTTCATTAGATGTCTTGGTTGGGTGGACAGCATTGCCTTTCCCCTACTCTTGTTGTGATAAAATTAGAAGAATGAGAAATCTACATGTTACTATTCGGAGCAAGGAAAAGAGAAAGTTTTGACAGGTCCTTGTTGAGATAAAGTTTATCGTAACCTTTCCCACTTGAAGTGGAGGAAATTGTAAATTTTTTTGTAATAGAACGATGTTGTATTTTTTATGAAAGTTGTAAAGTGAAATGTAAAAGAAATAAAATCTATTTTCAGCCTTTGAAAGAATGTGAAAGAATTGTATTTTGTATGATGAATTCAAAGAATGAAAGAAAGGTTGTAAAGTTGTATTTTGGAATCAATAAAGGATTGCATTACCTTTCTCAATTTGTGTTGTTTTTTAAGATTGAACATCTAAATGTGAATTGAAATCTCTGTTTGAAAGAAATAAATGCGTATGAAGGAAAATGTAGAACTCTGTCTTTTGAAATGTGTAAAGCTGGAAATCAGAATTGAATTTTGGTCTTGAATAGTTTGATTGAATCAACTAAATGTATTATATTGGAATTGGAACGTATTATAAATACTTAGAAGAAGAAAATGGAAAATAGACCCTTTAAAATTTGATCTTTGTTTTGTAATTTCAAACTGGCAATTAATTAATCCAAAAATGCACAGTTTGAACCTGCAATCAAGAAATAACAATGAAACATTAAAATTGAACATGTTAGGATATAAATGAGTTCAATTAGATAAAAGCACTTAAGGAATTTCTGAGAAAACTTAGCAAAATTAGGCTCAACCCTCTTACAGTCATTTTGTTGTCAAGAGATGTAAATTTTCAAATTACAACTCAAGAAAACCAATTAAATCTTGAAATCCCTCTTAATCCCATCTAAGAATAATTCCTCATGTCTATTTGACATGTTGAGAGAGGAAGAAGATCAAATTGAACAAATTTTATAAGTTAAAATTTACCAGTTTGCAATGTAAAAGCTTGCAGATCGTTTTCTTGAAATTGACCCCTTAGAGTTTATCGAATTAAAAACTAACAAGTCTATACAAAGAGGATGTTGAGATATTTCCATAAAGTCATTTTTTTCCAAAAACCGAGCTCTTTATCAAAAGTTATGGCTTTTTGAAGTTTTTTTCACTTGGCATCAAAATTGTTTTTGGGAAAAATTTCCTTGGTGGGCACTGCTGGGCCGAATTTTTCCTTAGCGCTTCATAATTTTTTTATTAAAATTTTCCAAATTTTCCCCACCACCCCATCGGCCCATAGCCAATCAGAGCCTGCCACATGGCACCATGAGGTGTCAGCGAAGGGGTGGATCCTTTAACTTAGTGCTCCCGGAAATTTTTGGGAAAATTTTCCAAATTTTCCTGCCATCCCACTAGCCCGCAACCAATCAAGTGATGCCACGTGGCATCAAAACGTATTAGAGGAGGAGAAGGTTCCTTCTTTCCTTTTTATGTTTCAAAAAATTTTGGGAAAATTTTACAAATTTTCCCGCACGCCCGCCGGCTTGCACTCAATCAGGAGCCACCATGTGGCATCGCGAGGTGCCGACAGAGGCACGGGTGAATGTTACCCTCTTAGCCCTTTGGGGCATTAAACGTATTTTCTCCCCACCACTCCACCTTCCTCACATTGGATTAGGAGATGCCATGTGTCCCTTGTGGACTCGCGGGAGTGCGGGTGCAAAGTTAGCTTTTTGCCTGCGTGGGAAGATTTTTCAAAATGTCTCCCACTGCCTCGCTCTCCCGCACTGACTTGGGAGGTGCCATGCATCCCTTGTGGAATTGGGGACCCGCGGGTGTGTGGGAGAAAAGTTATTTTTTTGTCTGTGTAGGAAATTTTCCAAAAGTCTCCTCGCGGCCCACTGACATGCACTTGGGACAAATTTTCACCCCTGGGCTCGTAGGCCCGCTCTTGGGGAAAATTTTCACCCTAAGGCCTCGCTAGCCCATAACTTGGAAAATATGAGGAGTTAGAAGGAATTCTTTATATCAATGGAAAGGTGAGGAAATTTCTATCTAATGGGAATGATTTAGGGAAAATTTGAATGCGTTAATTTTGAGAAAAACCAAGTTGAATCTTTAAGCCTGTTAGAGAGTGGGTATGGTGAGGAATTACCCTCTGAACCTATTTGAACCTTCTAACCCTAAATTTTTGACCTTATGACCTCTAATAATTGTTAATAAAAGAAAAGTATATTATAGTGGATTAGAATTGTTTTGGAACTTATTAGTGACAATTGTTGTCTTGTAACCGGTTATAGAATCTTTTAAACAAGAAAATTATTCCATAATTTTCCTAACTTATCCTAGGTTGTTCTTGGGTCTCAAGTGGGTTGTTTTTAATGGGCACTACACTTGGTATCAGAGTAGTGGTTCAAAATATTGGGCCATTGGACACACTAGAAAACTTGAGACATGAACCTTAAACCTATCACACTTTTAAATCTAGAAAACAACGTAGTTTAGAATTTTTCATATTTTAGTAAACATGGAAACTAAATAAAACTTAGGAAGATGAAATAAATTTCACCTTGGTCTTTGCGGGGGAGGTGTAGATGGGGTGAGGAGCCTCTGCACATAGATCTAGACTTACCACCACCAGATCATGCTATAACAGCCATCCTACCCTAGATTTTGTAGACTCTTTAGGATGTTAATGCCACTCTATGTGGAGGATCAGTAGGAGGACAAGTAGCTAGACATGAGAGAGTCACTTCCATTGAGGGTCATGTATCTTTTGATCCAATAAGGAGCACGGAGGAGATAACTTCCATGTAGATTCATACTGATTAGATTCACCACAGAGGGGACATGGTGACCGAGTTTCAGAACATAGAGAGAGGTCTTGGAGCCCTAGGCTTAGGGATGAGCATACAGAGAGGCCTAGAGGCCATCAAACCACAAATCGTAGATTACATCGGGAGATCCTAAAGCTTTGGCCATCACATTATTCTGGTGACATAGGTGGATTTCAGGTAGAGGCCTGATTGGTGAGCTTGATTGGATGCTTCAAGATCTGTCCTTATTCTAGCAACACGAAAGCTCGTGTTGCGATCCATCTGAGAGGGATGGAGCTAGTGTTTGGTGGGGGACAGAGGAGCACAAGCTCCTTGTTGATTCAAAGAAAGTTACAGGAGCTCTTTAAGGAGCATTTCCGAGTAGATATTTGTCATGGAGGTTCATTCAAGAGCAGAGATAGATGGGTTCCATGACCTCTAAAGACATCTCTTACAATGACTGAATATGAGAGTATATTTACGGATCTACTCCAATATGCTTTGATTACATGTAGGATGAGCAGTGTAGATCCACGAGTTCATCCAGGCCTAAACCTAGACATTGGAGGTGTAGTGTAGATCAATTGTCTACGAGACATTAGCCGAGGTTGTCAAGAAGGCCTATATAACAGAGGAGACTTGGGGAAAGATCCGGAAGAGCTAGAGACCAAGTCCGAGCCACATATAATAGATACAAAGACAACAGATTGAGGGGGTCATTACCTCTTCCTCATGACAGAAAAGGTTCAACATAGTCATCTTTTTGACCATAGCAGCAACAACAACAGTCCCTCCCACCTTATAGACCTCCATAGAGGTTTGATGCACAGAGAGGTTAGAGTATGGGGCCTCCTCCTATGGGTCCCATCAGGACACAGGGTGCCCTGAGAGCTCACTTAGTAGGATCTCGCGGTAGATACCTCAGCAGATCACAACTAGATCATCAGGATCCAAACCACGAGACCTCCGCAGTACCGGCCCGGGACTGCTACACAGGAGAGAGGATCACTGATTATTTTGGGTGTGGTGTTATTGGAAATTTTCAGAGAGACTACTAATAGAACCCTAATAACAAGGGTAAGACACAAACCTTAGAGCCTACGATGGTTATATGGGGCATAGTCAAAGGATGTACGCAGCGATCAAGAACTATCAGGCAGAACATCATAGTATGGTTATTGATACCACAGGTAGCATTAGTGGCATTCCTACCTCCATTCTGTTTGATTCTGGTTCTTTTTATTATTTTATTGCACCATCTTTAGTAGAGTAATGTAATCTGGTGGTAGTTAGGAGGGTCATAGTTGGGATATTGAGATGGCTTCTGGAGCCAAGATCTCTATAGAATCCTTAGTTAAGGAGTGTGTGGTGGATTTGGGACCTTTTACCACTACCTCGGATCTCCGTATCCTTCCTTTGGGCTCATATGGAGTCATCTTGGGTATGGATTGGTTGTCTACACACAGGGCCAAGATGGATTGTTACCACAAGATTATATCTTGTGTAGATGATTTAGGAGTTGAGTTGGTGATTTTAGGGGTTAGGAGACCCATTTCTATTCACACCATCTCTACTATGCAACTTAAGCGGTGTGTGTGATGAGGTTGTCAGATGTATGTTGTTACAGTTAGTGATAGATTAGAGGATGGGTCTAGTGGACCATCGCTAGATGATCATCCCATTTTGAGAGAGTTTGCAGATGTCTTTCCTGTGGAACTATCAGGTTACCACCCCACATGATATTGATTTTCATATAGATTTGGTTTGGGGAGAAGATCCTATCTCACGAGAACCTTATTGGATGACCATCCTAGATCTCTGCGAGCTCAAGTTGTAGCTGGAGGGCCTTATGGAGAAAGGCCTTATCCATTGTAGTGTATCTAATTGAGGTGCACCGATGATTTTTGTGAGGAAGAAGGATGGATCCTTGCGGTTGTGTATTGATTACCACTAGCTAAACAAAGTAATGATCAAGAATCATTATCCCCTTTCATGTATAGATGATTTGTTTGATCAGATGAAGGGAGCCATAATTTTCTCTAAGATAGACCTTAAGTCAGGCTACCATCAGTTAAGGATTTTGGACGTAGACATTCATAAGACCACCTTCCGTATGAGATATGACCACTACAAGTTCACAATGGTACCTTTTGGTTTGACTAATGCTCCCAGTATTTATGAGTTTGATGAATGGGGTATTTAGGACCTCCTTAGATTGCTTCATGCTCATATTCCTTGATGAAATTTTGATTTAATCATGTACACATGAGGAGCACGAGGGGCACCTTCGCTAGGTTCTTTAGTGTCTTCAGGAGCAAAAATTTATGGGAACTTGGAGAAGTGTGCATTCTTTTAGACGAAGGTGTAGTATTTGGGTCATATCATTTCGGGAAGGTATCACCATCAATCCTTCCAATATTAGAGCTATTATGGATTGGCTAGCACCCACTACTATGACTGAGGTGTGTAGCTTCATGGGATTAACAGGTTACTACAAGAGATTTATTCAGGACTTGTTGGATTGCACACCCCATCACTTCCATTCAGAGGAAACGGAAGAAGTTTGTTTGGTTATACAGGTGTGAGTAGACCTAAATTACACTGAAGGAATGCCTCACTACAACACCTATTCTTACAGTTTTAGATCCACAGGGTGAGTTTTTCATTTGCACAAATGCTTCTTTAGCAGGGATTGGAGGTGTGTTGATGTAGGAGGGTAGAGTAGTGGCTTTTGAGTCTCATAAAATCAAGGATTACGAGCTTAATTATCTGACTCATGATCTTGAGCTTGCGATAATTATTCATGCCTTGGTTCGATAGAGAAACTTTCTTCTTTTCGAATATTCACACTTAGGATAGATCACTTAAGTCTTCACCACCTCTTCATGCAACCCAATCTCAACACTCATCAGCGGCATTAGATGGAGTTGCTTTATGAGTATGATATGGAGATAGAGCATGTGAAGGGGAAGGAGAATGTGGTGGTAGATGCTCTCAGAAGATGGAGACATGTGGCTATGGATACTTCAGTGGGCACAAATTTACAGAACAAGATTCTTCAACAGCTTCCTCTTGACAACTTCTACATTGCAGTTCGAGCTGAGATCAAGTCTCATAGACCCCTCGAGGGGAAGTTTGATGGTTTTTCCCTAGAGGCAGATGGCCTTCTCAGGAATAGAGGTTGGATTTATGTTCCCAAAGATGGAGGCTTGAGGTAAAACATTTTGGCAGAGGCACATCGTGCACCCTATTCAACCCATCCTAGGGTGAAGAAGATGCATGCCACCTTGAGACAGTTGTATCACTGGAGAGGACTTTACGAGAGACATGGCATAGTTCATGTCACGATGTTTAGAGTGCCAGAAAGTGAAGGCCGAGCATCAACATCCAACTGGCCTTCTTTTCCCTCATGCTATACCGGAGTGGAAATGGGACACCATTTCCATGGACTTCATTGTTGGGCTACCGATGTTGAGATATCACCACAACGCCATCATGGTCATGGTTGATAAATTGAAAAAAGTGGCTCACTTTTCTTCGGTAAAGACCACTTATACAACAAGTGCGTGACATAGGTATAACTTGATGAGATTGTCATGTTACATGGAATTTTGTGGAAGATCATTAGTGACTGCGATCCTTTGTACACTTCCCATTTATGGAATACTATGCAACATGCCCTCGGAATGAAGATAAATTTCAGCACATCATATCATTCGATACGGATGGATAGATGGAGTGGTTGAATTAGATTTTAGATTATATGGTTAGGATGTATGTGATGGAACAACGGTCTAGATGGGAGGAGTACCTTTACTTGGTGGATTTTGCCTACAATAATAGTTTTCAGAGTTCTATAGGCATGGCTCCTTTTTAGGATTTGTATGGAAGAGAGTGTAAGACACCTCTTAGTTAGGACGAGTTAGAGGATAGGGTTTTCTTAGACCAGCTTTGTTACAAGACATGGAGCAATAGGTGGTTTTGATCGAAACAGAGGCGTAGGAGGCAAAAACATGCGAAGAAGTATGTAAATCAGCATAGGAATGACCATAGTTTTGATGTGGGCATGAATATGTTGCTTCGTGTTAGGCCACATAAGAGCCCTATCCATTATGGAACAGGTTATAAGATAGCTCCTAGATTCATTAATCCTTTTGAGATCATGGAGTGTATTGGCCCTTTGGCTTACCATCTAGCATTGCCTCCCAACTTGTCTCGCGTACATGATGTGTTTCATGTTTTAGTTCTTAGGAGATATGTTGTAGATCCTTCTCATGTGTTAGATTGGACATCATTGCAGGTGCAGGATCAAGGGTAGGTGATGGTGGAGCCCATTTGCATCCTAGATCGTAGGCATCGAGGTAGAGAGGTTGATCAAGTTTGGGTGCAGTGGGACATATATGATGAGATTACAACTACATGGGAGAATGCTACTTTGCTACGAGTTTAATTTCCACATTTGTTCTAGTGACTTCAAGGAGGAAGTCAAGCCTAAGGGGAGGGGGATGTAGTATTCACTTCCCTTTGACACCTTTTGATACTAATCATGCAATCCGCTGATTAGATTATGGACATGATTATGGAATTTATTATAGTATGATGTTAGATGCTAGATCATGGATTATTGTTGACTTGATTCAGTTATGATGCATGATGATTATTAGAGACATTTTATATGTTGATGATGATATATTGTTTGACATGGTTATATTATGGATGTTGTTCGGACTTGTGATATTTGGATATTGTGAGTAGACCTAGAAATGGAAATTATTGGATGATGATATAGTTGTTGATAAAACTATAAATGATATTGTTAGATTGCTTTGATGTTGTTGTGATTCATATATCTAGATGATTTTGGGAATTATATTTATATTATTTTGGATGTTCTGATATGGCCATGAGGTAGAAGCAGGTATTTTTTTTTCAAGGTTAAAATATCACAAAAACATCGGGGATTGGAGACCAACCACATTGGAATTCTAGATGAATTAAACAAGGTCACCATGGCAACTAGTATTTGTTTGTGCGTGTTTGTGTGCTACGCCCTTAACCTATTGCTTGTATTAGGATATGAGTAGCCAACTTGTGGCTTACCATATCATTTTATTATATCATTTATACTTTATCATGCTTAATAGGTTGGCCTTGGTGATGGCCATAAGCATATGAATAGTATATATAGGGGATTGTAGGTAGTAGTTCATTATCATTTGAGCATTTGAGTCTTATTATATGGTTTGGAGGTTTCCCCCTTGAAGTGGCGAAGCTATTATAATTACATATTGAGATCATTATTCTAAAATATTGTGTTATTTTGTGTTCTATTACTTCTCATAATGTGAATTATACTAGTAATTTCATTACAAGTGGTGTTAGAGCTACGATTTGGGCTAAAATTAGGGCAAAAACCCTATTTTTTTTGTTTTCGCAATATATTTCGAACCGAGATCAAACCGGTGGGAGATAGTTTTACTAGAGTTGCAAAACATTTCAAGTAAGGTCCCCTAAAAATTTTAGACTTTTGATTTATTTTGCACAAGTTATTACAAATTGAGTGTTTTTCATAAAATTACTTCGTAGGGTGAAAATTGTTGAATTTTTTCAAGTTATTTACATTTTTGGAAAGATCTCAAAAAAATAGTATTAGTATCTTCTCTATGTTTTTTCTTGTTTGGCCAAATTTTTATAGAAACCCTAAACCCTAAGGTTTGATATCATGGTGGGGCCTTCCACAAGAGCAAAAAAGAATCTAGTTACTCTAGGTAAAACCCAAGATAAAAATGGGATAGTGATTGAAGAGATGGAGTCAGAAGGGGTAAATACAAATTCCTCAGCATTAGGGTTTACCTCAGTTGATCATAAGGTGATCCAATTTGAGTATGAGCTGTGAAATGTACAATCTGAGATGGCCTCTAAAGGAGACATAACCCAAATTAATCATTGGTTGGATGATATCATGCAACATGTAAAGGGTAAAAGGTATGGTCCAAATCTAGCCCATATCAACCAAGGAATATATTTAATTCAAAATCATGGAAAAAATAACCATGTTGGATCACTTTTCCAGCCCAATCGAATCCAACTTATTTGCAACCATGGAACATGATGCCGAAAGTGGATATACGCAAATTTGATGGTAAAGATCCCTGAATTGGATAAGTCAAATGGATAACTTATTTAAGTTACATCAAAAACCATCAACACAAAAGGTGACATTAGCATCCCTATATCTTGAACTAGACCAATTCGTTTTGTGTCGATGGTTTAGTATCTTGAAGAAGTTGTTCTATATTGATGGAGTAATGGGGACAATGAGGATGCTGAAATTATAGGAGAGGTTGAGGAACCAATAGAAGATGAAGTAGAGGATCACCAACCTATAATTTCTTGCCATGCATTTTCAGGCATTAGTACTCCTCAAAAACTCAAGGTTATTGGCTATCTCAAAAAAATGAAGGTGATAGTGTTGATTAACACAGGAGTACTCATAACTTCATAAATAGTAAGTTAGCTGCTCGCCTCAATTGTTTTATTTACCCAGCTCCATAAATATAAGTTATGATCGTGGATGGTGGGATAGTCAAGTGCATAGGAAAGTTCCATAGTATCAAGCTTTCTATGGGAGACTACATGCTAGACTCACCTATGTTTGCTATTTCTATGGGAGGGGTGGATATTGTTTTGGGTGTCCAATAGCTCACAACCTTACTTACTATAAAGATGAATTTACAATAATTGTTCATGTAATTTCATTGATTGAAGGAAACTACAATTGAATGAGATGTTAGCTAAGTATCCATTGATTATTAGCTCTCATTAGATGTAGAAGGTTCTAAGAAAAGGAGTAGATGGATTTATAGAAAATTTATTTTCCATAGAAGTACAACATACAGAGTCTTCAATGCCACCTGATCTTCAGAAGATTGTTGATGCTCACTCATCTATTTTTCATGCAATTCTAATGGGACTACCACCATTTAGGGATCATGATCATGCCATTCAATTGATTCCAGGGAACCAAACACATAAAATCAGACCATATAGATACCCATATTCCCAGAAAAGTGAGATTGAGAAAATGGTTCAAGAAATGTGGAAGGCAAGTATCATCAGGTCTAGCCAGAGTACATATTCTTCACCAGTGGTCATGGTACGTAAGAAGGATGAAACATGGAGGATGTTTCCAGATTATCGAGAACTCAACAAGTACACCATCAAAGATAAGTTTCGTATTCTAGTAATTGATGATTTACTTGATGAATTGCATGGTGCTATTTATTTCACAAAATTAGATCTTATTTTGGGGTACCATTAAATTAGAATAAAAGAGGAAGATGTTCATAAAACAACTTTCAGGACTCATGATGGCCATTATGAGTTTTTGGTAATGCCTTTTGGTCTTACAAATGCACCTTCAACCTTTCAAAGCTTGATGAACACTGTTTTCAAGCCATTTTAAAGGAAATTTGTATTAGTTTTCTTTGATGACATATGTATTTACAGTAAGACATGGGAAGAACACTTACAACATGTAAATAAAGTGTTAGAAGTTTTGGAGAAACATACTCTCTATGTAAAGCCATCGAAATGTTATTTTGGTGTATAAGAGGTAGATTACTTGGGTCACATTGTATCCCACAAAGGTGTCAAAGTTGATCCTCGGAAGATCAAAGGTATGGTGGAATGGCCAAGGCCAAAAACTATCAAAAATATTCATGGGTTCCTAGGACTAACAGGTACTACATAAGATTTGTGCTAGGATATGTCGAATAGAAACCCCACTCACTTTGCATTGCTAAAGAAGGATTCCATCCATTGGAAAAATTAGCCACTAAATCCTTTGAGTAGCTAAAGGAAGCCTTGTGCGGCATCCTAGATTTGGCTACTCCCAACTTCTCAAAAACCTTCATTGTTGAATGTGACGCTTCAAGATCAAGATTGGGAGAAGTTCTAATACAAGAAGGAAGACCAATTGCATTTGAGAGTCTCCAATTCAAAGGAAAAGATTTTCTCAAACCTGTCTATGAGAAAGAAATGATGGCTATTCTTCATGCGGTCAAGCAATGGAGGCCCTATCTCATGGGTAGACACTTCAAGGTAAAACTCGATCATGATAGTCTCAAATACTTTTGGAGCAAAGGTTATCATCTGAGTAATAACAAAAGTGGGTAACAAAAATGTTGGGTTATGATTTTGAAATAATATACAAAAAGGGTAAATAAAATGTAGTAGCTGATGTGTTGTCTAGAAGGGATACATCCGTAGATGCCTTACTCTATGGAATGTCCATGTTGATGGCCGATTGGGTGGATGAAGAAAGATTGGAATGGGATCAAGACAAGGATACACAATCTCTAATACAAAATATCAAGCAAGGATCTATGACATCTAACAAATTTAAGTGGAAAGGTAATGCCCTATGGTACAAGGATAGGTTATACTTGAGTAAATATTCTGAGTTGAAGCATAAGATTCTTGTAGAGCTACATGCCTCGCCTGTTGGAGGACACTCTAGGTTTTTGAAGACATATCATAGAATAAAAAGAGAATTCTTTTGGGAAGGACTCAAGGGGGATGTACAAAATTTTGTATCAGAGTGTTTAGTGTGCCAATAGAACAAAAGGGAAATAATTAAGACACTGGGTCTATTGCAACCCTTACCAATTCCTAGCCAGAGATGGGAGGAGGTCTCCATGGATTTCATCACCGGATTGGCTTGTTCGGAGAGGGTAAGAATGTTATTTTCGTGATTGTGAATAGGCTCACAAAATATACCCATTTTTGTGCCCTATCACATCCATTTGTAGCTAGTATAGTCACAACTTTTTTGGAGACAGTTCAAAGGCTACATGGAACCCCAAAGTTAATTGTGAGTTATTGCGATCCTATTTTCACAAGTAATTTTTGGACAGAATTATTTTCATGTTTGGGTACTCAACTAGCTGACAGTTCATCTTATCATCCTCAAACTGATGGGAAAATGGAAATGGTCAACAAATTCTTAGAGGGGTATCTATGTTATTTTGTATCAGATAAGCAGAAAGGTGGATTAAATGGCTACCACTTGCAGAATGGTGGTATAACACATATTTTCATACCTCTTCTCAAATGACCCCATTTTTAGCATTATATGGTTACCATCCACCTTCTATCACTTCCTACCTGAGGGTGCAAACTAAGGTCAAATATGTTAAGGAACACATTCAACATTAACAATAGGTTTTGGCTAGTTTGAAGGAGAATTTAACATTAGCAAAAATAGGATGAAATAACAAGCGAGATAAACACGGTAGTTAAAGACATTTTGAAATTGGGTGACCTGGGTTTTGTATGTCTCACCTTACAAATAGATGTCCCTAAAGTAATAGAAAAAGGATAAAAACTTGCTCCTAAATATTATGGCCCTTATCGGGTTCTACGAGAAAATTGAGTAAAGTGTTGCTTATAAACTAGAGTTGCCTCGATCTTCACACATACACTCAAAGTATTCCATGTTTCATGCCGAAGAATGTTATTGGACAGAAATTTGAAGCCCAGATTGAGTTACAGAACTTGACGAGGAAGGAAGAATCATTTTGGAGCTAGAGAAGATTCTGAAAACACATACTAAGAGGCTGAGAACCAGAGACATTAAAGAATATCTGATCAAGTGGAAGAATCTGAGCATATAAGATGCAACCTGGGAGGACGAAGGTTTTCTGCTGTAACATCCATGATTATTCAACGTTGAGGAAAACATTGGTTTGAAGGGTAAGGGCATGCTATGCCCTTAACCTATTAGTTGTATTAGGATATGAGTAGTTGACTTGCGGCTTACTATATCATTTATACTTTATCATTCTTAATAGGTTGGCCTTGGTGATGGCCATAGCATATGAATAGTATATATAGGTGATTTTAGGTAGTAGTTCATTATCATTTGAGCATTTGAGTCTTATTATATGGTTTGGAGGTTGCCCCCTTGAAGTGGCAAAGCTATTATAATTACATATTGAGATCATTATTCTGAAATATTGTGTTATTTGGTGTTCTATTGCTGCTCATAATCTGAATTATACTAGTAATTTCATTACATTGTGTGTGTTAGGGATTCCCATGGGGGATCACCTTTAAATGTGACCAAGGGGTTTTATGTATTTCTTTTATTTGGTCCCTTTGTTTATGTTTGCATGTGTTTATTTTGTGGTGGTTTTACCCTTTCATTAATTATTAAATAGTGTGTAAATATTGCGAGTAATCATATTGTTAAAATAAATAAATCAAACATGTCATAAGAAGGTAATTAATGAGAGTTGTTGGCCATGATTTAAAGTGTGTAAGTAATGTGTAAGTGATGTGTAAGTTAACTTTTGAGTATGAAACACTCCACCTTCTTGGAAATTCGAATTTTTCCTTGGAGGCTGATTTTGGAGGCTTGTGGGACAAGTTAAACTTGTCCCATACCTCTTAAATTTATTTACCAACCATACCTATGGTTGGAGAGTTGAAATTATACTTTTATAATGCTTTTTGAGAAGGTAAATTGTAGGTTTTAATTGCACTTTTCTTACATGGTTTAATTTCAGTCCTTTGGGGTGTGGGTTGGATTTGAGTATGTAAGTAAACTGTCATATTATTCACCCACCTATTTATTATGCATTGGAGAATGAAGTTGACTTTTGGGTTGGGGTTGAGGATGTGTGATGTGGCATCCTACATGGATCCACCTCATCCTATTCCCTTCCCTCTTTTATAAAATTTGAATTGCTTGCCTTGTTTTGGCTTGCTTCACTTTTGAAAATTCTTTTGGGGGTGAATTATTTGGCTGTTTTGGAGCTCTTGCTTTGGAGAAGTTTTTGGAATATTATTGCATGCTTGTGCTAGGCTGATTTGGATTGCTTGAATTGGGATAAAGCTTGCTATTTTGGAACTTGGAACAGCTCCATCTTGGAGAGGTAGGAGCATGGATCTTGAAATGCTTCCCTTTTGTTTATTTATGAAAATGTTAATGTGTGAATGCTTTGACATGTTTGTGGGCTATTGGGTAGATGGCCTAGGAATGTTGTAGGAGAATACTATGGGGTTTATTTTGTGGGAGGCATAAGTGTGTTTTAGGGATGTATAATGGAGGAGGGAGTTGGGATTTGGGTTCCACCTTATAAAGAAATAGCTTGCATTTCTTTACTCGTTATGGGGTGCCATAAGAGGTTGGGAAGGCGTAAGGAAATGTGAGGAATAAGGGTTACTTGGGAGGCATAAGGAATGTCGGGGTTTTTATATTGTAGACACCCATAATTATGCCCAAGTAATTTAAATACTTAAATTGCACTAATTATCTCCCTTCTTGCAAATTGGTGACATATAGCGAAGATTCACTCATATTCTCTCTTATCATTGTTAATTAATTACAATACGCTAATTAGTTAAGTTACCTATCCAACAAAACCCTAATTAACAACCTTCTCGTTAATTAATCACCCCTTCTATCTAGACTAATTAATTATTATCAATTAATTAGCTTTCCCTTTCATTTAAGCAATAAATCAATATTTAATTGATTTAATCCCCTTCTAATAGCCTAAATCGTACTAATATTCCTATGATTAGCTTCTATAAGCTTACATCTACCCATTAATTAATCACCTTTGATTAATTAAAACACCCCCCAACTCCCATGACTTGCTAAGTATAAATTAAACCCTTCTAAAGTAAGGTTACCTTTTATAAAGCAGCTTTATCCATTCCTAATCTTGTTTTACCTTTTATCCCACATGCAAAGGGATGAAGTGTTTTCTTTATCCATTGAGATATATAAGAGCCCTCCTTATACCTTTATACCTACACCTAAAATTTTTGAGAAGACAAAAGAAAGCATATAGCAAAATAGACTAAAATATTTCTTTTGTTTCCTTGAGAATTCACCACTTGGAGAGTTAAGCCTTTTTCTAGCCAAAGTGTTTAGGTCATATGGGAGGTGTCAAAAGGGTCTTGTAGCCCAACTTTGATAAGCCCCCATTCCTAGGTTCTTGGAATATCAAGAGCAACCTATTTGATTATCATGGAGCTTACATAGGTTCATTCATTTATTTGTTGTTAATCAAGAGAATAGAGGATTTAGACAATTAGCATGTTAAGTTTCAAAGTTTTAATATGATAAATGTTAGTGTCTAACCTTGCTTAATTCTTATCTTGATGGTGCTTTGTACTTTGCTTTAAGCTTTGTTAATTAGGGCTACTAGGTGTTAGTCTCTATTTTTCATTAACTTAGCTTAAGCACAAAACTATGCACACATTTGGCACGCCGGTGGGACCTAGTCCCTTGGCATTTTAGTTTAAATTTCATTGTTTTGGCTAACTTTTGATATGCACATGTAGTAATTAATGTATATTTTTTTGGAATTTTTGCTAATTTTATATGTGTAAGTTCTTGTTCATAGCCATCATTTTAATGGGTTGTTTCCATTTTTAAACTAACTTGCTAAAATTTGAAGTATTGTGAGCTTTCTTGTGTTTTTTCCGTATTTTGGTTATAGGGGTGGCACAGATGCACTAATAGGAGTGCGAAACATTTATGGTGGTGTAGGTACCTCTCGGGTGGCGTAGGCACACTTTTGGAGCCTAAATATCTATGTATTGCCCTTGGCGTAGGCACACTAACCTCGACGCACATACCCTAACCAGAACGCAGATGCACTAACCTGGGTGCAGATGCCATTTTGTACTGTACCTTCACTGCAACGCAAAACCTGTCAGAGCAATGCATACACCCTAACCCAAGCGCACACCTTGTTTTTGTGGCATATACACATTTATGGTTGTGTAAGCTGCTCGCTGTAATTTGAGACTTTTACAAAGCGGTGGTGCACACATGTTTTTGGTAGTGCACATGCTTTCCGGTGGCACACATGATTTTTCGATAGTGAAAGTCCTATGTATGAATTTAAACATGTTTTTATTAGAGGTAACACACATGTCTTTCGGTGGCACACACGCCTCTTGGGTGGTGCAAGTACACTGTAATCCAGAATCACACATAGTAGCACATATGCCCTAACCTATGTGTAGACACCAAAAAACAGGGGCATAGGTGTCTTTTTTATTTTCTTGAGGTGCTAAATTTCTTGCAGGTTTTATCTAATTAAGTACTCGTCTTTGCTGGGGTTTTTTTACATGCTTTTAATTGATTAGATAAACTTTTCATGTTTAATTATAGGAATAAGATCGCGTATGCTCTTCCCTCATGTCCCTTGGGGCGATCTTGGGAATCAGAAATGATTCTTAGGTCCTTTTGATGCTTTGAGGTTGTTAGGAATATTTGAATTGGAATTGGTTAACTTGGTGTGTTTGAATTAAAGTGTTTTTCCATTTGATATCTTTTTAGATTTTGGAAACATCACGTATGCTCTTCTCTTGCATCCTTGGACGATCTGGAGAATCAAAAATGATGTTTACTCTTTTGATGGAAAACTACTAAAATCGTCATATAGGACCAAAACACCATGCTTGTCAAAGAAAGGAGGAATCAAAAATGAAGTCAAAAACTACTAATACAGTTGTTATATAGGTTTCCAAAAGGTGTTTAAGAAAACCACACCTAATTAAACAAGATAAAAAGAACAACATATTCAAAACACCATATTACAGGGTTTGGAAAAGGGTACGTCCCTCTCTGCTCAAATGGAACATAACCCCTTTGGCATAACACCTTAATCTACAACAACGAGGGTGGTTTCAAGAACCCTAAAGTAGTCCATGTAAGAGGGAATCTTGTGGATGAAATGGGAAGTGCTCTGCACTACCTACTTGACTAGTGATTTCTTTGTGAGATAACATTACCGGTTGTCCGTATGGTGACCCCAGGGAGAGCACACATGGACACACTAGTTTCCCTTTGTGATTGAAGGGGGTAAAGTAAAGCCAAGATACTCCCAAGATAGTTAGGACTATTTGGGTAAATTGTGCTTGCTTAAGACAAATTTGTAACACCTAGGATGAGAGAACCACCTAGGAAGATATTCTTTGGCCAGGAGCCCACTTTGACCATTCTAAAATAGTGTTGAGTTGTGAACCATATTTTCATCATGAAATGTGTGACGCGTTACTTTCACTTAGTTTTTCACTTGCCTTAAGGTGAGGTGAAACTCTGCGAAGTGAAGCCAACATTTTTCATCCCCATTTTGATTTGCTTCCTTCACATTCTTTTGACACTTTGTTGATTAGAAGAAGGGTGAATACCTCTGTGTTATCAATCAATTGTTTCTGCCATTTTTTTTTTGTTTACGCCCATCCATGTTTGCAGCTGAGTAAGTTAAACATCTAAAGTGTGTGGAGGTGTATTCATATCATTGGTGGCCTTTGTGATCTTAATACCCATGTCAAGATCGTCATTGTAGTTAGGCGTGGTTCATCATCTTGGACTTCCTTATAAAGGTTACCTTGTTTGTATCATATCACTACAATTTTGGTATTTATGTCTTGTTTCTTGTAAACTCAACCTAAATATCTATATTGTAAGGTTACACTGTACACATTTTAACTAGTCATAGTTATACTTGGAGATTTTTAGTTTGATTCTATTATTACCTCGATTTTGAAGAGTGCTACGTGTTACCACTTGTGCGTGTTATATCAATAGCATCTTGATATCAATACCTTACTTTCTTGCAAATTTTGGTTAACATATCTTGGTGATATTGTTGTGTCACTCACAAATTGTAACTAGCACTTTTTGGGATATAGGTCTTAATCGAATTTGAGCTCGCTTCTAGTATATCTTGTTAGGAGGTCACATTAACTTTTTGTATTTACTTACGTCTTGTTCATTCTCTTGAACTTGGCATAAGTGAGAACATCTTGTTAATTATCTTGCGACACTAAACTAATTTTTGAGACATAGTCTAGGAAGTACTTCATTTGATAGGCTTAGATACCAAACATTTGTGTCACTGGTGATTTATCACTCTATCACATTGGTATTCTCACATTGTTACTCATTCATATTCTTGACAAATTATCTTGCATTTCACTTAGGTGTGGTCACAAATTTTTGAACACATTCACAACTTACCTTACTGAAACTATAAAAAATCATGGCTCCCAAAACACAATTGGGAGTCAAGAACCAAACATACAAGGAACAACAAGTGCAAGCTTAGGAAGCCTTCAAACGAAAAGGGTCAAACCCTTTTATTGGACATGATCTAAGGCCTCTATTTTCTAAAGAAAAAGAAATAGAAGACATGGTTGATCATAGTGGTAATGAATTGGAGTCCCCACATGTGGAATTCAATTTTTACCCCACCTTATTAGACGATTTCCTTTTTAGGAACAAAGATAGGGTGCTAGCATGGGTTGTAGAGTTAGGGGCCAAAATGCCCACTAAAAATGAAACAATCCCGCCTATGAATAACGCAAATGAGGAAGAACGTATTCTTATTAACATGGAGGAATTTTCAACACATGGACATGATTCTACCTCAAATGTAGAAAAAGATAATGTAGTGGGACATAGAATACCCTTTATCAAAGTGCCACATAAAATCAAGATAGGACACGAGAAAGTTGAAGAACCTCCACAATATGAGGAAGAAGAAGAACCTTTGGGAGAAGAGATCACCATTCAAAAAAAAATTAGTAGCCTTAGCCGAAAATTAGCCTTGCTAACCTCTCATGTATAAAAGGAAGCAGGCAAGAATGTCAAAAATCAAGGCCTAAGGTCAAAATCAGTGAACTCCATAGAGAAAATCATAGAGAAGACAATACGGATTATCATCGTGTATATATCCCAGCTTCTCCTACTAAGGAACAATTTCTCACACAAGAAGTGAAATATATGAAAGCAACAATTGCAAGCCTTCAAGAGAGAAATGTAGGGAGCATTAGAAAATATCAATATGAAGAATTATGTCCCTATCCTTTTGACAAGGCTATGACACTCCAACCTTTTCCTAAGAAATTTGATATGCCAAAATTTGACAAATATAAGGGAAAGGGAGATCCATGGGATCATGTCAAATATTTCTATATGGCATGTCAAGAGGTGTCCTATAGTGATAATTATCTCATATGACTCTTTCCCAAGAGTTTAGGAGGTCAAGCCTTGGAGTGGTTTACTCATTTGCCTCGTGGGTCCATTTTTACTTGGCTAGAATTGGTAGAGAGGTTTGTGCGTCACTTCTCATATAACATAGAAAGTGATATCACCATGGAAGATTTTTGTGGAACCAAAAAATTCCCTAATGAGAATTTCACTAACTTCCTACAAAGGTGGAGATGGATAGCCAATCACTTCCCTTTTGCTTTTCCCGTAAAAAATCTGGTAAGTATCTTTGTGCCCAACCTAAACCCAGACATAGCCTTCCACCTCCAAAAGCATTGTGTTCAAACTTTTGAGGAGGTTATTGAAAAATGGGTTCAGATAGAGAAATATATCATTGCCAAAGGAACTCTCGAGTCCTAATCTAAGGATAATAAAAATTTTAAACCTACGCAGAAGATGAAGATATTTAACAAAAACAAAAATGTGATGGGAGATAGAATCACAGATTCCAAACGTGTACAAACTGTCCAAACCGGTCAACCTTTTAAACTGACCAAAGGACCAATTCAACCACCACCAAAGAAAAGAATGTTCACCTCTCTTAATGAACCTTTTCAGTTATACTAAAACAATTGGATGTGGCCCACATGGTGACATATCCTACGACACAACCATTTGATGACAATGCTCCAAAACCTTCATGGTACAATGAGCATGAATATTGTGAAATGCATCATGTCAAGGGACATAAAACAAATAGATGTCTGTGACTCCATCACTATATCCAACACCTCATTGATAATGGGGAAATAGAGGTGGACAACCCAGGGAAAACTTAGACACCTAATGAAAAAATGGGGATATATAAAGAACCATTCCCCAAAAATGGTAAATAAGAAGAGTCAAAGCCGAATCAAGGAGAGTCATCCCAAAGTTATAAAGTAGTGAGTTACATATATACCAAGAAAGATAACAATCATTATGATTCACTTATTGGATGTATTCACTCTCCTAATGACCATATTAACACTATTCAAATCAAGGGGAAGGATTGTGCCACGATAACAAGGCATACCCGCCTCGTAATTCCTGAACCTTCTCCATCAACCCCACAAAAGGGAAATTACAACCTCTTAGAGAAACTTGAGAAGACATCTGCTAAAATTTGGATCTTAGATCTTTTTAAGATATCAAATGTTCACAAGGACATTTTGTACCAAACTCTTCAGGGGTCAGGAGTGCTGCTAGAGATAGACCCTACACATCTTCAAGCTGCTGTAGCAAACATTGTACCAACTAAACACATTGCCTTCAATCATAGGGAAATACCTACTGAAAATCCAACGCATAATCTTCCTTTGTATATTGAGGTAGTTATTACCCATAGGAAGATCAAACGGGTGCTTTTGGACAATGGATCAGTGTTGAACATCTACGCAAAGAAAGTTGGTTAAACAGTTGGGATATACTTAAGCGGATCTTGAGTCAAACATCATGACTATCACCACTTACGAAAATGTGGAAAGGGAGTCAGCAGGCACAATCATGTTCCTAATGGAAGTGGGTCCCACTTGTCATCAAATAAAGTTCCATGTCCTAGACTTGGTACTTCCATATAATATGCTTCTAGTCTGACCATGGATTCATACCATGCAAGCTATGCCATCAACATTTCATCAATGCATTAAATTGAAGCATGAGGGACACACCATTACAATACAAGGAGATTCAAAGCCCTTCACTCACTGTAGATCTCTCAATAGTTTTGCACGTAAGGGCACATATGCATGTACCTCTGTCGATATAGCTATTCCTCTCTAATATGAGTCCATGGAATCTCAGATAGATTTATATTCTCTCAGTTCTTGCACCCATGGTGCATCTACATGTACCTCTCCTTTTGATTCATGGGAGATGAAGGTTCTAGAATACAGCTGTGGAGAATATAACGGGAAACAAGCCCTCTTGGTTTCGAGACCTTTCATTATCACCAGGACTAGAGGTCAACCCAAATATCACTTTAGAAGACCTAGAAATGAACAAAGTATTGGGTCATTCTTAACTCGGAGGCTTGCTAGATGAAGAAAAATTGTTGGATCCACCTACAACCCGGGTCCCAAAGGATACTCAAAACCTACTATCGGACCCTTGAATATGAGAAATCCAAGTAAAATGATGTACTCCATGGGCTACAAGGGCCTAGGATGAGGAAGAAATGAGAAAGGACAACGAGAACCGATATCTCTCTCGAATTTTAAAATAGAGATATATGACATTAGAATTCACCCTTACGAGGCACACCCCAATGATCAAGATTCTACTCATTCTAAACACAAGGATAGCTCGACTATCTGCAGACAAAGGATACTGATTCCATTGTAGCCAATACGAGGATCTTTCCTCCACGAACCTATTCATGAACAACGTTGTCCTAACCATAACCCCTACAGAACCTACCCTTGACCTTGTTTACCCTTCCCTTGTTGAATGGGACCAACAATGTCATATGTCACTAGATCTATTTGAGAATGATGAAGCTATCATAGAGTTCATGGGCATTAGGGATATAATTCCCATTGGAGATCACAAAAGGGATTCTCTATTGACTTGGATACTTGTGCTTATTTTGGAGAGGAAGCTGAGATTTGTGGTCAGCAAAATTTAAGAAAAAGTGAGGGCAAAAGTTCCAACGTAAAGCCTTGGCAAAAATCAAAGTCCAAGTCGCACAGTGAAAACCTCTTTGAGGTCCGGCTGAAAAACATGTAAATAAATAAGAGTAATGATAGAAGTGACCATGCTAAGGATGAAAATAGCATGGAGACATCCTTGGATGAAGATCTCAACCTTCCTCCTGATCCTGCGCGTGTGGAGGACTTGTCAAAATTACTAGTAGAGGAAACTATCGATGTAAACATTGGTATAGAAGAGGACCCAAAAATCATCAAATTGGGAGCAATACTATCATCACGGGAACAAAATACATTCACCATGTTGCTACAGGAGTTTATAGTTGTATTTGCATGGTCCTATAAGGATATGCTAGGCTTAGATCCAAATTTGGTCGTGCACAACTTAGTTGTGCATGTAGACGCTAAGCCTATTAAACAGAAGCTCAGAAAGATGCACCCAAGGGTAGCCCTACTAGTTAAAGAAGAATTAGAAAGATTTCTTGTGGTAAGATTCATCCACCTATTGATTACTCAGAGTGGATATCCAACATCATCCCTATCTAGAAGAAGCCTATGGGGATCAGAATCTACATAGATTTTAGAGATATTAATAAAGCTTTCCCTAAGGATGATTTTCCACTGCCAAATATCAATATGATTGTGGATTCAACAGTAGGATATGAGAAGCTATCTCTTATGGATGGATTTTTAGGATACAACTAAATTAATATAGCTGAGGAAGATCAGTACAAGATGGATTTCACTACTCCTTGGGGTACCTTCTACTATTAGGTAATGCCATTTGGTCTCAAAAATGTAGGAGCTACTTATCGAGGGAATGATGGTAATTTTCCATGATACGATCCATGATATTAGGGAATATTATGTGGATGATATCCTTGGAAAATCTAAGATAAGATAGGATCACCCCGTTATTTTGTGGCGTATCTTTGAGCACCTACGAGAGTATAAGGTCAGGATGAATCCAAAGAAATGCATATTCAGCGTGCTATTAGGAAAACTGTTGGGCTTCATTGTATCAAGAAGAGGAATTGAGGTAGACCCTACTAAAGTGTCTGCTATTACTGAAATGCCTCCTCCTAAGAACATTAAGCAACTACGTAGCTTGCAAGGAAAAATATAGGCTATTTGCGCTTCATCTCCCAGCTTGTAGATAAGTGTCATTCATTCACCCACCTACTTAAAAAGGATGTCACCTTCATCTAGGGACCAGAGCAACAACAGGCCTTTACTTTGCTTAAACAATACTTGGCCAATCCGCTTGTCCTCATGCCTCCAACTCCTAGGGAGCCACTCTTGCTTTATATCTCTACTACGCAATTTGCTATTGGTGCATTGCTCACCCAATATGACCTTGGTCATAAAGAAAAAGTGGTGTATTATCTTAGTCACACTCTCATCACTTATGAACTCAACTATCCCCAAATTGAAAAGGCTTGTTTAGATGTTGTTTTTACTTTTCAAAAACTTCACCATTATCTATTGAATACCAAAACCAAGCTGATATCCAAAGTTGACCCACTCAAGTACTTGTTGTCTAAACCCACCCTCATAGGTAGAATGGCTAATTGGATCATTCTACTAAGTGAGTTTGACATAGAGTTTGTGTATCATAATTCAGTAAAAGGACAAGTACTCCCTGACCAACTAGAAAAAGAACCTTTACAAGGCACTGAACCTTTGAGTCCGGATCTCATGATGCCTCATTACTATACATTGAATAATGCATTGTATGCGAAAAATACACTTTGATGGGTCCTTTACTTTTCATGGTTTAGGAGCAAGTGTGGTCCTCATTACTTCTTTCGGTGACCCTATACTGCAGCTTTTCACTCGGGTTTTCCTTGCACAAAAATATCATAGAATACGAGGCATTTATTGCAGGGATGAAACTTTCTATCAAATGGGACATCCATCATGTCAAGGTTGTAGGTGATTCTTAGTTAATTACCAAGAAAGTTAATGATGAATACAAGGTTAAGGATGAAAAGCTCATACCTTACAAAAAGTTGGTAGAAAATCTAAAGGAGTACTTTGTGTGCATCATGTTTGAATAGATCCTAGGAGCGTAAAATAGATCGGCAGGTGCTATGGTGACAGTGGGTTCTATGCTTTGTATTTTTCCAGGGAATAATGACATGATGTTCTTTGTGGAAAATTTACGTCAATCCGCGTATGACATGCTAGAATCCTATTTATCTTGTGATGTTGTTGGTTCCAATTCCCCATGGTATGAACCCATCTTTACCTATCTCAAGGATAACACTTTCCCCTCTAGCATCTCCTATTCCAAGAAACAAAGCCTAATTCACCAAATAGCTTGCTATACCCTTTTAGGAGGTATGCTTTACCATCATGGATACGATGGGAATTTATTACGTTGTCTCGATATGACAGAGTCGATCCAAGCGATCAAAGAAGTACGGGGAGGGTGTGCGGAGAACATACTAATGGAATGGTTTTGGATAAGAAACTGCGTTGAGAGTGGGCTACTATTGGCCTACCATGGAAACCGATTATTACAACTATGTTAGAAAATGTGTACATTGTCAGAAATATGGGAATTTCATCCATGCTCCATCACAACCATTGCAACCCATCACTACCCCATGGCCATTTTCTAAATGGGGACTTGACTTGATAGGAAGCTTACCCCTACCTCATTTGATGTTCATACCCACATCATCATGGCTACTGAATACTTTACCAAATGGGTGGAAGCTGTCCCCTTAACCTATGTAACAGGAGCTCATATTTCCAAATTTATCATGAATCATATCATTTGCCGATATGGCATTCCTACAACCATTGTTATTGATAATGGAAAGTCATTCAAGAATAAAACTATAAAGGGTCTCTGTCAGTAGTTCCAAATTAAGTTAAAATGGTCTACACCATATTATCCCCAAGGTAATGGATAGGCCGAGGCCACAAATAAGACTTTGGTGTGAATAATGGAGAAAATGGTAAGTAAAACAGGTCGTAATTGGCATTTACAAATCCACCCAACTCTTTGGGCTTACAAAACCTCCATTCACACTCCTACGGGTGCAATGCCATATTCTCTAGTATTTGGGACAGAATCTATCATCCCACTAGAAATTGAACTTCCTTCCCTAAGAATCTCTCTTGGGGATTATTTGGATAAAGAAGAGGATTACAAGGTAGCTATACTAGCTGGATTAGAGCTCCTAGATGAGAAGCGCATCTACACCCTTAATCACCTCAAAGTGTATCAGAACAAAGTCTCTAGAAATTACAACAAGAGAATCATACCTCACCAGTTTGAGGTTGGTGATTTAGTCATGAAGGAGAATCAGTTCAACACAAGGGTAGAATGAGAAAAGAAAGGAAAGTTTGAACCACATTGGTTAGGACCCTATGTTATAGTGGCCAAGTACAACACAGGAGCATACAAACTTGCTCACCCCAATGGTGATGAGCTCTATGAGCCCATGAATGCCATGCATCTTAAGCGGTTCTATGCTTAAACATGACACAAAATCAGAAAATCAAAAAAATAAAAAACATGGTAAAATAATCAAAAAACAAAAGAATCAAAGAACAAAAAAGAAGAAAAAGAGAAAAACATGTCATCCATGAGTGAAAACCATGAAATTATGGTGCTTTGGATATGTCCTTAGGTGAAAACGATTTAAGGCGCATGAGGAGGATTCATTTTTCACAAGCATCTTGCCTCTAGAGGGTGTTTCTACTTAGCCTAGGCTAGTTCCGAATTTACTTCGAGATTCCCTATGGGCCCAAACCTATCGAGCCTTGATCCGCATTTGTCTCCTTTTATTTGTTTGTGAGGGGCATGGTCTTTATCTATTCCCCATCTTACTGCTGGGGAATTTTTGTGACATCACCTTCCTGTGTATAAATGCGTGGCATCCGCCTTATATATTCCCCCTCTAATGTGGGGCATCCATGCTTTCTTAGTTACCTATAGGTAGCTTTTGAAAACTATCAAAAACAAAAAAGAATAGAAAATTGTTTCAAAAACCACAAAAACATTCGAAAAATATCAAAAACAAAAAAAAATATAAACTTGTTTCTAAAAAGCCCTAAACAAAAAAAAAAACATTTACAAAAACATTTACTTACGTTTACTTGCATTGTCTTGTTTCTTGCTTTGCTTGTTTGCTTGTATAGTTGCTTCATGCTTGTGCTTTTAGGTTGTTTGTTGCTTGGGAATACTTTGTTAGAATTCAGATTTTCTTGTTTAGATTAGATTTCTTCTTTGTTGTACTGTTGAAGTGTGTTTTTCATGATAGTGAATCATGGTGCATTATTATGTTAATTCATTGTGTTCTTTGTTAGAATTTGAGTGTGTTTGTTGCATGTGCATTGTTTTGTTATCACGTCATCACATTACCATCAATATCATCACATCTAGCATCATCTATACATCATATATCAAGAAAAATCTAAGTATACATTATACATGAATGCAAAGCTAATCATCACATATCGTATCATCAAATGGGGGCAAGAGGGATCACAAATATCAAAATCTATCCCTCCCACACCCATATCATCATATCATCCCATCCACTAAGTATGAAACATCATATAAAAACAAATTTGATATATTATACAAGATCAATCATCTAGAAATCAAAACACATGCGATACATAAACAAGATCATGATACATATACAGGTCAAATCAAATCAGAATGCATCATAACTACATCTATCTATCCATGAGAAATAATAAACAAATGTCCATCACATATACACATATTTCATGTCAAAAATGTCCATATAATACATGTGTGGTATATCTGTACCAAAAATGGATATACATCACGATAGTGCATCAAAAATGCCTTCATCTGAGGCGTATAATAAACTGCTACATCAAATCACTGAATAGAAAATCCTTCATTAGAGGTAGGTAGGTAGAAACTGATATACATCAAAAATTCCTTCATCTAAGGTGTACAATAAAATGATACATCGAATCACTGAATACAAAATCCTTCATCAGAGGCATGTGTCAAAACTGCTATACAAATATAAAATGATATACATAGAGCACAATCTGCTCATAGCCTTCATCAAGAGGCATATGTGGAAATAAAAACATCAGGGCTGACTCGAGCCCTCTGAAGGAGTAGTCAGCCTATCTCATGGTGGTGGCATGGCATGGGCATCGGTGGCTCTTCCAGAAATAGCTGCTCTAATGAGGCTCTGAGGCTTCTTAGATCTAGTGCCCCTACTCGACTAGCTTGACTATAGGAAGGCACTCGTCGCTCAGCCAGAACTACCTCAAAGTATAAGGACCTATAATAAGAGGCCCTGCCCTATACTGTGGCAAGATCTCTATGTGTCTGGGAAGTCACCATTGTACCCTCTGTGCATCGGTAGGATGCTATCTTTGTTGAAGCTTGGGAAGGCTCGGCTGGTCCACCACGGGCTCTACTATGAGCCTATCTCACTCTAATATCATAGGCTATAGCTAAGCCTGTGTCTGTTGGTGTAAACTTGTCACTTGGGCCATCTGCAGGCCATCTCGTCCGTATCTCTTGAAAAATCACAACATCTGTCACCTTCTCGGGCCAATTTGGGCCCAAGCCCGATCTTGATCTATTAATAAGGTCACAACTGAGTCCGAGCCTCGATCTCACTTCACTGTCCCCCTGTCACACTTAGGGCTTGGGCCTCGTCTCTCTCTTCTCTAGCCTGATCTCTCTTGGTTAGAGCTTGCTTTGTAACTATTACTACAAGGTGGATGTTTGTGCCCTTTGGATGTGCCACTAGGATTGGTTCTGTGGCACTTTGAATGATTGGCCCCGCTCTAGGACTCTAGCTCTAAGAAACTACGTTGGTGCTTGTCCTAGACCACGTGGCCTTGTTCCCTATACCTAGGCGGTACCCTGATCATCATGTGGTATCCCATCGAATGGGTACTCTAGGTCATGACCTGCTGCACCATCTCTCTTCTCAACATTGTGCCAGATCTCTCTAAGCATCCGGGCATCTGCTGCCCAAGCCTCCTCCAGGATAGTAAGACGCTGGGGTAAGACAGTGGCATACCAAGTCTAGTAATCCACTATGGTTCCTAGATCCCTAACCTATCGTGCTGGGTCCCATGCCTGTGGGACCACCTGAGAGAAACTCACCCTGGATCAGGTCACGTTTATGCGTGGCCCCATAGTATGCATCTCTAAATCTTAGCGGGCATACCATATGTTTGGGTCATGGAACCCCCCCTGTACCATGCCTAGTTGTCACTGGCATTTGTCAACCCTGTATAACTCGATGACGTAGCTATGACTGCCAATGAGGTAATTCTCTACGGTGCAAAAACTAAGCTCTACTAGCATCCTCTAGCCACTGAATGTACCTGTAGGGTCTCCATATGATGTCTATCTCTAGATAGCTCATCAAACTCTTTCCGTACCTATATAGGCTACCTAGGTGGCCTCGTACATCACTACCTACTAATACCCATGCCATGTAAGATGGATCCTATGGGTTTCGAAAGGCAAAGTGCCCACATGGCACCTAATAGCAAAGTGGTCCCATGACCAAATTTGTAGTAATGAGGCAGCCCCATTGTCTTCTAACAGTGGTAAGTGATAAGATGTAAATCCCAATATAAGTGCACCAATATGCACCGCTTTGATAATAGTGCTCACCGCTGAAAATACCATGTACCAAAGTGGTAGTAGTCCTCTCGGGAAAGATGTCCCTATCTTATCAGTGAGCAAAAACCCACTGATAAGTGACATAATATATAAGGGCCCCAAAGTGCAAAGGTGTCGATTAGAAATACGGTCGTGTAAGGTGACAAGTCATACCGTCATGTAGTATTTCATCTCTGTCAAAAAAGTCACTACAGCTACCCTAATCTACCTCTACCGAGAGAGGTGTACTCAATCAAAGAACCCATGATCAGCATGTAAAGAATCGTCATACATCCTCTAGGGTCAAATTCATTTCCCAAGAGGAAGTCTAAAACATTGACTCTCGTTATGCCAACACTCGGCCAATGCAAATCGGTAATCCATGGTAAAAAATGATGGATGGCATACAAGCTATGGGGCCTAGCCCCACCGCCTCTAAAAGTATGGACATAGCTTGCTGGTTTTGCTGATGCATGCTCCCCTCTAACTTAGCGATCTAGGAATGACGCTCCTGTGTCTACCTTTGAAATCATCTCTACAAAATATGACCACATTTCGATTCATCGACATTTCTTCTAAAAATCTATCTATCATTTTAGGGTTAACCCAAAAATGCTAAATTTTCTTCTAAGTACCATCTTTTTGGCATTTTTCTTGTCTATCCTCCGTCAGCCTGGGGCACCTGCATACCCTTTTAGGCATATGTACCACTCTTTCAATGCCTCGTATGCCATTTTGGGCATGTATGCCACTCTTTCAAGACTGCATGCCCTTCGGGGGGGCATGTGTGCCACTATTTCGATTTTGTTCCATAATCTAGGTGCATGAGTGTGCATACATGCATGCCCCCTTTATGCCTATGCTATGTTGAGGTATATGCATGGATGCACATTTGTGTGTTGTGTGTGTGTATGCGCAGGTGTGTGGTGTGTGTGCTTGCGTGTGCACCAAGATACTTTAGGATACCTGTGTTCCTAGAAAGACATCTGCACCCCTAACATGACACCTGCTCCTGCGCGCATGCACACCGACGCAACCCCTAACACTAATTACTAATTTTAGGGCATTAATTACAAAATTTGACAAGCAAAGGTCGAGTACTCACAAAGGTGCCATCGTCGGCGTGCCGCTAGTACCCTCGGACTACGCCTGCTCATCTTAATCAGTCCCGTGTGATCACCATCATTCTTGTCGCTATCAAAGCCTTGCAGTAAAAACTCAATAGTGCTCGGTTAAAACGAATTGGTCATGGTGGTTTACCCCCTAGGTGGGGTATATCAACCCATTTTTCACCTCCGTGAAGTCCTGGAGGCTTGTTTCGACTACCGTTTTCTCCTTTGTTCACCGTTGAATAATTATTTTAATTAAATAATTATTTTTCTTTTATTTTTCATCGTGTTGGGCATTTTTTTGCCATATGATACCCCTTTCTTCTCACTAGGAAATTTTATTTCTCCTAGGTGATTTTTCTTCTTATCCACACTCTCGTAAATAATTATTTTTCAAAAATAATTATTTTATTATTTTTTCACTATACAAGGACATTATTTGTCACTTGTTACTTCCTTCATCCACCTAGGGCACTTTTTGTTGCGCCTAGGCCCTTCATTCTATTTCTTCTATTTTCTTCTACTATCCACTACATTTTAGAAAACAGAAAACAAAATATATATATATATATATATATATATATATATATTATATCACTTAAAATTCCAAAAACATGGCAAAATTTTCACAAAATCCTAAAAAGTACAAAACCTACAAAAATGGTAACCTGCTTATTATTACGGCTGAAACTTGTGTCTTGTGCATGGTATTCTCTCCATATCCTACTAGTTTGTTTCACATCTTCCCAATTAATACGACTCGCAGATCACCAGATTTACAACCATTCACAAAGCTAGCTGCTTGCTTTGTCTCGTACTCTAGGCACGTTTATTGTCTAGTCTTTGTTTCATTACACACAATGCTTTTTACTTGGACCCAATGTCCATTATCATTTCCCCTTGCATATATCCTTTCTCGGGGCATCATTTTTAACCCTTGTCATTAATCATGAACATGTGGATCTCTTCATCTTGATAAAAAAACATTTATACAACTATCTTGACCATTATTGGGTTGGATATGTGCATTCATACTTATTTTCCCTGTTAAATGAGCTTGTTTCCTTCTCGTATTGCATTGCATTGTTGTATGTTGCATGGAGTTGTTATTTTCAGTAATGGACAATTTTTCATAGTATGGATTTTCATGTCATTCTACCTTTGTTGAATGCTTATATTTTTCATAAGGACCGATGACATAACTCTTATGGAATTATGATGACATCGAAATTGTTCCAATAAATAGTGGCTAGAGGCTAAGATCTTCTCTCCACTCCTCCATATTTCTTCTACATCACTTTTCTCTCACCCCTAATCTTCCATCTCACCGGGAATCTAGCCCCTTTCCCATTCTTCTATCTATTTATCACCTTTTTCGATCGTCGATCATCTTCCTTCATCACCCTATCGTAACTCGAGGGGGCATCTCTCCCTCCTACTAATTTTTCTTCTATCCCTTTAAAATTCCATATGTCTACTATATTTGAAGTGGTGTCACTTACGCCACCCCAAAGAGGGGAAAATGTAGACACCCATAATTACGCTAATTATCTCCCTTCTTGAAAATTGGTGACATATCATGAAGAAGCACTCATATTGTCTCTTATCGTCATTAATTAATTACAATACGCTAATTAGTTAAGTTGTCATCAAAAACACCCTAATTAACGACCTTCCGTTAATTAATCACCCCTTCTATCTAGACTACTTAATTATTATCAATTAATTAGCTTTCCCTTTCATTTAACCAATAAATCAATATTTAATTGATTTAATCCCCTTCTAATAGCCTACATCGTATCGATATTCATATAATTATCTTCTATAAGCTTACATATACCTATTAATTAATCACCTTTGATTAATTAAAACACCCCAACTCCCATGACTTACTAAGTATAGATTAAACCCTTATAAAGTAAGGTTACCTTTTATAAATCAACCATATCCATTCCTAATCTTGGTTTACCTTTTATCCCACATTCAAAGGGATGAAGTGTTTCCTTTATCCATTGGGCTATATAATTCACCACTGGAGAGTTAATCCTTTTTCTAGCCAAAGTTCTTAGGTCATATGAGAGGTGTCAAAAGGGTCTTGTAGGCCACCTTTGATAAGCCCCCATTCCTAGGTTCTTAGAATATCAAGAGAAACCTATTTGATTATCATGGAGCTTACATAGGTTCATTCACTTATTTTTTGTTAATCAAAAGAATAGAAGATTTAGACAATTAGCATGTTAAGTTTAAAAGTTTTAATATGATAAATGTTAGTGTCTAACCTTGCTTAATTATTATCTTGATGGTACTTTGTAATTTTATTTAAGCATTGTTAATTAGGGATATTAGGTGTTAGTCTCTATTTTTCATTAACTTAGCTTAAGCACAAAACAATGCACACAGATATACTATATTTTGGCGGTTCGTAATTCAGGCGGTGATACCCATTTCCCCTTTTGGGAGGCATAAGAAGAATCCCCATAGTTTATTTCTCCTTTGGCTTGCTTGATGAAGCGTTAGTATTTTTTGTCATGTTTTAATGTAGTTGTAAACTACATTTTGTATTGGACTGTGTTTTATTGTGAAAATACTACTTGTGTGTTTGTGGAAGCCTATTGTTACCATGAGTTGGATCACATCTTTTATTGCACTATGGTTGGGGCTTAGGGGCCAAGGAAGAAGGATGGCTTCTCCTCTTCATTGGATGTCTTGGTTGGGTGGAGAGCGTTGCCTTTCCCCTACTCTTGTTGTGATCAAATTAGAAGAATGAGAAATCTGCATGTTGCTATTCTGGAGCAAGGAAAAAGAGGCGATTTTTGAGTCCCTTGTTGAGATAAAGTTTATTGTAACCTTTCCCACTTGAAGTGGAGGAACTTGTAAATGTTTTGTAATAGAAAGATGTTGTATTGTTTATGAAAGTTGTAAAGTGAAATGTAAAAGAAATAAACTCTGTTTTCAGCCTTTGAAAGAATGTGAAAGAATTGTATTCTGTATGATGAATTTGAAGAATGAAAGAAAGGTTGTAAAGTTGTATTTTGGAATCAATAAAGGATTGCATTACCTTTCTCAATTTGCGTTGTTTTTTTAAGATTGAACATCTAAATGTGAATTGAAATCTCTGTTTGAAAGAAATAAATGCATATGAAGGAAAATGCAGAAATCTGTCTTTTGAAATGTGTAAAGATGGAAATCGAATTACATTTTGGTCTTGAATAGTTTGATTGAATAAACTAAATGTGTTAGATTGGAATTGGAACGTATTCTAAATACTTGGAAGAAGAAAATGGCAAATAGACCCTTTAAAATTTGATCTACTGTTTTGTAATTTCAAAGCGCAATTAATTAATCCAAAAATGCATAGTTCAAGCCTACCATCAAGAAATAACAATGAAACATTAAAATTGAACATGCTAGGTTATAAATGAGTTCAATTAGACAAAAACACTTAAGGAATTTCTTAGAAAACTTAGCAAAATTGGGCTCAACCTCAGTTACAGTTGTTTTGCTATGAAGAGATGTAAATTTTCAAATTGCAACTCAATAAAACCAATTGAATCTTGAAATACCTCTTAATCCCATCTAAGAATAATTCTCCATGTCTATTTGACATGTTGAGAGAGGAAGAAGATCAAATTGAAAATTTTTATAAGTTAAAATTTACCAGTTTGCAATGTAAAATCTTACAGATCCTTTTCTTGAAATTAACCCCTTAGAATTTATCAAAATTAAAAAATGACAAGTCATGTACAAAGAGGATGTTGAGAGATTTCCAAAAAGTCCTTGTTTTCCCAAAACTGAGCTCTCTATCAAAAGTTATGGCCTTCTAAAGTTTTCTTTACTTGGCGTCAAAAAGTTTTTTGGGAAAAATTTCCTTGGCGGGCCGAATTTTTCCCTTAGAGCTTCAGAAAAATTTTGGGAAAATTTTCCAAATTTTCCCCACCACCCTATCGATCTACCACTGCCTAATCAGAGGATACCACATGGCACCATGAGGTGTCATCGAGGGGCAGATCCCTTTTTAACTTAGCGCCAGGGAAAATTTTGGGAAAATTTTCCAAATTTTCCCCGTTGGCCCGCAACCAATCAGGTGATGCCACGTGGTGTCATGAGGCATCGAGTGGAGGAGTAGGTCCCTTTTTTCCTTTTTATGTTTCAGAAAAATTTGGGAAAACTTCTAAATTTTCCCTGTCGCCCCCCGGCCCATGACCCAATAAGGAGCCGCCACGTGGCATCGTGAGGTGCCAACGGAGGTGTGGGTGAATGCTACCCTCTTAGCCCTTCTGGGGTGTTAAAATAATTTTCTCCCCACCACCCTACCTTCCTTGCATTGGCTTAGGAGATTCCACATGTCCCTTATGGACTTGCTGGACTCAGTAGGCACAAAGTTGGCTTTTGCCCGCGTGGGAAGATTTTTCAAAATGTCTCCGTTGCCCCGCTCTCCCTCGCACCGACTTGGGAGGCACCGCGTGTCCATTTTGGACTTGCAGACCAGCGGGTGCACGGGTAAAAATTTGGGTTTTTTCCCGCATGGAAAATTTTCCAAAAGTCTCCCCATGGTCCATGACCCACCCTTGGGACAAATTTTCACCCCTAGGCCTGCGCAGCCGCTCTGGGGAAAATTTTCATCCCAAGGCCCGCTGCCCATAACTTGAAAAATATGAAGAGTTAGAAGGGATTCATTATATCAATGGAAAGGTGAGGAACATTCCTATCAAGTGAGAATGATTTAGGGAAAAATTAAATGCGTTAAGCTTGAGAAAAACTAAGTTAAATATTTAAGCTATTAGAGAGTGGGTATGGTGAGGAATTACCCTCTGAACCTAATTGAACCTTATAACCCTAAATTTTTGACCTTATGACCTCTAATAATTGTTAATAAAATAAAAGTATATTCTAGTGGATTAGAATTGTTTTGGAACTTGTTAGTGACAATTGTTGTCTTGTAACCTGGTTGTAGACTCTTTTAAACAAAAAAATTATTCCATAATTTTTCTTAACTAATCCTAGGTTGTTCTTGGGTATCAAGTGGGTTATTTTTAATGGGCACTACAACAACCATCTTCAAATATTTTGTATATGGAAAATAAGAAGAGGGACATGCCTATTGAGGTTTTGAAATATTCTTCCATTACAATTCAGGGAGCTAATTTTAGTCGAGACTTTGAGGTCTTGGAGCTTGTTGAAGCAGACAACTTTCAAGGACTACTTGGATGACCATGGTGTTATGAAAATAATGTAGACCTACATTTCAACAAAGGATGTATAAAATTCAAGAATAAGGATGAAAAATTGATCATACCTTTGGATGAGGCAAGATATGCACCATACTTTGAGCCTTTGAGTGAAGAATATCTAAATAGGATTTATGCTTGCATGGTGCAAGATCCTGAGACTATGGAACCATCCAATAAATGTGTACTTCAATGAGAAGATGTATATTGAATCAACAACACCACAAGTGTTTATTGTGATAATTGGGCCCATGAAATGTATGAGATGTATAGGCATGAGATGAAGGGGAGAGTAATTAAATTGATTCAGCCACACATGATAAGGCACATGGGAAGAACTTAGTTACCTAGATATACTTGTGAGGAGAAGAAAAATATTTATTATGCACCATGGAGGAACATTATAAGAAAAAATATAATCAAAGGATAATTTTGGTTTATACGTTGCATGGAGTAATAACACGTTGGTGGAAAACATACGGAGATAACTTGTTAGGTTGGTGAGAAGTGAGAATCAAATTTTCAACAAGGTTCACTCAGAGCAATGTGCCTATGCTTATATACAAGTATGATGCAAAGAATCCTACTTTAGTACATGTTCATAACTATGAGAGACAATGGATGCAAAGTCAGGAAGATTTACCACCATCTATATGGGTACATAAGTTCTATTCCACTTGTGCGGATGTGCACACATATGGTATGTGCATGGTGAGCTTAAGAAAGATACTACAAACTGATGAGATATGAATGAAGATATGGTACATACATTTGATTATTTTTCTAATAAACCTCCAGTCCATGAATCCTTACAAATCATAAAGTGTATTGCATTAGGGGATAGTGTGAAATCGAGAGGAGCTCATGCTCAAGTTACTTGAAGAACATGATCCTGAGGCATGAATGGATATAGAGGAGACAAAAGAGATGTAAATGGGCCACACATGGAGAGAGAAATAGAAAGGTAAGATGGTATATATTATTGATTATGAAGAGGTATATAATTTGGAGATTATCCACACAAAAGGCACATGTGAAGTAATGGACACTATAGATGAAAAGGCTCGTGCGTACCATGATCCCATGAAGAAAAACAAGGTAAACATTAGAACCGAGGATACACCTAAGGAGGACATTAGTGGCAATTAATAGTCGAGTAGAAGATATAATATATTTTTGAGATCTTGTGGGACTTCCAGGATTTTTTTCCCATGAGGTTAGCATGAGATGAAATAAGTACACCCCTTATTGGGAGAGATGCATATTAAGTTGAAAGAGGGTGCACGTCCGGTTTAGAAGAGAGGCGTTACAAGATGAATCCAAATTTATGCATACAAGTTAAGGAAGAGATAAATAAGATGATTAAGTCTAGAATTATTGAACAAATTGAGGAAACGAGTGGGTGTGCCGCATGTTAAATAGTATCAATAAGGATGGGTGGATAAATATTTGTGTAGATTAAAGGAGCTTAATGCTTCATGTGTTACATATCCTTTTCCTACACCATTCATAGAATAAATCCTAGAGGGCATTGCAGGACATGAAATTTAATCGTTTATTGATGGGTTTTAGGCTATCGTCAGTGTACATTATGCACGAGGAATGGGAAAAGTCAACCTTTGCCCATTGAATGAGGAAGATTTATATATATTGTTATTCCATTTGGATTGAAGAATGTGCCTACTATTTTCTTCCAAATTATTGTACATGCCATTCATGATTTCATCCATAAGTTCTTACAGGTTTATCTTGATAATTGGACTATTAATGGGTTGGTTAAGGATCAATGTGTAAACCTAAGGCTCATGTTTAAAAGATGCAAGAAATTGAGCATCTCTTAACATTAATAATTGTATTTTTGCTACACCTTTTGGCACTTTTCTTGGGCACATCATTTGCAAGGATGGATTGTTGGTAGATCTAGTAAAGATAGCAGTAATTTTGGGATTAGAAGAACCTACTAACCAAAGTGAAGTGCATAGATTTTGGGACATACTTTGGGTACTACAAGAAATTTAGAAAGGGTTATGTGAAGATTGCTATGCCCATGGAGGAATTATTGAAGGCTAAAGGAAAGTTCTTTTGGGGTGACACGCAACAACAACCATTTGAAATGTTGAAGGAAAATATTACCACTTTGTACCAATCTTGTAATTTACTTCATAGAACAATCCTTTCCATGTACATGTTGATGCCTCTAGTATAAATATTGGCACACTCTTTGTGCAACCTAGATAGGCTGATGTGGATCACCCCATATACTTTGCAAGTAGGAAGTTAACACTAGTAGAGAAGAATTATACTACCACCGAGCGCTAGGCATTGTCTATGATATATGCACTTCATAAATTTTGATAGTAATTGTTGGCCACACCATTTTTATTTTATACAGATCATATAACATTTTCGTACTTGGTCAACAAGCTTGTTTTACAAGGGCGCATCTACCGATGGATACTTATTTTTTAGGAGTTTGATTTCATAATTTTTTGTAGAGTAATTCAGGGCCTCATCACTTATCAAGGATCAATTTTGGGGACTACACGTAGAGTATTAAGGATATAATGCCTAATGCACAATTATTTAGGTTGACTTGCAACCACATATTTGGAGGACAAATAAGTATTTTTGCACAATGTACTAGCACTAGAAGGAATGAAGTCCCTGGAGAAAAAGTAGTTGGCTATTCAAGACATGCCATATCAATTGATTAGAGGGCACTTGTACAAAATGGAAAAAATGAAGTATTGCGTAAGTGTGTTCTAAAGTATGAGCAAAAAGCTATTATGGAGGAAACTCATACAGGTATTGCAAGAGGACATTATTCGGGAGATGTGATTGCGCGTAAGATACTTCTAGCTGGACTTTGGTGGGAGGATTTATACAATGATACTAAGGAGTTCATTAAAGCATGTGATCATTATCGAGAGAGTTAACAAGCTTGGGAGTAGGGATGATATGCCCCTAATAACTATTAAAAAAGTGGAACATTTTGAGAAGTGGGATGCTGAATTTGTAAGACCTATTGCACCACATGTGCGTAGGAATGGAGTATGCTACATAATTACATGTATAAATTATTTAACCATATGGGAAGAGGCCGTGCTTACGAAGGATTAAACTATAACCAAAACAACAAGGTTCCTCTGGGAAAATATCATTAGCGAGTATGAATTTCCATTAATCTTAATCGGTGATAGAGGAACTCATTTCTTAAATGAGATGAAAAAAATTATGTTGGAAGAGTTTATGGTGGCACACCATAAAACCACCCTCAAGCTAATGGTATTGTAGAAGCTTTCAAAAATATTTTGGGAAATACTTTACAAAAATATGTGATGTTGGAAGAAAGGATTGGGATGATAAGGTATCAGTTGTACTTTGGGCTTATAGGACCACGTATAAAAGGTTGAACAAGGCCACACCCTTTTAGTTGGTATTTGACACAGAGGTTGTATTACCTATGGAGTTCTTGCTATCATCCCTATGTATTACGCGCATAGGTAGATTATTAGCTAAAAAGGTTTTGTAAGAGTGCATTAAGAAAAGCATGCAACTAGATGAACAATGCATCATTACGCATTGGATTCATAAGACCGAGAAGGTGCGGTAAAATTCTTGGCATGAAAGGTACATCAAGAACAAATATTTTGTAGTTTGGAAGATGGTACTTCTCTATGACTCCAAGTTTGCACACCACTTAGGAAATTTGAAGGTGCATTGGTTGGGATCTTTTGTAGTAACAAAGATACTTGATTTAGGATCATGTCACCTACAAGCACTTTGGATGACACCATGTTTCCCGGTTACTTCTATAGGAGTAGGCTAAAGACCTACTATGAATATGCTTTTGGTGTTTGTAATAAGGCAATATTACCACTAATATTAGATTTTCTTTCATATTTTTTTCTTTTCTTGTTTTGTTGTAATAAGTGTGCTTATGTGTAGGAAGATGATTAATATATATTGAGTTCATACAAAAATTACCGCGTGTGGTGAACTACGTGTAAGTACGTGAAAAAGAGACCAGTTGGTGTTGAGACTTATAGGAAATTTGGTGTAGATGTACGCACGAAATTATAAAGGTGGGATGATATTATAAAGGTATGCACAAATAAATAAAAAAGGTGTCATAGGTGCTAAAAATGATGTTTCTCATGAAGAATTTATTATATTGGAGATCACATGAGGAAGGGGCCGTATAATGTAATGTGAGGTAGGTAACAACATTATGAAATACTTGGTAAAATGTGCAAAGGAAGATGTGTTGCGACGCAAGGATGTATGCGTCCTGGAAGTAGTAAGTGTTCCAGAAGGTTATGACTGTAATGTGTGGAATAAAATAGAGAAAAACATGGAAAAAGAAAAAAGAATAGTTAAATATGTAGTATGGTTGTAGGTGAGGAGAAATAAATGTGAATATTTTTGGAAATATATAAAAGGGGTGCCAAAGAGGGTTCATTTTTACCTTGCCTTGTGAAGAATTCAAGCATTGAAAAGTGTGAAGATGTGTGAATTTGTGTGAAATAGTGAAGAATATTGAGAAATAGAAGTAACCTAATTTGAAAAAGTACACAATATGGTTGTGAAGTTCCTTCTAGTGGAAGTGTGAATCTTAAGAAAATGTGTGGAGGATTACTTTTAGAAGAACAGGGTTTGCATGAGTTAGGGTTTACAGAAAAAAGGAACATAAATTTGAGCTAGGGCACAAATTTTTTTGACAACGATAAGTATTTTGGATCAAGGAGGGTGAATAAAACAAAGTGTTTGGCTCAAATGGTTGAGTAGAAGGTTATTAAACACTCTAGGCACATAATATTTCAAGTTATGAAGTAAGTGCTGTGTAGAAGAAGAAATAGAACCCAAAAAGGAATATGTGGTGGATTCTAAGGGAAAATGAAAGGGAAAATAAAATAAGGTTGAGGTAGAAGAATAACCAAAATAACGATAATAAAAATGTAATATCCATAGGGCATTATTATGGGACATATATGGGAATCCCACATCAAAAATGCAAAGTCAGTGATTATAACCATCAATCGGACTCAAATGAGGGAAAGATAGAGAATGAACTGATATAGAAGATGAATGAAAGGACCTTTGATGGGAAGCCAATTTATGATGACAAGGAGTATAAGGATTTGGAGAGTGTAAGAGTCTTTAAAATTTATGAGGTACCTGAATTTTACAAGCCCAAGTGTTTGTATCGGTGGATAATGACGTGAGTCCATAAGGAATTATTTTATTTTACACGTATAAGGATGTACATTCATGGACATATGATTAGAAGAGTCATTGGGTTGCAAAGTTTGGGTGTAGAGATAGAACTAGATTTAGATGATGATGTTAGCGTAAAGTCCAATGCCATTGCCTTGAAGTACTAGAGAGGGGGTCACACAATAGATATCGATAAACTTCTGATCCATTTTTGAGAGTCACCCCACATTTGGTTTCTTATTTGGGAGTTCAAAATATATGGGCCTGTGTAAATAGAAGATGGATCCATATTGCATAGAATATGGAAGATGGAACAATGTATAATATTGATACCTTCATTCTTTGAAGGGATCATAGAGGAAGCACACCCAAGTGATATGATAACTTGGGGATCAGTCCTTTAGTCAATTTTCTTCTCAAAAATTAGAGATCCAGATGGCTCAAATGACAAGATGTGGAAGTACCCCCTGGAAAATAAATCCCTCGAAAAGATATTCATAGAGTACACCATCTACACAATAACCAATTCCTATAAGCTATAGGTGGACAGTGATATAAGAGAATACATGAAACATTTGAACATGAGTGGCACATCCTAAGTGAGTTACCCTCAGTTTTAGATGGGAAAGAAGAGTTTGCGTTGTACCAACATTTTACGCACTGGGAACATTTTACTTGAAAACCAATGCAAAGAGCCCATGGTGTAAGCTTCCATATGAATTTACTTGAAGATACTTCCAAGAGTCTATGAACATATTTTATATGTGCGCAAGATAAGGTTTGATGATGATAAGGTGGATTGTGATTACCATACTTTACAAAAACATATGTATACACTATAAATGTAACATATGTAGAGACTATGATATCGATGATATCAATATTACCACACACACACACACACACACACACACACACACACACACACACACACACACACACACACACACACACACACACACACACACACACACACACACACACACACACACACACACACACACACACACACACACACTTTAAGCCTAAGATAGTCAATGGAAAGTATGTTGAAGATGAGATAAAAATCATGAACCTCCTACAGGAAATAATATGGTTGGGAAAAAGTGAGAACGCGAGGTTACACCTCCGTGGTAGGAAGAGGAGAATAAGAGAAATGAGGAGGAGGCATAATAGGAAGATGATGCCACACTTGAATAGGGTCATAGGAGGTGATTACACATGTGGCACACAAAACAAGATCAAAGAAAATGGGTGCAGGAACTTCAAATTTAGAGACAGAATCACCAAAATTCACCCCACCCAAAATAATCCCGAAAAAGAAGAAGAAGAGGTGAATGCTAGTGTATAAAGGTGAAAATGATGAAGAAATAATAGTAGAAGAGGATACATGCAACGTAGAGACTCCAATTATCCATGATGTGAAGGAAGAATAAGAAGGAACAATATATATAGCTTGATGCATTGGTGTATGAGGCACATAGAGGAAATCCCAAGAAATAAGAAGAAGGAGAGGGAGTTGAAGTTCCAACAAGAGATGAAGGAGTTTCAGGTGGCGATAGAACTAGTGTACTTACCTCTATAGAGTAAAACTTACCTACAGGAAGGCACTAGCTAATGGGAAGAAAGATGAGGTTGTGCGCACACCACAAGTAAGTTATATTGGTGATCAATCCAAGGTATTACGCATGATATTTTAAAGTTAAGTATCAATAGAGAGCCTATATGGATGGGAAGTGATCAACCTAAAGGGTGCATCCATGCACATGAGAAATAATATCTCATGGAATATGCATACTCACATGGATGAGATTGAATTTGAGATCACTGAAGAAGCATTTATTAAGTGTAAGATGAAGAAGGTGCTAGGAAAATTTTTGTGGTGAAGCCAATAGAATTTACCGATGAGCAAGATATCAATGTTTTGAACAAGATCAGAATCGAGTTAGAACGAAGAAATTTGGACAAGGGGGCCACTATAAGAGAATTAATTAAAGATAAAAAGGATAAGGCATAGGAATTTTAGTGACTTACAAAGGTGATCAAGAAGGTGGAAAAGTGTGCCAAGTATGTCCTTGACATGGCTGTCCATATTGTGGATGAGATCACGACAAAGACACCTAAAGTTTGATGACAAAACAAAGGAAGAGTACCCATCGACACTACATTATTTAGAATACTTGGTCCAAATGATTATGCAAGAGAATCCGAATGTACACGGGACATTACAAGAAGACTTAGCTACTATGAAGGAAAAGAATAAAGAGCTTATAACACGAGAAAATAGTGGAATACGAGGCATTGTGCCAAAAATGAGGAATACATTGGTAAGGGTAGGATGAGATTTTGATAATTTTCAAAAAATTGACCCCGTCTTAAAGGCACACACCACCCATGAAGAAATAGAGCTAGGGCATGCACAAATAGCCAAAAAGTAAGGGAAGTTAGGATGTGAATAAATTTTGGCCGAGATTATGCAAAAATAATATGTATTGAAGATGGTTAGGGACACCTACGAGGAAAGGCTCAAGGAGTTGGGATCCTTAGTCACATGGAGGATGGATGGTTTGGAGGGATTGATCTCAGGATTATTTAGAGTTATCAGGGAACTAAAGAAGAAGGGAGAGGACATGACCCCTAAATAGATGATGGAGGTAGTTGGGTTGGTACCAGATACAACTACCAAGGGGCTATTAGAATGGGATAAGATGGAGAGAATCCTTAATGAAGAATTCCCTAAACATTTATAGCCTTCACAGGAGTAGAGATCAACACACACCTGGACATTCTTTATTATTTTGGTATAAGAACATCATTCTTTATGACTACTATGTTCATACTAAATTAACTAAGCTATATCAAAAGAAACTAACATCAAGTAAATTTGATTTTTTTTTTTAATTTACTAAGTACATCATGATTAAAGCTTAATGGAAACTAGCTAATAAATGCAAGAACATGAAGGAAATCATCTAGTTTCTAACCATTCCTACTAAAATATATGATTACTCTACAAAATGAGTCCCTTTACATCACGAGTAATCAAAGTTGTGTGTTCGATTACCAAAGAGAGTCAAGTATATCACCAAGAAATGGCTACAAGACCAAGCTTTAATATTCCCTTCTACTAGAAAATGGTATAATGGATGCACAAACTGAATTAGATATTCCAAATAATGGAGAAGGCTATTGATCATATTTATTATATGAGAATACTAGAAAAAGTATGGTGTAAGGTGTGAAGGATGTAGGAGGGTCCTTTATATAGATTTCCTATTTGGGAGAAGCTTGAATCCCAATGAATGTGGGATAAATGATAAAGTAGATTTAGACTTGTTAAGCTTGATTAGAGGAATTAACAAGTGATTAGCAACTCATGGGAGTTGGGGTGATTTAATTAATCAAATATGATTAATTAATAGGCTAGAATAATATTTTTAGGATATTTGGAAGTAGTATAGGAGGAATTTGATATGATTTGAAGCATTTGAAAGAGGGATTTATATAATAAAATGATTTATTGATTAAAGACATTGTTACAAAGGCTTAATTAACTCATAATAGTTAATTAATCAATTGGAAGATGATTATAACTAACGAAGTGTCGTTAATTGGCATCCAAAATGTGATAAAGGATAGTTAATTAACGAAGTTTCGTTAATTGAAAAAAATAGAGGGAAACATTAGTTAATTAGTGGAAAATCACTAATTATAACAGAAATGATAAAAAAGAGGATAATTAGTACAATTTTAGTAATAAAACTACGTAAGCATATTTTAGGTGTCTACATTTTCCCCTCTTTGGGGTGGCGTAAGCGATGCCACTTCAAAGATAGTAGACAAGTATAAACAAGTAAATTTTGAAGAAAAATTAGTAGAATGAAGGATGCCCCCTTGAGTGTCGATGGGGTGATAGAAGAGGTCGATCGACGATCGAAAATATGAAGGAAATAGATAGAAGAAACAAGGTGGGGGAGGGGGATAAAAATGATCCCTATTGCCCTAGGTGTTTTGGAAGAAAAATTGATAGTGATAAGACATGATAGTGAAGAATATGGAAATATATTTTGCATCCAGATCATTTAATAAACAACTTTGTTTCATCACTTTGCTCATATGATCTACATCATCGGCTCTTATTAAAATATATGCATACAAAAAAATGTAAAATAACATAAAAATATATAATAATAACATTTGTTCATTGCTAAAACACTAAATCAATGCAACATACATAACATAATTCAATACGAGAAAGTAAACAAGCTAACCTGACATGGAAATAAGTACAAACACATACTCAAACAAACAACGTTCAAGATAGTTGCACCAATGTTTTTGTTATCAAGATTTAGTTCCCAAATGTTTGAGTTAACGAAAAGGGTTAAAAATAACACCCCAAGCAAGGATAAATGTGAGGTGAATAAACAGAGGATGAAGGGGTGCTATGAAAAAAATTGGGCACTATGACACAAGACAAAGTAACTTGTTTGTGCAAGGGAGTACAAACATAGTAAGCAAACCAAATTTGTTAATGGAGGTAGATCCAAATGATCCGTGAGTCATTTTTGCAAGAACAAGTGAGGACCAAAGAAAGATGTTTTGTAGGAAAAATTTCAATGTTTGAGGATGATGCATTCGATAAGCTTCAATCTACATGTGCTCGCCTTTTACCAATTTCTGATTTTTTTGAAATTTTACAATTTTTTTAGATTTTTGGATTGTTTTACCAATATTTTGGATTTTTAATGTTTTTTCCGATGTTTGTTGGATTTTGATTTTTAAGAAGAAAAATATCTAGAAGAATGAAAATGTATGGAGACATCGCTAAAAACATTGGGAAGCAAAAACATGCCCCATGTAGAAGACACAGGTGCTAGGAAGTAAAAAAACATGCCCCAACATAGCAAAAAATGGTAAAAAATGAAAAATTAATAAAATTAATCATTACGAGTGGGAAGAATTGTAGTAGAATCATGGTTGTCACCTAGCCCTTTGGGGTGATAGAAATGAAAAATTAGGTCAAAACAACTATAAATAACAAGTTGGGAGGGAAAAAATCCATTGCGATGAGTTATTGTTACCTCACCCTTTTGAGATTTAGAGAGGTTTTTTTCTGCGTACATTGGAGAGAAACATCTTGGATTAAGAACCATAAAAACCACGCTAATTGAGTTTGAGAGTTTGGGAGGCCTCCTACGGACCCAACACAAGTACGTAAATAATTGATTTTAAGTTTTGAGTGCATTTATGAAAATTTTGAGCTAGGGAAAAGTGCGAGTTCATGCTAGCACAAGCCCTACGGAATGCTAGTGTGAAGGGTGCATGTTTAGCACAAATGGGTTATGCATGCACGTAGGGGTTACACACTAGCGCAAAACTAGATTTTATGATATTTTAGGCACGCACTAGTGTAAAAATAAACAAGTTAGTGGGAAAATGGGCATTTATTAGTGATGATGCTTGTGCTAGTGCAAAAATGAGGGATTTTATGAGACAAGGTATGTGCTAAGCGAAATCATGCACTAGTGCAAAATGGGGTGTGATAACACAAAAAAGCTTGCGCTTAGTGCAAAAGATATGCCTTACAAAAATTCTATAAGAAATTTGAGGATTTGTAGAAAACTTTAGGCATGAATAAGAAACGTAGAATCACTAAGAACACCTTAAGAAGATAGTTTTTAGAAGACATGATGTTAATCAAGTAGATTTATGTAATATTAGAGGCGAGATTGTGCAATGTGGATGTGCGTGAGTGGCATAGGACCCTTAATGCTTATGAGTATACATTTTCATATTTGTGAGAGGATATTTCTCATCTTGCGACACTAGAGGCTACATGCCTTTCTTACATTGCACAATTTCCCCAAATTATATTAGATCATGCCCTCCAAAGACATGCCTTAGTAGAGAGGTGGCAGAGCGAGAGCTAGGCATTCTAATTGATGATTGGTGAGATGAATGTGACCTTAGAGGATGTGTGGTGAATCCTTAGAGTGCCAATTTAGGGAAGCTTGGTGACTTATGATGGGGACCAAAATGAATCCTAGTTTATAATTGGGACATGTTTCTACGACGAGACATACCCCAAAGAGGGAATATCAAGAGTACTTTTATATAGTTTTTATGGATTGATAGATTACACAAATGCCCATGTTATTGATGGATCTTGTCAATAGATACTTACTTCTTGACAAGACTGGCACACACTTCCCACTTGGTTTGACGAGAGTAGTGCACATGCTTATGGATGGAGAGGTTTTCTGCAGAGAGTAGTGCACATGCTCATTACATGGATTTATATCATGCAAATATTCTAGAGGAAAAAAATGAAGCCCCTTTCAACCATATTATAGGTAGCAGCCCATATCAAGATCACATAGGCCATCTATGTCTACTAAATCAAGTATAGATATCGCCACCCAAACCTAGAGGTAGGAAAACTCGAGTCACCGGCCAAGAAGTCCTAGCGTTGGTGAGAGTCATCCATGAATCTTTATTTATGTACTATTTTTGATGTATGCCTCATGATGAAGGCACATTTTTGTACAGATGTATATGTATTATTTTTTATTATGCCTCAAGATGAAGGCACATTTTTGATCCATGCCCATGATGGCCTATATTGTATCTGATGTATATTAAGACACATTTTGTATATGGAAATTGATTTTATATGGATATATGATGATGTAATTTGATTATATCACATTTTGTGTTTATGAGATAACATGTTTATGATATCACATTGTGTTTTATGAGATATGATGTTTAGCCCATGTTTTTATTATGGTCTATGATGAGGGGGATAAAGATAATCCCTCTCCCCTATTTGATGATATTATATGATGTTAGCTTAGCATACATTTTTATTTTTCATTTGTATGATGATGTATATTAGGATTTATCTATATGTGATGATGTTTAGATGTGATGATAGATGACACCGATGATGATATGATAAAAACTATACAAGTAAACAAGACAAGAACAAGTCAACCAAATCTAATAAAAAAACACAACTATATACAAGCATGAACCCAATAAAATCCACAACATATTAAAGTAACACTTAATATAAGAAATCAAAAATCTAATTTAACGCACACAATAGGAAAAGTAAAACCAATAAAACTATGTACAAACAAATAACTGAAGTAAGCATACTATTACTTTGTTTTTACGGGACAATTTTGAAATGTTTTACGTTATTTTTGGTATTATCTCGAGACAATGTTATATTGTTTTTGAGTTTTCTATGAGACATATTTGAATTTTTTAATTTTTCCAACTAAACACATTTGAATGTTTTGGGATTTTCAAAAGTTATATGAATGTTTTTGTGATTTTCTAAATTTTTTTTGAAGCTATGTATAAGAAAACAAAAAACGTGGATTCCCAGTGATAGATGAGATGTACAAGGGCAGAATGCCACACGTATGTGTAAGAAGTGACGATGCAAAGTTTCCCCAATGTTAGATGGGAATGTACAAAGGAAAAATCTTTGCATACAAGAAGTAGGATCAGCCAGATCAAGGCCAAGAGGGATAGTCTCAAAAGTATCTCAGATGCAAGTAAAGACTAGCTTAGGATAAAGCCATCATAATCCTAGATATGAGATGCTTATGAACAATAGACCCTCCAATGGCACCAAAAACTAGTTTTCACCAAAGGACTTGTCCAAAGTGCCACAATTATGTGGTTTTCACCCTTGGATGCATTGATTTCTCTTTACTTTATCTGATTTTATATTTTTTGTTTATTTTTAATATTTGAGGGACCCCATACTTAGAATAGAAACACTTGAGATGCATGATGTTCATTAGTTCCCTAAGTTCATCACTATAAGAGTCGAGTAAGCTTTTATGCACTGAACCAAATTTAATGACCACAACATATGGCCCTAACCAATTAGGCTCAAACTTACCTTTCTTTTCACAATCCTTGGTGGTATTGAATTGATTGTTCTTTAGAACAAGGTCTCCTACCTCAAATTGGTGAGGTATAATTATTTTTTTATAACCTTGACGCACTTGAATTTGATACACTTTAAGATGATCAAGGGCATGAAGGAACTTTTCATACAGTAGCTCTAGCTCTTCTAGCCAAGCCACTATGTAGTCCTCCTATTTATCCAAGTAATCTCTTAGCTCTATGTGTAAAGAGGGGAGCTCAATCTCAAGGAGTAATATGGCTTCTATGCCAAAAACTAGGGGATATAGAGTAACACTAGTAGGGGTACAGATGGATGTTTAGTAAGTCTAGAGGGTAGGATGAATATTCAAATGCCAATTACGGCCATTATTATTCACCATATTATCCATAATATGAAAAAGGGTTTTATTTAAGGCTTCATCTTGCCCATTACCTTGAGGGTAATAGGGGTTGAATAATTGTGTCAGATTTGAAAGCGTTGACACAATGATTTCTGATTTGTTCTTGAATGAATTACCATGCTCAACTACAATTGCAGAGGGAATTCCATAGTGACAAATGATATGGTTCATTATGAATTTAGATATCTACGCACCAATGACATAAGTGAGAGGAATAACCTCTACCCACTTCATGAAGTACTCAATGGCAGTAATAATGAACATATGGCCATGAAAATGTAGGGGTAAGCTTACCAATGAGATCAAGTCCCCACTTTGAAAAAGGACATGGTATCATAACAGTTGTATTGATTATGTCGGGAATGTCTAAAGTTTCCATATTTATGACATATCAAACATTTCGTATATACTTGCAATAATGAGTCTCAATGGTAGGAAAATAATAACCTACTCTTAGTATCTTTTTAGACAATATTATCCCACTTATATGGGATCCATAGATTCCTTTGTGCACCTCCTTAACCACTAAGATAGATTCATTTGAGTTAAGACAACACAACATATTCCTATCATAGCCTCTATGGTAGAGAGTGTCCCCAAGTAAGGTGTAGCAGGATATGCACTGGATAAGGTTTATTTTTTAGAATGGGAAATGTCTAGAGGGAAGGTTATATCATTAAGGTAATTGAATATGTCAAGGTACCATGGGGATAAAGGACCAAAAACTTCACATGCTAAATAAATCCAACAACATGTCATATGTTGGTGTAGTTAAGTGATCGGAAAAGAAAGGGAAATCATTTTTCCCAGGTGGGATGCGTAGAAAATAACCAACTGTAGCCATAACATCTACTACTCGATTATGTTTTCTAGGGATCTACCCTAATGTGATCTATACAAAGAATTATTTCAATGTATCTCATACTTTATTGTAAGGAATGAGATTCTTATCCTTAACATTATATTCATCAATAACTTATTTGATGATTAACATGGAATCACCAATTACGTTGATCTTCCTGATATTCTAGCGTATAACTATTTATAGTACTACAATGAAAGCTTCATATTCCACTATGTTGTTGGTACATTGGAAACAAAGTATAAACACTTGTGGAATTAGGTCTCCTGATGGAATAATGAGCTCAAATCCTGCTCCTAAACCATGGAAAGTAAAGGATCCATCAAAATACATATTCCATGTAATGGAATCCTCAAGATACATTGTAAAAGCATTTGAAAGTTCTAGAATCAATGGTTCAATACCTCGCAAAAGGGATTCAAATAGTTGATCCACCAACACTTTCTCTTTAATTGATTTCTCATGGGTGTAATCAATATCAAATTCACTAAGTAGGATGATCCAATTGGCCATCCTTCTTGTAAGTGCAGGTTTTGATAATAAGTACTTCAATGGGTCAACTTTTGATATGAGCTTGGTCTTATTATTCAATAAATAATGATGAAGTTTTTGAAAACAAAAATGACGGCCAAACAAGCCTTCTCAATCTATGAGTAGTTGAGCTCGTAGGCAATCAACACATGACTAAAGTAGTAATTTTTTTTCTTTTGATATATACATATTGGGACAATAGTGAACCAATTGTAAATTGAGTAGTTGACATATACAATACTAGTGGTGTACCTGTGGTAGGTGGAATTAGAACAAGAGGTTTGGAAAAATATTACTTAAGTAAAGAAAACGCTTGATGTTGTTATGGACCCTAATGAAATTCAAAATCTTTCTTCTTCGAAGATGTGTGAATGAGTAGCACTTTTCTGCGAGATGTGAGATGAATCTTCTAATAGCTTGAATCTTCCTTCGAGACTAAGAAATTTTTGATGTTTTTAGGAGGATGCATTTACGTTATGGAAGTAACCTTTATAGGATCTACTTCAATTCCTCTCCTTGAAAAAATAAACCCTAACAATTTTTCTAATAACACGCTAAAAACACATTTATTTGGGTTGAGTCTTACCTTATAGTCCCTAAGATGTTGAAAGATGCACTTTGCAAGATCACCTGGGTGATATTCTCTAGTCCTAGATTTACCCAAGATGTCATCCACATAATCTTCCATTATATTATTTATCATGTCATGAAATATTACAGTCATAACCTATTGATTTGTTGTGCCGAATTCTTGAGGACGAAGGGCATGAATTGATAGCATAATATCCACCATGGGGTTGTAAAATATGTCTTGCATTGATCTTCCTTAGCAATTTTAATTTGATTATAACTTGAAAATCCATCCATGAGTGATAGCATTTCATAACAAGCTATTGAGTCGACAATCATGTCAATATTAGGAAGAGGAAATTCTTCCTTAGGAAAAGCTTTATTTATATATCTAAAATATGTATAGATTTTTATACCAATGAATTTCTTCTATATCGGTAATATGTTTAAAATCCACTGTGTAAAAATCAATAGGCCTGATGAAGCCTAGTACTAATAATTTATCTAGCTCTTCTTTTTCAATAAGGCAACGTGAGGATGCATCTTTATGATATTTTTATAGGCTTTACCTCTTTGTGAACCACTAAGTTATACAATAATAATGTGAGATCTAACCCTGACATGTCCACGTAGGACCAAACAAAGATATCTAAAAATTAACACGAAACACAAAGGTTTTCTGTTCTTGGGCTAAGAGCGAAGCTCCCAACTTGACCATTTAGGTATTTACTCCATACCAATGTTTAGATCTATGGAATCCTCTCTACAAAAACTTGAATTATTCCTATATGCATGTAGGATAATGGGGAGATTGAGATCTTCTTCTTTTAAGGGCATCTCAATGAGATTTTCACCCTTAGGCTGGTCAACTTATTTGTCCATTGATTTTTCTTTTTGTTTGTCCGTAAGTTCCTGAAAGAGGTTTTCACTGTAGGACTTGAACCTATTATTTTTGCAAGGCTTCTCTATGGAAATATTTTCCTTGCTTATTCTTTACTTAGATGACTATAGAACTCAGCCTCCTCCCCAAAATACGTACATGTGTCAAGGTTGATGGATACACCTTTCTTATGATCACCCACTGGAATGCCATCATAGATACCCATAAAATCACCAATTGCTTCATCATTTTCAAAGAAGTCGATTGGTGTATGTTGTTATTGGTCCCAGTTAACAAGTGATGGGTAGACAAGGTCTAATGATAGAGTGGTAGGGAATATGATAGGGGTTATAGTCAAGATATCAGTGTCATAAAATAGGTTTGTGGAGGAAAGGTCTTCATAAAAACTACACCGAGAATGTGCTTCACTTTCATATTCACACGAACTATCTTTTCACTTAGAAGAGAGAGCATAGACATCTATTTGAATGGATCCATAGGTTTAGACACCAATACCATAATTAAAAACTTTTTATGAGGTTGTGGAAGTGGTTTCCACACTCCTTGTTTATTGGTGCCACAACCATACCCTTGGTATCCCATGACGTACATCATCTTATTGGGAATTACATACTTGGGTTCTTGGTAACATGATACCATCTCATCAGTGGGAGGTGGTATCATAGAGTTATCAAGAAACTTTTCATTTGCTAATAGGCCACTTTGGGAGTGAAAGTATTAATGCTACAATTTTATGTGGATTGTTGATATTTGTGGCTAGGCATACCCCATGTTTTGGGTGATAGGGGAATCTTGGGAACTAAAAGGGCCTATTAGAGATCATATTATCTATAGCCATTTATAACAACTTTCATCTCCCATGAAGAAAAGGGAGATTCTAATGTAGAAGCACCATTATCATTAGAAGACAAGGTATCTAGATCAAATTGTGAGGTGAGATCCTTTGATTGAATTGGAATGACCATATCCATAGAAGGAATTCATAAGTGGTGGGAAAATAACCTGAAAATTATCTGTAATGTGAAAAGGGTTGAAGTTACCCATGAATAGTGATGGTTTGTCCTTAATGATATAACTTCAAACACTGATGATATGTAGAAGGCATGACCTACATGGTGTGAATCCATTAACGAATGAGTATTTTGTTGTAAGGAAGCTCCAAGTATAACACATGAAACTTAGTATCATGAGTATTAGGACCTAATCCTAGAAAAAAAATTGATCATGCCATATGATTACCGTTATTTATTATCATATTCCTTGATGGTAATGGCCTTAGTTTCTAGATCAACCTCAGTTAAACCTAGTTTTCAAAAAAGTTTCACAAAGACAAATGTTTAAGCCTAATCCACATCCATGAACACTCTTTTTATATTCTTATGATTTATAATGACCTCAATGTGTAAGGGTAAGTTATAGGTGGGATCCTCTCCAAGAATATCTTCATGACTAAAGGTTATGTGCTCTATTGGAGTAATCTATATGACCATGGCTTAGAAGTATGTAGGGTCAATATCAAATGACACTCCTAACCCTGTAATGTTTTACAAAGGATGTCCTTGTGAACATTAGAGATTTTGAGAATATCTAAGATCAAAATCTTAGCAATAGTTTTGTCAAGTTACTCTAAAACATTAAAATTACTATCCTGAGGGGTAGATGAAGGAGGTTTTGACATAACAAGGTGAGCATGTTGTGTTTCCATGACACACTCCTTTTTAATATTAATGGTGTTGATATGCTAAATAGGTGGGTTAACACAACCAATTAGGGCATCAAAAGGATTATTTGTTTTTTCAAAATAGTTGGCATTTTTGGTTTAGGAAAACTGTCTTGATCTTCCTTTCCTTTGTAAAATTCCCAAGTTTATGTTGGTAGACTTATTATGGGTAGAAGAATCCATTTCCATGTCACCACTATCAATTAAGTCCTGGGTGAAGTGTTTCAACTTCAAACACTTACCGGTTTTGTGACCCTTGACATGATAAAACCAACAATATACATTTTCCTAAACCATGATGGATTAGGTGCATCATATCCATATGTATATGTTATTGGGTATTTAACCATGTTGACCACCTCTAACCATTTTATTAATGACAACATAGAGTCGACGAGAGGGGTGAAAATGTGACATTTATATTTAGGGGCCGGAGGTCCCATAACAAGTTTCAAAGGAGCATAGTTTTAAAAACGGTGTGTACTCATTTAGATTCCATTATACCATCACCTACTACGTTATTTTTCTTGTTTAGAATGAAATTTGGTTTGTTTTTAGACTTTGAATAGTGATTATTGTGTGAAAAGGGTTATAAAGTATCTTTTGCTAACAATGATTTTTCAATTTGACTACTTTTTTCTATGACCTCTTCAAATGTATTTCCACAATGCATCTGCAAGTGGAAAGTAATCTTAGGGTGTAAGCTAGGTAAAAATATGTTGACCAAGTGTTTCTCTGGTATGGAGCAAGGGAAATGACTAGCTATCCTTCTCCACATTTGTAAGAAACTAGTGAAGCTTTCATATTTCCGTTGTTTCACATTACACAAATATATCATGGTAACGTCATTTTTCATGTTAAAAGAGAAATGATGCAAAAAGTGTTATGATAATTCCAACCACATAGAAATGGATCCTTTAGGTATGTGCAAAAACCATTGGAGTGCTTGACCCCCTAGATTCTGTGGGAAAAGGTGAATGAGATAATTATCACTAAAAGCAACCTCTTGACAAGCCATGTAAAAGTATTTAATGTGGTATCTTATATCACCTTTTCCATTGTATTTTTCAAACTTGGGAAAATTAAAGTAATGAGGGAAATGTATTTACAACATATCCCTATCGAAGGGATATGGAATTAGCCCCTCAAATTGATAATTTTTTAATATGGCCTACATTGCCTTCTTATAAATAAGTAAGGGAATTCTTCATGGATAATCACTCTTAGTTGAATAGTTACCCATGTTTAGGTGCATTTGGCCTATATAAGTGGTTAAATATAGCTATTTTAGCACCTTTATTTTATGTGTATAACTCCTCATACAAATATTTAAATTTTTCTTGATGGGGAGTTTTGGTATAGAACTCATGATACAAAGATCTATATTTGTCTGTTCTAGGAGTCTTTGTTGTTTCCTTTTAACATGTGAATCAAATCTTTCCAATTAATGAGTAAGAGCTTGTATTTATTGTTCTAAGGTAACCTCTTGGGTTGGTATCTCTTCATGATTATCATGAGGAGGAGGTTGTTCATGATTAACATGTTCTTCATGATCCTCGTAATGAATTTTGACAATGGGGATGTGATATCCTCCATCATTTTGAGAAGGCACTTCTTCATCATTATGTTTCCTAGAAGTAGAAGCATGGCTTGGGTTTAAGATGTCATCAATGTTACGTGGAGGATGCTCTACTTATTCCTTTCCTTAAACCATGTTGGAAAGGAGAGAGATAAAATGTAGGCATCAACTTGGCCCTTAACTCTACAACATGCATAATAACCTCATGTATATTTTGAAACAAGAAGTTTTATAATTGGGTGGGACTAAATTCAAATTCTTCCTAAGGAGAATTCTCTTCACCACCAATATGATCGACCATGGTGTTATCTGCAAAAAGAGGATTTATCTTGTCATTTACAAAGGGGTTTTACCCTAAGTTTTGATGCCCCATCCTTGTGCTTGGGAGGTGTAGACACCTAAAATATTCTTACACTTAGCATTTCCTCTAATTCAACTGATTGATGACAATTTTTCAATTAGCTACTCTTCGATCCATTCTTGGATGCCCATTTACGAAACCTTCTTCTCGTATTCCTCCTATATTCAACCCATTTGGTTAATAAAACCCCTTTTATTAGCTAAACATATTCCTATTCCTCTTTGAACCACTTCGTACACTTCATAGGCTATCAGTTATAAATGATTAACCAAACCCCTCCTAACTCTCAATGAGTCTCTAATCACTCGTTAATCAAGTTTAACTAGCCTAATCCTAGCTTAACTAGTCTAAAGCATGTTTACTTAGATCATAATCCTAAAGTGATTTTTAGAATTTAGTACCACATGCACAAGAATTCCAAACTCTTCCAAACCCATATCTATAAATATAATCCTAAGTGCATCCCTTCAAACCATGAGTTTTCCTCCCTTAGCATAAACTATGCCATTTTAGGATATTGAGCTCTATTCCATTGTTTTTGAGATATTTTCTCCACCATTGCACTATTCACTCAAGATTTGAGTAAATGAGAGGAACCATATGGTCTTGTAGCCATTAATGGTGAGATCTCACTCTCAAATAACTTGAGAAACAACAAACAAATTTGATTGTTCAGAATCTAAACACATTCATTAAGCTTTCATAGAGTAGAGAGATATTGAGATATGATAGGATTTGAATGTTTGTTTCAAGTTTATATATGAATGAAAATAAATATTTTCTTGTTTAGATCTAATCTTATGGTCCATAGATGAGTTAGCAAAGCTTTGAGGTTCTTTAGCCTCATTCCATAGCTTTTGCCACTCTTCCTTGTTCACATTTGGCATGCCTAGTGGGACTCTTAGTCCATACTCCATTAATGGAGGTATTTTTAAGCTTTGCATGTCCATTTCTAACCATTTTTATGCTTTCTAGGTTTTAAAAGCTTGTCTTTAAATGATTTCACATTTTAAAAGAGCTTTTTCTTCCTTTTGTTAAAGCATTTAATGGGTTTAAGCTAGAAATAGGATTTCATTGTTAAAAACTAACTTGTTTGCTCTTTTAAATTTTTCATTTCTGTGATTTTATGAGGTTTTACAAGAGGTACGTGTAGGTATCCTGGATAGAGATGTCTCCATTGAAACCCTATCGCACTGTCGAATCGGCCGTGCACTGTTTGGTCATATTTTTCACTGATAGGTCATTTACAAAGGGTCATGTACCTGTCAAACTATCGAATCTCCATTGAATATCAGGAATAACTATGCCTCTATACACACATGTGTATTTTTGGCATACTATGTTGATTCATCTTTTGGCTTGCACATGTATCTCGTCGGGAAAGATGCATCTCTATGGAAACCGTAGCGTAATTATCTCTTAGCCCGTGTAGGTGTTGGACGTTCATTGTCATATTATGTTTCCATGCGTACTCATCGGTTGGGGTGTATTTCCATCAGTTGGGGCATGCATGCGTCATTCTAGATGTGTAGGTGGCTTTGTTTGATCCAGATTTATTCCTATTATTTTTAGTGCTCCTAGTTTGGGTCATATCTCCTCACTCGTTGACCCATTTTCAGAACTTGAATAAGCATTAGAAAGAGCACGAAGTGAAATTTGTGAGGGAAGTTCCTAATATAATATACATTATGTATCATTAATTTATCATCAAAATCCCAAAATGCCCCAGAGAACTTCAAAAATGAAAAATATTAAAAACTGCTAAAAAAAGATTTTTAATTTTCTAATTTTTGTAGTTTTCTAGCTTTTTGTAGGGTTCTAACAGATTATTTTTAGGTTTATTTTGCGTCATCTTTTTGTGTTAACTTATTTGAATTTTCATGTTTTTCATTTTTAGGGGTCCTTTGAAATGTGTATGCTCTTCCCTCGCACATTCTAGGTGATCTTGGAAAAAAATGTTTCAAAACCTTCTATTTTACTTCTAAAACACTTAAGTTTAAGATTTAAAATGAATTAACTTTTCAAAATTGGCTAAAACAAGTTTATTTTTCATAAATCACTTAAAATGTTTTCCATTTCTTATTATAGTTGAGTTTTCATGTTGTGTATGCTCTTTCCTCGCACCTTTTAGGTGATCTTGGGAATCAAAAACAACACTTAAAATCTCTTTCATGATATTGTGATCTTTTGGAAAACTACTAATCTTGGTGTAGGACCTAATTCGATTGTCAAAGAAAGGAGGTTTGAAACACAAACCTACTAATATGTGTTTTATTGTAGGTTTCCAAATAGTGTGCTACTTAAAACCACATTAAGCTAAGAAAGATTAAAAACACCACATAGATCACACTGTATTGCAGGTTTCAGAAAAGGGTACGTCCCTACCCACTCAACTAGAACATAACCCATTTTACATAATGCCTTAAGCTAAAACAATGGGGGTGGTTCTAGGAACCCTAAATTAATCCACCGTTGAGTAACCTTGTGGATGAAATAAGAAGCGCCCACTTACCCACTTGACTAGATTTTACATTGCAAGTTAGAGTCAAAGTTGTCTGTATCGTGACCCTAGTGACGATACAACTGAAAAAACTAGTTGCTCATTGTATTAGAAAGGGGTAAAGTAAATCTGTGATACTCCAAAATTAGTCAGTATGACTCTTTGGGTAAATCAAGCTCACATTTAAACAAACTGTTGACACCTAGTTGAGTAATTTTATTAAGAGAGCCATTTTGTCTTGGAGCCCACTTTTCTAGTTCATTATTGCGTCTTTGCAATCACAAAGTGATAAATTTTTTAGATTCAAATCCTTTTATTTAAAACATGGTAATGAATCCACTTAATTTTGATCTAAGTTTCAATCATCATGAAATTAAATGACATATCAGTTAGGTTGGTTTCTTTCTCACCTTAGGACGAGGCGAAACTTTGCCCAAGTGACACTTAGTTTATTTTCACCTCATTTGATCTATAACTTTTCATTCTTGTTGCCCATGTGGGACAAGAGAAGATATATTTTAGGAGTGTTGTCATAGATAGTGTTCACCACTTTTTTGTCCATTTACACTCATCCATGCTTATGGTTGAGTTGTTAAATGTCTAAAGTGCGTGGATGCGTCCTTATATCTTTGATGGCCACTTGATCTTGATTTTGAGATCATCATCATAGTTAGGATTGATTCAACATTTGATCTCCCTTTGACATGTTACCTTGTTCATATTTTCTTAACACAATTAAAATACTTACATCATGTTTCTCGTAAATGTGATGTAAGTGTCCTCATTGTGTCATTACATTGCCTACATTTTAGCACATCCTTAGTATAATTTAATTTAGTTTTAATTCAAACATTGACCAAAATATTTAAGAGTGTCACTTACTTTATTTATTTTGTTTTTATACCACTTTGGAATTAATATCTCACTTCTTCTTGAATCTTGATTAACATGTCCAATTGGTGTGGTTACATGACTTACATTTGTAATCCTAACCATTTTACATTTAGGCCTTGTTGGTTGCTAAAATTTGTTGTGGTATCATTTGATTAGGAGTCACGTCTACCCTTTTTTAATATTTATGCCTTTTTCATTTCGAGATTGATGTAAGTATTGAAATTGTGTTGATCATCTTTGCATTGAACTATCATTTTGAACACACATTTTACACATGGAGTATTTCCTTATTGATTGGATTTGTGTTTAACACTTGCATGATTGTTCCTTGTGATCATTCATTTGGAAAACTTGTTTTCTAGGAAAATCCTTTTCGATCTCACTGAGATTACATCATCACAATGTCTATTGTCCTTGGACCTTATTCAGAAAATCACACACTCATCTTCATAATTATGAAATGTCTAGTTGGTTTTCATTATACTACTCGAATCAACATGGAACTTTATTCAATTTGAAGGAATATGATCAAACTGTCTAGGTCTAGGCATTTTTACCTAAACGATGCCAACAATGACTAACTATCACATAGTTCCTCATGCTTACAACAATATAGAACCTAGGTTTAGGAATTCACATCAAAAGATTCCCATTACGACTAAGACTATTTTGGTTCTTCACGCTAGAGGGCCCATTTGAGTACCTTATTCCCCACCTTCATCTCATAGTTGGTGGTATGGTTTGGATTCTTTGATCCAAATTGTTATTAAGGTTTCCCCACTCTTCTTATGATTCAGATCCAAACTACCATTCGAATTCCCACTCTTCTTCTGAAGATTCAGATCCTAACTATAATTTAGATACCCCTAGATAAAATATTGAATCATGGTCCTCCCTTTCTTCTAAGGACCTTTATTCCAAATAACCTCAACGATGTCTTCCTCATTTTAAGACTTGTGTGACTCCAATTTCTATCGATCGAACATCTAATTTGGTTCTTAAGCCATGGTCCTCCCTTTATTCACAAGACCTCTTTCATCAGTCACCTCGATGACCCCTTCCTCCATGAAATATTTCCATGACTCAAATTCCATCTAGTCAATCATCCAATTTGAATCGAACATCAAAAATTAATGAATGGCTATGTGATCCTAATTTCCAACCTACATTATGTTGTCTTCTATAAAAACAACCTAGTTCCAGACTGAAATCATCCATTCATGAGATGCCTACCTCCAAATATACATCCTCTCTTGAGTCCTCTTCTGCTATCAGCCCAACTTTAATCCCTCTTCAGTCCTTGAGCCCTTTTAATCATATCATACCATTTCCTCATCCATCCTCTAAATATCAATATTTGTGACAACGTCGAAACATTAGAAAAAATCCATGTGCTAAGATATCTTTTCAAAGCACTTTCAAAACTCTTCATGGGAGTGATAAGGTCAAGCCTTCCCCTCGTCTACATCATCAAAAATCTTAATCTTCTTCTATCAATAAATCTTCCCCACTTAGCGGACCCGTTTATTCTTTTCAACCTCCTATGGTCGAAGAAAAATAACCTTTTTGATTGATTTATCTCATAATGAAGGAACAATCAGACTACACAAAGATATCCCTCTACAAGGATTCTTTCTAGAACTCGATACGCTCACGTATGGGGAGGAAGAATTTTATTCCTTTTATCAGAGCATAGAGGAAAATCCTAAGGTCATGAAACTTGATTCTTATTCTATTCCATCTTCACCTTCCTTTGAGCATGATGAAATTCCAGGGTCTAGCATTGATCCATGACCGATCTTCTCGTTACCCAATCACTCCTTATCTATCATAATCCCTAAATCAAAATATCTCCTTAGGTCATTGCTGAGTAACCCATCGTATTCTTCTATCTTGGAGCCTCCCCCGGGTAGACCTCCATTTTATACTAGTGGGTCACGTCCTGGTAGCCCATTACCTTATATTCTCTGGCCACCTCCTATTATCCCTTCATCCTATTCTATCTATGGGACACCTCCAAGTAGTCCCTTCTCATCTGTACTCTGGTCACCCCCTAGTATTCCCTTATTATATTCTTCCATCTCGGGAAACTTCCTAGTAGCCCTCTATTATTTATTATTTATGGGTCACCTTGGGGTAACTCATTACCTTCTATTCTTGGACCGCGTTCTAGTAGCCCTTCATCCTCTTCCATCTATGGATTCCCCCATCTTCTATTCTTGGTCCATGTCCTCATAGCCCAATTTATTCCATCTTAGGGCCATATTCTAGTAGCCCTTCATCATCTTCTATCATTGTCTCACTTCCTGGTAGCCCATCATCTTCAATTCTTAAACCTGTATCATTTTCATCCATCACATATTTCTTCTATCAATGGTTTTGGTAAGCCCACAATCATTTGTCACATCAGTTCTAAACGTCCACATTCACTTTCTTCTACCAATTATCTCGGATCGGATAAGTCACACATTAGATTATAAGAAACATAAACAATTTCTTAATCAAGATCAGGTCAAAAATTCCAAGAGCTCCAAAGTTCCCAATAATTCCAATGATCTCAAGGTTAAAAATCAAGCACGATTCAAGAACGCACATCAACGTAACCATCAAGTATGGCGTAGAGTGTAGAAACCTATGGATAGGGAACTCAAGCTCCTACATATGAAATTCACATTTCAAGATAAGTCATAGTCATTTATTGAGTATGAGCTCACCATGATTATCAAGATTGGTGATCACATTACTCTTGATAAGAAAACGTGCCTAGTCTCCCTTATTAAGGAAGTCACAAACATTATTGTTGGATCTTATCACACAGAGTGACTTTATTAGTCCCACCTTTCCAAAAAATATGAAAAATATAAAATCAAAATATTTCAAAATATACAAAAATATAAGAAAAATAAAAATACAAAGATCAAACATGGATGTTTCTTTCTTCCCTTCCTTATTATTATTCTCGCAAGTCTTCATAGAATTTTCATCCCTTTGGTGATATTGTGGTTAGCCTTTTCGTACACATTTTGTGACATTCATCTCTATAGTATATTTTTGTCCTTGGTATTTTATCACCTTGGTAAATTAAAGAACGACTGATCTTAGAGATCTTATCACAATTTACATCTAATAAACTTGTTGTGAATAACTTTTTGGATGTATTTGTTGACACTAGCCAATTTCTTCATCAAAATCACTTCTATATCCTTCCATTAATCCATCAATGGTTCTTAACCCCTTGTAAAAATAATCAAGAGAGCTGAAATAATTTTTAAGAAATAAAAAGAATCAAAATCAATCAAAAGTCAAAAGCTAAAAGAAAATGCAAATTTATATATAACTCTCTCTTGGGGTATTTCCAATAATCTCTACCAGGGTGATGGATGCCTGATTGGTAGTAGAGAAATGTTGTGATTAGAATAAAATACATATCCATCAGGCTATGGACACCTGGATGGCAATGGAGTAATGTACGACTCTCCCTACACCCTCCATTCATAAATCACCTATCAAAATAAATAATTCCAACACATTGGATAAGGTTTCTTCACTTGTTATCTATAAAATTTTTCCTCCAAGAGGTAATTCATTTCCACGACACACACTATATCTCTATGAGTGAACATGATTAGTATGTTACAAAGTATCTTTTTTTTGGACCTTGTTCAAACTCTTACTCTAGTCCATATCTTGTCTCATGATTTGTACCTTTGGTTAATCACCTTTTCATCATTAAATCCTCTAGATTCATTGTCCATATCCTTTAGTATCATTCACATAGTTCTTCTACTTCATTCAAAACATCCATGTGTATAAGATTTCCTTTTTCCATGTTTGCGGACACCTTTGTCCCTTTCACAAAAGCAATCTTCCACTTCCTTTCTATCATGTGTTTCTTGTCCAGTGTTGGGGAATCCTTACTATTTCCTAGCACTTCATCGGTTTACGTTCATTATCATGTTAAACTCATTCATATTAGCCCTAATCCATGTCTTATCATCAACGTGTGAAGAGTTTGCCTTTGAAAACTCCCACTTAATTATTGGGGCATTTTCGCATCTTCACTTTCTTGCATATACACATGACATTATGCCCATTTACATCCCTTATATCACTAGGGGAATCCACACTTCTTTGTATTCCTATACATAGCTTGTAAATTTTTTAAAATAATTAAAAACATTCAAATATGTTAGAAAAATCAAAACATTCAAATATGTTAGAAAAATCACAAAACATTCAAATATGTTTCAAAGAAAAATAAAAAAAAATATAAATCATCCTAAAAAACATCACTCTTTGGTTCTCACCTATTCATGTGCGTGACTCACAGATCATCTAGATCTACCTCCATTAACAAATCTAGTCTCATGTATGCTTTGTTTGTACTCTAGGGCACAATGAGTTGCATGTATGCTTGTTTCATAGCGCAAAATGTTTTTCATAGGACCAAAGTGTCCTTCGTTATTTCCGTTGCATGTATCCTTACTAGGGCACTTTGTCATTAATTTTAATAGGTTAGAACTGAAGCTTCATAAAAAAATTACATTATGTTTCTATATTAGTTTAGTTTGTTTACTTTCTCATATTTCATTGCATTATGCAAGTTTCATGGAGTTAGGCATATTTTACTTTCTTGTATTACATTGCATTATGTATGTTGCATGGAGTTAGGAATATTTTAACTTCTCGTATTACATTTAATTTTGTATGTTACATGGAGTTGGTGCTTTTAGTAATGGAGATCTATTCGTATATGGATTTTCATGTCATACTACACTTTTGTTCATTATTATTTTTAATAAGGACCGATGATGAGTATTCTAGCAATACGATTAAAAATAAAGTTCTTTAAAAGGCATTGGATGTATGTTAGCTCATTCCCCCTTCCTCATACTCCTTTTCTTCTATATCCCCTTTATTTTCTACTTCTTCACACTATTCTTTAATCTATTTTCTTTTTGTCATATTTTCAATCATCGATCAAGTTCTTCTATCACCCCATCGACAATCGAGGGGGCATCCTTCATTATAATCATTTTTCTTCTATCCCTTCAAAATTTTACTTGTTTATGCTTGTCTACTTTCTTTGAAGTGACGTCACTTATGCCACCCCAAAGAGGGGAAAATGTAGACACCTAAAATATGCTTACACTTAGCATTTCCTCCAATTCAACTGATTGACGATACTTTTTCAATTAGCTACTCTTTGATCCATTCTCAGATGCCCATTTACGAAACCTTATTCATCGTATTCCTATTTTATTTAACCCATTTGGTTAATAAAACCCCTTTTATTAGCTAAAAATATTCCTATACTCTCTAAACCACTTCGCAAGCTTCCTTGACCATCTATCAAGTAAAAATGATTAACCATAACCCTCCTAACTCTCAATGAGTCTCTAATCACTCGTTAATAAAGTTTAACTAGCCTAATCCTAGTTTAACTAGTCTAAAGCATGTTTACTTAGCTCCTAATCCTAAAGTTATTTTTAGACTTTAGTCCCACATGCACAAGAATTCCAAACTCTTCCAAACCAATATCTATAAATACAAGCCTAAGTGCATCCCTTCAAACCATGAGTTTTCCTCCCTTAGCATAAACTATGCCATTTTAGGATATTGAGCTCTCTTCCATTGTTTTTGAGCTATTTTCTCCACCATTGCACTATTCACTCAAGATTTGAGTAAATGAGAGGAACCATATGGTCTTGTAGCCATTAATGGTGAGATCTCACTCTTAAATACCTTGAGAAACAAAAAAATTGATTTCTTAGAATCTAAACTAGTTTCACATTCATTAAGATTTCATGGAGTAGAGAGATATTTAGATATGCTAGGATTTGAATGTTTGTTTCAAGTTTAGATATGCATGCAAATAAATAGTTTCTTGTTTCTCTCTAATCTTATGGTCCTTATATGAGTTGGAAAATCTTTGAGGTTCTTTATCCTCATTCCATAGCTTTGCTACTCTTCCTTGTTCACAGGAGGCATAATAGGAAAAATTTTAGTAAGGCTGATTTAAAAAAACCCTAGGACAAACCAAATGATGTAACAAAGTCAAATTATCACAAAGAATATAAAATAATAAATGGAAATGAATCCAAAGGATCAAGGCAATATGAACCAAGGAAAATAAAGAATAAATAATGACACAATGATAAGGTATCATATAGAAATAAGTATTTAGGAAAAAACAATGAATTACAAGACTATGATCCAATCAAAAGAATATCTACTCCCTATGTTCTCAAAGATAGGTTTGGTACAAATAATGACAAAAAAATATCAAAACTTAGGTCAAGTTTATAATAAAAATATATAAATACTAAGAAGGTGTTGACGTGATCTCCAAACAAGGTATACTAAAACAAGTTTAAAAACAAACAAAGTCAAAGTCTTTGAAAATGGAGGCTACAAATGTAAGCAACACAACAACACTATTTAGACATGTTAATAAATATTTGTATAAAAGGAAATATTTTAGTATAAAAATAATGTTACCACAATGCGAGAAACCTAACGACAAAAATTTACAAAACTCAAGGTAATGTTGGGATCAAAACTAAGTCTAAGTATATCAAGAAGTTGTTATTTATGCGAGCAGCGTAACAATACAACTTAGAGACTTAGATCAAGTTTCACAAAGGAAACAAGATGTAAGTATCACAACTGTATTGATATAATGTAGGTAGTGTAAAAAATCAAAGGAATTCAATGATAATATAACCTTGCTACAATGATAATAAGTCTCAATATGGGTGTGAGACAAAGGGCCTACTAGAACATGAAGATGTACCAACACACTTTCAACACTTACATTCCTGATGCAAAATGGTCATGTAAGTAGAATAAAAAAGTGGTGGACATGATTATTTCTAGCGGTATCCATGTATGTATGATTTCTTTTTCCCAAATGGGCAATAAGAAAACAAAGGAGTAGACCAAGTGGTGATGAAAAATACTTAGCCTAACTTTGGCAGAGTTTTTCCTTGTCTTAGGACAAGGTAGAAACTAGGAAAAAGTGATGCCTTGTAAGTTTTGTGATGAATAACATGTAGCTCAAACTCCAAGGGAATCTTCCTTGTTTGAATAACAAGGTTTGAATCCAAAAGAAGTTCTTGATTTGTGAGATCTCAATTGAACATGATGGAAAAATTCAAGTTGGCCCTAATGCCAAATATATTCCTAAAGATTTCACTCCCTAATTTTTCACAAACTATCTTTGCGAGTGTGTTTTTCCAATAAAATCTTGTTAGGAATATTCAAGGAGTATCCCAACTTTACTTTACCCCCTTTGATACAATGAGCAATAAATTGCGTTCAGTTGTATCACACTAGGGTCACGTGAAGACAATTTTGACACTAATCTCACAAAGGTGTACTAGTCAAGTGGGTAGCGGGGCACTTCCCATTTTGTCCACCATTTATCTCAAGGTGTGGACTACTTTAGGGTTCCTGGGGTAATCCTCACAATGAGTTTTATGGCTTATGCCAAGATACTTCCCTAGTTTAAAACATATGAGTGGAAAATCTTAATAGAAACATGTAAATACAATGTGCTGAATAAAGAGGTGTGTTTTTAATCTTTTGACTAAAATTTGGTTTAGTACACCATTTACAACCTACAACACATGTGTAGTTAGAATGCTGTTTATATCCCAATTCTTTGACAAGTGTTAGGTCATGCACACAAAGAATTTAGTAGTTTTTGATAAAGAGTGAACCAAAGTTGCTTTTGATTCTCAAGATTGTCTAAGGACGCAAGAGAAGATCATACAAAATAATTTGATTCAACTAGATAAATGTAAAGAATTTTTTTTAAATCAAATGTGCTTTAAAAAATGCTTGATAAATTATTCATTACCTTAAGAGAAAATAAAACATTAAGTTTCCAATTAACCAAATGTTAGAAAAAAAGAAACTAATTATTCTCAAGATCACCCTAGGGTTCAAGAGAAGAACATACAAAAACTTTATTCTAACTCAAGAAAAGAAATCTAATTACAAATATCAAAACCTACAAAACAAAGTTAGAAAACCTATAAAACAACAACATACATCAAAATTCAGAATATAGAAACCTCAAAAACCAATCCAAATATTAACATAGAGTGTTAGCACAAGCCTGTGTAGCAGTAGCACAAGGATTCATGTAGTAACACAAGGATAAGTCTGTTAGTGCAAGGAATATCTCACTAAAGATAAGGGGAATGTCAAAACGTAGGTCCGAGACAAAAACACAAAATAGTTAAGTGTTAGCATAGGAAGAGCGTTAGTAGTGAAAGCCAAGTAAGTAGTAGTGTAAGCATATAGTGCAGTAGTGTATGCCATACATAGAGAAACACAAATTTGGTTGATTAGAAATTCAGGTTGAGAAGCGCGGCGTAAGATAGTAAAGGGAGTGTAAGCTTAACAATGATATCACATGGATTTTTACAGTAGTGCAAGCTTCAAAGAAGTAACACAAGGGTCCTTCCCGCTAGTGAAAGGCACTTATGTAAGCACAAAAATATGGGATTTGACAAAATGAAAGTAAAAAAAGCTCATAACTTTGTCAATTTGATCTAAATTTGGCAGCACCTCACCTCCTTCATAGCCGCAAAGAGCAATAAAACAAGGTAAACTCAACTAATCTTGTAACACTCCTAAAATTTAGTTCAGGATCATAAAGGAGTTGAAATTATCCATGGAATGATAAAACTAAGTCAAAGGATTTAATGCAGTGACTCCTAGATTCTAACGTGCATCTTCACTTGCCACAACATGTTTGCCATAACAGGTTGTGCAGATAACACCAGCCATGCACTTAATAAGGGTAGGAAGTGTTATGTTGCTCCTACTAAAGTGATGGGAATTGGGTATTTTTAATAATGTTCACTTTGAACCCCGATTTCGTATTTAAATATTAAGATTGCATTTGTGAAGAACATTCTTGCAATCAAGATAATTTGTTGGTAACTGAGATATGAAGTATTGTAATCATGTACAATTGGTTACGATTAAAATATGTGTAATAAGCCATTGACGACATGACTTAATATGTCGTACCATGGCGTTGGGTCATGATATCACAATGGGAAGAGTTAAAGTTTTCTAAGGATAATATGATACTTGTGAAATAGTATATTTCATTGTTCCATTCCTAGAAGGTAACACATTTTAGACAAGGGAACGTACTTTCCGGATTTTTCTAATGAACCTTCTAACGATCAACCACTGTGGTCAGTGGACTCGCTTATGAATCCTAGGCCATGGTACTTACATTGGAATTATGAAATTTTTATAGCCAATTTCACTTTGTAATATGTATCCCTATGGGAGTTATGGGACATATAAATAATAACAAAAAGGGCTATGCATGTACAATAGCAGTGGTCTTATTATTTATGCTATATTATAACCTATTTTTTTGAAAGGTTAATTGACCTAAGTTATGAAAAGTAATTAAGTTATTATTTAGCAAATTTTGGGGAAAAAGTAAATAAGGTTTTAAACTGGAATAACCCCGCCAATTTTGGAGGAGAGTAATGGGCGGTGGTAGATGGATAAGCCACTGGTGTAGCACTTCCACATTGAATGTCATTAAATTTTGCATTTAATATTTTGGAAATTCGTAAAGCCCCGAATGAGGTGAATTGCATGCAACTACTTCATTTAGTTTTGTTGGTAAATTTGGAAAAACTCCAGTTTTGGTATCTTTGCATGGCGAATTTCTTGGGGGCAAGGCATTTGATGTAAACCCATGTAATTTCTAAATCATTGCTATTTAAAAATGTTTCACCGTGAAAGGATTGTTAAAAAAATGGGATTTAAGTTTGATTTTAAGTCATGCTCAATTTGGGGCTGCAAAGGAAGCTGGAAGAAAAGTATCTAGCCTTGCCATTTTACCAGGAAAGAATCCTTCCTTACCCCTTTTATCTTTTTATTGCATTAGATGTTAGAGAGAATACACATTGCAATTTTTCTTGAGATAAGAAAAATTTGGTACGTGATGTTTGGAGGTTGTTTTCTTATTTTTACTTGTGTTTCTCTACAAAAAGAAATGGAGAATTAGACTACGTAACCCTATGAAACTAATATCCGTTTATCTTTATTTCTACTTAAGGTATGCTTGACAATGAAGAATGTAAATGGTACCACAGGGTGAGGTTTTGGAACCACTGTAATTCGTTTGCATTGTTTGATTAGGTTGACTTAGATAGTGGTGGGTTACTATGCAAATATTATAATAATATGCATAATTGAATTTGGATTCTTGGGATTTCTTTTATCATCTGAATCTTGATATTTGGATCTAGTGATAAATAGATTACTGATAATGGTGTTTATTCTTTTACTTATGGTCTGCGATTAGCATCTATAAAAAAATAGAGACATATTTGAGCATGTGCTGTGAGTGGGGATAACAACCTCATGTTTCTATCTCATGTATTGGGTATATTAATAGTCTTCTATATTCTCCATCCTATTGAATGGTAGTGAGGTGGAATTTCCTTTAGGGCTAAGGGTTTGGTAGTTTTCTCAATATAATCTATTACCTTAAATAGATCCGCAAGCAATTTTTATCTCTCTCTCCCCGTAGAGAAAATGTGGGTATTACCCTTTCTGACCTGGTTCAGTCTAGTGATTAGGTTATGAACTGGTAAATCTTTGTGTTAAACTTGGTTGGAATATTGGACCTTGTAGCTCTTGGAGAGATTATGGGTTGGTAGCAGGGGTTTCTACTAGTTTCATTGCCATACGCAGCAACTGTGGAGGAGTTGCAGAATAAATCTAATTCTGTCACTATTTAGCCTCAAGTAGGTTGTAAAGGTAATCCCGAATATTCCTTTTCTTAGGATTTTTAAAGCACCTTCAGTTGATTTAAATAATCGCTGAGTTGTAGAGCCTTGGCTCATTCCATTATAAGGAATTTCATTATTTACTATCTTCCTTAGAAGTTATCTAAGCTAGTTTTGAAATGATACTAGCGAACAAAAGACGAATTAGGGAATTGGTTTTGGCTCATTCCATTATAAGGAATTAAATAATTTACTATCTTTCTTTAGGAAGCTATTCGGTTATGATGTTATAATATCTCTATAATTAGACACTTACTCGAGGAAATCTCAATTGGAGTTGGGACCTCGATTGATAATGATTAAAAGAGTTGGTTGTTTTGTGTTTCCTTGAAAGAACTAGAAAGTCTTACTTGAAACCAAGGGGTCTTGGTGGATTACACTATGGATATGTTTGATAAGTTTTGCTGATCCATATATAAGGTGCAATAATGGAAAGGAAATGTAGTTGTCTCCATTCTTAACAAAATCGATCCTTATTGAAGATTTTAATATTAATAATATGTAAAGCTATGAAACGGATTAATCTCTGTAGGATGATTAAATCAAGGGTAACATATCTCCATTACTGAGGAGTAATATGTACTAATCATTGAGACAAATTCGGGGAGTTTAGCCCCTAAATGCAAGCATAAATAAGATTTTGAATGGTTGTGTCTTCAGATTCTTATTGCATAGAGAATGTGGTAAGATATAATTTGAAATGATGAGTTTTGTTTAAGAAGGTACAATATGGAATAAATAGGCAACTGAGTCTATATTGCCTTGATTCCTCTATGTTACTATGATAAGTAACTTGAGTTGTATAGATATATATCTCCTTCTTAGGATATTAATGGATAATGTAGAATATGTTGTATCCTATAGCTATGACATATAAACGTCATGTGTATTAACCGGATCTATTTGATGGGTGTGTTGATATTGATGAAACTGGTTAGTTTCATTTCTGTAGCTTGGATTACCTTGTGTGTCCAAGGATTATACTGTTTGTATTGCTAGAGAAGCAACATTAGTTGCAGCAATTTATATTTATTAATGGGATGACATAGATTCATACCGTGGTTGATAAAAGTCTGATTACTCCATCTAACTTTATGTGATACAATCGTATTTTTAATAACTTGTGTTATTGATTATTTGATGGTAATTTCTTGGGTATGAATATCTTTTATCCAGTTTTGATTTAACTTATTTTTGTGAAGTAGTACATAGAACTTGTCCTTGCAGAGTACTGAAAGAGGTAAAGGAGCTGTTCTTAATGATTGCAAAGCAGGTTACTTAAGAATGATTTTGTGGAATTATATGATTAAAATGTTAGATTGAGATTATTGCAGTATTTATTCATTCTAACATTTAATGACATAAATTGATAAATGGGATAAAGGACTTTTCTTGCTCAGTTCAGTCGAACTGACCTTGCCTAACCATTGTAGGAAATTGAGTGAAGGTAACTGGTGTGAAGTAAAGAAATGTCTTGGTTATCTAATTGTATCACATGCTTACTTTTAAAAGATAAAGTTGCAGCCAATTGTTGATTTGAGATATTCTTATTTATGTTGAGGAAGTTATTTATTGACTTCGAGTAAAGGTTCTCTTGTGAAAATATACTGTGTACATTTACGATCTATTGTAACATGGAAAAGATTCCATATTTTGTTCAATAAATACTCGCTTCATATTATCGAAGAATGTTGATGCCTCTCTGTAATTTCTGTAATGAATCCCACTATGTTGTAGTAGTGTCGGTATAAGAATGGCTTTATACTTATGATATTTTATGAAAATTGGATCATTGGACGATTGTAATGGAGGGCTGTTGTAACTCTCTCTATTTTATAATATAACAACTATCTTATGGACTAGGTGAACCTAACAGTTCAATGGGTGAGTTGTGAAGTTATAAATCAGTAACATAAGGGATAGGTTAACGGAATACACTACGAAGTAGTGTTGTTGAATTCTTTAATCTTGATTGATTAACTTATGGGAAATCAATATGGTTGTTAGCAAGAGGTAGTGATTCCTCACAAGACTGGTAAAGGTTAAATGCATGATAGATGAGAAATCATCTAGTTATGAATCTTGAGATGTTTGCTTATGTGTGCATACTGAAGGAAGATTCCTCTGATAAAGTTGAGTAACTATATTAGAAATAAATTGTTATGATGAAATTTATGGATGAAATGTTAATATTCATCATATAAAGATTAAGTTCCAAAAACTTGTTGATGTTCCTTTTGGGCAGCACTTAAACCTTTTAAGGAAACTAAGTTGAAATAATTGATAAAACTAACCCAACTCCCTTAACATGAAGGAGAGTTCAACTTAATTCCTCAAAGTGAAATAATAAATGAGAATAGATCATTTCTTGTTGCTTAAGCAAACTGTCTTTCCATAAAGTATATGATCTATCGGATTGCTATCGTATAAAATATGATGTGATGAATGTTTATGTTGGAGCTATTCCAACTAACAAGATGTATTAAAGATAAATCATTAATAATCAGGTTGAACCTAAATGCTAAAAGGGCCCATAGGATATGGGATACAGTTGGCATAGAATTGTTGGGAGATGATTAAAATTCCTAGAATACTAAACCTCCATGAAACCATGGGTTTACTACCCAATGAAAATGATTAGAGTATTGATGGGAACATTCAGATTGTGCTCAACATGAGTACTCGCCATCTCACTCACTATGGAAGTTGGTGTCTACGCTCCTGAAAATTGTGAGCTGAAACCAACCATGATTAGGATATGACGGTGTAGTCATATAAATGATAGCAATGATCCGATAGCTAGAATTAATGGAATGTATTTGGATGCCAAGGAAATTGGTACACGGATCTAGGGAAAATGAATACTCTGCCAAGGTGGTAGTAGCCATTAAAATAAACCTAAGTTGAGGTTTGGAAATGGTTATAGAGGTTCTCAAGAGAATTGGGAATCCTACTAAAACAAGAACCGTAAAATGGATAAGATTTATATCTATCGATAAATCAAACCTGGCAAGAATAAATGCCAAGGTAAAAAGAGAAACACAATTCTAATAATATAGCTTAAGTGTTATTGAAAAGAGGGTAATGGGAACGACTCCATATGTACCCAATAATTAGTAATTACATAGTTGCATGATTACTAATGGGAGTAAGAATAACATTAGTAGTTATTACTCCATGATAATGTAAGGTATTATTCTGATGCGGTGGAAATTGAATCATTAACAAACCATAGGATTGGGAATTTAGGTCTAAATATTGATCTATCTTATATCTGAACTGATAGGAAGAAATAAGTAGTTTTGGAACTACATTTAACCTATCATGATTCTAGGGGACAAGACTCTAGATACTCTTCACTAAGTGATGAAGACACGGGAACTAGAACATTGTGTCATGTTTAATTTATTAAGATACCAAGTTTCATTTTAGGACTCTTGACAGGTTGACTCACTACCGCTGTTACGTGGACGTATCCGTTTAATGACAGTTGTTGTTAATTGAATACTGCCACATAACAGATATATTGAGTTCCCTTTTCAAGACCTTAAAATGTAGCGTGGTATTGCTTAAGTACAAGCTTGTTATAGTTACAAGGGTGGATGGAACCCCACGGGTTGGTACCCTCGATGACAACATATGATGGCTACGGGAAGGGAAGCAGTCTAGCAATGATGAGAATCATTATAAAGACACTTGCTCTCCCATAGGCATCATAGGTTGACTTTGAGGTAAAGCTTCATGTAGGTTAATCCGGGCTTGTACCTTGTGTAAGACTTGTAGCTGTTTACAACATCATTGACTGCAAATCCTTATAACCGAAAAAGTGATTAAGGTGAAACGACAAATTTCCTAATGACGAGTGTGCCATCATGGAATTGAGTATGGTATACATGACTCAGAAACCTTGCGCAAGGTAGTGTAACTGCTGATTATACTGTCGAGATTTCACCATTATCTAAGCTATGAGATGCCTGTGGATTTCATAGGTGGAACCCAGGTACACACTTAGGGTTATCACTTATATATCATATCCTGTTAAAGGAGAACCAAAGGGATACATTTGTATGTATGGCTCGTAAGAGCATTGAGGGAGAACTTGTAAGTTCGGTATTCTCTCATACAGCTGCACATGGTTCATGATAGTTATTAAAAGGGGGTTGCATTAAGACTTATGTTGGATTTAAATATATGGGTATTTAAATCAGCTACATAAGGTAAGAAAAAAATTCTCTAAGATTGAAGTGACAAAAAGTGGTTGTTACATTTTGGTATCAGAGCTGAAGGTTGTAGCTCTTGGGCCTAATGAGCCCTTACGCTTAGAAAATTCTTATTTTATAAATAAAATAAGAAGAATGAAGGATGTACCATGGATGACGAGCCAGATCAAACTAAGATTTGGGTTCAGGGGTAAAAGAGTTAAATAATACTCTAAGATTCCTTCATGGCACACTATACTGGATAGATGCAGGAGTAAAGTGGTAAGTGTGAATAAGAGCAGCCAAGCAAAACAACTTAGGCTGAATGATGATGATCAGTAAAGTGTTACTCGATTAATCAAACTGCATTATGATAAAATTGGAGTATAAATCCAATATTAAAAGAAATCCGCATAGGATAAAGGCAGTATTTAGAGGAAGACTAACTGCTGCAATGGTAGTGCCTTGAAAGGCCATTTAGGTCAGAATGAAATCCATATTAAAATGCTAGTTTTATATGGTAAAAGCATGTAAGAGCATTAGCTCTTCTTTACTTCTAATTTTAGAAGAGAGATAAAGGATGAGAAAGAGTCTGAAAGTGGGACCTTTCAGAGTAAAACTTAGCAGTAAAGTCTGCCATAAGTTTCATGGAAAAAGAAAACAAGTCATCCTAACATAATAATGAGAAAGTTAAATAAAAACTTCTTGATGCTAATCAAATGCAAGATTAATGCAGTTGAGTTCTTAGTGTGAAGTGACTAACTAGAAACTGAAATGTAATTCAGAATTCTTAATGACAATAATAAGCAAAATTGCAGGAACCATAACTGGGTATCAGTTATCATGACTTAGTCACTGATTGAACTCATTTCAGAAAGAAGGAAATCTTTCGATAAGGTTGATTTGCATGTATCTGGACTACAGTAGAGTTGCATGAGATTGTTTATATAACAAGATGCAATGGTAAAGTGATTAAAAGATAGATTCAGGTGAATGCATCCTTATGATATCCTTTCATATAGAAATAAATCTATGTAAGATTCTTATATGTTATGGATGGTGCAACCTTGATTGGTCATGACCAAATAAGATTTCTAGGGATCTGGAATTGGAATTTAGTAGAAGTAAAGGATGTTTACAAGGCTAAATACAGATGTAGGAGGCCTGTTTTTAACTTGTACTGTAAATGTATGAAAATTTTACCCTCCAAATTGGATCGTATACCTTGTTAAGGTATAGAGGGATATTTTACATTTTACTGTATTACGACCTTAGTTCTTAAAGCTTCTTAAGGGCTGAAAGTAATAGGCATAGATATTGATATGACTATTTAACTGTATTATCATTATCCTGATATTATCCTTGTGGTAGTATGTGATTATTTGTATAATCATTATCTTAATGTACTACTGGGATTGTTATGGTCAAATATGTTTGACTGATTTACTTAAGTGTTATTGAGTAGACACTCTTTTGGAATATTGAATGATAACTACGTTGTTTACTTGGTCTGAGATGCTAGGTAATCCTGAAATATCATATAAGGACATGGAACTCATTGCTATTGCAGACTTGTCTATAAAATTTGATACCTTGAGTTGAATTTAAAGTGTGACAGGTCCAATAATATTTCACGGGCTGATACAACATTGTGAGGTTGGTAAAATTTTACACCTAGTAAGAATCTAGAGATTGAAAAGTGTAACGAAGAAATTCAGGTATGTAACTTGATATTCATGATTTCATGGGAATATGTAAACTAACCTTCAAGGTTTTAGAGTCAAAAGTGTCCTTAAATTTAATATTGTTATCCACATTATGTGCCAAAGATGGTAAATACAACTAGCTTGGTTGTAAAAGACTGGTAATTTAAAGCTGGCAGGAGTTACATGATTGCTAAAGTAAAGGCTATTTAACTCCAGTCTCAGATTTTTGAACTGTAAATTTGGGAATCATTGAATTGAGGTGCCACATGCTGGAATGTTTCATAAGGTTCTGCTGATCCTTTTCAACAATGCGATCATTGTGTAGACACTCTGTCAGTTACACTACATCTACTTGATTTCATTAATGAACTCGTAACTTACATTATGAGATGATTGGTTTACTATAAAATGTATCTTTGTCTAAGGATACAGTAAAGTATGACTAATATTAAAAAAAAGCTTAGTCCATACTGGCTATGGAAACTGAGGAAGTATAGACTCATACTGTTATGATCAAGTATCGGATGTATGACCTTACTTGAATGATTAGTCAAATCATGATGAAATTGTCATGGGAGGTAACTCCCTTTACCATGTTGTATCAATATTATACATGACTGTATAGAATTTTAAGAATTATTTGTCTTAACTAATTCATATGAGTTGTTTGTCCATACAACTCAAGGATATATAGGTCGATAATCTGATCTACTAAGGTATCAATGGACTAATATTTTATAACTGTTCAAGAATTTGTGATATTTGAACTTAAAGGAACTAGATTAATAAGATTACAGTTGCATAAGTATGGGCTTATATGACTGTAACATTATTAATCTAGCATTACTTGAGCTGATTGTGAGCAGTTATGTTGTTTGATTACTTATGTTTAACATGAGTAAATGCTAGTTTTTAAGCTTGTCAAAATATGAGTTTGGATTTATTTTGAGGTAGAGTCTGATTAATATGACCTTAAAAACAATCCTCCTGACTAGCTTCGAGTGTTGTAATACCTTGATGTGAGATAGTTGTGACTGGACTTGTCTGGGTTAATTCGGCAGCGTCATGTTGCATTGCTTGGTAAAGTAGAATTCTGAGAATACCTTTTGTAAGTAATACATAAGGTTACATAAATCAAAATGTTGAAGAGATAGATCTATGACGTGTTGCTTATAGTATAATGGTTTACTAGTTGACAAGTAATGACATCCAGTAAATGTGAACTTATGAGATGTGAATCGCAAGTTCCAGGTGAAGGCAATGATTAAACACTTAAAATTAAAAAGTGTGTAATTTGTATATGAATGAATTGGCTATGAGAAATGAGATGAAATCATCGGGACGATGATTCATTATGGGGGGAAGAATGTAACACTCCTCAAATTTAGTTCAGATCATAAAGGAGTTGAAATTATCCATGGAATGATAAAACTAAGTCAAAGGATTTAATGCAGTGACTCCTAGATTCTAACATGCATCTTCACTTGCCACAACATGTTTTCCATAATAGGTTGTGTGGATAATGCCAGCCATGCACTTAATAAGGGTAGGAAGTGTTATGTTGCTCCTACTAAAGTGATGGGAATTGGGTATTTTTAATAATGTTCACTTTGAACCCCGATTTCGTATTTAAATATTAAGATTGCATTTGCGAAGAACATTCCTGCAATCAAGATAATTTGCTGGTAACTGAGATATGAAGTATTGTAATCATGTACAATTGGTTACGATTAAAATATGTGTAATAAGCCATCGACGACATGACTTAATATGTCGTACCGGCGGCGTTGGGTCATGATATCACAATGGGAAGAGTTAAAGTTTTCTAAGGATAATATGATACCTGTGAAATAGTATATTTCATTGTTCCATTCCTAGAAGGTAACATGTTTTAGACAAGGGAACGTAGTTTCCGGATTTGTCTAACGAACCTTCTAACGATCAACCACTGTGGTCAGTGGACTCGACTTATGAATCCTAGGCCATGGTACTTACATTGGAATTATGAAATTATTATAGCTGATTTCACTTTGTAATATGTATCCCTATGGGAGTTATGGGACATATAAATAATAACAAAAAGGGCTATGCATGTACAATAGCATTGGTCTTATTATTTATGCTATATTATAACCTATGTTTTTGAAAGGTTAATCGACCTAAGTTATGAAAAGTAATTAAGTTATTATTTAGCAAATTTCAGGGGGAAAAAGTAAATAAGGTTTAAACTGGAATAACCCCACCAATTTTGGAGGAGAGTAATGGGTGGTGGTAGATGGATAAGCCACTGGTGTAGCACTTCCACATTGAATGTCATTAAATTTTACATTTAATATTTTGGAAATTCGTAAAGCCCCGAATGAGGTGAATTGCATGCAACTACTTCCTTTAGTTTTGTTGGTAAATTTGGAAAAACTCCAGTTTTGGTATCTTTGCATGGCAAATTTCTTGGGGTAGAAGACTGTAAACCCATGCAATTTCTAAATCTGTTGCTATTTAAAAACATTTCATTGTGAAAGGACTATTAAAAAAATGGGATCTAAGTTTGATTTTAAGTCATGCTCAATTTGGGGCTGTGAAGGAAGCTGGAAGAAAATAATCTAGCCTGCCATTTTACCAGGAAAGAATCATTCCTTACCCCTTTTATCTTTTTATTGCATTAGATGTTAGAGAGAATACACATTGCAATTTTTCTTGAGATAAGAAAAATTGGGTACGTGATGTTTGGAGGTTGTTTTCTTATTTTTACTGTGTTTCTCTGCAAAAAGAAATGGAGAATTAGACGACTGTAACCCTAGGAAACTAATATCTGTTTATCTTTATTTCTACTTAAGGTATGCTTGACAATGACGACTGTAAATGGTACCACAGGGTGAGGTTTTGGAACCACTGTAATTCGTTTGCATTGTTTGATTAGGTTGACTCAGATAGTGGTGGGTTATTGTGCAAATATTATAATAATATGCAAAATCAAATTTGGATTCTTGGGCTTTCTTTTATCATCCGAATCTTGATATTTGGATCTAGTGATAAATAGATTACTGATAATGGTGTTTATACTGTTACTTATGGTCTGCGATTAGCGTTTGTTAAAAACTGAGACGTATTTGAGCATGTACTGGGTAATTGAATGGGATAACAACCTACTGTTTCCATCTCATGTATTGGGTATATTAATAGTCTTCTATATTCTCCATCCTATTGAATGGTAGTGAGGTGGAATTGCCACTAGGGCTAAGGGTTTGGTAGTTTTCCCAATATAATCTGTTACCTTAAATAGATCCATAAGCAAATTTTATCTCTCTCTCCCCGTAGAGAAAATGTGGGTATTACCCTTTCTGACCTGGTTCAGTCTAGTGATTAGGTTACAAACTAGTAACAATTCATGTTAAGCTTGGTTGGAATAGTGGACCTTGTAGCTCTTGGAGAGATTATGGGGTGGTAGCAGGGGTTTCTACTAGTTTCATTGCCATACGCAGTAACTGTGGAGGAGTTGCAGAATAAAGATAATTCTATCACTATTCAAACCTCGAGTAGTCAGTAAAGATCATCCTGAATATTCCTTTTCTTAGGATTTTTGAAGTACCTTTAGTTGATGTAAATAATTGCTGAGTTGTAGAGCCTTCGGCTCACTCCATTATAAGGAGTTTCATTATTTACTATCTTCCTTAGAAGTTATCTAAGCTAGTTTTGAAATGATACTGGAGAACAAAAGATGAATTAGGGAATTGGTTTTCGAAGGGTTGAACCTAACTATTCTTCTACCGAGTACGGAAAACCATTCTTCTCTCTTTAGGAAGCTATTCAGATTATGATGTTATAATATCTCTATAATCAGACACTTACTTGAGGAAAGCTCAATTGGAGCTGGGACCTTGATGGATAATGATTAAAAGAGTTGGTTGTTTTATGTTTCCTTGAAAGAACTAGAAAGTCTTACTTGAAACCAAGGGGTCTTGGTGGATTACACTATGGATATGTTTGATAAGTTTTGTTGATCCATATATAAGGTGCAATAATGGAAAGGAAACTTAGTTGTCTCCATTCTTAAAAATCGATCCTTACTAAAGATTTTAATATTAATATTATGTAAAGTTATGAAACGGATTAATCTCTGTAGGATGATTAAATCAAGGGAAACATATCTTTATTACTGAAGAGTAATATGTATTAATCATTGAGATAAATTCGGGAGTTTAGCCCCTAAACGCAAGCATAAATAAGCTTTTGAATGGTTGTGTCTTCAGATTCTTATTGCAATAGAATGTGGTAAGATATAATTTGAAATGATGAGTTTTGTTTAAGAAGGTACAATAAGGAATAAATAGGCAACTGAGTCTATATTGCCTTGATTCCTCTATGTTACTATGATAAGTAACTTGAGTTGTATAGATATATATCTCCTTAGGATATTATGGATAATGTAGATGATGTCATATCTTGTAGCTATCACATCTAAACTTCATGTGTATTAACCGGATCTATTTGTTGGGTGTTTTGATATTAATGAAACTAGTTAAATTCATTTCCGTAGCTCGGATTACCTTGAGTATCCAAGGATTATACTATTTGTATTGCTGGAGAAGCAACATTAGTTGCAACAATTTATATTTATTAATGGGATGACATAGATTCATACCGTGGTTGATAAAAGTCTGATTACTCCATCTAACTTTATGTGATACAATCGTATTTTTAATAACTTGTGTTATTGATTATTTGATGGTCATTTCTTGGGTATGAATATCTTTTATCCGGTTTTGCTTTAACTTATTTTTGTGAAGTAGTACATAGAACTTGTCCTTGCAGAGTACTAAAAGAGGTAAAGGAGCTGTTCTTAATGATTGCAAAGCAGGTTACTTAAGAATGATTTTGTAGTATTATATGATTAAAATGTTAGATTGAGATTATTACAGTATTTATTCATTCTAACATTCAATGACATAAATTGATAAATGGGATAAAGGATTTTTCTTTCTCAGTTTAGTCGAACTGACCTTGCCTAACCATTACAGAAATTGAATGAAGGTGAGTGGCGTGATGGAAAGTAATGTCTTGGTTATCTAATTGTATCACATGCTTACTTTTAAAAGATAAAGTTTCAGCCAATTGTTGATTTGAGATATTCTTATTTATGTTGAGGAAGTTATTTATTGACTTTGAGTAAAGGTTCTCTTGTGAAGATATACTGTGTACATTTACGATCTATTGTAACATGGAAAATATTCCATATTTTTTCAATAAATACTCGCTTCATATTATCGAAGAATGTTGATGCCTCTCTGTAATTTTTGTAATGAATCCCACTATGTTGTAGTAGTGTCGGTATAAGAATGGCTTTATACTTATGATATTTTATGAAAATGGGATCATTGGACGATTGTAATGGAGGGCTGTTGTAACTCTCTCTATTTTATAATATAACAACTGTCTTATGGACTAGGTGAACCTAAGCAGTTCAATGGGCGAGTTGTGAAGTTATAAATCAGTAACATAAGGGATAGGTTAATGGAATACACTACGAAGTAGTGTTGTTGAATTCTTTAATCTAGATTGATTAACTTATGGGAAATCAATATTGTTGTTAGCAAGAGGTAGTGATTCCTCACAAGACCGGTAAAGGTTAAATGCATGATAGACGAAATCATCTAGTTGTGAATCTTGATGTGTTTTCTTATGTGTGCATACTAAAGGAAGATTCCTCTGATAAAGTTTGAGTAACTATATTAGAAATAAATTGTTATGATGAAATTTATGGATGAAATGTTAATATTCATCATATAAAGATTAAGTCCCAAAAACTTGCTGATGTTCCTTTTGGGCAGCACTTAAACCTTTTAAGGAAACTAAGTTGAAATAATTGATAAAACTAACCCAACTCCCTTAACATGAAGGAGAGTTCAACTTAATTCCTCAAAGTGAAATAATAAATGAGAATAGATCATTCCTTGTTGCTTAAGAAAACTGTCTTTCCATAAAGTGGGTAAATAAAGTATATGATCGATCGGATTGCTATCGTATAAAATATGATGTGATGAATGTTTATGTTGGAGCTATTCCAACTAACAAGATGTATTAAAGATAAATCATTAATAATCAGGTTGAACCTAAATGCTAAAGGGCCCATAGGATATGGGATACAGTTGGCATAGAATTGTTGGGAGATGATTAAATCCCAGAATACTAAACCTCCATGAAACCATGGGTTTACTACCCAATGAAAATGATTAGAGTATTGATGGGAACATTCAGATTGTGCTCAACATGAGTACTCACCATCTCACTCACTATGGAAGTTGGTGTCTATGCTCCTGAAAATTGTGAGCTGAAACCAACCATGATTAGGATATGACAGTGTAGTCATATAAATGATAGCAACGATCTGATAGCTGGAATTAATGGAATGTATTTGGATGCCAAGGAAATTGGTACAAGGATCCAAGGAAAATGAATACACTACCAAGGTGATAGTAGCCATACAAATAAACCTAAGTTGAGGTTTGGAAATGGTTATAGAAGTGCTCAAGAGAATTGGGAATTCTACTAAAACAGGAACCGTAAAATGGATAAGATTTATATCTATCGATAAATCAAACCTGGCAAGAATAAATGCCGAGGTAAAACTGAGAAACACGATTCTAATAATATAGCTTAAGTGTTATTGAAAAGAGGGTAACGGGAACGACTCCGTATGTACCCAATAATTAGTAATTACATAGTTGCATGATTACTAATGGGAGTAAGAATAACATTAGTAATTATTACTCCATGATAATGTAAGGTATTATTCTGATGCGGTGGAAATTGAATCATTAACAAACCGTAGGATTGGGAATTTAGGTCTAAAGATTGATCTATCTTATATCTGAATCGATAGGAAGAAATAAGTAGTTTTGGAACTACATTTAACCTATCATGATTCTAGGGGACAGGACTCTAGATACTCTTCACTAAGTGATGAAGACACTGGAACTAGAACATTGTGTCATGTTTAATTTATTAAGATACCAAGTTTCATTTTAGGACTCTTGACAGGTTGACTCACTACCACTATTACGTGGACGTATCCATTTAATGACAGTTGTCGTTAATTGAATACTGCCACATAACAGCTATATTGAGTTCCCTTTTCAAGACCCTAAAATGTAGCGTGGTATTGCTTAAGTACAAGCTTGTTATAGTTACAAGGGTGGATGGAACCCCACTGGGTTGGTACCCCGATGACAACATATGATGGCTACGGGAAGGAAGCTAGTCTAGCAATGATGAGAATCATTATTAAGACACTTGCTCTCCCATAGGCATCATAGGTTGACTTTGAGGTAAAGCTTCATGTAGGTTAATCGGGCTTGTACCTCGTGTAAGACTTGTAGTTGTTTACAGCATCATTGACTTGAAATCCTTATAACCGAAAAAGTGATTAAGGTGAAACAACAATTTTCCTAATGACGAGTGTGCCATCATGGAATAGATTATGGTATACATGATTCGGAAACCTTGCGCAAGGTAGTGTAACTTCTAATTATACTGTCGAGATTTCACCATTATCTAAGCTATGAGATGCCTGTGGATTTCATAGGTGGAACCCAGGTACACACTTAGGGTTATCACTTATATATCATATCCTGTTAAAGGAGAACCAAAGGGATACATTTGTATGTATGGCTCGTAAGAGCATTGAGGGAGAACTTGTAAGTTCGGTATTCTTTCATATAGCTGCACTTGGTTCATGATAGTTATTAAAAGGGGGTTACATTAAGACTTATGTTGGATTTAAATATATGGGTATTTAAATCAGCTACATAAGGTAAGAAAAAAAAATCTCTAAGATTGAAGTGACAAAAAGTGGTTGTTACAAATCTAGTTAATAGACACCATATTTATCTAAAATATGCTAAAAGGAGGGTTAGTAACAAAAATTGAAAGTAATATAAAAATATTGGAATTAAATGCAAAGGACAATGGAGTAAGTCCCACCAGCGTGCTAAATGTGTTCATACTAAATTAACTAAGCTATATTAAAAAAACTAACACCAAGTAGCTTCTAAACAAAGTTAATTTAATAAGTACATCATGATTAAAGATTAATGGAAACTAGCTAATAAATGCAAGAACATGAAGGAAATCATCTAATTGCTAACCATTCCTACTAAAATGTATGATTACTCTACAACATGAGCCTCTTTAGATCATGAGTAATCAAATTTGTGTGTTTGATTACAAAGAGAGGGAAGGATCTCACCAAGAAATGGCTACAAGACCAAGTTTGGATCTTCCTTTCTACTAGAAAATGGTATAATAGATGCACAAAATGAATTAGATATTCAAAATAATGGAGAAGGCTATTGATTAATTTGTTATATGAGAATACTACAAACACTATAGTGTAAGGTGTGAAGGATGTAGGAGGGTCCTTTATATAGCTTTCCTATTTGGGAGAAGCTTGAATCCCAATGAATGTGGGATAAAGGATAAAGTAGATTTAGAATTGTTAAGCTTGATTAGAGGAATTAACAAGTTATTAACAACTCATGGGAGTTGGCGGTGCTTTAATTAATTAAATAAGATTAATTAATAGGCTAGAATAAGCTTTATAGGCTATTTGGAAGTGATTTGGGAGGAATTTGATATGATTTGAAGCATTTGAAAAGAGGTATTTAGCCAATAAAAGGATTTATTAATTAAATAAATTATTAAAAAGGATTAATTAAATCATAACAGTTAATTAATCAATTGGAAGAGGATTATAACTCATAAAGTGTCGCTAATTGGCATCAAAATGTGATAAAGGCTAGTTAATTAACAAAGTGTCGTTAATTGACCAAAATTAAGAGGATAGTTAGTACAATTTTAGAAATAAAAGCGTGTAAGCAAATTTTAGGTGTCTACAACTACACATTCTTTATTGTTTTATTCATCATGAGGTATTCTTTGATTATATTGCCGAGGATGGACAATATCCCTAGTGTGGGGTAATGTTGGTTAGAGAAATAGACTAAGTACCCAATAGGTGCCGAGGCTTAAGTGCAATACCGTGTGTGTACGAAGGATAATAAAAATGTGTAGGAGGTGTAAGTAAGAGACATCGAACAGGGTAGCATGCGGAACTACACACATACAAGAAATAAAGAAGGGACTTAGCCAATTTTCTAGATCAAGCTAAAAATAGACTTGGAGTGCCGACCAAGCAAATGAGAAATGCACATGCAGAACATGCATGGAGGAGGTTGATAATAGGATTAAAGTAAGTATTATATTTAGGATTAATCTATTATTATAATAATTTGTAAAAGCATGCAAGAGTTGTAAGCATGGATATTTTTAGGAAATAAAAGACACAAGTTATTTTTGTGAGCATGCCTATTATTAGGAGAGTGCATGGGCAGTGAAGGGAAAGTCCCTACCCCTATATACACTTGATGTATGCTTTGTTAGTGGTCAAGTCATATATGCATATAGTGTTATGTTTATTTGATTTAATGTGATGGTTGCATGCATGATCTTGAACACTTATGTAATGGTGAGTATCATCTTCCTATTATGTAGTTTCTTATGGTTATCAATGAATACTTATGGTTGAATATTGATTGTTCCTAGTTTGGAATATGGATAATTAAGAGTGCAATTGGTATTGATTCTAGTTTAAATGGATTAAGTACTTCCTTATTATATGTGTTTCCAAAATTCTATGAATATAAGGGTTATATAAATATGATTGATTTAATTGTTAACAATATGGTGAACATGCATGCTAACTTCTTGTTAAGCATAAAAAGGAGGGACTTGGTAGTTGTGCATTCTTTTGGTGAGTGTTTAGATCTATCTGAATGAAGTGTCAAGTATGCATAATTGTTTTTAGAAATAAATAGACTACAACCCTTAATAATAGTGAGTAATTCATGTATATATAATTACCTTGTTTAAATATCATCATTAACAACCAAAAATGCTGACACAAAGGGATTTTAAAAAGGTAACAAATGATGTGACATTTCAAATTTGAGAAAAGGAGAGAAAGGGATAAAATCATCCAAAGGGGATAGTAGCGCCTGAGAAATATTGTCCCTAATGGGTGGTATTATCCAGGATCTTATGAGAATATAATATAAAATACGGATCTCGGGTCATGTGTATTTAGATGTATAGAAATAAAGCGACCATCCGAAAAGACAAAATGTCAAGAATATCAAGAGGGATAAAGTAATGTAAAATAAAACTAAGTGTTGTTAATGTCTATTTTTCTTAATTAGGAATCATGCATATAATGACATACTTAGAGGCATGATGTAAGTAGTATGTGTGTGATTTCGTGACTACAACTTATTTTATTTACATAGAATGTAGCATATGCCCATGGTGAATTAGATTCTTAAATGAATCCTCCTTGTGATAAATTTATGATTTCTTCCTCACATTCAAGAAGATCCTTTTAATTCACCCCTTTACGATGGGATTTAAACTTTGGAAGAATTTATTTTACATCATTGTGTTTAAGGATAAAATTAATTTTACAAAAATGATTTTTTCTATGAATAAATGCATGGGGATTATCAGAACAAAATCCTATTTTATCTTTATGATAATATTATCAATATCACTTTGGCATAGAGAAATGGATTTATGAATCCATTCAATGTTACTTTTACTTTTATATTTGATAAAGGGATACCTATATTATAAGTATATTTTCTTGGAATTTGAACTGTGGAATTAAACAAGGATATGAAATCATTACTAATACTAAATGTTCCACAATCTAATAAGGTATCCATTCCAATCAGCAAATCATGGATAATATAATATAGTGTGAACATTAGATATGATGAATATAATATTATCATGGATAATATTAATGTAAATGTAAATGTAATATTACATATAGTAAATAGTATTTACTATATGGTAATTAGTAAATTAGTATGTTAGATAATAAAATAATGAGATATTGTTTTATCATCAATGTTATTATTAATGGTTGAAACCATTTGGGTAGATTGGTTTCATATGCAACCAAAGATTATTGAGAAGGTTGCAGGTAAAGACAAAGACATTGTTATGAGATTTTTTACTATGCAGCTTCTATATAATGAAGTGCATAGCTATGGGTAATGCAAGTAGAGTTAATAGAAAAGGATTAAAGCTAAATATATACTCCTAAACCTATATTTCATTACATTTTTTGAGTAGGTTCTTATTGATCAAATTACAAAGCAGGATCTAATAAAGCAGAAGGAAAAATTAATTTTGGTGCAGAATCAAGATTCTCGGATCTCGTGTGTTTACACAGGAAAATCACCAGGGACCGACAGGAAAATGCCGACGAATGAATGGGATCTCGATTCTTCAGATGCACGGTCAAGGATGGAATAAATCACTAGTGACTTGAATAATTCTCTAGTGGCTACCGTATGATCGCGAGTGACTACTGTGGTCTGGTAAAAGTAATTTTTCTAGTATTTAGTTTTTTTCCATTTTTGGACATATGAAAAAGAACACAAGGACATTTTTTCCATTTTTGGAAAGGGTCCAGGAATGATTTTTTCAAAAAAATAATTATCAATCTATAGATCAGTATTGTTTGAAAGGCATCATGGAAAGGACTAATCTAAACTAGATAGATAAGTTTGAAGGCCAAGATTTTCACACATGGTAGCTACAGATGTAGTTGCATCTCATAGAGAAGGATCTATGGGATGTGGTGAAGCCTAATTCAACTCCACCCACTGGAGGAAATGAATTGGAAAAGTGGAACATGAAGGATTAGAGAGCCATGGGGACCATTGGATTAGGATTGTCTAAATCCTATTTGCACCATATAGATTTATCAAAATCTGTAAAGGATATTTGGGAGTCTCTCAACAAACTTTTCGGATCTGAGGCAGAAACAACAAAGACGTCACTGAAGCAACGTCTGTATGGATTGAAGATGGATGAGAATCTAAACATTGTTGAGCACATTAGTAAGTTTCGATCTCTCTTAAATCAACTTGTTGGAATAAAATAACATGTAAAGGATGATGATGCTAAAGCCATCCTTCTTAATAGTATGCCTAAGAGTTACTCAAATATTGTATTTACTTTGAGTAAAGTTACTATTAGTCTAGAAGGAGTGATTTCTACATTGTTAGAACAAAGCAGTCATGAAGAACATGAAGAAGTACTATATGTAAGAAACAAACCTAGCTCCTCATCTAAGAAGGAAAAACATAAACCAAAGTAGGTTCCTTCGCATGGAAAAATAAAATGATTTTATTGTAATAAGATTGAGCATGTAATATTGAAATGTAAAAAGAGAGCTCGAGATATTCTTGATGACAAGATAGATTAGAAATCCCTTCTAGCTAAATTAGAAACCGATTGGGAAGCCTACTTAACTAATGAAGAAATTTCCTATCCTAGTGATGAGGATTTCCCATGGTAGACTCTTATCTTGTTGAGGGAAGGAGGTAATGGAGGAAGGAGGACAATCAACATCCTCTCGTCATTCACTAACGATGGGGTCCACAGACAAATGTGGTGATGTTATATTTCATTTGTGTGGTGTGTTTATAAACAAGGGGGTGAAACTATATTCATGTTTTGATTTTAATGTGTTCACATAGACTAACAACAATTCTTGAGTGTCTATTTGGTGTGGAAGAAGAAAACTGCTTGACTCAGCTTATAGGGGCAAAGCATCTATGTACGGTCCTCTGATTATCGTATGGTCCTTTGACTTCCATACTTCGGTGGAAGGTACTTCATTAGAAGGTGATCAATCGATGAAGATGTTCATACGACAAGGATGATCATTAGTAGCAAGATCCAGATAGCAAGATCCAGTAGCAACGGCTACTCCGACAAGTTCGATGTTTCAGGAGCTCTTACCCCATATTCACACTAAGGGGGTGTGTTAGAGATATTGTATAGTGTGAACATTAGATATGATGAATATAATATTATCATGGATAATATTATTATAATGTGAATGTAATATTACATATAGTAAATAGTATTTACTATATGGTAATTAGTAAATTAGTAAGTTAGTAAGTTAGATAATAAAACAATGAGATATTGTTTTATTATCAATGTTATTATTAATGGTTGAAACCATTTGGGTAGATTGGTTTCATATGCAACCAAAGATTGTTGAGAAGGTTGCAGGTAAAGACAAAGACATTGTTATGAGAGTTGTTACTATGCAGCTCCTATATAATGGAGTGCATAGCTATGGACAATGTAAGCAGAGTTAATAGAAAAGGATTAAAGCTAAATATATACTCCTAAACCTATATTTCTTTAAAAATTGGCATAGAGAAATGGATTTATGAGTCCATTTAGTGTTACTTTTATTTTTATATTTGATAGAGAGATACCTATATTATAAGTATATTTTGGAATTTGAACTGTGGAATTAAACAAGGATATGAAATCATTACTAATACTAAATGTTCCACAATCTAAAAAGGTATCCATTCCTATAAAAAAATCATAAGATTACATGTTGTGCTATTATAATCTTATGGTTCTATGAAAACCTACTATGTTAACAGGGGACATAGGTCAAGAAATTTGAACCAACTAAATTATTATCAAAATGATCTTAAGATATGTTTATTCATATAAATCTTGTGGAATGGCTATGGCTCTAATTAGACTAATATTTGAACCAATATCTATCATTGCATCTAATGAATATTGTATAATATTAGGGATGTATAAAGTGATGGTAATAAAAGGATTTTGAGAACTCTTAAGAGTACTCACATCTTGAACTGATTCCTCTTCATCGGGAGCTTATTTAAATCGAGTGAAAGATTAATCCAATGATTCTTGGGATTCTTCAATACGTGCCTTATCTTGTTCATCTTCTTCAACCGGTTTCTTGAATTCTTTTTAGTGTTAGTAATGAAATTTAGGAGAAAATACATTCTATCACTTGCCATTGTTTTATGAAAAACAAAAGCAAAATCAACTCTTTAGGATGGCTCTCCTAGTTATATTAGTACTTATTCAAGAAATAAGAAATGTAAATTCTTTCTCTACTTTTGCCATGTCCTCCTTGAATGTTTATAGTTATGAATCCTCCTGGGTATGTTAACAAGGGTAATATAATAATTACAACAAGACTTTCCTATTTTTGCATGAAAATTCAAAGACTAATAATAAAATCTATAAATTTTAAGTTAAAAAAATTCAACTAAATAATACTAAATATTAACTCAAAATTACAAGTATTATCCACTACCGGTATATGGTCAACATGCATGACTCCATTATTAGTTTAAATGACACACACAAAACCATCATGTACACTAGTCAAACTAGGCACCCTATATTCTCCTAAAAATAAAAATGGACTAAAATAAAACTAAATCCAATCATCTATACACAAAAATGACACTCTACCTCTTGGGGATCAATGGATAATTATTTGACCTTAGTTGAATGCACATCCAATGAAATGCAATCTAAGTGGCACTTCCAGTCTTTTTTACATAACCCAAAACACACTCACAAAACTAAATCAAATGAACCTTCTAAAAATGATAAACACAACTACGATTAGTTATAATAATATTTCATTAGGTATCCTTATTGGCTTCATACTCAACATAATTGACCTACCTAATAAATAAATAAATAGTGATGGTAAGATGTAGTTGAGGTTATTGGAATAACTTTCATGTCTTAAATATAGATACAAAAGGTAACTAAAGTATTTAGATAACTATCTTATCTAATGTATTGATGTAAGGGGTAAATGAAGTATTAAACTAAGCATCCAATAATAAGTAAATAATATAGGATTTTAAGGGCTAGTTGAGGTTTTCATATTTACCATCTTGTCTAAATTATGTATGTAAGTGATTGATGACAGATCAAGATAATCACCTTGTATAATCCATGGTTGATAGCTGAGTAGTGTAAAGAGAAAAATGAAATTAAAATGTAGGAAAGTATAGGGTAAGAAATTGGGAGAAGTGGATGATGTCAAAAGGGGTGTGCAATATAGTTTCAAGAATCCTCATTAAATTCAAAAACCCATCCATGAATGTAATAATACATGAAAATCATGGTGTCATTGAAAATATGGGATACATTCATCTCTTGATGTGAATCCACCATATATTATTCCACTTTTGTAGAAATCTAAGATAGGATCTCTGGTGCATGTACACCATGACATATGGAAGTGTAGGGATGAAATGAGGAGGTATATGTACTTTTTAAGAATAAACATGAGGATTTGATACCTTATATAGTTTAAAATATGCATGTGTAAATGGATGGCCTATAGGAGAAAAGATCAGAGTAGGTAATATAGGAGGAACATGGTAGACACCAATCCGAATCAAAGTGGAGGAGATAATAACCATATATATTTGTATTATTGTTTTTTCTAGAGTACTCGAAAATCAAAAGATGAATGGGAACACACACCATTATGAGAAAATAAATTCTAATGAGAGGGAACAAGATGAGATGGTCACCATTTTTATAATTCATGGAATTCACTTCTAGTTTCCTCATGTGTTAGAGATAAGATAAAAATACTTTGCATCAAGCCCTACCGCATCATGCCATGTGTAATATGACCCAGCTCATTTGGAGAGTAAAAAAATGTAATTATAGGAGGTGTAGGTGTGAGTGTAGAAAAAGTTGAGAGATAATGAAGGATAATATGGCTCGCTAAAGGATACACAATGTTTTACAAAATAGGATATGGATTATAAGTAGGAGAATTAATTGAATATTTTATTGAAGGTGAAAAATTATATAATTCATTAACCATTTGATTATCATCCTCGAGATTAAATTATTTTACATTTTTATCTAATAGATAAATGGTTCTCATGCTAATATTGAAGGATGATTGTAAATATTCTAGGTAAGATGTTTAATTATTAATATAGACTTATATAATGATTGCTTATATCAAATGATCCCCATTGTCTTGGTTTTGGCATAACCAAACAAGAATAAATCATCTAACTAGTATTCATCATCATACTTAGGGGTGGTGATATCAATATGAAGACATTCAAGGATGATTTCAATAGGTGGTTAAGTGGGAAGCTGTTTAAGAGGAGGTGAGGAATAATAAATAGTGATTGGGATTGCATCCATATCCTTCTAGAAAGAATGAATTAAAAAAGAGGGGACAACCGAGTAATGATGGAATTAGGAAGATCAATAGTTTTGATTTTAAAGTAAATTTCATCAAGTTTATCATAATATAAATAGAATAGGTTAGGTAGTATATTCCCAAGAAGTTTAGGGTGCCCACTATATATGACGAGTAAAAGAGAGGTTCCCAAGTTATTTCTCAAATATAGGTATCCAATATAAGATCATCCATAGTGTGTAAATACAAAGGTGCTCGGGAGAACTAGTTTCGTAATTATAGAGGATAGTGACCCTAACCCTAGGATAACTATAGGTTTCTAAGGCTTACAACTAAGATAAAGATAGGTATCCTACTAGGATTCATAAATAATATTAGCTAAGAGAAGGATAATTCAAGGGGTGTAATGTAATAAGACAATGCAATATCTTAAAGAAAACATACCTCCATTGTAGTATATAACAATGAATGATCAATATAAAACATGTACATATAAAATAAAAAACTAAAGAGAGTTAGAAATACTAACTGTAGAGTCTCAGTGTGGTGGATATTTGATACATAATCATCCCCAAAGACAATAACACATAAATAGAACCAATATGGGGGATAATATGAAATCTCAACCAGACGATCTCCATTTCAAACTTACTATGGTGACCCAAATACAAAAGAGATAATCTCGAAGAATCAAATTCAACAAACAAGTGTGAAGTAGTGCGAAATAGTGAGAGAGAGGAAGTATAGGTATGAGAAAATGATTGCAAATTGGGTGTATTTGATGGTAGTTTGGTTAAACATATATACCTAACATCATTATTCATAGGTGATAGTGTCGGATATGGAAAAGACAAAATGAAAACCATCGCTAATGGGAAATGGTATCAATGTTAGGGGAAACTATAGGGTTAAAGGTTTAAAAATTAAGGATAGGAGGCTAGAAATTAAAATAGAGATGAATGATGAAGGTCCATGGTAACCAAAAGAAAGGATAATAACATGGAATATGAAGAAAAAAGTAGCCAAAATAAGATAAGTTAGCATAATGAGTGCAATGTGTGAACAAAGGGGTAAAAAAATGAAATGATATGGTAACTACAAAATAATAATGACATCTCTCAAATATTTTGGTGTAGATTTAATGACCAAGTTTGGTCACACCCTAATCCCGGAAGGCCTTTTAAGGTACCCAATTAGGAGGAGAATGCATCAAAAACATCTATACAAAAGAAATGGTTAACAAGTGTAAAAATATGGTGTATACATTTAATATAATAGAAGATCATCACATGTCATAATATTGAAACACAAAATGGTCTTCGGAAAAATACATATGAAACACAAAATCAAAAGAAAATGTTGAAATGAAAATAGTGTAAAAAAATAATGAACTCCACCAAATGAAATATACCTACCTCATACTTACTTTATGGTGTCTCTCAACTTTCCTATGGTGGATGTAATAGCTGCTTGGAACCTTGAATAAGAAATACTAAAAATAAACACTAGAAGATAGTCAAGAAAATAATACATAAATCACCTATCTAGGAGGTCACAAGAGGGATGCGACTAAACATCAAAATGATAGAAAATGGGTATTTCTAGTTAAAAGGTGGTAGAGAGAAGCGTGATATGTCAAAATGAGTGGATCACCACCATGAATATGGCACAATTTATGACATGTTTTAGGGTTTATAAATTGAAAGAAATAAAGTTTATAAGATTAGAGGAAATCACTACAAAAATAATTATAAGAATTACTATAAATAGTAAATTACGGAATTCATTTGTCACTTTGATAATTTGATATTAAGAGAAACTAAGCTATTATATAATCCAAATCAAGTTATTTTAATGATGATGGAAAGAATATATGGGGGTAGATGATGTGTCCGAGATGGGGCACATGGTTTTGCAAATCCCATGGTAGGTTTTTAAATTGGTTGTGGGTAGCTAGGAGAAAAGGGAAAAATTCATGCCGGGGAAAATTTATCTAGTGAAAGTTTCTCCGAAGATAGTCAAAATGTAGATCGGTTAATTGTCTATTTGGATTTGGGAGAATTTTAAATTTGGAGGTCATTAGGTGAAGTTTTTATAAAGGTAAATGCATGATAATGGGATTCAAAAGTGGCTACCATTTTTCTGAAAAATAGCAATACATGACCTTGGAGAGACTTTTAGAGGCACCTAGTCAAATAATTTTGTGACGACGTAAGAAGATAAATTGTGACATTTTGAATCTAGTTTTTATATATGTATATTTTACAATACTCAAATGAGATAAGTATGTGAAATTTATTCATTTCTAATAGTGACATAATAAGTTTTTGTGAAAACATAAGAAAAGTGCATGTGTACAGACACACTTTTTTGGAGCAAACAAATGAATTTTTAAATGAAATTTCATACAAGGATTTAAAAAATGTTGAATATTTTTGAGAATATTTCTTCATTTTTAAAAATTGATATAATAATTTTAAATTATTTTACAAGTCAATAAAGTAGGAAAAATAAAAACGCAAGTGTATGGACACAATTTTTTGAGCTTAACTTCATATATTTAATTTTATTAAACAGTAGCCAATAATGAGTAGATTATTGAGATATAAGTTTTGTAATTTGTTATTTTAATGTGAATTTTTTTATTAAATTATTGGTAACATTAATGTGTTAATCATAAAGAGTAACATTAGGTATAAATTAAGTAGTAATTGAAAATAATAATTTAATATTTTTAAAAATATATTTTAAAAAAATAGATTCTCTCCTTTCATATAATTTTTAAAAAAATACACAACGATGATGAATATTTTGTGCCTACGAAGCTGAAAAAATGTTCAAAATCATCAAAAAAACTTCTTGGCTATTTAAATATAGGTCCAAACTTAAGGTTTGGATTCCATAGCCAAAATCCATAATTTTTTATGAGGAAAAACATTTTCTTTTTTTTTGAAAAATACAAAAGGACGTACACATTTTGCGAAGGGCATACACCCTTTATAGATGATAATTGCATTAATGTTTTTCCATTCACTAGCCTGCTTTGTAACTACATTTGCATCTTAGGGATATACAATAATATATATGTCAATCAATCCCACAAAATCATAGTAATAATAAATACAAACATAAATAAAGAAATAAAATACACAACAAGAAGACATGATTTAATGTGGTTCACCCAATGTGGGCTACATCCACCAAGAAACACTTGCTCAGATTTTATTACAAGCCAACAAGAGTGTAAGCCACTCTCAGATCAGTCTTCTCACAAATCTTGTTTGGATATGTGCTCAACAAAATCTCTCAAATTCACACTTGAATTCACACACCCATCTATATCACTCCCTACTGTATGCCCAACTATATATAAGCACAATAATAGGTAGAAATTTTAAAATACCATGGGTAAAAATACCATGGAACAAAAACTGACCCACAAACCTATGGGTTAAATACCACCCATTTAATTAATACATGAAAAACCACATTTTTGGTTACTCCCAAAAATAAGAGTGTACAATTAACAACACATCTAACATGAAAACAAGCTCCACAACCTAACACAACAAAGGGCGTGCGTTTTATTGTAAAGAATATACACCCTTTTTAAAATTATAAAAAAATCATAAAATTCATATTTCTTTTACCATTTTCACTGCAAATTTTACACTTATTGGTTTTGAACTAGATCTAAACATTAGAAACATCTAAATACTCCATTTTTTCTTATTTTAAATATCAAAATTGATCATTTTTTTAGAATTTTGATCCTTGTTGAATCACAAAGAATAAAAATCAACCATGGGGTATTGTAGTTGTCGTTAAAAATGAATTAAAGATAAATAAATTAATAATTTGAATTTCAAAGAGAAAAAGAAAGAAAAATATAAACACTTATGAGATAAAGAAAAAGGTTATAATGAAGGTCAATGTACTTATTCTATAATAAATAATGTTTCTATTAAGAATAACATGTCAAATTTAATAGAATAGAATTTAGAAACATGTTAAAGTGATAGTAGAGAATAAAATATATTGCTAAATGATGAAAGTGAATATGTTAGGAAAACATGGGGATATAAAATGCAACAAATTTATATGTTTACCAAAATAAACAGTTGAGGATTCTACTTATGTTTAAATAATAAGATACAATAGATCACAATAAATTAAAGATTATAGTAAGTATATAAACATGAAATAAAAATAAAAATAAGACACACGATATAAGTGGGATAACCATAAGGTGAAAAACCCATTGAAAATCACTTATCTTTATTAATAAAAATATGTTTCACCCAACACTCCCACTATTCCCATGCATGTACAATAGTTACACCTTCATGGAGGAATTATAAACTATAAAATACACTTTCTCATGGATATTCAACCATTCACCTCATGTATTATCCAAAATATCTCTCTAAATAACTCACATGCATTCTCACTTCTTTGTTACTCACCGTACCTGATCTCAAAGAGATCATCTTAATTTATATCAAGTTGGGTGGCCCTATTTTGGGTCACTCTTACATTTTAAATTTGAAACACAAAGTGTTGATCCTATAGAATTTGACACACTTGTTTTTTAAATTTAATTCATATGACATGACTATTAGTCCTTGGTGGGTTTGTATTAAGACAATTTCCTACTTAATATTATAACCCCAACACTCCCCCTTAATGTTAAGTAGGGAAACATGCAAAATTTCCTTTTATACAAAAGGAATTACAATCCATAAATCATGAATATTTAGGCTAGCATGTAAAAATATAATGCTTGTTCCAAATAACACATACCAAGTCACATTTTTATACAAAAGGAATTACAATCCATAAAAATCTAAGTGATTTAGGATAGCATGCAACAAAACATCTATTACACGGATTTTTTTACTCTACAGTATACTAATTTAGTACCATGGTTCACTACTAAAATATTCCGTAGATTTAAATAAGCCAAAAACAAATACAAGTGTTTCACGGGTTTTAGAAAAGACGCAGTACACTACTTTAGTGTTATGAGAACTCAAGAAGTTGCGACATGAAACAAGTGTTCCTCGGGTTTTGTAAAAAACCACAGTACACACAAAACATGTTTCATGGTTTTTAAAACAAATAAAAATATACGGTAAAATGCATATTGTCTAGCAAGTTTTTGGAAAGTCAAAAACACACAAAACACAATAACAAAGCATAATTATCAAGATAAAGTGATTAAGAATGAAGCCTTATATAAGATCATGTATTCATTTATAAAACAATAATCTCTCATATCTAATGCTTCACTGGGTATTACAAGTAAACTCACATAAAGTGATAATTTAATCAAATAAAATGGAAATAGTATAGGGATATTTCAATTGATACAATCAGGACCGATAAGGGTTGGTATTGGAAAGAGAGGTGACATTGCAAAAACCATACAAAACATGCTCATTCCTATTTATTTCCCCCTCAAGGAAGCTATGAAAATCCATACACTCATTTCATTTAAAGGTTAAGATAAATGACATTCACATGATCATTTGAGTAAAATTCTTCCACATGATTATTGATTAGGCTAAAATGTAAATTCTAAGCCTAATATGATGTTATAATAGCAGATAAATAAGTACAAAAATAAAATATAGAAATATACCAAAGTAAACTAAACAATAAATTATGAAACCTTAAGTGCAAAGAGAGGGTGAGAAGCCTTAGTTAATTCGCAGTGTTTCCAAATGTATATAGGATTGGAAAGCTGGATAAAGTTGAAGAAATGACCATCACACATGAGCTCAAAAAGTTGCAGGCGGAGGAATAAGCTAGACCCAGGGTGCACGGAGAGGGACAAGGAACTTGTGGGTGCCCGGAGCCTATTTATAGGCTCATGGGTCTACGAAAATGCTTTAAAAACCTCTTATGAGGTGTCATAAGGTGTTCACCTTTAATCACTTTGAGGTCACACCAAGATTGCTTAGGTCACTAGAAACCTGCAATAAAGAATGAACTTGTAAAACCCTTAAATAGACATCAAATACTAAAAAGAAATATGCAGAATGAGGGGTTAGACTATCCTCAATTATCAAAATGGTGAACTTATGACTGAGCAATACACTACATCTCGGACTCCAATGTAGTTACGTGTGCTGTGTGTGTGTGCATAATTGTGCCTTAGGTTTCTCTTGTGCAGTCACACTTGGATAACGGTAATAACTAGATGTAGAATGTAGTAAATGTATGCATGGAATAAAATAAACATCCCTCCTATGAAGTGTATGTAGATGAACCAATCCTCGTGTCCCTTGTGATGGAGCTAGATGGATGTATTAGAGCTCTTAGATGCCTTGATGGATATAACCTTAGGTGGTGATAATAGATGCTTAGTGCTTGGTACTTTATTATGATCACATAACTTTATATTTATATGACTCATTTGCTTGAATTTTGTAATTAACCCGAAAAGGCTGACTACCCAAAAAATAAGATGCTCAAATGGCTAGAAAGACCCGAAAAGTGTGAGTAAAGTATAAAGGGTTCAAGGGTGACCATATTAGACATGGGTTCTGACATTGACATTCTAGTCTAGGTCTTTGGTGTCAGGATGATAAAATACAAATCATAAAAAGTTACATTGAGTAAGTAAAGGTATACGATGAAAGGATCAACACAAGAAAAAGAAAGGTGGCTAAAGACATGGGTTAATTATTTAGGAATCACATCTATAGTAGTATATAATTAGGACTAGATAATTACCCAAAGTGCATGATTTTGTGTCTACATTTTCCACCACTTTATGTTGGTGAGAGAAAATATTGGTAACATAAAGTAGATAGAGATACATACCTGATAACCATGTAGATCGATGATTTAATTGTGTCGAGGGACTAGACAAAAGCGTGGAATGATAAAAATGTGAAACGTGGATGCTAAGGAGGAAAAAGTGAAAAAGTGATGAAAATGAACCTAGGGAGGAAGCACATGTGTAGATGTTGCGATGTGCATGTGGTTGATGTTGTTGTCGATGTGTGTGATGTAGTTGTTGTTGATACTAACTACCACTTCCCATACGAGATGGAATTGCAAAAGAGAAGGTGACAAGTAGTCAAATATTGATGTATATGATTAAAATATGTAAATAAGTGTGTAAGGAAAGTATGTAAAGTATACAAATTTAAAAAGGAACATGTGCGGTTGATCTGTGATGAGGAAAGAGTGTAGAAAAGGATCCTATAGATGATGTCGACACATGATTTTTCTAGGTGATCTCATGCTAATTAAATGGAAGAAGTGTAGGGATAACATTCGGCATCATCCTCTAATATTTTAACCACTTCCCCAATGTAGAACACCACTGCAGATGGTGTGTATAAACACATGTACTAAGGACCCAAGTTTGATTCTAAGCCCCGTAAAAGATGTTGTGTAAATGCCTAGTGCTAAAGGAATCTCTACCATGTCAAAAGATTCCATGACATGTTGAAGATTTGTGTAATTTCCCCTAGTAACATGCATCTAGGAAAGACCATTGTGTAATTGCCCCCTAGTTTTAGGCATTTAACAAAGGCTGCTATACCGAGGACCCAAGTATGATTCTCGAGCCCTATCCAAAATTGAAAAATGTGTGTTGTGAGTACCGTGCTATGTGTAACTCTATATGGGGTAACTAATTCACCCAAATGATGCCTCCCTTATTTAGGGTGCATGTGACATTCACTGAAGGAGTATGTGGCCCAAAGGAGGACTGAATGTTGTCTAAAAATGTGCCTTGTAGGGAGGAATGTGCTTGGTAGAAACCAAGGCATACACAAAGAAGTGGTTAGGAGATAAGTGTTAGTATAAGAAAAGACAAACATGTATGAAATGTAAGCTAAGAAGACAATGTGTAAGTTAAGATGCAAGTAGAAGATAATACAAATCATGAAAAGTGGGTTATAAACATGGGAAATCACTCATGATGTCACAAGACAATCAAGGACATTATGGCTGTAAGAAGAAAAGTGTTCACACAAGACAAAATCCCACAAACAAGAGAAAACAATGACAAGAAATGTTAGACAATGTGCAGAGATAACCATGGATATATGTAGTCTGAATAAAAAATGTTGTACATGAAGCACTCGTTAGCATGTTAGAAACATAAAATGTATGTCAAAGCATGTGTAATCCAATAAAGTAGTGTAATATGAAACAAAATGAAACAATGACACTTGTATTTTATGAAATTAGATGCCCCTAGAAGCCACATGGGACTGGTATTAGGTACTATGCCAAGCATCCATGCTACGTGTATACTATATAATATGTGATCACAACTAGAAAGCAAGTGAACATGCATTTGCGTATAGAAAAAGATAATGACATACAAGATATATATCTAGCATGTGTAATAAGATGTGCATGTAACAAGTAAATGTAAGCAAGAGTAAATGCAACCAAGATATGTAGTATCTTTGTGGATGAGATGAAAATGGAATGCAGAGTGAATGATAGGGACACCATGCCCCTAAGTGGATGTGAATGTATGTAACGGGTTCATTTATTTATGCCTCCTCAACAGTCAATAATGAATCATAAACGAGAGTGCGTCATCAAGAAATGGTTTGAAATGTATTCATAAGAAATATGTTAATTGAAAATTATCATATGATGTGTAGGATTGAATGCGAAAAAGTAAAAGTGATGAGGTTGTAGAATGTGTGATGATTTAGCCTAAAGCGTATATCACAAAATGTATGGATGAGATGATAGAAAGCATGATGATGTAGCACAAATAATATATCATGAAATGGATGGATAAGATGATACGAGAATGTTATCATTTATCACAAATCATATATCATGAAATTTATAGATGAGATGATAGAAAACATGATGATGTATCAATAATCATATATCATGAAATGTATGGATAATATGGAAGAAAACATGATGATGAAGCAAAAACATTTATCATGAAATGTATGAGTAAGGTGGTGGGTAAGGATGTTGCATAGTTATATTGAATGATTGATTGAGAATATATCATATAGTGTGAGTGTGGAGAAGGTCCATTTGAAATATAAGCCCTCAACAGTCGAGTATGAACCATGGAACTAGAGTGTGCCATCAGGTAGTGAGTGCAAAGTGCATATAAGTGGATTAGTAAGAATCATAATATGTGTAGTAGATGTCATAGACGTGTGATGTGTAAAAGGTGTAATGTGTAGTGTTTGATACAAGATGTGTAGATTATATAAGTGTGGAAGTGTAAAGCATGTATGTTATCGAAAATGTGGAAAATGCGGTGTGCATAATGTGTATGATGTATACATGTATGAAGAAAAAGTGCAGATGATGTGGAATAGATGGAATATTGTGCACATAGAAAAGTGTATGATGTGTGAATATATAATGTGTATTGTTGACAATGCAAAGTGTGTGAGGTTCATGTGTATGGGATGCCCTCAATAGTAAAGTGTGAACTATATCACAAGAGTGTGTCATCGGGAATGTTATAATCAATGTGTTGTATGGTTTGAATGTGACATAAAGATGATTAATTAGGATGTGATGATTTATCCTAAAGTGTATACCAAGAAATAAATAAAAAGGCCAAGAAGAAGTGATAATTTGGCATAAAGATTATATCACAAAATGTATGAAGAAGAGACCAAGTAGGGAGTGATTATTTAGAACAAAGTGTATATCAAAAATGTGTATAGAAGAGACTAACAAGTGTGCTGATTTATCATAAGGAATATATCACAAGATGTGTGAATGAGGTGGTGGCCAAGAATGTCACATAGTGTGTTGGAAGGGTTGATTGATTGATTGTGGAGACAAAGTGTAAGATGATGTAAACATGATGAGGTGGGGTTAAATTTTGATTTATACCCTCAGAAATCGAGTATGAACCATGGAACTAGAGTGCATTTTTTCGAGGTAGTGATGATATGAGTGTGTGTGAAGATGTATATGATAGAAGTGAGGTATTTGACAAGGTGAATATAAGACATATGTTGATTGTATGGGGAAGAATAAACATAATTCCCCCAAGTGTGTATTTATGAATGAGCTATCGATAAGAGTTAAGGATTAAGGTACTATACCTAATGCTTACGGTGATGAAGCGTGTGATCATGCTCTAAGAGTGGTAGTATATGAGATAAACAATGCGTAGGTGAGTGAAGTCTATATGCATGTGACTATTAAGTGTATGATGGGCCCCTTGGTGTATAAAAATGTGTAGGTGATGGATACCTATGTGAAATGGAATGCGGAGGTGATGGAAACCTATGTGGAATAAAAAAGGTAGTGAAGTACATTTAGATGTAGGAGCTATCCTAATAATGGGCCCAGATGATGTACGAAACTAGTAGAGTGATGAGATTTCTTAGGTCATGTGTGAGTGCGTGATCTATGAGTAGATTGTGCTTTAGGTTCTAGAGGCCATGCCATACTATATGGACTAGGTGATGCATTGAAAACATGAGAGGGGATTGTGACCATGGCATAGATGGAAGAACACAATTGATAAAAATGACTTGATTTTTGTGAATGAATTTTAAACACAAATGATTCATGGAGATGATAGATTTAGACCTACAAATCCAATTGAGGACTAAGAGTATGTCATACCTATCGACTTCTTGTCCCAAAAGGAAGGGTAATATCATAATAAGAGGACCGAATGTAACACGAATCTTGACAAAACCATAGGAATTGTTCATCGGATATGAAATTTGTGAAAGCGGATGGCCATTAGCAATAAGAAGTGGAATAGAACATGCACTAATATACCATGATGGATCAACCTTGGTGTTATTGATAGGGGTAGATCTGATGAAGGCACTAATGTGTAAGTGATTAGAAGAGAATGCCACATGATAATCATGGTCAGAGAAAGAAATGATTGGAGGAGACATCTCGGCATTTACAACTAAGAAATCAACATCCCCATTCGGGAGGAGGCACTGCGTGATATGTATGATTAGCTGAGGATTCAACTAGTTTCTTGTTATGTTTTGAAAGTGTATTGTTAAAGATCTTGAGATTATAAAAATAATTGATAGGTTCAGAAGTTGTAGGCTCGTAAGCTCAATTTTATTATTGATAATTAGGTCTTGAATAAGGTTTTGGAGTTTGGAACAATGATATGTAGAATTCCCTACGCATTGATGATAGTTATAATGGAATTTTTCATCATAATTATGACTTTTTATACGAGATGGATCTAGCTGGAGTGGACGAATAAGTGTGATGAGATTAATTTTGGTAATCCATGGAATAAAAATATGTGGAAGGATAGTTAAATTTATGTATGTACACTTGAAGTGGTTTTTTGAAGCTATGTGGTAGTGGATACAACATTGATGGTGATTTTTATGTCAATTGGTTTTTGGTTGATGGTTTGAATGTTGACTTATTCTAAAAGTGTGTAGAAGATGATGCTTGATTTTTATATTTAATCTTGCCAAGATAAGAGATTAATTTCACGAAGCTTAAGAGTATGAAATAGTTAATCGAATGAGGGAGATGTCTCAAAAGAACACTCTCCTAGAGAGGTGGTAATAGAATTATAATAAATAATTCTGAAGCTTAGAGTTTGTAAGAACATTTGACATCTTAGTTAAGTTGTTTTTGTATCAAAAGACATAATCTGATAATTATTCATTATATCCTTGTTTAAGTTGTGCGAGTTAAGCATAGTAGATTTTAGAGCCGATTTTGATAGAGAAGTGAGTAAGAAAATAATCAGTAATATGTGTAAAATATGTTCTGAGTGAATAGGTAGGTCATAGAACCAACACATCACATACTCTTGGAGACTACAAGGAAATATATTTTCTAGGAGAGTGTGATCATCCACATAATCAAGACATGCTATGTGAAAAGATTGAAGATTATCTTGTGGGTCATCATGGCCTTTGAAGATGGGTAACTTAGGAGAAATGAAATTAGGTGGTAATGAATAGGAAAAAATGGAAGGTGCAAAAGGAGTATGAAGAAGTGAAGATGAATCGAGATATGGGGATGCAAGAGAAGTAACAAGATGTAACTAGAAAACTTGCGTTTACAGATATTGATATAAATAATTTAAATCAAGAGTATTCAAAGAAGAGACAAGTTGGGAATTAGGAGTATTAGATTGAATAATGGGAGAGGTGGTGGTAGGAATAGAAATTGGAATATGAAGAGGTTGAGTGGAGGCCTTAGGAGTTAAAGAGTGAGCAACAAGAGAATCCAAAGCATTGCAGATGTTTTTAGCAGAAATCAAAGCATGTAGAATATGCAGGAGATAAGTGGGATTACTTCACAAAGCTTGTCAAAAATCAATGAGTGTGCTTAATTGTTATTGGTCAATGGTGGTATCTTTTCGTATGATTTTTTCTATCTTTTGTAGTGAGGAACATTGCAAGAAGTATCTAATGGATTTTTAGTTGTGGCCATGGATGTGGAGATATTAGCCATTGATTTGGGGATACTATGGATAGATGAAAAAATATCACAATATTGAAAATACCCAAAACAACCACTGGGTGACGAGCATAAGAAGAAGAAATCCATAGAGAGAAGGTGGATTCGAGCAAAAAGTTCACCAAAATTATTAGGATAAAATGTAAAGTCTAATCCTAATTTGATGCTATAGTAGTAGTAAATAAGTGCAATAGTAAAATAAAATAATATACCAAAGTAAGATAAGAAACAAATTATGAAACCCTACGTGTAAAGAGAGGGTGAGAAGCCTTAGCTGATTCATAGTTTTACTTGAAGGTGTACATAGCTAGAAACTAGAGAAATATGAAGCATCGATTGTCATTGTGCACAAGAGCTCAAAAAATTACAGAACTTGAGGAGTAGGATGGACTAGGGCACCTGGAGAGGGACAAGGGCATCCGTGGGTTCCCCGTGCCTATTTCTAAGCACTTAGGTCTATGAAAATGATCAAAAAACCTCCTCTGAGGTGTACCAAAGTGTTATCCTTTGACCACTTTGAGTTCTCACCAAGATCACTGATGTCACTGGAAACTTGTAATAAAGAATGAACCTACAATACCCTCGAATAGACATCAAATCTCAAAAAAGAAAGATGAAGAATGAGGGGTTAGGTTGTCCCCAGCTATCACAATGGTGAACTTATGACTAAGAATTGTACTACATTTTAGACCCAATATAGTTCCCTATGTGCGTATGTGTGTACAATGTGCGCGTGTGTGTGTGAAATTGTGCCCTAGGTTGCTCTTGTTCAGTCACACTTGGATATAAAGCAATATAGATATGTAGAATGTAGTAAATGTGTGCATGGAATAGAATGAACTTCCCTCCTATGAAGTGTATGTAGATGAACCATCCCTTGTGTCCCTTGTGATGGAGCTAGATGGATGCAATAGAGCTCTTAGATGCCTTGATGGATACAACCTTAGGTGGAGATAGTAGATGCTTAGTGCTTGGTCCTTTATTATGATCACATAACTTGATATTTATATGATTCCTTTGCTTTAATTTCATAATTAACCCTGAAATGGACAAATAACAAAAAGATAAGATGCTCAAATGGATTGAAAGGACTTGAAAAGTGTGAGTAAAGTATAAAGGGGTAAATGGCACCCAAATTGGATGTGGGCACCTGGCGCTAGCTTCATGGTGCGGGAGTCGATGTCTAGGATGATAAAAGCTAAAGCATAAAAAATTCATACTGAGGAAGTAAAGGGGTAAGATTTAATGGAGAAACAAAAGACAAAGAAAGGTGGCTAAAGACATGGGTTGATTAGTAATTTTCTTACTTGAGAATCATATGAATAGTATTATGTAATAAAGACTAGATAATTACCCAAAGTGCATGATTTTGTGTCTACAATCATTAGATTCTAAGGTGGAGAATAGATACACAATTTAAAATGTACACCAAATTGATATGCTTCATTCTTTAATGCTGATTTGGATTGTTTGCAATAAAAAACAAAATAATGGATGTCACTCAGAAGTATAATGCTTCCTTTGATGCCCATATGAAGTCCATTAACAATATTTTCAGCCACATAGCTTCCTTTATTTCTTCCATAGTACTTCATATTGATTGCTCCTTACTACTCCAAGTGATTGCACCTGCATTCAACTTGAAACAAGCACATCCAGAAGTAGATATTCTATCTACAATATCAACAACATGGTTAGAATAAAAAATACAAAATAATTTTCATTATTACTAACAAAATAATACAAAACATAATTGATTATACCTCAAAATCCTTTTTTTCATTTTCCAATGGTCCTCATAAGGATCTTGCTTGAATCTTAGGAGTAACTCCTAGTTCATAGGATATTAGTGATAGTTAAATAACTTTATCACATGCAGGTTTATAATCAATAATGATAACTCTTTGAAGTAAGTCAATATCATAAAACAAAGTATATGCAACAACATATTTGTGATCTTGACATATAACCATGCTTAAAAGAATGATTTTCCAATCTTAAACTAGTATCATTAAAACATTTTCTTAATCTATTTTGATTTTAAGAATTAAATTCTTAATTATGTAGAAAATTAAGAGATCATATACGTAATTGAGAGATCATATATAAGACAATAATAAAAATATGATTGTTTTTAGATTTATAAACATATCATAATCAACAAAATAGATTTTGTGAAGCAAGATCTTGAAATAGGAAAACAATATTTAGTATACAAATCTATACAAACTTCTCCATTTACAATTACATTTTCATGATGGGGATCCTCAATGTTTAAGAACACATAAACAACTATGCAATCAAATAAAATTTAGATTTCCAAGAAAACTCATCCTAAGAAGAGTTAAACGTGTTTTGTTTTAACAAAAACTTATTGTCAAAAACATTTGGTGCATTTATGACATGACGTCTTAAAAAAGGAAGAATTCAAGAGGATGGAAGAAAACTTTAGAGTTAAAATTTAGACAATGAGACCTTATTTTTCACAAGATATAGAATTTTTCCTCTCTCGGGTGCCTAGAAAACCCTAAATGAGGGTTAAAGAAAGAGAAGCATATATTTTGCACAAGACTTGATGAAAAGGTAAAATTTGGTTTGGAGAGACTGATTGGGATTACAAAAAGATGGAAAAAAGGTTTCAAACCATTTCAACAAGATAAAATTCTTACAAAAGATATAACTACAAACACGCATATTAAGGAGCTTATTTAAAAGTTATCTTCCTTAGGTTATTAGGAAGAGGAATAAAACCCATATTTGAGCCCATTTAGGAATTGTAGATAGAGACACATTTTGAGATGAATCCCCTTCAATATCTAAATCCATAAAAAATAAAGAAGGATGATCATCCTCTTGGACATCTGTTTCCAAATTGTCCAAAGAAGGATTAAGAAACTCTAGGATTTTTATTTTAGGAGAAAATAAAGGAGAGTTAAGAGGTCAATACAAAATGGTTTCTATATAGCATATACATTCCTAAAAAATTAATGCCAAAGTTGTAGAACATTATTAGAACAATAAAATATGTTTCATACTTTTATCCATGAAACATACAATCACAAATACATTAAACATGTATAAATAACATTACCAAGAACATTTTCATAAAGCAATAGTTTTCTCAACAATATTTTCTTGGTTCTTGTTCTTATTATTCTTTCTATTGTTCTTACTTTGAGAATTTTTATTTGATTTAGAATAACAGTCAGATTCTTTATGACCAAAATTTTCACAAAAGGTACACATACCATCAAACTTATCCTCAAAATTCCTTTTATTATTTACAAAATTTTGATCTTAGATTTAAAATTTGATTACTCATTAGCATAATCTGTTATTATGATTTTTAAACATTTTTGATTTTGGGAGAACAATTCCTGAAATAATTTCTCTTTTGACTTAAATTTCTCTATTACTCTTTCTCCCTGAACTAGGAGAGAAGATAGAGTATCCAAACTAGGAAAATCATATTCATTTTGATATTTATAATTCAAAATATAAATGCAGTTTCTAAATTTTTCATGAATTTTAATATGAATAATAAAGTAAAAGAAATTATCTTGAAATAATTCACAATTACATCAATATGATTGAGGCTTAATGTTATTAATTTTAGCTAAGTAATCAACTATCTTCTCATCTCCTTTCATTAAAGTTGTAAACAATTCCATAATTAGTTTAATTATCTTAGAGAGGTGTCTACCTTCATGCATAGTTTGCAATTATATCCATGCATCAAAAAGAGACTCTATATGTCCAATATGAAACTAAAATTCACCTTTGATACTTTGTAATAAAATGGACATGACCTATTTGGATTTTTGGGAGAAAATACTCAAGTTGTTAGGTGTAGCTTGTCTCCTAGTTGGTCATTTTGCAACACCACTAACTAAATCCCATAGATTTATATCAACTAATATGGATTGAAGCCTAACTCTCTAATTATGTAATTAGAACCATTGAAAATTTTATATTTATCCATAAAAAGTTTTGTCATGTAAAATGTCTAGCATGATTTTGTTTCATGACAACCTAACCCACATTTGGAAATCCCTCTCCTAGGTAAATGTAAACATGTCCTTCAGCCAAATCGGTTACTATGTTACCCTTATAATGGTTAGGAGGAATGTGATAATGTGATTTTGAAGTGTGTTTCATGTATAGGAAGCCAATTCATGGATTCATTCATAACCATTCAGAAGGAATTACTCCTAGAGGCCCAAAAAGACCTATTTTAAAGGATTTTTCACACTGGTGGACACACCTCAAAAGATGAATGTTGATGAAAATCCATCTTGGAATTTTTTTATAGGAACTATATGATGAAATGAAGTGATTTAGGAAAATTTAGGAAATATTTGGAACCTCGAGAAAATCTTCTTCAAAATTGGGCTAGTATTAGCCAAGAACGGAATTACTTTTTCCTTAAAAGCATATTTTCAAGTTTTAGATGGTTCAGGAGCCTCTAGAAGAGTTGGAAAATAATAAGTTACTAATTGGAAATATAAGGGTGTCTACTTCATTGTGAAAAAAATTCAAGGGATTATGAGGAGCATATTTGTAGATATTGGCTTGACAGTGTGTAAACACCAAAATTGGGTGACACTCCCCCTTTACCCCACATGTATATTAATTTAATTACCTATAATTAAATTAATGCCCATTCTCATAATATTCATTATTTAATTACCTTAATTAAACTAATTTCCACCTCACCTAGACACCTCATCATAAACCTATTCTTAGCATGTTTCCTTTTACTAGGACTCAATATCCACTTGCCATAGCTAACTAAGACTTAGTCCTACCTACCTTAATTAACTAAGAATTAGTTCAACCCTAAAATCACATGCCTATTCTTCCTCTAACTGCATTCCCACTTATCTAAGTGCAACATTCCATTTTGATCCGTGACAATGGATAGAGCTATCCAAAAAGATTGCCAAGATATGTCATTTGAGCAAACTTAGGATTTCCCGCCGATCAACTTGAAACCAATGCCATCAACATAAACCATCATCAGTTACCATATATTCAATTTTATAACCTTGTTTCAAAGGTTGGAAGAATTATTCAAGCCTTGGAGAAGAGAGATATGCATGGAAGCATGCACCAGATCACTCTCGCACATCTAGACACCCGAACAAGAAACCAAATACGATATGAAAGGAAAGAATTCACAAAAACATCCAAGGAAGCACAATCGTAGAACTAACCATCAATTCGTGGATCAACCATCACCTCCATCTAACCACCAAGTCTACAAACACCAGTAAGTACCTTTGGATCTGCACCTTCTCATATTTATTTAGATTAGTTTCTTCATATTTATTTGAGAGTTCTATTCTCTCTTGTATCCCATCATCTCACCCCCTCCTACCAAATCCCTCCACCTAATCACCTACAACCCCACATCCTCCCATACCTAACTCTAGATACCTCTGATTATCCCCAAAATTATCATCCATCTCCCTATTATCTGTCCATTCCCCCGGGAAATCCCCCAGAGAATCACCAAAACCCACTTTCACCAAGTTTCTATCGGCCCGACCTTACCGATGCCGGTTAACTAGAACCATCATTAGTTTCCTCTTAACCAACATCGGTCATAACCTACCAATGCCAGTCTCTGTGTTTAGAAAACCTGCCTATAACAACAACCTCATACCTTTCACCCAAACAACCCAAATCACCTAAATCTTGACCCTGACCTATCCCAACCACTTTATTTACCTATCTGACTTCTAGATCTGATCATAACCTATCTGTTAGATTAGATTTTTTTATTGTTCTTGGATGAGACACCTAAATCATATCAACTTCAAAGAGGAAATTATTTATTTATGACATTTCTTCCATTAAGTTGTAGTAAATGTTGGGTCGACTGTCACCTAGGAAGTACCACACTTCCTAGATCTAAGCACACGCTAGATAAAGACATTCGATCTGGTGAAGATTCAAATGAGGATTATGGGAGTTCTAAGGAGATATATAAGATGGTTCAAAGGAAAAATTAGATAAATACATCTTTCTTTCATTAGTATTACATTAGTGAAAGAGCATCCCTCTTCCTATTCATCACTTGCTACATCGAATATCACATTTCAATTTGGGTTTAAAACAATTGCATGGCATTCGATTTGTTGCATTATATCTCACATTAAAACTGAGGGAAACCTATACACTGGAATTCATGCCCAACTGATGGTTGACACAACTGAATCGTAGAAAGCACATTCTCTCTTCTCTCTCTTTTCCAAACTACACAAATTGGAATTTACACATCTTCTTAAACAACATCTTACCTGGAAGAGACTATCAATGATCACACAATCAGAGGATTGACAGTGGGCACCCATCTGGTTATCTCTGTCTAGTCACCCATCAGAGAAAGGCCCACCCTTGCTAAAACATAACCTGAAACCTCACCTTTAGAATTTCCTTCTTCATAGGAAGCCTTCCCAACCAAAAACTCTTTTCTAAATACACGAGTCGGTCTTTAAATAACATAAGCGAAACAAAATAAATTCACCGTAGGATTACATGTTTTTCTTAGCTTTTTCTTGACTTATGTTTTGATGTGTGTGAGGTTGTATTCTCCATTTTTTCCCTTTCACACTCCATAATCATAGTTGCTTTATATTCCAACTATTTCTGAGTGTGTCAAGACTCATTTTTTACCATATTCAGACTTCGGGTTGGTATCTCATTCACATTTAATTCACAAAAAGAAAATTTTCTTCATTCTATATATTTCACATTAATCAGCATTGGTCACGAGACCGTCGTCAGTTTAGATATGACCTTCATTGGTTTATCTGACCGATGTCGGTTCCTTGTGCTTTTGGTTAGTTTACCCAAAGAGAACTCATCTCATCTTCTTCTCTGTTTAAAATCTCTAGACATCACCATATCCTCTGCATTATGATATTATTGACTAAATATAGCTTCCACAGTTGACTTTCCTCATTTTCTATCTCACTTGCTCAAATTGTTACTTTCCCATAAGAACCGACACGCCGATTCTTGTGGATGTCATCGTTCACCCAAGAATGGCGGCATCGGTTGGTCTAACCGATGTTGATCCTTCTCGTTTTTATTTTTAATCAAAGAACCTATCATTTCACCTCTCATAATCAATTATTTTCCATCCCTGTTGTTCTTTGTGTCACTTGCAGAGTATAGTTCATCTAGTATACGCTAACTCACATGGTGTTGACTGCATGATCAAGCAAATGCTCTTGTGCTTCATGCTATATTTTAGCTGCTTCCACCTAGCTCATTACCCCTTCTATCTTATCACCCATGGATCCAACTCAGCCTATCACCATTAATATTGGTGAAGAGGAGTTCACAAGACTTCTTAACCAAAATCCCACTGCTCTCTAGTAATACCTTGCTCATTCTTCCACCCGGGATTCTTAGGTCGGTTAATATATGGTATGCATGTATCTATCCCTACTACTCTCATCCCACCTCTACATTAGCTAGCACCAGCTCAGTGCTACCATTGTCCACTTTACCACATGTGGTGTGTCAGCTAGATCTCACAACCACTATAATTGCAACATCTACGTCATCTGTTGCACTTGCAATGTTAGTTGTTCCTCCAACATATTCCTTAAGTATAACCCCATATACACCCTCTACCTAACATATACCTATTTCATCACAACCACCTCTAGTGTTGACAACTTACACCCCTTTCTAGAACATTTTCCTTTCTATCCCACATTCCTTACCCCCAATCACCACTAGAGTTGTTACGACTACCCCACCCACTTACACATACTACCAACAACCCCGACCTCATCTATCACTTATTCTGGCTATGTGCTGCCTACATCTATTCCTCCTACATAGTTATCATACTCAGTACCACCATACACTAGCATACCACCCACCTCATACATTCAACATCAACCCCCTTTTTCTGCAGGGGTACCCATTCATCACAACCTACCAACGACCTCATTAAGATGATGATGGAAAAGATGCATACCTTAGAAGCATCTATTTTTGGCTCCTGTAATTATTTAACTTATGATGAAATATGTAACGAGCCTATCCATCCATCTATTCCCATTCTTCCATACCCTGTGCATTGGGAAATGCCTAAATTCAATCACTTCAATAGTAAAGAAGACCCAAAACAACACTTGTGGTCATTCAAACATGGGCTCTACCTAATCTCCCATGATGACACTTTGCTCCTACGAATCTTCCCAATATCCCCGACAAGACCAACATTGGATTGATATAGTGGACTACCTAGACATTCCATTTATTCCTTTAATCAAGTAGCCCAAGCTTTCTTAGACCATTTTTCAATCAATGTTATCAAGAAAGTCACCATGACCGATCTATATTCAACCCAACAGTATGAAGATGAATCTATTACGGATTTTGTTTTCCGCATAAGAGTCTTATGAACCAATTAATGTTCCAACTACCTCAAAATGAAATTATTGAGTTGTTCACTAGAGCTTGTGCTAGACACATCTCACCAAATCTACAGGTAAAAACCTTCTGAACCTTTGAAAAATCCTTCACCATGGCACGAAAGGTGGAAATTCACACCATTGAAGAAAATAAAATCCAATTGCAAAAAAAGAAAATCCTATTCAAATAAAACAATTCTTCTTCATCTTCAAAACCTTAAAATAAATATTCAAGATCCAAAGGATCTACCAACGTGGTAGTCCTCAAGGTTGGTCAATCTCATCCTTCTAATCAAGCCCAACCTTCTTCCAATATTTCCTTTGTCTAGGCCTTTCAGCTTCAGCGGGAGCAGCGGAAGTACACTTCAATTGGAGAGCCCTATTCTTTAGTCTTGAAAAATATTCTTAAAGCTAGAACCATTACACTTCCTCCCATAAAACCTCATACTAGGTTTCAATCCTTCCCATCCTATGCCTGCATGGTATAAAGAACATGACTACTATAATTACCATCGCATTAAAGACCATAGTGATGGTAATTGCATAAATTTTAAGAACATTGTCCAAGAGATGATAGATAATGGAGACCTTGTCATGGACAACCCGAATGCACGGAAAATAAAAATGTGCACATATTTAAAAAGTTGTTCCCTAACCATAAAATATCATCTAATCAAAATAGTGAACCTTCATCCAAAGTGACAACAATGTCTGTGAAGTCCACATGGTTTTTGATATCATACCGTCCATTCCTCAAATCCCACCTATTTCATCTATTGAGGAAATTTTGGCACAATATCCTCTACCCATAGAGGAGCATACATCTTCTACTCTTTCACCCATAGAGGAGTCCCCTCATCTCCCACTGCTCTCATGGAGGAACCCACACTTTCTACCAATGCCATTTCACCATCTACCTCAAAACCTACTAAACAGTGAACACTTTTAATTCTCCCATCCACAAGAGAATCATCATCGAATTCTACTCCACTAAGGGAGAAGTATACCTTACACCATTTAGCATCTCTCTTACCCACAAGAGATTCTTTAGACATGCAACTACATGTTGCGGTAGTTCTACCCCAACATTCCAGGACCCCATTGACATCATCTCAGCTCTATTACCTATAGAGTCTGAGGCTAGCCAATTACCTGTCTCACAGAAATATTTTACAGAGATTTCCACCAAACCAACTCCATCTTCTTCTTCAGTAGTCCCATTTTCACAGTTTGTTGATCATTTGGATTATGTTGATAATTCCATGCTCTGGGGATGTCTTCAGCTCCCCTTTTCGACCCAAATGTAAATGTTTCGAGGATTCTTCCAAGATCTACGCAAAGGTATTTTCGAAACCAGATAAACATTAATCATTCATATTGAAAATACTTCTTCTTCATCATCCCTACCTACATCCAAACCTCTACCCATAACTACAACCATTCCAAAACCTAAAAATCTACCCACACCTATCTCCTCACCCGTATCTAGACCTAACACTACTTTGGGTGTCATGCCGGCATAAATCCTTACTCACCGAACTATCAAATTGGACTCAACCACATCTTCCCAAGCCCACACAAACATTATACCTCTGCCTAAAAGGAAAACCCAACCCTCTAGGCCGTATACTTTGGTATCACCTACCACACCTTTGTCACCTTCCCCCTTTCGTCCATCCTAGGGCCCCATCTATCAACCTTGATAAAAGCAGTCTCCTACCCAAGGGCGGTCAAAATCTAAACAACCTACTACTGCATCAAAAGGCTTTGTTACACCTCATTTACCCAAAACCAAACACCCTCACCTTCATCCATACACTTCTTACCACCTATACCTCCACCTGTTACTATAACCCCAACCTTGCCTATATGACTTCAACCCATACCATCCACCCAAACTCTACCAACCACTTCCACCACAACTCAAATTTGTCCCCATGGGTAAAACATCCTCTTCTACCATCTACTTTCTCTTCGCACCCCATACCCCCATGTCAACTTTATCTAAGAAGGTGCAACCCAAGGATAAAACCCACTACCCTCTAAAAGGATAGTCAAACCAACAAAATCTCCAGGCTATCTCTTCTACTAGGCCTTTACCTAAATGGATGCCATTAAATACTAAGATGATACCACTTACCAATCCAAAGGTGGGCTAACCCATTACCCCTCCTATAAATCCTCTTCCCTCACGATCTTCTACACCTTTACCCAAACCCATGCTCACTTCCCATTGTGATCTCGTTAGCGGGATCCTATGCCATCATTTTAACCAATCTCTTAGAAAATTCCATCATCACATTACCACCGCTTCGACCTTACGATCCTCTCAAACCAAAACCAAAAGGGTTTGATGAAACCAATATTTGTGCCTATCATTATGTGCTAGGACATGATGTAGAAAATTGTAAGGCTCTAAAAACCATTCTTCTCTAACTTTGTCCTCTTGAAAAAAATTTCAACAATGACCTTCTTGATGAGGACCATGTTCCACCTTCACCTGTCACAACACATCATCGTCCTTTGCTTCTTTAATGACCTACATCTCCACCCCCACAACCCTTTTTTCCACCTCTAAAATTTGAGATCAACATGGTCCGTATCAAAGAATTGGCCAAATCACCACATACATGCTTTGGTGTGTAAATCTCACTTCACAAGGATTTTCCCCACCCTTAGTTTTTTTCCCATCATGCCATTACACTACTCATCCTAGATCTCCATTTACCATCTCCCCTAAGATTAACATGGTCCAGGTTGCCACCTGTGCCTAGAAAGACAAAGGTAAATAAAAATCAACTAGCCCATCAACCAACCCTATGCCCAATGTACCATTTGTACTTGCACCCAAAATCACCATTCTAGAACCTACATAACCTAATTCGACGGGGTCACCCATTGCGAAATGATAAAATGATTACATCAGTCCCCTCTAAAGATGTCTTTGTACTTTCTCATCCAAACTTCTAAATCTCATAGACAATCCCTTATAGAGGTTTTGCAATCCATTGAAGTTTTACCCAATGACCCCACACCAATAGCCTCCATTATCACCCCTCACCACATGGCCTTGATTACCAAATCATATCCTTCTTCTACCCCCTTTCCCACTCCTCAATTCACCGCCCTCAAGTTCTCTAATGAGGAGATTATACCTCTCCGAGCCAGGATGACCATGATCCCTCCCTTTTCATTTCCATATATAGCGATGACATATGTGTATGATGCGTCATGATCAATGGTGGTGCTAGCATTAACATCATATCCTCCCACATGTACAATCAAATACATATCACTTATAACTATATGCATAATAACCCAGTTATGTTGCACTCCTTCAATGACGCAATCACCTCCAAGCTTGGCACCATTATCCTTCACGTTCACGTAGGCCATCACACTATCTCAAAACTATTCTACATATTAGAGGGAGAGTTCCAGTATAACCTATTTCTCGATAGACTCTAGATTCACATCATGGGTTGTGTCCCTTCAACTTTACACCATGGTGTAAAATTTAAACATGAAGGACATAACTATACCATCCCCACTGACCCTTTGCCATTCAAAATTTGTAACATATTTTACAAACCCAATGATGTACTTGTACCATTCAAGGAATCTACCACTACCCCCACTTCTCCTTCACCCACGAGCCCATCCACCAATGCTTCGCCACCTCTCCCACATCTAACTCTTCTATTCCTACTGTTGTTGCAACCTCTGTAGCTGACCCATCTACTTTCCAACCAACCAATACCCCTCCTGTCCAATCATCTAATGAATCATCTATCCCTGCTACCCACATATCAACTACTAATCCCTTAGAAGGTGTTTTTCAATGCCTCACTCTAGGGGAGTACCACCTATATAATATTGACACATTCCTCACTCTACAAGAGTATGGAAACCTATGCTAGCACCCTCATTATGACTACCACATAGGTGAGGTTTTCCCTTATGGTCCTCCCCACCTTCACACTAACCTAACATATGGGGGACTTGACACTGCCACCTATTCACCCAAACCTCCATCCCAAACATGACCGTTTTCATTTGACCTCTAATCCCTTACTAACCTCCACTTTTCCCACACTTTCCTACATTGTTGCGCATGGAAAGGATTTGGCTTCAGTTTTTATGAACAAGGCCACCATACCATCATTTCTTATACCACCCATAAGCACAATGACCATAGTGGCATTGGATTTGCTGCACCACCTTCCAAGAAGGCCCGTGTTGACCTCATTGAGGAAGAAAAACCTTCTCCATCCCATTCACCAACGTCACCACCTTCACCCACGGAGTCCATAGATCCTAAATCTATTCCTCCTAATGTTTTTCTTCATAAAAATGATTTCCCTGGGACCTCTGATTTATCAATGCGATTGCGAGGCTCCCTCTTCTCTTCCCTTCCTATATCCTAACATGATCGATGACAATACACCTTCTATTAATGTCGTTCAAAGTCAGGATGATGAGTATATACTAACCTACCTTGGTGCAAAAGATTATTCTATTCACTGGTCATTACCTTCTGAGATGTAAATCATGTTGAATGAATCAACTATCGAAATCAACATTAATACTTAGGACAACTAGCACATTTTAAAGATAGGCCAATCTTTAGATGCTGCTGAAAAGGAAGATTTTACTTCTTTCCTCCGAGACCATAGAAACGCTTTTTCTTGGTCCTATGCTGATATGCCTAGTATTGAACCAAAAATTGTGGTCCACAATATCATAACCATTCTTGATGCCAAACCCATAAAACAAAAGCTATGGAAAATACTTATTCGCATTGCTATATGCGGTCAAAGAAGAACTTCAGCACCTTCTCTCAGTTTCCTTTATCCTACCCATTGACTATCCCAATGGATTTATAACATCGTTCCTATCACAAAAGTGATAGGGGACTCCACATTTGCATGGATTTTTGTGACCTCAACTTAGCTTACCCCAAAGATTATTTTCCTCTACCAGGAATTGACCAATTGGTTGATCTCACCACTGGCCATGAGATGCTATCAATCATGGCTAGTTTCTTAGCTTATGATCAAATATTACTTGCTCTAGAAGATCAACATAAAACTACCTTCATCACTCCTTAGGGGACCTTCTGCTATCGAGTCATGCCTTTTGGCCTAAAAATGTTGGTGGTACATATCAATGAGCCATGAATTACATCTTCCATGACATCATGCATCACATATTGGAAGATTATGTAGATGACCTTCTTTTCAAATCCAAACATCGGGACGAACACCTAACAGTCCTTAAGGTCATATTTGATCACCTCATCTAGTATTGTGTTTACCTTTAACCTAAGAAGTGTGTCTTTGTGGTGCTTTTAGGAAAACTCCTTAGTTTCATCATTTCTTTGTGTGGCATAGAATTCAATCTTGCTAAAGTAAAGGTTATTCTAGAAATGCCTCTTCCTACTAATCTCTGCCAACTTTGAAGATTGCAAGGTAAGTTTCAATCTATTTTTCATTTTATCTCGCAGTGACTTTCCGACTGTTACCAACCATTTCATTATCTCCTAAAAAAGGATGTATCCTTCAATTGGGATGCTTGAATGTCATAGACTTTGATTCCTTAAAACAATACCTTCTTTAACCACTAGTGCTCATTTCTCCTAAGGATGACCAACCCTTTTACCTATACATTTCTACCACTGACCATTCTTTAGGTGCCATGCTCTCTCATCACGACGAGAAACACAGAGAGAAAGTGGTTTATTACATAATCCATACCCTTTTGGACTATGAAACTAGATACACCCATGCCGAAAAACTTTGTTAGCCTTAGTTTTTGTCACCACCAAGCTTCATCATTACCTGCTCAACCACAAAACCTTTTTCATCACCAATACTGACCCCTTACATTACATGTATGCCAAACCCTACCAACATTAGCATGCTACACATTGGCTCATGCTTCTCGTAGACCTTGACCTCGAATTCATTCATAAAAATCCATCAAAGGCCAAACCATCGCTAACCAGCTTGCAGATGCACCCATCTCTCAGAAATCAACCCTCTAACTTTGATTTTCTGGATGAATCCATAACTACCCTCTCCTTGGATGATACCACTTACCAAATGAACCTCTTCTTTGTGAGTTCCAAGTGTCGGCATGGGGGTGGGGCTAGTGTTATCCTCATTCCTCTTGATGGTGAACCTATGCCTTTATCTTTTAAACTCAATTTTGATTGCACTAACAACATTTTTGAATATGAAGAACTCGTATTAGGCCTTCAATCCACCATCTCCCTAGAGTTAAATTAATTAATATCTTTAGTGATTCCCAATCTGGTTGTAAATGAATTCAATGGTATATACCAGTTTCATAATGAAATACTAAAAAGTGCAACTTTCATGTCGACACGGGTTTGACTACCTTTGATCATTATGATATTCAAACCACCCCACAATAACGCCAATAAATTTTTGGATACCTTGGTCTATCTAGCTTCTCAAATGCTTCGCCTCTACCGAATCCAAAATATTTTTCACAATACAACAATTACAATCACTCTCTTATTTACCTAGTGAGGTCAACTCCTTCGGAAGCTCTGTACACGACCCTTGTGACCTTTGGTATAAGTAGTTTATAGACTACCTTTCCTTTCCATTCTACCTACTAATATCACTCGTAATGGATACCGTGACTTTATTAAAAGTTTCTCTCATTATGTCATCATGGGTGGTCTCCTTTATAAGTGTGGCTTAGATGGTATTATCTTACGATGCCTTACAAGTTTTGAAATTCCCTACACCATCAAGGAAGTTCATGATGGAATTTTGGAGGCCAATTTAGTGGTTTAGCTATCACTAAAAACATTCTTCACCTTGTCTATTACTGGCCAACCCTAAACCACAAGCTATTGTGTGACTATGTAAAACATTGTGTTAAATGTTAGCAACATGCTAATATTCATCACTGAGAACTAGTCATTTCTTACAAGTCTCACGATACCTTTGGCCTTTATCTCAATGGGGTTTGGATCTTATTAGAGAGATCAATCCTCATTCTTCACAACGCCATCAATGGATTATAACCGCTACTAATTAATACACTAAATGGGTAGAATCTATTCCCCTCATTTCTACAAAAGATGAGAAAATATGTGAATTCATCAACCATCACATCATTTGTCGCTTTGGCATCCCTCACTATCTCATCATTGATAATGGAAAATAATTCAAAAATAAAACCCTATGAAAGATGTACAACGCTTTTGACATTCAATTCAGTTTCTTGTCACTTTATTACCCGCAAACAAATGGCTAAACAAAATCAACCAATAAAATGCTGAACAAAATTCATATGAAAGTAGTTGATGATACTAGGAAGGATTGGCATACGCACATTCCCTTTGCCTTATGGGCCTACCACACTAGTATTCACACTTCAACTACTCCCACACCTTTCTCTCTGGTCTACGGTACTGAGGATGTCTTGCCTCTTGAAGTCCAAATTCTATCTCTCCACACCTCACTACAAGACATGCTCAATGATGATGATTTTTTCTAGGACTGTTTAGTGCAACTTGAGTTGTTAGATGAACATCATATCAATGTGCTTAACCATCTCAAATCTACCAAAAACGTATCAAGTGTGCCTATGAAAAACATTTCCATAAATGAAGCTTCTAGGTTTGTGACCTCATCCTAAAGGAAAATCAACATGTAACCAAAGAAGAGAAAAGTAAACAAGGAAGAATTTCTCCTAATTGGCTTGGACCCTATATTGTTACTCATGCCTATGGATTAGGTGCTTATCATTTTTTTCACTTGAAGGTAAACCCAAACCTGAGCCCCTCAATAACTTACATCTTAGACCATTTTATTGTTGAAATCAAGTCCTATATCACCTTCTGTCTATTAACCACTCATCCCTTGAGTGTTGTTCACCTTCCATATTACCCGTTTGGAGGATCAACGACTAAATAAGAATCATGTGATTACCCATCACTTTTCAGCCTTATCTTCAATATGAGTACCATGACTCTACTCATAGCATGATTCTCATGGATACTTTTCATCTTTTTCAAAGATGGAATCCCATGGTTATTCGTCACTTGAAACTATCTCTTTCATAGTTAACCTCTTTGTACTATGGTCTTTTCTTCTAAACAAGAACCTAATATTCCTCTATAGTCTTGTCCATGAATTAAAAATTTCCAAAAGAAAAATGGGATTTAACTCCTTGAGTCAAAATTCTAGCAAACAGATGACTCCCTCAAAAGGGACATCTCTTCTCTCTACGTTACTACTATAAATAGACTGATCCTTGAAGGGTAGGTTTGTATTTTTGCTATATACAATCATTGTAAAAATATAATAAAATGTTTAGAAGCTTCCTACATCGATCATCTTCACGAATATCTCAAGGAGATAATATACTCATCCCATATATACTTCCCTCATCGATCAGTCTATCAAAAATAAAAACACATGAAGAAAATGATAAATTTTTGTCATGGACTTGCCTATTTTTGATCATGGGTTTCTTGCTAGGTAAACATGATGTTGTACATTAAGTTACGCTCAACCACCTATTTTTACCTCATTTCCATCTCACCCCACTATTCTATCTGCTCAAGGAACTTTATGCAACTATGAAATTTCGTGATCATATGACTTTCTTCACCCTTAGAATAGTCCATTACACAATGCCTTTAGGGTCTTACATTCATAATCCCATCTTGGGTATGGTAGACTCATTAGGGTTCTTATCAATCAAGTGGCTCTATTACCACCTCTTACCATTCACATTCTTCATTACTTATTAATCACCCTATACAGGACTAGACCATTGAAACCTACATTTTAAAATATTTCCACTATCACGTACGACTCCACCATGCCTATCACCTAATACTCAACCATTCCTATGACCTATACTCAATCATTCCTAAAACCTACCAACCCATTCCTCTACCTCATCATATTCTTCCCTAGCTTATGGGAGAACTACATCGGCCTGAGGCCCCTTTTCACTGGGGCTATGTAGACAACACTCCTAGGGCATGGGGCCCTTGGAGGTTAGCTCAGCCACTCTTTACCCTAACCTATTTTCCCCATTTTCCTATAAATATTCTATCTTAGTTTCCATTTTCTACAACACTTAGAAATTACTACAAACATACATATCTACCATGTTACCACATCATAACAACATCCAATAAATCATTCCACCTTTCCATAATATCAAAGGTGTTGGAAATATATGCCATAACATACATATAACTCATCATTTATTTCCCATGTTACCAATAACTTGGACATTAAATCAAAATTAAAAACAAGACTCCATCATGCTGAAATGAATTGAATCCATCATGCTTCAATGACATGACTTCATCATGCCTAAATGACCTAACTCCATCATGCCTATACCTAGCTCCACCATTCCTAACTCACCTGACTCCCTCATGCCTATACCTAACTCTACCATGCCTAACTCACCTAACTCAACCATGTCTAACTGACCTGACTCCACCATGCCTAAATGACCTAACTCAAACATTCCTAAATGACCTAACTCAAACATGCCTAAATGACTTGACTCCATCATGCCTAAACCAACTTGACTCCACCATGCCTAATCCACCTAGTTTCCACCCATATACATATAACAATGGAAATTTTACAACACAAGTGCATCATCCATAACCATCGATCTCACCATCTATCAATAAAATTTTGTGTACCCATCAAATATACACTGATGCAAAATAATATTGGTCTCTCAAAATCCCTCATATATAACCTCACAATCTTCGTCACATAGGCTAGTATATGATCAAATAAATCAAAACACTCTCATGTACATCCTTAACTTCAGCATGCAAGGCGGTATAAATAAAAAATACATAAAAAAAATACACACCTTAAACATATAGGGTGACTAATTGTCACCCCACTTGATATCCATGCTGGTCTCATTTGTCTTCTCCTCCTCTCCTCTATCCTGGCACCCTTCCACAATCTCTTTGCCCTCTACGGGTCTAGCCCTCTCCTCCTCCGGCCTATAATCGGGTCCAACCTCCGTGAGTGGTAGCCTCTCCTTGAACTCCGTCTATGGGATTTCGGCCCTCTATACTCTCTGCACTATGTGTGTGAGATCCAATCCTCTCATTCAAGGCCTTTTGTACCATATACTCCACATAGGAAGGGGCATCTATCCCAACATCAAGAAAATGATCCTGGTAGTACCTGGCCTCATTCAGGGAATCCTTGAATCTAGCCATTAGAACTATTTTTGGTGGTGCCATGGATCTCATGACAACCTATGAACCTTTCCCCTGCTCTTTGGTGGTCTCGGCCCCTATACCTATGAACCCTTCCCTCCTCTCTGTACCATGATACCCTACCCTAGAGCTCGAGGTGCTTTTGCGCTATTCGTGACTTGGGATTGTAAGGTTAAAATTTTTACCTATGCACGGTGGCCAATGGCTCTACAAAGCTGTTACCTATGCTTGCAAGGAAGCCACCTATCCCGTCTCTATTTCCACCTGTGCGAGTTCCTGTCCCAGGTAATCTAGGCCTGTAAAGCCACCACCTATGCTTGTAATGTGGCCACATGTGCCTCAGACCCTATCAACTACCCCTGTAATACTATGATCTAGGCTTGTAAAGTGACAACCTGCCCCTACAAAGTATCCCTCTGAACTGTAAGGGTAGCCAAGTCTAGCTGCCCTAGCCTAGGTGGTGTTTCTCATAGTTGGATTGCCCACCACTACCTATATCTATCTGTAACTCGATGTCATCAATCCATTGGTCTACCGCCTACTCCTCCTCCTCGGCCGACCTTTGTTGGCTATGGTAGAGGCATAGGCCTCTCCACATTATCTCTCATGTACTGAGGGAACAATGGTGGCATGTCCTAGGGCAGCCCAAACTACCACCTAACCTTGTTAATAGGTATCATCTTGTGCTCACCAAAGATGAAGCCCTCTATCCACCTCGTGAGCTATAACTCGCCTAGCTCCATTGCCATCTACCGTATGAAGGGAAGTCAACATATGGCCTCCAAATGATGTCCACTCCAGATAACCCCTCTAGCACCCACCTATAATACACCACATCATGAGTATCCCTGGAATCCTGCGCTCTCCAACAACAGGCACCCAACTCCTGTATCCAACTCTAACCAAGCCCGCATCGAATGCATCCAATTGGGGCATACCAACAAGATATGCCCAAGTGGAGAAGACAAGTGCAAGACAAACTAAACCTCCACAACCACCCGTAGGCCCATAACTCCCTATATAACTATACTAATTATAAAGGTTCCCAAATAAAATAGGTCCTATCCTCTATCATGTCATGGAGAACCCCCATCAATGCCTGTGGGAATCTCCCACCCTCCGCATCTAGAAACACAAAATAAAACACTACCTCCATGATCAGGACAATTAACCTCATCTCCTCAGGATGGGCTACATACATATCCCCATAGCTCAGGCTCATGCTATGGAACCTCATCTCTGCCATCCCCTCTCCAAACACCATCAACATCAACTCATTTGATGTTCTTTGAATAAATAGAATAAACTTGTATCCCAACTATCAAGAATCGTAAGATCTCTGTACATGTCCTCTAGGGTGTTGTGATCTCACATCACAACAAATGAAATGTGTTGGTCGCTGAATCCCATCTGTTGATGAGTGTGAGAATCAAGCTCAGATCCTGAACTATGTTCTTGTAGTGTTTGACCCCAATCAGGCTGAAATCTGTAATGTGATGCCACTCCTTGACCATTAAGCTCCCTCATACCACTAGTAACAGAGGTGGTACTCTGTCTCTCATCCATAACTGGTCCATAGCCCACACCCAACAAACCACACCATTATTAAATCTTGACCATAACTAACATAGAACTTACTCCGACTAAACTGTTCCCAAAATTCTTATTTCATGCAACCCTAAAGACTTAACCCTTTCCCCCATCCAAATTTTACACCCCTCAACTCATATCATATATACCATTTACCCTACCTATTCTCAACACACTTAAATTTATACCTCACTACCTCATTTTCTCTTTAACTCCCACCATAACCCTATCTCGACACATTTTTCCTCAAAATCTAGCCAACATCGGCCTTTGGTGACCAGCATGCGTCCATCGTGACCGGCATCAATCACCTACTATTTGACCAATGTTGACTATGTTTGACTAATGTCAGCTACCCTTGACTGACATTGGTCATTGTCACACCGACCAAACCCGCAAAACCCTCCCCCCTTTTTTTTTTTAAATGACCATACTAACCTATAAACCTACCCTATCCTACCCAAACCTCCACTAGCTTTCCCCCTACCCATATTTAACCCACATTGGACTTCCTACCCTTCCCATTTCATCAATTTTACTTCCACATGTAAATTTAATTCCTACCCAAAACCATTTCTACCCAAACCAATTTCTACAAACAATTTCAACTAACAAGCATCGAATGGGATCGAATCTTACCTCATCTCGGTTTCATCGGTGTGGTGGTATGTTTGGCTCATTGTACCGATGGCCCACCCAAGCCCTCTCCTACCTCTGCCATGCCCCAATCCACCCTCACCTCCAACCAATCAAATCGATCACACCGCTCTCGTGGACCCGTCTACTGCAGCTCCTGTCACCACCTCGTAATCTCCACCCTTTGACTCGGAATGCCTTGTCCTTCTCTCTCATAAAGGTGTAAAAGGTCAAACAAATATGTCATTTTCTCAAAAGTCACAACACAACAATGATTCTGTAAAATATGGAATTTTTTTATAAACCCAAATCAACCTAACCGATGTCGGTCATATTTGTGACCTAGTCAACCGGCATAAGTCACCCTATAACCAACATCGGTCACCCTTAAAGCTATTTTCCCTTGCTAAGATTCCTTTTACCTATAACCATTAGTGCCCACACACCTTTCATCAGCTCAGACACTCATTGAACCATACCTACAAGCTCAAACTACCCCTACATTTCCCTTGTTGCCTCTCTGGATTTTTTATCTTACCCATACCTTGGCCTTACCCGTGTCATGACCTATTTTCCGACCACGACCTAATCGGTGTGACCATTGACCTTATGTATTCAATATACCTTGCAATGATGTTACCCACATTGTTTTATCCTAACAACCATACCATTTATCCTAACCTAAACCTTTGGTGTCTTTGGAACATACCTAAACATTCCTGCACCTAACCTATGTTGTGTTTTTGGACCATATCCTATACCTTTGATACCTGAATAACTTCACCCTTGTTTGGATAAACCTATTGACCTTGGAAGATGTAGATATGCAATCTCTTCAACTTTGATACCGCATTGTAATATATGTGTGTGTGTGTGTTTGATTTCCATTACCCATACCTAATTTGATGCTAGCCTATTGCTTATTACTCAAGTTCACCATCACCCTTTCCCATCGTATTCATACCATTCCCTACCTACCTTCATTTCCACCAACTACACCTTTACCAAACCACTCACTTTGATTCCATATAACACCTCATTAGTTTTTGGTTTGAGGGGATCACCCACCCACACATGGGGAAATCATTATCTATTTTTTTCATCATCGCTTACCAATACAAGCTATGCAACAAAAAGGAGTAAAATGTAGACACCAAAATTGGGTCACACTCCCCCTTTACCCCACATGTATATTAATTTAATTACCTATAATTAAATTAATTCCCATTCTCAGAATATAAATTATTTAATTACATTAATTAAACTAATTTCCACCTCACCTAGACACCTCACCCCACCACATCACCTAGACACCTCATCATGAACCTATTCTTAGCATGTTTCCTTTTTACTAGGACTCAATATCCACTTGCCATAGCTAACTAAGACTTAGTCCTACCTACCTTAATTAACTAAGACTGAGTTCAACCCTAAAATCACATGCCTATTCTTCCTCTAACCACATTCCTACTTATCTAAGAGAAAATTTTTGTTTTGATCCGCAACAATGGATAGAGATGGACATAAAGATTACCAAGATCTATCATTTTAGAAAACCTAGGATTTCCCACCTTAACCAACACCTTTATTCAACCCAAAGCGCGCGGTCACCCTAAACCATCGTCGATTACCATATATTCACTTTGGTAACCTTGTTTGAGAGGTTAGAAGAATTATTCAAGTCTTGGAGAAGAGAGATCTGCATGTAAGCACGCACCAGAGCACTCTTGCACATCCAGACACCCTGAACCAACAACCAAACACTGATATGAAAGGAAAGAATTCATGGAAACATCCCAAGAATCATAATTGTGGCACTTACCTTTAGTTCCATTAATCAACCATCACCTCCATCCAACCACCAGGTCTACAAACACTAGTAAGTACCTTTAGATATGCACCTTCCCATATTTATTTAGATTAGTTTCTTCATATTTGTTTGAGAGTTCTATTCTCTCTTATATCCCATCATCTCATGCCTCCTACCAAATTCCCCACCTAATCACCTACACCCCCAACCTCCCATACGACTCCAAATAACTTTGAATACCCCCATCAATATCATCCACATCCCAATTATCTTTCCATTCCCGAGAAATCCCAGAGAATCACCAAAACCCACCTTCACTAAGTTTCTATAAGCCTCAACTTACCGACGTCGGTTAACTTGAGGCTGTCATCGGTTTCCTCTTAACCAACATCGGTTATAGCCTACCAACTCTCGTCGCCGTGTCTAGCAAAATTTCCTATAACAACAACCTCATACATTTCACCCAAACAACCCAAATCACCTAAAGCTTGACCCTAACCTGTCTAAACCATTTTATTTACCTATTTGACTAATGAGATCTGATCATAACCTAACTTTGTTAGATTATATTTGTTTATTTTTCCTAGATGAGAAACCTAAATCATATCAACTATAATAGGAAATTATTTATTTATGACATTTCTTCCATTAAGTTGTATTAAACGATTGGGTTGATCGCCACCAAGGAAGTACCACACTTCTAGATCTAACACATGCTAGATAAAGACATTCAATCTAGGTGAAGATTAAAATGAGGATTATGGGAATTCCAAGGAGAGATATAAGATGATTCAAAGGAAAAAGTAGATAAAATTTGACCTTATACATTTTCCATAGATTGAGTTGTACAAAAAGGTAGATTTTTCTTTAGTGAATATTTGACCTTCCTGCAACCACTCGTGACTAGAATTGGAAAAGGGAATAAATTTAAAAGAGAAGGAACAATAAAGTCCTAAAAATAGTGGAATTGGATTCCTTTGGTGTTTTACACTCAAAATGATATAAGCTTTTCCTTAGAAACACCAAGGTAAGCTCTCGGGGAAAAAAGGCACTCTGGTAGGTTTTTTTTAGTAGTGCAATGCTTAGTGTAGACACAAAATCACACTCATTTGGTAAATTTCTAGTTGTAATTCCATAATATTATTCATATGATTCCTAAGAAAGAAAATTACTATTTAACCCATGTCTTACACCCTTACTTTCCCAGTCTACTATTTCGGTCTTCGACATTTGTCATCCTGACACTAGCATCTAGACTAGGATGCCAATGCCAGTGCCCTCATCTAATCTAGGTGCCCCTATCCTCTTTATAATTTACTCATAATTTTTGGGTATTTTATAGATGTTTGATAATCTTATCTTTTTGGTAGTCGATATTTTTGGAGTTAGTTACAAAATCTAAGTGAATGAGTCATATAAATATAAAGTTATGTGATCATAATAAAGTACTAAGCACTAAGCATCTACTATCTCCATCAAAGGTTACATCCATTAAGGCATCTAAGAATTCCATTTCATCCATCTATCTCCATCACAAGGGAAAAATTGGCTGGTTTATATGCATACACTTCACACGAGAGAAGTTCATTTTATTCCATGCACACATTTACTACATTCTACATCTAGCTATGTGTGCTTTGACTAGCACAAGAGAAACTTAGGGGAAAATTCCACACAAATGTACACATAACTAAATTGAGTTTGTGATGTAGTTTAGTGCTCAGTTGTAAGTCCACCATTGTGGTAGATAAGGATAGTTTGACCCATTCTTTTCATCTTTTTAAAAATAATTTGATGTCTATTTAAGGGTTTTGCATGTTAATTATTTATTGTAGGTTTCCTAATACCTCATTGATCATTATGTGAATCCATAGTGATAGAAGAAGAGAATCGATGAATAACTTGTGAACCTAAAAATTTGGGTTTATGAGCATTTCCGTAGACCTAAGCACCCGTGTGCACCCTTGCACCTCCTTAGGTGCCCCAATCAAACATGTTCCTACAACAATGGAATTTTGGGGCTCATGTGTGATGATTATTGATTTGTATTTATCTAGTTTCCAACTCTGTGCACTTTCCAAAACTCGGTGAATTAGCTAAGGCATCTTACCCTTCTTTGCACAATAGGGTTTCATTATTTATCACTTAGTTTGCTTTGGTATATTTTTGTATTTCATTATTTAATTCATTTTCTACTAATATAGCATCAGATTAGGTTTTTGTATTTAAATTTTAGCTTAATTAGTGAGAGAAAGTTCTAAAAATGGAAAATGCATACTTGTAAACCCTTAATGGCCCTTCGTATATTTTAACAAAGTCAAAGGTACAGGGGACACCTAGTGATCCAAAGGAAATTTTGAAGTTCAAATGTTCCTAAATTCTCCCTAAACCATTATAGTATGGAATATAATTGCAGAGAGATTTATATCAGTATAAAGAACATTGAAAACAGAGCTCGTATGCAAAAGTTATAGCTGCTGAAATTTTCGGACAATTGGAAAAATATGGGTTAGTGCACACATTTGAGAGGACACAGGCATTTGAATGACTTCAAAGTGGACCACTCATGGAGAAACAAGTGGCATATGAATATTCAAGTAAAATTTGGTTTTTGATGCCGGTATTCAACACCTATTTATGGACAGTGCGCCCCACTATTTCTTTGGTTGGGCACCTAAGCCGTGGTCAACACACTTTTTTATTGGAGTGACATATTTTCCACCATTTATTCATTATATCATTATAATTATTTTACATATATTCCACTATATTTATCTGTAGGATGAATGTGGGATTAATATTGCATTGAGTTGGAGGACCGAGTTAACTTGCTAGCTTGGTAAGCTGGTTGCCTAACTTACCAAATTGCCACCTCATCCCCACATTTCTTGGGCATACGCAATACATTTTATGGCCTTATATCCACGCATGACTTGGCTATAAAACCTGGTGTAGGGAATTTTTTTCCATTAACTAGTGGCCATTTACGTGCCATAACAAACCATGCCACACACCACATATGTGGCACTTTACAACTCGGCCCAACCACTTGGAAATATAACATAAAAACTAGTCCATATACATGGGTAATAAAATTTAGGATAGGCATGTCCATAGCCATAAGGTAATAATAAGGATTTCCCATTTTTAAACCATTCACCAACTGAACCTGTGAAGCATTTGGAAATTTTAACCAACAATAACTAAATCGACCACATGGGGAGAAGAAGGGGGTCAAACGCTTAACCCACTGATAAAAAAATATAGCTTCACCATTGAGAGACATGAGCTTGGTGAGTTATAATATGAGCTCATTGTTCCTTGAAGGAGCTTTTGATAGTATTTGTGTAGGAGGCCATAATAGGAAGTTTGCAAAAAAATAGTTTTTGAGGCACTTAGAGACTTTTTTAGATTTCAACCGAGAAGTGGAAAAGTGTTCCAAATTTAGAGACGAAGAAAATGTCATCTTTAGTTTTCATGAAGTGTTGTAATTTTCATAGTGGAAGAGTTTTTATAGCTAAATTTTACGGAGAATGCACTTGGAAGCCTTCCGGAGCCACAAATGAACTTGTAGATGAATTTTGAGAGATGATCCAAGTCTACACATCTATATTAATATTTAAATGTAGGTGACATGATCTACTATTAATTTGGAACATGCATAATTTTTTACTTAAAATGATAAAAAAATAGATCAATTCACATTTACGGTGAATCGTGAAATGTAGAAAATATTGGGTAAACTCGATTTATCAATTTGTGGAGTTATTTGATTTAGTTCTTACTATTTATTATCAATTTATCAATTTCAAGATAAGGGAATTTAACAATTTAAATAAAACCAAATGACGATAAATTCATTATAAGTTTCATTATTGAATTATTTATCCACAATAGAAAAAGTGAGTGAACAAATCAATTGTGGATGATTAAATCAGATTGAAATGCATTGTTAATTCAGCTTGTGACTAGTTTTGTGAATTATAAGATCAATTGTTAATGATTTTAATTGATCCACTTGAATCATGAAAATTTGAAGCGAAAATAAAATTGATCAATTAAGAGAATAATTGAGAATAGTGGATATTAAAACACTTAACATTGAATCCATAACATATCTTGATCAAATTTAAATCATATTGTTAAAGTATTTGAATTTTTTTAAAAACATACCCAAGGGGTGAATTTTTTATAGATCATGTTTTGGTATCAGAGTAGGATAATCTCAGTGTTTTCTTTTAGTTGAATTTGATTTCAGTTTGGTTTTGTAATTTGAGCTTGTTGATCTTTCCATTGTAGTGTGTAGTGTTTAGGGAAGTATATGTGATTGTAAGAAGCCTTGGGAAAGAACTTAAAATCAAGAACATGGAGATTCGAGAAAGATAATGATTTCATGAGGTCCAAGCTCTATGCCATTGAGAAACAAATTGAATGCTTAAAATAGAATATTGAACCCAAGGATGAGCTCTTGATGGTATTACAATGTGGTGAGTTAAAGAAGTATGTTCCTTCCACTACATATGTAGAAACCATGACAGATGAGTGAACTGTAAGTATTACTCCACATGATTCCTCCTCCCATTTAGATTTAGATTTAGGTAAAAATGTTTTTGGTGATTTTGAAAAGAACACTAAGGGCATTATATCTATATTTTTAATTAAAATGGGATTTAATGGGAATGGTATTGGTAAGAACAATAAAGGTATATATAATCCAATACAGTGAGGATTGTCATCATTTTTGGGTTTTGATTACGCTAATGGTGAGTGAATAGAATTTGGAGAAGGATCCAAAACTGCTGAAAGAAGATGACATTATGATAGTAAAATGTCTTCCCATTTAGCATTTGGCGATTCTTCATTCGAATAAGGTCTTGGTGAGAAATCACCAAGATGAGGTATTGATATTCCTCTACCTCGATTTTACCATAACCATATAGAAAATGGTAAAACTTTTGATCCATTATTTCAATATAAGAAATTTGGAAATGATATTCAAAAAAATGTGGTATAATTATCCATGCACTTTTTGTGGAATGTCTAACCACTATGTAGCCAATTTTAGGAAATGAAAAATATTTGTTGGGAAATATTATGAGAGATCACTCTCCTAAATAGTTCTTAGAAAAAAGTAGTTTGGGTAAGTTTCCTAAAAATGTGGACAAAATATTTTTTTACTCATTGTAATAAGAAAGGTCATGAGAATGATAAATGTTGGCAACTTCATCCTAGAAAAATTGGAAAATTGTTAATAAGGAAAAAACCAAAAAACCAACAATCTTAAATATGACCCCTACAGTTGTTCATGAAAATACTAAGGAAAATAAATCACCTAAAAAGGATAATCCAGTTAAGTGGATCAGAAAATAGTTCCTTAGTTATATGTTTGCATAGTTGTAATAATTGATTAGCATGCAAATTATCAAAGCATTTTTGGGATTCCTGTTGATTGATAAAAAGGAAAAGAATATCCCATATATATTTTAAGCTTTGATTTTCATGAAGTAACTTGAAGAGGAAAATTTAGGTGACATGTTTATCATACTTGGATGACTTTCTCTTGTTTATGGTTTTGGAAAACTTCATTTTGAATCTTGACAATAACATATACATGTGTTTCTCATGGGGCATGGTTAGTTGATTAATATGTATATTTTGGGAAAACTATATTCAGAATAGGATGTTTTTGTGCAAATGTATCGGTGGCCATAAGACCCTTAGTAGACACTATTTGTAAATGTAACGATTATACAAAATATTTGTAGCCATGCATGATTTTTACACATTTTATAAGTCTTTAATTTTGGGATTTAATATTTGTAACTATCAAACATGGTTGTAAATAGTATGTACATTCATTACAGTAACAAACTAGTATGCAAGTTGCATTTTGCAGAGGTGATTGTATGATGGAAAAGTGACATGCGAGGATGATAATCGATAAGTGACCTTTCTGTGCGACCTCCCGAGGTCATGTCGAAACAACTAGTGGTTTGTAATGTGGGTGACTTAGATGAAGCCACGGCCGAGATTATGGCTAGTTTTCTACGATAGAAAAAGCTATAGCTGAGAATGAGAATCAGCAAGGAACTTTCCTATGGTTAACCATGGGAGGATCAGTGACCAAGATCTGGTAGTGTGATCTCCTGGTAGTTGAAATGACAAAGGGGAGATTTAGAGGCTATGAACGGGTAGCGTAAATTCCTATGGTTTATTCTCTTAATTAGGATCTAAGTATTAATCTAAAATGAAGTCTCTTAAACTGAAAATAACAATTTATACTACTGCTGAAAGGGAAACTAATCTAAACAAAATACACGATTGAAACATTATAATTACAAACAATAATTAAAATACTCTTATACTAAAACTAAACAAGCGAGATAACCTAGTGTGGTTATTCACCTATGTAAATGTGTGAATCTAGATGAAAGACAACTAATTAACTTAATTAAAAACCTTCAATCTTACCTCATAAGTGAGGAACAAATCATAGCTTCTCAGAAACTATCATTCCCCATAACTTCCCTAGCAATATTGAAAGTGAGCTTAACTGAAATAAAATGATTCACTACTCTATTTGATATGTTGTAACTAGAACTTTGATAGCTCAAACTTGGCATTTACAGAACAATGGTAAATCCAGTTGTGTGTGATTTCATCCCCTCTAGTGTGATCTCCTCGTTCCTTCGTGTCCTCGTGAATCCAGAAAATGTGTATATGATAGTATCAACAGAAGATGGTATTCGAACAATGGCAGCTTTGGATATAGACCGAATACAATGTGAGTAGGAGAGGGATAGCGCAAGTGAACAGAGCTTGACTATGTAATTCCTAGCGGGATTTATTACAGGAATACAACACAAGTGTACCGAGAGTTTTAGAATCTATCCTTGTGACAAAACAAAACCTGCAACTTTAATGGATTCTAATCTAGAAATGAAACTATTCTATGCTAAACTGACTTGCATGGCACAACAATGAAGCAAGACTAAAACAAGAAGATCAAATGTGTTAGGAAATAAGAGATAAAATATGCGGAATAATCCCTTATAGAATCGCAACAGTAGAAACTAATATGCAGAAAATATTACAGATCTCAAATAAAAGTACAGAATAAATAACACAACACAGAGAGACAATATTTAACATGGTTCACCCAATTTGGGCTATGTCCACCAAGAATCACTTGCTCATATTTTATTACAAGCCTCCACTCTCTCAATACAATACCCAGATCCATTTGGAGCTATGCTCAACAAACTCTACAAAATTCACACCCGAATTCAAAACACATCTGCAATACATTTGCTTGTATATGTATCATATGCATAAGACCATATTGATATACAATTGCTTAAGCATTTTGATACAAAACTGTGGGTATCAAAACCATGGGAAAAAACTATGGGTATCAAAACCATGGGCAAAAAACCATGGGTATCAAAACAATGGGTATTGAAAAACCATGGGCCCAAAAATAGCCCATAACGGTTACCCATTACCCATGGGTTAATAAACCACCCATGAAAATTTGCTTTAGGGGCTTTGCCCCCAAACCCCCATCGATCGAGGGGCTTCACCCCCTCGAACCCCCTGACCCGCTCACTGGTGAGCGGGACCACCGTAAAAATACCCGAGTGTAACACATAGAAGGTGTACCACACTCTAACATGAAAATAGGCTCCACAAACATAACAAAATGACCTCTAAAAGACCAACAATGGAGGTAAAACATGCAACTAATGGAATTCTAAGAAAGAAATTCAAAGAATGAATAAGAGAAATGAGAAGGTGAGGGCCATTTGTTTGAAACAAGTTGGCTATTTATAACCAATGCATTTACTAGAGGGTAAGTCCCAATTGAACTCTTTTACTATAAACAAAGGAAAAAAATATTACCAGGGGACCAAAAACATTAATGTAAGATAAATTGGTTGAAGAAAGTGTGTAAAATTGAATATTTATGTTTGATGTGATAATTGAAAGAATTTGGAGAATGCGTATAGGATTGCTGCCTGCCTGCGTGCTGTGCGGCGGTTTCTGAGACCACCACCCTTTCAGGGGCGGCGGTCGGGACCATTGCCTAGGAAGGGTGGTGGTTTCATCATTGAAGACAAAAATGCAAAAAAAATGGGGGCAGAGGGAAAAACAAAGCATGCAGAAATTTGGCGGGGCATATTGGATACACACGTATACTTGGGCGAGTTTTTTTGGATTTTGAACACCTTACAAGGAGACCTGTATCATCATTGGGGCATATGTAACATTGTTTCGGTAGCGTAGTGCCCTATAATTTTGGGTACATACATATTTCCCCCTCAGAGAAGCGTCTTAGCCATGAAGAGGTGTAAAACGGTGGATCCGAGTATGGTGGTCCTGAAATGGGGAATTAGGAGTTATACCTAACATGCCCGTGTGTCGGAAAGTCACCATCCAAAGTCCCGCTATCTACAAAAATGAAAAAGGGGACTCAAGTGTAGATAGATAAAATAAATTGAGAAATAAAACAAAATTGATATGAAATGAGGACTTACCATCTATGCGGGGTTTAGAACTTACCTCTGTCGACACTCCGACCCTGTGAAAGACATTCAAAATCAATTTTAGAAAGCTATATATATAAAACAAACTCATTTTACTATTCATTTACAGATTGATTTGATAGTTTTTGAGCTCTGGGACCCATGGTGATGGTTTTCGATGAGAGTATAGTCAAAATGTTCATGGTGAGATAGCGATCATGCCTCGAGAGTGGAACATTGACCCACAAAGTCTTAGGTTAGTTCTTCTCAATTTATTGTTTTTAAACCTAAAATGTGGAAATGATGAAATCCTTGTCTCGGGGGGGTTATTTTTGAAAATATTAGTTTTAAATGGGTCTCTAGGGGGTACCCATAGGGTAGGTTTCTTTCTTAGTTAAAATGGTGTATTTGCTTGTTTTTAGAAATTTTTAGGGATTACAACCTATTTGTGTTTACAAGACGGGACCACCGCCCTGTATAGGGCGGTGGTTATGGGACTGCCGCCTTAGAAGGCGGCGGTTCTGAACTACCGCTCGCATGGGTGGTGGTTCATGACAGAAAGCTAAAATAATGCTTTCTTTTATTTATTTTTGCATTTTTAGCATTTTCACATGTTTTTAATGTCTTTCCAATTGGATTTTAGTACTAACTCCTTTTTTGTGTTTTTGGGTGTATGCAGAAGAAGGAGGAGTATATTAGATGGATCGGGAGAGGGAGTGTGATTGGCTCCTAGTAGTGTTAGAGGCACTCTCTCAGGTAGAGTGAGATACCCTTCAGAGGGCTGGCATTTAGAGGATTACACAGGTCCCTCATGTTGCACCTACTAGTCACATACGATGTGACTTATTTTCATACTGGGATGTGGATCGGAATACCTCCCGATTTCCAGAAGTTAGGGGTGAGTGGACCATCACCCTGAAGGATGTTTACCATATACTGGGGGTTCCGATCCTTGGGTGGTGGCTGTCTCTTAAGACAACAAGATATCGAGACCTTAGGCGGTTAAGTGGGCCACCTATATGGGAGATGTAGTTGTATCGATGGGATCGAAGAAGGGAGTGAGGATCCATTCTATTATTGAGTCAGACATTCCTATGCTTCGCAAGGCCATCATGGGCATCCTTGCATTGAGACTGATTGGGGACAAGGGAGGGGACACCTTCTTATATTGCTAGGCCCCCATTATTGCACAGATTGAGGGCCATGGACGTGTCTACATGCTTGGGGAGCAGATATCCTCGGGAATACCTACCATGATTTATACAAGGTAGTTCAATTACAGGGACAATCACTGAGCCACCTGACTCTTGTCATGAGTTGGGTGTATGAGCATATCACCCCATATGGGAGAGGTGTAGAGGTAGAGGATCCTGGGGCCGTCAAGCGCGCAGCGAGGTGGATAGGGATGATAGTTTTTAGAGTACCTCACCAGCCAGTGGCCTCTTTGACCCCACTGAGACATGGAGGTCACTCCTTATTTGGCCATGGAAGGGGTATGGAGAGAGGATCTTTGTTACATTGATTGCTTGTCGGACTACCGGTCGGCTCTAGGCAGGCGGGGAAGTTGGAGATCCACCCCTTTGATAGAGTACCATAGCAGTTTGGCCTCCCCTATATTGACATGTTTCCTTTGGTGGGGCCAGTGTATAGATCTATCTATGAGGCTCGAGGAGGTCCTAGAGGCCGGGGTTGGACCATTGTTACTCCCGGTGTTCCCATTGTATGGGAGGGTAGTACGTGCTCGAGGAGAGCCGGTGCTCCTCGAGCACCTTTACTTCAAATTACCACTTTGGTCCCACCCATAGCAGTGATGAGCCCATTGACATGGACTTCAAGTATGAGGAGTTCACCGGGGAGAGGTAGAGGAAGACAGGGGAGATGTAGATCGGTGAGATGGGTGGGGGATGATAGTGATCCCAGTGACATGATACTCGGCAGATCCTATCCGAGAGGGCGAGAATAGAGCGCAGAGAGGGAAACTCTAGTCTCAGAGGATTTTCTCTCTCAGGACTTAGGTGGAGATGGAAAGTCCATTGTAGGCCATCAGATTGCCCTAGATGTGGGAGAGGGACACCGTTAGCGGCGGAATCGGTGGCGGTGTGGATCCTAGAGATCCTTCTTGGAGGCCCGAATATCCAAGTGAGATGTCACTCTTCTGTTAACATTTATTTTAGTTAGAATTGTATTAGTAATTATTTCTTTTTGTTTTGTTTACTCTTGATTTTATCTTTGATCATTTTCTAACTTGTTTTTCTCCTTTAGTTGTAGTGATTGCTAATGAGTGGCGAGACTTGATTCACCGAGTATGTACAAATACCCTATTGCTCCCCTCGAGACAAGACTCATGCTAAGCTATCTGTAGATGTGGGGGAGCCTTTAGCATCCGATAGGCATACCGATGTTTTCACCTCTATCTGGCATGTGACGAAGATCATGAATTATCTCCATGCTGAGGTAGCTGGATATAAGACAGCTGAGTGCTTGATGAGGATGAGTCATTCTCATAGTGGGACAACAATTTTGGATATGATAGTGAGCCCTCGGTGCATTTAGAGCCGGCATAGCGAGTCCTAGATGTGGTCGTGCACCCCCGAGGGATCCCATAGGGATTGAGAGGCCATTTTTGTAGTGTTTTGTCAGATATCTATATGAGTGTTTTTGTATGTTTTGGGCTCATTGAGCATTTTGACCATGCCTAGTGCATGATGGCATTATACATGAAACTTGATATATATATATATATATATATGGATCTAGACTCTTAGTGCCTAGAATTTCATGACTTGTTTCGACTAGATGTTTTTAGAGTACTTGTTTTCATGTTTTTCAGTATGTATGCAATGGATGAAAAATGATAATAAACAAAATGTTTTACTTTGTATGTTTTTGTAATGCTGATATGAGATGATACAAACATATGGTAGTACGAAATTTTGAACTCTTTGGGAAATGTTTGTAATTTCTTCTTATGTTGGAAAAACATGATGAATGCATAGTGATAAAGAGATGAACTTGCCCCAATCCCAAATCCACGCAACTAGTAAGATGCGAGGGCTCAACACCAAGAGTTAGGAAGGGCACAAGTTGTATGAGTTTGACTAAATGGAATGATGAGAGACAGAAAAACCAATAACAGAAACCAAACCCAAACCTACACACCTACCATACTCAAAACTACCACCAAGCTTAGAAGGCCACTTACTTTCCATTTTATTTGGAATTAGATTCATAAATGGTAACTTGGTTATTAAAATATGGTTTTGAGGATGTGGAATTTGGAAATTTATTTTCTCTTAATAGAATTTGATTTGTGCTTCTAGCATACCAAGATTTGTTAATTTGTGTGAATGGACCCCCACACCTGCCTCATGCCACTTACTTTCCATTTTATTTGGAATTAGATTCATAAATGGTAACTTGGTTATTAAAATATGGTTTTGAGGATTTGATCTCTGTGGAATTTGGACATTTATTTTCTCTTAATAGAATTTGATTTGTGCTTCTAGCATACCAAGATTTGTTAATTTGTGTGAATGGACCCCCCACACCCTGCCTCATGCCACTAGTAAGAAGCATGGGTTTGTCACCAATGGTAAGATATAGGCAAGTAAGGGAAATTATTTCCTTTCCCAACCTCACACCACCAGTAAGAGATGTGGGCTTATCACCGAAGGTTGATGGGGCAAAAAAGTGTGTAAAATAAAATATTTTGTTTGTTTGATGCTTTTGGTTCTATTTGATTTTCACATTTCTAATTGATGAATTTGGGATATCCTTTCTTTCAAAGAGGTCTAATAGGGATAGATGTGACACCAAGAAGCTTCTAGAATAGACTGTAGGTAAGGACAACTTCACCTAGTAGAAAGAAAGAGCAAAACCAAGTATGCAAGCCTTGTTATGGTTTTCATAAATACTTATCATCAAATTTGATGAGAAGATTTGAAAATACTTAATGATGTTTGAAGAGATGTGATTTGAATGATTTTTCCAATACTTTCAGAAACTTGTAATAGTTTACTTAAGAGTAAGCTCTTGGACTACAATTTTTATGAAATGAGTGGATGAATGAAACAGCTAAATGACTAGTGCAATGTAGGTAGCTATAATGTACAAGTGGTGATTTTGATGTCTTATGCATAGAACCATTTAAGATGTAAGGAATTGACAGTTTCATTGAATTCCTCACCTTTTAGTGTGCACAAAATATACGCACCATTTCCGTAGTCCTTCATGACTTGGTATGGGCCCAACCACTTGGTCCAGAACTTCCTCCCTTCACTGGTTTTCTTATCAATCTAGTTGTCTAGTCTCAGAACTAGATCTCCCTCATATATTTCTCACTCATAGACCTTTTTTTATACTTCCGGTACATCCGGTCAGCATAGGCTCTATTCCGTTGTTCGTCGTTTAACCTAGCCTTGTCAAGGCTTTCTGGTTGAGAGAGGCGTGCCTCCCTGTAAGCTTCTTCATCCAAAATCCCTTGTAATGAGATACAGAGACTGGGTATTTCAACTTCAAGTGGGAGAACTACTTCTGCTCCAAATACCAACGAGAAAGGAGTTTCTCCTGTTGGTGTTCTTATCGAGGTTTGATGGGCCCACAAGGCCGGATTTAGTTTTAAATGCCAATCTCGCTTGTTCTCCTTAACATTTTTTAGGAGAATAGATTTTAATGTTTTATTTGTTGCTTCGGCCTTCCCATTGGCTTGAGGGTAGTAAAGAGAGGCCGTGTGATGGTTTATCTTGAATTTGCTACATAACTCAAGGAATTCTTCATTTTTAAATTACGTTCCATTATTTGAGATAATGACTTGTGGGACACCATACTTGCAGATAATTTGGTTTAGAATGAATTTAGCAATTACCGAACTCAGCACTTGTGGTGAGAGGCATGGCCTCCACCCATTTGGTAAAATATTCCATGGCTATAATTATAAAATTATGGCCATCGGTTGATGAGGGAGAGAAATTCCCTATCAAGTCCAGACCCCAAGTGGAGAAGGGCCACAGGGTCATTATTAGTTGCAGGGATTGTGTTGACATGTGAATCTCGTGAGAGAATTCTTGGCATTTGTGGCACTTACATACAAATTCCACTACATAATGCTTGAGAGTGGGCCAAAAATAGCCCATTCGATGTATTTTGTGAGCAGTGGTGTGACCACCGAAGTGGCCTCCAAAAATCCCACTGTGGGATTCATAAAGAATCTTCTTGGATTCTTCTATGTCGATGCATCTTAGAATCATCTTTGTTGAAGGATTTACCATAGATTACCTATTCTAAAACAACATATTTAGTAGTAATAATGTGTAACCTCCTTCTTTTTAGTGACGTGGAACCTTCGGGTATGTGTGGTTTATGATAAGATTGATGATATATGTGTACTGGGGACATGTAGAGGTGGGGGGCCTGGTTTCAACGAAGTATACACACTCATCAGGAAAATCTAGATTTACCAGATTACCTCCATCTAGTGGATTGTTAGCTAACCAATCTGCAATGATTTTTCCCTTAATGAATTTTTGGTTTACAAATTTCAACTCAAATTCACCCATTAAGGTTATGAAACGTCTAACCTTTTTAGATAAATATCCTTGCATGAGAGACAATCATAAATAATCTATCTTTACAATGAACCTTATTTCTTGGTTTAACATGTAATGTCTTAAACATTTTGTTGCAAATACTATGGCAAGGCATTCTCTCTCTGCCTATGTGTAACGCGTTTCATAATCAAGGAACGTTCGACTAATGAAATAGACTGCACATTACCATTTATCTTTGTCTTCTTGAGCCAACATGTAGGCCAACGAGTCATGAGTGGCTCGTGAGTATAGGATCAAAGGGTGGTCTGGTTTGGGAGGCATTAACGTGGGTGGAGATAACAAGAAGTTTTTAACCTCTTGAAGGCCTCGTTGCATTCTTCAGTCCAATCAATGTTATAATCTTTCTTTAATAGATTGTTGATTGGATGAATGGCAAAACTTAAATCTGGGATGAACCTTCGGATTGCACCGAGTTTCCCAAGAAATGACCTGATTCTAGACTCATCCGATGGTGGGATCATTTCGAGAACAACCTGTATTTTGGCTAGATCAACATCAATCCCTCATGAAGATATAATGTAGCCTAGAAGTTTGCCTCCTGTCACACCAAACACACACTTCTCTAGGTTTAATGTGACACCATATTCAATTAGTTGTGAGAGGATGATATGGAGCACTTCTAGATGATCACAACATTTCTTGGCTTTGGTCAACAAGTCATCCACATAGGATTCCACAATTTTATGGATAAGATCATGGAATATATATGTCATTGACCAGCGATATGTAGCATTGGCATTCTTAAGACCAAATGGCATGACATCGTAGCAATATGTTCCCTAGGGGTTATGAATGTAGTTTTGGCTTGATCTGTTTAGATATCTTAATCTGATTATACCCGAGAACCCATCCATGAGGGATAAGAGTTCAAATCCATATGTTGCATCAATGATAATGTCAATGGATGGTAATGGGAAGTCATCCTTGGGATAAGCTTTGTTAATATCCTGAAAAATCTATGCAAATGTGTATCTTCCCATTCTTTTTGAAGACAGGGAAAATATTAGATACCCATTGTGAATAGTCGATGGGCTTCATGAATCCTACTTGAAGAAGTTTTATTACTTCCTCATTTACCATGAGAGTGACTTTTGGCTTCATTGGTCTTGACTTTGGTTTAATTGGCTTCGCATTTGGTTTAGTGACAAGATTATGTACCACGACATATGGTGCAATGCCCGTCATTTCTTTATAGTTAAATGTGAAAGAATTTTGATGTTCTTTAAGGATTTGGGTGTGTATTTCTATCTCCTCTAGAGTTAACGAGGATCCTAACTTAAATTTTTTTGTTCTTCCTTCATTCCAATGTTTATGTCAATGGTTTCTTCTATTAAAGAAGCGTTACCTTCTTCAAATCGGGTGGTGCTTTGGAGGTAGTTCTAAGCTTTCTCCATTTTCTATCTCATAGATATCAAGATCCTTCTATGGAGGAGACTCTACCATGGGATTTCCAAAATAGGAAGAGGAATGTGGTATTAGGGAAAGATCAACTATACGATGAGCAAGGTATAGCTCGCATAGGTGTTTAAATATTCGTGTGTGATTCTATCATCGTTAAAGTGATCCACGATAGAAAAATCATCCTCAGCTTCTCCATGAGTCAGGAGTGAGTTTTTTGGTATTTTATGCACTAATGGTTTAGTACAAAGTGATACTATGAAATTTGTATCTTCCAACTCATTGTTTGGGGTGAAACGGGAAGTTGAGGTTGCTATTGAGTCCGCGAGAAGTTTCTTCTTTCATGTGATTGCTTCAATTGATATGAAGTTAAATACCTTGCTTAGATCTAATATCGTTGTTTTATAGAGTTGTAAATGTTCAGCCCTAGTTTCATATATCTCAGAGACTTGGTTTGTAACCGGTTGCAGTGAGTCTCCTAGCACTCTAATGTTATCGATGCCCATTCTTTTGGCTAGGATGAGGCCAAGGAGGAGGGCTTCATACTCAGCCCCATTATTTGTACATTCAAAGTTTAATTTAAAGGTGAAAGGTAGGATTTTTCCTTGGGTGAAGTAAATATTACTCCTGCTTTGACTTTAAAGCAACATCTAGCTCCATCAAAGTGGAGAGTCCAATACTTGCTTGGAAAAATGGATGTTGGGATATTTGTCATATCTATTTCTTTTGCTTTAGTTACTTCTACCATAAAAAATTCATCTGATGGAAGAGAAGAAATTCTCAAAGTGTGTCCCATACCCATAGAATCAAATGGTAGGAGAATAGGTAAGTCCTTCTCTAGAACCTCGATAATTTTTGTGGTAGTCCCTAGTGACACTATTTTTATAACATTGGTCTCATTTTTGAGTGTTGGAATGTCCTTGGTTGGATTTGTAATTTCTAATTTTGTGGTGGGTATCAACTCTTCTTTTGGTTTTGAATTAATTGGTTTGATGAGTTGATTTGTTGGGAGTTCAAACTCGGAGTGAACACCCAGTATTTTCTTCAAATCAGCTAGGTGTATATCGAAGGGTTTTGGGTCACCTTGTGCCACAAATATTTTCCCTATGTGTAAAAATCTTATTTCTTGGAATAACATGGAAGGGATTGCCTTCATACAAGTGTATCCATAGCTGGATCGAGGATCATATTATAGTTGGTTCCCGATCTATAATATAAAATTCGATGAGGACCATCTTGGGTCCTAAAGTGAGTGGTAAAACTATGGTTCCAATTGAAGTGGCCTTAAGACTATCATATCCTCTTAGCGTATTTTGCGTTGTGGAACAATTTGTCTCTCCATATCCTAACTTTTGAAGAAAAGTGAAGGGGACTATATTAAATACTACCCCATCATCGAACATTGCACGTTTAACATAATTATTGTAAACCCATACTTGTAAATGTAAAGTTGGGTCGCATCTTGATGCAATTTATGTGTCTGTTGGCATTTTTCTTATATCGAATTTAAACTTAGTATCCCTATTTGGCTGACCCAGGAGGATAAACATCAAAGTCTACGTGGTTTAATTGAATTTCTAGAGGAGTGATGTTGATTAAATGACCAAGGCATAATGATTCTAAGAGGGTAGCCCTATGGGCAAGAGAGTTTACGTAACAAATCCAAGAAGGAGATGTGAGAGAAGGTTTTAGTTAGATCATTAATTAAATCATAAGTGCTATGGGTTTTACCAACATTTGCTAAGCGTTGTATGCGGTTCCAATGGATAACTTGGAGTAGGTTGAGAAGAATAATCCCGTGTTCTTGTTATGGTTTCTATGGTTAGCTCGGTGTCTAACTCTATCAAACCAACCATTTTAGTTTGGGGTCGAGTTCCGGTTGGGGTGCGACTTGTGGATTTAATGAAGTTGAAGCCTCATGATCATTGTTTCTGTTATAACACCCTTGTTTGTTCCATTAGGATCTAACTTTGTTATTGTTAGAATGGTTTGGGAGTGGATCATTAAAGATCTTAAGGGGCACATTTTGAGGGAAATTTTCCTTGTGTAAGCGTTTGGCATTGGTATTATAGGATTTGCTAAAAACATACCTATACGAGAGTTATTTTTGATCTTCGGCAAACACCGCATGAATTTATTGTATTCATGACAAGTCCTAGTATCGTGGACTTGAATCTTGTGGACGCCACAATATAAATTGGGATTATAATTTTGAGGCTATTGATTTACAATCTATAGTGGCCCGAAACTCGATAAGGTTCTTTGGTTGTTAGAGTTAAAATTTGGAGAATTTGTTGCCTTTGGTTTTGACTCTAATATCCAGTTGGGTTTTGATTTAGACTTTATGTTTGGATTTTTCATTGTTTTTGTTGTTGTTGTTGCCATGGTGGATGATTAAAATCTACCACATTGATTGTTGGAGTAAAATTGTTATTTCACTGATTATTAATAGGTGGCGAAATGTTTACAACGTTTTCCCTTTTAATTGGTCAATTACTCCATCTCTGTTGTGACTCACGGTTCTTGTTAAGGATCTTAGGTCCTTGACTAATGTTCCCAGTATTAGGATAGGTCGTGGTGTTTTGATTGGGAGTGGTTAATTTCCCATTTGTCCCATATGTCTTACGACCACTATCTATTAATGCTTGGTCAATTCGGAGAGTACTCTTGAGTGCTTCATCATAAGTTCTTAGTGGGAACTTCTAGACTTCTTACTTTATCTCTCTATTGAGAGAATTAAGGAATAAATCACATAGTTCCATTTGATCCATGTTTAGAGCACTTCACGATGAGTATAGAACCATATGCCATCTTTGGATAAAATGAGTAAGCGAATTCATTATGTTCTTGTTTAATATGCAAGAACTCCCCGATTACCATTCTTAACAATTTGTTCATGTCAAAGATTTGATGAACTCTCACACGAGTTGTTTAAATGATTGTATCGAGGCTTCGGGTATTATGCAATACCAATCAAGGGAAATACCCTCTAAGGTCTTAAGGAATATCTTAACAACAACCCCTGTCCCAAGGAGTAACTCCCATATGGCTTGCATAGGCCTTAATGTGTGTGTTTAGATCACCTTCCCCTTTGTATTTAGGTAAATCAAGAAGAGGTCTTGGAAGCATAACACTTCATATGGTGAAGTCTAGGGCTCTTTTAAATATTCTCGGTAAGTCCTTTCTACGTAGGCCTCGACCATCGATGTTGCTTCACGAGGGGGGTGGGGTGGCATGTTTTGTTGATATGGCATAGCATATGTATTTGTAGGGACATAAGGGAATCCATTTGGTTGAACGAACATCCGGGGAGAAGAGAACATGTCCCCTTGTGGTGAATTTGAGTAAATGTTTAAGTAAGGAGGAGCATTGTTCTGGTATGGGTTGTTTGGTGCCAAGCCGGGAGGTGTCATGTTTTTAACTAGAGTGGCGTTTAAAAATGTGGCCCTAGTTGGTGTTTCTTTGTGGGTAACTATAAGGATTTTGAGGAGGCATGCCTAACATGTCTGTTCCTATAAGGAGGTCAACCTGAATGAGATGATGTGGAGGGTCAGGTATTCTACTTGCCCCAAATATGAATTTTGGTTTTCTTGAGCAATTTCCAGCCCTCTAACCTTTTCAACTAAGGCTAAAATGACCTCTATTGGTGAAGATACTATGTTTTTCCTTAATGGTATTTGTTGTATACATTTAGGTTGTAAAGGGTATGATACCCTACTATGAATTGATCGTTAGCCGCCAAGCCTCATCAAGGGTATTTCCCATAGGTGGAGGAATGGGGGTGTTTTCCTAGAATAGGGTATCATTGTATTTGTAAATTCCTATAGGTGGATACATATTTTGGAAGCATTGTTCACTTTTAGCAAAGTGTGCTAAGGAATCCTCATCCAAAAAGGGAGTGGATCCGACTATCTACCGATCTCGTGGTCCGAACAAGACTTGAGGAGATGAATTGGATTCTCCAAGTAAAAATCATATTTTAGAGCACGAGGGCTCTATCTCTTTGTGTTTGTGCAAGCTGATCAAACTCCTCAATTCAGAATGAAGAACTAGAACTAGTTCTTTGAGGGGGAGTTTGAGACGACAAGTAATTACTTGAATAGTTATCAACCCATGTAGAAAGTGAGGGCGATGGTTGTCTATTTTTTTGACTATAGTTTACTTCAAGACCTAAGAGAGGTCTGCCATATGCATCGTATCTTGAAATGTTCGGAGGGTATATGAATACCCGAATAATAATGGGAAAGAGCAAAGGTGGATGGAAGAAAGGAAAATAGAAAGAGGAATATTAGTTTTTTCACATTGGGTTCACCAATTTTGTGGGTATTTCGAAGGTTGCATGTTTGTTTCATGTCGGGTTCACCAATTTTGTACAATGGAAAAGTGACATGCAAGGATGATAATCAACAAGTGACCTTCCCGTACTTGACCTCCCGAGGTCATGCCGAGATAGCTGGTGGTTTGTAATGCGAGGTGACTTAGATGAAGCCACAGCCGGGATTATGGCCAATTTTCTATGATAGAAAAAGCTATAGGTGAGGATGAGAATCAACAAGGAACTTTCCTATGGCTAACCATGGGAGGATCAGTGACTAAGATCTGGTAGTGTGATCTCTTAGTAGTTGAAATGACAAAGGGGAGATTTAGAGGCTATGAACGGGTAGTGTAAATTCCCTATGGTTTATTCTCTTAATTAGGATCTAAGTATTAATCTAAAATGAAGTCTCTTAAACTAAAAATAACAATTTATACTACTGCTGAAAGGGAAACTAATCTAAACAAAATACACGATTGAAACATTATAATTACAATTTTTTTTTAAAATAATCTTATACTAAAACTAAAAAAGCAAGATAACCTAGTGTGGTTATTAACTTGTGCAAATGTGTGAATCCGGATGAAAGATCACTAATTAACTTAATTGAAAACCTTCAATCTTACCTCGAAGTGAGGAATAAATCATAGCTTCTCATAAAATATCATTCCCACAACTTCCCTAGCAATATTGAAAGCGAGCTTATCTGAAATAAAATGATTCACTACTCTATTTGATACATTGTAATTAGAACTTTGATAGACAAACCCGACATTTACGAACAATGGAAAATCTAGTTGTGTGTGATTTTGTCCCTCGGTGTGATCTCCTCATTCCTTTGTGTCTCGTGAATCCAAAAACGTGTATATGATAGTATCGATAGAAGATGGTATTCAAACAATGGTAGCTTTAGATATAGACCAAATAAAATGCGAGTAGGAGAGTGATAGCGCAAGTGAACAGAGCTTGACTATGTAATTCCTAGTGGGATTTATTGTGGGAATACAACACAAGTGTACCGAGAGTTTTAGAATCTATCCTTGTGAAAAACAAAACCTACAACTTTAATGGATTCTAATCTGGAAATGAAGCTATTCTATGCTAAACTAACTTGCATGGCACAACAATGAAGCAAGACTAAAACAAGAAGATCAAATGACCTCTAAAAGACCAACAATGGAGGTAAAACATGAAACTGATAGAATTCTAAGCAAGAAATTCAAAGACTGAATAAGAGAAATGAGAAGGTGAGGGGCCATTTGTTTGAAAACAAGTGACTATTTATAGTCAATGCATTTACAGAGGGTAACTCCCAATTCAACTCTTTTACTATAAAAAAGGAAATACACTATTGCCGGGGACCAAAAACATTAATGAAAGCCAAAGTGGTTGAAGAAAACATGTAAAATTGAAGTTTTACATTTGACGTGATCGTCGAGAGGAATCTGGAGAATGCGTACAAGACTGCTGCCCTATGTAGGGTGGTGGTTACAAGATCACCACCCTATCTTAGGCGGTGGCCACAGGACCACTACCTAGGAAGGGTGGCAGTTTTGTTATCAAGACAAAAATTCAAGAGAAAGGGGGCAGAGGGCAAAACAAAGCATGTAGAGGCCAAGCGGGGAATGTGGGATACACACATATACTTGGCAAGATTTTCTGGATTCTGAACACCTTACAAGGAGACCTGTATCATCATTGGGGAATATGTAACATCGTTTTGGTGGTGCATTACCCTATAATTTTGGGTACATACAATGACAAAGTGGTGTAGGATTAGTGAACAACATATTATTATGGGAATTTTGGTTTCCATATCAGTTGCTATATTGGCCATGGATTTAGTTGGACATATTTTTTGGTGTTTGCATTTTTATCTATTTATACTAATCCATTTATATGATGGATTTTTGATATATATAGATATTATATATATATATATATATATTAGTTTCTATAGATTGGTAATATGTAGAGGACCTATTAGCAAATCATTAAGTGAGTTTACTTTTGGGGACCAAAAGGGTCTTATTGGGAAGGCGTGATCAAAGGACATTTTGAAGTTCAACTATTACTAAATTCTCCCTAAACCATTATAATATGGAAGATCATTCGATATCTTTCCGTCGGTATAAAGAAAATTGAAAGCAGAGATCATACACAAAAACTATGGTCCGCTAAAATTTTTAGCCAACTAGAAAAATATGGGTCTATGCACAGTCCGAACTAACATGGACACATGCACAACCACCAAGTGGACCAATCATAGAGTGACAAGTGGCAAATGGATATTTGAGAAAAATGCATTTTTTTGACGCTAGTCTTTGATACTTATTTATAGACATGTGAGCCCCGTTATTTCTTGGTGGGGCCCTTAGACACGGTGGACATACTTATTTTTATCGGAGGGCGTATTTTCCACCATTTCTTCATTATATAATTCTAATGATTTGTAGTCATTTTTACCCCTATCATAAAAGAAAGGAACCCCATGTGCACCGCCTATCACCCGGAATGAACGGGAGCTCACCGAGGCACGTGCACTTGCAGTACCGAGTATCTATTTTATGTGAGTTTAGTCGAAACATCATCTATGAATTGTGTAAGAGATTTAAAAGGGATTTAGGACATACAATAACCATGAGCTCGTAACGGCCTCTCGATCCTTGTAGTCATTTCGAGAAAAGAGTACTTAACAAAATTGATAACGTGTACCATGACAAAAATAAATATACAAACATCCATATTTAGCATAAAAATTAAAGAGAACTTATGAAAGAGATGTATGCATCAAAATCATTGATATTCATATATATATAACAGTAACCTCATTACATCCATGGAGCCATTTTAGGGGGTCACAGAGAAGGCATCATGAGTCATGCATTACAATTGGACTAATGTAACTATGATACCAAAAAGAAAAATTACAATCCCCTTGCCTCATACATCCTTCCCCAAGTCCAATTACTCACTAACAGAGTTCTTGCAAAGTATTTTTCATATCTCCACCCTCTCCCTAAGTCTCTCTATTTAGTCTACAGGTGCTTGTATTTATAGCTTTTATGGACTACCAACTCATCCTCTAGCACCCTTAGATCTGATGCCAAGTGTCTGAATGTGGTCCTCCATGCGAGCATGCTCCTCTAGGCTTGAGCTTCCCACTTTATCCCATGATGTGCTTCTAGAAGATTCTATCATAGGCATGCTCCTTCATGGGCCAACATGTCGCTAGGCTGACACCTTATCCACATGCAACCGGGTCATGATTTTTACGTGTTCTACTACGGACGTCTAATTTTTCTAAGTCTCGAACCCCGCCTTACATGCCTTTCCTTAATTGGGATCTTACACGCCTACGCACCTTCTATACTTAGTAAATAATCTAGGGCCCAACATCACCCCACACTATACCTGTTCTCTATCTCGAGGGAACACTTCTCTTAGTGGGAGAATGAGTACAATAGGCTTACACCTAAGAAAAATAATAAGGGGATGAAAGAATGGGGAAAGAAGAAATAATTGGGGAGTGAAAGAATCACCTGCAATAGATTGGCAAAATCCTTTTGTAAGTCAGCCTCCAATTTATTCCAGGAATCAACTTCGTCCTATGTGCATTGTGACAGAGGTTTCCGACTAGTTCACTTACCTCCCAAAATTTAGTCCATCCCCTTATTTATAGTTTTCCCCTTTTTGAGCAATAAATGCTACTTCACCTACCACTGTACTTTCTTCATTTAATGTAGATTTTTCAAACAAAGCCTGACTTAAGTGCTTTCCCTCATGCACTTAACTTGTGCGGAAAATCCTCTAACCTTCGGCGCGTAACCAATCCAACCTTATAGGAGACTCTTGCGCGCGTGTAACCAGACTCGAAGGCACTTCTTCTATCCTGATTTTTGCTCTCGCCTACCTTGTGTTGCTTAATGTGCTTCCTCCTCCTTTATACGTGGGATCTATAATTAGCTTTATCTTGGCACCAACCATCCTTATTCCATATTCTCTCTCCATACACCTCTTTCAAACGGGCCATTCAATTGGGAATTTTAACACAAACTTCCTTAATACTCTAACCATGCACTCCTTAATATTACTCCACCCCACACTTAAAATGATGCGCGGTCCTCTGCATACTCACAGATTCTCAACAAGTAGTAATAAGGTTATTGGCACCCAAGGCACAAAAAAAAAGCAACAACGTGAAAGGGAAACATAAGAAAAGAAATGAATAAAGGAAAATTCTAAACTAACTGGAAAAGCGCCTTATTTACAAACATCGAGAAGACTTATTTATAGTAGGGCTTCAACCTCCTCCCATTGAAGTGTCCAGAAACTTCATCTCATCTATCACTAGAATCGAACGTTCCCAAATCAAGGATGTGTGAGATTGTGTAAGGACCAAACTAATGGACTTTCAACTTCTCAAGATGGCGTAAAAACTTAGAATCATACAGTAGAACCATCTGCCCAACCTCAAACTTCTTGTTTCTAACATGGAAATCATGCCAAGCATTCTGATTTGGTTTTTGTCTTGTTTGGCTTCACCGGCAAGTGGCCGTTTCTCATCCATCTTCATTAAATCATCAATTCTTTATTCTAGCACTTGCTCATCGGCTAACCCTCCTGTGCACGCTATTCACAGAGAAGGTAACATGAATTGAACCAGTAGAACAACCTCCATGCAAAACACCAACTGAAATGGTGTGGCTTTGTTCAGCCTTTTATATGTTGTCCTGTAAGCCCATAACATTGCTGATACTTTGTCATCCCAATCCTGTCTTCCGACATCACAAATTTTGGTCGTGGTATGACTCAACATTTTATTGAATGCTTCGTGGTTCCATTTGCTTGTGGGTGATAAGGCGTAGTCTTGTGATGAGCCACCATGAATTCTACTAATAGGATCCTCATGGTCTCATTCAAGAAATGTGTACCCCTATCGTTGGTCAAACTCAAAGGACATCCATAGCTTGTGATAATGTTCTCCCACAAGAATCTTGATCATCGTGGCTCTTGCCGTGCAATATTTAGTTGGGGTAGCCTCTTCCCACCTTGTCGATAATCCGTGAAAGTGATGACATAGCATGACAAAGTCTATTTCCCGAGACTTGGTGGTACCCTAAAAATCCATCTCAGTAAAGGAATATATTTTTCACCCAAATGACTCCTTCCAAAATTTCTTCCATAAAGGGGGTTGGAAAAGGATTGATGACAAAAACAACGTTCAACTCCCTATAATCCACGTAGATCCTAATCTGCCTATCCTTGTTGATGTTGATTACCATCGAGACTTATCCATTCGATTCTTCCACTGCTTCAATGTTCCCGAAGCTATCATTCTATCTATCTCCTCTTTAACCTTCACGTAAATTGGGATTCATCCGGTAGGGCCTATTCCTAAGCTGGGTGTGCACCATCCTTCGTTTTATCTTCATCTCCCCAAGGAATGGTGAACACCTTTGCACTCATGGTACCCATGTGGGAATAAATCCTCAAATTCACATAACGAGATCAATGATCTTAGAGACTTCCTTCTCGACCAGTAATCTCAATAATAGCTTCCTTAGGTTCTTCTCCTGAACTAATGTTAACCATATTTGTTTTTTAAGGGCTCATGGTAGGTGTGTACGCGTGAGTATTAGCACTATCCACTACCTCGTGTGTCCCTAAAAATGGATAACATCCAAGCTTTTCGATTCCTCTCCATCAATCACATAAACCAACTTTCCTTTCTTCTTTTCCAAACACAGACACTCAAGTTTGTAACTCTTATGTTTCCTCTACTTCTTCAAAGTGTGCCTCCAATCCTAGTTCATCTAGTAATTTCAATAGCTTATCTTCCACCATGGCACTATCCCCCATTGTAAGGTACTTGATACCATATAAGTCCTTATCAGCTAATGGTTTGGTACTCCGATACTCAAAGGTTCGAATAAGGTTAGGCTGCGAGCTCTTGCCAATTCCCTATCTGGAGGCATGTCTCGAATGAATGTACCATGCGTGCACGTAACCTGTTGTGTAGAATACAACTTGTGCACCTAGAGGGATGGTAATAAAGATTTTGTTCCTTTTCTCTAGATCCTTTCACACTCCTGGATATGGAAAGAGGCAAGATCCTTCCCATGGAAGTACTTGATGGTGGTGGACACGTTTCTCTTAGAGAATCGACTGAGAGAGTAACTTTTACCTCATGTCATCCCAAAATGATCTCTTGATGTGTAGCCCACCACCGTGCCACTATGCCGAGTAGGACATAACTTAGCATCCCTCTTCGTTCCTTCTCATCCTTCCACTGAGCTTCCATCTCTTGTAGAAAGATCTCAGGGAAGGATCCTCCTAAATACTTGGGTAGCTCTTTTCCTCCTAGGCACCAAACTGTGTGTGCCTTTGTCACCTTGGTCACCGACCCTCTCAACTACCATCCCATCAATTCATAAGTTCCACATGCCCAATTGTCACATGCTAGACTGGTGGTATCACTTACTGACTAAGCATCCTCAAACTAGATAACTCCGTTAGTAGGATGTATTATCTTTGGGTCCCTGATTGAGTGCACATATATCCTATCCAAAAATTCTTCCCCCAAAGGTTCAATATAGGGTGTTGACTTCCCATCATCTAGGGGTATAATGACCCATTCCTCCTTATTTTCAAAGCTGATGTACCCTTTATTGAACTGAAGATCCACATTGTTCTTGTAACACCATGGGCACCGAAGTAGTGCTGGGAAATTGTTCACCTCGATGAGTGCCAAGAATTCAAAGTCCCCAGTAAACTTAGCTCCCTGGATAGTGATAGCTACATCCTTTAAGACACCGATGGGAATTTTCTTAGTCTTTTTTCCATATACAACACATTCGAAGATGGTTGTAATGTAGGTATTCCCATCTAATGCCATGCATCCAAATTTAGAACATTAACTTTCATGTCTCGTGTCAATGATGATATTACTAAGGATCCATCCATCTACAATTGCATTCAATGTGATCTATTTATTGTAGTCAAGGCTATGAGGGGGAAGGTTTGCATGCAATACCTACCTCTTTCACTCTTCTTTGGTGTGTGGTACCTTTTCTCTTAACCATGATCCTAACAAGGGAATGATATTCTCTTGCCTCAACATTTTACACACCTCCTTGACCTCATCTAGGTCATCCTTTGGTGCCTCAATTCTCCTTCCTCGTTCCTCCCTTCTAGATTGCTCCTTTAGACACTAAATTTCCCCTTGTAAACTCTGAATGACATCCATGGTGTCTTGATATACCTCCTTTTGATGCGCGGAGTATGGGTTCTTTCCATGAATGACTTCCTACCTTGAAACTAGGTTATTCTGTCTTAGTATCTCTCTTATGTGCGTAGCTTCTACCCTTATTATTACTAAGATAGGATCCAAACCTACATCTGTGTTACTTGAGGCATCCATTGTATATATTCCTTCTTGATGCTAACCATTGCGGTGCCCTTTTCTTTCCGATCCCCGCTGATTCCCGTGCTCAAACAATTCTAGGAACTCCTCATACTTATGCTTCTTTCCACACCACGAGCACTGCAACAGGTCTGGGAATTCATGTTTGTAATGCTATATAGATCCACAATTGAAATAGGTTCCACACGGGAACTCACTCCTTCCTCCTTCGTGGTTACCACAACCACAAAATCCTCCTCAAAAACCTCTTCCACACGCACCTCCATCTCGCATGCTCCTCATAACGGTGATCATCACCCTTGGAACTACTAGCAACACTAGTTTAGCACACCCCATGATCAATGGCCTCATGGATCTGATCAATGAGCCTATAGTCCTTAGTATCATGGGTTGTAGAGGTGTAAATATTGCAATAAAAAGATACATTCTTGAATTATGCTGCTGACAAAGAAGGGGCACCTACTCGCATCACGATCCCCATGACTAATTTCACAATCTACCACCATGGCACATACTATCCTCTCTGGGGATATTATCCTTAAGACGACCCTCTACTTCAAAATCTATAGACCAAAAACCACTACAAGTCTCATGGGATGAGTTCGCAGACAATTTTTCCAACTGCTTGGCCATAACAACAATTTGAGCCTCAAGGAATGGGCTAACACCAGTATCAACACTACCAACATCTTCGATGTGTAGAGTAGCTTCCAATGCCTTGCATGGGTCTATAAAACTTTTATGAGATAACGCCCTTCTAAAAGGGGTAATCAATCCTCCAATAAACCACTGAGCATGCTACGAAGGATGAATATCATATGATAATTTAGACAAGAGAGTTTTAAAGTGTGCATCATACTCCCACTCACTCTCTGCCATTCCTTATTGAATCTCCTTTAAAGCACTGATGCTCTTGTTCTCAAACTCAAGAATGTGGAATTCTACCAAGAATGCATTCTTTAAAGCAAGTATAGTCCACCACCTTTGTTTGACGAGGATCATATTTCCTATACGAGCTATGCATGCACCCTCGCAACGTGGTTACAAATGACTAGCCTTCCATTCGGGATTGTGACACCCTTTGTGCACCAAATTAGTTCACACTTGTGAAAATGTTCCACAACATCCTTAATACCTCTATAATAAGCCAAATGTAGAGACATTTCAAAGAAAATTTGTGGGGGTTGTTGGGGCCCAAATCCTCCCGCACCAAATCATTGGTTTTCACATGTGTTTCCTTCATTGCACGATCCAATAGGTCCACCAGGTCCTAAACCACTAGATCCCCAAGGCCCGCCAAGTCCTAAACCAATAGATACACCTGACCCACCAGCTCCTATTCCTCTTGAATCACCAAACCCACTAGGTCCTAAACCACCAGAACCACTAGCTCCTATTCCTCCTGAACCACTAGACCCACCAAGTCCTAAAGTGGTCATGTCAAGAGTCCTTATAGTTTCACTAAGCTATGCGCGCCACCATCTCGCAACAATTCCCCACTACTAAAAGTATACCCCTGAGCTAATCACGATACGGACCAAAAGATTATGTGTTTATACCTTGCTTCGAAAAGTCCTAACACCGGGTTGGTGTTTTCAGCCATAGAAGTCCCAAATGATAAATTATACCTCATGGGTGTAGACCGATCACCTCAATGTAACTAATGGACTAGTAATATTATCCCCATGATCTAGAAAACTAAGTGCTAGGTTTCGATCACTAGGTGGGCTCGGATGTGCACCAATGGTTCTTCTTTCTCCATACAATGAACTCTCATCAGAAGATGAAGGGGTCTTTGTTACACACTTTCCAAGATGGGGTCGCATATACTACTCGGGTTCCACGTCTGCTGCGTGAACCTCAAATCCTTCCCATAACATCTACCACTATACATCCATCACATCTGCAAACTCACGTTGTTCAAAGCAATCTCCCTTTCATGTGCTTCACCATACTTGACTTGTCTTTCCTCCCTATCTTTTTCCACCTCAACATCTGCCATCTTCCTCCACCCTATCTTCCTCACCCAAAGGCTCGAGAATGGTTTAGCCAGCCATTAGAAATGCCTCTAAACTCATGGTAACCATCAAGATCTTCATGGCTAGAGGGACAACTCGTAGAAATAATCCTCTAGGCTCCCACAGATACTCAAACTCAGCAACCTCTGAAAGAATATGTGGAAATGGCATACTCCAGAGTGTAGCTAGCCAATCCTCCTTTCCACCAATGATCCACAACATGGTCCACATCAGATCTACATCCTACAACCTTTGGTATTCTTCTTGGGTCAACACACGTGATCCATAACACCAACTTGATCTAGATGCATAGGCTATGAGCCATTACAGATCCAATGGGAAGCAGAGAAAAATGTTTCATACGAGATCATGGTAGAGGTTCTCTTCTACCCATCCATGTGCATCAAAATCAAGTCCAGTGTTGAATCTCCGAGTGAATTCATCCTCGGTGCTTTTAAACCAAGATTCAACACTTTCCAAAGTTAAGCGCTCTGCCATTACTCATTACACATATTATGGTGAATGCTAATTCCCGCTACAACTTTGAAGAGAGGTCCCAAAAATGGAACCAATATGTAGTCATTTTTACCCCTATCACAAAAGAAAGGAACCCCATGCACATCGGCCTATCACCCAAGGAACGCCCGGGTACCGAGTCTCTCTTTTATGTGAGTTTAGTGGGAAACATCATCTATGATTTCTGTAAGATATTTCAAAAGGGATTTAGGACATACAAGAACCATAGAGCTCATAACGACCTCTAGATCCTTGCAGTCATTTCAGATAGAGTACTTAACAAAATATATAACGTGTACCACGATAGAAAGAAATATACAAACATCCATACTTAGCATAAAAATGAAAGAGAACTTATGAAAGATATGTATGCATCAAAATCATTGATATTCATATATATAACAAGTAACCTCATTACATCCATGGAGCCATTACAGAGGGTCACAGAGAAGCAGACCACAGTCATGCATTACAACTGGACTAATGTAACTATGCTACCAAAAAGAATAATTACAATCCCCTTACCTCATACATCCTTCCCCAAGTCCAATTACTCACTAATAGAGTTCTTGCAGTATTTCGTAGAGCTCTACCCTCTCCATAAGTCTCTATTTACTCTCAGGTGCTTTTATTTATAGATTTTGGACTACCAACTCATCCTCCAACACCCTCGATCTCGATCCCAAGTGTCGAATGTGGTCCTTCATGTGAGCATGCTCCTCTAGGCCGAGCTTCCCACTTTATCCCATGATGTGCTTCTATAAGATTCTATCATAGGCATGCTCCTTCCTAGGCCAACTTGTCGCCAAGTGGCACCTTATCCATGCACAACTGTGTCATGCTTTTCATGTGTTCTACTCCAGGACATCCAATTTGTCTAAGTCCCGAACCCTACCTTATGCACTTTGTCCTTGCTTTCCTTTCCTTAATCGGGACCTTGTGTGCCTACATGACTTCTATACTTAGTCAATAATCTAGGGGCCCAACATGATTCTTTATATATATGCCACTATGTGTATGTGTAGGATGAATGTGGAATTACTTGTTGCATTGAATAGGAGGACCAAGTTAACTCTCCACCAAGCGAGCTGGTTGCCTAATTTACCAACTTTCCACCTCATCCCCACATTTCTCGTGCCAACTCGGTGTATTTTTCATCCTTATCTCCACATAGGACTTGGCCATAAAACTTAGTGCAGGTCCAAACTTAGTGATCAATGAGAATCCATTTATATAACATAACAAACCATGTCACACGTCACCTATGTGGCACTTTAAAACTCAACCCAACCAGTTAACAACACAATTCAACAACCAGCCCATATACATGGGTAAAAAAGTGGGATAGGTGTGGCCGTAGCCACAAGGTAATAGGTAGGATTTCCTATTTTAAAATAATTCACCAATTGAACTGCTAAGCATGTGGCATTTTTAACCCACAATAACCAAACCGACCACATCGGGAGGAGAAGGGGTCAAACCCTTAACCCATTGGTCACTTAAATATAGCCTCACCATTGATCCACATGGGATTGATGAGTTATAATATGATCTTGCTGCTATTTGAAGGATCTTTTGATGTGGATCGTGTAGGAGGCCATAACAAGAAGCCTGTAGAAAACACAATGTTTGAGGAACTTAGAGACTTTTAAATATTATTTACGTAATCGGAAAAGTATTCCAAATTCAGAGACAAAGAAAATGGTGTCTTTAGTTTTCCATCAAGTGTTGTAATTTTCCTATTGGAAGGGATTTAATAGGTCATTTTCATGGTGTATGCACTTGGAATCCTTATAGAGCCATGAATAAACTTGTAGATGAATTTTGAGATATGATCAGATTCTATAAAAATGTATTAAGCTCTAAATGCAAGTGACATGATATTTTATTCATTTATTATAGGTATACTTTTTTACTTCAGGTGATAAACTAATAGATCGATTCACATTTACAGTGAATCTAGAGACGTATCCCAAACTGGGTGAAATATGTTATCAATTTATGTAGTTATTTGATTCAGATTATTTCTATTTATTATCAACATTTCAATTTTAGTATAAGGATATTTAATGATTTAGATAAATCAAAATGAATATAAATTTGTTAGAATTTTCATTTTTAAATCATTTATCCACAATAAACAAAGTGAATGCACAAATCAATTTTGGATGATGAAATCAAATTGAAATGCATTGCTAAATAAACTTGTGATCACTTTTGAGATTTATAAGATCAATTGTTAATGATTTTTAATTGATCCACTTGAATCACAGAAAGTTGATGTGAAAATAAAATTGATCAAATAAGAGAATAATTAAGAAAAATGGATTTGAAAACACTTAAAATTGAATCCATAACATATTTGATCAGATTTTAAAAGTATCCATTTTTTAAAAAATAGTACCTGTGGGGTGAAAACTATTTACTGAATCACTCGGTTGTGCCACCAAGGAGTGAGATGAATAATTAGAATATGTGTCACTTAGATATGTGTTTTCAACTCAAAGAAAGAAGTTTCCCCTATCTCACGATGATTTGAACCTATGCACACTTATGAATGGGTGATGTCCCTTTGTCCCTTTTCTAAGGAGACATGGGGGAAATAATAATTTTCCATCAAGGGAGAGATATAATTTTCATCACTTAAGTTACAAACTATGGTGTTAGGCATGTTGTTTTTACCCTCACAAACACACTTTTCCATGTCTCCCTTTCATAATGATCCTACCTTATTTTAGTTTCTTCACACACGATGTACCTTTATACCTTAATAAATGTGGTAAGGGAAATAAGGGGGTATAAGACCCATTTATAAAGTTTTAACCCCTCCTTGAAGTCTCAAATAACCCGGGTTAAGCATGGTGAGTTAACTAGGAAAATGGAAGAGAAAATCTATATGAAAATAGATGGAGTTTAAAAACCAACATGGCTTAACACTTGGCCATTTTATGATGTTTCTCCATTATTTTCAAACACCCTCCATTACTATTATGGTTTTCAATAAAAACCAGGCATCTACCATGGCAAAAATACATTTATTCTCATTGCTTGAAAACCCACCTCTGATGGCCGTGAACTTAGACTATGGCTTCCCCACAAGAAATCCTTTAAGATGAATGTTTACATGAACTCATTAATTATCTCATAAAAATTTTAGTCTCTTGAAGTATTTATCAATAGAAAATGTCTCCTCTGATCTACAGAGTTGCAACGATCCAAATTGGCTCAAAATCAGAGATGGGGATCTACGAAAAATAATCTTTTTAATGAGCATTTGAGTGGTACATGAAATTGAGTGTGCTTGAAGATATGGATGAATATTATTTTTTTCATTCTTCCCTATCTGAATAATAAAACACATACTTGTAAGTTTAATTTTCATTTTCATGAAGATCCAGGACAAGAGAAACCCCAAAAATTGGAGCAAAGCATCTCGATGTGAAGTAGAATTTTTGGAAACCATTTTCACTCCAATTTGAAACTTTGTGGTCATGTAAAATTTTATTAAGTTCCTATTCAATCCAATTACTATTAATATTAATTTTAAATCAATAATGGATTTAATTCACTCAGTTCATCCTCCTAAGAGGAAAAGCAATAAAAAATGATAATTCAACAAAATTTCCAAAACTAGTTACCCAGAAAGAACTTACTAAAAATAGTAAGTGTCCAATAAATACTCAAAATGTCAATGGATTTTGATCCTCCACATTCATCATTAATTCCAATCTTATAGAGGATAAATTAACACTTGCAAAGGGTGGATATAAAAATTGTGTCTCAAGTAGAAGAGGAGCCCTCTTGGTCCCCAATTTTGTTTACAATGGTGTATTTTGGTCTTGGTGTGTTTCTCATTCTATTAGATGGGTTGATCAAAGGATAAAATAATATTCCATATAATCTCTAAAATTTGTTCATCTCATGGTTTGAAAGTTTTTCACCTCATCTCATTGGTTGCTCCATTTCCCAAGGGTCGGGATCATCATGTTGAACTATGCAGGAAATGGTCTCAACTTGCATCAAAAACTTGATAGTTTTTAGGCATTTCAGTGTTTCAAAGGTCGAAAGGTTTTATCAAGAGAGGAAAGGAATCCTTCATTTTCTTCATTGTTCATATGTTCATCACCTCTCTTTTCAATAAATCCAAATGAGCTATAGAGGTGCATCATTCTAGGGAGGTCTTAAAGGGGTAAAGATCTCAAAGGATTCATCTTCATAATCATTATAAATAATATCCATCAAGGGTGGATTAACCTTCATCCATGATCAGAATATATTTTATCTCCTCTCTTCATTCTTCCTCCTCTTATACCCCCTTTCTAATTCTTCATTGTATGTAATCATGACATTTTGTCCTATTTACTTAAGTGACAATAAAATATTTGTAAAATGTAAAAGTACTCTCTCAAATTATAAGAGAGGTACCTAAATTTTCCTTTCTAAGGGAAATTAAAAATTAAAAAGTGATGGGACATGAAGAGTCATGTAGGAGGTAAGAAAAATATTTTCATTATAAATATATGAATTGAGAGACCCTCCTCATTTCAAAGGAGGGTTCTTCTTATTTAATAGCTCCCATATTCTTTCTAGGAATAAGTGATCAAATTAATCTATCTCCTTTATATATTTTTATTCTCCATACCAACTACACTCCATGATCATATAATTGTTGAATGTTATGCACTTATACTTTTTGTTATTTGTATAATATTCCTTGTTCTATGTAAATGGTGTCTTCTCATTGAAATCATAGATATATTTTGGTTTTAAGCAATAAACTCTATTGTGTTATTTATTATGAAAAATCCTTTCAATATTATTTTTTCTCCTCTATTTGAAGCTATTTTCTCCCTTGTAGTATCTACAAGCATTTTCCAATAGGTTTAGGGAACCCTTGTGTGATCCCTAGTCAAAAGAACACACCTGGTTATTAGAATAGTGTACATAATTTCCTTGTTTTCGGTGAATGGATCAGCCCCTTTAAAGTAGAGGGGCTTAGTCCCACACTATTTTTGAGAAATATATAATTTTCCCATGTGACAAATTATTTTTATAACAATTTCTAGTGACTCTTCTATGGAGAGATCTACCCTTATGTGCCCATAATGGCCTCTAGAAATTCAAAAGAGTATATATTGGAATAAACAAAAAAATAAGGTTTCAAAGTATAATCGGTTTTTGAAGGTGAATCCATGTCACATTCGTTTCCCACATCACAATGATGAAGTTTCAAGATTGGTGTTTAAAACTAATGAGTGAAAAAAACTATGAAGAAGAAGATGACCACAAAGACCTATAAATTTTTGACCAGCCATCATTCTGGACCAACTCTTTCAAGGGTAAGGATTCAGAAACAAGGAAGAGGACTCTTAAAAAAATGAAATTAGCCAAGGGAAATAAGGTTAGTGTAATTTATTTAGTAGTCATGAAAATAATGAATATAATGGATAAAAAAAAATTCTATGAAGATCCTGTGATCAAATCTTGTTGGCTAAAATTCAAGTGGACTATTACTAAAGGAAAGAAAATGGGACTTGCACCTATTGAAGATCACGAATCTAAGAGATTAATGAGGAAGAATCATAAGAGATACAAGAGGTTATATGAAAATAATGAAGATGAAGAATCTCCTGAAGGTAATGTTTTTAACTTCATGTAGCTGATTAATAAAATCAAATCATTGTATTTTGTATCCCTTCCTATAGATGATTTTATTGCATATGAAGATGAGGAAATGACAACCTTGAAAAGAGATTTCGTGTAAATAATTTTGAGCATTGAAAAATTAAATCATGATCCCTAAATCCATCTTGAAATTTTGAATTATGTTGAGGCTATGCAAGAAAGATATGATCATCTTGAAGCACTTCATAATGGTGAAAAAGAAAAAACTCATCTTTCAAAATAATATCTTGATTATTTTTTGTAATATGAGTTGTTTATTTCTAAAATATTCTTGTGCACTTTTCATGAATTCTATGTCCTTGAACCTTCTAATGAGAGTCAAGTAAGAATCTTGGAAGATGATGAAGAAATTATAGAAGTTGTGCTTCCATTCACAAATTTATTTTGGTTTAAGGCACCACCCTTTTTAGAAATAATGCATATAAGAGGTGGATATTTGTGTTAAAATGAAAAATGAACCAATTATTATTAAGAATCCACCAACCATGAAGATATTCAAGAAATCAATTCTCCATCCCAAACTCAAGTTATTCAAGAAGATAAATTTGAGGTAATCATTGATGATTTTATTTCTGATTTGGTCTCTCCTTTTGATTCATGGATGACCAGTGATGAGATGAGGAATATCGAAGAACATAAATTACTTATTAAAAAAATAATGAATGATAAAATTGAACAAGACCTATCCGAGGAGATGATAACATTACCTTCACCAAAAGGGTGTAATGTTGATCACCATAGTAAGTATGAAGCCTTTCCTTTTCCTTGTGAACAAGAATACTCTATAAGGAATGATCAAGATGGAGAAGAATATTTTTATCATATTACTTCCCATGTCATGAAGATGATCTAATGAACCTTGATCAGAAAGGTGCACCCTTCCCATATAGTATGGATATCTTCTCTCTGTCTGAAAATGATGAAGACTAGGTATTCTCGAGTAGCAAGAAGGTAAATCATGGATGGAAATAATTATGTATCATAAGGAGGATAATTTTTCAAATGAATTATGGCCATGTGTAGATCAGATTTCCAACCATCTTATGTTGGAATAAAAATGGATTAAGAGGGGGTGAATCAATCCTTCAAAACCTTTAACCAATTGTATTTAACTTGTATAAACCATTAACCATTCAACCATGCATTAATGTGAGCTTAACAACATGAAACAATCATTCATATGAGAATAACTAAGAGAGATTACACAAGAACACAAGATGTAAAGTGGGAAACCATCAAGGGGAAGAAAAACCATTGAAAATTTTGATTATATTACTCAAACCAAAATACTTGCATGAATATGACACATCACACAAGATTTTTAGTGAGACACCAATCCCACAAGGAGAACCAACCCCTATTTAGTAAGGAACCAACCCTACAAGGAGGATAGAACACCCTAAGGTGATAAAACACCAAATCATCCACCTAAAGATGAAGAAAAATGATGTGATGTTACAACTACATCAGATAGTGATCATAATTTCTTCTCCACTCTTTCAAAATATTCTTCAAACACACTCTCTCTTACTTCACTCAAACTTGATTCTTCATGGGATGATTAGGCCTATTTACCTTGAAAAATAATTTCTCAACTCTCTTAAACACCTCATAACTTATTTTATATATTTTGTGATGCCATTATACATTTTACATGTTCTCTTTTAGCTCACACTATTCCTCTCTCTCAAAAATAGTCATAAATGACCAAATACACTCACTTAAATTCATTAATCTTCTCCTAAACACTAATAGATCAGCCATAAACAAACTTTTCAGTCATAAAATCATAAAAAAAAACCTACACACTCATATAAATCCACATGAAATACCCATATGGGTATGAAATACACTAAGACACACAATAATGCACAACTAGGCCAAGAAGACCAAATCCACCATCACCGAGAACTCCATGGAATCCAAAGGATAAAAACCAAAATTTTAAAGAATCAATAATATCCACACATTTCAATAAAATCCTCTCAAGATCCTCTACAACATTAGGTACCTCTATAGGCTTCTATTATTCGTCTCATAACACCACCAAGTAGGACTGTTCTTACTTAATCTGGGCACCTTCAACAAACTAGTATTCAAATATGAAGACCAAAAACTCAACAATCATATTAAACATGACATGAAAAAACACACTAGAAATAAAATTACCCAAGGAAAAATTATAACCATGTTAGAAAAATTACTCAACCCAAAAAGCAATCCAAACCTTTTTGAACTTCAAACAACTTGATCTACCCAAAACCAGTTTTGCAAACTTGAACTTCCCACACTCTTAATGACACTTTAAATAACTATAAATACATAGAACATGATAATTTTTCATCCCTCTTCACCCTCTATTATATAAAATTCATCAACTAAGCCAATATATTTGTCTTTCGGACCAAATTACAAGCTGTTCTAAACCATTCAAACTTGGTCAACTTGTGACCTTCTTCATGCCACCTCATCTCATCTCCAGATCTTAACAAAAGATTGAATCATGTCATATGGGATGTGTAAAACACTTCCAATGCCATTAACAAAATACCACCTAACTCCAAGAATGATAATACTACCTTTTAAAGCCTAAAAAGCAATCTTCAAAGATTAAATTATACGAGACCATAAAATGAATTGACCAAGATCTGAAATCAATTCAAACATGTATCTAAGATCCCTAAATACTCAAAACATAAATTTAGACAAAAGGTATAATGGGAAACCTGAGAGAAAACAAATCTTTCCTGAATATTATCATATTTGAGTGGTCTTTACCTACTATCAAGACATAAAACCAACACCAACTAAAATTTGGGAGATTCCTCTCCATCCTCAAACCATCACATTTGATGATTCAATGAATTTTGAGCTCATACCAAGAATATTTCTTCCATTTCTAGTGAACTAGGGTTTGTGGAGGGTTTTAACCAACATACCTTCTTAACAATCATTCATAAAGTATAAAAAATAATTTAACTTCATTCCAATTATGAGATCCTATTAAATCCATGTATCAACTTCCATGAAAGGTTTAGGTTCCCATGAAAATGTTACACATTCCAAAAAGATGATTTCTTTCACTTTGAGTCAGAAAATGCACTCTTTTGAGCTTGATATAGGTAAAAACATCATAAATTACAGATTTATTCATACATGGACCTAAAAATTTGTCCACACCTTTAGGAAACCTCTATTCACCATCTTCAATCACCATATTTCCCTACTTTACTCGTATATTATTAACCATTAATACTTGTATAGCTGGTCTTAGGAATAGGTGTAGTTTCAACCCAAACAAAGTAGATAGACATCATACATTGTCTTCAACACTCTTCAAAGGGCCCTAACACCTTTGATAAAACATTTCTTATACCTCTACATACCCTCATGGGACTATTATCCAAATAAACCTCCTAGTTATTTGAATAACCTACTTACATATAGTTCGGCTCATAGATCTTCATTACAGTCACACACACCTTAGTTGTATCCTTGGCACATTCCCTTGGTCACTTTCTCCTTACATGCCCTTGTGTGCTTCCCCCTTCCTCCTTTTCATTTTCCTTTCCTCTTTGTTTCTTTGTTGTCTTGTGCGCATCTTCCGTGCATTCACCTTCTTCCTAGTAGTTTTTCATCCTACGTGCATGTTCCACACATTATCTTGTAATAGTTGCACCTTGACCATATGTTCTCAGCTCATTAGGTTTCCCCATTTCCCCTGCACACATAGCAATTTCAAGTGCCTTCCTTTTTCCTTCTTCCCACGTCTCATTCTTCCATGCGCATATCTTTGTGCCCTCCTTTGCACCTTTCTATTCCATGTCATTCTATGACACGCTTGAGTGTGCCACATGCAACTGACCAAAGCATGCCAACATGGCGTCAAATACTTGTAACAAATCAATGAGTGACACATGGTAGAAACAACAAAGAACATTTACATAGTTGGCCATTATTTCAGCTAATCAGCATTCACCATGTGTCTTGCGTGCATAGACAACTTTGACAAACTTCTTACAACCATATTTTTTTCTATAGAGCTCCGATTGGCATGTACCTAGTCTCAACTAAAAACTGCTGACATAGGCTATAGTGATAGACATTCAAATTCAAATTCTTGGTGGATATAGTAGGTGAGAAATGAGAAAACATTGTTCTAGACATTAATAAGCAAATCTGATTGCTCCACCACTGATTTGGTCGATACACCCTCTTTCCTTCTCCAACATGCCAAACGAGAATTGAGGAAATGCATTTGATAAAATTGTGAGAGGATTTTGCAAGAATTAAATGTTTCTTATTGGTGGTTATATTTAAAATTTGGGTTTTCCCTCCTTCTTCTCTTCTTCTTCCATGGATTCATCTATAAATGGAAGATCTTGGCTCATTGTTAATGTTGGACATTTTGGATCCTTACGCATTTTGCAAAGGACTCCACATTTTCTATATTATGAGTCGTATACCTATAGATCTCGGCTTGTGTATGTGGATATCAGCCTCTTTCACCATTGTAATAGTCCTGTGCATTTTTGGAAGTAATGGAAGCATCATTTTGTGACTATTCTCTATCCTAATCATGTTTGTATTCTTTCTTCTTACCTTTCTTTTACACTGCATGCTTGTTGTGTCATTCTATGTCCCTTGCAGTCCCCCTTCTAGTTGTGTTCCATGAAATTGATTTGGTAAATACATTTTATTTGTGTTACACGTGCCTAACCTTCTTTCATGTATTTCCCATATTTTTCACTCAGAACCAATAGTGTTCATCCCTCTTTTCTAGTGCTATCACCTTTTAGTGTAGTTTCCTTTCATGTTATCCTTTTATCCTTGGTCCCTTGGAATTGTTAGCTTAGCTTTCCATTTCAACACTAGGAGTAGTAGTAGTAGAAATAGATAGAGGAACCGGCCTTCTCTAGATATCTGTCTCAAGTGCACAAGGTCCCACAACTTGGAGATATTTCCATTGTTATATCAAATGATTCAATCCTTTCATATCTCCGAGATGTGGGTGCAAGTTTGATGACTAACATGCTTTTGGCACATCCGGTGGGACCAACAAGGAAAGCTTAAATTTCACATTGTTAAGTTCTACTTTTTGAACTTAGCATTTCTAGCATTTGGAGCTTATCTCAACACATCTGACAATTCTCAACATTTCCAGAAATCCTGTTTAGTAGTCTTAAGTGCCTTTTATGAGAAGAGTGTATACCAGACATAATTCTCTAGTTGAAGGATCCTTTGAATACATCTAGATTTCACCAAGAAACACACACATCATATATTCCACATGTGCATCCCCATATCTAGTGTGCCACATGCACTCTACTCCTCCCCAAAATGGACCAGAGTTCCCTACCATGGCACTTCAACCTCCTCATCCTAAAAGGAACTTCTCCAACTTCATTGGTGGAAGCCCTCTCAATCTCAATGCTCAACATGATATGCCAACGGCCATGCTCAAAAGTATTCCATACTTCATGGGAGAAAATCAAGTCACCCCTATTGAACACATTCAAGATGTGGCCAATGTATGCTCTGTCTATTTGATTAAACATGATGATGTTGTTAGGTTGCTTGTAGCCTCTTTTAAGGGTAAATCACTTCAATGGTACTGTGGCCTAAGACCTACGTCTATTGCTACCTGGAACAAGCTTGAAACAACTCTTTGTAATTACTTTGAAGATAAATCAGATCATTTATCATTGGCGGAGCAATTGACCACAACAAAGTGCATGCCCAACGAGTAGATGACTAATTCAACATCAAATTCCAAAAGAATTGGGACATAATTACTCAAGTGGTAAGGCCTATAGCCCATCATACTTTCTTTTACTATCTAAGGGATTTGAATAGTGACATTTTAGTCATGATTCAATCCATGGGAGATATAACCTTACCTATTGCATACAACATTGCAATAAGGAAACAATGATCTTATTTAGCTTTGGTATGTTTGTGCCTAGGCCTCCTACACCCTTGTTCCTAGAGATGTCTTTAGTTCCCACCTTCTATTGCCCGGTTCTAGTGTAGAGTACACAACTAGCTGTACTTACATCCTATTCCGTTGCTCAATAAAAAGAAGATGATGAATTAAAGGCCCTAATTAGAAACTTATCCAACAAGGTTATATCATTAGAGAATCAACAAGCACAAGCCTATAGAGGTAGTTCTAATCAGGTACAAAGCTAGAGAAATCAACCTTTGCAGAATAAGTATGGTAATCAAAGATAGAGAAAAAACCAATGGAATGATAAATGACATGCTAATGCACACTTGGCTTTATAAGTTATTCCCTCTACACAACCACTTCTAGCACCCAACACAAATCAAGAACTTTTCCCAATCCAGAAAAACTTGGCACATGAGTTTGAATGGTGCTTTCTTTGTAATATGCCTCATAGCCAGTATTACTATGCTAATGATGTGTGTGCACAAGCCTAAATGATTTAGAACCCTTCTAGCTATGAGCCTTCAACAATAACACCTAAATTAGATAACCAAAAAGGCCGGGAAGATCCTCCAGAGGAAAATTTGATGTTATTTGGCACTAAGGACTTCTGTGTAATTAACCAAGTTTCCGACAACACAATATACAAGAAGAGATTTCTCAACCCTAACACGCAGTCAAAATCCCAACAACACAAGGAAAACCTCAAAATAAAAAGGAAACAACTAAGGTATCTAGTAGTAAAAGCACTCAAGTTTCCATACCCGAGGCTTCACGTAAAGCTCCCTCGAAGTGTCATGTGCCCCTCCTTTTCTAGGTAAGGCCTCTATGTTAGCGAAGGTTTTTGCCTCAGTATCGAGAAACTAAACAAGGATGTTGTTGTTCTGAAATATGAAATTCAATGGGTTTTCCATTCAAAATTATGGACCAGAAGAGAAAGAAAAACATAAATGTTACAATATGGCAGGCCTTGACCATTCCATCCTAGGGAAAATTATTACATGAAGCTCTGGTGCAACTCCATGCACTAATCCAACTATGCATAAGATGCATGCTTCTATCAACATCTTCTAAAAAGAGGATAAAAAAGTAATTAAATTTTTTAAAACCCCACCCTTCTATATTTCATTGATCATAGGAAAACAACTTGTCCATAACATTATGATTGACTCGGGTTCTAGTACTTTTTCATGCATAAGAATATTGTTGATGCCTTAGATCTTAAGTATATCCCACTAACAAAAGAAGTCCTGAAACTTGATGGTTCAACTATCATTACCCTAGGGATCATCAAGGATCCTAAGATAACCCTCTATGTATGTCCTAATCTAACAATAACTCAAGATGTGTCAATCATTTATCTACCCCCTATGTTTGTTTTATGTTTGTCAATGATTTTACTTTTAAAGTGGGTGGTTACTTGTCTTCTAATTGACCCATATGTTACTCAAGACAAGGTATGGTACCCAATTTACCATAAAATATGAGTCGATATTATCTTATCATGTAGAGTCATATGTTGTATCTCCTCTCCAAGCCAAGCTGTTTGATCTAAGAAGAACAAGCTTTAGTTCGGAAGAGTAGCCTATTCCACCTTCTATTCCTAATCTCGGTACTTGATGCGTGGGCAGAGAGGCACCATAAATTCGACCCATATGATGAAGAAATATAAGCTTATGAAACTAGGCTTGGTACCTACTACATTATTGAAAAAGAAACTATGTTTCCACACATGATCAAGCAAAGGGAAGAGAACCCCGATCTATGGACGTTATAATTTGATGGATCTAGAAGTAGAAATGATGTGGGAGCAGGAGTGGTTCTCATTTCTCCTAAGGATGATAAATTCTTCTTCACTCATAGGTTGCAGTTTTCATGTTCTAACAATGTGGCAGAGTATGAGGCACTAGTGCATGGTATAATTATTGTTGAAAGGAAGAAGATTAAGGTACTGCAGATCTTTGGAGATACAAAATTGGTTATCAAACAAGTCACCAATAAGTGTCAAGAAAGGAATAAGCTTATAAAAGATTATAAACACAAATTTTGGGATATCCTTGAGATCTTTGATGCTTTAAATATGCAGATAGTGCCATGTAAAATGAGTAATAAAGCTGATCAAATGGACATTATTTTTAGCGAGTTCACTCTTCTTTGAGGACTTTATCAAAGGAAACACTCATCACATTAAGATGGTGATCAGACCATCCATTCCAAACAACAATACCAGATGGTATGTGTTTGAAAGTGATGCGTAGATCATCTAGTTCATTTAAAATGAAGTTGAGTTCTCATCAAGTATGTAAGTTGACTTGCATGATAGATATGGTGACCAAGTGATTAAACTAAATTCAAATAAGCTACCTAAAGGGATGGTTACTTTAGAGAAAAATTTTAGCCTTGATGATGAGTTTAAGGGTGAAGAAAAATATATGTGTGCCATGCAAGAATATTGCTCTCCATTCACTATTGTGTGTCAAAAGGAATTACTACTCAGTAAATCTTGTGCGCATGATGAAAATCAGGCCTTCATCTCTCTCTATCAAAAATACAGTGATATATTCTCATGGGAGTATGAATACCTCAAAGGTTTTGATCCAAGTGTTTCTCAACACTCCATTGACCTTGAAGCTGGTATCAATCTTGTCGACAAAAGCAATGACCAGTCAATCTAAATATAGAGCCCCTCATGATAAAGGAACTATCCAAACTCATTGAGGCAAAGAATATTTTTCCCATCAAATACTCTACTTGGGTCATAAATCTAGTTCCAGTGCACAAGAAGAACATTGAAATAAGACTTTGTGTTGATTGCTAAGATTTAAACAAGGTATCTCTAAAGGATCATTATCCTTTACCTTCAATGGAATAGATTCTGTAGACTGTGGCCTATGTGCAAATATTCTCAATGTTAGATGAGTACTCAGGTTTTAATCAGATTATGGTTAAGGAAGAGGATCAATTCAAATTGGCATTTACAACTAAGTGTGGAAGATATGCATATCGAGAAGATGCCATTTGGTCTATCAAATGTAGGTGCAATATTTCAATGCACCATAGACATTACCTTCAAAGGTTACATTAATGAGTTCATCTTGGTTTACCTTGATGACATTACTGATCTTCTCAAAGTAGAGCAAGGATCATATGGCGTACCTACAAAAATTATTTGAGAGATGCAAAAAAATTGGGGCATCCTTTAACCCTAAGAAGTGTAATTTTGCTATGGCACAGGGTAATATTTTGGGCCATGTGATTTCCAAGGATGGCATCGCAAACGAGCACGAGTGCATTTTAGCCATCCTAGATCTTTCCCTTCCAAAGCACACAAAAGGGCCTTGCAGTCCTTCCTCGGTAAGATTAATTTTGTTAGGCATTTTATTCCTAAATTTATAGGAGTAGTAAGGCCAATCACCCTGATGCTCAAGAAGGACATAACTTTTAGATGGAAAATAGAGGGAAAGGAAATCTTCAACAAAATCAAGAAAGAAATTACTTACACACCAACACTCATCAACCCAAATTACGTAAAGGATTTTATCCTTTATGCTTATGGTGCTGATGCAAGTGTTGCTGATGTCCTAACATGAGAAAATGAACAAGGGTAGGAACAAAAAGTGGCTTTATTTAACTAAATTCTAAAGGATTATGAATTAAAATACAATCACATAGAAAATTAGGTCTTTACCATCATGTGCGTGCTCAAGAAATTCAAGATTATGATAGCCACAAATCATATTAAGGTGCTAGTCTCCCACTCTTCTATTAGATACTTCATCATGGGAGAAGAAATTAGTGAAAAAAGAGCATGATGGGTGACCAAAATCATGGAATATGATGTGACTATCAATACCACAATGATGGTAAGAGGTAGTGCACTCTTCAAGAAGCTTGCTGAGGATGCACATAATGAATCTAAGACTTCATTATTTCTTGATGAATCTCTCCCACGTGTAAAACATGAAAAAAATACACACCCTAGCACACGTGACTAGATGAAGGACATGATCACATTCCTTTCCAAGGGAACATACCCTCTGGCTTATAGAAGGTAAAAAGAAGAAATATGAGGTTAAAATTTATATCTTATGTTTTGATTGATGGAATTATCTTCAAGAAGAATTTCAATGGCATCTTTGTTAAGGTGCATCAACAATGCACAAACTAAAAAGTGTTAGCATAATTTCATTGTAACGCCTCCAAACATGACTAGTACCTATGATGATTTCTACTTTAAAAAGGTACAAATGTTGACATGTGATTTTTCTTAAGATGGTGTACTCTTATGACTTTGGAAATCATGTTTATAGTAGAAAATGATTCATCTATTGAACAAGTACATTCTGTCGTATTTTTGCTTAATTAAAAATGAAGCAATTCATCTCTGTTATGTAGGATAAATTCATTGCACGAGATTATGAATTTTAGTTTCAGTTTTCATAATTTAAGAGGAATCAAACAACATTACCTTGGATTAATTCCATTGATCCAAGGTATGATTCTAATTTACATGTCTTGTTGACATGATGTCCAATTTGGACAAATGGGAGAAGTTCTGGCCTAGAGTATGTGAGGGTCTGTAAACAACCCTCTTCATAGGTCTCTACTTCTTATTGGACCCAATAACGATTCTGGTTCCTCTTTTCTATTATTTTTAGGATGATATGTCATTGGAGGGATTTAGACCTAATATAACTAAGTTTTAAAACTAATGAATCTATCCTAGGGGTTAAACCTAACCTAAGATTTTATGACTTATGCTAATTGGGAAGGAAAAAGGATTAGGAGGGACCTAGACTTATACCATGGACCTACCTATGGACCTATGTTGTTTTCCTAAACTAATGTTAACCTAACTTAAAGTATGGCTAACCTAAAGGGGGCCTGTGGAATGACATGGACAATGGGTGGTCGGTGGCATCAGTTTCAAAATATTAAATGGGATTTAATACAGTCTTATCTCTTCCTATTGCCAACTTTGGCATGGGCATTAGGAAAAGTTGGGGAAAGATGAGTTGGCACCCCACCGAGTGTAGTTTAATGAAAAAAATTAAATTTAGACACTACTAAATGTGGAGATGGTGGTGGCATGGAAAATGGAGGGAACTGACATTCCTTTGCATTTAATGTTTTCAAATTTGGCAAAACTACCTAGGAAAATGCATGAGGGGTTTTACATGGTTGTTTTGTTCTTTCGGTTCATTTTCGAGCTCAAGATCTGTATGATGTTTTTGAGTTTGTCAAATCTCCATTTTTACTATTGCTTGACTAGTTATATTTGCATTAAATGGAGCTATCATTGGACTCTGTAAAATCTATAAGAGAAGATAGAGTATTGGAAGTTGGTTGACATTGCATGGAGAAGAAGAGGTTATTGAAGTTCTGCTTGGAAATATTCTACAATCAATGAAGGAGAAGCTCTATCAGGCATGATAGGATCTACCCATTAAGTTGTTTTTCTTTTACTTAATTGATTTCATTAAAATAAATCTACTCTTAGAAATAATGTGGATTTGATTATTTGATATAATCTCTCTACTTGTTATTTTGTGATTGTTATTGCTTATGATTTATTGACCACTGTGGAAATAATGATTTGGGTTTCGTTTTTCTTGATTTGGTCTATTGGATTATGTTTTAATATTTATGTGCAAGCTTGAGATGAATTCAATACTATAGGTAATCTTGTTGAATTGTGTAAATGTGGTAATATATCAGTTTCTTAACATGTGGAACTTGATTGGAATATATTGTTTCACCAATGGGAAAATATTCAGGTGTTAAACCATTTAAATATCTCATATGATGCTAGATCTTGCTTGAATCCTTTTGGGGATTAAAATTCTGCAACTCTGGCTTTAGCATATTCTTTTTAGTTTTGATGGAAGGCTTTAAAATTTGAAAATGTGTATGAATTTTATCACTTTTGTGGTTGTGATTAAGGTTTTGTTTTAACCTTCCTGTTTTGAGTCATTTGTTCTGTGAGTATTGAGGAAGATGCATTGTTTAGGGTTTTTCTTAGAAAGGAGTTTTTGTATGTTAAGACTTGTTAAAGATTTTCATTCATAAATGGAGGATCTGGAAAGAATAACTGTGTTAGCTCCTTGAAAGTAATTAATGCTTGTGAAAGTGTAATTTAAGGAAAGTGTTATTCTATCTTCTATTCTTTTGAGTATTTGGGTAACCTCTGAATGTAGGCATTTGATGCTAAGAATGGAAACCTCTTTGGGGTATTAATTATATGTGTGATGAGTTTTGTTGTCATCTTAAAATTTGTGAAAGCTCCTTGTCATCAAGTGGTTATTGTATGTTAACCTAATTTTGGTCCATGAACTATCAAACTCGGTTCAGTTGGGTTATGGAATAAGGAAATGGTAGCTCCATTGAAAAGAAATGCCTGCTCTTGGCTTAGCGGTATTTTTATTCATTCTTATCTTCTTTTTTATCATCTGTTTTTGGAAGTCTATTGTAGACTTATCCTCCTGGTCATCTCCTTCTTTTCTTTCTGAACTAGGGGAAATGAATTACTTACTGGCTTCAGATATTGAAGCTACCAATACCGTATCCTTTACTATTGTTGGGTAAAATATGAATGTTGTTCATCATTATTTCTTCCTCGGGAATATTGTCATTTAGTTCAATCCTTGTTTAATCCTTTATTTAGGATTTCGGTTAAGGGCAGTAGAGATTGGAATTGTTTGTTTATGTTCTTGTTTATATCGTGCTCTTTTTCTAATCATGCTTAGAACGTTGAGTAAAAATCTCTCTCTCTCCTTTGATTTTCCTTCTGTTTCAAACTTGGCGAAGGTGTTGTCCTATTTCTTCTACTTCGGAGTACATTCTCCATGAATTTTTGAAGAATTAAGTCCAGTTGTGATAGGATAGTATAGCTGAAGTAGAGGTTAATTAGAAGGATTGTTGTGTTTGGTTGGAAATATTCTGAGTAAGTCTTTTTGTTTGGTGAAAAATATTTGAATGGTTGAAGGAGCTGAAGATGATTGTTAAATCCCTCCATTCTATTCTTTTGACTTAACTTTGGTATTGATGTATCTCTTTGGGGATTGTGTGTTTAGTTTCAATTGCATGCCAAATTGATCTTACCCTTTATTGAGATATGTTTAGTGCTGGAATTTAACTTAAATTGGTTTCTAATTCTGAATTTGAGTTATAGGATTCTTAAATTAGAAACTCTTTCCAAGTTATGTTGTTGGACCATCCTAAACTTATTCCTATGTTTTGATTTGATCTTGGCATCTCAGATTCTAGGATGAATTTAGGTGAATAAAATGTTGAGATGGAAGTACTATTGTTCTATCTAATGCTGAACTATTCCTAAGAAATAGTTAGGATAGTTATCTTCTCATGTTAAATAGGTTTAATTGAGAAGTGAATCATGTAAAGTAATATATGAAAATCAAATTGGGATTGTGATGAAATAATACTTATCTGGATTACTATTTTAATTATTTTTATGTAAGACAATAGTATGAAAGTTGAAGTTGTTTATATCATGATCTATTCTTACTTATGTTATGGTTTATCACACTCTCTCTCTCTCTCTCATTTGTGAATAGTAACTCCTTTTGGTATGTCTTTCTGTATTGCTTAAGACTGTTTCATAACAACAAAGTTCTCTTTATGAAACAGTTAGCTAAAAGCACATTGTTTTAATGTTTAGTGCTTATCATGCTCAGTTTAATGAATTGACCCATGCTAGCAATTTTGCAAATGGAATTTGTAAGTGATGAAAGGAGAAAATATTTATAGGAAGTTACATTTGTTTACCAAAGAGACTGGATATTTTATGATGAAATATGGATCATTATTGAAATGTATTTGTTGGAAAAGAAAGTTGTGTTAGTACCGGATTTACTATTCTTCACAAACCGAGCAGCATCATGGATTTGACAGACACTCAAAAGTAGATAAATGATTATGTATGTCGTTTTATATCCAAGGAAGTAATTTATATGAATTTTTAGTACTTAGAACTTGAAGAAGTGGGTAACACCTTAAAAGGATTTGATCTTATCCTTACTATTTTAGGTTGTGCCTTTCAACCAAGGTAAGAGAACCTATTTTGTAACCTCTGTTATTGAAGGAGACACAAATACCTTTCTTTTGCAAAAAAATTATAATGAAAACCTTGGGAAAATATGATCAACACACATAATTTGACTCTCACGAGTTGTCACTTCCAGACGATGGAGATATTTTCAACACAAAGCTAAGGTTACTAAAGACATTATGGAATCTGATTGTTGTGCATATTTTTGCAAGTAGATTTTTGTTCCTTTATTGATACACAGGAGAATAGGGATAGTTCAGGGTGGCTCAATGGCTTTAAAATGATTTTATTGGGAGATGAAGTAGGATAAATTTGATTATACTAGATATTTGGAGGGACTTCACAATGATGAACAACTTCAAAATAGAAAGATTTAGAATAGTCAAGATGTTCCTTCAACTAGAAGGTGTGCTTCAATGGAGGCCCAGATCAGCACATTTTCACATAATATTTGAGACTCTAACATGAAGGATTGAATTGGAAGACTCAATTAAACACTAAAGTTTCTGATTAATCATGCCTAAGGTACACCGAAGATTTACAGACAATCTTTATCAACAAATGACAATGAATTGATTTTAAATTTGTTTATCTCATCCAAGATGAAGGATCTTCTTGAAATGAAATTGTAAATACCATTAGACTGTCACAGGGACGAGATCCTGTGTGATTTCACAAAAATTTAGTATAAGATTGCAATAGGAATGAAAGAAACTATTTACAGACATTCTGAAAATAAAGTAGACACAAAATTGCTAGAGATTAGACACAAATTAATTCCAAAATTTCTTAGATTCATTAGTAGGGGAAAGATTCTAGAGAAATATCAGTGCTTGTCAATGGCTATACATTTGCAACCAACTTGACACGACATAAAATCTAACAAAGAAGAAAATAATAGGTAATCTAAACTTTGGTCTCTCAGAAGATGACTTTCTCAAATGTTTTCTCAAGAATTCATACTCCGACCATTTGCAAGAGTATTCTCATTGCATTTATACATTTTTTCTTACTCAATTTTCCCCCCAAAAGAGAAGAATATTCGAGGGACCTTTTCTTGTTACCAATTTTTTTCAGATAGTGACACTTAACAAATTCAGATCCAAAATCTAACAGGTGGACCAATTGTGGACCGATCACATTTCTTGGGCCCTTGAGTAATGACTAGGATGCCATGCCACAACTTTTTGGGATTGAATTTAATCATTCTAATTCTGTCATGTGATAAATCCCCTTTTAATCATTTTTCGGAGCCTCTCTATTGCTGGACTTGATAGGTCATCCCTTTTTGCTCTCGAGACAATGCCTTTTTCACCTTTTTTGTGCTGCACTTTCATCATTTCATCCTTCTCCCCTCCTTTTCCTCCGAAATTTTACTTTGTAACATCTAGATCTGGTATTTTGTATTTTTCCACAAGCCCAAGAAAAAATCAACTTCAAAAGTAATTCAGATTTACAAATTGAGCTCCCAAATTGATTCAATTGAACTTTGCAGACCAAAACGACACAAATTTTCCAAAAATTGATGAAGAATGATGCAAAAAATGCATCTCTAAACATCTTGGAGCTTCAATGGCGGAAAAATCAAATGAAATGCATAGCTACCATTGATCTTTCCTTTCAACATTTAATTTGAACCTTCCATGTGGAAAAATGTGATTGGAAAGCAGATGCAGGAGCACCTTTTGACATTTTATAACTTTTGGAAACAAGTAAAATTTTGACATTTTTCTCCACCCTTCGCCTCGAAAATGGGCTCGACACGTGTCCCAATGTGGTTCTCAGAGGAACCATAGCTTGATTATTCTATTTTACCTCATTTTTGGAAAAAATATTTTTTTCCAAATTTTCCCCATGCAGCTCCGCCCTTCCTCTCCTTTAGCTTTTATTATGGGTCCCAGCGGACATGCACTTCATTTTTTCACTTTATACTTATTTTCCAAAAAGAAAAAATTTCCACATTTTCCCTGTGGTGGCACCTCCATTTTTGACTATTCAACACTGGGATTACTTTCTGTCTGTCAGTTCGCTTCTTCAACTTACAATTTTATCCTTTTTTTACAAAAGGCAAAAAACCTTAAATGACCTTGAAGCTCCATTTTTCCATTTCCCTACCTTCTACATGTCTCAATGGCAGATTTTGAGATGGTCCCACAAATTAGAGACCTCAAAAAAGTTCGGGCTCAACATGTGTCTCAGTCCAGTACAGTCTGTCAAAAATTTGAAGGTTCAGTGGAAGGTGCCATATGTCAAAGGTCTAAGACAGTCTCCTTCAGATGGACAGAGAAATGAAAAACAAATTCTAGACCTTTAAGTGATCCTTGACCCAGGAAGGGACTGATCATGGCAACCAAATGGAGGACATGGTATTTCAAGCACTAATACAGGGAGACATAAAACACAATAGAGGCTGCAAATTGAGGAATTTCAATGAAAAATGGGGTGAGACTAATTTTGAGCACCAACATCAGCTCCAACTTAGGGATGGGCACTCCTTGTGAGTGCCACAAGAACAAATAGCAGACCAAGTTCTAAAATAGATCATTGGGCAATGAAGTCAAAGAATAATCCTGCAGAGCAGAACAACCATAACCATCCTCCAAAAATGAACCTAGAAACCAAGAAAACTAGGTCACCAAATACTTAAAAACACAAAAATAGACGAGAACAAAGAACTATACACTTTGAAAAAATGGAATATACCTTGATTATGAGAAATTAATCAAGGAAATGCTTCAAATGCCTACCATTAATAGGAAATTTGAGTAGTTCCCCATCTAATTATTTTAGGAAGAAGGTATTTTCACCAATTCGAATATCAATTGAACAAGGACCCATCCAAAATACATCAAATTTACCATGCTTTCCCTTATCTTCATGCTTGCCATCCCATAAAAGCGCACGATCCCCAATCTTGAATGCTATGGATGTCACCTTTTTGTCAAATAACTTCTTCAAATTTTCTCTCAAATTCACATAGCACTGATGGGATGCCCTTCTCTCTTCATCCATCTCAATAATCTAATTAATTCGAGCATCATATGAACTAAATCCTTAGTCTTCAATCTATTGAACAAACTGAAATGAAGACAATTGAAAATAAAGGGGTAACAGAGTTTGAGTTCCATATATCAATTCAAATGGGATTTTACTAGTAGCTCTTTTTGAGTTGATTCTCACAGCCCAAACAACAAACTTCAGTTGCTCACCTGACTTCCTTTTTTTCAGCTCCAAGGTTCTTCTAATGATCTTCAACAAATTTTTATTATTAGACTCAGCTTGTCCATTTCCTTGGGGATTGTAGTTAGAAGCATATGTCAAATTGATCCCATACTCTTTGCACATTGCCACCAAAGTTTTGGCTCTAAAACTATGGCATTATCAACAAATTTTTTATCTTGCACTCCAAATCTGCCTATGATTTGATTCAACATGAAGTTCATTATCGCTTCGTGTGTTGAATTCTTGGTGGGGATTGATTCTACCCACTTAGTGAAATAATTAGTGGCTATAAGAATTCATTTATGAACAGCACTGAAAGGATCATAAATTTTCCTATGAAATCCATTCCACATTATCCGAATGGGGCTTCAACTAACACAGATACAAAGGAAGAATGCCTCGAAGCTTTCATTCTTCTAGAAAAATTCTAAGCAACTCTCACATCTCCTCACCAATAGAGTTGTATAGTTGAAGAGAGTTGGCCACCAATAACCAACCCTCAAGATTTTATGTGTTGTAACTCTCCCAACAAAATGTCCCCCGCAGAACCCTCCATGGAGATCAGCAATTATTGAGGGGGCCTCATTTTCAGTAATGCATCTCAAGAGCACTCCCTCGGGGTTCTTCTCGAGCTAACCCAAAATCAGTAATGAAATATTTCGGGAGGATAATTGTATTCAATTTTACTCCCATTATAAGAGGAAGGAATCCCATGTGTGCCAGCCTATCACCCAGCAGAAGCTGAGTGCTCACCCGAGGCATGCGCGGGTGCCAAGTTTCTCTTTTATGTGAGTTTTTAGTGGGAAGCATTCATCAATGATTAGTATAGGAGTATTCAGGAAATAATTTTAGACATACAAGGATTATAGGGCTCAGGACGGCCTCCAGATCCTTGTAGTTTCTTCAGACTTGTGTTTTAAAAGACTCCATAACATATAATATAACAGAAAGAAAGCTACAACCATTCATTCATAGCATGAAAGGAAAGAGAACTTCTATGAATGAAATATACATGGAACCCACTGATATTCATATCTAATTGCAATAGGTAACTTCATTGTATTCATCATTTCATTACAAAGAGCCATAGCGGGTAGACTATAGTCATGCACATCACTAGGCTTGGACAACTACGCAAAAACAGAAAATAAATTACAATGCTAAGCTCAATACATTCATTTTTGCATCATAGCCCCACTCGTAGTAATCTTGCAGAGTTTTACCCATGTTAACTCTCTCTATGTGTATCTCTCCTATATTTTCCTCTTAGGTCTCTATCTCCTTCTTGGTTCGTGGGAACTTGTATTTATCACCTTCCCACGCTGCCAACTCACCTTTCCGCACCCTTAGATCCATCGCAAGTGTCGAATGTGGTCCTTCAGCGAGCATGTTTCCTCAGGCCTGAGCTCTCCACTCCATCTCATGATGGTTTTCTAGAAGATTCCTTTGCTAGCATGCTCTTTCTGGGCCACCTATTATCAGGCTGACATGTTATCCACGCACAATCGATCATGATTTTCACGTGTTCTACCTTTGTTGCTTGAATCGGCTAAGTCCTGAACCTCCTTTCACGTTCTGCACTATATGCTTCCTTGAGAATTTTATTTTTCTTACTTTTTCCTTGCACGCCATCCTATAAGCGGGATCCTGTGTGCCCATGAGCCTTCATACTTAGTCAATATTTTAGGGGCCCAACATCACCCCACACTATGCCTGCTGTCCACCCTCGAAAATATTCTACTTGACCAAGGTGCAAGTTAGTTCAATGGAACCAAGATGTAGATAAATATTACAAAGATGAATAAGGAATGAAAGAATAGGGGAAAGAATGAAGAATGGGGGGGAACACTAAACCAAAAGGCTGGGGAAGTCCTTCCGTAAGACTACCTCTAACTTATTCCATGTATCGACCTCGTTCTACACCTTCTGACAGAGGTCGCCAACCAGGAGGTTTACCTCATCAAAACTTAGGCCAGCTCCTTGGGCGCCCAAAGTGTCCACAATTTGTTCCATATCTTTACCTAGGTCTACAAGCTTGTCCATTCTCTGGTAATTTGAGGATATAGTTCCTTCAATCATGTCTTGGTTGAGCCCCTTAGTGCCTCAATCTCCTCGGATCTTCTTTCTACTTCCGCCAGGACTCTATCCCACTCGCCCTATTTCCTTTATTCTTCTCCTGGAACTCTTTCAGCTCTGCTTCGAGTGTGGTGACCAAGGAGCTTACCACCTTATCTCTATCTACGCATGTGTCATATGCGGCCTCAGCAGATTGGGAAGCAACCTTTACATCTGTGAGCACCTTGCTATACTCAAAGAACTAGTGCTATCACTTTCAACTGGTCCTCCTCCTTCAGGCACGCGGCTACTTCCTCCGTAGATTCCAATGCCAAGGGTCGCCTCTCCATGGTGAGGATGCATGTTAAGTCTTCTAGGCATTCTAGTGTCGATGCATACCTCTGGGGATAGGCGTTAGATCCAGGGTGTTTCAAGATGATGGCACTTTTTATCGAGTCTACTTTCTTGTAGACCTCTTGCACCTTTGCCTTTTCCTCCTTGAGCTCATGTCTTAGCTATGTGCTAATTAATTCCTCCTGTTTCAAGCTTCTAGCCACCTTAGCCAACTCTTCCTCCTTCTTGGCTAGCTTTCCCTCTAAAGCCCTTATGTTGTCGTTCTACACGAATAGTCTTGCCTCCATTTCCACCGCGACCTTGTTTAGAGCATTACATACTTGCTCGTTTGTGAGCTCCTAGGCATTTACTAAGGGGTTATCTCCCTTAGAATTTAGCAATGTGATAAGCACCTTTTAGTAGACTTCAAAGTTTGGCTCGTCGATGTGGGATTCAAATTCCCAAGAAAGCATCTTCTTGGTCTTAGGGTACGTGCCCTCCTTCTCGAACAATCCCATGGCTATAAGTCTTTTGGTGGGTACCGTGCTCTAGAATCATGCATGTAGCACCTTCCTTGAGTCATCCACGTAGCCCATTATCTACCTCTGTTCTGCATCTAGAGGTCTTTTACTTGAGTGCATGCCTTTGGGAAAGATGACTATTAGAGTAGGGCCTCCTAGGCTATTATGTCCCCTTTCACCACTCTCTTCCTTCCCTTCCTTTAGCACTATGTCTACACTCCACTCTAATTCCTGGTCTACAAGGATCTCGAGCATCTTCTTCACTTCTCACTTTACCACTTTGGTTATCTACTCCTTTGTAAAATCTATGGCCCTCTGTCCCCCTCAGCATCCCTCTCATCTACCTTTGTATCTTCAGTGCTTTCATCTCCTTGTGCGCCTTTCCACCGCACGAATATGAACTCTTGCTTTTCTTCTCCACTCTCCTCCTCTGAGTCATAGACACTAACTATGCAAGGTTCCAAAGGTTCCTTGTCTTTTTCTAGCTTTCTCCTCATTGCCACCCTCTTCACTCTCATCCTCTCCTTCTCCCAGATATCTCTCCAAGTTGTCGGTCACCTCCGAGTCAGCTTCTTCATCTACCTTCTACTTCTTCCTAAGAGGTTGCTTCTAGTTAGGAGATTCTACCTTCTCTTCTTCCTCTTGTGACTCCTCTAAGGTGGTGGGTTGTTCGGGTGCCCCTACTTCTAGCATCTTCTCCTTTACTAGGGACTTCTTCCTCCAAACATAGGTGCTTGGCTTGGCACTCGTAGAAGGCATGCTCACTGTCTGAGAAGTTGGTACACTTGGTGCTCCTTCCTCTCCTCTGCCCCTCTTCTTAGACACTGGCTTCTTCATTCCCAGTGGGGTCTTCAGGTATGGATATTTCATCCACCAAGTACGTGCCATTTTCAAATTTTGGCCTTATGCATACGTATACACGCACCGTGGATCCTCCAATAATAGGAAGTGTTATTGGTCTAGTCATGTGGATCTCGTGTGACACGTACTTCTCCATGTATGCGCACTTACCTTTGGGATAGTTTAGTTTCTTCCTCATATCCCTGTGTTCTTGGTCTAATTTTCCTAGCTCCAGCCTTAGCTTTTTCGATTCTTTAAATCTGTTCACTCCCGCTTGGAAGTACTGGGAAGTGAACGCAAAAGGAGATTACACCAAGGGCTCCATGATTCATTAATAAGTTTGAACCTGCGAAAGCAATAGTGTTGGTACACCAAAACTCAACTTCTCCTTGTGTGGCTACTGGGAGTTGTTGGGATCCTCCACTCTACCCCGAATGCATTTCTCAAGTGCGTATACCATTTTTCAAGCTGTGCTTTGTGGGGAGCCATCATTGTATCACATGCATACTTTTCAAACCTCTTCGCGGGAAAAGGGTCTTGCTGGGTACTCCCACACAAACTTATCTGGTGCATCGGCACTCCAACTTCTGTAAATACTATGGTGAGCAAGACATTTCCAAAGAGGATCCTATCCCCTTCCTTTGTGCACTTTACAATTTCCTCGACAATGTATGCAGACAAGTTGTAAATAGTCCCCTCTACAATCTTCCTGCAGACATGCAGCCATGGCTTGTTGACTTGCGTCCACCTTTCTTGGCCATTTAGTTTCATTACTGGTGCATGGCCATCTTCATAACTAGGTCCTTGATGTCTGAGATGTCATAATACCATGACCCTTTCTTACAGGCATACTCTGTGATGGTCTCCTGAATAGCTTCCTTATCACCAAGGTCATCTTCCAGGCTATCTCCCTCGCATATGAGGCCTGTAAACTGTGTAATCAACTGGGGAGTTACATGCATCTTGTGCCCAGCAAAGTGGAAGTAGTCCTCATGCACCTAAGACATCAACCACTGGTACAAGTGATCTAGCTTCCCAAAATAAGGCAACTCATAGAGTTGCAACAACCCTACCTTCACTAGCTTGACCTTCACGTCATCATTATAGATAGGAAACCCTTTAGGTGTTTGCTTGTTGGTTGGGCATACTAGTTCTAATGTCATTTATTTCTCTATAGTGCTGGTGTAGTGATTATAGTCACTGATTAGTATGTTTCTCAAATGGGATTCCCATTCCTTTCCCATCATCACTCTGTCAGGGTATTGCATTTCTGCATACTATTCTTCGTTTGTTTCCACCTCGGGTTCTAGTTGTTTAGCCTTCGCTTTGCCCTTCCCTTTCTTTGGTGCCATGGTCGAGGTAATTGTATTACTCCAATCCTCTCCTTGTTACTCTACTTTCCTTCTCCTAACCTTCGATCTCAGATCCGTGATACAAATCTCCTAAACCCATGCCCTAGTTTGCTGAACCCTAACTTGATAAATTCTTCACAAAACATCTTTTCACTTTGTTCCAAGCCCATGTAATTCCTTCCTTCTAGTTCACAATCTCAAATTGGATCTTTATTTTTTATCACGAGATCTTCTCTCTCCGATCGAATTTAAAAAGTCCTAGCTTATATCTTTCACTTATATCTCCAACTCTTCATTTTTGTAAAGTAAAATGAGAGTGCCCCGACCCTCTATTTATAGTTTTTCCTTTTTTTGGTCATTAAATGCTACTTTACCTACCCCATAATTTGTTCATTTAATGTGGATTTAAAAAAACCATCTTTAGCACCTTTACTCACGTGCCCTTCCTACGCGAAAACTCCTCCAACCTTTTGGCGCACAACCAAACCAACCTGACAGGAGACTCTTACGCGTGCTCAGCCCATGCCAAGGCACTTCTTTTGTCTAGATTCTTGCTTTCACCTACCTTGTGTTGCTTTAAATGTGCTTCATTTTCCTTTGTACATGGGATCTATGAGTAGCTTTACCCTGGCACCAACCATTCTATCTTTTCTCTTCATCTCTCTTTTAACCAAGCTACTCAACAAGGCTCTTCAACACAACTTCCTTAGTATTTTTAATCACATGCTTCTTCACTTTTCTCCACCCCACACTTAAATGATGTGTGGTCCTCTGTGCAATCATAAATTCTCCAAAAATAACAATAAGGTTACCAGTTCTGAGGTGTAAAACAAAATAACAACGCGAAAGGAAAACATAAGGAAATAAAAATGCGTAAGCAAAAATTCTAGACTAACTAGAAAAATTACCTTATTTACAAACACCAAGAAGACTTATTTATAGTAAGGCTTTAGCCTACTGCCATTGAAGTGTCTAGGAAACTCTATTCCGTCTAGCACTTGTAATTGGCACGTGCCCAAATCAAGGATGTACGAGATTGTGTAGGGACCTAACCAATGGACTTTCAACTTCCCAGGATGGCACAAAAATTTAGAATCATACAGTAACACCATCTGCCCAACCTAAAACTTCTTGTTTCTAATATGGTGATCATGCCAAGCCTTTTGCTTTGCCTTTTCCACTATTTGGCTCCAACGGAAAGTGATCGTCTCTCATCTAGTTTCATTAGTTCATCAATTCTTTCTTCCAGTGCTTGTTCATCAGCTAATCCTCCTACGTGCACTATTCACAGAGAAGGTAACATAAATTCAACCAAAGCAAACACAGCTTCTACACTAAACACCAATTGAAAAGGTGTGGCTTTATTTAATCTTTTATACATAGTCTTATAAGCCCATAAAAATGCTGATACCTTGTCATCCCAATCCTGTCTTCCAACATCATAGATTTTGGTCAAGGTATGACTTAGTATTTTGTTGAATGCTTCCGCGGTTCCATTTTCTTGTGGATGGTAGGGCGTAGTCTTATGATGAGCCACCATGAACTCAGATGATAGGATCCTCAAGGTCTCATTTAGAAAATGTGTACTCCTATCATTGGTCAAACTTAAAGGGCATCCATACCTTGTGATAATGTTCTCTTATAGGAAAATTTCCGCCATTGTTGTCGTGAAATATTTAGTCAGGGCTGCTTCTACCCACCTTGTGAGATAATCCATGTAAGTGATGACATAACGTGACCTAGTCCTACATGTTGCCGGTGTAATAGGTCCTACAAAGTCTATCGCCCACTTTTCAAAAGGCTCTATGCTAGGAATAGGACATAAAGGCATTTTATCTCTCCTTCTTAGTTTTCCAATGTGCTTGATACAGTGGTCACATGCTTTACAATAATCCCTACAATCCTTGTACAAGGTTTCCCACCATAAACCTGCCATTAAAATCTTGTGCATGGTGGCATCACCTGCGTAATGCCCACCTACACTTCCTCTATGTGCTTCCTCCATTATGGCCAGACACTCATGTTCTAACACACACCTGCACAAAACTTCATCACGTCCCAATTTGTATAAATCTCCACAAATAAACATGTAGTGTACGGTGCGTATGGCCAACTAATTTTCTCCAATGCCTTTATTCCATCTCGGCGCCACACCTTATTTTAAAAATACAAAAATCCCTTCCAAATCTAAGGGCACGCACTGTAATCTAAATAGTTACGTGTCTGGCATTGTTTCCTCAATACTTTGCACGTCCTCTCTTGAATCAATTCTTGATAGATGATTAGGTCCACAATTTCTTTTTCTAGGATTCACTATAATGGTGAACTCAAAATATTGAAAGAAAAACACCCATCGACATATGTACCCTTGAAGAACAGGCTTATTTACTAAATAATTTAATGCCATGTGGTCGGTGTAGAATACAAAGGGTGTTGCCAGCAGATATTGTCAAAATTTGAAAAGCACATAGATCATTGACAATGCCTCGTGCTCGGTTGTGGTATAATTCTACTTTGTTGGTGTTAACTTCCTACTCACGAAACAAAGAGGATGATCAACAATCCCCTCACCTGGTTGTGCAAGTACTGCTCCAATGGCAGTTCCTAAGGCATCTACATGGACATGGAAAGGCTTGTCCCAAGAGGGAAATCAAAAAATAGGCGCGGTAATAAGCCTATATTTTAATGTATCAAACACCCTCTGCTACGCCTTTCCCCAATGGAAGGTACTTTTGTGTCTAAGCAGCTCCTCTAAAGGTGCGGTGATCTTGGCATACCCCTTAATGAATTTTTTCTGTAATATCCCATATGCCCAAGGAATCCGTGCACTGCGCTCGGCTAGTAGGCTCCCTTAACCCCACAATAACTGCAACCTTAGTGGGATCTACTAGCAAGCCCTCCTTACATATGATATGCCCCAATAAAGTCCCAAAGGGTGTAGCAAACACACACTTCTTAATGTTGAGGGATATCCTCAACTGCCTACACCTTTCAAACATTAATCTCAAGTTGTCACAATGGTCCTTAACCAGACCATATACTATCCAATCATCCAAGTAAACCTGAAGAAACTTATGAATGAAGTCCTGGAATGCTTGCACCACTATGCGCGAAAAGACAACAGGCACATTTTTCAACCCAAAGGGCATGACCATGTATGCAAAACTTCCCCACTCGGTGGTGAAAGTGGTCTTCTCCTGGTCTTCCTTTGCAATCCAGACTTGGTGGTATCCTGAAAATCCATCCGTAAAGGAATAGATTTCACACCCAACGACTCCTTCTAGAATTTCTTTAGTGAAGGGGGTCGGAAATGGATCAATGACACAAACTGCATTCAATTCCCTATAATCCACACAAATTCTAATCGCCCATCTTTCTTGATGCTAATTACCATTGGACTTATCCATTCCGATTCTTCTACTGCCTCAATGATCCTAGAAGCTATCATCTTATCTATCTCCTCCTTAACCTTCACGCGTAAGTTGGGATTCATCCGGTAGGGCCTTTTTCTAACCGGGCATGCACCTTCCTTTAGTTTTATCCTCATTTCCCCAAGGAATGGTGGATGCCTTTTAGCTCATGGTACCCACATGGGAATAAATCCTCAAATTCGTGCAACAGATCAATGATCCTTGATACTTCCTTCTCCATCCAATAATCCCCAATAATAGCTTCCTTAGGTTCTTCTCCTGAACCGATGTTAACCTTATTTGTCTTTAAAGGCTCATGGTAGGCACACGCACGAGCATCTACACTGCCCACTACTTCGCACATCCCCACAGAATGGATAACATTTAAACTCTCTGGTTCCTCTCCATCAATCACATATACTAACTTTCCCTTTTCCTTTTCCAAAAACATGCGGTCAAGCTGGGATTCTTCTGTTTCTTCAATATCTTCAAACGCACCCCCAATCCTGGTTCACCTAGTAGTTCCAATAGCCTATCTTCCATTCTGGCACTATCCCCCATTGTAAGGCACTTGATACCTTGCAAGGCCTTATCAACCAATGGTTTGGTACTCCGATACTCAAAGGCTTGAATAAGATCAGCCACAAGCTCTTGCCAATTCCTTGTTTAGCAGTGTGTCTCGAATGAATGTACCATGCACGCGTAAAACCCTGCAATGTAGAATATAAATTTTTCACCCAGAGGGATGGTGGCAAGGCCTCCGTACCTTCTCTCTAGACCCATTCACACTCTTGGATATGGAAAGAGGTGGGATCCTTCCCATGGTACTCCTTGATGATGGTGGGTATATTACTTCTAGAAAATCTAACAGAGAGCAATTCTTACCTCGCGCCATTCTAAAAGGCTCTCCTAATGCATGGCCCACTAATGAGCTGTTGTGCCAAGAAAGACATAACTTAGCATCTCCCTTCGTTCCTTTTCATTTTTCCACTAAGCTTCTATCTCCTGCAGAAAGACCTTAGGGAAGGCTCCTCTAGAGTACTTGGGCAGTTCTTTCCCCCAAGGTGTTGAACCATGTGTGCCTTAGTTACCTTGGTCACCAATCCTCTCAACTATCATCCCATTAATTTGTAAGTCCCATGTGCCCAATTATCACATGCCAGGCTGGTGGTATCACTCACTGACTGAGCATCCTCAAACTGGATAACCCCATTAATAGGGTGTACCATCTTAGGGTCTCTAATTGAGCACACATAAATCTTGTCCAAAACCTCTTCTCCCAACGGTTCAATGTAGGGCACTGACTTCCCATCAACTAGGGGTATAATGACCCACTCCTCTTTGTTCTCAAAACTGATGTACCCTTTGTTGAACCAGAGGTCTACATTGTTCTTATAACACCAAGGGCACCCAAGTAGTGCTGGGAAATTGTCCACCTCAATGAGCGCCAAGAATTTGAAGTCCCCAATAAACCATGCTCCCTAGATAGTAATAGCTGCATCCTTCAAGAAACCGATGGGCATTGCCTTATTCTTGTTTGCCATATATAACACATTTGAAGATGGCTGTAACACAGGTCTCCCCATCTGATGCCATACATCCAAAGTCAAAACATTAACCTCTGTGCCAGTGTCAATGAGTATATTGTTGAGGAGCCATCCATCCACAATTGCATTCAATGTAATCTCCTTGTCATAGTTGAGGCTATGAGGGGGAAGGTTTGCATGCAAGACCTACCTCTCGCACTCTTCTCCGGTGCATGGTACCTTCTCTCTCAACAAGGATCCTAGCAAAGGAATGATGTTCTCCTACCTTAGCATTTTGCACACCTCCTTGACCTCATCTAGGTCATCTTTCTACACCTCGATCCTCCTTCCTTGTTCCTCCCTCCTAGATTTCTCCTTTAGACATTGGATCTCCCCTTGCAAGCTTCAAATAACATCCATGGTGTCCTGATATATCTCCTTCTGATGCACGGGGTCTAGGTACTTTCCATGAATGACCTCTTCTCTTAAAACGAGGCTCTTCTGTCTTGGTATCTCTCTTGTACGTGTGGCTTCTTCCTTGTTGTTACCAAAACAGGCTCCAAACCTTCATCCCATGTTACCCGAGGCATCCACTATATGTCTGCCTTCTTGATGCTAACCATCGCAACGCCTTTGTCCTTCTGGTGCTATTGATTCATATGCTCATATAGCTTTGGGAACTCCTCATACTTATGCTTATTTCTGCACCATGAGCACTGCAATAAGTCTAGGCACTCACGCTTGTAATGTTCTGTAGATCCACAGTTGAAACATGTCCCTCACGGGAACTCACTCCTTCCTCTATGGTTACCTTGTCCACGAAATCCTCCTCGAAAACCTTTTCCTTGCATGCCTCCATCTGCGCGCTCCTCATAATGGTGATCATCATTTTTAGAACTACTGGCAATGCTGGTTTGGCACACCCCATGATCAATGGCCTCATGTATCTGATCAATGAGCCTACGTCTTTAGTATCATGGGTCGTGGAGGTGTAAATATTGCAATAACAAGATACATTCTTTCTGATCACGCACTATAGCAAGGGACATCTACTAGCATCATGGTCCCCATGAAAGATTTCACAATCTAATGTTATAGCACGTACCATCCTCTGGGGGAAATTATCCTTAATGTGCCCCTCTATCTCACAATCTATGCACCACAAACCACTGCGAGTCTCATGGACCGAGTTTGTAGATAGCTTTTCCAACTATTTAGCCATAGCAGCAATATGAGCCTCTAAGAATAGGCTAATGCTAGTATCAATACTACCAATGGCTTCGGCACGTAAGGCAGCCTCAATGCTTTGCGTGGGTTTGTGAAAGTCTTATGAGACAGGGCCCTTCTAAAAGGGGTGATCAATCCTCCAACAAACCACTGTGCATGCTGAGAAGGATGTATATCATATGATAATTTAGACAAGAGAGTATTAAAGCACGCATCATACTCCCACACATTCTCTGCCATTCCTTGATGTATCTCGTTCAAAGTTCTAATGCCTTTTGCTTGAACTCGGGAATGTGGAGTTATGCGTAAATGCATTCTTTAAGGTAGTTTAATCCACCACTATTTGATGAGGACCATACTTTCTATAATAGCTATGCATGTGCCCTCGCAACATGGTTACAATTGACCGGCCTTTCATTCGGGGTTGTGATACCTTTCACGTGCCATATCAATTCACACTTGTGAACATGTTCCATAACATCCTCAGTGCCCCTATAATTTGGTAAGTATAGAGATATTTCAAAGAACACTTGAGGTGGTGGCTGGGGCCCTTGTCCTAAACCATAGCCTTGGTTCCCTCTGGTGTTTCCTCCAACACCTGATCCACCTGATCCACATGGTCCCATTGAACTATGTACCGATGGTCTGCGATGGTGCCCCACCACCGCTACTTTGTCCCGTGCCACCCCCGATGCGAGACCAAAAGTTTGTACACTTGCCCCTTGTCCAAAAACTCCTCCAAATACTGGAATATGTGTAGCCATATAAGAAGGGAATGTAAAATTGTATCTCCTAGGCGCGGATCTATTTCTTCCACTAGTTTCAACTGGATCAATACTTCTTCCTAGTTTGGGAAAACCAAGCACCAGGGCTTGGTCACTGGGTGGGTTCAGATATGCACCAACGACTCTCCTTTCTCCATGTGATGAACTCTCACTAGAAGCTGAAGGGGTCTCCCTCACGCACTTGCCAAGATGGGGTAGCATAGACTGCTCAGGCTCCATGTCCTCCACGTGAACCTCAATTCCTTCCTACAACGTTTACTTCCATAGATCCATCACACTAGCAGATTTGTGTCATCTAGTAATCTCCCTTTCACATGCTTCACCATACTCAAGCCATCTTTCGTCCTTCTCCTTTTCGTCGCCGCATCATCGCCATCTTCCCCACCCGAGCTTCCTTACCCAAAGGCTTAGAACGATTTATCCAGCCATTGGGAGCGCTTCTAGACTCTTGGTAGCCATCAATATCTTCATATCTAGAGGGATAACACATAGAAATGATCCCGTAGGTTCTCATAGAAACTAGAACTTAGCAACCTCTAGAAAAGAATATGTGGAAATGGCATATTCCAGAGTGTAGCTAGCTAGTACTCTTCCCCACCAGTGATCTACAACACGGGTCCACATCAGATCTACATCCTACAACCTTTGGTAGTCTTCTTTGGTCCATATCCACGATCCATAATGCCAACTTGATCTAGATGCATAGGCTGAAAGCCACCTAAATAACTCTACTGGGAAACAATGCAGAAAAAATTCTCATACAAGTCATGGTAGAGATTCTCCTCTACCCATCTACGTGTATCAAACTCAGGTCCAGTGTTGAATCTCTAGGTAAATTCATCCTCCATGCTCTTAAACCATGATTCAACATTTTCCAATGTCAACCGATCCGTCATTACTCTTTACACAGATCATGATGCATGCTATATCCCACTACAACTTTGAAAAGAGGTCCCAACAATGAAACCAAGATGTAGTCAATTTTACTCCCATTATAAGAGGAAGGAATTCCATGTACATCAGCTTATCACCCAATAGAAGCTAAGAAATCACCCGAGGCACGTGTGGATGCCGAGTCTCTCTTTTATGTGAGTTTTGGTGGGAAGCATTCATCAATGATTAGTATAGGAGTATTCAGGAAAGAATTTTAGACATACAAGGATTACAAGGCTCAGGATGGCCTCCATATCCTTATAGTTTCTTCAGACTGTGTGTTTTAAAAGACTCCGTAACATTTAATATAATAGAAAGAAAACTATAACCATTCATTCATATCATGAAAGGAAAGAGAACTTATATGAACAAAATATACATGGAACCCACTAATATTCATATCTAATTGCAATAGGTAACTTCATTGTATTCATCATTTCATTACAAAGAGCCATAGCAGGTAGACTACAGTCATGCACATCACTAGGCTTGGACAACTATGCAAAAATAGAAAAGAAATTACAATGTTAAGCTCAATACATTCATTTCTGCATCATAGCCCCACTCGTAGTAATCCTGTAAAGTTTTACCCATGTTTAACTCTCTCTGTGTGTATCTCTCCTATCTTTTCCTCTTAGGTCTCTCTCTCTTTCTTGGTCTCAGTAGGAACTTGTATTTATCACCTTCCCACACTGCCAACTCACCTTACCATGCCCTTAGATTTGTCACCAAGTGTCAAATGTGGTCCTTCAGTGAGCATGTTTCCTTAGGCTTGAGCTCTCCACTCCATCTCATGATGGTCTTCTAGAAGATTCCTTTGTTGGCATGCTCTTTCCTAGGCCACTTGTTGCAGGATGACATGTTATCCGTGCACAACCAATCATGCTTTTCACATGTTCTACCTTTGTTGCTTGAATTGGCTAAGTCTTGAACCTCCTTTCACGCCCGTGCATGCTATATGCTTCCTTGAGCCTTTTCTTTTCGTGCTTTTTCCTTGTGTGACATCCTATAACCTGGGGTTTTGTGCACCCACATGCCTTCATACTTAGTCAATATTTTAGGGGCCCAACACTAACTTAAGTGCTCTTTTCTGATTTTTACACATATTTTCAGGGCAACATAGATGTACGAGATAAAATATTATATCTTTGTACTATTCAAAACTTACCAAATTTTCAAGGACATCTACCCTTTCTCCTTATAATTCATTTATCTCAATAGTTTACGAGGTTGCTCTCACCATAATCTTAGCTAGACCCAAACCTCTTACCAATTTTGTGGTTTGGATATCCATGTCATAATCCTATAACTTGTTCACCCATCTCGCATATTTTTCTTTAGACCTCCATATCTGAAAAGGTGTCTTTGACCATGGTGTGGGGAACATAAGAAACAAATTTAGAACTCAAGATGTAGGGTCTGAAAAATTTATTACTTTCACCAAGGAAAATACCTGCTTCTCCATGATGGTTTATTTTAACTCATCTCCCTGCAATGCCTTACTGAAAAAGGCAATTGGTCTCTCACCCCCTTCATCATCCTTCTCGTGACAAAATAGAGGGAATGGTGTTTTTGAAGCAAAAGAAAAAAATTGAAAAGGTTTCTTGTAATTTGGGGCTGCCAAAACAGGCATGCTTTAGTGCTTCTTTGATCCTATCAAAATCTTGAATTGGTGCTTCTTCACACTTGATAATCTGGTCTTTCTTCAACATGCAAGTAATGGGGAGAGTTAACTCAACAAAGTTAGACACAAATCTTCTAATGAAATTGATTTTCCCAAAGAAGGATTGGATTCCCTTCTGGTTCTTGGAATTGGAACCTTGCGATGGCTTCTACCCTCTCGGGATCAATCATGACACCATTTGTTAACACAATGTGACCAAACAATTTGGCCTTTTGCACTCCAAAATGGAACTTATTTGGATTGAGTGAAATGCCATACTCTACATCTTATCGAATTTTTTCCAAGTGTTAAGTGATCACTTCTCTTTCTCGGAAAACAAAGTCACATCATCTTAGGAAACAACAATAAAATCATTAATGTAACTAGTAAAAGCAACATCCATTTCTCTTTAGAAGGTAGCTCCAACATTCATTAGAATGAATGACATCCCGACATAAACATATGTGCCCCATGGAGTGTTAAAGGTAGTCTTTATTCTTTCTGACTCCTTCACAACAACTTGATTGTATCTAGAGAAACCATCCAAAGTAGAAAGAAACTTAGATCCAGTCACTAATTGCAACATATTTTCCATGTTTGGTAGAGGATAATTATCCTTCATTGATGCTCTGTTCATATTTCTAAAATCTACACACAAACACGATATCACCATTTTTTTTTTTCTTCGGCACTAAGTTTGCAACCCAAGAAGAATACCTTGTTGGCTAAATGATCCCTCCATCTCTTAGCTTCTTTAATTCATTCTGAATTTTCATGGAGAGGAGTGGATTAATCAGCCTCTACTTTTTTCTAAATGGTTTTGCATCAGATTCCAAAGGAATCTCATGTTGAAACAAGTCCTCTCTGTATGCTTTGAGTTCAAAATAGGACCAAGCAAGGTAGTCCTGATATTTATTTAACAATTAGACATAGGATTGTTTCTCTTCTTTGTTCATATTGCTTCCTAACCAGATCTTCCTTGGTTTTTCCTTTGTGCTAAGGTCATTCTCTTCAATGTCCCTTAAGGTCGCTACATGTCTGTTTATAATGTAATCAACATTATCAAAGTTTGATTCGATAGCAACCAGCCCTCTAGGAATGGTATTAGTTTTCAATTGGATGATGTCTTTACCGAAAAAAGTTTATTTTCCTTCTAATGCACACACCATTATCTCCCAATTAATACAATAATCAGCAAACTCCCATTTGTTTTGCAAAAATTGTTTCACCTAGGCATCATCATCAACCACTTGCCAATTTTTTACATTGTCAGGGAAAGATGGCCTTGTTAGTACTTCAACATTATATTCACAATTGGGGGACATTGAAGAAACATCAAACTAAGATCCCAAGACTACAAGCTGGTCTGTAACAACATTGAAATTCCTATCATGATGCACAATATTAAACGAGTCAAACATTTCAATCAAATCCCAAACTGCATGCTTGTATTTTTTCATTCTCTAATTTTTAGTAGCATACAATTTTCTAATTTGTTTGACAATCAGTTCTGAATCTCCTTTGACAATGATATCTTTAATATGATACTTCCAAGAAATTATCAAACCTAATAATAATGCTTCATACTCAACAATGTTATTAGTGCATTCAAAGTTAAGTTTGAAAGAAAATACAAACTCTTATTGGCTTGGGGAGATCAGAAAAATGCCGAAACCATTTGTAAACTTGGAACATGCTCCATCAAATAATAATGTCCAAGGTAAACTACCCTATTCAAGAAATTCACATTGATAAACCTTGTGCTCCTGTCATAAGCAAACCCCACAAAGTTATATGCATCCACATCAGCATATAACACTTCATAAGAAGCATTATTTGGATCCTCAATGAGGTGCAACATTTTCTTCTCTCCATAAAAATTTACAAGGCTTCCTTTAATTGGAATGGTGACAAAAGAAATATCCATCGAAAAATTCCACCAACACTTGAAGCCCATTTTCTTGATAACAACATACCCCATTTGGCAAGGTGCACAACAATGATGACATCAAGCTTCGTGTTCTTCCCAAGTAAGCTGTAAGTTATACCACAAATCCTTTCACACATCTAACAATGGGAAACTCTCTAGAGTCCATGGAAATGCATCTTCCATATGCTGCTATCACTTTGATATCCATCTCTTTCATGACCTCAAGAGGCATGACATTGCATGATGCTCGGAATCAAACATATAATTGTGCAACAGTCTATGCTTAATGATCAAAGTTGTAAAAATGGATCAAAATTTAATTAGACTTCAACCAAATATGTCCCAAAGTAAACCTCGGGTGCTTCTCCAAGCTCTTCGAATGCTAGTGGTGTTTCAAGGTCCGCAATGGTTAGAGGAGGAATTTCTACAATGTTTACGTTTCTACCAGGGTACTCTTTTCTTCTTTCAATACCAAATACTCAAATTCTCTCTTTTGTGCTCATGAACCCTAAGAAACTCAACAATTGAAACACTAACTTTGATTTGACTCAAAACTTGGGTAATGTCATATGGAACATTCTTTGGCAAGGCAACATTAGAAGGGAGATTAGAAAACTCATTAGATGGCATGGGATTATTGATGGGTTTTGGCATGAGGAGAAGTATGAATCTTGTTTGGGACAACAAGGCCTTTAGAAGGTGTATCTTTCTTAGGATCCTCTTTAGGAATACTAGTAAGAAATGGAGTTTTAGGTTTGTTTTTAGGCCCCGCTACTTTGACAACTCTACTCCTAGTATTATAACCTTTTCTTGAGCAACAACAACGTTCATCAATAACTTCCTATCTTCCTCCAAAGGGATTCCTCCATCATAATTCTTTATCATTAAATCTCTTAAATACTCGAAGTCATTATTAGGTATTTCAAAAGCTTGCACTACATCTACTTCAAAAGTATGAGGAGGAAGAAGTTGTACCCGGTGAATGTAATCCCAAAAATTTACAGCAGTTCAAGCACTTATCACTTTGGTTGAAGTTACTCCTTATTGTGAGCTTGAAGAACAACCCATCATGCAAACATCATTATCGGCTTCTTCTTCTTGATGATTTACTTCACATGGAGGATAGGGAAGAAATCATCTATCACACCAATCAATCACATTGGCTTAATCAACAACAACAACCTAGGAAGTCAGAGGATCATGCACCATTCTACTTTCACGTGCTTAGGGATGTCTATTTGCAGATCCCATGGGTCCTTTACCTCTGTCATTTGACCTCTGATCACCCCTAGGATGATTGCAAAATATGTCATGATTTTTACCTTTTTCGACCTTGTGAACTTTTCCCAATTCCTTTCTCTTCCTGTGCTAGTTTTTAGGATATTTATTTGACATCCCTGCCAAAGTTTTAACAACCTCCTCAAGATCAACATTCTTGCTTGCTTGAGGTTTTTTTGGGTTTATCAGTTTAACACTCTCCCTCTTAGGAGGTTTTCCAATAACCTTAATGTTGTTCTCAATTTACAGAGCCATAGTTAAGGCCTCGCCTCAAAGTGCATGGGTTTTTATCCCTCAAATAGTATGCAAACTTCTTGTCAAATGCATTAACATACTTTATAAGACAAGGTTCATCACATGGCCTCAAATTCACAGGAAATCTTCTCAATGTCTTATTGAATCTTGTATTAAAGTCATGCACCGACTCATTAGGATTATTTTTAATATTCTTAAATTCGACAAGAGAAACCTAGGCTCTATTTTGTCACCATACCGTAATCTAAATGCATTCTTCATTTCAGTTCGAGAATCAATAGAGTTATCGGGAAGAGCTTTATACTAGTCCTTGCATCCTCTTCTAGAGTATGAATACATAATTTAATTTATACATCTTCAAACTCTATTTAAAAATCCTCCATCATATTGACAAAGAGGTTCAAGTGTTGATCACTAGTTATTGCATTATTTCCTTGAAACTTAGGCAATCTATTTCTTACATCCCGTGGCATAGCATTTGCATAGCCAACCATACCTCTAAAACTTATGGGACTGTTGGTCCGAAAATCTGTCGCCAGGACAGATCTATGGATAGACGAGCCAACAGTGTGCAGGGCTTAGCCCCTCTTTGAGTCAGCAAAGCGAAACTGGTTTATTGCTATTCTACCAGCAGGAATCTATGCAAGTCTCACAGATTCTGCCTTCGGGGGTTTGGGATCTCATCCCAGTAGAGTGTTTCAGGCTGTGAAAAGAAAGGAATGAAAGAGGGAAAAGAGAAAGAACAGATCCGAAGGAAGAAAAGAAATGAATTCCAAAGCAGAAAGGTCAGAAGATTTATGTTTTTGGGTTGGTAGTAAACAGAGCCAAACCTACTTGCATAAATAAACAAAGCAATACTGATGAGAAAATGACAGAAAAGTAGATATGAATCCAACAGATTAAACACATACAGATCTAACGTAAGGAAGATCTAATACATAACACAGCTATTGAGCACAAAGTCTTAATATTTGTATTACTATTTTCTTCTGTTACAAGAAAGCTCAAAGTCTTTCTCTCCTCACTTCTATTTTCATCTAAAAAATGTTCACACCGAATACAACAAGTATTCCAGTATTTATAGAAGAGAGGAGAAGGAAAGCAAAAAAGGAGCCAACAAATATTTACAAAGATATTTACAAAATATCTAAAAGTCATGTTGACTTTGACAAATTTGATGGATGACATCATCCCATGATGCAACATGGATGATGTCATCATTTGTATCAACATACTTCAGACATTTCAACAAGAAAGTCAGAGAATAGAGAGAAGAAGAAGAAGAGGAAGAAGAAGAAGAAGCAGCTACTCGTCATCGTCATCCTGCGGCCGAAAGGGGGTTGCCTGCTTCTGATGCTGCTCAGGAGATGATATGTGGAACTGAGCGCGGTATTCCAAAAACTTGTTAATCATGGGCCCAAATTGATCCTGTGATGGATCCTTGTGCCGTTCGCTGATTGCTTCGCAAGTCTCCCGCTCGCTTATGAGCTTTTCTGGGAGTTTAGAATAATCTTTCTCCGCCTCGATGAGGAACCCGATGAAGTCCCTACAGGCCAGCAGGTTGTTGATAGATTCAGTGTCAAATGTGACCTCTGGCCCCGTTCCTTGAGAAGCGATCTCCTTGAAGATCCGGATAGTTTCATCAGCTGATCTCATGGTAAAGGAAGGAGTGAGCAGCCCTGGAGACATGTTAAGAAAAATTCGCTCCATTTGATGCATCGCATCCAGGGCCTCTTCCTTCACCTTGTCTATCTTTTCCAGAACAAATTCCAGCTGATCTATCCGATAGTCCAGAGTGGACATGGTTTTGTTGAGGGCCCTTGGATGGCCGAAAACTCGAACTTGACTGCGAGATCCTCGACCGAACAATCGGACATTTGTTGAAAGGTCTCATGTTGGAGTCTAGCATGATCTAGCTCTTCTGATATGGGACCCGCTAATACTTGGAGTTCCTTGTTCGCCTTTTTGATGTTTAGATATGAATTGACATACTCGGCGATCACTCTTTCACTGTCCTTGAGGATCTGGCTCCTCCAAGCAGAAACGGCCATACCCTGCTCGCCGATCTTTGAATATTCATTGATTTTCTCCTGGCTGAGAAGCTCAGAAGTCTCGGTGGCAGTCGTGGGAGGTGCACTACCCATCTTCTGTAAGGCTTGAAGCAGATATTTGTTCTGCTCCTTCAGTAGCCTTTTCTCTTCTTTTATTCCTTGAAGCTTTTTACAGAGGGCATCGACTGTGGAAAGAGCTTCCCCCTGGAGACTTTCAGAAGACGTCCCCATTGTGACTTGAGTCACAGTAAAATCTGTCAGAGACAGATCTTTTTTCTCCTTGAGGGGATCAGGGTATGCTATTTCCATAACTCTCTCACCTGCAGCACTTTGAGAGAAGCGTGTTACAGGCTTTTGCTCTTTTGCCCCTTTGGTTGGGATCACTGAAAAGTCCATCGGAGCGATGGGAACTTTTCTCTTTTTTTGGCTCGGCTCATCGAGAGATCCAGGCTGGTCCCATAGAAGAAGGACCAGAGACAGAGGAGGAGGGAGCAACAGTAGAAGAGGGGAAAAACGTGGAGACACGCGGCGGTGGCATTGAAAGCATAGCCGAAGAAGTGTCCACGGGAGGAAGGGAAACCGCAGCTGCAGAAGACAAAGGAAGGGAAGGGAGCCCGGAAATGAGGGAAGAAATGGAAGAAGATAAATCAGTGAGGGAAGAGAAGATAGACGAAGAGGCAGGGGAAAGAGTAGAAGAAGAGGCGGAGGACATGACCAAAGGGATGGTCGCCTGAGTTACTTGAGGAGGGGAAGGAAGAGAAGAAGAAGGGATAGAAGGGACTTCTGTGGTTGTAGCAATGCCGACATCCTGAGTGGATGGGCGTATGGGACTATCCTCTGCTGCTTCTTTCTCTGGTGAATCCACAGTTATTACCTATTCAAGGCGTTGTGGAAGGAGGACTTTCGGGGCTTCTACCCGAATGGTGCCTGGATTCACCTTTCGTGCCTTTTCCTTTTATCTCGCTTCTTGGACCTTGGAGGTGCATTGCCCAATGGGGAGGTTGTGAAATCTACCCGAGGTAGATCAACCCATTCATGCGGCACCAGTGCTATGTTCTGCGCATAGTCTCCTTGACCCTCTCCTCAATTGTTTGAGGAGCCTTGCTTCTGTCAATGGCCGGGAAGGGCCAATCATCCCCTTCCGTGTCATTATACACCTTGTCTACTTCATCTTCCATAGTTTGGAAGCCTTTGGGGACAATGGCCACTCCGTATTGGATAATTTCCGCCAATGCTAAGCGAGAATGATCCTTTCTTCTGAGTTCCACCTCATGGATGACGTCAATGTAAATATCCTCAATTTGAGGGACATGGATCGGATCAAGCTTAGCCCTTGGCAGGCAGCTCCTTGGGTCAAAGGTAGGCCTGGCTGGGAAGTCATGTTTCAAATTGAGCAACTCCAGCTCTGCGAACATTTCCTTCGCCTTGTGATGGGAGGAGCATGTGTACCGGCCCACTGTGAGGGGGAAAGGAGTTCCGCCCTTCTTTCTTTTGAGGCATTTCTCATGGTATGTGACCAGCTGCCTTGATAACTCTAGTAGAATCAGCTTAGGTCCAGCATACCTCGGTAGCCTGGTTGGCTCGCCCAAGAAGTTGACCGCCCTTAGATAGGTAAATGTGGGAAACTGGGTGAACAGGGCCCCCCATTTCTCCACAGTTGACACAATGTTCTTGGTTGTGCGACCATGAGTTAGATTTGGCCTCAACAGGAAAATGATGTGATAGAAGAAAGCATCATTAATTTTGGCGAATTGAGGGATGCTGTTCTCGGACCTCGGGCTCGGATAATATTCATATATTTTGACCTGAGGCCAAATTCCACTTCGGTTTAGCCCTGGATAATCCCTCTCCGACGCTGCAGCGTAGACTACGTAGGAGTTCATATGGAACACTCCCGTTGTGGTGAATTGTTGTAGCTGCTCGGAGATGGTGCTGCTTATTATTTCTCCCCAGCAAAAGCGCTACTCAGGCACATTCTTATTCATTGTTTCCAAGTACCTCAGCATCCATTTATGGAAGTAGTGGGCGTCAGAAAGCCCGAAGACCCTGCTCAGGAAAGTAATAGTATCGCTGAGCTCTTCTGAGAAGTCACTGCGGTGGATGATTTGGGGCCACCGGGTTACCACCTTCTTGTGTTTTAAGTAGACTTCGTTCATTAGTTACATGCATTGGTCTTCATTGCCTTCCTGTGCCTTGATGCACTCTTCTTGGCCGACGGCCACAAAGTGCCGGTGGTGAGGGATCTTGAGCATTATCTCAAAATGACGGGCAGTGAGGTTTATGACTACCTCACCCTTGCTGTTTTTAACACATCTTGTGTCCTTGTTGTAAGACTGTGCAATCACCATCATGAATTCATTGTTGACGGCACTGACGGGGATTCCTCCGGTGAGATGCAGGGCACTGCCTATTAATTTGTCCATCCACGGACTTCTTGTAACCTTCTGAGTCCTAACCCAGAATTCTTCCATGTCAATGTGACCCAACTCTGAGTCCCTGACATCCATACTGCATTCAGCCTATGATTCGAGCATCCTGACCCTTTGATATTTGTACTTCATCTCTTCCTCTGTAAGCTTAGCCTTTCCTCTTGGTTTGGTGGGTCTCTTGCTGGATGTAGACATATGTTCTTTTGAACTCAGTTGCTGATCTGCATGAAGAAGAAGCGAGACCCAATCCAAAAAGGTTGAATTAGCCATTTGATCTTCCATCGGAATGTTAGCAGAAGAAAGAGTTAGAGATTTTAAGGCTCAGGGCGCGGGGCGCATGAAAACTGCAGCTAACAGGGCTAAATAGATAAGGCGCACAGAAAAGGAGTGCTGCAGAGGTTAAATTGGCGCCAAAGGCGCATGGCGCATGGATACTGCATATTGCATTTGATATAGGGCGCATGAGAAGCACGTGTTACATTGGGACAGGATGCGCCCAAGGGAATATGGCGCGGTGCACGAAAAACTCACACAACATGGTGTTATTGCAATCGGGGATGCGCCTGCGCCTTTATAGCTTCATACTTAGCGCGGAAAAAAATTTTGTTGCATGGAAGCTGGGTGCGCCATGGGCGCATGGAAAAGGGATGCAACATGGACGGATGGTGCGCCATTGGGGCGTAGTTTCAGCACTTGCAGCACGTGGAAAAGGCGTGCCTTGAGGGTGCATGATCTCATGATGCAGCAGGCCGAAAGGGTGCGCCATTGGCGCGGATTTTGCTCTTGTAACAGGGCGGGTAGATGCGCCATGGGGGCGCAACTGTTCTTAGTGTTGCAGGGGTGACAGACGCGCCAAGGAGAAAAACAGAAAACCAAACTCTTAAAGGGGGTTTTTACATGATTCTTAGATTTCTTCTCCTCTCTTTTTAACATGCTCAGTGGGCAAACGAAACGGTTAAAACCAAGAGGATTACAACCACGGTTTCAAGAAAATGACCTTCTCCAGCAGATCTGGAAAGAGGAAGGATAGCATGGGGGCAGACAGCAAACGGAGGAGGCTAGGCCAACACATTTATATATAAACAACCACCCAACAAGCAAGAACCAAACCAGGAACACACCAGGAACTGAAAGCACAAAACGCACAAGAGAGAAATAACACCTCTTACCTGGATATATAGCAAAAGTTGGAACGGGTCCACAGGACGATGAAAACGATGGAGCAGAGGCTGACAAGTTCAGAACGATCACGTGCTCAACAAAAGTGAAAATGACATTTGGGAGCGCACTCACATATATATAGAAAAACTGGTCATAAATGCGCCAACCACTTTTTCAAAGGCGCATGAGATTTGTTGTCGACAGGAGAAAGCGTGCGCCCTTTGGCGCATGAGAGTATTTGACAACAGGAGACGAAGTGCGCCTTGCGCGCCAAAAGCATTGTCGACATGAAGTTATGTGCGCCCTTTGGCGCACCAAAATATGGTGTTGCAATAAGATTATGTGCGCCCTTTGGCGCACCAAAAAGCGGAGCAACAAAAGTTGTGTCAACAATAAGGCGCATGCGCCTTGGCGCACGCAAAAGAGACTCAACATCCTTTGGCGCACCGAAAGATGTGTTAACATGGAAAACCATGCGCCAAAGGCTTTTAAGGGGGCGCATCAAAAGCTAGTGTTACAAGGATATTTCATGCGCCCAGCCAAAAGAAGGCTCAGAAAGACTAAGTTCGAAAACTAGATTTCCCGGGAAGGGATTTTACAACGTTTCGAACGCGAGGGATCCCTAACGAGGGATCGAAACAAAATTTTCCGTATGGTTATCGGTAAAATTGCCCTTGTCAATTTTACGGGATAACAAATGGCTCTTTTTGGGGACTATCCCTGAGCGAACTCGGGGGTAGAGAATCCCAGACCACTTGTGCCTATCCATTGGGTAACAGAGTCAAAAACAAGGGGGACCGGAGGGAGAACAAAAGAAACACATGACAAACCGAAAGCAAACACACGACGAAAGCAAACACACAACTTAAAGCAAATTGTACAAAGAAGAGAGCAAGCTCTACTTCCTGAAGATCTTCAAATGCTGCCCGCTATAGGAAGCGGAGCTGGATTCCATCCAGATACGAGAGATAGAAACTATTCTCTCCGTTGAGTTGCTTGATTTTGAAGGGCCCTCTCCATAGGGAATCAAACTTTCCGTGCATGCCCTTTGGCTCTCTTCGCTTGTCCCACAAAAGGACGAGATCTCCCACTTGAAAATCTCTCTGCTTGGCTTTCTTATCGAAAAGCCTCTTAACTTGATTCTGATGTTCAGTGATCCTATCGACCACCTTCACTCTCTTTTCTTCAAGTTCTGCCAGATACATGATTCTCTTTTCTAGAGAATTCTGGAAAGTTTCATCTTCAATCGCTCGTGCCAAGCGCAGAGCAGGAAGTTCGCAGAAATGGGAAGTTCGGCATCAGTGCCATATAACACTTGAAAAGGTGACATGCCGAGAGATCTCTTGGGAGTAATGCGGTCCGCCCACAAAGCGTCGTACAAAGACTTGTGCCACATCCGCTGATTCTCATCTACTAACTTCCGTATGATGGTCACCAAGTTCTTGTTACTGGATTCTGCCTGACCATTTCCTTGAGGGTAATAATCTGAGGCATGAGCCAAAGTTATCCCATATTCATAGCAAAAACTAATAACTTCTCGTGAGGAGAAGTTAGAAGCATTATCAGCAACGATTTTGTTTGGAACGCCGAACCTGACAATGATATTTTCTTTAATGAAATTGCAAACCACCTCAGAAGTGGCATGCTTGACAGGTATGGCTTCCACCCACTTGGTGAAGTAATCCATTGCTGTAAGGACATAGCTATGTCCGGCACTCGATTGAGGATTGAGTGCGCCAATAAAATCAATTCCCCATTGCCTGAATGGTTCATTGATAATGACCGGCCTTAGGGGAAAGGCAGCCAACTTGGGCTTGCCGACGAATTGCTGACAGGGTTCACACTTTGCCACCCAGGTGGCTGTATCTTGAAAGAGCGTTGGCCAATAGTACCTGGCCCGAATGATCTTGTGTGTAGTTACGGATGAAGAGAAATGCCCTCCACAAGCTGAATTGTGAAAACTTTCCAGTAGTTTTACTTGCTGGGGCTTGTCGACACATCGCAGGAAGATGCCATCTATCCCGCGCTTATATAAGCCGTCATCCCAGATGACGTATTTAGCCACCCTGAGCTTTATAGTGCGCTTCTCCTTTGCAGTTAGGTGCATCGGGCATTCACCGTAGGTAAGGAAGAAAGTGATGTCGGAGTACCACTCATCACTAGTTGCAACAAATAGAACCAGAGGCAGAGAATCAGGCCCTTCTTGCCGGTCCTGCGCTTCTTCGATGTAGTCACCCCTCTCATCAGGATTTTCTGAATCTTTATTTTTGGCCATTAGCGACATGTGCCCTTGCCCCTTACCAGCTTGGTTGGTTTAATATCCAGGTCATACTCCTGGACCTTTGCGATCCAATTTCCCCGCAAACTTCCTAACTCCTGCTGAGTTAGAATTGATTTCACCGCCGTGTCAGGGACCAGCACCACCGTATGCGAGTTTAGAATGTAATACCTGAAATTCTTCACTGCTTTGACAACGGCAAAGGCATGCTTTTCCAGCTGAGTCATCTTCAGTTCATGAGGTTTGAGAGGAGAACTCATGAATGCAATCGGGGATTCAATGTCTTCTGAATTCTTTTGCATTAAGATGGCAGACACAGTATGCTCAGATGCATAACTATACATGATGAAGTCCTTGGAGAAGTCGGGACATACCAGGACTGGTGCATGAGCAACAGAAGCTTTTATTTCTTCAAATGACCTTTTCCCCTCCTCACTCCATCTGAAAGTTGGTGACCCCTTCATCATGTTCAATATGTGACGGGTCTTTTCAGCAAAGTCAGGAACAAAACACCTGAGAAAGTTCACCTTTCCAAAGAAAGAATGAACACCAGTCTTGCTTGTAGGCAGAGTAAGGCTTTGAATAGCCTTAACTCTTTCAGTATCTATCTTTGTTCCTTCTTTGCTGACCACATGGCCTAGCAACTTCCCTTCCGTGACTCCAAAAATAGACTTTTTTGGGTTTAGGGAAATCCCATGTTCTCGGCACCTGGCCAACACTTGCTCCAAATGATCACAATGATCATTTCGCTGTTTAGAGAACACGGTTAAGTCATCTAGGTAAACCACGATGACTTTTCCCATCATACCTTTGAATGCAAAGTCCATGGCCCGCTGAAAAGTGGCACCAGCATTAGTTAGGCCGAAAGGCATCCTGCTGTAGGCAAATGTACCCCAGGGAGTAGTGAATGCTGTTTTGAATTGATCTTCAGGTGAAACCTCAATCTGATTGTAACCTGAAAAACCGTCAAGCATGGACAGCATCTCTGATCCAGTTACTGCTTGCAGAACTTGATCCATTATCGGAAGAGGGTAGTTGTCTTTCAGCGAAGCTTGATTCAAATTTCGAAAGTCTACGCAGATGCGTATTTCACCGTTTTTCTTGCGCACTGGCACAATATTTGCTACCCAAGTACTGTGATGGATAGGGAAGATGATTCTTGCGTCTAGCATCTTCTGAATTTCGGCCTGGATGGTACCCGAAATCTTGGGATTATAGTGCCTCTGCTTCTGGCGGAAGGCTTTGGCATCGTCTTTCAATGGAATATCGTGCTGAACGTCCTTTGGCTTGAAGGACTTTAAATCGGCATAAGACCATGCCAATACATCCATATATTTTTTCAGCAACTTGACAAATTTTCACTTTTCTTCTGGCGTGCAACATTTCCCGATGTTCACAAATTACGGATGTGCCTCCGAACCTAAATTGACTGGTTCGGTCTCTGGGGATGAGTCAGGATCATCCCGCCTCTTCTTTCTTACAAAACGGTCATGCCTGTCGAACAGGCGTTCCAGAGAAACCAGGCCCTTTGGAATTTTATTTCCCTTGAGCTGACATATGCCATCGTTACCTTCAGATTCATTGCCTTGGTCGGTGACTGACTCACGGCAAGTGGAAGTAGATCCTTCAAAATGCAATTCTTTAAAATTTTCTGCCTTCTCCAGAAAGGCAATGAGTTGATTATCATCATTGAACACCTGCCAATGCTGAGAATTATCTGGCACGCTCGGGCGGAAAACCACCTCAATGGTGTACTTGTTCATTTTCAAACCTGGATGTGGGAGCATGAGAGATGCTGAGACAGCCAATGAATCAGCCATGTCATTTTGAGCTCTTGGAATTGATTCAATTGAAAAGGCATCAAACTCCTCAATGCTGTCCCATACCGCATTACGGTAGTGCCTGAGTCTTTCATTCTTTACTTGATAAATCCTTTTGACTTGATTTACAACCAGCTCAGCATCACCTTGCACTTTTAGATTTTTAATTCCTCTTTCTTTTGCGGCCTGCATACCGAGTAAGAGAGACTCATACTCAGCAGTATTGTTGGTGTTGAAAAACTGCAATTTGAAAGAGAGAGGAATGACTTCTTCCTCAGGAGATATCAACACGACCCCAGCGCCACATCCACTAGTTGCACAGCTCCCATCGAATTGCAATGTCCAGATCTTATTAAGATCTCCTTCCTGAATGAGAACAACCCCTGTTTTATCCGTCTCAGTAGATAAGAAGTAATTCCCCATCCCTGATGATTCAAAAAGGATTTGAGCTTTGGGGTCTTCAGAGTTGGTAACCAAGTATTTCTTTTGTGATTCTGGCTCCAAAGTCTGCATTACGCCTTTGACTGGAATTCTAGCTTTGGACCAGTCCATATGAATTTCTCCACCAACTTCGCTGCAAAAACTTCTTCCCAGCAATATTCCATATGCTGCCGGAATGTCAGCAACGAGGACTGTCATTTTTACTCTTTTATCCGGGAAAGCCGCAAATGCAAATTGCGCGTCTTTGATTTGGCCAACCAACGGAACTTGCTTAGTTTCCAAAGAGTAACATCTACCGAAAGGCTTGGTAAGAGTGAGACCCAAAGCATGGGCGACTTTAGCCGGCATGACGTTATCAGAAGCCCCGGAATCAATTATGCAGTTACTCAGCTTGTGACCATTGATCAGCAGAGAGAGATAGAAAGGCTCTATCTTTCTGACGTAGATGTTGAAGCTACATTTATATGGGATTCAGGGGGAGTGGAAAGGATTCCTTTTGGGAAGCTCGATTAGGTATAAATGACTTGACTTTGGATATACTTAGTTAATCTTACAAGCTGTCGGGGTTTGGACCGAAGATACTAAACAGGACATTTGAATCTTGGTCTTTTTGCATGATCTATAATATCAAATGCGCCAAGGGTTGCGTTGGTAAAGGAATGAGTCCTCACCTCGCGATGATGGAATAGGATTGGTGGTCTTAGTAGGAATGTGAGAGGACCGATTTGGGGGAGAGATAGGGGAAAAGATTTCTTTGTAAAAGATTTTCCAGGAGTTGAGTAGGAAGAGGATTACCTCTTTTAGCAATGATCGAAGGCACGTTTGACACGACCTTCTCCCCGCGCTGGACATGGGAAGCAACTTCCGCTTCTTTTCCTTGTGAGTGAGTAAAAACAGCATATGATCGCCACTTTGCACTCCCGGGTACCCTCTTCTTCATCGATTCTTCCTCATCAAATTCCATATACCCGATAGTAGAGTCGCCAGTCGGTTCACCGACATCTTGATCATCTTTGCCTTGAGTCGAAGGTTCTTCATAATACTACTCTTCTTCTTCAATCTCGGCGAGCATTGACCAGGAGGAGGCCTCAAGTGCCAATGCGGAGCGATTGCTGCAGTAAGACGCGGTCTTTGTGAAACATTTTTAGGAACGAAATTCCTCCGCGGAATATCCCGGTATGAGGAACTGGGAGAGGCATGGGCCAACTGCTTCTTTAATGCGAGCAAATCGTTTGCCATCTTTTGGAATGCTGGATCAGACGAAGTGGTGGGCGAAGGGCCCAAAGATTTAGGCTTGGCTGATTCCTTTTTTAATTCACCGGATATTATCAGATTATCCTCTATGCGAATGGTAGCGGTTTGGCGAGAACCAAGGTGGCAACTCGTTCCTGAAGGAGCAAGAAACTAACTTTCGAGCTCATAGCGTTTACGAAAAAACACTTTTGATTTTCCGGCATTGGAAGCATGGCAACAGGGACACGGTTGATTAGTGCATTGAACCGGGCGACAAAATCGCGCATGGTCTCATTCGCCTCCTTCTTCAGGTGAGTGATTCATGATAATAATGCAAATGCATCCTCTGAAGGCTTGTACCTATCTTCAAAAGCATCCCGCAAGGTGGCCCAACTGGTGATAGATCCGGCCGGCAAATGCTGAAACCATTCAGCTGCAGGTCCTTGTAGGGTTTCCAGAAAAAGGTGAACCGACACATCTTCGTGGGTCACATCCAAAATACTGCATGACATAATGAATGCAGATATGTGGGAATCCGTGCTTTGATTTCCGCTCCCGTCAAATTTGGGAAAATTCTTTCGATTTCCGTGAGGGAGAGCGTGAACTGGATGTGGTAAAGCCAAAGGACCCATCACGTTTCCCCATGGTACCGCCATCTGAAAAGCCGGAAAGAGAACACGAGCTGGAATTGTAGTTCCGCTGAGTAGCAAGGCACTACAAAGGGATGTGGATGCCCCCTGCAAAAGACTTTTTCTTCGTGAAGGTGAGACACTCCTGGATGACCGGCTAGCCGAGCTTAGTGCTGAAAAATGCGCCGGTGTTACGCTGAAATTGTGCCTTTGAAGCAGATCGAAAGTAGGATCAGCTTCTCCACGGGCTCGCCTGCTACGCGTAAAAGGTTCACTCGCCAGTGTTCCTTCCAGATCTGCAATGTTATGGCGCAGATTTAAACTTTCTTTTTGGTTGTACTTGCTGATTTTCTGGTTTTTCTGTCAAAAACCAGCAGCAGGCACTTTTCTAGATATTTAAAAACTATCCTCTTCAGAAAACCGATTGCGGTTAAATGACAAATTACAATGAGGATAAGACGGCAGGGAAGATTAGTAAGCTGATTTTCTGATCTGATTTTAACTTTTTTTAGAGGGTTTCAAACTTTTTGCAAATAGTCAAAAACTCAGATCTATGGCAAAATACTGATTTTTTCAAAAACTCAGTGAACTAAAGATCTTTAACTGGACCAGATCTATGACTCTCAGAAGAAAATTTTTCAATTTGAGCACTTTTGCAAATTTTTGGATTTTTAACAAAAAGTTCAGATTTGCAAACAGGCAGCAATCTTTTGATTTTTCTGATTTTTTATCTTACTACCATCATAGATCTGACAGATCTATTCGATCCCCAGTAGAGTCGCCAAAAACTGTTGGTCCGAAAATCTGTCGCCTGGACAGATCTATGGATAGACGAGCCAACAGTGTGCAGGGCTTAGCCCCTCTTTGAGTCAGCAAAGCGAAACTGGTTTATTGCTATTCTACCAGCAGGAATCTATGCAAGTCTCACAGATTCTACCTTCGGGGGTTTGGGATCTCATCCCAGTAGAGTGTTTCAGGCTGCGAAAAGAAAGGAATGAAAGAGGGAAAAGAGAAAGAACAGATCCGAAGGAAGAAAAGAAATGAATTCCAAAGCAGAAAGGTCAGAAGATTTATGTTTTTGGGTTGGTAGTAAACAGAGCCAAACCTACTTGCATAAATAAACAAAGCAATACTGATGAGCAAATGACAGAAAATTAGATATGAATCCAACAGATTAAACACATACAGATCTAACGTAAGGAAGATCTAATACATAACACAACTATTGAGCACAAAGTCTTAATATTTGTATTACTGTTTTCTTCTGTTACAAGAAAGCTCAAAGTCTTTCTCTCCTCACTTCTATTTTCATCTAAAAATGTTTCACACCGAATACAACAAGTATTCCAGTATTTATAGAAGAGAGGAGAAGGAAAGCAAAAAAGGAGCCAACAAATATTTACAAAGATATTTACAAAATATCTAAAAGTCATGTTGACTTTGACAACTTTGATGGATGACATCATCCCATGATGCAACATGGATGATGTCATCATTTGTATCAACTTACTTCAGACATTTCAACAAGAAAGTCGGAGAATAGAGAGAAGAAGAAGAAGAAGAAGAAGAAGAAGAAGCAGCTACTCGTCATCGTCATCCTGCGGCCGAAAGGGGGTTGCCTGCTTCTGATGCTGCTCAGGAGATGATATGTGGAACTGAGCACAGTATTCCAAAAACTTGTTAATCATGGGCCCAAATTGATCCTGTGATGGATCCTTGTGCCGTTCGCTGATTGCTTCGCAAGTCTCCCGCTCGCTTATGAGCTTTTCTGGGAGTTTAGAATAATCTTTCTCCGCCTCGATGAGGAACCCGATGAAGTCCCTACAGGCCAGCAAGTTGTTGATAGATTCAGTGTCAAATGTGACCTCTGGCCCCGTTCCTTGAGAAGCGATCTCCTTGAAGATCCGGATAGTTTCATCAGCCGATCTCATGGTAAAGGAAGGAGTGAGCAGCCCTGGAGACATGTTAAGAACAATTCACTCCATTTGATGCATCGCATCCAGGGCCTCTTCCTTCACCTTGTCTATCTTTTCCAGAACAAATTCCAGCTGATCTATCCGATAGTCCAGAGTGGACATGGTTTTGTTGAGGGCCCTTGGATGGCCGAAAACTCCGAACTTGACCAGATCCTCGACTGAACAGTCGAACATTTGTTGAAAGGTCTCATGTTGGAGTCTAGCATGATCTAGCTCTTCTGATATGGGACCCGCTAATACTTGGAGTTCCTTGTTCACCTTTTTGATGTTTAGATATGAATTGACATACTCGGCGATCACTCTTTCACTGTCCTTGAGGATCTGGCTCCTCCAAGCAGAAACGGCCATACCCTGCTCGCCGATCTTTGAATATTCATTGATTTTCTCCTGGCTGAGAAGCTCAGAAGTCTCGGCGGCAGTCGTGGGAGGTGCACTACCCATCTTCTGTAAGGCTTGAAGCAGATATTTGTTCTGCTCCTTCAGTAGCCTTTTCTCTTCTTTTATTCCTTGAAGCTTTTTGCAGAGGGCATCGACTGTGGAAAGAGCTTCCCCTGGAGACTTTCAGAAGACGTCCCCATTATGAATTGAGTCACAGAGAATCTGCCATCGAGAGACATATCTTTTTCTCCTTGAGGGGATCAGGGTATGCTATTTCCATAACTCTCTCACCTGCAGCACTTTGAGAGAAGCGTGTTACAGGCTTTTGCTTTTTTGCCCCTTTGGCTGGGATCACTGAAAAGTCCATCGGAGCGATGGGAACTTTCCTCTTTTGTTGGCTCAGCTGCTGAGAGATCCAGGCTGGTCCCATAGAAGAAGGACCAGAGACAGAGGAGGAGGGAGCAATAGTAGAAGAGGGGAAAAACGTGGAGACACGCGGCGGTGGCATTGAAAGCATAGCCGAAGAAGTGTCCACGGGAGGAAGGGAAACCGCAGCTGCAGAAGACAAAGGAAGGGAAGGGAGCCCGGAAATGAGGGAAGAAATGGAAGAAGATAAATCAGTGAGGGAAGAGAAGATAGACGAAGAGGCAGGGGAAAGAGTAGAAGAAGAGGCGGAGGACATGACCAAAGGGATGGTCACTGAGTTACTTGAGGAGGGGAAGGAAGAGAAGAAGAAGGGATAGAAGGGACTTCTGTGGTTGTAGCAATGCCGACATCCTGAGTGGATGGGCGTATGGGACTATCCTCTGCTGCTTCTTTCTCTGGTGAATCCAGAGTTATTACCTGTTCTGGCACTGTGGAAGGAGGACTTTCAGGGGCTTCTTCCTGAATGGTGCTAGATTCACCTTCTGTACCTTTGCCTTTTAGCTGCTTCTTGGACCTTGGAGGTGCATTGCCCAATGGGGAGGTGGTGAAATCTACCCCGAGGTAGATCAACCCATTCATGCGGCACCAGTGCTCTGTTCTGCACATAGTCTCCTTGACCCTCTCCTCAATTGTTTGAGGAGCCTTGCTTCTATCAATGGCCGGGAAGGGCCAATCATCCCCTTCCGTGTCATTATACACCTTGTCTACTTCATCTTCCGTAGTTTGGAAGCCTTTGGGGACAATGGCCACTCCATATTGGATAATTTCCAATGCTAAGCGAGAATGATCCTTTCTTACGAGTTCCACCTCGTGGATGACGTCAATGTAAATATCCTCAATTTGAGGGACATGGATCGGATCAAGCTTAGCCCTTGGCGATTAGCTCCTTGGGTCAAAGGTAGGCACTGGTGGGAAGTCATGTTTCAAATTGAGCAACTCTAGCTCGTGAACATTTCCTTCGCCTTGTGATGGGAGGAGCATGTGTACTGCCCACCTTGTGAGGGGGAAAGGAGTTCCGCCCTTCTTTCTTTTGAGGCATTTCTCGTGGTATGTGACCAGTTGCCTTGATAACTCTAGTAGAATCAGCTTAGGTCCAGCATACCTCGGTAGCCTGGTTGGCTCACCCAAGAAGTTGACCGCCCTTAGATAGGTAAATGTGGGAAACTGGGTGAACAGGGCCCCCATTTCTCCACAGTTGACACAATGTTCTTGGTTGTGTGACCATGAGTTAGATTTGGCCTCAACAGAAAATGATGTGATAGAAGAAAGCATCATTAATTTTGGCGAATTGAAGGATCTGTTCTCGACCTCGATTCGGATAATATTCATATATTTTGACCTGAGGCCAAATTCCACTTCGGTTTAGCCCTGGATAATCCCTCTCCGACGCTGCAGCGTAGACTACGTAGGAGTTCATATGGAACACTCCCGTTGTGGCGAATTGTTGTAGCTGCTCGAGAGATGGTGCTGCTTATTATTTCTCCCCAGCAAAAGTGCTACTCAGGCACATTCTTATTCATTGTTTCCAAGTACCTCAGCATCCATTTATGGAAGTAGTGGGGCGTCGGGAAATCCCAAGACCCCTTTGGGAAAGTAATAGTATCACTGAGCTCTTCTGAGAAGTCACTGTGGTGGATGATTTGGGGCCACCGGGTTACCACCTTCTTGTTTTTCAAGTAGACTTCGTTCATTAGTTGCATGCATTGGTCTTCATTGTCTTCCCAGGCCTTGATGCACTCTTCTTGGCTGACGGCCACAAAGTGCCGGTGGTGAGGGATGCCGAGCATTATCTCAAAATGACGGGCAGTGAGGTTTATGACTACCTCGCCCTTGCTATTTTCGACACATCTTGTGTCCTTGTTGTAAGACTGTGCAATCACCATCATGAATTCATTGTTGGCCCGGCTGACTTGTGATCGACGGGGATTCCTCCGGCGAAATGCAGGGCACTGCCTATTAATTTGTCCATCCACGGACTTCTTGTAACCTTCTGAGTCCTAACCCAGAATTCTTCCATGTCAATGTGACCCAACTCTGAGTCCCTGACATCCATACTGCATTCAGCCTGTGATTCGAGCATCCTGACCCTTTGATATTTGTACTTCATCTCTTCCTCTCGTAAGCTTAGCCTTTCCTCTTGGTTTGGTGGGTCTCTTCTTTGGATGTAGACATATGTTCTTTTGAACTCAGTTGCTGATCTGGCATGAAGAAGAAGCGAGACCCAATCCAAAAAGGTTGAATTAGCCATTTGATCTTCCATCGAATGTTAGTAGAAGAAAGAGTTAGAGATTTTAAGGCTCAGGGCGCGGGAGCATGAAAACTAACTAATGTGGCTAAATAGATAAGGCGCACAGAAAAGGAGTGCTGCAGAGGTTAAATTGGCGCCAAAGGTGCATGGCGCATGGATACTGCATATTGCATTTGATATAGGGCGCATGAGAAGTGCGTGTTACATTGGGATAGGATGCGCCCAAGGGAATATGGTGCGGCGCACGAAAAACTCACACAACATGGTGTTATTGCAATCGGGGATGCGCCTGCGCCTTTATAGCTTCATACTTAGCGTGGAAAAAACTTTTGTTGCATGGAAGCTGGGTGCGCCATGGGTGCATGGAAAAGGGATGCAACATGGACGGATGGTGCGCCATTGGGGCGCAGTTTCAGCACTTGCGGACGCGGAAAAGGCGCGCTTGAGGTCGCATGAGCTCATGATGCAAAGCAGCCAGGCGGGTGCGCCATTGGCGGATTTTCTCTTGTATGCAGGCGGGTAGATGTGCCATGGGGCGAATCTGTTCTTAGTGTTGCAGGGGTGTGAGATGCGCCATGCGGAGAAAAAATGAAAACCAAACTCTTAAAGGGGAGTTTTTACATGATTCTTAGATTTCTTTTCCTCTCTTTTTTAACATGCTCGGTGGGCAAACGAAATGGTTAAAACCAAGAGGATTAAAACCATGGTTTCAAGAAATGACCTTCTCCAGCAGATCTGGAAAGAGGAAGGATATCATGGGGGCAGACAGCAAATGGAGGAGGCTAGGCCAACACATTTATATAAACAACCACCCAACAAGCAAGAACCAAACCAGGAACACACCAGGAACTGAAAGCACAAAACGCACAAGAGAGAAATAACACCTCTTACCTGGATATATAGAAAAAGTTGCAATAGGACGATGAAAGCTTGAGCAGAGGCTGACAAGTTCAGAATGATCACGTGCTCAACAAAAGTGAAAATGACATTTGGGAGCGCACTCACATATATATAGAAAAACTGGTCATAAATGCGCCAACCACTTTTTCAAAGGCGCATGAGAGTATTTGACAACAGGAGACGAAGTGCGCCTTGGCGCGCCAAAAGCATTGTCGACATGAAGTTATGTGCGCCCTTTGGCGCACCAAAATATGGTGTTGCAATAAGATTATGTGCGCCCTTTGGCGCACCAAAAAGTGGAGCAACAAAAGTTGTGTCAACAATAAGGCGCATGCGCCTTGGCGCACGCAAAAGAGACTCAACATCCTTTGGCGCACCGAAAGATGTGTTAACATGGAAAACCATGCACCAAAGGCTTTTAAGGGGGCGCATCAAAAGCTAGTGTTACAAGGATATTTCATGCGCCCAGCCAAAGAAGGCTCAAAAAGACTAAGTTCGAAAACTAGATTTCCCGGGAAGGGATTCTACAACATTTGAACGCAAGGATCCCTAACGAGGATCGAAACAAAATTTTCCAGTATGGTTATCGGTAAAATTGCCCTTGTCAATTTTACGGGATAACAGGACCAAAAGTATTAATGAAAAATGGAGGTCTAGGTGGAGGCTAAGCCATATTTTTTTGAGGAGGTGATCTTACAAGAGAAACAAAGTGATGAGGAGTGAGGGGTCTATGTGGTACATGGATACAATTTTTAGAATGACTATCCCATAATGACTCTTTTTCACGGAAGACACTATCAAATTTGGAGATATTTTCAACACAAGGCTAAGGCTACTAAAGACATTATGGAATCCTGATTGTTGTGCATATTTTTTCAAGTAGATTTTTGTTCCTTTGTTAATACACAAGGAAAACATGGGTAGTTCAGCTGGATCAATGTTTTTTAAATGATTATGGTGGGAGATAAAGCAGGATAAAGCTTATTATACTAGATCTTTGGAGGAAGTTCACAATAATGAACAAATTCACAACAGAAAGCTTTAGAACAGCCAATATGTTTGTTCAACTAGAAGGTGTGCTTTAATAGAGGCCCAAATCAACACGTTTTCACATAATCTTTGAGACTATAACACGAAGGCTCAAATTAGAAGACTTAATTAAACACTAAAGTTTTGATTAATCATGCCTAAGGTACAACCAAAGACTTATAGAAAATATTTATCAACAAATGACAATAAATTGATTTTAAATTTGTTTTATGACAATGACACTTAACAAATTCAGATCTGAAATCTAATAGGTGGACCAATTATGAATTGATCACGTTTCTTGGGCCCTCGACTAATGACTAGGATGCCATGCCACAACTTTTTGGGATTCCCTTTAATCATTTTGATTCTATCATGTGAGAAATCCCCTTTTTAATCATTTTTGAGCATCCTGCATCACCTGGACTTGACAGGTCATCCCTTTTTGCTCTTGAGGCAATTCCTTTTCACCTTTTATGCCTACACTTTCATCATTTCATCATTTTCCCCTCCTTTCCTCCTCGAAATTTTACTCTGTAACTTTTGGATCTAGAATTTTGTGTTTTCCATGAGCCCAAGCAAAAATCCACTTCAAAAGTACTTCAAATTTACAAATTGAGCTCCCAAATTGATTCAATTGAACTTTACTGACCAAAATGACACAAATTTTCCAAAAAAATGATGAAGAATGATGCAAAAATGCATCTCCAAAAATCTTGGAGATTCAATGGCAGAAAAATCAAATGAAATGCATAGCTACTATTGATCTTTCCTTTCAACTTTTAATTTGAGCCTTCCATGTGGTAAAATGTGATTGGAAACAGGCCTGGGAGCACCTTTTGACATTTTATAACTTTTGGAAAAAAGTAAAATTTTGAAATTTTTCTCCACCCTTCTTCCCTCAAAAAATGAGCTTGACACGTGTCCCAATGTGGTTCCCAGAGGAACCACAACACGATTCTTCTATTTTACCTCATTTTTGGATTTTTTTTTTTTTCCAAATTTTCCCCGTAGCTCCGTCCTTTCGCCTTTAGCTTGAGATGTGGATCCCAACAGACATGCGCTTTATTTTTTCTCTTTATACTTATTTTCCAAAAAGGAAAAAATTCCACATTTTCCCCATGGGCCCGCACCTCCATTTTTGACTATTCAACACTGGCATTACTTTCCTATCGGGGTTGTGCTTCAACTTATAATTTTATCCCTTTTTACAAAAGGAAAAAAACCTTAAATGACCTCGAAGCTCTGTTTCTCCATTTCCCTACTGCTACGTGTCTCAATGGCACATTTTGAGATGGTCCCAAAAAGTAGAGACCCCAAACAAGCACAGCTCAACATGTGTCTCAGTCTGGCAGAGTCTATCAAAAAGTTGAAGGTTCAACGAAAGGTGCCATGTGTCTAGGGTCCGAGATAGTCTCCTTCAGATGGATAGAGAAACGAAAAACAAATTCTGGACCTTTAAGTGATCCTCGACCCAGGAAGGGACTGATCACAACAACCAAATGGAGGATAGGGTCTTTAAAGAACTAATACGAGGAGAGAAAACACAACAGAGGCCGAAACTGAGGAATTTCAATGACAAATGGGGCAAGACTAATTTTGAGCACCAACAAGTTGTACTTGTAATTGATCTTGTTTTTGTTGTTTGACATTAGAAATGTCTAAAGTGTTTGGAATTATAATATATGAATCCCATTTGATGAATGAAAAATTTGTGGAATTGTCTGAACTTGATGTGTAATATTTTTGGGTATTATGTGAATGGAAATTATAAGTATTTCTCTAATTTTTTATCATTAATATACCCTCTTGGGTTGGATTAAATTGAATATAGGTCAAGGTACTAGATGTACTACCCTCTTTAATGAAATGCAAATTATTAAAGTTGACATTCATGCATGGATATTCAACTAGATCACTATGGCTATATTAAAAAAAAGTGTGTGGGTGAATAAAACTATGATAATAACTTGTAATATACTATGGGGTTATAAATGAACATTACTCCTTAATAAGAAAAATGGAAAAAAACTTCCATGCAATGCTTAATAGACTATTTTAAGACCTATTGGAAATAAATATGAAAGTAACTTTGGATAGTTGAGGGTGGGATTTATCATGATGAGCTTCTTAACTAGAATAGGAATGTATAGAATTGAAATTAAATGGGATTATACTTCATTGAATTGAAGTCTAATATAAAAATAACTTTCTTTGAACTAATGTAAGCTAAGGCTTGAGTAGGTGAGTAAGTAACAAAATTATTATGTATGTTGAATCTGTTATGTGAAACATAAATTAGAATGTTAATTGTTGATCAAAGAACACTTGACAAAGAAAGTACACAAGAATTCCTTGTGGGAAAGAAAGTCATATTCAAAGGCATGAATGAATAGGGAGAACATGTGTGCAGTACAGAAGTTTAGCTTTTTGGGACTTAGCCAGTTTCACTCAAAGGTATATTTTTAGAGATGGCATGCAGAGCACAAAAATGTGACAGAGACGTATGCACCACACATTGGATATTTTTGGAGAATTGGATATGAAGCACTTTGCATTGACACGGGATGGAAATATATTTGCTCCTATCAGTTAGCTAGTAGTAGTCTGTTATTAGTGCACTTTCATGAGGCTAGTTTTGTAAAGGCGCATGACTAATAATAGCATGCGACATATTTTGGAAGGGATAAGTGGTAAAGGGAAAGTCCCCACCCTTATATATATGTAGTAAAATATGTAATAAAAAGGGGTGATGAGATTGTGACATAGAGAGACACACATGGATCGAGACATACAGATTTATGTTGCTATGCGCACTCTCTTGATATTGTAATGAAGCTTCACGTAACTTATTGCATTAAATATAATCGAGTATATTGGATAAATATTAGTGTTAGTTCTATGTATATCCGACTATAGTACATTTGTGATCTCATTATGGTTAGTACATAGTTATTCTTTTCCTTGGATATAGATCTGGTATGCTCTACAAAAATGATGTGTTAATAATGGAACTATATATGTTAAAGTATTCATCATGCTAACATCCTGCGAAAAAAAACCTAAAGAGGGACCCGATATGTTGCATGCTTTAGGTGAACACTCAGTTTAGGATAAGTGATGTGTCAACACGTCTAGGGTTTCATAGGGTATTATTGGATTTATACTACTAAATTCTAGGCTATATAATTGGATCTATTACGGGACATTTTTTTAGTTGATTTCATGATGGTTCACAATGAAGACATACCGGTTGACCTTAGAAAGTATTGAAGAATGGATACACGATATGGAAGAAGAATACACACGGTGGTTTAGTAATGGGTTTGAGTTTAATACACGTAATTGGGTGGAACAAAATCTATATGACATTTATATGAGATATTTTTAATATCTTTCCAGTAGAACTATACAAGTGGCTAGTTACTTATGCACATAAACAGAATTGGAGGTATCGTGCACTTGTGCGGATGTAGTAAGAATTCCAGTCCCTTTATGATGTTGATCTAATTTGGAATCGAGCCATGGATACATGGTTTTTGGTGTCTTGAACAATTATATGTCGGAATACTCAATTTCTACTTATTTGTGTCCATAGGTAGCTAAATTCCAGTTCTTATAACATCCACGAGGAGCTTACCTACAAGGCATTCCACTTGCGATCAAGATCCTAATGGTAACTTTGAACCTAGAGAGTAAACCGATGGCTAACTAAACCTCACCATGTGCGGGGAAGGGGACAAGATTGGTGAATGATGGCGGATCGAGTGGCGGAAAGGAAAAGAGAAGAAAGGAATCTTAACTATAACGAGGCATGCGAGAGGGAGATAGAGAAGCAATGTGATGTCATAGTGAAAATGGAGTTGAGGAGAGAGATGGTTTGTGAAGGATTTGGAGCTCACATAGAAGACATGGGGGCAGAGCATTAGGAACTCCCCCTTCTAGGAAAGCATGACAAGGAACCCTCCTCATCCTCACAAGGAAGTGTGCTAGAAGAGATGACCTGGGCTATTTGTGCGCATCTGAATCCACTTGGTAACCTAGCCCTTGCTCTTATTTTCTAGTATCTAGTACGAAAAGTAATCAACAAGCAATTTTGGGAAGTAAGAGAGAAATTACATCAACGGTGAGAGGGACATATGGATTCATTGCTATTTGGAGGTGTGTTTTTAGGCACATCATCTACACAGAATATGAGCGCACCGAATGTTGGATTCACTTCTAGAAGTGGAACTACTTCACAAACCGTAGGGGTTCAATATAGTACTACTATTAGAGCACATGGGAGTATGTCTATAGGACCTATTCTAGCTATAGGTTTGGGATCATGAGGCATGAGAAGTTATGGTTCATATGGATCTGGAGGTTCTGGAGGCAGGGGAAACACTGGAGGTTCTAGATCAGGTGGGAAAGGTCCACCTCAACTCTAGAATATTTATATGGAAATGTCTCTTTGTCTTCCAGAGTATAGGCGCATAGGAGATGTTGTTGAACATGTGCATATGTGTGAGATATTGTGGCGTGCAAAAGGAATTACAACTTACGAATGCAAGGCAATCTAATTTGCTACTAGGTTACAAGGGCACACATGTAGTGCCCACTTCCCTTTGACACTTTTAGATAATGATCTTGATACTATTAATCTTGTTGTGGAAACTATTATGTTTTGTTTTAGTATGATGGATAGATGCTAGATCATGGATTATTATTGATCTGGATTCAGTTATTATGCATGATGATTATTAGAGACATTTTTATATGTGGATGATGATATACTGTTCGACATGGATATGTGATAGATGTTATTCGGCCATATGATTTTGAATATTATGAATAGATCTAGAAAATGAATATTTTATGATATTGATATAGTTGATTAATTTAAACTGAAAATGATAATGTTGATTTCTTGATGTTGTTGTGATTCACATGTTTAGATGATCTTGAAATATTGTTTATATCATTTTGAATGTTTTGATATGGCCATGAGGCTGAAGGAGGTATTTGTGTTTTGCAGGTTAAAATATCACAACAATGTCGGGGGACTAGAGACTAGCCATATTGGAATTTTGGGTGAATTCAACAAGGTCACCATGGCAACTGTGTTGTGTGTGTGTGTGTGTGTGTGTGTGTGTGTGTGTGTGTGTGTGTGTGTGTGTGTGTGTTGTGTTATGTTAGGGATTCCCATGGGGGAAATTCCATTATATGTGACCATGGGTTGTGTATTTATTAATGTGGTTTCCTTATAAATGTTTGCATGTGTTTATTTTGTGATGTGTTACCCCTTTCTTTAGTTGTTATATATGTTGTATTAATGTTGTGAATAATCATTTGTTAAAATAAATAAATCAATATGTCATAAGAATGTAATTAATGAAGTTGTTGATCTTAAATGTAATGTTGTAAGAGTGTGTAATAAAGGTTGTACAAAGGTGTAAGAAATATGTAAGATAGATTTGGAGTGTGAAACACTTCATCCTCTTGGGAAATTTGAATTTTTCCTTCGAGGATTTATTTGGAGGCTTGTGGGACAAGATAAATTGTCCCACACCTCTTAAAATTATTCACCAACCATACGTATGGTTTGGAGGTTAAATTTATACCTTTTTAATGCATTTTGAAATGATTAATTGTAAGTTTTAATTGCACTTCTCTTACATGTTTTAAATTCAAAGTGCTTTTGGGGTATGGGTTATTTTGGAGCGTGTAAGTTAATTTGTCATTTTTATTTATTGTGTTTAGGTGGATGATGTTGAATTTTATCTTAGGGTTGAGGAAGAATGATGTGGCACCCCACATGGATCCACATCATCCTCTTCTCTTCCCTCTCCTTTAAAATTCAAACTCTTTTCTTGTTTGGAGTTATTGAAACTTTGCATACCTTCCTTGGGGGCATATTTCTTTCTATTTTTGGAGTTTTGCTAGTGAAAGAAGATTGGAGACCATTGTATGTTGTGTGTTGCTGATTTTGGACTGCATTTTGGCATTTGGAAAGCTTGTTGATCTTGGAACAAACTCCATTATGGAGAGGTAGGAACTTGAGCCTTTTTAAAATGCTTTCTTTCTCTTACATGCTTGTATGAAATGGTGAATGCTGTTATGTGTGTGTTGGCTAGTTGGGTAGACTGCTTAGGATATGGTGTAGGAGAAGGCTATGGGGATTTCATATGGGGGGGCATAAGGGAATGCCAATGGCATCAGTTTTATTATGGAGGGAGTTTGGGATTGGGATCCACCTTGGAAAAGAAATAGCTTGAAAAAATTTGGGGGCATAAGGGAGAAAATTTGGGGGAGGGGCATAAGGAGGGGTTGGGAGGAATAAGGTTTATGGGATATGGTATGTTATACTAGTGGTATGATTAAAAATGGATGCATAATTCAAAATTACGAGGCATAAGTAGCTTCCCCATAGTTCCTTTCTCTTCTTGGATTTCTTGATGAAGCCTCAATTTTGTGTGTATGTGTTTAATGTAGTTGAGAACTACATTCTTCTTGAACTGTGTTGTTTAAATGTGAAAATGCTGCTTGTATGTTTTGTGGAAGCCTTGTTGCCATGAGTTGAATCTCATCTCTTATTTCAATATGGTTGGGGCTCGGGGGCCAATGAGTAAGTATGGCTTCTCCCTTCTCATTGGATGTCTTGGTTGGGTGGTGAATGTTGCCTTTCCCCCTTGTTGTGATAAAGATAAAAAAATGAAGTAACTAGCATGCTATTTTTTTGAGAAAGAGGAATATATAGTTTTGACAGTCCCTTCTTTTGAGAAATTTCATTATAACCCTTCCCAATTTTAAGTGGATGAATTGTATAGCATAATCGCATTGAGAAGACATTGTGTTGGTAATGTAAGATTGAAAATTGGAATGTGAAATGTAAAGGAGTTCTATTTTACTCTCTGTTTTGAAAGAAATGTAAAAGGTTGTTACATGCATTAGATTTTACATGTGGAAATAAAATAGAAAAGAGAAATAGTGTAAGGTTGTATTAGAAATGAATAAAGGATTGCATTAGTTCTCAAAATTGTAGTGTGTATTGGAATTGAATTACTATTGTGAATGTAATCTCTGTTTAAATGCAAGAAGAAGAAACACGTAAGTGGAAACTATATTGTAATTGTTCTCCCTTGAAAAATAAATTAGAAATGAAATAAAAATTGTAATTTAACTTAGAAATGAATGGTTAATTTAATTCAGCAAATGTATTAGACTAGTTTAAAAATTATCCACACTTTTAAATGATAAAATTGATATCTGATTTAGAAGAAAAAAAAAAAGATCAACTTTGTTATAAACTTTACACTTTGGCAATTATTTTTCATAAAAATGTACAGTTCAGACCTGCAATTAATAATTAACTTAAAAATGTTATAATTTATCATGCTAAGACATTAATGAACCCTAATGGACAAAGAAAATTCAAGAAAACAACTCGACCATTGCTAATTCGAATACAATCCCTCTAACAGTCATTTTTTTGTCATTAGTTGGAAAAATGCAAACTTGAATTAATTGGACAAATCAACTCTTCGAAAACACTCTAAACCCTCCCTAGATTAATTCTACATGTCTGTTTGACATGTTGAGTGAATGAGGAGATTTGATTTAACCAAATTGAGAAGTTGTAAACTACCAGTTCACTAATTAAAAGCCTGCAGATTGGTTTCTCAAAATTGACAACTCTTGTGTAAAGAGGGCTTTGAGAGATTTCCAGAAAGTCCAATTTTTCCCAAATTTGAGCTTCCTATCAAAAGTTATGGCAATTTGAAAATTACTTCAAATTGGCATTCAAAAAAAAAATAAACAAATGAATCTAACGGTTAGAAAATTTTAACTTTTGACTTTGGAAAAATTTCCCTAAAAATTCCGTGGCCCCCGCCATCCCATAACCAATCAGGACCTACCACATGGCACCTCGAAGGGGTGGACCAAATTTAAACTTATCCTTTTTGAAAATTTTACCTTGGGAAAATTTTCCCATTTTACCCCGCATCCCCATCGCCCGCATGAGCAAATCACATCGACACGTGGTTTGACGGATGCGCAAGAGAATTTCGAAACTTTAACTTTTAATTCTTCTTTTGGAAAAAATTTCCTTTTTCCTCCACCAGCCCATAGCCAATCAAAGGCTGCCACGTGTCCTCATAGTGCACCGAGATCGGGGTGTGGTATCCATTCTACCTCAGATTCTATAGACCCTTCAGGATGTTAATGTCGCTCTACGCGGGGATTAGGAGGAGGACATGTAGCTAGTCATGATAGAGCCCCTTCTATTGAGGGTCAGGTATCTCCTTGACTTAGTGAGGAGCATAGAGGAGAGAACTCCCATGTAGAGTTATCCGAGCAGAGTCACCACCTAGGAGATAGGGTGATAGAGTTCTAGAGCATAGAGAGAGGTCTCAAAGCCCTAGGCTTAGGGATGAGTGTATTGAGAGACCTAGAGGCTAACAGACCATAGCAGTGAATCACATCAGGGAGATTTTGAAGCTTTAGCCATCACATTATTCAGGTGATATAGGTGGATTTTAGGCAGAGGCTTGGCTAGTGAGCTTGAGTGGTTGCTTTAAGATTTGTCCTTGTTTTAGCAACACGAAAGCTCATGTTGTGATCCATCTACTGAGGGATAGAGTAGGATTATGGTGGAGGACAGAGGAGAATAAAATCCATGTAGATTCGAGTTAGTGACACGGGAACTATTTGAGGAGAGATTCGAGGAGTAGGTATCTATCCGAGAGGTTTATATAATAAAGGATCGATGAGTTCCATGACCTTCGACAGGCTTCTCTTTCAGTAGTAGAGTATGAGAGTATATTTCTAGATCTACTCTAGTATGTAGAGTATATGTAAGATGAGTAGGTGTGGATTCACAGGTTCATCCAGGGCCTAAATTTGGATATCAGAGGTACATTGTAGATCCAATATGCATAGACATTAACAGAGGCCCTTGAGAAGACCTATATTGTGAAGGAGACTCGGGGTAAGACCTAGCAGCTAGAGACCGGTTACGGACCCGCATTCGGTAGATGCGGGATGATAGATCAAGGGGGTCAGTACCTCTTCCTCATAGTGGCTAGAGTACAAAAAAGTCATCATTTAGGCTATAACGGTAGCAACAGTCTCACCCACCTCATAGACCTCCACAGAGAGTTGATGCACATAGAGGTCAGAGTATGGGGCCTCCTCCTAGGGGTCCCATCAGGACACATGGTGGAACTAGAGCTCGGTCAACAGAGCTCACCGGTAGAGACCTCAAAGCAAACCATAACTAGATAATTAAGATCCACACCATAGTCTTCTAGGGCACCTACTGGAGGTGCTATTCCTTAGAGAGGATCAAGTGATTGCTTTGGATGTGGAGTTGTAGGTTTTTTTTAGAGATTTCCCTTAGAACCCTAATAGGGGTAAGGAAAAATTTGAGCTAATAGTTGCTTGACATGGGATGTAGCCACAATATTTATGCGGTGGTTGAGTATTGCCAGGTAGATCATCGAGCACGATTATTGAGACCACAGGTAACATTGGTGGTATTCCTACCTCTATATTGTTTGACTCTAGTTCTTCCGATTATTTTATTGCACCATCTTTAGTAGAGTGATGTAGGCTGGTGGCTATTAGGTAGGGTCATTATTGGGATGTTGAGATGGCTTCAAGAGCCAAGATCTCTATAGACTCCTTGGTTAAGGAGTGTGTTGTAGATTTGGGACCTTTCACCACTACCTCAGATCTCTGTATTCTTCCTTTGGGCTCGTATGGAGTCATTTTGGGTATGGATTGGTTATCTGCACACAGGGCCAGGATGGATTGTTATCACAAGACTATAGCTTGTGCAGATGATTTAGGAGTTGAGTCGGTGATCTCGGGGGTCAGGAGACCCATTTCTATTCACACCATCTCTGTTATGCAACTTAAGTGGTGTGTGTGATGGGGTTGTTAGATGTATGCTATTATAGTTAGTGACAGATCAGAGGATGGGTCTAGTGGACCATCACTAGATGACCATCCCATCTTGAGAGAGTTTTTTGATGTCTTTCTAGGGGAGCTACTAAGGTTACCACCCCCACGTGAGATTGATTTTCATATAGACCTAGTTCTTGGAGTAGAGCCTATCTCACGAGCACCTTATCGGATGACCACCCCAGAGCTGTGAGCTCAAGTTGCAGCTTGAGGGCATTTTGGAGAAGGGCCTTATCTGTCCTAGTGTATCCCCTTGGGGTGCACCGGTGATCTTTGTGAAGAAGAAGGATGGATCCTTGTGGTTGTGTATTGATTCTTTGCCGAGTTGAACAAAGTAATGATAAAAAATTGTTATCCTCTTCCTCTCATTGATGACTTGTTTGATCAAATGATGGGAACCAAAATTTTCTCTAAGATTAATATCAAGTCGAGGCTACCATCGGTTGAGGATTTTGGAGGTAGAAATTCATAAGACCGCCTTCCGAATGAGATATGGGCACTATGATTTCACGGTGGTGCCTTTTGGATTGACAAATGCCCCCACAATGTTTATGAGTTTAATGAATGGGGTATTTAGGACCTTATTAGATCACTTCACTTCTGCTCATCTTCCTAGATGACATTTTGATATACTCACGAACATGTGAGGAGCATGAGGGCACCTTTTCCGGGTTCTTCAATGTCTTTGTGAGCAGAATCTTTATGATAACTTAGAGAAATGCACTTTATTTAAAACTAAGGTGCAATATTTGGGCCATATTATTTTTGGGGAAAATATCGCGATCAATCCTTCCAAAATTAGAGACATTATGGATTGGCTAGCACCCACTACAATGACCGAGGTGCATAGGTTCATGGGATTAGTAGGCTAATATCATATATTTGTTCGAGGACTTATCTCGGATAGTAAACCCTATCACTTCCCTTCATAGGAAAGGGAAGAAGTTTGTTTGGATAGAAAGATGTGATCAGGCCTTCAGGACACTGAAAGAGTGCCTCACTACAGTACCCATTCATGCAGTGCCGGATCCACAGGGTGAGTTATTTGTTTGCACAGATTCTTTTTTAGTAGGGATGGGAGGTGTGTTGATATAGGATGGAAGAGTTGTAACTTTTGAGTCTTGCAAACTCAAGGATCATGAGCTTAATTATCCTACCTGTGATCTTGAGCTTGTGGTAGTTGTGCATGCTTTGGTTAGATGGAGACATTTTATTCTCAGAAAATGATTCACACTCAGGATAGATCATTTGAGTCTTTGCCACCTTGTCTGGTAGCCCAATCTCAATGCTCGTCAATGGCGTTGGATGGAGTTTCTTTATGAGTATGACATGGAGATAGAGAATATGAAAGGGAAGGAGAATGTGGTAGTAGATGCTCTTAGTATATGGAGACATGTGGCTATGGCCACTATAGTGAGAAAAAATTTGTGGAGAAGGATCCTTCAACAACTTCCTCTTGATAGATTCTACATTTTGAGCACCGCAGTGTAGAAGCTGTACCATAATGTAGAAGTTATCAAGAGGAAGATGTGAAGAATCCCGCTTCACAAATCTGTGTTTACTATAGTGGACATAACCACATGTCTTCATCTGCTGAGAGCATCTTCTACCATATTCTCCTTCCCCTTCACATGCTCTATCTCCATGTCATACTCACAAAGAAACTTCATCCAACGCCGCTAACAAGTGTTTAGATTGGGTTACATGAAGAGGTGATGAGGACTCAAATGTTCTTTCCGAGTGTGAATCTCCGTCTAAGAAGAAAATTCCTCCACTAACTAAAGCATGTACAACTACCACAAGCTCAAGATCGTGGGTAGGATAATTAAGCTCGTGATCTTTAAGTTTGCATGAGACTCGAAAGATACTACTCTATCATCCTGCATCAACACACCTCCAAGCCCTGCTAAAGAAGCATCTATGTAAACAAAGAACTCACCCTATGGATCTAGCACTATAAGAATGGGTGCTATAGTGAGGCACTCCTTCAGTGTCCTAAAGGCCTACTCGCATCTTTCCATCTAAACAAACTTCTTCCCTTTCCTCTAAAGGAAGTGATAGGGTGTGTAATCCACGAGAAGTCCTGAACAAATCTCTGGTAGTATCCTACTAATCCCATGAAGCTATGCACCTTGGTCACTATAGTGGGTGTTGGCCAATCCATAATGGCTCTAATCTTGGAAGGATCGGCTGCGATGCCTTCCTGGAAATTCTATGACCCAAATATTGTACCTCTTCTTGAAAGAAAGAACACTTCTCCAAGTTCCCTTAAATTTTCTACTCATGAAGACACTAAAGAACCTGGTGAAGGTTCCCTCATGATCCTCACGTGTACATGATTATATTAAAATTTCATCAAGGAAGATGAGCACAAAGTGATCTAAAAAGGTCTTGAATACCCCATTCATCAAACTCATAAACATTGCAAGGGCATTCGTCAAACCAAAAGGCACCCTTTGTGAACTCATAGTGCACGTGTCTCGTGCGAAAAGCGGTCTTATGAATATCCACCTTAAAAATCCTCAAGCGATGGTAGCTTGACTTGAGATCAATCTTAGAGAACACCATGGCTCCCTTCATCTGATCAAACAAGTCATCAATACTGAGGAAGAGGATAATGATTCTTGATTGTTACCTTGTTCAAATGGCGTAATCAATACACAACCACAAGGATCCATCATTTTTCTTTAAAAATATCACCGGTGCACCCCAAAGGGATACACTAGGATGGATAAGGCCCTTCTCCAAAAGGCCCTCAAGTCTGTAACTTGAGCTCACGAGCTTTGAGATGGTCATTCGATAAGGTGCCTATGAGATAGGATTTTCTCCTAAAACTAGGTCTATATGAAAATCAATCTCATGTGGGGTTGGCATCCTGGTAGCTCCCTAGAAAAACATCATAAAAATCTCTTAGGATGGGATGATCATCAAGTAATGGTCCACTAGATCCATCCTCGATGCATCACTAAGCTTTGTAATAGCATACATCTGACAACCCCGTTGCACACACAACTTAAGCTACATAGTGGAGATGGTGTGAATATAAATGGGTCTCCTGACCCCGAGATCACCGAATCAACTCCTAAATCATCTGCACAAGCTATATTCTCATGATAACAATCCAACCTAGCCTTGTGTGCACATAACCAATCCATACCTAAGATGACCCCATATGAGCCCAAAGGAAGAATACGAGAGATCTGAGGTAGTGGTGAAGGGTCCCAAATCCACTACACACTCCTTAACTAAGGAGTCCATAGAGATCTTGGCTCCAGAAGCCATCTCAACATCCCAACTAAGACCTTTCCTAACTTCCACCAGCCTACATCACTCTACTAAAGATGGTGCAATGAAAGAATCAGAAGAACCAAAATCAAACAATACAGATGTAGGAATACCACCAATGCTACCTATGGTCTCAATGACTATGCTCTGGTGCTCTTCCCGGTGGTCATCAACCTCGCATAAATCCTGTGACTACATCCCATATCACCCATTGTTAGCTCGAAACCTGTTCCTTACCATTTTTAGGGTTACGAGGGTAGTCTCTCCAGAAATGTCCAGCAACTCCACATCCAAAGCAACCACCTGATTCTCTCTAAGGAGTGACACCTCCAATAGGTGCTCTAGAAGTCATGGCATGGATCATGATGATCCAGCTATATTTTTCTATGGCCTCTACTAGCGAGCTCCTAATGACTAAGCTCTAGGTCCACCTTGTGTCCTAATGGGACCCCTAGGAGGAGGCCCCATACTCCGACCTCTCTGTGCATCAACTCTCTATGGAGGTCTATAAGGTGGGTGGGACTGCTACTGCAGCTGCTGCTACTACTTCTATGGCCTAAAGGATGACTATGAAGAATGTTGACCACCATGAGGAGGAGGAGATGACCCCCTCAATCTACTATCCTACATCTGTTTAATGCAGCTCCTGACTCGGTCTCTAGCTTACTGGGTTTTACCCCGAGTCTCCTTTGCAATATAGGCCTTCTCGATGGCCTTTGCTAAAGTCTATGGACAGTGAATCCACACTACACCTCCAATATCCAAATTCGGGCCCAAATGAACCTATGAATCCACACATGCTCATTCTGCATATACTCTACATATTAGAGTAGATCTAGAAATCTACTCTCATACTCTGCTATAGAAAGAGAAGCTTGTCGGAGGTCATGGAACTCATCGATCCTCTACTGGATGAACCTCGTGGTAGGTACCTACTTCTGAATCTCTCCTCAAATAGCTCCTAGGTCACTATCTTTGAATCTATACAGAGCTTCTACTCCTATGTCCTCCACCATACTCCCACTCCATCCCTTAGTAGATGGATCGTAACATGAGCTTTTGTGTTTCTAGAACAAGGACAAAGCTTGAAGCAACTGCTCAAGCTCACTAGCGATCCTCTTCCTAAAATCCACCTGTATCTCCGAGTAATGTGAGGTGAAGCTTCGGGATTTCCATGATGTGATCTCCTACTATGGTCCGTAGGCCTCTAGGTCTCTCTGCAGGCTCATCCCTAAGCCTAGGGCTCTCGAGACCTCTCTCTATGCTCTGGAACTCTATCACTCTGTCTCCTAGATGGTAACTCTACTCTCGACCGACTCCGCATGGGATTTTTCTCCTCTATGCTCCTCACTGAGTCAAGGAGATACCTAACCCTCGATAGAAGGAGATCTATCATGACTAGCTACATGTCCTCCTCCTAAGCCTCCGTGTAGAGAGGCACTTTGACATCCTGAAGGGTCTGCAGAATCTAAGGTAGAATGGCTATTACACCGTAATCTGATGGTGGTGGTGGTGTGTCTGAGTCTCTGTGGAGGTTCCTCTTGCTCCATCTAAGCCTCTGCACCGATCAAAGATAGAGTTAGTTCATTTTGCTAAGTTTTACACAACTTCCATGTTTACTAAAATGTACAAATTCTAGCTAAGTTGTTTTCTAGATTTACAAGTGTACTAGGTTTAAGTTTTCATATCTCAAGTTTTCTAGTGTGCCGAATGGTCCAAGAATTTAAACCATCACTCGATACCAAATTATAGTGCCCATTTAAACAACTACTTGAGACCCAAAAAAACCTAAGGTATGCTATAAAATTATTGGATATTTTTTTTGAAGTGTCTAAAACTAGGTTACAAGACATCACTTACACACTAACGAGGTTCCAAAACAAGACCAAACTACTATAACCTATATTTTTCCTTCATTATCCAATATCAAGTTCACAAGGTTCAAATTTTAGGGTTATTTGTTTTAGTTAGGTTCGGGAGTAATTTACCCCCATGTCTACTTTCTAACGAGGATCATAGATTTAACTAGATTTTTCTCCTACTTAACACTTCCAAAATTTCCCTAAATTTCCCTTTTCTAACAGGATCATAGGAAAATGGGGTGGCAGAAGAAATTAACTCCTTGCGCTCAAGGGGGAGGAAAAAGGAAAGAAAGGACACGTGGATCCATGTGCCCATGGAAGAGGTGAATCCGAGGGAGAAGGTGGAGTTGTGGGCCGCGTGGAGAATTTAAGAAATTTTCCAAATGCTGAAAATCAAAATGACAAGGGGCTCCACCCTACCCGCTACCACCCCAAAGTGCTACGTGGAACCTTCTCATTGGTTGTGGGCCAGCGGAGGAAAAAGTAAAAAAATTCCAAGGTCAAAGTTTTAAAAAGATAAGTTAAAGTTCAGAAAGAGTCCGCCCTTCCACCGTGCCACGTGGCAGACGTGATTTGGGCGTGGGCTGGTGGAGTTGCGGAGTAAAATGGGAAAAATTTCCCAAGGAAAAATTTTCAAACAACAATTTAAAACTTTGGTCCACCACTCCGAGGTGCCACATGGTAGATCCTGATTGGTTGAGGGATGGCGGGGTGGTGGAATTCCTTGGGAAAATTTTCCAAAGTTAAAATTTAAATTTTTAACGGTTAAATTAAATTTTATTACCCTTTGAATGCAAAATTGAAGCAAAACTTCAAATGGCCATCACTTGAGCTAGAAAGCTCGGTTTTGGGAAAATGGGAAATTTTCAGAAAGCTCTTGATGCCCTATTTATAAAAGAGCCATAAATTTTGAAATTTGATGAAGTTTGAGAGTTGATTTTGAGAAACTAATCTGTAGAGTTTTATTTAGTGAACTGACAATTTTCAACTTCACAGTGTGGTTAAATTAGATTTCCTCCTTCACTCAACATGTAGAATAGACATAGAGGATTGGTTTAGGGAGGGTTTAGAGTGTTTTTAGAGAGTTGATTTGTCCAATTGATTCAAGTTTGAATTTTTTTAACAGTAGACAAAAAAATGACCCAGGAAGGGATTTGATTCAATTTTGCAGTGGTTATATTGTTTTCTTTAGTTTTATTTTTCAAGTTGGGTTCAATAATGTCTTAGCATGTTAACTTATAAAATTTTTAAGTTGATTACTAAGTGCAAGTATGAACTATTCATTTTATTTAAAAGTGAATTTCAGATTGATGTTTATGACTGTGAACTATTCCTTTTGAGTTTGTCTATTAATTTTATCATTTGAATGTGTATATGGATTCCTAAACTAGTCAAAAAAATTTAATTGAATTCAATCAACCATTCAATAGTAATTATGCAGATCCTTATTTCTAAATTCAACTCATTCCAAGAGAACAATACACTGTCTTTTATTTCATACACATGCTTCCTTTTTTTCAAACAACAACTTCCAAACTTTAACAACAAATCCAAATCCAATACACCATACAAATTTGAGTAAAAAAAGACAATCTTTTATTGATCAACAATTACATCTTTACAACTTTTCCTTTCCATTTGGTTTCAAAGATACAAATACAATGCATGTAACATCATTTACATTTATTTTCCAAAATAGAGAACAAATATAAATATCCTTTACATTTCTCAGTCCAATTTCAATCTTCTAGTATCAATACAAATGGTTTCACATTACAATTATTATACAACTCAACCACTCAAAGTGGGAAGGATCACAATAAACTTGCTCAAAGGATGAGACTGTCAAATTGTATATTCTTCTTGCTCCAAAACAGTAGCAAGCTTCATTTCTTCATCTTTTCATTTGATCAAAAAAAGGAAGGGGGAAAAGCAACACTCTCCTCCTAACCAAGACATCCAATGAGAAGGGAGAATCCATCCTTCCTCATTGGCCCCCGATCCCTAACCATATTGAAATAGAGAATGAGAATCAACTCATGGCAACAATGGCTTCCAAAACAAACAAGCAACATTCTTTCACATGTATAAATCAACAAAATACATAGTCCAAGCAAAGAAAACAGTTCACAACTATGATTGGAAACCATTCACACAAAAAATAGGCTTTATCAAGCAAGACAACAAGAGCAAGGAACTATGGGGAACTACTTATGCCTCCCTATTTGGAATTGGGAATCCACCTAAATCATACCACCAATAAACATATCAAATCCCATAAACCTTATGCCTCCCAACCCCTCCTTATGTCCCCCAAAAGTTTCTCCCTTATGCACCCCAAGAGTAAGAAATGCAAGCAGTTTCTTTTCCAAGGTGGATCCCAATCCAAAACTCCCTCCACAATAAAACTCATGCTATTGAAAATACCTTATGCCCCCATTGTAAATCCCCATAACCTTCTCCTACATTGTGTCCTAAGCAGTCTATCCAACCAGCCAAGAACACAAAACACATTCACCATTTAAACATGCCTGCAAGAGAAAGAAAACATTTAAAAATAAGCTCAAGATCCTACCTCTCCATAATGGAGTTTGTTCCAAGATCCACAAGCTTTCCAAATTCCCAAAAATAGTTCAAAACCAGCAATGCTCAAGCATGTACATGACTCTTAACTTCTTCCACCAAAAGCTCCCAAAACAAGAAAAAACATGTGCCCCCAAGAGGAATGAACAAAGTTTTAACAACCAAAAATAAGAAAGGAGTGGCACTTTTAAAGGAGAGGGAAGAGAAGAGGATGATGTGGATCCATGTGGGATGCCACATCATTCTTCCTCAACCCCAAGAGGAAATTCAACATCATTCACCAAAACACAATAAATAAAAATGACAAATTCACTTACACACTCCAAAATAACCCATACTCCAAAAGGACTGAATTAAAACCATGTAAGAGAAGTGCAATAAAAACTTACAAATAGTCATTTCAAAATGCATTTAAAAGGCCTAAATTTAACCTCCAAACCATAGGTATGGTTGGTGAATAATTTTAAGAGGTGTGGGACAAGCTTAACTTGTCCCACAAGCCTCCAAATATAGCCTCCAAGGACAAATTCGAATTCCTAAGAGGATGAAGTGTTTAACACTCCAAAAATCTATCTTACATATCCCTTACACCTTCTTACACATTTCTTACACACTCTTCCAACATTAACATTTAAAATCAACAACTTCATTAATTACATTCCATATCCCAATTTAATTTAATTAAAGTTTAACTATATGATCTCTCACATTAATCTACCACATTTAAATTAATTACAAGAAGGAACACATAACTAATAAAATACATACAAAAATAATTAACAAAAGGAACACATAATAAAATAAATATCCCATGGTCACATATAATGGAAATCCCCCCCATGGGAATCCCTAAGAAACACACACACACAAAATAGTTGCCATGGTGACCTTGTTGATTTCACCTAGAATTCTAATATGGTTAGTCTCTAGTCCCCCGAAATTGTTGTGATTTTCAACCTGCAATAATGCAAATACCTCCTTTGGCCTCGTGGCCATATCAGAACATCCAAAATGATATAAATAACATTTCAATATCATCTAAACACATGAATCACAAAATATCAAGAATTCAACATTATCATTTTTAATTCATAAATCAACTATATCATCATCTATACTATTCCATACTAGGTATACTCAAAATATCAAATGTCACAAGTCCAAATCAACATCTATAATATGTCCATGTCAGATCTATCATCATCCACATATCAAAATGTCTCTAGTAACCATCATGCATACTAACTGAATCCAGATCAATAATAATCCATGATCTAACATCTAACCATCATACTAAAACAAAACATAATAGTGTCCATAATATGATCAACAGTATCAAGATAAACATCTAAAAATGTCAAAGGGAAGTGGGGCACTACAAATGTTGTTATGTGTGTGTTGGCTGGTTGGGTAGACTACTTAGGATATGGTGTAGGAGAAGGATATGGGGATTTCATATGGGGGGCATAAGGGAATGCCAATGACATCGGTTTTATTATGGAAGGAGTTTGGGATTGGGATCCACCTTGGAAAAGAAATAGCTTGCATTTCTTACTCTTGGGGTATAAGGGATAAAATTTGGGGGGCATAAGGAGGGTTTGGGAGGCATAAGGTTTATAGGATATGATATGTTATGCGGCGGTATTATTACGGTGGATGCCTAATTCAAAATTGCGAGGCATAATTAGCTTCCCCATAGTTCCTTTCTCTTCTTGGCTTTCTTGATGAAGCCTCGGTTTTGTGTGTATGTGTTTAATGTAGTTAAGAACTACATTCTTCTTGAACTATTTTGTTTAAATGTGAAAATGCTGCTTGTATGTTTTGTGGAAGCCTTGTTGCCAAGAGTTGAATCTCATCTCTTATTTAAATATGGTTGGGGCTTGGGGGCCAATGAGGAAGTATGGATTCTCCCTTATCATTGTATTTCTTGATTGGGTGGAGAGCGTTGCCTTTCCCCCTTCCTTGTTGTGATCAAGATGAAAAGATGAAGAAACTAGCATGTTGTTGTTTTGAGCAAGAGGAATATACAGTTTTGACAGTCCCTTCTTTTGAGCAAGTTCATTGTAAACCTTCCCACTTTGAAGTGGATGAATTGTATAGCATAATTTTAATGAGAAGACATTGTGTTGGTAATGTAAGATTGAAAATTGGAATGTGAAATGTAAAGGAGTTCTATTTTACTCTCTGTTTTGAAAGAAATGTAAAAGGATGTTACATGCATTGTATTTTACATTTGGAAATCAAATAGAAAAGAGAAAGATTGTAAAGTTGTATTAGAAATGAATAAAGGATTGCATTAGTTCTCAAAATTGTAGTGTGTATTGGAATTGAATTACTATTGTGAATGTAATCTCTATTTAAATGCAAGAAGAAGAAACACGTAAGTGGAAACTATACTGTAATTGTTTTCCCTTGAAATATAAATTAGAATTGAAATCAAAATTGTAATTTAACTTAGAAATGAATGGTTAATTTAATTCAGCAAATGTATTAGACTAGTTTAGAAACTATACACACATTTAAATGATAAAATTGATATACAGATTTAGAAGAAAAAAAAAGATCATTGTTATAAACTTTACACTGGCAATTCTTTTTCATAAAAATGTACAGTTCAGACCTGCACTTAATAATTAACTTAAAAATGTTATAAGTTAGCATGCTAAGACATTAATGAACCCCAATGGACAAAGAAAATTCAAGAAAACAACTCGACCATTGCTAATTCGAATACAATCCCTCTAACAGTCATTTTTCTGTCATTAGTTGGAAAAATGCAAACTTGAATCAATTGGACAAATCAACTCTTTGAAAACACTCTAAACCCTCCCTAGATTAATTCTACATGTCTTTCTGACATGTTGAGTGAAGGAGGAGATCTAATTTAACCAAATTGAGAAGTTGTAAACTGTCCAGTTCACTAATTAAAAGCCTACAGATTGGTTTCTCAAAATTGACCACTTAAACTTCATCAAATTCAAAAATTGATGACTCTGTGTAAAGAGGGCTTCAATAGATTTCTGAAAGTCCAAGTTTTCCCAAATCTGAGTTCTATCAAACGTTATGGAAATTTGGCGTCTACTTCAAATTGGCATTCAAAAAATAAACAAATGAATCTAATGGTTAGAAAATTTTAACTTTTGACTTTGGAAAAATTTCCCTAAAAATTCCATGGCCCCCACCATCCCGCAACCAATCACAACCTTCCACGTGTCACCTTAGAGGGGTGGACAAAATTTAAACTTATCCTTTTTGAAAAATTTACCTTGGGAAAATTTTCCCATTTTACCCTGCATCCTGCCAAGATGCTGTGACCAATCACATGCTGACACATGGTTCGATGGATGCATGGAAGAATTTTGAAAGTTTAACTCTTAATTATTCTTTTTGGAAAAAAATTCCTTTTTCCTCCACCGGCCTGCAGTTAATTAGAGGCTTCCACGTGTCCTCATGGGGCCACAGTGGAGGCGTGGCATTTCCTTGTCCTTTTTCCCTTTTGAAAATCTTGGGAAAAGTTTTCATTTTAGTCCCACCAGCCCACAACAAATGAGATTGTGCCACATGGCACCTTTAGGGGTGGCAGCGGGGAGGGTGGACCCTTTTTCTTTCCTTGGTTTGGGTCTTGGGAAAATTGGGAAATATTTCCCCATGGCTCTGTAATTCTGCCTTCACTTTGGATAGTACTTCCATGGGCACGTGGACCTGTGTGATCCATTTTGACTTCTATCCTCCCTTTGGCTCAATGCCTTAAGATTCCCCGCCACTCCGCCAATCCCTTACCCTTTTTCTGCTTGAACTTGGGCCCGATGCGTGTCCACCGGGGACCCGCAGAGGCATGAGAGGACTTGTGACTTTGTGCTGTGCTATGGAAAAAATTCCTAAGTCACCACGACCCACCAACTGTTCAAGGTGCTTTCTCCACTTCTTGAAATGTGTCCCCCTAGGGGAAAATTTGACCTAAGAACTCCACCTGGTCATATCTTGAGTTCTACAAGGAGTTAGGAGGACTTCTTTATATCACCAGAAAGTTGAGAAAATTTCGTATTTGATGGAAATGTTTGGGAAAGATTTGGAAGTGATAAGTATGAGAAAAATCCTATTGAAACTTTGAGGTTGTTAGAGAAGCGAGGCATGGGGGTAAATTACTCCCTGAATCTAACTAAAACATATAACCCCAAAATTTTGAATCTTGTGAACTTATTATTAGTTAATGAAGGGAACATATGTTGTAGTACATTGGTCTTATTCTGGAACCTGTTAGTGAAAAATGATGTCTTGTAACCTGGTTGTAGACACTTGAAATAAAAAAAATTATCCCATAATTTTCTAGCTAACCCTAGATTTCTTTCTTGAGTCTCAAGTGGTTTTTTTAAATGGGCATTACAGGCATAGCACACAACCTGGTACACAATTTTTGACCTTGATTAGACTTGCTTGGATTATGTAACATTAAAGGATGTATTTAAAAAGAGTTTCATATCCCTAAGTTTGAGTAGAATAGTATAAGTGCACTCAAGGATATTAAGCAAGGAACTAACCGAAAGTGTTAGAGAGTATGATGCATGGTTTAAAACGTTGTTATCAAATATTTCCTATGGCATACATGCAATCTGACATGCACAATGGTTATTTGGGGGATTGATTACACCATTTAGGAGGGAACTGTCACATAATACATATATTAATCTATGCGAGGCACTGGAAGTAGCCCTACGTGCTAAGGCAATTAGGAGTATTGACACAGGCATTTGCCTAATCTTAGTGGCAAAAATTACAGTTATGGCAAAAGAACTAGATAAATTATTAGAAAATTTATCCCATGAAACACAATCAGGAATTTGGTGTATAGATTATGAAGTAGAAGGTCACACAAAGGATATTTGTCCTCATAAAATAGTATGCTCATTGTTGATGGATTGTGAGATATGCCACTTAAACCATGATGCTAGCCATTTCCCATTATTACAATATGTGATAAGGAAGAATGTTTCAAGCTACTGTAAAATTTGTAGGTCCATGACTCATGACATGGAGGATTTTTGGCTGATTGGACAGATCCATGATGCTATAGATATTGGTGTATGATAGACAAGAGTTTTAGATAACTCTAAGGGAAAGAATGAGCATCATGACCGAGAGCAAAATCAAGTGTGTAACATTCCCATTTTAATACTTTAGAACAAGGAATTTTTTTTTGCACGATTAATGTTCTCTATTCTAAATACATAATTTAGAACACACATATCATAACAATCATTCTTATAACAGATAACCATATGCAGTTGTAATGACTCGGTGTACCACCGATCTATTCATTCCATGACTCGGTGAACTACCGATCTATTCATGTGTAACTTTGAGCTTGAAGTTTTCTACTGAACACTTCATGTTCATGGTTCTCTTACCCTATTCTAGGTTCTGAGTGCTCTGCCCAAGGAACCTATCTGAATAATTGTTACCACTATTCATTGGCATCATGATCCTTAGACTAGGTGACATAGGACAACGCAATCAGTAGCTTGTGATACTTTGGCCAAATATTTATAACATACTATTCATATTACTTATTCCTTGACGGCATACTCATCAATCCAGAATACGTCCTTCACCCCACTCTAATGTTATATAGAACATCTTATACTGACTTGTCAGTCCCCTTGTCCCAAGTTTTCACTTTGGATCAGATTAACATCATAGTTCACGTTATAAATATGCTCTTAAAGACTAGGGGTAAGTTGACATACTGGGTCAACCGAAGTTAACCCGTGTGTCAAGGTACCCTGAGTCTCAAAGGGGTGCCTCATAACCTGACTATGGTCCTAACTAGTCTGAAGAGAAATCTTGATCAAGTCTCAGGTGTGTAAATCTTAACGATCAATGCAGAATGGTGTTTCCACATGTCATCTGCATTATTGTATCCTCAAGAAGATCCTAATCTTCTCAAAGGTACAACCTTGCAATTGACGCATGTTAACATCCTACAGAACAACTCGGAAAGATGTACATACCTCCAAGAATTTACTTACGTTAGGTTATATTTGGGTTACAGGTCCACATAATTAGGTAGCCTTCCCTAACCTCGAGTCCAACACTCTTTAAGTTACCTTTTTTAAATAGGGTTTAGTTTTACAAAAGGGTTTTAATTAGTTTAAGATTGTTTCCTGTTTTCGGTTGGTACCTAGCAACCCTTTAACCAACAAAATAGGGCAACAACCATCTAAGTTTCTTCATTTAGAAAAAGACTAAACCAACAAAGGAAATGTAACAACCTTATAGGCTGAAACATATTAGACTTAGTACCGTTAAGTCTTAACGATTTATAACCATATATAACTTTTATAATTAATGCATTACGAGAGGGGAAAATTCTCTTCCTATTCTAGTTACATTTTAGGGCATAGTTCACTCTCAACGTTCCCTAAAAATGCAGTGATCTTATTTACAATTTTTAATCACAATCATAAGTTATAAAGAATCACTAATAAAAATGTAGTATTCAGCCATATAATTAGCTATGGCTTTCTTAAGAATTCATCAAGATTCCATTGTATAGAATAATATGAATGCACACTCATTCATATAGATAATAAGAAGATCATCCCAAAAAAGTAAGTTACACAACCCACATAGGTAATATCTCACTATTTCATTCATTCATTCATTTCCAAACCTATACAATTACAACTTATGCACTTCGGCATACTTTAAGACAATAGCCTTCAACAAAAGAGGTAACTTTCTTCCATAATACAATTTGGAAATCAAATCAGAATTCTTTATAAGAACCAGATTAGAATAGTCAATGCATCATATCAGATGTTGTTTGCCTTTACCACTTATGATGACCATCTGTAAAAATTGCTAGCACGGGTCAGTTCAATGAACTGAGCATGATAAGCACTAATCCTTAAAACAATTGCATTCCACTAATTGTTTCCATTAAACAATCATGTTATAATGACATCAATTACTTCATACCTTCTATTTAAAGTGAAGCCAGTATAGGAGTCCTAGTACATTGTTAAAAACAAAATGGACAGAAGGAATAACCTATTCTACTGTCCTAAATTTAAAGTATAATTGAATCCAACCATTACTTCACAATCCCAAATCATGATACACTCTGGGTTTTCTTTCTACCAATTATAATACAACTTTATACCATAACTCAAGTTACAGGCATAATTTCAACTTAATCTATTTCGGATGATTCATCTTATACAAGAAAATAAGAAGGGACAATCTGTATCTTAAGTACCTAACCATCCGAAAAACCGAGAACAGTGTAAATCATGTTTTAATCAACTCTTATTTAAAAACTAAACCATTTTAAGGTATACATCCAACAGGTTCATATACAAGCAATTTGAGCAAAATAATGGATTACTGCCACTTGCAAGTCCACCTAACAAACTGCCCTTAACCTTATTATACTAATTTTCAATCAATGATAAGTATGCAAAACATTAGCTACTTTGGATTACTTTTTGCAAGAAGATAACAAACTGAGTTCTAAAACAAGATCTTAACACTGCTACGAAATGAAAGGAGTCTTCCAAGTTAAGATCTCACCACTTACTATTTCTTTCCACTTAATTTTAACAGTCCTATCATCCCATAACAATATTGTTGTGTCCCTTATAGAATTCTAAGGAAGAGCACACTATCATTCCAAAAGAGAGTATAAAAACTTTCATATTTTGAAACCCTTTTACAATTTTTCCTTTTCAACTCAGAGGAAGAAAACAAAGAAAATCAAAACACTATTGTAATCAAGTTCAGAACTACATTAACTTCCAAGAAGTAATATACATTCTTTAGTCCAATCAAGGAAGGAGAAGACAAGTAATTCAAACACTTAAGTTCACCCAATAGCTCTAGTCAGGAAGAGCCATCTTAAGAGTTTGCCAATAGATCCCTACATGTTCTACAACTATACATTCAACAAAATCCAATAACATTTTTTTAACATAAAACGTTATAAACGATCAAAACTCAGACTATAATCCTGATCCAATAAAATAGTCTACATTTCATCAACTACTCGAACCATTTGAGTTTAAGGTCAAGTTAGGGTAACTTCCCATTACCCTCATTTGCCAATTGATCAAAAACTAAATCATTCTAACCATTGCACTGTTTGGTTGCTATTTTATTTCAAGACACTAAACCAAAAATGCATGTACAATATTAATAATCGAATTCTAAATACAGATTCAACAATACCCAAAAGCCACACTATTCATACCATAGTAGTGAATAATGTATTATCAGTCTAGAAATGAATAGATCTTTCAGTTGCATTTAAAACATTTCAACCCTAATTCCAACTTCAAAGGGCATGAAGTAGTTGAACATTGATAAAACTTGTTGACATTGAAGTAATTTTTAAAAAGAGTTTCCAACACCATTTAATGCAGCCAAAAGAAATATATTTCACAATCATCTCAAGGTAACATTAAACACAGTCTTATCTTAACCAAAAACATTAAACATAATTTCCCATTAATGCTTTTCCAAGATTAACCACGAATTTTCCAGGAAACAAAACTCATCCAAGTACTTTTCCTCCTGTGCATAACCGTGTTCCTAATACTCATGATTAATCACAAAAACAACAGTTAAACCATATACTGCCTTACTCACAGTACCTACAAACATAAGAACATTCAAACCCTTTCAAAATAAGAGGTACAGGCTTAAACCTCATACAACGTTTCCAAATCACGCAACTAAAATAGTCAAGTTTCACAGAGTATACCAACAATCCATCCATGAAATCAATTACCTATTTCCTTGAACATGGACTTGTTACAGTTAGAGTTCTTACGGCGAAGCAAAAAATCGGTTGTTCAATCATAAGCGAAATAAGATAAGGAATTACCATGGTGTTTAAAACACGTAATCATTTAAAATGTTTCTTTCCATGGAGCAAGTTTCTAATCTAATAAATCAGTCAGATAAGAACTTACAACACTTCCAAATGGATAGAAAAACTCCAAGTTTAATCCATAGCAAGGGAACAAAGAATAATGAAACAGGTTTCATTCAGACCCAAAATTTCCATGTTCAACCCAGAACCCCTAAATTTACATAAAACCCATAATCATTGTTACCAGCCAAGCCAAAAATGCACATATATCATCAGAACATAGTTGTTCTAATGAAAACATTTAAAGGAAAGAAAGGTTTTAATCAGTTAGGGCCTATAATGCCTAATAGTGTCACTTAAAAAATTTGAATAAGACCTCTGGATGCGCTCACTCCTCTTCTTCTTCCACGAAAGATTAAACAACAAAATATTGCTACCTCCATGCCTTATATATTCCCCATGACACAGAAGTAAATTTGAAACTTTCAAAATTTCCATGCAATGAAGAGTAAACTGCTGGTTCGAAAAACCAGTGCTCATGCAGAGTGAAAAATGGAATGCATGAAAAACAAAACAACCAAGAAAAATTCCATTTGCATGCCTTCCAAAGCAATCGAGCTCGAGAACCTATGAAAATTAATTGCATTAAATTTATTTCTCCCGCCCATTTTCCATTGCTCCGACCACCAAAGTTGGCGAACTCCAAATTAAAATAAACAAAATTTTCCATTTTTAGAGATGCTGCCACGTAAGACCCCTCTTACCAAATTAACCTCCGCTAACCTTGGCAGCACTCCCTGTCCTTCATCCTTATCCTTTCCTTAAATTCCATAGAAACCACCACCCAAAACTTGCAACCCTCCTTAGGTTCCTTTTCATAGCATTATTTTAGGATAGGTTAGATTAACTAACCTTGCAACAATAGGTTATAGCTTAGGTTAAAAACTAATAACCTTACTGATTCTAGTTTAGGTCCACTAGATAGGATTAATCAGTATACAGAATTCAAACAGAATAAAACATTCCCAGATTAGATTCAGATTTTGCATCAAGTAAATTAGCTTTAGATGGAAAACTTACACATCTTACCTGGCTTAAGGTCCAGGTCCTTTCTGATGCTAAGATGACTGAAACTAGATTCCAATTGCAATGATCTACAGGGTTAACCTCCGGAATCCAACAAAACTTTCCTCTACAGACATATTTTATATGAAGGAGGTTTAAAAGAACTTATACATTCTAAGTTCAGTCAGACTTAATAATTCATGAAATGTCAATACATAATTGTTCATCCTGAATATAATTAAAACATTCCTTGGATCAATGCAACTAATCCAAGGATGAGTCATAGAGGTAGATAAATCCACAATCTTCCAGAAATCAGATTGCACTCATATGCGAGGGATGAAAGAAAAAGAATCCAAGCATATTCTAGTTCAATCAAAGATCTTAAGAGCAGAAAAGACATAACCAAATCAAGCATGACTTCCCAAAACCAAAAGAACATATCCTCATATGGAGAAATCACATATCAACACTTGAATGCAAAGGAGAAAGTAACAATAGTTCAGGGTGTTACAGAGCATGCTATGATCGAGAATGAGGGGCATTTTGAAGGAATTCGTGGAAGAGGTTGAGGATACCACGATGGATTTGGAGGATGAGGTTGTGGTGGTGGAAGAATTGAGTTTCCTCATGGAATATGTTATACATGTGGATATCTTGACCATTATAGGTGCGAGTGTCCTCGAATATTACATGTTCTTTTACGTGGGAAGAACCATAGCTATGAAGAGTGCCTTGACTTATATGAGCATCTGAGTAAGTAACATAAACAAGAAAACAAAGGTGCAGGGATGGTTAGGATACATTACACTATGGAAAATCAATGGATTCCCAAGATGGGAGTAGAATTTGAGGCACTGCAAGTTAAGATCACGACTCACGCTAAGGTAACACATGTCAGGGAGGCATTATAGTAGAAACCAAAAATCACTAAGAATGAGGTTCTTCATGCACGGTACCCAAATCCTACCTATCAGAAGGAGTTTTATAAAGATACCATAGAAGTACTAAGTAATATTCAGGGTGAGATACAATGTTTAAAGGAGCAAAAAAAGCATGAGAGACGGTCCAAACTGATATAGATGACTTAAGAGAGCTAAAAAATGTTGCACGAGGAGAACAACATTCCACTATTAGGAGTTGGTTAAAAAGGAACACTCCATGTGCAAGTATTGAGACGGGATGATAGATCTTGTATGCAAATATCCCCGCTTATAGCCTAGATTATGATAAGGAAATTACTCAACGAATGTTGTTGTCGATGGGTGTATTTTGAGTAATATCTTGATCGGTACAAGCGCAAAAGTCAATGTTCTTACCTTAGATGCATGGGTAAAAATGGGGAGACCCCATTACAGCCATCCTCTAATGTATTATTCATGGCTAATCGACTAAGGCCACTCCCATAAGAGATTTAAAAGATGCATCCATTACCATACAAGGAGCAAAGTTCACTAGTTATGTAACACCCTCAACAACCGATATATTCCTCTTTTGCATTCAAGTGTTGACATGTGATTTTTGAATAAAGATGTGTTTTTTTGACTATTAAAGATCATGCTTGATAAGGATAAATCTATTATGTTCTTAAAATAATTAGACTAAAATTATATGGTTATTAAGAATTTATTTTCATTTTGGAAAGATGAGCTATGATCTGGCTTTAAGAGTTGTAGACTTCTAACTCATCCTTGGATCAATTTAAGTGATCCAAGGAATGTTTCAAATCTTCTTCATAGACTGAATGGTAAAATTGACATTCAGTAGTTTAAGGGACATAGAAGACTGAATTTTGTATGATACTAATTCTTGGTCTTATTTGAATGTGTTTTCGTTTTTGTATGTTTGTGCTTGGTCTTTGGTGATTGATATTGGCAGGACATTAGGGAATTTAGAAAAATTGAATTCTCTAAGGATGAGTTTGGAGTCCTAAGAACCTACATATTGCCCTAACGATAGCCTAAGCTAGGTAAGAATGCATATATTCTAGCTATGTTTACTTATTTGAATTTTGTTCTAACCTAAGCCTCTTATTCTAATTGTGGGGTTGGCATCCTAACCTAAGAATTGTGCTAAAAGGATTAGGGAAGGGTTACTAAAGTGATACTAGGATATTTTAGCTATTACCTAATACTAAAGGGTTATGAATTGAACCTAACCTAAGGTGGGAATTCTAATGGCAAATGTTTTAAGACCTATGTTGGTAATTGTTAAACTAACCTAAGTTCTATTTGAATCTAACCTAAAATATTAAAGGGAACCTAAAGGGGTCGCATGACACAAGGGTGATGGTTCAATGGCATTTAAATGATTTGAAAGGGTTTAAATGATGAAGTACTGCCAGATTTGGTAGGGGTAGTAGACTTGGTGGAGGCCTACGTGGAAGCTCCACTAATAGATGGAATTGTATTTTTGCATTGAATTGGCATTCACCAGATTTAGGAGGTGGTGGAAAGGAAAGATAAGTGGGAATTTTGTATTGAATGGCATTTATAGATATTTATGAGCCTCGGTCTTTGTGTGCAAACCATCTTGGAAACTTAGAAGTCAGGTTTGTAGGAGGTCATTTGGTTTTGCATGCATGGCGGATTTTTCTCTACATGGAGCTAACTGGTTCTTCGAACCAGTAGTTCAACCTTCACTTCAAAGCTATTTTTGGTTTCTTCGGTCTATTTTTGATTGAAGGAAAGTATTTGAGGTGTAGGAGGAAGAGATGTTTGATTGTTGATCTTTCTTGGATGAGAAAAAAAGTTGGAAGCTCGGCTGGAAGTCTCCTTCGATTTGGTGGAAGAAATATCAAGCATGATAGGCTCTAACTATTAAAATTGTTTACATTCTTATAAATGATTCATTAGAACAACTATGCTCTCATGAGATTCCTATTTTCATGTCTGTTGGTTATTTTTCTTGTTGGGTTTTACGAATCCATGTATGCTTAATATGAAACTATGGCTAAATAGTGTTGTTTTGGAAAATGGAATTCTGTGCAAATTTTATGACAGCATGCGTGAGAATTTTGTATGAAAAACTTGTTTTGTATCTCTGTTTTTCACCCTAAATCTTGTATTTGAAGTTAGTGAGCTTTTAACTGACTTTCAAGAAAATATATGGATCCGAACTTAAGGGAAACTTGAGTTCTATTTTATTTTTCTTCTAGGTTGCGTTCTTTGGATGTAGACTTGTGTTGGAACTTGTGTTTTGATTAAGTTTGTGTTGGAGCTTCGTTTTGATTAGAACCACTATTTTGGAAACTTATGCATTGCTGAATTGTTTCTTGGAGTTCATATTTATCACTGTACTTGAATTATTTTGCTAGTGTAGTTATGAACGTTGGTGTGTGAAGCTCAGGTTCATCACTGTACTCCTATTTAACACTTGAGTGTTATGAGCTTATATTTTATCAATATATTTTATTATGTTTAGGAATTTTGTATCCGGTTATTCTTTTGTTAAAAGGTTTAGCTTATAACTCTTTATTTTAGCAACTCACTCACCAAGAGATTGGGTGAAAGCTTGTTTAAGTTTTTTGAAATCTCCTTGAGATTTGGAACTGGAAACGTCTTGCCTAAAGGAATGTTGAACTTCTATTTATTACTGTATCGACTTCTTGAGATGGTTTTGGGCATGGGAATTGGAGGAAGTGTTCTTTCCACTCTATTTTGAGGGAATCCCAAGTTCTAGGTTGATTATATTGTTTTGTACCAAGACACCACTGTTGCAATTTCATTGTTGTGAAGTTTTGATTTGTTATTTCATTCTTGTTGCTTTAGAGTTAATATGAAACACCATCTATATCGGGCATTTTGGGTTATTGCTCTCCCTCCCTTCTGTCTCTTTAAATAAATTTGGGTGTTAGTGGAAGATTCGGGTTGTTACCTTGGATACTAGATCTATACGGGAAAGATACCTTCTCTGTTATGTTGTTTTGGGATTAGTTATTTGAAACACGAAATGTTTAATTTTTGTATTAAGTGGTGAAGCCTTTATGAGTCTTCAATTTTAGGTTTGTGGGTAAATCTGAACTAGATAGTTTCTTGTCTTGAGATATTATTCTCGATTGATACAGGAATAAAATCTTCGTTTTTTTTTAAAAATAAAATAAATATATATATATATATAAGTATTCTCTTAGGTCGAGAATGTTGGTTTGGGTCTGCATTATGCTTTCAACCAGATTTGTATTAAAATTGGAACTTATTTTGTTCATTTGTATGAAACAATTTATTAAATGGACCTTCCTTAGTATAATTATATTTTCTCTATCTTTGGATAGGCTTAATGTTTGAAATTTTTTGTACTCAATTCCATTTTGAGATAGTGATTTCTCATGACCTGTTGGTCTACCTTGTTCAAATCATTGATTGAAATAATGTTGAGAGCTAGTAGCTAGGAAGGTTCTACTGTTAAGTAAATTGATACTTATGGGTTTGAATATTGTTGACTAGTCTTGCCTAGTTTATATGGATAGGAGTAGGTTTTTCTCTTGTACTCTTTATCCTTTGTGAAGAACTTGAGTAGAGATTAACTCCTCTTTGGGGCTGCTTTGTTTGTGAACATTGTTTTCTGATCTTTGATTGATAACTTCTAACATGAAGAGTTGGAATTGGAATTGTAGTTGGACTATTTTGGTTTTCTATACCTTCTTGTATTGTTATGGAATTATGTTTTGATGTATATTCTAATGTTGAATGTGCAAGGTTGTTACTCGGAAAGGAACATGTAACTCATGTTATTAATCTAGTCTATTTTTTAGATGTTATAGGTTTGGGCATGGTACATAATGGTTCTTCTTATTATTTCTTAGGATATAGATGAATAATCCTAGAATGAACCATGTTGTTTACACTTCTTTTGTCTCATAGAGAAGATAAATGTGGTATTCTATTAGGAAAAAATTATGAATTAATGGGATGGTTGGATTTATTGTTTGTTTACAAGCCATTGATAGGATTAATAGAACTTAAAGATCTTAGGAAGATATTGTTTATTATATTATGATCTTCTCCTTATAGTTGATCTAGATTTATTAATGTACTTCCTTTCTGTTTTATATCACTTATGCTGATTGTATGATGATTTAATTATCTCATTAAAGCAGTGTTTCTTTAATGAAACAATTAGTGGAATGCACTTTGTTTTAATGATTAGTGCTTATCATGCTCAGTTCATTGAACTAACCCATGCTAGCTATTTTTGTAGATGGATGACTTAAGTGGTAAAAGAAGGAAAAAACTTATATGATGCATTGGCTGATATATGTCTAATTCTTAGTAAAGAATTTGATTCATTCTTTTGTTGTATTGTAAAAGAAAAGTTGTATACTTTATAGAATGAGGGTTGTTGTTATGCAGATGCCTAAAGTGCATAGTCTTGTAAATTTTATAAGTTGTAATGATGAATTGCGAGTTGTGATTTATTTGCATTGGTTGTGTAAATTATCTCGTAATTTTATAAAGAAGATGAAAGTTCCATCTTGTTGATATTATTTATATTATGTTATGCTTATCTTGTTATCTTTGATAAGATGGATAATGGGAATTAGTTCAATTTCCCTTATAATGAAGCAACTTGTTGAGTTGCATAATATGATGTGTTTTATCTAAACAATTTAACATAATAATGTGATGCATAATGAACATGCATTAAGAAATATGGATATTGGGAATGATATACCCTAACACTTAATCATTTAGAGGAAGACTCTTTCTCTCTCTCAATTGAATATAAACCAAAAAGGTTTGGAGATATGATTAATAATCATTAGACTTCATTTTGTATGAAGTCTACTTTAATTAGATATGTGGTTTTGTTAAACCTTATTGAAAATAAAGTACATTTTAATGAAACTTATGATATCGTTGTCCTATTTTGGTTAACTGTTGGTTAAACCATGAAAATGAACATTAAAAGCAATCATAAGTTAAGGAAGTTCTTCATGGACTAAATGAAACAAATTTAGGAAAGAACTTATGGAGTGTTGGATTAGGGTTTAACAGGTTGTTATAATCAAGACATAATCCAAATTAATAATTCATTAATGATCTCCTTGGGGTATGTACATCTCGATGAGGTAGTTTCTGTAGGATGTTGGCACACGCCAACTACAAGGCTGTACTTTTGAGAAGACTTGGGTCTTCTTGAGAATACAACGTTGTAGTTGACATGTGGCATCACCCTTCCGCATTGATCATCCAGATCTACACACAATAAGAACTTGGACTTGAACTTAGTTTCTCTCTAGGTCAGGTTAGTGGCATATTTAGGATAGGAAGTAGCTTCCAATGGCTCAAGGTACCTTGGCACATCCGGTTGACTTAGGTCAACCGAGTATGCCCATTTACCCTAAGCCATTGTGAGTGTCTTCCTATAATAAGTTATGTTTCTAACTAGGGCTAGGGTTAAACTTGGGGCAAGTGGACTAACGGTAGTTAGTAAAGACCAATCATGATAATAGAGGAGTGAGGTGAAGGATGTATTCCAATATGATCGAGTATGTCATCTAGGAATAGTGACATACATAGTATGTTGTAAATATTTGGCCAAAGTATCACAAGTTACTGGTTGTGTTGTCCTATGTCACCAAGTTTAAAACAACGTGATATCAGATGAATATTGGTAACAAATATTTAGATATGTTCTTTAAATAGATCACTCAGTACCTAGTGTAGGGTAGGAAAACCAAGTATACGAAGTATACAATATGTATTCAATACTTAAGATAACATAAATAGATCGGTAGCTTATCGAGTTATGGAATGAATAGATCGGTGGATCACTGAGTCATTATAGCTACATATGGTTATCTATTTTAATTTGATTGGCATGGAATGTTTTTTCTAAATAATGCTTTATTTAGAATAATGAACATTATATTTAAAAATAAAAAAAAATCCCTTGTTTCTAAAGTCTTAAAATGGGAATGTTACATCTTGGTATCAGAGCTGAAGGTTGTAGCTCTTAGACCTATTGTGTCCATAATATGATGAAACTTAAATTTTCTTGTAATAGAAAATGGTTAGAATAAGAGAAAATGTTACAAATAACCCTTGGCCCGAGGAAGGAGCAACAATTACCTAGAAACTGATGAGATCCTTACTTACCCTCTGTTGACACAAGAGATCATTTAGCTATACTTGAATATCAAGTAATGGGTAATGAGGAGGAAGAATAAGCTGATAACAATAATCAGCCACCTCTGGGGGACAACACCAATGTGGGTGTTGATAATAACAATGTTAACATACCTGTTCAACCTGAGAACAAAAAGGCTAGGCTAGTAGTTAAACTCACTAATGATATAAAAAGGATAAGTCCACCTAAGTTTGATGGCACCACATTAGGAGATGGAGCTGAGAACGGCTCAGTGAAATGGAGAAATACTTTGCAATAAGGAATTTCTCAGAAGAAACAAAGGCGATATGGGGAGCATATCAGCTTTCTCACAAAGCATCTTCATGGTGGGATAACCGTAAGGATGAGTTGAATATTGATGAAGCTAATATCACATGGGACCAATTTAAAGGTTACTTTAGGAAACGATGGCTGCCAAAACTCTACTATGATCAGAAAATGACTGAATTCTAGAACTTAGCTCAAGGAAAGCTAACTATAACTGAGTACTGGGAGTGATTTACAAAACTCCTTAAGTATGTACCTTAGTACCAAATTGATGAGAAGTTTAGGATACAGAAATTCATCATGGGATTGAATCCCATTATAGGGGAGAGGTGGATGTTCACAGCCCAACCATGATGGAAGGGGTTGTTGAAAAATCCATAAGGCAGGAAAAAAATTAAAGGCAATTTTTGCTCACAAGGAGGAAGTAAGGAAGAAAAATCCCAACTCCTCTTCATCATCTATTGCACCTAAGAAAGGACCATGGAAGAAATTTGAATGAAAAGTAAGTTTTCATCTGATACTAATAAGAAATAAGTAACAAACAAGTTTGTTGGTAATGCATGGAACAACTTTGCTAAGAACAATAATAATAGACAAAAGTCCTATGGGGATCAAAACGATAACTCTAAGGCTGGAAATAAACCCGAGCCTAGGAAGGGACCTGTAGGAGGTTGTTATAACTATGGAAAATATCATTACGTGAATCAATGTCCTTTAAAGAAGGATGATTGTAATCAGCAACACAAGATACATGTTGTAGTAGCTGATAAGCAGGCTGAGAAACAAGCCATGCCATAGAAGTTCCGGGTAAGTTATTTGGCTTACCTATAACTATTATTTTTGATACTAAAGCTATTGAATGTTTTATTTCTAGTAAATTAGCATCAAAATAAAAAGAAAATATGGAAACATGGATAAAACATGGACTGTATAGTATGGGAACAATGTTGTTCATATGGTTAATATGTGTCTTTTTGGAGCAGTCCTTGATTTACCTAACTTTTCCACTGAGGTTGATCTTTATGTTGCACCTTTGGGGTCTTATGATGTAATCATAGGTGTTAATTGGTTAGCATAACATAAGGCTAAAGTGGACTATTTTGAAAAACACATTAGTTGTTTAGATGACCTGTAGAAAACAACAGAGATTCAGGGTGTGAAACATGAGATTTCTGTTAGAAAACTGTCAGCTATGCAACTTAAAAAGGCCAAAAATAAAGGATGTACCTTATATGCAGTAAAAATTACTAAATCAACAGAAGAGAGCAGTGATATTATGGAACGATATCCATTGTTACAAGACTTTAGTGACGTATTTCTAGAAGAATTGCTAAGTCTTCCACCCAAAAGGGAGTTTGATTTCATGATTGAGATCAAGCCTGAAACTGAACCTATTTCTAAAGCACCATATCGAATGAATACTACAGAATTAGTAGAGCTTAAGGCTCAGTTGCATGATTTTTCTAAAGTTTGATTAGACCAAGTGTTTCACCTTGGGGAGCACCTATAATTTTTGTGAAAAAGAAGGATGGAACCCTTAGATTGTGCATTGATTACAAAATGTTAAACAAAGAAACAATCAAGAATAGATACCCACTCCCTAGGATTGATGATTTATTTGATCAGATGCATGGAGCATCAGTATATTCTAAGATAGATCTTGATATGGATATCATCAATTGTGAATTAAGGATGAGGATATTCATAAAACAACTTTCAGAACAAGGTATGGACATTATGAGTTCACATGGTTTTACCTTTTAGATTAACTAATGCACCTGTAACATTTATGAATTTAATGAATAATATATTTTCAAGAATACTTGGAAAAATTTGTGCTGTATTCTTGGATGACATTCTCATATATTCAAAAAGTATTGAGGAACATCATGAGCATTTGAAGATAGTTTTGGGAATATTAAGAAAGAGACATTATTTGGTAAGTTGTCTAAATGTTCTTTCTATGACACAGAAGTACACTATTTGGGACATGTAATAAGTAAGAATGGAATTGTTGTAGATCCTTTGAAAATTGTAGCTATAATAGAGTGGCCTGCACCTAAGAATGTACATGAAGTTAGAAGCTTCATGGGACTTGTTGGCTACTATAGGAAATTTGTAAAAGATTTTTCTAAGATAGTTGCACCAATAACTTCCTTACAGAAGAAAGATAAAAAGTTTGTTTGGAGTGAGAAATGTGAAATTGCATTCAAAACCTTGAAGGAACAGTTAACTTCAGCACCTATTCTTGTAGTACCAGACCCTAATGGAGATTTTATGGTGGTAACTAATGCATCAGGTGAAGGTCTAGGAGGTATTTTGTTACAAAATGGACATGTCATAGCTTATGAAAGTAGAAAACTTAAGTTACATGAGTTGAATTATGCTCCACATGATTTAGAGCTTACTTCCATTGTTCATGCACTTCAAGTTTGGAGACATTACCTACTTGGTAAACCTTTTGAATTGAAAACTGATCACCTTGGACTGAAGTATATCTTCACTCAGCCAAATCTTAATGCAAGACAATGAAGGTGGTTAGAATTTTTGTCTCAATATGATTTTGACATCAGTTATATAAAGGTAAAGAAAATAGAGTGGTTGATGCTCTAATAGAAGCACATTTCTACTCTTATAATGTTAAGAACTCAGTTTAAGGATGAAGTAAAAAGTGTTATGGAATCTGACTCTTACTTTTAGCAAGTAAAAGCAGCACTTGCTGCAGATTCGAATGATTTGAGGTATAAAGGTTTTCACTTTGATAAAGAAGGAATATTATGATTTGAAAACAGAGTCTATGTACCTTTGCTAAATGATTTGAGAAAGAAATTGTTAGCATAATTTCACAATTCACCTTTTTCTGGACACCCTGGCATTACAAAAATGCTTGCTGATATAAAACAACAATATTTCTGGAAAGGAATGAAAAAGGATGTTATAGACTTTGTGACACATTGCCTTGAATGTCAATGTGTTAAGGTGGAACATATGCACCCAACTGGTTTTTTTTATCTCATAGCATACCGCATATACAAGTTACAAGTAATAAGTATGGATTTTGTACAAGGGTTTCCTATGTCAAGAAATAAACATGATGTTATTTTGGTAGTTGTGGATAAACTAACAAAGGTAGCACATTTTATTGTTGGGAATCTGAAGGATGATTCTCCTATTTTGGCAAGATGATTTGTACACAAAATTTTTAGATTACATGGAGTACTTGAATTAATCATTTTGGATAGAGATCCTATAATGACTTCAATATTTTGGCAAGCACTTAATGTAGCTCTAGGAACTAAGCTAAATTTCAGTTCTGCGTATCATCCGGAAATGGATGGATAGACTAAAAGAGTAAATCAAGTTTTAGAAGATATGTTATGGATGTATTGCATGGATCAACAATATAAGTGGGAAGATTACCTTCCATTAGTTGAATTTTCATACAATAATACATATCATGCTTCTCTTAAGATGACACCTTTCGAGGCATTATATGGAAGAAAATGTAGAACCCCTATTAGTTGGGACAACATGGAGGATAGAGAGGTAATTGGACCTGAAATTCTTACTGAAATGGAACAACAAGTTAAATTGATTCGTGAACACTTGAAAGAAAGCATCATATATGCAAAAGAGTTATGCTGACTTAAAGAGGGTTGATAAGAAATTTGAACTTGGTGAGAAAGTCTTTCTTCAGGTTAAATTTAAAAAGAGTTCTATAAATTTTAGAAAGGATACCAAGTTATCACCTCATTATGTGGGACCTTTTGAGATAGTTGAAGTAATCAACCCTGTAGCTTATCATTTAGCATTACCTCCTACTTTGTCAATGAATGCATGATGTTTTCCATATTTCTTTGCTTAAGAAATACATTTCAGATTTATCACATGTGTTAAATTGGAATTCCTTGTAGGTTTAGGACCCAAGAATAATCATGGTTAAACCCATTCGAGTGCTTGAAACTCTAGTTGCATTTGAGAAATCATGAGATAAGTCAATGCAAGGTCCAATGGGACTAGTTTAATGAAGAGAGTGCAACTTGGGAAAACCTTGAGGATATGAAAACTAATTTTCCATATCTATTTGAATAGGATTGATTCTATTGACTGATAAAAACATGTGATTTTATCTTTATAATACAATAAGTATGCCATTTTGGGAAAGATATTTATTATTTAAATAAACAACTATATAATGCTGATTTCTGGAACTTAATTAATGCTAATATGTTTTTGACATATGGTAAGAAAAGTGAATAAGTTGATTTTTCCTTGATGCAATCTATTAAAAATGAGATAATCATCGGGATGATGATTCTTTTTAGGAGGGAAGCATGTAACACCCTTGACAACTGATATATTCCTCTTTTGCATTCAAGTGTTGACATGTGATTTTCTAGATAAAGATGTGTTCTTTTGACTATTGAAGATCATGCTTGATAAGGATAAATATTTTCTATTCTTAAAATCATTAGACTAAAATTATATGGTTATCAAGAATTTATTTTCACTTTGGAAAGATGAGATGTGATCTACCTTAAGAGTTGTAGACTTGACTCATCCTTGGATCAATTTTAGTGATCCAAGGAATGTTTCAAATCTTCTTCATAGACTGAATGGTAAAATTGACATTCAGTAGTTTAAGGGACATAGAAGACTGAATTTTGTATGATACTAATTCTTGGTCTTATTTGAACGTGTTTTTGTTCAGCTGTATGTTTGTGCTTGGTCTTTGGTGATTGATCTTGGCAGGACATTAGGGACTTAAGAAAAATTCAATTCTCTGAGGATGAGTTCAGAGTCCTAAGAACCTATGGATTACCCTAACGGTAGCCTAAGCTAGGTAAGAACACCTATGTTCTAGCTATGTTTACTTATTTGAATTTTGTTCTAACCTAAGCCTCTTATTCTAATTGTGGGTTGGCATCCTAACCTAAGAATTGTGCTAAATGGATTAGGGAAGGGTTACTAAAGTGATACTAGGCTATTTTAGCTATTACCTAATACTAAAGGGTTATGAATTGAACCTAACCTAAGGTGGGAATTCTAATGGCTAATGTTTTAAGACCTATGTTGGTAATTGTTAAACTAACCTAAGTTCTATTTGAATCTAATCCTAAACTATTAAAGGGAACCTAAAGGGGTCACATGACACAAGGGTGATGGTTCCAATGGCATTTAAATGATTTGAAAGGGTTTAAATGATGAAGTACTACCAGATTTGTAGGGGGCAGTAGACTTGGTGGAGGCTTACATGGAAGCTCCACTAAAAGATGGAATTGTATTTTTGCATTGAATTGGCATTCGCCAAATTTAGGAGGTGGTGGAAAGGAAAGATAAGTGGGAATTTTGGATTGAATGGCATTTATGGAATTTATGAGCCTCTGGTCTTTGTGTGCAAACCATCTTGGAAACTTAGAAGGCGGGTTTGTAGGAGGTCATTTGGTTTTGCATGCATGGCAGATTTTCTCTACATGGAGCTAACTGGTTCTTCAAACCAACAGTTTGACCTTCACTTCAAAGCTATTTTTGTTTCTTTGTCTATTTTTGATCGAAGGAAAGTATTTGAGGCATGTAGGAGGAAGAGATGTTTGATTTTTGATCTTTCTTGGAGGAGAAAAAGAGTTGGAAGCTCGGTTGGAAGTCTCCTTCGATTTGGTGGAAGCACTATCAGGCATGATAGGCTCTAACTATTAAAATTCTTTTTGCATTCTTCTAAATGATTCATTAGAACAATCTGCTCTCATGAGATTCTTATTTTCATTTTGTCTTGTGATTTTTCTTTCTGGGTTTTATGAATCCATGTGTGTTTGATATGAAACTATGGCTAAATAGTATTGTTTTGAAAATGGCTTTCTGTGCAAATTTTATGAAAGCATGTGTGAGAAGTTTGGTATGTAAAACTTGTTTCGTATCTTGTTTTTCACCCTAGATCTTGTATTTGAAGTTAGTGAGCTTTGAACTGACTTTCGTGAAAATATATGGATCCGAACTTAAGGGAAACTTGAGTTCTATTTTATTTTGCTTCTGGGTTGCATTCTTTGGATGCAAACTTGTGTTGGAACTTGTGTTTTGATTAATCTTGTGTTGGAGTTTTTTTTTGAACCACTATTTTGGAAACTTATGCATTGTTGAACTATTGCATGGAGTTTGTATTTATCACTATACTCACATTATTTTTCTAGTGTAGTTATGAACATTGGTGTGTGAAGCTTGGGTTCATCATTGTACTCCTATTTAACACTTGAGTGTTATGAGCTTATATTTTGGTCGATATATTCGATTCTATTTAGGAATTTTTTATTGGGTTATTCTTTTGTTAAAAGGTTTAGCTTATAACTCTTTATTTTAGTAACTCACTCACTAGGAGACTGGGTGAAAGCTTGTTTGAGTTGTTGAAATATCTTTGAGATTTGGAACTGGAAACATCTTTCCTAAAGGAATGTTGAACTTTTGTTTATTACTGTATCAACTTCTTGAGATGGTTTTGGGCATGGGAATTGGAGGAAGTGTTCTTTCCACTCTATTTTGAGGGAATCTCACGTTCTGGGTTGACTGTATTGTTTTGTACCAAGACACCACTATTGCAATTTTATGGTTGTGAAGTTTTGATTTGTTATTCGTTCTTGTTGCTTTGGAGTTAAGACTGAGACATCATCTGTATCAGGTGTTTTGGGTTATTGCTCTCCCTCCCTTCTATCTCTTTAAATAAATTTGGGTCTTAGTGGAAGATTTGGGTTATTACCTTGGACACTGGATCTATATGGGAAATATACCTTCTTTGTTCTATTGTTTTGTGCTTAGTTCTTTGAATCATGAACTATTTACTTTTTGTATTAATTGGTGAAGCCTTTGTGAGTCTTCAATTTTGGGTTCATGGGTAAAACTGAACTTGATAGTTTATTATCTTGAGATATTATTCTCGACTGATATAGGGAATAAGATCTTGGTCTCTTTTTGAAAAAAAAAAAAAGAATATATATATATGTGTGTGTGTGTGTGTGTGTGTGTGTGTGTGTGTGTGTGTGTGTGTGTGTATGTATGTATTCTCTTAGGGTAGAATGTTGGTTTAGGGTCTGATTACGCTTTCAACCAGATTTTTATTAAAATTGGAACTTATTTTGTTTTTTGTATGAAATGATTTATTAAATGGACCCTTCCTTAGTAGAGTTACCTTTCTCTATCTTTGGATTGGCTCAATGTTTGAACTTTTCTGTACTCGATTCCATTTTGAGATAGTGATTTCTCATGACCTGTTGGTCTACCTTGTTCGAATCATTGATTGAAATAATGTTGAGAGCTAGTAGCTAGGAAGGTTTTGCTATTAAGTAAATTGATACTTATGGGTTTGACTATTGTTGACTAGTCTTGCCTAGTTTATATGGATAGGAGTAGGTTTTCTCTTGTACTTTATCCTTTTGAAGAACTTGAGTAGAGATTAACTCCTCTTCTGGGGATGCTTTGTTTGTGAACATTGTTTTCTGATCTTTGATTGATAACTTCTAACATGAAGAGTAGGAATTGGAATTATAGTTGGATTGTTATGGTTTTCTATACCTTCTTGTATTGTTATGGAATTCTGTTTTGATGTATATTCTAATGTTGAATGTGCAAGGTTGTTACCTGAAAGGAACAAGTAACTCATGTTATTAATCTGGTCTATTTTTTAGATGTTATAGGTTCGGGCATGGTACATAATGGTTCTTCTTATTCTTGCTTAGGATATAGATGAATAATCCTAGAATGAACCATGTTGTTTACACTTCTTTTGTCTCATAGAGAAGATAAATGTGGTATTCTATTAGGATAGAATTATGAAATAATGGGATGGCTAGATTTATTGTTTGTTTACAAGCCATTGATAGGATTAATAGAACTTAAATATCTTAGGTAGATATGGTTTATTATATTCTACTCTTCTCTTTTTAGTTGATCTAGATTTATTAATGTACTTCCTTTTTGTTTGATATCACTTATGTTGATTGTATGATGATTTAATTATCTCATTAAAGTAGTGTTGCTTTAATGAAATAATTAGTGGAATGCACTTCATTTTAATGATTAGTGCTTATCATGTTCAGTTCATTGAACTGACCCGTGCTAGCTATTTTTGTAGATGGACGACTTAAGTGGTAAAAGAAGGCAAAAATTATATGATGCATTGGCTGATATATGTCTAATTCTTAGTAAATAATTCTGATTCATTCTTTTGTTGTATGTAAAAGAAAATTTGATACTTTATAGAATGCAAGTTGTTGTTATAAGTATTCCTAAAGTACATATTCTTGTAAATTTTATAAGTTGTAATGATGAATTGCGAGTTGTGATTTATTTGCATTGGTTGTGTAAATTATCTCATACTTTTATAAAGAAGATGAAAGTTCCATCTTGTTGATATTATTTATATTATGTTATGCTTATCTTTTATCTTGATAAGATGGATAATGGGAATTAGTTCAATTTCCATTATAATGAAGCAACTTGTTGAGTTGCAAAATATGATGTGTTTTATCTAAATAATTTAACATAATAATGTGATGCATAATGAACATGCATTAAGAAATATGGATATTGGGAATGATATACCCTAACACTTAATTATGTAGAGAAAGAATCTCTCTCTCTCTCAATTGAATGTAAACCAAAAAGGTTTGGAGATATGATTAATAATCATTAGACTTCATTTTGTATGAAGTCTACTTTAGTTGGATTTATGCGGTTGTTAAACCTTCCTGAAAGTTAAAGTACATTTTAATGAAACTTATGATATCACTGTCCTATTTTGGTTAACTATCTGGTTAAACTATGAAAATGAACATTAAAAGCAATCATAAGTTAAGGAAGTTCTTCATGGACTAAATGAAACAAATTTAGGAAAGAACTTATGGAGTGTTGGATTAGGGTTTAGTAGGGTTGTTGTAATCAAGACATAATCCAAATTAATAATTCATTAATGATCTCCTTGGGGTATGTACATCTCGATGAGGTAGTTTCTATAGGATGTTGGCACATGCCAATTGTAGGGTTTACTTTGAGAAGACTTGGGTCTTCTCGAGAATACAATGTTGTAGTTGACATGTGGCATCACCCTTCCACATTGATCATCCAGATCTACACACAATAAGAACTTAGACTTGAACTTAGTTTCTCTCTAGGTCAAGTTAGTGGCATATTTAGGATAGGAAGTAGCTTCCAATGGCTCAGGGTACCTTGGCACATCCGGTTGACTTAGGTCAACCGAGTATGCCCATTTACCCTAAGCCATTGTGAGCATCTTCCTATAATAATTTATGTTTCTAACTAGGGATAGGTTTAAACCTGGGGCAAGTGGACTGACGGTAATCCGTAAAGACTAATCATGATAATATAGGAGTGAGGTGAAGGATGCATTCCAATATGATGGGTATGCCATCTAGGAATAATGACATACACAGTATGTTGTAAATCTTTGGCCAAAGTATCACAAGTTTTTGGTTGTGTTGTCCTATGTCACCTAGTTTAAAACAACATGATATCAGATGAATATTGGTAACAAATATTCATATATGTTCTTTAAACAGATCACTTAGTACCTGGTGTAGGGTAAGAAAACCAAGTATACGAAGTATACAATATGTATTCAATACTTAAGATAACATAAATAGATTGGTAGCTTACCAAGTTATGGAATGAATAGATTGGTGGATCACCGAGTCATTAGTTGCATATGGTTATCAATTTGAATTCGATTGGCATTGAATGTTTGTTCTAAATAATGTTTTATTTAGAACAATAAACATTATATTAATTTTTTTCCCCTTGTTTCTAAAGTCTTAAAATGGGAATGTTATAGGATACTTTGACGTTTTTAGCACCGGTAGAATCAAATAGCTTCCCAAATATATTAGGGCTTCCTTGGTGCTTTGCAAATAATGTTGATATTTTGTTGAAAAAGGGCTATATCAGTTTTTAAAATAAAGAGGAAAGGGTCATTATCCCTTTAGTAGATGGAAATTCCTCGCTTTATGTTGAGCCCTTAAGTGAAGAAGATCTGAATAGGATTTATGTATGCACCATCCGAGATCTAGAGATGATTGAACCAACCAAAGAAGGACTAATTCAGTGGGAGGATGCATAGTCTATTAGTGATACTACAAGTTTTTCTTGTGATAATTGGGCTCACAACACTTATGAGTTGGTAGGGCATGAAGTAAAGAGCATATTCCCTCGAGGCACTAAACCACGTTATGTAAGGAGGATAGGTAACAACTCGGTACCTTGTTACATAGGAGAAGGGGATCCCATGGTATTCCTGCGTGCCATGGAAGAAAAATGGATAGATCCACTGGAGAGGAGAAATATGCTAGCATATACACTACATGGGACAACAACACGCTAGTGGGTGGTCCACAGGGATAATTTGGTCAAATGGAATGAAATTGGGATTGCTCTTACTACTAGGTTATTTAGGAGAAATGCACCTACACAAATATGTAATTATCACAGTGATCAACCTGTTCAACACCATGTTCAGAAGTGTGAGAGACTTGGGACAAAAGGGCATGAGGCTTTGCCACCTTCACTATGGGTGCACCGGTTTTATTCCACTTTGCAAGGTCATGAGTGTTCTTGGTATGTATATGCAGAAATCTATAGATAAACTTGAAATTGGTAGAATTTAGTTGTAGGAATCACACAGAAATTTTAATTCTCCTCTACAAAACCTCTAGTAGAAGAAGTATTGAAAGTTATCAAGCTCTTAAATATGGGGGATAGTGCCAAGGTTGAGGAACTCCTCAAGGAATTATTAGATAAATAGGACTCAAGGGAACGTCTTGATAAAGAACGAGAGGCCTATACAATATTACTTCAACGCGATTTCCTTGAGAAAGAGAAAGGAAAATGGTTTACCTAGTGGTTGATAAAGAAGTAGATAATCTAGATGTAAACCATTCAACATGAAGGTGTGAGGTATTGGATAGTGTGGATAAGACCGATCGTGCCTATCATGAACCTATGAAGAAAAAGTGAGTGAATATTGAAACAGAGCATCTGAGCCTAAGGAAGCCATAATTTGAGACTATTGGTCGACTCTGAAGTGGCCAAAATCATTGAGTTATTAAGGGACTCCCAAGACCTATTTCTAGGGGGTACCATGAACTTAAAGGCGTGCACGAATCATTAGGGGAAATGAAGATAAATATTAAAGAGTGGTCGTGCCAAGTTAGAAAGAGGCCTTACAAAATGAACCCCAATTTGTGCGCAAAGGTCAAAGAAGAGATTGATAGCATGTTGAAATCTAGAATTATCGAGCCCTCGAGGATTAGAATGGGTTAGTCCAATGGTGATCAATAGACAAAAGGATGGATGGATTAGAATATGTGTGGACTACAGGGAGATTAATACTTCATGTGTAACAGATCTGCTCCCTATGCCATTTACTGAGGAAATACTAGAAGGAGTTGCATGGTGCGAAATCTATTCATTTACAGATGGATTCTCTGGGTATCATTAGGTTAGGATTTCCCAGAAAGATCAAGAAAAGACTACATTTACTACTGAATGGGGTAGCTTCACCTATATTATGATGCCTTTTGGTCTAAAAAATGCACCTACTATATTTTTGCGCATAGTCATCCAAGCATTCAAATAATTTATTCACAACTTCTTACAAGTATATTTAGATGATTAGATAGTGTATGGATTAGTTAAGGACCATTGTGACAATCTGCACTTAATGTTTGAACAGTGTAGAAAATTGAGTATCTCTTTGAACATCAAGAAGTGCATATTTGCTACACCATTTGGGATACTTTTAGGACACATAATCTATAAGGAGGGTTTGTTGGTTGATCCAAGTAAAGGTTGTAGTCATTATAGGCCTAGGGGAGCCTACCAATCAAAGTGAGGTGCATGGATTTTTGGGACATACATGATATTACAGAAAATTTATCAAAGGCTATGCCAAATTTTTCACACCATTAGAAGAGTTATTGAAAGGGAAAGGTATGTTCTATTGGGGAGAACAAAAACAATGTGCATTCGAGACATTGAAGGAAAAAATTACTACCGTGCCCATTCTACATTTTCCTTTGTGGGAAAAACCATTTCATGTATATGTTGACACCTCGACATGGCCATTGGTGTGGTGTTGGCTCAACTTGGGAAGGTATTGTAGATCATCCTATCTATTTTTCTAGTAGAAAGTTGACTCCTGCAGAAAAAAATTACACAACTATAGAGCACAAAGCTTTGTCCATGATCTATGTGTTGCATAAATTTTTCCAGTACCTACTAGCTACACCATTCATCTTTTATACAGATCACATGGCATTGAAGTATTTGGTAAATAAGCCTATTTTACAAGGGTGCATATATTGATGGGTGCTCCTATTTCAAGAATTTGATTTTATAGTTGTGGTAAAACCAAAAAAATTAATTTTGTACTAGACCATTTATCAAGAATACAGTCAGGAGAAGAAGCACAGGTAATTAAGGATACCATGCCAGATGCATAATTATATAGGTTACAACATGCGCCATCAAAACTAGAGGACATTTCTATCTTTTTATGCATAGGGATGACACTAGAAGGAATGAAATCCTTAGAGAAGAAACAACTTGCTATACGCGTTGCACCTTATATGTTAATTAGTGGTGACTTATACAAAATGGGTCGGGATGAAATATTGTGCCGTTGTGTATTAGAACATGAGCACATGGGCATTATGGAAGAATCTCATGGTGGAATTACAGGAGGCCACTATGCAGGTGATGCCACAACGTATAAGATTCTACTTGTTGGATTATGGTGGGAGACCCTCTATAAAGATTGTAAGGAATTTTGTAAGGCATGTGATCATTGTCAATGTCTTGGAAGACCAAGTTAGTGAGATGAAATTCCTTTGAGACCTATTACCAATGCAAAACCATTTGATAAATGGGCTATAAATTTTATGGGTCCTATTTACCCAGCTGTACATAGAATTAGATCACGTTATATTATAGATTACACAGACTATCCGACAAAGTGGGCAGAAGCAACACCTACCAAGGACTGCATAAATGAGATATAATAGCTCGGTTTTTATGGGAACATGTTATTACTAGGTATGGATTTCCTTTGAGTTAACCAGTGATCGGGAATAAATTTTCTTAATGAGACAATCAAAATTTTATTGGGACGAGTTCATGATTATACACCATAAAAATACACCCTATCATCCTTAAGAAAATGGAATCACGACGCTTTCAAAAAAAAAAAAAAATTGTGTTAGACATTGGCAAAAATATGTGATGTTGGAAGAAAATATTGGGATGATAAAGTATCTATATCAAACAACATATAAAAGGTTGAACAAAGCCACACCATTTCAACTAGTGTTTGGCACAAAATCCGTTCTTCCTATAGAGTTTATGTTACCTTCTTTGCGTATTACACACCTTTGGAGGTCTAGTTGATGAGAAAGCTTTAGAAGAATAGATTGAGAAGATAATTCAGCTGGATGAGCGATGAGTCATAGCTAGTTAGAGTCAGAACCAAGAAAAGGCTGGGAAGAAATCATGGCATGATAGAAACATAAGGGATAAGAAGTTTGAAATTAGAAAAATAGTACTTCTATATGAATCTAAGTTCTTACGCCATCCAGGAAAACTTAAGGTACATTGGTTGGGGTCGTATGTTATCACTTACATCCTTGAAATATGCAATTGCTAGTTAGAATCACTTGATGGAACACGGCTACCCGGTTACTTCAATGGGAGTAGGTTGAAGCCATACTATAAATAAGTCTTCTTGGTGTTTGTAATAAGGTAGTATTGCTATTTAGATTAGGTGTTGAATTTCATATTTCCTTAATATGTTTCCTTCTTTATCGTTAAGATTTTTCAATTTAGTTGGTGTGTTATGCAATAAGCGCGCTTGCATGCATGAAGCTAATTACTACATGAAGCGGTGTTTTATGTAGATGACTACACATACTTTTAGTGTGGGGTGGTTGTTGATACCGTGTACATGATTGTGGGAATTGAAAGGTGAAAGGAATAAGTTTGCACGGGTGCTTTTCAAGTCAAAGGATTGCTTCTAAAAAGTGGCCAAAAATGAAGATGAATGAAGGAACAAGATAACACAAGGTAATTAGAGACCATAACAACTACCAGTAGAAGGTGTAGTGACAAGGTTCTCGGAGTTCAAGGAAGCATGTCAAGAGAAGCATGTGACCATAGGGTAGGAAGGCATGCTATACTTTTATAGTTGAGGAATAGAGATGTAACATGTGGAAGTGATGGAATTGATCAATTAATGAGAGGATATTTGGTAGGTGAAGGAGTAATGAATGCATCAAAAATTTGAAAATCCATATAAGGATGGGATGTGATTTCATTTTTACCATTACGATTAAGAGTATTTGAAACAGAGCCAAGTGCAAAGATCTGAGTGATTGTATTAAGGTACAAGAAGTGTGTAACAAGTCATGATGAAGAGATATGAGTGCGTAAAGAGCTTATGTCCCCAAGTGGTGAAGGGTTTAAGTGAAGTAAGGTGACAGAGAGGATCTAGGGCATGTGATCTCACCTAGGGCACACTAAATAGAGCTAGGGTTTGCTTCACACATTGTATAATTCAAGAGGAAAAGATCTAAAAAGGATTTTAAGGTAGAAATGGCACCTAAGAAATCAGTTGCAACAAGAGTGAAGGGAAAGAAGAAGGTGGTAGAAGAAGAAGAGGAGATGGATCCTAAAAGAAATTTTTTTGAGATGTAATATCTAGAGGGGGTTATCATCGGCTAGGAGTGGGATTCTCACATAAGGAAAAGTAAGGTGAGTGAGTAAAATCACCATACCATAGAGAATAAGAAGGAGCTTGACGCGTTGCTAAACACAAAGACAAATAAATGCATGATGGAAGACATGCCGGTGTATGACGATGCTAGCGAGAAGCTCTTAAAAAAGATAGGATTTTACTAGCTATATGAGCTCCCTTACTTTGGGAAATATGAGCCCTTATACCAATGGCTCATGAGTAGAGTCCATGAAGATTTTTCTACTTTGCAGGTCGCAGAGTCAGAATTTCAGCCATGCTCGTCTCCACAGTAATGAGGTTGAAAGGCACTGGAGATGATTTGTGAGATGATCTAACAGACAAGGACAAAATATTGGATACAAGAAAGGATTTGGGGTACACAAATGATCTTCATGGTATGGACATTGACAAACCGAAGAAGTATTCGTTATGAAAGTAGCCATATATCTTGTTACAAATCTAAATGACTAGGAAAGGTGGTCACAAGCAAACACCATATGGCTACACATTGCCAAAAATATGTCTGAAGGGGTAGTAAACAAAATTTCATGTTATATTGTAGAAACAACTGTTGAGGAAGCATGCACAGGAGGAAATATCAGCTTTGGAGCTGTTCTGTTATCACTGGTGTTCATGGAGATCAGAGTATCTGATGGACCAAAGGAGAAGATATGGGAATATCCAAAGAACACAAGTCATCTACAGAACAATTCAAGAAGTATTTGTGTGAGGGATCCATGATAGATAAGGTCAAGAAAAGGGTTGAGAAGTGGTATGATAGGCTCCGCGTAGCTTTGAGGAAGAATGGTGCATCCCCAAGGACTTTCCTTTGGTGGTTGGAAAGGCAATTCAGTTCACTGTATACCAGCATTTCTGTATAGCATGGTTCACCATGAAATATGGAGCATGGAGCCCTTGGTGTAAGTTTCCATATGCCTTCATAATAAGGTACTTCCAGTGCATCAGTACACAGGTTCACAGATGCACGACGAATGACATTCAATGCGGATAAGGTAGATTGTGACTACCACACACTAAGGAAGAAATATGTGTATCCAAGGTAGGGTGCATATATTGAAAGAATCATTTCAGATGTATTGAGCATTAAACCAATAATTTTACTGTGGGAGATATTGGAGCAGCATTGGTGTATCTTCAACTGAAGCCCAAGATGGAGAATAATAAGTATGTGGAAAATGAGTTAGCACTTCCATCACCACCAAAGGGTAAGCACATGATGGAGAACATCCTAGTGCCTAAGCCCACATAGCCAATTGAAGTGGAGGATGAGTGTGAGGATAGTGGTGGTTTGGAACATAGGGGTAAAAGACATCCTACGAATAAGGATGAAGCTGAGTGTGCCACTACGCCACCTTAGCCACAAGAGGGGGATGATGAGGACTTGAATGCAGTCCAAGGAGAGAAAAAATTCAAGAGGGTGTTTAGGAGAACAAGGACCCAAGGTGCTACTCCAAAAATAGTGTGTAGATCCCCCTGAATTTCTCCTTTGAAGGAGACAACCACAAAAATAAAGAGGAAACCGAAGTTGAATGAGGAATCAGAAGAGTCAAAGGAAAGCATGCCCAATTCTCCTACACTTCTAGAAAACATAGAAGAGAAAAAGGATGAGGAATTGAAGGAAAGAGAAGAGGAGGAAAAGGGGACAGATGAGATAGCTACAGAGAATTCTCAGGACATGGAGACATAAGTCTGAAATTTGGAAGCTAAAGTTCCTAAGAAGCAACAGTCTAGAAGAACAAGTGGAGAGAAAATTCCACAAGCTATGGGTTATGTAGAGGACACAGGTAAAATTGTTTGCACCCGTTTCCAGAGCACACTATCAAAAAAAGAATTATATGGCTGGGAACTAATGGATGAAGATATGGTCATGGTATGCATGAGGAAGCAGTTGTCATGGTACATTCACACACACATGGATGAGATATATTTTGATGTATGTGAGGAGTCATGCATATCAAGGACGTTGAAGAAAACACCACAAGACACACACATGAAAGTAAATCCTACTATAATGTTAGATGAACAGTGAGTAAAGCATTAATCAAAGTCTCAACAGAGGTGGTAAGGTGGAATATGGACAAGGATTCCACAATTAGGGTGCTTAGGAAGAGATTAAAAATAAGGATGGAGAAATAGAATGCCTAACGCAAGAGAGGGACTTAGTGAAGAAGAATAATGTTGTATTTATTGGCATCATAGAGGAAATTGGTAACAATGTCATAAGATCTAGACCACACTTAGAGATAAAGGTACCATAGACATTTCCTTCAAAGAATACATTATGTAGGAAAGTTAGTGCACCTAGTACTTGAAGATGAGCATTTGCATATGCCAGTGCCAAAGGATCCAACACAAGAGGTAGAATGAGAGAAGGCTTCAGTGATGCGAAGATTGCATCCTATGAAGGACTACTGTAAGCACTACAAGAAGAATTGAAGAAAGAAGACCAAGCCTTGAACATCTACATAGCTCCAGAGGTGCTCATCAACATAAAAATGCTGGAAGAGAATAATGAAGTCAGAAAACGATGAAGGATGAAACATTGGGCCACACAGAAAGATTATTAATGGTTAAATAGAAGCGTGAGGCCCTGGCAGTAGCATAAGAACCACACAAGACTCAGCTAGAAGATCTTGGGAAGATCATTGTGTAGAAGATGGATTTACTAGAGGGAAGGATGGAAACAATGTCTAACATTGTATTGGTCTTGCAAAATGAAAAAGGGGAGATTGCGAGGGATGAATTGGAGTTCCATTCTTTTCTTGACTTTAGTTATTGGAGATGACCATTTTCGGGGTGAAAATGAAGTAGTGTGGGGTAATGTTGATCAAAGAATAATTTATAGAGAAAGTACACAAGAAGTTAAACGGGAAAGAAAGTCATATTCAAAGGTGTAAATGAATAGGAGAACACACACGTGGTATAGAAGTTTAGGTTTCCGAGACTTAGCTATTTTCACTCATAAAGGTCTATTTTTAGAGATGGCATGCAGAGCACACAAACAAGGTAGAGACGTGCGTGCCATGCATTGGCTATTTTTGGAGGATTGGATACGAAGCAATTTACATGGACATATGCTGGAAATAGATCTACTACTGTCAGTTAGCTAGTAGTAGTCTATTATTAGCGCACTTGCATGTGTGGCTAGGTTTATAAAGGCATGTGGCTAAGAATAACATGCAACCTATTTTTGGAAGGTATAAGTGGTGAAGGGAAAGTCCCCACCCTTATATATATGTAATAAAATATGTAATAAAAAGGGGTGATGAGATTGTGACATAGAGAGACACACAGGATCGAGACATACGAGTTATGCTACTACACACATACTATTAGTATTGTAATGAATCTTATGTAACTTATTGCATTGAATATAATGGAATATATTGGATGAATATAAGTGTTAGTTCTATGTATAACTGAATCTATTACATTTATGATCTCATCATGGTTAGTACTTAATTATGCTTTTCCTTGGATATAGATCTAGTATGCTCTATAGAAATGATGTGTTGGTAATGGAATTATATATGTAAAAGTCTTCATCATGCTAACATCCTACAATGAAAGCAACCCTAAATAAGGACACTGGTACCTTGCGCATTTTGGGTGAGCACTCATTTTAGGTGGGTGATGTGCCATTGTGTCTAGGGTTTCATAGGGTCTTATTGGATTTGTACCACTTGAATTCTAGGTTGCATTATTAATGGATTAAAAATAGAACTTATGAAATGGTTAGGAGGAAGATGTATCTACATACCAACTCCAATTGTAGTTTTTACTTGTAACCCTAATGGTTAATGAACCTAGTTGTTTAGTAGGGCTACTACAATTAACCCTTAATAAGGTAAATTTAAAATTTCGTTAACTTATTTCTAAGGTATGTTCATCTAGATGAGGATAACTCAGTCGGATGTTGGCACATGCCAACTACAGTATAATACCTTCATGAAGACTTGGGTATTCATGAGGATACTATGTTGTAGTTGACATGTTGCAACACCCTTTAGAGTTTAATCATCTAGATCTACATAAATTATGACTTGATCATAGTTCTACCCTAGGTAGAGTTAGGGGCATGATCTAGTGTCGGGGTCAACTCACGATGACTTAATATAAATAGAAAACAATTGAATTAGGTCAATTGAGTATGTCTATGTACCCTTAGTCACCACGAGCAATCCTCCACACTAGAATATGTTGCTAACCTTGGTTAGGGTTAAACCTTGAACAAGTGGACTGACATGAGTCAGTGAAGACCATTCTAGATAATAGATGAAGTGGGGTGAAGGATGTATTCTGTTTGATGAGTATGTCATCTAGGAATATAAACATGAATAGTATGTTTAAAATCTTTGGCCAAAGTATCACAAGTTATTGGTTGTGTTGTCCTATGTCACCTAGTTTAAGAAGTGGGATTTCATATGGATATCGGTAACAGATATTTAGATAGGCCTCTTAAAAAAACACTTAATACCCGAAAAGGGTAAGGGAACCAAGTATAATTAGTATACAAATCATTAAGTTAACATGAGAGATTGGTATGATACCGAGTCATGAAATGAGAGATCGGTGTTCCACCGAGTCATTTACAGTTGCATATGGTTTTTTTATGAGATTGATTGGATTTGGAATGTGTGTTCTAAATTATGATTATTTAGAACAAAGAACATTATACAAAAAAATTCCCTTGTTTCTAAAGTCTTAAAATGGGAATGTTACATCTTGGTATCAGAGCTGAAGGTTATAACTCTTGGACCTATTATGTCAATAATATGATAAAAATTAAATTTTCTTGTTAATAGAAAATGGTTAGAATGAGAGGAAATGCTACAAACAACCCACCACCAAGTGGAGAAGTAACTACTGCCCAAAAACTTGATGAGATCCTTGCTGCCCTATTGGACACAAGAGATCATTTAGCTATACTTGAACATCAAGTAATGGGAAATGAGGAGGAGGAAGAAGATGTTGGTAATAACAATCAGCCACCTCCTATGGACAATGCCAATATTGGGAATTTGGGCATTGATAACAATAATGTAGCCAATGCTAATGCAAATGCACCCAATCAACATGAGAATAAAAAGGCAAGATTGGTAGCTGAACTCCCTAATGACATAAAAAAATATAATTCCACCCAAGTTTGATGGCACTACACTAGGAGATGGATCTCGATAATCGGCTCAATGAAATGGAGTACTTTGCTATAAGGAAATTCTGTGAGAAAACAAAGCAATATGGGGAGCTTATCAGCTTTCCCATGAGGCATCATCTTGGGGGGATAGCCATAAGGATGAATTAAACATTGATGAAACAAACATCACTTCGGATCAATTTAAAAATTATTTTAGGAAAATATGACTGCCACAACTTTACTATGATCGGAAAATGATTGAATTTCAGAACTTAGCTCAAGGAAAGTTAACTGTAATAGAGTAATGGGAGAGGTTTAATAATATCCTTAAGTACATACATCAATATCAAACTGACAAGAAATTCAGAATACAAAAATTCATTATGGGGTTAAATCCCATTATAGGTGGTGAAGTGGATGTTCACATCCTAACCACTATGGAAGGGGTTGTTGAAAAAGCCATAAGGCAGGAGCAGAAATTGAAAAAATCTCTACCCATAAGGAAGAAATCAGAAAGAAAGTTCCAAATTCTTCTTCAACCCTTGCACCCAAAAAGGGACCATGGAAAAAGTTTGGTATGAATTTTTTTGTTGTTGTTGATAATAACAAGAAAATTGCAGCAAATAAACCTGCTACTAATGTATGAAACAACTTTTCAAGAACAATAATAACAGACAAAAGTCCTATGGAGGTCAGAATGATAAATTTAAGGATGGAAATAAATTTGAGCCTAAGAAAGGACCTATAGGAGGCTACTAAAATTATGGAAAGGATCATTATGCAAATCAGTTTCCTTTAAGGAAGGATGATCACAATCAACAACATAAGATACATGCTGTGGTAGCTGAAAAACAAGATGAAAAACAAGTTATGCCTATAGAAGTTCCAGGTAAGTTATTTGGTATACTGTAACTATAATTTTTGATATTAGAGCTACTGAATGCTTTATTTCTACTAAATTAGCTTCAAAATTAAAAAGAAAAGATGGAAAAATGGATAAATCATGGGTGTACATTATGGAAATAATGTTGTCCACACAGTTAGTATGTGTATTTTTGGAGCAGTCCTTGACTTGCCTAGTTTTTCCATTGAATTTGATCTTTATGTTGCTCCTTTGGGGTCTTATGATGTAATCATAGGTGTTAACTGGCTAGCTGAACATAAGGCAAAGGTTGATTGTTTTGAAAAACATATTAGTTGTCTGGATGACCTATAGAAAACATCAGACATTTAGGGGATAAAACATGAGATTTCAGTTAGGAAATTATTAGCCTTGCAGCTTAAAAAGGCCAAAAACAAAGGCTGCACTTTATATGCAGTAAAAATTTATGAAACAACCGATGAAAGTAGTGACTTCTTGGAAAGATGCTGTTGTTACAAAATTTCAGCAATGTGTTTCGGAAGAGTTACCCTATTTTCGCCCAAATGGGAGTTTGATTTCACGATTGAGATCAAGCTGGGAACCAAACCTATTTCCAAGGCACCATATCAAATGACTACCATTGAATTGGTAGAGCTTAAGGAAAAGTTGCAAGAACTATTTTCTAAAGGTTTGATAAGACCAAGTGTCTTACCTTGGGGAGCACCGGTAAGTTTTGTGAAAAAAGCATGGGACACTTAGATTGTGCATTGGTTATAGGATGTTAAACAAATCAAAAATCAAAAATAGATATCAAATTCCTAGATTTGATGATCTCTTTGATCAGATGCATGGTGCATCCATATATTATATGATAGACCTTTGATCTGGATATCATCAGTTAAAAATCAAGGATGAAGATATTTATAAAAAAATTAGAACAAGGTACAGACATTATGAATTCACAGTTTTACCATTTGGTTTGACAAATGCACCTACAAATTTTATGAATTTAATGAATAATATTTTTCAAGAATACTTGGAAAAATTTGTGCTTGTATTCTTGGATGATATTCTCATATATTCTAAAAGCATTGATGAGCATCATGAGCATTTGAAGATAGTTCTAGAAATCTTAAGAAAGATAAGGTTGTATGGTAAGTTGTCCAAATGTTCTTTCTACGAGATAAAAGTGCACTATTTGGGACATGTCATAAGCAAGGATGGAATAGTTGTAGATCCCTCAAAAAATTTTGCAATAACTAAGTGGCCTGCACCTAAGAATGTACATGAAGTTAGAAGCTTCATGGGTCTTGCTGGTTACTATAGAAAGTTTGTTAAAGACTTTTCTAAGGTTGTTGCACCAATAACTTTATTGCAGAATAAAGATAAGAAATTTTTGTTGAGTGAAAAATGTGAATTTGCATTTAGGACTCTAAAGGATTAGTTAACATATGAACCTATTTTGGTTGTACCGATCTAAATGGAGACTTTCTTTGTAGTAACATATGCATCCGGGAATGTATTAGAGGTATTTTATTGCAAAATGATCATGTTATAGCCTATGAAAGTAGAAAAATCAAGTTAGATGAACTGAACTATGCCCCTATGACCTAAAGCTTTCTACCATTATTCATACACTTCAATTATGGAGGTATTATCTTCTTGGTAGACCTTTTGAGATAAAAACTGATCATCTTGGGTGAAAGTATATTTTCACTCAGCCAAATCTGAATGCAAGACAACGAAGATGGTTAGAATTTCTATCTCAATATGATTTTGACATAAGTTACATAAAAGGTAAGGAAAACTGAGTGATAGATGCACTAAGTCGTAGGAAACATATTTATGCACTTATAACGTTGAGAAATCAGTTTAAGGATGAAGTAAAAAGTGTTATGGAATCGATTCTTATTTTCAACAAGTAAAAATGGCACTTCGTTGTATATCCAAATGATGTGAGATATAAAGGTTTTCACTTTGATGACGAAGGAATCTTGAGGTTTGAAAATAGAGTATATATACCTTCGTTAAATGAATTAAGAAAGAAATTGTTAACTGAATTTCATAATTCACCTTTTTCTAGACATCCCGACATTATGAAAATGCTTGTTGACATAAAACAACAATATTTCTAGAAAGGGATGAAAAAGGACATGATTGATTTTGTGACACACTGCTTAGAATGTCAGTGTGTTAAAGATGAACATATGCATCTATCTAGTTTACTTTACCCTCACAAAGATACATGAGTATAAATGGCAAGTAATTAGCAAGGATTTTGTTCAAGGGTTGCCTATGTTAAAAAATAAACATGACATTATTTTAGTTGTTGTGGATAAAATAAAAAAGTGGCACATTTTATTGTTGGCAATCTTAAGGATGATTCAATTGTTTTAGCAAAAATATTTGTGCATGAAATTTTTAGATTGCATGTAGTACCTGAATTGATCATATCGGATAGAAATTGAAGAATGACATCTAGATTTTGGCAAACAATCAATGCAACCTTAGGGACTAAACTGAATTTTAGTTCTGCATACCATTGGGAAATGGATGGGTAGAATGAAAGAGTTAACCAAGTTTTAGAAGATATGCTACGAATGTATTGTATGGATCAACAGTACAAATGGGAAGAGTACCTCCCATTAGTTGAATTTTCTTATAACAACACTTACCACACCTCTTTGAAAAATGGCACCCTTGAAGCATTAGACGAAAGGAAATATTAAACTCCAATTAGCTGGGATAACATTGAGGAAAGAGAGGTAATTGGACCTAAAATCCTTATGGAAATGGAACAGTAAGTTAAAATGATTCGTGAATGTTTGAAAGAAGAAATAGATAGGAAAAAGAGTTATGTAGACTTAAAAAGGGTTGACAAGAAATTTGAACTTGGTGAGAAGGTATTTTTGTGGGTTAAACCAAAAAGAGTTCTATAACTTTTGGAAAGGCTGCCAAGTTATCACCTCGTTATGTGGGACCCTTTGAAATTGTTGAAATAATCAACCCTGTAGCTTATCATTTAGCTTTACCTCCTGCTTTATCATGAATGCATGATGTTTTCCATATTTCTTTGCTTAAGAAATACATTTCAAATTTATCACATGTGTTAAATTGGAATTCCTTGTAGGTCCAAAACCCAGGAATAATCATGGTTAAACCCATCCAAGTGTTGGAAACTTGCCAGTTACACTTAATAAATCATGAAATAAGTCAATGTAAGGTCCAGTGGGACTAGTTTAATGAAGAAAGTGCAACTTGGGAAAACCTTGAAGATATGAAAGTTTCTTTTCCATATTTGTTTGAACAGAATTGATTCTGTTGATTGATAAAACTTTAAGATTTTATTCTTTGTATATCAATAAATTTTCCAGTTTTGGGAAGAAACTAAATTCTTTAGTACTGAAATAGCTATTTTAATCTGAATAATTATGAAAATTTGAATTTCTCAAATTTGGTTCTATTATGAACTTACGAATGAAAGAATTACATCTTGATTATATTCTTGATTAAATTTATTTTTGACTAAGTTAATCATCGGGACGATGATGCTTTTAGGAGGGAGGTATGTAATGCCTCCAAACATGACTAGTACCTCCATCCTAAGAATACCTTGAGATGTGATTTTGTCTTAAGACGATGTACTCTTATGAATTTGGAAATCATGTTTACAGTAGAAAATGATTCATCTATTGAACAAGTACATTCTATCGTATTTTTTCTTAATTAAAAATGAAGCAATTCATCTCTGTTATGTAGGATAAATTCACTGCATGGGATTATGAATTTGAGTTTCAGTTTTCATAATTTAAGAGGAATCAAACAACATTACCTTGGATCAATTCCATTGATCCAAGGTATGCTTCTAATTTACATGTCTTGTTGACATGATGTCCAATTTGGACAAATGGGAGAAGTTCTGGTCTAGAGTATGTGAGGGCTATAAATGACCCTCTTCATAGGTCTCTACTTCGTATTGGACCTAGTAACGATTCTTGGTTCCTCTTTTCTATTATTTTTAGGATGATATGTCATTGGAGGGATTTGGACCTAATATAAATAAGTTTTAAAACTAATGACTCTATCCTAGGGGTTAAACCTAACCTAATATTTTATGACTTATGCTAATTGGGAAGGAAAAAGGATTAGGAGGGACCTAGACTTATACCATGGACCTATGTTGTTTTCCTAAACTAATGTTAACCTAACTTAAAGTATGGATAACCTAAAGGGGGCCTGTGGAACAACATGGACAATGGGTGGTTAGTGGCATCAATTTCAAAATATTAAATAGGATTTAATACAGTCTTATCTCTTCCTACCACCAACTTTGGCATGGGCATTGGGAAAAGTTGGGGAAAGCTGAGTTGGCACCCCCATCGAGTTTAGTTGCATGCAAAATTTAAAATTAGACACTGCTAAATGTGGAGATGGTGGTGGCATGGAAAATGGAGGGAAATGATAGTCCTTTGCATTTAATGTTTTCAAATTTTGAAAAACTGCATAGGAAAATAGATGAGGGATTTTTCATGTCTATTTTGTTCTTTTGGTTCATTTTTGAGCTCGAGCTCTACATGATGTTTTTTAGTTCGTCAAATCTCCAGTTCGACTCTTTCTTGACTAGTTATTTTTACATTACATGGAGCTATTATTGGACTCTGTAAAATCTATAAGAGAAGATAAAGTATTGGAAGTTGGTTGACATTGCTTGGAGAAGAAGAGGTCTGTTGAAGTTCTACTTGGAAATATTCTGCAATTGGTGAAGGAGAAGCTCTATCAGGCATGATAGGCTCTACCCATTAAGTTGTTTTGATTTTACTTAATTGATTTCATTAAAAGAACTCTACTCTTGGAAACAATCTGGATTTTCTTAGTTGATATGATCTCTCTGCTTGTGATTTTGTGATTTTATCACGTATGCTTTATTGACCCTATTGAAAAAAATTATTTGGGTTTTGTTTTGTTGATTTGGTCTACTAGATTATGTTTTAATCTTTCTGTGTGAGCTTGAGATGAAGTTGATACTGTAGGTAATCTTGTTGAGCTATGTAAATGTGGTAATATCTCAGTTTCTTAACATGTGGAACTTGGTTAGAATACCTTATTTCACCACTGGGAAAATCTTCAGGTGTTAAACCGTTTAAATATCTTGTCTTGATGAAGATCTTGCTTGAATCCTTTTGGGGATTAAACTTCTACAACTTTGGCTTTAGCATATTATTTTTAGTTTTGATGGAAATATTTAAAATTTGAATACATGTTTAAATTTTATCACTTTTGTGGTTTTGATTCTGGGTTTTTTTAACCTTCCTATTTCAATTGTCTGTTCCTGTGAGTATTGAGGGAAGATGCATTGTTCAAGGTTTTTCTTGGAAAGGAGTTTTTTTGTTAAGACTTGTTAGAGATTTTTGTTCATAGATTGAGGATCTCACAAGAACAACCATGTTAGCTCCTTGAAAGGAATTAATTCTTGTGAAAGTGTAATTTAAGGAAAGTGTTATTTTGTCTTCTATTCTTTTGAGTATTTGGGTAACCTCTGAATGTAGGCATTTGATGCTAAGAACAGAAACCTCTCTGGGGTATTAATTATTTGTGTGATGAGTTTTTTTCATATTAAACTTCATGAAATATCCTTGTCATCAAGTGGTTATTTTATGTTAACCTACTTCTGGTCCATGGACTATCAAACTTAGTTTTCAGTTTGGTTATAGACTAAGGAAAGGGTAGCTCCGTTGAAAATAAATGTTTGTTCTTGGCTTAGTGGTATTTTTATTCATTCTTATCTTCTTTTCGAGCATCTAATTTTTGGAAATCTATTATAGACTTATCCTCCTGGTCATCTCCTTCTTTTCTTTCTAAACTAGGGGAAATGAATTACTTGCTGGATTCAGATATTAAAGCTACCAATACCGTATCCTTTACTGTTGTTGGGTAAAATATGAATGTTGTTCATCATTATTTATTCTTTAGGACTATTTTCATTCAATTCAATCCTTGTTTAATCCTCTATTTGGGATTTTGGTTAAGGGAATTAGATATTGGACTTGTCTGTTTATGTTCTTGTTTATATTGTACTCTTTTTCTAATCATGCTTAGAACGTTGAGTAAACAATTTCTCTTTCTCCTTTGATTTTCCTTCTGTTTCAAAATTGGCATAGGTTTTTTCCTATTTGGTTTGATTCGAGTACATTCTCGAACTTGTTTGAAGAATTAAGTCCATTTGTGATAGGAAAGTATAGCTGAAGAAAATGTTAATTAGAAGGATTGTTGTGTTTGGTTGGAAATATTATGATTAAGTCTTTTTGTTTGGTGAAAAAATACTCGAGTGGTTGAAAGAGCTGAAGCTGATTTTTAAATCCCTCCATTCTATTATTTTGACTTAACATTGGTATTGATGTATCTCTTTGGGGATTGTGTGCTTAGTTCCAATTACATGCCAAATTGATCTTACCCTTTGTTGAGATCTATTTAGTGTTGGACTTTAACTTAAATTGGTTTCTAATTCTGAATTTGAGTTATAGGATTCTTAAATTAGAAAAATCTTTCCAAGTTATGTTGTTTGGACCATCCTAAAATTATTCCTATGTTTTGATTTGATCTTGGCATCTTAGATTCTAGGATGAATTTAGGTGAATAAAATGTTGAGATGGAAGTACTATTGTTCTATCTAATGTTGAACTATTCCTAAGAAATAGTTAGGATAGTTATCTTCTCATGTTAAATAGGTTTAATTGAGAAGTGAATCATGTAAAGTAATATATGAAAATAAAATTGGGATTTTGATGAAATAGTACTTATCTGGATTATTGTTTTAATTCTTTTTATGTAAGACAATAGTATGAAAGTTGAAGTTGTTTATATCATGATCTATTCTTACTTATGTTATGGTTTATCACTTTCTCTCTCTCTCTCTCTCTCATTTTTGAATAGTAATTCCTTTTGGTATGTCTTTCTGTATTGCTTAAGACTATTTCATAACAATGATTTCTCTTTATGAAACATTAGCTAAAATCACATCATTTTAATGTTTAGTGCTTATCATGCTCAATTCAATGAACTAACCCATGCTAGCAATTTTGCAGATGGACTTCGTAAGTGATGAAAGGAGAAAATATTTATAGGAAGTTACATTTGTTTACCAAAGAGACTAGATCTTTTATGATGAAATATGGATCATTATTGAAATGTATTTGTTGGAAAATAAAGTTGTACTTGTAATTGATCTTGTTATTGTTGTTTGACATTAGAAATGTCTGAAGTGTTTGGAATTATAATGTATGAATCCCCTTTGATGAATGAAAGATTTGTGGACTTGTTTGAACTTGATGTGTAATATTTTTGGGTATTCTGTGAATGGAAATGATAAGTATTTCTCTAATTTTTTTATCAGTAATATACCCTCTTGGGTTGGATTAAATTGAATAGAGGTCAAGGGTACTAGATGTACTACCCTCTTTAATGAAATGCAACTTATTAAAGTTGACATTTGTGCATGGATATTCAACTAGATCACTATGGCTATATTAAAACAAATGTTTGTGGGTGAATAAAACTATGATGATAACTTGTAATATACTATGGGGTTATAAATGAACATTAATCCTTTATAAGAAAAAGGAAGACAACTTCCCTGCAATGATTAATAGATTGTTTTAAGACCTCTTGGAAATAAATCCGAATGTAACTTTGGATAGTTGAAGGTGGGATTTCTCATGATGAGTTCCTTAACTAGAATAGGAATGTAGAGAAAGGAAATTAAATGGGATTAGACTTCATTCCATTGAAGTCTAATATAAAAAGAACTTGCTCTGAACTTATGTAAGCTAAGGCTTGAGTAGGTGAGTAAGTAACAACACTATTATGTATGTTGAATTTGTTATGTGAAACATAAATTAGAATGTTAATGGATTAAAAAAAAAACTTATGAAATGGTTAGGAGGTAGATGTATCTACATACCAACTCCAATTCATGTTTTTACTTATAACCCTAATGGTTAATTAACCTAGTTGTTTATAAAGGATACTGCAATTAAACCTTAATAAGGTAAATGTAAAATGTCAATAACTTATTTTTAAGGTATGTTTATCCAGATGAGGAGAACTCAGTTAGATGTTGGTACACGCCAAATGTAGTACAATAACTTTGTGAAGACTTTGGTCTTCATGAGGATACTATGTTGTAGTTGACATGTTACAACACCCTTGAAAGTTTAATCATTTAGATCTACATAAATTATGACTTTATCACAGTTCTACCCTAGGTAGATTTAGGAAAATGATCTAGTGTCGGGGTCAACTCACAATGACATAGGATAAATAGACACACGCAATTAACTTAGGTTTATTGAGTATTTCTATGTACCCTTAGTCACCGCGAGTAGTCCTCCACACTAGAATATGTTGCTAACCTTGGTTAGGGTTAAACTATGAAAAAGTGGACTGGGTGACAGATGAAGTGGGGTGAAAGATCTATTTTGTTTGATGAGTATGTCGTCTAGGAATATAAACATGAACAATATGTTTAAAATCTTTGACCAAAGTATCACAAGCTGTTGGTTACATTGTCCTATGTCACCTAGTTTAAGAAGTGGGATTTTAGATGGATATTGGTAACAAATATTCAGATAGGCCTCTTAAACAAAACACTTAATATCCCGAAAATGGTAAGGGAACCAATCATACTTAGTATAAAAACCATTAAGTTAACATAAGAGATTGGTATGATACTGAGTCATGAAATGAGAGATCGGTGTTCCACCAAGTCATTTACAGATACATATGGTTTTATTTTATGAGATTGATTGGATTTGGAATGTGTGTTCTAAATTATGATTATTTAGAACATAAAACATTATACAAAAAAATTTCCTTCTTTCTAAAGTCTTAAAATCAAAATGTTACATTCACGATGGATCCTTTGATGGACAGTTCTTGGCCAAGACTACATCAATGAAGATCATAATGGCAGGTATATTTTGGCATACTCTGTTTGAATATTCACATGAGTGGGTCACAAAATGAAAGGAATGTACTTTATTTACATGAAATAATAGATTGGAAGTGTTTTCCCTCCTACCAATCCAAGTGGATCATCCTTTTACATAATAGGGTCTTGAATTCATAGGTATGATCAATCCACCTTTAAGCAATAGACACAAATGGGAATTGATAGCTACGAGACTAGTTTACCATATGGACAAAAGTTTTCGTGCTCAAGGAATTGACCGAGTTAGTCATCCTTAACTTTCTTGAGGCTATAGTCACAAGGTTTGGCATTCCTCAAACCATTATCTCTGATAATGAAAAATCCTTCCTTGGCACTAAAATCACTTATTGGGCTCTAAATATGGGCATAGATCTAAATAATTATTCCAACTATTACCCCTAGGGAAATTATCTAGCAGAGTTAATAAACATAAACCTGATCAGGATCATGAAGCACACAATGAACATTGGCCAAAAGTAGTGGCATACAAAGGTCTCCCTCGCGTTCAGGTAGATAGAATCACAATAGAATCACAATTAAAAAGGAAATAGGAAAATTTCCTTACAAGCTTGTCTATGGAAAAGAGGCTACCCTTCCTTCGATGCTAGAGTTGAACTCATTGGCGCTTTCCCAACAACTAGAACTCGAAGGCACAGACCAAAGAGAAATTAGAATGACAAAGCTAGTTAATCTTGAAGAATCAAGAAAATCTTCCATGATCAGGCTAGAACAACATCAATAAACAACAAAGAAATGGTTTGACAGAAATGCTAGGCCTCAAGATTTCAAAGTTGGGGACTTGGTTTTGAAATGGGATGCTGAAAAAGCTAAACCAGGGTGCCATTCAAAGTTTTATGCACTTTGGAGTTTCCCATACACCATTAATTCATGCAAGGAGGATAAATATTTTGAGTTAACTCATCTTGATGGAGTCACACTGCAAATCCTAGTAAATGGGATCTATCTCAAACCCTTTATTAAGTTTTCTCGCATCACTTTATACATATTAGAGTAGTTTCAATTCCTCCAAGTGTTTTTTCTGCACATTATTTGTTTGTACATAGTTCTTTCTTCTCTCCTGCTTCTTACACATGATCTTCTTTTCTTCCGAGGTGTCGACAATTTTTAGTAGTTCACAGGATTCGAGAATAGAGTCAAGAAAGGATCCTTTAAGTGACTTTAGGGATGGTTATTCAAAGCTGCAAACTAGAATTTCATGATTACATAGTAGAATCCATGTCCAATGGATGCTCTAGGCTACTAATCTCCTTCAAATAACAGGAATATGGCCTTGAAAGTCACCAAAATTGTTATCCAAATAACTCTCCTATTTATTTAGACAACTTACATACATATTCCGGATCATATATCTTCATTGTAGTCCTACACACCTCATTTGTCTCCTTGTTAAATTCAATTGGTCACTTTCTCCTCACGTGCTCTATCATGTTTCCCCATTCCTCCTTTACATTTTCATTTCCTCTTTGTTCCACTCTTGTCTTGCGTGCATCTTCTATGAATTTTCCTTATTATTAACACTTGTTCATCCTATGCGTGTGCTCCACAAATTACCTTGTAATAGTTGCACCTTGACCATACATTCTTTACTCATCGAGTTTTCCCATTTCCCCCTATGTGCATAGCGATTGCGCATGCCTTCATTTTCCTTCTTCCTATGCCTCATTCTTCCACACACATATATTTGCGCCCTCCTCTGCTTCTTTCCATGCCACGTCATTCTATGAAACACTTGATTTTTCAACATGCAACCAGTATAAGCATGCCAATAGGGTGCCAAATCCTTGCAACAAATCAATGAGTGAAATTTGGTAGAAATGAAAAATAACATTTACACAATTGGTCATCCTTTCAACCAATCGTCGCATGCCACGTGTCTTGCATGCACCAAAAACTCTAAAAAACTTCTGAAAACCATATATTTTGTTACAGATCTCTGATTGGTGTGCACCTAGTCACAACCCATAGCCCCTGACATAGGATATAGTGATAGACATTCAAATTCTAATTCTTGGTGGATCTGGTAGGTGAGAAATGGGAAAACATCGTTCTAGACATTAATGAGCAAATCTGATTTCTCTAACCACCTAATTTTGTCTGATCTGACCTCTTTCCTTATCCAACATGCCAAACAAACTTGGGGATATGCATTTGTGAGACTTATGGGAAGATTTTACGGGCATTAAATGTTTCTTATTGGTGGTTGTGTTTCAAATTTCATTTTTCCCTCCTTCTTCTCTTCTTCTTCCATGGATTCATCAATAAATGTAAGAGCTAGGATCATTATTAATGTTGGAAATTTTGTATCCTTGCACATTTTACTAAGGACTCCACATTTTCTATATTATGAGTCTCATACCTCTAGATCTGGCTCATGCATGTGGATATCAACCTCTTTCACCATTATAATAGTCTGTGCATTTCTAGAAGTAATAGAAGCATCGTTTTGTGACTATTCTCTTTCCTAAGCATGTTTGTATTCTTTGTTCTTTCCTTTCTTTTACATTGTGTGCTTGTTTTGTCATTCTACGTCTCTTACAATCCCATTTCTAGTTATGTTCCATGAAATTGATATGCTAAATACATTTTAATTATGCTACATGTTCCTAGCCTTCTTTCACGTATTTCCCTTCATTTTTGCTCAGAAAAAATAACGTTCATCCCTCTTTTCTAGTGCTATCACCTTTTAGTGTAGTTTCCTTTCATGTTATCCTTCTATCCTTGGTCGCTTGGAATTGTTAGCTTAGATTTCCCTTTTAGCACTAGGAGTAGCAATAGTAGTAGAAATAGATAGAGGAACCGACCTTCTCTAGAGATGCATCTCAAGGGCGTAAGGTCACATAAATTGGAGACGGTTCCAATGTTATCTCAAATGACTCGATCCTTCCGATCCAAGATGTGGGTGCAAATTTAATGACCAACAAGGCCCACACACTCTTCACATTATGGTCATACTTCATTAGGCCATTAAACACCTAGAATAGGTCTAGATGAACACCTACGAACCCTACTCTCACCTCTAAATCAACCTCACGAACCTATATGAGTGATTCAACACACTATTCTCATGATATCCATACATTGAGCATGCTCATCTAGCTACTAACTTATTCAATATTCTTATCATATGTCAAAAACATATCAGAATTTTTAAGTTCCGAAATGAACATTACATAGTTGTTTATTCAAAACAAATAAATATCTACCCAAAATGACATACTTATTGTATTATAAAGATAAAATCACCAATTTTTATCATCAATAGAATCAATTCTATTCAAATAGATATGGAAAAGCAGTTTTCATATCCTCAAGGTTTTACCAAGTGACACTTACTTCGTTAAACCTGGTCCCTTTGGACCTTACATTGTCTTATCTCACAATTTCTCAAATGCAATTGGTGAGTTTCAAGCACTCGTATGGGTTTAACCACAATTATTCACGGGTCTTGGACCTATAAGGAATTCCAATTTAACACATGTGATAAATCTGAAATGTATTTCTTAAGCAAAGAAATATGGAAAACATCATGCATTTGGACGAAACAGGGAGGTAATGCTAAGTAGTAAGCTACATAGTTGATTACTCAGCTATCTCAAAAGGTCCCACATAATGTGGTGATAACTTGGAAACCTTGCCAAAAATTATAGAGCTCTTTTTGGTTTGACTCGAAGAAAGAATTTTTCACCAAGTTCAAATTTCATGTCTACCGCTTTAAATCAACATAATTATTTTGTCTATCTGCTTCTTCTTTCAAGCACTCATGAATCAAGTTAACTTATTATTCCATTTCAGTAAGAATTTCAGGTCCAATTACCTCTCTATCCTCCATGATGTCCCAACTAACAGGGGTTCTACATTTTCATCTATATAATATTCAAAAAGTGCCATCTTAAGAGAGGCATGATAGGTATTATTAAATGCAAACTCAACTAGTGGAAGGTACTCATCTCACTTAGACTACTGATCCATACAATACATTCGTAACATATCCTCTAAAACTTGATTAACTCTTTGAGTCCATCCATCCATCTCTGGATGATACGCAGAACTGAAATTTAGCTTAGTTCCTAGATTTTTATTAAGCATTTGCCAAAATCTTGATGTCATTCTAGGATCTCTATCCGATATGATTAATTCAGGTACTCCATGTAATCTAAAAAATTCATGTACAAATATTTTAGCTAACACAGGAGAATCATCCTTGAGATTACCAAGTAGTAAAATGTGCTACCTTTGTTAGTTTATCCACAACTACTAAAATAACATCATGTTTATTTCTTGACATAGGCAACCCTTGTACAAAGTCCATGCTTATCACTTTCCATTTGTACTATAGTATGCTATGAGGATATAATAAACCGGTTGGGTGCATATGTTCCGCTTTAACAAGTTGACATTCAAGGCAATGTGTCATAAAGTATAAAACATACTTTTACATTCTTTTCTAGAAATATTATTCTTTTATATTAGCAAACATGTTTGTAATGCGTGGTGTCCAGAAAAAGGTGAATTGTGAAATTCTACTAACAATTTCTTTCTCAAATCATTTAGCGAAGGTACAAATACTCTATTTTCAAATCGTAAGATTCCTTCATTATCGAAGTGAAAACCTTTATACCTTGGATCACTAGGATCTGCAGCAAGCATTGTCTTTACTTGCTGAAAATAAGAATCAGATTCCATAACACTTTTTACTTCATCCTTAAATTGATTTCTCAATGTTATAAGAGTAGAAATGTGCTTCCTACGACTTAGAGCATCAACCACTCTATTTTCTTTACCCTTAATATAACTGATGTCAAAATCATATTGAGACAAAAACTCTAACCACCTTCATTGTCTTGCATTAAGATTTGGCTGAGTGAAGATATAATTCAGTCCAAGATGATCAGTTTTCAATTCAAAAGGTTTACCAAACAGGTAATTCCTTCAAACTTGCAGTGCATTAATAATGGTAGAAAGCTCTAAATCATGTGGAGCATAATTCAACTCATGTAACTTTAGTTTTCTACTTTCGTAAGCTATGACATGACCATTTTGTAACAAAATACCTCCTAGAACTTCACTAGATGCATTAGTTACCACCATAAAATCTCCATTAGGATCTGGTACTACAAGAACAGGTGTTGAAGTTAAATGTTCCTTCAAGGTTTTGAATGCAATTTCACATTTCTTGATCCAAACAAAATTTTTATCTTTCTTATGTAAAGAATTTATTGGTGCAACCACCTTAGAAAAATCTTTTACAAATTTCCTATAGTAGCCAACAAGTCCCATGAAGCTTCTAACTTCATGTACATTCTTGGGTGCAGCCCACTTAGTTATAACTACAATTTTTGAAGGATCTACAGCAATTCCATTATTACTTATTACATGTCCCAAATAGTATACTTATATGCCATAGAAATAACATTTAAATAGCTTATCAAATAACCATCTCTTTCTTAATATTTCCAAAACTATATTCAAATGCTCATAGTGTTCCTCAATACTTTTAGAATATATGAGAATGTTGTATAAGAATACGAGCACAAATTTGTCCAATTATTCTTGAAAGATATTATTCATTAAATTCATAAACATTGTAGGTGCATTTGTTAATCCAAAAGGTAAAACCATGAACTCATAATGTCCATACCTTGTTCGGAAAGTTGTTTTATGAATATCCTCATCCTTAATCCGTAATTGATGATATCCAGATCGAAGATCTATCTTAGAATATACTGATGCTCCACACATCTAATCAAATAAATCATTAATCCTAGGGAGTGGGTATCTATTCTTGATTTTTTCTTTGTTTAACATTTTGTAATCAATGCACAATCTAAGTGTTCATCCTTCTTTTTCATAGAAAATGACAAAGTGCTCCCAAGGTGAAACAATTGGTCTAATCAAACCTTTAGACAAAAGTTCTTGTAACTGAGCCTTAAGCTCTACTAATTATGTAGTATTCATTTGATATGGTTCTTTAGAAATCGGTTCAGTTATAGGATTGATCTCAATAGTGAAATCAAACTCCCTTTTGGGTGGAAGACCTAGCAATTCTTCCAGAAATATGTCACTAAAGTCTCGTAACAATGAATATCATTCCATAACATCTCTTTTCTCTTTAGTTGTTTCAGTAATTTTCACTGCATATAAGGTACAACCTTTATTTTTGGCCTTTTTAAGTTGCATAACTGACAATTTTCTAACAAAAATCTCACGTTTCACACCCGATTATCTCGTTGTTTTCTACAGGTCATCTAAACAACTAATGTGTTTCTCAAAACAATCCAATTATCCTTATGTTCTACTAATGAATTAACACCTATGATTACATCATAAGACCCCAAAGGTGCAACATAAAGATCAACTTCAAAGTGGAAAATTTAGGTAAATCAAGGATTTCTCCAAAAAGATGAATACTAACTATATGGACAACATTGTTTCCATATCTTTGTATAGTCCATGTTTTATCCATGTTTCTAGCTTTTTTTTTAGTTTTCATGCTAATTTACTAGAAATAAAACATTCGTTAGCTCTCTGTATCGAAAATAATAGATATAGGTAAACCAAATAACTTACCTAGAACTTCTATATGCATGGCTTGTTTCTTGGTCCGCTTGTCACTCATCGCATCATGTATCTTGTGCTACACGATTATGATTATCCTTTTTAAAGGGAATTGATTTGCATAATGATATTTTCCAAAATTATAACAGCCTCTTAGAGGTCCCCTCCTAGGCTCAGGTTTATTTCCAACCTTAGAGTTATCGTTCTGACCCCCATAGGACTTCTTTTTGTTATTATTGTTTTTAGCAAAGTTGTTCCGTGCATTACCAACAAACTTGTTTGTTGCTGATTTCTTATTAGTATCAGATGAAAAATTACTTTTCATTCCGAATTTCTTCCATGGTCCTTTCTTAGCTGCAAAAGATGATGAAGAGGAGTTGGGAACTTTCTTCCTTACTTCCTCCTTATGAGCAGAAATTGCCTTTAATTTATGTTCCTGCCTTATGTCCTTTTCAACAACCCCTTCCATCATGGCTGGGCTATGAACATCCACCTCTCCTCCTATAACAGGATTCAATCCCATGATAAATTTCTATATCCTAAACTTCTCATCAGTTTGGTACTGAGGTACGTACTTAAGAAGTGTTGTAAACCGCTCCTAGTACTTAGTTACAATTAGATTTCCTTGTGATAAGTTATGAAATTTAGTAATTTTATGATCATAGTAAAGTTGCGGTAGACAAGGTTGCCTAACGTATCCTTTAAATTTATCCCATGTGATATTAGTTTCATAAATATTAACTCAGCCTTACGGTTGTTCCACCATGAAGATGCCTCATGGTAAAGCTGATATGCTCCCCATATTGCCATTGTTTCTTCGGAGAAATTGCTTATTACAAAGTATTTCTCTATATTTTGCTAAGCCAATTCTCAGCCCCATCTCCTAATGTGGTGCCATAAATCTTGGGTGGACTTATTCTTTTTATATCATTAGTTAGTTTAGTGCCAACCTAGCCTTTTTGTTCTCATGCTAAACATGTATGTTTACATTATTATTATCAATACCTACATTGGTGTTGTCCCCAAGAGGTGGCGGTTTTTTTATCAACATCATATTCCTCCTCATTTCCCATTGCTTGTTGTTCAAGTACAGCCAAACAATCTCTTGTGTCCAACAAGGCAACAAATATCTCAACTAGTTTTACGTGGATTCTTACTCCTTCCTCGTTAGAGGATTATTTGCAACATTTTCTCTTATTCTAACCATTTTCTATTATTAAGAAAAAATATTTTTCATCGATTATGGACACGATAGGTCCAAGAGCTACAACCTCGCTCTAATACCAAGATGTAACATTCCCATTTTAAGACTTTAGAAACAAGGGATTTTTTTACATAATGTTCTCTTCTAAATAAAGCATTATTTAGAACACACATTCCATGCCAATCAATCTCAAACATATAACCACATGCAGTTGTAAATGACTCGGTGATCCACTGATCTATTCATTTCATAACTCGGTGATCTATCGATCTATTTATTTCATAACTCGGTGATCTACCGATCTATTTATGTTAACTTTAAGTATTGAATACTTATCATATACTTCGTATACTTGGTTTTCCTACCCTAAACCAGGTACTGAGTGATCTGTTTAAAGAACATATCTAAATATTTGTTACCAATATTCATCTGATATCACGTTGCTTTAAACTAGGTGACATAGGACAACACAACTAGCAACTTGCGATACTTTGGCCAAAGATTTTCAACATACTGTTTATGTCACTATTCCTAGATGGCATACTCATCATTTTAGAATATGTCCTTCACCTCACTCCTCTGTTATCAAGAATGGTCTTTACTGACTATCATCAGTCCACTTGTCCAAGGTTTAACCCTAGCCCTGGTTAGAAACATAATTTATTATAGGAAGATGCTCACAATGACTTAGGGTAAATGGGCATACTTGGTTGACCTAAGTCAATTGGATGTGCCAAGGTACCCTAAGCCATTGAAAGCTACTACCTATCCTAAACATGCCACTAACTTGACCTAGAGATAAACTAAGTTCAAGTCCTTATTTGTGTGTAGATCTAGATGATCAATGCAGAAGGGTGTTGCCACATGTCAACTGCAATGTTGTATCCTCGAGAAAACCCTTGTCTTCTTGAAGGTACAGTCCTACAGTTGACATGTGCCAACATCCTATAGAAAATGCCTCATCAAGATGTACATACCCCAAGGAGGTTATTAATATTTAATTAATTTGGATTATAAAATAGATTACAACATCCATGTTAAACCCTAATCCAACACTCCTTAAGTTCTTGTTCTATACTTGAATCAATTAAGCATTAAAGAACTTCCTTTAACTCATGATTGATTTTAATGTTTTTTTACTTAGTTTAACAAGCAGTTAACCAAAATAGGACAACAACATCATAAGTTCCATTAAATGTAATTTAATCATTCAAAGAAGGTGTAGCAACCAAATAGGTTCAACTAGTAGTAGACTTTATAAGAAATGAAGTCTAACGATTAACGATCATATCACCATTCTTTGGATTACATTTCTTTTAGCGAGGAAGGATCTTCCTCTACATGATTAAGTGTTAGGGTTTTTCATACCCTTCTTATCTTTCACAATTTCTATAGTTTTACTGCATATTCATTACACATTCCAATACTATGTTAGAATTGTTTAGATAAGATTGTTATCTTATGCAACTTAACAAGCTACATCTTAATAAGGGAATCCAATTATTTCCCTTTAACCAACTGATCAAGTTTATCTGAATTAAGCATATAATAGATATGAAAATATCATCAAGATAGGATTTCCATATTTTTCATAAACACAAGATAATTTACACAACTAATGCAAGTAAATCTTCCAACTTTCAATTCATCGTTATAAATTTATACATTTACAAGACTATGCATTTCAAACTTTATCTTTGTATAAAAAAATCCTCCAATCCAAAAATAATACAAATTTTCTTTTCAATACAACTCAAGAATGAATTGAAACTCCTTACATAAGATCCAAAATTAAATAATCCAATACAATCATGAAAGTTCTTGTCTTCTTTTATCACTTACGATGTCCATTTATAAAATTGCTAGCACAAAGTTAGTTCAATGAATTGAGAATGATAAGTACTAAGAAATACGATTAAGTGCATTCCACTAATTGTTTCATAAAACAACTCTGCTTTTATGAAACAATTAATAGGCATCATACAAATAATCATAAGTAATAACATCCAGAAAGAAGAACAATTAAGAGAGTTTGAATTCATTATCAAGAAAAGAGCATAATATAATATGCAATATCATAATTATATCACATAACTTAAATGATCCTATCAATTACATTAAACAATCAACAAGTCTTGTCATTCAATTATTTCATAAACCCATAAGAAAATAAATACACATATATCTTTACCAAGTAGCAAAGTGGTTAGTTACAACATAACTCATATTAGTATGCTTCATCTTTCCATATAATCAAAGAAGAGAATCAATACATATCTAATTCTCAAACACAATTCCTCTCGAAGGAAAGAATCAAGTTTAGAACACATGTCACCGCCTCACCCAAAGATGACAAAATAAGGAGTCCTTAAATAAAGAGGCAACAACATAACAAGGATCCCAATCCAAGCCAAGAAAGGTCTAACTGAAAGTTTTACTAACTTCAATATATTAGTAGTTTATAATTCAAAAAGGTCTATAGCCAATCTTTCCAAAAATCCAAGCTATACTCAAATGAAATAAATCTCTTAACCAATCCACAAGAAAATTCCCAACTCAGAAGAGAATCCATAAAAGAGAAGTTCGGTCAATGAACTTATACAATACATATAAAGGATCTCAAACCACAAAGGACCCAATCCATATTTCATTTCATTTATACTATGAAATGAAATCCATTATCTAATACAAACTTAGAAATTCATTAACTAGTTTCCCAAAAGAGAACACAAACCGAATGCACAGTCAAAGAATGCACGCTTCAACTTTCCAATCAAAACTAACAAGCTGGTTTCCTATTTCCATTAACCAAGCTCAAGTAAAAATTCAAATCTTAGAAAGAAATACACAATACAGTTCCTAATTATATATTGTCCCCATGGTTCATATTCATTTCTCTTCCTAAAACCCGGAGGTTCGTTCTATGATCCCCTCAAGGAATAAGAGTCCACAAACAAAGAAGATATACAAGTGCAGAAGGAATTATGAACTCAAGAATTGAATTCTTATTACACGGATTTAACAACTCGATACAAGAAGTATGAAGTTCATGTCCCAAATAAGAACAGATATAAAAATTATCCGAACAGAGATATTATACATATATATACTTTAAACAAGATTCAATATTCTAGTTTTAAATTCAACTTCCAACAAAACCCAATAAACCAATTAAGAAGGTCCGAAGAGAGTAATACTACTTCCCGTAACATCAAACTTTATTCAACTATTACCACGATCAAAGGACCAACCAGACCCATTACAGGACATAATTCCCATCCCCTTATAATATTAAAAATAGTCAAGCTTTCCGCATGACATGGGTTCACTTAGAATAGAGAAGGATAGGTTAAACTTCAATTTCTCTCTCCCTGTCTAGTTCAAGAAGGTTATACAGTCCAAAGGGACAGAAGCATAAAAACCAATCACACTCAAGGAGCGACATGAAGGAGATTACAAGGAGATTAGATTGGCTTCAAACTGAAACTAAACTCTCAAGCTCCTATCGAGAAGATAATCTATAAAGAGAATAAAGCTTTTCAAACCAAATACCAACCAAACCCAACTCACAATATAGGTAATCACTTTGATTCCAACATAAATATAGAACACATAATCATGGAATACCTATATAGTGTTGATTATGAGCTTCAAACATAAGTTTAGACTTTACAAGGCTCCAACAAATGTTCGAAAAAAAACAAGATCAAATACGATCTCAAAACCAAATCACTAATGCTCCAATATGAGTCCTAGTATTCTCAAATCTTTAAATGAGAATAAAAGTTCCAGTTCAGAATGTAAGTACAAAATAAAACTCAACCACATGATAATAAGTTTGGTATTCGTAAGAATTGTATAAGAGTACAATTTTTGAATACGAAGATTCAACCAAAGGTTATAAACTACACTTAGCTCCAACAAAATCCAAAACAAACACAAGGTCCCAATAAAAAAACTCATAACAAATCCCGAAGCTTAAATATAAGCTTAGAACAACTACGGAGCTCTACTTCAAGCTCACAAAACACAAGACTAAACAAAGATTCAGAACCAAACAAGAAACAAGCTAGTTCATTCAACATTAGTCTCAAATTCTAGAAACAAAGCTTTGAATACAAGCTACAGAGCTTCAAATGTAAATTTTAGAGCTTCAAGTACAAGTCATAGAGTTTCAATACAAATTCACATGAAAACCTCTAACAAATAGTACAAAAAAATTTCCCAAAAACTACCATTAACAGTAAAGGATTCTCATTCCAAAACCCACATAGATTTCAAGAAAGCATGCAAGTAAATAACCAGACATATCATGCAAAAATACATTTCAGTGAGCATAATTTATTGATAAGATAAAACAATTAGCAGAACTCACACACAGAATCCGTACAAAAAAATAGGATGGGATCGAAGGCGGGAAGGAATAGGAAGGAGTCGCGCATGGAGGTGCAGAGTCAAACTTTCAAGACTTAGCTGATTTTTTAGATCAAGTCTATTTTCAGAGGCTGGTGTGCGGAACACACAAAGCAATGCTGAGACTTGCACGCCATGCTTTGTCTATATTTCGAGGATCATATTGAAGCACTCTTGCATGGAAGTAATCCAAGAATATATTCATCACTCTAGTTAACTATAAGTGATCTATAGATAGCATACTTACATGTATGGCTATAATTGTAAAAATGCATGGCTATTATTAGCATGTGACCTATTTTTGGCATAGTTAGAAATGAAGGGAAAGTTCCGCACCCTATATATATTAGATGAATCACCTAGTTGATAGAGCGTGTTGAAGGGTTAAAGATTCATGAGTGCATGAGACTAGATAATTGTAACAGATCCATGCACGCATGACTATTATTGTATTAAGCCTTTGTATTGTTGTTATGTTTAATATATGAAGAATTTTGGACAAACAAAAGTGTCTTATATGTCTTATCATTGCATGTTATTAATTTCTTGATGATTTATACTTAAATGCATGCCTTTATAGATCTAGTTTGGTATAACTATGTAATGATGGATTAGTTTCTAACTATATTTCCTTATCACTTCGCCATGTTACCATCCTACTACAACAACCCTAAAGAGGGACCTGGTACCTTGGCATGCTTTGGGTGAGCACTCAGCCTATGCTGAGTGATGTGCTAGTGCGACTAGGTGTTATCTGAGAATTCTAGGCTGCATCATTGGTTCCATTGTCGGGACCTCTTTTTCAGTTGTTTTCAGGATGGTTCATGATGAAGACATACTAGCTAACTTTGGTGAGTGTTGAAGAGTGGATTCATGATCTAGAGGAAGAATACGCACGAAGGTTTAGCACTGGATCTGGATTTAACGCATGCACTTGGGTAGAGTAGAATTTGTATGACAGTTTGTACAAAAGCTTCTTTTTATCTTTCTCATAGAATTATACGAGTGGTTGATTTGCATATGCATCTAAGTAGAATTGAAGGTATCACACACTTGTTTGGACATAGGAGGAATTTCAAACACTATATGATGCTGACTTGATCTGGACTCGCACAGTAGATACCTGGTTTCACGGTGTTCTAAATAGCTATATTCTAGAGTATTCAATTTTGACTTATTCATGCCTCGGAGGTAGTTGAGTTCTAGTTCCTACGGTATCCTAGAGGGACGTATTTGTAAGGTATTCCACTGGTAATCAAGATACTGATGGTAACATTGAACTTGGAAGATAAGCCCATGGAAAGTTAAAAATCTCCACGCACGAGGGTAGGAACAAGATTGGTGAAAGATGGTAGACCTAGTGGCAACATGGTAGAGGGAAGAGAGGCGGTGAAGTATGATGAGGTGTGCAAGAGGGAATTATGCAAGAAGCAAGAAGTTACAGAATGGATGGTATTGTGGAGAGAGATGGCTTGTGAAGGATTTGAGGCTCATGAGGATGAAGAAGAGCTAGAGCATTAGGAACTCCCCCATCTAGGAAAGCATGATAGAGAACCCTCTTCAGCCTCACATGGAAGCATGTAATCAAATATGACCTGGGCCATGGGCATGCATCTAAGCCAACTCGCTTACCTAGCCCTTGCACTTGGTTTTCCAGTATATAGTACAATAGGTAAACAAAGTTTCCATTTAGGAAGTGAAAGAGAAAAAACAAGTCAGATAACAAGTACATCAATGGTAGCATAAACAAATTCATTATTCTTTGGGGGTATGTTTTTAGGCTCATTATCTGCACAAAATATGAGTGCACCGAGTGTGGGATTCACCTGAGGCTGGGACTACTTCACTGCATCGTAGGGGTCTAGTATAGTACCACTATCGGGACATAGGGGAGTGCATCTACGAGGCCTATTCCAACTTCAACGGGAGGATCGAGAGGTATGGGAAGTTCTAGTTCCAGTGGTTCGTGTGGTTTTAGAGGTAGAGGAAATCAAAGAGGTTAAGGTCGGGTGGTCAAGGCCCACAAAGCAATCCCGAGAACATTTATATGGAGATGTCTCTTCATCTCCCAGAGTATAGAGGTATCGAGGATGCTGTTGAACATATTCATATGTGTGAAATATTGTGGCATGTGAAAGGTATCATAGCTTCTGAGTGTAAGGCAAGTCAATTTTCTACTACATTACAAGCATGCGCAAACAAATGGTATAGGAATTTTGATCCCAATCAAACTTGTATTGATTATGTAGCATTGAAAGATGCTTTCTTAAAATATTTCCATATCCTAGAGTTTGAGCAGAAGAGTATAAGCACACTTAAGGATATAAAGCAAGGCACTACTGAAAGTGTACATGAGTATGATGCCCATTTTAAAACACTTCTATCCAAACTCTCATATGACATACATGCAAGTAATCATGCACAATGGTTTTTTAGGGGATTGATTACTCCATTTCAAAGAGAATTGTTGCATAAGACTTATACCGACCCACGTGAAGCATTGGAAGCACTCTACACACTAAGGAAGTATGGAGTATTAACATTAGAGTTAGTCCATTCTTGGAGGCTCGAGATAACAACTATGGCGAAATAGTTAGAGAAATTATCGAAAACTCAGCTCATGAGACATGCTCGGGAATCTAGTGTGCTGATTGTGAAGTGGAAGGCCACACCAAGGATAGTTTCCCTCACAAATCTATACATTCACTCTTTGTTAGATTTGTGAGATTTGCCATTTGAATCATGATGTTAGTCACTGCCCCTACTACTATGTGTAATTAGGAAGAATGTATCCTCTTTTTGTAAAATTTATAGGTCCATGACCCATGATACTGAAGATTGTAGATTGATTGGTCAGATCCATGATGCCATTGATATTGGGGTATGATAGGTGAGTGTGGCTAATAGTTCTAAAGGAAATAATGAGCATCAGATAGTGATTGTAATCAAGCGTGCTATGATAGGAATGATGGAATATTTGAAGGAGGTTATGGAAGAGGATGGGGATATCGAGGCAGATATGGAGGATGAGGCTGAGGTGGTGAAAGAGGTGAATTCCCTTGAGGAAGTTGCTATACATGCGGCTCACGTGACCATTATAGGCATGAATGGCCATAGAATATTTCCTGTTCATTTTGTGGAAAGAGGCATAATTATGAAGAGTGTCTGGACTTGTATGATCATCTCAATAAGCAAGTACAAACGGAAAACAAAAGCATGGGGATGGTTAGAATCTAACGTGTAGTAGAGAATCATTAGATTCCCAAGTTAACACCGAACCGAGGTAGTAATATCAAGATAACCAAACGAGATAAGGTGGCACGCATGAAAGAGGTATTTTAACATAAGACAACAATCACTAGGGAGGAGGTTTTGCATGCTAGGTATCTAGATCCAACTCATCAGAAAGAAGTCTATTAGGAAACTATGGGGGTCCTTATAAGCCTTCAAGGTGAAATACAGTGTTTGAAAGAGTAGTCTCAAAAGTTGGAGCATAAGGATATAGAAAAGGCCCCATCTGATATTGATGACATCAGAGAGGTATGTAGAATGTTGCGCTAGGAGAATATTATTCCTTTATTGGGAAATTGGTTGAAGGGGAATACTCCATGCGTGGGAATTGAGACTAGAAGACAAATACTCCATATAAATACCCCCCGATAGCATTGACTACGACAAGGAGATCACTTTGAATGCTATTGTGGATGGTTGGTTGTTGAGCAATATTTTGATTGACACAGGTGTAGAAGTGAATGTACTTACATTGGATGCATGGGTACAAATGGGGAGACCTCCATTGTAGCCATCATCTAATGTATTGTTCATATCAAATAGAATAAAATCTACTCCCATAGGATTTTGCAAGGATACATCTATCACTATAAAAGGGGCCAAGTTCACAGGAGACTTCAAAGTGTTAGCACTTGCAGAAGCAGATAGCTTCCTAGATTTTCTTGGGTGCCCTTGGTGTTATGCAAACAATGTTGATTTGAGGTTTAACAAGGGGTATATCAGCTTCGAGAACAAGGAGGAAAGGGTCATAATACCATTGACAGATGGGAAATCCATACCATATGTGGAACCTTTGAGTGAAGAGGACTTGAACATAATTTATATACGCGCTATTCAGGACCCAGAGGTCAATGAGCCATCTAAGGAAGGAATCCTTCATTGGGAATATTCTCAGTCAATCAACGATACTACTAGTATTTCTTGTGATAATTGGGCTCATGGTACTTATGAACTAGTGGGGCATGAAGTTAAGTGTGCGGTTGCTTGCAAAAAGGGTTTTCACTCTATCCGATGTATAGGTCACTCAGTACCCCGATATATTGGATCCAAAGATCTGGTTGGATTCTTGTAGGCCATGGAGGCAAACTGGGCTGACCAAATTAAAAGATGAGATATGTTGTCATATACTTTGCATGGGACAACAACGTGCTGGTGGGTGGTTCACAAGGATAATCTCTTGGAATGGGGAGATATTGGGACCGCCTTATCAACCAAGTTTTCAAGAAGTAATGCACCTACAAAGATTTTCCCTTATCATGGTGATCAACCTATTCAACATCATATCCAAGAGTGTGAGAGACTCTGGACAGTAGGACATGAAGCATTACTACCCTCACTTTGGGTGCATTATTTTTATTCTACTCTACAAGGTTACACGCATGCTTGGTATGTATATGCTGAATTACATCGCGATACTAGCAATTGGTAGAATTTGATTGCAGGGATGATCCAAAATTTTGACTTCTTCTCATCTGCACCACAAGTTAACAAGGATTTAAGCTTTATCAAGCACTTAACCATGGGAGATAGGGGGAAATTGGAAGAACTTATTCAAGACTTATTTGGTGAGATAGAGACAGGGGCACATTTTGAGGAAGAAGTAGATGATACCATACTACTTGAGCACACTTCTTTGGAAAATGACAAGGGAAGTTGGTTTACATAATTGATGATGAGGAAGTTGAGCACTTGAAATTTGATCATTCACATGGAGCACGTGAATTTTTAGATAGTGTGGATGTAGATACAAATGCATATCATGAACCTATGAAGACAACAAAGGTAAATATTGGCACGGAGTTTCTGAACCTAAGGAAGTGATAATTGGGGATTACTAGTCAGAGTTAGAAGTGGAAAATATCATAGCGTTACTTCAAGACTATGAGGGATTATTCCCAAGAGGATACCATGAACTTAAAGGTGTGCATAAATCACTTTGAGAAATGAAGATAAAGCTTAAGGAAGGTACGCGCCTGTTAGGAAGAGAACTTACCAAATGAATCCCAATTTTTGAGGAAGTAAAGGAGGAAGTTGACAAGATGTTGAAATCTAGGATCATTAAACCATTGGATGAGTCAGAATGGGTCATTCCTATGGTAATAAGTATAAAAAAGGATGGTAGGATTTGAATTTGTGTTGATTATAGAGAGTTGAATGTAGCATGTGTTACAGATCCTTTTCCTACACCATTCATAGAGGAAATATTAGGAGTGGTTGGGCATGAGATATATTCATTTACAGATGGGTTCTCAGGGTATCATCAGGTTAGGATTTCCTGGAAGATCAAGAAAATACCACCTTCACTACTGAATGGGGAAGCTTTGCCTATACTATGATGCCCTTTGGATTGAAGAATGCACTTGTTGTATTCTCAAGGATAGTGGTACAAGCATTCAAGGATTTTATTCATAACTTCTTATAGGTCTATCTTGATGATTGGACCATTTATGGGCTAATTAAGGATCATTATGACAATTTGTGCTTAATTTTTGAAAGATGTAGACAGTTGAGTATCTCGTTGAATATCAAGAAGTGCATCTTTGCTAATCCCTTTGGCATAATTTTAGGACACATAATCTGCAAGGAAGGGTTGCTGGTCGATCTAGCTAAATTTGTGGTCATTTTAGGCTTGAAAGCACCCGCCATTCAGAGTGAGGTGCATGGATTTTTGGGTCATACAGGGTATTACAGGAAGTTTATAAAAGGTAATGCCAAATTTTTCATACCCTTGGAAGAATTAATCAAGGGGAAAGGTACATTCTATTGGGGGGAGTCGCAGTAGTGCGCATTTTAGATATTGAAGAAGAAACTTACTACCATGCCTATCTTGCACTTTCCTTCATGGGATAAACCTTTTCATGTTTTTGTGGACACCTTTGGTATGGCCATTTGTGTTGTCTTAGCTCAACATGGAGATGGTATAGTTGATCATCTCATTTTTTTTGCTAGTAGGAAGTTGACCCCTGTAGAATAGAATTATACCACTATAGAGTGCAAGGCTTTGTCCATGATATATGCCTTGCACAACTTTTGACAATATATTTTGGCCACACCTTTTGTGTTTTATACAGATCATATGACATTGAAGTATTTGGTGAACAAGCTCATCTTATAGGGGCACATATGTAGATGGATGCTCTTATTTCAAGAGTTTGACTTTATAGTTGTGGTAAAACTAGGGATAAGTAATTCTGGACTGGATCACTTATCTAGAGTTCAATCAAGTGAAGAAGCACAAACAATAGAAGAGACCATTCTTGATGCATAGTTGTATAGGTTACAATGCATGCCAAAGGAATTAGAGGACATTTCTATCTTCCTAAGGACGGGGATGACACCAGAAGGTATGAGGTCCTTGGAGAAAAAGCAACTTGCTATATGCATGGCACCATTCATGTTAATTAGTAGTGACTTATACAAGTTAGCCAGAGATGATGTGTTATGTCATTGTGTATTAGAGTATGAATGTAAGGATATAATGGAGGAAGCCATGGTGGTATTGTAGGTGGCCACTATGCAGGTGATGCTACAATGCGAAAGATCCTACTTGCTGGTTTGTGGTGGGAAATGTTGTATAAGGATTGTAAGGAGTATTGTAAGGCATGTGACCATTGTTAGCATCTAGGTTAACTAGGATAGAGGGATGAGATGCCTTTATAACCAATTACAAGTGTAGAACCCTTTGAGAAATGGGTGATAGAATTTTTAGGGCCTATTTCACCAGCTACGCGTAGGACTGGATCGCGCTATATCATTACTTGTATAGATTATCTTACGAGATGGGTAGAAGCAACACCTATGAAGGACTGTATACAATGGCTACAGCAATAAGGTTCTTATGGGAAAATGTTCTTACCAGGTATGGCTGTCCTTTAAGTTTAACCAGTGATAGGGGACCTATTTTTAAATGAGACAGTTCAAATTCTGTTAGATGATTTTATAGTTTCCCACCATAAGACTATACCTTATCACCCTCAAGCAAATGGAACTACCGAGGCCTTGAACAAAATTTTGAGCCACAGATTGACCATTATTTTTGATGTGGGATGAAAATATTGGGATGAAAAAGTATCTGTTGTTCTTTCTTTCCTACCAAACAACATATAAGAGATTGAACAAAGCCACACCTTTTCAGTTGGTGTTTGGCATGGAAGTTGTTCTTCCTATAGAATTTATGTTACCTTCTTTGCGCATTACACATGTTGGAGGTCTAGCTGATGAGAAAGCTTTGGAAGAATGGATTGAGAACATGGTTCAATTGGATGAGCACCAGGCCATAGCACGATGGAGTCAGAAATAGGAGAAAGTGTGCTAGAAAGCATGGCATGATAGGCATATCAGGGATAAGAAACTTGTCGGACAAATGGTACTTTTGTATGACTCTAAGTTTTTGTGCCGTCTAGGGAAGCTCAAGGTGCATTGGTTGGGGCCATATGTTATAACTCACATACTTGAGTCAAGTGCTTTTGGCTAGAAGCAATTGATGGAAAACAACTACCCAATTACTTTAATGGGAGTAGGTTGAAGCCCTACTATGAATAAGTCTTCTTTGTGTTTGTAATAAGGAAATGTTGCCAGATAGATTAGGTTTCCCTTTCTGCATTTCCTTAATGTGTTTCTTTCATCGTCACTATGCTTTTTCAATTTAGTTCTTTTTTTTTGTGTAATAAGTGCGCTTGCTTGCATGAAGCTAACTACAAAATGAAGCATGTTGATCCGCAGAGGCCTCGCACATACTTTTAGTATGGGGTGGATTTTTGGTGACTCCTGTATAATGTTGTGGATGTTGAGGAAGTAAGTTGTTAAAGGTGATTTACAAAGGATTGCTTCTCAAAAGTAACCAAGGATGGAGATGAATGAAGGAAAAGTATAACGCGAGGTAAGCAACAACCATGATAACTACCAAGAGAAGGTGCAGTGACAAGGTACTCGGGCACTAGAGTGTGCAATGAAGAGAATTCTGTGACCAAAAGGTAGGAAGGCATGCTAGAAGGTTATAGTTGTGGTGCAAAGATGTACTACGTGGAAATGGAAAAATTGAGCAATACATGAGAAATATTTGGTAGGTGGAGGATCAATTAATGCATCAAAATTGAAAATGTATATAAGGACGGGATGTAAATTCATTTCTACCCTTACAACTATGAGAATTTGACTAAGAGCTAAGTGTGAAGATTTGAGTAAGTGATTCAAGGTGCGAAGAGGGAAAACTAGGCGTGAAAGGTAGATCTCTCGTATGGAGAAGCTTGTATCCCCGTAGGAGAAGGGTTTGAATGAAGCAGATTGATAAAGAAGAGCTAGGGCACATGATTTCATGGTTACAATTTAGGGCATGATTGAATCAAGTTAGGGTTTGAAGTAAACCATTAAAGAGTTACAGAAGAATATGTAGAAACACAACACCAAGGGAAGAATGGCTCCAAAGAAGGAAGCAACATCAACAAAAGGAAAGAAGAAGGTAGTAGTGGAAGAGGAGGAAGAAATGACTCCTGAGAGTAATTTTTCAGAGATGCAGTACCCTAAAGAAGTAATTGTGGGCCAAGAATGGGATTCCCACATATGAAAGAGAAAAATAAGCGAGTACAACCACCGAACCAAGGACAATCAGAAGAAGTTGGATGATTTACATAACTCCCAAATGGACACGTGAACTAGTGATGGGATGTCGATATATGATGATGCAGGGGAGAAGTTACTAAAAAGGATTGGTATTTACCAATTATATGAGCTTCCATACTTCAAGAAATATGCACCATTATACGGTGTGGTGATGAGCCGAGTCCATGAGGACTTCTTCTATTTTGCAGGGCGAAGGGTAAGACTAACACCCATTTTAATTTCCACGGTAATAGGTTTAAAGGAGATGGGTGAGGACATAAAAAATGACCTAATTCTAACAAGGTTTCCATATTGGAAACACACAAAGAACTCGGGATACTTGGAAAGGACCGCACGGAATGGACATAGAAAAATTACATAATTTTTTCGGTAGTAAAAGCATTTGCACACTGGTTACGAAATTGAATGACCAAGATCGTTGGTCACAAGTAAACTCAATGTGGTTGCATGTGGCAAAGTGCATGGCGAAGGGGTTATTTACAACATTGACGGCTTTATGTCGAACAAATAGTAGAGGAAACATGCACAAGAAGTAAGAAAATTTTTGGTTTTGTCTTACTTTCTTTAGTATTCATGGAGATTAGAGTACCGGATGGCCCAAAAGAAAATATATGGGAATACCCCATGAATAAAAAGTCTCCAACTGAAATATTCAGCAAGTATCTATGCAAGGGGTCTATGACAGATGAGGTAAAGGAGAGAGTGGAGATGTGGTATGATAGGCTCCGTACAACTTTTGAAGAGGAGTGGCGCATACCAAAGGAGTTGCCCTCGGTATTGGGGAAGCAGGCTCAATTTGTTGTTTACCAACACTTTTGTATTACATGTTTTCCAATGGTGGATGGATCATGGAGCCCCTGGTGCAAACTACCATATGCATTCACAACGTGGTATTTTCAAGCTTCCGTTCATCACCACCGATACAAGGAGGTTAGTATTTAATGTATCCAAGGTGGATTGTGAATACCACACCTTGCGAAAGAAGTATGGATATAAAAGGAAGAATGATTACAACGAGAGTATTATCTTAGATATTTTGAATATCAAACCAGAAACACTTGCTATTGGGGATATCGGGGCTATGCTCATATATCTCCAACTTAAACAAAATATGGAAAATAATAAGTATGTAGAGAATGAGTTCACGCTCCCAGGACCACCAAAGTGGAAGCATAGTATGGAAAACATCTCGACACCTAGGCCTTCTAAACCCATGTAGGATGATGAGGAAGAGGACAAAGAGCATGAGCATAGCAGTGGTTTGGTGCATAGGAGGAAACAACCATCTGGAGGATAGGAGGAGGAGCGCATGATGAATTCATAAGGAGAAGAAAATACTGAGGTAGTGTATGGTGACCAAAGGTTCAGAAAGGTGTTCAAGCACACAAGGTCGCAAGGAGAAGCCCATCGCATGCAAGGAAGTCACCGGGGAATATCACCGGTAAAGGAACCTTAAGAGAAGAAGAGAAGAAGAAAGCTCAAGCTAGATGAAGAAGTAGAAGATTCTGAGGAGAAAGTACTTCCATCTCCAATCCATCATAGGGTAGAAGAGGAGCCTCAGAACGAGGAGGAGGAAAAAATAAATGGAGAGGAAGAAAGGGAGCAATCAGAAGCTACACAAGGCAAGGATGAGGATGCAACCAATATTCCTAACCTTGATGCTGCCATTCCGAAAGGGGCCAAGGTCCTAACGGACAAGCAAGGATATCGGGGTATAAACAATGGGGTATGCAAAAGACCAGAGAATATTGTTCGCGCTCATTTCCAGAGCACCGTTGTGTAAAAATATTTATTTGGATGGGTGCTTATGGACAAGAACAAGGTGACATTATGAACATGAAAGCAACTTTCATGGTTGATGCATACGCATATGGATGAACCATATTTTGATGCCTGTGAAGAATCATGTGCATCTAGATGGTTGAAGAAGGCACCAGAAGCCTAGCACATGATAATTAAACCAACTATTATGATGGATGAGCAAGTAAGAAATTCCTTAGTAAAAGTATCTGCTGAGGTAGCTAGAAGAAACATTGACAAATCTGCTACAATTAAAGCACTGACAGAGGAGCTAAAAGTGAAGAATGTGGAAATAGCACATTTAGTGTAGGAGAGGGATCTAAGAAAAATGAAATATGAGACTTTTTTATTATGGAGGAGGAAATTGGAGATAATATACTAAAGGTACGCCTGCATTTGGAATCACAGTACCAAAATAATTTCCTTATGTGATGCACTATGTAGAAACAATGATAAAATTAGTGTTGGAGGATGAAAAGGTGCATTTACTAAAGTATCCCAAGGACCCAATGAGAAGAGGTAGAAAAAGACAAAGCAAAGTAGCAAGGAAGATTGCTACATATGAGGGCCTAGTATAAGCACTCCGAGAGGAGTCAAGAAAGCCGATCATGCCTTAATGATATGCATAGCTCCGAGAAGCACTAATAAGGGTAAAAACACCGGTAGAAGACAATAAGGTGTAAAAGGCCATGAAAGATGACACAAAGAGGGCTGTCTTTGAATGACTAACTATGGTAAAGTAGAAGTGCGAGGCATTGGCCATGGCATAGGAACCGCATAAAGAGAGGGTGGATGAACTTGGAAAAATAATTTCTCAGAAGATGGATGTGATGGAAGGGATGCATACATCTATGTCAAGCATAATTCTTGTAATCTAAAATGAGAAAGGAAAAATAACTCAGGATGAGATGGAATCTATCATTTTGGATGTTCAGGAGAAAATAGAAAAGGCATTAATGGAGTGGGAGAGCTTAAAAGGACATAAAGGAGGAGTATCCAGAGATGATACTTTAGAAAGAAATGGAGGAGATTGAAGCCTAAATAATTCTTTGATTCTTTAATTCTTTTCTATTCTTTGTGTAAAATTCATTCAACATTTTGTATTTCAACTATTCTTTATTCAGTTGTGGACATCACCATTTTCAGGGTGATAATGAGATTAGTTTGGGGTAATGTTGATCAGATAAAACACTTATCAGAACTCACACATAGAGTTCGTGTGGAAAAACATGATGGGATTGGAGGTGTGAAGGAATAGGAAGGCATCGCACGTGGAGGTGCAGAGTCAAACTTTTTGGACTTATCCAATTTTGTAGATCAATTCTATTTTCAGGGTGGCATGTGGAACACACAAAGCGATGCCGAGACTTGCACACCACGCTTTTTCTATATTTCGAGGATCATATCAAATCACTCTTGCATGGAAGTAATCCAAGAATAGATTCATCACTCTAGTTAATTGTAAGTGATCTATAGATAGCATACTTGCATGTATGGCTATAATTGTAAACAAAGCATGGTTATTATTAGCGTGCGACCTATTTTTGGCATAGTTAGTGGTGAAGGGAAAGTTCCCCACCCTATATATATTAGATGAATCACCTATTTGATAGACCATGTTGAAGGGTTAGAGATTCATGAGTGCATGAGACTGGATAATTGTAACAAATCCATGCGCGCATGACTATTATTGTATCAAGCCTTTGTATTGTTGTCATGTTTAATATATGAAGAATGTTGGCCAAACCAAAGTGTCTTATATGTGTTATCATTGTATGCTATTGATTTCTTGATGATTTATACTTAAATGCATGCCTTTATAGTTCGGGTTCAAGTATAACTATGTAATGATGGATTATTTTCTAACTATATGTCCTTATCACTTCACCATGCTACCATCCTATTACAACAACCCTAAAGAGGGACTCAGTACCTTGGTGTGCTTCGGGTGAGCGCTCACCTATGCCGAGTGATGTGTGATGTGACTAGGTGTTATCCGATAATTCTAGGCTGCATCGTAATTACTTTAATGACACATTTAGAAGAAAGCAAGAAATCTTAATGGGTAGATCCTATCATGCCTAATAATGCTTCTGTTGATTCGAAGAAGACTTCCAGATGAGTTTCTAACACCCCTTCTTCTCCAAGCAAGATCAAATAACCATAATATTTTTCCACAATGCCTCTTATACATTCCTCAAACCAAAAATAGATCAAAGAATTCAAAAATAGCCACTAAGTGCAGATCAAACTGCTGGTTCGAAAAACCAGCTAGCTCCATGCAGAGGAAAATTTGTGAAGAATGCAAAGCAAAACCACCAACAAATCTACTAGCATGCCTTCCAAGACAACTTTCTTGCCAAAACCGAGGTAAATTAATGCCATTAATTTGCATATTCCTGCCTATCTCTCCTTACCACTACCATCCAAAGTTGGCAAGACTAAGTTTAACTTCCACTTGCATTTCCAAACTTAGTGATGCTTCCACGTAGGTTCCCCAAATTTCCATGTAATTACCAAGTCTGACAGTACTCTACCTTTTTAAATACAAAAATCACATCTCATTAATAGCCTAGGAACCGCCACTTAGCTCCCACTTTCCAATGACCCATAGGTTCCCTTTCATATCCCATTAGTTTAGGATAGATAGAATTTTCTTAGGTTAGATCTTAGGTTAATTTACAATATATAACATTAGGATATAACCTTCAAACAATAGATTGTCACCTTATATTAGGTCTTAGCTTAACCAAATAGTATAAGCAATTGATTAGAAATAATTTTACATCCCTTACGTTATTTCCTTCATACTAACTTAGTGTTAAAAACTTAGGTTAGGATGTCATCCCATGTAAAGTGGTGTAGAAAGAGTTAGGTAAATCACCTAAGTCCCGAATATCTTTTGATAGACCTTATATATATAGGACACATTAAAATCTCTCTTTCTCAATAATCCTGAAGAAGGTTTCTTTTTCCCTTTAACGCCATTAAACGCCTTGTAAAAGGTCAATTAAGAAGAGTCGAGCACAACACAACAAAATTCAGGCACAATCTTTCAAGATAATAAAGAATTTACAACAAACACAAGTTCAGTCTGTTAAGTCTCTTAATCAATGAATGTCAGTTTTTCATTTAATTTAGATAAGAAGATTTAAAACATACCTTGGATCAATGGAATTGATCCAAGGATGAGTCAATGTGAGAGATAAATTTACAAATCTTAAAACCATATTGTAGCTTACTCATAAGAAGTGAAATAGATTATTGCAAGAAACAATATACCATCCATACAATCAAAGAGTAGAAATGATTTATCCATATCAAGCATGATCTTCAGAAGTTAAAAGAACACATCTTTATCAAGAAAATCACATATCAACACTTAAAATTCAAAGGAGGAATATAACAATTATCAAGGGTGTTACATGCTTCCCTCCTAAAAGAATCATCATCCTGATGATTACCTCACTTTCATAGTTTTCATCTAGAATAATTAGCTTATTCAATTTTCTTATCATATGTCAAAAGCATATCAAAATTTTTAAGTTCCAAAAATCAGCATGACATAGCTATTTATTCAAAACAAATAAATATCTGCCCAAAACTAGCATACTTATTGTATTATAAAGATAAAATCACCAATTTTTATTAGTCAACACAATATATTCTGTTCAAATAGATATGGAAAAGTAGTTTTCATATCCTCAAGTCTTTCCCAATTTACACTTTCTTTGTTAAACTGGTCCCACTAGACCTTACATTGTCTTATCTCACGATTTCTCAAATGCAACTGGCAAGTTTCAAGCACTCATATGGGTTTAACCATGATTATTCTTAGGTCTTGGACTTGTAAGGAATTCCAATTTAACACATGTGATAAATCTGAAATGTATTTCTTAAGTAAATAAATATGGAAAACATCATGCATTCATGACAAAGCGGAGGTAATTCTAAGCGATAAGCTACGGGGTTAATTACTTCAACTGTCTCAAAAGGTCCCACATAACATGGTGATAACTTGGTAGCCTTGCCAAAAGTTATAGAGCTCTTTTCGGTTTGACCCGAAGAAAGACATTTTCACTAAGTTGAAATTTCCTATCTACCCGCTTTAAATCAGCATAACTCTTTTTCTATCTACTACTTCTTTCAAGTGCTCACAAATCAATTTAACTTATTTTTCCATTTCAAGTAAGAATTTCAGGTCCAATTACCTCTCTATCCTCCATGATGTCCCAACTAACAGGGTTCTACATTTTCATCTCGTATAATGATTCAAAAGTGTCGTCTTAAGAGAGGCATGATAGGTATTATTATATGCAAACTCAACTAGTGGAAGGTACTCTTCCCACTTATATTGTTGATCCATACAATACATTCATAACATATCCTCTAAAACTTTATTAACTCTCTCGGTCTGTCCATTCATCTCCGGATGATACATAGAATTGAAATTCAGCTTAGTTCCTAGAGCTACATTAAGTGTTTGTCAAAATCTTAACGTCATTCTAGGATCTCTATCTCGATGTGATTAATTCGGGTACTCACGTAATTTCAAAATTTCTTGCACGAATATTTTAGCTAAAACAGGAGAATCATCCTTCGATTACCAAGAATAAATGTGCTACCTTTGTTATTTTATCCACAACTACTAAAATAACATCATGTTTATTTCTTGACATAGGCAACCCTTGTACAAAGTCCATGCTTATCACTTTCCATTTGTATTGCGGTATGCTATGAGGATACAATAAACTAGCTGGGTGCATAAGTTCCGCTTTAACACGTTGACATTCTAAACAATGTGTCACAAAGTCTATAACATCCTTTTTCATTCCCTTCCGAAATATTGTTATTTTATATCAGCAAGCATTTTTGTAATACCGGGGTGTCTAGAAAAAGGTGAATTGTGAAATTATGCTAACAATTTCTTTCTCAAATAATTTAGCAAAGGTATAAATACTTTGTTTTCAAATCATAAGATTCCTTCATTATCGAAGTGAAAACCTTCTTGGAGTCTGTCTTTACTTGCTGAAAATAAGAATAAGATTCCATAATACTTTTACTTCATGCTTAAATTGAGTTCTCAATGTTATAAGAGAAAAAAGTGCTTCCTACGACTTAGATTTCCATCCACTCTATTTTCTTTACCCTTAATATAACTGATGTCAAAATCATATTGAGACTAAAACTCTAACCACCTTCATTGTCTTGCATTAAGATTTGGCTGAGTGAATATATAATTCAGCCCAAGATGATGACTTTTCAATTCAAAAGGTTTACCAAGTAGGTAATGCCTCCAACTCGCAAAGGCATGAATAATGACAAAAATCTCTAAATCATGTGGAGCATAATTTAAATTGTGTAACTTTAGTTTTCTACTTTCGTAAGCTATGACATGACCATTTTGTAACAAAATACCTCCTAGACCTTCACCAGATGCATCAGTTACCACCATAAAATCTCCATTAGGATCTGGTATCGCATTAATAGGGTTGAAGTTAACTATTCCTTCAAGGTTTTGAATGTAATTGCACATTTCTCACTTAGAACAAACTTTTTATCTTTCTTTTGTAATGAAGTTATTGGTGCAGCCACCTTAGAAAAATATTTTACAACTTTCCTATAGTATCCAGCAAGTCCCATGAAGCTTCTAACTTCATGTACATTCTTGGGTGAAGGACACTCAGTTATAGCTATAATTTTTGAAGGATATACTACAATTCCATTCTTACTTGATACATGTCCCAAATAGTGTACTTTTGTGTCATAGAAAGAACATTTAGACAACTTACCAAATAACCGTCTCTTTCTTAATATTTCCAAAACTATCTTCAAATGCTCATGGTGTTCCTCAATAATTTTAGAATATATGAGAATGTCGTTTAAGAATACGAGCACAAATTTGTCCAAGTATTCTTTAAAGAAATTATTCATTAAATTCATAAACACTGCATGGTGGATTTGTTAATCCAAAAGTTAAAACCGTGAACTCATAATGTCCATACCTTGTTTGGAATTTTTTTTTATGAATATCCTCATCCTTAATCCACAATTGATTATATCCAAATCAAAGATATATCTTAGAATATACCGATGCTCCATGCATCTAATCAAATAAATCATCAATCCTAGGGAGTGGGTATCTATTCTTGATTGTTGTTTTGTTTAGCATCCTGTAATCAATGCACAATCTAAGTGTTCCATCGTTCTTTTCAAAAAAATATAGGTTCTCCGAAGGTAAAACACTTGGTCTAATCAAACCTTTAAACAAAAGTTATTACAACTGAGCCTTAAGCTCTACTAATTATGTAGTAGTCATTCGATATGGTGCTTTAGAAATTAGTTCGGGTTCGAGATCGATCTCAATCGTGAAATCAAACTCCCTTTTGGCTGGAAGACCTAGCAATTATTCCAAAAATATGTCATTGAAGTATCGTAACAACGGATATCGTTCCATAACATCATTGTTCTCTTCAGTTGTTTCAACAATTTTCACTACATATAAGGTACAACCTTTATTTTTGGCCTTTTAAAGTTGCATAGCTAACAATTTTCTAACAAAAATATCACATTTCACACCCTGAATCTTTGTTGTTTTCTACAAGTCATCTAAACAACTAATGTTTTTCTCAAAACAATCCACTTTAGCCTTATGTTCTGCTAACCAATTAACACCTATGATTACATCATAAGACCCCAAAGGTGTAACATAAAGATCAAATTCAGTGGAAAAGTTAGGTAAATCAAGGATTGCTCCAAAAAGACACATACTAACTGTATGAACAACATTGTTTCCATATTGTATAGTCCATGTTTTATCCATGTTTCTAGATTTTCTTTTTAGTTTTGATGCTAATTTACTAGAAATAAAACATTTAGTAGCTCCAGTATCAAAAATAATAGTTATAGGTAAACCAAATAACTTACCCGAAACTTCTATAGGCATGGCCTGTTTCTCAGCCTACTTGTCAGCTACTGCAACGTGTATCTTGTGCTACTGATTACGATCATCCTTTTTCAAAGGGCATTGATTTGTGTAATGATCTTTGCCATAGTTATAACAGCCTCCTATAGGTCCCTTCCTAGGCTCGGGTTTATTTCCAACCTTAGAGTTATTGTTCTGACCCCCATAGGACTTCTGTCCGTTATTATTGTTCTTAGCAAAGTTGTTCCGTGCATTACCAACAAACTTGTTTGTTGCTGATTTCTTATTAGTATTAGATGAAAACTTACTTTTCATTCTGAATTTATTCCATGGTCCTTTCTTAGGTGCAAGAGATGATGAAGAGGAGTTGGGAATTTTCTTCCTTACTTCCTCCTTATGAGTAGAAATTGCCTTTAATTTATGTTCCTGCCTTATGGCCTTTCAACAACCCCTTCCATCGTGGTTGGGCTATGAACATCCACCTCTCCTCCTATAACGGGATTCAATCCCATGATAAATTTATGTATCCTGAACTTCTCATCAGTTTGGTACTGAGGTACGTACTTAAGAAGTGTTGTAAACCACTCCCAGTACTCTGTTATAGTTAGATTTCCTTGAGCTAAGTTATGAAATTTAGTCATGTTCTAATCATAGTAAAGTTGCAGAAGCCAACGTTGCATAAATTATCATTTAAATTAATCCCATGTGATATTAGTTTCATCAATATTTAACTGAGCCTTACGACTGTCCCACCATGAAGATGCCTCATGGGAAAGCTGATATGCTCCCCATATCGCCTTTGTTTCTTCTAAGAAATTCCTTATTGCAAAGTATTTCTCCATTTCTCTAAGACAATTCTCAGCCCCATCTCCTAATGTGGTGCCATCAAAATTGGGTGGACTTATCCTTTTTATATCATTAGTGAGTTTAGTCTTGCTAGCCTAGCCTTTTTATTCTTAAGCTAAACAAGTATGTTTACATTATTATTATCAACACCTACATTGGTGTTGTCCCCAGGAGGTGGCTGATTTTTGTTATTAGTGTCATATTCCTCCTAATTTCCCATTACTTGTTGTTCAAGTACATCCAAACGATCTCTTGTGTCTAATAGGGCAGCAAGGATCTCATCTAGATTTTGGGCAATTATTGCTCCTTCCTCAAGCGGATGGTTATTTGCATCATTTCCTTTTATTCTAACCATTTTCTGTTAACAAGAAAATTTAAGTTTCATCATATTATGGACACAATAGGTCCAAGAGCTGCAACCTCACTCGATACCAAGATGTAACATTCCCATTTTAAGACTTTAGAAATAAGGGAATTTTTTTTTACATAATGTTCTCTATTCTAAATAAAGAATTATTTAGAACACACATTCCATGCCAATAAATCTCAAATAGATAACCATATGCAACTGTAAATGACTTGGTGATCCACCGATCTATTCATTTCATAACTCGGTGATCTACCGATCTATTTATTTCATAACTCGGTGATCTACCGATCTATTTATGTTAACTTTAAGTATTGAATACTTATCATATACCTTGTTTTCCTACCCTAAACAGAGTCTTGAGTGACTGTTTAATCAACATATCGAATATTTGTTACCAATATTCATCTGATATCACGTTGCTTTAAACTAGGTGACATAGGAAAATGTAACTAGTAGCTTGCAATACTTTGGCCAAAAAATTTCAACATACTGTTTGTGTCACTATTCCTAGATGGGATACTCATCATTTTGGAATACATCCTTCACCTCACTCATCTTGTATCAAGAATGGTCTTTACTGACCACTGTCAGTCCACTTATCCAAGGTTTAACCCTAGCCCTGGTTAGAAACATAAATTTTTATAGGAAGACGCTCATAATAACTTAGGGTAAATGGGCATACTCGGTTGACCTAAGTCAACTGGATGTGCCAAGGTACCCTGAGCCATTGAAAGCTACTACGTATCCTAAAAATGCCACTAACTTGACCTAGATATAAACTAAGTTCAAGTCCTTATTTTTGTGTAGATCTAGATGATCAATTTAGAAGGGTGTTTCCACATTTTAATTGCAACGTTGTATCCTTGAGAAAACCCTTGTCTTCTTGAAGGTACAGTCCTATTGTTGACATGTGCCAACATCCTACAAAAATTACCTCATCACGATGTACATACCCCAAGGAGGTTATTAATATTTAATTAATTTGGATTCTAAAATAGATTATAACATCCATGTTAAACCCTAATCCAACACTCCTTAAGTTCTTGTTTTATACTTGAATCAATTAAGCATTAAAGAAATTCCTTTAACGCATGATTTATTTTAATGTTCGTTTACTTAGTTTAATAAGCGATTAACCAAAATAGGACAACACCATCATAAGTTCCATTAAATGTAATTTAATCATTCAAAGGTGTAGTAACCAAATAGGTTTAACTACTAGTAGAATTTATTAGAAATTAAGTCTAACAATTAACGATCATATCGCCATTCTTTAGATTACATTTCCTTTTATTAAGGAAGGATATTCCTCTACATGATTAAGTGTTAGAGTTTATCATACCCTTCTTATCTTTCACAATTTCTATAGTTTTACTCCATATTCATTACACATTCCAATACTATGATAGAATTGTTTAGATAAGATTGTTATCTTATGAAACTTAACAAGCTGCATCTTAATAAGGGAATCCAATTATTTCGCTTTAACAAACTGATCAAGTTTATTTGAATTAAGTATATAACAGATATGAAAAATATCATCAAGATAGGTTTTCCATCTTTTTCATAAACACAAGATAATTTACATAACCAATGCAAGTAAATCTTCTGACATTAAATTCATCGTTATAAATTTATACATTTACAATAATATGCATTTCATGCATAGTGTATAACAAACAACCTCCAATCCAAAAAGAATACAACTTTTCTTTTTCAATACAACTCAAGAATGAATTGAAACTCTTGACGGAAGATCCATAATTAAATAGGCCAATACAATCATGAAAGTTCTTGTCTTCTTTTATCACTTACGATGTCCATTTATAAAATTGCTAGCACGGGTTAGTTCAATGAATTGAGAATGATAAGTAATAAGAAATACGAGTTAAGTGCATTCCACTAATTGTTTCATAAAACAACTCTGCTTTTATGAAACAATTAATAGGCATCATACAAATAATCATAAGTAATAACATCCAGAAAGAAGAACAATTAAGAGATTTTGAAATCATTATCAAGAAAAGAGCATAATATAATAGTAATATCATAATTATATCACATAACTTAAATGATCCTATCAATTACTTTAAACAATCAACAAGTCTTGTCATTCAATTATTTCATAAACCCATAAGAAAATAAATACACATATATCTTTACCAAAAGCAAAAGTTAGTTACAAAAAAACTCATATTAGTATCCTTCATCTTTCCATATAATCAAAGAAGAGAATCAATACATATCTAATTCTTAGACACAATTCCTCCGAAGGAAAGAATCAAGTTTGTAACACACATCACCGCCTTAGTCCAAAGATGAAAAAATAAGGAGTCCTTAAATAAAGGGGAAACAACCAAACAAGGACCCCAATTCAATCCAAGAAGATTAAAATGGTCTACCTAAAAGTTTTAATAACTTCAGTATATTAGTAGTTTATAATTCAAAAAGTTCTATAGCCAATATTTCCAAAAATCCAAGCTATACCCTAATGAAATAAATCTCTTAACCAATCCACAATAAAATACCCACTCGAAGAGAATCAATAAAAGAGAAGTTTTTCAATGAACTTATATAGTACATACAAAGGATATCAAACCACAAAGGACCCAATCCATATTTCATTTCATTTATACTATGAAATGAAATCCATTATCTAATACAAACTTATAAATTAATTAACTATTTTCCCAAAAGAGAACACAAACCAAATGCACAGTCAAAAGAATGCGCTTCAACTTTCCAATCAAAACTAACAAGCTAGTTTCCTATTTCCATTAACCAAGCTCAAGTAAAAATTCAAATCTTAGAAAGAAATACACAAAGTCTGGTTCCTAATCGTATACCGTGCCCATGGTTCATACATTTCTCTTCCTAAAACCGAATGTTCGTTCTACGATTCCCTCTAGGAATAAGAGTCAACAAAAAAGAAGATATACAAGTGCAGAAGGAATTGCGAACTCAAGAATTGAATTCTTATTACATGGATTTAACAGCTCGATACAAGAATTATGAAGTTCATGTCCCAAACAAGAACAGATATACAAAATTATCCAAATAGAGATATTATACATGTATATACTTTAAACAAGATTCAGTATTCTAGTTTTAAATTCAACTTCCAACAAAACCCAATAAACCAATTAAGAAGGTCCAAAGAGAGTAATACTACTTCCGTAACATCAAAATTTATTCGACTATTACCACGATCAAAGGACCAACCAGACCCATTACAGGACATAATTTTTGTCCCCTTATAATATTAAAAATAGTCAAGATTTTTGCATGACACGAGTTCACTCAGAACAGTGAAGGATAGGTTAAACTTCAATTTCTCTCTCCTTGTCTAGTTCAAGAAGGTTATACATTCCAAAGGGATAGAAGCATAAAACCAATCACACTCAAGGAGTGGCATGAAGGAGATTACAAGGAGATTACCAGATTGGTTTCAAACCGAAACTAAAATCTCAAGCTCCTATTGAGCAGACATTCTAAAAAGAGAATAAAGCTTTTCAAAACTAAATACCAACCAAACCCAACTCACAATATAGGTAATCATTTCAATTCCAACATAAATCAAGAACACACAATCATGAAATACCTATACAGTGTTTATTATGAGCTTGAATATAAGTTAAGACTTTACAAGGCTCCAACACCGGCTCAGACAAACACAAGATCAAATACAAGCTCAAAACCAAATCACCAATGCTCCAATATGAGTCCTAGTATTCTCAAATCCTTAAATGAGAATAAAATTCTAGTTTAGAATGTAAGTATAGAACAAAACTCAACCACACGATAGTAAGTTTGGTATTCGTAAGAAATGTATATGAGTACAGTTGTTGAATACGAAGATTCAACCAAAGGTTCAGAACTACACTTAGCTCCAACACAATCCAAAACAAACACAAGGTCCTAATAAAAACTCATAACAAATCCCAAAGCTTCAATATAAGCTTAGAACAACTACAGAGCTCTACTTCAAGCTCACGAAACACAAGACTAAATAGAGATTCAGAACCAAACAAGAAACAAGCCAGTTCACTCAACATTAGTCTCAAATGCTAGAAACAAAGCTTTGAATACAAGCTATAGAGCTTCAAATGCAAATTTCAGAGCTTCAAGTACAAGTCACGAGTTTCAATAAAAATTCGCATGAAAAACTCTAATAACCAATACAAAGAAATTTCCCAAAAACTACCATTAACAACAAAGGATTCACATTCCAAAACCCACATAGATTTCAAGAAAGCATGCAAGTAAATAACCAGACACATCATGCAAAAATACATTTCAGTGAGTTTAATTGGTTTAATGAATCATTTAGAAGAAATTAATAAATCTTAATGTGTAGAGCCTATCATTCTTGATAGTGCTTCGCGATTCGAAGAATATTTCCAACCGAGTTTCCAACACCCCTTCTTCTCCAAGAAAGATAAAAACCATAATCTTTTCCACAATGCCTCTTATACATTCCTCGAACTGAAAATAGATCAAAGAATTCAAAAATAGCCACTAAGTGCAGATCAAACTACTAGTTCAAAAAACCAGCTAGCTCCATGCAGAGTAAAAATCATGAAGCATGCAAAGCAAAACAACCCCAAAAAAATCTGTCATCATGCCTTCCAAGACAACTTGCTCACCAAAACCGAGGCAAATTAATGCTATTAATTTGCATATTCCCACCTATCTCTCCTTGCCACCACCATCCAAAGTTGGCAAGACTAAGTTTAACTTCCACTTGCATTTCCAAACTTAGTGATGCTTCCACGTAGGTTCCCCAAATTTCCATGTAATTACCAAGTCTGGTAGTACTCTACCTTTTTAAATACAAAAATCACATCTCATTAATAGCCTAGGAACCACCGCTTAGCTCCCACTTGCCAATGACCCATAGGTTCCCTTTCATATCCCATTAGTTTAGGATAGATAGAATTTGCTTAGGTTAGATCTTAGGTTAATTTAAAATATATAACCTTAGGATATAACCTTCAAACAATAGATTGTCACCTTAGGTTAGGTCTTAGCTTAACCAAATAGTATAGGAAATTGATTAGAAATAAATTTACATCCCTTAGGTTATTTCCTTCATACTAACTTAGTGTTAACAACTTAGGTTAGGATGTCATCCCATGTAAAGTGGTGTAGAAAGAGTTAGGTAAATTACCTGAGTCCCGAATCTCTTTAGGATAGACCTTATAGATATAGGACACATTAAAATATCTCTTTCTCAAGAATCCTGAAGTAGGTTTTTTTCCCTTTAACACCATTAAGCGCCCTGTAAAAGGTCAATCAAGAAGAGTCGAGCACAACACACAACAAAATGCAAGCACAATCTTTCAAGATAATAAAGAATTTGCAACAAACACAAGTTCAGTCTGTTAAGTCTCTTAATCAATGAATGCTAGTTTCTCATTCAGTTTAGATAAGAAGATTTAAAACATACCTTGGATCAATGGAATTGATCCAAGGATGAGTCAATGCGAGAGATAAATTTACAACTCTTAAAACCAGATTATAGCTTACTCATAAGAAGTGAAATAGATTATTTCAAGCAACATCATACTAGCCCTATAATCAAAGAGCATAAATGATTTATGCATATCAAGCATGATCTTCAACAGTTAAAAGAACACATATTTATCAATAAAATCACATGTCAACACTTGAAATGCAAAGGAGGAATATAACAATTGTCAAGGGTTTTACAAACAAGATCCCCAAGCAACCTTTTAGTGAACAAATTCGAATCTTCTCCTTAGTATATATGCACACTCATCACATGAAACATAAAATAGTTTCTCCCTCTAGTAACGTATCATCATCATTTAACTTCCTTTGTAAACATAGAAGTATATACCTTTATTTATGGACATTTCAATGGATCAAACATACCAACACAATCTTGAAACAAATTTTTAGTGTTTTAAATCTTCTTTTCATGTCTTTCATATCTGATTGAACTCATAAATTTCTTCCCTTGCAACTATGCTTACAAATTGTTGAGCATACCGAGAACCGATAAGGAGGGGTGAATCAATGCCTCTTAAAACTTGTGAAAATTGAATTAAATTATCAACATAACATTCATTCATCATCCTTTTCAAACAATGAACTAAACAAAGCATGCAATCATAGAGAGAAAAAACAAACACATGAGGACACAAGAGTTAAGGTGGGAAACCCAATAAGGGAGAAAACCCATTGAAATCGAGCACTATCAGGGAAAAATTTCCTATAACAATTACAATGATTTCACCATGTGTTGAGCACCCACTCCAATTTTGAATCACCCACTCCAATACAAAGCCAAGTACCCACTTGACTATTTTGCAAACACCTACTTGTAAGGAAATAACCACTTCTAAATTTTTGAGCAACAAATTAGACTTTAATCAATGATTTTTTTATCACCTTCAAGTTATTTGTTTACATCAACACATTGTGATCCATATTTTAACTCTTCACTTCATTTACATCTATCTCCACAAATAAATAAACTTTCATACCTCTCTCTACAAAAACTACATCTCATACACCACGAGCATATATATACACAAGGATACCACTCTTTCATATATCTTACACTTCAAATTCTCACCTAATTTACTTCCCTCTCATTTCAACTCGAATAAAAATGACCAAAAGATAAGATACAAACTGTCATAGAAATCAATTATTACTTCTACCATGTCGATTCTATCTCCCTTTGTTAAATCAAACTTTCATCAATCTTGACACATTAAAGGGGAACACACAACTCATTTCAAACTTCTAACAATCATTTACCAACTTAAGTAATCCAAATATTATATTTACAGATTATCCGAATTAACAGATTACACAAGTGTTTTTCTTCTAGTGTGGTGAGCATATATTTGTCTTCTAGTCACTTATGTCCTTTCAAAAATGTCATAAGCCTCCATTAATGTTATAAGACCACCTTTCTTGACTTCCATCAACTTATCAAGTCTTATGACTCATCATTTTGATCCCAAGCTTTCATTTGAGTTCCTAGGTAAGCTAGGACTAACACCTTGAAAATACAGTTTACAACTTGGAGTTGGATGACACATTTTTAGATATTATCATGATTCCAAAATAGGTGAGAGAAAGGATCAGGAAATCTAATCACTCTGCATCTACTTGGGGTATTACGGGTTATGGCGGAGGGAAGTTAACAAACTCCCTTTTCATACCGTGTTCACAGAGGTATGATGTTCTCAAGAACCAGTTTTGGTTTAACATGCCTCCATTCATCAAAATCATCTTTCAAAATTTTCCATAACTTAGAAAATATTAGGATCAACAAGATGCCCCATCTCAAATACTCATATGCCTAGGTAATTAAGGGAAAACTCCATTTGATCATCAAGTTCGGACCACTATCTTGAGAGACCTATTTAAGCATACTAGGACAATAGGTTCTAGCTATAGAAACACACCACCAAGCCAATATAGGAGGTCCACCATGTTTCATTAGGTACATAGAGAGTGTCTATGAGATTAATATAATTAAGTCATCATCATTCACTAAAGATCTCTTCCAACCCACCATGAATAGTTATTACATGCATAGGCTTCTAGCGGTAAGAGGGAGAAATGCATCTTCATTTCAAAATTTTCTCACACAACTTTCTCATAAAACTTTGTAAGAATTTAGAGGACATGGAGAGATATATGGAATAATAATAATTTCTTCATGAAGCATCTAGCATACACATGTACCTGTAAATTTCATTAAAACCATTATTTTTAATGTACCTGTATAAATATACCTATAGTTGAAAAATTTGTTTTTGTTGACCCGTGGAGAGTCCTTTACCTACATTAGATAATAAATTATCTTGTCCAATGAATTTTTGCCCATACTTTTCATATTTCTCCTATAACTCTAGGTGATAGTTTTTGAGGGTTTGGAACTAGTTTAGAAAAATAGATACAACTCTTTAATTTCACCATCATTTGATCTAATACCTTTTGCATTAGATTTCTATGCCAATTCAAACTAAAAAAGTATATTATGATTTATTTGAAGAAGCCATTTCAATTTAGAAAAACTACTAAGAAGTTGAGATGCTCAGTTTATACTTCTCAAAAACATAGTTTTGAAGAATGTGACTCCACATGCTTGATTTTCACTATCTCACCCTTAACATTCACTCGCACCATGAGTACTCATACCTACAACATATTCCATGGTTGTTTTATCATGAGGAAATTTGAAATTTCTTGTCCAATCTCATTTGCCTATGATTACTAGGCAATTTCTCAAGCCTTCACTTGCACTAGGTCTTGTTGTAGAATCCAAAATTAGGTCATACTACCCTTATAACCCTGTTAATTAAATTAACCATACCTTACCTATTCATATCCCATAGTGCACATGATTAATTGAATTAATTACTTTAATTAATTTAATTAACATCCTCACTTGACCACCTCACCTAGCCACCTCACTCCATGACCCACTCAAACCCCATTAATGACCTAAGACCAAGTCTAAGCCTATCCTAACCAACTAGGACTTAGTCTAAACCTATAATTAACTCCTATTAACAAACCTAAGAGGACTCTTACTCATTCTTCCATGATCTATCACTCGAGACTCGAGATAAATATTGAAGACCATGCCAAAAATAAGCAACAATCAAGCTATTTTTGGCCAACCTAGATATTCTGCCTTAACAGCTTGTTAGTTATAACTCAACCGACATCAGTCCCCTAACTATTTCTAGTTAGGTTAAATACATTTCCAAAATCCTTTATTGAGGTTGGTCATTTGATTCAAGATCTCATATGAACAGAGACTTGGAGCACTTGAATTTCTGAAGTACTCAAGAAAATGAAAGCACTCGGGAGAACTACTAATAACCATCGACATCCATCACCTTCTTCATGATCATGGATTCACACAAAGAAGCACAAAGACTCAAACTTCCGTGACATGTACACAACATCCCTTCTCTCTAGATCTCTTTCATCACTTTGTTTTTCAGACTGCAATGTGGATCCATTCTTCAGTAAGTACCTAATACCTCTTCAGTTATCTTTATTTTCTTTCATTAAGATCATCATTCCTTTTTGTAATTTAGTCTTTTATACATCTATACACATCCTTCCTCCCTCCAACCCATCACCTTACCATATCTATCCATTTCACCTATCTTCACCCTCCCCTAGTCATCTCTGAGTCACTAAGACCATTTCATGACCTCACCCCCACCATTTCTAGTCTCTGTGTAATCATAGAGAGTTTGAAGACCATTTCTAAGACCTTTTACTATCTTCCCCTACCGATGCTAGTTAGCCAAATGACTTGAGTCATCTGAAAAACTAGCATCGGTCACACAACCGACGTTGATTCTTGTTTCTGGCAACACACCTTAGACCAGCAAACTCATACCCTTTCCTTAATAGCCCAAAATCACTCCTAATCTTTACCAAACCTTACTCAAAGCCTGTACCAAACCTGTAACCTAATACCAACCCATCACCTGACCCGTTTTAACCTCAATCACCTTTTATCTAACCTTTCTTATTTTCTTTGTATGAGATACCTAAATCGTTTCAATTCCAATAAGATTGTTATTTCATGTTTATTTTGGATAACATTAATACTATTATATAAAAGTGGATTGACAGCCTATTCAGGAAGCATCATGCTTCTTGGATCTAGCTTCTGCTAGGAAGTCCACTTTTGTTTTATTTAACTCTATCTGGTGGTATTGTTTTGCATTTTATAGGTAGTTCCTCCTAGCCAAAAGGGAGCTCTCACAATCAACATTGGATTAGGAAATTAGAACATGTGCACAACCTTCAACTGACATCACAAATAGGTATTCCTCCTTGTCCTATCACCCTCTATCTATTTCATTAATTTGTCAAGAATCCGGTGAAACATTTTGGCATGCCAGTGGGACCCATCTAGGGTTCCTTGCATTCATTCATTCTTAGGGAAATATTTTGTATGTTTTCTTCTTTTCAAATAAACTCAACATTAAATCTTATCCTTGGGACTTGTTGGGCCCCATAATATTGGCTAAGTACAAGAAGGTGCATGGGTGTGTAGGACCTATTTAAAGAAGTGCACATGGGTTGAAGGCACATAGGGAAGGGTTCTAGCAGATTTACTACGAGAACACACAGAGTGCGTGTAAGGAAAGAAGATTTTGGGACTTAGCCATATTCATCGTTATAGGAAGCACACGAGAAAAGTGTGACCTGTCTAGCATGTGGAGTGGATAAGGTGTGATCCTAGCGGCTGTAGGATCAAAAAGGAATATTCCATGCATGTGATGGAAGGTTCTAGAAGAAAATCATTACACAGAGTGGAGATCTCGGATCTATTGTCATCTCAATTTCCCCACCCTTTCAAATCTAATTTCATGAAAAATGGAGCCCTGCCAGAAGAAATTCATTTTTAAACTCCTCAAATGCTCATTTTCATTTCCCATGACGTTTTTAATAAAAATTCCTCGATCTGCTACCATTAAAACATTTTACCTATTTTTAATGGATGGGAAATAATTTTAGTTCTTCTTTTGTGCGTTTAGAATGCATAGGACCTTACATCTTTCTTTTTTTACCTTTTGCAAAGAAATAAATTCTTCATCGGGAGCAAAAATGGTGTTTTCCCATTTCCTGCAACTTCCTATGTTCTTTTCCCCATCAAATTCTTGCTCAAAAAGGTGAAGCTACACATTTGTTTTCCATTAGATGTGGCCAGACGGGTTCCTATTTGAACTTATCACTTTTGGTGATTTTGGAACAAATGTCAGATTTTCCCTGCATCCCCGCCTGATTCCATATTGGCTGGAGAAGTTTTGGCAGAAGTTCAGGGCAACAGATCCATTTTATTCTCTAAGGCATTATGGAAAAAGGGTGGAAAGTTATAAAATGACCCATGCCCCGTCCAATTGAAAGGATAAATTCCAAGTTGAAGTCCACAAAAATTAGAAAGGGAAAAATGTTCATGTTGAAAATTCAATGGTGGAGGCATGGAATTTTAGGGGAAAGGCTGGAATATTTCCCTTTTCAAAATAAATAAAAATCAAAGAACATCCCCGCAACCAATTGGGTGATGCCATGTTTGAAGAATCATAAAGGGACACGTGGCGATTTTTCAGTTCACGGGCGCTTTGGCGAATCGACGAAGGACTTTGGGAATTTTAGCCTTGTTTCAACAAAGTGAAAAAGTTCTAAAATGGCCCACAACCTTGCTCATGTGAAGGGAAAATTTCTAATTTTAGGCCCGCAGTCAATCAGGAAGGGACACGTGGCCTACGTTGAAAATTCTATGGCGGGGGCATGGACTTTCGAGGGAAAGGTTGGAATTTTTCCCCTTTCCAATTTAAATAAAGTATAAAAGTGAAACGCATTGCCACACCAGTTAGGTGATGCCATGTGTTGAAGGATGAGCTTAGAACAGTGGGCCGTGGAGGAAATTGATAATTTGAGCCTTTTTCACTAAAGGGTTAAAATGTTGCAAATCGATCTGCGACCCATTTTCTAATCAAGGTGTGCCATGTGTTCATGTTGAAAATTCAAAGTGAAATTTGACAGAGGTTTTCGAGAATTTGAGATTTTTGTAAAAAAGAGTTTAAATGGCATTATTGAACCGCATTTCCTCAGCCACTCAGATGGTGCCATGTGTTTGACTTTTGGTGGATCTCGTAAAGGGGCAGAGCAAAATGAGAAATCACACTTTTTCTCCCAAATGTCAGGAAATGTATATTTCTCCCCCAGGGACGTCGTTGCTTGGATCTTTCCACGTGTAGGGTACTAATTTGAAGGTAAAATGGGGAAAAGATAGCCAAATGCACTCATCTAGTTTTTAATGCCATTAACGAACCAGAACTCTGCACAACACAAAAATGGATCATTCTTCATTATTTTTCTCTCGTATTCTTGTTGTTTCTCCATGAAATGAATTTTTGGTTTATTGTGGATCCAAATTTATAAGTTTAAAGGGATGTAAATTTTGATCATAAAAAAATGGAGTTTATCGGGAATACGCAATAAAAAGGGAGAAAACTTACTAGTAAGCACTTGAGTGCTATGAAAGTAGTTAAAATGTGGAAATGGTAGGACTACTTGAAGAAAAAAATCATGAGATGTCCCATACTAAATTAATCATGCTTGAAATGATGAAATATTTTCCTTTTTGAACCTCGGTTTTCATGAGTGCATTTGTTTCATGTCACTTTCCAAAAGTCGATCTCAGAATAAACATTATTCCTTTTGGATATTCTTTTCTTAGGGAAAAACTATGGATGTATACAAATTGTTATAGGAACATGTTTTGGGGCCATGGGAAAAAGGGATTTTGGTTTTCTGGGAAGGTTGTAAATTCTGAAGTAATTCAATACAGAAGTTATTTCTTTTCTTATTTTCCTCTGTTATATCTCTCTCTCCTCACTCGATTCAATGGATCATTTGTTTTGCATTCAATAGAAACTTTGTGTTCTAGTCTGTGTAATCTTCAAAACTTTGTGTTTGCAGATTTGCATTGGTGGTGAAGTAATTGATCCTTTTCTATATTTTCTTGGTTCAATGTGAGTAGGGAGATACTTTGCTATCTATATTTCCCAAAAGCATTGTTGTTTTCTTCCTTCTCCTATCTCTTTATTCTTCCATTCTTTTTGATTAATAATATTTTAAGTATGAAATAATTCCAAAATATCATGGTCCAAACATTGAGAGTTATATATCTATACATCTATTTTTCCTTCTTTCTATAAGGGAACCTCTCCCATTAAAAAGAAGGGACTTTTTATCCACGACTATAGTTTTAACCCATGTTCCATTCTGAAACCCAATAGTTTTTGGTGACTCTACTAGGGAATTCATTGTAAATGGATTCCAATTTTTGAATAACAACTTCTTGATCATCTTTGATCCGGTGAATCCAAGATACACTGGGTAGAAAAACCCTTGGGGAAGAAAACCCTCATTTCTAGCTTTCGTATTATCAAGTTTTCTCTCTCCCTTCATTAAAAAAGAAGAGGAACAAGATCTGTAAGCACTCCTCATGTTAGAGAATTTTTTTTTGGGAGTGATATCCCTCAAGATCAAATCAGTCCTAATTTGCATTCTTTGATTCTCTCGGTGTTTCAGTTCCTCTCAAACAATCTTTCCAAGGATGGAAAATCCTCTTCCTTGGGGCTAAAGGGTTAGGCCTCTTCCTCTTCCCCATCCATTGCATGAATTTCCTAGAGGCAATAAAAAGAATTTCCCTAAATTCAGAGGTGATGGGAAGATTCATCAAAGTGAACATATCTGCAACCTTCATTATTGCTTGTGGTGTTCTCGAGTTTAACATGAGGATATCTCCGTTATACTTTTGTGGAGACATTGCAAGATAATGTTGCTGATTTCTTTTACCATATCCCTTACGGATCCATCACCAATTGGAACACCATGATGACCCGGTTTGATTAGCATTTCAAACCTGCTGAGGATGTAAATGCCCTCTTGGCCAAGATTTCTCAAATCAAGAAAGAGTCACACGAGCCCATGAGGGAATTTGTGGAAAAAATCAATAGGATGGTTAACAAGATCCCAAAAAATGCATGCCCTGTGGATCAGATTCAAAAATGTTTCTTCCTTAATGCCCAACTTCCTGAAGTGATCTATGCACTTAGAATAGCTAATCTTGCCACTTTAGATGCTGATCAGATATTTGCTATCAGTTTCAAAGATGATCTGATCATGTTTAGAAAGCTAAGGATAGAATCATCTAAATTCAAAGAATCTCCTTCTTCCACATCTTCTATTGGAACTAGTGTAGATCAATTGGTACAAAAACTTGCTAATGATCTTATTACTCTCAAGAAGCACTTTGCCCAGTATGCTCCTTATCAAAATGTTCGTAGGAACCAATTTCAACCAAGGAATCAGTTTCCCTCTACTCGTACCATACTTGAAATTGAAGGCCCACCTATTAAATTTCCAGTCAATGCAACATGTGAAGTGTTGGAGCCTGATGATGAGGAGGAGGAAGAAACTCGTGAAGAACATGAAACAAAATCTGATGAAGAATTAGAAGAGTTGAGTGGATCTCATGTCCATTTTCTCACCACTGAAGGTATAGATGAAGAGGATGATTATGAAGAAAGATTTACAAAGATGAACACTGAATCATCTACTGTCACAAATTGTGAGCAAGACAACAAGAAGGAGAAAGTGGTGCAGCTTTCTAAAAGATCTAAGGAGCCTCCTAAAACAATTCCAGTGATTGCAATGAGAGGAGCTCCTATTCCAACTTATTCCACACCCAAGGTAGAGTCTAATGTCCCTTCCTCCTCTGTTTCTACTCCTAAAACTTCTTTCCCTTAAAATGATAGAATTGATAAGTCAAAAGTTTCATCTACTCCTATTAATGATTCTCCATCTACCTCTAGTTATTTTGACTTTATTGACCATCTCAAGAAAACTAAGGTCCAAATCTCAAGAGATGGATTCTACCAAACCCATCCCAAGGCCTTTCTAAGATGATAGAATTTGTAAACTCCAAATCCAAGCCTTATACCCCTAGTTCCAAAGGTCTCTTGCCCACTCCTTCTCCTTTGTAACATCCACTTTTTGTCACTTTCTCACTAGAATTTTTTTATAATAAATAAATTTATGTAGCTAATTTAAATACCCATATATTTTAATCTACATAAAACTTAAAGCAATCCATTTCGATAACTATCATGAACCATATGTGGTTATATGAGAGAATGTTGAACCTACTCGTTCTCCCTCAATGCTCTATATGAGCCATAAATAAAATGTATCCCTTTGGTTCCCCTTTAACATGATATGATATATAAGTGAAAACCCCTAAGTGTGTACCTAGGTTCCACCTATGAAATCCATAGGCATCTCACATCTTAGATAATGGTGAAATCTCAATAGTGTAATCAACAGCTTACACCACTTTGTGCAAAGTTTCTGAGTCATGTATGCCATGCTTGATTCTATGATGGAAAACTTGCCATTGGAATCTTGTCATCTCACCTTATTCACTTGGTCAATTATATGGATTCACAAATGTTAATGTTGTAAATAACTACAAGCCTTGAATGAGGTACAAACCAATTTAACCTACACAAAGACGTACCTCTATGTCATCATGTGATGCCTATGGGAAAGAAAGTTTTCTCGTAACAATTCACCTTGTTACTCACCCACATATCTTCCTGTAGCCATCATAGGTTGGTATAAGGGTATGTACCTAGGAGGTCAATCTGTCTTGTAATTATATCAAGGTTTGTACTTAGGACAACACCATACTACAATCTAGTCTCTTGATGAGACAAATCATTACTGAGATGCTAAATGGTAGTATCCTAATGGTGACAATCATCTCCATAGGGATAGAAGCTGTGTAGTATATATAGTGATTTCACTCACCTATAATCCTATATTAGTACATGGTGTTTAATGTTTTCAAGGTAATCATTATAGAACAAGTATAGGACTTACAACACCTTCTCCATGAATGGGTCATACCTAAGGTTAGGATTGAGTTGATCCCAGGACCCCCAATCTCTATAACATTTTAATTACCTTTCAATATCTCATACCCATGTTAACCATTGATAGAAACAATACTATCAATGTCAATGACCATTATTATAGTTTCAAAAATTGTCCCGACTTTAACATTTAGGCTCATGCTCCTTATTTCATATTCTAGGGATATGTACTTATATGAAGCTAAGTATTTAGGTATGATTCATTCCTTGAATTAAGTGCCTTACGCTATCAATGCCAACCGTCCTTTCAATTTAAGCACATCACTTTACTAAATTGCATCTCAGTAAAGAGTGTTCATTTATTTTACTATCTCCAACAAGTAAGATATATCGGGGTATCCGATATGATAGATTTGATGAACCACTTGCCCATTTATCTTTTCTTTACATAGCCTTTTTGAAACATCTCTAATTATTTTTGGAGATAATTACAGTATTGACTAGGGATGAGATTCAAATGCTATGTTCTTTTAACTTAGTAAGCATGTTCCATATTACTTCCATTGTATCCGACATGCTTAGGTGCTCATAATGATGCATCATGGGACAAACCCTAATTAAAAACATTCCATCTCTTTGAGAAAAATATTTCATAACACAATTTATCACAATTCTGCAATTCCTGAAAAGTGAAACCATAATCAATATATAGTCTTATTAGATTACCATAAGCCCATCCTATTGTAGCTTATGTGTATCATCCTAGTATAGGACTTAGAGTTGATTTCCCTTAGAAATCAATAATAAATTATTATATCTTTGATAAGAGTTAGTATAACCTATGTTTATAAAACAACCATAACATAGCGATGCACTGATTATCATGACCTTTCCATGGTTTCATGATAATCCAGCTGCTTTCTTAGCAGCAACCATTAAGATTAGACAATCATACTTCTAGACATCTTTAACTGGTTGTGTACATTCTAGACAAAACCTTTGGAGAACTTAACACAACTTTACAAGTAGGTTGATATATTGCACTTTATAGTGAGGCAATTATCCATTAGCAACCTCAACTATTTCCAAGTATGCTTAACATATAATTACTTAGAACAAGATATTTTTAGGCAATGTTTCTCCAATAGTCCTTAAATGATCCTTAGAATCTCACACATAAGATGTGTATAGTACTTACTACATGCTTGATACTAATGATTAATACAATAGTATTGTAGATGCTGATTTATTAACTTGATAAATTTATGACTCATAACTCATCAATTGATAATCAACCACTTACAAAATAATATATATATCAGCCAGAAATTTGTCTTAATTATATTTATGAGATAAATACAACTCATGCCTTTAAGCATGACCAAAATCTTTCTTTTAAATGAATAAAACAATTATATTCAGTAGCAAAGCCTTTCCCATTTCCAAGAAGATGTATTTCATTTAAGAACATTCAAGTCAGTCATATCTTCAAACTTTCCTCAATCAAAATAATATACAAAACTAAATACTTCACCCTTCCTTCTCTGCATTTATCTACAAAATTGTTAGCATGAGTCAGTTCACAAGAACTGAGCATGATAAGCACCAACTCATCATAATGACATACTCTACTTAATTATTTCATAAAAATAACCCATATTATTTTTATGAATCAATATTGCAAAGCTTAAGTAGATAAACAATTCTTTCTATAACATGACATAAACCAACAATTTAATGAACCAGGAAGAAATCAATTTCAGATTTAATTTTCTATACAACTACTTGATCGCTCGAAACAATCATACAATTCATAAGATACATGAGAATTATAAGTATTCAAAGACTACTATATAAGAGTAACAAGATTTAACTCATGTAATACCATACTTGCATGTTTGATATCAATTTACTCAACCATTAAGTAACCATATAAATATCAAGAACACATTTAATAAATCTCTCAAATCTTCACAATAGATCTAACAAGGATTCCCTACACCCATAAAGACTGCTAAGGTTCAGACAATAATACCAAACATCAAAATTATTTGGTTAACAACATATAATATTAGAGCATTTAACCTCGAAGATAAGAGGGTGAGATCATTCATAACATTTTGCCATATAGCAATCAAGTATAACTTGAGTAACAAGCTACATATAAAACTTACCTCAACTTAAGCACTTATATGAGCATTATAAGAATAGAAAAGAGTACACAATTCCTTCTTCAGATATGTTTCATCATATCAAGACCTAATAAACACTAAGGTCTTTAAAAGTATGGAAGAGAGTAGGCACCAAGAGTTGACGAGATAGTATAATTGGTACTTAACCAAAAATTTCATCTGGACATTTCATATCCCATGAGTTTTCTCAACATGAAATTCAACTTCTAGTAAACCACTTTTTCCCGGTAAGTCAAGACTTCACATGACTTTGAATTTAAGATTGATCTCCTAACCCATTCTACTGAACAAGGTTAGATCATACTGAACTAAATTCATGACAAAACCAGGAAAGGTCAATAAGGAACTTTCAAAAAGTCAAGGAAACCCCATAATTAATGAATGAAACTAAGTATAGTTAAAGGACAAATTTAGTTATCATCTATTAAGAGTCACTTCTATGTTTGCTATGAAGTGAGTATAGTTAAAGGAGTTTTCTATAAGAGTCAATTCTAGGGTTTTGAGATACCACATAATTCAAATCAGAATCATTACACCTAGAGAGGATCTGTCACATCTCATAGAATCAATTAAAGGATGAATCCAGTTATCATCTATTATAAGAGTAGGAGTATATAACTTACCATTTTGTCCCGAATGGATTACCATACAAAATTGATGCCTCCAGTTTCTTAATAGAACACATAGTATGACAATGTGATCAACAACTTGTACCATGTTAAATACTACAGAGGGGTAATACCACCAAACTTTACAACCCTGAAGCCAAGAGACTTCCTATTTTGGGACAAATTTAATTCCCAACCCTAGTTAATGACCCAATTTCCAACATTTAGAACATAAACTCAGCTTCGATAAAATGATCAACCCATAGAAAGGGATCATCGAAACTCAAGGGATAGCTTAAGGTCTTTCCTTTAAACCTTATAATAGTTGATTAATTGGTGGGTCATAATAATGATAAATAAATCATCAAACCTTTATTACAAGTTTAGATCTTCGAACAGGTAATCAATAAACCCAACAAGCATAGATAAGAGTGTAAGGGTCAAAGAAATCAAACTCAACTATCGTTACCAGCTCATACATTGAGATGAGGTGTACCTAATAAAAGGAACTGTTAAAAAACTTTTCAACCATAAAGCCTAATGCATAAACTTATAGAAGGATAACTCAATTTCTAGGATGGTTTCCTAATGGACAACAATGAACTACATCCCTTACAAGAGGAAGATATTTTTATTCAAAGCCAAGATCACTTTCAAACTCAAAGAAAGAATTACAAGAAGAACTAAGCTTAGTAATAATAGTGAATAAATTAGCCCACCAAGTATCATACAAGGTCTCACAGGAGAATGTCCATCCTTCATTATAAAGGCTAAAATAGAACATAAGTGATGTGATTTTAACAAGTTGGTCTTAACCATCACAAAAGTAATAAAATCTCAATATAACATTTCCACAATCGGCTTCAAACCCCGAAGAATTCGAAATAGTTCCGAGTTATTAACGAGAGAAATAAGGAGATCAACATGAAATAATAGAATGAAGTATTTGGATCTTATACAATTTTAAAGTTGCAAACAAGATACAACAGTTAACTATTAAGAGACTCAGCGATTTAGTTGAGCCATAAAAGTGGCTCTGGAGTAGACTAAAAATGCCATTCTAAACTACCTATTCAAGGGTCGAAGAGGAAGACCTTGTAATCATCACAATTGTCCTTATTATCTATAACTCGAGGATAATATTTAATTCAATTGTTTTTCTTTCTTCAGTACAAATACTTATTTTAAATAAAACCAAGGTTGATTATAAGTACAAATGATGCCTCCTACAAGACCAACACGTCTCCACAGGCATAGATTTATTTAAATAATCAAACCTAGTTGCGTAAATCCCACAAACACTAGGTTAAGGAAAGACATCTATAACAAAAATCACACAAAACAATTTCTAGAATACCACAATATCTTGCTATATTTATTCATATCCATGAAGAGATGGGTAACAAATTAAACATAGTTTTCTACAGTATGGGTAGAAATTGATTCACAGCTATAAGAAGATTTCAACAATGTTGGCGTATCAGATCAAACCCAGTAATCATTTTAGCAAATAAGTCCTCAAACATCTCAAGAGTGTATTCTTTCCTTAACGATAATAAACCTTATTGGAGTCTATACTTAATTAATCACTTCTAACAACATACATCATGAAGCCATAACAATTCATACTCTATAGAGAAAATATTAAACGATTCCACACCTCAAAAATCATAAACACAAAATCTCATACAAGACAAGGTTACTTTTGTGAAATTACTAAATAGAGCAAGAAATTACTAAAATACTTCACCTCAAAATTAGTTGGTGGAGATAATTAAGGACCGTGAGTACAACTATTATGCGGTGGGTGCCACCTCATCAACCATTTGAATTTGAGCAACCTTATCTCATTTTTAAATTACCAACCAATATCTTATGCCATAGAATATCCATATGCCATTCCATTATATGCCTTAAGGCTTCAAAAAATTAAATATTTTTACACACCCTTTTCAAATAACTAAGTTATGTTCACATCTAGCTTCGCAAGTAATAAGTTTGCATGTTAGGTTTAGAACCATACCACTAGGATTAGATTGTCTTTCCTTTTTACAATATGTGTGTGTGTGTGTGTATTCACATGTGTATATATATATATATATATATATATATATATATATATATGTTATAATGTTAGCGTTGATCAAGAAAGTTGTTCATGTATACTCGAAGGAGTAGATGCCCTTAATTATTAATAATTAAGTCCTTGACTGACGACTATAGCCCCTTTATCCCTAGAAATATGATCATGATGGCATTAGTCATCAAATGGGTAGACTATCAGATGGTCAGTTTAAGACCTATTATAAACCAACAGGAAGTCTTGATCACATTTCAAATTAAGTTGTTAAGTAAACTATCAAAATTGTCAAAGCCTCAACATAACTTAGTTATAAAAACTATAATGTTAATAATTTAATAGAGATAAGAAACAATATCACAAATCACTTTCAAGGCTTAAATTTACACCAAGGATTTTATGACATACAACATTACAACGACATAATGTCACCATAAAAAAACAATTCATCAATAAGATAGACTCAGGATTAGCATTGTTCTTATCTAAGGAGATCATCCTTAGCTTATTCATGATATTGTGATTATGTGTTCACATCAAGTTTGCATTTAATTTTTGGTACGTAAGGGTGCCAACAACATAGGATAAAACCATTTTTCCTATTTTTACTTTGACAACAATAAGGAAAGCACGGGTGTTACATCCTTCATCTCAACCAAGCCTTATGGTAGAAGTCACTTCATCTAATGGTAAGATCGAACCATTTTATGCCACTCTCCTCATAGCTGGCCACAAACTCAGCAATTTTGTTATTGATTCTAGTGCTTCAAATAATGTGCTGCCTGCTAAGGTGGATCATGCCTAGGATTAACCCTAACCCACGCTTTTGGTTCATGTTACTCAATTGAAAGTAGAGAAGTGCCATTGGTTAGAAGGATCATCGAGGATGCACAAGTAGCCTTTGCTGCTTTGCCAGACAAGAGAGTTTTAGCCACCATTTTGGTAGATAATATTCCCCCTTCCTATGACATAATGCTGAGTAGAAATTTTTGTAAAAATGTTGGAGGAGAAATCATGATGGATTGGTCACATGCTCTTATTCCAATGAATGGGAAAATGAAGAAGCTACTATCTCGTGAAACAAACCAAATATATCATGTAAAAATAGATGACCCAAGGCACAAATAATTTATGTAGACATTGGTCATGGTAACTACATGATCATGTCACAAGATGAGGCTAACCATACTAAGGAAGTGCTTCTTATCCTAGTGGTGTTTGGATTTTGGAATTTTATGGGAGCTGCTCCTCGCCTGGTTGCGGGAGCTGGTGTGGTGCTTATTTCTCCCGAAGGAAAATTCACCCTTTCTCTTCCAAGCTCCAATTCTAAAACATAAATAATATAGCTGAGTATGAGGCTCTCATCCTCATTTTAAGCATGGAAAAGAGATGGGCATCAAGAATTTCCTTGCACGTGGAGATGAAGAGTTGATTTTAAAGCAATTCGAGAGATATTTTTCAAGTGAAGAAATGAAGGTTGAAACATTACAGGAATATGGTTTGGGATTCCATTGAGTTCCTTGATGCCTTTTCAATTGAATCCATGACAAGGGAAAGGAACACTGGGGCTGATTCCTTAGCTGTCTTGGGGTCTCTACTGATCCCTCACCTCGGTTTCTCCCAAGATAAATTCACCGTTGAGATGATTCATAGGCCTAGTGTGCCTGACAATGCAGAACAATTGGCAGGTCTTTAATGATGATCGAACTTGCTTTCCTTCCTTGAAATTAGAGATAATTTTGACCATATGTACTTTGAAGGAAGTGGGAATCTTCCTAGAGAGTGTGTACCCCTAGATGAAAAAGATAACAAAGAATAAATGGATTATGATGGCTGTATAAAACTAAAAGGTAATAAGATACCTAAAGGGATGGTAAGTTTGGAAGAGTTATTTTATAAACATGATAGGCACATCAAGTCCAAAACTTCCAAAGGATCTTAGTAGTCTACTAACTATGAAAATATAAACATTGAGATTCTTAATGAACCCATGATGATAAACATTGGAAAGTGTTGCACACTGATATAGAGAGGGAGAAAGCAACAAATCTATTGAAAAGATATGCTGATGTTCTTGCATATTCTTATGATGATCTCAAGGATTTTTAGTGAAAAGAGATGCAACATTTCATTCCTCTAAAACTTGGGATCAAGACCTTCTAGTAAAATTAGAGGTAGTATAACCCTAAAATTGTTGATACAATCTTTTAAGAGATCCAAAAGTTATTGAAGGCTAAGATCATTTCCCCATTCACCATTCAATGTGGATTGCTAATATTGTTCTTGTTAGGAAGAAGAATGGTGAGATATATATTTGTGTTGATGTTAGGAATATAAATCATGCCTACTTGAAGGATAATTGTCCTCTCCCAGTAATGGATCAAGTGTTGTAGGCTGTTACAAGTTCAGAAATGTTGTCCATGCTTGATGAATTCTCAGGATATAACCAAGTATAAGTGAGTGCTACAGATCAACATAAGACTTCCTTTACCACTCCTTGGGGCACCTTTGCTTACAGGAGAATGCATTTTGGCCTCATCAATGTTGGTGCCACTTTTTAGAGGGAAATGGACCTAGCCTTTGGCAGTCTCAAGGGAAAATGCATAGTTGTATACCTTGATGATCTGACTGTGTTTTCAAAAACAAAAGTTGATCATTTACAAAACCTTGAAACTATCCTCCAAAAGTGTAGAGAGCATGGCATATCCTTGAATCCCAAGAAATATTTATTTTGTGTCATAGAGGGAAAATTATTGGGAGACATTATCTCCAAGGAGGGAATCAATATTGATCTAGAAAGATTCCAGATGATTCAGCAGATCCCTCTCCCCACAAGAAAGAAGGGTGTGCACTCTTTCTTTAGCAAGATCAACTTCTTAAGAAGATTCATACCTAATTTTACTAAACTTACTTTGAACATATCCCACATGATGAAAGGGAAGCAAAATTTTGGTTGGTCCTTTGAAGGAAAGGTTGCATTTGAATACATCAAGAGAGCTATAACAAAGACTCCAATCTTGGCATGCCCTGATTATAGAAAAGACTTCATTATCTATTGCTATGCTACTGAAAGTACTCTAGCTGCTATGTTAACCCAGGAGAATGCTAAAGGTCATGAACTCCCCATAGCATTCATGAGTTATATTTTGAAATCCCATGAGTTAAAGTACACCATGATGGAGAAACATGCTTTTGCAATGGTCAAAGCTGTGAAGCAGTTTCATTTTTACATCCTTAACTCTCATTCTATTGTGCTTGTACTGATACAACTATTAAATCCATTCTTACAAAAAAGAATTTGGAACCAAGAGAGGAAATTGGGTGGCCAAAGTTCAAGAGTATGATCTTGACATCAAACCCACCAAGCTAGTTTGAGGAAAGGGCTTATGTGAACTCATTGTTGAAGGAGCTGATGCCAAATTGTATGAGCAGGAAGTTAATATCCCTGTTGTTCTTTTCCTCATCTCAACTAATGAATGGTATGCTAGCATTGCACACTTTCTTACTTATGGATAATGTCCATCTCATTTGAGTGTCAAGGATAAGAGAGCCATCAAATTAAGGTCTGCGCAATATGTGTTGTGGGAAAATGAATTGTTCAAACGAGGCATAGATGGAAGGTTTTTGAAATGTGTTGACAAAGAGCAGAAAAAGAAATTATTCTCATCCTTTCATGACTAGGCCTGTGAAGGTCATTTCTCTTCTACTGTCACAGCCCAAAAAATCCTCCGTGTTGGATATTATTAGCCTACCCTATTCAAAGATGCATCAAAGTGGGTAGGAAAGTGTGATGCATGTAAAACCTTTGTTGGAAGACCAAAATTCGCTGCTTTACCTCTCAAAGTAGTGGTGATTAAGGAGCCTTTTCAACAATGGGTTTTGGACTTCATTGGGAAACTCAATCCACCTTCAAGTGCAGTGCATACTCATGTCTTGAATTCCACTGATTATTTCACCAGGTGGGTGGAAGCCATTACAGTTAAAAGTACTACTTCTGAAGTAGTATGCAACTTCATCAAGGAGCACATCTTAATAAGGTTTGGGATACCAAACAAGATTGTCATTGAAAATGCTTCCAATTTTTTGTCTGCTGAGATGATGAATTTCTGCTATAGATATGGCATTTCCCTTGCACACTCTTCAGATTAATATTCCCAAGGGAATGGATAAGCATAATAAACTAACAAAAACTTGGTCACCATTATTTGAAAGCTTATTAATGACTCTTAGAGGAATTGGCATAAGAAAATATATGATGCTTTATGGGAAGATATGATTACACCTAAGAGAGCCATTGGAATGTCTCATTTTCAAGTGGTATATGGAGTTGAAGCTTAGCTACCAGTGACATTGGAATTGTCAACCTTACATTTGATGAAGGCCATTGAGGATGCCATCTTTACTGATTCATTGGACAAAAGAATTATGTACCTCCAGAAGTTGAATGAAGACAGATTGCAAGTGGTTGATAGAATATCAATTCATCAACTCAAGGTAAAATCTCTATTTGAAAAAAAGGCTAAACCCAGAACTTCTCAAGTGGGAGACATTGTTCTTATTTGGGACAAAAGGCATGAAATTCGAGCTAGCCATGGTAAATTTGATTCCCTTTGGCTTGGTACTTTTAAAATTAGACATTTTGTTAGTAAGAACTCGTTTTACCTAGATTACATGGATGGTTCTCCTCTCCCACTTCCTTATAGTGGGCAATTTTTGAAGTTGTTTAAAACCTAGGAGTTTTGGTGGTCCCTCTGTACATTTTATATAGCATTTTTCTTTCCTTATTTTTGTTTTGGTTGGTTTCCTTTCTACATTATCTTTTGTGTTGGTATTACTTCTTTTTTACTACATTGCTGTTGGCTAAGAAACCGATTCGATCTTCATCCCGAGAATTCTATAAGGTTCTTGATTTTTCTTCTTTCCTCTACCAAATCATCCCAGGAAGGAGCTAGCTATTGTACTCTCAATTTTCCCCACCCTTTCAAATCTAATTTCATGAAAATTAGAGCCCTGCCATAGAAGAAATTCATGTTTTAAACTCCTCAGATGCTCGTTTTCATTTCCCATGACATTTTTAATCAAAATTCCTCAGTCTACTACCGTTAAAATGTTTTACCTATTTTCAATGGATGGGAAATAATTTTAGTTCTTATTTTATGCATTTGGAATGTGTGGGACCTTGCATATTCTCTTTTTTAACCTTTTGTAGAGAAATAAACTTTTCATCGGGGAGAAAAAATTGTGTTTTCCTGTTTCGTGCAATTTCCTATGTTCTTTTCCCCATCAAATTCTTGCTTGAAAAGGTGAAGCTATGTGTTTGTTTCCCATTTGATGTGGCCAAATGGGTTCCTTTGTGAACTTATCAATTTTGGTGATATTGGAACAAATGTCATATTTTCCCCGCATCCCTGCTGGTCCTTGATTGGCTGGAGCAATTTTGGTAGAAGTTCGGGGTGACGGATCCATTTTATTCTCCAAGGCATTACAAAGAAAGGATGGAAAGTTCTTAAATGACCCACGACCCTACCCATGTGAAAGGATAAATTATGAGTTGAAGTCCACAACAAATCAGAAAGGGACATGTGTTCATGTTGAAAATTCAATGGCGGAGGCATGGAATTTTGGGGAAAGGTTGGAATATTTCCCTTTTCAAAATAGATAAAAATCGAAGCACATCCCCACAACCAATTAGGTGATGCCACGTGTTGAAGAATCAGAAAGAGACATGTGGCCATTTTTTAGTTCATAGGAAATTTGGCAGACCGATGAAGGACTTTGGGAATTTTAGCCTTGTTTCCACAAAGGGTGAAAAGTTCTAAAATGGCCCATGGCCCTGCTCATGCGAAGGGAAAATTTCTAAGTCAAGGCCCACAATCAATAAGGAAGAGACACGTGGTCTAAGTAGAAAATTAAAAGGCGGGGGCATGGAATTTTGGGGGAAAGGTTGGAATTTTTCCCCTTTCCAAAATAGATAAAGTATAAAAGTGAAACACATTCTCGCACCTAGCCAAGTGATGCCACGTGTTGAAGGATGAAATCGAAACAACGGGCCCATAGAGGAAATTGAGAATTTGAGCCTTTTTCACCAAAGGGTTAAAATGTTGCAAATTGAGCCATGACCCCTTTTCCAATCAAGGTGTGCCATGTGTTCACGTTGAAAAGTCAAAGCGGGCTAGCAAAGGTTTTTGAGAATTTGAGATTTTTGTAAAAAGAGTTTAAATGGCAGATTTGAACCGCATTTCCTTAGCCACTTAGATGGCACCATGTGTCCGACTTTTGGCGGAGCTGCAAAGGGGCAAAGCAAAATGAGAAATCATACTTTTTCTCCCAAATGTTAGGAAATGTAGATTTCTCCCCTAGGGCCATCATTGCTTGGATCTTGCCATGTGTAGGGTCCAAATTTGAAGGTAAAAGGGGGAAAAGATAGCCAAATGCACTCATCTGGTTTTTAACGCCATTAACGAACCAAAGCTCTGTAAAACACAAAAATGGATCATTCTTCATTCTTTTTCTCTATATTCTTGTCATTTCTCCATGAGATGCATTTTTGGTTTATTATGGAGCCAAATTGATAAGTTTAAAGGGATGTAAAGTTTGATCATCAAAAATAGAGTTTATTGGGCATACGTGATAAAAAGGGAGAAAACTTACTAGTAAGCACTTGAGTGTTATGAAAGTGGTTAAAATGTGGAAATGGTAGGACCACATGAAGAAGAAAATCATGAGATGTCCCCTACTAAAATAATCATGCTCGAACTGAAAAAATATTTTCCTTTTTAAACCTCCAGTTTTCATGAGTGCATTTGTTTCATGTCACTTTCCAAAAGAGGATCTGCAAGAAACATTATTCCTTTTGGATATTATTTTCTTGGAGACAAAGTATAGATGTATATGAATTGTTATAAGAACATGGTTTGGGCCATGGGAAAAAGGGATTCTGGTTTTATGGGAAGGTTGTAAATTCTGAAGTAATCCAATAAAAAGTTCTTTCTTTTCTTATTTTCCTCTGTTATCTCTCTCTCTCTCTCTTGGCTCGATTCAATGGATCATTTTTTTACATTTAATAGAAACTTTATGTTATGGTCTATGTAATCTTCAGAACTTTGTGTCTACATATTTGCATCGGTGGTGAAGTAATTGATCCTTTTCTATATTTTCTTAGTTCAATATGAGTAGGGAGATACTACATATCTATATTTCCCAAAAGCATTGTTGTTTCGTTCCTTCTCCTATCTATTTATTATTCCATTATTTTAGATTGATAATATTTTAAGTATGAAAAAATTCCCTCTAAATATGCCATCATTGCTATATTTACACTAATCCCAACTCATAGAATCCTCCATTATATTTTTGAGCTTCACCCCTATTCCACCATCTCTTGTCTCGGGATGATCCGTGCATATCTCTCTCTACCTCTTATGACCCCTTTCTACTATCCATAAACCTATATATATATATATTAATCTTGAGAACTTTGTGTCTACATATTTGCATCGGTGGTGAAGTAATTGATCCTTTTCTATATTTTCTTAGTTCAATATGAGTAGGGAGATACTACTGTTATCTATATTTCCCAAAAGCATTGTTGTTGTTTCGTTCCTTCTCCTATCTATTTATTATTCCATTATTTTAGATTGATAATATTTTAAGTATGAAAACATTCCAAAATATCGGGGTCCAAACATTAAGAGTTGTATATCTGTACATCTATTTTTCCTTCTTTTAATGAGGAACATCTCCCATTAAAGAGGAGGACTTGTTTTCGCCTAACTATGGTTTCAACCCATGTTCCATTTGAAACCCAACAGGATCAAAGGAGTCATGATCCATTGGAGGACCACTTGGACACTTGGAAGTTGATACGTTACCTCATAAGGCATGGTGGTGAAGGAAGAATATATGACGAGATCAACTTCCAAGTGTCCAAGTGGTCCTCCAATGGATCATGACTCCTTTGATCTGTTGGGTTTCAAAATGGAACATGGGTTGAAACCACGGTTAGCGACAACAAGTCCCTCCTCTTTAATGGGAGATGTTCCCTCATTAAAAGAAGGAAAAATAGATGTACAGATATACAACTCTTAATGTTTGGACCACGATATTTTGGAATGTTTTCATACTTAAAATATTATCAATCTAAAATAATGGAATAATAAATAGATAGGAGAAGGAACGAAACAACAATGCTTTTGGGAAATATAGATAATGAGTATCTCCCTACTCATATTGAACTAAGAAAATATAGAAAAGGATCAATTACTTCACCACCGATGCAAATATGTAGACACAAAGTTCTGAAGATTTATATATATATATATATATATATATATATATATATATATATATAGGTTTAGATAGTAGAAAGGGGTCATAAGAGGTAGAGAGAGATATGCACCGGATCATCCCTGAGAGAAGAGATGGTGGAATAGGGCGAAGCTCTGAAAAAATATAATGGAGGATTCTATGAGTTGGGATTAGTGTAAATATAGCAATGATGGCATATTTAGAGGGATGGGTTAGTATTCATCTTTGTAATGTGAAGAACATAATATAGTTACGATGTATGAATTTTTCTGCATTGTTATATGGGTCATTATGACCTCAAGAAATGTAATGTGGTTACTAAACATGTTAATATCAATGGAAGGCTCTATTATAAGGAATATTGGTGTTCATAACATAGCCCTTGTGCATATCCTTATGTATAAAACATCTCTATATGTTGTGTGTCATTCCTCTTCTATGGATGCATTGATATGATAACTCATCCTAGGTTCTAAAAGAATGATATATGGTTTTTTTCATTCCTTTTCACTTAGTGTCTATCATAGATGATGAATTATCACAAGACTCGCATAAAGGAGAGGTTCAAAACCCACACATTCCTTAGGTGAGCACCCAAAACCTCGTTGGGTGATAGGCCAATGTGTATGGGATTTTACTATTAATCTAAGGGTATAAAAATGACTACATATTGGTTATGTTATCGGGACCTCTTTTCAAGATTTTTGTGAGAAATGGCATGCATCTTTATCCCTATGATGTGTGATGATAGACCATATAACCTTAGAAAGTGTTGAAGCATGGTTCAAGAGCATTGAGGACAAATTTTCTCAAATATTCAGCACTAGAACTAAGTTTGGTGCGAGGTAGATGGGTAGAAGAGAACCTGAATAATGAGTTGTATGAGAAATTCTTATGTTATTTTCCAGTAGAACTATATGAAAGGATTTCAACATATGTATCTAGATCAAGCTGGTACTATAGATCACACGTATGGACCCCATATGATTATCGAGAGGCTACAGGATGTAGATATGACTTGGATGTGTGTTGTTGATTCTTGGTGGAAAGGAGTGCTAACCAATTATACTTTAGAATAGGCCATTTATACGTATTATTACCCATAAGTTATTGAGTTTGAGTTTCGAGGAGCCCAAAGGATCTTTTTTGAATTTTATTCCTTTGGCTATGAAGATATTGGTCATTACCCTCAGTTTAGAGGCATTTCCTAGACAACTAAGATTCTCTGAGCACTAGGAGAGGAATCTAGGGTGGAGGAAGATGGTGGACATTACGGTTGAGAAGGAAATCGAGGGGATACAACTTAAGTATAGTGAAGCTTGTGAAAGGGAGATGACTAGACAACGTGAGGTTACAAGTGTGATGGATCTATGGAGGTAGACATTGTGGGAAGGAGTTGAGGTTCACATAGAGGACGTGGAACATGAGAAGTTAGTACTAACCTATCTTGGCAAGCATATGAGCGAATCCCCTTCAACTTCGATGATATTTCATCACACAGAGAGAGGAGATCCATCGACATGCATCTAAACCCACCTGACAACTAACCCCTAGAACTTGGTTTTCCAGATCAAGGGAGAAGTATTGTTAACCCAGTTGGTATCGGTGGGAGTAATTGATCTGCACCCAAGAGATATAATTTCTTGTTTGGAACATCCATGGCTACACAAACCATTCTAGTATTTGGAGAATTTTTAGACAAGGTGCAAGCATGCAAGGTTTTGGGTATCACATTTGGGAGTGGTGCGAGACACACAAATGGAACTAGGACAATATCACAAACCACCAACGCGTACTTTAGTGGGACATTGGGAAAAATAGGCACGAACACTTTGGCCATTTTCAGGGTATAAGAGGTGGATCTGGTGGTATAGGATATGGAGGACCTAGTGGACATAGTGTATCTGGAGGATTTGGTGAGTTAGGAGGAATGGGACCTAGTGGATCCAGTGGATCTGGTGGAGGAGGAAACACCAGAGGAAACCAAGGCTCTAGATCAGGAGGATAAGGGCCTCAGCTACCTCCACAAGAATTCTTTGATATGTTTTTGCACTTACTAGACTAATGTGTATTGAAGATGCTATAGAGCATGTGCACAAGTGTTAATTACTATGGCGCACAAAAGGAATCACTTCCAGAGAGCGGAAGGCATGTTAGTTTGCAAAAATTTTGCAAGGGTGAATGCAAAGTTAGTACTAAGAAGTATGACACTCATCAGATGGTGGTAGAATACACCACATTGAATAACGCCTTCCTAGAAGACTTCCATATCCCTAAGTTTGAGAAAAAAAGCATCAGTGCTCTAAAGGATATCCATCAAGGAATGGAAGAGAGTGTGTGAATATGATGTGCATTTCAAGACTCTCTTGTCAAACCTATCCTATGATATTCACCCTTATTAGCATGCTTAATGGTTTTTGGAGGGTTGATAACACTGTTTAGAAGGGATATGTCTTACAAGACTTTCATAGATCCACGCGAGGCATTGGAAGCTGTCATGCAAGCTGAGGCATTTGGAGGCTCAAATTGCTGCAATGGCCACGCACTTGGAGAAGTTGTCTACAAAATCAGTGCATGAGGTTCGTAGTGGGCTTTGGTGTATAGACTGTGAAGTGGGAGGGCATGCAAATGATAGTTTCCCCTCGGAAGTTTGTATGTGCAATGATGGTAGATTGTGAAATTTTCCATGGGGACCATGATGCAAGTAGGTTTCCTCTACTACAATGCACAATCCATAAGAATGTTTCTTGTTATTGTAAGATTTGTACCTCTATGACCCATGATACTAAGGATTACGATCGATTGATCGATTCATGATGCTATTGGTATTGGTGTGTTCCGAGACTAGTCTTGCAAGCGGTTCCAAGGATGATAATCATCTCTATGAATGGTGTGTAGATGGAGGAATGCATGGATGAGGTTTTCATAGAGTATTTCATGGTCGCAGATAACCATGGTGGAGGACAAAGTGATTCCCATGAGGAACTGTTATAAGCTGTGGGTTTATAATGCATTACAAATGTGAGTGTCACGATTTGTTACAATTCTCTGGTGTAGAAAGAAACATAAGTACAAAGAGTGTCCAGATGTTTATGAGCATATGAACCAACAAAATTTGAAGGAAAAAGGTGTCGGGATGGTAAGCATCAAGAAATCCAATTCACAGTGGATGTCAAGAGTGACACGTGAGTCGGGACAAGAATCGGTTTTCATGATGACATGAGAAGAGGCCTTGCATGCTAGGGAGATGCCAAGACAAAGGACACTAGTTTCAAGAGAGGTGGTACAGGGAAAATATCCAGATCCTACTCATCGAAGGAGGTTTATATACTGATTATGGATGTGATTCAGATTTTACAAGGGAGATCCAATGTCTAAAGGAGTAGTAAAAGAAGTGTGAGTAAAGGAAGAATGTTGAGGCTCTAAAGGAATACTTGGATGAGGTCAAGGAAGTATGTAGGATGTTGAGACAAGAGAATATTATTCCCTTGCTAGGAAAATGGCTAAGGGAGAAGGTACCACATGTCAGAGAAGAGTGCAAAAGGTAGGTTTTGCATGTAAACCTTCCTCCTCACAACCTTGACTATGATAAGGAGATTACATTAAATGTAGTTGTTGATGGATGGATTTTAAGAAATATCCTCATCGACACAAGTGTGGAGGTCAATTTTATTAACTTGGATGCATGAAATCAAATGGGAATACCAACATTACAACCATCTTTGAATGTGTTGTATATGGCACACAAGACTAAGGAAATGCCCATTGGAGTCTGAAGGATGCGATTATCTCCATTCAAGGGGCCAAGTTCACTTTGGAGACTTTGAATTCTTGGTGCTCGCCGAGGCTCACAACTTTCTAGTGTGTTTTTGGGCACCCATGGTGTTATAAGAACAAGGCTGACTGCGATTTAATAAGGGTTATATTAGGTTTAAGAACAAGGAAGAAAGGTTGATTATCCCTTTGAAAAATGGGAAGTCAACACCCTATACTAATCCCTTAGGAGAGGAATTCCTTGAAATAATCTATGTGCACTCCATCAAAGATCCAAAGATAATTCATCCTATGGAGGAGTTATCCGGTTTGAATATGCTCATCCTTAAGTGATACCACTAGCATGACATGCGAAAATTGGGTGTATGGTACTCATGATTTGATTTCATGACAAGTTGAGAGGATATGTAACAAGGTTAATGAAGGTGCACTTAGTCAAACACCAGGAGGAAGAATTTTCCAAGTTACTTTGGAGGAGCATACCTTGAAATTTTCTTGTGAGAAATGGAGGCTTAGTGGAATAATGAGGACGAGAGAAGGGGTATGCTTAGTTGTAACCTACTCATAACTACATCGCATTTGTGGGATACACATTGGGAGAGCCTCCTAGAATGGCGTGAGGTAAGAATCAAATTTTCTATAAGGTTCTTCAGGAGCAACGCGCCCACTGTCATATAAGACTACCATGGTAAAGAGACCACACGATTTCCTATCCAAGCATGTGATAAGGCACGAATGGTTAGCGCGTAAGCGTTATCACCTTTTTATGGGTGAATAAATTATATTCCACCTTACAAATTTGTGTTCACGCATGGTACATTCATTTGGAGATGTGTCATTGAAAAGGTAATTGGTAGGAGTTGGCAGTTGATCTCATTCAAGCTTTCAAGTATAGGAGTACAAAGCCATCAGTGGATAAGGTGTTGTAAGTAATCAAGTGCCTTACGATGGGAGATAGTTCTATGGTAGAAGATAGGCTACTATAATTATTGGGTGAGCCTTATTTGGAGACATGCCTCAATGAAGAAGAATTAGAGGAAGTACAGCTTGAGCGCATGGAAAAAGAAAAAGGAAAAATGGTCTATGTAGTAGATGGTGAAGAGATGAAAAATTTGGATGCTAACCATTCTGAAGGTATGTATGAAGTCATAAATAGTGCTGATGAGTGAGCATGCATTTATCATGAGTCATTAAAAATAAATATGGTTACCATTGGGACAAAGACAAAACCTAAGGAAAGCTATCATTGGTGACTATTGGTCAAAAAAAGATGTTTCAAATATTATTGATCTATTATGTGAGTTCCATGATTTTTTCCCTTATGGGTAGCATGAACTCAAAGGCATCCACCATTCCTTAGGGGAGATGCAGATTAATTTTAAGGAAGGTGCACACCTGATTCAAAAGATGCCTTATCGGATGAATTCAAATCCATGCATATGGGTCAAGGAAGAAGAAATAGACAAAATGATAACATATGGTATCATTGAGGTAGTGGAAGAATAGAATGGATCAGCCCAATGGTTATCATTATCAATAAGGATGGGAGGATAAGAATATGTGTTGACTATAGGGATTTGAATGTAGTATGTGTCATCGATCCTTTTCCAATCCCCTTTACTAAAGATATTTTTAAGGGAGTAGCCAGTGTGAAGTCCACTCTTTCACGAGATGGGTTCTCGGGGTATCACCAAGTCGGGATTGCCATAGAAGACCGTGAGAAAGCCAAATTTCACCACTAAATGGGGAAGTTTTGGTTACATGGTTATTCCTTTTGGATTGAAGAAGGCACCTGTTGTGTTCTTGTGCATCATGGTACAAGCATTTCAGGACTTCATCCATAAAAATTTTCAAGTTTATTTAGATTACTAGGCTGTGTATGGGTTGGTGAAAGGCCATTGTGAAAATTTGAGGCTGATATTTGAGATATGTTGGTAATTAAGGATATCCCTCAACATTAAGAAATGTGTCTTTTCTAACCCTGTTGGGACATATTATATGTAAAGAAGCGGTTACCTCTTGGATCACGCCACGATTCTGATTATTTTGGGATTAGGGAGCCTACTAGTCAAAGTGCGGTGCACCAATTCCTTGGGCATACGGGGTTCTACGAGAAAATTCATGAAGGGGTATGCCAAAATCACTATGACCTTGGAGGAATTGCTAAAACACAAGAGTGTCTTTCATTGGTGAGAGCGCGCAGAGGGTGTTTTCCACTTTGAAGTATAGGCTTGTCATGACACCCATACTACATTTTCCTTCTTAGGATAAAATGTTCCATGTGCATGTTGATGCCTCAAGGACAGATATAGGAGCAATACTAGCACAACCTAGTGAGGGAATTGTTGATCATCGCTTGATTTTTTCTAGTAGAAAGTTGACACCAATAGAACAAAATTACACAACTACTAAGTGCAAGGAGCTCATCAATGATCTACACACTGCATAAGTTAAGGAAGTACCTATTGGAAACACCATTTATATACTACACAGAACACATGCCGTTGAAATATTTAGTCAATAAGCCCATTCTATAAGGGTTCATATCTTTGTTGGGTCATATTATTTCAAGAGTTTGAGTTCATAGTGGTTGTAAAACTAGGAAAGAGCAATTCAAGACCTAACTACTTATCAAGGATTAACTCAGGGGAGGATGCACAAAGAATTGAGGATACCATGCTGAATGCACAACTATTTGGGTTGTGGAATGCACCCTTAGACTTGGAAGATATGGCAGTATTCTTGAAAATAGGTGTGGGGCTAGAAGGGATGAAGGCTTTAGAGAGTAAGAAGTTAGCGATGCGCGCTGCACCCTACATGTTTATTAGTGGAGACCTATATAAGTTAGGTTGTGATGAGGTTATGTGCTGATGCATATTGGAACATGAGTGCATGGAAATTATGGAGGAAGAACATGGTGTTATTGCAAGAGGGAACTATATAGGAAATACTACCGCGAGGAAGATTCTACTTGCGAGGCTTTGGTGAGAAACCATCTACCCGGGATCATATTGAGTTTTGCAAGGCCTATGACCATTTCCAACACCTTAGAAAACATGGGAAGAGGGATGAAATTCCCTTGTGACCAATAGCTAGTGTTGAACCATTTGAAAAATAGGAAATCAACTTTGTAGGGCCAATTTCACCCGACTATGTAAAGGGCTGGTTCGCGGTATATCATTACTTTCACTTATTACTTGACACATTGGGCGGAGGCAACACCTACAAAGTATTTCTTTGTAGTGAGAGCTACTAGATTTTTATGGGAGAACATAATCAATAGGTATGATTTTCATTAAAGCTTGACAAGTGATATAGGTACACATTTCCTCAATGAAATGGTCGAGGATTACATTAGAAGAATTTATGGTGGACCATCACAAGACTACTCTTTATCACCCTCAAGAAAATAAAATTGCTGAGGCATTTAACAAAATACAAAGCCACACATTGACTAAAATCTGTGACATTGGAAGACAAGATTGGGATGAAAAAGTATTAGCCATTCTATGGGCATACATGATAACCTACAATAGGTTAAACAAGGCCCCACCGTTTCAATTGGTGTTTAGCGACGAGGCTATTTTTATACTTGAATTCATGTTACCATCATTGTGTATAGTACACACAGGAGGGTTGGATGATGAACAAATGTTGGAAGAGAGGATTGATAAGACTATGTAGTTAGGACGAGAGACGATCACTTGCTAGATGGAGTCGAGAGAAGGCGAGAAAAAAAGACAAAAGGCATGACATGATCATCATATCAAGAACAACTAGTTTGAGGTTGGAAAGATGGTGTTGTTATATGATTCCAAGTATTTGCACCATCCTGGGAAGTTGAAAGTCCATTGGTTGGGACCCCACATCATCTCGTACATTCTTGATTCAGGTGATTGCTAGTTACAAGTGCTAGATGGGACGAGATTACTAGGCCATTTCAATGGGATTAGGTTAAAGCCCTATTATAAATAAGTCTTCTTATTGTTTGTAAATAAGGTAGTATTTCCAGTTAGCTCAAAATTTCCATTTATGCTTTTATTTTCTTGTGTTTCCCTTTCTCGTTTCTTGTTCCTTTCTTTTTGTTTCGTTTTGCACCTTGTGCACCGGTAACCACATTATTTTTCCAAGGTTGTGTATGTGTAAAGGACCGCACATCTATTTTAGTGTGGGGTGCAGTAATGTAAAGAAAAGGATAGGCCTATAATAAAAGTTGAGTGGCCTAGTAGAAGGAAACACGTAAGGTTGAAAAAGCACATGAGGAAATGATGGATAATGAATTATGGTGTCAAGAAGGTTGTTGTAACATCCTCATTTTATACATTAGAACAAGTGATTTTTTTTTTTTTGATAAATGCTTACTGGTTCTAAATACATAATTTAGAACTCACAAATCAAATAACCATTCTTATAACGAGAAAACCATATGCCCCTTTGTAATGACTCGGAGTACCTCGATCTATTCATTCCATGACTTGGTGATCTACCGATCTATTCATGAGTAATAAGAGTTGGCGTTTTTATTTAACACACTACTCTTATGGTTCTCTTCCCTATTTCGGGATTGAATGCTCATGTCAAGGAACCTATCGAATAATTGTTACCATTATTCATCGGCATCTCATCCCTTAGACTAGGTGAATTAGAACAACGTAATCAAATGAGCTTGCGATACTTTGGCCAAAGATTTGAAACATACTGCTTATGTCTCGTATTCCTTAACGGCATACTCGTCAATCTGGAATACGTCCTACACCCCATTCCTAAGTTATATAGAACGTCTTATACTGACTTCTGTCAGTCCCTCCTATCCCAAATTATTCACTCGGAAACGGATTAGTAAGGTGATAACGTTATATGGATGCCCACGAGGACTAGGGATACGATGACATACTGGTTCAACCCTAGTTAAACCAGTGTGTCAAGATACCCCGAATCTCCTAGGCAGCCTTATAACGTGACCACATTCCTAATCGGTCCCAGAGTAACTTGTTCGAGTTCAAGGTGTAAATCTTATCGATCAATGCAAAGGGTGTCATCACAAGACACCTGCATTGTTGTATCTTCGAGAAGATCCTAACCTTCTCGGAGGTACAACCCTGCAGTTGACTTGTGCCGTCAACCTTTAAATCCACCTCGAAAAGATCTACTTATTAAAAAGTGTTACATACGCTGAGTTAAATTATATTAAAAGACGTTCCCCTAAGGTTAGCCTTTCCCAATCCCTGGGTTCCTCACCTTAGAATGACCTTTCTTAATAAAACCCTTTACACAGAGACGTTATTAAGACTAAGGTTCCATCAAGGAGTTCATAGAATATACATAATTCTAAATCAACGAAATTGGACAATAACCCATAATCTTCACATGTGATTGCCAACAGAACCCCTTTTTGGTTTATTTCAGTTCTCATTACTGAATTTATATCGTACTTATAAGTATCAAGATATAATGATTAAGAATCCAATTAAATGTTGTCCTGGCTTAATCAAGACTAGGGATTAATAATTTAATTCAGCTTGTTTAGCGTTCCGCTTAGGTTTATTTTAACCCTATCTTTCGGAAAGACAATGATCTATATTTCAATTTAAGTTTAGATAGAACATACTAGAATTACTAAACAATCATAAGTATTCGAGTCACATATTCTTGCAAGCTTACATTGATAATCACAAAAGTCTCCAAATTTTACAATGATAACAATACCCTCCGGGTTTTGAACCGAAGAAAGTCAAACTATCATATAAGAATACAAACACATAAGTAACAAATATTTATTTCCATTCCTTTCAAAGCTAAACAAATACATTTTATGCATTCAAAGACATACTTGATACAATACTATATGGAAAAAGAACATCTTTCCACATGTAGTACATTTAGAAAATCAAGTTGTATTTCAAATTAAAATCAAATTAAACAATCTGATCATCTTATCAGATCTGCGTGATTTTACCACTTACGACATCCATCTGCAAAAATTGTCAACATGGGTCAGTTCGATGAACTGAGCATGATAAGCACTAACTCTTAAAACAATTGCAATCCATCAATTGTTTTCATTAAACACCCTGTTTAAATGAGATCAATTCACCCAACAAGTAAACATATTTCATCAAAATATTAGGGATCAAGAAGAACGAAAGTATCTGAGACAACTATCCATCTGAATCCCCAGGATAGCAAACATCAGACAGATCATTACATTCATCTTATTAAAAAGAATATCATAACAACCCATGATATCAGCAGTAGTTAAAACAGTTCCAACAGTTAGATAAAAATATATATATCAACATATACTTTACAACAGAAGAGAAATAAACGATCATACATATTTCCCTCAGAACTAGCTCATGACTGTACCATCTTTCCAAGAGCAAAGCATTCACCTTAAACACATGTGAATAAATCAGACGAGACCACCAAAAGCACCCTTTGTTTTGTTAAGGTTTAAAATATAACAAACTACTGTACAGAAGCTATCACACCAACAGTGATAACTATCTACCAAACAGACTCTGCATGACCTCTCACACGAAGCGACAAACAAGAAGATAATCACAGCCATTGCCTGTTGAGGTGCAGTCGACAACTCCTAAGTTCAATTAAACTCAAGAATTGATATCCATGCGACAGAAGACGTAACACGCCAACAATCCCTTACATCAACCTACAGCCCATTCTAGTCCTTACTAAATCACTGTAAGGCTTTTCGACCCAAGGTCGAAATCAAAGAACTTCTATTTTATCGCAGTCAACAATGGACTTCTTGACATTAAGCAATTGATGTTTCCCTAAGACTATGCAGAGATAATCTTACAACATTCCCGCAACATGCACAGCCTCATCTAACTGGAATAATCAGAAAGGAAACATAATATACCGTATTCACATCTGGACGCATTCAGAATTTGAAGTATGGTATTCACGACCCACTTTCACAGAGCCAAGATACATGATATCTATCTATACTCAAGGAACCCAACAGTGCCAAAAACAACAACTGTACCAATCAGCTTAAATAGAGGCAGATACTATAGCTACCTATCAAGGATTCAACTGAATCCGAACAACAGTATACAAGATAAATAATAGTTAATGATTCCAACGGTGCCAACAATGGTAACCATTCAAAATCAGGCTTACACAAAAGCTAAATACTGATTTCGTAACAAGGAATCCAAACTGAGCCTCTTCAATATTTTTCGCTCAAGCTTACACAGAAAGGAAACGTAAAAATACACCCAAAGAGTCTGTACCAAAAATTCATTACAAAATAACAGAGGTCGTATTACCTGTTACTCCTTCAAGACTCCGACAAAATCAAATACCAATATTCAAAGATATAAAGCTTCAACAGTGGTCCATACTATACAAATCTTTCAATGTACTCCACAGAGTCGTTTTGAATACAATAAATATAATGCAACTATCATCGAGTTAAAATCCCGTAATTACAACACAAGGGATGGAGAAACAACTTCTACAGGGTCGCAATAAATACTGAAACACAGTCAATTCTCCATTCAATATCACCTAAATATCATAGCAAAATCCAACAAGATTCTGTATCCACCATCCATAATAACCACGACAGAACTTACAAGGAAGTCGAGATATACTGAACATCAATCAAAAGTCCAACAGTATCTTAACCGACAAGTAACGACCACAAGCATCAATGACAAGTATCAACTGAAGCCTGAACCCAACAAGGGAACAATACTTGGGTTCTCACAGAGCAGGTCAAGTATCTTTCAAGCATACATTTCACAGACTTACGCCGGAATGCAAAACACAATAAAATGGAGCAACAGTTCGAAATACAACACACACCCATCAAGGGTTAAACTTGAAAAATCGAACAGCAAGAAGATACAGTAACAAAATCACCCGAAGCTACCATAAAATCATCTAAACCCATAAATCATCTGAACAGAGTTGTTCTAATGAAATCACTTGAAAGAAAGCAAGATTTTTAAAGGTTAGGGCCTAACATGCCTGGTTATTTGCTTAAAATTTCGAAGCAGACCACTGAAAGAGCTCGAACCTTCTCCTTCTTTTCCAAGTTAGATCCACCAACAAAATTTTGCTATTACCATGACTTATAAATTTTCCTTGCCAGAGAAAAGAGCTAGTTACGCTCATACTTGCCATGCAACTCCAAGAAGACTGGTGCGAAGAACCAGTGATCAAACAGAGGGAAAACCGGAGTGCTTGAAAAACCAAACAAACCATTAACTTTCCATTTTGCATGCCTTCCCGTGAAACCCGAGCTCGAAGACCGAGTTCATAAATGACATTTACTCCAAATTTCCCGCTAAATTTCCATTGCCACCGACCGCCATAGTTGGCGATGGACAAATGCACATCAAAGACCATTTCCAACTTTGGCGACCTACCACGTCGGCTCAAGTTAGCCATTTTAAAAACCTCCACCAAATTACCTGTCCCTCATGCTTATCCATGCATTTAATGACATAGAAACTACCGCCCATGGTTCGCACCTTTCCATATGTCCCCTTCTTCCTTGTTCAATAGTTAGGTTAGTAACTTAGGTTAGGATTTAGGATAACACCTAGTCTAACCTCTTAGCGCATAGATACTAACTTAGAACATTAGCTCTTAGCCTAGGTCTAGGTTAGATTAACACTAATCTAACCCCTAGGTTAGGTTTAGTTTTAGGTTACTAACCTTAACAAATCTAGTTAGGTCTAATATTTCAAATGCTCAGAAAAAGAACCTTCAACATACATTCACGAACAGGGTTCACTCCTGTACTGCCAATAGGCTATAGAATTTTATGTAACTGAATTATTACCTGGTCCATGATCAAGACCTTCCAGATATATCACGATATCGGGCACCAGTTCATTTAACATGATCAACCTGAGTTATACTCCGGACTAGCTTATTCAATGCATCCAGACCTTGCAACCTGCTTAAGGTCTATAATTTTAATTCATCACGAATAAGCTTAAAGCACCACTTGGATCAATACCACTGATCCAAGGCTTGGTCTTATAGATGGATAACTCCATAATTCATTCCAAGATCAGATTAAACTCAGGTGTAAAATGAAAGAAATAAAAGAGTCCAATCATATTCGACTCAGTCAAAGATCTGCAATTTGCAAAGAAGATACAGTACATATCAAGCATGACTTCTCAATCAAGGGAACACATCCTTTCAAAAGAAATCACATATCAACACTTGTATGCTCAGGAGGAAGTAACTACAGTCCAAGGTGTTACATTGTAACAAAGACCACGTAGAAAGGATGAAGAGCGTAGGAAAAACATGAGGTAGGAAAGGGAAAAAATTAAGTAAAAGAAAGAAGAAGTTCCTTCGGTGTTGTAAACACGCGTGTAAGAGTCTTCGGTCAAATCGGATTTTTACTTGTGAGAAGGTTGTAGAGGGTTTTCAAGCGGGATGTGGTGCGTGGGTGAGAGCGCTGAAAGTCGGCCTAGTGGAAAAATCTACATTTAATGTTAAATTATGTTGGTAGGAAGTATAACATTTATTTTTGGAGGGAAGAAAAAACTATAAATATAAGCGTGGGCAAGTCATTATTTTACCTTGTTATTATGAAGTTGAAGTGCTCTTACGAACTAGGGCATCCAGAGAGATTTTGCAAAGGGATAAGAATCCTATAAATCTAAGTGTGTGACTAGAGTGGATTTGTAAACCAGGAGGAAGGAGTACATGAGGTAGAGCAACATAAAGGTTTTCCTAGTTAGGTTTTGGTAGCTAGGGTACAAAGATAGAAGGATTTATTCCAAGAGTTGAGTTTGGAGTTAAGAACAGTAGTAGAGAAGAGTAAGAAGTTCTTAGTTATATAAAGCATGACACCTAAGAAGGAAACCATTTCACCAAAAAAATAGAAGGGAAAGGGAAAAGGAAAAAATCCACTGCCGTTGCGAGCTCCAATGAGAAATGGTACGTAGAAATGCAATACCCAGATGGAGTATTGCTAGGAAAGGAGTGGGTTTCACACTTAATACAAATGGTTGTGCATGATTATAACCATTGCATGAGCACAACTGAGAAGGAAATGGTGTTAGAGTTGGTCTATCCAACTAACAAAAGGACACCAGATGGGATGCCTATATACAACGACAAGGTGAAGCTTAAATTGGAGAAATTAGGGTTATTACAACTATATGAGTTTCTTTATTTTGGAAAGCCCGAGTGCCTTTATCAATGGTTGATGTCGCACGTGCATGAGGATCACTTCTATTTTTAGGGCACAAGATGCGCATAACACCGCAATTGATATCCAAGTTCACGAGGCCTTACTTGTTAGCTACAAGTAAGCAACATATGACTATCAAGGAGGCTATCAAGGAAGCTTGAGTAAAAACATAAGACCATAAGAAGGGCGGAATACTTTGACATCACAGAGATTCCAAACCCTATTATGAGTATTGCCACGCACTTGGTGACTAAGCTTAACAATCAAGAATGATGGACACAAGTCAACAAGGCATGGATAAATGTATGTTGGAACACATCAAAGGAACCATCTATAAATTGTCTACTTTCATTGTGGATGAGATCATAAACGAGTGCACATGAAGGAGAGAAGATAATATTTGGTAAATTCCTTCTCACCATTGTATTTTTAGAGGTTGGAGTACTATATGGGTTGGAGAAATTTGTTTGGGAGTACCCAGAAGAGAAATCCTCACCCGCAAAAAGGTTTAAAAAATACACTTGTGAGACCATAATGACCACTCACAAAGCGTGCACGGAGAAGTGGTACAAATGAATACATGATGCATTTAGGAAAAGTGGAGGATCCTAGAGAATTTTTCCACAATTTTGAATGGAGAAGAATATTTTTAGTTTACCAACCCTTATACATTTACGGGTTCACTTTCGAGAGATGGGACTAAGAGTCCATAGTGCAAGCTACCCTTATCCTTCACTCGTGCAATACTTCTACGATGGAGTCAACCAATTCAAAGAAGCCAAAAGACTAAGGTTTGACCTTAGTGAGGTGGACCAAGACCACTTTGTGAGCTGTCTTGAAAGATTGTGTACCTAAAAGTGCGCATACATGGAGAATTATGTTTCCTATGAAGTGCAAATGATGAAGCTCTTGACGTTTCCGATCGCCACAAGGACCGCAGTGAGGGTGTATCTACTCATAAGGCCAAATTTTGAAAAAGGATCCTATATGGAGAGTGATGTATCTATTCCAAAGGACCCCATAGAGAGAAAGAAGGCTGCACCAAAGAAGAGAGAAAGAGAAGAATGATAGGAGAAGAAGGCACCAAGTGTGTAGAAAACACAATCTCTGGGTGTGCCGGAAGCAAGCGCTATGCCTATAACTTACATGCATAGGAAGTGTTAAGGAAAAATCACAACACCCCTAAATGACCTCTCAGATTTGGTGTTTCAAACTTGTCATTTGATGTGATTTTCATAACATTGAGTTTTCCCCAAAAGTGTTAGACTTTGCAAATGGGAAAAATTTCTAGATTAAGGTTGGTTTCTATTCTTTTGTCTAGGTGCATATGTGAAATTTGCAAATGATTGATTCGTAAACCTAATCTAATTTTTCCAAGGAGACAAGGATGAAAGGAATGCAATAAATTAAAAATAAGCTAACCAGGTGATACACCAAAGGAATGATGAACATTTGTTTTATTGATAGGCACAAACTAGAAAAATGGATACAATAATCAATCATAGGTAACCAATTTTGCAATGAAAGACCGGATGAGAGCAATGAAGATAAGAAAGGGTCAAAAATTAGCCACAAAGATGTATTATTTCTCTACAAATTTGATACATTGAATTTATAAAATGACCAAAAGGTAGAAAACATGTTATAATCTAATGGAAGGTCTAAAACTCCACAAATTCATTTGCCAGAAGAAAAGGGGAGCTGCAAAACAGAAGAATGTCCAACCCTTTACAATGAGTCTTGACCCTGCTTTTATAGATTCAATCACAGAGGGAAGAAAGAGAGAGAAGTGGGAAAACTAGTTTGAAGTTCAACCACTACCATCAATGGCTCCTACCAAAAAATCCACCCCAAATATATCTTGACTGCATCAATCATTGGTTCGGTGCCTCGAAGGAAAGAGTAACGATGGATTAGATCGAATCAATCTGGTTATTGGGACAAATAGATTCTATATTAAATGCCTAAAGATGTTTCTCAATTTTCTCCCCACCTAACTTCTCCAAACTTAAAGTTTTAGATCTCCATGGCATAGATGAGGCCGAGATCTTTCCAATGGTGCCGATTTCTTGATTTTGAGCCCGAGTCAAAAGATATGACCATTTTAAATTTGGATCAGGTCCATATAAAATAGTGGGAAAAATAGTTTGAAAACGACCCCCTTTTGAAACGGGACATGTGGAGGGCTGGTGCATGTTGAAGGGCAGCCTCTATATTTTGGTTTTGGAGTGGCACGGGGATGACATGTAGCTTCTTCGTGACTGCTCAATTTCCTTATTTTTGGCTAAGTATTTTTTTTCTCAAAGCAGGTCATATATTTGACCAGGGGACACATGGCACTGTCTCGGTGCTTTGACTATTCAACTTGACCCTCTCCCTTTACAAAAATAGACACGTGGAGGCTTCATGCTTACTTAGAATCCCACTTAGTATTTTTCGTTCAAAGAAGCATCGAGTCGACATGCGGAAACCTCTGCGGGATCTTAGAATTTTCAATGAGACCCTCTTACCTTTTCGGACCTTGGACTACATGGAGAGATAGTGCTCTTTTGAGTCTCTAATTTTAGATTTACCCTTAGGGATGTGCTAAGATGACGCATGGTAGCCTTCACCGGTACTTCTATACTTATCCTTTTTGAGGCGCCATGTCTAGCTTTTGAATTTTAGCTTTGACTCTACCTCCGTTTTGGGCCTAGGACACATGGAGGCTTGGCGCTTGTTCAAGCCTCCCTTTTTGGATTCAAATTTTAAGATGCATTGTTTAGAATCTTGGCATCATCCGCTATCTCCTCCACACTTAGTTGATTTTGAGCTCGTTTTGAACTGTTCCGGAGCCTAAAGACTTAGAACCTTCGCCGTTCCTTCTCTTTGAGCCTCGACCTCTTTTGAAAGTTTTTTTCCTTCCTTAACCTTGCTATTTCATTTCCGAGACCGCTTACAATCTGTTTAATGGATTTAAGGTACGATTCACTCGACAAAGCTATTTCTTGAATTTATTCTTATACAGGGTCATTTGATCTTTCACAGGCCTCGCCACTCCATTGTAGAGTCCCTCTACAACCTGTTTGCAAGGTTTGAATGTGGTTTTTGTGGTTCCTTCTGTGTGGGGTTGTGGTTGATCCAATATTTTTTTGGGGGGCAAAATATTGATAACAGGAATAAGTCTATTATCAAGGAAAAAACCCCAGAAGAAGATGTGCTAGAGCATGAAGAGCCCCTCACCCATGAAGATGTTTCTTGTCAAGGAAAAAGAAAAGGAAGAATATCCTATACTAGAATCTCTAGTAAGGAAGAAGTAGAAGGTGACAAAAGAGGAAAACTCAGAGGAGACAGAAAGCCTAGATGGCTATATTTGTGACAAGGATGATGACGAGCTCACGAAGGAAGTGAAGACCATCCAGTGTATGATATACATGAATCGGAAGAAGAGGAAGGTGAGGAGAAGTATGATGAGAAATATGAGCGAAGAATTATTAGAAAGAAGTGAGCATCAAGGAAAGGGGGTGAGCAAAGAGGTGAGCACCAAAAACAAAGGAACCCCAAGCCTCACCAAGGAGTAAGTGGAGAAATATGTGGAGAGATAAGAGAAGTATGACGAGAAATATGAGGAGAAGAATTATTAGAAAGAAGCGAGGATCAAGGCAAGGGGGTGAGCAAAGAGGTGAGCACCAAAAACAAAGGAACCCCAAGCCTCACCAAGGAGTAAGTGGAGAAATATGTGGAGAGATAATTTACGGGTATCATGAAGGAGTTGGTAGAACAAGTGTTGGAGTGGAGCATGGAAGAAATTGTAAAGGATATGGAAGAAGAAATCATCAGGAAGGAGTATGGAAGCATGGGTGGGCATACCAAATTGGTAGTGAGATTCCCAAAAGCTAAGTGAATAGGTGGGAAAGGCATAGTGGTGGCACAAGGACAGGTAATGGGATACATTGATGATCCTAGCAAGGTGCTATGTGTACGCTTCAAAATCACCATGCCAAAAAAAGAAACTCCTAGCTATGTCATTGTTTGATGAAGAAGGTGCATACCCATGGAAAAGAAAGATGTTATCTTGGGCATTTGAGTCCCATGTGGATGAACCAAAATTTGAGGTAAAATAGAGAGCACGATTGAAGGTGCCAAAAATAAAAGGATTAAGTCCCTTCGTGAACACTCAACAACTATCGATGACAAGGCACTGTAATGCACTCAACAAGATTTCAGTCAAAATTGAGGCCATATTGTTTGGGAGAAATGATAGAGTGAGATTCTTAGAGGAGGAATTGGAGGAGAAAAAGGAGTGCATGGAAAAGAGAAAGGAGATAAAGTAAGAGGAGATGATCAACACCTAGTTGAGGTGTGAGATGAAAGAAGAAAAAATGAAAGTGCATGAAGTCTCCAAGAATGTGGAGATGAATATGGATGACATTATCATGAAGCACCCCAACTTATCACCACTCGAGTAGAAGTATGAATCAGCCTTGTAATGTTTGGAGGATTTGAATTGCATTCTCATGATGAAGAGGTGACCAATCAGTTTGGAATCTATAGAAGAGGCACATGCACGCCAGGAGAAAGAGGAAAAGATAAAGGTTTTCAATATTTTGGCTCAATACACTAAACTTATTACAGAGACAAAGGCCTCCATGTAAGTCACTAAAGCTACTTATGATAAATGCATTGATAGGGATGCAGTAGCAAGCATCTTGGTTACCAACCATGAAATGGAACTCAAGGATTTCCAAGAGAAAAATAAGGGGAATAGAGTGGAAAGAGATAAGATCATAGCCAAGGTGGAGAAGAAGTTAGAATAAATTGAGATCTAGGAGGCTTGATCAAAATCTGGCTAGAGGAATTATAACCCCATATCACCCACAAGATGGATGTGCTTGAGGACTTGGGTAAGAAATTGGATGTAATTGAGGATGGGCCCTAGAATATTGGCTAAGTACAAGAAGGCATGTGGGCACCTAAGACCTATTTGAAAAAGGTTGTGCGGGTTGAAGGCGTGTAGGGAAGGGTTCTAGCAGGGTTTTACAGAACACACGGTGCACATGCAAGGAAAACGCTTTTGTGACTTAGCCATATTCAGAGGTCTAGGTAGCACATGAGAAAATCATGACCCATCTAGCATGAGGAGTGGATATGGTGCCAACATGGAGGTTGAAGGATAAAAATGGGAATATATCATGCATGCAATGAAAGGTTCCAAAATAACATCATTTCAAAGAGTGGAGATCTTGGAAAAAATGACGAATGCTCCATTAGAGGACCACTTGGACACTTGGAAACCAATATTTTACCTCAAAAGGAATGATGGTGAAGGTAGAAAAGCTATATATAGAGGTGCGCAGATAGTAGAAAGGGATGATAAGAGGTAGAGAGAGATATGCATGGGATCATCCTGAGAGAGTAGAGGTGGTGGAATAGGGGTGAAGCTCTACAGAAATACAATGGAGGATTCTATGGGTTGGGATTAGTGAAAATATAGCAGTGATGGCATATTTAGAGGGATGGGTTTGTATTCATCTTTGTAATGTAAAGAAAATATTATAGTTACGATGTATAATTTTTCTGCATTGTTATATGGGTATGTTATGACCTCAAGGAATGTAATGTGGTTATTAAACATGTTAATATCAATGGAAGGCTTTGTTCTAAGGCATATTTTTTTCATAGCATAGCCATTGTGCATTTCCTTGTGTATGAATCATCTCTATATGTTGTTTTTCATTCCTCTTCTATGGATGCATTGATATGATAACTCATCCTAGGTTCCAAAAGAATGATGCATGGCTCTTTTTCATTCCTTTGCACTTAGTTTCTGTCATAGATGATGAATTCTCACAAGAATCACATAAAGGAGAGGTTTTGTGCCCATGCGTGCCTCGGGTGAGTTCCCAGCACCCACTAGGTGATAGGCCGATGCGCATGGGATTTTACTATTAATCTAAGGGTATAAAAATGACTACATGAATCTTCTCTTTCTTCTATTTGTCTAAGTGAAATTTTTATTTTGGGACTAAAAAGAATCATTCTTTTTATTCTTTCTTTTGCATTAGTGAAATTCATTCTCTTTCCTATTCACTCTTTATTTACATCAAATATCACATTTCGATTTGGGTTCTAAAATACTTGCATTTCATACTTCTATGTTTACATTTTTAGCTCACATTAAAACTAAGGGAAACCTATATGTTGTAAGTCATAGCCAGCTAATGGCTAACATAATTGAATCATAGAGAACTTTCTCTTCTCTCTCTATTTTCCAAACTACACAAATAAAAATTCACACATCTTCTTAAACAACACCTTACTCGGAAGAAGCTTGTAATGATCACACAATCATAGCATTGATAGTGGGCACCCATCTGGTTTCTCTGTCTAATCATTAACTCAGATAGAGGATTTGTCCCCACCAAAACATAACACTGAAACCTTCCCAACCAAAAACTCTATTTTGATTCATAAATTTAGTGTAAAATAGCATAAGCTAAAACATAAAATTCACTTATAGGATTGCATATTTTTCTTAGCTTTTTCTTGAGTTATGTTTTGAGTGATGAGGTAACGTTATTCATATTCTTCTTTTAACATTCCCATTTTAATACTTTAGAAACAAGGGATTTTTATTTATTTTTAAATATATAATGTTCACTGTTCTAAATAAAGCATTATTTAGAACAAACATTCCATGCCAATCAAATTCAAATAGATAACCATATGCAACTGTAATGACTCGGTGATCCACCGATCTATTCATTCCATAACTCGGTAAGCTACCAATCTATTTATGTTATCTTAAGTATTGAATACATATTGTATACTTCATATACTTGGTTTTCCTACCCTACAACGGCCAGTCTTGAGTGATCTATTTAAACAACATATCTGAATATCGTTACCATTATTCATCGAGATATCACATTTTTTTAAACTTGGTGACATAGGACAATGCAACCAACATCTTGCGATAGTTTGGCCAAAGATTTACAACATACTGTGTGTATGTCACTATTACTATATGACATAATCGTCATATTGGAATACATCCTTCACCTCACTCCTCTATTATCATGATTGGTCTTTACCGATGACAGTCAATCCACTTGTCAGAGGTTTAACCCTAGCCCTAGTTAGGAACATAAATTATTAGAGGAAAACACTCACAATGGCTTAGGGTAAATGGGCATACTTGATTGACATAAGTCAACTAGATTTTCCAAGGAACCACGAGTCATTGTAAGCTAATTCCTATCCTAAACATGCCCCTAAATTTACCTAGAGAGAAACTAAGTTTAAGTCCAGATTTTTATTGTGTGTAGATCTGGATGATCCATGTGCAGAAGGGTGATGCCACATGCAACGTTGTATTCTCGAGAAGACCCAAGTCTTCTCGAAAGTACAACCCCGTAGTTGGTGTGTGCTAACATCCTACGAGAAACTACCCCAACGAGATGTACATACCCCAAGGATATCATTAATGAATTTATTAATTTGGATTATGCCTTGATTACAATAACCCTACTAATCCGTAGTCCAACACTCCATAAGTTCTTTCCTAAATTTTTTTCATTTAGTCCATGAATAACTTCCTTAACTTATAATTAATTTTTAACGTTCATTTTCACACGGTTTAACGGTAGTTAACCAAAATAGGACAGTGTTATCATAAGTTTCATTTAAAAAGTACTTTAACCTTTAGGAAGGTTTAACATCCGTATAAATCCAATTAAAGTAGAATTCATACAAAATGAATTCTAATAATTAGTAATCATATCTCCAAACCTTTTAGGTTTATATTCAATTGAGAGAGAGAAAGAGTCTTCCTCTATATGATTAAGTATTAGGGTATATCATTCCCAATATCCCTACTTCATACTCCATGTTCATTATGCAACATATTACTATGTTAAATTGTTAGATATACCACATCATGTTATACAACTCACAAGTTGCTTCATTATAAGGAAATTGAACTAATTCCCATTATCCATCTTATCAAAGATAACAAAGTACTCATAACATAGTATAAAGAATATCAACAAGATGGAATTTTCATCTTCTTTTGAAAAAGTATGAGATAATTTACACAACCAATGCAAATAAATCACAACTCGCAATTCATCATTACAACTTATAAAATTTACAAGACTATGCTCTTTAGGCATACTGCATAACAACAACCTTCATTCTATAAAGTATACAACTTTTCTTTTACAATTCAACAAAAGAATGAATCAGAATTATTTACTAAGAATTAGACATATATCAGCCAATGCATCATATAAGTTTTTTCCTTCTTTTACCACTTAAGTCGTCCATCTGCAAAAATAGCTAGCACGGGTCAGTTTAATGAACTGAGCATGATAAGAACTAATCATTAAAATGAAGTGCATTCCACTAATTGTTTCATTAAAGCAACACTGCTTTAATGAGACAATTAAAACATCATATAATAAACATAAGTGATCCCAAACAGAAAATAATTACATTAATAAACTTAGATCAACTTTTAAGAGAAGGGAAGAATATAATAAACAATATCTCCCTAAGATCATAAGTTCTATTAATCCTATCAACGGCTTGTAAACAAAAATATATCTTGCCATACCATTGTCTCATAATTCTATCCTAATAAAATACTACATTTATATTTTCTAAGAGACAAAATAAATGAATACAACATGGTTCATTCTAGGATGATTCATCTAAATCATAAGTAAGGAATAAAAAGAACCAATGTGTACCATACCTAACTTATTACATCGAAAGATAGACCGAGTTCATACATGAATTACCTATTCCTTTCCGGATAAAAATCTTGCACATTAAACATTAGAACATACATCAAAACAGAAGTCCATAATAATATAAGAAGGTAAGGAAAACCAGAACAATCCAACTACAATTTCAATTCTAGCTCTTCATGTTAGCAGTCATCAATCGAAGATCAAAAAGAAATTTTCACAAAAAAAACAGCCCTAAAGAGGAGTTAATATCTACTCAAGTTCTTCACAAAGGATAAATAGTACAAAAGACAAACCTACTCCTTTCCCTATAAACTAGGTAAGAATAGTCAACAATAGTAAAACCCATAAGTATCAATTTACTTAACAACATAAAATTCTTGGTCGCTAGTTCTCTACATTATTTCCTCAATGATTTGAACAAGGTAGACCAATAGGTCAAAAGAAATCACCATCTCAAAAGAGAATCAAGTACAAAAAGTTCAAACAATGAGCATATCCAAGGATAGAGGAATGGTAACTCAAATAAGGAGATATCTAATGATAAATTGTATCATTTCAACTGAACAAGAAGTTCCAGTTTCAAACTAATTCAGGATGAAAGCACGCTGTAGATCTGAACCAATAAACTACTCAAAAAATAATACACACACACACACACAAATATATATATTCTTTCTCAAAGAGAAACCAAAGTCTTATTCACTGTATCAGTCGAGAATAACATCCCAAAACCAAAAACAATAAGGTTCAGAATTACCTATGAACCCAAGACTGGAGACTTACAAATGCCTCTCCACTAAATACAAAAGGTAAGTAGTAATTCAAAAGAATCAAACTCATTACAACTGAATAGAAAAGGAATCCTTCATGATAATTTTAGTTTCAAGGTAATAACCCAAATCTTCCACTAAGGCCCAAATTTATTTAAAGAGATAGAAGAGAGGGAGAGCTAGAACCCAAAACGCCCAATACAAAAGTTGTCTCTGTCTTTAATTCCCAAGCAACAAGAACAGAATATCAAAACAAAACTTCACAACCATGAAATTACGACAGTGGTGCCTTAATACAAAACAATACAAATCAACCCGGGACGTGGTTTTTTCTAAACAATGGGAAAGAACATCCCATACTATTCTCACACCAGTACCATCTCAAGGGAGTCATCTCAATCATAGAGGCTGAAGTTCTAAGTTTCTAAAGCGGATGTTTAAAGTTCCAAATCTTAAAGATATTTTTAAACGACTCAAACAAGTTCCCACATAGTTACCTAGTGAATATTCGCTCAAGTAAAGATTTATAAGCTTAGTCATTAATAAAAGAATAAACCAATACAAAATACCAAACAAATTCGAATGAATCGACCCATAAACGAGTCCATAACACTCAAGTGTTAAATAGGAGTACAGACAAACCCGATCTTCAAACTCAAACGTTCAGAACTACACTAGCAAAACAATGCGAGTGTACTGCTAAATATGAACTCCAAGAAACAATTTAACAATGCACGAGTCTTCCAAACACTGGTTCTAAAAAAAATGAAGCTCCAACACAGGTGTACGTCTAAAAAGAAAATGCAACCCATAAGAAAAATAAAATATAACTCAATTTTCCCTTTAGTTCGGATCCATATATTTTCATGACACTCGGTTCAAAGCTCTATAACTTAGAATACAAGCTCTAGAGAAAAACAAAGATATATAACAAGTTTCCAATACCACTCTCCCTTATATGCAGGTTATAAAACTTCCCACAGAAAGGCGGTTTCCAAACATCACTAATTTTTTTGCCATGGATACAAATCCAAATAGCACAAAGATTCACCAAACCCAACAAAAAAATAACAGACATGACATGAAAACATGAATCTCATGAGAGAAGAGTTGTTCTAATGAATCATTTAGAAGAAAGAAAAGAATTTTAATAGTTAGAGCCTATCATGCCTGATAGTGCTTCCACTAAATCAAAGGAGACTTCCAGTCGAGATTCCAACTCTTTTTCTCCTCCACGAAAGATCAACAATCAAAATTATTTTCTGCTATGTCTCATATACTTTCCTTCGATCAAAAATAGGCCGAAGAAACCAAAAATAGCTTTGAAGTGAAGGTCGAACTGCTGGTTCGAAGAACTAGTTAGCTCCATGCAGAGAAAAATCTGCCATGCATGAAAAACCAAATGACCTCCTACAAACCCACCTTCTAAGTTTCCAAGATGGTTTGCACACAAAAATTGAGGCTCATAAATGCCATTCAATCCAAAATTCCCGCTTATCTTTCCTTTCCACCACCTCCTAAATCTGGTGAATGCCAATTCAACACAAAAATACAATTCCATCTGTTAGTGGAGCTTCCACGTAGGCCTCCACCAAGTCCACTGGCCCCCTGCCAAATCTAGTAGTACTTCTTCATTTAAACCCTTTCAAATCATTTAAATGCCATTGGAACCATCACCCTTGTGTCATGTGACCCCTTTAGGTTCCCTTTAATAGTTTAGGTTAGATTCAAATAGACTTAGGTTAGTTTAACAATTACTAACATAGGTCTTAAAACATTTGCCATTATAATTCCCACCTTAGGTTAGGTTCAATTCATAACCCTTTAGTATTAGGTAATAGCTAAAATAGCCTAGTATCACTTTAGTAACCCTTCCCTAATCCATTTAGGACAATGCTTACGTTAGGATGCCAACCCCACAATTAGAATAAGAGGCATAGGTTAGAACAAAATTCCAATAAGTAAACATATCTAGAACATAGTTGTTCTTACCTAGCTTAGGTTACCGTTAGGATAGTCCTTAGATTCTTAGGACTATAAACTTCTCCTTAGAGAATTGAATTTTTCATAAGTCCTTAATGTCTTGAAAAGATCAATCACCAAAGACCCAGGCACAAACATACAGATGAATGAAAACACGTTGAAACAAGACCAAGAATTAGTATCATACAAAATTCAGTCTTCTATGTCCCTTAAACTACTGAAAGCCAATTTACCATTCAGTCTATGAAGAGGATTTGAAACATTCCTTGGATCACTGAAATTGATCCAAGGATGAGTCAGAAGTCTGTAACTCTTATATCCAGATCGCAGTTCATCTTTCCAAAGTGAAAATGAATTCTTGATAACCATATAATTTTAATCTAATGATTTTTAAGAACAGAAAAGATTTATCCTTATCAAGCATGATCTTCAACAGTCAAAAGAACACATCTTTATCCAGAAAATCACATGTCAACACTTGAATGCAAAAGAGGAATATATCAGTTGTCGAGGGTGTTACATGCTTCCCTCCTAAAAAGAATCATCATCTTGATGATTATCTCATTTTTAACAGATTACATCAAGGAAAAATCATCTTATTCACTTTTCTTACCATATGTCAAAAACATATCAGCATTACATAGTTGTTTATTCAAAATAAATAAATATCTTCCCAAACTGGCTTACTTATTGTATTATAAAGATAAAATATCAATTTTTTTATTAGTCAATAGAATCAATCCTATTCAAATAGATATGGAAAAGAAGTTTTCATATCCTCAAGGTTTTCCCAAGTTATACTCTCTTCATTAAATTGGTCCCATTAGACCTTGCATTGACTTATCTCACGATTTCTCAAATGCAACTAGCGAGTTTCAAGCACTCGTATGGGTTTAACCATGATTATTCCTGGGTCCTGGACCTACAAGGAATTCAATTTAACACATGATAAATCTAAAACATATTTCTTAACCAAAGAAACATGGAAAACATTATGCATTCGTGACAAAGCGGAGGTAATGCTAAACAATAAGCTCAAGGTTGATTACTTCAACTATCTCAAAAGGTCCCACACAACAAGGTGATAACTGGTAGCCTTTCCAAAAGTTATAGAACTCTTTTTGGTTTAACCGAAGAAAGACTTTCTCACCAAGTTGAAATTTCCTACCAACCCTCTTTAAGTCAACATAACTCCTTTGCCTATCTGTTGCTTCTTTCAAGTGTTCACAAATCAATTTAACTTGTTCCATTTCAAGTATGAATTTTAGGTCCAATTACCTCTCTATACTCTATGTTGTCTCAACTAACGGGGTTCTACATTTTATTTCGTATAATGCCTCGAAAGGTTCCATCTTAAGAGAAGCATGATATGTATTATTGTATGTGAATTCAATAATGGAAGGTACTATTCCCACTTATATTGTTGATCCATGAAATACATCCATAACATATATTCTAAAACTTTATTTACTCTTTCATCTGTCCATTCATTTCCGGATGATACGTAGAACTGAAATTCAGCTTAGATCCTAGAGCTACATTAAGCATTTGCCAAAATCTTGACGTCATTCTAGGATCTCTATCAAAATGATTAATTCAGGTACTCCATGTAATCTGAAAATTTCATATATAATACTTCTTTCCAAAATAGGAGAATCATCCTTTAGATTCTCAGCAATAAAATGTTCTACCTTTGTTAGTTTATCCAGAACTACTAAAATAACATCATGTTTATTTCTTGACATAGGTAACCCTTGTAAAAATTCCATGCTTATTACTTGCCACTTGTACTATGGTATGCTATGAGGATACAACAAACCGATTAGGTACATATATTCGACATAACACAATGAGATTCAATGTAATGTGTCACAAATTCTATAACATCCTTTTTCATCCCTTTCCAGAAATATTGTTGTTTTATATCAGCAAACATTTTTGTAATGCCAGGGTGTCAGAAAAAGGTGAATTATGAAATTCTACTAACAATTTCTTTCTCAAATCATTTAGCGAAGGTACATAGACTCTATTTTCAAATCGTAAGATTCCTTCATTATCAAAGTGAAAACCTTTATACCTCAAATCATTCAAATTTGTAGCAAGTGCTACTTTTACTTGCTAAAAGTAAGAGTCAAATTCCATAACACTTTTTACTTCATCCTTAAACTGAGTTCTTAATGTTATAAGAGAAGAAATGTGCTTCCTATGACTTAGAGCATCATCCACTCTATTTTCTTTACCCTTTATATAAATGATGTCAAAATCATATTGAGACAAAAATTCTAACCACCTTCGTTGTCTTACATTAAGATTTGGCTAAGTAAAGATATACTTTAGTCCAAGGTGATTAGTTTTCAATTCAAAAGGTTTACCAAGTAGGTAATGTCTCTAAACTTGAAGTGCATGAACAATGAAAGAAAGATCTAAATCATGTGGAGCATAATTCAACTCATGTAACTTAATTTTTCTACTTTCATAAGCTATGACATGTCCATTTTGTAATAAAATACCTCCTAGAACTTCACCTGATGCATCAATTACCACCATAAAATCTCCATTAGGATATGGTACTACAAGAATAGGTGTTGAAGTTAACTGTTCCTTCAAGGTTTTGAATGCAATTTCACATTTCTCACTCAAACATTTTTTTTATTTCTTTTGTAAGGAAGGTATTGGTGTAGCTATCTTAGAAAAATCTTTTACAAATTTCCTATATAGTAGCTAACAAGTCCCATGAATCTTCTAACTTCATGTAAATTCTTAGGTGTAGGAAACTTTTTATAGCTACAATTTTTGAAGGATCTACATCAATTCCATTCTTACTTATTACATGTCCCAAATAATGTACTTATGTTCCATAGAAAGAACATTTATACAACTTACCAAATAACTGTCTCTTTCTTAATATTCCCAAAACTATCTTCAAATCCTCATGGTGTTACTCAATGCTTTTTGAATATATGAGAATGTCATCCAAGAATATGAGCAAAAATTTGTCCAAGTATTCTTGAAAGATATTATTCATTAAATTCATAAATGTTGCAGGTGCATTAGTTAATCCAAAAGGTAAAACTGTGAACTCATAATGTCCATATCTTGTTCTGAAAGTTGTTTTATGAATATCCTCATCCTTAATTCACAATTGATGATATCCAAATTGAAGATCTATCTTAGAATATACCAATGCTCCATGCATTTGATCAAATAAATCATCAATCCTAGGAGTGGGTATCTATTCTTGATTGTTGCTTTGTTTAACATTCTGTAATCAATGCACAATCTAAGGGTTCCATCCTTATTTTTCACAAAAATTACAGGTGCTCCCCAAGGTGAAACACTTGGTCTAATCAAACCTTTAGAAAAAATCTCATGCAACTGAGCCTTAATCTCTACTAATTCTATAGTAGTCATTCGATATGGTGCTTTAGAAATAAGTTCAGTTCAGGCTTGATCTCAATCATGAAATCAAACTCCCTTTTGGGTGGAAGACTTGGAAATTTTTCTGGAAATACGTCATCAGAAGTCACGTAACAACGGATATTGTTCGATAATTTCGCTGATCTCTTTGTCAATTTAGTAAATTTTCTGCATATAAGGTACATCCTTTATTTTTGGCCTTTTTAAGTTGCATAGCTTATAATTTTCTTATAGAAATCTCACATTTTACACCCTGAATCTCTATTATTTTCTATAGGTCATCTAAACAACTAATGTGTTTTTCAAAATAGTCTACTTTAGCATTATGTTACGCTAACCAATTAACACCTATGATTACTTGTTGGTGTGTGTTATTTTCCACATCATTAGGTGAGTCATCTTGCTTAGGTGAGATCGTAGGTCCATGTTTCATTTAGGGGTCATTATGAGATTCCCTTACGTGTCGGTGCGTCGATTGCATCATACGCGTCGGTCGTCATATATGCGTCATTGGGAGTTACACTTCTATTCTGGGAATGTAACTCCCCCTCTCTCTCGAGTTGTCATGATTGCAGCACTGGGGGTTACTCAGCATCTCTTATATGTACATGTCTTTTGATCTATGAGACAGAGGAGAGTTTTATGGCTTAACCGGAGTTACGCCTATTTTTGAATCTTTGCATGCACATTTGGTTGATTCTCGCTCCTCCTAAGATCTCTTCACGCTGCCATTCGCATGTCCGTTGATGTGCATGTCATCCCTCGCGATCCTCGCTTGCGGGTTTTCAAACCCTCTTTCATGGTATCAGAGTAGATCTTGAGGATTCGTTCACTCATCAGTGTTTTTTTTGCGTGTTTTCTAGCTTTGAGTGTGATATCTAAATCTCATTGCGTATGTGTCGTAATGGTTATTCTGACCATGCTCTACTTGCACTGATTTGAGTTTCATACCTCGGTTTGCACTCAATCACAGTTTTTTTGTGGGTTATTAGGGTGATTCAGAATTTTGTTTTTCCTATTAGCAATTTGCAATAATATTTCATTCTAGCAGCTTGATTGGGCATGGTTGATTTACTCCTTGGCGCATTGTTAGCTCGATGGTGCTTTGCTCATACATCCGGCTTGACATGCATTGATCTAGCCACTACCGCTCGTGTTTGGCTCCACGGCTCACGGGAACCTCTTGCTCATGCCTGGTTCTTTCCTGCCCATCTGCCTGCTCGTGGTTCTCTTCACATGGTCTTCTTGCACGTGGTCTACCTGCTTGTGGATGTTGCAGACCTGTGGTTTCACTTTGCACCTGTGGCTCCATTCCCAACAACTCAGCTGTTTTGGCGTTTTTGGCCATTTTGGTGTTTTTGGGGTCTTCAATCTGATCCACCAGCACCTTACACCAACATGGACCTGCAGCACTTGGCACGTGGACTCCTACAACCACCAGCAACTCCAACAACCTGCTTTTGGTTCAAACATGCGTTGAAAAATGTTTTTTGCTGCAATACATTTGGAAAATGTTTTTTTCACTCTGCTGGACGTTTTTTGGAACCCTACATTTTTTTGGAGGCCTTTGCTACATTCAAACCTCTAGTACGTGGACCACCAGCACCTCCAACAGCTTCCAGGTCACCAACACATCCTCCAGTGACCTCCGGTAACTTTCAAACCCAGCCACATGCATTGAAAAACATTTTTTTGCTGCTCAGCATTGGAAAAACTTTTTTTTGATTTGCTATCTTCCTTGGCGGTTACAAGTTGCATTGGTTACTGTTCTTGTTGGTTGGTAACTTCTCCAAACAGCCCAACACATGGCCACCTCTCTCCAACCTACAAAACAGTGGTTACATCAAGCAGCTCAGTGCATTGGGCCTCTCTCTCTCCACGTGGGCTTCCATAACTAGCTGCTCTCCACCCGACTTCAACGTGGGCCCCCACATTTACCTTTTAGTCTTGTTTGGAGGATAAAACAAACTGGTTTTTAATGTTTTAAGGATTAAAAAAATTCATGGCATTGTAATAAGTTTTAGGTTGTATTTTGCTTGTTATTATGTCCTTCATTCGCATGTCGAAGACGGAGGGTGAGGTCCGGGGTTGATAGGAGGCTAATCCCCCCTCAGAAGTGAAACAAACTATGCCTAAATTTTGATGTCGTTTCCAACAAGTAGTCACATGATACCCTTTGAACTCATTTTGAGCACTTTTTTAATGCGTTTGCAGCATTTATTGACTTTTTCCATCAATTGCGGGAATTATATTTATGCCATAACTTTTGACTCGCTGCTCATTTTTAGTACTTCCTTGGTCAAATTTGCATGTTTTCTTGCACACTATGTGATGGCATTGTCAATTTTGTAAATGCACTACTTTTATAAATTTCCACATTCTGGGGGGGTTGCTTGTACTCTTGGGTTTTCACACGCAGACGCATTATCGGCCGAGTCCAACGTCTTACTTTTGTGCATCTTGCATTTTTCATCATGGAGAGTGCTCTTTCTAGACGTGAGCTTCATAGGATTACCTTACAGCCCTCGCCACTTCTCACCGAGAGAGAGACCTATTTAGCTTGGTGTGCTTCCATGGAACGTTACTTCACCCATGAGGGTCTTTTACCCTTCTTGCTTGGGCAGTTCTCGCACTGCTGATCATCGTCATCTAGAGGAATTCCTTGACACGTGTGACCATGTATTTGGTCACATTATGATGCATGTCTCTCATTCTCTACGGTTTCACGTGGTAGACTCGAGATCCACCTCACCATGTCTAGAGCATTCTTCGAGTCCTTGTATGGAGAGCCTTCACATACTACCGCCATTATTGTTGCTGCACGATTGATTGTCTCCTCCATTTCTTCACGTTATGACAGTTCCACTAACCTGAAGCTTGCTTGGTTCTACTTTTGATGATGAGGATTGTGCATCCAGTTTTGATGTCGAGAGTATTACAGAGGACTCTTCTCCTCTTTCTCTCACTATTCCAGACATTGTTGTCACCCCTCACATCTCATTAGATATCGAGCGAGTCTCTCTACTCGATCTCATATAGTCATCACACCCACCTCCTTTTCACCTTCGAGTGTGTGAGGCCCCTTTTACTCCTTTACCTTCATTGGATGACTCATACCTATCTAACATCACTCTTCTGTTTGTTGAGCCCCCTTAGTGGGATGAGTATATGCCCAACTTTAGTCTTCTTTTCACAGAGTCTACTTGTGATGCACTACGGGTGTTTGAGAGGAGTTCATCATCTCTATTGTTGGGAATTGCCCCTTCCAAGAATCACGTCACTTCCACATTTCCAGAGACCTTCATAGATCCACCCTCGGTTGTGGATCCCTTTTTATGTTGTGGAGGATGTTCTTTTCCCTTCACATCACTTGGACATCCTTTCCACAGGTGTTCCTCTTCACTCTGATAGTTCTACGCATGTGGCATTTCCTTTGGTTCCTTGGCACTCACTCGCTAGACCTATGTCACACTTCCATGCACCAGACTCAGAGTTCTTCATGTTGCTACCTTTAGTTTCCTTTATGGAGTGGGTGGACTTCTAGCACATCATTTATGTCCTTCCTAAGGGCAGGCACATAGTTCGTTACGGGTGGCTCTTCTTCAGTCCAAAGGTAGAGGATCTCATCATTGACATTCTTCTAGGAAACCTCCTAGAGCTACAAAGTTCAGATCTGTCCATGGCATCTTCTACATTCCTCTCATCTCCCTCTTCTTCTCTCTTCTTCTTCTTTCGAGAGATTGCCTCTTTGTACATGGGTACCTTTTCAAGCTCATCTAGAGCTAGGACCCATATTTGGCATCTTTCTTATATTAGAGAGTGTTTTATTTGTTGTGGTGGAAGTTTTCCCACTGGGTTTTCCTTCACTTCTTGGGACCTTTTTCTTATGCATGGGTACCTCATCAGGATTTGTGCTGGGACCCATTTCTCGTTTCTGACTTGCTGCCTCATCCTAAGTTATGATGAAGGGGGGCTTTTGGTGTGTGTTATTTTCTAGATCATTAGGTGAGTCATCTTGCTTAGGTGAGATCGCAGGTCCATGTGTCATTTAGGGGTCATTATGAGATTCCATTATGCATTAGTGTGTCAACACGTCGGTGTGTCGCATGTCAATCGTCATATGCATCATTGGGAGTTACACTTCTATGCGGGAATGTAACTCCCTCTCTCTACTCGAGTTTTCATGATTACACAGACTTTGGGGTTACTCGGAACCTCTTATATGTACACGTCTTTTGATCTATGAGATAGAGGAGAGTTTAATGGCTTAACCGAGGTTACGCCCATTTGTTAAATATTTGCATACACATTTGGTTGATGCTCACTCCTCCCAAGATCTCTTCACATTGCCATTCACATGTCTGTTGATGTGCACATCATCCCTCATGATCCTTGCTTGTGGGTTTTTAAACCCTCTTTGAATTACATCATAAGACCCTAAAGGTGTAACATAAAGATCAACCTCAGTGGAAAAGTTAGGTAAATCAAGGAATGCTCCAAAAAGACACATATTAATCGTATGAACAACATTGTTCCCATACTATATAGTCCATGTTTTATCCATGTTTCCATCTTTTCTTTTTATTTTTGATGCTAATTTACTAGAAATAAAACATTCAGCAGCTCTGGTATCAAAAAGAATAGTTATAGGTAAGCCAAATAACTTACTTGGAACTTCTATAGGCATGTCTTATTTCTCAGCCTGCTTGTCAACTCTTTGTAGCATGTGTCTTGTCTTTGCTAATTACGATCATCCTTCTTCGAAGGACATTAATTCACATAATGATCTTTGCCATAGTTATAACATCCTCCTATAGGTCCCTTCCTAGGCTCGGGTTTATTTCCATCCTTAGAGTTATCATTCTAACCCCATAGCACTTTTGTCTGTTATTATTGTTCTTAGAAAAGTTGTTCCGTGCATTACTAAAAACTTGTTTGTTGTTGCTTTATTATTAGTATTAGATGAAAAATTACTTTTCATTCTGAATTTATTCCATGGTCCTTTCTTAGGTGTAAGAGATGATGAAGAGGAGTTAGGATTTTTCTTCCTTACTTCCTCCTTGTGAGCAGAAATTGCCTTTAATTTTTGTTCCTGCCTTATGGATTTTTCAACAACCCCTTCCATCATGGTTGGGCTATGAACATCCACCTCTCCCCCTATAACGGGATTCAATCCCATGATGAATTTCCATATCCTGAACTTCTCATCAGTTTGGTATTGAGGTACATACTTAAGGAGTTTTGTAAATCACTCCCAGTACTTAGTTACAGTTAGCTTTCCTTGAGCTAAGTTCTGGAATTCAGTCATTTTTGATCATAGTAAATTTGTGGCAGCCATCGTTGCCTAAAGTAACCTTTAAATTGATCCCATGTGATATTAGCTTCATCAATATTCAATTCAGCCTTACGACTATCCCACCAAGAAGATGCTTCATGAGAAAGCTGATATGCTCCCCATATCACCTTTGTTTCTTCTAAGAAATTCCTTATTGCAAAGTATTTATCCATTTGTTGAGCCAATTCTCAACTCCATCTCCTAATGTGGTGCCATCAAACTTAGGTGGACTTATCATTTTTATATCATTAGTGAGTTGAGTTGCAGCTTTAGCCTAGCCTTTTTATTCTCAAATTTGAACATGTATGTTAACATTTTTATTATCAACACCCACATTGGCATTGTCCCTGGAGGTGGCTGATTATTGTTATCAACTTAATCTTCCTCCTCATTACCAATTATTTTTTGTTCAAGTACAACCCAACGATCTCTTGTGTCTAATAGGGTAGCAAGGATCTCATTGAGTTCTGGGCGATTCTTGCTCCTTCCTCAGCAGATGGTTATTTGCACCATTTCTTTTTCTAACCATTTTCTATGACAAGAAAATTTAAGTTTCATAAGATTATTGACATAATAGGTCCAAGAGCTATAATCTTCAGCTCTAATACCAAGATGTAACATTCCCATTTTAAGACTTTAGAAATAAGGGATTTTTTAAAAATATATAATGTTCACTTTGTTCTAAATAAAGTATTATTTAGAACAAACATTCCATGCCAATCGAATTCAACTAGATAACCATATGAATATGTTATGACTCATTGATCAACTGATCTATTCATTCCATAACTCGATAAGCTACCGATCTATTTATGTTATCTTAAGTATTGAATACATCATGTATACTTCGTATAGTTGGTTTTCCTACCCTACACCGGGTACTAAGTGATCTATTTAAAGAACATATATGGATATCATTACCAATATTCATCGATATCATGTTGTTTTAAACTTGGTGATGTAGGACAATGTAACCGTGACTTGCGATACTTTGGCCAAATATTTACAACATACTTGTGTATGTCACTATTCCTAGATGACATAATTGCCATATTGGAACACATCCTTCACCTCACTCCTCTATTATCATGATTGGTCTTTACTGACTACCATCAATCCACTTGTCCCAAGTTTAACCCTAGCCCTAGTTAGGAACATAAATTATTATAGGAAAACACTCACAATGGCTTAGGGTAAATGGGCATACTCGGTTGACATAAGTCAAATGGATTTTCCAAGGAACCCCGAGTCATTGTAAGCTAATTCCTATCCTAAATATGTCTGCAAATTTACCTAGAGAGAAACTAAGTTCAAGTCCAAGTTTTTATTGTGTGTATATCTAGATGATCAATGCAGAAGGGTGATGCCACATGTTAACTACAACGTTGTATTCTCGAGAAGACCCAAGTCTTCTCAAAAGTACAACCCTGTATTTGGCATGTGCTAACATCCTACAAAAACTACCTCATCGAGATGTACATACCCCAAGGATATCATTAATGAATTTATTAATTTGGATTATGCCTTGATTACAATAACCCTGATAATCCCTAATCTAACACTCCATAATTTCTTTCCTATTTTTTTTTCATTTAGTCCATGAAGAAGTTCCTTAACTCATGATTACTTTTTAATGTTCATTTTCACAGTTTAACCAGTAGTTAACCAAAATAGGACAGAGCTATCATAAGTTTCATTTAAAAAGTACTTTAACCTTTAGGAAGGTTTAACATATGTATAAATCCAATTAAAGTAGACTCCATACAAAACGAAGTCTAATAATTAGTAATCATATCTCCAAACCTTTTAGGTTTATATTCAATTGAGAGAGAGAAAGAGTATTTCTCTATATGATTAAATATTAGGGTATATCATTCCCAATATCCCTAGTTCATACTCCATGTTCATTTTGCAACATATTAACATGTTAAATTGTTAGATATAACACATCATGTTATACAACCCACAAGTTGCTTCATTATAAGGGAAATTGAACTAATTCTCATTATCCATCTTATCAAAGATAACAAAGTAAACATAACATAATATAAAGAACATCAACAAGATGGAACTTTTATCTTCTTTTCAAAATTAAGAGATAATTTACATAACCAATGCAAATAAATCACAACTCACAATTCATCATTAAAACTTATAAAACTTACAAGACTACGATCTTTAGGCATACTACATAACAACAACCTTCATCTATAAAGTATGCAACTTTTCTTTAACAATTTAACAAAATAATGAATCAGAATTATTTACTAAGAATTAGACATATATCAGCCAATGCATCATATAATTTTTTTCCTTATTTTACCACTTAAGTCATCTATCTCGCAAAAATAGCTAGCATGGGTCAGTTCAATGAACTGAGCATGATAAGCACTAATCATTAAAACGAAGTGCATTCCACTAATTTATTTATTAAAGCAACACTACTTTAATGAGACAATTAAAACATCATATAATAAACATAAGTGATCCCAAACAAAAAATAAGTACATTAATAGACTTAGATCAAATTTTAAGAGAAGGAAGAATATAATAACCAATTTCTACCTAATATCGTAAGTTCTATTAATCCTATCAATGGCTTGTAAACAACAATATATCTTGCCATCCCATTGTCTCATAATTCTATTACGATAAAATACCTCATTTATATTTTCTAAGAGACAAAATAAATGAATACAACATGGTTCATTCTAGGATGATTCATCTAAATCCTAAGTAAGGAATAATAAGAACCAATTCATACCATACCTAACTTATTACATCGAAAGACAAACTAGGTTCATACATGAATTACCTGTTCCTTTCTGGATGACAATCTTGCACATTCAACATTATACATCAAAACATAATTCCATAGTAATACAAGAAGGTAAGGAAAACTAGAACAATCAAAATACAATTCTATTTCCAACTCTTCATGTTAGAAGTCATCAATCGAAGATCTCGAAAGCAATGTTCACAAACAAAGTAGCCCCGAAGAGGAGTTAATCTCTACTCAAGTTCTTCACAAAGGATAAAGAGTATAAGAGACAAACCTACTCCTTTACCTATAAACTAGGATATAATAGTTAACAACATTCAAACCCATAAGTATCAATTTACTTAACAACGAGAACATTCTTGGCTACTAGTTTTCTACATTATTTCCTCAATTATTCGATCAAGGTGGACTAACTGGTCAAAATAAATCACCATCTCGAAAGAGAATCGAGTACGAAATGTTCAAACAATGAGAATATCCAAAGACAGAGGAATGGTAACTTAAATAAGGAGAGATCTAATGATAAATCATATTGTTTCAACTAAACAAGAAGTTATAGTTTCAAACTAATTCGGGATGAAAGCACACTTGTACACCTGAACCAATAAACTACGCATAAGAGAATACATACATACATACATATATATATAATTTCTCAAAGAGAAACCAAAGTATTATTCACTGTATCAGTCGAGAATAACATCCCAAGACAGCAACGATAAGGTTCAGAATTACCTATGAACCCAAGACTAGAGACTTACAAATGCCTCTCCACTAAATACAAAAGGTAAGTAGTAATTCAAAAGAATCAAACTCATTACAACTGAACGGAGAAGGAATCCTTCCTGATAATTTCAGTGTCTAAGGTAATAACCCAAATCTTCCACTAAGGCCCAAATTTATTTAAAGAGACAGAAGAGAGGGAGAGCTAGAACCCAAAATGCCCAATACAAATTTGTCTCAGTCTTAAATTCCAAAGCAACAAGAATGGAATATCAAAACAAAACTTCATAACCACAAAATGCGACAGTGGTGCCTTAGTACAAAACAATATAGTCAACCCGTAAAGCGGTGTTTCTTCTAAAAAGTGGGGAAAGAACATCCCATACTATTATCACACTAAAACCATCTCAAGGGATTCATTACAATCATAGAACTGAAGTTCTAAGTTTCTAAAGCTAAATGTTTAAAGTTCCAAATCTCAAAGAGATTTTTAAACAACTCAAACAAGTTTCCACACAGTTCCCTAGTGAGTATTCACTCAAGTAAAAAGTTATCAGCTTAGTCATTAATAAAAGAATAACCCAATATAGAATACCAAAAATATTTGAATGAATCGACCAAAAGCGAGTCCATAACACTCAAGTGTTAAATAGGAGTATAGAGATGAACCCAAGATTCAAACTCAAATGTTGAGAACTACACTAGAAAAAAATGTGAGTATAGTGATAAATATGAACTCCAAGAAACAATTCAGCAATGCATGAGTCTTCCAAACACTTGGTTCCAAATAAAATGAAGCTCCAACACTAGTCTACGTCCATAAAGAAAATGCAACCTGTATAAAATAAAAGCAGAACTCAAGTTTCCCTTTAGTTCAAATCCATATATTTTCATGACACCCGGTTCAAAGCTCCATAACTTTGAATATAAGCTTTAGAGAGGAAAATAGAGATATAAAACAAGTTTCCAATACCAATCTCCCTTACATGCAGGTTATAAAACTTCCACAGAAAGGTAGTTTCCAAACATCACTAATTTTTTTTCCATGGATACAAGTTCAAACAACACAAAGATTCACCAAACCCAACAAGTAAAAATAACCAGACAGACATGAAAACATGAATCTCATGAGAGCATAGTTGTTCTAATGAATCATTTAGAAGAACACAAAGAATTTTAATAGTTAGAGCCTATCATGCCTGATAGTGCTTCCACCAAATCAAAGGAGACTTGCTGAGCTTCTAACTCTTTTTCTCCTCCATGAAAGATCAAAAATCAAGCTTATTTTCCTCCTACATCTCATATACTTTACTTCTATCAAAAATAGGCCAAAGAAACCAAAAATAAATTTAAAATGAAGGTCAAACTATTGGTTCAAAGAACCGATTAGCTCCATCGAGAGAAAAATACGCCATGCATGAAAAACCTAATGACCTCCTACAAACTCACCTCTTAAGTTTCCAAGACGGTTTGCACACAAAAATGAGGCTCATAAATTCCATAAATACCATTCAATCCAAAATTCCCACTTATATTTCCTTTCCACCTCCTCCTAAATCGCGAATGCCAATTCAACACAAAAAAATTCCATCGTTAGTGGAGCTTCCACATAGGCCTCCACCAAGTCCACTGGCCCCCTGCCAAATCTAGAAGTACTTCTTCATTTAAACCCTTTCAAATCATTTAAATGCCATTGGAACCATCACCCTTGTGTCATGCGACCCCTTTGTGTTCCCTTTAATAGTTTAGGTTAGATTCAAATAGACTTAGGTTAGTTTAAAAATTACTAACATAGGTCTTAAAAATTTGTCATTAGAATTCCCACCTTAGGTTAGGTTCAATTCATAACCCTTTAGTATTAGGTAATAGCTAAAATAGCCTAGTATCACTTTAGTAACCCTTCCCTAATCCATTTAGCACAATGCTTAGGTTAGGATGCCAACCCCACAATTAGAATAAGAGGCTTAGGTTAGAACAAAATTCCAATAAGTAAACATAGCTAGAACATAGCTATTCTTACCTAGCTTAGGTTACCGTTAGGATAGTCCTTAGATTTTTAGGACTCCAAACTTCTCCTCAGAGAATTGAATTTTTCTTAAGTCCTTAATGTCCTACCAAGATCAATCACCAAAGACCTAGGCACAAACATACAGCTAAACGAAAACATGTTGAAATAAGACCAAGAATTAGTATCATACAAAATTCAGTCTTCTATGTCCCTTAAACTACTCTTTGAATGCCAATTTACCATTTAATCTATGAAGAAGATTTGAAACATTCCTTGGATCACTGAAATTGATCCAAGGATGAGTCAAAAGTCTACAACTCTTATAGCCAGATCGCAGTTCATCTTTCCAAAGTGAAAATGAATTCTTGATAACCATATAATTTTAATCTAATGATTTTTAAGAACAGAAAAGATTTATCCTTATCAAGCATGATCTTCAACAGTCAAAATAACACATCTTTATCCAGAAAATCACATGTCAACACTTGAATGCAAAAGAGGAATATATCAGTTGTCGAGGGTGTTACATTTTGAGTTATGAGGTTATGTTCTTCATTTTCTTCTTCCTTTCACACTCTGCCATCATAGTTGGTGTATTTTGATTGTTTCTGAGTGTGTCAATATTATCATACTCAGTTTTCTAGGTTGATATTTCATCTAACTTAATTCACAAAAATCAATTTTTCTTCACTTTTCCAAATTTCACAGTGACCGGCATTGGTCCAGTGACCGTCATCGGTTTACATCTGACTAGAATCGGTTTACCTAACCATTTTCAGTTTCAGCTCTTTTTGGTCATTCTACCAAAAATAGCATTCATCACATCTTTTGTTCTTTTGAAGTTCTCAGGACATCATCATACCCCCGATTTTCACCTCATTTTCAAAACTATTGTTTCCTATAGTAACCAGTATTGGTTTCCCTAACCATCATCGATCACCCTATAACCATCATCGGTTAACCTAACCGCCGTCGGTTCCTTTGTTTTAATTTTTAATTAAAACACCGACCAATTTCACCTCTCGAGAATCTATTCTCCTCCATTTTTGTTATATTTTTGTGTCATTTACAGAGATCAATTTACGATTATACACTATTTCACATGGTTTTGACTTGTAACCAAGCCAATGCCTTTGTAATTCACACTAGCCTTCAGCCTCTCCCACCTATCCCATCACCATCTTCTATCTTGCCACTTATGGATCCAAATGAACCCATAACCATTAGTACTAGTGGCAAGGAGTTCCCAAGACTCCTTGACTAGAATCTGACTACCCTACAATACTATCTCACCCACTCATCCACTTGGGACTCCTTGAGATAATTGGTATATGGAATTCCCATATCTATCCCTCCGCCCTTGCCCCACCCTGCGTCAACTACCAATAGCTCGGCATTACCTTCATCCACTTTACCACCTATGGTGTCATGATTGGACCCCACATATACTATAACTGATGCACCTATGGCATCTATCACACCCATGGTGTCAACCATCCCTTAACCAGTCGCCCTAAGAATAGCCTTGTCTGCACTTGTCACCTCATATATACCCGTTGCATCATAACCACCCATGGTGTCGAAAACCCACACCCCATTCCAAAACCTCATCCTTTCCATCCCATGCAGTTCCTACCCCCAATTGCTACAAGATTTGTTATGACTACCCCACCTGTTTACATACAACACCCATAATCCCCAATCTCATCTATCATGTATTCAGGATATCTTCCACCCGCATCTATTCCCCCTTCGCAGTTATCATACTTGGAACCCTCTTATACTAGGATTCCTTCCACATCATACATCCATCATCAACCTCCTTATACTGTAGAGGGTTCCCAATTATCACAACGCACTAATGAACTCATTTAGATGATGATGGAAAATATGAAAACATTAGAAGCATTAGTTTCTAGCTCTTGTAACTTCTTAACTTATGATGAAATCTATAATTATCCTATTCATCCATCTATCCCCATTCGCCCATACCCTGTACATTTGGAAATTCCCAAGTTTAACCATTTCAAGTAAAGAGGAGCCGTAAACAACACTTACAGTCATTCAAACATGGGTGCTATCTAATTTCCCATGATGATGCTTTACTCCTACGAGACATTCCCCATGTCCTTAACAAGACCCGCATTAGATTGGTATAGTGGTTTACCCAAACATTCCATTTACTCATTTAACCAAGTGGCTCAAGCATTCTTGGACCATTTCTCAATCAATGTCGTAAAAAAATTCACCATGACTGACCTATACTCAACACGATAGTATGATGATGAATCTATCATAGATTTCATTTCTCACTGGTGAAGCCTTATCAACCAATTAACATTCCAGTTACCTCAAGCTGAGCTTATAGAGTTTTTCACTAGAGCTTGTGCTAGGCACATCTCACCAAATCTACAAGTACAAACCTTCTATACCTTCGATGAAGCATTTACCATGGCGCAAAAACTAGAAATTCATGCCATTGAAGAGAAGAAAATTAAAACGTGAAACATAAACGAAGCGCTCAAATCAAATGATGCCTCTTCATATTCAAAGCCCAAAAAAATTATTCAAAAGCCAAAGGATCTACCAACGTGGTAGTTCTCAAAGCTGGCCCATCTCACCCATCTAACCAAGAAAAACCTTCCTCCAATATTTCTCCCGTTCAAACTTTTAGTTCAGACAAGAACAACGAAAGTACACTCCAATTGGAGATCCCTATTCTTTAGTCTTAGAAAATATTCTTAAGGTTGGAGCCATTACACTTCCACCTATAAAACCACATACTGGTTTTGACCCCGCTCATCCTATGCCTGCATGGTATAAGGAACATGACTATTGTAATTATCATCGCATCAAAGGCCATAATGATGGTAATTGCATAACCTTCAAGAACATTGTCTAGGAAATGTTAGATAATGGAGATCTCATCTTGGACAACCCAAATGCACTGGAAAATCAAAACTTACATATCTTTAAGAATCTATTTCCTAACCATACACCATCATCTAATCAAAATGGTGAACCTTCAACCAATGACAACAATGTCCGTGAAGTCCACGCTATTTTTGATATTATACTAGTCATTCCTCAATTTCCACCTATCCCATCTATCAAGGAGATTCTAGCATGATATCCTCTACCCATGGAGGATCCTACCTCATCTACTCCTTCACCCATAGAGGAGTCCCCTTCATCTCCCTCTTCACCCATAGAGGATTCCACAATTTATGTCGATGTTGTTCCACCATCTACCTCACAACCTACTGAACAATCAATGGTATTAAATCTCCTACCCATAGGAGAATCATCATCACTTTCTTCTCCACCGAAAGAAGAATCTACCTCACCCCACCTACCATCTCTCTTACCCATGGGGGATCCTTTAGATGTGCCATTGCCTATTGGGGACAATTCCCCATTAGCATTCCAGGATCCCATTGATATGCTCTTGGCTCTTTTACCCACAGATTCGAGGCTAACCAGTTCCCTATCTCACGGACATATTTTACAGGGATTGCCACTAAACCAACTACATATCCTCTTATAGTAGTTCCATTTTCACGACAGTAGACCGCTTAGATTACACTAAAAATTCCATGCTTTGGGGATGCCTTCGTTACCCTTTTTAACCCAAATTCAAATGTCGCTTACTGATACCTCCACGATCTATCTAAAGGTATTTCAAGAGACCAAATCAACCATGACCATGCTTGTTGAAACAACTTCTTCTTCGTCACCCTTGCCTACATCCGAACCTTTAACCATAACCAAACCCATTCCTATGCCTAAGAACCTACCTGCACCTAAATATTCTCCCATCTCTAGACCTATCACTACCCTAGGTGTCATGCCGACATCAAGCCTTGTCCATCCACCTGTCAAATTGGACTTAGCCACGTCCTCCCAAGCTTGCATAAAAACCAATCCTCCACCTAAAAAGAAGACCCAAATTTTAAGACCGCATACACTAGTTTCACCCACCACACCTCTATCACCTTCACCCCTTCTGTCTATCCTTGGACCTCACCCATCTACCCTGGTTAAACAACCTCCTACCCAAAGAAAATCAAAAGTACAACATCCCACCTCTTCATCACAATCCTTTATTACATCTAATCAACCTACGTAGCCTTTGCCATCACCCACGACTTTCTTACTATTTATACCGCACCAAATACCATAACCCCATCACTACCTATGTGAATTTCTTCTCTTCAACCCATACCTTCCACCCGACCTCTACCAAAGTAACCTTTACCACACCTTCCTTATCACTATGACTAACCCATCCTCTACCACCATCCACTTTCCCTTCTACATCACATACTCCTACCTCACCTTTACCCAATTAGGTGCAATTCAAGGATAATAACCCACTACCTTCTAAAACGCTAGTTAAAACCACACCACCTTCTCTTGATAGTTCATCTACCACACCTTTACCCAAGCAGGTACCATCAAAACCTAAGACAATACCACCTACCAAATTAGTGGTCAAACCTATTCCACCTCTTATAACACCTCTTCCACCACAATCATCCACACCTTCACCCAAACCCACACTCACTTCACACTATGATCCATTGGTAGGGTCTTATGCCAACATTTTAGCCAACCTCTTAGAGACCTTGGTCATCACATTACCACTGCTTAGACCTTATGATCCCCTCAAACCCAAACCAAAGGGGTTTGACAAAACTAAATTTTTTTACCTACCATCATGTGCTAGGACATGATGTAGAGAATTGTAAGGCTCTAAAAACCATTCTTCTCCAACTATGCCCTCCTAAAGAAAATTTTGACAATGATGATATTCTAGATGAGGACTTTATTCCACCTTCAACAATCACCACACATCCTTGTCCACTACCTATTCAACCATCTACATCTCCACCTCCAAAACCTTTGTATCCACCTCCAACATTCAAGATCAACATGGTCCGTATTAGAGAGACTGCCAAACCTCTGCCAAAATTCTAGTGCACCCTACTCATTTTGCAAGGTTATTACCCCGCATTAGGTTTTTGTCCATCTTATTGTTATACTAATCATGACATATCTTCTTCCTCCACCTCTCTTCCTCATATTAACATGATCCAAGTTTCCACTCGTGCCAAAAATACAAAGGAAAAGAAAAACAACCAGCCCATCTACTAATCCTATGCCTAACATACCATCTGCACTCACACCCAAAATCACCATTCGAGGACCCACATACCCTATTTCTGATGGGGTCACCCATTGTACAATGATAAAACAATTACACCAATCCCCTCTAAAAATGTCTTTATATGATCTCATCCAAACCTCTAAATCTCATTGACAAGCCCTCATGGAGGTTTTGCAATCCATTGAGGTTTTACCTAATGACCCCACACTAGTAGCCTCCATTATCACCCCTCACCACATGGCCTCTCTTACCAAATCATATCCTTCTTCTACCCTCACTCCCACTCATCAAGTGTCTATCCTTAGCTTCTCTCGAAGAGGAGATCATACATCTTGATCATATGACCTTGATACCACTATTTTGATCTTTGTCTATATCGATAATATTTGCATTAAATGTGTTATGATTGATGGTGGTGCTAGCATCAACATTATCTCCTCCCACACATACAATCAAATATACATCCCTTCAAATTACATGCATAATAACCCGGTTATGTTACGCTCCTTCAATGACACCATCACTTCCACCCTTGGCACCATTATTCTTCATGTTCGTGTGATCCCTCATCTTGTTCTAGAATTATTCTATGTTTTAGAATGGGAATTCGAGTATAACTGTTGCTTGTCTGACCTTGGATCCATGTCATGGGTTGTGTTTAGTTTAATTTACATTGATGTGTAAAATTTGATCACAAAGGACATAACTATACCATCCCAACTGTCCCTTACAACATGTTGACCGACCTAATGATGTCCTCATACCGCTTAAGGCATATACCACTACCTCTACTACTCTTTCACCCACAACCCTATCCATTAATTTTGCTTATAACTCACCCATGCCTACCTCTTCTATTCCCACATCTATCGTGGCCTCTAAAATTGACCCATCTCGCTAACCTATCTCGGTTCCCAACCAACTCATCCTTCTTCTTCCCAATCGCCTAGTACTTCATCTATTCGGCTACACACATATCCACTACCGATCCCTTAGAAGGTTTTTTTTAACGCCTCACTATAGGGGAATATCGCTTGTATAACATAAACACATTCCTTACTCCACAAGAGTATGGTAACCTATGCCAACATCCTCGTTATGACCATCACATAGGCGAGGTATTCCCTTATGGTCCTCCCCACCTTCACACCAACTTAATGTATGGGGGACTTGACACTTCCACCTATTCACTTGAGCCCCCTTCCCAAACGTGACCATTTTCATTTGACCTCCAATATCTCACCAACCACTACTTTTCCCACACTTTCCTTCACTACTATGCATGGAAAGGCTTTGGCTTTGGATTCTACAAATAGGGCTGTCATACTATCATCCTGTGTACCACACGTAAACATAAAGACCGTAGTGGTATTGGCTTTGCCGAACCATCTTCCAAGAAGGCCCACATCAACCTCATCGAGGATGAAAAACCTTCTCCACCCCATTCACCAACATCACCACCTCCACCCATGGACTCTATTGCTCCCAAATCTATTCCAACCGACTTTTTTTTTCATGAACACCATTTCCCTAGGACCTCCGACTTATCAACATGTTGGCGAGGCTCACTCTTATCTTCCCTTCCTATATCCCGAGATGATTGATGATTATATACCATCCATTAACATCATTAAATGTTAGGATGATGAATCTATTCTCACCTACCTTGTTGCAGAAGATTATTATATTCATTAGTTGTTTCCTTCGAGATGGAAACCATGTTAAATTAATCAACCATAGAAATACATATTAACACTCATGACAACCCACACATTTTGAAGATTGGTCAATCTTTACATGCCACTAAACATGAAGCTTTTAATTCTTTCCTCCAAGATTATAACAACACTTTTTCTTGGTACTACGTTGATATGCCCAGTATTGACCCAAAAATTGTGGTCCATAATATCATAACTATTCATGAAGCCAAACCCGTAAAATATAAGCTAAAAAAATGCATCCTTGCATTTCCATTCTTGTCAAAGAAGAACTTTAGTGCCTTCTCTCGAGTTTCCTTCATCCTACCTATTTATTATCCCCAATGGATCTCTAACATCGTTCCTATCACAAAATCAATAGGAGGACTCCACATATGCATGGATTTCCACAACCTTAATTTAGCTTGCCCCAAAGATGACTTTCCTCTACCTAGTATTGACCAACTAGTTGATCTTACTGCTGGCCATGAGATGCTATCACTCATGGATGGTTTCTCGGGTTATAACCAAATATTACTCACCCCGAAAGATCAACATAAAACCACCTTCATCACTCCTTGGGGACCTTTTTCTATCAAGTCATGCCCTTTGGCCTTAAAAACGCTAGTGCTACATATTAGTGGGATATGAATTATATCTTCCATGACATCATGTATCGTATATTGGAAGATTACGTAGATGACCTTCTTTCCAAATCAAAACATTGGGCTGAACACCTTACAATCTTGAAGGTCATTTTTGACCGTCTCATCAAATATTGTGTTCGCCTTCAACCAAAGAAGTGTGTCTTCACTATTCTCTCAGGAAATATCCTTATTTTTATTGTTTCTTTGCGTGGCATAGAAGTTGATCCCATTAAAATCAATGTTATTATCAAAATTCCTCCACCTAATAACCTTCGCAACCTTCGTAATCTACAAGGTAAGTTACAATCTATTCATCGTTTTATTTTGCAGCTTTCTAACCACTGCCACCCATTTCATCATCTCCTAAAAAAGGATGTCTCTTTCAAATGGGATGATGAATGCCACAAAGCCTTTGAGGCCTTAAAACAATACCTTCTCCAACCACATGTACTTGTTCCTCCTAAGGATAACCAACCATTTTACCTTTACATTTCTACTACGGATCATTCCTTGGGTGCCATGCTCACCCATTGCGATGATCAACACTGGGAGCAAGTGGTTTATTACATAAGTTGTACCCTTTTGGACTATGAAACTAGATACACCCACACAAAAAAATTCCCATTAGCCCTAGTTTTTGTTGCCACTAAACATCTTCATTACGTACTCAATCATAAAACCTTTTTTTTCACCAATACTAACCCCTTACATTATGTTGGTCGACAAAATATGACACTTAGCAAAAACATACATAAGGTTCATGGGGACGAACAAAGTGCATTCAAAGGCACAAAAGGGTCTCGGAAAGGATCACGCATAAAGAAAAGAGATAGATTCAGACTTATCCATTTTCATGAGTATGAGATTTTTTTGAGATAGCATGTAGAGCACACACACCGGTTAAAGACTTACGTGACACGCATTGGCTATTTCTAGAGAATCAGCTATGAAGCACTTTACATGGGTACAGGATGAGAATAGATTTACTACTGACAATTAACTAGAAGAAGTCTATTATTAGTGCACTTGTATGTTGGGCTATTATTGTAACGACACATGGCTAAGAATAGAATGTGACCTATTTTGGGATTAGATAAGCGGTGAAGGTAAAATCCCCAAACTTATAAATATGTAATGAACTATGTAGTAGAGTGGGGTATGTGAGAACTAATTCATTCTCGAGGTTATTCTACTAAATTTGATGCACGCATAAACTATGGTATTATCTATTATAATATGATTATGTGTATTTATCATGTTTAATGCAATGGAGTATATTGGCTGAATCAGAGTATCAAATCCTAAGTATAATTGGTTCTTGCATGTTTGATTTCATCATGGTTATCTTTTAAGTTTTTTATTCTCTAGATCTAGATCTAAACATGCTATGTAGAATACTATATTAATTATGGATCTGAATGCATTAAGTATTCACAATTCTAAAATCCTACAACAACAACCCTAAAGAGGGGCTTGATACCTTTACATAATTTTGGTGAGTGCTCAGTCTAGGATGAGTGATGTGCTAGTGCGCCTGGGATTTTACTAGTGAATTCTAGGTTGTATCATTGGTTTCATTTCCAAGACCTCTTTTTTAGTTGTTTTCAGGATGATTCACGATGAAGACATACCGGTTGACCCTAACAAGTGTTGAGTGGATACATGACCTAGAAGAAGAATATGCATGGAGGTTCAACACCGGATCTGAGTTTGATGCATGCATGTTGGTGGAACAAAATCTGTATGACTATTTGTATGAGAGATTCTTTTCTATTTTTCTAGTAGAATTATATGAGTGGCTGGTTGCTTATGTGTCTAAATGGAATTGGAGGTATCACACACTTATCTAGATGTAGGAATAATTTAAGACCCTATATGATCTTTGATCAAATTTGGACTCGTGTTGTGGATACGTGGTTTTGTGGTGTCTTGATAGTTATATCTTGGAGTAGTCAATTTTGAATTATTCGTGCCCAGAGGTAGATGAATTCTAGTTTTTACGATATCCAAGGGGAACTTACCGCAAGGCATTCCACCTTTGGTGATTAAGATTCGATGGTAACCCTAAAATTGGAGAACAAACCAATGACGAACTAAACCCCACCATGCATAGGGGCACGAAAAGGATTGGTGAAATATGGTAGACCTAGTGGTAGAGAGGCGAGAGAGAGGAAATGTAGCTCAAGTATAATGAGGCACGTGAGAGGGAGGTAGAGAAGCAACCGGAGGTTACAGAGTGAATGGTGTTGTGGAGAGATAGTTCGAGAAAGGATTTGAAGTTCACACGTAAGATGTGGAACCCGAGCAACAAGAACTCCCCTACTAGGGAAAGCATGATAGATGACCCTCCTCGGCCTCATGTAGAATCATGAAAGAAGAAACAACTTAGTACATGGGTGTGAATTTGAATCCATCGGAAAATTTACCCTTTTACTTGGTCTTCCTATATCTAGTACAACAAATAGTCAGTAAGATAATTTAAGCAATGGGAGATTAGGTGTGAGTCATATAATAATCACGTGATGGCAGCAAAAATGGATTCATTGTTATATGGGAGTAAATTTTTAGGTGTATCATCCACACATAATTCAGGTGTGAAGATTTTTGGACTCTCTTTTTGTAGTAGTAACACTTCACAAAATGTCAAGGTACAGTTCAGTACTACTATTGGGACACAAGGAAGTACACCTTCCGGTTGGACCCACCTATAGGTTCAGGATCATGAGGTATAGGTGGCTCTAGCTCCAGTGGATCTGGTGGTTCTAAAGGCAGAGGAAACACATGAGGTTCTAGATCAGGTGGGAAAGGTCTACACCAACCCCAGAATATTTACATGGATATATCTCTTCATCTTCTAGAGTATAGGGGCATTAAAGATGCTATTGAACATGTACACATGTGTGAAATATGGTGGCACGCAAAAGGAATCATGGCTTCTGAGTGTAGGGAAAGCCAATTTTCTACTATGTTACAAGGGCATGCACATAACTGATATAGAAAGTTTGACCCCGATCAAGAAGTACGTAGACTATACAAATTTAAAATATGCATTCCTAAAAGAGTTTCAAATCCCTAAGTTTGAGGAGAAGCTTATAAGCAATGTAAAGGATATTAAGCAAGACATTACTAAAAGTGTCGAGAGAGTATGATGTTTGCTTCAAAATGTATTTATCTAAGATTTCTTATGATATACATGCAAGACAACATGTGAACTGGTTTTTGGAGTCCTGATTGCACCTTTTAGAAGGGAACTATCACATAAGACATACACTGATCCACATAAAGCACTTGAATTAGCCATACGTGTTGAAGTAGTTGGAAGTATAGACATTGGGGAGAGCCCATTTTTAGAAGCACACATCACATCTATAACAAAGCGAGTTAAAGAAGCTATTAGAAAATTCATCACATGAGACATGCAAAGGGATTTGGTGCACTGATTGTGAAGTGGAAGGTCACACAAAGGATAGTTTTCCACGTAGAACTATGTGCTCATTGCTGTTAGAATGTGAAATATTCCATTTAAACCATGATGCTAGTTGTTAGTGATTACTATTACATACGATAAGGAAGAACATCTCTTGTGATCGTAAGATTTTTAGGTCCATAACTCATGACACAGAAGACTGCCAACTAATTGGTCAGATCCATGATGTTATAGATATTGGTGTATGACAAATGGGAGTTTTAGATAACTCTAAAGGAAAGAACGAGCATCAGGATTGGTATCACAATCAGGCATGCTATGATCTTAATGAAGGGATTTTGACGGTGGTCATGGCAAAGGATGAGGATACCATGGTGGATTTTTAGGATGAGTCCATGGTGGTAGAAGAGGTAAGTTCCCTCGTGGAACATGTTATACATGCAGATCTCCTTACCACTACAATCATGAATGTCCTTAAAATATCACATGTTCTTTTTTTTTGAAATAATCATAGTTATGAGGAATATTGGGACTTTTATGAGCATCTTAGTAAATAACATAAACAAGAAAACAAAGGCACAGGGATGGTTAGGATAAAACGTGATGTGGAAAATTAGTGGATGCCTAAGTTGGAACCAGAATCTGAGGTGTTGTAAGGATCAATACAAGCACCGTAGGGGTGTGTGCCAAAGAGGTATTACAGCAGAGGCCTACCATCACTAAGGAGGATGTTTTACATGCACGGTACCAAAATCCTACCCATTAGAAGGAGATTTATCAAGAAACCATGGAGGTACTGAAATATTCAAGGTGAAATACAGTATTTAAAGGAGCAATCACGAGAAGATGGAGAAAAGAAAACATCAGAGATGGTCCAAACTGATATGGATGACTTGAGAGAAGTGTGAAAAATGTTGTGCCAGGAAAATATCATTCCACTATTAGGGAATTGGTTAAAAGGAAACACTCTGTATGCAAGTACTAAGACTAGATGGTAGATCTTGCATGTAAATATTCCCCCTCATAGCCTAGATTATGACAAGGAAATCACTCTAAATGTTGTTGTGGATGGGTGGCTATTGAGTAATATATTGATTGATACAGGTATGAAAGTCAATGTTCTTACCTTATATGCATGGGTACAAATGGGGAGACCCCCATTGCATCCATCCTCTAATGTATTGTTCATGGTTAATTGGACTAAGGCCACTCCCATCAAAGTTTTAAAAGATGCATCTATTACCATACAAGGAGCAAAGTTCACTGGATATTTTAAGGTATTAGAACTAATAGAGGTAGATAGCTTCCCAACTCTACTTTGGAGATTTTGTGGTGCTATGAAAAATGTTGACCTTTGGTTCAATAAAGGTTATATCAGCTTTGAAAACAAGGAGGAAAGTGTTATTGTCCCATTAACATATGGAAAACTTGTGCCCTATGGTGAGCCCTTGAGTAATGAAGATCTGAATTGGATTTATGTACATGTCATCCGGGATCCAAAGGTGCTTGAGCCATCTAAATATGGAATAATTCAAAGTGGGAGGATGCACAGTCTATCAGCGATATTATAATTGTTGCTTGTGATAACTGGGCTCATAACACTTATGAGTTGGTGGGGTGCAAAGTAAAGAGTCTATTTGCTAGGGATTTAAGACCACGTTATATCAGGAGAATAGGTAATAACTTGGTGCCTCATTACACTAGAGAAGGAGACCCTATGGTGTTATTCTGTGCACCATGGAGAAATAGTGGGTATAATAGTTTGAGAGAAGGAATATGGTAGCATATACCCTATGGGGGACAACAATGCACAAGTGGGTAGTCCACAAGCATAATATTGTAGGATGGAATGAAATTAGGATTTCTCTTATTAATAGGTTCTTCAGAGTAATGCATCTACTCAAATTTATACTTATCATGGTAATTAACTTGTTAAGCACCATGTTCGAAGTGTGAGAGACTATGGATAAGGGGGTGAGAACCTTTTCCACCTTCCCTTTGGGTGCACAAGTTTTATTCCACATAACAAGGCTTCGTGTGTGCTTGGTATGGATATGTAGAAATATATAGAGAGACTAGAAATTGGCAAGATTTAATTGCAAGAATCACCAGATGTTTGACTTCTTCTCTACCAAGCCTCCGGTGGAAGAAGTATTAAAGGTTATAAAACTCTTAACCATGGGGGATAGTGCCAACATGGAAGAACTCCTACAAGATTTATTGGATGAAAGAGATTCGGGAGTGTGCTTTGCTTTGAAGAAACAAAGGCTGATGCCACACTACTTCAGTGTGCTTTCCTTGAGAAAGAAAAAGGAAAAATGTTCTACTTAGTGGATGACGAAGAAGTAGAAAATCTAGATTTAAACCATTTAACAGGTAGGCGTGAGGTGTTGGACAAAGTGCATATAAGACCACACGTGCCTATCATGAACCTATGTAGAAAAATATAGTGAATATTGGATCAGATGCTGAACCTAAGGAGGCCATATTTGGAGACTCTTGGTCAGAATCTGAAGTGGGAAAAATCATAGAGTTACTATGGAATTATCAGGACTTATTCCCTCGAGGGTACCATGAACTTAAAGGCATGCATGAATCATTAGGGAGATGAAGATAAATATTAAATAGGATGCATGCCCAATTAGAAAAAGACCCTACATGATGAACCCTAGCTTACACGAAAAGGTCAAGGAAGAGATTGAAAAAATGTTGAAGTCTAGAATCATCAAGCCCTCAATGAAGTAGAATGGGTTAGTCCAATGGTGATCAGTATCAAGAAGAATGGCCGGATTCAGATTTGTGTGGAGTACATGGAGTTGAATGCTACATGTGTGACAAATCCCTTTCCTACGTCATTCACAAAGGAAATACTAGAAGGCGTTACAGGGCATAAAATCTATTCGTTTATAGATGAGTTCTTTGGGTATCATCAGGTTAGGATTTCCCAGGAGGATCAGGAAAAAATTACTTTTTAGTACTGAAAGGGGTATCTTTGCCTATATTGTGATGCCTTTTGGTCTGAAAAATGTGCCTTCCGTATTTCACACATAGTTGTTTAGGCATTTAAAGATTTTATTCATAAATTCTTACAGGTTTATTTAGAAAATTGGATGGTGTATGGACTTGTTAAAGATCATTGTGACAATTTGCGCTTAATGTTTGAAAGATGTAGATAGTTGAGTATCTCTTTGAACATCAATAAGTGCATATTTTCTACACGATTTGGAATACTATTAGGACACATAATATGTAAGGAAGGTTTGTTGGTCGATCCTGTTTCATCATTTTCTTTACATTTTTGAATGACAAAATAGATAAGGGTAAGGGCTAAGAGGAATACCTATAAAATGGGATGGTTGATGGTTGTGTGAATTCTGAATTCTTGATCTAGTGTGAATTGTGAGAGATTCCTTTTGGCTAGGAGGAACTATCTGTAATAGAAAAAAAGACCACAAAAGGATAGTTAAATGATATATGACAAAGGACCGCCTAGTGTATGTTAGTTACGTGAAGTTTGATACTTCCTAGATGGCTGCCAATCCACTATTTAAAACAAATTAATGTAAGAAATAATTAAATTCCTATTGTAGTTGATATGATTTAGGTATCTCATTCAATTACAATAAGAAAATCCAATCACAACACACTAGGCTATAGTTGGATCTAAAGGATGAGGTGTCTGTCAAGGTACTGAGACTAGTTAGGATCTCGATTCGGGGTTGTTTAGGTAAACTAGTAGGAGGTTTTTGGCCCTATTCTTGGGTAGGGTATAAAACACAGAGACCGATATCAGTTGGGTATAACCAACGACGGTTAAGGGAGACCAAAAATAGTTATGAGTAGTTGGCGTTGGTACAATAGGGGTGATAGTAATTCAGTGAAAACCTTATTGTAGAGGCTAGGTGAGGTTGGATGGGGATAAAGAAGGAGATGGTGAGGTCTATGGGAATACTGAGAGCACTCAGAGAGGTGGAAGGGATAAGATAGGTGATCTGATAAATGGGTGGGTGAGATTTTTGGGTTTGTTAGAAATAATTCTATGGAGGAATGGGAATGTTAATAGAAGAATGGTAACATAAATGATAACAACTCTATGAACAAAATAGGAAGGGAAATGATTATTTGAAAAAACTTACCAATATTACAGGTCCAATGGTTGGGTGGTGATGATGATCAGTTGATGTAATGGAACTTGTTACAATAATGACGCTTCCTAGAATGTTGCTATGTGTGCCAATGCTTCTAGATCTATCTAGGTTAAGTTATAGATGTTTGGGTGTGTGAAAAGAATATGGTTCTACTTGAATGTAGCTCTCTTCTCATCTTCTTTCTCTTAAAATATGCCAACCCAAAAATGAGGTTTCTTAGGTGAATAATGGTAACCGATGATGCTTCTTGGTTAACCGGTGTCGGTTTATGGGTGGTCGACATCGGTTAAGGTGAGATTCCCTAGGTTTACTAATATGCATAGATATTTCTAATTTATTAGGCCCAGTTAGTTTGTTCTCTCTCAGATCATAATGGAAGCTTCCCATCTAATGGGTGGGAATGTGGTTAGAGAGATTTTAGGGATTGATTTTTGGGTTAGACCAAATCTTAGCTCATTAAGGTAAGTAAGACTTAGTTATTGTTAGATATGGAAACATGCCAAGAATAGGTCTAGGGTGAGATGGCTAGATGATATGTCTAGGAGAGGTAGAAATTAGGTCAATTAAGGTAATAAAATAATGGATATTATGAGGATAGGTATTTAATTTAATTAAATTAATTATTAATGTAGGGTGAAAGGGGGCCATGGTTAGGTGCCCATGTTTAAGTTGGTTATCCGATCAGGGGCTAAGGGGAATGTGACCCAATTTTGGTGTCTACATTTTGCCCCTTTTTGTTGCGTAGCTTGTATTGGTAAGTGACGCGTTGAAAAAAATAAGATGTGGTTTTCCCCAACGTGGGTGAAGTTAACCCCCTTCAAACTAGGAACCGATGAGGTGATAGAAGGAAATGGTGAGTGGTTTGATAAAAGGTGGATGTGGTGAAAAGGAGTGTAGATGTGGGTGAATGTGGGAAAGGGTAGAGGTCAAAAATAGGAAAATAGGTAAATGGGCCAGGGGAAAAGGTATTGGCAATCAAACGCACACACACATTATAAACAAATGGACACGCCTGTTGTTCAAGAACTTGTAAACTACACATTGTCCAAGGTTGATAGGTTTATCCAAACAAGGTGATGTGATTCGGTATCCAAGGTATAGGATATGGTCAGGAAGCAAAATGCGTGTCGGGTACATGAAAATTTAGGTATGTTCCAAAGACACCAAAGGTAAGGTCGGGATAAACAACACGGCAATAGGAAAAGTAAGGTCATTAGGAAAAATGACAAGGCACAACGTCACAAGGTACAATGAGCGCATGGGTTCAAAGGTCACTAATAGTGTTCTGGGTCAAGGCATATAAGGTATAGTTTTGGGGAAGACCGAGGTATGGGGAAAATAATAGGGCCCTAAATGTAATTAAGGACAAGTATAGGTAATGTGGGCTGGCAGGTAAGTGGCAAAAAGTGTGGGGAAGGGCCACGAGGTGGTGGGAAAGATAATTGTGGGTCAAAATGGGTAAAAGGTATTGAAAGGAGGATGGTAGGAGACCGATGTTGGTTAAGTAATGACCGACATCGGTTGACTAGGGCACACCATGACCGACATCATCAAGTCAATGTGGGTCTATAAAAAGGAAAAAACCGTATAATATAGATTCATTTGTACATTTTGGTGTTTGTGAAAATAACGAGAGCACGAGACTTTTGTGGCTTGGAGAGAGGAAAGTACATGGGACCATACCAAGGTGAGGTGGAGAGATCCGGGTGGGGAGAGGAGTCAGGTGGATGGGCCCATGAGATCAGGCAGAGTGAGTGGATTGGTGGAGAGGTTAGAGGGAGAGTTTGACATGGTGGAGGTAGGAGAGGGCTCGGGTGGACCACCAACATAACAATCAAATGTACCCCCATGGAGGTAATAATGAGATGAGGTAATATCGATCGTTAATTGTTATTTGATATAAGAAGAAGGGAATGGGTAGGTCATTTTGGCTAGTGTAGGATGTACCTCTTCCCTTCCCACAATACAAGAGGGATGAATAAGTAAGTCCGAGATAACCTCCAAGGGTTCCATGCCCTTGAAGTTCTACCTACATAGTCCTGATGAAAAGGGACCTTAGGCAGTGTAGTTCTCCCATAAGCTAGGGAAGATTGTGATGAACCAAGGGAATGGATTGATAGGTATTTAGGCATGGGTGAATGTAGGTCATAGGCATGATTGAGTGTAGGTCATAGGCATGGTTGAGTGGTTTTTAAATATAGGTGTTAATGATATAGTCCTTTATAGGATAGTCAATAATTAATGAGGAAGGAAGATGGTAAGATGTGGTAAAAGATCTTTTTAATTGATAAGAACCCTAAGGAGTCAACCATACTTAAGAGGGGATTATGAACAGATGACCCTAAAGACGTTGCATAATGGACCATTCTAAGGGTGAAGAAAGTTACATAATCACAAAATGTCATGTTTGTGGTAAGTCCCTTGAGTAATGAGGAAATTAGGCTAAAATGGGGCAAGGAGGTGAGAATGAGAGGTTTACTGTAACTTAGTGTACAATAGCTTGTCTGTCGGAACAAGAAATCTAGGATCGAAAATAGGTAAGTCCATGATGAAAATTTCATTTTATTTCTTCATTTGTTTATTTTTAATAGATTGATCGATGTGGGCAGTCTAGGGAAGTCTATATTATCTCCTTGAGGTCTTCATGAAGCTGATCAATGCGGGAAGCTTCTAGATATTTGTATTGGATTTATGAAATAGCTTGATATAGCTGTCCTTCAAGGTATCAGTCTATTTATAGCGTCAAGATATAAATAAGAGATGTCCCTTTTGACAGAGTCATCTTTTGGTGGAAGTTTGATCGAAGGAGTTGTATCCATTTTTAGTCATGGATGAGGATCATGCTACGAGTAGAGCCATGGTACTCATATTGAAGATAGGTCCGAAAGGTGATGGGAATCACATGATTCTTTTTGAGTTGTGGATCCTCACAAATGGGTAATATGAAAGGTGAACAACGCTCAAGAGGAAGAGTTATTAACTAATAGAAATTGATATAGGACTTGATATCAACAATAAAATGGTCAAAGATGTAAGGTGTTAAGGGGATCTGGGTTTAGGTTTACCTTCGAGTGAAGACAAATGATAATAACCCGATGCATAGGCATGGGTAACGATATAGGGTCCAAGCCAATTAGGAATTTTTTTCCCCATTTAATTTTCTCTTCATTAGTTATATGTTGATTTTATTTTAGGACAAAGTCATCGACGGAACATTCATTCGTGAATGCATTTGTCATATGCAAATTTGATATGTTTTTGTTAAATTCGAGAGATGTTCAAGAGTGTTGAGGCGAAGTTCATTCAATAACTCAAGTTGCACCAAACACTCTTGGTGAAATTCATCATCGGTGAGCATGTCTTGTAGTGAGATGCAGTGAGATGGAATCTATACTTTGAGAGGTAAGACAACCTCGATACCATAGACCGAGAAAAGGGGGTGCCAGCGGTTGAAGTGTGATTACTAGTGTGATAAGCCCACAAAGTGAAAGGAATGTGCATATGCCAATATTTCCCAAAGATCGTTGACTACCTTCATAAGATTTTTTTAAGAGTTTTATTGGTGGATATGACTTGACCATTGGTTTATGGGTAATAAGGTGATGAGAAATCGAGTTGGATGCCTGAAAGCATCACCTATTTTGTGTAGGGTTTTGTTTTTGAATTTTTTTCCGTGATTAGTGATAATGCAGAGAGGGAAAGATAATCTGCATATTGCTTATACCCATGGCCACGTGGGTTAGGGGAAATGGCTCTAACGGAGTAGACCTCATGAGGTAAATAAGAGGGTGATTGTAGCCTTTGTATTGTGACAAAGATTTTAGAATCACCGGGAGAAGTAGGTATCCGAGAAGCCAAACAAGCCATTGTATCCATAAATTTATTAGTAGAACATCGGGTGGTTTGAAGTGGGTAACGGTCAAAGGTGGTCAAAAGTATGTCTACGTGATGCTTATACTTTTGAATTACTTGTTAGTGAAAATCTACAACACCAACTAAATGACCTTCGATCTACAAATCGCACTGGGTCATTTAGTTTAATTGCACAACATTAAGTTTTCTCCAAGGTGTGGGACCTTGCAAGGTGAGAAAAATATCCAGAGAAAGCTAGTTCTTACCCCTCTATTTAGGTGTATTCATGAATTTTTAGAGGTTTAATATTAAATACTACTCTAGATTCTAAGGAGACAAAATTAAAATATGAAAAAGGAAACAAAAACTAAGTTAAAACGGTGATACACCAAAGGAGTGATGAACTTCTGTTTTGAAAATAAACACAGATCATAAGAATGTAACACAGAACATGCACAAATTTCCAAGATATAATGAAGGATCAGAAGACAATAATAACACATGAAAGGATTGAAAAATCATTCACAGAGCATGCATTATCATTCCCAGTTTTTAATACGATGCATTACAATGGCAAGGAGGCAAAAATATGTGTTACAACCTGTATGAGAGGTCTGAAACTCTACAAATCTACCTGCTAAGGAAGAAAAGAGAGCTTGCAAGAGAAAAATGTCCAACATTACAATAGATCACATCCTTTACATTTATAGTTGAAGCAAAGAGAGAGAAAACAGAGGAGGAAGCAAATCTGATCCTTTTCCTCAACCACCCACCATTAACCCTTTCAAATCAGCCTACAACCCATCAAATCGACTCCTCTACCTTTGTTTTTGTGTGTTGAAGAAAAAAATGATAGTTTGGTGAAACACAGCTCTCAAAGCAATCTGATCTTGGATTAATGGTGTGAGAAGACATTTTAGGGTTTTTCCCTCATTAAGTCGAGTTGATTCTTCATCCTGCATGTGGGAGAAGGTAACCATGGTGGATCGAGTAGAGAACAACTTATTCGAAGCAATCTGATATGCATTAAAGGTGTGAAAGACGTTTTTAACATTTTCTCCATCGAAACCTACAAAAATTATGTTTTATTCCTCCAATGCATAGAGGAGATCAAGACCTTTCCAATAAGTCTGATTTTTCCCAAATCTGATGTCTGGATCGAAAGATATGCCCATCTGAAGATTTAGGGAAAAATTAGGGCATAAATTTAGGCATGAACTTCGAGGCACGAATTAGGGCACACTTGGCGGCAAAATCAGATTTTGAAAATGGGTCCACGGGCAAAATTTGACTTTTTGCACTTTTGGAAAAAATTTCAAAAATCCTTGTGCCTCTACCGCTCCAAGACATGTGGCATCCCCTAGTTCGTTGATGGGATCATGGGCGAGAGACCTACCTTTTTCTCTTTTAATAAGTTTCATTGGGAAAATTTCCCAATTTACCTTTGTGCCCCGCTCCTCTACCGACATGTAGCATCCTCTATTTGTTTGGTAGGGATGCGCCTCAACTTTTCACCTTTGCGCCCTTTTTGGTTTTGGCAAAAACAAAAAATCCCTCCGTCTGTCCAACTCCTGCCGCTGACTGGACACATGGTGCTTTACAATTTTTGATGGGATCACGGGTTCATTTCATGCTTTCAACCTTTTTGACTTCACCTTAGGAAAATTTCCCAAAAACATCCGTGCCCCAACACTCCGAGACAAATGGCACCTCTTGGTTGCTTGGTGGGGGTGCAGTTCTATTTTTTCCTTTGCACCTCTATCACTTCGGAAAAAAACCAAAAATTCCTCCATGCCCCGATTCCCTCGATGACATGGACATGTGGCATTATGTGATTTCTCGATGGGGCCTTAACAAACTTTTCTCCATTCTCCTCCAGGGGCCAGCGGAGTGAACTTTTTCCTTTGTGCCTTTTAGCCAAAAGGGCTAAGTGCCAAAACTCCCCACAACGCCTACCGCCGAGACACGTGTCGACTTCTCATTGGGCACGGGCGTGTCTAGGAAAATTTCCCCAAAAACCTCCACCGAGCCATAACTTGAAAATTACAAGGAGCTAGGAGGAAATTTTTACCTTTCTGGAAAGGTAAGAAAATTCTCTACCTAATGGAAATATACCCAGAAACTTTTGAGTACCTAAAGCATGCAAAAAAATCATTTTAAGTACCAGTAAAGGAAATGGAGGAGGAGTTAGCCAAAAATAAGCATGGGCTTATTTGGATAACAATTTTAGTGACTCAGAGGGGTCATCTTTGTACTAGATGAAGTGACCAGCTACTGAAGCAATCCATTGGCAATGGAGTCATGAACTCAATCGCTTGTTACTCTCAATTCATAAAAACTCTAGGATGAAGATTGTGAGAGTAAAAAAATCACTTTGACCTGGAACATCATCTACAAAATATGCATCATTGGGGCAAAAAAACCTATGCCAAAGCACTTAGGGAAATGTAAATGTAAGATACAACAAAAAAATGTGCATAATCACTTGGAGGAATGAAATAATCTAAGCTAATATGTACAAGGTGAGAAGTTTCCCTTCTAGTAGAAATTCTTTAGATGGATTCCATTAACTAGAATCTACAGCTCCTCACCACCCAATGTAGACAATTGGAAGGAATTTTTGTTTTTACATTTTGTGACCATGTAGGGGTTACTAGAAATGGCATCAAATTTTGAGTGCCTTCCTGGATTTTCTTGGTCTGCATCCCATTTTAACACTAAATCTCCAACTTGGAAAGTTCTAGCCTTAGCTTTCCTATCAAAGAAGATTCTCTTGATCAATGCTTGGTCCTTTTCCATTGTTTGGGATGCATGCTCTCTAGTTTCTTAGAGTTCCATCAATTCTACATATCTAACCTCCATGGGCTCACACTCCAAAAATTTCAATTGCTTCATGAGTTCCAATGTTGGTAACTCAAGTGATTTAGGCAAGACCGCCTCTTTCCCATAAACAAGTTTGAATGGACAGATTACCTATGGATCTCTTGGGAGTTATCCTATCATCCCATAGAGATGATTTAAGATTAGTGTGCCAAGTCCTATAATTTTCATCAAGATTCCTCTTAATGATCCTCAATAGATTCTTGTTTGTGGACTCACTTGACCATTACCTTGAGGGTAATAATTTGATAAAGTGCTCAAATAGATCCCATTTCTAAAAACCCATTCATTTACCTTTGATCCTATGAATTCCAACGCATTATCTCGATACTATAGTGGCAGGTATACCAAATCTAGTTGCTATCCCTTCATAGAAGTCTAGAATGCTATATTAATTTGCTTCTCTTTGAGTGCCACCGCCACGATCCATTTGGTGAAGTAGTCTATTGCTGCTAGAATCCATTTGTGCCCTTGGTTTGAGTTTGGATTAATGAACTTAATGAAGTCCAAACCCCATTGCATGAATGGTTGGTTAACTGATATTGGGTACAATGGAAGTGATGCAAACCTCTCTTTGCCTGTGAAGAATGCACAATTCTTACACCTCTTAATCTATGCATAACAATCACTAAACACTTTAGGCCAATAATAACCAGATTTCATGATCTTGAGAGCTATCACTCTTGGAGAAAAATGACCCCTAGCTGATCCATTATGGAACTATTCTAACATTTTCTCAATCTTATTTGTCCCAATGCATCTTAGCAACATTCCATTGATATCCTTTTTGAACAAGACACCATCAACAAGTGCATACGAAATAGCCTGCAATATGAAGTGTCTTATTTTGGATTTTTTCATCTCTGGAGGTTATAGGCCTATTTGTAAGAAGTGCATTATGTCTTGGGTCCAGCAAGGAGTGAGCACACCATCATTTTCTTCTTGAACATCTCTTTTTCTTGGTTGTCCTCCCGGCACCAAAACAACATTATTCTATTTGCTTGCTTCAATTGGATGACTCAAGGCCAATTTATCACATAATCCCTTTCCTTGGACCAGCTTGGTGAATTTGATTTGAATTTCATACTCCATGACATGAGTAATCCACCCTGCACATTTTTCATTTAGATCTTTGTTCGGGAGGAAGTCTTTAACTCCCACATGAGAAACCAAACAATGAACCTTGTTGTTTGAAACTAGATACTTATATTTCTTCAAGCTTATAATCACCGCAAGAACATGCTTCTTAATGAAGGAATACCTTACTTCATAGCCCTCCAAGCTTTGGCTAAAGAAGGAAATTGGATGCTCTACATTTTCTTTATTCTAATGTACTAAGATTGCAGAAATTGTATCACCACCACCAAATGCATAAAGGGTGAAGTCTTTGGAGAAATATTGGTTAATGATTGTTGAACCCATGAGATAGCTTCTTTGATTGCCTCAAATATTGCCTTACCTTCAGCTATCCATTTGAATGCCACACTTTTCTTCAACATCATAGTTATTGGCTTGACAAGGGCTACAAAGTTTGGAACAAACCTTCGAACAAAATTGATTCTTCCCAAGCAATTTTGAAGAGCCTTCTTATGATTTGGCAATGATAGTGCTCTTATTTCTTCAACCCTCTCTAGATCAATTGCTAACCCTTCATTAGAAACAATGTGGCCTAGGAGATTTCCTTCATGAGGTAGGAATATGAATTTTTTGGGATTCAAGGATACCCCAAATCTTATATACATCTTTGGAACACTTGTCTCAAATGAAAGAGATGGCCTGCTGCACTTTTAGAAAATATAGTAATATCATCTAGGTATATCAGCACTATTTTGTTGATCAATACCTTGAATTCCATATCCATTTCCCTTTGAAAATTAGCTCCAGTGTTAGATAGCCCAAATGAATTTTTTTCTATATGCATAGGTTCCCCATTTAGTGGTGAAGGCTATTTTGAACTGATCATCTCCCTTTACCATGATCTAATTATACCTTGAATAAACATCTAGTAGTGAAAACCTCTTAGAGCCAGCAACAACTTGCAAAATCTGATCCATAGAAGGACATGGGTAGTGATCCTTGAGGGATGCTCTATTAAAATCTCTAAAGTCTACACACAACCTGATTTCCCACTCTTCTTTCTAACTCGGAACCAAGTTTACAACCCAGCTTGAATGCTTGATGGGGAATATGATACTTTCCTCTATTAACTTATTAAATTCCTTCTTCATGAGAGGTTCAATGTGTGGATTGATCGGTCTCTATTTTTTCCGATGGGCTTAGCGCTTGGATATAGTTCAATTGTGTGTTAAGCTAGCTTGGGATTAAAACCTCTCAAGTCTCCATAGCTCCAAGAAAATACATCTAGGAACTATTGGAAAAGTTGTATGAATTCATACCTTTCTTGCTTGATTGTCACTTTACCAATTTGAAGTGAATTGCCTTCTCCAAATGAGATGGGCTCTAAATCCTCTCCCTTGATTTGGATGTTTACTTTCTCATTCGAAATTGATCATTAGGATTGAATATAGAATCTAAAGTCACAAGTCCTTTTAGCAGTTTGTTAGTTCTCAGCTGTACCACTTGATCACCATACTACTGTCCCAATTTTTCCTGATTTTTGGCTGACAACTCAGCTTCCTCTTGTAAGAAATTGATGATTTGTTGATCACTCTTAAACACTTGCCAACTTACATTATTTTCTGGCACTGATGGCCTAAAAATCACATGGATGTTTGGCTGCATTTCATCTCTTTTGATACTCTCCACAACATCAAAAGTTGCTCCAACTGCTGTAAGCCTATCAGCAGCTTGGTTCTCTTTCCTAGGGATGGAGTTGATGCCAAAGCCATCAAAATCATCAATGAGATCCCACACCCTATTCCTATAAATTTTAAGCAAGTCATTCTTGGCAGCATGTTGTCCTTTAACTTGATTAACAATCAGCTCACTATCACCAAAGACTTGTAATTTTTTTATGCCTCTCTTCCTTGATGAATGCAATCCATGTATCAAAGTCTCATATTTAGCAGTGTTGTTAGAACATGCAAACTGAAATCTAAAAGCTGAATAATACATAATTCCTTGAGGTGAAACTAGTATAGCTCCTCCTCCTACACCTTTTCTACTTCTTGATCCATCAAAGAACAACTGCCATACCTCATTTTCATCTCTATGGTTTGGCTTGGTGATTCTAGGAAGAGCCTGATTTTCTTCATGCATGTAATAGAATCCTAGTTCAGATTCCTCCATTTCCTTGTAGGGATCAAAAGAATGTACCTTTCTTTCCCATTCATCAAGAGTAAAATCTAGAATACTTCCAACTTTGGTGTCAGCTTCATGTGTTCTTGGATAATCCTCTTGATCAAACACTGAATAGTTGGCATTGATTGGGCTTAGAGTATGAGGCTCAATGTGAAAGTTTGCAATAGGTTTAGACCTGATTGTGGCCTTGGCTCCATACCTTGTCCTAAAAAACATGTCCGACCTGGACAACTAATAGGTAGCCTCTAATTATAGCTATGAAATCCCTTGACAAACATATGGCAAAGAGTGGTGGCAAATCTATCACCGACACATCTTGCAAAATAGTGACATTGGGACTTGCATACAAAGTAAGACTCAAATATTTAATTATCCCAACTATTATTCTTTGTTGTCCCATATAATTGCACCACCCCCTTAGATATGACTTCATATTGAAGGCCCAAATGATTAGCTATTTTCTTGGGCATCACAAAACTACTTTCCCTTAATCAATCATATAATTATGTACTAGTTTATCACCAATGATAAATGAAATATAGAATGGAGGGGGATTCAATTTTTTACCTTGCTGTCCTCCATGATTCCCCTCGGTGCTAAGTAGCATTTATGAGAACCTTCTCTTGCATATGAGCTAGCTTATTTGAGGGTGACCAATTCTTCATGGAAGCTTGTAATAGATCCCTTTGTCCTAGGATGGATAATGACTCCCACATAGATATGTTCACATTAGTCTTCTTCATTTTTCAATGATGTTAAATGGGGATGAGCCATCTCTTTACTTCCCTTTATTCTCGCGAATTTTTTTCTTGCACATGGGCTACAACAACTGGCATTTGAGCTGGTCTAGAAGGTGCTTGGGCTGTCCTTACACATTTGGAATTGCATTTTGCTTGCCAACACCTTGTGGAGTGATGGAAGGTTTTGAATCACTTGGATCTAACGGATTCCCTTCACTAATATTCCTCTTATTTTCTTGTGTGTTAGCTACTACACTCGAGAAGGTGTTTGATTCACACCACAAAAATCTTCAGCCTACCAATTCACAAGTGTAGTCTCATTTGGATTTGTATCTTGTTGAGATGTCCCTTGTTGTTGGTTTGTTTCTCCACTTGCTTCATTCTCTACACCGCTTTTGTCACGATCAAGGCTTGGTTCAAAGAACCATTGAAGCACATAGATTGGCTGCGAGGTTCATTACATGGGAAACACTAGTCATACTCTTGAGCTATAGTATTTTGTACATGCACTAAGGCTATAGAGGTAGATGCAACATTGGGGTTATAGGGCTGAAATGATCTATTGGTAGGAGGAATTACTTGATTTTGATTTGCAAATTTGAGTTGGGTGGCTTATTAGGCTGATATGGTTGTCTATTAGGTTGAGTTTGAGGATGATAAGAAGGCCTAAAACTTTGAGCTTGTTGTCTCTTGAGCGTAACTAGCTCATTGCCCAAATTTTTCAATTGTTTCATAACTTCTTGAAGCTCATTTGAGGCACTAGAGGATGAAGTAGAAGTTTCATTTGAACTCGATTTCTAGGATTGGGAATAGGAGCTAAAGTAGGAACTTGACTAGTACTTAGGCTTACCAACTCTATATATAAGGGAATAGGGGGCTTAGGTGTAAGTTGCCATCTTGGATCAAACAATTCTTAGCCCTAATGGTGATCTTGTAAGCTACAAGTATAGTTTCCTCCCATGGATTGAATCAACATAAAAATGTTAAAATTTAAAGCCTTGAGAAAGTATAAGAAAGCACATTGAGATGTTGACCTTACTACCAATGGGATTCTATCCCATGTTCTTTGAAATATGAAATTGAAGTCTGTTAACAACTCATTGGGAGCTCTCTTGATAGTTGTCATTGCTCCAATAGAGACAAGTGTGTCCCCTTTTCTCCGAACTGGCTATGGAGAGCCGTGCACAACTTGTTCCAATTATGGATGGAGCCTACCTCAAGGCTTCGAGCCATTACAAGGCTTTCCCTTTGAATGAAGATGCTAGTAATTCAATAGCAATATCCATCTCAACAATCTCATGGATTGCACAAACATTAGCAATGTCTTGGACATGATCACCAGCAGTGGTTTGATTTTCTCTAGTAAAGTACGGAATGTTCTTCAATGTTGCAATTGGAACTAGGTTTTGTGGATTGAGAGTGAGTGGGTTGTTGCTAGTAAAGTTAACATAAGGATTGGGTTGTGCCATTCTGATTCACTTGATAACCCTTGTTGATTAGATGAAAGGTCTACTAGGTGGAGGATTTGATAGAATTTTGTTTGGTGGAGATGGAGACCTTTGAATCCTTCTTTCCCTTTCTCTTCTTTCTAGGGATAATTGCATATATTTAGAAAATCCCTCTTCTCTAGCTGTTAACCTTGTTCGGATCCTTCTCATGAATTTTCAAGCTTGGATTGCTGAAACCAGTTGATCCTATCCTTTTGGATTTTCCGGATGTGCAAATCAAGGCTCTTTCAATCAATAAAATTACAAAAATTACACCTCAACTTTGTTGTAATGAAGATGAAGACCTCTAAGGTCCCACCGGGTGTGCCAAAACTGTTAGTGCAAATCTACATCACCCGTTAAATGACCTTCAGATCTCAGTCTAGAATTGAGTCATTTAGTGTAATTGCACAACATTAAGTTTTCCAAGGTTTGGAACCTTGCAAGGTGAGAAAAATCTCCAGAGAAATTTGGTTCTTACCCCTATGTTTAGGTGTATTCATGAATTTTTCAGATTTTCAATGCTAAATCCTACTCTAGATTCCAAGGAGACAGAGTTACAAGATGCAAAAGGAAATAAAAACTAAGCTAAAACGGTGATACAAGAAAGGAGTGATGAACTTCTATTTTGAAAATAAACACAGATCATAAGAATGTAACATAGAACATGCATAGATTGCCAATATATAATGAAGGATAAGAATACAATATTAACACATGAGAGGATTGAAAAATCATTCACAGAGCATGCATTATCATTCCCATTTTTAATACGATGCATTACAATGGAAAGGAGGCAAAATATGTGTTGCAGCCTATATGAGAGGTCTGAAACTCTACAAATCTACCTGCTAAGGAAGAAAAGAGAGTTTGCAAGAGCAAAATGTCCAAAATTACAATATATCACATCCTTTGAATTTATAGTTGAAGAAAAGAGAGATAAAATAAAGAAGGAAGAAAATATTATCCTTTTCCTCAACCGCCCACCATTAACCCTTTCATATTGGCCTACAAACCATCAAATTGACTCCTCTTCCTCTATTTTTATGTGTTGAAAAAAAAGATAGTTTTGGTGAAACAAAGCTCTTAAAGCAATTTGATCTTGAATTAATGGTGTGAGAAGACATTTTAGGGTTTTTCCTCATTAAGTCAAGTTGATTCTTTATCCCTAGCGTGTGGGAGATGGTAACCATGGTGGATCGAGCTAAGAACAACTTATTCAAAGCAATTTGATACACATTGAAGGCATGAAAGACATTTTAAACATTTTCTCCATTGAAACCTGTAAAAAATGGTGTTTTATTCCTTCAATGCATAGAGGAGATCAAGACTTTTCCAAGGAGTCTGATTTTTCCCAAATCTGATCTCTGGATAAAAAGATATGCCCATCTGAAGATTAAGGGAAAAATTAGGGCATAAATTTGTGCATGAACTTTGAGGCACAAATTAGGGCATACTTGGCGGAAAAATCAGATTTTGAAAATGGGTCCACGGGGTGAAATTTGTTCTTTTTCACTTTTGGAAAAATTTCCAAAAATCCTCACACCTCCACCACTCCAAGACATGTAGCATCGCCTGGTTCACCTGATGGGATCGTGGGCCAGAGACCTGCATTTTTCTCTTTTTATACTTTTCATTGGGAAAATTTCCCAATTTACCTCCATGCCCCACTCCTCCACTTACACATGGCATCCTCTGGTTTCTTGGTGGGGATGTGCTTCAACTTTTCACCTTTGTGCCATTTTTGGTTTTGGAAAAAACCTAAATATCCCTCTACCTGGCCCGATTCCCACCGCTGACTAGACACGTGGTGCTCTCCAATTCACCGATGGGATCACAGGTTCATTTCATGTGTTCAACCTTTTTGACTTCACCTTGGGAAAAGTTCCCAAAAATAGTCTACATCCCACCACTCTAAGACACGTGGCACCTCCTAGTTGCTTGGTAGGGGCACACTTCTATTTTTTCCTTTGCACCTCTATCACTTTGGCAAAAACCCAAAAATTCCTCCATGCTCCGATTCCCACCGCTGACATGGACACGTGGCATTATGCGATTGCTCGGCGGGGCCTTAACGAACTTTTCTCCATTCTCCTCTATGGGCCCTTGGTGAACTATTTCCTTTATGCCTTTTAACCAAAAGGGATAAGTGCCAAAAACTCCCCGATGCCTATTTTTGAGACACGTGTTGGCTTCTCATTGGCCACGAGCATGTCTAGGAAAATTTCCCTAGAGACCTCCGCTAAGCCATAACTTGAAAATTACAAGGAGTTAGGAGGAAATTTTTACCTTCTCGGAAAGGTAAGAAAATTATCTACCTAATGGAAACATACCTAGAAACATTTGAGTACCTGAAGTGTGCAAAAATTCATTTTAAGTACCAAGTAAAGGAAATGAAGGAGGAGTTAGCCAAAAATAAGCATGGGCTTATTTTGGATAATGTGATACCTCATTACGACAATCGGTATATACCTTTGACTTATTTTTTGCCCAACTAAGAATCATTAAAGATTTTGATTAACTTAACATCTAAGGCATAAGAAGCTTGGAGACCCCATACGAGTGCTTCGTATTCAGCAATATTTTGGTACAATCAAAATTGAGTTTGAAAGACAAAAGAATAGGTTCACCATTAATTAGAATGAGGATAACACCAGACTAACCCCACACCGACACTTGGATCCATCGAAGAAGAGTGTCATTTGGTAAGCTAGTTTTTCCAGGAAAGGGTAGCTAAGACTCATCTAGGAAGTTGAGTTTATAGGATTGATTCATGGAAATAAATGTGTCACCTAATTAGTCGGTGATATCCTTTCCCTTGATGGAATTTTGATGAATGAATTCGAGGTTGAGGTTGGCTGAAACATAAGCCAATGTGTGGCACATTGATGTTGATAGGGTTTTGCATACATATAGTGTAATGGGTCGATTCGAGTGACGAAGGTTTTGTGGTTGAGTAGGTAATGACGGATTTTGGTGGTGATGAAAACTAAGGCTAGGTAGAGTTTTTCGGCATGGGTATATCTAGTTTCATAGTCAAGAAGGGTACAAATTATGTAATAAACCACTTGCTCTCGGTGTTGGTCATTGCGATGAGTGAGCATGGCACCTAGAGAATGGTTAGTGGTGGAAATATATAGGTAAAAGGGTTGGTCATCCTTAGGAGGAATGAGCACTGGTGGTTGAAGGAGGTATTGTTTTAAGGCTTTGAAGGCTTTATGACATTCATCATCCCATTTTAAGGAAACATATTTCTTGAGAAGATGATGGAATGGTTGACAATGGTCAGAAAGATGCGAGATAAAATGACAAATGGATTACAAATTTCCTTGTAGGATTCAAAGTTGATGGAGATTAGTGGGTGGAGGAATTTCTAGAATGGCCTTGACTTTAGTAGGATCAACTTCTATGCCACACAAAGAAATGATGAAGCCTAGGAGCTTTCTAGAAAGTACCTCAAAGATGCACTTCTTTGGTTAAATACACACACAATACTTTATGAGATAGTCAAAGATGACTTTAAGGACAAGTAGGTGCTCGGTTCAATGTTTATATTTGGCCAAAGGATCATCTATTTAATCTTCTAGTATGTGATGCATGATGCCATGGAAGATGTAATTTATGGCTCACTGATATGTAGCACCAACATTTTGAGGCCAAAAGGTATTACTCAATAATAGAAAGTCCCCCAAGGGGTGATGAAGGTAGTCTTGTGTTGACCCTCTATAGCTAGTAGTATTTTATTATAGCACGAGAAACAATCCATGAGTGATAATATTTCATGGCTAATGGTGAGATCAACTAGTTGGTTAATTCCTAGTAAGGGAAATCATCTTTGGGACAGGTGTGGTTGAGGTCACGGAAGTCCATGCAAATGAGGAGTCCCCTGTCACTTTTGTGACAAGAATGATGTTAGAAATCCATTAGGGATAGTCAATGGGTAGAATGAAGGAAACCGAGAGAAGGCAACCTTGAAGCTTCTTCCTTGACTAGAAGAGCAATGTGGGGATGTTTTTTCCACATCTTTGGTTAGATGGTTTTGCAATCAAGAATGGTTAACATATTGTGGACCATGATTTTAGGGTTGATACTGGACATATTGACATAGGACTAGGAAAAAGCATTGTTGTGGTCATGTACGAAAGAGGTGAAGGCTTCATGTTTAGTAGCATCTAAGGATTGGCTGATCCTTAGAATGTGTGGGTCATCCTGAGTGTTAATGTTGATTTTGATGGTTGATTTGTTCAACATGGTTTACGTCTAAGAGGGTAACGACCGATGAATAGAGGAGTCTTCGCACGAAGGTAGGTGAGGATGGATTCATCATCCCGAAATTGAAACGACGTTAATAGAAGGCGTATTGTCATTGATCATGTCAGGATATAGGAATGGGAGAGAAGAGGGAGCCTCACCATCATGTTGATAGGTAAGTGGTCCAAGGGAAATTTTGTTTACGATAAATTTTTTTAGGAGGAATAGATTTAGGATATATGGACTTTGTGGGTCAATATGGTAATGTGGGTGAATGTGATGGGGAAGATTTCTTATCTTGGATAAGGTCGACACAAACCTTCTTAGAGGGTGGAGCATCAAAACCAATGCCACTATAGTCATTTTATTTACGAGAGGTACACGAAATGATAATATGGTGGACTTGTTCCTAAAAACCAAAGCCAAATCCTTTCCATGTGCACTAGTGGAGGAAAGTATGAGTGAAGCGGTGGTTAGTGAGGGAGTGTAGGTTAAAAAAAAATAGTTGGGCTTGGGATGGAGCTTCAGGTTTATAGGTGGTAATATCAAGTCTCCCATACGTTAGGTTGGTGCGAAGGCTTGGAGGGTCATAAGGAAAAACATCACTGGTGCAAATTTTGTAGTGGGGTGTTGATGCAGATTCCCATACTCTTGTGGGGTGAGGAAGGTGTCGATATTGTATAGGTGGTATTCCCCTAGAGTGAGGCATTGAAAAATACCTTGAAGGGATCAATAGTTGGTATGTGGGTGGAGTATAGATGGCTCACTAGATGTTAGGGAAACAAGTGCGTCAACGGTAGAGGCTACAACTGTTGCAGGTGGGGATAGTAAGGTTAGATGAAGTAGTGGAAGTTTTGGTGGATGGGCTCGTGGGTGAAGGTGAAGTGGTGACAATGGCAGATTCCTTGACTAGTACAAGCACATCATTGGGTTGATATAGCATGTTATAGGTATTGAAAGGTGATGGGTCAGTAGGGATGGTGTAATTATGTCCCTCGTGTTAAAATTTGAGGTATCGATGTAAAGTCTAAGGTACACAACCCACAAAGATGGATCCAAGGTCGGTGAGCAACAAGTTATATTAGAAATCTCCTTCTAGGACATAGAAAAGTTATGGGACAGTGTGGGGGCCCATGCAAACATGGAGAACAATGGTACCTGGGGTAGAGGTCATGGTGTCATTGAAGGAGTGCAACATAATCGGGTTACCATGCATGTAATTGGAAGGTATCCGCATTTGGTCATATACATGGGAGGAGATGATATTAATGATAGAACCACCATTGATCATAACAAGTCATATGTGTATATTATTGATAAAGACAGAGATGAAAACAACAGGGTTGGGGTCATCAGACTAGAAGAGAGCAATCTCTTTATCCGAAAAGCTGAGGGTGGCCACTCGGCAAGTAGTTGAAGGTGTAGAGGAAGGTGAAGACCTAGTGAGAGAGGCTACATGGTGAGGGTAAATGATGGAGGCTACGGGTGTGGGGTCATTTGGTAAGACTTCAATAGATTGAAGGACCTCCATGAGGGCTTAATGATGTGACTCCGAGGTTTGGACGAGGTCATATAAAAACATTTTTAGGGGGATTAGTATAGTTTTTAGCATTGTGCGATGTATGAATCCATCGAAATAGGATATGCAGGACCTCGAATGATGAATTTGGGTATGGGTGCTGATGGTATGTTGGGTAAGGGGGTTGGTTAATAGGTCAATTACTTTTTCCTTGCTCTAGTATTTTTGAGCATGGGTGGTAATTTTGATCATGTTAATCTAAGGGGAGGTGGATGAAGAGGGTGTGTCATAGAAGGTATAGTGACATGAGGGATAAAACCCTAGTGGGGGATACAATCCTTGTGAAATTAGTAGGGTGTATTAGCATTTTGGTGGTGGTTTGGCCAACTCTCTTATATAAACCATGTTGATCTCAAATCTTGGGGGTGGATCAAAGAGTTGTGGGGGTGGAGATTTTGGTCACTGAGTAGGTAATGGGAGAAGATCTATGGAAATTTGTGAAGGTGAAATGGGTTCCTCATCAAGAAGATCGTTGTCATCAAAATTTTCTTCAGGAGGACATAATTGGACAAGAGTGGTTTTAAATCCTTATAGTTCTCTACATCGTGTCTGACGGCACACGATGGTAGGCAAAAATTTTGGTTTTTTCAAACCCTTTTGGTTTGGGTTTTAGTGGGTCATAAGGTATAAGAGGTGGTAATGTGCTAATGGAAGTTTCAAAGAGATTGGTTAAGATTTTAGCATAGGATCCCGCTAGTGGATCACAATGGGAGGTGAATGTGGGTTTGGGTACAGGTGTGGCTGATTATGGAGGAAGAGTCTTTATAATAGGGGGAGTAGGTTGGTCTGCTAGTTTGATGTGTGAATTGGTCTTAGGTCTTGGTTTGATCTTCTTGGGTACGGGCATGGTAGAAGAGCTAGTGGTAGAAGGTTTGTTTGGTTTAACTACCTTATTGGAGGATAGAGAATTTTAGATTTAGGTTGCAAATTTTTGGGCAAAGGTGATATGGGTGTATGAGATGTGGAGGGAAAAGCAGACGGTGAAAGAGGGTGGGTTACCCATGGGGGTAATTGAGGTGCTGTGGAGGTAGGTGGTGTAGGTTGGGTAGGAGGCATGAGTGAAAGAGAATAAAGTGTCATGGGTAGTGAAGAAGTTATTGACGGTAGTGGAGGTATGGTTGGTTAGAATTTTCGGGTGAGGATGAAGTTTGTGTGGGTTCTTTGGGTATATTAGAGGTCTCTAATGGGGAAATGGGTTGCTGCATTTTTGGTTTACCGGTGGATGGGTGTTTCTTAGCCGTGGTCGAGGGTAAGGTCCTAGGATGGATGAAAGGTGTGAAGGTGGTAATGGCATCATAGGCGGGGTTATTGTATGAGGTCTAGGAGGTTGGATCTTCTTTTTAGGGGCTAGGTTAAGTTTAGTGTTAGTTTTAGAAGATGTGGCTATACCTAATTTGATGGGTGGGTAAGGCTAGTTGTCGGTATGACCCTAAGGTAGTGATAGGTTTAGCTAGGGAGATGATTTAGGTGTGGGTGGATGTTTGGGTGTAGATGTATGTTGGGCTATGGGCAAGTGGTGTGAGTTAGGTCATGCATGAGGATGTGGAAGGTGTTGCAATATTCTTGGTTGTGTTTGGTTTTGTCACTCAAAACACTTTTGGATAGATAGTGGAGGTGTTAATGAGTGACAACTGCATTTGTGTTAAAATAGGAAGTAGAAGGAGTCCCTAATGTAAAGCTCTATTGACATAATCTAGCAATCGGCCAAGTGTGAAATGGGTGTTGTTGTAAGCGGGGTTAATGTGGATTGAGTGGTAATCCCCGTAAAATGTGTTTGAGATAGCAAGAAATGGCTAGCCTCGGACTATATGGCTAATAAATCTGAAATAATATTAGTGGGATCTTGAATGTACGATGGAAAAGGGTCATCAGAAGACACTGGTACTTCTATAGATTCCTCCATGGGTAGAGGAGTGGATGGACTAAATGAATTGGACTCTCCTTGTGTTGTTGTAGGTGGTGGACCTACATCTTCTATGAGTAGGAGAGGTGCCACTGACAATTGCTTGAAAATTTGAGGGGTCAAAGGTGGCATGATAATTAAAGGATCTTCCATGGATGAAGAATATATTTAAGGGGGTGCCTCTGTGGGTGGAGGAGTAAATGAAATAGGCTCTTGTGCAGGTAGGGGAGCTTGGGATAAGATTTCATCTATGGAAGGCACATAATGTAATTGGGAAGTAATTGGTATGTCATCAAAAATAGCGTGGACCTCATAGACATTGCTATCATTGTTTGAGGTATCACCAGCTTGGTTGGAAGATGGGTTATGATTAGGGAATGGCTTCTTGAAGATGTATAGGTTTTGGTTAGTGGGTGCATTCGATATATCCAAGACTACATCTCTATTGTCTAACATTTCTTGGATGATATTCTTGAAGGTAATGCAGTTATTATCACTATGACTTTTGACATGATGATAGTTGTAGAATTCATGTTCCTTATACCATATGGGCATGGGTCATTCAACATCAAAACCAAGATGTGGTTTTATAGGTGGAAGGGTAATGACACCGACCTTAATAAGCTTTTCCAAAATAGAAGAGTAAGATTCTCGATTGAAGTGTACTTTCGATGTTGTCATCTTAACTAGAAAGCTTGCATGGGGAAGAGATTAGAAGGAGGTTTGATTGGGTTTGATTGATTAGGGGGCTAGCCTTGAGAACTATGGCATTGGAAAATCCTTTAGGTTTTGAGTAGTTGTTTGGGGGTTTCAAAGATGATGAAGCATCATTTGATTTGAGCACGATGTTCTTGTTATGAAGTTGAATTTTCTTCTCTTCGATAACATGAATTTCCAATTTATGTGCCATGGTGAATGCCTCATCAAAAGTGTGAAAGGTTTACACTTGTAGGGTTAGTTATATGTGTCTAGTGCAAGCCCGAGTAAATAGCTCTATAATCTCACTCTAAGGTAGCTATAAAGCGATATGATTAATTAAACTATGCCAACGAGTGACAAAGTCAGTGATGGATTCATCTTCATCCTGTCGAGTGGAATAAAGATAAGTCGTGGTAACCTTCTTGACAATATTAATCAAGAAGTGATCTAGGAAGGCTTGGGCTACGTGATTAAATGAGTAGATGGAGTGTATTGGTAGCCCACTATACCAATCCAATGTGGGTCCTATTAAGGACATTGGGAAGGTCCGTAGAAGTAAAGTGTCATCATAGGCGATTAGGTAAAGCCCATGTTTGAAAGACTCGCATGAGATGCTCTTGTGGGTCTTCTTTATTATTGAAATGGTTAAATTTTGGAATTTCCTAATGTACAGGATATGGGAAAATGGGGATGGATGGATGAATGGGCTCATCACATTTCATTATAGGTGAGAGAATTGTGTGAGCAGAAACCAATGCTTCTAGTTTCTACATCCTTTCCATCATCAATTTGATAAGGTCATTGGTAGGTTGTGTTGGAAGGGTTTCTCCTATGGCATAAGGGGATTGTACTAAAATTTTGATGTGGGCAACATTACATTATATGATGATGCCAAATAGGGAGGTTGAGAATAGGGGACCAACATATGGGGTATGTATCCAAATGCGTGATGATGAGCGAGATAGGGGTTGTTGATATTATGTGTATGTAGGAAGGATTGTTTTAGTGACTCTAGTAGTGATCAACGTGTTTATGGGATGGAGAAGACAAGATTATAGAATGGAGTAGGGGTCATCAACACCATGGGAGGTTGTGTTGTAATGGGTATTTGTGAGAAAATGGGTGCGAGATAGGGTTATGGCACGGGTAGTCAATGAGGTGACAATAGATACGAAAGGTGTGAGTGATCTGCGCAGATGCGGCGGTCATGACAGGTATGGGTCCTAGCTACAAAACTACTAGGGGTGAAGCGGTGAGGGAAACACCACATTATTAGGGGTGATGAAGTAGTAGGAATAAGGGTAGGATAAATGGATATAGGCATGTCGTATATCAACCGACTCGATGAGTCCTAGGTAGAAGAGTGGGAAAGGTAAAGCGTAAGGCGACAGGATTCTAATCAAGGATTTGTGAAAATTCCTCATCACCTACATTAATGGTGGTCGATAAGGTTGGAACCATGGGTGATAGAACATAGAGTGGTGAAGGACTAGGTGGTGGTAAAAAATTGCATTGAATGTGAGGGCATTAGTCTATTTGCGAGTCAACACCATGAGAACAAGCAATCGACCGGGTAAGATTGTATTCTGTAGATGACACAAAAAGTAGGACAGAAAAGAATGAGGTTGGGAGGGTGAATTTGGTCAAGATTTGGATCTATAAAACTAAATACAAACACTCACAATAGTCAGATTGATTGACCGTGTGAGCTTTTAGGAAAACCAACATTGGTCACGAGTAAATCGATGTCGATTACTATGGAAAATCCTCGTTTCAGAAAATGAAAAAGGGTGATAGACAATACAAGAAAATGTTTTATGTATGATGGTAATATCAATAGAGCATAATAGAGTATCAATAAAATATGTTAGTGCCCAAAGGGCCAAAAATGAGAACAAAATGATGAATGAAGACTGTCCTAGGCCAAAGTACCTAGAAAGTCAGGAGCCGACACCGGTTAGGTTTAACTAATGATGGTCAGATGAAAATCGATGACGGTCGCTGGACCGACGCCTGGTTACTATGAAATTGAGATAGAAATGAAGAAAATTGGGTTATGATTTAAATCAAGTGAAGAATCAAACTCAGGAATTTGAGAATGAGAAGATGGGGCCCTGACACACTCAGATAAATTTGGAATACTCCAACTATGATGGGGAGTGTGCAAGGAAAAAACAAAAATGTGGAATCATGTCCTCACACCTCAAAATGCAAAGCAAGAAGAACACTAAGAAAAATATGATCCTAAGAGTGATTTTTCTTTATGTGTGTTCAACTTATGCTATTTAGAACTGATTGTGTGTATTTAGAACAAATTTTTTTGGTAGGGAAGGTGTCCTACAAAGAAGTAAATCTAGAACGAAAGGTTTCAATTATGTTATGGCGGGCGGGCCATCCTCTCGAGATGATGACTCAATAGAAGCAACGAGCAGTGAGGATTACCTACCAATCTGATCGTGTGATCACAAACAGTGTTCCCATGTAATATGTTGTTTAAGAAAGATGTGTATATTTCAATTTTGTACAAGTTTGGTAAGACAAAGAGAGATAGAATGTGATTTCTATGATTCTTTATGTCAACCATCAGCTGGGCATGACTTCCAACATATAGGTTGCCCTCATTTTAATGTGAGCTAAATGCAACAAATCAAAATGTAATACAACCTTTTTTAAGCCCAAATAAAAAAGATTACATTCGATGAAACAAATGAGGAATAGGAAAGGGTATGCTCTTTCACTAAATGTAGAAAGAAAGAAAGAAGAATGATTCCTTTTTAAATGCACCAATAGAAATGTTTATTTTAGAGCAATTAGAAATAAGAGAAGATTACTAGAGAAAAAAATTAATGTGTAAGCCTTTTAAAGGGAAACAACACACAAGTTTTACCTAGGAATGAAGAAAATGCAATAGAACCCCTGATGGCTTCCACCGGGCATGCAAAAATGTTTCACCATTTTCTTTACATTTTTGAATGACGAAAAAAATAAGGGTAAGGTCTAAGAGGAGTACCTGTTAAATGGGTTGGTTGATGGTTGTTGTGCACATTTTAACTTCTTAATCCAGTTCCAATTGTGAGAGATTTCTTTTGGCTAGGAGGAACTACCTGTAATAGAAAACAAGACCAAAAAGGATAGTTAAATGATATATGACAATGGACTTCCTAGCATATGCTAGTTCGAGAAGTGTGATACTTCCTAGATGGCTGTCAATCCACTATTTAAAACAAATTAATGCAAGAAATAAGTAAAGTCCTACTGTAGTTGATATGATTTAGGTATCTCATTCAAGTACAATAAGCAAATCCAATCACAACAGGCTAGGCTATAGTTGGATCTAAAGGATGAGGTGTCTGTCAAGGTACTAGGACTAGTCAAGATCTGATTTTGGGTTGTTTAGGTCAACTGGTAGGAGGTTGTTTGGCTCTATTCTTGGGTAGGGTATAAAACATGGATACCAATGTCAGTTGGGTATAACCGACGATAGTTAAGGGAGACTAAAAATGGTTATGAGTAACCGACATCGGTATAGTAGGGTGACAGTAATTCAATGAAAACCTTATTGTAGAGGCTAGGTGAGGTTGGATGGGGCTAAAGAAGGAGATGGTGAGGTCTGTGGGAATACTGAGAGCACTCAGAGAGGTGTAAGAGCTAGGATAGGTGATATGATAAATGGGTGGGTGAGATTTTTTTGTTTTTCGAAATAATTCTATGGAGGAATGGGAATGTTAATAGAAGAATGGTAACAAAAATGATATCAAATCTATGAAAAAATAGGAAGGGAAATGATTACGGATAAAATACTTACCAATATTATAGGGCCAATGGTTGGGTGGTGGTGATGATCAGTTGATGGAATGGAACTTGTTCCAATAGTGATGCTTCTTGGAATGTTACCGTGAGTGCCAATGCTTCGGATCTATCTTGGTGTTAGCTATGGATGTCCGAGGTGTGTGGAAGGACAATGGTTATGCTTGCATGCAACCATCTTCTCATCTTCTTACTCTTAGAATGGGACAACCCAAAAATAAGGTTGCTTAGGTGAATAAATGGTAATAGCGAAAATGGTTCTTGGTTGATCGACATCGGTTTAGGGGTGACCGGTGTCGCTTAAGGCGGGATTACCTAGGTTTACTAAAATGGGCAGATATTTCTAATTTCTTGGGCCTAGTTAGTTTCTTCTCTCAAATCAAAATGGAAGATTCCTTCTAATGGGTGGGAATGTGGTTAGAGAGATTTTAGGGATTGATTTTAGTGGAAGATAAAATCTTACCTCATTAAGGTAAGTAAGACTTAGTTATTGATAGTTATGGAAACATGCAAAGAATAGGTCTAGGGTGAGGTGGCTGGATGATATGTCCAAGTGAGGTGGAAATTAGGTCAATTAAGGTAATAAAATAATGGATATTGTGAGGATAGGTATATAATTAAATTAAAATAATTACATTAATTATTAATTTGGGGTGAAAGGGGGCCATGGTTAGGTGCCCATGTTTAAGTTGGTTATCTGATCAGGGGATAAGGGGAATGTGACCCAATTTTGGTGTCTACAGATCCAGCTAAGGTTGCAGTCACTATAGGCCTAATAGAGCTTACCATTCAGAGTAAGGTGTGTAAATTCTTTTCACACAGGGTATTATAGAAAATTCATAAAAGGATATGCCAAGATTGCTGCACCTTTGGAGGAGTTCTTGAAATGTTTTCTGGGGAGAACCTGTAACAACACATATTCAAGACATTAAAGGAGAAAATTACTACCGCGCATATTCTGCAATTTCCTTTGTGGAACCAACCATTTCATGTACATGTGGATGCCTCTAGCATGGACATTGGCACGATATTTTCTTAACCTAGAGAAGGTATTATAGATCATCCTATCTATTTTGCTAGTGGAAAGTTGACTCTGTAGAGAATAATTACACCAATAAAGAGCACGAAGCTTTGTCAATGATATATGTGCTACATAAATTTAGATAGTACTGCTAACTACACCATTTTTCTTTTATACAAATCACATGGTATTGAAGTATTTGGTAAAATAACCTATTTTACAGGGGGAACATATGTAGATGGGTACTCTAATTTAAAGAATTTAATTCACAATCGTGGTAAAAACAGGGAAAAATAATTCTAGACTAGACCATTTATCCAAGATACGAGTCAAGAGAAGAAGTACAGGCCATTGAAGACACCATGCCTGATGCACAGTTATACATGTTACAATGTGCACCATCAGAATTAGAGGAAATTGTTGTCTTTCTATGAACAGGTATGGCATAATAAGGAATGAAATCCTTAGAGAAGAAACAACTTGCTATACATGCGGTACCCTATATGTTGATTAATGGTGAACTATACAAGTTAGGTCGGGATGAAGTATTACGCCATTGTGTACTAGAACATGAGTGCACAGATATAATGGAGGAAGCTCATGGTGGTATTGCAGGTGGCCACTATGTAGGTGATGCCACTGATCACAAGATTTTACTCATTGGATTATGTTGGGAGACCTTGTATAGAGATTGTAAATCATATTGCAAGGCTTGTGATCACTATTAGCATATTGGGAAACTAGGTCAACAAGATGAAATGGCTCTAAGACCTATACTAAGCACATAACCATTTGAAAAATGGGATATAGATTTTGTTGGTCCTATTTCACTAGCCACACAGAGGACCTGGATCACGCTATATCATAGCTTGCACAGATTATCTCGACAAGAAGGGAAGAATAAGCACCTATAAATTATTGTACAAAAACTACAATAGTCAAGTTTCTATGGGAAAATATTATTACAAGGTATAGATCTCCGTTAAGTTTTACTAGTGATAAGGGCACACATTTTCTTAAAGAGACAATCAGAATTTTATTGGATGAATTCATGATTACAAACCATAAGACAACACCCTATCATCCTCAAGCTAATGGAACTCGCCGAGGCTTTAAAAAAATTAAGCCGAGACATTGACAAAAATATATGATGTTGGAAGGAAGGATTGGGATAATAAAGTGTCTACAAAGATTAGGGCATATCAAATAACATATAAAAGTTTGAACAAAGCTACACCATTTCGAGTTAGTGTTTGGGGGGCAGCTTCTTCCTATAAAATCCATCTTTTGCCTTCTTTGCATATTACGTTTTCTTTGGAGGTCTAGGTGATGAGCAACCATTAGAAGAACGAATTGAAAAGTTAATTAAGATGGATGAGTTAAAAGCCATAACATGTTGGAGTCAAAAACAAGAAAAGGCTAGGTAGAAAGCATGGCATGACAGGCACATTAGGGATAAAATTTTTGAGATTGGATAGATGGTGCTCCTTTATGATTTTAAATTTTTGTGCCATCCAGCCAAACTTAAGGTACATTGGTTAGGGTCGTATGTTGTCGGTCACATAGTTGAAATAAGCACTTGTCAATTAGAGGTGCTTGATGGAATACGATTACCTAGATACTTCAATGGTAGTAGGTTGAAGCCCTACTATAAATAATTCTTCTCGGTGTTTGTAATAAGGAAGTGTTTGTAAAGAATAATGACTTAAAAGATAACCATAATAAATCAAGCATGCAACACTAAACTATAACCATGATAACACCTTAATTCAGTTCATAATCTCCATTATATTAAATTTAGTATCATAGAGAATCTTCCTTATAATAACAATAGTAAATGCTCATGGGCATATCAAATTTGGTAGCATAATATCACTATAACCCAGCTTATCACACATACCTTATGCTTTGCATAGTTCAATACATATTTATACGGAATTTCCCTTCACCACTTATCTAATCCCAAAATAGGCCACATGCTATTATTAGCCACACATCATTAAATAAATAGTCATAAATGCAAGTACACTAACAATAGACTTCTTTTACTTAAGCGATAATAGTAGATCTATTCTCATCATGTATCCATGCAAAGCACTTTGTAGATGATCCTCCAAAAATGGCCAATGTCTATTGTACAGGTCTTTGACTAGTATTTAGTGCTCCACACACTATCTCTAAAAATAGATCCTCATCGTGCAAATGACTAAGCTCGAATCTTTCTCTCTTCTTCATGCACAAACCTTTCCGACCCTCGCACCTTTGAATGTTCTTTGCTCTTTTGCACAAACCTTCTTTACTTATTTCACTAAGTTCCAAATTTTTGACTCGACCAACATTACCCCATAGTAATTACATTGCTGCCCCGGTAATGGTCATCTCCAAAATGAATCAAATAATATGAATAGAAGAATAGAAATAATTTTTATAAATAAAAGAATGTATTTACCCTCCATTATCTTCTCGCTTAAACTCAGTAAAATCAGTTTTGGATTTTCTTCTTTTATTTCCACCTCCAGAGTTTTCCAATCATTGAGAGAGGCCTCTACCTTCTTTGGAATATCCAATGCAATTGAATCTAACTCATCCTTTGTAATCTCTCCCTTCTCAATCTACAAGACCAGCACAATTGTGGACATGACAATCATTCTCCCTTCTAAGAAGTCCATCTTTTGCGTGATGTGTTTCCTAAGCTCATCCAAAGTTTTGTTATGTGGTTCTAGAGTTGTTGTAACGGCCTCACACTTACTTTTTAAAAGTACTAATCATTCTCCGTGTGGTCCAATGTTTCATCTTTCATGGCCTTCAAGACCTCATTGTCTTCTAAAATGGTCCGGTTCTAATAACGACTTGCGGCCGCATGTACAAATATTTAGCACTTGATCTTCCTTCTTTAGTTCCTCCTACAAGCTCTGAAGTAACCCCTCATATGATGCAATCTTCCACATCACTAAAGCCTTTTCCCACTCTACTTCTTATGCTGGATCCTTTGGCACTGGCATGCGCAAAGGTTCATCTTCAAGCACTAAGTCCACTAATGTACTTACATAATGTATTTCCAAAGGAAATGTCTTGGGTACCTTTGGCTCTAAGTGTGGCCTAGCCTTCATGAAATTGTCCCCAATCTCCTCTACCATGCTGATAAAAACAACCTGTTATTCTTTGTGTGATAAGTGTTTTCCTATTGAGTGGTTTCTTCGATGTCATCTCGAAAAATATTTATTTTCTTCCCTCCGTAATCGAGCAAGTCAAAACCCTAGTTTAAATCTTCATTCCTAGTGGAAATAACGTTCCCTAGCATGTTTTTAATACATCTTATTCTCTCAAACCCTTTTCCTATGGTAACGTAAGTTTTTCTTTCACACAACCCTTCTCTCCATGTCCGGTTTCACACTCTTTTCACCTCAACATGATTTCTCAGCTTGTTCACACTTAGCCATTTTCAAATTCTCTCAATTTCAATGGTAAAAATAAACTCACATCCCATCCTTATATAGAATTTCAAATTGTTAGTGCATTTATTTCTCCTCTACCTATAAACAATCCTATCATTAATTGACCATTTTTGTTCTTTCCATGCGGTACACCTTTGCACCCAAGATATAACCTTCTAGTGCGCCCTCCTACCTTTTGGCTATAGATTTCCCTTCAATGCACCGAGTACCTCATCACTTTGTGCCTTCCACCGGTAATCTTCATGGCCTATGCTTACCTCGCGTTATACTTGTTTCTTTATTCCTCTCTATCTCGTGGCCCTTATGTCTAGAAGTAATCTCTTTTCTCTCAATTCTCCAACCTTGAATAGAACCCATAGAAATTTCATTTCATGTGTACTTATTTTCATTAGTCTTGTACACAGGTATTAATAACCTACCCCACACTAAGGGTATGTGTAGTCCTCTACTCATAAAAATTCTTCAAATATTAATTAGCTTCGGTGCACGTAAAAACACTTATTACACAAAGACACAAACTAAATTGACAAAGCATAGAACAAAGAAGGAACCAAATTAAAGAAATCTAGAATTAAAAACCTAATATAAATGGTAACAATACCTTATTACAAACACCAAGAAGAATTATTTATAGTAGGGCTTCAACCTACTCCCATTGAAGTAATCGGGTAATTGTATTCCATCAAGTACCTCTAACTGACAAGCGCCTGATTCGAGTATGTGAATAATAACATACGACCCCAACCAATGTACCTTCAAAAATTTAGAATCATAAAGGAGAACCATATGTCCTATCTCAAGATTTTTATCCCTGATGTGCTTTGTCATGCCATTCTTTCTACCTAGCTTCTTCTTTTTTTTGACTCCAATGTGCTATGGATCATCGATCATCCAACTTAAGTAACTTTTCAATCCATTCTTATAATGTTTTCTCATCAACTAGACCTACAACACATGAAATACAAAAAGAAGGTAACATAAATTCCATAAGAAGAACTACTTCTGTGCCAAACATTAACTGAAATGGTGTGGATTTTTTCAACCTTTTATATATTGTTTGATATGCCAAATTCTTGTAATACTTTATCATCCCAATCCTTTCTTCCAAAATCACATATTTTTGTCAATGTTTGGCTCAAAATCTTGTTGAAATCCTCAGAATTTCCATTTTCCTAAGGATGATAGGGTGTAGTCTTATGGTGTGCAATCATGAATTCATCCAATAAAATTATGATTGTCTCATTAAGAAAATGTGTGCCCCTATCACTGGTCAAATTGAAAGGACATCCATGCCTTGTAATATTATTTTTCCCCATAGAAATCAAGGCTGATGTAGCGACTTATACAATCCTTTGTAGGTGTTGCTTCTTCCCACCTTATCAGATAATCTATGAAAGTTATGATGTAGCGCGATCTAGTTCTATACATAGCTGGTGAAATAGGACCCACAAAATCTATAGCCCATTTCTCAAATGGTTCTACACTAGTAATAGGTCTTAGAGGCATTTCATCTCATTGACCTAGTTTCCCAAGATGTTGAAAATGATCACATGCCTTACAAAATTCCTTGTAATCTTTATACAAGGTCTCCCACCATAATCCAGTGAGTAGAATCTTACACGTAGTGGCATCACCTGCATAGTGGCCACCTATAATACCACCATGAGCTTCTTCCATAATATCTATGTGCTCATGTTCCAGTACACAATGATGCAATACTTCATCCTGACCTAACTTGTATAGGTCACCACTAATCAACATGTAGGGGGTTGCACGTATAGCAAGTTGTTTCTTCTCCAAGGATTTCATTCCTTCTAGTGCCATACCTATTCATAGAAAGACATCAATTTACTCTAGTTCTGATGGCACTCATTATAACTGTATAAGCGTGCATCGGCATGCTATCTTCAATTGTATGCTCTTCTTCTCCCGATTGTATTTAGGATAAATGGTCTAATCTAGAATTACTTTTCCCTAGTTTTACCACAAGTTTGTGAAATCAAATTATTGAAATAAGAGTACCCATGTACATATGTGCACATGTAGAATGGGATTTTTACCAAATACTTAAATGAAATGTGATACGTGTAAAAGAGGAATGGTGTAGCTATCGTGCAGTCATCAAAATTTATGTAGCACATAGATCATTAACAAAGCTTCACACTGTAGTTGTGTAATTTTGTTCTACAGGAGTCATCTTTCTACTAGAAAAACATATAGGATTATCTATAATACCTTCTCTAGTCTCGAGCCAACACCACGCCAATGGTGGGTACACGAGGAATCTACATGTACATTAAATGGTTTGTCTCACAAAGTAAAACACGAGAATAGGTGTGGTAATAAGTTTCTCCTTTAATGTCTCAAATGTGCGTGCGCTTGCTACGGTTATCCCCTGTAGAATGTACATTTCCCTTTCGAGAACTCCTCTAATGGTGTAGAAACTTTGGCATATCCTTTGATAAACTTCCTATAATATCCTATATGACCCAAAAATCTACGCACCTCACTCTGACTAGTAGGATCTCTTAGGCCTATAATAACTACAACCTTTGCTGGATCAACTAACAAACCTTTCTTGTAGATTATATGTCCTAACAGTATTCCAAATGGTGTAGCAAATATGCACTTCTTGATGTTCAAAGAGATACTCAACTATCTACATCTTTCAAACATTAAACATAGATTTTCACAATGATCCTTAACTAATCTATACACCATCTAATCATCTAAATAATCTTGTAAGAAGTTGTGAATAAATTCTTTGAATGCTTGAAAAACTATGCATGAAAATACACCAGGTGCATTTTTTAGATCAAAAGGCATTATAGTATAGGTGAAGCTACCCAATTAAGTAGTAAAAGTAGTTTTTCCATGATCCTCCCGGGTAATCTGAACTCGATGATATATAGAGAAACCATTTGTAAATGAATATATTTCACACCCTACAACGCCTTATAGTATTTCCTTAGTGAATGACGTAGGAAAGGGACCAGTCACACATGCAAAATTTAGCTCCCTATAGTCCACGCATATCCTAATCCATCCATCCTTCTTGATCACGATGACCATTGGACTAACCCATTTTGACTTGTCAAGGGTTTGATAATCCCAGAACTTCAACATTTTTTCAATCTCTTCTTTGACCTTTTCACGCAAGTTTGGGTTCATCTTGTAGGGTCTCTTTATAAGCGGGCATGTGCCCTCTTTAAGTTTTGTATTCATCTCCTTAATGATTCATACATGCCTTTAAGTTCATGGTACCCCCTAGGGAATAAGTATGTATAATCCCTTAGTAACTTTATGATTTTTTCCACTTCATAGTCGACTAATCGCTCCAATTATGGATTCCTTGGGCTCAGCATTTTATCTAATATTCACCTTCTTTGTCTTCATAGGTTCATGATAGGCGTGCGTGGTCTTATCTGTACACTCCAACACCTCACACCTACTTGTTGAATAGTTTACATCCCAATTTTATATTTCTTTATCATCCACTAAGTAGACCATTTTTCATTTCTCTTTCTCAAGGAAAGCACACTAAAGTAGTGTGGCATCATCCTCTATCTCTTCAACAAGATGTGCTCCTGAGTTTCCTTCATCCAATAACTCTTGAAGGATTTCTTCACCTTGGTACTATCCCCCATAGTTAAGCATTTTATAACCTTTAATTATTCTTCCACCGGAGGCTTGGTAGAGAAGAAGTCAAATGTTTGGGTCATTCTGCAATTAAATCTTGCCAATTTCTACTCTCTTTATGGAGTTCTGCATATACATACCAAGCACACACGCAGCCTTGTTACATGGAATAAAAATTATGTACCCAGAGTGAAGGTGGAAAAGCTTCCTGCCCTCTATCTAGAGTCTCTCACACTTCTTAACATGGTGCAAAGTAATTTGATTACCATGATAAGTGAAAGTTTGAGTAGGTGCATTTCTCTGAAGAAATTATTAGTAAGATCAATCCTAATTTCATTCCATCCTATAAGATTATCCTTGTGGGCCACCCACCAAAGCATGCTTTTTCCCACCTAGTGTATATCCTAGCATATTTCTTCTTTCTAGTAGGTCTATCCATTATTCCTCCATGGCATGTAGGAATACCATAGGATCTCCTTATCTCGGTGTAATAAGGTACCAAGGTGTTACCGATCCTCCTGATATAACGTGGTTTGTTGCCATTAGGAATTATGCTCTTTAACTCGCATCCTAACAACTCATAAGTTTGATGAGCCCAATTATCACAATAAACACTTGTAGTGTTGCTAATAGACTATGAATCCTACCATTGAATTATTCCTTCTTTAGATGGCTCAAGAATCTCTAGATCTCGAGATGACGTGTACATAAATCCTATTCAGATCTTCTTCACTTAAGGGCTCAACATAGGGCACACATTTTCCATTTGTTAAAGGGATAATAACTCTTTCCTCCTTGTTTTAAACATGGATATAACCCTTGTTGAACCAAAGATCAACATTATTTTCATAGCACCAAAGATGTCCCAATAGAGATGGGAAGCTATCTGACTCTGCCAATGCTAAAACCTCAAAATCTCAATGAACTTGGCTCCTTGTATGGTAATGGATGCATCTTTCAAAACTTTGATGGGAGTGGCCTTAGTCTAATTAGCCATGAAAAATACATTAGAGGATGGCTATAATGAGGGTCTTCCCATTTTTACCCATGCATCTAAAGTAAGAACATTGAATTCCATGCCTGTATCAATCAATATATTACTCAATAGCCACTCATCCACGACTGCATTTAGAGTGATTTTCTTGTCATAATCTAGGCTAAGTGGGGGAATATTTGCATGAAGGATATGTCGATCAGTCTCAACACTTGCACATAGAGTGTTTCCTTTTAACCAATTCCCCAACATTGGAATGATATTCTCTTGGCGTAATAATTTACACACTTCTCTCAAGTCATCTACATCAGTCTAGACCATCTCTGATGTTTTCTTTTCCTCCATCTTACGTGATTTCTCCTTTAAATACTCTAATTCACCCTAAATATTCTTAAGTAACTCTATGGTTTCCTGATAAACCTCCTTTTGATGGGTAGGATCTAGGTACCGTGTATGAAGAATCTCCTCCTTAGTGATGGTAGGATTTTGCTATAATGCTTCTCTGGCACGTGCCGCCTCAGAATGGGTTATGATATTTACTTGCAACAACTTGGACTCTACTTCCAACTTAGGAATCCACTTTTTTTCCCTAGCACGTTGTATCCTAACCATCCATGTGCCTTTGTTTTCTTATTTATGTTGCTTGCTAAGATGCTCATACAAGTCTAGGCACTCATCATAGCTATGAATCTTTCCACAGAAAGAACATGTAATATTCTAAGGACATTCACGCATGTAGTGGTCAGGAGATCCACAAGTATAACATGTTCCATGAGGGAAATCACTTCTTTTACCACCACGGCCTCATCCTAAAAATCCACCATGGTATCCTCGACCTCTACCACGAATGCCGTTAAAATTCCCTTCATTCCGATCATAGTGCTTCTAATTTTAATCCCAGTCTTGATGCTCTTTCTTTCCTTTAGAGTTATCTGAGACTCATTCTGTCATACACCAATATCTATAACATCATGGATATGAACAATTAGCTAGAATTCTTAAATTTCATGAGTCATGGACCTCACAGATTTTACGAGTAGCTCAAAACGTTCTTCCTTATCATATGTTTTAGTAAGGGGCATCAGCTAGCATCATGGTTTAAATGGAATATCTCACAATCCAATAGTAGTTTATGTACCAATTTTCAGGGACAACTATCTTTTATGTGACTGTCTACTTCTCAATATGTGCACCAAATCACTGTGCGCATCGCATGTGTTGAATTTGTTGATAGTTTCTCTAACTTATTTGCCATAGCTGCGATCGTGCTTCAAAAATGGGCTCACCCCAAAGATCTATACTTACAACTACCTCAACATGTAAGACTGCTTCAAGTTCTTTGCATGGATCAGTGTATGTCTTATGTGATAGTTCTATCCTAAAAGGGGTAATTAGGACCCCAAAAACCCATTGTGTATGTTGGATTACGTGTATGTCATAAGAAAGCTTAGATAATGAGTGTCTTAAATCGGGCATCATACTCTCTGAAAATTTTAGTAGTGCCTTTCTTAATATAATCTTCTACTCAAACTTAGGGATGTGAAACTCTTTATGGAATGCATATTTTAAAGATTTATAGACTATGTAATTTTGATAAGGGTCAAAATTTTTGTACCAATTGTGTGCATGCCCTTGTATCGTAGTAGCAAATTGGATTTCTCTACGATCAGATGTTGTGATTCCTTTTATGCACCACAATATTTCACACATATGCACATGTTCAACAACATATTCTATGCCCCTATACTCTGGAAGATGAAGAGACATCTCCATGTAAATATTCTAGGGTTGGTGCGGACCTTTCCCACCTGATCTAGAACCTCTTATGTTTCCTCTACCTCCAGAACCACCAGATCCGCCGAAACTAGAACTACCTATGCCTCCTAATCCCAAACATATAGCTGGGGTCAGACCAGAAAATGTGCTTCCCTATGTCCCAACAGTATAACTGAACTGTACCCCAATAGTCTACAAAGGATTACTACTCCCAGAAGATAGTCCAAAAATATGCGCGCCTGAATTTTATGTAGATGATACACCCGAAAAGGTACTCCCATATAACAATGAAGCCATTTGCGGTGCCATTTTTGTGCCTCTTATAATAATCACTCCTACTCTCCTACCGCTTGAGTTAGCTTCTTGACTATTTGATGTCTTGGATGCTAGAAAAACAAGTGCAAGGGCAAGGTTACCAGGTGGATTTAGATGCACACTCGTGACCCGAGTCATATCTGTTGATGCGCTTTTGCATGAGGCCAAGGAGGGTTCCCTATAATGTTTTCCCAAATGGGGGAGTTCCTGAAGCTTGGGTTCCACATCTTCTGTGTGAACTTCCACTCCTTCCCAACCTATCTTTCTCCACAATGACATTTTCTCTGTAACCTCCCGTTACTTCTCTACCTCCCTCTCACATGCCTCTTTATATTTAAGCCACCTTTACTCTCTCTACCTTTCTACCGCTAGGTCTGCCATCCTTCACCAAACCTACTCTTGCCCCGTGCATGGTGGGGTTTAGTTCATCATCGGTTCACTTTCCAAATTAAAAGTTACCATCAAGATCTTGATCGCCATTAGAATGCCTTGTAGGTAAGTTCCCCTTGGATATAGTAAAAACTAGAATTCAGCTACCTCGGGCAGAAAAAGTGGAAATTGAGTACTCTAGGATATAAGCTGTTCAAAACACCATAGAACCACATATCCACAACACGAGTCCAAATCAGATCAACATCATAAAGGGCACGAAAGTCTTCCCACATCTAGACCAATGTGTGATCGCAATTTCATTTAGATTCATAAGCAATCAACCACTCATACAATTCTACCGAAATATAGCGAAAAGGTTATATAAACTATCATCTGATTTTGTTCCACCCACTTGCATGTGTTAAACTCGAGATCCATTGTTGAACCACTATGTGTATTCTTCTTCAGGATAATGTATCCACTCATTAACACTTACTAAGGTCATTCAAGTATGTCTTCATTACGAACCATCTTGAAAACAACTGAAAAAGAGGTCTCGATAATGAGAACCAATGATGCGGCCTAGAATTCACTAATACAAGCCAGTGCATTGGCACATCACATGCACCTAGATTGAGTGCTCACTCAAAGTGCACAAAGGTACCGGGAACCTCTTTAGGGTTATTGTTTTATGATGTTAGCATGATGAAGACTTAAGGAATTCATACCTATGACTAATATATCATTCTACAATGCATGTTTAGATCTAGATCTAGAGAATAACAGACTTAAAAAGATAACCATGATAAAATAAAGCATGCAACACTAAACTATAACCATGATTACACCTTAATTTAGTTCATAATCTCTGTTATATTAAAATCCAATAATACACAAAAACTTCCGTACAATAATAGTAGTATATGCTCATGTGTGTATAAGATTTGGTAGTATAATCTCACTATGACCTAGTTCTCACACACACCTTATGCTACATAGTTCAATCCATATTTATATGGGTGGGGAATTTCCTTCACCACTTATCTAATCCCAAAATAAGTCGCATGCTATTATTAGCCATGCACCATTACAAAAATAATCACACATGCAAGTGTGATTATAGACACTAAAATTAGGTCACACTCCCCTTTAGTCCCTCAACGAATAAGCACCCTTAATCACATTCACCTAGCCATGGCCCCCTTCACCCCACTAATATAAATTGAATTAATTTAATTAAATTAATGCATTATCCTCACTATATTTATTATTTAAATATCTTATTTCAAATTATATCTACACATACAATTCACTTAGACACCTCACCAAGCTAACTCAACCTAAGACCTATTCTTAGTAAGTTGTCATAACTAACTAAGACTTACCCAAACCCTAAAAATCAATGCCTACATTCCCTCTAACCACATTCCCGCATGCTCACAAGAGTCTCTTAGTCTAATCCACGGGTGAACAACATGAAATCTGAGTAAATTAAGAGGATCTCCCTAGTTTAGTAAACCTAGGAAATCCCACCTTCACCAATGTCGATTACCCCTAACCATCGCCGGTTAAGCCGGAATTGCCATTGGTTACCCTTTTAACCCCAAAACAACCTTATTCTCAAGGTTTGAAGTTGGAAGTTGGAATTTAGAAGTTGAAAGAAAAAAGGTTGGTGAGCATTAACACATCTTAGAGAGATAACACATCTTTAGAGAGTGAATTCTAGCAAGACCATGCATGCAAGGAAGGAGATCAAGCATATTTTCCTATACAGCCATCCTAGCCAAGATCTAATCTAACCAAGAAAAGAGGAGTGCACATGTAGCCCATGTAGAAGCTTTCCTTTAGTTGGTGATCACTTGCAGCCTTCAAGCCTCTCATCAGCACCTCCATCCTTCACACATCAGGCATCCAGGACCAGAATCCAAGTAAGTATAATGTCATACTTCTCTGGTTTATTTCATTTCATCATTATTTTATCATATATTACTTACCTAGCCACCTATTGACCTTCTCCAATGCTTCCACCTCCATATTCCCATTAAAAACCTTGCCAAAGTCTACCCCAGTCACCCAATACCTTGTCCGACCAACCAAAGTCCTTTGTGTAATCACAAAGGAGACCTAAAGCTTGTTCTGTGACATTTCTAGATTTCACAGTAACTAGCACCAGTCACACCTGATCGCCATTGGTTACCCCTGACTAACATCAGCCTCTATATTTTCCCACACAACCTAGAAAATATACCTACTCACCTAATTTCATCTCACCTTCATCAACTCGTGATCTACCCGAGACCTCTGTCAAACCTACAGAACCTAGAACCAATCATTTGACCTTTGGATTCTATTCTAGCTTAGCCTGTTAGATTAGATCTATTTCTTATTGTGTTTTAAGTGAGATACCTAAATCATTTCAAATTATAATAGGATTTAATTTACTTACAACATTAAATTGTTTAAAATAGTGGTGTGACCATCTAGGAAGTATCACACTTCTTGGATCTAGAATATGTTAGGCAGTTCATTGTCCATATTGTTTAATTCCTTCTAGTGGTCTTACTTTGCATTACAGGTAGTTCCTCCTAGCCAAAAGGAAGCTCTCATGATCAGCTATGGATTTGGAAGTCATACACGTGCAACAACCCATCAACCAACATTTGAATAGGTATTCCTCCTATGCTCGTTACCCTATCTGTTTCATCAACACTTCAAAGAAATGATCTAATAATCAGGTGAAACATTTTGGCACTCCCGGTGGCACCCATCCGGGGTTCCATGCATTTCATTCATTCCTAGGAAAATTTGTGTGTTTGTTTCCCTTCTGAAAAGTGTACACACTAATTTTCTTCCTTGGTAATCCACCTCTTCTTTCTATTTGCTCTAAAGAAAAATTTTCTTTTGGTGTAATTAAAAAGAATCATTTCTTCATTTTTTCTACGGTGTAGTGAAAGAGAATATTTCTTCCTCTTCATCTTATTGTGTCATCCAACTTCACATTTTGATTTGGGCTTAAAAATAATTGCATTCCATTCGATTTATTGCATTAGCTCATATTAATTGAGGGCAACCTATATGATGGAAGTCATGTCCGGTGATGGTTGACAAACGAATCGTAGAAAAGCACTTATTTCCTTTTCTCTTTCTCGAGTCTTACCAAACCTCACAAAAATTCAAAATACATACATTCTTAAACAACATCCTACCTAGAAGAAGCTGTAGATTATCACACGATCATGACACGGTGGGCACCCGACTCCTTTGCTCTGTCGATTCATACTTGAGCAAAGCCCGCCCCACCATAACATACGAAACCTCACCTTTTAGATCTCCTTCTTTATAGGAAGCCATCCTCACCAAAAAATCTATTTCACAATTCATGTGTTAGTCCATAAATAGCATAATCTAAATAAACATAATAGAAAAGACACTCCTAGGATCGCATTTTGTTAGTGTTTCTTCTTGGCTTGCGTTTTGAGGTGAGAGATCAATTTCTTCACTTATTTTATTTATCCTTGCCTGATCCTCATCATATACGGTGTATTCGGCTTCACCGAGTGTGCTTGGGCCATATCATCATCATTCTCAAAATTCCAGTCCGATTCTACATCATATTTTAATTCACAACCACTTTTCTTTCATCACTATTTTAATTTCACAAGTAATCTTCATCGGTTATCTCGGACCATCATCGGTTATATGCACAATCGCGTCGGTTATAGGTCCTTTTGCTAACCTACTCAAAAGGACATTTTTATTCATTTTCTTCTACTTTTCATAGTCCCTATCACTGTCATCATTCCCATTGATGTTGTAAACATCATCAGATTTGGCATACCTCGCGATTTTATCTTACGCCTCGTTGTTCACTCACTATCCATTTTCCACGATGGCGGCGCGATTACCCCACGACCAGTGTCGTTTTCCCTAACCAGCATCCATTAGTCTATTTCACATTCCAACCACCATTGGGTACCTAATCCAATTTTACCACCAGATTCACCTGTTTCTATTGTTCTCTGTGTCATTTACATAGAAGCATCCCTACGATCGGTATTTTTCACATGGTGCGACCCGAAGACATGCAAGCGCACTTGTGTTTTACGCTAGTTATCAACCACTCCCACCTAGTACTTCACCACCTTCCATTTTTTTACCAGCCATGGAGCCCATCCAGCCTATTACTATCGCTACTGAGAGATGAGGAGTTCACATGACTCCTTGACCAAAACCCTCTTGCCTTGCAGTTCTACCTCTCCCACTCGTCCACTCAAGATGCCTCGGATCAATTGATATACAACATGCTGTATCTATCCCCCATTGTCACTCCCACTCCCGTATCAGCCCCATTTGGCTCCATGCTACCCACATATACCTTACCTCGGTCATTTCATAGCTAGGTTCCATACCCGCTTATAACTACCATGTCTATTATACGTGGCACCCGTTACATCCACCGTACCCTTGACAACTACCTAAACACAATCTCATCAGCCCCTAATGTCTCACATATACCCATAGCTATAATATCGCCTCCGGTGTCGGTGACCCCTATCCCATTTCAGAACATGGTCCTTTCCATTCCACAATCATTATCCCCTATTACCACTAGGTTTAGGACGACCCTTCCACCCCTATATACATACTATCAACAACCTCTTATTTCATCCATTATACATTTTGGAGTACACTACCCCTATTTCATTTCCTTCTTCTCAATCAACCTACATGTCACACCATACACCTGGAGTACCACCCCTGTTATATGCCCAAAACCAACCCTCTCATGCTATAGGAGGCACCCAATCATCGAAACCCACCAATAACCTAATTAAATTGATGTTGGACAAGATGCGAATAATGGAGGCATTAGTTTGGTTCCCATGCAGTCTCGGCTACGATGAGATTTGCAATGAGCCCATCCACCCATCCATTCCTATCCATTTATATCCCATGCATTGCGAAATTCCTAAATTCAATCATTTTAATAGCGAAGAAGACTGTAACAACATTTGTGGTCATTCAAACATGGGTGTTATCTCGATCACTCATGTTGATGCCTTACTCTTGAGAACCTTTCACATGTCCCTCACAGGACTGCATTAGATTGGTATAGTGGGTTACCTAAACACTCTATATTCTCATTCAATTAGTTATCCCAAGCCTTCTTGGATCATTTCTCTATTAATATCATCAAGAAGGTTACCATGACCAATCTATATTCAACACGCTAGTATGAGGATGAATCTATCACAGATTTTGTCACTCGTTGGCGCAACCTTATCAACTAACTTACCTTCAAATTGCCACAAACTAAACTCATTGAGCTCTTCATATGGGCTTGTGGTAAACATATTTCACTTGACCTTGTAGGTCCAAACCTTCCAAACATTCGATGAGGCATTCACTATGGCATGAAAGTTAGAGATTCGGGCCATTGAAGAGAAGAAAATCCAATTACGTAATAAGAATTTGACATTCAAGTCAAATGATAACTCTTCTTCTTCCAAACCACAAACTAATTATTCAAAAGATAAGGGCACCGCTTAACTTGTGAGTACTGGGGCTGGCCCAGCTCATCCATCAAATCAGGCTACCCCCTCATCTAATCTCTCACCTATCCAGATTTTTCAATTCAGACGAGAGTAGTGGAAATATACCCCAATCGGGGAGCCTTACTCTTATGTCTTAGAAAATCTTATCAAAGCTGGAGCCATCACCCTTCCACCTATAAAAACACACACTAGTTTTTACCCTATTCGCCCCATGCTTGCATGGTATAAAGAAAATGATTTCTATAACTGTAATCGAGTAAAGGGTCATACTGATGGAAACTACATCACTTTCAAAAATATTGTCCAAGAAATTCTCGAGAAAGGTGAGTTAACCGTGGATAATCCTAATGCACCTGCCAACCAAAACCTACATATCTTCAAGAAACCATTTCCCAACCATGCCCCTTCATCTGATCAAACCGGTGAGACCTCAACTCATGATACCCATACCCACGAGGTTCACGCTATCTTTAATGATGTACTTGTCACCTCCCAATTACCCCATATTCCTTCCATAGAGGATATCCTATCCCAAAATCCTCCTTCTACGTTGGAACCAACCTCCCTTATTCCTTCACCAATAGAGGAACACCTTTCATCTCCTTCGTCACCTACGGAGGAGTCTTCCGCTAACATTGAGACCATCTCACCCCTGGCTTCACCACTTAGAGAACCTTTACCCATAGTACCTCCTCCACCCATAGAGGAGCACCTATTACCTCCACCCATAAAGGAGCACCCATTACCTCCTCCACCCACAGAGGAGCACCTATCCATTCCTCCACTTATAGAGGAGCTCCCATCATCTTCTCCACCCATTATAGGCCCAGTTGAGATACCTTTACCTCTTGGCAAGCATTCTCCTTCAGCCACCCAAAATCCAATAGACCTACTTTTGGCTCTCTTACCCACGGAAGTTGAAGCTATCCAATTCCCCTGTCTCTAAGACACATTTTACAGGAATTTCCATTAGGTCCTCACTAACTCCACCTACAGATTTTTGTTCTCACGTTTGGTTGATCACTTAGATTATGTGGATAGGGCTCTACTATGGGGGAGCATTTTACTTCCTGTCTCAAGATAGATGCAGAGATCCCTTGCTGATACCTCCACTATCTACCCAAAAATATTTCGACCAATAAAACAAAACCCAACCACCTCTATCAAAACCCCTTCCACGACACTGTTATAGCTCAAAGCTGCACCCTTACCCAAAACTCAACCTACACCTAAACCCGGACCCATACCTATAACATTTTCTTCGACTAAATGCATTACCACTTTAGGGGTCACCCCGACCACCATCCTTACTCATCCACCTATCAAACTGGATTTAACTACATCCTCCAAAGTCAACACCATACCTACTCTGACACCCAAACAGAAGCACCAAACCCATAGAACTCATACCTCGGATGCACCAATCACACCTGCACCTATCCCATCCATCTTAGGATCTCATCTTCCCCACATGGTCAAGAAACCTCCACCCATCAATAAACCAAAAACACAACAGCCCATTCCTTCCTCAAAAACCTCGACCTACGCGAGACACCCAACCCAACTTAAACCTACACCTACTGACCTCTTTACCACCCATACCTCCAATACCCTCACTATTTCTTCACTACCCACTACACTTCATTCGCATTTATCTCACACGCCTCAAACATGAACCGCGTCATCTACCTTCACAAAACCCTCGTTATCCCCGTCGGTAACTTACCCTCTTCCTCCATTAGTTTTTCATTCTAGACCTTGTACACCCACATCACCTTTACCCAAGAAGGTGTAACCCAAAAACAAAACTCCACTACCACACAATAAGGTAGTCAAAATGACCACACACCCTCCTACTGTCCATCTACTATACCCATACCTCAACAAACGCGACCGACACCCAAAAACATGCCGATTACCTAAACCCATAGCTTGACCCCTCCTCTTCTAAAGATTGTTCCTCAACAATCGGGTAAACCTACAACCAAAACCATGTTCACTTCCCATTGTGATCCACTAGCAGTGGTCTTATGTAAAAATTTAACCAACCTCCTTGAGACCTTTGTCATCACATTACCACCACTCAGACCTTATGACCCCCTCAAACCCAAGCCAAAAGGGTTTGACGATAATAAAATTTTCACATACCATCGTGTGCCAGGACACGATGTGGAGAGCTGCAAGGCCTTGAAAACCATCCTTATCTAATTATGTCCACCAAAAACCAACTTTGATGATGATAACCTTCTTGACAAGGATCCTACTTCATTAAAACCCATTCCCACACTTCCCACTCTATGACCAAAATCTCCACCCTCACCTCTCCTAGAGAAATGCCTAAGATTTGAAATTAACATGGTTCACATGAGAGAACTTTCCACGCCACCACCCAAATTTCCATGTGCCACCTCACGGGGTTTTCTCCTCTAGTAGGTTTTTCCCATCATGTCATTATACGGTCACCCCTACACCTTCTCCATTTACCAACTCCCCTTAGATCAACATGATACACATCACTACACATGATCAAATGGATAAGGGGAAAGAAAGGAAAGCCCGACCCACCAACCAATCCTATAGCCAACATAACATCTGCACCCATACCTAAAATAACTATCTATATCCCCGCATAACCCATTTCTAATGGCGTCACACATCGCACCATGCTCAAACAATTACACCAATCACCCCTCAAAATTTCTTTATATGACCTCATCTAAACCTCAAAATCCTATCATCAAGATCTCATGGAGGTTCTTCAATCAATTGAGGTTTTACCTAATGACCCTACACCCGTAGCCTCTATTATCACACCCCATCATGTAGCCTTTCTCACCAAATTACCACCTTCATCTTCACCCCACCAAGTTCACCAAGTGGCCTCCCTTAGCTTCTCAGATGAAGAGATCGCGCCACACCAAAATGATGACCCGGACCCAGCCCTCTTCATCTTTGTCCACATCAATGGCATAAGGGTGCGTCATGTGATGATTGATGGGGATGCTAGCATTAACATCATTTCATCCCATGAATTCACTCAAATGTGCATACTTGATAATTACATGCATAAACACCCAGTCATGTTGCATTCATTCAATGATGCTATCACCTCTACACTAGGCACCGTCATCCTCCACATTCACGTGGGCCCCTGCACTATTCCCGAATTGTTTTACATTTTAGAGGGGGAATTCCAATATAACATGTTGCTTGGTAGACCCTAGATCCATGTCATGGGTTACGTTCCTTCCACTTTGCATCGTTGTGTAAAGTTTGAACATGAAGGACACACCTATACCATTCTAGCTGACCCATCACCTTTTAAAACATGCAACATGCTTTACTGACCTAATGATGTGCTCATACCTATCAAGTCATCTACCTCTGCAACCACTACCGCTTCACCTACACCTCCACCTACCAGTATAAATACTACTTCTACCACACATACCTCCTCCATTCCTACTACTGCCATAACCTCCATAGCTGCCCCATCAGCTTCCTAATCCATTAACTCCACCTCTGCATCAACCTCTGACACATTATCCATACCAGCTACCTACATACCAACAAGCTGATCCCTTGGAAGGTGTTTTTCAATGCTCCTCACTGCGGGGAGTACCACCTATATACTATCAAAACATTCCTTACTATGTAGAAGTATGGACGTCTTCACCAACACCCTCATTATTATCACCGCATAGGAGAATTCATCCTTTATGGTCCTCCTCATCTTTGTACTAGTCTCACATATGGGGGACTTAATACTACCACTTACACACCTAAACATCCATCACAAACCCACCCATTTTCCAGCGACTTACAATCACTTACCAATCACTTTGTTTCACCCACACCTTCTGCACCATTGTGCGTGGAAGGGTTTTCGTTTTGGCTTTTACGAGCAAGGCCGCCATACCATTATTCCATGTACCACCCACAAACATAACGACCATAGTGGTATCAGCTTCCCTGAACCACCTACCAAACAGGCCCGCATTGAACTCATTAAGGACACTAGCCCTTCTCCACCTTCTTCACCCGCTCCACCTTCATCACCACCTTCACCAATGGAGTCGATGGATCCTGAATCTATCCCTCCTAATTTTTTTTTCATAAACACCATTTCCTTGGGGCCTCTGACTTATCAACATGAGGGCAAGGCCCCTTCCACTCTTCCCTTCCTATATCCTGAGATGATTGATGATGACACACCTTCAATCAATGTCGTTCAATGTTAGGATGATGAATCCATACTCACCTACCTTGGTGCAGAAGACTCATATATTCATCAGTCATTACCCTCTAAGATGCAAACCATGTTGAATGAATTGACTATCAAGATCAACATTCATACTCAGGATGACCTACACATCCTAAAGATCGGACAATCTTTAGATGTTGTTGAATAGGAAGCCATCACTTATTTTCTTAGAGATCATAACCACACTTTCACTTGGTCTTACATAGACATGCCCAGTATTGACCCCACTATAGTGGTCCACAATATCGTAACTATTCCCGATGCCAAACCCATCAAACAAAAGATGAGGAAAATGCACCCTCGTATTACTCTTCTCATCAAAGAAGAACTTCAAGTACCTTCTTTCCATTTCCTTCATCTTACCCATTGATTATCCTCATTGGATTTCTAACATTTTCCTTGTTACTAAAGCAACAAGGGGACTCCACATTTACACGGACTTCCGTGACCTCAACCTAGCCTTCCCAGAAAGATGACTTTCCCTTACCGGTATTGATTAGCTGGTTGACCTCACTGTTGGTCATGAGATGCTATCACTCATGGATGGCTTCTCGGGTTATAACCAAATTTTTCTTGCCCTAGAAGATCAACACAAGACCTCATTCATCACCCCTTGGGGGACCTTCTACTATCGAGTCATGCCTTTTGGCCTTAAAAATGTTGGTGCCACATATCAGTGGCGTATGACTTACATCTTCCATGACATCATGCATTGCATATTGGAATATTACGAGGATGATCTCTTAGCTAAATATAAACATCGCTCTAAGCACCTTGTCATCCTCAAACCATCTTTGACCACCTCATTAAATATTGCATCCACCTTCAGCCTAAGAAGTGTGTCTTCACGGTTCTTTAAGGAAAGCTCCTGGGATTTATCTTTTCCCTTTGTGGTATAGAAGTTGAACATGCTAAACTCAAGGCCATTCTCAAAATTCCTCCACCTACTAATCTTCGACAACTCTACAGTAGCCTACAAGGTAAATTGCAGTCCATTCACCATTTCATTTCACAATTATCTGATTGGTGTCAACCATTTCATCATCTTCTCAAGAAGGATGTCTCCTTTAAATGGGATGATGACTATCACAAAGCTTTTGAGGCCTTAAAACAATACCTTCTCTAACCACCCATACTCATCCCACCTAAATACGATCAACCTTTTTACCTATATATATTTGCTACTAATCATTCCTCGGGAGCCATGCTTTCTCATCATGATGAACACCACAAGGAGCAGGTGGTTTATTACATAATTTGTACTCTTTTGGACTATGAAACCCAATACAACCATCCCAAAAAAATCTTCTTAGCCTTAGTTTTCATTGCCACCAAACTCTGCCATTACCTACTCAACCACAAAACCTATGTTGTGACCAACACCGACCCCCTTACACTTTATGTATGCCAAACCTTATCAAAATTAGCATACCGCATGATGGCTTATGCTTTTAGCTGATCTTGACCTCGAATTAATTCATCAAAATTCCATCAAGGTCCAAGCTATCGCTGACCAATTGGTCAATGCACCTATTTCTAGGGATCTCGTAACATTCCCCAATTTAGTACACTAGAACAAATATTTTTTTTTTTGATAAGCTCTTCCTAGTTCTAAATACATAATTTAGAACTCACAGATCAAAAACAATCATTCTTATAACAGATAACCATATGCAGCTGTAATGACTCGGTATACCACCGATCTATTCATTCCATGACTCGGTAATCTACCGATCTATTCATGAATGTCATAGAGTTGGTGTTTTTATTTTAACACCACACTCTTGTGGTTCTCTTCCCTAAACTGGGTTTTCAGAATGCTCTGCCCAAGGAACCTATCTGAATAATTGTTACCATTATTCATCGGCATCACGTCCCTTAGACTAGGTGATATAGGACAACGCAATCAGCAGCTTGCGATACTTTGGCCAAAGATTTGAAACATACTGTTTATGTCTCGTATTCCTTGACGGCATACTCATCAATCTAGAATACGTCCTCCACCCCACTCCGATGTTTATACAGAATGTCCCATACTGACTTCTGTCAGCCATCCCTCTCCCAAGTCGTTCACTCAGGAACGGATTAATAACATGACAACGTTATAAGGATGCCCTCGAGGACTAGGGATAAGCTGACATACTGGGTCAACCCTAGTTAACCCTGTGTGTCAAGGTACCCCAAATCTCCAAGGGCAGCCTCATAACATGACCATGTTCCTAACTAGATCCTGAGTAAAAACTTGTTCAAGTTTAAGGTGTAAATCTTAACGATCAATGCAAAGGGTGTCGCCATAAGCCACCTGCATTGTTGTATCCTCGAGAAGATCCTAATCTTCTCGAGGGTACAACCCTGCAATCGACATGCGCTGACATCCTACAAAATCACCTCGGAAATATCTACTTATCTTAAGGTGTTACATACATTGAGTTGAAATTATACTTTAAGACTCTCCTTTCCGGTTAGTCTTATCCCAACTCCTGGGTTCCTCATTATTGAGTTGCCTTACTTATTTAAGATCTATTTCACAGAGAGAAATTAATAAGATTTGAGGTCTCATCAAGAGTTCATTGATTCACAATAATCTTAATCAACGAAAATGGGCAGTAGCCCTAAGCCTCCTCTTAAGGATGCTAAATATACCCTTTTAGGTTTATATCTATTTTCCAAAACTGAATTATATCTTACTTATTTGTATTAAGATATAGTGATTTAGATTCTTTATGTACATTGTCTTGGCTTAGATCAAGGTTAGGGAGTAATAGATTACTCCTCCCGTTCAGCTACCTATTAAGGTTTATTTGAACCTTAACTTCTTGGAAGACAGTGGTCTAATTTCCAAATTAGCCTTATATGGAATATTACAGAACTACTAATCATTCACAAGTATTTAGTCACAAATCTTTACAAGGCCTACTTAGAGAATCCCAAGATCTCCAAGGTATACAATAATAATAAAAATGCACTTCAAAACAATCGAACCAAAGAGGATCAATCCATCAAAATACAAATACAGCCATATAGTATCAATTCCCTCATTTCATTTAATTCTAAGCCAAATAATTACAATCTATGCATTCAGCATATTTGATACAATACTCAACAGCATAAGATCAACTTTCTTCATATAATACAATTAGAGAAGTCAAGTTGGAATTCATCATAAAACCAAATTAAATAATCTGAGCATCATATCAGATCTGCATGCCTTTACCACTTACGACAACCATCTGCAAAAATTGCCAACATGGGTCAGTTCTGTGAACTGAGCATGATAAGCACTAATTCTTAAAACAATTGCATTCTACCAATTGCTCTCATTAAACAACCTGTTTAAATGAAATCATTTCATCAAATCCTCAAACATGAATCAGGCTAATTATCTTCCTGCAATTCTAACATGACTATAACGCATGACTCATATTATAGCTACCAATTAAACCTAAATATTTTCAGATGACTCATCATAATTATTAGAGACTAAGAAGAACAAAATGAATCCAAAACATCCATCCACCTGTATCTCAAGGACAACAATAATTCAACAAATTATTCCATTCAAAAATGAATATCCTATCAGTTCGTGTTTCCAAGAAGTATGTTTCTAACAATTCCACAAAGGCAGATTATAAAATCCAGCAAGCTCAACTGACGGGGTTCCTTTATACTCATAACATTATTTCAATGGAATTTACAAGTATACGAACTCATACTGCAATACTATTTTAACCAGTCTCTGCATACAATTTAACAGTCTACTCTTCTTATGCCTATACTGTAGAGTTCACATAAGGATACAAAAGAAGAAAACATTCATAGTTTGTAAACAAGGAGAGAATATCATATTATTCCTATAGTTATATATATCAACATAAACTTCATAATGAGAAGAAAAAGCAGAGACATTGATTTCATTCCAATCATGTTCGGGGATCAGACAGACTTCTCAAGAATAATGCAATTACATTATACGCATGCGACTAAATCAGTCGAGATAACAAGAAGAAACTACAGTTTCATCAAAATTCAATATAAAAATCACCTGTAGCTTATTAAGCAATACAAGAGCTCTCGTGACAAAGCAGTAATAAATAATCCAACCCATATAGACTCCACAAAACTTTCCAAATCATTCATCAAACATGAAAAATATCCAACGCCATCGCCTGACACGGCACAGCTAGGAACTCTTTATCTCAGTCAAACACGAGACTAGATAACACAATAAACAGAAGATGTAACCCTGTGCAAACACAGCGACATTCCCACTGAGTTGAAACACTCAGCAACATTCAACTGAGTCGAAACATGTACATACACAACAACATTCAACTGAATCTAAACCCTACTAATATACAAAGCAAGGACTTATATCAGAAGCTGAATTCAAGAAAGATAAGCACAGTAAGGATTTTACATAAGTCTCCTCCATATCATAAGCTCAACAAGGTTCAACTGAAGTCGAGCTAATACGAAAATACAAGCAGGGACTCAAACAGAGTCAATTTTGTTAAGTAACCCAGCACACATTTCTACAGAATCAAACTAAATATAACCACAACAACAATAAGAGAGAGAGTCGAATCCAAAACCAACTCAGCAAACATATCTACTGAGCCGAATTCATAAACAACGCAGTAATATTTACAACTGAGTCAAATTCTTAAATAAACACAGCAACCATTTGCACTGAGTCAGATCTATAAGTATTCATAGCGAGGGTATACATCAGAAGTCAAACCAACATGCAAAGCACATCAAGGATTTTTAACAGAGTCGCATTCACATGAGAATACAGAAAGGACTCTAATAGAGTCGTTTCCAACAAGTGCTCAAAACTAGGCTTCAATAGAAGACGAACCATACAAAAAGAAACATTTCAAGGACTCCAACAGAGTTACTTCCAACAAGCGTTAACAGCAAGGCTTCGGCAGGAGTCGATTTCATATATTATCCTTGCAAGCATTTCTAAGGAATCTAACCAAAATGTAAAACACAGCAAGATATTTCAACAGTAATGAATCCAAAGGTACACTCAGCAAGGATTCAACAGAATAATCGAACCAGCATGAAAACACAGCAAGATATTTCATACATTAACGAATCCAATGTACACTCCACAAGGATTCAATAGAATAATCGAACCAACATGAAAACACAATAAGATATTTCATACATTAACGAATCCAATGTACACTCCACAAGGATTCAACAGAATAATCGAACCAGCATGAAAACACAAAGTAAGATATTTCATACATTGCTACCATTAAAACCAACTGAACCAAAAATCATCTGAACAGAGTTGTTCTAATGAAATCATTTGAAGGAAAGCAAGATTTTTAAAAGTTAGGACCTATCATGCCTGATAGTGTCACGTAAAAATCTGAAGAAGACCTCTGAATGTGCTCGCGCCTTCTCTTCTTCTTCCACGATAGATTAAACAACAATAAATTGTTACCTTCATGCCTTATAAACTTTCCCCGACAGAGAAAAGAGTTAGATATTCTCAAGGTTGCCATGCAACACAGAGTAGACTAGTTCGAAGAACCAGTCATCAAGCAGAGAGAAAAACGGACGCATGGAAAACCAAAATACCAACAAATTTTCCATTTTCATGCCTTCCCAAGCAATCCGTGCTCGGGAACCGAAGTTCATCAATGGCATTAACTCCAAGATTCCCACCTATTCTCCATTGCCACCGACCACCTAAGTTGGTGATTTCTAAATGAAAGCAAACAACCATTTCCAAATTTGGCGATGCTGCCACGTCAGGTCACAATAGCCGTTAGCAACCTCCACCAAATCCCAAGTCCTTCATCCTTATCCACCTCATTTAATGCCATGGAAACCACCGCCCATGACTCACGCCCCTTCATAGGTCCCCCTCCATCCATTATCATTAGTTAGGATAGGTTAGAACATAGGTTAGATCATAAGGTAAGACATTAGTCTTACTTACATAGTGCTAGGTGTAGCTAACCTTAGGAGCATTACGCTTATAGTTTAGGGTTAGTTTAGATTAGCAATCATTCAACCAATAGGTTATAGTTTAGGTTAAGGTTATTAACCTTAACGAATTCAGTCTAGGTCTCACAAGTAGGACCGATCAGTATTAGAACCAAACAGGGTATAACATTCCCGTAATGGATTCTATCGGTATTGCTACTAAGCTTGCAGTATACACCAGAATTTCTTACCTGGCTTAAGGTCTAGGCCTTCCTGATATTATGATATCGGGAACCAAATTCATTTTACATGATCAGCCTGAGTTAAACTCCGAATTGCTCATTCAACTCATTCAGACCTTACATCTTTCAAAAGGTCAATAATTTTTCTTTTGTTCATCCTAAATAAACTTAAAACATCTCTTGGATCAATGCAACTGATCCAAGGCTGAGTCATAAAGACGGATAAATCCACAATTCCTCCCGAAATCAAATTGAACTCAGGTGCTAAAAATGAAAGAAATAAAAGAGTCCAAGCATATCCTGACTCAGTCAAAGATCTTCAAGAGCAAAGAAGATACAATCCATATCAAGCATGACTTCACAATCAAAGGAACACATCCTTATACAGAAGAAATCATATATCAACACTTGAACGCTCAGGAGGAAGTAGCAATAGTTCAGGGTGTTACATGCTTCCCTCCTAAAGATTCATCATCCCGATGATTACATATTTTGATTTACCTTCAGGTCAACCAATTTATTAGTTCACAATACAATGAGACTATTTCCAACTTGAATAGTTCCAGAAATCAATGTCACGATACATTTTATTCAACCTGAATAATGTTTGCCTCAATCTGGCTTTCATAAAGACATGAAAAGATAAGTTCATAAAAATGTTTTGTCAACAGATTTCATTCTGTTCAAAAAGAAAGGGAAAAGCAATTTTTATCTCTTCCAGATTTTCCCAAGTTGCACTTTCTTTGTTAAACTGGTCCCACTGGACCTTACATTGCTGTATTTCATGATTTCTCAAATGCAATTGGTGAGTTTCCAGCACTCGTGTGGGTTTAACCACGATTATTCCTGGGTCTTGGACCTGCAAGGAATTCCAATTTAAAACATGTGACAAATCTGAAACGTATTTCTTAAGCAAAGAAATATGGAAAACATCATGCATGTGAGACAAAGTAGGTGGTAATGCTAATCGATAAGCTACAGGATTGATTATTTTGACAATTTCAAAAGGTCCCACGTAATGAGGTGACAACTTGGCAGCCTTTCCAAAAGTTATAGAACTCTTTCTGGGTTTAACACGAAGAAAAACCTTCTCACCAAGTTCAAACCTTCGATCAACCCGCTTAAGGTCAGCATAGCTCTTCTGCCTATCTGCTGCTTCCTTTAAACATTCACGAATCAACTTTACTTGTTGTTCCATTTCAGTGAGGATTTCTGGCCCAACTACCACTCTATCCTCAATACTATCCCAGCTAACAGGGGTTCTGCACTTTCTTCCATAAAGTGCTTCAAAAGGTGCCATTTTAAGAGATGAGTGATAAGTGTTGTTGTATGCGAACTCAACTAATGGAAGATACTCTTCCCATTTATACTGCTGATCCATGCAATACATTCGCAACATATCTTCCAACACTTGATTTACTCTCTCGGTTTGTCCATCCATTTCTGGATGATATGCTAAACTGAAGTTTAGTTTCGTTCCAAGAGCTGTATTAAGCGTTTGCCAAAATCTTGATGTCATTCTAGGATCACATCGGATATAATCTATTACGGTACACCATGTAACCTAAAAATCTTGTGCACAAATCTTTTGGCCAACACCTGGTGAATCATCCTTTAGATTTCCAGTGATGAAATGAGCTACCTTAGTTTATCTACAACTACCAGGATAACATCATGTTTATTCCGGACATAGGTAACCCTTGTACAAAGTCCATGCTTATTACTTGCCATTTATCTTTGCGGTATGCTATGGGGATATAATAGTCCATTGAGAATGCATGTGTTCGCCTTAACCGCCGACATTCCGGACAATGTGTCACAAAATCAATAACATCCTTTTTCATACCTTTCCAAAAGTATTGTTGTTTTAGATCAGCAAACATTTTTGTGATACCTGTGTGTCGAGAAAAGGTGAATTATGAAATTCAACTAACAACTTCTTTCTCAAATCATTTAGCAAAGGTACGTATACCCTGTTTTCATAACGTAAGATTCCTTCCTTATCAAAATGAAAACCTTTATACCTTTCATCATTAGGTTCTACAGCAAGCGCTATTTTTACTTGCTGAAAGTATATATCAGATTCTGAGGCACTTTTTACCTCATCCTTAAACTGAGTTCTTAATGTTATAAGAGTAGAAATGTGCTTCCTACGACTCAGAGCATCTGCTACTCTATTCTCTTTCCCTTTGATGTAGCTAATATCAAAATCATATTGGGATAAAAACTCTAACCACCTTCTCTATCTGGCATTTAGATTAGGCTGAGTGAAAATATATTTCAGTCCTAAGTGATCAGTTTTCAACTCAAAAGGTTTCCCAAGTAAATAGTGTCTCCAGACTTGAAGCGCATGAACAATGGCAGCAAGCTCCAAATCATGAGGGGCATAATTCAGCTCATGTAACTTAAGTTTTCTACTTTCATATGCTATGACTTGATCATTCTGTAACAAAACACCACCAAGGCCTTCCCCAGAAGCATCCGTTACAACAGTAAAGCTCCCATTAGGGTCTGGTACAGCTAATATAGGTGCTGAAGTCAACTGGCTTTTCAAACTTTTGAAAGCAAGTTTTGCACTTATCATTCCAAATAAATTTCTTATCCTTCTTCTGCAATGAATTTATTGGTGCAACCACTTTAGAAAAATCCTTAACAAATTTCCTATAATAACCAACAAGACCCATGAAGCTTCTTACTTCATGCACATTCTTTGGTGTAGGCCACTCAGTTATTGCCACTATTTTTGAAGGATCCACAACAATTCCTTCCTTACTAATGACATGACCCAAATAGTGAACTTCTGTATCAAAGAAAGAACATTTGGATAACTTACCATATAACTTTCTTTTTCTCAAAATTTCCAAAACTATCTTCAAATGCTCATTATGATCTTCAACACTTTTAGAATAAATGAGAATATCGTCCAAGAATACAAGTACAAACTTGTCCAAATATTCTTGAAAGATATTATTCATTAAGTTCATAAAAGTTGCGGGTGCATTAGTTAATCCAAAGGGTAGAACCGTGAATTCATAATGTCCGTACTGGTTCGGAAAGCTATTTTATGAATATCTTCTTCTCTAATCCTTAATTGATGATAACCAGATCGAAGATCTATCTTGGAATAAACCGCTGCCCCACATATCGATCAATTAGATCGTCAATCCTTGGAAGTGGGTATCTTCTTGATTATTGCTTTGTTTAACATCTGATAGTCAATACACAACCTAAGTGTTCCATCCTTCTTTTTTACAAATATTACTGGCGTTCCCCAAGGTGAAACACTTGGTCTAATCAAAACCTTAGATAAAATTTCTTGCAATTGTGCCTTAACCTCGAATAACTTTGTAGTAGTCATTCGATAAGGTGCCTTGGAAATAGGTTCGTTCCTATTTTGATTTCAATAGTGAAATCAAATTCCATTTTGGGTGGTAAACCTGGTAATTCCTCCAGGAAAAACATCCTTGAAACTTTGCAATAGAGGGAATCGTTTCATGGAATCACCATCTTCTTCTGAGAATTCAGATATCTTTACTGCATATAAGGTACATCCTTTGTTTTTAGCCTTTTTAAGTTGCATAGCTGACAGCTTCCTAACCAAAATTTCCCGTTTCACTCCTTGTATCTCTGCTATTTTCAGACGATCATCTAAACATCTTATTTTCTTTTCAAAGCAGTCTACTTTTTCTTTATGGTCAGCTAACCAATTAACACCGATGACAATGTCATAGGATCCCAAAGGTGCAACATAGAGGTCAACTTCAGTGGAAAAGTTAGGTAAGTCAAGGACTGCCCCAAAAAGACACATACTCACTGTATGAACAGAGTTATTACCATACTGTACAGTCCAAGATTTATCCATTTTTCTAGCTTTTCTCTTAAGTTTAGAAGCAAGTTTACTAGAAATAAAACATTCAGTAGCTCCGGTATCAAAAAGAATAGTGACAGGTATGCCAAATAACTTACCCGAAACTTCTATTGGTGTCACTTGCTTTTCAGCTTGCTTGTCTGCTACTGCAACATGTATCTTATGCTGCTGATTACGATCGTCCTTCTTCAAAGGGCACTGATTGGCATAGTGGTCTTTGCCACAATTGTAGCAACCTCCTACAGGTCCCTTTTTAGGCTCAAAATTACTTCCAGCCTTAAAATTATCACGTTGTCCTCCATAGGGTTTCTACCCATTGTTATAGTTTTTGGCAAAACCATCCCTTACATTTCCAGCAGGCTTATTCGCTATCATTTTCTTACTATTATCCCCTGGAAACTTACTTCTGTTTCCAAAATTTTTCCATGGTCCCTTTTTGGGTGCAAGTGAAGTTGAAGAAGGGTTTACAATCTTCTTCCACACTTCCTCTTTATGAGCAAAAATAGCCTTTAATTTCTGTTCTTGCCTTATGGCCTTTTCAACAACTCCTTCCATAGTGGTTGGGCTATGAACATCAACCTCTCCTCCTATCACGGGATTCAACCCCATGATAAATTTTTGTATTCTGAACTTCTTGTCAGTTTGATATTGTGGTACGTACTTGAGGAGTTTCGTAAACCACTCCCAGTATTCAGTTACCGTTAGCTTCCCTTGAGCTAAGTTCTGGAATTCTGTCATTTTTTGATCATAGAAAAGTTGTGGCAGCCAACGTTGCCTAAAATAGCCCTTAAATTGATCCCAAGTGATATTGGTCTCATCAATATTTAGCTCAGCTTTACGGCTATCCCACCACGAAGATGCTTCGTGGGAAAGTTGATAGGCTCCCCAAATAGCTTTGGTTTCCTCCGAAAAGTTTCTTATTGCAAAGTACTTCTCCATTTCGCTAAGCCAATTCTTAGCTCCATCACCTAATGTGGTGCCATCATATTTAGGTGGGCTTATCCTTTTTATATCATTAGTGAGTTCTGCTGCCAACCTGGCCTTTTTGTTTTCTGGTTGGACAGGTGCATTTCCAGTGTTATTATCAACACCCATATCGGGGTTGTCCTCAGGAGGTTGTTGATTGTCGTTACCAGCTTCATCATCCTCCTCATTTCCCATTACTTGCTGCTCAAGTACAGCCAAACGATCTCTTGTGTCCAATAGGGCAGCAAGGATCTCATCAAGTTTTTGGGTTGTTGCTGCCCCTCCTTCAGGTGGAGCATTATTTGCAACATTCCCCCTTGTTCTAACCATTTTTTGTTACAAGAAAATTCAGGTTTTTATCAGATTATGGACACAATACATCTAAGAGCTGCAACCTTCAGCTCTGATACCAAGATGTAACATTCCCCAATTTAGTACATTAGAACAATTTTTTTTTTTTTTGATAAGCGCTTCCTAGTTCTAAATACATAATTTAGAACTCACAGATCAAAAACAATCATTCTTATAATAGATAACCATATGCAACTGTAATGACTCGGTATACTACCGATCTATTCATTCCATGACTCGGTAATCTACCGATCTATTCATGAATGTCATAGAGTTGGCATTTTTATTTTAACACCACACTCTTGCGGTTCTCTTCCCTAAACTGGGTTTTCAGAATGCTCTGCCCAAGGAACCTATCTGAATAATTGTTACCATTATTCATCAGCATCACATCCCTTAGACTAGGTGATATAGGACAACGCAATCAGCAGCTTGCAATACTTTGGCCAAAGATTTGAAACATACTGTTTATGTCTCGTATTCCTTGATGGCATACTCATCAATCTAGAATACATCCTCCACCCCACTCCGATGTTTATACAGAATGTCCCATACTGACTTCTGTAAGCCATCCCTCTCTGAATTCGTTCAATCAGGAACAAATTAATAACATGACAATGTTATAAGGATGCCCTCGAGGACTAGGGATAAGCTGACATACTGGGTCAACCCTAGTTAACCCTGTGTGTCAAGGTACCCCAAATCTCCAAGGGAAGCCTCATAACATGACCATGTTCCTAACCAGATCCCGAGTAAAAACTTGTTCGAGTTTAAGGTGTAAATCTTAACGATCAATGCAAAGGGTGTCACCATAAGCCACCTGCATTGTTGTATCCTCGAGAAGATCCTAATCTTCTCGAGGGTACAACCCTGCAGTCGACATGTGCCGACATCCTACAAAACCACCTCGGAAAGATCTACTTATCTTAAGGTGTTACATACGTTGAGTTGAAATTATACTTTAAGACTCTCCTTTCCGGTTAGTCTTATCCCAACTCCTGGGTTCCTCATTATTGAGTTGCCTTACTTATTTAAGATCTATTTCACAGAGAGAAATTAATAAGATTTGAGGTCTCATCAAGAGTTCATTGATTCACAATAATCTTAATCAATGAAAATGGGCAGTAGCCCTAAGCCTCCTCTTAAGGATGCTAAATATACCCTTTTAGGTTTATATCTATTTTCCAAAACTGAATTATATCTTACTTATTTGTATTAAGATATAGTGATTTAGATTCTTTATGTACGTTGTCTTGGCTTAGATCAAGGTTAGGGAGTAATAGATTACTCCTCCCGTTCAGCTACCTATTAAGGTTTATTTGAACCTTAACTTCTTGGAAGACAGTGGTCTAATTTCCAAATTAGCCTTATATGGAATATTACATAACTACTAATCATTCACAAGTATTTAGTCACAAATATTTACAAGGCCTACTTAGAGAATCCCAAGATCTCCAAGGTATACAATAATAATAAAAATGCACTTCAAAACAATCGAACCAAAGAGGATCAATCCATCAAAATACAAATACAACCATATAGTATCAATTCCCTCATTTCATTTAAGCCAAATAATTACAATCTATGCATTCAGCATATTTGATACAATACTCAACAACATAAGATCAACTTTCTTCATATAATACAATTAGAGAAGTCAAGTTGGAATTCATCATAAAACCAAATTAAATAATTTGAGCATCATATCAAATCTGCGTGCCTTTACCACTTACGACAACCATCTGCAAAAATTGCCAACATGGGTCAGTTCTGTGAACTGAGCATGATAAGCACTAATTACTAAAACAATTGCATTCTACGAATTGTTCTCATTAAACAACCTGTTTAAATGAAATCATTTCATCAAATCCTCAAACATGAATCAAGCTAATTATCTTCCTGCAATTCTAACATGACTATAACGCATGACTCATATTATAGCTGCCAATTAAACCTAAATATTTTCAGATGACTCATCATAATTATTAGAGACTAAGAAGAACAAAATGAATCCAATACATCCATCCACCTGTATCTCAAGGACAACAATAATTCAACAAATTATTCCATTAAAAATGAATATCCTATCAGTTCATGTTTCCAAGAAGTATGTTTCTAACGATTCCACAAAGGTAGATTATAAAATCCAACAAGCTCAACTGACGGGGTTCCTTTATACTCATAACATTATTTCAATGTAATTTACAAGTATACGAACTCATACTGCAATACTATTTTAACCAGTCTCTGCATACAATTTAACAGTCTACTCTTCTTATGCCTGTACTGTAGAGTTCACATAAGGATACAAAAGAAGAAAACATTCATAGTTTCTAGACAAGGAGAGAATATCATATTATTCCTACAGTTATATATATCAACATAAACTTTACAGCTGAGAAGAAAGAAACAGAGACATTCAGATTTCATTCCAATCATGTTCAGGACTGTACCGACTTCTCAAGAATAATGCAATTACATTATACGCATGCGACTAAATCAGTCGAGATAACAAGAAGAAACTACAGTTTCATCAAAATTCAAATATAAAAATCACCTGTAGCTTATTAAGCAATACAAGAGCTCTCGCGAAAAGTAGTAATAAATAATCCAACCCATATAGACTCCACAAAACTTTCCAAATCATTCATCAAACGTGAAAAATATCCAACGCCATCGCCTGACACGGCACAACTAGGAACTCTTTATCTCAGTCAAACACGAGACTAGATAACACAATAAACAGAAGACGTAACCTGTGCAAACACAGCGACATTCCCACTGAGTCGAAACACTCAGCAACATTCAACTGAGTCGAAACACGTACATACACAGCAACATTCAACTGAATCTAAACCCTACTAATATACAGCAAGGACTTATATCAGAAGCCGAATTCAAGAAAGATAACCACAGAAAGGACTTTACATAAGTCTCCTCCATATCATAAGCTCAGCAAGGTTCAACCGAAGTCGAGCTAATATGAAAATACAGTAGGGACTCAAACAGAGTCGAGTTTGTTAAGTAACCCAACACACATTTCTACAGAATCAAACTAAATATAACCACAACAACAATAAGAGAGAGAGTCGAATCCAAAACCAACTCAGCAAACATATCTACTGAGCTGAATTCATAAACAACGCAGTAATATTTACAACTGAGTCAAATTCTTAAATAAACACAACAACCATTTACACTGAGTCGGATCTATAAGTATTCACAGCAAGGGCTTATATCAGAATTCGAACCAACACGCAACACATCAAGGATTTTTAATAGGAGTTGCATTCACATGAGAATACAACAAGGACTCCAATAGAGTCGTTTCCAACAAGTGCTCAAAACTAGGCTTCAATAGAAGATGAACCATACAAAAAGAAACATTTCAAGGACTCCAACAGAGTTACTTCCAACAAGCGTTAAAGAAGGCTTCCAGAGAGTCGATTTCATATATTATCCTTGCAAGCATTTCTAAGGATTCTAACCAAAATGCAAAACACAACAAGATATTTCAACAGTAATGAATCCAAAGGTACACTCAACAAGGATTCAACAGAATAATCGAACCAGCATGAAAACACAGCAAGATATTTAATACAATAATGAAACCAATGTACACTCCACAAGGATTCAATAGAATAATCAAACCAGCATGAAAACATAGTAAGATATTTCATACATTAACGAATCCAATGTAAACTCCACAAGGATTCAATAGAATAATTGAACCAGCATGAAAACACAGTAAGATATTTCATACATTGCTACCATTAAAACCAACTGAACCAAAAATCATCTGAACAAAGTTGTTCTAATGAAATCATTTGAAGGAAAGCAAGCTTTTTAAAAGTTAGGACCTATCATGCCTGATAGTGTCGCATAAAAATCTGAAGAAGACCTCTGAATGTGCTTGCGCCTTCTCTTCTTCTTCCACGATAGATTAAACAACAATAAATTGTTACCTTCATGCCTTATAAACTTTCCCCGATAGAGAAAAGAGTTAGATATTCTCAAGGTTGCCATGCAACACAGAGTAGACTGGTTCGAAGAACTAGTCATCAAGTAGAGAGAAAAACGGAACGCATGGAAAACCAAAATACCAACAAATTTTCCATTTGCATGCCTTCCCAAGCAATCCGTGCTCGGGAACCGAAGTTCATCAATGGCATTAACTCCAAGATTCCCACCTATTCTCCATTGCCACCGACCACCTAAGTTGGTGATTGCCAAATGAAAGCAAACAACCATTTCCAAATTTGGCGATGTTGCCACGTCAGGTCACAATAGCCGTTAGCAACCTCCACCAAATCCCAAGTCCTTCATCCTTATCCACCTCATTTAATGCCATGGAAACCACCACCCATGACTCGTGCCCCTTCATAGGTCCCCCTCCATCCATTATCATTAGTTAGGATAGGTTAGAACATAGGTTAGATCATAAGGTAAGACATTAGTCTTACTTACATAGTGCTAGGTGTAGCTAACCTTAGGAGCATTACGCTTATAGTTTAGGGTTAGTTTAGATTACAAATCATTCAAATAATAGGTTATAGTTTAGGTTAAGGTTATTAACCTTAACGAATTCAGTCTAGGTCTCACAAGTAGGACGATCAGATTAGAACCAAACAGGGTATAACATTCCGTAATGGATTCTATCCGGTATTGCTACTAAGCTTGCAGTATACACCAGAATTTCTTACCTGGCTTAAGGTCTAGGCCTTCCTGATATTACGATATCGGGAACCAAATTCATTTTACACGATCAGCCTGAGTTAAACTCCGAATTTCTCATTCAACTCATTCAGACCTTACATCTTTCAAAAGGTCAATAATTTTTCTTTTTGTTCATCCTGAATAAACTTAAAACATCTCTTGGATCAATGCAACTGATCCAAGGCTGAGTCATAAAGACGGATAAATCCACAATTCCTCCCAAAATCAAATTGAACTCAGGTGCTAAAAATGAGAGAAATAAAAGAGTCCAAGCATATCCTGACTCAGTCAAAGATCTTCAAGAGCAAAGAAGATACAATCCATATCAAGCATGACTTCACAATCAAAGGAACACATCCTTATACAGAAGAAATCATATATCAACACTTGAATGCTTAGGAGGAAGTAGCAATAGTTCAGTGGTGTTACGGGATCAACCTTCTAATTTTGACTTTGCAGATGAGTCAATTGCTACCCTTTCCTGGACAAACCCTCTTACCAAATGACACTCTTCTTTGATGGTACCAAGTGTTAGCGTGGGGGTGTGGCTTATATTATCCTCATTCCTCTTGATGGAGAACCCATGCCTTCATCTTTCAAACTAGATTTTTAATGTACCAACAATATTTCTGAATACAAAGAATTCATACTAGGTCTCCAAGCCACCTATGCCCTAGATGTTAAATTAGTCAACATCTTTCGTGATTCTCAATTGGTCGTAAACCAAGTCAATGGTATGTACCAATGTCGTAACGAGATACTTCAAAAGTATAAACATCATGTAGACATACTTTTGACCACCTTTGATCATTACACCCTTCAAACCATCGCTTGTTCCACTAGCAAATTTGTAGATACCATGGCCTAATTAGCTTCCCAAATACCCGCTTCACCCACCGATTCCAAAATCTTTGTCATCGTACAATGCCTCCATTCACCTTCTTATTTACCTCACGATGTTTACTCAATAGGAATGGACACCCATGACCCAAGTGACCTTTGGTATAAATAATACTCCAACTACCTTTATCTCTCCATCTTACCTCTTGATCTCACCCGTAACGGACAACGCGTTTTCCTTAAAAAGGTCTCTCATTATGTCATCCAGGAGGACTCCTCTATAAGTGCGTATCTAATGGTATTCTCTTATGATGGCTCATAAGTTCTAAAATTCCTTATACCATTAAGGGGGTTGATGATGGCATATGTGGAGGTCACTTTAGCGGCTTAGCTATTTCTAAGCATATTCTTTGCCTAGGCTATTCTTGGTGACCCTTAACCATGATTATTGCAACTACATCAAACATTGTGTAAAATGCTAACAACATTCCAATCTTCATCATCTGACTAGTCATGCCTTATAGGTAACTCGTGACCTTTGGCCCTTCTCTTAATGGGGTTTGGATGTTGTTAGAGAAATGAATCCTCATTCTTCCCAATGCCATCAATGGATCATCACTACTACCAAATACTACAAAAATGGGTAGATGCCATACCACTCATCCAAGAAAGCTAAGAAAATATGTGAGTTCGTTAACCACCACATCATTTGTCACTTTGGTGTTCCTCATCGCCTCATCACTGACAATGGAAAACAATTCAAAAACAAAACATTGAAAAAACTTTACGACGAATTCAAAGCATTCAGCTTAATTTCTTATCAACCTACTACCCACAAACGAATGGCCAAGCTGAATCCACTAACAAAACCCTCAACAAAATTCTCATGAAAGTGGTTTATGATACTGGGAAGGATTGGCATACGCACATTCTTTTTGCCCTATGGGCATGCCGCACTAGTATACACACTTCCACTACAGCCACACCCTTTTCTCTGGTCTACGGTACAAAGGTTGTTTTACCTCTCAAAGTCCAGATCCCCTCACTCCATATTTCCCTACATGACATGCTCACTGATGATGACTTTCGTCAGGACTATTTAGCATAGCTAGATTTATTAGACGAACATAATCTTAATGCTCTGGATCACCTTCAAGTTTACCAACAATGTATCAAATGTGCCTATGAAAAACATGTTCATGAATGAATCTTCCAATTCAGTGACATTGTCTTGAAATAAAATCAACACGTAACCAAAGCAGAAAAAAGTAAACGGGAAAATTTTCTCCTAATTGGCTTGGACCATACATCGTGACTCATACCTATGGATCAGGTGCTTATCATTTATCTTCTCTTGAGGGTAAACCTGAACCTGAGCCCCTTAACACCTTACATCTTCGACCATTCTATTGTTGACTCATCATCCTACCTCACCCTTTGTCTCTTCCCATGCTCGTCCCTTGAGCACCATTCACTCCATACACCTCCCTAACGATTAAACATGAATCATGTGAGTACCCGTCCCTCGTTATCTTCTCTTAAATATGTGTACCATAACACTACACATAGCATGATTCTCATGGATACTTTTCATCTACCTTTAGATGAGATCCCATGGTTGTTTCACCTTGACCTTTGAACAAGAGTCTTATCTTTCACCTTGGCCTTTTCCATGACTACAAATACCTCACAATGGGACCAAACTCCTTGAGTCAAACTTCTAAAAAAAAGATGAATCCCTTAAAAGGACATCTTCCTCTCAACTAATTGTTTCTATAAATAGACTACTCCCACAAAGGATAGCTATGTAAAGCTATTAAAAAAAGCAACAAAAAATGAGAAAAGCTGAAGCTTCCCACATCGATCAACTTCACGAAGACCTCAAGTAGTTCAGTTTTTCCCATAGAGACTTCCCGCATCGATCAGTCTATCTCAACTATAATTCAAAACACTCAACCTTTTTGTCATGGACTTTCCCATTATGACCTTGGATCTCTTGCCCAAAGTTCATGCTACCTCATACCATATAAAAATTACCTACTCTTCACCCTGTGAACCATGCCCACTCTCATTTCCTACTGCCTCAAGGGACTTCTTGGAACTTAGACATTTGGTGATCATGTGACTAATTTTCACCATAGAACAGTCCATCATGTAATGTATTTAGGGTCTTATGTTCATCACCTCCTCCAAGGTATGATCTACTTGGTATGATCCTACCCAATTAGGTGGCTTTATTGTCCCCTCTTATCTTTTAACCATATTTGTTTATGTTTTGATTATCTTATACAGGACTTGGTCCTTGACACTTAATTTTGGGGTAATCTTCTTCTTTCACCATAATCACCCCCACCTACATCATTTTACCTATAATCTACCCACACCTAGCATATCTAAACCTACCAACTCATTTTCACACCTCCTCATTTTCTTCCCTAGCTTATGGGAGAACTACATCGGCTTGAGGTCCCTTTTCACCGAGACTATGTAGGTAGCAACTCGAGGGCATGGGGCCCTTGGAGGTTAGCTCAGCCATTTCTCTACCCTAAACAATTCATCTTCCATGTTCCCCACCATTTACACCACATCTCACTTAGTTTCCCTTTTATATACAAAATTGGAAATTAAGCCACATACATAACAAGTTGCTTCATATTTTATACATTTATTACACCTACCATTTCTCTATCATCACTATGCATAGATTATACCACATCTCACATATGACCCATAGTATCATTCATTGCAAAAAATAATGAATCACAACTTCACCTACTTTCAACTCATCCATGCCTATAACCTGACTCATACATGCCTACAACCTGACTCAATCCATGCCACGACCAAACCTAACTCATCCATGCCTATAACTTGACTCAATCCATGCCTAGCCAAACCTAACTCAACCATGCCTAACCAATCTGACTCGATCCATGCCTACCAACCTGACTCGATCCATGCCTAAACTGACCTGACTCCATCATGCCTAACTCACCTAATTTCCATCCATATCAAAACAACAAATCCATATCTCATCTACCACAAGCCATAAACCAATATCTCATAAACACATCAACAAATCACAAAATAAAGTGTATCTCATCATATAAATCAATAAATGTGTATCTAAATATACATGCCTATCTCATCATGTCCATCATCTCAAAATTTCAGCACGCAGACCGATATACAATACAAAATGTCATCGACACATAGGCCGGTCTCATTTATACAAAAAGAATGAATCAATAAAAAATATCTTTGGCACACAAAGTGCTGTTATATGATCAAAATACACAAATCACTCATACATCCTCATTGTCTTTGCACACTAGCTAGTATATATATCAAAAAATAACTAATATACATCAAAAATCAGGTGACCGCATATCAAGCATCTCACCGAATGTCCTCCATCTTTGTGTCACATGTACCCTTGGCCTCCTATGTCCCTACTGGCACCTCACCTAGACCTTTGGTTGCCACACACTAATGGCGTCTCCCGATCAAGCCTTGGAGATCATTGACCTCCTATGCTCTCCACACTATGAGTGCGGGATCTCGTCCTCTCACTGGATGCCTGTTGTGCCTTATACTCGGCATAGGATATGAAATCTATCCCAGCTGCCATAAGTTGGTCCTGATAGTATCTTGCCTCACCTAGGGCATCCTATAACCTAGATACAAGCACAGTCTATGGTGGTCCCATAGGTCTCGGCCCCTGTACCTACCCTGCAACAACTTGCCCGCACTCCTATGAACTGGGACCTACTCCCGGTGCCTGTGGTGGTGCCCCTTACCCTTGTGCCTATATCTAGGCCTATAAGACCCCAATCTATGCCTGGGATGTGGCCAACTAGCCCTATAAACCTGCCACTTGAGCCTATAAGGCTGCCACTTGACCATCCCCCCTGACCATCTCCATCTCCTCCATCTCCTCCATCTACCATCTAGACTGCAGACGGGCTTCTGTACATGTAGCTCTACTACCTCTACCTTAGAACCGTCCACTGTTTCGTAGTATACCCAACTAGGTAATCGGTGTAGCTTCACCCTATAGGGCATCTCTTTGCACTATAATGGTAGCTAGGTTTGGCTGCCCCAATCTAGGTCATATGGCTCGAATCGAGACTCCCACCACTACCGTGCACTGCCCCTGTACATCCAACATCATCTATCCACTGATCCACTAGCTAGTCCTCCCCTATGGGCACTGTAGGTTATGGTAGAGATAAGGGCCTCTCCACGTCATCTCTTCAATCTTTGTGAGAAGGGTGGAGGAATGTCTGTAAGAGCCTAAACTTCCATCGAAATCTGTCTACCGGGATCATCTCATCCTCCCTAGCATGGTGACCTTGTATCCACCTCTCTAGCTGGATCTTAGCTAGCTCCTCATGCATATGCCTATATGAGGGGAATCCCACATATGGCCTCCAGATAATGTCCACTCGGAAACCCCTCCGAAACTACCGAAAATGGACCACATCATGTGTTGGCCTATCCAATCTCTACTCTCCTATAATCGGCACCCATCTCTTGTACCCCACCCACACAAATCTAGGTGGGAATGCATCTTCTCGGGGCATCCCTATAGGCCACACACAGACTATGTGCTCATATGCCTAGTAAATTAGTATAAATGTACAACACAAGATAAACCTACGCAACAACCCATATGCCCATAACTCTCTATATAGCTTCACTAAGAATGTTGGTGGCTAGGAAAAATGTGTCTCATACACCATCATATCATGGAGTACCCCCATCAGTGATAAGGGAAAGTGTCCACCCTCTGCATCTGGTAGTGCATAGCAGCACACTACCTCCATCAACAAAACCACTAGCCTCGTCTCATCCGGATGGGCTAGGTACATCTCTCCATAGCTCAAACTGGCGCTATGGAATCTCAAATCAGCCGCTCCCTCACAAAAAATAGTCCCAATCAACTCCTTTGAGGCCTCGGAGGAGATAGAGTACACCTGGGCACCTAATATGGGTAACCACAAAATCTAGAACATGTCCTCTAGGGTGATAGTCATCTCACCCATCGGCAGGTGGAACGTGTTGGTCACGGGATCCCATCTATTAATGAGCGCGATCATCAAGTTGGGCTGCCAAAAACATGTCTATAGTGACGAACCCTACTCAAACCCACTGCCTCCACATGTTGCAGCTCTAACGGAGTTGCTTTGCACCACCCACTCACTGTAGTGGTGGAACCTTGTCTCGCATATGTAACCATGCTCTCCTCTGTATCCAATACAAACACAACATTAATTTATCATTACCATGACCATATTCACTAATTATCATTACCCTCCACCCTATTTTCACCCTACCCATCTCAACTACCTAGCCCACATCATTTTTGCACCCTTGTGCCTAAAATCCTGACCAGTACCAGTTCATCCTAACTAACTCCGGTCACCCTTAAACTGGTATTGGTCACCTGCTTAATGACCGATACCGATTCACCCTTACCAACCATGACTACCCCTTAACCGGCATCGGTCACCTATTTGGTGATCGATACCAGTTCCACCCAACCGATGCTAGCCACACTTGACCAACGTTAGTCACTATCATGAAAAAACCCGCAACTTTCCAAAACCCCCCTTTTCTAAAAACCTCCCTCCCCCCTTTTACCCCACCTACAATGACCTAAACTACCCCTAGACCTCTACCCACCCCACCTATACAATTTACTACCCTCTCCCTTCCTCTTTTTTCCCACTATTCCCCCACAAATTTAAATTTTACCCACCCACACAAACCAAAAAAATAAAATAAAAACCTACAAATAACAATAATCTACTACTTTACTCTATCAAATCAACAATATAGAGTACGATGCTTACCTCATCGTCTTTGCTGCCATCTCGTGGCACATCCTGGTCACTGTACCGATGGCCCACCTAATCCCTATCTAGCCTCTACCATCACCGAATAGCTACTCATAACCTCTAACCAATCGAATCTCTTGCCCTGATCCCGTGGACCCGCTGCTCACCAACCAAACCTCGTCCAATCACACTGCCAACTCATTGTCTCTTTTACTCTAGACACTTTTCTCTCTTTTCTCTCTTTTTTGTCATTTTCTCACTTCACAAAAAACAAATGAATAACAAAACACATATATTTTTTATTTTTATAACCAACCCGACCTAACCGATGTTAGTTACCATTGACCAACGTCATTCGTGTGCCCTACCTTACCGTCGTCGGTTTCCCTATACTATCATCGTTGTCCATGACCAAAATTAGTCACCCTCACCAGTAAATTACCTTCCCTTTTTCCCTTTTACCCCACCTTTACCCAACCCATTTACCTTACCTTTCTTGACCTCATCATTTACTACCTCCCTTTGTCCTCCTTTGGGGAATCATTAGTTTACCCCTACCTTTGCCTTACTTGTGCCATGACCTAGATATTTGGACCTGGACCATCACTAATGACCTTTGACCTCATGTGTTCGCTATACCTTGTGGCACTTCATTACTTGTGTTGATTGACCGATGACCTTACCTAGCCTATTTCCGTGACTTGACCTTAACTTTGGTGTACTAGAACATACCTAAACGTTCCTACACCTAACCTACGTTGTGTTTCCTGACCATATCTTATACCTTGGATACCAGATTTACTTCCACCTTGTTTGGATAAACCAATTGACCTTAGACAATGTAGAGTTTTCCTACTCTTCAACCCGGTAGCGTGCTGCAGTTTATTCATGTGTGTGTGTTTAACTGTTGCTACCTTTGACCCAGACCCATTGCCTAGATTTTCCACATAGACCTTTAACCCTTTCTCCCCCATTCCCACCTACCTCTTCCTCCCATTTATCTTTTATCAAACCACTCATTGATTCTCCCTTCTGCCTCATCAATTCCTAGTTTTAGGGGGATCACCTTCACCCACACATGGGGCAGCCACATATTATTTTTGTTAGCGTCACTTACCAATAGAAGCTACACAAAATAAATCAAAAAAATGTAGACACTAAAATTAGGTCACACTCCCCTTTGGTCCCTCGATGAATAAGCACCCTTCATCACATTCACCTAGCCATGGAAAAATTTACCCCACTAATATTAATTTAATTAATTTAATTAAATTAATGCTTATCCTCACTATATTTATTATTTAAATATCTTATTTTAAATAATATCCACAAATACAGTTCACTTAGACACCTCACCAAGCCAACTCAACCTAATACCTATTCTTAGTAAGTTTCCATAACTAACTAAGACTTACCCAAACCCTAAAAATCAATGCCTACATTCCCTCTAACCACATTCTCGCATACTCACAAGAGGCTCTCAGTCTAATCCACGGGTGAACGACATGAAATATAAGGAAATCAAGAGGATCTCCCTACTTTAGTAAACCTAGGAAATCCTTCCTTTACGGATTCCGGTTACCCCTAATCTGTTATTGCGGTTAAGCCGGAACCGCCATCGGTTACCCTTTTAACCCCAAAACAACCTTATTTTCAAGGTTGGAAGTTAGAAGTTGGAAGAAAAAATGTTGGTGAGAATTAACAAATATCAGAGAGATAACACATATTCAGAGAGTGAATTCCAGTGAGACCATGCATGCAAGGAAGGAGATCAAGCATCTTTTCCTATACAGCCATCCCAGCCAAGATCTGATCTAACCAAGCAAAGAGGAGTGCACATGCAGCCCATGAAAAATATTTCCTTCAATTGGTGATCACTTATAGCCTTCAAGCCTCTCATCAGCACCTCCATCCTTCACACACAGGCATCCAGGACCAGAATCCAAGTATAATGTCATACTTATCTGGTTTATTTCATTTCATCATTATTTTATCATCTATTGCTTACCTAGCCACTTATTGACCTTCTCCAACATTTCCACCTCCATATTCCCATTAAAAACCTTGCCAAAGTCTACCCCAGTCACCCAATACCTCATTCGACCAACCAAAGTCCTTTGTACAATCACAAAGGAGACCTAAATCTTGTTTTGTGACATTTCCAGCACTTCACGATGGCGGCACCGATCACACCTAACCATCGTCGGTTACCCCTAACCGACATCGGTCTCTGTATTTTCCCACACAGCCTAGAACAGAGACCTACCCACCTAATTTCATCTCACCCTCATCCACCTGTGATCTACCCGAGACCTCTATCAAACCTACAGAACCTAGAACCCATCATTTGACATTTGAATTCTATTCTAGCTTATCTTGTTAGATTAGATCTATTTCTTATTATGTTTTAAGTGATATACCTAAATCATTTCAAATTACAATAGGATTTACTTTGTTTACAGAATTAAATTGTTTAAAATAGTGGATTGATGACCGTCAGGAAGTATCACACTTCCGGATCTAGCATACGCTACGCAGTTCACTACCCATATTATTTAATTCCTTTTGGTGATCTTGCTTTACATTACAGGGTAGTTCCTCCAATCAAGAAGGAATCTCACATGATCAATGTGGATTTGGAAGTCATATGTGTGCAACAACCCATCAACCAAAATTTGAATAGGTATTCCTCCTATGCCCATTACCCTATCTATTTCATCAACACTTCAAAGAAACGATCTAAGAATCAGGTGAAACAATTCTAACAAGAGACTAATTTTAGTTAACCGATAGTAGTATATCTATTCTCATCTTGTATCCATGTAAAGCATTTCATAGGTGATCCTCCAAAAATAGCCAATGTGCTTCACGCAAGTCTTTGACTAGTTTTGAGTTCTCCACATGCTATCTCCAAAAGTAGATCCTCATCATGCAAATGGATAACTTTTGAATCTATCTCTCTTCTTCATGTGTGATCCTTTCGACCCTCCCACACCTTTAAATGTTCTCTACTCTTCTACGCGAACCTTCTTTACTTATTTCGCTAAGTTCCATATTTTGACGACAACAATGTTTGTGCGTTAGACGCTGATTACTATTTGAATAATTTATATGTGAAAATGACTGCACATAACCTTAGTGTGGGGTAGTTATTGATATCAAGGTATAGGATGGTGAAAATAAGTCCACATAAAAGGACAAAATTTCTATGAGTGCTATTCAAAGTTGGAGAGTTGTCGAAAAGTGATTTCTTCTAGATTAGATGACCATAGGGGGAGATGAATGAAGAAATGAGTATAACGTGAGGTAAGAAGGGGCCATGGGAACTACCAAGGGAAGGCACAGTGGTGAGGTACTCGGGTGCATGGAGGCACACTCGAAGATAAGTTTGCAACTAGAAGGTAGGAGGATGTGCTAGAAGGTTATAACTGGGGCATGAAGATGTACCACACAAAAATGGAAAAAAAGGATCAATTAATGAGGATTGTTGGTAGGTGAAGGAGAAATAAATACAATAAATTTTTGAAATTCTATAAAAGGAGGGGATGTGAGTTCATTCTCACTGTTGCAATCATGATAATTTGAAAGAGACAAGTGCAACTGAGGTATGAGAAGAGTATTTAGGTGCAAAGAGTGTGAATTGAGATGTGATGAGAAAATTTGTGCGTAGAGGAAGCTTGTGTCCCTAGTTGCGAAGGGTTTAAGCAAAGCAAGGCATTGCAAAAGAGGTAGGGCATGTAATTTCAACTAAGCCATGTTGAATTGAGCTAGGTTTTGGGTTTGCACATTCATTGCAGCAGATATAAGGCAAATATTTGAAGTTATAAGATTACGGGTTATAGATGAAACCAAAGAATCTGAGAAAGGGAAGAAGAGCGAGAAAAGGCTTCGGTGATGAGGGATATTGCATCATATGAGGCATTGCTCCAAATCTTTCAGGAGGAACTAAAGAAAGCAGATCAAGCATTGAATATTTGTACAGCCCCAGAAGTTGTTATAAGAACCAGGACCATTATGGAAGACAATGAAGTCCTAAAAGCCATGAAGAATGAGACCTTGGGCGCACAAAATGATTAGCACTTGTCAAGCAGAAGTGTGAGGCCCTTACAACAGCACAAGAACCACATAAGGAAAGGCTAGATGATCTTGGGAAACTCATAGCGCAAAATATGGACTTATTAGAAGGAAGAATGACTGCAATGTCTAGCATTGTTTTGGTCTTGCAGAATGAGAAAGGAGAGATTGCAAAAGATGATTTAGAGTCAATTGTAGTGGATATCCCAGAAAAGGTACAAGTCGTGCTCAATGATTGATAGAATTTAGAGGTGGAAATAAAAGAAGAATATCTTGAATTGAATCTTTCGGTTGAAGCGAGAAGATACTATAGGGTAAAGTCATTCTTTTATTCATATTATTTGATTCATTTTGGAGACAACCATTTCTAGGGTGACAATGCTATCGGTGTGTGGGGTAATGTTGGTAAGAAAAAATATGGCACTTAGCAAAAACATACGAAGGTTCACACAAAATAACAGAGCATGTTCAAAGGTGTGGAAGGGTCGGGGAAAGGATCGCACGTGAAGAAGAGAGCAGATTCAAGACTTAGCTATTTTCATGAGTGTGAGCTATTTTTAGAGATAGCATGCGGAGCACACAAAATGGTTAAAGATGCACTCGACATGGATTGGCTATTTTTGGAGAATCAAATACAAAGAACTTTACATGGGTACATGCTTTGAGAATAGATTTACTACTAACAGTTAACTAGAAGAATTATATTGTTAGCACACTAACGTGTGTGGCTATTATTGTAACGATGCATGGCTAATAATAACATGTGACCTATTTTGGGATTAGATAAACAAAGTGAAGTGAAGGTCCCCACCCTTATAAATATGTAATGAACTAGGTAGTAGAGTGGGGTATATGAGAAATGAGTTATTATGAGGTTATCTTTGCTAAATCTAATGCGCACATAAACTATGGTATTATCTACTGTAATAAGCTTTTGTGTATTTATCATGTTTAATGAAATGGAGTGTATTGGCTGAATAAGAGTATAAAATCCTTAGTATAATTTTTTCTTGCATGCTTTATTTCATTATGGTTATCTTTTAAGTCTATTATTCTCTAGATCTAGATCTGAACATGCTCTTTATAATGTTATATTAATTATGTGTCTGGATGTTATAGAATGTTATATTAATTATGGATCTAGGACTCACCCGGGATGAGTGATTTTCCAGTTCTCCTAGGATTTTACTTGGTGAATTCTATGCTACATCACATTATATGTATGCCAAGCCCTACCAACATTAATGTGTTTCATGTTGGCTAATGCTTCTTGCAGACCTAGATGTCAAATTCATCCATCAAAAATATATCAAAGGTCACACTATCGCTGACCAACTTGTAGACACACCCCTCTCCAAAAATCAATCCTTTAACTTTGATTTCCCGCATTTAATCCATTACTACCCTCTCTTTGGATGATACCATTTACCAAATGACCTTATTCTTTGATGGTTCCAAATGTCAGTGTGGGGGTGGTGTAGGAATTATCCTCATTCCTCTTGATGGTGAACCTATGCCACTATCTTTCAAACTAGATTTTTATTATACTAACAATATCACCGAATATGAAGCACTCATATTAGGTCTCCAAACCACCATTGCCTTAGATGTTAAATCGATTAATATCTTTGGTGACTCTCAACTAGTTGTAAATCAAGTCAATGGTATATACTAGTGTCATAACAAAATACTTCAAAATTATAAGCATCATGTAGACATACTTTTGACTACCTTTGACTGTTATGAACTTCAAACCACTCCACGTTCCACTAAAAAAATTTATGGATACCATGGCCTGCCTTGCTTCTTAGATTCCCACCTCACCCTCCGACTTGAAAATATTCATCACAATACAAAGGATGCAATCACCTTCCTATCTATTTTGAGACATCAACCTTGTCGGAATGGTTCAAATTGACCCACATGACCTTTGGTACAAGTAATTTGTTGACTACCTTTCCCTTTCAGTTCTACCTCTAGACCTTACTCGTAATGGACAACGCTCCTTTCTCAAAAGTGTCTCTCGATATGTCATCATGGGAGGCCTTCTCTATAAACGTGATTTTGATGGTATCCTCTTGCGATACCTTACAAGTTTTGAAATTCCCTACACCATCAATGAAGTTTACGACACAATTAGTGGAGGTCATTCAGTAACTTAGATATCGCCAAATGCATCCTTAACTTGGGCTATTATTGGCCCACCCTCAACCATGATTATTGTGACTATGTCAAATGTTGTGTGAAATGCCAACAACATATTAATATTCATCACACACCTAGTCACACCTTACAGGTCACACGAGATCTTTGGAATTTCTCTCAATGGGGTTTGGATCTTGTCAAAGAGATCAATCCTCATTCTTCACAATGCCATCAATGGATTATTACCACAACCGAATACTACACTAAATGGGTAGAAGCCATCCCCCTCATCTCTACAAAAGCCAAGAAAATTTGTGAATTCATCAACCATCACATTATTTTTCACTTTGGTGTCCCTCACCGCCTCATCACTGATAATGACAAACAATTCAAAAACAAAACCCTATAGAAACTTTGTGATGCCTTCGACATTCAACTTAGTTTTTCTTCACCTTACTACCCACAAATAAATGGATAAGTTGAATAAACCAGAAAACCTTGAAAAAATTATTATGAAGGTGGTTGACGATATGGGAAAGGATTGGAAAACACATATTCCTTTTAGTTTATGGTCTTATCATACTAGTACTCATACCTCAACTGCAGCCACAACTTTTTCTCTGGGTCTACGGTATAGAGGTTGTCCTATCTCGTGAAGTCCATATTTTGTCTCTTTATATTTCACTCAAAGATATGCTTAACAATGATGACTTTCACAGGACCATTTGACACAACTTGAGTTATTAGACGAACGTCATCTTAATGCTCTTGATCATCTCCAAATCTACCAAAAACGTATCAAATGTGCCTATGAAAAACATTTCCATGATAGAACCTTCCAAGTAGATAACCTCATCTTGAAGGAAAATAAACATGTAACCAAACAGGATAAAAGTAAACGGGGAAAATTTTCTCCTAATTGGCTTGGACCTTATATCATTACTCATACCTATGGATTAGGTGCTTATCATTTGTCTTCACTCGAAGGTAAACCTAAACTTGAGCCCCTCAATGCCTTGCATCTTAGACCATTCTATTGTTGAATTAAGTCCTATATCACCTCTTGTCTATTAAATACTCATCCCTTGAGCACCGTTCACCTTCCATTTTACCTATTTTAAGGATCAACAACTAAACCAGGATCATGTGATTACCCATTACCTTTAAACCTTGTCTTCAATATGAGTATCACGACTCTACTCATGACATGATTCTCATGGATACTTTTCATATTTTTCAAAGATGGAATCCCATGGTCATTCATCACTTAAACCCTCTCTTTCATAGTTAACCTCTGTGTGATATAGTTTTGTATTCAAAATAAGGGCCTATTTTTCTCTATAGTCTTGTCCATGACTTAAAAGTCCAAAAGCAAAGCAATTTCAAAAGTAAAATGGGATTCAACTCCTTGAGTCAAACTTCTAGCAAAAATATGATTCCCTCAAAAAGGACATCTATTCTCTCTGACCTCACTACTATAAATAGACTACTCCCTCGAAGGATAGTTATGCAAAGCTAGCCATATTGTACTTAGTCTCTCATCAAAAGAGGACTATTCTTGCAAAATAAAATAAAATATTCAGAAGCTTCCCACATCAATCAACTTCACAAAGACCTCAAGGAGATAATATAATCATCCCATATAGACTTCCCACATTGATCAGTCTATAAAAACAATAACAAAAAAGAAAATGATAACCTTTTTTAATTATGGACTTGCCTATTTTGATCTTATGTATCTTTACAAGTAAGCATGTTGTCTTACACCAAGTTACGCTAAACTCCAACCATTTTCACCTCATTTCCTTTTCACCCTTATTTCCTACCTTCTCAAGGGACTTTCTACAAACACGACGTTTCATGATCATGTGACTTTCTTCACCCTTACCATAGTTAATCATGTAACACCTTTAGGGTCTTATGTTCATAAACTAATATTTGGTATGGTAGACTCATTATGGTTCTTATCAATTAGGTGGCTCTTTTTGTCACCTCTTACCATTCACCTTCTTCATTAATTATTGATTACCCTATATAGGACTAGACCATCGATACCTACATTTTAAGGATTCCCCTTTCACCCACATCAATCATGCCTAAATGACCTGAACCCAACCCTACCTAAAATGACCTAAAACCAACTAGGCCTAAATGAACTAGACTCAATCATGCCTATACTTGACTCAACCATGCCTAAATGACCTAAACTTAACCATGCCTATACCTGACTCAACCATGCCTAACTGACCTAAACTCAACCATGCCTAACAAACCTTAACTCCACCATGCCTACATGACCTTGACTCAAACATGCCTAATTTACCTAGTTTCCATCACATACACAATAAAACTCATCCATAATATCAAAATCATCATCTATAACAATGAAATTATGTATATCAATACAAATGTACACCAATACAAATACATACAAGTATCTCAAATATCTCAGATACATCCTCACCATCTTTGGCACGTAGGCTGATATAAGATCAAAATCTCAAAACTCTCATGTACATCCTCACTATCATCAGACCACGTAACAATATATACCAAAAACAAAGACGACTAACCAATCATATCAAGTGACTAGTCATCACTCCATTTGATATCCATGCATGTATCATTTGTCTCCTCCTCCTCACCTTCACTAAAACCTTCCAACATCTCTCCACCTAGCATGGGTCTTGGTATAATATCTTCTTAGACCACGGCTAGGTCCGGCCGGCCTATGGTAACTCATAACCTCACCCTGACCCTATCTCTAGGCTCACCGACCCCCTGTGATCTCTAAACTATGAGTATGGGATCTATTCCTCTCACTCGTTACTCTGCTATGATATGTACTCGGCATAAGAGGGGAAATATATCCCTGTAGTCATCGAGATGATCCTGGCAATACCATGTCTCGTTAAGGGCATCCCCGAACCTTGCCATCGGCACTATTTGAGGTGGTTACATGGGTCTTACACCAAAATGTGAGCTATGTCCTTCTAGGGTTGGCCTCGGACCTATACACTGTGCTCCTGTTCTCCTCCATGTACCAGGAAACCTGTCTTGTCACAAATTCCTATGGTGGTGCATGTAGTGTAACTTGGGACTATATGGCCACAACCTAAGCCTGTGCAATGGCCAAATGACCCTGCAAACTTGCTACCTGTGCCTGTAAGGAGGAAAAATGTCCCCCATCTCCATCTCAACCCTGTGCATGCACTGTCCTTATGTAACCTAAGCATGTAGTGCCAACACCTGAGCCTATAAAATGGAAACTTGTGCCTTTGACACTTTGAGCTTCCCCTGTAAAATTGTAGTCTATGACTGAACGACACCCACCTAACCCTGCAAGGTATCCCTCTATACTATGATGGTGGTTAAGTCTAGATGCCGTGACCTTAGGGGTACCGCTCATAGTTCTATCACCCACCACTAATTATATCTATCGGTGACCCCAACATCATCAATCCTCTTGTCCACCACCTACTCCTCTTTCCTGTAGGCACACTTGGTCATGGTGGAGACATAGGTCTCTCCACATCATCTCTCCTATACTAAGGGAAGGGTGGTGGCATGTCCTTTGGTAACACAAACTACTGTCTAACCCTGTCTATAGATATCATCTCGTGCTTCCCGAAACAATGCCCCTATATCCACATGAGAAATTGTAACTCCTATAACTCCTCTTCCATGTTCTGTATGAGGGATAACCAACATATGGCCTCCAAACAATATCCACACCAGACAATCCCTCCAATACCTACCGTAATATGAAACATCATGTGTGGCCCTAGCCACCCAATGCTACCCACCAACTGGTACCCATCGTCTATAGCCGACTCTGACCAAGCCACCCCGAACCAATCAAGTTGGGGAAAACCAACTAGATGTACACATACGATGTGCTCATATGCCCAACAATACAGAAGAAAAGTGCAACACAAAGTAAACTGCCAAATAGCCCATAGACCCACAAATCCCTCTACAGATGCACCAGGAATGTTGGTACCCATGCAAAACAGATCCACTCCTCCACCATATCTGAGAGCACTCCCATTAAGGCTTGCAAGAATATACCACCATCGGTATTTGGTAAGGAAAAACTACATACCACCTCCATCATAAAAAAACCAACCTCATCTCCCGAGGATAGATTACATACATCTCTCTCGTAGTTAAGGCTCACACTATGGTATCTCAGTTCACCATCACCTCCCCAAACACAACCAATATAGGCTCCATGGAGGCCTCTGAAGAAATAGAATACACTCGCTCACCCACAATCGGTAGCCATAGGATCTTGTATACATCCTCCAGGGTGATAATCTCACCCGTCGGTAAATGAAAAGTGTTGGTCGTTGAATCCCATCTATTGATGAGTGCGACCATCAAACTAGGATATCATGATACGGTCCTATAGTGTCGATCCCAATAAATCCAATGTCGGTCATAAGCTTGTACTCTCTGCAGTCACACTCGACCGCATATCTACCAACAGTGGTGGCACTCTGTCCTGCATATGTAGCTAGTCCCTAGCCTACATCCAACAAAACACAACATTGTTAAGACCTCACTACCTCCAATTACATCTTAACCCCAACACCATACCCAATCACACTAATCTTGCTTACCCCATTTACCTAATTCAAATACCAACCTCCTACCCTTTACACTCATGACTCATTACCTTCACATTATTTCACCTACTCACCTATCCCATCTATCCAACAACCATATTTTACCCTTACCCCTCTACAACCAATCATTACTTGCCCCTTTTTGACCTCTTTTCCTTTGATACATAACCCTTCTTACCCCTCTCCCTCTTTCACCCTAACCAATGCCAATATCCCGAACCGTAACCGTAATCCTTGACTTACATTGGTTCTAATTAATTGGTATCGGTCACCTTAGTCTTGACTGATGTCAGATATAACCAAATACCATCATCCAAACCTTGATTGATGCTGGTCTCATCCACAACCCCCAAAGCCAAAACTCCTTCCTTTATTTCATAAAAATTAACCAAAACAACCTACAATTCTACTTCATCCTAACCAATTACACCCCACATTTTCCCTCCCCTACTTAGCCTATATTTGACCTCATCCCCCTAGATTTCATCTATTTTTCACCCACATTTGAAAATTACCATGCTTGACTAAACATTTTTTTGTAAAACAAAATTGGAGAATATCAACAAGTTAAGAAACACCCCCTACCTCATCATGGTGTTTCCTACATGGCGACACGTCGGCCACTATGTCGGTGGTCCGGTGACCTCTCTCCTACCTCTACCATACTGAAATATACCTCAAACCTCTCCACCAATCACATGTTACCAACTGCGCTAGTGAACCCATCTACCTGTCTCCTCTCAATACTTAGTCACCTCCACCTCATCTAGGTATAATACCTTGTCTTTTTCCTCCCCAAAAATGCACAAGTCACTCAACTCTATCATTTTCTCAAAGTCAACAACAACAATGATTCCATAAAATACGGTAATTTTAACTTTATAACCCTAACCCAACATGAGTGACGTCGGTCATACCAAACTAACGTTGGTTGCCTTATAACCAGCATCAGTCATCTACCAGTACCATTTCCTCCATGTTTTTCCTATTTTGACCTAACCTCATTATTGTCCCATAACTTTTGGCATTACCAACACTTCATAGACCCTACCCACAAGCCTCAACTACCCATACAATTCCTTAATTGTATTTAGGGATTTGTTATTTTACCTATACCTTGGCCTTACCGTGTCATGTCTCATTTACCTAGACCTAACCTAATTTTTTTACCATTGAACTTGTGTACTCGTTATACCTTGCAATGTTGTTACTGTGTTGTTTTAGCCTAAAAACCATACCTTGCCTATTTCTTTGATGTTTATCCTGACCAAACCTATGGTGTACTAGATCATACCTAAAAATTCTTGCACCTAACCTACGTTGTGTTTTTGGACCATATCATATACCCTGGATACCTGAATCACTTCACCCTTGTTTGGATAAACCTATTGACCTTGGACAATGTAGATTTTACAAGCTCTTCAACCTAGTACCGTGTTGTAGTCTATACATGTGTGTGTATTTGATTTCCATTACCCATTACCCAATTTAACCCTGGCCCATTACCTATTACCTATTACCCGATTTGACCATTACCCTTTACCCAAAGTACCCATACCCTTCCCCACCTACCTTAACTTACACCAACTACACATTTATCAAACCACTCACCGACTTCGTATAACACCTCATCAGTTCTTGGTTTGAGGGGGATCACCTCCACCCACACTTGGGGAAACCCTGCTCTCACCCATACATGGGGCAATCACTTCCTATTTTTGTCAGTGTTGCTTATCAATACAAGCTACGCGACAAAAAGGAGGGAAAATGTAGACACCAAAATTAGGTCATACTACCCTTATAACCCCATTAATTAAATTAACCATACCTTACCTATCCATATCCCATATCGCACATGATTATTTGAATTAATTAATTTAATTAACATCCTCACTTGACCACCTCACCCAGCCAACTCACCTAGCTACCTCACTCCACGACCCACTCAAACCCCATTAATGACCTAAGATCAAGTCGACGCCTCTCCTAACTAACTAGGACTTAGTATAAACCTATAATTAACTCCTATTAACAAACCTAACATGACTCTTAGTCATTCTTCCATGATTTATCACTCAATACTCGGGAAGAAGATTGAAGACCACATCAAAAAGCAACAATCAGGCTATTTTTGGCCAACCTAGATATTCTCACCTTAACCAACACTAGTTATACCTCAACCAACGTTGGTCCCCTAACCATCATCGGTTAGGTTAAATAAATTTCCAAAATCCTTTGCTGAGGTTGGTCATTCGATTCAGGATCTCATACGAACAGAGACTTAGAGCACTCAAATTTCTGAAGCACTCAGGAAAAGGAAAGCACCTTGGAGCACTACCAATAACCATTGACATCCATCACCTTCTTTATGATCAAAAATTCACACAGATAAGTATAGAGACTTGAAAATATGTGACATGTACATGAATTCCATTCTCTCTAGATCTTTGCCATCATTGTTTTCATCACCTGCACTCTCTGGATCCATTCTTCAGTAAGTACCTAATATCTCTTCAGTTATCTTTATTTTCTTTCATTAAGATCATCATTCCTCTTAGTAATTTATTCTTCTATACATCGTACACCTCCTTCCTCCCTCTAACCCATCACCTTACCATATCTATCCCTTTCACCTATCTTCACCCTCCCTAGTCATCTTTGAGTCACTAAGACCATTTCACGACCTCACCCCCACCATTTCTAGTCTCTGTGCAATCATAAAGAGTCTGAAGACCATTTCTAAGAGCTTTTACTAACTTCCCTATCAACACCGATTAGCCAACCGACATCGGTCGTTACGCCAAATTGGCATTGGTCACATAACCAATGTCAGTTATTATGTCTGGAAACATACCTTAGACCAATGAGCTCATACCCATGCCCTAATAGCCAAGAAAATATCCTAATCTTTAGATGACATTACCCAGATCCTATACTAGATCTGCAACCCAATACTAGCCCATCACCTGACCCGTTTTGACCTCAATCACATTTTATTTGACCTTTCTTATTTTCTTTGTACAAGATACCTAAATTGTTTCAATTCCAATAATATTTTTATTTCATGTTTATTTTGGATAAAATTAATATTGTTATATAAAAGTGGATTGAAAAATAGTTCGGAAGCATCATGCTTACTTGGATTTAGCTTCGTTAGGTGGTCCACTTATTGTTTTGTTTAACTCTATCCACGGGTATTGTTGTGCATTTTACAGGTAGTTCCTCCTAGCCAAAAGGGATCTCTCATAATCAGCATTGGATCAAGAAATTAGAATGCGTGCACAACATTCAACCAACATCACAAACATGTATTCCTCCTTGGCCTATCACCCTCTATCTGTTTACTTAATTTGTAAAGAATCGATGAAACACTTGTTCAAGATCCAAATCCCATATTTATGACCCTTTAAACCTTCATATGGCTTGCGCGTAGTGCTACTACACATATTTGAATCTAGGAATTCCCTTATTATTCCTTTAAACCATCGTACACCAAGTCTTGAGAGGAACAAGCCTTCAAACTAGACCCAATTTTGCTATATTTCCCCCTATAACACCAAGTATGACTTATACATCTTCATGGAACCTTATTTGCATATCTAAGACACCTCATAGAGCATGTAAGAACCAATTTGGTTCATACCAAACACCTCAAGATAGTACAAGCACTTAAACCCTTAAGACTATGAATTTACTTCTCAAGGTACCAACTACACTCCCAAAAACAATGAACATACAGACCTTTAGAGGCACAAGACAAACATTGATACATATTTATCTAACCAAGATAACATGATAAATAAAGACTCACTGAGCACATTGAATGAATGAAAGATATAATAATATACACACCATAACAACCATAATAATCATGAAGACTATGTGAATTGATATGTTTACACTTCTTTCCACTTTTCCATCAATGACAACATCAATGCACATGGTTCAAAAATCTCCCCCTTTTTCATTGATGTCAACATAATCCAGATACCTTGATGGAAAAAACTCAACCCATTATCATCACAACAAACTTTTCTTGTTTCAGAAAAAACTCACCCCCTTTGACATCTTGAAAAAGGGTTTACTGATACAAGATATGAGCAAAACACATAAGTACAACATATATATACCTTAAATATATCCCTAGACTTGTGCATATGTTCTTTGACACTTGGATATTTTTAGGAGCAGATTTGATACTTGATATGCTCCCTTAGGTTGTATTTAGGATTTTAGTATCTGTTAGGATCAAGAATGACCCCTAATTATTCCCTTAGATTCTCAAAGGTGGCTTTAGGAAGTGGCTTTATCAAAATTTCAGCTATCTCTTCCTTATTACTCACATGTTTGAATATGATTTTCTTGTCATTCACTTGCTCTCTCAAGAAGTGGTATTTGATTGGGATATGATTAGTTTTATAATGTAGCACATGGTTCTTAGATACACTTATGACACTAGTACTATCACAATATATAGGTGTTGGTTCATCAAATATGATTTTGTAGTCCTCCAAGGTTTGCCTCATCCAAAGTACTTGAGTGCAACAAATTGCAGCTGCTACATACTCAACTTCACATGTTGAAAGGGACACTAATGATTTCTTCTTACTTAGTCATGATAAAATACACTTTCCCACAAAGAATTCCCCTCCACTTGTGCTCTTTCTATCATTAACACTCCCTTCCCAATCAACATATGTGACTTCCTTTATGCTGAACTTCTTGCTCCTTGGATACTAAAGGACATATTTCAGGGATCCCTTTAGTTATCTGAAGATCCTTTTAACTAATTGAAGATGAATCTCTCTAGGTTCTTCTTGAAATATCCCAACTAACCCAACATCTTGCACTATATCTAGCCTAGAAGTAATAGAGTATAATAAGATTCCAATCATAAATATACATAATGTTTGATCAGTTTCTTGTGAGCTATCCTCTTTACTGATCTTACACCCCATGATCATTGATGTCCCAACTATTCTGCAATTTTCCATGTTAAACCTTTTGAGAATCTCCTTAACATACTTGGTTTGAGATATGAAAATTCCTTTCTCTGATTGACTGATTTGTAGTCCCAAGAAGAAGGTTAGGTCTCCAAACATTGACATTTCAAATTCTTCCTTCACGACTTCAAAAAAATCATGTGTCATCCTTTTCCCCAAATATTATGTCATCCACATATACAACAACAATCAAAAAGTTTTCTTCTTCTTCCTTTATGTATAGGTTACTATCAACTACTCCTTTTCTAAAGCCTTGGTTAACTAGATACCTATCTAACTTACTATACCAAGATCTAGGAGCTTGTTTGAGCCCATACAAATCCTTCTTCAACTTGCATACATAATATTTGTCTTCTGTGAGGGAAAAACCATCTGGTTGTTCAATATAAACTTCTTCATTTAGGTGACCATTCAAGAAATCTGACTTAACATCCATTTGGTAGATTTTGAACCTCTTGTGTGCTGCATAGGCCAAGAACAATCTGATTGCTTCCATCCTTGCCACTGGTGCAAAGGTTTCATCAAATTCAATTCCTTCCATTTGGGCATACCCTTTTCATACTAATCTTTCCTTGTTTCTAGTTACTTCACCTTTTTCATTTAGTTTATTTCTAAAAACCCACTTTGTTCCAATCACATTCTTGTCCTTGGGTCTAGGAACTAACTCCCAAGTTTCATTTTTCTCTATTTGATCTAATTATTCATTCATTGCTTTCACCCAATGTTGATATTTTCTATCTTATTCTATATTCTTTGCTTCTACCATGGATAGGAGAGTTGTGTTCTCATGATTTTTCAATTTTTTCAACCTTCTTCTTGTGAGTATGCTTGCATCTTTGTTTCCAATAATATGATCATTTGGATGATATTTCTTGACCTTCCTTATAGATGTTTTTGTGTCTAGTCTCTTATTACTCATCTTCTTCTTCATGAGTGCTTTCTTCCTCTTTACCATCTTCTTGGAATTCTATGCATGGAGGTTTATCTTCTACATCTTCTTCACCATTTTTGGGATGAGTTTTGATCTTCAAAGGATATGACTCATCAAAATTTACATTAGTAATTTCTACTATCTTTTGGAGAATTTTATTATAGCACCTATATGTTGCACTTACTGAAGAGTATCCTAGAAATATCCCTTCATCACATCTAGAATCAAACTTTCCTAGATTGTCCTCATCTCTCTTGATGTAGCATTTACTCCCAAACACCCTAAGATGATTTATTACATTTGTTGGCCTTCCTCTCCAAATCTCATATGGTGTCTTATTTCTATTCACTCTTATTTGTGCCCTATTCAAGATATATACAACTATACACATTGTGTCTCTCTAATAACCATATAAATGTTTAGAATTATTTAGCATTGTCCTATTAATATCTTGAACTGTCATATTTTGTCTCTCAAAGCAAAAATTTTTTTGAGGTTTCCTTTTACTGAAAACTACCTCATTAGTATGTGTTCTTCACAGAATTCATCAAACTCATTAGACTAAAAACCTCCCCTATCTGATCTCAAGAATTTGATATTTTTATTCTTTTCATTCTCCACTAAGTATTTGAATGTCTTGAATCTTTATAATGCTTCGATTTTTATTTCAATCATGCAACCCAAGTAATCTTAGTATAGTCATCAATCAACAACATAAAATACTCATCTCCTTGGATGCTTGCAGTTCTTATGGGTCCAAAAAGATTAGTGTGTATCAGTTCTAATGGCCTTGATGTGGAATATTCCTTTGACTTGAATCTTCTCCTAGTTTGTTTCCCATGTAAGAAATCTTTACAAAGTGCATTAGCTGGTTTGATGATTCTTGGCATGTTTCTAACACATCCTTTTGAGCTTATTTTGACAAGGTTATCAAAATTTAAGTTCCCTATCCTTCTGTGCCAAAGCCAACTGTAATATTCCTTAGTTGTAAAGAAATTTTATTTGTGGAATTCCTTTAGCACATACATGTTATTCTTAGTTCTCTTTGATTTTCCAATCTTCTTTCCTAATTTTCTTTCTCTGATATCACACCCTTTTTCATGGAAAACTAATGTGTACCCTTTCTTACACATTTGGCTAACACTTAGGAGATTGTTCTTGAGACCTTCTACATATAATACATTTTCAGTGACTAATTTTCCATTATCAAGGATTAATGATCCCTTACCAACAATGTTAGCTGAGTTGTTGTCTCCAAATCTGACATCTCCTGAGGCATTCTTAGTCAAGGAGATGAACTTGTTCTTATCACCTATCATGTGACTTGAGCAACCACTATCAAGATACCATATCCTACCCTCATCTTGAACATGAAATGTTGTTTGGGCTATCATAGTTTGTTCTTCCTTCTTAGTAGGATCTGATTTTACTACATATATCTTTTTATCTTTTCTTAGAGGTTTTTGATTGCAATCTTTTTCTATGTGTCTAATATTTTGGTATTTATAAAAACTAAAACCTTCTATTTTTCATATTTTGTGAAGTGTAATTCCTTTCATGACATTTGAAATTATTTCTACATTTGATAGCTTTATGACCAAACATGTTGCATGAGAAATAATAACCATAAAAGGAGTGAGTGTACCTGATTGCATGGGAGTTTCTAAAGGGATTGGTCCATCTCTTGGAATCATTGTTTATCTTCTTATTGGTGGTGTAAGATGATTCTGGATAATTCTTTCCATTTTTCTTATATGTTGTTATAACATCCTTGTTTTCTTCTTTGTATCCTAAACCTGATTTGTCACTTGCATCTCTTTGGATACTTAGAAGATCAACTAGATCATGTGTTATTTTTTCAAACTTCTCAAACAATTTCACTTTAATTGACATTTGATCCATCTTAATCTTTAGGAGTTCCATTTCTGATTTTATTCTTAGAATATATTCTTCTTTAGATGTTGATGATAGTGATATTAGCTCTAGTTGTGATTCTAGTTCCTTAAAATCATCTTCCTTCTCTCTCTCCTTCATGTTGAGTCTCTTTTCATAAATATTAATGTTCTACTCATAGTATTTTAGTTTGGATATTAAATTGTGTTTCTTCCTTCTAGATAGATGCAACTCTTTAAGAGCACTCACCAATTCAGCTTCAAGGTCTACCACAACACCTTCTTCATCTAATTCTTCAACTTCAACATGATTCTTTCCTTTAGAGTTGCTTTCATGTGATGTTTCAAAGGCCATGAACAAGGTTTCATTATAAGCTTCATCATTCTCACTCTCAGAATTATTGCTATCACTTGAATTAGATGAGCTTGAATCCTCCTTGGTGTAGAAGTTTCTTTTATTTTTGAAAATTTTCCTCTTACCTTCTCTCTTGAATCTTTTTTATCCTTGATATGTTTCTTTTCCTTTTCTTCATGTTCATATTTCTCCTCTTTGTTCTTGTGAGGACACTTAGATGAAAAGTGACATATTTGGCCACAATTGAAACACTTAAAGGGTAATTTTCCCTTATAATTACGTGCCTTTCCCAAGTCTTATCACAAACATGAATTCTATATTCTCATCATCAATATCCACATCAGATTCCTCTTTATATTTATTTTTATTTGGGTTTAGTTCCTTGTTAGATTTGAAAGAAACTTATTTCTTGACTGATTTTTATCCAATGGTTCTCAATTCATATGTTCCTAGGATGCCATGAAGTTCTTCCAAATTTAGCTTAGTCATGTCATTTTCTTCCTCCACAACTAATAATTTGCATGATATTTGGATGTCAGAGACCTTATTACTTTTTTAACAATCACATATCCCTCTTAATTTTCACCTAACCCTCTTATCATATTTTTCACTTCATCCACTCTTTATAAATAAGAAGAAATACTCTCATCCTCCTGTTGGTGCAAATAAAAGCACCCCTAAATGTCTCAGTAACCTGATGGGTTGAGAATCTCAGTGCGATTACATAACATGGAGCTTTTCCCAAGTGTGGGACCTTGTGAAATCGGAAAAGCTCTCTGGATGAAGGCCGGTTCCTATTCCTCTATTCAGATGCACACATAAAAATGCAGAGGGTTTACTCAAAACCTAATCTAACTTGCCAAGGAGATAGGGTAAGAAGATGCATAAAAATAAACCTAAACTAACAAAGGTGATGCACCGAGGAATGAAGAACACCTGTCTTGCCAATAAACACAAACCATCAAAATGCAATGCAAGATCATGCACAGATAACAAAAATTGTAGTGAAAGATCAGGAGGATGCAAATGAACATAGAGAGGGTTGAGAATCATCCATAGACATGTGTTATTTGCTCCAAAGATTGATACAATACACTACAAAATTCCAAGAGGCAAAGTTGCATTACAGTTTTAAATGGGAGGTTTGAACTCCACAAATTCACCTGCCAAAGAGAAGAAGGGAGGGCAAAACAAGAATGTCCAACCCTTAGAAAGAATCCCCTCCTTACAATTTATAGGAAGAATGAGAGAGGGAAGAGAGAGGAAATCCAAATCTACCCCAACCACCTCCAGGTTGCATTTAATTCATCTCATTATGGTGGTAGGTGAGAACCCTAGCAAACCCCAAAAGTGGCGAACTGTATTTTGCATTTTAAATAATTTTTTATCACCCAATTAAAGATATCTAGTCATAGTTGGATAGAGGACTTTACAAGATTTCCAAAAAGTCAAACCTTGCATGAATCTCGAGCTCCTCGTGAAAAGTTATGGCCGTCTAAATATCTCGGGTCGAGTCCCTCCTATCGGCGCTCAAAATGTTACACCTCCTAAAGGTGCACCTTGGCGCACCCATCTTTATGTCAACACCTCTGATGTGCACCATGGGTGCATTCACCTTCATGTCAACACCTCTTTCTGTGTGCCTCTTACCGTGCCACGGGTGTGAATTTTGGCTTGTCGACATCCTTTTACCCGTGTTATGGGCGCATCCATTTTTGTGTTGACACTCTTTTACCTGCACCATAGGTGCATCTATATTTGTGTCGACATCCTCTGATGTGTGCCCTTAGCCTACGCCTTGGCGCATCCATTTTTGTGTTGACATCCTCTGATGTGTGCCCTTAGCCTCGTGCCTTGGCGCATCCATTTTTGTGTCGACATCCTCGATGTTCGCCCCTTCCAGTTGGAAATGTAATAAATGTCGGGGTTTGAGTTTCTTTGATTTCCATATTCTTCTGCTTGTCTATATCTACCCTAGGGGAAGATATTTACAACAATTTGGTGACTCAATGGGATCACCTACCTGCTAGGTAGAAGATCAGTGGCCTTTTAGCAATCCATTGGGCATGGAGTCATAAGAAAGCCTGAAAACTGATATGAACTTTGAAAACTTCCCTCTGAGCCACTTGAATTCCATTGAACTTAGAGTTGTTCTCACCAAAATGCCACTTAAAAGAACTGTGCAAGAGAAAAACCAGCAGCACCAAAACTATGTACAAAATTGAAAATCATACATGCTCTAAATGGAACATGCAGAGTGTGCACAAGCACTTCTTTTACTGAAAGCAAACCTACCTACTCTACTCTAATGGAAACAAAGGTGAGCTAAACAAACCCTACAACTGGTTGTGCAAAATAGCTTCCTTTCTTCAAAATTGGCAACCATGCAACTAATTTGGCATTGAACATGGCTGATTGGATGAGTGGAAAGACAACAAGAAGCTGGTCTTCTACCCAAATCATCAAGGTATCAGCTGAAGGCAAATTCAATACCTCTTTTAGTTGTTCTGCATCTGGATTGGAGAGGTATGACAACTGATCCTTGGTTCTTTGTAACTCATCCTCATGCTTAGAAGCAAGCATGACTGGTTGTGACTTCTCCTTTGGCTCCAATAAAGCCAAATACCTGATTGGGCAAGGTATGGTCCTTTGAGTATGCCCATTTCCCTGATTTTCAACTCCAAGAATGGAGTTCTCTTGTAAACCCTTTTGAATGGATGGTGTGGAAGCAATGGTAGAACCTTTCTGCCCTTTCTCTTCCTCCAATGAAGAACATGAAAGATTAAAATCTTCCAATCTTAGTTCCAAAGAGCTGCTATAAGATGCAAGCTACTGCAAATGAATGCTCTCCTTCATGACAGCAGGCTCAAGTATTTGGGACGTGGAAGATGAAAGAGAGAATGGTGGAAACTCAACTGGTTCTTCTTTATCAAAACAGTCCTCCAAATCTGACAGATACACTACCTCATTGTTGTCCTGATGCAAATGCTCAACTTCCTCCATAGTGTCCTCTTTATCTGTAACTTGATCATCATGGTTTCTTTCATCCTCCAACATTGAGTTTGAGAGATCAAACTCTTCTTCAGCACTAGAACTCGAGAGAGATGAAGTAGAAAGAAGAACTGAAGGTTCTCTTGTAGCTCGCTTTGTACATAAACACAAACCATCAAAATGCAATGCAAGATCATGCATAGATAACAAAAATGTAGTGAAAGATTAGGAGGATGTAAATGAACACAGATAGGGTTGAGAATCATCCATAGACATGTGTTATTTTCTCCAAAGATTGATACAATAAACTACAAAATGCCAAGAGGCAAATTCGCATTATAATTTTAAATGGGAGGTTTGAACTCCACAAATTCACCTGCCAAAGAGAAGAAGGGAGGGGCAAAACAAGAATGTCCAACCCTTAGAAAGAATCCCCTCCTTATAATTTATAGGAATAATGAGAGAGGGAAGAGAGAGGAAATCCAAATCTACCCCAACCACCTCCAGGTTGCATTTAATTCATCTCATTATGGTGGTAGGTGAGAACCCTAGCAAACCCCAAAAGTGGCGAACTATATTTTGCATTTTTAAGAATTTTTCTCACCCAATTAAAGATATCCAGTCGTATTTGGACAGAGGACTTTGCAAGCTTTCCGAAAAGTCCAACCTTGCGTGAATCCAAGCTCCCTGTGAAAAGTTATGGCCATCGAATATCCGGTCGAGTCTACCTCCTGTCGGCACTCAAAATGTTGCACCTCCTAAAGGTGCACCTTGATGCACTCATCTTTATGTCGACACCTCTCGATGTGTGTCATGGGCACATCCATCTTCATGTCAAAACGTCTTGCCGTGCACCTCTTATGTGTGCCACGGGCACGAATTTTGGTGTGTCGACATCCTTTTACCCATGCCATGTGCACATCCATTTTCATGTTGAAACTCTTTTACCTGTGCCATAGGCACATCTATATTTGTGTCGACATCCTCTCGATGTGTACCTTTTACTGCGTGGCGCATCCATTTTCATGTTGACACTCTTTTACTTGTGCCATAGGCGCATCCATATTTGTGTTGACATCCTCTCGATGTGTGCCCTTAGCTCGCACCTTGGTGCATCCATTTTTGTGTCGACATCCTCTAATGTGCACCCTTAGCCTGCGCCTTGCGCGCATCCATTTTGTGTCAACATCCTCTCGATGTGTTCCCTTAGCCGGTGCCTTGGTGCATCCATTTTTGTGTCGACATCCTCTAATGTGCGCCCTTCTCGGTTGGAAATGTAATAAATGTCGGGGTTTGAGTTTCTTTGATTTCCATATTCTTCTGCTTGTCTATATCTACCCGGGGAAGATATTTATAACACCTCCTTCATTTTTTAGGATTTCAAATTATGTTCTATAGGTCTATAATTTGGAAAGTTTCACTTTTTCATATCCCTCATATATGTTCTTTATTTTTTCGCACATATCCTTGATAGTTTTAGAGTGCATAACCTTCACAAAATATGTCTCAGATAACCCAAAAAGGATGAAATTCATGGTTATTGAATTTTTCTCATGAGATTTCTTATTAACTTCTGAAGTGATAGGTGCATTAGGAATGGTGTAACCATGTTCAACCACTTCATGTATATCATATCCAAGAGACTGGAGGTATGTCCTCATCCTAAGAATTTAAAAGGAATAGTTATTTCCACTAAAAGAGGTGACTTGACCATGGAGAGACCACTTTGTGCTTGATTGTTGTTGATGTTTTGTGTTGGAAGGATGTCCTTGAAGTGGTTAGAATTTATCCACAAGGAACCAACTCTAATACCAATTTTTTAACATACCAACATTGAGATGGGAGGGGTGAATCAATTCCTCTTTAAAACTTGTGAAAATTGAATTCAATTATGAACATAACATTCATTCATCATTCATAAGAAAACATTGTGGGAAAGATGTAAGAGAACAAGGAAGAGATTTTGAATTTTTTTGAGAGGGAAAGTGATGGAAGGGAAATCCCGCCCATATCAGAGGATCAGTTGGAAAATCGTGAGGAAGGAGAGATAGATGGGGGTGATGATCAAGAGGATAGGAGCACTCCTATAAAATCTCTAGATTTATGGTTGAATAAAGTTAGAAATGGTGGATCAGCCTTAAAAACAAAATTTATTTCTCCAAGTGGTTAAGGATATTTCTAAAAGTTCTTTGAAAATCCCATACGCTTTCGCAACATACTACTGGAAAGTTAAACAAATCTTTGGTGGGGAAGCTAGTAGGTGGGAGACCCAATATTGACGCTGTTAGAAGATGGGCTAAAATGAAGTAGATTCTAAAAGGACACTTAGAGGTGAGTGATCTTTCTAATGGTTTTTTCCTTTTTAGGTTTAATACCCAAGAGGATATGTAGAAGGTTCTGGAAGAAGGACCCTTGTTTTGGGGGAAATCTGGTTGGTATCTTAGGAAGTGGGAACCTAATTTCAACTCGAAAAGGAAAATATGAACCAATTTCTTGTTTGGATATGCCTTCCTAACCTTCCTTTGGAGTTTTGGCATGAATACATTATTAAAGGCATAACGAACTCCCTAGGATCTTTGGTCATAATAGATAATGCAACCAAGCATATGACTAGACTTATACGTCTGTGCTCGTTTTTGTATTTATACAATAACAAATAAGGATATCCCCAACAAGTATCAAACCAAAGTTGTGTCTAGGGATTTGGGGAAAAATATTGAAATGGAAATTTCCCCTACAAAATTCTCCAAGTACAATGGTTGGGGTCACTCTTCCTAGAACTGTAAGTTCAAGGTATCCAAAATATATATTCCAGTGCCAAGAAATGAAGGTAAAGGGGAAAAAGGGAAAGGCCTAATGCAAAGTGTTGCTGATCACAGGAAATATTTTTCCAAAGAACTTGAGAAAGGTTCTTCTCCTTTGTGAATAAAGTAAAAGGTGGTTAACGAAACTCCAATTAAATCTACCACAAAAATGGATGAGGATGGTTTCACCCTACTTGTTCAATGAAGGGAATCAAAAATTTTGTCCTGGTTGGATTCTAAGGTAGGGAAAAAATGGAAGAACCTATTAAGGATTTCATGAAGGGTAGGAAGATAGATATTTTTACCTCAAGAGGGAATGAGGAAACTCTCAAGGAACCGGCTAAGATTGAACAAAATTTAAAGGAATAATGGAAGTTGGGGGACTATGTTTTGGAGGAAATTGTAAAGGAATAGAGTAATGGGGAAGAAACTTTGGGGAAAAAGGTAAGTTTGGATTCCCATGTAGGTGAGGGGATGATAGGGAGAAATGAAAGTAACCTCTCCTTGGAGGAAATTATGAATGTTAATATGTCCCCAATCAAGACGATGGAAGAGAAGAAAGAAGAAATAAAGTCGGGAAACAAAGGAATCTCTAGGGAAAAAAACCTCTCAGGAAAAATAAAAGTGGATCCAAGGGGAAATCCTCAATATCCTCCCCTCCTAATTCTCAGGAGATTGAGAATCCTATAAATGTGGAAGTTATTATTAGTAAACAAGGCAGATCTAGAAATTTTGAATCAAGGAAAAAACTACCCAAAAGGATATAGATTTAGGAAAACATATGTGTTTAGACAAAAAGGTCTTTAAGAAAAATAAACCCAATATTTGGAAATGAATTACATCTCATGGAATGGTAGAGGGCTCAATAGCCCTGTGAAATGGAGGATTCTCAAAGACATGATTGAAAGACAGAAAATTCATGTGTTAGTTGTACAAGAAACTAAAATTAAAGAAGACCTTTTTTAAGTTCTTACAAGTCTTTTTGGAATAATTATAAAGTTTTTGTTGTTATTTCGAAAGGAGCCTCTAGAAGTTTAGCTGTGGTGTGGAATCCAGCCCATTATGAAGGAACTCTTATGGTTAAAAGATATAATCATTTGGCGGTGATGATGAGAATTCTTGAAAATAGAAACATATGGGTTTTATCTAACATTTATGCTCCTACCCTTCATAAAGAAAGAAAAATATTTGGCATCACCTTAATTCATTTAATTATTCTATAAAAAGTTAGAGATGGATTGTTATGGGGGATTTCAATACCCCCAAGCTCCAGGGGAAAAAAGGAGGATCTAAGGAGTTTACAGTTGGCATGGAGGATTTTAATGAATTTATTACTTCCTCACACTCCATGATATTGATCTTAAAGGAAACAGTTTCACTTGGTCTAATAGAAGAGTTGGAACACAACATATTCAAGTAAGATTCAATAGGTTTTAGTCTCGGAGGAGTGGTTAAACTAGGATATCTCTCTTTTCTCTCTTCCTGGATAGGGTCTGATCATAACCCAATTCTCTTACAAATCAAGAGTCCATCTAGAAGAAGAACCCCCTTCCGTTTTGAGAAGATGTGGCTCTAGAGTGAGGAACTGAATGCCCTCATTAATGACTAGTGGAAACTAAAGGTTAAAGGAACAATGATATATATAATTTCTACTAAAATCCAGAATGTTAAAGTTCACCTCAAAGCCTGGAATAAAAAAATCTTTGGAAATATTTTTCAGAAGAAAATGGAAATCAGAGCTGAACTGCAGAATGTTCAAAGAAAGAGAGAGATGGGATTCCGAGATGGATATAGAGGACCATGAAAAGGAAAGTTCCCTCCTGGTGGAATACCACAACATCTTGGGCAAAGAGGAAATCTTCTAGAGACAAAAATATTGAATTACATGGCTAAAGGAAGGGGATAAAAATACAAGATTCTTTCACTTGTCTACTTTAAAACATAGAAGCTTCAACATAATTAATAGAATTAGAAAAGAAGAGGGTGTTATGGTGGAAGAAAAAGAAGAAATAAGTAAAGAGGCTATCTCCTTCTTCCAAAACCTGCTTACTAATAATTGTGATCCAAATTTGATTAAAGAGCAAGACTTCTTAAAGTGCATTCCTCCTTTGGTTTCTGATGAAGATAATTTGATGCTTTCAGTGATCCCTTCAATGGAGGAAGTGGAATTCACTGTAAAACACCTCAATCCTGACAAGGCTCCTAGTTTAGATGGTTTCCAAGCCTTCTTCTTTCAACACTTCTGGGACATAATTAAAAAGATGTCTTTGAGGTTGTGAAGGAATTTTTCAAATAGAAAGTTATGCTAAAAGACATGAACTTTACCTTTCTAACTTTGGTTCCAAAATGTGGTAATGCCATGGAATTAAAAGATTTTAGACCTATAAGTCTCTGCAATACATCCTATAAAATTTACACAAAAATTATGGCTCTCTGTTTGCAACTGTTACTCCCCTCTATCATTTCTGATCAACAAGGGGGTTTTGTCATTGGGCACCAAATCCAAGATGGGATCATCACAATCAAAGAGACTATTCACTCGACTAAGCTCAGTAAGAAGGAAATTTTGTTTTTAAAACTAGATATGGCCAAAGCTTATGACAAGGTTTCATGGTGCTTTCTTGACAAAATCCTTGACAGGTTTGGCTTTGATGTGTCCTTTAGAAATCTGGTTAAGGCATGTATCTCTAATGTATGGTTTTCAATTCTCATTAATGGGTCCCCCTTTGGTTTTTTTCCTATCTCTCAAGGTTTGAAGCAAAGAAATCCCATTTCCCCTTTCCTATTAATTATTATGGAGGAAGCTTTAAGCATAAGAATAAATGTTGAAATTGAAAGTGGCTTCAACAAAGGGATTTCCTTGGCAAGGGAGATGGAAAAAGTGTCACACTAGAATTTTGTTGATGACACTTTCTTGGTGGGGGAAGCATCAGTTCCTGAAGCTAAGAAAATAAAATCTCTTCTAGATGACTATATGGAAGTTTTGGGATGATGGTAAACTTCAGAAAAATCTCTCTCTTCTTCCTTAACACCATGGACAATCGTTGTAAGAAGATAATTAAAATTATGGAATGTGACTATAAATCTTCCCCACCTTTTATTTAGGAATTCCTCTTGGGGACAAGAGACCCTCTAGTTCGGAATGGAATTTCTTAATTGAAAGGTTTGAAAGAAAACTTTTGGATGGAAAGCTAATGTGTTATCCTAGGCTGGAAAAATCACCCTTCTCATTAGTTCTCTTTAGATTCTCCTGGTGTATGTCATGTCCCTCTATCAACTTCCTGGAGGTGTTGGGGAAAAATTGGAAAAAATCCAAAAATGTTTCTTATGGAGTGGCACAGAAAAAGAAAAAAAGAATCCCATTGGTGGCTTGGGATAGAGTTTGTAAACCCAAAAATATAGGGGGACTTGGTCTTAGAGATTGGACAAAAATGAACAAATCCCTTCTTGCAAAAATTGGGTGGAGGTTAACAAAAGAAAATGGAGTTTGGACCAGAATTCTAAAGAAAAAATATTAGATGGATGTTAATGACAATAGATGGATTTTTAAATAGGCATCCTTCAATGGTTCATGCATATGGAAATCTATTAACTGGGTAAAATAAATTGTGGCTAGGGCGAGGTGGAAAATAGGAAAAGGAAATGAGATATGCTTCTGGAAAGATAAATGGGTTGGGAGTTTTTTCCTTAAATACCAATTCCCCCAAATTTATAGACAACTCAAAGATAAATATGGGGAAAAAATAAATAACTATATGGCTAATAAAGACAACTTTCAGACTTGGAAACTCATGGAATTGGATAGACAAGAATTCAATGAACACTTGAGCAGGCTCAATGATTATCTAAAAAAGTATGTATCTTCTAATAGAAAGGACCAAGATAGAATTGTCTGGGACAAATAACAAAGTGGTAATTTCTCTATAAAATCTACCTACTCCCTTTTATTTGAGGGAGAAACTAGAGAAGAAGATTTAAATGTTGGTAAGATTTGGAACAAGAACATAACTCCTAAGGTTAATGTTTTCAGTTGGCTTTCAGTAATAAATAAAATTCTTATTGTTGATAATCTTGCTTAAAAAGGATTCCAGATGGCCAATAGATATGTTTTTTGTGAAGTGAATTTGGAAACGGCGAATCCCTTGTTCGTAGAATGTGCTTTTTCTAATCTAATGGTTTCTTCTATTTTGGGATGCTTCTCAGTTTACTGGGTAATCCCTAAAGAGATCAAGGATTCCTGGAATTAATGGAATTGTCCTTTCTTTAGTAAATGGATTAAAAATCTCTCGATCATGAGCTTAGGTTACCTCTGGTGGGAATTATGGAAAGAAAGAAATAGAAGGATCTTCAAAAACAAGAAACTTCCCATTATTCTGACTATAAACAAACTCCTACAAGGCTATTAGAAACAATTTTTCTATCCTAAGGAAAAATGAAATGGACATTATTGATAATGAACAACACTTCTTAAAGAATTAGAGCATTATTGGTGATCCCAAACTTAAAAGGATTAATCCTCATGTGGGGATTAAGTGGAATAATCCTAGCGAAGCTTTCTTTAAACTCAACTTTAATGGGGCAACAAAAGGTAATCCGGGAAAACAGGGGGAGGAGGTTTCTTTCATGATTCTAAAGGAAGATTTCTTATTTCCCATTTCTTTGACCTAAGATTTCAATCTAAAAATGTTGTAGAGGCAGTTTGCGATGTTTTGGGGTGTGAAGATAGCCAATGAGAAAGGCTTAAAACACCTTGAAGTGGAAGGGGAATCTTTGTATATCATCTCATGTTTGAAAGGAAAATCCCAACCTTCTATTTATATTGATGAATTCATCAATAAAACTAAGATTTTATTATCCTCTTTTGTGGTTATATCCTTCCAATATGTGTATCATGAAGGAAAAACTCTAGCTGATTTTATGGCCAATATGGGGGTGGACACAAGAGGTCTTAAGGTGGTCGAGGATCTTAATAAGATGCAAGCCAAATTTAAAGAAATCATGAAAAGGGAAGGTATCCCTAATAATACACCTACAAATGAGGAGGAAATAATTCCTCAGACTCATGACATCACTTTCTCATGATTCCCGAACTCATGTAAAATATCCTTTCAAATCTTAGCAAGGGTAGGTTAGATCTTTTTGATTTCTGGAAGTGGGACGATAAGATTGGGGAAGGTAACCATTCTTAGAATAGAAATAAGAATAGGTTTAGAAGAATGGGGGGTGACTTAGTGTGAATAGAACCTAGCAAGAGACATGAGATATCCAAAGAAGATAAGATCCTACTTGAAAAGGTGGGAATGTTACCCTTCTTCAACATCTTTGATGGCTTCGATGAAAAGTTGAGTGAAGTTGTGGAAAAAACTTGGAAAGAAGGCCATGTTTGGGTTAGTAACTTTTCCTTCACCATTACCCCCAAGCTTATTTCCAAAGGTATGGATTTATATTTGGAAGGAAGATGCATCTATAAACCTAAGTTGGACTACAACCTGGAGATTTAATGCTTTATACAAGGTAAGGGGGTTCTGTCTCTCTCCATAATGGTTATTCTCAAGGAAATTTGCCCCCTCCTTTTGAAGAAATTTCTCAAACTTTTATGGCCTACATTACCGAAAATGGCAATACAAAGTGATATATAGATATCACTTCCCTATCTTTGGACCATGTCTCGTAATGCTAAGCCCTATAATTTCCCCTTCTTCTTGTATACTTCCCTCTTAAAATCTATTGCGATGGTCGATAAAGGTACCTTCACCTTACCATTGCACCAAGGTGTCATCAAATCCCTTATCGGGTTAGGAACTCCTCTTTTGGGAAAAATGAAAAATTTGGGGCTTTCACTTGCGAATGTTAAGAGCCCAAGGAGGGAATTTTTAGTGGGGATCTGATTGGTAAATGTTATCCAAAATGTGCCCCCTGCTCATTTTGTGGCTAACTCCTTTCATTCTTCCCTCTCTTGTGCCTTAGACATATTTTTTTATTTTCAGTGCACTCAAAACTTTCTGGAAATGGCACCATTGGATAGAGCTCTTTCTCAGCTTTCTAGAAAGGTAAAGTTTTCCTCCTAACTCCATGTATTTTTGAAGTTATGGCTCAGCAGAGTTTTTGTGGGAAATTTTCCCTGAAAGGCCCGCAGCCAATGAAATGGTGCCACGTGTCCAAGGAAGTAAAGGGGGTGGAGGAAAACTTGGAATTTTCACCAAGTGTTTGGAAAAAAATTTCAAAAGGAATATTTCCCAGCCAGGCCGTCGACGAATCAGATGATGCCACGCGTCCAAGGGAGAAGTTTGCAAAATTTGACCAAGTGTTAGCGATGGAAAATTTTAGAGGGAAGGCCCGCACCCAATCATATTGCGCCACGTGTCCTATGGCATTGGAGTTTCAGAGGGTGGGGAGAAGTTAGAATTTTGGAAAAATGTTTTGCAAAATTTAAAAATGAAAGTTTTTGGCCCACCGCCCCATCGACCAATAAGCGAAGGCCACGTGTCCTCAATCCCCGGACCAGCGGGAGGTGGGGAGAAATTGAGAAAAATTTCCCAAGGGAAAACAAAGGAAATTTAAAAGGAAAAATCCCACCCCCCAAAATGCGAGTGAATGGAATCTTTCCACATGTCCATGTGGCAGTAAAAAATAGAGGACAGGCCCGCAAGGAAAATTCAAGGCGCAAGCCCGCATCTAATGGGGTTTTTCCACGTGTCGGGTCGAAAATGGTCAAAACGGCGACAGAGAAATTTTGGAGGAAATGCCCGCATCCAATTGGAACATGTAACATGTCCCGGAATGGTGGAGCATGGGGATTTTTTGGGAAATTTTCCCAAATGCAAAAAGGTGAAAAAATTCAAATTTTCGCCCGCCAATCCGATTTGGCCCTGTTTTGCCCTAAAACTTCAAACGGCCATATCTTTCGATCCAGAGCTCGGTTTTTCATGTTCTTTATATCAATGGAAATCTGGTAAAGTTCTCTATAATATTTTGGGGTCATTTTTGCATTTTAATGGATTTTAGATAGAGAAAATTGAAAAATACATCTAGCACGTGGTCATGGACAGAAATGACGTTTCAACCACCGTTTTTAATGAAGAGTGGCTCGTATTCTTTCCCAAAGCATGGCAAAAATGTTAGGGGATGGGCCTGTAAGGATGCCCATGTTGTTTTGATCACATTTTGGTCAATGGTTGAATATCTTTCATGTTTTCCTACATTTTCTCTCCACGGGCTCATGGCTTTCACTAAAAAAGCCGATTTGGCTCATTTTCAAAGGTGGAACATTTTTTTGTATTGCAGGATCCTTTCCGACACTTTGAAAGTGTTTTTTTGAAAAATTAGACCTTTTAAGACTACAACCTAATTTTCCTCCTAGGTGTTGTAATGCAAGTGGTTCTTTGATGTTGAAATAACAATACGTGCTCTGTGAATGAGTTTCCATCCTTTGTTTGTGTTGTTTGATTCATTTATGACCCTTCATTATAGTTATCGGTTGTGCATCAAGTTTTGTTGCATTTTTATGAAATGTGTCAATCTGAAGAAGTAAAAAATGCTCACCACTCCTTTGGTGCATCACCTTATTAGCATTAGTTTTAGTTTTTACATTTCTGTCTTGTCCCCTTGGAATTTAGAGTAGGAACTAGGAATTTAAACCTCTCGCAACTTGCAAGTGATATACCCGATCGAGGAATTGAGGAACCAGCTTCTTATCTGGAGATTCTTTTCCCATTTTTCAAGTCCCACACTTGGGGAAAAGATTCAATGTTGTGTAATCACACTGGATGTCTAAAGTATCAAACTAGAGGCCTGATCAACATCCAGGGGTGCTGCTGATTTGCAACAACAGTTTTGGCATGCCCGGTGGGACCTTAGAGGTCTTTATCTTCATTGCAACAAAATTGATGTACTTTTTTTGTAAGATTCTTTCTTAAAAGAGCCCTAAATTGCACATCTGGTGACTCCAAGGAAGAAGAATCAGCTGGTTTAGTAGTTCAGACCTAAAAACTCATGAGAAGAATCACCACAAGGTCAAGAGCTGGAGAAGAAGAGGTGTTGTTTGAGTATCTGCAGTTATCCCCAAGAAGAAGGCAAAGTGGGAGGAGGATTCAAAGGTCTCCATCTCCACCAAATAGAACTCTCTCAACTCCTCCACCTAGTAGGCCTTTCATTCAATCAACAAGGGTACTAAGGCCAATCAGAATGGCACAAAACAACCCCTATGTCAACTTCACTAGAAGCAGCCCACTTGCTCTCAATGCACAAAATCCAATTCCAGTTGTAGCATTGAAGAACATCCCATACTTTACTAGAGAGAATCAGACTACTCCTGGTGATCATGTCAAGGATATTGCTAACATTTGTGCAATCCATGAGATCAATGAGATGCAAGTTCTTTGTCAAACCGCTAAGCATCTTCATTCAAAGGGAAAGCTTTGCAATGGTTCAGGAGTCTTGCCTCGGTGGTCTATCCAAAATTGGAACCAGCTATGCATAGCCCTCCATGAGTAGTTTGGAGAGAAGGGAGACAACTTGTCCCTTTTGGAATAGTTGACAACCATCAAGAGAGCTCCAAATGAACAACTGACTGACTTCAACTTCAGATTTCAAAGGACTTGGGAGAGAATTCCGGTAGTAGTAGTCAAGCCAATAGAAGAAGGTGATTTTCTTTATTACCCTAAAGCTTTACATTTTGATATTTCTATGTTGATCCAATCCATGGGAGGCACAACTATCCTCGTTACTTATAGCATTGCCATTAGAGCTGAAAATTGTTTGATTCAAGGTGGCAAGCTAGTTCCTAGGCCTCGAATGCCATTGTTTCCAATTTTAGAGAGCCCAATTACTAGCCAAGTGCCCAATTTAGCTCCTACTCCCACTCCTAGAAATCAAAATTTAAGTGAATCTTCTAATTCATCTTTTAGTGCCTCGAATGAACTTCAAGAAGTCATGAAGCAATTGCAAAATTTAGGTAATGATATGGTTACACTCAAGAGACAAAGCAAGCCCAAGGTTTTAGACCTCCCTTCCAAAGATCAAGTTTAGCCTAACAGGGTAGCCATACCAACCTCAAAGACCACCCCACCCAATTTGTAAATTTAAACCAAGAAATACCTCCTCCAATAGACCATTTCAGCCCTATAATCCCAATGCTACATCTCGCCTCTAAGGCATTAGTGCCAGTGCAAAACAACATAGCTCAAGAGTATGATTGGTGTTTCCAATGCAATAAGCCTCACAACCAGTCCATGTGCTTCAACGGTGCCTTGAATCAAGAATTAATGGTGACAACTACTGGTGTGGAGGGTGAAGGTAGTCAAGGAAATAACCAACAACAAGACACATTCTAGCAGCAATCAGCTCCAAATGATACCACACTTGTAAACTGGCAGGTAGAAGATTTTTGTGGCATGAATCAAACAATTCCCCAAAGTGTTGCAGCCAACACAAGGTCAAAAAGAAGAAATTTAGGTGAAGAACAACCATTAGCTCCAAGCAATCCACAACCTTCTATCACTCCACAAATTATTGGCAAACAAAATTCAGCTCCAAGCACACAAGGGCTGCCTAAAATAGCTCCTAAGCCAACTCAAATGCCAGTTATACACGCCATATGTAAGGAATGAATGTGCATGCCAAGGGACAACAAAGAGATGCTTCATCTCCTTTCAACATCATTGATCAGATGAAGAAGACAAATTTAAACATATCAATGTGGGAATCACTATCTATCCCAGGACAACGAGATTTTCTACAAGTTGCCATGAAGGATTCATCGATTCAAATCAGCAAGTCCAAATGCAAGAGAAAGTGCTCACAAATGCTGCCCAGCCTGAAGGGAATCATGGAGGACAGCAAGGTAAAATGTTGAAGCCCCCTCCATTCTATGTTTCATTGATCATTGGAAACCAATTAGTACAAAATTGCATGATTGATTATGGGGCAAGTAGTTCAGTAATGCCTAAGAAAATAGCTGATCAGTTGGGAATTCAATATGAAGTCATATCCAAAGGGGTAGTGTAATTGGATGGGACAGCAAGTAACAAATATTGGAGTGACTAAAAATTGAGTCTTACTTTGCATGCATGCCCCAACATTGTTGTTTTGTAAGATGTCTCAAGTAATAGATCTTCCACCACTCTTTGCTTTATGTTTGTCAAGGGATTTCACAGCCAAGATTGGAGGCTACCTGTTTGTTGATTGGTCACACATGTTATTCAGAATGAGATATGGAACCAAGGCCATAATTAGATCTAAACCTATTGCAAACTTTCACATTTAGGCTTACACTCCAAGTCAGATCAATACAAATTGTTCAGCGTTTGATCAAGAAGATTATCTGAGCACTGATGAAGCTAACACCAAGGTTGGAAGCATCCCAGATCTAACTCTTGGTGAATGGGAAAATAAGGTGCATGCTTTTGATCCTTATCAAGAGGTAGAAGAATCGACCTAGGAGTCTATTGCATGCATGAAGAAAATTAGCCTATTACTAGCACCATCAAGCCAAACCACAAGGATGACAATGAGGTATGACAGCTTGTTTTTGATGGATCAAGGAGTAGACAAGGTGCAGGAGGGGGAGCTATGCTTGTTTCACCTCAAGGAATTAAGTATTATTCAGCTTTTAGATTTCAATTTGCATGCTCTAATAACACTGCTAAATATGAAGCTTTATACAAGGATTACATTGGTCAATTAATAGAGGAATAAAGAACTTGCAAGCCGTTGGTGACACTGAGTTGATTATAAACCAAGTTAAGGGGCAGCATGCTGTCAAGAGTGATCTACTCAAGTGTTACAAGAATAGGGTATGGGACCTCATTGAATATTTTGAGGGATTTGGCATAAAATTCATTCCTTGAAAAGAAAACCAAGCTTCTTGACATGCTTGCGGTAGTAGGGAAGCCTTTGACATTGTGGAAAGAATTCAAAAAGATAAGGTATGGAAAAACATCCATGTGATTGTGAGGCCTTCAGTGCTAGACAACAATGTAAGTTGGAAAGTGTTTGAAAATGATCAACAAATCATCCATTTCTTGCAGTAAGAAGAGGCTGAATTCTCGGCTAAAAATAAGGAAAAGTTGGAGCAGTAGTATGGTGACCAAGTGGTACAGCTAAGAACCAACAAACTACCCAAGGGACTTATTACTTTGGAGTTCATTTTCAATCATAATGACCAGTTTAGGAAGGAGAAAGCAACCATCCAAGTCAAGGGAGAAAATTCAGTGTCCATCTTGGTAGAAGAAGGCAAATCACTCCAAATTGGTAAGATGACAACTGAAAAAGAAAGGTATGAGTTCATACAGCTTTGTCAAGAATTCCCTGATGCATTTTCTTAGAGCTATGAAGATTTGAAAGGTTTCAATCACAAGTTAGCCCAGCACACCATTGAATTGGATCCAAGTACTAAACCCATCAGGAAAAAAAAAAGGCTAGTCAATCCACACATGGAGCCTCTCATGAGAAAAGAATTGAATAAGTTGATAGAATCAAGAATCATATTCCCAATCAAGCATTCTAGTTGGGTGGCCAACTTGGTTCCAGTTAGAAATAAGAGTGGGGAATTCAGATTGTGTGTTGACTTCAGAGATTTGAATAGAGCATCTCTCAAGGATCATTATCCACTTCCTTCCATGGAGCAGATTTTACAAGTTGTTGCTAGCTCTGAGAGGTTTTCATTACATGATGGCTATTTAGGGTACAATCAGATTATGGTGAAGGAAGAGGATCATTTCAAGACAGCCTTTACAACCAAATGGGGAACTTATGCATACAGGAAAATGCCATTTGGGTTGTCCAATGCTAGAGCTACTTTCCAAAGGGAAATGGACATGGAGTTCAAGGGTTTGATTAACAACATGGTGTTGATATATCTTGATGATATCACTATTTTTTCAAAAAATGTAGCAGACCACCTCTTTCATTTGAGACAAGTGTTCACAAGGTGCAGAAGGTTTGGAGTATCCTTGAATCCTAAAAAGTGTATTTTTCTAGCCCACGAAGGAAATATCCTTGGCCACATTTTCTCCAAAGAAGGATTAACAATTGATCCGTAAAGAGTTGAAGCCATAAGAGCACTACCATTACCAAGCCACAAGAAGGCCCTACAGAGTTTCTTGGGGAGAATAAATTTTTTCCAGAGGTTTGTCCCAAATTTTGCAGCCCTAGTCAAGCCTGTCACCGGGATGATAAAGAAAAGCATGGCTTTGGATGAACAATGAAGGCAAAGAAAGTTTTGAATAAATCAAAGAAGTCATCTCTCAAGCCCCAACTCTCATTAACCTGGATTTCTCCAAGGATTTCATCCTCTATGCATTTGGGGGTGATGATACTATTTATGTAATTTTGGTACAAGCAGAATGAAGACAATGATGAGCAGCCAATTGATTTATTCAGCCAAATCTTGGAAGACTATGAGGTGAGGTATTATTTCATTGAGAAGCATGTTCTTGCAGTAATCAGAAGCTTGAATAAATTCAAGCATCTAGTTTCAAACAATAAGGTTCAATTACTGGTTTCTCATGTGGGAGTTAAAGATTTCCTCCTCAACAAAGACTTGAATGAAAAAAGGGCAGGTTGGATTACTCATGTCATGGAGTATGACATAGAAATAAAAGTCACCAAGCTGGTCTCGAAAAAACAAAAGGAAGCATGCAATGAGAAGAAATAATGCACTTCCTAAGCACAGGTCTATGCCCTCTAGAAATGAACAAGACCAAAAGAAGACACTTCAGATTTCATGCTAATCCATATGCCCTTGTTGATGGTGTTTTGTTCAAGAGGGATGTGAATGGAGTGTTGTTGAGATGTGTTAGTACAAATCAGATTCATAGGGTGTTGGAAGAGTTCCATGGTGGATCAGCCAGTGGTCATTTTGCACTAAGAGTGATAGCTCTAAAAATCATGAGGGATGGCTATTATTGGCCCAAGATTTTCATTGATTGTTATGCATGGATCAAGTGGTGCAATAATTGTGCACTCTTCAATGGTAAAGAGAGACTAGCTGCCCTTCCATTGCATCCAATTTTAGTTGACCAGCCATTCATGCAATGGGGTTTAGACTTCATTGGATTCATTAATCCCAATTCAAGCCAAGGGCACAAATGGATTTTAATAGCCACAGACTACTTCACCAAGTGGACTGAAGCAGTAGCACTCAAGGAAGCAAATGAATCTAGCATCCTAGACTTCTATGAGGGAATAGCAACTAGATTTGGCATACCTACTACAATAATATTAGATAATGCATTGGCATTCATTGGGTCCAAGGTAACTAAATGGGCTGTCAAGAATGGAATCTACCTAAACACTTCATCAAATTATTATCCCCAGGGTAATGGCCAGGCTGAATCTACAAACAAGAACTTGTTGAGGATCATTAGGAGGACTCTTGATGAAAATCAGAGGTCTTGGCATACCAAATTGAAATCAGCTTTATGGGTTGATAGGATAACTCCCAAGAGATCTACAGGTAACTCTCCATTCAAGCTTGTTTATGGAAGAGAGGCAATTTTTCCCATGTCACTTGAGTTGCCAACATTGGAACTCATGAAATAGTTGGAGTTGTTGGAGTTTGAACCCATGGAGGTTAGATATGCAGAGTTGATGGAGCTCCAAGAAGTCAGAAATCAGGCATCCCAAACAATGGAGAAGGATCAGGCTTTAATAAAGAAGACCTTTGATAGAAAGGCCAAGAATAGATCCTTCCAAGTTGGAGATCTAGTGTTAAAATGGGATGCAGATAGAGAAAAATAGGGAAGGAATTCAAAATTTGATGCCATCTGGAGTGGACCATACATGGTCATAAAGTGTAAGGATAGCAATGCTTTCCAATTGTCTTCATTGGATGGTGAAGAACTACGGATTCCATCAATGGAATCCATCTAAAACATTGCTCGAGGGAAATTCTCCACCTTGTACGTATTAGATTAGGTTTTCATTCCTCCAAGTGTTTGTGCACATTGTTTTGTTGTAGATTAGTTTTACTTTCCCTAAGTGCTTTGCACGAGCTTTTCTGTTCCTAGAAATGTGTTTGAGGCCTTGATCCATCGGGTGATGTTCCACCTCTATATTCCTCCTTGCAATGTTCTAGTCAATTGGGTACCAAATAGAGAATTTAATGACTCCATGCCCAATGGATTGCTTCAGGAAACTGGTAACTTCATCCAGCAGGCAGATGACCCCTCTGAGTTGCCAAAATTGTTATCCAAAATGTGCCCCCTACTCATTTTGTGGCTAACTCCTTTCATTCTTCCCTCTCTTGTGCCTCAGACATAATTTTTTGCTTTTTAGGCACTCAAAACTTTCTGGAAATGGCACCATTGGATAGATCTCTTTCTCAACTTTCCAGAAAGGTAAATTTTTCCTCCTAACTCCATGTATTTTTGAAGTTATGGCTCGGTGGAGTTTTTGTGGGAAATTTTCCCCTGAAAGGCCCGTAGCCAATGAAATGGCGCCACGTGTCCAAGGAAGTAAAGGGGGCGGAGGAAAACTTGGAATTTTCACCAAGTGTTTGGAAATTTTTTTCAAAAGGAATATTTTCCCCCGCAGCCCGGGCGAATTAGATGATGCCACGCGTCCAGGGGAGAAATTTGCAAAATTTGACCAAGTGTTAGCGATGGAAAATTTTGGAGGGAAGGCCCGCGCCCAATCATATTGCACCATGTGTCCTATGGCATCGGAGTTTCAGAGGGTGGGGGAGAAGTTAGAATTTTGGTGAAGTGTTTTGCCAAATTTCAAAAGGAAAGTTTTTGGCCTCGCTGCCCCGTCGACCAATCAGCGAAGGCCACGTGTCCTCAGTCCCAGGCGGGAGGCGGGGAGAAATTGAGAAAATTTTCCCAAGGGAAAACAAAGGAAATTTAAAAGGAAAAATCCCACCCCCCAAAATGCGAGCCAATGGAATCTTGCCATGTGTCCATGTGGCGGCGAAAATAGAGGACAGGCCCGCAAGGAAAATTTTAAGGGGCAAGCCCGCATCCAATGGGGTTTTGCCACGTGTCCAGGTCGAAAATGGTAAAAATGGCGATGGAGAAATTTTGGAGGAAATTCCCGCATCCAATCATAACATGCCACATGTCCCAGAATGGTAGAGTGTGGGGATTTTTTGGGAAATTTTCCCAAATGCAAAAATATGAAACAATTCAAATTTTCACCCGCCAATCCGATTTGTCCCTGTTTTGCCCTAAAACTTCAAAAGACCATATCATTTTGATCCAAAGCTCGCCTTTTCATGTTCTTTATATCGATGGAAATCTGGTGAAGTTCTCTACAATATTTTGGGGTCATTTTTGCATTTTAATGGATTTTAGATAGAGAAAATTGAAAAATGCATCTAGCACGTGGTCATGGACAGAAATGACGCGTTTCAACCACCATTTTTAATGAAGAGTTGCTCGTATTCTTTCCCCAAAGATGGCAAAAATGTTAGGGGATGAGCCTGTAAGGATGCCCATGTTGTTTTGATCACATTTTGGTCAATGGTTAAATATCTTCCATGTTTTCCTACATTTCTCTCTCCGGGCTCATGGATTGCACTAAAAAAGCGATTTGGCTCATTTTCGAAGGTGGAACATTTTTTTGTATTGCGCAGGATCCTTCGACACTTTGAAAGTGATTTTTTTGAAAAATCAGACCTTTTTAAGACTACAACCTATTTTTCCTCCCAGGTGTTGTAATGCAAGTGGTTCTTTGATGTTGAAATAACAATACAGGCTCTGTGAATGAGTTTCCATCCTTTGTTTGTGTTGTTTGATTCATTTATGACCCTCCATTATAGTTATCAGTTTGTGCATGAAGTTTTGTTGCATTTTTATGAATTGTGTCAATCTGTAGAAGTAAAGAATGCTCACCACTCCTTTGGTGCATCACCTTATTAGCATTAGTTTTAGTTTTTTACATTTCCTGTCTTGTCCCCTTGGAATTTAGAGTAGGAACTAGGAATTTAAACCTCTGCAACTTGCAAGTGATATACTTGATTATAGGAGTTGAGGAACTAGCCTCTTATCTGGAGATTCTTTTCTCATTTTTCAAGTCCCACACTTGGGGAAAAGATTCAATGTTGTGTAATCACACTGGATGTCTAAAGTATCAAACTAGAGGCCGATCAACATCTAGGGTGCTGCTGATTTGCAACAACAATAAACCTATGGCAAAAAGAACAAGATCTAACCTGAGTCAAGGTGGATTCAAGAAACAAAGTGGGGTGGAGGAGGCACTAAAGATGGTTGAGGAAGTGGAGGTTATCTTAGACTCGGGAGAGAACCAAGAAGGAAACCTAACCCATTATGATTCTAGTAAGGATAAAGATGTAGTGAAGGGGAAAGAAGTGATGATATGGAGAGTGAGAAAGCTCTAGATACTTCCAAAGGCAAGCATTCAAATAACTCAGAGGAGGCCATTAAAATCTTGCATGCTCTTAAACCCGCCCACAAGGAATTTTTTACCACTCACGACTCTACTTGTCAAATTACATGCCTTCATGTGATAATTTGAGAATTATAGGTTAGATACGATATTAATAGACATAAGATCATTATGGTGTCTATGGACCTAAGAGAACTAACTGAAAAAGTGGAAAAGTTATCTTTTATTGTTCTTAGTTAAAAACTCAAAAATGCTAATCAACTAAGCCTAGAGATGGAAAAGGAAATACTGAATATGAAAGAAATAATTATTCATATTCATGATGTCCATCTCCTCAATGTTAAAAGCACCATCCACCACCTCAAACTCTTAGCAGAGATGATTCATTCTATGGAACTTGTAAAGGAAAAAGAAAAATAAGGAAAAGGCCCCAAAGTGGAGATTCCTGAGCCTAACTACAAGTATTGGAAATCTACTATCACCTCCCTTGTCAAAGAATGGAATGGTTGTATGAATACAAAGTGGGGGAGATGATAAAATAATGATGAAGAAACATGGGATAATGGTTTTCTATTGTTAGTTCATAGCTATTTTTTTGTTAGTTCTTATGTCTTTCTACTGTTAGTTATTTTACTTCTTGGTTTTGTGGTGGTTTCTCTTAGCTGTTTAGTTCGTGATGCTTTTAGATTTTGTTTGGGATTCAATGGTAAATCCCTTGGCCTCTTTTTAATGATTTGGTAATACTTTTTATGGGGTAGGGTCCCCCCAAAACTTTTTTACAACCAATAAAAAACATTTATTCATCATCAATTTAAAATAATGAACTAAACAAAGCATGAAATCATAGAGAAAGAAATAAAAACACACAAGGACATAAGATTCAAGGTGGGAAACCCAATAAGGGAGAAAAACCACCGATGTTAGAGAACTATCAAGAAAAATTTCCCTATAACAGCTTATAATGATTTCACCATGTGTTGAGCACCCACTCTAATTTTGAAGCACCCACTCCAACACAAATCCAAACACCCACTTGAATTATTTGAAAACACCTAATTGCAAGGCAGAACCTAATTCCAAATTTATGAGCAAGAAATTACACTATAATCAACGCTTTTTTGATCACCTTCAAATTATTTTCTTAGATCAAGACATCGTCATCACTGTTTCAGCTCTTCACTTTTTTTGAACCTATCTCCACAAATAAACACACTTTCATACCCTCTCTATAGCAAGATACATATAATACACAACAGATCATATACATACATAAGTATACTCATCTTTCATATATCTTAAACTTCACATTCTCTCATATCTAACTTCCGTCTCCTTTCAAATCAAACCAAGGAGACCAAAAGACAAGATACAAACTGTCATAACAATCAATCAATACTTCTACCATGTCAAATTTCATATCCCTTTATTACATCATTTTGTCATCAATCTTGACACATTAAAGGGGAACACACAAATCATTTCAAACTTTTGAAAATTATTTATCAACTTAACTTCTAGTAACTTTTGAAAGTTTTTGTCTTCAAGTGTGGTGAGCATATATATTGTCTTAGTAACTTATGACATTTAAAATATGTCATAAGCCTCCATGAATGTTACAAGACCACCCTTCTTGACTTACATCAACTTATCAAGTCTTATGATTCTCCATTTTGATCCTAAGGAAAGGTAAGCTAAGACTAACACCTTGAAAATATATTTTACAACTTGGAGTTGGATAACACATTTTTAGATATTATCATACTTCCAAGATAGGTGAGAGAATGGATCATGAAGTCTATTAACTCTTCAGCTACTTTTGGTATTGGAGGTTATGGTAGAGGGACCTTAACCAACTCCATTTTCATACTGTGTTCATAGATGTCTAATGTTCTCAAGAACAAGTTTTGGTTTAACATGCCTCCATCCATAAAAATCATCTTTTAGACTTTTCCATCACTTGAAACATCTCAGGATAAAAAGATACACCATCTCAAACACTCATATGCCTAGGTTATTTAGGGAAAACTCCATTTGATCATCAAGTTTAGACCGCTATATTGAGAGACCTATCTCGAGCATACTAGGCCAACAAGTTCTATGTATAACAACACACCACCAAGCTAATATACAAGTTACAAAATGTTGTATTAGGTATGTAGAGAGTCTCAATGCAATTCATTTACTTCAGTCATCATTATTCACTCAAGATCTCTTCCAAATTACCATGACTAGTTATTACATGCATAGGCTTCTAGTGGTAGAAGGGAAAAATGCATCTTCATTTAAAAAAATTCTCACACAAATTTCTTAAAAACTTTGTGAGAATTTAGAGGAAACAAAGAGCTATCTTGACCAATAAGACTTTCTTCATGAAGCTTCCAACATACACATATACCTGTAAATTTCATCAAAAAAGTGTTTGTTTGTACCATACAAGTATAATTGAACCTAGAGTGTCCTTTACCTACCTTATACCTTAAATCGGTTTGTCTACTTTGAATTTAGTATTTATCCTATCAATCTATTTGAGGGTTTTGGAGGGATTGAAGCTAGTTCAGAAAAATAGATAGAACTCTTTTATTTCACCATCATTTGATCTCAAAACTTTTGCATTATATTTTTATCCTAATTTCCTCTAAAAAATTCTATTATGATTTATTTGAAGAATCCTTATCAATTTAGAACAACTGCTAAGAAGTTGAGGTGCTCAGTTTGTACTTCTCAAAACCCGGTTTTGAAGAATGTGACTCCACATGCTTGATTTTCACTTTTTGACCCTGAAAATTTTCTCACACCATGAGAACTCATACCTCCAACATCTCCCATGTTTTTTTGTCATGAAGCACTCTAAAATTTCTTTTCCCATCTCATTTTCCTATGATTACTAGGCATGTTCTCAAGCCTTCATTTGCACTAGGTATCCTTCAAGCTCCAAATCCATGATTTCTAACCTTTTACACCTTCATATGGATTGTGTAGTGTTACTACATACATCTCCATCTAGGAATATCCTTATTAGTACTCAAAACCATCACACATCACGTCCTGCTAGGAATAAGCCTTCAAACTAGACCCAATTTAGCTAGGTTTCACCATATAGCACCAATTCTAACCCATACATCTTGATGGAAACTTATTTGTATATCTAAGAAAAATCCTAGAGGATTTAAGAACCAATTTGGTTCATACCAAACACCCCAATATAATACAAGACCTTAAAATTCAAGACTATGACTTGACTTCTCAAGGTACCAACTATACTGACAAAGACTGTTAGGAATTTCAAGCACTAAGAGGTGGGTGGTGAATCAGTGGTGATAAAAACTTATAATAAATTTTCACTTATTTAATCTATTATTGTTAAAATTTATTGATTTTCATAAGCATGCCTAGTTAATCATGAGATATATGAAAAGAAATAAACACACAAATATAAAAAGGGATAAGATATAATGTGGGAAACCTTTCAAGACAAAAAATCATGGAAATAAATGAACTAACTTGGAAAACTTTCCTTTAGAATTAAAATGATTTCCTGATTGAGCTACAACTCAATTTGGATCTATAAATCCAATAATTTAACGAGGCCACTACCAATCTTTGACAAGCTATTACATGTTTAGAATCCACAAATCCCAAATTTAGTATTGCACCCATTTGAATTTTAGTAATACATATCGCATAAGGAGGCTTCAACCCCACGGAATTTAATCATCCACCACCGATCTTCTATAGGCCACTAACTAAAAGGATCCTGAAACCCCCGAGATCTAAGCAACAACTTAGACAATAATATACTCTAAAATTGATCATCTAGATTATATGATGCACACTCAATAGATTATGATCATTCTACTCTTTCTATTGTATATAAAATCATATAATCATTACTCTTCTTACCTCTTCTCGGTCTTTTATCCGTACTCTCAAACAATCACTTAATAACATTCTGATTAATGGTCTGTTCCTTTCTCTTTCTACATATGGATCTGCTCCTTTTCAAATCTTCATTTGATGCCTCTGTCTTCTCTCTATATTTGCAGCAATTTGTTCATCATGTAGTTATTCTCTTTATTTTATTGCTTCAAGGTCTTGTAAAAATAAAATTCATGTAAAAATTGTAAAACAAACACCTTCAAGATGAAATGAAATTAGATTTAAATACACATTATGGACTTTTTCTTGTGCTTCAAATTTCAAACTATTACTCCACTAGAACACACATGACCCTTTGTTAAATGACTTGAAACTTTTAGCCTCTCACCCTACACATTGTCTTCTTCTTTTGAAAATGATCAAAGAAATTGTACTTTTTTATCTATGATCTTGGAAAATTTATAGGATATTGATAAGATTGGATTGATTCAAAACATGTGTATGGCTCTCAAACATTCATTTAACTACCCGATACCATTCCTCTCTTTTCAAAAACCCTATGTCTAACTACTACTTGTTATTTTATTCAACAAATATGTATTATGTAATTGTATCTCCTTTCCCTGCAACACACACTTCTCATGTCTCCTTTATCAAAGCATCAAATATTCATTAATGACTGTGTCATTTCTTTCTCTGGAAAAACCCTCTACTTGGTTACACCTCTCTCTTGTTTATTTATTTCTCCAGCAAGTAATTATGTTTAGAATTTGTATTTTATAAATAAGAAAATATTCCCATCTCTATATCTTGGCATGCCATGCACTCCATCTTCTTTATATGCACTTTGAAAAAATCAAAAGGATGTTACTAAAATATCCTTCTAAAGGAGTTTCATCTGCCATTTAGTTATTCCTTCTATATTTTACTTCAAATCCTATTTTTTTAATCCAAGGCATAAAGAATCGAATTACCTATCCAACGAGACTAAAAACACTAGATTTGTACACCTAGGACATGAGATATTGCAATGCGGATATCGGGGACTTGTGGGGAAGAACATTACGAATATATAATAAATATATCCTTACATTACACTTTATAGTTTATAAAACTCCATTATCTCATTTAAATAATCATCCCTTCGTTAATCAGATAAAGTGAGTCATTGGGAACATTGGGAACTTGTAACACGAGGGATAATTTATTCCACATCCTAATTTTTCCTCTTCACACTTGTTTCTCCATTTTTATTTATAAATTGGGTCATCTGGGTGCTTGTATAACACTTGGAACTTGTGCCTCCAAATCTTCATTCCTCCACCACCATAATTTTCCACATTCAATTACATGCCTCCTTTCCATTGTATATTGGTTCATAGTTACAAAAAGAGAAATTAGGTTCTCATGGAACATGTTCCACCCGCATCCTATTCCTATGACTCTTGAAACTTATTCACCCTTCTTCTCTTCCTTTGTTTTAGATTGAAACCTTGTGTGGAGAACTAAGTACCATTGGGAATTCATTCCTTCAAGGTCTTCTATGCACAAAGCCCCCCCTCATCCATAGTACACTTAAACCTTTTGACTTGTCCAAATTATTTAAATTTTAGGTTTTAATGTGCCATCGAGAGAACTTTGTCCTGAGAGGAACTATTCTGTTGGAGTATTTTGTTCTCGCATTGACAACCCAACCCAAAATACTCTAGATCCTTCACCTTATGGCCCAAAATCATTTGTGGGGAACTCCGATAAATATGGAACTTGTTCTAATGGAGGCCTTAATGCCTGATTTAACCATATGACATGAAATACATTGGATTCTTCATCTTTCACACTTGATGACCATGCGAGGAACACATAATCCCAGAGAACATGTTCTATCCACACCCCATGGACCTGCATTACTCTAAAACTCAACATACTCAATTTTAACAAATTTTTCTAAGTACCCACAAATTTTATATTCTCCAACCATACTTTGGGAGTACTTAGGACATATTAATTTGAGTTTTATCCCTTCATAACAATGTAAATAATAGTACTAACATTTTATTACCTCCGGTATATTTTTATTTAACTATCCATGATTTCAGAGATCCTGTATCAACCTGAATCAATCTTGAATGCATAATACACTAACTAGAGCCCAATGTACACCTCTGAAACACCTCATACACCTTGGAGACACCTATTTCACATATGATTGATCTTATTTAACCCAATTCTTACAGATCTTCCCCATATTCACCTTTTTCTTGACCATGCAAACTATGGTGACTCCATGAGCCTACCTAGACATCGATTCTCTTTTTAGCACTTAGAAGAAACATTTTAATCACTTTTATCATATTTGATCATACTCTGTACCTATTGAACCATGCACTCCATTTGGAACCTCTCTGTGAACTAGCACTACCAATAGCCCTTTATTTCTCTTGTAGAGTTTTACTTCACCACTACTCACTCTTTTTCCATCAATACTACCTGAAATCAATGAAAAATAAATGGAAATGACCAAGGTTAAAAAATAATCCCATTTTTCATTGATGACAACACACTCATAAACCTATAACATTTGATGGGAAAAACACTTGTAAACTTAGTTTTTGATAACACTCTCTGTATCTCTCCCCTTTGATATCTAGGACAAAGGACTACATAATCAACACAATGAGAAACATGTAAACATGATCTTACCTCTAGTATATCTCACTTGGATGATGCGATTCATGTGATTGATAAAAGTTACTCAGCTATAACAAATCAACAAGTCAACAACATTCCTCCTATCTTGGACTGGCAACTAGCTCTTCTTGTCAACAAGTTATGACTCTAATCAACAACAAATATGATCCATTTTATTTGTTCCATCTAATCAGGACTGTCCTTGAATTGATACACTTCATATGGTTGTTCAGTCTTGTCATCCATCTATTTTCTTTTCCAAAATAGTATCAACACTTTCAATTCAAATTTCATCAACACTTTATGTTCCAAGATAGTATAAACACTTTTTCTATGAACAACCAACATTTCACCTTGTCCAAAAATTTGATCCATGTGACCTAATATAAACTACAACAATACTCCCCTGCGTTGATACATGCTTTGATTATCTTTAATATTTGCATGAAACTTCACTTAGAAAAGAAAATATAAAATAAATATACCAAACAAAGATTATTAAAATGAGCTATGAGACTAACTCCCCCTAGGATTAACATCACTAAATTTCCACCAGTGGTATTGACTAAATGCATGAACATATTTCAATTTTTGTCAATGTTCCTCTTGATCCTCTATCATCAGGCTTGTAATATTCACTTGTACTTATGCATTCTTCATTCTATGGTATTTTTTGTTGAGAAAAAATTATTTATACACCTTTGCATAAAATATTTGATCTTAATCACTGTTGATACTTAATATTACTTCATCTCTCCCTAATATCTTATATAAAACATCATGACTTATCCTCATATGTGACTTCGTGATAATTAATTAGATGTTAACAAAGCTTCATGGTTCTTGATGACTTCAAATTCATGTGTAAGAAATTTATTGTTTGAAAAACTAAAGTACACATCAAAGATATAAATTTGATTCATTATTCATCCAAGAAATGAGCATCTTCTTCCATCACTTTAGACCATTTTTTCGTGAACATTCCAATGTCAAATTATTTCTTCAATATTCCATTGTTCATTAATCTCAAATTGATCTACATTAAAAATGTGAATTGCTCATGTTGAATAAGTTTTGGAAGCCTTTCATGATGACGTGACCAACTCCACTTTTCTTCTATGATACCGATCTAGACAAATTGATCATTTATTTATAACAGGACAATGAAAATCTTGCATCACATGTTCCTTGATATATTGTTATCTTAACAGAGACTAGACACCATGCATACATGGCATACATTAATGCATATTTAACATTTTTATTTTTATGAGAACATCTATGCACAATAAGGACTCAAACATGCTCTATGATAACCTTGAAGAAATCCTAGGCATCGATTCTCTCTTGACATCAAGGAGAAAGACAAATCAGATTTTGATACTCCATAAAACTAGTTATACACATTTTAAGACATCGAAATCACTTTTTAATCCATGATACATTTTGACATAAAATAAGATATTCTTTCAAGACTCAAAGCGTCAGAACAAACTCTTAGGAATATGAAGAACATGAGCTCATACACTTATACATTCTTATAACCACATGACTCACTTTCAACCATAGATATACTCTATTGTTAACAACCAAAAGAATGCAATATATGACTCAAACATGACATGAACACTCACATTCATATTTCCATAGGTCAATCAACTTGTGAATTGACTCTAGATACTCTCTTATAGACCCTACTTACTTAAAGACCACATTGAAATCATTCTCTCTCTCTAATTTTTCTCATGAAGATATTCTAATACTTCAACTATATTGGAATCTTCAACATGGAGTAAGATAAACATATCTCGAAATTAACATACCTTGATAAAATGCTAGAGGAAACAATTAATAACTACTCGACACCAACCATCATATTTGAATTTATTTTTCAACTTCGTCATGAAGAACTCTTGATTATTATACATATGAATAGAAAAATATGCTTCCTTTAGTTTGTGTATACATTTTAAAAGCCTAGAGAAGGCATGTTATCCTCGTCATGTTTCATCGAACAAGAAAAAGTCATCAAAACAACATGATGACACAGTTTTATCTTTCCTTGTCCTTGTTCTCTTTTTGGTCTCCATGGATGCATCTCTTGGTGTCACTATCACATCGTCTGAGTTATCATTTTCTCAATGAATGTCTGAAATAAAACATGTTGTATCTCATACACCTACTCGAATAAAATTTGAGGAATAAGTTCTTCATTGCTTATACTCAACTTGTCTTCCTTCTTCTTCCCTTTATCAATACTCACTATTGTCTTGTTTTTCATAGATTCTTGAATTTCTACTTCATCTTCCCATGCTACTTTATTTTTTTCTTTGATTATTTGACTTATGGTTTTACTTCTTTGATCTTATATACCCATTTCATTTCCTTCTTTCCAGAAGATGTTTGAGACTTGGCTGAATTTGTCTCATTTCTAGGATTCATCTTCATGTTAGAATCCTTATTTTCTTGCCATCTGTAGGTATAATACCTAATACTATGATTAGGTTGTTCATTGTGAAAGAAATCCTTTGAAAAATCCCAACTTCATGCCATGTATAGCATATGACATGATTCTTTCTATCTAGATATGAATTATCATTGCTAAATTTTCTTGAAGGTTCCTCCAGACAATACCTAGAAATATGTCCTCTTTCACAACAATTGAAACATATCCTATTCTTCTCAAACTCAGTTTTATAATCCCTCCATGGATTTTATGTGTCTACCTTAAGCCATTTGCATTCTCTAGCCTTGTGACCAAAACCATAACATGAAAAACAATATCCATTAAATTTTCTCTCATACCTGGATGTATTTGGTTGTCTGGTTATCTTATTGGTATGTTTGAATCCTCCTTTTCCTTGGAAAGTATTGATGTATATTCATTTTTTTTTTCATGTTAATACCATCCTTTTCATCCTCAATGGTATTTAAATATATTTGACAACATTCATGGCTTGATTCAACCTTAAAATCCCTTTTCCTTGCTTTCGTCGATTTACTCTCCGAGAGTATTCGGATAAACATTTAATTTCTCACATTCTTTACTCTTGTCCTAGATGGATACTTGATATAAATCATGCTCTATTACACTAGAATGTATTTGTTTTCTTTGCAAATACTTAATCTGGTTTATAACTTGTTGCAATTCAATATTAAGGATTTTTACTTCCTTTTCAAGTTCTAAGAAATCATTCTCTTTTTATTTCAGTACTCTCAACATATTTTTAAAAATGAAGCCAATTCATTAAGTTCTTAAGCATGGTGAGCTTCCATGTGCTTGATCTCATTTTTATACCTTCTTTCAGAGTTTGAGAAATCTCATATTTTTTCTTCATGATTTATTCTTCTAGAGTACTCATGCTTATGTCTTCGGGATCACCTCTAAGTTGTTAGGATTAACATAGGAGAACCACCACTTTGATACCAATTGTTAGGAATTTTAGGCACTGAGAGGGGGTTGAATTGGTGATGATAAAAATTACAATCAATTGTCACTTCTTTAATCTATTACAATTAAAATTTATTAATTATCATAAGCATGCCTCAGTTAATCATGAGATATATGAAAATAAATAAACACATAAATACAAGATGAGACCAAATATAATGTGGGAAACCCTTTTAAAAAACCCATGGAAACCAATGCACTAACTTGGAAAATTGTCCTGTATAGTTACAATGATTTCTTGATTGAGCTACAACTCAATCTGGAGCTATAACTCTAATAATTTAACCAGGCCACTACCCAGTCTTCGACAAGCCACAAAATGTCTAGAAGCTACAAATCCCAAATTTAGTACATCACCCACTAAACTTTAGTAAGCCATAACTTATAAGGAGAATTTAACCCTTTGGAATTTAATCATCCACCACTGATCTTCTATAGGCCACTACCCATAAGAAGGTTGTAACTCCCTAATATCTAAGAAACAAATTAGACACGAAGAATACAATCAAAAATTGATTATCAAGATTATATGTTAAACACTCAATAGATTATGATAACTCTAATATTTATCTCATCTACAAACTCGGACATTCATTACTCTTCTTACCTCTTTCGGTCTTTGATCTCGCCCCTCAAATAATAACTCACCATTATTCGATTAATGAATCCTTCAATTTCTCTTTCTACAGATGGCTCTTCTCATTTTTCAAATATTTAATTGATGTCTCTCTCTTCTCTCTATCTCTAAAGTAATTTTTTCAATATGTAGCTCTTATCTTGATTTTATTGCTTCAAAGTCTTTTACAAAGAACAATCGTGTAAAATTTGTTTAAAAGACACCTTTAAGATGAAATGAGATTAGATTCAAATATCCATTATGGAATTTTTCTTTTGCTTCAAATTTCATACTATGACTCCACTCGAACACATAGGATCCTTTATTAAATGACTTGACACACTTCTATCTTTTCACTCTGCACATTGTCTTCTTCTTATGAAACTGATCAAAGAAATTGTACTTGTTTACCTATGATCTTGTAAAAGTTACAAGATATTGATCAAATTGGATTGATTCAAAACCTATATATGGCTCTCGATGTTAATTTAAATACCCTAGCACATTCCTCTCTTTACAACAACCCTTTGTCTAATCTGTTCCTTTCTCTTCTCTTCTTATAATTTGCATTATGCAACTCTATCTCAATTGCCTAAAACAATCTTTACTCATCTCTACTTTATCAACATCAGATATTCATTAATGTCTCTATGTCATTTCTTTCTCTGGAGAAAACCATCTTCCCTGTCTACGCCTCTCTCTTTTTTATTTATTTCTCCAAAGAAGCAATTATGTTTAGAATTTGGATTTTTATAAATAAAAAAATATTCCCATCTCTATCTCTTGGCATGTCATGCACTCCGTATTCTTTATATGCATTGGAAAAATCAAAAGGAAATTACCAAAAATTCCTTGTAAGGAATGCCACATGTCATTTAGTTATTCCTTGTATATTTGACTTCAAATCCAGGTTTTTCTTCTTCCAAGGCATAGATAATGAATTACCTTTCCAAGTAAGACCAAAAAGACTAGATTTGGACACTGGGACATGATAAATTTCAATAAAAATATAATGGGCTCATGGGGAACAACATTAACAATCCAAAATAAATATATCCTTACATTACACTTTATACTTTATAAAACTCCATTATCTCATTTAAATCATCATCCCTTTGTTAATCGGATAAAGCAAGTCATTGGGAATATTGGGAACTTGTGCCATAAGGGATAATTTCTTTCACACCTATTCTATCCACATCACACTTCTTTCTCCCTTTTTCTTTGTAAATTGGGTCATTTAGGTGGTTATGGAACACTTGGAATTTATGCCTCCAAACCTTCGTTCTTCTTCCACCCCACTTTTCTCGCACTCCATTCCATGTCTCCTTTCCTTTGTATATTGGGTTATAGTCTCATGTAGAGAACTTAGGTTCTCGTAGAAAATTCCATACCCTTATTCTCCTCCTTTTTATGGATTAAAACCTTGTGTGAAGAACTAAGTCCCATCGGGAACTTATTCCTTTGGGGTATCTGTACAAAACCCTCTCCTCATCTATAGTACTCTTAAACATTTTGTCTCATCCAACTTATTTGAATTTCAGGTTGAATGTTCTATTAGAGAAATTGGTCCCGAGAGGAACTGTTTCATTGGAGTATTTTATGACCGTATTGAAAATCTGACCCGTAATACTCTAGATCCTTTACCTTGTAGCCCAAACTCACTTATGGGGAAATCGATCCACATGGAAATTGTTCCAATGGAGGTGTTAGTGCTCGATTTAACTATTCGACATGTATGTGTTAGATCCTTTTTCCCTTAGAATTGATGATCATGTGAGTAACACGTGTTCCCAAAGAACACGTTCTATCCATACCCCATGGACCCGCACTACGCTAAAACTCAACATACTCTTTTTTCACAAATTTTTATAAGTACCTAAATTTTTAATTTTTCTCTAACCAGACTCGGGAGTACTTAAAACATAGGAATTCGAGTTTAATCACTCCATAAAAATGGAAACAAGAGTACTAACCTTTAATTACCTCCATTTTATTCTTATCTCACTATCCATGATTGCAGAGACCTTGTATCAACCTGAATCCATCATGAATAATCTTGAATGCATAATGCACTAACCATAGCCCAATGTACACCTCTCAAACACATTGTACACACTAGAGACACCTATTTCACATATTTTTTATCCAACTTAACTTGATTTTGAATGAGATTCACCATATTCACCTTTTTCTTGACCATGCAAACCAAGACTAACCCCATGAACCTACCTAGTCACCAATTCACTCTGTAGCACTTAGAAGACACCTTTCAATCACTGTCATCATGTTTGACCATACTATCTACCTGTTTAACCATGCATTCCACTTGGAATCTCTCTATGAAATGGCACTACTAATCAACCTTCATTTCTCTTATAGAGTCTTACTTCACCATTACTCGGTCTTTTTCCATCAATGCCACTTGACATAAATGGTAATGAATAGGGTTCATCAAAGATAATACACATATTGACCTTTGGAGGCACAAGAAAAACACTAAGACACATTTATGTAACCAAGATAACATGATAAATGCATTGAATACTCTTCATAACACTTATGATCATGTATGACATCATGAAAACCACATATATGCTTGACCATGCACAAGGACTCACCGAGCGCATTGAATAAATGAAAGATAGTACAATATATTCACCATAACAACCATAAAAATCACGAAGATTATCTGAATGAAATTTCTACACTCCTTTCCACTTTTCCATTACTGAAATCAATGACAAAATTAATGCACAAGGTTTAACACAAATAACCATCACTCTACCTTACTAGACCTTCTTGAAACATAAAACTCCTACTTAAAGGTCATTGATAACCCTGCCTACTTCAAAAAGTATTAATATACCTATATCACACCATTATAGTACAAAACATGATATTCTAACCAATCATGATGCATTTTATTAACCTGTATCTATCCTTCTATAATATTGGATTCTCATATCAAGAACAATGAGCACTCTAGCTTCCCATCAACTCATGTATTTATAAAAAAAGATCACGATCCTTTTTACACAATCAATAATATAACATTATTCACCTTACTACACTGTAATGTATTCAAGGAATAAATATTTAAAGGAATAATATAAATGCACCATTTCACCTTACCTCTGATGGTCTGATCAAGTCATCATACAAAATGAATGACTTTCTCTTCATGAATCCAACATCATCGCTCACTATCGCACCTAAAACCTGTCATCCTTCATTTTGATCCTTAAAAAACTCATGTAGACATCTTGATCTTCTTCATAAAGCTGCAACATACATTAATATTGAATATACAATGGTCCTTCACATGGCTCCAACATCACTAATGTGATTAGAAACCAGAGTCAGATAGCCACTTCAATGGATGAGTTTCTTTATTTTGCAATATTTGCTATATGGCACTTACTTCATTTATGCAATTTTAAAAAAATCATGATTCAATTTGCATAAGAAGATGACTCGATGAATCCTAATGGAGGTATCATGTATACATGGTTGAATCTAAAAATGAATCAAATCCATTTCCTCATGGAACAAGACAATAATTTCTAGCATCAAATTCCTACGTTGCTTTACCTTTACTTCTCTATCACCTACATGGTAATCTTCTTGAGCATATAACAAATGTTTTTGGGGTTCTTCCACAAAAAATACTCATATTCTCATCATGTATAGAAAAACATTTTGCATCAGGTTCCCTCTTCATTTTATCAACATATCTAGGATTCATTAATGTCTTATTTTCATATTCATTCATCCTCCATTTACAGAATCTTGTAATATTCCACACTTTATGAAAATTGAATTAGAAAATTTGATCGTACTTCTAGGTGTACTATCTTTCTATTTGTTAGTGTAGGTTATTATTTATCCTTTTATTTATTTATCGGATAGTTCTTACACTTGTGTTAGCCCTACACTTGTTGGGTTAGCTTGCTTAGGTGTAATAGATGTGTGGAGTTAGCTTCTCAGTTATGTCGAGTTAGCTTACTAGTCTTTTGGAGTTAACTTAACTACCAGTATCAGTTAGTGGGAGTTCTTCACCATTGATTTAGGTAATAGTTGCACTTCCTCCTCCTATATGTACATATTTCTTATTGAATAATTCAAGTCATTGTATTGTAATGTATTGAGCATTATGGATTATGATGGATTTCCATATATGGTATTTTAGCTCTTCTGTTTTGCAAATCTAATGTGGTGTGCTATTATCATCTAAGATTGCAAGTTGGAATAGTATTATTATCGTTTCTTTCATGGTATCAGAGTGATAGATGATGTAGACATCCAGTAAGTTTTTCTTTGCAAGCAAGGGTTTATTTTTTTCATGTATATGGAATTTGTTAGCAATTTTTGTAGCATGCATTTTTATGCAAAACAGAGTGCGGAATTGGATTTGGAAGGTGCCAAAACCCTAGAATCGACTATAAACTCAACCATGTTTTGAGACAGTCAAATCTAGGTGCATTCTTTTATCCATTGGATATAAGCGTGTACCTTCTAGATGCATTCTTTTACCCTCTGGGTATTTTGGTTTTGGATGCAGTCTTTTATCCACTAGACATAGATCTGTACCCTATGGGTGCATTCTTTTATCCATTGGATATAAGCATGTACCTTCCAAATGCATTATTTTACCCTTTGGGTATTTCAATTTTGGATGCAGTCTTTTATCCACTAGACACAGATCTATACCCTCTAGGTGCATTCTTTTATCCATTGGATATAAGCGTGTACCCTCTGGACGTAATGATTTACCCTCTGGACATTTTAGGTTTTGGGCGCAGGCTTTTATCCTTTGGTTGCAAGCATGTATCGTGTGGATGCACTCTTTTACCCTTTGGACATTTGGGTGTCACGTGTACCTTTTAAAAAGATCAGCATTAAAATATTATTTTAATAGAAAAACCTTGTAGAGCTCATAACTTTTGATCCATAGCTCGGATTAAGGTGATCTTTGTTTTGAAATTGTGTATTTTTTTGAGATCTACACATTGGTGACATTTTTATACACATATTTCAAATGTAAAAGGTACTATTACTCATTGTAATATTTACATGCACTTAATTATAAAGTGCCAAATTTGGGAGGGTGTTGTGATCACTTGTGGATGCATTTTCGGTTGAGCCGACGTCCTAAAATTTTGGGTATTGCATTCTTGTATCTATGGGTGTATACATTTATATCTCTCTTGTTTGTTGAGATATTTTGGATCTATATTTTCGACACTTTTTTGGCATTTTGAAAATCTCTTGTGGGGTAGCTATTATTCGGTGGAGCGCAATGTTAGTTTATCATTGTTTGAGTAGTTGATTTTGACAACTCATATAGATCTATGGTGTCACTCTACCCATTCTGTAGTATGGGAGGGTGTGGTGTTGATACTGCTTCTTCGGGTTTCATGCCCTTGCCTTATTACCTTAGATTTTTCTTGGATCGTGGCACCCCTATTTATTTAGATCTTGTGTCCTTGCCTTGGTTTTTCTTGGATCATGGCACACATATTTGTACCAGTTGATCAAATTATGTTTGGTGTTTGTTTTTCACTTTTTGAAATCACTCCATTGACAATCTCCTTGCATGGAGCTATTCTAGTGAAGCCCAGTGTCAGTTTTTTTTGAGTTATATGATCGAGCAATGGATTCAGACCATAGTGTGCACCACACTTCTTTAGCATTGTACAAGTTTTTGGAGTCGAGCTTCTGAGGATATCTTGCAGTAGGATTTTCTCTCTACTTTGTTATTACTGGTTTTGGGTACCTTACGGTGTCCATTTTTCCCAGTTGTTATACATGGGTACCTCATCAAGCCTTGTTTCCGGGACCCACCTTCTTTTCCACCCACCTAAGTTATGCTTACGGGAGGGTGTTAGTGTAGGTTATTATTTATCCTTTTATTTATTTATTAGGATAATCTTACACTTGTGTTATCCCTACACTTGTTGGGTTAGCTTGCTTAGGTGTACTGGTTGTGTGGAGTTAGCTTCTCAATTATGTCGAGTTATCTTACTAGTCTTTTGGAGTTAACTACTGGTATCAGTTAGTGGGAGTTCTTCACCATTGATTTAGGTAGTATTTGCACTTCCCTCCTCCTATATGTACATATTTCTTATTGAATAGTTCAAGTCATTGTATTGCAAATGTATTGAGCATTATGGATTATGATGGATTTCCATATATGGTATTTTAGCTCTTCTGTTTTACAAATCTAATGTGTTGTGCTATTATCATTTGAGATTGCGGGTTGGAACAATATTCATATCGTTCCTTTCACTAACTCTGTCTAGATGTCTCTTGATAATATTGTCTTGTAATGTGTTCAAAAAGGTTGCAATTGAAACATACAACATCCTTCTTACCTTCATTACTCCAACTTGGTCTTAGTAGTTCACAGAGAAATACCTAACAATGTGGCCTTTCTCATGACAATTGTAAAAAATGATGTTCTTTGACTATTGATATCTATTGTCTCTCCATGGGTGATCATCCTTGAAAAATATTCTATACTCCTTTTCTTTATGTCTAAATCCATTACAAGAGTAACAATATCCATTGAAATTTATTTCATACCTTGATGTATTTGGTTACCTTATTGACCTTGATTTAATGTTGTCCTTGAAGTTTTTATCCTTCTTGATGCTTGGATCTTCAGTATTATTGCTTGTAATAATGTCATATTGCATCACCTATTTTTCTTTGAGGTCACCTTTCCTATCTCATGCAAACCACTAATTTTCCAAGATATCATCTATATCCTTAGAGATTTTCTCAAACTTCTAGAATCAATTTGTCTTGATAGAAATTTCTAATATCTCTGCATTTAGAGAAAAAATTCCTTTTCCTTAGCTTTTAGATTTTCAGAGCTCATTTCAAGATGATTATTGATTTCCTCAAAATATTTAACATCCATGCTTAGTTTATTTTCAACAAACTGATCTAAGCCTCATAGTACTTAATTTGTGATTTTAATTTATTGTTCTTTTCTCTATATGTTTTGACTCACCTTAAAAGCTAATTAGTTCGGTTTCAATGTCAAAATATTATATTTCTTCAAATTCCATGTGAGATTCGAGACACGGTATCTTCACTTTTAAAATCCTTAACATATTTGGCCATGAATAGGACCTCATCTCCTACATCATCTTAAGATTCAAAGTTAGGATTAAAAGCATTATAAAAACTACTTACCTCAGATAAATACCACTCTTTTTATGAATAATTATTTTTCTTAGAATTCTTATTTGTATTAAACCTCTTTAACTTCTTACCCTTGTTAGATATATGGGTCTTCTTATCATGATCATCTTCATATTCATCAATTTAATCATCATGCCTATGAGGACATTTGATTTGAAAATTTCTGACCTCTCCACAATTGAAGCATTCAAAAGGCATCTTATCTTTGCATTTCCCTAAACTAGGATTCAACCTTCGAGAAAAAAATTGCAATTAGTTTATCATAATCAAGATCAGTTATAGTATCATGATCCTTAGTATTCTTATCCTTTATCTTTATCTCAGTATTGAAATAAATTTCCTTCTTGATTGGTTTGGAATCAATGATCCTCATTTCATATGTAGTCAAGATGCCATGTAGCTCATCCATCAATATGACCATAAAATCCTTAGATTTGTCAATAATGATGACACTCTTGGATCAAACTTGGGGGTAAGGGATCTCAACAACTTTTGAACTACTACTTCCTTTTTAACTTCTTCACCTAAACCTCTCATACAATTGAAAACTTGATCAAATATGAGTAGATATGCAACAATAGATTCTTCTTTTCTCATCTTTAGACCTTTAAGATGAATTTTGAAATATTGGATCTGGTGGTACCTAGATTTAATCCCCTTCAAAGGCTAAGCAACATCATGGATTTGAAAAGACACTCAGAGGCAAATTGATAATTATGTATGTCATTTTGTAGTAGGGGAAGCAATCTATCGTACTTTTTAGCACTCAAGCTTTGAAGAAGTGGGTAGCACCTTAAAAGGATGCGATCTTATCCTAACTATTTTAGGTTGTGCCTCTCAACCAAGGTAAGAAAACCTATTTTTTAACATATGTTATTGAATAATGCTGGTAAATCCTTCTTTTACAAAAATTTTATAGAGAAGACATTGGGAAAATATGATCAACACACCAAATCTGACTCTCACGAGTTGTCACTTTTAGATTATGGAGATATTTTAAATACAAGGCAAAGGTTACAGAAGACATTTGGACCCCTATTATTTGGGTGTTGGTACCTGAATTTAATCTTCTTCACAAATTGAGTAACATCATGGATTTGACAGGACACTCAAAAATTAGATAAATGATTATGTATGTCATTTTATAGGTGGGGAAGCAATTTATCGACTTTTTAGCACTCGGGCCTTGAAGAAGTGGGTAGCACCTTAAAAGGATTTGATCTTATCCTAACTATGTTAGTTTGTGCCTTTTAACTAAGGTAAGAGAACCTATTTTGTAACCTTTGTTATTGAAGGAGACACATATACATTTCTTTTGCACAAATTTTATAAAGAAAACCTTGGGAAAATATGATCAACACACCAAATCGACTCTCACAAGTTGTAACTTCTAGGAGATGGAGATATTTTCAACACAAGGCTAAGGTTAATAAATACAATGGAATTCTAATTGTTTTGCATATTTTTACAAGTAGATTTTGTTCCTTTTTTGATACACAGGGGTAAACAGGGTAGTTTAGGGTTGATTCATGGTTTTTGAATAATTTATGTGGGAGACAAAGTAGGATGAAATTGATTATACCAGATCTCTGGAGGGACTTCACAAAAATGAAGAACTTCAACAACTAAAAGCTTTAGAACAATTAAGACATTCCTTCAACCAAAAGGTGTGCTTAATGGAGGCCGAGATCAGCATGTTTTCACATAATCTTTAAGACTCTAACATGAAGGCTCAAATTTAAAGACTCAATTAAACACTAAAGTTTTTGATTAATCATGCCTAAGGTACACCTAAAGACTTACAAACAATATTTATCATAAAATGACAGTGAATTGATTTTAAAATTTTTTATCTCATCCAAGATGAAGGATCTTCTTGAAATGAAATTGCAAATACCATTATCTTGTCACAGGATGATATCCTGTGTGATTTCATAAAAAATATAGTATAAGATAGCAACAGAACAAAATAAACTATTTGAGACATTCTAAAAATAAAGTAGACATAAAATTTCTAGAGATTAGACACAAATTAATTCTAAAATTGCTTAGATTCATCAACAGGGGAAAGCTTCCAGAGAAATCTTAGTGCTTGTCAATGGTTATACATCTACAACCAACTTGACATGATAGAAAATATAACACAGAAGAAAATAACATGTAATCTCATATTTGGTCTCTCGAGAAGAAAAATTTCTCAAAATTTTTCTCAAGGATTCAAACTCGACCATTTGTAAGAGTAATCGCATTACATTTATACATTTTGCACATTCACTTTTTCCCCAAAAGAGAAGAATATTCGAGGGACCTTTTCTTGTTACCAATTTGTTTGAGATAGAGACATTTAACAAATTCTGATCTGAAATCTACTAGGTGGACCAATTATGAACCGATCACGTCTCTGGGGCCCTCAAGTAATGACTATGATGCCATGCGCAAAATTTTTGGAGTCCTTCTAATCGTTTTGATTCTCGTCATGCGATAAATCCCGCTTTAATAATTTTTTAGAGCCTCTGCATAGCTGGACTTTGAAGGTCGCCCCTTTTTGCTCTTGAGGAGATGCCTTTTTCACCTTTTACACCTATACTTTCAATCATTTCATCCCTTTTCCTTTGCAATTTCTACCCTCTAACTTCTAGATCTGGAATTTTACGTTTTTACATGACCTTGAGCAAAAATCCACTTCAAAAGTACCTCAAATTTGAAAATTCAGCTCCCCAATTGATTTAATTGAACTTTACAAAATAAAATGACAAAAATCTGCCAAAATTTTGAAGAATAATGATGCAAAAATGCATCTTCAAACATCTGGATCTTCAATGGCAGCAAAATCAAATGAAATTCACATTTACCATTGATCTTGCATTTCAAATTTTAATATGAGCCTTCCACGTGGCAAAATATGATTGTAAACGTGCCTAGGAGCACTTTTTTACATTTTATAACTTTTGGAAGAAACTAAAATAATGATATTTTTTCGCCCTCCACCCTTTAGATTCTGATGTGGGTTCCAGTGGACTTGCACTTCATTTTTTCACTTTATACTTATTTTCCAAAAAGGAAAAAGTTCCACATTTTCCACGTGGGCTCACACCTCTACTTTTTGATATTTCATACATGTCACATGTCCTTCTCTCATTGGTAATTGTGTCCATTTCTTGATTGGCTATGGGTTTGCACTTCAATTTTGGATTTTATCTCTTTTGAGAATAAAACCCAAATACTCCAAATTTCTCCTTTGATCCATCTCCCCGCTTTGCCACATGTCTCAATGGCACATTTTGAGATGGTCCCCAAAAGTAGAGACCCCAAACAAGTGTGGGCTCAACATGTGTCTCAGTTTGGAAGATTCTCGCTAAAAAGTTAAAGGTTCATGGGAAGGCTCCATGTGTCAGGGTCCGAGGAAGTCTCCTTTGGTTATTGAAAAGTCAACGCAAAGCGGGGCGAGTGAGCGGAAGCCTCCAAGTGTCCTCCTAGCACTTCTTTAAAATAAAACTCTAGGGCTAGTCCCCAAACAGTGTAGATCCCGTTATCCAAAATTCACCCCTCAAGGTAATTTTGATAACATGCATAAAATTCTTCAGTCCCGAGCAAGAAGATTGATTCAAGGCCCGAAATCATGTTTTTGGGGCCCCTTCGACTTCTCTCTAACTCTCCCATCCAAGAAAAAATCCCAACGAGTTAGAAAAAATGGAAAAAATGCAAAAATAAGGTCACAAGATTGTTTTAAAGCATTACGGGTCTGAAGGGTGCGGATCGTACCAGTGCGGGTCATACCGAGGTTCGTCGTACCAAGTTCGTAGCCGAAATACAAAGAAAATCGGCTAAGTCAGACATTTTTATCCTGTGGTCTGCGGGATAGTTGGGACATCGATATGCACGGGACGTGAATCGGCCGATTTTCCGCAAGTCAGTCAATTGCGGGCGGTGCGGAGATTTTCATCCGGGACAGTCGGGACAAAAGTATGCGCGGGGACGCGCGAGACACGCAAAGGTGAAAAGGTTGCAAAGGGGACAAGGAAGCCCAAATCGGCCGATGCGAGAAGAATGTGTCCGAGACAACGGGACATGCGGACCTAATTTTTCCGCAATATCCGCAACTCAAAGGAAAAGTCAACGTTTGACTCTGAAATTTCAAACAGCCATGACTTTTGACTCTAAGCTTCGATTTTAAAAAAATTGGACTTTCTAGAATGAGCATGAAGTCCTCTACGCCAAAAAAATTAGATTTATTATTTTTAATGAGGGTAGATATATTTAAATAAAATAAACATATTCGGCTCCAGTCAGTTAATGCTCATTCCGTCAAATGACAAAACGCCCGCAGGACCAAAATAGCATTTGCCCGCACTCAGAAGGCCATAAATTTTGTATTTCTCAACAAAATCACACAAAATTGGTACCATTGGAATCATGGGTCCAAGACCAATGCAAAAAAATCAAGAAATTCCAGATTTGATGAGAAATTAGTGGGGTTTTTCATAAAACGTGGCCGGGTTCATAACAATGTTTTATTTGGTAGTTGGGAGTGCAATTAAGAGGCATGGTCATCATTCTTTCTCTGCTGCAGCACCTAGGGAGTATGGGGAGCCTTTTTCAAGTAACACACAATCATTTCACTCCATTTAATGCCTCTTACAAGTGGTTGAAGGACAGATTTCAGGATTTCCATTTTCCCCTTCTCTCTCTCTTCTCATTTTCTTATAAATTGGAGTGTTGGGCTCATTGTAAGAGGAGGTAGTTTTGTAGCAAAGCTCTGCCAAAATTTCTTTGTGAAGCCAATGTGCTATAGGACCTTGTTGTGGACTCCTTGCATGGTGATCCAGGCCCTTATCTTGTAACCAATTGAACTGTGCATATCAGGAAGCAATAAAATATAAGTTTGTGGATGCATCTTCCCCTGTTGTGTTTTCTTGCATTCTTCTTGCCCTTCAACCTTGATTACAAGAATATTGTGTCTATTATTATGTTCTTACAAGGATCCATTATCATTGTGTATGTTTGAAATATTGTTGTGAATGCATTTTGTTAGATTATGGAGAACTGTCATCACCCCTTCTAGTGTGCACTTTGCTTTTGTATCTCACGCATTTGAAGACTACTCTCACACCCTCCTTTTCTGGTGTATCACCGCTTTAGTGTAGGCTTTCATTTTATGCATTCTCTCTCCCTAGTCCCTTGGAAATTTAGATTAGAATAGTTAGTTTCCCCTATATTAGAGTAGATTGTTGCAGGTAGTTTAGGAGCAGAGAACAACTTTTTATGGAGGTCTATCTCAAGTAGCAAGTCCCACAACTTGGAGATAGTACCCATGTTATCCAATCACACCGTGAGTTCAAGTATATGCACTTGTATAAACATAGGGGTGCTATGATTCGGTGATAACAAATCCTCCATGTGGACATGTTTTGGGTTAAAGTGAGCCTTAGAAATTTTAAAGTGCCTCACAACACTTTGTATCTAACTAGAAAGGGAAAAGTTTCAACTGATGTCGAGAAGTAATTTTGACTAGGAAACTACACCCATCAAACCGTAAAATGCAAGAGAACCACCATTTGAGCCCGAAAATAAATCATTCTTTAAGGAAAGATAATTTGGAAATGTTTAAGACCCAATTGTGATCCTCGAAGGTATATCCAATCATGTTTCCACATGTATTTGGGACACAAAATATAGGTTCAACAAAATGTGATCATGGTAAATGGAGGGAAAGGAAAAGACCAAGTTTTATGACCAAGTTATAGACTCTTTCATGTGAACAGAGGAGAAAATAATTTTTTTGGGGATTTTAAGAGATCCTCGACCAAGGAAGGAATTGATCATGGCAACCGAATGGAGGGCATAGTCTTCAAGAACCAATACGGGGAGACATAAAACATAAAAGAGGCCAAACTGAGGAATTTCAATGAAAAATGGGGTGAGATTAATTTGAGCAACAACATTGGCTCTGACTTGGGGATGGGCACTCCCTATGAGTGCCACAAGAACAAATAGAAAACCAAGTGCTAGAAACATACCATTGGGAAATAGAGTCAAAGAATAAGCTGCGGAGTAGAGAAACCATAATCATCCTCCAAAAAATGAACCGAGAAACTAGCAAACCAGGTCACCAAGGACTATAACGAACAAAAACCCAAAAGAATAACAAAACCAAAGAACTATACACGTAAAATGGTGAGAATCCTAATTTAAATAAAATAATCAAGGAAAAACCTCAAGTGTCTCGCAATTCTAGATACAACCATGCTTAGTTAGCTTCCAATATGTCTTTAATAACTCGGTCATATGGTTATTTTTCTTTTCTATTCAAGTTGCTTTATCGACCATATTTTTTCAGGCTTACCCCTTATGTCTATGTCAAGTTTTTCAAAATCTTTTGAGGCTTCACGAACATCAAAGTCTTAGGAAAATCATCCTGCTCATGATACCTTAATTGACCAATTTTATATTCCTTGAAATCAACATAATTCACAGAGTTATCAATATCAATATCTACATGCAATATTTCACAAGAAGCATTGTTGGGGTCCTCAATAAGATATAACATATTCTTTTCACCAGGTAAATTCACAAGGTTTCCCTCAATTAGTATGGTGGTATAATACATGTCCATCTGAACATTTCCACCAACAGTTGCAACCCACTTTATTGATAATAGCATGCCCCATTTGGCAGGGCAATAAACAATGACAACATCAAGTTTTAGGTTCTTACCCGGATAAGTTACAAGTTATACCACCAAACCATTCAAACACCCAACAATGGGTACCTCTCTAGAGTCGAGTGTAAGTGCATATTCCATATGCTACTCACTTTGATATCCAACTCATTCATGACCTCAAGAGGCATGACATTGTATGATGCTCGAAATCAAACATACAATTGTGCAGCAGTCTATCCTTAATGATCAAAGTTGTAAAAATAGATCAAACTTTAATTAAGATTCAACCAAAGATGTCCCAAGTAATCCTCGGGTGCTTCTTGAAGATCTTCTAATGCTGGTGGTTTTAAAGGTCTACTGATGGTTGGAGGAGTTTCTACAATGTTTACATTTCTACCAGGGTACTCTTTTATTCTTTTAATCCCAAGTACTCAAATGCTCTCTTCTTATGCTTAGGAATCCTAAGAAACTCAACAATTAGAAAAATAACTTTGATTTGACTCAAAACTTGGGCAATGTCATATGGAACATTCTTTGGCAAGGCAACATTGGAAGGGAGATTAGAAAACTCATCGATGGCATGTGATTCTTAACTTGGGAAAAATGAGAAGTATGAATCTTGTTTCGGACAACAAGGCCTTTGGAAGGTGCACCTTTCTTAGGAGCCTATTTAGGAACACTAGTAAGACATACATTTTTAGGTTTGGCTTGAGGCCCCGCTCCTTTGATAACTCTACTCGTAGTATTATAATACTTTCCTTGAGCAAAAACAATGTTCATAAATAACTACCTATCTTCCTTCAAATGGACTCCTCCATCATACTTATTTATCATTAAAGGTCTTAAATACTCAAAGTCATTATTAGGCATTTCAAAATCTTACACTACATCTACTTCAAAAGTATGAGAAGGAGAAATAAGTGGTACTCATTGAATGCAATCCCAAAATTTGTAGTAGTTCAAGCACTTATCACTTTGGTTAAAGTTGCTCCTTGTTTTGAGCTTGAAGAGAAACCCATCATGCAAAAATCATCATCAGTACCAACATCATCATCAACTTATTCTTATTTCTAATTTACTTCACATGGAGGATGGGGTAGAAAGCATCTATCACACCAATCAATCTCATTGGTTTCATCAACAGCATGAACCCGAGCGATCGGAGGATCAGGCACCATTCTATTTTCACATGCTTGGGGATGTTTATTTGTAGATCCCATGGGTCCTTTACCTTTTTCATCTAACCTCTGATCACCCCTAGGATGATTGCCAAATTTTTCATGATTTTGTGCCTTTTGTTGACCTTGTGAACTCTTCCCAATTCCTTTCTCTTCCCGGGCTAGTTTGTAGGAGATTTATTTGACAACCCCTGCCAAAGTTTTAACAACCTCCTCAAGATCCACACTCTTGCTTGCTTGAGTTTTTCTTGGTTTATTATTTTAACACCCTCCCTCTTAGGAGGTTTTCCAATGGCCTTGATGTTGTTCTCAATTTGTAGAGCCATAGTAAAGGCCTTCCTTAAAGTGCCAAGGTTTTTATCCCTCAAATAGTATGCAACCTTCTTGTCAAATGCATCAGCATACTTTATAATAAAAGATTCATCACATGGCCTCAAATTCATAGGTAATATTCTCAATGTCTTATTGAATCTTGTATTAAAATCATGCACTGATTCATTAGGATTCTTTTTAATATGCTCAAATTCTAACAAGAGAAACCTAGGGTCTGTTTTGTCACCATACTGCAATCTAAATGCATTCTTCATTTCAGTCCAAGAATCAATGGATTTATCAGGAATAGATTTATACCAGTCCCTTGAATCCTCTTCTAATTTATGAATAAACAATTTAATGTATAAATCTTCAAACTCTATTTCAAAATCCTCCATCATATTGAAAAATAACTTCAAATGTTGATCACCACTAATAACATTATTGCCTTGGAACTTTGGCAATCTATTTCTAACATCTTGGGGAAATGCATTTGGATAACCAACCATCCCTCTAAAATTTATGGGACCAAAAGTGTTCACAACAAATGGAGGTTTGGGTGGAGGTTGAGACATATTTTTTTGTGGAGGTGTGTTTCTAGGAGATGCAAGGTGATGATGAGTGAGGGGACCTGTTAAGAATAGGAATGTGATTTTAAAAATTAATATCCCCTAATGGATCTTTTTCATGGAAGACACTATCAGATTTGGAAAATACAGGGGTAGAATGAGATGTAAATCATTCAAATACAAAAGAAGGCCCCTCTCCAGATGGAGAATTCAGATTTACAAAGAGGATACCTAATTCAGAAGCAATTGAGGAAGTATTGCAATCTTCAATCATGTGTTGATCAATTTCACCAATGGAGATATCTTTTCTTGATGCTTGATCTCCAACAACCATCCAAATTCTTCCTCCTTCTAAATTAGACTTTTCAAAATATGGAAACAACCTTCTACTAGGGTCCGTGGTGAAGAAATATCTTCTTCCTTCTAGATTTGCAAAGATTAGTAACAAATTCAAATTGATAGAGGTTAAGACACTGGCATTTGTCCAAAATAAATCAACACAGAGTCGCCACTAAGTATTTTCACCTCGGATGTGTAAAATTTACTAAAAATAATCTATCAAATGTCTTTCAAGATCTTGGAATCTTGCAAAAATTATTAGATTTGATCTTCTTCCACCGAAATTTATCAATTACAATGAAATAAAAGTGCAATAACTGCTGGAAACTGGGAAAATTACGGATAGAGCATATAAATTTGAATAAATATCACAATAATGCATATAGAATGACTTCTTAACAATGTATTTGCACACAACATTTTTCAGAAACATTACCATGATTTTATATATATCCAAATATTTCAAATATTTTCAACAAGTCCCTCGCATGGTAGCGCCATTTGGGTGTTGTTAACGAGCCAAACGGATACGAACTAGCAAAAATCAACAAATCGGTTCCCGAAAATGAAAATTAGTTCCTCGGTAACGTAAATTAGTTCCCCGATAGCGGTACCATTTGGGTGTTGTTGATAGGACAAATGGCTATGTAACCTGACAACAAATAAGTTCCAAAGAAATGCAAATCGAGTTCCCTAGAAACACAAATTAGTTCCCAGAAATGACGCCATTTGGGTGTTGTTGTGGGCCAAATGGATACGTAGCGCAAAAATCAACAAATCTGTTCCTCGGAAACACAAATCAATTCCCCAAAAACAGAACCATTTGGGTGTTGGTACTTGGATTTACTCTTCTTCACAAACCGAGTAGCATCATGGATTTGAAAGGACACTCAAAAATCAAATAAATGATTATGTATGTCATTTTTGTAGCCGGGGAAGAAATTTATCTAATTTTTTAACACTCAGGACTTGAAGAAGTGGGTAGCACCTTAAAAGGATTTGATATTATCCTAACTATTTTAGGTTGTGCCTTTCAACCAGGGTAAGAGAACCTATTTTATAACCTCTGTTATTGAAGGAGACGTAGATAACTTTATTTTACAAAAAAATTATAAAGAAAACCTTGGGAAAATATGATCAACACACCAAATCCGACTCTCACGAGTTGCCACTTCTAGGAAATGGAGATATTTTCAACATAAGGATAAGGTTACTAAAGACATTATGGAATCATGATTGTTCTACATATTTTTGCAAGTAGATTTTGTTCCTTTATTGATACACGGGGAAAACGGGGGTAGTTGGGGGTGTATTCATGGTTTTTGAATAATTTTGGTGGGAGAGGAAGCAAGATGAAATTGATTATACCGGATCCCTTGAGGGACTTCAACAACAAAAAGCTTCGGAACAATTAAAACGTTCCTTCACCTAGAAGGTGTGATTGATGGAGGCCTAAATCAGAATGTTTTCATATGATCTTTGAGACTCTAACATGAAGGCTCAAATTTAAAGACTCAATTAAAAACTAAAGTTTTGATTAATCATGCCTAAGGTACACCCGAAGACTTACAGAAAATATTTATAAACAAATGACAGTGAATTGATTTTAAACTTGTTTATCTTATCTAAGATGAAGGATCTTCTTGAAATGAAATTACAAATACCATTATACTTTCACAAGGAAGAGATCCTGTGTGATTTCACAAAAAAATTAGTATAAGATCGCAATAGGAATGAAAGAAACTATTTGTAGACATTACGAAAATAAAGTACACACAAAATTGATAGAGATTAGACACAAATTAATTCTAAAATTACTTAGGTTCGTCGGGGAAAGCTTCGAGAGAAATCTCGGTGTTTTTCAATGGCTATACATCCGTAACCAACTTGACAAGACATAAAATCTAACACAAAATAAATAATAGGTAATCTCAGCTTTGTCTCTTGGGAAGACGACTTTCTCAAATTTTTCTAAAGAATTCAAACTCGACCATTTGCAAGAGTAATCTCATTGCATTTATACATTTTCACACTCACTTTTCCCCAAAAAAGAGAATAATATCCGAGGGACCTTTTCTTATTTCCAATTTGTTTGAGATAAAGACATTTAACAAATTCAAATTTGAAATATTCTAGGTGGACCAATTATGAATTGATCATGTCTCTAAGGCCCTTGAATAATGACTAGGATGCCATGCCACAACTTTTTGGGAGTCTTTCTAATCATTCGATTACGTCATGTGAGAAATCCCCCTTTTAATCATTTTTAAATCCTTTGCATAGTTGAACTTGACACATCATCCCTTTTTTCTCTTGAGGCAATGCCTTTTTCACCTTTTGCATCTGTGCCTTCAATCATTTCATCCTATTTTCCTCTTTAATTTCTGCCCTGCAACCACGGATCGGCATTTTACATTTTGCATGAGCTTGAGTAAAAATCCACTTCAAAAGTACCTCGATTTAAAAATTGAGCTCCCAAATTGATTCAATTGAACTTTGTAGAATGAAATGACACAAATTGGCCAAAAATGTGATGAAGAATGATGAAAATAATGCATCTCCAAACATCCTTGAGCTTGATGGTAGAAAAATCAAATGAAATGCCAAAGCTACCATTGATCTTTCTTTTCAAATTTTAATCTGAGCCTTCCGGTGGAAAAATGTGATTGGAAGCGGGCACGGGAGCACTTTTTGACATTTTATAACTTTTGGAAGAAAGTAAAATTTTGACATTTTTCTCCGCCCCTCGCCCTTTAGTTTCTAATGTGGGTTCTAGTGGGCGCACTTCATTTTTTCACTTTATACTTATTTTCCAAAAGGAAAAAGTTCCACATTTTCCCAACGGGCCCACACCTCCACTTTTTTTTTATTTTAAACATGTCATGTGTCCTTTTCTCATTGGCACTTGTGTCCATCGCTGATTAGCTACGAGGCTTGCACTTAATTTTGGATTTTATCTCTTTTCAGAATAAAACCCAAAAACTCCAAAGTTTTCCTCCGATCCATCTCCCTTTGCCACGTGTCTCAATGGCGTATTTTGAGATGGTCCCCAAAATTAGAGACCCCAAACAAGTGCGGGCTCAAAATGTGTCTCGATTCGAAGAGAGTCTATTAAAAAGTTGAAGGTTCGGCGGAAGGTGTCATGTGTCAGGGTCCGAGGCGGTCTCCTTTAGTGTTGAAAATTCCAAGCAAAGGGCGAGTGAGTGAAATCCTCCAGTGTCATCCTGACGCTTCTTGAAAATAAAACTCCATGGTGGTCCCCAAAAAGGCATGAATCCTCCATGTTGACATGTTTTGGCTTGAAGTGAGCCTTAGAATTTTTAAAGTTCCCCACAGAGCCAAATCTAACGAGAAGGGCCACATTTCAATCGATCTTGAGAAGTAATTTTGGTAGGAAACTGCACCCATCAAACCTTAAAATGTAGGAGAACCACTATTTGAGCCCAAAAATGAATCATTCTTCAAGGAAAAATAATTTAGAAATATTTAAGGCCCGATTGTGATCCTCCAAGCTACATCTAATCATGTTTCCATGGGTATTTGAGACAAAAATTAAAGGTACAACAAAACGTGACTACAAAAACATAGGAAAGGAAAAGCTTGAGTTTTACGACCAAATTAGACTCTTTCATATGGATAGAGGTGCAAAAAAAAAAATTATGGGATTTTAAGAGATCCTCGACCAAGGAAGGAACTAATCATGGTGACCGAACGGAGGGCATAGTCTTTAAGCACCAATACGGGGAGACAAAAAACATAACAAAGGCCACAAACTAAGGAATTTCAATGACAAATGGGGTGAGACTAATTTGAGCACCAACATTGGCTCCGACTTGGGGATGGGCACTCCCTGTGAGTGCCACAAGAACAAACAGAACACCAAGTGCTAGAAAGCAAAGACCATTGGGAAACAAAGTCAAATAATAATCTGTAGAGTAGAGAAACCATAATCATCCTCCAAAAAATGAACTGAAAAACCAGCAAAACTAGGTCACCAAAGACCAGAATGAACAAAAACACAAAAACATAACAAATAATCAAGGAAAAACCTCAAGTGCCTGCCATTCTAGATACGACCATGCTAAGCAGTTCTGATATGTCTTTAACAACTGGTCATATGGTTGTTTTTCTTTTCCATCCAAGTTGCTATCTGACCATACTTTTTCAGGCTTACCCCTTGTGCCTGTGTCAAGTTTTTCAACATCTTTTGAGGCTGCATCAAACATCAAAGTCTCAGGAAAATCATCCTGCTCATGATACCTACATTGACCAATTTCATATTCCTTGAAAGCAACATAACTCACAGAGTTATCAATATCAATATCTGCATGCAATACTTCATAAGAAGCATTGTTGGGGTCCTCAATAAGATATAACAACTTATTTTCACTAGGTAACTTCACAAGGTTTCCCTCAATTGGTATGGTGGCATAAGACATGTCCATCTAAACATTTCCACCAACACTTGCAGCCCACTTTCTTGATAATAGCATGCCCCATTTGGTAGGGAAATCAACAATGACAACATCAAGTTTTAGGTTCTTACCCGGATAAGCTGTAAGTTGTACCACCAAACCCTTCACACACCCAACAATGGGCACCTCTCTAGATTCCATGGCAGTGCATATTCCATATGTTACTATTAATTTGATACCCAACTCATTCATGGCATCAAGAGGCATGACATTGTATGATGCTCTGGAATCAAACATACAATTGTGTAGTGATTTGTCCTTAATGATCAAAGTTGTAAAAAATAGATCAACATTTAATTGGGTTTCAACCATAAATGTCCCCAAGTAAACATCAAGTGCTTCTCCAAGCTCTTTCAATGCTGGTGGTGTTTCAAGGTTTGCAATGGTTGGAGGATGAGTTTCTATAATGTTTACATTTCGCCTAGGGTACTCTTTTCTTCTTTCAATCCCAAGTACTCAAATGCTCTCTTCTTGTGCTTAGGAATCCTAAGAAACTAAAAAATTGTAACACTAACTTTGATTTATCTCAAAACTTGGGAAATGTCATATAGAACATTCTTGGAAAGGAATCATTGGAAGTGAGATTAGAAAACTCATCAGATGGCATGGGATTCTTGACAATTTGGGAAAAAGGAGAAGTATGAATCTTGTTTAGAAGAGTAAGGCCTTTGGAAGGTGTATCTTTCTTAGGAGCCTCTTTAGGAACACTAGTAAGTAATGGAGTTTTAGGTTTGTCTTTAGGCCCTGCTTCTTTGACATATTCTATACTTTTAAGAGATCCTCGACTAAGGAAGGAAATAATCATGGCAACTAAATGGAGCATAGTGTCTTCAAGCACCAATACGGGGAGATAGAAAACATAACAGAGGCCACAAACTGAGGAATTTCATTGACAAATGGGGCGAGACTAATTTGAGCACCAAAAGGATCTTTTCCATCCTTAACTTGGAATATCCTTCATAAATTACCTCAAGTTTCTCCAACATAGCTTTAGCTGATGTACAATGAATGATATTCACAAGTTCTGATTCAGCTAGACCACACATGATTACATTCATTTCCTTGGAGTTTTCATTACTAAGCTTCTTTTCTCGTAGTGATGGTTGGAGGAGTATGAGGAACTTTATACCCATCTAACATATATTTCCAAATGTCAAACCCTAAGGACATTATGTGAGTCCTCATCTTAACACTCCAAAATGCAAATTTTATTCCATTAAACAAGGGAGATTTGCTACCACTCTATAGACTCTATAGACTCGCCATTTTATTGCTTCATAGGATCTCCTTTTAAGGCATTAAAATTATTCAAAAGGAAAAACTTTGATACCAATTTTTAGAAAAATGGACTAAGAGGGGAGTGAATTATTCCTTCAAAATATTTAACCAATTGTATTTAACTTGTATAACCATCAAGCATTCAACAATGCATTAATGGGAGCTTAACAACATGAAAAAATAATTCATATGAGCATAACTAATAGAGAGTACACAATAAAACAAGATGTAAAGTGGGAAACCTTGAATAAGAATAAATCCCATTCAAACTTTTGATTATATTACTCATACTAAAATATTTTCATGAATATGACACATCACACAAGATTTTTAGTGAGACACCAATCCTAAAAGAAGCACCAACCCCTATTTATCAAGGCACCAACCATGCAAGGAGGATATAAACCCCTTATGTGATCACCAAATAAACCACCTGAAGATGAAGACCACGATGTGATGTTATAGGTATAACTTCCGGTGATCATAATTTCAGCTCCATTCTTTGAAAACCCTCTTTAAACACACTCTCTCCTACTTTTCTCAAAATGTCTTATTCATGGGATGATTAGGCATATTTCCCTTATAAAATAGATTCTTAAATCTTGTCAACACCTCATAACTTATTTCATATTTGTGTTGATGCCCTTATACCTCATACACACTCTCTCTTATCTCACAAAGTATTCCTCTCTGTCATAACTAGTTACAAATGACCAAATACACTCAATTAAATACATTACTCTTCTCCTAAAAATTTCCCTAATTTGGAGTTGTTATAAAATTGGGTGTTAAATTTTGGTATTAGAGTGAGGTTTATAGATATTGTACACAATGGATCCTTATGCTAACATAAATTTGTATTGTTTTCTAACAAAACAAAATGGCTAGGAAAAGTGGTAATGTTGCGAAAAATCAACCTGTTGGGGCTGATGCAACAAAACACAAAAATCCAGATACTTTATGTTGTGCAAGAAAATCACAATAAAATTGATTTTCATGAACAACATATTTTGGATGAGGATGTAAGCACAAAAATTGATAGTATTGTGTAGCCTCGGGGTCGGCCAAATGTAGTGGATCTAACACTAATAACAATAATGCAAATGCAATGGATCACAACACTATTAATAAAAATGTAAATGTAAAAGATACAAATGCTAGGAATCCAAATCAACCCAAAAATAAAATATCGCATTTGAAAGTAGAACCATCAAATGATATAAAACATATAAGTCTACCAAAATTTAATGGGACAACTCTAGGCGATCGAGATGGAAATTTGTTCAAAGAATATGGGTAAGTATTTTTCCATAAGAAACTTTTCGGAAGAAACTAAGGCCATTTGAGGTGCATATCAAATATCAATGGAGTCTTCCTCTTGGTGGGACATCTGGAAGGTAGAACTAGGAGTTGATGTAGATAGCATAACCATGGATTAGTTTGAGTTCTATTTAGATAACACTCCTTATCACAACTGTACTATGACTAAAATATGTCCGACTTTTAGACCTTAGTTCAGGGTAAGTTGATTATAAACAAGTAATGGAAAATTTTTACAAATCTATTGAAATTTGTGCTACAATACCATACTAATGAGAAATTCCATATAAGGAAGTTCATCACAAGACTTAATCCCATCATTGGTGGTGAAGTTGATGTATATGGTCCTTTGACCATGGAGGAAGTATTCAAAAAGGCCATTTGTCAAGAGTGTAAGTTATAGGATATATATTCATTGTGATGAGAAAAGGAAGAATAATTTAATTTCACATCACCACTAGTACCAAAGAAAACATGATGGAAAAATGTAGGAAATAAATCCAAAAATGGTAAGAAAACTACGGTAGCTAAGCCTTCGTAAATTTTAAGAAATTTGAATGAGAATATTACAACAGTGAATGAAAAAAAAACAAAAAGGAAAGGGCCATTTTATATATGCTTTAAGTGTGGTGGTGATCACTAAAAAATAATTTTCCTTTGAGGAAAAAGAGAGAAACTTGCAACAAAGAATACATCTGCGGTAGAAAATAGAAAAGTTGAAAAAGTAGACCACAACTATTGAAGTACCAAATAAGCTTTATGGACTAATTGTAATTATTATTTTTGATACTAGTGGTACTGAATTTTTCATTTCAATAAGTTAGCTACAAAATTAACAAGAAAATATGGTTATATAAAGAACTCATGGATTGCACAATAAAGGAATAATGTTGTCTACTTGGTGAACCAATGTTTGTTTGACGAAACATTAGAGATACCTAGTTTTACTTTGCAAAAATAGAATTTTATGTGGATCCTCTAGATTTATATGATGTAATAATAGGATTCAATTGGATATCACAACACAAAGAACCTTTGAACTATTTTGAAAATAAAATAAAATACATGGTTGACTGTAGAAAATAGCAATCATTCAAGGCATAATAAGAGATTAAAGTTATGAAAACTTATGCAATGTAACTCAAAAAGGTTGAAAATAAAGGTTACATGTTTTATTCTACAAAAATATCATATTTCAATAAATAAGGTAACACTTATTTAAAATAATATTTTCTGTTATAAGAGTACACCTATGTCTTTCTAGAGGAGCTACCTCCGAACTCCCTTCATGACATGAATTTGATTTTATAATAGATATCAAACCTAGAATGGAACCTATTTCCAAGGCTCCTTATTGAATGACCAAAATAGAACTAATGGAAATTAAGGCATAACTACATGAGTTGTTATCCAAAGGATTGATAATAATAAGTGTAGTCTCTATTATCACTTCCTATTTCAGCAACCAATCTTAAGCATGCCGACATATCATCTAGATTAGTCTGGAGCTCACCGAGGAACGTGCGGGTGCAATTCCCTCCTTTATGCGAGTTTCAGGAGAATGATCCTTCTTAACATGAGGATGTAATATAGCCAGAGAATAAGTGTATTCATTCATGGAATTTAAGATATATGCATTAACTCCTAACCTAATGCTTTCCAAGCATATATTAACATGATCAACTAAATGTAAGTAGAATTAACCCATGAATATCATCAAGGAAACTATACGATGGAAAAGTGACATGTGAGCACAAGAATCTACAAGTAAATCTTCCTCATACCCAACCTCCGAGGTCGTGCCGAGATGACCAGTGAATGTGGAATATATATGGATATAGACAAACTAGTTGGGTAATCTTATATCCTCAATACACAATAATGGAATCTATGAATCTAAGGCGAAGAAGGCCCTCCTAACCTGAATTGGTGTAATGGATTGCTTAGATATAATAGTTGTTTGGAGGCTCTAATCAATGTCGAGCTCTACCAAGATCCTGTTTATTAGCTATTGGATACATGGGAAGTGACCTGTAGGTGCTTCGTGTATATTTCCAGACAAGGTCATGAAAATGGTGATGGGAGGTGTAGTGGATTTCTCTGCAGTTTTATGGTCGATTCTCTAGTCTAGTCCAGAAATCCTTAGCTTGATTGGTTGCTACATTTAATAAGGAGAATTGTGTAATGATGTCTGGTGGGAGTGGTGAGGACCTAAATACTAGTGTCCGTAAACTAGCATCAACGTCTGATCGATCAATAGGCCCATTGGGTTGTGGGACCTATGGATCACAACCATAAGTTCATGGTTGTGTCAGACCTCCTATGGTCATGTGAAGAGTTAATCTCTCCTTCCGATTATCCAATAATCATATGCCTTTTTAGCCTCTATGTTTAGAACTAGAAGTTGTGTAATTTTCTCAGAATACCTTACAGGTGTTCTGGCAACTTGAATGCGTAAGCTAGTATCAATATCCACAAGGAGGTCTCTTGTATTAGGTTGTGGAACTAAAGGATTGTAACCAAATACTTGTTCTCTTTTGAATCCTTGTACAGTCATACAGATGCCCTATCAAGGAAATCTATAGTTAGGATGATTTGACCAAAATGTGTATGCCTTGTCGTCTTCAATATTTAACTCTCTCAGTTGTTCACTAATTTCTCATAGGTTTACCATTGCTCGAAAGACTTGTATCCTAAGGTCTTGATCTATATCAGCTAGTGTTGTGGGGAGATTTTTTGAGGTACTATTGATTCAAATATGAATTCTCTGGGCTCTCTAGGTCCCATGAGTGTCATGCAAAATTATTCAACTTTTAACTAAAAATAATAAACTAATTATGAAAGATGTATCTACACTATGTATGTATTCTTTATTTTTGTATTTTCGATGAAGTATTTTAACGAAATTAAAAGAGCAGCTATTTTAATATATTTAGCAAATGGACAACTAATCTAGTAACAAAATTAAAACAAACAAAGTAGCCCGGTGTAGCTTATTTTCTGTGTAGTTGTGAATTTATCCTAAATATCTAAGAAACTAATTGTTTTAAATTGAAAGGCTCTCGATCCTACCTCAGAAGTGAGGAATGAATCATAGTTTCTTAGAAACTATCAATCCCCATAGCTTCCTAGGGTGATATCGAGAGTGAGCTTTGACTGAAATAAAATAATTTACTACTCTATTTGATATGTTGTAACTAGAACTTTGATAGCTCAAACCTGGAGTTTACATAACAATGGTAAATCTAGTTGTGTGTGACTTCATCCCCTTAGTGTGATCTCCTTGTTCCTTCATGTTCTCTTGGACCCATAAAAGCGTGTATATGATAGCATCAATAGAATAAGGTACTCAAACAATGACAACTTTGGATATAGACCAAATAGAATGTGAGTAAGAGAGAGATAGTGCAAGTGAACAGAGCTTGACTATACAATTCCTAGTGGGATTTATTATGGGAATACAACACAAATGCACCAAGATTTCTAGAAACTATCTTTTGTGACTAAACAAAACCTGCAACTCTAAATGGATTCCAATCTAAGAATGAAACTACCTTACTCTAAACTGACTTGCATGGAACAAAAATGAAGCAAGATTGAAACAAGAAGATCAAATGACCTCTAAACAACAAAGGAAGACTAACAATGGATGTAAAACATGAAACTATTGGAATTCTAAGAAAGAAACTCAAAATACTGAATGATTAAACAAAGAAGGAGAGGGGCCATTTGTTTGAAAACAAGTTGGCTATTTATAGCAAATGCATTCACTAGAAGGTAACTTGGAATGAAACTCTTTTACCATTAAACAAAGTGAAAACACTATTCACAGGGCAGCCAAAACATAAATGCAAAGCAAAGTAGCTGAAAAATGTAGATAGAAATTGAAATTTTATGTTTGATGCGATTGTTGGAACTTTCTGGAAAATGCACACAGGACCACCGCCCTACAGGGCTGCGATTATAGGACCACCGCCTTGTCCGAGCGGTAGTCACGGGACCACCACCTAGGCAGGGTGGTGGTCTTGTCACTTAAGACCAAAATGCAGGGAAAAGGGGGGCAGAGGGAAGAACAAAGCATGCAGAGGTTGGATGAGGCATATGGGATACAAACGTATACTTGGCGAGCTTTTCTAGATCTCGAACACCTTGCGAGGAGACCTGTATCATCATTGGGGTATGTGTAACATATTTCCGGTGGTGTAGTACCCTATAATTTTGGGTACGTACAAAACCCATAACACACACATGAATATAAGGTAAAAAATAGATCAAGATCCATCACATGAGTGTTTTAGAATCACTTCATTATATTTATAAGCCAAAATATGGTAGTGAAGATTACATCAAGAGAGTTCCATGTTTTGAATTTTCACACTAGTAGAGCTTACTTTACATCACAGATCTTATCATTAAATATTTTTCATCCTCTCTCCTACTCCCTATCTATCCTTACTTATCTATCTCTTGCTCTCTGAAAACCATCATACTCATAGCATAATCATCCTCCTTCCATCTTAACCGCTCATCATTACGTGTGAAATCCTGATGGAATCCTTTCATCATTTCTCTACGACTACTCAAGAATGTGCCCAATGTCATCATGTGTTTCCCTTAATTGAGTGCCTTATAGTATATATGTGCCAACTAATCATTAACAACCTTGACTCCTTATCCTTTCATGATAACCATATTGATTCCCTATAATATCCTTTCCTTGACCCGAAAGTCTCCATAGTGTATCAACATTTCTATCTAGTTACTTTTCCGTTTACTACCTATGCATGTATTTTCCTAATGTCGAAAAGTCACAAAATACCAAATCCATTCTACTATAGTGTGAGCCTTTGTTCCTCTCTAAGAATTAATTCTGCATGTGCCTTTACGCCCTTCTTCCAGTGCCACAAGGCTTCACGCCTTAGGTAATTAGTTACTTTTAGGGGTCCAACATCATCCCATACTAAACTGGTTTCCATCCCGACAAACCTTCGCACTTCCCGAACAATTTTTTTGACTAGAATACTACTATATAGAATAAAGAATAGTGGTAGAGATATAATCTAAGTATAAAATTGAAGAATGGGGGGGATGGTATGCAACCAATTGTATGAGTTCGGGGAACTCTACATCTATCTCGTACTTTGATTTTTCCCAAGCCTTTAACTTTGATAAGGCCTTTCCTAGATCTTCACCTATGAAACTTGGCACCTAGTTTAGGGTGGTCTCTTCTACCCTTCCCTTCAGTGTGTTGATAGCCATCCCCTAATTTGCATAGAAATCATTGAACTCATCCATCCATTCATTGACAGAATCTCAAAGCTTGTCAATTCTGAAATCCATATTTTTGTGCTTTTTCTTGATTTTCTCCTTCTGGGTCATGGTGCTAACAACCAATTGTGTGCGCTTTGCCTTATTGATGGGGATGGTCTCCTGTAACACTTTTAGGGCTTCCTCTTCCTCTATCACCTACATGTCGATAATCGGCTTGTATTTTCTACAACTATTGAAGCCCCTATCCACACTAGTATATTCACCTCTTTGAATTGGGAGAGTAAATCTACAAACTTCGTGATCCGAGATTAAATTGTGACCTTATTTTCTTATTTCTCCTTTATGACCTCTACATATTTGGGGTCCATGCCATCCTTGATGTTAACGATTAACATCCCCATGATGTCCTCAAGGTACTCCATCTCATCCCCATAATCAGTCCTGTCCTAGCTCACCAACATCAAACATTGTCCCAAAAAAATTTTCATGAGGGCATCAGCTCGGTCATATTCCTCCTTCATCCACACCTTCTCTCCCCTTAACCCCTAGCATAACCTATTTATTTCCTTCTCCTTGATCTTCCTCTCTTTGATCAAGGTAAAAACACTCGCCTCTATATCCAGACTGCACTAGATTACGTATGAAGACATATTTTACAATGCATTACATGCCTTCTCGTCTATTAGGTGGTTAGGATCCACCAATTTGTATGTATCACTTCCCTTTTATTTTAATTAAATGGTCTTGATCGCATGATAGTTAAGATCGAACTTAGGTTCCTCGGTGTGGAAATACATGATCTAGTTGAGCATATTCCTTTGTCTTGGGCACACCCCCATCTTGATCCATACAATCCTAACCATGCAAATTTTATGGTGGGAGGGTGGCCTGTGATATTGCATGCAAGACCTTCATAGGGTCATCTAAGAAGTCCATTTGTGGTGACATGGGTGTTCACTTCTTCCTTTTAGCTTTGCGCTTGGTTATTTGCTTCTTCACCCCATGGGTGAATCATTTATCCTCCTTTATAGTAAAGGAGTCCCCTTTATCTCCCTTTGGTATGGCTTTTTGTGGTGTAGTGGCCCCACATGCTAGACTCTTCTTAGCCCCTACATATTTTTCTTCTGCTTCTCCTCGTGCCTCACCTGCATTTGTGGCTTCTATCTCAACCTCTTGACCATCAAGTTCTTCTTCCAATTCCTCTTTGAAATTGGTGGGGTATTTTTCCTCTCCTTCCTCTGAGCCTACTATGGATCTTGATGCATCGGGTGTCTTTTATCTCTTTTCTTTACGATCTTCCTTATTTTCCTCCTCTTATTTGTTCCCCGGAAATGAATCCTTATCGCCACCCTGCATCAAGTGTTGGCGCCCTTTCAACCATTCTATCATGTGTAGTAATTACTTTTTATGTAGGTATATAACCTTCATTCATCTTGTTCTTATTCTTTTCCTCTTCCTCCCCTGCACCGCTTTCATAGGTGGGATCGACATCTCCCGTGGATTTGGAAAGGGAGAGTATGTAACATCTACCTCAATCCCTCCTTGTGTTTTTGGGTGCAACTACACGAACACCCAATGGACATACCCCTTGATGGTAACACTAGCTTATGGGTGTAAGTCTATAAAATATGGTTCCAAAAAATTGACCTAAGTATGTCAAGTGCCATACTTTTATGTATTGTGTAACATGTGGACATCAGAATCCACCTTTTCTACATCAAAAATAAACTTTTGCACATCCTTGATCCGGTTGATGGTGCACTTCATATATCTAGTTTGTGAACATGAAGGGCGTTTGCACCATGGCCCCATTTCTCCCTTGGAAATCATAAAATTTGCAAGACATAAATGTTAGGTAACATCCAATAACTTGTTGTAGCTTATGAGGATGTACCACTTGTTCTCAAGCACTCGAACTATTTATTCATCCAAGTCTTATAAGTGCACAAGATGGTCCCATCATAGGTGAATTTTGTGACTTAGACTGCAGGGATGTGCGCAGGAAGGTTGACCCAAATGTTCTCATCTGGTCCATCTGGGATACCAATATCCTAGAACATGATCAATAATAGGATGGAGCCCCAAGTGATCTTCACTCTTGCCTCATTCTATACCCGTGCCTCTTTGATAATGCCATTCAAAATGAATTGGGGAAAATTGTAGTGTTCCCTCTTGGATACCCTATAGGCCATGTACAGGAACCTCTCGGTTAATGTCCATCCACCTTTTTGATGTGCCCAATTTGTAGCTAATGATCTAGGAGGTGACTCTCAATGATGGGTCTAGGAAATATGTAATTACCTATGCCCTACCCCCTTCTCGTAGTTCATCTTTTTTTCCAACTCCTTAATCTTAGCAGTGGCACATAAATCAAGTGTCATATCCTCTCCAGTTTTCTGCAGGCCCGTAAACATCTGAATCAAATGGCATGTGATCCTGATTCTTCCTCCCGTGAAGTAGAAGAAATATTTATGCACATGTGACATTAACCACCTAAAAAGTGAGGCAGGTTTGAAAAATAAGGGAATCTCCCATAACTACAAAACTCCATTCTTTGGAAATTCTTGTTGCAATGAGTCATCAACCTTAGGTTTTTTTATCTTTTCCATCATCGGATCGTATGATACTAGGTCCACCCACATCAAATTTTCATTTTCGCATGTTTTATGGTTTCATTCGTTGATCTTGTATTTTTATAGCTTCGAGCTCCACTTTTCGGCCTTAATAATTCTAGGAGGGTACTGCATCTCTAAGTAGATCTTGACAAGATCCTCCTTTTCTACCACTGGTTTATTTGTTTGAGCCTTCTTCGGTGGCATCTCCCTCTCCTTTTTCATTCGTGCCCTAGGTGTTATGTTTGTTTCTTTGGACTACCCTAACTCAAAAATTTCCCTATTTTTCTTTCACGCCACCTCCTTCCTGCTCGTTGTCTTCTTCCCTCTATGCTATGTCACAAGATTTTACTACAACTTTACACAAGTCCACTGGTTCATGATAGTACTTTACATCACTCTTCTTTGAAAAACCTTCATCACACTTCAATCTCGGGAGCAAAATAGAAATTTTCTACAGAAAATTAGTCAAAACAATGATTCTTATCTCTTATTTATACTTTATTGATGCCTTAGAGTTCCTCGACCACATTTCCTAATGTAATTTTTTAATAAAACACTTTATTTCACTTAATTCAACTTCTATAACTTCCCCTCACGCTTTGTAGCTATAACCTTTAGGTGCTTCAATACATCTAAAATTCCAAAAACATCCTTCGCATGCGTTGGCATGCCAAGTACATAACCTCTATGCCATCTACTAAGTAGTTCCCCATGGTGTTGCATGCCTTATTTCATACCATGTGATCCTTTCCTTTTTTGGTCTTTAGATTCTTTAAACCCACCTTCATAACCACATGAATTTACACACCTTACCCATTACGTTGCTTGTTCTTTTGTTTTCATGTTAATTTTTCCAATAGTCCAATGTCAAAGAATTTTGGCCTCCATGTTCAATATAGTTGCTCTATTTTCAATAGAGATTCTACTTCACCCCACACAAAAATTTCTGTGTAGTCCCCTGTACATAGAACCTCTTACAATGCAATTAGCTACCGGTGCACAAACACGCAAAACAAAACCAAAAACAATGAAAAAGGACACAACTAAAGGACTAAAATAAATATAAACTAATTGGAAAATTTTCCTTATTTATGACCATACTGAAGCATTATTTATAGTAGGGCTTCAGCCTACTCCCATTGAAGTAACCTAGTAACCTCGTCCCATCCAGTTCTTATAAGTGACACGCACATGAATCAAGGATGTATGAAATGATGTATGGTCATAACCAATGGAATTTCAGTTTCCACGATGGAAAAAAAAATTTAAAGTCATAAAGAAAGACCATCTATCCCTCCTTGAATTGTTTATTTTTGATATGATGATCATGTTATGATTTTTGTCACGCCTTCGGTCTTCCGACTCCACCTTGCAAGTGATCACATTTCATCTAACTCGCATTAACTTTTCCATGCACTATTGTAGTGCTTACTCATCAACTAATATTCTTGCATGCATAATACATAGAGAAGGTAGAATAAACTCTATTGGTAAAATATCTTCTACTCTAAACACCAATTGAAATGGTGTTGTCTTGGTCAATCTCTTTTAGGTTTTCCTATATTCTCATAGTATGGATAAGACTTTATCATCCCATTATTATCTTCCCACATCACAAATTTTTTTCAGCATGCTCAGTATCTTGTTAAATACATCAGCGAGTTCCATTATCTTGTGGGTGATAAGGGGTGGTCTTATGATAGGAAACCATGAACTCGCTAACAAAATATTGATTTGTCTCATTTACAAAGTGTGCACCTCTGTCACTAGTCGTGATGAAAGGACACCCATACCTACAGATTATATTTTCCCATATGAATCTTACCAATGTGGTTTTTGTGCAAGACTTGGTAAAGGTGCTACCTATGCCCACCTTGTTAAGTAATCGTAAAAGTAATGATATAGCGCAAACCATTCCTTCACGTGGCAAGTGAAATCAGTCCTAAAAATCAATCGTCCACTTCTCAAATGGTTTTGTGCTATCTATGAGGCTTAAGGGAATCTCATCTCTTCTTCCTGGTTTTCCAAGGTGCTGGAAATGGTCACAGGCCTTGAAAAAATCAATACAATCCTAGTATATGTTTTCCCACCAAAGCCCCGCTTTAGTAGAATATTCCATGCGGTGGCATTCCCTACATATTGTCCTCCTACGATCCTACAATGTTCTTCCTCCATGATTGCAAAATGCTCATGTTCTAACACACACCGACGTAAAACCTCATCGCAACCTAGCTTGTATAAGTCTCCACTAATTAACATGTAGGGCGCGACACATATGGCTAATTTTTTTCTTTCCAAAGTCTTCATTCCCTCTAGTGCCACACCCATTTTGAGAAACACAACAATATCTTCCAAGTCAAAGGAACGCTCCATAATCTAAATAGTTACACATATAACATTATAGCCACAATGCTCTACATGTCCTCCCTAAGTCAATCCTTGATAAATGGTCAGGTCCCAAATTACTCTTACCCAGTTTCACAACAATTGTAAACTTGAATTCTTGAAACAACAAGACCCACCAACATATGCGCCCTTGTAAAATGGACTTGTTTACCAAATAATTTAGTGCCATGTGGTCTATGCAGAATATAAAGGTTATTACCAGCAAATACTACCTAAATTTGTGTAGCACGTAGATCATTGAAAATGCTTTATTCTCAGTAGTAGTATAGTTCTTATCTACTGGTGTCAACTTCCTATTAGCAAAACACAAGGAGTGGTCAACAATTCCTTCTCCAGGTTGTGCTAAGATTTCCCCAATCGCCATCCTTGAAGTGTCATCATGTACATGGAATGGATTATCTCAGGAAGTAAAGCATAATATGGGCATAGTGATAAGCTTATTCTTTAATGTGCCAAATGTCGTCTACTGTGCCTCTCCCCAATGGAATGTACATCCATGATTCAAAAATCCTTCAAGTGGCATGGTGATTTTGGCATACCACCTTATAAAATTTTGGTAATACAAATATGCCCAAGGAATCCACACATTTTACTCTGCAGGCTAGTAGACTCCCCCAATCCAACAGTAACGACAAATTTGGTAGGATCCACCAGCAAAACCTTCCTTACATATGATATGGCCGAACAGGGTTCCAAATAGAGTAGAGAAGATAAATTTCTTGATGTTGATGGATATTCACAACTACCGGCATATCTTGAACATCAACCAAAAATTATCACAATGGTATTTCACTAGTCCATACACTATCTAGTCATCAAGGTAGAACTGAAGGAACTTATTGATAAAATCTTGAAATGCCTGGACCACTATGCGTGAAAAACATAGTAGGCATGCTATTAAGTCCAAATGGCATGATAATATATGAAAATATTCCCCACTTAGTAGAAAACGTTGTATTTTCTTGGTCCTCCTTTGCAATTCTAATTTGATGATATCCTAAGAAGCCATCCGCGAAGGAATAGATCTCGCGCCCAACTACTTCCTGTATGATCTCCTCGGTAAAATATGTTGAAATGGGATCAAGGACACACACCACATTTAAATCCCTATAATCAACACAGATCCTTATCTTCCCATCCTTTTTAATGATTATGACCATTGGGCTTATCCATTCGATTCCTCTCTTGCTTCAATGATGCAGTGCAATCATTTTTCTATCTCCTCCTTGACCCAAACACACATATTTGGATTCGTTTGGTAAGGTCTCTTCGAATCAGGTGCACTCCTCCTTTATTTTTATCCACATCTCTCCTAAAGATTGGTGAACTCCTTAAGATCATGGTACTAGGTGGAAATAAATCCGAAAATAGTGCAATAGACCAATGATCTTTGAAACCTCCTTTTCTAACCAATAGTCCGTAATAGTAGCCTCCTTAGGTTCCATTTTTGAGCCAATGTTTACCTTCTTTTTTTTTAGAGGTTTATGGGAGGTACACACTTGCTCATCAGCACCATCCATTATCTCATGCATACATCCAAGTTCTCCACTTCCTCTCCATCTATCACATAGACCAACTTTTCCTTCTCTTTTTCCCTATGCGCATCATTTCCTGATGTCCAAAAATCACTAAGTACCAAATCCATTCTTCCTTGGCCGAGCATTCACGCCTCTCCTAGAAATACTTATGCATGTGACTTCATTCCTTACTTCCACGTGCCACAAGGCTTCATACCTTAGGTACTTAGTTAATTTTATGGTTTCAACAAAAATCTCGTATCCTCGGGGAACATGAGTCATTTTTGTCAAAAAGATAAATGGCACACTAAGATTATGCATTGAAGAACACATGCTTAACAAATCCACAATCAAAAATATATATCATTTTCCAAGGATAGATGATCTCTTTGATTAGATGCAACATACATCAATTTATTCCAAGATCGATTTAAGACCATGTTACCATTAATTGAGAATAAAAGATGAAGACAAAAAAACTAATTTTAGAACAAGGTATGGTCAATATGAGTTCACATTATTACCATTTAGACTCATGAATGCACTGATGCATCCATTAATTTAATGAATAACATTTTTCAAGATTAATTAGACAATTTTGTGATGGTTTTCTTGGATGGCATATCGATCTAATCCAAAAACATGGAAGAACATAATGAGTACTTTAAAATAGTATTGGACATACTTTAAAAAATGAAAGTGGATGGAAAATTTTCTAAGTGTCCCTTATAACAAAATGAGGTGAAATAACCTAGACATATCATTAAAATAGAAGAACTATCTATAGATCCATCTAAAATCAAGGCTATGAAAGACTGTCCATCTCTAAATAACATTCATGAAGTTAGAAGCTTCATAGGGTGGCACTACTACAAAAAAATTGTAAAAGAATTCTATAGAGTCATTGTTCCTATCACTTCACTACATAAAAAGATAATAAATTTGATTGGTATGATAAATATGAGAATGCATTTAATTTTTGAAAGATAAATTAACTACAACACCTATTTTAAAGGTTCTAGATCCCAATAGAAGCTTCACCATGGTAACATATGCCTCCGGTGAAGGTTTGGGTGGAATAATTCTGTAAAATGACCATGTGATTGCATATGAGAGTAGAAAATTAAAGGCACATGAGTTAAAATATGCTCCCGTGATCTAGAGCTTTCTTCTATGCACACATTACAAATTTGGAGGCATTACCTATTAGGAAAGACTTTTGAACTGAAAATAGACCACTTGGGGCTGAAGTATATCTTCACACAACCCAACTTAAACGCAAGACAAAGCATGTGGCTGGAATTCTTATCTCAGTATGATTTTGATATAATTTACATAAAAGGAAAAGAAAATAGAGTGACATATGTACTAAGTCATAAGGAACATGTTTCAATGATTGTGACCCTTAGGGCATAATTTAAAGATGAGGTAAAGAATAAAATGTTAGGTTGTTTGTCATCCAACAAGTTTAGGATAGGTTAACAAGTATATCCTAAGGATAGAATATATGAAGGATTCAAATTTTGATGATGAAGGAATCATAAAATAGGAAGGTAGAGTTTACTTACCTTTGGGAAATGACTTTAAGTCATGAAAGAATTACATGATGCTCCTTACTCAGGAAATCTAGGAGTGATAAAGATGCTTGTTGATATTAAAAATAAGTAATTCTAGAAGGAAATGGAAAATGCATGAAAAATTATGTTTCTCATTGTCTGGAGTGTTAGCACATAAAAGAAGAGCACATGCATCTTGTTGGTCTAGTGTACCCACAAAAATTATGCAATATAAGTGGCAAGTTATTATCATGGATTTTGTTCAAGGGATACCAATGCAAAAAAATAAATATATCAAGATTATTATTATTGTTGACAAGTTAACCAAAGTATCTCACTTTATTTTAGGTAATCCGAAAGATGATTCACCCATTCTTGTAAGACAATTTGTGCAAAAAAATCTTAGAATGCATGGAGTTCTAGAGTTAAAAATTTTGGATAGGGATCCAAAGATGACATATATATTTTGGAAAAACTTGAATTCATGTTTGGGAACAAAACCAAATTTCGATTCAACATACCATCCGGAAATTGATGGTCAAAATAAATGAGTAAACCAAGTAATGGAAGATATTATCGAATGTATTGCATGGATCAAGTAATAAAAGTGGGAATAATATCTTCCATTTGTGTAATTTTATCGTAACAAAACTTTTCATTCATCATTAAAAATGTCACCATTTGAAGCGTTGTATGTGAGAAAGTTTAGAACTCCCATCGTTAGGATAGAACATAAGATAGAGTCTTTAGTGGGTCCTAAAATGTTAATAGAAATAGAAAAGCAAGTAAATCTCATTCATGAGTAGTTGAAAGAAACTACTGGCGGGGAAGAAGATATACACATATATGAAATCAATAAACAAAAAAATTAAACTTGGAGATAAATATTTCTTGAGGGTTAATCTCAAAAAGAGTTCAATAACATTTGGCAAGGTTGTCAAGCTATCACCAAGATATGTTGGACCATTTGAAATTTTGGAAATCATAAGTCTGGTAGCATATCATTTGGCGTTACCTCCCACATTGTCTAAGATGCATGATGTTTTTCATGTTTCCTTTCTTAAGAAATATGTTTCAGATGTAACACATGTACTTAATTAGAACTCTTTATAGGTTTAGAATCCAAGTATTATGGTAGTAAAACTTGCTAGAGTTCGAAACTCACAGATCGCACCCGAGAAATAGATAAATTGCTAAATAAAAGGTCCATTTGGACCAATATTTAGAAGAAATTTTAACCTAGGATAATATAAATGAAATAAAAATAATGTTTCCTTATCTATTTTAGTAGTAAAAATTGATGTTTGACAATTTATTATGATATAATTTATATTATTTTATATTATGGATGATGAAATGACAAAATTCTGTCATAATTCCAATGGTTGGATAAAAAGTTGATGATTTGAATGCTGTTACAACCAATAAATTGATTACAAATAACTAAAAATATGGAAAAATTTCAAGTCTGTATGAAAATGATTAACTATTTTCTTTAGTAGTATGATATAAATCTATGTAGTTTATTCTATTTCTTGTTAATGAGTAAAATCATTGGGATGATGATTCAATTAGGGGGAAGTTTGTCACATCCCAAATTTTCATTTCATTTTTCACAAGGATTGAGTTATGTTATGTGAAGTGGATTACGAGGGCTTGAGTATAGGAAGCGCTACTCGTTTGTGGTTATAGATAAATGTATGTATGTATACCGTGAAAAGGATATAGATACTTATGCATAGTTGTAAGTTCAACCACGTAAATGCTTGTCACCAAGAAATTTTGATATAATTTAAATTTATAACTTATTATTTATTTCTAGGTTGTATAATTTTATGTTACCTTCTTTGCTAGGTGTAATGATTTCAATGGATTAGTGTTCTGTTTGGTTACGGTGACTGTTAATTTAAATTTTATTCATCTTTCTTGCTAGTAATAAGAGTTGCTAAGTATGCTAAATATGTACATAGTTGTAACGTATTATTTCGGTAATTAGAAACAATGATGATGGTTTAAATGATGTCAACCTTAATTTGACATTATGAAGGTATTAGACCGTAAAGCAATAAGATGGTCTTCATATGGAATAGGTAAAGTTTGGAATCGTCAAGTTAAAGGTTATAAGGTTGACTAAATGCTCTTTTATAAGTAATGTAATTATATTGCTTAAGAGACCTAGAATATGGTAAAGTGTTACAAGGTAAGTTATACTAGTCTTATTATATACTTAGCTTATTTTAATACTATTTTGACCATAACACATATAATGTTTTATTTTATGAATGATTAATTTATTTCCATACTTGTGCATGTGATTAAAACTTGTTTTATTTGATTCTTGTTTTTGACTGATTGTGGCTACAAAATAAGTGATAATTGATTTTGTTGATCATAATAGTCTAAAGATACAAAACAGGTTAAAATAGTGATAAATAAATTAACATGGAATTGGCATTTGATTTTTGTATGTTGATTTTGTCTTATTTCATTTGAATTAGTGGTTAAGGTGGTGGAAAGTAAATTATTATATTTTAATTAAATGGTAAGTATTATACTCTTCAACCATATACCATTAACCTCTATATTATAGTGGGAAATATGCTATTTGACCATATTCATTGGTCTTTGATTGGTCAATAGCAATATGGAATTGATCATATTTGAATATCAATTGATTTTTAAATTATTTAGTGGTCGATTAATGATCCATGCAAAAAATAAGGTTAAATTATTATTATTTATTTGATATTTGACCGTTCGTAAAATCACCTCCAAATAGTTTTGGAGAAAACTAGAGATGGCGGTGGTAAGTATTGGTCCGGACGCTACGTGAAACATGTAAAATTTAGTGAGACTTTAATTATTTTTTAAGAAACCCAAAGTTTCCTCTAGAAGCTATCATGCATACTTTATAATTCTTTTTTTACTGTTCACATTGAAACTTCAAGCTCTTTCCCTCCTCTCGAGCTATAATTTTTTATGAAATTTGCATGGGGTTTGCTAAGATATTTGTAGAAATTTTGTGGAAAATATTAATGGTAGAAAAACCATTATATATTTGTATTTTGTTTATTTCATGGGTGTTTGTATTTTATTTGGATCTAGAAGCGATTGGATTAGTTTTCTATTTTATGTGGTTTCTTTGTGAAGCAATTTTTGCAAAGGAAAAATAAAAAAATAAATTGCAGAAGTTATATCCCATCTAGGAAGGGATTATCTTCTTTTTTTTGTTATTTCTTTTTGGAATACTTGAATACCTACAAATTTTGAATATTTCATGATTCTTTGGTTTTCATCTCTATTTGGGTTACTAATCTTTAGCTAAGTAATTGGATATGCTTTATTATTTGTGTGCTTCAATTTTTTTGCTAGTGAAATTAATATGAGGGATTATTGGTCATTGATCTCATATAGAGGTCTATGATTATTTGTTTAAACCATGCCCTAAAAAATTGATGTGAGTGTTAGTTATTTGTTTGATTCCAATTTGAGTTAGATTTGATGATTGTTTTAAGAAAATCATATATTCAAAATATGTTTGTTACATTCACTCCATCGGTATAAAGTATTCGTGTGATTGTTTATAAAAATTTAGACTTACATGTAAAAAAATAAATTATCCTCTTAAGGGATATATTGTGGGATGTGGAAATAATATCTAGTTTGAATCGACATTTCTTTTTTATTTATAGCCTTTGTAGCTACATTTTTAAACCAAAACAGATAAAACTTGCATTTGTATGTACAAGCATGTGTTTATTTGGAGGGGTCTAACTATTTCAACCCTACATTCATGTATTCAATATGAGTATCTCACTTCACCATTTTAGTCTTATAAGGGGGTCATGACTGAATTATTGACCTTACTAAGATTAAAAGTCCTTGGGTTTAATAATGTATTATTTGAGTCTCTTTGATTGAATTAATAAGAAATCAGAATAATGTTTTCTAAAAGAGAACTCGGTCTAAGTTTTAAGTTTTTGAATGCTTACTTTAAAGTAATATGGTCATGTATATCATTTAAAAGGTTTGTTGATTATTGTCTTTATTAAACCATGTTAGGAATAAGAAATTTCAATGAATGAAGAAGCAATATAGGATGAGTAAACATGCTACATAAACACTTGGTTTAATTAGAAAATTACATTACTATTTTGGGTAAAATCATAATGGTATGTTGTGCAAGATTATGCTTCATACCTACATGGAAATAATATGGATTATTAATCTTGTGTGAATTAAAATTTTATTTCCCAAAATGATAGGTTGGAAGAAAAGGATACAAATGTAGATTATAGTTAATTGCAAAATTGGTAACATTGTCATTTAAATTGAATAAGGTAGAGAGGACTATTTATTATTTATTTTTTTCTTAGGTAGATTATTAAAAACACTTTATTTAAAGTAGTAACTTTATTTCTTCCTTGATTCTTAAAATGACAAACATGTTAAATTGTGATGAAAGTGAATTAAGTAGAATAACATTACTTAATTGTTTTATGAAAGAAGAATGTTTTGGGTGATGTGGAATAATTTAAAAATCATGTTAATATGTAGGTATATAATGAATTTGTGATTGTATACAAGTTTTGGATGATAGAAAATTGGTTAAATCATTAGACCACTTCATTATAGTTTGCATGTGTCCGAGTACGAAACTTGATTTATTGTCATTAAATCAAATAATAGATGTTCAATTATTTTATAATGAAAAAATAGGTAGAGAGTTATTAATCCATGCTAGTTTGATGAACTGATCGTGTACATTATTATTTTTATCTTATAGGTAACATGATGGATTAGTTAATACAAGGATTAAATTTGATTGATTACATACATTCTCGTCATGTGATGATTTTTTTATCTGATTATAAACATTGATTTATTGACTATCCAGATCGGATCATATATTTAATGATAAGAGAAATAGGATTCAAAAAGGTTTAATAGGCGGTTGGCCTATTATATCATTATGAAATTATTGTAATACTTTATGAAAATAAGGATTTATCCTTAATAAGTTTAATAAATACATCTATTAATTGAATATCTCTTATGAGTTGTAATGATGATTTACACTTCTTTAAAAAAAAAAGTAAGTACTTTGAGAATAATTTTGAAAATTGTACTTGATTAAATATTTTTACTTTACAACAATAATTAATTTAATACCTCAATCAGCGAGCGATGGAGATCACGAGCGATGGAGAAAGCAATGGAGGTAAGTCTTGTCGGCGTGGTTTCGTAGTTTTGGCTGCAGAATGTCTATGCACTAAGCTTAAAATTGTTGAGAGAGGACGATCTCGCCGAGAATCGGACGGTTGTAAGCACGAGTATGAGTGAAGGAGAAAGCAATGGAGGTAACTTGTCGGTGCGGTCTCTATAGTTAAGGTCGTAGAATGTCTACACGCTAAACCTAAGAATGCTGAGGAGAGGTAGATCTCTGGCCAAAATCAGACGGTTGTAAATCTGTAAAATGAAAAAGTGGAAATGTTGGGATCCACACCTATGGCCTGGAATAAGATGCTTCAAATCCCTAACATCAAAGTGGGTCCGAAATATACTGGTTAGTTCACGTGGGAAAAGGACAACGAGGGTGCCACCTACCTGAGGGTCCCAGATGGATGTGTTGATAGAGCTTTAAGCAAAGTGAATCTCTCCCTTGTTGGTAAGTTTCTTGGCTCTAGACCTAATATTGATTTCATTAGAAAATGGGCTTTGAGAAAGTGGAAACCTAAGGGAGCCCTGAGTATTACCATCATGCCAAAAGGATTTTTTTGGAAAAATTTAATCAACAAGAGGATTTCGAATCGGTGCTTCTAGGAGGACCTTGGTGGCTGGGTAATATGGGCATTTTTTTGAAAAAATGGTATCCTAGATTTGACCCTAATACTGAAAATATAAACACCATCCCAATATGGTGTAGGCTACCTGGACTACCATTACATTTTTGGGATGATGAAATTCTGCTAAATATTGCTAAATCCTTAGGTGCTCCTATCGGTCTGGATGGGCCCACGAGAAATAGATCCAGACTTTCTTTTGCTCATTTTTGCATCTTTTCTGAAATGGAACGGGAGTTACCGGAGCACATCATCTTGAAATCTAGATATGGGATATGGACCCAAAAATTGAGTTTGAAACTTTTCATTTGAGATGTAAACATTGTCATCGCATAGGACACTCTGACAAAAGCTGTTCCAAGAAGAAGATCTCTACAATGGAAGTTGAACAGCCTGTGGAGGGCCCAACTCTGAGCAAGGAAGGTAGGGTTCCTAACATGGATAGCGGTTTGAAGACAAAGCCCCTAGTCAGAAGGAGTTGGATTTCAATAGAAAGGGGGAAAAAGGGGTTTTAGAACTCAAATAAGGAAACATTTGGTCTGGCGTCCCAAAATCTCAGCAGCAGCTTTGCTGAAGCACCTAACAAAGAGGACTTGGAAAATCCTGTAAAGGTATCCATGGTGGTGAATGAGCAAGAAGGCTCTGTGAAGATTAATATAGTCCCTAATGATCAATTTCAGAGCAGTAAGGAAGCTGAGATAGATAATCATTTGTGCATCATTAAGGAAACATCGAACAAGGACTGTATGGTTGATAAAGAAACTTTACAGAAAAGCACTCCTAAGAGAGATGGTAAATCATCTGTAGAAATACCTCCTTGCTCCAGCAACAGATCAGTGTTTCACCTACTTGATATAACACAAGCAATTGATACTGAGCACACACTGACGAGGATTAAGAAAGAATGTGAAGAGGGAGAAGTTACGCCTGTCAAAGATGAGGAGGATCCAGATTCTGGATTCACAAAGGTCATTTCAAAAAAGAAAAAAAGAATGAAAGGATTTGAAATGATCCCAGAATCACTCTACAGTGATAAGAAAAAGAAAAAAGACAACTGGGATGCCTCAACATCCAGAACAACTAGGTCTTCTGCAAGATGACTAGTTGACTTTGGAGGAAGCACAAAAAGAGGAAGGCCCTCTAAAAAGGCTCTTAGATCTAAGAGAATGGAGAGAGACATTGCAGATGGCATTCAATGCCAGTTGAACCATCAGGAAATTCCAACTACCAATCATTCCAAATGAAGATTATTTCTTGGAACATCCGAGGCCTAAATGGAAACTCCAAGTAGAGAATCATCAAGGAGTTACGGGATTCTAGTAATCCTAGTATTTTAATTCTGCAGGAAACTAAGATGAAAGCTAAGGCCCTTGAAACTAATAAAAAGAGTTTCTGGGATAACTCTAAAATGGCAGCTGTAGACTCCTAGGGAGCCTCTGGAGGACTGGCTACTCTTTGGGATAAAAGGCACTGTATTGGTACGGTTCTCAATGCTAGTACTAATCATCTTGCAATCAAATTTATTGCTATTGAGAATAATGGTGAATGGATCCTTTCTAACATTTATGCCCCTAATTCGGTTAGTGGAAGAAGAAAACTTTGGGCTGACCTTAAAACATTTAGAAACCAACATTGTTCAACTATCTGGCTTATTATGGGGGATTGCAACTCTCCACTAAACCCAGGTGAAAAGTATGGAGGAATCTCCAACTTTTCTATTGGTATGGAGGATTTTACTTGATTTTATTGTTGAACATAATCTCTTGGATGTGGATCTTCATGGAAATAAATACACTTGGAATAATAGAAGGTTGGTAAAGGAGTTTATCCAGGTGAGATTAGATAGAGAACTAATTTCAGCGAGCTGGATTCTCAGTCAAGACTTCCACCTCTCTTCCTTGCCCAGAGTTGGATCGGATCACAATCCGATTGCTTTGAATTTACTCAATTGGACTAAACCCACCAGAAGCACATTCAATTTTGAAAAGATGTGGATGGAGCATGAAAATATCTATGACAAGATAAAAGAATGGTGGGGATGGAATGGTGAAGGTACTGCTCAATTTAGATTGGTTCAAAAGCTCAAAAATGTCAAAAAGTAAGTCAAAATCTGGAATAAAAGCATTTTTGGCAATGTGTTTGATAATAAAAAGAAGTTAAAACAAAAACTTCAGGATCTAGAAATAAAAATGGATACTATGGGGAGATCGATTGAAGATGAAGCTAATGAAAAGAATATTCTTTCAGAGCTGCATACGATCTGCAGTGAGAAGAATCTTTATGGAGACTTAAATCTAGAGCTATTTGGCTTAAAGAGGGAGACAAGAATACAAAGTTCTTTCATATGACAACTTTGAAACACAGAGCCTGTAACAGGATCTTAGAAGTTTCTAAAAGTAACGGAAATATCATAAAATATCCCAATAGCATCAAGAAAGAAGTGCTTGATTTCTATAAAAAGCTTCTTGAGGAGAGGAATATCATCAATTCTGAAGCTATTTCTTTTATGTTGGAGGCCATTCCCCAAGATAAAATTGAGGAACAAAAATTTAGAAATATTACCAAAGCGGTCATGCTTGAAGAGCTACAAAAGGTTGTATTTGCTTTAGAGGGTGACAAGGCTCCTGGTCCGGATGGGTTCTCCATAAATTTTTTCCAGAAATTTTGGGAAATCTGTTGGAGGATCTTCTCAGAGTGGTGAATGAATTTTATAGAATGGGAAATCTTTTGAAAGAGCTAAACAACACTCACATTGTGCTGGCCCCCAAAAAAATGGATGCTAAAGACTTCAAAGACTTCAGACCTATCAGCCTTGTGAATGCCATCTATAGAATTTTTACCAAAATTATTACTACTAGGCTTCAACTCATTATGAATGATCTAATCTCAAGGCAGCAGAGTGGCTTTATCAAAGGCAGGATTATACAAGATGGAGTGATTATGGTTCATGAGACCATACATTCTATGGAAAATAATAAAAAGGTGAATATGGCCCTCAAGCTTGATATGAATAAAGCCTTTGACAAGGTCTCTTGGGTTTTCCTTGACAAAGTCTTAACTAAATTTGGTTTTCCGGAAAAATTAGAAAAATTATTAAGGCTTGTATCTCTACGGCAGATTTTCAGTGGTGGTTAATGGTGAGCCTGTGGGTTTTTTCACTAGCAGCAGAGGGCTTAGGCAAGGGGACCCTATCTCCCCCTTGCTCTTCATTCTTTTGGCTGATAGCCTAAGTAGAACAATTGGCAAAGTAGTTAATGACGGTCTTTTAAATGGCTCTAAGCCCACTTCCATCAGTCAAGTTGTCTCCCATCAGCAATTTGCGGATGATACTATCCTCCTTCTTCTGGTGTCAGTCATGAAGCCAAGGCTACCAAGGCTTTACTGCAGCTCTACGAATCTGCTTCTAGGCAAGAGATCAATTATGATAAAAGCTCCATCTTCTTTTTCAACACTCCTGAGGAAAGGCAGCTTAAAATTGCTAAAATTCTGGGTTGTAAAATAAGTGCGCTTCCAGCCACTTACTTGGGCCTTCCTCTCGGCACTAGGAAAGTCTCTAGCAAGGTGTGGGATGATTTATTGGAGAGATTCCAAAAAAAAATGGCTGGTTGGAAAGGAGCCATTTTATCTAGTGCTGGTAAGTGCCTGCTCATTAAAAGTACTCTTCAAAATCTACCCATTTATGTCATGTCACTCTACAAGATCCCCTCTTCCTTCAGAGATAAGATTGAAAGGATTCAGAAAAAAATTTATGGCAAGGCATGGAAGAGAAGTTCAAATTTCACTTAGTTTCTTGGGATAAGGTTTGCACCCCAAAGTTTATGGGAGGACTGGGTATAAAAGATATTGAGAAAATGAATGAGGCCCTCATTGCTAAAATGGGATGGAGAATGTTGTCTGAGAAACAACCCTGGATTGATTTAATCAAAGAAAAATACCTAAATCATCAAACTGTGTACTCTTTCCTGCAAGATGAGCACCTCCCCTATGGTTCCATCTTTTGGAACAATCTGGTTAAGAGCAGAAATTTCATTAAGCAGGGTAGTAAATGGAAAGTGGGGGATGGTTGGGACATAAACTTTTGGGATGATAATTGGTTTAATGGCAATCTCATGGATAGATTTGGGATTGTTAAAGATAGTCTTGTAAGCAAGTATGGCATTAAAATCAAGGACTATATTGAGGGAAATGGCACCAACAAGAATTGGAAAAAACTTTCTGTGGAGAGAGATGATCTGATGCAAATTACTTCCTCCCTTCAAGATCAATTAGATCTTATTCCCTTATGTCAACTGGATTCAAGGATGAGCTGGTATGGAATAATTCCAATGATGGGAATTACTCTGTCAAAACTGGGTATAATAATTTCTTCCGCAGTAGTCAAACAGAGTTCAATTGGAATAAGATTTGGATGACTGAATTAACTCCTAAAATAAATTTTTTCCTTTGGCTGGCTATCAGAGGTAGGATTCTTACCACTGACAACCTGATGAGAAGAGGATTTATAATGACTAATAGATGTCATCTTTGTAAGAAATATTCTGAGGATATCAGTCATCTGTTCATTCATTGTGAATATGCTACCAGAATATGGAGTTTTGCCCTCTCTAAATTTGAAGCTCTCTGGGTGATGCCGAAGGATCTAAAGCAGCTATGGACTCAATGGAACCCACCCTTTAGGCATTGTGTTGTCAAAAGGATCTAGAAGCTGGTTATCCCTCATTTAATCTAGAGGATATGGAAGGATAGAAATGATATTATCTTCAGAAATAAGAAGCAAAACTATAAACTTAGTATTGGTAAAATTTCTAATGGTATTAAAGAGAACATTGCTAGATTTAAACCCCCCAAGAACAAGAGATATCAGAGAATGAAGAATATATCTTATCCAACTGGTAGATTGGAACCATCAATAGCCGTAGCAATCCCAGGAATAGCATTGATAGATCTATGATTAAATGGCATCCTCCTGATTTTAATTGGTTTAAGTTGAACTTTGATGGGGCCTCTAAGGGGAACCCTGGGATTGTGGCAGGGGGAGGAGTGATACGGGATCATAAAGGTAGTCTGATTGCTGCGTATGCTGGGAAAATGGGAATTCAAACCAATCATTTTGCCAAAGCATTATCTGCTTTATGGGGCCTGAGAATTTCCCAGACTCAAAATATCCAGAATCTCATTATTGAAGGAGACTCCCTGAATATCATTAATCTCCTTAAACAGTGCTCATCTCCAAGTTGGAGCATCAAGGATTTTATCTCTGAGTCCATAAGTATTTGTCAAACATTCAATAACATCAGGATCATGCATACTTACGGGAGGGTAATAAATTGGCAGATGCACTGGCTAATTATGGAATTAATGTTAATCACATTGTTTGGGATAACAATAGCATCCCTAAGCAACTTCAAAACAACATTCATGCGGATATCTATATGCATGTAATTTCTTGAGTTGAGTTATGATTATTGGGCGTGGATCAGTATCAATAAAACTCCCACACATGTTGACTTAAAAACTATGATTATGCAAATCCTGCCGAATAATCAAGATAGTGTGAAGTATATGGGGAAGTCCAAGTGGAGTTACATTGATATGGAAATCGTGCATGCGAGCAGCACTGTGCTTGCTAAAATTTGGATACAAGGCTCCACGGATACCAGAAGACAGTAATAATGTAATTGATGATAGGGAGTGGGCTAGCAAAAAGGTCGTTATTCCCACATGCGAACTTCCATGCAGACTCAGATCAGCAGGCACGTGAGATGTTCGTGGGAAGAGCAACGGCTCTCATTTTCAACATTGTGTAGATTACAACAGTAAAAAGTAGGCTGGCTTCAGCGCTCTCAAGGATTTTAGAATTTGTTGCAAATAGTTAAGCACAGTGAAGATGGGGGGTCCCCCTTGCCAAATTGAGCCTAGTGCGGACCCGGACTGGAAGGATAATGTAGAGCTATGGAATATACTCAGCAAGGGTGGCATCACAAACTTCATGGAGAAGGTTCAGGGACATGATCAAAGCATCTCAGTGTGTTTTGCAAAGGATTGGAAGGAGTGAACTGTGGAATATGGGGGGCAGAAGATCTTGGTCAACGAGGAGCTTATTGCTGAAGCGACCGGCCTTGGCATGGAGGGCTACCATTTTTTAACAAAAGGGTTGACAGAGATGTTGAAGAGAGGAGATTTGTGGAGGGATCTGAGAAGCTGATCCATGTTACCGTGGGCCTGCTTGTTAGCTCAATCCCTCCACCTTATGATGAGGTTACTTGCATGATGATACGGTTCATTTCCTTGGAAGGGAGGTTTGTCACTGTACCTGCTAAGCACCTTATCTTTCTCAACCACTTCCATAGGAATCGCATGGTTTGTTTCCCCCATTATTTGTTGAACTCTCTTGAGCACTCCATTTTAGAGTTTCAAAAGCATACCAGGTGGTTCCTTTACACCAGGGGCTTATTTTGTTGCTACACAAATTTTTTCGTCTTCGGTATCCTGGTCTTCCTTCTTCCCCAGGCTCAATTCCCCCTCTATCTGGTTCTATTATGGCTAGCCTTGTTTCTCCACTCTCTGCCCCCACCACCGCTGTTGCCACCCCCTGCCGGCTATTCAGGCTTCTTCTCCCATTCCTCCTACTGCTGCTCCTACCCCCCACTTCACTTCCACCTTGGCCAGACCGGTCACCAGGTCATTTAGAAGGCTTAACCTTAATTCTCTTGCTGTGGGGAAGGGTCCTCATGAAATTGAAATAGCACATGACCTCCTGAATATTAGCAGTGCTAGTCCCTAGGATGTTCATATGGAGAGCTCTATAAAAAGGTTGGAAGCCTTAGAAGCTGATATGAAGCTGTTGAAGGATGAGGTTAAGAACTTGGTAAAATAGAAAGGAAAGAGGAAGAAGGAGGAGGAGGTGGGTATTGATAACAGCCCAGATTTAAGATATCTACAAGAAGCTGAACTCCTTAGACTCCTGATTAGGGAAGGCCAAAACTCGTCATGATTACAATATGGCCATTTTTAGTGCGATTGAGGAATTCATTGAGCAGCATGTTAGAAGTGTCTCCAATCTCAGTGGAGTTCGACAACACTTTGGGGCAATGATAAGGAAAGCAAAAGGACCATTGATCAGTTGGATAAGACTGACGCTGCCCACATGACAACTTTGGGAATGTTCAAATCCTAGAAGAACATCAAAACCAACATCGACAAAGCTACCAAGAAGTAGTTGTAGGTGCTTTAGCTGCTCTTGATTGTTTTTTTGCGGTCTCTTTCTTTTTTGCAGAGTTTTTGTTGTTTTGTCTTGATTGGGTAGTTGTTTCTTGGCTACTTTGGGCTTCATTGTCACACTTGGATTCTGATCCTTTTTTTTTGGTTTTCATTCCTATTCTGGCTCCTAGGCCCTCTATTGTACACAAGGGTATAGTCCCTTTCAAAAAACTATTTGCCAATAATAATAAAAAAATAATTTAAATTATTAAATAAAATTTAATACCATTATATCCAAGACATCATCATTTAAATGCTTAATTAAATGAGTTAAACGATTAATTTTGCTATGGACAACCACAAAAATTTATGAAATAATGATGTTTCCTTAACTCTATTAGAAAGAGATTAATTAAATAATTAAGTTATTATTTAGTACAACTTAAAAAATACATGGATGACTAGTTGTACCTTTACGATAATTACTTGTTAAATGACATAATGATGTCAAAGTACAAAAGTAATATACCTTTAATAAGCTATTATTATGAAATATGAATTATAAATTTATGTTTATCATTGATATTAAACCTTTTTTAATACTTCAAATACTATATCTCTTTCTTAAAGAGCCACTTAATGATAGTTAACAATAAGGTGGAATTACATCACAATCTAAAGGGATTAGATCATTATCTAATCATAATGAAATGGATAAATTGAACTTAGTCCTAATAGTTAAAGTTTTAAAGTGACAGTATGATATTAATACACTTTGAACAATATTAACTAGTAAGTTACTAAAGGCGTTGTCGATAAAAGTATAACTTGAATTAGTCTATAAACAAAGAATTATACCTTAGAACCAAGAGTATAATGAAAGCAATGAGACACTAAGTCCCACCCATCTATTGGAATGTACTCTATCCATACTATCTTATGATGACTATGGGAGGGGTAATAATTACTTAATGATGAAATTCATTAAGTAATAATTATCTTTCCCATAAGGGTCCTAAGCTAGGACTGATATTATACTATCGAGTACAGAGGTGAGACCTAGATTCTAGGCCTTCTTAATATATGAACTTAAAACATTTAACTAATGAGATGTGATATGGATAAATATGTAGTGATGACTATGTGGTGATGGGAAAATTTTCACTTGGCTTATGTGTGGTCATGAAACTAAGCATGTAAAAAATAGCTTGAAATATTTGGCCTGAGTAGTGTCCTATATGAATACATTGTTAGTTCACTAAGTTCTTATCTAATAGTGTGAGGTATTGAATGAAACTCAGTTATGTGATTTCCAGGTAGACATTTAGGAATTACATCAATTTTCAAACCTAAATGAATAGTTTAACAAACTGCATACATGTTATGCACACTTAAAAGAGTGATGATAAAGGTGATTAGGTCAATCTAATTAACCTTTACAACTGAACATGGTTTTGATGTTATAATATGGATTACAAACTAAATTACTTGCTGGATTATTATTGGTGTCATATAAAATCATTGAAGGCATGTAATGGGGATTAAGGGGTTTGTTTTACAAGAATTTCCCCACCTTAATTTCAATTTGTTATAACATTATGTGTTATAATTTCATTACACCTATGAGACCCTCTTCACTCCATGCCTCAACATCCCTGAAAGGATCAAGGTCCCATGCAAACTTTACACATACCAACCAAGATGATTTCTCTCACTTCAAGCTGGAAAATGCACTCTCTTGAGCTTGATATATCCAAAAACCTCAAAAGTTACAAATTTCTTTATGCATGGACCTAAAACTTTGTACAAAAGTTTAGGAAAAATTTATGCACCATATCTAATCACCATCTTTCCCTGGTTTACTTTGCATCTTCTTAACCACTAAGACTTGCATAGTTAGGTCCTAGGAATAGGTTTAGTTTTAACCCAAATAGATTATATAGACATCACACCTTAGATGAAAAAAATATTTTAAAATCCCTAAAACCTTTAGTAAAACATGTCTCATACCTCTTCATGTCCTTATGGGCCCACACACTTTTGTACCTCATGATCACACTCCATTAGGCCACCAAGAACCTAGACTAGGTATAAATGAACACCTACAAACCTTTATCTCACCTTGAAATCAACATTTGAACCTGTATGAGTGCTAAAAAAACTCTTCTCATAATATCTATTCCTTTACCATGCTCATCTAGCTACCTCATGCCTTCATTCCATCATATCAAGTCATCCCGATAACTAGTCCTACTAAACCAAGAAACTTGTATTATTGCCACTCATGCACACTTGTGCACACTATGATAACTATATCACATCATAACATACTTTCTCATGTATCTAGGACATAATTATGACACCTTATCACATCCTCATTTATCATCAATGGCCCTTTTACATCAATGGACCTTTTACATCAATGAAAACACATAAGTACACACACACTAACATGACATCTTTGAAGGAGGATCATGTGCAAAACATCTTGAAGATTATGAAATATATTAAATACCTTGAACTAAGTCTCAATATCTTGACCAATTCCATGGCTATGCAAGATAAGTATGATTTGAATCATAACCCTTATTTTGATGCACAAGTACTTAACAATGAGATGGAATAAGTAGATGAGTTCAATGTTCTATTTAAAGAATTGGTGGATGATAATGAATGTGAAAATGAGTCTCCCTCTTTTCCATTCTATGAAGAAGGTTATATTTATGGTGAATGGAAAGAAAAGAAAATGCTTGAATCTCATATGGATATTTTCAGTCATGAATTTATCGCCTCCATCATTGAAAATGATATCAAGGATAGTGTTGAGTTGGCTTGCATAGAAATCAATTCTTCAAAACAAAAAAGTGAGAATGTGTAAGAGTCTTGTGAATAGATTCAAGTATCAACTATTTTCACTATTTCCTAATCCCCTACCGATTTTGAATAGGATTCCATCTTTGGAACTTTCACATAAGGATGATGAATGCTTCCATGAAAAAATCAAAGATTCTAATTTTGAGAACATGCAAGAATGGCTTCTCATATTCATGAAGCACCAGATGGAGACTCTTGAAGGAAATACTTCTAATCATGTTATAAATCTGGTCATTGGATGAAAGTTTGTTTTCCATGCAATATCAAGTATAAAGAGGAGTGGGAACTCCTTCACGGATTCCTAAATCTTATCCCAAGTAACTACTTCTCCCAGTGCCTGATAAAGTAGGTCACCCACCAATGTTCTTACTTCATACAAAATTCATTCATCACTCTTATCTTTTAACGTATCTACAATGATTCTTAACTTCTTGCTAAGATCACCTAGTGCATCCACCCCTGTGAGTGACTTCGAGGTATAGTTCCTTTAGCCTATTTTTAATCAAACCTCACAAGGTTTCAATTTATTTTAACTTATTCTCAAATTTGGCCAAGATATTATTGCACTCCACCCTATTGCCTTTTTTCTTTTCCTAAAATTATTTCAGATCCACCTCATGTGTAGAAACCAATATGCTTGTTACCCTATCTCTGTTGGCATAGTTTTCATACATGACTTTAGCCATCTGCATGGTGGTCTTTACTATGGAAAGGATCTCGGAGTACTAAGTCATTGTCTCCCCAATATTCATATTTTCTTCCTCCTTCTGGCATGCCATCGCCTCTTCTACCAAATCTAATGTGAGTGGCCACCTTTCCATGGTGAGGATGTGGGTCAAGTCTTCCAAGTAGTGCATGGTTGACTTGTATTTCTACTCAGGAAGGGCCAGGTATGGGTGTTTCAAGATAATGGCATGATAAATGGAATCTATCTTCTTGTGGAATTCGCGCACCTTCACCATTTCATCCCTCGGTTCATGCTTTAACTACACATCGATCAATTCCTAGTATTTTATCTCCTTATCCCTCTCAATGATTTCCTCATTATTTTTCTCAAGATCTTCCTCCAAGATGCTTACTCTAACATTTATGCCAAAGAGTCTTTCTTCCATATTCACCGATATTTTATTGAGTGCATTTCTAACTTGCTCATCCGATAGTTGTTGGGAATTTATAAGAGGATTCATGCTCTTGGCATATAGTATCTTCATCAATGCATCATGATTTACCTTGAACTCGGGTTCATCAATGTGGGACTCAAAATCCTAGGATAACATTTTCCTTGTGTGCGGGTACACACCTTCTTCATCAAAAGAAGACCAAGAGAGGAGTTGGTGCTGTGGGCATGGTACTTTTGAAGCACATGTAGTACCTTTCTTGGATCATTAATATAATTCATATTGTGTTCTGTGTTGCTATTTTTCCCTTCCTAGTTGTGTGTGCACCGTCGTTGGGAAGCTTATTGTTAAGCTGGGGTCTCTACCCATGCTCCCATACTCCTTTCCTACACTTGCACTCTCTTCATTTTCCTTTAGCACTTCTTAAAATATTTTCTCTAATTCTTGCTCTAGTAACTATTAGATAATACTTGCCACCTACCTCTCTACAATGTTATCCATCTTGTAACATCCTCATTTTATACATTAGAACAAGTCAATTTTTTTTTTTTTATAAATGCTTCCTGGTTCTAAATACATAATTTAGAACTCACAAATCAAATAACCATTCTTATAACAGATAACCATATGCAGCTATAATGACTTGGAGTACCTCCGATCTATTCATTCCATGACTCGGTAATCTACCGATCTATTCATGAGTAATAAGAGTTGGCGTTTTTATTTAACACACCACTCTTGCGGTTCTCTTCCCTATTCTGGGATTCAGAATGCTCTGTCTAAGGAACCTATCTGAATAATTGTTACCATTATTCATCGGCATCTCATCCCTTAGACTAGGTGACTTAGGACAACGCAATCAGCAGCTTGTGATACTTTGGCCAAAGATTTGAAACATACTGCTTATGTCTCGTATTCCTTAACGGCATACTCGTCAATCTAGAATACGTCCTTCACCCCATTCCTATGTTATGTAGAATGTCTTATACTGACTTATGTCAGTCCCTCCTATCCCAAGTTATTCACTCGGAAACGGATTAGTAAGGTGACAATGTTATATGGATGCTCCCGAGGACTAGGGATACGATGACATACTGGGTCAACCCTAGTTAAACAAGTGTGTCAAGATACCCCGAGTCTCCTACGCAGCCTTATAACGTGACCACATTCCTAATCGGTCCCCGTAAATAACTTGTTCAAGTTTAAGGTGTAAATCTTAACAATCAATGCAAAGGGTGTTGTCATAAGTCACCGCATTGTTGTATCTTGAGGAGATCCTAATCTTCTTGGAGTCTGTACAACCCTGCAGTTGACTTGTTATCAACCTTTAAATCCGCCTCAAAAAGATCTACTTATTAAAAAGTGTTACATACGTTGAGTTAAATTATACCATAAGACACTCCCTTTAAGGGTAGTCTTTCCCAATCCTTGGGTTCCTCACCTTAGAATGACCTTTCTTAATAAAACCCAATACACAAGAGAAGTTATTAAGACTAGAGGTCCCATCAAGGAGTTCATAGAATATACATAATTCTAAATCACGAATTTGGACAATTACTCCCATCCTTCACATGAGATTGCTAACCAAACCCTTTTTAGGTTTATATCAGTTCTCATAACTGAATTTATATCTTACTTATTAGTATCAAGATATAATGATTAAGAATCCAATTAAACGTTGTCCTGGCTTAATCAAGACTAGGAATTAATAATTTAATTCAGCTTGTTTAGCATCCCGATTAGGTTAATTTTTACCCTAGCTTCCAGAAAGACAAGTTGATCTAAATTTCAATTTAGATTTAGATAGAACATACTAGAATCGCTAAACAATCATAAGTATTCATTCAAATATTCTTGCAAGCTTACATTAATAATCACAAAAGTCTCCAATTTAGACAATAATAACAAGCTCTCAAGATCATTTGATCCGAAGAAGGTCAAACTATCAAGATAAGAATACAAACACATAAGTAACAAATATATCCCTTTATTCCCTTCAGGCTAATCAAATACATTTTATGCTTTCAGCATACTTGATACAATACTCAACGGAAAAAGAACATCTTTCCTCATATAGTACATTTAGAGAATCAAGCTGAAATTCATCATAAAACCAAATTAAACAATCGAACATCCTATCGATCTGTGTGCTTTTACCACTTTACAACCATCTCGCAAAAATTGTCAATATGGGTGGTTCAATGAACCGAGCATGATAAGCACTAACTCTTAAAACAATTGCAATCCACCAACTATTTTCATTAAACAACTTGTTTAAATGAGATCATTTCACCAAACAAGTAAACATATTTCAGACTATGCTTTTGTAGTAAAAACATGACTATAAACGCGTAACTCAAATTATCGTTACTGAATAGTCCTAGATACTTCTCAAATATTTCATCAAAATATTAGGGATCAAGAAGAACGAAAGTATCCAAAACAACTATCCATCTGAATCCCAAGGACAACAAACATCAAATAGATCATTACATTCAACATAATAAAAGGAATATCATAACAAATCATGATTCCATCAATATGTTAAAAACAGTTCCAACGGTTAGATAAAAATATCAACATATACTTTACAACAGAAGAGAAAGAAAACAAGTCATTCATATTTCCCTTCAAACAAGCTCATGACTGTACCGTCTCCTCGAAAGTAAAGCATTCACCTTATATGCATACGAATAAGTCAGACGAGCCACAAGAAGAACCATAGTTTTGTTAAAATTAAATATAACAAAACTCTTGTAGCTTACTAGCAGTACAGTAGCTCTCATGCCAAAACAGTGATGAATATCAACCAAACAGACTCCACATGACCTTCCACATGAAGTGAAAAACAAGAAGATATTCAATGCCATCACCTGTCGAGGTGCAGTCGACAGCTCCTTAGTTCAGTCAAGCTCAAGACTAGATATCCATGCAACAGAAGACGTAATCATGCTCAAACATGACAACAATCCCTCTCAGCAACATACAGCTCATTCTAATCCCTACTAAACACTGTAAGGTTTTAGATCCAAGGTTGAAATCAAAAGAACTTCCCCTTTTTATCTCAGTCAACAAGAGACTCGTTAACATTAAAGCAAATGATGTTTCCCTAAGACTATGCAGAGATATTCATACGAAATCCACGCAACATGCACAGCCTCAATTAACTGCAATTATTCAGAAAGGAAACATAACATACCGTATTCACATCTGAACTCATTCAGAGGTTGAAAAGTATGGTAATCACGACCCACTTTTACAGAGGCCAAGATACAAGATATCTATCTATACTTAAGGAACCCAACAGAGCCAAAAACAATAAGTGTTCATAATCAGGCTTATATAGAAGCAGATACACTGGTTACCTATCAAGGATTTCAACTGAATCCGAACAATAGTATTCATGATAAAGCTTCTACAGAAGCCGATATACAAGATAAATATTAGTTAAGGATTCCAACCGTGCCAACAATGGTAAATATTCAAAATCAGGCTTATACAGAAGCTAAATACTGATTTCGTAACAAGGAATCCAACTGAGCCTCTACAACAATATTCACTCAAGCTTACACAGATAGGAAACATAAAAAGTACACCAACTGAGTCTGTACCAAAAATTCATTACTTAAACGAAGGTATTCATTACAAGATAACAGAAGTCGTATTACCAGTTACCCCTCCAGGACTCCGACAGAATCATGCTACCAGTATTCACATACATGGCTTCTACAGTAGTCCATAATATACAAACCATTCCATGGACTCCACAGAGTTATTTTTATATATAAAAAATATGTTGCAAACTATCAACGGGTTGAATCCCATAATCACAACACAAGGGGGGAAAAACAACTTCTACTAGGTCGCATTGAAATACTGTAAACACAGCAAGTTATCCGTTCACAATAACTTTAAGTATCATAGCGAAACCCAACAAGATTCAGTAACCACCACCTATAATAACCACGACAGAACTTACAAAGAAGTCAAATTAAACTGAACATTCAAACAAAAGTCCAACAGTATCCTTTCCGACAAGTATCAACAACAAGTATCAACTGTAACCTGAACCCAACAAGGAAACAATTCATGGGCTCCCAAAGAGTAGGTTTAGTATACTTTCTTGCATGCATTTCACAAACTTTAGCCGGAATGCAAAACACAATGAAATAGTGCAACAGTTCGAAACACAATGCACACCCGTCAAGGGTTAAATTGAAAAATCGAACCAGTAAGAAGATACAGTAACAAAATCACACAAAGCTACCATAAAAACCATCTGAACCCAAAAATCATCTGAACAGAGTTGTTCTAATGAAATCATTTGAAAGAGAGCAAGATTTTTAAAGGTTAGGGCCTAACATGCCTGGTTATTTGCTTAAAAATCCAAAGAAGACCACTGAAAGAGCTCGAGCCTTCTCCTCTTTTTCCAAGTTAGATTCACCAACAAAAATTTGTTATTTCCATGACTTATAAATTTTCCTTGCCAGAGAAAAGAGTGAGTTACACTCATATTTGCCATGCAACTCCAAGAAGACTGGTGCGAAGAACCAGTGATCAGACAGAGGGAAAACCGGAGCGCATGAAAAACCAAACAAACTACTAATTTTCCATTTTGCATGCCTTCCCGTGAAACCCGAGCTCGAAGACCGAGCTCATTAATTGCATTTACTCCAAATTTCCCACTCAATCTCCATTGCCACCGACCGCCATAGTTGGCGATGGACAAATGAAATTCAAAGACCATTTCTAACTTTGGCGACTCTGCCACGTCGGCTCTTGCTAGCCGTTAAAACTTCTACCAAATTACCTGTCCTCCATGCTTATCCATCCATTTAATGCCATAGAAACTGCCGCCCATGGTTCACACCCTTCCATAGGTCCCCTTTCTTCCTTGTTCAATAGTTAGGTTAGTAACATAGGTTAGGATTTAAGATGCGACTTAGTCTAACCTCCATAGCACAAGTTACTAACTTAGAACATTTAGATTATAGCTTAGGCCTAGGTTAGATTAACACTAATCTAACCCATAGATCATAGTTTAGTTTTAGGTTACTAACCTTAATAAATCCAGTTTAGGTCTAACATTTCAAATGCTCAGAAAAAGAACCTACAACATACATTCATGAACAGGATTCACTCCTGCACTGCCAATAGGCTAGTGAATTAAATGTATCTGAATTATTACCTGGTCCATGATCAAGACCTTCCTGATATTACGATATCGGGAACCAATTCATTTAACACGATCAGCCTGAGTTAGACTCCGGACTAGCTTATTCAATGCATTCAGACCTTGCAACCTGCGTAAGGTCTATAATTTTAATTCATCCCGAATAAACTTAAAGCATCACTTGGATCAATACCACTGATCCAAGGCTAGGTCTTATAGATGGATAACTCCATAATTCATTCCGAGATCAGATTAAACTCAGGCGTAAAATGAAAGAATTAAAAGAGTCCAATTATATTCGACTCAGTCAAAGATCTGCAATTTCAAAGAAGATACAGTCCATATCAAGCATGACTTCTCAATCAAAGGAACACATCCTTTTTACAAAAGAAATCACATATCAACACTTGTATGCTCAGGAGGAAGTAACAACAGTTCAAGGTGTTACATGCTTCCCTCCTAAAAGATTCATCGTCCCGATGATTACATATTCAATTAACCTTCATGTCAACCAATTTATTAGTTCACAAAACAATGCGAATATTTTCCAACTTAAATAGTTCCAGAAATCAATGTCACAACACATTTTATTCAGCCTGAATAATGTTTGCCTCCATCTGGCTTTCAGATAAACTTAAAAAAATAAGTTCATAAAAGAAATGTTTTGTCAATGATTTCATTCTATTGAAAAAGAGAAGGAAAAGCAATTTTCATCATCTCTTCCGATTTTTCCAAGTTGCACTTTCTTCGTTAAAGCTGGTCCCACACTTTGGACCTTACATTGTTGTATTTCACGATTTCTCAAATGCAATTGGCGAGTTTCTAGACTCGTGTGGGTTTAACCACGATTATTCCTGGGTCTTGGACCTGCAAGGAATTCCAATTTAAAACATGTGACAGATCTGAAATGTATTTCTTAAGCAAAGAAATATGGAAAACATCATGCATGCGAGATAAAGCAGGTGGTAATGCTAAACGATAAGCTACAGGATTGATTATTTCGACAATTTGAAAGGTCCCACGAATCGAGGTGACAACTTGGCAGCCTTGCCAAAAGTTATAGAACTCTTTCCGGGTTTAACACGAAGAAAAACCTTCTCACCAAGCTCAAACCTTTGATCAACCCGCTTAAGGTCAGCATAGCTCTTCTGCCTATCCACTGCTTCCTTTAATCATTCACGAATCAGCTTAACTTGTTGTTCCATTTCTGTGAGAATCTCTGGTCCAATTACCACTCTATCCTCAACACTATCCCAACTAACAGGAGTTCTGCACTTTCTTCCATAAAGTGCTTCAAATGGTGCCATTTTAAGAGATGAGTGATAAGTGTTGTTGTATGCGAACTCAACTAATGGAAGATACTCTTCCCATTTATACTGTTGATCCATGCAATACATTCGCAACATGTCCTCCAACACTTGATTTACCCTCTCAGTTTGTCCATCCGTTTCCGGATGATATGCAGAACTGAAGTTTAGTTTCGTTCCAAGAGTTGTGTTAGCGTTTGCAAAATCTTGACGTCATTCTTGGATCCTGTCGGATATAATCAATTCTGGTACACCATGTAATCTGAAAATTTCGTGTACGAATCTTTTGGCCAGCACTGGTGAATCATCCTTTAGATTTCCAGTGATGAAATGAGCTACCTTAGTCAGTTTATCTACAACTACCAGGATAACATCATGTTTATTCCTGGACATAAGTAATCCTTGTACAAAGTCCATGGTTATTACTTGCCATTTGTACTGCGGTATGCTATGAGGATATAACATTCCAGCAGGGTGCATATGTTCTACCTTAACCCGCTGACACTCCAAACAATGAGTCACAAAATTAATGACATCCTTTTTCATACCTTTCCAAAAGTATTGATGTTTCAGATCAGCAAGCATTTTTGTGATACCCGAGTGTCCAGAGAAAGGTGAATTATGAAATTCAACTAACAACTTCTTTCTCAAATCATTAAGCATAGGTACATATACTCTGTTTTCATAACGCAAGATTCCTTCATCATCAAAATGAAAACCTTTATACCTTTCATCATTAGGTTCTGCAGCAAGCGCTGCTTTCACTTGATGAAAGTAAATATCAGATTCTGAGGCACTTTTTACCTCATCCTTAAACTGAGTTCTTAATGTTATAAGAGCATAAATGTGCCTCCTATGACTTAGAGCATCAGCTACTCTATTCTCCTTCCCTTTGATGTAGCTAATATCAAAATCATATTGTGATAAAAATTCTAACCACCTTCTCTATCTAGCATTAAGATTAGGCTGAGTGAAAATATATTTCAGTCCTAAGTGATCAGTTTTCAACTCAAAAGGTTTCCCAAGTAAATAGTGTCTCCAGACTTGAAGTGCATGAACAATGGCAGCAAGCTCCAAATCATGAGGAGCATAATTCAGCTCATGTAATTTAAGTTTTCTACTTTCATATGCTATGACTTGATCATTTTGTAGCAAAACACCTCCAAGGCCTTCCCCAAAAGCATCCGTTACAACAAAGAAACTCCCATTAGGGTGCAGTACAACTAATATAGGTGCAGAAGTCAACTATCCTTTCAAACTTTGAAAGCCACTTCGCACTTATCATTCCATATGAATTTCTTATCCTTCTTCTGCAATGAAGTTATTGGTGCAACTACTTTAGAAAAATCCTTTACAAATTTTCTATAGTAACCAGCAAGACCCATGAAGCTTCTTACTTGAGCACATTCTTTGGTGTAGGCCACTCAGTTATTGCCACTATTTTTGAAGGATCTACAACAATTCCTTCTTTACTTATGACATGACCCAAATAGTGAACTTCTGAATCAAAGAAAGAACATTTGGATAACTTACCATACAACTTTCTTTTTCTCAAAATTCCCAAAACTATCTTCAAATGCTCATTGTGCTCCTCAACGCTTTTAGAATAAATGAGAATATCATCCAAGAATACAAGTACAAACTTGTCCAGATATTCTTGAAAAATATTGTTCATTAAGTTCATAAAGGCTGCGGGTGCATTAGTTAATCCAAAGGGTAGAACCGTGAATTCATAATGTCCGTACCTTGTTCGGAAAGTTGTTTTATGAATATCTTCTTCTCTAATCCTTAACTGATGATAACCAGATCAAAGATCTATCTTAGAATAAACCGCTGCCCCACGCATCTGATCAAATAGATCATCGATCCTTGGAAGTGGATATCATTCTTGATTGTTGCTTTTTCAACATCCGATAATCGATACATGACCTAAGTGTCCCATCCTTCTTTTCACAAATATTATGGGTGCTCCCAAGGTGAAACACTTGGTCTAATCAACCTTTAGAAAAAGTTCTTGCAATTGTGCCTTAAGCTCGACTAACTCTGTAGTAGTCATCCGATAAGGTGCTTTGGAAATAGGTTCTGTTCCTAGTTTGATTTCGATGGTGAAGTCAAATTCCCTCTTAGGTGGTAACCCTGGTAATTCCTCAGGAAAAACATCCCTGAAACTTTGTAACAGAGGAAATCACTTCATGTAATCACCATCTTCTTCTGAAAATTCAGATATCTTTACTGCATAAAGGGTACATCCTTTATTTTTAGCCTTTTTAAGCTGCATAGCTGACAGTTTTCTAACTGAAATTTCCCATTTCACACCTTGAATCTCTGCTATTTCTAGCTGATCATCTAAACATTTTATGTTCTTTTCATAGCAATCTACCTTTGCTTTATGGTCAGCTAACCAATTGACACCGATAACAATGTCATACGATCCCAAAGGTGTAACATAGAGGTCAACTTCCGTGGAGAAATTAGGTAAGTCAAGGACTACCCTAAAAAGACACATACTCCTTTGTATGAACGAGTTATTACCATATTGCATCCAAGATTTATCCATTTTTCCAACTTTTCTCTTAAGTTTAGAAGCAAGTTTATTAGAAATGAAACATTCAGTAGCTCCTGTATCAAAAAGAATAGTGACAGGTATGCCAAATAACTTACCGGAACTTCTATAGGTGTCACTTGCTTTTCAGCTTGCTTGCTCTCTTTCGCAACATGTATCTTATCTTCTGCTGATTACGATCATCCTTCTTCAAAGGGCACCGATTTGCGTAGTGGTCTTTGCCACAATTGTAGCAGCCTCCTACAAGTCCCTTTTAGGCTCAAAATTGCCTCCACCTTGTAATTGTCACGTTTCCCTCCATAGGATTTACCCATTGTTATAATTTTTGGCAAAATTATCCCTTACATTTCAGAGGCTTAGTTGTCACTTTGCTTTCTTACTATTATCCCCCGGAAACTTACTTTTGTTTCCAAACTTTTTCCATGGTCCCTTTTTGGGTGCAAGAGAGGTTAAGAAGGGTTTGCGAGTCTTCTTCCGCACTTCCTCTTATGAGCGAGAAATAGCCTTTAATTTCTGTTCTTGTCTTATGGCCTTTTCAACAACTCCTTCCATAGTGGTTGGACTGTGAACATCGACCTCTCCCCCTATCACGGGATTCAATCCCATGATGAATTTTCGTATTCTAAACTTCTCGTCAGTTTGATATGTGGTACATACTTGAGGAGTTTTGTAAACCCTCCCAAGATTCGGATTACTGCGTTAGCTTCCTTGAGCTAAGTTTCGGAATTCTGTCATTTTCTAATCATAGAAAAGTTGTGGCAGCCAACGTTGCCTAAAATAGCCTTTAAATTGATCCCAAGTAATATTGGTCTCATCAATATTTAGTTCAGCTTATGGCTATCCCACCATGAAGATGCTTCGTGGGAAAGCGATAGGCTCCCCAAATAGCTTTGGTTTCTCCGAGAAGTTTCTTATTGCAAAGTACTTCTCCATTTCGTTGAGCCAGTTCTCAGCTCCATCTCCTAATGTGGTGCCATCATACTTAGGTGGACTTATCCTTTTTATATCATTAGTGATTTCTACTGCCAACCTGGCCTTTTTGTTTTCTAGTTGGACTGGTGCATTCCCAAACATTAACATCAACACCCATATCGGGGTTGTCCTCAGGAGGTGGCTGATTGTCATTACCAGCTTCTTCATCCTCCTCATTTCCCATCACCTGTTGTTCAAGTACAGCTAAACGATCTCTTGTGTCCAACAGGGCAGCAAGGATCTCATCAAGTTTCTGGGTTGTTTTGCCCCTCCATCAGGTGGAGCATTATTCGCAACGTTCCCCCTTGTTCTAACCATTTTCTGTTACAAGAAAATTCAGGTTCTCATCAGATTATGGACACAATAGGTCCAAGAGCTGCAACCTTCAGCTCTGATACCAAGATGTAACATCCTCATTTTATACATTAGAACAAGTCAAATTTTTTTTTTTGATAAATGCTTCCTGGTTCTAAATACATAATTTAGAACTCACAAATCAAATAACCATTCTTATAACAGATAACCATATGCAGTTGTAATGACTCGGAGTACCTCCGATCTATTCATTCCATGACTCGGTAATCTACCGATCTATTCATGAGTAATAAGAGTTGGCGTTTTTATTTAACACACCACTCTTGTAGTTCTCTTCCCTATTCTGGGATTCAGAATGCTCTGTCTAAGGAACCTATCTGAATAATTGTTACCATTATTCATCGGCATCTCATCCCTTAGACTAGGTGACTTAGGACAACGCAATCAGCAGCTTGCGATACTTTGGCCAAAGATTTGAAACATACTGCTTATGTCTCGTATTCCTTAACGGCATACTCGTCAATCTGGAATACGTCCTTCACCCCATTCCTATGTTATGTAGAATGTCTTATACCGACTTCTGTCAGTCCCTCCTATCCCAAGTTATTCACTCGGAAATGGATTAGTAAGGTGACAACGTTATATGGATGCTCCCGAGGACTAGGGATACGATGACATACTGGGTCAACCCTAGTTAAACCAGTGTGTCAAGATACCCCGAGTCTCCTAGGCAGCCTTATAACGTGACCACATTCCTAATCGGTCCCAGAGTAACTTGTTCGAGTTTAAGGTGTAAATCTTAATGATCAATGCAAAGGGTGTCGTCATAAGTCACCTGCATTGTTGTATCTTCGAGGAGATCCTAATCTTCTCGGAGGTACAACCCTGCAGTTGACTTGTGCCGTCAACCTTTAAATCCACCTCGAAAAGATCTACTTATTAAAAAGTGTTACATACGTTGAGTTAAATTATACCATAAGACGCTCCCTTTAAGGGTAGTCTTTCCCAATCCTGGGTTCCTCACCTTAGAATGACCTTTCTTAATAAAACCCAATACACAAGAGAAGTTATTAAGACTAGAGGTCCCATCAAGGAGTTCATAGAATATACATAATTCTAAATCAACGAAATTGGACAATTACTCCCATCCTTCACATGAGATTGCTAACCAAACCCTTTTTAGGTTTATATCAGTTCTCATAACTGAATTTATATCTTACTTATTAGTATCAAGATATAATGATTAAGAATCCAATTAAACGTTGTCCTGGCTTAATCAAGACTAGGAATTAATAATTTAATTCAGCTTGTTTAGCGTCCTGCTTAGGTTTATTTTTACCCTAGCTTCCAGAAAGACAGTGATCTAAATTTCAATTTAGCTTTAGATAGAACATACTAGAACTGCTAAACAATCATAAGTATTCATTCACATATTCTTGCAAGCTTACATTGATAATCACAAAAGTCTCCAATTTAAACAATAATAACAAGCTCTCAAGATCATTTGATCCGAAGAAGGTCAAACTATCAAGATAAGAATACAAACACATAAGTAACAAATATCTCTCTTTATTCCCTTCAGGCTAATCAAATACATTTTATGCTTTCAGCATACTTGATACAATACTCAACGGAAAAAGAACATCTTTCCTCATATAGTACATTTAGAGAATCAAGCTGAAATTCATCATAAAACCAAATTAAACAATCTGAACATCCTATCAGATCTACGTGCTTTTACCACTTACGAAAACCATCTGCAAAAATTGTCAACATGGGTCAGTTCGATGAACTGAGCATGATAAGCACTAACTCTTAAAACAATTGCAATCCACCAACTGTTTTCATTAAACAACCTATTTAAATGAGATCATTTCACCAAACAAGTAAACATATTTCAGACTATGCTTTTGTAATACAAACATGACTATAAACGCGTAACTCAAATTATCGTTACTGAATAGTCCTAGATACTTCTCAAATATTTCATCAAAATATTAGGGATCAAGAAGAATGAAAGTATCCAAAACAACTATCCATCTGAATCCCAAGGACAACAAACATCAGACAGATCATTACATTCAACATAATAAAAGGAATATCATAACAAATCATGATTCCATCAATATGTTAAAAACAGTTCCAACGGTTAGATAAAAATATCAACATATACTTTACAACAGAAGAGAAAGAAAACAAGTCATTCATATTTCCCTTCAAACAAGCTCATGACTGTACCGTCTCCTCGAAAGTAAAGCATTCACCTTATATGCATACGAATAAGTCAGACGAGCCACAAGAAGAACCACAGTTTTGTTAAAATTAAATATAACAAAACTCCTGTAGCTTACTAGCAGTACAGTAGCTCTCACGCCAAAACAGTGATGAATATCAACCAAACAGACTCCACATGACCTTCCACACGAAGTGACAAACAAGAAGATATTCAATGCCATCACCTGTCGAGGTGCAGTCGATAACTCCTTAGTTCAGTCAAGCTCAAGACTAGATATCCCATGCAACAGAAGACGTAATCATGCTCAAACACGACAACAATCCCTCTCAGCAACATACACTCATTCTAATCCCTACTAAACACTGTAAGGTTTTAGATCCAAGGTCGAAATCAAAAGAACTTCCCCTTTTTATCTCAGTCAACAAGAGACTCGTTAACATTAAAGCAAATGATGTTTCCCTAAGACTATGCAGAGATATTCATACGAAATCCACGCAACATGCACAGCCTCAATTAACTGCAATTATTCAGAAAGGAAACATAACATACCGTATTCACATCTGAACTCATTCAGAGGTTGAAAAGTATGGTAATCACGACCCACTTTTACAGAGGCCAAGATACAAGATATCTATCTATACTTAAGGAACCCAACAGAGCCAAAAACAATAAGTGTTCATAATCAGGATTATATAGAAGTAGATACACTGGTTACCTATCAAGGATTTCAACTGAATCCGAACAATAGTATTCATGATAAAGCTTCTACAGAAGCCGATATACAAGATAAATATTAGTTAAGGATTCCAACCGTGCCAACAATGGTAAATATTCAAAATCAGGCTTATACAGAAGCTAAATACTTCGATTTCAGTAACAAGGAATCCAACTGAGCCTCTACAACAATATTCGCTCAAGCTTACACAGATAGGAAACATAAAAAGGACACCAACTGATTCTGTACCAAATATTCATTACTTAAATGAAGGTATTCATTACAAGATAATAGAAGTCGTATTACCAGTTACCCCTCCAGGACTCCGACAGAATCATGCTACCAGTATTCACATACATGGCTTCTACAGTAGTCCATAATATGTGAACCATTCCATGGACTCCACAGAGTTATTTTGTATATAAAAAATATGTTGCAAACTATCAATGGGTTGAATCCCATAATCACAACACAAGGGGGGAAAAACAACTTCTACTAGGTCGCATTGAAATACTGTAAACACAAAGCAAGTTATCCGTTCACAATAACTTTAAGTATCATAGCGAAATGCAACAAGATTCAGTAACCACCACCTATAATAACCACGACATAACTTACAAAGAAATCGAATTAAACTGAACATTCAAACAAAAGTCCAACAGTATCCTTTCCGACAAGTATCAACAAGTATCAACTGTAACCTGAACCCAACAAGGAAACAATTCATGGGCTCCCAAAGAGCAGGTTTAGTATACTTTCTTGCATGCATTTCACAAACTTTAGCCGGAATGCAAAACACAACGAAATAGTGCAACAGTTCAAAACACAATGCACACCCGTCAAGGGTTAAATTGAAAAATCGAACCAGTAAGAAGATACAGTAACAAAATCACACAAAGCTACCATAAAAACCATCTGAACCCAAAAATCATCTGAACAGAGTTGTTCTAATGAAATCATTTGAAAGAGAGAAAGATTTTTAAAGGTTAGGGCCTAACATGCCTGGTTATTTGCTTAAAAATCCAAAGAAGACCACTAAAAGAGCTCAAGCCTTCTCCTCTTTTTCCAAGTTAGATTCACCAACAAAAATTTGTTATTTCCATGACTTATAAATTTTCCTTGCCAGAGAAAAGAGTGAGTTACACTCATATTTTCCATGCAACTCCAAGAAGATCGGTGTGAAGAACCGGTGATCGACAAAGGGAAAACCAGAGCGCATGAAAACCAAACAAACTACTAATTTTCCATTTTGCATGCCTTCCCGTGAAACCCGAGCTCAAGACCGAGCTCATTAATTGTATTTACTCCAAATTTCCCACTCAATCTCCATTTCGCACACCGACCGCCATAGTTGGCGATGGACAAATGAAATTCAAAGACCATTTTTAACTTTGGTGACTCTGCCACGTCGTCTCTTGCTAGGCGTTAAAACTTCTACCAAATTACCTTTCCTCCATGCTTATCCATCCATTTAATGCCATAGAAACTGCCGCCCATGGTTCGCACCCTTCCATAGGTCCCCTTTCTTCCTTGTTCAATATTTAGGTTAGTAACATAGGTTAGGATTTAAGATGCGACTTAGTCTAACCTCCATAGCACAAGTTACTAACTTAGAACATTTAGATTATAGCTTAGGCCTAGGTTAGATTAACACTAATCTAACCCATAGATCATAGTTTAGTTTTAGGTTACTAACCTTAATAAATCCAGTTTAGGTCTAACATTTCAAATGCTCAGAAAAATAACCTACAACATACATTCACGAACAGGATTCACTCCTGCACTGCCAATAGGCTAGTGAATTAAATGTATCTGAATTATTACCTGGTCCACGATCAAGACCTTCCTGATATTACGATATCGGGAACCAATTCATTTAACACAATCAGCCGAGTTAGACTCCGGACTAGCTTATTCAATGCATTGGACCTTCTGCAACTGCGTAAGGTCTATAATTTTAATTCATCGCGAATAAACTTAAAGCATCACTTGGATCAATACCACTAATCCAAGGCTAGGTCTTATATATGGATAAATCTATAATTCATTCCAAGATCAGATTAAACTCAAGCATAAAATGAAAGAATTAAAAGAGTCCAATTATATTCGAATCAGTCAAAGATTTGCAATTTCAAAGAAGATACAGTCCGTATCAAGAATGACTTCTTAATCAAAGGAACACATCCTTTTACAAAAGAAATCACATATCAACACTTGTATGCTCATGAGGAAGTAACAACAGTTTAGGGTGTTACACATCCGCTCCCTCGGTTTGGGTCAGGGTATTCTAATCTTTCATGTTTACTTCCTCACCCCCTATTTTCATGAGTTCCTTCCTCAAACTCATCCATTTATTCATTTCCTTCTTCATCTGGCTCATGTACATCATACACAGGATGATTCTAAGCCTCATCGCACTCTTCATCATCTTCATCACCCTTGTTGGACTCGATGCTTTCTCCTTTTCTTGAATCGACCCTTTTTCACCCTTTTCTTCTTCCTTACTAGTGACTCCAATACATGGGACTTCTCTTTTCTTCTCTCTCGGGAGACTCTTCTCTTACCAGTGACTCTTCCTTCTGCGGTGACTCTTTTTAGTGGGAGACCTCTTCCGGTGGATGTAAGTACATATTCCTGTGCGTGACTCCCTGTGCCCCTACCGTTTGTATAGTCCGTATGATTGGCACCTTTTTCTCAGGATCCTCCCCTCTTTTTGTTTTCCTTTCCACAAAATTTTTCCTCATGGTGGGGTCCTCAGGAATGGAGACATCATCTTCAACATAATTTTTTTTTTCATACTTAGGCCTTAGGGGAAAATACACCCTCACTAGTGTCCTCTCTACAACAGGTAAAGTTACTCATTTCAACATGTGCATGTCATGGGAGACATAATTCTCCACATAGACATGCTTTTTGGGGTATATTAACTTCATGCACAGCTCATGGTAATCTTGATATACTACACTTAGATCAAACCTAAGTTTCTTCACCTCTTTGAATTGATTGACCCCTACCTAGAAGTATTGTGCCATGAAGGAGAAAGGAAACTTAAACCAAGGACACTTGGTGTCATCTATCAAAGTAAATATGTCGATATAAAAGAGCTGGTATGAAAAGAAATCAGCCTCTCCTTATACTAATGAAGTGAATTTCTTAGGTATTATCCATTCATCCCTAAATGTTAAATGGGTCATGCATCCACCTATACAAATTTTCGGGTGCACCTTATGAATGACCATTACGGTGTCATAATTATATTGTTCAAACCTCTTGGCAGGGGAGGGGTTCTTCTATGGGTATTCCCAAACCAATTTATCCAGCCCATAGAGCACTCCAATATTTAAAAATATAATGGTGAGGACATTACCAAACATGACATTCTCTCCATTGCACACGATGTTTATAATATCCTCTACAATAAAAACTAAGAGGTTATAGATGGTCCCCTATAAGATATTGTAGCATACATTCAATGAGGCCTTATTGATATGTGTCCATCTCTCTTACCCATTCATCTTTGTGACAAAACATGTGACCATCCTCAACACGGGGTTGGTGATTGCAGAAATTTCAAAGTAGCATGGACCCTTCTGGTAGTCATAAGATTCAATGATATTCTTAATGGATTATTTTTCTTCCAAATCATTATCTAATGATTCTCCTTCGCAGATAAGGCCGGTGAAATTATAAATTAGTTGGGGGTTATGTGCATCCTTTGACCTTCGAAATATAAGTGGTATTTATGTACGTGTGACATCAACCATTGTTATAGTCGCTCGGAGCTTGCTAAAATAGGGAAACTTGTAGACTTACAACAACCAAGCCTTATACATTTTCACCTTCACTTCATTTTCATAGATATGAATTCCATCTAGTGTTCTATTCTCTATAGGGTGAACCAGCTCTAGTGTCATATCATTTTCTGTGGTGCTCGTTTAATGGTTGTAATCATTTATGGCCATATTTATGACATGAGAGACCAATTCCTTACCAAGTAATATGTCGTCTGGGTACTACATATCCATGTACCATTCTTCATTGAAACTAGTAGAAATGATTTGTTTTACTTTTCCCTTTCCCTTCTTCGGTGAAACATTTTCTACTTTCCTTGGTGTCATTCCTTCGTAAGGTCCTTAAAACATTTTCCTATCTCTTGGTCATAGCTTTGCTCAACTTTCCAACTCCACTCATTTGTGAAAATTCCTCCAAATCTTGTGCCCTAGCTATGCAACCCTAACCTAGAAAACCCTTTTTCCACAAGACGACGTAGCACCCACAGGATCCTTCCACATAATCTTCTCCACTTACTCCCATGTACTCATTTCTACTTTGGTTTGCTGATAAAACTAGATATGCACACAAATATTCATAAATATTATCAAAACTTCTTCCTAAGGATGCCCTAGTTCACGAGAGCTCTTTGATAACTTAAAAACAAGGTAAATAATAACACACTCGACCTTCTATTTATAACTTTCAATTTTCTATGTAATAAATGTCATACCACATACCAACACACTTTTTCAATAAAGGCACCTTTTTCCAATGCCTTCCTTCATTGCTTATCCTCTCGTACTCAATCCTACGTGAAAATGTTTGGTGGCATTTAGGTGTGTAAAAACCCTTACTAACCAAAGATCCTTACGCACACACTTAAAGCGTCAAAGGAATTCTTCCTCTATGTCTTAATCATATTTCTTGACATCACCTACCTCATGTTTTTTTGTGCTTTTCATTCTTGTATGTGGTTTATATAAAGCCTTTTAACACCATCCTTCCCTCATGTTCACCTTTTCTACGCACGATCTTCCAATCCACGTGTTTTCTATTTTTTAGCCCGGGCCATCAACAACCATAGCTTCCAGTGTTTCACCTTTTTCTTAGATTGTTTCTTTGAATTGTTGACCAAAACAGATAGGGTAACGGGTGTAGGAGGAATACCTATTCAAATGTCGGTTGATGGGTTATTGCACGCGTATGACTTCCAAATCCACAACTGACCATGAGAGCTTCCTTTTGGCTAGGAGGAACTACCTGTAATGAAAGCAAGACCACCAAAAAGAATTAAATAATATGGGCAATGAACTTCCTAGCGTAAGTTAGATCCGAGAAGCGTGATACTTCCTAAATGGCTACCAGTCCACTATTTTAAACAAATTAATGTTGTAAAAAAAGTAAATCCTATTGTTATTTTAAAATGATTTAGGTATCTCACTTAAAAACACAATAAGAGATACATCTAATCTAACAGGCTAAGCTAGAATAGAATCCGAAGGTCACATGATTAGTTCAGGGTCTCTGCAGGTTTGATAAAGGTCTCGGGTAGGTCACAGATAAGTGAGGGTGAGGTAAAATTGGATGGATAGGTCTCTGTTTAAGACTATGTGGGAAAACAAGAAGACTGGCGTTGGTCAGGGGTGACCGACCGCAGTTAGGTATAAATGGCGTCAGTTACTGTGAGATCTAAAAATGTCATAGAACGGGGTTTTGGTCTCCTTTATGGCTGCACAAAGGATTTAGTTGGTCGGGACGAGGTATTGGGTGACTAGAATAGGTTTTTATGAGGTTTGATGGGTCTATGGAGATAAAAAATGTTAGAGATGGTAAATAGGGAGCAATATGAATGATGGATGATGAAATGATGATAAAATGAAACAACTAGGAAGGTATGATGTTGTACTTACTTAGATTTCATTCCCGAAGGTCCGTGTGTGAAAGGTGGAGGTGTTGATGATGGGTTTGATGGTTGCAAGTGATCATTGACTGAAGAATAACTTATGCATGGGCTGCATGCACACTCCTCTTTTGCTTGGATAGATAAGAATGTGGCTGGGATGGCTATGCAGGAGAAGATCCTCAATCTCCTTCCTTGGATGTCATTTCTTGCTGGAATTAGCTCTCTAAAGATGTGTTTTTTCTCTGAGATTTCATTCTTTCTTGTCAAATTTTTAGTTTCAACTCCCAACCTTGAGAATAATTTTATTTTGGGTTAAAAGGGGTAACCGACGATAGTCTAGCTTAACTGGTGATAGTTAGGGGTCACCGACGTCGGTCAAGGCAGGATTTTCTAGGTTTACCAAACTTAGGGAGATCCTCCTGATTTTCTCAGATCTTGTGTCACTATCCCACAGATTAGACTCAAAGCTTCTTGTGAGCATGTGGGAATGTGGTTAGAGGGAATGTAGGCATTGATTTTTAAGGTTTGGGTAAGTCTTAGTTAGTTATGGTAATCTTGCTAAGATTAGGTCTTAGGTTGAGCTAACTTGGTGAGGTGTCTAAGTGAACTATATATGTAGATATTATTTAAATAAGATATTTAAATAATAAATATAGTGATGATAATGTATTAATTTAATTAAATTAATATTAGTGGGGTGAAGGGGGTCATGGCTGGGTAAATGTAAAAAGGGTGCTTATATGTTGAGGGAAAAAAGGGGAGTGTGACCTAATTTTAGTGTCTACATTTTGCCCCTTTTTTTTGTGTAGCTTGTATTGGTAAGTGATGCTAACAAAAATAAGATGTGGTTACCCCATGTGAGGGTGAAGGTGATCCCCCTCAAACCAGGAACTTGACAAGGCAGCAGGCTAAAGTGGTGAGTGGTTTGAAAAAGGTAAATGTGAGGAAAAGGGAAGTGGGTGTAGGGGAAGAGGGTGAAAGGTCTACTCGGGAAATCTAGGTAATGGGTCAGGGTCAAAGGTAGCAACAAGAAATGCACACACACGTATAAACTGCAGCATGCTACCGGGTTGAAGAGCAGGAAAACTCTACATTGTCTAAGGTCGATAGGTTTATCCAAACAAGGGTGAAGTGAATCCGGTATCCAAGGTATAGGATAAGGTCAAGAAACACAACATAGGTTAGGTGCAGGAATGTTTAGGTATGTTCCAGTACACCAAAGGTAGGGTCAGGATAAATAGTCATGACAATAGGCTAGGTAAGGTCATTAGGTCAATCAACACAGAAAAAGATTGCTACAAGGTATAGTGAACACATGAGGTCAAAGGTCACTAGCGATGGTCCAAGTCCAAATATCTAGGTCACAACATGGGTAAGGCCGAGGTAAGGGTAAAATAATGAGTCCCCAAAGGAGGAAAAATGGAGGTAGGAAGTGATGAGGTCAGGAAAGGTAAGCTAATGGGTTGGGTAAAGGTATGGGGTAAAGAGCAAGGTAGAGGGTGGGGTAAAATGGAAAAGTAGGGTCAATGTGTAGGCCGGGTAACCAAAAGCTGGTTAGGGTGAACCGATGAAAGTGTATGGGAACCGACGACAGTTAGCTAGGGCAACAAACCGAAAATGGTCAAGGGTAATCGACATCAGTTGAGTCGGGTAGGGTATAAAAAGTGGAAAACTTGCGTTTGAAAATTCATTTGTGCATTATGAAAAGGAGAAAAGGAAAAAGAGAGCGTCAGAGGAAGAGGTCAAAAGATTACTATAAATAGATTAGTTGGTGAACCACATAGGTGAGAGTGGTTGAGTGAGAGGTGGGGCCACGAGAGTAGGTGGCAGGATTCGTGTGGCTGAGGATTGGTTGAGGTGATTGGTGGGGAGAGTTAGAGGTCAGGTGAGGATGGCAGAGGTTGGAGAGGGCTCGAGAGGAGAAGCGTAGAGGCTGGAGGTTCCACCATGATGGTGGCAGTGAGATAAGGTAAGATTCAAACCTTTGGTTTTGATTTTTGAGTTAATGTGGTGTAAATGTAGAAAAATGATAAAATAGAGTTTTTTTGGGGGGGAGAATTACAAAATGGGAAACATGAAATGTAATGATCATGGGGAAGGTAGGGGGTAGGGTAAAATGGTAAGGTAGGAACAAATAAGGGTGTAAAGGGAGATTTTTTTGGGTATAATGTTGAGGAAGGGAAAAAGTAGGGTTGGGAAGTCGGGGCGGGTGACATGATAGTGACCAACATCGGTCAGCTGTGGCCGATGTCGGTGAGTAGAGACCGGTATCATCACAAAAATAGTGACCGATGTCGGTTCGGGGGAGACTGTGGTCAATCAAGGGATAACCATGGTCGGTTAACCTTAGGTTTGGGTAGGTTTGGGTGAGGGTTAGGTTATATAGGTTTTGGTAGATGGATTTGGGTAGGTTAGGCGATGGTTAGGGTTGGTAGGTTCGGGTAGATGGATTTGGGTAGGTTTGGGTGAGGTTAGGGTAGGTAGGTTCGGGTAAATGGACTTGGGTAGGTTTGGGTGAGGGTTATGGTAGGTAGGTTTGGGATGTGGGGTAAAATAGGTAAGTTGGGAAAGGTATACTAATACATTACTTTTGTGGGATGCAAAGCGAGACATGAGATGTGGAGGAGAGCTTGAGTGCCACCCTTATTATCATGAGTACGGAAAGCATGACATAAGTGGAGTGGCAACATGTTGCAGAGGTGGGGTTGATAGGGGTGAGGTGCTACCAACATGTAGTTTGGGAGGTGAGTCTTATGGTTTCCCTCATCGATAGATGGGACTCGGTGACCAATACCTTCCATTTGCCGATGGGTGAGATGATGATCACCCTAGAGGACGTCTACAGGATCCTGCGGTTGCCCATATTGGGGCGCAAGTTTACTCTATCTCTTTAGAGGCATCTAAGGAGTTTCGACACCCATTTTCGGTGAGGTTGTAGCATACTTGACGCTCCATAAAGCACTATCATGAGCTATGGAGTGATGTATAGAGCTCATCTAGAGGAGATGAGGTTAGTGGCGCTTGTGATGGAGGCAAGTGTTCTACTGCTGACCGCGGATGCAGAGGGGGAAAGATTCCCAAGGTCACTGATGGGAGTCCTCCATGACATGATGATATAGTAGACACGGTTTGCATGGGCACCTACATTTTTGACACAAGTGTATAGAGAGCTATGGGCCTACGGGTGATTATGGAGGTTTAGCATTTGCTGCGTCATACTAATACATTGTTGGGCATACGATCACATTGTTTGTGTTTGACCAGTGGGGATGCCCGAGCAGATGCATTCCCAAAGAGATTTTTAAGAGTGGGGTACAGGCGGTGGGTACCGGCCATGGGAGAGGTGCTAGATATGCCTTCCTATCCGAGTACAGAGTACATCGAGCCTTGAGTGAGAGGACTAAATCCTACACTCACGGTGTGGAGAGTACAGGGGCCAATGAGACCAGGATAGGGTCATGGTGAGGTCAAATTTTACAGAGGCCAGCCCCATGTGAGGGGCCATCGGTAGGATGTGAGGTAGTTGCTAGACCCTAGACAAAGTGCGGAAGAGGGGTTGGGGGAGACATAGTCACAGGGAGCATTTCCTAACATTAGATGGGGAGACGATTGACTGCTTTATGGACCGGCACTGTGTGCGAGTTTTTAGTATTGGGTAGCATCCTACAAGCTAATGATGATTATTTATAGTATATCCAAGTGTACATGCTGACATTTTTAGATGATAGCCATGATGAGACAAACATGTTTATTGAGATACACATTTATGTGATATGGGTGTACATTGTATTGATACACACATGTATATATGAGGAGATAGATGATATTCAGGTGATGCTATTGTGATGTGTATGAGTTTTACTTTATTATGATATGGATGGAAAATAGATGAGCTAGGCATGATAGAGTCAGGTCATAGGCATGGATTGAGTCATGGGTGATAGGCATGGATCGAGTTAGGTCGGTTTAGGCATGGATGAGTCAGGTCGGTTTAGGCATGGATCGAGTTAGGTCGGTTTAGGCATGGATCGAGTCAAGTTGGTTTAGGCATGGATTGAGTCAAGTTGGTTTAGGCATGGATTGAGTCAGGTTAGTTTAGGCATGGATTGAGTTAGGTTGGTTTAGGCATGGATGTTCATTTCAGTATTTTGGTAAAAAATGGTAATATAAATGCATGAGATGGTGTAAAATGTGGAAAATGCTGGTTATGTATGAAAATGTGAAATAATATAAGTGGTAAAAATTCATGTGGTATATGGTATAGATGTCGAGGTTTTTGATATGAATAGGAAATCAGGTAAAAGTGGGGAAAATGGTTAGGGTAAAGAGTGGCTGAGCTAACCTTCCAGGGCCCCATGTCCTGGAAGTGCTACCTACATAGTCCTAGTGAAAAGGGACCTCAGACCGATGTAGTTCTCCCATAAGCTAGGGATGAATATGAAAATGAGTTGGTAGGTGTGTGGTCATGTTGTGGGTTTGGGTTTAATAGGTGGGGGTAGATGATAGTAAAAATGTTGTAGGTGAGGGTGACTATGGCGAAAGGGGAGGATGACCCCAAAAGGTAAGCGTCAAGGACCAAGTCTTGTATAAGAAGATCAAAAGGTAATGAAGAAGAGAAATGATAAGAGGGGGCAAGAAAGCCACCCGATTGGAAAGGATCAAAATGTATGAAACACATCATATAGATAGGCTAATGAACGTAAGACCCTAAAGACATTACATGATTGATAATTCTAAGGGTGATGAATAGTCACATGATCACCAAATGTCATAGGTTCAAGTAGGTCCCTTGAGGTATGACGTGAAAAGACAATGGGTAAGGAGGTGTAGGTAATTGGGTCATAAAATGGGAAATAGAATGCCTTGGGCAATAGAGCCAAGATCACAATAGGCAAGTCCATGATGAAAAAGATTATTTTATTTTTCTTTCTTTTTGACTTTTTAGATAGACTGATCAATGTGGGAAGTCTATACGGGAGGAATATATGTCTCCTTGAGGTCTTCGCAAAGCTGATCAATGTGGGAAGCTTCTGAATTTTGATTTTTGAGACAATAGTCCTCTTTTTGGAAAGACTATGTAGAGAGTTGTGAGCTTTTATAGCTGTCCTTTGAGGGAGCAGTCTACTCATAGTGACAATTAAAGGCGGAAGATGTTCTTTTGAGGGATTCATCTTTTATATTGGAATTTTGACTCAAGGAGTTGATCCCTTATTTGGAAGATGTCCTTCTAAGGGATTCATCTCTCTCTCTCTCTCTCTCTCTTTTAATTCATGGACAAGACTATAACAAAGCATTTGGTTCTTGTTGAGAAGGCAAGGGTGAATGATCATGGGATCCCATCTAAAAGAAGATGAAAAGTATCCATGAGAATCATGTTATGTGCAGCGCCGTGGTACACATATTCAAGAAGAGATAACAAGTGACAGGTACTCACATGATTCTTGTTTAATCATTGGTGAGGTGGATGGAGTGGATAACGCTCAAGGGATGATCCTGTAAAGAGACACAGGGTGAGGTAGGAAAACAAGTCAACAATAGAATGGTCGAAGATGTAATGCGTTAAGGGGCTTAGGTTTAGGTTTACCCTTAAGTAAGGACAAACGATAGGCACCGATCCATAGGTATGAGTTACAATGTATGCTCCAAGCCAATTAGGAGTGAATTTTCCCCGTTTACCTTTTTCCACTTTGGTTACGTGTTGATTTTATTTCAAAACAAGGTCACCAACTTGGAAGGTTCATTCAGAACACGTTTTTCATAAGCACATTTGATACGTTGTTGATAAACTTGAAGGTGATCCGAGCATTAAGAAGACATTCGTCTAATAACTAGATTTGTGCTAAGTGGTCCGAGGAAAGTCATCATCGTAAGCATGTCATGGAGAGAAATGCAAAGTGAGGGGATCTGAACTTTGAGACGCAGAACAACCTCTGCATCTTGTGGACCAATGAGAAGGGTGTAGCTGCGGTGGAAGTGCAAATACTAGTGCGGTATTCCCATAGAGCAAAAGGAATGTGCATATGTCAATCCTTCCCTAGTATTGTCAACCACTTTAATGAGAATTTTATTGAGGATTTTTTAGTGGATTCATCTTGGCCGTTGGTTTGTGGGTAATAAGGGAGGAGAAACTAAGTTGAATGCCGAAGGCATCGTAATTTTTTTGCAGCGTTTTTTTTTAATTATTTTCCATTGTCAGTAATGAGGTGATGAGGGACAGCAAAGTGATAAATGATGTGATGGTTAATGAACTCAAATATTTTCTCGGCTTTTGTGGAGATGAGCGGTATGGCTTCCACCCATTTCATGTAATATTCGGTAGTGGTTATGATATATTGATGGTGTTGGTAAGAATGAGGATTGATTTCACTAACAAGATCCAAACCCCATTAAGAGAAGGGCCAAAGGTCACAAGTGACTGTAAGGCATGACTGGGTGTATCTTGAAGGTTGGAATGTTGTTGACATTTCGGGTGGCACTTGACATAGTTACAACAATCATGGTTAAGGGTCAGCTAGTAATAGCCTAGGTGAAGAATACGCTTAGCAACAGCAAGGCCACTAACGTGACCTCTATATATGCCATCATGAACCTCCTTGATGATATAAGGAATTTCAAAACTTGTGAGGCATCGTAAGAGGATACCATCAAAGTTGTGCTTATAGATGAGTCCCCCAGGGATAACGAAATGGGAAACCTTCTTAAGGAAGGTGCATTGTCCGTTACGGGTGAGATCGGTAGGTAATATGAAGAGGGAAAGGTAGTGAGAATATTGTTTATACCAAAGGTCACTCGGAGTCGGGGGTGTCGGTTGTAATTGAGTAAACATCTTTACGTAAATAAGAAGGTGAATGGAGGCACTATACGGTGAAAAATATTTTAGAATCGAAGGGGAAGCGGGTATTTAGGAAGCTAAGTAGGCCATGGTGTCTACAAATTTGTCGATTGACCGTGGGATGGTTTGAAGGGTGTAATAATCAAAGGTGGTTAAAAGTTTGTCTACATGATGTTTATACATTTGAAGTATCTTGTTATGACATTGGTACATACCATTGACTTGGTTTATGACCAATTATGAATCACCAAAGATGTGGATTGATTTGACATCGAGGGCATAGGAGGTCTAGAGACCTAGTACAAGTGCTTCGTACTTGAAAATATTGTTGGTGCATTCAAAGTCTAGTTTGAAAGACAAAGGCATGGGTTCTCCATCCAGAGGGATGAGGATAACACTAGCTCCACCCCCATGCTGAAACTTAGAACCATCGAAGAACAATGTCATTTGGTAAGGGGGTTCATCTAGGGAAAGGGTAGCAATGGATTCATCGAGAAAGTCAAAATTAGAGGGTTGGTCCCTGGCAATAGGTGCGTCAGCTAGTTGGTCAGCGATAGCCTGGCCCTTAATGGACTTTTGATGAATGAATTTGAGGTCAAGATTAGCTAAAAGCATAAGCCATTGCGTGGTGTGCTAATTTTGATATGGTTTGGCATACATGAAGTGTAAAGGGTCGGTGTTGGTCACAACATAGGTTTTGTGGTTGAGTAGGTAATGGTGGAGTTTGGTGGCAACAAAAACTAAGGCTAAGCAAAGCTTTTCTGGGTGGTTGTATTGAGTTTCATAATCCAAAAGAGTATAGCTTATGTAATAAACCGCCTACTCCCTATGTTGTTCATCACGATGAGTGAGCATGGCTCCCAAGGAATGATCGGTAGCTGATATGTATAGGTAAAAAGGTTGATCATCTTTCGGTGGAATGAGTACGGGTGGTTGGAGAAGGTATTGTTTTAGGGCCCTAAAAGATTTGTGATAGTCATCATCCCATTTAAATGAGACATCCTTCTTAAGTAGATGATGAAATGGTTGACACCAATATGATAATTGTGAAATGAAATGGTGAATGGATTGTAATTTACCTTGCAGGCTATGGAGTTGTTTGAGGTTCATGGGTGGAGGAATTTCCAAAATGGCCTTGACTTTAGCAGGGTCAACTTCTATACCATGGAGGGAAATAATAAATCCTAGGAGTTTTCCTGAGAGAACCGTGAAAATGCACTTTTTAGGTTGAAGGCGGATGCAATATTTAATGAGGTGATCAAAGATGGTTTCAAGGATAGCGAGGTGCTCAGTGTGGCATTTAGATTTAGCCAAGAGATCATCCATGTAATCTTCCAATATGTGATGCATGATATCATAGAAGATGTAATTCATAACACGCTGATATGTAGTGCCAACATATTTAAGGCCAAATGAAATGACTCGATAGCAAAAGGTTCCCAAGGGGTAATGAATGTGGTCTTTTGTTGATCTTCTGGGGTAAGAAAATTTTGGTTATAACCTAAGAAACCATCCATGAGTGAGAGCATATCATGATCCACGGTAAGGTCCACTAGTTGATCAATCTTGTGAAAGGGAAAATCATCTTTCATGTAGATGAGGTTGAGGTCTCGGAAGTCCGTGCAAATATAGAGTCCCCTATTGCTTTAGTAACACAGATAATGTTAGAAATCCAATGAGGATAATCAATGGGTAAGATGAAGGAAATAGAAAGAAGGCCCTGGAGTTCTTATTTGATGAGAAGAGTAATGTGAGGGTGCATTTTCCTCAAAAAAATTTGTATAGGTTTGGCATCGGGAATGGTTGCAATATTGTGGTAATATATGAGTCTTATGTACCAAGGTAGGTGAGTATGGATTTATCATCCCGACATTAAAAGACATTAATGGTTGGTGTTTCATCATCGATCATCTCAAGATATAGGAATGGGAGAGTCAAAGGGGCCTCGCATTTGCATTGATAAGTCAAAGGTCCCAAGGAAATGGTGTTTATGAAAAAAAAAGTTAGGAGGGATAGATTAAGGATCCATCGACTCTCGTCGATGAGGGTGGTGATAAAGGTGGAGTGGTTGAAGGTAGTGATAAAGATGAAGGTGGAGGAGGGATAAGGTCTTCAATGAGTTCAATTCGGGCTTGTTTGGTAGGAGGTTCTGGGAAGCGATACCACTACGGTCATTATGTTTACAGGTGGTACATGGAATAAAGGTATGGTGGCATTGCTCGTAAAATCCAAAACCAAAACCCTTCCATGTACAACGGTGAAGGAAGGTGTGGGTGAAACGGAGATTGGTAAGTGATTGGAAGTCGGTGGAAAATGGGGCGGGTTGTGATGGTGAATTAGGTGTGTAAGTAGTAGTATTAAGTCCCCCATAGGTGAGACTAGTACGAATATGAGGAGCACCATAAAGGAGGAATTCTCCTATATGGTGATCATAGCGAGGTGTTGGTGAAGGCTTCCATACTTGTGTGGAGTAAGGAAGGTGTTGACACTATATAGGCGGTACTCCCCCAGAGTGAGGTGTTGAAAAACACCTTCCAAGGGATCAGTGGTTGGTATGTGGGTAGCTGGTATGGACGATGTGTTGGAGGTCAATGCAGAGGTGGTGTTAATAGATTGGGAAGCTAATGGGTCAGCCGTGGAGGTTATAGCAGTGGTAGGCATGGAGGAGGTATGTACGGTAAAAGTAGTGGTGGTACTGGTAGGTGTGGGTGTAGGTGTAGGTGAAGCAGTATTGGTTGCGGAAGTAGACGACTTGACCGGTATGAGTACATTGTTGGGTTGGTAAAGCATGTTGCATGTTTTAAAAGGTGATGGGTCAGCTGGAATGGTATAAGTATGTCCTTCATGTTCAAACTTTACATAATGATGCAAAGTGGAGGAAGCATCAACACTAAAATTTTCCTCCGTAATTTCTATTTCATTAATGTATGTATTAAGAATAGGATGTTGTTAAGTGTAATTAGTAGTAGCATCTGATAGAAGATAATGGTGTCACGTCAGTATGGTGCCACCAATAATGTAGAGTATGGTAAGCGATCAAAGTACAATAGGAATGTTGTAAAAAGTAAATATTTGTCGTAAGTGGTCCAAGAATGTTAAAATGTCAAAGTTGGGATAAGTAGAGAAGTAGGGTCTACATGATATTGGTAATAAGGAAAAAGAGTGAGGTCATAAATATTTTTGTATTTTATTTGTAAAAAGTCTAAAAATGTGGAACCCAAGTGAAATGATAAGGTTTATCTTATCTTAAAAGAAAAGCTTACATGTACGAGATAAGAGTTAAGGTATGGAATATGATTCATCGAGTGGATTTCTTATCCTATCTTAGAGATAAGATGGATAAGCCTGGAAGTTCTATAAATAAAGAGGCCACCCCCTCATTTAGTTCTATATTATTGGTGGAAGGCAAGTGAAGTCAATAACACTTGAAGTACCTCATGGGTGAGATTGTAACAATTTCATGTTAATATTATAATTTACTTTGATATTTAATATTTGTCATCATTCCATCTTATCATAGTCGATGGTATTCTTGTGTTATGTTTGTTGTTTTTTTTCCAAATTACATCCACCAAACTAAAGGCTGTGCATTAGTAAATAATCATAGCATGAGGAGTTCCTGGTGAAGAATTATCATAGTGCCGGATTGGTGATGACATTTTGGTTCCGTTGCCGAGACCATTCCTCGTTGGTGGATTTTCTGGAGAGATATTCCCACTTAGTCAAAAATCAATTGGAGGGTAACCTTATTTTTACTATGCATAGTAGTTACCATGGTAAAGTCATTTTTGCCATGAATAGTAGTTACCATGGTAAAGTCATTTTTGCTGTGAATAGTATTTACCACAGTAAAGTCACTTTTTACCGTGAATAGTATTTACCGCAGAACTTCACTTTTTACTGTGAATAGTGTTTACCACAGTAAAGTCAGTTTTTACCGCAGTAAATCAAGTTTTACCATAGTTTACCGTGGTCATTTCTATTTTCTATTATAGTGATTTCAATTATTTGTGCACATAAGTCTTGTTGATTGTACTTGTGGGTTGGTATTTCACTGTGGTTACTTTTGAAAATGGGGAAGATTCCTGTTTTTTTCAGCCCAATCTAATGAAGATGCTTCCTCTTTCATTCAAGAGTTTAAACGATCTTGTATTTGTAATGGCCTTATAAGAAGGGAACAATGGACTAAATTTTTTCCTACCTTTTTGGATGTTTTAGCCCTTAGGTGGTTTGAAACACTAGGTGATAATGTGAAAAACTCATGGGATTTATTAACTAAAAGTTTTCTTGAAGAATTTGGTGAACAACAGAGATATGCAGATCTCATGATCGATATCACAAAGCTAACCCAATGAGAGAAGGAGAAGATAAGGGATTATCATGCTCATGTTCTATAGCTAAGGAGAAAGCTCGACGCCGAGATCGGAAGGAAGGATTAGCGGATGGGTTGATGAATGGCGTGGATAATCTCCTATGTAAGCACTTCATTCTTGGGATGAAGCCAGAGATCAGACAACGAGTGAAGTATGACCGCCCAGCTACCATTGAACAAGCAAAGGAGATTGCAAGAAGGCAAGAAGAAAGCATGGAAGAGGAGCCCAAAGAAATTCTTGCTAAAGTAGAACCTACACCAGCACCTTTGCTCCAGAATCCATAACCACTCTCGGTGAGCACAAATATTTCTCCTAGTACATCTACTAAGTATGAAGATCTGCTCAAAAAGATGGGTTAGTTAACTATTAATCTTCTTCAAGGAAAAGAATTTAGTTCTCAGGGAGGAGATAAAGGTCCAAAAAGAAATATTTATGAAGTTGTATGTTATGGTTGTTATAAAAAGGGTCATTATAAGTATAATTGTCTAGATAGAGCTTCTACATCTGGTAAAGGAGATAATGATAAAGGAAAAGTACCTGTGAATTCTTTTGATGTAGTAAATAAGAGCAGAAATAATGAAGTAGATGTGTTTGTAACAAAAAGAAAGAAAGAAAAAGATAATCAAGATGGAAATGATCCTAAGAAGATGAAAGGAGAAACTAGTAAGAAACATAGGAGAAGAAAGTTGGGTGTGCAGGATTTTATGATTTCACAGGGGCAAGGACCATACTCCATCTTGGAAGATCTGTCCAAAAGGCTTGCAAATATTACATATGGTCAACTCTTGGCTATGTCTTTTGAGAAGAGGCGGGAGCTGCGAAGTGGACTCAATGCTCGACGAAGGAAGGAGGTTGAGGTCCCTGTTTTGGAGGCAGAGGCGGATCCCTATGCTCCACAAGCTGAGGTATTATGTAATGGTATTTCAATTCATGATGTCTTAGTTAATGGAGGTGCTGTAGTTAATGTAATGACCGAGTCTGTAATGAATATGTTGGGGTTAAAAATTTATCACCCTTCAACATTTATGTTAAGGTCATTAAATAAGGGAAAAACTAAACCAGAAGGTGTAGTTTCAAATGTGGCAATATCTGTTATGGGTGTTGTATGTGTGGTAGACTTTCAGGTGATGAAAAATGGTACTGTTGCATACCCAATGCTGCTGGGAAGACCATGGCTAAGGAGAGTTCATGCAAGAAACTACTGGAATGAAGGTTTCATGACACTTGGACATGGTAGAGAGAGGGTGAAGATAAATTTGATCCCTCGACATCATAAAGCAGAACCTGTGGATTCAAGTGATGAAACTGATGATTGGACATCCTCTGATTACTCTAGTACCAGTGAAGTGGACACTGAAGATGAAGAAAGTGAGGTTGATGTTTCAGTCATGGATATCCTTCTAGTCACACCAACTCATGACCCCATAAAATTATCTGAAGAAGAAGTTGATGATCGTCTCCAACAAATAAAGTTGGTGATCTTTGTGATGGAGAGTGAGAAGGAATCCTACCTCCATCTCTTTCGAAGGTACATACACATATTCACTTTTGATTACAAGGAACTCCGTCAATTAAGTTGGATAGAACATTATATTGAGTGATAGATGGTGCTAAGCCTATAAAGAAAATGCCATATAGAATGAATCCTAATTTTTCCAAGACTATAAATGAAGAAATAGATAATTTGCTTGATGCAGGATTCATATTTGCTATGGAGAATTCAGAATGGGTTTCTCCCATTGTGATATCAATAAAAAAGAATGGGAAGCTACACATTCATGTTGATTACAGGAAGCTCAATAAGGCAACAAAGAAGGATGATTACCCTCTTCCATTTTGAGATCAGATCTTGGACTAAGTAGGCGGCCAGGAGTGCTATAGTTTTTCTTGATGGATATAGTGGCTACAACCAAGTTTGTATAGCGAGAGAAAGATCAGTTGAATACCACGTTCACCACTCCTTGGGGAATGTTTTCTTATAGAGTTATGCGTTTTGGGTTGTGTAATGCTCCGAAACATTCCGGTGTTTGATGAATAGGGTGTTGAACCCTACATTGGGACCTTCATCGAGTATTTCTGGATGATTTTTGCATCTATGGGAGCAAGTTGGACCACCGCACCAAATGGAGATAGCATTTCAAAGGTTAGATGAAGCACAAGCCTCACTAAACCCTACAAAGTGTGTCTTTGGATGTTCTAAAGGCATTTTGTTATGACATGTTGTATCTCGAGATGGTATTGCAGTGCGATCGATAAAGTTTCAAAAATAAAAGATTTACCATTTCCTATGAATAGAAGTAAGTTGAGATCATTTTTAGGCCATGTGGGTTACTATAGAAGGTTCATCAAGAATTTCTCAAAGAAGGATGTTACTTATGAACTAGGAAATAAGGCACATGAAGCTTTTGGACAACTGAAGGAAGCCCTAGTGTCTTCACCTATTTTAAAGAATCTAGATTGGAGCAAGCCATTCATTGTGTACACTGATGCCTCAGATGCAGCACTAGGAAGTACTTTGAGCCAAAAGGATGAAAATGGGAATGAACATCCAATTTACTTTGGGAGCAGACAAATGAGCAGTGCTGAGGTAAATTATACTGTAACTGAAAAAGAGGCTCTAGCTATCATTTTTGCTGTAAAGAAGTTTAGAAATTACTTGCTAGGGTAGAAATTTATAGTTGTAACAGATCATCAGGCTCTAAAATATATTGTCAATAAGCCTAACCCATCAGGGAGGATAGTAAGATGGATAATTTTGCTACAAGAATTTGAATTTGATATTATAGATAGGCCAGGAAAGAAGCATGTCAATGCAGATGCACTCTCTCGAGCCTATGATGGTTTAGGATCATCTTGTGATGATGATGATTTTCCCGATGCAGCATTGTTCTCCCTTGACACAATCCCTAGTGAATACATAGATATTTGGAATTATTTGAATGAATTCAAGTTTCCTGATGGTGCCAATGCAAAGACTAAGAGAAAGATTACTCAAGCCAGTCGTCCATATTCTATTCTACATGGAGTATTATTTCGAATAGGACCTGATGGACAGTACAAGAGGGTAGTTGGACGTGATCAAGGAAAGGAGCTGCTAGAAGAATTCCACAATGGTACATGTGGAGGGCACTTCTCTGGACAACTTACAGCAAGAAGGATCTTGGATGCAGGTTATCACTGGCCCACTCTTTTTAAAGATTGTTATAATTATTGTAAGACATGTGATATTTGTCAAACACATGGTAACCGTAAGACTTCATCAGCTCCATTATGTCCTATTCTTCCCTTGGTCCCTTTGAAAAGTGGGGAATAGACATTGTAGGTCCACTTCCAACTACCTCACGTGAAAATAAGTATATTGTAGTTGCCATGCATTATTTAACCAAGTGGGTTGAAGCTAGGCCATTGAAAACACTTCCATGGATGAAGTGGCAAGGTTCATATATGAACGCATTGTCACTGATTTGGTTGTCCATTAGAAATTGTAATGAGATCAAGGAAGCCATTTCATTAATGAGGTGGTAGAATCCTAGTCAATAATTTTTCTATTAAGCACACGGGAAGGCAACAACATACAAGCCAAGCACAAATGGACGGGTGGAGCGAACAAATTTTGTGTTGTGGCAAATTCTAGAAAAAGATGCGGCCTTGCGGTACATAAATGAGATAAAAGGGTTCATGCAGCATTGTGGGCATATAGGGCAACATCAAAGTCAGCAATAGGATACTCCCCATTTCAGTTGGCTTATGGCATTGATCCAGTTCTTCCTATTGAGTTTGATATTCCTACGGTCAGAGTAATGAAAAATGAAAGAATGGATGAAAGTGATTCAGTAAAAGAAAGGTTGGTACATCTTCATTTGCTAAAGGAAATGAGGGAAATAGCTAAGGATACAAGCTATAAGAATAAAATGAAGCAGAAGGAATACTTTGATCAAAAGATCCATTGGTCTCCATTTCATGTGAATGACTTGGTTCTAGTATATGATTCCAGATACAAAAAAAAGAAGATAGAGAAAATTTCTTCCAAAATGGATGGGGCCCTACAAAATAGCAGTTGTGCATGAAAATGGTACGTATCGACTGGAGGAATTGGATGGCACTCCCATTATGAAATGGGTCAACCACAACAAGTTGAAGATTTTCCAAGCACCAGAATAGTCCACTCTGAGGATGGAGTAGAAGCTAGGAAGGGGGAAGATGTCAACACTAAAATTTTCCTCCGTAATTTCTATTTCATTAATGTATGTATTAAGAATAGGATGTTGTTAAGTGTAATTAGTAGTAGCGTCTGATAGAAGATAACGATGCCATCGATGCAGTGCCGCCAATAATGTAGAGTACGGTAATCAAAGTACAATAGTAATGTTGTAAAAGTAAATATTTGTCGTAAGTGGTCCTAAGTAATGTTAAAATGTCAAAGTTGGGATAAGTAGAGAAGTAGGGTCTACATGATATTGGTAATAAGGACAAGGAGTGAGGTCATAAATATTTTGTGTATTTTATTTTTAAAAAGTCTAAAAATGTGGAACCCATGTGAAATGATAAGGTTTATCTTATCTTAAAAGATAAGCTTACATGTACGAGATAAGAGTTAAGGTATGGATAATGATTCGTTAGAGTGGATTTCTTATCCTATCTTAGAGATAAGATGGATAAGCCTGGAAGTTCTATAAATAAAGAGGCCACCCCCTCATTTAGCATAGAATGAAGTAGTGAGAAATATTGTATGAAGTGTGTAAAGGAAGCCATCGGTTTAAAGGTGTGTTGAAGAAGCCATTAAGAGGTGTAATTGTAAAGTTTCTCCCATAGTATTGGTGGAAGGCAAGTGAAGTCAATAACACTTGAAGTACCTCATGCGTGAGATTGTAACAATTTCATGTTAATATTATAATTTACTATGATATTTCATATTTGTTATCATTCCATCTTATCATAGTCGATGGTATTCTTGTGTTATGTTTGTTGTTTTGTTTCAGATTATATCCACCAAACTAAAGGCTATGCATTAGTAAATAATCATAGCACGAGGAGTTCCCGAGTAAAAAAGAATTATCATAGTGCGGATTGGTGATGATAGAACGTAACCCATGACATGGATCCAGGGTCTACCAAGCAACAAGTTATATTTCAATTCCCCCTCCAAAACATAAAACAATTCTAGAACAGTGCGGGGGCCCACGTAAACGTGAAGGATGATAGTGCCTAGTGTGGAGGTGATAGCGTCATTGAATGAACACAACATGACCAAATGTTTATGCATGTAATTGTTAGGTATGTGCATTTGAGAAAATGCATGGGATGAAATGATGTTAATGCTAGTGCCTCCATCAATCATCACACAGCGTACCCGTATGTCATCAATGTGGACAAAGATGAAGAGGGCTGGGTCTGGGTCATCGTTTTGGTATGGCATGATCTCTACCTCTGAGAAGCTGAGGGAGGCCACTTGGTGAACAAGGGAGGTGAGGATGAAGGTGGTAATTTGGTGAGGGAAGCTACATGATGGGGTGTGATAATGGAGGCTACGGGTGTAGGGTCATTGGGTAAAACCTTGATAGATTGAAGAACCTCCATGAGGGCTTGATGATGGGATTTTGAGGTTTGGATGAGGTCATATAAGGAAATTTTGAGGGAGATTGGTGTAGTTGTTTGAGCATGGTGCGATGTGTGATTCCATTAAAAATGGGGTATGTGGGGCCGCAAATAGTTATCTTAGGTATGGGTGCGAGATGGTATGTTGGGTATAGGATTGGTTGGTCAGTTAGTTTGCCTTTTCTTTACCCTTTTTGCATGCATAGTGACATGTACCATGTTGATTTGAGGAATTTTTCAAATGGAGGTGGTGTAGGGTAAGTGGTATAATGAAATAAAGGGAAAAACCCCTTTGGAGGAGAAAAGGCTGTCGGGTTAGTTGAGCGCAACGACATTTGGGTGGTGGTATGACAAGTTCTCGATGCGAACCATGTTAATTTCAAATTTTGTGTGTGGTTCGAAGATCCGTGAGGGTGGAGGTTGTGGTTGTTGAGTGCGCAGTGTGGGAATGGGTGTAGGTGAAGCAAGATCCTCATCAAGAAGGTTATCATCATCATTGTTGGTATCGGTGGACACAATTGGATAAGGATGGTTTTAAGGCCTTGCGATTCTCCACATCATGCCTGGCACATGATGATATGCACAAATTTTGATATCATCAAACCCCTTTTGCTTGGGTTTAAGGGGGTCATAAGGTCGAGTGGCGTAATGTGATAATGAAGTCTCGAGGAGGTTGGTTAAAATTTTGACATAGGACTCTCCTAGTGGATCACAATGGGAAGTGAATGTGGGTTTGGTTGCGGGTGTGGTTATTTATCTCGGGAGAATTATTCTTGGAGGAGTAGGAATAGGTTGAGCTATGGGTTTAGGTGCCGGTGTGGTTTAAGGTGTTGGTCGGGATCGTTTGGGTAGGGTTGTAGTAGATGGATGGGTAGGAGGGTGTGCTTTTGTTTTGACTACCTTATTGTGGGGTAGTGAAGTTTTGTTTTTGATTTGTACCTTCTTGGGTAAAGGTGATGTGGGTGTATGAGGTCTATGAGGGAAAGTAGATGGAGGAAGAGGGTGAGTTACCCATGGGGATAATGGGGGTGCTATGAAGGTAGATGATGTGGGTCGTGCTTGAGGTGTGAGGGACAATGACTGAAGTGTAGTGGGTAGTGAAGCAATGGCTAAAGGTATCAGAGGTATTAGTGGTAAAGAGACTGCAGGTGCGGGTATGAGTCATGTCGTGTGCCTGGGTAGGTTAGAGATTTGTGAGGCAGGAATGGGTGGTTGTGTTATTGGTTTATGGATGGGTGAAGGGTGCTTGACCATGTTGGGCAGCTGAGGTCTTAAGGAAGATGGGACAAGTGCAGGTGTGATTGGTGTGGTAGGGGTATGAGGTTGATGAGTTTGTTTCTTTAGTTTGGGTATTGGTTTTAATGTTCGAGGATGTAGCTCAATCCGGTTTAATAGGTGGATGAGTAAGGTTGGTGGTCGGGGTGACCCCTAAAGTGGTAATAGGTTTAGTGGAGGTAAATATTGTGGGTATGGGTTTGGGTTTAGGCACGGAGTGTCTGGTTATGGGTAAGGGTGTGGTGTGAGTGTTAATGAGATATCATGGAATGGGTTGCAATAACGGTGGTTGTATGTGGTATGATGGGTGGAAATGTGATTGGGTAGATATTGGAGGTGTCATCGAAGGATCTCTACATCTATGTTGAGACAAGGAGTAAGATCCGCCCCATAATAAATCCCTATCCAAATAATCTAAGTGATCAACAAACATGAGAATGACACATTTTTGGGTGGAGTTGGTGAAGACCTAATGGGAATTCTGTAAAATGCATCTTAGAGACAGGGAATTGGTGGCCAGTTTCTTTGGGTAAGAGAACTAAAAGTAGGTTTATTGGATGTTGAGTAGCTGATGGAGAATTCTTACCAAGAGGAAAAGGTATCTCCACCGGATCTATGATGGGTAGAAGAGATGATGGGACTTCCTCAATAAGTGGAGGAATGGATAGGTGTTCCTTTGTTGGTGGAGGAGGTAATGGGTGCTCCTTTGTGAGTGGAGGAGGTAATGGGTGCTCCTCTATGGGTTGAGGAGGTATGGTAGGTAAAGGCTCTCTAAGTGGAGAAGCTAGGGGTGAGATGGTCTCAATGTTAGTAGAAGAATCCTTCATAGGTGATGTAGGAGATGAAGGGTGTTCTTCTATTGGTGAAGGAATAGTGACAGTTGGTTCCACTATGGAAGGAGTATTTTGGGCTTTGATTTCCTCTATGGAAGGGATGTGAGGTAATTGAGATGCAACAGGTACCTCGTTAAAGATTACGTGAACCTCATGGGTATGGGTATCATGAGTGGATGTCTCACCGGTTTGATTGGATAAAGGGGCATGATTGGGAAATGGTTTTTTAAATATTTGTAGATTTTGGTTGGGGGTGGCATTGGGATTATCCACATCAACTCTCCTTTCTCAGTATTTCTTGGACAATATTATTAAAAGTGATACAATTTCCGTCACTATGACCTTTCACTCGATGATAGTTACAAAAATCTTGTTCCTTATACCATACAACCATGAGGCGAGTAGGGTCAAAACCAATGTGTGGTTTTATGGGTGGAAGGGTGATGGCACAAGCTTTGATAAGCTTTTCAAAAAAGAAGAGTAAGGTTCTCCAATTGGGGTATATTTTCTTGTTCTTGTGTAATAATTTTAGCACCCCACTAAGAACATGGGAACCTCATGTGCATTAGCCTAGCACATAGAGGGCACTGGGCCCTCACCCGAGGCACATGAGAAGGAGCCGAGTCTCTATCTTTTATGCAAGTTTAATGGAAGGCATGCTCATGATCTTGACTTAGTGATTTAAAATACGTGAAAAGATATAGAGCTCAAAAAGAATTTTATACCATTTCAGTCATAATAAAATAAAAGCGTGCAAATGAAGTAATAGAAATAGGAAGTTGTAAATCCACCATTATACATATCATTAAAGTAAGATTCATGATTATAAAATAATAGAAGTATAATAGAAATATGCAGGTAATCTGAGAAAGAGTCTTAATACATTTGTCATGGCAACCTTATCACATTCATTCTTAGTATTACTTATAAAATATTACGAAGCTAGACCATAGTAATGTGCCATGTGTAGATCCATACATGTATTCTCAAAAAACAAAAATTACATTCCCCATTTCCCCATTACATCCTTATTGGAATCCTTTACCCATTTTCATCCCATAGTTCTCGCAGTAATTTTGTAGAGCTCTGCTACCTCACTTTTGTCTCTTTTCTTTGCTAAGGGCACACGTATAAACGAGCCTCCGAGCTCTAACAAACTTCTCTCGCATCCTCATATCTAGCCCCAAGTGTGAAGGTGTGGGATGCCCTGCACATGCCTCTCCATGTCATGATTAACTTTTTGGATCTTTCTATCCCAAGGAATATTCCTTCCAGGACACCATGTCGCCAGGTGGAACCTTATCCAAACGGAGCACATTCTTCATGTGTCCCGCCCAAAAGGTCAAAATTGGCTAAGTCTGAATTGTTCTTCACAGTGCAGTCTTCCGGGGTTCTCCAAGAAGCCTTTCGAATACCGACCTACATGCGTTAACTTGTGCACTTCATCCAGCCATGTGTACCCAAGCGCCTTCAAGATTTTTAAGCTATGATAGGGGCCCAACATTAACCCACACTTCACCTATTCTCTGCCCTCATGAACCTTCTCAAAGAATGTAGTACAAAAATAATGCAAGGCCTTTCCTTGGAAAAGAATGGGGGAATAATAAAGAATGGGAAATGAAAGAATAGGGGAAAATTTCCTAAAGAAGAAGGGGAAAATTTTCTGGAGGTCACCTCTAGTGTACTCCAAGCACCGACTTTCTCCTACACTTTAGTGCAAATGTGAACAACCAAGGTGCTCACATCATCGAAGGTTAGCCCTTACGCTTGTGTGGTAATGGTTTCCACCACAGTCTCGAGTTATTTAGCGTGATCTTTTAGGGCATCCATATTCCTTGTGATGACCTTGTAGAGCTCTTTTAGTTGGGTTTTGATTAATACTCGCTGGTTCTCAATGGCTTCAGATTTATTTTCTACTTCAGCTATGATCCTTTCCCACTTGGTTTTATTTCCATTATTCTTTTCTCTAAATTCCTTTAGCTTAGCTTCGTCGCTGGCAAGTAGTATGCTTGTCACTTTGTCTTGATCTGTGCAATGGTCGTAAGTGACCCCCACAGTTTGTGCAAGTTGTTCTTACGTCGGTGATCACCTTGTTGTATTCGGCCATGAGCACAATAGACTTCAACTTGTCTTCTTTCTCTAAATGCACCACTACCTCTTCTATTGACTCTAATGCCAAGGACTACCTCTCTATGGTGAGGATCCGAGTCAAGTCCTCTAGACATTCCGGGGAGGATCAATAATTTTGTGAGGGAGGGTTAAGGTGCAGGTGATTTTTGATAATTGATTGGGATATGAGCTCCACCTTCTTGGAAATTTCACATAGCCTTTGGCCTTTTCCTCCCTGAAGCTCCCCTCTGCAGGTTAAGCGCGATTAATTTCTCAAGGCTAAGATATTTTGTTAGCTTCACCATTTCTTCCTTCCTCTCCAACAGTCCTCCAAGACTCTAACCCTGTCATTTCTACTAAAGATTCTATCCTTGATTTCCATATAGACTTTGTTGAGTGCATTGCACACTTACTCATCGATAGTTCTTTGTGTGTTTATAATGGGGTTGTCCCCATTTCCTTTAGTTATCTTTAATACCATTCGTTATTTAATCTTTAATTCAAGCTCATTGAGGTGGGAGTCAAATGCCCATGATAGCATCTTCCTCATTCGTGGGTATCCACCCTCAGGTTCAAAGGACTCCATGGTGGTGAGCTCTTTGGTGGGCACAATACTTTGGAAATGCATGCGAAAAAATTTGTTGGGGTCATCAATGTAACCCATTGTTATTCTTCCCCCTTCCACACATTTACTTCCCATGCACATGCCCTTAGGAATAGTTACCAAAAGAGTTGGGCCTTTTGTGCTACCCACACTCTTCTCCCTCTGCTCTTCTTTGAATTCACCGAGCACTAGCTCTGCGCTATGCTCCAACTCCTCTTCGACCAAGGTATTGATTATTTTCTCTTCCTCCCTTGTCACCTTCTCATTCACCTCCTCCTGAGTGAGCTTGGGCATATTTGGCTCCTTGGTACTAGCTCCTTCGCTCCTCTCTTCACTGCACACACCTTCCTCCCTTTGGGTGCCCTTCCTCCTTACAAAGATGAAGGCATCATTTGTATCCTCTACTTCCTCTCCCTCCGAGTCATGGACATCAATTGGCTCTTGATCCACCTCCAACTCTTCCCCTTCAACATCATCCTTTTCACCTAGATAGGCATTCAGGTTGTCTGCATCTTTAGACCCTTGTTCCTTCGTTCCTTGTTCTTCTTCCCCTGCAAAAACTCGGAGTTGGGAATGTTTTCTTCTCTTCATTTGAATGTCCTTTAGGGGATGGTGGCTTCTGAGCTCGGGGTCTTCTCCTTTACCACTGTTCTTTTCTTCTTTCTAACGTAGGTATTCAACCTTGTGGTACCTACATTTTTCCTCTCGACCACCCTTTATTCTTCTTCTTCTTCTTCTTCTTCCCTCTCCTTGCACTTTGGCGCAGGATTATTTATTCCCATGGGGTTGCCATGAATGGATATCTCATTCTCCAAGTATGCATGTTGTTGAAACTTCAGCCTTATGTGTAGGTAGATCCTAGCAACAGCGCTCTCAACAATGGGTAAGGTCATGGGCCTTATAATGTGTACATCCTACAACATGTACCTTTCAACGTATGCACTTCCATGGGCGAGACTAGCTTCTTTCTCATTTCCTATGTTCACTATCAAGGGTGGACAGGTCAAGTCTTAATTTCTTCAACTCCTTGTATCTATTTACCCTTGCTTAGAAGAATTGGGTAGTAAATGAGAAGGGGAGTTTGTAAAAGGGACTCCAACTACCGTCCACCATGATGAATCTTCCAATGTAGAAGTGTTGGTATACCATTAACTTTTCTTCACCTTCGATCACCATTCAGAGTTGTTCTAGGATCCACCCTTCCACCATGAATGCATTCCTGAGGCGCGTATACCATTTATCCAAGTGTGCCTTGTGCACCCCTATCATTGACTCACAAGTATACTTTTGGAACCTATCCACAGGCAAAGGGTCTTCATCGGGGTACTCCCATATGAACCTATCAAATGCATCTGGCACCCCGATCTCTGAGAACAAAATGGTTAATAGAATGTTCCCAAATAATATCTTCCCTCCTTTCTCCTTGCTTCTTATGATCTCATCTACTATGTACCGGGAGATGTTGTATACGGTGCCCTCTGTGAACTTTCTGCAGACATTCAACCACGGATTGCTCACCTGGGTCCACCTCTCTTTCCCATTCAGCTTAGAAACAAGGTGCACGGTCATTTTCATCACCGGATCACCGATATTCGTGATGAAATAGTACCTTGATCCCTTCTTTTAATCCTGGGATGCAATGGTTTCTTTAATTACCTCCTCATCTTAGAGGTCATCTATGATCACATCCCCTTTATAGCTTAGGCCTGTAAAGTGTGAGATTAATTGGGGAGTTATGTGCATTTTACACCCTGCGAAGCCAAAGAAATCTTTGTACATGTGCATCATTAACCATTGGTATAGGCACTCGGGCTTCCCAAAGTATGGAAATTCGTAAAGCTAGAGAATCCCTTCCTTATCCATTTTCACCTTGACTACATCAGCTGTAGATCAGCATCCCATCAAGTGTTCATTTATTTGTGGGGTGCACCAGCTCCAACGCCATTTCCTTTGAAATTATACTCGACCGGTGATTGTAATTGATTATGGTCATCTTTCTGATATGGGACTCCCACTCTTGCCCTAGCAAAACCCCATCTGGGTATTGCATCTCTGAGTACAATTCCTCATTACTATCCAAAGGGATTTCTTCTTCTTTCTTCTTTCCTTTTCCCTTACCCTTTCCCTTCTTGGATTGTACTTCAAACTTATCAATTGGTTTTGTGGCCATCATTTTACCCTTTTCTTTCATTCCCTGGTTACTTTTGAGTTATTTGAGAGTTTTCCTCGCGTACCCCATGCCCTAGGGTACAAACCCTAATTTCTGATTTTCCTCCTTTGATCACGGCATTCTTTCACAACATTCCCTACACCCATGAATCACTTCTACTCTGGTTTGTAGATCTAGTGGACCGATTGCGCATGATTTTTTGAGATTTTCCTTTGCACGAGTTAGCTCTTGAAACCCTAGTTCTTGAAAGAAAATCATTCTCATTTTTACAAATTAAAATAATGAATTACCCATCCTTGTATTTATAGCATTTCTCACTTTTACGAATTAAAGGCTAGGGTACTATACGTACCCAAAATTGTAAGGTACTATACTGCCAGAACAGTGTAACAAGTGCCCCGATGATGATACAGGTCTCCTCGCAAGGTGTTCGGGATCCGAAAAATCCCTTGGAGTATGCGTTAACATCCTGCATGCCCCGCTTAGCCCCCATGCCCTTTGTTTTCCCCTTTTTCCCTCTTTCCTTGGCCTCTTGACCTTGTTGATGAAACGCCGCCTCTGCAGGCGGCGGTCCCAGAACCGCCGTCTCGCTCAGAGCGGCGGTCCTGTGCGCGTTTTCCAGAACGCTCTTTTGACACGACTCGCGTGAAATATCATGATTCACCAGCTTTTCTTTGCCGACTTGAGCATGCATTTATGTTTTTGGTCCCCTGGAATAGTGTTTTTCCTTTGTTTATTGTTTAGGAGTTCAATTTGGTTTTGGTTTTGAGTGTTGGAATTCCTATAAATGCATAGCTTGTGCTGAGGCAAAGGGCCACCATTTTTCCTTGTTAGAGTCTTCTGATTTTCAGTGGTTTGGTCTGTTAGCTTGCTTAGGATTGATAGCATAGTTCATTTCATACTTGGTTAGTATTGTTCAGCTGTTGGTAAGCCACAGACCCATCTTGTGCAGGCAGTGCTGTTATCTCATCCCAATCCAGTTAGAAGCTTGCCTCTGAATTTCTCTTTGCTGTAGATTTGTTTTTATTGTGTCTTGGAGTTCTTAGTTCAATCCATTATATGCCTGGTTAGCTTTATTCAGTTGTTGGTAAGCCACATATCCAACTTGTGCAAGCAGTGTCTTTATTTTATCCAATCCATTGGAACAGAATCACTTAAGAAGCCATTAAAGTTGCAGGTTTTGCTCTTCGTATAGGATAGTTACAGGTTCTGGTCACTTCATGTTGCATGGCTCGTAGTAAAATCCCGCTAGGAATCACATAAGCCAAGCTCTGTACTCTTGCGCTATCCCTCTCCTACTCGCATTTTCGGTCTGCATTCTAAGCTATCCTTATCCCAAAATCTACTCCTATCGGTGCTAGCATCACACGCTTTTCTGGATCCATGTGAACACGAAAGAACGAGGAGATCATACTGAGGGGACGAGATCACATACACCATCGGATTCGCCACTGTTCTGCGGAATCCAGGTTTTAAATTTCAAAGTTCTAGTCAGAATCATATCAAATAGAGTAGTTAATCGCTTTATTTCAATAAATTCTATTCTCGATATTGCCAGGGAAGCTGTGGGGATTGATAGTTTCTGAGAAACTATGATTCACTCCTCACTTCTGAGGTAGGATCGAGAATCTTGCCGGTAGATTAGACAAACTATTTTATTTAGAGTAATTCTACAAAATCGCACAGGTAAATAATTACACTCGGTTATCTTGTCTGTTTCAAATTATTGTTTAGTTATTATTTCTAGATATGCTTAAAATAGTTTGCTTTCCTTAAAATTATTAAAATTTTTCTTAGAAGAATAAAAGATATATATGTTAGATTTATTTCACGTAGTTAGAATTTGTTTCATTACAGTTAGATTTGCATTTTGTTTCGTATGACAATCACGGGACCTCAAGAGCCTAGGGAATATATATTCGAGCCAATCATGCCTCAACCAAACCTAGTCATAGCAATAATTGACATAGACCAAAATCTCAGGATACAAGTATTCCGAACAACCACAGATTTACAACTGATCAGTTCTCAGTTAAGAGGATTAAACATAGAAGACGACCAAGCACATGCGTTTTGGTCAAGTCAGCCAAACTACAGATTACCCTAGAAAACATCCACATGACTGTAGAAGGGCTTGAAAGAGAACAAACATTTGGGTGTGATCCTCTAGTTCCACAGCCAGACGCTGGAGACACCCTCGTAGATATAGATACCAGCTTAAGAATCCAGGTTGCAAGAACGCCTGTAAGGTATTCTGAGAAGATTGCACAACTATTGGTTCTAAACATAGAAGCTGAGAAAGCATACGATTACTGGATACTAGGGATTAGAACTTGATCTGTGTATGACCATAACAAGGCCGCAACAACCAAGAGTCTATGGTTGTGATCCGCAGATCCCACAGCCCAACGAATCCACAAGTCAGTTAGACATAGACACTAGCCTACGCATCTTGGTATTCAGGTCCACTCCACTTCCACCTATCATCATCAAACAACTGTCCTTACTAGATATAGCAGCTAACGAAGCTAGGGAATTCTGGACTAGGCCAGAAAATCATCCATAGAGTCAATTATATTCATCATCCACTATATGACCTTATCAGGAGATATACACGAAACAATCCCAGGTCATTTTCCACGTATTCCGCAACCCATAGATCAAATCATGCCAGAGCTCGATATTGATTGGAGCCTTCGAGCAGTCATCCTTGCTGATCGATCTATCACACCAGTCCAAGTTAGAAGGGCCTTCTTTTCCTTAGATTCACAAATTCCACTAGTGCGTGTCGAAGACATTAGACTGCCTAACTAGTTTGTCTACATATTCTACCCCCACCGGCTGTCTCGGCACGACCTTGGGAGGTTAGGTACGCGGAAGAGTTACTTGTTGATTCTCATGCTCGCCTGTCACTTTTCCGACGTACAAAATTGGTGAACCCGACGTGAAACAAACAACTGTTTCACCTTCTCTTTGAGAAGTTTCATCTTCTCTCATTCACCTTCGCTCCTTCCCATTATTCTGTGGGTATTCATATACCCCCAAATATGTCAGGATTCGATGCATATGGCAGACCCCTCTTGGGTCTTGAGGCATACTATGCCCAACAAAATAGGAAATCATCACCCTCACTCTCAGTATGGGGTGACAACTATTCAACTAATCAGTTGTCAACACAAACCCCAAGAATCAGATATAGTTATTCTTTTCAAGCTGAGGAGTTAGATCAACCTCCTCGAACCCAACAAACAGAGCCTTCAGGTTCAAACAATATGACGTTTACCAGAGAATCTGGTTCATCTCCTCAAATGCTACTCAGACCACAAGTTAGTAGGTAATCAGATCCATACCTAGTCTTAGATGATGGACAGCCAACACGTTATCCTAGGAGTGAACAACGCTCCCGGGGAATGTACCCACCTATAGGAGGTTTACAGATACAACCCGAAATCTCTTTTCAAGAAAATACCTCTATGCCACTGCATACAGGAAATATTCTTGGAGAAACTTGGCAAGATAGCGATCAGTTTATGACAGGATATCACGTACCTTTACAACACCAAGGTATACAACAAATGCCGCTTAGGCAAAGTACCGTGACTTCACCAAATGAAGTCATTTCAACCTTAGTAGAAAGAGTGAGAGGGTTAGAACTGGCTCAAGCAAGTCACAATTCTCCGTTCATACAAACAGGAAGTTCCAATCCTCCATACCACTCTGGCCAGGTAGATCTCCTTACGGGAGTAGGCACGTTAGGCATGCCTCCTCAATATCCACAACAAACGCCAACAAGGCCTATCATCTCTAACACAATTCCTCCCGGTCTAGTGTCAAACAGTCCGTTCCTTGACAATACCCCGTCCTACTTAAACATATACTCTAAATCACCACAAGGAGATATGTTCTCCTCTCCCGGCATGTTTGCTCAAACACAGGGACCTCCTTATGCCCCTGCCAACGCATACGCTGCACCGTATCAACAACCTATCCCACCACCACTCCCTCAGCAAACACCATCAATGGTCGAAAGCTATGCGATAGGGACTTATTCAGAATACCTAAAGGAACCCTTAGATTTCACCATACAAAGCGTCATGCTTCCAAGACCCCTCCCTAATTTTCCCAAGTTCAAGGGTGAGGGAGATCCAAATGCACATATCAAAGCTTACGCTACAGCCATTCGGGAATTACTCCCATGGGATGGGGTTGTTGCTAAAATATTCCCCAAAACGCTGGAAGGCATTGCTCTCGATTGGTATTATAGAATACCTGAGGCTTCCATACATTCATTCAAACAACTTGTGTCTGAGTTCATCAAGGCCTTCGACATGAACAAACTATTAAGAACAGGAATCAGGGAGTTCTTACACATCAAACAAGAGCATAACGAGTCTGTCGCCCACTTCATCCAAAGGTGGCGTACCATCCTTTATTCATCAGCAAGTGCTCCAAACATGGATCAGATGGAACTATGTGATTTATTCCTTCATTCTCTCAGTAAGGAGGTGAAGGAAGAAGTCCAGAAGTTCCCACTAAGAACTTACGATGAAGTACTCGAGAGCGCTCTGCGAATAGATCAAGCGGTGATAGATAGTGGTCGTAAGACATATGGAACAAACGGGAGGTTAATCACCTCCACTCAAAACACTACAACTACCACAAATGTCAATCAAGGACCCAAAATCCTTAACAAAAATCGTGGGGTAACAACGGATGGGGTAACCGACCAGCCCAAGAGGGTAAATGTTGTTAATGCTCCGTCACAAACAAACAACCAACGAAACAACAACTTTACCCCGACAATCAATACAGTGGATTTTAACCATCCACAACAACAACAACAACAATGGCGAAATCCCATACAAGGGCCAAGCCAAAACTCATTTGGTTACCAAAACCAAAGTCAAAACCAGAAACAACAATTCCAAAACTTTGGTCCTAATAGGCAACAGTTTGATCGGAATTTTAGGCCACAATACACACCAAACCAACAAAACAAGAATTACAACCCCAATTCTTATTGTGGTTTCCATAAAATTCGGGGTCACAATACTAGAACGTGCCGTGACTACAATAAATTTATGCAACGCTTGCTAGAAGAACAAAGACAGTTCTTCACAGACCTATTTTTGGCGGATCCCATCTCATCATCACCAAATACTCTCACGGGCAGTTTCTCCTCAGAATGCTCCCCTCAAAATCTTTAATGATCCGCTCCCAAATCATGATAGCAATAGGCTGAATCCAACCGGAACAAACAAAGGTGCAGTGACGGGAAACAATGATCATGAAGCCTCGACTTCATTAAATCCGTCAGTTGCGCCACAGTTGGGAGCTCAACCGAGACCTAAGATAGTCAGTTTGGTAGAATTAGACGCTGAACTACCTATCGAAGCTATAACAAGAACACGAGAGTATTTCTCTCAACCGAGCCCAAGTCATCTGCCAGAGATAGATAAGAGTCATCAAATAGTTGAAAAACCCATCGGTGCCTATGATTTAATTAGTGACCTAACAAAGACCTTCTCACACATTTCATTTTTGGACTTACTAAAGAACTCTCCCCCTCACAGAGCTACTCTTTTAGAAGCATTAGGTCTAGGCCATCTAATTAACATCACTCCACCTCCCGAAACACAAGTAAATCACGTAGATTTTGATATCCACCCTCCGGGGTAGCCGGACAAGGATGTCGAATTCATTTTCGAAATAAGTAAAATGCCCACAGATCTTTGAGATCGCATCTTTGAGGTGACCTAGCCTTACACTTGCAAGTGTGGGTTTATAATAACTATGTAAAACGGGAAATGGTTGACGATGGGGCCACAGTTAACATAGTCCCTTTCTCTTTCCTCCAAAAACTTGGATATGGAGAAACAAATTGTTCCACTACTCGAAATACCTTGAGAGGCTATGATAGCCTTAAAGCCACTTCGATAGGAACTATAATACTGCCGGTCACCTTAGGGCCCAAAACCATCTTGACTGAGTTTTATATTATAGATCGGGAAACTAACTATAATATGATCCTCGGCTGACCTTGGATACATCGAATGAAGGCAATCCCTTCCACGCTATTTCAAGAAGTAAGATTCTTGCATCTAGGAAAGGTATTTGTAGCCAAAGGTGATCCAAAACCTTTTGATTTACACCTAGCTGATTTAAAGAAAAGACCAGGGGTGCACTCAGAATTTGAACTTCCAACAAACCAACTTAATAAACCCTCTGACCCAAAGCCAGAGGAAAAGTTGGTACCTACGACGGATCTTGAAACTACCAGCATATCCAAAACAATTCCAACCCCTAAAGGTAAAACTAAAGAAACAGTATCATTAGGGACTACTGCGAAAATCATTGAGTTGATAGAACAAGATTCACCAATGTTCTTACCATTCGATTCAGTAGGCATGGGATTTTCCCTAGGTGTTGGTTCCTTGCCAGCAGAGGATCTCTGTATGGTAGAAGTAGAGTGCGCAAACGCAACAGATGCCCCAACATCTACACTCCCGGCTAAGTATTGGACTCTCCATTTCGATGGAGCTAAATGCCATTATGGAGCGGGGGCAGGTATAATTCTTACTTCACCCGAGGAGAAAGTCCTCCCATTTGCTTTTAAGCTAAACTTTGAATGCACAAACAACGGCGCTGAGTACGAAGCCCTCCTTCTTGGCCTCACCTTAGCCAGAAGAATTGGTATTGATAACATCAGAGTCTTGGGAGACTCGCAATTAGTAACAAACCAAGTTTCTGAAGTATATGAAACTAAAGCCGAACATTTACAACTCTACAAAAACGCTGTATTAGATTTAAGCAAGGCATTTAGCTTTATATCCATTGAAGCAATCCCTCGAGAGAAAAATCTTCTCACCGATTCAATAGCAACCTCAGCATCGCGTTTTACTCCAAGCAATGAGTTAAAAGATACCCAGTTCACAGTGTCCATTCGTGATGAACCATTGATAAAAATAATGACAAATCCTCTTTCAAGCAGAAGTGAATCTACCATCCTAGACCATGTCGGAAATGATGCGGCTACTTTGGATTACTTAAATGCCTATGCAGCACTACATCTCTCCTATCACATGCTAGATTTATCCCTGATTCCACATTCGTCTTCCTACTTCGGAAATCCCGTAACGGATCTTCCCTCACAAATGGAGCCTAGCATATACGCAATAGAAAATGGGGATGATCTAGATTTACCTCCAGCACCACCTGAGTTCGAAGAGGGTAACACCTCTTTGATCGAGGAAACAATCGATGTCAACATCGGGACAGAAGATGAACCCAGAATATTGAAACTAGGTTCTTCATTAACCCCAGAAGAAGTGGAAATACATACAAGGATCCTCAAAGAACATCAGAAGGTGTTTGCATTTAATTACAAGGAGATGACGGGAGTCGCACCCCACATTGCGGTGCACAACCTCGTCACTAGATCAGATGCAAAGCCAATTAAACAAAAATCAAGACCCATGAAGCCCAAAGTAGCTCTCATGGTAAAAGAGGAAGTAATAAAACTCCTTCAGGTAGGATTCATCAAGCCAGTTGACTACTCCCAATGGGTATCTAACATCATTCCCATTCTCAAGAAGAACGGAAAGATACGCATTTGCATAGATTTCCGAGACATCAACAAAGCATGTCCTAAGGATGATTTCCCATTACCATCCATAGATGTTATCGTTGATGCAACAGCTGGTTTTGAACTCTTGTCTCTCATGGATGGATTCTCTGGATACAACCAAATCAGAATATCCGAGCAAGATCAAGCTAAAACCATGTTTATAACTCCTTGGGGAACCTATTGCTACGTTGTTATGCCATTCGGTCTCAAGAACGCCGGTGCTACTACATTAGCGTGGCCATGACATACATATTTCACGATCTAATTCATAAAATCATGGAATCTTACGTAGATGACTTATTGGCTAAAGCTAAGAAGTGTTGTGACCATCCCGAAGTACTCCGCGTCATTCTTTCACGTTTAATAGAATACGGAGTCACGCTAAATCCAGAGAAATGCATCTTTGGTGTAACAGGAGGAAAGCTCCTAGGTTACATCATATCGTCACGAGGGATTGATGTTGATCCAACCAAAATTCGGGCTGTCCTCGAAATGGTTCCACCTTCGGACGAATCTGGAATCAGGTCATTTCTCGGAAAGCTAGGTGCAATCCGAAGATTCATCCCGGATTTAAGCTTCGCCATTCATCCAATCAACAATTTACTCAAGAAAGACTACAACATTGATTGGACCGAAGATTGCAATGAAGCTTTTGATGCAGTTAAGCATTTTCTGTTATCACCACCTACGCTAATGCCACCTAAGCTGGATCGCCCGTTAATCCTATATTCGCAAGCTACCAATGTCTCGCTGGCTTGTATGTTGGCCCAAGAAGACGATAACAAAAGAGAACGTGTGATTTATTTCATTAGCCGAACACTGCTCGACTATGAAACACGCTATACATAGGCAGAACGAGAATGCCTTGCCATAGTCTTTGCTACTAAATGCCTAAGACATTATATGTTGAATCAAGAAACGAAGGTCATGGTAAAAATGGACCATTTACGGACTTTTCTCACACAAGGGTCCTTGTCTAAAAAGGTTGGACGTTTTATAACTTTAATGGGAGAGTTCGAATTAACATTTGTAAACCAGAAGTCGGTTAAAGGACAAATCATCGTGGATTGGTTAGCTGACAACCCATTAGACGGAGGTGATTTAGTAGATTTAGACTTTCCAGATGAATGCGTATACTACATTGAAACACGACCCGCTATCTCTGAGTGTCCTTGGTACACTGACATCGTTAATTATATCATGGACCATACGTACCCGGAGGTAGTTACACTGCAGCAAATAAGGTGGTTGCACATAATTATAGCCAAATATGTCATTATAGAGCAGGTGCTCTATCGAAAAGCATTCGATGGAATGCTCTTAAGGTGTGTCAACACAGAAGAGTCCAAGAGGATTCTCCATGAATCCCACAGCGGTATATGTGGAGGCCACTTTGGTGGCCATGCCACCGTTCGAAAAATACATCGAATGGGCTATTTCTGGCCCACTCTAGAACATGACGCGATAGAGTTTACACGCAGGTGTCATAAGTGCCAAGAATTCTCCCACGAGATCCACATGCCAGCAAAATCTCTATAACCAATCGCAACTCCATGGCCCTTTTCTACATGGGGTCTAGACTTAATAGGGAAATTCTCTCCCTCATCCATAGACGGCCATAATTTTATAATCATGGCCACTGAATATTTTACCAAATGGGTGGAGGCCATGCCTCTTACTACTGCACAGTTGCCGTGATCACCAAGTTCATTTTGAACCAAATCATTTTGCGGTATGGTATACCGCAAATCATTATCTCCGATAATGGAACTTCTTTTAAAAATGAATAAGTTCGCGAACTATGCACGGTAGATTTAAGATAAGCCATCATACGGCTTCCTTGTATTATCCCAAGCCAACGAGATAGGATGAAGCGACAAACAAAAAACACCGAAATCCATTCTCCTTAAAACAGTGAAAGAAAACAAGCGAGATTGGCATTTGAAGTTATATCCGGCCTTGTGGGCCCACCGAACCTCAATAAGAACACCAACGGGAGCAACTCCTTTCTCGCTAGTATTTGGGGTACAAGCAGTTCTCCCGCTTGAGGTCGAAATACCCAGTCTCCACATTTCACTACAAGGGATTCTGGATGAAGATGCTTACAGAGAAGCACGTCTTTCCCAACTAGAAAGCCTAGATGAAACTAGGTTAGATGCTGAGCAGCGGCATAGAGCTTATGCTGACCGAATGTGCCGGCAGTACAACAAGAAGGTCTATGAACGTGACATATACGAAGGTGATCTAGTTCTAAGACTAGACAACCGGATCGATAAGAAGACCGGCGAAGGAAGGAAATTCCGGCCCAAATGGTTGGGCCCATACTGAGTCATGAAGGACTATGGAAATGGTGCATACCTCTTATGTACGTTAGAAGGCGAGGAGTTTGGTGAAACAGTCAATTCCCTGCACCTCAAACGTTTCTACGCATAAGCAGCTAACGCTACCTATATAGCTATCTACATTGCATTTTCATATAAATTAGGATCATTTTGTCCATTCGTTTCTTACACAAATTGTGATCAAGGAGTCTATTCTCAAAAGCAATTCATTACAAACTCATGATGTTGTTGGCACAAAACTTTCTAATCATATCTCTCCATTTTCATGATATCATCAATCACTTCAGAATCTTTTATCAAATAAAATCAAACATGACGAAGTCTTAACGGTAACCATACCAAGATCTGCAAGTTTGTTCTCGCTTTGATTTCTTCTTAGGATAGGTGTCTTGCCTATGGTCTGTTCTAGAAGCTTCATGGTGTCACATCTATCCCATATATACATCTCTTTGGAAATAAGCATATACTGACATCTTACTCAAAAAGACAAGTCAAAAAGTGATTAAACAGAAAATTTTATTTTTACACATTTCCTTGCCCCACCAACCTTCGGTGATGAGCTTGCGTCTCTTACTAGTGACGTAGGGTTGGGAAAGGATGGAAATGCCCTTACTTGCCTATGCCTTGCCCACGGTGATAAACCCATGCTTCTTACTAGTAGCATGGGGCAAAGTGTAGGGGGTCCTCTTGACAAAGCAAATGTTAAAAGGTCATAAACAAACTATTCAAACTTTGAGTCAAAAATGAATGAATCAGATGTCTAAAATTCCAAAAAGAGTTAAAAATTCTAAAACCCAGATTTTGTCTATTATGTGGCCATCTACGGGTCTAAGTCTGGATAAACCACAAAGCAAGTTGCATCCGAAACTATGAAGTCATTCGGGTGGAGTAAGCTTGTAGTTTTAAATTTGGTTCCACCAAAGCTTTGTCTCAAGCTTTCATCACTATCATTTCACCATATTTCATAACTTGCACCATTCTTGGCTCTTGGTGATGAGCCCTCGCATCTTACTAGTGCGTGCGTGGAGTTAGGAGTGGGGCAAGTTAACTGCATTCATCATACTAGTCATTTTCATCACTTTGCCAAAACAAACATGAGGTATCCAAATTTCTCACAGAAGCTAAGATTTAAGATCACAATATATCTACAATATCATGTATCAGCATCATGAAACACAAAAAGAAAGCAAGCATTTGCATCATCTGTTCTCCATTGCATACATATAAAAAAGCATATAAAACATACATCGTAGTATACACGAGAAAGCTGGAAATAGAAAGGGAAAACATGAGTGACAAGTTTTGATCCAAAAACGAATGCATATATATAAATAATCAATGTTTATATACAATGCCATCATGCTCTAGGCATGGTCAAAACACTCAAAGAGCCCGTGATATACAAAAGAATCTATAGTACAAAACGCATAGGAGCCAAGTAGTCTCTCAACCCCTGCGTGACCCCTCTGAAGGTGCGCGCCCTCGCCTAGGGCTCCGGCTACAGCACTCTGAATGCACGGAGGGCTCAGGGTCCCGAGGGGTAGCCGCGGTCTCGCCATGAGAATGGCTCCTCATAAGACGCTCGGCTATCCTATAGCCTGCCAACTCTGTACGGAGAGTCGACACCATCCTGGCCACGTGCCAAATGGGAGCGAAGACGTCGGTATGCTCCTACCGGATTGAGGGCTCCCGGCATCTACGGACAGCTCCGCACGGGTCCTATCCATAGGGATCATCAGGGAATCAGTGCATACCCTACGGATTAGATCCCGCCACTCGTCAACAGTCTCTGCAAACAAAGAAGAAAAAATGAATTAGAAACTAGACAAGAGGCTAAAAGATACAATATCAAAACACAAGGAGAAATAGCAATTAAAACAAATCCTAAACTAAACAAGCATTGAAAGGAAGAAAAGATAACTTACTCGGATCACCGAGCCTCCAAGATGCGTCGCTAGGGCCAACACCAGCCGCAGATGCCGCTGCCGACTGAGGGGCTGCTCCTGTAGTGGGAGCAACATGATGCCCCGCAACAGACTCTTCCTCTCCACCATGACCCTAGGAGAGTGGCTCCCTCGAAGCTAGAGTCTCTCTCTCGCACTCGCTCGGCCCTCTCCTTTGTAAAATATCCTAAGTGTCATGCCACTCAGGATCACTGTCATCCGTCTACTCCTCCAATCCTTCCTCTGTAAACTCCTCAAAATCGAGTCGATATCTATAGGGTCATCACTACTATGAGTAGGACCCGCAATCTGAAGCAAAGGTGCCCGAGGCGCACCAGCTCTCCCTCTAGCCCGAACTATCCTCCTGGCTGTAATGGGAGTGCCAGGAGTAATCACTATCCAACCATGGCCTCTAGGCCCCCCTCTAGCCTCGCGGACTGATCTATAGACTGGCGCCACTGGGGGAAGCATGCCCGTGTATGGTAGGCCAAACTGCTGAGGAACCTGCCGAAAGGATGTACCTCCACTCGTCCCACGCGGTCAATAAGCTGCCCTGTGGTGGAGTAAGAAATCAATGTAAGAGTCTCCTCTCCCCATATACCGGCCATAAGCTGGTACGGTGTCGCCTCCATGTCTGCTGTAGTAAGAGAGGCAACTGGCTGGTGAGGTGCTCTAAGCACCGACATATCTGTCCATCTGGCTGCCCTCACAGCCCCTGGATCTGCCACCTCCACGCCCCTGCCATAAGGGATGAAGCGCTCGTACACCCAACTCATAACTAGAGTAGGGTGGCTCAAAGACTGTCCCTGTAGATGGACCACCCTGTATAAATCATGATAGGTGGTCCCCAGAATATCGCATCCTGGCGTATATCGGCCATGCCCCTCTATCTGTGTAATGATGGGGGCCCGGTGGTATAGTAAAGTATCCCCTCCCTTGTCCCGATCAGCCTCGAGGCAAGGATCCCCATGATAGCCTGTCGAAATACGGGGATGGGCAAAGAAGGAATGGATCGAACTCTCACTCCCTTCTTCGACCCCGTGGAGATGGCTGCATCCCCCATGTAGCCTACCCCTTTGCGTCTGTGCTCAGACCTGCCGTCTCCAGTGTGAGTCTCCTCCCTATAATCGGGACCCCCAGGATACGGTAGACATCCTCTAAAGTAATGGTCCACTCACCACGGACCCCTGGCAGTCGGAAAGTGTTCCGATCTGCGTCCCAATATGAAAACAAGTCACAAAGTATGTGACTGGATGGTGTGACATGGGGCACGCGTGATATACGTAATATGTCGGCCCTCTGTAATGTATCCTCCTCATTTTGAGAAAGGGCATCCAATACCCCCGAAAGCCAATCACACTCTCTCTCTCTCGGCTCCATCTGATATACTCCTCCCTCGCATGCATACACCCAAAAACACACAAAACAAGACAAGTTAGTATCGAATAATACCAAGAGAATCATAAAACGCATAGAAGTGCAGGAAAATGTAACACCCTGAACTGTTGTTACTTCCTCCTAAGCATACAAGTGTTGATATGTGATTTCTTTGTAAAAGGATGTGTTCCCTTGATTGAGAATTCATGCTTGATATGTACTGTATCTTCTTTGCAGATTACAAATCTTTGGTCGAGTCGATTATGATTGGACTCTTTTATTTATTTCATTTTGCATCCGAGTTTAATCTGATCTCGGAGCGAATTATGAAGTTATTCATCTATAAGACCTAGCCTTGGATCGGTGGTATTGATCCAAGTGGTATTTTTAAGTTATTCATGATGAATTAAAAATTATAAACCTTTCACAGGTTGCAAGGTCTGAATTCGTTGAATAAAGCCAATCCCGAGTCTAACTCAGGTTGATCGTGTGAAATGGAATGGTTCCCGATATCGAAGTATATCTGGAAGGTCTTGAACGTGGACCAGGTAATAATTCTGTTACATATAATTCTGTAGCCTAATGGCAGTACAGGAGTGAACCCTGTTCAAGAATGCATGTTGTAGGTCTTTTTCTGAGTATATGAAATGTTAGACCTAACTGGAATTATTAATGTTAGTAACCTAAAACTAAACTTAACCTAGGGGTTAGATTAGTGTTAATCTAACCTAGACCTAGGCTAAGAGCTAATGCTCTAAGTTAGTATCTATGTTCTAAGAGGTTAGCCTAGGTGTTATCCTAAATCCTAACCTAAGTTACTAACCTAACTATTGAGCAAGGAATAAGGGGACCTATGGAGGGGTGCGAACCATGGGCGGCAGTTTCTATGTTATTAAATGCTTGGATAAGCTTGAGGGATAGGTAATTGGTGGAAGTTTTAAAGTGGCTAACTAGAGCCGACGTGGCAGGTCGCCAAAGTTGGAAATGGTCTTTGAATTTCATTTGTCTATCGCCAACTATGGCGGTCGGTGGCAGTGGAGTTTGAGCGGGAAACTGGGAATTAATGTCATTTATGGACTCGGGCTTCGAGCTCAGATTTCTTGGGGAAGCATGCAAAATGGAAAGTTAATTGTTTGTTTGGTTTTGCATGCACTCCGGTTTTCCTTCTGTCTATTCACTGGTTCTTCGCACCAGTCTTCTTGGTGTTGCATGGCAAGTATGAGCGTAACTAGCTCTTTCCTCTGGCAAGGAAAATATATAAGTCATGGAAACAACAAATTTTTATTGGTGGCTCCAACTTGGAAAAGAAGGAGAAGGTTCGAGCTCTTTCGGTTGTTCGCTTCGAAATTTTGAGCAAATATCCAGGCATGTTAGGCCCTAACCTTTAAAAATCTTCTTTGTCTTTCAAGTGATTTCATTAAAACAACTCTTCTGTTCGGATAATTTTGGAATTGGTTGGTTTCTATGGTAGTCTTGTGTGATTTTTGGCACTGTATCTTCATGCTGGTTTGGTTTTTTTCAATTTAACCCTTGATGGGTGTTTATTGTATTTCAACTGTTGCTATTTTTCCTTGTGTTTTGCATTCCGGCTTTAAGTTTGCGAAATATATGAAATGAATGTATGCTAGGCCTGCTCTGTGAGAACCCATGAATTGTTCTCGTGATGGGTACAGGCTACTGTGATGCTTGTTGATTTATACTTGTCGTCGATGCTTGTTGTTGATACTCGTCGGAGGGAATACTGATGGACAGTTGTTTGATTGTTCAGTTTTATTGAACTTTTTGTAAGCTCTGTCGTGGTTACTATTGGTGGTGGTTATTGATTCTTGTTGGGTTTCGTTTTGTCTTTTAAGGTTATTTGTGAATAAATAACTTGTTGTGTACTAAATCTCATTGCGATCCTGTTGAAGTTGTTTTTCCTTTGCGTTGTGGTTATGGGATTCAACCCGTTGGCTGTATGCAATAAGGATATATGTTTTTATTGTATTTAAACGACTCTGTAGAGTCCATTGAATGATTCATATATTTTGGGACCACTGTGGAAGCTATATATATTTGAATTTTGGTAATTTGATTTGTCTGAGTCTTGAAGAAGTAACAGGTAATGCGACTTCTGTTATTTTGTAACGAATACCTTTGTTTTTCAAGGAATTTGTGGTTCAGACTCAGTTGGGTACTTATTATGTTTCCACTCTATGTAAGCTTGGAGCGAATATTGTTATAAGGGTTCAGTCGGATTCCTTGTTTTGAAATCAGTATTTAGATTTGCTTATACCTGATTTTGAATATCGACCATTGTTGGCATGGTTGGAATCTTTAACTTGTATTTCACTTGTATATCGTTTTCTGTAGAAGCTTATTCGTGAATACTGATATACGGATTTAGTTTTAAATCTTTGATAAGTAATCAGTGTCACTGCTTCGGTATAAGCCTAATTATGAACATGTAATGTTTTTGGCTTTGTTGGACTTCATTAAACAGTTTGACATCATGTAATTTGGCTTTTTATTTAGTGGGTCGTGAATACCATACTTCAAACTCTGAACACGTTCAGATGTGAATACAGAATGTTATGTTTCCTTTCTGTTTATCCCAGTTTGATGAGGCTGTGCATGTTAAGGGGATTTTGTGTGATTATCTCGGCATAGTCTTAGGGAAACATCGGTTGCTTAGTGTTGAGGAGTCTATTGTTGACTGCGAATAATTGAAGCTCTTTGATTTCGACCTTGGGTCCGAAAGCCTTGTAGTGTTTATTATGAACTAGAAGGGGACTGTAGGTTAATGTATGGGATTATAGTCGTGTTTACGTATTCTGTTGCATGACTATCCTGCCTTGAGCTTGACTGAACTATGAGCCATCGACTGCACCTCGACGGGTGATGTGGGGAATATCTTCTTGTTGGTTGTTTCATGTGGAAGGTCATGTGGAGTCTGTTTGGTAGATAGTCATCCCTTGTTGGCGTGATAGCTACTGTACAGAAGTTTTGTTATATTTGATGTTAACAAAACAAAGTGATTCTTCTTGTGACTAAATCCGAATTTTCATATGCATGTAAGGTGAATGTTTTCCATTTAAGGAGATGGTACAGTCATGAGCTTGTTGAAGGGAAATTTGAATGACTTGTTTTCTTTCTCTTCTGTTATGAAAATATATGATGATATTTTTATCTAACCGTTGGAACTGTTTTGAACCTATTTACGGAATCATGATTTATTATGATATTCCTTTTACTGTTGAATGAAATGATCTGTCTGAAGTTTGTTGTTTTTGGAATTCAGATGGATAGATGATATGGATACTTTCGTTCTTCTTGATTTCTAATATTGTGATGAAATATTTGGGAAGTATTTAGGACTATTCTGTAATGATAATAGAGTTACACGTTTGTGGTCATTTTTGTATTACATCAGCATAGTCTGAAATATGTATACTAGTTTGGTGAAATGATCTCATTTAAACAGGTTGTTTAATGAAAACAGTTGGTGGATTGCAATTGTTTTAAGAGTTAGTGCTTATCATGCTCAGTTCATCGAACTGACCCATGTTGACAAATTTTGCAGATGGTCGCCGTAAGTGGTAAAAGCATGCAGATCTGATAGGATGTTCAGATTGTTTAACTTGGTTTATGATGAATTGCAGTTTGATTCTCTAAATGTACTATTTGAGGAAAGATGTTCTTCTTCCGTTGAATATTGTATCAAGTATGCTGAATGCATAAAATGTATTTGATTAGTTCTGAAAGGAATGGAAATTGATATTGTTACTTATGTGTTTGTATTCTTATCTTGATAGTTTGACCTTCTTCGGTTCAAATGATCTAAAGAGCATTGTTATTATTATATAATTTGGAGACTTTGGTGATTATCAATGTAAGCTTTACAAGAATATGTGATTGAATTCTTATGATTGTTTAGCAGTTCCAGTATGTTCTATCAGAAGCTAAATTGAAATTTAGGTAACTGTCTTTTTGGAAGATAGGGTTAAAATATACCTAAGCAGAACGCTAAACAAACTGAATTAAATTATTAATCCCTAGTCCTGATTATGACAGGACAACATTTAATTGGATTCTGAATCATTTATATCTTGATACTAATAAGTATGATATAAATTCAGTTATGAGAACTGATATAAACCTAATGGGGTTCAGATGGCAATCTCATGTGAAGTTTATGAGATATTGTCCAATTCTGTTGTTTTAGAATTATGTATATTCTATGAACTCCTTGACGAGACCTTGGCCTTAATAACTCCTCTGTGTAATGGGTTTTATTGAGAAAGGTCATCCTAGGATGAGGAATCCAGGGATCGGGAAAGGCTAACCTTAGGGGAACGTCTTTAATGTAATTTAAACTTAGTGTGCATAACACTTATTAATAAGTAGATCTTTTCGAGGCGGATTTAAAGGTTGACGGTACAAGTCAAGCTCGCAGGTTGTACCTCCGAGAAGATTAGGATCTTCTCGAAGTTACAACAATGCAGGTGACTTATGACGACACCCTTTGCATTGATCGCTAAGATTTACATCTTGATCTCGAACGAGTTACTCAGGGACCGATTAGGAATGTGGTCACGTTATATGGCTGCCTAGGAGACTCGGGGTATCTTGACACACTGGTTTAATTAGGATTGACCCAGTATGTCATCTTATCCCTAGTCCTTGGGAGCATCCATATAATGTTGTCACCTTACTAATCCATTCCCGAGTGATTAACTTGGGATAATAGGGAGTGACAGAAGTTGGTATAAGATGTTCTACATAACATAGGAATGGGGTGAAGGACGTATTCCAGATTGATGAGTATGTCATTAAGGAATACAAGACATAAGCAGTATGTTTCAAATCTTTGGCCAAAGTATCGCAAGCTATTGATTGCATTGTCCTGAGTCACCTGGTCTAAGGGATGAGATGCCGATGAATAATGGTACTTGAGTTATTCAGCTTAGGTTCCTTGGATAGAGCATTCTGAATCCCAGAATAGGGAAGAGAACCACAAGAGTGATGTCTTAAATAAAAACACCAACTCTTATTACTCATGAATAGATCGGTAGATTACCGAGTCATGGAATGAATAGATCGGAGGTACTCCGAGTCATTACAGCTGCATATGGTTATCTATTATATGAATGGTTATTTGATTTGTGAGTTCTAAATTATGTATTTAGAACCAGGAAGCATTTATAAAAAAAAAAAAAAAAATTGACTTGTTCTATTGTCTAAAATGAGGATGTTACAAAAATATAAGTGCAATCTCAAAATCAAGTTCTTTTGCATTCTAGTCGAACCACCGCCCGAGCAGGAGGCGGTTTGTAACCACCGCCTTAAGGGCAGCGGTCGTGTAACCGCTGCCCCGAGGCGGCGGTGGTCATGTAACCACCGCCCGGCCGGGCGGCGGTCATGATCGAAAACCCCGGGTTGTTAACCCCAAAAAGCCCAAAATGAGCAAAAATAGACCATTTAAACTAAAAATGGAGCCTACCCAGTAGGCGCCCCCCCTAGGTGGACCTTTTGAACCTAACATTTTCAAAAATAACCCCCCCATTATGACGAATTTAACATTTCAATTTTAAAGGGGGAAAAACACAAAATTGAAGAAAACCAACCTGTGATCGCTGAGGTCGGTGTTCCACTCATGGAGGCATGATCACGATCTCGCTGCGAACGTTTCGACTCTACTCACGTGAGAAACCGTCACCGTGGGTCCCAGAGCTCAAAATCAATCAAATCGACTCGCGCAAATGAATAGGAAAATGGGCCCACTTTCATATATATATCGTTCTATTTCATTTTAAAATGACTTTTTCACAGGTTTGGAGCGCTGATGGAGGTAAGTTTCTATCCCCGCACGAATGGTACATTCTCCTTCCCTATTATTTTAGCATTTATCTTCCAAGTTATTGTATCTATCTGCACTTGAGCTCTCTTTTTTCATTTTGCAGGTAGCGGGAATTTCAATGGCGTCATTTCAACACATGGACGAGTAAGGTATAGCTTCTAACTCCCCATTTCGGGACTGCCATACTCGGACCCAACGTTTTATGCCTCTTCATGGCTAAAACGCTTCTCTCGAGGGGGCAATATGTACGTACCCAAAATTGTAAGGTACTGTACTGCCAGAACAGTGTAACAAGTGCCCCGATGATGATACAGGTCTCCTCGCAAGGTGTTCGAGATCCGAAAAGCCCTCGGAGTATGTGTTAACATCCCACATGCCCCACTTAGCCCCCGTGCCCTTTGTTTTCCCCTTTTTCCCTCTTTCCTTGGCCTTTTGACCTTCAATGACGAAACCGCTGCCCTATAGGGCGGTGGTCTCGTGACCGCCGCCCTGAACAGGGCGGCGGTCCTGTAACCGCCGCCCTGCTCAGAGCGGCGGTCCTGTGTGCGTTTTCCAGAACGCTCTTTTGACGCGACTCGCGTGAAATATCATGATTCACCAGCTTTTCTTTGCTGACTTGAGCATGCATTTATGTTTTTGGTCCCCTGGAATAGTGTTTTTCCTTTGTTTATTGTTTAGGAGTTCAATTTGGTTTTGGTTTTTGAGTGTTGGAATTCCTATAAATGCATAGCTTGTGCTGAGGCAAAGGGCCACCATTTTTTCCTTGTTAGAGTCTTCTGATTTTTAGTGGTTTGGTCTGTTAGCTTGCTTAGGATTGATAGCATAGTTCATTTCATACTTGGTTAGTATTGTTCAGCTGTTGGTAAGCCACAGACCCATCTTGTGCAGGCAGTGTTGTTATCTCATCCCAATCCAGTTAGAAGCTTGCCTCTGAATTTCTCTTTGCTGTAGATTTGTTTTTATTGTGTCTTGGAGTTCTTAGTTCAATCCATTATATGCCTGGTTAGCTTTATTCAGCTGTTGGTAAGCCACATATCCAACTTGTGCAAGCAGTGTCTTTATTTTATCCAATCCATTGGAACAGAATCGCTTAAGAAGCCATTAAAGTTGCAGGTTTTGCTCTTCGTATAGGATAGTTATAGGTTCTGGTCACTTCATGTTGCATGGCTCGCAGTAAAATCCCGCTAGGAATCACATAAGCCAAGCTCTGTACTCTTGCGCTATCCCTCTCCTACTCACATTTTCGGTCTGCATTCTAAGTTGTCCTTGTCCCAAAATCTACTCCTATCGGTGCTAGCATCACACGCTTTTCTGGATCCACGTGAACACAAAAGAACGAGGAGATCATACTGAGGGGACGAGATCACATACACCATCGGATTCGCCACTGTTCTGTGGAATCCAGGTTTTAAGTTTCAAAGTTCTAGTCAGAATCATATCAAATAGAGTAGTTAATCACTTTATTTCAATAAATTCTATTCTCGATATTGCCAGGGAAGCTGTGGGGATTGATAGTTTCTGAGAAACTATGATTCACTCCTCACTTCTGAGGTAGGATCGAGAATCTTGCCGGTAGATTAGACAAACTATTTTATTTAGAGTAATTCTACAAAATCGCACAGGCAAATAACTACACTCGGTTATCTTGTCTGTTTCAAATTATTGTTTAGTTATTATTTCTAGATATGCTTAAAATAGTTTGCTTTCCTTAAAATTATTAAAAGTTTTCTTAGAAGAATAAAAGATATATATGTTAGATTTATTTCACGTAGTTAGAATTTGTTTCGTTATAGTTAGATTTGCATTTTGTTTCGTATGACAATCATGGGACCTCAAGAGCCCAGGGAATATATATTTGAGCCAATCGTGCCTCAACCAAACCTAGTCACAACAATAGTTGACATAGACCAAAATATCAGGATACAAGTATTCCGAACAACCACAGATTTACAACTGATCAGTTCTCAGTTAAGAGGATTAAACATAGAAGACGACCAAGCACATGCATTTTGGTCAAGTCAGCCAAACTACAGATTACCCTAGAAAACATCCACATGACTGTAGAAGGGCTCGAAAGAGAACAAACATTCGGGTGCGATCCTCTAGTTCCATAGCCAGACGCTGGAGACACCCTCGTAGATATAGATACCAGCTTAAGAATCCAGGTTGCGAGAACACCTGTAAGGTATTCTGAGAAGATTGCACAACTATTGGTTCTAAACATAGAAGCTGAGAAAGCATACGATTACTGGATACTAGGGATTAGAACTTGATCCCGCGTATGACCATAACAGGACCGCAACAACCAAGAGTCTATGGTTGTGATCCACAGATCCCACAGCCCAACGAATCCACAAGTCAGTTAGACATAGACACTAGCCTACGCATCTTGGTATTCAGGTCCACTCCACTTCCACCTATCATCATCGAACAACTGTCCTTACTAGATATAGCGGCTAACGAAGCTAGGGAATTCTGGACTAGGCCAGAAAATCGTCCATAGAGTCAATTATATTCATCATCCACTATATGACCTTATCAGGAGATATACACGAAACAATCCCAGGTCATTTTCCACGTATTCCGCAACCCATAGATCGAATCACGCCAGAGCTCGATATTGATTGGAGCCTTCGAGTAGTCATCCTCGCTGATCGATCTATCACACCAGTCCAAGTTAGAAGGGCCTTCTTTGCCTTAGATTCACAAATTCCACTAGTGCATGTCGAAGACATTAGACTGCCTAACTAGTTTGTCTGCATATTCTACCCCCACCTACTGGGCATTTGTCTCAAGCACAACCTCGGGAGGTCGGGTACGCGGAAGAGTTACTTGTTGATTCTCACGCCGCCTTTGTCGCTCCGACGCAGGTGTACCTACCACCGCATGACAATATTTAATACAACATTTTTCATACAAACCTAACTTCAACACTTTTCCTTACATGCCTAATCCTTGCGTGAAATTTTTTTCACCCGTGCCCAATCCTTGCACGAAAAATATTCCAACCTTCTGGCGTGCAGACAATCCATCTTGATAGAAGACTCTTGCTAGCGTGTTACCAACACCAAAGGAACCTCTTCCATCCTCATAATTCTTGCTTTCACCTCCCTCATGTTTTTTGTTCTTTCTCCTTTGTACGTGGATTTCCAATGTAACTTTATTTTGTCATCCATCTGCCTTCCTAATGCATCTTCTCAACAGGGCCAGTTCAAATGGTATGCCAACCCAATCCTCATACAGAATAACTTCATGCCTCTTTTTATCACCTCACCCCAAATTAAATCGATAGCAGTCCTCTACACATTCATAAGTAAAAAAGTAATAAGGTTACCAAGTAAGGTGCAAAACAAGACAACAATGTGAAAGGGAAAACAAGAAAGGAAAAGCATAAAAGGAAATTCTAAACTAACTAGCGTAATCGCCTTATTTACAAACACCAAGAACCATTATTTATAGTAGGGATTCAGCCTACTCCCATTGAAGTGTCCAAGTAATTTTGTTCCATCCAAAGACTTCAGAATCGGCACGTGCTCGAATCGGGGATGTATGAAATTATATAAGGACCCAACCAATGCACCTTCAACTTTCCAGGATGGCATAGACATTTTGAATCATATAGCAATACCATTTGGCCAACCTTAAATTATTTGTTCTTAATGTAGCAGTCGTGGCATGCCTTTTACTTAGCTTTTTCAGTTTTTTGGCTCCATATTTCTAGCGAGCACCTTTCATCCAACTTCATCAACTCATCTATTCTCTCTTCCAGCTCTTGTTCATCATCCAATCCTCCTACATGTGCTATATGCAGCGATGGTAGCATAAATTCAACCGGAAAAATAACCTCCACACCAAACACCAGTTGAAATGGTGTGGCCTTGTTCAACCTTTTATACGTTGTTCTATATGCCCAAAGGATCTGTTGATACCTTGTCATCCCAATCCTTCCTACCCACGTCACATATCTTAGTCAATGTGTGACTAAGGATTTTGTTAAATGCCTCCACAGTCCCATTTTCCTGAGGGTGATAAGGGGTAGTCTTGTGATGGGTTACCATGAATTCTGCCAATAGAATCCCGATTGTTTCATTTAAGAAGTGAGTGCCCTTATCACTTGTTAAAATTAATGGGCACCCATACCTACTGATAATGTTCTCCCACAAAAATCTAGCAGCTGTGGCTATGGTGCAATCCTTAGTGGGTGCAGCCTCTGTCCTCCTTGACAGATAATCGCACTAGTAATGATATGCCGTGAGCTAGTCCTTCGTGCATCCGGTGAGATTGATCCAACAAAATCTATTTCCCATTTCTCAAAAGGTTTTGCGCTAGTGATGGGGCACAAGGGAATCTCATCCCTTCTTTCAAGTTTTCCAAGGCACTGGTAGTGGTCACAGGCCTTGTAAAACTCAATACAATCCTGGTGATTTGTCTCCCACCATAGTCTAGCAACTAGGATCTTGCGTGCGGTTGTATTCCCTACATAGTTTCCTCCAACAATCCCACAATGGGCTTCTTCTATTATAGCTATGCTTTCATGTTCTAATACGCACCATCATAAAACCTCATCATGGTCCATCTTATACAAATCCCCATTGATCAACATGAAGGGTGTGGTGTGTATGGCTAACCTTTTCCTTTCCAAAGCATTCATCCCTTCGGGTGCCACACCTTCTTTGAGAAAATAGCAATGTCCTCTAGTTCTTACAATAAGCATGCCGCAACTGACGAATAGTTGTGCATCCTGGAATGGATTCCTTGATACTATGCACATCCTCTCTCGAATTAATCCTTGATAAATAATTTGGCCCACAATTGTTCTTTCCTATTTTTACCACCACTTTGAATTTGAATTCCTGAAATAAAAGTACACAATGGCGTATGTGGCCTTGTAACACTACTTTGTTTACTAGATACTTCAAGGCCATATGGTCAAGTGTAGAATATGAAGGGATTTACCAGCAAATATTATCTCGAATTTGTGGAGCACGTAGATCATTGATAATTCCTTGCACTCGGTTGTTGTCTAATTTTTTTCTCGCTAGTGTCAAATTTCTACTTGTAAAACACAAGGGATGATAAAAAATATCCTCTCTGGTTGAGTAAGAACGGCTCCCATTCTGTACTAGAGGCATCCACATGGACATGGAAAGGTTTATCCCATCTGGGAATCATAGAATCGGTGTGGTGATAAGGATTTCTTTTAGAGTGTCAAATTCCCTCTACTACACCTCTCTCCATTGAAAGGCACTCTTATGTCTCGAGCAATATTTCCAAAGGCATGGTGATCTTGGCGTATCCCTTAATGAACTTTCTATAGTACCCAAGTGTGTCTAAGAAATCCGTGCACTACACTTTGGTTGATAGGCTCCTAACCCTAAAATAACTACAATTTTTGTGTGATCCACCAATAAGCCCTCTTTACATATGATATGTCCCAACAACGTTGCAAAAGGAGTTGTAAAGATACATTTCTTGAAGTTGAGGGAGATCCTTAATCGACATCTTTAAACATCAACCTCAAGTTATCAAAAACATCATACCTATCAATCATCCAAATATAAGTGAAGGAACTTGTGGATGAAGTCCTTAAATGCTTGTACTACTATGCGCGAAAATATAGTAGCCGCATTCTTCAGCCCAAAGGGCATGACCATGTATGCAAAGCTTCCCACTCGGTGGCGAAAGTTCTCTTTTCTTGGTCCTCCTTGGAAATCCTTACTTTGTTATATCCCGAGAATCCATACGTAAAGGTATAGACCTCACGCCTAGCAACTCCTTCTAAAATATCTTCAGAAAGGGGGTGGGAAAACGATTTATGATACAAACAACATTTAATTCCCCGTAATCCACACATATCCTAATCCACCCATCCTTATTTATGTTGATCACCATTGGACTTATCCACTCGATTCCTCCACACCTCAATGATAGCATATGCTATCATCTAGTCTAGCTCTTCTTTAACCCTCATGCGCATGTTGGGATTCATCCTATAAGGTCTCTTCCGACTAGGTGCACACCATCTTTCAAATATATCATCATTTCCCCTAATGAATGATGGACTCCTTTCAACTCATGGTATCCATGTGGGAATAAATCCTCAAATTTGTGTAAGAGATCGATGATATTTGATACTTCCTTATCCAACCAAGTAGTCCGAATGATAGCTTCCTTAGGCTCCTCTTTCGAGCCGATGTTAAATTTATTGGTTTTGAGTGGTTCATGATACGGGTGGACACATGCATCTCCATCGTCAACTACTTTGCATGCCCCAACCAAATGGTCGACTTTCGTGCTTTCCATCTCCTCTCCATTAACAATGTATACCATCTTTCCTTTCTCCTTTTTAGCACACGCGCTTGAATTTGTATGTATTCGGTTCCTCCTCTTCAAACCATACTTCTAAGCTAGGCCCATCGAATAAGTTTACTAACCTATCTTCGCCATGGTGTAATCCCGAGAGTGAGGTGCTTGATAGTCTCGCAAGGCTTCATCAACTAGTTCTTTGGTACTTGGTACTCAAATGTGTGAAGCAATTCAACCGCTAATTCCTGCTAACTTCCCATTTGGCGGTGTGTTTTGAGAATGCATATACCAAGTACACGCACAACCTTTTAGTGTCAAATACATCTCTTACACGCAAAGGGAGGGTGGCAAATATTCTACGCCTTCTTCGTAGACCCTCTCACATGTCCTGGATGTGGGAAGAGGCTAGTCCATTGCCATTGTAATCCTTGATAGCGGTGGGTATGTTTCCTTTTAAGAATCGATAATGAGTGCAATTATAACTTCACACCATTCCAACAAGTTTTCACTATGCGCAGCCCACCACCTTGCTGCTGTGCATATCAAAACATAGCCTAACATAATTCGTCGCTCGTCCTCCCTCCAGGTGAGCTTCCATCTCTCTCAAAAATAACTTAGGGTATGCATCCCCAGAATACTTGGTTATTGCCTTTCCTCCCAGGTGCTGAAATATACGCACCATGGTTACCTTGGTTACTGATCCTTTCAGATGTCACCCAATCAATTCATAAGTCCCATGTGCCCAATTATCACATGTTATACTGGTAGTATCACTGATAGATTGAGCATCATCAAACTAGATGACTCCTTCTACAGGGTGGATGGTCTCTGGATCTCTTATGGAGCACACATATATTCTATATAGGACTTCCTCTGCAAGGGATTCAGTATAGGGGGTGGAATTCCCATCAACCAATGATATAACTACCCTCTCTTCCTTTTTTTCAAATCTTATGTACCCCTTGTTAAACCAGAGATTTGCATTATTCTTATAGCACCACGGGTGCCCAAGTAACACTAGGAAGTTATCTGCCTCGGCAAGAGCCAAGACTTCAAAATCTCCAGTGAACTTAGTCCCCTGAATGGTAATGGTCGCATCCTTCAATACACCTATGGGCATTGCCTTTGTCTTATTTTCCATATATAACACATTTGAAGATGGCTGTAATGTAGGTCTTCCCATTTGATGTCAGGCATCCAGAGTGAGAACATTAACCTTCGTGCCTATGTCAATGAGGATGTTGCTAAGCAACCATCCATCCACTACTACGTTCAGGGTAATCTCTTTATCATAATCAAGGCTGTGAGGTTGGAGGTTTGCATGCAGGATCCACCTTTCACATTCTTCCTAGCGTGTGGCACCTTTTCTCTCAAATATGCTCCTAGAAGGGGAATAATATTCTTCTAATTCTATGGTTATTCTTTGCTCATCCTTTCTAGTCTTCTCTTTTAAGCATTGGATCTCCCATTGTAAACTTAAAATTACGTCGATGGTTTCCTTGTAGAATTTTTTCGGTGAGTCGGGTTTGGATACTTCCCATGTACTACTTATTCTCTTGAAACTAGAGGTCTCTGCTTAGGCACTTCCCTTACGCGCACAGATTTCACCCTTTTTGTTACCATAATAGGCTCTAGTTCTGATTCATGTATTACTCACGAGAAGCCATTACACGAAAACCTTCTTAATACTCACCATGGTAGTGCCCTTATCCTTCTAGTATTGCTGACTCATATGTTCATATAACTCTAGGCACTCTTCGTACTTATGTTTTTTTCCACACCAGGAGCATTATAGAATATCTAGACATTCGCACTTATAATGGTTTGTGGCTCCACAATTAAAACACATCCCATGAGGGAACTAACTTTTTCCTCCGTGGTTACCACAACCACAAAATCCTCTTCCATGCGCACCTCCATCTCCACGCTCTCCATACCCATGGTCATCTCCCTTGGAACTACTGGCAATGCTAGTCTGGCACACACCAAGATCAATTGCCTCATGAATCTAGTCAATCAATCTACAATCCTTGGTGTCATGTGTGGTTGAGGTACATATCTTACAATAACAAGATACATTTTTACAGATCATGCACTACAATAGGGGCACCTACTTGCATCATGGTCCTTATGACATATTTCACAGTTTACTGCTACGGTGTGCACCACCTTCCAAGTAAATATCCCACCATTATCCTTTGTGTTCCCTTTTATGTTACAATCTATGCAGCACATCCCTCCACGAATCTCTAGAACTATGTTAGCAGATAATTTCTCCAACTTCTTATCCATGGTAGTAATCGAGCCTCCAAAATGGGCTAACACCAAAGTGTCAACACTACTAACTCGCCTCTCGGTGTGTAAAGTAGCTTCCAACGCTTCACGTGGAGTCGTGATTTTTTATGAGATAAATCCCTCCTAAAGGGTGTGATCAACCCTCCGAAAAACCACTGAGCATGTTGTGAAGGGTGGATATCATAAGACAGTTTAGACAATAGATTTTTAAAATGTGCATCATATTCCCACATGCTCTCTATCATTCCCTGTTAGATTTCTTTAAGAGAGCTAATGCTCTTCTGTTCAAACTCAGGTATGTGGAATTCCACCAAGAATGCATTTCTCAGCATGGTATAATCCAAAAAATCTGATGAGGGTCATACTTTCTATACCAACTATGTGTGCATCCTTGCAAGGTCATCACAAATTTACTGGCCTTTTGATCCTTAGTCGTGATTCCCTTCGCATGCCATATCAGCTCACACTTATGCACATGCTCCGCGGCATCCTCTATCCCATTGTAATCTGGTAAGTGTAGAGAAATCTCGAAAAATACTTGAGGTGGTGGCTAAGGCCCTTGCCCTCCCGATCCAGTCCCTTTATTTCCTCTGGTGTTTCCTACTCTTCCGGATCCACTAGATCTGAGCCACCAGCTCCACCACTTCCACCTCTAGATCCTTCTGTGTTAGGTAAAGGTCTTTTGTTTGTCATACCAAATTCTCCCATCATCCCACTAAATTACACAACAATAGTTTGTGAAATAGTACCAATGCAAGTCGTATTTCCTCCACCACTTCCTAACGCACTTCCAAAACCAGCTGTATATGTGCCTTGTCCAAACATTCCACCAAATACCGGAATAGTGTGTGAAGCCATAGAAGTCCCAAATGAGAAGTTATATCTTCTAGGCACCGATTGGTTGCTTTCACTGAAATCAAATGGATCAACTGTATTTTTCCCTCATTTGAACAAACCAAGCACCAAGGTCAGTTACTAGGTAGGGTCAGATGCACACCAATGACTCTTCTTTCTCTACGTGACAGACTCTCATCAGAATCCACAAGGTTTTCTCTCCCGTGCTTACCAAGATGGGGTACCATAGACTGTTTGGGTTCCACATCCTCCACATGAACCTCAACTCCTTTCCACCAAGTCTGGCTCCATAACCCACTTATAATCCTGTGTTTTCCATCGATCTCCTTTTCACGTGCTTCATTATACTTGAGCCATCTCTCCTCCCTTTCTTGTTCAATCATCAGATCAGCCATCCTTCCCCAACCTAGCTTCCTCACCTAATGCTCAGGGTGGTTTAGCCAGCCATAGGAAATTCCTCTAAACCCATGGTTACCATCAAGATTTTGATCACAAGGGGAATAACACACGAAATGATCCCCTGGGATCTTGCAAGAACTCAAACTCAGCAACTTCTGGATAGGAATACATGGAGATGGTGTATTCCAGAGTGTAGCTAGTCAATACTCCCTTCCACTAATGATCTATAGCACGGGTCCACATTAGATCAGCATCTGGTAGGTTTTGATACATTTCTTGGGTCCAAGGGTGTGATTTTTAATGCCACCCTGATCTAGATGTATAAGCCGGGAGCCATTTGAATAACTCTACTGGGAAATAGCAGAAGAAGGTTTCATAAAAATCATGATAAAGAGTGTCTTCCACCCATCTTCACATATCAAACCTAGATCCAATACTAAATATCTTAGTGAATTCATCCTCCATGCTCTTAAACCAATCTTCAACACCTTAAATTATTAAGCACTCCACCATCACTTTTGCAGAGATCATAAAATATGCCATGTTCCATTACAACTTGAAAAGAGGTCTTGGCAATGGAACCAAGATGTAGTCATTTTAGCATCCCACTAAGAAGAAGGGAACCTCATGTGCACTATCCTATCACCCAATGGGAGTCGGGCACTCACCCGAGGTGTGCGAGAGGGAGCCAAGTCTCTCTTTTATGTGAGTTCGAGTGGAAGGCATGCTCCGATCTTGACGTAGTGATTTGAAAGACATGAAAAATCTATAGAGCTCGAAAGCGACTTCTATACGCTTTCATTCATAATAAAATAAAAGCACACAATGAAGTAATAGAACTAGGAAGTTGTAAATCCACCATTATATATAGCATTCAAGTAAGATTCATGATTATACAACAACAAAAGTACAATAGAAATATGCAGGTAATACAGAGAAAGAGTCTTAATACATTTTCCATGGCAACCTTATCACATTCATTCATAGTATTACTTATAAAATATTACAGAAGGCAGACCATATTCATGTGCCATGTGTGGATCCATACATGTATTCTCACAAAACAAAAATTGCATTCCCCATTTCCCCATTACATCCTTACTAGAATCCTTTACCCATTTTCATCCCATAGTTCTCATAGTAATTCTGCAGAGCTCCACTACCTCACTTCTATCTCTTTTCTTTGCCAAGGGAACACATATAACTAGGCCTTTGAGCTCTAAAAAAATTCTTTGTAGCCTTAGATATGGACCCAAGTGTCAAGGTGTGGGTCACCCTAGGTGCATGCCACTCCATCTCATGATTAACTTTTTGGATCTTTCTATTGTAAGGTATATTCCTTCTAGGACACCCTGTTGCTAGGCTATAACCTTATCCAAATGGAGCACGTTCTTCATGTGTCCTGCCCAAAAGGCCAAAAATGGCTAAGTCCTGAATTGTTCTTCACATGGCACACACACCCTGGGTTATCCAAGAAGCCTTTTGAATACTTCCATGCGTGCCTTAACTTGGATGCTTCCTCTGGCCATGTGTGCCCATGCGCCTTTAAGATTTGGAAGCTATGATAGGGGCCCAACATTACCCCACACTTCACTTGTTCTCTACCCTCGGGAACCTTCTCAAAGAATGCAGTAAAAAAATAATGCAAGGCCTTTCCTTGGAAAAGAATGGGGGAAGAATAAAGAATGGGGAAAAGAAATAATAGGGGGAAATTTTCCTAAAGAAGAAGGGGAAAATTTTGTTAGAGGTTGGCCTCCAGTGTACTCCAAGCACTGACTTCCTCCTGCACTTTAGTGCAAATGTCACCAACCAAGGTGCTCACCTTGTTAAAGGTTAGCCCTTCCCCTTATGTGGTAATGGTTTCCACCACAGTCTCTAGTTCTTTAGCGTGATCTTCTAGGGCATCCATCTTCCTTGTGATGACCTTGTAGAGCTCTTTTAGCCAGGTTTTGATTGAGACTCGCGGTTCTCAATGGCTTCAAATTTATTTTCTACTTGGCTATGATCCTTTCCCGCTCGGCTCTATTTCCCTTATTCTTTTCTCTGAATTCCTTCACTACTTCAGCTTCACACTGGCAAGCAGTATGCTTGTCACTTTGTCTTGATCTGTGTAATGGTCATAAGAAGCCCCTGCGGTTTTTATAGCTATTCTTACATAGGCGAGCACCTTGTTGTATTCAGCCATGAGCGCGATGACCTTCAACTTGTATTCTTTCTCTAAGCACGCTTTTACCTCTCCGTGGTGAGGATCCAAGTCATGTCCTCTAGACATTCCAGGGAGGATCTATACTTTTGTGCGGGAAGGTTAAGTTCCAGGTGCTTCTTGATAATAGATTGGGATATGAGCTCCAACTTCTTGGAAACTTCACGTACCGTGGAATTTTCCTCCTGAAGCTCTCTCTATAGTTGAGCACTGATTAATTTCTCAAGGTTGAGATCCTTCGTTAGCTTCACCAATTCTTCCTTCCTCTTCTCCAACAGGTCCTCTAAGACTCTAACCCTGTCATTTCTTCCGAAGAGCCTAGCCTCAATTTCCATGGAGACTTTTTTGAGCGCATTACACACTTTCTCATCCAATAGTTGTTGTGTGTTTACAATGGGGTTGTCCCCCTTTCCTTGATAGCTTTAATACCACTCCTTGGTTAATCTCAAATTTAGGCTCATCAAGGTGGGAGTTGAATGCCCATGATAGCATCTTCCTCATTCGTGGGTATCCACCCTCAGGATCAAAGGACTCCATGGTGGTGAGCTCCTTGGTGGGCACAATACTTTGGAAATGTGCACACAAAAATTTGTTGGGGTCATCAATGTAACCCATCATTGTTCTTCCCCCTTCCGCGTGTTTACTTCCCATGTGCATGCCCTTGGGAACAGTTACCAAAAGAGTTGGGCCTTTTGTGCTACCCACACTCTTCTCCCTCTGCTCTTCTTTGAATTCACCGAGCACTAGCTCCGTGCTGCGCTCCAACTCCTCTTCGACCAGGGTATTGATTATTTTCTCTGCCTCCCTTGTCTCCTTCTCATTCACCTCCTCCTAAGTGAGCTTGGGCATATCTAGCTCCTTGGTACTAGCTCCTTCGCTCCTCTCTTTGCTACACATGCCTTCCTCCCTTTAGGTGCCCTTCCTCCTTACAAAGATGAAGGCATCATTTGTATCCTCTGCTTCCTCTCCCTCCGAGTCATGGACACTAATTAGATCTTGATCCACCTCCAACTCTTCCACTTCGACATCATCCTTTTCACCTAGATATGCGTTCGGGTCATCTACATCTTCAGACCCTTGTTCTTCTTCCCCTATAGAAAAATCTAGAGTCAAGGATGTTGTCCTCTCTTAAAGCGAAGGTACTTCAAGGGAAGGTGGCTTCACAAGCTCCGGGGTCTTCTCCGACCTTTGTTCTTTTCTTTGTTACGACGTAGGTACTTTGCCCCGCTGTACCTACATTCTACCTCTCTACCACCCTTTATTATTCTTATTCTTATTCTTCTTCTTCCCTCTCCTTGTGCTTTGGCGTGGGATTTTTCTTCCCATGGGGTTTCTGGAATGGATATCTTGTTCTCCAAGTACGTTTCCTTTTCAAACTTTGGGCTTTTGTGCAAGTAGATCCTAGCAACAACCCTCTAAAAATGGGTAAGGTCATGGATCTTATAATGTCTACATCTTGCGACATGTACCTTTCAACATATGCATGCTTCCCTTGGTAGACCAGCTTCTTTCTCATTTCCATGTCTTCACTATCAACGGTGGACAAGTCAAGTCTTAATTTCTTCAACTCCTTGTATTTGTTTACCCCTTCTTGGAAGAATATGGCAGTAAATGAGAAGGGGAGTTTGCATCAGGGACTCCAAATTCCATCCACCAAGATGAATCGCCAATGCGAAGTGTTGGTATACCGTGAACTCGCTTTACCTTCAATCTCCGTGGGGAGTTGTTCTAGGATCCACCCTTCCACCTCAAATGTGTTCCTGAGGTGCATATACCATTTATCCAAGTGTACCTTATGCACCACTTTCATTTAATCACAAGTATACTTATAAAACCTATCCATGGGTGAAGGGTCTTCATCGGGGTACTCCCATACAAAATTTTTAGATGCTTGAGACACCCCAATCCCTAAGAACACAATGGTTAATAGAATGTTCCCAAATAATATATTCCCTCTGTTCTCTATGCTGCTTATGATCTCATCTACTATGTACTAGGAGATGTTGTATACGGTGCCCTCGCGACCTTTCTGCAGACATTCAACTAGGGCTTGCTCACCTAGGTCCACCTCTCTTTCCCATTCAGCTTGGAAATGAGGTACATGACCATTTTCATCACTAGATCACTGATATCCATGACATCATAGTACCTTGATCCCTTCTTATAATCCTAGGATGCAATGGTTTCTTTAATTGCCTCCTCATCCTAGAGGTCATCTATGATTGCATCCCCTTTATAGCTTAGGCTTGTAAAGTGTGAGATTAACTAGGGAGTTATACACATTCTGTGCCCTGCGAAGAAAAATAAATCTTCATGCACGCACATCATTAACCATTGGTACATGTGCTTTGGATTCCTGAAGTATGGCAATTGTAAAGCTAGAGAAGCCCTGCCTTCTCCATTTTCACCTTGACTACGTCGTTGTGGATCGACATCCCATCAGGTGTTCCTTTATTTGTGGGGCGTACCATCTTTAGTGCCATTTCCTTCGCAATTATACTCGAACGGTGATTGTAATCGATTACAATCATCTGTTTGATATGGGACTCCCACTCTTGCCCTAGCAAAACCCCATCTAGGTATTGCATCTCTGAGTACCATTCCTCATTGGTATCCAAAGGGATTTCTTCTTCTTTCTTCTTTCCTTTTCCCTTACCCTTTCCCTTCTTGGATTGTACTACAAGCTTATCAATTGGTTTTGTGGCCATCATTTTACCCTTTTCTTTCATTCCCTGGTTACTTTTGAGTTATTTGAGAGTTTTCCTTGTGCACCCCGTGCCCTAGAGTACAAACCCTAATTTTTTATTTTCCTCCTTCGATCACGGCATTCTTTCACAACGTTCCCCACACCTGTGAATCACTTCTGCTCTAGTTTGTAGATCTAGTGGACTGATTGCGCGTGAGTTTTTGAGATTTTCCTTTGCACGAGTTAGCTCTCAAAACCCTAGCTCTTGAAAGAAAATCATTCTCCTTGTTTTCGCAAAGTAAAATAATGAACTGCCCATCCTTGTATTTATAGCTTTTCCCACTTTTACGCATTAAAGGCTAGGCTACCTACCACCTACGATACGATGATATTTAATGTGGCATTTTTCAAACAAACCTGACTTCAGTGCTTTTCCTTGCGCGCCCAATCCTTGCGTAAAATTTTTTTCATCCATGCCCAATCCTTGAGTGAAAACTTTTCCAACCTTCTGGTGTGTAGAAAATCCATCTTAATAGAAGACTCTTGCATGTTACCAGTGCCAAAGGCACCTCTTCCATCCTCATGATTCTTACTTTCACCTACCTCATGTTTTTACGCTTTCTCCTTTGTACGTGGATTTCCAATGTAACTTTATTTTTTCATCCATCTGCCTTCCTAATGCATCTTTTCAATAGGGCTAGTTCGAATAGTCTGCTAACCCAATCCTCTTACAGAATAACTTCATGCATCTTTTTATCACCTCACCCCAAACTAAATCGATAGGCATTCCTTTTCACATTCATAAGTCAAAAAGTAATAAGGTTACCAGTGCCCAAGGTGCAAAACAAGACAACAATGTGAAAGGGAAAAACAAGAAAGGAAAAGCATAAAAGGAAATTCTAAACTAATTGGTAGAAATGCCTTATTTACAAACACCAAGAAGCATTATTTATAGTAGGGATTCAGCCCACTCCCATTGAAGTGTCCAGGTAATTTTGTTCCATCCAGCACTTGTAACTGGCACGTGCCTGAATCAAGGATGTATGAAATTATATAAGGACCCAACCAATGCACCTTCAACTTTCAGGATGGCGTAGAAATTTTGAATCATATAGCAATACCATTTGGCCAACCTAAAACTATTTGTTCTTAATGTGGCAGTCATGCCATGCCTTTTACTTAGCTTTTTCAGTTGTTTGGCTCCATATTGCTAGTGAGAACCTTTCATCCAACTACATCAACTCATATAGTCTCTCTTCCACCTTTGCTTGTTCATCATCCAATCCTCCTGCTTGCGCTTATACACAATGATGGTAGCATAAATTTGACCAGAAAAATAGCCTCTATGCCAAAAACTAGTTGAAATGGTGTGGCCTTGTTTAACCTTTTATACATTGTTCTGTATGCCCAAAGGATCTGCTGACACCTTGTCATCCCAATCCTTCCTACCCACGTCACATATCTTAGTCAATGTGTGACTAAGGATTTTTTTAAATGCCTCTACAGTCCCATTTTCCTGAGGGTGATAAGGGGTAGTCTTGTGATGGGATACCATGAATTCTACCAATAGAATCCTGATTGTTTCATTTAAGAAGTGAGTGCCCCTATCACTTATTAAACTTAATGGGCACCCATACCTGCTGATAATGTTCTCCCAAAAAAATCTAGCAACTGTGGCTATGTTGCAATCCTTAGTGGGCACGGCCTCTACCCACCTTTTCAGATAATCATTACAGGTAATGATAGACCGTGAGTTAGTCCTTCATGCATATGGTGAGATTGGTCTGAAAAAATCTATTGCCAATTTCTCAAAAGGTTCTATGCTAGCGATGGGGTGCAAGGGCATCTCATCCCTTCTTCCAGGTTTTTTGAGGCATTGATAGTGGTCACAAGCCTTGCAAAACTCAATACAATCCTAGTGAATCATCTCCCACCATAGTCTAGTGACTAGGATCTTGCACGTGGTTGCATTCCCTATATAGTGTCCTCCAACAATCCCACCATGGGCTTCTTCTATTATAGCTACGCATTCATGTTCTAATATGCACTGCGCAAAACCTCATCATGGCCCATCTTATACAAATCCCCATTGATCAACATGAAGGGCATGGCACGTATGGCTAACCTTTTCCTTTCCAGAGCATTCATCCCTTCGGGTGCCACACCTTCTTTGAGAAAAACAACAATGTCCTCTAGTTCTGAGGGCACATGCCACAACCTGAATAGTTGTGCATCAGGCATGGATTCCTTTATACTCTACATGTCCTCTCCCGAATATATTCTTCATAAATCATCTAGCCCACAATTGTTCTTTCCAAGTTTAACCACCACTTTGAATTCGAATTCCTGAAATAAAAGTATTCAATGGCATAAGCGCCCTTGCAACACTGCTTTGATTACTAGATACTTCAAGGCCATATGGTCAGTGTAGAATATGAAGGGAGTTGCCAATAGATATTTTCTGAATTTATGGAGTGTGTAGATCATTGAAAATGCCTCATGCTTGATCGTTGTATAATTCTATTCTATTGGTTTCATCTTTATTCTTACAAAAACAAGGGATGTTCAACAATCCCTCTCTCGGTTGAGCAAGAACAGTCCCATTTCCATACAGAGGCATCCATGTGGACATGGAAAGGTTTATCTCGGGATGGGAATCATAGAATCAATGCGGTGATAAGCCTTTATTTTAGAGTTTCAAATGCCCTCTGCTTGTGCCTCTCCCCACCGAAAGGCACTCTTTTGTCTCGAGCAATAACTCTAAACGTGCATCGATCTTGGCGTATCCCTTAATGAACTTTTTATAGTACCCAGCAGTGTGTCCAAGAAATCCATGCACCGCACTTTGGCTTGTAGGCTTCCCTTACTCTACAATAACTACAACTTTTGTGGGATCCATTAGTAAGCCCTCTTTGCATATGATATGTCCCAATAATGTTCCAAAAGGAGTTGCAAAGATACATTTCTTGATGTTGAGGGAGATCCTCAACTGCTGACATCTTTTAAACATCAACCTCAAGTTATCACAATGGTCCCTTACCAATCCATACACTATCGAATCATCCAAATATACCTGAAGGAACTTGTGGATGAAATCCTTAAATACTTGTACTACTATGCACAAAAATACAGCGGGCATATTCTTCAGCCCAAAGGGCATGACCATGTATGCAAAGCTTCCCCACTCGGTGGCAAAAGTTGTCTTTTCTTGGTCTTCCTTGGCAATCCTTACTTGGTAATATCCCGAGAATCCATCTGTAAAGGAATAGACCTTGTGCCCAACAACTCCTTCCCAAATATCTTTCAGTAAAGGGGGTGGGAAAAGGATCTATGATACAAACAACATTTAATTCCCTGTAATCCACACATATCCTAATCTACCCATCCTTCTTTATGTTGATCACCATTGGACTTATCCATTATGATTCCTCCATAGCCTCAATGATACCGGATGCTATCATCTTGTCTAGCTCTTCTTTAACCCTCACGCGCATGTTGGGATTCATCCTGTAAGGCCTCTTCCTGACCAGTGCACACCATCTTTCAACTTTATCCTCATTTCCCCTAATGAATGGTGGATGCCTTTCAACTCATGGTATCTGCATGGGAATAAATCCTCAAATTCGTGCAAGAGATTGATGATCTTTGATACTTCCTTTTCGACTAGTAGTCCCCAATGATAGCTTCCTTAGGCTCCTCTTTCGAGCCGATGTTAACTTTCTTTGTTTTGAGTGGTTCATGATACGTGCATGCACATGCATCCACACTGTCAACTACTTCACACCCCCTAGCTGAATGGTTGACATTCAGGCTTTCCATCTCCTCTCCAACAACAATGTATACCATCTTTCCTTTCTCCTTTTTAGAACACATGTGCTTAAATTGTATGTCTTGGTTCCTCCTCTTGAACCATGCTTCTAAGATAGGCCCATCGAATAAGTTTAATAACTTATCTACCACCATGGTGCAATCCCCCAGTGAGATGCTTGATAGTATGCAACACTTCATCAACTATTTGTTTGGTAGTCTACAATGCTTCATCAATCTGGTTGCTCGGTACTTGGTACTCGAATGTGTGAACCAAGTCGGTGATAATTCTGTCAACTTCCCATTTGGTAGCGTGTTTCAGAATGGATATACCAAGTGCACACACAACCTTTTAGTGTCGAATACATCTTGTGCACCTAAAGCGAGGGTGGTAAAGCTTCGTGCCTTCTCCTAGACCCTCTCACATGCCTGGATGTGCCAATTGTAATCCTTGATAGCTATGGGTATGTTAATTTTTGAGAATCAGACAGTGAGCGCAATTCTAACTTTGTACCATTCTAACAAGTTTTCACTATGCACGGCCCACCACCTTATTGTTGTGCCTATCAAAAGATAACCTAGCATACTTTATCACTCATCCTCCCTCCAGTGAGCTTCCATATCTCGCAAAAAGACCTCAAGGTATGCATCCCCAGAATACTTGGTTATTATCTTTCCTCCCAGGTGCCAAACTATACACTCCATGGTTACCTTGGTTACTGATCCTTTTAGATGTCACCCAATCAATTCATAAGTCCCATGCACCCAATTATCACATGTTATACTAGTAGTATCACTGACATATTGAGCATCATCAAACTAGATGACTCCTTCTATAGGGTGGATGGTCTCTGGATCTCTTATGGAGCACACATATATTCTATCCAGGACTTCCTCCCCAAGGGGTTCAATATAGGGGGTGGACTTCCCATCAACCAGCGGTATAACTACCCACTCTTCCTTGTTTTCAAAGCTTATGTACCCCTTGTTAAATTGGAGATCTGCATTATTCTTATAGCACCATGGGCACCCAAGTAATGTTGGGAAGTTATCTACCTCAGCAAGCACCAAGACTTCAAAATCTCTGGTGAACTTAGTCCCTTGAATGGTAATGGTCGCATCCTTCAATACACCTATGGGCATTACCTTTGTCTTATTTTCCATATACAACACATTTGAAGATGGTTGTAATATAGGTCTTCCCATTTGTTGCCAAGCATCCAAGTAAAGCATCCAGAGTGATAACATTAACCTCCATGCCTATGTCAATGAGGATGTTGCTAAGCATCCATCCATCCACTACTACATTTAGGGTAATCTCTTTGTGATAATCAAGGCTATGAGGTGGGAGGTTTGCATGTAGGATCTACCTTTCATGTTCTTCCCGGTCGTGGTACCTTTTCCCTCAACCATGCTCCTAAAAGGGGAAAAATATTCTCCGACTTAGTAGTTTACACACCTCCTTAACCTCATCCAAGTCACCCTTTGGCACTTCTACGATTCTTCTTTGCTCATCCTTTCTATTCTCGCTCTTTAAAGCATTTGATCTCCCCTTATAAACTTTGAATTATGTCCAAGGTTTCCTAGTAGACTTCTTTCTAGTGAGCCGGGTTTGGATACTTCCCATATACTACTTCTTCTCTCAAAATGAGAGGTCTCTACCTAGGCGCTTCCCTTGTGCACACAAATTCCACCCTTCTTGTTACCATAACAGACTTTAGTTCCGATTCACGTATTAGTCATGGAATCCATTGCATGTCAACCTTCTTAATACTCACCATGGCAGTGCCCTTATCCTTCCAAAGATCTACCGACTCATATGTTCATATAACTCTGGGTACTCTTCGTACTTATTTTTTCCACACCGGGAGCATTGTAGAAGATCTGGAAATTTGTAATTATAATAGTCTATGGATCCACAATTAAAACACGTCCCACATGGGAACTCACTTCTTCCTCTGCAGTTACCGTGACCATGAAATATTCCACGAAACCCTCTTCCATGTGCACCTCCATCTCCATGCTCTCCATACCCATAGTCATCTCCTTTGGAACTGCTGGCAATGCCAATCTGGTGCACACCAAGATCAATTACCTCATGAATCTAGTTAATCAATCTACAATCCTTGGTGTCATGTGTGGTTGAGGTACATATCTTACAATAACAAGATACATTTTTATGGATCACATACTGCAATAGGGGGCACCTACTTGCATCATGGTCCTCGTGACATATTTCACAGTTTACTACTATGGTGTGCACCACCTTTCGAGTACATATCCCACCATTATCCTTTGTGTGCCCTTCTACATTACAATCCATGCACCACATCCCTCCATGAATCTCTAGAACTATGTTGGCAGATAATTTCTCCAATTTCTTAGCCATGGCAGTAATCTGAGCCTCCAGAAATGGGCTAACACTAGTGTCAACACTACCAACTACCTCAGTGCATAAAGTAGCTTCCAACACTTCGTGCGGGTCTATGAATGTTTTATGAGATAAATCCCTCCTAAAGGGTGTGACCAACCCTCGAAAAACCACTGAGCATGTTGTGAAGGGTGGATATCATAAAACAATTTAGATAATAGAGTTTTAAAATGTGCATCATATTCCCACATGCTCTCTGCCATTCCCTACTAGATTTCTTTGAGAGAGCTAATGCTCTTCTGTTCAAACTCAGGTATATGGAATTCCACCAAGAATGCATTTCTTAGCATAGTATAATCCACAAGAGTCTGATGAGATTCATACTTTCTATACCAACTATGTGCATGTCCTTGCAAGGTCATCACAAATTGACTAGGATTTCGATCCTAGGTCGTGATTCCCTTCACGTGCTATAGTAGATCACACTTATGCACATGCTCCATGGCATCTTCTATCCCACTGTAATCTAGTAAATGTAGAGACATCTCAAAAAATACTTGAGGTGGTGGTGAGGCCCCTACCCTCTCGATCCACTCCCTTGGTTTCCTCCGGTATTTCCACCTTCACCGAATCCACTAGATCCCGAGCCACCAGCTCCACCACTTCCACCTCCAGATACTCTTGTGTTAAGTACAAGGCCTGTGTTTGTCATGTCGAATGCTCCCGTCATCCCATTGAATTACATGCTGATAGTTTGTGAACTAGTACCACTCCCAGTCATATTTCCTCCACCACTTCCTAATGCACTTCTAAAACAAGTTTGTATACATGACTTGTCCAAACATTCTACCAAATACTAGAATAGTGTGTGAAGCCATAGAAGTCTGAAATGAGAAGTTGTATCTTCTAGGCATTGATCGGTTGCTTTCACTGAAATCAAATGGATCAATTGTATTTTTCCCTTGTTTAAACAAACCAAGTGCCAAGGTTTGGTCACTAGGTAGGTCCAGGTGCATGCCAATGACTCTTCTTTCTCTACACGACAAAATCTCATCAGAAGCCATAAGGTTTTCTCTCATGTGCTTACTAAGATGGGGTACCGTAGACTCTTCAGGTTCCACATCCTCCGCGTGAACCTCAACTCCTTTCCACAAATTTTGGATCCATAACCCACTTATAATTCCATGTTGTCTATCAATCTCATTTTCATGTGCTTCTTTATACTTGAGCCATCTATCTTCCCTTTCCTATTGTCGGATCAACCATCCTTCCCCAACCCGGATTCCTTGCCTAGTGCCTGGGAGGTTTAGCCAAAAATAGGAAATGCCTATAAACCCATGGTTACCATCAAGATTTTGATCACAAGGAAAGTAACACGTAGAAATGATCCTGGGCTCTCGTAAGAACCGAAACTCAAAGAACTTCTAGACAGAATACGGGAATACATGGAGGTGGTGTATTCCAGTGTAGCTAGTCAATACTCCCTTCCACCAATGATCTATAGCACGGGTGCACATTAGATCAACATCTTATAGGTTCTGATACATTTCTTGGGTCCAAGGGTGTGATTTATAACACCACCCTGATCTAGATGTATAAGCTGAGATCCATTCAAATAACTCTACTAGGAAACGAGAAGAAGAAGGCTTTGTATAACTCATGATAAAAGGTGTCTTCCACCCATCTTTGCATATCAAAACCAGATCTCGGTACTAAATCTATGAGCAAATTCATCCTCCGTGCTCTCAAACCAATCTTCAATACCTTCAAGTGTTAAGTGCTCCACCATCACTTTTTGCAGAGATCATGATATATTCCATGTTCCACTACAACTTTGAAGAGAGGTCCCAGCAATGGAACCAAGATGTAGTCATTTTAGCACCCCACTAAGAACAATGGAACCTCATGCACACCGGCCTATCACCCAACAGCACTCGGGCACTCACCTGAGGTGTGTGAGAGGGAGCAGAATCTCTCTTTTATGTGAGTTTAGTGGAAGGCATGCTCATGATCTTAACTTAGTGATTTAAAAGACATGAAAAATATATAGAGCTCAGAATAGCTTCTATACCCTTTCAATCATAATAAAAGAAAAGTGCACAATAAAATTAATAGAACTAGGAAGTTGTAAATCCACCATTATACATAGCATTCAAGTAAGATTCATGATTATACAAGAACATAAGTACAATAGAAATATGCAGGTAATATAGAGAAAGAGTCTTAATACATTTGTCATGGAAACCTTATCACATTCATTCATAGTATTACTTATAAAAGATTATAGAAGGAAGACTGTAGTCATGCACCATGTGTGGATCCATACATGTATTCTCACAAAATGAAAATTGTATTCCCTATTTCCCCATTACATCCTTACTAGAATCCTTTACTCATTTTCATCCCATAGTTCTCGTAGTAATTCTGCAGAGCTCCACTACCTCACTTATGTCTCTTTTCTTTGCCAAGGGCATGCATATAAATAGGCCTCTGAGCTCTAACAAACTTCTCTGTAGCCTCAGATCTGGCCCCAAGTGTCAAGGTGTGGGTCGCCCTGGTGCATGCCTCTCCATGTCATGATTAACTATTTGGATCTTTCTATTGCAAGGTATATTCCTTCCAGGACACCTTTTCGCCAAGCTAGAACCTTATCCAAATGGAACACGTTCTTCATGTGTCCTGCCCAAAAGGCCAAAAATGGCTAAGTCCCGAATTGTTCTTCGTGTGACACACACTTCTTGGGTTGTCCAAGAAGTCTTTTGAGTACTACCCTATGCACCTTAACTTGCATGCTTCCTCTGGCCATATGTGCCCATGTGCCTTTAATATTTGGAAGCTATGATAGGGTCCCAACATCATGTCGAATCAAAAAGCCTATACCGGTGATAGATTAGATGAGGGTGTAGCTTGATTGGATAGATGAGTTGGGCTGGCCTTGAGTACCACTATGTTAGTGGTACCTTTAGCCTTTAAATAATTGGTTGGTGGTTTAGAATAAGAAGAGGTTTCATTCAAATTGAATGTTGAATTCTTATTTTGTAATTGGATTTTCTTCTCTTTGATGGCCCGAATTTCTAACTTTCATGCCATAGTGAATGCCTCATTGAATGTTCTAAAAGTTTGGACTTGTAAGGTCGGGGAGATATGTCTGGCACAAGATCATGTGAAGAGCTCAATGAGTTCATTTTGTGGTAGTTGAAAGGTAAGTTGATTGATCAGTGCCCGCCAAAGTGACAAAATCTGTGATAGATTCATCCTTGTTCTGACGTGTGGAATATAGATCAGTCATGGTAACTTTCTTAGCAATATTGATAGAAAAATGATCTAAAAAAGATTGGGCTACCTGATTGAATGAAAATATGGAGTGTTTGGGTAACCCACTATACCAATATAATGTAGGTCCAGTGAGGGACATGGGAAAAGTTCTCAAAAGTAAGGCATCATCATGAGAAATTAAATAACATCCATGTTTAAACGAGCACAAATGCTATTGTGGGTCTTCCTTACTATTGAAGCGGTTTAATTTAGGCATTTCCTAATGCACAGGGTATGAATGGATGGGAATGGATGGGTGAATAGGCTCGTTGCAAATCTCATCGTAAGTGAGAGTATTGTGGGAGCCAAAAACCGATGCCTCCAGTGTTTGCATCTTGTCCATCATCAATTTAATTAGGTCATTGGTGGGTTGTGATGATTGGATGCCTCCTATAACATGAGGAGGTTGGTTTTGGGTATATAATGGGTGTGGCATTCCAGTGTATGGGGCTGCCATGTAAGGCGGTGGAGAAGGAGACAATGAAATAGGGGGTACATACCGGAATGAACAATAGATGAAATAGGCGGTTGTTGGTAGTATGTATATGGGGGAGGAAGGGTCATGGTAACCCTAGTGGAAATAGGGGCTAATGATTGTGGAATGGAAAGAATGAAATTCTGAAATGGGGTAGAGGTCACCGAGACTAGAGGTGGTAATGTAGCTATGGGTATGTATGAGACATTAGGGGTGGATGAGGTCATGTTTGGGGTAATCATCGAGGGTATGGTGGATGTAATGGGTGCTACAGAGGTAATAGATGCGGCAGTCATAGCGGGTATAGGACCTAACTATGAAATGATTGGGGGTAAAGTGGAAGTAAGCAAAGCACTAAACTAGATGGAGCCGATGTAGAAGTGGGTGTGAGAGTCGGGGGATAGATATGGGCATGTCGTATATCAATCTGACCCGAGGCATCTCAAGTGGATGAATGGGAGAGGTAAAACTGCAAGGTGGCAGGATTTTGGTCAAGGATTCGTGCAAACTCCTCGCTCTCGATAGTGATATTAGTAGGCTGGATAGGATCCATAGCTGGTGATAAAATAGAAGGTGGTGAAGGACTAGGTGGGAGTGGTTGGAAACTAGCGTGGAACACGAGGGCATTTTCTTGTCTTCGGGTCAATACCATGTGAACCAATACTGATCAGGTGGGGTGCTTCTCTATAAATGGTACAAAGAATAGCTGAAAAAGAATGGATGAAGTAAAAATGGTGGGTGGAATGTGAAATAGGATAACCGATGTCGGTTAGGGAAAACTGATGTCGCTTAAGGGTAAACACCGCCATTCACTATGGAGAATAGTTAGTGAGTAATCATTGAGGTAGAAATCAAAATCGACACGTACTCCCAACTGCGGGGATGTGTAAAATGTCAATGGGAAAAGTGATAGTGATAGAGACTATGGAAAGTGGAAGAAAGTGAGGTGAGAATTTCCTTTTGAGTAGGTTAGCAAAAGGACCTAGAACTGATGTCAATTGGGTTTAACCGATGGCGGTCAGATGTAATCAATGACGGTTACTATGAAATTGAAACACTGATGAGAAAAAGTGGTTGTGAATTAGAATTTGATGTGGAATCAGACCCATAATTCTAGGAATGATGGTGATATGGCCCAGGCACACTCGAAAGTCGAATACACCAACTATGATTAGGAGTGTGTGAGGAAAGACAAAAATAATGATAGAAAGCTCTCACCTCAAAACATAAATCAATCAGAACACTAAGAAAGAATGTTCCTAGAGTGCCTATTCTATTATGTTTCTTCAGCTTATGCTATTTGTGTGGACTGACTATTATGACCAGAACAATAGATTTTTTTGGTGAGGAAGGCTTCCTACGAAGAAGGAGGTCTAAACGGTGAGCTTTCAGGTTTGTTATGGTGGGGGTGGGCTTCACTCTAAAGTATGACTCGATAGAGTAGCGAGCTAGGTGCCCACTGTGTCGTGATCGTGTGATCACCTACAACTTCTTCCAAGTAAGATGTTGTTTAAGAATGTATGTATTTTGAATTTTTGTGTGGTTTGGTAAGACTCAGAGAAAGAGAAAAGGATAAAAGTGCTTTTCTACGATTCATTTGTCAACCATCAGTTGGTAATGACTTCCAGCGTATAGGTTGCCCTCAATTAATGTGAGCTAATGTAGAAAATTAGAATGAAATGCAATGATTTTAAAACCCAAATTGAAAATGTGAAATTGGATGACACAATAAGATGAAGAGGAAGAGGGATGCTCTTTCACTAAAATGCAAAAAACATGAAGAAATGATTCTTTTAAAATACACCAAAAGAAAATTTTCCTTTAGAGAAAATAGAAAGGAGTGGATTACTAGGGAAGAAAATTAGTGTGTATAATTTTAGAAGGGAAACAAACACACAATTTTTTCCTAGGAATGAATGAAATACAAGGAACCTAGGATGGGTCCCACCAAGTGTGCAAAATTTTTTCACCTTTTTCTCATATTTTTCTTTGAATTGTTGACAAAACAGATAGGGTAACGGGCATTGGAGAAATACCTATTCAAATGTCGGTTGATGGGTTCTACACACGTATAACTTCGAATCCACGGTTGATCGTGATAGCTTCCTTTTGGCTATGAGGAACTACCTCGTAATGAAAACAAGACCAATGAGAAAGAATTAAACAATATGGGTAGTGAACCGCTTAGCGTAAGCTAGATGCAGGAAGCGTGATAATTCCTAGATGGCTATCAGGTCCACTATTTTAAACAAATTAATATCGTAAACAAAGTAAATCCTATTGTTATTTTAAAATGATTTAAGTATCTCACTTAAAAACATAATCGAGAGATAGATCTAATCTAACAAGCTAAGCTAGAATAGAATCGAAGGTTAAATGATTGGTTGGGGTATTTGTAGGTTTGATAAAGGTTTCGGGTAGGTCACGAGATAAGTGAGAGTGAGATAAAATTGGGTGGATAGGTCTCTGTTTAAGACTTTGTGGGAAAACACATAGACCATCGTTGGTTAGGGGTGACTGACCATGGTTAGGTATAATCTGGTGCTTTGGTTATTGTGAGATCTAAAAATGTCACAAAATGGGGTTTTGGTCTCCTTTGTGGCTACACAAAGGATTTAGTTAGTCGACGAGGTATTGGGTGACTAGAATAGGTTTTTATGAGGTTTGATGGGTCTATGGAGATACAAAATGTTAGATATGGTCAATAAGGAGCAATATGAATGATGGATGATGATAAAATGAAACAACCAGGAAGGTATGATGTTGTACTTACTTAGATTTCATTCCTGAAGGTATGTGTGTGAAAGGTGGAGGTGTTGATGATGGGTTTGAAGGCTGCAAGTGATCACCAACTGAAGAAGAGCTTCTGCATGGGTTGTATGCACACTCCTCTTTTGCTTGGATAGATCAGAATGTGGTTGGGATGGCTGTGCAGGAGAAGATCCTCAATCTCCTTCCTTGGATGTTAGTTGTTGCTGGAATTAGCTCTCTCGAAGATGCATTATATCTCTCGAGATTTTATTCTTTCTCATCAAATTTTAAGTTCCAACTCCCATCCTTGAGAATAAGGTTGTTTTGGGTTAAAAGGGGTAACTGACGGCGGTTCGGCTTAACCGGCGATGGTTAGGGGTCACCGACATCAGTCAAGGCAGGATTTTCTAGGTTTACCAAACTTAAAGAGATCCTCTTTATTTTCTTTTATCTTGTGTCATTAACCCATGGATTAGACTTGGAGCTTCTTGTGAGCATGCGGGAATGTGGTTAGAGGGAATGTAGGCATTGATTTTTAGGGTTTGGGTAAGTTTTAGTTAGTTATGGTAATCTTGCTAAGAATAGGTCTTAGGTTGAGTTAACTTGGTGAGGTGTATAAGTGAACTATATATGTAGATATTATTTAAATAATAAATATAGTGAGGATAATGCCTTAATTTAATATTAGTGGGGTGAAGGGGGTCATGGTTGGGTAAATGTAAAAAGGGTGCTTATATGTCAAGGGACAAAAGGGGAGTGTGACCTAATTTTAGTGTCTACATCCATAACTTATCACATCACTCCACCCCATATAAAATGGATTCTTGGTCCTCTACATATGTAATTTATTTGAAATAGCAAGTGGTTACTAGCACAAAAATGCACACAAAAAAAAACAACGCTAACGAGAAAAACAACAAGAAAGGGAAACACAAAGAAAGGAAACTACATTAAAGAAAATCCTCACAGGCTAGCTGGAAATACTACCTTATTTACAAATATAAAGAAGACATATTTATAGTAAGGCTTTAGACTAATCCTATTGAAATGTCCTAGAAACCATGTTCCATCTAGCACTTGTAATTGGAAAGCACCTAAAAAAGTATTTATGATACAATGTACATGCCCAATCAATGGAGTTTTAATTTCCCTGGGATGGCATAGAAACTTGGAATCATACAAGAGAACCATATACCCACCCTTAAACTAATTGTTCTTGATGTGTCTATAATGTCATGTATTCTTCCTAGGTTTTTCTGTCTTCTAACTCTAGCAAGCAATAACTTTCCTCTCATCCAGCTACATCCACTTATCAATCCTCTCCTCAAGCGCTTGTTCATAAGCTAATCCTCTAGTGCACAATATATGTAGTGATGGTAACATGAATTCAACAGGAAACACAGCTTCCGTGTGACATTCCAATTGAAAATTTGTGGCCTTGTTTAGTCTCTTATAAGTAGTCTGATATGACCATAACACATCATAAACTTTGTCATCCCAATCCTTTCTTCCCACATCAAAAATCTTACTCAACGTCTAATTCAAAATTTTGTTAAATGCCTCAGTAGTCCCATTAGCTTGTGGGTGATAAGGGGTAGTCTTGTGATGGGCCACCATGAATTTTACCGATAAAATTATAATTGTCTCATTTAAGAAATGAGTACTCCTATCACTTGTTAAGCTTAGCGAGAATCCATACTTATCGATTATATTCTCCCACAAGAACCTATATGTTGTTTCCACTATGTAATCACTTGTAGGAGCCACTTTTACCCACCTTGTAAGGTAATTTGTGCATGTAATGATATAGCGTGAACTTGTCCTTCATGTAGCTGGAGAAATAGGGCCTATGAAGTTAATTTCCCATTTCTCAAATGTCACCGCAATGACAATTGGCCTTAATGGAATTTCATGTCTTTTCCCTATTTTACCAAGGCACTAGTAGTCATCACAGGCCTTGCAATACTTAATATAATATTTGTCAACCCTTTCCCACAAAAATCCATCTAGAAGGATCTTGTGTGTGGTCGCATTCCCCACATAGTGTCCCCCTGTAATTCCATCATGAGCATCTTCCATGATTACAGTGCATTCATACTCAAGCACGCATCAGCGCAAAACCTCATCGTGACCTATCTTATATAAGTCCCCACTAATTAACATGTAGGGCACGTCATGTATGGATAACTTATTCCTTTTCAAAGTCTTCATTCCCTCTGGTGCCACACCCTTTTTGAGAAACACAACAATATATTCCAAGTCGAGGGAACACGCTACAATCTAAATAGTTGTGCATCCCGACATGGTATCCTAAGTGCTTTATGTGTCCTCTCTCTGAGTCAATCCTTGATAAATGTTCAAGCACCAAGTTACTCTTACCTAAATTTACAACAACCATAAACTCAAACTCTTGAAAAAATAGGATCCACTTACATATGCCCCTATGCAAGATAAGATTGTTCACCAAGTAATTTAATGCCTTGTGGTCCATGTAAAAGATAAAAGGTGTAGTTAGGAAATACTACCTAATTTTTGTAATAAGTAGATCATTGATAATGCCTCACACTCCATGGTAGCATAATTCTATTCTACTGGGGTTAGCTTCCTACAAACAAAACACAAGGGATGGTCAACAATTCCCTCTCTAGGTTGTGCTAAGATTTCTTCAATCACCATCCCTGAAGCATTAACATGTATATAGAATGTCTTATCCCAAGAGCGAAAGCATAATTTGGGCATTGGTGATAAGCCTATTCTTTAATGTGTCAAATTCCATCTATTGCACTTTGCTGCTCCCCAATGAAATGTACTTTTTGCTTCAGAAAATCCTCCAATGGCACAACGATCTTGGAAGACCCCTTAATAAATTTTTTATAATACCCTGTATGCCCAAGGAATCAAGCACACCACACTTTGGTGGTAAGCTCCTCTAATCCCACAATAACAACAAATTTGGCAAGATCCACCAACAATCCTTCTTTACATATGATATGTCCCAATAGGGTGCCAAATGGAGTAGCGAAAACACATTTCTTAATGTTGAGAGATATACTCAACTGCCAACATCTCTCAAACATCAGCCTCAGATTGTCACAATGGTCCCTCACCAATCCATATATTGTCCAGTCATCTAGGTAGACTTGTAGAAATTTATGGATGAAGTCCTGAAACACCTAAACCAAAATGCACGAAAACATAGCAGATGCATTCTTTAGTCCAAAAGGCATGACTGTATAGGAAAAAAATCCCCTTTCAGTGATGAAGTTGGTCTTTTCTTGGTCCTCCATTGCAATTCTAACCTAATGATATCCTAAGAATCCATCTGTGAAAGAATAGATCTCACACCCGACTACTCCTTCCATGATCTCTTTGGTGAATGGGGTTAGAAAAGGATCAATGACACACACCACATTCAAATCCTTGTAATCAACACAATTACTTATCCTCCCATACTTCTTAATGTTGATGACAATTGCACTTATCCACTTTGATTCCTCAATAGCCTCAATGATGCCTGATATGATAATATTTTCAATATCCTCCTTGAATTTGACGTAAAGATTCAAATTCATTCGATAAGGTCTCTTTTGAATTGGGCATGCACCTTCCTTTAACTTGATCTTCATTTCTCCTAAGGAGTGGTGAAATCCTTTAATCTCATGGTACCGTGTGAAAAAAAATCCTGAAATTTGCACAACAGATGAATAATATTTAAAACCTCCCTTTATGTCCAGTAATCTCCAATAGTATCTTCCTTAGGATCCACCTCCAAACTAATGTTAACCTTCTTGGTTTTCAAGGGTTCATGGTAGGCGCGTGCTTTCTCATCAACACTATCCATATCCTCATGCGTACTAACATTATGGTTAACATCTATGTTTTCCACATCTTCACCATATAGCGTGTAGACTAACTTTACTTTCACTTTTTCCATGCATGCACACTCAAGTTGTACCTCCTTTGATTATTCCTTATTAAAGCATACTTCTATTCTAAGTTCACCCAAAAAATCTCGTACTCTATCCTCCACCATGACACTATCTCCCATAGTTAGGAACTTAACAACCTACAATGCCTTATCCACTGATGGCTTAGTACTTCGATACTTGAAATATTGAAGGAGATCAACCATCAATTCCTACCAGTTTCTTATACGGTGGCATAGCATCGAGTGAATTTATCATGCACACATGTAACCTTGTAAGGTGGAGTAAAGCTTATGCACCCATAAAGATGGAGGCAAGGCTTTTACACCTTCCATCCAAGCCTTCTCACATGCCTAGACGTGAAATGAGGTGGGTTCCTTCCCATGATAGTCTTGTATAGTAGTAGGTGCATTACTTTGGAGAAACCTAATAGAGAATGTGATTCTCACCTCACACCACTCTAGAAGGTTATCATGATGGGTCACCCACCATCATGTTGTGGTCCCGAGAAAATTATAGCTAATCATACTTTGTTTTTGACCTCACATCTCCATTGGGTCTCCATTTCTCACAGAGAAACATCAGGGTTGGATCCCTCTGTGTAAGTTGGAAAAAATTTTCCTCCCAGGCACCTGACTAAGTGTGCCTTTATTACTCTCGTCACAAGTCCTCTTAACTACCTTCTGACTAACTCATATGTTTTGTGTGCCCAATTGTCACATGCCACGCTAGTTGTACCACTTATAGATTGAGTGTCTTCCCAATGAATAATGCCTTCTTTTGTTAGTTACTCAACATCGGGGTCCCCGATAGTGCACACATATATTATATTTAGGTATTCTTCTCCCAAGGGCTTAGTAAAGGGTATTGAATTCCCATCCTTAAAAGGAATGATAACACATTCCTAACTGTTATAAAAAATTATGCACCCCTTATTGAAAGGTAATTCAACATTATTCTTATAGCACCAGGGGTGCCCAAGTAATGATGGAAAGTTTTCCACCTCAATAAGTGCCAAGACTTTGAAGTCTCCATTGATTTTCCCTTTTGAGAGTGATAATAACATCCTTTAAAACACCAATAGCCATTTCCTTTATCTTATTAGCCATATACAACACATTTGAAGATGATTGTAATGGAGGTATTTGCATTTTTTCCATGCGTCCAAGGTGAGAACATTAAATTCCGTACCCATTTCAATCAGAATGTTACTTAGGAGCCATCCATCAATAACTACATTCAAGGTAATCTCCTTATCATAGTTAAGGCTGTGAGGAGGTATATTAGCATGAAAAACCCGCCTCTCGTGCTCTCCTTCAGTGCTTGGTACTTTATCTCTCAACTAGTCTCCTAATAGAGGGATGGTATTATCTTGGTGCAAAATATTACACACCTCTCAAACATCATCTATATCTTCTGAGGGACCTCATCAATTTTATTCTTCTCCAACTTCTTGGATTGCTCTTTAAGACACTTAATTTCCCCTTGAATACTTTTAACTACTTCCATGGTCTCTTGATAGAATTCCTTCTAATGGTTAGGGTCTAGATACTTCCCATGTACCAATTATTCTCATGTAATCAATGGTATTTTCTTAGGTATCTCCTTGGCATGCACAAACTCAGCTCACATCATCACTAGTATAGGTTATAACTCTCACTCATGTGCCACCCTTGGCATCCATTATTGATCAACACACCTTATGATCACCATCCCAGTGCCATTATACTTTCGATGCCTCTGTCTCATGTGTTTTAAAAATTTTGGGCATTCCTCATACTTTTGATTTTTCCCACACAAAGATTAATGCAACAAATTTAGACACTCGGGTTTGTAGTTTTATGGAGATCCAAAATTATAGCAGGTTCTATGACGAGTTAACTCCTTCCACCCCCCATGATTTCCATGACCTCTAAATCCTCCTCGAAATCCTTTACCTCAACCTCCTTCATCTGCGTACCCTTCATAATGACGACCATCATCCATGGAGATATTTGAAACACTAGTATGGAGCACACCAAAGTATCAATGTCATCATTTATTTGGTTAATCAATATACAATCCTTGGTGTCATGAGTAGTAGAGGTGTAAATTTTCTAATAAGAAGACACATTCTTATAGATCGCATGTTGCATTAGCGGGAACTTACTTACATCATGCTATTCATGTAAAATCCCATATTTTACCATCGTTGTGTTTACTAATATCTAAGGAAAACTATCCTTTGTATGCCCTTCACCTCACAATCCATACACCATAACTCGTTCATGAGTCTCATGAGACGAGTTCACAAAAAAATTTCATGTTGTTTTTCCATTGAAAAAATTGGGCTTCTAGGAATGGAATAACCCGTATATCAATGATTCCTACTACCTTAGCATGCAAGGAATCCTCCAAGGTCTTGTGCGTATCTCGTGAAAGCTCCCTCCGAATGGTGTGACCAATACTCGATGAACCACTAAGCATGCTTTGCAAAGGGTGTTTTTAATAAGATAACTTGAATAGGAGAGTCTTGAAAGGTGCACCATACTCTCACACACTCTCTATCATTCCTCATTGAATCTCCTTCAATATGCTAATGATTTTCTGTTCAAACTTAGGTATGTGGAACTACACCAAAAAGGCATTACGTAGCATAATGTAATCCACCACTATTTGATGTAGGTCATACTTGCCGTATACCAAAAATGCACACGTCCTTGCAACATGGTTGTAAACTAAATCTAATTCCACTCTAGGGTAATGATTGCCTTTGTGTGCCATAGTAACTTGCAATTGTGTACATGTTCTCGGAATCTGAATCCCCTTATAATCGGTAAGTGGAGTGATATCTCATAAAAAACTGTTAATGGTGTTGTGGAACTTGTCCACCGAGATCCAAGACCTTGATTCCCTCCATTGTTTCCTCCACCACCGGACCCACTAGATACACTAGTGAAAACTCCTCAGATCCACAAAATCCTCTTCCTATCATACGTAAGGGTCCTAACTCAACTTTGTTTTGTGATCCCACTATCATGCTAAATTATGTGCCAACATTATGTGATACTATACCATTGCTAGATGTGTTTCCCATGCTATTCCTAGATGTGATACTCAGACCTTGTGATCCCACACCTTTCACAAATGTTGTGCAGGACAAAATACCCCTTAACATAGGAAATGACGGTGGTGTAGCCATAAATGCACCAAATGAAAAATTATACCTCCTAGGTTTCACTTGACTACCAATACCAATACCAACTAGATTATAAAAATTATCTCATTAAGCTGGAAAAATAAGTGTAAGGGTCTAATCTCCATGTGGGTTAAGATGTGTGCCTACGAATTTCTTACTTTCTTCATATGATGTGCTCTCTCAAGAAGCGAGGGGTTTCTCTTCCACACTTTCCAAGATGGGGTAGCTCGTGATCGCTCGGCCAGTTCCACGTCCTCTGCATGAACCTCAAATCCTTCCCGTAATGTCTACCTCCATAAATCCATCACTCCTATAACTTCTCGTTGTATTGTCAACTCCCTCTCCTGAACATCATTATACTTGAGCTTCCTCTTCTCTCTCTCCATTTCCATTATAACGTACGCCATCCTCTACCATGCAACCTTTTGCACCCGTGCCTAGCAAGAGTTTAGCCATCCATGGGAAAGGATTCCAAACTCAAAGTAATGACCATGATCTTGATAGCCAGTGGAATATAACACAAGATCAATCCTCTAGGATCCCTTAAGAAATCAAACTCAACAATCTCCAGGTAAGAATACATAGAAATAACATATTCCAAGGTATAACTAGTCAACACTCTACTCCACCGATTTATCAACAACATGGGTCCATGTTAGATCGAAATCATGTAACCAATGATATCCATCTTGGGTCCAAATACTAGGTCTATAGTATCAACTTGACCTTGATGCATATGTTGATAGCCATTCATATAACTCTATAGGTAAACAACGAAAATAGGTCTCATATAACTCATGATACGGTGATGCTCTACACATTTACGTGCATCAAACTTAGGTCCATTGTTAAATCCTTGATTAAACTCATCCTTCATGTTTTTGAGCCACGCTTCGACATTATCCAAGGTCAAGCTCTCCATCATTACAAATTTCTCTCACAATAGATTCAAAATAGGTCCTAGAAATGGAACCAAGCTGTAGTCATTATTTAACCATCAATACCTATTTCTAATCCCAAGTGAATCAAACTATCACCCTACATACGTTGGATGATTACTTGAGGCACATGCGGGCGCTGAGCCCCTCCTTTATGTGAGCTTTGTAAGATATTTTTTCCATTAATGGAGGATTATTTATAGAAATAGAATCACAAGCATATAATTAAAAGGTAGAAGATATAACTAATATATCTACACATCAATGCATCACAAAAGGTAAATAAACATTGTATGAAGCAAAAGGAACTAGATCGAGTCATGACAAGCCAAATAACATGAGTTTTTACACCCATAAACAATATGTACATAATAGATCCATGTATATTTATTTAAAATAGTTTCTAGTAGCCACACTATATAAAAGGGTCATCTCAGACCATATACATCAAATGATAGAGATCCAACCCCTACAAACTCATTTGATCAAAGATCCTAGTTATTATTTCCCCATTTTAACCCTTGTTATAGACCCTAACACCCATACATATGCTTAATGATATCCTTTACAACCCTCTAGCATCAAGAACTCTAAACCTTAGCATCATAAGCTTAAAACCCTTAACATTACCTAACATTTCTGCAACACCTCGTTACCCTCCTTCTCTTAGCACTCCCATACCTTCTAGCACCTTCGCACTACCTTCTCCATATTTTGTTTCTATTTTAAGAACTCCTTTAAATAGGATTAAAATCCACCACCATGACTTCTCTCATGAGCAGATCGTGTGCCAAGTGTCAATGTGGTCCTCCATAGATGAATACTTATCCTCTTTGCAAAACCTTCCACTAACTGTAATAATGCCTCTAGGAATATTCCATACATGGAATATCCTTTTCATGGCCTCCACTGTTCCAGGTTGGCATATTATCCACTTATCACACTGATTAGGTTCCTCACATTTGTCCTCAAGTGACTCCATGATGCCAAATATGGCTAAGTCCTTTAAACTCTTATTCTACCTCCCACATGCACCTTGGTTTCACTTAAACCCTTCTTAAAACCTTTTCCTATGTACTTTTACCGAGTGCCCTTCTATTTACTTGTTCATGTGTGTTCACCTCTTGGTACTTATCCAATATTTAGGGTCCAATAAGGATGCACTAAATTTATTTAGGAAAGTTTAGGAAATATTAAGAACCTTGGGAAAAATTTCTCCAAAAATGGGTTATGTTTAGTAGGTGATGGGAATTAATTTTTCCTAAAAAGTAGATTTTTAGGTTTCAGATGGCTCAAGAACCTTGGGAAGAGTTGGAAAAATTAAATATACTCATTGGAAATATAATAGTTTCTAATTAATTGTGAAAAATGTTTCATAAATTCTTAGGAGCATATTTACGAGATATTGGCCTACCAATGCAGATAAAGACCTTCGATCCCAATGAAGATTCAATTGAGGATTATGATATTTCCAAGGAGAGATAGAATATGATTAAAAATAAAAATTGGATAAAAGGCTACCATTTACATGTTCCATAGGTTAGTTTGTACAAAAAAATTTCTTTGGTGATAGTTTGACCTTTAATTGTCAATATCTTGAGGATAAGGGATTGACCCACGATGAAGGGATCTTATGGAGTTCCTATTTTGATGTTTATGATGGATTTATTGTGAAGAGTATATATTTTAGGAGGTAATGAATTATGTATAGCAATCTTCTTCCCCATATAGGAAATGATATATTCATCATCAGTTCATCGAAGAATGTGAATGGTAGGGGGATCTTCCTCTACCATATCATAAAATTGAAAGAGGAGGGACCTAATATCACCTTTGTACTAATAGGTGAACAATATCAAAGTGATGGTGGAGATTAAAAAAGATAGATATAATGGACACAATGTCATCCATATTCATAGGTTCATTAGATGGAGACAAATGGGGATCAATTTTCATGAGATATGGGGATGAAGAAGGTGCGAGAGAGTCAGTAGATTGTTCCTTAAAAACTAACCCAAATTTCTCATGAGGATTATGATATTGATCGATGATGAGGTCATGTATGCCTTATCCATAATGCCCCATTCCAAATCCTTTCCATGGACATAGATGGAGATAAGTATAGGTAAATGATGTTTTCAAAGAAAATCAAATCCATTTGTATAAGGCTTGGTGTGTGGTTGAGTGTCAATGTGACAAGAAGGGAGGTTAATGCCACCATAGATGAGATTGGTTTGAAGATTAGGTGGTCCAAAAGAGATGATATATCCTACATTAAGTTGGTACATTGGTGCTTTATAAGGTCTACTAAGTCAATTAGGCATTGGAAGAGATTTGAGGGTGATGAGGTGGTACTCCCCTAATGAAAGTAACTTCATCACATTATCAATGAATTCATCATTGAGAAGTTTAGATGTAGATACATATGAGCTGGTGGATGCTTTAGAATATTTTTTTTGGGAAGAAGCATGTTATTAGGTCGATAAGTCATGTGACATGCTTCGAATGAAGGATTTTTTGTAGGGATAGTTATGATATTTCCTTCATACTCATATTTTATGCAATGATAGAGGGTGGAAGGAACACAATGTATAGCTTGAATCCATGGTCACCCAAGTAATACATTGTATTAAAAATCCCCTTCTACAACATAGAATACCTCATGGATTATTTTCTCGTTGATGTGGATAGGAAGAATGATTGTTCCCAAAGTGGGGGAATGACATCATTTAAGGAATGAAGGAGGATGAGATATTTGGAGAAAATAAAATTATGGAGCTTGAGTTGATCAAAGGTATAAGATGAGATGATATTTATGATGGATCGGTTGTCTATCATGGAATGTTGGATGAATATATCATTAATCCAAAAAGTGATGAAAAATGGGAGGTCATGATCCTCGAGATGATATGTCCAGAATTTTGGAGTTATCAAAAGATATAGTGGAAAAAGAAATGAGTGCTCTAACAAGACACAAAAAGGTTGATTCTCATCACTAGGGGTGGGGATACACTTTAGAGAATCCATGATAGCTTTTCTATGGTTGGGGAGATTTGGATGAGCTCGTAAAGTAGCATCTTTACTTTGGCCTGAAGAATCTGTTTCAAAATACTTTGTTCAATGACAACAGGATGTGGGGAAGATAAGATAAATACTTTGGATTTTTATGAAGAAGGGAGAGTACACTTAGTAGAGGGAGAGGTGATAATAACCTTTGGTTTAGAAGACATTTAAAAATTGTGGGGTGAGAATAAGTGGAAATATAAATGGCATTGATAAAGAGAGGGGGCCTTCTCTGGATGAAGTAGTATTCGAGAGGGGAATGGAAACAAAGGTTCTAGATGAGTAAGGATATTTAAAAGTATTAGTAGGTGAAGATTAGGGTGGAGGAGTGGGATTGTTCGTGGATGAACTGGTAGAGGGAAGAGGGTGATCCTCTTCAATGAGAAGATCATCTTCTTTAATGAGATTATGGATGATAGTTTGGAGGGCCTTACAATGTTCAATATCATGCCCATGGGTATGATGGTAGGAACAAATGACATTAAAATCAAACCATGATGGTTTTTTTCCATGTGGGTCAAAATATTAAATGTAGAAAGAGTTATTGTAGATGCTTGAATTAGATGCTTAAGGACCTCTAAGTAGGAAATAATGAAAGTTGTTGAAGAATGGGTGGATTGAATTGTAGATGAAATAGGTTTGGAGGTAGTGGAAGAAGGAAAGAGAGGAAATTTTCTATTATGAGGCTTGATGGGATATTTTGACTCAACTTTAGATTTGGAAGAGGTAGTGAATGTTGTTAGATAAAATTTCCTCTTTCTTTCTCAGATTAGTGAACTAGTACTAAATAAAATAAATTAACTCAGAATATGGAGGGTTTATAGTACCTCAAGATGATGACAATGTGAATGGGTGTAAAGATGAACTCTTCCTTGTTGTAAGCTTGGTAACCTGCACAATAAAGAAGACTAAGAAGAAAAATGGATTAGTAGATAGATGGAGTGTTTCTGACTAAGTCGGTCTTGAGAAGTGTGAAATTCCTAGGATGGATGTCAAACCTCTTATAGATAAGATACAAAATAAATTTGATAATGGATATGAATTATATGTAGTATATCTAAGATAGATAGACTAGTGAAATGGAGAAAATTAAAGGAACTAATGACTTTATCAAAATGATGATAAAATAAATCAAACTTGTCGTGGGTAACTAATGATGAATGGGGCTTTATGATAAGAAACTACACCAAAAGAAGCCTATAAGATCTTCTATAGATGGATCCAAGTTTTCTGGATCTACAAATGGATCTTAGCTGAAAACGAGAAAAATGCAAGATAAATTAGATCTAGATATCGATGAAAGGATGTAAGAAAATTAGGCAAAGAAAAGATAAGTGGAATGAAAATGGTTCTAATCAATGATGACCAGAGAAAATCGATGGCAACTAGGGATGGAAAAAATGGATCGGAGAAAAAAAGAAGAGGATGACAAAATTTGAATGGAAAAAGGATTATGAGACCAGGAATAGATATGGCTAAGGATTTGGATGGAAGAAGTAAAAAAATGAAGACTAGGTCAATGGTGACCAGATAGGGTTTGACGACTTGGAGTGGTTAGGGTTTGAATGTAAATGAGTGGGTTGAAATGAAGATATGTAGATAAAACAAATGAATGAAAGGGGTTGATGTAGATTCCCTTATGGAAACCGATCCTGAACAATATGTTAGTGGCATATATATATGATAGTATTACAATGAAAACATAAGATATTCCAAAGGTGAAAAAAGTCTCCCCAAATCTCCAAAGTTAATGCTCCAAGACTAGAAGTAGACTCAAATATGGGTGTGATAGCTACAAAAGCAATCAAATATGAAGACAAGATTTTAAGAGATCCTAAGGGTTTCAAGATTACATCCTTGAAAAAGGAGGGGGGAATGCATATTTACATGGTAGACGATGAAGCTGGATGGGTCGCCACCAATTGCGGGCATCCGTCAATTTTTGCGGTGGAAGAGGTGAAGGGATCGAGATAAATATACCATTAGGAGTGGGATTAGGGTGTTAGGATGCTTAGGTGGGTTAAGGATTCATATGGAAGTGAAATGGGTAGGTGAGGGGTTGAAAGGAGTAAATAAAGGCCATAGATGTGAAAAATCATCAAGTAAAAGGCCAAGGGATAGTAAATTAGAAGATTTAGGGATGAGAAATGGCAATAGATCGTAATTGATGATGATTATGATTAATTAATGATAATATGGGTAGGAAAAAATAATGAGAGTAGGATTAGATTTAAGTAATAATAATTACCATAGATGGAATACTTAAATGGCTAAAGGTGGGAAATAGGATAAATTGAATTGAGGAGGGAATATAAAATGTGAATGGATGGAAATGATGAAAGAGTGTGAACATGGTTTGGAAAGAGTAGTGATACCAAACTTTGGTGTCTATATTTTCCCCTTTTTATTGATTATTGTTTGTTAGGCAAGCCATGAGGAAAAACGAGAAGGATGGGAAAGATAGTTTACTAGGTTATCCCCCTCAAACATGGGGTTGAAGACACAAAAGGAATTCGACAACGAGTTTGAAAGAAATAGGAGAAGAAGGAATGGAAAAGATGAGAAAATAATATGAAGGGATAAAATATTCCAGAAGAGGATAAAAAAGAACTAAAAGGTAAATATGGTGGTGATTTCAGAATTACTCGGTAGGGAACAAAGTAAAGTCTTTAGGGAGACAACGACAATGTCTTACAAAATTGTTATTCATCAAACACCATTAAAAAATATAGGGAAACAAAGGGGAATCAAAAATGGATGTGCAATCCATTGTACCAATGGTTCAAAGGAAAACATCAAAATATAAAAACAAATGTGAGAAAATGGTCAAGACAAGGGTCATAACAAGAGGATAGGAGTGGGAGAAAGAGAATGTAATATCCTTCTAGTAGGAGGAATAAAAAATATGTATGTGGGAAGAAAAGGAGGTGAAAATAAAGGTTCCTTAAGAGGGAAGAAAATGATGGCCACAAAGGAAAGATGATGAAAGAAAATATATGATAGATAAAAAAGCCCCGTCGGGACATAATGAGGATGTCACTTAAGAACCACTCAAGGAAAAAGTGGAAGAAAAGATAATTTTGAAAGGAAATAAGGAATATTGGTCAAAAAGGTAGGTTCAAGTTGATGACGATGATGCCAAGTCAATCAATAGCAACTAGGGTGAAGCAACGGCGACCCAAGGGGGTCAATGAGGACCATGGTCGAGAGGGATATATAATCCCCAAATGTCTTCCAAATAAGATCAGTTACATAGTGAAAAGTGACGATTGAGATCTTTGGGATATAAAGAGAGAGTGATATTGAGAGCAAGATGGATGTTAGAGGAGTAGCGAGGAAGTTCCAAAGGACTGTATGATGGTAAGTTCCTAAAACCTAGCTTGTTTTAAAGATTTTTATATTTTTATTAACTTTTCTTACATTTTTCAAATATTCAGCATCACCTAAGGGGAATTAGTTAGTGAATGGGTATGATCACCTTCGATAAGGCCTAAAAAGTCATCAAACCTTACTTAGATGTGTCAATGTAACCTGGTTTAGTGTCGATTGGAGATGAGGTGAATACATTTTGGTTGATTTTGATTATTTCTTTGAGATGTAGATGATGAGAGATATAATGTTTATGTTTGTGATTGATTTTGTAGGCTAGAGATACCTTATTCCTAAGAGACAGAGTTCTATCCCTATATGATCATATTAGTGGGTATAGTAGACACCGAGTGAGATCACTTAGCGAGTAGTTGGTTTGGGTGGATTTTAGTATTACAAGTAGATTCCACGAGATGTTGGCCTCATGATTATACTTGGTGGAGAGGTGGGATGTGTGTATAGGAACATTTTCGTTTAGGATGGGTGATGTGACTGTCACTCTTAAGGATGTATATCTCATGTTTATATTTCCTATACAGGGGGAGAAGATAGTGTTGATTATAGTGGAGAGCAGGTTGGAGGTCTTGACATAGCTGTTTAGAGCTAATCCTCCAAAAATTACATTTACTTGAGGTAATTTATATATGAGATGAGATATGAGTGCAGGGTGCCATAGAGCTAGTTGATTTATTTAGTGATGATGGTGATATCCTTCTATGCACTTCCGATTTAGGGGTGCTAGGTTTCCATGGACACTAGTATGAGTCTTAGCTAATATAGTGGATCATAGGAGAATTTTTTTGTTTGGCACTACATTATTGAAATAGGTGTATCATGAGATGTCCATGTACACTTTGAGAGGAGGAGGTCCATATTAGATGTGGTATTTATGCTACACTATTGGGCATATCAGAACATAGAAATGATTAGGCCATAAATGCTTCCTTAGGTGACGAGTGATCACATCAAGTTGGAAATCAAATTTCTAAGATGGCAAGCTGATTAGGATCGTGGTGATAGGAAGCGAGAGAGATGGAGCATTTTATATAGATAGATTAGTAGAGTTTGAGATAGAGTAGGTGAGATGGAAGCTATACCACAACTTTCCTATATGGCTAGGAGTTAATGCAAAGTTTATTTGTATGAGATGGATGACGTGGGTAGTGGGACGAAGGACTAAAATGATATAGGTTATTCAGTTTGATAGAATTCAAAGGAAGTTTGGAGTATTCCAAATAGTACCGAGAGAGATTATTGTATATATTCGAGATGAGTTGGAGAGATATCTTCCTAGTCCTAACATGGCTGATCCAATGGAGGAGGAAAGGGAGTCATGGGATGACAATGATGATTTAGGAGTTGGTACTAGATTTGGTGAGGGGATGACTACTACATGGGAAACATGGATATAGCCAAGGGAGACAAGGGTGGGGATGAGGAGGATGACATGCATGAAGTGGAGGAATATCCTAGAGGTGAGAGAGAGGTGGTGATGGAGAGGAGACTACAAAGATTACACAACTATGAATATAGCAAGATCTATTTTACTTGGAGAGGTATACAACATGCCATGAGTGAAAGGTAGATCTCCAAGAGGTCCTAGACTTTTGACGGGAGAGTGAGTAGATCATCGATTAGAGGGATTAGTACAAAAGGTAGAAGGAGGCCTATAGAGACATATTTGGAGATTTTGCACCAATCTTCACTACAGAGTTAGGAAGTGGTTTATGAGTAGCATCCCGGGAGTGGGAAGATGGTGCATTTAGGTAATGTGCCACTAAGTTTGTACACATGTCTAGCGATAGAGGCATGATATTATGAGAGAATTTTGACACCTAAGATACAACAAAAATTGAGAATACAAAGAGTATATATCTTCACAATGAGCAGGATTGAGTGGCGTAGTGCCATCTAGGAGAACTATGAGCATGGAATAACCCGGTGCGAGATGCAATCCATGAGGGAGGCAAAGAGGCTCAAGGATTGATCCAGGAACCTTCCCCATGAGGGGAGGGCTTGATATTATCGAATGTGTAATGTACTAATCTTGATTATGTATTTGCTTTAAGATAAGACCCTTAGAGGCCTGCGACATATGATGTATTGATGTATTTTGAACTCACGATATATATATATATATATATATATATATATGATTTTTGTTTTGGTTTATGATTCATGATGTGTCCTTGTGTATGATTTATGGTTTTTATGATGTTGATTTTAGATATAGCTGGTTAATTATGATGTAGATGATGATATGATTTGATGGTGATGATGGTCTTTCATGGATGTTGATTTTATTTAGAAGTGCATGATTTGATATGAATTAGATATATATGTGATGATTTATGACTTATGGGTTTATGTATATAATATGATATGAATATGATTGTGATGTGAATATGATGAAAAAGTGATTATGTTATGTATGGATAGTTGTTATTAAATGGTGTGATGGATGTGAAAAAATGTTTAAATATGGATGGAAAATGTCTATATTTAAAAGTAAACACATAGTTATAGATGACATGATTAGATTAGGATCTCTTGGTGTGAGAAAATGGATGCGACTTCTATAAAAGGTGAAAAAAATGAGATAAATGACATGTCATCATAGAAAGGAGCGTGTGTGGAGATGATGCTTTGAACCATATTTGAGGTAAACAAGAAAAGGAACCACTTAAGAAAATTCACTTGCAATCAATAGCTAGTGTTAACACATAACCAATGATAGTTATTTATTCCAAGGATCATGTGGAAAATATGGAAAGTGGACTTATAAACCTAATTTTGACATGACAAAGTGGTTTAGATGTGACTTGTATGTAGGAATATAGGCTCTCCATAGGTGGGTGTTCCTAGGTCTATGCCCCAACTCTGGGTAATGGGAATGTAAACTGATCAATGTGGGAATTCTTCTATGAATGAGAAAGTTGATTGATGTAGGGATATTTCTTAGGATGATTTATTTTAAACTAGATAGAAGGATGCTTAATGCAGGAAGACTTCGTTGCGATGATATAAGGGAGTAGCCATCCTTCGAGGGAGTGCTCTAATTTTTTATTTATATATTTTGACCTTTTATTTTCACTTTGACAAATGACTAGGATAATATATGCATGATATCTATCCTTCTAGGAATCAATCTATACATTTTAATTTTTTATGCTTTTATGAATAAGTGTCCTTCTTGATGGAGTAGTGTGTTCATTTTTGACTTTTTGATATGAGCATCCATGAAATTTTTACTCTTTTTTCATGGGGAAGAGTTGGGAATAATTAGGTATACCACTTAGAGGGGAATTAAATATATAAGTGACATATATGGACCCTTAGCGTGGTACCAATAGGAAAATAAAAGGGTTATGGATGTAATGGTTGCGAGATTTCTCACCAAGAAGAAAGAACCTAATCTATAATGAATATGCTATGGGTAGAGTTGTGGTGCCCATATTTAAGGTTGCAACTAGGAAAGTAATGGTAGACAACATAATTCTAAATCATTATGATGAAATATGGAAGAGGATAATGATGGATGGATGACTAGTAGGATAGCTAAGTTCACATTGATAGGTATGATAAAAATAGAAAGTTTTCTAGTGTAAATGTGTTAGAAGGTTCCATTTTTTGTTTACCATCAAGGGAAGTCAAATGATAGGCCCCAAACCTATACTTATGCGTGATAATATAAGGTCCAATCTAGTTGGGAGAAAAATTTCCATGTTGGATCCTTTCTAGAGTAGTGACATTTTGATTTTATTTAAGGAAAAGGTCACCGAATATTAAATTCATGTTCCTTGATATGTTTGTTATAAGAACGTTTGATGCACTCTTGATAGACATGATGATGTTCAAGAGTGAGAAGGTGGCATTCATCTAACAAATTGAGCTATGTTAGATGCTCTTGGTGATAATCTTCATCAGAGATAAATTCGCAAAGAGAAACATGTAAGGATGGGATTTGGACTTCAAGAGGAAGAATGAATTTAGAGTGTAAACAAGAGAGAAAGGAATAACGACCGTAGAGGTGTGAGTACTAGTCATATAAACCTAAAGAGAAAACATAAGATGAATATGTTAATTATGACCCGATTTATCAATAGTTTTGGCAAGGATATTGCAAAGAGTTTTATTAGTGGCTTCAATGTGGCAATTAGCTTGAGGATAATATGGAGAAGAGAAGATAAGATTAATATTGAATGAGTTAGAAAGCTTCTTAAGGTATTTTAAAGGAATATTTTTCATCCATGATGGTTTTATGAGGAACATCGAAGAAAAAATGATGTGTTAATAGATGAAGTTAATAATTTGGTTAGCTTTGGTTGATGTAAGTGGAATTTCTTCCACCCACTTGGTGAAGTATTCAGTGGTAGTGATGATAGAATGATGACGTTGGGAGGAACACATATTGATGAGGCCAATGAGGTAAATTCCCTATTATGAGAAAGGACAAAGGTCATGAGACACATGTAATTCCTGGAAAGGAAAACCAATTAGATTGGAATGCTTTGAATTTAACACATTTGTTAACATATTCACAACAATCCTGATTGAGAGAGGGCCAATAATAACCCATGCAATGGAAACATTTTGTGACTTGAACCACTAAAATGTCCACCATAGATACCACCATATACTTATTGGATTGTTTTATTGAATTCATGATACGTAAGGTAACGAAGCAAGATACCATCGAAGCCATGTTTGTAAAGAATGTCATTAAGGATGACATATTGGTTAGCATATCAAGAAAATACCTCATACCATTTTGAGATAAATCAGATGGAAAGATGAATTACAAAAGATATTTAAATATTTGGGAATACCAAAGGTCATGAGGATTAAATTCAATGAGGTTAATGTTATATAATTCACTAATATGAGCTATTTTTCTAATGTGATAAATGATGACAGAGAGATTAGAATCTTTCATAGACCAAGGGATGAGATATATGAGAGCATCCATGGTGTTTGTGAAAGCTTGATTAGATGATTGAGGGATGATTTGAATGGTGTAGAAATCAAATTCTCCTAGGATGAAGTATACAATGTCCTTCATTCTTACATTGATAGATGCCTTTAACTTGGTTGATGATGAGTTGTGAATCCCCATTGATATCAAGGATTTGGACACCAATTAAGAAATTGGTTTCAAGGCCGAGATGAGAGCCTCATAATTGGCCATATTGTTTGTGCACTTGAAATTAAGCTTATAAGTGATAGGGATAGGAGTGTCCCAAAAAGGAATGATAATGATGCCAGTGCCTCCTTGTTGTTAACACTTAGAGCCATCAAAGAAGAGCATCATACTAAGAGGAAAATACTCATGTTGAATTTTTTTGATAGATTCATTAGGGAATTTCTCATGAGGATGACAAGTTTTAGGAAGAGGGGGATCAACTAATTGATTTGAAATAGCTTGGCCCTTAATTTTCTTTTGAGCTATGAACTTGAGGTCAAACTTGGTCATGAGCATGATCCATTGAGTAATACTATTACTATGGTAAGGTATGGAATGCATGGTTTTGAGAAGATGAAATCTAGTGAAGACATAAGTCTTATGATTGAGAAGGCAATGGAGAATCTTGGAGGTGGTGAAGAAAAGAGCATAACACAACTTTGCATCTTCTATTTAGTGAGTCTCATAGTTGTCAAGGGTGCAGCTAATGTGATACATGACCTTCTCCTTACCTTTCTCATCATGACGTGTTAAAGTGGCACCAAGAGCATGATCCTAGGAAAAGACATAGAGATATAATGGCTACCACTCACGTGGAGGGTAAACACAAGAAGAGATAAGAGATACTACTTGAGATCATAAAAGGTCTTTTGGCAGTTATCATCCCATCATAAGTCAATGTATTTATGAAGAAGGTGGTGAAAGAGTTGGAAATGATTAGAAATTTATGAGATGAAGCACCAAACTAATTTATGTTGGCCTCGAAGACTCTAAACGTGGCTTAGATTAGAAGAAGGAGGCATCTCAAGGATGGATTTGATTTTGGTGGGGTTAAAAAGCAATACGGTGATAGAAACAATGAAGCCAAGGAGTTTACCAAAGAAGAACTCCAGACACACACTTGACTAGATTAAGGTGAAGCAATAAGAGGATAAGCAATTCGAAAGTATTTTAAGTAAAACAAGATGATCACGTCAATGCTTAGATTTACCAAATAATTCATCAACATATTCCTCTATAGTCTTATGGATGAGATCATTAAAAATGTAAGTCATGGCTCACTAATAAGTGGCTCGACAATTTTCAAATTGATGGGCATAATATGATAGCATAGGTTCCTGAACGTGTGATGAAAGAGGTCTTATGTTTGTATTTTGGTGTGATAATTATTTGATTGTGTCGAGAATAACCATCCATAAGAGAAATAATTTCATGGCCTACGTAGGGTCTACGAGATGATCAATGTTAGGAAGGGAGAAAATGTCTTTAGGGAAAGTGAGGTTTAAATATTGAAATTCAATACATATGTGAAGCTTACACGAAGCCTTAAAGAACAGATAATTTTTTAAAAACCATTATGGATAGTCTATAGGGATGATAAAGTTATAATAAAGGATGTGTTTTCATTCCTCTTTAACAAGGAGGGTAAATCGAGTGTGCATGCAATGAATCTTATTCTTAACCGGCTTAGTATTGGGAAAGGTGACAATTTTATGTAAAAAAGGATGGATCGAGGTCCAACATGTCGAGTAAGACCATGTGAAGGATTAAATATGGAAAGAAATAAAGGTGGTGAAGGATTCAAGCTCCTATGGATCAAGGTACTTGACCTACTTTGAGAATGTGGGGCTCTTGTAGAGTCCCTATGTTGATTTCGATGGTGGATTTGTTGAGAAGGGTGGATGTGTCTGTTGGTAAGGACTTATGATGATAAAAATATTCTACCCCCATGTAGGAGAGGATGTAATTGTCATTGGTGCACTAAATAATGTCAACCGTAGGAGAATATTCCTCTATCATTTCTTGAAATCAAAGTGGGAGGAACCTAGACTCATCTTTGTAATGATCAAAGGATCTCAAGGTGATGAAGGAGACTAATTTTTTTTTGGAGGTGATAGACATGATATCATTTGTATCTATAACCTGATGGGATGGAGAATATGGGGGATCAATGTACATGAGAGCCAAAGTGGTGAAAGAGGGTTTGTAGATTGCTCCTTATAGCCTATCCCAAAATTTTCATGGGTTTTTTCAAATTGGTTAATAACAAGGTCATACATACCTTGTTTGTAATGCCCCATTCCAAATCCCTTCCGGGAATAACGATAAAGATAGTTGTAGGCAAATGACTTCTTATAAAGATTTTCAAATCGATTGGTGTATGTTTTTTGTTGTTTGAATTACAATGTGAGATGAAGGGTGATTGATTCCATTATAAATGAGGTTGGTGTGAAGATGAGGTGGTGCAAATGGAATGATATCCCAAACATTAGGTTGATACATGGATACTTTGTTGGGTCTATCAAGTTTATGCAGGGGTGAGAAGAGCATTAAGTGTGAGAAGGCGATACTTCCCCTGCGTGAGATGATCCATCACTTTGATTAAAGAGTCATCATTAGGGATTTTGGATGCCATGATGGATGAGCTAGTGGATTCCTTAGAATAATCATGTGAGGGGATGAGCACATCATTAAGATGATGAGTTAGTTGACATTCCTTAAATGGTGGAATGTTTGTGGGGAGGGTTAATATTTTTCCCTTGTGTTCATACTTGATGCATCAATGAAGTGTGGAGGGAACACAATGCATGGTGTGGATCCATATCCAACCAAGGAGGATGTTATATTGAAAATACACCTTCTATAATATAGAAGACTTCATGGAGGATTTTTTCACTGATTTGAATGGGAATAATAACTATGCCTAAAGTGGAGGTAAAAATCATTGAATACGTGAAGGATTTGTGGGTGATTGGACAAAAATGGACTAAGGGAAATTAAGCTGATCAATGGTGTGGGATGAAATTATATTGATGTTAGCTCCATTATCAATGATAGAATGGAGGATGAAAGTATCATTAATACAAATAATGATGAAGAGGGCGAGATCATGTTCTTCAAGTGTGATTTATGAAATCTCGGTGTTGTCGATGGACATGGAGGAAGAAGCAACAAGTGACTCGATAAGAGATGACAAGGGTTAAGCATCATCATTATGAGTGGGGATATGTTTAAGGGCTTCCATGAGAACCGCCTATGGTGTGGAGATCTTTGGATGATCTCATAAAGTGACATCTTAACCTGGGCCTAGTGAATTTGTTTTGTGATACTTTGTTAAAGAGCAACAGTGAGGGGTAGCTAAGATATACAATTTGGGTTTTGATGAAGAAGGAAATTTATTTGACTATTTTGGTAAAGAAGTGACAACCAATTTGTATTTTAATCAAGTAGATGGTTGGAATTCATGGGGTGGATGAGAATGAGTGGTGATCTAAGCAACATCAATGTAAAGAAGAGGACATTATGTAGAGAGAGGTCGAAGTGGGTGGAGGAATGGGAACATAGTTTTTAGATGAATTAGGGTATTTTTATATCTTAGTGGATGAAGGTAGGGATGAATAATTTGATGTGGTCAGTGGAAGAGTCAATTTCCTCACAAAAAGGAGGTCATATTCATCAATAAGGTTATGGATGACGGTTTGAAGAGATCTACAATTTTCAATGTCATGAATTGGTGCATGATGGTATGGACAAATGAGGTTGAACTCAAACCATTAAGTTCTTGGGGAATTTATATCAAAGTGTTTAATGGATGGAAAGGTGATTTTGAAGCTTGGAGTAATTGATGAAACATTTTCATGTAATACCCCATGGGAAAGGTTAAAGATGATGTTGTAGATGAAGTAGTTTTATGAACGGTGGATGAAGGTAAGGATGGTTTGATTTGATGTGATTTTATGGGAGCCCTTGATTTTTTTATGTTTAGAAGAGGAGGATGATTTTGTTTTAGTTTTATTTTTGATTGGTGGTGACTTGGATGATTTGGATTCAGATTTAATGTTGGAGGATGTGGATGGTTTTGCAAGGGTAATTAATTTAGGAGAGGGTTTAGGTTTTTGACTTGTCGATATTGGGGTTTTAGAAGAAGGGGATGGTCCTAAAATAGAATAAGACACTCCTAAGGAAGATGATGATGTGGCACTAAGTTTCTTAGAAGGGTAAGCCTTGGGAGAAGGAATCTCTAGCTTTTTATGTGGATGTGTAAGATATTTTTTTATGTGGACACCAAGGTTTTCTAGTTTTGTTTGTGAAGGTTGAGCCTTGGTAGAAATAGTGATATAATTGGCTAGAGAATCCTTGATAGTAGGACTTGGAAATAAGGCTTGTAATATTGAATGTGGGAGCATTTTCTATATGATGTGTTTAACAAGATCTAAAGGGTTAGTGGATTATGTTTTTTTAGGATGTGTTGGTGTTGATGTGATTAGAGTCATGGATATGATGGGAGTGCCATTTTTAAGTTCATTAATTATAGGTGTTTGTATAGTGGATGATTCAAGAGGTGGTATAGGTGTAGGTATAATTTTAGATATTGATGTTGGCGTAATTGTGGTAGTAAATGTAGGTTTTGGAATGGAAGTAAGTGTAGATGTTGAAGTTCATATTGCAGTAGTTATAGTTTAAGGAGGATGTACAATAGATGAGGATGTAGATGATGTAGATGGAGAGTTAGGTATTTTAAAGTCTAATGGATGAGTTATGGTTGTAGTCATGGTTGAAATTGATAAAGTTATAAATGTGAGGGAGGAATCTGAAATAGGGGTTGATGTAATGGGTGTTGAAGTGATGGTTATAGGTGGTGGTGTTGGAATCTGATCTATTGTGTTGATGATATGAGAATTAGGTGCCTAAAATGTGGAAGTTTGAGTTTTATTGTTAGGTGAATGATTTGGGAATGGTTGTTTTAAAACGTACAAGGGTTAATTGGGTGGCACATTAGGATTGTCTACTTGAAGATTGTCAGAGTCTATGATTTTTTTGACAAGATCCTTAAATGTGTGACACATTTTGATATTGTGGTGAAAAACTTGGTGATATTTGAAATAATGTTCTTCATAGTACCATGCCGTTTGGGTTGTGTTTCATCATATGGTCAAATAAGTGGAAGTCAAATGAGGTTGACAGCCATTAAATTGTCAAAGATGGAACTATAAGATTCCCAATAGGGGTATAGTTAGGTTTAGATCTAGAAGATCTTTACAAAGTCTCTGTGTGATAAGTGGAAGTAGACGAGGACTTAAAAATGATGGATTTGGTGGTATTTTTAGAATTATCACCATGCGTGGAGGATTTGGTGAAGTCATTTTTAGTTTTTTTCAATCAAAGCTTAAGATGACCATGCTTAAGGGCACAAAGTTAAAGTTTATGAGCCATAATGAATGTTTCTTTAAAGGTTTGTAAATATTTAATTTGAATATTTAAAGAGATGTTTTTCACATAGGAACATGATAATAATTCAATAAGATGAGTTAGTTAATGATGTTACACCATCATGTGATGAAATTTGAGATAGATTCATCATCAAATTTTTGAATGGCATAAATATCGGTGATGGTAATCTTGTGTGCAATGTTGATTAATAAAGGTTCAAGAAATAATTGTGTGAGTTGAATGAATGAGAATAATAAGTTTTGAGGGATACTATTATACCAATCTAGTGCGGGGATGGCTAATGACATGGGAAATATGTGAAGCATGAGATATTGATTGTGGGCGATAAGGTAACACACATGTATAAAAGATCAAATATGTTGTTGGGGATCCTCCTTACTATTTAATTTTGATAATTTTGACAATTCCCAATGAGTAGGATATAATTTCATGGGTAAATATGGGTTGATGGGTTCTTTATAGATTTTTTTGTATGAAAATATAGTCTTAGATCCCAAAGTTGTGCCTTCAAGGTTACCCATTGTACTTAACTATTCTTATAAGGGATCATTAGATGGTTGATATGTTGAAGGCTGAATTTGAGATGTATATTAGGTAGATGGGTTGATTTTTGATATGTTTGGTAAGTTTGGGGATGTGTTAGTGTTGGTGGAAGTGGTTGATAATGGGGAATATAATTAAGAGGCTTATATTGGATTGGTTTGGATAAATCTTGGTGTTGAGATATGGGAATGTGGTAAGATTGGTGTTATTGGGTTGGTTTTTATGAAATAGGAACATTTGATTGATTGGCTATGGGGTTGGTTAAAATGTAATTGGTAGGTGGTTGGGATACTTACATTAGTTGAGTGGGAAGTATGTAATGATAAGCTCCTTAATGAGGAAATTTATAAGTTTGTATATATTTTGATGGAGGAGGGTGTGAATTGATTACATTAGCATGAACATGTGAAGTTATAACAAGGTGAAAGGTCGTATGATGTTTTTGGATATGGGAGGAAGAAACTATGATTCTTGAGAGTATTGAATAGGAAGAGAAGTGATTGTGGCATATGTCGAGGTGATGGGAAGAGAAGAAGGGATGATATTATTGGTACAAGCCAAGTTAGGTGGAATATGGACCACTAATTAGGTGTTTTGATGGTTATGAGTAATGGAGTAAGATGGTTGATTAGGTTCAAATTCATGTTGGGCCCTAACAAGCTCACCCATGGCTCTAAGAAACAACACAAAAAGTTGGGAGGTAATAACTTGGCTGGACTCTAGATTATAAAGGTACGTATAGATTTTTTGTAAGGGAGGTCCATAAATGGGAAGGTATGTGGTTTTGGTAGTAAATAATCATGGAGAGAAACCATATTTTCATCAAGAAGCTCCTAGAACTCCATTGATCCATGTGGGATAAGAGAAGGCCTAGAAGAATTGAAAAATGTGGAAGAAGGAGGTGTGGCTGGTATAAATGCGATAAGATGGTGATAGAGGAACAAATTGGTCTTGTCATGAGTGTTTGATTGGTTAAACTAAGTTTCCTGAAGAGGTGGGATGGCAATAATGGGTTGAGTAACCATGGTAGGCATGACCAAAGGGGGGGAGGTAACAATGGATAATACTGAAGTGTTTTGGATGGTAGCAGTAGTGGGAATGGGAACAGTTTTTCATCATGTTTTGTTCCATTTTCTTGTCTTGAGATCTCATGATAAATGATATGAAATAAAAACTAAATCTATGTTGATTTCTACTTAAAGAAAACTAGTCACATAATAAGTTTTTTATTATCTTGATTATTTTAATATGTCAAAAGAAATGTAAATAGGCTAAAGGGGCACCTAGGAAATGGTAAGATATGGATGGTTTCAGGTGGTTTTGGCTTGAGAATCTTTGATATACCCGAAGTTATGTGAGGCCTGAATTTGTGATAAATTTCTAATGCGAAGGAACACCACGACAAGTTTCCTATTCGGGGATGAAATCCCAATAATTCCACCTAGTAAGGGATGTTTAGATGTGTAAGTTATTTTTGTGTTTGGTTGTGTGTGATGAGGTGTATGTGACATGTTCAACCCCCTAGTTAAGTTAGATCTGCAATCAATAATGACAATGGTTATTTTTAGATCCAAAACTAAAACATGTGAATTCAACGAGGAAAAGAAACAAGTGATGCGATGCGATAAAGAAAAATATGGGAAAAAAAGAAATACATAGAATAAAATTTTCCTTTTTATCTGATCTTCAAAGCAAGCAAGTGAGAAAAAACAAGTCCAAGTAATCCATGATGCAACATGAACAAGAAATCAAGAATGATCAAACACACTTTCCCGCTTTGCAAGGTTAGTGGAAATGAAATAAGATGAAAATGAAAACAAATACAAACTCACCTAGTAAAGGGTGGGTCCGACCGGGCGTGTGAGAATGTTGCATAAAATTTCCTCTTTTCTACTCAGATTAGTGAACTAGTAATAAATAAAATAAAGAAACACATAATATGGATGATTTATGGTACCTCAAGATGATGACAATGTGAATAGGAACAAATATGAACTCCTCCTCACTACAATCTTGGTAACCTACACAACAATGAACACTATTAAGAAAAATGGATTAGTAGATATATGGATGGTTTCTTGACTAATTCAGTCCTGAGAAGTGTGAAATTACTAGGATGAATGTCAACCCTCCTATAGATAAGATAAAAGAGAAATATGATAATAGATCTGAAGTATATGTAGTAAATATGAGATAAAAAATACTAAAATGTATAAAAATTAAAGGAAGTATAGATCCAATCTAAATATGAAAAAATAAATCAAACTTAGCAGGGTTTGATAGTGACCCAATACTACAAAGGGAAATTGATAGTGATTGGGACTATATGAAGAGAAACTACACTAAACAAATCCTACAAGCTCTTCTTTAGTTAGATCTAAACCGATCTAGACCTACAAATGGATCTCTTCTACAAAAATGAAACCTGTAAGATAAATTGGATTTGGATATGGATGAAAGGATGTAAGAAAATTAGGAAAAGAGAAACTAAGTGTAATGAAATTTGGTTTGGTTGACGGATACCAAGTGAAAATGGATGACTACTGGGGATGGTTAGAATGGATCTAGATTATCGACATGGTCAATGATGAACTTGAACGATTAGGTTTTGAAACAAAATGAGTGGGCTGAAATGAAGAATTATAGACAAAATAGAGGACTGAAATGGGTTGATGTAAAGTTCCCGATGGTAGTTGAACCTGCACAAGATGTTAAGGGCAGATATATATGATAATATTACAATGAAAACACAAGATATGACATAGGTGAGATTTGTTTCCCCAAATCTCCAAAGTTGATGCTCCAAGACTCCAAGAAGACTCAAAGATGGGTGTGATAGCTGAAAAATCACTCAGAGATGAAGAAAATATCGCAAGATATCACAAGGGTTCTAAAATTGCATCCTTGAGAAAAGAGGGGGCATCTTTATAGGGTCAAAGGCATCCTTCTATTTGGGAGGTGGAAGAGGTGAATGGCTCAAGACAAGGATCCCATTAGGAGAGGGATTAGGGTTTTAGGATGCTTAGGTGGGTTATGGATGCATAAGGAAGTGAAATGAGTAGATGAGGGGTTGAAAGGAGAAATTAAAAAGGCCATAAATGGGTAAAATCATTAAATGATGGCCTAGGGATAGTAAATTGGAAGATTTAGGGATGAGAAATGAGATTAAATTGTAATTCATGATGATTAGGATTAATTAATTATAATTAGGGGAGGATAAAATAATGAAATGAGGATTAGAGTTAATTAAGAATAATTACCATAGATGGAATAAAGAAATGGATAAAGGTGGAAAATGGGATAAATTGAATTTAGGAGGTAATATGAAATTCAAATGGATGGTCATGATGAAAGAGAGCGAACATGTGGTGGAAAGGGTAGTGATACCAAATTTTGGTGTCTACAAATGCTTGTGATTTAGATGTAGTTTGAAGAGGAGGATTGGATGACTTAGATTTGGTTTTGATGGTTGGGGACTTGGATGGTTTGGATTCTGATTTGATGATTCACAAGACAAATAATTTTAAAGGAGGATCAGATTTGGAAGGAGAACTAGATTGTTTTGATTTGGATTTTTTGATAATAGGGGTCTTGGATGAAGGGCTTGGACCTAAGATAGATGGAGATGTCCCTAAAAGTGATGATGCAACATTAGATTTCTTAGGGAGGTTATACTTGGGAGTAGGGAGCTCCAAATTTTTGTGTGGGTGTCTCGGTATTTTGAATGGGTATGTTAAGGATATCGAGACTTTTTTTTGAGGATTTATCTTTGGAAAGAATGACAATAATTTTAACTAGGCGTCTCTAGAGGCAATCCCAAGTAACGTAGATTGTGTTGTACATGTGGATATTGAAGATGGAAGTGGTTTTTATATAATTTTTTGAAAATATCAAAAGGAGTTGTAGATTCCATAGTCAATGGTTTTTTTGGTGTAGGGGTGATTAGACTTGCGGATGATAAAAGAGTATTGATTATAGTTGTATAAGGTGAGGATGTTGGAACAATAGATGCCTTAAGGGGTGGTACAGTTATAGATATGGGTTTAGATGTTGATGTGGGTATGATCATAGTAGTAGATGTGGTTGTGGAAATAGGTATATATGTAGGAACACATGATGAGGGTGAAGAAATACATGTGATAGACATGGTTATAACAGATATAGATGCAGAAGTATGTTGAATTTAAATTGGTGTGGGTGTGATATTTGTGGTTCTATTTGATGTAGCTGCAATAGATGTAGAGATAGTGTGGATGATTAAGTTGTGGGCTCGGGAGCAGATCTGAAATAGATATGTGTGTAATGGACAAAGAGATGATGGGTGTAGGTGATGATAATTTCTTGGTTTATAGTATTGATTGTTGATGCAAGAGAAATGTAACACCTCTAACATGGTTGATATCTATGAGGGATTTCGTATGGAAGTTGAAAATTTTGACATATGATTCTTGAATGAAGACAGTGTACTCTTGTGAACTAAGAAATCATGTTTATTGTCGATAATAGGTTATCTATTGTAATTTATACAACTCTTTCATGTTTATGCTGAATTGAAAATGAATTATTTTATTCCTTCTTATACTAAATAATTCACTACTTTGTAAAATAAGGAATTGGTTCGATTTAAACTAGTTTATAAGTCATTTTTGCACTTGAACTTATGCTTGATTTTCATAACCTCTGTTGCATAATATCTATACCTTGGATCAATTTAAGTGATTCAAGGCACACTTTCAATTTCATGGCATTGTGGTCATCTTGACCAAGCAACACAGATTTAAAGATCTCTCGAACTATGGCTATCTTGAAGTCCCGAATGAAGTCTATTGATCCCGTGCTTCGTATGAAATCTTTGAATGGAATTATGATTCTTCTTTTGGTAAGTTTTAAAGTTACAATTGTTAACTAATGCTAAGGAACCTAATTAATCTATGTTCCTAAGTTTGTAATCCTATCCTAAGTTATAACTTATGCTAAGTTGTTAGGTTCTTTGATTAATAAGGACTGTTTATCAAAAGAAAACCCAATCCCAAATTAATAAACATTAACCTAAGGACCTAAGTTAGTTCCTAAACTAATGTTCGAACCTAACCTAAGATTTGGGATAACATAAAGGGGACAGATGGGATTAAATGCTAAGGTAATTTGGTGGCACCAACCTTAATGCATTAATGAGGATTTATTGGGCATTAAAACTTTCGTATGTATCCAAATATGATGAAAGCATGAAATAAAATAAGAGGTCGAGTTGAAACCTTTTCCAAAGTGTTAGTTGCATGAAATTTTAAATTTAGTGATGGATAATTATAATTTGGAGGTGGTGGGAGAAGTGGAAGAACCATCAGTCTTGTTTGACATTTATTGTCTTGGAAATTATGAAGAAACCGCCTAGAATAAGGGAAGTTGGAAGAAAGAATGGTTTTGATTTTTGCATTGATCATTTGGTTTTTGTAAGCTTTATCTCTACATGTGGTTTTTAACTATGAATCGTTAGTTTTAATCCTAGCATGTTTTTTTCCCTTGCATGGTGGTGATAGTGATTAAAATATCAATCTTAATCTATAAGAGGGAGGAGAATAAGGTTATGAGGATGTTTTGTTGGTATTTTCATGGAAAGGAATAGCTATTGAATCTCTGATTGAATATTTTCAATGAGAAAGTGAAGGCAAGAGCTCTATTAGGCATGATAGGCCCTATCCCTTAAGTCTTCTGCTTTTATTTAAATGCTTCATTAGAAGAACTCTGCTCTATTTGAAACCTTATGATTTTATGTTTGTTTACTCTTGATTTAATGGTTTTTGAATTTACTCTTTTGAATGCAAAAGGGTTCTTCTTGGTTGTGTGAGAAATGTAATCTGGAAGTGTTGACTTGTTGCTATTATGCTAACTTTCTTGTATTCAAATATTCTTAATGCTCGAACTGATCTATGCTTGTTCTCTAAATGATAGAAGACCTATGCTAAGGGTTGTATAGACATTAATAGTATCTTGGATTTTTTAAATCCATATAGTTTAGCTTGTATGTTGTCCGTATTGTTTTTGTTGGAAACCAGCTTTGAAGGATTCTTCGTTTTGACATCACGCCATCATTTTAGGAGTTACCATGTGTTCTTCATTTTGTTTTTTGTTCATTGATGGAAATAAGAACTCACCTTTTGTTCAAATCAATATTGTGATTGTATTTTTGAGTAGAATGTAGTTCGTTTAGATTTGGGTTATGCATATTTTGGGTTTCCCCCAAATGGAAATTATTTGGTGTCTTGATTCATTTATAGAACCTTTCCTTGACAAAGTAGTTGAAATAGAAATAATGTCTAAGAAGTTTTGGTTTTGTTCTATTGTGTAGAATTTGTATTCTCTTAAAAACACTTAGGGATTTTGGTTTCCTTTTAAGATCTTCTCATCTTGGAAAGTTCTCCTGAGTGGTTGACTGTTGATGAAGTCTTGATTGAAAGGAATTTGTCAAATGATCTATTTTCCTTTTTGTTTGATGGTGTAAGTTCTTTTAGAGATCATTTTTGGATTTTGTCTAGTTGTTCTCATTTATTTCTTTGCTGAGATTTCTAAGAACTGAATCATTTCTTTTGTGAATTGGTTGAATTATATATGTTGATTTGATTTTTTGAGGTTAAAGGACAGACTAAATTACTCGTTGGATGTTATTTTTTTCTTTTTGTATGCCTGATTTGTTAATTATTACCCTGACTTTGGGCTATGTTGTACCTCAAATAAGATCATGTTTGTATTTTCTTAGAGTAAGGAAAATCATTCTCGAGATGAATCTGGATGGTGGAAGGGACCGCTATCTCACTCTTTTTTATTTATAAGTTGGGAAACTTCATTAATTAGGGATAGTTGGTGTTCCTTATATTGTTTGCATAACTTATATCACTTTAACCTTTGCGTTTAGTTTTAGTGTTTAATTGACCTTTAGGTAAATGGGTATGAGTTTATGATATTTCCATGAGAAGGTATTGATCCTGAAGTAGGTTCGAACTTAAATTATTCTATCCCTTTTCTGGATTTTTTAGTGGTTGGTTTAAAACTAGTGTGTGGTTCTAAACATTAGCCTGTTCTTCTTTGACTTGAGAAAGAAATCAAAATGATGTTGATGAGGACTGTAGGGTATTAGGTTTGATTTTTTTCTTAGATTTGAATTCAAAAATGAACTCAGGTCTTTTAGGATACTTCTACCGTGAGCTACCTTGTTTGTTTCTAATTGGTTAAGTCTTCCTTACCTAGAACATTGAGACATATTCTTAATCAATCCAATTTATCCTCTGTGCTGAGCTTGATATATTTATGATTTTTAGATAGAATATAATTTTATTTTATCTATTTATTCCTTCATGTATTAATCTAGATGTTCACTAGAAATAGTAAAAATATATACATATTCTAAAAGGTATATTTGTACATTTAGTATTACTTCTTGAAAAGTTAGAACTGGTTGAAGGGAGGATATTAATTGGAAATTGAATGATAAGGTAAAGTTAGGATGAAATATGAATTTCCCCTCTCTTCAATTATGATGTTTTGATTTCTAGCATGTTGTAATAACTTCATAAGAATTTGGAGTTAGGATTAGCTATGTTTATCTAACAAGTATTTTCTTATACATTACTTATTAAATATTTTCTATCCTTCTTGTTTTGTGATATTTTAGGGATAAAGATGTAACATCTTGGTCATGATCGTTACTATGATGACTTCCACTTTTGACATTACAAATGTTGACATGTGATTTGTCTTAGGAAGGTGTATTCTTTTGACGTTGAAAATCATGTTTGTAATGGATAAGTTATTATTGTTCAAAATTCATGCTAGTTGTAATTCTGTTTACTTGGAAGCAAAACCATTATGCTATGTGAAATATAGGTTGTAAATCTATACTATTGTTTTCACATTTTCCATATGCTAACAACACACCTTGAATCAATTCCATTGATCCAAGGTATGCTTCGATTCTTATTTATTGTCATCTTGTTAATTGACATGCTGAATGAAACATATTATGGAACCAAGTAGTATTTTGTTGTAAATTGTGAAGGACCTAGCTTCAGGTGTCCTTACTCGAGCATCATGCTGCAAACTGTAAGTTTGGACCTCCTTTATTAATGTTTTGTAACACTAATCAACGTGAGGAGATTAAGGATCTGTTATGGGCTAATAAGGAAAATTCCTTAACCTTGGTCAGAATGCTTGTTGCTATTTGGATCTGACCCAAACTGTAATGTTTTCCCTATTGGATTTTTGACCTAAGGTATTAATACTTACCTAGGACCTATTACTAAACTATTACGGTTGATGCCTAAAACTAGGTTGTGGTTTCCTACCTTATATAAATTCTAATCTAAGAGGTGATGAACTAACCTAAGGAGGTATATTATATTGATAGGAGTCTTGAACTAACCTAATATAAATCCTAATGACTTAAGAACTAAGGTGGAAAAAGCTAACCAATGCTAATGTAACCTAAACTATTACTAAGATGAAAGGGGACCTATGGGTTATGTGGAAAATGGAAGGTTGGTAGTGGTGGTTTCTAGTTTATTAATGTGAATTGATTTCATTTCTTACATCCTAAATTCTCCAAGATTGGTGGAGACATAAAAGATGGTGGGATGCCTAGCTAGCATCATTGCTAAATTTAAAATGAATGGGAATTTTTGAATTTTGTTTTGCCAAATTTGAAGTGGTGGTGGCATAAGGAAAGAGGGGGAAAAAACATTCAATGCATTCAATAACCTCATGCTTAGTGGAGAAAACCACCTTGGAGTTAGGAAATAAGAATTGGAGAAAGTTGTTGGTCATTTGGATCCTTCTAGTTTTTACTTTGCATGAGATTTTAGGTTCTTCGAACCAGCAAGTTTGTTTTCGACCCATTGTAATCATGGGTATATTCAAACTATTTCCAAACCTATCAAAACGTAGAGAAATCATGAGATTTGACTATTGACGTTGGTTGAAAAGAAGAGATTCTTGAGAAGCTCATCTTGAGATCTTCTACAAATGAAAAAGAAATTTTATCAGGCATAATAGGCTCTTCTTGTTAAATAGTTATACTTTTTATTAAACATCTTCATTAAAAGAACTCTGCTCTTAGAAACGAATGGTTTTGTGGAAATGCTTTGGTATGTTTTTGATGCGATCTTCCATTTGAGTTTGTTGTTTGGAAAAGATTCAATATGGGTATTCTTCCTGATGCATGTTTAAGTAACTTATGTTTATCTAATTTGAAACTAGGGTATTACTTAAGTTGTGTGAAATTACGATGTCCCGTACTAAAATGATTTAAGGAAAAACATGTTCATTTTAAGATTTGATTTGAGTTATCTTTCTTTCCTGAGAAAAGGAAAGAAAAGCAATTTTTTCTATTGAAACTGTAAGTGTGTGTGAACTTTATCACTATTGATAAGATTATGTTAAAATGGGTGTTCAGATTTGTTGTTTTCTTGAGGATTTGAACTTTTTGAAGGAAATAGTGATATGTTTACTGTTCCTGAGTTAAATATGTTTTAAATTTATGAACGTTGTAGGATTGTTAAGAAAGGATGTAGTTTAATTGTTATTCCTTGCACGAAGTGTGGAAAATGTGGGATAGTTTCTTTTGTAACATTGTGATGATGTCGATCACTTTCATACCTGTACGTTATGAAATGAAATGTTAGTAAATCTTGTTGTATGTAACTAGAGATGATTGTTTTGGAACTTGAATTTCTTATTTGAACTATGATTAGTTCAGTTTTACTCCCTTGAAGGAACTGAGCTAGAGTGTACAACTTTCTTTTCTCTTTTTGAACTCAGTAATGAGTATATGTGTTGGGAATTACAATTTCTTTTTTGATCCTTATCAGAATCGAATCTGTAAAAATTATTTCCCTATCTAAAAATGATTTCTTTCATTCCTGTGGAATTGGGAACATGTTTTTACTTGACTGCAATCTCTTAATCGTTTTCTATTTGGGATGAATAAGCTTTGTTTGTAGTGTATAAAGCTATCAACGTTGGATGAATTTGGAAGTTCAGTTGTTGCTTGATACTTTTGGTATAGCTGTAGAATGAATTTATTGAATATTCTTTTAGTGGTAGCTTGTAAGCTACTGAAGCTGCCCTTGTTTTGCGTTGAGAGAAATATACCATTGTTAACTGATTTACATGTTACAGTTTTTATATTTCAGTCTAGTGTTGGGATGAAGTAATGAGAACCTCCCTCATCTTGATTATTGAATTCTATTTCTCTCTCTCTCTCTCTCTCTCCTTTCTGAGTTGTGGAATTCACTATTGTTAACCTTGTGCTCAAAGGAAGTTTTGATTGTTATCTCTCTGTCTATTTAATTTCTTATCATTACTACTCTTTGCTTGAAGCTGACCATTTCGGTTAGGTTAGTTGAAGGGGAATTCAGAGTAGATAGTTGGATGAATTACTTTATTTTATTTTTCTTCTCCTTCTCAATTGCTTGTTAAGAAGGTAAGGAGTTGATGTGTGACTATCTTCAGGGGAAGTACATGGAATTCATACCTTATAAAATCTATTGATGCTGAATATGAAGTTTATATTAGAATTGGCTTAAACTGGAATGAGATGTTTTAAATGGAAAACCTGTACTTCTCATCCCCTTGAATCAATAAATTGAAAGTGAATTTGAAATTGGTTAAATGTTGGAATAAAGGAAATTCTTGTGTAGGGTGTCGTTAGTTCATTCTAAATTCCATCTGTTTAGATTGAATGAATTTGATCCTTGACATTATGTGAAGTATTATGTTAGTAATTTTTAATGAGATTCATTGATTCTTTAGATAATTCTATTTTAAGAGTTTTGTGGTCCAATAAACTTCTTGAACACCCGATTAATCAAAAATGAGCTATAGGCATCTATAGTATGAAACATATAAGTAAATGGAACGTAATATTACTTATTTGTAGTTCTTTTTCTTAAGAAATTACTAATTGAGGAGTGCTGATTTGATCATGATATTTACTTAATGTGATGAGGTATTGTTATCCAAAATTCACCCCCCCAGGGTAATTTTGATAACATGCATCAGAATATTCAAGTCCCAAGAAAAATGACTGATTCAGAGCAAAATCAGGTTTCTAGGGTCCCTTCAGGAATCTTTCTAAACTCCCCAGGCCGAAGAGGGAAGGAGCAAGCTTTGAGAAAGTGCGAAAAGTTGCAGAAAGGCAAATAGGATTGATCCAGGAAAAAGTGAAAAATTGGCTAAGTCCTTCTAGAGGGAGCAGTCGGGACAAGCGGGCCAGAAATACCCGAACCGGCCGAACCGGCCGAAAAGAGACAAGTCAGCCCAAAAGCAAATGGGACAAGCGGGCCAGAAATACCCGAACCGGCCGAAAAGAGACAAGTCAGCCCAAAAGCAAATGGGACAAGCGGGCCAGAAATACCCGAACCGGCCGAACCGGCCGAAAAGAGACAAGTCAGCCCAAAAGCAAATGGGACAAGCGGGCCAGAAATACCCGAACCTACCTTAATCGGCGAAAAGAGACAAGTCAGCCCAAAAGCAAATGGGACAAGCGGGCCAGAAATACCCGAACCGGCCGAACCGGCCGAAATTGTCCCAAAAGGTCCAAAATCAAAATAGGACGCCCAGACAAAAAGACCCGAAATACGCGAAGAAGCCGAAGGAGCCGAAAGCCAATCAAAAGGTGCCACGTGTCTGGCCAAATGAGGGACAAGGAAGCCCATTTCGGGCGGATCGAGAGGTTTTTGTCCCAAGCAGCATTGGGACATCCGGGACGAATGGACGCGAAGTACGCAGAAGACCCAGCAGGCCCGAGAACCATTGAGAAATTGCCACGTGTCATCAAGGAAAAGCCGAAGGGTCAAAGGGCAAGATTTGAAGCGCTGGCCCGAGCCAATAGAAATTGGACACGTGTCCAATGGAGCATAGAAGTGCGGAGCTCGGGGAGGAGTTGGAAGGTTTGGCCAAATCTAAGCCAAAAGGGGTAAAAGTGAAGGAAGACCCGGCAGGTTCGTGAACCAACCAATGCATGCCACGTATCCCTAGTAGCGGGGCGTGGAAAAAGATGTGGAAAATATTCCAAGAGCACCAAAAGTCAAAATTCAAGAGACAGCCCGCCGAAAAGCAGAGGGGAGAGAATTATTCAGCGAATCAGAGCATGCCACGTGGTGTCCAAGTGGCAGTACGCGGGAAAGCTTTTCAAATCCATTATTGCCTGTTTTCTTCAAATCGTCGTATCTTTTGATCCAGAGCTCGGATTTGCATGTTCCTTATATCAACGGAAAGCTAGTGAAATCCTCTACACGATTCTGGGATCAATCTCGAGTTTTGGTGCAGTCTGAAGAGTGAAAATCAAGAAACACCTCTGGCGCGAATAACAAGCAGAGGTAATGCTTCAACAACCACTTTAATGCAGCAAACAACCCGCCGCTTCTGTTAGGCAAACCGCCGCTTCGCCAGAACCCGCCGCTTCTGCCATGATGGACGAATTAAATGCAACCTAGAGGTGGTTGGGGCAGATTTCGAATTCCTCTCTCTTTGCTCTCCCATTCTTCCTATAAATTGTAAGGAGGGGTTTCTTTCTAACGTTGGACATTTCTGTTTTGCGACCCCTCCCTTCTCTCCTGCTTGCAAGAGAATTCGTGGAGTTTTCAAACCTCCCATATAGACTGTAACACCATTTTTGCCTTCTGGCTATTGCAATGTATTGAATCGATCCTTGAGCAATATATATGTGTCTGTGGTTGCTTTTAAACCCTCTTACATATTTATTACTGTCATTCTTGATCTTTCATTGCATTTTTGCTATCTGTGCATGATGTTGTGTTATATCTACATGGTCTGTGTTTAATGTGGCAAAGCATATGTTCTTCATTCCTCGGTGCATCACCTCTATTAGCTTAGATTTAGTTTATGCATCTTCTTACCTTGTCTCCTTGGCAGATTAGATTAGATTTTGAGGAAACCCTCTGCATATTTCGTGTGCACCTGAACAGAGGAATAGGAACCAGCCTTTCTCTGGAGATTCCTTTCTCACTCTTCAAGTCCCACACTTGGAGAAAGGATTCAATGTTATGCAATCACACTGGATATTAGTGATCAACCTAGAAATCTGATCAACATCCAGGGGTGCTGTGATTTTGCACTAACAGTTTTGGCACGCCCGGTGGGACCAGAGGTCTCATTTTTATTGCAGCAAGGTTGATGTGCATCTGCTGCAATTTTCTTGCTTGAAAAGAGCTATTATTTGCATATCTGGCGACTCCACGGGGAAGAATCAACTGGTTCCAGCAGTCAGCCTAAAAGCTTATGAGAAGAATCACAAGGTCAAGAGCTGGAGAAGAGGAAGTGCTGTTTGAATACCTGCAACTATCTCCAAGAAGAAGGCAAAGAGGAAGAAGGATTCAAAGGTCTCCATCTCCACCAAACAGAACTCTCTCAACTCCTCCACCTGAGCGGCCTTTCTTTCAATATACAAGGATTTTAAGACCAATCAGAATGGCGCAACCAGTGAACCCCTATGTCAACTTCACAGGCAGCAGCCCACTTGCTCTCAATGCACAAAATCCAATCCCAGTAGCAGCACTGAAGAACATTCCATACTTTACTGGAGAAAATCAGACCACTCCTGGCGATCATGTCAAGGACATTGCTAACATTTGTGCAATCCATGAGATTAACGAGATGCAAGTAGCTGTCAAATTGCTGGCGTCTTCATTCAAGGGGAAAGCATTGCAATGGTTTAGGAGCCTTGAAGCTGCTTCTATCACGAACTGGAATCAGCTGTGTGTTGCACTTCATAATCAATTTGGAGAGAAGGGAGACAACTTGTCTCTTTTGGAGCAGCTGACAACCATCAAGAGAGCTTCCAATGAGCAGCTAACTGACTTCAACTTCAGATTTCAAAGATCTTGGGATAGAATTCCAGTAGCAGTCAGACCAACAGCAGAAGGTGCTTTTCTATACTACCTTAAAGCTTTAAATTCTGATATTTCTATATTGATTCAATCCATGGGAGGCACAACTATCCCTGCTGCTTATAATATTGCCATTAGAGCTGAAAATTGTCTGATTCAAGCTGGCAAGCTATCTCCTAGGCCTCCAATGCCATTATATCCAAGTTTAGAGAGCCCAAGTACTAGTCAGGCACCTGTCGTAGCTCCTTCTCCCACTCCTAGAAATCAGAGTTCAAATGAAGCTTCCACTTCATCTCCAAGTGCCCCAAATGAGCTTCAAGAAGTCATGAAGCAGCTGCAAAATTTAGGTAATGAGCTGGTCACACTCATAGGCAGCCATATCAGCCTCAAAGGCCACCTAATCCAGCTGCAAATATGAATCAAACAAGGCCTCCTGTCAATAGACCATTCCAGCCCTATAATCCAAATGCCATATCTGCCTCTAAGGCATTAGTACCAGCACAAAACAATATTGCCCAGGAGTATGAATGGTGTTTTCCATGTAATGAACCCCATAATCAATCCATGTGCTATAATGGTGCTTTAACCCAAGCTTTAATGGTAACAAGTGCTGGTGTGGAGGGTGAAAGTAGTCAAGAAAACAGCCAACTACAAGAAACATTCCAACAGCAACCTGCCCCAAATGACACCACATTGGTAAATTGGCAGGCAGAGGATTTCTGTGGTATGAATCAGGCAGTTTCTCAAGGTGTCGCTGCCAACACAAGGTCAAAAAGGAGAAATTTGGGTGAAGAACAGCCGTTAGCCCCAGCCAATCCACAACCTTCCACAGCTCCACAAATGATTGGCAAGCAAAACCCAGTTTCCAATGCACAAGGGCAGTCAAGAACAGCCCCTAGGCCAACTCAAATGCCAGCTGTTGCTGCCCACATACAAGGAGCGAATGTGCAAACCAAGGGACAGCAGAGAGATCCTTCATCACCATTCAGTATCATTGATCAGATGAAGAAGACAAACGTCAATATATCTATGTGGGAATCCCTATCCATCCCAGGCCAAAGAGATCTGCTGCAAGCTGCTATGAAGGACTGGCCAACTTCGAATCAGCAGGTTCAGAGGCAAGACAAAGTGCTTACAAATGCTGCCCAGCCTGAAGGAAATCATGGAACACAACAAGGTAAAATGTTGAAGCCCCCCCCCTTTTATGTTTCGTTAATCATTGGAAATCAGCTAGTGCATAATTGCATGATAGAGTAATGCCTAAACAGATAGCTGATCAGTTAGGGCTCCAATATGAGATAACATCTAAGGGAGTAGTGCAGCTGGATGGGACAGCAATAGCAACAGTTGGAGTGATTAGAAATTTGAGCCTTACCTTGCATGCATGTCCAAATGTTGTTGTCTTGCAAGATATATCAATCATAGACCTTCCACCACTCTTTGCCCTCTGTTTGTCAAGGGACTTTACTGCCAAGATTGGGGGATATTTGTCCGCTGATTGGTCACACATGCTGTTCAGAACGAGGTATGGAACTAAAGCTACAATTAGGTCAGAACCTATTGCAGATTTCCACATTGAGCCCTATACTCCAAGTCATATTAATACCAATTGCTCAGCATTTGATCAAGAAGATCACCTTGGCACAGATGAAGCCGATACTAAGGTTGGAAGTATCCCAGATTTGACTCTTGATGAATGGGCAAGCAAGGTGCATGCTTTTGATCCTTATCAAAAAGTAGAAGAATCTGAACTAGGGGCCTATTGTATACACGAAGAATGTCAACCTATTCCTAACATCACCAGGCCAAGCCACAAGGATGACAATGAGGTATGGCAACTGTTTTTTGATGGATCAAGGAGTAGACAAGGCGCAGGAGGTGGAGCCATGCTTATTTCACCTCAAGGAGTAAAGTATTATTCAGCTTTTAGATTTCAATTTGCATGTTCCAATAACACTGCTGAATATGAAGCCTTGGTGCAAGGGATGCATTGGGCAATAAAGAGAAAAATAAATAACTTGCAAGTGTTTGGGGACAGTGAGCTGATTGTAAATCAGGTCAAGGGACAGCATGCTGCCAAAAATGATCTACTCAGATGCTACAAGAACAGGGTGTGGGACCTCATGGAAGATTTTGAGGGTTTCGGCATCAAGGCCATTCCCAGAAAAAGAATCAAGCTGCCGACAAAGCTTGCAGTATAAGAGGGGCAGCCTTTGACATTGTAGAAAACATTCAACAAGACAAGGTACAGCCAAACATCCACGTGATTGTGAGGCCTTCAGTGCCGGATAACGATGTCAATTGGCAAGTATTTGAGAATGACCAGCAAATCATCCACTTCTTGCAAGAAGAAGCTGAGTTCTCAGCTAAGAATCAAGAGAAGTTGAAACAGCAATATGGTGACCAGGTGATACAGCTGAGAACAGACAAGCTGCCCAAGGGACTTGTCACCTTGGAGTCCATTTTTAACCCCAATGATCAGTTTAGAAAGGAGAAAGCAAATATTCAGGTCAAGAGGGAAGATTCGGTATCCATCTTGGTAAAAGAGAACAAGCCATTGCAAATTGGAAAAATGACAACTGAGCAAGAGAGATATGAGTTCATACAGCTTTGTCAAGAATTCCCTGACGTATTTGCTTGGAGCTATGAAGACTTGAAGGGCTTCAATCCCAACTTAGCTCAGCATACCATCGAGTTGGATCCAAATACTAAGCCTGTCAGGCAGAAACAGAGACCAGTCAATCCACACATGGAGCCTCTCATGAGGAAAGAATTGGACAAGCTGATTGAGTCAGCAATTATATTCCCAATCAAGCATTCTAGTTGGGTTGCCAACTTAGTTCCAGTCAGAAAGAAAAGTGGAGAGATCAGGCTATGTGTTGACTTCAGAGATTTGAATAGAGCCTCTCTCAAGGACCATTATCCACTCCCTTCCATGGAGCAAATATTGCAGGTTGTAGCTGGGTCAGAAAGGTTTTCGCTGCTTGATGGATACTCAGGCTTCAATCAAATTATGGTGAAGGAGGAAGACCAGTTCAAGACAGCCTTCACAACCAAATGGGGCACATATGCCTACAAGAAGATGCCATTTGGACTGTCGAACGCCGGAGCAACATTCCAGCGAGCTATGGATATGGCATTCAAAGGCTTGATCAACAAGATAGTACTGATATACTTAGATGATATTACTGTCTTCTCAAAGAATGCTGCAGACCATCTCTTTCACCTCAGGCAAGTGTTTCAGAGGTGTAGAAAGTTTGGAGTGTCTTTAAATCCTAAGAAGTGCATCTTTCTTGCACATGAAGGGAAACTTCTTGGCCATATTGTCTCCAAGGAAGGATTAGCAATTGATCCAGAAAGGGTTGAAGCCATAAGAGCTCTGCCATTGCCAAGTTACAAAAAGGCTCTTCAAAGTTTCCTGGGAAGGATAAACTTTGTTCGGAGGTTTGTCCCAAATTTTGCAGCCCTTGTCAAGCCCATCACCAAAATGTTAAGAAAAAGCATGGCTTTCAAATGGACGGCAGAAGGCAAGGAGAGTTTTGAAGCAATCAAAGAAGCCATCTCCCAGGCACCCACTCTCATCAACCCGGACTTTTCCAAGGATTTCATCCTCTATGCATTTGGGGGTGATGACACTATTTCTGCCATTTTGGTGCAACAGAATAAAGATAATGATGAACAGCCAATTGCCTTCTTTAGCCAAAGCCTAAATGACTGTGAATTGAGGTACTCTTTTATTGAAAAACATGTGCTTGCAGTAATCAGGAGCTTGAAGAAGTTCAAGCATTTAGTCTCAAACAACAAGGTCCAGTTGCTGGTCTCACATGCTGGGGTCAAGGACTTCCTCCTCAACAAGGATTTGAATGAGAAAAGGGCTGGATGGATCACCCGTGTCATGGAGTATGACATTGAGATCAAGATCACCAAGCTGGTAAGAGGCAAAGGTTTGTGTGAGCAGCTCGCTTCCAAACAACTAAACAACCCAGAAGATAAAGAAGACGCTGTCCTGCTATTACAAAATGATCAAAAACAGGAAAATGATGATGTGTCCACTCCCTGTTGGACTCAGAATATGATACATTTCCTACAGACGGGCATGTGCCCTCTAGAAATGAGCAAAGCAAGAAGAAGACACTTCAGGTTGCAGGCTATTCCATATACCATCATTGATGGAGTTTTGTTCAAGAAGGACGTCAATGGAGTGCTGCTGAGATGCATTAACACAGGTCAGATTCAAAGGGTATTAAAGGAGTTTCATGATGGACCAGCTGGTGGCCATTTTGCACCAAGAGTGACAGCTCTGAAAATCATGAAGGCTGGTTATTATTGGCCTAAAGTCTTTAGTGATTGCTATGCATGGATCAAGAAATGTAAGAATTGTGCATTCTTCACAGGAAAAGAGAGACTTGCAGCCCTCCCATTACATCCAATCTCAATTGACCAGCCATTCATGCAATGGGGTTTGGACTTCATTGGAATCATCAATCCCAATTCGAGCCAAGGGCACAAATGGATTTTGACAGCCACAGACTACTTCACCAGATGGACAGAAGCAGTAGCACTCAAAGAGGCGAATGAGTCTAGCATCTTGGACTTTTACGAGGGGATAACTACCAGATTTGGTGTGCCTGCTACAATAGTCTCTGATAATGCATTGGCATTCATTGGATCTAAAGTTACTGAGTGGGCTGTCAAGAACGGGATCTACCTGAGCACTTCATCAAACTATTACCCTCAAGGTAATGGCCAGGCCGAGTCTACAAACAAAAACTTGCTGAGGATCATTAGGAGGACTCTTGATGAGAATCAGAAGGCTTGGCATACCAAACTGAAATCAGCCTTATGGGCAGATAGGATAACTCCCAAAAGATCCACAGGTAACTCTCCATTTAGGCTTGTCTACGGAAGAGAGGCAATCTTGCCCCTGTCACTTGAGTTGCCAACGTTGGAACTCATGAAACAGCTGGAATTGCTAGAGTTTGGACCCATGGAGGTGAGGTATGCAGAATTGATGGAGCTGCAAGAAATCAGAGATCAGGCATTCCAAGCAATGGAAAAGGATCAGGCTTCGATCAAGAAGACCTTTGATAGGAAGGCCAAAGATAAATCTTTTCAAGAAGGAGATCTAGTATTGAAATGGGATGTGGACAGAGCAAAACCAGGAAGGCATTCAAAATTTGATGCCATTTGGAGTGGCCCATACATGGTCACAAAGTGCAAGAACAACAATGCTTTCCAATTGGCCTCATTGGATGGTGAAGAACTGCAGATTCCAGTAAATGGAATCTATCTCAAGCGTTGCTTCTAGAGGGAGGTTCACTACATCTGTAAATACTAGATTAGATTTTCTTTCCTCCAAGTGCTTGTGCACATTGTTTTGCTGTAGGTTAGTTTTGTTTTCCCTAAGTGCTTTGGCACAGGTTTTGCTGCTCTCAGGTTGTTTTCTACAGTTCAGAGTGTTGCTGGAGGGGAAGTTGCAGTATCAGGCTTGTTTCAGGTTAATGCTTAACTCCATGCCCAATGGATGGCTTCAGGCAACTGGCCTTTTCATCTAGCAGGCAGATGACCCCACTGAGTCGCCAAATTGTTATCCAAAATTCACCCCAGTGGTAATTTTGATAACATGCATCGAATATTCAAGTCCCAAGAAAAATGACTCGATTGAGCAAAATCAGGTTTCTAGGGTCCCTTCAGGAATCTTTCTAAACTCCCCAGGCTGAAGAGGGAAGGAGCAAGCTTTGAGAAAGTGCGAAAAGTTGCAGAAAGGCAAATAGGATTGATCCAGGAAAAAGTGAAAAACTGGCTAAGTCCTTCTAGAGGGAGCAGTCGGGACAAGCGGGCCAGAAATACCCGAACCGAACCGGCCGAAAAGAGACAAGTCAGCCCAAAAGCAAATGGGACAAGCGGGCCAGAAATACCCGAACCGGCCGAACCGGCCGAAATTGTCCCAAAAGGTCCAAAATCAAAATAGGACGTCCGGGACAAAAAGACCCGAAATACGCGAAGAAGCCGAAGGAGCCGAAAGCCAATCAAAAGGTGCCACGTGTCTGGCCAAATGAGGGACAAGGAAGCCCATTTCGGGCGGATCGGAGGTTTTTGTCCCAAGCAGCATTGGGACATCCGGGACGAATGGACGCGAAGTACGCGGAAGACCCAGCAGGCCCGAGAACCATTGAGAAATTGCCACGTGTCATCAAGGAAAAGCCGAAGGGTCAAAGGGCAAGATTTGAAGCGCTGGCCCGAGCCAATAGAAATTGGACACGTGTCCAATGGAGCATAGAAGTGCGGAGCTCGGGGAGGAGTTGGAAGGTTTGGCCAAATCTAAGCCAAAAGGGGTAAAAGTGAAGGAAGACCCGGCAGGTTCGTGAACCAACCAATGCATGCCACGTATCCCTAGTAGCGGGGCGTGGAAAAAATGTGGAAAATATTCCAAGAGCACCAAAAGTCAAAATTCAAGAGACAGCCCGCCGAAAAGCAGAGGGGAGAGAATTATTCAGCGAATCAGAGCATGCCACGTGGTGTCCAAGTGGCAGTACGCGGGAAAGCTTTTCAAATCCATTATTGCCTGTTTTCTTCAAATCGTCGTATCTTTTGATCCAGAGCTCGGATTTGCATGTTCCTTATATCAACGGAAATCTAGTGAAATCCTCTACACGATTCTGGGATCAATCTCGAGTTTTGGTGCAGTCTGAAGAGTGAAAATCAAGAAACACCTCTGGTGCGAATAAGAAGCAGAGGTAATGCTTCAACAACCACTTTAATGCAGCAAACAACCCGCCGCTTCTGTTAGGCAAACCGCCGCTTCGCCAGAACCTACCGCTTCTGCCATGATGGACGAATTAAATGCAACCTAGAGGTGGTTGGGGCAGATTTCGAATTCCTCTCTCTTTGCTCTCCCATTCTTCCTATAAATTGTAAGGAGGGGTTTCTTTCTAACGTTGGACATTTCTGTTTTGCGACCCCTCCCTTCTCTCCTGCTTGCAAGAGAATTCGTGGAGTTTTCAAACCTCCCATATAGACTGTAACACCATTTTTGCCTTCTGGCTATTGCAATGTATTGAATCGATCCTTGAGCAATATATATGTGTCTGTGGTTGCTTTTAAACCCTCTTACATATTTATTACTGTCATTCTTGATCTTTCATTGCATTTTTGCTATCTGTGCATGATGTTGTGTTATATCTACATGGTCTGTGTTTAATGTGGCAAAGCATATGTTCTTCATTCCTCGGTGCATCACCTCTATTAGCTTAGATTTAGTTTATGCATCTTCTTACCTTGTCTCCTTGGCAGATTAGATTAGATTTTGAGGAAACCCTCTGCATATTTCGTGTGCACCTGAACAGAGGAATAGGAACCAGCCTTTCTCTGGAGATTCCTTTCTCACTCTTCAAGTCCCACACTTGGAGAAAGGATTCAATGTTATGCAATCACACTGGATATTAGTGATCAACCTAGAAATCTGATCAACATCCAGGGGTGCTGTGATTTTGCACTAACAGTGTATCTATCCGAATTGTTTAATGTTTCATAAAAGATGAGTTATTTGTATGAGATAGTTAGTCAAAATCACATCGTTTTAATGATTAGTGTTTATCATTCTTAGTTTGATGAACTGACCCGTGCTAGCAATTTTTGCGCAGATGGATTTTGTAAGTGATAAAAAAGAAGACAAGTTATTTTATGGTGCTTCTTGTGTTTACAAAAATGCTGCAACTTCAATGAGGAATTATTATTCTTTTGAGATGTAATTGAAAAAGGAGAGAGTTGTAAAAATTTACTTAATATTATTAATGTGGATTGACATGAAAGATGTTTGAATGTCTAGATCTGTAAAATATTTACTTGTTAGATAAATGGAAAAGGGATTGAGTGTTATTGATCTTGATGTGCCATTATCTTTTGGGCTTACTGTAAGGGGGTTGTAAAATTATTCTTATTCTCTTATATTCATATATGTTTTAATTATTTCAATTGGACTCAAATGAAATAGAGTAAAAGAGAATTAATACTCTACTTGTCTCTTAAATGCAACTTCTAAGTTGGCATGTATAGATGCATATTCAACTAGCTTAATATGGATTAATAATTGACACTTATAGAAGAGTAAAGTTACATATGGTTTATGTATAAGTGAATAGTTGCAATGGACCCTAACTAATAGATGCTTAAGGAAAGAAAATTAGTCTTCAACATTAAATATTTGTTAGTATCCTTTTTGGGTATAATACCCAAGGGATATTCAAAAAGAGCAAATTATACCTCTTCTTAGCAAACCTTAAACTGAAATAAGGTAATGGAAAATAGATGAAATATATATATATATATATATATATATATATATATATATATATATATATATATATAAGAATTACACTTTATTTAATAGCAAGGAATCGAGAATCTAAATTTAGTCATGGATAAAATTGTTTAAGATAAGTAAGTTAGTCTTACTGTTGTAAGATGATTTGGATTATAGGTCAGAAACTTAAGTTAAGAACCCAAAGAATGAAACATAAATATCCAAGAAGATGGATTGGTTTCAAATTAACCTGCATGGCAATTATAAGTCAGTAATGATTACCAATCGTAATGATCAAGAGGTTAGGAATTCAACAGGGCTGCTGAAACTAAATCTTAAATTAATAAGATAAGAAAGCATTTAACCTCTTAGTTGGTTATGTACTTCTAGATGAGATGAATATGGATCTTCATGAGGACACAATGTTGCAGATGACATGTCACAACAGTCTTCTGAATAGGATCATCTAGGTTTACATAAACTTGAATTTGACTTGGTTACACTCTAGGTTAGTTTAGGAACATAATTTAGTATAGGGAAGGACACTTCATGACTCAAGGTAACTAGACACACGTAAATGACCTAGGTCGATTGAGTATGTCTATGTACCCTTAATCACCATGAGTGGTCCTCTATACCAATCTATGTTGCTAATATGGGTTATGGTTAAGCCTTGGACAAGAGGACTAACAGGAGTCAGTAAATACCATTCTAGATAATAGATGAAGTGGAGCTGAAGGATGTATTTTGTCGATGAGTATGTCATCTAGGAATTTTATCATGTAAAGCATGAGAATTTTTTTGGCCAAAGTATCGCAAGCTGTTGGTTGTGTTGTCCTACATCACCTAGTTTAAGAAGCAGGATTTTAGATGAATATTGGTAACAAATATTTAGATAGGCCTCTTAAATAGAACACTTCAATACCCAAATAGGGTAAGTGAACCAAGTATACTTAGTATAAAATACACTGAGTTAACATGAGAGATCGGCAGTTCATTGAGTCATTACAACTGCATATGGTTATCTTTTATAAGATGAAATGACATGGAATGTGTGTTCCATATTATGAATATGAGAACAAAGAAAATTTATCAAAATGGAATGTGTGCTCTAAATAATAATTATTTAGAGAAGAGAACATCATTTAAAAAAATCCCCTTGTTTCTACAAGTCTTAAATGGGAATGTTCCATCTTGGTATCGAGCTAAAGGTTGCATCTCTTAGACCTATTATGTCTATTATCTAATAAAACTTACATTTTCTTATTAAACAAAAAATTATTAGAACAAGAGGAAATTCTATAAACAACCCACCACCGAGTGAAGAAGCAAACGGCCAAAAACTTGATGAGATCCTTGCTTCCCTATTAGGCACGAGGGATCATTTGGCTGTATTGGAACAAAAAGTAATGGGAAATGAGGAGGAGGAAGAAGATGCTGATAATGATGACCATCCACCTCCTATGGATAATGCCAATGGAGGGAATCGGGTGTTGATAACAGTAATGTAAACATACCTAATAAACCTGAAAATAAAAAGGAAAGATTAGGCTCTTTGAACTCACCAATGATATGAAAAGAATAAGTCCTAATTTTTATGGAACTACACTTGGAGATGGGCCGAGAGGCAGCTCAGTGAAATGGAGAAGTACTTTTCTATAAGAAACCTCTATGAGGAAACAAAATCAACATGGGGAGCGTATCATCTTTCTCATGAGGCATCTTCATGGTGGGACATCCATAAGGCTGAGTTGAATATTGTCAAATAAGACATAACCTGGGATCAATTCAATAGTTATTTTAGGCAATGATCTTTGCCTCAACTTTATTATGATCAGAAAATGAATGAATTTCAAAACTTATCCTAGGGAAAGTTAACTATAATAGAGTACTAGGAAAGGTTTACTAAGCTCCTTAAGTACATGCCTTAGTATCAAACTGATGAGAAGTTCAGGATACAAAAGTTTATTAAGGGATTAAATCCCATTATAGGAGGTGAGGTGGATGTTCATAGTCCAACCATTATAGAAGGGGTTGTTGAAAAATCCATAAGGTAAGAACAGAAATTAAGAGCAATCTCTGCTCATAGGGAGGAAATTAGAAGGAAGGTTCCAAAATATTCTTCATCTCTTGCACCTAAAGACGGACCCTGGAAGAAGATTGGCATGGAAAGTAAATTTTTCATTGATAACAATAAGAAAACAACGACAGAAAACCTGTTGCTAGTGTGTGAAACAACTTTGTCAAGAATAATAATAATGGGCAGAAGTCCTACAAAAGCCAGAATGATAACTTCAAGGATGGAAATAAATTTGAGCCTAGGAAGGGGCCTGTTAGAGGCTTTTTTAATTGTTGCAATGATCATTACACGAGTCATTGTCTTTTGAAGAATTATGACCGCAATCAACAACATAGGATATACACTGTGGTAGCTGACAAGCAATCTGAAAAGCAAGTCACACCCATAGAAATTCTGGGTAAGTTATTTGGTACACCTATGACTATACTTTTTTATACTGGAGCTATTGAATGTTTTATTTATACTAAGTTAGCTTCAAGATTAAAAAGAAAAGATGAGAGAATGGATAAATTATGGACTATGCATTACAAAAATAATGATGTTCATATAGTTAGTATGTTTCTTTTTGGAGCAGTCCTTGACTTGCCTAGTTTTTCCATAGAAGTTGACCTTTATGTTGCTCCTTTGGGGTCTTATGACATAATCATAGGTGTTAACTGGCTAGTTGAGCATAAAGCAAAGGTTGATTGTTTTGAAAAATAGATTAGCTATTTAGATGATCTACAGAAAACAACAGTCATTCAAGGTGTAAAACACGAGATTTCAGTTAGGAAGTTGTCAGCAATGCAGCTCAAAAAGGCCAAAAATAAAGGTTGTACCTTGTATGCAATAAATATTTCTGAAACTACAGAAGAAGGTAATGATTTTATGGAAAAATATCCTTTGTTACGAAATTTCAGGATGTATTTCTAGAAGAGTTATTGGGTCTTCCACCCAAACGAGCATTTGACTTCATGATTGAGATCAAACTAGGAACTGAGCATATATCCAAGGCACCTTATAGAATGACTACCATTGAATTGGTACAACTTAAGGCTCAGTTACAGGAAATTTTGTCAAAAGGATTGATAAGACCGAGTGTCTCACCTTGGGGATCACCGGTAATCTTTGTGAAAAAGAAGGATGGCACACTTAGATTGTGTATTGATTACAAAATGTTGAACAAGTAAACTATTAAGAAATGATATCCACTTCTTAGAATTGATGATCTATTTGATTAGATGCGTGGAACATTGGTGTATTATAAAATAGATCTTTGATCGAGATATCATCAGTTGATAATAAAGGATGAATACATACATAAAATAACTTTTAGAACAAGGTATGGGAATTATGAATTCACAGTTTTACCTTTGGTTGACAAATGCACCTGCCGATTTTATGAATAATATTTTTTAAGAATACTTGGACAAGTTTGTGCTTGTATTCTTGGACGATATTCTCATATACTCTAAAAGCATTAAAGAATATCATGAGCATCCGAAGATAGTCTTGAAAATATTGAGAAAGACAAATTTGTATGGTAAGTTGTCTAAATGTTCCTATATGACATGGAAGTACACTATTTGGGACATGTAATAAGAAAGAATGGAATAGATCTAGATCTTTTAAAGATTGTAGCTATAGCCGAGTGACCTACACCCAAGAATGTGCATGAAGCTAGAATCTTCATGGGTCTTGTTGGTTACTATAGAAAGTTTTTAAAGACTTTTCTAATATTTCTCCACCAATAAATTCATTACAGAAGAAAGATAAGAAATTTGTTTGGAATGACAAATGTGAATATGCTTTTAAGATTCTAAAGGATCAGTTAACTACAACACCTATTTTGACTATACCGATCTAAATGGGGACTTTACTATTGTAATGAGATACATCTAGAGAGGGTCTCAAAGGTATCCTATTATAGGATGACCATGTTATATCTTATGAAAGTAGAAAAATCAAGTTAAATGAATGAAATTATTCTCCACATGACCTAGAGATTGCTACCATTGTTCATGCACTTCAAATATGGAGGCATTACCTTCTCGGTAAGACTTTTCAACTAAAAACTGATCATCTTGGGTTGAAGTATATTTTTACTTAGCCAAACCTAAATGCAAGACAACGAAGATGGTTAGAATTTCTATCTCAGTATGATTTTGATATAAGTTATATTAAAGGCAAGTAAAATAGAGTAGTAGATGCTCTAAGTCATAGAAAGCACATTTCTGCTCTTATAATGTTGAGAACTCAGTTTAAAGATGAGGTTAAAAGTGTCATGAAATCTGATTCTTACTTTTAGAAACTAAAGATAGCACTTGCTACAAATCCAAATTATGGGAGATATAAAGGTTTTCATTTTGACAATGAAGCAATTTTATGATTTAAAAATAGGGTATACATACCTTTGGCAAATTATTTAAGAAAGAAATTATTAGTTGAATTTCATAACTCACCTTTTTCTTGACACCCTGGCATTACAAAGATGATGGCTAATATAAAACAACAATATTTCTAGAAAGGGATGAAAAAGATGTGATGGAAATTGTGACACACTATTTAGAATGTCAATGTGTTAAAGTGGAACATATGCATCCATCCAGTTTACTGTACCCTCATAGCATTCTCGCAATACAAATGGCAAGTGATAACTATGGATTTTGTTCAAGGGTTTCCTATGTCAAAGAATAAACATGATGTTATTCTGGTTGTTGTTGATAAACTAACAAAGGTAGCACACTTTATTACTAGTAATCTAAAGGATGATTCACCTGTGTTAGCAAGAATATTTGTGCATGATATTTTCAGGTTACATGGAATACCTCAATTGATCATATCAGATAGATATCTAAGAATGACATCAATATTTTGGCAAACACTTAATGCAGCTCTGGGAACTAAACTAAATTTCAATTATATCACCCACAAAAGTATGGATAGACTGAAAGAGTTAATCAAGTTTTAGAGGATATGCTAAAAATTTATTGCATGGATCAACAGTATAAATGGGAGGAGTACCTTCCATTAGTTGATTTTGCTTATAATAACACGTATCACTCCTCTCTAAAAATGACACCTTTTGAAGCATTATACGGAAGGAAATGCTGAGAACCCCTGTGAGTTGGGACAACATTGAGGATAGAGAGGTAATTGGGCTAGAAATCCTTACAGAAATGGAACAAGTTAAAATGATTCATGAATGCTTAAAGGAAGTTGCCAATAGACAAAAGAGTTATGTAGACTTAAAGTGGGTTGATAGGAAATTTGAACTTGGTGAGAAGGTCTTTCTTTGGGTTAAGTTAAAAAGAGTTCTATAACTTTTGGCAAGGCTGCCAAGTTATCGCCTCGTTATGTGGGACCCTTTGAAATTGTTGAAGTAATCAACCCTATAGCTTATTGTTTAGCTTTACCTTATATTTTATCATGAATGCATGATGTTTTCCATATATCTTTGCTTAATAAATACATTTCAGATTTATCACATGTGTTGAGTTGGAATTCCTTGCAGGTCCAAGACCTATGAATAATCATGGTTAACCCCATTCGAGTGTTGGAAACTCACTAGTTACACTTAAGAAATCATGAAATAAGTCAATGTAAGGTCCAGTGGGACCAGTTTAATGAAGAAAGTGTAACCTAGGAAAATATCAAAGATATGAGATCTACTTTTCCATACTTGTTTGATCAGAATTGATTCTGAAAATTGATAAAATCTAAAAAAATTATTCATGTTTTGATGTTAAATCTACCAAACTTGGGCAGTTACTAAACTATTTGACAACTATTTTAAATACTGTTTTGAAAACTTGAATTTTTCAAATTTAGTTATGTTATGAACATATGAATGGAAGGACAATAATTAAGTTTTTTCCTAAAATTTTAATGGTTTGATTAAGTTAATCATCAAGATGATGATTCTTAAGGAGGAAGGTATGTAACATCTTGGTCATGACCATTACTATGATGGCTTCCACTTTTGACATTGCAAACATTGACATGTGATTTTTCTTAGGAAGGTGTATTCTTTTGACATTGAAAATCATGTTTGCAATGGATAAGTTATTATTATTCAAAATTCATGCTAGTTCTAATTTTTTTACTTAGAAGCGAAGCCATTATGCTATGTGAAATATAGGTTGTAAATCTATACTGTTGTTTTCACATTTTCCATATGCTAACAACACACCTTGAATTAATTCCATTTATCCAAGGTATGCTTTGGTTCTTCTTTATTTTCATTTTGTTAATTGACATGCTGAATGAAACATATTATGGAACCGAGTAGTATTTTGTTGTAAATTGTGAAGGACCTAGCTTTAGGTGTCCTTACTTGGCATCATGCTACAAACTGAAAGATTGGACCTCCTTTATAAATGTTTTGTAATGTTAATCAATGTGAGGAGATTAAGGATCTGTTATGGGCTAGTAAGGAAAATGCCTTAACCTTGGTCAGAATGTTTGTTGCTATTTTGATATAACCTCTGCTGTAATTTTTCCCTATTGGATTTTTGACCTAAGGTAATAATACTTACATTGGACCTATTACTAAACTATTATCGTTGACACCTAAAATTAGGTTATGGTTTCTTACCTTATATAAATTCTAATGTAAGAGGTTATGACCTAACCTAATGAGGTATATTATATGGCTAGGAGTCTTGAACTAACCTAAGATAAATCCTAATGACCTAAGAACTAAGGTGGAAAAACCTAACCAATATTAATGTAACCTAAACTATTACTAAGATGAAAGGGGACCTATGGGTTACATGGTAAATGGAAGGTTGGTGGTGGTGGTTTCTAAGTTATTAATGTGAATTGATTTCATTCTTACATCCTAAATTCACCAAGATTGGTGGAGGCATAAAAGATGGTGGGATGCCTAGCTGGCATCATTGCTAAATTTAAAATGAATGGGAATTTTTGAATTTTACGTCTCGCTAAATTTTAAGTAGCGGTGGCATAAGGAAAGAGGGGAAAATAGCATTCAATGCATTCAATAACCTTGGCCATAGTGGAGGAAATGTCCTAGGAGTTAGGCAAGAGGAATTGGAGAAAGTTGTTGGTCATTTGGATCCTTTTGGTTTTTTCTCTGCATGAGAGTTTAGGTTCTTTAAACCAACAAGTTTGTTTTTCAACCCATTGTAATCATTGGTATCTTTGGAGTGTTTCTGAACTGGAAATGTAGAGGAAGTTGGGAGATTTGACTATTGACGTTGGTTGAAAAGAAGAGATTCTTGAGAAGCTCGGATGGAGATCTTTTGTAAATCAACAAGAAATTTTATTAGGCATGATAGGCTCTTCTTGTTAAATAGTTCTTCTTTTTATTAAATGTCTTCATTAAAAGAACTTTGCTCTTAGAAACAAATGGTTTTGTGGAAATGCTTTGGTATGTTTTTAATGTGATCTTCCATTTGAGTTTTTTGTTTGGAAAAGATTCAATATGGGTATTCTTCCTAATGCATGTTTAAGTAACTCGTGTTTATCTCATTTGAAACTAGAGTATTACTTAAGTTGTGTGAACTTTTGATCTCCTGTGCTAAAATGGTTTAAGGAAAAACAAGTTTGTTTTAAGATTTGATCTGGGTTATCTTTCTTTGTTGAGAAAAGGTAAGAAAATCATATGTTTTCTATTGAAACTATAAGTGTGTGCAAACTTTATCACTGTTGATAAGATTATGTTGAAATGGGTGTTAGATTTGTTGTTTTCTTGAGGATTTGAACTTGTTGAAGGAAACAATGATATGTTTACTATTCTTGAGTTAAATATGTTTTAAATTTATGAACCTTGTGGGATTGTTAAGAAAGGATGTAGTTGAATCATTCTTCCTTGCACGAAGTGTGGAAAATGTGAGATAGTTTCTTCTATAATGTTGTGATGATGTCGATCACTTTCATACCTGTACGTTATGAAACAAAATGTTAGTAACTCTTTTTGTTGGTAACCCACAGATGATTGTTGTGGAACTTGAATTTCTTATTTGAACTACGATTAGTTCAGTTTTCTCCCTTAAAGGAACTGAGCTAGAGTGTATAGCTTTCTTTTCTCTTTTTGAACTCAGTAATAAGTATGTGTTAGGAATTACAATTTCTTTCATTTATCCCTATTGTATTTGAATCTAGTTGAAATTATTTACCTTGGGTATAAAAATGATTTCTTTCACCCCTGTGGAATTGGGAACATGTTTTTACTTCACTAAAATATCTTAATCATTTTCTATTTGGGATGAATAAGATTTGTTTGTAGTGTATAAATCTATCAACGTTGGATGAATTTAGAAGTTTTGTTGTTGCTTGATACTTTTGGTATAGTTGAAGAATGAATTTATTGAATATTATTTTAGTAGTATCTTGTAAGATACTGAAGCTTCCCCTATTTTGCATTGAGAGAAATATACCGTTGTTAATAGATTTGTATGTTACAGTTTTTATATTTTGGTCTAGTGTTGGGATGAAGTAATGAGAACCTCCCTCATCTTGATTATTGAATTCTATTCCACTCTCTCTCTCTCTCCTTTCTGAGTTGTGGAATGCATTATTGTTAACCTTGTGCTCAAAGGAAGTTTGATTGTTATCTCTCTGTCTATTTAATTTCTTGTCATTACTACTCTTTTCTTGAAGCCGACTATTTCGGTTAGGTTAGCTGAAGGGGAATTCAGAGTAGATAGTTGGATGAATTACTTTCTTTTCTTTTTCTTCTCCTTCTCAATTGCTTGTTAAGAAGGTAAGGAGTCGATGTGTGACTATCTTCGGGAAAGTACATGGAATTCATACCTTATAAAATTTGTTGATGTTGAACATGAAGTTTAGATTAGAGTTGGCTTAAACTAGAATGAGATGTTTTAAATGGAAAACTTGTACTTCTCATCCCCTTGAATCAATAAATTGAAAGTGAATTTGAAATTGGTTAAATGTTGGAATAAAGGAAATTCTTGTGTAGGGTGTCATTAGTTCATTCTAAATTCCATCCATTTAGACTGAATGAATTTGATCCTTGACATTGTGTGAAGTATTATGTTAGTAATGTTTAATGAGATTCATTGATTCTTTAGATAATTCTATTTTAAGATTTTTGTGGGTCAATAAACTTCTTGAACATCTTGATTAATCAAGAATGAGCTATAGGCATCTATAGTATGAAACAAATAAGTAAATGGAACATAATATTACTTATCTGTTGTACTTTTTCTTAAGAAATTATTGATTGAAGAGTGTTGATTTGATCATGATATTTACTTAATGTGATGAGGTATCTATCTGAATTGCTTAATGTTTCATAAAAGTAGAGTTATTTTTATGAGGCAGTTAGTCAAAAAAAATTGTTTTAATGATTAGTGCTTATCATGCTCAATTCGACGAACTAACCCATGCTAGCAATTTTTGTAGATGGATTCCATAAGTGATAAAAGAAGACAAGTTCTTTTATGGTGATTCCTGTGTTTACAAAAAGGTTGTAACTTTAATGAGGAATTATTATTCTTTTTTGAGATGTAATTGAAAAAGGAAAGAGTTGTAAAATTTACTTAATCTTATTGATGTGGATTGACATGAAAGATGTTTGAATGTCTAGATCTATAAAATATGTACTTGTTAGATAAATGGAAAAGGGATTGAGTGTTATTGATCTTGATGTGCCATTATATTTTGGGCTTACTACAAGGGGGTTGTAAATTTATTCTTATTCTCTCGTATTCATATCTGTTTGAATTATTTCAGTTGGACTCAAATGAAATAGAGTAAAATATAATTGATACTCTACTTGTCTCTTAAATGTAACTTTAAGTTAGACATGTATAGATGAATATTTAACTAGGTCAATATGGATTAATATTGAAACTAATAGATAAGTAAAAATTACATATGTGTTTCTGTAAAGTAATTTTTTCCAATGGTTAAATTAACGAATATATGCTCTCAGGGAAAGAAATTAGTCTTGAAATTAAATTTGAAGAGATTACTATCCATTTTAGAGTATAATACCCAGGGATATTTGGAAAGAGGAAATTATACCTTCTTTTGATAAACCTTTTCCATTTTTAAGGATAATGAAAATTTTAATGATGTCCTCATGAATATATTATATATTTTTATGCCCATGGATCGCTAAACCTTCATTTTGTTTTGAATTCTAATATCGAGGAAGAAATCTAAATTTATTCATGGATAAAATGGTTGGTTAAGTTTAGTCTTCTTCTCTAAATTTTTTTAAGCTGATTTGGAATTATAGATTGAAACTTAAGTTAAGAAACCAAAAATGAAACATGAATCCATAGAAGAGGGACATACCTGGTTGGAAGTGGGTCGGATGTGAAATATAAGTCATTGATGGTTCTTTAACCGTAAAAAGGTTAGAAAATTAAAAAGTGACTCTTTGAAACTAAATCTTAAATTAATAAGATAAGAAATCAAATCTTGAGCTGGTTATGTACTTCTAGATGAGTGAAGTAGGGATGGAGGACATGTCAAGGGATTTGATATTTTTATCTTTATGAAAAAAGGAAAAAAATTAAAAAGTGAGGACCCAATTAGACTATGTCAAAAATTCAAATCTTGAATCGAGATCATCTAAGAAGTCAAAGTAAACTTGGACTTGACTTGGGGATTATTTTTGAGAGCTCTTTTATAAAATGAAAAAAAACACCATAAAAAGTGATCCGATAACCCCAAAGGCATAGGGAGAAAGTCAAATATCAAGTGATTACATTATATAGAGATAGCGAGCTATAAAGAATTTGTGGTTTTATCCCTCATAAAAAGGTTAAAATTATAAAATGACTGCTTACTCCATCACTAATCAAGTGAAGCCTGTGGCTGACCATATCAAAAGTGGGTTAGTAGGCCAAAATGTTCCAAAATTCCATTTCTCCACTATATTAGGCACAAAATGAAAAAGTTTCACATCTCATTCAAGTAAATTTCTCCCACACAATACAATTTATTATTTAATGTTTTAAAATCAAGATAACATTCAAATTCAAAGATACAAAACAAGTGTAACATTATTATTGAAAATATGATTGTCCCCTAATGTTCATAAATAGAAAAATGTTTACAAATGATTCAAAATAAATTGTAAACCATTTCTTGATAAAAATGAAGAAGTTGTAACCATTTCTTGGATGGATATTTAACATGTTTCTTCATGCCAGACAGAATGTCTGGCAATTGATCTTGGAAACTTAAGAGTATTTTGATATCCAGAGAACTATTTCAAGGAGATAGCCATTTTTCTTGCATTTCCCCCTTCTTCTCAAATTACCCCATTTCTCCACTATGTACAATTTTAAGTGGAAATACAAGAAGAAGGATTTGTAGCCTCTTTAATGAGGAGATTTTAGAAACTTTGAGTTTGCATCTTATCTCGTTTTCTTATCTGCCATTTACGGGGTTGAAAATTCTTCATGAATACATGTGATGAATTTTCTAACTAGTGTTTGCGAGAGGTCTAATCAACCTCCTGCAACATTAGTTCTCCTCCTCAATTTTTTTCTCTTCCCATTTTTAGATAAATTTATCTTTGAGGCTCATTACAAGCTTTGTCACAAGTGTCGGTGGAATTCGATTTTGCACCCTTACAATAAACTTTAAGGCCACCACAAAAATCCATATTTTTAAAAATATTTGCAATATGGAAAAATTTAAAAAAATGGTTAGGAGTAGATGGACTTAGATTGAGATGCATGGAAAGAATCAAAAAAATTTTGTTTTCAAAAAAATTGACACCTAGACAAATTCCCTCACCAACAATATGGTTTATGTATCAAATCTCAAAATCTTTCAATGCACCCTTTACCATAAAATGGAAAGAAAATTAGTCTTGTGTCTTTTCGGAATTAAATATTTTTTACTATCCTTTTTGGGTGAGTAAGGCCGAGGATATCCAAAACCTAAGTTTATGATTTTAATGAAACCTTAAACCGAAATAAGGTAATGGAAAATGGATGCCACATATATATATATCTATGTGGAATAGATAATAATGCCATATATATATATATATATATATATATATATATATAATTGTGCATAGATCCATATATATATATATATATATATATATTTTTAGTATGTATGTATAACATGTATGTATGTATGTATGTATGTAAACCAAAAAGGTATATAAGAATTAGAATTCTTTTAATGAAGTCTAATATCAAGGAATCAAAAATATAAATTTAGTCATGGATAAACATGGTTAAGTTAAGTAAGTTACAAAAACTTTGTGACGATGATTTGATTCTCGTGTCGATAAAATCAAGTTAAGAACCCAAAGAATGAAACATGAATCTCCAAGAATAGGGATTATTGCACAAAATTAAAAAACATGGAAATAATAAGTCATTAATGGTTACAAGATATATGATCATAGAGGTTAGGAATTACATTATTAGAACTAAATCTTAAATTAATAAGATCCCTCAATTCTCTCAAGCATCTTAACCTCTTATCCCTAGATATTATTACTCAACTAGATGAGGTGATTCCATGGGATGTTGGTATTACAACTTACATTCATAATGTATCTTTATGAAATGGATTTCATGAGGACATAATTTAAATGACATACACACAATACAATTTGAATTAATCATCTAGGTTTACATAAACTTGGACTTGACTTGGTTACACTCTAGGTCAGTTTAGGAACATGATTTTGTATAGGGAAGGACTCTTGATGACTAAAGGTAACTAGACACACACAATTGACCTAGGTTGATTGAGTATGTCTATGTACCCTTAATCACCGTGAGTGGTCCTCTATACTAATCTATGTTGCTAATCTTAGTTATGGTTAAGCCTTAGACAAGAGGACTAACATGAGTCAGTAAAGACCATTCTAGATAATAGATGAAGTGGGGGTGAAGGACGTATTCCATCGATGAGTATGCCATCTAGGAATATGATCATGTAAAGCATGTGAAAATCTTTGGCCAAAGTATCGCAAGCTGCTTGGTTGCGTTGTCCTACATCACCTAGTTTAAGAAGCATGATTTCATATGAATATTGGTAACAAATATTCAAATAGGCCTCTTAAATAAAACACTTCAATACCCGAATAGGGTAAGTGAACCAAGTATACTTAGTATACAATACATTGATTTAACATGAGAGATCGATGAAACTCCAAGTCATGAAATGAGATATCGATGAAACTCAGAGTCATAAAATCGAGTCATCATATAGTCATTGCTGCATATGGTTATTTCTTATGAGATCGAATGACATGGAATGTTTGTTCCATATTATGAATATGAGAAAAAATATAATTTATCAAATGGAATGTGTGCTCTAAATAATAATTATTTAGCGAGAGAACATCATTTAAAAAAATCCCTTGATTCTATAAGTCTAAAATGGGAATGCTACAATCTTTCTATTTATCTTTTTTTTGTTTTGGGACTATTTCATAAACTATAGACCTATAGAAAGGAATTATGATCGAATTATCTATATATGTGTATGAATTCTTGGCTATATTAAAACATATGTTATTTGTTTCATAATTGGACATTAGTCCTTGATATAGGAAAAATGACAATTTCCTTGAAATCAATCGTAGAGACTTAACTAAAGATCTTGTTAAAGTGTTATGAGTATAATAAGAGAAGGGTTGACTATGTTCTTCCTAGGATTATTTCTAAACCAAAATATGGAATTATTAAAAAAGGAATTAAATGGGATTTAGACTTCATCTTCATGAAGTCTAAAATAAAGGTTTTTAATAAAATTGTTTAAGATAAGGCTGAAATAAGAAAGGATCTAATGCACTCACGTGCATAAAATCAAGATTAATCATGTAGTTTTATGATTTGAGTGTTTTCATTTAAATACAAACCTAAACATGTAATTAGCATGCTTAGGAAGTAGATTATGCCTCAGCATACGTACCTCACATGTAGCTTCAACTTGTAACCTATTAGGTTAAATAATGCTAGTTGAATCTTTATGTGTGCTATCATTAATATTTAAGAAAATGATTAAATGGGTTAATAACTTTTAATCATAAGTATGTTAGTCTAGCTGAGAAAAATCATTTGAATATTGTTACACATCAACCGCACCGTAGTACCTTTGTAATGACAAGAGTCATTATGAGGATACTAGGATGCGGTTGTTATGTCTCGCATCCCATTTAGTTTGTTTAACTTGAGTGACATAAATGTAAAATTGGATCATGGTTCTACCCTATACAAGGATAGGAACATGATCTATTGTTAAAATGTCGACTCATGTTGACTCAGATAAATCGACACACCCAATCGACATAAGTCAATTAAGTATGTCTATGTACCCTTAGCCACCATGAGTAGTCTTCCACACTAGTGCATATTTCCAACCTTATCTAGTATGAAACCTTGAATTGTATTGAACTAATAGAAGTCAGGAAAGACCGCTCTAGATGACAAAACAAGTGTGGTGAGTGAATTATTCTGTTTGACAAGTATATCGTCTAGGAATGTAAACATGATAACAATGTTTTAAAACTTTGGCCAAAGTATCACAAGTTGTTGGTTGTATTGTCCTATTTCACCTAGTCTAAGATGCAGGATTTCATATGAATATATGTAATAGATATTTAGATAGGCCTCTTAGATAGAACACTTGGGTGCCCCTAAACAGGTAAAAGAAACCAAGTATACGTAGTATACATATTATTGAGTTAACATGAAAGATCGGTTTAATCTTGAGCCATGAAATGATAGATCGGTGTTCCACCGAGTCATTTACAAATCGTATATGGTTTTATCTTATGAGATGGATTGGCATTATAATGTGTGTTCTAAATTATGTTAATTTATAATAGAGAACATTAAGTAAGATAAAAAGGATTATTTTCCTTTGCTTCTAAAGTCTGGAAATGGGAATATTACATGTTGGTATCGAGTTGAAGGTTGCGCAGGTCTTGGACCTATTTATTCCATATCTCGATAAAAACTTATTTTTTGTTAACAAAAAGGTTAGAACAAGGAAGGTACTACAAAAACCCACCTCGGTGGAGAGGAAACTCCGTAAAAAACATGATGCGATTATTGTTGCCATGTTGGACACAACATATCGTCGGCTATAATTGAACAAAAATTTCTAGGTAATGAGGAGAAGGAAGAATATGATGGTAATAACAATCAAAAACCTCTCGGGAACAACACCAACATTGGAAATTTAGGTGTTGATAGTAAAAATGCAATATATAGAAATGCTGCAAATGCAAACGTAAATGTACCCAACCATCCTAAAAATAAAAAGGCAAGATTAGCAAGTGAATTCAAAAATGACATAAAAAGGATAAGTCCACCCAAGTTTGATGACACTTCATTAGGGGATGGAGCTAAGAACAAAGCTCGTGAAACGGAGAAGTAATTTTCAATAAGGAACTTCTCAAAGGAAAAGAAAACAATATGGGGAGGTTATCAACTTTCCCATGAGGCATCCTCATGGTGGGACAACTGTAAGGCTGAATTGAACATTGATGAATCAAGCATCACTTGATATCAGTTTAAGAGTTATTTTAGGCAATGTTGGCTACCAAAACTCTATTATGATAAGAAGATGACTGAATTTCAGAATTTAATTCAGGAAAGTTAATTGTAATAGAGTACTAGGAGAGGTTTACTAAACTTCTTAAGTATGTTCCTCAGTATCAAACTGATGAGAAGTTCATAATACAAAAGTTTATTATGGGATTAAAACCTATCATAGGGGGTGAAGTAGATGTTCATAGCCCAACCACCATGGAAGGGGTTGTAGAAAAATCCATTCGGAAGGAACATAAATTAAAAGCAATTTCTTCCCATAAGGAAGAGAATAGAAAGAAAATTCCTAATTCTTCTTCATCTCTTACACCCAAAAAGGGGGCATGGAAAAATTTTGGTACTAAAAATAAATTTGTTGTTAATAACAATAAGAAAATAGCAGCAAATAAACCTACTGCAAATGTTCAAAACAACTTCGTTAAGAACAATAACAATGGACAAAAGTCCTATGGAGGACAAAACAACAATTTCAGGGCTAGAAATAAATTCAAACCTAAAAGAGAACCTGTAGGGGTTGTTACAACTATAGAAATGATCACTATGTAAATCAGTTCCCTCTAAGGAAGGATGAAAATAATCAGTAGCATAAGATACATGTTGCAGTAGCTAATAAACAAGTGAAAAACAAGTTACGCCTATAGAAGTGCAGGTAAATTATTTGGTATACCTATTACTATACTTTTTGATACTGGAGCTACTAAATTCTTTATTTCTAGTAAATTAGATACAAAACTAAAAAGAAAAGTTGGAATAATGGAAAAATATTAGACTATACATTATGGAAATAACGTTGTCCATATAGTTAGTAAGTGTCTTTTTGGAGTAGTTCTTGAATTACCTAGTTTTTCCACTAAATTTGATCTTTATGTTGCTCCTTTGGGGTCTTATGATGTAATAATAGGTGTTAACTGGCTTGCTAAACATAAAGCAAAAGTTGATTTTTTTAAAAACACATTAGTTGTCTTGATGATCTGTAGAAAACAACAGACATCCAAGGGGTAAAACAAGAAATTTCAGTTAGGAAATTGTCATCTATGCAACTTAAAAAGGCCAAAAAAATTACACCTTGTATGTAGTAAAAATTTCTAAAACAACTAAAGGGGATAGTCATTTATTACAAATAGTTCCCTTTGTTAAGAGATTTTAGCGATGTGTTTTGGAGGAAATACCCATCCTTCAACCCAAACGAGAGTTTGAATTCATGATTGAGATTAAACGAAGAAGCCTGAGCCTATTTCAAGGCACCTTATCGAATGAGTACCACCGAACCTGGTAGAGCTTAGGGCACCGTTACAAAGCTTATTGTCTAAGGGTTTGATTAGACCAAGTGTCTCATCTTGGGAGTATCGATAATTTTTGTGAAAAATAAATATGAAACACTTAGAATGTGTATTGATTATAGGTTATTAAACAAAGAAACAATAAAAACAGATATCCACTTCATAGAATTGATGTTCTGTTTGATCATATGCGTTGTTCATCAATATATTCTCATATAGATATTCGTTCTAGGTCATTAAGGTATCATCAATTAAGAATAAAAGATGAATACATTCATAAAACAACCTTTAGAACAAGGTATGGACATTAAAAATTTACAGTTTTACCTTTCGGGTTGAAAAATGCACCTACATCTTTTATGAATTTAATGAATAATATCTTTCAAGAATACCTAGAAAAGTTTGTACTTGTATTCTTAGACGATATTTTTATCTATTCTAAAATCATTGATGAGCATCATGAGCATTTGAAAATAGTACTTGAAATATTAAGAAAGAGAAGGTTGTATGGTAAGTTTTCCAAATGTTCTTTTTATGAAATAAAAGTGCACTATCTAGGACATGTCATAAGTAAGGATGGAATAGCAGTAGATCCATCAAATATTATTGCCATAAATAAGTGGCATGTACCTAAGAATGTACATGAAGTTAGAAGCTTCATGGGGCTTGTTGGTTACTATAGAAAATTTGTTAAGTACTTTTCAAAATTCATTGCACCGATAACTTCATTACAAAAGAAAGATAAGAAATTTACATGGAGTGATAAATTCAAGTAAACATTTAAACCTCTTAAGGATCAATTAAAATATGCACCTATTTTGGTTGTACACGATCTAAATGGAAACATCATGGTAGTTAAAAATGCTTCTAGAGAAGGACTTGAAGTTTTTCTATTATATAATGAACATGTTATAGTATATGAGAGAAGAAAAATAAAGTTACATGAGTTGAATTATGCTCCACATGACCTAGATCTTGTTCCCATAGTTCATGCACTTCAAGTATGAATACATTATCTTTTAGGAATACATTTTTAATTAAAAACTGATCATCTTAGGATGAAGTATATTTTCACTCAGCCAAATATGAATGCAAGACGATGAATATGGTTAGAGTTTTTGTCACATTATGATTTCGACATAAGTTATATAAAAGGAAAAGAAAATAGAGTGGTAGATACACTAAGTCGTAGGAAACATATTTATGCACTTATAACTTTGAGAACTCAGTTTAAGGATGAGGTAAAAAGTATCATGGAATCTGATTTTTACTTTCACTAGGTAAAAACAACACTTGCTATAGATCTAAATGATGTAAGATATAAAGGATTTCACTTCATTAACAAAGGAATTTTGAGATATGAAAAAGCAAGGTATATGTACATTGAGAAAATGAGTTAAAGAAAAAGCTAATGATGGAATTTCATAATTCACCTTCCGAGAACATCTCGGTATTAAAAAAATGCTTGCTGATGTAAAATAACATTTTTTTAGAAAGGGATGAAGAAAGACATAACTGACTTTGTTTTTCACTGCTTGGAATGTCAGCGTGTTAAGGATGAGCATAAGCACCTAGCTAGTTTATTGTATCCTCATAGCATACCGCAATATAAGTGGTAGGTAATTAGCATGGATTTATTTTAGGGGCTACCTTTGTCGAGAAATAAACATGATGTTATTTTAGTTATTATTGATAAACTGACAAAAGTAGCACATTTTATTGTTCGTAATCTCAAGGATGATTCACCTATGTTACCAAAAATATTTTTACATGAAATTTTTAGATTACATGGAGTACCTGAATTGATTATATCCGATAAGGACCCTAAAATGACATCTCAATTTTGAAAAACACTTAATTCATCCTTAGGAACAAAACCTAATTTTAGTTACGCATACCATCCAAAAATAGATGGTAGAAGCGAGAGAGTTAATTAGGTTTTGGAATATATGTTATGAATGTACTACATATATCAACGGTAAAAATGGGAAGAATACCTTCCTTTAGCTGAATGTTCTTATAATAATACATATTATGCCTATTTGAAAATGGCACCTTTCAAAGCATTGCATTTACGAAAGGAATTTCAGAACTCAAGTTAGTTGGGATAACATAGAAGACTAAGAGGTAATTGGACCTGAAATCCTTACTGAAATGGAACAAGAAGTTAAAATGATTCATGAATGTTTAAAAGAAGCTAAAAATAGGAAGAAAAAGTTATGCAGATCTGAAAAGGGTTGATAAGAAATTTAAACATGGTGAAAAGTTATTTTTACGTGTTGAGCCTAAAAAGAGTTCTATAACCTTTGGCAAGGTAGAGAAACTATCACCTTGTTATGTGGGACCTTTTGAGATAGTGCAAATAATAAACCATGTAGCTTATTGTTTAGCATTATCTCCTACTTTGTCATGAATGCATGATGTTTTCCATATTTCTTTGCTTAAGAAATATGTTTTTGATTCATCACATGTGTTAAATTGGGATTCCTTTTAGGTCCAAGACCCGGGAGAATTTTGGTTTAACCCATCATAGTGATGGAAACTCACTGGTTTCACTTACAAAATCATTAAATTAGTCAATGCAAGGTTCAATGGGACTAGTTTAATCAAGAAATTGCAACATAGAAAAATCTTGAGGACATGTAAATTGATTTTCCTCATTTATTTGAATAGAAATAGTTATGATGATTGATAACAATTAAAAACTATATTTTTAATCTATCAATAATTCTACCAATTTTGGGTAGGTACTATATTCATTAGTACTAGAACAACTATTTTAGTGCTGTAATAAATTATGAAAATTTAAATTTCTCAAATCGGGTCTCGGTTTATGAACATATGGATGAAAGAACTATAATTATGATTTTTTTATTGAGATGTGGACTTAGTTAATCATCGGGATGATGATGCTTTTTAGGAGTGAGGTATATAACACCTCTAACATGGTTGATATATATGAGGGCTTCTGTATTGGAAGTTGCAAACGTTGACATATGATTCTTGACTAAAGATGATATACTCTTATGAACTAAGAAATCATGTTTTCTATAGATAATAGGTTATCTATTGTAATAGATACAACTCTATCATGTTTATGTTGAATTGAAAATGAAGTATTTCATTCCTTCTTATGTTGAATAATTCACTACTTGGGAAAATAAGGAATTGGTTCAGTTTAAACTAGTTCATAAGTCTTTGTTGCACTTGAACTTGTGCTTTATTTTTCATAACCTCTTACGTAGGATAGCTATACCTGGGATACATTTCAGTAATTCAAGGCATACTTTCAATTTGATGGTATTATGGTCATCTTGACCAATAAGCACAGATTTTAAGATTTGAACTCGGCTATCTTGAAGTCCCAGTGTGGTCTGTTGCTCCCATTCTTCGTATGAAATCTTTGAATGCCATTATGATTATTCTTTTGATAAGTTTTGAAGTTTCAATTGTTTATTAATGTTGAGGAACCTAATTAATCTATGTTCCTAAGTTGGTAATCCTATCCTAACTTATAACTTATCCTAAGTTGCTAGGTTCTTTGATTAATAAGGATTGTTTATTAAAAAGAAAACCTAAGACCAAATTAATAAACATTAACCTAAGGACTTAAGTTAGTTCCTAAACTAATTTTAAAACCTAACCTAAGATTTAGGCTAACCTAAAGGGGACATATAAGATGACATGCCAAGGAAGGTCGGTGGCACCAACCTCACCTTTGCATTAATTAGGATTTATTGAGTATTAAAACTTTCAGATGTAGCCAAATTTGGTGAATGCATGTATGAAAATAAGAGGTTGAGTTGGTACCTCTACCGGTGTTAGTTGCGTGAAATTTTAAATTTAGTGATGGCTAATTACAAGTTGGCATTGGTGGGAGAAGTGGAAGGACTGTCAATTTTGTTGGACATTTATTATCTTAGAAATATCATTGAAACTTCTTAGACAGAAGGGAAGTTGGAAGAAAGAATGGTTTTGGCTTTTGCATTGATCATTTAGTTTTTGTGAGCTTTAGATCTGCATGTTTTTTTTTACTTGAACCCTTAGTTTGAATCCTAGAATGTTTGTTTCACCTTGCATGGTAGTGATAGTGATGAAAATATCATTGTGAAGCTATAAGAGGAAGAAGAAGAAGGTTATGAGGAGGTTATGTTTATTTTTGTGTTGAAAGGAATAGCTATCAAAGATCTTCTTGAAGATTTTCGGTGAGAAAGTGAACGTAGAATCTCTATCGGGAATGATAGGCCCTATCCCTTAAGTCTTCTCGCTTTTATTTAATTCTTCATTAGAATAACTATGCTCTATTTGAAACCCTATGATTTTATGTTTTTTTATTCTTGCTTCAATGGTATTTGACTTGTTTCTTTTGAATGCAAACTAGTTCTTCATTGTTGTGTGGAAAATGTTAACTTGTTGTTATTATGTTAAATTTCTCGTATTTGAATATTCTTGATGTCAGAATGGATATGTGTTTGTTCTCGAATGATTGAAAACCTATCCTAAGGGTTGTATATACTTTAATAGTATCTTGACTTTGTTGAAATCCATAGATTTTAACTTGCATGCTCTTAGTACTATTGTCATTGGAACCCATCTTTGAAGGATTATTTGTTATGACATTGCGCTATCATTTTGGGAGTTACCATGTGTTTTTCATTTTGTTTGTTGTTGGTTGATGGTAATAAGAACTCACCTTTTTGTTCAACTCAATCTTGTGACTATATTTTTGAGTAGAATATAGTTCATTTAGATCTGGGATATGCATATTTTGGGTTTCCCCAAATGGAAACTGTTTTATGTCTTGATTCATTTACAAAACCTTTCCTCGATAGTGGTCAAACAAGAAATAATATCTAATAAGTTTCAGTTCTCTTCTATTGTATAGAATTTTTATTCTCTAAAACCCACTCAAGGATTTTGGTTTCCTTTTCAAATCAGCTCATCTTGGAGAGTTTTCTCGAATGGTTGGATCGTTGATGAAATATTGATTGAAAGGAATTTTTGAATGATCTATCTACCTTTTTGTTTAATGGTTTAATTTATTTTAGAGACTAGTTTTGGATTCGGTTTGGTTGTTCTCCTTTATTTCGTCGCTAAGATTTCTAAGAATTGAATCGGTTCTTTTATCAATTGGTTGAATTGTATATGGTGATTTTTATTTTTGAGGTTAAAGGAAAAAACGAATTCCTCATTAGATGTTTTTGTTTTCTTTTCTTATGCCTCATTTTTTCATTGTTACCCAACTCATGGCTATGTTGTACCTCATATAAGATCATATTGATCTTAATTGGGATTCTCATGATGGATTAAGCACTTGATGTGTGTTACTGTTAGGGAATTCTATTTTATATCATTTCATCTATCTTTTCTTAGAGTAACAAAAACTCATTCTCAGATGAATCTGGATGGTGGAAGGGACTTCTATCTCACTCTTTTTATTTTTATTCATAATTTGGGAAACTTGATTAATTAGGGATAGTTGTTATTCCTTCTCTAGTTTTCATAGCTTATATCACTTTAACCTTTATGTTTGGTTATAGTGTTTAATTGACCTTTAGTAAAATGGGTCTTAATAGGAAATTGAATGATAAGGTAAATTTAGGAGGAAATATGAATTTCCCCTCTCTTAAGTTTCGATGTTTTGATTTCTAGCATCCTGTAATAAGTTCATAAGAATGTGGAGTTAAGATTAACTATGTTGATCTAACTATAACTTTCTTATACATTGCTTATTGAATATTTTCTATCCTTCTTAGTTTGTAATATTTTAAGGAAATAGTCTTTAACGCCCACTAAAACAACCCACTTGAGACCCAAGAAACAACCTAGGATTAGTTAGGAAAAATTATGTAATATTTTTTTGTTTAAAAGATTCTACAACCAGGTTACAAGGTAAGAATTGTCACTAACAAGTTCCAGAACAATTCTAATCCAATAGAACATAATTTTATTTTATTAACAATTATTAGAGGTCATAAGGTCCAAAATTTAGTGTTAGAAGGTTCAGTTAGGTTCGGAGGGTAAAACTTCACCATACCCACTCTCTAAATGGCTTAAAGTTTCAACTTAATTTTTCTCACACTAAACACATTCAAAAATTCCCTAAATAATTTCCCTTGGATAGGAAATTTTCTCTCCTTTCCATTGATATAAAGAAGTCCTCCTAACTCCTCATATTTCTCAAGTTATGGTCCGACGGGCCTTGGGGTGAAAATTTTCCCCAAGAGCGGGCATGTGGGCCAGGGGAGAAAATTTGCCCAAAGGGCAGGTTAGCGGGCCACGGGGAGACTTCTGGAACATTTACCGCACCGGAAAAAAAAACAATTTTATACTTGCGCATTGGCGGGTCCACAAGTCCCCAAGGGACATGTGGTGCTTCTGAAGACAACGCGGGGAGAGTGGGGCGGTGGGAGGTGTTTGGGAAAATTTCCTACGCGAGGCGAAAAACCAACATTGCACCCGCAAGTCCACAAGCCGCAAGGGACACGTGGCATCACCTAAGCTAGCATGGGAAATCATAGTGGTGAGGAGAATTTTTTTAATGCCTCAAAGGGCCAAGAGGGTAACATTGACCTGCGCTTTCGCCGACTCCTCATGCGACATGGTAGCTCTGGTTGGCTGAGGAAGCGGGATGGCGGGGAAAACATGGAAAATTTTCCCAAAATTTTCCAAAAAAAAAAAATGAAAAAGGGACTCGTGCCTTCGCCGATGCCTCATGATGCCACGTGGCATCACTTGATTGGTCGGAAGGCGGCAGGGAAAACTTGGAAAATTTTCCCAAAACTTTTCTAGATGCACTAAGTTTAAAAAGGATCCGCCCCTCTGCCAACACCCCATGGTGCCACATGGTGACTTCTAATTGGCTGTGGATGGCGGGGTGGTGAGGAAACATTAGAAATTTTTTCCAAAAATTTTCCTAACCTCTAAGGGAAAAATTTGGGCCCGCGGGCCCGCCAAGGAAATTTTTCCTAGTTTTTGACACCAAGGAAGAAAAAATGTCATAAGGCCATAACATTTGATAGAGAGCTTGGTTTTGGGAAAATGAATACTTTATGGAAATCTCTAGATGTCCTATTTACACAGGAATCATTAATTTTTAATATTTATAAAGTTTAAGGGGTCAATTTTAAGAAAACGGCCTTCAGGATTTTACAGTGCGAACTGGTAAATTTTAACTTGTGAGATTTATTCAATTTTATCTTCTTCCTCTCTCTAAATGTCAAATAGACATGGGGAATTGTTCTTAGGAGGAATTATGATAAGTTTGTGAGGTAGATATGTTTGATTGAATTCTAATTTGAAAATTCACCATTTGGACAGCAAAACGTCTGTAAAATGGTTGAGCCTGATTTGGCTAAGTTTTGAAAAATTTCCTTTAAGTGTTTTTGTCTAATTGAATTCTTTTAGGGCCTAATACTTCAATTTAATCATTTAATTTGTTATTTTATTATTGCAGGTTTGAACTATGCATTTTTGGTTTAGATAATTGCCAGTTTGAAATTACAAAAATAGGGATCAAATTTTAATGGTTTTATTTGCCAGTTTCTTCTTCCAAGTATTTAGAATATGTTCCAAATTCAACTCTAACACATTATTTTATTTAATAAAACCATTCGAAAGCCAAAATACAATTCTAATTTCCATTCTTAACATTTTTCAAGGAGAACAGAGCATTATATTTTTCCTCACACGCATTTCTTCTTTTCAACAGAGATTTCAAACACAATAGATGATCAATTTCAATACAACAATACATATTGAAAAAGGTAATGCAATCCTTTATTGATTCCAAAATACAACATTACAACCTTTCTTCTTTTATTCCTTCCAAAACATATATTATATACAGAACAAAATAATACATTTTCTTCTCACGTGTTTTACTTTACCATTTTTAAAACAGAGATTTCATAGTAAATGCTAAACACATATTTCCAATGGAATAACAACATATGGACAAGAAAAAACCACCTCCATTAATTTAAATTATTCTTACAACTTACCTTCCATTTGGTTTCAAAATTTAAAATGCAAAAACACTTATCATTCTTTCACATTCTTTCCAAAACAGAATACAGAGTATAACTCTTTTACATTTCAAATTTCCACTTGCAAATCAGTACAACATCTTTCCATTAAAAACATTTACAAGTTCATCCACTTAAAGTGGGAAGGTTACAATGTGATTTCATTTCATAAGGGACTGTCAAACTATCTTTTCTCAGCTCCAGAACAACAACATGCATACTCCTCATTCTTCCAATTTGATCACAACAGGAGTAGGGGAAAGGCAACACTCTCCACCCAACCAAGACATCCAATGAAGAGGAGAAGCTATCCTTCTTCATTTTCCCCCAAGTCCCAACAACAATGCAATAAAAGATGTGATCCAACTCATGGCAACAACAGGCTTCCACAAACACACAAGCAACATTATCATAATAAAACACAGTCCAAAATAAAATGTATTTTACAACTACATTAAAAATGACAAACAATACAAAGGCTTCATCAAGTGAGCCAAAGGAGAAATAAGCTATGGGGAATTTTTCTTATGCCTCCTAAAGGGGGAAATGGGTATCACCACCACGAGTTAAAAGCGCATCAAAAATAGTATACAAAACACCGACATTCCTTATGCCTCCCCAAGTACCCCTTATTACTCACATTTTCTTATGTCTCCCCAACTTCTTATGGCACCCAATAACAAGTAAAGAAATTCAAGATATTTCTTTGTAAGGTGGAACCCAAACCCCAACTCCCTCCACCCTTATACCTCCCTAAAACACACTTGTACCTCCTACAAAATAACCCCATAGTCTTCTCCTACACCATTCCTAGGCCATAGTCCCAACAACCCACAAACAAGCCAAAACATTCACACATTAACATTTTCATAAACCAAAGAGAAGCATTTCAAGAGCCAAGCTCTTCCCTCTCGATGATGGATTTGTTCCAAGTTCCAAAACAAAAATCTATATCCCAATGCAAGTAATCCAACACAGCCAAGCACAAGCATGCAACAATCTTCCAAGAACTTCTCCAATCAAGAGCTCCCAAAACAGCAAGAAAATTCACCCAAAATGAAGTCTCAAAAAGTGAAGCAACCCAAAACAAGGCAAGAAATTCAAATTTTATAGAAGAGGGAAGAGAAGAGGATGAGGTGGATCCATGAAGGATGCCACTTCACACATCCTCAACTCCAACACAAAGTCAACTTCATTCTCCAATGCATAATAAATAAGTGGGTGAATAATATGAAAGTTTACTTACACACTCAAACAAGCCCATACCCCATAAGGATTAAAATTAAATTAAGTAAGAAAATTACAATTACAACTTTCAACTTGACTTGTAAAAATGCATAAAAAAGGTTTAAATCTAACCCTCCAACCCTAGGCAAGGTTGGCATGTAAATTTAAGAGGCATGGGACAAGTTTAACTTGTACCACAAGCCTCCAAAATCAGCCTCCAAGGACAAATTCGAATTTCCAAGAAGGTGGAGTATTTCACACTCAAATTTTAACTTAGACATCACTTACAAGATCACTTACACATTACTTACACATTCTTACAACACTTTAAAACATGGCCAACAACTCTATTAATTACATTCTTATGACATATTTTAATTAATTAACTAAACAATATTATTACTCACAATATTAACACCACATTAAATAAATAATGAGAGGGTAAGTGCACCACATAAAAAAATGAAAAATTTAAACAAAAGGGACCAAATAAAATAAAAACATAAAATCCCTTGGTCACATTAAAGGTGACCCCCATGGGAATCCCTAACACAAAAAAAAACACACAAACAAATATAGTTGCCATGGTGACCTTTTTGAATTCATCTAGAATTCCAAAGTGGTTGGTCTCCAATCCCAGATGTTTGTTGTGATTTTTAACATGCAAAACACAAATACCTCCTTCTACCTTGTGGCCATATCAGAACATCCAAATGAATATAAATATAATTCCAAGATCATCAATATATATGTGGATAACAACAATTATCATGAAAATTAATAATATCACTCATAATTTCATTAACTATATCATCATCAATTTTTAATCCAATTTTCATTTTCTAGGTCTAATCAAAATATCCGAATATCAAAGTGCACACAACATCCATAACATAACCATGTTAAATAGTATATCAACATCAATATATAAAGTGTCTCTAATAATCATCATGCATCATATAAGAATCAAATTCAACAATAATCCATGATCAAATATCTAACATCATACTAAATCAAAACTATAATAATGTCCATAATATAGTTAACAATGTCATGATCAGTATCAAAAGGTGTTAAAGGGAAGTGGGCACTATATCCCCCTCCCCTTAGACTCAACTTCCTCCTTGAAATCACTGGAACAAATGTTGAAACTAAACTAATAGCAAAGTTGTATCCTCCCATGTAGCTGCAGTCTCATCATATCTGTCCCATTACACCCGAACTTGATCAAACTCTCTACCTCAAAGGCCCAGGGTCCTACGATCTAGGATCCAAATGGGCTCCACCATCACCTACCCTTGATCCTGCACCTACAATGACGTCCAATCTAACACACAAGAAGGATCTACAAAATATCTCTCAAGAACTGAAACATGAAACACATCATGTATGCGAGACAAGCTAGGTGGAAATGTTAGATGGTAGGCCAAAGGGCTAATACACTCTATATCTCAAAATGACCTAGGAATTTAGGAGATAACTTAGAGCCTTTTCCATAAGGGATAGGGCTCTTGTGTGCCCCTGACATGAAGGAACACCTTCATGCCCACATCAAAACTACGTTCGGCCTTATGCTGATCGCATACTTCTTCTACATGTCATGTGCCTCATGCGGTCTCTGTGTGATCAAAATCACCTGCTGCTCCATGTCCTACAAAAATCTGGTCCAAGAGAAACACTATCCTCTAGCTTGTCCCGGTTAAAAGGTGTCCTATAATCCTTACCATACAAATCCTAAAAAGGATCCATGCCTATGGAACTCTAAAAACTATTATGTGTAGGAAAACTCCACTAAGTACAGGTACTCCTCCCATCTATATTGTTGATTTGTCACATACATTTTGAGCATGTCCTCTAAAATCCGATTCACCCGCTTAGTCTTTCCATCTATCTTGGGGTGATATGTTGTGTTAAAATTAATCTTTGTCTTGAGGGCATGCTGCATGGTAGTCCAAAAATGGGAAGTGTACAAAAGATTGTGGTCACTAATGATCTTTTGTGGAATCTCGTGCAACCTAATGATCTCATCCAAATATACCCGTGCCACTGCTCTAGCTGTATAAGTGGTCTTCACCGAAGAAAAGTGAGCCACTTTTGTCAATTTATCGACCATGACCATGATGGCATCATGGTGATATCTCGAGATCGGTAGTCCAATAATGAAGTCCATGGAAATGGTGTCCCATTTCCACTCCAGTATAACATGTAAAAAGAGAAGGCTAGTTGGATGTTGATGCTCAACCTTCACTTTTTGGCAGTGTTGGTTTAAAAATCTGTCGGTTAGGTAGATCATGGGGAAACAGGCCAATAGTGTGCAGGGCATAGCCCCTCTTTGAGACAACAAATCGAAATTGGTTTATTGCTATTCTATCAAGCAGGAATCTATGCAAATCTACAATATTCTAACTTCAGGGGTTTGGGATCTCATCCTAGTAGGGGTAGTTCCAACTGTGAACAAAAATGTAAGAGGGAAGGAATGGAGGAAGGTAGATCTGAAGGGAGAAAAGAAATGAATTCCAAGACAGAAAGGTCGGAGGGTTTATGCTTTGGGCTGGTAGTAAACAGAGCCTAACTTACTTGCATAAACAAATAAAGCAATACTGATGAACATCTGACAATACTAGGAATGAATCCAACAGAATAGAAACACAGATCTAACGTAAGAAAGATCAAATGCAAATAACACATATATGAAGCACAAAGTCGTAATATATGTATTAATATCTCTTATGTTACAAGAAAGCACAAAGTATTTCTCTCCTCACTTATTTTTTCATACAAAATGGTCCACTCGGAATACAACAAGTATTCCAGTATTTATAGAAGGAGAAGGAGGAAGAAGACAAAAAGAAGCCAACCACTATTTACAAAATATCCACAAAATATCTAAAAAGTCAAAAGTTGACTTTGAGGCAAGTTTGTGGATGGCAACATCCCATGATGCAACATGGATGATGTCATCATGCATGTGCCAACATGCCTTTTAAATATTTTACAAAAATGGGATATTCATCTAGGAGGAAGAAGCTACTCATCATCGTCTCTTGGCTCGAACTTAGTATCGGTTGTGGCTCAGGGGAGTCGATATGACACTACACTCGATACTCTGCAAACTTGTTGATTATTTTTTGAAGTTGATACTGATTAGGACCTTTGAAATGGTCATGAATTACTTCACAAGTTTCTTTCTTGTTTTTTAGCTTGTTGGGAAACTCAGCGAACTCTTCATTTACATCGATCAAAGAGCCGATAAAGTCATGACAGGCTAAGAGGTTGTTGATGGAATCTCAATCGAAAGTGACCTCTTGCACCAGACCTTGAGAGATAATAGCCTTGAAGCATTGGAATGTATCATCTACTTCTCTTAATTCATAGGATGCACTGAGTAGTCTAGGAGTCATCTTCAAAACTGTTTTCTCCATGTTGTGTAGTGCTTCCAAGGCTTCTTCCTTGAATTTTTCAATTCTTTCCAGGATTAATTCCATTTTATCAACTTGGTAATCTAAAGTAGTGAGAGCTTTATAATGTTCCTATGGGTGATTGATAACACTGACCTTCAACAGGTCATCAGCCAAACAGTTGACCATTGTCTAGAATGTTCCTTGCTGCAACTTAGCATTATCCAATTCCTCAGAAAGGGAGCTTGCTACTACTTGTAGCTCTTTATTTTCTCAAGTTATGTCTTGATGGAGCAACATGAACCTACCAATTATCACCTGACCATCCTGGAGGATCTTCTCAATCCAGGATGACATAGCCATACCCTGTTCAACAATCTTTATGTACTCATTTATTTTCTCTTGGCTGGGAGCCTGAATAGGTTCTGCAGTAGTTGCGTTGAAGGAGCTTTGCCCATTTTCTGCAAAGCTTGGAGGAGATGTTTGTTCTATTCTTTGAGCACTCTCTTCTCCTCTTTGGCCTCTTGTAGCTTCTTGCAGAGGGCATCTACAGTATGACAAGGCTTCTCCTTGCAAAATTTCTGATGAGGTTCCCATTGTGACTTGAGTCACTATGAAATCTGTGAGGAGACAGATCTTCTTTCTTCTTTATGGGATCTGGGTAGGCTATCTCCATGACCCTTTCTCCTGAGGCACTTTTTGAGAAGCGAGTTATTACTTTTTGCTTCTTGGGTCCCTTTCTAGTATAATGGAGAAATCCATAGCTGCAATTGTGACCTTCCTCTTATGTTGACTCAGGTGGTCGGAGATCCAACCAGGACTTATGGGATCGAGATCGGAAGAAGAAGAGGAAATGGGGGTGAAAGGGGGAGCAACTGTAGTGGACTCGGGGAAGAATGTGGAAACACTTGGTGGTGGCATGGATAGAGAGTCCAATGCACTAGTGCTTACAAGGCTCGGAGTCACTACAAGGGAAGAGAAGGACATGGAGATGGAAGGGATCTGTGACAAGATGGAGGAAATGCTAGAGGACAGATCTGTGAGAGAGGAGAAGATGGAAGAGGTGGGAGATGGAAGGGAGGAAGACAGAGGAGAAGACACAACCATAGGAGTGGTTGCTTGAGTGATAGGAGGAGGAGGAGTAGAAGAGGGAATGGTGGGAACCTCCATAGTTGTAGCTATGACAACATCCTGAGTGGATGTGTTCATTGGAACATCTGTCGCTTCTTCTTTTCCTAGGGACACTAAGTCCACTATTTATTCTCGAAGCAAAAGGAGGGCTATTAGGATCTTTCTCCTATTTGCTTGGCTCTCCAACTTTATCCTTTCCTTTTCCCTTGGCAAGTGATCTGGCCTTAGAGGTGCACTTCCTAAGGGGGAAGTAGTGAAATCCACTCCAAGGTAGATGAGACCATTTTATTTGCACCGATTCTCGGTGTGTTGCAACGTGGGCTGGACCCTTTCTTCTATGGTATTGGGCACCTTGGTCCTATTGATACTTGCAAATAGCCAATCATCCCCATCCATGTCAAGGTAAACCTGATCAATTTCCTGATCAGTTTCTTGGAAATATTTTGGGATGATGGCAACTCCATAGTGGACGATCTCTGCTAGAGCCAGTCGAGGAGTGATCCTTTCGCCTAATTTCAACTTTGTGATTCACGTCTATCCATATGTCCTCGATCTATGGGACATGGATGGGATCGATCTTTTCCTTAGGGAGGAAACTCTGGTAGTCGAAGGTTGGTCTTTCCAAGAAATCATGCTTCAAGTTGAGAAATTCTATCTCGAATACATTTCCGGGCTTTACCCAATGAGGTGCAGGTGTATCTGCCAACTGTGAGGGGGAATGGAGTTCCACCCTTCTTCCTTTTCATACACTTCTCGTGATATGTAATCAGCTACCTTGACAGCTCTAGGAGGATCAACTTGGGCCCTGCATACCTTGGTAACCTTGTTGGTTCTCCCAGAAAGTTGGCAGCCCTGAGATATGTGAAGGTGGGGAATTGTGTAAACAAATCCCCCATTTCTTAAGCAGCGATCATGCTCATGCTGGTCTGACTGTGTCTCATGTTCAGCCTCAATAGGTAGATCACCTCATAGAAGAAGGCGTCGTTGATCTTGTTGAACTGGGCGATACTGGCCTCGAGCCTTAGCTCTAGGTAGTACTCATATATTTTGACCTGGGGCCATGTTCCACTCTGAATTAGTCCTGGGAACTCTCTCTCTGATGCGGCTGCATATACCACATAGGAGTTCATGTAGAACCTCCCAGTTGTCGAAACCTGTTAGAGCTGCTATGAGATAGTATCACTTATGATCTCCCCAGCCAAAGTGTTGATTGGGAGCATTCTTGCTCATATTTTCTAGATATCTGAGCATCCATTTGTGAAAGTAGTGGGCATCAAGAAGCCCAAATACTCTATTGAGGAAGGTGATGGTATCACTCAGCTCCTCATTGAAGTCACTGTGATGGATGGTCTGGGGCCATCTACTCACCACCTTCTTGTTTTTAGGTAGACTTCGTTCATCATCTACATACACTTGTCTTCATTGTTGGTCCATGTCTTTAAGCATTCTTCAATGCTTACTACCACATACTGGCTATGGTGAGGAATGCCCAACATGATTTCAAAGTGGTGGGTAGTGAGGTTGATGATCACCTTGCCCTCCTTATCTTTGACACATCTTGTGTCTTTGTTGTAACAATGGGCCACCAACATGATGAACTCATTGTTCATTGCACTTACTGGGAGTCCTGCTGCAAAGTGTAGCCCATTGCCTACCAGTTTGTCCATCCATGGGCCACCGGTAACCTTTTTGGTTCTCTCCCAGAAGTCATCCATATCTATGTGTCCCAACTCGGAGTCTCTGATGTCGAGACTACACTCTGCAAGTGAGTCAGGCATCCTGACTCTCTGATATTTGTATTTCATTTCCTACTCTGTCAACTTAGACTTGGCTTTACTTTTAGTTGGCTTCTTGCTTGATGAAGACATGGGTGAGCTCAAGGATGGCTGTTGCTCTGCAAGAAGAATCAAAGAGGTCCAACACAGGAGAGCCATGTCAACTGTCATATTATCCATAGTAAAAGCTTGCAGAATGAAAAATGAGCAACTTGTAAGCCTTGGGGTGCAAGGCGTAGGTTCACTACAGGCTGCAGGGGTTTCAAAAAGCAAGGTGCACTTGGGAAGGTGTCAACATGTAGATATTGGGACAAATGGGGCACGGGGCACGAATTAGCAACACACAACATGTAATGTTGGTGTTGAGGAAGTTGCGCCAGTGCTTAGGAAAAATGTTTTGGTGGGGCACGAAATTTTTTTGTGTTACATGCCTTCGAGGTGCGCCTAGGCGCAGGTGTGGAAGATGTTGTAAGGTGGTTTGGTGCACAAAGGGTTTGCTTACTGACAACACGTTTTGGATTACACAATAGTTAATGTTGGTGTTGTGGTATTTGTGCCAGCGCTTGCACCTTTTAGGAATTTGCTAAGTGTTATTTTTGCTACGCGGGAAGGGTTTATGCTACATGGGTTTGTAGTGCACTATGGCGTGACTGTGTTGGATGCAACACGAATGCAAACAGTTCCAAAGGAAAACAATTGACTTCTTTTAGCCGATTTCTTGATTTTGATTTCTCTCCTTTTTAGGCATTGGATTTGATGGTAAGGAGGAAAATTTAGGCAAGGCAGCAAGCAAAGGATAAATGGGCTTTGGTTCTTTCAGGGGAAAAGCCTTCCAGATTTGTAGATCTGGAAGGAGAGGGAAGAGGGGTTTTCTAGTTGGCTGTTTGGTTGATTATGTTAAGCTTCTCTTTTAGATTTAATCACTTTAACCTACAAACCCTAATCACCTAACACAAAAACCACAAAAACAACAACAAGGATGATAGAAACCACTTACTAGGATATATATAATGACGAAGGAACGACGTGGGATCCACAAGCACAAGAAATAACATGTGAGGCTGACAAAGATAGCTGACAGGCACAGAGGAAAGACTTTTCATGATTTTCAATTCATGAAAATGACAGGTGTCATGTGCCTATATATAGAAAAACTGGCATTTATTGCGCCACCAACCTCCTTTGGCGTGGTTGGTGAAGTGTCGACATGGGAGAAATCACACCTTGGTGTAGATAGGAGGGTGTCGACACCATGTTTTCAGTGCCTATGGCACACTTAAGGAAGTGTCAACATGATTGTGGGTGCACCGAGGCGCACTTTAAAGGGGCGCAACATTTAGAGTGTTGACACTCTAGAGTCTATGCCAAAGGAAAAAAGGGGCACAATTTCAACAGTGTTGACACAATATTTTCTGTGCCAAAGGATAAGGGCTCTTAAACTAAGTTTTAAAATAAAAGAGTTTCCAAAAGGGGCTTTGAGGCTGCTTTGGACATTGTAAAACGTCCCTAGGGGTCGAACAAAATTTTTGGTATGGTTACCTACAAAATTGCCCTTGTCAATTTTACAAGATAACATGAGACAAGTATAAACATCGTGACACGAACTGGGCCACGTCTCTCCAAATTCCTCTCTAATGATATAACTATCTCAAGGTGGCATGCATCTTCTTCACCCTAGGATGGGCTGAATAGGGTATATGATGTACCTCTATTAAGATGTCCTGCCTCAAGCCTCCATCTCTGGGAACATAAATCCGGCCTCTATGCCTGAGAAGACCATTTGCCTCTAAATAAAAACCATCAAACTTCCCCTTGAGGGGTCTCTGAGACTTGATCTCTACTCAAACTGTAATGTAGAAATTTGTCGAGAGGAAGTCAAGGATCCTACTTCACAAATTTGTGCTAACCGAGGTGACCATAGTCACATGTCTCCATCTACCGATAGTTTCAACCACCAAATTCTCCTTCCCTTTCACATGCTCTATCTCCATAACATACTCACAATGAAACTCCATCCAACACCACTCAGAGCATTGAGATTGGGATGCGTGAAGAGATGATGAAGAATCGGTGATCTCGTCCCGAGTGTGAATCTTTGACCAACTAGAAAATGTCTCCATCAAACCGAGATCATGCACAACTACCGCAAGCTCAAGATCATGAGTCATGTAATCAAGCTCGTAATATTTGAGTTTACGAGACTCAAAAGCCACTACTCTACCCTCCCCGCATCAACACACCTCTAAGCTCGCTAAAGAGGAATTTGTGTAAATGAAAAACTCACCCGTGGATCCGACATTGCAAGAATAGGTGTTGTAGTGAGATATACCTTGCAGTATCAAGGGCTGCTCGCAAATACCTATCCGACCAAAAAAACTTCTTCCCTTTCCTCTGTAGGGAAGTGATGGGGTGTTCAATACGAGAGAAGTCTTGAACAAAACTCCGGTAGTAACTTGCTAGTCCCATGAAGCTATGCACCTCGGGCATAGTAGTAAAGCTCTCGGCCAATCCATAATAGCTCTAATATTGGAAGGATCGACGGTGATACCTTCCCTAGAAATGATATGACCCAAATCGCACCTCCATCTCGAAAGAATGCACACTTCTCCAAGTTCCCAAAAAGTTTCTACTCTCAAAGACATTCAAGAACCGGTGAAGGTGCCTCTCATACTCCTCATGTATATGTGAGTAAATCAGAATGTCATTAAGGAAGGTGATCATGAAGCGATCTAGGAAGGTCATAAACACCCCATTCATCGACTCGTAAACATTATGGGGGCATTCGTTAAACCCAAAGGCACCACTATGAACTCATAGTGTCCATATCTCATACGGAAGGTGGTCTTATGAATGTCTACCTCGAAATCCTTAAGTGATGGTAGCTGACTTAAGATCAATCTTAGAGAAAACTTTGGATCCCTTCATTTGATCAAACAAATCATCAATGCATGGAAGGTTATAACGATTCTTAATTATTATTCAAATTGGCGGTAATCAATACACAACCGTAAGGATCCATCCTTATTCTTCACAAAATAACCAGGTGCACACCAAGGGGATACACTAGGATAGATAAGGCCTTTCTCCAAAATGCCCTCAAGCTGCAACTTGAGTTCATAGAGCTCGGGTGTGGTCATTCAATAAGGTTCTCGTGAGATAGGATCTACTCCCGAAACTAGATCTATATGAAAATCAATCTCACGTGGGGGTGGTAACCTAGTAGCTCCTCAGGAAATACATCTACAAACTCTCTCAAAATGGGGTGATCATCTGGTGATGGTCCACTAGACCCATCCTATGATCTCGTCACCGACTATAATAGCATACATCCGGTAACCTCATCATACACACCACTTAAGCCGCATGCAGAGATGGTACGAATAGAAACGAGTCTCCTGGTCCCTAAAATCATCTAATAAACTCCCAAATCATCTCGCACAAGATATAATCTTGTGGTAGTAATCCACTTTGGCCTTGTGTGCAGACAACCAATCCATACCCAAGATGACTTTATATGAGCCCAAAGGAAGGATGTGGAGATCCGAGGTAGAGGTGAAATGACCCAAATCCACCACACACTCCTTAACTAAGGATTCTACTAAGATCTTAGCTCCGTAAGCCACCTCAACATCCCAACTATGACCTTTCCTAACTGTCACCAGCCTACATTGCTCTACTAAATATGGTACAATAAAAGAATCAGAAGAACCAGATTCAAACAAGATAGAGGTAGGAATACCACCAATGCTACTACGTAGTCTCAATAACTATAATTTGATGTTCTTCTGTTGGTTCTCAACTACCGCATACATCCTATGACTATGCCCCATATCACCAATAGTAGGCTCGAGATCTCGTGTCTTACCCTTGTTATCAGGGTTCTATGGGAAGTCTCTCAAAAAATGTCTAGTAACACCAAAACCAAAATAACCACCTGATCCTCTCCCCGTGTAATAGGTATAGTTGGTACTACGGAGGTGCAGTGTTGTGGATCCCGATGATCTAGCCATGGTCTACTAAGGTCTCTACTTGGTGAGTTCTTGTTGAGTGATCTCTTTGGGAACTCTGTGTCCTAATGGGCCCCCTAGGAGGAGGCCCCATACTCCGACCTCTCTATGTATCAAATCTTTGTGGAAATCTATAAGGTGGGAGAGACAGCTGCTACTACTGCTGTGGTCTAAAAGATGATTATGTTGAACCCTATCCACCATGAGGAAGAGGTACTGACCCCCTCAATCTATTGTCTTGCATCTACTATATGTGGCTCCGAGACTCGGTCTCTATCCTGCTGGGTCTTTCCCCAAGTCTCCTTTGCTATATAGGCCTTCTTGATGGCCTCAACTAATGTTTGTGGACAATGGATCCACACTACACCTCTAATGTCTAGGTTCAGGCCCCAGATGAACCTATGAATCTACACCTACTCATCCTGCATGTAATCAACATACTGGAGTAGATCTTGAAATCTACTCTCATACTCTCAGCCATCAGAAGAGATGTTTGTCTGAGGTCGTTGAACTCATCTATCTGCTATGTATGAACCTCCATGACAAATATCTGTTCCAAAAATGCTCCTTAAAGAGATCCTAGATAACCGACTTAGAATCAACATGGATTTTCTTCTCCTCTATCCTCCACTGGACACTAGCTCCATCCCTCAGTAGATGGATCACAACATGATCTTTCATGTTGCTAAAACAAGGATAAATCTTGAAGCATCCGCTCAAACACACCAACTAGGTCTCTACCGAAATCTAGTTATGTCACCAGAATAATGTGATGGTTGAAGCTTTAGGATCTCCTTGATGTGATCTGTAGCTATGGTCTAATGGCCTCTAGGTCTCTCTGCATGCTCATCCCTAATCCTAGGGCTCTGAGACCTCTCTCTATGTTCTGAAACTCGGTCACCCTATCCCTCTATGGTGACTCTACTCTAGCTAACTTTGCATGGGAGTTCTCTCCTCCATGATCCTTACTGGGTCAAGGAGATACCTAACCCTCAATGGAAGGGACTCTATCATGTTTGGTTGCATGTCCTCCTACAAATCCTCCACGTAGAGTGGCATTAACATCTAGAAGAGTCTCGTAAAATTTGGGGTTGGATGGTGCTCTGAGAATGATCTAGTGGTGGTAATTTTGGGTCTATGTGAAAATTCCCCTCGTCTTTTCTACACCTCCTACATAGACTAAGGCAAGAGTTAGTTCATCTTGCTAAGTTTTATTCAATTTCCATGTTTACTAAAATATGTAATCTCTAAGTAAGTTACTTTCTAGATTTAAAAGTGTGCTAGGTTTAAGGTTAATGTCTCAAGTTTTCTAGTGTGCCCAATGGCCCAAGATTTTGAACCACTACTCTGATACCAAGTGTAACACCCACTAAAACAACCCACTTGAGACCTAAGAAACAACCTAGGATTAGTTAGGAAAAATTATGGAATAATTTTTTTTGTTTAAAAGAGTCTACAACTAGGTTACAAGGAAACAACTATCACTAACAAGTTCCGAACAATTCTAATCCACTAGAACATAATTTTATTTTATTAACAATTATTAGAGGTCATAAGGTCCAAAATTTAGGGTTAGAAGGTTCAATTAGGTTCAGAGGGTAAATCTTCACCATACCCACTCTCTAACAGGATTAAAGTTTCAACTTGATTTTTCTCACACTTAACACATTCAAAAATTCCCTAAATCATTTCCATTAGATAGGAAATTTCCTCACCTTTCCATTGATATAAATAAGTCCTCCTAACTCCTCATATTTCTCAAGTTATGGGCCGGTGGGCCTTAGGGTGAAATTTTCCCAAGAGCGGGCCTGCGGGCCCAAGGGTAAAAATTTGCCAAAAGGGAGGGTTGGCGAGCCACACAGAGAATTTTGGAACATTTCCCACATGAGGGAAAAAAATTTACGCCCGCGCACCCACGGGTCCGCAAGTCCCCAAGGAACACGTGGTGCTTCTTAAGCCGAGTGGGGAGAGTGGGGCGGGGAGGCGTTTAGAAAATTTCCCGCGTGGGGCGAAAAGCCAACATTGTGCCCACAAGTCCGCAAGCCACAAGGGAAACATGGCATCACCTAAGTTAGTGTAGGGAAAGCGAGTGGTGAGGAGAAATTTTTTTAACGCCTCGAAGGGCTAAGAGGGTAACATTGACCCGCACCTCCGCCGACTCCTCATGCCACGTGGTAGCTCCTGATTGGCTGCGGGGTAGCGGGATGGTGGGAAAACATGGAAAATTTTCCCAAAATTTTCTGAAACACAAAAATGAAAAATGGACTTGCACCCCCACTCGATGTCTCGTGATGTCATGTGGCATCACCTAATTGGTCACGGGGCGGTGGGCAAAACTTAGAAAATTTTCCTAAAAATTTTCCGTATGCACTAAATTTAAAAAGAGGTCCGCCCCTCTGCCAATACCATGTGGTGACATGTGGAGGCCTCTGATTGGCTTCAGATGGTGGGGTGGTGGGGAAACTTTAGAAAATTTTCCCCAAAAAAATTTCCTAAGCTCTAAGGGAAAAATTTAGGCCCGCCTAAGGAAAATTTTCCCAATTTTTGACGCCAAGGAAGAAAAACTTTAGAAGGCCATAACTTTTGATAGAGATCTTGATTTTGGGAAAATGAGGACTTTCTGGAAATCTCTCGACATCCTCTTTACAAACAAATGATTGATTTTTAATTTTTATAAAGCTTAAGGGGTCAATTTTAAGAAAACAACCTGCAAGATTTTATAGTGCGAACTAGTAAATTTTAACTTGTGAGATTTATTCAATTTTATCTTCTTCCTCTCTCTACATGTCAAATAGACATGGGGAATTGTTCTTAGGAGGAATTAGGATAATTTTTTGAGGTAGATCTATTTAATTGAATTCCAATTTGAAAATTTAGCATTTGGACAACAAAATGACTATAAAATAGTTGAGCCTGATTTGGCTAAGTTTTGAAAATTTTCCTTTAAGTGTCTTTGTCTAATTGAATTCTTTTAGGACCTAATACTTCAATTTAATAATTTTTTTTTTTTTATTGTGGCAAGTTCAAACTATACATTTTTGGTTTAGATAATTTCAGTTTGAAATTACAAAAAATAGGGGTCAAATTTTAATGGTTCTATTTTCCATTTTCTTCTTCCAAGTATTTAGAATAGGTTTGAAATTCCAATATAACACATTATTTGATTTAATAAAACCATTCGAAATCCAAAATATAATTCTAATTTCTAGTCTTAACATTTTTCAAGGAGAACAGAGCATTATATTTTTCTTCACACACATTTCTTCTTTTCAATAGAGATTTCAAACACAATAGATGATCAATTTCAATACAACAATACAGATTGAAAAAGGTAATACAATCCTTTATTGATTCCAAAATACAACATTACAACCTTTCTTCTTTTATTCCTTCCAAAACATATATTATATACAGAACAAAATAATACATTTTCTTCTCACGTGTTTCACTTTACCACTTTTCAAATAGGGATTTCATAGTGAATGCTAAACACATATTTCCAATGGAATAAAAACATATGGACAAGATAAAACCACCTCCATTAATTTAAATGATTCTTACAACTTCCTTTCCATTTGGTTTCAAAATGCAACATACAAAAACACATATCATTCTTTCACATTCTTTCCAAAACAGAATACAGAGTATAACTCTTTTACATTTCAAATTTCCACTTGCAATCAGTACAACATCTTTCCATTACAAACATTTACAAGTTCATCCACTTCAAGTGGGAAAGGTTACAATGAGATTTCATTTCACAAGGGACTGTCAAACTGTCTTTTCTCAGCTCCAGAACAGCAACATGCATACTCCTCATTCTTCCAATTTGATCACAACAAGAGTAGGGGAAAGGAAACACTCTCCACCAAACCAAGACATCCAAGGAAGAGGAGAGGCCTTCCTTCTTCATCAGCCCCCGAGCCCAAACCATAATGCAATAAAAGATGTGATCCAACTCATGGAAACAATAGGCTTCCACAAACACACAAGTAGCATTTTCACAATAAAACATAGTCCAAAATAAAATGTAGTTTACAACTACATTAAAACATGACAAACAATACAAAGGCTTCATCAAGCAAGCCAAAGGAGCAAGAAGCTATGGGGGATGCTGCTTATGCCTCCCAAAAGGGGGAAATGGGTATCACCACCTGAGTTACAAACCGCCAAAAATAGTATATCAAAACCCTGACATTCCTTATGCCTCCCCCAAGTACCCCTTATTCCTCACATTTTCTTATGTCTCCCCAACCTCTTATGGCACCCCATAATGAGTAAAGAAATGCAAGATATTTCTTTGTAAGGTGGAACCCAAATCCCAACTCCCTCCACCCTTATACCTCCCTAAAACACACTTGTGCCTCCCACAAAATAACCCCATAGTCTTCTCCTACACCATTCCTAGGCCATCTACCCAACAGCCCACAAACAAGCCAAAACATTCACACATTAACATTTTCATAAACCAAAGAGAAGAATTTCAAGAGCCAAGCTCTTATCTCTCCATGACGAAGTTGTCCCATGTTCCAAAAAGAAAGCTATATCCCAATGCAAGAAATCCAACATAGCCAAGCACAAGCATTCAACAATCTTCCAAGAACTTCTCCAAGCAAGAGCTCCCAAAACAACAAGAAAATTTGCCCAAAATGAAGTCTCCAAAAGTGAAGAAACCCAAAACAAGGCAAGGAATTTGAATTTTATAGAAGAGGGAAGAGAAGAGGATGAGGTGGATCCATGTAGGATGTCACTTTACACATCCTCAACTCTAACACAAAGTCAAATTCATTCTCCAATGCATAATAAATAAGTGGATAAATAATATGATAGTTCACTTATAGACTCAAGCAAGCCCATACCCCATAAGGATTAAAATTAAATTAAGTAAGCAAAGTGCAATTACAACTTTCAACTTGACTTGTAAAAATCATAAAAAGGTCTAAATATAACCCTCGAACCATAGGCAAGGTTGGTATGTAAATTTAAGAGGCATGGGACTAGTTTAACTTGTCCCTGCAAGCCTCCAAAATCATCCTCCAAGGAAAAATTCGAATTTCCAAGAAGGCCAAGTGTTTCACACTCAAAAGTTAACTTACACATCACTTACAAGGTCACTTACACATTACTTACACATTCTTACAACACTTTAAAACATGGCCAATAAATCTATTAATTACATTCTTATGACATATTTTAATTAATTAACTAAATAATATGATTACTCACAATATTAACACCACATTAAATAAATAATGAGAGGGTAAGTGTACCACATAAAACACATGCAAAATTTAAACAAAAGGGACCAAATAAAAGAAAAACATAAAATCCCTTAGTCACATTAAAGGTGATCCCCTCCCATGGGAATCCTTAACACAAACAAATATAGTTGTCATGGTGACCTTGTTGAATTCATCTAGAATTTGAAAGTGGTTGGTCTCCAATCCCCGATGTTTTTGTGATATTTTAACCTACAAAACACAAATACCTCATTTGGCCTTTTGGCCATACAGAACATCCAAATGAATATAAATATAATTTCAAGATCGATAATATATATGTGGATAACAACAATTATCATGAAAATCAATATTATCACTCATAATTTCATTAACAACTATATCATCATCAATTTTTAATCCAATTTTCATTTTCTAGGTCTAATCAAAATATCCGAATATCACAAGTCTCGCACAACATCCATAATATAACCATGTCAAATAGTATATCAACATCGATATATAAAGTGTCTCTAATAATCATCATGCATCATATAAGAATCAAAGTCAACAATAATCCATGATCAAATATCTAACATCATACTAAATCAAAACTATAATAATGTCCATAATATAGTCAACAGTGTCATGATTAGTATCAAAAGGTGTCAAAGGGAAGTGGGCACTACAAATTCTTTCCATTTATCTTGTTTGTGTTTTGGGACTATTTCATAAACAACATGGTTATTTTTATGAAATAGTTACATAAAAGAAAAAAATATTAAGGTTATAGTGCTTATCATGCTCAGTTCAAATAAATTGACTCATGCTAACAATTTTGTAGATGGATTTCGTAAAAGATGAAAGGATAAAGACATATAAAAGGTTACATCTATTTTACTAAAAAAGAATTCTTTATTATGATTATTATGAATTGCATCATTACTTGAGATGTAATTTTGTTGTTAAAGGAAAGATGTAATAAAACTAGTTTTATCTTATTGTTATGACACTTTGTAATCTCTAGAATACTTCTATAATCAGGGAATGGATCACTCCTCTTTGGTGAATAAATGGTTTGATGATTGTTGAATACTAATTTATTGTAATACCTTCTTTGGCATAAATTGGGATGTATTATTAAGTAATATCCTAAATGAAGGGGAAAATTTATATATGTAAGTGTTATGGGATTTGTATTGAGGATATGAATATTAGTTGGTTTATTTTCACATAAAATATATGCAACTAATAACTTTACACTCTTAAATATATCCTTAAAACTATAGAAAGGAATTATAATTAAATTATGTATATATTTGTATGAATTCTTGCTTGTATTAAAACATATGTTATCTGTTTCATTATTGGAAATTAGTCCTTGATATGGGAAAAAGGACAATTTCCTTGAAATTAATCATAAAAACTTAACTAAAGATTTTGTTAAAGTTTTATGAGTATAATAAGAGAAGGGTTGACTGTGCTCTTCCCTAGGAATATTTCTTAATCAAAATATGGAATGATTAAAAAAGAAATCAAATGGGATTTATAATTCATCTTCATGAAGTTTAAAATAAAGGTTTTTAATAAAATTGTTTAAGCTAAGGCTGAAATAAGAAAGGATCTAATGAACACACTTTCATAACATCAAGATCAATCATGTCGTTTTATGATTTAAGTTGTTTCATTTAAAGAAAAACTTAAACATGTAATTGAAATGGTTAGGAAGCAGATTATACCTACATACCTACCTCACATGTAGTTTCAACTTGTAACCTAATAGGTTAAATGATGCTAGTTGAATCTTTAAGCATTTCTATCATTAATCTTTAAGATAATGATTAAATGGGTTAATAACTTGTAATCATAAGTATGTTAGTCCAGTTGAGAAAAATTAGTTGGATGTTGGTACACATCAACTGTAGTGTAGTATCTTCCTAATGACAGGAGTCATTAAGAGGATACTAGGATGCAGTTGTTATGTCTCAACACCCCATTTAGTTTTTTTAACTTGATTGACATAAGTGGAACACTGGATCATGATTCTACCCTATACAGTGATAAGAACATGATCTAGTGTCAAGGTCAACTAATTTCGACTTAGTCTAACTAGACACACCCAATCCATGTAATTTGATTGAGTATGTATTTGTATCATTAGTCAACATGTGTATTCTTCCACACTAGTGCATGTTGCTAACCTTGTCTAGTGCAAAACCTTGAATCAAATTGAACCGAAAAATTAAGAAAGACCACTCTAGCTAATAGAAAAATTTTGGTGAGGGATTTATTTAGTTTGATTGAGTATGTCATCTAGGAATGTAAACATGATAAACATGTTTAAAAAATTTAACCAAAGTATCGCATGCTATCTGGTTACATTGTCCTATGTCATCTAGTCTAAGATGTAGGATTTCAAATGAATATCTCAGTAATATATATTTAGATAGGCCTATTAGACAAAACACTTGGGTGCCCCTAAAAAGGTAAAAGAAACCAAGTATACATAGTATACATATTATCAGTTAACATGAGAGATCATTTTATTACCGAGTCATGAAATGAGAGATCGGTGTTCCATTGAGTCATTTACAACTCCATACGGTTTTTTGTTATGAGATGGATTGGCATTGGAATGTGTGTTCTAAATTATGTTAATTTAGAATAGAGAACATTATGTAAGATACAAATTTTTCCCCTTGTTTCTAAAGAGTAAAGTCTTGAAATAGGAATGTTACATCTTCTAATAAATTTTAATATGGAAATTTCTCATTATAACTATGCATATGAGCTCAAAAAAATGCATTAGGATGTGTTAAATATCACTAGAGGAAGAGAGTCATGTGTTTGAGAGTTAAAAATTCAAATGGTGTTTTCCCTCCAAAAAGGGAATTTAAAAATTTAAATGCATGTAAGGTGTGTATGGTCTTGTAAAAGATGATTCAAGTGTTCTTAGGTGTTTCTTAAAGTATCTTAAGTTTCTAGTTCCCTTAAAATTCTAACAACTATTGCGGAGAGTTCGATGTGATGACCGGCTTTCTTTCTCAACTACTACTTTTAAATTTTTGAAGGTTTCAAATGCTTCACTTTTCTTGCAAAGACAAAAAATCCACATTTTCCATGAATAGTCGTCAACACAAAGCATGAAGTACTAGAACCCAATATGACTTGGCTGCAGTGGACTGCAAAGATCGTTATGAACCAGGTCAAGTTTACCATGAGCTTGAAATGTACTACTCTGGAATGAAACTCTGTGTTGTTTTCCTGCTAGGCGGTGAAGACACTATGTCTCGTATCCTTTTGAAGAGATGGTAGCCCATGTACCATATTACACCGGTGAAGTGTTTCGATATATTTGAAACTTACATGACCAAATCTCCGATGCCACAACTGGGCTGAGGTAGAGTTTTTAGCCACAAGTTCTTGATCATCTTTGTGAATGAAATCAAGTTGAAACATGCGTCCCACATTGGAGGCTTTTGCAATTATTTTTGAGCCTCTAGATTAATCTCGAATCAAACACGTTTTCTTGCTAGATTAACTATCAAAGACAATTTTTAGGTTGTGATCTAGGAGTTGACTAATTGAAAGAAGATTCTTTGTTAACCTAGGGACATATAGGACATCTGATATTCTACATTTGCGTGAACCAAGGGGTAGAGAAATTTTCCCAATCCCCTGAACTGTATATGAAGGATCATCTCCCAACGAAACATGATTTTTCGATGGCGTGTCCCTCATTGAAATAAACCAGTCTCTGTGGCTGGTCATGTGTCGAGTGGCTCCCGAATCAACATACTAGACATCACTAGATGACGTGGATGGTTCACTTGATTGAGCAGTGAACAAGAAGTCTTCATTGTCTGACTGTTCTTGTTGCTTAGCAATATTACCTTACTGATGGGGTCTTCTTTTCCAGTTCCCCTTTTTCTACCCGTGATAGTTGTTAGAATGTCCCTTGTAAGATTGTTGTTGTGGTCTAGAGTTGCTTGATGAACCTTTCTTATAAGTGTTATACCAACAATATTTTAAGTCATGTCCTCTTTTGCAAATAGGACATTGCTTCTTCTGTTGATTGTCCCCGTGATACTAATTCTAATGTTGGGAATTCTGATGGGAATTAGGTTTTCCTTTACCTTTTCCTTTCCATTTTTGATGTGAAGATAGTTCTGCTCCTCTTCATCATCCTTATTGTGCATTGCTTCCTCTTGTTGCAGTAGGTTTACCAGTTTGTCAAAACCAACTGTCGTATCTGTCACATTTAGTGTTGTGACAAAAATGCAGTAAGAAGAGGGAAGTGCTCTCAGAAGAACAATGCAAATGAGAGCATCATCGTGACTATTTCTCCCAGGGGCTAGAAGTAAAGCCCTTTATTCTACAACTCTTCTTAAGAAAGCTTCAATTTTCTCATTCTACTTGAATTTCAGTGTATGTAATCGACTCTATAAATTTAGTATGACATTCTCGGTTCTTGGCCTCGTATACCGTACTCAATTTATCCCACACTTCTTTGTTGTTTTAGCATCTTGAATGTGGGGTTACACATCATTAGATACTCCAAACAAGATGATGAGTTTGGCCTTCGATCCGCTTTATCAAACCGACATTGTTGTGTTGTATCGGTGGCTGATCGGGTGGTGAGTACCATTCACAATGACTGATCTCTTCAAACTCAAGTTGTGTCTTTATTTTTTTCTTCCATGTAGCATAATTGCTTCCTCCGAGTAATTGTGAATCTGGAAGAAAAAAATTTGGGGTCATTGGTTCCCATTTTGCAGAGATCACTATCGGGTTTGGCTCTTATCACTCCGTGTATTAGGTCTCCCAATCTATATACCGTCACCCAATATACCGAACCTCTCTATATACACACCCTTTCGATATACCTATCAAGACGCGTGGAAGAATCTCACCCTTTCTATATACCCGGTGGTACGTGAAAGAATTCAATACGTGGTACCAAGATAGTACTGATGGGGTCTATGCGATTATTGACACCGGCTCAAAGAAATATCCTTATACGTGCGCGTAACTTCACTATATACTTGGATAATTTCTCAATCTGGATTTATGTTGTGCAATCGTTCATAGATGGATGGGATGGTTCATAGTGTGTGCACTATGACCTTATTACTCCCCGTCAATTTAAAGGGACGATTCCTAGACGACGTTATTGCAGCTATATTAGGGGTTAAGTGTAGTAGTAGTCACGACGGCTTTATCCGTAAGTGCTTCTCAGAGGCACCGTATATATTGAACACCACGAATGAGATCTAGGATCTCGTGAGTGTTACAGAACTAATTTTTTTATTGTATTTTGATTACAATTCCGCCGATTTTGAGTAGTTACAAAGTTTGTAGTTGACTATGGCAACCTGTAAATTAGTACAATATACAACAGTATACAATTTACATTCATGGGTCTGGTGGCCTTCGATCCCAATACGACCCAAAATGCTAAAAATTGCAAAAAAAAGCTAAAAATGCAATTTTTAGATGGGTCTCCTTTTGTAAAAAATGTCTGAAATGAAAAACTAGGCCGAATGGAGAATTTTTTTACCCTAAATTAGGGATTTCTCTGCTAAATTTAGTTAGTTATAACTAAATTTGAATTTTTTTGCTAAAGTTAGCGGTTCCACTAAATTTTCTACCAAATTTGGTAGCGGGTGAGGGAGAGGGATTTGACCCCTTGACCTCTCTTGATGAGAAGTGTCTTACAAAAGTTATGCTAGCCACTTGGGTGGCTAAGCTAAACAAGTATATGTAAAGAGAAAATTATAATTAAACACTTCCAAACTGTAAAACCATACCTCTTCATAAAACCACAGTTTTGGAAAGGTGGTTTTGAGAAAAAAATGACAGTGGTTTTGGCGAGAATGAAGGCGGTTTTGACTGTGTATGGCACCTTAGATCATTTTTCTTCCTTCCTTTGAACTTGTAATCTCTTCCTTGGTGAATTTTATCCGCCTTAACCCTAACCGCAATGAATAATGGTGGTTTTGAGGAATTTGATGGTAGTTTTGAGGAATTTGATGGTGTTATTGCAAGGGATGGGATTTGGAAGTTGCAGAGGTAACTTTGGCTCTCTTTTACTTACACAAGCTTCTTGAATGCTCCTCAAACTCTGCTGCAATCCTCCAATATCCTTCAACCTCGCTATGAAACCAAATGTAGATTGAGAAACAGGGGCGGAATCCTGATTAGTTTTATTAATCTCAATCAACCAAAAAATACAGAGAATGGGCTGCAATATTTATAGATATTGCACAGCCAAATACAAACAAAAGATTAAGTTGCACAGGTGAAACCAAGTTCCAAAATACACAAGCTTCCAATAACATCCGGGAAGCAACAATTAAATACAAACAAATATATTGTTCAAAACAATATAACAGCTCCCGAAATAACTAAATACAAACAAGAGGATGGTTATAATTAAATATAACCATAAATCAATAATTAATAAATTTATTAATTATGGAATGCATAATTAAATAGGATAATAATGTTTTTATCCTAACAAGTTGATGATTCTCATTGAAAAGGAGAGATAAGATCAAATAAAAAATACAAAGATGGTAATGAAGAAGAAATCCAAGTGGCTAGTTAAATAACTTATAGAGAAAAGACAAAGAAAGAAGCTAAGGACGAGGATAAGACAAGAAGAGAGAAGTATGAAACAAATGGAAAATAGAATGAGGAAGAAATAAAAGGAATTTATTAAAGAGGAAAAGAGTTAATAAGAAGTGATATAATAATTTTTGGCTTCTCTTCAAATATAAGAAAATGATGATGACATAAGTCGAGCAATGCTAGAAGAAGAATATTTTAAAGAAAAACAAGATGAATAGGTGGAATGGAAAGAATAGATTATAAGGGCATCAAAGCCTCAAAATTTTTATTCTAACATTATGTACAAGTGTGTGAATGCAGGTATGAAGAGTAAACAAGTATGTGATCAATTAGAGGAAGTGAGCCTTGAGATGAATGATAAAAGCAAGAAGACAATGGAGTAATAACACCATGTGACAAGTGAAGAAGAGGTGATACAAGAAAGTGATTTTTTTAGGAAGTCCATGAAAAACTAGAGATGGAAATATAAGCCTTAGAGAATGTCATATATGGAGTGGAATCATGTGATGAAAAGATACAACTCAGTTTAAATGAAGAGGATGAGCAACATGATATGAAGTCTGGAGGAAAACAAGAAGTTAATGAAGTGAGAAATTCAAGAAAATGAAAACTATAAAAAGAAAATCAATCAATACAAGATGGACATGAGATTTGTAGAGATGGACGAGATGATGAAACATGAAAAACATGTATATGTGTTTTTATTGTGTTTTTCATGCACATACAATGAGTAAAAGTATGGAGATGATGAAAGCAAGGATAAAATTCAAGAAGATAGAGAGCAATGCCAAGGAAAATGGAAGAAAAAAGGAAACCATGTGGGACCTAGGTGGCTATAAGGAAGCTAAGAACAATGGGATAAAGGAAAGAATATCACATGGAAGAAAAAGTGATTAAGACCCAACTAAGAACATGATTGTGCAAGCAAAGTGTATGAAGGATTTTCTCCACCTTGGGAGTATGATGCGAAGAATCTTCCAAGAACTTTCAATATGGAAATTTCTCATTCTAACAATGGAAATGATCTCAGAACAAATGCATTAGGATGCGTTAAATTTCATGAGAGGAAGAGAGTCGTGTGTTTAAGAGTAGAGAATTCAAATGGTGTTTTCCCTCCAAAAAGGTAATTTAAAAATTTAAATGTATGTAAGGTGTGTATGGTCCTGTAAAAGGTGATTCAAGTGTTCTTAGGTATGTTGTAGAGTATTTTAAGTTTATAGTTTAAATAAAGAGGTGTGTAATAGATATTTTTGTTTTTTTGCATCATTTATATCCTTAAAAATAATGAAAAGCTGGAAATTATACATTTAGGAGGTATACGGAAGTTTTAAGGTCACAAGGTGACAATCATGAAGCATCTAGGGGGAGTTACATATCAGTTATAGTTAAAATATAGGATAAGTGAGTTTTTTTATGTTCATTCCACATTTTATAGGATGAAGAGAAGTTGGAATGGAAGGAAAATATAGTGATTTGTGTAAGCAAGGAAGAAATATACATATGTTTATGATAGTTTGTATGTTTTAATCTTGTTCTTAAGATTTCTTTGAGATTGCTTTGGAAAATGATGGTTTATCTCTGTGATTATTACATAAATCCATTATATTATTTTTAGATAATATTGGAATGAATTTTCCTTGAATTAATGTAATTATCTAGCACTCTATCTTGATGCATGGATGCTTCCATGACCGAGTTGAAGGAAGACTAGAATCGTAAACTAATGATCTACTTCAAACCAGTTAGAATAAATTTATCATTTTAAATCACTATCACTTGAAATTTTTACCACGAGTATATGATCACATTTTTAGATGGGTTGTGAACTGTTTGGTTTAGGTCTTAGTAATTTTTGAGTTATATTGTGTTTTTCCATATTTACCGAGAGTGCATGCAAATTGTTTGACAAAATGTCCACATATGAAAGTGAGAATAAATAATTTTTTTAAATATTTAGTGGAAAAAAATTGGAGAGAATAATAATAAGATCATTTAGTAAGTGGGTTTTCAATATTTATGTTATTTGACACTTCGTGAATAGTTTTAATAAAATATCTTCAGACTAGTTTTTGCAAGAAACAAGCCATTTTGGGCTTGGGAAGGATCCTCGTATGTAGAGACTAAGTGAAGTATATTTTAATAATCCATTGAATTTTTGTAATATATACATGATTTTATTTTTCTCTCTGCATCAATCATGTTGGCATTAGGTCCCCGATATTTGGGGGTGTAGTTTGATTGGTTGGTGGATGATTGGGAAATGGTTGTTTGAAGACATCGAGGGGCTGATTTTATGGTGGATTAGGATTATCCACTTGAATATCACCATGGTATATTATATTTTGGAAAAGGTATTTGAAAGTGTGAAATTTATTAATTTCATAACCATGGAATTGGTGGTACTTAGAATGATGTTCCTTGTGATACCATGTTGGCTTGGGTCGTGAGTCATCCAAGGGTTGAATGGGGGAAGTTAAATGAGATGAACCACCATTAAATTGTCAAATATTGAACTATAGGATTACCCAATTGGGTTATAGTTAGGAGGCAGTCTAGGATCCCTTTGAGAAGGCTCTACATGAGAAGTAGATGTGGAGGAGTATTCTCCCATGAAAGCATTGAAAACATTCTTGGATTTGTCACCATGTATGGAGGACATAGTAAATTTGGGATTGGGTTTATTTTATGAAATTTTGACTTGGCCTTGCTCAAGGGAACTAAGTTTGAGTTTATGACCCATGGTAAATGCCTCTTCAAAGGTTTGGAATGATTTTATTTAAAGAATATACGAAATATGATTCACACAAGACGACGAGAAGAGTTGGATTGATTCTGTCTATGGAAGGGATAAGTACAATTGGTTGATTATTCAATGCCATCTACAAATAAAATATGCAATATATTCGTCATCAAATTGTCTAATGGTGTATAGGTATGTAATGGTGATCTTAAGCTTAATATTAATTGAAATTTTCTATAGGAATAGTTACACGAGTTACGTGAAGGAAAATAGAGAATGTTGTGGAATGTTGTTGTACTAATCCAACACAAGTCCAAATAATGACATGGTAAATGTACAAAGCATAAAGTCCTAATCATGAAAAATAACATGTGTGTCAAAAGGCATGAAGATGTTGTTGTAGTTCCTCCTTGCTAATTATTTTAGATTATTTTGGGAGCTCCCAATGTGGGGATAATGATTTATGGGAAATGATGGATTGATAGGTTCATTGCAAATATTTTCATAGGAAAATGTTGTTTTGTACCCCAAATTTTCAGCTTAAAGATTGTCCATTCTACTTAATAACACATGCATGGGATCATTAGATGTGGATGGATGAGAAGTAGATGGATGTGGTTGTGGGATATAAGAAGTAGATGGATTATGTTGTGGAAGACATTTGTGATGTTTTGGATGATATTGATGGAAATGTTAGTAAGTGTTTCAGGAGGTAGATGATAAGGAGGGGGTATTTGAATGGTTTTGAGTCGATTGGATGATAAATATGAGGTGGTTGGGAGATATGCATGTAATAAGATTACATTGGTTATTGAGAGATAGATTGGTTTTTCACAAGATGAGTAGGGATATAAGTATGGGATGGTTGAGACACTTGAGTAGGTTGATTAGGAAGGGAGTAGTGAAAAAATTCTAAGGGGAGGTTGGTGGGTTTGAATATATTTTGAAGGATGAGGTTGTGAGATGATAATGTTTTCATGAACATAAGATGTAGAAATGGGGACCAGAAGTGTGATTTTGTTGTTCTAGTGGTGGAGGAAGTAAGTGAGATTCCTACAAAGTTTGGGTGGGAATGGTAGTGATGAAAGTAGATGAGAAAGTAATGGGGGATGGATGAATTAGGGATGATTTTGATATGAGGAAGATTGGGAGAAATGGGATGCACCAATTAAGTAGATTGATGGGTTTGGGGGATCATGGGAAAATATTGGTTAGGGCCAAACTCACGTTGTGCCATGGAAATTTCATTCATGGATCTTAGGAAGAACACAAGTTGTGATCTAAGGAATTGGGTAGACTCGCGGTGAAAATGATATACATAGATTTGTTAAAGAGAGGGACCCTTGATGAGGATATTGGTGGACTTACAAAGAAGGTAACCATACAAATAAACATGGTTAACATCCACAATCTCTTCAAATTCCATACATCCATGAGGAATGGTAGGAGGTCTAAAAGTCTCTATAGAAGTGGCAGATGGGGGAGTAGCCGGTCTAGATGGGACCAAGTTGTGATAAAGGAAGGGGTTGGTTTTGACATGAGTGTTATATTGGATATCTTGAGACTCTTGAAGATGGGGAATGGAAACCATAGGTTGAGTAACCACGAAAGAGGTGACTAAAGGGGTGGAAGTAATGATAGAAAGATTTGGATTTTTTTGGGAAACAATAGTAAAAGTGGAAATGTTGTTGGATGTCATGTTTTGTTCCATTTTTCTTTATTATGACTGTGTAATAATGGGAATGAAAAAATAAAATAAAAAACTATGATGATTTTTAATTACTTCAAACACACCACACAAAAAAAAAAATTAGTTAGCTTGATTATTAGAAAAATGTGAGGAAAAAGAGAAAATGGGCTCAAAGGGGAACCTAAGAAATGACCAAACTATGGATGGTCTCATGTAGTTTTGCTAGCATCCTCGATATACCCAAAGGTACGTTAAGCTTAAATCTGTCATGACTACCAAGGTGCAGGCTTGATAATTAGGCCCACCCTCACACCTCACACACCTCAACAATAAGGGTGCTAGGTGTTTAGCCAATATACCAAACAAAATACCATGGAGGCTTTCTTGTTGGATCATAAAATCCCAATAGTTACACTGGAAGAAGATGTGTAAGATGTCTATTTTTGATGTGTTTATTTTTTATGTGTGTGGAATATGTGAAGGTAAACTATTAACCTCTTAATTATAATATATTATCAAGGAAAATGAGGAGATTACTTTTAGATCCCAAAATTGAAATGTGATCTTTGATGAAGGAAAATAGATAAGAAAATAAATGCAATGTAAAAGGAGTAAATATGCAAAAATGAAGAATACCTAGATAATGCTATTTTCCTTTTTATTTTTATTTTTAAGCAAGCAAAAATGTTGTTGATCTAAGAAAAAAACTCCACCAAGTGAATAATTAAAGAAAATATCTTAGCTTCAAGGTTAGTATAAATAGAGAAATGGAAGATGGAAATGGAAATGAAAATAAATAAAATAACTCACCAAAGATGGGTGGTCCCACCAGGAGTGACAGAATGTTGAACTGATATTATCATTATTGTCTTAGATTAGTGAAATGTCAACAAAAAAATAAACAACTCCAATATGATAGGGTTTAAGGTACATATAGATGAGATAATGATGAATACGGGTGTAAAACAGAGACCGTCCTCATAGTGAGATTGGTTACCTACACAAGAAAGAGAAAGTCAACAAAAAAAAGGATCAAGTATATTGGATGGTGAGTTTCCTAACAATGTTGGTATCAAGAAGTGAAAAATATCTAGGATGGATGTCAACCCACTTTTATATAAAACAAAGTAATGATGTACCTGATATGATGCAACACAATCTGAGATAAAACAAGAAGCTAAAAATGCAACAGATAAAATAAAATGCAGATCTAATCTAAGTAAATGCAAACCAAATCAAACCTAGGTGGGTCGAAATTGACTCGAGAATACATGGCATAGTTGATGGTGACTGGGAAGTGTAGGAATAGGATATAGAAAAGTAGACCCAAAAGGATTCCTTAAGCCTAAACTGGAGCTGATATTAAGTGGGGATGATGTTGAGTTGTTGTGAGAAGACTAAATTTAATGAGAATAGAAAGGATGTAAAAAAATTAATGAAAGATAAGTACTTCTTGATAGGTTCGAAGGTGACTAGTCTTGATCGGTGGTGACTGGGTCTGATGGAGTAAGGATATGAAGTTTCAAGTGTGAAAAATGGAAATATTGGAGGATCTAAAAGGCTATAGGATTAGAAAATAGGTGACTAGGAAAATGGATGAAAAAAAATCAATCAAATGAGATTTGGGTCGATGGATATTGGATAGGGTCGACAATGACTGGGAGTGATCAGATTTTGATGGAAAAATATGGGTGAAAATGGTTATCTACATATGGGAATGAAGATAAGAAAATGTAGAGATAGGGCTTCGGGACGACTGATGGACCTGAAAAGAAAGATGATAAGGAAGAGTGATGGGATAGGTGGATTTAATCTTGCAAGATAAAGAGAAAACTTTCAATCTCTGAGGGTAAAGTATAATATCTCCAAAATAGTGGTAACAACTGAAAAAAGATAAATAAATGAAGGAAAGATCACAAGAAATATTGAAATATTGAATGTGGCATATTAGAAGAAGGATGGGTATGGGAGTATTTATAGGATTGATGGTGACCCAGATGGGTCACCGATGACTCTAGCGGACCATCTATTTGGGAGGTGGGATGATGCCCAACTCAAGACAAGGAAAGTATAATATCTCCAAAATAGTGGTAAAATAACTGAAAAAGATAAATAAATGAAGGAAAGATCACAAGAAATATTGAAATATTGAATGTGGCATATTAGAAGAAGGATGGGTATGGGAGTATTTATAGGATCGATGGTGACCCGGATGGGTCATCGATGACTCTAGCGGACCATCTATTTGGGAGGTGGGATGATGCCCAACTCAAGACAAGGAGTCCTTATGAAGAAGGATTAGGGTTTTGGGTGGTAAATGTGAGACAGGGTTGTCTAGGGGAGATAAAAGGGTAGGTGAGAGGTGGAAAACATTAAATAAAGGAAAAGGAAAGGTAAAATTATTAAATAAAGGCATAGGGAGGAAAATAAGGGGTTGATAGGGAGAATAAATAGATTAGATAGGGACATAGGATTAATTAAGGATGATAAATTAAGGACATGATTAGGATGGGATTAAGGATGGGGAAAATAATAATTAAAGGAATAAATTTAATTTAGGAGGGAAATGGGGATTTCAAATAGGAAGAGAGGTATGTATGTAGGAAATGACAATGAGGGGAGAAAATGTGGGATGAGGGACAATAGATATCAAAAAATTGTGTCTATAATTACATCGCAAGATCACTTAGAAGTAATCCTTCTACCCTTTGTAATGGACCACCTAGGGATGAGGAAGAAGAAACATATAATGATGATACTTTGGACCATCCTCCTAATATTCAAAGAATTATATCTTAGTTTCCTCAATATAAGGGATAATTAGAATAAATACTTAGCAAATGACTTCTCAAATTTTTCTCTAAACAACTTTTCCGTAGGGTAGAAAATGAGAAATATGTTGTAATAGGTTCATCTGAAAATTCCTCCAGTTTTAACCCTACCAACATTATACTCCAACTCATTAAAGAAATGATCCAACAATAGTCTGCTACTATGGCTCAATTTCTACAAATGCAATCCAACATGGCTTAGTTAGTTAACTTCCCTCTAATAGGATCTTGGGGCACCATACCCCATCCTTTTCCAAATGGGCCTAATGGAGTGCCCATCACTCAACCCCCATTTAGAATAAAGTCTTGCAAGTTTTATGACAAGATCTATTAAAACTATATATCACTAGTACAAATATTGGTGGAATTTCTCCATCTATCTCTTATAATGGGTCTAGTAATCCCACCATTTGTATTAAGGCCTTTAATAATATTTACAAGAAATGGATCATGACCAATTCATACGTTTCCACAAACCCCTAGAAAAACACTTACCGATATGATTTAGATGGTACCATACTTTACCTCCTAATTCTATAGTTTAGCTTGAGTCCCTAGTTACAACCCTAATAAACGAGTTCCAATATCAAAATTTACCTGAAAAAACATCAACGCTTTCATCAATTGTCAAAAAAATGAAAATTAATTAAGAAAATCCTTTATTAAGCATTGGAAGACCATATACATACAAGCATAACATAACATTCCCAATGATACCCTCATTCAACATTTTTTACAATATCTTGAACCTCAACTTCAATAAAAGGTGAAGTAATTTTCTCTTACTTCCTAGAAGAGGGCTTTGAACAAGACAAAATGAAAGAATATATCATGAGATAATTTAAGAAGGCTCTATCCAAGACACAAAATAAAAAACACATTCAAATCCTTCAATGTTCTAAGAAAATTAACACTACGAATGACTCGAGCCTCAAACAAGATTGATTTTTTTTATTCTTTAAATAGAAATATTTTCAACATGGACCAACAACCCAATAAAAACAAAAACCAACCTCGACAATCATCAACCACTGCATAAGGAAGAGTTGGAGAACGGTTTCCTAAAACATTTATCGATGTTGGAAGCATAATGACTTGGTGGCTGAATTGGTCAATTAAAATTTTTAAATCCATTTAATTCATCTTTCATTATCATTCATGATTCATTCAATCATTATAACATTAAATAAAAGCATGTATAACATCCACATAATTAATATAATAGAATGACACCGATATATGTGGGAAACCCTCAAAGGAAGAAAAAACACTAAATATATGCATATATTACTCAATAAAAAGGACTCAAGTGAATATTACACATCACATGATATTTTTTTAGTGAGGTACCAACCCCATAAAGAGCAACAACCCTAATTTAGTAGGGCATTGACCCTACAAGGAACACCATCCCCTATTTTAGTAGAGAACCAACTCTATATGGGGGCACAATTTGTCAAGATGATCAACACAAACTAAATCCATATGAAATGAATTCCATATTTGTTTTTTATGTCACATCTAATCATGAATCTATTAAGCACACTCTCCTCTCTATATTCTTCATATAATCTCTCAATCCTTCTTGTCCAAAACTTCTTCCTTCAAGCTGATTTCACCATCTTCCCTAGCTCTCCATCACCTTATCTCTCTCTAATAAATATTCACATACTATTATCCCTCTCATACAGGTCACAAAGACTTCTCACACACACAACTTCCCCTTTGGGTTGCACCTTTTCCTCTCTCTTCACTCCACTAACTTAAATGATCACACACACTTCACTTTTATACTTGACTCTTGCTATGAATAACTACAGGTCCAATAATACTATTAAATTTGGTAAAAATAACTTTAAAACACTCTACTCCATCATATAAAACTACATGAAAGGACCATCTGGTCGGTAAGGCTCAACAACAAAAATTAGCTCTCAAGACCTCTTAATTAGGCCTAAAACAAGACATCTTCTTCAATGGTTAGAATTTAAATTTCAAATGCATGTATAAGGTTCAACAATTCCCAAAAAGATATGAATTTGTCAAACACGACCCTTCAACATCATCTACAAGCTAAGACAACTATTCTTCCTTCATCATCATCATGGAATCCATCATTTGGCAAGCACACCACATTAGGTCTTAAGCACATAAAATTCATCCTTCAAGATCGAATAACTTCACACATCAAAATGTACTATCAATAATCATAAGGTATATCCATGGAAAGGTATTGAATTATTTTATCTTATAAAACTCATGATAACTTATAAAATAAGGCACAAGACCTAAAAATGAATGCATCTATGAAACCGGTCAAAACTACTACAAGGATTCAAGAACCAGTCTTGAGCTAACATACCTCCATCACCACAAATTGTACTTCAAAAATATATCAATGCATGGAACACATCACCAAAACCCTGAAATAATTATTCAAGCACTCACAAGCATGAATCACATGGAATAAAACACCTTAACATACATATTCTTACACACCTTCTTGACAAGACAAATAAGGCTAGTTTGGCTAATAGGGTTTCAACATGAAACCAACCCATATGATCAAACTAAGATCTTCACCACATCATATTAGAATCCTAAAATATCTCCATGATTACAAAACACTACTACACCATGAAACAATGTTGGGGTTAATCACACAAGTTGTACAGATATATTATTTAGATCTAAGATCATAAATAATAAATATAGACATAAATCAAGAAAATAATACACAAGATATAACGTGCTTCACCTAGTGTGGGATATGTCCACCAAGAAACAACCAATCTTATTATTCAAATATTTGGAGAGAATATACAATGAAAAATATGCAATCTTCCACACCTCGTGGATGTATAATGCTTTCTTCCTCACAAGCTTTTATTTTTCTCTCTCCAAGAATTCATTCTTATAATTCTCACCTTATTCTCATCTAACCCTAGTTTTCTATCTTATATAACCATATAAAAACTTATGGAAAATTAGTTATGCTATTACAACCATTGAATAAACTTTATATCAAAGGTTAGGTCTAATTACTGTGTGTTAAATAAAATAATCATGCACATGCAACCAATGTAAGTTCCTCCTTTCTTGACCGATATCGTACCTGTGTGTAGCGACGGTCATCCAACCAATGCTAGTTACTGTGTATTCCAATAAGTTAATAAAACATGTGAATGTGAAGAAATTAAGATCCATAAATCAACAATATCCCACTTGGAGATAAATTATCGCACTTTATCATAAAAATCCATACATAGATCCTTTCCTTGGCATGTTTCTTCCTCTTCAAGTCTCAAACTCAAAGACCAACAGAAGTGGAGTGTAGCTCCAACTTCTCCTTTTCCAACAACTTTTTTACCATATCCACGAGGTTCTTAATTGTATGAATTTTCTACAATTTCAGTTCCCATCCTTGAACACCGTCGATGAAGTGATATCTCAAGTGAATGTGTTTTGTTCTTGAACGGAAAATTGAGTTATTTTCTAGATGAATCACACTTTGACTATCACTATCTAATATGCAATCCTCTTAATCCTTTCCTAAATTTTCCATGAACCTTCTCATCCATATCATCTCTTTGCTAGCTTCTGTAGCTATAACATATTCCACCTCTATAGTAGACAAGGCCACAATATTATGTAATCTTAAAATCTAGCTAACTTTCATCCCACATACTATGAAAACATATCTAGTGGTGCTTCTCCTACCATCCAAATCACTAGCCATATATGAATCAACATAGCCATATAAATAAATATCTAACCCTCCACATGTCCAAAAATGTCAAATATGATTGGGAAAGAAGGCTCCAATGTGGCAAGAGGTATATAATGTATTTTGGAAAAATGCAAATGGGTCAAGAAGTTGAAAATCACAAGCAAATTATGACAGAGCTCATTTTTTCTGAGAAACCCACCAAAGAACCAGGTTAATTTCTTCTATGTTGGATCTTCATGTATGGGAGTTGGTTACAAGTGTATAGCCATCACACAACTCTGAGATTGTTCATGAAACTCTCCCCGTTGATGAATCTAACAAGCTATTGAGTTAATCTATGTTTTTCTCGGGAAATATGATGTCTATTATCATTTTAAATACCTTTAAATAGTTTTCATTGTTGTTGTTGCAATCTTGCATTGAAAGTATTTAGAAATCACATAGAATCTCATCCTTATTGATAGTTTGGTAGCACTTACAGTTTTGTTGGTCAAAAGAGCTTCATCATCCGGCATCGAAAATAAGCAATTTAAAATCACTCCACCTTTATTTATTGATTGCGATTGCTTGTAAGCCTTTGGGGGTACCTCAGGCATGGTTTGATCAAGGATTTTTGTGTTTAATTGAGTTCTTTGCTTCAATATTTTGTGGTGAGTTCTCAAATATTGTGTGAAGAGTACAACCTAGGCTTCTATTTATGCATCTTCGGTTGAAAGAACATCCCGATTATTTGAAGAATTTTATCTGATAGTTCTTCAAGTATTGTAGAGGTTGTCAAAGATTTGATATATCCAAATTTGTCTTGTCAATACCCCACAAAAAAATCATCTGAATAACTAATCCTACCCATACTACCCCTGCATTACATTATGTGTCAACAAAAGAATATAACCCATCTACAAAAATGCACAAATTAAATCAGATCGACAATGTCTTGATGAGCCTCACCTTGTCTTGAAAGCATTTCCATCATTTAGTAGTGACAGATTCTATTGAGTTTGAATAATGGAAAATTGATCATGTTTTCCCAAGGACATCTCCATGCAATATGCATAGTACAAGGATATCGCTACCTCCTTCACAAAAAAAAAAAAAAAAGGCTACAATATAGGTTCTCTTTCCCTTGTTGAAAGGCACAACTTAAAATAGTGAGGGTTAGATCAAATCCTTCCAAAGTGCTATCCATCTATCCACAAACTGAGTGCAGTTAGATCACATCCCCAAATAAAAATGACATATATCAAGATCTATCTTCCTTCAAGGTTCATGCCATATTTATGATGTGCTTTAATGAAAAGGAGAATAAATTTGGGTACTAACACTTTTTTGGCACCATTTCCAGGACATTATTCAAGATTTCAAGATTTCGGATCCTGGTAATGCTTCTTGTGTGATTTATGTGCAATTAAAAATCTGAGTATCATCTTCTGATCAGATTTATAAGATTGGAATGAAGAGTAGAGTTCTAAGTGTGATATTCTCTTAGTTCAATCTGATCCATGTGCATACATATTTGAGATATTTGAATGCATACCAAAACCTGGTAATGTCCCTTACAAATTCTGCATGCAAATACATTGTTGAATCATCATTTTATAATCATATTTTTAAGGATTGAGTGAAGATATAAGTTTTTCCTACAAATTTTATCAGTTTTTAGCAGTATTTACACTTCATTTTCATTTTTGATTGATAAATTCAAAGAAAGGAAGGTCTGATCTATAAATTTTGGCAAGATTTTTAGTGCTAATAGATATTTGATAGAGTATTTTAGTGCATTTGCACAACTAGGGTGAAAGTCCTTAGTGGAGACTCCATGTTGTTATGATATTGATAAGTACCAGTGTCTTAAACTTTCTGTCATTTTCTTTGGTGTTGATAATCTCTAAAAAACTAGAAGGAAGAAGATCTCTCTTCATTAGAGACTTTGTTAAGAAGTTATTTACAGATTCAAGAAACTCAAAGTTGGAAGGGAGAAGAGTTTGGAAGGTTGTTAAAGGTCAGACATCAGGAAAAGATATATCCATTGGTGAGAGATATCAACCTTTGGTAGAGGATTTTCACTCTTCTTCAAGTGATTTTGATTCAAGAAATCCTCTCCTAAAATTGTTTTCCTCAACTAGTAAAGATCCTTTTGCTATATTGGGTAAGTTCCTTCTCCAATTTGTACCTCTTTGTTTTAATCCAAATAGAACATTCCAAGAAAATCAGCACTTAGAGAATATTAGTCTTGTGAATCACATTCTTGAGCCCCAAAGACCTTGCACTCCTCATCACCTTGTGTCACCCCCAAGATCACCTCCACCAAGCAATATGGCTTAGCCTAGACCTCCATTTGTTGTTAACACCTTTGGTCCTATAGACTTTAGAGGAATGGATGGTTACCCAAATGTTGTCCCACAAGATGTCAGAAATAGGTTGCCAAAATTCCAAGGTAACAATGCAATAACTCATGATTAGAATCTCAAACTTTTTGTTAATATGATGAAATATTTTGAAATAGAGTTTGAAGATGTGTATATTAAATTGTTCATTCATACACTAGAAGAGGATGCTAGGGATTGGTACAAGGCTCTACCTGATAATTCAATTCATTCTTGGACTGAAATGAAAATGCATTTAGGTTGCAATATGGTGACAAGACTGATCCTATATTTTTCTTGTTTGAGTTTGAGAATATCAAGAAGAACCCCAATGAATCAGTTCAAGACTTCAACACAAGGTTTAAATAAACTTTGAGAAGGCTACCTGTTAGTCTAAGGCCTTGTGATGAATCTTGTCTAATCATATATGCAGATGCATTTGATAAAAAGGTAGCCTATTACCTAAGAGACAAGAACCCTACAAATATAAGGTAGGCCTTCGCCATGACACTTTAATTTGAGAACAATATCAAGGCTATTAGGAAACCTCTCAAGAGAAATGGTGTAAAATTGATAAACCCTGAAAAACTTCAAGCTAGTAAGGGTGCTGATTTAGAAGAGGTTGTTGTCAAAGAAATCTCATATAAGTTGGCAAGAGCTAAGAAGGTAATTGGGTAGACTTCACAACGTCAACCAAGAGCACAAAACCATGATATATTTTTCAATCATCCTAGAATTAATCAAAGGGCAGATGATGGAGGGAAAAGACCCATGGGGTCTGCAAATAGACACCCTTAAGCACATGAAGGGAGAGTTTTACATGATCCATTAACTACTAGGGTTGTTATTGTTGAAGAAGTTTATGATATTGATTGGTGTGATAGGTGTTTTTACCCCATCCTCCATGTGAAGTGGACCAGCAAGAAGGTGAAGCTAATAATGATGATGGTACTGATGATGATATTTGCATGGTGGGTTATTCTTCAAGCTCACAAGGAGGAGCAACATCTACTAAAGTAATAAGTGCTAGGACTACTGCAACCTTTTTGGATTGCATCAAATGGGTACAAGTCTTTCTTCCCCCTCATACTCTTGAAGTTGATGTAGTGCAAGCTTTTGAAATTCCTAACAATGACTTTGAATACTTAAGAGATTTGATGATTAAGAAGTATGATGGTGGTATTCCTTTAGAGGAAGATAGACAATTGTTGATGAATGTTGTTGTAGCTCAAGAGAAAGACTATAACACTAGAAGAAAAGTTTTTAAGGGAGTTGGGCCTCAAGCCAAACCTAAAACACACTTTCTCACAAGAATTCCAAAAGAATATCCTAGAGAGAAACACTTTCCAAAATATCTGTTATCCCAAGAAAAATTACAGTCCTCCTCATGCCCAAGCTGCCAAGAATCCCTTGCCATCAAATGAATCTTCTTGTCTCCCTTCCAATGCTACTTTTCCAAAGAGTGTTCCCTATGACATAGCCCAAGTATTGAGAAAAATAAAATTGAGTGTTCCAATCATTGAGTTGCTTAGGATTCCTGAGCATAAGAAGAGAGCATTTGAGTACTTGGGGTTGAAAGAGGAGAAGACTACTCCAGGAAGAAATATAAATGTTGTTGAGACTCCTCCTCAAATCATTGCTGACCTTGAAACACCACCAGTAGTAGAAGATCTTGGAGAGACACCTAAGGTATATTTGGGGACATCCTTGGTTGATTCCCAATTGAATGTTGATCCATTCTTCACAACTTTGATCATAAAGGATAGGCTACTTCACAATTGTATGTTTGATTTCGGTGCATCATGTAATGTCATGCCTCTAGAAGTCATGAATGAGTTGGATATCAAAGTGACAATAGCCTATGGAAAATGTACTGCCATGGACTCAAGAGAAGTGTCGGTTGTTGGTTGTGTGAAGGGTTTGGTTGTGCAACTTACATCTTATCCCAGGAGGAATTTAAAATTGGATGTTGTGATTGTTGATTGCCCTACCAAATGGGGTATGTTATTGTCAAGAAATTGGGTTGAAAGTGTTGGAAGGAGTGTCCAAATGGATATGTCTTTTCCACCATTCCCATTGAGGGCAGCCTTGTCAAGCTCTATGGATAAAATAAAATGTTACATCTAATTGAAGACCCAAACAATGCTTCTTATGAAGTATTATTTGCTGATGTTGATGCTAATAATTTTAGTAGTTTTGCTGATAGAAAAGAACACAAAATGGATAATTCAAATTTCCTTGAGTAGGTATGTTCTCCTTGGACCTTTCTATTTGATGGAGCTTGCTCCAAATTTGGAAATGGTGCTGGTGTAATTCTGATTTCTCCTAGCTTGGAAGAATTTGTTTTTTCCTTCAAGCTTAATTTTGAATGTACTAACAACATTGCTGAGTATGAAGCCTTGTTGTTGGGTTTGAGAATTGCATGGAAGTATGGTGTAAAGGACATCATTGCAAAGGGATATTTAGAGCTAGTTTTTAAACAAATAAGAAAACTATATGCTACAAAAAATCAGCGGATGAAGCAGATAAGAATGCAGTTTCGGATCTAATTGAGATGTTTGATTCCTTCAATATTGTGCACGATGGTAGAAGTTTCAATGATGCTTCTAAAAATTTGGTAGTGTTGGGGTCAAGACTTGGAGATTGCACTGTTTCACCTTATTGTGAGTACAATGTTGAAGTGTTAACTAGGCCAGCTATCCCCGACAACATCAAGTTTCAGAAAGTTTTTAATGATGATGCTCAAGTGCAAAGGTTCTTAAAAAATAAAGGTGAGTTTTTAGATCAGAATATTGATTGGGAACCAATGGTATGTATGAATGAAGTAAGAGAGACTTTTTTTGGAAAATATATTATCCAATTCAAAACTAACACCATTCCTAGAGGCCTTGTTGCTCTTGAGTCTAATTTTAACAATGTAGATTACATCGTCAATATAAACATGTATGCCTCAAGGGATGTGGAAGAGAATGACTTAGGAAAAAAGGAAAAACCAAGGAGAGTTTGTTTGGGCAGTAGTTTAAACAAGGACAAAAAACAGTCCTACCTCCAATTGTTGAAACAATATCAAGACGGCCTTGCCTAGTCATATTTAGAGCTGAAAGCATACAGAGAAGAATTGTTTTAGCATGATATCCCTCTTGAAACAAAATTCAAACCATTCAGATAGAAACAAAGGCCAATTAATCCACTCCTCTCCATGAAAATTCAAGATGAATTGAAGAAACTAAAGGAGGGAGGGATCATTCAGCCCACAAGGTATTCATCTTGGGTTGTAAACCTTGTGCCAGTTAGAAAGAAGAATAGAGATATCATAATTTGTGTAGACTTCAGAAATTTTAATAGATATTCATTGAAAGATAATTATCCTTTACCAAACATGGAGAACGTGTTGTAGTTAGTGACTAGATTTGAGTTTTTGTCCAACTTGGATGGTTTCTCTGGCTACAATCAGGTTGTTGTCAAGGAGTCAGAAAGATTTAAAACTGCCTTTACCACTCCTTAGGGAACATATGTTTATGTGAGAATGCCTTTTGGTCTCATGAATGCTGGAGCTACCTTCCAAAGAGCAATGGATGTTGCTTTTTCTGGTTATATAAATGACTTCATTGCAATTTATCAGGATGATGTGACTGTATTTTCAAAGAGTAGAAAAGATCACTTGCAGCATTTGGAAAGAATGTTGATCAGATGTAGAGAATTTGGAATCTCTCTCAATCCAAAGAAGTGTCACTTTGGGGTGCAAAAGTCCAAGTTTCTTGGTCATATTTTATCAAAGGTTGGTGTCATGATTGATCCAGAGAGAATAGAAACAATCAGCAGGGTGCCAATCCCAAGAACAAAAAAGGGCATCCAGTCTTTCTTTGGGAAAATCAATTTCATTAGAAGGTTTGTGTCCAATTTTATTGAGTTAACTCTTCCTATCACATGCATGTTAAAGAAAGATCAAGTTATCAAATGGGAAGTGGTTCTTATTTAGGCTTTTGAAGGAATAAAGAGGCACTTAAACATGCACCTATCTTGGCAGCTCTGAATTACAAGAAGCCTTTCCAGATCTTATCCTTTGCTTCTAAAAATACTATTGCATCTGTTTTTATCCAAAAGGATGAAGTTGGGGATGAGAGGCATATTGTCTTCTTTAGAAAGGATTTACAAGCTGGTGAGTTGAAATATACAATCATAGAAAAATAAGCATTTACCTTAGTTAAAGCAACAAAGGCTTTCGGCCTTATATTTTAAGTTCAAGAGTTGTTGCTTATGTTCCCCACACCATGGTAAAATACATCTTATCAGAGATGGAGATCTCAAGTAAAAGATGTAGATGGGTGAACAAACTATAGGAGTATGATATAGACATCCAAACCACAAAGATGGTAAGAGGTTTGGGTTCTTGTTAAGCTCATGGTTGAGAGCAACTCTCAAATTGTGGAAGTGAATGAAGTGGAGGAAGAAAGAGTAGATGTTCTTGAGAAACTAGTAAGTTCTTAGTGGTATAAGGATATAATCTTTTACTTCAGAAACCTTTGTTATCTTGATCATTTAAATAAAAATCAGAAAATATCCCTCAAGGGGGATTCTCAAAAATACATCATCACCGACTTTTGGTTGGCTTGGAAGAACCCGAAGGTGTCCGCTTGAAGTGTGTAATCGAAGATGAAGCTCCCAAAGTAATTACCGATCTCCATGGGGAGTTTGTGGAGGACAATTTGCTGGAAGGGTTACAACACACAAGATTTTGAGAGCTAATTATTGGTGGCCTACTCTCTTCAAAGATGCAACCATGCTAATTAGAAAACGTGAAATTTGTCAGCTTTTCTTTGGAAGAATGAAAGCTTCAAGCTCCCTCCCTATGCAACCTATGTCAATTAAAGCTCCTTTCAAATAGTGGGGGATGGAATTTATTGGTGAGGTTTTAAACCCTTCTAGTGCTGGACATAAGTGGATCCTTGTAGCCATAGATTACTTCACCAAGTGGGTAGAGGAAATCCTCACCAAGAAAGAAACACACCAAGTAGTTATGGACTTTTTGCTGAATAATATCATGTGCAGATTTAGTGTGCCGATCAAGATTGTGGCTGATAATACCATGTGTTTTAGAGCCAAACATTTGATGACAATGTGCAAGAAGTATGGAACCAATCGACTTATTCTTCAAACTATAACCCCCAAGGGAATGGACAAGCTAAGTCCAGCAATAAGAATTTTTTAAAGATCATTTGGAGGACCTTGGAGTTGAACAAGAGAAAATGGGGTGAACAACTAAACTTTACAGTTTGGGCTGATAGGATCACCACCAAGAGAGCTACTGGTAAGAGCCCATTTGAGTTAGTGTATGGAACTCAAGCTCTACTACCCTTACATATGTAATTATCTTCATTTTAGTTTGTTCAACAACTTGAAGATCAAGAGGTCAGTCCATATGAAGCAAGGATTAATCAAATTGTGGAGCTAGATGAAGAGAGAAGAGCATCTCACCAGAGGCATGTTAGATTTAGAGAGAAGTTGAAAAGATTGTTTGACAAGAAGGTCATTCCTAGGGCCTTCAATATTAGAAATCTGGTTCTATTGTGGGATAGCAGAAAAGAAGATAAGGGAAAACATGGAAAATTTGATGCATTATGGATGGGCCCTTACTCCATTGATATCAGAATTGGTGAGAGTACCTTTTTTCTCAAATATTTAGATGGAGAATTGCTTGAACTACCTGTTAATGGCATGCATCTAAAGAATTTATTGGATTAATCCCCAAATTTGAGGTATGCATAGCTTGTACAGTGTATAGTGTTTTGTTTTTTGCTTTGTTTTTGGTGTTTTGTTGGTTTGTGGTTTGCCTTGCTGTGTGGAAGCCATTTTTGTTGGGTTCTCAGCTAGTTTTTGGTGATTTTGGCTCATGAATCCTTTTCCCAATGGATTGTTTGGCACTTGGTCTACTTATTGTTCTTGTGGCACTCACTGGGAGTGCCCATCCCTGAGCAGGAGCTGATGTTGGTGTCCATTTTGATCCTCTATCATTTTCCCATCTTTCCCCTTTGTTCTACATGCTCAAAAAATGTTTTTCTTCAAACTTGGTGGTCTGCAAACTTTGTTCTCCAGATTGAATGCTTTCAAAGGCTCACAAACTAATTATTTTGCCCCATTTTGAAATAAAAATACATTCAAGCTCTGTTTTATGCCCTAAATTTCCAAATCCATGGGCCTTGGTCATTTTTTCCAATTTTTTCGGCCTATGGAGCTTGAATTTGTTCATTTCATGCATATTTTCCCTCAAATATCTATCCCCATGGTCAAAACTTGCATAAAATCAACTTCCCCTTGTTTTTTGAGCAAAAATCCCTCACCCACGAAGAAAAATCAAATTTAGGCATATATCGGTAAATTCTAAGTTTTTGATGGTCGACGGGTGTTATTTACCCTGCCAAAATTAACCTCAAAATTATCCTCATACATGGCCGCTTCAGTTAGACAAGGATCGGCGGGTTTTCTATAAAACTTAAAAATTTTCCTTTGGAAAATTTTGTAATTTTCCACCACAACCCCGCAGTCCTAGAGGAGGAACACATGTCATGTTATTGTGCCAAGGTGGAATGGAAGGCAGACGAAAGACTTAGGAAATTTTTTCCTTATTGGTGAAGGGGAGAAAAGTGGAAGAAAATCCCGCGGGTCCAGAATGAAGCAGGTGGTGGACATGTGGTGAGCGTGGACAAAGCAAAAGTGGCAGAGGCAAAAGGGCATTGCTATCCTTTTGGAAAAAGGGGCCTAAGGTAAAATTTTTGAGTGTGGCCCGTGTACAATCAAGGGTGGACACATGTCCATGAAAATTCATAAGGTAGTGTGGGCTGCGGAAGGAAATGGTGAATTTTTTCCTGTTTTGAAAAAGGAGTTAAGGCAAAAAATTGAGTTGCGGGCTGCGAATAAGCCACAGGGAGACATGTGGTGAAGGAAGAGTGGGTCGGTAGGGTGACGGAGGCAAAAGGAAATTTTTCCCTTTTGTAAAAAAGACTTAGTATGGAAATTTGAAGTGCTGGCCCAGCGAGCGGATCATTGAGTGACACGTGGCAAGGGAGAAATCAAAGGCACAGGCCCGTGGTGGAAAAAAATAAAAATTCAAATTCCCAAAAAGGTCAAAATGTGCAGAATTGAAGTGCAATCCCAATGGGACCCACCATGTGCCACGTGTCATCACCAAAATTCAAGGGCGGAGGGGCGGAGAAAAAAGTCAATTTTTTCCATTTTTCCAAAAATGTCAAAAAGTCAAAAGGTGAGCCCAAATTGATTCCCAATCATATTTTGACACATGGAGGGCCCAGATTGAAGGAGAAAGAGCAGATCAAGGGTAACTGTACATCTTCATTTTTGGCCACCATTTTTCTCTAGGAAACTTGGAATTGCAAATTTTACATCAAATTTCATCAATTTTTGGCGATTCCATGTCGTTTTGGCCTTCTAGGATCATTGGAATCGGTTTCATAACTCAATTTGTAGATTTGAGGTGTTTTTGAAACAAATTTTTTTCCTAATCCATCCAGACACATGAAATGTCAAATTTGAAAGTTACAGAGGTAGTTTTAAAAGGTGAAAAGGTGAAATGATGAGAGGAAAGGCATCTGCATGCCTTGATGATGAAAAACATGCCTCTAGGAAAGATAATGATCCGAATATTTGTAATGATTCAGTCTTTTAAACACCTGACAACTCTCGTTGTAAATTTGTTAAATGTCATTTTCAGTGAATCATGAGAAATTTTGTAACAAACTTGATCCCTTAACATATGCTTTTCTTGGGAAAGAAGGCTCCAATGTGGAAAGAGGTATATAATGCATTTTGGAAAAATGCAAATGGGTCGGGAAGTTGAAAATCACGAGAAAATTCTGAGAGAAAGCTCATTTTTTCTGAGAAACCCACCAAAGAACTAGGTTAATTTCTTATGTGTTGGATCTTCATGTATGTGAGTTGGTTACAAGTGTATATCCATCACACAGCTATGAGATTGTTCATGAAACTCTCTCTTGCCAATGAATCTAACAAGATTTTGAATTAATTTATGTCTTTTTGGGCAATATGATATATGTTATCATTTTAAATACCTGCAAATAGTTTTCATTGTTTTGTTTGTGAGAAGATCTTTCATCCGACATTAAAAATAAGCGATTTAAAATCACTCCCCCTTCATTTGTTGATTGGGATTGCTTGTAAGCCTTTGGGGGTACCTCAAGCATGGTTTGATTAAGGATTTTTGTGTTTAATTGAGTTCTTTACTTCAAGATTTTGTGGTGAGTTCTCAAATATTGTGTGAAGAGTGCAACCTGGGCTTCCATTTATGCATCTTTTGGTTGAAATAACATCTTGATTATTTGAAGCATTTTATCTGATAGTTGTTCAAGTATTGTAGAGGTTGTCAAAGATTTGATATATCCAAGTTTTTCTTGTCAATACCCCACCAAAAAATCATCTGAATAACTAATCCTACCCATACTACCCCTGCATTGCATTGTGTGTCAACAAAAGAATCTAACCCATCTACAAAAATTCACAAAGCAAATCAGGATCATACAATGTCTTCAGTAGCCTCAACCTTGTCTTGAAAGCATTTCCATCATTTAGTAGTGACATCTCTATTGAGTTTGAATAATGGAAAATTGATCATGTTTTACCAAGGCCATCTCCATGCAATATGCACAGTATAAGGATATCTCCACCTCCTTCAAAAAATAGAGGCTACAATATAGGTTCTCTTACCTTGGTTGAAAGGCACAACCTAAAATAGTGATGGTTAGATCAAATCCTTTCAAAGTGCTATCCATCTCTCCACAAATCTGAGTGCTAGTTAGATCACATCCCTAGCTACAAAATGACATATAAGATCTATCTCGCCTTCAAGATTCATGCCATATTTTTGATGTTTCTCGATCGAAAAGGAGAACAAATTTGGGAACCAACAAATGTATTTAAAAATAGAAGAGGGAAGGAATACCATGCAAAAAATGACCAATTTTTAGAAAATATGGTTCAAAAACGTGCCCTAGAAGTCAAGTTAAGTGAAATCACGCATGTTAAAATTGCGCATGAAGAATTTGGGAAAAATCATGTAGGACTACCACCTTGCCTTGGCGACCATTTCAGAACCGCCACCTAGGAAGGACAGTAAATCCTAGCACTAAACGCTAAAACATACACAGAATGATGTAGGAAGCTAGAAGAAAGCATGGAAAAGCTAAGTAAGGATGTCTAGGCTACAAATATATGCTGCAAACGGGTTTAGGAACTTGAACACCTTATTAAAGGACAAGAATAATCATTGGGGACTTTTGTAACCTTTTTTGACAACTTAGCACATGTAATTTTGGGTGTGTACAAAAACTTCCTAGAACTAATCATTTCCCTCACTATTTGGCCTCTATCACACTATATAATCTTTAGGGAATCTCCTTATACCTATAGCTATTTCCTTATATTCATATACATTAGGAAAAAATCATATATCAATACTAATAATAATATAATGGGTCATTCTTCCCTCTGTTGACTCACACAAATCCCTTAAAAATCATAGACTAGATATAATGTAGCCTATAATTTACTAGATAACACTCTAGTTGCATTGGCACATCACTCATCCTAGACTGAGCACTCACCCAAAGTGCACAAAGGTACCAAGTCCCTCTTTAGGGTTGTTATAGCAGGATGTTAGCATGATGAAGGAATAAACATATAAATCTATAACTAATCCATCATTCTACAATACATACCATATTCAGAATTATGAAAGAACAAGTTTAAACAATAGTCATGATTGAATCAATAACATGCGCTACTTGATTACACACAATAATGACACTTAGATTCAGCCAATAGCTTTCATTTGTTAATAAACATAGAATCTCCTTACAAGAATCAATCTATACCGATGTGCACATGGATCTCGATACAATAATTCCATCATATGCATATATCTATATACCTCCATACATCCATCTCTCCACCATATATATATATTAATACTATGTGATTCATATCATATATATAGGTTGGGACTTTCCCTTCACCACTTATCTATTCCAAAAATAGGTTGCATGCTATTAATAGCCATGTGTGTTTATAGGCATAGCCACACATGCAAGTGTGTTATCTATAGACTTCTTACAATTAATCAAGTGACAATAATACTCATAGTGTTTCACCTGATTCTTAGACATTTCTTTGAAATATTGACGAAATAGATAGGGTAACGGGCATAGGAGAAATACCTGTTGAAATGTTGGTTGATGAGTTGTTGTGTGCGTATGAATTCTAAATCCAAAGCTGATTGTGAGAGATTCCTTTTGTCTAGGAGGAACTACTTGTAATAGAAAGCAAGACCACAAAAAAGAGTTAAACAATATGTGTAGTGAACTACCTAGCGTGTGCAAGATTCGGGAAGTGTGATACTTCTTAGACAGCTGTCATTCCACTGTTTAAAACAATTTAATGCGGGTAATAAAATAAATCCTATTGTAGTTGAAATGATCTAGGTATCTCATCCAAAATACAACAAGAAATATATAATCTAACAGGCTAGGTTAAAATAATATCCAAAGGTCAAACAATTGGTTATGGGTCTCTGCAGGTCTGACAGAGGTCTTAGGTAGATCACAAGTGAATAAGGGTGATGTGGAATTAGGTGGATAGGTCATTGTTCTGGGTTATATAGGCACATACAGAGACCGATGCGATTAAGGGTGACCGACGATAGTTGGGCGAATCGATGCCGATTCATCGCAAAAAATGTGGAATGTTACTGAGAATGAGTTTTGGGTTCCCTTTGTGATTACACAAAGGAATTTGGTTGGTCATAATGAGGTATTAGGTGGTTTAGGTGGGATTTGACGAGGTTTTAATGGGTGTATGGAGGGGTGAGTATCAACGAGAGATCTTTGGGTGGCCAAGAGAACAAAAGGGTGACAATATGATAGCAAAATGAAATGAACTAGAGGAATATAACGTTCCACTTACTTGGATTTTGGTCCTAGGCACTTGTGAGAGAGGGATGAAGGTACTGGAAAGGGGTTGAATGTTGTTGAGGATCACCAAACATTTGAAAGATATTGAATGGACTGCATGTGCATTCTCTTTTGCTTGGTTAGATCAAATTATGTTGGGGCGAGTGCTAGATGATTGTTGGATGCCTGTGTAAGAGAAAAGGCTTGATGTCCTTCCTTGCATGTGTGTTCTCACTAAAATTTATTCTCAGAAGATGCGATATCTCTTAGGAATGTTCCAAAAATTTTCCAACCTCCAAAATAAGGTTTTTTTGGGGATTAAAAGGTGACCGACAGTGGTTTTGACTTAACTGGTGATGGTTAGGGGTAATCGTCATTTATCAAGGTGGGATTTCTACGTTTACTAAACTAGGAGATCCTCTTAATTTTCTCGGGATCTCGTGTCATTAACCCACAAATTAGACTGGAAACTTCTTGTAAGAATGCGAGAATGTGGTTAGAGGGAATGTAGGCATTTATTTTTAGGGTTTGGGTAAGTCTTAGTTAGTTATGGCAACTTACTAAGAACAGTGTTAGGTTGAGTTGCCTTGATGAGGTGTCTAGGTGAGGTGTATGTGTGGATATTATCTAAATTAAGATATTTAAATAATGAATATGGTGAGGATAATGAATTAATTTAATCAAATTAATTAAATTAATATTAGTGGGGTGAAGGGGGCCATGGATAGGTTAATGTGATGAAGGGTGTTTATTTGTCGAGGGACCAAATGGGAGTGTGACCTAATTTTGGTGTCTACATTTTCCCCCTTTTTGTTGCATAGCTTGTATTGGTAAGAAATGATAAAAAAATAAGATGTGGTTGCCCTAGGTGTAGGTGAAGGTGATCCCCCTCAAACCAAGAACTGATGAGGCCGAAGGTAGAATCGGTGAGTGGTTTGATAAAAGGGAAATGTGAGAAAGGGGAAGGTGGTGAATGGGGAAAAAGGGTTAAAGGTCTACGTGGGAAATATAGGTAATGGGTCATGGTCAAAGGTAGTAACAGTCAAATGCATGCACATGTATAAACTACATCACGCTACCAGGATGAAGAGTAAGAAAACTCTACATCGTCTAAGGTCGATAGGTTTATCCAAACAAGGGTGAAGTAATTCCGGTATCCAAGGTGTAGGATATGGTCAGGAACCACAACATAGGTTAGGTGTAGGAACATTTAGGTATGTTCCAGTACACCAAAGCTAGGGTCAGGATAAACAGTCATGGCAATAGGCTAGGTAAGGCCATTAGGTCAATCAACACAAGTAAAAATGCCTCAATATATAACAAACACATGATGTCAAAGGTCACTAGCGATGGTCCAGGTCCAAGAATATAGGTCACGACGTGAGTAGGGCTGAGGTATGGGTAAAATAAGGAGGTTGAGGTAAATAGTCAGGGTAAAGGGTATGTAACACCCTCGACAATTGTTATATTTCTCCTTTACATTTCAAGTGTTGACATGTGATTTTATTCTAAAGATGTGTTCTTTTGATTGTTAGAGATCATGCTTGATATGGATAAATATTTTCTGTTCTTAAGATCATTAGAATGGAATGGAATGGCTTCCTTGAATCCATTTTTCACTTCTTGTAGGTGAGTTACAATCTGGTTTAAGAGTTGCAAACTTACCTCTTTATCTAACTCATCCCTGGATCAATTTCAATGATCCAAGGAATGTTTTAAACCTTCTCAGTTGAATGAATGGTAAATTGACATTCCATAATTGAGGGACATGGTGGACTGAAATTTGTTATTACAAGTTCTTTAATCTTGTGTGAACATATTTCTATTCAGTTGTATGTTGTTCTTAGGTCCTTGGAGATTGATCTTGGCAATACATTGCTGACGTAAATGAAATACAAGTATATTCATGACATAGGAAGGATTCAGAATCCTAAGCTGGGTAAGAATATTTACTACCTAGCTATGTTACTTAATTGAATTTTTTTCTAACCTAAGCCTTGTGCTAAGGGAACATGGAAAGGTTTCTAGGCTATCTAAATTAACCTAAAACCTAATGTTATAAGGTTATGAGATGACCTAACCTAATGTTGGAATTACCTAAGGTAATGTGTTAAGGCCTAAGGTAATTATTCCTAAACTAACCTAAGTTTTAAGGGATCTATCTTAAGCTATTAAATGGGAACCTAAATGGGTCGTATACCTCTAAGGTGATGGTTCCAATGGCATTTAATTGTTGATAAGGTTCTTAAAGGCATTAAGTACTGCTAGTTTTGGCAAGGGCTAGTTGATTTGGTGGAGGCTTATGTGGAAGCTCCACTAAAAATGGAATTACATGTTAAATGGGAATTGGCATTCACTAGATTTGGGAGGTGGTGGAAAGGAGAGTTGAGCGGGAAAATATGAATTAATGAAATTAAATGGCCTCGGTTTTTGTTCACAAACTGTCTAGGAAACCTGGAAGGTGGGTTTGTGGGAGGTTGTTGGTTTTTACATGATTTTCATATTTTACTCGCATGAAGCAAACCTGGTTCTTGAACCAAGAGTTTGACTTGCACTTCATTGCTATTTTTAACGTGCTGGTCTATTTTTTATCACGGGAAGGTATATGAGGCATGCTAAGTAAAGTTCTTGGTTGGTTGATCTTTCATGGAGGAGAAAAGGAGTTGGAAGCTCATCCGGAAGTCTCCTTTGATTTGGCGAAGTATGCTATCAAGCATGATAGGCTCTAACCATTACGATCTCTTGATTTCTTCTAAATGTTTCATTAAAATGACTCTGCTCTTATGAGGTTCTTGGCTGGCATGTTTAATCTGGTTATTTTCTTGTTAGGTTTTGTAATATTTGGAAATTTGGGTATGAATCCATGGAAAATTGATGATAAGTGTTTGAAACTTTCTTGGTATTTGCTAATTCTAGACATGCATGAGAAAATTGTTATTGTAATTTTTTTCATTTCTTGAACCTATATACAAAGAAGTTGTGTTTTTAACTAACCTTCACATGATTATTTGGTTCGAGTTTTGGAAACTTGAATCTTGTCTCGATATTTCTATGGAGCTCATCTTTGTTTGAGCTAAAGCTTGTAGTTGAGCTCGTCTTTGTGGAGCTAGAGCCTGTATTCGGGTTTGTGTTTTGTTTGATCTAAAGCTTGTAGTTGAGCTCGTGTTTTGGTTGAGCTTGAGCTTGTATTGAGTTGGTGTTTCATTTGAGAATGTATTCAAGATCGTGTGTAGTTAAGCTTGATTCTAGGTTAGTTTTTTGTTAAGGATTTAGGTTGGAGGTTCTTATCACTCTATGGATTCTCGAGTAATCTTGGACCGTTGTTTTAAGTCCATATGTACCTCTTTACTCGTGTTTATTTTTGTGTTATTTTGACCGTTAATGGAAGTTCGTAATTTACACAGTAATGGTATTTTTTTGTTTGATTAGTTCCGAACTCGGTAGGAGCTCATGTTTCAACTCGCTTATGAGCTTGCTTACTTGATATACAAACTGGAATGGGAATTGTGGTTGCCCTAAACCCGTGAATATCTACGAATAGTTATGAACTCCTCTAAGAGAAACTTGTGTTTCATTTTGAGTTGAAATAGGATTTCATGTTTACGCTATAAACTGGTTAATGTTGTCGTGTTATATTCGACTTGTATCATAATAATTGTATATAGGGTAAGTGCAACAAGTTGGGGGACAATTAAGTGGACATCAAATCCTGAATTTTACGAACTGCGATTGTGGTTTATAAACCACGATCGTGGTATTAAAAATCGTGATCGCGGTCTATTTTTCTAGGCTTGGGAAATTCCAAACCTAAAAGCGTGCTCGTGCTTTATAAACCACGCTCGCGCTTTATAAACCATGCTCATGCTTTCAAACCATGCTCGTGCTTTGTAAAAAATCTCGATCACGGTTCTTTGATACCAAAAAACATCCATGGACCTCATTTTCCCACCATTTTAGCACCACGATCGCAGTTCTTACTGTATCATCAAATCCAACCCTCAAGGTTTGGTAAATCTCTATTTTCCCCAACCAAAGCTATGGAAGGTCATTATGAAGTGTAAAAGGTCAAAAACCTCAAATTTTCTCTTCTAGAGACTTGAACCATGCTTAAAAACTGAAAACATTTCAAAAAAATGGTGCCATCACGTAGGGGAGATTGTTAGCTTCATAGAAATATTGATTTTAAATTGAATAGAATAATATAAATATCATTTTGTAATTTTTTACTAACAATAGGTCTTTAAGACATTTTTCCCGTTGATGTTCATGTCTACATTTAAGAATGTAACTTTTGTTTCGCTTATCAAAATGTGGTAAAACTTACACTATCCCAAGCATGGAAAAATCCTAAACACGTTATAAAAATATATTTGATTTCTATATTTTTGATATAGTTATGGTAGTGGAGACGGAAAGTGCTCCGTTTTCTAAATATTTTCAAACCACTTTCATGGAAAAAATCATTAAAAAAATATTTCTCAAAAAAATAAAAAATAAAATCTATCCCAAGATAGACAACTACATCTAACATTTCACCAAAGGAAAAAAAAAATATTTGGTCATCCAAACACGGGCAAACGGACTACAATATTATAATTTTCTTCAAAAAAAAAACCAAGTCATATAATTTTAAGTGTTTAATATAGCTAAACTTGTCCGGTTTTTAAAAAAATAGTATTTTAGAAACTAGATTCCAAAATGCTACAATTCATATTTATATAAATTTTTCTAATTTTGAGTGCGTGTATTGCTAATAATCCCTACAAGTTGATATTTCACTATTTTTTGCAATATGACGTCCACGGATGACCCCATATTTTTCCATCAACTTCCTGCACTTACCCTATATCTATGCTCACATTTGAGACTTTGTGATTCGGAAATGTACATGTAATTTGATACATAGTGTTTGAATTTTTAGTTAAATTACGTGTTAGATCTATTATGGTATTTGTGAGTTAGTTTCAAATTGCATTCTAGTTGGAAGCTTATAACTCCTTTAATGCAAACTTCTTACTCCATGTAATTCTGGGTAAGTAGTATGACTAAGTTGTTTAAGTATCTCTTGGAGATTTAACTAGAAACATTTTCGTTTGATAGTAGGATTTGGAATTCTTTAAAAAAAACAAGTTTATACCTATGCTTAGAAATAGTAGTGTAGGCAGAATACTTAAATCTGTTTAGCATGATTTTGTTTTATAGTTCTAAAAGAATTATGAATCACCTATGTTTAAGTACAATGTTGTGGAGGCATGTAAAGGAACTTCGGTTTCAAGTTTGATGATACTCCTGAACTAGTTTAGTTTAATTTTTGGGTTTTCTAATCTTGTTAGAATCAATAAGTTAATGCTTGAGTCTTTTAAAAGAAGGAAATTGGGAACCCTTAGGGACAGGGTGTTGTTTTAGAACTTTATTGAGTGTTGTTCTGAACTGAAATTGGAACTCATGCTTGTAATGATAAGGATTGTAAGGGGGACTTGCAATATGTTTCTTACAATGATTTGGTTTTGTTCTCTCTTTTGGGAACTAGTGTATGAGCTTATTATTTGGATTAGAGACGGGAATTTGTTGTTAAGTTTAGAGAATAAATTAAAGATTGAGTCAAATTCTAATAAGATTCCCTTTCTAACCTATAGGGATTAGTTCATTTGATTGAACCCTTCTGTTATTAGTTCTCTTGATCCTTCCTTGTTCATATCATTTGTTAAAGTGATGGAGGAAGAGATTTGATGTTTTAGTTTTGTTGAATAGAAAATACAATCTTGTTGTCAGACTGTTAAAATTTTATATTCCTTCTTAGATTGATATGGGATTTTGTTCTATTTAAAATCTAAAATGTTGTATTTAAAGGTAGTTATCCTTTAAACAAAATAGTTAAATTCATGTTATGAACTTGTATTTGTTTTCTGATATTTTTGTGTTGAGCATAGTTTAGAATGGATATCCTTCTTCCTTGCTTAGGAGCTAGATGAGTCATCCAAATGAGAACTATGATGTAAAACGCTTCTTTGTTGTTTAAAGGTAATTGTTAGGATCAATTAAACTTTAAATTTTGTAAGGAAAATGTTGTGGATTATATTTTGTTCTTCTCTTAGAAGTGAATTCAGATTGGTTAATGTACTTCTTTTCCATTTGCTATTACTTATATTGATATATATGATGTATTAATTGTCTCATTAAAGAAGAGTTTTTTTAATGGAACAATTATTGGAATGCACTTCATTTTAAGGCTTAGGGTTTATCATGATCAGTTCAATGAACTGACCAATGCTAGCAATTTTTGTAGATGGACTTCGTAAGTGATAAAAGAAGGCAAAACTTATATGATGCATTGGCTGATTTAAGTCTGATTCCTTGTGAATAATTATGATTCGTTCTTGAGATTGTATTGAAAAAGAAAAGTATTATTCCTTTAAAATGAAGGAGTCATTATGCAAGTATGCCTAAAATGTATAAGGCTTATAAATGTATAAGTTATAAAGATGAATTAAAAGTGAGAATTTACTTGTATTGGATGAGTAAATTATCTTGTACTTGTATGGAAGAGATGGATTTCTATCTTGTTGATATTCTTCATATTATTTTTATGCTTAATTGGTTATCTTTTGATAAGTTGGATAAAGGGATTTAGTTCAATTTCCCTAATTAAGATGCATCTTGTTAAGTTGCAGAATATGATGTTCTTTATCTAAACTATATAATATAGTAATGTAATGTGTGTTGAACATACATTAAGAAATATGGATATTGGGTAGGATATACCCTAACACTTAAACATGTAGATAAAGAATCTTTCTATTTTGAATATAAACCAAAAAGGTATGGAAATATGATTACAATTTATTAGACTTCATTTTGTATGAAGTCTACTTTAAATTAGATATATTCGGATGTTGAACCTGTCTAAAATTTATTGTATTTTTTAAATGAAACTTGATAATGTTGTTCGGTTGAGGTTAATTGGTAGTGTAACTGGGAGATCTAACATTAAAAACGACTACAAGTATAACAAATTTTTCATTGACTAAAAGAAACAAATTTAGGAAAGTAATTATTGAGCATTGGATTAGGGTTTGGCAGGGTTGTTGTAATCAAGAAATAATTTAGACTAATAATGAATTAACCATCCCCTTGGGGGTATGTACATCTCGATGAGGTAGTTTTTGTAGGATGTTGGCACACGCCAACTGCATAGCTATAATTTTGATAAGGCTTGGGTCTTCTTGAGAATACAACATTGTAGTTGACATGTGGCATTACCCTTCCGCATTGATCAACTAGAGCTACACACAATAGGAACTTGGACTTGAACTTAGTTTCTCTCTAGGTCTGGATAGGATCATACTTAGGATATGAATTAGCTTCCAATGGATTAGGGTACGTTCGCACATCCAGTCATTTTAGGTCAACCGAGTATGCCCATTTACCCTAAGCCATTGTGAGCATCTTCTTATAATAAGTTATGTTCCTATCTAGGGCTAGGGTTAAACCTAGAACAAGTGGACTGATGGTAGTCAGTAAAGACCAATCATGATAAATGAGGAGTGAGGTGAAGGACGTATTCCAATATGACGAGTATGCCGTCTAGGAATAGTGACATACATAGTATGTTATAAATCTTTGGCCAAAGTATCAAAAGCTACTGGTTGCGTTGTCCTATGTCACCAAGTTTAAAACAACATAATATCAGATGAATATTGGTAGTAGATATTTAGATATGTTCTTTAAACAGATCACTCAGTACCTAGTGTAGGGTAGGAAGACAAAGTATACAAAGAATACAATATGTATTCAATTCATAAGATAACATAAATAGATTGGTATCTTCTTGAATTATGGAATGAATTGATCGGTGAATCACCAAGTCATTACAAATGCATATGTTTATCCATTGAATTTGATTGGAAAGGAATGTTTGTTATAAATAATGCCTTATTTAGAATAGTGAACACTATTAAAAAAAAATTCCCCTGTTTCTAAAGTCTTAAAATGGGAATGTTACATCTTGGTATCAGATCTAAAAGTTGCAGCTCTTGGACCTATTGTGTCCATAATCTGATGAAACTTAAATTTTCTTGTAACAGAAAATGGTGAGAACAAGAGGAAACGTTAGAAATAACCCTCCACTCGAGGAAGGAGTGGTAACTACCTAGAAAATTGATGAGATCCTTGCTTCCCTATTAGACACAAGATATCATTTAGTGTGCTTAAACAACAAGTAATGGGTAATGAGGAAGAATAAGCTGATAACAATAATCAGCAACCTCCAAGGACAACGCCAATTTGGGTGTTGATAATAACAATGTTAACATACATGTTTAGTCTGAGAACAAAAAGGCTAGGCTAGTAACAAAACTCACTAATGACATAAAAAGGATAATTCCACCCAAGTTTGATGGCACCACATTAGGAGATGGGGCTGAGAACCTGCTCGGTGAAATGGATAAATACTTTGCAATAAGAAATGTCTCAGAAGAAACAAAGGCAATATGGGGAGCATGTCAACTTTCTCATGAAGCATCTTTGTGGTGGGACAGCCGTAGGGATGAGTTGAACATTGATGAATCTAATATCACATGGGACAAATTTAAAGGATACTTTAGGCAATGATGGCTGCCATAACTCTACTATGATCAGAAAATGACTGAATTTCAGAACTTAGCTCAAGGAAAGCTAATTGTAACTAAGTATTGGGAGTGCTTTACAAAACTCCTTAAATATGTGCCTCAGTAACAAACTGATGAGAAGTTCAGGATATGGAAATTCATCATGGGATTGAATTCCGTTATAGGAGGAGAGGTGGATTTTCATAGCCCAACCAAGATGGAAGGGGTTGTTGAAAAAGCCATAAGGTAGGAACAAAAATTAAAGGCAATTTCTGCTCACAAGGAGGAAGTAAGGAAGAAGAATCCCAACTCCTCTTCATCATCTCTTGCACCCAAGAAAGGACCATGGAATAAATTCAGAATGAAAAGTAAGTTTTCATCTGATACAAATAAGAAAGTAGCAATAAACAAGTTTGTTGGTAATGCATGGAACAACTTTGCCAAGAACAATAATAATGGACAGAAGTCCTATGGGGGTCTGAACGATAACTCTAAGGCTGGAAATAAACCCGAGCCTAGGAAGGGACCTATAGGAGGTTGTTATAATTGTGGCAAAGATCATTATGTAAATCAATTTCCTTTGAAGAAGGATGATCGTAATCAGCAACACAAGATACACGTTGTAGTAGCTGACAAGCAAGCTGAGAAACATGCCACACCCATAGAAGTTCTGGGTAAGTTATTTGGCTTACCAATAACTATTCTTTTTTATACCGGAGCTACTGAATGTTTTATTTCTAGTAAATTAGCATCAAAATTAAAAATAAAATCTAGAAACATGGATAAAAACATGGACTATACAGTATGGGAATAATGTTGTTCATACGGTCAGTATGTGTCTTTTTGGAGCAATCCTTGACTTACCTAACTTTTCCACTGAGGTTGATCTTTATGTTGCACCCTTGGGGTCTTATGATGTAATCATAGGTGTTAATTGGTTAGCAGAACATAAGGCTAAAGTGGACTATTTTGAAAAAACATTAGTTGTTTAGATGACCTGTAGAAAATAGTAGAGATTCAGGGTGTGAAACGTGAGATTTCTATTAGAAAACTATCAGCTATACAACTTTAAAAGGCCAAAAATAAAGGATGTACCTTATATGTAGTAAAAATTACTGAATCAACAAAAGAGAGCAGCAATATTATGGAATGATATCCGTTGTTATGAGACTTCAGTGATGTATTTCTAGAAGAATTTCCAGGTCTTCCACCCAAAAGGGAATTTGATTTCATGATTGAGATCAAGCCTGGAACTGAACCTATTTCTAAAGCACCATATCAAATGACTACTATAGAATTAGTAGAGCTTAAGGCTCAGTTGCATGAAATTTTGTCTCAAGGTTTGATTAGACCAAGTGTTTCACCTTGGGGAGCACCCATAATTTTTGTGAAAAAGAAATATGGAACACTTAGATTGTGCATTGATTACAGAATGTTAAATAAGGCAACAATCAAGAATAGATATCCACTCCCTAGGATTGATGATTTATTTGATCAGATGCATGGAGCATTGGTATATTCTAAGATAGATCTTCAATCTAGATATCATCAATTGTGAATTAAGGATGAGGATATTCATAAAACAACTTTCAGAACAAGGTATGGACATTATGAGTTTACGGTTTTACCTTTTGGATTAACTAATGCACCTGCAACATTTATGAATTTAATGAATAATATATTTCAAGAATACTTGGACAAATTTGTTCTCATATTCTTAGACGAAATTCTCATATATTCTAAAAGCATTGAGGAGCATCATGAGCATTTGAAAATAGTTTTGGAAATTCTGAGAAAGAGATGGTTGTTTGGTAAGCTGTCTAAATGTTATTTCTATGACACGAAGTCCACTATCTTGGTCATATTATAAGTAAAGATGGGATTGTTATAGATCCTTAAAAATTATAGCTATAACATAATGGCTGTACTAAAGAATGTACATGAAGTTAGAAGCTTCATGGGACTTACTTATCGCTACTATAGGAATTTTGCAAAATATTTTTCTAAGATAGATGCACCAATAACTTCCTTCCGAAGAAAGATAAAAAGTTTTTCTAGAGTGATAAATGTGAAATTGCATTTAAAACCTAGAAGGAACAAGGTTAACTTCAACACCTATTCTGCGCACAGATCCTAATGGAGATTTTATGGTGGTAATCGATGCATCCGGTGAAGGTCTAGGAGGTATTTTGTTAGAAAGTGGTCATGTTATAGCATATAAAAGAAGGAAAATTAAGTTCATGAGTTAAATTACTCTCCACATGATTTAGAGCTTGTTATTAATGTTCATGCACTATAAGTTTGGAGGCATTACCTTCTCGGTAAGCCTTTTGAATTGAAAACTGATCACCTTGGACTGAAGTATATCTTCACTTAGCCAAATCTTAATGCAAGACAATGAAGGCGGTTGGATTTTTTGTCTCAATATGATTTTGACATCGTTATATAAAGGGTAAATAAAATAGAGTGGCTAATGCTCTAAGTTGTAGGAAGCACATTTATGCTCTTATAACGTTAAGAACTCAGTTTATGGATGAAGTAAAAAGCGTTATGGAATTTGATTCTTACTCTCAGCAACTAAAAGCAGCACTTGCTGCAGATTTTAATGATTCAAGGTATAAAGGTTTTCGCTTTGATAAAGAAGGAATCTTACGATTTGAAAATAGAGTCTATGTACCTTTGCTAAATAATTTGAGAAAGAAATTGTTAGTAGAATTTCATAATTCACCTTTTCTAGACATCCTGGTATCAAACAAATGCTTGCTGATATAAAACAACAATATTTCTAGAAAGGAATGAAAAAGGATGTTCTAAAATTTGTGACACATTGTCTTGAGTGCCAACATGTGAAGGCAGAACATATGCACCCAGCCGGGTTGTTGTATCCTCATAGCATACCGCAGTAAAAATGGTAGGTAATAAGCATGGATTTTTACAAGGGTTACCAATGTCGAGAAATAAGCATGTTGTTATATTAGTAGTTGTGGATAAACTAACTATTGTATATATCTTCCCTAGGGTAGATATGGGAATAATGAAATTCGTGCCTTGAGTGCAGGTAAAGGGCGCACGACATAAGGTGTCTACATGAAGAAATTTGCACCTTGGCACAGGTAAAGGGTGCACGACATAAGGTGTCAACATGAAGAAATTTGCGCCTTGACGCAGGTAAAGGGTGCACGACATAAGGTGTCGACATGAAGAAATTCACGCCTTGGTGCAGGTAAAGGGCGCACGACATAAGGTGTCAACATGAAGAATTTTGTTCCTTGGCACAAGTAAAGGGTGCATGACATAAGGTGTCAACATGAAGAAATTCGTGCCTTAGTGCAGGTAAAGGGCACATGACATAAGGTGTCGACATGAAGAAATTCACTCCTTAGCGCAGGTAAAGGGCACACGACATAAGGTTTCGACATGAAGAAATTCACGCCTTGGTGCAGGTAAAGGGCGCATGACATAAGGTGTCGACATGAAGAAATTTACACCTTGAGTGCAGTAAAGGGTGCACGACATAAGGTTTCGACATGAAGAAATTCACACCTTGGTGCAGTAAAGGGCGCACGACATAAGGTGTTGACATGAAGAAATTCACACCTTAGCGCAGGTAAAGGGCGCACGACATAAGGTGTCGACATGAAGAAATTCATGCCTTGGCACAGGTAAAGGGTGCACGACATAAGGTGTCGACATGAAGAAATTCACACCTTGGCATAGGTAAAGGGCGCATGACATAAGGTGTCGACATGAAGAAATTTGTGCCTTGGCGCAGGTAAAGGGCGCATGACATAAGGTGTCGACATGAAGAAATTCACGCCTTGGCGCAGGTAAAGGGCACATGACATAAGGTGTTGAAATGAATAAATTTGTGCCTTGGTGACATAAGAGTATGTCGACATAAGTATGGATGTGCGAGGGCCCATCTTCAGGAGGCGCAACATTTTGAGCACTGACAGGAAGCGCACCACGACCTAGATATTCAAATGGCCATAACTTTTCACAGGGAGCTTAGATTCATGCAAGGTTAGACTTTTCGAAAATATTACGAGGTCCTCTGTCCAACTACGATTTGGATATATTTAATTGGGTGAGAAAAATTCTTAAAAAATGAAAAATACAGTTCCCCACTTTTTGGGTTTCTTTAGGGTTCTCACCTACCGCCATAATGAGATAAATTAAATGTAACTTAGAGGTGGTTGGGGTAGATTTGGATTTCCTCTCTCTTCCCTCTCTCATTATTCCTATAAATTGTAAGGATGGGATTCTTTCTAAAGTTTGTACATTCTTGTTTTCCCCTCCCTTCTTCTCTTTAGCAGTGAATTTGTGGAGTTCAAACCTCCCATTTAAAAGCGTAATGCAACTTTGCCTCTTGGTATTTTGTAATGTATTGTATCAATCTTTGCGAGAAAATAATGCATGTCCTGTGGATGATTCTCAACCCTCTCTATTTTCATTTGCATCCTCTTGATCTTTCACCTGTAAATCAAGTTATCTCGTGCATGATCTTGCATTACATTTTAATGGTTTGTGTATATTGGCAAGATAGCTGTTCTTCATTCCTTGGTGCATCACCTTTGTTAGTTTAGGTTTGTTTTTTATGCATATTCTTACCCTGTCTCCTTGGAAAGTTAGATTAGGTTTTTAAGTAAACCCTCTACATTTTTTATGTGTGCATCCGAATAGAGGACTAAGAACCAGCCTTCATCCGGAGAGCTTTCCCAATTCACAAGGTCCCACACTTGGGAAAAGCTCCATGTTATGCAATCACACTGAGAGTCTCAACCCATTGAGTTGTAGACACTCAGGGGTGCTGTGATTTGCCATCAACACTAACAAAGGTAGCACATTTTATCACTAGAAATCTGAAGGATGATTCTCCTATTTTGGCAAGAAGATTTCTACACAAATTTTCAGATTACATGGAGTACCTGAGTTAATCATTTCAGATAGAGATCCTAGAATGACATCAAGATTTTGGAAAATTCTTAATGTAGCTCTAGGAACTAAGCTAAATTTCAGTTTTGTGTACCATCAAAGCAAAAGAGAGGCGGATCGAAAGAGTAAATCAGGTTTTGGAAGATATATTACGAATGTATTACATGGATCAACAATATAAGTGGGAAGAGTATCTACCATTAGTTGAATTCACATATAATAATACATATCATGCTTCTCTTAAGATGACACCTTTCGAGGAATTATATGGAAGAAAATGTAGAACCCGTGTTAGTTGGGATAACATAGAGGATAGACAGTAATTGGACTGAAATTCTTACTAAAATGGAATAACAAGTTAAATTTATTCGTGAATGCTTTAAATAAGAAGATAGGAAAAAGATTTTCGCTGACTTAAAGAGGGTTGATAGGAAATTTGAACTTGGTGAGAAAGTATTTCTTTGGGTTAAACCAAAAAGAGTTCTATAACTTTTGGCAAGGTTGCCAAGTTATCACCTTGTTATGTGGGACCTTTTGAGATAGTTGAAGTAATCAACCCTATAGCTTATCATTTAGCATTACCTCCTGCTTTATCACAAATGCATGATGTTTTCCATATTTCTTTTCTTAAGAAATACATTTTAGATTTATCACATGTGTTAAATTGGAATTCCTTATAGGTCCAAGACCTAGGAATAATTGTGGTTAAACCCATACGAGTGCTTGAAACTCGCCAATTGTATTTGAGAAATTGATAAGTCAATGTAAAGTCCAGTGGGACCAGTTTAACGAAGATAGTGCAACTTGGGAAAACCTATAGGATGTGAAAACTTCTTTTCCATATCTATTTGAATAGAATTGATTTTGTAGACTATTAAAAAGAAATTTATTTTTCTTCTGTATATGACTATAAGTATGCCAGTTTTGGGAAAATATTTATATGAATTGAATAAATAGCTATTTAATGTTGATTTATGGAACTATAAGTTTTTGATATATTTGACTTATGGTAAGAGAAGTGAATGAATTGATTGTCATTGATATAAATTGTTAAAATGAGGTAATCATCGAGACGATGATTCTTTTTAGGAGGGAATCATGTAACACCCTCGAAAATTGTTATATTCCTCCTTTGCATTTCAAGTGTTGACATGTGATTTTCTTCTAAAGATGTGTTCTTTTGATTGTTGGAGATCATGCTTGATATGGATAAATATTTTTTCATTCTTAAGATCATTAGACTGGAATGGAATGGCTTCCTTGAATCCATTTTTCACTTCTTGTAGGTGAGTTGCAATCTGGTTTAAGAGTTACAAACTTACCTCTTTATCTGACTCATCCCTGGATCAATTTCAGTGATCCAAGGAATGTTTTAAACCTTCGAGTTTAATTAATTGTAAATTGAAATTCCATAATTGAGGGACATCGTGGACTCAAATTTATTATTACAAGTTCTTTAGTCTTGTGTGAATGTATTTATATTCAGTTGTATGTTGTGCTTAGGTCCTTAGAGATTGATCTTGGTAGTACATTGCTAACGTAAATGAAATACAACCTGTTCATGACATAGGAAGGATTCAGAATCCTAAGTTGGGTAAGAATATTTACTACCTAGCTATGTTACTTAATTGATTTTTTTTCTAACCTAAGCCTTGTGCTAAGGGAACATGGAAAGGTTGTTAGGCTATCTAAATTAACCTAAAACCTAATGTTATAAGGTTATGAGATGACCTAACCTAATGTTGGAATTACCTAAGGTAATGTGTTAAGGCCTAAGGTAATTATTCCTAAACTAACCTAAGTTTTAAGGGATCTATCTTAAGCTATTAAATGGGAACCTAAATGGGTCGCATACCTCTAAGGTGATGGTTCCAATGACATTTAATTGTTGATAAGGTTCTTAAAGGCATTAATTACCGCCAGTTTTGATAGGGGCTAGTTGATTTGGTGGAGGCTTATGTGGAAGCTCCACTAACAATGAAATTGCATGTTAAATGGGAATTGGCATTCACCAGATTTGGGAGGCGGTGGAAAGGAGAGTTGAGCAGGAAAATTGGAATTAATGAAATTAATTGGCCTCAGTTTTTGTTCACAAACCATCTAGGAAACTTAGAAGGCGGGTTTGTGTGAGGTTGTTGGTTTTTACATACTTTTTGGATTTTTCTCTACATGAAGCAAACTGGTTCTTTGAACCAACAGTTTGACTTAAACATCATTTCTATTTTTAACTCACCTAGTCTATTTTCGATCATGGGAAGGTATATGAGGCATGCTGAGGTAATTGGTTGGTTGGTTGATCTTTCATGGAGTATAAAAGGAGTTGGAAGCTCATCTGGAAGTCTCATTCGATTTGGTAGAAGTGATATTAGGCATGATAGGCTCTAATCATTAAGATCTCTTGCTTTCTTCTAAATGTTTCATTAAAATGACTCTACTCTTATGAGATTCTTAGCTTGCATGTTTTATCTAGTTATTTTCTTGATGGGTTTTGTAATCTTTGGAAATTTAGGTCTGAATCCATTGAAAATTGTTGATAATTGTTTGAAACTTTCTTGGTATGTGCTAATTAGTGAGACATGCATGAGAAACTTGTTATTGTAACTCTTCTTGTCATTTCTTGAACCAGTATACGAAGAAGTTGTGTTTTCAACTGACCTTCATCACTATTTATTTGGTTCTAAGTTTTGGGAACTTGAATCCCATCTGATCTTTCTGTGGAGCTCGTCTTTGTTTGAGCTAAAGCTTATAGTTGAGCTCATCTTTGTGGAGCTAGAGCCTGTATTCGGGTTCGTGTTTTGTTTAAGCTAAAGGTTATAGTTGAGTTCATGTTTTGTTTGAGCTTGAGCTTGTATTGAGTTGGTGTTTCATTTGATCCTGTATTCAAGATTGTGTTAGTTAAGCTTGATTAAGGTTAGTTTTTTATTAAGGATTTGGGTTGGTTTTTGTCACTCTAAAACAAAGTGTTTGGATTCTCGAGTAATCTTGGTGTTGTTTAAATTCCATATGTACCTTTGTACTCGTTTTTATTTTTGTGTTATTCGGAATGTTAATGGAAGTTCTTAATTTACACAAGTAATAGTTTTTTTGTTTTATTAGTTATGAAATCTTGTAGGAGCTTGTGTTTCGAGCTAGTATAAGCTTTTCTTGCTTGATATACATCTTTGGAATGGGAATTGTGGTTTCCTTGAACCCGTGAATATCTACCTAAGTAGTTTTGAACTCCTCGAGAGAAACTTTTGTTTCATTTTGAGTTAAAAATAAGGTTTCTTTTTACGCTATAAACCGGTTAAGGTTGTCATGTTATATTCGACTTGTATCATAATAATTGCAAATATCTATGCTCACATTTGAGAATTTTTGATTCGGCACTATACATGTAATTGGATACATGGTGTTTAAATTTTTAGTTGAACAACGTGTTAGCTTTATTATGGTATTTGTGAGTTGGTTTTAAATTACATTCTAGTTGGAATAACTCCTTTAATGCAAACCGCTTACTCCATGTAATCTGGGTAAGTAGTATGACTAAGGTGTTTGGGTATCTCTTGGAGATTTAATTGGAAATGTTTTCATTTGATAGTAGGATTTGGAATTCATTTTAAAAAATGAGTTTATACCTGTTCTTGGAAATAGTAGTGGAGGAAGAATACTTAAATCTATTTAGCCTGATTTTGTTTTATAGTTCTAAAAGAATTATGAATCACCTACGTTTAAGTACAATGTTGTGGAGGCATGTAAAGGAAATTTAGTTTTGAGTTCGAGGATACTCCTGAACTGGTTTAGTTTAAGGTTTCAAGTTTTCTAATATTTTTGGGATCAATAAGTTAATGCTTGAGTATTTTAAAAGAAGAAGGAAATTGGGAACCCTTAGGGATAGGGTGTTGTTTTAGAACTTTACTGAGTGTTGTTCTGAACTAAAATTGGAACTCATGCTTGTAATGATAAAGATTGTAAGGGGGACTTGCAGTACGTTTCTTGCAATGAGTTGGTTTTGTTCTCTCTTCTGGGAACTAGTGTATGAGCTTATTGTTTGGATTAGAGACAGGAATTTGTTGTTAAGTTTAGAGAATAAATTAAAGATTGAGTCAAATTCTGATAAGATTCCCTTTCTAACCTATAGGGATTAGTTCATTTGATTGAACCCTTCTGTTATTATTCCTCTTGCAAAATGAAGATTTATTATACCTGTTTAGCCATCCTTGTTCATATCATTTGTTAAAGTGATGGAGTAAGAGATTTGATGTTTTGGTTTTGTTGAACAGAAAATACAATCTTGTTATCAGACTGTTAAAATTATATATTCCTTCTTAGATTGATATGGGATTCTATTCTGTTTAAAATATGAAATCTTGTATTTAAAGGTAGTTTTCCTTTAAACAAAACAGTTAAATTCATGTTATGAACTTGTATTTGTTTTCTGATATTTTTGTGTTGAGCATAGTTTGGAATGGATATCCTTCTTCCTTGCTTAGGAGCTAGATGAATCATCCCAATGAGAACTATGTTGTAAACCCCTTCTTTGTTGTTTAAAGGTAATTGTTAGGATCAATTAAACTTTAAATTTTATAAGGCAAATGTTGTGGATTATATTTTGTTCTTCTCTTAGAAGTGAATTCAGATTGGTTAATGTACTTCTTTTCCATTTGCTATTACTTATATTGATATATATGATGTATTTATTGTCTCATTAAAGCATATTTTTTTAATGGAACAATTATTGGAATGCACTTCATTTTAAAGATTAGTGCTTATCATGATTAGTTCAATGAACTGACCCATGCTAGCAATTTTTGTAGATGGACTTCGTAAGTGATAAAAGAAGGCAAAAATTATATGATGCATTGGCTAATTTAATTTCGATTCCTTGTGAAGAATTGATTTGTTCTTGAGATTGTATTGAAAAAGAAAAGTATTATTCTTTGAGAATGAAGGTGATTATTATGGAGTATGCCTAAAATGTATAAGGCTTGTAAATGTATAAGTTATAAAGATGAATTGAAATCTAAGAATTTACGTGTATTGGGTGTGTAAATTATCTTGTACTTGTATATAAGAGATGGATTTCTATCTTGTTGATATTCTTCATATTATTTTTATGCTTAATTGGTTATCCTTTTATAAGATGGATAAAGGGAATTAGTTCAATTAACTGATTAAGATGCAGCTTGTTAAGTTGCGAGAATATGATGTTCTTTATCTAAACTATATAATATAGTAATGTAATGTGTGTTCAACATACATTAAGAAATATGGATATTGGGTAGGATATACCCTAACACTTAAACATGTATAAAGACTCTTTCTATTTTGAATATAAACCAAAAAGGTATGGAAATATGATTACAATTTATTAGACTTCATTTTGTATGAAGTCTACTTTAAATTGAATATATTCGGATAATTAACTGTCTAAAAGTTATTGTAGTTTTTAAATGAAACTTGATAATGTTGTTCGGTTGGGGTTGATTAGAAGTGTAACTAAGAGATATAACATTAAAAAAAACTATAAGTACAATGAAGTTCTTCATTGACTAAAATAAGAAAATTTAGGAAAGAACTTTTTGAGCATTGGATTAGGGTTTTCGCGAGGGTTATTGTAATCAAGAAATAATTCAAACTAATAATGTATTAACAATCCCCTCGGGTTTTTATATCTTGATGAGGTATTTTCTATAAGATGTTGGCACACACAAACTACAAGATTGTACTTTCGATAAGGCTTAGATCTTCTTGAGAATACAAAGCATTGTAGTTAACATGTGCATCACCCTTTCGCATTGATCATCTAGATCTACACACAATAGGAACTCAAACTTGAACTTAGTTTCTCCCTAGGTCTAGATAGGATCATATTTAGGATATGAATTAGCTTCCAATGGCTCAGGTACATTGGCACATCCGATCATCTTAGGTCAACCAAGTATGCCAATTACCCTAAGCCATTGTGAGCGTCTTCGTATAATAATTTATGTTCCTATCTAAGGCTAGGGTTAAACATGGAACAAGTGGTGACGGTAGTCGGTAAAGACCAATCAAGATAAATAAGGAGTCAAGTGAAGGATGTATTCCAATATGACGAATATGCCATCTAGGAATAGTGACATACACAAGTATGTTATAAATATTTGGCCAAAGTATGGAAGTTGTTGGTTGTGTTGTCCTATGTCACCAAGTTTAAAACAACGTAATATCGAGATGAATATTGGTAGCGAGATATTTAGATATGTTCTATAAAAAGATCACTCAAAGTACCCAGTGTAGGGTAGGAAGATAAATTATATGAAGTATACAATATGTATTCAATTCATAAGATAACATAAATAGATTGGTTGCTTTACCGAGTTATGTAATGAATAGATTGGTTAATCACCGAGTCATTACAAATTTGCATATGTTTATCCATTGAATTTCATTGGCAAGGAATGTTTGTTCTAAATAATGCCTTATTTAGAATAGTGAACACTACTTTTTTTTAAAAATCCCTTGTTTCTAAAGTCTTAAAATGGGAATGTTATAGGGTAGGTGAGTTAAATTATTAAGGTAAAGGGTAAAGGTAAAGGAGGGATAGGCAGTGGTAATAGGAAAAATGTTGGGTTTAGTGCAAGAAATGGTGACCGATGTTGGTCAAGGCTAACCGATACCGGTATAGGGAAACCGACCATGGTAAGGTAGGGCACGAGACCGAGGCCGGTGAAGGTGAACCGGTGTCGGTTAGGTCAGGTTTGTTATAAAAACAAAAATGTCATGTTTTTATTCATTTCTCATTTAGTGAATTAAGAAAATGAAAAAGAGATAGAAAAGAGAGAAAAGTGTCCAGACAAAACAGAGCATTGAGTTGGTGGTGTGAATGAGGGTGATTGGTTGGTGAGAAGTGGTCCACAGGATCAATGCGAGTGATTTGATTTAGTTGTGGGTAGCGATTTGGTAATGGCGGAGGCTAGAGAGGGATTGGGTGGGCCACCGGTGTAGTAGCTAGATGTGCCACCGAGATGATGATAGCGTGATGAGGTAAGCATCCAACTCTAGTTGTAGTTGGTTAGATAGATTAGATGATTGGTAAATGGTTTTTGTAGTTATGGTTTGTTTTTTTTTTTGTGGGTGGGGAAAAGATTAAATTTGGGAATGGGGAAAAGTGGGTAAAAATAGGAATGGGGAGGGTAATAAATGGGAGAGGGGGATGGGTTGAGGTGCAAGGGTAGTTTAGGTAATTTTAGGTGGCTAAAAGGAGCAAGGGAGAATTTTTTTGAGAAAGGGGGTTTTGGGGATTGTGGGTTTTCACTGCGATAGTGATTTGGCGTTGGTCAAGTGTGGCTAGCGTCGGAGTGTGTAACCGATATCAATCACTAAACAAATTGACCGATGCTTAGTAAAGGGTGACCTAGGTCGGATAGAGAGAACCGACACCGGTTGGTTTTTGGGGGACAAGGGGCCAAAAATGCCACAGGTCAGGTGATTAAGATGGGTAGGGGTAAAATAAGTTGTTGGGAAATGATAGGGGCAAGTATGGGTGTGAAAATGTAGATTAACGTGTTGTTTGTATTGGATGCAGGGGAGAGATCAGCTGCGTATGTGAGACAGGGTTCTTCCCTTAACGGTGATAGTGTGTGATGTAGTGACCCTTGAGGAGCTACACCACTTGGAGGTGGTAGGCCTTAGTGGAGTCTAGAGATACCAACATGTAGTCTGATAGCCTAGTTTGATGGTTTCACTCATCGATAGATGGGATTCCAAGACCAACACGTTCCACCTATTGACATGTGAGATCACTGTCACCCTGGAGGATGTGTTTAGGATCGTACGGCTACCCATATTGGGTACGCAGGTCTACTCTATCTCCTCTAAGGCCTCAGAGGAGCTGATGCTGACGGTGTTTGGAAAGGGGATGACTGAGCTAACATTCCATAGTGTCAAGCATTCGCTATGGAGAGATGTACCTAGCCCGTCCTGGGAGGAGATGAGGCTAGTGGTTATTTTGATGGAGGTAATGTTTCTTTGCTCTACTAGATGCAAAGGGTGGATTCTTTCCTTGATCATTGATTGGGGTACTCCATGACATGATGATAGAGGAGTCCCACTTTTCCTTAGCACCAACATTCTTGGTGCAGCTGTATAAAGAGTTATAGGCCTATGGGTGGCTACATAGGTTTAGCCTATGTTGTACCTTCTTACTACACTACTAGGCTTATGAGCACATAGCTTGTGTGTAGCTAGTAGGGATGCCCCAAGTTGATGCATTCCCACCGAGATTTTTATGGGTGGGGTAAATGCGATGGGTGCCAACTATTGGGGAGCTGAGATCTAACAGGCCCACACATGATGTGGCCTATTTCCGGTGGTTATTGGAGGGGTTGTATGGAGTGGACATTATATGGAGGCCATATGTTATATTCCCCTCATATAGGCATATGCATGAGGAGCTAATGAGTTCTACCTTTTAAGATGGATACAGGGTCACCATGCCTGGAGCACCTGATGATCTTGGTGGACAGAGTCCAATAGTAGTTCAAGCTATTATAGGACATACTTCCACCCTTCCCACAGTACCAGAGAGATGACATGGAGAGGCCTTTACCTATACCACAACCGACAGTGCCCAAAGGGTAGGAGGAGCACGTAATAGACCGATGGATAGATGATGTTGAGTGCATAGACATGTATAGATAATGGTGGGTGGCTCATTTATGAGCCATACCACCCAGATTCGGGAGTAGCGAGATCTAGCCACCATCATCAGTATAGAGAGACGTATAAGGGTAGGTGGCTACTCCGATTACCCAATTGGGTATAGTGCGAGACATAGCTAGAGAGCACAGAGGTAGAGGGTACAGTGATACTGAGAGATGGAGGATATCTATCAAGATACCCGATATGGGGATTTTAAGATTTGATGTATGATAGTCATTTTTGTGATAGATACCAGGATCGCATGTTGAGAGATAGTTGTATTTTTATCACATATCGGCCTCGCATGCCAAAGATAGTGAGGATGTATGAGAGCTTTTGTTGTATATTTTGAGCATGTACCGGCCTGCATTCCAATGACATTTTTTATTGATTATCCGCCTACGTGCTGATGGTTTTGAGGTGATGGACATGGTGGGATATCCATGTATGTTGCATTGAGATACACGTTTATTTATATGATGAGATACATGAGATTCTTGATTTGTTGATGTTTTGATTTGGATGGAAATTAGGTGAGTGAGGCATGATGGAGTCAGGTTCGTTTACGCATGGATTGAGTCGGTCTTAGGAATGGATCTAGTCGGAGTTTTAGGCATGGATTGAGTCAGGTCTTAGGCATGGATCGAGTCAAGTTTTGAGCATGGATCGAGTCAGGTTTTAGGCATGGATCGAGTCAGGTCTAGTTTAGGTATGGATGTGTCAGGTTTTAGGCATGGTTGTGTTCAAAGTAGGTGAAGTTGTGATTTATTATTTTGTATAATGAATGATAATATGGGTCATATGTGAGATGTGGTATAATCTATACATAATGATGATAGAGAAATGGTAGGCGTAATAAATGTATGTTGTAATGAGGATTAAAATATGAAGCAATTTGTTATGTATGTGGTTTAATGTCCAATTTCGGGTATAAAAGGGAAATTAATTGGGGTATGATTTAATTTTACGAAGATAAAAGATGAATTTGGTTAGGGTAGAGAGTGGCTGATCTAAGCTCCAAGGGCCCCATGCCCTTGAAGTGCCGCCTACATAGTCCCGGTGAAAAGGGACCTCATTCCGATGTAGTTCTCATGTAAGCTAGGGAAGAATATGATGAGGTATGAAAATGAGTTAGTAGGTTTTAGGAATAGTGTGGGTTTTAGGTTTGTTAGGTGTGGGTGGGTTATAGGTAAAGTGATGTAGGTAATGTCAGTTGTGGTGAAAGAAGAAGAGGACCTCAAAAGTAAGCGTTGAGGACCAAGTCCTATGTAAGGTAATCAAAACATAATAAAGATGGTTAAAAGATAAAAGGGGATAATAAAGCCACTTATTAGTTAGGATCATACTAAGGAGATCATACCTTAGAGAAGGTGATGAACGAAGACCCTAAAAACACTACATGATTAATTGTTCTATGGTGAAAAGTAGTTACATGATCACTAAATGTCTTGGTTTCTGAGAGGTCCCTTGAGGTAATAGGAAATGGGAGTGGGAATGGTGAGAAGGGTGAAAGGTGGTTGATTTTTATATGGTATGAGGTAGCATGCTCTTCGGGCAAGAGATCCAAGGTCACAATGGGCAAGTCCATGACTAAAAAGTTTGTTGTTTTGACTTCTATTTGAGATAGACTGATCGATGTGGGAAGTCTATATGGGATGAAAAAAATTTAACTCCTTGAGGTCTTCGTAAAGCTGATCGATGTGGGAAGCTTCAGTTTCTCTATCTCTTTTTTGGAAGATTTTTACATAGTTATCCTTTGAGGGAGCAGTCTATTTACAATAGCAATTGTCAAGAGGAAGATGTCCTTTTGAGGGATTTATATTTTTAGTAGAAATTTGACTCAAGGAGTTGTATCCAATGGGAGGGCTTTGAAGTCATGGAAAAGATAAAGGTGGAGAAAAGGATTCTTATTTAAAAGGTAAAGTGAAATAACCATGGGATCTCATCTAAAGTTAGATGAAAAGGATCCATGAGAATCATGCTATGTGCAGCGTTGTGGTAAACATTTTCAAGAGAAGATAACAAGTGACCTGGTACTCACATGATTCTTTTTAATCATTGGTAAGGTGCATGGAATGGATAGTGCTCAAGGGACGAGCATGGAAAGAGACAAAAGGTGAGGTAGGACTAAAATTCAACAATAGAATGGTTGAAGATACAAGGCGTTAAGGGGCTTAGGATTGGGTTTACCATTGAGTGAAGATAAATGATATGCACCTAATCCATAAGTATGAGTCACGATGTATGGTCCAAGAAAATTAGGAGAAAATTTTCCCGTTTACTTTTTTTTTTCTTTGGTTACGTGTTGATTTTCTTTTAGGACGAGGTCACCAACTTAGAAGGTTTGTTCATGGACATGCTTGTCATAGGCAAGTTTGATACATTTTTGGTAAACTTGATGTTGATTCAGAGTGTTAAGATGACATTCATCTAATAAATCTAGTTGTGTTAAATGGTCTTGACGAAATTCATCATCATTGAGCATGTTATGGAGAGAAATGTAGAGTGAGGGAATCTAGACTTTGAGAGGTAAAACCGCCTGTACAGTAAACCAAAGAAAAAGGTGTGGTGGTATTGGAAGTGTAAATACTAGTGTGGTATGCCCATAGGGAAAAAAGAATGTGCGTATTCCAATCCTTCCTAGTATCGTTAACCACTTTCACAAGAATTTTTCTTAGGGTTTTGTTAGTGGATTTGGCTTGGCCATTAGTTTGTGGGTAATAAGGTGATGAGAAACTGAGCTGAATGTTGAAGGTGTCACAAAGTTTTTGAAATGTTTTGTTTTTGAATTGTTTTCCATTATCGGTGATGAGGAAATGAGGAACACAAAATCAACAAATGATGTGATGAGTGATGAACTCACATATTTTCTTGGCTTTCGTGGAGATGAGTGGTATGGCTTCCACCCATTTTGTATAATATTCAAGAGTGATGATGATCCATTGATGACACTGGGAAGAATGGGGATTGATTTCTCTGACAAGATCCAAACCCCATTGAGAGAATGGCCAAAGGTCATGAGTGACCTGTAAGGTGTGACTGGGTGTGTGATGAAGGTTTGCATGTTGTTGGCATTTTACACAATGCTTGACATAGTCGTAACAATCATGGTCAAGGTTCAGCCAAGAATATCCCAAGTGAAGAATACGCTTAGAATAAATGAAGGCCATGAAGTGACCTCCACATATGTCATCATGAGCTTCCTTAATCTTATAAGGAATTTTGAACTCGTGAGGCATCATAAGATAATACCATCAAAGCCATGCTTATAGAGGAGGCCCCTAAGATGATGTAATGAGAGAAATTTTTAAGGAAGGCGTGTTGTTTGTTAGGTGGTGAGATAAGGAGGTAAGATGGAGAGAGAGAGATAGTTAGAGTATTATTTGTACCAAAGGTTACTTGGGTCTAGGGTAGTGGTTTCAATAGAGTAAACCTCATGCAGTAAATAAGAAGGTGATTGGAGTCCTGCACAAAGTGACAAATATTTTAGAATCGGTGGGTGAAGCGGGTGTTTGGGAAGCCAAGCGAGGCCATGGTATCTGTAAATTTTTGGTTGAACGTGGGGACAGATTGAAGGGTGTAATGGTCAACGGTGGTCAAAAGTATGTCTACATTATATTTATACTTTCAAAGCAGCTCATTATGACATTGGTATATACCATTGACTTGGTTTACAACCAATTGAGAATCACCAAATATGTTGATTGATTTGACATATAGGGCATAGGCGGCTTGAAGACCTAATACGAGTGCTTCGTATTTGGTGATATTGTTTGTGCATTCAAAATTGAGTTTGAAAGACAAAGACATGGGCTCACCATCAAGTGGAATGAGGATAATACCAGCCCCACCCCCACACTGACACTTTGAACCATCAAAGAAGAGTGTCATTTGGTAAGGGGGTTCATCCAAGGAAAGGGTAGTAATTGACTCATCTAGAAAATCAAAATTAGAGGGTTGATCCCCGGAAATAGGTGCATTGGCCAATTGGTCAGTGATTCCTTGGCCCTTGATGGACTTTTGATGAATGAATTCAAGGTCAAGGTCATCTAAAAGAATAAGCAAGCATGCAAAGCAGTTGATTTTGATAAGGTTTGGCATACATGAAGTGTAAGGAGTTGGTTTTGGTCACAAGATAGGTTTTTTGGTTGAGTAGGTAATGGCGGAGTTTAGTGGCAATGAAAAATAAGGCTAAGAAAATTATTTTAGGATGGGTTTATTGGGTTTTGTAGTCCAAAAGAGTATGACTTATGTAATAAACCACCTACTCCTTATGTTGTTCATCGTGATGAGTGAGCATGGCTCCCAAGGAGTGATCGATAGCTGAGATGTATAGGTAAAAAGGTTGATCGTATTTACGTGGAATGAGTACGGGTGGTTGGAGGAGGTATTGTTTTAGGACCTCAAAAGCTTTGTGATAGTCAACATCCCATTTAAAGGAGACATCATTCTTGAGCGAGATGATGAAATGGTTGGCACCGATCGAGATAATTGTGAAATGAAACAATGAATAGATCTGCAATTTACCTTGCAGCTACGAATTTGTTTAAGGTTAGTGGGTAGAGGAATTTATAGAATTTCCTTGACTTTAGTAGGGTCAACTTCTATACCATGTAAGGAAACAATAAATCCCAGGAGATTTCTTGAGAGAACCATGAAGACACACTTCTTTGGCTGAAGGTGAACGTAATATTTAATGAGGCGGTCAAAAATGGTTTTGAGGATGGCAAGGTGTTCAGAGTGACATTTAGATTTTGCCAAGAGATCATCCACATAATCTTCCAATATGTGATGCATGATGTCATGGAAGATGTAAGTCATAGCCCATTGATATGTGGCACTAGCATTTTTAAGGCCAAAAGGCATGACTTGATAGCAGAAGGTCCCCCAAGGGGTGATGAATGAGGTCTTGTGTTGATCTTCTAGGGCAAGCAAGATTTGGTTATAACCCAAGAAGCCATCCATGAGTGATAGCATCTCGTGACTAGTGGTAAGGTCAACCAGTTGATCAATACCGGGTAAGGGAAAGTCATCTTTTGGGCATGCTAGGTTGAGGTCATGGAAGTCTGTGTAAATGTGGAGTCCCCTGTCACCTTAGTGACAAGGAAAATGTTAGAAATCTAGCAAGGATAATCAAGGGGTAATATGAAGGAAATGGAAAAGAAGATGTTGAAGCTCTTCTTTGACAAGAAGGGCAATGCGAAGGTGCATTTTCGTCATCTTTTGTTAGATGGGTTTGGCATCGGGGATAATTACGATATTATGGACCACTATGGTGGGGTCAATACTAGGCATGTCTCTGTATAATACCAAGCAAATTCATGGTTATGATCTTTGAGAAAAGAGGTGATGGCTTCCTGTTTAGCAGCATCTAAAGATTGACCAATCTTTAGGATGTGCAGGTCATCCTAAGTGTGAATGTTGATCTCGATAGTTGATTCATTCAACATGGTTTGCATCTTAGAGGGTAACGACCGATGAATATATGAGTCTTTTTCACCAAGGTAGGTTAGTATAGATTCATCATCCTAACATTGAACGATGTTAATTGAAGGTGTATCGTCATCGATCATTTCAGGATACAGGAAGGTAAGAGAGGAATGGGCCTCGCCCTCACGTTGATAAGTCAAAGGCCCAAAGGAAATGGTGTTTATGAAAAAAACAAGTTTGGAGGTATAGATTCTAGCTCCATCGACTCCATCAGTGAAGGCAGTGATGAAGGTGGAGCAGGTGAAGAAGGCAGAGAAGATATGATGTTCTTGATGAGTTCAATGTAGGCCTATTTGGTAGGTGGTTTAGGAAAGCTGATATCACTACGATTGTTATGTTTTCGGGTGGTGTATGGAATAATGGTATGGCGGCCTTGCTTGTAAAATCCAAAACAAAACCCTTCCACACACATCGGTGTAGGAAGGTGTGGGAAAAAATGGTGATTGGTGAGAGATTGTAAGTCAGCGAGAAAATGGGTGGGTTTGTGATGGTGGTTCGGGTGTGTAAGTGGTGGTATCAAGTCCCCATAGGTGATACTTGGTATGAAGTTGAGGAGGACCATAAAGGAGGCGTTCTCCTATGTGGTGATCATAAGCGAGGGTGTTGGTGAAGACTTCCATACTCTTGTGGAGTAATAAATGTGTTGACACTATATATGTGGTACTCCTAGAGTGAGGCATTGAAAATGCCTTCTAAGGGAGTAGTGGTTGGTATGTGGGTAGCTGAAATAGATGATGTGTCGGAGGTCAGCGCAGAGGTGGCATTAATAGATTGGGAAGTGATGGGTTAACTATGGAGGTTGTGGCATCGTAGGAGGAGAAGAGGCATGTGTGGTTGAGGTAGCGACTATACTGGTAAGTGGAGGTGTAGGTGAAGTGATGGTGTTTGGAGGTAGAAACCTTAATAGGTATGAGCATGTCATTGGGTTGGTAGAGCATGTTGCATTTTTGAAAGGTGATGGATCATCTAGGGTAGTATAGGTGTTCCTTTGTGCTCAAACTTTACACAACGATACCTAGTGGAAGGAACACAACCCATGACACAAATCCGTGGTCCGCAAGAAACAAGTTATGTTAGAATTTCCCTCCAAGACGAGGAATATTTCTAGAATAGTGTGGGGGCCCACATAAACATGGAGGATGATGGTTCCTAGTGTGGAGGTGATAACATCATTGAATGAATGCAACATGACAAGATGTTTATGCATGGAATTATTAGGTATGTGCATTTGAGCGAATGCATGGGATGAAATGATGTTAATGCTAACACCCCCATCAATCATCACCTTTCACACCCATATGTCATCGATGTGGACAGAGATGAAGGGAGTTGGGTTTGGGTCATAGTTTTGGTGTGGCGCTATCTCTTCCTCTGAGAAGCTAAGGAAGACTACTTGGTGAATAGGGTGGGGTGAAGATGAAGGAGGTAATTTGGTGAGAGAGGATACATGATGGGGTGTGATAATGGAGGCTACGGGTGTAGGGTCATTGGGTAAAAACTCAATAGATTGAAGAACCTCCACGAGAGCTTGACAATGGGATTCCAAGGTTTAGATGAGGTCATATAGGGACATTTTGAGGGGAGACTAGTGTAATTGTTTGAGCATGGTGCGATGTGTGACTTCATTAGAAATGGGGTATGTGGGGCCACGGATAGTGATTTTAGGTATGGGTGTAAATGGTATGTTGGGTATACTATTGGTTGGTGGGTTAGTTTCCTTTTCCTTACCTTTATCCTTCTGAGCATGGGTAGTAACATGGATCATGTTGATCTAAGGGGAGTTGGCAAACAAAGAAGGTGTAGGGTGAGTGGTATAGCGATATGACGAGAAAAAATCTACCAGAGGAGAAAAATATTTTGAGGTGAGCTAGGTGCAATGACATTTGGGTGGTGACGTGACAAGCTCTCTGTGAACCATGTTAATTTCAAATCTTAGAGGTGGTTCTAGGAGCTGTGGGGGTGGAGGTTGTGGTTGTTGAGTGGACAGTGTGGGAATGGGTGTTGGTGAGGCAGGGTCCTCATCGAGAAGGTCATCATCGTCAAAGTTGGCTTCTAGAGGACACAACTAGATAAGGATGGTTTTCAAGGCCTTGCAGTTCTCCACATCATGCCTTGGCACATGATGGTAGGCACAAATTTTAGTGTCATCAAACCCTTTTGGCTTGCGTTTGAGGGGTTCGTAAGGTCTAAGTGGCAGCAATGTGATAATGAAGTCTCAAGGAGGTTGGTTAAAATTTTGGCATAAGACCCGTTAGTGGGTTGCAATCGAGGTGAAAGTGGGTTAGGGTATAGGTATGACTGATTGTTGAGGAACAGTCCTCGTAGGAGGGGAATAGGTCAAGATATGGTTTTGGGTACTATTTTGGTCTTGAGAGTCGGTTGCATTTGTTTGGGTAGGGGTATGGTAGATGAATGGGTAGAAGGGTGTGTGGTTGTTTTGAATACCTTATTGGGAGGTAGCAAAGTTTTGGCTTTGGGTTACACCTTCTTGGGTAAAGGTGATATGGGTGTATGAGGTCTAGAATGAAAAGTAGATAGGGGAAGAGGATGAGTTACCCAGGAAATAATGAGAGGTCTTTGTGAAGGTAGATGATGTGGGTCGTGCAGGGGGTGTGAGAGACAAAGAATGAAGTGTAGTGGGTAGTGAAGAAGTTACAAAGAGTATTGGGGCTATGGGTGGTAGTGATGTTGCAAGTGTGGGTGTAAGTTGTGTCGGGCACTTGGGTAGGTTAGAGTTTTGTGAGAAAGGAGTGGGCTGTTGTATTTTTGGTTTAGTGATGGGTGGAGGTTTCTTTCTTGTGTTGGGAAGCCGAGGTCCTAATATGGATAAGATAGGTGCAGGTGTGATTAATGCAGCAAGGGTATGAGTTCTATGGTTTTGGTTCTTGTTTGGGTGTTGGAGTAGGTGTGGTGTTGACTTTGGAGGATGTAGCTAAATCTAGTTTGATAGGTGGATGAGTAAGGTGGTGGTTGGGGTGACCCCTAAAGTGGTAATAGGTTTATTCAAGGAAGATGTTGTAGGTGTGGGTTTTGGTTTAGATGTAATTTGAGTTATGGGTAAGGGTGTATGTTGAGCTATGATGGGTGTCATGGAAGAATTTTTGATAGAGGTGGTTGTGTTTAGTTCAATTGGTTGAAATATTTTTGGGTAGATAGTGGAAGTATCAGCAAGTGATAGTTACATCTGCATTGAGGCGGGAAGAAAAAGGCACCCCCATAGTAAGGCCCTATCCACATAATCTAAGTGATCGACCAAACATGAGAACGACACATCTGTAGGTGGAGTTGAAGAGGACCTAATGGAAATTCTGTCAGAAATGTGTCTTACGAGATGGGGAATTGGCTAGCTCACTTCCATGGGTAAGAGAATTGAAAGTAGGTCTGCAAGATCTTGCATAGCTAATGGAGAATGCTCACCAAGAGGAAAAGGTATCTCGACAGGGTCTGTGATAGGGGAGGAGATGATGGGATCTCCTCTATGGGTGGAGGAGGTAAATAATTATCCTCCATGGACTGAAGAAGAAGTCTTTGTGGGTATCGTTTCTCTAGGTGGAGAAGCCAAATGTGAAATGATCTCAATGTTAGTGGAATATGCCTCCATAGGTGAGGAAGGAGGTGAAAGGTGTTCCTCTGTGAGTGAAATAATAGGGGAGGTTGGTTCTAAAGTGGAAGGATGATTACGGGCTAGAATCTCCTCTATGGACGGAATATGGGAAGCAATAGGTTCATCACTAAAAATAGCGTGGACCTCTCACAGTGCACGGGTATAATGAGTTGAGGCCTCACCGGTTTGATCAAATGAAGGGGCATGATAAGGAAATGGTTTCTTGAATATGTGTAGGTTTTGGTTGGCAGGTGCATTAGGATTATCCATGGTTAACTCACCTTTCTCGAGCATTTCTTGGACAATTTTTTTGAAAGTGATGCAATTTTTGTCACTATGACCCTTTACTCGATGATAATTATAGAAGTCATGTTCTTTATACCATGTGGGCATGGGGTGAGCAGGATCAAAACCAATGTGTGGTTTTATGGGCGGAAGGGTGATAGACCTGGCTTTGATAAGCTTTTCTACAATAGAAGAGTAAGGTTCCCCAATTGGGGTGTATTTCTATTGTTCTCATCTGAATTGAAAAGTCTAGATGGGTGAGATATTAGATGAGGGGGTAGCTTGATTTGACAAATGAGCTAGGCCGGCCTTGAGTACCACTACGTTAGCGGTGCCCTTATCTTTTGAATAATTATTTTGTGGTTTGGAAGAAGAAGAGGTATCATTCAACTTGAATTCCAAATTCTTATTGCGTAATTGGATTTTCTTCTCTTCGATGGCCCGAATCTCTAACTTTTGTGCCATAGTGAATGCTTCGTTGAATGTTCGGAAGGTTTGAACCTACAAGGTTAGTGAGATATGTCTAGCACAAGCCCGCGTGAAGAGCTCAATGATTTTTGTTTGTGGTAGTTGGAAGGTGAGTTGATTGATCAAAGGCTATGCCAGCGAGTGACAAAATCTATGATAGATTCATCCTCATATTGACACGTGGAGTATAGGTCAGTCATGGTAACCTTCTTGATGATATTGATGGAGAAGTGATCCAAGAATGATTAGGCTACCTGATTGAATGAGAATATAGAGTGTCTAGGCAACCCACTATACCAGTGTAATGTAGGTCCAGTTAGAGACATGGGAAAGGTTCTTAGGAGCAAAGCATCATCATGAGTGATTAGGTAGCACCCATGTTTGAATGGCCACAAATTCTATTGTGGGTCTTATTTTTATCAAACGATTGAATTTAGGAATCTCCCAATGCATGGGGTATGGACGAATAAGAATGAATGGATGGATGGGTTCATTGCAAATCTCGTCATAGGTGAGAGTGTTGTGGGAGCCGAAACAAAAGCCTCAATTTCTGTATCTTTTCCATCATTAATTTGATTAGGTTGTTGGTAGGTTGCAATGATTAGGTGCCTCCTATAGCATGAGAGGATTGGTTTTGGGCATATAACGGGGTGACACTCCAGTATATGGTGCTACCATGTAGGTTGATTGAGAAGAAGGTAGTGAAATAGGGGGTACATACCTAGAGTGAATAATAGATGAAACGGGAGGCTGCTGATAGTATGTATATGGAGGTGGAAGGGTTGTGGTAACCCTAGTGGTAATGGGGGCTAACGATTGTGGAATGGAAAGGACCACATTCTGAAAAGGGGTAGGGGTCACCGACACCGCAGAGGTGGTAATGTAGCTACGGGTATATGCGAGACATTAGGGGCAGATGTGGTTATGTTTTGGGTAGTTGTTGAAGGTATGGTGGATGTGGCGGGTGCAATGGAGGTAACAGATGTGGTAGTCATAGCGGGTATAGGACCTAGCTATGAAACGACTGGGGGTAAGGTGGAGGTAGGTAGCGTAGAACTAGATGGGGCTGACGTAGGAGTGGGAATGAGAGCCGGGGGATAGATATGGGCATGTCGTATATCAATTGACCCGAGGCATCTCGATTGGATGAGTGGGAAAGGTAAAACTACAAGGTGGCAGGGTTTTGATCAAGGATTCGCATGAACTCCTCATCTCTGGTAGGGATAGTGATAGGTTGGATAGGATCCATGGAGGGTGATAAAATGGAAGGCGATGAAGGACTAGGTGGGAGCGATTGACAACTGGCGTGGAATAAGAGTGTGCTTGATTGTCTTTGGGTTAGTACCATGTGAACCATTACTGATTGGCTTGGGCCGCTTCTCTATAAATGACACTAGAAAAATAGCAGGGACAGGTGAAATAGGTGGTAACAAGTGGATTAGGTACCAAATGTTGGCTGGAAAGTGACATAGGCTAACTAATTCTGATTAGGGTAAACTAACGTCGGTCACATGTAATGACAACCGGTCACCTTTGTGGGAAATGGACAGTGAGTGAAAAAAATAGGGTGTGCAGTCAAGTTCGATAGGTATGCCAAATATGATGATTTTTACAACATCAATGGGAATGATAGCAATGATAGGGACTATTAAAAGTGGAAGAAGATGAATAGATGGACCTTTTGGGTAGGTTAACAAAAGGACTGGAACCAATGCCGATTGGGTATAAGCGATGAAGGTAGAAGGGTAATCGAAGACGGTCGTTGGGTGACACGGTTAATGTGGAAATTGAAATAGTGATGAAAGAAAAGTGGTTATAAATTAATATCTGATGAAGAATCAAACCCATAATTCGAGAATGAGGAGGATATGGTCCAGCACACTCAAGAAGAGTCGAATACCGACTATGATGAGGATCATGCGAGGAGAAACGTAAGCTAAGAAAAAACACTAAAAAAATGTGACCGAGAAGAGTGCCTTTTCTATTATGTTTGTTTAGCTTATGTTATTTAAGGACTGACTCATGAACTACATAATAGAGTTTTTGGTGAGGATGGCTTCCTACAAAGAAGAAGATCTAAAGGTGAGGTTTCGGGTATGTTATGGCGGGGTCGGGCTTCACTCTGAAGTATGAATCGATAGAGTAGTGAGCTGGGGAGTACATACCGATCCTCAGATCAGTGTGATTGTTTATAGGTGTTCCCAAGAGATGTTGTTTAAGAATATGTATTTTTTTTGAATTTGTGTAATGTGGAAAGAATCAGAGAGAGAGAGAGAGATGTGCTTTCTACGATTCATTTTTCAACCATCAACCTGGGATTGACTTCCAACGTATAGGTTACCTATAATTAATTTGAGCTAATGCAATCAATCGTAACGCAATACACTTATTTTAAGACCAAATCAAAATGTGAAGTTGGATGACACAAATAGATGAAGAGGAAGAGGATGCTCTTTCACTAAAATGTAAAAAACATGAAGAAATGTATCCTTTTAATTACACCAAAAGAAAGGTTTCTTTTAGAGAAAATAGAGAGAAAAGGTAGGTTACAAGGAAGAAAATTAATGTGAATGCTTTTGAAGCTAAAAAAACACACAAATTTTCCTAGGAATGAATAAAATGCAAGGAACCCCGGATGGGTCCCACAGTGTATGCCATAATGTTTCACCGACTCTTAGATGTTTCTTTGAAATATTGACGAAATAGATAGGGTAATAGGCATAGGAGGAATACTGTTGAAATGTTGGTTGATGATTGTTGCACACGTATGGCTTATGAATCCAAAGCTGATTGTGAGAGCTTCCTTTTGGCTAGGAGGAACTACCTGTAATAGAAATCAAGACCACCAAAAGATTTAAACAATATGTGTAGTGAAATATCTAGCGTGTGCTAGATCTGAGAAGTGTGATACTTCTTAGATGGATGTCAATCCATTGTTTAAAACAATTTAATGTGGGCAATAAAATAAATCATATCGTAGTTGAAATGATTTGGGTATCTCATCAAAATACAATAAGAAAAATATAATGTAATGAGACTAGGTTAAAATAAGATCGATTGTCAAACAATGGTTTTGAATCTCTGCAGTCGGCTGAGAGGTCTCAGGTAGATCACAAGTGAATAAGGGTGATGTGGAATTAGGTGGATAGGTAATTTTTCTTGGTTGTATAGGCACATAAAAGAGCGATGCCGGTTAAGGGTGACCGACGACGGTTGGGTGTAACCAATGTGGTTATTGCGAGAAAATTGGGAATGTTACAGAATGAGTTTTGGGTCCCCTTTGTGATTGCACAAAGGACTTTGGTTGATCAAAATGAGGTATTAGGTGGTTTGGGTAGGATTTGATGAGGTTTTAATGGGTATATGGAGGGGTGAGTATTAACGAAGGTCTTTGGGTGGCCAAGAGAACAAAAGGGTTATAATATAATAATAAAATGAAATGAACCAAAGGAATATAACATTCCACTTACTTAGATTCTGGTCCTGGGAACTTGTGAGTGAGGGATGAAGGTACTAGAAAGGGGTTGAATGTTGTTGAAGATCACCAAATGTTGGAAAGCTCCTGCATGGGCTGCATGTGCATTCTCTTTTGCTTGGTTGGATCAAATCTGTGTTGGGGTGAGTGTTGGATGATTGTTGGATGCTTGTGTAAGAGAAAATGCTTGATCTCCTTCCTTGCATGTGTGTTCTCACTGAAATTCATTCTCAGAAGATGCGATATCTCTCAAGAATGTTCCCAATGTTTTCCAACCTCCAAAATAAGGTTTTTTTGGGATTAAAAGGTGACCGACAATGGTTCCGGCTAAACCGGTGGATGGTTAGGGGTAAGCGCATCGGTCAAGGCAGGATTTCCTAGGTTTACTAAACTAGGGAGATCCTCTTGATTTTATGGGATCTCATGTCATTAACCCGTGGATTAGAATGGAATCTTCTTGTAAGCATGTAGGAATGTGGTTAGAGGGAATGTAGGCATTGATTTTTAGGGTTTGGGTAAGTCTTAGTTAGTTATGGCAACTTACTAAGAATAGGTCTTAGGGTGAGTTGGCTTAATGAGGTGTCTAGGTGAGGTGTATGTGTGGATATTATCTAAATTAAGATATTTAAATAATAAATATTGTGAGGATAATGAATTAATTTAATAAAATTAAATAAATTAATATTAGTGGGGTGATGGGGGCCATGGCTAGGTTAATGTGATGAAGGGTGTTTATTTGTCAAAGGACCAAAGGGGAGTGTGACCTAATTTTTGTGTCTACACATAGCTCATCTTCATGAAAAATGATTCAATCCGATCCTCCAAAAATAGACAATGTGTGGTACGCACAACCCTACATCATTGGTGTGTTTCGCACGCCATCTTCTAAAAATAGGTCTTCGTGCTCAAAATCAGCTAAGTCCTGAATGTTGAACTTTCCCTCCATGCGTGGATCCTTCCTATTGATTTTCCCCCTTTAACAGGCCTACTTTCCCACATGGAAATTTTTTGTGAGTTTTTTCAAGTGTTATCGATCAACATTACCACACACTAATTCCATTGTCACCCCAATAATGGGTATCTTCAAAAATTCATAAAAGTAAAGAATATTGAATGGAAAGAATAAGAAAGAGTGTAGATGAATAAATAATGTTTTAAGAGGAAACATCCTCTATATCAATTTGAAGGAGAAAATCTTGATAATCCTCTTTTATTCTAGCCTCCAAGGTCTATCATTCAGGAGTGTTTGTCCTGGTTTCTCTGGAATATCCACGATAATGTATTCCAACTCATCCCTCACAATTTCTCCTTTTTAATTCTATAGAACCAATACAACACTAGAAATTGATGTCATTCTTCCTTCTAGAAGATCCATCTTTTACGTAATTAGCTTCCCAAGATCTTCCAGCTAAGTCTTGTGTGGTTCATGTGCTACTTCTAGGGCCTCACATTTTTGCTTAACCATTGACAATATTTGGTGTAACCCAATGTTTCATCCTTCATCATTCTGGACCTCATTGCTTTCTTCCAAGGTCTTCATGTTGATAAGCACCTCTGGAGCTATGCAGATGTTTAAAGCCTAGTCTATTGTCTTTAATACTTCTTGTAGTGCTTACAGCAACCCTTCATATGATGCAATATTTCACATCACTGACACTTTCTCTCATTTCGAATTCCTTGGCTTTGGTATGCATAGAGGTTCATCTTCAAGTACCAAGTCCACCAACTTTCCTACATAGTGTATCGAAGGAAACATATGTGGTACCTTGGCCTCCAAGTGTGGCCTGGATCTTATGACATTGTCCCCAATCTCCTCTATGAAACTGATAAATACTTCATTCTTCTTCTGCGCCAAGTCCCTCTCTTGTGTTATGCGCACTATCTCTCGCATCCTTTGTCTTTATCTCCTCATGCAAAGTGCTCTTATCATTGCATCTTTATCCATATTTCTCCTTACAACTTTAGTAGAAACCTTCACCAATGCATTTTTGACCTTCTCATCGCGTGATAGTAGGTTTTACCATCATATGTCTAGATTGTGGTGCCTTCTTAAGCCATCTCCAAACACATGAATCTTCACATATATCAAAGAAAGGCTCATCATCATATGACCATGATAGCTTCTTCCAAGTGCATAGAGTTTCCATATCCTCATCCATTAGCTCCCAACCAAATATATCCTTCTTTGCTATCATGCTGTAGAAGTGGGCGTAAACAATTTTACCTTCATTCACCGCATACCCCATGGCTGGTGGAATGTGCTCTCCACTTTTTATTCTAGACCATTGCTACTTAGGGAATTTAGCTTACAAATTTGGGACTTTTGTCTCCATATCCTAAACATTCTCTACAATTTTCCCCTCTGGTCCCTTCTCATCCTCTCCTATTTCCTTTTATTCCTCACCATGTTCTTCTCTGTTCTCTGGAAGTGTAGGATAATTAGGCGTGCTTTCCTCTAAATCTTCTGCCTCCTCATTTAACTTCAGTTTCCTCGTTATTTTCATGGTTTCCTCCTTCTGTGGATATATTTTGGGTGATATGCGCACCATGGTTGGAGTAACACCTTAGGTCCTTCTTCTCCTAAACACTCTATTAAATCTGCGCTCCCCTCGGTCGCACGCAAGCCCTCATCAAACCTCTCTTATGGCTGAGGTGGTGTAGTGGCATGCTTAGCTTCACCCTTATTTGTAGGATGTCTCCTACCTCTATGATCCAAACCACCACTATATTTTCACTCCTCATCCTCATCTTCCACATTAATTTTTGCTATGGGCTTAGGCGCTAGGATTTTCTCCATTTTATGCTTTCCCTTTTGTGGTCTTTGGAAGTGGGAACTCACCTTCCACATACTTGTTATTATCCATCTTTAGCTTCAGTTGGAGATATACCAGTGCTACTCCAATATCTCCCACCACAAAACTTATTACTTTAATGCTCAAAACATCATAGATGAATCTTTCAACATATGCACCTTGCCCTAGATACACATATTTTTTCTTAGTGTGTGGTAATTGCAATATACCTTATATGTGTTGAAAATCATTTGTCACACATCTTTAAACCCATGTACTAATTCCTAGAAGTACCTTGCTATGAATTCATATGGTAACTTATACCGGGGAATCCATGCCCCATCTTTCATGCAAACCACGTTATACGAGAAATCTTTGGTATATATCAAATTGAACTACCTTTCCAACCCTTTGAAGGAAAGTCCTTGTGGATGGGCCATTCTTCCTTAAAATCCACATAGATCCTATCATACCACTTCTTGGCCTATTACTTAACCTTATTTTCATGGATCCCTCACATAGATACTTCTTGAAGCGTTCTGCAAATGATTTGTGTTCCATTAGATACTCACATACCTTCTCTTTTGGTTCATCAAGCACTCTGATCTCCATGAACACTAGTGATAACAAAAAAACTCCAAAGCTGATCTTTCCTCTTATGCATGCTTATTCAAAAATTATCTCTGTGATATACCATGAAATTTTGTAGAATACTCCTTCAGACATCTTTTGGCAATGTGCAACCACATGGTGTTCACTTGTGACCACCTTTCCTAGTTATTGAGATTTGTAATGAGATGTGTGGTTGCTTGTATAACTAGATACTACTTTAGTTTTCTAATGTCCATACCACGTAGACCCTTTGTATATCCCAACTCCTTCCCGAGTCTCCAATATTTCAGTTTTATCTATCGAGATCATCTCACAAATTTTCTCTGTGCCTTTCATCCACTGTCACTTTATGGAGATGAGCGTGGATGAAATTTTGACTCGTGCCTTGAAAAGTAGAAAAAATCCTCATGCACTCTTCTCATAAGACACTAGTGTAATGGCTCATACTTCCTAAAATAAGGGAGATCATAAAGTTGGTAAACCCCTATCCTCTACAATAGCTTATCACAGCATCGTCATACACCGGTATATCTTCCGCCGTGTGTTTATTTGTCTTCGTGTTCAACAACACATCAAGATCCTTTTTGTTCTCAATGGTATGGTGATTTTACTCACTCACCTTACTTGTTCTTATGTGATAATCCCACTTCTGGAAAAAATAACCCCCTCTAGATATTGCATCTCCAAAAATTGCTTTACGGAGCCATTTCTTCCTCCTTGATGACCACCTTACGCTTTTCTTTTACTCTAATATAGCTACCTTCTTGGGTGCCATTTTTGCATTGCAATCCTTTTTAGATCCTTTTTGTTCAAATTTTTCAATGTGTGAAGCAAACCCTAATTCCATTTAGTGTTCCATACGAGAAATTATGTGCCCCTAACTTGTCTCTATCACCTTGCTTTACTCAAACCCTTCACCACCGGGGACACAAGCCTCTTACGCCCACATACCTCTTCGTCATGACTAGTTACACAACTCTCGCAACTTAAAATGATCACTTGGCTCTTTGCACTTGGCTTCTTTCAAATACTCTTAATTGAAATGGTAAAAAATGAATTCACATCCCATCCTTATATATATTTTTCAAATTTTGATGCATTTATTGCTCCTTCACCTACTGAATATCCCCTCAATCATTGACCCAATTTTTCGTTCCACGCGGTGCATCTTCATGCCCTAGTTATAACCTTCTATCATGCCTTCCTACCCTTTGGTCACAAACTTCTCTTCAGCACACGCCCTTGAACCCAAGTACCTCGTTATTGTACCTTCTCCTGGTAATTATCATGGCCTCTACTTGCCTCGCATTATACTATCATATCATTCATCTCCATCCTTAGTCACTTTAGAGAAGCAATCTTCTTCTTACTTAAATCACACCCGTACCAGCTTATTCCTTTTACCTTCCAATTCCCACATTATTTTACTTAGATATAAACAACCACCCCACATTAAAGGTATGTGCAGTCCTCTACACATAAACATGCTTCACATAGTAATTATATTCATGCGCACAAGCACGTTTATTACAAAAAACAACAACTAAATTGACAAAGCATAACTACAATGAAGGAAATACATTAAGTAAATACATAATTGAAAGCCTAATCTAAATGGCAATAGTACCTTATTACAAACACCAAGAAGAATTATTTATAGTAGGGCTTGACCTACTCCCGTTGAAGTAACCAGTGTTGTGTTCCATCAAGTGCTTCTAACCGGCAAGCACATGTTTCAAGTATGTGAGTGATGACATATGGCCCCAACTAATGTACTTTGAGCTTTTCTAGATGGCACTATAACTTAAATTCATAAAGAAGTACCATTTGGCCAATCTCAAACTTCTTATGCCTTATGTTTCTATCATGCCATACTTTCTGCCTGGCCTTTTCCTTCTTTTGACTCCATCGTGTTATGGCTTGTTGCTCATCCATTTGAATCATCTTCTCAATACACTCGTCTAAATCCTTCTCATCAGATAGACCTCCAACACGCATAATGTGTAAAGAAGGTAACATAAATTCTATAGGGAGAATAATTTATGCGTCAAACACCAACTGAAGTGGTGTGGCTTTGTTCAATATTTTATAAGTTGTTCTATATGCCCAAAGAATAGATGACAATTTATCATCCCAATATTTTCTCCCAACATCACAATTTTTTTTCAAACTTTGGCTCACAATCTTGTTGAAAGTTTCAGCAGTTCCATTTGCTTGAGGATGATAGGGTGTAGTTTTATGGTGTGTAACCATAAACTCATCTAATAGGATCTTGATTGTCTCATTCAAAAATTTTGTTCCCTATTACTTGTCAAGCTTAAAGGACATCCATATCTTGTTAGAACATTCTCTTAGAGAAACCTAGTTGTTGTAGTTGTTGTTTAGTCCTTTGTAGGTGTTTCTTACGCCCACCATGTGAGATAATCTGCATACAAGTAATGATATAGCGTGACCCAATCCTGCATGACAGTGGCGAAATAGGTCCTACAAATTAAATGGACCATTTCTCAAATGATTTAGCACTAGTAATCAGTCTCAAAGTCATCTCATCTCTTTGCTCTGGTTTTCCTAGGTGCGACAATGATCACACACCTTACATATATTTTTACAGTCTTTATACAATTTCTCCCACCATAATCCAATGAGTAGGATCTTTCAAATAGACGCATCACCTGTATAGTGGCCACTTGTAATACCACCATGGGATTCTTCCATAATATCCTTGCACTCATGCTCTAATACACAACGGCGTAATACTTCATCTCTGCCTAACTTGTAAAGGTCACCATTGATTAACATAAATGGTGCCACATGTATAGCAAGTTGTTTCTTTTCTAATGCCTTCATTCCTTCTAGTGCCACACCAGTCCATAGAAATACAACAATGTATTCTAATTATGATGACATGCGTTGTAACCTATATAACTGTGCATTTGGCATGGTTTCTTTAAATGTCTTTGTATCTTCCCCTGAGTGGATTCTAGACAAGTGGTCTAGTCCAAAATTACTTTTCCCTAGCTTCACCACAACTGTGAAGTCAAACTCTTGAAATGGGAGTACCCATCTACATATGTGTCCCTAATAATCTTGGTTTATTCACCAAATAATTTAATGTCGGGTGATATGTATAAAAAAATGGTGTTTCTAACAAGTAGTATCAAAACTTGTGCAATGCATAGATCATTGACAAAGCTTCACGCTCTGTAGTTGTATAATTCCTTTCAGTAGGAGTCAGCTTCCTACTAGCAAAATAAATTGGATGATCTATAATACCTTCACTAGGTTGAGCTAACATAGTGCCAATGGCCATTCTAGAAGCATCCACATGCACATGAAATGGTTTATCCCATGAGGGAAAACGTAGAATGGGCATGGTAGTAAGTTTCTCTTTTAATATCTCAAACACACATTGTTGCAGTTCTCCCTAATAAAATGTACCTTTCCCTTTTAGTAATTCTTCCAAGGGTGCAGAAATTTGGCATACCCTTTGATGAACTTTTGATAGTAACTGTATGACCCAAAAATCCATGCACCTCACTTTGACTAGTAGGCGCTTCTAGGCCTAGAATGACTGCAACCTTAGCTGGATCAACCAACAACCCTTCCTTGCAGATTATATGCCCTAACAATATTCCAAAAGGTGTAGAAAATATGCACTTCTTGATGTTTAAAGAGATACTCAATTTTCTGCATCATTCAAACATTAAGCACAGATTGTCACAATGATATTTCACAAGCCCATATACATTGTCCAATCATCTAGATAAACCTGCAAAAAGTTGTGAATAAAATATTTGAATGCCTAAACAACTATAAATAAGAATACAACATGCATGTTTTTCAATCCAAAAGGCATCATAGTATAGGAAAATCTTCCCCATTCAGTATTAAATGTAGTCTTTTCCTAGTCCTCCTAAGAAATCCTAACCTGATGATACCCGGAAAACCCATCTGTGAAGGAATATATCTCACACCCTACAACTCCCTCTAGTATTTCCTCCATAAATGGCATAGGGAATGGGTCTATTACACATGAAGCATTTAGCTCCTTATAGTCCACACATATTCTAATTCATCCATCCTTCTTGATACTGATCACCATTGGACTAACCCATTTTGACTCATCAAGGGGCTTGATAATTCCATATTTCAACATTTTATCAATTTCTTCTTTTACCTTTTCATGCAAATTAGGATTCATTCTGTAAGGTCTCTTTCTCACAAGGCATGCACCTTCCTTAAGCTTTATCTTCATTTCCCAAGTGATTCATGTATGCCTTTAAGTTCATGATACCCTCGAGGGAATAATTCCTGATAATCCCTAAGTAACTCAATGATATTTTCCACCTCCGAGTCTGACCAGTAGTCTCCAATTATGACCTCCTTAGGCTCATCCTCTAATCCTATATTCACCTTTTTTGTCTTCATTCATTCACGGTATGTGCACGTATCCTTATCTGCCAAGACCTCACGCCCCCCTGTGTATAGTCAATATCCAAATTTTCAACTTCCTAATCATCCATGATGTACACCATATTACCTTTTTTCTTTATTAAGAAAAGCATGATCAAGCAATATGGATTCTTATCCTTCTTCTTCAAAGCATGCACCTGATTCTATCTCACCCATTAATTCTTGTATAATTTCCTCCACCTTTGCACTATCTCCCATGGTTAACCACTTGACAAATTTTAATGCCTCTTCTATTGGAGGTTGGGAAGAAAAATAGTCAAAGGTCTGGATCATTCCTATAGTCAAAGTTTGCCAATTCCCAGTCTCTCTATGTAGTTCTACATATACATACTAGGTGCGTGCACATCCTTGTAGAGTAGAATATAGTCTATGCACCCAGAGTGAAGGTGGTAATGCTTCCTATCTCGTTGTCAGAGTCTCTCACACTGTTGAATGTGATGTTGAGAAGGTTGATCACCATTATAAGTGCATATCTACGTAGGTGCATTGCTTCTTACAAACCTGGTAGATAGGGCACTTCTGATCTCCTTCCACTCCATAATATTATCTCTATGAACTACCCACCAAAGGTGTCTACTTATCCCGTGAAAGACATATGCTAACATGTATCTTCTCTTGACATGATCTATGCATTGTGCCTCCATGGGTTCCAAAAATATAGGAAGATCTTCGAGTTCTTGTATACTAGAAAGGCTGCGCCACCTATCCATTGAATAGAATAAAGTCCCTTCTTACACATAACCACTTTTTTCACCTCGCGTCCTACTAGTTCATATGTACCATGAGACAAATTTTCACAAGAAATAATCATAGTATCACTAATAGAATGAGAATTTTCCCCCGTAGGATGCCTTCCTTTGATGGATCATTGACCTCTGGATCCTGAAAAGCATGGACATAGATTATGTTTAAGTCATCCTCACTTAGAAGCTCAACATACGGTTTAGACTTCCCATATGTCAAAGGTATTATAACCATTTCCTCCTTGTTGTCAAAGATGATATACCCCTTATTGAATCTCAAGTTAGTGTTATTCACATAACACCAAGGGTGTCTAAGCAAGGCTGGAAAACTATCTACTTCGCATGTGCTAATAGCTCAAAATCCCTAATGAACTTGGCCCCTGTATAGTTATAGATACATCCTTGAAAACTCCTATGGTAGTGGCCTTAGTTCGAGTTTTCCTTAAAAACACATTAGATGATGGCTGCAATGGGGGTCTCCCCATTTGTACCCATGCATCTAATGTAAGCACATTTACTTCGCACCTGTATCTATCAGAATATTTCTCAACAACCATCCATCCACAACAACATTCAGAGTAATTTCTTTGTCATATTCAATGCTATCAGGGGGAATATTTACATGTAGGATCTGTCATCCAGTCTTAATACTTATGTGTGGAGTGCTCCCTTTTAACCAACTTCCTAATAGTTAAACAATGTTCTCCTGGCACAACATTTTACATACTTGTCTCAGATCATCGATATCATTTTGGACACTCTCTGATGCTTTCTTCTACTCCTTTAAGTAATGTATTTCACCCTAAATATTCCTTAGCACTTCCATGGTATCCTGATAAACCTCCTTCTAATGAGTAGGATCTGGGTACCTTGCATGTAAAACCTCCTCCTTGGTTATCGTAGGCTTCTTGTGCAATGCCTCTCTTGTGCGCACCACTTCGGCTTGTGTAGTAATATTCACTTTGTCAATGCCTTAGGTCCTTTTTCTATCTTGAGCATCCACGATCTTGTATTACGCTAGATTCTAACCATCCCGGTGCCTTTGTTTTATTTCTTATGTTGCTTACTCAGATGCTCATATAAGTCTGGGAACTCTTTGTAGCTATGGTTCTTTCCGCATAAAGAACATGTAATATTTTGAGGACATTCATGCCTATAGTGGTCAGGATATCCACATGTATAACATGTTCCATGAGGTAACTCACCTCTTCCTCCACCACGGCCTCATCCTCCATATCCACCACGATATCCACATCCCCTTCCACGACCTCCTTTAAAAATCCCCTCATTATTATCATAGCACGTTTGATTATGATCCCAATCTTGGTGCTCAATTTTTCCCTTGGAGTTATCTATTACACTTGTCTATTATACCCCAATGTCTATGACATCCTGGATTTGACCAATCAATTGACAATCCTCGGTATCATGGGTCATGGACTTGTAAATTTTACAAAAGATGTATACATTCTTCCTTATCACACGCTATAACAAAGGATAGTGATTAGCATCATGATTTAAATGATAGATCTCACGGTCTAGCAATAATGAGTGTCTTTGTGCGGGAGGACAACCATCCTTGGTGTGACCTTCTACTTCATGATTTTTACACCAAATTCCTGAGTACATTTCATGGGCTGAATTTGCTGATAGTTTCTCTAAATATTTGGCCATAGCTGCAATCTGTGCCTCTAAGAATGGACTAATGCCAATGTCAATGCTTCCAAATTCCTCAAGCAAGTAAAGCTTCTTCCAAAGGTCACTTCACCTGAATCATTGTATGTCTTATGTGACAATTCTCTTCTAAATGGTGTAATCAATCCTCCAATGAACCATTGTGCATGTTGGCTGACATGAATATTGTAAGAAAGATTAGATATAAGTGTCTTAAAGCAGGCATCATACTCATGTACACTCTCAGCGATGCCCTTCTTGATATCTTTGAGCATGTTAATACTTTTCTACTCAATTTTGTAGGATATAGAACTCTTTTAAGAAAGCATCCTTCAATGCTGCATAATCCACGCAAGTTTGATCGGGTTCAAACTTCCTATACCAGTTGTGTGCTTGTCCCTGCAAGGTAGTAGCGAATTGACTTGCCTTGCACTCAGCAGCCATGATCCCTTTCATATGCTATAATATTTCACACATGTGCACATGCTCAACAACATAGTATATGCCTCTATACTCCATAAGATGAAGAGCCATATCCATATAATTTTTTGTGGTTGTTGCAAACCTTGACCACTTGATCCATAACCTCCTGTGTTTCCTCTACCTCTAGAACCACCAAATCCACCACAAGCTAACCACATATAACTCCTAACCCCACCCGTAAATTTATAATGGGACCTATAGATGTACTCCCCTATGCTCCGATAGTAGTACTATAATGAACCCCTACAGTTTGTGAGGTAGTTCCACTTCTAGAGGTGAATCCAACATTCTATGTGCTCACATTCTATGTCGATGATGTACTGAAAACAAACCTACGAATAACATTGAAGCCATTTGTCTTGCCATTGATGTACTTGCTCCCTAACTTATTCCTACTCTCCTACTTCCCAAATTATCTTGCTGGTTACTTATCGTACTAGATCATTGGAAAACCAAGTACAAGGGCTAGGTCACTAGGTAGATTAAGATGCATGCTCACGGCCAGTAGTATCTATTGGCACACTTCTATATGAGGCTAAGGGGGATCTCTGTCATGTTTTCCAAGATGGGGGAGTTCCTGATGCTCAAGATCCACGTCTTCTACATGAGCTGTAAATATTTCATGATCCATCTCTCTCCTCAATTCCATACTTTCTGCAATAGTACGTTACTTCTCTATCTCCCTCTCACGCACCTCATTATACTTAAGCCACATTTCCTCTCTCTTCCTTTTGCCACTAAGTCTACCATCTTTCACCAAACATGTTCCTACCCTTGTGCGTGGTGAAGTTTAGTTAGCCATCGGTTTACTCTCCAGGTTCAAAATTACCATCAAGATCTTGATCGTCAAGGGAATACCTTGTAGATATGTTCCTCTAGGATACCGCAAAAACTAGAATTCAGCCACCTCTGGGAAAGAATACATAGAAATTGAATATTCTAGAATATAACTATTTAGAACACCATGAAACCATGTATCCACAGTGTGAGTCCAGGTAAGATCAACATCATAAAGGGCCTAAAATTCTTCCTATGTCCAGAGACAAGTGTGCGATATCTCTAATTTTTTTGAGATGCATAAGAAGTGGGCCACTCGTATAGTTCTACTAGAAAGATGGAGAAAATATCATATAGGCTGTCATACAGATTATTTTCTACCCAAGTACATGTGATAAACTCAAATCCTTACTCTGAACCACTGTGCATATTCTTCCTCCAGATCATGTATCCACTCCTCAATACTTGTTAGAGTTAACCGGTACATCTTCATCACAAATCATCCTTAAAAAAATTGAAAAAGAGGTCCTAGCAATGGTAAAAATGATGTAGCCTAGAATTTACTAGATAATATCCTAGTCACCTTTGGCACATCACTCAGCCTAGACTGAGTGCTCACCCAAAGTGCACAAAGGTACCAGGTCCCTCTTTAGGGTTGTTGTAGAAGGATACTAGCGTGATGAAGGAATAAACATATAAATCCATAACTAATCCATCATTCTACGATGCATACCATATTCATATTTATGAAAGAACAAGTTTAAATAATAATCATGATTGAACCAAGAACATCCGCTATTTGATTACACACAAGAATGACACTTAGATCCGGCCAATATTTTCCATCTATTAATGACACGAAGCTCCTTACAAGTAACATCAATCTATATGGATGTGTGCATGGATCTGATATAGAAATTTTTCATATGCGATATATCTCTATACCTCCATACATCCATCTCTTCACAACACATATATATTACTACTATGTGATTCATATCATATATATAGGGTTGGGACTTGTCCTTCACCGCTTATCTATTCCAAAAATAGGCCACGTGATATTAATATCCACATGCCATTTATAGGCATAGCCACACATACAAGTGTGCTATCTATAGACTTCTTATAGTTAACTAAAGTGACAATCCTATGCATAGCTCATCTCCATGCAAAATGATTCGATCAAATCCTCTAAAGATATAGAATGTGTGCCACACACGTCCCCCGCATCGTTGGTGTGTTTCACACGCCATTTTCTAAAAATAGGTCTTCATGCTGAAAATCGGCTAAGTCTGAATTTGAACTTTACCTCCACGCGTGGGTCCTTCCTATCCATTCACACCCTTAAACCTAGCTTGTTTTCTTGCGTGAACTTTTTATGTGAGTCTGTCAAGTGTTCTCTAATCAACAAGATATACCCATGTATTTATATCCCAATTGAATTATATTCCCAAATCAAACACATCCCTACATGTCACTAACAAAAAAAAGGGGCACTGCTCCATCTTCCTTGTGGCATAAGACTCTTGCCTCAAGCATCCTAATAATCACTTTCTAGATATCTATAATTTATGTTACATATATGAAACTCAATATATCTATCAAATTTTTAGGATGATAGTCATTGCTTCCTATAGGCCAATGTACTAATTCCATCCTCTATATTATATGATGGAACATCACTAAATATGTGTACTCCATGAATTGGTAGCCCCAAAATGGAACATACATCCTACGGTGTCACTACAACCTCTATTGTCTATCCGAAACCCTCCACCTAAAGGTGTTGGACATGAACTCCAAATTCCTCAAAAACATATATATCAAGTATTAATCCAATTGGAAACATTTCATCTACGTAATGCCTCCAAATCGTAATCCTCGAGTTGTGTAATATCGTATGTGGATGGTACCCACAATAACTCTAGTAACTTTGTCACATCTATAGATATCCAAAGATAAGTCCTCTCAGTAGCACCTAGAAAAATATCAAACAATAAACACCCATCATATCATGATTCAAATACATCATCAAATTCGACACAATACATCTCAAATATCAAAATTTTCACGAACCTATACAACGTTGTCCTTGTTGGCTTAATGTCATCGGCCCTTGGGAAAAAAAAATTGTATTCCTTTATGTCATCACCATTACTTAAAAATACTATTGTACATGGTATAAAAATTACTTCTAGTCAAATCTCATTGGTCATGATAAGAATGATCATCCTACCATGGTTGATGGAATATATTTCGGGTCCCATGAATTTTCTAGCATTAATTAAGGGTAGATGCACAATATTGGGGTAAAATTTTTGGCAACTTTTTCCAAAACTTTAAATGGAATACACCCTTTGAAAAATTGTGTACACCCCATATAAAATTCTTTCTAAACCTATTATGAATAGGTTTGGGGATATAAAGAAAAGTGTGTACACATTTTTAGTCAAAAGGGTGTATTCCTTTGTGGTGAAAAGAGTGTGCAATATTTTCACTAAAAATTTATTGTACCCTTTTCACTATGTCTTCATGTGTTTTTGTAAGGGAAAAAATTGATGTTGAAACATGAAAACTATACCCTAGTGCTAAAAATGTTCTTGAAAACCCTCTCGAGAACCTTTGTGGATCAAATTTACCTCTTTTTCATTGCTATCCCCATCTCAAAAGTGATCATATTTTTTGTAATAACATTTCCAAAGTGTTTGAAATATGAATATGTTTCATGAATTTCTTTTTATGTAGTGGTTCTCAAAGTAGATTCTTCAGTAGACCTAAAAAGACTATTTCTAGCCTTTCGAGGACTGGAGTGCATCCTTGAACAAAGTTGAAGGCCCAAATTCATTGCAAAGTTGTATTTATGATATAATATCATATTTCAAGTGATTTAGGAAATATTTGAGAATATTTTAAGGTTTAGAGAAAGTTCATAGACATGATAGATTTTTGAAGGTGAAGGAGCTTACGAGTTTAAAATAGTGCTTGAGCTTCGAAATATGATTTCAAAAGAACCATAAAGAGTTACAGTTAAAACAAGATACCATTGAAAATATAATTAATTTCTATAAATTATTGTTTTGTCATAATTTTCACAAGATTCAAGTGCTTCTTCCCACATCATTTTAAGCGAGGCACACTCAATGAATTCCTGAAAAATGGATATTGTTTAGGTAGTTTGAAGTAGAATTATATTATGAGACCCATCCCATTCATCTCAAAAGTTTTTTTTGATTCAAATTCATATATGTAAGTGTAAAAACTTCAACTTGGAGCTCCATAAAGTTCATTTTAAGGCTCTCTTGAAGGTACATTTTCGAGACTTAATCAATTTCTGGTAGAAAAATGTCAACTGTGGTGAAGGAACACTTTCCAATCCTATATGTCTCATACCCTTAGGATATCTAGGACAAAAAAATGAACACATTCCTAGTTGATACCCCTAGTCCATCACATGACCTTTATGAAGCTGGATGATGTCAGTTAAGCCCCTTCTCACCTCATTCTAGCCCTACCGTTGTGTAACCACAAAGTGACACTTTTCATACTCATGTGAGGGTGAAAGTTTTAGTCCCATTTATCACATCCCCTTGGTAAATTTTGGACACTAAAATTCACCCCATGCTAATTATATCTCTTGGTTCATCACATGACCTCAAGAAGGCTCCACAAGCCATTTTTAAACCTTTCTCTTCTCCACCTTATGCAATCACAGAGTGCCACTTGTCACTCCCGGATGAGGGAAAATTTTTATATTATACCCCAACTATCTTGTCCTTTTGGTACTATTGGGAAAAAAATTATCTCCCATCCAAGATGTTTTGAAAATTAAAAATTCTTAAATTCTTAAATTGTCGTGTTCTTTCTTCCTTCCTTGAGCATGCATGAGAGGGTGTTGTCGGCGGAAAATTTTTAAAAATAAAAAAACCTTTTACCATCTCATTTATTCATGTGATATCCATGAATGATTAGTAAAAAAAATCAAAAATATCCATTAAACCTACAATTTGTCCATACACCATGGAAAAATATTTCCAAAATGACTACATGCTCTAAAACATTAAAAAAATCATATCTCCTAACCTGCTGAACAAAACTAAATGAAATTTTCACAGTATTCCTCTATCCTTGGAACATTTAAGAAGAAAGTTACCTCATATCAAATTATGATATGGAATTTTAATTTCATTAAACCCTTGTTTTGTTCCCTAGCTTTTAGTTTTTAGTTTTGGACATTTTGGTAGATGGATCAAGGTGAAAATTTGAACAAAAGGCCCCAGAAGAAATCTTATACCAATGAGACTATTTTTGTGAAAATATGATGCAAAAAAGTTTTATTTCTAAAAATAGTAAGTATCATGTGTCTTTAGAATCTAAAAATATTAACTTACCCAAAATAGTAAGTCCCCTCACAAGAATGAACTCAGAGAACGGTGAAAATAAAATTAAGGTAGTTTAGGTCAAAAAGAAAAGAAAGCATAATAAAGGAAAAAGAAAAGGTAATGTATAAAATAAAAAGTTTCCAAAAATAAAAAATTATTGTCAAAAAATTTGAACTAAATATTCTAGAGGATCGAGGAGTTCAAATTTGAGCAAACGGTCGAAATATCCCAAAATAATAGGTTCTAGCTAAACCTACTAAAAATAGAAAGTATACAATTTAGGTGTAAAAAATTGTAGTTAGCTCTATTTTCACCCATCTCACTAATTTTTAAAAACTTCAGAGGTATATCAGATTATGGCATAGCTAAAACAAGGTAATTCATCATTCATAGATGTCTTGAGGCATCCTTTCTATCATAATTGTGTTTGTGAGAAAAACCATAACATCATAGGGCACAATGGTTGAAAACAAGAGGTAATTTATAGTCTAATAAAATATTCCAAAAAGGGTCAAGATTTGTAGAGGTTATCATAAATTTTCGATCATGTTATAGCCATCCACACCTCCCCCGATGAGTTGGTGAGTGAGTTTAGTTTGCTATTCACGGTGAGTTAGTTGAAGTAAAACATAGTAGGGGTGATTCATCGCAACCCTTTTCTCTTTAAGAGCATTCAAGTATGTCTTCCCTAATGGAAACTCTTTCCCATGATGGTTGAGAGTTGGTTCCACTACAAGCTATTGGAATTTATTCAGTGACATACATCATGTCAACTCCTCTAGAGCCTTTTCCATGGATTCAATAAATGCTCGAGAATGAGACAAGGACAATATAGCTTGCTATCATACCTAGTCTTGAAGAAATTTTAGGAAAAATAAAGTACACGCAAAGAAAGAAAGATAAGACAAAATCCTGTTTCTTTAGTGTCATCTTAGGTAATCATTATGTTGAATTTTTCAAGCCTAAGAATGAAAATACCATTGAAAACATGACTAATTCATATTATGAGTTGACTTAAATCTCATTGGGATAATATTTTCATAAGGGTGACTCTCATGTATTCAAGGAATGCATCTCCTGCATCCTTACACATAATGAAGAATACAAGAAAACACTTGTGAAATTGGAGGAATAGGTCAAATATTTCAATGCCTATATCCAACACTTGGAATATATCTCAACATTTTATCTTATAATATAAGAAATGCCTCCAATTAGCATTGTTGATTCGAAGTGGTTAAGAAAGCACTAGGATACATGATGCAGGATAAGGCCGATGAGAAGTGGATTGATAAAATCATTGAACAAAGAAATACATTATTCCCAGATATGATTTATCTCATCAAGTATGTTCTTGCAACTTTTACATAAGTAAAGAAAGAAAATGAGGAGTTTATAAAAGAGGTAAATCACTTAGATAAGGTGTTCCCATTGGTTTCGAAGATGATCTCCTTCGATTCTCACACTATCATGAGAAAGAAAGTGTTTTCATCAACTCTTGAGAACTTGTCTCAAGTTTGGATCCACATTATGGATGCGAGATACGTAATGCTAAAGAATGTAATATCTGATTTGGACTCTTATGGATAACATAATTTTTAGATATCAGACAATATCTAAAATTATGTTCATAAAATTGAGTCCCTTCTTCTCACTGAGGAATAATCATCTCAACAACTAATTTCTTCCTTCCAAGAGCTAGTCAAGAAAGAGGCAGGTGAATATATCTCCTTCAATGAAGAAAAATTAGATTCCCTAGCCAATATAAAAAGTTACATTACTTCAATTTCAATAGATCATGATGGATGGCTCATTAAATGCAAAAAGATAAATGATATTCCTAGATCATGGATAAAGGTTTTGAGTTGTGTTTTCATTCAAGAGGTAGATAAGTTGGCACTTACAGTATCTTAGTTCAACAAGGAATTCAAGGAATAGAAACCCGCTTGAGAGACTCTTCATAAAGAAGCATGAATGATTAATTTCTTCATCGAGGGAACTTCTTCATTATATTTTACATCTTCCATCTTCTATATTCCCGCATCTTCCTTCTCTCCTTTCTAATTATTTAGTGAGTATAATAATTGTATTTTTTTCATTCACTTAAGTGAATTTCTAAATTTGAATTGTAAAATCCCCTCTAACTTATAAAAGGGAACATACTTCTCATTTCCTAGAAATATGAAAAAGTCAAAAGTGAATGAGATCATGAAGATTCATATGGGGGTAGGTGAAAGGTCAATTCACATTGCCATAAATTAGGATGGCTTTTCCATTCCAAAGGATCCTGAAATTAAATTTTTTTGGTTGAAATTGTGGATTATTGTTGTTGAACTTGGTATCATCAATGCATTGTAGACACAAAATCATGCACTTAATACTATTTACTATACTTCCAAGTATGTTGTTTTATGTATGGATCTTGCATAAGAAAATTATTCACTGGTGACCCATTCCATAGTGTACCCACTTGGATTTTTGGTTTTTATTGATTTTATATTTCACACTTGTCATTCATATACCCATTTTTTTAGCTCATAGTGATCCTTATATGTTATTATTTACTCATTTGTCATCATTTTTCTCTGGACACTAGTGCCAAGGACTAGACACTAATACCTAAGCACTCTGGTCCATCTTGGGAAGTTGTGTCTTCTTTATGTTTGATCTTAGTTTTTACATTTGAGGTTAATAGTTTCAGTTTTTCCCTTTCATATCCCAAGGTACTAATCGTCATGTTGGGTCATTAGTGTAAAAAATTAAGCAATAGATCCCTATATAGACACAACATACATACCATTATATGGGAAAGAATTTCTTATCAAGGGATATCTATATACATATATTAAGGGATTGCATTTGGGTGCATTACTCTACATACAAACTTCATAAGAAAGGGATTCATTTTATTCCATCCACACATTTACATTTTATCTAGCTACTGCTCGTTATCTTGGTTTCATTTGCACAAGGTCGACCTAGGATAACTATTACACACATAAGAACATAGAACAACATTGGGTGCGAGATGTAGTGCAATGATAAGTCGTAAGTTCACCTTTGTGGCGAGTTGAGGAAAGTCAGGACCCCACATTTTGAATATTTTATTTTTAGGATTTGATGTCTATTTGAGGGTTTTGCATGTCATTATTTCATTGTAGGTTTATAGAAAATCTAGTGATAATTGTATGACAATATAACGACAAAAAGAGAAGAAATTATAATCCCTAGCGACACTATCGGAACTAGGTTACGATCATTTCTTCAAATTCCCCGTAAAGGTTGTAGTCACCCACGAGGCCCCTATCCTTTGCCATGTGCCTATGTCTATAATTTACGAGTGTCTCTATATTTTAATGAGCCTAATTACGATAGTCTATTCTCATGTTTCATCAAATTTTCTAATTCAAACTCACTTCGGGATGAGTGAAATTAATATAAGTACCTTACCCCTCTCATTTACTTTCATATTTAAAATTAAATAAATTATTTTGCACTTGTATTTCATTTACAACATATCTTTACATTTATATTTTAATAAAATATCAAGATTTTATTAAATCATTTTGGTGAAACCATAACTTAGAACTACTTTCCCAAGGATCTACTCAAACCCTAATGGCTAAGGATATCTCTTCTCCTCCTAGGCTAGTCATGCATCCTATGAGTTTTAATCCTAACTCGATGAGGTAACCATGGCTGAACTTAGTTCTCTATATTTCAATGTCAATATTGGAGATGATACTCAAATACATCTCTTAGCTAATGAATGCAATGTGCCTACTAGCTTTGATCATTCCACTATTAGCATTGTTTCTGATCCATCAAAATTTTCTCATTTCAGACACATTATTATTCAGTTAGTCATAATCAAACTTCTATTATTTCTAATGAGAATTTAAATGATGCTATTATTATTTGTATGCTTAATATTGATGATAATGCTTTATCTAAAACACATGATTAAAATGTAGATGTGTATGATGTTTTTTAGGATGATTCTATACTTTTTTGTTGCAAAATCATAGCACCCCCTAAATGGCTAGTTTGTGGAAATGGGGAATTCAATGTGATTTCCTAACATGGATTTATCATGAAGTGTGGGACCTTGCGAATATGATAACTCCTGAAGAATTCTAGTTCCTCTTCCTAATCCTACCTACCACAACTACTCCTAATGCAATAAAATACCTATCTAAACCTATTCTAACATTCCAAGGAGACATGGGAGATAAATTTCATGAAATGAAACCTACACTAAGAGTGGTGATACACCAAGAAAAGGAGTGTAATACACTTTCTCAGCCTACAAAACAATGAATAATGCACTTGGAGAGGGTGGTCATGCACCACAGACCAAATTGCACACATTACACCATTTCTAAAAAAACACAACAACACTAAAACCCTGTAATGGAAACATTAGTTTTCATAGAACACCTGATAGCAATGAGAGGTAAGAAATAACAATAAAACCATGAAAGGCTAGAAGATTTAACAAAAACATAGTTTCATTTCTCCATATGAATATAAATAGTACATTATAGTAAGGAAAGGTAAGAGTGCCTTTACAAATTTTTAGTGTCAAGGCCCTAAGCCCCAAGAAATTCACAACATCTCAACCACAGGAAATGAGAATATGGGTGTAGAGGAAGAAAATGAATAACTCTTTAAGAATATGCAACCCCTTTATATTTATAGGAATAATTTTACAAGAGAGAGGGAGAAATTTAGATTCAAATGTGCATGTTGATCCATCCCTACTTACATCACCTCTAGAGGCCATTGATGTTTCCCATACCCCTGTAATTTTCCTTATTAGAGAAGGAAGCATGCCCATACCCTCATTAACTACACCTCACCTACCATGTTTTTGTTAATCTGTTCATGAATTTCAAAAGTCCAAAAACTTTGAAATTTAATTTTTGATGGTCTTATGGTGTAGATCTCTTCTCCGTGATTCCAATGATTATTTTTTTTTGCAAAACATGAACTCTCAATGCTCAATATATGTCATTTCAGGTTTTTTTGGAGGCCGTTACGATTTCAAGGTTTCAAAACCTTTGAAAATTTAATTTTTCATGTCTCCATCATGTGGATCTCTCTCTCACCTTTCGTTTACTATATTTTTGTGAGGATTGGACACCTAATGCTCAAGATATGGTACTTTTCTCATGAGGTAGTTTTTAAATTGTTTGGGCTCTGTGTAAGGTTTACATTGGATGGTTGGCTTGTCGTGCTACTCTGTGAGCTAGGTATCGAGTCCCTTCCATCGCATTATTTCATGGTGATGACTCATCATCAAGATATTTAGGCTATCCTAATCGCCCTATCCTTCCTCGAAGACTCTAACATTTTATTCCCCACTAACTTTTATTTGGATCACTACATACCTCATGTCACATTCCCCATGGTTGGTGAGGTTTTCTTGTGCTTTGTGTCAATCCCTACATCCACCCTGTGTCACATATTTATTATCTTTCCATCACACATCATCCTCTACGGTGAGCTATTCATCGGTCTCGAAATTCCTCGCATAACTTGATTATTAGGATTCTTCCTTACACATGATAGGCTCAGTCCCCCAACCGACCTAACCCTCGAAACTAGCTTACACCCCCGAGTTCCTTTACTTTCATACCTTAGTTTCCTTTCATACGTGACTTTGGAGATTTCTCCATCGGGTTTTCAGAATTTTCATCTTTGGAGGTTGGTGCACTTTTTAGTTCACTTGAGCCCCAAAATTTTTCCAAACTCAAATACTGAAGTCTGAATTTCAGACTTTAGGTTTCTAGCTTTTTTCTCTTGGTGAGTTGACATTATTCACTCATGCATTGAGCCATTTTTCTCCAAAATTCTGAAACCATTTTTTCTCGAGTTGAACTCGACATCAACTTTGACCACCGAAGTTGATAACACCTCACCGCATCTTGCCAACATTCCTCCTAGCTCAACTGTGTTCTTCCTCGCTAACTCCACCGCTTGTTTTTTCCATGCCTTGAGGTCATACATTTTCTATGTGCATCTATGTTGAGTTAGCTTGGCTTCTTTTTCTTCCAATTGACTGAGCTCCTATTACCCCTTTAAGTCAACCACCCATGTGGGCTCAACTCATGTCGAGCTCCCATCTCCATTTTCATGCAAGTTTGGTTTATCCTCCACACACTCGGCCTATCTTTTCTATGGCTGACCTCATCTTAAGCCCATTCCTTTGGCTTTGCAATGAGTCACTTTTCATGTGTGAGCTACTAACATAGCTTGGATAAGCTCATCCACCCTAGGATAAACATTATGAACACTCTTGTAAGCTAGATGGACTTGGTCTCTACGACCCACTCACGAAGCCATTGACAAAATCACCTCCATGTTGTCTAACCACGAGCCTCATTGCACAACCCACTTGGACAACTCTTCAACTTCCACCATAGGCTACATGTCATTGTGTCGTGATACTCGTCTCTTGCTATTCCAAAATCGATATATTTATTACCAAGCGTCTAAGCTTATGATTCATGAGCTCAACTTGCCAAGTGATCAAGCTCCTCCTTGAATATCAACCAAGCACTTAACCTCATTTCCTTGTGACATAATCTCACCCTATAATGTTTTGACTCACTAAGATTTACTTGAGCTTATCTCCTCTTCCTTATGGGCATGTCTTTTCCAAATGATACAACCCCACATTGAGTTGATCCTTAATTGAGTTGTGCATTCAATCCAAGCCTTAAAATGATCTCTACTTGTGTATGTGGCTATCAACTTGGCCTCCCATTTTTCACCACCCCTAAATTTTCCAACTCGTATTTCCTATGCATGTAGCTTGGTTGAGTAATTATCACATTTCCCATAGATGAACTCAATTGATCTAGATTTGGGATTCTATCCCACTTACATCCACCACCCCACACATTCGACTCACCATTTGATCCATTTCAAGCCCCACACGGCCCGGATGAGCTAAAAACCTCGATCTCGCCATGTCAATGTCGTGAACTGCACTCAATTTCCATCTCACCTAGGATAAATTTAGCTCATCGAGCTATAAAATACCCCTGGATTTTCCCTTCCACGCAATGTGCTCACCGAGAAGCTCGTTGAGCTACTCGGTGAGCTAGTTTTAAGTCATCCCCTTTAATGCCCCTTGGGCATTTTCAACATTTTTACCTTTTTCAGGATTTTCTTAGATTTTCCTATTTCAGGGTGAGATGGAGTAATAAAATAACTCAAGCTGAATTTATCCCCTGATGATATTTTTCCCATTTTAGCCAGATGTGGGCCTGTAATTCTCACTTCTATTCCTTTTAAGTTGGAATCTAAGGTTCAAAACCCAAAAGAGGAAAAAATTCCTCATGCGGTTTTAATCTTCCCAATGATACTCGAATGCTCCGAAATATCTGATTTTCACCTATAAACGCTGATTTTTTTGTGTGGTCCCTATTCGGTGTGTAGGTCCTTTACACTCCATGTTGTCCATTTTTCCCGGGAGGAAATGGATAACAATTTTGGTGACTTGCGGGGGCATCTACCTGCTAGGTTCTCAAGACAAGTATCTTAAAGATTCCATTGGGAACATATTCATTATTGATGGCCTAAAACTGATCTGAACCTCTAAATTTAGCCCTCAAAATTTTCTTGAATACTACTGCTCAGTGTTGAACCATTGCTTGCACTCTCAGTCTTTACAAGAAACTTTTGGAGTTAAAATTGTGAGAGTGGAAAATTGTTTAAACCTGGGATTTCCTTTTTTTTCTCTTCACAATTCTTAACCTAAGACTTGGTATGCACAATGTATCATAGAATTTGGAGTAGAACATTTTTTGAGTTAGTATATCATATAAATCTATTAAACTTTTATTTTTATCCTCTTCTAGATGGTGCTTGGAACACTATTGAGGATTGTATCTTCCCTAAAAATCCTTAAGATATTTAACTTGAAACACACTCAAAAATGATTTGAGTTTGATCTTATGCTACCAAAGAAGGGGAAAATTTGGATGATTAGCAACTGATTTTGATCCTTCCGGGGATGCTAGAAGATCAATGTGATTGATACGAAGGGACAAGAGGATGGAAACTATTAAATCCCATCCCTTTTCAAATTTAGTTGCTTTGCATTTGAAATCCTTTTAGAACTACAACTATTCCCTATAAATATGAGTTTCTTTTTATGGCATTGCTTGCGGGAGGCATTCTGAAACATGGTGCACTGTGCGGAGAAAATGGGAAAAATACTATATACAAAATGAAAAATAATGCATGCTCAAAATGAGGCATGTAGAGTGTAAAAGATAACTTTTTATGTAGAATGCAACCTAATCCTACCCTACACTAACAAAAGAAAGAGGAGACTTAAAACAAAACCAAATCGATAAGGAAATGTAGCTTCCCCTTCTTATAACTTACATCCATGTAGGTGATTTGACATTGAACATGGCTATGTATATGAGTGAAATACTATAAAGAGGCCAATATTCATCCCCAATCATCAAGGTATCAACTTAAAATAGAACAAATACCTCCTTAGAATGATTTACATGGGGATCCTGGAGGTGTTGTAGCTGATCCTTGGTATTGTGAGACTCATCCCCATGCTCTGGATTGAGCATGGATGGTTGTGGCTTCTCCTTTGGATCCTATGAAGACAAATATTTGATGGGGAATTTCCGTATCTAGTAGATTTTACCACTACTCTAAGTTCCAATCTCAATAAGAAAGTCTTGATTTAGAATTTCTTGGAAAAGGTGATGACATGCAAATTGATTTTCTTCCTTTTACACATTTATAGACAACTGATGTCCCATTTAAATGAATGGTATGAAATAGATGGAAATTTCCCCTATTTTCCTTCCTTACCCACTATAAAACTTGGAATATTTAATTCCTCCAATCCTTTCTCTAGAGGACTCTTATGGGATACAAGTTGCTCTTGTGTATCCCCTTCCATGGCAAAAATAAACTCATCTATGACATGCATCTCTTCGGGACTACTTGCATCCTTTGATTGGAACATTGTTAGCTTGATGTAAGTCATTGAACTCTATTTCACACTGTGCTACTCACTATTTGGACTTTGGAGTTCCTCTTTCCCCTCTTGGAGGTAAGGCTTGCCTGCACATCTACCTTCTTTTTTCAACACAGAGTTTGAAATTCCAAACTCCTCCACTTGTTTCTCTTGAGATTTGTTATGGATAACAAATTATTCAATATTCTTCCCCTTGATGGATTCATTAGACAAGCCATTTTCAACAAAAGACAAAGAAAGAGGGAAGTCTAAACACTCATCACTACAAGAGAGAAAGAAACCCTCTATGATATTGTTTTCTGTAGTACCCCAAAATTAGATTGTTCTTCTTCATGGAAATTTTTTCACCTTAGGAATCCTCATCATCAAACATAAAATTTGAGAGTTCAAATTTATCCCCTGAATTAGAAATCAGAGAGGGTGAAGTGGGAGAAGGGATTAGAGTTTATCTCATAGCTTTCCTTGTGCTCGAGCACCTTGAATAAAAATTTCTCTCCTCCATGGTAATAACATGCTCCTCTTATTTTGGATTTGGATCTTCTCTATATTCCTCCTCAACTAATTCTACAACATATGATTCATCAACAATATCTGAAAATAAAGTTCCCTCATAGATGCTATAGTTGGAATAAATAGATTTTTGATCTTCTTCCATTTGTTCTTGCTCCATTTCCACTGCAAACTCATTCTGCACCACTTGTGGCTAGACCTCAACCTCCTCCATAGGCTTAACCATTAAGGGTATTTTATCAATCCCAAATCTTAGAGCCAAGCTCACCAAATTTTTCATCATTTCTTCTTTGTTTGGCTCTTCTTCTTGTTGCTCCTCTTAAATGGTTTTTTGAGTTTCTTCCCAATATGAGTCCGTGATTATGACAGGGAATTATGGATGGGGTATCTACTGATTTTTTATTTGTTGGTAGTTGTGGAGGAGGTTCATTTTCTTGTTCTTGTAGAGGGGACTTGGGTTTGGAAGGGAAAAGGGAAAAGGGAAAAAATTAAGATGAGGTGGAAGATTAGGAGATGGAGAAATGGGTTCCACTCTAGGGGCAATATGAAAGAAGCTTGGATAATGAGGCTTTGAATTATATGGTGTCAATTGGGGAGTTAGGAGAGGGTTGTGGGATGACGATGCAAGGGTATCCCATTCACAAATTTAACTCGACATGGTATACAAACTCTTCTATCTCTCGGATCCACTCTTTGAGTGTTGGAAACATCTCAACTATGAAGATGAGATTCTGTTGTGGGATATAATGTCTTGGAATAGGGCCCACCCATGGAAAAGGGGTCCTAAAACCAATCTTACATGCCTACATCTGAGATGTAGCTCTTGACTGCACCATCTTGACCTCTAATTCTTGAACTTTCAGCTATAACTCAACATCTCTAGGTGAAGGATATCCTCTGAAATCTACATACCCCGACTCCTAGAAACCTGCATAGCTTTGTGGGTAACCAAACTGACATGTCTCTTGTTTATATGGGTATGCACAGTGAATTTTATTTTCATTTTAGGACTGACATATAGGGGTTTTATAATAACCTAGGGATGGATTTTGAAAATCTAGAGGTGGGTTAAACTAGTATGGTTACCACTACAAATGTGAATCCCATGACATAAATGAAGCCATGATTGCATTAGTTCATGCAATGGATGAAGATGAAGAGATGTGGAAAGAAAAATAGATAGAAATAGATGGAAAATAATGGAAAGTATGTAACTCAGAGAGGGGGTTTTGACCAAATGGAGTCGCTAGTTTTGCTTTTCCTATGTCTTAAAAGATTGTGATAGTACAATGAAACTTGATGAAATGAGATGAATGCATGCATGCACACCTTGAAGGGCTCAAAATTGGTTACGAGGTTGAACTGGTTTAGCTACAAATGCTCTCCAAAATCCTAAATATGTGAACTACGAAGTCTAAAATCCTAAATGCCTCCAAATTTGTGAAGATGACTTCTTGTCCCATCGAGCATGCCAAAACTATTGTGGTAAAATCACAACACCCCGAATGGATAGTTTGTGGAAATAGGGCATTAAGTGTGATTTCCTAACATGAATTTGTAGACAAAAATTCTACATGCCCCACTTCCACAAAAATAGTCAAATAAGAACACCCACTTGGATACCATTTCATGACCTAAGTTTTATATTTAATTAAATCATTTAAATTTTCCATCGCATCATGACATCTCTAAACCTAGGTCATTACCACGATACCCATTTAATTAATTAAATAGTTCCACATTCCCTAAATCATATCCCTACTTTTCATGGCTATTTAATCAATCAATTAATTAATTAATTTGTATATTCACCCCTATACCTCACTTATAGTAACTCACTAGTTACGACTAGTCTGAATAAGAAACCTTATAAATATATTATCCTAACCATATCCCTATGACAAATTATTACGTTTCACTATTTATGAATAGTTTAAAATAGCAAACCTTCTAAATACTCTCCCTCTATCATAACCACCTCTATCCACCTCTAATACCTCACACTCGAATTCTCTAGTTACCACACCATAATCTCCCTAAATCCCTAGCCACCTAAGATCAAATTATAAATTTTATCCCTTCTATATCTTCCTAACTCTAAGCGATGAAAACACTGTCATACCCTCAAACATTGACGATCTATAAATCTGGTTCTCCTACCTCTATTTGGGACCATTCATGATCATTCAAAAAATTTTGGGAGCATTATCAGGAATTCAGAGGCATTATCAAGTTTTATCAATGTCATCTTGCATCCATCTATAACCATGTTCTCATTCATTAGGTATCTAGGAGATATTTAGGCTTGTTCATTGTCCAAAAATAATCACAACTAGCTTTTCATCATCACTCATCATTAAAAGGTTTGTCACTATCACTTTTATTCTGTTTTCATATTAAAAAAACTTGTCATATCATTACGTACTTTCTCTCTCTCTCAAGAAGGTTATAGTTTAATTTTACCTAATATAGTCTCTTATTTTAACAATCTGTTAATATTTCTCAAAATCTCCTACCATTAGCCTAATTGATGCAACCTATAATATACCCACAAATCCTAAGGCACTCTAGCACATCACTCATCTAGAACTAAGTGCTCACCCGAATCACGCAAGAGCACCAGGTCCCTCTTTAGAGTTGCTTGTCCAAAATGTTAGCATGATTGTGCATGTATATATTCAGATCCATAATAGATAATCAATTAAACCATAGTACATGAACCAGATCTAGATCTAAACCACATGAAATATTGACTAAACAATGATCATAATAAGATTTACCATGCAAGAACTAGATTCAGTCACATCTAACACCAATATCCCTCTAATATGATGAATTATATTAAAAATGAAAAAAATAGAATCTTCATACATTCAAGATACAATCTCCATGGTTATGCACGCTAGAAAATCGGTAGCATAACTCTAAAATAATTTGTTTCCTATAAGCCATGCAAATCAATACATATATATAGGGGTGGGGACTTTCCCTTTCACTGCCCATGTACCTTCCAAAAACTGGCTACATGCTAACAATAGCCATGCACCTTTACAAGGGAATAAAAAAGCATGAAAGTGCTCTAATAATAAATTTCCTATAGTTAACTCCAAGTAGAAATCATATTATTAGATCAAGACCGCATGGTGCTAGAAATGTTACATATCAAAAATATCCTTGTGTGAGCTGCAAGTCTTCATGTTTATCATGTGCTCAACACTCCATCTCAAAAAATAGTTGTGACCATAAAAGTGGTTGAGTCCTAAATACAAACCATTCGGGTGTGCTCATGTTCCTCCCTAAATTTTTGCCTTCCCACACATCTTTTTTTTTCATGCCCAATAATTATGTGATCTTCTAGTTGAGTGATATTCCATGTGCTCAAAATTACCCCACACTAACTACATTGTCATCCTCGAAATAGGTGATCCCACTTATATCTTCAAAGGAAAGAAAAATGAATGAAAGAATAAATATTTTCTCAATAAAAAGAATGATTCATCACTTAGTGCTATAGTCATTTATTTACCCTTAATAACTTTACCAACCCTCGGCGCATCGGGCTATCACCCAACGGTTGGGAACTCACCCAAGGAATGCGTGGGAACTGAGCCCCTCCTTTATGTGAGCTATGTGAGAAGGTTCTACCATTAATGGAGGATGATTTAGAGAATCGGAGTACATTCACTTATTCAAAGAGGTAGAAAATTCAACTAGCAGATCTAACATTAGTGCATAAAAAAGCTTAAGAAATTTGTAAGAAGCATAATAAAGCTGGATCTAATCCATTATAAGTCAAATTCCATGAGGGTTTACACCTTTAAGAAAAATATATGGATTAAATCCAAATATATATTGATTTAACATAGTTTAGGTAGCCATATTATATTCAATAGGGTTGTCTCGGACCATATACGAAAAGAAATGACATGGACCTAACTCTCACAAGTCCTTCCCCATATGATATCCTAACTATAATTTTCCCATTTTAACCCTTACTATAGATCTTAGTTCCATACAACGGTTTATGGCATCCCTTACAACACTTAGCAATACGTTCTCTAAACCATAGCATTACTACAACACATTGTTACTCTTCTTCTTATTCTTTATGTGTTCCCTCTGTCTCCCATTATCTCTTGCATTCTTGTCATTTTCTATCTCTCCGTCCCTCTTCTATCCTCTCCTCTATTATCCTCATTGTGTTTCCTACCGTATTTAACCCAAGCATCTCTCTTTATAGGATCAACACCCACCCCATGCCTTCTCTCCTAGAAAGATCACATGTCAAGTGTCGATGTGGTCCTCCATTAGTGAATTATTATCCCTTTGTAAACCCTCCACTCTCTGTAATGATTTCTTCTAGGAATATTCCCTACCTGGAATATCCTTTTCTTAACCTCCGATGTTCCAGGTTGGCACCTTATCCACTCATCATGCCTAGTCAGGTCCTCTCATTTTTCCTCAAGTTCCTCTAGAATTCCAAATATGGCTAAGTCTTTTAAACCCATGTTCTTCTTCCTACACACGACCTGGTTTCACTTAAACCCTTCTTAAATCCCTTTTTCCTACACGCTTTCCCTTAATCGTCCTTCTTATCACTAGTCCGCACACGTGCACCCTTAGGTACTTAGCCAATATTTTAGGGCCCACCATCACCCCACACTAAGTGTGTTGTCTACGTCCTTTGAAACATCCGAATTTTTTCAAAGAATAAATAATAGTGAGATATGGACAATCTGAATAAAGAATTAAAGAATGGAATAATCTGCATCTTGTTGTAGGAGGAGTGGGAATTATTTCTAATTTTTTTATTCAATATTTTCCTTAGAATTAACCTCACTCTATGCTTGTTGAAGTAGGTCACCAACTAGAGTGATCACCTCATCAAAACCCAATATGAATCTCTTAGCATTTAGTGTGTCTATAATTCCTTCTAGCTTCTTTCTAATATCATACAACACATCTACTCTGCAGATGAATCTAGGATATAGTTTCTTAAAAATATTCTTAATTAAACCCTGTAAGGTCTCGATTGCCTCCATCTCATCGTCAACTTTTGCTAGGATCTTATCCCACTTTGACATGTTTCCTTTTTTATTTTCTTAAAATTCCTTCAAATCCACCTCATGCGTAGCAAATAGTATGCTTGCTACCTTGTCCATGTCAAGCAATCATCATGAATAGCCTCAGCTATTTGCATGGTGGTCTTCACTATGGTAAAGAGCTTGGAATACTGAGTAAATGTCTCTCCGATCTTCATTTTCTCTTCCTCCTTCTAGCATGCTAAAGAATCTTCGTTTATTCCAATGTGAGTGGTGGCCTCTCCATGGTGAGGATTCGGTCGGTGTATTCCAAGCATCTCATGATCGACTTGTATATTTTCTCGGGAAAGGCCATGTCTAGGTGCTTCAAGATTATGGCATCTAAAATAGTCTCTATCTTCTTATGGATCTCTCACACCTTTTCCTTTTCCTCCCTTAATTTGCTCCTTAATTGTGCATTGATCAACTCCTCCTACTTTAGCTCCTTATCCTTTTCAATGATCTCTTCATTTTTCTTTTCAAGATCTTCTTCCAGGACCCTTACTCTATCATTCCTCCTGAAGATCCTCACCTTAGCCTCCATCGATACCTTCTTGAGTACATTACAAACTTGCTCATCTGATAGTTGGTGAGAATTCACTAGAGGGTTTACTCCATTAGTATATGGTATCTTCATCAACATCTCAAGGTTGACCTCAAATTCTGGCTCATCAAAGTGGGACTCAAAATACCAAGACAACATCTTCCTTGTGCATGGGTACACACCATCTTCATCAAAAGAAGACCATGAAATGATTTTTTGAAGGCACAAGACTTTGGAAACATACACATTGTACCTTATTTGGATCATTGATGTAGGTATTCCCTTGTTATTACACCACTATCATACCCTTTCCTCCTATGTGCACTTCCTTTGGGAAGCTTACCACCAAGTTGGGATCTCCACCCATGCTTCATACTCCTTTTCTATGCTCTCGCTTCCCTCTGTCTCCTTGAGAAATTCTTCGGCGTTATGCTCCACCTCTTGATCCACCAAGTATTTTATGATTCCTGTTACCTCCCTTTCTGTGGCATCCTCTATCTGCTCCTTGGTTAGGCTTGGAGTCCTTTGATCCTTCATGTTGACCTCCTCACTTTCCCCCTTTCCATGAGCACCTCCTTCATCCTCATCCTTCTCTTCATTTCCCTCCTCCTATGACTCATGTACATCATACACATGATGGTCCTAAGCCTCATCATGCTCTTCATCATCCCCATCACCTTTTTCAGCCTCCATGCTATCGATTTATTCGAGTCTACCTTTTCTATTACCCTTTATTTCTTCCTAATTGGTGATTCTAATATAGGAGACTCTTCTTTTTCTTCCTCTCTAGGTGAATCCTTTCTTTCTGGCGACTCTTATTTTTAGGGGGATTCTCTTGATCTAGTGCCTCTTCCTCATGTGTCTTCTCTTTCTATTCTATTGGGGAATTCTTCAATCATGCATAGGTGCTTGGCCTTCCACCCAACTCCCGAATGCCTATAGAATATGTTGTCTATGAAATTGGTGTGTTTTTCTCAAGGACCTCCTCTCTCCCCCTTTTCCTCAATGCATACTTCTTCCTTATGGTGGGGTCTTCTAAGATAGATACATAATTTTCAATGTAATATTCCTTCTCATACTTGGCCTTATGCATAGGTATATGTCATTGTGGTCTTCCCAAGAATAGGCAATGTTACTCTTGGCTTCACCATATGTACATCATGGGAGATTTAATTATCCAAATATGCACACTTATTTGGATATATCAATGTCATGTGTAGCTCATGGTAATCCTGGTATATCATGGTGAGGTCAAACCTTAGTTTCTTTGCCTATTTGAATTGATTGACTCTAACATGGAATTATTGTGCTATAAAGGAGAATGGAAATTTTCACCAGGGACTCTTGGTGCCATCTTTCAGAGTAAACATGCCAATAAAAAAATGTTGGTATACGAAAAACTCAGCTTTACCTTGTAGTAAAATAGGTAACTACTTAGGTTTCCTCCACTCTGTGCTAAATGCATCAGCAACCATTTATACAATTTTTATAGGTGCACCTTATGGCCGGCCTTCATGGTGTCACAAGTGTACTTCTAAAATATTTTGGCAGGGGAGGGGTTCTTATCTGGGTACTCCCACACAAATTTATCTAGTCTGTTGGACACTCTAATCTCCAAAAAGATAATGGTAAGGAGGATGTTACCAAACTTGATCTTTTCTCCATCATGTGCGGATCGATATTTCTTCGCTATCAATGTCGAGAGGTTATAGATGGTCCCCTCCAATATCTTTTAGCAAATGTTCAACCAAGCCTTGTTGATCTGTGTCCATCTCTCTTTCCCATTTAGTTTTGTGACCAAGTGCATGACCATCCTCATTACAGGGTCAGAAATCACAGAGATGTCAAGTATCATAGCCCCTTCTTGTAGTCATAAACTTCAATAGTTTTCTTGATGGCCTCCTTATCATCCAAGTCATCATCAAATGATTATCACTTTCGGGTAAGACTTATAAATTTGGAAATGATTTGGGTAGTTATCTGCATCCTTTGTGCTACGAAGTAGAAATAATATTCATGTACGCGTGACTTTAACCACTGGTACAGTCACTCAAGCTTGCCAAAATAGAGAAACTCATAGAGTTACAATAACCCAGCCTTCTCCATCTTCAACTTTACCTCATCATCGTAGATAGGAATTCCATCTAGAATCGTTTTATCTATAGGATGAACTAGTTCCAATGCCATCTCATTCTATGTGGTGTTTGTTTGATGGTTGTAGTAACTTATGACCATATTTCTAACATGAGAAACCCATTATGTTCCAAGAAACATGATGTATGGATATTGCATCTTTATGCACCATTATTCATTGAAATTGGTGAAAATAGATTGTTTCCCTTTATCCTTTCCCTTATTTTGTGAAACGGTTGTTGCTTTCCTTAGTGCCATTTCTTTGTCGAGTCACTAAAAGTTATTTCTTCCTTTTGATCTTTTCTCTACTCAATTCTGTGGATTTACCCTTTCATGAAAATCCCTTCAATCTGTGCCCTAGCTACGGAACCCTAACTCGGGAAAATATTCTTTACACAAGATGGTGTATTCACTTACAATATTTGAAAACTTCTACAACCCTCTCCCATATATTCTTTTCAACTCTAGTTCGCTAATCAAAATGGTTATGTACTTAGATCCTCACAACATTTTTTCACGCAAATTTTCTTCAAGGATGCCCTAGTTTTCAAGAGCTATTCAATATAAAAAATGCAAGGTAAACAATAATGTATCCCAACCTTCTACTTATAGATTTTTTAAAATATTTTTCTTTAATAAATGTCATGCCACCTACCAATGTACCTTTGCAATAAAGGTGGATTTTTCTTCTAAATCCAACCTTCAACACTTTTACCCCCATGCCCAATCCTACGCAAGAAATTCTACAACCTTTTGGTACACAAAAACTTTTACCGAACGAAGATCCTTACGTGTGTGACTATAGCATGGAAGGAACTTCTTATGTCCTTACCCTGATTTCTGACATCACCTACATCAGGTTGTTCCTGTGATTCTCACCATTATATGTGGTTGTTGTAAATCCTTCCGAAACCTCCTTATGTTCACCTTCTCTATGTGTGCTCTTCTAAACTATACACTTTTTATCCTTCAAACCAAGCCATCAAAGCACAACTTCTCTACCAACTTCCGTTACTTGTCCCATCACTCCACCCCACACAAAAATTGATGTGTGGTCCTTTGCGCATAGATTTTTTTTTAAATAATAATTGGTTACAAAGTGCATAATGTGCACACAACAACAAAAATAAAGGGAACATGAAATGAGAAAGGGAAACAAAAAGAAAGGAAATGCATTAAATAAAATCCTAGGCTAAATGGAAATATTTCCTTATTTACAAATAGAAGGAAGACTTATTTATAGTAGGGCTTTAGCCTACTCCCATTGAAATGGCCTAGTAACCATGTTCCATCTAGCATTTGTAACTAGAAGGTGCCTAAATCAATTATATAACATAAAATGTATGGGCCCATCTAATGGATTTTGAATTTCCCATTGTCACACGAAACTTGAAATCATATAATAGAACCATTTGTCCAATCTCAAAAAAATCTTGATGTTTATATCATGCCATGTCGTTTTCCTAGATTTTTCTATCTTCCGACTCCAACAAGAAATGACTATCCTCTCATCTAACTCCCTTAACTTATCAATCCTTTCCTCAATAACTTGTTCATCAGCTAGTCCTCTTGCAAATGCTATACATAGTGATGGTAACATGAATTCAATGGGTAATACTACTTCCATGCCAAACACCAGTTGAAAAGGTGTGGCCTTGTTCAATATTTTATAAGTAGTCCTGGTATGACCATAACACAACAAAACTTTATCATCCCAATCCTTTCTTCCCACATCACAAATTTTGGTCAGCGTGTGACTCAATATTTTGTTAAATTCCTTAGTAGTTCCATTAGCTTGTGGGTGATAGGGGTAGTCTTGTGGTGGGCTACCATGAATTATACCAACAAGATTCTAATTGTCTCATTCAAGAAATGAGTACCCCTATCACTTGTTAAAATTAGTAGACATCCATATTTGTTGATTATATTTTCCCACAAGAACCTAGCTATTGTTGCCATTGTGCAATCCCTTATAGGTGGAACTTCGCCCACCTTGTAAGATGATCTATAAATGTAATGATATAGCGTGAACCATTCCTTCACATGGTATCTAAAATAGGTCCTATAAAATTAATGGCCCATTTCTCAAATTGTTCTGCACTAGCTATCATTCTCAAGGGAATCTCATCTCTTCTTCCTAGTTTGCCAAGGTGTTGCCAATGGTCACGACCCGTACAAAACTCAATACAATCCTAGTAGATGCTTTCCAACAAAATACCTACCGAAGGATCTTGCCAACAATTACATTCCCTACACAGTGCCATCCTACAATCCCACCATGTGCTTCCTCCATGATTGCAACCCATTCATGCTCTAACACACACCAGTGAAAAACATCATTGCAGCCTAGCTTGTATAAGTTTCCACCAATTAAAATGTAGGGTGCGAAGCATATTGCTAACTTCCTTCTTTCCAAATTTTTCATTCCTTCTGGTGTCACACCTTATTTGAGAAACACAACCATATCTTCTAGGTGAGAGGGTGCACACCAAAATCTAAATAGTTTCACATCTTGCATTGTATCCGTAATGCTCTACGCATCCTCCCCTGAATCAATCCTTGATAAATGGATAGGTCCCAAATTACTCTTACCTAGTTTTATGAAAATTGTAAACTCAAACTCTTGAAACAACAAAAGCCACCAACATATGTGTCATTGTAAAATGGGTTTGTTTTCCAATTACTTCAACATCATGTTGTCCATGTATATGTTAAAGGGCATTTTCAATGAGATACTACCTAAATTTTTTACAAGTGCGTAGATCATGGATAATGGCTCACATTGAGTTGTAGTATAGTTCTTCTCTCCTGGCGTTAAATTCCTACTAGAAAAACATAATGGGTGGTCAACAATTACTTCTCTAGGTTGTGCTAAGATTTCCCCAATCGCCATCCCTGAAGCATCAACATGTATATGGAATGGTTTTTCCTAAGAAGGAAAGCATAGTATGGGCACGGTGATAAGCATATTCCTCAATGTATCGAACATCATCTACTACATCTCTCCCCAATCAAATATATATATCCATGTTTTAACAATTCCTCTAGTGGCGTAGTGATTTTGGCTTACCCCTTCATAAATTTCTGTAATACCTCGTATGCCCAAGGAATGCGGTGCATTGTGCTCTAGCCGGTAAATCCCACAATAACATAAATTTTGGGGATCCACCAACAAACATTCCTTACATATGATACTCCCCAACAAGGTTAAAAATGGAGTAGTTAAGAGATATTTCTTGATGTTGAGGTATATTTACAACTACCAAGATCTCTCAAACATAAACCAAAAATTGTCACAATGATCCCTCACTAATCCATATACCATCCAATCATCAAGGTATACCTGAAGGAACTTATGGATAAAATCTTGAAATGCCTACACCACAATGCGTGAAAAACATAGTAGGTGCATTCTTTAGTCCAAAAGGCATGACCGTGTAGGAAAAACTTCCCCATTTAGTGGAAAATGTTGTCTTTTATTGGTCCTCTTTTTCAATTCTAACTTGATGATACCATGAGAATCCATCCATGAAGGAATAGATCTCATGCCCAGCTACTCCCTCCAGGATTTCTTCGGTGAAAGGGGTGGGAAAGGGATCAATGACACATACCACTTTCAAATCTATGTAATCAACAAAAATCCTTATCCTCCCATCCTTCTTAATGCTAATGACCATCAGACTTATCCATTCTAATTCCTGAATGGCCTCAATGATGCCTGATGTGATCATCTTGTCAATCTCCTCCTTGACTTTGACATGAAGATTCAAATTCATTTGATAAATTATCTTCCAAATTAGGCATGCTCCTTCCTTTAGCTTGATTTTCATTTCCCCCAAGGAGTGGTGAAATTCTTTCAACTCATGGCACTCGTGTGGAAATAAGTCTTGAAACTTGCACAATAGATCAATGATCTTCAAAACATCCTTTTCTACCCAATATTCCCCAATAATAACCTACTTAGGTTTTGTTTCTAAGCCAATGTTAACCTTCTAGGTTTTCGGGGTTCATGGTAGGCATGCTTTCTCATCAGCAATATTTGTTACCTTGTGCATACCTACAGTATGGTTAGCATCCAAATTCTCCACTTCTTCACCATCGATCAAGTAGACCAATTTTCCTTTTTTATTTTTCCATGCATGCACACCCAATGTTTATCTCCTCTGATTCTTCTTCATCAAAGCATGCTTCTAAACCAAGTTCACCCAATAATTACAATATTCTATCCTCTGCCATGGCACTATCTCCCATCGTTAGGTGCTTAACAACCTGCAACGCCTCATCCACCAATGGCTTGGTGCTCTGATATTCAAAAGCTTAAAGGATGAAAATCATTAAATCCTACCAATTTCCTTTATGATGGCACATCTATGAGTGAATGTACCATGTGAACGCAACCTTGTAAAGTAGAGTATAACTTGTGCACTCATAAAAAGGTAACAATGCTTCCACATCTTCCATCTAGGCCTTCTCACATGCTTGGACGTGAAACAAGGTGGGCTCCTTCCCATGATAATCTCATATGATAGTAGGTGCATTGCTCCAGGAAAACCTAATAGAGAATGTGATTCTCACTTCACACCACTCTATAAGGCTATTGTGATGGGTCACCCACCAATGTGTTGTGGTCTCGAGTAAGGTATAACCGAGCATCCTTCTCCTCTTAGTCTCATTCCTCCACTAGGTCTCCATTTCTTTTAGGAAAACAATAGGGTTGGCTCCTCCAAAATAACTGGGTAGATTATTTCCTTCTAGGCACTTGATTGAGCACACCTTTGCTACCCTTATCATAGAGCATCTTAAATGCCTTCCCACCAACTCATATGTCCCATGCACCCAATTTTCACATGATACGCTAGTTGTATCACTTATAGATTGAGTTTCTTACCACTAAATAACACCCTCCTTGGTTGGTTATATAACTTTAGGGTCCTGGATAGTGTGCACGTAAATTCTATCTAGGTCCTCTTCTCCTAAATTCTCAATATAGGGCACTGACTTCCCATCCGTCAATGGAATGATAACCCATTCCTCTTTGTTCTCAAAGCTTATGTACCCCTTATTAAAACGTAAGTCAATATTATTCTTAAAGAATCAAGGGAACCCAATTAATCCTGGAAGGTTTTATGCCTCACTAAGTGCTAAGAATTTGAAATCCTCGGTGAATTTCTCCCTTGTAAAGTGATAAAAGCATCCTTTAAAACACCAATGGGCATCACTTTGTCTTGTTGGCCATATACAACACATTTGAAGATGGTTGTAATAGGGGCCTTCCCATTTGATGCCAGGAGTCCAGACAAGAACATTGACTTCGTACTCAATGTCAATCAAAATATTTCTTAGGATAAATCCACCAAAAACTTCATTCAAGGTAATCTCTTTATCATATTTGATGTTGTGACAGGGAGGTTAGCATGAAAAACCTTCCTATTGTGCTCTGCTCTAGTGCTTGGTATCTTATTCCTAAACCATTATCCTATAAGAGGAATGATATTTTATTTCCTCAAAAAATTCATACCTTCTTCGACATCATCTATATCCTTCTATGGAGCCTCAATGTTCTTCTTCTTTCCAAATTTTGGGATTGTTCCTTCATACATTGAATTTCCCTTCCAGCATTCCCGACTACATCCATGGTCTCTTCATAGAATTCATTTTAATAGGTAGGTTCCAAATAATTCCCATACACCACCTCTTCCCTTGTAATCTGGGGTCTCTATTTTGGTATCTCCCTAGTGTGTGCATCCTCATCTCGCTTCATCACCAAAGGTGCAAGTTCTAAATTTGTTTCATGTGCCACTCTTGGCATCTACTGCAACTCTACTTTCTTAATGATTACCATCTTGATGCCTTTATCCTTCCACTATTATTGGCTCATGTATTCAAATAACTCTCGGGATTCCTCATACTTTTGTTTCTTTCCACACTAAGATAATTGCAATATATTAGGACACCCATGCTTATATTTCTCCATAGACACACAATTATAACAAGTTCCATGCGTAGAAAATCACTTCCTCCTCCCCTACAATTTCCACGGCCTCTAAATCCTCCACGAAATCCTCTAGCATGAGCTCCTCCATCTTTGCATCATTCATAGTGGCAACCATTGTTCTTGGAATTTTTACAATGTCGGATCAGCGTACACCAATATCAATGACATCATGTATTTGGTGAATCAATCTATAATCCTTAGTTTTATGAGTAGTATAGGTGAAAATATTGCATTAGCAAGACATATTCTTATAGATTGCATGCTAAAATAGTGGAAACCTACTTATATCGGGATCTTCATGGAAAACCTTATAGTCTAATACCATGGAGTGTACTAATCTCTAAGGATAACTGTCCTTTGTATGCTCCTCTACCTCACAATCTCTTGCACCATAGGCCATTTCGATTCTCATGGGCCGAATTTTCACATACCTTCTCCAGCTTGCTTTGTCATTACAAGAATCTAAGATTTAAGAAAATGGATAACATCATATCTACGATCCCAACAAAGATCAAAGTGTAGGGAAACCTCCAAGGCCTCGTTGGTATGTGAATTTCTTGTGTGAAAGCACTCTCCTAAAAGGTGTTATCAACCCTCCAACAAACCATTGAGCATGCTGAGAAGGATGAATGTCATACGATAGTTTTTGACAAGAGAGTCTTAAAATGCACATCATATTCCTACACACTCTTTTTCATACCTTGTTGAATTTCCTTCAACATGCTAATGCTCTTTTTTCAAACTCAGGAATATGAAATTTAGCTAAGAAGGAATTATGTAGTGTGGTGTAATCTACCACTGTCTGGTGGGGGTCATACTTCTGGTACTAACTATGTGTGCATCCCTATAACATTGTTGCAAACTGACTTGCCTTCCATTCTGGGGTAGTGATCCCCTTTGCACACCATAGTATCTCACACTTGTGTACATGCTTTGTAGCATCCTCAACACCTTTGTAGTTTGGTAGGTGCAAAGACATTTTGAAAAATACTTGCTGAGGTGGTTGAGGCCCTTGTCCACCTGATCCAGAACCTTGATTTCCTCGGTGTTGCCTCTACCACTAGATCCACCAAATCATGTCCCTTCGATCCACTAGATCCTCCAGATCCACAAGGTCCACTAGGTCTGCTAGTTCTTATTCCACCAGATCCACCTCCCGTAGTTTTGGAAAGGATCTCAAGTGGTCATGCCTTGTGTCCCCACTATTTCACTAAACTATGTGCCAATAGAATATGATATTCCACTGCTAATATATTTGTGTCCCATGTCACTTCACGATGTGATACACAAGCTTTATGCACTCGTAATTTTCCCAAGTGTCATTCGAGAAAATATACCTCCAAACATAGGAAATGATTGTGTAGCCATAGATGTACCAAATGAAAAGTTATACCTCCTTCATGTTAATCGGTCACTTCTACCAATACCAACTAGGTCAGAAATACTTATCTCTAGATTTAAAAAACTAAGCACCATGGGTTGGTCACTATGCAGATTTAGTTATGCGTTGATGGCTCTCCTTTTTCCAAGTGATGAGATCTCATCAGAGCTCAAGGGGTCTTTGTTCTACACTTGCTATAATGGGGTATCATAGATTTCTTAGGCTCCACATCCTCTGCGTGAACCTTAATTCCTTCCTACAATTTCTTCCTCAATAAATCCATCACTCTTGTAACTTCACGTTATCTATATAAATCCCTTTCATGAGCTTCATTATTCTTGATTCGTCACTCTTCCCTTTCTTTTTCAAACTGCAAGGTCCACCATGTTTCTCCACCCTAGCTTCCCCACCCACTGCTCAGATGAAGCGTAACCAACCAGAGGAAATACTTCCAGACTCATTATAATGATCAAGATCTTTATAGATAAAGGTATAGTACACATGAATGATCCTCTTGGCTCTCTGCAAAACTCAAACTCAACAATCTCTGGATAGGAATATGTAGAAATCCCATACTCCAAGGTGTAACTCATCAACACTCTACTCCACCAATTATCAAAAACATGTGTCCAAGATAGATCAACATCATGTAGCCTCTAATACTCATCTTGGGTCCATATGCAAGGTCTAGAGTATCACTCAATCTAGATGCATACACCAAAATCCATTCATATAATTCCATAAGAAATCAACAAAAGAAGGTCTCATACAACTCATGATACATATGCTATTCTACCAATTTACGTGCATCAAACTCAGATCCAGTACTAAATATCTGAGAAAACTCATCCTCTATGATTTTAATCCATGCTTTGACATTTTCCAAGGTCAAGTGCTTTGTCATCACGCACCATTTTCACAACTTTGAAAAGAGGTCCTGACAATGGAACCAAGATGTAGTCATTTATTTACCATTAATAAATTTACTAACTCCAAGGGCATCACCTATCACCCGAGTGGGTACTAGGCACTCATTTGAGGCACGTGTGAGCACCGAACCCATATTTTATGTGAACTTTGTGAGAAGGTTCTGCCATTAATAGAGGATGATTTACAGAAGTAGGAGTACATTCACTTATTTAAAGAGGTAGGAAATGTAACTTGCAGATCTAACATTAGTGCATCAAAAAGCTAAAGAATAGTGTAAGAAGCATAATAAACTAGATCAAATCCATGATAAGTCAAATAACACAAGGGTTTACACCCTTAAGAAAAACATACAGATTGAACCCAAAGATATATTTATTTAACATAGTTCAGGTAGCCATATTACAGTCAAAAGGGTCATCTCAGACCATATACAGTAAATGATAGGGAACTAACTCTCGCAACACCTTCCCCATATGAGATCCTAACTATAATTTTCCCATTTTAACCCTTGCTACAGATCCTAGTACCATATAAAGGTTTATGGAAACCCTTAGCCCTATGTGCTCTAAACCCTAGCATTACTATAACACATTGTTACTCTATTTTTTATTCTTTATGTGTTTCCTCTATCTTCCATTATCTCTTGCATTCTGTCTTTTTCTATCTCTTTGCCCCTCTTCTATCTTCTCCTCTATTTTCCTCTCTATGTATCCTCACTGTCTTTATCCCAAGCATATCTCTTTATATGATCAACACTCACCACCATGCCTTCTCTCTTAGATAGGTCGCATGTCAAATGTCAATGTGGTCCTCCATTGGTGAATGCTTATCCCTTTACAAACCCTCCACTCTTTGTAATGATGTCCTATAGGAATATTTACTACGTGGAATATCCTTTTCTTGACCTTCAAGTTTTTGGCCTGGCACCTTATCCACTCATCATGCCTAGTCGGGTCCTCACATTTTTCCTCAACTAGCTCTAGAATACCAAATATAGATAAGTCTTTTAAATGCATTTTCTAATTCTCATGTTCCCTGGTTTCACTTAAACCCTTCTTAAACCCCTTTTTCATGCACGCTTTCCCTTTGCACCATTATTCTCACTATTCCTATGCATTCACACCCTTTTTTACTTAGCCAATATTTTGAGGCCTAATAAGTGCTTTCCTCCTCTACCTTTGGTAGTATCAACTCTAGATATTCATTCTTAATTTTTCCTTCAATGATTGCAATCACTCAAGATTACTTTACCTAATTTTTTACGAGGATGTCTTACAATGGCATCCAGTTCATCTTGAGTCATATTTTTGTTCTCATTTTATATAACCCTGGAAATGTTAGCCATTATTGACATTATTTCCTCTATGGAGTCCATTTTCTACACTATAACCTTCCAAATTTCATCTATTTTGTCTCTATGCAGATCTTGGGATATTTTTAGGGCTTCAGAATTTTATTTCATGAGATAAAGCCTATCTCCACACCCAAGTGTCTCATCCTTCATAGCCTTCAAGACTGAATTATCTTCTTCAAGGGTCCTCTTCCTAATTATTGTGTCTAGAGCTACACACATGTTCAGAGCTTGATTCCCCTTATTAAGCTCATCCTTCAAGGTCTATAGCAAAGATTCCTAACTTGTAATTTTTTTGGCAATAGTGGCCTTCGCTCTAGCTAATTCTTATTCAAGATCTTTTGGCATGGGCATACGTACATACCCTTCATCGATGATAAATTTTACTAGTGTATGTATATAGTGCATTGCAGGGGTATCTGTACGTACAAAAATTGTAAGGTATTATCTTTGTCGGAAAAGTGTAACAAGCTCCCCAATGATGATACAGGTCTCCTCGCAAGGTGTTCGGGATCTGAAAAATCCCTCGGAGTATGCATTAACATCACTCATGCCCCGCTTAGCCCCCGTGTCCTTTGTTTTCCCCTCTTTCCCTCTTTTCTTGCCATTTTTGATCTTTAGTGATGAAATTACCGCCCTGCAGGGTGGCAGTCCTACACGCATTTTCCAGAAAGCGTTTTGACACGACTCACGTAAAAGATCAACGTTTCACTAGTTTTCCTTGCCGACTTGGGCATGCATTTATGTTTTTGGTCCCCTGGAATAGTGTTTGGCCATTGTTTATGGTTTTTAGAGTTCAGTTTGGTTTTGATCTTTGGGTGAATGAAAGCTATAAATAAATGGTTTGTGCACAAACAAATGGTCTGAAGTTTGTCTCTGAATTTCTCTTTGCATTAGATTTAGCTATAATTTTGCTTAGAGTACTTGTTTTAGTTCATTTGCATGCTTGGTTAGCCTTATTCAGCTGTTGGTAAGCCACATATCCAGCTTGTGCAAGCAGTGTTGTTGTTTTATCCAACCAAGTCTGATCTTTCACTCTCATCTCCTCATTTCGTGAGTTGATCTATTATCTTGTTTAGAATCCATAGTTCCAGTTCATTTGCGAGCTTAGTTAATTTTGTTCAGATGTTGGTAAGCCACATATCCAGCTTGTGCAAACAAAGATGTTGTTGTTTTATCCAACCAGGGTAGTTTCAAGTTCTGGTCGCTTTATGTTGCATGACTCGCAGTAAAATCCCGCTAGGAATTGCATAAGCCAAGCTCTATACTCTTGCGCTATCCCTCTCCTACTCATATTTTCACCTGCATTCCGAATTTGTCCTTGTCCCAATATCTATTTCTGTCGATGCTAGCATTACACACTTTTATGGATCCACATGAACACAAAAGAACAAGGAGATCACGTTGAGGGGACAAGATCACATACGCCATCGGATTCACCACTGTTCTGCGGAATCCAGGTTCTAGCTTTCAAAGTTCTAGTTAGAATCATATCAAATAAAGTAGTTAAAATTGCTTCATTTTAGTAAATTCAATTCTCGATATTGTTAGGGAAGCTGTGAGGATTGATAGTTTCTGAGAAACTATGATTCACTCCTCACTTCTGAGGTAGGATCGAGAATCTTGCAAGTAGATTAGGAAAGTTATTGCATTATTTAGAATAAATCTACAAATCACACAGACAAATAACTACACTCGGTTATCTTGTTTGTTTTAAATTGTTATTTAGTTGTTATTTCTAGATACGTTTAAATAGCTACTTTACTAAAATTCTTAAGATATTTCTCAGAACAGTAGAGGTTACATATGTTTTAGGTTTATTCTATGTAGTTAGAATTTGCTCTGTTATAAGTTAGATTTACATTTCATTTTCGTATGACAATCACGGGACCTCGGGAGCCCAGAGAATACATATTCGAGCCAATCGTGCCTCAACCAAACCTCGTCACAGCAATAGTTGACATATACCAAAATCTCAGAATACAAGTGTTCCAAACAACAACAGATTTGCAACTGATCAGTTCTCAGTTGAGAGTGTTAAATATAGAAGATGACCAAGCACACACGTTTTGGTCAAACCAACCAAACTACAGATTACCCTAGGCAAACATTTGCATGGTGTAGAAGGGTTCAAAAGAGAACAAATTTTTGTTGTGATCCTTTGGTCCCACGACCGGGCGCATGAGACACTCTCACGGACATAGATACTAGTTTAAGGATCCAGGTTGCATGAATGCGTGAGGTATTCCCGAGAAAATCACGTAGTTTTTGGTCCTAAACATAGAAGCGAGAAAGCATATGATTACTAGATACTAGGAATCGGGACTTGATTTCGTATATGACCATAACAAGACAAAGAACAACCAAGAGTCTACGGTTGTGACCCACAAGTCCCTGACCCTAATGCATCCATAAGTCAATGGGGACATAAACATCGGCCTACACACACTAGTATTCCAATCCACTCCACTTCCATCCATCATCGTCAAACAATTGTCCTTACTAGATATAGCGGCTAACGAAGCTAGAGAATTCTGGACTAGGCCAGAGAATCGTCGTAGAGTCAATTATTTCCACCATCCACCGTATGACCTTGTCTGGGGATGTACACGAAACTATCCTAGGTCATTTTCCACGTATTCCACAACCCATAGATCGAATCACGCTAGAGCTCGATATTGATTGGAGCCTTTGAGAAGTCATCCTTGCCGATCGATCTATCACACCAATCCAAGTTAGAAGGGCCTTCTTTGCCTTAGATTCACAAATTCCATTAGTGCGTATCGAAGACATTAGATTGCTTAACTAGTTTATCTGTATCCCACACATATTCCACCCCACCGGCTGTCTCGCACGACCTCGAGAGGTCGGGTACGTGGAAGAGTCACTTGTAGATTCCACGCTTTCTGTCATTTTTCGGTGTACAAAATTGGTGAACCGACGTGAAGCAAACAAAATTAGTGAAGCTGACGTAAACTTCCTACTTTCTCGTTCGGAGTCATAGTATCACGTGTTCTTTCACAAATCACCTTCGTTCCTTCCCATTATTCTGTGGGTATTCATATACCCCCCGAATATGTCGGGATTCGATGAATATGGCAGACCCCTCTTGGGTCTCGAGGCATACTACGCCCAACAGAATAGGCAATCATCACCCTCGCTCTCAGTATGGGGCGACAACTATTCAACTAATCAGTTGTCAACACAAACCCCAAGAATCAGATATAACTCATCTTTTCAAATGGGGAGTTAGATCAACCTCCTCGAACGCAACAAACAGAGCCTTCAGGCTCGAACAATATGACGTTTACCGGAGAATCTGGTTCATCTCCTCAGATGCTACTTAGACCACAAATTAGTAGACAATCAGACCCATATCTGGTCTTAGATGATGAACGGTCAATACGTTATCCTAGGAGTGAACAACATTCTCGGGGTATGTACCCACCTATAGGAGGTTTACAAATTGTTGGTCGTCAAATAGGACTTTTAAGAAGAGCAAATGTCGGGGGACAAGAAGTCCCTCCTCTTTAATGGGAGAGTTTCCCTTATTGAAACGAACTTATTTACAAATATACAAAACATGATTTTATAGTTGAACTTGGATATTACGTAAAGTGTTTTCCACAAGGATCATTAGTTACAAAAGGGTGAGGAAAGGGAATACGAGGGTGAGCGAGAAGAGCAACATGCGGGATTATAGATAGCGAGAATAATCCTTTATGTATACGAAGTTGTTGTGAATTTAAAACAAGATCGTTTGTACAAGATGAGATTACAGACACAAAGTTCAGTAAATAATCTTCTTCTGATTCATTAATCAAGGACACAAAGTTCCTTCTTGGTTATACAAGATCACTATACTCGCAATATTTGAAAATATGCAATCAGTGAGACTAACGAACTAGAAACAAATGATCTTCACGAAATTAAAAGAAAACACAGAGATAACAGAGATTGGATAGACAATGAATGGAAATCCCTTTTGTATTGATTTCTCTCTGATCTATTTACACTTCCAGAAAATATGCCAAGTTCTTCCTCCTTTTTTCAAAATGGCGCAAAGAAGGCCATTATATAGCTTATAATTCGGTTACTCCTCGTAACCGTTTCTTTTAACTAGGGAATAGTTAAGGAATGCCAAACGTAATTTCTTAACTAATTACATGGAATATGAAAGGAATGGCGAGAAGAGAGAAGGAAGGGGAAGGAGACAGGTGGCCAGTTCTGAGAGGGACCCACTGTCTTTGGAAACCGCTGCTTGAGTTTTCCTCCATGTCTCGGCCATGTCCTTGCCACGAGGGACACACCATAAATTTCATCTTGAGGATGACAACGAATATCTTTCAAAACTGATCTAATCAAGCGTCTTGAACTTCATCCTTCAGAATCGCTTCTTTAGTTCTCCCAAGCTTCCTCTAGGAGCTTGATCTTTATATTGATAATATATGAGCTGCAAACCAGGCTCAAAAAGGAGTTTCAGAGGGAGGGGACATGCGCGGGTTTTCAAATTGCAAGGGTTCAAAACAATGTAAGAATTGCAAAGGAGGTTTTGCCCGTTATATAGCCGTTGAGAAGAGAGAAGGATAATCAATGCGCATTTGATTCATATTTTGAAAAATAGCATATTCGGGTAGAGTGGGAAAAACTAAGTATGAATGACCATTAGTTCGCTTGGGACAAGAGAGACGCGAATGCGTGAAACACGCGGCTCGGCCGATTCGGGAGAAACGGGGAGAGGACGCACAAATGCATTTTGGGACATTTGGGATGAAAAAGAGTGAAGTGCGCGACTCGGGAGTTTCGGCCGAAAATGGGACAGCTTGCACTTTTTAACTTTGGGACATTCGGGACAAAAGTTCCGAAGTACGCGGTTCGGGTGTTTCGGCCGATCGGGGAATAGAATGCACTTTGGAACTTGGGACAGTTGGGACGAAATCGGGTGAATCGGCCGAAAATGGAACAGAGTGCACTTTAAGTTTGAACTTGAGAAATTTGAGACAAAAAGTTCCGGAGTACGCGACTCGGCCGGTTCGGGTGAAATTGGAACAGAGCGCACTTTTGAAATTGGGACATTTGGGACAAGAAAGTGCGAAGTACGCGGTTCGGGCGGTTCGGCCGAAATTGGAACATCTCGCACAGTAACTTCGGGACACTTGGGACAAAAACTTCCGACGGGCCCGAAAATGGGACAAATTCGGAGGTTTCGGCCGATCGGGGAACAAAATGCACTTTCGTACTTGGGACAGTTGGGACAAAAATGTCCGACAGGCCCGAAATACTTACAGAATGACCCAAAACTTAGATTTTTTAGACTTCCAAGACTTTTTTCACACCACCAGCTCGACAGAAAAGACACTTAGACTCAAAATTTTGAATTTTTTTACTTTTGACAGAGTGGGGAATTTTGAGTGGACAACAAAGCTGGCTCCTTCTGGGGATGACTTGGCATAAATTCAAGGAATGAGACAAGGCAAGAACTTAGATGAACTTGGTGAAGGACCAGTGCCTTATCCCTGGGAAACGGAGTCAAAAAACAGACAACATAGGGCAACACACAAAAGCAAATGAAGGAAACACACCAAAAGCAGAGAAGCAAAACAACACCATGCAGGAATGTACAAAGGGACTCCCTAGTCACTTAGGACTTGAACAATTTGAGACACGCCACTATAGGGAAGTGGGAGGGGAGAACCATCCATGTTGAATGGTGAATAGGAAAATAATTTTAGCCTTCAACAATTTCTAAATCTCCTGAAAGATGGTGTCGGCCTATTTTGGGGTTGTACTTTACCTTTGTTTTCGCTTGAAAGGCTTGATTCTGGTTTGAGAGGGATAGAGTGCTACATATCTTTTGGCTTGAAGGCTTTTAGATCTTCATAAAAGTAAGTGAGAACATCTTTATACCTTTTAGAAGATCAATTGCTTTTCTCCTCTCATCTCATTGAGCAACATTTTCCAATGTTCACGAACTTGGGGTCATTAGAACTCCCAATATCAATCTTATCATACTCATTTGATTCTTTGAGGCCCGTAAGAAGCTCTAGATTTCACATACTATCATGATTATCAAATAGTTCCTCCAAACTCACCAGCCCTTTAGGAATCTTGTTTCCTTTGAGCTTAATGCACCCTTCCGATCTGTTTCTTCTCCTTGGGTGACATGACTTGGTGAAAGGACACACTTTCACGAGGACAGTTGTCACTTCCCTCAAAATACAGTTGTTCAAAATTACCTTTGAGTTCCAGGAAGGAAAGCAAATGCTGATCATTATTGAAAACCTGCCAGTTATTGGCATTATCAGGTACACTAGGCCGATGGACCATCTCAATGGTGAATTTATCCCGAGAAAAGTCAGGATGAGGAATCAGCAGTGACCCTGAGACAGCCAACGAATCAGCCCTGCTGTTCTTTTCCCTAGGTACTGCTTCAATAGAGAAAGCATCAAGGAACTCAATAGAATCCCAAACCTGATTCCGGTAATGCCTTAACCTTCCATTTTTTACTTGAAAAAGGTTTCTGACCTGCTTTACAATCAATTCTGCATCACCACGAGCCAGAAGATTCTTTATACCTTGTTCTTTGGCCACCTGCAATCCGAGAATGAGAGCCTCGTATTCTGCTGTGTTATTAGTGTTCTCGAACTGCAACTTAAATGAAAAAGGATGAAGGACACCTTCTGGTGACACCAGTAGAACACCAGCTCCAGAACCAGCTGAGGAACAACTTCCATCAAATTCTAAAATCCAAACCCCGTTAGGATCTCTAGGAGACACTTTGGGGGGTGGGATTTCGTCAGGGGACATAATCATGTAGTTGCCATGACCCATATCCTCATAGAGTATTTGTGCTCTAGGATCATCCGTTTTCTGCACAATATACTCAGACTGCTTTTCAGGCAACAACTTCTTCATTTGTCCATTGACAGGCACGAGTGCATGCGACCAGTCCATCTGGATTTCCCCACCCACATCTTTGCAGAAGTTCCTACTTAGCAACATCCCGTATGAAGGAGGGATATCTGCTACTAGGATGGTAGCCAACACTTTCTTTTCAGGCAAGGCAGCAAAAGCCACTTGTGCATCTTTAATCCTTCCAACCAGAGGCACTTCTTTACTCTCCATAGAGTAGCAAGATCCATAAGTACGAGTGAGGGTTAAGCCTAAAGCATGAGCTACTTTAGCTGGCATGACATTGTCCGAGGCTCCTGAATCTATGACACAATTACTGAGTCTATGGCCAGCTATGAGAAGTGTTACATAAAATGGTTTAATTTTGTCACCAGGCGAGGTGACAGCAGCTACCAGACTGGGCTGTGGCGCAGAGGGAGGAGTAGGTAGAAGGCCTTTAGAAGTGGTCTTAGAGTTGGAATTAACAAAGTGGATCATTTTGGCAAAGGCTTTGGGATGGGTTTGATAGTACTCAGCTTCTGAGATTTGTACCTTGGTCTTTTTCAGGTGATCAACAATATCAAAGGATCCAGAAGTGGATGGGCCATCATCATTTGGAATTCTAGGCTTATCAACTTTAGGAGAAAAGAAGAAGTAACTTTGGTAAGCTGGATTGATAGGACTCACCTTTCGTGTAGGACGAAGTAGGGATAGGAGATCCTCTTCTTGCAATTAGGGGATAGTTGCCGATTGCTCCTTGGATTTCTTAGGTGGTGGGTCACCTTCTCCTCTCTGTTTTGTCTCGCTCTCGAGTCATGACAAGCAAATGATTCACTATTCATGTCTCTGCTACCACTTCATCATAGTCATCTCCATCATCAATGCCTTCGGTGGTAAAGAAATTAACTCGAGATCCCTCAAGTTCTTCCACCTCATCATCAAATTCCTCCAGAACTCCTCCTCACAAGCTTCATTATCTTCATCATCATCTGGTTCTTCAACTTCACAGGTTGCATTCACAGGGACTCTAACAGGAGGTCCTTCAAGTGCTAATCTTGTTTGAGAAGTAGGCAAACGATTCTTGGGATAGAAATTTCTCCTCGGAACATCTGCATAAGGAGCGTCTTTGAGCCGATTGTTTCTTTATAGCAAGAAGATCATTCGCAAGCTTCGAACTAATGGGTCGAGTGTTAGGTCCAGGGTGGAAGAGGAAGAAACAGGAGACTTAGATTTAGAAGTGTCTCTTCTCAACTCCCCGACATGATCAAGTCATCCTCGACACTAATGAGCCCGATTCTTGATCCGAAATAACGTTCGAGATTAGCCCTTCTTAGTGCATAACTAACTTTGGGCATTTGAGCATTTAGAAAGAAACATTTTTGGATTTGATCAACAGTCAGGTATTTATAGGAATTTTGTTGATCATCTCATTGAATCGAGCCACAAATTCTCTCATGGGTTACGATGGATCTTTCTTTATCTCGAGAAATTTGGGCAAAGCAGGCATACACATCTTCGCTCGGCTTGAAACGGTTTTGAACTGAGTTCTCATTGTATTCCAGTCGGTGATGGCACCAGCCGGAAGGTGATAGAACCAATCAGCAGCATTATCCTGTAACGTCTCAACGAACAGTCTTACTGAGACGTCTTCATGTTCAACTCCCAAAACTCCACAGGCAACAATGAAAGCTGCGATGTGTTCATCAGGATGCACTTTTCCATCACCTTTGAATTTGGGGAAGTTCTTCCGGTTACCTCTGGGTAACTCATGTAGAGGCTGAGTAAGGGCCAGGGGCCCGACACGCTGACCCCATGGCAATTGTGCCGCCATTCTTGGAAAAATGGCTTGGAGAGGAACTTTAACACCAGCGAGAGTCAAAGCTCGTAGATTGGGACTAGCAGGCTCTGAAGGAATACCACCCGTAGGACTTCTTTCTTGAACAGGTGGTGTGCTTGTCGAACGAGTCCTTCTATTTCTTGTTGAAGGGAAAGGAAAACCCTGCTGCTCCAAAAGCTGGCGAGAATCTTCGATACCAAGGGCCCTTCTCCCTCGAGTGAAACGCGGAGTCGCCAGATCAAAGGATGATCAAAAATTGCAGAACTGGAATGTGATTTTCCCCAGCGGAGTCGCCAAAAACTGTTGGTCGTCAAATAGGACTTTTAAGAAGAGCAACAGATAGGGGACAAGAAGTCCCTCCTCTTTAATGGGAGAGGTTCCCTTATTCAGAAACGAACTTATTTACAAATATAAAAACATGATTTTATAGTTGAACTTGGATATTACGAAAGTGTTTTCCACAAGGATCATCAGTTACAAAAGGACTGAGGAAAGGGAATACGAGGGTGAGTAGAAGAGCAACATGCAGGATTATAGATAGCAGAATAATCCTTTATGTATACGAAGTTGTAGTGAATTTAAAACAAGATCGTTTGTACAAGATGAGATTACCAGACACAAAGTTCTGTAAATAATCTTCTTCAGATTCATTAATCAAGGACACAAAGTTCCTTCTTGGTTATACAAGATCACTATACTCGCAATATTTGAAAATATGCAATCAGTGAGACTAACGAACTAGAAACAAATGATCTTCACGAAATTAAAAGAAAACACAGAGATAACAGAGATTGGATAGACAATGAATGGAAAGCCCTTTTGTATTGATTTCTCTCTGATCTATTTACACTTCCAGAAAATATGCCAAGTTCTTCCTCCTTTTTTCAAAATGGCGCAAAGAAGGCCATTATATAGCTTACAATTCGGTTACTCCTCGTAACCGTTTCTTTTAACTAGAGAATAGTTAAGGAATGCCAAACGCAATTTCTTAACTAATTACATGGAATACGAAAGGAATGGCGAGAAGAGAGAAGGAAGGGGAAGGAGACAGGTGGCCAGTTCTGAGAGGGACCCACTGTCTTTGGAAACCGCTGCTTGAGTTTTCCTCCACGTCTCAGCCATGTCCTTGCCACGAGGGACACACCAGAAATTTCATCTTGAGGATGACAACGAATATCTTTGAAAACTGATGTAACCGGCGTCTTGAACTTCGTCCTTCGTAACTGCTTCTTTAGTTCTCCCAAGCTTCCTCCAGGAGCTTGATCTTCATATTGATAGTAACAGAGCTGCAAACCAGGCTCGGAAAGGAGTTTCAGAGGGAGGGGACATGCGCGGGTTTTCAAATTGCAAGGGTTCGAAACAATGTAAGAATTGCAAAGGAGGTTTTGCCCGTTATATAGCCGTTGAGGAGAGAGAAGGATAATCAATGCGCATTTGAATTCATATTTTGAAAAACAGCATATTCGGGTAGAGCGGGAAAAACTAAGTATGAATGACCGTTGGTTCGCTTGGGACAAGTGAGACGCGAATGCGCGAAACACGCGGCTCGGCTGATTCGGGCGAAATGGGGAGAGGACGCACAAATGCATTTTGGGACATTTGGGATGAAAAAGAGTGAAGTGCGCGACTCGGGAGTTTCGGCCGAAAATGGGACAGCTTGCACTTTTTAACTTTGGGACATTCGGGACAAAAGTTCCGAAGTACGCGGTTCGGGTGTTTCGGCCGATCGGGGAACAGAATGCACTTTGGAACTCGGGACAGTTGGGACGAAATCGGGCGAATCGGCCGAAAATGGAACAGAGTGCACTTTAAGTTTGAACTTGAGAAATTTGAGACAAAAGTTTCGAGTACGCGACTCGGCCGGTTCGGGCGAAATTGGAACAGAGCGCACTTTTGAAATTGGGACATTTGGGACAAGAAAGTGCGAAGTACGCGGTTCGGGCGGTTCGGCCGAAATTGGAACATCTCACATAGTAACTTCGGGACACTTAGGACAAAACTTCCGACGGGCCCAAAAATGGGACAAATTCGGAGGTTTCGGCCGATCGGGGAACAAAATGCACTTTCGTACTTGGGACAGTTGGGACAAAAATGTCCGACAGGCCCGAAATACTTACAGAATGACCCAAAACTTAGATTTTTTAGACTTCCAAGACTTTTTTCACACCACCAGCTCGACAGAAAAGACACTTAGACTCAAAATTTTGAAATTTTTACTTTTGACAGAGTGGGGAATTTTGAGTGGACAACAGCTGGCTCCTTCTGGGGATGACTTGGCATAAATTCAAGGAATGAGACAAGGCAAGAACTTAGACAAACTTGGTGAAGCAGACCAGTGCCTTATCCCTTGGGCAACGGAGTCAAAAACAGACCAACACAGAGGGCAACACACAAAAGCAACAGAAGGGAAACACACCAAAAGCAGAGAAGCAAAACAACACTGTACAGAATGTACAAAGGGACTCCCTAGTCACCTAGGACTTGAACAATTTGAGATACTTCCCACTATAGGGAAGTGGGAGGGGAGGAGAACCATCCATGTTGAATGGTGAATAGGAAAAATAATTTTAGCCTTCAACAATTTCTCGAATCTCCGAAAGATGGTGTCAGCCTATTTTGGGGCTGATCGCCTTTGTTTCTACTTGAAAGGCTTGATTCCTGGTTTGAGAGGGATAGAGTGCTGCATATATTTTGGCTTGAAGGCTTTTAGATCTTCATAAGAGTAAGCGAGAACATCTTTATACCTTTTAGAAGATCAATTGCTTTTCTCCTCTCATCTGCTGAGCAACATTTTCCAATGTTCACGAAATTGGGGTCAGTAGAACTCCCAATATCAATCTTATCATACTCAGCTGATTGCTGAGGCCCAGAAGAAGCTCTAGATTTCACATACCTGTCATGCTTATCAAATAGTTCCTCCAAACTCACCAGCCCTTTAGGAATCTTGTTTCCTTTGAGCTTAATGCACCCTTCCTGATCTGTTTCTTCTCCTTGGGTGATAGCTTGGTCAAAGGACACACTTTCACGAGGCAGGTTGTCACTTCCCTCAAAATACAGTTGTTCAAAATTACCTTTGAGTTCCAGGAAGGAAAGCAAATGCTGATCATTATTGAAAACCTGCCAGTTATTGGCATTATCAGGTACACTAGGCCGATGGACCATCTCAATGGTGAATTTATCCCGAGAAAAGTCAGGATGAGGAATCAGCAGTGACCCTGAGACAGCCAACGAATCAGCCCTGCTGTTCTTTTCCCTAGGTACTGCTTCAATAGAGAAAGCATCAAGGAACTCAATAGAATCCCAAACCTGATTCCGGTAATGCCTTAACCTTCCATTTTTTACTTGAAAAAGGTTTCTGACCTACTTTACAATCAATTCTGCATCACGACGAGCCAGAAGATTCTTTATACCTTGTTCTTTGGCCACCTGCAATCCAAGAATGATACCCTCGTATTCTGCTATGTTATTAGTGTTCTCGAACTGCAACTTAAATGAAAAAGGATGAAGGACACCTTCTGGTGACACCAGTAGAACACCAGCTCCAGAACCAGCTGAGGAACAACTTCCATCAAATTCTAAAATCCAAACCCCGTTAGGATCTCTAGGAGACACTTTGGGGGGTGGGATTTTGTCAGGGGACATAATCATGTAGTTGCCATGACCCATATCCTCATAGAGTATTTGTGCTCTAGGATCATCCGTTTTCTACACAATATACTCAGACTGCTTTTCAGGCAACAACTTCTTCATTTGTCCATTGACAGGCATGAGTGCATGCGACCAGTCCATCTGGATTTCCCCACCCACATCTTTGCAGAAGTTCCTACTTAGCAACATCCCGTATGAAGGAGGGATATCTGCTACTAGGATGGTAGCCAACACTTTCTTTTCAGGCAAGGCAGCAAAAGCCACTTGTGCATCTTTAATCCTTCCAACCAGAGGCACTTCTTTACTCTCCATAGAGTAGCAAGATCCATAAGTACGAGTGAGGGTTAAGCCTAAAGCATGAGCTACTTTAGCTGGCATGACATTATACGAGGCTCCCGAATCTATGACACAATTCATCGAGTCTATGGCCAGCTATGAGAAGTGTTACATAAAATGGTTTAATTTTGTCACCGGGCGAGGTGACAAAGAGCTACTGTGGGTAACCGTGGCGTAGGCGAGAGGAGGAGTAGGTAGAAGGCCTTTAGAAGTGGTCTTAGAGTTGGAATTAACAAAGTGGATAATTTTGGCAAAGGCTTTGGGATGGGTTTGATAGTACTCAAACTTCCGAGATTTGTACCTTGGTCTTTTTCAGGTGATCAACAATATCAAAGGATCCAGAAGTGGACGGGCCATCATCATTTGGAATTCTAGGCTTATCAACTTTAGGAGAAAAAGAAGAAGCAACTTTGGTAACTGGATTGATAGGACTCACCTTCTGTGTAGACGAAGTAGGGATAGGAGATCCTCTTCTTGCAATTACAGGGATAGTTGCCGACTGCTCCTTGGATTTCTTAGGTGGCTGGGTCACCTTCTCCCTCTGCTTTGTCTGCTCTCGAGTCATGACAGCAAATGATTCACTATTCATGTCTGCTACCACTTCATCATAGTCATCTCCATCATCAATGCCTTCGGTGGTAAAGAAATTAACTCGAGATCCCTCAAGTTCTTCCGCCTCATCATCAAATTCCTCCAGGAACTCCTCACAAGCTTCATTATCTTCATCATCATCTGGTTCTTCAACTTCACAGGTTGCATTCACAGGGACTCTAACAGGAGGTCCTTCAAGTGCTAATCTTGTTTGAGAAGTAGGCAAACGATTCTTGGGCTGGAAATTTCTCCTCGGAACGTCTGCATAAGGAGCGTGCTGAGCCAGTTGTTTCTTTATAGCAAGAAGATCATTCACAAGCTTCCGAACTAATGGGTCAGTGTTAGGTCCAGGGGTGGAAGAGGAATAAGTAGCAGACTTAGATTTGGAAGTGTCTCTTCTCAACTTCCCTGACATGATCAAGTCATCCTCGACACTAACAGCCAGTTCTTGATCCAGAACTAACGTTCCGAGATTAGCCCTTCTTAGTGCATAACTAACTTTGGGCGTTTGAGCATTTAGAAAGAAACATTTTTGGATTTGATCAACAGGTCGGGTATTTACAGGAATTTTGTTGATCAGTCTGTTGAATCGAGCCACAAATTCTCTCATGGGTTCTGATGGATCTTTCTTTATCTGAGAAATTTGGGCAAGCAGGGCATGCACATCTTCTGCCGGCTTGAAACGGTTTTCGAACTGAGTTCTCATTGTATTCCAGTCGGTGATGGCACCAGCCGGAAGGTGATAGAACCAATCAGCAGCATTATCCTGTAATGTCTCAACGAACAGTCTTACTGAGACGTCTTCATGTTCAACTCCCAAAACTCCACAGCAACAATGAAAGCTACGATGTGTTCATCGGGATGCACTTTTCCATCGCCTTTCAATTTGGGTAAGTTCTTCCTGTTACCTCTAGGTAACTCATGTAGAGGCTGAGTAAGGGCCAGGCCCGACACGCTGACCCCATGGCAATTGTGCCGCCATTCTTGGAAAAATGGCTTGGAGAGGAACTTTAACACCAGCGAGAGTCAAAGCTCATAGATTGGGACTAGTACGCTCTGAAGGAATACCACCCGCAGGACTTCTTTCTTGAACAGGTGGTGTGCTTGTCGAACGAGTCCTTCTATTCTTGTTGAAGGGAAAGGAAAACCCTGCTGCTCCAAAAGCTGAAACTGAGAATCTTCGATACCAAGGGCCCTTCTCCCTCGAGTGAAACGCGAAGTCGCCAGATCAAAGGATGATCAAAAATTTCAGAACTGGAATGTGATTTTCCCCAACGGAGTCGCCAAAAACTGTTGGTCGTCAAATAGGACTTTTAAGAAGAGCAACAGTCAGGGGACAAGAAGTCCCTCCTCTTTAATGGGAGAGGTTCCCTTATTCAGAAACGAACTTATTTACAAATATACAAAACATGATTTTATAGTTGAACTTGGATATTACGAAAGTGTTTTCCACAAGGATCATCAGTTACAAAAGGACTGAGGAAAGGGAATACGAGGGTGAGCAGAAGAGCAACATGCAGGATTATAGATAGCAGAATAATCCTTTATGTATACGAAGTTGCAGTGAATTTAAAACAAGATCGTTTGTACAAGATGAGATTACCAGACACAAAGTTCTGTAAATAATCTTCTTCAGATTCATTAATCAAGGACACAAAGTTCCTTCTTGGTTATACAAGATCACTATACTCGCAATATTTGAAAATATGCAATCAGTGAGACTAACAAACTAGAAACAAATGATCTTCACGAAATTAAAAGAAAACACAGAGATAACAGAGATTGGATAGACAATGAATGGAAAGCCCTTTTGTATTGATTTCTCTCTGATCTATTTACACTTCCAGAAAATATGCCAAGTTCTTCCTCCTTTCAAAATGGCGCAAAGAAGGCCATTATATAGCTTACAATTCTAAGTTACTCCTCGTAATCGTTTCTTTTAACTAGGAATAGTTAAGGAATGCCAAACACAATTTCTTAACTAATTACATGGAATACGAAAGGAATGGCGAGAAGAGAGAAGGAAGGGGAAGGAGACAGTGGTGGGCTTCTTAGAGGGACCCTTGTCTTTGGAAACCACCGCTTGAGTTTTCCTCCACGTCTCGGCCATGTCCTTGCCACAAGGGACACACCGAAATTTCAGAGGGAGGGGACATGCGCGGGTTTTCAAATTGCAAGGGTTCGAAACAATGTAAGAATTGCAAAGGAGGTTTTGCCCATTATATAGCCGTTGAGGAGAGAGAAGGATAATCAATGCGCATTTGAATTCATATTTTTAAAAACAACATATTCGGGTAGAGCGGGAAAAACTAAGTATGAATGACCGTTGGTTCGCTTGGGACAAGTGAGACGCGAATGCGCGAAACACGCGGCTCGGCCGATTCGGGCGAAACGGGGAGAGGACGCACAAATGCATTTTGGGACATTTGGGATGAAAAAGAGTGAAGTGCGCGACTTGGGAGTTTCGGCCCAAAATGGGACAGCTTGCACTTTTTAACTTCGGGACATTCGGGATAAAAGTTCAAGCACGCGGTTCGGGTGTTTCGGCCGATCGGGGAACAGAATGCGCTTGAACTCGGGACAGTTAGGACGAAATCGGGTGAATCGGTTGAAAATGGAACAGAGTGCACTTTAAGTTTGAACTTGAGAAATTTGAGACAAAAAGTTCCGGAGTATGAGACTCGGCCGGTTCGGGTGAAATTGGAACAGAGCGCACTTTTGAAATTGGGACATTTGGGACAAGAAAGTGTGAAGTACGCGGTTGGGCGGTTCGGCGAAATTGGAACATCTCGCACAGTAACTTCGGGACACTTGGGACAAAAACTTCCGACGGGCCCGAAAATGGGACAAATTCGGAGGTTTCGGCCGATCGGGGAACAAAATGCACTTTCGTACTTGGGACAGTTGGGACAAAAATGTCCGACAGGCCCGAAATACTTACAGAATGACCCAAAACTTAGATTTTTTAGACTTCCAAGACTTTTTTCACACCACCAGCTCGACAGAAAAGACACTTAGACTCAAAATTTTGAAATTTTTACTTTTGACAGAGTGGGGAATTTTGAGTGGACAACACAAATACAACCCGAGGTCTCTTTTCAAGAAAATACCTCTATGCCACTGCATATAGGAAATTCTCTTGGAGAAACTTGGCAAGATAGCGATCAGTTCATGACAGGATATCACATGCCTATACAACACTAGGGTATACAACAAACGCCGCTCAGGAAAAGCACCGTGACTTCACCAAATGAAGTCATTTCAACGTTAGTAGAAAAAGTGAGAGGGTTAGAACTTGCTCAAGAAAGTCAAAATTCTTCGTTCATTCAAGCAGGAAGTTCCAACCCTCCATACCACCCTGGCCAAGTAGATCTCCTCACAGGAGTAGGCACGTTAGGCATGCCGCCTCACTATCCACAACAAACGCCAACAAGGCCCATCATCTCTAACACTATTCCTCCCGGTCTAGTATCAAACAATCCATTACTAGACAATACCCCGTCGTACTTAAACATGTACTCCAAATCACCACAGGGAGATATGTTCTCCTCTCCTGGCATGTTTTATCAAACACAGGGACTTCCCTATGCCCCTACAAATGCATACGCTGCGCCATATCAACAACCCATCCCACCACCACTCCCTCAGCAACCACCATCAATGGTTGAAACATATGAAATAGGGACTTACTCAGAATATTTAAAAGAGCCCTTAGATTTCGCCATACGAAGCGTCATGCTTCCAAGACCCCTTCCGATTTACCTAAGTTCAAAGGCGAGGGAGATCCAAACACGCATATCAAAGCTTACGCTATAGCCATATGCGAACTACTCCCTTGGGATGGGGTTGTTGCTAAAATATTCCCCAAAACCTTGGAAGGCATTGCTCTTGCCTGGTATTATAGAATACCTGAGGCCTCCATCCATTCATTTAAACAGCTCGTATCAGAATTCATTAAGGCATTCGACATGAACAAACTGTTGAGAACAGGAATCAGGGAATTCTTGCACATCAAACAAGAACACAACGAATCTATCACCCATTTCATCCAAAGGTGGTGTACGAGTCCTTTATTCCTCGTTAAGTGCTCCAAACATGGATCGAGATGGAACTATGTGATTTATTCCTTCATTCTCTCAGTAAAGAGGTGAAGGAAGAAGTCTAGAAGTTCCCACTAAGAACTTATGATGAAGTACTTGAGAGCACTCTTCGAATAGACCAAGCAGCGATAGATAGTGGTCGTAAGACATATGGAGCAAATGGGAGGTTAATCACCTCCAGCCAGAACACTACAACTACCACGAATGTCAACCAAGGACCCAAAATCCTTAACAAAAATTGGGGTGTAACAACGGATGGAGTAACCGACCAGCCCAAGAGGGTAAATGTTGTCAATACTCCATCACAAACAAACAACCAACGAAACAACAACTTTACCCCGACAATCAATACAGTGGATTTTAACCATCCACAACAACAACAACAACGGTGAAATCCTATACAAGGGCCAAGCCAAAACTCATTTGGTTATCAAAACCAAAGCTAGAAACAACAAATGCAAAATTTTAATCCTAATAGGCAACAGTTTGATCAGAATTTTAGGCCACAATATACACCAAACCAACAAAACAAGAATTACAACCCCAATTCTTATTGTGGTTTCCACAAAATTCGGGGTCATGATACTAGAACGTGTTGTGACTACAATAAATTCATGCAACGTTTGCCAGAAGAACAAAGACAGTTCTTCACAGATTTGTTTTTGGCAGATCCCATCTCATCACCACCAAATACGCTCACAGGGGCAGTTTCCCCTCAGAATGCTCCCCTCAAGATCTTTAACGATCCACTCCCAAATCATGATAGCAATAGGCTGAATCCAACTGGAACAAACAAAGGTGCAATAACAGGAAACAATGATCATAAAGCCTCGACGTCACTAAATCCATCAGTTGTGCCACAGTTAGGAAGTCAACCAAGACCCAAGATAGTCACTTGGTAGAACTAGCAATTTGAGCTACCTATCGAAGCTATAACAAGAACACGAGAGTATTTCTCTCAACCAAGCCCAATTCATCCGCGAAAAGATAAGAGTCAAAGCAAATAGTAGAAAAACCCATCAAGTGCCTATGATTTAATTAGTGACCTAACAAAGACCTTCTCACACATTTCATTTTGGACTTACTAAAGAACTCTCCCCTCACAAAGCTGCTCTTTTAAAAGAATTAGGTCTAGGTCATCTAATTAACATCACTCCACCTCCTGAAACATAAGTAAATCACGTAGATTTTGATATCCACCCTTCGGGGCAGCCGGACAAGGATTTCGAATTCATATTTGAAATAAGTAAAATGCCTACATGATTTGAGATCACATGCCGAGGTGATCCGGCCTTACACTTACAAGTATGGGTTTATAATAGCTATGTAAAAGCAGGTAATGGTTGACGATGGGGCCACAGTTAACATAGTCCCTTTCTCTTTCCTCCAAAAACTAGGATATGGGGAAACAAACTGTTCCACCACTCGAAATACATTGAGAGGCTATGATAGCCTTAAAGCCACTTCGATAGGAACTATAATACTCGCCGGTCACCTTAGGACCCAAAACAATCGACATTGAGTTTTATATTATAGATCGGGAGACTAATTATAATATGATACTTACGACCATGATACACCGAATGAAGGCAATCCCTTCTACGTTATTCCAAGAAGTAAGATTCTTGCATCTAGGAAAGGTATTTGTAGCCAAAGGTGATCCAAAACCTTTCGATTTGCACCTAGCTGATTTAAAGAAAAGACCAGGTGTGCATTCAGAATTTGAACTTCCAACCAACCAACTTAATAAACCCACTGACCCAAAACCAGAGGAAAATTTGGTACCTACGACGGATCTTGAAGCTATCAGCATAGCCAAAACAACCCCAACCCCCAAAGATAAAGCTAAAGAAATGGTATCATTAGGGACTACTGCAAAAATCATTGAGTTAATAGAACAAGATTCACCAATGTTCTTACCATTTGATTCAGTAGGCATAGGATATTCCCTAGGTGTTGGTTCCCTTCCAGCAGAGGACCTCTGTATGGTAGAAGTAGAGTGCGTAAACATAGCAGATGCCCCAACATCTATACTCCCGGCTAAGTATTGGACTCTCCATTTCGATGGAGCTAAATGTCGTTATGGAGTGGGGGCAGGTATAATTCTTACTTCGCCCAAGGAGAAAGTCCTCCCATTCGCCTTTAAGTTAAATTTTGAATGCACAAACAATGGCGCTGAGTATGAAGCCCTCCTCCTTGGCCTCACCTTAGCCAAGAGAATTGGTGTTGATAACATCAGAGTCTTAGGAGACTCGCAATTAGTGGAAAATCAAGTTTCTGAAGTATATGAAACTAAAGCCGAACACTTGCAGCTTTACAAAGAAGCCATATTAAATTTAAGCAAGGCATTTAACTTCATATCCATTGAAGTAATCCCGCGAGAGAAAAATCTTCTTGCCAATTCAATAGCAACTTCAGCATCACGTTTTACTCCAAGTAATGAGTTAGAAGACACCCAATTCATGGTGTCCATTCGTGATGAACCATTGATAAAAATAACGACAAATCCCCTTTCAAGCGAAAGTGAATCTACTATCCTAGGCCGTATTGATAGTGATGTGGCTACTTTGGATTATTTAAATGCCTATGCAGCACTACATCTCTCCTATCATATGCTAGATTTATCCTTAATTCCACATTCGTCTTCCTATTTCGAAAATCCCATGATGGATCTCCCCTCACAAATAGAACCTAGCATATACGCAGTAGAAAATGGGGATGATTTGGATTTACCTCCAGCACCACCTGAGTTCGAAGAGGGTAACACCTCTTTGATCGAAGAGACAATCGATGTCAACATCGGGACAGATGACGAACCAAAAATCTTGAAATTAGGATCATCCTTAACCCCAGAAGAAGTGGAAATACATACGCAGATCCTCAAAGAACATCAGAAGGTGTTTGCATTTAATTATAAGGAGATGACAGGAGTCACACCCCACATTGCGGTGCACAACCTCATCACTAAATCAGATGCAAAGCCAATTAAACAAAAATCAAGACCCATGAAGCCCAAGGTAGCTCTCATGGTAAAGGAGGAGGTAATAAAACTCCTCCAGGTAGGATTCATCAAGCCAGTTGACTACTCCCAATGGGTATCTAACATCGTTCCCGTTCTCAAGAAGAATGGAAAGATACGCATCTGCATAGATTTTCGAGATATCAACAAAGCATGTCCTAAGGACAACTTCCCATTACCATCCATCGATGTTATTGTTGATGCAACAGCTGGTTTTGAACTTTTGTCTCTCATGGATGGATTCTCGGGATACAATCAAATCAGAATATCTGAGCAAGATCAAGCTAAAACCATGTTTATAACTCCTTGGGGAACCTATTGCTACGCTGTTATGCCATTCGGTCTCAAGAATGCCGGTGCTACGTACCAGCGGGCTATGACATATATATTCCACGATTTAATTCATAAAATTGTGGAGTCCTACGTAGATGACTTATCAAGCTAAAGCCAAGAGGTGTTGTGACCATTCGGAAGTACTCCGCGTCATTCTTTCACGTCTAATAGAATACGGAGTCACACTAAACCCAGAGAAATGCGTCTTTGGTGTAACGGGAGGGAAGCTCCTAGGTTATATCATATCGTCACGAGGGATAGATGTCGACCCGACCAAAATCCAGGCTATCCTCGAAATGGTTCCACCTTCAAATGAATCTGGAGTCAGGTCATTCCTCGGAAAGCTAGGTGTAATCCGAAGATTCATCCTAGACTTAAGCTTCGCCGTTCATCCAATCAACAATTTACTCAAGAAAGACTATAGCATTGATTGGACCAAAGACTATAATGAAGCCTTTGAAGCAGTTAAGTGTTTCCTATTATCACCACCTACGCTAATGCCACCTAAGCTAGATCACCCGTTGATTCTATATTCACAAGCTACCGATGTCTCGCTGGCCTGTATGTTGGCCCAAGAAGATGATAACAAGAGAGAACGCATGATTTATTTCATCAGCCGAACACTGCTCGACTATGAAACATGCTATACACAGGTAGAACGAGAATGCCTTTCCATAGTCTTTGCTACTAAATGCCTAAGACATTATATGCTGAATCAAGAAATGAGGTTCATGGTAAAAACGGACCATTTACGGACTTTCCTCACACAAGGGTCATTGTCTAAAAAGGCTGGATGTTTTATAACCTTAATGGGAGAATTCAAATTAACATTTGTAAATCAGAAGTCGGTTAAAGGACAAATCATCGCAGATTGGTTAGCTAACAACCCATTAGACGGAGGTGATTTGGTAGATTTAGAATTTCCAGATGAATGCGTATACTACATCGAAACCTAACCCTCTATCTCTGAGTGTCCTTGGTACACTGATATCATTAATTATATCATGGACCATACGTACCCAGAAGGAGTTACACCACAACAAAGAAGGTGGTTACGCATAATCGTAGCTAAATACGTCATTATAGAGCAGGTGCTCTATCGAAAAGCATTCGATGGAATGCTCCTAAGATGCGTCGACACGGAAGAATCCAAGAAGATTCTCCATGAATCTCACAGTGGAATATGTGGAGGCCACTTCGGTGGCCATGCCATGCCACTGCTCGAAAAATACACCGAATGGGCTATTTCTGGCCCACTCTAGAACATGACGTGATAGAGTTCGTACGCAGGTGTCATAAGTGCCAAGAATTCTCCCATGAGATTCATATGCCGGCACAAGCTCTGCAACCAATCGCTACTCCGTGGCCCTTTTCTACATGGGGTCTTGACTTAATAGGGAAATTCTCTCCCTCATCCACAGACGGCCATAATTTTATAATCATGGCCACTGAATATTTTACCAAATGGGTGGAGGCCATGCCTCTCACTACTGTACCTGGTTCTGTGATCGCCAAGTTCATTTTGAACCAAATCATTTACAGGTACGGTATCCTGCAAATCATTATCTCTGATAATGGAACTTCTTTTAAGAATGAAGAGGTTCACGAACTATGCAATAAATTTAAGATAAGCCATCATACGGCTTCCTTGTACTATCCCAAGCCAACGGACAGTCAAGCGACAAACAAGACACCGAAAGCCATTTTCCTTAAAACGATGAAAGAAAACAAACAAGATTGGCATTTGAAGTTATATCCGGACTTGTGGGCCCACCGAACCTCAATAAGAACACCAATGGGAGCAACTCCTTTCTCGCTAGTATTTGGGGCAAAAGCAGTTCTCCCACTTGAGGTCGAAATACCTAGTCTCCGCATTTCATTACAAGGGATTCTGGATGAAGACGCTTACAGAGAAGCACGTCTTTCTCAACTAGAAATCCTAGATGAAACTAGGTTAGATTCTAAATAGCGACATAGAATCTATGCTAACCGGATGTGCCAGTAGTACAACAAGAAGGTCTATGAATGTGATATATGCAAAGGGGATCTAGTTCTAAGACTAGACAAACCGGATCGACAAGAAGACCGGCGAAGGAAGGAAATTCGGCCCAAATGGTTGGGCCCATCTTGAGTCATGAAGGACTAAAAAAATGGTGCTTACCTCTTATGTACACTAGAAGGTGAGGAATTTGGTGAAACAGTCAATTCCCTGCACCTCAAGCGGTTCTACGCATAAGCAACTAGCACTACTTATATAATTATCTACATTGCATTTTCATATAGATTAAGATCATTTTGTCCACTTGTTTCTTACATAAATTGTGATCAAGGAATCTATTCTCAAAGCAATTCATTACAAACTCATGATGTTGTTGGCATAAAGCTCTTTAATCATACTACTCCATCTTCACATATCATCGAATCATCTCGAATTTTTTATCAAGTAATGTCAAACATGACAAAGTCTTAACGGTAACCATACCAAGATCTGCAAGTTTATTCTCACTTTGATTTCTTCTTAGGATAGGTGTCTTGCCTATGGTCTATTCTAGAAGCTTCATGGTGTCACATCTATCCCATATATACATCTCTTTGGAAATAAGCACATACTGACATTTTACTCAAATAAGCAAGTCAAAAAGTGATTAAACAGAAAATTTTTATTTTTACACATTTCCTTGCCCCACCAACCTTCGGTGATGAGCTTGCGTCTCTTACTAGTGACGTAGGGTTGGGAAAGGATGGAAATGCCCTTACTCGCCTATGCCTTGCCCAGTGATAAACCCACGCTTCTTACTAGTAGCGTGGGGCAAAGTATAGGGGGTCCTCTTGACACAACAAACGTTAAAAGGTCATAAACAAACAATTCAAACTTTGAGTCAAAAATGAATGAATCAGATGTTCAAAATCCCAAGAGATTTAAAATCCTAAAAACCCAGATCTTTCTACTATGTGGCCATCTATGGGTCTAAGTCTAGATAAACCGCAAAGCAAGTGCATTCTAAACTATGAAGTCATTCGGGTAGAGTAAGCTTGTAGCTTCCAATTTGGTTCCGCCAAAGCTTTGTCTATCTTTCATCACTATCGTTTCACCACATTTCATAACTTGCGCCCTTCTTAACTCTCGGTGATGAGCCCTCGCATCTTACTAGTTGCGTGGAGTTAGGAATGGGGCAAGTTAATCTATTCATCGTACTGGTTATATTCATCACTTTGCAAAACAAACATGAGGTATCCAAATTGCTCACAGAAGCTAAGATTCAAAATCACAATATATCTGCAATATCATGTATCAACATCATGAAACACAAAAAGAAAGCAAACATTTGCATCATCTGTTCTCCATTGCATACATTCTAAAAGCATATAGTATACACAAGGAAACTGGAAATAGAAAGGAAAACATGAGTGCCAAGCTTTTGATCCAAAAATGAATGCATATATATAAATAATCAATGTTTATATACAATGCCATCATGCTCTAAGCATGGTCAAAATGCTCAAAGAGCCCGTGATATACAAAGAATATATAATACAAAGTACATGAGGGCCAAGAGGCCTCTCAGTCCCTACGCGACCCCTCCGAAGGTGCACGCCCACGCCTAGGACTCCGGCTATGCCGGCGCTCTAAATGTACGGAGGGCTCAGGGTCCCGAGGGGTAGCCGCGGTCTCACCATGAGAATGGCTCCTCATGAGGCACTCAATCATCATGTAGCCCGCTAACTCTGTATGGAGGGTCGACACCATCCTGGCCACGTGCCAAATGGGAGCGAAGACATCGGTATGCCTACCGGCTGCTGAGGGCTCCCCGGCATCTACGGATAGCTCCACGCGGGTCCTATCCATGGGGATCATCAGGGAATCGGTACATACCCTGCGGATCAAATCCCGCCACTCACAACAGTCTCTGCAAACAAAGGAGAAAAACAAATTAGAAACTAAGCAAGAAACTAAAAGATACAACAATAACAACTAAGGAGAGCCTACAAATAAACATTAAAAGGGAGAAAGGGTAACTTACTCGGATCCCCAGGCATCCAAGATGGGTCGCTGGGACCGGCACCTGCCGCGGATGCCGCTGCCGACTGAGGGGCTGCTCCTGTGGTAGGGGCAACATGTCGCCCTGCAACTGACTCATCCTCTCCACCATGGCCCTGAGAGAGTGGCTCCTCTGAAACTAGAGTGTCCTTCTCTGCGCTCTACTCAGCCCTCTCTACTGCATAATATCCTGAGTGTCATGCCACTCAGGATCACTGTCCTCGGTCTCCTCCTCTGTCCCTCCCTCTGAAAACTCCTCGGAGTCGGAGTCAATATCTATGGGGTCATCGCTGCTATGAGCAGGACCCGCAGCAATCTGAAGCAAAGGTGCCCGAGGCGCACCGGCTCTCCCTCTAGCACGAACTATCCTCCTGGCTGCAATAGGAATGCCAGGAGTAATCACTATCCAACCTCGGCCTCTAGGCCCCCCTCTGGCCTCGCGAACTGATCTATAAACTGGTGCCACTGGGGGAAGCATACCCACATATGGAAGACCAAACTGCTGAGGAACCCGGCTGAAGGGATGTACCTCCACTCGTCCCACTCGATCAATAAGCTGCCCTGTGGTGGAGTAGGAGATCAAGGTAAGAGTCTCCTCGCCCCATATGCGGCCATAAGCTGGTATGGCGTCGCCTCCATATCTGCAGTAGTAAGGGAGGTAACTGGCTGATGAGGTGCTCTGAGCACCGACATGTCATCCATCTGGCTGCCCTCACAGCCCCAGGATCTGCCACCTCCACACCCCTGCCATAAGGGACAAAATGCTCATACACCCAACTCATGACTAGAGTTGGGTGGCTCAATGACTGTCCCTGTAAATGGACCACCCTATATAGATCATGGTAGGTGGTCCCCAGAATATCTACACCCCAGGCATATATCCGGCCATGCCCCTCTATCTGTGCAATGATGGGGGCCCAACAATATAACAAGTGTGTCCCCTCCCTTGTCCCCGATCAATCTCGAGGCAAGGATCCCCATGATGGCCTGTCAAAATACGGGGATAGGCAAAGAAGGAATGGATCGAACTCTCACCCCCTTCTTCGACCCCATGGAGATGACTGCATCTCCCATATATGCTGCCCACTGTGCAATCTGTGCCCGGGAGCCTGCTGTCTCTAGTGTAAGTCGCCTCCCGATGATCGGGACCCCCAGAATGCGGTAGACATCCTCTAAGGTGATGGTCCACTCACCACGGACCCCTGGCAGTCGGAAGGTGTTCCGATCTACATCCCAATAAGAAAATAGGTCACAAAGGATGTGACTAGATGGTGCAACGTGGGGCACGCGCGATATACGCAATATGCTGGCCCTCTGTAGTGTGTCCTCCTCGTCCTGTGAGAGGGCATCCAGTACCCCTGAGAGCCAATCACACTCTCTCTCTCTGCTCCATCTAATGTACTCCTCTCTTACCTGCATACACCCAAAAACACACAAAATAGAGCAAGTTAACATCCAAACAATACCGAGAGAGTCATAAAAACACGTAGAAATGCTAAAAATATAAGTGCAATCTCAAATATAAGTTCCTTTTGCATTCTATGCAAAACCGCCACCCTGAGCAGGGAGGCGGTTTTGTAACCGCCGCCTTAAAGGCGACGGTCGTGGTCCGAAAACCCATGCAGGTTTTTAATCTAAAAAGCCTAAAAACAAGCAAAAAAAGACCATTTAACCTAAAAACGGAGCCTACCCAGTAGGCGCCCCCCCTAGATGAACCTTTTAACACTAGCATTTTCAAAAATGACCCCCCCATTACAACAAATTTAGCATTTCAAATTAAAGGGGGGAAAAACACAAAATTGAAGAAAACCAACCTGTGATCTAGCGGGGCGGTGTTCCGCACGTGGAGGCATGATCACGATCTCACTGCGAATGTTTCGACTCTACTCGCGCAAGAAACCGTCACCGTGGGCCCCAGAGCTCAAAAACAATCAAATCAACTCGCGCAAATGAATAGGAAAATGGGCCCACTTTCATATATATAGCGCTCTGTTTCGATTTTAAATAACTTTTTCATAGGTTTGGAGCACTGATGGAGGTAAGTTCCTATCCCCGCACGAATGGTACATTCTCATTCCCTGTTTTTCTTAGCATTTATTTTTCGAATTATTGTATCTATCTGCACTTGAGTTCTCTTTTCATTTTGCAGGTAGCGGGAATTTCGGATGGCGTCATTTCAACACACGGACGTGTAAGGTATAACTTCTAAACTTCCCATTTCGGGACTGCCATACTCGGACCCACCGTTTTATGCCTCTTTATGGCTAAAACGCTTCTCGAGGGGGCAATATGTACGTACCCAAAATTGTAAGGTACTGGTCAGGAACAGTGTAACAAGCTCCCCAATGATGATATAGGTCTCTCGCAAGGTGTTCGGGATCCGAAAAGCCCTCGGAGTATGCGTTAACATCCCACATGCCCCGCTTAGCCCCCGTGTCCTTTGTTTTCCCCTCTTTCCCTCTTTTCTTGCCCTTTTGATCTTCAGTGACGAAACCACCGCCCTGCTCAAAGCGGCGGTCCTGCACGCATTTTCCAGAAAGTATTTTGACGCGACTCACGTAAAAGATCAACGTTTCACTAGCTTTCCTTGCCGACTTGGGCATGCATTTATGTTTTTGGTCCCCTGGAATAGTGTTTGGCCATTGTTTATGGTTTTTAGAGTTCAGTTTGGTTTTGATCTTTGGGTGAATGAAAGCTATAAATAAATGGTTTGTGCACAAACAAATGGTCTCAAGTTTGTCTCTCTCAATTTCTCTTTGCATTAGATTTAACTATAATTTTGCTTAGAGTACTTGTTTTAGTTCATTTGCATGCTTGGTTAGCCTTATTCAATTTGTTGGTAAGCCACATATCCATCTTGTGCAAGCAAGTGTTGTTGTTTTATCCAACCTGTGTCCGATCTTTCACTCTCATCTCCTCATTTCAGTAGTTCAGTCTGTTATCTTGTTTAGAAGCCATAGTTTCAGTTCATTTGCATGCTTAGTTAGTATTGTTCAGCTGTTGGTAAGCCACATATCCAGCTTGTGCAAACAGTGTTGTTGTTTTATCCAACCAAGGTAGTTTCGTGTTTGGTCGCTTTATGTTGCATGACTCACAGTAAAATCCCGCTAGGAATTACATAAGCCAAGCTCTGTACTCTTGCGCTATCCCTCTCCTACTCACATTTTCAGTCTGCATTCTGAGCTGTCCTTGTCCCAATATCTATTTCTGTCGATGCTAGCATTACACGCTTTTCTGGATCCACATGAACACGAAAGAACAAGGAGATCACGCTGAGGGGACAAGATCACATACACCATCGGATTCGCCACTGTTTTGTGGAATCCAGGTTCTAGCTTTCAAAGTTCTAGTTAGAATCATATCAAATAAAGTAGTTAAAATTGCTTCATTTCAGTAAATTCAATTCTCGATATTGCCAGGGAAGCTGTGAGGATTGATAGTTTCTGAGAAACTATGATTCACTCCTCACTTCTGAGGTAGGATCGAGAATCTTGCAAGTAGATTAGGAAAGTTATTGCATTATTTAGAATAAATCTACAAATCACATAGACAAATAACTACACTCGGTTATCTTGTTTGTTTTAAATTGTTATTTAGTTGTTATTTCTAGATACGTTTAAATAGTTGCTTTACTAAAATTCTTAAGATATTTCTCATAACAATAGAGGTTACATATGTTTTAGGTTTATTCTATGTAGTTAGAATTTGCTCTGTTATAAGTTAGATTTACATTTCGTTTTCGTATGACAATCACGAGACCTCGGGAGCCCAGAGAATACATATTCAAGCCAATCATGCCTCAACCAAACCTCTTCACAACAATAATTGACATAGACCAAAATCTCAGAATACAAGTGTTCCAAACAACAACAGATTTGCAACTGATTAGTTCTCAATTGAGAGGGTTAAATATAGAAGACGACCAAGCACACATGTTTTGGTCAAACCAACCAAACTACAGATTACCCTAGGCAAACATTCGCATGACTGTAGAAGGGTTCGAAAGAGAACAAACCTTTGGTTGTGATCCTTTGGTCCACATGACAAAGCAGGAGACACTCTCACAGACATAGATACTAGTTTAAGGATCCAGGTTGCACGAACGCCTGTGAGATATTCTGAGAAAATCACGCAGTTGTTGGTCCTAAACATAGAAGCTAAGAAAGCATATGATTACTGGATACTAGGAATCAGGACTTGATTTCGTATATGACCATAACAAGACCGCAACAACCAAGAGTCTACGGTTGTGACCCACAAGTCCCACAGCCTAATGCATTCATAAGTCAATCAGACATAAACACTGGCCTACGCACACTAGTATTCCAATCCACTCCACTTCCACCCATCATCGTCGAACAATTGTCCTCACTAGATATAGCAGCTAACGAAGCTAGAGAATTCTGGACTAGGCCAGAGAATCGTCCATAGAGTCAATTATTTCCACCATCCACCATATGACCTTGTCTAGGGACGCATACTAAAATATCCAGTGTCATTTTCCACATATTCCACAACCCATAGATCGAATCACGCCAGAGCTCAATATTGATTGGATCCTTTGAGTAGTCATCCTTGCTGATCGATCTATCACACCAGTCCAAGTTAGAAGGGCCTTCTTTGCCTTAGATTCGCAAATTCCATTAGTACGTATCGAAGACATTAGATTACCTAACTAGTTTATCTATATCCCACACATATTCTACCCCCACCGGCTGTCTTGGCACGACCTCGAGAGGTAGGGTACGCGGAAGAGTCACTTGTAGATTCCCACACTTGCATGTCGCTTTTCCGGTGTATAGTATCTCTGAGGAATCGAGACTCGAAGATGAGGTATTACCTTCATAATGTCATCTCCAATTTCTTTAGCCATACTGAGAAATGTTTTATTCTTTTCCTCTTCATTTTCCTTTTCTTCTTTCAAACACTCTATTTCTTTGTTCTTCTCTTAGATGTCTTCAAACAATGATCTATGGGTTGTCATTGTATCTATGTTCTTACACACAACCTATACATATATATTTACTAAGGAATTTCTTACCTATTCATTCAACATGGACATGGGCTTGATATTCATGTTTCAGAGATGTGGAGACTTTTTCATTCGGCACAATATATAGGACTTTTTACACACATAAAACCTAGCTCATCCATGTGAGTTTGCATGGAACAAGATAGTTGTGTCATGGTGTGTGTGTGTGTTGGCCATATTTGCATCCATTAACTCCTAGCCATATAGATCCTTCTACTCTATTGTGCTCTGAAATTAGGCACGTATGATTTTACTTGTATCACTTATGTATCCCAACACAAGATTCACGTAATCCTCACTCTCCTTCTCCTTTCTCATTCTCTTTCCCTTAGGAACCTAGGTGCCTAAATCCAGAATCGAGCCTTTTCCTTTTTCATCTTTTGCCCTAGTTCCCTTCATCTCCTCTTCATTATTCTTCATCTCCTCATCATGAGGCTCCTCTACATCCTTTGGTTGTACTAGAGTACTAGGCGTGCTTTCTCCAGACTCATCCTCCTTGCCATCCTGAAGCTTCATTTTCACCTCTTCTTCTTCTTAGGTGCTTCTTTCTATGGTGAAATCCTAGGTGACCTTCTCAAAGGTTGTGATGAGCCTGTACCTTGAGTCCTGGTTCTCCTAAACACCCTCTTGAATTGTTTCTCCTTGGAAAATTTCTCTATATAAATTCCCAATGCTTTATTCTCCTATAATTCCTCTTCATATTGCTATAGTGGAGGAGTAGTCATGCACTCACTTTCCTTTTTATTAGTTGGTTGACTATGACCCCTATGCTCTAACCCCCCACTATCTTCATGTAACTCTTCTTCTTCTTCTTTCTCGAATGGGAAAAATAGGTTGTTCACCGCTAGAGTGCCAACTGTGTGCTTCCCCTTAGGTGGGCTTGGAAGTTTGAATTCATTTTCTACATACTTTCCGTTCTCCAACCTAGGCTTAAGTTAAAGGTATATCAAGGCTTCCCCACTGTCACCTATCACCAAACTTACAGGCTTCATATTTATGTCATCAGATATTAATCTTTCAATATATGCAAACTTACCTGGATAATTTTAAGTCCTCCACAGAGTGTGGTAGTCACGATCTACCAAATATGCATTGTATATCAGTCAGCATATGTCTATAAATCTATGAATCGGTGCTTGGAAGAACTGCACTTTGAAGGCATAGGTAAGCTTACACCATGGAATCCATGTTTCATCCTTCATTGCAAAACATGGGATGAAAAATACTAGTACACTAAAATTAGTGCCAACTTTCCTACCACCATATGAAACTCCTTCAAGCATCCTCCGCTCTTCTTCAAACGTTGTGCAAAGTCACTTGTACCACATCTCTTCCCTTTGTTTTAATGGGACACTCATGGATTCTTCATATAGATAATTTTAAAATCTCTTTGTGAGAGATTTATTCTCTGTAGGGTACTCCAATAATTTATTCTTTGGCCCATCACACACTCCAATCTTTGTAAATACAAGTGATGGAAAAATAGCACCAAAGCTTATCACCTTTATGTGCCTCCTAAATAATTGTTTCATCAATGTATCCTGCCAAGTTTTAGGTCTCCCCTTTTGATGTTTTGTTCACAATATGTAGCCACATAGTGTTCCCTTGTGATCATCTCTCATGAGCATTCAATTTTGTCAACAAGTTTGCAACTTCTCGTATAACTGGATATTTAACTTATAAATATACATACCACGCCGAACTTTTACATAACCCGTCTCCTTGCTAATGGCTATAATTTCTACCTTATTAGTTAGGTTGATACTCATCTTTGTGCTTGTGTTTTTCAAAACTATCAAATTTCCAATCAATTGCCTTGTGATCCTCATTCAATGCCCAAAAAAATAGAAAAATTCCTCATGGACTCTTCTCATGAGCCAGTGGTAAATATTTTTAGGTTTTCCAAAATAAGGTAGCTCATATAATTGCAAAACCCCTACCTTTCTCAAGAGCTTATCCCCAACATCATCGTAGATGGGCATGTCATCTAGTGCTCATTTGTTTGTCTTTCTATTAAAAAATTCATCGAAATCCTCTTTGTTATCATTTGTTCTATGATTGTAATCACTTAATTTTTTTAGCGGAGACATAAGAATCCTAATCACAAACCCACGATTAGTTCCTTTGGGTACCGCATTTTATAAAACCTACTTTTGGGGCATCCTCGATCTCAATCTCAACATAATTTTTTTTTCTTTCCCCTTGTACCTTCTCCTGGTGCTCATTTGGGTGCCATAATATCTAGAAATATGTGTTCTTTATACCTTTTTTAATTCTACAACTTTGTTTCATGTGCCCTAGAAAAAAACCACATGCCCTAGCTTCAATTCATATCCTAGTCCTTAATTTCTCCTCCTTACACACCTCTAATTTGCTAAAATCCTTCTCTAATGGGAGTGCAAGTCAATCATGTGCATAAATATGATCAAAATGCCTGGTTTCTCAACTCTCTACACTTCAACAATGTGTTACTAGCTCGTTCACAAATAGCTCGCTTGAAAATTCATAATAGCAAAGCTTAAAATGAACCCACATTGCATCCTTATATAGATTTTGAAAAAGATTCTATATTTATTACTCCACCTACAACCAATCCCAACATTAATTTGTCGTTTTTCGACTTTTCTCGCATCGTACATCTCCATGCCATAGTCGTTACCTTTTGGAGTGCCTTTCTACTTCTTGACCACATACCTCTTTCATGCGCTCCCTTGCACCGAAGTACTTTGTCATTGCACCTTCTTCTAAGTAGTTTCTCTGCACACATGACCTATCTCATGTTACATTGTGTGTCAATTTTTCCATCTATGGTCTTCATTAGGAGAGATGTTTTCTATCGCACCCTTCCAAAATCACCTACACAAAATTTTCCTCATGCATACCCATGTTAAAATGATAATAACTATATTCAACTTGGTAATGAACCCTATATGTAAACCACCCCACACTAAGGGTAGGAAAAATCCTCTATACATGAAAACACTTAAGATAGTGATAAGCTTCTATTCATGGAAGCATGTTTATTACACAAAACACTGAACTAAATTGATAAAGCATAACAATGATGAAGAAAACACAAATAAAGGAAATGCATTAAAGGGAAGCTAGTCTAAATGGTAATACTACCTTATTGCAAACACCATGAAGACTTATTTATAGTAGGGCTTCATCCTACTCCCGTTAAAGTAACTAGGAAACCATGTTCATTCCAGCGCCTCTAACTAGCATGTGTGTGATGCCCGCTAAAACAACCCACTTGAGACCCAAGAAACAACCTAGGGTTAGTTAGGAAAATTATGGAATAATTTTTTTGTTTAAAGGATCCAACAACCAAAGCTACAAGGAAACAATGGTCACTATCAATTTCCATAACAATTCTAATCTACTAGAATGTACTTTTCTTTTATTAACAAATTTCAGAGGTCACAAGGTCCAAAATTAAGGGTTAGAAGGTTCAAAAAGGTTTAGAGGGTAATTCCTAACCATACCCACTCTCTCGACGATTGTGTTTAAATCTTCAACTTGATTTTTCTCATACTTAACACATTCAATTTTTTCCTAAATTATTCCCATTGGATAGGAAATTTTCTAACCTTTCCAATTATATAAATAAGTCCTCCTAACTCCTCATAAAACTCAAGTTCTAGGCCGGTGGGCCTTGGGGTGGAAATTTTCCCCCAAGAGCGGGCCCATGGGTCTAGGGGTGAAAATTTGCTAAAATAGACATGAAAATTTTTGGAAACCAATCAAGTAAAACTTATGAATGAACTCCTGAAATGCTTGTACCACAATGCACAAGAACACGGTAGGTGCATTATTCAATCCAAAATGCATGACCATATAGGAAAAGCTTCCCCATTCATTAGAAAATGTTGTCTTCTTCCATTCTTCCTTTACAATCCTAACTTGGTGATACCCTGAGAACCCATCCGTGAAGGAATAGACCTCGCACCTAGCTACTCCTAGAATTTATTCAGTGAAGGGGGTTGGAAAATGGTCAATGATACATAATGCATTAAGGTCCCTTTAGTCAACACATATCCTTATCCTTTTGTCCTTCTTAATGCTTATGACCATTAGAATTACCCATTCTAATTCCTCCACAAAACTTCAATAATTCTTGAAGAAATCATCTTATCTATATCTTACTTGATTCGTATGCACAAATTTGGATTCATCTAATACGGCCTCTTCTAGATCAGGCATGCACCTTCCTTCACTTGATTCTCATTTCCCGCATGGAATGGTGAATTCCTTTAAGTTTATGGTACCCACCGGGAATAAATTTTGAAACTCACGTAATAGATTAATAATCTTCAATAATTCCTTCTCTAACCAATAGTCTCCAATAGTTACCTCCTTAGGTTTAGCCTCCAAACAATTGTTAACCTTCTTTTTTTTCAAGGTTTCATTGTACTTTGTGTGCTTTCTTATCAAAAATATCAATAAATTAGTGCATACCTTGAGTATGGTTAACATCCAAACTTTCCATCTCTTTACCATCGATTATGTAGACCATCTTTTTCTTTTATTTCTCCATGCATGCATGCTCAAGCTACACTTCTTCTTACTCTTCCTCATCAAGGAGCGGTCCCATGTCAGTTCACCCAATAAATATGATATCTTATCTTCTTCCATGGCACTATATCTCATCTTTAGGTTCTTAACAATAAGCAGCACTTGTTGTCAAAATTTCACCCCTGTGGTACATTTCGATAACATGCATCGAGTTTTGCAGTTCCAAGCATGTAGATTGATCTAGGAAAATCATAAAAATGACTAAGTCCTAGTCCTAGGGGTTGGGACATTTGGGACATCTAGGCGCGGATCGCTGAAAATCCTCCAGCGGCCCGTGAAGCAAAGGGACATCTGGGACAGAGGTACGCGGTGGGCGCGAGAAGCCGATCCGGCCGAAAGAGGAAGAAAAACGACTAACTGCTGAGCGGGACAGTTTGGGACAAGAGTATGCAAAGTACGCGAACTGGCCGGATCAGCCGAAATGAGAACAAACAGTCCGGAAGCAATTGGGACATTTGGGCCGTGATGACGCGAACCGGTCGGTTCATCCGAAACAGAGAAAGTTCGTACTGGGACATTCGGGATGAAGGGACGCGCGGGACGCGGATTGCCAAAGTAGTCAAAAGCCAATCAAACAACACCACGTGTCATCAGCCAAATGAGGGATGAGGAAGCCCATTTCGGGTGGATCGGAAGTTTTTGGCCCAAGCAGTTTGGGACATCCGGGACATAAAGACGCGAAGGGCGCGAAGGAGCCGAAAGGGCCGAGAACCAACCAGATCACGACACGTGTCGCAGGGGAAAGAGTCCAAAGGTCAAAGGGTGAATTTTGAGGGGTCAGCCCGAGCCAATCAAAAGAGGACACGTGTCCTATGGAACAGGGAATGCGGAGCTCGGGAAGGAGTTAGAGAATTTGGCATGAGTTTTGGCCGAAAAGCTAAAAGCCAAGGTCTGCCCCGTGCCCCTGTCGGCCAATCAATGCATGCCATGTGTCCAAGTTTAAGGGGCCCACAAGGAAATTTCAAAAGAAATCCCACTGAAAGGTAGAGGAGAGAGAATCACATGACCAATAAATGCGTGCCACGTGTCATCCAGGTGGTAGAGTGCGGGAAAGATTTCAAAACACATTTTCACCTGTTTTGTGCCCTAAAAATTCAGACCTCCATAACTTTCGATCCAGAGCTCAGATTTGCACGTTCTTTATATCAACGGAAGGATTATGAAATTCTCTACATGATTCTAGGATCAATCTCGAATTTTGGTGTAGTCTGGAAAGAGAAAATTGAGAAACGGCTCTGACGTGTGATCATGGCCAGAAGCGACGTTTCAACAACCAGTTTTAATGCACATGGGTCACATTCTTCTTCAGCATGGCCAGAAGTGATGTTTCAACCACCGATTTTAATGAAGAATGCATTTTGGTCAATGGTTGGGCTGCTTACATGTTTTCCTATGTTTTCTGTCTCCTGGGCTCAACCCATGCATTGTATAAAGCCAGATTTGGCTCATTTTAAAAGGATATAACAAGTTGTTCATCTTTTCTGCTCTGCCCTCCCTTCTTTTCTTCTCGAGGGTTGAAAATGGAGTTCGAACCTCATCCCTTTCTCTGTAATGGTGTTTTTGCCTTTTACTATTGAAATGATGTTCTGTGCAAACTTCTAGAGCAACAAAACGTGTTTTGTGATGCATCTATCCATCCTTGCTCGTTTTTTCTTGTTCTCTTCTTGCCTCTCTTCATTGTAGGTATTTGTGCATGTTTGAATGTTCATTGCAGGTTTGGAGCTGTGTTCATGGAGTTTTGGGACATTTTCTGTGTGAAATCTATCCTTGGGCCTGTGATGCATCTGTCCATCCTTCCCATTGCTCACCTCTCTTTGTCCCATGGCAGTTTTGATAGATGTCCAACATTCTCCTTCTCTAGTGTATCACCATTTTAGTGTAGGCTTTTGTTCTTTTCCTTTCTCTCTCTCTCTCTCTCTCTCTCTCTCTCTCTCTCTCTCTCTCTCCTTGGCATTGTTAGATTAGGATTAGATTAGCTTGCCTGCACTGGAATAGCTTGTGGCAGGTAGTTTAGGAGCAGGAACCAGCCTTCTCTGGAGATTCCTCTCTCAGTTTCACAAGTCCCACGCTTGGAGAGAGGTTTCCATGTTGTGCAATCACACTGGATGCCTGAGTGATCAACCTAGAAGCCTGATCTGCATCCAGGGGTGCTGTGATTTTGCACTAACAGTTTTGGCACGCCTGGTGGGACCTTAGAGGTCTTCCACTTCATCTTTTGTAGGTTGGTGTGTTCCTGTGAAGATTTCAGCCTTTGGAGGCACTTGCAAACACATCTGGCGACTCCATCTGGTCAACAACCCATCTCTGAAGTTGCAGATCTTCCTTTCCATTCATTTTCATTCATTTTCCATTCATCCTTCTTTCCATCTCTTTCATTCTTTCCCATTCCATGAAGTTGTGCAATCATGACTTCATTTCCATCATGGAATTCACATCAACAACAGCAGTATATTCCACCTCCAACATGTTTTACAAATCCTCCAAACCAGCATTTTGAGCAGATTCAAGATCAGTATGCATACCCATATGAGCAGCAGTGCCAAAGTCAGTTTGGCTATGGAGCTTTCCAAGAGCAAGAGTATGCATATAATGAAGACAATCAGATGCAAGATGCTGGTCTGTTGGAAAAAATCCAAAAGATGGAGGTAAACATAGTGCAGTCCAGGGCTCAGGCACAGATGAAAGCATTTGGAATCGGTTGCAGAGCACCTTGTCCATGGGTGGGACCTTTTCCAAGGCATTACAGCCCTCAGGAGAAGCTTGACTTCATGATTGCAATGCTGCCTTTTCTTGCAAAGTGGATTGAAGAAATAGAGGTGTATGAGAGGAGTATTCAGCAACCTTGCCAACGAGTAAGCACACCTTCTCATGCCTTTTCTTTTCCTCTTTCCCAATCTGTTTCATCTCAGCAGTGTCAAGCTTTAAACTCTCCATCTGCTGTCCCAAATGTTGATCCCATGTCTCCATCTCTCAGTATTCCATCCCATCTCAGTTTTTCCGCCCTCTTCTCTTCCAAATCCAAACCCCTCCACAAGAGCTAAATGAAATACCTTCCACTCCAAAGAAACAAGAGGTTTCACCTCCTCCACCACCACAAACAATTGCCAAATCAATTGAGTTGCAACCCACCCCTCCTCTTGCATTCCCAATTCCATGTGGGGAAGAAGAAATTGCAAAAATCAGTCATCAAGGACAGCAAGAGGAAGAGCCAAAAGAAAAGAAATGACAGACAACTTGAAGGTTTGGCTGCCAAATTTGGGATAACAAAGATCCCCTTGATGGTTAAGCCTACAGAAGAGGCTAAGGTTGAACAAATGGTGGTCATAACTGATTTTGTTGCAGCAGAAGAAGAGCAAAAGGAAGAAGCAGATCAGCAATCAGTTTGCTCAGAGTGTAGTGTCCATGTTGGCACTCTATTTGAAGGAAATGCTGATCCAATTCAAGTTGCACAATCAGCCATGGAGGAAGAAAGCCCTGAAGAAGATCTTGCAGTCCCAACTTGTCCTCTAGAGCAGCAGACTGAAGAGTTTGACTTGACAAACTTCATGCTAGAGGAAGAGTTCTATCAAGAGCAAGATTGTATTCAACTAGTAGAGGAAGGAGAAGTTGCTCCAAATCCAAAAGAAGAGGAGCACAATCTAGCTGTGGAAGAGAAAATTGCGGATCCAAGGGCTTTGAGCACAAAGCAGGCTACAGGAGAACCTTCAGTTCTTCTTTCTACTTCATCTCTCTCTAGCTCCAATGTCGAAGAGGAGTTTGATCTCTCAAACTCAATGTTGGAGGATGAAGGAAACCATGGTGGTCAAGTTACAGATCAAGAAGACACCATGGAGGAAGTTGAGCATTTGCAGCAGGACAGCCATGAGGCAGTTTATCTGTCAGATTTGGAGGACTGTTTTGATGGAGAAGAGCCGGTTGAGTTTCCACCATTCTCTCTTTCATCATCCACATTCCAAACACAAGAGTCTGTTGTCATGAAGGAGAACATTCATTTGCAGCAACCTACATCTTATAAAAGCTCTTTGGAACCAAGATTGGAAGATTTTAATCTTTCATGTCCTTCATTGGAGGAAGAGAAAGGGCAGAGGAATTTCACCATTTCTTCCACATCATCCATTCAAGAAGGTCCGCAAGAAGACTCCATTCTTGGAGTTGAAAATCAGGGAAATGGGCATACTCAACGGATCAGACCTTGCCCAATCAGGTATTTGGCTTCATTGGAGCCAAAGGAGAAGTCACAACCAGTCATGCTTGCTTCTGAGCATGAGGGTGAGCTACAAAGTACCAAGGACCAGCTGTCATGCCTCTTCAATCCAAATGCAGAGCAACTAAAAGAGGTATTGAATTTTCCTTCAGCTGATACCTTGATGATTTGGGTGGAATACCAGCTTCTTGTTGATTTTCCACTCATCCTAACAGCCATGATCAGCTCCAAATCAATTGCATGGCCGCCACTTTTGAGAAAGGGAAGCTATTTCTCACAACCAATTGCAGGGTTTGTTTAGCTTGCCTTTGCTTCCAGTTAAAGTAGAGTAGGTAGATTTTCTTTCAGCGGAATAAGTTCTTGTGCACACTCTGCATGTTCCATTTGGAGCATGTATGATTTTTAGTTCTCGTACATGGTTTTGGTGTTGCACTGGTTTGCTCTTTGCATAGTTCGTTTTAGTGGCATTTTGGTAAGAACAACTCCATGTCCGGTGGGTTTCAAGTGGCTCAGAGGGAAGTTTTCAGGCTTGCTTATGACTCCATGCCCAATGGATTGCTTCAGGCTACTGATCATTCATCTAGCAGGCAGATGACCCCACTGAGTCGCCAAACTGTTGTCAAAATTTCACCCCAGGGTAAATTTCGATAACATGCATCAGAGTTTTGCAGTTCCAAGCATGTAGATTGATCCAGGAAAAATCATAAAAAATGACTAAGTCCTAGTCCTAGGGCAATCGGGACATTTGGGACATCTAGGCGCGGATTGGCCGAAAATCCTCCAGGTGGCCCGTGAAGCAAAGGGACATCTAGGACAGAGGTACGCGGCGGGCGCGAGAAGCCGATCCGGCCGAAAGAGGAAGAAAATGACTAACTGCTGAGCGGGACAGTTCGGGACAAGAGTACGTGAAGTACGTGAACTGGCTGGATCGGCCGAAATGAGAACAAACAGTCCGGAAGCAATTGGGACATTTGGGCCGTGATGACGCGAACCGGCCGGTTCACCAAAGCAAACAGAAAGTTCAGATCGGGACATCGGGACGTGGATCGCCAAGGAGCCAAAAGCCAATCAAACAACGCCACGTGTCATCAGCCAAATGAGGGATGAGGAAGCCCATTTCGGGTGGATCGGAAGTTTTTGGCCCAAGCAGTTTGGGACATCTCGGGACATAAAGACGCGAAGGGCGCGAAGGAGCCGAAAGGGCCGAGAACCAACCAGATCACGACACGTGTCGCAGGGGAAAGAGTCCAAAGGTCAAAGGGTGAATTTTGAGGGGTCAGCCTGAGCCAATCAAAAGAGGACATGTGTCCTATGGAACAGGGAATGCGGAGCTCGGGAAGGAGTTAGAGAATTTGGCATGAGTTTTGGCCGAAAAGCTAAAAGCCAAGGTCTGCCCCGCGCCCCTGTCGGCCAATCAATGCATGCCACGTGTCCAAGTTTAAGGGGCCCACAAGGAAATTTCAAAAGAAAGCCCGTTGAAAGGTAGAGGAGAGAGAATCACATGACCAATCAATGTGTGCCACGTGTCATCCAGGTGGCAGAGCGCGGGAAAGATTTCAAAACACGTTTTTACTGCTTTGTGCCCTAAAACTTGGACCTCCATAACTTTCGATCCGAGCTCGGATTTACACGTTCTTTATATCAATGGAAGGCTTATGAAATTCTCTACATGATTCTAGGATCAATCTCGAATTTTGGTGTCTCGGAGAGAGAGAATTGAGAAATGGCTCGATGCGTGATCATGGCGAAGTGACGCGTTTTTAACAACCGGGCTTTAATGCACATGGGTCGCATTCTTCTTCAGCATGGCTGAAGTGATGTCTCAACCACCGATTTTAATGAAGAATATGTTTTGGTCAATGGTTGGGCTGCTTACATGTTTTCCTATGTTTTTGTCTCCTGGGCTCGACCCATGCATTGTATAAAGCCAGATTTGGCTCATTTTAAAAGGATATAACAAGTTGTTCATCTTTTCTACTCTGCCCTCCCTTCTTTTCTTCTCTAGGGTTGAAAATGGAGTTCGAACCTCCTCCCTTGCTCTGTAATGGCGTTTTTTTCCTTTTACTATTGAAATGATGTTCTGTGTAAACTTCTGGAGCAACAAAACGTGTTTTGTGATGCATCTGTCCATCCTTGCTTGTTTTTGCTTGTTCTCTTCTTGCCTCTCTTCATTGCAGGTATTTGTGCATGTTTAAATGTTCATTGCAGGTTTGGAGCTATGTTCATGGAGTTTTGGGACATTTTCGTGTGAAATCTATCCTTGGGCCTTTGATGCATCTTGTCCATCCTTCCCATTGCTCACCTCTCTTTGTCCCATGGCAGTTTTGATAGATGTCCAACATTCTCCTTCTCTGGTGTATCACCATTTTAGTGTAGGCTTTTGTTTTTTTTTCTTTCTCTCTCTCTCTCTGTCTCCTTGGCATTGTTAGATTAGGATTAGATTAGCTTGCCTGCACTGGAATAGCTTGTGGCAGGTAGTTTAGGAGCAGGAACCAGCCTTCTCTGGAGATTCCTCTCTCAGTTTCACAAGTCCCACGCTTGGAGAGAGGTTTCCATGTTGTGCAATCACACTAGATGCCTAAGTGATCAACCTAGAAGCCTGATCTGCATCCAGGGGTGCTGTGATTTTGCACTAACAAGCACTCTATCCATGGATGGTTTAGTACTTCGATCTTTGGAAGGCTTTAAGAAGGTCATTTGTTAGCTCCTACCAATTTCATGTCTAGCGGAACATCTTGGAGTGTATATACCATGTGCGTGCACAACCTTGTAAGGTGGAATACAACTTATGTACCCATAAAGAAGGTGGTAAGGCCTCCACACCTCCCATCCATGCCTTCTCACATGCTTGGATGTGGAATGAGGCGGGTTCCTTCCCATGGTAGTCTCGTATTGCAATGGGTACATTACTTCTAAAGAACCTAAAAGAGAATTCTACTCTCACCTCACACCACACTATAGGGCTATTGTGATGTGTTTCCCACCAATGCAATTCTATCCCAAGAAAGTTATAGCTAAGAATTCCTCTTCTTTTGACCTCATTTCTCCACTAAGCATCCATCTCTCACAATAATTCATTAGGGTTGGATCCTCTAAAATAACTTGGTAACTTCTTCCCTCCTGCACTTGACTTAGTGCACCTTTATTACCCTTGTCATAGAGCCTCTCAACTATCACCCAATTAACTCATAAGTTATGTTTGCCCAATTGTCACATGTTATGCTGATTGTATCACTCATAGATTGAGTGTCTTCAAACTGAATAACCCCTTCCGTAGGATGAATTACTTCAGGGTCCCTAATCGAGCACACATAGATTCTGTCAAGGACTTTCTCTCCTAAGGTCTCAAAGATAGGGCACTAAATTCCCATCCATCAAAGGGATAATAACGTGTTCTTCCTTGTTCTCAAAACTAATATACCCTTTGTTAAATTTTAGGTGACATTGTTTTGTAACACTAGGGGTGCACAAGAAAAGCTAAAAAGTTATCCACCTCAGCTAGCACCAAGACTTCAAAGTCTCCACTGAAATTGGCCACTTGAATAGTGATAACCACATCCTTTAGGACATAAATGGGCATTACCGTTTTGTTGTTATCCATATACAATACATTAGAAGATGTATGTAATATAGGCCTTCCCATTTGATGCCATGCATCCAAGGTGAGATAATTTAGAATATTTCTCGAAGCCATCCATCTACAATAGCATTCAAAGTTATCTCTTTATCATAGTCAAGGCTATGGGGAGGAAGGTTAGCATGCAGAACCTGCCTCTCGTGCTCTCCTCCACCGCATGTTGTACCTTCTCTCGTAACCATTATCCTAGCAAGGGAATGATATTCTCTTTCCTTAACATCTTGCATACTTCCCTAACTTCATCTATTGAATTATCCTTAAGACACTTTATCTCTCCTTGTAGACTCCGAATTACATCCATGGTTTCTTAATACACCTCCTTCTGATGAGAAGGGTCTGGATACTTTCCATGTACCACATCTTCCCTTGTAACCAGTGTTCTTTTTCTTGGTATCTCTCTAGTGTGCACATACCTTCATTGAATCATCACCAATATAGGTTATGGTCCCGACTCATGCGCCACTCTTGGCATCCACTGTGAGTCAGCCTTATTTATGCTTATTATCCCAGTGCCTTTGTCTTTATGATGTTGTTGTCTCATACGCTCAAATAAATCTGGTCACTCATCATAATTAAGTTTTTTTCCACACCACGAGCATTGTAATATATCAAGACACTCACACTTATAATTCTTTGTACACCCACAGTTATAACATGTCCTATGTGGGAACTCACTTCTTCCTCCACCGTGGTTACCACAGCCACAAAATCCTCCTCAGAAGACTCTCTCACATGCTCCTCCATCCATGTGTTCTTGGATCGGTGATCATCATCCTTAGACCTGCTCGTAATGCTTTTCTAGCGCACACCAAGATCAATGGCTTCATGTATCTAGGTAATCAACCTATAATCCTTGGTGTCATGGGTCATAGAGGTATAGATCTTGCAATAACAAGACACATTCTTACTGATCATGTGCTACAGTAGTGGTCATATACTTGCATCATGATCCTCATGGAAAATCTCACAATCCACCATCATGGTGTGTACTGGCCTTCGAGGATAGTTTTCCTTTATGTACCCCTCTATCTCAAAATCCATGCGCCATAGACCACTACGTGTCTTGTGCATTGCGTCCGTAGATAGTTTTTCTAGTTTCTTGGCCATTGCAACAATTTAAGCCTCAAGGAAAGGGCTAACACTAGTATCTACGCTTCAAATAGATAAAGCACATAGGGAATCCTCCAAGGCCTTACATGGGTCCTTGAATGTCTTGTGTGAAAGTACTCTCCTAAACGGTGTTATCAACCCTCCAAAAAACTACCGAGCATGTTAAGAAGGATGAAGATCATAAGATAGTTCTAACAAGAGATTAATAAAATGCACGTCATATTCCCACACACTCTATGTCATTCCCTATTGGATCTCTTTCAAAGCACTAATGCTTCTTTGCTTAAACTCAGGATATTTAATTCATCTAAGAAGGAATTCCGCAAAGGTGCGTGTAATCTAATAGTGTTTGATGGGGGTCATACTTCCGGTACAAAACTATGTGTGTGCTCCTACAACATCATTGCAAATTGACTTTTATTTCATCTTGGGGTAGTGATTCCCTTCACGCACCATAACAACTCATACTTGTGCACATGCTCTATAACATCCTCAACACCCTTATAATCTGGTAGATGTAAGGAAATCTTGAAAAATACTTACGGAGGTGGCTGAGATCCTTGTCCTCCTGATCCAAAACCTTGATTCCATCTTGTGATTCCTCCATAACCAAATCCACTGGATCCACCAAATCCTATCCCTCCTAATCCTCTGGATCCACCAGGTCCTCTAGTTCCTACTCCACCAGATCCACCTCTTGTAGCTAGTAATGGGCTTGAAGTGGTCGCACCTAATGTTCCCAATATTCCAATGAACTGTGCACCAATGGTTAGTGACATTGCTCTGCTATAAGATGTGTATTCCACACCACTCCCAGATGCAATACCCAAAATTTTTGTACTTGCACTTTGCTAAAAAATCCCTCCAAATAAAAGAATGTTTTTGGTTGCCATAGATGTCCCAAACGAGAAGTTATACCTCCTAGGTGTAGATTAGTCACTTTCACCGATACCAACTAGGTTAGCAATACTTGTTTCTTGATTTGGAAAAAAAGTGCCAGGGGTTGGTCACCAAGTGGGTTTATATGCACACCGATGGATCTCCTTTCTCCATGTGAATAACTATCATTAGAAGTTGAAGGGGTTTCTCTACCACAATTTCCAAGATCAGGTAATCTGAGACTTCTCGGGTTCCACATCCTATACAAGAACCTCAATTCCTTCCCGCATTATTTTCCTCCATAAATACATCACTCCCGCAACCTCACATTGTCTAGCTAACTCCCTTTCACATGCTTCACTATACTTGATTCGTCTTACTTACCTCTCCTTTTTAGACGCAAGGTATTCCTTCTTCCTCCACCATTGCTTCCTTTCCCATCACTCTAAGAAGCTTATCCAGCCATAGGGAATGCCTTTAAACTTAGCGTAATGATAAATATCTTCATAGCCAACAAGATAGCTCACAAAAAATATCCTCTAGGCTCCCTTAGGAACTTAAACTCAACAACATCTACACAAGAATACATAGAAATGGCATATTCCAGGTATAATCTGGTCAGCAATATTTTCCACCAAAGATCAACAAAATGTGTCCAAGTTAAATCTCGCATCCCTGCAGCCTTTGGTAATAATCTTGGGTCCACATGCATTATCTATAGTACCATCTCGATCCGGATGTATATGTTGAGATCCATTCATATAATTCTATTAGAAAATAGTAAAATAAGGTCTCACACATCTCATGATATAAGTGTTCTTCTACCCATTTGCATGCATCAAACTCAAGTCTAGTACTAAATATTTGAGAAAACTCATCCTCTATGCTTTTAAAATATGCTTCGACACTTTCCAACATCAAGTGATTTGTCATCATGCATCATTCTCACAAAAACTTTGAAAGAGGTCCAGCTATAGAACCAAGATGTAGTTATTTTTATGCGCCCTTAGAAAAACATGCTAATCCCATGCACACCGTTCTACCACCCAATGGGCACTGGGAACTCACCTGAGATGCACTTAGGTGACGAGCCCCTCTTATATGTGAGCATTGTGAGAAGAGGATGCCATTTATAAGAGATTAATTACATAAAATTAAATGATCATGCATACATTCTGAAATCATAGGATGAGTTATTACATCAATATACCCATTCAGATAACAAGATAAACATCATACAGAGAGAATATATATAACATAAAGAAGAGATACTTAGGGTTTTCACCCATGAATAATATATTCATAACAAAGACATATTTATATTGATCATAGTTCCAATAACCACATTACATTCAAAAGTGTCATAACTGATCAAATGCATCAAGACAGACATGACTTATGTATCAGAGACCCTAGTTGTGCTTCCCATATTCCATAAATTTTCACTGACCCATCCCTCTAGATATGATATCATTCCTATAACCCTATAATGTTAACCCTAGCCCTTAGAATCTCCTAATATTTTCGTAGGGATTTTCCTCTCATCCTCGGTGTCATGATCTTTAAGCTTCCTTCATCAACCTCTCTTCATTCAAGTGTTTTTGTGTCTCCTCCTTCCTCTAAAGCATCTCTTATAAATAGGTTTAGCACCCACCACCATGCCTTCCCTAGGATTATATTTCTTTCCAAGTGTCCATATGGTCATTCAATGGTGCATGCTTATTTCGATCCGAGCTCTCCAATTTCTATAATGATGTCTTTTGTGAATGTTCTATGTGTGAGATATTATTTCCTTAACCACCAAGTCACTAGTTTGGAACTTTATCCACTCAACATGCCTAATCGGGTCACTTTTTTCTTCAAGTGCTTCTTAGAGAGCCAAATATGGTTAGGTCCTCGATCCTTTGTTCGCCTTACACGTGTGTCATAGTTTTTACTAAACCATTATAAATCCCATATCCTATGTAATTTTCCCCATGTTCCTTTCTTCTTTATTGGTCTTGTGCATGCACACAACCTTTGGTACTTAGCCAATATTTTGAGGGACAATAATTGGAATCTTCAAATCACATTTTCTCTCTAGAATTATCGAACTAGAATCTGCACACCTATAGGTGTTATGCCCTATTCAACCATCTATGGCTCAAAGATCCTTCCTCTCAAAGTCCAAATTCCATCACTCCATGTATCTCTCAAAGATTTCATCCCCGACGAAGAGTATCACCAAGACCATTTAGCACAACTTGAATTGTTAGATGAAAAATTCTTAACAACCCTCAAACATCATCAAGTTTATCAAGAATGTATTAGTAGAGCATATAACAAACATTTCAAAGAACATGAATTTAAAATTGGTGATATTGTACTCAAAGAAGTAAAAATTTTACTACATTATAACGGAGTAAATGTTGAAAGTTTCCCTTAATTGGATTGGTCCATACGTCATCACTCACAAGTATGGGTCAAGAGCGTATCATCTTGCTTCTCCTGATGGGGAACTTGAAAGGGAACGTCTAAACACTTCACACTTGCAGCCTTTCTACTATCAAATAATTAACATCATGGCAATAGTTACATCTAAATCCTATCACTTCATCATATCATTTTAAATTATGTGGCTATCTGTTAGTATTTTAAGTATTTCTTAAAGATGAGCACCATGGATTTTTTCATCACATATTCCATTATGAACAAGTTCCTCGCTTTGCAAATTCCCCTTAAATTCATTACATCCATTCATTCCACACCAACTAGAAACATGACCAGGGGCATATGCATGTGTAGGTTACATGCATGTTTTATCCCCTCCTTGAAATGGTTTATTCAGGATTTTTCCTTGGCTCAAAATCGTATTAAAATAATTTGTATCCTCATTTTATCAAATATAAAAATACAATAGATTGATCCCTTGAAGGAAAAATATTCAAAAAAGTATAAAATCAAAAGGTATATTGCTCCCTTAAAGGATAACTACCAGTCAAAATTGTGGACCAATCCCTCGAAGGACAACCATATTTTCAAAACTAAAAATGTAGACCATACCCTTGAACGATGACTACTCATACAAAAAGGATTCATGCATTGATCAACCTTCAAAAATACATTAATATCAAAAGCATCTAGGAAATCTTCCCATATCGATCAACTTTCCTAATATAGCAATCTTCCCAATCGGTTTGTTTAGAATTAATATAAAGTTGGGGCATTGTTCCTATGAACTTTTTGAAAAGGAGATCCCTTTTCTCCCACATTGGTATACATACACACAAAATTCTTTCTATCATCCCAGCAAGGTACATTCTCCAAAACCCACATTCTCATCGCGGTTTTTGTAACTACTTAGTTATAATCTTATTTAACATCCGGAAAGGCTAAAAGTGTAAGTGTTTTTCAATAATCTGTTAAGTATAGATCATATATATAATAGGGCAATCATTTCATTTTAAATTCATTTAAATCAATCAAACATTCAACCACATTTTAAACATATGTAACCAAACATTAAACCATGCATCTAATATCTATCAAATTCATCTAAAACACTAACACATTTCAAGTAAAAACATACAACATATAACACAAGCAATATAAACCATAAATCCATTGTATATATATATATATATATATATATATATATATATATATCAAAGTTTGGTATACATCATAATCAATGTCCAAAAATCAATATATGTCCTCATCATAAAAAAATGGGCTTCTATGAGCCTATGACATCATATACAATCATGTAGTAAAATCAACATCCCTAAGTATCGTGATCGAACCACCCCTCCTCTAGGAGAAAGTGTGCCTCCATATCCACCGATATCTCCACCCTCTCTAGGAACACTCATCACAACAGCCTCACCTCCAGCTCTTCCCTTGCTACCATCCACTCTCTCTGACCTCCGAGGTGGATGTCCCATGCTCACCGCACTAACACTAGGCCTCGATGCTATTGTAGCTTCCCCTTCGAAGCTACATGATCAACATATAATTTGACATCTAGGTGGTTCTTGATTATTAGATCCACACATAGTAGTTCATCTCTACCCACACAATGTCATAGTGAGCCACTATAATCATATGAGATGGATTAGGTGTTACAAATGTTCCCCTCTTCTTTCTAGACCGGGCCATCATCATAACTCCACACTAGATAAAAAGGCCCTATGATCCCTAGGTCCTTCTTCAATGTATCCATATGCCCCTTGTACTTGTCTCTATTAGCAAAGACTCATACAAGTTGTGTATGGAGGCTATCTCACTCAATAATCAATCCATCCCTCTCTCGCAATGAGGGTATCCCGAACACCAATCAGATCATCGTGCTCTCTCTAAGATGTTCCTCTCTCTCCCTCCACAACATCCTTCTTGGTCATCATCACTGCAATAGTAGTAGCTAGGTCATTATCACCCTCCTCCGCCTCATCATAATCGGCTCTTCCTCTCCTCCATGTGCTCCACCCTTTGTGTGAGCTCGTACTTGTCTCACCAAATGCACATCCCTCTTGGCCACTCAAAGCTTTGTCAAATCTCCTCAAGGATGGATCCCACCATGCAAGATACTCTAAGTTAATTCTTGTGTCATCAATCGAATAATAAATCAATCCTCGTTGGGACTCGTAGCCCAAAGCAACTCAAAGAATAGCGATAGGTCTCACCTCCGCTGCCCCAGTGTATCAATATCCATCTCCTCTCATCTATACTTGAATAGGCTCCTCAGAACTCCCTACCGCAATCCAAATTGTCTCCAAACACAATCAAAATTCAGCATCTTGTGCTCTCATGCTCTCCATTCCGGAGCCACATAGGATTTTGTAAACCATGTAAGTATTGCAGGTACTCAATCCAAGATGTTAAATCCAAGTAAGGCCTCCACATAACACCCCCACCTACAAAGATAGTCTAAAAATCACTATCAAACCCTATCTTCTTCCTCTTCCATGTACGACCCCTATCGACCTCCTCCTCATAAATCTAGGGTGTTGATCACCGATGGCCCATGGAAGACCTGTTGGTTGAGTAATAACAATGTGCTCCTAGGCCCAAGCCTATAAAAAAACCCAACATATATACCATAAAATTTGTGAGCCCTCTAGGTCCACAAATATTTGAATTTCTGTACAAGTATGGTAAGCCCCCACTTGAAAAATATACGATGCTCCATCATCTTAGAAACTACCCTATCATCAGCCACGGAAAACGTCCACTCCCTCGAATTTGGCAATGTATAACATATGATCACCATCATAATCATATTCATCTAAACATGACCCACTCTCTCGGGGAAAATAAACATGGCCATAAGCAAAACCCTCAGACTCATATATGATATCTCCAACATCCTCCCCATATAACCTGGCCATCACGCCATCCCTCTCTACCTCAGTGATGGTATATACTACGCCCCATAGATCGGTAATCTTAGGATGTAGTGAACATCCTCTAAAGTGATAGTAATATCTTTTGCGGGTAACTAGAATGTGTTGGTGGAAGAGTTCCACCTCTCTAGTAGTGTCACAATCAAACCAGAAATTTATGGATCCATATATAAAACCTCATGGAACCAAAACCCAAAGTTTCCACATGGGCCCAATCCACATCTAATATGTCAATCCTAACCTCCTCCAATATCAGTGGAATATGGTCTTGAATATTAAACTTCGCATCCACCTATAAAAATAAACAAATCAACAATTAAAATCATCCATGAATACATCAACAAAAACTCAAGAATAAAAAAGTGCACCAATAACATCTAAAGAATATCAAACATTCATAATTCAAAATATTGTCAAAAACATAGATGAATCACCATCAATCTATCCTAATCACCAATGATTTTGCCTTGAATCACCAATGATTGCATCAATCACCACCATTCCTCGGCTAGGGAAACCGTACACCCCAAAAATGGAAGCAATATCCTAAAACTATCCAAAATCACACAAAAATAGGTTAAAAATTGGCTCACCTTAGTTGTTGGTGGTTTCCTTTGTCTATTATAGCAAGTCATCTCTCGAAATATCTTCAAATCACCTCAAAGTTTCCAAATCAATTCACCAAATTTGTTTCTTTTACCCTACAGTTAAAATGAAAAGATAAAAGGTTCAGGTAATTATATACCCTATTTTTACCCCGATCGAATCATTGATGTTTCTACCCCCAATCATAGGTGATTCCCTAAATGCCATCAATTTCCTAGTTTTTAATAAACATCATCATTTTTACACATTTATGCATGATAAATATACCCTTTGCACAAGTCTATCACTTTCAAAGGACCTAAACACTTAAGTCAAACACACAACCATCAACTATCAAGAATTTTCATATGTCTATGGGACACATGCCCTTTGGCTCCCCATCACTTGGCTTTCCCATTAAACTAGCCTACCTCTATGGATCACATGTCTATAGGTGTAAACCCCTTGGTTTCCCTATCAATTTAATCCCTTGGTAGAAAACTCTATTCCAATGCCCCCTGGATTGGGGAAATTTTTGAAAACCAAAAATATGCAAACAAATGGCATTTCTTGTATTGTGCTACAACGGAATCACCCATACAAACAAACACTCTCAATCATTTTTTTCTAAGGCCTTGCTAATACATCAGACAAAAAGGGGCAAATGTAGACAATAAAAATATACATGCCCCACTTCCACACAAATAGCCGAATAAGCACACCCACATGTATACCATTTCACAACCTAATTCATCTATTCAATTAACTCATTTAATTTTTTCATCACATCATAACATCTATAATTCTAGGTCATTACCCCTACACCCCTTTAATTAATTAAATAATTCCACATTTCCTAAATCATATCCCCTTTTTCATGGCTAATTAATTAAGTAATTAATTAATTCACATATTCACCCCTACACCTCACTTATCCTAACTTACTAGTTACGACTAGTCCGAATAAGAAACCTTCTAAATATTTTATCCTAACCACATCCCTATGAAAATTTACCACTTCTCACTAGTTAAGACTAGTTTAAATAAGGAAACATTCTAAATAATCCCTCACTATCCTAACTACCTTTATTCACCTCTAATATCTCACACCGACTTCTCTAGTTACCATGCCATAATACCCCTAAATCCCTAGCCACCGAGATCAAATTAGAAATTTAATCCCTTCATATCTCTTCCTAACTCTAATTGACTAAAAACACCGGAAATTCACTCAAACATCAGAGATATATAAATATTGATTTTACCACATCTATTTGGGAGCATTCATTATCATTCGGATGAGTCCTATAGTATTATTAGGAATCTAAAGGCATAATCGATTTTTATCAATGTCATCTTACATCCATCTTCAGCCACATTCTCATTTGTTAGGTATCCAGGAGCTATTCACACTCGTTCATTATCTAAACAAAATCACAACCAGCCTATAATTATCACTCATCATTTCAAGGTTCATCACTGTCATTTTTATTTTGTTTTCATCTTAAATAGACTTGTCAGATCATTACGTACTTCTCTTTTATCTCAAAAAGGTTATAGTTTCATTTTAGCTAATCTAGTATCTTAATTTAATAGTATATTAATATTTCTCAGAATTTCTTGTGATTAGCCTAATCACTTGCAATTTCTATGTTTTCTTTCTACTTAGTAATCATTTTTATTAGAAGTTGTTATCAATTACTTTGTTCTTTTGTGTTACTAACATATTTTCAAGCATGGATTGTAGATGACCATAGGAGGAATTAACCATCCCACCACCAATATCAAATCACTACTAATTTTATAACATCCTTTGACCGGGAACAATACGACCTATTTTATGATCTAGAGTTATATGTCATTCACTCAGCCCCTCTTGATAGACTAAAAACCCTCTTTGAGTCTACCCAAAAGATCTAAGAAGCCACTGAAGAGTTATGGGAAGAACACTATGAAGTACAATGCATATAAGAACATTTAGCCTTGTTCAAGTACCACCACGAAACAACATTTAATATCCCTAAGGATACAATTATTTCACCAATAAGTTTTATGCTTCCTAAGATGAAACAAACAAAAGATAAAATGGTTAAAGAGGAATACCTATGAGGTTAAGGTGGAAGTTAGAATGCACGTGTTGTAGACTTTTGATCCAAGCTGATTGCGTGAGATTCCCTTGGCTAGGAGGAAAGACCTATATCATAAATACAACAAAACCATGAAAAATTATTAAATAGTAAGAGTCGAGGACCGCCTAGCAAGGTTAAACTGGGAAGTGTGATGATTCCTCGAATGGTTGACAATCCTCTATTTAATAACAATATAATGTTAATAAGAAACTGAAATAAATAGGTTGTACCGCAATGTAATGATTTAGGTTTCTCATACACACAATACACAAGATTCAATGCTAAATAATAATGCAACACTAAATATAATTAGAACCAAGGTTTTTTTAGTTCAAGAAGGTTTTTCAGAGGTTTAGTAAGGGTGCGGGGCTGATTAGTTGAGATCTGCATTGGTTTTGGGTGATTGGGAAGCTTGTTGGTTAGAGAATATGAAATGACACAAATATCAATATTGGTCTAGTGATAGATACTAGTATGGGGACTAAACCGACGATGGTCGGGAATCAATGTCGGTGGGGGCCATAGGTAATAAACTATTAAAAATGGGTTTTTAGGCTCTCTCGTGATTACATAGAGAGCAAGGGTAGTATGGTTTGGGGCGTAATATGGTTGAGAAGACTCAAGAATACTAAGGAGTCTTATAAGGATGGAAAGGCCCGGGGTGGTTGAATAATGGGTTTTGGGAATAAGGTGATGTACGTGTAACAAAAGAAACAAAATAATGAACAAAAAATAGATCTATAATGGGATAAGCCCGAATAATTAAAATCATAGTACTTAATTTTTATCTTATAGACCTTGTGAGTTGATATGGTTTATGGTTGATTGGAGGAGAGGTGCTTGAGTCCAGATTCCATAGAAATACAAATTGTGTGCTTGCATGAGTATTCCAATGCTTTGGAAGGAAAAACAAATGCTTGTCTTGCACTTTGGTTGTCTCGTGCTTGTCATCTAAATGCGTAAGGGCTTAAAGATTCATGCTTTAATGTAATAAGGCTCAATAAATGAATGAAAAACTCATGTAAAGATTTTTTAAAGTGTATATAAGGTGACTGATGGCGGTTAGGTAATTGACACCAACTATGGAAAAAGTGGCATCGGTTAGGGTGAATTAGTCACTTTTACCAAAAATAGGAAGATCTTCCTAGATTTGGCATGTTTTCCAAGTTGAGTCTGCTTAGGGAAGTGGATTTCTCATTATAAAAGTTAGGAAGGTCATAGAAGAAGTCTAATTAGGTTTGAGAAGAATTCTTAGTTAGTTAGGTAAATTTGTGACTTAGAACCGAGAGTTATGACTTAGTGTTATGAGTTATGAATTGGTTAGTGTGAGTTATATGCCCCTGGAATGGGTCCAGGTTGAGGTGTAATGATGAGGTGGAGGTGTGAGGATGAAATTAACTTAATTAAAATAATTAAATCAATTAATAATGTGAGGATGAATATTAATATGGGATGAAGGGGTCATGATTAGTTAAACATGTTACATTAATTAATTAAAGGGGAATAAAGGGTGTGTGACCCAAATTGGGTGTCTAAATTCTCCTCATTTTTTCATGTAGCTTGTATTGATAAGTGACGCTGAAAAAATAGGAAGTTCATGCCCCAAGTATGAGTGAAGATTAGGTTTCCCCAAGTGTGGGTGGAGGTGATACCTCTTAACCCCAAAACCGATGAGGTGTAAAAATAAGTCGCTGTGTGGTTTGATAAATGGTTAAGTGATGAAAATGAGGGTAGGTTGCTCATAGGTAAGGGTGATTTTGGTAAGGTAATAGGTAGGGGCATTCTAACACATGCACACATATAGATTACGATAAGGTACCAGGTTGAAGATATTGCAAACTCTATGTTGTCAAAGGTTGATAGATTTATCCAAACAAGTTTGAAGTGGTTCATGTATCTAAGGTATAGGATATGGTCCTAAAACATAACTAGGCTAGGTGTAAGAAATGGTAATAGGTTACATTTGGTAAGGTAAGGTCATTGGGTTGAAAAACATAGGTAACATCATTGTGAGTTATAACGAGTACACAACTTCAAATATCACAAAAGGTGAGTGTCGGTTGGGTGAGGTAGGAAAGGCCGTAGGTAAGGCCACATTAGGGGAAAAAATATGCTCCAACTAATGTTGGGGTTGGGTCGGAGGCTATAATTCCATTATGGTAATGGGTAAGGGCACGATCAATTATGGGGTGGGAAAAAAGGTGGCGTGAAAGCATATTTAATACTGGATTGGGAAATGGGGTAAAAGGATAACCGATATCGGTGATGTAAAACTGATGTCGGCTAAAGGTAACCAATCATGGTAAACTAGGGCACTGACCTATTTTGCTCAAGAAAAACCATCATTGATCAAGTCCCGAGAGTGTGGTAAAAAAGAAAAAATCCATATAATACGGATTCATTTTCACCTGTTGACCTGGAGAAAATGACAGAGAGAAAAGTGTTTTACATTTTCTGTGGAGAAAGAGATGAGGTACTATACTTAGTTGACTTAGCAAGGAATCATTGGTCAATTAGATTTTGTTTACTGTGCCAACGAGAGTGAGATGATCAATTTGATTGGTGGAGAGTGAGAGGTTTGATTTAGACATGGTAGCAATAGGAGGAGGTGTGAGAGGGTCTCAAACACCCATCCTAGATATTCCATCACGACGGTGGTAGCATGTAGAGGTAGGAGTCAATCCTTTCTAATTCTTTTTGATGAAATTGTAGGTAAAAAATGAAATGAATGAAAAAATGGGGTGGGGAATTAAGATTTCAAAATACAGTGAAAATTGTAAAATTGTGCATAGCAGGTGGGGAAATACAGTTTAATTAGGTGTAAAATGGAAATGGGTTGAGTTTGGGTAGTTTTTAGGTAGTTTTAGGTTGGGTTTTATTATGTTTTTTTGGAAAATTAGGGACGTGGGGTTTTGTTCATGGATCTAGACTGCAGTCCGACATCGGTCAGTCTTGACCGACATCAGTTCAACATGTCGGTGTTGGTGGGGATGAATGGCAGTGGCTACTTTATAGGTATATGTGGATGGATTTCATGGCTAGTTGGCCACAACATAGGTACAAGTTACGGCCTTACATGGATAGGTAGCTACATAAGTACCACCATAGCTCCTACACTGACTGGGACACCCCCAAGTACATGGTCCTCTTTTGGTAGGGCAGAGTTCTCAAGTGGCAGTTAGGCCAATGGCACTGTCATAGATCATATCCATGGTGAGGGTTAGGGATACCCTGAATGAGGCTCAATACTATCAATACCAACTAGCGATCGTAAGCATTGATGTGCCCTCCATGCCAAGCACCAATCCCAACGAGAAGCTAGTGAGTGGACTAGATCCAGGACTCACAAATCATGTAGCATAGGGGTTAGCAGCCCTAAAGATAGGGCAAGGGTTAGGTTATGAGTTCCCCAGAGACTAGGCCCCGTAGAGGGAAAGAAGGAGGAGATGGATGCTAGGAAGGGACCAAAATATGGTGGAAAGACGATGGCATGGTGCTATAATTGTAGGGAAGAGGAGGATATAGGTGAGACCAGAGATGAGGGCATTGGGTGGGGTCATTGATATCCATAGTGAATATTGTACGATCATTTTGATGTTTGTTAAATATACCAACCTATATGCCGAAGATGCAAGATTGTATATGCATGTTTTGAGATACTAATACTTATTTATATCTATGTATTTATGTATTGATGATGCAGACACTCCCATTATATAGTTGATATTTTTGGATAGATGATGTAATCTTTTTTTAATTTGCATTTTATTGTGTACCATAGGAATTAGGTGAGTTAGGTCTCGATTGATTCTAGGTTATCTAGGTATGATGGAGTCAGGTATAGGCATGGTGGAGTCAGGTATAGGCATGGTTTGGTTAGGTATAGGCATGGTGGAGTCTAGGTAATTTCCAAGTTATTGATCTTATGGAAATAATGTATTATATGTATGTTGTGGTTAAATTTCCAAGTATTTGATATCATGGAAATGCTAAATGATTGATGTATGATATGGTTGATGTTATAAAATGGTAGGTATGTATGTTTTTATGATAGATTAATTTCCCAGTTTTGTGTAAAATGGAAACTAACTAGGGTAAAATGTGAATATAAAGGGGGAAAATTGGTTAGGGGAAAAGGGGATGATCTAACCTTCAAGGACCCATGCCCTCGCAGAGTAATTCCTACATAGCCCTCGAAGAAAAGGGGCCTCAAAGCCGATGTAGTTCTCCCATAGGCTAGGGAAGAATATGATAGGTGAGATGAATGGGTCGGTAGGTTTTAGGAATTTTTAAGTCTAGGTCATTTAGGAATGGTTGAGTATAGGTTGAATAGGCATGGTTGAGTATAGGTTTAATATGCATGGTTGAGTATAGGTTGAATAGGCCTAGTTGAGTCTAGGTTATGTAGGCATGGTTAAGTATAGGTTGAATAGGCATGTTTGAGTATAGGTTGATAGGAATGGTTTTCGTTTATGTTGAATACATATGGCTGATTTTGGTGGAAGAGGAATTCCCAGAATGTAGGTGTCGAAGGTCTGGTCCTATGAAGGAGGATCAATAAGTAAGAAAAGAGGTGAATGGTAAGAGGATATAAAAATCCTACTAAGTGGTTAGAACCATTATGAGTCTATCATATCAAAGAATGGCCTATGAATGTAAGACCCTAAAGGTGTTACATGATTGACTATTCTAAGGGTGAAGAAGGTCACATGATCATGAAATGTTGCATTTTTGGCATGTCCCTTGAGTAGGTAGAATATTAGAAAGGAAAGAAAATGAGGTGAAAGGGGTTGTTTTATCATAACCTCGGTGTGAGACAAAGATGCCTCTTCTATAAGATACCCTAGATCAAAATAGGAAAGTCCATGATGAAAACATTATCTTTTTTATTTTTGCTTTTGTTTTATAGACTGTCGATGTGATAAGTTTATGTGGCATGAATAAAATATCTCCTTGAGGTCTTCATGAAGTTGATTGATGTGGGAAGCTTCAGAATATTTTTTTATTTTTACAAAAATAGTCATCTTTTTTGCTATACTACATACAATATGGCTAGCTTGTATAGCTATCCTTTTATGGATTAGTCTATTTATATAGCAACAAGATAGAAAGATATATGTCCTTTTGAGGGATTCATATTTTTGTTATAAGTTTTACTCAAGGATTTTTAATCGAAAATACCATATATTACTTTTGAATTTTTTTTTGGACTTTTAGGTCATGAATAGGACTATAGAGAAGTATAGGCTTCTTTTATAAAGACAAAACCATAGCACATAGGGATGTTTCAATTGTTATGCGATAAAATAGATAAGGTAAAAGGTTAAGGAGAAATACCTATTATTACGTTGGTCGAAGGTTGAGTGCGTGCGTTACTGACTTTCATCCAAGCTGCTTGTGGAGAAATCCTTTTTGTCTAGGAAGGACTACCTGTAGAAACAAAACAAGACCACAAAATGATATTAAATAACAAGGGTCAGAGGACTACCTAGCAAGGCTAGATCCAGGAAGCATGGTGCTTCCTTGAATGGTTGTCAATCCTCTATTTTTATCAAATTAATGAAATTAAATGTGAGAAATGAAGGTCCTATTGCTAACACTTTGATTTAGGTATCTCAAAATGTTATCAACAAAGTAAATTAAGAAAAGTATTAAAAACCTAAACTAATCTAGCATGTGGAAAGGTATGTTTCTAGTTGGGGCAGGTCACAGGGGTATCAGGTAAGGTCACAAAGGTATCTGGTAAGGTCTGGGTGGAATTTGGGTGATGTTGGAGGTAGTTTGGTGAAGGTTAGCAGAAATCACAGAGACCGATGTCAATCTGGGTGACCGATGCGCAGAAAGAGGGGAGACCACTGACGGTTAAGGTGACCAGTTTCGATAGGGTAAATTTGGTGGTAATTAAATAAAATTATTTTTGGACTTCTCTGTGATTGCACAGAGAATTAAGAGAGGATGGTTGGGTTTGTAATAATTCCAAGGAGACTCAGGAATGCATAGAGGTCAGGTATGGAGAGCCAAAAGGCCGTGGGTGGTTAGATGGGTAGATTGGTAAGAAGGTTGGGATAGAGGAATGCAAGAAGGAATAAGATGTAATAACAAAATATAATGAACCTACACTTTAAACAAGTACATAATGATGAAAATCAAGTATACTTACTTACATTTACAAGTCTGGTAGGTGAAGGAAGGTAGTAGTTGATCGTGAAGAATATTTGCAGTCATGGGTTCCATAAAAATACTTCACTGAGTGTTTCCGTGCATATTTCGATTCCTTAGATGAGCATCCAATGCTTTCTTGGGCCTGTGGTTGAGTATATCATGTCATCTGGATGATGAGAAGTCTCCTATTCATGCATGAATGCAATAGAACTCTCTAAAATAAAAAATGACCAACCTCTCGTAAAGATTTTTAAAATGGTATATAAGGTATCCAATGATGGTTAAGGTGATTGGCATCGGTTGAGGGATAACCGCATCGGTTAAGACGGAAATCCTAGGTTTACTAAAAATAGGAAGATCTTTACTATTTTTGGTGTGATCTTCATTGAGTCCACTTAGGGAAATGGATTTCATGTGAGAGAAGGTAGGAAGGTCATAGAAGAATTCTAATTAGGTTTTTGGAAGATGTATCAATTAGTTAGGTTAATTGGTGACTCAACATTAGGAGTGATGACTCAGTGTTGAGAGTGATGACTTGGTCACTGTGAGTTAAATGCTCCTGGAATAGGTCCATGGTTAGGTGTATAGGTTATGTGTAAATTAACTTAATTAAAGTAATTAAATTAATTAATAATGTGAGGATGAACATTAATTCAATTATAAGTAATGAAATTAATATGAATGTGAGGTAAAGGGGTCATGATTAGGTTAACACGTTATGTTAATTGATCAAGGGGGAGCAAGGGAAGTGTGACCCAAAGTTGGTGTCTACAAGGGGATATCTATAAAAGAGAGGTTTTTAGTGATGAAAGACCATGGGATTCCATCTTGAAAAGGACGTAACGTATCCATGAGAATCATGTCATGAGTAGAGTTGTCATACTCATATTGAATATAAGGTTGAAAGGTGATGGGTAATCACATGATTCTTGTTTAGTCGTTGATCCTTAAAATAGGTAAGTGGAAGGTGAATGTTTCTCAAAGGACAAGTGTTTAATAGACAAAATATGATACATGACTTGATTCAATAATATAATGGTCGAAGATGCAATGCATCATTGAGGGGATCAGTTCGGGTTTTCCTTCGAGTGAAGATAAATGATAAGCACCCAATTCATAGGCATGAGTAATGATATACATTCCAAGCCAATTAGGATTGAACTTGCCCCATTTACTTTTCTCCACTTTTGTTACATGTTGATTTTCCTTCAGACGAAGTCACCAACCTAGAAGGTTCATTCTTGGACACATTTATCGTACGCACATTTGAGACGATTTTGGTAGATTTGGAGGTGATCGAGAGAATTTAGACGATGTTCATCTAATAACTCAAGTTGTGCCAACTGTTTTTGGAAAAAATCATCATCGTTGAGTATATATTTGAGTGAGATACAAAGAGATGGAATTTGGACTTTGAGAGGCAAGAAAACCTTTGTATTGTTGACTAAAGAGAAAGGTGTGGCTGTAGTTAAGGTGCGAATGCTAGTCTGATAAGCCCATAAGGCAAAAGGAATGTGTGTGTGCCAATCCTTACCAGTATCGTGAACCACTTTCATAAGAATTTTATTTAGAGTTTTGTTAGTCGATTCAGCTTGGCCATTTTTTTAGGATAATAAGGTGAAGAAAAACTTAGTTCAATGTTAAAGGCATCACAGAGTTTCCGTAGGGTTTTATTTTTATATTTTTTCCGTTATCAGTGATGAGGCGGAGAGGAACACCAAAGTGACAAATGATGTGATGGTTGATGAATTCATATATTTTCTTGGATTTTATAGAAATAATAGGTACGACTTCCACCCATTTAGTGTAATATTTGGTAGTGGTAATAATCCATTGATGGCATTGGGAAGAATGAGGGTTGATCTCTCTGACAAGATCCAAACCTCATTGATAGAAAGTCCAAAGTCTCGTGTGACATGTAAGGCATGAATAGGAATGTGATGAAGATTAGAATGTTGCTGAAGCTTCACATAATGGTTTATATAGTCACAACAATCACGGTTTATGGTTGGCCAGTAATATCCTAGGTGAAGGATGCACTTAGCCACAACTAAGCCACTAAAGTGACCCCCACAAATCCCGTTGTGAAATTCCTTGATGGTGTATGGAATTTCATAACTTGTAAGGCATCGTAACATGATATCATCAAATCCATGTTTATAGAGAAGACCACCCATGATGACATAGTGAGAGACAATTTTGAGAAAGGCTCATTGTCCATTGCGAGTAAGATCTGAAGGAAGAATTGAGACCAAAAGGTAGTCATTAAACTTATTATATAAAAGGTCACGTGGGCCAGTTTCAATGTTTCCTACAAGGTTGACGTCTCGATTAGATAAAAGGTTATTACAACCTTTGTACTATGACAAATATTTTTGATTCGGAGGGCGAAGCAGGATTTAAGAAGAAAGATAGGCCATGGTGTCCACAAATTTATTAGTGGAATGTGGGGTGGTTTGAAGTTCATAATGGTTAACGGTAGTCAAAAAAATGTCAACATGATGCTTATACTTTTGAAGTATCTCATTATAACACTCGTATATACCATTAACTTGGTTCACAACTAGTTGAGAGTTTCAAAATATGTTAATAGATTTAATGTCTAAGACTATGGCGGTTTGAATACCTAACACGAGTGCTTCATATGAAGTGATATTGTTAGTACAATAAGAATCTAGTTTGAAAGATAGTGGCATAGGCTCACCGTCAAGAGGAATGAGGATAACTTCAGCACCACCCCCACGCTGACATTTGGAACCATCAAAGAATAAGGTCATCTGGTAAATGGTATCATCTAGGCAGATGGTAGCAATGGATTCATCAAGGAAATAGAAGTTATAAGATTGGTTTCCAGAGATAGGTGCATTTATGAGTGGGTCAGCAATGGTTTTTCCTTTGACATATTTTTGATGGATGAATTCAAGATCTAGGTTTGCAAGAAGCATGAGACAATGTGCAACATGTTGATATTGGTAGGGCTTAGCGATCATGCAATGTAAGGGGTTAGTATTTATTGAAAATAAAGGTTTTATGGTTGAGCGGGTAATGTTGAAGTTTTTGGCATGAGTATATCTAGTTTTGTAGTCTAAAAGCATATAACTTATATAGTAACCGCTTACTTCGGGTGTTGCTCGTCATGATGAGCTAGCATGCCACCTAGGGAATGATCAAGAATGAAATGTAAAGGTAAAATGGTTGGTCATCCTTAGGGGGAATGAGCGCAGTGGTTGGAGGAGGTATTTTTTAAGGCATTGAAGGCTTTATAACATTCATCATCGCATTGGAAGGAGACATCTTGTTATAGAAGATGATGAAGGGGACGTCGAAAGCCGAGAAATAAAACAATGAATAGATTACAACTTTCCTTGTAAACTACGAAGTTAACAAAGGTTAGTAGGTGGAAATGTTTCGAGAATAGCCTTGATTTTAGTGGGATCAACTTCAATTCCATGCAAATAAATGATAAAACCAAAGAGCTTCATGGAGAGAACAACAAAGACACACTTCTTAGGTTGAAGGCAAATGTAGTATTTGATGAGATGGTAAAAGACAACTTTAAGGACAACAAGGTGCTCAGCCCAATGTTTAGATTTGGAAAGAAGATCATCAACATAATCTTCCAATATGCTATGCATGATGTCATGAAAAATATAATTCATAGCCCGATGATATGTAGCACCAAAGTGTTTTTAAGGCCAAACGACATGACAAGATAGTAGAAGGTCCCCCAAGGAGTGATGAAGGTAGTTTTTTGTTGATCTTCCAGGGGTGAGTAATATTTGGTTATAACCCAAGAAACCATCCATGAGTGATAACATCTCATGTCCACGTTGGTGAGATCAACTTGTTGGTCAATAATAAGTATATGAAAGTCATCTTTGGGGAAAGATGTAGTCATTTACTTACCATTAATACTATTTTCTAACCCCAAGCAAATCGGCCTATCACCTAGTGGGCATTGGGCACTCACCTGAGGCATGCATGGGCACCGAGACCCTCCTTTATGTGAGATTTATGAGAAGTTTCTGCCATTAATGGAGGATGATTTGCAGAAGTAGAAGTACATTCACTTATTCAAAAAGGTATAAGGTGCAACTAATAGATCCACACATTAATTCATTACAGAATCTAAATAACATTTGTAAGAAGCATAATAAATTAGATATAAGCTATGACAATTCATATAACACGAGGGTTTACACCCATAAACAAATTATATAGAACAAACCCACATATATATTGATTTATAGGATTTTTGGTAGCCACATTACAGTTTGAAGGGTCATCTTAGACCATATACTACAAATGACAGAGACTTAACTTTTGTAAGATTCTACGATATGAGATCCTAACTATAATTTTCCCATTTTTAACCCTCGTTACATATCCCAGTGCCATACATAGACTTATGGAATCCCTTTCAACCCTTAGAACTAAGTGCTCTAAACCCTAGGATTACTACAACACTTCATTACTCTCCTTTTCTTTCTCATCATTATCTATGCATTCTCTCTGTCTCACATCATGTCTATCTCTTGCCCAAGAATTAATCTATATAAGATCAGCACCTGTCTCCATACCTTCTCTAAGAATATATCATGTGCTAACTATTGATGTGGTCCTCCATTGGTGAATTCTTATCCATTTGCAAAGCCTCCACTCTCTTTAATGATGTCTTTTGGGAGTATTCCTTCATGGGAATATCCTTTTCTTGACCTCCAATGTTTTAGGTTGGCACCTTATCCACTCATCACACCTAGTTGGGTCCTCATGATTTTCTCAAGTGCCCCTAGAATGAAAAATATGGCTAAGTCCTTTAAATCCATGTTTTTCCTCCTAAAAGTGTCCTAGTTTCACTTAAACCCTTGTTAAATCCATTTTTCATGCGCACTTTCCCCTGAGCACCCTTCTTCTCAATAGTCCTACACACGCGCACCCTTTTTACTTAGCCAATATTTTAGGGCATTCACAGAGGGTTTAATCCCTTGGAATCTGGTATCTTCATCAATGCCTCACGGTTGACCTTGAATTCGGGGTCATCAACATGGGACTCAAAATCCCAAGACAACATCTTCCACATGAGTGGGTAAACACCTTATTCATCGAAAGAAGACTTTGCAAGAAGTTTGTTTTAAGGCATGGTAATTTGGAAACACATGCACATTACCTTGTTTGTATCATCTATTTAATTCAATCCTTGTTCCTACACCGCTACCATTCCCTTTCCACTTGTGTGCCTTTCCTTTGGGAAGCTTACTGTCTAGATGGGATCTCCGCCCATGCTTCCATACTCCTTTCCCACACTTTCTCTTTCCTCCATCTCCTTTAGTACTTATTTAGTGCTGCACTCCACCTCTTGATCCACCAATTCCTTTATAATTCTTACTACCTCCCTCTCCGTAACATCCTCTATCTACTCCTTAGTCAAGCTTGGAGTCTTTTGATCCTTCATGTTGACTTCTTCACTTCCCCCTTGCCATGAGTGCCTCCTTTTTCCTCATCCTTCTCTTCATTTCCCTCCTCCTATGACAAGTGTACCTCATACACAAGTGGGTTTTGAGCCTCACCGTGCTCTTCATCATCCTCATCTCCCTTATCAGCCTCCATGCTCTTTGTTTCTTCTGAGTCCGCCTTTTCTATTACTCTTTGCTTCTTCCTAACTAGTGATTCCAATATAAGAGACTTTTCTTTTTTTTTTCTTCCCTAGGTGACTCGTTTCTCACCTATGATTTTTATTTCACAGGGGTTTCTCTTTCTCTCGGTGCCTCTTCCTCACTTGTATTCTCTTTCTCTTTTATGGGGGACTTCATCCTCCATGCATATGTGCTTGGTTTTACACTTGACTCCCGCATGCGTATAGACCATGTGTTGTATGTGAGCTTGGTGCCTTTTTCTCGGGGCCTCCTCTCTCTCCCTTTTCCTTGGTGCAACATTATTCCTTATGTTGGGGTCTTCGGGATATATAAATCATTTTCAAAGTGTAGGTTCCTTATCATACTTAGGCCTTATACACAAGTATCCCCTTATTCTGTCCTCTCAAAGCAATAAGCAATGTCATTAGCTTTAACATATATACGTCATGGGAGATATACTTTTCCACATAGGCTTGCTTCTTTGGATATATCAATTTTCTACATAGCTTGTGGTAATTCGGTCTCGGTGCTTAGGTCAAACCTTAGCTTCTTTGCCTCTTGGAATCGATTGACCCCATCTTGGAAGTATTTTTCCGTGAAGGAGAATGGTAATTTTCACTAGGGACCTTTGGCGCCATCTTCCAGAGAAAAATTTACAATACAAAAATTTTGGCACATGGTGAATTAATCCTCACCTTACAAGTAAAACATGTAACTACTCGAGGTATTCTCCACTTGGTGCTTGAATGTGTCATGCATCCGATTATACCATTTTTCTTGGCATGCCTTGTGGGCAGCCATCATCGTGTCACAAGTGTATTTATAAAATATTTTGGTGGGGGAAGGGTTCTCATCTGGGTATTCCCACACAAATTTATCTAGCCCATCGAGCACTCCAATCTTCGAAAAGGAAATGGTAAGGAGGAAATTACCAAACATGATCTTTTCTCCATCACGCGCGAACATTGATGATTTCTTCTTCTATGAAATTTGAGAGGTTATAGATGGTCCCTCTGAGATATTACGAAAAAAATTCAACCAAGCATTATTGATTTGTGTCCATCTCGCTATCCCATTCATCTTTGTGACCAATTGTGCAGCCATCCTCATTACCTGGCTAGAAATCATAGAGATGTCAAAGTATTGTGAACCCTTCTTGTAGTCATAAGCTTCAACAATCTTCTTGATGGCATCCTTATCATCCAAGTCATCATCAAAATATTCTCCTTCACAGACAAGACTAGTAAACTTATAAATAAGTTGGGGAGTTATTCACATCCTCCATCCTATGAATTACAAGTAGTCTTCATGTATGCGTGAAATTAACCACTAGTATAGTCGCTCAGGTTTTTAAAAATAGGGAAACTCATAGAGTTGCAATAACCAAACCTTATCCATATTTACCTTTACATCATCATCATAGATAGGAATTCCATTTCATGTCCTCTTATCTATTGGGAAAACTAGTTCTAATGCCATCTCATTCTTTGTGGTGATTTTTTCATAGGTTTAGTCACTCACGGTAATATTTCTAACATGAGACACATATTATTTTCCAAGTGATATGACATCCGGATATTGCATCTCCGTGTACCATTCTTCATTTAAATTGTTGGAAATATATTGTTTCCCCTTTCCTTTTCCCTTATTTGGTGAAATTTTTGTTGCTTTCCTTGGTGCCATTTCTCCATCTAGGTCACTAAAATTTCTTCCTTTCCCCTGATCCTGACTCTTCTCAACTCGGTGGCTCCACTCCTTTACGAAAATCCCCTCAATCTTATGCCCTTTATGTGGAACCCTAACCTAGAAAACCCTTTTCCATAAGATAAAATAATCACCCATGGGATTCTTCCACCCAACCTTCTTCTCTTATGTCAGTGTACTTCTTTTTCCACTCTAGTTTGTTGATCGAATCAAGCTATTAAGGAAAATCTTCACAACCTATTTTCACATAACTTTTCTTCAATGATTTCATAGTTCACAAGTGTTCTTCAATAACACAAATACAAGGTAAATAATAATGCACCCCAACTTTTTACTTATAGCTTTTCATTTTTCCCTTAATAAATGTCATGCCACCTACCAATGTACTCTTGCAATAAAGGTGGATTTTTCCTGATGCCAACTTTCAGCACTTTTACCCCCATGCCCAATCTTGTGTGAAAAATTCTACAACTTTATGGCATGTAAAAACCCTTGCCGACTAAAGATCTTTACGTGTGCCCTTTCAGCACCAAAGGCACTTCTTCTATCTCTTATCTTGATTTTTGACATCTCCTACCTCATGTTGTTCCTATGCTTCTCACCCTTGTATGTGATTTTTGTAAAGAATTCCTGACACCAAACTCCTCATGTTCACCTTTTCCACATGTTCTCTTCGAAACTACGTGCTTTTGATCCTTTGACCTGGGCCATCAAAACACAACTTCCAATACCAACTTCTAGTGCTTGTCACATCACTTCACCCCACACAAAAATAGATGTGTGGTCCTCTGCACATAGAAAACTTTTGAAATTGTAAGTGGCTACCGGCGCACAATGTGCACACACAACAAAAATAAAGGGAACAAGCAAAGAGAAGGGAAACAAAAATAAAGGAAAATACATTAAAGGAAATCATAAGATAATTGGAAATATTGCCTTATTTATAAACACAATGAAGACTTATTTATGGTAGCACTTTAGCCTACTTCCATTGAAATGGCTTGGGAACCATGTTCCATCTAGCACTTGTAAGGGGTAAGGGCATGAATCAAGTATATAGGGTACAATTTATGGGCCCATCCAATGGAATCTAAATTTCCCATGATGGCACAGAAACTTGGAATGATACAATAGAACCATCTACCCAACCTCAAACTATTTGTTCTAGATTTGTCTATCATGTAATGCCTTCTACCTAGATTTTTTTGTTTTCTGAATCTAATGAGAAATAGCCCACATCTCATCTAATCGCATTAACTTATCAATCCTCTCCTCAAGTGCTTGTTCATCAGATAATCCTCATGTGTACACAATACATAGTAATTGTAACATGAATTTAATAGGTAACACCACTTCCACTCCAAACACCAATTGAAAATGTGTGGCCTTATTCAGTCTTTTATAAGCAGTCCAATATGACCATAACATAACGAAACTTTATCATCCTAATCCTTTCTTCCCACGTCACAAATTTTGGTCAACGTGTGACTCAATATTTTGTTCAATGTCTCAGTGGTTCCATTAGCTTGGAGGTGATAGGGTGTAGTATTTTTGTGGGATACCATGAATGCTATCGATAAAATCCTAACTATCTCATTCAAGAAATGAGTACTCCTATCACTTGTTAAAATCAATGGGCATCCATATCTAATGATTATGTTTACCCACATGAACCAGGTTGTTGTTACTGTTATGCAATCCCTTGTAGGTGTTTCCTCCTCCCACCATGTTAAGTAATCAATACAAGTAATGATATAGCGTGAACCATTCCTTCATGCGATAGGCTAAATCAGTCCTAAAAAATCAATAACCCACTTCTCAAATGGTTCTATGCTAGCTATTGTTCTCAAGGGCATATCATCTCTTTTTCGTGGTTTACCAAGGCACGGAATGTGGTCAAGGGCCTTAAAAACTCAATACAATCATAATAGATTTTTTCCCACCAATTCCCTACTAGAAGGATCTTTCACGTGGTTACATTCCCTACATAGTGTCCTCCTACAATTCCACCTTGTTATTCCTCCATGATTGTAACATGTTCATGCTCTAACATGCACCAGTGAAAACCTCATCATGGACTAGCTTGTATAATTCTCCACCAATTAACATGTAGGGTGAGACGCGTATGGATAACTTCTTCCTTTGCAAATTTTTCATTCCCTCTCATGCCACACCTATTTTGAGAAACACTAAAATATCTTCTAAGTCGATGGCACACACCACAATCTAAATAGTTGTACATCTGGCATTGTATCCTCAATTCTCTATGTTTCCTCTCCTAAGTCAATAATTGATAAATTGTTAAGTCCCAAATTACTCTTACCCAGTTTCACAACAACCGTAAACTCAAATTATTGAAACAATAGGACCCACTGACATATGCACCATTGTAAAATGAGTTTTCTACCAAGTACTTCAATATCATGTGGTCCATGTATAAAATGAAGGGTGTTACCAATACATACTGCATGAATTTTTCCAATGCGTAGATCATTGAAAAATCTTCACGCTCAGTAATAGTATAGTTCTATTCTCACGGGGTTAGCTTTCTACTAGAAAAACACAAGGGGTGGTTAATAACTCCTTCTCTAGGTTATTCTAAGATTTCCCCAATCACCATCCCTAAAGCATCAACATGTACATGGAATGGCTTATCCCAAGAAGGAAAGCATAATATGGGCACAATGATAAGCTTATTATTCAATGTATCAAATTCCATTTGTTGCGCCTCTCCCCAGTGAAATGCACTTTTGTGTTTCAATAACTCTTCCAATGGTGAAACTATGTTGGCATACACCTTAATATATTTATGGTAATACCTCGTATTCCCAAGGAATACGTGTACTAAACTTTTTGCTGGTAGGTTACCCTAATCCCACAATAACATCAACTTTGGTAGGATCCACCAACAAACCTTCTTTACATATGACATGCCCCAAAAGTATTCCAAATTGATTAGCAAAAAAACATTTCTTAATGTTGAGGGATATCTTCAACTACCGACATATCTCAAACCTTGATGTCATATTATCACAATGATCCCTTAATAATCCATATACCATCCAATAATCAAGGTAGACTTGAAGAAACTTCTAGAGGCGAAGTCTTGAAATTCCTGCACCATAATGTGCAAAAACATAGCAGCACGTTCTTCAGTCCAAAAGGCATGAATGTTTAGGAAAAGATTCCCATTCAAAGTGGAAAAACTTATCTTTTCTTGGTCTTCCATTGCAGTTTTAACTCGATGATATCCCGAGAATCCATCTATGAAAGAATAGATCTCACGCCCGGCTACTCCTTCCAAGATCTCCCGAGTTAAGGGGGTTTGTAAAGTGTCAATAGTACATACCACATTCAAATCCCTATAATTAATACAAATTCTTATCCTCCCATACTTCTTAATGGTGATGACCATTGGGTTTATCCATTATGGTTCCTCAATGGCCTCAATAATTCTCGATGTGATCATCTTGTCAATCTACTCCTTGACTTTGATGTGAAGATTCAGATTCATTTGATATGGTCTCTTCTAAATTGGGCATGTGCCCTCCTTTAGTTTGATCCACATCTCTCCTAAAGAGTGGTGAAATCCCTTAAGCTCATAGTACCCACACGGAAATAAGTCCTAAAACTCACACAACAGATCGATGATCTTCAAAACCTCCTTTTCTATCCAATAATCTCCAATAGTAGCCTCCTTAGGTTTGGCCTCCGAACAAATGTTAACCTTCTTTATTTTCAGGGGTTCATGGTAGGTGCATGCTTTCTCATCATCACTATCCATAACTTTACACGTAAACATAGTATGGTTAACATCCAAATTTTCTACATGTTGGTACCTAGATTTAATCTCCTTCACAACTTGAGTAGCATCATGGATTTTACAAGACACTCAGAGGTAGATAAATGATTTATATGTCATTTTGTAGTCGGGGAAGAAATTTATCTAACTTTTTAGCACTCAAGCTTTGAAGAAGTGGGTAGCACCTTGAAAGGATTTTGATCTAATCCTCACTATTTTAGGTTGTGCCTTTCAACCAAGGTAAGAGAACCTATATTGCAACTTTTGTTTTGTGAAGGAGGTGGAGATATCCTTATACTATGCATATTATATGGAGGTGGCCTTGGGAAAACATGATCAATTTTCCATTATTCAAAATCAATAGAGCTATCACTACTAAATGATGGATATGCTCTCAAACTAAGGCTGAGGCTACTAGAGACATGGTATGATCCTGATTTGCTTTCTACATTTTTGTAGATGGGTTAGATTATTTTGTTGACACATAATGCAATGTAGGGGTAGTGTGGGTAGGATTAGTTATTCAAAAAAAAATTTGGTGGGGTATTGACAAGAAAAATTTGGATATATCAAATCTTTGACAACCTCTACAATACTTGAAAAAATATCATATAAAATTATTCAAATAATCAGGATGTTCTTTCAACTAGAAGATGCATAAATGGAAGCCTAGGTTGCACTCTTCACACAATCTTTGAGAACTCACCACAAAATTTTGAAGTAAATAACTCAATTAAACACAAAAATCCTTGATCAAACCACACCTAAGTTACCCCAAAGGCTTACAATAAATCCCAATCAACAAATAAAGGTGGAGTGATTTTAAACTACTTATTTTCAATGCTAGATGAAATATCTTCTGACAAACAAAACTACAAGTGCCACTAAACTATCAATAAGGATGAGATTCTATGTGATTTCTAAAAATTTCAATGTAAGATTCCAACAAGAACAATGAAAACTATTTGTAGGTATTTAAAATGATAATGAGACATCATATTGCCCAAAAAACAAAGATTAACTCAAAAGCTTGTTAGATTCATCATCGGGGATATTTTCATGAACAATCTCAAAGCTATGTGATGGCTATACACTTGTAACCAACTCACATACATGAAGATCCAACATAGAAGAAATTACCCTAGTTCTATGGTGGGTTTCTCAGAAAATGAGCTTTGTCTCAGAATTTGCTCGTGATTTTCAATGTCCCGACCATTTACATTTCTCCAAAATGCATTATATACCTCTTGCCACATTGGAGCCTTATTTCCCAAGCAAAGCATATGCCAAGGGATCAAGTTTGTTACAAAAATTTCTCATGATTCACTAAAAATGACATTTAACAAATTTGCAATGAGAGTTGCCAGGTGTTTAAAAAGACTGAATCATTACAAATATTCAGATCATTATCCTTCCTGGAGGCATGATTTTGATCATCAAGGCATGCAGATGCCTTTCCTCTCATCATTTCACCTTTTCACCTTTTAAAACTACCTTTGAAACTTTCAAATTTGACATTTCACATGTTTAGACGGATTAGGGAAAAACTTTGTTTCAAAAACACCTCAAATCTACAAATTAATCCCTAAAACCACTTGCATTGATCTTTGCAGGCATAAAGGACACAAATTCATCAAAAATTTGATTAAAAATGATGTAAAATTTACATCTCCAAGGTTCCAGGAGCAAAATGGTAGCCAAAATGAAAATGTGCATTACCCTTGATCCGCTCTTTCTCCTTCAATCTGGGCATTCCACATGTCAAAATATGATTGGGAATGAATTCGGGCTCACTTTTTGACTTTTTAACATTTTTGGAAAAATGGAAAAAATTGAATTTTTTCTCCTACCCTTCACCCTTTAATTTTGGTGATGACACATGGCATATGGTGCATCTCATTGGGATCGCTTCAATTCTACACATTTTGACCTTTTTTGGAAAATTTGAAAATTTTCACCTTTTTCCCCGTGGGCCCGTACACTCGATTTCTCCCTTGCCACATGTCACTCGATGATTCCATGTGGGGCCACGCCTTGAATTTTCCATTCCAAGTCTTTTTGCAAAAGGGAAAATTTTCCCTTTTGCCTCTGTCGCCCCACCGACCGCTCTGCCTTTGCCATGTGTCTCCCTATGGCTCATTCACGGGCCCACGACTTAATTTTTTGCTTTAGCTCCTTTTGCTAAAAAGGGAAAAATTCCCCTTTTCCTTTATAGCCCACACTTCCCCACTCTACCACCACACCTTTGCCATGTGTCCACCTGTGATTGGCCACAAGACCGCGCTCAAAATTTTACCTTATTTTTCGCCTCCAAAGGCAAAAAACTTCAAAACCTCCGCCATATGCATCCACTCTGCCCGAAATTGATGCCATGTGTCCTCCCTCGATTGGAGTGGGGCTGAAACTTTAGAAAAATAGAGCTAAAAACTCTAAGTCCCCCATCGCCCGCTCCTCCCTTTTTGATCTTTAGGACATGTGTCCACTCCCGATTGGCTGCGGGGTTTCGAGGCCAATTTTTGACTTTTTAAAATTTTGCAAAATAAAGTCTAAAAATTCTAAGCAAATCCAACCATCTGCCATCCCTCGGCCAATGCATGCTAAGGAAGAAATTGACGGGAAAATGACACCCGTCTGACCGTCAAAATACAGAAAATGCCAGGGATGCCCTAGAAATTGATTTTTTTTCGCCAAGGATGGAATTTTTTTGAATTGGAACCAGACAAAACATGATTCTGAGCATTTCTCGACCTTGGGATTGAATTTTTGAAGGCATATATGTATAAAACAATCAATTTTGATTTTTCACGATCGGGAAAAAGGGAGAACACGACATAGCCCGCAGATTTGAAGAATTTAGGGCAAAAATTAGGGCAAACTTTGAGTATTCTTACAAAATGGGGCATGTCAAATGATTTTCAAATGGACTAAGGCATGGGAACAGAGGTAGAAACTTCATTTCACCCATTAAAATTATAGAAAATGTTTCAAGAAATGCAGAGTGAAAGGAAAATTAGGGAAAAAGCATAGAGGATCAAAATGGACACCAACATCGGCTCCTGCTCGGGGATGGGCACTCCCAGTGAGTGCCATAAGAACAATAAGTAGACCAAGTGCCAAAATAATCCATTGGGAAAAGGAGTCATGAGCCAAAATCACAAAAACCAGCCAAGAACCGACAAAAATGGCTGCCACACAACAAGGAAAACCACAAACCAACAAAACACCAAAAACAAAGTGAAAAACCATACACTATACATTATACAAGTGTTGCATACCACAAATTTGGGGATTAATCCAAGAAATGCTTCAGATTCCTGCCATTAATAAGAATTTCAAGCAATTATCCATCTAAATCTTTGAGAAAAAGGTATTCTCACCAATTTTGATATCAATCCATAATGCATCAAATTTTCCATGTTTGCCCTTATCCTCATTTCTTCTATCCCATAACAAAACAAAATCTCTAATATTGAAGGCCCTAGGAATGACCTTCTTATCAAACAATCTTTTCAACTTCTCTCTAAATCTAATATGCCTCTGGTGGGATGCTCTTCTCTCTTCATCTAGCTCCATAATCTAATTGATCCTTGCTTCATATGGACTGACCTCTTGATCCTGAAGTTGTTGAATAAACTGAAATGAAGATAACCACAAATGCAATGGCAGTAGAGCTTGGGTTCCATACAACAATTCAAATGGGATCTTACCAATAGCTCTCTTGGTAGTGATTCTATCAGCCCAAACTGTAAATTTCAGTTGTTCACCCCATTTTCTCTTGTTCAACTCCAAGGTCCTAATGATCTTTAACAAATTCTTATTGTTGGACTCAGCTTGTCCATTTCCTTGGGGGTTATAGTTTGAAGAATAAGTCAGATTGGTTCCATACTCCTTGCACATTGCCATCAAAGGTTTAGCTCTGAAACACATGGCATTATCAGCCACAATTTTGACTGGCACACCAAATATGCATATGATATTGTTCAACAATAAGTCCATAACAACTTGGTGTGTTGCTTTCTTGGTGGGGATTACCTCTACCCACTTGGTGAAGTAATCTAGTGGCTATAATAATCCACTTATGGCCAACACTAGAAGGATCTGAAATCTCACCAATGAAGTCCATTCCCCATTGCTTGAAAGGAGCTTCAATTGATATAGGCTACAAAGGAAGGGAGCCTGAAGCTTTCATTCTTCTAGAGAAATGTTGGCAACTTTCACATTTTCTAATCAACATGGTTACATCTTTGAAGAGAGTAGGCCACCAATAACTAGCTCTCAAAACTTTGTGTGTTGTAACCCTTCCAGTAAAGTGTCCTCCACAAACTCCCCATGGAAATCAGCAATCACTTTGGGAGCTTCATCTTCAGTTACACACTTCAAGAGGACACCTTTAGGGTTCTTCCAAGCCAGCCCAAAGTCAGTGATGATGTATTTTTGAGAAGATAGCTTGAGGACTCTTTTCTAATTTTTATTTAAATGATCAAGACAACAAATTTGTTTGAGGTAAAAGATTAAATCCTTGTACCACTCAAAACTTACCAATTTCCCAAGAACATCTACATTTTCTTCCTCTACCTCATTCACTTCCACATTCTGTAAGTTTTCTCTACCATGAGCTTATCAAGACCCAAACCTCTTACCAAATTTTTGGTTTAGATGTGCATATCATACTCTTGTAATTTGTTCACCCATCTACATCTTTTAATTGAGATCTCCATCTCTGATAAAATGTCTTTTACCATGGTGTGGGGAATATACGCAACAACTTTTGAACTTAAAATATAAGGCTTGAAAACCTTTGTTACTTTCACCAAGGCAAATGCTTGTTTTTCCATGATTGTATAATTTAACTCAGTAGTTTATAAAGCCTTGCTAAAGAAGGAAATAGGCCTCTCAGCCCCATCTTCATCCTTTTGGAGAAAAACAGATGCAATAGTATTTTCAGAAGCAAAGGAGAAGATTTAGAAAAGCTTCTTGTAATTCAGAGCTGCCAAGATAGGTGCATGTTTAAGTTCCTCTTTGATTCCCTCAAAAGCCTAAATAACAACCTCCTCCCATTTGATAATTTGATCTTTCTTTAGAATGCATGTGATAGGAAGATTCAACTGAAAAAAATTGGACACAAACCTTCTAATGAAATTGATTTTCTCAAAGAAAGATTGGATGCCCTTCTTTGTTCTTAGAATTGGCACCCTGCTGATTGCTTCTACTCTCTCTGGATCAATCATGACACCAGCCTTTGAAACAATATGACCAAGCAGCTTGGCCTTTTTCACCCCAAAGTGACACTTATTTAGATTGAGAGAGATTCCAAATTCTCTACATCTGATCAACATTTTTTCTAGGTTCTACAAGTGATATTTTCTGCTCCTTGAAAATACAGTCACATCATCCTGATAAACTGCAATGAATTCATTTATATAACCAGAAAAAGCAACATATATTTCTCTTTGAAAGGTAGCTCCAGCATTCATGAGACCAAAAGGCATTCTCACATAAACATATGTTCACCAAGGAATGGTAAAGGAAGTTTTAAATCTTTCTTACTCCTTGACAACAACCTGATTGTATCCAGAGAAACCATCCAAGGTGGAATACACATCGAGATCCAGTCACTAACTGCAGTATGTTCTCCATGTTTGGAAAAGGATAATTATCTTCCAATGAAGCTCTATTCAGATTTCTGAAGTCTACACAAATTATGATATCTCCATTCTTGTTTCTAACTAGCACAAGGTTTGTAACCCAAGATGAATACCTTGTGGGCTGAATGATCCCTCCCTCCTTCAGTTTCTTCAATTCATCTTGCATTTTCATGGAGAGGAGTGGATTAATTGGCCTTTGCTTCTATCTGAATGGTTTGGAATTATTTTCAAGAGGGATCTCATGCTGAAATAAGTCTTCTCTATATGCTTTTAACTCTGAATATGACCAAGCAAGGCACTCTTGATATTGTTTCAACAATTGGACGTAGGACTATTTTTCTTCTTTGTTTAAATTGCTGCCTAACCAAACTTTTCTTGGTTTGTCCTTTGTTCCCAAATCATGATCTTCCACATCCCTTGAGGCGAGACATGTTTCCATTGATGACGTTAGCATAATTTAGCATAGGCATATTTATTGCATATTATTTCATTTAATAATGTGCAACATGTGCACTCTAGTCTAGTGACTTGCATTCAATATTGTTATGTTGGATAACATTCAATATTGGTATTAGTATTAATTACATGTGTATGTGAGATTGGTCTTATCATCTTGTAGTTGGTGTCTCGCTAGGGTGTCATGTCTATCCATATGAGGATGTCTAATATCTATAAATATTACAACTCTTGCATTGTTATGTAATCTGATTTCATGATCAATAATATTTGTGAGGCTTCCGTCCCTCTTTGGTCATTACAATCTTATTCTATTATATCATTTGGTATCTAAGCTATACCATTATTATCATTTAGTATCAGAGCAGGTTCTATCCAAGCAAGGTTGAAGAGGAGCACTATTGGAGAGGATCCATTGGAGAAGAAGATCTGCATCAAAGGAGAGCCATTGAAGCATCTCATAGCCTCCATTCCTTCCAAGCATCTCTCAACTAAAATTTGACCTATCCACTTATTTGGAAGGTAATTTTTTTAATTAGTCATTGGCATATCCAATTGATCTAACATATTGGTGGAATATTTCAGATTTGGAGATCTTTAAAAAAAAAAGATCTTGAAAAAATTACAGATCTATAAATATATATATATATATATATATGTATATTTGTGAAAAATATATATATATCTTAAAAAAAAAAAAAGAGAGATCTTGAAAAAAATTGTAGATCTAAATATTAAAAAAAAATTAGATCTAAAAAAAAAAAAAAAAATCAGATCTGAAAGTGGAGGTGTGAAGAATTCGGGAGCAAAGGTTCAAGCAGTCCGTTAATAAAATTCCAGTAGATAGCTCTTAGAAAAAAGGACATAAATTTTTCATACAGTGTTAGATTGATGTGCTGTTTTTTTTTTGGAAATATAAGAAGGAGATGCACAAATTTTCAGTTTACATCATTTTCAGATTCGGCCTCTACCTAAAACGAAAAGTCTCATGACAATTCGGATCATTTTTTCTGAGAAAAAAATCAGATCTAGCTAGTAAATTGGTAAGATCTCAAAAAAAGATTCCAATTCTTTTGAAATTTTGTGGGTTTAAAGAAAATATTGTATGATGCTACTTTCAAAATTTTAGAAAAACCTAGATCACGGTTTGTGAGAAAAGGTGAAAACAATATTCAGATTGTTTGTTTGGATCTTGGGAACAAACAGGTCAGCGGTTCAATTCCCACTCTCTCCATATTTTTTATTAATTTATTTTTTTGGAAAATTTGGAGAAATTACTAAATTTTGGGAGATTTCTAAATTTAGAAGCTCACCAAACACATTTAGATCCACCGCTAAATTTAGCGGAAAAACACCTATTGGGGGTAAAAATATTTTTGGCCTAAATTGTGTATTTTGTGATTCTAAACCCTTTTTTCTAAAAAGGGGGACACAAAAACTTCATTTTGATGTACTTTTGGAGCATTTTGTACTAATCTTGGTGCATAAAGTGAAAAAAAAGTGCAAACTTTTTTATTTTATGTTTGGTTCTATCACACAAGATCTTTGATCTCATAGCAGCGTTCGGTATATACGGTGCCTCTGGGAAGCACTTACGGGTGATGCCATCGTGACTACTACTACACTTAATGCCTAACACAGCTACCTAAACGTCATCTGGGCATCGACCCTATAAAATTGATGGGAGTAATAAGGACACAATACACACACATTTGAGCCCTCCCATCTATTTGTGCTTGCACAAACCCCTCTCCGTACTATCTACGTACCACATACTAAATTCTTTCACATGCGTTAACACCTCTTTCCGTACTAACGGGTATATTGAAAGGGTGATCTTCTTCCACGTACCGACGGGTATATCGGAAGGGAGTGTATATAGAAAGGTTTGGTATATCGGCCTGACGGTATATTGAGAGGGAGACCATAAACCTAGAGTGATAAGAGCCTTACCCTTTGTCAGAAATTCAGAGTTTCAGAAATTCAGATTACAGAAATGGGTGCACAAGCACCAAAGTTCTTCTTGCCAGATTCACAACTGCTTAGAGGAGACAACTATGCTACATGGAAACCGAAGATCAAGGTGTTACTTGAGTTTAAAGACCTATAGACAGTTGTAGATGGACAAACAACAAGATCACTTGATGATGGAAGACAACAAGTTCAATTTGACAGGGCCAATCAAAAGGCCAAGTTGATCATCTTGTTTAGCATAACAGACGATGTGCAACCCCACATTAGAGATGCCACATCGGCCAAGGATGCATGGGATAAGTTGAGCACAGTCTATGAGGCAAAGAACAAGAATGCCATCCTCAACCTACTATCACAACTGCATACTCTCAAGTTCAAGCACAATGAGAAGGTTGAATTTTTTTTGAGATGAGTTGCTACTTTGAGGGCATCTCTATTGGCATTGGGAAAAGAGATAAGTGATGAAGACCTTGTACCAATTGTGTTGCGAGCACTTCCTCCTTCCTATAGAATCTTTGTGACAACTATCAATATGAGTGAACACACAGTCACCTTTGAGAAGTTGGTCAATCTACTCCAACAAGAAGAGGCAATGAACAACAAAGATCATGAAGATGAGCAAGCACTATCTTCCAATCATAAAGGAAAGGGGAAATTTCAGTCCAATAACAAGAAGTCCCAACAAAATCAAAGTCAACGAGACAACACCAAGAAGTGTCCCATTTGCAATAGAGGGGGACATGACATCAAATATTGTTGGTACAATTCCTATAAAAAGGGTTCATCAAGCAATTCAAAACCCAATAACCATCAGGGTAACAATAATTCAAATAAAGGGAAGTCCAACAACAACAACAATCAAGGGCAGAAAAATGGTAATTGGAAAAGAAAACCCAAACAACAAGGGTACATTGCCGAACATGAGGATGATTCAGATGAAGGACACCACATGTATTCTGCTCAATTTGATGAAGAAACCAAGTCCACACAAGATATCTGGTATGTTGACTCGGGTGCAACTCGACACATGACTGGACGCAAGGATTGGTTCTACACACTGCGTGACTCACCTAACAAGAACCATGTGTCATTAGGTGATGACTCATCATACAGTGTCAAGGGGATTGGAAACATTTCACTACCTCTTGGAAAGCATGATTGTAAAATCAAAAATGTATTGTATGTACCTGGGTTGACCAATAATTTGCTATCAGTTAGTTAACTCCTTGATCACAACTTGAAGTTGGATTTTGATAGTAATAATGGAGAAAAAGTGTGCTTGATAAGAGATAAGTCAAGAGGTTCCAATATTGTAGCAAGAGCCTCCAATGTGGGATGCATGTTCCAACTTGATTTTGTCCACAAGGATGATCAAGCTCTAGTGGCCAAAGACACACAATCTACAGAACTATGGCATCACAGATATGGTCACATCAGTTTTGGCTATCTCCAAACACTTCAAAAGGGAAACATGGTGAAAGGATTACCTACACTCAAGCACAACACTGAAAAGTGTCACAATTGCCTAGCTGGAAAGCAACACAGAGTACCCTTCCAGAAGAACACATATAGAGCTAAGGGAAAGCTTGATTTGGTGCACACCAATCTTTGCGGGCCCATGCAACCAAGTCATTCTGGATGTCAATACTTCATGCTTTGTGTTGATGACTACTCAAGAAAGATGTGGATATATTGTCTAAGAAACAAGAGTCAAGCCTTTGAGACATTTCAGAAGTTTAAAGCACTTGTTGAGAATGAAGTTGGTCGCAAGATCAAAACTCTCCGCTCAGATCGAGGGGGGAAATTCACAAGCAATGAGTTCAAGACTTACCTGGAAGCTCATAGGATTCGTCGACAAATGCCTTCTATTCACACACCACAGCAAAATGGTATAGTTGAGAGAAGGAATTGTACTATCATGGAAATGGTGGAATGTATGATTGATGACTCAGGTTTAACAAAGACATTTTGGGCAGAAGCTGCAAGAACTGCAGTCTATTTGTTGAACAGAGTGCCCACAGTAGCTCTTGAAGGAGTGACACCTCAAGAAGCATGGTCAAATCGGAAACCATCAATTGCACACCTAAGAGTATTTGGGTGTAAAGCTAGCATGCACATACCCAAGAAGAACAAGAACAAGTTGGATATGAAAGCTGAGAAACTGATATTCATTGGATACAGTGAAGAAGCACTTGGGTACAGATTATGGGATCCGAAAGCAAAGAAAGTATACACAAGTAGGGATGTTGAGTTCTTTGAGAAGAAACAAGCAGATGCTCCACTCAATGACTCAACAAACATGCAGAATACACCTCTTATGAAGACAAAATTTGATGTTCCCATTGAAGATGACAGTGATGAATTGGATGATGGTGAAAACTTGGATCCACCACAAGCCAATGGAATAGCTAAGAAGTTACCTAAATGGTATACTCAATTAATAAGAGATGCAAATTTGGATGAAGCACCTAGCACATCATCCAATCCTGGACCTAGAACTCACAGTCAAGCTCGTGAAGAGGTCAATTATGCCCTAATGAGTAGAGTTGTTGAAACAGTTGAGCCATCTATAGTTTAGGAAGCCCTACAATCAAAATCTTGGAAAGATGCCATGGATTCAGAGTATCAGTCAGTGATGAAGAACAACACATGGCAACTTGTCAACCTTCCACCAGGGAAGAAACCCATTAGATGCAGATGGATATTCAAGACTAAGTACAAATCAGATGGGACTATTGACAAGTATAAAGCAAGGCTTGTAGCAAAGGGGTATGCACAACAAGAAGGCATTGATTATGAGGAGACATTTGCTCCCACAGCCAAGATCAAGACAATCAGGATGATCTTTGCTCTAGCTGCATAATTTGGTTGGAAAGTCCACCAAATGGATGTGAAAAGTGCCTTTCTTAATGGAGATTTGCAAGAAGAAGTCTATATGACTCAGCCAGAGGGTTATGTAATACCAGGAAAAGAGATGATGGTATGCAGACTCATAAAATCTCTATATGGCCTAAAACAGGCACCCCGGGCATGGTACATCAAAATTGATGAGCATCTCATAAGTCATGGATTCGAAAGGAATCCTTATGACCCTAATCTCTACCTCAAAAAGAAAGGGGGGGAGATTGTCATTGTGGTTGTTTATGTCGACGATCTAGTCATTATAGGTAGTTCTGTGAAGATGATCGATGCAACAAAGAAGGATTTTAATCGATCGTTCGACATGACAGATCTCGGGCTCATGCACTATTGTCTTGGGTTGGAAGTATGGAAAAAAGAGAATCATATCTTTTTGTCACAGTTGAAATACACCAAGACAATGCTTGAGAAATTCAGGATGATGGACTGCACTCCTATTGCTACACCTATGGAAGCGAGACTTCAGTTATCTCATTCCGATCCATCACCACCGGTGAATGCAACTCTCTATCGGCAGTTGATCGGGAGTCTCATTTACCTGACATATACTAGACCAGATATCAGCTTTGCAGTCAGCTATTTATCACGCTTCATGCAAGAACTGAAAATATTTCATTGGAAAGCAGCAAAGAGAATACTGAGATATCTAAAGGGTACAGTTGACCTTGGTCTAGAGTACAAGAAGAACGACAACTTCTTCTTGATAGGATATTCAGATTCAGATCATGCAGGAAACATGGATGATAGGAAGTCAACATCAGGCTTCATCTTCTTTATGGGATCTAGACTAATATCATGGGGAAGCAAGAAACAAAACTTTGTTTCTCGCTCTTCTACAGAAGTAGAGTATCGAGCTACAGGTGAAGCTTTGTGTGAAGCAATATGGCTACGTTGAATACTGGAAGGAATTGGTCTACCACAACAAAAATCTACTCTAGTATATGTTGATAATGAAGGAGTTCTGAAGCTTATTCGCAATCTAGTATTTCATGAGAGAATCAAGCATATTGAAGTACAGGTTCATTTCATATATGATCATGTCTTGAAGCACAACATATAGCTCCAGTTCATCCTACAATTTGAGCAAGAAGGAAAATGTTTTCACTAAGTCACTTGCACATGACAAATTCACACTGTTCAAAGAGTTCCTCTCCACTTCATTGGAAACTATGAAAAATTAAGGGGGGGAATGTTAGCATAATTTAGCATAGGCATATTTATTGCATTTTATTACATTGTCTTTTATTTAATAATGTGCAACATGTGCACTCTAGTCTAGTGACTTGCATTCAATATTGTTATGTTGGATAACATTCAATATTGGTATTATTAGTAATTACATGTGCATGTGAGATGGGTCTTATCATCTCGTAGTTGGTGTCTGCTAGGGTGTCATGTCTATCCATATGAGGTTGTCTAATATCTATAAATATTATAGCTCTTGCATTGTTATGTAATCTGATTTCATGATCAATAATATTTGTGAGGCTTCGTCCCTCTTTGGTCATTGTAATCTTATTCTATTATATCATTTGGTATCTAAGCTATACCATTATTATCTTGGATGATGCAATAAGCATTGCTAAAATTTGACTCAAGAGCAACCAAACCTCTAGGAATAGTGTTAGATTTCAATTGGATAATACCTTTTCCAAACAAAGTCTCTCTTCCTTCAATCACACACACCATTGGTTCCCAATCAATATGTTGATCTAAAAAATCACCTTGATTTTTTAATAACCTTTACACTTGAGCATCATCATCAAACACTTGCCAATGCTTGATGTTGTTAGGGATAGCTAGCCTAGTTAACACTTCAACACATTGTACTCACAATAAGGTAAAATGATGCAATCTCCAAATATTTACCCCATCACTACCAACTTGTCAAAAGTAGCATTCAAACTTCTATCACGGTGCACAATATTGAAGGAATCAAACATCTCAATTATATCCCAAACTACATGCTTATATCTTTGCTTCATCCATTGATTTTATGTAGCATACAATATTTTTATCTATTTGAAAACTATCTTTGAATCTTCCTTTGCAATGATGTCCTTGACACCATACTTCCATTCAATTCTCAGACCCAACAATAAGGCTTCATACTCAACAATGTTGTTAGTACATTCAAAATTAATCTTGAAAGAAAAAACAAATTCTTCCAAGCTAGGAGAAATCATAATTACACCAGCACCATTTCCAAATTTGGAGCAAGCTCCATCAAATAGCAAGGTCCAAGGAGAACATACCTATTCAAGGAACTTTGACTGGTCCATTTTGTGTTCTTTTCCATTAGCAAAACCAATAAAATTATCAGCATCAACATCAGCAAATAATACTTCATAAGAAGCATTGTTTGGGTCCTTAATTAGATGACACATTTTCTTTTCTCCATAGAGATTGAGCAAGGTTGCCTTCAATGGAAATGGTGGAAAAATACATATCCATTTGGACACTCCCTCCAACACTTTCTACCCACCTTCTATGACAATAACATACCCCATTTGGAATGGCAATCAACAATCACAACATCCAATTTTAAATTCCTCTCCGAATAAGATACAAGTTGCACTACCAAACCCATCACACAACCAACAACTAAAACTTCTCTTGAGTCCATGGCAACACATTTTCGATAGGATTTTATCACTTTAATATCCAACTCATTCATGACTTCTAGAGGCATGACATTACATGATGCACTAGAATCAAACATACAATTGTGAAGTAGCCTATCCTTTATGATCAAATTTGTGAAGAATGGATCAACATTCAATTAAGAATTAACCAAGGATGTCCCAAAATATACCTCAGGTCTCTCTCCAAGATATTCTACTATTGTTGGTATTTCAAGGTCAAAAATGATTTGAGGAGGAGTTTCAACAACATTTACATTTCTACCTAGAGTAGTCTTCTCTTCTTTCAATCCTAAGTACTCAGATGCTCTCTTCTTATGCTCAAGGATCCTAAGCAACTCAATGATTGGAACACTAACTTTGATTTGTCTCAATACTTGGACTATGTCATAGGGAACACTCTTTGGAAAAACAACATTGGAAGGGAGACAAGAAGCTTCGTTTGATGGCAAGGGATTGTTAGTAACTTGGGCATGAGGAGTACTGTAATTTTTGCTTGGGACAATAGATCTTTTGACAAGTGTTTCTCTCCTAGGAGCTTCTTTTGGAATGCTTGTGAGCAATGGTGTTTTAGGTTTGGCTTGAGGCCTAACTCATTTAACAACTTTGCTTCTAGTTTTATAGTATTTCTCTTGAGCTACAACAACATTCATCAACAATTGTCTATCTTCCTCTGAAGGAATACCGCCATCATACTTCTTAATCATCAAAGCTCTTAAGTATTCAAAGTCATTGTTAAGAATTTCAAAATCTTGCACTGCATCAACTTCAAGAGTATGGGGGGGAAGAAATAATTATACCCATTTGATGTAATCCCAAAAAGTTGCAGCTATCCTTTCACTTATAACTTCGGTGGATGTTGCTCCTCCTTGTGAGCTTGAAGAACAACCCACCATGTAAATATTATCATAAGTACCATCATCATTATTAGCTACACCTTTTTCTCGGTCCACTTCATATGGAGGATGGGGTAAAAACACCTATCACATCAATCAATATCGTAACTTCTTCAACAACAAAGAACCCTAGAATTTAGGGGATCGGGTAACACTCTTCCTTCATGTGCTTAAGGATGCCTATTTGCAAACCCCATGGGTCCTTTTACTCTATCATCTTCCCTTTGATCACCTCTAGGATGATTGGAAAATCTATCATCTTTTTTTCTCTTGGCCGACCTTGTGAAGTTTTCCCAATTCCTTTCTCAGCTCTTACCAACTTGTATGAGATTTCTTTGACAACCCCTACCAAATTTTTCACAACCTCCTCTAAATCAGAACACTTGCTAGCTTGAGGTTTTTTAGGGTTTATCAACTTTACACCATATCTCTTGAGAGGTTTCCCAATTTCTTTAATATTGTTTTCAATTTGAAATGCCATGGTGAAAGCTTGTCTTAGGTTGGTAGGGTTCTTGTCTCTTAGGTAATAGGCTACCTTTTTATCAAATGCATCTACATATTTGATTAGACAAGATTCATCACATGGCCTTAGATTAATAGGAAACCTTCTCAAAAAAATTTAAACCTTGTGTTAAAGTCATGGACTGATTCATTGGGGTTCTTCTTGATATTCTCAAACTCAAACAAGAGAAATCTAGGATCAGTCTTGTCACCATATTGCAACCTAAATGCATTCTTCATCTCAGTCCAAGAATCAATTGAATTATCAGGCAGATCCTTGTACCAATCCCTATCATCCTCTTCTAATGTATGAATGAAAAATTTAATATACACATCTCCAAACTCTATCTTAAAATCTTCCATCATGTTAACAAAAAGTTTGAGATGTTGATAACTAGTTATTGCATTGTTACCTTGGAATTTTGGCAATCTATTTCGACATATTGTGGAGACAAGATTTGGGTAACCATCCATTACTCTAAAGTCTATAGGACCAAAGGTGTTAACAAAAATGGAGGTCTAGGCTGAGCCATATTGTTTGGTGGAGGTGATCTTGGGGGTGACACAAGCTGATGAGGAGTGCAAGGTCTTTGGGGCTCAAGAATTTGATTCACAAGACTGGTATTCTCTAAATGCTGACTTTCTTGGAAAATTTTACTAGGATTGAAACACATAGGTGCAGATTGAAGAAGGAACTTACCAGGTACAACAGAAGGACCTTCACTAGTTGAAGTAAAAAAATTATGAGAGGATTGCTTGAATCAATCGGTTGAAGAAGAGTGATAATCCTCTACCAAAGGATGATCTCTCTCACCAATGGATATATCTTTTCTGATGTCGACCTTTAAAAACTTTAAAAACTCTTCTCCCTTCTAACTCGAGTTTCTTGAATATGTAAACAACTTATTAGCAGAGTCCCTAATGAAGAGAGATCTTCTTCCTTCTAGTTTTGAAGAGATTAGCAACACAAAAAAATGACAGAAAGCTTAAGACACTAGTATTTATCAAGATCAAAATAGCATGGAGTTGTCACAAAGGAATTTCACCCTAGTTGTGAAAATGTACTAAAATACTCATCAAATATCTATCGGCATTGAAAATCTTGCCAAACTTTATAGATCGGACCTTTCTTTCTTTGAAATTATCAAACACAAATGCAAATGAAGTGCAATCTTTGGGACTATAAAAATTTGCAGGGAAGAGCTTATATCTTCACTAAATCCTTACAAATCTAATTATAAAACGATGCTTTAATAATGTATTTGCATGAAAATTTTGTAGGGGACTTTACAGTGGTTTGATATGCATTCAAATATCTCAAATATGTATGCACATGGATCAGATTGAACTAAGAGAATATCAAACTCATAACTTTACTCGTCATTCCAATCTTATAAATTTGATTAGAATATGATACTGATTTTGTAATTGCACATAAATCACACAAGAAGTATTACTAAGGATCTGAAATACTGAATAATGTCCCCAGCAATGATGCCATTAAGTGTTGTTGACGGGCTAAATAGACATGGACTAGAAAATGAATCAGCAAATCAATCTCAATAGTGTAAATTATTTCCCAGGAATTCAAAACAAGTCCCCGTGCAATGGCACCATTTGGGTGTTGGTACCTAGATTTAATCTCCTTCACAACTTGAGTAGCATCATGGATTTTACAAGACACTCAGAGGTAGATAAATGATTTATATGTCATTTTGTAGTTGGGGAAGCAATTTATCTGACTTGTTAGCACTCAAGATTTGAAGAAGTGGGTAGCACCTTGAAAGGATTTTGATCTAATCCTCACTATTTTAGGTTGTGCCTTTCAACCAAGGTAAGAGAACCTATATTGCAACCTCTTTTTTGTGAAGGAGGTGGATATATCCTTATACTATGCATATTGTATGGAGATGGCCTTGGGAAAACATGATCAATTTTCCATTATTCAAACTCAACAGAGTTGTCACTACTAAATGATGGAAATGCTTTCAAAACAAGGCTAAGGTCTGCTAGAGACATGGTATGATCTGATTTGCTTTGTGCATTTTTGTAGATGGGTTAGATTATTTTGTTGACACATAATGCAATGCAGGGGTAGTATGTGTAGGATTAGTTATTCAGATGATTTTTAGTGGGGTATTGATAAGAAAACCTTGGATATATCAAATTTTGACAACCTCTACAATACTTGAACAACTATCAGATAAAATTCTTCAAATAATCAAGATGTTCTTTCAAACCGGAAGATGCATAAATGGAAGCCTAGGTTGCACTCTTCACACAATATTTTTGAAATCACCACTAAATATTGAAGTAAAGAACTCAATTAAATGCAAAAATCCTTGATCAAACCACGCCTAAGGTACCCCCAAAGGCTTACAAGCAATCCCAATCAACAAAGGAAGGTGGAGTGATTTTAAACTACTTATTTTCAATCTCGGATGAAAGCTCTTCTGATAAACAAAACTGCAAGTACCACTAAACTATCAATAAGGATGAGATTCTATGTGATTTCTAAAGACTTTCAATGCAAGATTGCAACAAGAACAATGAAAACTATTTTCAAGTATTTAAAATGATAACAGACATCATATTGCCTAGAAAAACATAGATTAACTCAAAATCTTGTTAGATTCATCAACAGGGGAGAGTTTCATGAACAATCTCATAGTTGTGTGATGGCTATACACTTGTAATCAACTCACATACATGAAGATCCAACACAAAAGAAATTAACCTGGTTCTTTGGTGGGTTTCTCAGAAAATGAGCTTTCTCTAATTTTCTCGTGATTTTAAACATTCGACCATTTACATTTCTTTGAAATGCATTATATACCTCTTGCCACATTGGCACCTTCTTTCCCAAGCAAAGCATATGCCAAGGGATCAAGTTTCTTATAAAAATTTCTCATGATTCACTGAAAATGACATTTAACAAATTTGCAATGAGAGTTGCTAGGTGTTTAAAAATACTGAATCATTACAAATATTTGGATCATTATCCTTCCTAGAGGAACATTTTTCATCATCAAGGCATGCAGATGCCTTTCCTCTCATCATTTCACCTTTTCACCTTTTAAAACTACCTCTGCAACTTTCAAATTTGACATTTCACGTGTTTGGACGGATTAGGGAAAAACTTTGTTTCAAAAACACCTCAAATCTACAAATTAATCCCTAAAACCACTTGCATTGATCTTTGCAGGCACAAAGGACATAAATTCATCAAAAATTTGATTAAAAATGATGCAAAATTTACATCTCCAAGCTTCCTGGAGCAAAAATGGTGGCCAAAAATGAAAATGTACAGTTACCCTTGATCTGCTCTTTCTCCTTCAATCTGGGCCCTCCACGTGTCAAAATATGATTGGGAATGAATTCGGGCTCACCTTTTGACTTTTTAACATTTTTGGAAAAATGGAAAAAATTGACTTTTTTCTCCACCCTCTGCCCTTGAATTTTGGTGATGACACGTGGCATATGGTGGGTCCCATTGGAATCACACTTCAATTCTGCGCATTTTGACCTTTTTTGGAAAATTGGAAAATTTTCACCTTTTTCCCCACATGCCCGCACACCCGATTTCTCCCTTGCCACGTGTCACTTGATGATTCATCGCAGGCCATACCTTGAATTTTCCATTCCAAGTCTTTTTGCAAAAGGGAAAAATTTCCCTTTTTCCTCCACCGCCCGCCAACCCACTCTGCCTTCACCACGTGTCTCCCTATGGCTCATTCACGAGCCCGCGGCTTAATTTTTTTCTTTAGCTCCTTTTGCTAAAAATGAAAAATTTCCCTTTTCCTCCATGGCCCGCACTTCCCTGCTCTGCCACCACGCTACCACATGTCCACCTGTGATTGGCCACAGGGCCGTGCTCCAAAATTTTACCTTAATATTTTCTACCTCCAAAGGTAAAAAACTTCAAAAACCTCAGCCATTTGTATCGACGACTGCCCAAAATTTATGCCACGTGTCCTCCTCGATTGGAGTGGGGCTGAAACGATTTTGCTAAAAACAAGTCCTCCATCATTGCTCCTCCCTTTTTGATCTTTAGGACACGTGTCCACTCCCGATTGGCTACGGGGTTTCGGGCCAATTTTGACTTTTTAAAATTTTGGTAAATAAAGTCTAAAAATTCTAAGGGAATCCGACCACTTTGCCATCTCTCCCAATGCATGCTAAGGAAGAAATTGACGAGCAAATGACACCCGTCCGACCAGCCAAACACAAAAATGCCAGGATGCCCTAAGGCTGATTTTTTCACCAAGGATGGAATTTTTTTGAATTGGAACTAGAAAAAACCTGATTATGATCATTTCTCAACCTTGGATTGAATTTTTGAAGGCATATATGTATAAAATTATCAATTTTGATTTTTCACGATCGGGCAAAGTGAGAACATGACATAGCCCACAGATTTGAAGATTTTAGGGAAAAAATTAGGGAAAACTTTGAGTATTCTTGCAAAATGGGGCATGTCAAATGATTTTCAAATGGACTAAGGCATGGGAATAGAGGTAGAAGCTTCATTTCACCCATTAAAACTATAGAAAATGTTTCAGGAAATGCAAAGTGAAAGGAAAATCGGGAAAAATCATAGATGATCAAAATGGACACCAACACTACCTCTTCACTATCGATCACATAGACCAACTTTCCTTTATCTTTTCCCATGCCAAAGACACTCAAACTATATCTCCTCTTATTCTTCCTCATCAAATTATGTTTCTAAGAAAGGTTCACCCAATAATTCGAGTATTCTATCCTCGACATGGCACTATTTCCCATAGGTGCTTAAAAACCCGCAATGCCTCATCCATTGATGGCTTGATACTCCAATATTCAAAATCTTGAATGAGGTCATCTCACAACTCCTTCCATTTTCCTATCCAACGGCGCATCTTTAAGTGAATTTACCATACATGTGCACATCCTTGTAAGGTGGAGTACAACTTATGCACCCATAAATAAGGTGGCAAGGATGTTGTGCCTTCCATTCAGGCCTTCTCACATGCTTGGATGTGAAACGAGGTGGGTTAATTCCCATGATAATATTGTATGATAATAGCTACATTTCTTCATAAAAACCTAACGAGAGAACATGATTCTCACTTTGCACCACTCTAGAAGGTTATCATGATGGATTACCCACTAATGTGTTGCATGAGTCCGATCAAGGTAGAATTGAGCATCCTTCTCCTTTCGATCTCACATCTCTACTAAGTCTCCATTTCTTGTAGGAAAACATCGGGGTTGGATCTTAAGGAATAATTTGGAAACTTCTTTTTCCAAGGTGCTTGACTTAGCGCACCTTTGTTAGTCTCATCACAGAGCCTCTTAATTGCCTTCGACCAAATCATATGTCCGTGCACCCATTCGCAACAGGCCACACTAGTAGTATCACTTATAGATTGAGTGGCTTCCCATTGAATAACACCCTCCTTTGTTGGTTGTATAACTTCAGGGTCTTGGATAGTGCACACATAAATTCTATCTGGTTCTTCCTCTCCTAAAGAATTAATATAGGGTGTTGACTTCCCATCTATCAAATGAATGATAACACGTTCCTCTTTGTTCTCAAAACTTATATACCCTTTATTGAAACGTAAGTCATCATTGTTCTTATAGCACTGGGGAACCCAAGTAATGCTAGAAATTTATCTACCTCAAAGCAAGCACTAAGACTTCAAAGTCTACAGATTAATTTCACCCTTTGGATAGTGATAGCATCATCATTTAAAACCCGAATGGGCATTACCTTTATCTTAATGGCCATATACAAAAAAATTCAATATAGTTGTAATGGGGGCCTTCCCATTTGATTCCAAGCATCTACGGTAAGATCATTGACTTCCCCACTGTGTTAATTAGAATATGTCTTAGGAGATACCCACCAACAACTACATTCAAGGTAATCTCCTTATCATAGTTGAGGTTTTGGGGAGGAAGGTTAGCATGAAAAACCTACCTCTCGCACTCGCTAAAATTCTTGATATCTTATCCCTCAACCATTATCCTAATAGAGGAATGATATTCTCTTAGTGTAACATCTTACACACCTCTCTAACATCATCTATATCGATCGAGGAACCTCCGCATATTTCTTCTTCCCCAACTTCCTGGATTACTCCTTTAGACATTGAATTTCCACTTGAAGACTCTTGATTACATCCATGGTCTATTGAAATAATTCCTTTTGATGGGTAGGTTCCGTATACTTCCCATACACCACCTCTTCTCTTGTAATTAGTAGTCTCTACTTTGGTGTTTCCCTAGTGTGTGCAGCCTCATCTCACGTCGTCATCAATACAGTTCTAATTCTAAATCACATGTCACCCTTGGCATCCACTACAAGTCTGCTTTCTTAATGCTTACCATCCCGGCACCCTTATCTTTTCGTTATTGCTAGCTCATGTGTTCAAAGAGCTCCAAGAATTCCTTATGCTTGTGTTTCTTTCCACACCAAGATCATTATATTAGGTTAGGAAATTTTCACTTGTAATGCTTTATGGACCCCACAGTTATAACAAGTTCCACATAAGAACTCAATTTTTCCACCTCCACGATTTCCATAGCCTCTAAATCCTCCACAAAATTTTCTTTCACGAGATCCTCCATCTACGCCTCCTTCTTCATTGTGACAACCATTATCCTTGAAATTTTTGGTAACGATGGTCCGGCATACACCAATATAAATGGCATCATGTATCTGGTCAATCAATCTACAATCCTTGGTGTCATGGGTAGTAGAGGTATAAATCTTATAATATCAAGACATAGTCTTATGGATTGCACACCGCATTAGTGGAAACCTACTTGCATCATGATCTCCGTGGAAAATATCACATTCTACTGTCATGGCACATAGTGATCTCTTAGGAAAATTGTCCATCGTATGCCCCTCTACCTCATAATCTATGGACCATATGCCACTGCAAGTCTCATGGGATGAGTTTGTAGATAGCTTCTCCAATTTATTTTCCATTGTAACAATTTGAGATTCAAGAAAAGGACTAACACTTGTATCCATGCTTCCTATGACCAAGCATCCTCCAAGGCTTCATGTGGGTCTGTGGAAGTCTTATGTGAAAGTGTTCTCTTGAAAGGCGTTGTTAATCCTCCAACAAACCATTGAGCATGATGAGAAGGATGAATATCATAATAATATTTTGATAAGAGATTTTTAAAACACGTCATATTCCCACACACTCTCTACCTTACCTTGTTGAATCTCCTTCACGTGTTAACACTCTTCTATGTAAACTCGGGAATATGGAATCGGAGATAGAAGGCATTATGTAGCATGGTATAATTTACTAATGTCTGGTTGGGGTCATACTTTAGGTACCAACTATGCATACACCCTTGTAATGTTTTTGTGAACTGACTTTCCTTCTATTCTCGTGGTATTGATCCCCTTCGCACGTCATAACAAATCACATTTTTGTACATGTTTTGTAGCATACTCAACACCCTTGTAATCTAGTAGATGTAAAGACATCTAAAAAAATTGAGGTGGCTAAGGCCCTTGTCCACTCAATCTAGAACCTATATTCCCTCCAATGTTGCCTCTACCTCTAGATGCATTAAATCCATCAACACCTATCCCTCCTAACTCTTCATATCCTTTATATTCACCAAGTCCACTAAGTCCACTAGGTCCACTAGTTCCTATTCCACCCAACCCACGGACCCACATCATGTATGTGGCGGGGTCCAGTGGTTGCGCCTTGTGTCCCTACTTTTGTACTAAACTACACGTCAATGATCTGTGATATTTCAACACCACTATATGTGTTTCTTGCACTTCTTCCGATTTGATACCAAAGCTTTGTGTACCTAAAATTTTCCCAAATGTCACTTTAGACAATATACCTCTAAACACAGGAAATGATTGTGCAACCATATATGTTTGAAATGAAAAGTTATACCTCATAGGTGTTGATCAATTACTTCTACCAATACAAACTAGGTTAGTAATACATATATCTAGATTTAGAAAAATAAGCACCAAGGGTTGGTCTTTAGGTGGATTCAGATGCGCACCGATGGATCTCCTTTCTCTAAGTGATGAGCTCTCATCATAATATGAAGGGGTCTCTCTCCCATGCTTACCAAGATGGGGTAGTATAGACTTCTTAGGCTCCATGTTCTTTGCGTGAACCTCAATTCCTTCCCGTAGTGCCTTCCTCCATAAATCGATTGCTCTTACAAATTCACATTGTCTATCTAACTCCCTCTCACGAGTTTCATTAAACTTGATTCATCTCTCTTCCCTCTCCTTCTCAACCTCAAGGTTTCCCATCTTGCTCCACCTTATCTTCCTTGCCCATAACTCATAAGAAGCTTAGTCACCATAGGAAACACTTCCAAACTCAATGTAATTATCGGTATCTTTATAGCTAAAGGGACATCACATAAGAATGATCCTCTTGGATCCCTCAAGAACTCAAATTCAGTAATCTCTAGACAAGAATATGTAGAAATCGCTTACTCCAAGGTGTAACTCGTCAACACTCTAATCCACCAATGATCCAAAACATGTGTCCAAGTCAGATCAATATCATGCAGCCTCTGAAACTCCTATTAGGTCCATACTCGAGGTCTATAGTACCAAATTGATCTAGATTCATATGCCGAAATTCATTCATACAACTCCATTAGAGAACAAAAATAAGGTCTCATACATCTTATGATACGAGATGTTCTTCTACCCATTTACATGTGTCAAACTTAGGTCAAGTACTAAATCTCTGAGAAAACTCATCCTTCATGATTTTAAGCCATGCTTCAACACTGTCCAAGGTCAAGAGTTCTATCATCATGCACCATTCTCACAAAATCTAAAAAAGAGGTCCAGAAACGAAACAAATATGTATTCATTTACTTATCCTTAATATTATTTTCTAACCCCAAGCACTCTAGCCTATCACTCAATGGGGGCCTTTGGGTGCTCACTTGAGGTAAGCATGAGTGTCAATCCCCTCCTTTATGTGAGCTTTATGAGAATATTTTGCCATTAATGGAGGATGATTTACAAAAATAGAAGTACAACCGCTTATTTAAAAAGGTAGAATGTGCAACTAACAAATCCACACATTAATGCATTACAAAAGATAAATAACATTTGTAAGAAGCATAATAAACTAGATCTGAGCCATGACAAGTCATATAACATGAGGGTTTTCACCCGTAAACAAATTATACATAACGAACCCACATATATATTGATTTAAAGGAGTTCTAGTATCCACATTATAGTCAAAACGGTCATCTCAAACCATATACAACTAATGACAGAGACTTAACTCCTGTAAGCATCTACGATATGATATCCTAACTATTTTTTTCCTATTTTTAACCCTTTTTAAAGATCCTAAGTGCCATACATAGACTTATGGAATCCCTTACAACCCTTAGCACTAAGTGTTATAAACCCCTAGCATTATGCAACACTTCATTACTCTCGTTTTCTTTATCTCGCATTCTCTATTCATTCTCTTTGTCTCCCATCATGTCTTTCTCGCACGAGCATTACTCTATATAAGATCAACACCCACCACCATGCCTTCTCTAATTATAGATTGTGTTCCAACTCATCAATGTGGTCCTCCATTGGTGAATGTTTATCCCTTTACAAACCTCCACTCTCTGTAATGATGTCTTCTGGGAATATTCCCTACAAGGAATATCCTTTTCTTGACCTACTAAGGTTCTAGGCTAGAACTTTATCCACTCATCATGCCTAGTTAGGTCCTCACACTTTTCCTCAAGTGCCCATAGAACACCAAATATGGATAAGTCCTTTAAACCCATGTTACGCCTCCCCGCTCACCTTGGTTTAACTTAAACCCTTCTTAAAACCATTTTCTTGCGCACTTTCCCTTGAGTTCCCTTCTTCTCACCGGTTACGCACACATGCACCCTTTGATACCCATCCAATATTTTAGGGCCCAATAACAAGCTAAATTAAGTTCACGGAAATTTGTGTAAATGTGGAGTCCTCTTGTCACTTGTTGGAACATAATGATTAAGTGGTATGGCCAGCCCTTAATGTATATGGGTCCATCACTAATATATAGGTTAATATTTAATAATATGAAATATTTATATTTCTATTATTAAATATAGTAATTTCTAGGTATATACTTTAAGTTAAATATTTAATATCACGAAATGATTATATTTCTAATATTAAATATTATAAACCTAGGTGTATGTGTCAACCATTTTAGGTTGAAAAAGTGGGTCGGGGACATACCCGATCAACCAACACGGAAGGATATTTAAAATAATCGGCCCCTTATTTTCATTGTCAACCTAAAAGTTTTTCTTTGTGAATAATCAAGGTGAATTCATAGGTGGAAAATTTAGTAATTTCTTACCTTCCGTGAAAACTTGTGTACAGGTAAGGGTAAAATATTTGAAATATTTTTTTCTATAGTTTTAATATGTGCAAGTTGAATTTTGTCAATGGTAAATTAAGGAGGAGACAAAGCTCCATCAAAATAAGATTTGAATTTTTTCCATTGGAAGCGTGAAAAATGTTGTCTCCTTTGTAAATTCTAAGGTTTATGTAGAATTTAAAATTACATTTCCTAGTAAATGATTTAAAAGGTTAATATAAGTAAAAATATAGTTACAGAGGTCAGGGACAAGCCCCACAAAATAGGAAATAAGTTTTTCTATTGGATGATATTTTATCAATGTCCCTAGGTAAAATTGATAAAACTAGGTAAAGTTGTTCTCAAATTTGTTACCTTCGGCACATGTTTTCCTTAATTTTCAAAACTATAGTTTATAGTTTATATATTGTATATCATTTAGGTTTGATGAAGTTTGTTTAAAACTTAAAATCCTAAAATTACAAGGTTTATAAAAACTATACATTAAATATTTTGCATAGTTTAAAATATTTCATATGTTATATAGTTTATATTTTCTATATAATTTAATATAAACTATATTATAAAAACATATTTCATATGGTTTAATAAACTATATATTTAATTTAATCTATATACGACATAGATTAAATATAACCCTATAATCTAGGTGTGACCCCGCTACATTAACCCTATCCTATTGTTTAATGCATAAACCCCTTGTAATTTGGAAGGGGTGTGTATAAAATATTTGATTTAGTGGGCACGCATATTTTATTTTTTTGGGGGTGAGTTGTGTTTTGTACTCGTTCCCAGTGAGTTGGTAAATATCATACTCAAGGAACTAGTCTCCACAATCTTTAAAATAATTGATTTAAAACCTAAAGACAAATATTTTATTGCATGTCATAATTTATTGTTTATAAACCCTTCGAACCCCTATTTCAAGTACATTATTTGATTGACTTGATAAAATTGCTCCCCCTTATGTGCTAATGAGAGCATATTCATGGCATGTGTATTTAAAACTATAGTTTTAAACATTAAATTAATTTTTTTTCTTATACCTTGTACATTTTAAAATCCAATAATGTTTTTATGGACCATATAAAATGTTTTAATGGTATGTGGATTATGCGGTTTGGCTAGTATGTTGGCTAGCTCATACATGTGATTAATTTTTATTTATTTATTAAAAAAATAAAAACAAATAAACCTTTTTTATTCATGGTAATACTCTAATCCGCATTCACGTGGCATTTTAAACCAAATGACCACCTTGAGAGCATTTAAGATAGGTTTTGTTTAAAGCCTTTTTGGTCAATTGAGGAGAAGTTGGTTACATATGTCATGACTTTTTAATGGTGCTTACGTTTCGCTGGATGTGGTGAATTTGGTATTTCGACCATTAGTTTGATATATAGCTCACTTTTATAGAGTAAGAGCATTGGTTATAATTTTTTTATATAGATTTTTAATATTATAATTTAATTATAACTTTATAATGTTATGATTAAATTATGTTTTGATTTACTTTATTTTTGAGATATTATATTATTATATTTAACCATAAGGCATATTATATATCATTCTTTATTGAAAAATCTCCTACTCTTGACTTAGTAATTAAAGGTATCCTATATTTCTAATAATAGTTTCTCATCTCTTAAATGATATATACAATAAAAATCTCATCATTCTCTCTAATCTAATGGTGTTCACGAGAATGTAAGAATAGGAATATTTTAGATATGGCTCACACTATGCTTCATTTTGTTGGTCTTCCAAAATTTTTGTGGGCAGAAGAAATGAACACATCATTCTACATTCTAAATAGGGTTCCCACCAAAGCTTTTCATCTTTCAACTCCTTTAGAAAAATGGTCAAATCAAAAACCTGATATTTCTCATCTAAATTTTTATTGTAGTCCTGCTTATTTATACATTCCTAAAAAGAAAAGAAAGAAACTTGATATCACTTCTTTTTCTTGTGTTATCATTGGATATGGTATTAACACCTTTGTAGGTCTAAAGATTTGTGACGCTGCAAAAAGGGAAGTAATTGAAAACTGCAATGTGGTGGTTTTGGAAAAATACTTTTGTTCATCTAATAATGGTAAAGATGTTCCTAACTCTGTCAATATTTCTAATGATGGTTATGATTTTGATAATGAGAATATAGTATAAGGTCATGATGATATAATATACATGCTTATAAATCTCCTATCTACCTAGTTAAGAAACCAAAATGGGCTCAATATGTGTTAGAAAGTTCTAAATCCTATTGATATATGGAAATGACAGAAGCCATCATACATACCATGTATTAATGACCTTGTATGAACTTGAGCCATGAAAGCTTTAAAGAAGCTTCTCAAGATGAGAATTGGATCAATGCAACGCAAGTGAATAAAATTCCCTAATTCAAAATCAAACACGGGATTTGGATCTACCTCTAGAGAAAAGAAGTATTATAGGTTTTAGGTGGTTATACAAAGTAAAATATATGTAGATGGTAGTATTGACAAACATAAAAGCTAGTCTTGTTGATAGAGGTTTCACTTTCGAAAAAACTGGTATTGATTATGTTGAGACATTTTCCTTTGTAGCTAAAATGAGTACTGTTAGGACCTTATTTTCAATTTCCACTCAATTTGGGTGGGAAATACAAAAAATGGATGTGAAAAATACTTTTTTAATGGTGATTTAAAAGAATAACTTTACATGTCTCAACCTAAAGGATTTGGAGAAACTGGTAAATAAAACTATGTTTGTAAATTGAAAAAAACCTTGTATAGTTTAAAGAAAGCTCCTAGAGCTTGGTATACAAAAATTAATTCTTTCTTTAAATAGTTAGGATTTGCTAATTGTTTTTCTGACAAAGATCTATTCATTAAGAAAGAAGGATCACATATTATCATTGTTTGTATATATGTTGATGATTTTCTTTTGATTTGGTGATGGTCCCGCTTTAATTTGTACAATTAAAGAAAAATTGAAATAGTACTTTGAAACGATCGATTTAGGAGTCCTACATAATTTTTTGGCATGGTTGTATTTAACGATAAACATTATATCATTGTTTCTCAATCTTAGTATACGCAACCAATGTATCTTGAAAAAGTTTAACATGATTGATTGTAAACCAATTTCTACTCCTATGAAAGTTGGACTGAAAATTGATCCTAAACCTACATGTGAAAAATTTGATCCTACTTTATATAGGTAGTTAGTTGGTAGTTTTATTTATCTAATTATCATAAGACCAAATATTTCCTAAGTGAAATTGCTTCTAGGTTTATGTAGTAAGCTGTACATACCCAAAATTGTGTACTACCAAAATTAACATCCCGATCAGAGAAAAGATCTCCAAGTGTCGTTAACATCGCGTGCTTTGTTTTCCCTTTTCCCCTCTTTTCTTGGCCTTGGCCTTGAAACTCTTCAAGGATGTGAAACCGCCGCCACTGCTGGGTGGCGGTCTCGTGCTGCCGCCCCTGAAGCAGGCGGCGGTCTGTCTGAACCGCACCTGCTCAGGGCGGCGGTCCTTTATGCATTTTCCAGAAAGCTCTTTTAACATGACTCACGTAATTTCAACGTTTTACCAACTTTCTTTCACCGCCATAAGCTTGCATTTATGATTCTGGTTCCCTGGAATAGTGTTTTGCCATTGTTTATAGTTTAAGAGTTCTATTTGGTTTTTACCTTGGGTAAATGCAAATGCTATAAATAGATGGCTTGTGCTCAAGCAAATGGCCCCTCAAATTTGCCTCTGATTTCTCTTTGCAATAGATTTAGTTTTCATTTTGCTTAGAGTGCTTAGTTTCTTTCATTGCATGCTTAGTTAGCATTGTTTTGCTGTTAGTAAGCCACATATCCATCTTGTGCAAGTGTTGTTGTTATTTCATCCAATCCATTGGAATAGGATAGTTTGTTTATCAATAGGAAGCCATTAAAGTTGCAGGTTTTGCTCCTCAAACAGGATAGTTTCAGGTTCTGGACGTTTCATGTTGCATGACTCACAATAAATCCCGCTAGGAATTACATAAGCCAAGCTCTGTACTCTTGCGCTATCCCTCTCCTACTCGCATTGTATTCAGTCTGTATCTTGAGCTGCCTTTGTCCCAATATCTACTTCTGTTGATGCTAGCATTACACGCTTTTCTGGATCCACGTGAACATGAAGGAACGAGGAGATCTGCGAGGGACAAGATCACACACACACACCGTCGGATTCGCCACTATTCTGCAGAATCCAGGTTCTAGCTTTCAAAGTTCTAAATTAGAATCATATCAAATAGAGTAGTTAATTGCTTTATTTTAGTTAATTTTACTTCGATATTGCCAGGGAAGTTGTGGGGATTGATAGTTTCTGAGAGACTATGATTCATTCCTCACTTCTGAGGTAGGATCGAGAGTCTTGCAAATAGATTAGAAGTTATTTCATTGTTTAGAGTAGATCTACAAATTACACAGACAAATAGCTATACTCGGTTATCTTGTTTGTTTTAAATTGTTATCTTAGCTGTCAATTTCTAGATGTATTAAATTAGTTGCTAAATTCATTCGAATAGTTCATCAGAAAATACAAAAATAGAGAAATCATATATGCTATAGATATATTCAAAATAGTTAAATTTCACTTTGCCGTAGTTAATTTACATTATTACTTTTGTATGACAATCACGGGACCTAGGGAGCCCAGGGAATACGTATTCGAGCCAATCGTGCCCCAACCCAATCTCATCACAGCAATAACTGATATAGATCAAAATCTTAGGATCAAGTCTTTCGAACAACGGTAAGCTTGCAAAAAATCAATTCCCGGTTGAGCGGATTAAACATAGAAGGCGACCAAGCGCACACATTTTGGTGAATCACAAACTACAGATTACCTAGGTAACATCCATATGATTTGTAGAAGGGGTTGAAAGAGAACAAACCTTTGGTTGCGATCCTTTGGTCCCACAACCAGACGCAGGAGACACTCTTACAGATATAGATACTAGCCTAAGAATTCAGGTTGCAAGAACGCCTGTGAGGCACTTTGAGAAGATCACACAGCTATTAGTTTTGAATATAGAGGCTGAGAAAGCATACGATTACTGGGTGTTAGGGATTAGGAACTAACTCTACGCATGACCATAGCAGGACCGCAACAACCAAGAGTCTACGGTTGCGATCCACAAATCCCACAACCCAACGAATCCGTAAGTCAATCAGACATAGACACTGGCCTACGCACACTAGTATTCAGATCCACTCCACTTCCACCTATCATCATCGAACAGTTATCCTTACTAGATACTAATAGCTAACAAAGCTAGAGATTTCTGGACTAGGCCAGAGAATCATCCATAGAGTCAACTATATTTACCATCCACCATATGACCTTATCTGGAGACATACACGAAACTATCCCAGGTCATTTTCCACGTATTCCACAACCCATAGATCGAATCACGCCAGAGCTCGATATTGATTGGAGCCTTCAGTCATCCTTGCCGATCGATCTATCACACCGGTTCAAGTTAGAAGGGCCTTCTTTGCCTTAGATTCACAAATTCCACTAGTACGTATTGAAGATATTAGATTGCCTAACTAGTTTATCTGCATCCCATACATATTCCATCCCCACCAGTTGTCTCGGCACGACCTCGGGAGGTCGGGTGCGAGGAAGAGTTACTTGTAGATTCCCACGCTCGCTTGTCACTTTTCCATCGTACAAAATTGGTGAACCCAGACGTGAACTTCCTACTTTCTAGTTCGGAGTCATATTATTATGTGTTCTTCAAAATTAGTATACTTTTCATCTTTTCCGCCTCATTAGCTTTCACCATCACCTTCGCTCCTTCCCATTATTCTGCGGGTATTCATATACCCCCGAATATGTCGGGATTCGATGCATATGGCTAGGCCCCTCTTGGGCCTTGAGGCATACTACGCCCAACAAAATAGACAATCATCACCCTCACTCTCAGTATGGGGTGACAACTACTCAACTAACCAGTTGTCAACACAAACTCCAAGGATCAGATATAACTCATCTTTTCAAACTGAGGAGTTAGATCAGCTCGCTCAAACGCAACAAACAGAGCCTTCAGGCTCGAATAACATGACGTTCACCGGAGAATCTGGTTCATCTCCTCAGGTGCTGCTTAGACCACAAATTAGTAGACAATCAGACTCATACCGAGGTTTAGATGATGAACATTTGGTACGTTATGCCAGGAATGACCAACGTTCTCGAAGTATGTACCCACCTATAGGAGGTTTACAAACACAACCCGAGGTCTCTTTTCAAGAAAATACCTCCATGCCACTACATATAGGAAATGCCCTCGGGAAACTTGGTAGGGCAGCGATCAGTTCATAGCGGGATATCACATGCCTATACAACACCATGATATACAACAAACGCCACTACGGCAAAACACCGTGACTTCACCAAATGAAATCATTTCAACGTTAGTAGAAAAAGTGAGAGGGTTAGAACTTGCTCAGGCAAATCATCATTCTCAATTCATACAAATAGGAAATTCTAATCCTCCTAGCCAAATAGACCTCCTCACAGGAGTAGGCACGTTAGGCATGACTCCTCAGTATTCACAACAAATGCCAACTAGACCCACCATTTCTAACGTTGTTCCTCCCGGTCTAGCACAAAATAATCCATTCTTGGACAATACCCCTTCATACTTAAACATGTACTCCAAATCACCACAAGGGGATATGTTCTCCTCTCCCGGTATTTTTACTCAACCACAGGGGTTTCCTTACGCCCCTACCAATGCATATGCAACGCCATATCAACAACCCATTCCACCACCGCTCCCTCAGCAGGCACCATCAATGGTCGAAACCTATGCGATAGGGACATATTCAGAATACTTGAAAGAGCCCTTAGATTTCACCATACGAAGCGTCATGCTTCCAAGACCTCTTCCCGATTTGCCCAAATACAAAGGTGAGGGAGATCCAAATGCACATATCAAAGCTTACGCTACGACCATTCGAGAACTACTCCCATGGGATGGGGTTGTTGCTAAAATATTCCCAAAACTTTGGAGGTATCGCTCTCGATTGGTATTATAGAATACCTGAGGCTTCCATCCATTCGTTCAAACAACTCGTTTCAGAGTTCATTAAGGCCTTTGACATGAATAAACTATTAAGGACAGGAATCAGGGAATTCTTGCACATTAAACAAGAACACAATGAATCTGTCGCCCATTTCATCCAAAGGTGGCGTACAGTTCTTTATTCTTCGGCAAGTGCTCCGAACATGGATCAGATGGAACTATGTGATTTATTCCTTCATTCTCTTAGCTAGAGAGGTGAAGGAAGAAGTCCAGAAGTTCCCATTAAGAACTTACGATGAAGTACTTGAGAGTGCTCTTCGAATAGATCAAGCAACAATTGATAGTGGTCGCAAAACATATGGAGCAAATGGGAGGTTAGTCACCTCCAACCAGAACACTACAGCTTATCCTACTACCATGAACGTCAATCAAGGACCTAAAATCCTTAATAAAAATCGGGGGGTGTAACATATGGATGGAGTAACCGATCAGCCTAAAAAGGTAAATAATGTGAATACTTCACCACCAATGAACAATCAACGAAACAACAACTTTACCCCAACAATCAATACAGTGGATTTTAACCATCCACAACAACAACAACAACAACGGTGAAATCCCACAGAGGGTCCAAGCCAAAATTCAACTAGATACCAAAACTAGAATTCAAACCAAAGACAACAAACGCAAAATTTTAATCCTAGTAGACAACGGTTTGATCAAAATTTTGGACCACAATATGCACCAAACCAACAAACTAGGAATTACAATCCTAATTCGTATTGTGGTTTCCACAAAATTCGGGGCCATGACACTAGAACGTGCCGTGACTACAACAAATTCATGCAACGCTTGCCAGATGAACAAAGACAACTTTTCATGGATATGTTCTTGGCAGATCCTATATCACCGGCATCAAATACCTTCGCAGGGGTTTCCCCTCAGAATGCTCCCCTCAAGATCTTTAATGATCCACTCCCAAATCACGATAACAATAGGCTAAGTCCAAATGGGACAAACAAAAGCATAATGACGGGAAACAATGATCATGAAGCCTCGACTTCATTAAATCCATCAGTTGCGCCACAATTAGGAAGTCAGCCAAGACCAAGATAGTCGGTTTAGTAGAATTAGACGCCGAACTACCCATCGAAGCTGTAACAAGGACACGAGAGTATTTCTCTCAGCCAAGTCCAAACCACCTGCCAGAGACGGATAACATCCAACAAATCGTAGTGAAACCTGTGGGTGCCTATGATTTAATTAACGACCTAACAAAAACCTTCTCGCACATCTCCTTTTTGGATTTATTAAAAAATTCCCCTACTCACAGGGCTGCTCTTTTAGAGGCATTAGGTTTGGGCCATTTAATTAACATCACTCCACCTCCTGAAACATAGGTAAATCATATAGACTTCGATGTTCATCCTCCAGGGTAGGCAGATAGGGATGTCGAATTCATATTCGAGATAAACAAAATGCCGACAGATGCTGAGATCACATGCCGAGGTGATCCAGCCTTACACTTACAAGTATGGGTTTATAATAACTATGTAAAGCGAGCAATGGTTGACGATGGGGCGGCAGTTAACATAGTCCCCTTCTCTTTCCTTCAAAAACTTGGATATGGGGAAACAAATTGTTCCACGACTCGAAATACATTGAGAGGCTATGATAGTCTTAAAGCCACCTCGGTTGGAACTATAATATTACCGGTCACCTTAGGACCCAAAACCATCTTGACTGAGTTTTATATTATAGATCGGGAAACTAACTATAATATGATCCTCGGCCGACCCTGGATACACCGCATGAAGGCAATCCCTTCTACGCTATTTCAAGAAGTAAGGTTTTTACACTTAGGGAAGATATTTGTAGCCAAAGGTGATCCAAAACCATTCGATGTACACCTAGCTGACTTAAAGAAAAGACCAGGCATGCACTCGGAGTTTGAACTCCCAACAAACCAACTTAATAAACCTACCGACACAAAACCAAAAGAAAATTTAGTACCTACGACAGATCTTGAAGCTATGAGCCCAGCCAAGGCAACCCCAACCCCCAAAGATGAGGCTAACACTTTGTAGAAATGGTATCATTAGGAACTACTGCAAAAATCATTGAATTGCTAGAACAAGATCTACCAATGTTCTTACCATTTGATTCTGCAGGCATGGGATGTTCCCTAGGTGTTGGCTCTCTTCCAGCAGAGGATCTCTGTATGGTGGAAGTAGAATGCGTAAACACAACAGATATCCCAGCGTCCATATTCCCAGCTAAATATTGGACACTCCATTTTGATGGAGCTAGATGTCATTACGGAGCGGGGCGGTGTAATCTTTACTTCCCCTGAAGGAAAAGTCTTACCTTTCACCTTCAAACTAAATTTTGAATGTACAAACAATGGCGCTGAGTATGAAGCCCTCCTCCTTGGCCTCATTTTAGCCAAAAGGATCGGTGTTAATAACATCAGGGTGTTAGGAGACTCACAATTGGTAGCAAACCAAGTCTCTGAGATATATGAAACCAAAGCCGAGCACTTACAGCTTTACAAAACAGCTGTATTAGATTTAAGCAAGGAGTTTGACTTCATATCAATTGAAGCAATCCCGTGAGAACACAATCTTCTCGCCGATTCTATAGCAACCTCGGCATCACGCTTTACTCCAAACAGTAAGTTAGAGGATACCCGTTTCATGGTATCCCTTCGTGATGAACCATTGATAAAAACAATGACAAATTCTCTTTTAAACGGAAATGAATCTACTATCCTAGACCACATTGATAGTGATATGGCCACTCTGAATTACTTAAACACCTATGCGGCATTACATCTCTCCTATCATATGATAGATTTGTCCTTAATCCCACATTCGTCTTCCTACTTCGGAAATCCCATGATGGATCTTCCCTCGGAAATGGAACCTAGCGTATACACAGTAGAAAATAGGGACGATTTGGATTTACCTCCAGCCCCACCTGAGTTTGAAGAAGGTAATGCCTCCTTAATCGAAGAGACAATTGATGTTAACATCGGAACGGAGGATGAACCAAAGATCTTGAAACTAGGATCCTCACTAACCCTAGAAGAAGTAGAAATACACACTCGAATCCTCAAGGAACATCAGAAGGCTTTCACATTTAATTATAAGGAAATGACAGGAGTTGCACCCCACATTGCGGTGCACAACCTCGTCACTAAATCTGATGCAAAGCCAGTTAAACAAAAATCAAGACCCATGAAACCTAAGGTAGCTCTCATGGTGAAAGAGGAAGTAATAAAACTCCTCCAAGTAGGATTCATCAAACCAGTCGATTACTCTCAATGGGTATCTAATATCGTTCCGTTCTAAAAAAGAATGGGAAGATACGCATTTGCATAGATTTCGAGACATTAACAAAGCATGTCCTAAGGACGACTTCCCATTACCATCCATAGATGTCATTGTTGATGCAACAACTGGGTTTGAACTTTTGTCTCTCATGGATGGATTCTCGGGATACAATCAAATCAGAATATCTGAACAAGACCAAGCTAAAACCACATTTATAACTCCTTGGGGAACCTATTGCTACGTTGTTATGCCATTCGGTCTCAAGAATGTTGGTGCTACATACCAGCGAGCTATGACATATATATTTCACGATCTAATTCATAAAATTGTGGAGAATCCTACGTAGATGACTTGTTGGCTAAGGCCAAGAAGCGTTGTGACCACCCGGAGGTGCTCCGCGTCATTCTTTCACGTCTAATAGAATACGGAGTCACACTAAATCCAGAGAAATGCGTCTTTGGTGTAACAGGAGGAAAGCTCCTAGGTTACATCATATCGTCACGAGGGATAGATGTTGATCGACCAAAATTGGGTTGTCCTCGAAATGGTCCCACCTTCGAATGAATCTGGAATCAGGTCATTTCTCGGAAAACTTGGTGCAATCCGGAGATTCATCCCGGACTTAAGTTTTGCCATCCATCCAATCAACAATCTACTCAAGAAATATTATAGTATTGATTGGACTGAAGATTGCAATGAAGCTTTTGATGCGTAGTTAAGCGTTTCCTGTTATCACCACCTACGCTAATGCCACCTAAGCTAGACCGCCCGTTAATTTTATATTCACGAGCTACCGATGTCTCGTTGGCCTGTATGTTGGCCCAAGAGGACGATGACAAGAGAGAGCGTGATTTATTTCATTAGCCGAATGTTGCTCGACTATGAAACACGTTATACACAAGAAAATGAGAATGCCTCGCCATAGTCTTTTAACCAAATGCTTAAGACACTATATGCTGAATCAAGAAACAAGGGTCATGGTAAAAATGGACCATTTACGAACTTTCCTCACACAAGGGTCCTTGTCTAAGAAGGTTGGACGTTTTATAACCTTAATGGGGGAATTCGAATTAACATTTGTAAATCAGAAGTCGGTTAAAGGACAAATCATCATGGATTGGTTAGCTGATAACCCATTAGACGGAGGTGATCTAGTAAATCTAGACTTTCCCGATGAGTGCGTATACTACATTGAAACCAGACCTCCTATCTCTGAGTGTCCCTGGTACACTGATATCATTAATTATATCATGGACCATACGTATCTAGAAAGGGCTACACCACAACAAAGAAGGTGGTTACGCATTATTGCAGCCAAATACGTCATTATAGAGCAAGTGCTCTATCGAAAAGCATTCGATGGAATGCTCCTAAGATGTGTCGACACAGAAGAATCCAAGAAGATTCTCCACGAATCTCATAGTGGAATGTGTGGAGGCCACTTCGGTGGCCATGCCACCGCTCACAAAATACATCGAATGGGCTATTTCTGGCCCACTCTAGAACATGATGCAGTAGAGTTTGTACGCAGGTGTCATAAGTGCCAAGAGTTCTCCCATGAGATCCACATGCCAGCACAAGCTCTACAACCAATTGCTACTCCATGGCCCTTTTCTACGTGGGGTCTCGACTTGATAGGGAAATTCTCTCCCTCGTCTATAGATGGCCATAATTTTATAATCACGGCCCATAGAATATTTCACCAAGTGGGTAGAGGCTATGCCTCTTACTCTTATTACCGGGTTACGTAATCGCCAAATTCATTTTGAACCAAATCATTTTTAGAGTACGGTGTCCCATGAAGTCATTATCTCGAGATAATGGGACTTCTTTTAAGAATGATGAAGTTCGTGAATTGTGTAATAAATTTAAAATAAGCCATCATACGGCTTCCTTGTATTACCCTCGAAGCCAGACGGACAGTGAAGCAACAAATAAAACACTAAAAGCCATTCTCCTTAAAAGCGGTGAAAGAAAACAATGAGATTGGCACTTGAAGTTATATCCGGCCTTATGGGCCCCCGAACCTCAATAAGAACACCAACGGGAGCAACTCCTTTCTCACTAGTATTGGGGCGAGGTAGTTCTCCCACTTGAGGTTGAAATACCCGGTCTCGTATTTCATTACAAGAGGATTACGGATGAAGATGCTTACGAGGGGAAGCACGTCTCTCCCAATTAGAAAGCCTAGATGAAGCTAGGTTAGATCTTTGAACAATGACACACAGAGCCTAGCCTATTTGACCGGATGTGCTTTGGCGAGTACAACAAGAAAGTCTATGAACGCGACATATATGAAGGTGATCTAGTTCTAAGGCTAGACAACCGTATCGACAAAAAGACCGGCGAAGGAAGGAAGTTCGGCCTAAATGGTTGGGCCCATACCGAGTCATGAAGGACTATGGAAATGGTGCATACCTCTTATGTACGCTGGAAGGTGAGGAATTTGGTGAAACGGTCAATTCCCTACACCTCAAGCGGTTCTACGCGTAAGCAACTAGCACTATTTATAATTATATTTACATTGCATCTTCATATAGATTAAGATCATTTTGTCCGCTTGTTTCGTACACAAATTGTGATCAAGGAATTTTGTTCTCAAAGCAATTCATTACAAACTCATGATGTTGTTGGCATAAAATTTCTAATCATACCTCTCCATTTTCATGATATCATCAAATTATCTCGGAATCATGTCATCAAATAAAGCTAGATATGACAAAGTCTTAAACGGTAACCATACCAAGATCTGCGGGCTTGTTCTCACTTTTGGTTTCTTCTTAGGATAGGTGTCTTGCCTATGGTCTATTCCAGAAGCTTCATGGTGTCACATCTATCCCATATGTATATCTCTTTGGAAATAAGCACATACTGACATTTTACTCAAGAAAACAAGTCAAATATTAATCAAAACAGAAAATTTTAATTTTACACATTTCCTTGCCCCACCAAACTTTGGGGGAGGGCTTGCGTCTCTTACTAGTGACGTAGGGTTGGGAAAGGATGGAAATGCCCTTACTCACCTATGCTTTGTCCGCGGTGATAAACCCACGCTTCTTCTTGGTAGCATGGGGCAAAGTGTAGGGGTCCTCTTGACAAACAAATGCAAAAGGTCATAAGCAAACAATTCAAATCTCGAAGTCTTTGAGTCAAAAACAAATGAATCAGATGTCCAAAATTCCAAAAGAGTTCAAAATCCTAAAAACCCAGATTTTGTCTACTATGTGGCCATCTAAGGATCTAAGTCTGGATAAACCACAAAGTAAGTAGCATTCTAAACTATGAAGTCACTCGGGTAGAGTAAGCTTGTAGCTTCCCAATTTGGTTCCACCAAAACTTTGTCTATCTTTCATCACTATCATTTCAGCATATTTCACAACTTGTGCCCTTTCCAACTCTCGGTGATAAGCCCTCGCATCTTACTAGTTGCGTGGAGTTGGGGGTAGGGGCAGGTTTATCTGCTCATCATACCGGTTTATATTCACTACTTTGCCAAAACAAATATGAAGTGTTCAAAATTGCTTACAGAAACTAAGATTCAAAATCACATTATATCTACATCATCATATATCAGCATCATGAAATACAAAAGGAAAATAAACATTTTGCATCATTTGTTCTCCATTGCATACATTCAAAAAAAAGCATGCATTCAAACATCATAATCTACATGAGGAAACTAGAAAAGAAGCAGAGCCATAAATGCCAAAGGTTTGAAAAAAAAATATATATATATATATATATATATATAAATGATCAACGTTTCTATACAATGCCATCATGCACTAAGCATGGTCAAAACGCTCAAAGAGCCGGGATATACAAAAGAATGTATCATACAAAATCTAGGAGAGCCAAGTGGCTTCTCAATCCCTACGAGACCCCTCTGAAGGTGCACGCCCATGCCTAGGACTCCGGCTACGCCGGCGCTCTGAATGCACGGAGGGCTCAGGATCCCGAGGGGCAGCCGCAGTCTCACCACGAGAATGGCTCCTCATCAAGCGCTCGGCCGTCCTATACCCCGCTAGCTCCGTGCGGAGAGTCGATACCATCCTGGCCACATGCCAGACTGGGGCAAAGATGTCAGTGTGCCTACCAGCTGCTGAGGGCTCCCCAGCATCTACGGATAGCTCTGTGCGGGTCCTCTCCATGGGGATCATCAGGGTATCAGTACATACCCTACGAATCAAGTCCGCCACTCATCGGCGGTCTCTGCAAACAAAGGAGAAAACAAATTAGAAACCAAACAAGAGATTAGAAATACAAGATAAATAAAAGGAGAGATAGTAACTAAGGAGATCCTAACTAAAAACAAACATTAAAAGGAGAGAGGGTAACTTACTCGGATCACCAGGCCTCCAGGATGGATCTATAGGATCAGCACCTGCCACGGATGCCGCTGCTGACTGAGGGGCTGCTCCTGTGGCTGGAGCAACGTAGCGCCCCGCAATGGACTCATCCTCCCGCCATGGCCCTAGGAGAGTGGCTCTCTGAAACCGAGTCACTCTCTCTGCACTCTGCTCGGCCCTCTCTGCTGCATGATATCCTGAGTGTCATGCCACTCAGGATCACTGTCCTCCTCGGTGTCCTCCTCTGTCTCTCCCCCTGTAAACTCCTCAGACTCGGAGTCTATGTCAATGGGGTCATCGCTGCTATGGGCAGGACCCACGGAAATCTGAAGCAAGGGTGCGAGGCGCGCGGCTCTCCCTCAGCACGTCTTATCCTCCCCAGCCGCAATAGGAATGCCGGGAGTAACCACTATCAACCGGCCTCTAGGCCCCCTCAGCCTCTCGGGACTGATTTGTATATTGGTGCTCTGGGGAAGCATACCCATGTATGGTAGGCCAAGCTCTTTGAGGAACTCGGCCAAAGGGGTGCATCTCCACTCGCCCCACTCTATCAATAAGCTGCCTGTAGTGGAGCAGGAGATCAAAGTAAGAGCCTCCTCGCCCCATATACCTGCCATAGTCTGGTATGGTGTGGCCTCCATGTCGGTAGTAGTCAGAGAAGCAACTGGCTGATGAGGTGCTCGGAGCACCGACATATCTATCCATCTGGCTGCCCTCACAGCTCAGGATCTGCCACCTCTACACCTCTGCCGTAGGGGATGAAGTGCTCATAGACCCAACTCATGACTAGGGTCGGATGGCTCAAGGACTGCCCCTGTAAATGGACTATCTGTATAGATCATGGTAGGTGGTCCCAAGTATGTCTGCTCCCCAGGCATATATCCGGCCATGTCCCTCTATCTGTGTAATAATGGGGGACCAGCAGTATAACAATGTATCTCCTCCCTTGTCCCCGATCAGTCTCGAGGCAAGGATCCCCATGATGGCCTGGCGAAGTAAGGGGATGGGCAAACTAGGAATGGATCGAACTCTAACCCCCTTCTTCGACCCGTGGAGATGACTGCATCTCCCATGTATGTGGCCCACTGTGCTATCTGGGCCCGTGAACCTGTTGTCTCAAGGGTGAGACGTCTCCCAATAATCGGGACCCCCAGAATACGATAGACATCCTCCAAAGTAATAGTCCACTCACCGCGGACCCCTGGCAATCGGAAGGTGTTCCGATCTAGCATCCCAATATGAGAACAAGTCACAAAGAATGTGACTGGAAGGTGTAACATGGGGCACGCGTGAGATGCGTAGTATCCGGCCCTCTGAAGAGTGTCCTCCTCATCCTGTGAAAGGGCATCCAATACTCCTAGGAGCCAGTCACACTCCCTCTCTCGGCTCCACTGGATATACTCCTCTCTCTCCTGCATACACCCAAAAACACACAAAAAAGAGCAAGTTAGCATCCGAATAATACTGGAAAAATCATGAAAGCACGTAGAAATGCTAAAAATGCAAAAACAATTTCAAACAAGATGTTCTTTTGGCATTCTGTGCAAAACCACCGCCCACTGACCAGGAGGCGGTTTTGTAACCGCCGCCTTAAGGGCGGCGGTGTGTGCTTGCCTGCCCTGAATAGGGCGGCGGTCATGTAACCGCCACCACAGGCGAGGTGGCGCGGTCGTGGCCCAAAAACCCACGGGTTTTAAACCTAAAAAGACCAAAAAACGACAAAACAAGACCATTTTAACTAAAACAAGGCCTACCCAGTAGGCGCCCCCTAGATGAACCTTTTAACACTAACATTTTCAAAAATTACCCCCCCACGACAAAGATTTTAGCATTTCAAAATTAAGGGGGTAAAAGGGATAAATTGAAGAAAACTAACCTGTGATCTCGCGGGTCGATGTTCGCTCGTGGAGGCATGATCACTATCCGTCGTGGACGTTTTGACTCTACTCACGCAAGAAACCGTCACCACGTGGGTTCCAGAGCTCAAAATCAATCAAATCAACTCGCACAAATGAATAGGAAAATGGGCCCACTTTCATATATATAGCACCCTGATTCGTTTTAAATGCCTTTTTCACAGGTTTGGAGCACCGACGGAGGTAAGTTCTTATCCCCGCACAAATGGTACGTTCTCATTTCCTATTATTTTAGCGTTTATTTTCCAAACTATTGTGTCTATCTGCACTTGAGTTCTCTTTTCGTTTTGCAGGTAGCGGGAATTTTGGACGGCGTCATTTCAACACACGGACGTATCAGGTATAACTTTTAACTTCCCATTTCGGGACCACCATACTCGGACCCACTTTTTACACCTCTTCATGGCTAAAATGCTTCTCCGAGGGGGCAATATGTACGTACCCAAAATTGTAAGGTATTGTACTGCCAAAATAACGTGACATGTGCCCCTGATGATGATACGAGTCTCCTCGCATGAGGTGTTCGGGATCAGAAAAGATCTCAGTGTGCGTTAACATCCCGCATGCCCCGCTTAGCCCCGCGTGCTTTGTTTTCCCTTTTCCCCTCTTTTCTTGGCCTTTTTCTCTTGATGTGAAACCGCCACCCTGCGCAGGTGGTGGTCTCGTGATCGCCGCCCTGAACAGGCGGCGGTCTGTAACCGCCCGCCACCTGCTCGGGGTGGCGGTCCTTTACGCATTTTCTAGAAAGCTCTTTTAACATGACTCATCGTAATTTCAATTTTACCAGCTTTCTTTCACCGCCATAAGCTTGCATTTATGATTGGTTCCACTGGAATAGTGTTTTGCCATTGTTTATAGTTTAAGAGTTCTATTTGGTTTTACCTTGGGTAAATGCAAATGCTATAAATAGATGGCTTGTGCTCAAGCAAATGGCCCCTCAAATTTGCCTCGATTTCTCTTTTTGATAGATTTAGTTTTCATTTTCTTAGAGTGCTTAGTTTCTTTCATTGCATGCTTAGTTAGCATTGTTTTATTGTTAGTAAGCCACATATCCATCTTGTGCAAGTGCTGCTGTTATTTCATCCAATCCATTGGAATAGGATAGTTTGTTTATCAATAGGAAGCCATTAAAGTTGCAGGTTTTCTCCTCAAACAGGATAGTTTTAGGTTCTGGACGTTTCATGTTGCATGACTCGCAATAAATCCCGCTAGGAATTGCATAAGCCAAGCTCTGTACTCTTGCGCTATCCCTCTCCTACTCGCATTGTATTCAGTCTGTATCTTGAGCTGCCTTTGTCCCAATATCTACTTCTGTTGATGCTAGCATTACACACTTTTACGGATCACGTGAACATGAAGGAAGCGAGGAGATCTGCTTGAGGGGACAAGATCACACACACCGTCGGATTCGCCACTGTTCTGCAGAATCCAGGTTCTAGCTTTCAAAGTTCTAAATTAGAATCATATCAAATAGAGTAGTTAATTGCTTTATTTCAGTTAATTTTACTTCGATATTGCCAGGGAAGTTGTGGGGATTGATAGTTTCTGAGAGACTATGATTCATTCCTCACTTCTGAGGTAGGATCGAGAGTCTTGCAAATAGATTAGAACAGTTATTTCATTGTTTAGAGTAGATCTACAAATTGCACAGACAAATAGCTATACTCGGTTATCTTGTTTGTTTTAAATTGTTATCTTAGTTATCGATTTCTAGATGTATTAAATTAGTTGCTAAATTCATTCGAATAGTTCATCAGAAAATACAAAAATAGAGAAATCATATATGCTATAGATATATTCAAAATAGTTAAATTTCACTTTGCCGTAGTTAATTTACATTATTACTTTTGTATGACAATCACGGGACCTAGGGAGCCCAGGGAATACGTATTTGAGCCAATCATGCCTGACCCAATCTCATCATAGCAATAACTGATATAGATCAAAATCTTAGGATCCAAGTCTTCCGAACAACGGTAAGCTTGCAACAAATCAATTCCCAGTTGAGCGGATTAAACATAGAAGATGACCAAGCGCACACATTTTGGTCGAATCAACCAAACTACAGATTACCCTAGGTAACATCCATATGACTGTAGAAGGGGTTGAAAGAGAACAAACCTTTGGTTGCGATCCTTTGGTCCCCATGACCGGGACGTAGGAGACACTCTTACGGATATAGATACCAGCCTAAGAATTCAGGTTGCAAGACACGCTGTGAGGCACTCTGAGAAGATCGCACAGCTATTAGTTTTGAATATAGAGGCTGAGAAAGCATACGATTACTGGGTGTTAGGGATTAGGAACTAACTCTACGCATGACCATAGCAAGACCGCAACAACCAAGAGTCTACGGTTGCGATCCACAAATCCATGACCCAATGAATCCGTAAGTCAATCAGACATAGACACTAGCCTACGCACACTAGTATTCAGATCCACTCCACTTCCACCTATCATCATCGAACAGTTATCCTTACTAGATACAATAGCTAACAAAGCTAGAGAGTTCTGGACTAGGCCAGAGAATCATCCATAGAGTCAACTATATTTACCATCCACCATATGACCTTATCTGGAGACATACACGAAACTATCCCAGGTCATTTTCCACGTATTCCACAACCCATAGATCGAATCACGCCAGAGCTCGATATTGATTGGAGCCCTTGTTGATCGTCATCCTTGCCGATCGATCTATCATCACACCACTAGTTAGGTTAGAAGGGCCTTGAAGATTACCTAACTAGATTGTCCCATACATATTCCATCCCCACATTTGTCTCACGACCTCGGGAGGTCGGGTGTGAGAAGAGTTGCTTGTAGATTCTGTGCTCGCTTGTCACTTTTTTATTGTATAGTAACCTTATAGAGATCATTGGAATCTTGAAAAAATATTCTTAGATATATTAAAGGCACGATCAATTATGGGTTACATTATACTAAGAATGAAAATGATAACTTATATGGATTTTGTGATTCTAATCATCTTGTTGATGTATTGGATAGAAAATATACTCTTGGTTATGTGTTTAAATTTGGCACGGGTTTCATTACTTTGTGAAGCAAAAAGTAGCCATCTGTTTCTATCTCTTCAAGAAGGTTTGAGTATAGAAGTGAAATGGAAGTGAAAAGAGGATTTATGGCTAAAGAGGTTTTTCGATGAGATAAAGATGAAGGATCCACACAATGCTCCTTTGTTTTGCAAAAACAAAGCACCGTAGCTCTTACACATAATATAGTACAACATCGGAGGACGAAGTACATTGAGATACATATACAATTCATCTATGATAAGGTGCTAAGTGGTGAGATGGATCTCAAGTTCATGCCAAATGAAGAACAAGTTTTTGATATCTTCACAAAGCCCTCGAGTGCTAAATTTTTGTTTCTTTCATGAAAATATTGGATTCTCGGAGTTTTCATTGAGGGGGAGTGTGCATCAAAATGTCACCTTCTAATGGAACTTGGTTTTTGTAAAAATAACTTCGTGCATTTGTTAAAATACCTTCGGGAAAGTGTAAAAATACCTTCGGGCATGTATACCTCCTAGGATCATTTTTTAGAAACAAGTGTAGAAAGATCTCAAATTCAGTCTACAGTAAACTCTTTAGTGCTATTGAGTTTACTAGTAAACATCCACTACAAGTATATTATGAAGGAGGTCCTTCGTTGTAAAAGACTCCTATATGCTTGGGTTTAATAACCTTTTATGAGAACTCGTAAGAACATGTAAAAATTGCAAATCATACTTAGCCGCTAATCATGGGATGATCTTTGGGATTCCAAATCATTTTTATCTTGAAAGGTAAATTGAGTATGATGAAGGTGTTATAATTACTTCAATCGATATGCTAGCCTAAAACCTTTATGGTTTAAGGATTGTAAATCCTGTAATGTACCACGGGTAAGTAATATATTGGCATATGTTATGTTATCCCACTTAACATTAAGGGGGAGTGTTGGAACATAATGATTAAGTGGTCTAGCCAACCCTTAATGTATATGGTTCCATCACTAATATATAGGTTAATATTTAATAATATAAAATATTATATTTCTATTATTAAATATACTAACCTAGGTATATACTTTAGGTTAAATATTGAAGATCATGAGATGATTATATTTCTAATATTAATATTATAAACCTAGGTGTATGTGTCAACCATTTTAGGTTAAAAAGGTAGGTCGGGAGACATACCCGATCACCTTATATAAAAATGACTTTAGGTCCTCATTTGATATATTCGGGAAATATATCAAAGGTGTGCAAATCAAGTGATTTGGTTTTACCCTTGGTAAATAGGGTTTTAAAGGAGGATGTGATCTTATTGGATGTAAAATAAGTTCTTTGAAGTAAAAGGTTATTTTAAAAGTGGTTTTTACCCCTCTTTGGAGTTTTCCACTTTAAATATTGTGTCACCTATGTTATTTATTTCCGTAAGTATTTTTATTTACTTATGGTATGATGTAATTTTTATTTAAATATTTATCATAAAATTATATAATATGTAAGTTGATTAAATCTATATTTATTAGAATCCTCAAATTCTAACATCACTTTTTTGACATGAACGATGTTACTGATTCATTGGGGATAATCAATGGGTAGGATGAAGGAAACCAAAATAAGGTGTTGGAGTTCTTATTTGACAAGAAGGGAAATACGAGGATGATTTTTTGAAGCATATATTTTACGGGTTTTACATCGGAATGGTTACAATATTTTGGACCATAACTTTTGGGTCAATTCCGGGCGTATCAAGCATTGGATCAAGCAAAAGTGTTTCTATGATCCTGAAGTAAAGAAGTGAAATCTTCTTGTTCAACAACATCTAAATATTTGACTATTTCGTGGTTTGTCTTGAGTGTGAATATTGATCTTGATGGTTGATTCATTCAACATGCTTTTCATCTCGAAGGTAATGACCTTGAATATAAGAATCTTCCGAACTAAGGTAAAGTGAGAATAGACTCATCATCATGACAATTAATGATGTTAATAGAAGGGGTATCGTCATCAATCATGTTAGGATATAGGAAGGGAAGAGAAGAGGGAGCCTCGTTATCATGATAATAAGTCATAGGTCTCAGAGAAACAGTGTTCACGAAAAAAAAGTTAGGAGGAATGAATTTTTGGTCCATAGACTTTGTAGGTGAAGGTGGTGAAGTTGGAATGGGGTGGGTAATTTTTATCATCCTCAATGAGTTTGAATTGGTCCTTCCTAGAAGGCGGTTCAAAAAATCCAATACCACTACGATCTTTATGCTTACGAGTGGTACAAGGAATGTGATATGGTGGCCTTGTTCATTGAAACAAAAGTTAAATCCCTTCCGAGCACAACGATTGAGGAAGGTGTGGGTGAAGCGGTGGTTAGTGAGAGATTGAAGGTTGGAGGAAAATGATCGAGTTTGCAAAGGTGGCTTAGTCTAGTAAGTAGAAGCATCAAGTCCCCCATATGTTAAGTTGGTGTGAAGGTGGGGAGAACCATAAGGAAAACCTTGCCTATGTGTTGATCATAAGCGGGAATGTTGGTGAAGGTTACCATACTCATGAGGAGTAAGGAATGTGTACATGTTATAAAGGTGGTACTCCCTATATTAAGGTGTTGAGAAACACCTTCTAAGGGATCAATAGTTGATATGTGGGTAGCAAGAATGGATGAATCATTGTGCGGTTGAGAAGAAGAAGCATTAGTTTTTTGATAATTATATGGGTTGGCCGATGGGTTAGCTTGAAGCTACGGAAGGAGTGGAAATAAAAGAGTTAGTTTAATAAGATGTAGCGTTAGTAGTGGTGGAGGAGGTAATGTCGAATAAGAATTGGTAGCGGTGGTAGATGCTTTAACTTGTATAAGGACATCATTGGGTCGATACAACATATTACATGTTTTGAATGGTGAAGGGTTGGATGGAATGGTATAGTTGTGACCTTCATGTTTGAATTTTAAATAACGAGTGTAAGGCTAAAGGAACAAAACCCATGACGTGAATCCAGGGTCAACCAAGTATCATGTTGTACTAGAATTCCCCCTCTAAGATATAGAATATTTGAGGAATGACAAAGGGGCCTACACAAATTTGGAGAATGATAGTGCAAGGGTGGAATTCATGGCATCATTTTATTAACGCATCATAATTGAGTTATTATGCATGCAATTGTGAGGATGAACATTTTTGTTGTACGTAAGGGAGGAAATGATGTTAATAATGACATCTCCATCAATCATATTGCATTTAATGCGTATATTATAAACGTAGATGGGAATAAATAGGGCGTGTTTAGGATCATCGATTGGAGAGCTACAATCTTGTCGTCAAAGAAAACGAGAGTGGATACTTGATGAGTGGTAGTAGGAGTAGAGAAAGGGGGCAAAGTGGTGATTGAGGCCACACGGTGAGGAGTGATAATGGATGCGACAGTGTATGGTCATTAGGTAGAACCTCAATAGATTGCAAGACCTTAATGAGGGTGTTGTGATGAGACTCAAAGGTTTGGACAATGTTGTACAAATACATTTTGAGAGGAGACTGGTGTAATATTTTAAGCATTGTATGATGGGAAACCCCATTAGAAATAGGGTATATGGGTTCAAAGATGATTATTTTTTGTTTAGGTGGAGATGGAATATTGGGTAAAAGAGTAGCGGATGATTTTTTTTCTCCTTCCTTTGTCCTTACGGGCTTGAGTGGAAATTTGAACCATATTGATTTTTGGTAAAGAATAAAGTGATCTGTGATAGGTGTAGCGATAGGATGGGAAAAAAATATGGTGACGGAATATATTGATTTTATGAAAACAATGCAACACATTGGCATTTTGGCACTGAGGAGTTTGGCTAGCTCTCTTATGAGAACCATATTGGTCTCAAATGTTGGAGGGGATAAAAGGGTTGTGGAGGTAGAGATGAAGGTCACTTGAATAGGTAAGAGACGAGGATGTGTGGTGATAGGTTAAGGTGGAATAGGGTAATCATCTAAAAGATCATCATAATCAAATTTTTATTCGAGAGGACATAATCGAAGAAGAATCATCTTAAGAGACTTACATCTTTACACATCATGCCCTGGAAAATGATGGTAAGCACAAATTTTTGTATCGTTAAAATTTTCTTGTTTAGGTTTGAGTGGGTCGTAAGTTCTAAGTGGTGGAAATTGATGAGGCCATAAATTACCATTATTTTGTCCTTCTAAGTTACCTTTGAAAGTGGATTTAAATGTAATATAAGAACTTATAGTTTGCTTAAGATAGAGTATAGGATATATATCTTGTTCATTCCTTTAAAATATTTTGTTATCTATCTTGTTGGCTAATCCTTTATATTATTTGTGAAAAGATGCAAAGTCTTGTGTATGCAGGCCATAAAGGAAAGATAATGCTAGTATTGGGAAAAGTGGAATTGATCATGAACAGTACATTTAAAATCAAATCTAATTTCATATTCAGATTCCTCTCAAAAAATTATACAAGTTCAAAAAATAATCATCTCAATCTGAGGTTGCATGCAAAAGTTATAGCTATTTTAAGTTAGCTACGGAACTCACAGAGTTAGTTCCAGAACTCAAAGAGTTAGTTCCAGAACTTGCAGGTTTAGTTCCGTAACTCACATGTTTAGTTCTGGAACTCGTAGATTTAGTTCCAGAACTTGTATCAATTGAATGAAAGTTAGTTCCAGAACTTTCAATTCATGGAAAAATAATATTTAGTTCCAGAACTTGCAGATTTAGTTCCAGAACTCGCATCATCGAATGACAGTGATTTTGAGGATTGTGAAAACTCGAGATTCCAATGAGAAATATGAGATATTTTTTTGTTCATAGGAATGTATTTAAAAAAATTCATTCATATTTGCTACAGTTTTACCAATGAAGAGAGATCTAACTTTTAATGAAGCTCATGAAATCAAGAAACGTGTATCGACGAGCACTAAAAATTACATAAACGAAACAAAAATTCAAATGGAAAATATGAGAGAGGTTTTTGTTCATAGAAATGTTTTTAACAAAAATCTCATTCAGATTTTTTACATGTTTTACCAATGAAGAGAGATCTAACTTTTAGTGAGTTAAATCGTCATGCAACGTGTATCGAACGAGCACTAAAAGTTCCATAAAAAGAAAAGAAAATTCAAATGGAAAATCTGAGAGTTTTTTTTGTTCATAGAAATATTTTTAACAAAAACCTCATTCATATTTTCTATAGGTTTTACCAATCAAGATAAATCTAACTTTTAGTGAACTGCAGTTTGAGGAAAAAACATATTAGACAAGCATCAAAAGTTCCACAATAAAAACAACAAAGTCAAATGAAAAATTTGGGAAAGGTATTTGGTCAAAATCATATTTTAAGAAAAATCCTCCTTTCAATAATGCAGAGGAATAAAATCATTATGATTCTTGTTACCGAAAAATCAAGGAGAACATTTGGGAGTAAATCTTCCTAAAATAAGTGAGATAAGACTTTGACTCCAATAATATATATCTCTCCATATTTTGTGGAGATGGAGATCTTAGTTGTTAGGATTAGAATAAAGATAAGATCAGATTGTATCTCCAAAAATATGGAGTTGGTTGGACACATAAATTATAAATGCAACCTTCTACACTTAGATATGGAATATTTTTTCTCCAAATAAATAAAGATCTATTCTTTCGTCTCAAATATTTCGTATTTTTAATATCTCGAAGTATGATTTAAATCCTCTTCCAAGGAATGATCTGGCCACTCATTCTAAGGAAGATGGATATGTTTATTTATGTTTATGTTTATTCATTTGTCTTTAAATAATTTGTTGTATTTTTATCTTTGTATTGTGAAAATTTAGTCTGTTGTAAACCTGTAGGTGTTTCGTTCAATTATGTTTATTTTTAATTCAGCAATTTCATTTATGCAAGTTTCATTTCTTTCATGCAACATTTATTTATGCAAGTGTGATTTCCTTTATGCAAGTGTGCCTTTATATTCCTGCAAGTGTGATTTCCTTTATGTAAGTGTGTTTACATTTCTGCAAGTGTGCTTTTAAATTTCTGCATGTGTGATTTATTTTATGCAAGTTTGGATTGTGTTTAAAGGATTTTCTTTCCAAGATCTTCTTCTCTTAATGCATACAACCTTTGGACACCAACCTGGATTGACATTATTAATGGCGAGGATTGATGACCCTCATCATTTTGGCACGTTTCCGGGAACACGGTGTTATTAAGAGATTCAGAGTTCTCTAAAAGAATATTCTAGTGACAGTAGAATACATTTTAGCAAATTCTATGATAGGAAGCATTTGGTAAGTAGTTTCTTTAAACTTTTATTTCCTGCAAGTAGATTAAAATTTCATTTCTACAATTAGGAATATTAGATTGTAAATATTTATCTCCCCACAAACTAACTCTGTGTATAAGAAAATGACTATGATGTTTGATCAAGAAGGTACAATGGTATGAAAAAATAATTCAGATCTGGAAATGGTAGAATATGATATTAAATTTGGAAGTATATCCAGTTGATGAAATATCATATGCCATTCTTGAGAACCACCACCATTTCCCCTTGTATCAACTAACAACTCAGTGATCTTATTACACATAACCTTAGTAAAAATGGCTTATCTAGTTTGTAATAATGAATTGGTAGCATTTCTAGTTAACTCCATCCATATTCAGGGATTTCATTAGAGCCAAAATAAAAACTCACTCATGATAAGTCCACCCATCCAAATTAGTTTTTATCCCATAATAAAATTCAATCCCTGAACTATATCCATTAGAAAAATTTGTTTTCATGTCTTTCAATTTCTTCATTTTTATATATGCTTACATAACATTAAGAAGAAAGTATGGTGAATATGAAGGAAAGAACTTTTTACATACTAGCATCTGAGGACTAGATCTATAGGAATTTCTAGAGTTGTTCTTGATACTAGAATGTAGATTTTGGAGTACCAATAGTATCAACCAAGGAGCATGTAGATTTTGAAGGGACACATAGATACCTTCACTCTCTCTTTTAAAAACTATTCATCTCCTGAGATCACTAATATGGGCTTTGAAGATTATTGTGGTGATTCCAATAATGCACAATTCAAGATGGGCTTTAAAGACCTAGAAATTGTCTACACAATTTTTAGGAATCTTCTTGGAGTTACCAAGTATGCAAAAAGATTTTTATGAGATCTCAGACATTGCTTCCTATTTTACACAAGTTGTACTTTGATGAATATAGTTTGATGATGGATCAAATTTTTCTCTAATCCTTCTCATGCTATCATTTAGGAAAAAAAAAAAAATAAATAAAAAATCTTTGATTGGAAAACCAGCTTGCTGGCCAATCAAAGGCAAATAAAAAATCAAAAAATTTGATTGGAAAACCAACTTACTGGCCAATCAAAGTGAAAAAACAACTTTGATTGGAAAACCAGCTTGCTGGCCAATTAAAGATAAAAAGGCACTCTTCTTCAAAAGAAATCAACTGTTACCTGGTGGCTTCTTTCTCAACACTATTTGACCATGTTAACAATAGGATGACAAGGACAACTAGAGGTATGATCAAGTTATTTTGTTCTACTATTTTATTTTTAAGCTTTATTATAAGTTTTTTTACTACAGCTAGATCCAATTTTAAAATTTCCAAGGAAGACAAGATAAAATTCATATCTCCCTACTTATATAAAAATATGTGCACCTCTTTGCAATCAAAATTTTAGAGTCTAATTTATGGGCAGCCATGAATAAACAACATGCATGAGCTTAAGTGCGGGAGAGAAGGAGAAGCATGAGGTATGCATTTTTATTTTAGATATGAGACACAACAAAAAGAGATCCATACAAGAACTGATTTACAAGAAATGAAATCAAAAGCAACAGAAGGATCTCCACACAAGAACCTGTTGTACAAGAAAGGAAATCAAAAGCAGCAGAAAGATATCCACACAAGAACCTATTGTAAAATAAAAAAGATGCAGAAGGATATCCACACAAGAACTTTGTAAAATAAAAGAGATCAAAAGTAGCGAGAAGGATATCCGCACATGAACCTACCGTAAAAGAAAAATAATATCAAAAGCAATGAAGGAGATCCACACGAGAAGTTGTTGTAAAAGAAAGAAATCAAAACCAACAGAAGGAGATCCACACAAGAACCTGTTGTAAAATAAAGAAATCAAAATCAACAGAAGAAGATCCACACAAGAACTGTTGTAAAAGAAAGAATATCAAAAGCAATAGAAGGAGATCCGCACAAGAACTCACATTGTAAAAGAATGAAATCAAAAGCGGTAGAAGGAGATCCAAAAGAATGTGTCCTTAATATAGAGGACAATCTAAGAAGAGGAGATGATAATGTAATGCATGAGGACATGCATAAGATTAAGTGTGGGGCAATGATGAGGCCATAAATTGGCCATAAATTACCATTATTTTGTCCTTTTAAGTTACCTTTGAAAGTGGATTTAAATGTAATCTAGGAACTTATAGTTTTCTTAAGATAAAGTATAGATATATATCTTGTTCATTCTTTAGAAATATTTTTTTATCTATCTTGTTGACTAATCCTTTTGATTATGTGGGAAAAGATGCAAAGTCTTATGTATGCGGACCATAAAGGAAAGATAATGCTAGTATTAGGAAAAGTGGAATTGATCATGAAAAACACATTTAAAATCTAATCTGATTTCATATTCAGATTCCTCTAAAAAAATTATGCAAGTTCCAAAAAAATCATCTCAATCGAGGTCGTATGAAAAATTTATAATTGTTTTAAGTTAGCTGCGGAACTCGCAGAGTTAGTTTTGGAACTCACAAAGTTAGTTTGAACTTGTAGGTTTAGTTCTAGAACTCGCATGTTTAGTTCGAACTCATAGATTTAGTTCTAGAACTTGTATCAATTGAATTTTAGTTAGTTTTGGAACTTTCAATTCATGGAAAAATCATATTTAGTTCCGAACTTGCAGATTTAGTTCCGGAACTTGCATAAAAGGAATGACAATTTTTGAGGGATTGTGAAAACTCAAAGATTCCAATGGAAAATATGAGAGAGGTTTTTGTTCATAGAAATGTGTTTAACAAAAAAATCATTCATATTTTCTACAGGTTTTACCAATGAAGAGAGATCTAACTTTTAGTGAGTTGCAGTTCGAGGAAACGTGTATCATACGAGCACTAAAAGTTCTATAAACAAAAACAAAAAGTCAAATGAAAAATATGAGAGAGATTTTTGTTCATACAAATGTGTTCAACAAAATTATCATTTATATTTGTTACATCTTTTACCAATGAAGAGAGATATAACTTTTAGTGAGCTGGAGTCTGAGGAAACATGTATCAGACAAGCACTAAAAGCTCCATAAAAAGAAAAAGAAAATTCAAATGGAAAATCTAAGATATTATTTTGTTCATATAATTTTTTTAACAAAAATCTCATTCATATTTGCTACAGAGTTTTACCAATCAAGAGAAATCTAACTTTTAGTGAACTACAATATGAGGAAAAAGCGTATTAGACAAGCGTCAAAAGTTCCACAATAAAAAAGCAAAGTCAAATAGAAAATTTGGGAAAGGTATTTGGTCAAAATCATATTTTGAGGAAAATCCTCCTTCCAATAATATAGAGGAATAAAATCATTATGATTCTTGTTACCGAAAAGCAAGGAGAAGATTTGGGAGTAAATCTTCCTAAAATAAGTGAGATAAGACTTTGACTCCAATAATATATCTTTCTCCATATTTTGTGGAGATGGATATCTTAGTTGTTACGATTACAATAAAGATAAGATCAGATTTTATCTCCAAAAACAAGGAATTGGTTGGACCCATAAATTATAAATGCAACCTTCCACACTTAGATATGGAATGTTTTTTCTCCAAAAAAATAAAGATCTGTTCTTTCCTCTAAAATATTATGTAGTTTTAAGATCTCGAAGTATGATTTAAATCCTCTTCCAAGGAATGAGTTAGCCACTCAGTCCAAGGAATATGGATATGTGTATTTATGTTTATATTTATTCATTTGTCTTTAAATCATTTTGTTGTTATTTTTTTATCTTTGTATTGTGAAAATTCAGGTTTGTTGTAAACTGTAGGTGTTTCATTCAATTATGTTTATTTTTAATTTAGAAATTTCATTTATGAAAGTTTCATTTCTTTCATGTAACATTTGTTTATGCAAGTGTGATTTCCTTTATGCAAGCGTGCCTTTATATTCCTGCAAGTGTGATTTCCTTTATGCAAGTGTGTTTACATTTCTGTAAGTGTGCTTTTAAATTTCTGCATGTGTGATTTATTTTATGCAAGTTTGGATCGTGTTTAAAGGATTTGTTTTTCAAGATCTTCTTATCTTAATGTATACAACCTTTGGACACCAACCTGGATTGACATTATTAATGGCGAGGATTGACGAACCTCATCAACAATGTGATGCCAAAGGTTTCTAAAATGTTAGCTAATATTTTGGTGTAAGACCGCCAATGGATCACAATGTGAAATAAGTGTGGGTTTGGATGGAAGTGTGGGTGAATTTGGTTGGAGAGGCATCTTTGGAGGTGGAATTGGAAGTTGAGTAAGCTTCACCACCTGTTTGGTAGATAGTACGAGTTTTAGGGTTGGATTGCACCTTCTTGGGTAAAGATATAGATGTTGAAGGTGGTGTAGGTTTAACTATCTCTTTGGAGGGTAGTGGGTTCTTGGGTGTTGGTTTCACCTTCTTGTGTAAAGGTGAAGAGGAAGTGTGTGATGTAGAAGGGAAGGAATATGGTCGAGGGGAAGGGTTAGCCAAGGTGATAATGGAGGTGCGGTGAAGGTTGTAATAAGAGGAAATGTGCAAGGTATTAGTTGAAGAGAAGGGAATACCATAGGTAATGCTAAGGATAATAGAATTGGTGTAGGTATATGAGGTAGAAATTATGTAGGTGATGGAAAAGAGGTAAGTTTTTAGGTTATTCTAGTAGAGCAGAGGATTTTGACGAGGTAGGCTGCTATGATTTTGGTTCACTCGGGTAGAAGCTTTTTTAGCCAAGGTTTATGGGTGGGGGCCTAGGATAGATGGAAGTGGTGAAGGTGACAAAGGGGATGAGATTGTCTGGTGTGTATGCGGCCTAAGAATTTGGGTCTTCTTATTAAGTGGAGGAATAGTCTTTGTGATGGTTTGTGAGAATGTGGCTAAATCTATTTTGGTAGGAGGATGAACTAGACTTGATGTCGTTCTGACTCCCAATGTGGTAATGGGTCTAGATGCGGAGAAAGATATAGGTGTAAGTAAGGTCTTAGGCATAGGAAAAGTTCATTTGATGGTAAAGGTTTAGGTGTGGGAGAGAGTGATGAAGAAGGGGTCGCTACAACTTTCATCAGCATGGCGGGTTTGGTTTTCTAAAACACCTTTGGATAGATCGTGGAAGTATCTTTAGACAACATTTGCATTTGATTTTATACATGTAGTCGAAGAAATCCCCAAAGCATGGGAGTGTCAACATAATTCAAGCGGTCGACCAAACATGATAATGGCAATGATGTAGGGGGGATGATGTTGATTTGGTAGTAATCCCTGTAAAGAATGTATGTGAGACAAGGAAATGGTTGACTTCAAAATATGTGGGTAAAAGAGATGAGAGAAAATCAATGGGATCCTTGAAAGCTAGTGGAGAATTGTCACCAATGGGAAGGAAAGCTACTAATGGTTCCCCTATGGGTAAGGGAGATGACAAGCTAGATGAGGTAAGTTTATCTTTTAGTGAAGAAGAAGGTGAGAAAAAATCTCTCATGGGTAGAAGAGTAAGTATTGCGAGTTGTTTGTTAGGTTTAGAAATGAGTGGGGAAACTCCATCATCGATATGGTGGAATTCTCTATCGGTGAAGGAGAAGATAAGGGAGACTCCTCTATGAGTAAAGGAGAAGATGAAATATGTGCCCCGTGGATGAATAATCTCATGCAAGAATCTCCTTGATAGATGAAGTAGGAGGAAATTGAGTTGGAAGAGTTGGTATGATGTTGAAAATAGTATGAGCCTCACAAACATTACTATCATTGGTTGAGGTTTAGAAAGTTTGGTTAGAAGACGGGGTGTGATTTGGGAATGGTTTCTACAAAATGTGAAGGATATGATTAACCAAAGTGCATTAGGATTATCCAAGATGAGATCTCGGTTATCTAACATTTCTTGGGAGATGTTTTTGAAAGTTATACAATTACAATCCCTATGTCCTCTAACGCAATGATAATTGTAATAATACTTTTCTTTGTACAATGCGGCACAAGATGAGAGAGGTCAAAACCAATATGTGGTTTTACGGGTGGAAGAGTGAATGCTCCGGCTTTTAAAAGTTTTTCTAAAACTGAATTATAGGGTTCTCCTATCAGATTATATTTTTATTGCTCCCGCTTGAACTAGAAATCAAGCGGAAGAAATGTTGGAAGATGGATTTGATTGGTTAGATGGGCGGATTTCAAAACTACTATGTTGGTAGATCCTTTTTCTTTAGAATAATTATTTTTCAGTTTGGAAGAAGAAGAGGTATCATTTGGTTTGAACACAACGTTATTGTTATGTAATTATATCTTCTTCTCTTTAATGGCATGAATTTCAAGTTTCTCGGCCATGATGAACACCTCGTCAAATGTATAGAAGGTTTTAACTTGGAGAGTTGGTGAGATGTGTCTAGCACAAGCTGTAGTGAACAACTCTATCAATTTTGTTTGAGGTAGTTAGAATGTGAGGTGGTTGATCGGAGTTCCGCCAATGAGTAATTTTTTTGATAGATTCGTCTTCATATTGGTGTGTCACGTACAATTTGGTCATAGTGACCTTCTTGACAATGCTGATAGAAAAGTGGTATAGAAAATACTTAGCTACCGATTGAGTGAAAAGATGGAATTCTGGGTAGAGCACTATACCAATCTAAATTTGGTCATGTCAAGGACATTGGGAATGTTCGCAAGAGCAAATCATCATCATGAGCGATCAAATAACATATATGTTAAAAAGAACACAAGTGTTCTTTGTGAATATTCTTTATTGTTAAACTAATTGTATTTAGGAATTTACCAATGGGGAGGGTATGGATGAATCAAAATGGATGGGTGAATGGGATCATTATAAATCTCATCATATGTTAGAGAGTTTCATGAGCCGAGACAAATTATTCCAATGTCTCGCATCTTGTCCATCATAATTTTGATAAGATAATTGGTAGGTTGTGATGACTGGGAACCCCCTGCAGTATAAGGGGAGATGAGGAGGGTATGACATGGATGGAATCCCGGTATGTGGTGGTGTCGAGTAAAAAAATTATGAATAAGGAATTTAGGATAGAATATATGTAGATGGTAAGTATCCTGAATAAACGATAGATGAAATAGGGGTTGTTGATGATAAGTGTAGGAAAGTGAAGTAGATGTAAATACTCTTGTAGAAATTAGAGGAAAAGACTATGTGATAGAGAGGACAATGTTTTGGAAGGGAGTATGGGCTACCATCACCATTGGTGGCTGATATGTAATAGGTATATGAGAGGTGGTGGATGCAGATAGACTTACACTCAAGGTGGTTGATAAAGGCATGGTTGACATCGTAGGAGTGACATACGTCAAAGGTGTCATAGATATCGTAGGTGCAACAAATATTGATAATCTAGGGTCAACTTGGGAAACCACAGGTGGTAAGGTGGAAGAGGGTAAGGTTAATCTAATAGTAGCTAATGCAAAAGTGGGTGCAAGGGTAGGAGTAATGGACATAGGCATGTGATATAAAATCTTTCCTGATGAATCACGAGTAGATGAATGAGCGAAATAGTATTGTAGAGTGGAGGGGTTATGATCAAGGAGTTCCACTAACTCCTAATCACCATTGTGTATGATAAGTTCCTTATTGGGGTCCATAGGTGATGAAATTGAAGGGGGCGATGGGCTAGGTGGGAGCGGCTAGAGGCTAGCATGAAACATGATACTTTTAGTTTGTTTATGAGTCAAAACCATGTGATTGATGATAAAACATGTATTCTAAGATTCTCTGTTGATGTAGGAACACAAAATTAATGGGAAAAAAATAGTCTAAAATTAGTGATTAGATCGTTGTTCTGATTGGAAAATAAAAATATAGAGATTGACGCGTCGTTATGGGTAACCAATGGCAGTATGAGTGTAACTGCGACCAGTCAGCTCAGACCGATGTCGATTCATGTGAAAATAAGAGACTCAAAGATCTAGAAATGAAAGGTGAAAATGGGTCAACTTGGACTCTGAAGATGATATTAGAGACCCAAAAGTGTGATAAAATGATAGAAAAAGACACGAAAAGAACATATAGGTGGAGAATCTGTTTTGGTAAAAATAACTAAAAACACATAAACCGACATCGGTCGGTTAACTAATGGTGGTGAGATTATGTAGCCAAATACGGTCTACTAGACCAATATTTGAAAGCTGTGAAATCTAGGAAGAGAAGGAAAAATGAAGTTTTGGTGATTTAGATGAAATAAAAGGGACAACCTATTGATGGCGAATCATAGCACCCATGAGTGTCTGCAACTCAATGGGTTGAGACTCTCAGTGCGATTGCATAACATGGAGCTTTTCCCAAGTGTGGGACCTTGTAAAATTGGAAAAGCTCTCCGGATGAAGGCCGGTTCCTATTCCTCTATTCAGATGCACACGTAAAAATGTAGAGGGTTTTAATCGAAACCTAAACTAACTTTCTAAGGAGATAGGGTAAGAAGATGCATAAAATAAAACCTAAACTACAAAGGTGATGCACCGAGGAATGAAGAACACCTGTCTTGCCAATAAACACAAACCATGAAAATGCAATGCAAGATCATGCACAGATAACCAGATTCACAGTGAAAGATCAGGAGGATGCAATGAACACAGAGAGGGTTGAGAATCATCCATAGACATGCATTATTTTCTCCAAGATTGATACAATACACTACAAAATGCCAAGAGGCAAAGTTGCATTATAGTTTTAAATGGGAGGTTTGAACTCCACAAATTCACCTGCCAAAGAGAAGAAGGGAGGGGAAAAACAAGAATGTCTAACCTTTAGAAAGAAGCTTCCCCTTACAATTTATAGGAAGAATGAGAGAGAAAAGAGAGAGGAATTCCATGTCTACCCCAACCACCTCTAGGTTGCATTTAATTCATCTCATTATGGTGGTATGTGAGAATCCTAACAAACCCAAGAAGTGGCAAACCTGTATTTTGCATTTTAAAGAACTTTTCCCACCCAATTAAACATATCCAATAGTATTTGGATAGAGGACCTCGTAAGATTTCCAAAAATTCCAACCTTGCATGAATCGAGCTCCCTGTGAAAAGTTATGGCCGTCTGAATATTTGGGTCGTGAGTCCGCCTTATACAGCCGGTGCTCAAAATGTTGCGTCTCTTAAAGGTGCGCCTTGGCGGATCCATCTTTATGTCGACACCTCTTCTTTGTGTGCCATGGGTGCATCCACTTTCATGTTGACATCCATTTTCATGTGCCCTTAACCTGTGCCTTGGCGCATCCATTTTCATGTCGACACCCATTTTCATGCGCCCTTAACCTGCACCTTGGCGCATCCATTTTCATGTCGACACCCATTTTCATGTGCCCTTAACCTGCACCTTGGCACATCCATTTTCATGTCGACACCCATTTTCATGCGCCCTTAACCTGTGCCTTGGTGCATCCATTTTCATGTTGACATCCTTTGATGTGCGCCCTTTACCTGCACCTTGGTGCATCCATTTACATGTCGACATTCTTTGTTGTGCGCCTCAGACCTACGCCATGGTGTGACTTTTTTCATGTCGACATCTTCTTACCTGCGGGTGACTCAATAAATGTTGGGGTCCAAGTTTCTTTGATTTCCATATTCTTCTGTTTGTCTATATCTACCCGGGAAGATATATACAACAATTTGGCGACTCAACGGGATCACCTGCCTGCTAGGTAGAAGATTAGTGGCCTTTTAGCAATCCATTGGGCATGGAGTCATAAGCAATACCTGAAACCAACCTGATACCTGATCCCAAGCCTGATGTTGTAACTCCTTCTCTGACAGCACTCGAACTATAGAAAACAACCTGAGAGCAGCCAAAACCTGTGCCAGAGCACTTAGGGAAATTGAAACCTAACTACAACAAGACAATGTGCATACACACTTAGAGGAATTGAAAACTAATCTAATATTTACAAGGGTAAACCTTTTCCTTTTAGTAGCAATGTTTAAGATAGATTCCGTTAACCTGGAATCGGGAGTTCTTCTCCATCCAATGTAGACAATTGGAAGGCATTACTACTTTTACATCCCGTGACCATGTAGGGGCCACTCCAAATGGCATCAAACTTGGAATGCCTTCCTGGTTTTGCCGATCTGCATCCCATTTCAGAACTAGGTCCCCCTCCTAGAAGGTCCTTGCTCTTTCCTTATTATCAAACCATATTTTTACTAAGGCCTGGTCCTTTTCAATCGCCTAAACTGCATGCTCTCTGATTTCTTCCAATTCCATCAACTTTGCATACCTGGCCTCCATTGATTTGAACTCGAGAAAACTTCAACCGCTTCATGAGCTCCAATGTTGGCAATTATAATGATATATGCAATACTGCCTCTTTCCCATAGACCAACTTATAGGGAGAATTACCTATATACTTCTTTGGTGTTATTTCAGCCCATAACGCTGATTTTAGCTTGGTATGCCATGTCCTTTGGTTTTCATCCGAGTCCCGATGATTCGTAGACAATTCTTGTTTGTGGACTCTTCTGTCCATTACCCTGCGGGTAATAATTTGAAGAGGTGCTCAAATAGATTCCATTCTTGACAGCCCATTATGTAATCTTGGAACCTATGAATGCTAATGCATTGTATCGATATGATAGTGGCCGACACACCAAACACGGTCACTATTCCTTCATAAAAGTCTAGTATGTTAGACTCATTTGCCTCTTTGAGTGCTCTTTGCTTGGTCCACTTGGTGAAATAGTCTATTTCCATGAGAATCCACTTGTGGCCTTGGCTTAAGTTTGGGTTGATGACCCCGATGAAGTCCAATTCCCATTGCATAAATGGTTGGTTAACCAAAATTGGGTGCAATGGAAGTCTTTGCTAGTCTTTCTTTGCACTGTGAAGAGTGCACATTTCTTACACTTTCTTATCCTTATATAGCGATCATGAACACTTTGTGGGCTAATAATACCCTACCTTCATTATCTTGAGAGTCATTACTCGTGGGGAAAAATGTCCTCCAGAATCTCCATCGTGAAAATCTCATAACAATCTCTCAATTTGACCTGTCCCAATGCACCTCAATAGAACTCCATTGATGTCTTTCTTGAACAAAACACCATCAATGAGCACATATGGGATGGCTTGTAATCTAAAGTATCTCCTCTTTGCTTTTCTCATTTCTAGAGGGCATAGGCCTACCTGTAGGAAGTGTATCATATTCTGAGTCCAACAAGGAGTGGGCACATCATCATTTTCTTGTTCTTGACCATCTTGCAGTACCAAGGCAGTCTCTTTTTCATCACTTGCTTCAACTTTCCAACTCAAAGCTATTTGTTCACATAGTCCTTTTCCACGTACTAGCTTAGTGACCTTAATTTCAATGTCATATTCCATGACACGAGTGATCCATCCTGCACGTTTCTCAATCAGATCCTTGTTTAGAAGGAAGTCCTTGACTCTGCATGAGGGACCAACAATTGGATCTTGTTATTTGAGACTAGGTGCTTGAATTTATTTAAGCTCCCGATCACTTTGCAAGGACATGCTATACAATGAAAGAGTACCTAGCTTCGTATTCCTCCAAGCCTTGATCAAGAAAGCATCTGGTTGTTCTAATCCTTCTATGTTTTGCTGCACCAAGATTGCAGAAATTGTGTCTCCACCACCGAAGGCATATAACATGAAGTCCTTGGAGAAGTCTGGATTGACGAGAGTCGGAGCTTGAGATATAGCCTCTTTTATTGCCTCAAAATTGCCTTGCCTTTTTGTCCACTTAAATACCATGCTCTTCTTCAACATCAGCATTATTGGCTTTACAAGAGCTGCAAAGTTTAGAACAAACCCGTGGAAAAAATTGATCCTTCTCAAGAAGCTTTGAAGAGCTTTCTTATGACTTGGCAATGGCAACACTCGAATTACTTCAACTCTCTCTGGGTCAATCATCAATCCCTCCTTTGAAACAATATGGCCTAGAAGTTTTACCTCATGAGCCAAGAATATGCATTTTTGGGATTCAGTGATACCCCAAATCTTCTACACCTCTGAAATACCTGTCTCAGATGAAAGAGGTGATCTGCTGCATTTTTGGAGAATACAGTGACGTCGTCAAGATATATCAGAACTATTTTATTGATCAATCCCTTGAATGCCATATCCATCGCCCTTTGGAAAGTGGCTCCAGCATTTGATAGTCCAAATGGCATCTTCTTGTAGGCATAGGTGCCCCATTTGGTGGTGAAAGCCATCTTGAACTGGTCATATTCTTTCACCATTACCTGATTATACCCTGAGTAGCCATCTAGGAGAGAGAATCTCTCAACCGGATACCACTTGCAATATTTGTTCCATTGAAGGAAGTGGGTAATGGTCTTTGAGAGATGCCCTGTTGAGGTCTTGAAAGTCCACACACAACCTGATTTCTCCGCTCTTCTTCCGACTAGAACCAAGTTTGCAACCTAGCTTGAGTGCTTGATCGGGAATATAATGCTTGCCTCTATTAGCTTGCTTAACTCTTTCTTGATAGAGGCTCAATGTGAGGGTCGTTGGGTCTCTCTTCGCCTTTGATGGGCTTAGCATCTAGATCCAATTCTATGGTATGTTGTGCCAACTTCAAATTGAAACCTCTTAAGTCTTCATAGCTCCAGCGAAGACATCCGGAAATTCTTGGCAAAGTTGTACAAAATCTGATTTCTCTGCTCAAAGTGGCCACTTTGCCAATTTGAAGTGTTTTGCCTTCCCAACTGGAATTGGCTCTGAATCTTCTCTCTTGACCTGTATGTTAGCCTTTTCCTTACGGAACTAGTCGTTAGGGTTGAAGATAGACTCCAATGTTACTAAACCCTTGGGAAGCTTGTTTTTCCATAGCTGCACTACTTGATCCCCATACTGCTGCTCTAGTCTATCCTGATTCCTAGCTGAGAATTCAGCCTCTTCTTGTAAGAAATTGACGATCTGTTGATCATTCTCAAACACCTACCAGCTTGTGTTATTATCTGGAACTGCTGGCCTCACAATCACATGGACATGTGGTTGCATTTTTTCCCTTTTGATGTTGTCAACCACATCAAACATTGCTCCAACTGCTGCGAGCCTATCTGCAGCTTCATTTTTCTTCCTAGGTATGGACATGATATTGAAAGCTTTGAAATCCTCAACGAGGTCCCACACCCTATTCTTGTAGTTCTTCATCAGTTCATTCTTTGTAGCATGTTGTCCCCTGACTTGATTGACGATTAGCTCACTATCCTCGAACACCTGCAAGTTCTTTATGCCCTTTTTCCTGGCCCAATGAAGTCCATGAATCAAGGCTTCATATTCAGCTGTGTTGTTTGAACAGGAAAACTGGAAATGGAAAGCTGAATAATATTTTATGCCTTGAGGTGAAACAAGCATAGCTCCTCCTCCTGCGCCTAGCCTACTCCTTGATCCATCGAAAAATAATTGCCATACCTCATTGTCATCCTTATGGTCTAGTTTGGTGATGCTAGGAATATGTTGGTTTCCTTCATGTATGCAATAGAATCCTAGCTCAAATTCTTCTACTTCTTAGTAGGGATCAAAAGAATGTACCTTGCTTGCCCATTCATCAAGAGTCAAATCTAGAATGCTTCCAACTTTGGTGTCAACTTCGTCTGTTCCTGGATAATCTTCTTGATCAAAAGCTGAACAGTTGGCATTGATTTGGCTTGGAGTATGAGGCTCAATATGAAAGTTTGCAATTGGTTCAGATTTGATTGTGACCTTAGTACCATATCTTGTTCTAGACAACATGTGTGACCAATCACTAGATAAGTAGCCTCCAATTTTGGCTATGAAATCCCTTGATAAGCATAGGGTAAAGAGTGGTGGCAAATCTATCACTGACACATCTTGCAAAACGGTAACATTGGGACATGCATGCAAGGTAAGATTGAAACCTTTAATCACTCCTACCATTCCCACTGCTGTCCCATCCAATTGCACTACCCCCTTTGATATGACTTCATATTGGAGGCCCAGCTGATCAGCTATTTGCTTGGGCATGACAAAACTACTTGCCCTAGAATCAATCATGCAATTGTGTACTAGTTTATCCCCAATGATTAATGAAACATAGAATGGAGGGGGCTTCAAAATTTACCTTGTTGTCCTCCGTGATTCCCTTCGGGCTGAGAAGAATTTGTGAGGACATCCTCTTGCATAGGGACCTGCTAGTTTGAAGTTGACCAATTCTTCATGGCAGCTTGTAGAAGATCTCTTTGGCGTGGGATGGATAAAGATTCCCACATCGATATATTCACATTCGTCTTCTTCATTTGATCAATGATGCTAAATGGGGATGAAAGATATCTTTGCTGTCCTTTAGTCTATGCATTCCTTTCTTGTGCATGGGAAGCAACAGATGGCATTTGAGCTGGATTAGAAGGTGGTTTGGGCTGTCCTTGTGTGCTTGGAACTGTATTTTGCTTACCAACACCTTGTGGAGTGATGGAAGGTTGTAGATCACTTGGAGCCAACGAATGCCCTTCACCGATATTCCTCTTCTTTGATCTTGTGTTAGCTGCTACACTCTGGGAAATTGTTTGATTCATGCCACAAAAATCCTCATCTTGCCAATTTGCAAGTGTGGTATCATTTGGAGTTGTGTTTTGCTGAGATGTCCCTTGTTGCTGATTTTCTTCTTGACTCACTTCACCCTCAACGCCAGTAGTTGTCACCATCAAGGCTTGGTTGAAAGCACCATTGAAGCACATAGATTGGTTGTGAGGTTCATTGCATGGGAAACACAAATGATACTCTTGAGCTATGTTGTTTTACACTGGAACTAATGCTTTAGAAGCACATGCAACGTTGGGGTTATAGGGCTGAAATGGTCTATTGGTGGGAGGCCTTTCTTGGCTTTGATTTTGATTTGCAGCCTGAGTTGGTGGCCTATTTTGTTGGTATGGGGGCCTAGCCTGGTATTGCGCTTGAGGTTGATACAGTCTAGCACTTTGAGCTTGTTGTCTTCTAATAGTCACCAGCTCATTTCCAAGGTTTTGTAATTGTTTCATAACCTCTTGGAGTTCATTTGAAGCACTAGAGGATGAAGTAGAAGTTTCATTTGAACTTTGATTTCTAGGAGTGGGAATAGGAGCCAAAGTGGGTGCTTGACTAGTGCTTGGATTTTCTAAGTTTGGATACAAGGGCATGGGAGGCCTAGGAGCTAGCTTACTAGCTTGAATAAGACAGTTTTCAGCCCTAATGGCAATGCTATAAGCAGCAGGTAAGGTTGTGCCTCCCATAGATTGAATTAACATAGAAATATCAAAATTCAAAGCTTTAAGGTAATATAGAAAAGAACCTTCAGTTGTTGGCCTAGTGGCCATTGGAATCCTATCCCAAGACCTTTGAAATCTGAAGTTGAAGTCAGTCAGCTACTCATTAGGAGCTCTCTTGATAGTTGTCAATTGTTCTAGTAGAGACAAATTGTCTCCCTTTTCTCCAAACTGCTCATTGAGAGCTATGCATAACTGATTCCAATTTGTGATAGAACCGGCTCCAAGGCTCCTAAACCATTGCAATGCCTTCCCTTTGAACGCAGATGCCAGCAATTTGACAGCAACATCCATTTCATTTATCTCATGGATTACACAAACGTTGGTGATGTCTTTGACATGATCACCAGGAGTGGTATGATTTTCTCTACTGAAAAATGGAATGTTCTTCAATGCTGCAATTGGAACTAGATTCTGTGCATTGAGGGAAAGTGGGCTGCTGCCAGTGAAATTGATAAAGGGATTCGGTGGTTGTGCCATTCTGATTGGCCTGAGAACCCTTGTTGATGTGAGAAAAGGTCTACCAGGTGGAGGTGTAGACAAAGTCTGGTTAGGTGGAGATGGTGATCTTCGTGGTCTTCTTCCTCTCCTTCCTCCTCTTGGTGATAGTTGCAAGTGGACAAATAGCCCCTCTTCTCGAGTATCAGACCTGGTTTAAATTCTTCTCATATGCAGGTAACTTTGTCTTGCTATACCACCGAATTCTATCCCTTCGAAGTCACCAGATGTGTTAGATAATGAGCATGAAAATACTAGATCTGCCAAGTTACACACCAAACTTGACAATATTAAAAATAGAATTTAAAACTTTGAAGGATCCAAATGATGTAGTTCTTCAATTCGGTTATCGGGTTTTGTTGTGTAGCTACTAATCTCTAAGGTACAAGTACAAGTGAAAACTCGGGTCATGTAAGGCAACGGGGAAAACTGAAATACCAAAAAATCATGAAATTTTGAAAGTCAAAATCTCAAAATCTAAGAATGCCCTTTTGAAGATTATCCCCGATCTACTAACTGCTGAAATTTTGACTTGTTTTGAGCAAGTTAAGCCCTTGAAAATCAATTTCAAAGTTCAGCCTGGAAGGTGAAAAATCTGAAATTGTAAAACCCTCAATTTTTAGTCCAAATTTCTAATAAATTCCTTCAAATCTTGTGGAATGACCTCTTGGTCCCACCGTGGCATGCCAAAACTATTGATGGGGAATCACAACACCCCGAGTGTCTCGTAAGTCAATGGGTTGAGACTCTTAGTGCAATTGCATAACATGGAGCTTTTCCCAAGTGTGGGACCTTACGAAATTGGAAAAGCTCTCTGGATGAAGGTCAGTTCCTATTCCTCTATTCGGATGCACACGTAAAAATGCAGAGGGTTTTACTCAAAACCTAAACTAACTTTCCAAGGAGACAGGGTAAGGAGATGCATAAAATAAAACCTAAACTAAAAAGGTGATGCACCGAGGAATGAAGAACACCTGTCTTGCCAATAAACACAAACCATGAAAACGTAATGCAAGATCATGCACAGATAACTAGATTCACATTGAAAGATCAGGAGGATGCAAATGAACATAGAGAGGGTTGAGAATCATCCACAGACATGTATTATTTTCTCCAATATTGATACAATACACTACAAAATGCCAAGAGGCAAAGTTGCATTACTGATTTTAAATGGGAGGTTTGAACTCCACAAATTCACCCGCCAAAGAGAAGGGAGGGGAAAAACAAGAATGTCAACCTTTAGAAAGAATCCCCCTTACAATTTATAGGAAGAATGAGAGAGAAAGAGAGAGGAATTCCACATCTACCCCAACCACCTCTAGGTTGCATTTAATTCATCTCATTATGGTGGTAGGTGAGAACTCTAGCAAACCCAAAAAGTGGCAATGTATTTTACATTTTTAAGAATTTTTTCCCACCCAATTAAATATATCCAATCGTAGTTGGACAGAGACCTCGTAAGCTTTCCAAAAAGTCCAACCTTGGGTGAATCTGATCTCCCTGTGAAAATTTATGGCCATCTAAATATCTGGGTCAGGGTTTGCCTTCTGTCAGCACTCAAAATGTTACACCTCCTGAAGGTGTGCCTTGGCGGATCCATCTTTATGTCGACACCTCTTGCTGTGTGCCATGGGTGCATCCACCTTCATGTTGACATCCATTTTCATGCACCCTTAACCTGCACCTTGGCGCATCCATTTTCATGTCGACACCCATTTTCATGTGCCCTTAACCTGCGCCTTGGCGCATCCATTTTCATGTCAACACCCATTTTCATGCACCCTTAACCTGTGCCTTGGCGCATCCATTTTCATGTTGACATCCTCTGATGTGTGCCCTTTACCTACACCTTGGCACATCCATTTACATGTCGACATTCTTTGTTGTGCGCCTAAGACTAAGACTGTCGTGGCGCGACTTTTTGCATGTCAACATCTTCTTACCTGCGGGTGACTCAATAAATTTTGGGGTCCGAGTTTATTTGATTTCCATATTCTTCCGTTTGTCTATATCTACCCGGGGGGAAGATATATACAACACAACCAGAGGACCGACCATGGCTATGAGGAGTCCTAATAAACCCAAAATAAAACTGGAATACACCAGTCGTGATATGGGGCATAAAAGGATAAGAAATAATGAATAAATGCAACTCACACCTCAAAATGCAAGAAGAAAAAAATCTAACAAACACAAAATCCTACATTATAGATTTTATGTTGTGGCTTATGCCATTTAGGACTGACTGTAAGAAGGATAGAATTTTTGGTTAACAAAGGTGCCCTATAAAAAGCCGACAACTATGGCTAGTTTTAGGTAAGTTTTGGCATGGGATATCCTTCTTTGAGATGATGAATGGGAAGAGAAACTAGATGGATCCACAATCAATCTTCTAATCATGTAATCATTGAAAAATTATTTTGGGAAAAATGTTGTTCAAGAACTATGTAGTTTGTTTTTCAGTTATTTGGTATAGAGAGTGTACCAAATGTGAGCTATGGTTCAATTTTTCAACCATCAGCTAGGCATGAATTGCAACACATATTTTTCCCACAATTTATATGAGATATAATGTAATAAACTAAAAATGCAAGTGCACAAGTTTTAAAACCCAAAACCATAAATTATATTTGATGAGAACAAATTATGAAGAGGTTAAGGGTATGACTTTCACTAAGTGCAATGCAAGAAAAGAAAGAAGAGTTATTTTTAATCCTAAAAAACAAGTGTCACTGAGTCAATCAAAAGAAAAGAATATTTCCAGAGAAGAATCTTAATGTGAACTTGTTTCAAATGAAAATAGACACACAAGATTTTCCCTAGGAATGAACAATGCAACGAACCCCAGATGGGTCCCACCGGTGTGCCAAAATGTTTCACCAATAAGTTTTATGCTTTCTAAGATGAAACAGATAGAAGGTAAAATGGTTAAGGAGGAATACCTATGAAGTGAAGGTGGAAGGTAGAATGCACGCATTGTAGACTTTTGATCCAAGTTAATTATGTGAGATTCCCTTTGGCTGGGAGGAACTACCTATATAAGAAACACAAAAAACCACCAAATAGTATTAAATAGAAAGAGTTAGAGAACTTCCTAAAAGGCTAGTTCGGGAAGCATGATGCTTCAGTGAATGTCTATCAATCCTCTGTTTAATAACAATTTAATGTGAATAAGAAACTAAAATAAATAGGTATAATTACAATGTAATGATGTAGGTTTCTCCTACACAAAATATACTAGATTCAATGCTAAATAAAAATGCAACACTAAATCTAATTAAAACTAAGGTTTGTTTAGTCGGGAAGGTTTGTCTAAGCTCTAGTAAAGTGCGGGTCTGATTAGTTTAGTTCTGGGTTGGTTTTAGGTGAGTGGGAAGCTTTCCAGGTATGAGAATATGAAATGACACGAGACATATATCATTTTGGTGACCGATCTTGGTATGGGGACTAAACCGATGACAGTCAAGGAACCAACATCGGTAGGGAAATAGGTAATAAACTATTAAAAATGGGTTTTTAGGCTCTCTGTGATTGCATAGAGAATGAGGGTTGTAGGGTTTTGGTCATAATATTGATAAGAAGACTCAGGAATACTAAGAAGTAGGTTTAGAAGTGTGGAAAGGCTTGGGGTGGTTGAATAGATGGTTGGTGGGAAGTAGGTGATGTACGGGTAACAAAAGAAATAAAATACTAAACAAAGAAAGAGATATACAATGGGATAAGCCCAAATGATTAAAATCACAGTACTTACTTGGTGTCTTGTAGACCTTGTGAGTTAAGATGGTTGATCGTTGATTGCAGGAGAGGTGCTTGAGTCCAGTTCAGTGTAAATACAACATTTGTGATCGCATACGAGTATTCTAATGCTATGAAAGGAGAACCGGATGCTTGACTTACATTGTGGTTGTGTGTGCTCTTCATCTGGATGCGGGAGGGCTTGAAGATTCACACTTGAATGCAATAAGGCTCTAATAACTGAATCACCAACTTGTGTAAAGAGTTTTTAAAAGGTTATCGATGGAAGTTAGGTAACTGGAACCAACTATGGAAAAATTGGCATTGGCTAGGGTGAATTATTCGCTTTTACCAAAAATAGGAAGATCTTACTAGATTTGGCATATTTTCCAAGTTGAATCCGCTTAGGGAAGTAGATTTCTCATTAGAAAAGGTAGGAAGGTCATAAAAGAAGTCCAATTAGGTTTGAGAATAATTATTCATTAGTTAGGTCATGTGGTGACCCATCACCGAGAGTGATGACTCGGTCTTTGAGAGTGATGAGTTTGTCACTATGAGTTAAATGCCCCTGGAATGGTTCCGGGGTGTAATGATGAGGTTGAGGTGTGAGGATGAAATTACCTTAATTAAAATAATTAAATTAATTAACAATGTAAATATGAATATTAATATGGGATGAAGGGGTCGTGATTAGTTAAATGTGTTATGTTAATTAATTGAAGGGTACTAAAAATCATGTGACCCAAATTTGGTGTCTATAATAAACACTAAACTGAATCAAAATATGGGAGTGAAATTAGCCTTGCAGATTTTGATTTAGAATTTTCTCATTAGTACGATACCGAGGAGAAGCTTTTAGACTTCGTCATAGATGATCACACCAAGGAATCTAACAAGTACTTTACTGAGGAGGATGACCTCACTGTTTAGTGGGATCTAAAGTTTCGGAGAATCTAGACACTGGTCTATATTCTAACTTCAAGTTCTAGATGCATTTATTTTCATATCATCATTATCAGCTCACATTTGTGATAGAGTAAATAAGCCATGGACATTTTATCATGTACTCTTATATATCATATTTTATATCTCATTTTCACAAATAAGCTTAAGTTTTTAAAGTAGGTTGACATCCACGTAAGTAAGTCCTTTGACTTCTGGGAACTGACATTTTCTAGGTAACCCTTGAGCTATCCATATTACTAATCCCATCTTGTGTAGTATTTGTGATTACATATTTGTTCGCAAGAGAGGATTTTGATCCATTCTCAACAAAGCACAACAATCAACACCCATTAACATCATCTGGGGGTACCTTGGAAACCCCATCATACTCGAGGGTTGATCTAGTTTACCTCCTTGTACTATCAACCCAATTGTAAGGTGAAATTGTCATCAACAAGAGTTATCATGAAGTGTGGGACCTTACAAATCACATAATTCTTTGGAGAAGGCCAGTTCCTCTTCTTAATCCAACCTACCAAAACTACTCCTAATGTAATAAAATACCTATCTAAACCTATTCTAACATTCCAAGGATACGGGAGAGAAATTGCATGAAATGAAACCTACACTAAGAGCAGTGATACATCAAGAAAAGGAGTGTCGGATGCTTTCTTAGCCTACAAAATAGAGAATAATGCACTTGGAGAGGGTGGTCATGCACCACATACCAAATTACACACATTACACCATTTCCAAACAAACTTAAAAACACTACAATCCTACTGATAGAAACATTAGTTTACACAAAATATCGATAGTGAGAGGCAAGAAAGAACAATCAAACCATGAAAGGCTAGAATATTTAACACAAACATAGTTTCATTGCTCCATATGGATTTACACAAATTATTGAAGAAGAGAGAGGCAATATTTCCATTACAATAATTTAGTGTGAAGGTCGTAAGCCCCAAGAAACTCACAATAACTTAGCTGAAGGAAAGGATAATATGGGTGTAGATGAAGAAAATGACTAACTCTTTAACAATGTGCAACCAATTTGCATTTATAGGAAGAATTTTCAAGAGAGAGGGAGAAATTCATATTCCAATGTGCATGATGCTCCATCCCTTTTGCGTCACCTCTAGATTCCATTGATTTTTCCCATACCCCTATAATTTTCCTTGTTGGAGAAGGAAGCATGCACATACCCTCATTAACTACACCTCACCTACCCTATCATTATTCACTATTCATGAATTTTAGAAGTATAGAAACTTTGAAATTCCATTTTTGATGGTGTTATGCTATAGATCTAATCCCCACAATTCCAAAACTTATTTTTGCAAAAATGGACACTCAGTGCTTAAGATATGCTATTTTAGGTTTTTAGAGGCCTCTACAATTTTGGGGTTTCAAAACCTGTAAAAATTCACTTTTTCATGTCTCCATTATGTGGCTCTTTCTCTCACATTTTTGTTGACTATATTTCTACAAGGATTAGACACATGATGCTTAAGATATGACACTTTTCCATGAGGGGGTTTTTGAATTGTTTTGGCCTGTGTAAGGATTACATTGGATGGTTGGCTCACCGAGAAACTCGTTGAGCTGCTCGAAAAGATAGGTATCAAGTCCCTTACATGGTATCATTTCATAGTGACTATCGAATCATCATTGAGCTCTGGGATATCCTAACCTCCCCTATCTTTCCTCAATGGGTTTGAACATTTTATTCCCCACTAACTCTTCATTAGCTTACTCGTGCCTCGCGTCACATCCCCCATGGCTAGCAAGCTTTTATCGTGCCTTGTAGTGAACCCTACATCCACCCTATGTTACATATTTATTGGATTTACATTACACCTCATCCTCTATGGTGAGTTATTCTCTAGTCTCCAAAATTCCCTAAAATATCTAGATTGGTGGGATTCTTCCTTACACATGATTGGATCGTCGCCAAGCCAACCTAACCCCTAACACCGGCTTGTGCCACGAGTGCCTTTACTTTTAGATCTTGGCCACCTTTCAAACGTGACTTTGGATATTCCTCCATTTGGTTTTCAGACTTTTCATTTTTGGAGGTTGGTCTACTATTCACTTCACCAAGACCCAAAATTTTTCTAAAACTACAAAATCCCAAATTCTGAATTTTGGACTTTGTGTTTTAGGATTTTTTTTCCTGCTGAGTTGACATTGTTCACTCGTGCATCAACCCATTTTTCTCTGAAATTTTGAAGCCTTTTTTTCCGAACTTGACCCCTAACATCAAATTTTACCACCCAATTTGTTAACACCTCACCACATCTTGCCAACGTTCCTCCTGGCTTAGCTTGTATTCTTCCTCGCCGACTCCACCACTTGTTGGTTCCATGCCTCAATCTTATCCAATCTACATGCATCTATCTTTGAGTTATCTCAGATTTTTTTAATTCTAATTAACAGAGCTCTTGTGAACCCTTCAAGTTGGCCATTCATGTGGGCTCAGCTCTAGTCAAGCTCGCATCTCAATTTTTGTTTGATCTTAGTTTATTCTCCACACGCCGGCCTATCTTTTCCTCATCCGACCTCATCTCATTCCCATTCCTTCATCTTTTCAATGAGTAACTCACCTTTTGTGAGTTGCTAACATAGCTCATTTGTGCTTGTCCACCTAAGGATAAACCTTTTGGATGATCTTACAATATTGAAGGACTTGGTCCATACAACTGGCTCACCGAGCCATTGATGAAATCACCTTAATGTTGTCTCGCCCGATCCTCATTACATAACCCAATTGGTTGAATCTCTCAACTTCCATCATGGGATCCATGTTATTATGTCAAGCTACTCAACCCTTGTTATTCCAACGTTGATATCTTGAGTCTAGATCTCAGATCACTGAATGATCGAGATCCTCCTTGAATATCAACCAAGTATTGAACCTCATTTCCTTACAACGTAAGCTCACCCCTGTGATGTTTTGACTCACCGATATTTCCTTGAGCTTCGGATCCTCCTCCCTATATCCATGTCTTGTATAAATGATACAAATATGACATGAATCAATCCATGGATGAGTTGTACATTCAAGATGATCCTTCAAACAAGCTATGCTTGTGTATGTGGCTTTCAACTCGGCCTAAATTTTTTTCTCCACCCTTGCATTTTCCAGCTTGGCTTTCCTATGTGTGTAGCTTGGTTATTACCTTCTTGTATCTCCCACTGATGCACTTAATTGACAAATTTTTGGGATCTTTCCCCACCTACATCCACCACCCAACACATTGGGAACACTGTTTGATCCATTTTGGGCCCCCACTTTTCCCGATGAGATAAACACCCCAATATCACCATGTCAATGCCAATTGATCCACATTGCTTTCCATCTTGCCCGAGGTGAATTGAGTTCATAAATCTCTGGAAACACCCCTGCTCTACCCTTACAATGCAATGAGCTCGGTGAGCTAGTTTTATCTCATCTCCTTTGAGGCCCCTTGGGCATTTTCAACATGTTTACCTTTTCTAGGGATTTTCTTGGATTTTCCTATTTCTAGGGACCTGAGATGGAGCAATAAAAAGCGTAAAGATGATTTTCACCCCTGAAGCTATTTTAACTATTTTAGTCTTGTCGGGGCCCGTGGCCCACTTCTCTTCCTTTTAAGTTTAAATCTATGGTTCAAAACCGAGAAGAGGACAAATTCCTCGGTGGTTTTAATCTTCCCAATGATACTTGAATTCTCACAAAACATCTAGTTTTTACTTGCAAACAATGATTTTCTTGTCTGGGCCCTATTGATGAATAAGTCCTTTCTACCCCATGTTGTCCATTTTTCCCGGTGGAAAAATGGATAACAATTACATCTCATACTCCTTATATTTATTAAAATGTCCCCAATAATGCATCACATACTATCCCTCGAACACCTTCATTCTTTGTTGATGATATTCTTAATGAAATCCTTATATTTGAATATTTGTTTGATATAGATGAGGCACATGATAGTAATAAATCTAATTATTTATATCTTGCTAAATATGAATCCCCATTCGATTTCATATTCTTATGAGGTTGTCTCTAGTAGCATGCATGTATAATCTCCTTCTATCACTTCATCTCCTAATAATGTTGTTGATGTTAGTCTTACTACTTCTATTGACACTCCACGTGCTTCATTACCTGTTACATTTTTAGCACCCATATCTAGTCTTCCATTAGAATCAATGTATTCTACTACTCCTGTTAACATCCCTATGATCACTCATAAGGAAATCTTCAACCACTTAATACATTACTCACATATGTTGGCATACCTTCACATGAAATTTTACCACTCATGCATGTTGTTGGCCAATTTCAATCTCATGTTCAATATCTCGCAATTGAAAGAAAATACTATCATGCTTACGAATATAAGTATTATTTGCATGAAAAATCTATCCTAAATAATATCCATAATTCAACATTTCCTAGGGATTTCATTATGCCTACATTTACATGCTTTGATGGTACTGAGAATCCTTATTTAAATCTTAAGCATTATCATCTAGCTATGACTCCTTATTCTAATGATTGATTAATGTGAAAATATTTTCACCATATTCTTATTGATGATGCTCTCCAATGGTACAAACACTTACCTTTTGGATCTATTAGTACCTATTGTGAGATGGAAGAAGCCTTTCTACAATGCTTTATACTCAACAATGGCCCTAAAGTCACATATGATCATCTACCTAGATTACATCAAGGAAAACATAACCTATCATTGATTATATTATGCACTTCAATGCTTTCATTCATCATTTTGTCCTCCAACCCATTGATCTAGAAAATAAATTCATCTTACGTAATGGCTTGATTCTGCTTTAAGGGAAGGATTGTAATATGATACATGTGAATCATTCACTCTTTTGTTATAGGTTCATTTATTTAGAACACGATCTTATTGTTTCACGTATCATAAATCCTCCTCCTTGTTCTCGTCTTCTTTGAATCATCTAGTTCTTCTCCTCTTCAAACTATTGAATGTCCTCCTTATTAGAAATCACAAGCACTTTGAGGGGGTTGAATCATTGTAGATTAAAATTTAAATCACTACTGAAAAAATACTTGGTTATGAAAAATATTTTCAACAATAACATAAAATCAACCATATTTAATGAAATCAATAACTCATGACACATAATTTATTTCAGGAAACCCATGAAGGGAGAAAAACCCAGTTTGAAACTAAGGCTTTTATTAGGAACACCAAATCTAAATATTACAATGATTTGGTTTCGTTGAGCACCCATTGAATAACCAAAGCACCCACTTCAAATTATCCAAGAATCCACTTGAACACAACTAACCATCTACTCAATGATTTAGCAAGATACAACTTACAAGGAGCACCCACCTGCCAAGATCTAGGCACACACTCATATAGAGATTACAAATATTTTAATCATGCATAACAATATTTACTAAAAAATGGATTATGATCACTTTTATCTTGTTGTCAACACACAATATCCATGCATAGATGTTCGGATGTCTCTGTCATTCTTCATGTATTCATCTCCTTTGAATCTGGGATTCTAGTATTCAATAGAAATCAGTAGGTCTACATGATGATCAAATCTGGTCTTTGTCTCTCACACTCATATCTAGTTCACACTCTCTTGCTCAATTGATCAAATACAATGATAATCATGAAAAATTGATTAAATAGACATGCTCCAGATTTTTGTTTTTCTAATTTAGTGTATTTGGGAAACTTTACAAGTTTTTATTTTCACCACTCCTTTTTGCTTTAAAATATTGATTTTTTACTTTCATCATGTAGAGAATGAACTCACATTTCAAAAAAGTCCAAAAACATGTAAAATGGATTCTTGGAGTGCAAGTTATCACCATGCGAGATATTGGATGCTGTGAGGAAAAAGAATTAAAAAAATTTACCACTCCATAGTAATATTACACATTAGAATTTATAAAAATTTATTGTCTCCCCTTAAATCATTTTTCCTTTTTAATAAGATAAATCTAGTATTTTGGGAACAATGGGAACTTGTGTCTTTATTGGTTAGTTTATCCTCACTTCACTTTATATGCACTATACTCCATCATCATTTCCTTGTTTTGTGGGTCTCGAGATCATACGGAGAAAAAATATCCTCACGTAACTTATTCCATAAACATTTAGTTCCCCGATTCACTAATCTTCTACACCCTTCTTCATTTACCTTGCTTTTTTTTTTTTCAGGTCAAACAATATTACAAGGAACTTGGGTTGACCAAGAACTATGTTTTCGATGTCACCTAGGCCCATGACACTCTCCTTCTCTGCAAAAACAAACTTATTTGTCTTGGACATAATAGATTGGTGTAGAACCTTGACTCACGTGGAAACCATTCCAACTCGACGCTTTCTTCCTAAAAACCTTGTTCTCTCAACAATACACTAGCGATTTGTTTTGTAAACCAAATATCAATGCGAGAGAACTCTATATCACTTGGCACATGTTATGTTAAGGGCATTAATACCTGATTTACACCCCGAACCTATAATAAAGAGAATAATTTATCTTGTTGACATTACATCCATGCGGATAAATCTTGTTCTATTATGACTTGTTCCATCCACACCCCAGATATCTACACTACCCTACAAACTCAAAATACTCATTTTTTCACAAAAATTTCAAAGTACCCAAAAAAATTCTTTTCTTCATAAAAATATAGGAACACTTAGAACATATAAAATTGAGTTTTAGGCTTATAAGTCAACTGATTCAAGTATACCAACCTTTCATATCTCGCAGGTGTATTCTTATCATTACTGTCCATGCATGTAATAACCTAAATCACCCTACAACCATTACGAATGAACACTTTGCACTAACTAAACACCTCTGTAAACATATCATCATCATGCCCAAGTTAAATATTCTTCACATGATTACTTTATATGATTTCTAAGACATCATATGGAATGACCTTGTTTTACCTCTTAAGCATACCTTGAATCATTCAATCAACCAAGATTGAGGAGACACTACCAATCAACCTTCAACTACACCAATCACACCTTTTTTCATCAATGTCACTTGACATCAATGACAACACCAATGAAAATGGCTAGGGTTCAACAAACTCCCCCTTTTTCATTGATGGAAACATACTAAGAAACTTGATGGAAAAATCCATTTCAAACTAGTTTTCTGACACACTCTCCCCCTTTGACATCCATGACAAAGAAGAAAACTTATAAATTTATGCAAATAAGCTAGATAAACCAGTATTTTACATTGTATCATTCTCAAGCTCCCCCAGGACTGCACTCTTTCTTTCTATTTCAAATCTCCCCTTAAGATGATAGACACCGTGATGGTATTTAATCTTTTCATCCATCTCTTTTCTATTCCAAGATAGTATCAACACTTTATGGGAGCTAATATTACATTTCTTGATGATCTTCAATCTTTCAAGAAATTTCACTTAGAAAATAAGATTCCAAACTAGGACCATTAAAATGAGCTAATGAATAATTCCCCCTCACATGAATACTTCATTACACTTATTAGGAGCTGATTTTACATAGATATGCTCCATTAACCTATTTTAATCCTCCTAATTACTGGTAGGATCAGGAATGACCCCCAACTCATTCCTCATGTGCTCAAATGTTGATTTTGGTAGTGGTTTTTTCATTATATCAGCAATCTCTACCTTTATGATGACACATTCTAGATTGATCTTCTTTTGAGTTACATGTTCCCTCAAAAGTGAAATCTGATTGGAATGTTCTTGGTCTTTGACTGAAACATAGGGTTCTTGGAAACTTTGATATCAATTTTACTATGAAAAAACAAAGGAATTGGACCATAAAACTTTACCTTGTATTATTCCAATGTTTGTCTCATCTAAAGAAGTTGAGTGCAACACATACTGCAACTACTATATACTATGCCTCACAAATTTGAAAGTGCTATTGAAGTTTCTTTCTTGCTTAACCAAGATACTAGATAATTTCAACCGAAGAAAACACCACCACTTGTACTCTTTCTATCATCATCGTCTCCTTACCAATCAACATCAGTGTATGCTTTGATGTTGAAATCATTTTTTTAGATACCAAAGTCCATATTCAAGTGTTCCCATGAGGTATCTTAGTATCATTTTTACTTCCTTGAATTTTTTTTCTCTTGGATCTTCTTGAAATATCCCATCAAGGCCCACATATTACATGATATCTAGTCTTGATGTAGTGGGTAGAGAAGACTTCCTATCATAGAACTATACAAAGTTTTTTCTACCTTTGGTCAGTTGTCCTCTTTATTTAGATTGCAACCCACTTCCATTGGTGTTCCTATTAGTCTGCATTCTTCCATATCAAACCTTTTGAGCATTTATTTGATATATTTATTTTGGTATATGAGCATACCTTGGTTTGATTGACTGATTTGTAGTCCCACGAAGAATGAAATATTCCCAAAAATAGACATTTCAAACTCTTTTCTCATCACATGAGATAATTCATCAGTCATATTATCATGATCTCCTCCAAATATTATATCATCCACATATATAATGACAATGAGAAAATTGTCTCCTTATTTGATGTAGAGATTAGTATCAGCAACACCTTTTTGAAACCTTTCTTAATTAGGTATGTGTCTAACCTATTGTAGCAAGCTCTAAGAACTTGTTTGAGCCCATACAAAGCCTTTTAAACCTACACATATAATCTTAGTAATCAGTTAGGGAAAATCCATCGGGTTGATCAATATATACCTCTTCACTTACGTGGCCATTTAGGAAAGAAAAATTGACATCGATTTGGAAAAAACTATTTTCTTATATCTGCATATACCAGGAATAATCTGATTGATTCCATCCTTTCCAAAAGTGTACATGTTTCCTCAAAATCATTTCCTTCCATTTGTTCATAACCTTTTCATACTAATCTTTCCTTTTTTCTTTTTATTTCACCTTTCTCATTAAATTTATTTCAGAGAACCCATTTTGTTCTTATCACATTCTTGTCTTTAGGGGTTAGCACAAGCTCTCAAGTTTCATTCTTTTCAAACTGATAAAGGTCTTCATTTATGGCATCTACTCAGTCTAGTCCTTTCTAGTTTCAGCCACATTCTTGGGTTCTATCATAGATAAGAGTTTTATATCTTTGTTGTTTTGTTGATCTCTTAGATTTCTTCTTGTGATAATACCTCCTTCTCTTCTTCCCATTATCTGATTTGTTGGATGATATTGCTTAACTTGTCTTGAGGGTATCTTGGTGTCATGTATTTCTTCAGCTTCTTCCACTCCATTTGTACTTCCCATTTCCTCATCGTCTTATTGATCTTCATGACTATCCTTGGGATGAGTGCTATATTTTGATGGAAAAGAATCATCAACCTTCACATTTGTGCTCTCAAATATCTTCTATAACATCTTATTGTAGCATTTATATGATGCAATAACTATTGATTATCCCATAAATATACCTTCATCACTTCTAGAGATAATGTTTTTGTTATAAATTTTTAGAGAGCTTTGCACAACTAAATAATAATCATTGTATATATCTCAATATATTATTTTTCAGAATATCTCATGCAATACATTAGGCTATTATATAGCCATCATAATAGAAAACAAATACCCTATAAAATAGGAACCCATACAAACAAATAACCCGTTAATAGTGATACGGGTATAACCACAGAATATATTGTTATTATAACAATATATTCTACTAACAAATATTTACTAACAAAATAGTAAATACTAATTTACCAAATGGTAAATCACCCACTATATTCATGTGAACATTAATATTAATTTCCTAACATTCCCCCCCTTAATGTTTACATGGTAACAATAGAACTTTCACACTTCCTCTGCATCTTACCACCTCTTCGTGCTCATGATCTTGGCACACACTCGAATTGAAGGTAGAAGAAGGAACACATCAACTTCTTATTGACCAAGCACTTTTGTCAGAACACATCTAACCGATGAGGATGGGAACATGCTCAGGAATCATCTTCTTATCAACCAGTCACTCTAGGGAACACATCTAACCTAGCAGTGTGGGAACTCAAGTAGGAACACATCTGAATAGCCTTCAATGGTTTTCAAGAGGCTAACCACAAACCTAGGTATGAACAGGAACACATCTGACTGTTCTACCTCATCAAGCCTCATGATGTTGCATTTCACTGTGTTATTTGTTCTGCACTATGTTTTTTTCATTTGGGGAAATAGGAATAGCCACATACTCAACTAAAAAACTGAAAATGGAACATTGGATCATGTTGATCATGTTCCCCCCTCAATGTGAACATTTCACTTATTCAACACAAAATAGGAACTCTGAAAAAGAATCACACTAGACATCAAATACTGAAAGCACACTCACACCATAAAATGTGCCACCATAGCTTCATGTGGCCCCATCGTTGGTGACTGACGAGAGGTTGCTATCTGACCTCCAGCCTCTAATTCCTCCATCCTCCTGTTTATGTGCTACTAACTCAATAAAATGTGAACTTGAAGCACATTTTTTCCACATTGAGCTTATTCTTTTCTTCCCTCCCGCAATGTGAAACACTTTATTTTTTTGGACATTGGGTAACACCAAAATGCTTCCATAAGGCAATTTTATTTTTATTTTTTTTGGACTTTTTACAATTGTACAAATTTTGATGACAATTTACAAATTTAAAAACAACACTTTTGACTTAGACAAGAAGACTCACTTGACTAAAAAATAATAAAATGGGATTACTTTTTATATGAAAATGACTTAATAACTAAAGACATACAAAATCTAAATAATTTGATGGATGACGTATTTGGACAATGACAAAACTAAAAACATAAGTCACTTTTACATATTTTTCAAACTTTTATGATGACTCACAAAATAGACATATGACGTATACACACTTACTCTTGAATTTATATGTCTTTGATGACTATAATAACATGTAACATAATTTAACACTAACTAAAAACAATGTTCACCCCAAAAAAAAGATAATGACCAATGTATAGAATACATATTCAAATTATTGAGGAGTCGTATTTTTAAATCTATTTTATGGAATAAATGAAATGAAATCAATCGACGTACTAACCTAAATGACCTTCAAATAGACACGAAGAATCATATGGGCATGTCAAGGTTTGATGGAATGTGACAATCTGTAAACAATGAATTCTTCATAGTTTGCAAAAAGGATCTCTGTGAACTTTGTAGAGAACGTAATTTTTTTGGCAACAAAGAACACGTGGATTTATTTTTATTTTGGGAAATCCAATGCAAAAGAGTGAGACCAGTTGTCGCTAGGTTAACTCAGTATTAATGCCAAAACCTAAATACACATTGTCTCATTACACCTGTTGGAAGCTTTTATTGTGTGAGGATAATCTTTTGACGTGTCGACCATACCAAATTGTATCCACAAATCAAATGTTGGAGAAAACTTACCCCATGACAATCCAATATCCAAGGTGCGAGACAAAATTGTTGAAGCTGAGGGATTTACGTCCAACCAAGCCGTGAATGATGTGTTCTGGTCTCAATGCTCTAAGTACATATGCAATCACCCAAGTAGTTCCATACATGCATAGGTCAGGCTCAAGCTTAACAAATCCGCAAGATTTGGATCTCCACATTGAATCAGGTGGGCCAAAGATGTATGAATGGATGACATCAAATCTTACAACACATACGTTGCATGTATGTCAAGATTACAGGTAGAGCTGATGTGTGGATCTCACCTTATTGTTTATTATCTGCAACAAGTGGTGAGCTGAGTGTGAAGTCATAGAATTAGAGGAGGTTGATTAGAAAATTTCCTGAGATCTTGAGCCAAGCACTCAGATTACAAACAAAATGTTGTGCTTCTGTCACACATATTGATCTTTCTACGCTACTGAGTGTAACAGTCTCCTTCCAACACTAAAATATTCTCCAATTAGCTTGACATGAATCTAGGTGGTGGAGGATGCTTGGATAAGCATATATTTGATGGATAACAATTATCAAACTGCCTCTAAGATACAACCAATAGTGAATTGGTTGATCCAATGCAATGAATAATAAATTTGAAATTTAATCACAACCCAGTCAAAAGTTTTTAATTTACTTGTTCAATTACTATCCCACCTGCTATACACACCACGCAGAGCATAAAATGCCACAACTATGCCAAAATAATAAAGAGATGCCTTCACAGGGAGAGATCAAAATATATATGCTTTATTTAAAATAATCAGAAACAACCACGTAAACTTTAAAATTCACATTTTTAATAGCAAACGCAAACCTCCAACATATGATGTGTGAATTGGACTACACTGGATTCGACAAACAAGACAGGAAGAAACCATGCAAATCAATGCGTGTTTCCAATCACCAGGTCTGCGGCCAACTGATGGACTGCATTTTTAATGGCTAATGACTCTCATTTGGACACAACTAAATACCTTTGCTCGCTCTGATACCAAATATAAATTATCAGAGAGCTTTACACAACTAAATAATAATGATTGTATATATCTCAATATATTATTTTTTAGAATCTCATGCAATACATTAGGCTATTATATAGCCATCATAATAGAAAACCAATACCCTATAAAATAGGAATCCATACAAACAAATAACCCGTTAATAGTGATACATGTATAACCACATAATACATTATTATTATAACAATATATTCTACTAACAAATATTTACTAACAAACTAGTAAATACTAATTTACCAAATGGTAAATCACCAACTATATTCATGTGAACATTAATATTAATTTCCTAACATTTGTAAGTTGTCTTCATCCCTCTTGATGTAACACTTTCTTCCAAAGAATCTTATGTCTTTTACATTGGCTGACCTATCTTTCAAAGTCTCATAAGGTGTCTTTTCATTGTTTACTCTCAATTGAGCTCTATTTAGTATATAGATCGTTGTACATACTAATTCACTCCAATAGCCATTAGGAAGTTTAGATTCATTCATCACAGTTCTATTCATTTATTGTATAGTATTGTTATTTCTTTCAATAACCCCATTTTTTTGAGGTGTCCTGGTAGCTAAGAATTATCTTTAAATCCCATCTTCTTCAAAAAATCATCAAATTCATTGGACCAAAATTATCCACTTCTATCTTATCTCAAACACTTGATTTTGGTATTTTTATCATTCTCCACTAGAGCTTTGAAATTTTTAAATATATCCAAAGCTTTAGATGTTTTCTTTAAATAAGATACCCATGTCATCCTAGTGAAGCCATATATTAGTAGCGTGAAACAAACATCACCTTATAAAATATCAAATCTTGTAGGCCCACAAAGATATGCATGGATCAGCTCCAAAGGTCTAGTTGTAGAATACTCCTTGGACTTGAAAGATCTTCTTGTTTCTTTTCCATGCATACAAGCTTTGCAAAGAGTGTCTACTGGTTTTACAATCTTTGGCATATGGTTGACATAATTTTTAGCACTTAATTTTACAAGATTATTAAAACTTATATGTCGAATATTCTATGCCAAAACCAACTATCATAATGTTTACTTGTAAAACATTTCTCTTGTTTTTTTCCTTAAGAACATACATGTTATTCTTGGTCTATTTAGATTTTGTAAATTTCTTTCATGTTTTTTCATTAATAATATCACATCCCTTTTCATAAAAAAACTAGATTGTAACCTTTCTTACACATTTGACTTACACTTAACAGGTTGTGCTTGAGACCTTCAACATATAGAAATTTTTCAGTAATTGTTTTTCCATTTTCTAGACTCAAAGTTCCTTTTCCCACAATGTTTTTGAATTATTGTCACCAAACCTAACAGATCCTGATGCATTGTTTGATATGAAATAAATTTTATTTTGTCTCTTGTCATATGACTAGAACAACCACTATCTAGATACTAGATCTTGTCTTCATCTTGTACATGAAAATTAGTTTGTACAATCATACTAGATTATTTCCCTTTGTTGGATTCCTTCACAACATACTTTATTTTTCTTTGTTTAGGGGTTTCTTGGTTACACATCATGGCTATGTGACCAGTCATGTGACATTTAGAGAAAACAAAATTATGACTCATTCTAGTGTCTTGTGAGCTATAATTTCTTTCATGATCGCTAGCATATCTTCTACATTTATCATCCTTGTGTCCAAACTAGTTACATGAAAAGAAATAACCATAGAAATAATATGAGTACCTCATAGCATAGGTGATTCTGGGAGCATTTTTCTTCCTCTTGGTAATTTTGGTGACTTCTTTATTTGTAGCATGAGAGGTGTTTGGTGTTGGTGTAGTCTTGTCCTCCTTCTTCTCTGGTTTAACTTATTTACCTTCTTCCATGAATCTTATTCCAGATTTTTACTTTGTATCCCTTTGAGTGCTCAATATGTCGGTCAAATTTTTTGATCTTTTTCCAACTTCTCATATACCTTGAGTTTGTCAGTCATTTGTTCCATTTCAATCTTTAGGCACTCTAAATCAGATTTCAGTTTCAAACATTCATCCTCCTTTTCCTTGTAGGATTGAGAGATATTTTCAAGTTGAGATTCAATTTATTTGAGTTCATTAGTTTCTTCCTCTTCCTTTAGACTTTATCTTTTCTCAAAAATTTGAATTTTTTCTTCATAGTCTTTCAAAGTGCATCTCAACTTTTTGTTCTTGCTTCTCCACAAATTTAATTCTTCAAGATGACATACCAGTTCATCTTCCAAGTTCAAATTTGATTCTTCTTCATCAGAGTATTCATATTTAACTATGTTCTTTCCTTCGGTGTTGCATTCTTTAGAGACATCCATGGCCATAAACAAGCATTCAGAATGAGTTTCATCATCCTCATTTTCAGAGTTTCTGAGTTTCTTGAACAAGATTCACTTGAATTATCCTTTGAGTAGAAGTTTCTTTTTTTCTTGAAAAACTTCTTCTTGCCCTCTTTCTTCTTGAAGTTCATATCTTTCTTGTTATGTTTTTGCATTTCTTCAGACTGAGTTTCCTTGTTCTTTTCTAGACATTTTTCAACAAAATGACCTACTTGTCCAAAATCAAAGAATTTAAATGGGAGATTACCTTTTTAATTTTCATGAGCCTCTACCTAGCCTTCTCACAAACATTTCTTCAATATTCTCATCATCTGCTTCATTCTCCAAATCTAATTCTTATTTTCTTTATTATATTGAGTCTCTTTCTTGGCTTTGAATGTAACTTCTTTCTTAGTATATTTAGATATAATTTTCCTCATATCATATGGTGATAAAATACTATGTAATTCATCCAAGATTAAGGTGTTCATGTCTTTGGATTCCACAATAGAAGATACCTTTGCACAATACATGGGTGTTATAGATCTTAGGACTTTTTGGACTATGACGGATTATTCCAACTTCTCACCTAGTTCTTTGATCATATTGATCACTTCATCTACCCTCTGCATGTAGGATGTAATACTCTCTTCCTCCCTCATCTTTAGGCTCTCAAATTGATCTTTGTAGGTATGTAATTTGGATAACTTTAAATTTTAATATACTTTATAAATAATCTTAAGATTTTTCAAAATTCCGTGAGATGTGGTACAATGCATTACCTTCACAAATTGAGTTTCAATCAATCCACAAAGAATGGCATTCAAGGCTCTTAAATTGCATTCATATTTTTTCTTGTATGTTGTAGTAGTAATTGGTGTTGTTGGAGGTGTGTAGAAATTTTAAACACTTTCCCATATATCAAAATCAAGTGACATAAGATAAGTTTTCATTCTTATCTTCTAGGATGCACAACTAGTTCCAGTTAAGAGAGGTGATCTAGACATTGATAATCCACCTTTTTCTTTATTTTATGTCATGCTTATGAAGAAAATATATCCTTGAAGATTTTAAGCCTCCACTAGAAGAAATCGATTTGATACCAATTTTTAAAAATTACAAACAATGAGAGGGGGTGAATCGGTGTCTTTGATTAAAATTTATATCACTTCTGAAAAAAATTACTTGTTTATGAGAAAGAGTTGCAACAATAACATATAATCAACCATATGCAATGAAATCAATAACTCATGACACAAAATTTACTATGGGAAACCCATGAAGGGAGAAAAAAACCACTTTGAAACCAATGATTTTATTAGGAACACCAATTCCAAAGCTTATAATGATTTGGTTTCGTTAAACACCCACTCAAAAATTGAAGTACCCACTTAAAATTATCCAACCATCTACTTAAAGAGAGATAAGCACCTACTCGATAGATTTAACAAGATACAACTTGCAAGGAGCACCCACCCCTAAGATCTAAGCACCCACTCAGATAGAGATTACAAATATTTTGATCATAAAAAAAAATATTTCTTAAACAATGGATTATGGTCATTTTAATCTTGTTTTCAACACAAAATATTCATGCATGAGATGTTCGAATCTCTCTTTCGGTCTCCATGTATTCATATCCTTTGAATATGATATTTTGGTATTCATTATAAATCAACAAGTTTTCATGATGATCAAATCTGATCTTTGTCTCGACACTCACCTCCAGTTTTCACTCTCCTTCTCAATTGATCAACTATAATAATAATTATGAAAAATTTATTAAATAGACATGCTCCATATTTTTGTTTATCTAATTTAGTGTATTTGGGGACACTTTGCAAGTTTATATTTTCACTAATCCTTTGTGATTTAAAACATTAATTTTTTTCTTTCATGATATTGAGGATGAACTCACAGTTCAACAAGTCCAAAAACATGAAAAATGGATTCTTTGAGTGTAAGTTATCACCATGAGAATATTAGATGCCCTGTGAGGAATATGAATTAAAAATCTTTAGCAGTCCACATTAAATTTAGGGTTTATAAAAATTCATTGTCTCCCCTTAAATATTTTTTCCTTTTAATCGAGATAAAGCCGATCTTTTTTAGAACATTGGGAACTTGTGCCTTGATTGGTTATTTCATCAGCACTTCACTTTATCCTCACTATACTCCATCCTCATTTCCTTGTTTTTTGGTATCGAGTTCATGCAAGAAAAAATCTCCTTGTGGAGCTTGTTGCACAACCATTTAGTTCCCTCGACTCACTAATATTCCACACCCTTCTTCATTTACCTTTCTCTTTATTTTTTGGGTCAAACAAGGTTGCGGGAACTTGGGCTAATGAAGATTTGTGTTTTCGATGTCACCTAGGTCCGCTACACTCTCCTTCTCTCAAAACACCTTATTTGTCTTTCAGACTTAAAAGCTTGGCAAACAACCTTAACTCATGTGGAACCCATCCCAACTCGACCCTTTGTGCCTAAAAAAACTTGTCCGCTCTGACACACTAGACATTTTTTCTACATACCAAATGCCAATGCAGAGAACTCTTAATCACTTGGCACACATTCCTTTAGGGGCCTTAGGCCCTAATTTGAACCTCAAACCCACAATAAAAAGTATCCTTTGTCTTGAACCCTTTACATCCATGAATAAAACTCTTGTTCTATGATTAATTATTCCATCTCGCACCCCAAATATCCGCACTACCCTAAAAACTCAAAATACTCATTTTTTCACAAATGTTTCTAAGTACCTAAAAATTTCTTTTCTTTATAGAAAATCTAGGAACACTTAGAACATATACAATTGAGTTTTAGGATTGTAAGTAAACTAATTCAAGTATACCAACATTTTCAATCTCTCTAGTGTATTCTTATCATTATATCCATTCATGTAGTAACCCGGAATCATCATGTAGCCATTCTAAATGCGGTGCACTAGCTAGAGACCTTTGTACACCTATCAACATCATGCCTTTGTTCAACCTTCTTCACATGATTTCCTGATATGACTATTGAGAAATGATATTGAATTACATTGTTTGACCTCTTGAGCATGCCTTGAATCATTCAATCAACCAAGACTCAGGAGACACTACCAATCAACCTTCAGTTGCACCAATCACACCTTTTTTCCATCAATCTCACTTGACATCAATGAAAACAAAAATGATAATGAACATGATCCAACACTCATAGGAATCCATCTCCTCCACCTCGTAAGAAAAATAAAAATTCTCCATTTCACAAGCATCCTTTATCTCCTCTTCCACATCTTACTCCACCTCATAATTATGCATCTCCTTCACGGGATCCCTCACACTTTTATCATTATGCTAGAAATCATGATGTGTTGTGTGCCTTGCTTGACAAGTGTATTATTTGTTTACCTTCTAATCAACACATCCACCTCATATCTTGTAATGATAACATAATAGGCTTTATTGTAATTATCATCATATCAATGAACATCATGACAATGACTATTAAGCCCTTCGTGATCAATTACAAAAATTAGAAGATAAGGGTGTCATTTCATTTGGATCTCACTCTCATGAGTGGTATATGTCTCCACTCCCATGGAAGTATGTGGTTACTCTATTTGATTTGTCTAATTTTTATAGTACTAAGATCATTATTTTTCCACCACTATAGGTTGTTGTTCATGTGCACTTTTCATCTCATTCATCCACCATTGCACCATTTCATCTATCGTGTCATACTACTACTTCACAATGGCTTCCACATCCTAAAATATCTCCACTTCCCACCTTTGCATCGCCCATCATTAGAATTATTCCAAATGGAATTTAATTTAGCTCATACACTCATGTTTCTTTCATTCCACATGATTCCACTACTCCACGTCGCTTGGTATCGGTAGGTGATTTACATCACCTTACTCCTGATGATGCACACTTTTTTTATGGTTCTTGCATTCTTGTTGATGGATCTATTACAATAATAACCTCTCTTCACTTTTACTCTATGTGCTTTATTGATATATGTATCTAGAATACACTACCATATCACCTCCCGATGATGCACTCTTTCTTTAGGATTCATTTTTTTGCGGTTGAGGGGTTTTAAATAAATGAACATTATCATCTATACACCTGGGGAATCACTATTCTCCTCCCCTCTTATTCAACATACTAACATGTGATTCACTACACTATTACGACCATCTCACTCACATACTCTTTCACATTATTGAATTCAAATTCATCATTTATACAGTATAATTTTTCATCAATTATCTATTCTGATTACATAATCACACTACATGCATCATTTATAATCATATTAAATATCTCATCATAAATCATCATAAAAAAATATACATTTCAATCATATCAATAAAACAATAATCACAATATCACACATTAACAATAAAAAAATTAACACATCATCACATCGCACATCAATAAAACATCAAGTACAACAAAACTAGGCCAATTTTCCATATATATAACCATTGACCAATAACATAGCTACAAAAAATTCCAATACTAGGGATTAATCCCTCATACATCACTATATCGGTGAATATAGATCATATCTCATCATTTCAATAACTATCTATCAATGTGGGAGCTCTAGAGCTAGAAGCTTCACCGCTTAATCTGCATTATTGGTCGTGACCTTTATATCTCTATACCTTCCTATGCAATAGTGTAATATGCATCAAGTGCTTTGCAAAATGAAATTGTAATCGTACGAACCTCACAAATACATCATGTCCTAAAGTACCTCCACCTACAACATCTTTAATTTTTCGTATCTCCTCTTATTCCGCATATCTATCTCTCAACAACACGTGCACCTAGCCACCATTATTACCATTGGATCAAAAAAATACGCATGATCACCCGTGATAGCCTCTACACGCTCTAACATACCACCAACTATAAGTACATCTATTGGAATATTCCATGCCAATGTGTAAATGGATGTGTCCACAATCAATGACCGATGCACGTATCACTTGCATCCATAAATTAACACATTAGAAAATTACAATAATTAAGTACCCAAATAACAAACCCCAAACATCACTATACAAATACTCGTGCTTAGTTATTGCCACCACTACATTATTGATGGCATGTAATAACCCTGTGCTCCTCCTACTTGTGGTGCTCTCGATGCATTTTCAAAAACTAGAAACATACATACCCATCGATTTGATGTCCACCATGCACGTTATTCCTCGGTATATCCCACATTATCCACATCTATCATCCTTATCACCACATCAACCTCGTCTAGGCCGGGTATTATTAGTTACACTCTAATGGGCTCTGGTCTATCTCCATCCTCGTCATTACCCTAATATCCCCCACTCATACATATGGTTCTAGGGGAACATCCTAGGCCATCCTAAACTTCCGTGAAACACACTCTGCATAGAATAGCTTTGTCACCCCTGGAAATTTATCCTCAAGCCATATAGTTTAATAAATATAGCGTATCTATAATGCATCCTCTAGCCATCCTCTCTAGTCTTGGTATGGCCTGCATATCACATCCTCTGACCCCATACGATCTATCATCACTATATAGGTATTTATATCGATCTTCCTACCTCCAATTCCTACCTGTATCCCTTAAAATATGTTTGGTCTCACCCACTCTCCTCATGACCACCGACCATCCTCAATATATAGATATTATCGTAGAACCATACATGTAACAATGTTGTAGCTCAATACTACCCACATGTTCCTCATATGTGAATCTATATAAATACCTATATAAGTGGTCCAATACACATTATGCCCAAGCATATCTCATCCCATCCTCCTCTATGTGACATAAAATATTATGCATCTTATATAGGATTCCTACATAACCTCCCTTGGTATGTAATCGATGAAGAAATCACAATGGAAACAAAATTCCACAATCACGAGAACCTTTGACCTCTATAGCATCCAAGTTGATATGGACCTCGGTGTGTACTCTAGACCCTATAAAATCTTGGCTAGTGGCCCTCATCTATCTTTTTACATAATCCACGACCATTACATGAACCCTCTCACCAACAATAGGTAATTGTAATATGTGATACACATCCTCCAAAGTCACTATCATCTCCCTTATAGGTAACCAAAAGGTGCAAGTATACGCACAACACCTCTCCCACAAATTTGTGACCATAGGAATATTTTGAGGCACATCCCCCACCCTCACTATGTGCTTCAGGCTGAAATGATCTAGAATATCCCACTCGTCATATGAAAACCACAATCCTAGAAATGTACTCAAATTGTAGTCGCCGCAAAACTATCTCGAATAGATATCCCTCTTCACAACACAAAAGAAAAAAAAAAATGATGTTAGAACACCATACAAATACAAACACACCTACCTATAACATCAATAAGCATCAATTTTCATATCTACAACACTTTGGGCTTAACCCAAGACTTCTTGGACACTAGAGCCTAGGAGAAGAAGCTGTGGCTCCTAGGAGTAGGTCACCAAAGTGCCCATGCTTGGGTGTTCATGTCCTCAAGGTCACTAGTTCCTTCACCACTCTTGTTAAGGTCTAAAATGCCGAGAAAATTAAAAACAATGTTTTTATAAAAATTCATCACAAACTACTAATATCAACACATTTTTTGAAAAAATTCACACTTACTTGCTCCACTTTCATACATGATGTCACAAATACTTCCACCATCTCAAACTAATTCAATTATGGTTCTCTCACTTGAGGAATCTTCACACACCTAGAGCTCAAAATCACACTCGTGCAATAATCAAATGACTTATCTATTCACTATTTATTTTTACTATTTATAGTAACTTTCAATCATTTACCATGTTATACTCATTATTCACACTTATTCTTCACACTAATACACCATACATAGTTTCCATCATATTTTGAACATATCTACTCGATTCATGTCTCGTTTACATAATTCTCTTATGAATTCTTCCTACTACCATATGCTTTACACATTTAAAAAAATTATGTTCCTCCTTGAGATAATTTTTATTCTATATACACACACTTTTCAATATATATTGTACATTCTCCATTACATCACTATGTTGTTAATTTCAGCTCGTATTCATTCTTACCATCACTCCTCCTTTTCATTAAATGGGTGCATATAATTGAGGGACATCCTATAATTACCCTTAAACCGATACACTATCAATATACATTTCTAACCCATCATTATTGAGCATTTTTGTAATTCCACACCACTTTCTAACGATTCCCCTAGTGACCTAACTCGGGGAAACATGCATAAAATATCCCCATGAGTAACCAATTAATACATCACATGCATTTCATAAATATCTCTTACTATTCAAAATCACATCCATCAATCGACACGAAACATCATATTTATCCTCCCGGATTACCTAAGTTGGGAGTTACATCATCGTGTTTTGAGATGACCTAATAGGGGAAAGTACTTTACATTTGCAACTACTTATAGATGACCTACCATGGAAGAAATACATTACAGCAACACCCTTAGAGTTGGAGAAATGAGATTATAGTTCCTTTCCTATACTTCTCTATATGGGTTATTCACATCGATCAAAATTGGATCCAAAATTCAGTCTTTAGTCCATCTGCGGTGACTAGACCTTTTGAGGATGTAGTTAAAGTTGGAGAATAAAATTAAACCTATATCCATACACTCTTCCTTTGGTGGAAGGACAACCAAATCTTATGTTTTTCACACACGTAAAATCGATTGAGAACCGATCAACCCCTACCCTAACATATCTCCATCAATGACAAAAAAATTTAAATCTCTAATTATTCAACATTACAATCATCAATCTCACTTAGTCCCAAATCTCTCGTTACATCGTGTGGATCGACAAACAAATCCATGGTTTTCCATGTTTTATGTTCTCATTTGGAACACACTTATATCACATCTACACACATACTTCGCAACATGGGATTATTTAGACTTATCTCACAAGTGCATCTCTATCTACTTTGTGTTACCAAGATTTTTCACACTAACATAAAGTGGGGAAAATGTAGACACAAAATCATGCACTTACTAGTATTTACTATCTTGAAAAGCATGTTATTTTATGTATGGATCTTGTATAAGCAAAGTATTCAATGGTGACCCATTCCATAGTCCATGCACTTGTTTTGTTGTTTTTTATTCCATTTATCTCTCACACTTGTTGTTTATACACCCATGTTTTGGTCAGGTCATATGGATTCCATTCTATCATTATTTACTCATTTTTCATCACTTGTATCTATACACTAGTTCTCAAGATAGGACACTAGCGTTTGGCACTCGTGTACATCTTGGGTGCCGTGTCTTCTTTATGTTTGATGTTATTTTTGACATTTGAGGTCAGTATTTTAAGTTTTCCCTCTCATATCCCGAAGTAATAGTCAGCATGTCGGGTCATTAGTGTGAAAATTCAAGAAAGATATCCCTATATAAACACAATATACATACCATTATATGGATGTGAAATTATTATCAAGGGCTAGTTATCTACATATCTCAAGGGACTACATTTGGGCGCATTAATCTACATACACATTGCATAGGAAGGGGATTTCATTCTATTCCATCCACCCATTTTCATTTTAGCGTAGCTACTTCCCACTATCTTGGTGTCATTGATGTAAGGGTGACCTAGGAGCACTATTTCACACACAAGCACATATAACTACATTGGGTCTGAGATGTAGTGTAGTGCTCAATCGTAATTTCACCATTGTGACATCTAAGAATAGTGTGACCCCTTATTTTACATCTATTATTTTTATGATTTGATGTCTATTTGAGGATTTTGTGGGTCATTATTTTATTGTATGTTTACAAAACTCTAGTGATCATTGTGTGACCATATAGTGAAAAAGGAGAATTATGAAGCCCTGGCGACATTGTCGAAACTAGGTTATGACCATTTCGTAAACAAATTATTCCACAAACTGTTTTTGGTGACTCCGCTAGGGATATAGTTTCCACATGTGCCCATAAAGATATTTGAAAAAAGTATAAAACAATTAAAAAATATATTTAAAATAAAAAATTAGTTTTTAAGGTGACTATGTCATGGAACAAATTTTTGTTACATTCACTTCATGTAGCATAATGACAATGTTTGGATATTTAAGTTTGGTACCAATAACTCGAGAGTGAAGAAGCGAGAATATGGTGATTTGTAAAGAAATGTAGATTTTTATCATCTCTCATTTTGGAATGTCTCTTGCAAATCAATAAATATAAGGGAAATAATTTCCTCACCATCTCTACATTATCCATGAAAATACTATTAAGAATGAAGAATATTGTTGTTTACGATGATCTGTCATCAATTCATGGTGGATAAAATTCAAGAATAGTGATACTAAAAGAAATAAAAGGGAATCTCACATGAAAATGATAAATAATCCAATAAATGGATGAAGATAATTCATAAAATATATGAAATGTTTTATGAATTTCATGAGGGAGGATATTCTCTTGAAGGAAACATCTTAAACTTTCACACAACTTACCAAGAAACTCATAACATTGTCTTTTATCTCCCTTCCTCTAGATGATTTCCTTACATATGGTGATGAAGAAATGGATATTTTGAGAAGAGAATATTTGCAAAGGATTATGAGTGTGGAAGAAGGAAATTCTGATCCTGAATCCTATCATGAAGTTTAGAAGTATACATTGTACTTGCAAAGAAGGTATGAAAAACTTGAAGAACTTTGTAATTTTGAGGAAGATGAAACTCAATAAGATCCTGATGATTTTCCACATTATGAGGTATTCATCCCTAGAATATTATTTTTCACTTGTGATGAATCTCATCTCCCTAAACCTTCTAATGAGAATCAAATCAACACCTTAGAAGATGATGAAAAAGACACAATAGTTGAATCAACCCATTATGGATTGAGGTGCATCCTAGTAGAGAAATAATAAATTCATGAGAGGAAGATTCTTGTTCCATGATAAGAGATTTAGTGATATTTGGGGGACTCCATTAATCATGATGATGTGTGAGAAATAAATCCTTCATCTCGTCTAAAGATGATGAGTTCAAGGTAATCGTGGATAATCTTATTTCCAATTTTGAATCTTCAAGTGATGTAGAAATGTTGTATGAATAAATGGATGCTGTTGAAGAATAAAATTATCTTCCTGATTCAATCATGGATGAACAAAGGGAAGAATTCAATTTATTTCTAGAAACTAATGAGGTTGAGAAAATTTGGTGTTACCTTTCTAAAGATATTCTTTCACTACCGTCACCAAAGAAGCATAATGATGATTGTCATAGTAAGTATAAAATCTCTCCTTTTCTTTGAGAACAAGACGATGCTACGAGAAATGATTGAGATGAAGTTCAAGTTTTTCTTCCCCAAAATGGTTCTCTACCTCCCATCATGAGTATGAGGAAATGGAACTTGAGATCAAAAGTGTTCCCTTCTCATGTAGCTTGGATCTCTTCTCCTTATAAAATAATGTTGAGAAGGAAGTATGCCCATTCTTGTAAGAATGTGATCCTTGGATGAAAATAATCATAGATCAGGTAAATGAGGGTGTTTTAAATGAATCATAGACATGGTTGGATCATATTTCTAAACATTTCCTTGAATCTCGATGCAATTACCTTTCTAGTGAAGGTGATAATGAGCATGTTACAAATTTGAGAGATCAATCATTGTAAGACATTTTGAAGATTACGGAAGAAACTCATACCCTTAACTCAATATTGAAATCCTTACTCGGATCATGGAAATTCAAGATAGGTATGATGTAAGTTTCGTTTTTCCTTTCCATGCACCAATTTTTAATGATGATAGAAATAAAATAGATGAGCTTGATGTATTACTCAATACATGGATGGATGAGAGAAAATGTGAAGGTAAGTCTTCCTCTTTATTGTTTTGTGAAGAAGATCATAAATGCAAAGGAAATGATATTCTTGAATATCCTATGAATATTCTCAATCATAAAGACAACACCTTCACCATGGAGGATGACGATGTGAGAAGTGTTGAGATGATTTGTATTGAAGATAATTATTCAAAAAAAAATTAGAATGTGCATGAATCTTGTGAAAGGATTAAAATCATATTACACTCACCATTTTCCAAGCCCCTAATGCTATAGAACATGCTTTCATGCTATAATATTTTCTCAAGGATGATGAAGACCTCCTTGTCAATGATGTGGACTCTATTTTTGAAATAACTTGCTAAAAACAACAAAGTCATTTTTTTCAAGAAGCTATTGAATGGGAAGAGAATTATTTTTTCTCATTGCCTCACTAATTTAAGGAATGATTTCATGTTTCAATTCAAGGATGATGAATGTTTCTAGGATAAATTCAATGTTTCCACTTTTGAGAACATGGAGGAATGGTGTCTCATGATCACATAACATCAAGTGGAAGATGTAAGATGCAATGATTTAAAATAGATAGTAAATTTTTCATTGAGTGCAACATAACATTTTCAGTTCAACATATGTATGAACATGTAATATTGGTATGTCTCATTCTTCTCAAACCATGAAAATCCATCACATGAGCATGGTATGATTAGATAGTGACTTTTTTTCTTCAGAGGTCACATTTCAGTCTGTTGTTCCATGATGGTATGTACTTCTCCCAACATGTTTATAGGTATGTGAACATTCTTTCCTCCACCTCTGTAAATATCTATCCCTTGTAAAATATTATTTTTTCTATTGTGTGTTTTATTCCTCTTTTTGTTTGTTTCCCTTAAGTTTGTTTATTCATGTGTGTGTGTGTGTGTTTGGAAGAAATGACTCCATAAGCCCAATGGATAAGTAACTGGTCCATTTAGTGCCTTGAGATTTTGGAATTCCTACATGCTTTATCCTCACTGTGCTTGATCCAAAACATGTCCCCAAACTATATCTAGCTTTTTTCATGTGTTTTTGTAAGGGAAAATTCAATGTTGAAACATGACAACTATACCCTAGTGTTAATTTTTTTCTTAAAAACCCTCTTGGGAACCTCTTCAGATCAGATTTCCCTCTATGTTATTCCTATCGCCATCCTAAAATTTATTATATGATTTTTAATACCATTTCCCAAGATTTTTAAATATGAAAATGAGTTCATGAAGTTCTTCAGATGCAGTGCTTCTCAAGGAATATTCTTGAATTGAGACCTAGAAAGACTATTTCTAGGCTTTCCAAGATTTATGTGCATCCTTTAGGAAAATTTTAAAGGAAAAAATTCATAGAGAAGTGGTATTGAGGAGATAAGATCAAATTTAAAGTGATTTAGGAAATTTTAGGGAATATTTTAAGGTTAAGTGACAAGTTCAGTAAAAGTGAGGTTTTGAAGGTAAAGGAGCTAGCAATTCAAAATTGTTCCTAAGCTTTGGAAGATGATTCTGGGAGGTTCGTAAATATTTATAGGTCAAAAGAGATACCATTGGAAATATAATTAAATTCTCTAAATGATGAGGCTTTCATATTTTCACAAGTCTCGATGATTCTTCCCACCTCTCATTTTCATCATACACACTCTACGGTCTGAGAAAAAGGATATTTTTAGGGATTTTCAAGAATAATTAGATCATGTGACCCTTCCCATTCATCTTGAATGGATTTTTGGATTCAAATTAATATAAAAATTTCCAAACAATCCCTCCTAGATCCCTAGAAACTTCGTCTTCAAGGCTCTACTAAAGGTAAGCTTTCGGGACTTAGTCAATTTCATAGGAGAACACATGTCACCTATGGTAAAATTGCACTTTCTTTTCTGTATTTCCTATTACCTTGGGAAATTTATGAACTTAAATTTTCTCATTCCTATTTTATCCCCTAGTTAATCACATGACCCCATGAAGCCCGATGATGTCGGTCAAGCCCCTTCTCACCTCATTCTAGACCTTCCTATCGTGCAACCAAAAAGTGACACTTGTCATGCTTAGGTGAGGGTGAAAATTTATATTCCATATTTCCTATCCCATTTAGACATCTTATACAAAAAAATTCACCCCATTCCCATTTTAGCTCTTAGTTCATTACATGACCCCTGGTAAGGCTCCACAGGCCATTTTCGACCCTTTCTCCTCTCCACCTCATGCGCAATCACATATTGACACTTATCATTCCTAGATGAGGTATTATTTTTATGCCCCATTTGTCCCATCGATTTGGGAAATTTTGGACATTTTTTTTCTCCCTTCCAATATTTTTTTAAAAAAATTGTTAAATTTTTAAACTCATGCATTGCTTCTTCCTTGCTTGTGTGTGCATGAGAGGTGTTGCAAGATTTTTTTTTTAAATAAAATTTTCCCATATCATTTATTCATGAGAACTCTATGAATTATTAATATAAATACTCAAAAACCTTTATTAAATCTGTAATTTATCCATACACCTTGGAAAAATATTGCCGGAATGACTACACGCTCTACTGACTTAAACAATTCATATCTCCCAATACTGATGAATGAAACTAAATGAAATTTTCACATTATTCCTCTATCTCATGCACCTTCAAGTATCAACTAACAACATATCAAATGATTCTCTATATTTATAAAGGTAATAAACCATCATTTTATTCCTTAGCTTTTATTTTTCATTTTTAGACATTTTGGTGGGACGGATTGAGGTTAAAATTGACAGAAGGTCGAGAGAAATCCTATTTTAATGAAACTATTTTCATCAAAAATGAGGTGGGAAGTTCTATTTATAAAAATAGTATGTATCTGGTGTCTCCACTTACTGAAAATAGTAACTTACCTAAACTAGTAAGTCCCCTTAGAAAAATGCACTCAGTGATAAGTGAAAATGATAAAATCGCAGATTTAGGTCAAAAGGAAAAACAATAATAAAGAAAAATAAAATACAACTATATAAAAATAAAACGTTTCTAAAAATACAAAAGTTTCATTGAAGAAGTTGAGATGAACATGAAAAAGGATTGAGGAGTTTAAATTTGAGAAAATAATTGAAATATCCTAAAATAGTAGGTCTTGGCTCAACCTACAAAAAAAAAAGGCTCCATTTTGGATGTAAAAGTTACTGATTGACTCTATTTTCACTCATCTTGCTATTTTTCAACATCCTCATAGAGATATGAGATGATGGAAGATCTCAAACAAGGTAATACATCCATCACATAGTTCTTGAGGCATCCTTTTAATCAAAATTGTGCGGGAGAAAAATCAAAACATCGAGAGCACACAATGTTGTTGAAAAGAGGCATTGTGCATTTTGATAAAATATTTAAAAAGGTTCAAAATCTCTATAGGTTGTCATAACTTTTCAATCATGTTGGATCCATACATACCTCCTGTTGATTTGGTTGAGTGAGCTCAATGTGTTATTCAAGGTGAGTTATTTGAATTAAAGCATTGTAGGAGTGATTCATTGCAACCCATTTCTCTTTTAGAGAATTCATATATGTATTCCCCAATGAAAAATCTTACCCATGATGGTCAAGAATTGGTTCCATAACAATCTCTTGGAAATTATTCAGTGACAGACATCATGTCAACTCCTGAAGATCCTTTTCCATAGATTCAAGAAATGCTTGAGAAAGAGCCAAGGACAATGTAACTTGTTATCATACCTAGTCTCCAAGAAATTTTAGGAACTATAACATTCCCATTTTAAGACTTTAGAAACAAGGGAATTTTTTTGAAACATAATGTTCTCTATTCTAAATAAAACATCATTTAGAACACACATTCCATGCCAATCAATCTCATAATCAGATAACCATATGCAGCTGTAATGACTTGGTATGCTACCGATCTCTCATGTTAACTTAAAGTATAGAATACTTTATGTATACTACGTATACTTGGTTCTCCTACCCTATTCTAGGTATTGAGTGATTTGTTTAAAGAACCTATCTAAATATTTGTTACCAATATTCATCTGACATCATGTTGCTTTAAACTAGGTGACATAGGACAACACAACCAGCAACTTGTGATACTTTGGCCAAAGATTTTCAACATATTGTTCATGTTACTATTCCTAGATGACATACTCGTCATTCCAGAATACATCCTTCACCTCACTCTTTTGTTATCTAGATTGGTCTTTACTGACTACCATTAATCCACTTGCCTAAGTTTAACCCTATCCCGTGTTAGAAACATAATTTATTATAGGAAGATGATCACAATTACTTAGGGTATATGGGCATACTCAATTGACCTAAGTCAACCGGATGTTCTAACAAACCACGAGCCATTGAAAGATACTACCTATCCTAAACATGCTACTAACCTAGCCTAGAGATAAATTAAGTTCAATTCCTTATTTGTGTGTAGATCTAGATGATCAATGTAGAAGGGTGTTGCCACATGTCAACTACAACATTGTATCCTCGAGAAGACCCTTGTCTTCTTGAAGGTACAGTCCTACAGTTGGCATGTGCCAACATCCTACATAAACTACCTCATCATGATGTACATACCCTAAGGAGGTTATTAATACATTATTAATTTGGATTATTAAATAGATTTCAGCAACCCTGTTAAACCCTAATTCAATACTCCATAATATCTTTTCTATAATTGGTTCAATTAGCCATTAAATAACTTCCTTAACTTATGATTTCTTTTTATGTTCATTATACTTATCTTAACAAATAGATATCCAAAAATAGGACAACAACATCATAAGTTCCATTATAATGTAACTTAACCATTCAAAGAAGGTGTAGCAACCAAATAGGTTCAACTATAGTAGACTTTATAGGAAATGAAGTCTAATGATTAATGATCATATCACCATTCTTTAGATTACATTCCTTTGAGTGAGGAAGAGTCTTCCTCTACCTGATTAAGTGTTAGGGTTTGTCATACCCTTCTTATCTTTCACAATTTCTATAGTTTTATTGCATATTCATTACACATTCCATTACTATGTTAGAATTGTTTAGATAAAGATCATTATCTTATGCAACTTAACAAGCTACATCTTAATAAGGGAAATTGAACTAATTCCCTTTATCCAACTGATCAAGTTTATCCAAATTAAGCATATAACAGATATGAAGAATATCATCAAGATAGGATTTCCATCTCCTTCATAAAATACAAGATAATTTACACAACAAATACAAGTAAATCTCCAACTTTCAATTCATCATTATAAAACTATACATTACAAGACTATGCATTTCAGGCATATTGTATAACAAACAACCTCTATTCCAAAAAGAATACAAATTTTCTTTTTCAATACAACTCAAGAATGAATCGAAACTCTTTACATAAGATCCATAATTAAATAAGCCCAATACAACATGAAAGTTCTTGTCTTCTTTTATCACTTACGATGTCCATCTACAAAATTTCTAGCATGGGTCAGTTCAATGAACTGAGCATGATAAGCACTAAGCATTAAAGTAAAGTGCATTCCACTAATTGTTTCATTAAACAACTCTGCTTTAATGAAACAATTAATATACATCATACAAATAATCATAAGTAATAACATCTAGAAAGAAGTACAATTATGAGAATCTGAATTCACTTTTAAGAAAAGAGCATAATATAATTTGCAACATCATAATTATATCACAAGATTTAATTGATCCTATCAATTACTTTAAAATAGTAAACAAGTCTTGTCATTCAATTATTTCATAATTCCATAAGAATAGAAATACACATTTATCTTTTCCCAGTAGCAAAAGAAGTTAATTACAACATAGCTCAAATTAGTATGCTTCATCTTTCCATATAAACAAAAGAAGAGAATCAATACATACCTATTCCTCAGACACAATTCATCTGAAGGAGGAATCAGGTTTAGTACACACAACACTGCCTCAGTCCAAATATAACCAAAGAGGAGTCCATAAATAAAGAGACAACAGCTAAACAAGAATCCCAATTCGATCCAAGAAGATTAGGAAACAAAACAGTCTAACAAAAATCCTTACTAACTTCTATCTGCTAGTGGATATAATGCAAAGATCTGAAACTAGACTGCCCACAAATCCAAGCTATACTTTAGCAACTAAATCTCTTAACCAATCCACAAGAAATTTCCATCTCAGAAGAGAGTCAAATAAAGAGAAGTTCAGTCTATGAACTTATATAGTCAACATAAAAAGGATCTCAAATAGAAAATACCCATTCCATATTTCATTTCATTTATACTATGAAATGAAATCCCTCATCTAATTTATACTTAGAAGTTCTTATCTAGTTCCCCAAAAGAGAACACAAAACTGAATGTACAGTAAAAAGAATTCACACTACATACTTTCATCACAAATCTTACAACTGGTTTCCTATTCCCATTCTCCAAGCTCAAGTACAAATTCAAATCTCAGAAAGAAATACATAGTACAGTCCCTAACTATATATTGTCCCCATGGTTCATATTCATTTCTCTTCCTAAAACCCAGAGATTCGTTCTATGATCCCCTCAAGGAATAAGAATCCACAAACAGAGAAGATATAAAAGTGCAGAAGGAATTGCGAACTCAAGAATTGAATTCTTATTACACGGCTTTAACAACTCGATACAAGAAGTATGTAGTTCATGTCCCAAACAAGAACAAATATACAAAATTATCTAAATAGAGATTATATATATATATATACTTTAAACAAGATTCAATATTCTAGGTTTTAAATTCAACTTCCAATAAAACCCAAGAAACCAATTAAGAAGGTTCAAAGAGAGTAATACATCATTCCCGTAACTTCAAAACTTTACTCGACTAGTTCCAAACAATCAAAAGACCAACCAAACCCATTATAAGACATAATTCCTATTCCTTATAATATTAAGAACAAAAATAGTCAAGCTTTCCATGAAGACACGGGTTTGCTCAGAACAGAGAAGGATAGGTTAAACTTCAATTTCTCTCACCCTGTCAAATTCAAAGAAGGTTGTACAGTCCAAAGGATAGAAGCAAAAAAACTAATCACACTCAAGGAGTGACACAAAGGAGATTACAAGGAGATTACCAGATCGGCTTCAAACCGAAACTAAACTCTCAAGCCCCTATCGAGCAGACAGTTGTAAAAGAGAATAAATCTTTTCAAAACAAAAAACCAACCAAACCCAACTCACAATATAGGTAAACACATCGATTCCATCATAAATCTAGAACACGCAATAATGGAATACCTGTACAGTGTCGAATATGAGCTTTGAACATAAGTTCAGACTTTATAAGGCTCTAACACTGGCTCAGAAAAACACAAGATCAAATATGAGCCTATAAGAAACATAAAGCCCTACATACAAGTTCAAAACCAAAACACCAATGCTCTAAAATGAGTCCAAGTATTCTCAATTCCTTAAATGAGAATAAAATTCCAGTTCAGAATGTAAGTACAGAACAAAACTCTACCACTCAACAGTAGTTCAAGTATTCGTAAGAACTGTATATGAATATAGTTGTTGAATATAAAGATTCAACCAAAGGTTTAGAACTACTCTTAGTTCCAACACAGTCCAAAACAAACACAAAGTCCCAATAAAAACTCATAACAAATCCCGAAGCTTCAATACAAGCTTAGAACAACTACGGAGCTCCACTTCAAGCTCAAGAAACACAAGACTAAACAGAGATTCAGAACCATCATAAGAAACAAGCCAGTTCATTCAACATCAGTCTCGAATGCTAGAAAAAAATCTTTGAATACAAGCTATAGAGCTTCAATACAAATTTCAAAGCTTCAAGTACAAGTTCTAAGAGCTTCAATACAAATTTGCATGACTGCCTCTAACAACTAGTATAGAGAAAGTTCCCAAAAACTACCATTAACAACAATGGATTCACATTCAAAAACCACATAGATTTTATGAAAGCATGCACGTAAATAATGAGTTATATCATGTAGAAATATATATCCGGTGATCAAATTTATTTTAATGAATCATTTAGAAGAAAGAAAGAAATCTTAATGGGTAGAGCCTATCATGCACGATAGTGCTTCTACTTGATTCGAAGAAGATTTCAGCCAAGTTTCCAAAACCTTTTCTTCTCCAAGAAAGATCAACCAGCCATATTATTTTTCCACAATGCCTCAAAACTTTCCTCGAATCGAAAATAGATCGGAGAAATCAAAAATAGCCATAAAATGCAGATTGAATTTGTTAGTTCAAAGAACCGAGATAGCTCCATGCAAAGAAAAAATTGTGAAGCATGCAAAACAAAATAACCCCAAACAAATCTGCTAGCATGCCTTCCAAGATGGTTTTCTCACCAAAACCGAGGTGAATTAATGACATTAAATTGCATATTCCCACTTATCTCTCCTTTCCACCACCATCCAAAGTTGGCGAGACCACATTGAACTTCCACATGCATTTCCAAACTTAGTGATGCCTCCACGTAGGTTCCACTAAACTTTAACTAGCCCCTGCCAAACTGGCAGTACTTCCATGCCTTAATACCAAATCAAATAAAAATCACATCTCATTAAAAGCTTAGGAACTATCGCTTAGCTCCCACTTACCAATCAACCCTTAGGTTCCCTTTCATACCCATTAGTTTTAGGATAGATTCTATTTTCTTAGGTTAGATCTTAGGTTAATTTAAAAGTATAACCCTAGGATATAACCTTCAATCAATATATTGCCACCTTATGTTAGCACATAACTTAACCAAATAGTATTATGAAATAGGATAGAAATAACTTAGCATTCATTAGGCTATTTCCCTTCATACCAACTTAGTATTAACAACTTAGGTTAGGATGTCATCCCACGTAGAGTGGCGTAGAAAGAGTTAGGAAATTTTATCCAAGTCTCCAATCCCATTAGGATAGACCTTATTAGATATAGGACACATTATATTCTCTCTTTCTCAAGAATCCTGAAGTAGGTTTCTATTCCCTTAACACCACTAGGTGCCCTACAAAGGTCAATCAAGAAGAGCCGATCATAACACACAACAAAATACAGGCACGGTCTTTCAGGATAATAAAGAATTTACAACAAACACAAGTTCAGTCCATTATGTATTTTAACCAATGAATGTCAGTTTACCATTCAATCTGTTAAGAATATTTAAAGCATTCCTTGGATCACTGAAATTGATCCAAGGATGAGTCAGTCAAAAGAGATAAGTTTGCAACTCTAAAAATCTGATTGCAACTTATCAACAAGAAGTGAAAATGGATTCTTGAAAGCCATATAATTTCAGTCCAATGAATCCAAGAGAAGAGATGATTTATCCATAACAAGCATGATTTTCAACCATCAAGGAAAAACACCTAATTTAAGAAAATCACATGCCAATGCTTGTAATGAAAATATAAATATAACATTTTTTTCATGGTGTTATAGGAACACTGAAGTCAAGCAAATAAATTAAGCTCATACAACTTCAAGCTTCTTTGATTTCATCTCGGGTAATGAGTATACTAATGTTTTTAGGCCTAATAATTAAAATCCCATTGAATACATAACTAAGTAAGATTATGAGTTGAATTTCATCTCATCGGAAAATATTTGCATGAGGATGAATCTCATCTATTCAAGGAATGCATCTCCTGCCTCCTCACATAATGATGAATACAAGAAAATTTTTGTGAAATTGGAGGAATAAGTCAAATATTTCAATGCCTACATCCAACACTTCTTGGAATCTGTCTCAACATTTTCTCTTCTAATATAATAAATCCCTCTAATCAATAGTGTTTATCTTGAAGTAGTCAAGAAAGCACTAGGATACATGATGCATGATAAGCCCAATGAGAAGTGGATTGAGAAAATAATTGAACAAGGTAAGACATTATTCTGAGATATCATTTCTCTCATCAAGTACGTTCTTGCAAATTTGAAATAATTAAAGAAAGAAAAGGATGAGTTTATAGAAGAGTTAAATTAATTAGATAATGTGTTCCCATCAGTTTCAAAGATGAGATCCTTCGATTCTTACACTATCATGAGAAAGAAAGTGTTTCCACCAACTGCTAAGAACTGATCTCAATTTAGGATCCACATTATGTATGTGAGATATGTAATGCTCAAGAATGTAATATCTGAGTTGGAATCTTCGGAAAACATGATTTTAAGATATTTGATGATTTTTAAAATTTTGTTCATAAACTTGAGTTCCCTCTACTCACTAAGGACTCATCATTAGAAGAGCACATTTATTCCTTCCAAGATCTAGTCAAGAAATATGTAGGTGGATCTCTCTCCTTAAATGATGAAAACTTAGAGTCCTGGCCAATATCAGAAGTTACATTATTGCAATTGTAATGGATCATGATGGATGGCTCCTTAAATGTAAAAATATCAATGATATTCCTGGAGCATGGATCAAGGTGTTGAGTTGTTTTTTCATTACGAGAGATAACTAAGTTTGAACTTGTAGTATATAAGTTCAACAAGAAATTCAAGGAATAAGAACCCTCTCGAGAGACTCATCATCAAGAAGCATGAATCCATAAGTTCTTGATCTATGGATCTTCTTCATTAGATTTGACATCTTCTTCCATCTTCTTTCTCCCTATTCCTTCTCTCCACTTTTTAATTCTTCATCGAGTGTAATCATTGTATTTTGTCTCATTCACTTAATTGAATTTCTAAAATTAAATAGTAAAATTCCCTTTAATTTATAAAAAGGGAACTTATTTCTCATTTCCTAGGAATGAAAAAAGTCACAAGTGAATGTGATCATGAAGATTCATGTGGGTTATAGGTGAAAGGTCATTTCACATTGCTATAAATATGTCTGGATTTTCCATTCCAAAGGATCATGGAATTCTAGTTCTTTGGTAGCAAGTGTGGATTGTTTTTTTAATTTTTATCATTAATGCAAAAGAAATAAAATCTACATTTCTTCCATTAATTTCCCTTTTCGTATGTATTTCTCTATTTTCTCTCTTATATATACTTTGTAAGTATAGTGATAAAAATTATCTTTGTATCTTCGATGAATGGACCCAAAGAACTATATTTTTGTGAATTTAATTGTCCCAATAAATGGATTCATTTTTTAGTTTCTTCTAATATAATTTTGAACTTCTTCTAATTTTATGATGTGAATTCTACATGTGCCTACTCACAAAAATAGCCTTCCATTGTCTAATTTATCTCCTTCATCCCTCACTACCTGCAATTACCTCCCTTTTACCCTGTATAAACTCTTTCCCACATGTTCGAGTAAAGTGTTATTTTGTGATCTTTGGCCTCTTTCACCACCCACAACAATAGATATGATTATAATAGTTTACATTAAATAATGGGAGCCTCCACATGCACAAATAAGGAGGGAAGTATCCCCATGAGAATTGATGTAAACACTTAATTTTTCATATGAAGAATTATTTCATCAACATGCTATGAAAGGAATATGTTCTTTCTACTATAAAGGGAATACACCCTTTATAGTAAATATAACAAAAAAAACACATCTTTTCATTATGAAAAGTTTCACGTTCAATAAAGATTACTTTAAGCTCAAAACCAAATCATGTATGCCGTTAATAAAACCTTTACCCATTCTACCTCATCTTACATACACTAATGTGTCTCTCATGGGCCCAAGTGAGGTTATTTTTTCAGTTTATTTTATTAATTTGTTATTTTTGATAAATTAGGGGTTTTAAAATATGAAACAAATGTTTTCATTTTATTTTTCATTAATATATGTTAATGGATGAATTGTCTCAAGGAAATGTGTATAAAATATTGATAATCAACAAGAAGCCCCACATGCAAATCATATAAATAAAAAATATTCCAATATAAATGAAGAAGATGAATCATTACTTTGATATAATACAAACTAGAAATAATTGGAAATAATAATAAATATTTCGTGTTATTCTTCAACCAACGGTGTGCGTAGTTCTCTTGCAGATATGTTGGAAAAAAATTCAATGAAGTAATTTTTTTTGGGAAATTAGATTTAATGAAAAGTGAAAAAAATACATGAAAATTATTATCTGTTGATGGATATTCATATGACGCTATAAAGGGCATGAAAATGTCAAACCAAGACTTTTTTCCTTTTTTCATAATAGAAGAAATGATCCTCCACCAATGACTAGGAAGCATATTAGCATTGATTGGTTTATCCATGAAGAAATGAAAAAACATGTAGGATAGGTGGTCGATGGTATTTAATGAGCCTCTGTCGACAATAACAAGATTCCATTATATTTTTACAAAAACTATGTTGTGAGTTGTTGATTAATATGAAGCAAAAATATTTTAATTTTATATCATCTCAAGTAAGAGGAGGTGGGTCATCATATGAGAGACCTAGTACTAGGAGAGACAAACATATACATAAATATCCATGAGAGGTAGGACAACAAAATTACAAAATCCATGAGAGGTATTCCTCAAACCATTATCTATGATAATGTAAAATCCTTCTTTGGCACAAAAATCACTAATTGGGCTCTAAATCTGGGCATCTAGCTAAATACTTCTTCCAACTATTACCCCAAGTCAATGGTATGATAGAATCAACAAACAAGAACTTGATTAGGAGTATGAAGCACACAATGAATAGTATCCAAAATTTGTGGCATAAAAAGGTCTTGTGTGTGTTGTAGGTAGATAAAATCACAATTTAAAAATCAATAGGAACTTTTCCTTATAAACTTGTATATGGAAAAGAGACTACCCTTCCTTTGATGCTAGAATTGAACTCATTAGTGCTTTCTCAATAGCTAGAATTTGAAGGGACAAAATAGAGAGAAATCGGAATGGAAGAATAGTTAATCTTGAATAATTAAGGAACTCTACCATGATCAAGCTAGGACAACATCAACAAACAAAAAATAAATGGTTTAATATAAAGAATAGGCCTCAAACTTTCAAAGGTGGGGACTTAGTCTTAAAATGTAATGCTAAAAGAGCTAAACCATGGTGCCATTCAAAGTTTGATGCACTTTGGAGTGGCCCATACATCTTGATTTCATGTAAAGAGGCTAAATCTTTCAAGTTAACTCATCTTGATGGAGGCACACTGAAAATCCCAGTAAATGGGATCTATCTCAAACCCTTCCATTAAGTTTGCTACCTCATTTTGTATGTTTTAGAGTAGTTTCAATTCCTATAAGTGTGTCACACACACATTTGTTTGTTTGTACATAGTTCTTTCTTCTCACATGATTCCTGTGCATTCTCTTCTTTTACTTCTAGGATTCTGGAAATTTTTAGTAGTTTGGAGGATTTGAAATAGAGTCACGAAATGTAATACCTTTAACATGGTTTATATCTATGAAGACTTATGTACTAGAAGTTGCGAATGTTTATACGTGATTCTTGTCTAAAGATGGTGTACTCATGTGAACTAAGTAATCATGTTTGTTGTAGATAATATGTTATCTTCTGAAATAGATACAATTCTTCCATGTCTATGTTGAATTTAAAATGAAGTATTTCATTCCTTCTTATGTTGAATGATTCATTGCATGTGGATAGAAGAAATTGATTTAGCTTAAACTCGTTCATAGTATTTATTGCACTTGAACTTGTGCTTTAGTCTTCATGATCTCTGATGCAGGATAGCTATACCTTGGATCAATTTTAGTGATCCAAGGCATGCTTTCAATTTCATGACATTGAGGTCATTTTGACCGAGTTGGGTAGAATATTGGATTTTTGAACCCAGAGTTGTCTTGGGATCACTAGTAACCTTTGTTTCTCACATCCTTCTTATGTGATCCTTGAACGTCATTTTTATTCTTCTTTTGGTAAGATTTAATTAAAAAAATTTATAATTATTATGGGATCCTAATTAAATCTAAGTTCCTAAGTTGTAAGCCTATCCTAAGTGATTAGGTTCTTTTATTAAAAAGATTATTTAGTACATGAAGGGGATCCTAAGAAATGTAACTAGGATAACATAAACCTAAACCAATAGAATTTAACCTAAGGACTTGAGTTGTTTCATAATCTAATGTTATGAACCTAACCTAATACTTGGACTAACCTAAAGGGATGGCATGGATGTCATACAATATGATATCGATGGCACCAACCTCTAGGTATATATGAGGGTTTAATGAGGTTATAAAATATTTTTGGTTGCTAATTTTGGTGAGTGCATGAAGGTTTGGTGGATAATTAGTTGACACATCTACTAAAGTTTTACTTGCATGGATTTTAAACTTATTTATAGAAAAACACAAGTTGATGAGAGGTGGGAAAGAAGGAAGGACTCTATTAGTCCTATTTACATTAATTGGTCTTGGAAATTATGAAAAAATGCCTAGGAAGTAGGGAGGTTGGAAGAAAGGATGGTTTTTGGTTTTTCATTGTTCATTTGGTTTTTGTGATCTTTTATCTCTACATGTAGTTTTTCATTTTCGAACCTCCATTTTGAGTCTGTGCATGCTTATTTCACCATGCATGGTGGTGTTGGTAATATAAATAAGGCTAGAAAGTTAGAAGGAGGAAAAGAAAGTTTTAGAGCTATTTGGCATTTTCATGGAAATATTTCTCTCAAGGCTCGCTTGAAGATTAGAAACGAGGAATAGAAGACAAGAGCTCTATAGGTCATGATAGGCCCTATCTCTTTAAGTATTTTTCTTTTATTTAAATGTCTTCAAAATAACTCTTCTCTTTTTGGAAACTTCTGGTTCTAGATTTTGTGTTTGATTTTCCTTTCTTCAATGGCATTTCGACTTGGTTCTTTTGGATGCATAATGATTTTGTGCTTTTTGTGTGGAATACAAAATATGGGTTGTATTATTTGTAGTTATGATTAGCTTATTTGTAGTAGAACCTTCTTTGGCATTGGAACGGATATATGTTTGTTCTTTGTTGAATGGATACGTAGACTGAAGATTGTATATGCATTATAAGTAGCTTGGATTTTTTGAAATTTGTAAATTTTGGCTTGCGTGCTCTCTTTATTGTTGTTGTTTGGAAACTAAATTTGTAGGAGAATTTGTTTGGAAGTTATAATTTACCCTTATGACTTAATAAAATCTTGTGTTCTGCATTTTGGTATGTTTTCTTGATGATGGAAGTGAGGACCCATTACATTGTTTGACTTGTCTCATGACTGTATTGTTGTTATTTACAAGGACTATACACTTTGATTTTATCTGGAATATACTTATTTTGGGTTCTTCCCTAAATGGGAATTGTATCAAATCCTTGTTTCTTTTATAGAACCTTATCTGGATGATAGTTGAATTAGAAAGTATGCCTGTAAATGTTTTGGTTCTATTTTGTTGTATTTAATTCATATTTTGTAAACCCATTTTGGGCTTGTGATTTCCTTAGTATATCTTTTGATCTTGGAAAGTTGGCAAGGATTGTTGATCCTATGTAATAATTTGTTGAAAAGAGATTATTATTATGCTCTCTCTTCCATTATTGTTTGGATGATTGTAAGTTATTTTGGTGAGCCATTTTACCTAAGTCTGGTATGGTTATCCTTCCTTTTTGTTGTTGAGTTTACTTGGAACTCAAACCCTTTGGGTTACCTTGCAAAAGGAGGAATAAATGGTTGTTTTCTGTGATCTTTATTATAACTTAAACAAAGGGTTTAGCATTGTTGTGATCAAGATAAACTATGTCTTCTTCCTATGAGGGAAGTATTGTTCCTTTAAGAGATTATCTTTTAAAAGTTGTTTCCAAATTTTGAGTTTCTAGAACTTGGAAATATGTGGGTGTATATCGACATTCATTTCTTGTTTTGAGATCACATTGTATTAGAACTTGAGTTATCATGTCATCTTCATGACTGTGATATTTTGAATTTGGTGTATGAATTCCCTTGGGATGGTTGGAGTATTGTGTTGTCTATTATTTGTTGTTTCATTCATTATTTGGATCCTTTCATTAAGATGAGTTCCATCATTTGGATAAGATTGTGATAAGATAGAAATATTAGAATTAATTTATATGTCTTTAATATTAGCATTTAAATAATAATTATGTTGTTAATTACATATAAGGGACTACTTAGTGTTATCTATGTCTGTAGTATTGAGTTATAAACTTGGGTTGGAATTCAAGCCTTTAGGGAACCTTTACAGATGTGGATGTTTTTGGGAAGCCTAAATATTAGTTATGTATTGATCACTTAAGATCCTAACTCTGAAATGAATTTAGGTTTGCAGGGAACTTTTATAGTGAGTTATGTTGGTCTTGTTTTTAATCTTTAGTTGGATAAACCTTCCTTACCTGGAATGTTGAGACTTATTCTTGATCAATCTAATTTTTAGACTCTGTGTTGAGTCCGATATTTTTATCGTTGTTTGATGGAAATTATTTAGGTTGTTGGTTGATCCTCTCAGTCACTATTCAAGTTGTTAACTTTTGAATAATAAAACAATATATTTACTACACAAAGATAATTTTTTATATCTTTGTACTTCTTCTTGAAAAGTCATTATAGGTTGAGTTGAAAGTCTTATGTTTGGAAACTTGACGAGAAGATAAGATTAGGCTTTGAAATATTAATTTATCCCATCTTAGATACTTATATTTTATTTTTAACATGTTGTAACGATCTCATATGGATGTGGAGATAGGATTAATAATCATAATTAATATTTTGGGAAATTCTTTTTGTTAATCTTACTTTGTGATTTTGTTAATCTTATGTTTCATAAAAAGGAGGGTTCCTTTTATAAATAGTTAGATAAAAGCACAATGTTTTAATTATATAGCACTTACCATGCTCATTTTGTATGAATTGACTCATGCTAACAATTTTGTAAATGGATTTCATAAAATATGAAAGGAGAAATACACATAGGAAGTTACATCTATTTTACTAAAGAAATTGTCTCTTTATTATGATGGATATGTAGAGAATTTACTTTAATGTAATTTTGTCAGGAAGAATAAGATGTAAATAAACTAGTTTAATATTTGTTGAATGACAATTTTGTTATCCCTGAAATATTCCAAAGTTTAGTGAGTGGATCACTCCCTTTTTGATAAATGAATGGCTTGATGATTTTTATTTTTTTTATGATACTTTCATTTATAAATTTGATACTTTCATAGACAAAATTCTTGAAGGGAACATTTTAAGTATTTATGAGGTATGGGATTAATAAATTTCATAGTTATTATGATATATAAGACTATTGGATTAAGGATCTGAAATATTAGTTGGTTTATTTACATGTAAAAGAGCACAACTAAGAGTTGATACTCTTGAGTAGATCCTTAAAATAGTAGAAAGGGAATATGATTGAATTATATATATGTATATGAATTCTTTTTGTATTAAAACATATGTGATATGTTTTCATAATTGGACATTAGTCCTTGATAAAGGAAAAAGGATATTTTCCTTGTAATTAATCAAAGAAATTTATTGAAGATCATGTTAAGTATAGATTATGAGGATGGTTGATTGTATTTTTCCTTAGGAAAAATTCTTTAATCTAATATGGATGCTTAAAAAGGGAACTAAAAGGATTTAGACTTCATCATTATGAAGTCTAAAGTAAAAGTTTTAAATAAGCTTGTTTTAAGCTAAAAATAAAGTAAGAAAAGATCTAATGAACACACCTTCATAACATTGAGATCAATCATGTCGTTATATGATATAAGATGATACGTTTAAGATAAACTTATACATGTATTTGGAATGATTAGGAAAGAAGATTTTATTTGCATACCTACCTCTTGTGTAATTTACACCTTGTAACCTCTTTTGGTTAAAATATTCTTAGTTGAATATTAAAGTGTTGTTATCATTAATCTTTTGGAAAATGATTATATGGATTAATAAACTTATAATATTGGTATCTTAGTCCGATTGAGGAAACCCGGTTGGATGTTGGAACATAGAAACTGCAGCATAGTAACTTCATAATGGCGAGATGTCATTACAAGGATACTATGATGCAACCTGCTATGCCTCAACACCCCACTTTGTTCGATTAACTCGATTGACATAAGTGGATGAGTGGATCACATTTTCACCTAAACAAGGATATAACATGATCTAGTGTTGAGGTCAACTCATGTTGACTTAGGGTAACTAGACACACCCAATCAACATAAATAGTTTGAGTATGTCCAAGTATCCTTAGTCACCATGAGTAGTCTTCCACAATAGTGCATGTTCCTGCCCTTTTCTAGTGTGAACCCTTGAATCAGATTAAATTAAAAAAGTTAGAAAAGACCTTTCTAGATAATAGAAAAAGTGTGGTGAGGGAAATATTCCTTTTAATGAGTATTTCATCTAGGAATGTAAACATGATTAACATTATTAAAAACTTTTTCCAAATTATAGCAAGTTTTTGGGTGCATTGTCTTATGTCAACTAGTCTAAGATGCAAGATTTGAGATGAATATCAATAATAGCTATTCGAGATAGGATTTTTAGACAGAACACTTGGGTACCCCTAAAAGGGTAAAAGAAAAAGTATTCATAGTATACATATTACTTAGTTAACATGAGAGATTGGTTTAATGCTGAGTCATGTAATGAGAGATCGAGTGTTTCACCGAGTCATTTACACCTGCATATGGTTTTTGTTATGATATGGATTGGCATTGTAATGTGTGTTATAAATTGTATCAATTTAGAATAGAGAACATTATGTAAGATAAAAAAATTCCCTTGTTTCTAAAGTCTTAAAATGAGGATGTTAAATCTTAGTATTAGAGATGAAGGTTGCATCTCTTAGATCTATTGAGTCCATATTTGATAAAAAAATTATTTTCTTGTTAACAGAATATGGTTAGAACAAGGGGAGGTATGGAAAATAACCAACCTCTAGCTGGGGAGGTATCTACTACACAAAAACTTGACGAGATTCTTACTACCTTATATGACACAAGAGATCATCTGGTTATACTCAAACAATAAGTTATGGGTAATGAGGAGGAATAAGATGTTGGTACTAAAAATCAGCCACCTCCTGGGGACAATGACAATGTTTGAAATTTGGGTGTTGATAATGATAATGCAATAGATAACAATGTTGTGAATGCAAATGAAAATGCACCCAATCAACTTGAAAATAAAAAGGAAAGATTATCAACTAAACTCACAAATGACATAAAGAGGATAATTCCAACAAAGTTCGATGGAACTACAGTAGGGGATGGAGCTGAGAACTGGCTCAACAAAATGGAGAATTACTTTGCAATAAGGAACTTCTCAAAGGAAACAAAAGTAGTATGGGGAGCTTATCAGCTTTCCCATGAGGCATCCTCCTAGTGGGACATCCATAAGGTTGAATTAAACATTGATGAATTAAGCATCACTTGGGATTAGTTTAAGAGTTACTTTAGGAAATGTTGGCTTCCACAACTCTACTATGATCAGAAGATGAATGAGTTCTAGAACTTAATTTAGGGTAAATTAACTGTAAGAGAAATCTTGGGAGAGATTTAATAAAATTCTTAAGTACATGCACGGTATCAAGATCAAACTGATGAGAAGTTCAGGATATGTAAGTTTATTATGGGATTGAACCCTATCATAGGGGGTGAAGTAGATGTTCACATCCCAACCACCATGGAAGGGGTTGTAGAAAAATCCATTTGGCAGGAACAAAAATTAAAATCAATTTCTGCCCATAAGGAAGAGAACCATAAGAAAATTCCTAATTCTTCTTCATCTCTTGCACCCAAAAAGGGGGCATGGAAAAATTTTGGTGCTAAAAATAAGTTTGTAGCTGATAATAGTAAGAAAACAACAACAAATAAACCTATTGTAAATGTTCAAAACAACTTTGTAAAGAACAATAACAATGGACAAAAGTCCTATGGAGGATAGAAAACAGTAATTTCAGGGCTGGAAATAAATTTGAACCAAAAAGAGGACTGTAGGGGTTGTTTCAACTATGGTAAGGATCACTATGCAAATCAGTGCCCTCTAAAGAAATATGACAATAATCAGTAGCATAAGATACATACTAGAGTAGCTGATAAATAAGATGAAAAATAAGTTATGCCCATATAAGTGCTAGGTAAATTCTTTGGTGTGGCTAGTACTATATGCTTTATTTCTAGTAAATTAGTTACAAAACTAAAAATAAAAATTTGGAATAATGGAAAACCTTGGACTACTATACATTATGGAAATAATGTTTTCCATACTGTTAGTAAATGTTTTTTTGGAGTAGTCCTAGAATTACCTAGTTTTTCCATTGAAGTAGATCTTTATGTTGCTCTATTGGGGTCATATGATGTCATAATAGGTGCTAATTGGATTTTTGATCATAAAGATTTTGTTTTTTTTTTTAAAAGAACATTAGTTATCTTGATGATCTATAGAAAATAACAGACATCTAAGGGGTATAATGAGAAATTTTAGTTAGAAAATTGTCATCTATGTAACTTAAAAAGGCCAAAAATAAAGGATGCACTTTGTATGCAGTAAATTTTTTTGAAAGAGATGAAGAGGATAGTGATTTCTTGGCAAAAATCTGTTAAGATATTTCAGTGATGTGTTTCTAGAAGAACTACCCGATCTTCCACCCAAACGAGAGTTTGAATTCATGATTAAAATCAAACTAGGAATTGAGCCTATTTACATAACACCTTATCAAATTAATACCATTGAGCTTGTAGAGCTTAAGGAATAGTTACATGAACTGTTGTCTAAGGGTTTGATAAGACTGAGTGTCTCACCGTGGGAGCACCGGTAATTTTTGTGAAAAATAAAGATGGAACACTTTGACTTTGTATTGATTATAGGATGTTAAACAAAACAAAAATAAAAAATATATATCTACCTCCTAGAATTGATGGTTTGTTTGATCGGATGTCCGGTGCATCAAGTATATTATAAGATAAATCTTCATTATAGGTATCACCAATTAAGAATCAAAGATGAAGATATTCATAAAACAACATTTAGAATAAGGTATGGACATTATGAATTCACATTTTTACCTTTCAGTTTGACAAATGCACTTGCAAATTTTATGAATTTAATGAATAATATCTTTTAAGAGTACCTAGACAAGTTCATACTTCTATTCTTGGATGATATTCTTATATATTATATAAGAATTAATTAGCATTATGAGCATTTGAAAATAGTACTTGAAATATTAAGAAAGAGAATATTATATGGTAAGTTGTCCAAATGTTCTTTTTATGAAACAAAAGTTCACTATTTAGGACATGTAATAAGCAAGGATGGAATAATGGCTGATCCATCAAAGATTATTTCCGAATCGAGTGACTGAACCTAAAAATAGACATGAAGTCAAAAGTCAATGCTCGATAACTTCATTACAAAAAAGGACAAAACTTTGTGTGGAGTGATAAATGTGAATCGACATTTAAAAATCTTAAGGATTATTTAACATCTGCACCTATTTTAGTTGTACCATATCTAAATGGAAACTTTACAGTAGTTATGGATTCTTATGGTGAAGGACTCAAAGGTATTCTATTAAAAAATGATCATGTTATAGTATATGAGAGGAAAAAAATAAAGTTACATGAGTTTAGTTATGCTCCCCATGACCTAGAGCTTGCTTCTATAGTTCATGCACTTCAAGTATGGAGACATTATCTTCTCGGAAGGCCTTTAAATACTGATCATCTTAGGCTGAATTATATTTTCACTCAACCAAATCTGAATGCAAGACAATGAAGATGGTTAGATTTTTTGTCACAATATGATTTTGACATCAGTTACATTAAAGCTAAAGAAAACAAAGTGGTAGATGCACTAAGTCGTAGGAAACATATTTCTACACTTATAACTCGAGAACTCAATTTAAGGATGAGGTAAAAAGTATCATGGAATCTGATTTTTACTTTTAGTAGGTAAAAATAACACTTGCTGCATATCCAAATGATGCAAGATACAAAGGTTTTAACTTTGATAATGAAGGAATTTTGAGATTTTAAAAGTGGGTGTATGTACCTTCAGGAAATGATATGATGGAATTTCATAATTCACCGTACTCGGGACATCCCAGTATTAAAAAAATGCTTGCTAATGTACAACAACAATATTTTTTGAAAGGGATGAAAAAAAGCATAACTGATTTTGTTTCACACTGCTTGGAATTTCAGCTTGTTAAGGTTGAGTATATGCACCCAACTAGCTTATTATATCCTTATATCATACTAAAATATAAGTGGCGGGTAATTAGCATGGATTTTGTTTAGGGGCTACCTATGTCAAGAAATAAACTTGATGTTATTTTAGTTTTTGTTGATAAACTGACAAAAGTAGCATATTTTATTGCTGGTAATCTTAAAGATGATTCACCTATATTAGTGACAAGATATTTGCATGAATTTTTAAGATTACATGGAGTACCTGAACTTATTATATCTGATAGGGACCCTAGAATGACATCTCATTTTTGGAAAATGCTAAATGCAGCCTTAGGAAGAAAATTGAATTTTAATTCGCATACCATCCAGGAAATAGATGGTCAAACTGAGAGAGTTAATTAGGTTTTGGAAGATATGTTATGAATGTACTGCATGGATCAATAATACAAATGGGAAGAATATCTTCATTTAGTTTAATTTTCTTACAATAATACATATCATGCCTCTTTGAAAATGGAACCTTTCAAAGTATTGTACTGAAGGAAATGCATAACTCCAGTTTAGCTAGGATATCATTGTGGATAGAGAGGTAGTTGGACTTGAAATCCTTACTAAAATGCAATAGAAAGTTAAAATGATTCTTGAATGATTAAAATAAGTTGTAGATAGGAAAAAAGTTATGTAGATCTGAAAAGGATCGATAAGAAATTTGAACTTGGTGAAAAGGTATTTATACTTGTTAAGCCTAAAAAGAGCTCTATAACCTTTGGAAAGGAAGCTAAATTATCATCTCATTTTGTGGGACCTTTCGAGATTGTTGAAGTAATCAACCCTGTAGCTTATTATTTAACATTACCTCCCACTTTGTCATTAATAAATGATGTTTTCTATATTTCTTTGCTTAAGAAATACGTTTCATATTTATCATATGTGATAAATTGGGATTCCTTCCAGGTCTAAGACCTAATAATAATTGTGGTTAAACCCATAAGAGTGTTGGAAACTCACGCCAATTGTATTTGAAAAATCATGAAATTAGTTAATGCAAGGTTCTAATGGGACTAGTTTAATGAAGAAAGTGCAACATGGCAAAACCTTGAGGACATGAAAATTATTTTTCCTCATTTATTTGAACAGAATTGGTTCTGATTATTGGAAAAAATAAATATTTTGTTGTTAAGATATCTTTAATTCTGTCAATTTTGGGCAGGTACTATATTTTATTAGTACTAGAAAATTTATTTCAATGCTGTAATAACTTATGAAAATTTGAATTTCACAAATCTGGTTTCTATTTGACAACTTATGGATAAGATCATGATTATGATTTTTTCTTTTTAAGAATGTAGACCGAGTTAATATCGGGATGATGATGCTTTTTAGGAGGGAGGTATGTAATTCCTCTAACATGGTTGATATCTATGATGAATTTTGTACTAGAAGTTGTAAACATTGATATGTGATTCTTATCTGAAGATGGTGTACTCTTGTGAACTAAGTAATCATGTTTGTTATAGATAATATGTTATCTTCTAAAATAGATACAATTCTACCATGTCTATGTTGAATTTAAAATGAAGTATTTCATTTCTTTTTATGTTGAATGATTCACTACATGTGGATAGAAGAAATTGATTCAACTTAAACTTGTTCATAGTCTTTATTGCACTTGAACTTGTGCTTTAGTCTTCATGATATCTGATGTAGGATAACCATACCTTGGATCAATTTCAATGATCCAAGGCATGCTTTCAATTTCATGACGTTGAGGTCACTTGGATCAAGCTAGGAAGAATATTGGATTTCTAAACCTAGGATTTCTGGGGATCACTAGTAACCTTTGTTACTCACATCCTTCTTATGTGATCCTTGAATGTCATTTTGATTCTTCTTTTGGTAAGATTTAATTGACAATTTTAATAATTGTTATGGGAACCTAATTAAATATAAGTTCCTAAGTTGTAATCTTATCCTAAGTGACTAGGTTATTTTATTAAAAGGATTGTTTATTAGAGGAAGGGGATCCTAAGACATGTAACTAGGATAACCTAAAACTAAACCAATAGACTTTAACCTAAGGACCTAAGTTGTTTCCTAATATAATGTAATGAACCTAACCTAATAATTAGAATAACCTAAAGGGATGGCATGGATGACATACAATGGGATGTCGGTGCCATCAACCTATAGGTATTTATGAGGATTTAATGAGGCTATAAACTCTTTGTTGTCACCAATTTTGCGAGTGCATGAAGGTTTGGTGGATGATGAGTTGTCACACCTCTACTAAAGTTTTAGTTACATGTATTTTAAACTTGGTCATATCCAAACATGAGTTTATGTAGGAGGGAAAGAAGGAAGGACTCTTCTAGTCATGTTTGTATTAATTGGTCTTGGCAACTATGAAAAATGGCATAGGAAGTAGGGAGGTTAGAAGAAAGGATGGTTTTTAGTTTTTCATTTTTTATTTGGTTTTTGTGAGATTTTAGATCTACGTGTAGTTTTTCATTTACAAACCTCTAGTTTGAGTCTTCGCATGCTTATTTCTCCTTGCATGGTGGTGATGGTAATAGAAATAAGGCTAGGAAGTTATAAGAAGAAGGAAAAGAAAGTTTTAGAGCTGGTTGTTGAAGTTTTCATGGAAAGATTGATATCGAGGATCTGCTAGAAGATTTGCAAAAAGGAATAGAAGACAAGATCTCTATCAGGCATGATATGCCCTATCTCTGTAAGTCTTCTACTTTTATCTAAATTTCTTCATTAAAAGAACTCTGCTCTTTTTGGAAATTTCTAGTTTTGGATTTTGTGTTTGATTTTCCTTACTTTGATGGCATTTCAACTTGGTTCTTTTTTATGCATAATGATTTTTGCTTATTGTGTGGAATATGAAATCTGGGTTGAATTATTTATAGTTGTGAGTAGATTATTTGAGTAGAACCTTCTTTGGATTTCAAACAAATTTGAATTTGTTCTCTGTTGAATGGATACCTTGAATGAAGATTGTATATGCATTATAACTAGCTTGGTTTGTTTGAAATATGTAGATTTTTGCTTTCTGATCTCTTTATTGTTATTGTTTGAAACTAGATTTATAGGATAATTCATCTCGTAGTTAATAGTTATTCCTATGACTTAAGAAAATCTTGTTTTCAATGTTTTGATCTATTTTCTTGATGATGAAAGTGAGGACCGATTACTTTGTTTGACTTGTTTTTTTATTGTATTTTTGTTATTTGAAAGGAGTATACAATTTTTTAGATCTAGTATATACTTATTTTGGGTTATTCCCCCTAACAAGAATTGTATCAAATCCTTTTTTATTTTATAGAACCTTATTTGGATGATAGTCAAACCAAAAGTATGCCTATAAATGTTTTGTTTTTTTGTTACATTGCGTTTAATTCTTATTTTGTAAATCCATTATGGGCTTCTAATTTCCTTATTATATATTTTTAATCTTGGAAAGTTGGCAAGGATTGTTGATCTTGTAAGTGTTTTTTAAAAATCGATTATTATTATGCTCTCTTTTCCCTTCTTGTTTGGATGATTGTAAGTTCTTTTGGTGACCACTTTGAACTGAGTCTAGTGTGGTTCTCCTTCATTTTTGTTGCTGAGTTTTCTTGGAACTCAAACCCTTTTTGGGTTACCCTACAAAAGGAGGAAATGATGGTTTATTTTAGCTTTATTATAACTTAAACAAAGGGTTTAGTGTTGTTGTGATCTGGATAAACTATGTATTCTTCCTATGAGGGAAGTATTGTTCCTTTAAAAGATTCTCTTTTAAAATTTGTTTCCAACTTTTGAGTTTGTAGAACTTGGAAATATGTGGGTGTATATCAGCATTCATTTCTTGTTTGTAGATCATATTGTCTTAGAACTTGAGTTATCATGTCATCTTCATGACCATGTGATCTTGTATTTAATTTGGTGTATGACTTCCCTGGGATGGTTGGAGTATTGTGTTATCTGTTATTTGTTGTTTCATTCATTATTTGGATCCTTTCATTAAGATGAGTTCCATCATTTGGATAATATTGTGATCAGATATAAATCTCAGAATTGACTGCTATGTCTTTGACATTAGCATTGAAATAATAATTATGTTGTTAATGACATATAAGGGACTACTTAGCGTTATCTATGAATGTAGTATTGAGTTCTGAACTTGGGTTGGAATTCAAGCATTTAGGGAACCTTTATAGATGTGAATGTTTTTGAAGCCTGAATATTAGTTATGTTTTGATCACCTAAAATCCTAACTCTAAAATGAATTCAGGTTTGCATGGAACTTTTACAGTGAGTTATATTGGTCTTGTTTTTAATATTTAGCTAGATAAACCTTTCTCTCTTGGAATGTTGAGACTTATTCTTGATAAATCTAATTTTTAGACTTTGTGTTGAGCTTGATATAGTTATGATTGTTTTATGGAAAGTATTTAGGTTTTTATTTGATCCTTTCGATTATTATTTAGGTTATTAACTTTTAAATAATAAAATAGTATATTTTTATAAAAAGTTGTATATCTTTGTACTTCTTGAAAAGTCAGAATAGGTTGAGTTGAGGAACTTAAGTTGGAAACTTGATTGAGAAGATAAGATTAGGTTTGGAAATATGAATTTCTCCCATCTTAGATACTTTTATTTAATTTGTAAAATGTTTAACGAGATCATATGGATGTGGAGATAGGATTAATTATGATGATTTAATTAGTTCTTGCTTATACATTACTTATAGATTTCATAATATTTCTCTCTCCTTCTTGGTTTGTAATCTTTTGAGAAAGTCTTTGTTAATCTTATTTTGTGATTTCAGAACTATTTCATAAACAATAAGGTTCCTTTTATGAAATAGTTAGATAAAAGAACAATGTTTTAATATTATAGTGTTTATCATGCTCAATTCATATGAATTGACTCATGCTAACAATTTTGTAGATGGATTTCGTAAACTATGAAAGGAGAAAGATATATAGAAGTTGCATCTATTTTACTATAGAAATTCTCTTTATTATGATGATTATGTAGAGACATTACTTGAATGTACTTTTTTGGAAAAATAAGATTTAAATAAATAATTTAAATATTTGTTCAATGACATTTTGTAATCCCTAAAATATTCCTAAGTTCAGTGAGTGGATCACTCCCTTTTTAATAATGAATGGCTTGATGATTATTGATTACTATTTCATTTTGATACTTTAATTTTCATAAATTGTGATGTATTATAGAGTAATATTATGCTTGAAGGGGATATTTTAAGTATTTATGAGGTATGGGATCAAGAAATTTCATAGTTCTTATGATATATAAGACTATTGGATTAAGGATTTGAAATATTAGTTGGTTAATTTGTATGTAAAAGAGCACAACTAAGAATTGATACTCTTGAGTAGATCCTTAAAATAGTAGAATTAGAATATGATTGAATTCTATATATGTGTATGAATTTTTTGTTTTATTAAAACATATGTGATATGTTTCATAAGTGGACATTAGTCCTTGATAAAGGAAAAAATACATTTTCCTTGTAATTAATCAAAGAAATTTATTGAAGATCCTATTAATTATATATTATGAGGATGGTTGACTGTATTTTTCCATAGGCATAATTCTTTAATCTAATATGGATGCTTAAAAATAGAACTAAAAGGATTTAAAATTCAGAGTTATGAAGTCTAAAGTAAAAGTTTTAAATAAGCTTGTTTTAAGCTAAAACTAAAGTAAGAAAAGATCTAATGAACACACCTTCATAACATTGAGATCAATCATGTCATTATATGATATAAGATGATACATTTAAGATAAACTTAAACATGTATTTGGAATGGTTAGGAAAGAATATTTTATCTACATACCTACCTCTCATGTAATTTACACCTTGTAATCTTTTTTGGTTAAAAGATGCTTATTTGACTCTTAAAGCATTCTTATCATTAATCTTTGAAAAATGATTATATGGGTTGATAAAATTATAATCTTGGTATGTTAGTCCAATTCAAGAAATTTAGTTGGATGTTGGAACATAACAAATACGTTATAGTAACTTCATAATGGCAGGGCTCATTATGAGGATACTATGATGCATCATGTTATTCCTCGACATCCCACTTTGTTCGATTAAATCGATTAACATAAGTGGATGATAGGATCATGGTTCCACCCTAAACAGGGATAGAAAAATGATCTAGTGTTGAGGTCAATTCATGTTGACTTAGGGTAACTATACACACCCAGTCAATGTAATTCGATTGAGTATGTCTAAATATCCTTAGTCACCACGAGTAGTTTTCCATACTAGTGCATGTTTCTACCCTTGTCTAGTGTGAACCCTTGAATCATATTAAATTGACAGAAGTCAGGAAATACCTATCTAGATAATAGAACAAGTTTTGTAAGGGACATATTCCTTTTGATGAGAATGTCATCTAGGAATGTAAACATGATTAACATGTTTAAAAACTTTGGCTAAAGTATCACAAGTTGTTGGTTTGTGTTGTCTTATGTCACCTAGTCTAAGATGTAAGATATCGAGATGAATATCGCAAGTAACAGATATTCAGATAGGCTTCTTAGACATAACACTTAGGTACCCCTAAATGGGTAAAGGAACCATGTATACATAGTATACGCATTAATAAGTTAACATGAGAGATCGGTGTTTCGAGTCATTTATAAGCGCATATGGTTTTCTATTATGAGATGGATTTTTACTTGGAATGTGTGTTAGAAATTGTATCAATTTATAAAAGAGAACATTATGTAATATAAAATTAAAAAATTTCCCTTGTTTCTAAAGTCTTAAAACGAGGATGTTACTAGAAATGATCCTTCAAGTGACTTCAGGGGTAGTTCTTCAAAGTTGCAGATCAGAATTTCATGATTACATAATAGACTCCATGCCCAATGGATGCTTTAGGCTACTGATATCCTTCATCTAGTAGGAAGATGGCCCCAAAAGTCACAAAAATATTATCCAAATAACTCTCCCAGTTATTTAGGTAACTTGTATACACTTTTTGGCTCTGAGCTCTTCATTGCAAGGTTGCACGTGCTCAAGTTCACTTGGTACATTCCCTTGGTTGCATTTCCTCAGTTTCATTTCCTCATGTGCATCCCTTATTTTCCTCACACGCCCTTGTGCACTTCCCCTTCTTCCCTTCCTTTTCATTTTCCTCTTTGTTCCATCTTCCCCCGTGCGCATTCCCTACGCTTCCACTTTCCTCTCAACATTGCATCCATCCTGCATGCGCACACCTAGCACTTGCTCCAAATTTGATTTCCTTGGTATCCCCATGTGCCCCTTCCTCGCACCATCACACATTACCTTGTAATAATTATGCCTTGACTATGCATTCTCCACTCACCAATTTTCCTCATTTCCTCATGCACGTTGCACACACATTCCTTCTACCTCCTTCCCATGCATCACTCTTCCGTGCACATACCCTTGCACCCTCCTCTACACCTTTCCATGCCACATCATTCTCGACATGAATTGAGTGTGAAAAATTTAACCTATCAAAGTGCACCAACAGGGCACCGAATCTTGACAAACAACCAATGAATGACACTTGGCATAAATGAAAATCATATGAACATTTGGCTGATTTTTTTCAAATAATCTGCATGCCACATTACTTGTGTGCCCATATGACTCTAACATCTTTTGACAACCATATATTTTAATGCAGAGCTCTAATTGACATGCACCTAGTCTCAACCGAGAACCTGTTGACATAGGATACATTGTTATAATTTCAAATTCAAATTCTTGGTGGATCCAAGAGGTAAGAAATGGGAAAACATTTTTTTGGGAATTAATGAGTAGATTTGATTGCTCCAACCACTAGATTTGATATGATATGCCTTCCTTCCTTCTCCAACATGCCAAAAATACTTTGGGAAATGTAATTGAAAGATTTATAGGAGGATTTATAGGCATTGAATACTTCTTTTTTGTGGTTGTATTTCAAATTTTGGTTTACCCTCCTTCTTCTCTTCGTCTTCCATGGATTCATCTATAAATGTAAGATTTGGGCTCACTATTAATATTGGATACTTTTGGATCCTTATGCATTTTTACTAAGGACTTCATATTTTATGTATTCTGAGTTGTAGACCTCTAGATTAGCTTGTGCATGTGGATATTGGACTGTTTCACCATTGTAATAACTCTGTGCATTTTTGGAAGTAATAGAAGCATTATTTTGTGACTACTTTCTATCCTAATGTGTTTTTATTCCTTCTTCTTTCCTTTTCTTTTGCATTGCATGCTCATTGTCATTCTACATCCCTTGCAACTCCTTATTTAGTTATGTTCCATGAAATTGGTTTGGTGGATGTGTTTTAGTTGTGTTACCCATGCCTAGCCTTCTTCCACACAATTCCCTTCATTTTTCTCAGAAAAGATTGTGTTCATCTCTCTTTTCATGTGCTATCACCTTTTAGTTTAGTTTCCTTTCATGTTATCCTTCTATCCATGGTCCCTTGGCATGTTTATTCTAGGATTTTCTTTCTGCATTAGGGGTAGCAGTAGCATTAGAGGTAGTAGTAGAGGAACCAACCTTCTTCAAAGATCCATCCCAAGTGCACAAGGTCCCACAACTTAGGGATGGTTCCGTTATTGTCACAAATGATTTGGTTCTTCTAGATCGAGAAACATGTGAAAGATTGACAACTAACATTGCCTCTTTGAATATTTATATTTTCTTGGCATAGGAGCTATCTTTTATATGGGGAAGTGACCCTCAACCCTCTTTTACCCCTTATCAAATATATATATATATATATATATATATATATATATAAAACTAAAATAGAAGAATAATTTCCCATAAGAATTAAAAAATGTACTCAATATAGTACTAGTGATATAAATCATCATTTTTTGGTATTTGAGGAATAGGAAGCAAAGAAATCCTTAGTAGCATTTTGTTTTTTTATCACAAAAGGGAACATACTCTTAAAGATGATTTTAAGATTGAAAAAAATAATGAAACTTCATAAATAAATTTACTTCACCTTCATATTATCCCTAATTTGAAGAATTGAAAATCAAAAATAAAATTTAATTGTCCAAGGATACTATTATAAAGCCTATAATTATCTAATATTGAATATCTATTCATAATATTTTCTTCAAAAAATATCAAATAAAACCTAACTTCATATTTTTATCACATCTTCACCAAATTCCAATTAACCTCCATTTTCATATACCAAGCCTATGGTTTAATGTTATCTTAATGTAAAAAATAATTAACACGATAAAATATAACCCAACATGAATCTAAATCAAGCACGCAAGAGAAGGATTAAACTAATTAATAGAATTTTAGTAAGTTCCTTGTCATACACCTCGTGTGGTGTTTTGGTGTGGACCTACATTGATAATTTAGTTGAATGGAGATTGAATTTGCATAGGAAGGCAATATCAATGCAAGAAAATCATAAACATTTGAAAATAAGTAACAAATCGTGATGGAAATCCACTTGGGGAAAACATTAGAACGATAATAAATCTTATTCCTCCACTTAAGAGAGGTTATAATACATCCAAAAATCAAGTTACTTTTGAACCATGGGGTTTGATGTTTTAGCATATAATTCATTAAAACGTTAGTTAATTTAAAATTGAACTACACTCGGGAAGGATATACATATGCTAATCGATATTTTATATTTTCTTAAGAGTGACTAAAAAACATAAAAATGTGTAATTACCATGTCATGAACCTTGTTGAGGCTTTAATACATCAAAAAAGAGTAAGTGGAAAGTAAGTAAATATAAGATCAAATTTTTTGGTCTAAGGGCTCTTAAAAGAAGTCATCTTCATGATGTATTTAGAAATTTTGGGGATGGTTGGGGAAAAAATATTATTTTAATATTTCGTACAATCCCACTTAAACGTGTGGGTATTGCTAATTTGGTTTGGTGAGGTTTCATTTGTAAAATATTTCCATAGACTCCCTAACACTAACTCAAACTAAAAATTTTGGTACATTGAATTTTCTAACACCATGAAAAATTGGGAAGATCTAAGAGAAAAGAGAGAGAATTTCATATTCAATCTTACTACCAAGTTGTAATTTTAGATGAGAGGTTCCCAAGTGTCATGGTTTCATGAGAACATTCATGTCAAAGTTTGAAATGTTTTTGGACTTAAGGCTCTTAAGAGATGTTTCCAAACTAGTGCAATTAGGAATGTCGATAAGGTTGAGAAGAAAACTAACACTTCTAATAGCATCTACTAGCCTTTTTATATGTGTCGAACTATCAATTTGGTGTCATGATGTTTTATTCGTAAAATATCACCCTAGATACCCTAACATTGACTCAAACTCACACTTTTTGGTGTATTTTGTTCACTACCACCATGAAAAGCATTATTTGGACCTAAGAGAAACCAAGACAAATTTTTATAGGTATTCATGATGCCAAGATGTAGGCTTAGATATGAGGTTCCTAGGTTTTATAGTTTGTGATAACTTTCCCTTCAAAAATTCACATTTTTTTGGTCTTTGAATTCTTGAGAGATCTCACCAAACTAATGTAGCTAGGAAAGTTTGGTACACTTGGAAAGAAAAATAAAACCTTCTATAGTGTGTACCATCCCACCTATATGTGTGAGAGATATTAGTTTGGTACCAAAAGGTGTCATTCATAAAATATCACCTTGGAAATCCTGATATTGACTCAAACTAATGCTTTTTGGAATGTTGCATTCACATACACCCTAAGAAAACTGGGTAGATCTGAGAAAAACTGAGACAAGGTTTTGTATATGGGCCTGACATAAATTTACAGGCTTATATGGGATGTTTCCAAGTGTCATTTTTTTTGAGAAATTTCCCGTCAAATTTTGATAAGTTTTTACTCTTATGGATCTTAACAAATTTCATTTGATTGCTATATTTAGGAAGGCTTGATATGGTTGGGAAATAAAAAAAACTTTTAATAGTTTGTACAATTATTCCCACATGTGTGGGAGCTTTCATTTGGTTCCACATGGTTACATTAAAAAAATATAACACTAAACACCCAAACATTAACACTTTTTGGCACATTTGTTTGTTACCACTATAATAAATTAGGTACATCAAGAGAAACAAAGAGATAATATTGTATATGGGATTTAATATGAGATGTAGGTCCATATGATAGGTTCTCAAGTTCCAGGGTTTGTGATAAATTTCCCTTCAAATTTTAATATTTTTGGTCTCGGGGATCTTAAGATATTTCACCAAACCGATGTATCCAGAAGGGTTGAGACGATTGGTTAAAAATGTTACACTTCTAATAGCATGTACCATCCCTCCTAGATATCCGAGAATTGTTGATTTGGTGACGCAAGGTGTCATTTATAAAATATCAACTCAAACACCCAAACACTTGACTCAAAGTGACACTTTTGGAAGTTTTGCATTATTTGTTACCAAGACAAAAGTGAAAACATCTAAGATAAAGAGAGAGAGGATTTTTAGATGAACATAAAGAAAATTTGTAGGCTTGGATGAGAGGTTCCTCGGTGTCATGCTTTCAATAAATTTCCGTGAAAATTTTATATTTTTGGGTCTCACGAAACTTAAGAGGCGTTATTGTATGGATAAAAATCAACACGTGACCTCCAACCACACTCGAATCCCCAAGGTCATGCTAAGGAAACCGAGTGTATAAAATGTGAATGGCTAGGTGGTAGCGATTATGGTAATGGAGAAAAAAAGTGTGAAAATGGTAAGAGAAGGTGGTGAAGGCAATACGATGTTTTTACTTGCAATGGTGGAAGATGCTCATCAAGCACAATGAAATCTGTGTAACTTAGGTAGCTCGAATGGAGAAATCGAAAGGATGGAAACACAGATACTCCAGTCAATATCAAGCTCAAGAGATATCATTTTTATTGGTTGTGGAACTCTTGGGAAAATGAATGGGGCCATGTAAATATATATAGAAAATGTCATGAAACAATCAAAAGTGAGAGGCACAATTCCATTTAGCTCTATAGACGGTTGGTGGGTTCTGTTGGTATCCAAATTGATTCTCCCTTGGGAAGTGAGCAGCATAATTGATTTAGCAAGACACTGAGAGACAAACAGATAATATTATGAGTCATTTTGTATTTGGAAAGAGGATTCCTCTTAATCTTTTTCACTGCATTGGAGAAATGGATAGCACCTCCATTAAGGATTTGATCTATCCTCACTATTTTAGACTGTGCCTTTCGACAATGATGAGGGGAACCATTTTTAACCTCTCTGTCATTAAAGGAGAATGAAGAAATCCTTCTTTGCACAAATTTGAAAAGAGACCCTAAGAAAATATGATCAATGCACCATAATTTAATTCTCATGATTTGTCACTTCTAAATAATGTTTATATTTTCTAAACAAGGCTAAAGGTTACTAAAGATATTATGGAATCCTGATTGCTTCTGCATATTTTGGTAGTAGAATTTATACATTTATGGACATATAGGGAAAACAGGGGTAGTTCAGGTGGGATTCATTGTTTTTTTGAATAATTTTGGTGGGATATTAAGCAGGATAAAATTGATTATGCCAGATCTTTGAGAACCTTCACAAAATTTGGAAAACTAAATGATAGAATGCTTCAGAATAGCTAAAATATTCCTTCAACCAGAAGGTGTGCATCAATGGAGGCCCAGATTTGCATGGTTTCACAAAATATCCAAGAATTTAACACAAAGGCTCAAGCTAAAGACTCAATTAAACATCAAAGACCCCTGGTTCCTCATGCTTAAGATATACTCAGAGGATTATAGATAATCTTTATCAACAAAATGATTGTAAAGTGATTTGAAATTTGTTTATCTCACTACAGGAGGAAGGCTCTTCTTGTAATGAAATTAAAAATGCCACTAAACTATCATATGGACGAGATCTTGTGTGATTTGTAGGGACTTTAACACAAGGTTGTAATGGGAACAAGAAAAACTCCTTGTAGACATTTTGAAATATGGAAGACACAAATTTGTCCAAGATTGACACAAATTAATTCAAAGTTGATTAGATTCATCAAGGGGAAAGTTTCTTTGAACAGTCTTAGAGTTTTTCAATGGTTGTAAAGTCACAACCAACTTGACGTGATTGAAATTTAAAACACAAGAAATTAATAGGTTTCTCAGATTGGTCTCTAAGGAAGATGGGTTCTCTCAAATTTTCTCTTAATAATTCAAACCCCAACCTTTTGCAAGAGTATTCTCATTGCATTTATACATTTCACTCACTCACTCATCCCAAATTTTCCCCCCAAAAAAGAAGAATATTCGAGGGACCTTTACTTGTTACTAATTTTCCTTAGAAAGAGACATTTAACAAATTTATACCTGAAATCCTCAAGGTGGACAAATTAGGAATTGATCACGTCTCTCAGATCCTTAATGACTAATATGCCATGCCAAAAATTTTGATAATCGTTCTAATCATTCTTATTCTATCATGTGAGAAACCCCATTTTAATCATTTTCCATTGGTCATGTACACCTAGATATGACATGCAATCCTTTTCACCATTGAGTCAAGACCTTTTTATCCTTTGCATCTGTATCCTTCATCATTTCATCCTTTTCCCATTCTTTCTTCTTCAAATCTGCTCTACATCTAACTTTAATATTAATTCATGTTTTTACAACAACCCAAGCAATTCCAACTTCAAAATATCACCCTTTACATTCCTTGGACTCACAAATTAAGTTCTAAATCCATTCATTGGAACTTTGCAAACATAAATGACAAGGAATTTCATCAAAAAATGATGAAAACCAATGGGTATTCACATCTCCAAGAGTCTCGAGAGATAAAATGTAAAAAAAAAAAGATGCAATTCATAACAACTGTTGATTATACCCCTTCTCAAATTTAAATTAGAGCCCTCCACATGTTTTCTTAGCATAACCGCAAAGGTTAGGTATAAAGGAAAATTTCCAAACAAGCATGGGATTTCCATGTTCCCTAGGCCCAAGAAAAATTACTTTTGGCCTTTGAAAAGTCTCTGTATAAAAGGAGCCAGCGGAAGCCTCCACATGTCTCCCTAGCACAACTTTGAGATGGTGCCCAAAAGCGGGGACCCCAAAAAATCATGGGCTCACCACGTCTCTTAGTCTGGAAGAGTTGTTGAAAAATTTAAGGACTAGTGGAAGGTGCCATGTTTCTAGGGTCCGAGACAGTTTTCCTTGGCCGTTGAAAAGTCTAAGCAAGGGAATAGTGAGTATAATCTTCCACGTGTATTCATGATGCTACTTCAACAATAAGATTCAGGGGCAGGTCCCCAAACATGCGCGGTCCCTCCACATGTCCCAAGCCTTAGAAAGTTGTTTGAAAAGTTTAAGTATAGAGAGGACCCAGTAAAATCCTCCACGTGTATCCCAGGACAATTTTGAGATGGTTCCCAAAAGCGGAGACCTTGAACAAGCATGGGCTCACCATGTGTCTCCTTAGCGCAACTACTAAGGTAGGACCCTAAGGCAGATCCTCAAATGAGCGTTAGCCCTCGACATGAACAATATTTGAGTTGAAGCGGGCCTTAAAGTTTCAAGGTTCCCGCTAAGCCACATCTAATCAGAAAGGGCCACATTTCCATAGATAGTGGGATAAAAATTTATAGGGAATACAAAACATGACTGTGGAAAAATGGAAGGAATGGAAAAAACATGATTTTACACCCAAGTTACAAATTCTTTCACATGGAGAGAGGAACATAAAACAAATTTTGGAATTTAAGTGATCCTCGACTAAAAGAAGAGACTCGATCATGGCAACCAAATGAAGGACGGAGCGTTCACATATCAACACGAGGAGATAGAAAATACGGCAGATCCTACAAACTAAATAATTTCAAGGAAAAACAGGGGTGAGATCAAATTGAGCACAAGCATCAGCTATGACTCGGGGATGGGCACTCCCTATGAGTTCCATAAGAAAAAATAGTAGACCAAGTTCAAAAAAAAAACCATTAGGCAATGGAGTCACGAGATAACCTTCCAAAGAATAAACTGAGAAACCAACAAAAGCGCATCGCCAAGGACTGGACAAACAAAAACAGAAAAATACGAAAGCAGAAAGAAACCAAAAGACTATACACTATACAATGATGCATACCTTAATTCTAAGAAATTAGTTAAGGAAATTTTTCAAGTGCCTTTAATTCTGGATATGACCATGCTAAGCAGTTCTGATATGTCTTTAACAACTGGTCATATGATTGTTTCTCTTTTCCATCCAAGTTGTTATCTGACCACATTTTTTCAGGCTTATCCTTTGTGCCTATGTCAATTTTTTCAACATCTCTCAAGGCTGCATCAAACATCAAAGTCCCAAGAAAATCAACCTTCTCAGGATATCTGCATTGATTAATTTCATAATCCTTGAAAACAACATAGTTCATAGAGTTATCAACACCAATGTCTATATGCAATACTTCATAAGAAGCATTATCGGGGTCCTCAATGAGATATACTATTTTCTTTTTACTAGGTAACTTCACAAGGATTCTCTTAATTAGTATGGTGGCATAAGACATGTCCATTTGCACACTTCCACCCACACTAGCAGCCCATTTTCTTGATAACAACATTCCCCATTTGGCAGGGCAATCAACAATAAAAACATCTAGCTTTAAGTTCTTTCCTGGTAGGCTATAAGTTACACTATCAAACCCTTGACACTTCCAACAATTAGAACCTCTCTAGAATCCATCAAGCTCACTTCCCACAAGTGGTTATCAATTTGATATCTAATTCATTCATGACCTCAAGAGACATAACATTACATGATGCTCTGAATCAAACATACGGTTGTGTAACAACCTGTCCCTAATAATCAGAGTAGTGAAAAATGGATCTACATTCAGCTGGGACTCGACCAAGGATGTTCCCAAATATACTTCAGGTGGCTCACCTAGTTCTTCCAATACTTGGGGTTTTTCCAACTCTGCAATGGTAGGAGGAGTCTCACCATTATTTACATTTCTGCCTTAGGTAATCTTTTTTCTTCTTTCAATCCCAAATAATCAAAGGCCATTTTCTTATGCTCAGGAATCTTAAGAAGCTTAAGAATTGGAGCAGAAATCTTGATCTGACTCAAAACTTGGGAAATTTCATAAGGAAAAAAATTTGGGCAAGGCAATATTTGGAGGAATCTTGATAAACTCATCCGACAAGAAAGGATTTTTCATGGTTTGAGCATGGGCAAGGATACAGATCTGTTTGGGGAAACAAATCCTTTATCGATGTATATTTCTTAGGAGTTTCTTTTGAGATATTGGTGAGAATTGGAGTTTTTAGTTTGGCCTAAGGCCCTTCCCCTTTGACAACTTTATTCCTAGTGTTATATTCTTTTTCATGGCCAACTACTGTGTTCATTAACAACTATCTATCATCCTTAGAAGGGATTCCTCCATCATACTTCTTAATCATTAATGACCTTAAGTGCTAAAAATCATTATTAGGAAACCCAAAATGTTATACCATATGAATCTCAAAAGCATTAATGGGAGGAAGAGGTAATACCCGGTGAATGCAATCCCATAATTTTTCAATAGTTCTAGCACTCATCAACTCAGTTGAGGTTGCTCCCTACTATGAACTTATAGAGGAATCCATCATGCATGCATCATAATCAATGTCATCATCAGCTTCCTAACTTATTTGTCTTCAACACATGGGGCATGTGGTAAGAAACATCTGTCACACCACTCAATTTCATTAGCTTCTTAAAAAAACAACTCGCAGCTAAAGGATCAAGCACTTATTTATTTTCCCTTGGTTAGGGCTATCTATTTCCTTATCCCACGAGTCCTTTTCCTCTATCATCAGATCTCTAATCACCCCTAGGATGATTTGCAAATATTTCTTGACCTTTTATTTATGATGACCTTGGGAACCTTGTCCAATCCCCTTCTCTTCCCTAGCCAGTTTATAGGATATTTCCTTAACAGCTCCAGCCAATGTTTTCACAACCTCTTCTAGATCCACAAACTTACTTGACTGAGGCTTCTATGGATTGATCAGCTTGATACCTTCCCTCTTAGGAGGCTTACCAACTACTTTGATATTGTTTTCAATCTGCAAAGCCATGGTGAAGGCCTACCTCAATGTTTCTGGGTTCTTATCCCTCAAATAATAGGCATCCTTTTTATCAAAAGCATTTGAGTATTTTATCAAAGAAGAAACATTAGTTTGCCTTAGGATCACAGGTAGCCTATTTAGGGTCTTATTAAACCTTGTATTGAAGTCATGAAAAAACTCATTAGGATTATTTTTTATATTTTCAAATTTTGATAAAAGAAACCTAGGGTCTATTTTATCTCCATACTGTAATCTAAAAGCATTCTTCATTTCTGTCCATGAATCAATGGAGTTGTCTGGAAAATATTTATACCAGTCTCGTGCATCATCCTCTAGAGTATGAATAAAAATTTTATGTACACATCCTCAAATTCAATCTCAAAGTCTTCCATCATATTGACAAAAAGCTTTAAGTGTTGATCACCAATAATAGCATTATTTCCTTGAAATTTAGGCAATCTATTTCTAACATCTTGGGGTACATGATTGTGATATCTAGCCATACCTCTTAAATCTATAGGACCAAAAGTGTTCACAAAAAATAGAGGTCTTGGTGGGGGTTGGGCTATATTGTTTTAGGGAGGTGATATTATAGGAGAAACAGAATGATGGGGAGTGAGGGTTGTGTGGAGCATAGGAAGGTAGTTCTTAGAATGAATGTTCTTTAAAAACTATGGTTATTGGAAGATCCTATCAACTTTGGAGAAAAAAATGACATAATGAGATGCAAATTTTTCAAATACAAAAGAAGGACCCTCTTTAGTTGGAGAATTCAAATCTACAAAAAGACTACCTGATCTAGAAGCACTTGACAAAGTATGGAAATCTTCAATGACAAAGCTAATCGGTTTCCACAATTGATAACTCATTTCTTGATTTCTAATCTCTAACAACCTTCCGATTCTTCTTTCTTCAGAATTTGTCTTCCCCAATTCTAGAAACAACCTTCTAGTAGGGTCCTTTAGAAAGAGAGATCTTCTTCCTTATATCTTTGTAGAGATTAGTGATAAATCTAAATTGACAGTGGTTAAGATACTTGACATTTATCAAAAATTAATTCAAAATGGAGTCGCCACTAAGGATTTTCACCTTAGTTGTGCAAATGCACTAAAATTGGTCTGTCAAATGTCTTTCAACACTAAATTCATTCAAAGATTCACAAATATGACCTTCCTTTACCCATATTTAACATTGATGATGTAAACTTAGTGAAAAAACTAACAGAAATTGGAAATATTACACACAAAACTTGTAACATTTCTCGATTCTTACAAATCGGGACACAAGATGACGTTTCAACAACATATTTACACTTTAAAATTTGTAAGAAGCATTTACCAGGGTCTATATGCATTGTTGAAGGTGTTCAAACTTTACACATACCTTTATGTCCCCAGCAACGATGCCATTTTGGTATTGGTATCTAAGTTGATTCTCTCTTGGGAACCGTGCATCATCAATGATTTATCAAGACATTGAGAGATAGAAAAACCATATTATGATTAATTTTGTAGCCTAGGGAGAGGATTCATTTGACTCTTTATCACTCGGGCATCGAGAGAAATGGATAACACCTTCACTAATGATTTGATCTATCCTCATTGTTTTAGGTCATGCCTTTTGACAAGAGTGAGAGGAGCTGATTTTTAACCCTTTTCAAAGTGAAGGAGAATGAAGAAATACTTCTTTGCAAAAATTTGAAAAGATACCCTGAGAAAATATGATCAATGCATCACAATTTAAATCTCACTAGTTGTCACTTATAAATAATGGTGATATTTTCTAAACAAGGCTAAAGGTTATTAAAGACATTATGGAATCCTAATTACTTTCGCATATTTGGTAGTATAATTTATACATTTGTGGACATATAGGGAAAATAGGGGTAGTTCAGTTGGATTCATTGTTTTTTTAAAAATAATTTTGGTGGGAGATTAAGTAGGATTAAATTGATTATGCCGGATATTTGAGAAAAATTCACAACATTTGGAAAAATAAATGATACAATGCTTCAAAATAGCTAAAATATTCCTTCAACTAGAAGGTGTGCATCAATGGAGGCCCATGTTTACATGGTTTCACACAATATCCAAGAATTTAACATGAAGGATCGAGATAAAGACTCAATTAAACATCAAAGACCCCTGGTTCATCACGCCTAAGATACACTCGGAGGCTTACGGATAATCTTTATCAACAAAATGATAGTAAAGTGATTTTAAATTTGTTTATCTCACTACAGGAAAAAGTCTCTTCTTGTAATGAAATTACAAATGCCACTAAACTATCATAGGGATGAAATCATGTGTGATTCAGAGGGACTTTAACACAAGATTGCAATAGGAACAAGAAAAACTACTTGTAGACATTCTAAAATAAAGAAGACACAAATTTGTCCAAGATTGACACAGATTAATTCGAAGTTGATTAGATTCATCAACAAGGGAAAGTTTCTTTGAATAGTCTTAGAGCTTGTCAATGGTTGTACACTTGCAACCAACTTGATGTGATTGAAATCTAAAACATAGGAAATTAACAGGTTTCTCATATTGGTCTCTCAAGAAGATGGGCTCTCTTAAATTTTCTCTTAAGAATTCAACCCCGACCTTTGCAAGAGTATTCTCATTAAATTTATACATTTCACTTGCTCACTCATGCCAAATTTTCCCCTAAAAAAGAAGAATATTTGAGGGACCTTTGTTTGTTACCAATTTGCCTCAAAAAGTGACATTTAACAAATTCATACCCGAAAGCTACTAGGTGGAAAAATAAGGAGCTGATCACATTTCTCAGACCTTTGACTAATGACTGGGATGCCATGTCACAAATTTTTGATAGCCCTTCTAATCATTCTTATTTTTTCATGTGAGAAATCTCCATTTTAATCATTTTTCGGTGGCCCTGTATAGCTAGATTTAACAGGCAATCCTTTTCACCCTTGAGGCAACACCTTTTTCATCCTTTGCATCTATAACCTTCATCGTTTCATCATTTTTCCCATTCTTTCTCTACAACTCTTCTCTACATCCAACTTCTCTAGTAATTTGCATTTTTACAAGTGCCCAAGCAATTCTAACTTTAAAATATCACCCTTTACAATCCTTAGACCCATAAATTAAGTTCTAAATCCATTCAATGGAAATTTGTAGACAAAAATGCAAGGAATTTCATTAAAAATGATGAAAAACAATGCGTATTTGCATCTCCAGGAGTCTTGGAGAAAAAATGGCAAAAAAATAGATGTAATGCACAACAACCATTGATTCTACTCCTTATCAACTTTAGATTAGAGTCATCCACGTGTTTCCTTTACGCAACTATAAAGGTGAGGTACGAGGCAAGTTTCCAAACAAGCGTGGGCCTTCCACGTGCCCTAGGCCAAAAAAAAATTCCTTTTGGCCCTTGAAAATTCTCAGTATAAAAGGAGCCAGCGGAATCCTCCATGTGTCTCCCTGGCACAACTTTGAGATGGTGCTTAAAAGTGGAGACCCCAAACAAGTATGGGCTCATCACATGTCTCAGTCCAACAAGGTTACTGAAAATGTTTAAGGACCAGTGGAAGGTGTCATGTGTCTAGGGTCCGAGACAATTTTCCTTGGCCGTTGAAAAGTCCAAGCAAGGGCAGAGTGAGCAGAAGCTTCCACGTGTCTTCATGACACTCTTTTAATAATAAGATTCAGGAGCTTGTCCCCAACTAGGCATGGTCCATCCAAGTGTCCTAGGCCTTAGAAAGTTAATTGAAAATTTTAAGTACAGAGAGGATCCAACGAAAGCCTCCATGTGTCTCCCCAATGCAATTTTGAGATGGTTCCCAAAAGCAAAGACCCAGAACAAGTGCAAGCTCACCATGTGTCTCCTTAGCACAACCGATAAGGTAGGAACTGAGATGAATCCTCAAATGAGCACCATCCCTCCACATGGACAAGCTTTGAGTTGAAGTGGGCCTTAGAGTTTCAAGGTGCCCTACTGAGCTGCATCTAATCAGAAAGGCCCACCTTTCCATAGATATTGGGATAAAAATTAACAGGGAAAACAAAATGTGACTGTGGAAAAATGGAAGAAAGGGAAAAAACCCAATTTTACACCCAAGTGACAAATTATTTCACATGGACAGAGGAACAGAAAACAAATTCTAGACTTTAAGTGATCCTCGACTAAAGGAAGAGACTGATCATGGAAACCAAATGAAGGATAAAGCTTTCATGTATCAACATGGGGTGATATAAAATATGATAGAGCTCGCAAACTTAATAATTTCAAGGAAAAATGGGGCATGATAAAATTGAGCACCAACAGGTTTGGTAAAAAATGAGAGGGTTCAATGAGCTTCTTCATTTAGAGCGTTCAATTATCTAATGATATCGGGGTAATGGAGAGGTTCAAAATACTAATGCTCTCAATCTAGTGTCCATATCCAATTGGTTCTTCGTTTCATTCGGTTGGGGAACCATAGAGTAACAACTATAAACTCTCTAGTTTTGGTCCCTGTATGGTCATGTGGTATGATCTAGGATCTAAGCCCAAGGGAAGTTAGGAAATCTATGCTCGGGGGCATTTGAGTAATTATAATCCCGATTGGTTTAATTTTTAACACTTGAAGTCGCTGTTCAATTTTCTTTACATATTGGGCGAGTTCTAAGGAAAATAAGATGGAGTCCTATATCTATGTTGGTATGTAATTATGTTCCATTTGGTTATGGTACCAATGGATCACAACCAAAAATTTTCTCTCTTTGCAGACCTTTGATGGTTATATAAATGCTCAAGGTAATTTGTAATTTTGTTGATTCGACCAATACTCAAATTATTTATCATCTTTAATTTTTAATGTGTCAAGTTTTCTTTTGATTTTTGTATGTCCCTAGTTGATTTTAAAATGTTGTACCTATAGCCTTGATCTATATGTGCTAATGAAAGTGCTAAATTTAGTTGAGGCCCTATCGGTTCAAATATAAAATCTCTAGGTTCTCTAGGTGCTATAATTGTCATGCATAAAACTACTAAATTGATCTAACAAAGAAAATAATTCAAGAAAAATAAATCTAAGATATGTTTTTGGTATTTTCTAATATATGAATGAACAAAAGCAATAAAACAACTAATCTAGTAAAGAAAATATTTTTGATTGTTTCCGGTATTTTATACAAAGCTTCTAATCTAATAAATGAATCTAAAACAAGAAATTATTCGGATGTAGATAAGTTCTTGTGTGAGTGTGCTAATATAAACCTAAAAAATTAACTAATTGAAATCTTTAAAAGAAAATATTCAATATTACCTCGAAATATAACATAAATAAAAGCTTCAAAGAATCTATTATTCCCTTCAACCTCTATGGTAATGTTAAAGAACAAACTTTCTAATTTGATCTGATATACTGATAACTTGATAATTGAAACAATGAAATGATTTATCTATTGTATTTGATATGAACTTTGAAATGATAAATTCAGAATTGATAATTTGCATGAATGAAGAAAACAACTCCTCTAACCTCAATATTACAAAAACTTTGGCAAATATGGATGTATGAATAGTGTCACCTTAGTTTATCCTTTCAATATTTATGTCCACATGAGTGCAACAGATGGGAATGCAAAAATAGAAGAAGAAGAAGAATGATGCAAGAGAAACAACAACTTGAATTGGTAGACTTGGAAGCAATGCAAGTGGAAGAGTGTAAGCACGATTGAACTGAGATTGTCTTTAGAAATTTCTAGCAAGAAATACAACAGCTTTGTAATGGCAAGGATACCAATTTTCTCCATGTTTTTATTGAGAACAAGAACTGGTTATCTAAAAAATTGGATGGGTTGTGAAATCAAACACAAGACAACCTTAGTGTGCCAATTCATTGGGTGAAAAGGTAATTCAAAATGATTAAATCTATTTTAAAATAGAAGAGGGAGATAAAAACATGCAATCAAGCGTAAATTTAGCTAATTTAGTTCACAAACATGCCTCGGAACTAAAGTTAGCTGAATTCATGTGTGTCTAATTTTCACATAAAGGTTTCGGAAAAATTGTGTAGAGCCGCCACCCTATGTAGGGTAAAAACACGAAGTACCACCATGAGTAGGGTAGTAGTCACAAAATCGATGGTGTGCCTAGGAGACATTATAAAAATGCCTCCCGGGAAAGGTCGATGGTTTCGACACTTAAGGTCAAAACATGTATAAAAAGAAGCGGGAAACTAGAAGAAAGCATGAAGAGGCTAAGTAGGGATGTCTAGGCTATAAATAGATGCTACAAATGGGTTTAGGAACTTGAACACCTTCTAAAAGGATATGAATCAGCATTGGGGACTTTTTTTTGACCATTTTTCCGACAATGTAGCATGCATAATTTTGAGTGCGTACATATTTCCCCCTAGGAGAAGCATCTTAGCCATGAAAAGGATTAAAACATAGATTCCAAGTATGACATTCCCAAAATGGGGAGTTATAATCTATACCTTACATGTTCATGTGCCAAAATTTCACTATTCAAGTTCCCACTACCTACAAAATGAAAAGAATACTCAAGTGCAGATAGACAAATTATCAAAAAATATACGCTAAATTAAAATGACAAGAGGACTTACCATTTGTACAAGGATATAGAAGTATAGGTGTACCAACACTGCACCGTGAACACATGCACTAAAAATGAGGTTAAAGCAACATATATATTTCAAAACAAACCCATTTTTAAATTTGTTTATGTATACTCGATTTGGTGATTTTGGAGATCTAGACCCATAGTGACCATTTTTGACGAGAGTATACCCAAAACGATCGTTCCAAGACCGTGATCATGCCTCCATAAGCAAGAGATCGAGTTGCGTGGTCTAAGGTAGTTTTTTCTCATTTGTTTATTTTAAAACCTAAAATATGAAAAATGTCTAAATATTTTCCTAGGAGAGGTTATTTTTGAAATTTCATGTTTTAGACTAGTCTCTAGGGTGGTGCCCATAGGGAAGTCTTTTATTGCATGTAAAATGGTTAATTTTTATTTTTAAAAAATATTTTTAGGGCCATGTAGCTGTATGATGAATCTGTTCAAGACCACTACCCCGAGCAGGGAGGTGGTTACAAGATCACCTCCCGACAAGGTGGTGGTCACAAAACCACCACCATGCACGGTGGTGGTGGTTCTCTGAGCGTAACACATGGAATTCATGCTTTTTTTTTTTTGGATTTTTAATGTTTTACATTGTTTTTTATGAGCTTACCTATTGAAAATGCCAATGAATTGCTCTTTTTCTATTTTAATGGATGCATAAGAAAGAGGAGTACATCCAATGGAGTCATGAGAGGGAGTGTGATTGGATCCTTGAGATCCTTGATCAGCTAACTTAGGTTGAGATCGATAGACTACAGAGAGAAATCATATAAAGGATTGCTATGGTGCCCCATGTTACTCCTATCAGTCATATTCTTTGAGACTTGTTTTAGTATTTGGATGCCAACCAGAATACCTTTTGGTTATCAGGTTGCAGGGGTGAGTAGATGAGTACATTAGAGGATGTGTATCAGATACTTGGAGTTCCAATACTTGGGAGGTGACCCTTGAGACAAAAGGATCTAGATCCATGAGGACTTTATGGGCTAATTATATGGGTAGTTTTGTGGTGTCACTTAGTTCTAAATAGGGATTAAGATCTGATCTATTGCTACCACTCTTATCCCCACTATCCTCAAGGCCATCATGGGTATTCTCGCTTCTCGATTGATAGGTGGAAAGGGGGTATTACATTACTTCATTGTTGGGCTTTTATTATCACACGAGATAGTGGCATATGGCCATACTTATGCTTCGTGAGAAGATATACTTGGGACCACCTAACATGATTTATATTGAGTGGTTCGTCTCTAGGGATAGTCTCTAAGCTACCCTAAACTTATGATTAGTTAGGTTTACAAGCGTATAACCCCTATCAAAGGGAGTGTGATGACAGATAGGACCTAGGGGTCGTAAGGGCCGTGTGATGGACAAGAATGTTAGTGTTAAGAGGTCCACATTAGTCAGTGGCTTCATTGACCATTGTTCACTTGGTTTCCACTCCCTACCATGACATGATAGGAGTGTGGGGATGGATGGGTGCATAGTGGCAGCTTGTTCCACTACTAGTTAGTTGATTGACGGGATGGGGAAGGTACAAATTCATCCATTTTTGAGTTCCTCAAGTATTTTGGTCTTCCATATATTGATATGCTTCCCCTAGTAGTACCGTATATAAGAGTGTTAAGAAGGCCAAAAATGGACCTAGTTGAGATCCGGGTTTGTAAGTGGTGATTATAGGAGTTCCAATCATAGTTAGGCATATTGTCAATGCCCAATGGTTAGCTTGTGCCACTCGCACACCTTTAATTCAAATTAAGGTTGCACCCACTCGTAGTGGGGATGAAGTACATATAGAGATAGAATCTGATTCTAAGGAGGAGATAAGGGATGAGACTGGAGAGGATTCAGGTGGTAAGGAGACCAGAGATGAGTCAGATGATGAGGGATTGGGTGGTGAGACTAGTGGTGTAATTCACATGGAGGAGGAGGAGAGTGACCCTGAGTGGCATGACACCTTGGAGAGATCCACGACCGAGAAGGAGGAGGCAGACACCGAGATGGAGACCTTAGTCTCTGAGGGTCCACTCCTTTGAGATGATGAGAGAGGAGATGATGATTCTATTATAGGAAAATGGGTTTCCTTAGGAAAAGGAGAGATACAACGAGACCCCGTAGTATCTCGCACTAGCCACACCGGTGGACCATACATGGGTTCTCGATGATTCGAGTATGTGATTTTACTCTTTCCTTGATTTTGTTAGTTTTAGAAATGTTAGTTGCTATGCTTTGTATTTCTTTTTATTTTTGTGATTTTCTAACTCACCATTATTTCTTTGTTTTGTAGTGAACACTGAAGAGTGGCGAGACCTTATTCATCAGGTTTTCATGGACACTTTGCTACTTCCCATGGGGAAGATGAGAACATAGTTTCTAGAGGATGTGGGGAAAACTATGCGGGATGGCCACCACTGCTGATTTTTTTACACCTCTCTAGAAGGTGGCAGAGATGGTTATGGACTTGAAGACTAGAGTTGTAGGCTACAAGGTGGCTGAGAGGGAGAGAGAAGTGATGAGGAGGAGCTACAATGAGACCATGACTAGTGGTCAATTTCATGGGAATTCACATCACTCAATGCACTCATGCCATCAGAGCCGAAAGCAGAGCCCCAGAGTTATGTGTGCACCTTCTCGGGGTCTCATAGATGCTTATAGGCTATTGAGCCATTATCACTTTGTTGCCATTTTTGAGGTAATTGTATGATTAATTTGTATTTTTGTGTTCACTTGTGAGTGTTTTGATAACACTTAGTATGTCATGGAATTTTACTCAAACTTATTCCATGATATATATACAAATACATATTTTTGTTTGGTTATTCATCTCATAGAGTTGAATTCAATTTATAGTTTGATTCACATGTGCAATCTAGATGTTTAGAATTTATGGTTTTGACTCTTTCCGAATGTATGCAATGGACGTTATCTTTTTGAAGAAAGACATCAACATGTCCTTGCAGCCTATCAAAAGGTTGAGTCATTTTTTAGAAGCATTGTTCACTTCTTGTGTAATGTGCTAAATAATCCTCATCTAAATGTGGGAGTTGGTTAGACTACATATAAATGGTTTCATTGAACAAGACCTGAGGAGATGAGCCTGTTTCTCTAGTAAAAGTCATGGTCTTAGAGCTTGAGAGTTTAGGTTGTTGGGTTTGTGTAATTTGAATCAAATTCCTTGATCCTTATTGAGGAACCAACATTGGTCCCATGAGGAGGAGGATTTTGAATATGGGTGGTTGAATAGTTATCTTCCCATGTAGAAAGGGAGGGTGACTATTGTTTTATACCCATCGATAGTTATATTCTTCGAGACCCAAAATGGGTGGTCGTATTTGTCATATCTCGACATATTCAAGGTGTTTATAAATACTCATAGAATAATAAGAGAGAGGAATATGGATTAATAAAGTGGAAATGATAAGAGACTATCTCTTCATGTTGGGTTCACCAATTTTTACGGATGAAAATAAACACATGACCTTCAACCACACTCAAATCCCCGAGGTTGTGTCGAGGAATCCAGTCTACAAAATGTGAATGGCTAGGTGGTAGCGAATATGGTAATGGAATAAAAGTGTGTGAAAATGGTAAGCGAAGGTGGTCAAGGTAATACAAGTTTTCTAAATTGTAATGGTGGAATTTTTTTCATCAAGTGAAACGAAATCTTGTCTAACCTAGGTGGCTCAAATGGAGAAATCGGAAAGGATGGCAAACACGAGACTCCAGTCAATATCAAACTCTAGAGATATCCTGTCTATTGGTTATGGAACTCATGGGAAACTAAATGGGGCCTTGTAAATCTATTTAGAAAAGGTCATGGAATAATCAAAAGTGAGAGGCATGATTCATTTCAGTTCTATGGATGGTTGGTGGGTTCTGTCCAAAACGAGAGGGCTCGATGAGCTTCCTCATTTATAATTTTCAATGTTCTAATGATATATGCCAAAAATTGAGAGGTTTGAAAGACTAACACTTTCAATCCATTTTCTACATCCAATTGGTTCTCAATTCCATTCGGTTGGGGAACCATAGGGTCACAACCATAAAATCTCTCGGTTTTGGTCCTTGCATAGTCATGTGGTATGATTTAGTATATAGGCCCAAGGGTGGTTAGAAAATATACACTTAGGGGAAGTCTAATAATCATAAGCATGATTGGCTACTATGATTAATACTTCAATCTATTTAATTCTCTCAGTGTATTGGGCTGGTGTTATAAGGACAATAAGACAAAGTCCAGTATCTATGTGAGTAAGTAATTCTAGTCCGTTTGGTTATGGGACTAGTGGATCATAGCCAAAAAATTTCTCTTGCTGCAGACCTTTGATGGTCATATATATTCTCAAGGTAATTTTTAATTTGGTTGATTCAACCAATACTCAAACGCTTTATCATATTCAATGTTTAATACGTCTACTTTTCTATTGATTATATGTATGTCCCTAGTTTATTTCAAAATTTTGTACCTAAGGCCTTTATCTATGTCTCGCCAATGGTAGTGCTAAATTAGGTTGAGGCACCGTCGGCTTGAATATAAAATCTCTAGGTTCTCTAGGTCATGTAAGCTGTCATTCATGATTCTACTAAACTAATCTAACAAATAAAATAATTTAAGCAAAATAAATCTAAGTTATGTTTTTGGTATTTTTTGATATATAAATGAACAAAAGTAATAAAATAGTTAATCTAGTAAAAAAATATTTTTTATTTTTTCCGGTATTTTGAAAAAGCTTCTAATCTAATAAATGAATCTAAAACAAATAATTAACTGGATGTAGCTAAGTGCTTGTGCAATCGTGTTAATCCAAACCTAAACAATTAAATGATTGAAATATTTTAAATAAAATTTTCAATCTTATCTAAGAAATAGAGAATAAATCACAACATCCAAAGTGTGATTGCACAACATGGAAACCTCTCTCCAAGTGTCTGAAACTAAGAGAGGAACCTCCGTATTAGAAGTCGGTACTCCGGATGTAGGAGATCCAGAGATGCACAACATGGAAACCTCTCTCCAAGTGTGGGGACTTGTGAAACTAAGAGAGGAAAAAATGTTCCTCAAAACCGAAGACTATATTTTGCAAAAACGAGGTGAAACCTAATCCTACTTTAAAATCCAAAGGAGGAAAGTGGTGAAACTAAACTAACAGTTACACCAAAGGAGGAGTTGAACACTTCTTGTTACGTAGATAGACACGAGATCATAAAATGCAACATAAAACATCATGCACAAGCTGATAAGATGTAATCAAAGGTCGAAATGAAACAAGCAACACAAACAGAGGTGAAAATTGATCATGAGCTTGTATTGTCATTTCCTTTATCAAAACCCTTGTATTACAACATCAAAAAGGTAGAAAACCTGTTACAATTTTAGAAGAGGTATGATACTTGCAAAAATCACTTGTTATAGGTGAAAGAAGAAGCTTGCTATCCAAAGAAAATGTTCCCCCTTAGAAATGAGCCAAATTTGGCTTTTACATTGCATGGGTCGAGCCCAGGGGACAGAAAACATACAAAAACATGGGAACCCATCCCTCCTTGACTACAGATGCATTAAAATGGCATGGGGACCTTACAAACCCATACCCTATCATTTTGGTGGATTACGGGAGAATGCGACCCATTCCGCATTAAATGTAGTCGTTGAAATGTCACTTCTGGCCATGAACACGCGTCAGAGCCGTTTCTTGATTTTCTCTCTCTAGAATGCACCAAAATTCAAGATTAACCCCAAATCATGTAGAGAATTTCATGATCTTTCCGTTGATATAAAGAACGTGCAAATTTGAGCTCAGAATCGAAAGATATGTCGATCACGAAGATCTAGGGCACAAAACAGGTGAAAATGGATTTTTAAATTTCTTCCCACGCTCTGCCACCTGGATGACACGTGGCATGCATTGATTGGTCACATGATTCTCTCTCCTTCCTGCTTCATTGGACACATGTCCTCTTTTTATTGGCTCGGGTCAGTGCTTGAAACCTCGCCCTCTGACCTTTTGGACTTTTCTCCTTGTGACACGTGTCATGATTTGGTTGGTCCGTGGGTCTGCCGGCTCTTCGCGCCCTTCGCATCTTTCTGTCCCGGATGTCCCAAACTATTTGGGACAAAAACTCCTGAACCACCGAAATGGGCTTCCTTGTCCCTCATCTTTCGGTGACACGTGTCATGATCTGATTGGCCCTCGGGTTTCTCGGCTATCCGCGTCCCACGCGTCCATTTGTCCCAACTATCCCAGTGCTGAAGTTCCTCGTTTCGGCTGAACCGGCCGGTTCACGTCCTTCGCGTACATTTGTTCCAACTGTCCCGGCTGTCTGGGACAAATTCTTCCAAACCACCCGAAATGGGCTTCCTTTGCTCTCGGCCGCTTCGCCTTTTCGCGTCCTTCGCGTCCTCACGGCCCAGATGTCCGAATACTTAGTGTGAAAGTTCTCCTTTTTTCGGAACCAGGCGGTTCGTCTCAAGGCCCAAATGTCGAGTAGTTAGTCAATTTTCTTCTCCTTCGGCCGAACCAGCTTTCCGCGTCCCGCGCGTCCCGAATGCGGCCCGATTGTCGATTGTTATATTCCTTGTTTCGGCCGAACCGGCGGTTCGCGTCCTTCGCGTCCATTTGTCCGGATGTCCCTTTGCTTCATGGGCTGCTGGAGGATTTTCGGCCGATCCGCGCCTTGATGTCCCAACTGTCCCAAAGGCGGCTGGAGTAGGACTTAGCCAATTTCATGATTTTTTCCTGAATCGACCTACTTGCTTGGAACTGAAAACTCTGATGCATGTTATCGAAATTTACCCCACAGGGGTGAACTTTGGATAACAATTTGGTGACTTTTCGGGGTCACCTACCTGCTAGGTGAAAAGATCGGTAGTTGACTGAAGTAGTCCATTGGGCATGGAGTTATCAAATATTCTTTTAGAACCCAGCCCTGACTCGAGAATGTGTAAGGAGGAAGATGGAATGTTACCTGATGAAAGCAAGGATTGCTAAACATCTCCATGGACAGCAAGCTGTGCCAAAGCACTTAGGGAAAACAAAACTAACCTACAACAAAACAATGTGCACAAGCACTTGGAGGAAAGAAAATCTAATCTAATATTTACAGAGGTAGTGAACTTCCCTCTAGAAAAGCGCTTGAGATAGATTCCATTGATTTGGAATCTGCAGTTCTTCACCATCATGAGGCTAATTGGAAAGCATTGTTGTTCTTGCACTTTGTGACCATGTATGGGCCACTCCAAATGGCATCAAATTTTGAATGCCTTCCCGGTTTTGCTCTATCCACATCCCATTTCAACACTAGATCTCCAACTTGAAAAGATCTATCCTTGGCCTTTCTATCAAAGGTCTTCTTGATCAAAGCTTGATCCTTTTCCATTGCTTGGGATGCCTGATTTTGATCTCTTGCAGCTCCATCAACTCTGCATACCTCACCTCCATGGGCTCAAATTCAAGCAACTCCAGCTGCTTCATGAGTTCCAATGTTGGCAACTCCAGTGACATGGGCAAGATTGCTTCCTTTCCATAGACAAGCCTGAATGGAGAATTACCTGTGGATCTTTTGGGAGTGATCCTATCAGCCCATAAGGCTGATTTCAGCTTGGTATGCCAAGACCTTTGATTCTCATCAAGAGTCCTCCTAATGATCCTCAACAAGTTCTTGTTTGTAGACTCGGCTGGCCATTACCTTGAGGGTAATAGTTTGATGAAGTGCTTAGGTAAATACCATTCTTGACAGCCCACTCAGTCACCTTAGATCCAATGAATGCCAATGCATTATCAGAGATTATTGTAGTAGGTACACCAAATCTGGTTGTTATCCCCTCATAAAAGTCTAAGATGTTAGACTCATTCACCTCTTTGAGTGCTACTGCTTCTGTCCATTTGGTGAAGTAGTATGTGGCTGTCAAAATCCATTTGTGCCCTTGGCTTGAATTGGGATTAATGACTCCAATGAAGTCCAAACCCCATTGCATGAATGGCTGGTCAACTGAGATTGGATGCAATGGAAGGGCAGCAAGTCTCTCTTTTCCTGTGAAGAATGCACAATTCTTACACCTCTTGATCCATGCATAGCAATCCATTGAAGATTTTAGGCCAATAATAACCAGCCTTCATGATTTTTAGAGCTGTCACTCTTGGTGCAAAATGGCCACCAGCTGGTCCACCATGAAACTCTTCCAACACCCTTTGAATCTGACCTGTGCTAATGCATCTCAGCAGCACTCCATTCACATCTCTCTTGAACAAAACTCCATCAACAATGGCATATGGAACAGCCTGCAACCTGAAGTGTCTCCTTTGGGTCTTGTTCATCTCTGGAGGGCATAGGCCTGTGCCTAGGAAGTGCATAATACCTTGGGTCCAGCAAGGAGTCGGGGCAGCATTGTCTTCTTCTTGTTTGCCACTTGGCTCATGACTTTGTCTGGACTATCAAAACAGCCTCTTCTTCGTTGCATACTTCCTTTTGCTTCCCCAAAACCAGCTGCTCACACAATCCTTTCCCTCTTACCAGCTTGGTGATCTTGATCTCAATGTCATACTCCATGACACGGGTGATCCAACCTGCCCTTTTCTCATTCAAATCCTTGTTGAGGAGGAAGTCCTTAACCCTAGCATGTGAGACCAGCAGTTGAATCTTATTGTTTGAGACCAAATGTCTGAACTTCTTCAAGCTCCTGATGACAGCAAGGACATGCTTTTCGATGAAAGAATACTTTATTTTGTAATCTTCCAAGGTTTGGCTGAAGAATGCTATGGGCTGTTCTGAACCTTCTCTATTCAGCTGTGTTAAGATAGCTGAGATTGTGTCTGATCCTCCAAACACATACAACATGAAGTCCTTTGAAAAGTCTGGGTTGATAAGAGTTGGAGCTTGTGATATTGCATGCTTGATGCTTTCAAAACTCTCTTTGCCTTCTGTTGTCCATTTGAATGCCAGACTCTTCTTCAACATCATTGTTAGAGGCTTCACAAGAGTGGCAAAATTAGGCACAAATCTGCGGACAAAGTTTATCCTTCCTAAGAAGCTTTGAAGAGATTTCTTGTGGTGTGGCAATGGGAGCATTCGGATGGCTTCAACCCTTTCAGGATCAATTGTTAGCCCTTCCCTAGAGACAATGTGGCCCAACAATTTGCCCTCGTGTGCCAAGAATATACACTTCTTTGGATTCAATGACACTCCGAACCTTCTACACCTCTGAAACACTTGTCTGAGGTGAAAGAGATGGTCTGCTGCATTCTTTGAGAAGACAGTGATATCATCTAGGTATACCAGCACTATATTGTTGATTAAGCCTTTGAATGCCATATCCATAGCTCGCTGAAATGTTGCTCCGGCATTTGATAGGCCAAATGGCATCTTCTTGTAGGCATAGGTGCCCCATTTGGTGGTGAAAGCCGTCTTGAATTGATCTTCTTCCTTCACCATTATCTGATTATAGCCTGAGTATCCATCAAGTAGTGAGAACCTTTCTGAACCAGCTACAACTTGCAATATTTGCTCCATGGAAGGGAGTGGATAATGATCCTTGAGGGAGGCTCTGTTCAAGTCTCTGAAGTCAACACACAGTCTGATTTCTCCATTTCTTTTTCTCACTGGCACCAAGTTTGCAACCCAACTTGAGTGTTTGATGGGGAAGATGATACTGGCCTCAATAAGCTTGCTTAACTCTTTTCTCATGAGAGGTTCAATATGGGGATTCACTGGCCTTTGCTTTTGCCTAACGGGCTTGGATTTGGATCCAGCTCAATAGTATGTTGTGCCAGCTTTGGGTTGAAACCTCTTAGATCTTTGTAAGTCCAAGCAAAGATATCTGGGAACTCTTGACAAAGCTGAACAAAATCAGATTTCTCTTGTGAGGTACTTACTTTGCCAATCTGCAATGTTTTGCCTTCTTCCACTAAAATAGGCTCTGAATCTTCACCCTTCACTTGAATGTTTTCTTTCTCCTTCCGGAACTGATCATTCGGGTTGAAGATTGACTCCAAGGTTATGAGGCCTTTTGGTAATTTGTTAGTTCTCAGTTGTACTACCTGATCACCATATTGCTGCTCCAACTTGTCTTGATTTCTGGCGGAGAACTCAGCTTCTTCTTGTAGGAAATTAACAATTTGCTGATCATTCTCGAAGACTTGCCAACTTGTGTTGTTATCTGGAACAGCTGGTCTCACAACCAATTTGATATGAGGCTGAGATTTCTCACTTTTGATACTCTCTACAACATCAAACGCAGCCCCAATTGTTGCAAGTCTATGTCAGTGGCTTCATTTTTTTCTTGGGATGGAATTGATGCTAAAAGCTTCAAAATCTTCAATAAGATCCCATACCCGATTTTTGTAGCACTTAAGCAGATCATTTTTGGCAGCATTTTTTCCTTTGACTTGGTTTATGACCAGCTCACTATCACCAAATACTTGTAAATTCCTGATGCCTTTCTTCATTGCCCAGTGCAGTCCATGAATTAAGGCTTCATACTCAGCTGTGTTGTTTGAGCAGGAAAACTAGAAACGGAAGGCTGAGTAATACCTTATACCTTGCGGTGAAATGAGCATAGCTCCTCCTCCTGCACCTTGTCTACTCCTTGACCCATCAAAGAACAATTGCCATACTTCATTCTTGTCCTTATGATCTGGCTTGGTGATGCTGGGGAGAGGTTGATCCTCTTCATGTAAACAATAAACCCCTAGCTCAGATTCTTCTATTTCTTGATAAGGATCAAAAGCATGCACTTTGCTTGCCCATTCATCAAGAGTCAAATCTGGGATGCTTCCAACCTTGGTGTCAGCTTCATCAGTGCTTGGATAATCTTCTTGATCAAACGTTGAACAGTTGGTATTGATTTGGCTGGTAGTGTAAGGCTCAATGTGAAAGTTCGCAATAGGTTCAGACCTGATTGTGGCCTTGGTTCCATACCTTGTTCTGAACAACATGTGTGACCAATCCGCCGAAAGATAGCCTCCAATTTTAGCAGTGAAGTCTCTTGACAAGCACAATGCAAAGAGTGGTGGCAGGTCTATGACTGACACATCTTGTAACACTATTACGTTGGGACATGCGTGCAGTGTGAGGCTCAAACCTTTGATTACTCCAACCGTTGTCACTGTTGTCCCATCTAATTGCACTACACCCTTGGAGATGACTTCATATTGAAGCCCTAGCTGATCAGCTATTTGCTTGGGCATTACTGAACTACTTGCCCCAGAGTCGATCATGCAATTATGTACCAACTTATCTCCTATGATCAATGAAACATAAAATGGAGGGGGCTTCAACATTTTACCTTGTTGTCCTCCATGGTTTCCTTCAGGCTGGGCAGCATTTGTGAGTACCTTCTCTTGCATTTGGACCTGTTGATTTGAAGTTGACCAGTCCTTCATGGCAGCTTGTAGCAAATCTCTCTGGCCTGGGATGGATAGTGATTCCCACATTGATATGTTTACATTTGTCTTCTTCATCTGATCAATGATGTTGAATGGGGATGAAGCATCCCTCTGCTTGTCCCCTAGCTTGCACATTCATTCCTTGCACATGGGCAGCAACAACTGGCATCTGAGTTGGTTTAGGGGCTGGTTTGGGTGCTCCTTGCATGTTTGGAACTGCATTTTGTTTGCCAACACCTTGTGGAGTGACAGAAGGTCATGAACTACTTGGGGCTAATGGCTGTTCTTCACCCAAATTTCTCCTTTTGACCTTGTGTTGGCTACAACACCTTGAGAGGGTATTTGATTCATACCACAGAAATCTTCGGCCTGCCAATTGACAAGAGTAGTTTCATTCGGAGATGTTCCTTGCTGAGGTGCTTCTTGTTGCTGATCTCCTTCATGGCTGGACTCTTACGACCCACCAATGGTTTGCACCATCAGAGCTTGATTTAATGCACCGTTAAAGCACATTGATTGGTTATGTGGCTGACTACATGGGAAACACCAATCATATTCTTGGGCCATGTTATTTTGGACTGGCACTAATGCTTTAGAAGCAGATACAACATTGGGGTTATAGGGCTGAAATGGTCTATTAGCGGGAGGCCTTACTTGGCTTTGATTTTGATTTGCAGCCTGATTTGGTGACCTATTTTGTTGGTATGGGGGCCTAGCCTGGTATTGTGCTTGAGGCTGATATGGTCTAGCACTTTGAGCTTCTTTGTCTTTTGATAGTAACAGCTCATTTCCCAAATTTTGCAATTGTTTCATGACCTCTTGGAGTTCATTTGAAGCACTAGAGGATGAAGTAGAAGTTTCACTTGAACTTTGATTTCTAGGGGTGGGAATAGGAGCCAAAGTGGGTGCTTGACTAGTGCTTGGATTTTCTAAGTTTGGATACAAGGGCATGGGAGGCCTAGGAGCCAGTTTACCAGCTTGAATAAGACAGTTTTCGGCTCTAATGGCAATGCTATAAGCAGCAGGTAAGGTTGTGCCTCCCATAGATTGAATTAACATAGAAATATCAGAATTCAAAGCTTTAAGGTAATATAGAAAAGCACCTTCTGTTGTTGGCCTGATTGCCACTGGAATCCTATCCCAAGACCTTTGAAATCTGAAGTTGAAGTCAGTCAGCTGCTCGTTGGGGGCTCTCTTGATAGTTGTCAGCTGCTCCAAAAGAGACAAGTTGTCTCCCTTCTCTCCAAATTGCTCGTGAAGTGCAATACACAGCTGATTCCAGTTTGTGATAGAACCAGCTCCAAGGCTCCTAAACCATTGTAATGCTTTACCCTTGAAGGAAGATGCCAGTAACTTGACAGCCACTTGCATTTCATTGATTTCATGGATTGCACAAAGGTTAGCAATATCTTTAACATGATCACCTGGAGTAGTCTGATTTTCTCCGGTGAAGTAGGGAATGTTCTTCAAGGCTGCAATAGGAACTGGATGTTGTGCATTGAGAGCAAGTGGGCTGCTGCCTGTGAAGTTGACGTAGGGATTGTTCTGAGCCATTCTGATTGGTCTTAAAACCCTTGTTGATTGAATGAAAGGTCTACCAGGTGGAGGAGTTGAGAGAGTTTTGTTTGGTGGAGATGGAGACCTTTGAATCCTTCTTCCTCTTTGCCTTCTTCTTGGAGATAGTTAGGGTATTCAAACAACACTTCTCTTCTCTCAACTCTTGACCTTGTGGTGATTCTTCTCATGAGTTTTCGAGGCTGCTGAGCTTGGAACCGATTGATTCTTCCCCTTGGAGTCGCGGATATGCAAATAATAGCTCTTATAAGCAAGAAAATTGCAGCGAGATGCACATCAACTCTGCTACATAAAAATGAGACCTCTATGTCCCACCTTGAGGCATGCCAAAACTATTGTTATGAGACTCACGGCACCCCTGGATGCGAGATCGGGCTTCTAGGTTGATCACTCTAGCATCCAAAGTGTGATTGCACAACATGGAAACCTCTCTCCAAGTGTGGGGACTTGTGAAATGAGAGAGGAATCTCCGATTAGAGGTTGGTTCCTCAAACTCCTCGATTTAGATCTATATTTTGTAAAACTACGAGAGGTTTGAAACCTAATCCTACTCTAAAATCCAAGGAGACGAGAGATAGAAAGTGAAAAAAATGAAACTAAACTAACGATGGTGATACACCAAAGGAGGAGTGGTGAACACTTCTTGTTCTGCGAGATAGACACGAGATCATAAAATGCAACATAAAACATCATGCACAAGCTGATAAGATGTAATCAGAGGTTTGAAATGAAACAAGCAACACAAACAAAGGATTGAAAACTGATCACAGAGCCTGTATTGTCATTTCCACTATCAAAACCCTTGTATTACAACATCAAAAGGTAGAAAACCTGTTACAATTTTAGAAGAGGTCGATACTTGCAAAAATCACTTGTTTGGAGGTGAAAGAAGAAGCTTGCTATCAAAGAAAATGTTCCCCCTTAGAAATGAGCCAAATCTGGCTTTTACATTGCATGGGTCGAGCCAGGGGGATGAAAATGTACAAAAACATGGGAACCCATCCCTCCTTGACTGCAGATGCATTAAAATGGCATGGGGGACCTTACAAACCCATACCCTATCATTTTGACCGGATTACAGGAGAATGCGACCCATTTTGCATTAAATCTGGTCGCTGAAATGTCACTTCTGGCCATGAACACGCGTCAGAGCTGTTTCTCAATTTTCTCTCTCAGACTACACCAAAATTCAAGATTAACCCCAAAATCATGTAGAGATAATTTCATGAGCTTTCCGTTGATATAAAGAACGTGCAAATCTGAGCTCTGAATCGAAAGATATGTCGATCTGAAGATCTAGGGCACAAAATAGGTGAAAACAGATTTTTAAATTTCTTCCGCGCTCTGCCACCTGGATGACACGTGGCATGCATTGATTGGTCGCATGATTCTCTCTCCTTCCCTGCTTCATTGGACACGTGTCCTCTTTTTATTGGCTCGGGTCAGTGCTTGAAACCTCGCCCTCTGACCTTTTGGACTTTTCTCCTTGTGACATGTGTCATGATTTGGTTGGTCCGCGGGTTTGCCGGCTCTTCGCGCCCTTCACATCTTTCTATCCCGGATGTCCCAAACTGTTTGGGAAAAAAACTCCCGAACCACCCGAAATGGGCTTCCTTGTCCCTCATCTGCCGGTGACATGTGTCATGATTTGATTGGCCCTCGGGTTTCTCATTATCTACGTCCCGCGTCCTTTTGTCCCAACTATCCCGAGTCTTGAAGTTCCTCGTTTCAGCCGAACCGGCCGGTTCGCGTCCTTCATGTACATTTGTTCCAACTATCTCGGGTATGCAGGACAAATTCTTCGAACCACCTGAAATGGGCTTCCTTTCTCTCGGCAGCTTCGCCTTTTCGCGTCCTTTTCGCATCCTTTCGTCCTCGCGGCCCAGATGTCCCGACTACTTAGTGTGAAAGTTCTCCTTTTCGGCCGAACCGGGCGGTTCGCATCCTCAAGGCCCAAATTTCGAGCAGTTAGTCAATTTTCTTCTCCTTTGGCTGAACCGGCTTTCCGCATCCCACGCATCCCGACGTCCCGATTGTCCCTGCTGCTAGTTCCTTGTTTGGCCGAACCGGCCGGTTCGCGTCCTTCGTCCATTTTCCCGGATGTCCCTTTGCTTCGCGGGCCGCTGGAGGCTTTTCGGCCGATCCATGCCTTGATGTCCCAACTATCCCAAAGGCGGCCTGGAGTAGGACTTAGCCAATTTCACAATTTTTTCCTGAATCGACCTACTTGCTTGGAACTAAAAACTCTGATGCATGTTATCGAAATTTACCCTAGGGGTGAACTTTGGATAACAATAACTTGATAATTAAAAAAATAAAATGTTTTATCTACTGTATTTGATATGAAATTTGAAATAATAAATTTAGAATTGATAATTTTCATGAATGAAGAAAAAACACCTCCAACCTAGATATTGCAAGAACAGTGGAAAATCTGGTTGTATGAATATTGTCCCCTCAGTTTATCCTTTCAATAACATTTTTTTGCAATAGCAAGAATACAAATTTTCTCCATGTTTTTCTTGAGAACAAGCAATGGTTATATAAAAATTGGTCTAGGTTGTGAAATCACACACAAGACAACCTTGGTGTTCCAACTCATTGGGTGAAGAGGCAGTTCAAATTGATTAAATCTATTTAAAAATAGAAGAGGGAGAGAAGACCATGCAATCAAGCCTAAATTTAGCTAATTTGGTTCACAAATGCACCTTGGAAGTGAAGTTAACTAAAATCACGTGTGTCTAATTTTTGCATGAAGGTTTCTAGAAAACTCACACAGAACCTCCGCCCTACGTAGGGTGAAAAACAATGAACCACTGCCCTGATTAGGGTGGTAGTCACAAAACTGCCACCCTACCCGAGCAAAGCAATTACAAAACGCCTCCTAAGTACGATGGTAGTTTCAATGCCTAAGTTCAAAACTTGTATAAAAAGGATTAGGAATCTTAGAAGAAAAAGAATGCATGCAGAGAATAAGTAGGGATGTCTAGGCTACAAATATATACTATGAATGGGCTTAGGAACTCGAACACCTTCTAAAAGGATATAAATCATCATTGGGGACTTTTGTAACTCTTTTTTTAACAATGTAGCACATGAAATTTTTGGTGTGTACGTCACCCAACTGATGTAGTTAGAAAGGTCAAGGAAATTTGGGTAGAAAAATTATGCTTCTAATAGTTTTCACCATCTTTCACAAATATTTTTGAATTTTTTAGTTTGGTTTCATGACGTATCATTTGTAACATATCACCCTAAACACCTTAACACTAACTCAAACGTATGTTTTTTCTTGTGTTGCATTTGTTACCACCCCATGAAAGTAGGGTGAATTTGATAGAAAGTAAGTGACAATTTTTTTATATGGGCCTAATTTCAATTTGTAGGGTCAAATAAGTGGTTTCAAGTGCCACATTTTGTGAGAAATTACTCATCAAAGTTTGATAATTTTTTCGTTTCAAGGCTCTTAAGATATATCTCTTGATCAATTTTTATGAATGTCTAAGATTATTGGGAAGAAAAATACCCCTTCAATAGTCTTTACCATCACACCTAAATTTTTGGATGTTTTTAGTTTGGTATCACAAGGTTTCGTTTAGTAAATATCACCCTAGAAACCCTAACACCGACTCAATATGACACTTTTTGGAACTTTAAATTAATTTTATCCCCAAGAAACCTTAGTTGATTCAAGAGAAATCGAGAGATAATTTTTAAGAAGGGCCTGACCCTAATTTATAGGCTCCTACGAGAGGTTCCCTGATGTCACATTTTATGAGAATGTTTCTGGAAAAGATTGATAGTTTTTTGGTCTCAAGGATCTTAAGAGACGTCACTCAACTAATGTATCCCAAAAGGCCCAGGATGGTTGGGTATTAAATTTTCTTCCAATAGTATGTACCAACCTATTAGGGCATGTGGACACTATTGGGACTGACTTCACAATGTTTTTCTCAAAATATCACCTTGGACACCGTAACAATGAATCAAACTAATTTTTTTTAGTGTGTCACATTCCCTACCACATCAAGAAAACTATATTAAGAAAAGAAAATTTTGGTACGTAGTGTTTTCATTGATGTAAATAGGTTTCATCAATGTAAAAATGAGTAAGGAACATAAAGTTTGATTGGTAGTGTAAGTCATTAATGTCATGTTATGTTCATTTGTCATGTTGAGTTGTTGGATGAGGTGGCTAGGTGTTTTGAGGTTTCTTTGTGTAGGTATTGAGGCTTGTAATGACTTGAAGATGTATTTAAGTTTTTTTTTTATGTTTTGGTTATGTCATGAAGTGTGTTTAAGGATCTTGTAGGTGGGTAAGAGTGATTAAGTGATGAGTTGGTCAGCATTAATGGTGTAAAAATGTTCAAGAAGCCTAGTCAAAAGGATTAGTTAGAAAGATGAGGTATTTCATGGTGGTTCATGGTGTGTGGAAGTTGGTTTATCTTATTAAGTGTATTGAGAGCATGACGATGAAATTTAGAGACACCAACAAGTGTATCAAAATGTAGGTACATCTAAGTCATGTTTTATAGGTTTGCACTAGACCTATTCTTAAGCCCTAGGTGGAAAAATGAGGTGTGCAGAGTAGTTTTTGTATGGATATGGAAAGGTGAGCATTAGTAAAGGTATATCAGGTTTTTATTTAGGTATGGTCCAAGTTTTATGTCTTGGTTTACAAGTATAAGAAATATTTTGTGTTTTTACCTATACCGAGTAACTAGAAAGTGAAAATCCCACTTGATATGGCTAGTTTGATGCTCGTTAGCACATTTGAAGTCTCCATGGGAGGGTAGTATATTTATGGAAGTTGGGGAAGGGTCGTATCTCAATGTCCTAGGAATTAGTTTGTGGATTAAGGGATAGAGCTTTATGAACAATTGTTAAGAAGCTAAGGAGGTCTAAAACCCTTCTTAAACCCTAGTTAGGTAGTGATGGAATATATATTTCTCTATCATTCCCAAAATTTATTGTTTGACCTTAGTTATTTATTGGAGGCTATAGAGGACTTCTTAAGGTTTCACCGGTGGTAGTTAGGTGGCTTGACAATATGTCGAACCCATAATAATTGGATTTTTTTAAGAAGTTGATTTAAATCTCAGGTTTTGCACTAGAATTATTGAATAAATTGGTGTTTGAGGAAGTATAGAAGCTATCCTAGAGAGGTTTTAGAATAATTTTGAACCCTTAGGAGGTATTCAATTCATTCTTACATGATTTGGTTTAGGGGTAGTTTTTGGTAATTTTGGTGGTCCTAGTTGTAGAGGTGATTTGATGGTGTTTCAGTTTAAGTGATGGTGTCTTATGCATTTAGTGATTACCCTGAGGTAATTATATTTCCATATATTTTTCATAATTTCATGGTTGATATTATTTGGTGTTGTTTTGAACTTCATCTTTGAGGACCAGGTTTTGTAGGTCACAAACCTAGTGAGGAGAGTTGTTCCAAATGATGGTGTCATTGCATGAGATGATGGTGCAGAGGTGTAAAATATTGTTGGAGGTTTCTAGTGGACTTATAAAACATTTATAAGTGGTCCTTGATGTTTTTTAATTTCATGTTGGATCAATAAGAATAATATTAGAGAGAGGGAAGTTTGGGTATATTAGGCCTAATTGAGACTGAATGAAGGAGTTGTGTGTCTACATGTTATTTTTGACCTAATTGGTTTATTATATGATGTTCTTATAATTTTTTAAAGTGAATTTAATTGAATGTATCCTATAGTTAATGACCTATGCGTACTTGAATCTTGATCATGTATATAGGCTAGTTGTTAGGATTATTTGTAGTTGTTGGGTGACTATGGAATAAAGAGAGAAAGGGGGTTGTTTGTGGAGGTGTAGAAGGTATTTGTGACCATCAAGAGAAGGAAAATATGTTTGTATGATTAGCTAATAGGTGGCAAGCTATGGTGCTCAAGGTCAAATGACCTAATCAACTTGATAAATAAATTCTTGAGTGAAGAATACTAGGTGGCGATTTGGAGAAGATAGAAGGAGAGATAGATAAATATAGTTATCATCATTTATTGTGGAAAAATTTTAGAGTTGACAAAAAAATTATGTGGCTGAGTTCGAACCGAGTCATCAAGGGTTCATTTCTCCATTTAGGGTTAGTTATCTACTAAATCTGGGGGTTGGTGTTTAACTAAATCTGAATCATTATTATCATAATACTTTTTTAGTGAGTTTTCTTCCCCTTGAGGGTTTCCCACTTATATTTTGTGTTCATGTGTTCTTGTATTATCATTTTATCATCTATTTTTTTGTTTATTATTAAATGCATGGTTAACTTGAATTGATAATTAATGAGTGCTAAAGGGAATATGAAAGAAGGTTTCTAAGGCCCAATAATTCCCCCTCTCATTGGTTATGCTTATGACAGATAAACCAAGATATGATTGTTTGGAAAGTCCCAATGCTAATATTTATCCTCACACATGAGGTTCCAAGGTGTCGTGGTTTACAATATCTTACCCATCAAATTTTAACATTTTTCAAGTCTTAGGGATATTAAGAGACATCACCCAACTAATTTATTTGAGAAGGTATAGGATGGTTGGAAAGAAAATTTACACTTCCAATAATGGGTACCATCCTTTCATACATGTGGGTGTTTTTATTTTTGGCTCCATGTGTTGTCATTCACAAATATCACCCTAGACACCCTAACACTAACTCAAACCAAATTTTTTTCAAATTTTGTGTTTGTTATCACCCTATGAAAACTTAGTGGATCCAAGATAAATATAGAGAGGTTCTTATATCCCAAGTATAATTTATAAGATTATAAGGAAAGTTCCAAGGTGTCATGGTTTTAAATAAATTTCCTAGACAAGTTGCTCTGTTTTGGTCTCATAGCTCTTAAGATATTTTTCTTGACTAATGTACCTAGGTAGGTATGGGATGCTTATAAAAACAAATTCACCCTTCAATAGTGTGTACTAGCCTTCAAAAACGTGTGGTTGTTATTAGTTTGGTGTCATGAGGTGTCGTTCACAAAATATTTCCCCAGACACCCTAACACTAACTCAAACAAACTCTTTTTGGTGTTTTTGTTCATTAACACCTCGAGAAAACTAAGTGGATCCAAGAGAAACTAAGATATGATATTTTACATGTTCCTAACCCCAAGTTTTAGAATCATACAAGAGGTTCCTATGTGTCATGGTTTTTGAGAACTTTCCTATTAAAGTTGTAAAGTTTTTATTTCAGGATCTTTAGAGGAATCACCCAACTGATGTAGCTAGGAAGGTTTAGGATGGTTGGGTAGAAAAATAATGTTTTCAATAAAATGTTCCAAACTAATAAAAAAATTAGGAACTATTAGTTTGGTAGTAAGAGGTATCATTTGTAAAATATATCCTCAGACACCCTTAACACTCGACTCAAACCAATGTTTTCTCGTGTGTTGTGTTCACTACCATCATGAGAAAATCGAGTGGATCCAAAAGAAACCCAAAGAGAATTTTGTATATGGGACCGATTCCAAGTCTTAAAATTATATGGGAGGTTCCTAGATCCCACATTTTTATAAATTTTTCATCAAAGTTTGTTATTTTTTTGTTCTCAAGACTCTTAAGAGATCTCACCTAAATGATGTAATAGGAAGGTCTAGGATAGTTAGGAATATAAATAAACCCTCTAACAATGTCTTTCATCCCACCGGAAGCATAGGAATTTTTTTTTAGTGTCATAAGGTGTTTGGTGAGTCACTAATTTTTACGTATTCTAACATCTCTCAAAGAGAGGTTTGAGATTACTTCACATAGACATGCCCTTCCCATGTAGGTTTCAATCTTGGTTCAACTAACTTGTGAATGTAATATCATGTCAAAACACATAAATAGGTGTTTGGAAAGTCACTTACTAAGTTTTAACATATTATAACATATCTCAAGATGAGGTTTGAGATTTCTTCAAAAAATGCCTTTCATTCAAGTGTGTTACCACATTTTTAGTACATTTATAAAAAAACAAATATAGAATATTTTTTTATTATAAATAGTTTACATTTTTCTAAAAGATATTATATGTGAACAAAATATGTTTATAATTCTATTACATTATCCCCAATAATTGTAATGACTTCCCCATCTCCATGAGCCTAAGGGTCCTACAACACCATTCATCAACCCATTGTTTTGATTGACACTATTTCTAATCTAAATCCATACAAGTTAAATAAAAACATGTCATGATTCTAGCATAAATATTCCATAAAATAGAATAACACATTTTAAATGAATGGAAATCACTCGCTATAATTAATGTTTTGTTGTATACACTCAAATTTGGAAATTTACTCTTTAACACTATTGGTTTTGACAATGCACCATTTTTAAGATAAACACATTCTCTCTATCCCCATAAAGTACATCACAATGTCTTTTTCTATATTGATTAGTCATTCACACTAATATGTCAACAAATTTTGAGATTCGAATGCATAAAATCCATAGATAAACTCTAATTAACAAGATGTAAACTTTATTTTTCATGTTTTTCATCCCTATATAAAATTGCCCATTTTTTTCAGGAATTTTTATCTAATCCTAGATGAATTGTGTAGTTTTAAACCTGACATATCCTACATATTTTCTTTAACTTTCATATTTTTATTTGATCATATAATCCCTATGGGGCATCCCTTATTCAATAATTTACCTTAAGAACCCTATATAAAAATTATAGAATCACTCATTTATACACATGAAAATCATATGGCACTACATTGACATACTCTCTTTCAACACTCACAAAAGACACCCAAGGATCCCTAAATATTTAAAAATATTATCTCGCATTCATCATGGAAATAATCACTACATGTCTGAAGCATCATATCAGGTCAAGAAGTCAGGTTATCTTATTTGTAATAACTCAAACATCCCTTATCTAAATATTTTAACAAGATCCAAACTCTATTCAAGCATTAGAAAAGAGGTTTCAAATGCAAAACCATAGTTGTAAAAATATCACATGTTATGTGGATAACAACATGTTTTTGAGGCCTCTTTGGAGTAGTGGCAATGTTGGTGGTGTATGGGGGTTCCCACAAGCCAACTAATGTTTGTTTTGTAGGTTTCCCACCCAAGGTTAGGGTTTTAGATATTATTTATAATTTTTATAAGTGTTCATAGTGTGACAAAAAATTATAATTTGACAGTGATAGACATTTTTAGGAAGAAGACACTCCCGTAAAGTTGTAGAACTTGATTCGGAATATACCCAAAATTATACAATAGGTACAAAACCGTATGGAAAATCCTAGAAAAGTTATATGGTCCTACACTAACTTATTTTCTAACTACAATTTTAGTGTCGAGGCATTATTAGGTCTAAATTTCCCATTTCAGCTATCTACACATCCAAAACTTCCAAAATCATATGTAATTACCTCGGTGCACTAATTCTCTTATGTTTTTTTATCTTGTAGCATATCATATACATAGTTGTAATCATGAATTCATTTTTCTCATGTTATATGATTACTTCGAAAGTTAATTAATCAAAATAACCCTTGTATATACCCTTTACATCCTTAGTGTATATAAATGACCAATATTGTTATACTTAATAATAAAAAATGGTATAAAATAGATATAATCTTCATACATTTCCTTTTAATTCCTTCACTAGCCTAAATAATATTTTCACATGATTATTATTTTGATCCACTTCAAAATGTTTAACTACACCAATATATAATAATTATACCATCGATTAAATTTGAACCATTATTGTACTTTAAATCCTCTCTTTTCAAGGCCCTTTTTACACATGGTTTTCAACCATCATGTTCCCCTTTTCAATACCAAACCTCAAATAAACTCTAATGATTTTGAACTTCCTTCTTCATATGCATCCTACTCAACCAATAGAACTTGTGGGAAATTGTAAACCTGAGATGAAAATTCGTCTTTTGCAAAATTTAGTGTTGATGAGAATGATATTTTTATGATTCAAATTCCTATAAAACATCACAAAAAAACCTTGAAAAAACTGTGGGATATTTTATTTTTCATCACTAATATATAACTAGTATTTTCAAAAATATTTCTAGCACAATTTGTTCTATTAAGTACATGTATAAATGTAATACACGTAAAAATGCAAACTTGAATTGAATTATTGTATTGGGATTAAACCTCATTTTGTGGATGTAGTGTATAATTTTAAAAAAAAATCTACAACTGAAAAAATGGTCCTAATTGGTAATTTTCCCCTTCATAACCTAAATTTCTCATCCAAAAGTAAAGATTGGTGTGTATGTCTTACATATTGGCAAATAATATTATTAAAATCTACTATGAAATTTGATACATGTACTTGGGTTGTAACCAACTCACATCTTGATGAATCTTATGCATATTTTAATACATACTTTATAGATTTTTACTTCTTAAATTCGACCAATTATTTTCCAAACTCATGTGTATTTTCCTAATGTAGATAACCACTCCAACGAGAAAAATTACCATAAATATTACATGTTCCATCTAAATTTTCTTGGGTCAAATAAAATTTTCCATAATGTTTTTACATAAAATACTTGGGACTAATTCTCTTCCATATTTTGGTGAAGTTACCCTACATTCATCTATAATATTTTTATAATGTAAAGTACAATATATAATAGAAAACATCAAAATGCATAGAATATTCAATATGGAACTTTAAAAAATTATTGGTTCATCTTTGGTTTATTTGACATAAAATGGATTCCAAATCTCAAATTACCTTTAGATAATCCTCAATTTCTCTTTATATTGTTCAAGAAACTTACTATAGAGTTCTATATGGGTTGGTTTTGTTTACATGTGAGTGCTTGTTTTGTTGTCATTGATATAAAAGTCTCATTAATGACAAAGGAGGATGATTAGGAGTGTAAGAGGTTTCTTGTAATGATGGTGACATGGGAAAACAAGTTGTAGCATGGTTGCAAGAGTGGACAAGGTGAGACTTGTTTGGTCTAGTAGGCCTAACCATGATGCCTAGTTAACATAAGTGATAGTTCATGAAGGGTAAATTTTCATATTGGCTTGAGGAGAATGGTAAAGGTATAGAAATATTACAAATATTGTGTTAAGACACTCATGATAGTTTCAGAGTGTAGGTACAAGTTGAGAACATGGTTGTAGGTGCTCATCCATACGTAATCTAGGTGCTTGGAGGCCTAGTGAGGCATGATCATCAGTTAAAGAGATATTTAAGCCCATGAGGTAATGTAAATTAGTGAAAAATTATGTCTCAAGGTTTTTAGGGCCTTTTAAATAGGTTTCAAGATAAGGTATGAGGTTCACCTACTCTGTTTTGGTCCAAACATGCCTAATTCCTAGGACCTAGCTATGCAAGTCATGGTGGTTGAGAAGATGCAGACCTATTTATGAGAAGGTGAGAATTGGAGAAGTTTTTAAATGTTTTCTTAGTGTTTTGGCATAAATTTTAAGTTGATATGAAGAATATTTTGCAAGTTATGAGGTTTTTGGTCATATCGAACTCAAGTGAGTGCTTTTTTTGGCTCAAAATGAGAGCAATATTCTTATTTGGCACATGTAATGTTTGTTTGGGACCATGATCCTTTCAAGGATGTTTAGGCATGGATTTTATAATATCTCAAAGGTGGGATGAGGTTAGATGAGGGACTATCCTTTATGAACAAATGGTAAGAAGGTAGGTTTGTTAAAACCAAAGTTAAACCCAGTTAACTAGCGATGGAGAAAATATTCTTCTTATGAACCCAACATCGATTGAATAATTAAATTTTATGATTGGAGGATGTATAATACTCTCCTAACTTTCAAATGGTTTTGTTTTGAGGTCTTAACTATAGGTAGAGCCTACTCAAACATGCTAGTTTTTAGAAAATTTTGGTTTTCCCTAAGATTTTCCATTAGACCCTATGTCTAAATTGTTGTTCTGAATTTTTGGGGAGAAATTATACTTTTTGACTGATTTAATAGCTTTATGAAGTAATTTTATGGTCTACATAGGTCAAAACATGAAGACTAGTTTTTGGGCCTAAAGGAAAATTTCAGTGGTCTTTGAGTTAGTTGGTCTCTGTGAGCACTTATGGACTTGGTGATGATGGTTTTTGACCATGGAGGTATTTTAAATATCCCATAAGATGTTTTTCATGTTTTTAATATATATTCACGTCAATTTTGGTGGCATGGTTGAGATCACAAGTTGACCTAGTTTGACTGGTTCAAGACAACAATGTTTTTGTATGAAGATTGGTCTAAAATACCAATATTTTGGATTGGTTTATGATTCCTATACATAGGAGAGTTAATATGTATGAAATATTGTCATAATATATGAATTTAGAGAGATTAAAGTTCTTATAAAATGTTCAAGAAGCTTAAGTTATCAAAACTAGTTTCGAGCAATATGTGTTTCTTGAGGGGAGAAGTTTTTCTATTAGATTTATAGGTTGAATCATGATTTATAACATGATTATAAGTGTTATTTAGAAAAATATATTTCAAATGATTTTTATAATGCCATTGTTGAGGATTTTGGTGTGTGTTGTTTCTTTTTCTTTAAAGACTAGTCTATTGGAGGTGTTTGTTTGAGTAGGAAACATTCCTACTTGATGGTGACTTGGAGAGATTGGATGATGATGAAGTTTGTGAGGTGATGGAAGGTATTTAAATGATTTACTTGACATTTTGGATAATTTGGATGCATGCTGGATCTTTTTGGTGTTCTTTGAGTTCATGGTGTACTCGATGAAGGAGGATTTAGCATTTTAAGTCTAGTTGTGCATTCTTGTGTGTCTTGATGCATTTTCGACCCATATGGGTATTTGTTATGATTTTTTTGATATTTTAGATATTTTTTTATGTTTTTATGACTGACCTTGAGTGGTCATTTCTGAATCATCATTTTTTAGGATATGAATCATGTATTTGAGTGTTTTTGGTCATTTGTGACAAGTGGAGTGAGAGAGGAAAAGTATGAGATAAGAGAGAGAGAGAGAGAAAGAGAGAGAGAGAGTGGAAGTGGTTTAAGGACATAAAGACATATTTTAGAGATGGTATGAAGTGTTTAGGAGAATTAAGAAGTATAAAATCAAGAGAAATAGATCAAATCATCCCAAGAAGAAGTAAAATTGAGTGAAGTATGAGAGAGTGTGTTTGAAGAGGGTTTTAAGAGAGTGGAGTTGAAAGTGTGATCACTATCAGTTGTAGTAAAAATAATAATTTAGTTTTATTCATATTCAGTTGGTTTATTTTGTTCTTATCACCTTATGGGGTTGGTGCCTCCTTCTAGGATTGGTGTCTTACTAAATTAGGGGTCGGTGTTCCTTATGGGATTGGTGTCTGACTAAATAAATATTGTGTGATGTCTCATATTCATGTAAGTATTTTGGTTTGAGTAATATAATAAAAAATATCAGTGGGTTTTCTTCCCTTTGATGGTTTCCCACTTTACATCTTTTGTTATTGTGTAATCTTTCTTAGTTATGCTCATATAAATGATTGTCTTGTGTTCTTAAGATCACATTAATGCATGGTTTGTTATGTAATGATTTTTGTAAGTTAAATACAATTTGTTAAGGGTTTTGAAGGAATAATTCACCCCCTTAGTCCATTTTTCTTCCAACAATTGGTATCTAAGAAGGCACTTTGGAAGAAGTCTAATCACTTAAAGGAGATCCTTTTAAGCACAAGTATGGCAAGAATACTTGTTCAACTTAAAAAATTTCCTCTAATCATAATGAGAGATTGTTTAAAACCCTTAGATTTTGAAATATTGGATTCCATCCTTGATTTAGGTTCTCTATCTCCATCTACATATTTTTGGAAGGTTTTTGAAGTTAAAAATAAAAAGACAAGGAGGAGCATGTTTTAGTTTTAGGTCTTGTATAACCAAGGGAAAAAGATGAAGTGAGTGAAATTTATCAAAATATTCATATTCAAGATGAAAATATAATATGGTATATTGAAAATGGGTGTTATGATCACATGATTGGTGATAAAATAAAATTCATTTCTGTAAAGAAAAGTGCATAAGGATCTGTTAGATTTGGGGACAACACTTCTATCAAAATTACAAGGAGAGGTAAATTGAGTCTAGGCAATGGGAATACTCTCACTAAGAATGTATTGTATTTTGAAGGAATGAAATATAACCTTATCAATATGAATCAGATGTGAAAACAAGTATACACTCTAATCTTCAATGAAAAATAATGTAAAATCATAAAAATGAATCAAGTACGCTTATAGCGAAAGGTAAAAGTACTAACAAAAATATGTACATATTGAATGAAATCAATAAGGAAAGGTGTTTTATGATTGAGGTGGATGGAACTTGGATATGGCATATAAGCTTAGGAAATTTGAGCTTTGATAATTTAGTCAAGATAAGTTCCAAAGGATGTGTGAAAAACATGCCAAAATTAAGAAAACCAAAAGATACTCTATGAAAGTATTGTTTATATGGAAAGAAAACAAGGAGAAATGTTATAAAAAAAGATCATTATTCCACATCAAGGAATTTACAACTCATTCATACTGATCTCTCTGTGGAATTATAAGGGTTGATAGCTTGGAAAGTTTTTACTATTTTATGTTATTGATTGATGACTATACTAGGTTTATTTTGGTTATCTTCTTAAGGGAAAAATCAAAGGAACTTAACAGTTTCAAGGAATTTAAAGCACTTGTTGAGAATAAAAAATGGAAGTATCAAATGTGTTAGGTTAGATAGAGAATTAGAACTTTGTGTCGAGCATTTTGATAAATTTTCGAAACCCATGACATTAGGAGGTAGTTCTCATCTACTAGAAATCCTCAGCAAAATGGGGTAGTAGAAAGGAAAAACATGACTCTCATACAAATGGATATTAAAATTATAAGTGAATCCAAGTTATCTAATGGTTACCAGAAAGAGATAGTCAACACAATTGTTTATGTTCTCAACATAAGTCAATTAAGAGAAAATGGTGAAAAAATCCTTTTGAACTGTGGAAAGGAACACCTCTTAATGTTTCTTTAAAAGGAATGATGATGATCTAGGAAAGTTGATTCAAGGTCAGATGAGGGTATATTATTTGGATACTCCTTAATAATTACAACTTAGAGGTGTTACAATAAAATATTACAAATAGTGGTTGAGAGTACAAGTGTAAGGTTTGATGTATCATACCCCATGAGATCCAATTTTAAGTCAAGAGACACATATCAAGATATGGAATCTAAGTAATAAGAAGAACTTTTAAAGGTAGCAGATGAAGAAGAGATTGAATAAGAAGAGAGGCATGACACCAAGAATCCTTCAAGTAAAATTGGGAGAGATCATCCTAAAACTTAGATTCTATGTAAGAAGGATGCACCTGGATTACAACAAGAAGAAAACTAGTAAGTATTCAAAATTAATTAAATATATATCTTTTATCTAAGTTTGATACTTAAAATGTTGAAGAAGTAAGAAGAGATAAATTTTTCATCAATTTTTTGAATGAAGAGCTTGATTAGATTGATAAAAATAGTACTTGGGAGTTATTATCTAGACCTAAAGATAAAAATGTCATTAGAACTAAATGGGTTTTTATAAACAATATTAATGAATATGGAGAAGTTACAAGAAAAAAATCTAGGATGATTTATAAAGGGTATTCGTAGGTTGAAGGATTTGAATTTGAATATACTTTTACTCTAGTGGTGAGAATAGAATTCATTAGATTATTTCTAGTATATGTAGGGTATAAGAGTTTTAAGATGTACTAAATGGATGTAAAATATACCCTTTTGAATAGAAATCTAGAAGAAGTGTACATTGAGTGGTTTGATGTTTTTTTCTTTGATAGACGATAAAGTTTATGTGTGTAAATTGAAAAAGAAACTTTATGGGATAAATCAATTCCCTAGGGCTTGGTATAGAAGACAAGATAAGTACTTGAATGATAAAGGTTTCAAGAAAGGAGTAGATGATAGTAAATTATTCATTATTTATGAAGGAGGACATCTATTGATTATAGTAGTATATTCGGATGACATCATATTTAGAGGAAACAATGAACATATGATTCATGAGTTTGTAGAGATCATGAAAAGAGAATTTGAAATGTCAATGCTTGGTGAAATAACCTTCTTCTTAGGACTACGAGTCAACCAATTAAAGGATGGTATGTTAATATCACATGCCAAATAAAGAAAATAAATGTTGAAAAATTTTCAAATGAAGGATTGTAAACCTATTGGGACTCCTATGATCACTTAATGCGAGGTTAAGAAAGGATGAAAACTCTCCAAGAGTGAACCAAATATATTATAGATCCATGCTTTGTAGCTTATTATATTCAACTACTCCAAGACCTAATATTTTGCAAGATGTAGGGTGTAGTATGTTATTTTACGAAACAACCTAAGGCGCATTGGCACATCACTCGGCCTGAGAATTGACCAAAGCGCACAAGGGTAAGGGTACCAGTCCCTATTTTATGGTATCTTTTTCAAGGATTTAGCATGATAAACACATGTATAATCCAATTCCATAATATTCATTCAAAATAAAAGCATAAACATATCTATATCTTAACCATAGTATATAAAGAATCATACAATAACTAATATCATATTCACCATACAAGATCCATCTATAGTAATATCAATAAACATTATCTAACCACATAGATCCATTATATTAATCACTATAAAACACATAAGTTGAATACATACATAAGAGTATCATTATAGGTCATCCGCACCCATCAACTAGCATCATAACTCTAATAAAATGTGGATCAATATCCTCCAAACCATGTAAATCAATACATACATACATACATATATACATACATACATATATATATATATATATATATATATATATATATATATATAGGGGTGGGTAATTTACTTTCACCTCGTATGCATCCTAAAATATGTTGCATGCTAAGAATAGCCATGTTCCGCATACAAGGAAAACTAGAGAGCATGCAAGATATTCTAACAATAGATCATCTATAGATAACTTTAGTTTCATCCATATTATTAGCTCAAAACACTGCATTTCTCTTGTCCTTCTACTTGTCCCAAAATAGCCTCATGTGGCCTCTAAGTCTTCAAACTCGAGTTCAAACTACCAGTTTCTTTCTCTAAAAATAGACACCTTTTGCATAAATTCTTCTCTTGCATGTTTCCTACACCATCTCTACACTTAGTATCATGACCCAAAATTGACTAAGTCTTCTTTCCTTCTACAATTATCCCTTGAGCGCCATTTTCTATTGTCTGCGTGTGAAAATGATAACCGTATGTGTGTTCGTCATTTTATTACATGCGCACATTTCTCCTATTAGTCCTACGTGCGCATACTCCCACACTTAGTCATTTTTTAGGGCCAAACATTACCTAACACTAGTGTGTTTTCCATCTCTACTAACACTCAGTTTGTCTTCTCAAAGAATAAAGAATCATCTAAGAATAAAATAATAAAATAATATGTTTAGCTAGCACCAAAGAATGAAAGAATATACTACGTGCAAAAAGAGTGGGAACTCCTTATTTGCTAGGGCTTCAAATATTTTCTACCCATCTAGTTCAATTCCCTCTTGAGTAAAATATTCTCCAATAATGAAAGTGACCTCCTCCAAAGTTAGGTCCTCTCCCTTAGCCTTTAGTGGTGCCAACCAAAGTCTCCAATTTCTTTCCCATATCTGTCAGCGCATCCATCTTATGTGTGACCTACGGGTAGAGTTCCTTAAGTTTATTTTTAATCGAGGCTCTTAATGCATCAATTCCTAGTGCCTTTGCTCAACTTATGCTAATATATTTTCCCTTTCCACCTTATTCCCTTTATTCTTAGCCTAGAAATCCTTAAGATTTGCTTCATATTTTGCAACTAGTAGGCCCACCACATGGTCTCTATCTTCAAAATTATCATACACAACCTCCACCATGTGTGCAACTACCTTGACCGACCCCAATAATTCATTATATTTTGTTATGGTGGCACGAATCTGGTCTCTTTTTTTTCGCTTCTTCCACACCATAACTTATGTTACATAATCAAGGGTAATGGTAGTGAGTTGGGAAGTGATTATGCACATGAGATCTTTAAGAAAATGAATTTCAGACTCATATGTTATCTTATTTGGGGAACCAGGTCTAGGCACGCAATAAAAATTACATCTACTTTGCACTCGACCTTCTTGTATAGTGTGTTCATCTTCACCTTTTCATCTCTTAACTCCTTCCTTAGTTGTGCAATAATCTCTTCCTTCTCTTTAATCTCCTTATCCCTCTCAATTATTTCCTTATTATTCTTCACCAACTCACTCTGCATGTACCTTATACTATTATTTTTGTCAAAAATTATGGATCCCACTTCCACCAATAGATTATTTAGCGCATTACAATTTTTTTCATCCATTAAATGCTAAGAATCAACTAACATGTACATGTCTCTTGACATCGAAGATTAATGAGAATCTAGTAATGCATGGGCGCTTATCTCAAATTCTAGCTCCTCAATATGGGATTCAAAATCCTAGTACAACATATTTATTGTGTATGGGAGGAAAATCTTATTATCAAACAATGAACAATAGAATAATTGATCCACAAGAATTATACTCGGTACCTTGTTCGGATCCTTAATAAAAAAATTATTGTTAAGGTGGGTTGAAGGGACCCGTTCCCTATTCATAAAGCAGAGGCTAGATCCTCTGGATAACAATAGGCTTTAAAATCCAAAGGTAAACAATGACTACATCTGAACACCGACTTACAAAGGCATTAGAATAACCAAAACAGCCTAAACAAAAATTACTTCCCACCCTACGATGGAAAATAATCCTCAATGCTGCCCATTCGACCCTTTTTATTGTTTTTATTTTTACTTTGAACCACTTGCCTTGATCAGTTGAGATAACTAGCACAAGTTCACTAGGAATTTCGAAGCAATCATTTTATCTAGACACGAAATCCCGCTTAGATCCTAAACTTTCCGAAGAATGTCCCCTTTTTTTTCGCCTACCACCAAGTTGTTTTCCTAAATTCTCATCTCAGTGTCCTCCTTCTCTATGCCTACTTTATTCGTGGGGGTTGGATTATTTGGAACATCCTTAAAATTCAAAAAGATACCAAATTCGGGTTAACAGAGCCCCAACCGCTAGAAGAAGTTGATCCATTCTTTTTTGTAGATTTCTGGTTTTTATTGGAGGGACAAGAAGCTTGTAGATGACCCGTATTTCTGCATAATCTACACCGAGAATGTAGTATTCTCATAGTCTAAGATCTGGATATGCTAAAAATTACCAAATTTAAGATTGATCTGATTTGGTAATCCCTTTCTCAAATTGATTTCAACGCATATATGGGAAAATGAACACAAACCCGAATGGGTTCTATCCAAGTATTCTTTGATAAAATTTCCCAAACTATTACCAATACTATTGAGGTCATAGCATAGATGTTTTAGAAACCGAATATGTGTTCGGATCAAAATCTAGAAACCATGGAGTTATAAATAAACCCGCATGTCCCCAGAACCATAGACCATCTGTCAAACATCGCTGATAGTCTTCAGCTTCTCTAAAATGGACAATGAAAAATCCCTTGGAACAGAGGGATATTTCACACTTATTGGTCCAAGTATCAAATACCCACTGGTACAGTGCGGAGGAGGAAGGATAGAACTTGTTAAACCTACCAATCATTGCATCCTGTGATAAATTTTTGAAATATTCCTCCACCTTAGGGTTCTCGATGGTTACAGAGGGAATATCCTCAGCCAAATCAACCAGGTAGGCTAGATTACTTGTTGTTTGTTTGCTCGAGGATCGACCGCTACTCTTTTTAGTATATCTTTGAAAGAGGTAATCTTCTGGAGATGATCCAGACCACGATGGCCTGTAGCACCGCCACCGATGCTCCTATTATAATCCTTTTTTGCCCACAAAACCCATCGAAGTCCCGATGAATTTTGAAACCCTAGGTTTAGGGCTATACTTCTCCACCTTCTTATCATGTCTGCCATTTTTGTTCTCTCCTCCACCTTCCCGAAACCCCCTACGGCTAGACCATGGTGTCTCTTTTCCCCCTGTTGTGGCTTGCAAACTCTCCTAAATTTTGCCCGCATCCATTCCCTTAATTTTCACTTTCACATTATTTCCCTCCATTTTCCTTTTGTTATTTGTGATGAATATTTTTCAAGGATTTCAATTAGATCCTCAATAAATTTCATTATAGGTCCTTGGGGAATATAGGTTTGTCTCTTTCCTCGAGCGCCCTTTTGGAAACCTACAGCAAGGCACAAATCTCTACCCATAATCCCTTCTTGTCATACGATCTTCTCCTATTAATTTATTTCCTTTCTTTCTTCCTCCCCAATCCACATAACCTTGTGCTCCACCAAATGCTCAATAATCTCCATGACCTCTCTCTCCATTCTACACTCAAGTTCTAGGTCAAGAGTGCACTTATCCTTAGGATTCTCTGTAGGGTTTAGGTTCTCCTTAATCACTTATGTGCTGGCCACCCCGACACCCTCTTCTTCCATATCCATAGTATGAGCATCTTCATAGTTCTCGTACTATTCCTCTTCATTTGATTCTTTTACTATATGCACTTGTGGGCTCAACTTCTTAATTGCCACTTCTTCACTTTCAACACATTCTTCTTCCCGGATCTCGGTCTTCTTAGAATCTGACTGGTTGACTATCTTTTTTTTCTTCTAGTAGGATTCCTCCTGATATAAGTGATATTCCCTACCTCCTTCCTTTCTGAGGTTTTTCCTATGGTTGCACTAGAATCTGGGGTTTTATCCTTAACTTCTCCTTTGATCCTACTAACATCCGATGTCTCTTCGTGCTCATGCTTCTTCATTTTGACCTTCTTATGTGCTAAAGGATCTTTAGGAATTCTTACATCATCTTCTACAAAAGCCCCATCCACAAACTAAGGCCTCAGATAAATATATATCTTTGTTGCATCCACTAAATCTATGGTAAATGTTATTAGTTTCATTAAAAGTATGCTCTCAAAGACATAATTCTCCTCATAAGCATGTTTTTTTGGGTAGATAAGTTTTTAGAGAATCTCATGGTGCTTTTCATCTTCTTTTCTAAAGTCATACCTCAATTTATGTGCCTCTTTAATCCTTTTACTACGCTCTGGAATTATTACATTGTGAAATTAAAAGGAAGCTTGCACCATGGGCTCTTAGTTTAATCCCTTAACATAAATCTCCCAATACAAAATTATTGGTATACGGAAAAATATTCAAGTCCATCCACAAGTGTGGGTAGCTGATATGGAATCCTCCACTTAGCATTAAATGTGTCACGTATTTTTTTACCATTTATCTATACACACCTTGTACACTAGTGTTATCGTTTCATAGGTATACTTAGAAAATCATTTTACAGGGGAGAGATTCTCTAGAGGATATTCCCATATTTTTTCCTTAGCCCCATCGAGCACCCCAATCTATAAAAAAATTATTATAAGAAAAACATTTCCAAACATGATCGTATCACTTTCTCATGTGACATGGATAATATTTGTAGACACTAAAATTAGGTCACACTCCCCTTTCATCCCTCGACATATAAACACCCTTCATCACATTAACTTAGCCATGACCCACTTCACCTCACTAATATTAATTCAATTAATATAATTAAATTAATTCATTATCCCCACCATATTTATTAATTTAAATATATTAATTTGAATAATATTTACACATGCAGTTCACTTAGACACCTCACTAAGCCAACTCACCCTAAGACCTATTCTTAGCAAGTTACCATAACTAACTAATACCTACCCAAACCCTAAAAATGAATGCCTACATTCCGTCTAACCACATTCCCATATTGCTCACAAGAAGCTCTCAAGTATAATCCACGAGATAATGACACAAGATCGAGGAAATTAGGAGGATATCCCTAAGTTTGGTAAACATAGAAAATCCCACCTTATCTCGGCGCGTCGGTTTCCCTAACCATCACCGTTTAACCTGGACTACCGTCAGTTACCGCTTTTAACCCAAAACAACCTTATTCTCAAGGTTGGAACTTGGAATTTGGAAGTGAGAAGCAAAAAAAAGTTGGAGTAAGAATGAAATCTCGAGAGAGATAACGCATATTTAGGGAGCCAATTCCGGAAGAACTGACATCCAAGGAAGGAGATTGAGGATCTTCTTCTGCATAGCCATCCAAGCCACATTCCAACCTATCCAAGCAAAAGAGGAGCATGCATGCAACACATGCATAATCCTTTCTTGATCGGTGATCACTTATAATCTTCAAACCCATTATCAGCACCTCCATCCTTCACACAGAGACCTTCAGAATGAAATCCAAGTAAGTACAACATCATACTTTCTTGGTTATTTCATTCCATCATTATTTTATCATCCATTTCTTATCTTTCTCCCTATTGACCATCTCCAACATTTTGTACCTCCATAGACCCATCAAAACCTCGTAAAAACCTATTCCAGTCACCCGATACCTCATCCCAACCAACCAAATCCTTTGTGCAGCCACAAAGGAGACCAAAACCCCATTCTGTGACATTTTCAAATCTCACAGTAACCGGCGTCGGTTATACCTAACCGCCATCGGTCACCTCTGACTGACACCGGTCTCTATGTTTGCCCACACAGCCTCAAACAGAGACCTATCCACCCAATTCCACCTCACCTTCATTTACCTGTGACCTACCTGAGACCTTTAACAGACCTGCAGAACCCAGAACCAACCATTTAACTGTGGATTCTATTCTAGCTTAGCCTGTTAGATTAGATTTATTTTCTTATTGTGTTTTAAGTGAGATACCTAAATCATTTTAAAATAACAATAGGATTTAATTTGTTTACAATATTAATTTTTTAAATAGTTGAATGACAACCATCTAGGAAGCATCATACTTCCTAGATCTAGCTTCGTTAGGCGAGTTCACTGCCCATATTGTTTAATTTCTTCTAGTGGTCTTGTTTTCATTATAGGTAGTTCCTCCTAGCCAAAAGGAATCTCTCACGGTCAGCTATGGATTCGGAAGTCATATGCACACAACAACCCATCAACTAACATTTGAACAGGTATTCCTCCTATACCCGTTACCCTATCTATTTCAGTCAACAATTCAAAGAAACAATCTAAGAAAAAAGGTGAAACATTTTGGCATGCCCGGTGGGACCCATCCAAGGTTCCTTGCATTTCATTCATTCCTAGGAAAAAATTGTGTGTTTGTTTCCCTTCTAAAAGCATACACACTAATTTTCTTCCCTGGTAATCCACTCCTTCTTTCTATTTTCTCTAAAGGAAACTTTTCTTTTGGTGTATTTAAAAGAATCATTTCTTCATGCTTTCTACATTTTAGTGAAAAAGCATCCCTCTTCCTCTTCATCTTATTGTGTCATCAAATTTCACATTTTTCGGTTTGGGTTCTAAAATCATTGTATTTCATTTTGATTTTCTACATTAGCTCACATCAAATGAGGGCAACCTATACATTGGAATTCATTATCAAGCTGATGGTTGACAAATGAATCTTAGAAAAATCACTTCTATCCTTTTCTCTTTCTCGAGTCTTACCAAACCACACAAAAATTCAAAATACATAAATTCTTAAACAACATCTTACCTAGAAGAAGTTGTAGGTGATCACACGATCACAACACAATGGGTACCTAGCTCACGCTGCTCTTTCAAGTCATACTTGTGAGCGAAGCCCGCCCCACCATAACATTCCCTGAAACCTAACCCTTTAGAACTCTTTCTTCATAGGAAGCCTTCCTCACCAAAAAAACTCTATTTTTCTGTTCATAATAGTCAGTCCACAAAAATAGCATAAGCTGAACAAACATAATAGAATATACACTTTAGGAATGTTCTTTCTTAGTGTTCTACTCGATTTGCGTGTTGAGGTGAGAGCTTTCAATCATTATTTTTGTCTTTCCTTACACACTCCCAATCATATTCGGTGTATTCGACTTCGTACGAGTGTGCCTGGGCCATATCACCATCATTCCTAGAATTCTGGGTCTGATTCCACATCAAATTCTAATTCACAACCACTTTTTTTTCATCATTGTTTCAATTTCACAGTAACCATCATCGGTTACATCTGACCGCCATCGGTTAAACCCAACCGACGTCAGTTCCAAGTCCTTTTGCTAACCTACTCAAAAGGACATTCTCACTTCACTTTTTTCTACTTTCCACAATCTCTGTTATTGTCATTTTTCCCATTGACATTTTACACATCCCTAGATTTGGCATACTTATCATATTTTGCTTTCTGCCTCACTGATTACTCATTACCTATTTTCCACAGTGACCAACAATGGTTACTCTTGACCACCGTCAATTATTCCTAAAGCATCGATTATCCTGTTTAACATTCCGCCCATCATTTGTTACGTCATCCATTCTTTTTCATTGTTCTCTATACCATTTACAAGGAAGAAGCCCCCCGATTAGTACTTGTTCATATGGTATTGACCCGAAGACAAGTGAATGCCCTCATGTTCCACACCATTTTCCAACTGCTCCCACCTAGTCCTTCACCACCTTCTATTTTATCACCAGCCATGGATCCTATCCATCCTACTAATATCGCTACTAGAGAGACGAGGAGTTTACATGACTCCTTAACCAAAATCCTGTCGCCTTGTAGTTTTACCTCTCCCATTCATCCACTCGAGACACTTTGGGTCAATTGATATAAGTCACGCCCATATCTATCCCCCCAACTCTCACACCCACTTATGCGTCGGCTCCATTTGGTTCAGTGCTGCCCACTTCCACTTTACCCCCAGTCGTTTCACAGTTAGGTCCTATACCTGCTATGACTGCCATGTCTGTTACCTCTGTAGCACCCATTACATCCACCATACCCTTTGTGACTACCCCAAACATGACCTCATCCACCCCTAATGTCTCATACATACTCGTAGCTACATTACCACCTCTAGTGTCGGTGACCTCTACCCCATTTCAGAATGTAGTTCTTTCCATTCCACAATCATTAGCCCCTATTGCTACTAGGGTTACCACGACCCTTCCACCCCCATATACATACTACCAACAACTTCTGTTTCATCTATCATTCATTCGGTACATACCCCCTATTTCATTACCTTCTTCTCTACCACCTTACATGGTAGCCCCATACACTAGAATGCCACACCCATTATACACCCAAAACCAACCTCCTCACATTATAAGAGGCATCCAATCATCATAACCCACCAATGACCTAATTAAATTAATGATGGACAAGATGCAAACACTGGAGGCATCGGTTTCAGCTCCCACAACACTCTCACTTATGATGAGATTTGCAATGAGCCTATTCACCCATCCATTCCCATCCATTCATACCATGTGCATTGGGAAATGCCAAAATTCAACCGCTTCAATAGTAAGGAAGATCCACAACAACATTTTCACTCATTTAAACATGGGTGTTATCGATTGCTCATGATGATGCCTTACTTTTGAGAACTTTTCCCATGTCCCTCACTTGGACCTACATTAGATTGGTATAGCCGGTTACCCAAGCATGCCATATTTTCATTCAATCAGGTAGCCCAAGCTTTTTGGATCATTTTTATATCAATATTTGCAAGAAATTCACCATGACCAATCTATATTCCACATGTCGGTATGATGATGAATCTATCATGATTTATCACTCAGCGGCACAACCCGATCAATCAACTTACCTTTCAATGACCACAAAATGAACTCATCAATCTCTTCACCGAGCTTGTGCAGGACATATCTCCCCAACCTTCCGTGTCTAAAATTTCAAAACATTCAATGAGGCATTCACTATGGCACGAAAGTTAGAGATTCGAGCCATGGAAGAGAAGAAAATCTAATTACGAAATAAGAATTCAGCATTCAATTCGAATGAAACCTCCTCTTCTTCCAAACCTCCAACCAATTACTCAAAGGCTAAAGGTACCACTAAGTTAGTGGTACATAAGGCCGACCACTCATCCATCCAATTAGACTACACCCTCATCTAATCTATCACCCATCTAGGCTTTTCGATTCAGACAAGAGCAACAAAAATATACCCCAATTGGGGACCCTTACTCTTATGTTTTATAAAATCTTATCAAAGTGGCGCCATCACCCTTCCACCCATAAAACCACACACTTTGGTTTTGACCTACTTGCCCATGTACGCATGGTATAAGGAACAATATTTTTGTAACTATCACCGAGTGAGAAGGGTCATAGTGACGGAAATCGCATCACTTTCAAGAATATTGTCCAAGAAATGCACGAGAAAGGCTAGTTGACTATGGATAATCCCAATGCCGTACTCCAAACAAAATCTGCAAATCTTTAAAAACCATTTCCCAATCATGCCCCTTCATCTAGTCAAATAGGTGAAACATCCACTCACGATACCCATACTCGTGAGGTTCATGCGATCTTTAATGAGGTACCTATTGCCTCTCAATTACCTCACATCCCTTCTATAGAGGAAATCTTGGCCCAAAATCCTCTTTCCACATTAGAATCAATGTCACTCCTCCTCAACCGATAGAGGAGCACCCCTTACCTCTCTCCACCCATGAGGAGAACCTAATATCTCTCCCCGCACAGAGCACCCATTACCTCCTCTACCCACAGAGGAACACCTATCCATTCCTCCACTTATTGAGAAACTCCCATCGTCTCTTCCACCCATCATAGACCTAGTGGAAATACCTTTGCCTCTTAGTGAACATTCTCCATCAGCTACCCAACATCCAATAGACCTAATTTTAGCTCTCTTACCCACGGAAGCCGAAGTGGCCAATTCCCCATCTCTAAGATGTGTTTTATAGGAATTCCCATTAGGACCTCACCAACTCCACCCAAAGACATGTCATTCTCATGTTTGGTTGCTCACTTGGATTATGTGGATAGGGATTTATTATGGGGGTGCCTCTTACTCCCTATCTCAACACAAATGCAGAGATCCTCGTGAAACCTCCACTATCTACCTAAACACATTTCCACCCATCAAACCAAATACAACCACTTTTACATTGTCGCAACCCCTTCCAAAATTCCCACTAGCACTCACACCACACCCTTACCCATAACCTGATCTATACCTAAATCCAAACCCACACCCACAACATTCACCTCCACTAAACCTATTACCACCTTAGGGGTCACCACGACCACCAACCCTACTCATCCACCTATTAAACTGGATTTAGCTACATCTTCCAACATCAATACCACACCTACTCTGACACCCAAACTAAAGAAACAAACTCATCAACCTCATACCCCTACCACACCAATCACACCCGCACTTGTCTCATCTTCCTTAAGACCCATCTACCCAACATGGTCAAGCACCCTTCACCCATCCATAAACAAATAACAAAAACACCCACTCTGCCTCACAAATCTCTAACCTACCCAGGCACACAACATGACTCATACCCACACTTACAGTCTCTTTACCACCAATACCTCTAATAACTTCAGCCATTACTTCACTACCTACTACACTTCGGTCATTGTCCCTCACACCCCAAGCATGACCTGCATCATCTACCTTCATAGCACCCCTGTTATCCCCATGGGTAACTCACCCTCTTCCTCAATCTGCTTTTCCTTCTATATCCCGTATACCCACATCACCTTTACCCAAGAAGTTGCAACGTAAAAACAAAACTCCACTACCCCACAACAAGGTAGTTAAAATAACCCCACATCCTCCTACCCATCTATCTACTATACCCCTACCCAGAGGAACCCGACCGATACCTCAAACCACTTTGGTGCCTAAACGCATACCTTGACCTATTCCTACTCTTCCAAAAACAATTCCCGACAACCAACCACACCTACACCTAAACCCACATTCACTTCCCATTGTGACCCACTAAAGCAGGTCCTATGCCAAAATTTTAACCAACCTCCTTGAGACTTAGGTTATCACATTACCGCCACTCCGATCTTATGACCCCCTCAAACCCAAGCCAAAGGGGTTTGATGATACAAAATTTGTGCTGACCATCATGTGCAGGACATGATGTGGAGAACTTCAAGGCCTTGAAAACCGTCCTTATCCAATTTTGTCCACCCGAAACCAACTTTGATGAAGATGAACTCCTACGGGACGAGGATCCTACTTCACCTACGCCCATTCCCATAGTACCCACTCAACAACCACAACCTCCATCCTCAAAGCTCCCGGAACCACACACAAAGTTTGAAATTAATATGGTTTGCATTAGAGAACTTGCCATGCCACCACCCAAATGTCGTTACACCTAACTAACCTCATAGGGATTTTCTCCTCTAGTAGGTTTTTGCCCTTCATGTCGTTATACCACTTACCCTACACCTTCTCCATTTGACAAATTCCCTCAAATCAATAGGGTACACATCACTATGCATGTGCATAAGGGTAAAGAAAAGGCAGCTAACCCACAAACCAATCCTATACCCAACATACCATCTACCCCCATACCTAAAATAACTATCTGCAGCCCCACATACCCCATTTCTAATGGCATCACACATCGCACCATGCTCAAACAATTACACCAATATCCACTCAAAATGTCCTTATACGACCTCATCTAAACCTCAGAATCCCATCATCAAGCCCTCATGGAGGTTCTTTAATCTATTGAGGTTTTACGTAATGACCCTACACGCATAGCCTCCATTATCACACCCCATCATGTAGCCTCTCTCACCAAATTACAACCTTCATCCTCACCTTACCTTGTTCACCAAGTGGTCTCAATCGACTTCTTAGAGACAGAGATCGCTCCATACCAAACCAATGACCCGGACCCATCCCTCTTCATCTCTATACACATTGATGACATATGAGTACACCATGTGATGATTGATGGAGGCACTAGCATTAACATCATTTCATCCCATGCATTTTCTCAAATGTGCATACCTGAAAATTGCATGCATAAACATCCGGTCATGTTGTGTTCATTCAATGATGCTATCACCTCCACACTAGGAACTTTCATCCTTCACATTCGTGTGGGCCCCACACTATTCCAGAATTGTTTTATGTTTTGGAAGGGGAATTCCAATATAACTTGTTTCTTGGTAGACCCTAGATCTGTGTCATGGGTTGTGTTCCCTTCACTTTGCATTGTTGTGTAAAGTTTGAACATGAAGGACATACTTATACCATTCTAGCTGACCCACCACCTTTCAAAACATGCAACATGCTTTACCGACTAAAGGATGTACTCATACCACAGTGAAGCCATCTACTTCGTAACCAATACAAATTCACCTACACCCACACCTACCAGTACCACCACTACTTTTACCATACATACCTCCTCCACGCCTACCGCTGCTATAACCTCCACGGCTGACCCATTAGCTTCCCAATCTATTAACACCACCTCCACATCAACCTCCGACACATCATCCATACCAGCTACCCACATACCAACCACTGATCCCTTGGAAGGTGTTTTCCAATGCCTCACTCTGGTGGAGTACTACCTATATAGTGTCAACACCTTCCTTAATCCACACAAGTATGGAAGCCTTCACAAACACCCTCGCTATGATCATCATATAGGATAAAACATCCTTTATGGTCCTCCTCATCTTTGTACTAGTCTCACCTATGGGGGACTTGATGATACCACTTACACACCTAAACCACAATCACAACCCCACCCATTTTCCATGGACTTCCAATCACTTACCAATCACTGTTTCACCCACACCTTCCTGCACCATTGTGTTGAAAGGTTTTAGTTTTGGATTTTATGAGCAAGGACACCATATCATTATTCCATGTACCACTCACAAACATAATGACCGTAGTGGTATCAACTTCCCCAAACCTCCTACTAAACAGGCCTGTATTGAACTCATTGAAGACCTTAGCCATCCTCCACCTTCATCTTCATCACTACCTTCAACCGCTCCACCTTCATCACCACCCTCACCGGAGTCGATGGATCCTAAATCTATCCCCCTTCTAAATTTTTTTATAAACACCATTTCCTAGGGCCTTTGACTTATCAACATGAAGGCGAGGTCCCTTCCACTCTCCCATTCATGTATCCTAAGATGATCGACAACGATACACCAACCATTAACATCATTCAATGTTAGGATGATGAATCCATACTCACCTACCTTGGTGTAGAAGACTCATATATTCATCAATTGTTACCCTCTTAAACACAAACTATGTTGAATGAATCAACTATTGTGGTCAACATTCATACTCAGAATGACCCGCACATCCTAAAGATCAGACAATCTTTAGATGCTGCTAAATAGGAAGCATCACTTCCTTTCTCTGAGATCATAACCATGCTTTCTCCTGGTCTTACACAGACATGCCCGGTATTGACCCCACCATAGTGGTCCACAATATTGTAACCATTCCTGATGCCAAACCTATAAAAAAAAAGCTGAGAAAAATGCACCCTCGCATTGCTCTTCTTGTCAAAGAAGAACTTCAGTGTCTTCTTTCTGTTTCATTTATCTTACCCATTGATTATCCTCATTGGATTTATAACATTGTCCATGTTATTAAAGCAACAGGGGGACTCCGCATTTGCATGGACTTCCATGACCTCAACCTCACCTGCCCGAAAGATGACTTTCCTTTTCCCGGTATCGATAAACTAGTTGAGTTGACCTTACCACGGGTCATGAGATGCTCTCACTCATGCATGGTTTCTCTGGTGATAACCAAATATTTCTCGCTCAAAGGATCGACATAAGACTACATTAATTACCCTTGGGGAACCTTTGCTATCGATCCATGCCTTTTGGCCTTAAAAATTCTGGTTCTACATATCGGTATGCTATGAATTACATCTTCCATGATATCATACATCGCATATTGGAAGATTATGTGAATGATCTCTTGGCTAAATTTAAACACCGTGCCGAGCACCTCGCTGTCCTTCAAACCATCTTTGATCACCTCACTAAATACGATCCGCCTCAACCTAAAAAGTGCATCTTCGCAGTTCTCTCAAGAAAAATCCTGGGATTTATTGTTTCCCTCCATGGTATAGAAGTTGACCCCACTAAATTCAAGGCCATTCTAGAAATGCCTCCGCCCACTAACCTCAAAAAAATTCGTAGCCTGTAAGGTAAATTGTAGTCCATTCACCATTTCATTTCATAATTATTGGATCGGTGTCAACCATTTCATCATCTTCTTAGGAAGGATGTCTCCTTTAAATGGGATGATGATTGTCACAAATATTTTGAGGCCCTAAAACAATACCTACTCCAACCACCCATTCTCATTTCACCGAAAGATGATAAACATTTTTACCTATGCATATCAGATTACTAATCACTCATTGGGAGCCATGCTCGCTCACCTTTGCGATGAACAAAATAGGGAGCAGGAAGTTTATTACATAAGCCGTACTCTTTTGTCCTATGAAATTGGATACAACCACCCAAAAAATATTTGCTTAGCCTTAGTTTTTTTGCCACCAAACTCCACCATTACCTACTCAACCACAAAACCTATGTTGTGACCAACACCGACCCTTTACACTTCATGTACACCAAACCATATCAAAATCAGCACACCGCGCGATGGCTTATGCTTTTAGCTAATATTGAGCTCAAATTCATTCACCAAAAGTCCATTAAGAGCTAGGATATCACTGACCAACTGGCTAACACACCTATTTCCGGGGACCAACCCTCTAATTTTGACTTTCTCGATGAATCCATTGCTACCCTTTCCTAGATGAACCCCTTACCAAATGACACTTTGTTCTTTGACGGTTCCAAGTGTCAGCGTGTGGGTGGAGCTATTGTTATCCTCATCCCTCTGGATGGATAACCCATGTCTTTGTCTTTCAAACTAGACCTTGAATGCACCAATAATATTTCTGAGTATGAAGCGCTCATACTAGGTCTCCAGACCACCTATGCCCTTGATGACAAATCAATCCACATCTTTAGTGATTCACAATTGGTCATAAAACAAGTCAATGGTATGTACTAATGTCGTAACGAGATACTTGTAAAGTATAAACATCACCTAGACATACTTTTAACCACCTTTGATCGTTACATCCTTTAAACCATCCCACGGTCAACCAACAAATTTGTAGACACCATGGCCTGCTTAGCTTCCCAAATACCCACTTCCCCTGCCGATTCCAAAATATTTGTCATTGTACAATGCCTCCATTCACCTTCTTATTTACCTCACGATGTTTACTCAATCAGAACTGACACCCCTAACCCAAGTGACCTTTGGTATAAACAATACTCTCACTACCTTCCCTTCTATCTTACCTCTTGATCTTACCCATAACAGAAAATGCACCTTCCTTAAGAAGGTCTCCCATTTCGTTATCACGGGGGGAATCCTTTATAAGTGTGGCTTTGATGTCATTCTCTTATGATGCCTTACGAGTTCTAAAATTCCTTATACCATCAAGGAGGTTCATGATGGCATATGTGGAGGTCACTTTAGTTGCCTTGTTGTTACTAAGCGTATTCTTTGCCTAGGATATTACCAACCAACCCTTAACCATGATTTTTGTGACCATGTCAAACACTGTGTGAAATGTCGACAACATTCCAACCTTCATCATACACTTAGTCATTCCTTATAGGTCACTCGAGACCTTTGGCCCTTATCTCAATGAGGTTTGGATCTTGTTGGAGAAATCAATCCTCATTCTTCTTAATGCCATCAATGGATCATAACTGCTATTGGATACTACACAAAATGGGTGGATGCCATACCACTCATCTCCATGAAAGTTTGAGAAAATATGTGATTTCATTAACCATCACATCATTTGTCACTTTGGTGTCCTCATCGCCTCATCCGATAATGGAAAACAATTCAAAAACAAAACACCTAAAGACTTTGTGATGCCTTTGCATTCAACTTAATTTATCATCACCTTATTACCCAAAAACCAATTGCCAAGCTGAATCCACTAACAAAACCCTCAATAAAATTCTCATGAAAGTGGTTGGCGATCTTTGGGAAGGATTGGCATACACACATTCCTTTTTCTCTATGGGCATACCACACTAGTATTTGCACTTCCCACTGCGGCTACACCCTTTTCACTGGTCTATTGTACTAAGGCTATTATACCTCTTGAAGTCTAGATCCCCTCACTTCACATTTCTCTCCATGACATGCTTACTGATGATGAATTTCATCAGTACCACTTAGAAGAACTAGAGTTATTAGACAAATGTCGTCTTAACGCTCTGGATTACCTTCAAGTTTATCAACGATGTATCAAATGTGCTTATGAAAAACATGTTCACGAAGGAACCTTCCAAGTTGGTGACCTGGTTTTGAAGGAAAATCAACACGTAACCAAAGCAGAAAAAAGTAAATGGGGAAAATTCACTCCTAATTGGCTTGGACCAGACATCGTAACTCATACCTATGGATTAGGTGCCTATGATTTGTCCTCGCTTGAGGGTAAACCCAAACCTTAGGCCCTTAACGCATTACATCTTCAACCATTATATTGCTGACTTGTTGTCCTACCTCAACCTATGTCTATTTATAAGCTCCTCCCTTGAGCAAGATTCGCTACATCCATCTCCCTAATGATTAAACAAGAATCATGTGATTACCCGTCACCCTTTTCCCTATCTTAAATATGTGCACCATGACTCTGCACATGGCATGATTCTCATGGATAATTTTCATCTTATTTTAGATGAGATCCCATGGTCACTCACCCTTTCCTTCTCAACAAGAACCAAATGCTTCGTTATAGTCTCGTATGTGACTTAAAAGCCAAAAAAAAGAAAAGAAGATGAATCCCGTAGAAGGACATCTTCCAAATAAGGGATCAACTCCTTGAGTCAAACTTCCAATATAAAAGATGAATCCCTCAAAAGGACATCTTCTTCCTTTAATTGTCACTATGAGTAGATTTGCTCCTTGAAGGACAACTATAAAAAGTTTACAACTCTCTACATAGTCTTTCCAAAAATAGGACTATTTTCTCAAAAATCAAAATTCAGAAGCTTCCCGCATCGATCAGCTTCGCGAAGACCTCAAGGAGACATATATTCCTCTGTATAGACTTCCTACATTGATTAGTCTATCTTCATAGTAAAAAAAAAAAGAAAAGAAAATAAAAATAAAAATAAGCTTTTTGTCATGGAATTGCCTCTTTGTGATCTTGGCTCTATTTCCCAAGGCATTCTACTTCCCATTTTATGACCCAAATACTGCATCTCCTCACCCCTTGTCTTTCCACTTCATACCTCAAGGGACCTGCTTGAACCTATGACATGTGGTGATCATGTGACTATCCGTCACTCTTAGAATTTTCAATCATGTAATGTCTTTGGGTTCTTACGTTCACTAGCCTATCTATAGATGTGTTTCATATGTTTTGATCTTCTTATACAAAACTTGGTCCTCGACGCTTACCTTTGGGGTCATCCTCCCCTTTTGCCATAGTTTCCCTCACCGCAACATTTTTACTATCATCTACCCCCACCTATTAAACCCAAAACCCATAACATGACCATAATCCTACCAACTCATTTTCATCTTCTTCCCTAGCTTATGGGAGAACTACATCGGTTTGATGTCTTTTTCACTAGGACTATGTAGGCGGCACTTCCGGGACATGGGACCCTAGAAGGTTAGCTTGACCATTCTTTACACTAACCATTTTCCCCATTTTTACCTGATTTCTTATTCATATCAAAAATATCGACATCTATACCATATACCACATGACTTTTACCACTTATATTATTTCACATTTTCATACATAACCAACATTTTCCACATTTTACACCATCTCATGCATTTATATTACCATTTGTTATCAAAATACCAAAATGAAAATCTAGGCATATAACCTAACTCCACCATGCCTATTACCTGACTCAATCCATGCCTAAACTAACCTAAATCGATCCATGCCTATACCGATCTGACTCAATCCATGCCTAAACTAGCCTAACTCGATCCATGCCTATACCGACCTGACTCGATCCATTTCTAAACTGATATGACTCCATCATGCCTAACTCACCTAATTTCCATCCATATCAAACCAACAAACCCATATCTCATCTAATACAAAGTCACAAATCCATATTTCATCTAACACAATCCATTAACCAATATCTCATAAACACATCAACACATCACCAAATACTATGTATCTCCTCATATATACATGTGTGTATCAATACAATGTACACTGTATCACATAAATGTGTATCTCCAAAATAATCATCATCATCTCACAGCCGATATCATGTACAAAAATAACTACAATATCTTTGTTATCCAAAATGTGCCCCTGCTCATTTTGTGGCTAACTCCTCTCATTCTTCCTCTCTCATGCCTCACTCATAAAATTTTGCTTTTCAAGCACTCAAAAATTTATGCAAATGGCACTATTGGATAGAGCTCTTTCTCAGCTTTCCAAAAAGGTAAAGTTTTCCTCCTAACTCCATGTATTTTTGAAGTTATGGCTCAGCGGAGTTTTTGTGGGAAATTTTCCCCTGAAAGGCCCGCAGCCAATGAGATACCGCCACGTGTCCAAGGAAGTGGCGGGCGTCGGAGGAGAACTTGGTTTTTTACCAAGTGTTTTGGTGAAATTTCAAAAGGGAATATTTTTTCCCGCGGGCCCGCCAATGAATCAAGTGATGCCACGTGTCCAGGGGAGAAATTTGGAAAAATTGACTAAGTGTTGGCGCATGGAAAATTTTGGAGGAAACGTCCACGCCAATAATAATGTGCCACATGTCCTATGGAGTTGGAATTTCGGAGGGCGGAGGAGAAGTTGGAATTTTGGTGAAGTGTTTCACCAAATTTCAAAGAAGAAAGTTTTGGCCCGCTACCCCATCGACCAATCAGATCAGGCCACGTGTCACTGGAGCTTGGAAAGGTGGAGCGCGGGAGGAATTTGGGATTTTTTCCCAAAGTGTTTGCACGAAAGTGAAAATGCTTGTGAAGGGCCCGCGACCAATGATATGCCACCACGTGTCTCGGACCGGTAGAGCACGGGGAGAATTTGGGAAATTTTCCCAAGGGAAAACAAAGGAAATTTCAAAGGGAAAATCCCACCCCCAAAATGCGAGCCAATGGAATCTCGCCACGTGTCTAGGTGGTGGCCAAAAACTCAAGAAAAGCCCACGAGTAAAATTTTAAGGGGCAAGCTTGCATACAATGGGGTTTTTCCACATGTCCAAAGGGGAAAATGATCAAATAGCCCATGGAAAATTTAGGAAGGACAAGCCCGCATCTAATCAGCGCATGCCACGTGGCCTCAACTCACCGGTGGAGCGCGGGGAGAATTTGGGAAATTTTCCCAAGGGAAAAACAAAGGAAAATGGAGCAGGATCGGCCCACGCCCAATCAAAGCATGCCATGTGGCACTTGGAAAGGCGGAGCATGGGGAAATTTTGGAAAATTTTCCAAATGACCAAAAAGGGTAAAATATCAAAATTTTTGCTCGCAACCCGATTTGGCCTCTGTTTTCCCTAAAATTTCAAATGGCCATATGTTTCGATCCGAGCTCGAGTTTTGATGTTCTTTATATCAATGGAAAGATGGTGAAATTATCTACAATATTATGGGGTCATTTTTTTATTTTTATGGAGTTTGGAGAGATAAAATTGAAAAACACCTCTAGCACGTGGTCATGGACAAAAATGACGTTTCAACCACTCTTTTAATGAATAATGGCTCGCATTCTTTCCCAAAGATGGCCAAAAATGTCAAGGGATGGGCTGTAAGGATACCCATGCTGTTTTGATTACATTTTGGTCAATGTTTGAATCTCTCCCATGTTTTCCGTGTTTCTCTCTCCGGGCTCGTCCTCCACCTTTGTAAAAGCCAAATTTGGCTCATTTTCAAAGTGTGGAACATTTTTTTGCATTGCAGGCCCCTATCACTTAGAGAGTGATTTTTGTGGAATATCAGACCTTTTCAAGGACTGGAACCTATTTTTTTCCTCTCGGGTGTTGTAATGCATGTGTTTTGGGTAATGGAAATGAAAATCGGAGCTTTGTGAATGAATTTTAATCTCTGTTTGTGTTGTTTGATCCATCTCGACCTTCCATTATAGTCTATCAATTTGTGCATGAAGTCTTGTTACATTTCCATGATTTGTGTCAATCTGCAAAAGTAAAAAAATGCTCACCACTCCTTTGGTGCATCACCCTATTAGCATTAGTTTTAGTTTTTTGGGCATTCTCTATCTTTGTCCCTTTGGAATTTAGAGTAGGGATTAGGAATTTAAACCTCTGCAACTGTGCAAGTGATATAACTGATCAGAGGAGTTGAGGAACCAACCTCTAAACTGGAGATTCCTTTCCCATTTTCAAGTCCCACACTTGGGGAAAGGATTCAATGTTGTGCAATCACACTGGATGTCTAAAGTATCAAACCAGAATCCTGATCAACATCCAGGGGTGCTGCTGATTTGCTACAACAGTTTTGGCATGCCTGGTGGGACCTTAGAGGTCTTCATCTTCTTTGCAAAAAAATTGATGTGCATTTGTTGCAAGTTTATTGCTTAAAAGAGCACTAAATTACACATCTGGTGACTCCAAAATAGAAGAATCAACTAGTTTTAGTAGTGCAGGCCTGGAAACTCATGAGAAGAATCACCACAAGGTCAAGAGTTGGAGAAGAAGAGGTGTTGTTTGAGTATCTATAGTTATCTCCAAGAAGAAGGCAAAGAGGGAGGAGAATCCAAAGGTCTCCATCTCCACCAAACAGAACTCTTTCAACTCCCCACTTGGTAGGCCTTTCATTCAATCAACAAGGGTTTTGAGGCCAATCAGAATGGCACAAAACAACCCCTATGTCAATTTCATTGGAAGTAGCCCACTTGCTCTCAATGCACAGAATCCAATCCTAGTTGCAGCATTAAAGAACATTCCATACTTTATTGGAGAAAATCAAACCACTCCTAGTGATCATGTTAAGGATATTGCTAACATTTGTGTAATCCATGAGATCAATGAGATGCAAGTTGCTGTCAAATTGTTGGCATCTTCATTCAAAGGGAAAGATTTGCAATGGTTCAGGAGTCTTGCCTCAGGATCTATCCAAAATTGGAATCAGCTATGTATAGCTCTCCATGAGTAGTTTGGAGAAAAGGGAGACAACTTGTCCCTTTTAGAGCAATTGACAACCATCAGGAGAGCTCCCAATGAGCAACTGACTGATTTTAACTTTAGATTTCAAAGGACTTGGGAGAGGATTCCTATGGAAGTCAGGCCAACAGTAAAAGGTGCTTTCCTTTACTACCTTAAAACATTAAATTCTGATATTTCTATGTTAATTCAATCCATGGGAGGCACAAGTATCCCCATTGCTTATAGTATTGACATTAGAGCTGAAAATTGTTTGATTCAAGTGGAAATCTAGCTCCTAGACCTCCAATGCCATTGTTTCCAAGTTTAGAGAGCCCAAATACTAGTCAAGCACCTATTTTAGCTCCTATTCCCACTCCTTAAAATCAGAATTCAAGTGAAGCTTCTACTTCATCTTCTAGTACCTCAAATGAACTTCAAGAAGTCATGAAGCAATTTCAAAATCTAGGCAATGAGCTGGTTACACTCAAGAGGCAGCAAGCCCAAGGTTTTAGACGTTCCTTCCAGCCTCAAGCTTAGCCTAATAGGAATCCATATCAACCCCAAAGACCACCCAATCTAGCTGTAAATTTAAATCAAGCAAGGCCTCTTGCCAACAGACCATTTCAGCCCTATAATCCCAATGCTACATCTGCATCTAAAGCATTAGTGCCAATACAAAACAATATAGCTCAAGAGTATGATTGGTGTTTCCCATGCAATGAACCTCATAACCAATCCATGTGCTTCAACGGTGCCTTGAATCAAGCATTAATGGTGACAACAACTGGTGTGGAGGGTGAAGGTAGTCAAGGAAATAACCAACAACAAGACACATTCCAGCGGTAATCAGCTCCAAATGATGCCACACTTGTAAACTGGCTGGGCAGCAAAATATTTTTGTGGCATGAATCGGATAGTTTCCCAAGGTGTTGCAGCCAACACAAGGTCAAAAAGGAGAAACTTGGGTAAACAAGACACTAGATCAAAGCAATCCACAACCTTCTATCACTCCACAAGTTATTGGCAAACAAAATTCAGCTCCAAGCATGCAAGGACTACCTAAAACAATTCCTAGGCCAGCTCAAATGCCAGTTGTTGCTGCCCATACACAAGGAATGAATGTGCAGGCCAAGGGATAGTAGAGAGATGCTTCATCTCCATTCAATATCATTGATCAGATGAAAAAGACAAATGTAAACATATCAATGTGGGAATCACTATCTATCCCAGGCCAAAGAGATTTGTTACAAGCTGCCATGAAGGACTAGTCAACTTCAAACCAGCAAGTCCAAATGCAAGAGAAGGTCTTACAAATGCCACCCAGCCTGAGGGGAATCATGGAGGATAGCAAGGTAAAATGTTGAAGCCCCCTCCATTCTATTTTTCATTGATCATTGGGAATCAATTAGTACATAATTGCATGATTGATTCAGAGCAAGTAGTTCAAGAATGCTAGCTGATCGGTTGGGAATCTAGTATGAGGTCATATCCAAAGGGGTAGTGCAATTGGATGGGACAGCAGTGACAATAGTTGGAGTGATTAAAAACTTGAGTCTTACTTTGCATGCATGCCCCAATGTTGTTATTTTACAAGATGTCTCAGTAATAGACCTTCCTCCACTCTTTTCCCTATGTCTCATCAAGGGATTTCACAACTAAGATTGGAGGTTACTTATCTGCTGATTGGTCACACATATTGTTCAGAACAAGATATGGAACCAAGGCCACAATCAGATATGAACCTATTACAAACTTCCACATTGAGCCTTACACTCCAAATTAGCTCAATACCAATTGTTTAGCGTTTGATCAAGAGGACTATCCAAGCACTGATGAAGCTAACACCAACGTAGGAAGCATCCCGGATCTAACTCTTGATGAATGGGAAAACAAGGTGCATGCTTTTGATCCTTATCAAGAAATAGAAGAATCCGAGCTAGGAGTCTATTGCATACATGAGGAAAATCCACCTATTCCTAGCATCACCAAGCCAGACCACAAGGATGAAAATGAGGTATAGCAGTTGTTTTTTGATGGATCAAGGAGTAGACAAGGTGCAAGAGGGGGAGCTATGCTAGTTTCCCCTCAAGGAGTGAAGTATTATTCAGTTTTTAGATTTCAGTTTGCATGCTCTAACAACACTGCTGAATATGAATCTTTGATACAAGGATTGCATTGGTCAATCAAAAGAGGAATAAACAACTTGTAGGTCTTTGGTGACAAAGTGAGTTGATTGTCAACCAAGTTAAGGGTAGCGTCTTTGTCAAAAATGACTTGCTCAAGTGCTACAAGAATAGGGTGTGGGACCTCATTGAAGATTTTGAGGGCTTTGGCATAAGATCCATTCCTAGAAAAGAGAACCAAGCTGCTGACAGGCTTGCAGCAATTGGGGCAGCCTTTGACATTGTTGAAAGCATTCAAAAAGACAAGGTACAACCAAAAATCCATGTGATTGTGAGGACTTTAGTACCAGAAAACAATGTAAGTTGGTAGGTGTTTGAAAATGATCAGCAAATCATCCATTTTTTGCAAGAAGAGGTTGAGTTCTCAGCTAAAAATCAGGAAAAGTTGGAGCAGCAGTATGTTGCCAAGTGGTGCAACTAAGAACAAACAAACTTCCTAAGGGAATTATTACTTTGGAGTCCATTTTCAATCCTAATGACCAGTTTAGGAAGGAGAAAGCAAACATCTAAATCAAGGGAGAAGACTCGAAATCCATATCAGTGGAAGAAGGAAAATCACTCCAAATTGGTAAGATGACAAATGATCAAGAAAGGTATGAGTTCATACAACTTTGTCAAGAATTCCCGATGTGTTTGCTTGGAGCTATGAAGATTTGAAAGGGTTCAATCTGAGTTATCTCAACATACCATTAAATTAGATCCAGTACTAAGACCATCGGAAAAAACAAAGGCCGTCATTCCACACATGGAGCCTTTTATGAGAAAAGAATTGAATAATTTGATAGAATCAAGAATCATATTCCCAATCAAGCATTCTAGTTGGGTGGCCAACTTGGTTCCGGTGAGAAAGAAGAGTGGAGAAATCAGATTGTGTGTTGACTTTAGAGATTTGAATAGGGCATCTCTCAAGGATCATTACCCACTTCCTTCCATGGAGTAGATTCTATAAGTTGTTGTTGGCTCCAACAGGTTTTCATTACTTGATGGCTATTTGGGGTACAATCAAATTATGGTGAAGGAAGAAGATCAGTTCAAGACAACCTTTACAACCAAATGGGGAACTTATGCATACAGGAAAATGTCATTTGGGCTATCCAACGCTTGGAGCTACTTTTTAAAGGGTAATGGACATGGTGTTTAAAGGTTTGATTAACAACATAGTGCCGATATATCTTGATGATATCACTATTTTTTCAAAGAATGCAGTAGATCACCTCTTCCATTTGAGACAAGTGTTCCAAAGATGTAGAAGATTTGGAGTCTCCTTGAATCCTAAAAAGTGTATTTTTCTAGCCTATGAAGGAAAACTCCTTGGCCAAATTGTCTCTAAAGAAGGATTGGAAATTGATCCGTAAAGAGTTAAAGCCATAAAAGCACTACCATTTCCAAGCCACAATAAGGCCCTTCAAAGTTTCTTGGGGAGAATAAATTTTGTTCAGAGGTTTGTCCCAAATTTTGCAGCCCTAGTCAGGCCTATCACCAAGATGTTAAAGAAAAGCATGACTTTCAAATGGACAATAGAAGGAAAGGAGAGTTTTGAAGCAATCAAAGAATCCATCTCTCAAGCCCCAACTCTCATCAACCCAGATTTCTCCAAGGATTTCATCCTCTATGCATTTGGGGGTGATGATATTATTTCTACAATTTTGGTACAGCAGAACAAAGACAATGATGAGCAGCCAATTACTTTCTTCAGCCAAAGCTTGGAGGACTATGAGGTGAGATATTCTTTCATTGAGAAGCATGTTCTTGTAGTAATCAGGAGCTTGAAGAAACTCAAGCATCGGTTTCAAACAAGAAGGTCCAATTGCTGGTTTCTCATGTGGGAGTTAAAGAATTCCTCCTCAACAAGGACTTGAGTGAAAATAGAGTGGGTTGGATTACTCATGTCATGGAGTATGACATTGAGATTAAATTTACCAAGTTGGTTAGAGGAAAGGGATTGTGTGAGCATCTGATTTTGAGCAAACAAAAGGAAGCATGCAATGAGGAGGCTATTTTGGCACTGCAAGACAGCCATGAGCAAGGAAGCAATCAAGAGAAGAATGATGTTATCCCCACTCCTTGCTGGACCCAAGGTATAATGCACTTCCTAAGCACAGGACTATGCCCTCCAGAGATGAACAAGACCCAAAGAAGACACTTCAAATTGTAGGCTGTCCCATATGCCCTTATTGATGGTGTTTTGTTCAAGAAATATGTGAATGGAATACTCTGAGATGCATTGGTACAAATCAAATTCATAGGGTGTTGGAAGAGTTCCATGGTGGACTAGCTGGTGGTCATTTTTCACCAAGAGTGACAGCTCTAAAGATCATGAGGGTTGGCTATTATTGGCCCAAGATTTTCAATGATTGTTATGCATGGATCAAGAGGTGCAAGAATTGTCCATTCTTCACTAGGTAAAGAGAGGCTAGCTGCCCTTCCATTGCATCCAATTTCAGTTGACCAGCCATTCATGCAATGGGGTTTGGACTTCATTGGAGTCATTAATCCCAATTCAAGCCAAGGACACAAATGGATTATAATAGCAACAGACTATTTCACTAAATGGACTGAAGTAGTAGCACTCAAGGAGGCAAATGAGTCTAGCATCCTAGACTTTTATGAGGGAATAGCAACCAGATTTGGCATACCTACTACAATAATATCAGATAATGCATTGGCATTCATTGGATCTAGGGTGACTAAATGGGCTGTCAAGAATGGGATCTACCTAAGTAATTCATCAAACTATTACCCTTAGGGTAATGGCCAGGCTGAATCTACAAACAAGAACTTGTTGAGGATCATTAGGAGGACTCTTGATGAAAATCAGAGGTATTGGCATACCAAATTGAAATCAGACTTATGGGCTGATAGGATAACTCCTAAGAGATCTACAGGTAACTCTCCATTCAATCTTGTTTATGGAAGAGAGGCAATTTTTCCCATGTCACTTGAGTTGCCAACATTGGAACTCATGAAACAATTAGAGTTGTTGGAGTTTGAGCCCATGGAACTCAGATATGCAAAATTGATGGAGCTCTAAGAAATCAGAAATCAAGCATCCTAAGCAATAGAGAAGGATCATGATTTGATAAAGAAGACCTTTGATAGAAAGGCCAAGAATAGATCCTTCCAAGTTTTGGATCTAGTGTTAAAATGGGATGCAGACAGAGAAAAACTGGGAAGGCATTCAAAAGTTGATGCCATTTGGAGTGGCCCATACATGGTAACAAAGTGTAGGGACAGCAATGCCTTCCAATTGTCTTCATTGGATGGCGAAGAACTGTAGATTCCAGTCAATGGAATCCATCTAAAGCATTGCTACTAAAGGGAAATTCTCCACCTTGTAAATATCATCTTAGGTTTCCATTCCTCCAAGTGTTTGTGTGCATTGTTTTGTTGTAGGTTAGTTTTTCTTTCCGTAAGTGCTTTGGCACAAGCTTTCTGTTCCTAGAAACATGTTTGCGAGGCCTTGCTCCATCAAATGATATTCCATCTTCCTCCTTGTAGTGTTCTAGTTAGTTGGGGTATCAAACAAAGAAAATGATGACTCCATGCCCAATGGATTGCTTTAGCAACCGGTAACTTCATCCAAAGAGGCGAGATGACCCTCTACGAGTCGCCAAAATTGTTATCCAAAATGTGCCCCCTACTCATTTTGTGGATAACTCCTCTCATTCTTCCCTCTCTTGTGCCCAGTCACAAAATTTTGCTTTTCAGGCACTCAAAACTTTTTGCAAATGGTACCATTGGATAGAGCACTTTCTTAGATTTCTAGAAAGGTAAATTTTTCCTCCTAACTCCATGTATTTTTGAAGTTATGGCTTGGTGGAGTTTTTGTGGGAAATTTTCCCCTGAAAGTCCCGCAGTAAATGAGATGCCACCACATGTCCAAGGAAGTGGCAGGGGTCGGAGGAGAACTTGGTTTTTTACCAAGTGTTTTGGTGAAATTTCAAAGGGAATATTTTTCCCCATGGGCCCACCAAAAATCAAGTGATGCCACATGTCCAGGGGAGAAATTTGGAAAATTTGACTAAATGTTGGCGCATGGAAAATTTTGGAGGAAACGCCCGTGCCCAATAACAACGTGCCACATGTCCTATGGAGCCATAATTTTGAAGGGTGGAGGAGAAGTTGGAATTTTGGCGAAGTGTTTTTCCAAATTTCAAAGAAGAAATTTTTGGCCCACTACCCCCATTGACCAATCAGATCAGGTCACGTGTCACCGGAGCCTAGAAAGGCGGAGCACGGGAGGAAATTGGGATTTTTTCCCAAAGTGTTTGCGCAAAAGTGAAAATGCTTGTGGAGGGCCCGTGACCAATGATATGCTGCCACGTGTCTCGGACCAATGGAGGGCGGGGAGAATTTGGGAAATTTTCCAAGCGAAAACAAAGGAAATTTCAAATGGAAAAGCCCTCCCCCAAAATCCGAGCCAATGGAATCTCTCCACGTGTCCAGGAGGCCGCCAAAAACTGAAGAAAAGCCCGCGAGTAAAATTTTAAGGGGAAATCCCACATCCAATGGGATTTTCAATGTGTCCAAGGGGAAAATGATCAAATGGCCCACAGAAAATTTTGGAAGGACAAGCCCGTGTCTAATCGGTGCACACCACATGGCCTCAACTCACCGGGCAGAGTGCGAGGAGAATTTGGGAAATTTTCCCAAGGGAAAAACAAAGGAAAATGGAGCAGGATGGGCCTGCACCTAATCAAAGCATGCCACATGGCACCTGGAAAGGTGGAGCATGGGGAAATTTTGGGAAATTTTCCAAATGACCAAAAAGGGTAAAAGTTCAAAAAAATTTCCTGCCAACCCGATTTGGCCTTGTTTTGCCCTAAAATTTCAAATGGCCATATCTTTCGATCCAGAGCTCGGTTTTCATGTTCTTTATATCAATGGAAATCTGGTAAAATTCTCTACAATATTCCAAGGTCATTTTTTCATTTTTATGGAGTTTTAAGAGATAAACTTGAAAAATGCCTCGCACGTGGTCATGGACGAAATGACATTTCAACCACCATTTTTAATGAAGAATGGCTCGCATTCTTTCCCAAAGATGGCCAAAAATGTTAGGGGATGGGCATGTAAGGATTCCCATGTTGTTTTGATTGCTTTTTGGTCAATGGTTGAATCTCTCCCACGTTTTCCCATGTTTCTCTCTCTTGGGCTCATCCTTGACCTTTGTAAAAGCGATTTGGCTCATTTTCAAAGTGTAGAACAATTTTTTTGCATTGCAGCTCCCTCTGTCACTTGGAGAGTTATTTTTGTGGAATATAAGACCTTTTCAAGGACAACAACATATTGTTGCCTCCGGTGTTGTAATGCATGTGTTTTGGGTAATGGAAATGACAATGCGGAGCTTTGTGAATGAATTTTAATCCTTTGTTTGTGTTGTTTGATCCATATTTGACCTTCCATTACGGTTTATCAATTTGTTCATGAAGTTTTGTTGCATTTCCATGATTTGTGTCAATCGTAGAAGTAAAAATTCTCACCACTCCTTTGGTGCATCACCCTATTAGCATTAGTTTTAATTTTTGGGCATTCTCTATCTTTGTCACTTTGGAATTTAGAGTAGGGATTAGGAATTTAAACCTCTCGTAATGTGTAAGTGATATAACTCGATCGGAGGAGTTGAGGAACCAGCCTCTAAACTAGATATTCCTTTCCCATTTTCAAGTCCCACACTTGGGGAAAGGATTTAATGTTGTGAAATCACACTGGATGTCTAAAGTAGCAAACCAGAAGCCTGATCAACATCCAGGGGTGCTACTGATTTGCTACAACAATCTCTTTGGATTGCGAGCTAGTATACATACAAAATCTAACAATACAAAAATAGGTGATAAACTATCTCACATCTGCTATAACATATATGCCTCCTCTGTAGTGTCGATAGTCCCCTCTAACCTAGATAGGCGGCTCACTCCTCTTGATCTACCACTTGACACTTGACATCCGATGCTGACCCTCATGCACTAATAGATGTCCTCTTCTCTCTCCTTTGGGCTCGTCATCCACCTACACTCTCAACACTATACGTGTGAGACTGTGTCTGCTCACTCGAGACTGTCTATGGTGGTCTCATCACACCATCCACTAAAATATGTAGCTTGGGCTCCTCCTACACTTGTGCTTGAGGCTCTCACCTCTCTACCTCGTATCTCGTAGTTCGGGCCTCTCGGCTGTACATGTGACCCCCGCCTCTTAGCTATCCTTTCTTGACCCTACCTCTGTACTCGCCCACCACAACCTGTATCCATCTATCACCCCCGCATCATCTGTGTGATGGTCCACGGGCTCCTCCTCCTCCCCTATCAACTCTGTTGGATGGGGTGGAGATAAAGGTCTCTCCACCTCCTCTCTCCTATACTTGTTGGATGAGCGGGGCACATCCTACACTAAACCAAACTATCACCTCACTCGGTTGATAGGTATCATCTCATGCTCCCCGGTATGGCATCCCTCTATCCATCTCTCAGAATCGTAGTCCCTCTAGCTCTGTATACATCCCTTTGTAAGAGGGATAGGTCACATAGGGTCTCTAGATTATATCCACAACGGTGGGCGGGCTCTCTAGTCTCTATCTATAATATGCTACATCGTATAATGCTCAGGTTCTCTATACACTGCCCTCTTGCACCTAGCGCCTATAACCAACTCGAATGACTCCCCACTCAAATGCATCTACCTGGGGCAGGCCTATTGGTCACACACACACAATGTGCTCATAGGCCCAATAGTGTAGAAGGAAAATGCAACACAGACTAAATCTCTGCAATCACCTGTAGGCCCATAACTCTCTATATAACTGAACCAAAAAATCTGGTGCCCATGCAAAACTGGTATGATAAATCATTATCTCCTAGAGGACTCCCATCAGCGACAGTGGGAATCTCCCACCCTCTAAATTTGGCAATGTGTAGCACCCGATCACCTCCATCATCAACACTGTCAACCTCATCTCCTCAGGATGGGCAACATAAACCTCTTAGTAACTTAGGCTAGCACTGTGGTAGCGAAACTCACCCGATATCTCTCCAAACACCTCATCTACGCACCTCGTCATGACCTTTGATGTCACTGAGTAAACCTGGGGCCCATTAATTAATAGCCTCAATATCCTATATATATCCTCTAGAGTGATGGTCATCTCCCTTGTTGAAAAGTGGAAGGTGTTAGATGCGAATCCCATCTCTCAATGAGTGCGAAAATTAGACTCGCTCTCTCTCACAACCCACCCTTAATGGCAGATCCCAATCAGGATGACATCATCAAAGTGACTCCACTCCTTGAAAGTCACCTACTCATGTAGCTCTAGCAATATAAGCGGCTCCCGGTCCCTCATTCGCAGCTCATCTCGGGCTTGCATCCAACCAACACTATGTATTAATACACTTTCCCAACTTACCCTATGTTCACCCCAAACCACCTATTCTTTGAAAAACCCTCTACCCTAATCCTTACCCAACCCACCCAAAACCCCGTACCCTCTCTCTTAACCCACACCTTTACATATCTTACCCTACCCATTGACCATCCATTTCCACTACCTAACCCATTTTTGCCTATTTCTAGCCCCATTTCCTTATTTTCACACTAACTCTAGTTACCCATAACCATCATCAGTAGCCTTTAACTACCATTGGTCACCTATGTCATGACCGATGATCTGCTTCTACATGGTCGACATTGGTTGATTGTGGTCGACGTCGGTCACTATGGTGTCGAACGACGCCGAAACCCCGACCAAATTTTTAAATTTTTGACCACATCAACCTAACTACCCAACCAAACCTACTTACACCTTCCCTACTTCCCTTCTCACTCCTATTGACCTACATTCCAACCTCCCCCAACCCAATTATATCCAATTTACCTCCCAATTCAAAATTCAAACCCCCCACGTTTTTATTATAACCCATATTTTAACCTACTTAATCAATCAAATCATTAAGCTATGGTGTGGAGCTTACCTCATCCCTCTACCGACGCCATGGCTATATATCTCGCCATATCAGGGTGGACCACCTAACCCCTCTCCTACCTCTACCATCCTCAACTGAATAACCAATCCTCAGCCACACGAATCGTGCCACCTGATCTCGTGGCCCCACCTCTCACTCAACCACTCTCGCCTATGTGGCTCGCCAACCAAGCTATCTGATGTTCTCTTTTGTCCTCTTCCTCTTTTCTCTCTTCTTGTCCTTTTCTCCTTTTCACAATGCACAAATGAATTTCAAACCATGGGTTTTCCACTTTTTATACCCTACCCGACTCAACCAATGTCGGTTACCCTTGACCGTTGTCGGTCTGTTTCCCTATCTAACACCATCGGTTCCCATACACTGTCATCGGTTCATCCTGACTGGTGTCAGTTACCCTGCATACTCATTACCCTCCCATACCCCAACTTGGACCACTTTACCTTCACTTTTGGCCCTCCACCTTCTTCAACCTCACCGCGTCCATTATTGAGGCCTCATTATTTTACCCCTACCTCGGCCTTACCCATGCCATGATCTTGATATTTGGACTTGGACCCTCGCTAGTGACCTTTGACCTCATGTGTTCACTATACCTTGCGGCACTGTTACCTATGTTGATTGACCTAATGACCTTACCTAACCTATTGCCATGACCGTTTATCCTAACCCTACCTTTGGTGTATCAAAACATACCTAAACATTCCTACACCTAACCTACGTTGTGTTTCTTGACCTTATCCTATACCTTGGATACCGGATTCAATTCACCCTTGTTTGGATAAACCTATTGACCTTAGACATTGTAGAGTTTTCCTAATCTTCAACTTGGTAGCTTACTATAGTATATACATGTACGTGTATTTGAATGTTGCTACCTTTGACCATGATCCATTACGTAGATCACCCGAGTATACCTTTCACCCTCTTCCCCTACACCCACTTACCTTTTCCTCACATTTACTTTTTTTTTTTCAAACCACTCACCGCTCCAGCCTGCTACCTCGTCAGTTCCTAGTTTGAGGGGGATCACCTTCATCCACACATGGAGCAACCACATCTTATTTTTGTTAGCGTCACTTACCTATACAAGCTATGCAACAAAAAGGGAAAAATGTAGACACTAAAATTAGGTCACACTCCCCTTTCATCCCTCGATATATAAACACCCTTCATCACATTAACCTAGCCATGACCCCCTTCACCTCACTAATATTATTTCAATTAATCTAAAACAACCTTATTCTCGGTTACCCCTTTTAACCTAAAACAACCTTATTCTCAAGGTTGTAACTTGGACGTTGGAAGTAAGAAGCAAAAAAAAAGTTGACGAGCAAGAACAAAATCTCAGAGAGATAACGCATCTTCAGAGAGCCAATTCCAGCAAGAACTGACATCCAACAAAGGAGATTGAGGATCTTCTCCTATAAAGCCATCCCAGCCACGTTCCGACCTATCCAAGCAAAAGAGGATGGTGCATGCATCCCATGTAGAAGTTTTCTTCATTCGGTGATCACTTGCAGTATTCAAACCCATTATTAGCACCTCTATCCTTCACACAGAGACCTTTAGGAACAAAATCCAAGTAAGTACAACATCATACTTTCCTAGTTATTTCATTCCATCATTATTTTATCATCCATTGCTTATCTTGCTCCCTATTGACTATCTCCAACATTTTGTACCTCCATAGACCCATCAAAACCTCATAAAAACCTATTCCAGTCACCGACACCTCGTCCCGACCAACCAAATCCTTCAGTACACCACAAAGTAGACCAAAACCCCTTTCGTGACATTTTTAGATCTCACAAGAATCGCATCTGTTATACCTAACTTCCGTCAGTCACCTCTAATTGACATTGGTCTCGTGTTTTCCCACACACCTCAAACAGAGACCTATCCACCTAATTCCATCTCACCTTCATTTACCTCGTGACCTACTTGTGACCTTTAGCAGACCTACGTAACCCAGTAACCAACCATTTAACTTGTGGATTCTTTTAGCTTAGCCTATTAGATTAGATTTATTTTCTTATTGTGTTTTAAGTGAGATACCTAAATCATTTTAAAATAACAATAGGATTTACTTTGTTTACAACATTAATTTTTTTAAAATAGTGGAATGATAGCCATCTAGGATGTATCATACTTCCCAGATCTAGCTTGCACTAGGTAGTTCACTACCCATATTGTTTAATTTCTTTTGGTGGTCTTGTTTTCATTATAGGTAGTTCCTCCTAGCCAAAATTAAGCTCTCATGGTCAGCTATGGATTCTAAAGTCATATGCACGTGACAACCCATCAACTGACATTTGAACAGGTATTCCTCCTTCGCCCGTTACCCTATCTGTTTCATCAACAATTCAAAGAAACAATCTAAGAAAAAAAAGTGAAACAATATCTTCTCGCTATAAAGGAGGCATTGTTTTATATAGTTCCTTCGATATACTTTTGCACATATATAGCCACCTTTTTACTTGGGTCCATCTCTCCGCCCAATTAACTTTGTGAGAAAGCATGTAGAAAAATTCATAGTAAGGTCATTTAACTTTATAATATCAAAAGTGTGCCCAACCTTCTTGTATTCAAACTCCTTGGTAGTTTTCTTTACCTCTTCATCATTTCCCAAGTCATCATCAAATGAGCTACCACTGTTAATGAGCCCAATATACTTCTCAATCAATTACGGGATGATGTGCATCCTTCTACCTACAAAATAGAAGTAATATTCATGTACATGTGACATTAACCTTTTATATAATTTCTCGGGCTTCCCTAAGAATAGAAGCTCACATAGTTTTAATAATGCAACACTCTTCAATACCCCCTTTACCCTATCTTCATTAACTGGTTTATCATCCACGATTCTCTCATCAGTTGGTTGAATGAGCTCTATCACCATGTCACACGTGGTTAGGTATGTGCAATGATTATAATCACTAACCACCATGCTCCTTACATGGGATTCCCACTCTTTTCCCATTAGCACGACATCATGGTACTACATTTACGAGTACCATTCCTCCTGAACATCAATCTGTGGGCATAGGTTTTCTTTGTCATTGCCTCTCTTCTTTGGTGATATAGTAGCTAGTTTCCTTAGTGCCATTGTAAGCATACAAAATCAAATATCTACCTTGTTCATAGATTTTTCTGACACTTAAAGCTCCTGTGACAAACCCTAGGTATAACATTATTGTTCTTTATTTAAATCCTGAATTTTGTGCCCTAGTTTTGCAAAACCCTAACCAGAGAAACTCAAACTCCACACCACACCATCCAATCTGTAAGATTCCTCCCAAATGAACTCTCCTTACTCAGTCGTGTTCTGTTTTTCCCTCTAGTGCATGATTTTTCAACTCTGCAATCGATTTCTCACTCAAAAATCAAAGTGTGCCCTAGTTTACACAATTGCTCTTCAAAAATTCACTCAAGGTAAGGTAAAAATATTTACCCCAATGTTAATTTTATATTGTTTAAATTTTTAACCCTCATTTAATTCTTTCCATATACCACCATATGAATGCATTTATTTCCACTTTTCCCTTCTTATCCATAGTTCCAAGTGTGCTTTCCCTACACATCCAAATGTATGTAACCTCGGCAACCTTCTCGCACGTAAACTACATTGATTTCGAGCACCTCCTTACATGTGCTCCTAGTGTTGAAGTAAATCAACCTCTACGTCCTATTCCAATTAGTTCTCCATTCTACTGCCTACCTCATGTTTCCCTACACATTCATTCCTTGTACGTGGATTTTCCTATGGCATCTTCCTTATTATCACCATCCTCCTTAGGACACCTTATCACCATTTTTTAATAACCAACATCACCATTTCTATATGTACCCTTCTAGTACTTAGGATTCTTCACACGCTCGCTTTTTTTCCTTCTAAACCACACTAATTATATGCATGGTCCTCTACAAATGAACTCAATGGACAGTAATCAACAACTGGTGTGCAAGCGTGCTTATTAAAAAAAAACACCGAACTAAAGTTAAAAAGCATAGAAATGATGAAAGGAAACACATATAAAACAATTCATTAAAGGAAATATAATCTAATGAGAAAATTTCCTTATTATAAACACAAAGGAAACTTATTTATAGTAAGAATTTAGCCTACTCCCATTGAAATAACCAAAGCTCTTGTATCCCATCGGTACATGTAACTAACAAGTGCATGAATCAAATATGTAATTCACAACATAAGGTTCTAATAAATGCACTTGGAACTTTCGGTGGTGGCGCAAAAAATTGGAATCATAAAATAGAACCATCTTTCCAATGTCAATATTTTTATTGAATTTTCAGTGGAAACTCAAAAATCCTCGGAAAGGGTGGGGAATTTGATATTGGGAGCCTTCAAACAGAAACTGTCTATTATTAGATTTAAGGAAGTTAAAGAGGTCTCAAGTGTGGAAAAGAATATTATTAAATATTTGGGTTATGATAATTGTGTCTAGCAGGATTTGGTGATAAAGAATAATGACAAGCATAATGTGAAGTGGGAAAAACCAAGGAGTGGTTGGTTGAAATTGAATTTTTATGGAGTAACTAAGATTAATTTGGAGTTGGATAATGTGGGAGGTATTATTAGAAATGATAGGGGTTTCTTATTTATGGCTTATGCAAGGCCTATTGGTAATAAAACTAACAATTATGTTGAGGCATTTGCTGCTCTTTATGGTCTAAGATGGGCTAATAGACATCAAGTTAAAAATCTCTATGTGGAAGGGGATTCTTTGTATATTATTAAAGCTATACAAAGGAAATTAAAACATCATATTAATATAAACCCCATCATGGAAGAAGTTAGGACTTTAGTATCAAAATTTGAGGATATTTGTGTCGCACATGTTTACCGTGAAGCTAATGTTGGTGTTGACTCATTAGCAAGTGTGGGAGTTTGAGCCCATCATGAGCATGTATGGCTTGATGAGATGGATTTACCGTTGGATACTAAGATTGTCCTTTGTACAGAAAGATGAGGGATTTTAATGTTAAGTGTGAGGGGTGGATTCGTGTAATCCTTTTCATCATTTCCAATTGTGTGGGATTCCATATCTTTATTTCCCAAGTTGGAAATTTTATAGTTGATTTTTACTCTAGCTGGTTATTGTTGGGTTTGATTCTAGTTTTACCATTATGGGTGGAAATCGTGTTAGGGTGGAACCATCTTCATGCACTTATTTGGAGAGGGATTCAATGATATGGGATATCTTTAAAAATGGAGGTGTGGCACATTTATTTCAGAGACTTCAGGGCTTCAATGAAAATATCTCCAAGGATTTTGCATAGGCTTGGAAGAATGGGGTTGTTGTTATGCATGGTGTAAGTTTGTTGGTCTCGGAAGATTTTATAGGAAAATTTACTTGATATGGATTGTACCGGTTGCAAGGTTTTTAAAGATAGGAAGAGGTTTTTAACTTCCTAAGTGCTGATGAAAAGATTGTTCACATGGAGGATGAGATTTCTTGTAATTCTCTACCTTAGTGGTGGCCAAAGGTTTGTTTTAACATTATGAAGTATATTACTCTTGACGGAAAATATAGGAAACTCCACACCCAACACTTCATCATGTTAAATCATTTTCAAAGGAATAAGAAGGTCAGTATTCCCTTTTACTTATTCACTTTCTCTGATTTTTTTGGTGAAATATTTCAAGGCTAAAATGGTGGATGTGTTGTTGCATCAAGGGTTAATCTTGTTACTCTTTAAAGATGGTACCCATGTTCCTTCTAAAGATGTTACTATAAATTTTGGGGATAATTGGGAAGATCATGTTAGTCTAGATGATAGGGGTAAGCTTATGGATTTGAAGGATAGGGTTAGGAAGGATTTGAATTTGGTGGAGGTTATTCATTTTCTTTCGGGTTAGAGTAAGGATGCGATTAATGATGAGGGGTTGACTAAAGCCAATGTGCTTATGATCTTTCTTGCTAATAAAATTGATAGTCTGGAGGATGTGGTGAGGTGACTGAATGTTGAAAATAAAATCTTAATTTGCATGGGGAAGTGTCATGGGGATGAGCTAATGATGTTAAGTAATAGGGTAGATGTGCTTCAGGAGATGGTTTTTTCGGGAAAAGGGAAGAAAATAATGTATGTTGTTAGTAGCTCGGAGGATGAAGATGTGGGGTATGATCAAGAGGTATCTCTAGGTCCAAGTTCAAGGACATGGGATAAAAGAACCTAAGGAGATTTTTGGGACTCCTTTTCGACCAAGTATTTTGTGTGTTTTGTATCTGGTCATCTTTGGTATAGCTAGGATGGTTCCTTTTTGTTCTGTTTCGCAGATCTAGTGTTGAGTCAATGTCTCATTAACTCGAGCCGGGGTTTTTAGCTGGAATTTGTTTTTATAGATTTTTTTATGGTGTTGGGCTGACATTGTAATATATTTTTGTATATGGCCCTTGGATCCTTTCCAAAACTTTTATCTATAAATTTTTTTATCCTTAATATGCATATCATACCAAGCCTTCTCGCTTGGCCTTTTTCATATTTCGACTCCAATGAGAAATGGCATGCCTTTCATCCAACTACATCAACTTTTCTATACATTATTCAAGTCATTTCTCATCAGCTATACCTCTCATGTACACAATAAATAGGGAGGTAACATAAATACTATGGGTAGAAAATCCTTTGCGCCAAACACCAAGCTGAAAGGGTGTGGCCCTATTCAACCTCTTGTAGGTTATATTGTATTCACAAATTACAAAAAAGACTTTATCATCCCTGTCCTTCCTTCAAACATCAAAAATATTTTTCAATGTAAGTATTAATATCTTGTTGAAAGCCTCAATATTTCTATTGGCCTCGGGGTGTAGGGCATTGTCTTATGGTGCGCCACAAAATTTTTTGCCAATAATATCTAGATGGTATGATTAAGAAAATGATTTCCCTATCAATTTTCAGACTTAGTAAACATGCATACCTAGTGATTTTATTTTCCCACAAAAACCTTATTGATATAGAGTCTTGTGTAATCCTTTTTACTCACTACTTCCACCCACCTTGTAAGATAATCTGTACAAGTTAGATTATAGCACGATCTATTCATGCACATGGGTGGGGAAATAGGACCCACAAAGTCAACTTCCTACTTTTCAAAAGGTTCGCACTAGCAATAGGCCTTAAATTATTTCATCTCTATGTTAAATATTTCCAAGGCACATGGTCACATGACTTATAATATTCGATATAATCCTTGTAAATCATTTCCCACCAAAGGCATGCTAATAAAATCTTACGAGCAATATAATTTTCTACGTAATCTCCACCTATAATCCCACCATGAGCTTCCTCCATAATGGTAGTATGCTCATACTCTAGAACATACCGGTGCAAACCCTCATCTCGGCATAGCTTGTATGAATTTCCATTTATTAACATGTAGGGCGGGACGCGTATTGCAAGTTGTTTCTTCTCTAATATTTCCATCCTCGCAGCACCACACTAGTCCAAAAAAATATAACAATATATTCTAAGTCTAGGGACCAATCTAAATGGATGTGCATCCTAAATTCTTTCCTCAATGCTCTACGTGTCCTCACTAGAGTTAATCCTTGATAAGTGATCTAGTATTGAGTTACTTTTTCCTAGATTTACCATAACTATACAATCAAATTCCTAAAACAAAAGAATCTAAGGACATATGTGCCCCCGAAAATGGGTTTATTTACCAAGTACTTAAGTGCCATGTGATCTCGTACACAAAATAAATGGAGTTTCTAGCAAGCATTTTCTAAATTTATGTAGCACGTAAATCATGGATAGTACTTCACGCTCTATAGTTGTATAATTCTACCCACTAGTGTTAACTTCCTATTTGCAAAGAAAATATGATGATCAATAATACCTTCTCTAGGTTGGGATAACACTACACTAATTTCCATGTAAGATCTATCCGCATGAACATGGAATGGTTTGTTCTATAAAAAGAAAGTACATAATAGGTTCAGAAGTAGTCCTTTCCTTTAATGTCTCAAATGTGTGCTATTACGCCTGACCCCAATGGAACTTTCCATTACTCTTAAAAAATTCCTCCAAGGGAATGGAAATCCTAGCATAACCTTTGATAAACTTCCTATCATAACATGTGTTCCCTGAGAATCCACACACCTCACTCTAGCTAGTAGGTTCTTCTAAAGCCAAAATAATAGCAACCTTAGTATGGTCTACTAATAAGCCTTCTTTAAAGATAATATCAAAAAAGTCCCAAAGGCTATAGAAAAAAATGGAGTTCTTAATTTTTAAGGAGATTCTCAACTACTAGAAATTCTCAAACATAAGTCTTAAATTGTCACAATGATCTTTACCTATCCCATAAAATTTCCAATCATCGAAGTAAACTCGCAGAAATTTGTGAATGAAGTCCTAGAATACCTGCACAAAAATGTGCAAAAATACATGTAGGTGCATTATTCAATCTAAAAGGCATAACTGTATACGCAAAACTTCTGCATTCAATGGTGAAAGTTGTCTTCTCTTGATCCTCTTTAGAAATCCTCACCTAATGATATCTAGAAAATCCATCAGTGAAGGAGTAGATCTTGTGCCCTACAACACCTTCCAAGATTTCCTCAGTAAATGGTGTGGGAAAGGGATCTATTACACATGCAATATTCAACTCCCTATAATCCACATAGATTATTATCCTTCCATCTTTATTTATTACTACCACCATAGGGATAACCCACTTTGACTCCTCAATGGGCTCAATGATTCCAGACTTCAACATCTTATCAATCTCTTCCTTTTCCTTCACGCATAGATTAGGATTCATATTTTTAGGCCTCTTCCTAACCAGGTGTGCACCTTCCTTTAAATTCATTCTCATCTATCCCAAAGAGTGATATACTCCTTTCAAATCATTATAGCCTCTAGGAAATAAATACTTTGGAAGTCACCAAATACACTATTATCTTTGCAACCTCGAGTCAAACCAATAATCACAAATGATGGCCTCCATTGGTTTTAATTCTATCCCAATGTTGACCTTATTTTTTTTCATAGGATCATGATACGTGCGTGCCTTCTAATTTGTATAGTCTAAGACCTTGTGCATACCCACAGTATGATCAACATCTAGATTCACCACTTCTTCATCATTAATCATATAAAACGACTTTCCTTTCTCTTTTTCTATACAGAGCACCAAAATTTTTATTCATTTGTCTCTCCTTCAAAGCATGCCTCCAGATCGACTCACCTAGTAATTCCGGGATGATCTCCTCGGCCTTTGCACAATCTCCCATAGTCAAGTGCTTCATAATCTACAATGCCTCATTCATGGGAGGTTTAGTATAAAATTAGTCAAAGGTCTCAATCATATCTGTATTTAGTTCTTGCTAATTCCATGTTTCTCTATTAAATTCCACATAGACATACCATACATGCATGTAGCCGCGTAGAGTGAAATGTAACTTGTGCACACATAGTGAAATCGGTAAGGCCTCCCCCCTCTATCCAGAGTCTCTCCAACTTATGAACATGGAGCAAAGCCAAATCCTTCCCATGAAATTCACATGTCTTGGTAGGTGCATTACTCCTAATAAATATAGAAGATAAGGTGATTCTCACCTCGCTACTCTAAAATACTATCCCTATCTATCATCCATTAGCGCATTGTTATCCTACTTAAGGTATATACTAATATATTCCTTCTTTCCACTTGGTTTTTCCACTGGACTTCCATAGTGTATAGAAATACTTCAGGATTTCCTTTTCCAAAGTGTACCTTGGTACTTGGTTGCTTCCCAAATGCCTAACATAGTACAACCTACTTACTCGAGTAACTACACTCTTCATCTCATTCCCAACCATTTCATAAGTCCCATTCAATAACTCACAAGTAATGCTTTTTTTTCACTCATGTACTATCCATATTCCCATTGAATAACTCCTTCCTTTAATGGATCAAGCACCTCAAGATCTCTAATGGTGCTTACATAAATGTTTTTCAAATTATCTTAAATTAATTGTTCCACATAAGGCGTAACTTTTATGTCTATCAAAAGGATGATCATGCACTCTTCTTTGTTCTCAACACTAATGTAATCCTTATTGAACTGCAGATTAACAATATTTGCATAGCACTAAGGGTGCCAAAGTAAAGCTGGAAACCTGTCTGCTTCCGCAAGTGCCAAGACCTCAAAGTCCTCAGTATACTTTGGCGTTTGTATAGTAATAGTGGAATCCTTCAAAAATCCAATGGTCGTGGCTTTGGTTCTATTTCTCATATACAAAAAAATTGAAGGTGGATGTAATGGTGGTCTCCCCATTTAATTCTACATGTCCAAGGTGAGTACATTCACTTCTACACCTGTATCGATCGAATGTTAATCAACAACCAACCATCAAAAAATTAATTTAAAGATATCTCTTTATTATAATCAATACTATGAGGAGGTAAGTTCACATGCAATATCTTCCTCTCTTGCTCTACTCCAGCACCTAGTATCTTATCCCTTAACCATTACCCTAATAAAGGTATGATGTTTTATTGGTGTAGAAACTTACAAACCTCCTTCAAGTCATAAATATATTTTTGAGAAGCTCAAACTGATTTTCCTTGCTCCATCTTCCGTGACTTCTCCTTTAAGTATTATATCTCAACCTGCAAGTTTCTAATGACCTCCATGGTCTCTTGATAAACTTCCTTCTGATGTGTAGGATCTAGATTATTTGCATGTAATACCACCCATTTTTTAATGACAAGTTTCTATTTTTGAGTCTCTCACACATGCATCACCTCGGTGCGTGTAGTAACTAACACTGGGATTATCTCAGGGTCAGGTGCTAACTTTAGCATCCACTGATCTTCCACAATACATTGTACTCTAACCATTCCCTCACCCTTATCTTGTTTGTACTTCTTTCTCAGGTGTTCATAAAAATCCATGCATTCTTCATAATTGTGATTATTTCTGCATCAGGAGAAAATAATATTCTAAGGGCATTCATGCTTATTATGATTAGGGGACCCATATGTATAACATGTTCCTCATGGGAACTCACCACTTCCAACACTACAACCTCAACCTTTGAATCCTCCAAGTATAACCTCTACCTCTACCACCTCCATCAAAGCACCCTTCATTGTGATTATGATTATGTTTCTCACCCTGTTCCTTAGAATTGTTTGCAACACTAGTCTGACATACACCAATTTCAATGGCATCATGAATCTGATCAATTATTCTACAATTTTATATATCATGAGTGGTAGGATTACAAATATTACAATAATAAGACACATTCTTCCTTATCACGTGCTACAACAAGGGTCACCTACTTGAATCATGATCCAAATGACATATCTCACAATCCGAAACATTTTACACACCGATTTACGAGGAAAATATCCTTAGTATGCCATTTTACTTCACAATCTATGCACCAAATACCACTAGACATCTCATGAGATAAATTAGCTGACATTTTTTCTAACTATTTTACCATAGATGGATCATGAGATTCCAAAATGAGCTTACTCCAATTTCTACAATCCCAATTGCCTCATCACACAAAGCTACCTCAAGTGCTTCACACGGATCTGTAAAAGTCTTTTGTGAGAGATCCCTTCTGAAAGGAGTGATCAAACCTCAAAAAATAATTGAGCATGCTAAATGTGGTTAATATCATAGTATAAATTTGATAAAAGAAATTTAAACCACTAATCATACTCCCTAACTCTCTACCATGCCCTGCTTTATGTCCCTTCGGTCTGATGCTTTTCTAGTTATACTCAAGTATATGGAATTCTTCTAAGAAAGAATCATAGAATGTGGTATAGTCTACACAAGTCTTTTTGGATCATACTTACTATATCAACTATGTGCATGCCCTTGCAAATTAGTAGCAAACTGGCTTTCTTTACACTAAGGAGTTGTAATCCCCTTAGCATGCCATAGTATCTCACACATGTGCACCTACTCAATTGCATCTTCAATTCCTTTGTACTTTGGTAGGAAAAGGGATATATTGAAATAAACTTGTTGGGTTTGGTTTGGACCATGCCCACTAAATCTAGAACCTTTATTCTCTTGTATTCCCTCCTCCTCCAGATCCACTAGATCCTAAACCACCTTATCCTCCTAATCCCCCTCTTGTGGCACATTGAGTATAAAATACTTAGCCCCTGGTCATATGCTATGGTCATATGATGGTTTAGATATTGTGGTTCCTACTATTAAGTGCTTATCTCCAGCCCCCTTTCATTTTATTTGTGTGGTGAATGTAAGAGCATTTTATTCAGTTTTAGTAGCAACTAAAATAAATAGTAGAGCATAATATTGAAAAGCTTGTATCTTTTGATTGGTAACTCGGATTTGAGTGTGGTGTTTTGCAAAAGTGATTGTTATTTTGTGCTCTTTCCATTATAAATATTTATCTTAAGAATCACATTATAATTATAAAGTTACATATATTGTTGCAGATTGTTTTGCTAATATGGGGGTTAATTGTGATGAGTTGACACTTATCAATGAAGTGGAAGCTCTTGATCCCAAGGTGTGAGCACACTTACATAATGACATAAATGGACATGTCATCAAATAATGTTAGTTCATGGTGTGTCAAATTCATCATGGTCATATGCCGTAGGAATAGTGTGCATTTATTTCTGAATAATATGAATATTGGGGAGAGGATCCGCTTGTGTGTCTTGAAATCCTTTGTTGCCTCCCATTCTTAGAGAAATAATATTTTTGGGCCTACGTGTAATCCTCTGGCTATCTAGAATTCAGGATTTTTGTGAATGGTTTTTTTAGTGGTCAAATGGGTGGAGACCTGGTTAGAACTGAACCTACTGATCTTGAAGGGGTGATGCCTAAAGCCATGGCTTTGTTTGATAGTAAGGGTTTCTCACCCTTCCTCAAAATTTTGAAGGTCATTTTGAAAATCTTAGTAAAGATTTTTCCAGTGCTTGGAAGACTACAAAAAAGGTGTAGTTATTGAAATGAAAGGGATTAGCATTGATATTTCTATGGATTCGATCACCAAAGTGATGGGTCTTCTTGCTATTAGGAGGGAGGTCTATAAACCCAAAAATGTCTCTCGATGAGATGAACCTATTTCTCAAAGGTAACAAAAATCTCACTTCCCACTTTATTGGTTATCTTCATCTATCTTTACCCAAACCATTTGACGATGTGGCTCTCACCCTTATCAACTTTCTCACTCTTGAGGGTAGTCACAAATGCATTTACGCCTATCACTTGCCTATGCTTAATAATTTCACATGTGGCCAAGCTTTTAGTTTTCCCTACTTTATTTTTCACTCTATGATTACTTCTATCTCTTATTTTAACACTAGAAGTGTCTCTTTCCTACTCCATCAAGTCTTTATTGTCACTCTTGTCAAAAGAGAAGCTCTACATATTGACAATTCTGGATCTCTAACTAAAACCCTAGAAGTTTATGTGAATGGGGTCGAATCAGAATCGAGAGGAAGAAGACTCGAGTGAAGAATCTGATTCTCAAGAAGGTGACTCGAAAGAGGATAAAGATGAGGTTAAAAATGTGGTAGCCCAAACTATTAGAGAGATAAAATCCAAGTAGGTTCCCAGTGTTCCTTTGAATACCAAAGGGGAGTCTAGTAACAGGAATCTCCAGCTCCTATCAATGTGTAATTGGAACAACAGTTTAAGGCTATGGGGCATGTTGGACTTGTGAAAGGGGAAAACCACCTGGCTAAGATGGTAACGAACATTGAAGAACTTAAGGGAGATATGAGACTCACCAAGAGCTCGGTGTATTTTCCATTCAATTCCGGCATAAGATGAAAGCACAGGTTGAGGAAGTAGTTAACAATGGGCATGGCGGAGAGATCGATGTTTTAAAATCCAACTATGGTTTCATAACCAATGAGTTGGACCATTTTCGTGCTATTCTCCACAACTACATGGAGTGGAGTGTTGTCATGGTTAAATCTACTCTACAACATCTCCAAAATCTGGGTCACTTGCTAATGCTTATAGTGTTGTGGATAGTTAGGGAAGGAAAAGAAAGGTGACTCTGAAGGTCTCGACTTGGTGTCTTTGGCTGGTAACATAGATGCTCTAGCTAAGGAATGGGAAAAGGTGCTGGAGGGGCTTGAAAAATCCTATAAATGATCTAGGGAGGGGTGTTTTTTTATTTACTATCTCTATATCTTTTTGGTTGTTAGTTTCTACGTTGTTGTTAGTTCCTCTGTGTTTTTTTGCTACTTGTTGTTTAGCTACTCTTTTAATGCTCCTAGGGAGCCCATTTATTATGGACTTTTATATTATCATTTTTGATGGTTTTGTAATGTATTTATCTTCTCTCATGGAGTTGTGACTTTTTTTTGTTGTAGGGTCCCCTCAACCCTTTTTTACCTCTTATATATAAAAATAAAGTTCCATATTGTAACACTTACTCATTATAAAGTGCCAAAATATGGGGTGGTTTCTGTTTCATTTTTTTGGGATCTTGTTGTATTGTTTGGTTCTTGCATTTATTTTGGTGATTTTTTTAGAATGACGTCTTTATCTAATTTTGCATTAGATCATGTTAAGCCATTAACAACACATAATTACAAAGAATCGAAACAATAATTAAGAAGAAAGGATTATGGGCTTTAACTTCTTTAGAATAACCAATGTTCACTACGAGAATATGAGAAATTTTAGTACCGGTGCAAATTTTATGAGTGTATGGGTTTGATAATAACTTATGTAAGTGATAGTATTTTGTTTCATTGTGAAAAATATGACTCTCCTTTCAAAATATGGGAGAAATTGGAATATTTATTTTGTAAGGTGGATCATATGAGACCCATGCAAGTTGAAATTGATATCACCTCTCTTAAACCTAAATATTTTCCAACAATTATAGACTATCTTACAAATTTCAAGCATTTGTTGACACGATTGAAGGGGAGTGTAAGAGATAATAAAGATGAAGAGTGTGTTTACATGATTCTATGCAAGTTGAGAGGACCATTTCAAATCTTTTATTCTACCTTTTTCTCTAGCATGGATTCCTTAGGTGACACATTCAAAATGTCCGGCTTAGAAACATTTTTTGAAAGACTTACTAGGAAGAATCTAAATTGTCTAACCTTAAGTATTTCACATCTCCAAAGGAATTAGTTGCATATAGTTAATCCTAAGGAAAGGGAAAACCAAAAAGTAAAACAAAATCCACCCCTCCTCCATCTCAAAATGTAACTAAACTAAAAAAACAACTCTAAACCTAAGGAGTATTCTAAATCCAAGAATAATTCCAGCATTTCATGCTCTGTTTGTGGGGGTAGTGGTCATGAAGAACATAGGTTTTATAAGTGAATGTAAGCCTTAGAGGATGTAGTAAAGAAACAAAAACTTATATCTCCACTCCACCTTCTTCTAATTAGTATGGAAAGGCACTTAATGTTGTTGGGAGATCTCAGTCATCACTTGTAAATAGTTGGGTTATAGATTTTGGTGCTACTTATCTCATGAATTCTTCCAAGGAGTCTTTTATTTCTCTAGGTTTGAGTTCTACTTCCAAAACTGAGGTTGGAGATTCTTCATTTCTTTCTATTAAAGTAAAAGGTAACATACACCTTGATGGTGGAATTATCCAAGATGCATTGTATGTTCCTAACATCACCAAAAAATTACTTTTTGTATATCAAATTTTTCATTCCGATCAAGGAAAAGGGTGATTTTTACACCACATGGAGTAGAAGTATGATGTTGGAGCTTCATTCACTTTTTGTGCAAGCTATTGTTGATCATAGTTCTAGACTATATCACTTTGAGGGTTTTGATGAAACTTCATCTATAGGGATAGGATTGGTTTCTCATACAGACTCAGAGAGTAAAATTTGGCATGAAATATTTAGACATCTCAATTACAGATATTTGAAGGAGTTGAGAAATCATGGTATGGTTGATGGTCTTCCTATATTTTCTTGTCTTGAGGTAGTTTATCATGGCTTTTCATTAGGGAAATAACACCAAGATCCTTTTCCTAAGAATTTTTCTAAGAGAGATTCTTCAACACTTGAGCTTGTCCATAGTGACTTGATGGTTTTTCCTACCCCTTCTTTCAATATATATAAGTATACACTTAGGTTTATTGATAATTTCTCGAGGTGTACTTGGGTTTATTTTATCAAGTACAAAAGTGATTTTTTTTCACACTTCAAATTCTTCAAGGATTTGGTCGAGAAACAATCTTCTAGTTACATAAAGAACCTTTGTACTGATAATGGGGGGGATTACTTTAGCAATGAGTTTTTTGACATTTTGGCAACTCAAGGCATTATTCACCAGCATTCTATTCCTCATACTCCATAATAGAATGGCTTATCATAATGGAAGAATATAAATTTGAAGGAAATGGCTGTGTATGATGCATTCTAGATTTTTACCTCCTATCTACTGGGAAGAAGTAGTTAATTGTGCTAATTATATTCAAAATCACACACCATATAGAGCACTTGAGCATTTGACTCCAGAGGAAGCTTGGTCCAACACTAAGCCATATGTCTCATTTTTTCAAGTATTTGGGAGCCATGTTTGGGGTTTTATCCCAAATAAGAAAAGGAAATGCTTTGATAAGAAGAGAAAACCCTTGATCTTGGTAGGGTATTGTGAGGACATGAGAGCTTATCAAATTTTAGATCATGATACTCATGAGGTTATTTTTCAAACACATGTTAAATTTGATGAGTGCTTCACACCTCATGATTATTCATATTCTTCCATGCCTACTTCTTATTCTTTATCTCATCTTGAGGATCCTTTCTTTGAGGATGTTGATGAGGAGGTTACAAATGTCATTGAGGATCATATTCCCACTGATGTTGTCACTATGCCTAAGTGGGATTGTACTACAGTTTCGAGGTAGTATCTTTCATACAGGATCATCCACCCACTAGGCATCATCATGCACATTCTACACTTTTTGGATTTTTTTGTTAGGTAGTTTCTAAGGATCCACATTCTTTTCACATGCTCATGGGGTATAGGATTGGGATGATGCAATGGTAGTGAGTATTCTTCTTTGATGAAGAATCTTGGTTGGTATTTGGTATATATTCCTAAAGGAAGAAAGATGGTTAGGTGTAAGTGGGTATACCAAACCAAATATGCATTTTATGGGTCCACCGACAAGTATAGGTCTCATCTTGTCATCAAGGGTTTTTCCCAAGTTACAGTGTATTGATTATTCGAGAATTTTGCTTCCATTTCCAAGATGGATTTTATACGCCTTGTACTTGCTATTGGTGCATCATAGGGGTGACCTATATACCTGATGGATGTGAAGAGTGCCTTCTTACATGGATATTTACAAGAGAAAATATTCATGGATAAACCAACTACATTTGTTCAGGATTATTCTCTTATTTGTAGGCTCTGAAGGTATCTTTACGGTCTCAAACAAGCCCCTCGGGCTTGGTATGGTAATATGGATTATTTTATTCCATCTACTAGTTGTTTTCATTGTCACTCTGATTATACATTGTATCTCTAGCATGTTGGTGAGGATATTGGGATACTTGTCTTGTATATTGATGATCTATTACTTATGTGCAACTCTTCTTCCCACATTTAGACTATTCAGAGGGAAATTTCTACATAGTTTGACATGACAAATCTTGGGTTATTGCATTATTTAATTGGATTCTAGATTTCTCAGAAAAATTTAGGGATTCATTTGAGTCATAAAAAGTAAACCCGCAATCTTATTCAAGTGCTTTGATATGGCTGATTGCAAGCCAAGTCCATCTCCTTTTAGTTTGGGGTTACTCTTACTTCCACATGTACCACTCCACTTTGTGATCCTACATAGGAAGTTGGTTGGAAGTCTTGTGTACTTAACCCATACTTGCTTTGATATTTCATTTTCAGTAGGGCTTGTATCTTAGTTTACACATTATCCTCATAGTAGTCATTGACAGGATGCTAAAAGGATTTTGTACTATTTACAAGGAACTTCCCACTTTAGCCTACACTACACTCGGGGTTTTACTCGGTGATTAGATATACTGATTGAGATTGGATAGGTTCTATTGATGATGAAGCTTTCCACTTCGCCTATATTTTTTTTCTTGGTTCTTCTCCGTTTCTTTAGCATGTAAAAATCAATGAGCTATTTCACTTTCATCTTAAGATGCAGAGTACTGTGGTATCTGTTATAGCGAGTTAGTAAATTCTTTGGCTTTGACAAGAATTGACATAGTTTGGATTCCCATAGGATTAACCAACTTTAATTTGATGTGATAACCGAAGTGTAATTCACATTTCTCATAACCCAGATTGAGCACCAACAAACCAAACATATTGAGATACATATCCACTTGAATCGTCACCATATTTATGATAGATTTATTTTCTTGGATTATATTCCAATTTAATGACAAGTTGCAGAACATCTTTACAAAGCCTTTTACATCATTTTGTTACCTTGAGTTGCATGGCATGCTTGGGGTTTCAAAATTTGTTCTTGGGGGTGTTCGTGAGAACATCATCCTTCTTCTTCTTCTTTCTCTTTCCTCTAATAGGATTATTTCCTTATTTTTGTTCAATATTTCTTCATGGATATATTTTACATGAGTACTTGACAAGGCCTAGTTATCGGGAATCATACTATGGATATGCCACTTTTATTTTGGACCCCTATATTCACTTGAGGGGTGGTGTTAGAGTAGTTATTTACCTTAATTCATGTTCACTTAGGTACTTTATTTACCTTCATTGTATTTATCCTCACCCACTTATGTGTGTGGATATATTTTTTATTTTATTTAGATATTAGGGGGATATCATCTAGTTTTTAAGTATAGTTCTTTCCTTGATCTATGGTATTGAATAGTTCTTTCCTTTATCTATGGTATTGACTAAATCCTTGATGTCTATTTCTTTCCTAAATCTATGGTCTTGACTATTTCTTTTATGAATAGTTCTTTCCTTGATTTATGGCTTGATCTACAACCTTGATTGGTTCTTAGATTGTTATTCCTTTCCTATATAAGAAAGGCTCATTATAATTTTATTTCATTGAGTTCCATAATAATAAATTATATTTCTGCTCATTGTTTTGCAAAGGTTTTATGTAAAATTATTCAAGCGAATTACTTTCATCTTATTCATCGCAGGTGTTTGATTAGCATTCGAGTTCTTGGATTGGTACAATCTGGTTATCATTCCTTTAGATGTATTTCTTTGTGTTCTAAAATTTATACTAAATTGAACCTCCATGGTCAGTGAAGTTGTACTTCTAGATGTAATACCGGTGTTATGTGTGCCCATGTTATGTGCTAATGATGCGCCATAAAATATACATCCAACTGGACCCCCAAATAAAAAATATGATGTATGTGCCACCATAGATGGATGTGTTATCTGATTAAATCCTAAACTTAATGGAAAAGTAAATCTATCTATCACTACTCTACCACCAACACTAGCTTGATTATCAATGAATTTCATAGAAAATAGAAAACCAAGTGCAAGGGTTAGGTCACCAGGAGGTATCAAATGCACACCCATGGTCCTTGTAGTTTCAAACGGTGTGCTTTCATCCGAGGCCGAAGAGGTTTCTCTACCATTCTTACCCAAATGGGAGAGTTCTAAATTCTTCTAATCCATGTCTGCTATGTGAGCTCTAAATCCTTTAGGGTTCATCTCTCTTTGTAACACCATTTGTTTCGCAACATCACACTACTTCACTAACTCCTTATCACAAGCCTCATTAAACTTTATCCACCTTTCTTCTCTTTGGCTCTCTACTACCAGTTCTTCAATATTTCACCACACCTTCTCCTTCCCCCAAACCCCTTCCATATTTCACCACACCTTCTCCTTCCCCCATGTGTGGTGGGTTTTATCTAGCCATAGTATGCTCTTCCAAATCCATAGTCACAATCAAGATCTTATTCCTTAAAGGGATAACACACAAATAAGATCCTATAGGTTCACACAGAAACTAAAACTCAACAACCTCTAAATAGGAATAAGTAGAGACTTCATACTCTAAGGTGTAACTCTACAAAAAAACACTCCACCATTGATCTACAGTGTGTGTCCAAGTTAGGGCAGCATCGTGTAAATTATGGTAATCTTCCTAGGTCCTAACAAGTGCTATATATATATATAATTTATTTTTGATACGTATGCTACAAACCACTCATACAAACATATAGGAAAATAAGAGAAGAATGTCTTGTAGAGATCATGACATAGATTCTATTTAAACCATGTGCATGCATCAAATTCAGGTCCAAAGTGTTAAATATGTGAACAAACTCTTCCTCTAAATTCTCTACCCAATCCTCAATGTTGGCAAAACTCAACCAATATGTCTTCATCATGCAACATCCTTACAAATATCCATTAAAAATTAAAACATGAAAATATCTAGGTTTTAACCATAGTACACCAATAATTAGACAACTAATATCATATTCACCATACAAGATCCATCCATAGTAATATCAATAACCAATATCTAACCACACATATCTATTGTATTAATCACTACAAAACAAAAAAGTTGTATACATACATACGAGTATCATTATATGTCATACGTGCCCATTAACCGATAGCATATCCCTAATAAAATGTGGATCAAGATCCTCTAAACCATGCAAATAAATACATACATACATATATATATATACATATATATATATATACATATATATATATATATATATGTATATGTATGTATACATATAGATATATATACATATATACATATATATATATATATATATGTATATGTATGTATACATATAGATATATGTATGTATACATATAGATATATATACATATATACATATATATATATATATATATATGTATATGTATGTATACATATAGATATATATACATATATATATATATATGTATATATATCTATATGTATACATACATATACATATAGATATATATATATATACATATACATATATATATATACACACACACACACACACACACACACACACACACACACACACACACACACACACACAGATACATATATATATATATATGGGTGGAGAATTTCCCTTCACCGCTTATGCATCCTCAAAATAGGTTGCATGCTAATAATAGTCATGCACCGTTGACAAGTAAAACTAGAGAGCATGTAAGTTATTCTAACAATAGATCATTTATAGATAACTTCGGTTTCATCCCTATTATTATGTCAAAACATTACATGTCACTTGTCCCTCTAATTATCCAAAAATAGTCTTGTGTGGTGTCTAAGTCTTCATACTTTGGTTCAAACTATTAGTTTTCTGCTCTAAAAAATAGACACCTCCTACATGAATTATTCTCTTGTGTATTTCCTACGCCATCTCTATACTTAACATCATGACCCAAAATTTACTAGGTCCTCTTTCCTATTGGAATCAACCCTTGAGTGCCCTTTTCTATCATCCATGCATGAAAAGTGATAACCCTACATGCATTCATCATTTTATCACCTACGCGTATTTCTCTTGTTAGTCATGAATGCATGGGCTCTAATACTTAGTCATTTTTAGGGCCCAATATAGGGCTAGTCAAAATGTTTCAAGAATATCCTAAGGAGACACATCTATAATAAGGGAAAAGGAATTTTAAATATATTAAGGGGACTGAGAATGTGGCTTATGGTACCTAAGGAGATTTTTTTAACTAAGATCTTTCTCTTATGCCGATTGGTAATTAAGTCTTGATAAAAAAATGTACTAGTGGAGGAGATTTATTTATGGGAAAATACCTTATTTCTTGGATAATCAACAATTAATATTTAGTATCCCTTTCCAATTGTGAATTTGAATATATTGTTGCTTCACTATGCTATGCACAAGTTCTATGAATGAGACATACCTTAGAACATTATAATGTGAAGTGTGATGAACCTACTCCCATCTTCCGAGATAGTACAAATATAATTAGTTTATCCAAGAACCCTATTTTTCATGTTAAGACTAAGAACATTCTAATTAAATATCTTATTTTTAGAGATTAAGTTAGTGAAAAAGGATCAAGTTGGAACATGTGTCCATAAAGGAATAAATTACAGATATCTTGACCAAGTCACTTCAAAAAGAAACATTTGAGCTTATAATAGGTAAGTTGGGTGTGATTCCTACCCCTTTTAGTAACTAAAAACAATATTCTCCAAGGAATTGAGAAGAGATTCAAGAATGGAACCTTGATTAATTAGGTATATGAAGAAGTATGCAGAAGCTTCAAAGACTGAAAGTATCTTTCGAGTTTTTCTTATGATTGTAGCTATGTAGCTAAGGAAAACATGTCATGTTATTGATTTGTACATAAATATTCATGATGTATTTTTATAAGCGCATGAGTTTAGGGGGTATTAAGTATCTATTACACTTGATATGTGGAGATATGTATGTTTCAATATTAGAAGAGTTGATTAAATGCATTATGAAAGTGATTTATATTATGTGGAGAACTTAAATGCTAAGATACAAGTCTATGAAGGTTTATTGAAGAAGGGAATCTTATATTGATCATTAATCAAGTGAATAGCGTGTCAAATAGTATGGTAAGGCATAATTATGGGTTTTGTAGGTATGTTGACAAAGGGGAACAACTCATGAGCTTATTTAGTGGTGAAAGCATGCAAATAAGACAAATAATACTGACAAGTTGCTTGAAGACTACGGTGATATTATCTTCATGGCATGTATACAAGGTATGTAAGATAAATTTTGCATGGACATTTAGATAGAGATAGTATGACCTCATAGGGAGTAACAAGTAGTTGTTTCATGTTGTTTATGGGCTTTCATGGCTAGTAAAAGTTGGGCCATGTTTCTCTCAAGGATAGTTTTAGGGATCTCTATCCTAAAGTTGCTCAATAGTTAGTATATGTAAGTTCATGTCAAAAATTGGGTGTCTTCAACTGATATAGGTCTAATATGGAGTCAAGAATGATGTTTTATGCTTAGAATGATTGTTGGCATGTGTGTCTTCCTTTTCCGGGGAAATTCTATAGTGCTCTTATGAATCCAAAAACGATTAGTGAAGGAAAACATCACTTTGGACTTGATGATTTTGGTTGATGTTTATAACAATAAGTGATCCTAATATACTGAAGAATATTAATATCATGTGTTATAGGTATGTAGTTCACCCTTAGTATAAAATGGGGTAGAAGAACTAGGTTGTTTTCCATCAATGACAAAGAGGGAGATGGTTAGCATGTGAGTGTTTATTAGGTTGTCATTAGTTTAAAAGGCTCATTAATGATAAAGGATGATGATTATGAGTGTAAGATATTTCTTATAGTCATGGTGATACGGGAAAACAAGTTTTACGATTGTTACAAGAGTGGACAAGTGAGACTTGCTCTCTCTATTAGGCATAATCATGAGGCCTAGTTAGAATAGGTGATAGTATATGGATGATATATTTGCATGGTGGATTAAGGATAATGATTGAGGAATATAAATTTTAAATAGAGTGTTTTAAGACACTCATGATGGTTTCAGAGTGTAGGTATAGATTGAGAACATGGTTGCAGGTGATCATCTAGACCTAGTCTAGGTGATAGGAGGCCTAATGAGGCATCATCATCAGTTTCAAATATATGTTATTTCATGAGGGAATGCATATGATTGATACATTATGTCTCAAGGTTTTCAGATCCTTTGGAAGAGGTTTTAACCCGAGGTATAAGGTTCACCTACTCTGTTTTGGTCCAAACATGCCTAATTCCTAGGACATAGATATGAAAGTCATGGTCATTGAGAAGGTGTAGACCTATTTATGAGAAGGTGAGTATTGGAGAAGTTACAATTTATTTTAGTGCTATAGGAAAAAAATTAGGTTTATATGAAGAGTATTTTGCAAGTTATGAGGTTTGTTAGCATATCGAGATCGAATGTTTTTTCCGGCTCAAAGTGAGATAAATATTCTTCATTGGCATGTGTAATGTTTGCATGGGACTCTGAACCTTTCAATGATATTGAGGTATGGATTTTATAATATCTCAGAATTATAATGAGGTGAGGTGAGGGTATAGTCTTTATGAACCAATGTTAAGAAGGAAAGTTGGTCAAAAATCTAGTTAAAAACTAGTTATCTATCGATGGACAAAATATTATTTTTATGAACCTAAAATGGATTTAATAATAAAATTTTATGATTGTAAGATTGATAATAATCACCCATGTTTTAAATGGTAGTGGTTTGAGGTCTTGACTATAGGTGGGGCCCACTCAAACATGTTAGTTTCTAGAAAAGTTTGGTTTGATCTCAGATTTTTCCATTAGGCCCTATGCCTAAATTATTGTTTTGATTTTTGCATAGAAATTATACTTTTTAGATTTATTTATGATCTTGGTGAATTTATTTTATGGACTTCATAGGTTAAAACTTGAAGACTAGTTTTTGGGCCTAAAGGGTAGTTTTAGTATTCTTAGAGTTGGGTGGTGTTTTAGAACCTATGAATTTGGTGATGATGGTTGATGATCTTGAAGGTATTGAAACACCCCATATTATGTGTTTCATGTGTTTTTAGCTTTTGAAATAATTTTTGGTTGTATGGTTGAGGTCACAAGTTGACCTAGTTTGACTAGTTCAAGACGACATAGTTTTGGTTTGAAGATTGGTCTAGAAGACCAATATTTTGGATTGGTTAATGATTCCTATCCATTGGATAGTGAATAAGGACTAAATTTTATCTTATTTCATTCATTTACAAATCTTAAAAGTTTCATAAAGGGTACAAGAAGGTTAACTTTGTAAAATTAGTTTCTAAGTAGTATGTGTTTCTTGAGAGAAGTTGGTCTATTAGATTTGTAGGTTGAATCATGATTTATAACATGATTAGAAGTGTTATTCATGTGATTTTATTTCTAATAAGTGATTTCATTCTATGATTGAGGTTTTTTTTGTGTTTTGTCTTCATATTTGAAGACTAGTCTATTGGAGGTGCATGTTTGAGTAGGAAACAATCCTACATGATGGTGACTTGTATAGATTAGATGATGAAGAAGTTTTGAGTTCATGGAAGGTATTGATATGATGTCCTTCAAATTTTTCAATTGTTTAGAGGAATTATGGATATTATTTGTGTTCTTGGATTTCATGGTGTGCTCAGTGAAGGAGGATTTAACATTTCAAGTCTAGACGTGAATTCTTGTGTGTCTTGATGCATTAATGACCAATATGGGTATTTGTTATGATTTTATATGATGTTTTAGATGTTATTTTATATTAATATGATCAGCCTTGAGGGGTCGTGGCTGACCCATCATGTTTTAGGAGATGAATCATGTATTTAAGTGAGTGTTATTGGTCATTTGTTACAAGTGGAGTGAGATGGAAATAGTGTGAGGTAAGAGAGAGAGTGAAAGTGGTTTAAGGGAATCAAGAAAGAGCTGAGAGATGGTATGAATTGTTTAGGAGAGTTGAGAAGAATAGAAGCAAGAGGAAATAGTTAAAATAATCCCATGAAGAAGCAATATTGAGCAAATTAGGAGAGAGTGTGTTTGAAGAGGATTTTGAGAGAGTGGAGCTGAAATTTTGATCACTATCAGTTGTAGCAGAAACAATACTTTAGTGGTCTTCATCTTCAGGTGGTTGAGTTTGTGCTTGATCACATTAGGAATCTAGTTCATCTTTATAGGATTGGTGTTCTACTAAATTAGGGATTGGTGCTCCTTGTGGGATTGGTGTCTCACTAAACAAATCTTGTGTGATGTGTCATATTCATGCAAGTATTTTGGTTTGAGTAATATAATTAAATATTTCAATGGGTTTTCTTCCCTTCTATGGTTTCCCACTCTACATATTTTGTTATTTTTTTACTCTCTCTTGGTTATGCTCATATGAATGATTGTTTCATGTTGTTAAGATCACATTAATGCATGGTTGAATGGTTAATGGTTTGTTAAAGTTAAATACAATTGATTAAATGTTTTGAAGGACTTATTCACCCCGCTTAGTAAATTGGTCTTCCAACAGTTTCAAAGAAATGCTTTGGATGTGGATCATAAATTTTAAGCCTTTTTTATTCTTAATGCATCTTTAATATTAGGAAAGCTCCTTGTGTCTTATACTAAAACAAAATTTAATCAAAAGTCTCATTACTTTTAATAATACCTCAAATTATCTTTGCATTATACCATGAAATAGTTGAACACCCCGTTGTTTTGTTATTTCGCATGATCTAAATGTATGTACATTATTGTTGTATGCTTGAGGAAATGAGATTAGTTCTCTCACAGGGTAAACATGTTGTCTAACATTATAACTAGGAATCTTATTTAATACCTTGTTTTCTCATTGTTGTATTAAGCCAAACAATTTCATTGGTTCTAACTCTCACTGGTATAAATGTCATGATATGTGTTTTACCAGATTTTCAATGTGAATGGGAACTATGATAATATTTTCACTATTACTTATCTTGGGTTTTAATGATCACATCTGCTAAGTCTGGACTTCTTGTACTTGGGAATATGATCCTGATGTAGGAGAAAAATAGTAATGAAAATAGTATAAGGAGAATGTTATGTTAAAAGGTTCCTAAACTTGGAAAAAAATTGTGATGAAAAATAATTCTTATTGATCACCAATTATTATAGATTCATAAAGATTGGTCATGATAATTTGAAAGCCTAAGTTCAGGACTAAGGTTAGCGTAATTATTTTTTTAAACTTATGTATCTTAGTTATAGAAAAATGCTTAAAATACACTAGCCTATTGCAAAACTAAGTTGGTTTAATTCAATCCTTAATGACCTAAGATATAATAAAGGGCCTAATGATATTGGCCATGAATATCACCTTATAAAACCTTGGGCTCAAATAATAAGGGTTCCTAACCTTATACCAACCGATGGATGATGCTCCAAATTTATTAAATCTTGGGATAGAGTAAATAAAGATTGGCATAAATTTTAAAGGACCTAATATTGGATAACTAAGAATTTTATTTCGAATTTGAATGGAGCTTAAGCTAAGGTTGATAAGGTTTAGGGGGCTATAATTGATACTAAAAATATGAGCTTTGGATTCAAATTACTGGTCTATGTGTTAAGGGGTGAATTTTCACCACTTCCTTCTTAAAGATATACTCTCTGTTACATTTTGTGGCACATTTAATGTCCTTTGCTAGATAAAATAGGTGAAATCAACCAAATATAGAGGTTTCTATTAAAATTATGGTTATCAAGTTATAAATCATGGTTAAGTAGAGTTGGGGCACTGCTAAACTCAAATTTGTGACAAGCGGGTGGCGTGAATTGTTTAGGGAACTTTGAGTTTCCTTTCATGCATTAACATCTTCTCGAAATTCCCCTCCATAGCCTCAAGGAAGGAACAAGTGGTTTTGGGGAGGAAATGCAATGGTTGTTTTGTTTTGTTGTTTTTGTTGGGAGATTTCATGGAACTTTGCATGTTATTTTTATTCCTATTTTTCACATGCTCAGTATTTATTCAAACTTGTGAGTGCAATATTGTAATTGTGAGTGAGGAATTTTAGGGAAATATTATTAGTGGAGGTTGATAAATAAGTATGGTGGAGGATTGGAATATTTTGGGATTATGTGGATTTAATTTTTGGAACTATGACAACGAAGGAAACTTGGAAACTTAAAGGGAGAAGGAAGACTATAATTGTAGGCATGATATGTGTTGGAAATATCTCCCGGGTCGATATAGACAAACAGGAGAATATAGAAATCAAAGAAGATCAAATCCTTGACATTCTTGGTGCACGGAAATGGCACATGACAATGAGTGTTGACACTAAAATGTATGCGCCAAGGCATAGGAAAGTGGCACACAGAAATGGATGTCGACAGGGTAAAGGTTGCGCCCTTGGTGCATGGAAATGGCACATGACAATGAGTGTTGAAACTAAAATGTATGTGCCAAGGCGCAGGAAAGTGCCGCATAGAAATGAGTCTCAACAGGAAAAAATTGCACCTTGGCGCATGTAAGAGGATGTTGACACACACACGGATGTGCCTATGGCGCACCTTCAGGAGGCACAACATTTTGAATGCCGACAGAAGCAAACCACGGCGCAGATATTCAGATGGCCATAACTTTTGACTGGGAGCTCGGATTCATGCAAGGTTAGAATTTTCGGAGAGCTTATAAGGTCCTCTATCCAACTACGACTGGATATCTTTAATTGGGTGAGAAAAATTCTTTAAAATGTGAAATACAGTTCGCCACTTTCTGGGTTCGCTAGGGTTCTCACCTACCACCATAATGAGATAATTAAATGCAGTCTGGAGGTGGTTGGGGTAGATTTTGAATTCCTCTCTTCTCCCTCTCTCATTCTTCCTATAAATTATAAGGAGGGGCTTCTTTCTGGTGGTTGTTCATCTTTTCAGCTCTGCCCTCCCTTCTTTTTCTTCTCCAGGGTTGAAAAAATGGAGTTCGAACCTCCTCCCCTGCTCTGTAATGGCATTTTTTCCTTTTACTATTGAAATGATGTTCTGTGCAAACTTCTGGAGCAACAAAAAACGTGTTTTGTGATGCATCTATCCATCCTTGCTCATTTTTTTTTTCTTGTTTTCTTCTTGCCTCTCTTCATTGCAGGTATTTGCGCATGTTCTAATGTTCATTACAAGTCTGGAGCTGTGTTCATGGAGTTTTGGGGTGTTTTCTATGTGAAATCTATCCTTGGATTTGTGATGCGCTCTCTGTCCATCCTTCCCATTGCTCACCTCTCCTTGTTCCATGGTAGTTTTGATGATGTTCAATATTCTCCTTCTCTGGTGTATCACCGTTTTAGTGTAGGCTTTTGTTGTTTTTCCCTTTTCTCTCTCTCTCTCTCTCCTTGGCATGGTTAGATTAGGTTTAGATTAGCTTGCCTACACTGGAATAGCTTGTCGCAGGTAGTTTAGGAGTAGGAACCAGCCTTCTCTGGAGATTCCTCTCTCATTTTACAAGTCCCACACTTGTAGAGAGGTTTTAATATTATACAATCACACTGGACTCTAACATGATCATCCTAGAAGCGATCTACATCCAGGGGTGCTTTGTGATTTTGCATCAACAGTTCTGGCATGCTCGGTGGGACCTTAGAGGTCTTCCATTTCATCTTTTGCAGGTTGGTGTGTTCCTATGAAGATTTCAGCCTTTGGAGGCACTTGCAAACACATCTGGTGACTCCATCTGATCAGCAACTCATTTCTGAAGTTGCAGACCCGTTTTCCATCCATTTCCTTCCATATTTCTTTCCATCTCTTTCATTCTTTTCCATTCCATGAGGTTGTGCAATCATGACTTCATTTCCATCATGGAATTCACATCAACAACAGCAGTATATTCCACCTCCAACATGTTTTACAAATCCTCCAAATCAGCCTTTTGAGCAGATTCAAGATCAGTATGCATACCCATATGAGCAGCAATGCCAAAGTCAGTTTGGCTATGGAGCTTTCCAAGAGCAAGAGTATGCATATAATAAAGACCATCAGATCCAAGATGTTGGTTTGTTGGAGAAAATCCAAAAGATGGAGGTAGAGATGGTGCAGTCCAGAGCAACAGCTCAAATGAGAGCTTTCAGAATTGGTTGCAGGACTCCTTGTCCATGGGGAGGCCCTTTTCCAAGACACTTCAACCCTCAGGAGAAGTTGGACTTCATGATGAAGATGCTTCCCCAACTTGCATAATGGACAATAGAGATAGAGGCCTATACACTTGTTGTTGAACAACCTTGTCAATGGGTAAGTTCTACACCATCATCTGGCTTTTCTCTTCCCATTACTCAAGCAGCACCATCTCATTTGGAATTGCAAATTCTAAATTCTCCATCTGCTGTCCCAAGTGTTGAATCCATTTCTCCACCTCTCAGTCTCCCACCACACCTCAATTCTTCTTTCCTTTTTCCTTCCAAACAGTCATCCCCTCCACAAGAGCTAAAAGAAATACCCCCTCCTCCAAAGAAACAAGAGTTTCTACCACCACAAAAAATTGCCAAATCAATTGAGTTACAACCCATCCCTCCTCTTGCATTCCCAATTCCATGTGGGGAAGAAGAAATTGCAAAAATCAGTCATCAAGGCCAGCAAGAGGAAGAGCCAAGAAGAAAAGAAATGACAGACAACTTGAGGGTTTGGGCTGCCAAATTTGGGATGACAAAGATCCCCTTGATGGTTAAGCCTTTAGAAGAGATGGGAGTTGGAGAACAAATGGTGGTCAGGACTGATTTTGTTGCAGCAGAAGAAAAAGATCTTGCAGTCCCAACTTGTCCTCTAGAGCAGCAGATTGAAGAGTTTGACTTGGAAAACTTCATGCTGGAGGAAGAGTTCAATCAAGAGAAAGATTGTCTTCAAACATTGGAGGAAGGAGAAGCTACTCCAAATCCAAAAGAAGAGGAGCACATCCCAGCTGTGGAGGAGAAAAGTGCAGATCCAAGGGCTTTGAGCACAAAACAGGCTACAGGAGAACCTTCAGTTCTTCTTTCTACTTCACCTCTCTCAAGTTCTAGTACTGAAGAGGAGTTTGATCTCTCAAACTCAATGTTGGAGGGAGAAAGAAACCATGGTGGTCAAGTTACAGATCAAGAGAACACCATGGGAGAGATTGAACATTTGCAGCAGGACAGCCATGAGGTAGTTTATCTGTCAGATTTGGAGGACTGTTTTGATGGAGAAGAGCCGGTTGAGTTTCCACCATTCTCTCTTTCATCATCCACATTCCAAACACAAGAGTCTACTGTCATGAAGGAGAACATTCATTTGCAGCAGCCTGCATCCTATAGCAGCTCTTTGGAACCAGGATTGGAAGATTTTAACCTTTCATGTTCTTCATTGGACGAAGAGAAAGGACAGAGGAATTTCACCATTTCTTCCACACCATCCATTCAAGGTCTACAAGAAGACTCCATTTTTGGAGTTGAAAATCAGAGCTATGGGCATATCAAATGGATCAGACCTTGCCCAATCAGGTATTTGGCTTCATTCGAGCCAAAGGAGAAGTCACAACCAGTCATGCTTGCTTCTGAGCATGAGGATGAGCTACAAAGTACCGAGGATCAGCTGTCATACCTCTTCAATCCAAATGCAGAGCAACTAAAAGAGGTATTGAATTTGCCTTCAGCAGATACCTTGATGATTTGGGTAGAAGACCAGCTTCTTGTTGATTTTCCACTCATCCTAACAGCCATGATCAGTGCCAAATCAAGCTATTTCTCACAACCAATTGCAGGGTTTGTTTAGCTTGCCTTTGCTCTAGTTAGAGTAGAGTAGGTAGGTTTGCTTTCAGTAGAAGAAGTGCTTGTGCACACTCTGCATGTTCCATTTGGAGCATGTATGATTTTCAGTTTTGTACATAGTTTTTGGTGTTGCTGGTTTGCTCTTGCACAGTTCATTTCAGTGGCATTTTGGTGAGAACAACTCTAAGTTCAATGGGTTTCAAGTGGCTCAGAAGGGATTTTTCAAAGTTCAGATCAGTTTTCAGGCTTGCTTATGACTCCATGCCCAATGGATTGCTAAAAGGCCACTGATCTTCTACCTAGCAGGCAGGTGACCCCGTTGAGTCGCCAAATTGTTGTAAATATCTCCCCCCGGGTCGATATAGACAAACAGGAGAATATAGAAATCAAAGAAGCTCAAATCCCTGACATTCTTGGCACACGGAAATGGCGCATGACAATGAGTGTTGACACTAAAATGTATATGCCAAGGCACAGGAAAGTGGCGCATAGAAATGGATGTCGATAGGGTAAAGGTTGCGCCCTTGGCACATGGAAATGGAGTATGAAAATGAGTGTTGACACTAAAATGTATGCGCCAAGGTGCGCAGGGAAAGTGGCACGTAAAGAAATGAGTGTCAACAGGGAAAAATTTGTGCCTTGGTGCATGTAAGAGGATGTCGACACACACACGGATGTGCCTATGGCACACCTTCGTAAAGCGCAACATTTTAAGCGCGACAGAAGCGAGATCCCGCCGCGAGATATTCGAGATGGCCATAACTTTTGACTGGGAGCTCAGATTCATGCAAGGTTGGACTTTTCGAAGATCTTACAAGGTCCTCTATTCAACTATGATTGGATATCTTTAATTGGGTGAGAAAAAATTCTTAAAAATGTGAAATATAGTTTTCCACTTTCTGGGTTCGCTAGGGTTCTCACCTACCACCATAATGAGATAATTAAATGCAGTCTGGAGGTGGTTGGGGTAGATTTCGAATTCCTCTCTTCTCCCTCTCTCATTCTTTCTATAAATTGTAAGGAGGGGCTTCTTTTACGGTGGTTTTTCATCTTTTCAGCTCTGCCTCCCTTCTTTTTCTTCTCCAGGGTTGAAAAAATGGAGTTCGAACCTCCTCCCCTGCTCTGTAATGGCGTTTTTGCCTTTTACTATTGAAATGATGTTCTGTGAAAACTTTTGGAGCAACAAAAAATGTGTTTTGTGATGCATCTGTCCATCCTTGCTCATTTTTTTGCTTTTTTTCTTCTTGCCTCTCTTCATTGCAGGTATTTGCGCATGTTCTAATGTTCATTACAAGTCTGGAGCTGTGTTCATGGAGTTTTGGGACATTTTCTGTGTGAAATCTATCCTTGGGTTTGTGATGCGTCTATCCATCCTTCCCATTGCTCACCTCTCCTTGTTCCATGGTAGTTTTGACAGATGTTCAATATTCTCCTTCTCTGGTGTATCACCGTTTTAGTGTAGGCTTTTTCTGTTTTTCCCTTTTCTCTCTCTCTCTGTCTCCTTGGTATGGTTAGATTAGGTTTAGATTAGCTTGCCTACACTAGAATAGCTTGTGGTAGGTAGTTTAGGAGTAGGAACCAGCCTTCTCTGGAGATTCCTCTCTCATTTTACAAGTCCCACACTTGTAGAGAGGTTTCAATGTTATACAATCACACTGGACTCTAACATGATCATCCTAGAAGCCTGATCTGCATCCGTGGGTGCTTTGTGATTTCGCATCGACAATATGATCTAACTCTCCCTTATCATATTATTTCATTTATTATTAGCATAGAAAAAAACCACTACAAGTATCTATACAGAATCCTATATCTTCAAAGAGGTCCTGAATGAGTATGAGGAGGTTTCTAGCTAGCTGGTCAACTTCCTCAAAAGTGCTATTTTCTTCATAAATGTGGAAGAGCATTTCCAAGAGAGAATGGCCTGCATTTTTGGCTATAAGATAAAGAATTTTCCTGAATCCTATTTGGGAATGCCCCTCATTCACAAAAATCAAATCATTCCATCTGGAACACCCTACTTGAGAGAGTTTCCAATAAGCTGTCTACTTGGAAAGGGATTCTCCTATCTCAAGTAGGTAAAATTCAACTTCTCCAAAGCTCTCTTCAAGGTGTTCCAATCTATGTCATGTCCCTTTTTGGCTTCTAGGTAAGATTTTGGAAGCTCTTGAAAAAAATTCAAAAAGGTTTCTGTGGGAAGGGGTTGAGGAGAAGTTCAAATTTCTCTTGTGGCCTAGAAAAAGTGACTAAGCCTAAGGATTGTGGGGGATGGAATTAAACAATATGAGACTCATGAATGAAGCTATCATAGCTAAAGCTGGTTGGAGAGTGATAAAGGATGAGGGCCTGTGGGTTGATATTATCAAAAAGAAATATTTAAGGAATATTGGCATAATAGAGAATTTCTTTTTGTAGGACAATATACCTAAGGGATCCTTTTTTGGAATTCTTTTCTCTCATCTAGGGAGATCTTGAGTAGGGGGATTAAATAGGATATTGGGAAAGGTGATATAATTCTCTTTTGGAGGGATTATTTTATCTCTGATAAACCCCTTATTGAGGATGTTTTTGGGAGAACTGTGGCGTAACTCTTTGAATACAATCATAAAGTTTGGGTTAAGGACTATTGGATTTTCTCCACCAATCTTGTTCTTTGGGAGAAGGTGCTTCTCCCTCCAAAATTCATTGAAGACACTCAATTTTTTTATGACCTCAACTCAAAGTTAAAAACATGTATATTCCTCTTTTCCAACAAAATGAGGACTCTATTATTTGGAAGGAAGAGGATTCTGGAAATTTCTCTGTTAAATATGCTTATCTCCTAAACTTCAAGAATTCTAGCCAAAAAGATTACTGGAAACTTTGGGTAAAATACCTTCTTCCTAAAGTTAACATTTTCCTATGGTTAGCTACTCAGAATAAAATCCTCACTGTGGAAAATTTGAGGAAACGAGGCATGCTCCTCCCCAATAGGTGTGTCCTTTACAAAAAGAGGAGGAAAGTGTCAACCACCTCCTCATCTCTTGCCCCTTTCTCAAGGAGTGTTGTCTAAGGTGTTGGAGATTTTCAAGGTCTAATGGGTCTATCCTAAGTCCATTGAAGAATGTTGGTTACAATGGGATTTCCATTTTAGGTATCCCTTTCTTTTGGATACATGGAAAATGGCCCTGCCTCAATTTTTCTAGATCTTATGGAAGGAAAGAAACACTCTCATCTTCAGAAATCATAAGGACAACTTCAAAAAGGTTAGTGTTGGGCTGATTTCATCAATTAAAGATAACTCCAAACTCATTAAGGTGAAGCCTAAAAGGGATGCTTCTAGTAGAGAAGAGGAAGTTCTTAAACAGTTCACCTTCATTCTGGCATCAAGTCAGTTTTCTGTCCACTAAAATTCAATGGTCTAAACTTGAGAGGGAAAAGTCAAACATAATTTTGAAGGGGATTCTAAAGGTAATATTGGACTGGTGTGGAGGTGGAATAATTAGGGATCATAATGGGGATTATATCTTATCCTATGTTGGCCCTTTGGGGATGCAAAACAACAATGTTGCTGAAGTTCAGCTCTCCTCTAGGGTTTTATTATTGTAAAGGAGAAAGGGATTAAACATATCCATATTGAGGGGGATTCTCTTCTCATTTTAAATGCTATCAGTAAGACTAGTCACAATAATTGGATCTTGGGAAATATTATTAATGATACTAAATAAAACCTTAAGTACTTTGATTCCCATATCATTACTCATATCCCTCACATAGGAAATGCTTGTGTGGACATATTGGTGAATGAGGGAGTTAAAAATAATGATTACAAGGTGTGGAAAAAAGGTGAGGTCATACATGCACATATTAATTATATTATCAATAATTAAAAGTTGTAAGCACTTCACCTTAAGAAGTGTGAGGGTGAATAATGGGTTCATTTTCCAACATTACAAAAGTTTGTTTGGCTTAATCAACTTTTGGGAAGACAAGTCTAATCTCAAAAATTACAGAGCTCAAAGTGTTGTGTATTGTTTGGCTATCATGGGTGGTAATAGAACCGAGTTGAGCCATCCATATATGGGTGTATTGTGAAAGATAAGTCCATGGGGTAACTTTTTTTGAATTGGGGGTTTCAATAAATTTATCACCAGACTCCAAGGACATGACCCTTCATTTATTATGGAGTTCAGGATGGTGTGGAAGGAAGGGAATGAAGTGATTTTGGAATGGAAATTGAAATTTCGGAGGAAGCCATAGACCATGCTACTGATATGGACATGAAAGGTATGAAAATATTCAAGGATAGGAATCAGAGAGAGTATGAAATCAATACTTTCTTTTTCGGAAAGGAAATTGTCCATTACTTCACCGATGGTATTTCTTTTACTTTCATTCCTGGGGTGTGGAGAGAGGTATGTCTATACATCATGAAGTATTTGAATCTTGAGGGTAAGTACTGCAAGATATATAACCACCACTTATCATTTCTAAACATGTTTAGACATAAGAAGTTGTTCAGTATCCCCTTCTATCTTTTTGTCTGTGACCACCTTGGTGAGGGATTTTCAATGGAATAAGGTAGAGTCTCCCATCCATGAGGGAATTATTCTTCTCTTGTTTTTCAATGGGAATCTGGATTGGGATAAACAAATGCCATCTTTTATAGATGAGGAGGACATAACCCTAGCTGAGTGTTTGTCCAAAATGAGGGAAGGAAATATGGATCCTAAGAAGATGGGTGATGGGAAGAATGGGGAAGGGATGGAAAACCAGGAAGCTGGTCCATCAAAGGGGAAGGATAAAGTTACCTTGGAAGGAGAGCATGGTATTGATATGTGGAAGAACAAAGTTCAGTACTTGGATTCGGTTGTCCAGGTCCTAGAAGAAACCAATTCGGTGGTGAGAAAGGGGATGATTGATAGTATCGAAGCCACCAAGAAAATTTTCTTGGCCCAGAAGAACATCCATGGGGATATCAAGTAGTTGGATTCTCTAGTTCATGAGTTGGGAGTTTGTTTGGATGCCGTGGAAAAAGAGAAGCGGAAAAGGAGGTGGATTAGTTTTGATGAAGAGGAAGAGGAGGAGTCTGAGGAAGAGGAGGAGCATAAGGAAGAAACTGAGGAGGACATCAAGGAAACCCCCAAATGAAGATAAATTCAGATTCTAGCATGAAAAAGGAGACCACGGAGGATAATCCCTCCAAAATATAAAAATAAAAGTAAAGCTACCTAGTGGAACTTCTTTCAAATTGTCTACAAAATTTTAGGAAATTTTCTCTGTTTTTTCTTGTTTAATGGCTTAATCTCTCATGCTAGCTATTTCTTGGACCCCATTATCTATTTATGGAGTTAAGTCTATTTAACTGTGGGGGTCATTTTCCTTTTTGGTCTCTCTTTACTTCTTTCATGATGTAATATTTTGTACTCGGCCTCTGGGAGCCTATCCCTATTTTTAACCCTATCTAATAAAAACATCACTGCAATATTATTGTGTTGATCTATATGATTTCATTTTAAAGTGATATTGTCATTATGGGAAATATTTTTGTGCTTATATTGGTATCTGAGAGTGATTATGAGCTTCATAAGGTTATGTTATCATCCTGTAACGATGTATATAGGTTATATTCTTAAAATACTCAGTGAATCTTTGGTTTGTATTCTACAGATCATCCTATGATCTTGTGTTTCTTGTCATTATCTTATTTTTATATATTTGGTATGTATTTTATTATGGCTATGATTGGTGTGTGTGTGTTAAGTTACACACACAACACTTGGTGTGTGTATGAATAACCTTGGTTCGAGTTGAATAATTTGGTTAATATCATTTCACCATATTGTTCTACCTCTAATCTTTATATACCTTTGGAGTTTATATTAGCTTGTATTTTTGTAAAATCCATAAGGCTATGGGTATCGTTTACATATATAAATATATATACATGTACCAATCTTTAGTTTCAAGCTTAGATTTCAAATCGATTTGTCTAAACCATTACATAAATGGTTGATGAATTCATGGACTGGGTTGTTACCTATTATTGCATATTTGAATCATGTTGCTTATTGGGGTACTATCAGTGATAATAAGCTACAGAAAATGGGCTTAAATTTTTTGTTAGGTATTAATGGTCTTTGTTATTTCAGAGTTATGTTAGAAGTGTTGGTTGGTTTTAGTGTTATGGAGTCACCTCCATTAGCCATGAAATTGTATTACCCTCAAACATTATTGAGCTCTCAAGGATCTAATGTTTAATTTTCATATTGCCTTCTTGTCAAAATTTGTACAAGGGCATGTAAGAGCCTTCAGGTAACTTGAATCACATCTTAGCTAGGTAAAACATTTGTGATTTGGTACTTCACAGATGTTAAGGTAATAAAATACTACCTTCGTGCAATCTATAGATGGAACTATTGTTATGCTATATTATTACAGACCAAAAGGAGATGGTCACAACAATTCAAAGAGTTTCCCTTGATATATTTGGCATTATAAGGTAGTGTTGTTGACTGTATCTCATTCCTACAAGCTTGACTGTTATATTATATGAGACATATGATGTTATGGTAATAAGTAATCTAAAGGGTATCTAAATGATATATTCACTTTTTGATAGGTGAGGTCTTTGTTAGCATAAGAATATGGTTATTATTAAGAGAGATACATTATTTTATACTTACATATCATTGTGTGTTTAAAAATGAGTGATACTAGCATATTATCGATGGTTAATATCATTCGATACCTATATTATTATAGAGATGTAATATTGTTTGATGTTTGCATTTATTTGGAAGATAAATAATATTTGACACTTGTATATGATATGTAGCTTAATGAAGGTATCAAGTGACTACTTTTCTTATGACTGCAAATTGATTATGAAGAGTAAATAGTACTAATATATCTATTGCCTCTTTATTATAAGTGATAAATGAATAAATGTAGGTTAAGTGATGTATATCAAGTCACTTGGAATTCTATTTATATGTAAGTAGATTCTAGGGAAGTGAACAATAATGGGTAAGAAAAGTATTATCTGTAGATGTACAATTAAGATTTGAATCCATTCATGAATTTGTTTGATTTAGATAATTACAACATTTCATTTATGTAAATAATAAATGTCCTAAGCTACTAAGGTGGAGATAGGTCTTATCATGCCAGTTTGGTTGGAACTGACCATGTACAATGGAATATTTTCCATGCATGTTATTAACATTGCAAGTTGATTATGAAGGAAGATGTGACTTACACCTTTGCTCACTGCTATGTATTTTGATGAAATCTATAAAGTTGTTCTTATTGTGAAAATATGAAAAGAATTGTATTTTAGTAAGGCATGATGCTTGAAACAAGATGTGATTATTTTGATAATCAGTTGTGGACATGTATTAGTTATTATCTATTGATGATGTTGTACTGAATTGAGAAATGCAATTAATTATATTATATTTTACTAAGAAGTGAAAGTTATACTTTGTTGTGATATTAATGACAAAAGGAAGTTTTTCAGTTATTAATAAAGTATTATCTTTGCTAATACATATTGTATTGTAATCATTATTATTTCAATAATGATAATGTTGATAGTTTTCTAAGACTATGTAATAAGTATTGATATTGAATTGGCAAGTGATTAATTAAACACAATATATATATATATATATATATATATATATATATATATATATAATGGAATATGTGTAATTGGAATCACATATGATTGACTTATATGTAATATGGACTGATGTTATTCATTTGGATACTAATATTATTATGTACTATTCTTGTCATAATGCATTGCTTGTGTAAAAAGGAAAAGTATGAACAAGGGATTTAATGTAGAATGCTGATTTAAAACTGTAACTAGTAAACATAATGATCATGTTGGGAATGAATCTAAACATGTGATTGATATGCATGAATTCCTTGTTTAGATCCTTAGGTATGAATCTTATCATAATGGGAGTAACGTTGAAACATGAGAATTTTCATGTTGTAACTTAATCAAATAACCTTAACTTCATAAGATATGACTTTCCTATTTAGTGGAACTTGGTGAGCCAACTTGATATGGTTGTTACCATGTTGTACCCACTTAATGACTAAGGTCATTATTTGGCTACAACGGGTAGCTTCTATGTTGAGTTAACCCATCAAGATCCTCTAAATGAGAAGGTCATAATGCATTAAGATGCAAGTAATGTCCTAGGTAAGAATGTAGATTGTACTACATGGTTAAGTACCCAATGTCATCTTATGATGACTACAAGAAAGGAAGTGACCCATAATGATGCAAATAATTGTGAAGATGCTTACTCTCCCTTAGTCATCCTAAGCCGATATTGTGGCACTTACCCACGCAGGTGGATCCTAGTTGGTACCTTGTACACAACTTGTAACTATCTAGTCCTAATCCAGATAACATAGATTAATATAATGGAATTCAAGTTCCTAATGACGAGTGTGCCATCATGGAAAAGAGCATTACATACATATCCCTAAAAATCTTACCAAAGTAGTGAAAGTTGTTGATTACACTGCGTCATGATTTCATCGAGAAGTGTAGGATGTCGGATGGGATTCAATGATGGATACCCATGTAGACACTTAGAATGCAATATTTGACTATCCTTGATAGATGAAAGAAACCATTAGTATACTTGTATACATGCTCATAAAGAGTAATCTATGAGGGGATGGTTACTAACCAACTCATGCAGCTGCACATGGTTTATGAATATTATAGGATGGATTGACTAAGATGATGTTAGTTATAAATTATGAGAATTTAGAACAAGGAAACATGAGATATGAACTTAAGATTTATGTTGGATTTAAATATATGGGTATTTAAATTAGAGAAGCATGAAGTCAATTAAAAAAATCCTAGTTGAGAAGTGTAATAAAGAAGGTGCTATAATATCTTACACTCTATGATTGAATAATCATCTAACATGTTATTCTTCCTACAGATCTATATAAAGTATTCTTATTCAATTTTAGGGTTATACATATTTCACTTACAAATGGATATGTACTTTATACCTTACAATAGCCTTAGTAAATATTCATCTTATGATAGTAATATCTTTATTTCATTCAATTTTACCTATTGAATTAAATTCTTCACTTAGATTATTTTTACCTATAGTTTGATTTCTCTTAACTCTAAAGTATACATCGTAGGCATCATTTTAATTTTAATTTTAATTTAAATAAATAATTGAAATCATTTTGTATATTTTGTATTCTCAAATGAATAGTTCCATACTTGTTTAGCATGACGTCTAGTTGTACATTTTGACACTTTTACTTCCATTGGCTCTAATATATTTTCATATATTTAAATCAAATATCTTGGAATTATCTTAAATACATGGGTCCTCCTAGGTAATATATCATTTATTCAATGTCTTGATGTTATTTCTTCAACCACAAGATGGGTATTCGTGTCTAAATCAACAACTAACTCTACATGGATAGTGAATTGTTATTCATTTGGAATAGGTTTGACTAGGTTCATCATATGATTATTGTTTACACTCATTTTAAGATTAATGGATTCTTATGGAATACACAACAATAAAAAACGAGCGTAATGTTAAGAAACTAGGATCTATTTTGATTAATTAACATTCAATGTTAATTGCACAATGTCATAATAATGTATTGGTTATTATAATGAATACATACAATCTTAAATATATAAAATGAAGATAAATATAGTTGTACATAAATACATAGATAGAATCTTGGTACACATAGTGGAAAATATGAACGTGTAGAACCTAAAGAATCTTTAATGTTAGTGTTGTGATTTAAAAATATCTTCTCATATATTTAAATTAAATATCTTGGAATTCTTCCGATTATCTTAAAGATATGGGTGGTCCTAGGTAAGATATCCAATATATAAAATGAAGATAAAATTAGGTGTGTATAGATACATAGAGGAAATCTTGATACACATATTGGAGAATATAGAAGTGTAAAACCTTATGAAGCTTCAATGTTAGTACTATGAGATTGAAATATACCCTAGTGTAGGATTGCACTATATGGTTGAGATGTATAACCTATTCTCGTCTTCTTGTGTACAATCTTAGACACTTTGATAATGGTGTTCTCTAACTTTTTGGGTACTTTCATGGCTTGAAAAATGTACTTTTAACTAAACCCCTTTTTACACAACCTCAATATCATTTACAATCAACCAAATTTCTCCAAAACCCTAACTGTTGGTATAATACCTTAACTAAGGTTAGTTTTTGTACTACCAACATTGACATTACTCTATAGATGCCTCAAACCATGAGTAGTTATCCACGTAGCATGTAACATATATATGAATCTAGCTAGTTGGATACTTGAACCTCTTCGATCGAACTTGATAAATTATTAGTTTGATAATACTTACAACTTGTAAATTTGGTGTGCTTGGATTTTAGGAAGCTAGAATCCTTGACCTAGTTGAAAGTGCTTTATAATTGTATTGGTATCTACCCTAGTATATGTGCACCAAATTTGGGAGGATTTAGGGAGCCTTGAGGAGTGTCCCAATATAATTCCATGTTATTTCCAAGTGATTAAATGATTTAATGTTAACTTTTTTATATAGGGTTGTAAATGTAAACTATCATGTTAAATCCAACCAAGAAGATGAAAAGACCCAAAAAATGATATTGCATCGAAAAGAGAGTTCAAAAATGCTTCGGTTCAGAACCATATAGGTCATCAAGAATGAGCTATACAACTTGAATAAGTTGTATGGTTTTAAACATAGAGGAAAAAGTGAAAACTAAAATCTGCATCTTCGAAAGTAGAGTTTGAGCACTAGTATTATGTATAAACATTCATAATTTTTGAAACATAGTTGTATGAAAATGAGAAATATAAACATACACTAAGTGGGGATATGATGTGTGTGTTTGTCTTAGCCAATAAGCATAATTATAATAAGAAGTGTCAAATGTAAAATTCAAAAATTTGAGTGACTACATTCCCCCAAGTATTAAATTAAAATTGCATTCTTAAAGGAAAATATACCGAGTGTGTAGACACACTTCGTCCTCACTCAAAGTTTTTATTTTCTGTATGTGTTTTTGTTAGAATTATTTATGATGAAACCTACAACACATAGTGCATTGAATGTCCATAGTAGAAATTGAACTATAACTCAATTATAAATGTAGAATTTTAATTCACATAAATTGAAATGACGAGATGTAAAACATAGAAAGACTAGACTTGTTTATTTTTTGAAGGGAAGATCTTATTCCTTACTTTCAGTTAGAGATTTGGATATTTGAATAAATGTTTCTGATTTTTTTGGAGGATTGGGGTGATCAATCCACATTTATGTCAAAGGAGAAACTAAATTATTAGGTATATGTATTCCCAAACTGAATGGAAGGTAGATAAATAAGAAGATAGAGGTACTAATGTACCTAATTAAGGAAGAATAATATATATAAAAGATTTTAATAACTCATATATCTTCCTCTTTAAAATGAAGAGATGAAAGATCACATGTAAATAACTTCTTCACTTTGATACTTTTTATAACCTCGCTGACCACACTATTACAAATGGATCCAATCCCAATGTATAGATATATAGACACAATATATAAAGAGAATTAAAATCCTCATGCACTTGGAGTGTGTTGTATTGGTGAGTAAGAGCATGTAATATACTAAAATATGAATAGAGAAGTATATATATGCCCCCAAAACATCTTTATTTTTCAACTAAGACTACGTACTAAAGTGAAGGAGTGAAATATTCATGCCCCTTGTAAATTGATCTCAAATGTGCTAACTAAGGTTAAGATTGTGCCAAAAATTTGTATCTATGTTGATAAATTTGAATTTGTAGAAAAACTTGGTGTTTTTCCCCTAGGGAAAAACATATGGTATAGTTAGGACCATCTGTATAGTCTTGACCCTTATGTATGGTTTTGACCCTATATGTTTTCTACCAAGATGTGAATTTTGAAGTTATTTTTGAGTTATGTTCCATGTTATAAATTATGTTTGAGCATGTGATTACTGTTATAAGTGTAGAATGTACCCCAATAAATTTCCTATCATTATAGGTTCATTTGAAAAACTATTTGATCATTTACATCAAAATAATATGTGTACCTATACATTGTATGTCTAATAATATGTAATATAATGTATAATGTTGAAGAGGTGATCAATTTGGAGAACATATACCTATAAAAGTAGGTTTTGCATGGTGGAAACTATGTTACCCAAAGATACATACAACTATAAAAATAAGAGTAGTAATATTAGTGATAACAATAAGAAAACTATTAGTAGCAGTAACACCTATGTAATAGAACTAGAGTAGAAACAAAACAACAAGAAAGTGATAAAAAAAAAAATCACGTAAATTAGAGTCATATCCGGTATAAATACACAAACAATTGACACCCACGATGCCACAATATAATATACATACTTAGGCCGCATACAAGAGAAACGATGTCACACAAGAAGGAATAGACCCACAAAAATGGGACACCCATGATTTCACAAGACATGTAAGGCACTTAGGCCACATACAATGAATTAGACAAGAAGTAACACACGTAGCTATCAAGTATGTATAGTAAACAATAATTTCAAATAATGATAAAAGTAATAATAAGTAAGAGAGAACGTGAAGAAAAATATGTCAATTTTGTACAATAAATATTTTTTTGTCATGTAAGTTTGAAAAAAACACATGTCATATATCTAATCAAATGTTATAAGGAATTAGAAAGGAAATATAAATAAATAATAGCACTTTTATAGTGTGGAGGATTCCCCAAGATAAGAAGATAGATAATGAAAGTATCTCTTATAACATGTAATGATTTGTGTGTCCTAAAACAAGTGAAATATACCTCATGAACACATATGTGTAAAGATTCGAAAAAAATGTTATGTCAATCAAACCATAATTAATAACAACATATGTAATATAAAGTTATAACAATGCAATTTGTGTGTAAAATCCCTAATTTTGTATTTTTGTAAATATATGAGTGTTCTTGTATTGTTAAAGATATCTATGTATAAATAGGGGGTAGAACAAGGGCTACCCGATGAGGTCTCGTGAGGAGGTGGGGTTTATCCAAAATAAATGGGACGAATGGGATTCAATTATGTCAATGAAGAATGCTCATATGCAAGTGGTGTGAAAGTGGTATCATGCGCCATAGAAATACTATGATGAGAGCTAGGTATTATATATATATATATATATATATATATATATGATATGTGTGTGTGTGTGTGTTTGTGGTGGGGTAGGCCTAAGAGAAGGACTTGAAGAGTGAGAACTCAAATGTATGATATGTGTAATACAATACCTATCGAGAAACCTATGAGGGTGAAAGTCACTAGATGTAACATATGTGCAAGAAAGATAATTAAGAGACATAGAAGGAGGAACTGTAGAAGCATGCCAAGATAATATGGGAAGAGGAGCTTTACAAGGTATACCTATGATTGTGACCAATTTCTATTAGTAAACAAACTTAACATTTTGGTGTAAGATATATGGGCCATCCATAAGAGTGTGAAACTAAGGGATACCTAAAATTATGTCTTTGTAAGAGTGGAAGTTATTAGGAATGGAAAATGTGTGGTAATAAAATTAACGGTGATAGGTATAGTAATATTTCCATAAGTAGAAATTGAATATTGTGCAATGTTATTATTAGGATAAAAAAGGGAGTTCAAAGGATCTTTAAAGTGCATATTTTATCCTTGTAACGTGGGTCAACCAAAATAATATGGATAGTAACATGATTGATAACTACACAAATGTATAGAGTATCCAAAATAAGAGTATCATCCAAATTAGATTCATCAAAAGTAATAACCGGTGTAGAAAGTGGCTTAGGAACAATAGTTTCAATCATTTAATCTAATGGGTGATCATAATAAGGTGGATGTGGTATTGCTTGATAATTATCATGCACTCTACCTATTGTATAAATAAGATCGTCTATAACATATTTTTATTGATACATTGATTAGTGAGATGACCAATACATCTATGATAGTCACAATAAGCATTAGGATTAAAAATCTTACTATGAGGCTTACTTGCATCAACCTCAAGTGGTGGAGGGAGAGATATAATATTTCACTCAAGTAATTACTTTAGCATAATGTTGGGGGCATAGGGAAAATGTGTGAATTTCCTTCATGAAGGTTATAATTATATCTTAGTGGGTTAGTAGATGTCATTAATAGTGTCCTTAATATTATGCTTATTATCAATAGGTGTTCATGTGAATGTATATTTGGATGGAAAATTTATATTATATGTAGAAGAGGGACTAGCATTGTACTTTAGATTATTCATGTGTAGTAACTTAGCCTTATGTTCTTTTAGGATGCTATACACCTAGGGAAAGGATGTTATGATGTGTATGTATTGATGGAGATGTCAACATGTAGCACACATCACCTTATCTTATTATATCATTCATTTATGATTTATTATGCTTAGGAGGTCGGCCTCAGTATTGGCCATAGGTTAGAATGGTATATATAGGGGTTAGAAGGTTGTAGTTAATCATCATATTGAGTATTGGAGTGTTATTGTATGGTTTGGAGGTTACCCCTCAAAGTGGAAAAGCTATTATATGAGAATATTGTCATAATTTATCTATATTTTGGTGTTATCTCATGTTATTCTACTGTATATGTTCTGATTTATACAAGTAATATCCTTATAAGTGGTATCAGAGCAGCGATTTCAGCCAAAATTAGGGCAAAAACCCTAATTTTTTGTTTCAAATATATCTTGAAGAGGGTATCTAATTTTTCCCAATTTTTTCATCATAATTTTAAAACACTCTAGTTCATAATATTGAAAAATTCAGCTCCATTGGATCTGTTTTATGGATGTTATTGGTGTTTTAGGTTTTTTCATAAATTCACTTTTTAGGAAGCAAATTGTGGTATTTTTTAGCAAAATTTATATTTTCAGAAATATATTGAAATTTCAGTTAGGTTTTGTTCTTTGTGTTTTTATCCATCTTCCGAATTTTTTTCAGAATTCCTAAACCCTAATCATGATCACGGAGATAACAAATTTTTATGGAAATGGTGAGATGGATGCTAAAGAATTGTGGATAAAATTTAAGAATATATATTTCTCATATTTCATGACAAGTAATAGTTTTTCACATTATCTTGGTGGTCCTACATGGATTTGGTTTTCTGAGTTAAAAAACGACAGGAAGGATTGGTCTTGGGAGGAAATGGAACAACTTTTTATGGATAGATGGGACCACAAAGAGGAAGAAGAGTCAAAGGATGATGATAGGGAAAAATATATTGAAGAATCAAGAGAGAAAAAGATGAAGAGGAAGGTGAAGAAGTTTCAAGGGAAGATGATGGTGCAACATATATTGAAGAATCAAACACAGAAGAAGTTGAAGAAGACTATGAAGAAGAGGAAGAAAAACAAGATATTGATGCAAAAGAAGATATTATAGCTCCCAAGAAGGAAGATACCATATTTTAGTTTCATGGATGCATTCAAAGGAATAAGATAATTGTTTCCATAAACCCTAATAGCAAGTATAACTTCATCAACAAGGATATGGCTCAACATCTACATATTCAAGAAAGTAATATCAAAGAAGCTCAAGTGAATGGTAAGAAAATTCAAGTTTTTGAAGATTTAAAACTTACTATGGACAAATATACTTTACATTCAGATTTTTTTGCCTTATATATGGATGGTTTGGATATTTTTCTTGGGTATCCTTGGTTAGAGACATTGGGGACAATTAATATTAATATGAAAAATAAGTTTATGAAGATTTGGGACAAAAAGAAGATGGTCACTTTACGAGGATATCAAAGCTTAATGGAAATAAAATAAAAGTCAATATATACCATTAGAATGATTTAGAATATGGAGAAGAAGGGAATAAGGATGATTCAAAAGAGGAACATGAAGAAAAATAAGGAAATGATGATTCATCTACTCAAGAGAAAAAGAAAATATCAAATGCAAAGGTGGAAGAAGAAAAGAAAGTTCAGAAACAAGTTGATAAGGTTGAGGATACTACAACTACAACATATGGAAATCCATGTCAACATGAGAGAAAAAAATCATGGAGATATCCCAGGGCACATCATATTTCCAACCAATATAGATATACAGGTAATTGGAGGAATAATCACTTTATTTATACAGGGGATCAATGGAGCAACAATTATGAAGCATGGAATCCTTATTATGGTTATACATGGAATCCTTATTATGGTTATGCATTGAATCCTTATGTTGGTTATGCATGGAATCCAAGGATGATAAACTATGGTCATGAATGGAATCAGAGTAGCACAATGGAATATGGATATTAGTTCAGATATGTATCATCTACCAGGATCACATATGGATGGATGATCGATCATGGTGCAAAGTGTGTAAAAATTTACAACACACTCATTACATGGTTTCTTCTTATGTTTTAGGGACAAAACATGTCAAGGAGGGAAGGAATGCTATGCACCTAGGGAAAGGATGTTATGATGTATATGTATTGATGGAGATGTCGACATGTGGCACACATCCCCTTATCTTATTATATCATTCATTTATGATTTATTATGCTTAGGAGGTCGGCCTCAGTATTGGCCATAGGTTAGGATGGTATATCTAGGGATTAGAAGGTTTTATTTAATCATCATATTGACTATTGGAGTGTTATTGTATGGTTTGAGGTTACCCCTCGAATTAGTATTGGAGGTTTCCCCCTCGAAGTGGAAAAGCTATTATATGAGCATATTGTCACCATTTATCTATATTTTGGTGTTCTCTCATGTTATTATGATGTATATGTTTTGATTTATACAAGTAATATCCTTACATAGGATATGGCATAGATAGTCATATGAGGGGAACTTGTCAAATATAAAAAAATTACAAGGAGTAAGAAAGATTCATTTAAAGAGATATAGAAGTTTGTTGTCAGCTAAGGTATTATTAATTTTAGTAAGAATAGTATTTTAGTGTAAAAACAATCATTGATGTGTTCATTAGACCCTTGGTGGTCTTTATACATTTGATCATATGAATTTTTTCCAATGTTGATAGATAATTGTGCAAAAAAATAATCTACAAAATTGGTGAAAGATCGTATGGAATACATTGGTAGATTATAAAACCAATGTAAGAAAGATTCCTTAAGACTCTTACACAAAAAAGTGGTGAGTAAGATGTCATGGGAGGCATATTCAAAGAAATCACATGGAATTATCATATTTTCTCTACACAATCACTTTTTCCATCATAAATATATAGCTTATGAGAAACAAAACCAAGAAATAATGGGTAAGATGTCACTTTTGGGGAAAGTGGATTATGAAGAAATTGATTGGAATTCATAGTGTGAGAAGTAGAAAATATACCTTGTTGTAATTGTAAGATCTAGACTTGTTAAGTATGAAAAATATTTTCAAGGATCTGCTTGCTAGAAGAAGATATGTGAGAAGGACTATGATTTCCATTAGGAATAGTGGTTTATGTATGAATATACATAGAAAAAATGTGCATTGGGGAACTTGGTGCCTCCATATGTAGTAAGCACACTGAGTGGGAGGAGGAATATTAAAAGTCTCTTTATTAGATTAAGAAGTATGTATAAGTTTCTTTTGGGCATCATATAAAATGATGTTTATGTAAGTGGGATTATCTTGTAATAAATGTTCCATATGTTGTGAATTTTCCTCAGGAAGAGCATTTGAATGATTGTCACAATTAGTATTAGATATTTTACCTTGAACATGACTCGTGATAATAGTTAATAAAAATAGAAAATATATTGGTATTAGAATAAGAGAAAATATGAGGGACTGTAGTGCCACATTGTATATTGCCATAATGGGAATAATATCTCAATGTAGTAGAATATTGAGATCCATATGGCCTAAGGAAAATATTATAGAATAGTTGAGGATTAATTAGATGATAGAAAAAATTCCAAGTAAAATACCAAGAGTAAATTAAAAAGAGCATTCGATAATAAACCCTATGGTAGCAATGGTTTGAGAATCAAATATTCAATTCGAAGTTGGGTTCACCAAAAAATTCCACCTTTTTTTTAATATTAATGGATTGTTATGGAATAAAAAATAACAAAAAGTAATGTAAGGTTAGGAAACTAGGATCTATTCTTATTAATTGATGCCAATATTAATTATGCAACATCAAAGTAACATATTTTTTTCTTACAATGAATGCATACAATCTCAAATAATGAAAAGAAAGATAAAATTATCTATAAAACATTTCACGAGAGGGAATTTGGGAACACATACTAGAGAATATGGAAGTGTGGAACCTAGAGATGCTTAATAATGTGAGTGACAATTTCCTAGGGTAAGACTATAAAGTCTAGTGAGGATATATAATCCAGAATTGTCTCTTCGCATGGCTTTAGACATCTTAATAATGTGGTTATATAACTTTATGGATCATCTGGTGGCCTAAAGGTGTACTTTAATGCTAAAACCTAACTATCTAATAGTCTTGACATCATCTCATAATCAGTTGAACCACTCCAAAACTCTATCCATGGCTAGAAGACCCTATAAGAAGGTTAGTGATTAGGTTGGAGTATAATTTATGCATTGCTTAGGTCGAAATACTCGAAGAGACCTCAAACCACACCTAGTTCTCCACCTAGTATGTAAAATTTATATGAATGCAAATATTTGAAAACTTGAACTTCTTTGATTAAGTTTGATAGAATCTTACTTTTGCTAAGAAATTGAAGTGGGAACTTGGATTTTAGGGAAGTGGAATCCTTTATACATAGGCCAAATATGTGTCTCAATATCTTACACTCCTAAATCATCCATTCTATTAGGGTATCAAGGTAAGGAGTAGGGGAAACACATGTATAAGCATATAATGGTATAGACTTAAAGGGGCTATAGTGAGTATAAGGTTACATATCTATAGGGTTACAATCCATACACTAGATGAACCTAGGGTTTACAAGGCTCACAGTCAGGATAGAGGAAGGAACCCTATTGGGATATTGGTAGTTGTATGTGGAGAGGTATGGATCAAAAAACATGAATGAAACTAAAATAAAAGTGATGATAACTAAGAAAATTATATGGGTAAGATCATTATGCTAACTAGCATTCAAACATATATAATACTAAGCTAACAATGCAAAATGAAGAATGAAATGGAATTATCTATGTAAAAATGAAAAGAAATAGTTAGAGCACTCACCTTGTACCTATAGGGTGGTCACTGATGCATCTATCTCTCATGAGAAACAACAAGTATATAGATTCACTTTGTTAGGTGGAGAACAGGAACACCGTTCCTATCTTAGACTCACTATGGTTGACCTAATAGTGCAAGAAACCATCCAAGACTAAGAGTATAAAATCCAATCTAAGTAGAATACAAGATTAACCAAGAGCTAGGTGATCAGATGCAAAGATGGCATAAAAGTGAAGAGCTAATGGAAGTATGGATGATATAGCTTCCTTTTTATTTATGAATGTCAAATGAGGTGAGGTTTATATAGGATGACATCACCCATCAGTGATGGCATTAGGCAATAAGAAATATAACACTTAAACCATCACCCATGGTAAATGACATCGGCCATAGGTGTTGAAAAAGAGGTAAGGTGTCATGAAAAGTTAACACGATTGTGTCATAGATCATGGATATGGATTAAAAAAACGCCAAGTGATGATATGTAAGCAAGAAAATGTTAATGTGATGTGTATGATACCTAGAAAGACAAGGATACCTAGTCTAAGGAAAACTAAAGACAAGAAAAAATAGTGACACTCTCTCCATGTACTGTCTCTAACCCATAATGGTTATGTGAATAACCATTCCCCATTCCTAGTAGGCCCCTTAAGGAACCCACTCTAGAAATATATGCATCACGACCCTTATCTACACAAATTAAATGATTCGTAACAAGTGTGAAATATTAAAATTGAAAAATTAGGTGTATGCAAATGCACCATTCTTTTATCATCGCATGTCACAATAGAAAAACATGTGGTGGTCAATAGAAAAATACAAGTTGTAACACCAATCTGAAAGTAAGTACTAAAACAAATGTTGAAAGGATTAAATAAAATCAAATATACCTACCAATGCGTACCTAAAAATATCACTTGTCCTACCACATGCGAGCATAATCCATACTGCAAGAACCCTAGAGAAGTAAAACTGAAAAGAAACACTAGATGATCATTGGTAAAATATGAAATAAATCACCTAGCTAGGGAACCATGGGACGGATGTTGTGATTTCTTGATTTTGAGATGTTTTTCTAATATGGTGTCAAAAATAGGTCAAATTTAAAGATCATTAAAATAATTTATGCAATATGAAAAACAAATGGTGTGATATTATGGTCATAAAGCAATAAATAGCATGTGTTGCAGATTTTATGAGTCAAAATGATGATTGTTTGAAGATTGAGATTGATTGGGACCAAATTTGAATAAATTCTTTGGGTTTTATATAGTGATTTTGATTTTAAATTTATTATTATTATTTTTGGAATTGAGAGAATTGAGATCTGGAATTCAAAAATTTGGTGGATTTTGATGATATGGCACAAGTATGAGGTAATGATGGAGGATGATGAGATGGAGCAGATGGCAAGTGTGTGACCATATATACGTCATAGCATTTAATTTTGTTCATTAGATCAAGTGAATTTTATTTATTTCTATTTTTGGAGGCATTAGAGAAAACTTGCATCATGGGGTAGGTTTGGAAAAATTCAAGTGGGTTTGGGAGGGATTAAATTTTTATTTTGTCATTTTGTTGGATTTAGAATGTCAATTTTTTAAATTTGTGTCCATGATTTTGCCATATACCATTGGACCCTTTGTAACATGAAGTTTGATGGTGTCAGGATGGGGAAAGAGAGAGATAAAGGGCCGATGGCATCTTCCAAAGGGATAGTGGCATAGCAGAAGATTTTGTAGTCTATTACAGGCATAGGTAGCCTTGTTATAGAAGTAGGTAGCCCTAGTATAGGAATATGTAGCCCCAGTACAGGAGTAGGTAGCTCGTCTAACATATTCCAAGAGATCTACGATGTGGATCACATAATTAGAGATCTAGCTCGAAAGAGCACATTAAGAGGCCTCTAGAGCCCACTATAGGGAAGTTTCCTAGCTCACAAAGCGAGAGAGGATAGCACTTCCCCCTTGGTCTAAAGAATCCAGATACCCCACATGGGTTGAGGATGTTTGAGTTATTTTTATATGGGTTAAAGCTATTTTTATTATTTTTGACAATGTATAAAACTTGATTTGATATATATATATATATATATCTTTATATATGATCTTTAATGGTATTTAGTGATGTTTTCTATTTTATATTTTACTTATAATTTTCCTTATTTATGTATGTATATATGTGATAATACCATGTTACTTAGGAATAAATATAATGCAATTGGTAGAAAAATCCAATGACAAGGGGATTGATAAGATAACCTAACCGACGTGATGTGAAAAATACGAGAGGTAGAAAATGGACAATACATCCAACAATATGGTGTCATGGCATGAATGATGATGATTAATCCAAGAAAATAAAACAACCTAAGTAAGGATTAAGAATGATATTTTTAGATTATGTGATACACCCAAACCAACATGCATGATCATGCCAAAGGAATAACATACTATATATCCAAGGTGTTAAAGGTGACTAGCCATGAGGGTGAAAGCTCATAATGTATCAATCGTCATATCCTTAGATTTGTTCAAGATTTCACTTTAGGCATGATTCATGAAGTTCTCGATAACATGTTAAGTAATAATGAGTTGTTGATGAACTTTATGTCATGTGGAAAATAAAGTATCATTGATCCAATCCTCCAATTAATTGATAACATCATGTTGAATAACATTCATGGTGTGATGAGGATCACAGCAAGGTGGTGGTCCATAGGTAGTTTATGGTCTAGTTAATCTAGGGAAGGTGTTTAATTCTAAGAGGAAACCAGGCAGTTAGTGTCGATGTCTACGTAATACCCATGATGAGAGAAAAATAAAGGTGGTCAAGAAGAAGACTATGTATCCTTTTTGGTTTGGTCATGTTTTACCTCAAATTTAAGCTTCTTTATGTAGCTTTGAAAATATATACAATCACAAATATCATACCTCAAAGCCTCATTCCATGTTCATTATGGCTTTTTTGTAGAATATTAAGGAGCCATGAGGGCAAGAGGTAAGGGAAGAGATGCCATTCATTCTAAAGGGATAGTGATATTATGTTATGAGGGAACCAATGTGATGGGTGAGGATGTCACTAAATGTACAATGTATTTCCCAGTCATTGAGGTAAAATGAATAAGATTGTCACCAATGAGATCATTGGATTCCTAGTCAAATTTGGAAACCCGGTCTGCTATCAAGGATAATGGGTCAGCCAATTCAATGTTGGTATGTGAAGTGGAGAAATACAAGTTTTAGGAATTAGTTGGGAGGAAATTTAAACTACACTCAAAGGATCTTCTTATACTAGGATAAAATTTACATCATGATTAATCTTGGTGCATAGGGTTTCTTGGTAGAAAAATACTTCCTAATCACAAATATGGGTATAGGCATCTATATGGTATCATCTAAAGTGTAGTCATCATCCTAATATAATATGGAAGCATCAACCACATGGGATCGACTATGGTATCGAGTTAGACCATCCGTGCCCACAGGGGTTGTGGTGTTTGGGATATAACTAGAAGAATCAAAGGATCCTTCTAGTGAGGCCACAAGGAATTTGGAAGCTTAGATATGATGAGTTTAGGAATATCATAGTTGTTGATTCTAATGGTGAATTAATTGGGCTCATCATCATCCAATTCTAAGAGATTGGGAGGCATGCACTTGAAAAACTTAGGATGAATGGAGTTTCCACGAATATTATCTATAGGGTAGTTAAAGAGCTGATATTCCTAAAATGGAATAGGTTATAGTTCATTAAGCATGAGGAGCTTGTATGTATCCTTTTTTTAAAGTGTATCATAATTCCAAGGGATGGTGTCCTCTTGAATCTTATAAATATGTCCCCAGTGAGTGAACTTCACACATTAACATGCGAGAGAAGTAATGGTGTGCATGTGATGAGTCCAAGACCATAGTAGAAGAATGTTATAAGATAATATAAAATTGAATACCATAATTTTGACTCAAACTATCCTGGGGGAATGGTTTTAGGTAACCAAATACACCCCATCGAGAGGAATCTTCTAATGATCATATCCTTGGCAAGTAGTTCATGTGGATTTTAGGTTATTGATTGAATAACCAAGGGCCTTGGTGAAATATAATGAGGCAACACATGTGCCTACTCCATAATCAATGATAGAATTCTTAATTGAAGTGTGACCGATAGAAGGCGAAATTAAGAGTGGTGGATCATCTTCATGAGGTAGGAGCTCTTTTGGGATTATAGAAGTGGTCATAAAATCAATGCATGAATGATAATCTATGGTGAGATTAGTATGAATGGAGAGTTCCTCACATTACCAAAGGAAATATTATTCTAATTCATGTAATGTAGGACTCTACCTCAAAGAGGAGTAAAATGGATGATCATGTCAAATAGTGCAATCATGATATGCTCACAATGGAGAGGAAATGTAAACATAAGTTACAAGAAGGGAACTAGACTAGGAATTTTGGAAAGTTCTCAAAAATAGATCCAAAAGGATTAGGGGTAGTTAGAGATAATTTTGAAAATGTTTTTTTCTCATTTCCTATGTTATAAATCAGTATATGTTTGTTTTTCTTAGGGGTTGGTGGTGTCTGTAGACAGATATGTAGATCCCGACACAATCATCCATGTAGGATAATTTCAATAGGGGATGATGGCATCTAAAATTTTATATATTTTATTTGAGGAGCTTGATTTGAGGTACGTATGAAGGATAGACCTGTGTGAGTCTAAGGTTGGAATGCTTACAGGATACTCTAGTTCCACATAATTTATGCTATGTTTCACATCGTTAATTAGAATATTTTTGGGAGGGTAAGATGTTTCAACTACATTTGTTATAACATTATCTTTCTTCATAGAATGTTCATTAGAATCATGATTGGGCATAGGATTATATAATATTTTTATATTTTCATTAGCCTAGTTGATGGCTTCATGACAATCCTTCTTTTGAGCCACGTCATGAGCTTTTACCACTTCAATAAAATTCTCATGAGTAATGGATTCATAATAAAATTTGGTCCTATGAATAAGATGATGGAATCCATTTAGAGTGCATGAAAATTGTCATTTCAGTGACCCTAATTAGTGTGCCACTAAAAAACTACCTCATCATGCCAATGAGGAACATGTCAAAAATGATCTAGGATTGTGGTTATTATACTATGTCATGTTGTTATAATTTATGTCAAGTCACATTGATGTCAAAAGGAGTCTTGTGTATATGATGATGTCATTGATGACCAATAAGGTGTGTGTCATGATGTATTCAATTGATGGGAACTTGTTATGGTATCTTGGAGCATTTGCGTATGGTCAAGAGCATGGTTCAATCAAGATAGGTTTTGTAGGTGAGCTCCAAAGGTTGTCATAGGTTTATAGGATGTCTAACATCATCAATATGGTTTTTTATAGATGTTAATAGGTCTATAAGGTGATATAAATGTTATTTCATGAGATTCATATGGTGAAACAAGACATTCTATGTCTTGTTCTTGTCTAGTGTAAGCGAGGAGGATGTGGCAACATGTGATATGGAGTAGAGAAGATTAATTTTAATATTTGAGGAGTGATTTAAGGTTATATAAAAGGTATAAAAGATGTAAAAGGTCAAGTTTTAGGTATACAATGCATGATTAAGGTCATTTTGGAGAGAGAATACAAGACAATGCAAGGAAATCATAGGTAATTCATAGTGCATGGAGAGTTGTGGGTATGGATAATTATGTATAAGAATTTTAAATCATATAGAAGGATTTTGTAGAGATTTGTGTCATATTTTAGGTAAGGAGAATGAATATTATGCATGAAAAGTCATTATTGGCTTTATTTAGCTCTTAGAAATGCAAATCCCATCTCGATAGATAGATAAGTTATTATGCTCACCCACACATGTGTGTTTCTCATGGGATTGTAATATTTTTGAGGATGTTAAGGAATTGATTTTATATTATTTTAAAATAATAATGGATTCATTTAGATGTCTGAGCTTTATGAATGATTGCTAAGAAGTTAGATAGGTAAAAACACTCCTAGATCCCTAGTAGTAGAGCGATAGGTAATATTTGATTGGTATGCACATGAAATTGATTGGGAAAGAAAATTTGAAGCTTAAAGTTTGTAGAGGATTATTCAAGGATACTTGTTGTGGAAATTTCATCTTCCAGTTATCTTGGCAAGTTCAAGAAAAATCCTAGTTTTTTGGAAATTTATAGGTAGAATCTTGAGGTGAAGGTTTCATGATACAAAAAAAGGGTTCCCTGTATCCTAGGATGTGTTATAAATGTACATGAAATTATCTGAGTAGGTAGTGTGAAGAAATTTTAAGAAACAAGTCTCAAAATTTTACCTACCGCTAAAGGCTAAAGAGGGCTAAAACCAGTCATGTGATTTGAGGTGTGATGTGAAGTTTTTGTTGAGTTATGGAGCTTAATTTATTCACATTAGCATGCTTTATTAAATTTTTGGAATACATAGTAAGCAATGTTAGTTGGATAACTAGTGTCAATCACCTAGGGACTGGTATCGATCAAGGTGAGGAGGAACCAACATTGGTTAGGGTAATCGACATCGGTTACATGTGCATGATTGTTTTATTTAACTCACGGGAATTAGATCTAACCTTTGATATAAAGTTGATCTAATGGTTGTAATAGCATAGCTAAGTTTCCCTAAGTTTGTATATGGTTATATAAGCTAGAAAACTAGGGTTAGATGAGAATAAGGGAGAATTGTAAGAAGGAATTCTTGGAGAGAGAGAAAGATAAGCTTGTGAGGAAGAAATTATTGTACATCCAAGAGGTGTGGAAGATTATAGATCTTCATTATATATTCTCTACAAATATTTGAATAATAAGATTGGCATTTATTGGTGGATGTATCCCACCTTTGGGTGAACCACATTATATCTTGTGTATTGTTCTTTTGGTTTATTTTCATATTTATTGTTTGTATTCTTAGATTTGAATAGTATATCTTTATAACTGGTGTGATTAAACCGAACAACTAGTATCGAGATTTTTGCTTGAGGGTTTTGTGTGTTGAAAAATTTACTCACGAGAGGGATTTATGATTGAGTGGGAGCTACAACAATGGCGAGAAGATAGTAAATACGAGTTGAGAAATTTTACAGCTGTAATTATCAACTATGGAAGTTTTAGTGCTCCTTTTGATCTCACTTATTTTATCTAGTCTATGCCTTTGAAAAATTTAGTCCGACTATTTTTTTCATATAAAAAAATTGTATTTGAACATATATTCATGATGAATGTGATTGAAAATCTTGTGTTTAGGGTGTAAATCCTCTTTTTAGTCGAGGAACATAATGGCCATTGTTGCTTCTATAAATCCTTGTAAAAGTTGATCGTGAATAAGGTGTAATCTTGAAAAATATCCTTGCATATCATCCTCTAGCCACTGCTAAAAATTTCATACTCTATTCCACCACCCAAACATATGAGGCATGTTCCTATTGGTTACGAGTGTTAAGGGATTAATTTGCAAAGTTACAACAATTACATAATATTTACAAAATGCAAACTTAGCCTGAGGCCCAATGAATATTCCCAAGAATATTCAAAGTCAAAGGATGTAAAACAAGAAGTTGACCCCACTCGAAGAGGTATACATGTTAAAAGATAATTGGAGTGAGGAATTAGGGCTGATAATGTTCTCTTAACATTAAGTCAACAAAAGTGAAAAATGTAGAAAAATCTCTGAGACCCGTCAAGGAAACGTGGTGTATTCTTAAGAAAAGGTCAAAGAAGCGGGGCCTTGAGTTGAATTGGTAATTTTTTACTTGATCAAGAAATAGAAAAATATGAGAAAAGGGCCCATAGCTCGATACATTCAATATTTGAACACATGTTAGGATCTCAATAAAAGTCAAGGGCGGATGATCGGGTCAAATGTGTAAACTTGTTTGCATTTAAAAAGTAATGCAAAAATACAATAAGACTCCCAAGCCCGCATAACATGGAATTTCTCAATGTGGACGAACCATATTTAAAAAAGGGCAGGAAGGACAGATGGCCATAATTCAATGCATTTATGGATGTTGCCATTAATGCATTTTTTTGCACAAATCAAGGCAAGATTATTTAAAGTATTTGAATGCTTTGATATTTTTACTATCGTATGTCAAGATTTAGATGCCCTTACTATCAGAATTTTTAGAGGAATGAAGTGAAATAAATTAGAGAGCATCAATTGGGAGATGAAGGCTTGAAAATATAAGAAGAAAAGGTGAATTACATGGACATTTACATAGGAAACTGGTAAGGATTGTACTACTCTTATACTTTCATTATTTTTACTCCAAAATTTGTAAATAGATTGAAAGTAGAAGCTAGGGAATAAAAGATGAATACATTTCTGTCAGTTTTTTATGTCACATCCAGAGTTACTAGTGATTTCGATAATATTACAGACATGGATTTAATGAATTCTGATTTGAATGATTTCCTACAAAGATTGAATAGCCTAGGAAAAAGTGAACTCATGGAAGCAATCAAGGCCAGTAACATTGCCTTAGCTGGTGTTATACCTCTATCTATGCATTACTCTTAATTGACGAGGATTTGTGCCATGAAATATAATCCAGAAAAGATATAAGTCTTAGATGGGAGTGGAAAAGTAGTATTGACTTTAACACCCAAGGATTTTAGGATAATTCTAAACTTTCCAGTAATCAAAACTCCGATAACCCTAGGTGTTGAATTATCCCTTAAAGACTATGAAGCCAAGAAGAGAGACTATGCTAAACTTATAAACACTAAGTGGTTGTTAGTAGATAATAATGTGACTACCATAATTCCCAAGAAATTGGTTATGGCACAATTTATGGAAAAAGTGGAAGATGTAGTTATATTGCTAAGTAAGATGGCAGGTTTGGAGACGACAAATGAATTCAAAGAATGGATGTTCCCGTATGTGTGGATTTTTTAGAAAGGAAATGGAGAATTTGTTGGGGGACTTTTTTTAATTAGATAAGGTAAAAACATGGATCGGCTCCCATTATTGTTGGGTTACCATTATTGTTGATTCAATTCATGGGCATCTTCTAGGACTAGTTGCAAAGATCAAGATGGGTGGTGTTGGGGATCTCAAGTTTTACATGATGACATATCTAATTTAAAATATTGCAGGCCATAGAGATTTCCCTAAACTTATACCACATAGCCCTTTGAAAAAAATAAAATGCATGTGGTTTGTCCCCAATTATAATAGAGTAATTGGAAGGGGAATGTAATGTTGGTGAACGATACATTTTTTACACCTGCCATATGCTTGTTCAAACCTGAATCAAAGCAATATAGAATATCAAAAGAAGCTATAAATATAATAATGGAATATGGTTACTTCTTTATTCTAGTATAGGATATTCACTTACATAAGATCCAGTGGATTTGAGGGACAATCGATTGAATTTACAAGTTATTTAGATAACAAGATGGCTTTATGTAAGTTGTCAAGACAATTAAAACTTGTTCATAAGATGATTGTTGAAGAAATAACACAAAAATAAAATTTCCCATTAGGATTGGAATTTATTATTTCCCCTCTATTATAAAATCTAGGTTTATGGAAGAGGAAATGGAAACATTTTATATGGAGATATTTGAGGCGAGTTCTAGCTATGAAATTAGTTGGGTGGTCAATACTTTGGAAAATTATTTTGAGCATGAACCTCACTTTGAGGACTATTGGATGAATTGAAAAGATTAAGAGTAAGTTAGGCTTAGGTATTTCTCAACGATGACCCTCACATAGATTATTGATTTTAAAATTGTTGTAGTTCGAGGGAATCATGGATGACTAAAAAATTGTGAGTCAATTTTATATTGATCAAAATGTAGAAGGACAACCAATGACCCCCATAAAATGGGATGAGGAGGAATTAGATGATCAATATGGAAGGATTGTTCATGTGATGAGGATAAATTTAACTTGGTTAAAACAAAAGAACATAGATTTATCCATTCAGAATACAAGGGTGCTTAACAAGTTCAGGGAATTAGAGATACATACATACATTAGGAGGAAAATATAGATACATTGGGAGGAAAATTCCCTTAATTAATCTCTAAAATACCTACTATAGGAAGTTTTGATGAGTGGATCACTACTTCTAGTGGGACAGGAACCTCCATGTCTGCTTTGAAGCATAAAATAGAAGAAATGCTTCTTAAATATATGGAAAATTCTCCTATTACTTTTTCAATACTGATGCAAACAAAAGGAAAAGGATTAGTTAAACAAAATGTCCCTCCATAGGTTTTAGTGAAATCACGAGAATATTGAAAAGTTGATGAGAGGATCCATGACAAGTGCCAATATCCAATCTAAGTCACAAAGTACTGAGGGAAGGGTAACACTAGATATCAAACAATTTGAAAGGGAAAAGAAAAGGTACAAAGTTGTATTTGAACAACCCTTGGTAAGAGAAGGTGATCCTGTATTTAAGAAACACAAGCATAAGAAGGATGAAGTGATTGATCCTCCCATGCTCACTAAGGAACAAGGAGTAGTTGTTTCCATGGTTCATCAAGCAACTCCACCACCAGAAAAAAAAGATGTTCAAGTAAGTCCAAATGTACAACCAGTGTTTCCATCTTCACTTTATCTCCAAGAGGAGTAATAGTTGATATTACTCAAGAACAAGTATCCCTAGGTAATGTCCCACTTAATCTACTAGATAGTTCTATGTTAGAACAAGAGTTGAAGAAATTTGTTGTAACTCGATTGAAGGTATGAGTATACATCTTTTGATCAATTGCATGAATCAACAAAAAACCCAATTGAAATAGTGGACATAGACACAAATGAGGAGATTCATGTACTCAAGGAATTTGAAGTATCAGTTGAAAGACAAGTAATAAAAGATACATGTACTCTCCAATCAGGTGAAGGAGTGAAGGAATCCACCCATGTGCCAATTATTGAGTCAAAAATTCCAATGTCAAAAATATTTTCTGAAGGCCAAACTACTTTAGAAATGAGAAAGTAAAAAGTTCAAGGAATTTCTGGTGGAGAAATTATGGATATTGAGGCACCGGTGAAAAGGATCCCCAAATGGAAACCAAGGTTACCAAAGGTAGTGGATCACCTCAAAGGGAAAAGTCTGTTGAAGAAAGGGTGATTGAAGTTACAAAAGAAACCATTACAAAGGAATATATTGATAGCAGTCAAATTTTACAGGGTATTCATAAAGGTAAGGGATAAACTACTGGGAGCCATCAAATTGTGCCAAAAAAGGAGGTATAAAAAAAACAAAGGGAAATTGGTATACCATTTCATGATGATATCTCCAAAAAAAAAACCTTTAAAGGAAGTAGAAACTACGAAGAAAAAGAATTATCTAAAGTAAAAACACCAACCAAAGAGGTTCCGAAGGAAAATCTAGAGGTTATGACTATATTAGTTAAGGAGACAAATAGATAACAAGTTCCAAATGTTGATATGAATCTAAAGGAATTTGGTCAACCCTAATTTTAGGATCAAGGAAAGAAGCAAGTGGGGGAAGTGCCAACTCAAGATGAACCCAAGAAATCAAAATTGAAAGTGGAAAAAGTGCAGCATAAAGATCCATTAGTACAAGATGTTCATGAGATGTCTAAGAAATTGGTGGTTGTCCCTGAAAAAACTCAACTAGAATTGTAAGACACAAAGATGGGAACTACTCTTACAAAAGGCTAGATGGGAGAGCTAATTTAAGAATAAGAAGAAGAAAAAGTTGTAGTTGTGAAAGCCATAGATCTTACAGCTTTGGCTTTCTCAAAACCCAAAAAGGCACTAGAAAAGGCTAGGGTCATTACTAAAACTCATACTGACCCATATGGATCCATAACTTTGGAGGTGGCAATTCCACATGAAGGAAAATCAAGAAGTGATATAAAAACAAATGACTATAATGTTCAACTCATTCCTTTGGGAAAACCTTCAAGAGATGCATTAAAGAAAGGAGTCTTAGAAGTAGTCAATGATTTGTTGCGTAAAGTAGATGTGGTCAGGATAACCAAAATATAGTTCAAAGAACGGGTCAAATCATTGAGTTCATGTCTACAACAGTTAGTTGGTCAATCTCATGAAAGAAAAGAAGATATCTACTAAGGTTATGGAACACATTGAAAAATCTGTTGAAAAGGTTAAATTTGTTGATACTTGGGTGGAGAAGATAATGGAAAAGGGGAAGAAAGCCATTGAGAAAGCTAGGAAGAAATATGAAAATCTCAAGAATAAGCTCAATGAAATTGGGCTGTTAATTGACTAGTGTGATAATGAGCTTTTCTATTTTGAGGGAATTCTCCCCAAGATTTTTCATATTACTCAATTAGATGAAGAAATAGTTGAGAAGGAAGTAATTGTGCCAATTGAAATCATGGGAACTCAGTATGTGATTTAATACTTGTCCAAACTCAAAGTTGAGGTTTTGAATGGAATCAAAGAAAAATGGAGACAAAGAAGAAATGGGTTAAAAATAATATGGACACTATTGATCTAAAGTTAGAAAACATGGTATTTGATAAATTCAAAAGAGTTATGGTGATATGAAAACTAAATTCTTAATCAGTTATTTGAGAAGAATATCCAAAGAGAAAACTTTTCTTATGAATTCATTGAGACACTAATGACTATAGAAAATAAAATTGTAGATTTAAAATCAAAACCATGGGAATATAAACAAAATATGGATCAATGTGTGGATACACTGAGCAGGAAAGCCTTGATATTTCAGCACCATATAGGCCCAGATGAAGATGATATAAAATAACTATTCTAGAAGTATGATGCATATGTGGATAGGCAACCCAAGGAAGAAGAAGATGAAGAAGATAAAGATACAGACATGAAGACTGATGAACAAACATAGGCTTGTTTTCCTTGAACTTTTTTTTCATCTTATTTCAATTATTACTCTTGTTTCATAAACAAACTAAATATCACTTTGAAGTTGTTATTTTCATATATGTATGTAATTTGATACAATACATTAGACTTTAATATTTATTTGATAAGATTGTTTCACTTGATTTCTTAGTTTTATGAGAAGTACTTGATGGAATAGATAAGGTAAAGGTGGTAAGAGGAATACCTAGTTTGGGATGGTCGAAGGTTATATGCATGCGATATCTGAATCCTAAATCAAAGTGATTGTGAGAACTTCCTTTTGGCTAGGAGGAACTACCTGCATAAGAACCAAAACAAGACCACAAAAGAGAGTAAAACGATATATGCAAAGTGGATTGCCTAGCACGTGCTAGATCCTAGAAGCGTGATACTTCTGGTTAGTTGGCTATCAGTCCACTATTTAAGACAATTCAATGATGAAATAAAGTAAATATTTTCCTACTGTAGTTTAATATGATTTAGGCATCTCATAAAAATGCAATAGGCTATATCTAATCTAATAGGCTAGGCTAGAAGGAGATCTAGAGGTCAAATAGGTTGGTTATAGGTGAATCTGAGCTAACAGGCTAGGTTAGACATAGATCTGAAGGTCAAATAGGTGTTCAGGTAGGTATAGGCTAGGAACAGGTTGTAATTCTGGCAGAGATCAGGTGACATAGAGACTGACCATAGTTTTATAAAACCGATGATGGTTGGAATGTAACCACGATGGTTAGGAGAACCGACGGCGGTTAGGTTGGGGGCTGGTGGACTCACATAGTCCAGGTTTTAAAGGTTTTTAGGCAAGAATGGAGTTAGTAGAAGGTGTTGGGTGATCACAGAGGAGGTATAGGTATGTTGCAAAGGTCTGGGGTTGGTGAGGCAGTCAAGTAGGTGGTTGGGAAAGGTATTACAATGGTTGGGTAAGGAGGGTGGCTGAAACTGGATAGGAGGAATGAAGAAATGGTAAAAGGGATAAGATCCTTTGTCAGGAGTAATACCGACGTTAATAAAAAATTGAAATAGATGAGAGGGAAACACTTACTTTCTAGTGAGCTACTGATCTGAAGCCCAGTGGAAGAGTGGCGGTGTTGGAAGGTGTTGGGAAGAGGCTTCACTATTGTCCTAGTGAACCTGGTTGTCTTGGCTGATCACAAATTAATCCTTGCTTTGCTTGTGCTGCATCTGAAAAGATCAAATTCACAATAAGGAAATCCAATGCCGAAGGTTCAACCTCGATTACAAAGGTTTAGATGGGTCTATATAGGCTATTTTTTTAATCTCGGTATAACTAGTGTCAGTTTAGGGTAAACCGACGTCGGTTTGGGTGAGATATCTTAGTTTGTTCAAAAGTTGCCTAGGAAGTTGTTCCGCCATTTGATAAGGGTCTCTTCTTTTTCTCGGGTAAAAACTGACCTTAGGAGGATTTTAATGTGAGGTGAGGGGATGGGTGTAATGTTAGGTTTTATTTAGGACATTGGTTTAGGGTTTAGGTTAATGGGTCAAATGATGGGGGTGGTTAGGTGAGGTGCATTTAATAAAGGTAATTGTATTGAATAGGTGTATGAGGGTAGTGAATTAATTTAATGTGAATAATTAAATTAATGTGTGTGTGGATGAAAGGTCATTAACTTAATTAAAATAATTAAATTAATATATATGGAGGTAAATGGCATTAATTTAATTAAAGTAATTAAATTAAAATGTGTGGGGTGCAGGAGGTAGGTGATAAGGTGTTGAGGATGAGGAAGTGATTATAGGGTGTGGTAGGGGTCCAAGGTGATTATGACATGATTTCAAAGTGTCTACATTTTCCCCTTTTATTGCATACCTTGTATTGGTAAGCGACGTGAACAAGAATAGAGTGTGGTTGCCTCAAGTGGGAATGCGGGTGATCCCCCTCAAACTAGGAACTGATGAGGTGATAGGGCGAATCGGTGAGTGATTTGATAAAATTGGATGTGAAGAAAAATAGTGAAAAAATGGGGAAAGGAGTGAAGGGAAAATCAGGCATATAGGTAAATGGGTAAACAGGCCAAGGTCAAAGGTAGTGGCAGTTGAACGCGCACATACGTATAAAGCGTGACATGGTACCAGTTGAAGAGCTTGTAAACTCTACATCTTCTAAGGTCGATAGGTTTATTCAAACAAGGTTGAAGTGATTCCAGTATCAAGGTAGAGGATATGGTTGGGAAGCACAACGTAGGTTAGGTGCAGGACGCGTTTAGGTATGTTATAGTACACCAAAGGTAGGTTCAAGATAAATAGTCACGGTAGTAGGAAAGGTAAGGTCATCAGTCAATTAACACAGAAACAAGGCCACAAGGTATAGTGAACACATGAGGTCAAAGGTCACAAACAGGTTCCCAGGTCCAGGTAAATAGGTCATAGCACGGGTAAGGCTGAGGTAGGGGTAAAATAAGGAAATGCCAATCGGTGAATGAGGTGAGGTTAAAGAAGGTGGAGGGCCAGAGGGGAAGGTAAAGGGGTCTAGGTAGGTGTAGGGGGAGAAAGAAAGGGGAGGTAAGGAAAATGAGGTCAATGTGAGGGCAAGGAGTAGGTAGGGTAACTGATAGCGGTCAGTATGAACCGATGATGGTGGAGAGGAACCGACGGCGGTAGTCTAGGGCATTAGACTAGCATCGGTCAAGGGTGAACCGATGTCGGTTGAAGTGTAGGTTATAAAAGTGAAAAACCCACATTTTAAAAATTCATTTGTGCATTTGGAAAAGGAGAAAAGGACAAGAAGAGAGAAAAGAGGAAGAGGACAAAAGAGTACGGTAGAGAGCTTGGTTGGTGAGCCACGTAGGTGAGATTGGTTGAGTGAGAGGTGGGGCCGCGAGATTGGATCGAGTGAGGTGATTGGTGGAGAGAGTTGGAGGTCATTTGAGGATGGCGGAGGCTAGAGAGGGATTGGGAGGAGCGGCGGAGGCTGGAGTTTCCACCACAATGGCATAGTGGGATCAGTAGGATTTAAACCTTTGGGTATTGATTTTTGAGTGAATTTGGTGAAAAATGTAGAAAATATTAAAAAATGGGGGTTTGGGGGAAAAGAATTTAAAAATGGGAAAAAATGGAGGGCAATGGGCATGGGGAAGGGTAGGGGTAGGGTAAAAGGGTAAGGTAGGAACAAATAAGGGTGTAAGGAGGGATTTGGGTGGGTAGAATGTCTAGGAAGGGAAAAAGTAGGGTTGGAAAGTCGAGGTTGGGTGAGTACAGCGGTGACCGAGCGTATCAACTTATGGCCGATGTTGGTGGGTAGTGACCGATGTCGGTCTCAAAACAATGGACTGTGCCGTGCCGGTCAACAGGAGACCATGGTTGGTCGAGGATAAACAGGTGGGTTAATCCTAAGTGTAAATTGGGATAAAAAGGGAAGAGATTAAGGGTAGGGTGGGAAAGAATTAGGTGAGAGGGGAAGGGTTTAGAGTGAGAAAGTAGGGTAGGTGGGTAAGGGTTGAGGGTGGTTTCGGGTGAGGGTTTGGGTAGATAGGTAGGGTAGATGGGATTGGGTAGGTAGGTAGGGTAGATGGGTTTGGGTAGGTAGGTAAGGTAGATAGGTAGGGTGGATGGGTTTGGGTAGGTAGGGAAGGTAGATAGGTAGGGTAGGTTTGGGTGAGGGTTAGGTTAGATAGGTTCGGGTGGATGGGTTGGGTAGGTTTGGGTGAGTGACAAGGCCAACGGGATGGGGGTGGGGAAAGAGATTAGGTTGGGATGTGGGGTAAAAATAAGGTAAGTTGGGAAGGTGGACTAATATATTACTTTTGTGGGATGCAAGCCTGAGACGAGCTGCGGATGAGGGCCCGGGTGCCACCCTTGTTATTGATAGTACAAGCGATCACGACATAGGTGGAGTGGTAGCATGTGGTAGAGGTGGGATTGATAGGCGTGCGGTGCTACCGGCATGTAGTCTAGGAGGTGAGTCTTATGGTTTCCCTCATCAATAGATGGGACTCGATAACCAACACCTTCCATTTCTCGTGGGTGAGATGATGATCACCCTGGAGGACGTCTATAGGATCCTGTGGTTGCCCATATTGGGGGCCCAGGTTTATTCCATCTCTTTAGAGGCATCTGAGGAGTTACTAGCACCCATTTTTGGTGAGGGTGTGGCAGATCGATGTTCCATAGTGCTAGCCTGAGCTATGGAGCGATGTATAGAGCTCATCCAGAGGAGATGAGGTTAGTGGTACTCTTGATGGAGGCAGTGTGCTGCTTCACACTACCGGATGCAGAGGGGGAGATTCCCAAGATCACTAATGGGATTCCTCCATGACATGATGATACAAATGATATAGTTTGCATGGGTACTGTATTGCTAACGTAGGTATATAGAGATCTATGGGCCTACAGTGATCATGGAGGTTCAACATCTGTTGTGTCGTATTATTGCATTGTTGGGCATATGAGCACATTGTTTGTGTTCGACAGTGGTAATGCCTTGAGAAGATGCATTCTCATGGAGAGTGTTGAGAGTGGGGTACAGGTGGTGGGTACTAGCCATGGGAGAGGCCCGAGGTGCCAGAACTACTCATGATGTAGCGTATTACAGGAGGTTGTTAGAGGGGCTGTCTAGAGTGGACATCATTTGGAGGTCATATGTGGGCTTCCCCTCATATAGACAGATGGCCACAGAGCTAGTTGGGCTACTAGATACATCTATGGATAGAGGGGAGGAGAGTAGGAGAGCATGAGTGGATACCCATAGAGTAGGTTAGATACCAGTTTGGATTGGTCCAGGGTGTACCACCTCCATTCCCTCAGTACCAAAGAGATGATGTGGAGAGACCTATGTCAAAGCACCACAACCCACAAATCTTGACGACGGGCATGAGGAGCAGCTAGTAGATGTACAAATTGATGATGTTGGGGTTATAGATGGGTACATGCAGTGGTGGGTGGCACAGCTGAGAGCCGTACCACCGAGGCTAGGGCAGCCAGACTTAGCCACCATCATAGTTTAGAGAGACGCCCTATAGGGGTAGGTGGCTACTTTGGTGACACAGCTTGGGATCATGCAGGGGCAGCTTATAGGTTCAGAGGCATAGGTTTCCATCTTACAGGCCCAGATAGCTACACTATAGGCTCAGGTAGGGTAGGGATAGGTACCTACGTAGGCGGAGGCAAGGGGAGATGGAGATGGAGAGGAGGTAGGTGGAGATGGAGGGGAGATAGCTGCTCTACAGGCATAGGTGCAGAGGTTTGAGGCTAGTTAGCCACAAAGACACGGGGGCATGTTAGGGTCCGTAGGGCACTGACAGTAGCATAGGCACAAATTACTACCCTACGCCCGAGATACAGTGCATAGGCATAGAAACCAGGGCTAACTCAAGCTCTAGTACTAGCACAGGCTAAGTGCAGGTTCAGGGATAGGGTCCCATTGTACAGGTACCCACATAGGTAGTGGGACCCATGGCACCTCCACAGACAATGCCCATGGCCAGGTTTAGAGATGCCCTAGGAGAGGCATGGTATTACCAGGATCATTTGTTAAATGTCGGGCTAGATGTGCCCTCCTATGTTGAGTACAGAGCACAACAAGCCTCCAGTGAGAGGACCAGATCCCGCACTCACAGTGTGGAGAGTACAGGGGGCCGAAGAGCCCAGCGATAGGGTCGTGGTGAGGCCACTAGTGTGCAGAGGCTAGACCCAGGATAAGGGCTATTAGTAGGAGGTGAGGTAGGTTTCAGGCCCCAGACAGGTGCGAAAAAAGGGTTGGGAGAGACACAGCCACAGGGAGCATTCACCAAAATTAGATGGGGAGATGATTGACCTGCTATGGACTGGCCTACGTGCTATGTCATTTTTACATGTATCATATATGAGAAGCGCTGCGTGTAGTCAAGAGATTTTGTATTCATTATTGTGTTGTAAATGATAATCTTGGCTTATGTACTGATGACATTTTGTATTTTATATCGGCTTTGTGTGCCAACATTCTTGATATGATGGCCATGATGAGACGAACATGTATTTTTAGATACACGGTTATGGATTTATATGATGAGATACATGGTATTTTTTGATGTGTTGATATGTATATGAGATATTGTTTTATGGCTTGTGTTAGATAAGATGTGGATTTGTTACTTTGTATTAGATGAGATATGGGTTTTCTAGTTTGATATGGATGGAAATTAGGTGAGTTAGGCATGATGGAGTTAGGTCATTTTAGGCATGGATTGAGTCACGTTGTTAGGCATGGATCGAGTCAGGTGATAGGCATGGATCGAGTCAGGTGATAGGCATGGATTAAGTCACCTTATAGGCATGGATTGAGTCAAAGGTTGCTTTATGCATGGATGAGTCGGGTTGGTTTAGGGATGGATGAATTAGGTTGGTTTGGGCATGGATTGAGTCAGTGGTGGTATAGGCATGGATTGAGTCGGAGTTGGTTTTAGGCATGGATGTTCGAGTTATAGGCATGGTTGAGTCAAAGTTGGTTTAGGCATGGATGTTCATTTCGGTATTTTGATAACAAATGGCAATGTAAATGCATGAGATGGTGTAAAATGTTGGTTATGTATGAAAATGAGAAATAATAAAAGTGGTAAAAGTTATGTGGTATATGGTTTAGATGTCAATATTTTTATATGAATAGGAAATTAGAGTACAGTGGGGCCAATGGTTAGGGTAAAGAGTGGCCAAGCTAACCCTCCAGGACCCCATGCCCCGAAAGTGTTGCCTATATACTCCAAGTGAAAAGGGACCTCGTGATCGACATAGTTCTCCCATAAGTGAGGGAATAATATGAGAAGATAGAAGAATAGGTATTGAGGTTGATAGTTAGGTTTTATTCGAGGTCATAGGTATGATTAGGTCAAGGTCGATTAGGTTAGGTGGAATATAGGTAAATAGGTATGGGTGATTTTAGGTTGATTGAGGTGTGAGAAGAAAATCCCAAAAGACAGTGTCGAGGGTCTAGTCCTATATAGGAAGATCAAAAGGTAATGAAGAAGAGAAAAGATAGGAGGGGGCAAGAGAGCCACTTGATTGGTAAGGATCAAAACGTATGAAACATATCTACAGATAGGCTAGTGAATGTAAGACCCTAAAGACATTGCATGATTGATTACTCTAAAGGTGAAGAATAGTCACATAATCACCAAATGTCGTAGGTTTAGCAGGTCCCTTGAGGCAGTATGAGGTGAAACGATGATGGGTAAGGAGGTGAAGGTAAGTGGGTCATAAAATGGGAGGTAAAATGCCTTGGGCAAAAGAGCCAAGATCACAATAGGCAAGTCCATGACAAAAACTTGTTTTTCTTTTTCTTTTTCTTTTTGACTTTTAAGATAGACTGATCGATGTGGGAATTCTATATGGGATGAATATATGTCTCCTTGAGGTCTTCACGAAGCTGATTGATGTGGGAAGCTTCTAAATTTTGATTTTTGAGAAAAATAGTCCTCTTGTTGGAAAGACTATATAGAGAGTTGTGAGCTTTTATAGTTGTCCTTCAAGGGAGCAATCTACTTATAGTGACAATTAAAGATGAAAGATGTCCTTTTGAGGGATTCATTTTTTATATTGGAAGTTTAACTCAAGGAGTCGATCCCGTAGATTGGAATATTTCCTTCTAAGGGATTCATCTTTTTTTTTCACTTTTAAGTCATGGAGGAGGCTATAACGAAGCATTTGGTTCTTGTTGAGAAGGAAAGGGTGAACGACCATGGGATCTCATCTAAAATAAGATGAAAATTATCCATGAGAATCATGCCATGTGCAGAGCCATGGTGCACATATATAAGAAAAGGCAAAAGGGTGACAGGTACTCACATGATGATCCTTGTTTAGTCATCGAGAGATGAGGTTTGGAAAAGGTAAATGACACTCAAGGGACAAGCATGAACTAGATAAATAGTGATGTAGGACTAGAGGTCAAAAGAGAATGGTTAAAGATGTAAGGCAATCGAGGGCTCGTGTTCAAAGCTTACCATCAAGTGAAGACAAGTGATAAGCACCCAATCCATAGTTATGGGTCACGATGTATGGTCCAAGCCAATTAGGAGTAAATTTACCCCATTTTCTTTTTCTGCTTTAGTTACATGTTGATTTTCCTTGAGGACAAGATCACTGACCTTGAAGGTGCGTTCATGGACACATTTTTCCTAGGCACACTTGATGCATTTTGGTAGACTTGGAGATGGTTGAGGGCATGAAGATGATGTTCATATAATAACTCAAGTTGTGTTAAACAATCTTGGTGAAAATTATCATCGATAAGCATATATTGAAGGGAGATACAGAGAGATGGGATCTGGACTTCGAGAGGCAAAACAACCTTGGTACCATAGACAAGAGAAAATGGGGTAGAAGAAGTGGAAATATGAATACTAGTACGGTATGCCCAAAGAGCGAAAGGAATGTGCGTATGCCAATCCTTCCCAAGATCATTAACCAAATTCATGAGAATATTGTTCAGTGGTTTTGTTGGTGGATTTAGCCTAGCCATTAGTTTGGGGATAATATGGTGAAGAGAAGCTGTGGATGCTGAAGGCATCACAAAGTTTCTTTAGAGTTTTATTTTTGAATTGTTTTCCATTATCAGTGATAAGGTGATGTGGAACACCGAAGTGATAAATAATGCGATAATTGATGAACTCACATATTTTCTCAGCTTTAGTGGAGATGAGGGGTACAGATTCAACCCATTTGGTGTAGTATTTGGTAGCGGTGATGATCCATTGATGTCTTAGGGAAGAGTGAGGATTGATATCTCCGACAAGATCCAAACTCCATTGAGAGAAGGGCTTAAGGTCACAAGCAACCCGTAAGGCATGACTAGGTGTGTGATGGATATTGACATGTTGTTGGCATTTTACACAACGTTTAACGTATTCGCAACAATCATGATTGAGGGTCAGCTAGTAATAGCCTAGTTGAGGAATGTGTTTAGCAAAAGCAAGGCCGTTGAAGTGATCTCCGCATATGCCATCGTGAACTTATTTAATGGTATAGGGATTTTAGAGCTGGTGAGGCATCGTAAGAGAATCTTGTTAAATCCTTATTTATATAGAAGGTCACCCATGATGACATAATGAGAGGCCTTTTTGAGAAAGGCGCATTGTCCATTACATGTGAGATCAGGAGGCAATATAGAAAGGGAAAGGTAGTCTGCAAGCTGCTTATACCAAAGGTCTTGTGTGTTTAGGGAGGCAGTTCGGATGAGGTTAACAAAACAAGATTTATAAGACGGTCTCGATATGCATTTTATGGTAATAAAGATGTTTGAGTTGGTAGGTGAAGTAGGTATTTGGGAAGCGAGGCAGGCCATGGTATCCATGAATTTATTGGTGGATCACGGAATGCAGTTTGAATTTTATAGCGGTCAAAGGTAGTCAACATGATGCCAATGTGACATTTTTACTCTTGAATTATTTCATTATGACACCGAAAAACACCATTGACTTGGTTTCCTACCAATTGAGAATTGCCAAAGATATTAATTGATCGACATCCAAGGCATAGGAAGTCATGAGACCCAATACAAGTGCTTCATATTCGCAATATTATTAGTGCATTCGAATTCGAGTTTAAATGATAAGGGGATGGGTTAACCATCAAGAGGAATGAGGATAATACCTGCGCACCACCCCCACACTGACATTTGGAACCATCTAAGAATAAGGTCATTTGGTAAGGGTCATCATCCAAAGAGAGGTTAGTAATGGATTCGTCGGGAAATAAAAATTTGAAGGTTGATTCCCGGAAAGAGGTGCATCAATGAGCTAGTCAGCAATGGCCTGGCCCTTGATAGATTTTTGATGGATGAATTTGAGGTCTAGGTTAGTAAGGAGCATGAGCCAATGTGAGGCACATTGATTTTCGTAAGGTTTAGCATACATAAAGTGTAAGGGGTCAATTTTGGTCACAAAATAGGTTATTTGGTTGAGTAGGTAATGGAAAAGTTTGGTGGCAACAAAAACTAAGGCTAAGAAAAGTTTTTCAGGGTGAGTGTATTGGGTTTTGTAGTCCAGAAGGGTACAACTTATGTAATAAACCACCTGTTCACTATGTTGTTCATCACGATGAGTGAGCATAGCCCCTAAGGAGTGATCGGTAGCAGAGATGTATAGGTAGAAGGGTTAGTTGTCTTTAGGTGGAATAAGTATGGGTGGTCGTAGAAGGTATTGTTTTAAGGCCTCAAAATATTTTTGGCAGTCATCATCCCATTTGAAAGAGACATCCTTTTTGAGAAGGTGATGAAATGGTTGACAATGGTCGGAGAGTTTGGAAATAAATTAGCAAATAGATTGCAATTTACCTTGCATGAGCTACGAGTTGTGTAAGGTTATTGGGTGGAGGCATTTATAGAATGGCCTTGACTTTAACAGGTCAACTTCTATTCCACATAAGGAAATGATAAAGCCCAGGAGATTTCCTGAGAGAACTATGAAGAAACACTTTTTAGGTTGAAGGCGGACGTAATACTTAGTGAGGCGGTCAAAGATGGTTTCGAGGACAGTGAGATGTTCATCCTGATGTTTAGATTTATCCAAGAGATCATCCACATAATCTTCCAATATGCAATGCATGATATCATGGAAGATGTAGTTCATAGCCCGTTGATAGGTGGCACAAGCATTTTTAAGGCTGAAAGGCATGACTTAATAGCAAAAGGTCCCCCAAGGGGTAATGAAGGGGGTTTTGTGTTGATCCTCTAGTGCTAGAAAGATTTGGTTATAACCCGAGAAACCATCCATAAGTGATATCATCTCATGGCCAGTGGTAAGATCATCCAACTGGTCAATACCAGGTAGAGGAAAATCATCTTTTGGGCAAGCAAGGTTGAGATCACAGAAATCGGTGCAAATGTGAAATCCCCCTGTCACCTTAGTGACAGGAATAATGTTAGAAATCCATTGGGGGTAATCGATGGGTAATATGAAGGAAAAAGAGAGAAGGCGTTGAAGTTATTCTTTGACAAGAAGAGAAATGCGAGGGTGCATTTTACTCAAATTTTGTTTTACGGGTTTGGCATTGGGAATGGTTACAATATTATGGACCACGATAACGGGATCAATGCTAGACATGTTAGCATATGACCAAGCGAAAGCATGGCTATGATCTTTAAGAAAAGAAGTGAGGGCTTCCTATTCAGTACATCCAGAGATTGGCCAATCTTGAGGATGTGAGGGTCGTCCTGAGTGTGGATGTTGACTTCAATATTCGATTCATTCAACATTGTTTACGTCTCAGAAGGTAATGACCGGTGAATGTACAAGTCTTTGGCACCAAGGTAAGTGAGTATGGATTCATCATCTTGACATTGAATGACATTAATAGGAGTATCATCCCCTATCATGCTAGGATACAAGAAAGGAAGAGAGGAAGGAGTGTCACCATCGCGGTGATAGGTTGGAGGTCCCAACGAAATGGTATTTATGGAAAAAAAGGTAGGAGGGATAGATTCGGGATCCATCGACTCGCGTTGATGAAGGTAGTGAAGGTAAGGTAGGTGAAGAAGGTGGAGAGGGGTTAATGTATTCAATGAGTTCAATACGGGATTTTTCACAGGTAGTTTAGTAAAACCGATTCCACTATGATCATTTTGTTTATGCATGGTACATGAAATAACAAAGTGTGATGACCTTGTTTGTAAAGGAAAACACCGAAACCCTTCCGGCATAGCGGTGTAGGAAAATGTGAGTGAATCGGCGGTTGGTAAAGCGTTACCAAAGATTAGTCGAAAAAGGTTGGGATTGTGATGGTGGTTCAGGTGTGTAAGTGGAAATGTCAAGTCCCCATAGGTAAGATTGGTACGGAGGTGGGGAGGACCATAAAGGAGACACTCACCTATACGGCGATCATAGTGAGGATGCTTTGGTGAAGGTTTCCATACTCTTGTGGAGTAAGGAATGTATTGACATTACAGTGATACTCCCTGTTAGGTTATGGAGCCTATTTTCATGTGTGAAAGTGTTGAATACTATACACTAAGAGTACTGTACACTTTTCATGTATCCTCGTCGGGGTTCGGGAAACATGTTTTTCTCATATGGGTGAGTTTTTTGACCCATAGGTTTATGGGATGGATTTTGCCCATGGTTTTGATACCCATGGTTTTGTAAAAATACTTAAGCAGTTGTCTATTTATATGGTCTTATGCATATGATAGATGTACAAGAAAATGTATTGCAGATGTGTTTTGAATTCGGGTGTGAATTCTGTAGAGTTTGTTGAGCATAGCTCCAAACGGATCTAGGTATTGTATTGAGAGAGCGGTGGCTTGTAATAAAATCTGAGCAAGTGATTCTTGGTGGACATAGCCCAAATTGGGTGAACCACGTTAAATACTATCTCTTTGTGTTGTGTTATTTTATTCTGTAATTTTATTTGAGATCTGTAATAATTTCTGCATATTAGTTTCTACTGTTGCGATTCTGTGAGGGATTATTCCACATATTTTATCCCTTATTTCCTAACAATTGGTATCAGAGCCTGGTTTGGTTTGCTGAAGTGTTGAATTGTAGGGAAATTTTTTAGCTTGAGTGGGAGCTATGGCAGATGAAGGAAGATCTAGGGTTGATAAATTCAATAGGTAGAATTTCAGTCTTTGGAAGATGTAGATGGAAGATTACCTTTATCAGAAGGATCTTTATACTCCGTTGTCTGAGAAGGTGAACAAACCCTCGAGTATGACAGATGTGGAATGGGATTTGTTGGATCGGAAGGCACTTGGAATGATCCGACTGAGTCTTACATCTTCGGTATTATTTAATGTTTCAAAGGAAAAGACTACAAAATATCTAATGGATGCATTAGGGAAGTTGTATGAAAAACCCTCTACCTCTAATAAGATATTTTTAATGAAAAATTTGTTTAATATGAAGATGTTTGAGAATAGTTCAGTAGTAGATCATTTAAATGATTTCAATACAGTAGTGAATATGCTAGTTTCGGTTATAATAGAATTTGATGAAGAAGTTAGGGCTTTATTAATTCTATGCTCTTTACCTGAGAGTTGGAATAGCCTGGTAATGGCAGTAAGTAACTCAGTTCTAGTTAACTCGAAGTTAAAGTTTGGGGATGTTGTAGGGGTGATTCTAAGCGAGGCAATGCAAAGAAAAAGCTCTGGGGAATCTTCTACTTCAGGGAATGCTTTGACAGTGGAAACTAGAGGGAGACAGAAGAATAGAGGAAACCGTGGAAAATCAAAAGATCGGGCAAGGTCAAAATCCAAGAACAAGATTGTATGTTGGAATTGTGGAAATCTGGGCATGCAAAGAAGGATTGTTGGGAGCTTCGGGATAAGAAGAAACAACAAGAAGAAAACAAGGAGGCAAATGTGGCAACAGTAATGTATGTCAGGATGCTTTGATTCTTTCTTTGCACAATATTATTGAATCTTGGGTTTTAGATTCAGGGGCTTCTTTCCATGCTTCTCCACATAGGCATTATTTTTTTGATTATGTTCAAGGAGATTTTGGGCATGTTTTTCTTGGTGATGATGAGCCTTACAACATAGTTGGAAAAGGTTATGTTCAGGTTAAGATGTAGAATGGGAATACTTGGCTATTGAAGGATGTCAGACATGTGCCTACATTAAGATGAAATTTGATATCGGCAAGGTAGTTGGGAAGTGATGGTTATACTATGATATTTACAGCAGACTCTTGGAAGGTTACCAAGGGTGCTCTTGTGGTGGCAAGAGGTAAGAAGGTTGGAACCTTGTATTTAACCATTGATAGTACTAATGATTGTAATCTCGTGGCTTCAGATGTAGAGACAACATTATGGCACTATAGGCTAGGTCATATGAGCCATAAGGGCATGAACATCATAAAGAACAATTTTCTCGGATATACGAAACAAGTTTCGATTTCGTGAGAGCGCATATATGGGAAGCGAGAAGCGAGTAAGGTTTCTCAAGGTTGGACCTACAAAGAAAGAGAGTAAGTTAGAGCTGGTGCATTATGATGTGTGGGGGGCTCAGGTATCATCTCTTGGGGGTTCAAGTTATTATGTTACTTTTATTGATGATGCAACAAGGAAAGTTTGGGTTTATTGTATTAGAAACAAATCTTATGTATTTGACACTTTTGTTAAATGGAAAGCCTTGGTAGAGAATGAAACAGTCTTAAGCTAAAATGTCTCAGGTCAGATAATGGAGGGGAGTATTGCAGCAATGAATTTGATGATTATTGTTCTAAGAATGGAATCCAGCAGCAAAATACGGTTCTAGAACTCTGCAGAGAATGGGGTATCGAAAGGATGAACAAAACAATAATGGAACATGCTAGAGCATGAGGTTACATGCGAGGATCGCCTCTTTCTTTTTGGGTAGAAGCGGTGAGCACAACTATGTACTTGATAAACAGAGGACCCTCAAGTGCCTTGGATGGAGGCATACCTGAGGAGGCTTGGTATGGTAAGAAAGTTGATTATTCATTTCTTAGAGTCTTTGGATGTGAGGTGTTTGTTCACATAGACAAGGATGATAGGACTAAGCTACAGGCTAAATCAGAAAAATGTACTTTCATTGGTTATGGTGGTGATGACTTTGGATATAAATGTTGGAGTATTAAGGACAAGAAAATCATTCGATCTAGGGATGTGGTCTTTAATGAGAAAGTCATGTATAAGCAGCAGTTGCAGGAAAACAGGGAAGAATCCAAGAAAGAATATGCAGCGGTAGAGGATCTTCTAGATGGGAAAGTGACACATGAATTAGTTTAGGAACCCCCTCAACAGGAACCCCAAACTCCTATATTGAGGAGGTATTCTAGGGTAAGAAGAGAACCTGAACGTTTTTCTCCTTCTCTTTATTATTTATTACTCACTGATAGTGGAGAACCAGAGAGCTTTGATGAAGCAATGCAGGTAGATGCCAGGAAGAAGTGGGAGTAAGCCATGGATGAGGAGCATCAGGCTCTCATGGAGAACCAGACATGGGATTTGGTAAGGCTACCCGAAATAAAAAGAGCATTACAAAATAAGTGGGTGTTTAGAGTCAAAGAGGAAGGAGGCAAGAAAAGATACAAGGCCCGGTTGGTGGTCAAGGGGTTTGCATAGAAAAAGGTATAGATTTTGATGAGATTTTTTTCTCCTGTAGTAAAAATGACTTCTATCAAAACTGTTCTTGGAATAGTGGCAGCAGAAGACTTGCACTTAGAACAGATTAGATGTAAAGCGCATTTCTCCATGGCGATTTAGAGGAGGAGCTATATATGCAGCGGCTTGAAGGATATGAATTCAAAGGTAAAGAGGAGATGTTGTAAACCGAAGAAGAGCTCAGTATGGCACTGAAACAAGCTCCACGTCAATGGTATAAGAAATTTGATAGCTTCATGATGGAGCAAGGTTATATTAGATGTCATTCTGACCATTGTGTGTATATAAAGAAATTTGAGGATGGAAGTTATATTATCCTGTGTTTGTATGTTGATGACATGCTTTGGTTACTGAGTAAAAACATGCAGAAATAAAAGTACTAAAAAGAATGACTAAGTGAATCATTTGCTATGAAGGATTTGGGTGCAGCCAAACAAATCCTTGGTATGAGGATATCTCGGGATAGGAAGGAATGGAAGCTGACTTTATCTCAGGAAGAGTACATTAAGAAGGTCTTGGAGAGGTTTAATATGCAGGATGCTAAACCGGTTGGGACTCCTTTGGCAGGCCATTTCAAGTTATCAAAGGAGCAATGTCCCAAGACAGAGAAGGAAAGAAACCAGATGTCTAAGGTACCTTACTCATCAGCAGTTGTAATTTGATGTATGCTATGGTGTGCACTAGGCCTGATATTTCCCATGCAGTGGGAGCTATGAGTAGATTTATGAGTGATCCAGGTAAAGAGCATTGACAAGCAGAAAGTGGATCCTTCGGTATTTGAGAGGGACCATGGGGATAGTTTTGTGCTATAGTGGATCAAACACCACTTTACGTGGTTATGTAGATTCAGATATGGCTGGAGATGTAACAGCAAGAGGAGCACGATAGGTTATATTTACACTGTAGATGGGACAACAGTGAGTTGGATTTCACGACTACAGAAGCTGGTGGCTTTATCAACCATAGAGGTTGAGTATGTTGCTGCCACAGAGGCAAGCAAAGAGATGATTTGGTTACAACAATTACTTGAGGAGTTGGGGCATAAGCAGGAGGAATGTAAGCTACATAGTGATAGTCAGAGTGCTATACACCTAGCTAAGAACTCTGCTTTCCACTCTAGGACAAAGCATATACAATTAAGGTACCATTTCATCAGATGACTTTGGAGGAAGAGAAGTTGAAGTTGGAGAAGATTCATACCAGTCAAAATCCTGCAGACATGATGACCAAGGTGGTCACAAGGGAAAAACTAAAGTTGTGTTCAGCTTTGGTTGGTCTTCACAGAAACTAGTGAAGGGTTGAGAAGCTTGCTCAGAGGAAAACTAGTCTCCAAGTGGGAGATTGTTAGGTTGTGGAGCCTGTTTTCATGTGTGAAAGTGTTGAAGACTGTACACTAAGAGTATTGTACACTTTTCATGTATCCTCGTTGGGGTTTGGGGCCGGGCTGGGCCCCGAGTAGGGGTCCGAGGCGTGTAACCCCCAGTAGTAGGGGTTCGGGGGTGCAGCCCCTGAAATTTTTTTAGGCGTAAAATTTATGGCCTCGAAAAATGCACCCGACATATCGGGAAACGTGCTTTTCTCATATGGGTGATTTTTTTGACCCATAGGTTTATGGGACGGATTTTGCCCATGGTTTTGATACCCACGGTTTTGTAAAACTGCTTAAGTAGTTGTCTATTTATATGGTCTTATGCATATGATAGATGTACAAGCAAATATATTGCAGATGTGTTTTGAATTCGGCCATGAATTTGGTAGAGTTTGTTGAGCATAGCTCTAAATGGATCTAGGTATTGTATTGAGAGAGTGGTGGCTTGTAATAAAATCTAAGAAAGTGATTCTTGGTGGACGTAGCCCAAATTGGGTGAACCATGATAAATACTTTGTCTCTTTGTGTTGTGTTATTTTATTCGCAATTTTATTTGAGATCTATAATAATTTCGCATATTAGTTTCTCTTGTTGCGATTCGTAAGGATTATTCCGCATATTTTATCCCTTATTTCCTAACAACTCCCCCATAGTGAGGCATTGAAAAACACCTTCCAAGGGATCAGTGGTTGATATATTGGTGGCTAGAATGGAGGAAGTGTTAGAAGTTAGATCGGTGGAGGTGTCAGTTAGTTTGGAAGCTGGTGTGTGACTAGTAGAAGTGATAACAATCTGTGGGAATAAAATATTTGGGTGAAGGTGAGGTGGGAACAGCGCCGGTGGATGGGGCTGTGTGAAGAAGATGTAGGCAGGGAGGTAGATGCCTTAATAGGTACAAGGACATCATTGGGTCGGTAAAGCATGTTGTATGTTTTAAAGGGTGATGGGTCAGCTAGAATGGTATAAGAACGTCCTTCATGTTTGAACTTTACACATCGGTGCAAAGTTGAAGGAACGCAACTCATGGCATGAATCCAAGGCATACCGAGTAAAATTTTTATTCAAACTCCCCTTCCAACACCTAGAATAGTTTGGGAACAATACGAGGACCCACAAAAATGTGGAGGATGATAGTTTTGAGTGTAGAGGTGATAGCATCATTTAATGAACACAACATGACCTGGATGTTTATGCATGTAGTTGTTGGGTATGCACATTTTTTCAAATCTGTGAGAGGAGATGATGTTAATGTTAGTGCCCCCATTGATCATAACACGTTGAATGCATATATTATCAATATGGTTGGAGATGAAAAGTGTAGGATCGAATCATCATTTTGGTGGGGGACAATTTCATCATCCAAGAAACCGAGGGCGATAACTTGGTGAATAGGTGGAGGTGATGAGGTAGATGGAAATTTGGTGAGTGAGGCGACATGATGAGGTGTGATAATAGATGCTACGGGTATGTGGTCACTAGGTAAAACCTCAATAGATTGAAGGACCTCTATGAGAGCTTGGTGATGTGACTCTAAGGTTTGGATGAGATCGTATAAGGACATTTTGAGGGGAGATTGGTGTAATTGTTTGAGCATGGTGTGATGTGTGATGCCATTAGAAATGGGGTATGCGGGGCCGTGGATAGTTATTTTAGGTATGGGTGTAGATGGTATGTTGGGTATAGGGTTGGTTGGTGGGTCAGTTGCCTTTTCTTTTCCCTTATGTGCATGTGTAGTGATGTGTACCATGTTGATTTGAGGGAAGTTGGAAAATGGAGAAGGTGTAGGGTAAGTGGTATAACGACACGACAGGAAAAAACCTACTGGAGGAGAAAATCCTTATGAGGTGAGTTGGGCACAACGACATTTGGGTGGAGGCATGGCAAGTTCTCTGATGTGAACCATGTTAATCTCAAATTTCAGTGGTGGCTCTATGAGCTGTGAGGGTGGAGGTTGTGGTATAGGTGTAGGAGGAAGATGTGAAGAAGGTGGTGAGGGTGAAATAGGTTCATCATCCAGGAGGTCAGTGTCATCAAAATTGCAGTCAGAAAGACATAATTGAATGAGGGAAGCCTATAGACCCTTACAGTTCTCAACATCATGTCCTGGCACATGATGGTAAGTGTAAATTTTAGTATCATCAAACCCTTCCAGCTTAGGTTTAAGAGGGTCGTAAGGTCTAAGAGGAGGGAGAGTGATAGCAGAGCTTTCAAGAGGTTAGCCAAGATGGTGGTGTATGATCCCACCAGTGGATCACAATGTGAAGTAAAAGTAGGTTTGGTTGGAAGATTGGGTAGTTGTGGGGGTAGTTGAGGTGATGCAGTCTTGGGTTTGGGTTGTACTTTATTTGATGTAGGTGCAGTAATAGAAAGAGGGGTAGGTTTAACCACCTCTTTGGAAATTAACAGTTTTTTCGATTGTTGGTGTTTTTTATTAGGTAGAGGTGTAGGGGGAGCACGTGATGTAGATGGAAAGGTAGATGGTGGGAGAGGACGAGTGACCCAAGGGGACAATTGAGGTGTAGCGGTAGGTGTTGGTCAAGGTCGAGAGGGAGGTATAGGTGAGGTGGAAGAAAATTTCATAGGTAGTGAAGGAGGTATAGAAGGTAATGGTGGTATAGGAGGCAAAGAAGTTATAGATGGTGATGAAGGACGTAAGGTTCACCTAGGTAGAGCTGCAGGCTATGGTAAAGGGGTCAAGGGAATTTTAGGTTTACCCCTGGAGAGGGTAGATTTTGTTAAGGTAGAGGGGTGAGGTCCTAAGATGGATGGTAAGGGTGAAGGTGATAAAGGTGTAGTTGGTGAGGTCGGTGCATCTGATTAGAAGGTTGGGTTTTTCATTTAGGTTGAGGGATTGGTTCAATAAGTATATGGGAATATGTGGTCAAGTGTATCTTGATAGGTGGATGTGCAAGGTTTGATGTGGGTGTGACCCCTAGAACACTAGTGGGTTTAGATACAAGAGATGGTGTTGAAACACATTGGCTAGTAGGTGGAGAGGTGGGTATAGATGAGGATGATGCAGTAGAAGATGTAGTGAGAGTTATGTTCATGTGTAGTTTGGGTTGTTGAAACTCCTTTGGATAAATCGTAGAGGTGTCAGTGGAAGATGATTGCATTTGGGTCGAGATAGGGAGGAAGAGACGCCCCCAAAGTAAATACCTATCAACATAATCTAGGCAATCATCCAAACACGAGAACGACATTGTGGTAGATGAGGTAGATGTGGAGCGATTGGGTATTCCTGTAAAATGTGTCTGAGAAACAAGAAATTCACCGGCTTCATCCTTCATAGGTAAGAGAGCCAAAAGTAGGTCCAAAGGATCTTGGGTATTTGATGGAGAATGGTTACCAAGTGGTAATGGAAAATCTATTGGATCATGAATAGGTGGAGAAGGCGATTGGTACTCCTCATGGGTAAAGGAGGTACAATTGGTAGCGGTTCAATGGGTAGGGAAGTTGAAGGGGAAATGATATCAGTGCTAATGAGAGACTCCTCTGCAAGTGTATGAGTAGGTGAAGGGACTTCCTCTATGGGTAGAGGAACGGATAAAATAGGTTCTGTGCAAGAGAGGATTTTGGGCTAGAATTTCCTTGATGGAGGGAATAGGAGATATTTGGGAATCAAGTGGTAAGTTAGTAAAGATAACATGTACCTCACATGTATTACTTTTGTTGTGTGAGGCATTACTAGTTTGATCATTAGATGGGGAATGGTTAGGGAATGGTTTCTTGAAAATATGAAGGTCTTGATTGGTAGGTGCATTGGGGTTATCCAAGACTAACTTGCCACTTTTGAGCATTCCTTGAACAATGTTTTTAAAGGTGATACAATTTCTATCACTGTGGCCATTTACACGGTGATAGTTACAATAGTCATTTTCCTTGTACCAACCTGGTATGGGGCGAGAGGGGTCAAAACCAATATGTGGTTTGATAGGAGGAAGGGTGATGGCATTAGATTTAATAAGCTTTTCTAAAATAGATGAATATGGCTCCCCAATTGAGGTGTATTTCTTTTGTTCTCGTTTGAATTGGAAGGCTTGGACTGGTGACAGATTGGATGAAGGTTTAGCATGATTAGATGGATGAGTAGGGCCAGCCTTAAGTACCACTACATTGGTAGTTCCCTTGGCTTTGGAATAACTTGTTTGAGGTTTGAAGAAGAGGAAGTATTGTGTGATTTAAACGAGGAGTTCTTATTTCATAATTGTATCTTCTTCTCTTCGATGATGCGAATTTCAAGTTTACATGCCATGGTGAAAGCCTCATCGAATGTTTGGAAGGTTTACACCTGTAAGGTAGGTGAGATATGTCTAGACAGCTCGTGTGAAGAGCTCTATGATTTCAGTTTGCAGTAATTGGAAAGTGAGTTGGTTGATTAGGCTATGCCAACAAGTGGCAAAATCTATGATAGATTTGTCATCATATTGATGCATGGAATAAAGATCGGTCATGGTAAACTTCTTGATGACATTAATCAAAAAATTATCCAAGAAGGCTTGGGCTATTTGGTTGAATGAGAAGATGGAATGTCTAGGTAATCCTCTATACCAGTCTAATGTTGGACCAGTTAAGGACATGAGAAAGGTTCGCAAAAGCAAAGCATCATCATGGGAAATTATGTAAAACCCATGTTTGAAAGATCACAAATGATGCTGTGGGTCTTCCTTACTATTAAAGTGGTTAAAATTAGGCATCTCCCAGTGTATGAGATATGGGTGAATCAGAATGGATGGGTGAATAGGTTCATTACAAATCTTGTCATAGGTGAGAGAATGCGGGAGCTAGAAAGCAGATTCTTCTAATGTCCTGCATATTTTCTATCATTAACTTGATAAAGTCATTATTAGATTGTGAAGATTGGGTACCCCGGAGTGAAAGGAGGTTGTTGTGGGACATATGAAGAATACGACATGCCATAATATGGTGGTGTCGAATAAGGAGGTGGGAATTGAGAGATAGACATAGAGGGTATATATCCAGACTGAATGACCGATGAAACAGAGGTGACTGGTAGTAGGTATGTGAGGGTGGGACACTCGCGGTGACCCTAGTAAAGATGGAAGGTAGAGATTGGGGAATAGAAAGGAAAAAAATTTTGAAATGGGGTAGAGGTTAATGATACCAAGGGTAGTAGCGTTGTGATATATGAGGAAACAGGTGTGGATGATGCTATGTTTTGGGTGGTGGATGAAGGTATGGTGGAGACTACGGGTGCAATAGAGGTGGCGGATGTGGTGGTCAAAGCTGGCATGGGACCTAGCTATGACACAACTAGGGATAAAATGGGTGAGGTCACCGTGGTAGGAGGTGGAGCCGAGGTGGAAGAAATCATTAGAGATGGAGATAAAGATATGGGCATGCTATAGATCAATTGGCCTAAGGCATCTCGAGTGGAGAGATGGGTGAGGTAATCGGCTCAAAGCAAGAGGATTTTGATCCCGTAGTAGTGCAAACTCCATGTCACCTGTAGGAATGGTGATGGGTTGATTGGGATCCATGGATGATGAGATGGAAGGTGGTGAAGGACTAGGTGATGAAGGGCTAGGTGGTGAAGAGCTAGGTGGTGAAGGGCTAGGTGGAAGTAGTAGTCAACTAGTGTGAAATACGAGGGTACTTTCCTGACTATGGGTTAGCACCATGTGGATAGGAACTGATTTGGTAGGACTGTATTATGTTTGAATGACATAGAACACAACAGAACTAGGAAAACCATCAACGGTAAGTGAATTAGGTGATTGGTGAGTTGTAAAATAGCACTGCAGGTGGCCAACGTCATTTCAGTAAACCGATGTTGGTTAGGCTTAAACGGTGCTTTGTTACTTATGAAAAATCAATAGTTTGTTAAATGATAGTCCCAAAGTGACAATTTTCACATAAGATGAGACGTAAGGTAACTATGATTGAAGTAACAACAATATGAAAGGTGATAGGATCCTTTTACAACTCAGAAAGTGAAATAGGTGTCTTTTGGATAGGTATCTAAGAAGACTTCAAAATGATATCGGTTGGGTTAAGCGATGCGGTTAAAGATAATCGTAGCCATCTTTGTGAAATTAAAACAAAGAACAAGAAAAGTGGTTATAATTTAAAATTTGGTGTTGAATCAAACCCAAAAGTCCGAGGGTGATGTAGATGTGGTCCAAGAACACTCGGAAGAAGTCGAATACACCTTGACTATAATTGGGAGTGTGCAAGGTAAGATGAAAATAATGATCGAAATCTCTCACCTCAAAATGCAAATCAAGCAAAACACTAAGAAAGAATATTCCTAGAATTCCTATTCTATTACATTTGTTCAGCTTATGCTATTTGTATGGACTGACTGTTATGAATAGAACAATAGAATTTCTTGGTGAGGAAGGCTTCCTACAAAGAAAGAATTCTAAAGGGTGAGGTTTCAGGAATGTTATGGCGGGGTGGGCTTCATTGTGAAGTATGACTTGACAAAGTAGTGAGTTGGGTGCTCACTGTAACGTGATCATGTGATCACCTACAACTTCTTCTAGGTAGGATGTTGTTTAAGAATGTATGTATTTTGAATTTTTGTGTGATTTGGTAAGACTCAGAGAAAGAGAAAAGGATAGAAGTGCTTTTCTATGATTCGTTTGTCAACCATCATCTGGTCATGACTTCTAGCATATAGGTTTCCCTCAATTAATGTGAGCTAATGAGTTAAATCAAAATGTAATGCACTTGTTTTAAACCCAAATCAAAAATATGATATTCGATGACAACGATAGATGAACAGGAAGAGGGATGATCTTTCACTAAAATGCATAAATTAAGACTAAGAAGGTTCTTTTTAAATACACCAAAAGGAATGTGTCTTTAGGAGAAAATAGAAAGAAGAGAATGTTACCAAGGAGAAGGTATTAATGTGAATGTTATTAGAAGGGAAACAAACAAAAAAAATTTCACCTAGGCATGAAGAAAGATGCAAGGAACCTTGAATGGGTCCCATCGGGTGTGCCAAAATGTTTCACCTGATTTCTTATTTTTTTGAGAAGTACTTGACGAAACAGATAAGGTAAAGGTGGTAAGAGGAATACTTGGTTTAGGATGGTCGAAGGTTGTATACACGCGTATCTAAATCCTGAATCAAAGTGATTGTGAGACCTTCCTTTTGGCTAGGAGGAACTACCTATTTAAGAACCAAAACAAGACCACAAAAGAGAGTTAAACAATATATGCAGTGGAATACCTAACACATACTATATCCTAGAAGTGTGATACCTCCTAGATGGCTTTTAGTCCCCTGTTTAAGACAATTCAATGCTAAAATAAAGTAAATATTTTCCTAATGTAGTTTAATATGATTTAGGCATCTCATACAAACACAATAGGCTATATATAATCTAACAGGTTGGGCTAGAAGGATATCTAGAGGTCAAATAGGTTGGTTATAGGTGAATTTGAGCTAATGAGCTAGGTTAAACACAAATCAAGGTCAAATAGGTGTTCAGGTAGGTATAAGCCAGAATAGGTTGTAATTCTGGTAGAGATCAGGTGACACAGAGACCAACCATGGTTTTATAAAACTGATGACGGTTGGAATGTAACCGGTGATGGTTAGGAGAACCGATAGCGGTTAGGTCGGGGACTAGTGGACTCACACACCCAAATTTTAAAGGTTTTTAGGCAATAATGGAGTTAGTAGAAGGTGTTGGGTGATCACAAAGGAGGTATAGGTATGTTGCAAAGGTTTGGGGTTGGTGAGGTAGTCAAGTGAGGTGGTTAGGAAAGGTATTACAATGGTTGGGTAAGGAGGGTGGCTGAAACTAGATAGGAGGAATGAAGAAATGGTAAAAGGGATAAGATCCTTTGTCAGGAGTAATACCGACGTTAATAAAAAACTGAAATAGATGAGAGGGAAACACTTACTTTCTGGTGAGCTATTGATCTAAAGCCCAGTGGAAGAGTGGCGGTGTTGGAAGGTGTTGGGAAGAGGCTTCACTGTTGTCCCAGTGAACTTGGTTGTCTTGGCTGATCATAAATTAATCTTTGCTTTGCTGCTGCGTCTGAAAAGATTGAATTCATGATAAGGAAATCCAATGCTAAAGGTTTAACCTTGATTACAAAGGTTTAGATGGGTCTATATAGGTTGTTTGGTTAATCTCGGTATAACCGGTGTCGGTTTAGGTGAACCTGACATTGGTTTAGGGTAAACCGACGTCGGTTTGGGCTAGATGTCTTGGTTTGTTCAAAATTTTCCTAGGAATTTTTTCTACCATTTAATAAGGGTCTCTTATTTTTCTCGGGGTAAAAACCAACCTTAGGAGGCTTTTAATGTGAGGTGGCGGATGGGTGTAATGTTAGGTTTTATTTAGGACATTGGTTTAGGGTTTAGGTTAATGGGTCAAATGATGGGGGTGGTTACGTGAGGTGCATTTAATAAAGGCAATTGTATTGAATAGGTGTATGAGGGTAGTGAATTAATTTAATGTGAATAATTAAATTAATGTGTGTGTGGATGAAAGGTCATTAACTTAATTAAAATAATTAAATTAATATATATGGAGGTAAATGACATTAATTTAATTAAAGTAATTAAATTAAAATGTGTGGGGTGCAGGAGGTAGGTGATAAGGTGTTGAGGATGAGGAAGTGATTATAGGGCTGTGGTAGGGGTCCAAGGTGATTACGACATGATTTCGGTGTCTACAAAGATTTCAAATCTATCATGAATCATGTAAACTAATGAAATTGTTTGTTATCTTTTGTATTATTGAAAAAAGAAATATGGGGTTCTATAGGAGCCCCATCCCATGAAGAAAAAGTTACATATATTTTCAAGAATTGTATAAAAAGGGAAACAAGAAAAATAAACCTAATTGTCCACCACCATAAAATCCTCTCAACAAAGAGGAATTTTCTTCACTAGCTTATTTTTTCTATGAAAAATTCATTTGACCCCAATGCCATTTAAAAAAGCACAATGTCTCTTATCATTTTGCATGAGACATACTAAAATAAATTAGTTCATCAATAGTTGTTGTTCAGAAGCAAATCAACAAAGACCCCTGGATGCAAATCAAGTTTCTAAGTTGATGTTTCAGGCATCCAGTGTGATTGCACAACATTGAAACCTCTCTCTAAGTGTGGGACTTGTAAAATGAGAGAGGAATCTCCAAATTAGAGGCTGGTTCCTCAAACTCCTCTGATCAGATCTGTTATTTGCATAATTGCAGAGGTTTGAATCCTAATCCTACTCTAAATTCCAAGGAGACAGAGATAGAAAGTGCAAAAATTGAAACTAAACTAATAGGTGATACACCAAAGGAGTGGTGAACACTTCTTGTTCATGCAAATTGACACAATTTCATAAAATGCAACATGAAACATCATACACAGGCTGATAAGATGCAATTAGAGGTCTGAAATGAAGTAAGACAATACAAACAAAGGACTGAAAATTGATCACGCAGTCTCCAGACTGTCATTTTTCCTTTGTCAAAATCCTTGCATTTATAACATCAAAGAGGCAGAAACCTGTTACAATCATGAAGAAGGTCTAATACTTTCAAAAATCACTTGTTGAAGGTGAAAGATGAAGCTTGCTATCCAAAAAAATGTTCCACCTCAAAAAATGAGCCAAATCTAGCTTTTACAATGCATGGATTGAGCCCAGGAGAGAGAAAACATGTAAAAAACGTGGAAGCCATTCCCCATTGAATGAAAATGCATTAAAACAACATGTGCATCCTTACAGACCCATGCCCTGACATTTTTGGCCATGCTGAAGAAGAATGCGACCCATTTTGCATTAAAACTGGTTGTTGAAAAATCATTTCTGGCCATTACCATGTGCCAGAGGAGTTTCTTGATTTTATCTCTCCAAACTCAACTAAAATTAAAAATTGACCCTCGAAATCATGTAGAGAATTTCACCATCTTTCCATTGATATAAAGAACGTGAAAATCTAAGCTCTAGATTGAAAGATATGGCGATTTGAAAATTTAGGGAAAAAACAGGCCAAAATCGGATCGATGGGCAAAAATTAAAATTTTTGCACCTTTTTGATCATTTGGAAAAATTTTCAAATTTTCCCCGCACTCCGCCACTCCAGGTGCCACGTGGCAGCTTCCTATTGGTCGTGGGCCTCCTAAGGGAAAATTTCCCACAAAAACTCCGCCGAGCCATAACTTGAAAAATATGAGGAGTTAGGAGGAAAACTTTACCTTTCTGGAAAGATGAGAGAGAGCTCTATCCAATGGTGCCATTTTTAGAAAGATTTGAGTGAATAAAAATCAAAAATGGATACTGCAGCACAAGAGAGGTAAGAACACAAGGAGTTAGCCACAAAATGAGCAGGGGGCACATTTTGGATAACAATTTTGGTGACTCAGAGGGGTCATCCGCCACCGGATGAAGTTACTAGTTACACTCAAGCATCCATTGGGCATGGATTCATAAGTTTTAGCCTGTAAACTGATCTAAACTTTGAAAACCTCCTCTCTAAGCCACTTGGAAACTCACCGACATGGACTATGCAAGAGTAAAACCAATGACACCAAAACTATGTACAAAACTAAAAATCATACATGCTCCAAATGGAACATGTAGAGTGTGCACAAGCACTTCTTTTACTGAAAGAAAACCTACCTACTCTACCCTAATGGAAACAAAGGTGAGCTAAACAAACCCTGCAACTGGTTGTGCAAAATAGCTTCCTTTCTTCAAAATTGGCAACCATGCAACTAATTTGGCATTGAACATGGCTGATTGGATGAATGGAAAATCAACAAGAAGCTGGTCTTCCACCCAAATCATCAAGGTATCAGCTGAAGGCAAATTCAATACCTCTTTTAGTTGTTCTGCATTTGGATTGGAGAGGTATGACAGCTGATCCTTGGTTCCTTGTAGCTCATCCTCATGCTTAGAAGCAAGCATGACTGGTTGTGACTTCTCCTTTGGCTCCAATAAAGCCAAATACCTGATTGGGCAAGGTATGGTCCTTTGAGTATGCCCATTGCCCTGATTTTCAACTCCAAGAATGGAGTTCTCTTGTAGACCCTCATGAATGGATGATGTGGAAGCAATGGTAGAACCTTTCTACCCTTTCTCTTCTTCCAATGAAGAACATGAAAGATTAAAATCTTCCAATCTTAGTTCCAAAGAGATGCTATAAGATGCAGGCTACTGCAAATGAATGCTCTCCTTTATGACAGTAGGCTCAAGTATTTGGGATGTGGAAGATGAAAGAGAGAATGGTGGAAACTCAACCAGTTCTTCTTCATCAAAACAATCCTCCAAATCTGACAGATACACTACCTCATTGTTGTCCTGATGCAAATGCTCAACTTCCTCCATAGTGTCCTCTTGATCTGTAACTTGATCATCATGGTTTCTTTCATCCTCCAACATTGATTTTGAGAGATCAAACTCTTCTTCAGCACTAGAACATGAGAGGGATGAAGTAGAAAGAAGAACTGAAGGTTCTCCTGTAGCCTGCCTTGTGTTCAAATCCCTTGGATCTACACTTTTCTTCTTCACAGCTAGAATGTGCTCCTCTTCTTTCGCATTTGGAGCGGCTTCTCCCTCCTCTACTACTTGAAGGAAATCTTGCTCTTGATAGAACTCTTCTTCTAGCATGAAGTTTGTCAAGTCAAACTCTTCAATCTGCTGCTCTAGAGGACAAGTTGGGACTGCAAGATCTTCTTCTGAGCTTTCTTCCTCCATGGTTGATTGTGTAACTTGAATTGAATCGGCATTCCCTTCAAATAGAGTGCCAACATGGACACTAATTTCTGAGCAAACTAACTGCTAGTCTACTTCTTCTTTTTGCTCTTCTTCTGTTGTCACAAAATCAGTCCTAACCACTACTTGTTCTCCAACTCCAACCTCTTCTGAAGGCTTAACCATCAAGGGGATCTTTTTCATCCCAAATTTAAGAGCCCAACTCTTCAGACTTTGAATTTCTTCATCTTTGTTTGGCTTCTCTTTTTGCTGTTGTTTTCCTTGACTGGCATTCTGATTTTTATCCTCCCAACATGGATTTGGGAATGCAAGAGGAGAAGTGGATTGTAACTCAATTGATTTGGCAATTTTTTGTGGTGGTGGAGGAGGTAGAAACTCTTGTTTCTTTGGAGGAGAGGGTATTTCCATTAGCTCTTGTGGAGGGGATGACTGTTTGGAAGGAAAGGGGAAAGAAGAATCGAGATGTGGTGGAAGACTAGGGGATGGTGAAATGGAATTAACTCCTAGGGCAGCATTGACTGGATTTAGAATTTGAAATTCCAAATGAGATGATGTTGCTTGAGTAATGGGAAGAGAAAAACCAGATGATGGTGTAGAACTTACCCATTGACAAGGTTGTTCAACACCAAGTGTATAGGCCTCTATTTCTACTGTCCATTGTGCAAGTTGGGGCAGCATCTTCATCATAAAGTCCAGCTTCTCCTAAGGGCTGAAGTGTCTTGGAAAAGGGCCTCCCCATGGACAAGGAGTCTTGCAACTAATTCTGAAAGCCTTCATTTGAGCTGCTGCTCTTCATTGCACCATCTTTTCCTACATCTTTCATATTTTTCCACAAAATCTGCATCTTCCATTTGATTGTCTTCATTGCATGCGTACCCTTGTTCTTGATGTGCTTCACAACCAAACTGACTTTGGCACTGCTGCTCATATGGGTAGATATGCTGATTTTGAATTTGATCAAAATGTTGATTTGGAGGATTTGTAAAACATGTTGGAGGTGTGATATATTGCTGTTGTAAATGTGAATTCCATGATGGAAATGAAGTCATGATTGCACAACTTCATGGAATGGAAAATAATGAAAATGATGGAAAGAAGAATGGATGGAAATGAATGGAAAATAGGTCTGCAACTTAGAGAATGAGTTGTTTACCAGATGGAGTCACTAGATGTGCTTTTGAAAGTGCCTCCAAAAGGCTGAATCTTTAACAGGAACACACCAACCTGTCAAAGATAAAGTGGAAGACCTCTAAGGTCCCACCGGGCATGCCAAAACTGTTGTAGCAAATCAGCAACACCCCTGGATGCAAATCAGGTTTCTAAGTTGATGTTTTGGGCATCCAGTGTGATTGCAAAACATTGAAACCTCTCTCCAAGTGTGGGACTTGTAAAATGAGAGAGGAATCTCCAAATTAGAGGCTGGTTCCTCAAACTCCTCTGATCAGATCTGTTATTTGCACAATTGTAGAGGTTTGAATCCTAATCCTACTCTAAATTCCAAGGAGACAGAGATAGAAAGTGTAAAAATTGAAACTAAACTAATAGGTGATACACCAAAGGAGTGGTGAACACTTCTTGTTCATGCAAATTGACACAATTTCATAAAATGCAACATGAAACATCATACACAGGCTGATAAGATGCAATTAGAGGTCTGAAATGAAGCAAGACAATACAAACAAAGGACTGAAAATTGATCACAGAGTCTGCACTATCATTTTTCACTGTCAAAATCCTTGCATTTGCAACATCAAAGAGGTAGAAACTTGTTACAATCATGAAGAAGGTCTAATACTTGCAAAAATCACTTGTTGAAGGTGAAAGAAGAAGCTTGCTATCCAAAAAAATGTTCCACCTCAAAAAATGAGCCAAATCTGGCTTTTACAATGCATGGGTCGAGCCCAGGAGAGAGAAAACATGTAAAAAACGTGGAAGCCATTCCCCATTGAATGAAGATGCATTAAAACAACATGGGCATCCTTACAGACCCATGCCCTGACATTTTTGGCCATGCTCAAGAAGAATGTGACCCATTTTGCATTAAAACTGGTTGTTGAAACATCATTTCTGGCCATTACCACGTGCCAGAGGTGTTTCTTTATTTTATCTCTCCAAAATCAACCAAAATGAAAAATTGACCCTGGAATCATGTAGATAATTTCACTAACTTTCCATTGATATAAAGAACGTGAAAATCTAAGCTCTGGATTGAAAGATATGGCAATTTGAAAATTTAGGGCAAAAACAGGCCAAAATCGGATCGGTGGGCAAAAATTCAAATTTTTGCACCTTTTTGGTCATTTGGAAAAATTTTCAAATTTTCCCCGTGCTCCGCCACATCAGGTGCCACGTGGCGGCTTCCTATTGGTCACAGGCCTCCTAAGGGAAAATTTCCCACAAAAACTCCACCGAGCCATAACTTGAAAAATATGAGGAGTTAGGAGGAAAACTTTACCTTTCTGGAAAGCTGAGAGAGAGCTCTATCCAATGGTGCCATTTTTAGAAAGATTTGAGTGCATAAAAATAAAAATGGAGACTGAGGCACAAGAGAGGTAAGAACACAAGGAGTTAGCCACAAAATGAGCAGGGGGCACATTTATGATAACAAATTGTCATATTTCCATCCAATAAACTAAGAAATTGTAATCTCCTCTCATAGGAGAAAACCCATTCATTCATGTCTAGACATCTTTTAGGGAAGGCCTTTTCTCCATTGATTTTAAATTGGAGGATGGCTTGGAACCTTGAGTTAGAAATGAAACAACAAATAATCCTAGAGCAGATGGAGTAGGAGGCCTAGAGATAATCTCAACCTTATATTTCTTCACAAAAAATGGTGATGCTTCAGGAGGTTGAGAAGGTATGGTCCCTGATGGTTTGTTCTCCAAGATTGAGACATGTTACTCCAGCTCATTCATCCTTCATAAAAGGGCAAGCATAATAACCATTGAAATCTCCCCATCAGGTACATAAGAACCTAAGGGGATTTCCTTCATAGTAAGTGTTTCATTACAAATGAAGGGGAATTGGTAATTAGTCAAACCTTGCACACTAGGTCTACTCATAATCCAAAATTTCTTCAATGCATCGAGAGTCTTTTGATGTTCCAGTCTGAAGAGATGAAAATACATCATCTAGAAGGAAGAAAAACAAGACTTATCTTGATAAGCCCTCTAATCAACACAACCCAAATAACTTGAGTTTTCAAAGTCCTGGTACAATATTCAGGATCAAAAATCTCAAATAGCATTCTTATAAATGCCTCATCAGGGCCTAATAGATCAAAAATTGAGTGCAAATCCTTAGTGGATATGTCTTTCAAGCTAGATACTACTAGTGTTTCCACCATATTACAGATAAATTTCCCTAAATTCCTTACACTCAAAAAATAAAATGTGAGTTTATAAAGGAAATAGTGTGAATTTATAAGAAATTTGAGACAAGCAAGTTGAGCTGAGTATAATCATGGTAGCATAATTTCTAAAGATCTGAATGTGATATTCACATGGGAGAAATAAGTATGAAGTAAGTTGATATTATACGAGAAGATAATGGTTGGATTGATATGACATGATACATGTGGAAAAAATCTACCCAAAAAGACATGAAAGTGAATGTGTGTTTCCCAAGATGGATTCTCAAAAAGTGAAAGGGATTACATGTCAAATAAAATCACTTAGAGATGCTTAGAAATCATCAAAAAGGGATTTCTTTGATTTTTGAAAAGATAAATGATTAAAATAAACATCAAAGAAGTGACATGGCATCCTAGTCATTCTGGGATAGTGGAAAACGTGAATGACTCGTAATTTTCCCACCTGGCAACATAAAACAAGATATTTCCAAGAGAATAAAGATGGATTAGATTATGTGCTGTAAATAAATAATATTTTTCAAAGATTCATGCTTTTTGTGGGGGAAATTAAAGAGTGAGTGATTTATTGATATTTGTATAAATGCATTGAGAATACTCTCACATGGGGGGTTAAAATTTTATGAAATTTTAGAACAGAAATGAATAAACTAAGAGAAACCATTTTCTAGGAACTTGTTTGAGAAACATGTTAATTTGCTTCACTTTTAAATCGTATCATGTCAAGATGGTTGCAAGTGTACATCTATTGACAAGAATTAAGACTGCAAAATAAAATTTTCCCTTGTTGATGAATTTGATCAGTTCCGAGTTAATTTTGTTTGATCATGAACATTGTTGTGTCTCCTTTTAATTTGATATATTTCAAAATAGATATTCATGTTCTTGTTTCAATCTTATGTTAGGAATCCCTGTGAATCACACAAGATCTTGTCCTCGTGGTAGCATCGTGGTAATTGCAATTGTGTTGTGAGGAGAACTCACATTTCATTATGCAATAAATAATTCTAAATTCACTTTGCTTCCATTTTATTGATAAAGATTGTTTTTAATTGGATGAGTCTATCTTAGGCGTGATAAATCAGGGATTTTTGATGTTTTACTAAGTTTTTGGCATGATATTTTATGTTTAAATTCTCCAAGATTGTGTGAAACCATGTATTCTTGGGCTTCCATGGATGCATATCTTCTGGTTGAAGGTTCAATTTTAATTTCCTAAAGTATTCTTATCTCGATCATTTGGCATATCTTCCAACATTTGTTAAAAAATTTCAAATATTTGGTATAATCAACTTTATCCTTCTTAATTCCCTAGCAAAATACATCCATAACTCGATAAATCCTCCAAGAACAACACCTATTTTCACTACTTATCCATAAATGCTAAGGAGATTTGTTAAATTTACCCATCCTTTACCCTAAATATGTAGGAGCAAGTCAATTTTATTGTTGTCTTTAGTAACCTTAACCTTGTCTAGGAAACATCTACATTTTTAGGGTGAGAACTCATGAGAGTTAGATTATGTTGCATTGACCATGTCCTCTACAAGTTATTTCTCAATGTCTTAAAAGTATGGTCAAATATATTTGATCCATTCTTTTCTCGTACAAATACAGTTTTAAAAATGGGTCCTTTCACCCTAGTTGAAGGTAGAACATAAAGTAGTAGGGTAGGTAAAACCCTTAACACAATGCTATCTAAATTTTCCCAAGCTCAAGTAACAAAGAGACAGTTAGATCCCTCCCCGGCTACAAAATGATTCAAATTTTGATATATCTTTCTCTAAGCATCCCACTCAGCGTGTTGATACTTCTTGACTTGAAATGGAGAACCAATTTGGGTACCAACACCACTCTGGAACCATTTTCGAGAAATATTTTTGTAAATATAGATAAATATCAACCTCTCGTAATGTATTAAACATGTTTAGATGAAAATACATGGTCTAGACATCATCCTTTGTTGAGATTTACAAAAATGAGTTTGATCACAAGTTATTTGCTTGATATTTTCCTAGTTTAAGCAAGCTTTCCATTAAATTTTCTTGGATAGGGGTGAATACTGAAAAAGGATGATGAGATTTGTCAAGATTTGTTGAAATTAATCATTAAATTTTAGTTGACAATTCATTTGCATTGATTTACACATATAAGGTGTAATACCTTAGTGGGGACTCCACATTGTTCATAATTTATGGCAAATTTCAGTGCCTCAAGCTTTAATAATTGAAATTTTTCATTGTGATCTCTAAATATGGAAGGAAGAAGATCCTTTAAGACATATCCTGTTAGAAAATTGTTTCCACGTCTGGGAAGGAAAAATATAAATAATAAACAAGTCTAGAGAACTTTGTGAGATAAAAGTCTAGAAGAGAAAGTAGTTTATGTGGTCGAGAGTAATCAACCTTTAATATATTATTATTCTAGTTCCTCGAGATAGTTATGGGTTGATTAGTCCATGAAAAAATGTGTATAATCCAACTAGTGAGGGGCCATCATTTTCAATCGATATAGGTATTCCTTTTCTTCCTCCTTTATCACTTAGAACTAATAGAGTTTTCTATGCAACTGATTCTTTAAAGGATCATGACTTTGAAGACCATACACCTTTGCCTCAAATACCCCCTATACCACACGCTTTAATCCTCCTATAGGAACACCTCCTCATAATAACATTGTTTAGCCTCCACCTAGACCTCTATTTATTATAAATGTATATGGACATGTAGATTTTAGGAGTATGATGGGTTATCCCAATGCAGTTCGAAATGATGTAAGAAATAGATTTCCAAAATTTCAAGGGAGAATTTCATCAAGTAGTGACCTGCACCTTAGACTCTTTACTAATATTATGGAATAATTTGAGATTGAGCATGAGGACATGTATGCAAAATTTTTTATTCATACCTTATAAGAGGATGCCCATGATTGGTATAAATCTCTACTAGATAATTCTATTGATTCATGGACTAAAATGAAAAATGCATTTAGAATGCAATATGGTGATAAGACTGATCCTAGGTTTCTCCTCTCAGAGTTTGAGAATATAAAAAATAATCCTAATGAACCTATCCAGGATTTTAATGCTAGATTCAACAAAACCTTGACTAGACTACCTATAATATTGAGGCCAAGTGATCAATCTTTCCTAATAAAGTATTTTGATGCCTTTAATAAGAAAGCAACATATTATTTGAGGGACAAAACCCCTAGAACCCTGAGACAATATTTCTCCATGAAAGTTCAAATTTAGAACAATATCAAGGAAACATGAAAGCCTCCTAAAAGGGAGGGTGTCAAGCTAGTCAATCTTGAAAATCCTCTAGCAAGCAAGGGATTGTATCTAGAGGAAGTTGTTAAGAATCTAGCAGGAGCAAGACAATAAATCTCTTATAAACTTTCTAGAGTAGAGAAAGGAATAGGACAAATTACTTAGGACATTACCAAAATCAAGGTCAAAATAGAATTGGAAATCATCCTAGGGGTGATCATATATCAGATGAGAGGTGTAAAGGGACCATGGGATCAGGAAATAAACAACAGCCAAGAGAAAACAAATTATTCCCTCACCCTTTAGCTACTAGAGCTTCTATGATAGAAGAAAATCATGTTATTGAGTGGTGTGATAAGTTTTGTTTACCACATTCCCCATGTGATCTTAATGAAGAAAGTGAAGAGGTTGATGATAATGCTTATTTTGGTGATGTGTACATGATGGAGTTCCCTCATAGTCCACAATAAGGAGCCACTTCTACTGAATTATTGAGTTTTAGGACTATGGATTTTTTTTTGAAATGCATAGACTGGGTATCTCATATTCAATGTACTAGTGATATTGATGTCGATATGGTTTAGGTTTTTGACTTACCTAATCATGATTTTGAGTACTTAAGGGCATTGATGATTAATAAATATGAAGGTGGAATCCCTTATGGGGAGGATAGATAGTTTTTAATGAATGCAGTGGTGGCCCAAGAGAAATAATATAATCTAAGAAAAAATGCTGTTAAAATAGGATGGCCACAACCCAAACCAAAAACTCCTCTCCTAAATAATATTCTAAAGGACCCCCAAGAAAGATGTGTCAACCAAAAATCTAGCTAATGCAAATAAACCTAGCAACCCTGCCCAAGCCATGAAGAACCTTATACCACAAGAAAAATAAATTACCCTACCTCTTAATACAACCTTACCCAAGTATACCCCATGTGATACGACCCAAATTTTGAGTCAAATCAAGGTCATTATACCCATTTTTGAGTTTTTTATGATCCCTAAGCACAGAAGAAGAGAATTTTAATACTTAGGATTTAAATAGGAGGTAATAGCCCCAGGAAAAGATGTTAATAGTGTAGATATCCCTCTTTTCATTGAAGAAGTAGAAGTGCCACAGGCATTGGAGAATTTGGGGGAATCCCCTAAAGTATATCTAGGCACTTCCCTTATTGAATTTAAACTTGATTTTGATCCATTTTACACTACTCTAATTATTAAAGATAGATTTTTTTACAATAGTATGTTTGATTCAAGGGCTTCATGTACTTTAATGCCTCTTGAAGTAATGAATGAATTAAACATCAAGGTAATAGCCACCTTTGGAAAGTGCACTACTATGGATTCAAGGGAAGTACCAGTGATTGGGTATATGAAAGGTTTAGTGGTCTAATTGGCAACTTATCCCGGTAACTTTTTAACCATGAATGTAGTTATTGTGGATTACCCTGCTAAATGGGGTATGTTACTATCAAGAAAGTGGGATGCTAGTGTGGGTAGAAGTGTGTAGATGGATATGTCATATTCCACCATAATAGTAGAAGGGAACCTTGTCAAGTTGTATGGTGAGAAAAAGATGTTACATCTGATTGAATAACCTTACAATGCTTCTTATGAAGTATTATATTAATATGTAGATGTTAAAAACTTTGTTGGCAATGTAGATTTTGAGGAAAATGGTATTTATAAGAGGAAGTGTCTTGCAAATTTTGGTATCCCTGTACTTTGATGTTTGATGGAGCTTTCTCCAATTTGGGAAATGGGTATGGAGTTTTCCTTCTGTCTCCAAACCAAGAGATTTTTAACTTCTCCTTTAAACTTAAATTTGAGTGCACAAACAATATTACAGAGTATGATGCATTACTTTTGGGTTTAAGGATTGTGTGGAGATATGGTATCAAGGACATAGTTGTTAAAGGAGGCTCAAATTAAGTGGTCAAAAAAGTTATACAACCGTATACTACAAAGAATCAAAGGATTAAACAGATAAGCATGCACTGTGGAATTTTATTGAAATGTTTGACTCCTTCAACATAATGTATCATGATAGAACTGAGAATTCTACAATAAATAGGTTGGAAGTGCTTGGTTCTAGGTTTGAAAATTACATTGTTTCTCCCTATTATAATTATGGTATTGAAGTATTGTCAAGACCATTTGTCCCTGATAATGTGAAACATTAGCAAGTATTTGATGATGATGCCTTGGTTTAGAGGTTTTTTTCAGAATGAAGGAGAATTCACCAATCAATTCATGTATTGGGAACCAATGGTTAAAATGTGTGATGGTAAATAAACCCTATTTAGCAGGATGTAATTCAATTGAAAACCAATACAATTCTTAGAGGATTGGTGGCTTTAGAGTCTAATTTTGATAATAATGATAGGGTAGTTCATAGATATATCTTTGTTTCAATAGATGTTGAAAAATTTAATTTGGTAACTAAAGAAAAACCTAGAAAACTATGGCTAGGAAGTAATTTTAGTAAGGATAAAATAAATCCTATTTTGAGTTTTTAAAAATTACTAAAACCGCTTATCATGGTCTTACTAAGAGATGAAAGCATATAGGGAAGATATTTTTCAACATGAAATAACTTTGGAACCTAATGCTAAATCATTTAGGTAAAAGTAGAGACCAATTAATCCTCTCCTCTCCCTTAAAATGCAAGAACTTAAAAAGTTAAGGGATGGAGGGTTAATATAGCCAACAAGATATTCTTCATGGTCTGTAAAATTTAGTTCCAATAAGACATAAAAATGGAGACATAAGGTTGTGTGTGGGTTTTAGGAATTTGAATAAGGCCTCAATTAAAGATAATTATACATTTCTTAATATGGATAACATGCTACAACTGGTTAATGGGTCTGAGTTTTTGTCCACATTAGATGGATTCTCAAGGTATAACCAAGTGGTTGTAAAACAATCAGAAAGAATAAAAAATTATTTCACCACTCCATGTGGTACCTATGTATATGTGAGAATTCTATTTGGTTTGATGAATGTTGGGGATACGTTTGAAATAGCTATGGATGTTACATTCTCGGGTTGTATCAATGATTTTATTGTTGTTTACCAAGATGACGTGATAGTGTTTTCCAGGAAGATGAGTGATCACTTGGAACATGTGGAGAAGATGATGATGAGGTGTAGAGAATATGACATCTCATTGAATCCTAAATAGTATGATTCCACTATTTCATTGGAATTAAAGAAGCATTGAAAAATTATCCGGTATTAGCACCCCTAATAATAAGAAGGATTTTAAAATATTATCCTTTTTATCTGAAAACACTATTGCATTTGTACTATTGCAAAAGGATGAATAAGTAAATGAAAATCCCATTTCCTTTTTAGTAAAACATTACAGAGAGTTGAATTTAAGTACACTATCATGGAGAAGACTACCTTTTCTTTGGTGAGCACAACTAAATTTTTAGGCCTTATATCTTGATCTCTAAAATTGTTGCCTATGTTCCCCACATTATGGTCAACAAAAATTTATTAGAAATGGAGATTTCAGAAATATATGTCTTTGGGTGAACAAGATACAAGAGTATGACATAGATATATAGAGAGCCAAGTTGGTTAGAGGTCTAGGCCTTGCAAAGCTAATGGCGAAAGAAACCTACAGGTGATGGAAATTAATGAAATTGAGGAAAGAAATATGGATGTATATGAGAAGTTAATCAATTTCTCATGGTATAAGGACATAATATTCTACCTAAGGAGTTTGGAGTGTTTAGGGTATGTAGATCAAAATCAAAGAAGGACACTCAAACTAGCCTCAAAAAAAGATATCATAACTGATTATGGGGTGTATTGGAAGAATCCTTAAGGGGTTATTTTGAGATGCATCATAGACTAATAGGCTCCCAAATCTATTTTAGAATTCCATGGGGGAGTATGTGGAGGTCACTTTGATGGAAGAGTGACCTCTCACAAAATATTAAGGGTAGGATACTTGTGGCCCACCCTTTTAAAAGATGCAACCTTGTTGGCTAGAAAATGTGAAAGTTGTCAGAGGTTCTCAAGAAGAATGAAAGATTCAAGTGCTCTACTCCTGTAACTTTCATTCTTTACATGTTTCAACCTAAAGGATTTGAAGAAACTAGTAAAGAAAACTATGCTTGTAAGTTGAGAAATCCTTGTATGGTTTAAAACAAACTCTAAGAGCTTAGTATGTGAAATTCTTTTTCTTCTTTAAATTTTTAGGTTTTGTTAATTATTCTTTTAATAATGATGTATTCATTAAGAAATAAGGCTTGCATATTATCATTATATGTTTGTTAATTTTTCTTCTAAAAATGATATATTCATTAAGCAATAAGAATAACATATTATCATTATATGTATATATGTTGATGATTTTCTTATGTCTAATAATAATTCTTATTTAATTCATAGGATTAAAAGAAATCAAGCAAAGTACTTTGAAATGAATGAGTTAGGTCTCTCACATCATGTTATTTTTAAGACTATATTTCATTCTATTATTATTTTTCAGAACACAATATGCAACCATTGTATTGAAAAAGTTTCATATGATTGACTATAAACCTTTTTCTACTTCAATGGAATTTGGAATAAATATTGGACCTAAATTTGCATATGTAAAATGTTGATCCTATTTTATATACGCCATTAGTTGACAGTTTGATTTATCTAACTATAACTAGATTAGATATTTCCTATACAATAGGAATTACTTCAAGGTTTATGCAGAACATTTTTTAGAGATCATTAGAATCTTGTAAAAATAATTTTTAGATATTTGAAACAAACAATCAATTATGGGTTGCATTATAATAAGAATGAAAATGCTATCTTATATAGATTTTGTGATTCTAACCATACCGATGTTGTGTTATAAAATATACTAGATATGTGTTCAAGTTTTTTGGTGTAGGAACTATTACTTAGAACAAAAAATATAATCAACAATCTTCATTTCTTCTACTAAGGTAGAGAAGTACAATGGAAGAAGTAAAGAAGCCATGTGGCTATAATGACTATTGGTAGAGATACACATGTAAGCAAAAGGAAGTATTTCTCTTCTATGTGGTGGTCAGAGTTATATTACTCTTGATCAAGAATCAGTTCAACATCGAAGACAAATAATATTGAGATATATATATGCTTCACCCGTGAGAAGGTGTAAAGGGATGAGATAAATCTCAAGTTCATGTTGACTACAGAAGAGAGCATGATTGTTGATATCTTCATAAAGTTCCCGAGTGCCGCAAAGTTTTGTCACTTTCATGAAAATATTGGATTGTCAGAGTTTCCATTGAGGGGGAGTGTGCATGAAAATTTCACCTCCTAATGGAACTTGGTTTTTGTAAAAAGACCTTCGGACATATGTAAAATACCTTCGGGCAAGTGTAAAAAAATACCTTCGGGCAAGTGTAAAAAGACCTTTGGGCATGTATACCTCCTTTGATTAATTTTTAGAAAGAAGTGTAGAAAGATCTTAAAGATGGTCTTTAGTAAAATCTTTAGTACTATTGAGTTTACTGGTAAACATCTAGTACAAGAATATTGTTAATGAGGTCCTTGGTTGTAAAAGGCTCCAATATGCTTTGGTTCAATAACCTTTTATGAGAACTTTTGAAAACATATAAAACTCAAAAATCATACTTATCCATTGATCATGGGATGATCTTGGGATTCCAAATCCTTTTGTACCAAAAGGTAATTTGAGTATGATGAAGGTGTTATAATTCCTTCAACTGATATGTTAGCCTAAAACCTTATGGTTTAAGGATTGTAAATCATGTAGTATACCACAAAAAGCCAAAGAGTCTACTTACATAAGTTATGCCATCCCACTTAATATTAAGGGGAGTGTTGGAACATAATAATTAAGTGGTCTTTCCAACCCTTAATGTATATGGGTCCATCACTAATATATATGTTAATATTTAATAATATGATATATTTATATTTTTATTATTAAATATGCTAACCTAGGTATAAATTTCAGGTTAAATATTTAACATCATAAAATGATTATATTTATAATATTAAATATTATAAATGTAGGTGTATGTGTCAATCAGTTTAGGTTGAAAAGTTGGGTTGGGAGACATACTCGATCACCTTATATAAAAAGACTTTAGGTCCTCATTTGATAAATTCAAGAAATATATCAAAGGTGTACAAATCAAGTGATTTGGTTTTACCCTTGGTAAGTAGGGGTTCAAAGGAGGATGTGATCTTACTAGATGTAAAATAAGTTCTCTGAAGTAAAAAAGTTATTTTCAAAGTTTTTTTACCATATTGGGGTTTTCCACTATAAATATTATGTTACATGTGTTATTTTTGTAAGTATTTCTTTATTTACTTATGTTATGATGTAATATTTATTTAAATATTTATTGTAACATTATGTAATATGTAAGTTAATTAAATCGTATTTATTATAATCCTCAAATTCTAACATGGTATCGAGTGAGGTAAATTAAATAAATTAAGATCAAATTTTTCGTATTTTATTTATTTAGTTTGTCTGATTTTTTCAACCAACCCGAAAGGGTATTTAAAAGTATCTATTCCCCTTCTTTTTTTCCCCAATTTATTTTGGCATTACATTTGTGTAATTAAACTCTCGGTAAAAAATTTAGGGTTTTTCAATTTTAAATCCCTAAATTTTTGGGGAGAGATGTAATATGATATGATTCTTACTTTCATTTACATTTTGTAAATTATATGGAATTAATGTTTGTTTAGAGATTGATGTGTGCACAGGTGAAAGGGGCTTCAAATATTTACTTGCATGAAAATCACATAAAAAAGAAATGATTTATTACTATATGAAATAATTTTCATGTTTTCTATAATTTTAAATGTTTGCATGTTAAATATTTCGGAAGGTAAATTCATACCCATGTTCTTTGGTCCCCTCTAAAAGGATTCAATTTGAAAAACTATAGTTTATAGTTAATCTATAACTATATCCTATATAATTTGAAAACTATATTATTATTTTTAAATAAATAAATATATATAATATAGAATAAGGTTTATATAATAATTTATATAAACATCATATTAAAATTTATATAGTTTTAAAAAAAAAACTATATATTAAAAGTCTTTAACCATATTAAAATTACATGGGATTGAGGGAAGAGTCAACAAACCATATTCTAAGCCTAAGTTTAAATCATATTTAACTTATAAATCTAGGCATATATGGTTTTTTTTTTATAAAGAAACCTAAGTTTGAATCATATATATATATATATATATATATATATATATATATATATATATATATATATATAGTTGGTTATTTTAAACCACTTAAAATATAAATTTTATTAGATTTGGTTTATATATGTTTAACAAAAAATTAAGTGCTTACTTTTTTTTTTTTTGGAAAAGGGTCTGTGTTTATTGTTTGACCATGAAGGGATTACTTTTTAAATCTTAATACTTATTAAATAAAATCTAACATGTGTCCCTAACCATTTATATTATCCATGTAAGGGGTTGGCCCCATTCATTCATTTATGAAGGGAGGAGACACGGTTCATGAAAATAGGGATTTAGATTTATTTCATTAGTCGAGTGAAATTACTTATCCCCTCTATAAAATATGTAGGTTAATCTATACTCTCATAAATCTACTTGCACTTGGTAAAATTATTTTAACCTAGTCTATGTCTTTTAAACCCCTTTAATTAGGGTTACGTATTTTTATATATAAAAAATATAATATAGTTTATAATTTTTATGAACTATATGTTATTTTTTATTTACATTCTATAAACTATATACCTCTTTTTTAAAAAAGTGTATATATTTTTACATTATAAATTATAATAGGTTATTATAATGTGTTAAAATATAACCTCCCTAATATTATACAAAAGAAGAAATTATGGAATTTCACATTCTAGAAATACACATCAAGTTTTGGATTCATTAAATTTGACGGTCAAATGACCGTCACGGTAGACTAAACATAAGACAATATGATGGTCATTTAGTAGTCGAATTTAAGCTTGTAGGCTCCATGAAACTTTCATTGTGTTAAAATTGATGGTCAAATGATCATCACGATAGACAAAAAAATAAGCCATTATGACGGTCATTTAGACATCAAATTTAAGTTGGTTGGATTTTTGTCTACATTAATTTTTAGAAATTTGAATTTGTTAAGCATTCTTAGGGGTCTCTTATTTACTTATATATGGTCGAATTTTTTTATATAGATCGGGGTATAATGCAGAGCCCTTTATATTGTGGGTTATTATTTTGATCATGGGAGGTTAATTAGTATGCATTGTAATGACATAATTAGTTATGATCAAATAATTTCTTTAGATCTATAAAATTTAGATCTAATTCTATTAAAAGTGTTGTTTTTATTATCGATAAATATGTATCTAACTCTATGGTACATTGTATATTATAATGGGGTGTGTTTTACAAGTTTATGAAAACAATGGCATCCAACTATTTTTGTCTTGACAAAATCTAAATCCTGAATGAAACCAACTACAACATTTGGGTCAAAACAAAATTTATGGTAAAAAACATTGGATGATTGTTTCTGGATCTAAGGTTGCTCCCACCGGTTGTCAAGCAACTGTAGATAACATGAATACATTCTTGCAATGAATGCAGGAGGCTCTTTCTATGATTCTATGCAATGTGAACAATGAGTACCTTCTACACATTGGTAATATCAAACATCCGAAAGAGGTATGGACACAACTAGAATCCATGCATGAAGTATACTTTGTATATCAAGGATAGTAATGAGAGTATAATACGAAGGAATTCAAAGAAATGGTTTGTATATTTTTGATGATTTCTTTTCTGCATCTTGTTTTATATCTCAGAGTTTGAATAATTCAAAACTATGGCATGAAAGGTTAGGACACGTTAATTATCGAATCTTATATGAAATGTATAGATATAATCTAGTGAAAGGTTTATATGTATTGTCTTCTTCTCTTGAAGTTACTTCATTAAATACTTCTAAATGATGGTTTTGATTTTGATTTAGTAAATGGTCATGATGATGTTTTGATGTTATAGATGTTTCTGAAACTCTTATCTTCCTAGATAAGAAATTAAATTGGGCTCAATCTATGTTAGAAATTTCAAATCCTATTAACCTTAGGAAAATGACCAGAATCTATCATATGTACTATGCATTAATTACCTGTATGAACTGAAGTGTGAAATATTATAGGGTCTAGGTGGATATACAAAGTAAAATATAATGTTGATGGTATTATTAACAAACCTAAAGCTAGACATGTTGTTAAAGATTTCACTCAGAAACCTGGTATTGATTATGTTGAGACATTTTTTGTTGCTAAAATGAGTACTGTTAGGGCCTTATTTGTAATTTCTTCTCAATTTGGGTGGGAAATCCACCAAATGGATAAGAAAAATACTTTTTTGAATTACAATTTAAAATAAGAACTTTACATGTTTCAACCTAGAGGATTTGAAGAAACTGGTAAAGAAAACTATGTTTGTAAGTTGAGAAATCCTTGTATGGTTTAAAACAAACTCTAAGAGCTTGGTATGTGAATTTTTTTTCCTTTTTAAATTGTTAGGTTTTTTTAATTGTTCTTCTAACAATTATATATTCATTAAGAAATAAGGCTCACATATTATCATTATATGTATATATGTTGATGATTTGCTTATGTATAGTAACAATTCTTATTTAGTTCATAGGATTAAAGAGAAATTGAAGCAATACTTTGAAATGCATGAGTTAGGTCTCTCACATCATGTTATTTTTATGACTATATTTCATTCTATTATTATTTTTTAAAAAAATGTAACCATTGTATTGAAAAAATTTCTTATGACTGACTATAAACCTTTTTCTACTTCAATGGAAGTTGGAATAGATATTAATCCTAAATCTACATATGTAAAAGGTTGATCCTATTTTATATATGTTGTTAGTTGATAGTTTGATCTATCTAACTATAATTAGATAAAATATTTCCTATACAATAGGAATTACTTCAAGGTTTATGTAGGAACATTTTTTAGAGATCATTGGAATCTTGCAAAAAGAATTTTTAGATATTTGAAAGGAACAATCAATTATGGGTTGCATTATAATAAGAATAAAAATACTATCTTATATAGATTTTGTGATTATAACCATACCAATGTTGTGTTATAAAATATACTAGATATGTGTTCAAGTTTTTGGTGTAGGAACCATTACTTGAAACAAAAATATAATCAACAGTCTCCATTTCTTCTACTAAGGTAGAGAAGTACAATGGAAGAAGTAAAGAAGCCATGTGGCTACAACAACTATTGGTAGAGATACACATGTAAGCTAAAGAAATTATTTCTCTTCTAGGTGGTGGCTAGAGTTATATTACTCTTGATTAAGAATCAAGTTCAACATTAGAAGAAAAAAAACATAGAGATACATATATGCTTCACCTGTGAGAAGGTCCAAAGTGATAAGATAAATCTCAAGTTCATGTTGACTAAAGAGCAGGTTGCTGACATCTTCACAAAGTCCCTGAGTGCTGCAAAGTTTTATCACTTTGGTGAAAATCTTAGAGTGTTGGAGTTTTCATTAAGGGGAGTGTGTATGACAATGTCACCTCCTAATGGAACTTGGTTTTTGTAAAAATGCCTTCAGACATATGTAAAATACTTTCGAGAAAGTGAAAAAAAGACCTTCGGGCAAGTGTAAAAAGACCTTTGGGCACGTATACCTCCTCGATTCTTTTTTAGAAAGAAGTGTAGAAAGATCTTAAAGGTGGTATTCAGTAAAATCTTTAGTGTTATTTATTTTACTGGTAAACATTCAAGTACAAGCATATTGTTAAGAAGGTCCTTGGTTGTAAAAGGATCCTATATGCTTGGGTTCAATAACCTTTTATGAGAACATATAAAACTCACAAATCATACTTAGCCACTGATCATGGGATGATCTTTGGGATTCCAAATCCTTTTGTACCAAAAGGTAATTTGAGTATGATGAAGGTGTTATAATTCTTTCAACTGATATGCTAGCCTAAAACCTTTATGATTTAAGAATTGTAAATCATGTAGTGCACCAAAGGAAGGTAGTCTATTGGCATATGTTATGTTATCCCACTTAACATTAAGGGGGAGTGTTGGAACATAATGATTAAGTGGTCAGCCAGCCCTTAATGTATTTGGGTCCATCACTAATATATAGGTTAATATTTCATAATATGAAATATTTATATTTCTATTATTAAATATGCTAACCTAGATATATACTTCAAGTTAAATATTTAATATCATGAAATGATTATATTTATAATATTAAATATTATAAACCTAGGTGTATGTATCAACCAGTTTAGGTTGAAAAGGTGGGTCGGGAGACATACTCGATCACCTTATATAAAAGTACTTTAGGTCCTCATTTGATAAATTTGGGAAATATATCAAAGGTGTGAAAATCAAGTGATTTGGTTTTACCCTTGGTAAATAGGGTTTCTAAGGAGGAGGTGATCTTACTTTGGATGTAAAATAATTTCTCTGAAGTAAAAGGTTGTTTTCAAAGTGGTTTTTACCGTATTGGGTTTTCTACTATAAATATTGTGTCACCTATGCTATTTATTTCTGTAAGTATTTCTTTATTTACTTATGTTATGATGTAATCTTTATTTAAATATTTATTATAACATTATGTAATATGTAAGTTGATTAAATCCATATTTATTAGAATCCTAAAATTCTAACAATTTAGAGGGTTTTCCAGTTGGTCCCCTTCAGATTTAAAGGTTGAAACATCATTTCCTATACATGTTGATGTTATTTCCAAAGGCCCTTAATTTTTTCTCTTGTATTTGGGGAGTTACAAACCTCCAAAGTTTTCCAAATTGCCTAGGGCATGTTTTACTTTTTCTCGGAAGCATTTAAATTTGTGTAAACTTTCAAAAATAGTTGTATTAGGTCTTCTATAATAATGTCAATCTCTCTTTAAATTTTCAAGTAATTCGAGTGGATATTTAGGAGATATTGATTTTATTTAGTTCGTTGTCCTTCTTGTAAAAATCTGCATAAATTGGTATTTTATTTGGCTACAATTTTTCATTATTTTGTGCATTTTTAAGTGGTATCCCATAAGGGATATTGTTGTTGCAAATCAGCAGCACCCTTGGATGTTGATCAGGCTTCTAGTTTGATACTTTGGACATCTAGTGTGATTGCACAACATTGAATCCTCTCCCCAAGTGTGGGACTTGAAAAATGGGAAAGGAATCTCCAGATTAGAAGCCGACTCCTCAAACTCCTCTTTTAGGTATATCACTTGCAAGTTGTAGAGGTTTAAATACCTAGTTCCTACTCTAAATTCCAAGGGGACAAGATAGGAAATGCAAAAAAAACTAAAACTAATGCTAATAAGGTGATGCACAAAAGGAGTGGTGAGCATTCTTTACTTCTGTAGATTGACACAATTCATAAAAATGTAACAAAACTTCATGCACAAACCGATAAGTGTAATGGATGGTCAGAAATGAATCAAACAACACAAACAGAGGATGGAAACTCATTCACAGAGCCTGTATTGTTATTTCAACATAAAAACCACTTACATTACAACACCTAAGACGAAAAATAAGTTGCAGTCTTGGAAAAGGTTTGATTTTTACAAAAATCACTTTCAAAGTGATAAAAGAAGCCTGCAATAAAAAAAAGTTTAACCCTTGAAAATGAGCCAAATCGGCTTTTTCAAGTGCAAGCCACGAGCCCAGAGAGAGAAATGTAGGAAAACATGGGAGAGATTCAACCATTGACCAAAACATAATCAAAATAATATGGGCATCCTTACAGGCCCATCCCCTAACATTTTTCACCATCTTTGGTAAAGAGTACGAGCCATTCTTCATTAAAAATGGTGGTTGAAATGTCATTTCTGTCCATGACCATGTGCCAGAGGTGTTTTTCAATTTTCTCTCTCCAAACTACATCAAAATGTAAAAATGATACTAGAATCTTATAGATAATTTTACCATCTTTCCATTGATATAAAGAACTTGAAAACCGAGCTATGGATTGAAAGATATGGTCGCTTGAAGTTTTAGGGAAAACAGGCCAAATCGGATTGGCGGGCGAAAATTTGAATTTTTTCACCTTTTTTGCATTTGGGAAAATTTCCCAAAAAATCCCCACTCTCTGCCATTCTAGGACACATGACATATTCTGATTGGATGCAGGGCCTCTGCACTTCATTTTCCATTTCTTTTCCCTTTGGAATTTTTTTGAAAGATCCTCGCCGGGCCGATGAGTTGAGGACACATGGCAACAGTGATTGGATGCGAGGATTTCCTCCAAAATTTCTCTGTCATTGTTTTGGCCATTTTCGACCTGGACACGTGGAAAAACTGCATTGGATGCGGGATTGCCCCTTCAAATTTTCCTTGCGGGCATGTCCTCTATTTTTCGTTGCCACATGGACACGTGGAAAGATTCCATTAGCTCACATTTTGGGGGAGGGCTTTTTCCTTTTAAATTTCCTTTATTTTCCCTTGGGAAATTTTTCTCAATTTCTCCCCGCCTCCCGCTGGTCCGAGACATGTGGCATCATTACATTGGCCGCAGCCCTCCGTAAACATTTTTACTTTTATACCTACACTTTGGGAAAATTTCCCAATATTCCCCCATGCACCACCGGTCTGGGGACTAAGGACACGTGGCCTTCACTGATTGGTCGACGGGGTAGTGGGCCAAAAATTTCTTTTTGAAATTTGGCAAAACACTTCGCCAAAATTCTAACTTCTCCTTCGCCCTCTGAAACTCTGATGCCATAGGACACGTGGCACAATATGATTGGGCACCGGCCTTCCCTCCAAAATTTTCTATGCACCAACACTTGGTAAAATTTTACAAATTTCTCCCTTGGATGCGTGGCATCATCTGATTCGCCGGTGGGCCTGCGGGGAAAATATTTCTTTTGAAAACTTTTTCCAAACACTTGGTGAAAATTCCAAGTTTTCCTTCACCCTCCTTTACTTCCTTGGACACGTGGCGCTATTTCATTGGTCAGGCCGGGCCATTCAGGGAAAATTTCCCACAAAAACTCCATCGAGCCATAACTTCAAAAATACATGGAGTTAGAAGGAAAACTTTACCTTTTCGGAAAGCTGGGAAAAATATCTATCCAATGGTGCCATTTCTTGAAAGTTTTTGAGTTCCTGAAAATAAAAAAATGTCTAAGGCACAAGAGAGGGAAGAATGAAAGGAGTTAGCCACAAAATGAGCAGGGGGCACATTTTCTATAACAATTTTGGCGACTCGAGGCATCATCTACCTGCTGGATGAAGTTACTAGTTGCCTGAAGAAACCCATTGAGCATGGAGTCATTAAATTCTCTGTTTGGTACCAAAATGACTAGAACACTGCAAGGAGGAAGATGGAGGGTGGAACATCACCTGATGGAGCAAGGCCTGCAAACACATTTCCAGGAACAACAAGCTTGTGCTAAAGCACTTAGGGAGAGTAAAACTAATCTAAAGTAAAACAATGTGCACAAGCACTTAGAGGAATGAAAACCTAAGTTAATATGTACAAGGTGGAGAATTTCCCTTAGTATCAATGCTTTAGATGGATTCCATTGACTGGAATCTGCAGTTCTTCACCATCTAATGAAGACAATTGGAAAGCATTACTATCCTTACACTTTGTGATCATGTACGGGCCACTCCAGATGGCATCAAATTTTTAATGCCTTCCCAGTTTTGCTCTATCTCGCAGCCCATTTTAACACTAGATCCCCAAATTGGAAGGATCTATTCTTGGCCTTTCTATCAAAGGTCTTCTTTATTAAAGCATGATCCTTCTCCATTGTTTGGGATGCCTAATTTTTGACTTCTTGGAGCTCCATCAACTCGCTATCTAACCTCCATGGGTTCAAACTCCAACAACTCCAATCTGCTTCATGAGTTCCAATGTTGGCAACTCAAGTGACATAGGCAAAATTACCTCTCTTCCTGTAGACACCTAAAAATTGGTTTCTCAATTTAGTGTCCCTCACATTCGTTTACCTGCTTAGGTAACTTGGGGCACGTTTACGTCACCAACTATCCCCTTGGGATAGTTTTCCAATTTGTGATTTAATCACTTACTCTAAATTTAATTCATCACATCACATCTTACCCATGAGTAATTAAATATTAAATATTTAATTACGCTTCTTCCCATGCATCTTAATCACTTATCTACCCCAAATTTATTCTATCTATGCATCACATCCATTTTTAATCTTCCCTAAGCGGGATATTTCCCGTGGTCGGGATAAGTCTTGTCTTTCTCGAATCGATCAATTTGGCCATCTCGGGAGTCTTCTCCGCGATCGGCGCCGACCCATATGGTCGGCGCCGATTTTATAGGAGCGGCGCCGATTATAAAAGCAGGTCCATAGCTCAGTTCGAAGGACCGAAAAAGAGACTAACGAGCGAAAGAAAGCACTTACGCACGAACAGAGAGCGAGAAAGATTCAGGTTGCAAGAAAGAGAGATCTTTTTAGCATCAATTGTCTCAGTTAGGGCAGATCCTGTCCTAATCAATCCCTGAGAGGAGCACCGTTACTCTGCCCGTATCATATCAACATCATACACCACCATCTATCATCTGGTGACTCTGTTCCAGCGTCTCTCCATCTTCGGCACATCTTGCAGACTACATTCACCTTCCAATCCCCGAATCTCATCGCACAGTCCCTGATTGGTCAGTCTGCCTTCAGTTGACACTGATCTTATCCAGTCGACGCCGATCAGTCCTGGGCCGACGCGATCACATCGGGTCACCGCCGATTATACCTGGGGCGACGCGATTTCACTGCAGACAGGTAAAAGGTCACAGGTAACACAAATCCAGCATTATTTCGCAGTTCCCTGTTTTCTGTACTTTCTGTCTGCTGTTCAGTTTCTGTTTTATTACTGCAATCAGAGAATCTAGTCTTTATTTACATCTTTTATCATGTATGCTTCTTTTCTTTATTGAAAACGTGGACTGACATCCGCCAAGGAAGCTCATCGCTTCCCGGACCCGCTTCTCGGGCAGTCCACCCAAATATCTTCTAACGCCATCTTTTTCTGTCAAGCATCGATGTTTTGCAGGTTACTCGGAGCTATTGTGTAAATTGCTCGTGTGCGCCCGTCTTGTCTACATCAGCTTCCTCATCCGTCTACATCTTCATCAGGTATCGATTTCATTGGAGTTTTTCAGGGTTTTTGTGTTTAGTTTGGTACATTAACTTGGACAGGTAACAAGCACAAAATTCTTGATCTACATTCTGGCACGCCCGGTGGGACCCAACCAAAGTCCCTTATTGGTAAGTTCATTTCTTTTCTAGTTTTGAACTTTGTTCCTTTTCTTCACTGATTTCTATCAGTCCTATTTGAGCATTTCTGTTCATCATTTCAATCTTGCTTTTAGGCGAATTCATTATCTTGAAATTTTTCTATTTCCTTAAAATAGAAATTTTTCGTTTCGCCATTATCTGGATGTATCTTTCCGGATCTTGTTTGTTGTTTGCTTGATCTTTTCTTGCGGAGCACTTTGCTTGTTCGTGGGATTGTTCGAGGGGAAGAGCTCAACAACGCGCTTTTTGAAGTCCACACACCTTGGAGAGCTAAACCTACAGGTATTCCTCTTTTTCGGTGTTTTCTCCTTTTTAGGATTTCTTTGTTGGTTGTCTATCACATCCAAACACTTCAGTTTTTGGTGCTTAAAAAGAACTTAATCGCATTTGGGAAAGAACTTGTTTGACTTGTCTTCATCGAAATCAAACATTTCGTTTTAAGTGCTTAAAAAGAACCTTTTCTTTGTCATTGCTGCATGCTTTTTCATCTAGTTTTAATTAGGTTGGAGAATTGATCAAAATCGGTAGTGACACTATTTGATTTTTATTTTTCACCCTTGCACACAAAGCCAAAATCACTAGGTATAAAGCATCTAAACAAAACTCCTTCCCTGGCCTCACCTACTTGGAAGTGATATCCAAGAGGAAGAGCCTACGCGGTACTCGGGCCGCGCTATAAATTCACGGAAGATTTTGGTATATATTGGCAAAGCACCCGACTCCCTTATCGCAGCGGTGTGTGAAGTGCGGGGGTAGGCCCCTATATCAAGCCACGTACCGGTCTTTTACTGAAGTGCCTTCGGGACTCCTCACCACACATTACCCAAACCATCCCTAGTTTGGCTATCTGAGTAGTTCCTGTTCTAAAAAGCCTTCCCTAACATTTTCTTTTCTTAAAAGCATCAAAATTTAAAGGAGATAATCACTTGCACTGCTTGAATTGTTTGTGCATTAGTTAGGACAATCTTCTTTCTTGCTTGTTTATGACGGTTATCACCCGGTCACAATCTAGGAAAATGGCCCAACAGGTTCCTTCTTCCTCCGAAATCACCACCAGCGTGGATGTTTCGGCACCCCTCCAATCTTCCTCGGGACCGCTGTTAGTTGGTTCCCCCTCATGGTCGTATAATCCTTTCCATCAAGCCAAAACAATCCCATCACGTCCAGCTTCTCCTAGTCCATCAGAAATATCTTCTGACTCGGAGTCTATTCCTCGCGGGGATCCTGAATTTCAGGCTCTCCTTGATCGCAATCCGGTAGCCCTCATGGACTACCTAGTACACAAGTCCATTCGAATATCTGACCAAGACCCACCAATCCGACAAGTGTACAATTATCCTCGTGGATCATCCCAGGCCTTTGTAGAGCAGTTTGCACCATCTCTCTTGCCTCGAGCCACGGAGAAGGGCGAGGCCCCTATGCCTCCCTTTTCTCTTCCACCTACCATGTCGACTAGTTCTCAATTAGTCTTACCTATCCCTAACACCGCAGTTACCTCAAATATTCCACAACCTACTTCTGAGAGGTCTTCTGCCTTGGCTATAATGAATGCGTCTGCACACCCACACATTGCCGTCAATTCGTCTATGCCCTCCATCGTGTCCCAAGGTCAGTATCACTTCATGAGCCAACCCCCTCCGAATAGTCAGTTGGCTCCTACTTCTCATCCTCTAGGGGGTTTTTCTTCTAATATTCCAGCAACTGCGACCTTCGCCCATCCCCTAGTATCGGCACCCTTGGTACCAAATCCGGTAGTAGAAGGCCCCTTTCAGGTCTTGTTCCCCAACATGTCCAATCCAACCAACACCCACGTTCCTCAATCTGTCCCGATCCAATCAACAAACATAGGAGTCCACCAATCACAAGCTCCACCCGTCACCCAACCCTCATTTTCTCATCCACTCATTATCTCACAGCCTACCTATACGCAAGCTACTTCACAACAAATACCCCACCAAGTGTCACCCAGAACCCCTGGTTATTCCTCTTACCACCCCACCAATCAACAGATAAATCCCCCATTGACACCTCACCAACATCCACCATCTACTTCTTATGTGCCTCCTCCCCAATCCGACGTAGTTCAAATTCTCTTCAAGAAAATTGCAGACTTGGAAGCCTCCACAAAAGGAGCCCGTCCTTCATACTCCTTTGAAGAAGTGTGCAATGAACCCATTCATCCTTCGGTGGCTTTTAAGCCTTATCCTCCCCAATGGGAACTTCCCAAATTCTCAAAATTTCATAGCCGGGAAGACCCCCAACAACATCTGCGAGCATTCAAACATGCTTGCTACCTTATCGTCCAGGATCAGGAACTCATGCTCCGTACCTTTCCTATGTCTCTAGCGGGTCCCGCTTTGGACTGGTACAATAACATCCCTCAACATTCTTTGTTTTCCTTCTCTCAATTGGCCCAGATGTTTGTTGAAAACTTCTCAATAAATATCGCGCATAAGATCTCAATCACAGATCTTTATAACATTCGCCAATTCGACGATGAGTCTATATAGCAGACTTTGTCGCTCGTTGGAGAGGGATAATCAACCAATTGTCTTTCTCCCTTCCTCAATCCCAACAAATCGAGTTGTTCACCCGATCCTGTGCTAATCACATTTCTTCCACTCTAAGGATCCAAACTTTTCATACCTTTGAAGAGGCCTTTACGATGGCACGCAAACTTGAATCTCGTGCCATTGAACAAGGAAAGTTAAAACTTCGCTCCAAATCTAAACCGGATTTCTCTCGGTTCACCAAACCAAATTCTTCCCCCTCTAAAGATAAGAATCAAGGGTCCACAAATGCTATCGTATTAAAAACATCAAGAACCGATAGTACTCCTAATCAACCACCACGAAGAGATTCCTCATCTTCTCGGAAAGGGGCTTCATCATCACGATCCTTCGCTCCCTTGGGGGAATCATACGCCTCTATCTTAGAAAAAATGTTGGAAGTTCGCATGATCGAACTTCCACCCATTAGGGATATTGATGAAAGTCGAGAACGTCCTTTCTGGTATAGGGAAAATGATTTCTGTCATTATCACAGAACCAAAGGTCATGACATCGAACGATGTCAGACTTTCAAAAATCTTGTCCAAAAATTCATTGATAAAGGCGAGCTCATTCTGGATAACCCAAATGCTCCCCCAAATCAAGCCTAATCGGACGCGTTTTTAAACAACCTTTCCCCAATCATGCCCCAAATCATAATTCTTCGGAATCTCAAAAACCAAACACCCACACTATTAATTCCATCTCTACCGAGGACTCTTCTTCTGAAACCAATCCATCTGCAAACACATCAATCGAATCAGATCCTCCTTCCTCTTCATCAATCACGGGAGTTCCAATATCTTCAGATAGTCCATCTTTGAATATCCCTACATTACCAAGCACGGAGTTATCTCTCTCCGCTCCTTTGTCTGACCTTCCATCTATACCCGAGACAGTGTCATCCTCATCTGTCTCATCATCAGACATTCTTTCAATGCTCGAGGCAATTACATCCCTCCGAGTTTCCACTACGGACACATCCACTTCTGTTGCTCCCATTCCCGCTGCAACTATGCCCTTGGTGAACGTACCTATCATTGTGCCAACTTCAACGGAAGCATCTTCAATCTTGACCCTTCCTATCTCTTTTCCTACAGTAGTTTCACCCATGATTACTGCATCAGAAGTAGTCCCTTTAGAACCGCTTGCTGCGTCACCCCCTTCTTCCATCACCAATGTTACTTCACCTATTCAGGAAAAATCAAAAGAAGTAGCACCAACATCTATACGCTCGGTTCCTGAACCTAAACCGAGACAACTAAAATCTAACATTATACCATCAGTACCTCCCCACTTACTTCCCCCAAAAAGGTTACAATCACCTTATGCCGTTGAAGTCGTTACCATCCCTGAAAAAGGAAAACCCATATTTCGAACCATCAAGACCCTTGGTGCTCTTCCACAAAAATCTCTCTCTACGCCTCATAAACGATTGGACTTGCCCGCTGAGAAGGCGTCTTCTTCTACACATCCATCAAAGCCATCATCTTCTTCCACAACACATTCTTCATCAATACCCCTAAAAATAGACTTACCTACCAAAAAGATGCCACCTCTTCTATCAGGATCATCATCTTCATTACCAAAAACCAAAGCACCCTATATTCCTCCTATTACACCTACCTTGAGGACTTCTTCCTCATCTAAATCAACATTATCTAAATCATCCGTAAATCCGACTAAGCAACCCCCTTTGTCTCCAAAGACCGCAAAATTTGTCGCATATCCCTCATCTTCAAAATCTATCTTAGGGGCTCCCCCTCCACCAAAGTCAATCATGTCTCATTTACTCCCATCCCAAGCACCCAAGACTGCTCCTCCAAATGTCCAAACAAACAAGAGGATCCCTAAAGAGACCGTTAAACCTAACATGCAAGTTCTCTTACCTCGGCAGTCGATTAAGGTAAAAGAACCATCTTCATCATCTCTATCCTCCTCTTCGTCTACCGGATTCTATACCGAAATCCTTCATCAACTCATCCAATCTTCATCCATAACCCTTCCTCCGATTAAACCTTATAATCCTAAAGGAGTGAAACCTACTTGGTTTAACTCTGATCTGATTTGTGCTTACCACCGTACCCCGGGTCATGACACTGAGGGGTGTAAAGCTCTTCAAGCCGTTATCAAGAACCTTCTGGAAGAAAGTGACCTTTTGCTGGAGGAGGAACAATTACCTCCTATCATCTTAGCCCCATCCAAACCTCAACCATCCACTCAGACCTCTAGTGGTTCCATCCCACTTGATCTTCCACCTTCCCAAATTGACACAATCCATATCGCCACTAGAACCCAACACTATGATAACCCATCTTCATCTTCAGCATCTCGACCACGGGTTGTCATTTCTGCAGCCCCTAAAGACGTTTCTCCTTCCTCATCAGCCCCACGACCTAGAGTCTCTATTCGTGCTGCACCTCGGGCTCAAGTTCCCGTGTCTGTTGAGGAGAGTGTTATGAAACAACTCACCCAGGCTCCGGTCAAAATGTCTCTTTTTGACCTCATCCAATCCTCTCCACAACATCGCCAAGCTTTGATTGATAATCTGCGTCGCATCGCAGTAAATTCCGATGAGCCCCAGCCCTTTGAGTTGGTTGTTGGACTGAATGGTCCATCGACCACCATTTCTTTTGAGGATTCAGAAATTCCTCCTCTTTCTTCAGAGGATTTGGAGGCTCCCCTCTTCATCACAGTCCAAATCAATAACACTACCTTAAAACGTGTTATGATCGATAGTGGAGCTGCACTCAACGTCATCTCCTCGCACACATTCGAACAACTTAAGTTACCAAAGAATGTGGTGTCACCCCCACCCTTCGCCCTTCGATCATTTAACGATCAGCTAGCAGTCACTCTGGGAACTGTGGTCTTACCCATCCGAGTAGGTAAGAAGCTGCTCCATGAACTCTTCTATATTGTCAAAGGAAAATTCCACTATAACATGATCCTTGACGCTCCTGGATTCGTGCAATGCATTGTGTCCCATCCACCCTCCATCGATGCCTAAAATATCAATATGAGGGCAAAATATATACTCATCCAGGAGATCCTTTCCCTTCCGCACAATGCGACATGACCACTAGGTCTGCCCCTTTAAAAGAAAATACATCTTCTCCAGATGGGGCCTCATCTTCTTCCATACCTGCAACCAAACTACCGGATTTACAAAATCTGGAAGAGACATTGCAGCGTTTCTCACTAGGGGAGCTTCCTCTCTTATCTTTCGATGCCCATCTCAAACCTAATGAGTATGGTAGACCAGACAAGCAACCTGAATATCAACCAGGTCTCGGTCGCATCGTCACCATTGGTCTGCCCAATCAACAGACCAATTTCATCTACGGTGGTCTTGATACGCCTCATCATCGCCCGGATTCTCCTCCTAGAGCCAAACCTTACCTAACAGGGTTTGATCACCTACAGAATCCCACGTTTGCAAAGACTTATCTACATCGATGCGCGTGGAAAGGTTTTGGCCTTGGAAAATATGAACAAGGTATACATGACCTCAAATCCATTCCTACTCTCATGCCACATCAGAAATTTGGGTTAGGATTTAAACCTCTTTCAAAGGCCACTGTCACTATTCTTGATGAGTCTCTTCCTACTGAAGAACCATCTTCCCCCACCAAGTCAGAAGCATCACTTGATGTGGACGATGACATTTCCATCCCACCTAACTTTTTTTTTTGATCAATACCATTTCCTTAGGGCCGTTGGTCTATGAGACTAACAATCGGTCCGCTTCTATACCATTAACCTTCCCTGAAATAGTTGGAGACGACTCTCCTACTATCAACACTATCCACTGTGCGGATGATGATTCTGTCCTCACCTATCTAGGGGCAGAGGATTCATATCTTCCCAAGACTATTCCTTCTGACACGTCTACCCTTCTCAACGAAGCCACTATCGACCTTAATATAGGGACTTCTGAAGACCCTCGCATCATCAAGGTCGGCCAATCCCTTAATCCACAGGAATTAGGGGACTTTACCGCTTTTCTTTCCAAACATCGTCAAGCCTTTGCTTGGTCATACAAGGATATGCCAGGACTCAATCCTGATATTGTGGTCCACAATATCGTTACTCTTCCCAACATCAAACCAGTCAAACAAAAATTGCGTAAGATGCACCCTAGAGTAGCCCTTCTTGTTAAAGAAGAATTACAACGCTTGCTCTCTCGGCTTCATCCAACCCATCGATTATCCGCAATGGGTGTCCAATGTAGTACCAAGTAACTAAGGCCGGGAAAATTCGAATTTGTACCGACTTCCGGGATCTTAATCTTGCCTGTCCAAAGGATGATTTTCCTCTTCCTAATATCGACCAACTCGTAGATTTAACTGCGGGTCATGAGATGCTTTCTCTTATGGATGGTTTCTCTGGATATAATCAAATCCTCATCGCACCAGAAGACCAACATAAGACCTCCTTCATAACTCCTTGGGGGACCTTTTGCTATCGTGTCATGCCTTTTGGCCTTAAGAACGCAGGGGCAACCTATCAACGAGCAATGACATACATCTTCCATGACCTCTTACACAAAACTGTAGAGGATTATGTTGACGACCTCCTCGGCAAGTCCAAACGCCGTCAGGATCATCTTTTCATCCTTGCACCTCTCTTTGAGAGGCTTATCCGCTTTTGTCTTCGTCTAAATCCAGCTAAGTGCGTGTTTGGCGTTCTCACTGGTAAACTTTTAGGTTTTATCATTTCCATCAGGGGCATTGAAGTCGACCCCGCAAAAATAAAAGCTATCCTTGAGATGCCTCCCCCGTCTAACTTAAAGCAACTCCGCAGTCTCCAAGGACGTCTTCAGTCAGTGCGTCGTTTTATCTCCCAATTGTCGGACCGTTGTCAACCTTTTCACCATCTTCTCCGTAAGAATGTTCATTTCGAATGGGATGAGCATTGCCAAAAGGCCTTTGATGATCTCAAAGCTTATCTTCTTTCTCCACCCGTGCTTACACCTCCACGCGAGGGGGAGCCTTTCTATCTTTATATCTCTCGTGGATGACCATGCTCGGGAGCCATGATTTCGCATCGGGACACTTGTGGTAAAGAACAAGTCATGTCTATTACATCAGTCACACCCTCCATGAGTATGAAACACGTTACTCCGAAGCTGAAAAACTATGTTGTGCTCTCTTCTTCGCAACTTCTAAGCTTCGTCATTATCTCCTTAATCACAAAACTTACATTGTCACAAGTGTCAATCCCCTCAAGACAATCCATGCAAAACCTTATCACAATGATCGCATCACTCGTTGGCTTATGCTTATGACTGAGTTTGACCTCGAGTTTATCTCGCAAAAGGCTATCAAGGGTCAGGTTATTGCAGATCAATTAGCTGATGCTCCTCTTCCGGACACTCAAGACCCCCTTGCTCAATTTCCCGATGAGTATATCCAACAAATTGATTTTGGTCTATCTCCATTTAAAGTAAAGCTCTTCTTTGATGGATCCAAATGCCAGCAAGGGGGAGGTGCGGGTTTCGTGATGATTCCTCCTTGGGGTACGCCTATCCCAGTTGCACACAAATTGAACTTTGAGTGCACCAATAATATGGCTGAGTACGAAGCTCTTGTCTTAGGTCTTCAAAATGCCATTAATCTCGGCGCTCGTCATATTGACATCTTTGGTGATTCTGAACTCATCGTTAATCAGGTCACGGGTGTCTATCAATGCAAGAATGATATCCTTCAAAAATATCGTGACATCGTTCTTGCCCAACTCCAATCTTTCGATAAGTTCACTATCCAAGCCATTCCTCGTACTGCAAATCGATTCGCGGATACCATGGCTTCTTTAGCCTCCCTTATCCCGCCTTTTACCGAAGACTCGCGTCTTTATGTGGCTGTGCAACGATTGGATCAACCATCTCATCTTGGGCAACTAACGTCAATCAATGCTGTCACAACCCATACTCAGGATGAGTGGTATCAACAGATAGTTGATTATCTATCTCATTCGGTCCTTCCTCCAGATCTGTCTCCCAATGGTAGAAGGTCTTTTGTCCAACGCGCCAATCGCTATACTATCCTAGGTGGGATTCTTTACAAACGTGGCTTTGATGGTATTTTGCTTCGATGCCTCAAAACCCATGAATCATCTAAAGCTATTCAGGAGGTCCATGACGGTATTTGTGGTGGACATTTTAGTGGCTTAGCTGTAGCCAAGCGCATCTTACGTTTGGGATATTATTGGCCTTCTCTTAATCAAGATTGTTGTGAATACACTAAGAAGTGCGTCAAGTGTCAGCAACATTCCAATCTCACGCACATCCCTAGTCAGGCTTTGCAACCTGCGGCGGATTTGTGGCCTTTTTCGCAGTGGGGTCTCGATCTTATTGGTCTCATCAATCCTCGTTCTTCACAACGTCATCATTCTATCATTACCGCCACTGAGTACTTTACTAAGTGGGTAGAAGCTATCCCCCTTTCTTCAACAAAGGCTAAACCCATAGTTGATTTTGTCTATCAACACATCATTTGTCGCTTTGGCGTTCCACACAAGCTAATCACAGATAATGGTAAGTCTTTCAAGAACGCTGATTTGCAGAATCTCTGCAATGCTTTCAATATCAAGCTCAGTTTTTCTTCTCCATACTATCCTCAAGCTAATGGTCAAGCCGAAGCTTCCAATAAAACTTTGCGTAATATCCTCGCAAAGGTAACTAGTCGATTTGGTAGGGATTGGCATCTACATATCCCTTTTGCTCTCTGGGCTTATCGGACTAGCATTCGTACTCCTACTGGTGCTACTCCCTTCTCTCTCGTCTATGGGTCTGAGGCTGTCCTTCCTTTGGAAGTCCAAATCCCATCTCTCCGTGTTTCTCTCAGAGAATTTGTCTCCGATGAGGATTATCGTCAAAATCGTCTAGCACAACTTGAGTTATTAGATGAGCGACGTCTTAACGCTCTTGAGCATCATCAGGTCTATCTCGAGCGTGTCAAACGTGCTTATAACAAGCACTTGCAACACCGTGACTTCAAAATTGGTGATCTTGTTCTTAAGGAAAATCAAAATGTCACTACCCTCGAAAGGAGTCAACGTGGTAAGTTTGCTCCCAACTGGATGGGCCCCTACATTATTACTCATAAATATGGAGTGCAGGGCTTATCGTTTATCTTCCATGGATGGTATCCACAAGCGGAACCTCTTAATGCTTTGCATTTACGGCCCTTCTACTGTTAAAATCTATCTTACACAAATCTAGTCGCAACACAGATCTTTCATCCGTCCTAATAACCAGTCATCTACTTTCGTGGTGATTTGAAATTGTGTGGTTCTCCGCCTATTGCCTCGCTTACCTTAAATATGAGTATCGCGGCTCTACTCATTGCACGTTTCTTTTGGATATGTTCCTCCTCATGGTAGGAATACCTTAATCACCACTTCATCTGTCCCAAGTACTTATCTTCATCGGATCTACTCGGGTCATGAGTGCATGTTCTTCTATGTTCTCTTCCCCTCCATCTGATCTATCTAGGTCTAAACTCAGCTTCTTTCAAAAAGTTTCAAAAAAAAAAAAAAAAAAAAAAAAAAGAAAAGAAAAAGATGCTATCCAAAAAGATAGACTGATCCCTCGAAGGACAGCTATCCATACATTATCAAGTGAATCAAAAAGAAAATAGACCATACCCTCGAAGGATGGCTATCATTAAAATTCACAATACAGACCGCTCCCTTGAAGGACGGCTGTTTCTCAAAGAAAAATTCAAGGCTTCTTGTAATTAATCGGCCTTCCAGTCAGTTTATAGCATCACTGAAAGACTTCCCGCATCGATCAGTCTTTCCATATCAAGCAAACTTCCCGCATTGATCAGTTTGCCTATCTGTCAAAGTCATGAAGCTGAGATTTAGGACCTTTTGTCGATCATATGGAGAATCCTATTTCCCCACTATGGACATGTATTCTGTCCCTTGTAGGTTCCGACAAGATACTTACTTACTTTTCTTTCCGTTTCTATCCTAGATCTGGTTTGCGACTAGTTAGTGTCAGATTTATTTTAATCTTATATAGGGCCTTGTATGCTTGGTCTTTTGGTTCCCTTTCTGGATTTTATCTATGGTCGGTTGGAAGTCCAACTTATCATTTTTCTTCTTCTCCGAGTATCTTCTCTTCTAAGTCACGGTTGTTTCCGCTTTCATCTTTGGCTCTTGTAAGGAGTATTCCTCATTTCTTTGTCTTGCATCCTGTTAAATTGGCATTTCACATGTTAATTCAATCAAAATTTATCTTCTATCAAAATTCATCTTATCTATCAAAACTCCTATCTGTATTCATTTCTCCTTATAATTACATCCATATATCCAACACATTTATCTATCTATCCATCAAAATATCGAAAAATACGTACATCTCAGGTACATGACATCTATTTATATCTAATCCATACATCAAGTACATCTGTATATCTATCCATCAAAATATTTAAAAGCTATGTCCATCCAAGATACATCACATCTATCTATCAAAATTAAATCAATCTATCTAATCACATCCATCTATCATCTATCCGTCTATATCTATCCAATCACATCTATTTTATCCACATTTCAATCTATCTAATCACATCTATTTCCATCATCCATCAGTCTATATCTCTCTAATCACATCTATTTTTCTATATCCATCTATCCATGTATATCAAAATTAAAAGCATAAGTACACTTATATGACAAATAATGTGATCAATCTATATATACATGTGTGTTTGTACAAAAATGGGTGGCTTCCAATCAAGCCATCTATACAATGCCTTCCAATCGAGGCGACATCACTATACAAATACAAAATCTATCCAATCTCTATATGGTAAAATCGGAAGCGTGGAGGACACTATCTCCTCCACCCTCCTCTACACCCGGCTGTCTCTCCTGGCCGCCGCCTACCGAGCTCGATGCACCTGCTGCTGGAGGTCTCGGCCCACCTCGATCTCTCCCAGTGCTCCCTCCGCCTGAGGCTCCGCTCGCTGTAGCCGTCCCTGCTCTCCTCCTCGCCCCATACCGAGGCACATCTGGGGCATGCTGCGCTAGGGCATCCTCATAATATCTCACCTCGGAGGAGAGGCTGTACGTGCTCGGGCTCACCATGCCGGTGCTCGCGTGCGATGCTTTGCTTTGGCTGCTGTGGTTGCGCTAGTGGTGCCTCCTAGAGTCGTACCCTGTGTGCCCGACTCTGATGTGGCACCTGTCTCTCCGTACTTGGCCCTGAGGGCCTCCCTGTGCCGAAAGTAGCGGTCCCTCTGCTGGATCGCTGTATCTCGCTCCTGGCGAGCGGTGTCTCTCTCCACAATCAGGGAATCTCTCTCCTCTGTCAAGGCCCTGATCTCCTCCAGAGCTACCTGATGTGTCTGTATCAGTGTGGCATGCTCTCCCTCTAGCCTGTCCAGCGTAGCAGCTATGTCCTCCTCATCAGCATCTATAGAGGGCGGGAGGTGTCGTGGCAACTCTGTATCGTACCATGCTGCGTAGCCCTCATCCACCCCCGCGTCATCATCACTGTCCGTGGAGGGTGGAGCCTCTCTCAATGGGTCTGCCGGGATCAAAATCGGCAAATCTGTCTCTCTGCTATCCCGCCTATATGGCGTGTATGTGGCCGGTACTGTCTGTACTAGGCCAAACTGTCTCAGTATCCGCATGAATGGGACCCGCTCCCACATATCCGGCCTGCGACCTCTGACCACTCGGCTCCGTCTCAATGCTACCAAGTGGGCATCCTGACCAACCCATATCGGAAATGCCCGATATGGTCTCAGATAACTTTGATCGGTGTAAGCGTCTGAAATGCTCGAGTACCACTCAGTACGATCTACACTATGTATCTCCTGCAGCCATGTCACCCACCATCTCCGAAATCCATAATCCACACCCCCCACTTCTTCTTTGGCATCCAAGGAAGCCGGATGGCACGATCAACGCTTATGTGCTCGTATGCCCAGCAATGAAGCACAAAGCTGACATCGATCCCTGTCCTCCGACCAGTGGTGTACATCCATAGCTCATAATATACCTGAGCTATCAGGGCATCGGCAAAGCGCAAAAAACATGCATCAGTGCTGCAAGATGTCGCACACGCAGTCTAATAGTAGTAATGGGAATCTCCCCACCTCCCGAGTCTAGCAAGGCAAAATAAGATATAGCCATCTGAATCAAGGCTATCCGCCTGCTCCGAGGGCTATCCTGACTGTACTGTGAGGCTATCCTCACTGCCCCAGATACTATCTCCGAGTCATCTGATCTGTCTCTGTATGATCGCACTGGGCCCTCTCTGCTTTCTGCGGGGTGTGATCTCAATCGGGTCCCCTGTAATCGGTAATCGGAGGATCCTGTATACATCCTCATGGGTGATAGTCATCTCACCCGTCCTAAACCAAAATGTGCACGTGTGGCTGTCCCACCGTCGCACTAATGCCCGCATGAGCTCCACATCCCGTGGCACTCGTCTGTAATATCTAAAACCCCGAGCCCGCCTAGTTCTAAATCTTTGCCCGGTCTGATCGGTCACGTCGGGAAGGATCGTCTCCAATAACTCAGGGATGGCATCCCTCATATGAAGAGCCTCTCGTGCCTGCATCCACGACATCAAAAGCATAATCAGTCTCTCTGTTCTATAAATCACATCTTCCAAAACCATAACATCCAAAACTAGAAGGAAATGCTAAAAATCTTTCAATCGGCGTCGATTTGGCAAATCGGCGTCGTTCATTATAGTCGGCGCCGATTACTACCAATCGACGCCGATCCAAAACAATCGACGCCAATTCTACCAATCGGCGCGACTGCCAGACCAGCGTAAACCAGACCCTGGCCTCCCATACGCATGAAAACTCAAAAAAAAAAAAAAAAATAACGACAAATGGGTTCACCAGTGACTACTTACCCCAGGTCGTGTCCTCCTGCGCTTCTGTCCGCTCCCGGAGGCTTCCATTGTGTTCAAATCACAAATTCTGGCTCTGTCTGAATCAATCGTCACGTTGCAAATAAATCGTTTACGTTTTCCGTTCGCATATTTATATGCGTCTGGATTGGTCGGCGCCGATTTTTTGGGTCGACGCCGATTGTCTTGGTCGGCGCCGATTATTTTGATCGCCGCCGATTTTTCATGTCTGTTTGCCATAGTGTTGATACTTGGCTTTCTCATCTATCTGATCATTGTTGTGTGCTGAATCTTGCCTTTTGGCACATCTTTTAGATGTCATCGTCTCTTTCGGGTTTGTTCCCTTTGCGTGGGACACTCGTATCTTTCGGCAGCTTAGAGTTAAACGGGTCTGTAGGCACTAACGTCGTCTCATGAGGAGACCGTCTAGTTGTCCCTACCAAAGTGTCTCTCTTTAGATGCTGACTATTTTGCAGTTCTCCTTACACTCATGGGTCTGTAGGCACTAACGTCGTCTCATGAGGAGACCGGCTAGTTTTCCCTACCAATGTGAGTTCCTTAGGTTGCTGCCCTTGTGTTTATTTTTATGCGTCCTCAATGATCAGTTCTACTCCAGCTATCCGACTGGGGCATCCTGCATTTTCATCTACCTCTTTCAAACTCGGGATCGTCTGTTCTATTATCCATCCCATCCCTAGTTTGAGGGGGATCACATCACCACAAATTCTTCTCTTCTTCCATCTCCTTGTTTTTGTCTCATAACCTTGCTTATCGCAAGTTACTTGACAAAAAGGGGCAAAATGTAGACACCTAAAATTGGTTTCTCAATTTAGTGTCCCTCACATTCGTTTTACCTGCTTAGGTAACCTGGGGCACGTTTACGTCACCAACTATCCCCTTGGGATAGTTTTCCAATTTGTGATTTAATCACTTACTCTAAATTTAATTCATCACATCACATCTTACCCATGAGTAATTAAATATTAAATATTTAATTACGCTTCTTCCCATGCATCTTAATCACTTATCTACCCCAAATTTATTCTATCTATGCATCACATCCATTTTTAATCTTCCCTAAGCGGGATATTTCCCGTGGTCGGGATAAGTCTTGTCTTTCTCGAATCGATCAATTTGGCCATCTCGGGAGTCTTCTCCGCGATCGGCGCCGACCCATATGGTCGGCGCCGATTTTATAGGAGCGGCGCCGATTATAAAAGCAGGTCCATAGCTCAGTTCGAAGGACCGAAAAAGAGACTAACGAGCGAAAGAAAGCACTTACGCACGAACAGAGAGCGAGAAAGATTCAGGTTGCAAGAAAGAGAGATCTTTTTAGCATCAATTGTCTCAGTTAGGGCAGATCCTGTCCTAATCAATCCCTGAGAGGAGCACCGTTACTCTGCCCGTATCATATCAACATCATACACCACCATCTATCATCTGGTGACTCTGTTCCAGCGTCTCTCCATCTTCGGCACATCTTGCAGACTACATTCACCTTCCAATCCCCGAATCTCATCGCATGTCCCCCGATTGGTGGTCGCCTTGCCTTGATTGACTCGATCTTATCGGATCGGCGCCCGATCAGTCCCAGTCGACGCCGATCACATCAGTCGCCGCCGATTATACCCAGTCGACGCCGATTTCACTGCAGACAGGTAAAAGGTCACAGGTAACACAAATCCAGCATTATTTCGCAGTTCCCTGTTTTCTGTACTTTCTGTCTGCTGTTCAGTTTCTGTTTTATTACTGCAATCAGAGAATCTAGTCTTTATTTACATCTTTTATCATGTATGCTTCTTTTCTTTATTGAAAACGTGGACTGACATCCGCCAAGGAAGCTCATCGCTTCCCGGACCCGCTTCTCGGGCAGTCCACCCAAATATCTTCTAACGCCATCTTTTTCTGTCAAGCATCGATGTTTTGCAGGTTACTCGGAGCTATTGTGTAAATTGCTCGTGTGCGCCCGTCTTGTCTACATCAGCTTCCTCATCCGTCTACATCTTCATCAGGTATCGATTTCATTGGAGTTTTTCAGGGTTTTTGTGTTTAGTTTGGTACATTAACTTGGACAGGTAACAAGCACAAAATTCTTGATCTACACTTCCATAAAAAGCTTGAATGGAGAGTTACTGTAGATTTCTTGGGAGTTATCCTATCAGCATAAAGATGATTTCAATTTGGTATGCCAAGACCTATGATTTTCATCAAGAGTCCTCCTAATGATCCTCAACAAGTTCTTGTTTGTAGATTCACTGCCATTACCTTGGGGATAATAATTTGATGAAGTGCTTATGTAGATTCCATTTTTGACAGCCCATTCGGTTACCTTAGACCCAATGAATGCCAATGCATTATCTCGATATTATTGTAGCAGGTATGCCAAATCTAGTTGCTTTATTCCCTCATAGAAATCTAGGATGCTAGATTCATTTACTTCCTTGAGTTCTATTGCTTCAGTCCATTTGGTGAATTAATCTGTTGTTAGGATCCATTTGTGACCTTGGCTTGAATTGGGATTAATGGCTCTAATGAATTATAAACCCCATTGCATGAATGGTGATCGATTGAAATTGGATGCAATGGAAGGGCAGCTAGTCTCTCTTTACCCGTGAAGAATGCACAATTCTTGCACTCTCCGATCCATGTATAACAATCACTTTGAAAATATTGGGCCAATAATAGCCAGCCCTCATGATATTTAGAGCTATCACTCTTGGTGCAAAATGACCACCACTTGGTCCACCATGGAACTCTTCCAACACCCTATGAATCTGATTTGTACCATCAACAAGGGCATATGGAATAGCCTATAATCTAAAGTGTCTTCTTTTAGTCTTGTTCATTTCTAGAGGGCATAGACCTATGCTTAGGAAGTGCATTATGTCTTAGGTCCAGCAAGGAGTGAGGGCACCATCATTTTCCTTTTGAGTGCTTCCTTGCTCATGGCTATCTTCAGAACGCCAAAATAACCTCCTTATTACATGCTTCCTTTTGTTTGCTCAAAATCAGCTGCTCACACAATCCTTTTCCTCTAACCAACTTGGTAACTTTGATCTCAATGTCATACTCCATGACACGAGTAATCCAACCTGCTCTCTTTTCATTTAAGTCTTTGTTGAGGAGGAAGTATTTAACTCCCACATGAGAAACCAGCAATTGGACCTTATTGTTTGAAACTAGATGATTGAATTTCTTCAAGCTCCCGATTCTGCAAGAACATGCCTCTCAATGAAAGAATACTTCACCTCATAGTCCTCCAAGATTTGGTCAAGAAAGAAATTGGCTGCTCCTCATTGTCTTTGTTCGCTGTACCAAAATTATAGAAATAGTATCATCACCCCCAAATGCATAGAGGATGAAATCCTAGGAGAAATCTAGGTTAATGAGAGTTGGGGCTTGAGGGATGGCTTCTTTGATTGCTTCAAAACTATATTTTCCTTCTTTGTCCATTTGAAAGCCATGATTTTCTTTAGCATCCTGGTGATAGGATTGACTAGGGCTGTAAAATTTGAGCCAAACCTCTAGACAAAATTTATTCTCCCAAGAAACTCTGTAGGGCCTTCTTGTGGCTTGGTAATGGCAAAGTGCTCTTATGGCTTCAACTCTTTCGGATAAATTTCTAATCCTTCTTTGGAGACAATATGGCCAAGGATCTTTCCTTCGTGGGCTAGGAAAATACACTTTTTAGAATTCAAGGATACTCCAAACCTTCTCGCACCTTTGGAACACTTGTCTCAAATGAAAGAGGTGGTCTGCTACATTTTTGAAAAATAGTGATATCATTAAGATATATCAGCACCATGTTGTTAATCAAACCCCGAACGCCATTTCCATTTCCATTTCCCTTTGGAAAGTAGCTCCAAGATTGGACATCCCAAATGGCATTTTCTGTATGCATAAGTTACCCATTTGGTTGTAAAGGTTATCTTGAACTGATCCTCTTCTTTCACCATAATCTAATTGTACTGAATAACCATCAAGTAATGGAAACCTCTTAGAGCTAGCAACAACTTGTAAAATCTTCTCCATGGAAGGAAGTGGATAATGATCCTTGAGAGATGCTCTATTCAAATCTCTCAAGTCAACACACAATCTGATTTCCCACTCTTCTTTCTAACTCGAACCAAGTTAAAAACCCAACTAGAATGCTTGATAGGGAAAATGATTCTTGATTCTATCAACTTACTCAATTATTTTCTCATGAGAGGCTCCATGTGTGGATTGGTGGCCTTTGTTTTTACTCGACGGGTTTAGTACTTGGATCCAATTCAATGGTGTGTTGAGCTAACTTGGGATCAGAACCTTTCAAATCTTCATAGCTCCAAGAAAACACATAAGGGAATTCTTGACAAAGCTGTATGAACTCATACCTTTCTTGTTTAGTTTTTGTCTTACCAATTCGGAGTGATTTACCTTCTTCCATCGAGATGGACACTAAATCTTCTCCCTTGACATGGATGTTTGCTTTCTCCTTCCTAAAATGATCATTAGGATTGAAAATGGACTCCGAGTAATAAGTCCTTTTGGAAGTTTGTTGGTTCTCAATCTGTACCACTTGGTCACCATATCTCGCTTTGCTCTAACTTTTCCTAATTTTTAGTGAGAACTCAACCTCTTCTTGTAAGAAATGGATGATTTGCTAATAATTTTCAAATACTTGCCAACTTACATTGTTGTCGGCACTAAGGGCCTTATAATCACATGGATGTTTGGTTGTACCTTGTTTTTTAATGCTTTCAACAACTTCAAAGGCTGCCCCTAATGCCGTAAGCCTATCAAAGCATCTTGGTTCTCTTTTCTAGGAATGGATTTTATGCCAAAGCCCTCAAAATCTTCAATGAGGTCCCACATCCTGTTCTTGTAGCACTTGAGAAAATCATTCTTGGTAGCATGCTGCCCCTTAACTTGGTTGACAATCAACTCACTGTCACTAAAGAATTGCAAGTTTTTTATTCCTCTCTTGATTGACCAATGCAATCCTTGTATCAAAGCTTCATATTCAGCAGTGTTATTAGAGCATGCAAACTGAAATCTAAAATCTGAATAATACTTAACTCCTTGAGTTGAAACCAGCATAGCTCCCCATCCCTGCACCTTGTCTACTCCTTGATCCATAAAAAAAAACTACCATACCTCATTGTCATCCTTGTGGGTTGGCTTAGTGATGCTAGGAATAGGCTGATTTTCTTCATGTATGCAATAGACTCCTAGCTCAAATTCTTCTACCTCTTGATAAGGATAAAAAGCATGCACCTTGTTTTCCCATTCATCAAGAGTTAGATCCGGGATGCTTCCTACCTTGGTGTCAGTTTCATCAGTGCTTGGATAATCCTCTTGATCAAATGCTAAACAATTTGTATTGATTTGGCTTGGAGTGTGAGGCTCAATGTGAAAGTTTTCAATAGGTTAACATCTTATTGTGGCCTTGGTTCCATATCTTGTTCTGAACAACATGTGTGACCAATCAGTAGATAAGTAGCCTCCAATCTTGGCTATGAAGTCCCTTGACAAACATAGGGCAAAGAGTGGTGGAAGGTCTATTACTGAGACATCTTGTAAAACAACAACGTTGGGGAATGCATGCAAAGTAAGACTCAAGTTTTTAATCACTCCAATGTTGATACTACTATCCCATCCGATTACACTACCCTTTGGATATGACTTCATATTGAATCCCTAGTAGATCATCTATTTGTTTGGGCATTACTAAACTACTTGCCCTTAATCAATCATGCAATTGTGTACTAGTTGGTTTCAATGATCAATGAAACATAGAATGGAGGGGGTTTCAAAATTTTAATTTTCTATCGCCTATGATTCCCCTCAGGTGGAAAACATTTTTGAGCACCTTTCTCTTGCATTTGGGCCTACTTGGTTTGAAGTTGACTAGTCCTTCACAGCAGCTTTGTAACAAATCTCTTTGGCACTCGGGATAGATAGTGATTCTCACATTGATATGTTTACATTTGTCTTCTTCATCGATCAATGATATTGAATGGAGATGAAGCATCTCTTTGTTGTCCCTTGGCCTACACATTGATTCCTTGCACATGGGCAGCAGAATCGGCATTTGAGTTGGCCTAAGAGTTGTTTTAGGCAGCCCTTGTGTGTTTGGAACAGAATTTTGTTTGCCAATAATTTGTGGAGTGATAGAAGGTTGTGGAATATTTGGAGCCAATGGCTGTTCTTCACCAAAATTTCTCATTTTTGACCTTGTGTTTGCTACAACACTTTGGGAAAGCTGTTTGATTCATGCCACAAAAATCTTCTTCCTGCCAGTTTACAAGTGTGGTATCATTTAGAGTTGATTGTTGTTGGGATGTGTCTTGTTGTTGGTTATTTCCTTGACTACCTTCACCCTCCACACCAGTAGTTGTCACCATTAATGCTTGACTCAAGGCACCGTTGAAACACATAGGTAGTTTATGAGGTTCATTACATGGGAAACACCAATCATAGTCTTAAGCTATGTTGTTTTGCACTGGCACTAATGCCTTAGAGGTAGATATAACATTGGGATTATAGGGCTGAAATGGTCTGTTAGTAGGAAGTCTTGCTTGGTTTAAATTTGCAGCTAGATTGGGTGGTCTTTGAGGCTGGTATGGCTGCCTATTAGGCTGAGCTTGAGGCTAGAAGGAAGGTCTCAAACCTTGGGCTTGTTGTCTCTTGAGTGTAACCAGCTCATTACCTAAATTTTGCAATTGCTTCATGACTTCTTGAAGTTCATTTGAGGTACTAGAAGATGAAGTAGAAGCTTCACTTAAATTCTGATTTCTAGGAGTGGGAATAGGAGCTAAATTAGGCACTTGGCTAGTACTTGGGATCTCTAAACTTAGAAATAATGGCATTGGAAGTCTAGGATCTAGCTTGCTAGCTTGAATCAAACAATGTTTAGCTCTAATGGCAATGCTATAAGCAATGGGGATAGTTGTGCCTCCCATAGATTGAATTAACATAGAAATATCGAATTTAAAGCTTTAAGGTAATAAAGCAAAGCACCTTCTTTGTTGGCCTAAATACCACTTGGAATTCTCTCCCAAGTCCTTTGGAATCTGAAGTTGAAGTCACCAACTACTCATTATGAGCTCTCTTGATGGTTGTCACTGTTCCAAAAGGGACAAATTGTCTCCCTTTTTCTCCAAACTGCTCATGGAGGGCTATACATAGTTGGTTCCAATTTTGGATAGATCTTGAGGCAAGACTCTGAACCATTGCAAAGATTTCCCTTTGAATGAAGATGCCGTAAATTTGACAAAGAACTTTCATTTCATTGATCTCATGGATTGCACAAATGTTAGCAATATCCTTAACATAATCACCAGGAGTAGTCTGATTCTCTCCAGTAAAGTATGGGATGTTCTTCAATGCTGCAACTGGGATTGGGTTTTGTGCATTGAGAGCAAGTGGGTCACTTAGTGAAATTGACATAGGGGTTGTTTTGTGCCATTCGATTGGCCATAAAACCCTTGTTGATTGAATGAAAGGCCTACCAGGTGGAGGAGTTGATAGAGTTCTGTTTGGTGGAGATGGATACCTTTGAATTCTCCTCCCTCTTTACCTTATTCTTGGAGATAATTGTAAATACTCAGATAACACTTCTTCTTCTCCAACTTTTGACCTTGTGGTGATTCTTCTCATGAGTTTTCAGGTCTGTACTACTAAAACCAGCTGATTCTTCTTCCTTGGAGTTGCTAGATGTGCAATTTAGGGCTCTTTTAAGAAAGAATCTTGCAACAAATTTACATCAATTTTTTTGCAATGAAAATGAAGACCTCTAAGGTCCCTAGGCATGCCAAAAGCTGTTGTTGCAAATCAATAGCACCTCTGGATGTTGATCGGGCTTCTAGTTTGATACTTTGGACATCTAATGTGATTGCACAACATTGAATCCTCTCCCCAAGTGTGGGACTTGAAAATGGGAAAGGAATCTCCAAATTATAGGTTGGTTTCTCAAACTCCTCTTTCGTGTATATCACTCAAGTAAGTTGCAGAGGTTTAAATTCCTAGTTCCTACTCTAAATTCCAAGGGGACAAGACAGGAAATGTAAAAACTAAAACTAATGCTGATAAGCTAATGCACTAAAGGAGTGGTGAGCATTCTTTACTTCGTAGATTGGCACAATTCATAAAAATGCAACAAAACTTCATGCAAAAACTGATAATCAGTAATGGAGGGTCGAAATGAGTCAAACAACACAAACAGAGGATGGAAACTCATTCACAGAGCTCGTATTGTTATTTTAACATAAAAAAACCACTTGCATTACAACACCTAAGAGTTAAAAGCAGTTACAGATCTTGGAAAAGGTCTTATTTTTACAAAAATCACTTTCAAAGTGATGAAGGAGCCTGTAATACAAAAAAAAGTTCAGCCCCTTGAAAATGAGCCAAATCTAGCTTTTTCAAAGTGCAAGCCACGACCCCTGGAGAGAGAAATGTAGAAAAACATGGGAGAGATTCAACCATTGACCAAAATTTGATCAAAAAAGCATGGGTATCCTTACGGGCCCATCCCGACATTTTCTCCATCTTTGGGAGAGAATACGAGCCATTCTTCATTAAAAATGGTGGTTGAAACATCATTTCTGTCCATAACCACGTGCCAGAGGAATTTTTCAATTTTATCTCTCTAAACTCCATGAAAATGCAAAAATGACCTTGGAATCTTGTAGATAAATTCACCATCTTTCCATTGATATAAAGAACGTGAAAAACTGAGATTTTGATGGAAAGATATGGTCGTTTGAAGTTTTACGACAAAACAGGGTGAAATCAGATTGGCGGGTGAAAATTTGAATTTTTTCACCTTTTTTGCATTTGGGAAAATTTCCCAAAAAATCCATGCACTCCATTATTCGGGACACGCGGTAAGTTTGATTGGACATGGGGCCTCTGCGCTTCATTTTCCATCACTTTTCCATTTGATTTTTTTTTTTAAAAATCCCGGCCTGGCCGATGAGTTGAGGGCACGTGGCAATAGGTGATTGGACGCAGGATTTCCTCCAAAATTTCTCCATCACTGTTTTGACCATTTTCGGCCTAGACATGTGGAAAAACCCCATTAGATGCAGGCTTTCCCCTTTGAATTTTCCTTGCGGGCCTGTCCTCTATTTTTCGCCGCCACATGGACACGTGGCAAGATTCCATTGGCTCACATTTTGGGGCGGGCTTTTTCCTTTTAAATTTCCTTTGTTTTCCCTTGGGAAAATTTTCTCAATTTCTCCCCGCATCCCGCCGGTCCAGACACATGGCATCATTACATTGGGCCGCAGCCCTACGCAAAACATTTTTACTTTTGCGCCAACATGTTGGAAAAATTTCCCAATCTTCCCCGCTCCGCCGATTGAGGCGAGGACATGTGGCCTTCGCCGATTGGTTAATGGGGCAACGGGCTGTGAAAAATTTCCTTTTTGAAATTTGGCAAAACACTTGGCCAAAATTCTAACTTCTCCCCCCCCTCCGAAACTTCGACGCCATAGGACACATGGTGCAATATGATTGGGCATGGGCCTTCCCTCTAAAATTTTCTATGCACCAACACTTGGTCAAATTTTGTAAATTTCTCCCCTTGACGCGTGGCATCATTTGATTCGGCGGTGGGCCTGTGGGGAAAATATTTCTTTTGAAAACTTTTGCCAAACACTTGGTGAAAATTCCAAGTTTTCCTCCGCCCCCTTTACTTCCTTGGACACGTGGCACCATTTCATTGGCTGCGGGCCTTTCAGGGGAAAATTTCCCACAAAAACTCTGCCGAGCCATAACTTCAAAAATACATGGAGTTAGGAGGAAAAAATTACCTTTCTAGAAAGTTGGTAAAGAGCTCTATCCAATGGTGCCATTTCCAGAAAGTTTTTGAGTGCCTGAAAAGAAAAAATTATGTCTGAGAGTCAAGAGAGGGAAGAATGAAAGGAGTTAGCCACAAAATGAGCAGGGGGCACATTTTGGATAACAGATATTTCAATGGTATCAAAGTTGTTGTTCCTCCATCTTGTGTGGGTTAAATTTGGTAGTTTGGAAAGATCTCAATGTGGGTTTTAAGAAGGAAATGTTCACCAACATGGTGAAACAAGAGAAAATGACTTACCTTTATTTGAGTCACTCACTCAGAATTTGAGTCGAGAAAATCTTCTGGACAATAAGGAAAAATGTGAGAAAAATAATAAAAGGCACCCAATAGAGGTGATTGATGATGATTCTTGTTGAAGGAAATACCAATCTTTAAGTAAGAGTTTAGAGATAATATGTCATTTCTAGATTATTGTAAGATGAAGATTGGTAGAAATCCCAAGCAAGATCATCATATGCCGATACCTAAATTACTAAATAACTCTTTTGAAGAAGAAGAAGCTTCTAGAGAAAAAGGTATGATTTCCATTGAGAAAAATAATTGCATTAGTGAAAAATTTCTTATTAGAGAAATTATTCCATCTTAGGAGAATAAATTTGTATATGCAAGTAAAGAGGATGTAATGGAAACTCTAAAACATTGTGAGGAATGGAATAGTAGAGCTAGAGTTGCTAGATTGATAGCCACCTAAGAAAGACAACACCTATAAGAGTTCAAGTAAAATATGTTTGCAAATGATACTACTATAATTTCAAAACCAATAACTTTTGATTAGCTTTGATAATTTCAATGGGCACTCAGAAACCATGTTGGGGTAGCTCAACATATGTCTATCTCAAGCACATGGAGAAAATTGATGGCATTGAAAGGTATGAACAAACATGGCTGATTGGTGGAAAATTTGAAAAATATATTTCAATCCAAAAGGTACCTATCAATCCTCCAAAGAATAAGTCATTATCATATGGGGTGGATTTACCAAGTAGTAATGAGCATAAATTTGTGAAAAGTGTTGATTCTTGTTCCACTTATTCTCCATCTAAAATCATGAAGCACAATAGGGATGGTGTTGTTTTGTAGGTTTCTACATCAAAAATAGAAGGTGAAAATTTTGATGATATTCTTTATAAGGAGGTTAGTAGTAACATGGATTTATTTCATCATCTTCACCCTATATCATTAGAATCGTTTTATCATGATGGTATTTAGCCTATTATCGATAAGAATGCTAAGAATTTGGTGCATCAAAGTCAAGTCAACATGAAGAAAAAGAGTGATAATCTTCTTTATGATTGGGATACAAGAGAAGTAAAGATGGCAAACCTTACATGATATAAGGGTTCATGGGCATTATAAGGTATGGGATCCTAGTAATATGTTGCAATTATCCAAAACTATCAATTCTGATTTTGAAAACTTTGTGACTAATTTCATAAGCAAAAGAAGGAATTCAAATGCATCTTTTGGGATTACAAGTGTTGGCAAGCATGATTTATTCATTTGAGACTCTGGTGCAAGAAGGAGAGTCAAACTAGTGTTGGTCAAGTAGTCATAAAAGAGGTAAGAAAATGCTTTATTAATAGAGGGTGTGTATAACTGATTTTTATAAGAGAGGAGCTACATGGTGGAACCCTTGGAAGGGTTAGATGGTGGGTAGGGTTGCTAGTCTCAAAGTGCTCAAAGAATCAAGGTGCATTTGTTGTTGAAAAAGAAGAGTTGAATTCAAGGTGCATTCATGACTTTAAGCATCCTAAGGTATGAGAATGGTTACCATTTTCCTAGCTTGTTGAGTTATTCTATGTTATTTCCATGTTTCTATTATTTGGGACAACATTTATATGCTTGGATGATTGAGGAAGACTATTTCATAATCACGTCTCAAGGTATGCTAGATGGGATAAATACATCCTCCATTCACATTTCTCTTGATTCAGCTAATAAGCATATGTTGGAAAAGAAAATAATGCAAGATCCCATGATATTGAAAGGACATGAGGTATGTGGTATATTTATTGTGGTTGAATTTGCTAGAGGTAAGACTATATTTTGGATGCAATGGTTGCATGATGTTAAGGAAGATGATGATGCATGTGTTGAAAAATCAAAGGAGAATGAAGATGTTGATCCTATATCAGAAATTATGAGTTGCAAAGGTATGATGAGCAGCCCCAATTATGCTATTTCAGATGTGTTATATTCTCTCATGATGAGAATCAATGGCTACAATAAAAGGTATGAAGTTCCTTATGATAAAGTTTATGGAAGCATGAGTTCTAATGTTGATTTCCCTTCTCTTGCATTTACGATGAAATGAAAATATGGGGAAAGAGAATAAAGTATGATGAGGAGCAGCCATGTGTATTCCCAACATAAAAGGAATTGATGAGTTATGTCCATGGAAAGACATATCTTTTCAAAAAAGAAGGTAACTCATTTCTTTATTGTCATTAAGAGATGTGAAGAACTTGAATGTGTTTGTACATTTGGATTATTTGAATTTTGAATCATTCATTGGAAATATTGGCTTCCATCTTTTGGGAAATTTGCATTCATCCTCATGTGGATAAACTAAAATTTTTCAAGGAAAATAAAGAAATCAGATTTCATGGTATACAAGGGCAGATTGAAAAAGATGTGATTGGTGAAGAAAGAAGCATATCATCGTTGCAGTGGTTAAATGGTGAAGGAACACAACATCTTGTGGATCATAGTGACATCACAAGGTATGAGACAAGTGGGATATTTGATGACTCATATTCTGACAGATTGTTTGTTGCAGACACCGAGTACACCATGATGACTTATGTGGAAAGTGATTCATATGATGTTGAATTGGGGAGTGAGTTAGATATGATGGAGACTTTGACTCTAGATGGGGTGAGTGGAGTCATGGATGTGGGTGTAATCAATAGTGTTTCACATGAGATAGTTATAGAGATTGGGATTACAGGTTCAGATCATCCAAGTTTATCATTATGAAGGTTATCTGAGGTTTTGGTAGACTAGAGATCTCATTTACTTGTTGAGTACTCCAAGAACCAACACACTTGTGAGATTATGGATGGTCACATACAAGATGACAGCTATAGATTGGAGGATGAGATGATCTTTTATCAGGGTAGATTGTACATTGTGTCAGATTCATGGTTGAGGATGGAGATATTGTGACATGTGCATTTTTCTTATGTGACTAGGCACTTGAAGCTTTGATGAGACCTATAGGTTCATGTCAGAGAGGTTCATATGGCATAGGTTGAGTGAGGATATCCTCAACTGTATATAGGCATGTATGGTTTGTCACTATGACAAGTTAGAGCTTACGGGTTCATCATTTTTTGAGTTGACATGGGATAGCACACCTATGTATTTTACTACTTCTATGCTCGGTGAGAACTTCACCCATGTACGTTAGTTAGTGGAGAGATGAAATTGACTCATGGTTATTCGGTAGGTTCACATTCAAGCACAGGAGGTGGACTATGTGGAGCTGATATTGTCGGTTGACTATCTACTAGAGTCTTGGGACTTTTCCCCACATGGGACATTGAGATACATTATGAGGAGCCTTGCTCTCACATGAGTGTAGGTCATGTGGGAGAGTTAGCACCATTTGTGTGTATACAAGTTGTTTCACAGGTTGATCTAGGGGATTCTACAGAGATTCAGAGTGGACTTTCATACCTAGGAGTTGATTGGAGAGGCAGTGAGTGATCACATGATAGGTTGTGGAGCTTGTTTTCATTGTGAAAGTGTGAATTAGACATATTAAGATTTTGGTACACTTTGCATGTATCCTCGCCTTGGAAGTCGGCTCGGGTATCATTTTTAAGTCATGGAAAAAATTGTTCTCGATATGGGTGGGAGGTCATAGGTTTATGGGGTTTTTGGTTACTTTGGATTACAATGATCCTTGGTTGATGATAGGGTAAGGTGGAGATGCGATTTATATTTATGGTTTTTCAACTTATGATAGAAGGATAGGATGATGCTTAGGGTCAAGCATTTCTCGAGAAGGGAGGACTATGAATGTCCCTTTTTATGCCAAAATCCTGAGGCATAGGTCAATTCCAAGATGAGGTGGATCCAAGGGATGTGGATTGATAGGAGAGCTATTGGGAAGGAGCCACGTGGTTCTAATATTCTAATTTTGCATTGAGGGTCACTTTTGGACCATGACGACCAAATTGGGGAAAATAACTTAAATAGTTCTTTTTTTTGTTATTTTATTCCACTTTTATTTGAAATGCGTAATAAGGTTGCATATTAGGGCTCTTTTACCTTGGAGAAGTATATAAGGAGTTGGGGAGAAAGGAAAGAAACTTTTTATTGCATATACATTTTAGCCTCCTTCATGTGTAGCTGTTGTTGTGCATCTATAATTTGTCATGGAGTGAAATCCCACAGGACTTCCTAGCTTTGGTGGTGAGAGACCATCCCTGATAGCATGGGGTTTCGGTAGTGAGATATCTACCCTAGTCTATCCTTTTTGAGCTTATTTTAGGGATGTGGAAATATTAATAGAGGGTTAAAAGGAAGGGTTTGAGGATTTTTTAGGGGTATTTAGGGAAGATAATGTTTGGATCAGGTTCAGCATTGACAACCATTTGGGCAGGCATGGAACTCGTTCAAGGATCTTCATCAATTTGACCCCTTTCCAAGAGAGGTGACTTGCAGCCTTATTTTGAGGGTTTTCTAGTTGGTCCCCTTCAGATCTAAAGGTTGAAACATCATTTTCTATACTAATTTTTATTTATTTTGATGTTATTTCCAAAGACCTCTTAATTTTTGCTCTTGTATTTGGGGAGTTACGAACCTCTAAATTTTTCCATCTATCTAGGCATGTTGTGATTTTTTTGCAGCATTTTGATTTGTGTAAAATTCAAAAATAGTTTTATTATGTCCTCTATAATAATATCAAGCTCTCTTTAAATTTTCAAGTAATTCGAGTGGATATTTAGGGAGATATTGATTTTATTTAGTTAGTTGTCCTCCTTCACGCTAAAATCTGCATAAATTAGTCTTTTATTTGGCTGCAAATTTTCATTATTTGGTGCATTTTTAAGTGGTATCCCACAAGGGATATTTCAAAATGTCCCTCCACTATATAGTTCTATTTTTAAAATAAGAGTTGTAGAAATTTTCCGACAACTCCTAGGTTCAAGGAAGGATATACCGAGGGTTTTGGGGGCATTTGGGGAAGTCAATCAACAAGGCTAAAAACAAATTGAAATAAGTGGACATAAACACAAATTAGGATATTCATGTACTTGAGGCATTTGAAGTATCATCAAGTGTGCCTCAGTAGAAGTGGAAATAAAATTAATAGAAGGTACAGTGACTCTTGAGTGTGTGAAGGAGTGATTTGAATCCACCCATTGTTTTCAGATTGTTGAGTGGAAATACTATTTCCTATATCTAGAAATGTTATTTCATAAGACCCTTATTTTTATCTTGTATTTGAGCAAGTCAAAACCTCAAGGAAGTTTTCTGTAGGAGCAAATTGTGCTTTTACGGCAGCAGAATTTAATTTGTGTAAAATTCCAAAAATAGTTTTATTATATCCTCTATAATAATATCAAGCTCTCTTTAAATTTTCAAGTGATTGAAGTGGATACACTTGGGAGATATTGATTTTATTTAGTTTGTTGTCCTAAGTGTAAAAATGCTGGATAAATCGGATTTTACTTACTGCAATTTTCATATATTTTTACATTTTTAAAAAGTATCCCACAAGGGATATTTCAACTTAGTATCATGTTCACCTAAGAACTTTATTTACACTTTATTGTATTTAGAAACCTCTTATGTGTGTAGATATTTCTTTTATTTTATTTAGATATTAGAGGGATATTATCAAATAGGTATAGTTCTTTCCTTGATCTATGGTATTGACTAGAATTTGTGTCTAGTTCTTTCCTAAATCTATGGTCTTGAAATTATTTCCTTGATTTATGGCTTGATCTGACAAACAAGGTTATTAGATTGTTATTCCTTGCCTATATAAGGAGGCTCATTCTCATTGTATTTCATGAGTTCCATAATAATATATGATATTTTTTCTCATTTGTTTGTAAGGTTTTTCAATGTAAATTTATTAAAAATTGCTTTCATCTTATTAATCATGGTGTTTGATTAGCATCGAGTTCTTGGCTTGGAACGATCTAGTTATCATTCCTTTTATTTATAAATTAAAATAAGTATACTAAAATCATTTTGTAAAAAGAACACAAATATATAATTGAACAAGAAATGAGAAATAAAAATTTGATATGAAATAGTTCAGAGCTCAAAATCAACTAACAATGGAGGAGAGAAATCCTCCACTTGTTGAACGTTACACTTCCAAAGGTAAATCTTAGAAGGAATATCAAACAAGATAAATCCAAAATCATCACTGTTGAGCTCATTTTATTAGTGACTCCTCTTCTTTTAACATTTGAAATTCAAATAGAAAGTTCCCTTTCTTAAGGAAATGTGTCCAAAATGGGAGCCCAAGGCAGAAGGATCAAGCTCAAACTATGTCTCCATATTTTCAATATCCGATCCAGGTAAAAAGGAGAAGTATAACCAAAATATATTTAAGTAAAGACCCTTTCATAGTGGAAGGCACAGGTCTAAAAATTAATTTTTTTTAAATTTTCATATAATCAAAAATATTCATTAATATTTTCATGTAGGACGTTACTTGATATTGTTTTTCCATAGCCTTGTAATAGCACTATTTTCTATGGTTCATTTAGATACCAATATTGATCAACATGAATGTAAGTCCAAAATGTGTTCTTTGAGACATCATAAATATTTTTGTAAAATGCCTTTAATTTTAACTCTATTTATCTCTAGAGACTTAATGAAAAGCTTCAATCCAGAGAACCCATGTATTTGAGAAATAAATTACTTACTCATTCTTCACTATGACCATCAATAATGTTCCAAAATAAGAGATTCATCACTCTAGCGGCTTCAAACAAGTCATCATCCTTTTAAAAGCGATCTTGAATTTCATTAGATAAACTTTGTACAAAAATCTCAATTTCATATGTGTATCAAAATAACACGTGGCATGTATATATAGAATCATTTACTGAGACTTCTTCATTTTGTGTTCCTACCAAATCAACTCATTTTTGAAAAGTGTGTAGTGGTATATCATTCTGGAAAGATGATACAAATGTGATCATTACTATTGAATTTCAAATAATTATTATTATCTTTATATATATTAAAATTTTCCAATTAAATCATAATCGTTCCCTTAAAATTGATTTCTTGGGACAAGTCAATAAAATATGAATGCAGAGGGACAAGAGTCGGTTACTGATTTGGGGTGGATTTGAAAGGGGCATTAATTGATTGTGGTTGGATCTTCAAGGAAGGATTCAATGCATATCTTGTGGTAGTTGAAATGGGATTCAAATTTTCCCTCTTCTCTCTTATTATTTCTATATATTGTAACACTTTTCATTTGAGAAGGAGAGACATTCTGGGTGCAAGGAAACTCAGTAAAAAAATTTCCCGACTCCATTTTGATTTGAAAACCTTCTCTTATGCCCGACAAGCATTTTTGTTCCCTCTAATCATAAATGTAATTGTATGTGCACCCATATAGAGCACTAAAACATGTTTTGTGGTGTTTCTTCAACCCTTTGCATTGTTTTGTTGTCTCTTTATACCTCTCCTTTCAAATTTGTTTTTGTGCATGTATTTCACATTTTACTGGTACAGGTGTTGTGTTTCATGGAGTTTTGATCATGGATTAGGATCTAGGTTCATGTCACTTCTGTTTGACCTTCCCATCATCCTTTCCCACCTGTTTCATCCTCCCTCAACAAAGCATCTCACCCCTTTCTTTCTCTCTAAAGTGTATCATTTTTAAGCACTTTAGTGTAGGATTTATTTCACTCTCTTTATCTCTCGGTTCCTGAAATGGTTAGATTAGGATAGTTTTATTTTTAGCCTCGCATTAGAGTAGCTCATGGTAGGTAGTTTAGGAACAAGAACCACCTTTCTCTGGAGGATCATCTCAGGTTTACAAGTCCCATAGCTTGAGAGATGATCCAATGTTATGCAATCACACTAAATGCCCCATTTTAACCACTTACATCTCTGGCCATTCTCCGGCCATTCGGAAATGCTTTGTGATTTTACTAGTAGTTCCCAAGGAAATGTAGAGGTTATGACTACATCGCTTGAGGAGAAAATAGAGAATATATTCCGAACTGTTATATGACTCGTAAGGAAATTGGTCAACCCTAATTTTAGGAGCAAGGAAAGAAGTAGGTGGGGGAAATTCCAACACAAGATGAACCCAAGGAATCAACATTCAAGTGGAAAATTACAACATAAAGATCCGTTATTACAAGATGTTCAAGAGATGTCTAAGAAAGTGGATGTTGTCCTTAAAAAACCACAAGTTGAATTACAAGAGACAAAGGTGAGATTTTCTCTTACAAAGGGATGGAAAAGAGAGTTGATTTCAAAAGAATAAGAATAAGATTTTGTACCAATGAAAGCAAAGATCTTATAACTTTGGCTTTCTTAAAACCCACAAAGGCTCCAAAAAGGCTAGGGTCATTACTAAAACTCATACTGACCCATATGGATCCAAAAATTTGGAGGTGGAAATTCCACATGAAGGAAAATAAAGAAGTGATATAACAACAAATGACTATAATGTTCAACTCATTCCTTTGGGAAAACCTTCAAGAGATGCATTAAAGCAAGGAGTCTCAGAAGCAGTCAATGATTTTTTGCACAAAGTAGATGAGGACAGGATAACCAAAAGATAGTTGAAAGAATGGGTCAAATCATTGAGTTCATGTTTACAATAATTAGTTGGCCAGTCTAGTGAAGGCCAAGAAGATATCTCCACTGCTACTCCTGAGGTTATGGAACACATTGAAAAATTTGTTGAAAAGGTTAAATTTGTTGATACTTGGGTGGAGAAGCTAATGGAAAAGGGGAATAAAGCCATTGAGAAAGCTAGGAAGAAATATGAAAATCTCAAGAATAATATCAATGAAATTGATGAGTTAATTGAACAATGTGATAATGAGATTTTCTATTTTAAGGGAATTCTCCTAGCTAAATCAGTCACTCGATTAGGGGATGAAGACTTCTTCAGAAGAAAGTAATCCTTGTGCCAATTGAACGTTTGGGAAATCTAATATGCAATTCGAAGACTTGGCCAAACTTAGAGTTGAGGTTTTGAATGGAATTAAATAAAAATGGATACATAGAAGAAATGGGTTGAAAAAAAATATGGACACTATTGATCTAAAGTTAGAATACATGTTATTTGATAAATTCAAAAGAGTTATGGTGATCTCAAAAATCGAATTTATTCAGTTATTTTTCCTAGAAAGTACACTCAAGAGCTTTTTTTATCATAAAGTCAATGAGACAACTAATAACCTGAAAACAAAATTATAGATTTAAAATCAAAAGCATGGGGATTTAAACAAAAGATGGATCAATGTGGATAGGCAACTATGTAGTAGCGGCTGACTCAAAAAAATTAGACCAAAATAAATAAAAAGGTAATGCGTGAGGGTGTTTTGAAAGGGTGGTGGTGTTAAAACTTATGCTTATAGGTGAGATGGGGACATGGTGTCAGGGTGGCATGTGGTAGGAAGTGACCAGGGCATGGGAATGGTCATAAAATTTCAGACCTGTCATCTTCCTTGCACAATAATACACACACTTTATTTTGAAATCCAATGCATTAAACCCCATTGAAAACCCAAATTTGCATTGTAATTTTAGCTGTATTTGGATAGTTGCAGTGGGCAATGACAGTGTAGAAGGCATGGATATCCTCACGAGACAGGATCATCTTTTCCATATGCAAAATACACACATCCAACCTGGTCAGTTCACCTTTGGCACATACTCCCAGCATGTGCGCCATAGAGGAGGGCTTTGTCAAATATTGTATTTGGAAACGCTTTGGCAGACAGGCCTACAAAATGTGGAGGCATGCATTTGGAATGTGAACTCTGCGCAAAAATTCTTGAATGAAACATGTCTCTTGGACTGTATTCTCCTCCAAACGTGGGGACCTATGGAGTAGTTTGTGATCATCTAGTAAATTTTAAAGAATAGAAGACTCTTAGCAGTTTTTTTTGTAGTTGCAAATGCTCTGTAGACATGTGTGCATACGTGAGAAAATTCTTGAGGCTGAGGGGATGTTGGCAAGGTCATGGATTTTGGATTTTCCTCCTAGCCTAAAAAATATGAGCTGAATGTGGCATATGTATGCAAATTGGACGGAAGCCTTGTCAACATGTGGAACTATCTCGAAAGAATGTTTAGAAAAAAATGTGGCTTTTCCATGGAGGACCGTTAGACTCATCACAGTATATACACAAAATGAGGATTTTCCCTCATGTGTTTTGTAAGTTCTCCAACAATTATGTATGCAATGGTGGAAGCATGCATTTGGCATGTGAAAATTTTGACTGAAACATGCCTGAAATAAATGTGGCATCATAGACTATAATGATAGAATGATTTACACACATAGAATTTGTTGTTAATGCTATAGAAACTTCTGAGCAAATGTAACCGACATGTTTTATGCCAGATTTCATAACTTTTCGCTAGTCAATTTTCCCATCTTGTGATCCTGATGTGAGTTATGGAGAACTCTAGTATGGGACTGAGTGAATAAATAGTGCATGGTATGTAGATAAGAGTGTATGGATGTGTTAAAATGATTCAAGAACTTGAAGCAAAGGGAAGTGGCAAGTGTAAAACAAAGATCCTAAATCTATTGTAACATCTCCTAGTTTTTTCCAAGAGGACAACTTTGAAATGGGTATGTACCCATCAAAGCATAGCAGGAAGTGGGTTTCTCAGTTGTAGTAGCCTTTCAGTACCTTGGAAGAAATGTTCATAAAAGGGATAAATGCGTAAAAATTCAAGTGGAAGATTTTTTGAATGCATGCAACCTGTTCGACAAAATGCTTAAGCGAGATGCTGAACCGAATCCCATGTGGGGTGACCGACTTCATCCCTCTAGGCATGGTTCCTCTCCCCTTATCTTTCATAACTCTCGTACTTTAGATTTTTCATTTGCAACTTAATATGATTTTAAAATATTAGGATTATAATACATTTAATTTTTTTATATTAACTTGTTGCAAAACAATAAAATGTTGTGTCATAACTCACAAAATCAAAATAACCCTTTTGTATTAAACCATGAACTTCAACCCTCATTTTGAGGTGATTTAGAAAACTTCCTACCCAACTAGATCACTACAATATTGTTTTATCGACAAGATGAAATTAACTCCCAATAAAAATGTTGACCATCTCCCTGTTTAAATAGATAATTTTGCATTTTTCGAAGACTCGTTAAGTACCCTTTGTAATTTTGAAAATGGGATGTTAAGCTTCATTCATGTACCCGGTTATGTGAGGAGCCATTTAACTTTCGCTTGACCTCAATGAACATTTGTGATATTTTTGATGCCATATTCGAAAGCAATGTTACATTGTTTTGTAGTTGTAAGAAGCTACTAAAACTATAAAGTTGGTTTTTGTTTTGAACTGCCATTTGAAACCTGGATAGAGAAATTATTACCCATTTTCACAAACCTCTAGTGTTCTTACTAGAAAATTACATGGAACATTTAGTTTAGGGAAAAAAACTTTTCGTATAATTTGGCAAAAGCATTTTGTGGGTCTTCATGGTCATAGTTTGACGAGGTCAAATCGACCAATTACAACTCTGGCACCCGAAAACTTGTCATCCTTTTGAAAATGGTTTTCTAGTTCTCAATCCCATCGACTCTAATGAATTCTCCTTATATAGGGGAACTTGTAGGAAGTTTCTCGTTGCATGTTCATCCATCAAATGTCATTTTTGGACGTGGTGTTCTGAGCCCTCTGAGCTAACTTTTTTCATTTGCAATCGGGTCAATTACTTACCAATGGCTCCGAAAAACTAGCCAAACGTAAACCATTCAGCTAGTTCCAAATTCCACGTCACACTGGCTATGAACTCTTGGTATATAAGTGGACACATAGAAATTTAATCATGGTGTGTTTTCTCATCAAAAGAAAACGTTTGGAAGTGGTTTCTTAGCCTCCGAGCCTAATTTGAACGTTTTTGTAGCTAGCAAGAAAATGTAAAAATAGAAAGTTGTGGGACCCTCGTCGGGTTGCCAAACCACCGTGGAAACTTTTGACACATGTAAATAACTGTTTAAAAACTCTATAGTGTAACTTGTTTTTTGAAATGGAACTTTAGACAAAATGGTGTTTTCTCTCTTACCTTCTCTTTCTCTCTGCTGGGTTACGAAATGAAGTGAAATGAAATGTAATGAATACATTTCTCTAAACCTTTTTTTCAATTGCAAAATGTAAATTATTATTATATGTAAATGGGAAACTGAAAAAATGTTAATTATGTTAGATTAGGGTGGATGCCATGCCAGTGATTTATCACTGATTTCATGCTCACGTGGTTTTGTAGGATGCAAGAATGATGGTGAAAAGGTGATGTGTAATTCATTAATTATATCAGTAATTTATATAGTTCATTGTAAAATGAATATATGTATAATGTAGTCTCATGTTACATAAGGTTATATTTGATAATTTGCTAATATGTATGAGATGCTAGTTTTTAGGGATATCTAGGAAATGTGTATTTAATCATAGGTTCAATTTGATTCATAGTACGTATGGTAAAAAAAAGGTTTGATATATATATAAGGTAAATGAAATTGAAGTAATATCTTGTAGTGCATATTCAGTGTTCAATAAATGATTAATGAATCATCTTATGCATTCTTACTTTGTAAATGTAATAAAGAGATTTAATTGAAATACTCAACCCTTGTATAATATCTGGAGCATAACATGTCTTCATGTGTGATACTTTTACCGTAGAAGACATTTAAAACCTTAGAATGAACTTAAACTCTACACTCGATGAAACCTCCTAGTTTGGGAAAACAAGAGCCCAAGAATGGGTTTATCATCTTTGTCGGTATGTTTAGTGACATTTCATAAACCTATCTGATAGGAGTGACACAGTCAAACTTTATTTGGAGTAAGTAGAGCTATCTCTTCCTTCGTATCCTAGTGGACTACCTTGTCTTCCGAAGATAGATTTAAAATTAAATTTCTTCATCGAATGAAATCCCTGTTGGATTCAAACGACATAAATGGAGATCATGATATAGTTGTTCTATGTCTTGCATTCTTGTTAGTGAACTCTTTAGTCCCTCGCAGACTAAATGTCTTATCTTTGGCTTGTGACAATATAGTGCCTTGAACTCTCATGAAGGGTTTATAGAGTAAATACATTTTAACCTTAATCAAATCTATAATAGGGATTAAAGCCTTGGGTGAAAATTGGAATTAAGATTAACCTTAGTTGATTTGGTGGTTAACATGTGGATAGAAAATTATAAGTAACTCTTTGCAAAACAAAATTGTTTTGAAAGATGTTGACTTTAGAGAACCCAAGAAACCAAAATCTTGTTCCATAATACCTTGTTAGGTCCATTTATGACATTAAGAAATAAATAATATTTCACATGTGGAATCGTGAAAGGTAGAAAATGGGGACCTACCTTGAACACAAATCACTTGTGGTTCATGTGTAGTTTATAATGCTTCTAACCATGTACTTCTTTAAGATGTCAGACAAGTACTTTCGTAACTCTTTTGTTATAATGCGATGGTAATAATGAGACCTTAATGTGATAAAAAAAATGTAAAGCATATAAGAGTAAAAATGAGATTTGAGGTTAGGAATAATGCCACTCTTGGAGTCCTTATAACTCAATTAAATATATTCATTTGTTTCAAAGAATATGAATTGCCTTGGTGTGATCAAACTTTGAGAAAACAAATATATATATATAAATCAAAATGGAATTCCACAAGTCATTGAACTAGAATAACTATTGTAGGGAAATAACTATACCGTGATCGAAGAATGTTTTTGGGAAAAAGCTATCTTGTATCTAAATCTCCCTTAAATCCTAATATTGCCTTATGGACATCAAGTCGGATTCACTTGAGTTGTAAGGGTAAAAATGTAGACATCAAATAAATGTTGGAGAAGAATATTCTTAACATAATAATAAGACAATAAAGTACTTTATATGCAATTTTAATTATGCCAAATAAGTATGTAAGTTATGAAAATTCCGTAAAGGATAAAAGCCAACTTAAATGGTCGAATCTGTAAATTAAATGTGGAATGAACTTAAGAATATGTAGATGGAAAAAAGGAGAAAGTTTTCCTTACACTATAATGTTCTTGGAATGTTTATCGTAACTAAAATGCAATTAAAGAAAAGATGTGTTGTGGGTTTTCCTATCCTTGAGTCCTTTTCTGTAATCGCTGCGGTCATAGTACTCATTCTATTAGGAAAAGTGTTGTGGTCGACATGCCTATGGTGTTTTCATGTGTCATGTGAGTCGAATGACTTATAGAAGCGTCATATGCAATTTTGAGCATTCTTTACTTGGAGCCCTCGTGGTGTTAAATGTCTTGAAGACGATGAAAGTCAAAAAGTTATCCCGGTATTTTTATTATTGTTTTTGTGTGAGTAAAAAGTAAGCGTTATATTGAGTAAGAAATCCTTGATATTTCAGCACCATACAATCCCATATGAAGATGATAAAAAAATATTCCGTAGTATGATGCGTATGAGGATAGTGCAACCCAAATAATAAGAAGATGAAGAAGATAAAGATATATGAAGACCGATGAACAAACACAAGCTTCTTTTCCTTATTTCAATTATTCCTCTTTTTTCATAAACAAAATGAATATCTATTTGAAGTTATTATTTTGAGATATGTATGTAATTTGATACCATACATTAGACTTTTATATTGCTTTGATAAGATTTCAAATCTATCATGAAGTATGTAAACTAATGAAATTGTTTGTTATCTTTTGTATTATGGAAAGAAAAATGCGTTCTATAGGGGCCAGAACGCATAAAGAAAAATTTACATATATTTTCAAGAATTGTATCAAAAAAGGGAAACAAGAAAAATAAACCTAATTATCCACCACCATAAAATCCTCTTTGCAGAGAGGAAGTTTCTTCACTTAGCTTATTTTTCCTAGAAATAAATTCATCTATCACCAATGTCATTTGAACAATCACAATGTCTCCTGCACGGTGTGAAAGTCATACCCAAAGACCTGAGTTCATCAATAATTGTCATAGGTCCATCCAAAAATCTGTCAATTGTAATCTCCTCTCATAGTATGAAACCCATTCATTCATGTCCATACCTCCTTTAGGAAGGCCTTTTTCCCGTTGCTTTGAAAGTGGAGAATGGCTTGGATCCCTTGAACTAAGTGTAACCAAAAATGATCTTGGAGAGGATACATTAGGAGGCCCCGAAGCTAGACTCGCCCTTATATTTCTTCACAAACACTGTGGTGATGCCTTGGCTCGGAAGGTATGGTCCATGTTGGTTTGTTTCTAAGATTAGACATGCGTTTCTCTCGGCTCATTCATCCTTCAAACAATGAAAGGCATAAGTACCTAATGAAATGTCCCCATCAAGTACATAATACCTTAAGTGGATTTCCTTCATAAGTAAGTGCTTCATTCAAAATGAAGGGGAGTTTGTAATTAGTCAAACCCTTGCATAATAGGTCTACTCACAATCAAAATTTCTTAAATGCATCGAAAGTCTTTTGATATTGGCAATACGTAAC